>CM075349.1:109285000-118395000 GCA_037693485.1 Kitagawia praeruptora
TGTCTGGTCTGCTAGAAGTTAGATATAGCAACGATCCCACCATGCCTCTGTAGGTGCTAGAGTCCACTTTCTTTCCTTTAGGATCCAAATCCAGTTTGGTTGCAGTAGAGATAGGTGTCTTGGCAGGTGACGCATCTTCCAAGTTGAACTTTTTAAGAAGTTCATTGACATATTTTGATTGGCTTATGAAGATGCCATCATCCTTTTGATGAATTTGTAGACCTAGGAAAAATGACAGTTCTCCCATCATACTCATCTCATATTTGCTCTTCATAAGAGATGAAAACTTTTCACACAGCTTCTCATTTATAGACCAAAGATTATGTCATCAACATAAATCTGAACCAAAATGATATCCTTGCCATGGTGCTTGTAGAATAATGTCTTATCAACTACACCTCTTGTAAATTGATTTTCAATGAGAAAAGTAGAGAGAGTTTCATACCAAGCTCTGGGGGCTTGCTTCAATCCATAAAGTGCTTTGAACAGCTTGTAGACAAAGTCATACAATTCAGCATTTTCAAATCCAGGTGGTTGTTCAACATACACTTCCTCCTTTAAATATCCATTAAGAAAGGCACTTTTGACATCCATTTGGAACACCTTGAAGTTACAGTGTGCAGCATAGGCCAGAAGCAACAGGTGCAAATGTCTCATCATAATCAATCCCTTCCTGTTGACAACAACCATTAGCTACTAGCCTTGCTTTGTTTCTTGTCACATTTCCACTTTCATCCAACTTATTTCTAAAAACCCACTTTGTGTCAACGACTGACTTCCCTTTAGGTCTAGGGACCAGCTTCCATACATTGTTTCTCTCAAATTGGTTGAGCTCTTCTTGCATAGCTATCACCCAATCTGAATCCAATAATGCTTCATCAATTGACTTTGGCTCAGTTTGAGATAGGAAACAAGAAAACATGCTGTCAGCAGAAACATTCCTTTTTGTCCTTATACCAGTAGTGGGATCACCAATGATTAGATTGCTAGTGTGATCTCTGTTCCACTTGGTAGTTCTAGGCAAGCTTCTTTCTTGATCTGCTTGATCAGTTCCTCTTTGAGGGGTTGATTGATAGAATATATTTTTATATATATTTTAGATGATTTTATTCTCATATTTATTGTGTTTTGCATTGATTTTGGATTTTTTATTTAATAGATTTGATTGTTTTATTATAGGAAATAAAGAATTCATGACTTGGAAGGATTTTGAGCAAAAAGAGCTATTTTGGAGATAAAATAGAAGGAAATTCGTATTATTGGGCTACACGGGCTGTTTAACACTGTTTGGGCCATATCTTGAGTTCCAGAAGTCAGAATTTGACGATCTTACTGTCCACGCGAAGCTTGTGGAATTATCTTTAATTCAGAAGTGGTCCAATATTAGTATTCCAACGGGATCAGCCCAGAAACAGGCCAGAAAATCCAGCAACTTCCAGAAATTCAATTTGAAGTGGGAAACTTCCATAAATCCAATCCTAATCAACATGGAAACACTAGAGAGCTGTGTTAAGCGTGGAAACTTGCAATTCTTACTTCTATTCAAGCTTGGAAGCTTTCCATCTTCTATTCCAACTCTAAGAAGGCAATTGCTTGGAGGCTAAATCAAGAGGCTATATAAACACATCTTGGGACACATTATTAGGGAGGTAATATTAGATCAGATAATATAGTTTAGAGTATATTAGTATTATTAGTTGGAGATGTAGAGAAACACCATGACTCTTCGTTTGGGTGACAACATTGAAGTTTGAAGGTTTTGTTCTCTTAATCTTTTCTTTGTTCTTATTAGTTTAATTATGTTTTCTTGTTTTACTAGTTGTTTTACTTGTTTAATTATTAGCGAGTAGTTATTTCTAGGGCTTAAATGGAAGCCATGTTTGCACTAATATTGGCATGATTTTCATAGTGATTTGATTGGTTATGGTCAATTCTGATTGATATGTTTTAATCGTTAATTTGTGTAATCGGCCGATATCATGGATTAATTATATGCAAATAGGGGTATGGATCGAGAGATTTACTTACTAGAGGCACACATACGATTAGCAAAATTGAATTTGAGTGCGGAAGCATCATTGGATTTCTGAGAGCGTTAATGCTTGGAAGAGATTAACTTGACTCTAATTACCTGATTGATTGAATTACTAAAAGTGGTTAATTGTGTTGAATGTTTCGAGAGTGTTAATGCTTGGAAGAGATTAACATACTCTAGTTATAGGATCACATTGATTGCTTTAGCTTAAGAGCCAATTGTGTAAGCATGGTGGACCTGATTGCCCTAGGTTTTAAATAATTTGTTTATCATCTGTTTAATTAGTGTTAATCTTGTTTAATTAGTTAATTAATATTCTCCAATAATCGTTTGTCCCTGAAACAATTAGCGATAACTGAAAAGGAATTAGTAGAACCTGTCTCCTTGTGGATTCGACCCGCTTGCCATCTGTACTAGAAATAGACACCGTGCGCTTGCGGTTAGGTATAATTTGACACATCATTGATTCTCCACCATTGATGTTTTATCCTTCATGTTCTTCAACATCTCCAGAATCATTCTCATTCTGATGATTGGCTGTTGTTGTGCCCAAAATCTCCATGGGCTAGATTTAGGCCCATTAAGCTATAGGGTCCAATTTATATGAGGCATAAGATAGATCCAGTACAAGATATGAAGACTAGACATGAAGAAATGAGCACTCGCTGAGTAGACAGTCAGGAAGCCACAAGTATTATGAGGTTCCCGACGAACCGAAAGCTGAGTAGATCACGAATGGACCAGGTTCCTCCCTGCAGAAGAGTTCAAGACAGCCTAGCAGCAGTAGTGAAGACAGCAAGAGCATATGGGAACCACAAAGAGGCTCCTCAGACTAATATATTTGTTGTTTGTGCAGGTACAGTTTCCTGTAAAGAGGTTCCTGAGAAACAGGTTCCTAGACAGAGGTTCCTGAGAACCATGTTCCGAAATATAGGTTCCTGAGCACCAGGTTCCTGAGACATAGGTTCCTGAGCGTAGCCAGCCTGAAAGAGACCGAATTATTATTGAAGTGTAATTCTAGGGCGCAGTTGATCCTAGAATGCCTCTAATAGACATGAGAATTATAGTAGAGTACGAACTCGAGTTCTACTCTACTTAGCCAACCAGTTCGTGATAAACTCTAAAGGAACTTGAGTCCAACACGAACTAGACAATCGAATACAGTTGGTCAAGCAGAATCAGCTTCGCATTAGAACTACGTGAGCTTGATCCCTATAAAAACAAGGGTACGTAGGCACCTTGGGAGAACGGACACAGATCTCGCTAATGGAACCTGCGATGATTCTCGTAACCTCTCAAGCTCAGCTCACCCCACCATCAAATCACACCTAAATCACCAAAAACAGCCAATTACATGTGTTACACTTGTAAATTCCAGTGGACCTCCAAAAATCACGTTGATTACGAAAATCCTCCATCAACATTTGGCGCTAGAAGGAGGGCATAATTAACATCTTAAGAGTGGAAAAGATGTCAGGCAACTCTGATAGCGAAGCAACCCGTTCTGAGCGACAGATTCACGATGGGAATAAATCTCCTCACAAAGCACCGAAGGTTACCAAAACAGCTATGATGGAAATCTTAAAGACTGTGGGAGAACGATTGTCGACTTTGGAGCAGGCTTCAAGAAAAAAGAAGAAAAATAAGGCAAAGAAAGGCAAGAAGTCGAAGGTTACTCCGAAACAGTTGAACTTTGAGGAAAAAGAATCTGAGGATGGAGAGGAGGTTCCAGAAGATGGTGAAGAACCAAAGCAGAATAATGGTGATGAAGAACTAGAGAATCCTGAGAAGAGTAAAACTTTTAGCAAGGGCCGTACAGGGTCCAAAGGAAAGAAGAAGACCAAGACTGGAGGTTCCTCACAGAAAAAGAAGAAAGATAAAGACCCATCTGTTGAGATAATTGAAGAAGAAAACACAGATTCAGACGAGGTTACTGAAGAATCAAGCACTGCAGAGTCGAAAGAGGAGGAAGGAACGAGCAAAAAGACAAAGGCGGAAGCTACTGGGGAGGTGAAAGCAGAAGATATCAAGAAAATTTTGGCTCAGCTCAAGGACGAAAAGAATCTTGCTGTGAATCCTATAACTGCTTCTCCTTTCACCAAGAGGGTTCGAAAGTCGGCTCTGCCTAGGTCTTACAGGCCTTCGAATGAGTTGAAATTTGATGGAACTACTGACCCCATTGAATACCTCAGTCATTTCGACACAGAGATGGATGTCTATCAAGTGAAGGAAGCCACCAGATGCAGGTTACTGGCTGCAACTCTACAGGGTGGAGCCCATCAATGGTTCAAGAGGTTACCTGCCGATTCGATTTGTTCTTGGGCGAGTATGGGGAAGCTCTTCGTCACTCAATTCAGAGCATCCGTTGCATTCGCACCACCTACCAATACCTTAGCCAACATCAAGTAAAGACCTAGTGAGACATTGACGGAATACTTCAAGAGGTTCAATGCAGAGGTTCCGAAGGTTAGGAAAGCATCTGAGGAAACCATAAAGAATTTCTTAATTGCTGGAGTCAAAGGAGGCTCAGACTTTTGGAAAGCACTTCAAGGAAAAGAACCAGAGACGTTGACAGATTTTTATGCCCAGGCAGAACCTTTTCGTCTTGTGGAGGAATCTCTGGCCGAGTTAAAGAAGGATCCAGATTTCGTAAGGTAGAGTGGAAGCAAGAGGTCGAGACCAAGAAGCCCCAATGGTCGTGACAGTAAGAAGGTGGTTAGTCATACATCCCAGGTAAAGCCTGAAGCTGAAGCTATGAATCCTACTAGACCTGTCATGAGTCAGGTCCCGCCACCAGCTTCCTATAACAACAACAAACATGAGAGACCTGTCTATGAAACTTTCACACCTTTGGTAGCTCCAATCGATCACATTTATGCGGTGAATGAGAAGTCCTCGTGGTTTAAGAAGCCTTTCAGAACTGGTCCTCCAGGGAATAAGAATGAGCGTCCATACTATGACTTCCATGATAACAATGGGCATAATACTGCAGACTGCCGTCACCTCAGGGACCTAATTGAAACTCTAATAAGACAAGGGCAGTTAAGTGAATGGGTGGCTCAAGAAGGCAAAAAGTATAGAGATGAGAAGACTCAGAAGGCACAGACACAGGAACCTGTTGTGATGGAAGGACCACCTAAGGCTGGGTGTATACGCACAATTATAGGAGGTCCCCACATTGGAAGAAGTAGCAGGAGCGCCATGGAGAGATATACCCGTGAAGCTAAAGAACGTCCTTTGACCAGTGTTTATAATCTGTCACAGAGGTCTCCAAAGCTGTTTGAAGGAGAGGATGTAGATAATACTTTCACTGAAGAAGATGCTTCTTGGGTGCACCATCCCCATACCGATGCTTTAGTGGTCGAGGCAGGAATCGGGTCTTATGAGGTTCATCGAGTGCTAGTTGATAATGGAAGCTCTGTAAACCTGTTATCTTACTCAGCTTTCAAGAAGATGCATTTTCTAGATAAAGACTTAACTCCAACAAAGGATACCTTGTACGGATTCACTAATAATCAGGTTCCTATCAAAGGTAAGATTCGTTTACCAGTAACTCTAGGTAACAAACCATGTTGCATTACACAGCTGGCAGAATTCATCGTTATAGAGGAGAATATGAACTACAATGCTATTCTGGGAAGACCCGTCTTGAAAGAGATGAGGGTGGTAACCTCCATTTACCACCTAACTATGAAGTTCCCAACACCAAATGGAATTGGTGTAGTTCGAGGATGCCAGTATGAGTCTAGAGAGTGCTACACCAAAGCTTTGCAACATGCTGCTAAGGCTGCCAAATTGCCTGAACCCATGGACGAGGTTCCTGATGATTTTCCAGGAAAGAACCCAGACAAAATAACGCTCGACCTGCGTAGTCCGCCCTTGGAAGGTTTTGTGCCAGCATCCTGTAGAGCTATAAGAATTGAAGAGATCATAGAAGAGGAACCTCATGCTGAGATTCCAGTTTTTCGGGGACCGGATACCCCCTACTTGCTGATAGAAAATGCACCCCCTATGGATAAGGATGGTGATGTGTGTATGACAGAAGGATTGGATGAAGAGAAATCTAGAAAACTGAAACATGACAAAATTAGTGAAGACAGTCAGCCAGCATCAAAAAGAAGGAATGTCATGCCTGAAGTTCAAGAACCGTCTACACACCAGGAACCTCTAGGGGACTCAACCACAGAGATGGAGGTAGACTTAGATCCTCGAATGCCAGAAACCATGGTCAAGGCTGGACCAGCTGGTGAAACGTTGGATGTGAAGATAAGTGACAAAGATAGTACAAAAGTGTTAAAGATTGGAGCTCAACTCGACCCAGCCTTGAAGGAATCTCTTATTACCTTTTTGGGTAAGAACCTGGATGTGTTTGCATGGTGTCACGCAGATATGGAAGGGATAGATCCAAGGGTCATGTGTCATAAGTTGAGTATTGATCCAGAAAAGAAAGGAGTGAGACAGAAGCGAAGACCAGTTAGTGGAGAAAGAGCTCAAGCATTGAAAGAAGAGGTCGACAGGTTATTGGATGCAGGATTGGTTAAAGAAGCTTTCTACCCAGTATGGTTGGCAAACCCTGTTTTGGTAAAGAAACCTAATGGGAAATGGAGAACCTGTGTGGACTTCACAGATCTCAACAAAGCATGCCCGAAGGACAGTTTCCCACTACCACGGATTGATCAGCTAGTGGATGCAACAGCTGGACATGCCCTCCTCAGCTTCATGGATGCATATTCAGGTTACAATCAAATCCCTATGTATGAACCTGATCAAGAGCATACTTCTTTTATTACGGATAGAGGTCTTTATTGCTATGTATGCATGCCATTTGGATTGATTAATGCTGGAGCCACATACCAACGGTTAGTGAATATGATGTTTAAAGACCAAATTGGCCATACTATGGAAGTATATGTGGATGATATGCTAGTCAAATCCAAGGAAGCTGTTGACCATGTAAAGCACTTAGAAGAAATGTTCGGAATCTTACGAAAGTACAGAATGAAGCTGAACCCTAAAAAATGTGTGTTCGGGGTAGAATCAGGAAAGTTTCTGGGTTTTATGGTGAATCACAGAGGTATCGAAGCCAACCCAGCCAAGATTAAAGCATTGATTGATATGAGGTCACCAAGGACTGTGAGAGAGGTTTAGTCCCTTACAGGGAGAGTTGCAGCCTTGAACAGATTCATCTCGAAGTCCACTGATAAGTGTCAGGAGTTCTTTAAAGCTATAATGAAAGGAAGCAAATTCGAGTGGACAGCAGAATGTGAGATAGCGTTTGGAAAGTTAAAGGAGCATTTGGGGAGCCCCCCACTGTTAGCCAAACATGTGGATGGAGAAACATTGATACTTTACTTGGCCGTATCAGAGTATTCCATTAGTGCAGTTCTGGTTCGAGAAGAGAATGGACAGCAGAGCCCAGTCTACTATGTTAGTAAAAGGTTACTTGATGCAGAAACGAGGTATACAGGAATGGAGAAGCTAGTTTTCGCATTGATTCTAGCTTCCAGGAAGCTGCGACCTTACTTCCAAGCTCACAAGATTGAGGTAAGAACCTCATATCCACTTAAGCAAGTGATGCATAGGCCAGAAACTTCTGGGAGAATGTTAAAGTGGGCTGTGGAGTTAGGACAGTTCGACATAGAATACAAGCCAAAGACAACAATCAAAGCTCAAGCTCTAGCAGATTTTTTAATCGAGTTTCCACCTCATGTGGAGGTTACTGGCCAGGAGGGGCCAAAAGAGGTGGTGGAAGAACAGACAGAGAATGACAACTGTGCACCCTGGTGGACACTGTATGTAGATGGAGCTGCTAACAGTGGTGGAGCAGGTGCAGGCATAGAGCTAGTTAGTCCAGAAGGACACCAACTCTATAGCTCGATTCATTTTGCTTTTAGAGCCACGAACAATGATGCAGAGTATGAGGCATTGATTGCAGGTCTCAAGCTAGCCTTGGAGATGAAAGTTGAGAATATCAGAGTGTTCAGTGATTCGATGTTAGTAGTTTGGCAGATTCGTGGTGGTTTTCAGGCGAGAGGTCCACGAACAGACTTGTATTTGAGGTACTCCCAGAAGTTGATCGCGAGGTTCAAAGAGGTGAAGCTAGATCAAATACCTCGAGGAAAAAATACCAATGCAAATGCATTAGCCAAGCTAGAATCTCAGAAAGAATCCACATTATTTGGGGTAATCCCACTTCAGATTCAGGAGCAACCTAGTGTTTTCAAAGAAGAAGTGATGGACATCGAGTTTCCAGTTGAAGATTCCTGGATGACCCCAATACATCGTTACCTGGATAAAGGGGAGCTACCTCCCAGTCAAGATGATGCCAGGAAGCTGAGGTATCATGCAGCCAAGTATGTAATCTATGATGGAGTTCTGTATAGATGAGGATTCAATCAACCTTTGCTCAAGTGTGTAGCTGGAGAACAATGCAAGTACATCCTCGAGGAGATTCATGAAGGAGTATGTGGAAATCACTCGGGGGGTAATTCTTTAGCCATGAAGGTCCTTCGACAAGGATATTATTGGCCAACCATCAAAGCAGATGCTACCAAATTCGTACAGGCATGCAGTAATTGTCAGAGGTTTGCAAATTTTGATAGTCGTCCTGTAGCACCTATCAAACAGATTGTTAGTCCTTGGCCATTCGCCGTTTGGGGGATAGACCTCATTGGAGAACTCCCGAAAGGAAAAGGAGGAGTGAAATATGCAGTGGTTGCAGTTGATTACTTCACAAAGTGGGCAAAAGCAGAACCACTTGCTAAGATTACAGCATCAAAATTGACTGAGTTCGTGTTTCGAGCCATTGTATGCAGGTTTGGCATTCTGCAGAAGCTGATTTCTGACAACGGGAAGCAGTTTGATAGTAGAGAGCTTAGAGGGTTGTGTGAGCAGTTTGGAATTCAGAAGGCATTTTCAGCAGTGTACTATCCACAGAGTAATGGACAGACTGAAGCGGTGAATAAGATTATCAAGCATACTTTGAAGACGAGGCTTGAAGATAAGAAAGGAAGCTGGCCAGAGGAGCTTCCTGGAGTCTTGTGGTCGTATAACACCACGCCTAGAACTACAACTGGTGAGTCTCCTTTTACTCTCGCTTATGGTTGTGAAGCTATGGTACCTGTGCAACTTGGAACAGGTTCCCTGAGAAGAAAGTATTTTGACCCCGAGAACAATGAGGTCAATCATAGACTGTATTTGGACATGGTCGAAGAGTTGAGAGCAGATTCGCAAGTAAAGTTAGTAGCATATCAACAGAGAGTTCGAAGGTATTACAACAAAAAGGTGAAGGCAAGACCTTTTAAAGTTGGAGACCTAGTTCTGAGAAAAGTCATGCCAAATACCAGGGTTCTGGCACATGGAGCTTTTGGAGCAAATTGGGAGGGACCTTACCAGATAAAGTCAGCAATTTGGGAAGGAACCTACCACTTGATGGATATGGATGTGAACATCATTCCGAGAGCTTGGAATGCAGAACATCTCAAGAAGTATTATCAGTAACTCTTTTATGTGTTTTTCTTAGGAAAAGTAAGGCTCTTTCAGCCCAAGAATAAAGGCAGCTTATTAGTTATAGCTGACCAGCATTTTGATTTCAGTATTTGATTATGCATGTACTTGGGGGGTACTTGATGTGAACCTCCCTACTTGCAAGACGATTTCTTTTTAAAGTATTGAGCGATAGATAGCTCTACGTTGGATATTTTGAGTGCATTCTTTGCAGCTATAGCTCCTTAATAGTTCTTTTACGTAACAATAATTATCCAAAAGAACTGGGGGGTAGTATTCCTACTTAGACAGTATTGTGCATGATATGATTTGATATTTCATATGCCAATTTGAAACTTTTTAAGTGCTTGCTTTAGTACTTGTATTGTATTTGCAGGTTACCTAGGCTAACAGGTTCCTGTAGCATTGTATTGTATTTGCAGGTCACCTTGACTTACAGGTCCCTGTAACATTGAAAGTATGAGCAAAGTATGAATGTGATTCGACAAAGTATGCAAATTGAGAATGACTGACTTGAACCAAAGCCTCGGGTAGCTTCCTGAGCACATTTGATCGAAAAGCCTCAGCTGACTGAGCAAAGTTTTTTAGCCGAAAGCCTCAGGTAGCTTCCTGAGCATGAATTGAAAGCCTCAAGTTCCTTGAGCACGTGATTCTAAAGTCCTGACAAAAGGCACCTAAAGTCCTGACAAAAGGCACCTAAAGGAACCTGCATGAAGCCGAGATTGGCATACAGGAACCTGAGATTGTATGTTTAAACCCTCCGTGGAACCGCTACTAGCACGAGAGGAAGTGGGAACCTGTGTGGAGCCTAGACCGGCACACTTGTTCTTAAAGAGAAGCCTAATAAGCTCTCCCTCATGTGGAACCGCCTTTGGCACATGGGAAGAAGGGATAAAATCCTTAGCATTTACCTTCATAAGATGTCTAGCCTGACACATGAAGAAGAGGAATCTGTGTGGACTCCCAGAACGGCGCACAGGTTCCTAGAATCGCTTCGAGGCACAAAAAGGAACCAACATGCCTCGAGGCATGTTGGGACCTAGAGAATAGGACTGGGAACCAAGCAGGTTACCTTTCCAAGAGAAAAAAGGAACTAACATGCCTCGAGGCATGTTGGGACCTAGACATTAGGGTTGGGAGCCAAGCAGGCAACCTTTCCAAGAGTTGACCCGAATTGAACAAGAGAAATTTTACTAACATTAACTGGTTTCTGTTTTATGTTTTTTTTATTTATTTACTTTGCAGGATTAGTAGTCATCAACAGCTATTCACAAGGAACCTGGTCTAGTTATTCAGTAATAAAAAGTTAAGAACTTATCAAGAAAGATTATGGTTTAGATTATGGTTTTGGAAACAGTACTCGAAGCATGAAGACAAGAGGTTCTAAGTTTACAAAGGTTTGAAAGTTCCAAGTAGAGCAAGCAGCCGAGGTTTCTCGGAAGTTATTTAGATGGTTCAAGAGGTTCCAGGGTTGTTTCATCCTACGAATAATGGAGACTCCTGGGGTTATAGGCAAGCTGCCAACGTATTCTATGAAAACATTGGATGAGAGATCAATTCATACAAGTCAGAAGAAAGAAGTATTGCTTGAACAATTAGAGAGTATTTATGACGAGTTTCGCAGTCTGATGATAATGATCTACGAGAAGACGGCTTCAGAAAAGTTTCCAGGTTAGTTTTCAGCACGATCCCTTGATTTTTGATTTGAGGATTTAATTTGGAATTTGCATACAGAAGCGTAGTTTATCCTGTTTCTTACACCGAGTTAGCTCATGTAAGCTTGGATGCACGATGTGAAAATTATGCATTTTCCCAAAAAGAGTAAATAAAGGTTGAACCTCTTGATTGGAAGTTGTTGAGGTGCCACTCGCTTTTCAAGACTCCTAGATATACAAAAGACATGTGAAGACATTGAAGACAAAGATCACCTAAGAAGATACAAGAGTAAGCAGAAGTATGATAACATCCCGAAACCTCAGAAGTGTCCTTGGAGAGATTTTGCAAAGTTATTAGAAAAATGTACATAGAACGACTAGTAGTTGAAGAGTGAAGATTTGTTAGAAGAATGAGTTTCGAAGAAGAAGAAGAGAACATGTTCCTCACCAAGAAAGAAGCTGATCAATACTATGTTTACTAACACATTATGTGTCCTATTTCTTACACCGAGTTAGCTCATGTAAGCTTGGATACGTGTTGTTGAAGTAATACATTTTAAGAGAAGTGATTAAGCATTGGACCCCATATCAGAAAGTTTAATAGGTTCCTCTCGCTTTGCTTGACTTCAAGGAACCGGGGGGTAGTTGTTGTGCCCAAAATCTCCATGGGCTAGATTTAGGCCCATTAAGCTATAGGGTCCAATTTATATGAGGCATAAGATAGATCCAGTACAAGATATGAAGACTAGACATGAAGAAATGAGCACTCGCTGAGTAGACAGTCAGGAAGCCACAAGTATTATGAGGTTCCCGACGAACCGGAAGCTGAGTAGATCACGAATGGACCAGGTTCCTCCCTGCAGAAGAGTTCAAGACAGCCTAGCAGCAGTAGTGAAGACAGCAAGAGCATATGGGAACCACAAAGAGGCTCCTCAGACTAATATATTTGTTGTTTGTGCAGGTACAGTTTCCTGTAAAGAGGTTCCTGAGAAACAGGTTCCTAGACAGAGGTTCCTGAGAACCATGTTCCGAAATATAGGTTCCTGAGCACCAGGTTCCTGAGACATAGGTTCCTGAGTACCAGGTTCCTGAGCGTAGCCAGCCTGAAAGAGACCGAATTATTATTGGAGTGTAATTCTAGGGCGCAGTTGATCCTAGAATGCCTCTAATAGACATGAGAATTATAGTAGAGTACGAACTCGAGTTCTACTCTACTTACCCAACCAGTTCGTGGTAAACTCTAAAGGAACTTGAGTCCAACACGAACTACACAATCGAATACAACTGGTCAAGCAGAATCAGCTTCGCATTAGAACTACGTGAGCTTGATTCCTATATAAACAAGGGTACGTAGGCACCTTGGGAGAACGGACACAGATCTCGCTAATGGAACATGCGATGATTCTCGTAACCTCTCAAGCTCAGCTCACCCCACCATCAAATCACACCCAAATCACCAAAAATAGCCAATTACATGTGTTACACTTGTAAATTCCAGTGGACCTCCAAAAATCACATTGATTACGAAAATCCTCCGTCAACAGCTATTATAGTTTAAGATTGAGCTGGAGTTTGAGTAGCATCATTGGTGTTGACAGCATTTCCTTCAAACTCAATAGTCTGAGTACAAGTAGGTTCTTTAGCAACAATTTCTTCTTCTTCCAAGTACCCTTGATTTTCAAATCTAAGAGGCTCCATTTTACCATCCTCTTGCAATCCTGGAAACTTGGTTTCATCAAATGTGACATTTACACTTTCTTCAATGACTTTGTGATCAATGACATAGACTCTGTATGCAGTCCTTTCTAATCCATATCCCATGAAAATGCCTTCATAAGCTTTAGCATCAAACTTTCCTTTTCTTTCATGGTTGTCAATCATCATGAAACACTTACTTCCAAATACATGAAAGTATTTGACAGTTGGTTTCTTTCCAGTTAACAGATAGTAAGGAGTGTTTCCATAGGTCTTGTTGATCAAGGTTCTGTTCTGTGTATAACAAGTTGTGTTAATAGCTTCTGCCCAGAAATATGTTGGTAATTTAGAATCATTCAACATAGTTCTCGCTGCTTCAATGAGAGTTCTGTTCTTCCTTTCTACAACTCCATTTTGTTGTGGTGTCCTGGCAGTGGAGAATTGTTGGACAATGCCTTCTTCCTTCCAGAATTTTTCCTAATGTGGCATTTCTGAACTCAGTACCATTGTCACTCCTTAGATATTGAACTTGAGCATTCGGGGTTCTTTTAAGAACTCTTATGTGATCAGTGATTTCTTGAGCAGCTTCGTCCTTTGTCTCTAAAAACTTTACCCAAGTGTACCTTGAGTAATCATCCACCATTACCAGGGCATATCTCTTTCTTGCAAGAGATTGAACATTTACTGGGCCAAACAAATCCATATGAATTAATTTGAGTGGCTCAGTGTTGGTATTCACTGCTTTGACTTATGCACTGATCTTTTCAATTTAACCATTTGACAGTCCTCATATATTCCTTCTTGACAGAATTCCTGTTGAGGTAGTCCTCTCACCAATTCTTTCTTCATTAGAATATTGATATTCTTGAAATTGAGATGGGAGAGCTTCTTATGCCAAAGCATGCTTTCACCAACTTATGCTTTACTGTAAAAATAGTAAGCCTTGTCTTTCTTCACAGAATTTAGGTCTGCGACAAACAAGCTTCCTTTTCTGACTCCCTTCAATGAAAGGCTTCCATCCTTCTTGTGATAGATATTACAAACCATCATATAAAAATCAACCTTAAATCCCCTATCATTGAATTGGCTGACACTGAGTAGGTTGTGCTTCAATCCATCTACAAGAACAATGTCTTCAACGACAACATTTCCAATTTCCAAACAGCCATATCCCACAGTGTAACCTTTGTTGTTGTCTCCAAAAGTTATGATTGGGCCGGCTTTCTCCACAAAATGTGATAGCAGGGCTATATCACCTGTCATGTGCCTGGAACATCCATTATCGATGATCCACATGACTTGCTTCTGCTTCTTGCCCTGCAAAATAGATGATTTTAATTTGCATCTGGTACCCAAACTCTGTTGGGTCCTGCAGTTACAACATTATCATTCATATCATTCTGTTTCACATTTGAATCAACACTAGAATCCTCCTGTTTGACTCCTTTTGTTGTCCACTCAGTTCTAGAGTTAGACTTAGTCTTTCTCTTAGTGGAAGCTACCTTTTTACCAACATAGGCAGGCTTAGAAGTCACAGCAGTTTGCATATAGGAACATTTTTCGGTAGACAGAATAGGTAGATTAAAACAAGTACTCATGACAACAATCTTGCATGGCATACAGTCAATGTTATTACAAACGTCCACTTCTCTTTGCATAATGGGGGTTCTATGTAAGTTACCACTAACATTGGTTACATTAACCTTGTCCTTGTTGGGTTTCTTAAAAATAAATGTTAAATGATGAGATGAGCCACAGTTATTACAAAGCTTCCTAGGAGCATCCTTATCATGCGCATAACCATTTTTCTTGTCAATTCCTAACTTGCCATTCCTATTCTTAGGCTTGTAGACATTCGTGTTGACAGTATGTTCTGAAGTTACTGTCGAGCTACCTTTGACAGTACCTTTCTTTCCCTCTGTCTTGACAGCAGGTTTGATGTCTTGGGTTCTCTCTTGACAGTATCTTTTGAAGTTTCTGTCATATCCTGTTAGGAATAATTCATGAGTTGTGATGTTAAGAATAGAATTTTACTTATACTTTTTGTATATCCTGATTTATAAAAGATTTAGCACTTTGTATAGGAAATATGTGTTAGACAGTTATCTGTAAAGTTTAGTCAGGAATGAACAGTGCATCGAGTACTACATGTCAGGAACTGAGATTGAATCCTGATATGTCAAGTTAACTACTGATCAAGTACTGATGGGATGGTCAGATCCTGTTGTAAGATGGAATCCTGATATCAGTCGTGTTACTGATGATGTCATTATGGATGCTACAGAAACTGGCAAGTGCTATAAAACAGGATCGTTGTTTGAAGAACAAGCAAGAAGGTATTATGAAGGAAAGGATTTTCTATTGATGGAAACTATCAACTGGACGGCAGAACATTGTCATGTATAGATTATCTTTCTGTGATTAGTTGATAGGAAGCATTATAAATATTCTCTCTATATCATTGTAAAAAGAGTCGTAGTTCGTGTGCGTAGCTCTGTATTAGGTTTGTATTCGAAAGATCGAAACAAACAGAAAGAGAAATTTGTATTGTTAGCAGCTGCTAAAGGTATTTATACACCTTTGGTAGAGTTTGTATTTAATCTTATTAATACAAACAGAATTTGATTCATTCATTTATTCTTGTTCATATAACCAAGCAAAAATTAGACACGATTATATAACTTGTATTCAACCCCCCCCCTTCTACAAGTTATTCGAGTTAACAATTGGTATCAGAGCAGGTTGATTTCGAATAATCATAAAGATCTGCAATCATGTCTGGTTACAAGGATGGGAATACTAAGATTCCTATGCTCAAGAGAAACGAATATACTCTATGGGAAGTAAAGATGTTGCATCATCTGGAAGCAACAGATCCTGATTATCTTGACAGAATCAGAGATGGACCTTTTATCCCAACTAAGGTTGTTGGATAAGCAACTGTTGAGGGTCAAGTTGTTCCAGAACATACAGCAGAGAAGCCAAAATCTGAGTGGTCAGATAAGGACAAGGAGAATGTTCTTAAAGATGCTAAAGTGAGAAACATATTATTCAACAATCTTGATTCTGTTCTCACTAACTATGTTCTCTCTTGTAAAACTACTAAGGATATAAGGGACAATCTTAAGGTTCACTGTGAAGGAACTAAGCCTGGTGAGTCACTTACTGATACCTTTGATATGTTTACAAAACTCATCAATGAGATGGCCATGCATGGTAAATATTATGACTTGGAGGATATGAATACAAAGTTCATGAAAGCTTTGCTTGATTTCTACAATGAGAAGATATCTGCTATTGAGGAAGCTAATGATCTGGATGAAATATCATTAGAGGCGGTATATGGAAAACTGAGAGCTTATGAACTTGACAAGCAGCAGAAGAAGAGCAGGAGTGAAGGAAAGATGAAGACTGTTGTACTTACTGCTCAATCTGAATTAAAGGAACTTCCGGAAGAACAGCATGAAGAGATTGCTGTAAAGAACTCAAGGAAGAAGAAAAACAAAGAAAGTTCTGAGTCAGAGACTACTGATATGGACTCTGACAACAATGATTCTGAATCTGAGATACAGGAACTCTTTTCTATGTTTGCTAAAGCTTTCAAGAAAGGAATATTCAACAGGAGAAGATTTAGCAAAGGACCTTTTCAAAAGAAGGAGGAGAAGAAGAGTGACAAAGGCAAAAATACAATTGTCAAGCTTGATAAGGCCAAGATCAAGTGCTTTAATTGCAGTGAGCTTGGACACTTTGCTAGTGAGTGTAAGAAGCCTAGGAATTTAGGAAAGGGTAATGCACTTATGGTCACACAGAAGGATTGGGCTGATTCCAGTGATTCTGAAGATGAATTGGATTATAACAACATTGCACTGATGGCAAATGTTTCAGACAAACCTGGATCTCCAAAGAAAACTTCTCCATCCTCTGTTAAGGTATCACTTCACTCTCTTGATTCATTTGATAACTTAAATTCTGATGAAATTAGATCTATCCATGCTGAGTTTAAGAATCTTATGACTTATTTTAGAATTCTTACTTGTGAAAGAGATGAACTTAAGATTAAGAATGATACATTAGTTGATAGAAATAATTTTCTTGAATCTGAGTTAATTCAAATGGAAGAATACAAGTTAAGTTCTGATAAAGCTAAGCATGATTATAGTGTTATTCTTGAGGCTTATGACTATGTCAGAAAAGAACTAGAGGAAAAGAGAGATGTGATTAAGACCATTAACATTTCTGGTAAAAAGACACAAGAAATCATCGAAAGTGGAATTCGTGGTAAGGTTAATGGTTTAGGTTTTGATAAGGCCAGACAAGAAGAAAAAGTAGCTATTGTCAATGATGATAGTAAAGTAGAAGCTAGCACATCTAAATCTGAAGGTAAGAAAATTGTTTCTGAACCTAATCATGTTAAATTTGTTAATTCAAAAGGTACCCCTGTTGTACACAAAAGGATTAACAATAGTAATTCAGATGAGAAAGTGTTAGAGAAACCTAAGAATGTAAACATAGGGTTTCTGTCTAAGTCTCAGTTGAAACAGAGATTAGATGGTCTTTCAGAGTCTAGCAAGATCAAAAGAAATAGGAATGGAAAAGAAGGTATTAACAAAGAGAATAATTACAAGAATGTACCTGATGCACCTAGGAAAAGATGCTATAAGTGTGGAAATCATAATCATTTGGCCCTAGACTGCAATCAAAAACCTTCTTGGAAAACTGAGTCCAGATTCCCGAAGACTCAGAAAATTCAATACCAACCACAAAAATCTTGTTATCATTGTGGTAGTTTACTTCATTCCATTTACATGTGTAGAGAATATCATGAACTGTATTATGACTATTATTCTCTGAAATTTGAAACTCCTAGTCACAAACAGTTTGTGAAATCAGAGTCTAAAGTTGAGTCTGCAACAGGTAAAGTAAAGGCAAAATCCTCAAAGCCTGTTGTTTCTAAATCTAGTAAGAAAGGATCCAATCAAAGTTGGGTCCTAAAAAATTCTAACTAGTTACTTTTTATTTGCAGGGCACAGGAAAGAAGCATTCAATTATCTTGGACAGTGGATGCTCTGGACATATGACTGGAAAGAAGTCCCTGCTTACAAAGTTTGAGAGGAAAGCTGGCCCAGTAATATCTTTTGGAGATGGCAACAAAGGAGAAACTCTGGGATATGGCTCAATTGTTTTGGAGAATGTCATCATAGAAAATGTAGCACTGGTTGAAGGCTTGAAACATACTCTTTTAAGCATAAGTCAACTGGGTGATAAAGGTTACAAATCAATCTTTGACAGAGAAGGATGCAAAATCTTGAATATGCAGAATGGAGACATTGTTCTAACTGGTCAAAGACATGGTAACATATATGAAGCCAGCTTAAGTGATACATCTAAAGGAATTGTTAGATGTCTCTACAGCAAAGCAACAATTGATGAAAGCTGGAATTGGCACAAGAAACTCTCACATCTCAACTTCAAGAAGCTTAATCAACTTGTTAAGCACAATCTGGTGAGAGGCCTACCTCAGGCAAATTATGTGCAAGATGGACTTTGTGATGCATGTCAGCTTGGAAAGCAAAGAAAAACCACTTTCAAGAGCAAGACTGAAAATTCAATTACTGAACCATTTCACATGCTACATCTTGATCTGTTTGGTCCAGTAAACATTATGTCTATCAGCAAGAAAAGATTTGCTCTAGTGATAGTGGATGATTTCACAAGGTTCACATGGGTGTTCTTTCTACACAAGAAGGATGAAGCTCCACAAAAAATCATTAAACTTCTCAAGAATATTCAGAATAGCTCTGAGTACAAAGTCAAAGTACTTAGGAGTGACAATGGTACAGAATTCAAGAATTCTACAATGGAGGAGTATTGTGCAGACAATGGAATCACTCAACAGTTTTCTGCACCTGGTACACCTCAGCAAAATGGTGCAGTGGAAAGAAAGAACAGGACTCTCAAAGAGGCAGCAAGAACCATGCTTGCAGATGTAAAACTTCCAACCTACTTTTGGGTAGAAGCTATTAACACTGCATGTTTCACTCAAAACTGTACCTTGGTAAATAGTCATGGAAAAACTCCCTATGAGATGATCAAAGGAAAGAAACCAAGTGTGAAATACTTTCACATCTTTGGATGCAAATGCTATGTCCTAAAAGTTCATCCAGAACAACTTGGAAAATTTGAAGCCAAATCGGATGAAGCAATCTTTCTAGGATATTCAGCATCTAAGGCCTTCAAAGTTTATAATCTCAGAACTCACATTGTTATGGAATCAATTCATGTTGCATTTGATGATAAGAAATTTGGAATTCTGTAAACTGATGAGAGCCATGACAAATTGGAATTTGAAAATCTGAAGAATTCTGAGATACTCTCCAGTGATGATGAAGGTTCTCCAGAAGGAATTTCTATTGCTTCTCAAAGGAATGCTACTGTTGAGGGGGAGCAAATAAATCAAAGAGAACACAGTGATCATCAGGAGCAGACTAGTTATTCAGAGTCTACTGAGGAAAGATTAGTAACTAGCAACAATATGGAATCTACTGATTCTATTGATCAAAGGGGAGTTATTGAAGGCAAAGAGAATTCTTCTACAAGAGATACCACTAACTTAGGGGGAGAGACTAGCAGAGTCAATCTACCACCTGTTAGAAAATGGACAAAGGATCATACTGAAGATTTGATTATTGGTGATCCAAATAGTGGTGTTCGAACTAGAAGATCAATTCAAAATGAATGCTTGTATAGTTGCTTTCTCTCAAAGAATGAACCTAAGAAGGTTGAAGAAGCCTTACAGGATCCTGATTCGGTAGTTGCAATGCAGGAGGAGTTAAATGAGTTTGAGAGAAACAAAGTCTGGAAACTGGTACCAAGACCTAAAGATAGATCTATTGTTGGTGCAAGATGGGTTTTCAGAAACAAGCTAGATGAATCTGGTTTGATTGTAAGAAACAAAGCAAGACTGGTGGCCAAGGGTTATTCTCAGGAAGAAGGCATTGATTATGATGAGACCTTTGCACCTGTAGCAAGATTGGAAGCAATCAGAATATTTCTTGCATTTGCAGCTCATTCAAAATTCAAGGTATACCAGATGGATGTAAAGAGTGCTTTTCTAAATGGCAAACTTGATGAGGAAGTGTATGTGGAACAGCCACCTGGATTTGTTGATCCAAAATTTCCAAATCATGTCTACAAACTTGACAAGGCACTCTATGGACTAAAGCAGGCACCAAGAGCATGGTATGAGACTTTGTCTAAATTTCTTCTTGAAAATGGCTTCACAAGAGGTACAATTGACAAAACTCTATTCTTTAGAAAGATAAAAGGTGAATTGCTTTTAGTTCAAGTTTATGTTGATGATATCATATTTGGTTCTACTAATGAAAAATTGTGTGCTAAGTTTAGCAAGCTTATGCAGTCTAAGTATCAGATGAGCATGATGGGTGAATTAAATTATTTCTTAGGCTTGCAGGTCAAACAGACTGAGACTGGTATTTTCATTAATCAGTCAAAGTATATCAAAGATCTTTTAAGAAGGTTTGACTTTCAAGACTGTGCAGTTGCAAAAACACCCATGGCAACAACCACTAAACTAGACTCTGATCCTAAGTGAAAGAGTGTGGATAATACTAGTTATAGAGGCATGATAGACTCATTGTTATATCTAACTGCAAGTAGACCAGATATAATGTTTTCTACCTGTTTATGTGCTAGATTCCAAAGTGATCCTAAGGAATCTCATTTAATTGCTGTGAAGAGAATTTTTAGATATCTCAAAGGAACTCCAAATCTTGGTTTGTGGTATCCTAGAGAATCTGATTTCTTCCTAATTGGCTATTCAGACTCTGATTATGCAGGGTGTAAGATAGACAGGAAAAGCACTACAGGTACATGTCAATTCTTGGGAAATAGATTGATTTCTTGGGCAAGCAAGAAGCAACAATCTGTCTAAACCTCAACTGCAGAAGTTGAGTACATAGCAGCAAGCAGTTGTTGTGTACAGCTCCTTTGGATAAGAAATCAGTTGATGAATTATGGTATGACACTTAGTAATATTCCTATGTTTTGTGATAATACTAGTGCTATCAAAATTGCAAAAAATCTAGTTCAACATTCAAGGACTAAGCACATTGATGTCAGGTATCATTTTATTAGAGAACACATTGAGAATGGTACTGTGGAACTTCATTTTGTTCCTACTGACAAACAGCTTGCAGATATTCTAACTAAACCACTTGATGAGACTACATTCAATAGATTAGTAAGTGAGTTAGGAATGTTAAATTTCTAGATCTTTAACATCTGCAAAAGTAGCAAGGTATGTTGTTTTTAGCTTATAGACTTGATATTCTTGTCAGGATCTATATTTGATTGTTAAATGCTTTAGCTATAACACTTTGCCTTGATAAATTTCAGTATGATAGACTTGTTAATAATCATCAGGATTAGAATTGTTATCAGGATGCTGACGTCATCAGTATTGTGTCAGTATCAGGATTGTGAAAATTGTTTCAGATCCTGACGTTTACTTTGTGTAGTAATCTAATTCTGTGATGTGTTAAGTCTATGTCAGCAAGTTTTAATATTTGCATACTGATAATTTATACATCATTCAATAATCAAAAGACAAGTAGATAATAAGAAATTGTATTTTCATTAATTGAAAGCATTACATACATAGAAATGAAATACAACATCTTTTTGTCTAACTTCTACTGATAATCCTGTACTTGTCTAATGATATGGATTCTGAGATACAGGACAAGGAGCATCTCAAGAAATCCATCAGGGGATTTGAACAGCCTCGTCTACTCTTGGATTCCTTGTCCGGGCGACTTGAATGAGAGTAGCTAACTTAAATGTATAGCATCCCCATCAAGATCAACCTCAGACTCTCGGCCAAATTCTTCATCCTCAAGTTTTGAGGAGGTTAGGGGAAGATTGTATCCAACAGATGGATGTTCTAGGAGAAACCTCTGGATATTATCTAAAACTACTCCATCCATGACTAGTTCGATGGGAAAAGTCGTCTCTTCAAAGAGATGATGAAGAACAGGATGTTCATCGACTGTGAAAAACCTAAAGAATGGGTTTGAATGGAATTTTGGTTTGAGAATCATTGTTGAGAAGAAAAGAAATTGAAAGGTTTATGGAGAATGGCATAAGGCGTCTGTTTCTTTTATAGAAAGACGTGAGAAGCTGAATAGTCACTTGGAACTATCAATGAAGTCAGATGCTAATTATCGCGTGTGACTGTATTTCTTGTATTTTCAAGAAATGTCGAATATATCTAACCAATTGATTTTGTTCAGATTAATTGTTTATTTCTTTTTCAGATATAAAAAAATGCCACGTGGAAACTCCATTTAAGTCTCTGGAATCAGGATGATATTGATCAGGATTTCAAGTGTGACCATCAGGATTTGAGAATTATTATTTTTTAATCACATTGCATTTTGTGATTATTTTGATGAAAGGTCACAATAGGAAAAGGAAGCTAATCAGTATTGATTTTTATCTTGATAATACCCTGATTTATTTCATGATAATACCCTGACACCTGTCAATCTACGTGTCGACGTGGGATAGTGGTCTGAAAGATTTGTGAAATATATTTGTTTTGAAACTCTAATCGTGTAATTGCTTTCTCTAATTTCACATTCTCTAAAGCAAAAACACTCTCGAGTTTTCAAAATCACTAATCCATTTCAAGAATTTTTCAAGTTCTTTTCAGATCAAAAATGACAGCTCAAAGAAGATTACATAAATCAGTAGCCTTCAAGTTTGGTGACTTCGATTTTATGACGAACAATCATGTAGCAGCTATCACCAACAAGGAAGGAGTGTCAACTGATTTTCATCCAATCATGAACTTTCTGGCGTATGGACCATTAAGTTATGCATTGACAGCATCTCCACAGATTAATCAAGCAGCTGTTACACAAGCTTGGGAGAATGCTGAGGTAATTGATTCTACTCAGAGTCAATCAGGTAAGATTGTTCTACACTTAGGACAAGATTCTTTTGATATTACTGAATCTGTTGTTAATTCAGTACTTCACTTACCTGTTAGTTTGAATTATGAGAATGTACCATCTGATGATGATGTTAGAACTATGTTATCTGCATTAGGTTATAATGGACCTTTAGATAACATGAGCCAGTTAAGAAGATCTTGTCTTAGGAAAGAATGGTCTTTCTTCTTTGATCAATTAACTAAATGCTGTATTGGTAAATGTAGTTCTTTTGATCAATTTACTTCTGTTACTTCACATATTGCTTACAGTTTGCTTTATGACAGAGTAATTAACATTGGTCACATTATCTTAAATCAGATGAGTATTAAACTTGGCTTAAGAGATCAAAACAGGAAAATGGTTTATTATCATAGATTTATGCAAATGTTTATTAACCATTTTATTCCTGATGTTGAAACTAGATTTGGTAGAGAACATTGTGTTTCTTCTTATGTACAGCAAAAGAGAATTTTCTCTGACATTACAAAGAAGGACAATGAAAAGAATCTAGATGAAATACCTGCAATTCATTATCCACATCATGTTCAGGTAATTCCTAAAACTCATCTTCCTACTCTCTACAATTCTTCTTTCTTTTGTGGTGAAATGGCTCAGGAATCTCATTTGGAGGAGAACCCACCTGTGTCCACCCAAGTAGCCCAAAACATTATAGTCTCTGAAACAATTCAAGAACAAAGTTTTACATATATCTCTTGCTGAGAGAGAAAAATTGAAGACTGCAATTCGACTTTCTAAGCTAGGACAAAGAGATGAAGCACCTAGTCACAGCCAGGCTGCAGTTTCTCAAAAGACTGTAGTACTTAAAAAGGGAAAACAGTTACTGGATACTGTCTCTCAAAAGACTGTGTCTATTGAAAAAAGATCTCATCCCAAGATCACTTCTGTGTCTACACCTCTTGAGTCTTCTCAGGATAAATCTTTTGCTCACTATACCAAGAGAACAAGGAGAAAGATTCAATTGTCACCTACACACACAGAGTCTAGTCCAACTAATATCATGCAGGCCTCTACAAATGAAGCTACAATCAAGTCAGCAAATGACCATAGAGATCTAGATATTGATTCTTCATGGGAAACTACATTATCATACAGACTGATTATGGGACTAATTTTTCTCAAAGTGAAGTTGTCAAGGCCTGTTCTAGATTTTCTGGTTGAAAGAGTACCAAAACTTTTATTTCCAGATGAATATGGACTTCTACATCAAAGACTTGACTTAATGCAGATGTATTTCTATGTATCTGTCAGAAGACAATTAGTCAAGAAATTTGGACTCTCGAAGCATGTTGCACTTCAATCACTTCATGCATATTTATTTGACAAGGATGTCATTATTGAAGATGCTTCAGCTGACGGTGAACAACTGGAGGAAGTAGATAGTGGAATGCAGTCAACAGAAGATACTATTGCACCAGTGGTGGATAGTAGGAAAGATCAGATCACAGTCACTGCAACACAAGAACCATCTAGTCAAAGGTTGGATGACTCAGGAGCTGTGATAGCTGATGTTGAAAGGTCTTCTGTGATGAATGAAATTGCAAGTGAGAAACCCTATGATATGGGAGGAATAACTTTGACTGATTTTCTTGAAGATCAAACAAATATTATTCAGTCAGAGTCTATCCACCTTGAGGGTGAGTCTCAGCAAACAACACTTAAAGACGGTGATGTACTAACTATGGTGTCTAATGAAGTATTACTGAAGACATCAGAGTCTAGTAGAGAACCTGAAAGTGGTATACTGGAGCCTGTAGTCTCTAGAAGGAAAAAAGATGATTGTAAGGGTTCAGATTATAGCAGCTCACTCCTTAGAGAAAACCTCAAGCCCCATGCCAAATGAGGAACCCTCTCTCCATGTGAGTTCAGGTATAAAAACTTCTTCTAAACTCTATTTTTCTGTAGGTCATGAGAGCACTTATCCAAATTTGAGTGATACACTTGAAAAGATGGATATTAATCCACAATCAGAGCGGCTGGCTCCTGACCAGGCAAAAGGAGAGGTAGAAAGAGTGTTGACTTTAGATAGTCAAAGTGAGATTGAGGGTATGGATGATCAACTCCATAGTGAGGGAGAGAAAATTAGGAAACCACCATCGTTTGATTTCTGGGATCAGGTTTTTCAATCAAGACTTCAAACACTTGAAGATAACCAAGTCACTATTATGGAAAATCAAGCAGTTCTGATGAATCTCATTTGTTCTGTTACTGAATCTCTTGGAATTAATGTTGCTGATGTCAAAAAGGGGGAGATAAAGACGATTCAAAGACAACAACAACAACAGACTGGGGATAAAAGAAGAACTGGCGGAGATAAAGATTGTGACAGAGGTGAATCTCATCATGGAAGTGGTAAAGGAAAAGAAGCATCAAATAGTTGAATTCTTTCTTCTAAGTACTGGATACTATGTCTATATCTGAAAGAGGAGGTACTTAACTTCATGATTTTTGAATTCTTAAATTCTATTCTGATTATATTGTTATATGTTTTGACATCAACAACTCAGATTTATGCTTCATATTTTAAAGCATAAATAGGGGGAGATTGTTAGGAATAATTCATGAGTTATGATGTTAAGAATAGAATTTTACTTATACTTTTTGTATATCCTGATTTATAAAGGATTTAGCACTTTGTATAGGAAATATGTGTTAGACAGTTATCTGTAAAGTTTAGTCAGGAATGAACAGTGCATCGAGTACTACATGTCAGGAACTGAGATTGAATCCTGATATGTCAAGTTAACTACTGATCAAGTACTGATGGGATGGTCAGATCCTGATGTAAGATGGAATCCTGATATCAGTCGTGTTACTGATGATGTCATTATGGATGCTACAAAAACTGGCAAGTGCTATAAAACAGGATCATTGTTTGAAGAACAAGCAAGAAGGTATTATGAAGGAAAGGATTTTCTATTGATGGAAACTATCAACTGGACGGCAGAACATTGTCATGTATAGATTATCTTTCTATGATTAGTTGATAGGAAGCATTATAAATATTCTCTCTATATCATTGTAAAAAGAGTCGTAGTTCGTGTGCGTAGCTCTGTATTAGGTTTGTATTCGAAAGATCGAAACAAACAGAGAGAGAAATTTGTATTGTCAGCAGCTGCTAAAGGTATTTGTACACCTTTGGTAGAGTTTGTATTTAATCTTATTAATACAAACAGAATTTGATTCATTCGTTTATTCTTGTTCATATAACCAAGCAAAAATCAGACACGATTATATAACTTGTATTCAACCCCCCCCCCTTCTACAAGTTATTCGAGTTAACATATCCTTGTTGACAGCTACTTTAGAACATTCTGTCTGATTGCTTGGCAAAGTTTCTGTCACGGGAGACTTGACATTTTTTTTTCCTTCATCTAGTGTGCTGTCAATGCACTCATCCTCATCAAGAAGCTCTTGTTTGATGAGCAAGGAGTTCTCATCAAAATCAGCTTGAATATTTTTGAAAATCGGTTTGTAAACTCTTTTGAGAATATGAGGTTTGGCAACATCACTATCTGAACAATCATCAACCACAATTGCCTTTCCAGGCCTCCTACCATATTCGAAACCTATTCCTACCTTCTGATTCTCAGTGTGATTCTCATGATATTCCTGGACTAACTTAGAAGAGTTTCTAAATGCTTTGATTTTAAACTCATTTTCTGCAATTTGGTTCCTGGGAAATTCTTCTATTTCCTTAGCACAGACAATATCATTTTACAATCTTGCATTCTCTTGAGCTAACGAATCTAGTGGACTGGTTATAAGCAGTAACATTTCATTTTCAGATTTGAGAGTTTCAATCTGTTTAGTTAACTTAGCAATTTCTTCGTGGGTAGTAGATAAACAAACATGAATGTTAAACATCTCAGCACTTAAATCTTCAACGGTATGCTTGTATTCAGTTTTAGACATATCAAGTAAAACGAGAGATGGTACCTGGTTAGAGGAACTTGAAGCTTCTTCATCAGATTTAGCCATGAGGGCCAAGTTTACAAACTCTTCTTCTTCCTCTTCATCAGAATCATCCCAGCATTTTCCTTCAGCCACATAGGCTCTTCCTTGATTCCTCTTAAGCTGATTTTCAGATCCTTTTCCTTAATTCTGTTTTGGTCTTCTGCACTCAGTAGCAAAATGACCTAGCTCATTGCAGTTGTAACACCTGAACTTCGATGTATCCACCATCCCTGTCTTGTATCCACGTCTTGTGGCACCACCAGCGGTCTTAGAAAAACCTCCCTTATGAACTTAGATGTTTGACCCTGTGGCTTGTATGACTTGTCTTTTCTAAATCTGATATTCTTGAATCTCTTAGCCATATAAGCCATGGTTGGATTATCCATGCTTTCAATCTCTTCTAACGTGTAGAAGTCTTCTTCTTCAACATCTTTTAGCTATAGAACCACCTTCTCCTCGTCATCCAACACTTCTTCAATCTTCAAAGATGACATCTATGTTGGTTGTGAACTTTGTGAGGGTTCACTTGGACAAGCTACTTGTGGTTCCTGAGCTATAAGGGCTCCTGACATGTTTGCTACCTTTCCTTTGGTTCCAGTCTGAATGGCTCTCTTTTGAAAGAGTTCGAGTTCGTATGACTTGAGCACACCATAAAGAGTTTCAAGAGAAACATCATTCAAGTTTCTTCCTTCTCTTATGGATGTGACTTTGTGCTCAAGATGCTCAGGGAGAGTGGGCAGAAATTTGATGTTAATCTCCTTTCTGTCATAGAACTTCCCATGAATTTATAACTCAACTATCAGCTTACTGAACCGTTCAAACATGTTGGTTAGTTCTTCACTTGGCTTGGCCATAAAAGCTTCATATTGTGATACAAGGATTTACCTTTGATTTTCTCGGACCTCTTCATTTCCTTCACACAACAACTCTATCTTACTCCACATCTCTTTTGCATATGAACATCCCATGACATTACCACACATGGCTTTGTCTAAAGTGAGAGAGTCGAGCAAAATAAGTTGTAAGTAGTCATCCAAGGCTACTTTCTCCTTTTCGGATTTTGTGTACTCTGAAGGCTTCTTAGTAACCCAGTGGGCTGGAATGACTTCGTCATTTACAGTAGCAGCATCTACTTTCCTCTGAGGGATAAAGGGGCCGTTCTCAAGGATTCCCATGTACAGTGGATGGGCAGCTTTGATAAATAACAAGATCTTTCTTTTCCAGAAATTGTAGTTCTCTTTATCAAAGACTGGAATCTTGATACCACTTGAATTCTGAACATTCATCATGATCTTCATATTTGTATATCAATCTGTCGCTCTGATACCAGTTGTTGGTCCCGGAGTATTGCAAAAGGGGGGTTGAATGCAATACTGATAGAATTGAATCTTTAAACTCAACAACAATAATAAAGATTACAAGTTATCAGTACATATATGCAAACGCAAGTGAATCAAGATTTCTCACAAAATAAATGTTTTATTTATCTTGTGAAGTGGTGCTACAACCTAGAGAAAATATTTCTCTAGCTTCGGTATCTCGAGAGATACAAGTTGTTTCGTTGTTGTTTCTTACAAAAAGAATTAAAGACATGCATCTAAGTAGACTAAGATACTCTGTTGTCACTATCGCATAGGTTGTAGAGCGGCTGTCGTTTTCAAGTGGCAGCTCTTTACAATTTGCACACCCATGTGACTTTCCTAAATTGCTATACAGACATTGTAAACAATACAAGTAAAGCAACCTAGATTTTTTTTATTTCTATCTAATACAATTCTAGTAGATATGGATATATCATACTCTTTGAATTGACCAGCCTTGTATTGTGATCTCTCAAACTTCTGTCGTAGTCTTTACAGGTCTGCTACAATCGATGGAGTGTTGCAGCAAATCTATTTCTTGAACATCTAGCCTGTCACGGGTTTGACTGAGAAAAATCCCCAAATCAAATAATTCACTGAGACAGTAACCTTAACCGCCGAGTCTGCTGTCGAAGGAATATTCGGATATTGACAGTACGAGTTTCCGCCAAAGTTGCTGTCGGAACTCCAGACTTGCTGTCAAGTGTGAGAATGTTTCTGTCTCTTGCTTCAGCCAATGTTGCTGTCAAATGTAGCCTTTGTCGTGACTTGCAACATTTGTCTTCTTATAATCTTATTGTCAAGAGTGTGACAGTAACTTTTATTCTTGCTGTCTTCTGGATGTATTCCTTGAGGCTTGAACAAATGCATGAACTTCTTCCAAGACATAAAATTATTACATGACAGCAATTATTTGATTACAAGAACATACTCTGGCTGTGACAGTATGTTCTACTTAGTGAAAACTAAGTATAGGGAAATATAGTTAAGTTGTCTCTATGCTATCACCCATAAATCCCAACATGTTTGTACAATAATGATACGGTTGTGAAGAATTTAGTGACAAGAAGGGTTTTGAGTAGAGAATTTAGAATACTATCAGTCACTCATTTAGAATACTACGAACTATGAGTCACCCTCGAGTCAGATGAATGCACGACAAGAAAAAGGATTAGGTTTTTGGACTTTTATTGTTTAATATAAATTTATTATATGTATTTATATAAGTAAAATATAGTATATATTAAATTATATATATATTTAATCAAATCGGGTTTTAATTGGATCGGATTTTTATCTAATCGGATTAATTTTAGACAAATTCATACTTCCTCCGTCACAAAAAACTTTTCCTATTTGCTGAATGACATGGGTTTTAAGATAGTGTGTAATGAATATTATTTTTTTATGAAGTAGTGAGTATTGAATATTGTTTTTAAAGAGTAGTGGATATTAAATATTATTTTTTTGGAGTGGTGGGTGAAGTAGTGAGTATTTAATATTATTTTTAAGAAGTAGTGAATATTGAATATTATTTTTAAGGAGTAGTGGGTTGAGTAGTGGATATTGAATATTATTTTTAAGGAGTAGTTGGTATTGAATATTATTTTTAAGGAGTAGTTGGTGGAGTAGTGAGAATTGAATATTATTTTTTATGGCTTAAAATAGAAATATGAAAAGTTATTTGAATTACCTTATAAGAAAAGTAGGAAAAGTATTAAGAGATGGAGGGAGTATCCAGTTATAAGGCTTCAGATCGAATCGAATGGATCGAATTGGATCGGACCTCCGGTTCATTGACAAGCCGCCTAATTGTGAGTTCATTCCGGAAAGATTTATCAAAATATTAAATGATATTTTTAGGGTGTGTCCAATAACATATTTTAACAATTATTTTTTAATAAGTTAGTTAACTTTAATTTGTTAAAATTTTTGTGTATGCAGAAAATTCATTATTATCAATAAAAATAAATCAATAAAAAATTGGCAATTAAACTTTTATTGTGTATCCTTATACACACGCTAGAAAAATCGTTATTCAAATTAAGAAAATTTTAAAAAATATTTTTGTTTTTAACTTTTTTTTAAATATAATAAAAAATACATATGAAAGTACATCTTAGTTAGGTTAATATAGTTGCATGAATGATTACATATGATATTACACCATATCGTTCAAAAAAAAATTTACTAACATGAATATTTTTTAAAAAAGTTCTTAAAAGTATGTACATGATTTGTTAACTCGAATAACTTGTAGAAGGGGGGGTTGAATACAAGTTATATAATCGTGTCTGATTTTTGCTTGATTATATGAACAAGAATAAATGAATGAATCAAACTCTTGTTTGTATTAATAAGATCAAATACAAACTCTACCAAAGGTGTACAATACCTTTAGCAGCTGCTGACAATACAAATCTCTCTCTCTGTTTGTTTCGAACTCTCGAATACAAACCTTATACAGAGCTACACACACGAACTCACAACTTCGTCACTCTTTACAATGATATTGAGAGAGTATTTATAATGCTACCTATCAACTAATAACAGAAAGATATAATCTATACATGACAATGTTCTGCCTTCTAGTCGATAGTTTCCATCAATAGAAAACTCTTCCCTTCATAATATCTTCTTGCTTGTTCTTCAAACAACGATCCTGTTTTATAGCACTTGCCAATTTCTGTAGCATCCATAATGACATCATCAGTAACAAAACTGATATCAGGATCTGCACACTGCATCAGTATCTGATCAACCATCAGTATTGGACCATCATCAGGATTTGCCCTCTGTTCCTGACATGTAGTCTCCGATACACTGTTCATTCCTGACTAAACTATACAGATAACTGTCTTACACATAAATCCTATATACAGTGCTAAATCCTTTATAAGATCAGGATTACAAGAAGTATAATATGTAAATTCTATTCTTAACATCACAACTTATGAATTATTCCTAACAATCTCCCCCTATTTATGCTTTAAAATCTGAAGCATAAATCTAAGTTGTGGATGTCAAAACATATAACAATACAACCAGAATAGAATTTATGAATGTAGAATTATGAAGTTAAGTACCTCCTTCTCAGATGTGGAAACATTTATCTGGTACTTAGAAGAAAGAATTTTAACTATTAATGCTGTTCTTCCTTTACCTCTTCCTAGCTGAGATTCACCACTGTCACTCCTGGTTCTTCTTTTTACTACCCTTTGTCTGCTCTTTATCTCCCCCAGCTTTATCATCCTTAGTCTGATGATGTTGTTGTTGTTGTCTTTGAACTGTCTTTATCTCCCCTTTTTGATATCAGCAACATTAATTCCAAGAGTTTCAGAAACAGAACAAATGAGATTCATAAGAACTGCTTGATTTTCCATAATTGTGACTTGGTTATCTTCAAGTGATTGAAGTCTTGTTTGAATAGCAATTTGAGAATTCTGAATATCTTTCAAAACATCAGAATGAACTTCAATGTTGGAAGTGCTTCTAGTATCTTCAGTATCAGAATCAGAAAGAACTGTATCTTCAAGTCTTGTAGAAGAAGTTGCTTGAGTTGTATGATATTCAAGTAATAAAACCTGATTAGAAGTATCAACATCTTCATCTTTCTGATCTGGAACTGAAACATGATCATCATCTCCTTCACCAGTATTCTGTGTACTAACATCTTCAAATCCTGACTCCTCTTTAGAGTGATCAGAGACTGTTGATGTCTCAATTCTAGCTGATATTGGAAGTACATACAAAGGAACACTAGGATCATTAGGAACTTCATCTGGTACATATGTATCAAGAGATTGCTTTATCCTGGCACCTCTTCTGTTAATTATTCCTGCAAGCCTCTCCTTTTGCTTCTGAGCTTTAACTTCTGGCTTTGCATTGTGATGTGCTAGGTCATTCTTCTGATACATTTTGATGAATGAATAAGTACCAGCATCCATACCCAAATTTTCAGACCAAGATTCAGGAAAAACCTGATCCCAGAAATCAAATGATGGTTTCCTAATTTTCTCTCCCTCACTATGGAGTTGATCATCCATACCCTCATTCTCACTTTGACTTACTAAAGTCAACACTCTTTCTACCTCACCTTTTGCCTGGTTAGGAGCCAGCCGCTCAAATTGTGGATCTAAGTCCATCTTTTCAAGTGTATCACTCAAATTTAGATAAGTGCTCTCATGACCTACAGAAAAATAGAGTTTAGAAGGAGTTTTTATACCTGAACTCACATGGAGAGAGGGTTCCTCATATGGCATGTGGCTTGAGGTTTTCTCCAAGGAGTGAGCTGCTATAGTCTCTGAACCCTTACAATCATCTTCTTTCCTTTCAGAAACTACAGGCTCCAGTATACCACTTTCAGGTTCTTTACTAGACTCTGATGTCTTCAGTAATACTTCATTAGACACCATAGTTAGTACATCACCGTCTTTAAGTGTTGTTTGCTGAGACACACCCTCAAGGTGGATAGACTCTGACTGAATAAAATTTGTTTGATCTTCAGAAAAATCAACCAAAGTCATTCCTCCCATATCATAGGGTATCTCACTTGCATTCTCAGTCATCACAGAAGACCTTTCAACATCAGCTATCACAGCTCCTGAGTCATCCTTCCTCTGACTAGATGGTTCTTGTGTTGCAGTGACTGTGATATGATCTTTCCTACTATTCACCACTGGTGCAATAGTATCTTCTGTTGACTGCTTTCCTCTATCTACTTCCTCCAGTTGTTCACCTTGAGCTAAAGCATCTTCAATAATGATATCCTTGTCAAATAAATATGCATGAAGTGATTGAAGTGCAACATGCTTTGAGAGTCCAAATTTCTTGACTAATTGTCTTTTGACAGATACATAGAAATACATCTTCATTAAGTCAAGTCTTTGATGTAGAAGTCCATATTCATCTGGAAATAAAATTTTTGGTACTCTTTCAACCAGAAAATCTAGAACAGGCCTTGACAACTTCACTTTAAGAGAAATTAGTCCCATAGCCAGTCTGTATGATAATGTAGTTTCCCATGAAGAATCAATATCCAGATCTCTCTTGTCAAATACTGACATAGATGTAGCTTGATTTGTAGAAACTTGCATGATATTAGTTGGACTAGACTCTGTGTGTGTAGGTGACAATTGAATCTTTCTCCTTGTTCTCCTGATATAGTGAGCAAAAGATTTATCCTGAGAAGACTCAAGAGGTGTAGACACAGAAGTGATCTTGGGATGAGATCTTAGTTCAATAGACACAGTCTTTTGAGAGACAGTATCCAGTAACTGTTTTCCCTTTTTAAGAACTACAGCCTTTTGAGAGACTGCAGCCTGGCTGTGACTAGGTTTTTCATCTCTTTGTGCTAACAAAGAAAGTTGAATTGCAGCCTTCAATTCTGCTCTCTTAGCAAGAGTTAAATCATCATCATCTTCACTAGAATTACTACTACTTGACACAACAAATCTTCTCTTCCTTACAACTGATGTCTTTTGAGAAACACCAGAGGTTGGTTTCTTTGAAACAATAGGCTGTGGATCAAAATTTGGTTCTTGAATTGTTTCAGAGACTATAATGTTTTGGGCTACTTGGGTAGACACAGGTGGTTTCTCCTCCATTTGAGATTCCTGAGTCATTTCACCACAAAAGAAAGAAGAATTGTAGAGAGTAGGAAGATGAGTTTTAAGAATTACCTGAAAATGATGTGGATAATGAATTGCAGGTATTTCATTTAGATTCTTTTCATTGTCCTTCTTTGTAATGTCAGAGAAAATTCTCTTTTGCTGTTCATAAGAAGAAACACAATGTTCTCTACCAAATCTAGCTTCAACATCAGGAATGAAATGGTTAACAAACATTTGCATAAATCTATGATAATAAACCATTTTCCTGTTTTGATCTCTTGACCCAAGTTTGATACTCATCTGACTTAAGATAATATGACCAATGTTAATTACTCTGTCATAAAACAAACTATAAGCAATATGTGATGTAACAGAAGTAATTTGCTGAAAAGAACTACATTTGCCAGTAAAACATTTAGCAATTTGATCAAAGTAAAAAGACCATTCCTTTCTAAGAAAAGACCTATTCAACTGGCTCATGTTATCTAGAGGTCCACTATAACCTAATTCAGACAACATAGTTCTTATATTATCATCAGATGGTACATTCTCATAACTATCAGTAACAGGTAAGCAAAGTACTGAATTAACAACAGATTCAGTAATGTCAAATGAATCTTGTCCTAAATGTAGAACAATCTTACCTGATTGACTCTGAGTAGAATCAATTTGTGACGCCCCCAAATCCGAGGTCAGAGATTCAGGTCGTCACATCACCATCCAACCATATCATACCTGTATTAACTTTACAACTCAACAATACATCCATCCAGACCTCAATCTTACGCACATACAAGTTAGAGCCTCAGAAACGATAATCAAAAGTAACACTAAATATTACAATTCATCTGTACAATCCAGAATCTTACGCACTTCCACTTATACAACTACACTTGAAGACAAGTCTTACTATTACAGTTGAAAACCTATCAGACTTACTCTGTAGTATTTTTCAGGAACTAAATCACCTCCAGGGTAAATCTCCTACTCCTCTTCTGCTGGTGCGGAGTTAACCGACCAAGTTCTTCTCTTTCTGAAAAGTTTTTATAAAGCAAGAATGAGCTACATAATGCTCAGCAAGTTCACCATTTTGGAAAATGATAAAGTGGTTTATTTTGAAAGTGTTCCCAACTGTATGGGTGTATATCTCAGATTACAAAAAAATAACTCGACAATATATATGTCCGAGTTTGAATAAAACATTTATACTCACAAAGGAGCTTTAAGAATAACATATGAATCCTTTACAAGGTTCTCATTTCAATATATCTCAAGTTTGAAAATATATACGTATGAGTATATCAGTTTCGGCAAAACACTCTACGGTTAACATAATGTACAGGGAATGCATTGATGCAAAACCTCTTTCCTTCCATTAGCTTAGAAGGTTTCTCATTCAAAAACATTTCATTCTTTGAAATAATTGCAAGAGTACACTCACACGTGCCAATCTCTATAGAAAATCTTGCAGTTCTAGATACTGCACGATGTTAATATTTTTCTTATCAAAAACCACACTATCGGCAACTTGGCACTTAGGCCCAAGAAGCAGTGTTTGAGTATTTTTCCAAAGTGGAGGATGGGACTGGAAGAAAACATAAAAACCTGACAAGGATTGACGATGATCAGTCGCCACATCCAAGTCCAATAATCCGCGGGTCTTCTCTACCGGTAGAAGGATAGAAACTACATCCGTAACTATCCTCGGGTGAAAACTACATCCGTAATCACCCTTGATGAAAACTACATCCGTAATCATCCTTCGGCAACACATGGGCCGGAATAATAATTGATGGACCGCCTGGCTCACGGCCGCTTACACATCCCGGGAATCGTTCGTCAACGATTCCCACACCTGCCAGAGTCCCCTTTTTCTTTTCTTTTCAAAATCATTTTGATAGAAAACCTGAGTAGTTGAAGTTCGACCTCAGTCGTCCGATAATTCTTGAAAAACGTACAAGAAGCAAATGCTGACCGGGGGTTTTCAAAAATGTTTTGGGTCCGAAAGAGTTCAAGTTTGAAAATGCTGAAGGTATCTTGGATTAGTTTTGTCTTTAAAATAATGAACGATAATTAATAAATAATATTTTTAGATTTAATATATAAACAATTAGTAAAATCATTATTTAATTAAAATAAGCTTTTAATCCAAGATAGATATTTTTGAGTATTTTTAACAACGTAAAAATAATAAATACGTAAGTATACGATACTTCCCGAATGACCTTTCGGGTTTTCGTAATTTAATCACGATACAATAATATACCGCTCCCCGGTCAATAGTATATTTGGACCGCTACGACCTCTATTGCTAGAGTCGTTGTCCGAAGAAACATTTTCATTCTAAGTTCAAGGGTGTACAAACACATATGCATATATCTCAAACTTCAACATAATCTCATAAAGCATACGCATATAATACGTTTGGAACTACAAACACAAAAGTGAAAAATCCTTGTATATAAGTTTTGTAAAGTAGACTTGCATAGGTAAAATCAAGAATATAATATTTTGAAATTAAATACTTAGGGTTGGAAAACTTGCCTTGGTGGGGTTGGGGTGGTCGGCTCGCGAAGTGGAATGGAAATCTATACATAATCAATATTTGTACGTTAGTACCTTAACAACGCTACTTAATCATAAGGTTTTAAAAATCGTAAGACCAACTTAACGACTTCACTTGTGACCACTAACCCTCTCATATGACCATGTCGTCACATTATCACTTCCGTTACCCATTCGACTCAAATCTATTCCTCAAATTCGAAACTCAAGTGAACATTCTTAAAACTACTTTAAACTAATCCCCTAAGTGGTTTTTCACTTGCGCATACCTCGCTCCAACATTTTTATAAAATTGAAAAATACATATTTTAATCCAATTCTTTTTGGACAGCCTTTCCACTTGTTTAATCTGTATATCCTCAAATTTCCATAACATTTTCATAATTTTAAGGGGTCCTAACTCAGTTTACAAGTGGACAACACAGTGCAGTCCGAATTCCAGAACCACACTGCACTAATCCGGCCATAACTCAAAATCTACACATCTCCTGGGTGTGAGCCTTATATTTCTAGAAACTACATTCAATTATCTTTCCATCCATATAAATTAGGATCTCGGGAGACAAGTGTAAGGGGTTCAAAAGTCCACTGTAAGGAAGAACATAGTCCCAGACTTTTATTCTGCATACTTCTTTGTTTAATCTTTCAAGAACTCAACTTATACATCATATCTACCATTAAAATCATCAAGGCTCATCTCTACAACATACATGGGGTTACATACTCTAAGTACAAGCTTTAAAATCACACCAACAACATATATCCTCAAGATTTACATCATCCATAACTCATATAACCAAGATAGGCTTTAATACTCCTAGATCTAACATTAAAAATCATAAACACTTCATGACTAAGAGGGGTTTGGAGTTTTATACCTTCTTGAGTAGCTAAAGACCTTGGGTGAGCTTTACAACCACTAAGAACACTTGGATGAGCCTTTAAAGACCTTAATCCTTCAAGATCTAAAGGATAAACAAGTTTGGTTAATATTCACCCAACCTTCAACAATTTATAACTCAAAATCTAATGGGTGGATGGGGTTGAAATTAGTACCATACCTCTATAATGATGCAAGGAGGCTATGTGATTTTTGCTAGAGCTTGTAGATGATGGAAAGATGAAGAGAAGAACTCTCTTCTCCTCTCTTCTATGGCTCGGCCGAGAGCTTCTATAAGGGGGGGGGGAGAGTTTGTTTGGTGTTTTGTTTGAAAAGAAATAAAATGAGATGAGTGATATGAATTATTGTGGGGGTTAGATAAGGTTCACATGTTGCCAAGCTAGGGGTCTAGGTTGTCTCCCCATGCCCTATTGTCCCCTAGGTTGCAACACCCATCACACATGTCACTATTCACTTCTACTTTATGCTTTTCTAGTTTCTTTTCCTAACTATCTAGTTACATGACAATTGCAAGCAATATCCTTTCCTTGTATTATTATTCCTCCACCAATGGTTATCACTTAGTCCTTAATTCATATCGTATCATAATTAATCTCCTCGTAATAATATTTTGTCGCGTAGAGATTTCCTTTGTAATTCCTTAAGTACTTAATTGGGTAAATTCCCTAAATCTCCATAACTCCTTGTCATAGTCTCTTAAAATATTTTAATACTTTAATAATTCTCAAATCCCAAGTTTTTATAAATCTTAATAGCAGTAGGCCTCTTGCCTTAACAATCTTCCCTTTTTCTTACACAGTGAATGTAACAACATAAATTTCTCAGATAATCAATTCCATTAAACATGGGTGACTCAAAAGGTCCCAAATTCCCAATGTCATATGATATTATATTCTTAAAAATATTACAAAAATCAGGGTTCTTACAGCCTCCCCTCCTTAAAAGGATTCCGTCCCGGAATCAGGTTGAAAACAGTTGAGGGTACTTTTCACGCATAGCGCTTTCTAGTTCCCATGTTAATTCCTCGACGTTCTGGTTTCTCCACAAAACTTTCACTAGCTTGACAACCTTGTTCCTCAGCACTTGTTCTTTTCTATCCATGATTTCCACGGGTTGCTTCACATAGGTCAAGTCTGGTTGTAGGTCCACTTGGTCGTATTCTATCACATGTCGATAGTCGGTGTGGCAGGGTCGTAACATAGACACATGAACACATTATGAATTTGCTACAAGCTTGGGGCAAGGCTAACTTTCCAATACGCCTCAAAATCTCAGAAGGTCCAATAAACCTCAGACTTAGCTTCCCTTCCTTAACAAACCGCATCAATCCTTTCCAGGGAGATTCCTTTAGTATCACGAAGTCTCCCACCTCATACTCCTTTGATATCTCATAAAATTTGACCATTCGAAATGATGGGTTTCGTAAAAAAAATGACTTTTACATACACTCGTCTGCACCTTAAAGACGTAATATCCATTCGAAATCTTCATTTAATAATTCGTACATATCGTGATTGCAAAAATTTACCATCCGCCCATAAAATTACTATTCATCTAGGTTTCGAATATTCACGAAAATTAGGGTTATTGTAGTCTCCTCTCCTTAAAGGGATTCTATCTTAAGAACCTAAGGAAAATAGTTGTGGATACAATTCCAACCTTCCCCTTTCCAACTCTCAGGTTTACACTTCAACCCTTTTGTTCAACCCTTTAATCGCCATAGATGGTTTAGAACCACTAGTTCATTATCGAATGTATCTCTCCGTTCTATTACTCTATCCGAGAGTTATCAGTATTTATCAAATCTCTTCCTATCTAACGGAACGCTACTGGATCAAATGGCAAAGACATTGTTGAGAAAAAGATGGCTTTTCCCGGGTGAAATGAAAATTGGATTCATGGAACAGGAGAAAGATTTCCATTATTATGATGACTATATGATGGTCTCACCACTTTAATGTTGTTTCTCAACGCATGCTCTCCTCGACCTGTATTCCTTATCGGTTGTTCTATGAATGAAAATTTCTATCCCACTACTTATACGTTCCTCTTCTACCTTGTTCATAGTATTCGTGTTGAGTCTTTGTATCGCTGGCCCGTGAATACTTTGTGGTCGTGTTTTATAATCTGAGACGACGTCAATACGCACGGTATTCCTCATATTCCTTGGCTTGATTAGCACGCATGTGTTGCCTCCCGTCAACCGTTACCACTTGCTATGGATAATGTATAGTCTTCGGTATACGTCGAACCAGTTCAGCTACTATGTCCCTCGTTCATTGACTTCTTCGTAACGCAAGAGAAGCGAAACTTCTTCTTTCACAGTGCGCTCTACAGGAGACGTGCTTACGTTCGCATGGCGATGATCGTGATAACAACATTCATTTCATGGATAAGTTTTTATTCTCGACTGCCCCGTGAAACCTAAGGCACGACACTAAATATAAATTCGATCATCTGGACAATTCTTCTTCCCTGTCCGTCAGCCACAGATCAAATTTTGTACCTACGCTTAATCTCTTGTTAAATATACATGAAAGCACCTCCAGCCTTCGAGATTTAACCTTAAGTCTCGATCTGACGTAATCGCTGCAAAAGTTTTACATTGCACCACCATCTCTTCCGTTTATATAAATCGATAATCTTCTAAACGAAAAGTCTCTCGTAGGTAAATCACTTAGTCCAGCAATTATAAATCAACTAGGGCCATCTCTTTGCTCGGTTTTCGGTGACCTACTTATGAAATTCATTATAATTCTGTCCACGTTCAAGATTTTTTACAGGCGGAATTAATCCAGTAGATCTCTATCCTTCTGCTTTTGACATGGCGCGTTTGTACTTAATAGTTTGCCAATACCATTCTTCATATCCGTTTGCCAAACATTCTCTTAATTCTCTATACATCTTTGTCCTTTCCCATAATTTAGTCATTTTCCTCTAACATTATTCTTTATGGTATATACTCTATTTTTTTTTTTTTTTTTGGTCAATACTGACTGAATTCCAATTTCGAATAATACCTTCTATAGGTATCGGCCACCACACTGGCCTTCCCTAGGTAATAACAAATTTCTCCATTATACTCCCTGCTCCCTTTCGTCACCTTCTCTTTCTTATGTTTAGTTCTACTATGAAGATATACTTATGGCACTTGTGGAGAAATTTTCACACTTTTCTCATAAGGTTAACGTCTCAGTTCTATGCGTGAACGCCATCATGACTAATCCCAGACTCACGGTTAGTATATCCTATCCCGTAACCTTTATGTTGTTTAGAAGTATAGGCTATCATCCCCTTTCTACTGCATCAGCACACCTCTTAAACTCTTGAAAGACGCATCATCGTGACTCTCAAAGTCCTCTTTTTATCATCAAGTATGGCTAACACCGAGGTTGTTGCTAATATCTCATTTCATCCCAAAACTTTGTTCATTAATCCATAAAGGCTTCTGACTCATTAGTCCATTCAAACGATACTACCACAATTTTATAACGTTTATATTAGTGTGAAATGCCAACTTTGACACAGTACAGAGGTCGATCTTGAGTTGGTGAAACCTTCTCTTTAACCTTATCTTTGAAAAATAACTACGCACTTTAGCTAGTCAACAATTCCTCCATTTCCGATAAGGGTTTCAGCTCTCGATGGTATAGGTAAGATGTCATGCGCTCGTCCTCTTTCACAACTGGTGCCAATCAGCCTGGGGCCTGTATGCTACTGCGATTCCCACTAAACTTGATTAGGTGGTAATCTCGAAGGATCACTGGCATATATCCATTCGCTATTAGGGGCTTGTTAAACTATATGTCTCTCTGGGGGCATCAATCCCTTTAAGCTAAGTAAAGCTTCACATTCTTGCCACGATATCTCTTCCTTTCTTGTCCATCTCACTTCCATGTTAGTTTCCTCTAAGGATATGTTTTACATTGCAATCGATTTTCATTTCTTGGATCAGGGAAAGGCTTGGTAACTCAAGAATTCATTACTATAACATCCTGACAACGGTTGGTAGGAACGTACTCCCAACCACGTCATCATTTCCTATAACCTTCCTCACACTAATATTAAAGGTCCTGTGGTAAGCCCCGATATGTTATTCCTACTTTAAATAGTTACTCGGCATAACGCTCTGGCTGCACAATTACAACATTTGGTTTTTGATCTCATATTGGTGCAACGGTTCACAATTGTACCTCCCGTTCACCTTAGAGTAATGACTTTTGAAAGGAATGGTTTCAAAATAACAAGGTCCAATGGATAATTTCAATAAGAATTCCACATTGGATGTTCCAAGAATGTTGATGGTTCCAAATACTAGGAGTCTCGATTTTCGGAGATGTAAGGATGGATAGAAAGAATACAACAAGGTTGATTTCTTCATGTCTTGATAATTTTGTAATGTAATATCATAGAGAATGTTGCACGAGGGCAATGATTGTTGGATACAGAAGTCATAAAGACGGTCTTTATACAATTCTTACATCTGGTGAATACTTTTCCTCTTGAATAATAAGAGGAAATCTAAAGTCGCATTGATGAAGGTCAGCCAATAGAAAGCAATTCTACTCCATGACAATTAAAGAATGAAGTAGTTTGTCATTCAAGTAATCACTGGTTTCAAATGAATTCTCATTGTATGAATGAAAGAATAAAATATTCAAGTGATATAAAGTCTAATACGAAGATGGGTAAGAGTTCAAGTCGAGTGGGCGACCTCACTAGGTCTCAATCAAGTTATTCGTCAAAACTTTCATCATCATACTTTACCACATGCAAAATGCATTGCGGAATGAATTAAATTGGGAGTTGGACCAGTGGAACAATAACTAGTCCTTTTCAAGAAACACTAGTAACTAGCGAGACAAAATTTGCTAGTTCACCTGTTTGAGACATCACCACTAGCTAGGACAATTAGCTAGGTGTTCTTCACAACATTACAATTTTGACTAGTTAGAACAATCAACTAGTCATTCATATTGACATATCGACTAGCCAGTTTCAATTGGCTAGAACGGAATTTCAACATCGTAGCCACTGAAGAAACTGTAGGCTACTCGGACAACGAATGGAAATAAGAAGTTATTAAGTTTGAAAAAAGAAAACTTTAAAATATGAAGAGAATGTTCTAGGTATCGGAACAATCGATAACCTCTCATCAAATATTACTTATCAGTGAAACGGTCCACCCAAGGGTGCCTCCGTACACATGCTTTATCAGACCTTACAGTAGAATGAAATTCAGAATACTAGTATCAAAATGATATCCTTACTATGATTTCAATGTACGACGCACAATCTCATTTTGAATAGAAGAAAGGATTCATGAGGAATATCTGGATGTTAGATCATCCCTGTTCTCAACAAGTTGATAAATATTTATGGGCTCGACTGAAGAGTGCAAGTATGAAAGAAGTAGTCAAATATCAATATTCGTTTAGGAATATTCATTGATTAATTAAGGAAACAATTGTTGAACATTCCTTGGATAATTGAAAGGAAGTGTAAATAGTCCTGAGCAGAACGAAATAATTATAAATTTCAAATAGAATACTCGGGGATCAAATAAGATACTTTGGATTAGTCCCGGTTTAGAGAAAGTATATCACTGGTGGTTATTCCACAAGTTTGAAGTAGAAAGCTAGAAGGATTACCTGATATAAACTAATCGAGGTAACATGGTTAGTGAACAGTTTAAAATGAAGTAGTGCACCAGCCGGTAGTTACCAAAATAAGTTAATAACCATTCGTGCATCTCACTATCACCACTATGAGGGTAACTCCATCTCTTCGTCTTCGTAATTCAAGACACCAACAAGTGCGTCTCTCAATCATCATTTTAAAGTCATTTATCGAGTTAGGCTTTCACAATATATCTTGTCATTTCCGTGCTTTATGTTGAAGGCCAAGCTTCACATCATTCCGGGGACACCTGCTAAGTCCATAGGGTCCTACTTCATGCCTTCCGACAAGAATCACGAGTGGCCAGTTCCCCCTGGGAACAGATCAAAGAGATCTCTCAGGGATCTCAGTGCAGTCCATAGGTTCAGTGGCGGGTGTGTGTATGTGAACATATACCAAAAATATTGAGGTTTGCAATACATATATGCGTAGTCCCTGCTAACATCTCTATCAAAGGATCCCATTCTAGACCCGTTGGTCTTTTCTTTTGGTAGACTCTGAGATCACTGTATCGCTCGTTGTAACCATATTCAACTTCACTTGAGTCCCTTTGTTAATTCTACTTGCTTGTTCTCTAAGTTGAACTACCATGCTCTAGCGCCCGAATCATGCGTGGAATTATCTAGCACGCTCGTCTTATGATAACATTCTCGTATAACACACGTAAAATTCGCCACCAAGGGTAATGAAATCCACAACGGCATAGTAACCACCTTTTAGGTAAACCCGTTACTTATCGAAAATCGGATCTTATAGTCAAGGTAAAAGACTTTCATTATTCCAAGTACTAAGTACCCTTAATTATGTAGGGGAGTCTAAACTTCTTGATTCTTAAAATGCCGCCTCCCAAACTGTGGAGGACTATGGGCCACAAAATTTATGTCAGCCTAGTCATCCGATTATATTGGCAATATCGCCTCTACCTCAGCTGCTCTTGAAATTTCGCTCTGCTTTCTACATTATTACTTATGATAGGTCATGTACGACTCTCAAACCTTTATTCATCATTCTGAAGGTCTCTAAGGATTCTATCGATCCTAGTATAATACCTCCAGTAACACTCCGACCCATTCTACTCACCGGTACCTCTTCCGGAAGTCCAATAATAAGTTACTACGATCTCGTATGTCATTCTCCTACTTAGACTTAACTCTCAACACTTCTCGTTTCTGAGTACTGTAACTTATCTCTCTGATACCATTTCTGTGACGCCCCCAAATCCGAGGTCAGAGATTCAGGTCGTCACATCACCATCCAACCATATCATACCTGTATTAACTTTACAACTCAACAATACATCCATCCAGACCTCAATCTTACGCACATACAAGTTAGAGCCTCAGAAACAATAATCAAAAGTAACACTAAATATTACAATTCATCTGTACAATCCAGAATCTTACGCACTTCCACTTATACAACTACACTTGAAGACAAGTCTTACTATTACAGTTGAAAACCTATCAGACTTACTCTGTAGTATTTTTCAGGAACTAAATCACCTCCGGGGTAAATCTCCTACTCCTCTTCTGCTGGTGCGGAGTTAACCGACCAAGTTCTTCTCTTTCTGAAAAGTTTTTATAAAGCAAGAATGAGCTACATAATGCTCAGCAAGTTCACCATTTTGGAAAATGATAAAGTGGTTTATTTTGAAAGCGTTCCCAACTGTATGGGTGTATATCTCAGATTACAAAAAAATAACTCGACAATATATATGTCCGAGTTTGAATAAAACATTTATACTCACTAAGGAGCTTTAAGAATAACATATGAATCCTTTACAAGGTTCTCATTTCAATATATCTCAAGTTTGAAAATATATACGTATGAGTATATCAGTTTCGGCAAAACACTCTACGGTTAACATAATGTACAGGGAATGCATTGATGCAAAACCTCTTTCCTTCCATTAGCTTAGAAGGTTTCTCATTCAAAAACATTTCATTCTTTGAAATAATTGCAAGAGTGCACTCACACGTGCCAATCTCTATAGAAAATCTTGCAGTTCTAGATACTGCACGATGTTAATATTTTTCTTATCAAAAACCACACTATCGGCAACTTGGCACTTAGGCCCAAGAAGCAGTGTTTGAGTATTTTTCCAAAGTGGAGGATGGGACTGGAAGAAAACATAAAAACCTGACAAGGATTGACGATGATCAGTCGCCACATCCAAGTCCAATAATCCGCGGGTCTTCTCTACCGGTAGAAGGATAGAAACTACATCCGTAACTATCCTCGGGTGAAAACTACATCCGTAATCACCCTTGATGAAAACTACATCCGTAATCATCCTTCGGCAACACATGGGCCGGAATAATAATTGATGGACCGCCTGGCTCACGGCCGCTTACACATCCCGGGAATCGTTCGTCAACGATTCCCACACCTGCCAGAGTCCCCTTTTTCTTTTCTTTTCAAAATCATTTTGATAGAAAACCTGAGTAGTTGAAGTTCGACCTCAGTCGTCCGATAATTCTTGAAAAACGTACAAGAAGCAAATGCTGACCGGGGGTTTTCGAAAATGTTTTGGGTCCGAAAGAGTTCAAGTTTGAAAATGCTAAAGGTATCTTGGATTAGTTTTGTCTTTAAAATAATGAACGATAATTAATAAATAATATTTTTAGATTTAATATATAAACAATTAGTAAAATCATTATTTAATTAAAATAAGCTTTTAATCCAAGATAGATATTTTTGAGTATTTTTAACAACGTAAAAATAATAAATACGTAAGTATACGATACTTCCCGAATGACCTTTCGGGTTTTCGTAATTTAATCACGATACAATAATATACCGCTCCCCGGTCAATAGTATATTTGGACCGCTACGACCTCTATTGCTAGAGTCGTTGTCCGAAGAAACATTTTCATTCTAAGTTCAAGGGTGTACAAACACATATGCATATATCTCAAACTTCAACATAATCTCATAAAGCATACGCATATAATACGTTTGGAACTACAAACACAAAAGTGAAAAATCCTTGTATATAAGTTTTGTAAAGTAGACTTGCATAGGTAAAATCAAGAATATAATATTTTGAAATTAAATACTTAGGGTTGGAAAACTTGCCTTGGTGGGGTTGGGGTGGTCGGCTCGCGAAGTGGAATGGAAATCTATACATAATCAATATTTGTACGTTAGTACCTTAACAACGCTACTTAATCATAAGGTTTTAAAAATCGTAAGACCAACTTAACGACTTCACTTGTGACCACTAACCCTCTCATATGACCATGTCGTCACATTATCACTTCCGTTACCCATTCGACTCAAATCTATTCCTCAAATTCGAAACTCAAGTGAACATTCTTAAAACTACTTTAAACTAATCCCCTAAGTGGTTTTTCACTTGCGCATACCTCGCTCCAACATTTTTATAAAATTGAAAAATACATATTTTAATCCAATTCTTTTTGTACAGCCTTTCCACTTGTTTAATCTGTATATCCTCAAATTTCCATAACATTTTCATAATTTTAAGGGGTCCTAACTCAGTTTACAAGTGGACAACACAGTGCAGTCCGAATTCCAGAACCACACTGCACTAATCCGGCCATAACTCAAAATCTACACATCTCCTGGGTGTGAGCCTTATATTTCTAGAAACTACATTCAATTATCTTTCCATCCATATAAATTAGGATCTCGGGAGACAAGTGTAAGGGGTTCAAAAGTCCACTGTAAGGCAGAACATAGTCCCAGACTTTTATTCTGCATACTTCTTTGTTTAATCTTTCAAGAACTCAACTTATACATCATATCTACCATTAAAATCATCAAGGCTCATCTCTACAACATACATGGGGTTACATACTCTAAGTACAAGCTTTAAAATCACACCAACAACATATATCCTCAAGATTTACATCATCCATAACTCATATAACCAAGATAGGCTTTAATACTCCTAGATCTAACATTAAAAATCATAAACACTTCATGACTAAGAGGGGTTTGGAGTTTTATACCTTCTTGAGTAGCTAAAGACCTTGGGTGAGCTTTACAACCACTAAGAACACTTGGATGAGCCTTTAAAGACCTTAATCCTTCAAGATCTAAAGGATAAACAAGTTTGGTTAATATTCACCCAACCTTCAACAATTTATAACTCAAAATCTAATGGGTGGATGGGGTTGAAATTAGTACCATACCTCTATAATGATGCAAGGAGGCTATGTGATTTTTGCTAGAGCTTGTAGATGATGGAAAGATGAAGAGAAGAACTCTCTTCTCCTCTCTTCTATGGCTCGGCCGAGAGCTTCTATAAGGGGGGGGGGGAGAGTTTGTTTGGTGTTTTGTTTGAAAAGAAATAAAATGAGATGAGTGATATGAATTATTGTGGGGGTTAGATAAGGTTCACATGTTGCCAAGCTAGGGGTCTAGGTTGTCTCCCCATGCCCTATTGTCCCCTAGGTTGCAACACCCATCACACATGTCACTATTCACTTCTACTTTATGCTTTTCTAGTTTCTTTTCCTAACTATCTAGTTACATGACAATTGCAAGCAATATCCTTTCCTTGTATTATTATTCCTCCACCAATGGTTATCACTTAGTCCTTAATTCATATCGTATCATAATTAATCTCCTCGTAATAATATTTTGTCGCGTAGAGATTTCCTTTGTAATTCCTTAAGTACTTAATTGGGTAAATTCCCTAAATCTCCATAACTCCTTGTCATAGTCTCTTAAAATATTTTAATACTTTAATAATTCTCAAATCCCAAGTTTTTATAAATCTTAATAGCAGTAGGCCTCTTGCCTTAACAATCTTCCCTTTTTCTTACACAGTGAATGTAACAACATAAATTTCTCAGATAATCAATTCCATTAAACATGGGTGACTCAAAAGGTCCCAAATTCCCAATGTCATATGATATTATATTCTTAAAAATATTACAAAAATCAGGGTTCTTACACAATTACCTCAGCATTCTCCCAAGCTTGTGAAACAGCTACTTGATTAATTTGTGGAGATGCTGTCAATGCATAACTTAATGGTCCATATGCCAGAAAGTCCATGATTGGATGAAAATCAGATGACACTCCTTCCTTGTTGGTGATAGCTGCTACATGATTGTTTGTCATAAAATCAAAGTCACCAAATTTGAAGGCTACTGATTTAGGTAATCTTCTCTGAGCTGCCATTTTTTATCTGAAAAAAAACTTTGAAAAAATTCTTGAAATGGATTAGTGATTTTGAAAACTCAAGATTGGTTTTTGCTTTAGAGAATATAAAATTAGAGAAAGCAATTACACGATTAGAGTTTCAAAACAAATATATTTCACAATTCTTTCAGACCACTATCCCACGTTGACACGTAGATTGACAGGTGTCAGTCCCTGAAAAATGCGGTTACCCATGATTTTTGGAAAATAAAATCCAAAATTGATTTTCATGAAATAAATCAGGGTATAAATAATCAATACTGATCAGCTTCCTTTTCCTGTTGATCTATCATCAAATCCTGATGATCACACATGAAATCCTGATCAATATCATCCTGATTCCAGAGACTTAATATGGAGTTTCCACGTGGCATTCTTCTTTTATCTGAAAAAGAAATAGACAATTAATCTGAACAAAGAAACACAGTCACATGCAATAATTAGCATTTGACTTCATTAAAACTTCCAAATGACTGTTCAGCTTCTCACGTCTTTCTTTAAAAGAAACAGACGCCTTATGCCATTCTCCATAATCCTTTCAATTTCTTTTCTTCTCAACAATGCTTCTCAAACCAAAATTCCCTTCAAACCCATTTTTCAGATTTTTCTCGATCGATGAACATCCTGTTCTTGACCATCTCTTTGAACAGACAACTCTTCTCATCGAACTAATCATGGATGGATTGGTTTTCGAAAATATCCAGAGGTTTCTCCTAGAACATCCATCTGTTGGATACAATCTTCCCCTAACCTCCTCAAAACTTGAGGATGAAGAATTTGGCCGAGAGTCTGAGGTTGATCTTGATGGGGATGCTATACATTTAAGTTAGCTGCTCTCATTCAAGTCGCCTAGACAAGGAATCCAAGAATAAATGAGGCTATTCATCCCCTGATGGATTTCTTGAGATGCTCCTTGTCCTGTACCTCAGAGTTCATATCAATAGACAAGTATAGAATTTTCAGTAGAAATTTAGACAAAAAGAAGTTGTATTTCATTTCCATGTAATGATTTCTATTAATGAAAATACAGTTTCTTGTTATCTGCTTGTCTTTTGATTATTGAATGATGTATAAATTATCAGTATGCAAATATTAAAACTTGCTGGCATAGACTTAACTTATCACAAAATCAGATTACTACACAAAGTAAACGTCAGGATCTGAAACAATTTTCATAATCCTGATACTGACACAATACTGATGACGTCAGCATCCTGATAACAAATCTAATCCTGATGATTATTAACAAGTTTATCATACTGAAATTTATCAAGGCAAAGTGTTATAGCTAAAGCATTTAACAATCAAATATAGATCCTGACAGGAATATCAAGTCTATAAGCTAAAAACAACATACCTTGCTACTTTTGCAGATGTTAAAGATCTAAAAATTTAACATTCCTAACTCACTTACTAATCTATTGAATGTAGTCTCATCAAGTGGTTTAGTTAGAATATCTGCAAGTTGTTTGTCAGTAGGAACAAAATGAAGTTCCACAGTACCATTCTCAATATGTTCTCTAATAAAATGATACCTGACATCAATGTGCTTAGTCCTTGAATGTTGAACTGGATTTTCTGCAATTTTAATAGCACTAGTATTATCACAAAACATAGGAATATTACTAAGTGTCATACCATAATCCATCAACTGATTTCTTATCCAAAGGAGCCGTGCATAACAACTGCCTGCTGCTATGTACTCAGCTTCTGCAGTTGAGGTTGAAACAGATTGTTGCTTCTTTCTTGCCCAAGAAATCAATCTATTTCCCAAGAATTGACATGTACCTGTAGTGCTTTTCCTGTCTATCTTACACCCTGCATAATCAGAGTCTGAATAGCCAATTAGAAAGAAATCAGATTCTCTAGGATACCACAAACCAAGATTTGGAGTTCCTTTGAGATATCTAAAAATTCTCTTCACAGCAATTAAATGAGATTCCTTAGGATCACTTTGGAATCTAGCACATAAACAGGTAGAAAACATTATATCTGGCCTACTTGCAGTTAGATATAACAATGAGCCTATCATGCCTCTATAACTAGTATTATCCACACTTTTTCCTTTAGGATCAGAGTCTAGTTTAGTGGCTGTTGCCATGGGTGTTTTTGCAACTGCACAGTCTTGAAAGTCAAACCTTTTTAAAAGATCTTTGATATACTTTGACTGATTAATGAAAATACCAGTCTCAGTCTGTCTGACCTGCAAGCCTAAGAAATAATTTAATTCACCCATCATGCTCATCTGATACTTAGACTACATAAGTTTGCTAAACTTAGCACACAACTTTTCATTAGTAGAACCAAAAATAATATCATCAACATAAACTTGAACTAAAAGCAATTCACCTTTTATCTTTCTAAAGAATAGAGTTTTGTCAATTGTACCTCTTGTGAAGCCATTTTCAAGAAGAAATTTAGAAAAAGTCTCATACCATGCTCTTGGTGCCTGCTTTAGTCCATAGAGTGCCTTGTCAAGTTTGTAGACATGATTTGGAAACTTTGGATCAACAAATCCAGGTGGCTGTTCCACATACACTTCCTCATCAAGTTTGCCATTTAGAAAAGCACTCTTTACATCCATCTGGTATACCTTGAATTTTGAATGAGCTGCAAATGCAAGAAACATTTTGATTGCTTCCAATCTTGCTACAGGTGCAAAGGTCTCATCATAATCAATGCCTTCTTCCTGAGAATAACCCTTGGCCACCAGTCTTGCTTTGTTTCTTACAATCATACCAGATTCATCTAGCTTGTTTCTGAAAACCCATCTTGCACCAACAATAGATCTATCTTTAGGTCTTGGTACCAGTTTCCAGACTTTGTTTCTCTCAAACTCATTTAACTCCTCCTGCATTGCAATTACCCAATCAGGATCCTGTAAGGCTTCTTCAACCTTCTTAGGTTCATTCTCTGAGAGAAAGCAACTATACAAGCATTCATTTTGAATTGATCTTCTAGTTCGAACACCACTATTTGGATCACCAATTATCAAATCTTCAGTATGATCCTTTGTCCATTTTCTAACAGGTGGTAGATTAACTCTGCTAGTCTCTCCCCCTAAGTTAGTGGTATCTCTTGTAGAAGAATTCTCTCTACCTTCAAAAATTCTCCTTTGATCAATAGAATCAGTAGATTCCAAATTGCTGCTAGTTACTGATCTTTCCTCAGTAGACTCTGAAAGATCAGTTCCTGATGGAGTAGACTCTGAAACGTCAATTCCTGATGGAATAGACTCTGAAAGACTAGTCTGCTCCTGATGATCACTGTGTTCTCTTTGATTTATTTGCTCCCCCTCAACAGTAGCATTCCTTTGAGAAGCAATAGAAATTTCTTCAGGAGAACCTTCATCATCACTTGAGAGTATCTCAGAATTCTTCAGATTTTCAAATTCCAATTTGTCATGGCTTTCATCAGTTTGCAAAATTCCAAATTTCTTATCATCAAATGCAACATGAATTGATTCCATAACAATGTGAGTTCTGAGATTATAAACTTTGAAGGCCTTAGATGCTGAATATCCTAGAAAAATTGCTTCATCCGATTTGGCTTCAAATTTTCCAAGTTGTTCTGGATGAACTTTTAGGACATAGCATTTGCATCCAAAGATGTGAAAGTATTTCACACTTGGTTTCTTTCCTTTAATCATCTCATAGGGAGTTTTTCCATGACTATTTACCAAGGTACAATTTTGAGTGAAACATGCAGTGTTAATAGCTTCTGCCCAAAAGTAGGTTGGAAGTTTTGCATCTGCAAGCATGGTTCTTGCTGCCTCTATGAGAGTCCTGTTCTTTCTTTCCACTACACCATTCTGCTGAGGTGTACCAGGTGCAGAAAACTGTTGAGTAATTCCATTATCTGCACAAATCCCCTCCATTGTAGAATTCTTGAATTCTGTACCATTGTCACTTCTAAGTACCTTGACTTTGTACTCAGAGTTATTATGAATATTCTTGATAAGTTCAATGATTTGCTGAGGAGCTTCATCCTTCTTGTGTAGAAAGAACACCCATGTGAACCTTGTGAAATCATCCACCATAACTAGAGCATATCTTTTCTTGCTGATAGACATAATGTTTACTGGACCAAACAGATCAAGATGTAACATGTGAAATGGTTCAGTAATTGAATTTTCAGTCTTGCTCTTGAAAGTGGTTCTTCTTTGCTTTCCAAGCTGACATGCATCACAAAGTCCATCTTGCACATAATTTGCCTGAGGTAGGCCTCTCACCAAATTGTGCTTAACAAGTTGATTAAGTTTCTTGAAATTAAGATGTGAGAGCTTCTTATGCCAATTCCAGCTTTCATCTCTTGTTGCTTTGCTGTAGAGACATCTAACAATTTCTTTAGATGTATCACTTAAGCTGGCTTCATTTATGTTACCATGTCTTTGACCAGTTAGAACAATGTCTCCATTCTGCATATTCAAGATTTTGCATCCTTCTCTGTCAAAGATTGATTTGTAACCTTTATCACCCAGTTGACTTATGCTTAAAAGAGTATGTTTCAAGCCTTCAACCAGTGCTACATTTTCTATGATGACATTCCCCAAAACAATTGAGCCATATCCCAGAGTTTCTCCTTTGTTGCCATCTCCAAAAGATATTACTGGGCCAGCTTTCCTCTCAAACTTTGTAAGCAGGGACTTCTTTCCAGTCATATGTCCAGAGCATCCACTGTCCAAGATAATTGAATGCTTCTTTCCTGTGCCCTGCAAACAAAAAGTAACTAGTTAGAATTTTTTAGGACCCAACTTTGATTGGATCCTTTCTTACTAGATTTAGAGACAACAGACTTTAAAGATTTTGCTTTTATTTTACCTGTTGCAGAGTCAACTTTAGACTCTGATTTCACAAACTGTTTGTGACTAGGAGTTTCAGATTTCAAAGAATAATAGTCATAATACAGTTCATGATATTCTCTACACATGTAAATGGAATGAAGTAAACTACCACAATGATAACAAGCTTTTTGTGGTTGGTATTGAATTTTCTGAGTCTTGGGAAATCTGGACTCAGTTTTCCAAGAAGGTTTTTGATTGCAATCTAGGGCCAAATGATTATGATTTCCACACTTGTAGCATTTTTTCCTAGGTGCATCAGGTACATTCTTGTAATTATTCTCTTTGTTAATACCTTCTTTTCCATTCCTATTTCTTTTGATCTTGCTAGACTCTGAAAGACCATCTAATCTCTGTTTCAACTGAGACTTAGACAGAAACCCTATGTTTACATTCTTAGGTTTCTCTAACACTTTCTCATCTGAATTACTATTGTTAATCCTTTTGTGTACAACAGGGGTACCTTTTGAATCAACAAATTTAACATGATTAGGTTCAGAAACAATTTTCTTACCTTCAGATTTAGATGTGTTAGCTTCTATCTTACTATCATCATTGACAATCGCTACCTTTTCTTCTTGTCTAGCCTTATCAAAACCTAAACCATTAACCTTACCACGAATTCCACTTTCAAAGATTTCTATAGTCTTCTTACTGGAATTGTTAATGGTCTTAATCACATCTCTCTCTTCTTCTAGTTCTTTTCTGACATAGTCATAAGCCTCAAGAATAACACTATAATCATGCTTAGCTTTATCAGAACTTAACTTGTATTCTTCCATTTGAATTAATTCAGATTCAAGAAAATTATTTCTATCAACTAATTTATCATTCTTAACCTTAAGTTCATCTCTTTCACAAGTAAGAATTCTAAAATTAGTCATAAGATTCTTAAACTCAGCATGGATAGATCTAATTTCATCAGAATTTAAGCTATCAAATGAATCAAGAGAGTGAAGTGATACCTTAACAGAGGATGGAGAAGTTTTCTTTGGAGATCCAGGTTTGTCTGAACTATTGGCCATCAATGCAATGTTGTCATAATCCAATTCATCTTCAGAGTCACTGGAATCAGCCCAATCCTTCTATGTGACCATAAGTGCATTACCATTTCCTGAATTCCTAGGCTTCTTACACTCACTAGCAAAGTGTCCAAGCTCGCTGCAGTTAAAGCACTTGATCTTGGCCTTATCAAGCTTGACAATTGTACTTTTGCTTTTGTCACTCTTCTTCTCCTCCTTCTTTTGAAAAGATCCTTTGCTAAATCTTCTCCTGTTGAATCTTCCTTTCTTGAAAGCTTTAGCAAACATAGCAAAGAGTTCCTGCATCTCAGATTCAGAATCATTGATGTCAGAGTCCATATCAGTAGTCTCTGACTCAGAACTTTCTTTGCTTTTCTTCTTCCTTGAATTCTTTACAGCAATCTCTTCATGCTGTTCTTCAGGAAGCTTCTTAACTTCAGATTGAGTAGTAAGTGCAATAGTCTTCATCTTTCCTTCACTCCTGCTCTTCTTCTGCTGCTTGTCAAGTTCATAAGCTCTTAGTTTTCCATATACTGCCTCTAATGAAATTTCATCCAAATCATTAGCTTCCTCAATCGCAGATATCTTCTCATTGTAGAAATCAGGCAAAGCTTTCATGAACTTTGTATTCATATCCTCCAAGTCATAATATTTACCATGCATGGCCATCTCATTGATGAGTTTTGTAAACCTATCAAAGGTATCAGTAAGTGACTCACCAGACTTGGATTCAAAGTACTCATACTGTTGTATAAGTAATGTCCTTATATTCTTCCTGACAGGCTTAGTTCCTTCACAGTGAACCTTAAGATTGTCCCATATATCCTTAGCAGTTTTACAAGAGAGAACATAGTTAGTGAGAACAGAATCAAGACTATTGAATAATATGTTTCTCACTTTAGCGTCTTTAAGAACATTCTCCTTGTCCTTATCTAACCATTCAGATTTTGGCTTCTCTGCTGTATGTTCTGGAACAACCACACCATCAACAGTTGCTTGTCCAATGACCTTTGTTGGAACAAAAGGTCCATCTCTGATTCTGTCAAGATAATCAGGATCTGTTGCTTCCAGATGATGCAACATCTTTACTTCCCATAGAGTATATTCGTTTCTCTTGAGCATAGGAATTTTAGTATTCCCATCCTTGTAACCAGACATGATTGCAGATCTTTATGATTATTCGAAATCAACCTGCTCTGATACCAATTGTTAACTCGAATAACTTGTAGAAGGGGGGGTTGAATACAAGTTATATAATCGTGTCTGATTTTTGCTTGATTATATGAACAAGAATAAACGAATGAATCAAACTCTTGTTTGTATTAATAAGATCAAATACAAACTCTACCAAAGGTGTACAATACCTTTAGCAGCTGCTGACAATACAAATCTCTCTCTCTGTTTGTTTCGAACTCTCGAATACAAACCTTATACAGAGCTACACACACGAACTCACAACTTCGTCACTCTTTACAATGATATTGAGAGAGTATTTATAATGCTACCTATCAACTAATAACAGAAAGATATAATCTATACATGACAATGTTCTGCCTTCTAGTCGATAGTTTCCATCAATAGAAAACTCTTCCCTTCATAATATCTTCTTGCTTGTTCTTCAAACAACGATCCTGTTTTATAGCACTTGCCAATTTCTGTAGCATCCATAATGACATCATCAGTAACAAAACTGATATCAGGATCTGCACACTGCATCAGTATCTGATCAACCATCAGTATTGGACCATCATCAGGATTTGCCCTCTGTTCCTGACATGTAGTCTCCGATACACTGTTCATTCCTGACTAAACTATACAGATAACTGTCTTACACATAAATCCTATATACAGTGCTAAATCCTTTATAAGATCAGGATTACAAGAAGTATAATGTGTAAATTCTATTCTTAACATCACAACTTATGAATTATTCCTAACATGATTCATTATCCACCTCGGCTACAAAATATTTTTACCTTAGATTATTTTTTTCCAGAGGCTTCCGTACTGTCCCAGCAAAATCTTAGAGTTGTATCTAAACTCTAAAGCATCTCAAGAATGTGCCCCTTCTCGACTTGCTATTTGGTCCGTTCCTTCTGGCTATAGCAAAATCAACTTTGCTGCTACTCTATTTTCCTCTCATCATTATGGTTGGTTTTGTTTTGAAGAATTACACAAATATTTGATTCCAAACATTATTTATTGAATCATTTTGTGTTTAACAAATGAAATATGCAAGCCTATTTATAGGTTTCAAATTACAATAAAAACAGCATTGCATACATCACCTAGTTGATATATTTGACTAAGTTTATTTGAATGTTGAATGTTGAATGTTGAATTTGTTGAATGTTGAAAAGATTGCCTTAATACCCCCTCAAGTTGGAGCATGGGGTTCAAAAATGCCCAACTTGGAAAGAAGGAAATCAAAACGAGATTTCCCGAGAGCCTTAGTAAAAATATTCGCCAATTGCGTAGATGTTGAAACATGTGACGGAGATAACAAACCATCATTAATCGCATCACGGACGAAGTGACAATCAACCTCTATGTGCTTCGTGCGCTCGTGAAAAATAGGATTCTTTGCAATATGTAACGCAGACTCACTATCACAAAACAACTTGATCGCGTTAGAGTGTTGGACTCCTAAGCTCGACAGCAAACCTTTAAGCCACTTCAACTCACACGTGATAGCAGACATAGATCTATATTCAGCCTCCGCAGAGGACCGGGACACAGTGTGTTGCTTCTTTGTTTTCCAAGAAATAGGAGAGTTACCAAGAAATACCAGCCAACCTGTCAATGAACGACGAGTAAGCGGACAAGCCGCCCAATCGGAATCACATCAACCCTGTAAGGTTAGCTTACTATCTGCACGCAGCAAAATGCCCAGACCTGGTGTGCCTTTTAAATAAAGAACTACACGTAAAGCCCCTTCCCAATGTTCATGGCGAGGCGCCTACATAAACTGAGAAAGAATGTGGACCGAATAGGCTAAATCCGGCCTTGTGACCGCAAGATAGATCAAGCGACCGACCAGCCGTCGGTAGGACTCGGGATCTGAAAGAAAGTCTCCGTTGGCAAGACCCAGTTTGTGATTTTGCTCAATGGGAAAACCACTCGGCTTTGCACCCAACAAACCTGATTCAGAGATAATATCCAAAGTATACTTTCGTTGACACAAAAACAAGCCTGCTGAGCTACGGGCAACCTCAATACCCAGAAAATACTTCAAAGAGCCAAGATCTTTCATTTTGAAACAATCACTGAGATACGCTTTAAAAACAATAAGTGCAGTGGAGTCATTCCCAAAAATAATATGGTCGTCCATATAGACTAAGACATTTATTTGAACATTGCCATTAGTATATGTGAAAAGAGAATAATCGGAATAAGACTGAAGAAAACCGTACCCTTTCAAAGCAGCAACTAACTTTGAAAACCAACATCTGGGAGCTTGTTTCAGGCCATACAATGATTTTCTCAATCGGCACACCAAAGAAGAATCCGAACTAGAAAATCCGGAAGGTAATTTCATGTATACCTCTTCATCAAGATCTCCGTGCAAAAAAAGCATTGTGAACATCCATCTGATGAAGTTCCCAGTTTTTGGATGCCGCAATAGCAAGAAAGACTCGTACTGTAGTCATTTTTGCAACCGGGGCAAAAGTCTCGTTGTAATCTATTCTTGACTGTTGATGATTACCCAACACAACCAAACGGGATTTTAAACGCTCAACTTCTCCATTGGACTGAAATTTTGTTTTGTATACCCATTGACAACAAAGAGCACGTTTTCCAGGAGGGAGATGCTCTAAAGTCCCATTGTCTTCCAAGGCTTTTATTTCTTCTTTCATGGATTGACGCCAACCCTGATGTGTCATGGCCTCCTTAAATGATCTGGGATCTTTTGTATTCACAGTTGCTGCAATAAACTTTCGATAATTCACAGAATAATTCTCACAATTTATATAATGTGCTAAAGGATAAGGAGTACCTGAAGGAGGATCAGAAGACGGAATGGAGGGGGACGTACTATTAGCAAACACCGAATGAGTCACAAAATCGCGAAGCAAGACCGAGGGATATTTTTCCCGAAATCCACGACCCACAGACTCCGTGGGTTGTTGCTGTTCTGCGGTTGCTGTGTGACCAGCCTCGCCAGTGCCTGCTTGTTTTGTATATGGGGGGTTGTTTGTTTGCTCCTCAACATTTTCCCCACCATTATCATCAAAAATTTCAGTATTTTCATCCTCCGACTCGGATGTAACAAAATCATCATGAATGTCACCACTCGTTTCATAGGCATCTAACATAATATTCTCGTCTTCTGGACAACTAAAAGGAAACACATTCTCAACAAATTTTACATCCCGAGAAACAAAGAAAACTTTTGAATCGAGGTCATACATTCTCCACCCTTTCTTTCCAAACGGATAGCCTACAAAAACACATTTTCGACTTCTACTAGCAAATTTGTCTCCATCTGTTTTTTGATTATGAGCAAAGCACAAACACCCAAACGCGCGAATTGCATCAAAGATAGGTGGTTTTTTAAATAGAATTTCAAATGGAGTTTTATTTTGAAGCAAAGAAGTTGGCGTACGATTAATTAAATGGGCTGCAGCAAGAACACACTCCCCCCAAAAATAAATTGGCAATTTTGCTTGAAATCGCAAAGCTCTCCCAACTGTTAATATATGTCTGTGTTTTCTCTCGACCCTCACGTTTTGTGGCTGTGTTCCCACACAAGAGGTTTGAAACACAATCCCAGTTGTGGCAAAATAATCAAGCAAACATTGAAACTCTGTACCATTGTCACTTTGCACAACTTGAATTGTTTGTGAAAATTGTCTATCAACCATAGCAACAAAGCCCAAAAATACACGAAATACTTCAGTTTTATCAACCAACAAATAAATCCAAACTGTTCTAGAATAGTCGTCAACAATTGTCAAAAAATAACGGGCTCCACACGACGAAACATGCCGATACGGACCCCACAAATCACAATGTACTTTTTCAAAAATTCTAGAAGCTTTATTACTCCCTCCGTTTTTTGATTTCTTTACGTTTGCTTTTTGCACGGAAACCAAGATAGTAGATGTAATATTGTTAAAATAAATGTAGTAGTGGGTGTAATAGTAATTTTATTGTTAAAATAAGTGAAGTAGTGGGTGTAATAGTGTAAAGGGTTGAAAAGGTGGAGTGATGTAGTGGATGTAATAATGTATTTTATTGTTAAAAGTTACTATTTTTAGTAATGTAAAGAAATGGAATGGACGGCCCAAAATAGAAAGTGTAAAGAAATGAAATGGACGGAGGGAGTATTACTCAAGGGAAATTTGTTTCTAGGATGTTTAGCACGCATGCATACTTCACACCCCTTATCTAGACTGTCTTTATTACTAACATGAGGAAGCAACTTAACTGCTTTCTCGGAAGGATGCCCCATACGACGGTGCCACAACTCCAAGTCAGACCTTGCTTCAATAGCTCCCATATGGTGCACCGAATCCGGTTTGCTAAAATAGTACAATCCGTCCCTCCTAGTTCCCGTTCCAATCAGCTCCTTCATGTGATCCTATATAGCACACATATAAGAAGTAAATTGGACAACACAATTAAGTGCATCATTAAGCTGTGAAACAGAAAGTAAATTACAACTCAAATTAGGAACATAAAGGACCCCAGTTAAAGTGATCTTGTCCGATAAACGAACAGATCCCACCAAAGAGGCCAACACAGTTTCACCATTTGGCAATCCTACGGGACATATAAAACTCTTGTGTCAAATAACCAATATTTTACTCCTGTAACATGATGTGTGGCTCCAGTGTCAATAATCCAAGAGGTAATATCAAACTTACCATTCAAGTAGTTTTCGGCAATCTGGACATTACCCATCAAACCTGTGAGTGTTTTCCATTGTTCACTTGTGAATAATTGACCAGGAGAAGGAGTAATTGCATCATTCGAACTCGAACCAAAGTTGTTACCTGAGGCTGCATTAGCCCTTACAAAACCTCGACCACGCCCAAATGAAGGTTTCCCCCCCTTACTGCCGTCTGTCCATACTTCTGGAAAACTGTGAATCTGATAACAACGGCTCTCGTCATGACCCTTTTTTTTTACAATGGGTGCAGTTTTTATCAGACCAACAACAAGAGGTCTTGTGGCCCTGTTTCTTGCACTTATCACAAACCAGCCTTTCAGGCCCGCCACGACCCCTCCCTGCGCCAGTATGAACGGTAAATCCGAGGGCCGGGGGTGTCTCCTCTTTGATGTGAGCAATCCCTCGAACACGTTCTTCTTGAGCAATTGTTTGAAATGCCCTGTTTAATGAAGGCAAAGGATCTTGAGATAGCAGCGTGGATCGGAGAGGAGCATAATAATCAGAGTTCAGGCCAAGCAAAAATTGTTGTAGACGATCCCCTTCACGCCTATCAACATGCTTCTTGCCTATATTACAGGTACACTTTCCACACTCACAATTAATTAAAGGCTCATGTTTATCAAGTTCATCCCATAAAACAGAGAGTTTGCTGAAATAAATCGCAACCGGCATGGTTTTGGACTGCTCACATCGATTAATGTCAGATTTAATTTGTTGAATACGAGGTCCATTAACAAGACAAAATCTTTCATGTAAATCATCCCACAATTTTTTAGCATCAACATAATTAGAGAGCATAGACTTTACCTCCGGGTCGATGGTGTTCATAAGCCAAGAGACAAGCATACAATGAATTGTTACCCAATCATCCTTCGTACATGGAGGAGCAAAACTTTTGATTGTACCATCTAGAAATCCGAATTTCCTCCTAGAGGACAGAGCTATGAAAATTGCATGAGACCAATCATTGAAATTGTCAAGTTTGAGCCTTTGGGAGGTGATAAAATCCCCTGGCCGATCTTGCGGTCCAAGGTAAAAAGGAGAATTAGACTCGATTTTTGTAGGTGGTCGTGGTGTTTCTCCGTCGTCCACCATGGTTTAAGATACGAAAAAATGGTTTAAAGAAGATATAGTGAACAGTACCGTATGAATAGTACCGTATGAACAGTGAACAGTGAACAGTACTATTTGCAACTGTTCATCGTCTTCAACATTTGCAACTGTTCATCGTCTTCAACAATCGCCGGAATAGTAACTCGCCGGAATAGTAACTTGCCGGAAAATTTTGCAGAAAATAGAGATAAAAATGCGGAAGAAGGCCTCAAAAATCAGAGGCTCTGATACCATGAAGAATTACACAAATATTTGATTCCAAACATTGTTTATTGAATCATTTTGTGTCTAACAAATGAAATATGCAAGCCTATTTATAGGCTTCAAATTACAAAAAAACATCATTGCATACATCACCTAGTTGATATATTTGACTAAGTTTATTTGAATGTTGAAAGTTGAATGTTGAATGTTGAATTTGTTGAATGTTGAATAGATTGCCTTAATATGTTTTGAGGAGTGATTGTGGAAAATTTAAAATGGTGTGTCGTAATGCTATCAAAATTCTTTATTAGCTGAAAGTTTAGTGTTAAAAGCTCTAAATAGTAACTTGTCAAACGTGATTGTGTAGACCGATTGCTTGTTCTTAAATTGGCCGAATAACGTGATGGTGTAGATTTATCAAAATGTTTCTCTTCATTAGAAATTTATAGATAGTGCATTTGTTGATCGATCAGTTTACCCATATTAGGATTGACTATTCTTGTTGAAGTGTTAAGACATCTTATACTCTACAGATGATTCTTATTACATTTGATTATAACTAAACAGAGAATCTGGAAAAGAACTTCACTATTTATAAAGAAGATATTACAAATATATATGTGATCAAAGAAAGTTGGATAACAATTGGGAGAGCTTGTAGTTATAGGTTACTTAGAAAAACCACCGCTAGCTGTTGCTACCTGAACTGTAAACCGAATCTTAACACTATTTTCATTCCCCTAACATCTCTGTTGCTCCATCAAACTACAACTGCACAAAACCATTACCTTAGCCTCGGCTAAGTTATCTGGGGTGTGTGTGTGTTGCTTAGTCGCGTGTTTAGTTCATAGTACACGCATGCACACACAATCACTCAGTTAGTTGTGTATTTAGCTTATACTATCCATTAAAAACAATGATATATATCCTAGTCCTGAAGGAGATGCTATTTTAGAAAGTAATTACACAAGTCGACGAGTAAAACCGATTACTTAGAGAGAGGCAACAGAAAATTGAAGCCTGCGTTTTCGCGAATTAGAGGTGGTGGCTCAATGTCTGAAATACTAATCTGATCCATTGTTTTAGAGATATCATCAACTGAGAAGGGTATGCTGCATCATTAATCAAGTGTCAGTTGCAATCATTGCTTCTAATTTAAATTTTAATATCAGGCAATTATAAATTTAACCATGTTTCATTGTCATTTTTTACCTTGAATCATCATCAAGCAGAAATGAACTGCTAACAGCATTGTTTGAATCTTCGGCCATTAACACCCTCATGGCAGATATTACCTTCAGATGAAAAAATCATACGTCACAGATGATCCATATATTTACATCACAGATAATCCATATATTCTTCAGTCTTTACGAATTATGGCCACAAATAATTTAATAACAATAAAGAGGCCGTAAGGGAAGTCTAAATAAAAGCATTGAGTGTATAATTTATTCCTTGCCAGAATTACAATTCGCGTAGGTGCTACCTGATATACACTGTTTTCAACCGTCTTGTCACTTTCAAGTATTAAATACATAGATATTTAACAAAAATTTCTTTTCATACTACCAAGTACCACCCACAGAATCAAAATGATGATATTTTAAATGGATTAAACAGAAAACTGACCATCTTACACGGTAAAAACGGACCATGTGAAGGAAGATTAACATAGACTTACATCTGGCGAAAGGCTATGTGTGCCATACTTGTCATCCCAGAACATAGTGCTTATTCTGTAGAGCTGTTGAATACTGAGCACCTGTGAAGAACTTGCAACAGTGAAACAGCGTATCATATGCAATATTAAAGAAACAGTTCATCTTTTAGAATTCAATAGCCACTTACCGGGCACAGGTCATGACTTATTTCATCCAGTGTCTTCTTTGGCTTCTGATTTATGACCTATATCAGGAAATAGAATTAGGAAAAGCTACGGGCATCACCAACCTACAGACAGCTCTAGAACTGTTTTGTCATTGGTACAAAGGTCAAAATTTTTATCCTTTGGAAGAAACACATTTATCGGTGCATCTCCAGATATCTCTGAATTCCTTCTGTCCTAATGATCTATAGCTTACATTTTCCTATTGGCAGTAAACTGATATCAACCAGAACCATATTCCCCAAAAATGAGAAATCAGATTACAGTCGAAAAGGAAAGAAAGAGAAAATCAAAGTAACGATGAAACAATAAATGATTATACAAAAGGTAATTAAGTAGCACTGCTGGTGAACCTAATTGGCATATATATAAAATATAGTCCAAAAGGCTCTTAAACACCATGCAGAGTATTAAGATGCTATACCAGGAACCCAATAGCCTGTCTTATATGCTTAAGTTCGTCCCATGCTGAACCTGCAAACTGCATATTTGTTTCTAGCATCAGTAGGGAGAGCAAAGGAACATTATGAAGAAACTAAAAACACAAAAAGAGGTTACCTCAGCAGTTGCCTTGTAGCACCAATGTTCCAGTTCTGACAATCCAGTTTTAACATACTCCCCGTTACTAAATGAGCAGCATTCTCGTCTAAGAAGAAGGCTGCAACCAAAAAAGAGGATAACTAAAAGGTACTATGGTAATCAAGTTGACAGTCATATATGTAAACAATAACTGAAATCCTGCTAGAACCTGTTAAAAAGTTGTACGTTGATGAAAGAGAATATCTGAGTAAAAACTTTGCGAACCAAAAACGGAGGTACCTAATAAAGAAAAATATATGATGAAACTTTGTAAGCTATGTAGGGGTAACTGAAATTACCGAATCATCAAATCAAAGAAATCATATAGGATGGCTTTTTTTGAGTAACCAGGAGAGTAAACCAATATTTTTTGTTTTGCTAATTGTAAACCTTTCAACAAACAATAAGCGTGTGAGGACCAGAAATAGAAGTGGACATGTTTAATTTCAGTGATGTTAAAATCAAGGGCTTTTTTCAAAAATACCCATGTTGCAAAACTCTTTTTCAAAAATACGGTGCAACCTCATTTGCAACCTGAAATGCAACTGCTTTCAACCTACTTTTCAATCTCATATGCAACTTTTACCGTATTTTTGAAAAAAAGTTTGAAAACATGGGTATTTTTGATAATTTCCCTAAAATCAATGAAACTCCAATACATCGGAAATACATGAGAGTTTTTAACATTAGCAAGAAATAAGATAAGGATGTCATAATGCAAGAGTCTATGAAAAGCCAGTAGGATTTTGTTTCTTAGTTTGAATTAGAGTGAGAGCTCTCAGAAGGATCTCTCATTGGCCTCCGTTATTTGATAATTTAACTGTAGTTTGTAGTGTCTTCAAGCCATGCCAATAATCCTTAGGGTTATAGGAAGATGGTTAGCGAATTAAATAGAACTTTTGATTGTGTTCTACTCTACTTGTCCCTTGGCCAAAATAATTAGTGCACAATAATGCCAGGGCAAAGAAAGCTGGATAAGCGATAAGCCATATTAAGAGTACAAATCAAATCTAAACATGGAGAGGGAAAATGAGAAAATGGCCTATCACTTACATAATTAGACTTTAACAAACTCAAGAAATTTCCAATACTCTTTACAATCCCTTGCCAGTGACCAGTCAAAATTTCTTGGGCAGCAGCATTTGCAAGTGTACGAGCTGTACCCTTGGCCTTGATTAAGCTTGCCCTGGATATTCTGGGTGCCTACACCATTTCGTTATCAAAAAATTGAAATCTTTAGTTCTCCGGGAGATGTAACTTTTAAGATAATTCAGACACAATACCTGAATACACAAGCCAAGAACTGGAGAAATCTCTTTCTTCAGGTTATCACGAATCATGCCATATATCTTTTCCACATAAGCTGCTAATTGCTGTTTAAAAAGCAAAGCAGGATATTTGGCTTCAACTTGGCGTAGTGTATCCACCCCACCAGTCACCTCACCATTGGCAGAAGAAAGGTCAGTGCCAAGTGGAATTCCACGAAAACTCTGAAGAATAAAATATTGCATCTGTTACAAAGTTTACTGCTTAGTGTAATCTTAAATTCTTATATGAAGATTTTTTACCCGGGTCATCCTCCCAAATAAAGTTGATGGTGATCGCCGATGTTGTGGAGTCATGCCAGCAGCGGCACTCGCTTTCAGTGTACGTTGCAGCATGAACAACAGCGTGGATGCATTTGATAACCAATATGCCAAGGTTTTGTTGTCGTCCTGTGTCTACAATCACAAAAGTATGATCAAGATTTGACCGAACTCTTGATTTAAAGTAGCATGCAATGTCGGAAGACTAAGAACATATACATACCTCAATTGCATGGCCAATGGTCTGTATAATTCTGTCAAAAATGCTAGCCCTTTCTACTTCAAATGATCTCCAGTGCCTCAGGCATTTGTATATGATGCAGGCTGCAACAGGTCTGCCTTTGGAGAATCCTAGAGGCTGTGCAATACAACGGATAAGCAAATCTTGATACTCCTGCTGTTTTTCGTTCAGTGATTTTTGGGGCCACTCCTCTACCTCTGCCTGTTCCTTAAGTTGTTGTATTGGAGGACTTGGGAGATCCTGTTGCAAAACATTTGCAATATAAATAAAAGCCCAATAACTGTGACATAAATAGACTGGATTCTGCAATTTTTGACTTACTATAGCAGCTTTCGTGAGTTCTCCCCGCTGCCAATTTCAAAGAGTAGAAAAATATCAGAGGGATGAGTAATACTCGAGATTTAGTAGTCCCATAAAAATGCACCTTGTCTTCAGGATTACCTGAATAACTGATTTGGAACGGTTTGCAAGCAACTTATGACTTTGTGCCACAGTCAAAACCTTCTGACGAAGGGCTTTATTTTCTGCCTCTAACTCTTGTAGGACCTTACTATTTTCTGCCATGGATAGAGCTTGCTGACGAAGAACTTGATTTTCAGACTCCAAGTTGGTGAGCTTCTCTTCAAACCTATTTGCAGAAGGAAAATAATTATGTTGTGACAATCCTACATTGTCACTGTTACGAAATTTGTAATTGGTTAGAGAAGAGGGAGATATCGATTCTATTTGCATGTAGCTGTTATATAACATCATTAGGAAGTATTATCTCTGGGGAAAAGACAAACTGAAATGGTTGCACTGAAACTATGTCCTATCGAACACAGTAATGTAAATATGAACTAAAAACATACCCTGTCTAGTGCTGGGCAATATTACAAATATTAGATAGTGTTAGCAAACTCAAGAAAGGAAATTGATAATAATGATACTGCAGAGGCATAAGTAAGCTGAATGCAAACATTGTGTCAAAATATCAAATTGTCTAACAGTTGGATATTGAGTGTAATATGAAACCCATAATGTAATTCATCAATTCATAAATATGCAATTTAATATTGACTTTCATATAAATAAGAACAAAGACTTCCAGAGGTAGACAGAATACTCGACTTCCTTTTATTTCAAAGGAACCAAAAAGGCGAGAAACAAGAAGAAGAAGCTCAATTATATGTCCTTCTCAGCCTACATTGTACATTATAATTTATTACACAATAGAAAATGCTCAATGTTAAAAGAGCCAATGACAATGCCATGATATCTAGCACGGTTACAGAAATGCAGAAGCTAGAGGCCTAGAGCATAATTCATAAAACCTGCCCCGTAATGGATTACATATAATCTGCTGACAAACTTTTCATTTTCTGGATAAAGCATTTATCATACGATATGCGGTTTAAAAAAAATCTAAAAACAATTCAAATTCTTTTCCACGACTCATATTACCTATGTCCTACGTAGACGATTCACAATTTTTCTTCTGCAAAATCTTTCACTGTAAAGTGTAAACAAGAACATGGTTATGGGGTGTTATTGACAACCCCCAATTTCCTCCAACCTCCGCATTCTTTCAAAGCTCGAAAAACATGGACATGAATGACTTTCTGTTAATAAAATACTCTGTCCCATAATTTTTGCCCAGATGGCTTCGACACATATATTAAGACCGTATAAAAAAATATAGTCTGAAAGTTTTTTTTTTGTAGAGAATTTTTGTACTAAAACTCTATAAGTTATATACAAAAAAAACTTTTAAGAATATTATGTGTGTGTATTGTTTTTCAATGTCTTAATATACGTGCAAAAGTCAAAGTGACAAATTGTGGCGACTGAGGGAGTATGTGGTAAATCATTTCATCGTCACCCTGAGGACTTGTGAATAGTCTTGCACTGACCATCGTATTATGCTTTACTAGAATATACTCTGTCAGAGTCATCTATATTAATTACTCTGCTTAATATTGTCAAGGACTGCACCGACCATCATATTATGCCTTACTAGAATATACTCTGTCAGAGTTATCTATACTAATTAATAACTACTCTGCTAATTGTCAAGGACTCAAGGGTAACTGCCAGAAGATGCGAACACCGAAAACATAACATGTGCATACTAAAGGCTTCATTCCTACATCATAATCTATATACACCCATCAAGCACAAGCAACACAAAAGCTTTTGAGTGCTATAATCTATATCATCCAAAGATCCAAGGTCTCAGAGACCCAGATATCTTTCATTTCACTAAAGAATATTAGATTCAGCGACCACGATCTCACATTACACAAAGAATACTCTACTTTTTCCAAGTCAATTAAGCGGGTGATTGCAACTGAGAGTGAAAAGTTCAAAGGCGTAAGATTCAGTGTGCAGTACATAAACTAATCATAGAACAAGAGAGTGGAAAATGTTTGTCTTGTCCTGCCTTCAATTGTCAACTCAGCTGGTGAGCAGACCCTTTAGTATCAATGGATTTTTAGAAAGGGAACCACAGGAGTTATTTACTTGCAGATCACTTTGAAATTTACGTTTTAATAACAAGTGGATAACTGGTTGTAAATAAACAGAGGATAAAGAACCCAGGAAAAGATCAATAGAAGTTTGCTAACCAAATTAATGGCTAAAGAACTGCACATTCGGTGGTAAGAACCATAAGCAATTTCATCAGATCAGATATATTCATTCTGCACTTTAATAAAGAAATAAGAACTTTCCAAATATAAACACTAAAGATAAACTTGAAAACTAAGTAATATTACTACCTGTTCAAAGATTCTTGTAGTTGATGAACTCTTTTTTCAGTTCCTTCTAACTTTTGACGCTTTTCTTCACTTGAATCCATAGCTGCTGCATACTTTCTTTCAAAATCATTAGCTCTCTCTCTTTCAGATTGCAATAATGCCTGTAAAAATGAAGGCGTGATGTATTGTTATGATATCTTAATATACACATGGACTAACTTTTAGCTAAAAGGAAATTACTCATACTTTCTTTAATCCTTTATTAATTAGATATATAAAATATACATTCTATTTGTTGTTACATATGATCTTTTACTTTCCATTTCTAATTTTGTCACGGTCCTATACTTTTGATTTTACAAGATATATAGACTTCCCAAACAATTTCCTAACACAGTTGAAATGCTTGTCATTATAGTGGGAGGCGGGTCCAACACGATGAATTTGTTGTTGAAAATACTGTGTGTGTACAAGGATTACAGATTTCATATGATACCAACTTGACAAGATATAAGGATTCTTCAGGACACTTGTGATGTTGCGCTAGATATTAAATTAATGACAAGTACAGTAAATGGGAAAGTTGTAAGACACTATTTCACAATAATGATACCAAGTACACAGTATGTGCACACGCGCTGAACAGATGGTAAGAGATGCAGAAATAATACAGTGATTAAAAACCAGCATTACCTTTAGGGATTCAACTTCAGCACTTAACGCCTCAATCTTTTCGGTATCTTCAATGTGAACTGGGGTTTCCTTAACAGATGCAGCCGCCTCTTCAATTGCTTTTTGTGCAGCTTCACGTTCCTTAACAAGCAATGTGTTCGTTTCGTCGACTTTATTTTGCATGCGTTGCAGCGAATTCTGTAACTTCGTTATCTCCTGTCCTTTTGCCTCTTCTAAATCAGTCTGTATGAGTGACCATCACACTTTAGGTGTCAGGCACCAAGCCACCAACAAGCACAAATCCACTTTCTTATTTTTCTTGGATATGTTATTTCTATGAGTTTTTCTGCAGTACTAATCCTTATAAACAATTTTTCTTTGTAAGCAGTTACCCTGTAAGCCTGAAGGTGTGGCTATATATACTCTTATATTGTAATTTCTAGTTAATCAATACATGATATTCCAGAAAGAAATCATGGCATTAGAGCCCTATGTCTTTTATAATATTAAAATCCAAACTTTAAAAGTTTGGTTGGTCAGTCATTACGATCTCATATTACACAAAGAAAACTCTTCTTTTTTTGCCCGGACCAAACTTTAAAAATAAAAATATGAGTTTTTATTAAAATATGATGTTGGTCCAGGTAAAAAAATAAAAGCATGGGATTTTTATTAATATATGATGTTGAATTATATAGTAACAACATAGATGAGTTATTCTTTCAAATCGCATTACTTAGTCTTTTGGGTCAGATGAAAAAATATATATTAATAAGTTTTCTAAGATAAGACGTTAATAGTAATGATATAGATGAGTTATTCTTTCAAAACACATTATCTAGTCAAGTTTTTGGTAGCTCAGTTGGTCGGTTAACTGGTCTGGGGTAAAATAATAATAACATTGGTTTTTTATTGAAATCTGACGTCATGTTGTGCTAAAGTAATAAAAACATGGACATTTTAATAAAATATGATGTTAAGTAGTACTAAAAATATGAGTTGCTCTTTCGCATCGTATCATTTAACTCTTTTAGGTCAGACTCATATTTTTTTCAAAATTAGATGTTATATATTAGTAATATAGATGAGATTCTTTCGAATTAAATATTTTGGTCTTTTGGGATATATTAAAATATAAAATAATGGGATTTGTAAAATGGGACGTTAGATAGTAATAATATACATAGATTAGTTATTTCTTTTGGACTAGATTAAAATTATCAAAACATGGAATCATGTTGACTCACATTTAAGATTTGTTTTCAATCCGAATACAAATTGAATTTAATTAAATCAATTATGAAATTCTATATAAATAAATTTATATCTACAACCTAATTATGTTATTTTAATATATTAATTTTGATTTTTCCTAATGAGGTCGGGTTCAAATTAGAACGTTAACTAAATTAGAACTTCAGACCAATATCTGATCTTGATTTTGTTTAATAAACAACTGAGATTTATTCGTTCTGCTATGTACACAATATATTTGATTTTGTTGTAGCACGCAAGTTCTTGTGCAAATTATAGAGCATTTTGTACTTATGCAGTACACAATTTTATTTTTCCCAAATTTCATATTTCTTTTTAAAGAACAAATCATGTTTCACATGAGACAACTTGTTTCACTCTTATAACAAGGTTTAAAAAATACTTATGCAACAAAATACTAATTGATGAATATAATACAAAAGTATTATGTTACGCATAATATATATAATAGTTCTAAGGTTTTAATATTAAAGTGGTTCTACTTGGAACGCGACCTATTATATATATGTTAATAGTTTCTTAGAGTCTATTTATATATTATACTGATAAACAATCCCATACTTGGCATGAGCTCCATGTTATGCTAGTTAGTTAATATACGTGTAATCCAATAAGGCATCTCCCCCTAAGGAGAGTTGGTTACTTAATATGGTCTCAACTTTGAGGTTCGAGCCCTCCCACACCCTGTATTTAAAATTAGCCTTTCTCCCCTATATTTTGATTTATTTATTTGTTTAGTCTTTGTAGTTTGTTTGTCTAGTCGTACGAATGGAAAAGGCTATTAAGTATAATATACGATCCAATTATGCATCCTGCTAGCACTTAAGGTTTTAGGAGAGCTACTTAATTAACATATTTATGTTTCTTTCACGAGAAAACACTCTCACAAAAATGTAAATTCACATGTGAGAGTCCATGTTGTGTGGCTTTCATCTTGTAAAAATAGTAGGCTAGTTCTCATTCTATTTGAAATTAGTATTAGTCGTGTTCATTGAGCCATAATTATTACAACCATTTTACGATGGCAATTTATAACTCTTGAAGAACCTTATATTACTAGCATCTAGGAAGTCTTATAAATCCAAGTATAAAATATGATGAAGAAAATTAAATAACTTTTTTTAACAAAAAGATTACCCTCAAACGTTTTTCTAGTTGCATGCGCCATGTAAGTTCTTCCACCTGTTTCTCAAGCTTAGTCTTTGCATCACGAAGTGCTCCTGTTTCCCTTGCTTCCTATACATGTCAAGAATGCACATTTTAATGTTCCACAAAAAAAAAAAAAGAATCAAACTAATGTACTAAACAAGTTTCTTAGTATCGGTTATTGTGTCTACAATTATATATTAAGTTTATATACTTCTTCCAAAACAAAAAAAAATAAGCTAACTAAATAATTAGGTTAAGAAACCCACAAACTACTTTAAAATAATATTTATTAATATATTATAAACAAGACGGACAATGATCAGCACTGTGTCCTCAGTCCATAGCTTTGCACATAGTACAAAGCTAGTGTGTTGATGGGGGATGGGGGCTAATTTTGGGACAGACAATTAGGGTTTATGGGAGAATTTTCTCTCAAGAGTTATTCCAAAACAACTCGATATATTTCTCAAAACTAATAATCACTACTGAATTTCAATGATAAAAGTCCTATATATAATAATCGACTTTAGTAATAATAATATAACTAAACCTTCTATGTAATATTCTAATAAATGGGCTTCAAAGCCTATTATACTGCTCCCAAATACTTTCTTTGGGCTTTTTAACCCTTCGTCCTGCATCGTGTGTAATATGATTTTATCGCCTCCATTTTCTCACTTTCCACTTAATTTATTTTTTTATGCATTACCTCTACACAGATGAAACTCCTGGGGTACTACCATAAGTGAATTAGTGGTATGAAATAAAGAGAAACATTGACTACAATAAGAATAAACTTATTATATGGCATAAATGGTTATATTTCTACATCTAATGACACAACTTTTATTAACAAATCCCTCATGTGTTGCACAATACATTTAGCTTTCCTTTGACTAATGTTAGGGAACTTGGGATCCAAAATGGTATGTAAGTCAGGGCAAACACATTTATATATTACAATGTGATCGGTCAATGTTGCATAAAAGAACATTTGAGATTTCATGTTTGGTGGCATCATCTTTTCCTATGACACATAAAAGTAGAGAAATGATACAAGTATATTCTACCTCATAAATAGATAAGTTATGTTTGTAAACTATCACAATCTGATGACATATTCATACAAAATATTTTATCACTTTAATGCTTATTTTACCACAAGAAATAACACCACCAGTCCCGAAACTGATAACCAATACATTTTGCTTTTTCTAAACAAATGCTAGGGATTCAAACAATCAAACTTAGTACTGAATACCTGAGGGCACAAGCACAAATATATTATAACATGATGATTGACTAATCAATGTTGTATAAAATTCATAATTTATCTCAGGTTCATGTAAGCATGTACCAGTGCAATTAGCATCCTAGATCTGAGAAACTACGAAATATAAACTACCACATATGGGGTATAATTCATCATCACAACACTGACACTCACCATTTTCAATTTCCGAAGCTCCTTTCTAGCAATCCTCCCTCTCCATCTGCATTGTGTGACAATGCACGCCTTTATCAATTTCTTATAGTATGCTAAGGTTTTATGACCATGCCAGCGGGCCTGCAGACATTGCTTCTTATGAATAACAGAGCCTGCGTAATAGATTTACCTAAAGCAAAAGACAGATGCCATATACTGACTTGTATCAAAGTTGCTGCAGTATTTTGCTTCTTATTTCTGAACTCCTTATGGCAAGCCATTGCCCGTATACCTGTCTGGATCACAATAACTGATATTTTGAGTTTATTGTAGGACATCTTACAATGGTGTCCCTTCAATTTTGTCTGAATTTTAATAGAGGCTGCTTCCCTTCTCATATTTCCATATAATTTGCAAGCAAGTACTCCTTTAATTCACAAAAAAGACAATATTTAACAACACAAAATTTACAAAACAATAATAAACAAAACAATCCAGTGAAATAATCATTTAAAAGGTAAATTCCATGCTAATGATGTTTGTTCAGTAAGAAATTATGAAATAGTAAACAATTAGACAAACCTCTACAGAAGGCTTGCATACAAATCGCGGCCTTCCGCAAAGAAAGAAAATACTTTCGGGCAATAAAAGTTTTAATCTTTCTTTGAATAATCTTGGCTGCACCGCTAAGCTTTAATGCTCGACGTGCATCTAAATCAGCCATTTGTCCGGCTCTTAAAAAAACTTTTGTCTTCCCTATCTGCATAGATCGGACTATATATAAGATGGGTGACTACTTTTGATGTAATGCATTATGTACTTCAATTATGCAAGCGTATTCCCCACAAGAACATAAACTTTCAAATCTTTGCAAAATTTATAGAACATTGCTGAAAGAAGCCTTAAATATATTGCTACTTTGGAATAATGGCAATTAAAGGCACAACAAATATAAGCTTAGAAGCTGACAATGAAGAACTAATTACCTGAGCTCCTTGGAGTCCCGTCTTATCTAAAATCTTTTTGCATGCTATCTTTTCCTCAAGGCTGCACATACCATGAATTCATATGTGAGAATCTAGCCATGTTTAATCAGCCAAATTACTAAGTCTCAAGGGATGTAATGTTGAACAGTTAAGGTATTTGATACATAGTCTTTTGCTCGAGCTCATACTCACTTCTTTTCCAGAACTTTCGGAACAAGAAGACCAAATCGATTTGCAAATTCAAAAAAGGTCTTTCGAGTTGGATATCCAGCACAACTGATTCTGATTGCCTCTAGAACACCCTGTATGACAAAAAAGTGAGTGATTAGAGCAAAAAAAATATTAATGGAAATAGTCATATATCTAATTTGTACTCACCCCACAGCGCAGTTGTTGCATAACGCTGACATTCTCAAAGATAGAAGGCTTAAGAACATTGTTGGGTTTCACACATCTAATGTAATGGGGTTGTGTGGAATTAAGTGTTTCCATCAATTGTTGAAGTTGTACCTATAAAATATTTAGGAATGTCAGTTCTTCCGACAAATATGAAATGTCAGTTCTAGGATATACAGAACGACCCACAGTTTAAAGAAACAGTTGTCCACTTACTAGCTTGCTAATGTGAAAACCATTACAATTGTAATCAATGAGAAAATACAGTGTTTACCTTAAACCTTGAACCTATAGATGAGAATTTGGAAGATTTATTTGACGCCTTAGGTGTCTCCGCAGGTTGTGGTGGGAAGAGACCCACTACAAAGGAGCACTTAGAAGCACTTAATAAATCTTGATGTTCAGGAACAACATAGTCTTTGTTTTTGTCTAGAAATTGTTCTGACTGATACTGAACCTGGAATTAGTCAGCATTAAGAAGGCAGTTAATGCATCAGAACCCCACACTAACAACATTTTAATTAATAGGGCAAAATGCATTATTAAAACCTCTCCAGCATAATGAGCAATAGTGAAGTTAGTCCTTGACAATTTGGGTTTGATAAAGCGTTTATGAGCTTTGAACGTCTGGTAAAGCTTTTGTGAAAACGTCTCATGAGTTGACTTGGGAAACATACTGAAAGAACATTAAATGCATTATATAAATAGAAACTCGATTTATGTAGTAGTACAAACTATGAAGAAGTTCATACAGCAGCACATGCACATACAATAAACACATATATCGACACACACACAGACATATACCATCACATATTGAGTGAAGTTTGCTAGTGTCCTACCAGGCTTCATCAAGCAGAGCAATAATCCCTCCAGGTTTCTGCAAACAAAGTATAAAGAGTGTATGCGTGAAAACAGGTTATATGTAAAATGACTAACTAGTAGCTGAAAAAGTATAATAGCATTACATTTATTATTTACACACTAGGATATCTTTAAAAAAATGTACTATTAAGAGAATGGTTAGCATGAAAAAGAAGAGATATTTTATAGAATACTGGTGATACAATAGCATATCGTTATGTAAAAGAATATACACCAGGATGCAACCAAAATCATTGCTTTAACAGGATTCTGTTATTTAAGCAAAACAGCAATACCCCAGTAGTTTCAATATGTGAGTTGAATAAAGAGTTTACCTTTTCAATCAGATCCAACACATCTTGGTTATCAACAAATTCTATGTAACTCCAATCAATCTCTTCTTTGGTGTATTCTTCTTGTTCCATCTTGAAAACATGCTGTTTATCACAAAAAGAATAGATTTTGTTTTGTGAAGCCATGTAGAATTGGTGTATACAAACATTGCAGCAATAGTTACCTGGTTAAAATGTTGTTGCAACTTCTCGTTTGTAAAATTAATACAGAACTGTTCAAAACTGCACAGATGAATATAAGTTCATAAACCAAATATTAAGAACGGACATATTTAGACATAATACATTGACATAATAAGTTTTGAGCTGTAAGTAAGAAAACGAGTCAAACAAGTAGAAAGTTGAGATAGAAGGGGCAACAGATGTCAAAGAGGTTAAAGAAAGAACAAGCACAGTGGACACTTTCATTTATGTTGCCAACTTGGTTTTAAAGTTTATCAAAGTAAATAAATTTGATTCCATTACCGCAAACAAAAAGAAATAATAGAACGCTAATTTAATATTCCACCCCCCCCCCCAAAAACCAAAAAAAAAAAAAACCACCTTCCCTAAAAGTCCAAAACACTCAAGAAGCAAACTACAAACTCTCTATATGTCAATATCTTTAGCATTAGTGTACATTAGCTGTCAATATCATTAGTGTACATTAGCTGGAAATTCAGGTGTAAAATCTGTGTTATCTGATTTGTAACACCCAGCTTTGTAAGCATAATCAGAGGCTGATAATTAGGGATATGATAGACTGATATAGGGGATACTGTAGGCAGATTTGCAGGCTGATACAAAGGGATTTGTTGACTGATTTGCAGCCCTAATTAGCTTTGCTGAACCTATAAATTCAGGAGCCTGTTTGTACAAAAATTCATTGAAAAATCAAGCATTTTCTTGTATCTTTGTCATGGTATCAGAGCTGTTTATATAAAAATCTGGTCTTGTTTTTCTTCTCTAGCTTCAAATCATAGTGTTCTTACTTCGTTTTTCTTGGAAATCATCTCTTGGTTCTTGTTTTTTTTTAAATCATGTCATTAGAGCGATCTGATAACTTCTTGGTTCGATTTAATGGAAAGAACTACTCTGCTTGGGCTTTCCAATTTGAAATTCTTGTCAAGGGAAAAGAATTATGGGGTTATGTTGATGGAACAGTTTCCGCGCCTGACACCAAAGAAAAGGAGCAACTTGCGAAATGGAAGGTAAAGAATGCTCAAATTATGACTTGGATTCTCGGGAGTATGGAACCCTCCATGATTCTCAATCTTAGGTCCTATAAGACGTCTAAAGATATGTGGGGTTACTTGAAGAAAGTTTACAACCAAAGCAACGTAGCCCGACGTTTTCAATTAGAGCTCGAGTTGGGACAACAAGGGAGTATGACAATTCAAGAGTTTTATTCTTCTTTTGAGAATTTATGGGGTGAATACACTGATATTGTGTACGAGAGTGTGCCTTCTGAAGGACTAGCTGTTGTCCAAAGTGTACATGAGACAAGCAAACGCACCAATTTTTAATGAAATTAAGGGGTGATTTTGAAGGAATCAGGTCCAATCTCATGAACAGGAATCCAGTTCCTTTCATTGATAATTGCATCGGAGAGCTTCTTCGGGAAGAACAACGGCTTGTGACGCAAACTTTCATCGATCAGAAAGCACAGAATTCTTCCCCAATTCCTGTTGCATACGCTGTCCAAGGAAAGAATAGAGGTGGAAGAGATATGAGTAATATCTAGTGTTACAGTTGTAAAGGATTTGGTCATGTTGCTACTAATTGCACTAAAAGTTTTGCAATTATTGTAAGAAATCAGGACATATCATCAAAGATTGCTCCATCCGTCCTCCAAAGAAATCTGAAATTGCACTTAACACTGTAGTTGGATCTTCAAATGCTTCTAATCTTGGTCAGTCTCCTGTTACTCCTAAAATGATCCAACAAATGATAGTAAATGCATTTACAACTTTGGGAATCTCAGGTAATAAAATTTCTACTCATAAGCCTTGGTATTTTGATTCCGCTGCTTCAAATCACATGACTAGCACCACATTACCTCTAAATAATGTTCAGAAATACACAGGAGACCTTCATATTCAAACCGCCGATGGTAACTCTTTACCTATAACTGTTGTTGAAGATATTTCCACCTCTTTTAATAATGTTTTTGTGTCCCCAAAGTTGTCCACTAATCTTATATCTGTCGGCCAGTTAGTTGATAACAATTGTACAGTTCAATTTTCAAAATCTGGTTGTTTTGTGCAGGATCAAGTGTCCGGGAAGATGATCGCGAAGGGGCCTAAAGTGGGACGTCTCTTTCCCTTACTCTCATCACCGTCTCCCGTGTCAAATTATGTTTCTTGTAATGCCATTGAATGTAATAATCAAGTGTGGCATAAATGGCTAGGACACCCTAATTCACATGTTCTTAGTGTCTTGTTTAAATCTGGTTTGCTTGGGAATAAAGTTTCAAATTTTTCAAATAAAGATATTGGTGATTGTGCATCTTGTAAACTTGGTAAAAGCAAAACTCTTCCTTTTCCATTGCATAAATCCCACACCACCAAAGTTTTTGACCTCGTACATACTGATGTATGGGGTATATCACCAAAAATTTCTCACCAGGGGTACAAATATTTTGTTACTTTTATTGACGATTTCACTCGTGGTATTATCAAACTTCCTCATGTTAATACTAATCTTCAAACTGCTGATGTTTTAACAAAAGCTTTGACGCGTCAACGACACAAATTTTTTGGTGGCAAATTGATGCTGCTAGATTTACCCGCATCAATTTGAGGGGGGATGTCAATATCTTTAGCATTAGTGTACATTAGCTGTCAATATCATTAGTGTACATTAGCTGGAAATTCAGGTGTAAAATCTGTGTTATCTGATTTGTAACAGCCAGCTTTGTAAGCCTAATCAGAGGCTGATAATTAGGGATATTATAGACTGATATAAGGGATACTGTAGGCAGATTTGCAGGCTGATACGAAGGGATTTGTTGACTGATTTGCAGCCCTAATTAGCTCTGCTGAACCTATAAATTCAGGAGCCTGTTTGTACAAAATTCATTGAAAAATCAAGCATTTTCTTGTATCTTTGTCACTATATATAGATATAAGATGGAAAATCATACAAAAATTGCATTCTTGTTCACCATATGTACCTGTTCTGCTTAAAGCTTTCAAAACCATAGATATCAAGAACCCCTATCAAGGATTTTGAATTAGGATCTTGTCCAATGGACACATTGATTTTATCAACCAGCCTGTCATTTTGAAAGTCATGCACCCTTAGGATCATTACGATATCTCACAGCTATATAAACACACACGTCATTGATATAGTAATATCCACTTTCTTACCAGTCAAACAACCGCGAGTATAAAGTCTTGGCTAAACCATCCCTGCCAACAACTGCAGCAACCGGATCAAGGCTTCTCTTAATAACTTCTTCAGGGGTTACCATTACACGTTTTAACAGCGCATCTTCTAGAGCATTACGCTCACACCTACCATTAAGATTGTATCCTCTCAACACAAAAACTAAGAAAGAATTCATAAAAAAAGTAAGGAAAGATGTTATCCATACTTGAGAAGTTCTACTGCTGTCTCAAGGTGAAACTTCGACTTGCTGTCTTTTAAAATAGATGAATCAACTTCTTTCCCCTTGGCAAACTCAACATTACCAATATGGAGAATGGCAGCCACAACTCTGAAAATTGCTTCCTGATATGTAGTGAAATGGATTAACATTTGGAGTCAGACTCTGTGATGAAAATATTTAAAAAAGCAGATGTTTTACCTGTTCGAATTCACTTATGCCAACTACATCCATGGCTCTCCTAGTGGCAAGATACTCTTCAGTATCATTAACACCAGCAAGTTCAAAACATTTAGATTGATTAAGATAGTGATATGACTTGGCACTTTCCAGCTTATATTTCTCCACTACCTGACAATGAAATACTTTTAGAAGGCTGTAATAGTAAGAATGATGGCATTTGTTAGGGTGACAACAAACCTACCTCTGGTGGAGCTGCGCAAAGAAGGTAAAAACAATGATAGTTGCGTTCAGGATCTGAGACCTGGCAAACACGAGATCTCTCAAGAAGATAGGTTCTAATAGCTGCGCCGGATATTCTCCCTTGTTTATCGAACTGAATCTCAACAAATTTTCCGAATCGACTACCAAAAAATTAATCTACCATATAAGGATCAGGAAGTTTTGGAAATGTATTTCTATTAAAGGTAGAAAGCAAGAACCTGGAGTTGTTGTTTCTAACAGTTTTTGCATTTCCAAAAGCCTCTAGAACTGGATTAGACTGCACTTTAATAGATTAGAAGTCATAGGAAGTACATAAATGTTTAAGAAAAGCAATGAGTATGTATACTACAAAATCTCCTGTAGGATCAAAGAAAAGGAAGGAAAGAGTAAATACTAAGAAATTTCCCAACAGATATTTGAAACGAAGAAACGGTGCTACATGCTAACAGATTTAGGACCATACGAGTAAAAAATTGATTTCTTAACTCTTCGTTCTTTCAGAAAAGGACATGATTACTGGTAAAATTAAGGTCAGTCTATCATAACCTAATCGACTTTAACAACAAAAATAAAAACCACAAGTTCTATAATTTATCTATTAATGTCAAAAGTTTAGCAAGATTTCACCCATACATGCTGAGGAGCTTCATGTTATTGGGTTATTAATCAAAGTTCGAAAAGGATGTGGCATTTCTTTGAAAATGGCTGATTTGATCGTTCGAAATGGATGTGGCAGTTCTTTGGAAATGGCTGATTTTATCTTATGATTGTGGCCAAAAAGAACACATTAAATTTTACTCAGATGTGGCAGTTCTTTGGAAATGGCTGATTTTATCTTATGATTGTGGCCAAAAAGAACACATTAAATTTTACTCAGATGGTTATCATCTTTTATGAGTAGTGCTGCTTCATAATGTCTCTTTGGGCTTATTTTCTATTTTACATGTTTTCAAGATAAATGTAAATACTTCTGTATGGTGGAATAAATAGTAATACAATTTTTATGAGTAGTGTTGCTTCATAATGTCTCTTTCACTTCTGTTCTATCACACATGTTTTCAGGATACATGGAAATACTTACGTATGGTGTACTTTGTTCCACCATATTAGTTTGTACTCAGACACCCTGGCTTCAATATTGATTAAGTACTTGAAGCTACTACTTGGTGTTGAATATTTTCCAGAAACGAAGCAGTATATGTCAACTCTGAATTGCTCCAGAGAACTGTCACTAAGACATACATTACATTTAGACTTAAACGTAATCCTCTAGATACCACATCACAATATTCCCTTCTTTAGTTATGGAGATGCCATTGTCATGTTCTTTCTTTTACTAGCACACTATGTTCTATTGGAATTTGAGCCTCAAAGACGGAGCCTTAAGGCACTAGACACTAATCTTAAAGCATTATATTATATCAATGGTAAATTTTTAATCTTACTTCTAAAACTTGTTGCTCGACAGTCCGTCCTTCAGTGCTTTTTCTTCCACCCAAATAAGCAAGGTAACGCATAAGCATCTTAGTAGTTTCAGTTTTTCCAGCCCCACTTTCACCACTGACTAAAATGGAGTTGCTTTTGCCTTCTTTGATCATTGCCCTGATGATTCACCAATCAGTACTAGTTACTTATTTGCATATAAGAAAGAGTGATAGAAAAGCAGAACACAAGAGAACCTGTAAGCAACATCAGCAATTGCATAAACATGAGGACTCAGCTCCCCAAAAATTGCTCCTTTGTATTGTTCCATCATGTGGGGATCATACAAATGAGGCAGTTTTTGGAATGGATTAATTGCGATAAGAATACCTCCAGTGTATGTCTGCCATAACGCCAGAGTAAGTTCTATTACTACGAAAGATACATATTGGTTTCTGGCACCAGGAGGTTATGACAATTTCTTACATAGATTTCATTGAGTTGATATCTAATTGCCAGATTCTGCAGAACTCCAGGCTCATGCAGATAAGATAGTTTTGTCATGTCATCAACTCCAGCAGGAGGAGCTTCATCATCCTTTGGATAGATATTAGATAACTTTGCAACAACCTAGTGAGCAGCAGAGAATTTTTCCAAGTCAATTTAAGTATATAATTTTGATAGAAGATAACTATATATTACTTTAACGACTACTATCACTAGTTTATTTCAATGAGAATCTGTTGTGGTACTGCTACCAACGTATTATCTTTTGCGTGTATTAAAGCATTAGAAGCTGCTGATTTCTATGCAAGCAACTTATGCAAAAACAAATAATGAAAGCAGGAAGAAGAAAGGAAAAAAAACTTACAAGTAAAAAAATTAAGTATGAGATTCTTTCAGAACACAACTTATTTGTTAGACAAAAATCAAATAACTATTGTCACTGTTGTTGAAATGGAGTAGCGTGTACATGGACAAGGAAGTGTTTTGACTATATGCAAAAACTAGCAATTGATCATTATCTGCACTCAATTGGTAGTAGTTATGAACTTATAAACACTATGCTAAATTCAATGAATTTAAGAACACTGTATTCCAGCTATCCTAATACAAATATTCTTTTACAAATTCTAAAAAGCACCTCAGACCCTTCCACAAGTCAATGTATCCTGGAAAAGGCTGAATACTTGCCAGAAATAATACAAAAGATTTTTATAAACTATTACTATTCAATGTAAGATGAGCATAACTTACCTTCTTTCTATCTGTTGTTTCTATCTCAACATCTTTTCCAGTAATCTTTGTTACTTTTCCATCGATCCAAGCTACCGTTGGATCCTCAACCCAAACTTCAGTACCGACGATGATGTTCACTGCTGTACCCTGCAATATCAAAATTTTCAACAGAATCAAAAAGCATGAACAGGTAAGAGATGAGGGCACAACCATAGCCACGAAGTGGGTATGTACAAGACTTTCTGGTTTCTGCTCATAAAGATTTTGTGGAAAATACAAGTACGAAATTTTTGAATTTCAAAAAGAGAAAAGTTAATAGATCAACATCAGCGCATGGTAAACAAGCCATCATTACATTGTTTACAAGTACACTGAAATGATATGCAACTTCGCTCTCTAAAACTCGCACTATACACACATATATAACTACATAAAGTGAGTAATTCCACAGGCAGAATGACAATCAAATAGTTCTACACACACACACACAGACACATTGCAGCATAAGAACAAAATTGAATAACAAAACGAGAGATTAGGAACACACACATTAATAATTTTAAATTATATCATCATTATCTCATGACCGCCTGTTTAGTATGAATTTGAAATATAAAACAACAAGTTGAGTAGCTAAACTCCAATTTTCATAATCCGAAATATATTGATCATAACAAGCTAAATTAATCACTTAACAGTGTCTAGTAATCACATTTTATTCAAAAAATTACACTCAATTAAAACCTAGTTTCTATAAATTGAGAGATCAAATCACATCATCATGCCTATTTAATTTTGATTATCCTTATCGATCATAATTAGTAATCACCTCGTGTTTTAAAATTACATAAACTCGAGTAGTTAAATATAAAAACATGTTGTATGAGAGTGAAATAGAAAGGTAAAGCTAAAGCTAGTTTGGAGAAATTGAAAGAGACAAGTTATAATGTACCATTTAAATTATCAAAAGACATCATCACCGCCTATTTTGTTTCACAATTGGATCGATTATCGATATTGATCATAATCACATTTTGTTTTATGTACACACTCGAGTAGTTAAATGTAAAAACATATCCAAATTGAGGAGAGGGGAGGTATAATGTACCATTTGAATGATCAAATTAGATCATCGTAGCGTAAAGAGAAGAAGTACGGCGTCGTTTGGTGGTGTCGTAGAAAGGTGAAAAGCGGCGGAGAGAAGTGATGGCGAGAAAGTGAGAGGTGGGAGGGAGAGTGTTTGTTTGACATAGTAGTTGTAGGAAGCTGTGATATCGGAGGCGTTGAATTCTGATTGTGCATCCGATTTGTGTGTCCTTCTTGTGGCTCTCGTTTCTCTCCCTCTCTCCTCCATCTCTCTCTCTCCGTCTCTCTCTCTCAATCTCTCCGTCTCTGCTGTGTAGTGTAGTACGTTTTTAGCGGGAGAGAAAGAGAAGAAAAAATGACAAACCAAAAAAAAAATGAAAATACCCATTTATGGAAAAAGTTTGTCAAAATTATCCGTTGGGATACGCATTTGTTAAATAGATATCTGGTCACAAATCTTTTTTTTTAAAATTCTGATTAGGGATACGCATTGATGAAATGCCTATTTTGTTAAAAGAAAGTTAACAGTTGCAGGAGACGAGACATGAGGGAGACAAGACATGCAGACTTCTTACCAAATCCAAGAACAAGCAAAACTCGTATCAGCTGATGCAACCAACAGAGTCTGCTCTAATTCTGTGCCTCAAAACTCGTGAAACCAAGCAAAAGTTAGGGGGAAAAAACTATGAAGGATACGCATTTGCCAAATGCGTATCCCAGATACCCATTTGGCAAATGCGTATCTCATCGGGTATTTTTGTCAAAAATTCTGAAAATGGGTATTTTTGTTACTGTTACCTAAAAAAACGGGTATTTTTGTTAATCGCCCGAAAGAGAACTGTAACGTTTTATATTATTGTTTTTTTTCTATAATTTTATATTATTGTACAATTTAAATAGGGTTTCAAGTGCCTGAGGTTGACCTCAGGTAGAACCCTGAGTTTAAAACAATCTTCATATAAAATTAAGGCTATTTATGTAAATTACTGGAAGAAAAAAATTACAATTACAAAAATGCCCTTGCGGGGCCCTTTACATTATAATAGAAATCTATTATAACCTTAGGAGAGATGCATGAGGACAACCTCAGGCCCAGTTTTCTCATTTAAATATATATATATATATATATATATATATATATATATATATATATATATATTTGCCGCAAAAAGAAAGAGATTTTATTTCTTCAAATCATTACATAATACAGAAAGGAGTTCCGGATGGATATTTTCCTTCCTCCATTTACGATCAGCTAGTGAAGAACTATAACTCGCTAGATAGTGAGCTACGCTATTCGCAGATCGTTTCACAAATTTTAACATCATGTGTTGATCTTGCAAACCTATTAGAAGTTGTCTACACTCATCTACCAATCTACCCAAATAAGATAATGTAGTATACGAGCTGCGGATCCATTGGACTAGCGCTAGGCAATCTGTTTCCACGACTGCATCATGATGCTGCCCCTGCTTCACCCAACTAAGAGCCTCACGTATCCCCATAGCTTCAGCAATTTCTGGGCTGACCACTCCTTGACAACATTTAGACGATGCTTCAATCAGATTACCATGATGATCACGAACAACCTGAGCATGGCTGTATATGTTTAAGTTACTAAAAAATGATGTGTCAGTATATAACTTTAAATATATATAATTTTTAAAGTTATTAACTTACAACTTTTTTTAACCAATGGAATAAAAGTAATCTAAGGGTTTATGTTCTTTTCAAAACTAGCTTTATACTGTGTAACCATTGTTATAGAAATCGGTCGATTTCCGAAATCTGCAACACTGCATGTAACGTAGAAAGAATGTTAAAAATATCGAATTTTTAATTAGAAAATACAAAAATGTTAATTTCCGGTAATATATGTGATTTTTTATCATTTTTGTTACCCCAATAACATATACATATTACATATACAGTATCATCCACACTGTATTACACTTTTTCACCTAGTTTATATGAGAGAGAGAGAAAAAAAATTGAGATTTGAATTTTTACTTTTCAATAATTTATACAAATGTGAGATACAAATAGTCATATACAAAGAGAGTGAGTACATATTTATTCAAACTCATATTATTGATATTATATATGATATCCAAACTAGTGTTGCATATTCAATTTCTATTTTACAGGATACCCAAGCTTTAGTTGCATATTTAATATTTTAATATAAATTTATCAAGCAATACCACTATTTTAATATAAATATTTTAATATTAAGTATTCCAATTAACAAAGGGTGAGTGCCCTAAATACCCACATTTTTACTTTCTCTCACCAAAATGCCCAGATTCGAGAAGTACCGCCCAAAATGCCCACCACATACGTCACTGGCATGAGCGTATGTGGTATCACACCCATACCAACGACGTATCAAGCCAATACGCCTCTGACAGAATCATTTTTCGTCCACATACGCATGTTGCATGGGCGGATGTGGTACCACATGCGCCTACTGTAACTGCGTATTAACAGATACGCATTTCAGAACAGCGTGTCTGACATCACCTCAGAGCTCGCGAGATCTGGCGATAATGGCGATTCCGATCAAAAATATTCGATCTCTCCGTTCTCTCTCAGACCTAAGTTTCCAGTAACGTTGTAAATACCATTCGATTCGCCTCTCAAAGAGCTACAACCCTATACCAGTGATTTTACATTTAGAATGCCGGATTTTGAAAACCCAAATTACAATTCCGTCGAGGTCGAATTATCCGGCAAGTTTAGTTCATCTTATTTCATGCCCCTGCGGGGCCTCAAACTGAAAACCGTATATGGGAAAAGGGAGAGGGAGATGTGGTGATCACGTAGACGTGTTGTGGAGGTGTAGAGGTGCTGTGATGAGGGATATCGAAGGAGGCGACGGAATCGCCCAAATTCGCCGGCGGATAAGCTCTCAATTTTCTGGTGAAGTTCGATGTTTTCTGGCGCTACAGTGGATGTGGGTTGCGCCGTTCCAAACGGCGTGACCCGTGGGTATTTTGGGCGAAATTTTGAAAAACGGGTATTTTGGTCAATGGGTAGGGGAAAAGTGGGTATTTTAGGCATTCTTTCATTAACAAATGTGTATTATGTGATATCCCAATGTCATATTGAGTATTTAATTCGGTAATTTTTTACCACGTTTTCCGAGAATTATTATTCTCGTCGGTATTGTTCGAAAAAATGTTATTTAGTGAGTTCACCCCCATTGTGTTATGAATTATTTATATAAATATTGTTAACTAGCTTATAATGCATGTGATGTATGAATTTTTTTATATGTTATAAATTTTATTTTGTATTACAATTTGATAGAGTATATTTTTATATATATTCTAGATGATTTTATTCTCATATTTATTGTGTTTTGCATTGATTTGGATATTTATTTAATAGATTTTATTGTTTTATTGTAGGAAATAAAGAATTCATGACTTGGAAGGATTTGGAGCCAAAAGAGCTATTTTGGAGATAAAATTGAAGGAAATTCGTATTATTGGGCTACACGGGCTGTTTAACACTGTTTTGGCCATATCTTGAGTTCTAGAAGTCCGTTTGAGGCCCGTAAGCTGTCCACGCGAAGCTTGTGGAATTATCTTTAATTCAGAGGTGGTCCAGTAAGCAAAATCCAGTTAGAAGAGCCCAGAAACAGAGGAGTAAATGTAGTTACGAATTTTAATTAAGGAATCCTATTCAGTTATGGAATCCTGCTTGTAATTTATTTAGAGTATTAAAATACTTTTATTGGGCAAGATTTTTAGAGCCTATATAAACACATCTAGGGTATTATTTTATGAGGAGAAAGTGGATGTAATATTAGATCAGATAATATAGTTTAGAGTAGATTAGTATTATTAGTTGGAGATGTAGAGAAACACCATGACTCTTCTTTTGGGTGACAACAGTGAAGTTTGAAGGTTTTGTTCTCTTAATCTTTTCTTTGTTCTTATTAGTTTAATTATGTTTTCTTGTTTTACTAGTTGTTTTACTTGTTTAATTATTAGCAAGTAGTTATTTCTAGGGCTTAAAGGGAAGCCATGTTTGCACTAATATTGGCATGATTTTCATAGTGATTTGATTGGTTATGGTTAATTCTGATTGATATGTTTTAATCATTAATTTGTGTAATTGGCCAATATCATGGATTAATTATATGCAAATAGGGATATGGATCGAGAAATTTACTTACTAGAGGCACACATACGATTAGCAGAATTGAATTTGAGTGCGGAAGCATCATTGGATTTCTGAGAGCGTTAATTCTTGGAAGAGATTAACTTGACTCTAATTACCTGATTGATTGAATTACTAAAAGTGGTTAATTGTGTTGAATGTTTCGAGAGTGTTAATGCTTGAAAGAGATTAACATACTCTAGTTATAGGATCACATTGATTGCTTTAGCTTAAGAGCCAATTGTGTAAGCATGGTGGACCTGATTGCCCTAAGTTTTAAATAATTTGTTTATCATCTGTTTAATTAGTGTTAATTTAGTTTAATTAGTTAATTAATAATTTCACATATTCGTATGACCCTTGAAACAATTAGCGATAACTGAAAAGGAATTAGTAGAACATGCCTCCATGTGGATTCGACCCGCTTGCCATTTGTACTAGCAATAGACATCGTGCGCTTGCGGTTAGGTATAATTTGACACATCAAGTTTTTGTAATTTAGTTGTTTCGATTGTTTCCATTGTCTCGTTGGAACCTTTGTTCCAATTTAGGCAAATTTTACTGCGTTTTCTTGGCTTTGTTGAGTGTCTACAGGTTTGCAATGGGTGAAGTTGATACTTTTGCACTCTTATCTTCCCTAGTAGAGGCACATACTCGAGAGATTGCCATGTCGAAGACTACAGAGCTCACTATGCATCCAATGAGTATCAATGAGATGTCACAAGTGGCCCCTAAAACTTACAACTTCTGTCAAATTTGCGGTGTGCAGGGTCACTATGGTTTTGAATGCTCTTACAATGTCTACAATTCTCAGAATGCTCAGTTTGGACAAATGAATTCTTTTGAAGAAGGATATGGGTACAATCAGTATTCAAACACTTTTGATCAAGAATGCGTGAATCAACCAGATTTTTACTACCAGGACAATGGTGCTCAAAATTTTTCATATCATAATTAGCAACAGTTTGAGCAACAATATTATCAGTCATATGAGCAGCCGCCACAGCAAGAATATCAATATCCTCCTCTACAAGAAAATCTACATGTTTCTCAATCCAGTGTAGATGTGCAAGCTGATCAGACAAATGAGATGTGGGATATCTTGAATAAACTGCTAAAGAGTTCTGAAAAACAAGCCGAGGCGATCAAAGAATTAGAAACTCAAAGTTTGGCGATTGAATCTCAAATTGTAGAGTTGGCTAACTCTTCTACTACAGGGCAGCTCGACTATTTACCATCATCATCTATCCGATCCGAAGAGGACCTGATTGCTATCAATCTCACAAGCGATCAGGAATATGATAGTTTCTCCATGTATGTTGATGATGAGGCCATTGATAAAGAGAAAGAGTATGCCACCGATGACGAGATCAATGATGTTGCTGCTACCAAGGACAATGTGACTGATGATGAGGCTACAAAGGAAAGCAATACAGAGATGGTTGTTGTTTCTCTTCCACAACCTGTGCCTCAGCTACCATGTATTGATAAATTTGCTCTCGATCTAGCCTCTACTTACAAGGCTTCTTTGCTCAAGAACACTTATTTCAAGGTTGATGTGATAACAAATATTGTCCAAGATGATATTTCTCAAATTCTGGTTGAGGATCCATACAAAGTGGCTCATACGTTTCAAGCTCGAGAAGAGGGAGGAGATGGAAGTGTCTTATTAGCCAATGATGTGATAAGCCAAGATGTCCGAATGGCTCCAATGAAAGTGAGGAGTGAAGAAAAGCCACCACCAGAACCTCCACCTTATGTCAAGGGAGTTCAATATTTTCGTGGTGTTGAATTTTATCGCTGTTTTATCACAAAGTTTTCCAAAACTGCACAAGCACTCTCTCTACTGCTTATTAATGACATATTTTATTTTACTGATGCTTGTTTGGAGACTTTCTGCAGGATAAAGACAACCACTGACACTCTTGATACTTTTTGTGGTGGCGAGTTTATGATCGAGAAAGTGGATATTACGCCTTTACCGGAGTATTTTTGAGGAGGTCAAGCTAATGACTCTAAAAAAGCGCTTCTTGGGAGGCAACCCATGGATCATGCTTCTGCAAAGGGGAGTTCTTCTTTCCTTCTGTTTTATATATTGTAGATTTCTTTGTTTAGTTAATGAGTCATTGAGGACATTGACTCGCTTAAGTGTGGGGAGGTGTTCTCAACGTAGTGTATAAAAAAAAATTAAAAAAAAATAAAAAAATTGAAAAATACCAAAAATAATTCTAGCCATGTGAAGATTACTTGTGTAAATGCACCCATGCATGCTTAGGAATCTTGTGTTTATGGATGCTTTTGTATGAGAAGTGATATGTGATGTTCTTGTGCACACACTTTCACTAGCAAGTTGAAGCTGGTAGACTTAATTGGATGTTGTAAGTGATTAGAATGACATCAATATGTGCAAGATGACTTGGTTTATATGCTTTGAGTACAAGTAGGTGCGTTAGAGAGTCTTGTTACTTGGGATTGATTATGTTTTGTCACACCAAGTGAGTTTTGAGCCTATATGCATATCTTTTGCATGATTTTTCGTTTGCTTGAGTGTCCACATGTTGTTTGTATTGCTAGCACTTACTTGAGATCTTTCTTGAAATGCATGACATTACTTGATGATAAAGGCAATTAGGTATAACCTCGTATTTCCCATATTTCCACACCTTTTTAAACATGATCGATCAATTAGTTAACCCGTTGAGCTTAATCCTATTCTTTTGGTGACACACCACGTTACTTGCCATTATCCTTTTTATTCTATTGGCCTTATATTGAATTTGAACCTAAATTGTCAAAGGCTAGTATTATGCTTAAGGGAGTAATAAGGTGTTAAGGGTTTTATTGTTGGTCATACTTTTGGGGAATTATTGATTTTGGTTGATGCTTGTTAGTCGAAATTCATAAAATATCTATGGATCATTGTGCTTATTCCTTAGCTCTCAAAAGAAAAAAAAGAAAAAAAAAGAAGAAAAAAAAACAGAAAAAAATAAATAAATTTGAGAGCATTCTTATGTTTGTATGATCCTTTTTCATTCGACTAGTCAAGTTATTATGAAAGGGGTATTGAAAATCTTAAGTGTGGGGAAGATGGAAAGGGAATTGAAATAATGATTATTGTTGGGTACTAGCTTTTGACATTTAACCTGTTTTAGCTTTACTTGACATACCTGGTCCCTAGCCCACGCTACAACCCGAATAAAGACCTTTTGATTGTCATCAGTGATGTATGTTGTGTTGAGAGTGAGATTGATTGCGAGTGTCAAGTTGTGTTTATGATTTTGTTGGAATTGAGTGATACACTTAACCTTGTTCTTGAGTGAATATTCGTTTTTGAGTGAAAGGTGAGTTATTACTTGTTTTGGCATAGGAGATCCCAGGTTTAGACTTAAAGATGTGTTTCTTGTGGGCTTAGCATGATTACCAACGATTTTTACACTTGACATGAATTTTTATGACCTTCTGCATGTTGGTTGAGTAGACTACGTGAATACTTGCACTTTCGACACCAAGACATCGTATGTTTACTTTGATTCTTAAGTTGATGTGGCATGAGAGGACTTGTGTGTGTGGTGTTGTGTTAGCATTGATCTTTTGCATGGTTAGATGAATTTTGTGGGTATATTCACTATAAACCCTCACGAGACAACACTCGTCCTACTAGGGCTGCCTAGGGGTTTAACGGCTTGTTGCATATGCTCAATGCAATCGTGTCATCTACGAAAGTGATGTTTGTTAGGACTTAGTTTTTATTTCACTTATTTGCCCGAGGATGTGCAAATGCTTAGTGTGGGGATGTTTGATAGAGTATATTTTTATATATATTCTAGATGATTTTATTCTCATATTTATTGTGTTTTGCATTGATTTGGATATTTATTTAATAGATTTTATTGTTTTATTGTAGGAAATAAATAATTCATGACTTGGAAGGATTTGGAGCAAAAAAAACTATTTTGGAGATAAAATTGAAGGAAATTCGTATTATTGGGCTACACGGGCTGTTTAACACTGTTTTGGTCATATCTTGAGTTCTAGAAGTCCGTTTGAGGCCCGTAAGCTATCCACGCGAAGCTTGTGGAATTATCTTTAATTCAGAGGTGGTCCAGTAAGCAAAATCCAGTTGGAAGAGCCCAGAAACAGAGGAGTAAATATAGTTACGAATTTTAATTAAGGAATCCTATTCAGTTATGGAATCCTGCTTGTAATTTATTTAGAGTATTAAAATACTTTTATTGGGCATGACTTTTAGAGCTTATATAAACACATCTAGGGTATTATTTTATGAGGAGAAAGAGGATGTAATATTAGATCAGATAATATAGTTTAGAGTAGATTAGTATTATTAGTTGGAGATGTAGAGAAACACCATGACTCTTCTTTTGGGTGACAACAGTGAAGTTTGAAGGTTTTGTTCTCTTAATCTTTTCTTTGTTCTTATTAGTTTAATTATGTTTTCTTGTTTTACTAGTTGTTTTACTTGTTTAATTATTAGCAAGTAGTTATTTCTAGGGCTTAAAGGGAAGCCATGTTTGCACTAATATTGACATGATTTTCATAGTGATTTGATTGGTTATGGTTAATTCTGATTGATATGTTTTAATCATTAATTTGTGTAATTGGCCAATATCATGGATTAATTATATGCAAATAGGGGTATGGATCGAGAAATTTACTTACTAGAGGCACACATACGATTAGCAGAATTGAATTTGAGTGCGGAAGCATCATTGGATTTCTGAGAGCGTTAATTCTTGGAAGAGATTAACTTGACTCTAATTACCTGATTGATTGAATTACTAAAAGTGGTTAATTGTGTTGAATGTTTCGAGAGTGTTAATGCTTGAAAGAGATTAACATACTCTAGTTATAGGATCACATTGATTGCTTTAGCTTAAGAGCCAATTGTGTAAGCATGGTGGACCTGATTGCCCTAGGTTTTAAATAATTTGTTTATCATCTGTTTAATTAGTGTTAATTTAGTTTAATTAGTTAATTAATAATTTCACATATTCGTATGACCCTTGAAACAATTAGCGATAACTGAAAAGGAATTAGTAGAACCTGTCTCCTTGTGGATTCGACCCGCTTGCTATTTGTACTAGCAATAGACACCGTGCGCTTGCGGTTAGGTATAATTTGACACATCACAATTATATTTGTATATAATCATTTTAATTTTAATTTAATATAATTTTACATAAAGACATGCATAGTTTAAAACTTATGTTATAAATTTTTAAATTTATTATATTATTGGCGGGATTCAAAATCTTTAATAGATTAATTTAAATATATATTTTTATGAATTTATAAGTCATAAATCCGGCTTATATTTCTGTAGCCAAACAGGCCCTTTATCCGAAATTCTGAATAGCATGTCGACTTTGTGGTGGGAAACTATACTAACTGTGCCCTAATTAACCGACTAAAAAACAATAGGGTGCCCCGGTTCATATTATTCGACCCGGAACGTAACACAGTTAGACAATCAGTTATTTTTTCCGCGAAATTATTATAACATTTTTCATTTTCTTACATTTCTAAGATAAATTCAAAAAGCAAATGTCAAATCTTGAAAAAGAAGAAACCCACTTAAATTATTAAAATCACATGTAAGAAGGTCTGCTTCTCTAACATCTGCACACACATATTCCATTTCATCCTTCTTACCAAAGCTATACATACAAATATCTGTATGTATATCTTGATCAAACACAGCCCAACCCACAAACCCTCTTGTCTTAAACCAAAATTGACCCCCATTTCTTTGTTAAACTCCCAAAAGGGTGTCTATATATGTTCTTATAACTGTTTATAATTGATTGTACAGAGAGAATTAGATTAAAATTATGTCACAAACCCTAACCCTAATTCCTGGTCTACCAAATGATCTCGCAGGTATGATATTATCATTTATTCCTTATGCTTTTCATGCTCGTTTAAAACCCACCTCAAAATCTTGGAGAATTTTCTTTTCTAGCAAAACCCTAATTTTGCTTAGGAAGAAATCAAGATTTTCACACCTACTGTGTGTGTTTCCTCAAGATCCTTCTGTATCTTCACCTTATTTGTTTGATCCCAAGAGTTTAGCTTGGTGCCCTTTACCTCCAATGCCTTGTAATCCTCATGTTTATGGTCTTTGTAATTTTAGTTCTGTGGGTGTTGATTCTTGTTTGTATGTTCTTGGTGGATCGCTTTTCGATACGAGGTCTTTTCCTATGGATAGGCCTTCTCCGTCGAATTCTGCGTGGAGGTATGATTTTTTGAGGGGGCAATGGGAGGCTTTATCGCCTATGTTATCGCCTCGTGGGAGTTTTGCTTGTGTGGCGGATAAGGGAAAAATTGTTGTGGCGGGAGGCGGGTCGAGGCATACGTTGTTTGGTGCTGCGGGTAGTAGGATGAGTTCTGTGGAAATGTATGATATTGGGAAGGATGAATGGGTGGGGTTGGATAGGTTGCCTCGTTTTCGAGCTGGTTGTGTTGGGTTTTTGACTGGGAGTCGGGAGGAGAGGGAGTTTTGGGTTATGGGTGGGTATGGTGAGTCTAGGACTGTTCTTGGGGTTTTTCCGGTGGATGAGTATTATAGAGATGCTGTGGTGATGGAAATGAAGAATGGTGGGGGGATGTGGAAGGAGCTCGGGGATATGTGGGAAGAAGGGGAGAGGAGAAGGTTAGGGAGAATTGCTGTGCTAGATGGTCAAGGCTGGGATACTCCAGGGATTTTTATGCTTGATATGGGTGATATCTTCAGGTTGGCTTGCTTTCTTGGCTATTCATGAATTGGCAAGATTAATTAATTTTATGCAATGGAATCCTAGTTGCTAATTTGTTCTTTGCTCTGTTTTTATGATAAATGCTTTTACCATATTTTTGCTGTCACTATACAGTCATTCTTTTGCTGCTTGCACCCAACCTTGAACACTTTTGATGGGGCATGATGCTATGTGATATGCCCTGTTCTTTAAACGCCTAGAATTCTCATGGTTAAATAGATTGAGCGAAGATGTGGAGTTGTTCGTGTGATTAAGTGACAAATTTTGAATGTTGAATACAAAACTAATATAAAATACCCAGAAGAAAATTGCGAAATAATTTATTGAACAGTGAAAAGGATTGACGTAACCGAAGTGGTTGTGCCAGTAATCAATGCACAATCCCGGTATCTATCACTTGTCTTCTCTAAGTTTGTATATGTAACCGGTAATTATCAATCAACTTAACTTACAGCTTAGGTTCTTAGCCTATCCCTTTTCACTTTATTATTGAACTACACATAAATTATTACAGTTATCAACCACGTGATCTGGTTATGTATGGGTATCACTTGTAATATGTGTATAACAGTAGCATATATGTTCACCTATAGTGAATGAAGTAATAGCTGACTGCTTTGCATCAGTCTTCACTATTTTTTCTCTTTTTCGCTGTAGTTTCTTGTTTGCTTTTATGGATGTGTACTATTTTTTATCTACATGGTAATATAATAAATCTGTACATTTTTGCTATGGTGGTAGATCTTTGGGAGTATAGCACTTAATTGTATTTGTTTTAATTGGCTTTCTTCTGAAGCTATATTATGTAAAATTACAGTTATAAGGATTTTTTAATGATGTTGTCATGTTAAAGTTTTAGCTGATACTGAATGAAATTGGCGATATCATAGCTCCTAATGAGTTATTACTAGGATTCTTATTTGGCTCACCTTCTAGTTTCTTAGATGATGACAGTCAAATGAATTGCTCTTAAATGACAAACTATATATATAACAGTCTTCATAAAATAGTGAATATAAATTGATCCTTTTTTTTTAAAGATCTAGGAAGTAGGATCTGTTTATTGAATCAATTATCAGTTGATAGGCTATGGATGGAACATATTAGTCAGAAATTCTTGTAGGACTGCAGTAAATGGAAGAAATTATCAGCAATTTTTTTGGACCAAATTGTTGTTCCTCCCCTGTGGTCATAAGTCATAACAGATACCAATACATTCTTACAAGTAGGGCTGTCAAACGGATAATTCGGATACGGATATGCCTATATCCGTATTCGTATCCGAAATTGTCGGATTCAGATACGGATAATATCCGCTTTGTTTCGGATACGGATAATATCCGCTTTTTCTCGGATACGAATGCAGATATTTCGGACGGATATCGGATTTTTCAGATTTTTTTGACGCGTATTGATGATTTCAAAACAAAATTTTTTTCATTTAGAAAAAATAAAACTGTGAATGCCGTACTAAATATCTAATTTTATTATCTTTAAAATATTAAACTCAAATGAAATTTTTATATATGTCTATAATATTGTTACAATTATATAAAATTTGTATAAATTTATTATTTAATTAATAAACACACATAAACATTACATGCAAATAGAAAAAAAATCTTAAATTATATAATTTAAATATTATATATATTCCATTTCGGATTCGGATACTCCGGATTCGGATACGGATAATATCCGCTTTATTTCGGATACGGATAATATCCGCTTTTTCTCGGATACGAATGCAGATATTTCGGACGGATATCGGATTTGTCGGATTTTTTTGACAGCCCTACTTACAAGTATTTCGTATAGAAGGGAAATTAAAGGTGTAATGAACCCACTTACTAACACATAGTAAAACAAGGACCAAGGATAAACGGACGTTCGAGAGGCCGCACTCTCCCAAGACACCAAGATGAAAACAATACACAAATAATCCGATACCCCTCCTTCCTCTCCTTTCCCCTCTTTTAGCCTCCACACTTTAATTCCCTATGGGCTTATCTTGGGCCTGCTTCTTTTAAAGTTTAAGAGTCCAACATAGTTGGGCCAGTCCATTACAAAAGGATACTTATCTGTGCATGGGACTTGGGAGGGAAATTATTCTTCTACTAAATTAACTGTTGACGCAATTATGTATTATGTACAATATTGCATTATCACTAAGTGGTCTGATCATATTGCATTTTACTGGCTCTTTTGACAGTTGGTATATAGAGATATTTTATACATATATGTGTGGTTTCGCTGCAGCCAAATTTGATTGAGTTGCATGAGTTAGACAATTTATTTGTCTGAAATTCGCTATTTGGTACTAAGACTATTGCGGAAGCATATGCTTATATAAGTACCATGATGGAAAGGTGCAAGCACCGCTGTTTGGCTGTTTTACTAATAATGATACTATTTACAATTCCTAAAAACTTAGAAGACGTGATTATTATTGTAACCATACAATGTGTCATCTGATTGTTGTGTCATTCCTCAGGTATGACATGTCTTCAAATCGTTGGTGGAAGGAGACGACTGTTCCTAGAAAAGCCTCGGATGAATTCTCTATTGGCTTTGTTGCATTGGATGGGGAACTGCATATATTAGGTCTTCAGAGTGGATTTGATTCAACGGAGAGCAGAAGGCCAAGACAGAATAAAAGGTCATCAACACTACTTGTGCAGATATATGATCCAAGAAAGAACACATGGAGATCCCTTCATACAAAGCCACCTTTCAATCATCCTTTAGATCTCAAAACTGCTGTTATGTGCACCATACAACTATAGATTCAAATGCTATCTTATGCTTGCTGATCTCAAATAAACAGAGGTTTATTCATCGTGTGAAACATAATTGTCGATTTTGTATGGCATTGTATAGCCTGATAAAAATTATGCATTAAAGAAACATTGGCTTTTAGAAACAGTGTGTATATATAGTTTAATGAATTTGGATTTCCACATCATTTGTGTGCCCAACTGAGTTGCCTCATTTCCTTCTTTACTTGTATATTAGAGGAATATCTCTTTGGTTGCTCCTAGCAGCTTGAATATTAATGCCGAAAGTAGGGTGCAATGTTTTTCTTTCTATATTAAGTGAAGTCTTTTACTGAGGTTCACAACTGAAAACTATTAAAACTTGTTGGAATAATAGCGTTGTTTATGATCGCTATTGAAAGTCGAAGTGGTAGAGGGACTTGGACTCGAGCAACTTATAAAAGAGTTAAATTGAAAGTTGATACTTGATAGTCTTTGAATTCAACACTAGGTTTTGTTAATGATACGGTTAAATGTCACTTCGCGGAGGACAGACTTCGTCTAGGATGAGTTTTCCGTTTTCTGTGAAACATATAAGAATTGTCAAAATGAGACCCCTCCCTGGGGTTGAAGAAAGTAAGACTGTTCCACTGTAGATGGACGAGTTACTTAAAATCTTGACAAGAAAAGCAGGCAAGATACTTGGACTAAAGGGAATGTCGTGTACTTGTTCTGATACTTGGAAGGGGGAAAAAAAGTTTATATTAATAAAAAGAAGTTAAAGCTTCAGATATCATCCTAGGAGTCTGCTATAATCAGACTGATATTAGTAGAAGAGTAATTCAGTCATCATATGAAGTACTGAAGGTGAACTAATAACTATAGAAAAGCCTGGCTCTCTAGTGTTCCCTTCATCAAAAAGAAAAAGACAAGGAAATCTGTTGTGGTGGCAACACCAGCAAGCTAACCAACAGTTCTACAGTTTGCACTAGATGCTCAGGCCTAAACACAAAACTACTGTCATAACTAATAAATAAACAAAACGTTGGTCACCCTACCATTAATTTTCATCAATGAGTAGGAACGTTTGATAACTCGAGGCTCTTTGCTTGCCTTGTAGTTTTCTACATGAGTACCCTTTCAATTAAAACTCTCATGCAGCCCTTACTGACTATTGCCTTCATGATTTGCCACTGTGATCTTCAATGGAACCTGTACTTCCGTTGTCTTCTTTCTTGGAACCCCCTGCTCCCCTGCTCGCAGCTTGCCATCCCTCACTGGAAACACTGCGATTAAAATTAGGAAACATTGCACTTCCACCACTTCCCAAAGTAATGTCACTCTGTAGAGAGTGTCCTGCGCTACTTCCAGCAGAGCTGATGCCAAGCTGACTTTGCATAGCTTGTTGTTGCTGAAGTGCCATATATGGATGCTGCTGACCATAGAACATGGATGGCCGGGCTGCAACAACTGGATCTGGGACCATCGGTTGAGATTGTTGGTGTTGCATATAGTTCATGCCCCCCTGTACTTCATTATAGGGTAAGAATCATAAGAATTTTTTTTTTTGAAGTGAAGGATCATAGGAATTTGTTCATGTGTTTTTCACAAGGTACACACTTGATATATAAAATGCATGAGTGGTAAGAGGTAAGAACTGATGTGCTTGTATTCTAATTTCCAAAACCCGGTTGCTTAACCCAAATCACTTACAGAGGAGGCTTTGTGGTTCAAACATTAAGGTCCTAGTTTGAAATTATTATAGCTGACAATGTAGGTAAAAAAAGGTCCATTTTTAATCTAAAGCAAGTAAATATTACTACAATTTGCAACTGCCTAGCTTAGGATGCACAATATGTTAACAGCGAGAAATAGCAGGCAGGTAGATAAATTACAAATGAACAAAAAGAAAAGGAGTACATACAGTAATTAGAGGGACATAAGTATCGCAGTAATCTAATCAAATTAATGTCCAAGAGATCATCTATATGTATTTTTGGCCAAAAGAACCACTACTTTTACCTGAGCATACATAGGCGAGGGTGGTGGTTGGCTATCGGCTATTGCAGCCAAGTACATAAGATTACGCTGAAGCTTAGCTTGGTTCCTGCAATGGAGGAAGATAGTTGCAAAAGATAAACAGTAGAACTAATTAAGATAAAAGATAAGCAATAGAACTAATTCAGATAAAAGATAAAAGCACAGATTTCATTGCATTAACAGAAAGGGTAACTTACTCTGCACATTCGCCAAGCTTTCCTGAATTCTGGTTCTCCAGAATCCTCAAGATCAAGGACTTGTTCTCATCCAGGTACTAAACATGCAAATCCAATAAGACTGTTTAGTCATCACAAAATATCTACATGACTCAAGGTAAAAATAGAAAAATTCAAGATTATTTTATCATAGGACAAAACTCAGAGCACAAACTAAAACCCCACATATGCAATCTACAATCTACACAAGCAAATTATTATTCTAAAATAGCAGTATATTGACAGTTGAGTCATGACTAAATGTCCAAATCTTTAGGCAACCTATTTGTTTAACTTTTACATCTTAACAAATTGGTCCCCTCAAGGCCCGAACTGTATTATTACCAGTCTTTTACATGGTTCCCAGAAATCAAACAGGCAATTCCAAAGATAACAACACACAAGGGAAAAAGTATATTTTGCAAAGAGAAATCAAGACAGATATGCTGCATGTAAAGCAGGGATTAGGAAAGAGAAAGAAGACCTGTTGGATATGATCAGTAGTGATGCTAGTGGTATTGTAAGCCCCCCCACGAGTAGCCTGCTGTTGCTGCTGCTGTTGCATTAGCTGTTGCTGCATTTTTCTTCCCTCTTGTTTCTGCACACCTTGGCTTAATCCAAAACCCAAAAAACCAACTACTTTTTACTTGGAACCCAACTCAAAATCTCTTTCTTTTTCTTGTGATGTTGAGTTCTGGATATCTTCTACCCTCCTTTTACAAAAAAACTCACAGTACAGGAAGTCACTATCTGAACAGTGCAGGTTTACTATATAACCAGCTAGCTGAGGTAGAAATGAGAAGTAAAAAAATAGAAAGAAAATGTTACTCACTCTAATTCTTTTCCTGTTGTGATTTTTTATACTGTTCATTGTAAGCGATTGACTACTAATTTATGCATAATTTATAAGAAAAAATATAGTCATGGTTGATTTTGTTTGATTCGTATTTGTGATTATTTTAATACAGTGAAATTTTTATATTTAGTACTAAAACAAAATTAAAGATATTAACAATTAAAAGTGTGCCTCAGCAAACGTGATAATAATTAACGGGAAAAGAAATAAGGACCGAAAAGAGTATAAAAAAAAGAAATGCTCTCTTCAAGATTATACCTTTCTTGGGATCCTCACTTTTCTCCCTCTCTTCAATGTTACAGCTCTCCTCTGTCACTATCTCTATTCTAATGCCACGTTTTCTGCCTCAGCAAGGTACAGAGACACAGATAAACAATGATACAAAGAAGTAATGATAAACACAGCACGCACTTTAACATTTAACATAGGAATTCATTACTCTAAAATCTTAAATTGTTAGAGAAAAGTTTTAATAGAATTTTATACTATAACATATATTATTTAATATTTTTCATTTTGTTAAGATTGATCAAAGAGATGGCAAATGGAACAAAACGGACAACAGATAATGAAGACATAAACCAGACGGGTAATAGATAACGAATTAAATAAATGGGGATGGAGGAATTTGAATCTAAAATTTTTCATATATCATATTTTGATACCATGTTAAGTAATCGGTTCATCTCACATTTTAAGGTTTTAGAACTAACTAATTACTTAACAAACATAATATTTACATTTACAAAATATGAGCACGGATCTAGAGAAACGATAGTTACAACGAAATGTAGTATGGTGTAAGATTAGATTTTCTGTGTGGGTAAGGGATTTCACAATTTAACAAATCTTAATTATTAAGCATCATATGGTATATTGTAAAAATCGTTTGATAACTCGTAAAATATAAAACACACTTATGATCTATGCAATGTTAAATTGTTAATAACATAAATACATAATGAGTGACAAGCAATTTGGTGCCTGCTAAAGTTCAAGATCTCGAAAGTGCATTTAAAACCGGCACAAAATGTTTTCAAATACTCCAGCTAACGATTCCATAGTATAGTACATAACCAGGCCTACCTGTTATTCCTTTAATTTGCTTGTAGTGCAATTTTAATATCTGTCGGATCCTGGGGAGCTTAGAAATCCGAGACTGCAAGTTCCACTTTTGTAAGGACCAACAAGAACAACTCAAGGATGATTATTTATCTTATCTCCTTCCTCCTCGACAACACTAACATGTTTTATGAACTCAGGTACACAAGACTAGAAATTCAACATGGTCGGGATAAAATTCTCCATTATGCACACAATCTCACTATTATTTTAACTAACTTATATTAAAAAAAAACTGTTTTAGAGTAGGACAATATGGTTAAGAATATAGTAAGTACTCGCTCGACCATCATTTCAAACACGACCTTCAAATACTTAAATAACGTGTTTACAAGAAAAATGATTAACAAATTAACGTTTATTTCTCTTTTTGATAAATCTAAAATTCTTAACACATCACGGGTATTCTAGTGAGTTGGGATCGTGATTTTAGGAATTTACCATCTCAAGGTCATAAGTTCGATCCTCCAAGGTACGGAAGTAAGTGAATTACCATGATCTGATCGGTGGGTACGAGTGTTCTAGCAATCCTCCGGATTAATCAAGGCAGAACGAACACCGAACTATAAAAAAAAATCTAAAATTCTCAAAATCTGCGACATATGTACAAACACATTTATGTTCCCTATGACCAAAGTAAGAATCTTGAATTGTTTTAATAACATGGGTACCATGAAAGACTCTGACCTTCAACATGCATGTGATAATGCCTAGACTGTCTAGTAGTGTGAAGTTAAAAAAATACAGCTCAAATATATGTACTAGTGGGGTAAAAACACAGTAAAATCCATGAATTTGACTTGTACAGTTGTATGTATTAACTGGTTTACTGTACTCAGTCTACTGACAGAACCTGCACCAAACAGCTGTATTTTCACCTTCCCAAACTGGATTATTGGAGGGGGCTCCCCCTGTGTTGTTTGCCTGTTGCTGCAGTTATTACTTTACATTTACAGATTCTTTATCAGAAAATGAAAATCTTTTGTTGAACGTACGCTAACGGCTGTGAACGACTCGATGCGATTTTTTTCCTTCAACTCGAGTTTGAGTATTTCGAAACAATTTATGTTAAATTTTGTTGAACAATTTTCTTGTTTGTACTCGTTATCAAATGAATCCGGTTCGAATTTTTTGTAGCCGAGCGACTTGAGTAATACGAGTATATTTTTAAAAATTTTATGAATTTATTTTAGATCACGTTAAAATTTCCCCACACAAGGATTGTTGAATAATGGGTAGTTTGGAAATGAAAATATTAATATTCGTATTTCATATTGATAAATATTATGTTAAGGTTATATTTTATTCATCCCCCAAATTAATACTTAAATAGTTAAATACATAAAATTTGATTTGGAGTACAAGACATACCAAGTAACTCCAATCACTCGTAAGGATATTCCCTAATGTCAATAATATAAATAAAAGCAACATCCCATAATATAAATATCTTTTAATAATAATAATAATACACGTTAACATCCCTCTCAAACTCATGATACTCAGAACTCATGATACTCAGAATCGTGAATTTGTCAAAATAAAAAAAAATCGAATTTGCTTATTTTTCTCACCCACAAATTGCTGGATTCTTCACATACTCTCGTATTGTTAATTATTCTCACACCCACTAAAAATCGTTGGATTCTTCACATACCACGAACTCTCGTAGTGTTAATTATTCTCACACCTACTAATCTAGCAGGTTTGGTTTTCCTTCGCACTCACTCTTACGGGTATAACCTAGGCTCTTTGATACCATGATAAATATGCTTTCAAGATTATATTTTATTCATTCGTCAAATCAATACTTAAATACATAAAGTTTGACTTGGAGTACAAGACATACCAAATAACTCCAATCACTCGTAAGGATATTCCCTATTATCAATAATATAAATATAAATAAAAACAATATCCCAACATCCCAAAATATAAATATCTTTTAATAATAATAATAATAATAATAATAATAATAATAATAATACACGTTAACACATATGTTATAATTTATCGAGCCAAGTTCAACTCATTCCGCAAACAAACAATCATCAGACTTGAATAGGTAAAGTTATCAAACATTTTTTCCTTTCATACTCGGCTGATGTAGTATGGTGTAACAAGAACATTTTATAGGTCGCGATAAAGTCCTAACTTCACAATAATATGATAATATTCGTTTTGGTCGCGAACAAGTTCTAATTCCATATTAATATTCTATTATATTAGAAATAGAATCTTTTTTTTATGAAATCCTTGAGATGTCGAATAGTTTTCTGAGTCCTTGAGATATCGAATGTGACTTTGACTTGTTAACCCTTTGAGAACTTGAATAATACTTTGATTTGTTGACTTCTTGAATTTTCTAATAGAGTTCTAGATATGTCGAATCTCTGAGTTATCGAATTGAGTTCTGACTTGTTGACTTCTTGAGATATCGAATAGTGTCTTTTGGCATATGGAATCCTTGACTTCTCGAATTTGTACTTAGGCAAATCTTCAGTATTCATACTCCAATTGTGTTTATTTCTACAGTATTGTTCTCCAAACTTGAGACATGATCTCTGAATCTTCTTTTAAACATTATTCTATGACTTGATTTGTACAATTACACATCTAGAAATTTGGTGCCTATTACAAGTACTAGATACAAGTAGAAATTCTACATGAAGAATTCTTCAGTTAAGGGGTCATGTAGGTAATGCAAAGCATTACAGACAAATAGGCTCGTTATTAGATGTATACAAGCATGCCTCTTTGACTAACAAGTAACCTCCTTGACAAACATAAAGGTGAGTGTTGGCTGGAGTTTGGTCGAGCAAGCAAGATGTGGATACCACTTTTTCAAGTCCAATTCATTCACTTTTTATAACTTATACTCCCTCCGTCCCAAATTATATGAACCTGTTTGACTTTCACGGATATTAAGAAAATGTACTAAAATAGAGTAAAGTTAGTTGAAAAGTGGGTAAGTGATGGACCTATAAATATTTAATAATAGATTTGAGATAGTGGAGAAAAATAGTGGGTGTAATAGTGTTTATTTAATAAAAAAAATGGAGAAGTAGTGGGTGTAACAGTGAAAAATAGTGTTAAAAAATAGTAAGTATATTATGTTCATTATTTTTGAGACGTCCCAAAAGAAAAGAGGTTCACATAAAATGGAACAGAGGGAGTATTAGTTTGGGAGTTTTTCTTTTCAGACATTAAGGTTTTTGATAGGTAGCCATTCATACCGATAGCCCGCTACCGTCACCTTTTAACCCGCTACCACCACCTTTTAACCTAACATCATGTTTATCAGCTACATGTCTTTTTAACCTAGGTGGCTGTCACCTATGTCTTCTTTTAATATAACTGCCCGCTACTGCATATCCCGCTAGCACACATGTTACAAATATATCTCTTTATTTTATACATCTTGATTACAATAATGTTGCTACATATATATGCATCATATTATAAGCAATTGATAGCAGGTACCCGTTGTCAGCTACCAGCACAATATTTATCATTCCATACACGTGTCATAAGATATTATCTTTCCTAAATTACTCAACTTGACCATAAATATCTTACACCCACTTGCAATGATGTATACCACAAATATCTTATTACCCACTTGTATACCACAAATATCCTGTCACCCACTTGTATACCACAAATATCCTATCACCCACTTGCATGCCAAATATCCTATCACCCACTTGCATGCCACAAAGATCTTACACCCTTTGGTACAGTAGCCGCATTTGGTACAGTAGCCAAAAAGCCCAGCCTATAAATACATGTCTTTGCTCACATAAGAAGAGGCTGAGAATTTTCATACAAAAAACTCATAAATATACACAGGCAATCTCAGACACACAAAAGCTTACAATTACATATTTACATCAGATACATTTTCACCAGCTTGATTATTATTATTCCGATTACTGATTCTCACACCGGAGGTGCTTGACGGCCACCACCCCCGGACAAGCATTATTTTGCAGATACCCAAACTCAGGTGAAGTATCCCCGGAACAGTGATCGGAACAGTGATCGGAAGCCTTTAATCAACCGTGGGAATTATCATTTGGCGCTAGAAGGAGGGGTTTTTTCCTTAAGAAAAGCCTCAACCAGCTCTACCATCTCAGCACTGGGCAAACCAATATGCGTGCGTCCGTTGTCAAAAACGGACCCGCTGTAATAAAAACGTCCGCTGTAAAAAACGGACCCGCTGTCAAAGAGCCCGCTATCAAACAATATGTCCGCTGTCAACAAAATGTTCTCTGACAACAAAATGTCCTCTGACAACAAAATGTCCTCTGACAACAAAATGTCCTCTGACAACAAAATGTCCTCTGTCAACAAAATGTCCTCTGACAACAAAATGTCCGCTAACAACAAAATGTTCGCCGTCAATCAAATGAGCATTCAACTCTTACAACATTCAACATCGAGCCCGCTGTCCGCTGTTACACGGACATCCAACCTACAAGTCCCTAGACGGGCAAGCATCTTACTACAATAGCAAAATTATCAAAGCCCCCTAGATGGGCGGGCTACTGACTATGGATTCCAATCTACGGTTAAAGAACTAAGTCCCCTAGACGGGCAGGCTAATGACTATGGATTTCAGTCCACGGTTACAAAGCCAAGCCCCCAAAACGGATAAGTTCACGACTATGGATTACAATCTACGGTTACAAAGCAAAGTCCCTAAGCAGGGAAGCAACCAACTACAAAATTACAGAAGTCCCAATGGGCCAGCAACCATTCACAAATTACAAAGTCCCTCAGCGGACCATTACACAATTACAAATCCCAAACTTTACAAAGTCCCTCAGCGGACCATTACACAATTACAAATCCCAAACTTTACAAAGTCCCTCAGCGGACCATTACACAATTACAAATCCCAAACTTTACAAAGTCCCTCAGCGGACCATTACACAATTACAAATCCCAAACTTTACAAAGTCCCTCAGCGGACCATTACACAATTACAAATCCCAAACTTTACAAAGTCCCTCAGCGGACCATTACACAATTACAAATCCCAAACTTTACAAAGTCCCTTAAGCGGGGAAGCAACCAACTACAATAGCAAATTTCTCAAAGTCCCTTAAGCGGGGAAGCAACCAACTACAATAGCAAATTTCTCAAAGTCCCTTAAGCGGGGAAGCAACCAACTACAATAGCAAATTTCTACAAGTCCCTTAAGCGGGGAAGCAACCAACTACAATAACAAATTTCTACAAGTCCCTTAAGCGGGGAAGCTACCAACTGCAATAGCCACCACCAAAGTCTAAGTCCCCTTGGCGGGCAAGCAACCAGAAAAGCAATAGCAACCAACAAAGTCTAAGTCCCCTCGGCGGGCAAGCAACCATCTACAAAAGCAAAGTTCCTAAGCGGGCAAGCAACCATCTACAAAAGCAAAGTCCCATAGCAGGCAACAAATATCAACAAAGAAGTTATCTATCACAAGATGTGCAAAATTTATCTAAGTCCCCTGGTGGGCATCAAATATCAACAAAGAAGTTATTTATTAGAAGATGTACAAAATTTGTCTAAGTCCCCTGGTGGGCATCAAATATCAACAAAGAAGTTATCTATCACAAGATGTGCAAAATTTGTCTAAGTCCCCTGGGGGGCATAAAAAATCAACAAAGAAGTTATCTATCACAAGATGTGCAAAATTTGTCTAAGTCCCCTGGTGGGCAACAAATATCAACAAAGAAGTGCTACATGCAAGATGTGAAATTTTTTCTAAGTCCCCATAAACTTTGATTCGGGTCATCCATCAAGGGTTATTTGAAATCAAAGAAGGGCTGTAAACATCAACAAAGCTTGCAAGCAACCTATCAAAAAGGTTGCATCATCAAGAATTCACAAAGGCAACATCCATAGCAATGCTACAAACTCACAAGAACATCATATCACGTGGTCTTCTTCACTTTCTCAAAAATAATTGCATCAAAGGCTATATCCTCACAATGGCATCAAAGTCACACATGTTTTTCTCAACAAACAACTATAGCAATTATTTTCTTGGATACATCAACAAAATCGTCTGCTTCAAATACACAACATGCGGTTACAGGTTTTTACTCTCATTATTATATGCTATCACTTGGAAAAATATCATGACATACTCGCAAAATCTTATCTACATATCTCATTACTATTTGTTTCTCACTTTCATTAACATGTTTACTAATGCATATTAATTACGCATGCTGGTTATGTGTATATAACCTGTGTCTCAACATTAGCACACATGACTTCATTTTTAACCTAGCTTTCACTCTTTTTATCTACTAACACCAGCTAACACAACCAGCAACCCGTTGTCTCACAGCACCACCTTGACTTGCAACATATATACAACACTATTAATTCATGTCACACTTACATATACATAACACACACATAACATGTACATATTACCTTGCCACCCATCACTTTATTATTGTACGGTGTCCTTTCCACCCGCCACCTTATTTTGTGTTATGTGCCCGCTGCCTACACAACTATTTTTACAATAACCACATTAAAAGCCCGCTAGCAATTCATTTTTGGCATCTGTTATACTGACTTACTATCTAAGCATGTCTTCTTTTATTACACCACTGCCAAGCTTTTATTTTAATTACTTCACTTATATTGTTTCAAACTTTTACACATTACAATTATTAATTTACAATTCTATTTAAAAAACTTCTGAACAAATATTCACTTCATTTATTGGCCTCCGAATATATCACTTCATTTATTGTTACCTCAGAAAATATCATTTCATTCACTTGCCTCAAAAAAAAATAAAAAAAAATAATAAAAAAAAATCTCTATCTCAAAAAATAATTTTATTACAAAAAAATCTTGCTATCTCAAAAACATTTACCATTTCAAATACAAATTTGCTATGTCAAAATATTTATGGCTTCAAAAAGAATATTTGTTATCTCAAAATTTTATTATTTCAACAAAAACTTTCTATCTCATAAAAAAAATTAATAATAATAATTCTACCTCACAAAAGATATTTATTAGCTCAACAAAAAATTCTTTATCTCACAAAAATCATTTACAAAAAATTCTATCTCATACAAAAAAAAAACAATACTATTCCAGCATAAACTTTCCATCTCACAAAAACACTTATCTAAAATATAAAAAAAAATGCCTATCTCACAAAAAAACATTTAGGGGCTATTTGTTAAATCTGAATCATACTTTCTGAACCAGTAAAATTTCTGGATAATCTGGATGAATAGTTATTCTGAACATCTGAATGATTAATGTTGTTTGTTAACAATTTTTGATAAATTTTCTGGATGATAGTAATTTACTTTTATACCCTGCTGAATGATTAATAATGTTTGAGAACAAATATCTATTTATCATCTGAATGATGCCAAATGAATGTTTTGCAATCATTTAAATATTTATAAAAGACAAACAAAATTAAGAATGTTGATATAATTATTAAAGTATTCGATCTTAAACACAATTATATGATTTCCAATAACCTCTTTAAAGTTTCATAGCAATTTGATCACGAAGATCGTTCATATATTGCATGGCTTGAGATCCCCATTGTGTATCATTTATTGATCCTTCAAAATCTTCCTCAACTTCTTCTCCATCACTATCAGAATCAGTTTGATCACATCGATCAAATAGTTCATCCTCTAATTTCTTCTTTCTTATGAAATTGTGAACTGCAATACAAGCAATCACAATATCTCGCTGCGCAGAGAATGAGTATGGAGTCATCTGTTTCAGGATAGGAAATCTTGCTTTCAACACGCCATAAGCACGCTCAATAACATTTCTTAATCTTGCATGGGCATGGTTAAATTTTTCCTTTTGACTTAAAGCACGCTGACGACGAAATTCCGCTAACCAATATCTTGTGTTGCGATATGGGGTCAACCACGAGTATTTGTGTATGCTGCATCACAAAGATAATATTTATCTGCAATATAAAGTATATAGGTTATTTTGTACAACATACTTAAAAAAGTTGAAGGGCACGTATTATTTTATTTAGCCTAATATTAAAAATTACATACTTGGCGGAGGAACCGGAAACCCGGAATAAGGATCAAGTGCAACCTCTGTTAGTATTCTTGAATCATGTGCTACTCCCTCCCATCCAGCCCAAACGAATGTGAATATCATATAAAAATCACATACACCTAAAACATTCTGATAGCAGTCACCTCTTCCTCGCCCTCTATATCGAGCTTGTTGATCAGCTGGAATAATTGCATGAACAAGTGTACCGTCAAGTGCACCAATTGCGCCCTTATAACAAAATATTATAGACATGTTAAATGTATCACAAAAAAAAAAATAAAGAAGCAAAAAATGAATTATTTAAAAGGTGAACTAGAAAACTTTAAATCAATACTAACCGGAAATATTTTTAGCAGCTCTTTTTGTCGCCTTGAAATATTTGAGTTTTGATTATATGAAGTAGGTACTATAATTTCTTTCGCGAACTCCATCATTCCATTCAAAACCTCGTGAAAATATTTATGTACTGTTTGCGTAGAGTGCTGAAATCTATTTTTAATCTTTATAAAGCGATCATTATGGCTTATAACATGCAAAAACATAGCCATTTTTTCTTCTACTGTTGAATATCGACTACCTTGAACCCAACCACGTTGCTTAAAGCATACCCAGGCAAAATTGAATTATTATCTTTTATTCTTGGCACACTCCTTGAGTGAAGTTTTCTCATATAACAATACATAATTATCAAACATAAGAGTTGATCTTGGATTTCCATTGCCAACCTATGTAATAAAAATGACACTTTAAGTAAAAAAAAAACATATTAAAATACCAAAAAGCAATAATATGGACTACAACTAAGCAATAAAAATTCACTACAACTAAGTAAAAAAACATATTAAACTAATAAATGCATTTATTTAAAGCAATAAAAATTCACTACAACTGAAATGTTTCAATTTTCAAGTTGCAAAAGTAGATAATATGGACTACAACTAAGCAATATCAAGTTTCCAGATGCAAAAGAAACAAATGATACCAAAAACAAAAACTATGCATTAAATCCTAATTTAGTCGACACCATTTTAACCCAGTGTTCATTTTCATTTTCCTCGAGAAGCATCCACTGTTCTCTGTACTTCGCACTCTCACAAAATATTCCAAGAGCCATTTGGTGCAGGGGACTTGTTGCTCCCCATCCAAGGCTGTTCAGCTTGTCCTTGCACTCTTTAAGTGATGGTCCACTATTGGTCTGAACCATAAGTTTTAGTGCACTAGTCATCTCATTTTCAAATTCTGCGATTTTTGCAAGTTTTGGTGATGCTTTAATTCTTTTCTTAGGAGTTTCCTCAGCATCTAGACTCGAAATATTTGGAGCATTTGAAGCATCTGACTGGACTTCTTCTATATCAGCAATTTCTTTTTCATCATTAATTTCAATGGTCCTGCTCTTTTTAGAGCTAGGTCCCCAACCAGAAACTCCAGTGGCAGCAACTCCATCATAAAGATGGGTGCAAAGATCAGGAAAACTCAAAGGTGTTGACTTCAAAGTTTCTACAAACTTATTTCCCTGTTGAAAAAGGTATAGTTTAGTTTTCTTTTTAAAATGAATTTACTTAAATTAAATCAAGTTTATAATTGTCAAAATTACCTTACAAAGCAGATCTCATTCTTCTTCAGTGAAGTTGAATGAGTTAGTTGCCGGGTTATAGTGGTTTCCGGTCTTAGATTTGAGTTGACACCAAGCAACATATCGACTTCTTAAGTAATCATAACGATTCTTCATCTGTCTAGCGTCAACTTCGAAGTCATGAGTTTTCTTTAGAATTTCTCCCACTTTTATCCATGAATGTGGTTTTAGATTGCTACCTAACCTACCATTAGCCGTAACTTCCTCAATACACGCTTCAAGAAATGTTTTTGTTAGGAGTTCACCTCTCCAAAATACTTTTGCTTTCTTCTGGGTTTCATTGGGTTGATTTTGGGTTTTGTTTGATTGGTCCATACCTAAAAAATAAAAAATAAATAATAATAAAAACTACACATGATCGGATGGCGACTAGGACCACATTTTCTACTTCTCTTTCTACACATTAGCAAGACATGCAAATCATACATATGAATACTTTGTTTTACTTATATTCAAGTTGTTTAGAGACTCAATGAATTGAGCTCCTCCTAGTTTGTGTTTGCCAGCATTTTGTTCTTGATCTACAGCAGGGTTGATTGACAAAATTTGGTACTAGCAAATTTACATTCTTGTCGGCAGAGTTACATTTTTTTTAAAGCGATTGATATGCTAAGTACTACAAACAAACCCCCCTGTCATTATAGTACGGAAGCAGTAGAAGATTAGCATAAGTGTACAACCACAAGAGCTTAATTAACTAACTTCCTCCTATCCATCAGCTAAATAATCACATGTACTTATAGTCAAGAATAGTGTAATTAAACAGTAGCAATGAAGTTGATGACAAAAAGGAAAACAAGAAGAAGAATAAAAAGTGTAGATATGTTTTTCAAACAAGGAGCAAAGTTGATATACTGGATGATGGATACAGATGGAGAAAATATGGACAGAAGTATGTCAAGAACAATAAATTCCCAAGGTAATTCATTTATCTCCTAGCCTACCATTTTCATACTACTATTATATAGATAATATAGCTTCCTAAACCCTCTTTCTAGTTGCATATATAAAGGTGTTCATGAATATTTGATAAACATATAAATAGATAAGTCAAATCAACCAAACTAGTTAACAAATTAATTAACTAAAAATTGTAGATTAAAGCTTAGCACCTCGAGAGAATCAAATATGGCTCATCTAATTTCTTAGTACCATTCTACCCTAGCTAATATGTCATGTATTCATGTTCAATCCTATATTACCAATATCCTATATCTAACCAAGTAGTATCTTTGTATGTGATGGATATATAATTTTCTCAGTTCGCCGACATAAAATTAACTAAAGAATTTAAATGCGGAAACAAGCACTACAAATACCCAAAATGTGAAAAATACCCAAATACAAAAACTAGCAACATCGAAGCAAGCACTATAACCAGTACACAATCTCAGGATCCAGGGTAGTGAATAGCCAAGGGCAAGTTCCATGATTTGAACACCCAAAATGTGAAAAATAACCAAATACAAAAATTGTAAATGAAAAGAATCACCTACCAAAATTGTCCATTTAAGCTAAACAAGAATTAATAATGCAAAACTGGAGCACACATTAATTTCAAAATGGTAAATTGCAGAGATATACAAACATACAGTAGACTACTTCATATCACAACACTATGATACAACAAACAAATTAGTTTCAATAATTCTAAATTAACAAGAAATTACATGTTGTTAATTGAGGGAAAGAGTGAGCAATCACTTGCAGCAGCGGGTGGGTATATAGGAGTAACTAATAGATATATATAGATGTGGAAGATATAAAAGATAGAGTAGATAACCAGAAAATTGCGCGAGATATAGAGTAGATAACCAGAAAATTGCGCGAGATATACAGGAATGGTAGATGGATATATATGGAAGATAGATTATTCGAACGATTCAGCGAAGAATTTCAACACGACTCGTCCAGTTGATTTTAGGGTGTCGTCCAGATAATTTTGATTCGTCCAGCCGATAAAATAAAAACCCAAATGACCTGAACAAGTGATTCGTCCAGTAAAAGCCCATTCAGATTTTGTTCAGTAGTTAACAAATGGGCCCTTAGTAGCTCAACAAAATTTCTATGTTACACAAACCATTTACAAAAAATTTCTATCTCACAAAATCTATCTACTATCTGCATAAAAAAAAACAAAAAATTATATGGCACGAGCAACATTTACAAAAAAATTCTATTTCACACAAATATTTACTCTTTCAACAAAATCTTTTTCCCTCACAAAAAGCATTTACAAAATTTTCTATCTCACAAAAAAAAATTATATATATATTTACTCTCCACAAAAAAAATATATATATATCTCCCACAACAAATTACTACAAATACTTCTAGCGCTTTACAAAAATTTGTTACCGCCTCAAAATATTTCTATCACTTACAAAACCATTTGCAAATTTTTTTTTTATCTCACAAAACATTTACTATCTCTGCTAAAAAAAAATCATTTTAATAATTTGCGTCTGAATATTTTACTTCAATTGTTAAAAAAATTATCACCTGCCTCTCAACGTTATAACTTTTTGCACACTTATTACTATCCAGCTTAGCAAAATTTCAAAATGAATATTTTTTACTTGTCAATTGTCAACAACCATTGGCACCATGCAATCATTATTTTATATTTTTAGTGACATACTTCTACATAACAAGAGCATCAAAATTCTAAATTCATTTTTTCAACCAAAAACAAAAGTTTTTTCTCTTTCCTTTTTACTACAACACATTCACAAATTTTGTAAATTTGAAGTTGCTATGACACATTTTTTATTCAGAAAACAAAAAATTCACTCTTTAAATTTCACCCTTTTGGAAACATTATCAATATACATGCAACCTACATCAATAATAGCTTCAAAACATTTACAAATTTTTTCTAACCCAAGTGTTGTCCGCCAACACTTGGGGGGCATCCAACAAAAATTATTTACAAAGCAAATTTTTTCTAAACCTAAGTGTTGTCCGACAACACTTGGGGGCATCCAAAAAAAAAAATATTATTACTTCCAGCAACAATACATTGGCATTTTATGTGCATAATTTCACATATATTGTTTCATACTATTACCTCATGCACTATTATTCTAACTCCTAAATGTATTGTTTTATGCATCGAGCTCTTTTTCTTATACTCCCCCTACCCGCTAAAGCAGCTAGAGGGAGTAGGGGGCAATGATAGGTAGCCATTTATACCGATAGCCAGCTACCGTCACCTTTTAACCCGCTACCACCACCTTTTAACCTAACATCATGTTTATCAGCTACATGTCTTTTTAACCTAGGTGGCTGTCACCTATGTCTTCTTTTAATATAATTGCCCGCTACTGCATATCCCGCTAGCACACATGTTACAAATATATCTCTTTATTTTATACATCTTGATTACAATAATGTTGCTACATATATATGCATCATATTATAAGCAATTGATAGCAGGTACCCGCTGTCAGCTACCAGCACAATATTTATCATTCCATACACGTGTCATAAGATATTATCTTTTCTAAATTACTCAACTTGACCATAAATATCTTACACCCACTTGCAATGATGTATACCACAAATATCCTATTACCCACTTGTATACCACAAATATCCTGTCACCCACTTGTATACCACAAATATCCTATCACCCACTTGCATGCCACAAAGATCTTACACCCTTTGGTACAGTAGCCGCATTTGGTACAGTAGCCAAAAAGCCCAGCCTATAAATACATGTCTTTGCTCACATAAGAAGAGACTGAGAATTTTCATACAAAAAACTCATAAATATACACAGGCAATCTCAGACACACAAAAGCTTACAATTACATATTTACATCAAATACATTTTCACCAGCTTGATTATTATTATTCCGATTACTGATTCTCACACCGGAGGTGCTTGACGGCCACCACCCCGGGCAAGCATTATTTTGCAGATACCCAAACTCAGGTGAAGTATCCCGGAACAGTGATCGGAAGCATTTAATCAACCGTGGGAATTATCAGTTTTATTATCTAAATATTCGAGAACATCTTGCATGACCTTCGATTAAATGATAAACTTTTTGTATGAAAGAATTCCCTAATGATGATTGTACCCGATACAATTTATTAATGAAACCGTTTTTTTGTAAAAAAGAAAAAGACCGAAGTTGTTGGCATATACGTTTGGGCTTTGGGCCTCGTAGTATGTATAAGTTTGTTTGTGTAGTTGAAAGTTGGTGGACCTAGTCTATTTTGACAATAAATTTTTACATTTGTGAACAGAGATATACATGTCGCGTAAAGACTAAACAAACTTGAAGCGCACCCAAAGTTTGCAACCATTTTAACAAGGTATTTGGTTTGATTTTTTCAATTCAAGGCCGCCGAGTTAAAATTAAATTCTTTAAACGCCATCTCGCTAACGTTGTTTGATTTATGACCATTTTCGATCTTTGACAACTTAGTTTTAACTATTGTAATTGCAAATTAAGATGTATATTATTCAAATAATGAATTTTCTAACTTTACGTTAAGTAATCCGATGATAAATCTTACAATTTAATAATATAACAATTCAATTAAAACTACATCTATAGTTTTATCTTCCAAATTCAACGACTACGATGAAATTAATTTGATATTGAATGGTATAATAGCCTAATTAGTAAATAGTAATAAAAAATCAGTACAATACTCTTTTGTAACATGGCTAGTATAGTAGTATGGATAATATAAACAAAAGGATCGTATGGTGACTTTACTAATTGACAAAAATATAAAAATTTAGGATGTGAAAATATTTTATGACTTGCAAGGTATGATACAAACCTATGTTGATTATATAACCAGTCAAAATTAAGACCTTTTCATTTTCTACAAACAATTGTCATAAAAAACTATGCAAGTCTAGTCAACAGTCCAAACCCATGCAATGTGCATATATAGCACATCTTTAATCAATTACTCTCCACATTTCATTTTATCAAACGCTTCTTTTTGCTTGCACAACCCAATACATTTAACTATTTCAAACATTTTTTGATTTCTAAACAATACATACCTAATGGCACGTTCAGGCATTTCTGCTCTAGCAATTTTATCTATTTTTGTGCTGGTTTTAAGTATGATCGGACGATACGAAGCTTGCAGACTCTTGGATGAAGAAGCAACATTGGCGAAAAATGCAAAGATTGTTTTCGATAATTTACATTTACAGGCTCTTCAAAGGGGTACCGGTAAGACTCCCGGAAAGAATGGCTGCAGCTACGTTCGCGGCAACTCTAACCCTTGCAAAACGAACTCGCAGAATTTTGCAGGGAAGCGTACAACAGCACTTCCTCCATCGTTGCCACGAGAAGTATATCCGCAGGTCATGACACAATTCGGTGTTGCTAGCTAAATATCAAATATTACACCACGTACAGTTGCATAGCTAACAAGTTACAATGACCAAACAGGAGGGAATTCAATGGTTCTCCTTTGTTTTTTTTTTTTCCTGCATATTCTTTTATTATTTTCCAACCATTGTTTGTATGTATTTTTTTTCAAAATTCTTTTTTCGTGTGTTGAATTGTATATTTCTGTTGTTAATAGTTTGTATACAGTAAGATACATGATAGAGATGAAGAAAGTTAAGTCATCTTATCAACAAATGTATACTCAGATCAACATTAGCTTGCAAAATTAAAGAGATCTGTATATTATGATTCATTATGCTCCTTCCTAGCATGCTTTTCTTGCAAACGACTGAGTTGCAGTGCTTGTTTCATTCATATCCTTATTCGAAATTGAATTAAATATCACATTCCGCGGATTCTATTTTATATTCTAAATTACTCATGCATATATACGAGAAAAATATCAAGTAATCATATGAAGGCACCTGCACAAAAAGCTTATATTATGAATTTGTTAGCAGATAGCAGAAATTAGAAAGCATGAGTATGAATTTGGAAGCAGATAGCACAATGCAAGTATAGACAATTGTGTTATGTCCAGACAAAGAGAGGATTGAACAGAGAAAACTATCAAGTATTTTAAAAGAATGCGCAAGCAGCATATTATAGAATTAGCTAGAGTAATAAAGGGGATGACAGAAGGGGCCTGGGTGGTAGTCGAGAGAGTAGCAAGTCATAGCACGATCATAAACTGCTGTTAGTAGAATTAGACAGTGATATATCGTTAGAATCAAAGAAACAGGAATATGAACTTCTGGCCCTTTTTTTAAGTTTCTACTGGTCTTTTTCTTTTGTCAGATTTAGTAAGCATGGCTTGTGCAACACTTGTGACTTGTGAGTATATACTGAGAAATGACATACTCCTAGTATTAATTGAACGTACAGGATTGGGTTGGATGGGTTCTACACATGGTTGTAAAAATCGGTAATCGGTATAAATCGGTTGAGCTACTGATTTAAAATTAATCGGGTAATCGAGGATTAATCGGAGTATTAATCGGATATTATATTAATATTTAATATATTAGTCTAATTTACAATTAAACATATCATTTTAAATAAATTCATAGGATTAATCGGATTTCAAAAATCGAATCGGTTAGTTACCTTACAGGGGATCAGGGACGGAAGTACACTTGGGCTGACCTGGGCTTAAGCCCAGGGTGATTTTTTTTTAAAAAATTAGTAGTTATTTATATACTATTTTTGGAAGACCCAACAAAATATTAAGCCCATAGCCCAGTTTAAATTTTGTCCAGCCCAATCAAACTAAAAGTTATTAAACCCTTGTTAATATTAAAACTATCTTAACTCTTCCTATTTCCACGGCATCAATTGAAAAAAGAGCATTCTCAGCTATGAAAATTCTCAAGACTGATCTTCGTAGCAAGATGGATGATGCATTTCTTGGAGATATTATGGTTATATATATAGAAAGACAATTTGCCAAAAAATTGACATAGAATCGATGATTGATGAATTTGATGATATGGGTGATCGACGCGTAAAGCTTCGCTAAAGACTTGTCAAGCTCACCCCACTTTGAATTCCTGGTTCCGTCTCTACAGGGGATTAATCGGTTAAATCGGGGAGTTTTAGAACATTGGTTCTACATATATTCCAAGGAGGAAATAAATTTCTGTAATAAGTTTCACACGTTTACAGTCTCGCATTCTGCAAATTAGGAAGACCTACGCGACTACAATGATAATATGGCATTTCTCCAACAAATGAATGAATGGAATTTTCCTCATATATACAACTGTATAGTGGTGTAAAGTGATCGGGTAAACCCTTACATCCATTTGCTCAAGAATAGGATCATTTTATTTTTGTTGTGTCTAGATTTAGGATTGGGATTTTTTTATCGGATCTAAATTGATCCTGAATACTGAGGTTCGGATATAAACCGAATATGAGATAGTATCGTATTTTCTTTTTTTAATCGGATAGTTTGTGATCCATCGAGTTCGAGTCAAATTTGATCCACCAATATTGGATATCATTTTTATTTAAACAATATACATAATCATTGTTGTGGAATAAAAACTAGGTTGTTAAATTGCGGCTAGGGTTTGTATGTAATTAATACTAGGGTTCGTGAGCTTCGTGCTTTAATGGCTGCTCTCGTGTTCGTGGCTGAATCTGCCTTCACAAGATGCCTACGTACCTTGATGAATATCAAGAATCAAGCCAAAAACGTAGTTCTAGGTGATGGTGCCCTCGAGGTTATGGAGGCGAGAGCTCACCTAGGACGCAGTGGCTTGCATGTCCTTATTCGAGGATTAAGCCAAAACGTAAGTGATGTATTGAGCTATGCCCAACGTAGTTCTGAGAATGAGGGGTCAGGCCCTTTATATAGGATGAGAAGCCTTAGAATTATGGTAGGATTTGGAGACTTGGTGGGCAAGTCACCGCCTTGAGGAAGGTTCTAGACTCCTTCCTTGTAGGAGTCAGTTTCCATGTTGAATTAGGTGCCTTGGAGGCTAAGTCAGGCAGGAGTAATATCCTTATTTGACTCTTATTGTTGAACTATTTATTACCCCTAATATTAATTACGAAATTAAATTAAAATAGGGCTTTTGACCTCATTAATGGGCCCCACATTTAGACCATGTTGGGTCTAATTAATGCCACATTAAATGTGTCTTTAGGGCTTATTTTTAGCCCATATCATTTGCCCCCCAACTTCTAGGAAAACTGATCAGGTTTTCCTTGAAGTTTTAACAGCCTTTTCCGAGACTTGGGTTAGGGTTCATCTTCATACACTAGTGTTTCACTAGTACTGTCTTGATGTAAAGCGTGGAGCGACCGACGCATTTACGACAATGTTAATTCGATGCTAATCAGCACTAATCAGCCTTAACGACGTTTAAACGATATTAAACGGCGTTGAACGGCATAAAATGGCGCTAAACGGTGTTAATCAGCCTTAAACGACGTTTAAACGGTGTTAAACGACGTTAAACGGCATAAAACGACACTAAACGGCGCTAAACGACACTAAACGGTGCTAAACAGCCTTAAACGACGTTTAAACAATGTTAAACGATGTTAAATGGCATAAAACGGCACTAAACGACGCTAAATGACACTAAACGGTGCTAAACGGCCTTAAACGACGTTTAAACAATGTTAAACGATGTTAAACGGCATAAAACGGCACTAAACGGTGCTAAACGGCACTAAACGGTGCTAAAACCATATTCTGGTTCAACTCAATTTTCATATTCGAAACGACGCAAAAAAAGCTTCATATTCTAGTAGAATCCGAAACGAGTAATCTTGTGAGCTAGGGCTCTACCCCCCAAGTGCTGCCCACAAATACCTTCATGAACTTCCTCCAAAGCTTCTTTTGCCTCTTGGGGCCTTAAACACTTCAAGTATAGGATGACAAAAGACCTCTTGTAAAGGATGCCTTCGATCAAGGCATATCTCAATGCTCTCACTGACAGCTTTCGTGCCTCCAAGGCATTGTCAGGGAGCCACCCAGTTTTGAGGTGAGCTTTGATATGATCTATCCAATAGCTTCCTAAATCAATCGGTGCTACCAACTTAGGGTTGATGGTCGGGGCCTTCAAGACTTGGAAGTAAACACTCCCTGCATAATTCTCTATCTCAGATGAAGCGAACTTGGACAGGGCATCAGCCTTAACGTTATCTTCTCTAGGAATGTGCTCCACATAGCACTCATCAAACTGAGTCATAACAGCTTTCACAACTCTCAAATACTTCGTCATTATTTCATCTTTGGCTTCAAATTCAACATTCACTTGCAATACCACTAGTCTTGAATCCCCACAAACTTTGAGATTCTTGACCCTCATGATTCTGGCCAAGCCCAATCCGGCTATCAAGGCTTCATACTCAGCTTCGTTGTTGGTTGTCAGAAAGTCCAACTTCAAAGCATACTCAACTGTGAACCCATCAGGGCTTTGCAAGACTAAACCTGCACAACTAGATTTTGTTTTTGATGCTCCATCAAAATAGAGCACCCAATACTCCTTCAGATCAGGTACAAGTTCTTCATCTTTATTCTCACCTCCTTGGTTGGGTACTGCTTCTTGCCCCCCGACTTCTTGGTTACCAATGGTACATTCAACCACGAAGTCAGCCAACACCTGAGCCTTAATGGCTGTTCGAGGCTTTTATGCAATGTCAAATTCTCCAAGTTCGATCGCCCACTTAATCGACCTTCCACTGGCCTTCGGGCTATGCAATATGTTCCTCAACTATTGGTCCGTCAGGAATTTGATCTTGTGTGCCTGGAAGTATGGTGGTAGTTTCCTCGAGGCTGTTATCAATGCCAAAGCAAACTTCTCGATGGGAGAGTAATTCAACTCAGCCCCATGCAACACCTTGCTCACGTAGTAGATGGGTTTCTGAACTTTATTCTCTTCTCGAATGAGGACTACACTCAATGCTTGCTCAAACACCGCCATGTATAGATAGAGAGTCTCTCCGGGACTAAGTCTGGCCAACAACGGGGCCTCAGCCATGTACTTCTTCAGCTGTTCAAAGGCCTTTTGGCTCTCAGGAGTCCACCCAAAAATTTTCACCTTCTTCAATGCTTGAAAGAACGGCAAGCATTTGTCACCAGACTTGGAGATAAATCTCCCCAGGGCTGCAACTCGGCCAGTCAACTTCTGTACATCTCGTATAGAGCGGGGTGGTTCCATGTCCAAAATTGCTTTGATCTTATCAGGGTTGGCCTCTATGCCTCTGTTCGAAACCATCAATCCCAAAAATTTTCCTGATCCAATGCCGAAAGCACACTTAGCTGGATTCAACATCATCTTGTGGTTCCTCAGCACTTCGAATGCCTCTCTGAGGTGCTTGATGTGGTCTACCTTGAATAGGCTCTTGACTAACATGTCATCAACACAGACCTCCATGGTTTTTCCAATTAGATGGTCGAATATCTTATTCACCAGTCGTTGATAAGTAGCGCCTGCATTTTTTAGACCAAAAGCCATAACAAGATAGCAGAAAACACCAAAGTCAGTTATGAAAGATACCTTTGGGATGTCATCCTTGTGCATCTTAATCTGATTATAGCCACTGAATCCATCCATGAAGCTCAGCATCTCACGTCTAGCTGTGGCATCTATCAACGTATTAATCCTTGGTAGCGGAAAACAATCCTTCGGACAGGCGTCATTCAAATCAGTGAAGTCTATACATATTCTCCACTTCCCATTTGCTTTCTTGACCATCACAGGGTTAGCCAACCATTCGGGAAACTGGATCTCTTCAATAAACCCAGCCTCTAAGAGCTTATCAACCTCTTGTTTAATGGCCTCTTGCCTTTCAGGAGCAAAATTCCTCTTCTTCTGTTTTATTGTTTTTCGTTCAGGATCAACATTCAACTTGTGAGTTATGAGTTGGGGATCAATCCCTGGCATATCAACTACAGTCCAAGGAAACACATCATTGTTCTCTTGTAAGAATGTCGTCAACTTGCCCTTCAAGGGTTCCTTCAGCGAAGCTCCTATATAAGTAACTTTCTCAGGGTCGCCCAGCTCTAGAGGTATGGGGACCAAATCCTCTGCTGGATTCCCTCGGTGTTCATCATCACCACAGACATCCATGTCTTCAATCAGGAGTACCTGCCCCCCGAATCCATCAGCCCTCAATGCAGACACATAGCAATTTCTGGCCATTTTTTGATCACCTTTTTGTTTTTTGACACCATTCCGGGTTGGAAACTTATTCTTCATGTGGTAAGTTGAGGCAACATCCTTGAACGCTTGAAGTCCAGTCCTTCCCAGGATTGCATTATAAGTCGAGGATGCCTTGATTACAAGAAAATTCAGCATCTGAGTAGCCTCCTTAGGTTCTTGCCCAATTGTCATGGGCAACTGAATAGTCCCTTCAACTTTGGACTCAACTCCATTAAACCCGTAGATGGGCATGTTGGTTGGGGTCAACTGAGAGTCAGTGTACCCCATCTTCACAAACGCGTCATGAAACAAAATATCAATAGAAGCTCCATTGTCTATCAAGACTCGCTTCACCTCTGAGTTTCTAATTACAGGAGTTATGTCCAATGGGTCGTCATGGGGGAACTTCACCCCCTCAAGATCTGAGTAATCAAAACCAATCGCTATCTCTGTCTTAGCACATTTCGGGGCTTCTCCTACGATGTGCATCACTTCTCTGGCATATGCCTTTCGAGAGTTTCGGGTTGTGCCGGCCGATGTCGGGCCTCCCCAAATCATGTTGATAACTGGCCCTTGGGGCTGCGTGTTACGATCACGATCATTATCCCTTCTATCATTGTCTCTCCTATCGTAATCCCTTCTTTGGGTTTCACGATCTTCCCCCTTCGTGAACTTACTTAGCTTCCCTTTCCGGATCAAGAACTCAATCTCGTCCTTCAACTACCTACAATTATCTGTATCATGTCCCACATCTCGATGGTACCCATAGTACTACTCCTTGTTTCTCTTTGCGGGGTCACCCCTGAGTGGTTTTGGCCATCGAAAGTCCTTATCCTTCTCAATATATAACAAGATCTGACTCCTAGGGGCATTCAGCCTTGCATAGTCAGAAAACCTTGGTCCCAAATTCGTCTTTGGTGGTGATTCAGAGTCTTTGCTAGTACGGGGATACTTGTCCCTAGCATCATACTCCTGGTCTTGCTTTCGCTTCTTGGAGTCGTTGTTACCCTTGCCATTGCCTCCCGCGGGTTCTTTCTTCATGCTATCCTCAGCCTTGATATACTTGTCAGCCCCTTCGTTGGAGCTCGGCCATGTTTTCAGGAGGATGCTTTGCCAATGACCTTTTAAAGAATAGATCAGTGGTTCCGTGTTCCTGGGCTACCATGACCACCTTATTCTCCAAGTCGGTAATATTCAATGTCTCCTTAGTGAATCGCTTGAGGTAATCCCTTAAATTTTCATTCTTCCCTTTCACTACATACATGAGGGATGCATAACTTTTTTCATGAACTCTCCCGCTAATGAATTGGCTAACAAAAGCGACGCTCAACTACTTCAAAGAGCCAATCGAATTCGCAGGTAGGCGGCTATACCATCTTTGAGCCATTCCCGACAGGGTTTGAGGGAACGCCCTACACTTTAGGGCATCACTTGCAGGCTGCAGCAGCAGCGCGTTAGAGAACGTCCTGACGTGGTTCGCGGGATCACCCGTTCCATCATAAGCCTTAATTGTCGGCATCTTGAACTTCTTTGAGATACGAGCATTTATCACCTCCTCAGTAAATGGGGGTGTGGGATCATCAAGATCCCCAAGTGGCATCAGATCCTTGGGGTTGCTTTTGGGGGTTTCCACCCTTGTTGTTCTTCCAGTTGGGGCGTCAGCCCTTCTCTGCCTTCTTGAAGACCTCTCTAAGTCTATAATGGGAATCCTTCCTGAGGTTGGAGGAGGTTGAGTTTGATTCAACCTAGCTTGTTCTCTTGCCATATCGTCCTTTAATTTTAAGATCTCGGCCTCATGAGCCTTGATTCTCTCAGCGGTTGTTAAAGGGGATCCATCATGGATAGTTTGTGTCCTCCTTCGAGGTTCTCTACTAGCACATCGCCTCCTCGGGGCTTCATCGCGATCATCATTATCAGATGATGATCATAAGTATAGGGGCAAGAGTAATCATCATACTCTCGATCTCGGATCTGCAAAGCATGATCACTTGGCCCAACACCTTGAGTAGTTGGAGGGTAGTTAGGCAGACCATATATCGGGTTGGTATTCATGGGGAGATCCGTAGTATGGATCTATACCCCTGGTGGTAACGGATGATTAGGATTAACCAGAGGAGAGACCACCATCTGAAGAGGGTTGGTTTCTTGACTTGGGTGGATGACCACATGTAATGTTCTCTCAGCATGGGGATTCATCCCTGGAGGTTGAGAAACTTGAGGTTGAGTGATCGCCCCTGTTGTTGGGGGTACTTGTTCAGTGACAGGCGGAGCAGAGCTTAGAGGCAAGGCCTCAGTAGAGGTCGGTATCGTTCTTCGTGTGGTTACCATGGTTGACGTCTTATTCCCACAGACGGTGCCAAATGTTGTGGAATAAAAACTAGGTTGTTAAATTGCGGCTAGGGTTTGTATGTAATTAATACTAGGGTTCGTGAGCTTCGTGCTTTAATGGCTGCTCTCGTGTTCGTGGCTGAATCTGCCTTCACAAGATGCCTACGTACCTTGATGAATATCAAGAATCAAGCCAAAAACGTAGTTCTAGGTGATGGTGCCCTCGAGGTTATGGAGGCGAGAGCTCACCTAGGACGCAGTGGCTTGCATGTCCTTATTCGAGGATTAAGCCAAAACGTAAGTGACGTATTGAGCTATGCCCAACGTAGTTCTGAGAATGAGGGGTCAGGCCCTTTATATAGGCTGAGAAGCCTTAGAATTATGGTAGGATTTGGAGACTTGGTGGGCAAGTCACCGCCTTGAGGAAGGTTCTAGACTCCTTCCTTGTAGGAGTCAGTTTCCATGTTGAATTAGGTGCCTTGGAGGCTAAGTCAGGCAGGAGTAATATCCTTATTTGACTCTTATTGTTGAACTATTTATTACCCCTAATATTAATTACGAAATTAAATTAAAATAGGGCTTTTGACCTCATTAATGGGCCCCACATTTAGACCATGCTGGGTCTAATTAATGCCACATTAAATGTGTCTTTAGGGCTTATTTTTAGCCCATATCAATCATTTATTTTAAAATAAATTTAATAATATAAAAATAGAGAAAAATTCTATGATGACCATCATTTCATTGAAGATCACGAAGACCCTATACATTCTACATTCAAAATATTACAAAACTTATTATTTTGCAAAACGTGTTACATAAAAATTACTATTTCATTGGAAATCTTCAAAATCATGTATGTTCCGCAAGCAAAGCAAGTATGTTTTACAAAATCACTTAAAATCTAGTGCAGATAATTAAAATCAGTTTGCGCTGCCATAGTGGTTATTTTCATTTCATTTATTTGGATCTAGGGTTTCATATATGTGTGAGGATGACCTCAGGATTTCTACCTAAAATTAAAAACAATTTGAATACAAATTCAAGTGCATTTATGTAAATCACTGAAAAAAGTTTTATATTTATAAAAATGTCTTTGCGGGACCTTTTATTTTGTACATATATATATATTTATTATAATTTTAGGAGAGATACCTGAGATTGTCTTCAAATCCATTTTTTTAAATCAATATATTAACGATATAGCAGTACAGATATGTTTAGCACGATAATGCATAATGCACATTACAGCATGCAACACTGATAAAGGCAATTAACAAACAAAAATCATGCACGAGTGTTTAGCTGAGTATAAATATATTGGAACAAGTCAGAAAAATAAAAAAATTGGAAAATATTCAACTCATCGTCTTGAGAATATGAAAATTACACAAAATCCCATTTAACATCAAACCCCTAGCTAAAGGAAAGCCTACGCAGACTATCAGACAATATTTGAAGCATGCTAATGGCTAAACAAGTTAGTTTGATCTCCAGCGATTATCATCAGGAATTCCAATCTCCCAACAAAACAGAACTCTGGAAAACTTTAAGCTGACTTGAATGGCCATTTCCCCATATACATATAGGCCACCTCCACAATTTCGTCAACTACGCTATTCACCTTATTGATATCATCAGCTTCTTCAGTTTAAAGTGTTTGTTGTTGGGTTTCAACCCAATATGATGTTATGGGTTTGGGTGATCCAAGATGTATATGGGTAAGGTAATAATGGTATGTGTAGACAATTATTATATATGGTATGTCTTGATCACTAAGTTGGGTAATTAGGTGCCAAGAATTGGAAGGCTTGTATAACAAGTATGGCAAGACTTGTAGAACAAGTATGGTAAGTCTTGGTTGCTAAGTTTTGGGTGGCTATATATACATAGTCATATGGTATTTGTTTAATAGAGGTGAAAGCTTAAGAGATGTAGTCTTAAGTATTGTTTGGGAGATGCTTGAGCATTGTTGGCTCAAGTATCGGGTTGGGACACCGTTAAGGTGTTATTGTTTTGATGTATTATTGATAACTGTTTTGATTAATAATACGAGTTTGGGGCGTGGGTGTTTCCACGTCAAGTATTTGTGTGTTCTTGTTTTGCGATTTGGTAGATCTTATCAATTATTGATTGGTGTGTGTGCGTGCTCTGTATTGGTTATTTGTGAATCTCGAATTGTGTAAGTCCCCTAACCTAACAAGTGGTATCAGAGCCAAGGTTTGGGTTTGTGATTGAAGAGGTTGAGGGAAAGTTCGAGAAGGATTTGCTGACAAGGAGATTGCTACTAAAGGGGTAGAGATAAAGTTACGTGCGGTTTGGCGGTTGACTTGCACCGTGGATCAATCCTGTGTTTGGACTCAAGAAGATGGAAGAGGTCATCGTAATTGTTTCAATGGCTTGATCAACCAGGTGAACTGTTTGGATGATACTACAGATTTTCTTCAGGAGACCGAAGGATTGTGAAAGTAAGGATCGGATGACTCAACATGTGGAAGAGCACTCGTGGTGGTTGATGCACGTGCTTTTGTAGATGGATACATCGTTATGGTGAAGAACGATGGTTTGGTTTGGAGGGTCACTATATGGTTTTAGCGACACTCAATGTTTGGAAGAACAAGAGGAGGTTCTTGTTTGAGGGGAGGCGTTGGCGAATGGAAGTCGATGGCTTGATTGGTTACCGTTCAATCCGATGTGGGTATTGGGTTGAAGGGGAGGATTGTTGGGTTTCAACCCAATATGATGTTATGGGTTTGGGTGATCCAAGATGTATATGGGTAAGGTAATAATGGTATGTGTATACAATTATTATATATGGTATGTCTTGATCACTAAGTTGGGTAATTAGGTGCCAAGAATTGGAAGGCTTGTATAACAAGTATGGCAAGACTTGTAGAACAAGTATGGTAAGTCTTGGTGGCTAAGTTTTGGGTGGCTATATATACATACACTACAAGAAATCTGGCAATAGACGACACATATCAGACAACACCCATGGAAAAAAGTGTTGCCCGAAATGATCAGACAACTGGTATTTTCCTACTCAGAGAAAGTATTGTCTAATCCTACATTCACACAATGGGCCAAAACCATTGTGTGATTAATCTTACCAGACAAGCATTTCTTGACCAGGGGTGTTGTGTAAATGCATAAGTATTTTTAGATTAGACAAGTGTTTTTAGGTCTGTTGTCTAAGTAACAGTCATACAATATGTTATCCATGGTGTTGTGTGACAGTGAACCAACACACAACATTTTTAGAAATATTATGTGAATGAAGCATAGACAATACTTCGTAAAAAGTATTGTTAGAATGAGACAAGTGGTTTCCAATGTGGTGTTGTGTAATGTTATTTTTCTATTTTTCCAGATTTACCATAATTTTATCCCTGTTTTGTACCAACATATTCACAACAATACAAACATCTACTTTGTCCCAACACATTCACGAGAATATAAACATTTAAAAATCCAAATAATCGAATAAGTAAAGTTCAAATCATTTTAGTTTACATCCAATATCTTGATAACAATCTCCAGTCGGATACAAAACTTTTATGATCGTGTAAAGATCTTTTACTTTCTACATTTCAGATACCCCAAGCAACAACAATAAATTTTACAAAGACACAAAGCTTTTGCAAATCATGCGGGAGTGCTCCACTGAGTTGATTGTGTAATCTTCACCTTCTCTCTGCAGGTTCTCTTTAGAGTGAAGACTTACTAGAATTCTTCCCTGACTTCATAGCCTGCGTATACAAGCAAATTTCACAAGTCAACAAATAACAATTTACTCTCATGAACTCTTTTGCATATTGATGGCTAAAATTAATATATAAGATATACTCTTAAAAGCCTTTGTACTAAGGTAATGCACAAATGCAGTATAAACCACATGTACCATTGGCCAATAATATCAAATAATTGTGTAACTATCTCATTGATGCAGCTCCTGTTTTGTTTTTAATTTTATGTCATTATTTAACAGTAGGTTATATCTTGACTGTTCCAAAATTGTTGCAGATATTATCTTAAATTTTAATAAATTTTTCCAGAGAAATCGAGAGGGAAAAAAGTTATGCTATTAAGAAATCAGCGTATTGGCTTACCTAAGTAATGTCCTCATCTCGACCTGTCCAAACGCACAGAAACTGATTTTATGAAATGGGTCAGTGCCAATGTGCCATATATAGCCATAGTCACCAATTAATTACGAACAATACCTGTTTGTTCAAATTAACCAACTGTAAGTAAAGGCTTAATGATAAATAAATAAATGACTAGTAGTTAAATCATATTTTTGGATTTCCATAACATTTCTACAATTCAGAGAAAGATAGCCAATTGGTTAAACACTAGAACAAGCATAAACTCGATGAATCATAGTACTAAACCTCTACTTTAAAAAAGTTTCAAGAGTTCATGCAACTTCAAATATATCAAGTTGAAGTTCTAAATGGAAATGCTATTCGGAACTCCTTGTCCTGTGACTCCGGGTTCTGAAAAAGGCTTCAGAAGCTGATATGGCACCACACCAACTCCAGTTCTGTTCCTCAACTCTTTATTATTATTTCATTCATCAATAGTTGCTTATCAACTTTCGGAATGCTATACAATAAATCACTAATACCAATCATCTGACAGGATAATGAGGATATACACTCCCATGAAAATAGATAACCAATCACTAATCACTAAATGTATATAGAAACATTAAGATCATATAGTTCTGTACTTCTATTATTTTTGTAAACTCTGTAGATAGAAGTGATAAAATCAAGATAGTTCATCAAGTTAATATATGTTCAGTAAGTCCGACTCCATGATTATTTGTCTGAGATACACATACCACTACATTTATTCAGGAACATGTAAACACACTACATAAGTCAATTCATTTATTCAGGGTCATGTACCATTACCACCAATTTCATACTCTAGAAACTAGTTACGAGATACATGACACTATGACAAAGTTCTACAAATCACCGATTTTAGTAATGCTAATCACCATTTTCTAGGTTGCATACTATTTTTTTTTGCTATATTTTGTAGGTTGCATACTATATTGGTTTATACATAATCATAACTCATAAATGGTAAACTTAAGGGCGTAATTAATAAGAGGAATAAGAGTAGATTACCTGAAGTAATTTAACTTCACTTTTCAAAGAATCCAACATCTGAGAGCCAAGAAGTAACACTGGTCCAGGTAATTTCTTTAACTTCCGGAATTGCTTTTAGCTTATCAACTTCCGGAATGCTAATACAGTAAAAGCAATAAATAAGCCCTGAACTTGTAAAATAGAACTATAACAGCTGAGCATAACAGAGAGAGAGATAAAGGGAGAGAGCGAGAGAGAGGAGGGGAGAGAGATGGAGGGAGAGAGAGAGAGAGAGAGAGACATACAATTCGATCAGGAGAGGCAACAGGACTATCAAGAACACGAACACGAGCACGAGTTTCCTCAAAAAGCTTCTAAATTCAAAATCTAAGACAACCTTTAATTCGAAATCAAAGAGAACCTAAACTGAAAAACCCCTAATTCGAAATTCGATGGGAAGAAATCGATTGAAAAACCCTAATTACCTGTTAGCGAAGAAGATTGTGATAGATGATGTAGAGAAAAGCTTATAATTAGAGAGGAGAATCTGTATATTAGTTTATAAGAGTAAAGTTTAGAACATGCGGTGAAGAGGAAAGTTTGGCGGAGACAAGGGAGATAAAGGGGGAGAAGGGGGGGGGGGAATGAAACACTGAAAATTTTGGTTAAGGGGGAAATTTGGGCGCCATCAAAATTTTACATTTTTAATATGTTGCTCTTTTTTTTAATTTTTTAAATATTTTGGTACAAATTTTAATTTCATTTTAACTTTATCAAGAATTTATTTGATTTCAATTTTAAATTTTTAAATTTTACATATAAGCATGTACTTATATATAATATTATAATGCAAATAATAAATTTATCTTGTAAAAAAATTTAAAAAAATTTATGTACAATCGGGACGACACTATTTAGAGTGAGTAGTTCTTTTAGAAGGTTTATATTATAAAAGCATACAAGATTAATATTAAATTTTCTAATTTTTGGTCACAAAATAAAAAATAATCGAAAAATAAAAAGCTCGGGTTGTACGACATTTTAACAAAAACGTTGTTAAAGTGTTGCTTCCTTTAATTGGACACGATCCAGATTCACTGAATAATTTTTTTGAATGATTTCTTCAACGATCGAATCATACGGATGTTAATAAACACTAAAATGAGTGCTTATTAACATCCGTACGGTTCGATCATCGAAGAAATCATTCAAAAAAATTATCCAGTCAATTTGGATAGTGCCTCGTTAAAGGAAGCAGTACTTTTACTACGTTTTTGTTAAAATCTCATACATCCAGACCTTTTTATTTTTTTATTATTTTTTCCCAACACTAAAACGAGTGCTTATTAACATCCGTACGGTTCGATCGTCGAATAAATCATTCAAAAAAATTATTCAGTCAATCTGGATCGTGCCTCGTTACAAGAAGCTACACATTTACTACATTTTTGTTAAAATCTCGTACATCCGGACCTTTTTATTTTTTTATTATTTTTTACCAACACTAAAATGAGTGATTATTAAATTCTGTACGGTTCGATCGTCGAAAAAATCATTCAAAAAAATTATTCAGTCAATCTGGATCGTGCCTCGTTACAAGAAGCTACACATTTACTACGTTTTTGTTAAAATCTCGTACATCTGGACCTTTTTATTTTTTTATTATTTTTTCCCAACACTAAAATGAGTGTCTATTAACATCCGTACGATTCGATCGTCGAAGAACTCATTCAAAAAAATTATCTAGTCAATCTGAATCGTGCCTCTTTAAAGGAAGTAACACTAGTTTTACAATGTTTTTGCTAAAATCTCGTACATCCGGACTTTTTTAATTTTTTATTATTTTTTCCCAACACTAAAATGAGTGCTTATTAACATCCGTATGGTTCGATCGTCGAAAAAATCATTCAAAAAAATTATCCAGTCAATCTGAATCGTGCCTCTTTAAAGGAAGCAACACATTTACTACGTTTTTGTTAAAATCTCTTTCATCTGGTCCTTTTTATTTTTTTTTGATTATTTTTTCCCAACACTAAAATTAGTGCTTATTAACATTTTTACGTTTCAATTGTTGAATTGTCGAAAAATATTTTTTTAAAAATAGAAACAATTATTTGTAATAAGCACTAGTTACAACTACGAGTAAATTTAGTAGTTATGTACTTAGATCCCAAATCAAATCAATTATAGAAATTTTAGAAAATTTTATAAATTTTAAATATATTTTTGAAATATTTTTTAATAAAATCATAATTAATTTAATAGCTCACAAATGAAAATTATTTTATAAAAAAATTTATTTTCAATTCCCTCGTTTCCTTTCCCTCCTTCGTTTCTTGAAATTTCATTAAACCTAAGTTTTCCCCCGTTGCCAAATTTCAATTCCCCCTCTTTTTTCCCAGAGACCTCTCCTTGACTCCATGTTTCTATCTCTCACAACCACAAACTCACACTTAGCCCCTTCTCTCAATTACTCACCTCCTTCATAGAAATGAACCCTTCTCTCCCCAAATCCAAATTTCTATCCCCTCATATTTCCCCCTTCTCTTTCTCGATACACACCCTCCCTCGTTCTCACCATATCTCTCTCTCTCTCTCTCTCTCTCTCTCTCTCCCTCTCTCCCTCTCTCTTATCTCTCTTTACAAATTAAAATGCTAGATACAAAACTGAATCGATTTGACTCTTTACAAATTAAAATGCTAGATACAAACCTGAATCAGGAGGAGATGACAAAGGCTGCTAGAGGGGAGGCTGTTAAATTTGCTTGGATTAAATTTGCTAGAAGGGAGGAGATGACGATGACCCAGATCAATAAATTCAAAGGTATGATTTTTATTACAATTCCAAGTTTTTGCATAGTTTTTGTTAGTAATTCTTTATGCATATTGCTAAGTGGTGGTTAGTAATTCTGGATTAAGCCTTTCTTTGCGGGTAATTATGTATTATGCATAATGCAGTTAATGAGATTGATAAAGCTATTGAGATGTCGCAGAAGATGCAAAGACTGAATCATGGTTTTCCTACCACAAGTTCTTATACTCCGATAATACATCCCCTGTGTGAAGCAGGAAGAGTAAAAGAGTCGTGTGATTCTCTTGTTCAGTTGGTGGAAAGCAGTTCAATTCCGAGAGAATATACCTACAGATTGGTCTGTGATCTGCTGAAATCAGAAGGTGAGGCTAATTTATTAGATGAGAATTTGTGTCGACGAATAGAAGAAGGAATCAAGGTGTGACGTAGAGATGTTATGCGAATCAAACCTGTTAGGAATATGTTGTAGTTGATGATAACTTAACATTCAAGCAAAATTGTATAAGTCAAGTTTTGTAACTGTCAACGGATAAGACTTTATAACTATATTCGTTGACAGGTAGCTCATCAACGGATGAGGTTTTGTAGCATACTGCAATATCTCTATTTATCAGTTGATAGTGTTTTTATTCAGAGTCATGTTGACCATCAATGGATAGGCAGAATAGGGTAGCCAATTGTAAATAAGCTATGCTATGTAATTCTGTCTAAGTGAAAGTGTATCAACGGATGAGAACAGGGCTCTATCAACGGATACAACTCAAATCTACTCTATCAACGGATACAGCTCAAACTACCATCAACGGATAAACTGTGCACAACATCAACGGATAATCATTAACACTTTATCCTATGCTAGCTGGGAATTAGCAGTTGATAAGGACAGGTTTGACTGACAGATCACATGGGTTGATAGTAGGTATAAAAGGCAGTATGGCAGCCATACTTTGGAAACACAGAAGAAAGAAGCATTCCATTTACACAGTACATACAAGAAAGGTGCAGGGGACATATCTGTTCACAAGGACAACCTTTCGGCTACATGTGGATTTGGAGTGGAGTAGCAAGTCAACTTGAATTAGATTAATATTATCTTATTCCTGTAGTACTTGTAAACTTGGGATATATAACCAAGTATAGCAACTCTTTAGAGATTAAGAAAACAGACATATTTGCTTAGGGTTTCTTGAATATCTTTAGAAGCAAAGAGTTGTAAAAACAGAAGCTGTGTACATTTGTATCACAGAGTTTTCTTCAAATAAAAGTCTCAGGTGGTACATTTAACCACCTGATTTTTTATGTGTTTGTGAACCATTTCTTATTCATCAATTATTTCCTTATAGATTTCTGTGGTTTTTATCAGAAATTTATAATTATCAAGAATTGTATTCAACCCCCCCTTCTACAATTATACAAGTGTGTAATCTAGGAATAACAATTGGTATCAGAGCAAGCTTCTAATATATTTGAAGTTTAAAGATTAACACACTTCCAACATGTCTAAGAAGGATTATGGAGTGAAGATACCGGTTCTTGATAGAAAAAATTACTTTCACTGGAAAGTAAAAATGCGTATACATCTCATGTCTATTGATGTAGGCTTTGTAGATTGCATTGAGAAGGGTCCTCATGTTCCAATGAAGGCTGCTTCAAGAGTTGGTCTTGCTGCAGATGCACCAGACACTTACATTCCAAAACCTGTTTCTGAGTGGAGTACTGAGGATGTTGCAGAAGTCCACAAAGATAAAAAGACCATGAATATTCTGTTTAATGGCTTAGAAACAAACATGGTTGACAATGTTATCAACTGTACTACAGCCAAGGAAGTATGGGACATTGTTCAAACTCTTTGTGAAGGTACAGAACATGTGAGGGAAAACAAGATGCAGCTACTGATCCAACAGTATGAGCACTTCCATTTCAAGAATGGAGAGACATTGAATAACACATTCAGTAGATTTCAAAAGCTACTGAATGGCTTGAAACTGTATGGAAGAATCTACCAAGTGAAAGATTCTAATCTCAAATTTCTGAGATCACTGCCCAAAGAGTGGAAGCCTATGACTGTTTCTCTAAGAAACACTCAAGAGTACAAGTCATTTACTCTTGAAAGGCTCTATGGAACTTTAAAGACATATGAACTAGAAATGGAGCAGGATGAAGAAATTGAGAAGGCCCAAAAGAAAAGTGGGTCAGTTGCACTTGTTGCCAACTTGGAGCAGAAGGAGGAGAAGAGGACTGAAGCTGCTAAATCTACACCAAACAGGGAGGTTTGTGAAGGTAGAGCAGAATCAAGCAAAAGTAAGGAAAAGGTGTCTGAAGAAATGAGTGTCCTTCAACAGGATGAATTGGATGAGATAGATGAGCATTTAGCCTTTCTATCTAGGAGATTCTCTAAGCTAAAATTCAGAAGAAACTCTGGGGTGGCCAAGCCATTTAACAAGGATTTTTCTACGAGCAACTATGTGGATAAATCCAAAATTAAATGCTACAATTATGGAATTGCTGGTCACATGATAAGTGAATGTAGGAAGCCTAGATCAGAGAACAAGGGAAAGCCAACTGAAACTGTTGACTACAAGAAGAAATATTTTGATCTTCTCAGACAGAAAGGAAAGGCATTCATGACCCAAGAGTATGACTGGGCTGCTGATGGAAATCATTCTGATGATGATGCTGAGTTTGTCAACCTTGCATTAATGGCTGATTCTGAGCAGGAAGCAAGTTCAGCTAGCAATCAGGTATTTTCTACTAATCTCTCTGAGCTCACCAAAGAGGAATGCAATAGTGTTATAGATGATATGTCTACTGAACTATATCACTTGAGTGTTACTCTTAAATCACTTACTAAAGAGAACAATAGGATTAAAGAAACTAATCAGTTCTTAAGTGATAGAAATGCAGTTCTAGAAATTCAATTTCTAGAATTTGAGAAAATGAGAGTTGATTGCAATAATGCTAAAAGTGAACTTGAAGCTGTGTTAAAAAGAGAACTGATTTTAAGAGACCAGCTTGAAAAAGAATAAGGAATAATTGCCAAATTTCAAAGTTGTAGGAATATTTCTCAAAACATAATAGAAGTCCAGGGAATAGAATCATTTGTGAGGGATACCTGGACTCAAAAGAAAAAGGAGCTAGAACCTTGCCTTGAGGATCTAGAGACTAATTGTGAATCAACGGATAATGATCATCCGTTGATAGATGAACCATCAACGGATGAGAGGTATCCGTCGACTAGCAAAAAGTCTGTTAGTAAGAAGGAACTCAAGAAACTGAATAATCAGTATGGTCCAGTAGCCAAGAACTTTGTTTCTGGTGAAAGTAGCCAAGCCAAATCAAGTGAGAAGGCTAAGGCAGGTGATTTACTTAACAAAAAGGCTGTTGGTAAATCAGTTAATGAAAAGGTAGAGACTGAGGGTAAAAAGAAAAAGAACAGGAATGGTAAGATAGGCATTAACAAGAAAAACAATTATTCTCCTGACAAGTTTGCTCCTAGGAAAACTTGTGGTAATTGCAATAGTGTCAATCACCTATCTTCTAATTGCAAGTCTGTTAAAAGGACTTCTGTTCATGTACCTCAATCTATGCCAAGTATGCCTGCAATGCCTGTTATGCCTGGTTTGTATTAGAATGCTAGTTTTTCAAATCCATATGTGAACATGCCATATGTGCCTAATCCTTATTTTCAATCTGTGAATATGCCACAAATGTCATGGAGCATTCCTAGCATGGATAATATGTATGCCAATTTTCCACAAATGCATGCATCAAATATTTATGCAAATGAGCATCTGTCAAAACCTATCACTCAAGCATCTACACCCAAAGTGAAGATTGCTAAGAGTATAAAACCAAAGGCTAACAAGAAAGGACCCAAGGAAACTTGGGTACCAAAATCAACTTGATTTGTATTTTGGAATGTGTGCAGGGAAATAAGAGGAATCTATGGTACCTAGACAGTGGATGTTCTAGGCATATAACAGGAGATTCAACCCTGCTCACAGAGTTCAAGGAGGAAGCTGGCCCTAGAATTACCTTTGGAGATGACAACAAAGGATATACTAAGGGATATGGCTTGATTACAAAGGACAATGTCATCATTGAAGAAGTGGCTTTAGTTGAAGGTTTGAAGCACAATTTGCTAAGTGTCAGTAAGATTTGTGACAAAGACTATGAAGTAAAGTTCACTAAAGAAGCCTGTGTTGTTTCTACCAAGGAAAACGACAATGTGGTTTTGACAGGCTTTAGAAAAGGAAATGTTTACATAGCTGATTTCAACTCAGTATGCTCAGAATCCATTACTTGTCTCTTCAGCAAAGCAAGCAAGGATGAGAGTTGGCTATGGCATAAAAAGCTGTCTCATTTGAATTTTAAAGTTATGAATGATTTGGTAAGAAAGGATCTTGCTAGAGGAATCTCTCAATTGGAGTTCATCAAGGATGGATTGTGTGATGCCTGCCAACTAGGGAAGCAAAAGAAATCATCCTTCAAGAGCAAGACAGAGTCATCCATTGTTAAGCCCCTTCAATTGCTGCATATGGACTTATTTGGTCCAGTAAATGTCATGTCCATTTCAAAGAAGAAATACTGCCTGGTAATTGTGGATGATTTTTCTAAGTTTACATGGACCTTCTTCCTGCACTCCAAAGATTGTGCAAGTGAAATCATCATCAATCATCTCAGACTAGTAAACAATGGTTCTGAAGTAAAAGTACAAAGAATCAGGAGTGACAATGGCACTGAATTCAAAAATTCCACAATGAAGATTTTCTGTGAAGAGAATGGAATTGTCCATGAGTTTTCTGCTGCTAGAACACCTCAACAAAATGGGGTTGTTGAAAGGAAAAACAGAACTCTCATTGAAGCAGCTAGAACAATGTTAAGTGAATCAAGATTGCCAACATATTTCTGGGCTGAAGCTGTCAACACTGCCTGCTTCACTCAGAATATTTCCTTGATCAATCAAGCTAGAGAAATGACTCCTTATCAGTTATTCACCAAAAAGAAACCAACGTTAGCTTTTCTTCATGTCTTTGGATGTAAGTGTTTTGTGCTAAGAAATCATGGAGATAACTTGGGCAAATTTGAAGCAAAGGCAGATGAAGCTATCTTTGTTGGATATGCAGCAGGGAAAGCCTATAGAGTCTACAATCTAAGAACCAACATTGTTATGGAATCTGTACATGTTGTGTTTGATGATCAAAAGATTATAGGTCTAAATGATGAAGGCTTCCATGAAAATTTGAGATTTGAAAATGAGGTAGAAGGAAGAATGTACATTGATGATGATGAGGAAAATGAAGATCATGAACTTGGAAGTTCACCTAGAGTTGTTGGTCCAACTAGAAGTGATGCTAACACTGGAAATGAAGCATCCATTGACAGTCATACTAGAGCATCATATGCATCCGTTGACAGGCATTCTCATGTATCCATCGACAGGCAAAATGGAGCATCCGTTGATAGACAAAATGATGCATCTGTTATTAGTCAACTTCATAATTCCGCAAGGACAACAAACTCAGGGGGAGTTTCTCAAAGTCAAAACTCAATATCCAATCAACAAGATCATGCTCACTCAGATGAAGCAACCTCATCTAGATCAAACCTTCCACCTTCAAGAAAATGGACCAGAGATCATCCTTTTGAGTTAATCATTGGTGACTCAAACTCAAGAGTCCAAACTAGGAGGGCCACACAAGAAGAATGTCTATACAGTAGTTTCCTGTCTCAAGAGGAACCTAAGAAAGTGGAAGATGACCTTCTAGATCCAGATTGGGTCTTAGCAATGCAAGAAGAGCTAAACCAATTTGAGAGAAATAAAGTATGGAAGCTTGTGCCCAAACCTGATGATAGAGGTATCATAGGTACCAAATGGGTTCTCAAGAATAAGACTGATGAAAATGGCATAATTGTGAGGAATAAAGCTAGATTAGTGGCAAAGGGCTATTCTCAAGAAGAAGGAATAGATTTTGATGAAACTTTTGCACCAGTGGCAAGACTTGAGGCAATTAGAATTTTCCTAGCCTATGCAGCACATACCAATTTCAAAGTCTATCAGATGGATGTCAAAAGTGCCTTTCTAAATGGGGAACTGGAAGAAGAGGTATATGTCCATCAACCTCCTGGCTTTGAAGATCCAGAATTTCCAGAATATGTATATCTTCTCTTGAAAGCACTTTATGGTTTGAAGCAAGCACCAAGAGCCTGGTATGACACTTTATCTCAATTTCTTTTGGAGAATCACTTCACTAGAGGTACAGTAGATAAAACCTTATTTCATAGAAATGTCAATGGTTCTTCAACACTTGTTCAAATCTATGTAGATGATATTATTTTTGGGTCTACAGATGAGAAGCTTTGCAAAAGGTTTGCCAAACTTATGCAAAGTAGGTATGAAATGAGCATGATGGGTGAATTAACTTACTTTCTTGGTTTACAAGTAAAGCAAGTCAATGAGGGAATTTTCATAAGTCAAACAAAATATATTTATGATCTTTTAAAGAAATTTGACTTAATGGATTGTGCCTCTGCAAAAACACCTATGGCCACTGCAACTAAGCTTGAGTTGAATACTAAGGAAAAATCTGTGGACATCTCAAGCTATTGAGGCATGGTAGGCTCACTTCTATATCTAACAGCTAGTAGACCTGATATAATGTTTTCCACTTGTCTTTGTGCTAGATTTCAAGCTGACCCTAGAGAGTCTCACTTAATTGCTATTAAGAGAATTTTCAGGTATCTCAAGGGAACACCAAACCTTGGCATTTGGTACCCAAGAGATTCTGGTTTTGATCTAATTGGCTATTCAGATGCAGACTATACAGGTTGCAGAATTGATAGAAAAAGTACTACAGGCTCCTGTCAATTTCTAGGGAACAGGCTTGTGTTATGGTTCAGTAAGAAACAGAACTCAGTCTCCACTTCTACAGCTGAAGCTGAGTACATTGCTGCTGGAAGTTGTTGTGCACAGATTCTTTGGATGAAAAATCAACTTATTGACTATGGTCTAAAAATTGAGAAGATTCCAATTTTCTGTGACAACACTAGTGCTATTGCCATCACAAAGAATCCAGTGCAACATTCGAGAACCAAGCATATTGACATCAAATACCACTTCATTAGAGAGCATGTGATGAATGGTACAGTAGAAATGCACTTTGTGCCAAGTGAAATGCAGCTTGCAGATATCTTCACCAAGCCTCTTGATGAATCTTCATTCACAAGGTTGGTAGGTGAACTAGGTATGCTTAATTTTTCATAATTCCTAGTGAAATATAATCATACTGTATTGCAGCTAGAAATGTGTTTTGGTTTACTTGAGAATTAAAAACTCTCAGAAAAACTCTTAGCAGAAATTTTGTTTAAGGCAAAATTTGTTTATCAACGGGTATCCTTTTATCCGTTGGTAGTATAAACACATTACTAGATTTTCGTATGTCAACGGATAACAGGTTGTCCACGTCATCGATGGATAAACTGTTTTCTCAACCGTCCAATCTTTATCCGTTGATATACATATTTTTTTTTATAGCCGTTGGTAAACGTGTATAATTAGTCACGGCTGTACTTCTTTTCTTTTCATTTATTATCTGACAGTTACTTTTGTCCAATGGGGTAATTACTTTTAATTATTTCATTTTTAATTCTTGGAAAATATAAAAGGCTGTCTTGTGCTCTCACATCTCACCTTTATTCATTTTCAAGAATATCATAAGTTAACTGCATCTTCTTCACTAAAACTCTCTCTGCAACAAAAGTTCAAACACTTCAATGGTGCCTATTGTCAAGATGATGTCTTCCACTGGGTTTACCTATGAGAAGAACAATTTCGCAGCCTTTGTTGACACAGCGAACGCTCCAGAAGTATATCACATCATGATGAATTTCGTGAAGAAATTCAAACTGTCATATGCTATGACTACCACCACACCCCTCATTCATGAAGTAATTGAGGAAATGTGGACATTGGCTGAATTTAATGGTAATGATGAAACTATCTCTTTTTCTCTTAAGGGTAAAAATTATGTGGCTAATTCTGATGTCTTTACTGCATGTTTAAAATTACCTGAAAATAATTGTACATCATTTCCAACCGATGCTGAAATAGTTACCATGCTAAACTCAAGTGGATATGCTTTTAGTACTGACAATTTAGGCAAAATTGTTAGGAAGGGTATGGTTAAAGAATGGAGTTATCTATGTGATGCTTTCATTAAAACTTTTTCTGGTAAAATTAGTAATTTTGATGCTGTTACTAAAACCATGCTAGTGATGCTTTGTATGCTCTTAACTGATAAATACTTTAATTTTGGCACACTAGTAATGTATGAAATATCAGCTAAATTAGGTAACAAAGAAGCTAGGGGCAAAAATATCTACTTTGCTAGATTTTTTATGCTTTTAGGCATGCATATGTCAGAGAATGAGCTATCCCTCTCTAACCCGGATAGCAAGTTCAGTTGTTTTGTACAGGAGAAGAGAGTCCTCAGTGACTTGATTCGAATGAATCTGAATGCAGGAGTGCAATTGGTTTATCCACCAATTGTTCAGGTAGCTTCTAATCTTATTACTCCTAGCTCTACCCAAATTTCTTTGCCTTCCACTGTCACAATGGAGTCTGTAGTTGTGACCAAACAGGCTCCTACCCAAGTGACTAAATCCAAAGTCTCAAAACCACAATCTAAAAGACAAACCTCAGGTGTCTCTCAAAAGACACCTGTTGCAAAAACTACCAAAACTCTTGAGGGGAGTGTGAAGGTGGTAGTGAGTGGTGAGGGACAGGGTGAACATCAAAGAAGCCCTAAGGATAAGGAAGGTGAGGTAGGTGCAACCAACATTTCAGTCTCTCAAAAGACTGTTAATGAACCTTCAAGCCAAATTCTAGTTACATCCTCTCAACAGGGTGTGACTACTGATTTAAGTTCCATTCCAGGAACACTGCACAAAAGGGCAAGAGACACAGATAGCTCTCAATCAAAAACCTATGGTAGAAGAGTAAAGTCCAAAACCATTGGGGAATCACAGGGTGCACACACAGTACATCAAACTGTACCTTCTCAAATTCAGTTTGATGTGACTTCAATAAATGTGGAGTCACAGCCCCTTGATCTTAACCTTCAAATCGATACACATTTTAATCCACCATCACCAACTCCATCTCTGGATGTGGATATGATATCTACATCAATTCCTGATTCTCCATCTTTAAAATTCTTGGAGAAGCCCCACTCAACAATTGGTGGTCATCATCTTTTAGATGATTTGTTGGGACATCAATCTTCCATTCCTGAATTCACAACACTATCTGTGGCCTCTTCCTTAAAATCAATCACCACAGATTCAGTGTTGGTTTTCACTTCAACGAATACTCTTTTTCCTTCATCAACGGATATCCTTCATCCGTTGACAGGTGTTTCTCCATCAACGGATGTGTCTACAACTAATTATCCGTTGACAGCAATAACTACTACATCAACGGATACACTTTATCCGTTGACAACTCTCTCTACCACTGCAAAATGTGACATTCCCATGTCAACTGTGGAGGAGTTTGTAGTAGTTGAAACACTTTTAGGAATGAGGGAAGGGAGTGAGAGGCTGCCTTGTGAGCAGGCAAAAGGAGAGAAAAATAATGAGAGGCTGACCATTTCTTCCGGTCAGGCAAAAGGAGAGCAAGAGAGTTCCACCTTAGTAGGTGAAGGTGAGGGTGTGAGAGGTGTGAGCCAGGGGGAGTCCCTGATGCAAGAAAAGAGAGATGAGAGGAGAGAAGGGACTACAGGAGAAATAAGGCAGGAAGATTCAGCCATTGCAAGTGAGTTAATGGAGGTTAATGAAGCTTCCAAAGAGATGGAATTTCGACAAGAATATCAGTCAATTATTGACTCCATCTCTTTGGATCCTGAAACCTTTACTCATCTTGTCCCTGCCTATCAAATCATGGCACAACAGGGCAATGTGGAGGCAGAGGAGGCAATGCAACTAGTGCACACCTCAGAATCTCTTCAAAGAGCAAAAGAAACTTTTCAAACCCTGTCTCCAAGTGCTGGAAGTGAAGAATTTGGCAGTGATGACAGTCAAAGTTCAGATGGTGAAGAAATCAATGAGGAGGAGACTCCAGAATGGATGTTTTCCAATGCCACTGAACTTGGGGATCTCAATGTGGAAATCATGAAGCAATATCAATCTGCTAAGGCTGAGCACCAAATTACAGAACCACAGAGAAAGACTGTTCTTGAGCAGGTTATGGCCTCACTGAAATTACAAAAGATGCAAACAGTTATTCAAAGAACACAACAGGAGGAGGTCAAAACTGCAATTAGAGATATGAAGATAGAACTAGATGCCAGGATTGAGGCACTAGCTCCTACTACCACTCAGAAGGTGCTTACTAGCAAACTTCTCAAAGAAGATAGCCTGGCTAAGTCTGTTCAGCTTCTTTCCTCCAGAGTGGATAGTATGGAATCTCAAATGCAAACTATCATTGCCAATCAATCAAAACAAACTCAACTACTGGAAATGCTACTTGCAGCTTCACCCCCAACCCTTTATGCTAACAAAAAGGGGGAGAAAATGGGAACAAGAAAAGAAGAGGCTGCATCATCTGGTCAAATTCAAGCCACCAGTAGTAAGATAGCACAGATTGAGGGGGAGCAACAGCCAACTGTAGTGGTCAATCCAACAGAGTTTGAAATAAAGGCTTCTCCTGTGAAGAAACAAGTGGCTCTGCCTGAGATTCAAAGTTTAGAAGAAATCTCAGATGGTGAAAGGCAAGCCAGAATAGAAGCTTTGGAAAAGATCAACAAAGAGACTAATGAAAGAATTCTAAGGACAGAGAGGATGATCAATGAATCAATTGCATCATCTCTGTTTCTTAATGCTCAATCTTCTGCTCCAACAATATCAACCACAATCATGAAGGTGCTCACTCCAAAGATTGTGGCTCCTACATTCTATGATGCTGAGCCATCATATGTCAAAGAGTTTGAACCAGTCATCAAAACCAGAGCCTACTCACCTCCAAAGGAAAATGGGAAGAACAAGCTTCAATTAGACTACCCATTTCCCAAGGATGATGAAGAAAAGCTAATGGGAAAGACAATCATGGAGTTCAAAGTACAGACAAATAAGAGTGTAAGAGATTGGATGGCTATAATCATGAGGAATGGAAAAGTATTAAATATATCCAACAGCCATCCTAGATTTGTGGAAGCTAAAAGAGAAGAAGTCTCCAGAATCCAAAGTGAAGCTCATCCAAGTACAGAAAATCAACATGAAAACTCAGATGAGAAGCAAGCCAGGCTGGCTCAAGAGTTAATGGATGAGGTAGAGGTTGAAATGAAGGAACCTGAGGAAGTTCCCAAAACCAAACCTAAGAGAAGGAAAGCTAAAACCAAAAGGGTTCTTTCTCCAGAACCCTTTCCAGAAAAGGAAACTACTGGCTCATCAGTATCTATATCTGCAACAGTAATTGACCCAACTGTAAACTTTCATGGTGACCCCATAATGCCTAAAGAAGAACCAATGAATTTTGATTCAATTGAAGTTCCTTCATTCTTGCTGAATCCAAAACAGAAGAAAAGGGCTCCAAAGAAGCAACTCTCAAAGGGACCAGTTCAAATTGCTAGGGTACCTGCTATTGTCAAACAGCCAATCTTGGAAAACAAAGAAGACTTTATCTATCAGGCAGAAATTGAAGAATACTCTGGCATGAATCTATATTTGGATGAATTGTCAGAAGTAAGAGGAATTGACAAGTACAAGAATCAGCCTGAGAGATTATTGTTTGTCTACAAGGGAGGAAGTCAGAGGACATGGCCATTACAGAAGGTTCTTGGAGAGAATTATCATACATTGACCAAAGTGTTCTCAGCATTCAAGAGACACACAGGGTTCTCTGAGACAGCTAGAAGGGAGATAATTAGCAGAATAGAAGAAATAAGGAGAGAATGGAACTCACCCTCAAGTCTACCAAAGAAAATGAAGATCCCATATAATGGACAGAAAATCCACATTCAACCATTTTGGATGATGGAGTTCAGGGATGAAGAGGGCACTAGGAGATTCTTCAGGTTAGAAGACCAACTGTCAAAGGCTAGTTCTGATTACCTAAGATGGTTACAACTAAAGCTAAATCCAAAAGTTGTTGAAGAAGATACCTTCTATAGGCAACTTCAAGTGTAAATTGAGTCCAACTCTGCCAAGGAAGGAAAGTCAAGGGTGCAGCCAACCAGAGAGAGGAAACATCATTAATTTGCTCAATCCAAAGGAGCACATCTCTGATAAGTTTCTTAAAGCTTTCTGTTTTTAATTTTTGTAGCTTAATACAATCTTTGCATACTGTGGTGTATATATCTTTAGGAATGTTTTGTTATCATCAAGGTTCTGAATTTATGCTTTATTGCCATCAAGTATAAATTGGGGGAGATTGTTAGGAATATGTTGTAGTTGATGATAACTTAACATTCAAGCAAAATTATATAAGTCAAGTTTTGTAACTGTCAACGGATAAGACTTTATAACTATATTCGTTGACAGGTAGCTCATCAACGGATGAGGTTTTGTAGCATACTGCAATATCTCTATTTATCAGTTGATAGTGTTTTTATTCAGAGTCATGTTGACCATCAATGGATAGGCAGAATAGGGTAGCCAATGGTAAATAAGCTATGCTATGTAATTCTGTCTAAGTGAAAGTGTATCAACGGATGAGAACAGGGCTCTATCAACGGATACAACTCAAATCTACTCTATCAACGGATACATCTCAAACTACCATCAACGGATAAACTGTGCACAACATCAACGGATAATCATTAACACTTTATCCTATGCTAGCTGGGAATTAGCAGTTGATAAGGACAGGTTTGACTGATAGATCACATGGGTTGATAGTAGGTATATGACAAGGCTGTCGCGTGCCTATCAAATAATAATATCTAACAAATCCTTCTAACTATGTAGTAGGGTAAGTCAGAGTCGATCCCACAGAGACAAACGTATCAATCACTAGTTGTTTCTGATTTAATTCGGCTAAGCAAGTAACACAATAAATATTGAGAATTTATTAAACTAATCTTATGCTAAAGCGAATTTTGTTTATATTAATCAAATATTAAAAACATCCAGAATTAAGTGTCCCCACTAGCATGAATTGATGTAATTGTGAATTCCCGCCCCAATTAATCGTACGCTGCTCAACAGGAAAGATGCGCCCTATAAATACCAATAACCTCTCTCGAGTATTAATGGCTTCTCTTAAAATACAATCAAGCCTATTCTCATGGTATCATGCATATTAGAGACATTAATTACAGCACCCTAAATTCCTAACAATCCATTCTACCTATTCTCATGGAGAATTTCATGTTCTTATTGGATAAATCACAACCATCTAATCCAACTCTCGTTGATAATTAGATATTGGTTCAAACAATACACATAATCACGTCTGATTTGTAATTGCTAATTTAAACAACTCAATAAGCAAGAGCAATTAAACAATCAAATTGGGGGAATTGGAAATTCACACATCAATCATAACTAGGGTTCTACTTAACCCTAGATTAATTATCTACTCACTCATAATTGAATTAACAAAACAAGAATTAATAATTGAACACATAATAATAAGAATAGAAGAAAAACCTTTAATTATGATCTTCAAAGAAAATAAATATTCTCCCAAAAATCTCCAGAAGAAAGTGTTTACAAAGTTGTGTATAATAATATTTTTCGATCCCTAAATTAATAACCTCGATGTGTTTATATATTAGTGTTACAAGGCTAAAATAATTGTTACAATTAAATAGAGCCCAGCTGGAATAATAATTAAACTCGGTTCCGGAAATAATATAAGTACGAGGCAAGGCAATATAGGAGACTACTCCAGGTGTGGGACCAGCAGCATGTTCGAGTGACAAAAACAAACCATAATGCAGGTTTTTTATTATTGACTACGCTGGCAACAAACATGATCAGATTTGGCGCCTAGACTCTCCTGGCTCGCGCGTGCTCGGCACGCGCCAGATTTGTAGGACAACAGCCTGCGCGTGAGATGCACACAGCAGGTGGGCGCGTGTGAAATAGGAGATAAAAATGGAAAGCTGCTTGAATTAATGTTAAAAACCAGAGAAAAGCACACGGTCAACATACAATTCGCACGGGCATTAATTTATTCCTGTTTGTTCACTTTAAATAGCACGGCCAGCCCTCCTTTTGCACGGCAAACATATATTTTCTGCTCAAAAATTACTTAGAAACGAACCGAAATTTCATCCTTTCTCCTCATAAATTCATAAAATCATTCCTACGAATTAAAAATACCGTAAAATCATCAAATAATGTCAAATCTCTTCCAACTTGGCATTTATTTATTTCCTGCAACAAACTCAAATAAAACTAATTAAATCGACACGATTATTCACAAAAGCACCGTAAATGTGGGAATAAAATCCTATAAAATATATATATAATACACTCTATCAAATATCCCCACACTTAGCACTTTGCGCGTCCTCGTGCAAACTAACATAATAATTATACTAAACTAACTAATTAGTACCACTTCCGTAGGTGATCACGGTTGCATTTAACATATGCAACAAGTCCTTTAAACCCCTAGGTAGCCCTAGTGGACGAGTAAGGTCTCGTGAGGGTTTATAGTGAATATACCCACAAAATTCATCCAACCATGCAAAAGATTAATGCTAACACAACACCACACACACAAGTCCTCTCATGCCACATCAGCTTAAGAATCAAAATGAAAATGCAATGCCTTGGTGTCTAAAGTGCAAGTATCCACATAGTATACTTAAAGAAGATGCATAAGATCATAGAAATTTATGTCAAATGTAAGAATAGGTTGGTAAACATGCTAAGCACACAAGAGCACATCTTTGAGACAAAATCTGGGATCTCCTATGCCAAAAGCAAAAACTCACCCTTCACTCACAAAGAATATTCACTCAAAACAATTGGTAAGTGTTTCACTCAACTCCAACAATATCATAAACATGCTTCGTCCTTGTTATCAATCTAACCTTTAACGCAACATACATCATCAATGACAATCAAAAGGTCTTTGCTAAGATTGTAACGAGGCTAGGGACAAGGTATGTCAAGAAAGCCAAAGAAGGTTAAGTCAAAAGCTAGTACCTGACAATAAAATTCAAACAACTCCCATACTTTCATCCCCACACTTGAACTTTTATTTATAAACAACTTGACTAGTCGAAACAAAGTAGGATCACAAAAGATAAAAATGCTCTCAAATTTATTTTTCTGCTTTTTTTTTCTGTTTTTTTTTTCTGTTTTTTCTTCTATTTTTTTTCTTTTTTTTTCAAGAGAGCAAAAATAATCGCAAGAACAACGATCCCATAAATATGATTTCAAACTTCGACTAACAAGCTATGAACCAAACCCCAAATATTCCCCCAAAGTTATGATCATCAATAAAACCCCCCTTTTATACACACCTTATCACTCCCTTACGAACAATACTAGCCTTTGACAATTGGGTTCAAATTTAATGCAAGGCCAATAGAATAAAAAGGATAATGGCAAGTAACTTGGTGTGTCACCGAAAGAATAAGATTAAGCTCAAAGGGTTAACTAATGGATCATGTATAAATGGTTTGGATATATGGGAAATATGAAGTTATACCTAATTGCCTTTATCATGTTATCATCAATTAATGTCATGCATCTTAAGAAAGACTTCAAGCAAGTGCTAGCAATGCAAACGACAAGTGGACACTCAAACAAACGAATAATCATGCAAAAGATATGCATATAGGCTCAAAACTCGCTTGGTGTGACAAAGCATAATCAATCCCAAAAAACAGTCTCTCTAACGCACCTACTTGTATTCAAAGCATATAGACCAAATTACCTTGCACATATTCATGTCATTCTAATCACTTAGCACATTCAAAAAGTCTACTAGTTTCTACTTGCTAGTGTAAGTGTGTGCACAAGAACATCACATATCACTTCTCAATCAAAAGCGTCAATAAACACAAGATTCCTACGCATGCATGGGTGTATTTAGCAAAATACAACAACTAATCAAATTGCATGGCTAGAATTATTTTTGGTATTTTTCATTTTTATTTTTATTTTTATTTTTATTTTTTTTTTACTACTACTACTACAAGCACATCCCCACACTTAAATGTGACAATGTCCTCAATGGCACAATACTAAGAATATCAACTAATAACAAGAAGGAAAGAAATACTCCCCTATGCCGAAGCATGAAGTGCACCAGTCCTCCACAGTATACAGAAACCATGGGTTGCCTCCCAAAAAATGCTTTTTTAAGGTCACTAGCTCGACCTTCTTATCAATAACTAGATCTTCAATTAGGTGAAAAAGCAAACAAATGTACATATCTCCTAATTCGAATTAATCTAGTAATGTGAGCACCAATTAAATTACCAAGAAGATATATAAATTGACATGTAAGACTCATGTGATGCTCAAGAAATTTCGGCATGTGAAAGTATTTCGAAAAATCATCTCCAACATGGCTATAACTACTTTTCACAAATTCCTCCCAAATTGGGTCAACAAAAGGCATACACATATTTTCAATTTTAACATCATTCAAGTCAAGTTTATCCAAATTCGGTTCTATCTCATCTACCACAATTGGAATCACAATATCCTTATTCAAATTTATATCTACCACAACCATACTATCATCCTCGTCAAATAGCATGCAAATAGAGTCATCTAAAAAATCAACATCATTATTATCAAAAGAGTTTTCAAATGAGTTAATTTCTTGAGAAGCATATGGGTCAATAAGAGTGAGACTTTCAAAATCATCATCAAAATCATCATAATCATCAAAAATTAGCTCACTATTACTAACCTCGTTTGGTGACTCTTTGAACTCCTTACCACTCCACAAAGTTGCATCATCAAATTGACTCATTGGCATTTCCTCCGTTTGAGAGCGCCTCTCAACGAATTCAGTTACCTCTTGAGCTAGTTGAGCAATTGAGTTTTCAATCAACTTACCTTGAACTTTCAACTCATTAATACTTGTCTCAACCTCTTCATTCTTGTTCAGCTGTGCAACAACAACTCCTTCCAACAGACTTTCCAAGTTGGATTTTTGTGGTGGCTGAGAGTAGTTGATTTGAGGTGGTTGAGCTTGGCATGGACTAACTTGCATCTCTTCAAATTGAGCATTAAACTGTTGATGTTGAGCATCACAAGTGGCTAAAGACTCATTCATCTTGGCATATGGAGAGAAATAAGTTTCCAAGGCAGTTTCCAAGCTAGATTTTTCTGGTTGAGGTAGATTGTTTTGGTAGGAAAAATCAGAATAATTTTCCCAACTAGAAGTGTATGTCTCATAATAAGGATTATACTGTGGTCCTTGGTCAGAGTTGTAATGGGCATTGTAATGAAAATTATTATCCCAATATTGTGCTTGGCTTGGGTAATAAGGGGTATTATATTGGCAAAAATTTTGAGTGTGTCCCTGTATACCGCAAACATCACATGTAGCAACCAAATAAGAATTTCTTGACTCTACTTCATCGATCTTTTGAGATAATGCCTGCATAGTCTCAATCAATGCCTCCATGCTTTCTTCTTGCTCCTCTCTAGCTCGCTTAATTTCTTGTTATAGGAATCTGAAAATCAATTTTACAAGAAACAAGAAAAACCACAAGCAAAGATCAAACAGAACAAGAATAATAGCCGAAGCAACACAACTAAACAACTTGGCCAAACTAACTCAAAAATTAACTAATCTAACACTGCTTTGTCCCCGGCAGCGGCGCCAAAAATTTGACAAGGCTGTCGCGTGCCTATCAAATAATAATATCTAACAAATCCTTCTAACTATGTAGTAGGGTAAGTCAGAGTCGATCCCACAGAGACAAACGTATCAATCACTAGTTGTTTCTGATTTAATTCGGCTAAGCAAGTAACACAATAAATATTGAGAATTTATTAAACTAATCTTATGCTAAAGCGAATTTTGTTTATATTAATCAAATATTAAAAACATCCAGAATTAAGTGTCCCCACTAGCATGAATTGATGTAATTGTGAATTCCCGCCCCAATTAATCGTACGCTGCTCAACAGGAAAGATGCGCCCTATAAATACCAATAACCTCTCTCGAGTATTAATGGCTTCTCTTAAAATACAATCAAGCCTATTCTCATGGTATCATGCATATTAGAGACATTAATTACAGCACCCTAAATTCCTAACAATCCATTCTACCTATTCTCATGGAGAATTTCATGTTCTTATTGGATAAATCACAACCATCTAATCCAACTCTCGTTGATAATTAGATATTGGTTCAAACAATACACATAATCACGTCTGATTTGTAATTGCTAATTTAAACAACTCAATAAGCAAGAGCAATTAAACAATCAAATTGGGGGAATTGGAAATTCACACATCAATCATAACTAGGGTTCTACTTAACCCTAGATTAATTATCTACTCACTCATAATTGAATTAACAAAACAAGAATTAATAATTGAACACATAATAATAAGAATAGAAGAAAAACCTTTAATCTTGATCTTCAAAGAAAATAAATATTCTCCCAAAAATCTCCAGAAGAAAGTGTTTACAAAGTTGTGTATAATAATATTTTTCGATCCCTAAATTAATAACCTCGATGTGTTTATATATTAGTGTTACAAGGCTAAAATAATTGTTACAATTAAATAGAGCCCAGCTGGAATAATAATTAAACTCGGTTCCGGAAATAATATAAGTACGAGGCAAGGCAATATAGGAGACTACTCCAGGTGTGGGACCAGCAGCATGTTCGAGTGACAAAAACAAACCATAATGCAGGTTTTTTATTATTGACTACGCTGGCAACAAACATGATCAGATCTGGCACCTAGACTCTCCTGGCTCGCGCGTGCTCGGCACGCGCCAGATTTGTAGGACAACAGCCTGCGCGTGAGATGCACACAGCAGGTGGGCGCGTGTGAAATAGGAGATAAAAATGGAAAGCTGCTTGAATTAATGTTAAAAGCCAGAGAAAAGCACACGGTCAACATACAATTCGCACGGGCATTAATTTATTCCTGTTTGTTCACTTTAAATAGCACGGCCAGCCCTCCTTTTGCACGGCAAACATATATTTTCTGCTCAAAAATTACTTAGAAACGAACCGAAATTTCATCCTTTCTCCTCATAAATTCATAAAATCATTCCTACGAATTAAAAATACCGTAAAATCATCAAATAATGTCAAATCTCTTCCAACTTGGCATTTATTTATTTCCTGCAACAAACTCAAATAAAACTAATTAAATCGACACGATTATTCACAAAAGCACCGTAAATGTGGGAATAAAATCCTATAATATATATATATATAATACACTCTATCAGTATAAAAGGCAGTATGGCAGCCATACTTTGGAAACACAGAAGAAAGAAGCATTCCATTTACACAGTACATACAAGAAAGGTGCAGGGGACATATCTGTTCACAAGGACAACCTTTCGGCTACATGTGGATTTGGAGTGGAGTAGCAAGTCAACTTGAATTAGATTAATATTATCTTATTCCTGTAGTACTTGTAAACTTGGGATATATAACCAAGTGTAGCAACTCTTTAGAGATTAAGAAAACAGACATATTTGCTTAGGGTTTCTTGAATATCTTTAGAAGCAAAGAGTTGTAAAAACAGAAGCTGTGTACATTTGTATCACAGAGTTTTCTTCAAATAAAAGTCTCAGGTGGTACATTTAATCACCTGATTTTTTATGTGTTTGTGAACCATTTCTTATTCAGCAATTATTTCCTTATAGATTTCTGTGGTTTTTATCAGAAATTTATAATTATCAAGAATGGTATTCAACCCCCCCTTCTACAATTATACAAGTGTGTAATCTGGGAATAACAAAACCAATCATGAGCCAAAATTTATACTTTGGTAGAAGTTCGACATAAAAAAAAATGTGCCAGTCATTATATCACTACCTTTATATGATAAAATCTACAACTTGTTACCTTTGGTGCTGTAGCGAGAACAAGAAAGGTATGTAAGTCATTTGAATTATCATTAGTTATTGTTCAGTTAATATGTAATTTACCAATAATTATCTCTTGCACTTCACTAGGTGGCTGATTTTTTTTTGAACTCTTTACTTAATTGCTTATTGGTCTGATTGATCTTAGAAGTTATTAAATGTACTGTATTAAGAACACGATCAAAGTACTATATTAAGCACATGATATTAGTTTTCTCCTCTTTAGTTACAACACATATCTTTCAACATGTGAATACTGATGAATTCTATTATCCTCTTGAATACTTATGTGCTCTAAATCTGCCGAAGATTGGAAGCATTGATACACAGCATATGTTAAGTACTGCAGGTGGAGCATGCTAAGTACTGCAGCATATGTTGAAACTGAGTATCACATGTAGATATTCTCCTGGTAGATTGACATACATTTTTTATCCTTTCTTTATATTGTAATTGCTTGTGCACATTGTAAATGGTCCTTTTATTTCCTGGCTGGATCGATGAGGCTGAAAAAATAGGAAAGCGGTGAGTGCTCGTTTCTTTTTCCTCGCAAAGAAGTGTCGCTATATATATACCCCCAAAAAACTGTTTGAACGTTAGTGTTGCTTCTGTGATTTGAACCATTAATTGCATATAGATGTATAGATATATAATTCAATGTAAGTGAATGACATAGTTCATAGAATCTAATACAGTGTTAAAAGTTTTATTTGATAAAAGCATGAACTATGTTTGACATTTGACTGCCATATTGTTTCTGTTTAGTTTTATATTGAGTGTAAACCCACTGTAAGTACATGAAGACTGTGACCACTAAATCCTAATGTACATAATATCTTGAAGCTTTTGTGTTCTTTGTATCTTGAAAATTTGAACTTACTAATTGCTAATTTTGCAAACTTGTCGACAGAACCCAAAGGCCAGCTACTACTTATCAATGGAAAAACAGAAGATGAAGTGTGTAGAATTCTAGAGAGAGTTCTCCTTACAATGCGAATAACAAATTTAGAACCTAAGGTGAGAGTTTAGCATTAGCTTCAAGTTTACTGCCAAAGATATAGCTTGTCACTTGCTTCACTTAAATAAAAGTTGATGTTTAATTTAGATTGAACTGCTGAGTGAAAGATTAGTTTTCTGGGGAAAGATGCTATCAGTAGTATCATTCTGGTAATAGATAAGATCGAATGCTGACAAGTTTTCTCTATTGAATTTTTTAATTTGAATCTTTAGAAAGTAGTCCTGTTTTAATTGTCTTTGCTCTTTTGTTGGATAGGTCATATTTCCTTTATATTAGCATATTTCTTTATTAGCAGCATGCACCAGTAACGGCTGCATTATTGTCTGGACTCTAAAGCAAGACATCTTTTAGTTATTCTCAGCACAAGTTATATTCTACAAGTCTACTTTAAATGTTGCATTATTACTTGCACTATATGCTCTTGCAGCTTGAAAGTGTTCGAGAAATCACCGATATTCTTGATGCTGTTGGAAATACCACAAAGCTACCACCAAAGGTTTTGCTATTGGATATGCGGCTCTTGCATCTTTTCTCCTGTTCAGCGCTTATACGGATGAAGTAGCTGCCTTTGCTCGTGAACCTTTCAAGCAGGCAAGCGTGCTGGAGTTTTGTATGCTATTGCGTATTTGCATGCTTTTGTTGTATTTGTGGCTTTAATTACGGAATGGTAATAGTAGTGATTTAGGGTCTCAAGTGGTGTAACTAGCAATATCTTGGTTTCAGTTAATTGACTTCACATGTACAATAGCTTCGATGGATATTATTTAGTGAGATCAACCACCAGTATGTTGGTTTTGTACTTTGATTATGTAATAACAGACAATGTTTTTTAATATCCAAGATTTATAAAAAAAAAACCAACATGTGCTTTATAACGAGGCCATGCTTTTAACAACTAAACAGTTGTGTAGTGAAAAGTCGCACAAAAAAAAATGCATCCATTGTCTATAAGAAAACATAACAATGCTTTTAGCAAAATGAAAACGTAGTATCTTATATATTCAGACAACATGTAATAAGCACAACAAGTGTGGTGTAGTTAAAACACATACAACATAATAAATAAATGAAAACGTTGTAGGTTACACATTTACACAATACTTTTGCAAAAATAAAAACGTAGTGTCTTATACATTCAGACGACATGTAGTAACAAATAACAACATGTTATACTCTGCAAAACCATTGTTTGAAATAATTTCAAACAAGAGTTATATACTAAGAAAGTGTTATCCTTCCTAGTGTACAACAACATGCCATATGAGATAACATGTTGTACATCTAACCATAAAACAAATCGTTTTTGCTAAGAAACCATTGTCTGTAGTGACATACAACAACAACCCTGATCAAGTAAAGGATTGTATCTTTTGCACTTCAACAATAGGATTTCTTTTAAAAACCATTGTCTTTACTGCTTAATAACAACAATATATTCGTTAAAACGTGTTGCGTTATTGGAGCTTTGACAAGAGGTTTCCATAGAAGTGTTGTTGTTTCTGGGTATCAGACAACACTTTTCAGGTGACTTTTACTTGTCTTTCAACTTTCACACAACAGCTTGCTGTGTGTTGTCTGAGGTGTGTATCAGACGACTTCTCAATAGTCAACAGTTTTTGGTATATTCAGACAACACGTTTTGCCTGTTGTCTGAAGCAAAAATCCTTGTAGTGATAGTCATATTGTATTTGTTTAATAGAGGTGAAAGCTTAAGAGATGTAATCTTAAGTATTGTTTGGGAGATGCTTGAGCATTGTTGGCTAAGTATCGGGTTGGGACACCGTTAAGGTGTTATTGTTTTGATGTATTATTGATAACTGTTTTGATTAATAATACGAGTTTGGGGCGTGGGTGTTTCCACGTCAAGTATTTGTGTGTTCTTGTTTTGCGCTTTGGTAGATCTTGTCAATTATTGATTGGTGTGTGTGCTGTATTGGTTGTTTGTGAATCTCGAATTGTGTAAGTCCCCTAACCTAACATTTGTTTGACAAGATGGAGGTCTCTAGTACTGTTTTTGGGTATTACAGTAGTGGTGGTTTTAGTTCTTACCACTACCATACCACATGAAGCTCCTAGAGTCCTTGACAATGGTAAACATATATATGTTATTCTACAACTGCAGTCTCTTCCGAACTAGCTGTTCGTAACAACCTTCTATACGTAATAGGTGCACCATTGTTGGTGGTAAAAACCAGGGTACGTAGTGAGTGCCCTCTAGAACCTAAAGGAATTATGGTTGTTCTTCTCGATCGAGTATTTAAATTCAAGTCTCCATTTGGTGTTGCTACAATGATTTACCATTTATTCATTCAATTATATTAATACAAAAGCATTATTCTGTTTATACACCTAAACTTGAAGTGCACCCAAAGTTTGTAACCCTTTTCAACAAGGTATTTGGTTTGATCTTTTCAATTCAAGGCCGCCGAGTTAAAATTAAATTCTTTAAACGCCATCTCGCTAAAGTTGTTTGATTTATGACCATTTTCGATATTTGACAATTTAATTTTAACCAACTCTAATTGCAAATCTATACTATTATATAAAAGCCGAAACATTAAAAGTTTAGTTGGTTGGTTGGTTAATACCTATTGATTTTACTTATTTACCCTTATTTAATTACAGATAAAATCTTTTTTTATATTTTATCTAACTAAATTTTTTCTTTACTAATCAATTTCCTTTTTCAGGTTAAACATGTTACCTTTAAAATTTTTGCTTTACTAATCAATTTCTATACTATTATATAAAAGCCGAAACATTAAAAGTTTGGTTGGTTGGTTGGTTGGTACCTATTGATTTTACTTATTTACCCTTATTTAATTACAGATAAAATCTTTTTTTATATTTTATCTAACTAAATTTTTTCTTTACTAATCAATTTCCTTTTTCAGGTTAAACATGTTACCTTTAAAATTTTTGCTTTACTAATCAATTTCCTTTTTCAATTTCGTTTTTCAGGTTAAACATGTTACATTTTCTTTTCTTTTTAATAACTAAGCAGTTTCCTTTTTCAGGTAAAATATAATATCTTATATACGTTATCTAATTAAAAAGAATATTATAATTACTATTAACTAATTAATTAATTTGTCATTCAAATTATATTTTCTCTTTTCTCTAACTAAAATATCTCTTTTTCCAATTATATCACAAGTTACCATTTAAAAATCTTCTTTTATATTTTATTTAACTAAATTTTTTACTTTACTAATTAATCCACTTTTTCAGGTTAAACATGTTGCCTTTTTTTTTAATAACTAAGCAGTTTCCTTTTTCAGGTAAAATGTAATATCTTTTATATTTTATCTAATTAAAAAACAAATTATAATTACTGTTAACTAATAAATTAATTTTTTATCTTTTCTCTTTTCTCTAACTAAATTATTTTTTTCCGAATTATATCACGGGTTACCTTTTTCAGCCAAAACAAGTTACATTTTTTATTTTCTCTAACTAAAACCTCTCTTTTTCAAATTATATCACGGGCGATTCTATTTAATTAAAATAAAATCATAATATTATAATGTTATTAATTAAACGATTACCTTTTCAGCTAAAAATGTATCATCTTTTCTATTTTTTCTAATTAAATTCCTTTTTTAAAAAATATCATGGGTAACATTAATTTCTCATTTTCTAAAAATATTACCAGCAAATTTATTTCGTAGAATAACAATTAGATTATAATTACTATAAACTAATCAATTACCATTTTCACCTAAAGTATGTCACCTTTTAATTTTCACGTTACCTTTTTCTATTTTTTAAAACTAAAATTTCTCTTTTTCCAATTATATCATGATAAAAACTGAAACATTAAAAGTTTGGTTGGTACGGTAACTTAATTACAAATAAAATCCATCATACTAACTAATCAATTTCCTTTATATAAAAGTCATCCATCATACTAACTAATCAATTTCCTTTATATAAAAGCCGAAACGTTAAAAGTTTGGTTGGTACGGTACCTGTTAAATTTACTTATTTACCCTTACTTAATTACAAATAAAATCCATCATACTAACTAATCAATTTTCTTTTTTAGGTTAAACATATTATCTATTTTATTTTTCAATAATCAATTTCCTTTTTTAGGTAAAACATATTATCTATTCTATTTTTCAATAATCAATTTCCTTTTTCAGGTTAAACATATTGGGCGTGTTTGGCTCACCTTAACTTATGGGCTTATGGACTTATTTTTGGGTAAAAATTTTATATTTTGATAAAAAAATTTTATACACGTATTTAATATATGTTTGAGATTCAATAAGTTGCAAAAATAAGTTGTAAAATAAGTTGAAAAGTTAGGAATCTCCAACTTTGTCTTAAAATAAGTTGACTTATTCTGGAAAAAAGTTCCCCCAAACACCCCCATTATCTATTCAATTTTTCAATAACTAAATAATTTCCTTTCTCAGGTAAAATACAATCTATACTATTATATAAATTCAGAAACATTGAAAGTTTTGGTACCTGTTTTTTGGTACTAAGTGAATTTACTTATTTACCCTTCATTATAAAAAAATATATATATGATATCTATACTATTAAAACTTCTAAAATAAATAATAACATAATATAAATCTATACTATTATATAAAAGCCGAAACATTAAAAGTTTGGTTCAACGGTACCTATTGAATTTACCTAATTACCCTTACTCAATTAAAGATCTACTAACTAATCAATTTCCTTTTTCAGTTTACACATATTATTATCTTTTCTATTTTCAAGAACTAAATAATTTTCTTTTCCAGGTAAAATACAATATCTTTTATATGTTATCTAACTAAAATTTCTCATTTATTTCTCAGACGAAGGTAGACCGTCGTCACCCTCGGTCTTAGACAGTTTAGGTGTCTGCATAGCAATCTCCAATCACGAATTGGATCCCAAATTGACGGGTTAGTGTGAGCTTATCCATGCGGTTATGCACTAGGAATCCATTTTCTGAAAGATCCTGGCTTTCGTGTTTTGGTGGGTCTCCGAGATCCTTTCGATGACCTATGTTGTGTTGAAGGGATATCTATAGAATCCGATCGATTGCGTAAAGCCCGCGGTAGCAACGGAACCGGGGAAAGTATACACGTTACCTTTTTTCTTTCTTCTTACTAAAACCTCCATTTTTCTAATTATATTACAGGTGTTTCTATTTAATAAAAAAATATTTTAATAATAATAATTAACCAATTACCTTTTCAGCTAAAAATAACATAATTATATATAATTATTATTAACTAATCAATTACATTTTTCAGTCAAAACACGTTATCTTTTCTCTTTTCACTAACTAAAATCTCTCTTTTTCCAATTATATCATGGACGGTTACCTTTTTTAGCAAAAAACGTTATCTTTTTTCTTTCTTCTTACTAAAACCTCCATTTTCTAATTATATTACAGGCGTTTCTATTTAATACAAATAAAATTATAAAATTATAATACTAATAATTAACCGATTACCTTTTCAGCTAAAATATATCACCTTTTCTATTTTTTCTAATTACATTCCCTTTTTTTTCTAGAAATATAATGGGTAGCGTTAATTTCTCATTTTCTAAAAACTATGAACAATTTTATTTCGTAAAATAACATAATTAAATTATAATTACTATAAACTAATCAATTACTTTTTCACATAAATCATGCACGTTACTTTTCTATTTTCTCTAACTAAAATCTCTTTTTTCAATTATATCACGGACGGTTATATTTAATAAAATAAAATAATAATATTATAATCTATACTATTATAAAAAAACCGAAACAGTAAAAGTTTTGGTACCTGTTTTTTGGTACAAGTTTTTCGGTACTTCGTAAATTTACTTATTTATCCTTCATTACAAAGAAAAATAAATACACTTAAAATAAATAATAACATGATATAATTAATGGTAATTAGTAGATTGCCTTTTTCATATTTACTTTTTGTTGAATATATTACCTTTTAAAAATACCTTAAAATATATACCCACCATAATTTTCAAGAAAAATAACACACCTAAATTAAATAATAACATAATATAATTAATGGTAATTAGCTGATTAACATGATAAAATTAATGGTAATTAGTCGATTGTCATTTTCACATTAACATAATAAAATTAGTCGATTGTCTTTTTCACATTTACTTTTAGTCGAAGATATTACCTTTTATATATACCAAAAACATCACTTAATCATTAATATTTCCTTTAGAATTAAAACACATTACCATTTTAATTTAAAACAAATCTTATAATCATTATTATATACCTAAAAATATCGAACCATAATTTTCAGGAAAAGTATACCACCTAAAATAAATAATAACATAATATAATTAATGATAATTAGTCGATTGTCTTTTTCACATTAACATAATAAAATTAAAGCTAATTAGTCGATTGCTTTTATCACATGTAATTTTAGTTGATGATATTACCTTTTATAAATACCTTACCTTTTTTCGAATTAAAACATGTTAGCTTTTTAATTTAAAACAAATCTTATAATCATTAATATATATCGAAAAATATAACATCATAATTTGCAAGAAAAATATAGCCCGAAAATATCGCACCATATTTTTCAATTATTAATAAAATATAATAAAAATCATATATGTTGTTTATAAGAAGGAAACATTAGTATAATCCATAAATATGAGTATATTAAATTATATCAAATTAAAAAAATTATTAAAAATAATGATTATATAAAAATATAATTTTAATATTAAATAAAATTTATAACATATTAAAAGGAACCCGTGCATTGCACGGGTTATAAGGTAGTTATCTATACTATTATATAAATTCCGAAACATTGAAAGTTTTGGTACCTGTTTTTTGGTACTAATTTTTTGGTACCTGTTTTTTGGTACTTCGTGAATTTACTTATGTACCCTTCATTATAAAGAAAAATATATATTAAAACACCTAAAATAAATTTTAACATAATATAATTAATGGTAATTAGTCGATTGCCTTTTTCATATTTACTTTTAGTTGAAGATGTTACCTTTTATCATATCTTCCAATCATTAATATTACCTTTCGAATTAAAATATGTTTCCTTTTTTATTTAAAACTAATCTTACAATCATTAATATATACCCGAAAATATCATACAATATTTTTCAATTATTAATAAAATATATGTTTTTAGGTATTTATAAGAGGTAATATCTTCAACTAAAAGTAAATATGAAAAAAACAGATTACCGTTAATTTTATTATATTAATGTGAAAAAGGCAATTGACTAATTACCATTAATTTTATTATGTTAATCGACTAATTATCATTAATTATATTATGTTATTATTTATTTTAGATGTTATAATTTTCTTGAAAATTATGGTGTGATATTTTCAGGTATATATCAATGATTGTAAGATTTGTTTTAAATTAAAAAGTTAACGTGTTTTAGTTCGAAAGGAAACTTATCGAAATTATTTGTGCGAATTTATGAATGCATTGGAAAAGATGTTTAAGAAGACAGGTTGTTGACAACACAGGTTGTTGACAAATTAATGGTGCTTCCGTGCTTGAGTGAAACCACAACTTTTCTAGCCCTAAAAGAAATGGCACTATGATGTGAATATACTCCGATATTTATATTTTTTTAATAAATATCGGAATGAGTAAAAATTGAATAATAATGTTAAATGATATATCTGCCCTAAAATCACTTTAATAAATAGTAGTTTTTTTTAGGATAGTTCTATAACTTATTTTTGATATTTTATTTTTTTGTATAACCTTAAAATCCGTGCCAGAAACTGGTCCGCAAACGTAAAGAATTCAAAGGGACGGAGGGAGTAAATCGTATTATTTCTTTCCATCATTAATATTTCCTTTCGAACTAAAACATGTTACCTTTTAATTTAAAACAAATCTGTACTATTATATAAAAGTCGAAACATTAAAATTTTGGTACCTATTTTTTGGTACCTATTTTTTGGTACTTATTTTTGGTACTTCGTGAATTTAATTATTTACCCTTCATTATAAAAAAAATACACCTAAAATAAGTAATAACATAATATAATTAATGATAATTAGTCAAGATACTACCTTTTATAAACAACTTAAAACATCAATTGTATCATATATTTTCATCATTAATATTTCCTTTCGAACTAAAAATCTAAAAGACGTTACCTTTTTAATTTAAAACAAATCTTAAAATCTAAAATAAGTAATAACATAACATAATTAATGGTAAGTAGTCAAGATATTACATTTTATAAACACCTAAAAACATCAATCGTATCAAATATTTCCATCATTAATATGTCCTTTTGAACTAAAACACATTATCTTTTTAATTTAAAACAAATCTTACAATCATTAATATATACCCGAAAATATCACATTAATATAATAAAATTAACGGTAATTAGTCGATTGTCTTTTTCATATTTACTTTTAGTTGAAGATATTACATTTTATAAACATGTAAAAACATGAATCATATCATATCTTTGGATCATTAATATTTCCTTTCGAACTAAAACACATTACCTTTTTAATTTAGAATAAATCTTTCAATCATTAATATATAACCGAAAATATCACACCATAATTTTCAACTAAAATGTAACACCTAAAATAAATAACAATATAATATAATAAATGGTAATTAGTCGATTGCATTTTTCATATTTACTTTCAGTTGAAGATATTACCTTTTATAAACACCTAAAAAGATCAATTGTATCATATTTTTCAATCATTAATATTTCTAATTAAAACATGTTACCTTTTTCATTTACAACAAATCTTACAATCATTAATATATACTCGAAAATATCACACCAAAATTTTCAATTATTAATAAAATATATTAAAAATCATATACGTTGTTTATAATAAGGAAACATTATTATAATCTGTAAACATGAGTATATTAAATTATAACAAATTAAAATTAAAAAATTATTAAAATAATGATTATATAAAAACATAATTTTAATATTAAATAAAATTTATAACATAATACAAGAAACACGTGCACTGCAATACTAATAATTAATCGATTATCTTTTCAACTAAAACATATCATCTTTCTATTTTTTCTAATTAATTTCCTTTTTTTCTAGAAATATAACGGACAACGTTAATTTCTCATTTTCTAAAAAACACTAGGAGCAATTTTAATTAGTAATTGAACATAATTAAATTATAATTAGTATAAACTAATCAATTACCTTTTTCACCTAAAACATGTCACCTCTTTAATTTTCCATTTTTCTTTTCTATTTTCTCTAACTAAAATATCTCATTTTTCAAGTATATTAAGGGCAGTTCTATTATATGAAATAAAATAGTAATATGATAATACTAATAATTAATCGATTAACTTTTTCAGTTAAAACATATCATTTTTTCTATATTTTATAATTAAAATCCCTCTTTTCCTAGAAATATCACGGGCAACAATAATTTTTCTTTTTCTAAAAACATTACAAGCAATTTATTTAGTAAAATAACATAATTAACTTATAATTACTATAAACTAATCAAATACCTTTTTCACCTAAAACATGTTACCTTTTTAATTTTCTCTAACCAAATCCTCTATTTTTCCAATTATATCATGGGCATTCTATCTAATAAAAAAATAATTTTATAATTACTTATAATTAACCGATTATCTTTTTCAACTAAAATCCATTATCTTTTCAAAATTTTTAACTAAAATTTCCCATTTTCTAGAATTATCACGAATAACATTTATATAATTATCATCATATAATCTCATTTAAAAATTTAAGTCTCCAAAAATCATGTTTTAAAAAAATTAATTCAAATAATTAAAAATTTTAATATAATATTAAAAAATCTGTGCATCGCACGGTTTTAAGCTAGTTAAGATAAATTTACAATTCGAATAGTGTCATGTCATAACATATGTAGAGTAGCATAGAGAACTATCTTACGTTATATTACCTTTTCCTGAAATATCGCGGGTAGAAAATATACATCTAAGATTTTAAATAACTTTTCAGGGTTAAATATCGTGAAATTTTAAATAACAATTTTTATATTATTTCATATAGAACTAGTTGATAAAGCCGCGCTTCGCGGCGGCATTACAATATTTTTAAAAAAATTCAATACATTTATGTAATATTATAATATTAATATTAAATTTTAATAATTAAATAATATTCTTTAATGAATCAAGAAAAAATTCTTGTTAAACACAATTTTTTCGATTGAGCCGCTCTCTCGTTAAAACCGAAATCCCATCTTTAACATATATAGTATAAAGACTTATATAATAATTTTTATCCATAAAATCGAACCGTAAAAATAAAAAAATTATGACATAAGTATCAAATTCTAATGGCTAATATAATCTTTTCTAATGAGCCGTCTTCCCGTTAAATACATTTCGAGCCACTCTTATTTTTTTTTTTGATAAGCTTGCAATAATATTAAAGAAGGCCTAACGGCACTTACAACAGAAAGGAAAATAAAACCCAGCCACCACTGCAACACACAAGAGACTACTGGAGACCTAGTATAGTGCTAAGAGAATCAAAGAACTAAAACCTAAATAAGCTTATAGCAAACAACCTACGACCACAGATAGAGTCAACAATCTTTATTCTTTAAGAACAAGATTATCAAGATCATTCTTGTCGTCACATCCATCAGAGTATGGAGATACTTTGGCCTGACTAGAAGAGGATGCATCTCAAATGCCTCCATGTTGAACCACAGATTGTTCATCTCTTATATCCATGACCCAATTAGATGCAGTAGCTTTGATCCCCTTTTTGCCAACGTGTCTGCCTCTTGATTATATTCCCTAGGAATATATTTAAACTCTAGTGTAGCTGAGGGTGTTAAAAAACAGTGCATATCCTCATGAATCCAACCTTGCCTAAAACACGATAAGGCCTCTGCAGAGTCTGAGCAGATAACAAATTTTGCATGCTCTTTTTTTATATGAATAAGCAATTTGATAATAAACCACATAGCCACTAATTCTGTTTCCAATGCAGAAGAGGCTAAAATCGGACATGAGAAATTATACCTCATACTTCGAGAGTTATCTTTTATCCAACCACCAATGCCAGCAGTCGTTGCCATGCTGGGGTTGATTTTAAAAGAGCCATCCACCGAACAAACAAAATCAAAATTGAGAAAGAGATCATCCCAGAACTCAGATTTCTTATCTATTGCATGCACATGTAGGGCACCCATAGGATTTATTTCCCAAGTAGATGATAATTTCTCACTCAACATGTCTATAGCTCCAAGCCATTTAAATGTCCTAATTTTAATAAGACATTCGCAATTGTGTCGCTTAATGCGAGTGTTTTGAAAACTTTGCTCATTTCTACACAACCAAATGTTCCACAATACAGATGATACCATTACTTGCCAAGCTTTAACATTCATACCTTCAGGGGTAGATTTCAGTAGGTCAACCAAATTAAAGTTGAGATTGAGTAGATGCTGGTGCTTCCAATCACACCAATTTCTGAGAAAATCCCAACTCCAACATGCTAGTTCACACTTAAAAAATAAATGTTCCAAACTCTCCTCATGTAGGCCACACCAGTTACAAAGTGAAGAAAAATTCCCAGAATTAATACGTCTCACCAATAAGCATTTGGTAGGAAGAATATTGTGTGCCACCTTCCAAAGAAAAACCCGAACCTTTTGAGGAACCATAATTTTCCAAATAATCGACCAAATTGGGGCTTGCAAATGTGGTTGAACCATTGCTAAATAACAAGCCTTAGTTGAAAACTTTTGATTGTTATGAAGCCAAATAAGATTATCACCTTTGTTGACTATGACAACTTGCTCAATGATCCTATTCAGCCTAGAGAACTCTGATTCTTCCCATGCTATTAAAGGTCGTTTCCAGATCAAATTCCACTCCTCCACATTATATGTCCAGGCTTGTAAGACCGAGCGAATTGTGCTGAATTTTAAAGTAGACAAAGAGTAAAGTCTATGAAAAATTGTACTTAGAGGAGAGTCCCCACACCAAAAGTCTTCCCAGAACCTTATTAACATACCATCTCCCAATTGCCAGTAGAATTTATTATTAGAGATTTGATTTGAATTTATAATTTCCGAACCCACAGAAACTATGTCACGCAGAGTATGAGAAGTTGCATTATTGGTTAATCCTGCCAAGCTTGACGAAAAATCTGGTCCATACTTGCTTGCCAAGAATGTATTCCAATATTTGTTTCTCTCCTCAAACCACCTCCACCACCATTTAAATAGTAAAGCATTATTTCTCTCCCGCAAGGAAGCAAAACCTAAGCCTCCCACCACTTTCGGTTTACAAATTTTGTTCCATCCCAGAAGGTGAAGTTTTGATCTGGTCTCATCTCCCACTAACTTCACACCCCAAAAGAAGGATTTTCTCATTCTATCAATTCTCGACTCTACAGCTTTAGGCATTTTATATAAGTTGTACCAGTAAATGGGAGTACTATCAATAGCAGCTTTAGCCACTCTTATTTGGAACCGAAATTCTAACTTTATTATATGAAGAGAGTAAATTCCAATTTTTATATTCTTTAAACTTTCTAATATTTATGGAATTTTAAAATATGAAAATACATCTTTTATTTTCTGTATATTATAGATATTCTTGTATTTATTTACAACTTCCGCATGAAAATGTCTTTCTGTTATGTTAATATATATATATAAAAATACGAAGACTTTTCGTTACGGGAATAATATAAAATTTATGGATATATTTTTATAATGCAAGTATAATTAACTTGTATAAAAAAGTTACAATAAAGGATTTCTAGGAAAAAAGATATATAATTTTAAAAAATTGTATAAGACGTCTCAACCGTCCTCGTATTCTACTTCCAATAAAACATTTTATTTTATGTATTCCTTATATATTCAAACATCTTTTATACAATCTTCTCTAATAAACCGCTTTCTCATTAAACACAGTTATTATTATTGATCCGCTCTCTCGTTAAGATCAAAAATCTAACTTTTACATATATCACTTGTATGATAATATTTATCCATAAAAATCAAATCCTAAAAATAAAATAAAATTTATAACATCAATATATTATATTTTAATAGTTTATACAATCTTTTATTGTAAGTCATCTTCCCGTTAAACACGTTTCAAGTCACTCTTATTTGGGATCAAAATTTCAACTTCATTACATATTATTGATAATACTTATCTTACACAACAGCTTTTTTCTTGAAATCAAAATCTAAAAAATAGGGTGAATTTCAATTTATACTTTCGCTAAACTTTCTAAAATTTATGGAATTTTAAAAAATGAAAACACATCTTATTTTCTCTTTATATTATAGATACTCCTGTATTTATTTTATTCAAACATCTTATATACGGTCTTCTCTAATGAACCGCTTTTTCGTTAAACACGTACGGTTATTACTATTGATCTGCTTTCTCGTTAAGACCAAAAATCTAACTTTTACATATATCACTTGTATGATAATATTTATCCATAAAAATCAAATCCTAAAAATAAAATAAAATTTATAACATTAATATGATATTTTAATAGCTAATACAATATTTTATAGTGAGCCGTTTTCCCGTTAAACACATTTCGAGCCGCTCTCGTTTGGGATCGAAATTCTAACTTCATTACATATTGTTGATGATGCTCATCTTACACAACAACTTTTTTTCTTTAAAATCAAAACATAAAAAATAAAGTGAATTCCAATTTTTACTTTTTCTAGACTTTCTAAAATTTATGGAGTTTTAGAAAATGAAAACGCATCTTATTTTTTCTTTATATTGTAGATACTCCTGTATTAATTTAGGATTCCTGCATGAGAATGTTATTTTATTATATTAACACATCAATGATTTTATTTTTAAATACGATGATTTTTTTATGACAATAGTATTGAATAAATTTTCCTAATAGAAGTATAATTAACTTATATGAAACGACATATTTTAAGAAGTTCGTACCTTCTAAAAAATATTTATTTATATATCTTCACTATATATTCAAACACTTATTCTACTTCTAATAGAACTTTTATTTATATATTTTTTTCTATAAATTCGAACTCTTATTCTCTATAAATTCGAACTCCTATTCTACTTCGAATAAAACTTTTAATCATATGTCTAATAAATACTTATTCTACTTCCAATAGAACTTCTAATCATATGTATTCCTTATAAATTCGAACTTTTCTTCTCTATAAATTCGAACACCTATTCTACTTCTAATATGTTAAATGATATTTTTATATTTATTAGTGTTTAAATTCTAAAATTCTAGAAAATTAGAAAAATAGATTTAGACGATTTTAGAGCGCCACCTAAACTCCCGTATACCCTCCTTTATATATATATATTGAAGCTCAATTAAAAGAGATGAGATGTTCCTTTTATATATGATTCCATATCGAAAGTTCATTAAAATTTAAAAGTGATCAGATATTTCTCTCTCCTTGAGTGATAAACAAAATGGAGACAATTCAGTAAGAGGAATGGAATTCGAGAATGGAAAATGCTATATGATATACATGCAATTTTACAATTTAATCATAAAAACAATTAAATGAAAACTACATCTATATGATTTCTTCCAAATCCAACGAATATAAATGAAATTAATGTGATATTGAAAGGTGTAATATGCTAATTAGTAAATTGTTAGCATATTATTTTATTTTTTTTGAAATAGAGCATATTATTATTGATATATTGAAAGTTACATTATTGGACAAAAGAAATAATTTACTTTATTACGATCAGTATAATGTATAAACGAATTAAAACTTTGAATAATACGAATATTTACAAATATTTTATCAAAAATAGTAACCAAAAATCAGTACAATACTCTTTTGTAACATGGGGATAATATAAACAAGGGTAATGCTAAACATAGTTCTTACGGTTATGGTTAAGAATGAATGTAAGTTGATAAATGTAATTAATATGTCAGATTTGCACATAATTTATTAAGTTTGCACGAATTTTAATATGATTATTTAGTAATTTGAAAATTTTTATTAATGAAAATTGATGTGAATATAAGAGGTACACCATTATTATTTGAAAAAATAAATTAGTGTTATAAAAAAGTATTGGAAAATAAAAAATTAATTAAACAACTTAGAGCATCTCCAACCACAAGAAACCCTTAGCTAAAATTAGATAAAAGATACCTTAAATAAAAATTATAGAGATTATCTAAAAAAAACTTGAACTCCAATGGGTCAAAGCTGTTAGCTATAATTTTAGATAATTTCTACAGGTTGACTATATTTGTCGAACCTCTATATAGCTGTAAGAAATCTGTAAGAAGATTCCACATCATTCATTACCATATTGAAGTGATATATTCTATTTATAACAACCTAAATTATTAATAACATACTATTTTTAAAATATAGCCAACCAATATAGCTAATACCATTGAAGTAAAATGTCTTATAGATTCAACAAATTTTACATAATGTCCTACAGGTCCAATTTAGCCAACCAATTTTAGCTATTCCCGTTGGAGATGCTCTAAGACTAAATATTGAAAACATGAAAATATTTAATGCTTAACCATAACCTAAGGTTATAGTTAGCATTTCCCTACAAACAAAAGGAACGTGTCGCGACTTTATTAATTGACAAAAATATAAAACTTTATGATGTGAAAATATTTTATGACTTGCAACGTATAATACAAACCTTTGTTGATTATATAACCAGTCAAAATTAAGACCTTTTCATTTTCTACAAACAATTGTCATAAAACTACGTAATTCTAGTCAACAGTCCAAACCCATGCAATGGGTATATAATATATATACTATATATATAGCACATCTTTATTCAATTACTCTCCACATTTCATTTTATCAAACACTTTCTTTTTGCTTGCTCAACACAATACATTTGATTATTCTCCACATTCAATTTATCAAACACTTTTTGCTTGCTAAACACAGTAAACACCTTATGGCACGTTCAGGCATTTCTGCTCTAGCAATCCTAACTATTTTTGTGCTGGTTTTAAGCATGATCGGACGATACGAAGCTTGCAGACTCTTGGAGGAAGAAGCAACATTGGCGAAAAATGCAAAGATTGTTTTCGATAATTTACATTTACAGGCTCTTCAAACGGGTACCAGTAAGACTCCTGGAAAGAATGGCTGCAGCTACGTTCCCGGCAACTCTAACCCTTGCAAAACGAACTCGCAGAATTTTGCAGGGAAGCGTACAACAGCACTTCCTCCATCGTTGCCACGACAAGCATATCCGCAGGTCATGACACAATTCGGTGTTGCTAGCTAAATATCATCTGGACCACCGTCGCAGGGCTAACAAGAAATAAGTAACAATGACCACACAGGAGGGAATTCATTGGTTCTCTTCTGTTTTCTATTTCTTCTACATATTCTTTTATTGTTTTCCAACCATTGATTGTATGTATTTTCATTTAAAATTATTTTTTTTGTGTGTCGAATTGTATATTTCTGTTATTAAAGTTTGTGTACAATAAGATACATGACAGAGCTGAAGAAAGTTAAGTCATCATTTCAATGTATACTCAGATCAGCATTAGCTTGTAAAATAAAAGAGATCTGTATAATATCATTCATTATGCTTCTTCGTAGCATGATTTTCTTGCAAACTATTGACTTGCAATGCATGTTTTATTCACATTCTTATCGAAATTGAAGTATCACATTATGCTGATTCTATTTTATATTCTCAGTTACTCATGCATACGAGTAAACTAAACTATCGCGTTATCAACTGTCCATGAAGGCGCCTCTTATGAATTTGTTAGCAGATAGCACCAAGCCAGTGCGAGTATGAATTTGCTAGCAGAAAGCACAATGCAAGTATAGACAATTGTGTTATGTCCAGACAAAGAGAAGATTGAACAGAGAAAATATCGAATATTTTAAGAGAATGCGTGACCAGCACATTATAAATTAGCTAGAGTAATAAAGGGAATGAGAGAAAGGCCTCGATGGTAGTCGAGAGAGTAGCAAGCAATCATAACACGATCATAAACTGCTGTTTGTAGAATTAGACAGTGAAATATCGTTAGAATCAAAGAAACAGGAATATGAACTTCTGGCCCTTTTTTAAGTTTCTACTGGTCTTTTTCTTTTGTCAAGTTCAGTAAGCATGGTTTGTGCAACACTTGTGACTGAAAATTGACGTAGTATTGAAATTTGAACGTACAGGATTGGGTTGGACGGGTTTCATATACTCCAAGGAGGAAATAGATTTCTGTCATAAGTTTCACACGTTTATCAACAGTCTTGCATTCTCTGCAAATTATGGAGACCTCGGCGACTACAAAAAAATTATGGCATTTATGTTAGTTTAGGGGACTTACACAATCCGAGATTCACAAACACCAATACAGAGCACACACACAATCAATTGATTAGTTAACAAGATCCACTAAAGCGCAAAACAAGAACACACACAATATTTGACGTGGAAACACCCACGTCCCAAACTTGTATTATTAATCTTAACAATAATCAACAATACATCAAAACAATAACACCTTAACGGTGTCCCAACCCCTTGATACTTGAGCCAACAATGCTCAAGCATCACCCAAACAATACTTAAGACTACATCTCTTAAGCTTTCCCCTCTATCAAACAAATACAATATGACTATGTATATATAACCACCCAAAACTTAGCCACCAAGACTTACCATACTTGTTCTACAAGTCTTACCATACTTGTTATACAAGTCTTCCAATTCTTGGCACCTAATTTCCCAACTTAGTGATCAATACATACCATATATAATAATTGTCTACACATACAATTATTATCTTACCAGTATATATCTTAAAACACCCAAGCTCATAACATCATATTGGGTTGAAACCCAACAATCCTCCCCTTCAACCCAATACCCACATCGGATTGAACGCCATCAAGCCATCGACGTCCATTCGCCAACGCCTCCCCTCGAACAAGAACCTCATCTTGCTCCTCCAAACATTGAGTGTCGCTAAAACCCATATAGTAACCCTCCAAACCATCCAAACCATCGTCCTTCACCATAACGATGTATCCATCTACAAAATCACGTGCATCAACCATCACGAGTGCTCTTCCACATGTTGAGTCACCCGATCCTTGCTTTCCCAATCCTTCGACCTCTTGAAGAAAATCCATAGTATCATCCAAACAGTTCACCAGGTTGATCAAGCTATTGAAACAATTGCGATGACCTCTTCCATCTTCTTCCATCTTGAGTCCGAACACAAGATTGATCCACGGTGCAAGTCAACCGCCAAATCGCACGTAACTTTGTCTCCACCCGCTTTAGTAGCAATCTCCTTGTCAGCAAATCCTTCTCGAACTTTCCCTCAACCTCATCCGTCACGAACCCAAACCTTGGCTCTGATACCACTTGTTAGTTTAGGGGACTTACACAATCCGAGATTCACAAACACCAATACAGAGCACACACACAACCAATTGATTAGTTAACAAGATCCAATAAAGCGCAAAACAAGAACACACACAATATTTGACGTGGAAACACCCACGTCCCAAACTTGTATTATTAATCTTAACAATAATCAACAATACATCAAAACAATAACACCTTAACGGTGTCCCAACCCCTTGATACTTGAGCCAACAATGCTCAAGCATCACCCAAACAATACTTAAGACTACATCTTTTAAGCTTTCCCCTCTATCAAACAAATACAATATGACTATGTATATATAACCACCCAAAACTTAGCCACCAAGACTTACCATACTTGTTCTACAAGTCTTACCATACTTGTTATACAAGTCTTCCAATTCTTGGCACCTAATTTCCCAACTTAGTGATTAAGTACCATATGTAATAATTGTCTAAACATACAATTATTATCTTACCAATATATATCTTAAAACAGCCAAACCCATAACATCATATTGGGTTGAAACCCAACAATTTCTCCAACAAAAGAATCAATAATGAAATGTTTCTCATTTGTATAATTGTAAGAATCTGCAAATACTTAAAATCACTCTACGCTAGCTGCCATAGAGGTCCTTTTCATTTCATCTATTCCAGTCAATTTAATCAATTTATTTAAGATATTACAGTAAAGATATGTTTAGTCCTGCATAATGCACATTACAGCATGCAACACTAATAAATAAGCAATTAACACAAAAAAACATGCACGAGTATTGAGGACATTTCATCTTCTTGCTAACATACAAATATCCAAGACATTTCAAGTTACGCAAAACACCATTTAAAATAAAAGCCCTCAAAGAAAGCATACACATACTTGGATACCAATATTTCTCTGTAAACATATAACCCATCTCCACAATTTCGTCAACTGCTGCATACGTCTATTCACCATATTGATATCATCAGCTACTTCAGTCTAACGTGTTTGTTGAACAAGATGAAGGTATCTAGTACTGTTTTGGGTATTATAGTAGTCGTGATTTTTGTTCTCGATCACGGCTATCAAACCACATGAAACCCCTATAGTCCTAGACAATGGTAAAATATGTTATCCTACAACTACAGTCTCTTCTAAGATGTGTAAAACCACCTTCTGTGCGTGATGGGCGCATCAATACTGGTGGTAAGAACCAGGGTGGTGGATGCTCTCCAAAACCTGAAGGGATTATGCAGGTCCGAGTGTGGCTTTTCTTTTCGAGTATCCTAATTCAAGTCTCCATGTGGTGTTGCTACAAGGCTGACAGACCCTCTATATATATGTAACAAAGATTTACCATCAAGTCATTCAATCATATTAATACAAAGCATTATTCTGTTTGTACACCTAAAGGTGCCATGCTGATGCAGGATGGAACAATAAGTAAATCCCGTTTTCGTATGCAAATATGTCAACTACATTACATCAGTACGGCTTCTCTAAGAAAGATTTGTCTTGCAAATGCAACTTTACAGATGGATCATTTTGATAGAGCGGTAGGAAGCTAGTCTTCCATATTCTTGGTGCTATCATCTGTGATGAACTAAGCTAACCATAACTGTTAACACATGATTTATGAAGGGAAAATTACTGATTAGATAGGTATAAAAATAACAGAGGAGTTCAAAGCTCCAAGAACAACGATACGTCGCTTACAACTAGGGACATTCGAGAGGCCCTTCTCTCCCAATAAGATAAACTAAAGACGACACAATTAATCAGATAACCCTAATTCTCCACATTAATCCCCTTTTGTATCTCTCTTCTCTGCATTTACCGTTCTATCCTCCCATATCTTGTGTTTGGACCTTTTTGCCCTGATTGCCCTTACTTGAGTACATGTGCCCTGTTGCTGTCACTTGAGGGTGCATTACAATACTCCCCCCCAAAAAATTCACCTTGTCCGCAAGGTGGAAAGCTGGAAAACGCTGATTGATTAAGTCTATAACTTCTCCTGTTGCTTCAGTCAGCGGCAAGCCCATCCCTTTGATGAATACTTCCATTTGCTTTAGATGGTACTTCTTGAATTCCTTCCTACAAGCCACATAACTGATCCAATTATGCCAGGCATAAGTACCCAACTTGTAATGTGCATTGCCATCTTCCTGCCTTGTTTTCGCCCACACTTTATCACTCTTAATCAAAACATGTTCTATGTCTGCTCGTTCCTGCAATCCTCCCAGGTGAACTGAGATTACAGTCGTCACAGTAGCTTTATCTAGTTTCAGGTCTTTGTCCTTAATCTTTTCTTTGTTCAGATTAATAATAAAAACTGACTTCTGGTTTTGCTCATACCCGCCAGGATCAAAGACACGTACCTTCTTCTCAGCGATGCAGTACTTATCCAAACTATAAGCACTTGGAGTTGCTGCACATTCTTTATTAATCTACATCATCAACAAGCCATCCATAACATCAACATAAGATAGTGTTCTATTCTCTGGATCAGTCACGTAGAGTTCTACATGATCATGTCTCCGACTAGAAGTCACCAATGTCCACATAATTGTTTCATTTCCTTCAGGTACTTGCTCTAGAAATATCCATCCCCCACCAAAAGCAAAATCGGTGAGCACTATTGTTAGACACTTTGATTTTAATCGCATATCCTTGGACCATTCCATAGCTTCACCATTGGCAGAGATAGTAGCTACCTGGACAATTTCTTCTCGTGTGTTTATAATTGTTGCTCTACTCTTTAATTTTGATATTATAGGATCATTACTATATTTCCCAATTTCTTCAACTGCATTTACCCCTCCATTCTTTTTTGCATAATCATCTTCAGCAATATGTGAATACACACCAATTGTGCCTCCACCAGGATCATAGATAAGCAATTTATTTTCGTCAAGATTAGTGGTGATCACCTTGCTTAGTTTTAGGATAAACATTGAAAGCATTCTCTTAACCAAGTTAGGAGTATGTGGCTTTACACCAACAACAATCTGCATACCTGTGACTAAACCAACAATTCCTGTATCAAAACTGGGTTCAATTAGTTGTTGTGAAGTTGCAATATCGTGCTGGTTACCACCTATTTCCTCGGCCCACTACAATCGTTGCCACTCCGTGACAGGACCAGCAGCTGACTTATTGAGGATTTGATGTCTTGGAAGCTCTCTGAAAAGCTCTGGAACCTTAATATCCCTGCCATGTCGTGGCCTGCTAGCTATCCTCGAAGCCCAAGTCACAGGGGGCAACTTCATCCCCTGTCCTTTAAGCCTAGTAAAGACACTCAATGATTCGTCAACAAGACCACTAGATCCTCGTGAATAACGGTTTTGCACTGTCCAAAAGTTGACTTCCCACTTTACTTGAATCAGTGAGTTCAATTTCCGCTGCGATTAAAGAGCTTCCAGTTGCAAAAATACCCTCTCGGATGCTTGTAGTTTCAGTGATTGCTCCCTACAAATTATCAACCCACTCCCAAACCGCATTGGCCTCCTTCACATCCTCATCACACTTAGTAGAGGCAAACAAACCTATATATTCATCATCATTGTGCCAAATGTTCCAAGTGGCAGCAACAAACATCCTTGTGCCAACTGTTCCAACTGCATCAGGCTGAGCATGAGCCGGATCAGCGTCAACATTGATGATCCTCTTATGAGATTTAAGCAAACCATCTACAGCTTGAGGACTGTTGGCATCTGATTCTGATCGCTCCTTGGCAAACATCCTAACAATGCTTTCATTAGTCCTAGAAGGACCCTCAATCGTTTGAATTCCCTCACAAGTTTTCTTAATGTACTCTTCCTTTCGTCCCATGATACTACCAACCTTTTGCACAGGGGCTAACAACCTAAAATCATTCTCTCCAAGACATTTTTTAAGCTCATCTCTATTAATTTGATCATCTAAACTTGCAACAAAAGGATTTTCAACAACATTATCCAACTGAAATCCATTACTTAAAACCCTATCAGTGCTACAATGTTTTTCATTCTCCGACGCCAAACAGTACAGTGAAATGTAATACACAGATTTGTTCACAAATACATTATCACTACACTCCTTGAGATGACATCCCTCTCCCCTAAACTCACTTCTTCCCCCGTAATCACCATGTCCACCGTAACTACTATTGAAATTTTGGTAAGTAAATGAACAGAACTGCCTCAATATAATCTCCTTCAAATCACTCCAACAACGAAAAGGATGTCGTTTGTTCTCCCATTGATACCATCGTAAAACATCCCCGACGAACGCCATTTCTACCGCCTCTAATAACTCATCTTCGGACACACGATATACATACAAAATACGTTCAACTCTCATAACCCACCCATTCGGGTCCTTACCATCAAACCTCGGTATGTCAAGTGTTCGTACTCGCCCTTGCCTCGGTCTTCCACCCGACCCACCATCCTTATAACTACCCCATATATCTGTTCCCACTTCTCCATAACAACCCACATCAGTCCCTTTCCCAAAATTAGCATAACCATTGACATGAGGGTTTATATGAGGGGAAAAATCTGGGTGTATACCTGTTTGTGTATTCAACTGTAATGGAGCTATTCCCGGTCGATTGCCCCTTTCTCCTATCAAATTTCCCTTTTGAGTCTCATCACTTTCGTCAAATTCATAAGTCCCTTCCTCCAAAACTCTCTCAGGACTTCCATCAAACACCTTCCCTGCATACCCCATTTGACACACAACATCAACATCCCGCGCTTCTCTCTTGTCACCCTGCTGTTTGACCGCCTTGATATGCCGCTCCGTATCCCACTCTTCTAGTGATTGCTGCACATTCTGCTTGATCTTGTCGAATGCCTTATCAATCATCTCCTTCAATTTTTTCTCCCAATCTTTCATCGTCTCTTTTTGTTCATCAACCCGCTGAGTCACCGTTGGAGTTACGGATGCCATGGAATCGTCACTGCTTTGATACCACTTGTGATGAACTAAGCTAACCATAACTGTTAACACATGATTTATGAAGGGAAAATTACTGATTAGATAGGTATAAAAATAACAGATGAGTTCAAAGCTCCAAGAACAACGATACGTCGCTTACAACTAGGGACATTCGAGAGGCCCTTCTCTCCCAATAAGATAAACTAAAGACGACACAATTAATCAGATAACCCTAATTCTCCACATTGATCCCCTTTTGTATCTCTCTTCTCTGCATTTACTGTTCTATCCTTCCATATCTTGTGTTTGGACCTTTTTGCCCTGATTGCCCTTACTTGAGTACATGTGCCCTGTTGCTGTCACTTGAGGATGCATTACATCATCTCGAGTCATAATGGAGAATGCATGAACAATCCCACTGCAATCAGTTGTATGGACACATAGGCACATCACTTGTACACTTGCATTATCTTGTATTGAGTGAAAACACCTTTATCCTAACCAGTTGAGTGCCACATTTTGCAAACCACTTGAGAAACCATTTCCATACATTACAATAAAAAAACCTTAAGGTCATGCCTTCACACACAATGGGTTTCACTAACTCAACAAACCTTAAAAAACTTGTAAAGATTGAATTTTGATCACTAGGGGTCGGCTCAATTCAACAAATCACTAGTTGCCATCTTTAATCTTGCACTAACAACATATATAAAATTGAAAAGGAAAATGATAGGGCAATAGGGGTACCAAATTGGATACCAAAATAGTTCCCAAATGATAGGTGTCACAATCTAATTGGTGTTTCACAAACATTTAATAAGATGTATCCCCTGCATTCACATTATTTTTTTTCCAAACTGACACATCACCTTTGTCACATCATTTAGTAACAAATTTTGGTACCCGGTACATGTAGCATTAGTCAATTGAAAAAGACAGATATTAATTGGCCGGTTTCTTGTCTATCTACTGTCTACACGTCACACATTAATTTCCACAACAGTAGAACCGTTTTATGATTTGCATAACTTTATAATCCAATTACATCCGATGATCATATTAAGTTCATAACAACATACTCCCTCCGTCCCTTAATGTTTTTCCTGTTTTGACTGGACACGTTTGCCAACGCACACTTTTGATCGCTAATATCTAGAATTTCGTATTTGTATTAAATATAAAAACTTCACTGTATTAAAGTACTCATAAATACGAATCCAACAAGATCACTCATGACTATATTTGGTCTTATAGATTAGACGTAAATTAGTAATTTGTCTCATGTTATGAACAGTCCCGACATTTTAAACAAGAAAAACAATTAGAGACAAAGGGAGTATTACTTAAGCCCTTTTGTTGAATACTCACCAGAAAATCACCTTTTGTTAGATTGGTGAAGTTTTTTATGAGATGCAAGGTGATGAAAGTGTTTAGGCCATATAAAAGTAAAGTTGAGAGCTCAAGATCAGCTAAAGGTGGTAATTCAGAGATAAATTTTGCTGATAAGAAATGTGTAAAGAGATGTTCCGCAAGAGTACAAGATGATTTTGTTGATAAGATATGTGGTGAAGACATTCAATGCTTAGGCTATGTTCACTTGGATTGAATGGAATGAGGGGAGAATGGAATGAAATTTATTCTATTATTTGGGGAGATTGGGGAAAGTATTTATAAATTTCATTGCTTCATTCCTCTCCAAATAATTTGAACTAGAATTCTAACCCACATGTTTTGGAAGGAATGCTCCATTCCCAATCTTCATCAATTTCTTTGCAATCTTCATCATAAAAAACTTCTTCTCCCTCATATTTGTTCATTATTTCCCCAACATCCCCCTTTCTTCATAAATTTTGTTTACAATTTTCATTCCATTCCTACCCCATTCCATTTTTTCCAAGTGAACACACCCTTAATGTAAGAATTGATGGACCACAAGAAGGTATCTATATATATTATAATGCCTGGAGATCGGAAATGCACCAGAACAGTTCAAGGTATTTTTCTTGAATTTTCATTTTTTTTTTATTTTTTTTATTAAAATTCTTTTTTTGCATTAAATAGCTATTAATGACATTTTAATTAGTCATTAATTACACCTATTAAACATATATTAAATTTACACTATTTAATTTGTTTAAAAATTAGCAAACTTTAGTTGAACATTATAGTTATTTTTTCAATATTAAATATTAATTATATATGGTTATGTTTATTTTTAGTTAAAATGACGAATAAGAATTTTTTATATTGCGTTATTTTTTATTCCCTATTCAAGATCACTATAATTTTTTTCGGATGATTATAGGGTACACGACCTTAAATTCTCAAGCAATTTTTATTATCAATAATTGTGAAAATCGTAATAAATTATGGAAGTACAAGATATTTATTTAATATCTAGAATTGTATACAAGAGAAAACTGGGTCTGAGGACAACCTCAGGGATCTCCCCTGAGATTATAAGAAATATTGTTTATAAAGTAAGGGGCCCCGCAGGGGCAGTTTTGTAAATCTAAATTTTTTATCAGTAATTTACACAAATGCCCTTAAATTTTGTATTGATTTATTCTATTCTCAGGGTTCTAACCTGAGGTCATCCTCAGGCACATGAAACCCTTGTATACAAACAGTACAGATAGATTTTCAATTTTGCACATGAATAAATAATACATGAGTTATGATCAAATCGATTAAATTTAACAAATCCAGTCATTTATCGGAAGATAAAATTGATAAAAAAGCTATACACCCATTGTTTCGTTATATTGTGTTTAAATAATTTTTTATTGTAATTAAACAAATTCTTATACTATTATTGAATACGTATATTATGAGAGGGCTGTCGGTTTTAAAAAACATTATTAACCAACTTCTCAAATAATCTTTATTATCCATGATTGTGGAATCGTAGTAAATTATGGAAGTACATGGATCTTTACTTAATATCTGAAATTTGTAAATAAATCATGCACATACACACATGAGTTATGACCAAACTAATTAAATTGAACAAACTCAACCATTTTATCGAAAGATTAAATTGATAAAAAAATTATATGCCCATTGTTTCATTATATTGTGTCAAAATAAATTAATATTCAAATTAAATAAATTCTTAAACTATTATTGAACATGTATATTATGAGAGGGATGTCGGTTTTAAAAAACGTTATTAAGTTGTATTCAATATTTGTAACTTTTGATTGTAAATATTACGTTCATATTGTAATTTTTATTTTTATATGTTTGTGATGTTTTTAAGATTATCAAAATTTTAGATACATATAATGAAAATATTTTTCCAATTAATAATTCATGTAAATTATTTTTAAATTAATTTTTAATAGAATATTCATAAGAGACCAATCAATTTTTAAGAATAATAGAAATTAATTTATCTATTACAGTACTTTTATATAAAAATTTATTATAATAGCAGGAAACTGGAAAGACTTGCACTTAGAAGCTTCAAAATATTTTTCTTGAATTTTCACTTTTTTATTTTTTATTAAAATAATTTTCTTGCATTTAATTAATAATTATTTTATACCTATTAAATATATATTAAATACACTTTATTTCATATTTAATATAAAAGTTTAACAATTTTATTAGAATATTATTATTATTATTATTATTATTATTATTATTATTATGTTATAAAATGTTAATGATTTATATAAAAATACCAATATTTTATGGTAAAACAATAAAATAAAATAATTTTTATCGTCATTTATAATCCTTATTCAAAATCATTGCAAATTTTTTGGCAATAATTAATAGACGATTTTAACTTTTCGATAAATTCGTAATTAATGATCGTGGGAATCATGATAAGATACATAAGTATATATATTTTTCGATTAACATCCACAATTTAAATAAAAGTAATATTGTAGAATTTACATTTATACCTGAACAAATTATACACGGGGTGTGACCAACTCGATTAAATTGAATCAAGTGGACCCTTTTTTTCGTCAATTAAATCAATAAAAAAATTACCCATTCGTTATTTGATTATTTTGTGTTGGAAAAATTAATATTCTAATTAAACACAATCTTATACTATTACTAATTAATTAATCATGCATGTATGTTATGAGATGGGAGACGTTGTTTAAAATTGTTAATTAGTTATATTTAATATTTACAAATTTTTATTATAGGAATTATGTTGACATTGTAGTTTGGTATGGAAAAAAGTAAAAGGTGTTTAAGGAGTTATTTTTTGCTATTTTAAACAAATTCTCACTTTTTGAGCATTAAATAAGGGTGTTATAAAACGAGCATCGGCTTTAAAAACAATTATATGTACAAATTTATTAGTATAAAATTTAATAAAAGAATATTAGAATATGTGAGTATCACTTTGATGTGTACATGAATTTAATTTTAATGTTACAAACAAAACAGTTCTAATAAAATGTTCTGAAAAATTATTTAATGTAGAGATACGGGTGTCGGATCACTCAAAAAAACATGAAGCATGACTTACAATATGCATTTGAATTTTGCTTTTTTCGTCATAAAACCAAATATATCGACAAGTGAAATCAATCACACCTCTCATCACATTTACATTCTAATTCTTTTCATCGTACAATCAATTTTACTAACAAATAATTTAATAACAAATTAAGCAATCACGTCTTTTATGATGCAATCGAAAATAGAAAAGATTCACAAATGTTATTTTTACTTATTCAATGTCAAACTTTGCAAATGTTTGTCAATATTAGATTTCAAAAGCATTTTTTATGTGACAAAATAGGTTCGTCAATATCTTCAAAATTATTATTATTATTAATATTCAAGAATTTAACTGAAAAATGTTTTTTTCACCTAATTCTTTTCTCTTTTTAATTTGTAAACATTCAAATTTAATTACATTTCACATAATTTTTAATTTATCATATTAACTTTTAAATAATAAAATTTAACAAACAATAATATTATGTGTTTAATTTTTAAAAATATTTTCGTGCTGCGCGTAGCGCGGCTTTGTTACCTAGTTCAATTTAATCCCTAGAGTTCGAATCCAAAACCCTCCACAATTGCACTGCATACGGCTATTCACCATATTGATATCATAAGCTCCTTTAATTTGACAAATTTGTTTAATGGCACGAAGCTCTCTAGTACTGTTAAGCTTGTATTCGTATTTATTGATAATGGAAAATCAATAATGCTATCCTAGAACCACAGTCTCTTCCGAGGTAGGCCTGTCAATGGATCAAGAATCCGATCCGATCCAATCCGAAATTAGTGGGTATGGATCCTTCAAAAAAATATCCGATCCGATAAGGAGCGGATATGGATTTAGCATGATCTGATCCGTTAACGATCCGATCCGAATATATTTATATATTAAATATTTTTTTATATTTTTTATATATTATATATAATATATTTATTATATATAACATATAATATAAAAAAAAAATATCTACATATCTATAGTATATTATATATATAATATATGTTATATTTATTATTTATATGTATTATATAATATATAATATACTATATTTATTATTTAGTATATATTATATATATATTATTTATCATATATAATATAAAATTTATAAAAAAATATATTGACTTTTCGAATAATATCTAAAAATTTGAATACAAGTTAAAGTAATAATCAAAATACTAGTTGACCGTTAAATTACCAAATCAAATGAATTTATGGAATTTTAAATCTGGATATGTCAATTTTATAATTTTGCAATTTTTTTTTTTATAATTAAACGGGTCGGACCTCCGATCCGAAAATCCGAAACCCGAACGGATCGGGTATGGATCGGACTAAAAAATATCCACCCCTGATCCGATCCGAACCCGAAAAATCTTAATGGATTCGGATATGGATTTAGGATAATCCGATCCGAATCCGACCCGTTGACAGACCTATTCCGAGGTGCCGAGAACCACAATAACTCCTTTTTTATAAAACCTCAAAAACACCTTTGTACTAGCTGGTTAAGGAGCACATTTTGCAAAAAAGCTAGAAGTCCATAACATTCTCAGCCACTTCAGATACCATTTCCACAAGTTTTGAAAAACAAACCTTAAGATCTTGCCTTGACACACAATGACTGAATTTCAATTACTAGGGGTTGGCTCAATTCAGTAGTTTGCACCAACAAGTATTAAATGAAAAGGTCAGATCTTTATGGGTCGGTTTCTTGTCTATCTGTAGATTCTTACACATGTCACATATCCATTCTCAGAAACAAGACTTAATTGCACGAGAATGGCCTCAATTATTATTTTTTTGCACAAAAATGGCCCAAGTATAAAAATAGACAATGTGATGGCCAAACTATTTTTTTTAAACAGATGAGTGTATTCAATTTGTGACTTAATTGCAGCATGATGGCTTAACAATGTTTTTTTTAACACAAAAATGGCCCAAAAATAAAAATAAACAACAGTTTTTAAATTAATTTAGACGGAATGCAATCATCTGCTTAAAATAATACTTAGGCCATTTTTGTGCAAAAAAAAATAGTTGAGGCCATCTTCCTGCAATTAAGTCCAGAAACAATACAAAACAAGAGCCGTTTGTAACTTGCATAATTTTATAACTAGTTGATAGATTGAGTCAAAGAATTATATATTTTTTAAAATTATCAAACATATTATATGGACACCTCGAGTAGAGTAAGTGGAAATATATGAACATTGAACATGTTTTTTCCTAATATTTTAGTCCAGTAGATCTGTTCTTAGATTGAGAGTTCCAGATGATAATACAAATTCCTTAAATTTTATACACAAAAAATATTGAACATGAATAGTAATTTCATTTTACACAAAATTTATTGTAATCGAAATACTAAAATATAAAATAAATACATACAATGATCATTGTAAATACATAAGAGTTGCTTTAAGCCCTTTGTTGGATCCTCACCGGAAAACCACCTTGCATTTTAGCAGTCAAGTACGACACGAAAACAGGCTCCTCCCCTTTTTCGATCACCGGAACCACCCTAAACTCCGGTAAAATTCCAGCAACCAACCTCTTCATTTGCAAGAAAGCCATTTCCTTACCAAGACAAACCCTTGGCCCTGCTTGAAAAACAGGGTAACTATACTGATCCCTAGCAATAAAACTCCACTTTCCTGTCACAGCGTCCTTTTCTAACCATCTTTCTGGCCTAAATTCAGCCCAATCTTTCCCCCACAACTTCTCGGATCGTCCCATCGCGTAAGGATGATAAACTACTCGATCACCCTTGTACACTACTGTTCCATCAGGCAACACATCATCTTCTGTAGCTTGTTTTCCATCAGTTGGAACTGGAGGGTAAAGTCTCATACTCTCACAAAGCGCAGCATGAGTATAGATCATGTCTTTCACTTCATCATAAACAGAAATCTCAGAGTTCTTTTCGAAATTTTTCTCGTTGATCTCTGCTAATATTTGTGATTCCACGTTAGGATGATTTGCAATGAGATAAAAGAACCAGGTTAATGCAGCGGATGTTGTGTCACGGCCTGCTAGGATAAAACTTACAACTATATCTGTAATAAACACTTCATCTGAGTGACCGGAGCTTAAAAATCTCGACAGAAGATCAACAGTTTGTAGCTCGGATTTTTCATTCAATTCTTCCTTCTTCTCCCTCATGACTTGTCTAGCAAAATCGCGAACCACTTCAACTGATTCTTTGAGTTCTTTTTCGGAACCAAAGTTGAAAAACTTTTGAATTTTCCAGACTAATGGTAAAATTTTGCGAAATCTTTTGCTAGAAAGTAAAGTAGCATTCTCAAAAGCAACTGCGAATTTTGCTTCAGGCAGAGAGGGTAGTAAATACTCCGGATCATATCCAAAAGCTATACAACATATGTTGTCGAAAGCAAACCTCTGTAGTATGTCTTGAAAATCAAGAATCTGTTGATTTCCAACAGAATTGTTCAAGATAGGAATGAGTCTTCCCTTAAGCTCAGCATCAACCACAGTTCCAACAAATTTACGTAGAGACTTGGTATTAAATTCGTGGCTAGCAAGTTGTCTCTGAAACTTCCACGATTCACCATCAACATTAAAGATACCATGGCCTAAAAAATCATAGAGGATTTTTGAACCAAAACTACCCTTTTGGTATACATGAAATTTGGTCTTGAGCATGTGTTGAACATTAGCTGGATTCGAAGTGATCACTTGTCGTTGGCCTAGAACGCGACGGAACACAACGGTGTTGGAGGGCTGAGAATTCACTACTTGTGAGGACCAATCATTGAAGCGATGAAGGTTTTTTAAGATGGTGAAGTATGAACCAAAAATAGGGAATGATCTTGGTAGTTTACTTGCTTTGGAAGGAAAGAGGCCTTTGTAAATGGATGTGAAATTTTTGATGAGATACAAGGTGATGAAAGTGATGAGGCCATATAAAAGTGAAGTTGAGAGCTCAAGATCAGCCAACATGGTGGTGATTCAGAAGATGAAATTGTTGATGTGTGAAGAGTTGTTCTGTTCTGCAGGTTGTTTTTATAAAGAAGTGTCCAGAGTTTTTCTATACTATATACCGGTTTGAGAAATCTTATTATTCTGGAAAAAAGTTAGGAAATATGTACTTTTTTCTGAAATAAATAACTTATTTTTTGCAAGATAACGAATATTAAATTCCCGATACACATTTTTCTCTAAAAAAAGTATGTAAATACGAAATTTTTTCTGAAATAAGTAACTTATAAGTTGATAGATAGATTTGCCAAACAATATTTTTGATAAAAATGACATATTTATATGAGTAGTGCTACAGACACCAAATTGGGTACCAAAATTGGGTACCAAATGACATGGCAACAAACACTTGTCATTTTCAAATTTTTTGATTGGATGGCCCTGGCGGGCCCAGTATAACTATAACCAATTAAAACAAAGCCACATTATTTGGTGACAATTTTTGGTACGTAATTTTGGTACCTCTAACATTTTTCTATTTATATAGGCCTACGTGAACCAATTTTAGTTGGATTGACTCGAACAAAGTTTGTATAGTACAAGTTGAAATTGATTTCTATTTGATTCTGTTGGTCGACTAAAATAAATATTTGCAGAACGCTTATTTTATCCATCGACCGGAGGCCCATTTTTTTGTCTGGTTTCTTTATTTCTTTCAATAATCATCCTTCTTCCGTGAGGATTATGAGTTTTTGAGTTGTTTACCCATTAATTGGGTTTATTTGTCTCTCCTTGTGAGAGTTTGTTTCTCTCTCCTCGTGAGAGTTTGTTTGACTTGTTTGGTTTGATGAAGGTCCACGAGATTTGGAAAGTCTGCATCGAAGCTGGGATGCGGACGATTATTGCAAAAACTCACAACTCACAATCGATTGTTCTGTACCTGTGGGGGTCTTCACTTTCGGCATGTGTATAGCTGATATCCGGCATGTAGATAGCTGGGGTATTGCTCGTCCTTTGGGGGTTTCTTTTTTCGGCATGTCTATAGCTGGTATCCGGCATGTAGATAGCTGGATTGTCGTTCCTCTAACCATAGTTTATGCAACTGAGACTTCTGAACATTGGGTTCAGAATTTGCTTGAGGGTTGGAGGGAATATCAGGTTGGAGCGAACTGTTGTCAACAAGCCATTTCTTGGACAAAATCTTTAAAGCACAATTATCACGTGCTAATAGTTCGATTATTGGTCTGCGAATCGTGTGGTTCTTTTGCTTGCAAATGCTGCATTAATTCTATGTTAGGCTATGGAGAGTGGTCTGTCACTCCTCCTATTTTATTAATCATGTACTCGAGAGTGATAATTTTTAAGTAATGCAAGTACGATTTGTTCAAAAAAAAAAAAAAATTACTCTGTTGCATTTAAAACTGTCCGGTATTATATTAATATTATTAAAATGAAAATTGAAACTAATTACTCTTTTCATTACATTATACATACTGTATTCCTTTTGACATTTGATTGATTAAATTGAACAAAATTTGAATGAAATTGATATTTATTATATAATTAAAAAAATAAAATAATTAGATAATTAAAAAATACAATTAATACATTTTAAAATGTAATTTCAATTTTCTAAAATAATAATTAAATAATTTTAATATTTAATCAAAAATCAATCAATTTGATTATTAAAAATCAAAAAGCCAGTTTAAATGTACTCCCTCCGTCCCGGCTAATTCTTTACATTTGGTTTGGGCACGGAGATCAAGAATAGTGGATGTAATATTGTTAAAATAAATAAAATAGTGGGTGTAATAGTGATTTTATTGTTAAAATAAGTGAAGTAGTGGGTGTAATAATGTAAAGTGTTGAAAAAATAGAGTGAAGTAGTGGATGTAATAATGTATTTTATTGTTAAAATTTATTATTTTTAGTAATGTAAAGAATTGGTGGGACGGCTCAAAAAGAAAAGTGTAAAGAAATGGGAGGGAAAGAGGAAGAAGTAAGTTTGTAGCATCAGCAATGACGTTATAGGTAATTTTTTCTTTTTGAAGTGACGTGAAAGGTATTGCTCCATGGCCCAGATCGTAAATTGGACATGCACGTCCACGTCCCTACCTATTTTGGATAGCCAAACCGGTGAGATGATTTTTTTTAATTATTATCAATAGAGTAGTGTTAGGGGTATCAAATTGGGTATCAAAATTTGTTATCAAATGACATTACACAAATTACTTGACATTTTAGAATGTTTTAATTGGATGATCCTGGCGGATTCATTATAATTACAACCAATCAAAATCATTTGGTAACAATTTTTGATACCAAATTTGATACTTCTAACATTTTTTTATCAATATTCGGGGGTGACGATCCAAAATGGACCATTTACAATCTTCATTATCCCACTACCCAATTCCAAAAAAGAGCGCCCAAAATATCTCAGGACAGCTATTTCGTGCTGCACAACATCCTCTTCCGCTATTTTGGTCCGCGTATTAGGCTCTAATATGCAACTTCGTTTTCCTTGTCCGGCCTGTTGCGACAGATGGTATTGCAAAACTACACCTGTTACGCTTTATTAAAAAAAAACACTTGTTACGCTATACGCACATGCGCAACAGGACTTTTTTGTTGAAAAATCTAATACGCTGCACGCAATTTATTTTGATAATTCTCTCTTTTATTCTAGAAAGTACGAGTAGTCAATAGTGTCTGATTTAGCAAATACTCCCTCCGTCCCATTCATTTCTATACACTTACTATTTTAAGGTGTCCCATCATTTCTATACATTCCAAAAATAGAAAAATTTTAATAATAAAAAACACTATTACATCCACTAACTTTCCTCCACTATCTCAAATCTATAATATAAAACATTATTACACCCACTACTTTCCTCCACCATCTTAAATCTATTATTAAAAATTGATAGGCCCCACCATTTTACCCACTTTTCATCTAACTTTACTCATTTTTTACACATTTTCTTGGTCTCCGTGTCCAAACCCAATGTATACTAATCACCGGGACGGAGGGAGTATCTGTCTGTTTCAATAACAAAAACATTTGCTAAATACAGTTGCTTGTTAAATACTCCCTCCGTCCCAGCCAGTTCTTTACATGGCGGCTGGGCACGGAGGTCAAGGATAGTGGGTGTAAAGTGAGTGTAATATTGTTAAAATAAATGAGGTAATGGGTGTAATAGTGATTTTATTGTTAAAATAAGTGAAGTAGTGGTTGTAATAGTGATTTTATTGTTAAAATAAGTTAAGTAGTGGGTGAAATAGTGTAAAGTATTGTTAAAATAAGTGAAGTAGTGGGTGTAATAGTGTTAAAACTTACTCCCTCCGTCCCTCCCAATTCTTTACAATTGGGTTGGGCACGGAGATTAAGAAAGGAAAAAAAAATAAGTGGGAAGAGAAAGAAAGTGAGTGGAAAGTGGGTAAAATTGTGGGACCTATCAATATTTAAGTAATAGATTAGAAAGGGGCAAAAGGTCACTTTGCCTACTGTACAATTTAAAATTTTCCACTTTGCCTACTGTACTAATGGAGTGGTCATTGTACTTTCCTTTTTTTCTCTTTTACCCATCGCCGTCAGTCAAGAAATGGCTCAGTTAGTTTGACTGTTAAAATGCTGACTGTGATGCACCGTCAGCCTGCCACGTGGACGCCACATCAGCACAATCATTTTATTTATATAAGTAATTTTTATTTTTATTTTGCTTTAATTTGTTTAAATTCATAGCATTTTTTCCCCTCTTTTGGTTTTAATACAGATATACAAAAACCCAGCCTCCTCTTTGTTTCTTCTTCTTCGTCCTTCAGTTACAAGCCATTCCCCTGTTCTCTTTCAAATCCACCGAACCCACAACCATCTTCTCCTTGTGTTCATCTCTTTAATTCATCCAAACTCCCCTCCCCTTATCTTCTCTTCGAACTAATCCAACAAACCCAGCCTCCTACTTCACATCTCTATCGCTGCAAACATAAACCCATTTCCCCTGTTCCTCTCATTCCCATCTCTCTCTTCTCATTTAATCGAACCACAAACTCCACTCCCCTGTTCTTCTTTAATCTCCATCGCCTCCAACCTTTCAATTCCATCCTCCTCCCTTCCTTCGAATCCCCAGCCTCTCATACCCTTCCTTTTCACTGCTAGCTAAACACAATTCCCTTTTCCCTGTTACGCATTAGAATCACTGAGTTGCAGCGAGTTCGTTCGTTCGTTTATATTTTGTATTGAGTTCGAATTCTGGGTTTTGTTTGTTCCGCTGTTGCTTCGAGTTTGCTGATTGAGTTCCTGTCTTCACTGGTATGCAGTGGGAGGGAGGCGAATTGAGGAGGAAGCCTGTGGGTGTTGATTGGTAGGGATGAACGGAATGATGGGTGGACGGTGATGGTGGAGTATTAAGGGTGGGTTGGTGTTGTGGTGTTCGTGGTGTTGTGTGTGGGTTTAATTGGATGTTGAAATTGGAGTAATAAGGAGATGATGGGTGTTAGATTGTGTAGTATTGATGTGGTGTTGTTTAGTGTTGTCGGAGTAGGCGAGGAGAGAGTGAGGGGGAGGGGAGGAGGTACCGAGAGAGAGAAGCAGAGGGAGAGAGATGGAGGAGAGAGATGCCAACGAGAGGTTGAGAGATTGGAGGGATGTTGTTGTTGTTGTCGACGTAAAAGAAAAGGGAGGAGTTGTGGTTATGTTGCTGTTGATATAGAGAGACAGGAGAGGTTGACAGAGATGAGGTCGAAGGGAGAAGATGAGGGTGGTGATGTGTGTGATTGTGGTGTGGATTGATTGGTAATTGATGTTCGAATCGGAGTTATAAGGGGGAGTGTGTGTTGTCTGGGGGAGGGGACTATTATGGTTGTCGATGTAGTCGTAGTTGTGGGGTTTGGGGTTTGGGGAAGAACATTCATATGTTCTTGAATTTTTTTTTTATTTTACTTTAATTGTTTTGATTTAATCTGATTGGGTGGAAACTTGGTAAATAATTGTGATTTTAACCTTTAATTGTTTTGATTTGATCTGATTGGCTGTTAACTCTAAAAAGAAATTAATTAATGAAAAAATAATTATAAAAAGTCTATAATTACTTATACTTTTTATAATTTTTCATGAAAAAATTCTGATTTTTTTTAAAATTTTTATAATTTTTAAAAAAATTATAATTTTTTTACAATTTTTTTGAAAATTTTTATATTTTTTTATGAATTTTTATGATTTTTTTAAAGTTTTTATGAATTTTTATGATTTTTTAAAGTTTTTAATATTTTTTTATAAAAAAATAGGGTTTTGCTGATGTGTCATCCACGTGGCAGGCTGACAGTGCATCACAGTCAGCATTTTAACAGTCAAACTAACTGAGCCATTTCTTGACTGACGGCGATGGGTAAAAGAGAAAAAAAGGAAAGTACAATGACCACCTCATTAGTACAGTAGGCAAAGTGGAAAATTTTAAATTGTACAGTAGGCAAAGTGACCTTTTGCCCGATTAGAAAGATGGAGGAAAGTGGTGGAAAATGATGGGCCCTTTTTATTTGTTTAAAGGTTAAAACTTTACTATTTTTGGAAAGTTTGGAAATGTAAAGAATTGGAAGGGACATCCCAAAATGGAAAATGTAAAGAATTGGGAGGGACAGAAGGAGTACTATTTTGGGTAATGTAAAGAAATGATGGGACGGTCCAAAAAGAAAATTGTAAAAAAATGGATGGGACAGAGGGAGTATTTTTAGTATTGTAAAAAGCCAGAATTCGACTTTAATCGGGCACGGAACATCGAACACAAGAGGGAAAATAATTTTTGAATCAAGCAAAGCAACAACCTAACCTATTACCTATATGATACTCCATGTTCTTATTAATTACGTAGCCTAACCTATATAATAATACTCCCTCGATCCTATATATATAATCTATTATTTTTTATTTATTTTGTCTCAAAATTATTATTCATATTTAATTAATATGACAAATTATTTATTAATTATGTTAATTTATAAAAAGAATATAATAATTTGATAACTATCAATTTATTTAACATAATTAAATAAATGATGAATTTTGATCTAATGATAAAAAAAACGGAATGAATAAAGTATATTATTATTAGTTACGTAACTAGGAAACCAGTCTGTATTGGAGAGACTACTATTTCGTATTATTAGTTTATTCCCTTGTAAAAACGCTGTTCATATAGCGCAATAGTTTCACTGTATATTCAAATTGTTCAGATATTTAAAATACAAGAATTGTAGATCCTGTTGAATACGGAGTATAACTTTAACATTTTAAACTATTGAATTGTACTCAATGTATAAAATTCAGCATGTATCATGATGTGACAGGAAATTCAGACAAAATTATAGCGAACAAGTATATAAGTATGCTAGCATAAAATCGATGTGCGAATTTTTTTAATATAATATAAATTTTATTTAATTTGTTTTTGAAAATTTTAAGATATAAATTTTATAAGTTTAAAATTTTTAATTTGTTTTGTATATATATATATATATATATATATATATATATATATATATTGCTCCATACAGAACACTCTTATATAACAAACAATAAATAACACTATAAAATCATTTATTCCAATAGATCCATTGGCCCCGCCAGGGGCACCCAATACAAAAAATTCTTATTTTTTTTAGGCTTTATCCATCCAGCAAAAAAAAAATTGAAAATTTACTGTTCATCGATGACGTCACTGATGACGTCATCATGACGTCATCGATGAACAGTAAATTTTCAATTTTTTGGCTGGATGGATAGAGCCTAAAAAATAAGAACTTTTTGTATTGGGTGGCCCCGCCAGGGGCATTGGATCCATTAGATCTAAGGTGTTCTTTATTGTTTGTTATATAAGGTGTTTGGTATGGAGTCCAACCCTATATATATATATATATAGGGTTTTGCTCAGATGAGAACCATTACTTGTGGTGAGATATGAGATCTAATTCTATCCATCCATTTAAATACATTATATTCATCTTTTACCATTCATTTAATATTTTAATATTGTAATATTTTGGCATTTCACCATCTTCTTTCTAATTCAACCACCCATTACTACCGGCAACCACCACTGACGACCACCACCACCTCCGGCGACCACCAGAAAATCACCACCGGAAACATAAAATCACCACCGCCAAACCAGAAATCACCACCAGAAACACAAAAATCACCACCGCCAACACAGACATCACCACCAGAAAACATAAAAATCACCATCGGGAACACATAAATCACCACCGCCAAATCAGAAATCACCACTATAAACACAAAAATCACCACTTCTATCAACCGTAAACAAAAAATCACCACCGGAACACCACCAACAAATCAAAATAAATCACCAAAATTTGAACTACCAAACCTTCGCTATTAATGTTATCAAAATCAAAATGAAATCACCTAAATATTAATTGTAATAATTGTTTACAGATCATCACAACCGAATCATAAATTCAAATTACAAAATTCCATACAAAAATCACCAAATTATATACGAAAATCAATAAATTTTACATGTAAATCACCAAAAAATCTGGTGAAATACTCGAATCCAAAATAATGAAAAATCAGAGCTGTACTTCGCCGATGGAAAGATTGTCGGAGGATTCACAACCGCGAAGATGTTCCGACGCGAGGGAGAGATCGAGCGACGGCGGAGCTCCAGCAACAATTGATGTCGACAATTAAACAGTACTGCTCTGCTCTGATTCGAACTCCGACAATTTTTGGGGATTTAATTCGTTGAAAATGAAGAACAATAGGGTGAGAAAGAGTCAGGAGAGATGAGAGATTGGAGAGAGAAAAGATAAAGGAGGTGATGTACGGGGATGGGGGAGTTAGAGAGAGAGTGGGTGTGATTGGTAGATTTGGGGAGCAGTTGGGTATGAAATGTAATACATATCAAAATTTACGGTTAGGATTAAAATGATTAACAAAAATAAAGGCCTGAGATTAGATCTCAGTTCTCATTTTAATTGGGGGTTCTCATTTGAGCAAAATCCTATATGAGTATATATATATATATATATATATATATATATATATATATATGTTACCCACGATACTTTTAGAAAAAAAAAGATATTTTAATTTAGAAATATAAAAAGGATAATTCGTTTTAATTGAAAAAGTAATCAGTTAGTTATTAGAAATTATAATATATTATTAGTTTATTTCATTAAACAGAAATATCCGTGATATTTTTTAAAAAAAGAAGAAGAAACTTTAGTTGAAAAAGAGAGATCACAAAGTCAAAAAAGTGCACTTATTTTTTCTTTATGGAGATAGTGAGGAGAGCGGAAGAGAGAGAAAATCCCAACGGAAAAATTTTCAAATCACAACTCAAATCGGAATCCAAATCAGGTGGATGTAACGGGCAATGGAGGCTTGCTGGGAAGAAGGAGAATTGGCAGGAAGTGGTCTCGATATCAATGGATGATTTTGAGGAGGTAAAAAAGGAAGCCATGTTGTACTACAAGCTTTTGGAGAAAGAAACAGTGAATGCTTTACGGTCGGAGAACAAGAGCATTATCATGTATGTAGTTAATCAACTTCATAGGATTAAACGGAGTGTTTATAATAGAGATCTGATAGGGGTTGCAAAAGGCGATGAAATTGCTTTGGAGCGAGCACTCAGAGCTTTACTCTTGTGTTCATGGGAAGGCCCAATTGTTAAATTTAAAGAGCCTACACTTCAAGCCAAAATAGAGTTTTCGGAGTTGTTAATGAAAGATCTAGTCATGAGGAACACTAATTGGGTAGATAGAAATACCATAATTTTGGTTAATCAAGGTGACAAGGAGGGGTTGAGAATGGCTGCTAATCAATTTCATTATAGAAGTCTTCGGAAGTTGAAGGAAAGTGAGTATGTTGGTTTTCATGACTCGGTTGTACTCCAAATGGGAAAGAGAATCAGTCTTCATTTTCGTAGTAGGAGAAGCTTGAAAAAACAAATTAAAAAAGAGATTGTCAAGTACTATTTTTTTAACTAAGATTCCAGATCAGGCGAAGTTGAAAGACGTCTGGGGATTTTTTCAAGAGGGTGGAGCGATTTTGGATATTATTTTACCCAGGAAAAGGGATAAGTTTAATTGGAGTTAGCTACGTCTATTGGAATAGTGGATAAGTTGAAGGGGAGGCAGTTACTGGGGCAATATATAGTTATGAAAGTGAATCCTTCGAAAAAATTAAGGCTAGCTTCCACCTTAGATGATCAGGGTGCTCTAAGTCAAAAAGTAGTGCAAGTACCATTAGCTCCAAAAGTGATGCAAGAACCACTAGCCCTAAAAGTGGTGTAAGAACCACTAGTTTCTCCGAAGAAGTTGAGGGTGGACCCTGGGAAAGAATTAATTGTAGAGAATGCTAAACCTATAATGCAAGCAAAGGTTGGCAAAGAAAATTCGCAGGATTCTCATCCTAAAACTCCAGAAATAGGCCAGGAAAAGGTGGAGTTTGAAGAGCCGATATTGTTGAATTCTAATGAAGAAGTGGATCATTGGTAATAGTCTTGTGGTGTTTACGTACTATAAAATGAAGGCAGAGAACCTGCAAGAAGTCCTTGAGGAATTAGATTATAAAGATATTCTATTTACAGAAATTAGTTGTAATAAGTTCTTGTTGTCTTTTGAATCTGAAAAAGGGAAAAAAAAAGTTTGATCCAAAGAAAGTGAAGGATTGGATTCAAGAATGTAGGGAAGTGGTAGAAGATGATTTAATAATCAAAAGGAAGGCTCTATTAGAGGTTAGAGGATTACCAATAAGAGGTTGGATGGAGGAAAATCTAGTTTCTATATCAAAAGAGGTGGGCGAGTGGGACTGGTGGACTAACAAATGGAAGGATAACTCTATTTTAGAGAATCCTCTAATTTGTGTGTTTACTAATAGTATGGAATCTATAGAGATGTTCAAGAAAGTAAAATCGAACAATATAATTTATACAGTGTGTATCAAGGAGAGGGTTAACTGGCTGTCATAAGGTAGCTTTGATTTCCCCTCTTCCTTGGTCAATGCAAAAGATGAAATTTCAAGCCCTAGTGATGGAAAAACTAAGCAGACGGTTGAGAATCAAGTGGTATTTCAAGATGTTCAAACTGAATCTTTGGATAACTTTTCTTTCAACTCTAGAGTTTCAGATTCTGTCAAGGATGATGGGTGTATGATAAGTGGATTTTATATCCACTTGGAGCGTTCCATATCGACTTAAATTAATTGTCTTGGACTCAAGTTTGTTGTAGTTTTGATGTGTTTTGTGCAGTTGTGCAGGTTAGCAAGAATGTCGATTATGGTGGATGCTTCTGTCGTTTTTGGAGGTTAAATTGATTAAAATTCGGATTTTCCGGGAAGGTTGCGCAGTCTACACTGTTTTGGCCATATCTGGAGTTCTAGAAGTCCGTTTTCAGCGATCTTACTGTCCACGCGAAGCTTGGGAGATTTTCTACAACATTGAGCAGTTCTTACACGTGCAGAATGCGCGTGGTGGGCGCAGGCAGCGTGGAAAGCAGACTGATGGAGCAGGGAAATTACTGTTTTGCCCTTTTTAAGTTCTAATTGTATTTTGGGCAGTTTTTGGTACCTTAATTGAATTCTAATTGTAATAGAAGGTAATTTCTTGCTGGGCAAGAAATCTAGAGCCTATATAAACACATCCTACCATTGTAATTTGTATGACGATTACATATCAATTACTTAGGTTTATTTGTATCTTTTCATACTTTGTTTTTATCATGGTTTCACTTGATCCCATGATGACGAGAGGTTCAATTATGAACTAATCGTTGTCATGGGATTCTAACTGATTTATTTATGGAGCTTTAGTATCTTGATGCTTTAAAGATCTGTGTGTGATGTATATCTGATATCCTCGTATGGTTGTGCTTTATGAATTTAGATGCGTAGCTAACATCTAATTTATTAATCTCTTAAGAAGTGAAAGTGGATCTTGAGATTTAGAACTTGCCATGCTAGCATAGGTTCATGATTGTTTATCAACATGATTCGTAGTATGAGATGAGAATATTTATATTGCCCTGTGTGATCTTAATGGATAACTTGTTCTTGAACCGTTATGTTTTCAAATTCTATAGACATATAGGGTCTAAGCATAATTGGTGTCTATTCATCTTCTATCTCTTTTGTGGATGTATGTTTAGTTTGGTATTCGTATACTGAGAAGTAGCGTGTACTTGTTTCGTGTTGTTTGATCAGATATCATAACCATTACATATAGTGATTAAAGGCGTCAGATCTAAGCAAAGTATTTAATGAAGTTAGGATCCCATGTTTCCTTTTGCAGAAGTAATTCGATTCCAATTCTCGTTAGTTAGTTAATTCTTAGCTTGTTAATTTAATTCTTAGTTAATTTAGTTTATTAAACCCAAAATTGTTATTTGTCTTAGCAGTGAATAATAATCATACATTGTTGCATAGGTACTAAACTGAATTAAAAACCAGATCTCTGTGGGAACGAACTTGACTTATTCATATATTACTTGTGACCACGTACGCTTGCGTGATTTAGTGCAAACAAGTTTTTGGCGCCGCTGCCGGGGATCATCGGTGTTTTAATTTCAGTTTATGTGCTTGTCATCAGTGGTCGTTAGAGTTCACTGACTCGGATTGTTTTTCTCATCTATTTTTGTGTAGTTCGTTGGTGTTTCAGGTGATGGAGTTTCTAACTTACTATGGAGTTCAGCAGGTGGCTAGTGTTTGTGAGCTATGTGCGGGCGCACACGCACATGAGACTAATCAGTGTGCTATCTCTTATGAATCGGCATAATGGAGCAACAATCAAGGTGGCATGCTACAACCACAACAGCTTTATCAACAGTATCCAGGTCAACATTATGGAGCACAGCCTTACAATCACCAGAATTTTCAGCAGCAGTATGCCCCGTGGCAATCACAACCTCCGGGTTTTCAGCAACAACAATCATATGCTAGTTCTGGGAATTCCAATTATGACGAATCTGAATTGGAAGAATTGAGGTTGATGATTAAAAGCAACGCTGTCTCGTTTAAGACCTTGGAAAATCAGATTGGGCAGATTACTAATGCCTTGTTGGGTATGCTACAAGGAACTCTATCGAGTGATACAAAGGCTAATCCAGGCAAAGGGGATGTCAACGAGCAGGTGGAAGCAGTTACCTTGAGATCTGGAAAGGCTACAACTGATCAGGAATCAGCAGCTAAGGAAGATGAAGAAGTTCAGAATGATTAGGTTGAAAAATTTGCAACACCAGAAATTGAAAAATCTGATTTGGCAGCTGAGCAGTTGGACGGTGAAGTGGAAAAGAGTAAGAATCATGTTGAAAAAGCTTCTCCGGAGCAATCTACAAATATCAATCAGATCTACCCTACTCCTCCATATCCAAAGAGACTCTTGGAATTTCCGGTAGAGGAGGAAGAGTGTTTTGGCAAGTCGGACCCCTTAGACAATGCTTCACAAGGAAAGTCTGATACTGAAGGTGAGGAATTAGGCTTGGCTGATCTCTGGGATTCTAAGGTGCTGGTTGATGAGGTGGTTTCTGTTAGTGTATACTGAAAATATTTATTTTAAGTATATACATTTATTTCTGGCCCGGTTTTATTGAGAATCATTTAAATGTTTACATGCTGTCTAATATTATATATTGTGGACAATCTAGTATCAAATGGGATACAGAATATTAGATTGTTAAATACGGTTTATATAATATAATAAGGTTCACAGCACAGGTGGTGTTGGACAATCCACTGGTATGGCTGTAGTATTATTTAGATTAGTTTATATTGACTAATAAATAATACTAGTATACTTTGTGTATATTGAACAGGATCAAATTTAGAATTGTTCCCCTATACTGATTAAGAAGGAGAACTAAGATTCTATGTTATTATTAATGCTTAGGTTCTTAATCCGGATATAGTAATTGACATGTGTATATTATTTACATGCTTTGATTTATATATGAAATAATTCTTTTGAATTATATCATTATATTTTGGGTGATGGAATTATATACATGGTGAATATTATTTATAGAAGGAATCCATGTCCTGATAATATTCGGGTTAATGATGTCCCCTTGAAAGCTCAAAAAGATTTAATTATGTGAAACCCTGCAGGTGGATTTATTCCGACATAATTAAATAAAGGTTGAGTGGATAATCAAGGATAAAAGATATTAATTAAATAAATTATCAGTAATTTATTTAATTAATGGGCATGTGCTATTTTCAACATGGGGAATTTAATAAGCAAATAATATTGGAACCCAATTAAATAATTAAGTTGCGGTATTAGGAAAGGTAGTGCAAATATTAATTCTTTAGTGGATTGAATTAATATTTAATTACATTGGGCTAGGCCCAAGATGTAATTAGAAGGCCCAACCTAATTATCCATGATCCCTATTGTAGCCCTATATATATTATTATTCTCTTCTTGCTAGGGTTGGTCTAGAAAAATATTGTAGCCACCTAGGAGCAAGAAGATAGGTTAACTTGAGAAGACGAAGGCCACACTTCGCTCAAGGGAATTTGGGAATACAATAGAAGAGCGTGGAATCAACCGTTAACAAGGTGATAGAGCGTGGAATCAACCGTTAACAAGGTGACTTTTGTTTTCGTACTCGTTAATTTATTGTATTAAAAATCGCAGGGCCACGATCTGATTGTCCCAACAATTGGCATCAAGAGCTAGGTTCTATGGTTCTGCGATTTTTGATACGATGTCCATGTCGTAATTATATATGCATGTATATAGTGGTAGGCTTGTATATTTTGTTTTGCAGGTTGTTATCCACTATTATGGCCATGTATATTTAATTATGTGTTTGGATCCCACGTGGTTTAATCGTGGTTAATTTTTGTTTGGTTTCCTCGTGGTTTATCGTGGTTGTAATTTACACGAGGGTTGATCATGTTAGAATAGATTTTACAAAATTAGTTTTGTATTAGATCTATTTTTTATGTAATTGTTTGATGGATTTTGTAATAATCCGGGTATTTTGTAACAATTACGTGTGATCGGAAATCAATTCCGGAGTTTGGTTTTGTTCCGCTGCGAAGGCTGGTGTTAAAATTGTTTTTGTTATTGCTGTTGGTGGCTGATTAAGAACAAGAATTGGTGATCAATAAGCAGGCGACAGAAACAAGTGATGGCGGCTTACTGTGAAAGCAACAGACAAGAAAAGCTGGTCACGCGCTGAAAAAAATATATAATAAAATCTGGTCAAAGGGTGTAACGCATGATAGTCATGCGCAACAGGCTTTTAAAGTGTGTAACGCAGTCAGAGAATGCGCAACAGTCGAAGGCAGAATTTTTTCCTAGCAGATGCGCGTGGTCAACAGTGTGGCATCTTTTGAGGCCAAGAAATTTTATGGGGCCATAATAGTGGATTTAATTATTGTTTAATTTTAAATTCCGTTTTTTAATTATTGCTTTAAATAATTATTATGTGTGTTGTTAATTATGTGTGTAATTTTTAATTGCATGTTTAACATAATTAGGACGACATGGTAATAGATTTTTTATTTATTGCTTTAATTAAATGTTTTATGTTGTTAAATTATGTGCGTATTTTGAATGCATGCTAGACATAATTGTAACGACATAGGTCCCATTTAATTTTTTTAAAATTCCTCAATTTTTAATAAAAATTCTAAGTGGGTGAGGGAATTAATTAGGAATTAAATCCCACGGTCTCCATTATTGTTTGTATGTAAATTTAACACTAAGACGAATATAAATTATATATAGTCCACCCTAACGTGGCATATGATTTATGGTGTCAGGTAGTGTTATGGATATTACTAGAACAAACTTCCTAAATTAATTACGAATATTGAAAGGTATACATGCCACCCAACGTGGCGTACCAAGTTTCATAGAATTCGATTAATTAGAAGGGTACCAATGATTGAATATAGATTTTCGATATTGAGAGAAAGGATGATTCTATCTAGAAAGGGGTCTTAAGTGACGCCTCTTGACAATGCTCCCCCCGATCTAGGAATTATCCTATTATCGATTATTGATTTGAAATATTTAATGGTGGTATCTGGTCTTATTAATTTAAGATTTAATAATGGTATACACTTAGCTATGAAAAATAATATATAGTCCACCCTAACGTGGCGTATTATTTAGTAATAGGACCGAAGTAATATTTAAACGAAATTAAGTGGTATATATGTCACCCATCATGGCGTACCAGATACTTGTGGTGTTTAAATATTAGTGCATTAATTTTAATTAATTGTTAGAGGAAACCAATAGGCTTTAAAATTTGTGCAACTCTCTGATTATGTGTAACATGTATGATTCTCAGGATTAGATCATTATGGGTTTTAATCCACTATTCACCATACTTAAGGATAACAAACTAACTGGACCAAACTATATTGAATGGAAACGTAATTTGGACATAGTGTTGACTGCTTAGGAGTACAAATTTTGCACTTATGAACCCAAGCCAGATCAGCCTGCTGAAGATGCTCCTGAAAGTGAAAAGGAGTATTATAAGCGGTGGCTTAAGGCTGATGAGATGTCGCGATGTTACATTCTGGCAGCAATGTCAGGTGTTTTGCAACATCAGCATCAGGCTATGGACACAGCTTCAGATATGCTCTTTAATCTCAAGGAACTTTTTGGAGAACAGAATAGGGCTGCTAGGCAAGTAGCAATGAAGGCTTTAATGAACACTCAGATGAATGAAGGAACACCTGTAAGGGATCATGTTCTCAGGATGATGTCTCATCTGAATGAGATGGAGATCCTTGGTGCTGATATTGATGGGGAAACCCAGATCGATATCATCCTTATGAGTCTGCTGAAAAGTTTTGAACAGTTCTGCTTGAATTACACCATGAACAAAAGGTTGTATAGTCTCGCGGAACTTCTGACAGAACTTCAGGCAGCTGAAGGACTCTTTAAACAGAATGTTCAAGTGAATGTGGCTGAGAAAGCTTCTTCCTCTAAGCCGAAAGGTAAGAAGAAGAAAAAGGTTCAGACACAGAAAGCTGGAAAGGTTGCTAATGCAGTGGGAGTTCAAGGTGGTGTGAAAAAGCCTAAGGGCAAGTGCTTCAGGTGCAAGCAGTCAGGTCATTGGAAACAGGATTGTCCTCTTCCTAAGAAGACAAACAATACTGGTATGTCTCTTTCTCTAGTTACGGAAACATATATAGCGGCTATATCTACGAGCACTTGGTGTGTAGATATAGGAGCCACTGACCATGTTTGTAACTCTATGCAGGGGTTCCAGCAAACCAGAATGCTTAGAGATGGCGAGATATATGTGTTCATGGGACATGCTACGAAAGTAACAGTAGTTGCAGTTGGAATAATTACATTGTCTTTTGGCGATGATAGGATTTTGGTTTTGAACAATTGTCTTTATGTACCTTCGTTTAGAAGGAATTTGATTTCGGTTTCTAAACTTGCCATGGATGGTTATAATGTTTGTTTGGATCATAATGTTTCTATTATGATGAATAAACGAGTTATATGTTCTAGTACATTGCAAGACAATTTATATATTATTAATCCTATCCAACCAATGCTGCAACAAAAGGAATCTAATAACATTCTTTCTAGCTCAAACAAAAGAAAGAAACCTTCTGAATTGAACCAAACATATCTTTGGCACTTAAGATTAGGTCATATTAACTTGAGGAGGATTCAAAGACTAGTAGTAGATGGGCCATTAGGCTCGTTGGCAGTGGAGCCATTTCCGGTTTGTGAATCCTACTTGGAAGGTAAGATGACTAATAGACCTTTTAAAGGAAAGGGGAATAGAGCCAAAGAAGTATTAGAATTGGTTCATACTGATTTATGTGGACCTATGAGTATTCAATCAAGAGGAGGTTATGAGTATTTTGTCACTTTCATTGACGATTATTCTAGATATGGGTACATATATTTGTTGCGCCGCAAGTCTGAGTGCTTTGAAAAATTCAAAGAGTACAAAGCAAGTGCGGAGAAACGACATCTTGGAAAATGTATCAAGTCACTACGATCCGATCATGGTGGCGAATACTTGCTTGGAGAATTTAGGGAATATTTATCAGAAAATGGGATTACATCCCAGTTGTCTGCACCTGGCACACCTCAGCAGAATGGTGTAGCAGAGAGAAGGAATCAGACTCTTTTAGAGAGTGTTAGATCGATGATGAGTTATTCAGATTTACCCAAGTCGTTCTGGGGATATGCTATAGAAACAGCGGCTTACCTTCTGAACTTGGTACCTTCTAAGTCGGTTCCCAAGACTCCAATAGAATTGTGGACTGGTAGCAAACCAAGTCTAAGACATATTCGGATTTAGGGTTGTCCAGCACATGTGCTGAACAAGAACGCGACCAAGCTAGAATCTCGTACCGAAGTAAGGTTGTTTGTAAGCTATCCCATGGGAACGAAAGGTTATTCATTTTATAGTCCTAGGGATCGAGATGTCATTGTTAGCACCAATGCTAGATTCTTAGAGGAAGACTATATTATGAATCATAAACCCATGAGTAGTATCGTTTTAGAAGAATTAGTGGGAGGGACAGATAATCCCCAAGTGCCAATAGTACAAGTAGAACAACCACAAGAAAATGCACAACTTGACACTAGTACCGCACCAGTGCCTCGTCGTAGTGGGAGGGTTGTTCAACAACCAGAAAGATTCATGTTTTTGGGAGAGTCCTCGGACTTGGTCTCTGGTGAACATGATGAGGATCCCAGGACATACGAAGAGGCAATTCTAGATAAAGATGCAGATCTTTGGAAAAAGGCAATGGAATCTGAGATGGAATCTATGTATTCCAATCAAGTTTGGGAGCCCGTGGAACCACCCAAAGGTGTAAAACCCGTTGGATGTATGTGGATCTACAAGAAGAAAAGAGGATCTGACAAAAAGGTAAAAGCCTGGAAAGCACGACTTGTTGCGAAAGGGTATACTCAGAAAGAAGGGATCGATTATGAGGAAACCTTTTCCCCGGTTGTTATGCTTAAGTCGATCCGAATTCTTTTGTCTATAGCAGCTCATCTCGATTATGAGATTTGGCAGATAGATGTCAAGACAGCTTTCCTTAATGGAAGTCTTGAGGAAACCATCTATATGCAACAACCAAAAGGATTCATTAAGGAAGGCCAAGAGCATATGGTTTGTAAGCTTAAGAGGTCTATTTATGGACTTAAACAAGCTTCTAGGGACTGGAATATTCGTTTTGATCAGGCAGTTCAGTCATATGGATTTGATCAAAGTCCAAGCGAATCATGCGTGTATAAGAGAAGTGAGGGTAATGCAGTGGTTTTTCTAGTACTATATGTAGATGACATTTTACTCATTGGTAACAATGTTAAGATGTTATCATCAGTAAAGGCATGGTTGTTCAAACAATTTGAAATGAAGGACTTAAGTGAAGCGGCATACATCCTTGGGATCAAAGTAATAAGGGATCGCAAGAAAAGGATGTTGGCTTTATCTCAAGAGCCCTACATTGATGAAGTATTAGCTCGTTTTAACATGCAGAACTCTAAGAAAGGTTTTCTACCTTTTAAACATGGAGTTGCTCTATCCAAGGAGCAGTGTCCTTCGACACCTAAGGATATAGAGAGCATGAAAGCAGTTCCTTATGCCTCGGTATGTGGAAGCTTAATGTATGCTATGTTATGTACGAGGCCTGACATATGCTTTGCTGTAGGCATGGTTAGTAGATATCAGTCGAAACCAGGTCAGGAACATTGGAGTGCAGTAAAAACTATACTCAAGTACCTGAGAAGGACTAAGGAGTATATTTAATTTACAAGGCCTCAGATCTATTTCCTTTGGGATATACTGATTCAGATTTTCAATCAGATAGGGATAAGAGGAAATCAACCTCGGGATATGTTTTTACTTTGGGAGGTGGAGCCGTTATATGGAGGAGTGTAAAGCAGAAATGCATTGCAGACTCCACCATGGAAGTCGAGTATGTAGCGGCCTCTGAGGCTGCTAAGGAGGCTGTATGGTTCAGGAACTTCCTTTTGGACTTAGATGTGGTACCTAATTTGCCTAGAAGCTTGACAGTGTATTGTGGTAACACTGGTGCTGTGGCAAATTCAAAGGAACCGCGAGACCACAAAGAAGCTAAACATATTGAACGTAAGTATCATCTCATACGTGAAATCGTAAAGCGAGGAGATATAGTTGTGGCTCACATATCATCAGAAGACAACCGGGCAGATCCTTTCACGAAAAGCTTGCCAGCCAAGGTTTTTGACAGACATGTGGAAGCGATAGGAGTCAGATGGATGGACACATAGTTTTCAATGTAATAGTGGATTAAATAAACACTGATATACTCATAGAATATTTTGAGTATAAGTGGGAGATTGTTAGTGTATACTGAAAATATTTATTTTAAGTATATACATTTATTTCTGGCCCGGTTTTATTGAGAATCATTTAAATGTTTACATGCTGTCTAATATTATATATTGTGGACAATCTAGTATCAAATGGGATACAGAATATTAGATTATTAAATACGGTTTATATAATATAATATGGTTCACAACACAGGTGGTGTTGGACAATCCACTGGTATGGCTGTAGTATTATTTAGATTAGTTTATATTGACTAATAAATAATACTAGTATACTTTGTGTATATTGAACATGATCAAATTTAGAATTGTTCCCTTATACTGATTAAGAAGGAGAACTAAGATTCTATGTTATTATTAATGCTTAGGTTCTTAATCCGGATATAGTAATTGACACGTGTATATTATTTACATGCTTTGATTTATATATGAAATAATTCTTTTGAATTATATCATTATATTTTGGGTGATGGAATTATATACATGGTGAATATTATTTATAGAAGGAATCCATGTCCTGATAATATTCGGGTTAATGATGTCCCCTTGAAAGCTCAAAAAGATTTAATTATGTGAAAACCTGCAGGTGGATTTATTCCGGCATAATTAAATAAAGGTTGAGTGGATAATCAAGGATAAAAGATATTAATTAAATAAATTATCAGTAATTTATTTAATTAATGGGCATGCGCTATTTTAATCATGGAGAATTTAATAAGCAAATAATATTGGAACCCAATTAAATAATTAAGTTGCGGTATTAGGAAAGGTAGTGCAAATATTAATTCTTTAGTGGATTGAATTAATATTTAATTACATTGGGCTAGGCCCAAGATGTAATTAGAAGGCCCAACCTAATTATTCATGATCCCTATTGTAGCCCTATATATATTCTTATTCTCTTCTTGCTAGGGTTGGTCTAGAAAAATATTGTAGCCACCTAAGAGCAAGAAGAGAGGTTAACTTGAGAAGACGAAGGCCACACTTCGCTCAAGGGAATTTGGGAATACAATAGAAGAGCATGGAATCAACCGTTAACAAGGTGATAGAGCGTGGAATCAACCGTTAACAAGGTGACTTTTGTTTTCGTACTCGTTAATTTATTGTATTAAAAATCGCAGGGCCACGATCTGATTGTCCCAACAGTTTCATGGTCAAATCTTGAGGATAGTGCAATTGAGTCTTTTCTTGAGGAAGATGTTTTGATTGAGGGTAATAAAGATCTTCATGAGTTGTATAGGAATTTCACTTCTGATGAGATGTTGGAGGAATTAACTGCTATTTGTGCTAAGCATGGAAGTCAGCTTGAGGATTGTTCTTTTGATCCTAAGTCTGTTGTTAAGACTTCTGTTGGTGAACTACCCACATCTGTTCCTAGTCCGTCTATCTCCATTCTTGATCAGTCTTTGGTAGAAAATCATCATGTTGAAGAAGCTTCCAAACTTGAGCTTAAACTACCAGATCATAGGAGGTATGCATATTTGGGTCATTCATCTACTTTGCTTATTATTATTGTTGTTAACTTTTCAGGTAGTGGAGTGAACATTGTGGCTGATACCTTTGAAGAGCAAAGAAGGCTAAAACTTGTTATCGAGGTTGTAGCTCCGGAAAAGATAATTAAATGGCCATATAGAGATATGGTGTAAGAATTTTCAAGTTTCGATGATTAGGTATGTTTGTTATCTCTCGTATTTACTTCCATTCAATGCAGACATTCAATCTTTCAAGTTTGGGGGTGGTTTGGGGATAAGTAGTGTATATGTGTTCATGTAGGATTTCATGCTTTGCATATTAGTGTTAGTTCATGCATTTATGTTCGTGTTATCTACGTTTGTTTCATATAGGATCGACATTCTATTTTTATGTTCGTATATCATGTGAGTTCATAATAGTTTGCATTTGCACCCATGCTTGATAGGAATTTTGTGTTGTTGATGCTTTTGATTGAGAAGTGATATGCTTTGTTCTTGTGCACACACATACACTAGTAAGTTGAAGCTAGTAGACTTATTGAATGTTGTAAGTGATTAGAATGACATGAATATGTGCAAGATGATTTAGTTTGCATGCTTTGAATACAAGTCGGTGCATTAGAGAGATTTTTGCTTGGGATTGAGTATGTTTTTCCACCAAGTGAGTTTTTGAGCCTTATTGCATATTTGTTGCAATTTATTCGTTTGCTTAAGTGTCCACGGATTGTTTGCATTGCTAGCAGTTGTTTGAGGTCTTTCTTGAAACGCATGACATTATTTGACGATTAAAATGCTAAAGGCATTTAGGATTAACCGCATATTTTCCCATATTACCACACCATATTTACATGATCAATTAGTTAACCCGTTGAGCTTAATCCTATTTTTTCGGTGACACACCACATTACTTGCCTAGACCTTTTCTTGTATTAGCCTTATATTAATTTGAACCCACATTGTCAAAGGCTAGTAGAGTGCTTACGGGAGTAATAAGGTGTGCAAGGAGGGGTTTATTGTTGGTCATAATTTTGGGGGAAATATTGAAAATTGGGTTTAGTTGTTTACTTGATAGTCGGCATGTGTAATAAAATTGTAGGATCATTGTTATTGTGTATATTATTATTTGTGTTATATTTAGCTCTCGAAAAAAAGAGAGAAAAAAAGTAAATATATATATATATTATGAGAGCATATTTGTGTTTATGGTGATTCTACTTAAGTTGACTAGTCGAGTGTTTTGTTGGAAGAAAAATAATAGATTATGTCGGGGGAAATAGGGTGTTGTGTATGATTTCAAATGCTAAATATACATGGATTGGTCCAGGAGGTAAAAGAAGTAGAATTGATAGAGCAATTGCTTCGGTGGATTGGGCTAACTTAGAAAGATGGGATTTATTAGCTCTTTCGAGAAAAAACTCGGATCATAGGTGTTTGTTATTGTAGCTAGAGAATGTTAATTGGGGTCCTAAGCCTTTTAGGGTCTTTAATATATGGTTGAAAAATAACGATCTCAAGGGATTAGTGTCTTCTAAATTATCAGAGCTTGATTTATCCAAGATGCATATTCATCAAGTATCGAAGAAAGTAAGAGAGGTAATTAGGTTTTGGAATCAGGAGTTCAATGGAAATATCTTTGAAAAAATTAAAGCACTTGAAACTAAGTTGGCAAAGGCAGAGGAGGTTAATGCTCATGCTTCAGTTATAGTGGGATTGCATCAAGAATTGGATGAATATTGTTTAGTTAGAGATAGTATGTTGAGGCGAAATCCAGAATTAGTTGGCTTAAAGAAGGTGATAGGAATTCCAAATTCTTTCACAATGTTATTTGCAGAAGAAGGAGCATAAAAGGAATTAAGAGAATTGTTTGGCAAGGTGTCTCTTACAGCAATCCTTCTACCATCAAAAATATATTCAGAACCCATTTTAAGAACATTTTTCAAGCAGATCATACCTCCTTGTTTAAACCCACTCCTCTGTTACCTAAGATTTTATCTGTTGAGGATAGAGTTTGGCTTGAAAGAAGTTGTTCAGTGGAAGAGGTGGAACTAGCATTAGATCAATCAGGGGTGGATAAAGCTCCTGGGCCTGATGGATTGAATATGGGTGCCATAAAGTGTTTTTGGTCTCTTTTGAAACCTAAGGTCATGAGTTTTATTACAGAGTTCTTGTTGAGTGGGGTGTTGCCAAAAGGTTTAAATTCTTCTTTCATCTCTCTAGTTCCCAAAAATTAAATCCCTCTAAGGTTTCAGACTATAGGCCTATTAGTTTAATAAATTGCTCTCTCAAGTTACTGGCAAAAGTTCTGGCAAATAGATTGAGTGTCCTAATTGGCAAGCTAATTAGTGAGTGTCAATTTGGATTTATCAAAGGTAGGCAAATAACAGAAGGTATTTTCATAGCCAATGAAATTGCTCACTCCATCAAATCAGGTAAGGTTAAGGGTCTAATTCTGAAGTTAGACTTTGAAAAGGCTTTTGACTCAATCAACTGGGAGTTTCTTTTGGATGTTATGTCAGTTGTTGGGTTGGGTGATAAGTGGTGTTTTTGGATTAAAAGCTATTTCTCCTCCATGAGAGCTAGTGTTCTGGTGAATGGTTCTCCTTCTTCAGAATTTCAAATTCATAGAGGTGTTAGGCAAGGTGACCCAATGTCACCTTATCTATTTAACTTGGTGGGTGAAGTTTTCAATCAGATGATGGTCAAAGCTCTTAATCTAGGATTAATCAAAGGCATCAAATTATCTGTTGACTCTCAGAGCTTGACACATCTTCAGTTTGCGGATGACACTATAGTCTTTTTGGATCCAGAAGAGGAAAGTATTAGTAATTTTAAAAAAATCCTACAATGCTTTTAGCTAGCATCTGGTCTTAAAGTGAATTATGAAAAAAGTTTTCTTTATTCTTGGAAGGAATCTTCAGGTTCTTTACAAAAGTGGAAGAGTATCTTGGGTTGTTCAGAATGGGTATTTCCTTTCAAATACCTTGGAGCTCCAATAGGAGCTAATCCTAAATCATTGTCCTTCTGGCAGCCGTTGCTTAATACTATGGATAACAAGCTGGCTAAATGGAAATGTGACAGTCTGAATCAAGCAGGTAGGAGAGTTCTCATTCAATCTTCTCTCAACAATATTTCTTCTTACTGGATGTCTCTTTTCAAAATTCCTAAAGGTATCTTGCATCAATTTGAAAGAACTAGAAGAAGTTTCTTTTGGAAAGAGTTAGGAGGTGTGGACAAGCCTTTAAGGAAGTTGCATCTGTTGAATTGGGAAACTATTTGTGCACCTAGATCATTAGGAGGTTTGGGTTTGCAAAATTTGGAGTTTAAAAATAATGCCTTGTTGGGGAAATGGTATTGGAAATGGTGGTTAGATAGGAACAAACTTTGGAGGAAAATTATCCTGGAAAAATATAAATTTAAGTCTTACTTAGGTTTGGAACAAAGTGGAATGGTAGTTAATGTATCCAGCATTTTAAAAGGCATTAGTTCTGTTGGGGAAGATCTTAGGCTTAATCAGGTATTGAAATCAGTTAATTTTGATTGGATTTTAGGTAATGGTTTGGATGTTTTTTTCTGGGAGGATCAGTGGAGTGAAGGGGATATTCTGGCTTCTAAATACAATAGACTTTACAAAATTTCAAGGTGGAAGTTTGTGTCAGTTCAATCCTTTGTTGAGAATTGGAGAAAAGCAAAGGTAGAGGTAAAATGGATTAGAAGTCTGAGAGTATGGGAACTGGAACAATCTAAGGAGTTGGACTTGCTTATTGACAAGATAGTTTTCTCAGAAAAAGTGGACAAACCTGCTTGGAGAACCAGTGAGGATTGTTACTCTTCAAGAATAGGTTATGCTCAATATTTTTTAGATTCTGAGATTAATAATAATAGTTCTTGGGCCAAACTATGGAAGGTTAAAGCTCCTCCTAAAGTACTCTTATTTCTTTGGAAGATAGAGCATGGAGTAGTCCCTACCTATAAGTTCTTAGCTTCCAGATTAGGAATGGGGATTAGTACAATTTGCAAGAAATGTTCACATATAGAGGAGGACTTAAATCATATTTTATGGCTGTGTCCTTTTGCTTTGGAATTATGGTTTGTTGTGGCTGATTGGTGGGGAATTAGTAGAAAAAGACTGTTTCTGTTGAGGGGTCAAATTTGGAAGGTAATGGGGATCTTTAAAAGCTCTCTAACTTCTAAGGTATGGGAGATAGTGGTAGTTTCAACATTGTGGTCACTTTGGCTTTCTAGGAATGAGTTATTATTCAACAAAAAAAGTGACACAGTGGAATTGGTACTAGATTTAAATAAATTCAGATCATTTAGTTGGTATGGTGCTATAGATTTAATTAGATCAGATATGCTTCAGCTATGGTCTGTCAATCCAATGGAAGCAATCCTAACATCTAGCAAGCAGAGGAGAGTGGATGTTTTCTTAACATGGCATGCAAAGTTTATAGGTTTTGTTTATGGTTCTTGGTCATCAAATGATCTAGGTGTAATAGTAGGTGGTATTGGGGGTTTTCTGTTAAATGAAGAACAAGCTTTAACTTTCATATTTTCAGGTCCCTCCAATGCCATGAGTCCTCAAGATGTAGAAAGAGAGGCAATTCTGTTCCTATTCTCGAAATTGAAAGATGTCATTTCACCCATGTCTAAATTAGTAGTTTGCTCAGATTGTATGACAGTGGTGGAGAATTTTAACAAACCTAGAGCATGCTTCTCCCCTAGAGATTAAGGGACTTGGGGTGATATGATTTGGAGGCCAAAGGTTCATTTAATTTACGTTCCAAGGGAAGAACTTAGAGGAGCAGATGACTTAGCAAAAAAAGGAGGTCTTCGTTCAAATATTCTTCATGCATGGTGTTAACTATGATAAGTAAGTGGGCTTCATTTTTAAACGGTAATATTCTCTTCTAGTTTAATTAGAGAGTCCAGTTTTGGGTTTGGGCTTGGTGTTGAGGGCCCAAGATTTTAATATTGTGGAAGCGTCTGGATTTATTTGATTTTATTTGGAAAAATGAATCGTTGAGTTCAGATATTTGGAGTAAGAGTGGAGTATGAGAGGGGGGTTGAGTGTTATTAAGTGTCTCGAGCAGTGAAAAAGATAGTAATTATGGGTTGAGTTAATTGAGAAGCTGGCCTAATATATATTCTCTTTGTATAGCAGAGTTTTTACCATTTAGTCTTCTCATTATTTCTCTCTAGAGTAGTGTTTTAGGCTAGTATTATGGAGCTAAGTTGGGATTTTCCAGAAGAGGGTTTTGTCAAGGTGAATGTGCATGCGTTTACTTTGGAGGAGCCTCTTCCAAATGGGAACGATTCCAGCATAGGTATTGTGATCAGAGATAGGTCAGGAGCTATACTCAAAATGGTTTCAGGTACGATTCAAAATCTCACTCCTAGGGCAAATGAGTTGTGGGCTTTGTTAGCTGGGTTACGCAATGCATTTTATGAAAGGGAGAATAATATACATCTAGAGAAAGACAATGCTGATGCTGTTAATGAGTGGAATGAATGGCGTTGGTTCATTGATCCAAATTATGCAAGTGTCATTCAACAGTTAGAGTAGAGGAAGAAGGATCTGAATTTAAATCTCAAGGTAAGCTCTGTGGTTGCTGGTCAGAACAGATTGGCTAGGTTTTTGGCTGAAGATGGTGCAAACAATAGGACCAGGTTGGTGGTGTTTCGCAGGTCCTTTGGTCAGGTCAGAAATTTGTGGCGTCTAGATATGGGTTTAGGGGGTGGAGGAGAGTTGTTTGAAGAGATCTCTGAGGATGAGTTTGTGGAACTGGAGCAGGCTGAAGCAATGCAGCAGGAGCAGATGGAAGGTCTGGGCTGGGACGACGAGGAAAGTGCGATGCTGGTGCAAGGTATCGATCAGCCAAACATGGGTGCAAGAAACTGAAGCGTTGGTTGCTGCTTTTCTCAATTATCTCGTATGTTTTTATCTTTTTTTTTCTTCAGAATTTTATTTTCACTCTGTTTTCTCAGACTTGGGATAGCCTTTGGGCTGTTATCTTTTTATCTGGTGGGATGTGGTTTGTGGGCTGGTAGTTGGTTTATTGTTTTGTTTTGTGGGCTGTGTATTGCTCTGTGGGCTATGTAATGTTTGGATCATTGCGATTGGGTTCATCCCCTTTAATATATATTTGAATTATCGAAAAAAAAAAAGAGATCACAATCATGATTTAGAAAATAAAATTTCAATGAACTAATATTATGTTGTCTCAGTTGGATTTGAATAGTAAATGGATAAAAATGTTCTTTAAAAAATTTGTAATAGTTATAAAAGTTAAACTAATTAAATTATCATGCATTTAATTTAAATTAGAATAAATTTTAATTATAGGAAATATTTATAATTACTTTTTAAATTAGGGAAAATGGATTTTTTTGTCACTAAACTATTGATCATTTTGGAAAATTACCACGGAACTAAAATATTTCTCAGAATTAGGTCTCAACTAATTATATGTTTAGAAACTAGTCGTGCCATTAAAAATACTTAACGGTGTTATGTATCTAGCTTTTTTAAAAAAATTATTATTATTTTGTGAATGTTTATAACTAGTGAAAATGACGAAAAAGGAGAGATACGGGTTATCGAAGCACGCTTCCAAAAATTCTTTTTAACGCATTTTTCCGCATCTTGTCCAAGTTTTCCCAATTCTTAATTTTCTGATTTTTTTTATCATCTACTTATTTTTATTTTATTTCTTTATTTCTTTAATGATTAATGATGTACTTAGCCATGTAATCAGCCACATGAATAATATTGGGTTTTAAATAATTTTTATATATTATTTATTAATAAACAAAATCCAGGGAATTATTTATCAAAGCACCAAATTTAGTTATCACTTTTTTTTTTAATATTTTTTATATATTTCAGTCATCTCAATATAAGTTTATTATTATTTTTATATAATTAACCTAACATGTATATATTCATACACTAATATATATTATTTGTGCATAATCGAAATCTTCTTGCACTCAAACACAAATATTTGATTTTAAATAATTTGTTTGTATTAGATTATTAAAATCATTACAATACTATATATCATAATATTTTATTTGTGTAACTCATCTAAATTTATATTTTATTATTTTGTTTACTCTTTATTAATAATTGAAACTCACCTTTAGTAGAATGGATCATTAATTGATTAAAATACATCTCTAAACAACACACACAAATGAGCCTTGGTTAGTACGTACTTGGGCCTTGGTTAGTGGATCGTACTGGACCTAATTTTTAGACATTAATTTTCTAATTAAAACACATCTAAAAAAAATACATACAAATCATATCCTTTATATATACAAACACAAATAAAATATGAGCAACTAACAAAACTTATATTCTTCAAAAACAAACACAAATAATATAAATAAAAAATTATATAAAAATATTTATACACATAATATTAATTAAAATTATAATTATTATTGGAAAAATAAAAAACAAACATAAATCATACAAATATTGAAGAAAAACATGCCATTTTTTTATTTATATAATTAGTTCGGTGGTAATTTTCTAAAAGGGTAAATAGTTTAGTGACAAAAAAATAAATGTTGGTAACGTTAGTGACCAAAATAATAAACGCTGGTAACATTAGTGATAATATGTAAAAATATTTTAGTTCGGTGGCAGTTTTCTAAAATGGTCAATAGTTTAGTGATAAAAAATCAATTTTCCCTTTAAATTACTCCCTCCGTCCTAATGTGATGTTAACATTTGCTTTTTGCACGGAAACCAAGATAGTGGGTGTAATATTATTAAAATAAATGAAGTAGTGGGTGTTATAGTGATTTTATTGTTAAAATAAGTGAAGTAGTGGGTGTAATAGTGATTTTATAGTTAAAATAAGTGAAGTACTGGGTGTAATAGTATTAAAACTTACTATTTTAGGAAATGTTAACAATTTATTGGGACATCCCAAAATAGAAAGCGTTAACAATCTATTGGGACGGGGGGTAAGATATATTTGCATAACATTTTTTTAAATGGGATATATTAAAAAAAGAATCCTAAAGAAAAACCAAGGAGTTTTAGCTGTGTTTTGTAGTAGTTATTGTTGAAGCACATTGTTATAGAAATCGGCCGATTTCTGAAAAATCGCCTTTAAATCGGTCAAAAATTGGTTAAAATTTTGGAACCGATTCCGCCGATTTTGCAAAAATCGCCGATAAATTGTCGATTTTTCAACCGAATCACCCGATAAATCGTAAAACGGTACCTTAACCGAATAGTTTCGATTTCCGAAATCTGCAGATATTACATTGAAGATATCTTGATATTTAAAATTGTTCAGATCTATACTATTATATAAAAGCCGAAACATTAAAAATTTGATTGGCCGGTCGGTCGGTCGGTCAGTACGGTACCTGTTGATTTTACTTATTTACCCTTACTTAATTATAGATAAAATCCATATTTGAAAAGGTAATAGCTTGAAAAAGAAGTAAAAAAGCCAAGTTTTGGAAAGAATAGATTTTAGTTAGAAAAGATAATAGTCGAAAAAGAAGTAAAAAAAGATAAGTTTGAAAATGAGATATTTTAGTTTAAAATTATAGAAAATAAATTACCTTTTAGCTAAAATCAGTTAGTTATTAATAATTATAATATTATTAGTTTATTTCATTAAATAGAACGACCCATGTTATTTTTGGAAAGAAGAGATTTTAGTTGGAAAATGTACAAAAGGTAATAACTAATTATAATATTATTAGTTTAATTCATTAAATAGAACGACCCATGTTATTTTTGGAAAGAAGATATTTTAGTTGGAAAATGTACAAAAGGTAATAACTGAAAAAGGTAATTGGTTACTTATTAAGAAATATAAAAATAAGTAAAGAATAACTAAGTAAGGGTAGCTCAAAAAGAAGTAAAAAAGGCAAGTTTGAAAATGAGATATTTTAGTTATAAATATAGAAATATATTACCTTTTAGCTGAAAAAAGTAATCAGTTAGTTATTAGTAGTTATGATATTATTAATTTATTTCATTAAATCAGATTACCCATGATATTTTATCTAACTAAAATTTCTCCTTTTTAAAAAATACTTCGAGCAATTTTGTTTAATATAATTACTATTAATTAATCGATCAATTACCTTTTTCAACCAAAATATGTTACCTTTTTTTCTTTTTTCTAACTACAATCTCTCTTTTCAACTAAAACGTTTCATTTTTTCTATATTTTCTAACTAAAATCCCTTTTTTCTAGAAATATCACGGACAACACTAATTTCTCATTTTCTAAAAAAAACTACGAACAATTTTTTTAGTAAAATAACGTAATTAAATTATAATTACTATAAACTAATCAATTATCTTTTTCACCTAAAATATGCACATGATATTTTATCTTAAATGAAATTTCTCATTTTTTAAAAACACTACAAGCAATTTTGTTTAATATAATTACTATTAATTAATCGATCAATTACCCTTTTCAACAAAAATATGTTACCTTTTTTCTTTTCTCTAACTAAAATCTCTCTTTTCAGCTAAAACGTATCATCTTTTCTATATTTTCTAACTAAAATCCCTTTTTTTCTAGAAATATCACGGGTAACATTAATTTCTCATTTTCTAAAAAAACTATGAGCAATTTTATTTAGTAAAGTAACATAATTAAATTATTATTATTATTTTTTTGGTAAACAAAACAATTCATTAAGAAAACAGCATTCATCAATTACATTTTTCACCTAAAACATGTCAGTTTTTTAATTTTCACGTTAGCTTTTCTATTTTCTGTAACTAAAATATCTCATTTTCCAATTATATCACGGGCGGTTCTATTTAATAAAATAAAATAACAAAATTATAATACTAATAATTAATCGATTACTTTTTTTACTAAAACATATAATCTTTTCTATCTTTTTTAATACCTCTTTTTCTAGATATATCACGTGCAACATTAATTTCTCATTTTCTAAAAACACTACGAGCAATTTTATTTAGTAAAATAATTTAATTAAATTATAATTACTATAAATTAATTAATTACCCTTTTCACCTAAAACATGTCACCTTTTGAATTTTCACCTTACCTTTTCTATTTTCTCTAACTAAAATTTCTCCTTTTCCAATTATATCACGTGTGGTTCTATTTAATAAAATAAAATAATAGTATTATAATACTAATAATTAACCGATTACCTTTTCCAACTAAAACCTATCATTTTTTTCTATATTTTCTAACTACAATCCCTTTTTTAGAAATATTACGGATGACCTTTATATAATTATTATGAAATCATCTCATTGAAAAATTTAAATCATTCATGTTTTAAAAAAATCAATTCAAATTAATAAAAAATATTCATATAATATTAAAAAAAATCCATGCATCGCACGGGTTTTAAGCTAACATTACATATTTTTAAAAGAACATTTTTGTCCATTTACTATTCAAATCCAACCGATACAACATATAATATTAATTCATTGAAATTTTATTTTCTAAATCATGATTGTGATCTCTCTTTTTCAACTAAAATTTCTTCTTTTTTTAAAAAAAATATTATGGATATTTCTATTTAATGAAATAAACTAATAATATATTATAATTTCTAATAACTAACTAATTACTTTTTCAATTAAAATGAATTATCCTTTTTATATTTTCTAAATTAAAATATCTTTTTTTTCTAAAAGTATCATGGGTAACATATATATATATATATATAGGGTCACGCTCCAGTGAGAACAGATGTTAGTGTGAGAACAGTGAGAACACACATATTCACCACATTTCAAGCTATTTTAAAGGGGCTCGCTAGGGGCACCTTCACAAAAAAGTCTTATAATTCTACCCTCTATCCATTCATAACAAAAAAATTAACAAAAATTAACAAAAAATTTTTTAAAAAAGTTGCTGCCACGTCATCATTTTTAAATTTTTTTTTTAAAAAAAAATTAAAACCTTTTTTTTATGAATGTATAGAGGGTAGAATTATAAGACTTTTTCGTATTGGGTGCCCCTGGCGGGGCCCTTTAGAGTAACTTGAAATGTGGTGTTCTCATTGTTCTCCAACATATATGTGTTCTCACCTGAATCATACCACTAGACAAAATCACTTTTTTTTTGGAACATTTTAAACTCATTCACTACATGCTCAAATAACCACCAATTAGCAATATTTATTTTATAATTTATTCAGGATAAAAGTGCCCACATAATTTTACTAATTTTAAGAGATGATCATCCAATATATGATCTTGTGTTATTAAAAGTAAAGTCTTGCTAATATGCAAGTTTTTTGTCTTGTTCATTTTGTGACAAGTTTATAATCCTTTTCGTTTGTCAAATCATTGAATCATTTCAAATGGCTAATCATAACCATAGATTAGAAGATCTATATTCAAAGCTTTCGATTGATGATGAGGATGTTGGTGGTATAGTCCTGGGAGCGGATGAAGAAGTTGTGAGAAAGTCGACGGATGAATACCCATTGGTTGGAAGGTTTCTGACAGAGAAAATAATAAACTTTAATGCTATGCAGAATGTTCTTGCATCTCTATGGCGACCAAAGCAGGGGTTAGAGGTGCATGATCTCGGAGAACAAAGGTATGCATTTATATTTTATCATATCTTGGATGTAAAAAAGGTGCTGGAGGGAGGACCTTGGTCGTTTGAACATAATTTGCTGGTATTTCAACAATATTCAGAAGGGGATGATCCATTATCGGTAACTTTGGAGGAGAGTGATATATGGATTCAGGTATATGATTTGCCAAAAGGTTTTGCGTCGGAAAATGTGCTGAAAAGTGTGGGGAATTACATTGGTAAGTTTGTGAAATCAGATTCAAACAACTTCAATAGCAGTTGGAAACCATTTCTTCGTATTAGGGTTACAATTCAGGTCTCTAAACCACTGAAACGACGCATGAAAATCAAAAGGGAGGGGGGAAATTGGAGTTGGATAAACTTTAAGTATGAACGACTTAGTACTTATTGTTTTGTATGTGGTATTTTGGGGCACTCTGATAAAGATTGCGCTGTGGTATATGCGAATCCGGAGAAAGAAGTGGAAAGAGCGTATGGTCCATGGCTTCGAGCTCCGACAAGAAATGCAAAGGTGAATACAGGGGCAAAATGGCTCAGGAATTCAGGAATGGAAGGTTCAAGTTCATTGGGATATGGTGGTAGTCCAGCTTTCCGGTCAGTTGATCGACGGGATGATTTGGGGACGGATTTTGTGGAGATTGATGGAACTGTTCGAGAGAAAATTGGAGCTCAATCAGGGATTATGGTTACACCGCGAAATCAGGGGGATAAGGGTGTTTTGGAAATTCAAAATATAGATGATGAGGCGGGAATGGATGATGTAGTTATGGATTTAAAAAGAAAGCGTATGAAATGAAATATGGATGGGAGTAATGGGCCTAGTCTTATGATAATGGATGGGCCAGTGGATAGTAGTGTGGTAACTTATGAACCAACACAATTGGAAGCCAATTCAAAAAACTTGCTTGGGGCGGGCTCTGTGGATCAGGCCCGCCGAGTCCAATGAGTGTCCTAGCTTGGAACTGTCGTGGGCTGGCCAACCCACGAGCAGTACGGTTCTTAAAAGAATTGGTAAAATAATTCAGGCCAGGCTTAGTATTTCTTTCCGAGATTTTTGTAGATAAAAATAAAGTAGATATTGTGTGCAAGCAAATGGGATTTACGAATTGCTGGGTTGTAGATACAAGTCATCATGGAGGAGGTGTCGCTCTCTTATGGAAGGGGGAAAATTCAATTGTGGTGAAGGATGCTAGTGAGAATTTTATAGATGTTGAGATAGTTGTGGAACAGGTGGGTCGATGGCGATTTACAGGTTTCTACGGGTATCCGGAGAGACAAAGGAGGTATGATTCATGGTGTTTGCTGAGGAATTTAGCTCAGAGTTCTAATCTTCCTTGGTGTGTGATGGGCGATTTTAATGATTTAATGTATGCAATGGAGAAAGAAGGAGGGCAAAATCATCCACGACGTCTGTTGGATGGGTTCTGTAATGTTATCGAGGAGTGTGGGTTATATGATTTGGGTTTCTCAGGTCATCGTTTTACTTGGGAAAGAGGAAGAGGTACTGATCAGTGGATTCAGGAAAGGCTTGATAGGGGTTTGGCTAATAATGCTTGGAGGAATTTATTTCCGGATGCGGAGATTAAGGTAGTTGAAGTTTCTACATCGGATCATCTCCCTTTGTTTTTACAGTTGAACAAAAAGATTTATGTTCCAAAGAGTAGAAGGTTCAAGTTTGAAAATTTGTGGCTTAGGGAAAAGGATTGTAAAGAAATTGTTGAAAGTAGTTGGAATGAAGACACGGATGCAAATATTCTTTGGAAAATTCATAATTGTGGTAATAAATTGGAAGAATGGGGTGGGGGAATTGTGAAAGAATTTAAGCAAAAAATTCAGAATGTTAGAAACGAGATGAGGAGGTTTAGAGCGCGTAGAGATAGATATGGGGTTCACAAATATGATATTGCTAGACAGGAGTATCATGAGTTGTTGAAGAGGCAAGAGGTTTATTGGCAACAAAGGGCGAAGCAATTTTGGCTTCGTGAAGGGGATTCTAACTCTCGGTTCTTTCATAAGTATGCTTCAAGTCGTCGGAGAAATAATTCAGTAACAAAATTGAAGGATAAACACGGAGTATGGAAAGAAGATGAAAGGGAGGTGCAACAGGTAATTAGTGACTATTTTGGTGAGCTTTTTAAAACATCTGGAATCACGGAAGGTCTTACAGATAGGGAGCTTGTTAACAAGATTACGGATGAGCAGAATAATGATCTTATGCTACCAGCCACAGTCGAGGAGGTAAAAAAAGCTGTCTTTTCTATGCATTCGGACAAGTCCCCTGGTCCGGATGGATTAAATCCAATGTTTTATCAGACTTTTTGGCATGTAGTGTGTAATGATGTGGTTAATTTCTGTAATAAGTTCATTTCTGAGGGGGTTCTACCAGATGGAATAAATCATACGTTGGTTTGTCTTATACCGAAGGTTAAGCAGCCAGAGCAAATGACAGATATGCGTCCGATTTCTTTGTGTAATGTGTTGTTTCGAGTTTTGTCTAAGGTAATGGCAAATAGACTAAAACCTTGTCTGAACCAGCTGATCTCAGATAAACAAAGTGCCTTCATGGAGGGTCGATTATTGACAGACAATGCTCTTATTGCGTTTGAGGTGAATCACTACATTAAGCGAAAAACACAAGGTAAGACAGGGGCTGTTGGTTTGAAGTTGGATGTCTCAAAGGCCTATGATAGGCTGGAATGGAACTTCTTGGAGGAGATGTTGAAAAGGTTTGGTTTTAGTGAAGGTTTGGTGAATAGAGTGATGCTGTGTGTTAAATCAGTGTCGTAAATGTTTACGCATAATGGTAATATATTTGGGGAGGTGATACCGGAACGAGGTTTGCGTCAGGGAGACCCCATATCTCCTTATTTGTATATTCTTTGTGTGGAAGGGTTAAGCTCAATCATTCGAAGAAATGAGGCAGTTGGGTTAGTTCATGGCTGTGTCATTGCTAGGGGAGCTCCTGCTATTTCGCATCTACTTTTTGCAGATGATTGTTACTTATTTTTTCGAGCATCAAATGTGGAAGCAAAAATAATGAAGGGCATTCTGAATAGGTACGAGAGGATGAGTGGTCAAGCAATAAACTTTCATAAGTCGAGTGTTAATTTTAGTCCAAATACAGCTGGGTCGGTTCGTCAGGAAATTTTCCAAAGTTTGGGTGTTAGGGAGGTTCATGATCCAGGAAAGTATTTAGGAATGCCAATGAAAGTGGGTCGTAGAAAGGGTGAGACTTTTCAGTTCTTGAAAGATAGAGTTAATCAGAAGCTTCAGGGGTGGGGGAATAAAAATATCTCTAAGGTAGGGAAGTTGATATTGCTTAAAAATGCGGCTCAATCCATCCCGAATTTTTGGATGAATTTGCTGTTAATTCCAGAAGAGACATGTGATGCTATTGAAAAAATTATGAACTCGTTTTGGTGGTGTAATGGATCATCCATGGGTAAAGGGATTAAGTGGATGAGTTGGAAGCGTTTGTGTGTTGTGAAAGAAGGCGGTGGTTTGGGAATGAAGGATTTGCATAATTTTAATCTTGCTATGCTAGCAAAACAAGGATGGAGATTGGTTAATAATGATAATCCATTGGTTTCTAAGTTAATGCAGGCTCGTTATTATCCAAAGGGAGATTTTTTGAATGCTACGGTAGGAGCAAATCCAAGCTTTATGTGGCGAAGCATAATGGCTGCTCAAGATCTTGTAAGACAGGGGTGTCGTAAACGTATAGGTGATGGGATGAGTACTCGTGTCTGGAGTGTACCTTGGTTATTAGATCCCAGGGATGGTTGTTTGACTACGGAGATGCCAACAGTATTAGAAGAAGCAATGGTTGCTGGTTTGATGGATGAGACTGGATTGAGATGGGATGAAGACATTCTGCGAGATTTGTGCAATGAACGAGATAGGGAATTAATTTTGCAAATCCCTATTCCTGTGCAGAACAGAGACGATAACTGGTTTTGGCTTTTTGACCCAAGTGGGAATTTTTCAGTGCGAAGTGGTTACAGACAGCTTCAAGGTGAGTATCAAAAACTTCATGCGAGTTTTTGGTCAAGGTTATGGAACCTGCAACTACCTGGGAAGGTATTAAATCTGGTATGGAGGGCTTGTCGTGCGTGTCTACCAACAATGATAGCTCTAGCAAGTAAGAGAGTATCTATAGACAAGGTATGTCCGTGGTGTTTACAAACAGAGGAAACAGACATTCATGTTTTGTTTGACTGTACTTTTGCAAGGTCAGTGTGGATGGCTTTTGGCCTTCAGAATAGTGCTCAGAGTAACTGCAGTGATACGGTTTTTGATGTGGTGTTAAGGGCGTTTGAGTCTCTTTCTTTAGAGAAATGTGCTATGTTTGGTTTAGTTTGTTGGAGTATATGGAAGAGACGAAATGATTGGTTATGGAATAAAGTGAAAGTTTCGGTGCAGGGAGTTAAATCTGGGGCTATGGTGATGCTGCAAGACTGGAAGAATGCAAAGAAGAGTGATAAGCAGAAGTCACAAGGTCGAATTCAGGTAGCAGGAAATGATAAAAGGTGGTGCGGACCTGCAGTTGGTTGGGTGAAAATCAACACAGATGCAGCTGTTTTTGATGATATTCGAAGTGTAGGTTTGGGTTGTGTTGCTCGAGGGGATACAGGGGAATTCCTAATGGCTAGATCGTGTAGACATCGAGGATTGTTGACTCCGAGGGATGCTGAGGCATTGAGTTTAAAGGAGGCGATCTGCTGGGCAGTAGAGAAGGGGTTTAAACGGTGTATTTTTGAGACGGACGCGAAGTTGGTGGTTGATGCAATTCATGGTAGACATGGTAGAGATCCATTTCATATGATTGTTAAGGATTGTGTTAGTTTTTTAAAGCACTTTGATGATGTGCTAGTGGTTTATGTTAGTAGATCTGCGAATGATGTGGCTCACTTGTTAGCAAAGGCCAATCGTTCTATGTCAGATTTGGTGCAGGAATGGGTTATAAACCCTCCTCATTTTATTTCGGATGTAATTGCTATGGATTCTTGTTGATTTATAAAACTACCTTTATTCTCAAAAAAAAAAGTTGAATTTTGATAAGAATTAAAACAATGACATTCATATACTCATAAATTTATGCTCACGTTTATTTTTATGATTTATTAGGGATAAAATCGTTCAAATATTTTCACATATAATAGTAAAAAATGGTAGTCGGGGAGGGAAAATATAGATTGACAAAGATGATGTCGTCAAAGTCAATTAAGAAAGGTACTGAGTGGCCGAAAATTGGTCAAAAAAAAATCAAAGTGAGGAGGTAGGTGACGAAAAATAAGTAGAAGTCTATCTCAACTAGGTAAACGGGCGGAGGTGAAAATAGATCTACAAAAATTTATTACAATATTTCTCTCTTTTAACAATTATGTCTATATATTAGTCAAATAGCCAGAATATGTTTATTATTAAATTGTTACAAAAAATGATGAATGAAGTGTATAACATATTTTTACTCGATATCAGTAGATTTATTAGGGATAAAATCGTTAAAATATTTTCACATATAATAGTAAAAAATGGTAGTCGGGGAGGGAAAATATAGATTGACAAAGATGATATCGTCAAAGTCAATTAAGAAAGGTACTCAGTAGATAAGGTAACACATAATAATGGGGCACGCTTACAGAGGAGGCGATAGAGGAGGCGACAGAGAAGGCGTCAACGACAACAAGGAAATTCAAATTTCAAACTCGAGACTCCAGAACATCGGCAAAGAGAAGGAGAAGAACAAGGAGAAGAAATCCAATAGCAAAGAGGGAGATAAATTATTGATTGACTTTGTGGAAGCCTATGGCGATTTAGTGGATGCTGAGATATTACAGAAATTCAAGAAAGGAGACACACAAGTTATCAATATAGCGCTAGATCAAATCCATAAGAGAAGCATAGAGCGTAAATAGATCAATAACCACAACAATAAGATCCTTCATCAACCCGGTCCCTCGATTAAAGGAACATATGCGGAGATTGTTAAACTGGGTAGTAGCCAAAAATCAGAAAAATCTGGGCAATGGATTGAAGTCAAAGCAAGGAAGAGAACTAGTCCTAACAAGGATCAGAAAAGTAAAGAGTTAACCATATTTCTAGCTAATATTCCTTTAGAAGCACAAGCAAGAAATATCTGGGATTTCTTCAAGAAATGTGGTAGGATTCAAGACATCATTCTACCTAGAAAATGAGACAAAAATAACAAGAGATTTGGTTTTATCAAAACGGTTAGTGAATTGGAAGCAGGCATCATTATAAATAATGCTAAACAGTCAGGTGCTTGGGGAAAGCGTATACAAATGAGTATTAATGGTGAAAGAAAGGTTTCTAAGCCTAAAGCTTATGAAGAGGGTAAGTTGAAATTTGAGAATCCAATTAGAATTGACAAAGAAATAGAGCCTAAGAAGCTGTCTAGTCAAGAAGATTTGGGGAAAAAAATGTTCGAGTTCATAGAAGCAGAGGTGGATGAGGAAGTTGAAAAAGGTCTTTTTCAAACTATGGTTGGTTTCTCTTGGAAAGAAGAAAAGGTTGATTCGTTGCAAAAGGAATTAAATAAAAAGAAGTTGGACTTTCTGAAGGTTTTAGAATTAACAGAAAGGAAATTTTTGTTGAGATTGGAAGGCAAGCATAATTGGGAAGACCTGGATTTCAAAGTTCTTTCACAATGGTTTTCTGTGGTGCGTTAATTCAGTGAAGTAGACCTCATTCTACCCAGAATAGTTTGGCTTGAATGTTTAGGCCTACCCATGAATGCCTGGCTTGAAGAAAATCTCAAAGCATTTTCAAAGAGATTGGGTGAGTGGGTGTCGTGGTCTTATCAAGTTGATGAAAGTAACTCCTTCATAAACCCTGTGGTTTGTTTAGCCACAACAAATTTCAGCACAATTCTAGACGAGATGAAAGTGCTTTTAAAAGGAAAACATTATAGGATAATGTTTAGAGAGATCAGTGACATTAAAAATTTTCTGGAAGGTAAAACCAGTCATGGTTTTGAATCAGTTAGCAAGGGCAGAGACCATGATGTTCCTTCTTCCCCAATCCTAAGCCATTCAACCTCAAAGAAGATAGGTACTGATATTGATTATATACATCCTAAAGTTTCAGGGGACATACTCTATTCAAATTTCCAAAGCTCAAAGAATTCAATGGTCTCAAATAGTACTTTCATAGAAGGTAATGGTACTGTGGTTCAAGATTCTCTGCTTAGCAGTAAATTAATGAGTATCAACAGAGAAGAAGGAAGGTCTGAAGGTGTTTCCAATGAGGACAAAGGAGTTGAAAATTTGCCTCTATTTCAGGAACTAAATCGAGAAGTCAGACAGGAAGAAAATCATTCAAGTGATATATCATCTCATAGTATCTCAAATCTTTCTAATGATTCTTCACATGGGGAAACTTTAGTAGTGAATCCATCCTCCCAGAAAACTCTTTGCAATAACATTGGTAATTTGAAGATGGGTAGGGCCAGAGGGAGGCCTAAGAAGAAAGTAGGAGCTCGCAAAAATCCTTTTGATCTGGGGCTTGGGAGGAAAAAGGTTGGTAAAATTGCGCTTAAAAAAGGCAGTTCATCATGTAGTAATAGAGGCTGTGTGGACATAGTTCAAGACTCAAATAAATTGCAACAGATTGATGAGGCAGAGCTAATATTAGAAAGTGCAGAGCTGATGGGGTTATTAGTACCTCTTGGTAGGGAAGCAACTAAGAAGGAGATTGCAATAAGGATAGAGCAGGGAATATTGTAATCTCTCTGATCTCCCATAGCTTTTGATTATAGTCATAGTTTTATCACTATTAATGGAGTTAAAGTTATTTTCATGGAATATCAGGGGTATCAGAAATTTGGCTTTAAGAAGACATCTTAGGGATCTACTAAGAAAAAGGCAGGTTGAAGTTTTGTGTATTCAGGAAACTAAGTGTTCCAACTAGGATGATAAGTTAAAAAATTCAGTCTGGGATCTTAATTCGCATGATTGGATAATCCAGAATTCAGAAGGCTTATCAAGGGGTTTAGCAATCTCATGGGATAGTTTAGTTTTCAAATGCAAAGGTTTTGCTCAGCTCAGAAATTGGATATGGGTTCAACTTTGGCATATTAAAGATGAATGTTTTCTTAATGTGGTGTGTATCTATGCACCTCAAAAGACAAAACTCAAGAAAAAAACTCTGGAAACAACTTGGAGAAATTAATGATTATGTAGTAGATCAAGCATTGTGCTTGGTGAGTGACTTTAACTGCATTAGGGAAGCTGAAGAATGTTCAAATTGCAAATACAGGGTTAAGGATAGTGAACTCCTAAATGCTCTCATTGACAATTACAATTTCTCAGATTTGAAGCTTCAAAATGCCTCTTTTACGTGGTTTGGCCCTAAGGATAAGAAGAGTAGATTAGATAGAGTACTTTTAAACTCTAACTGGATGAATAGAGGTGATTGGAATCTTCAAACTACGCATAGAGGGGGATCAGATCATAGTGGATTATTGCTTTCGTCCTCATCAATAAATTGGGGACCTAAGCCCTTTAAGATTTTTAACTGTTGGTTGGAAGACCCTGGTTTAAAGATGCTTCTTGATAGTTTCTGGTCAACTAGCAATGTAGAGAGTTCAGATATTCAATTGATCTTGAAAAAGGTTAAGTCTCAAATCAAGGAGTGGTCTACTAAGTGCTTAGGAAACCTAGAAAATGAAATGAATGAGCTGACAAAATTAATAGATCAAGAGGAGCAGCAGCAGATTCCAGATGCAAAGGTTTTGTCTTGGAGGAAAAGATTGGATTATCTGACTGAAATCAAAGTAGCTTCTTTAAAACAGAAAGCTAGGATCCAATGGCACATCAAAGGAGATAGAAACTCTAAGTTCTATCATAGATCAGTTCAATGTAGATCTCTTAGAAATGGCATTAAAGGGATTTTAAAAGATGATGTCTGGTTTTCAGAAGTGCCAAAGGTTAAAGAGATTTTCTTCGACCATTTTAAACAGTTCTTCAAAGATCAGAATTCCCCAAGAATTTTTACTCTTGGTAGCCTTCCTGTTGGCAGTCTCAATTCTGAAGAGAGAGATTGGGTCGATAGAGATTTCACCTTGGAAGAAATTGAATGGGCTCTAAATCAAATGGCAAATGAAAAAGCTCCAGGACCAGATGGCTTTCATATTGGATGCCTCAAAAAATTCTGGCCAAGTATTAAGGAGAAAGTTTTCAATTGTTTTGTGGAGTTTTCTAAAGGTAAATCTTTTCCAAAAGGTCTCAACTCATCTTTTCTTGTTCTAATTCCAAAAACTCTCAATCCTCAAAGGGTGTCGGACTTTAGACCCATTAGTTTGATCAATTCGACTACCAAGTTATTCAGTAAAGTAATGGCCCTAAGGTTAAATCAGTTCATGGAAAAACTGGTAGATGATACACAATCAGCTTTTATAAAGGGTAGACAAGCTGCGGAAAGTATATTGATTGCAAATGAAGCATTCCATTCAATAAAATTGGTGCAGAAAGAGGTGTTAATAGTTAAGCTGGATTTCGAAAAAGCCTTTGACTCCGTAAACTGGTCTTTTTTTTTTGAACTCTTATATAAAATGGGTTTTGGTGCTAAATGGATAGATTGGATTTCAAGATACTTTCAATAGATCAAAACTTCTATCTTGATCAATGGAGTTCCCTCTAAAGAGTTTGTTCCCTCTAAAGGTTTGAGACAGGGAGATCCTATTTCCCCGCTTTTATATAATCTAGTGGCAGAAGTTCTTAACAAGATGCTTAGAAGGGCAAATGAACGGAATCTGTTTAGTGGTGTATGTTTCTCAGATACAAGTAGTCATTTAACTCATCTGCAATTTGCGGATGATAAAATTCTATTTGTTAAGGCCGATGTTCTAGCCTTCAAGCATATCAAAGCCATATTACAGACTTTTCAAATTCTAACTGGGCTGAAAATCAATTTAAAAAAAAGCAGTGTTTTTTCTTGTAGCAAAGATAAGTGTCTGGTTCAGGAATGTGCTGACATCTTAGGTTGCAAACTGGGTTCCTGGCCACTCATGTATCTAGGTGTTCCAATTGGAACATCTTCAAAAAGGAAAATCTTTTGGATGCCACTAATAAGGAAATTTGAACAACAGTTAGCCAAGTGGAAAACAGAGTCTTTGAATAAGGCTGGTAAAGTAGTTTTGCTGAAAGCCTCTTTGGATAGTTTGCCTACTTACTGGATGACTCTCTTCAAAGTGCCAGTCAGCATCTGCAGAAAAATTGATCAGGTCAGAAGGGAATTTTTTTGGGGAAGTTCAGTAGTTAAGGGCCAGATTAAAAAGAAAATGCCCTTAGTCAGGTGGAGTGCAATTACAAAATCTAAGGCTGAGGGGTGTCTGGGAATTGCAAATATTAGGAAAAAAAACATTGCATTACTCAGCAAATGGATTGGAAAATGGTACAGTGAAGGTCATCGAAGTTGGAATATTTGGCTTAGTCATAAGTATCAAGTGCTGAAAGACAAATCTTTTGAGGACAGCTTTAAAGATCTTAAAGTCTCATCTGTAATATCTAGTATCCTGGGATCTTTAAGATATTCAAGGGATATTCTTAACCTTAAAAGAACAGATTTCCTTTGGGCAATAGGGGATGGTAGCCTGATTCTGTTCTAGTTAGACAAATGGGATTCTGAAGGACCCTTGGCAATCAATTTCCCAAAACTCTATGCTCTATCCTTGGTCAAGGAGATTAGCCTCAAGGATTTTGTACAAACATCCAATGATCAAGATTTTTTGGATCAAAAGTTCTGGAAGAGGCCTCTTCGACAGTGGGAATAAGAAGAGGTGGTAAAAATCTGCAGCATTGTTCAAAGAGTAAATTTTTCTAGCAAGAAAGATCAGCTGCTATGGTCTGAAAGTCTCAAACCTTTCTCTTCCAAAGATTGCTACTCAATTCTAACAAGTAGTCCGCATTTGAGCAATAACATTTTCCAGTTACTCTGGGCCTTAAAAATCCCCCCAAAAGTTCAAGTGTTCCTTTGGCAGATGTTACTCAATTCTTTGCCAACTTCCCAGCTGTTACATAAAAGGTTAGTTAAGAATGCAATCATTGATTCCTATAACTGGTGTAATGTGTCTTCTGAAACTCAAGATCATATTTTCTGGGATTGTGAACCTGCAAGATGGGCATGGGACTTTATCGAAGTTTGGTGGGAGATCAGAGTCACAAAGTTAAATCTCTGGAATTCATTCTCAAAGTTCAGATGTCCCAGTGTAAAAATTGCTTGGGGTATAGTCGTAGCAGCAGCCTTATGGACTATTTGGTTAAATAGAAATCAATGTGTCTTTGAAAGCAAAAAATCCAAGAGAAAATGGTTGGAGAGTTTGATTATTTCGAGAACTAGCTCCTGGGCAGAAGCAATTAACATCATTGATCCAGGCAAAGTGAACATTTGGAAAATCAATCCTATAGGTTTAGTTCTCAGTTGTAGCAAAAAGGCTAAAACATCACTTAGATCATTTTCTGGACATCAATTTTTGGGGTATGTTGATGGTGCATGGTGCCTTGATTTGAACGCAAATAGAAAAGCAGGCATTGGAGGTTACCTACATGATACTGATGGTAATCTATCTTTTATATTTTCTGGGCCAGTTCAAGGAACCTCAGTCCTAGTGTGCGAATACGAAGCTATGATCTTTTTATTAGAAGCCATCTTTAAGAGTCCATGGTTTAAAAGCTCTGTCAAAATTTATTCAGACAGTCAAGAATTGGTTAATTTGATTCAGGGCTTCAAACATTTGAGGGTGTATTCTTGGCCTATCGATGACAGATTTCTAAATCTGGAAATGAAGATGAATTTTGAGTTAGTGAAGTTAGATAGAAGGCTAAATGAGGAATCAGATTTTCTTGCCAAACAAGGTGCAAATAGAATTGATATGTTACATTCGTGGTGTTAATTGGGCTTTCTTTTCTAGCCCAATTTATCGGGCTTCCAACTAAGGGTGCAGAACCAAAAATCTTTTTCTTGGGATTTAATTTGAGCTTAATTGAAGGAAATATTGGGTAATATCAACAGTCTCGCTGGGTACATGTCCTCTGGTTTCATTCTAGTGGCTTAGGAAGGTGTGTTGAACTCATTGGAAATAGTTTTTCTTGAGCAGCCTCAATTTAATTCTTTCTTAGTATTTATACTCCCCCTTCTCTTATTTTCCTTCATCACTTCATACTTTCTTTCTACTTCTCTTTTGTTTTTCTTCCTCTTCATCATGGAAACTGGTGTCTTTTGGTCTATTCCGAAAGACAATTTTGTTAAGGTGAATGTCCATGGAATGTATTTTGAAGAGCCTCTCCCAAATGGGAACAGGTCTGGAATAGGTGTGGTGTTCAGAAATGATGAAGGTTCTATAGTCCGTATGTTCGCTGGTTCTCTGGGTATTGTGGGTAGGAGACTCAACGAGTTCTATGCAATGTTGTATGCTCTAAGAAAGGCTTTCTTCATGAATTGTAGCCAGGTGATTTTGGAATTTGATCACCAAGGTGCGTATTGGGAGTGGAGGAACTCTAACTCAGATGGTGTCATCCCAGAGCATCTCTATGTTGTCCGTCAGCTGAACATAAGAAGGAACGACAAAAACTTCAAAACAGAAGTGAATCTAGTGAATGAACATTGCAATGCATTGGCCAGGTATCTGGAAAATCATGGTGCAAATAATTGGGATTGCATGGTTCAGATTGAAGCCTCGTTTGGTAGAGTCAGGGAACTTTGGTTTAATGACATGGGGCTGGGTCCGATTGGTCCTCAATTCGAAACCATTCGTGAAAATGATCTTAATGCAGAAATCAACAATGAAGAGCAAGGCGGTATTGCTGGTGCTGAAGATGATTTTGTGGACTTTGAGCTTGAAGCTATGGAGTAAGACAACAGTACTTGTTTGAAGCGGGAGAGGAACAGTCATTTTGAAACATTCTATTATATTAGCTGCAGTTTTTATTTCCAGTATTATTATCTACAGTATTATGCTAGTTATTGTTGGTAGTGGGCTGGCCCGTGTTGGGTTCAATTTTCCTTGTTAAATCACTGCTTTGAAGCTGTGTGGGTTGGGGGTTTGTTTCGTTTTTTTTATTTTGCTCTTCTCCCGATGCATTTGATATAATGATCGGTTTGTATGCTTTGGGCTTGGCCCTTTATCTATGTTATTCTGCTTTCCAAAAAAAAAAAGGTACTGAGTGGCCGAAAATTGGTCAAAAAAATCAAAGTGAGGAGGTAGGTGACGAAAAATAAGTAGACGTCTATCTTAAGTAGGTAAACGGACGGAAGTGAAAATAAATCTATAAAAATTTATTACAATATTTCTCTCTTTTAATAATTATGTCTATATATTAGTCAAATAGCCAGAATATGTTTATTATTAAATTGTTACAAAAAAGGATGAATGAAGTGTATAACATATTTTTACTCGATATTAGTATAATATTTTATTTTAAGTATGAAAGGTACTAAGGTGGCCGAAAATTGGTAAAAAAAAAAAAGAAATCAAAGTGAGGAGGTAGGTGACCGAAAATTAGTAGAAGTTTATCTCAAGTAGGTAAACGTGCGGAAGTGAAAATAGGTATATCAAAATTTATTACAATATTTCTCTTTTAACAATTATATCTATATTAGTCGAATGACCAGAATATGTTTATTATTAAATTAATACAAGAAATGATAAATAAGGTGTAAAACATATTTTTACTAAGCCAATTAAAGAAGAAACTTACAACAACTTTTTAAAAATCATTTACTACATGCACAAATAATTCGCATGCTCTACTTTATTTAATATTTATTTTGTGATTTAATCAAGTTAAAATTATTAAAATGAATTGTACAGTTGTCTGCCTATTATGTTTAGTACGGGTGACTTTTAAAAGTCATTTACTACATGCACAAATAATACGCATGCTTTACTATATTTAATATTTATTTTGAGATTTAATCAAGTTAAAATTATCAAAATGAATTGTGTTGTGTTTAGTACAGGCGAAAATGATTTTTTGACGAGAACTCTTATACTAATTTAAAACATTATTTTGTGATCAATTAAATAATTTACATGTGAGATATAAACATTGTATTAATTTTTTAATTAAATAAAAGAACTGTAGTTGGGCTAGAAAATGATATTATAAATTAGTTCGTAGATTCAATACAAATAATTATGAGTTTAAGATCTATACCTATATTAATGAAAGAGAGATATTTAAAGAGAGAATACTAAATTGTATAAAATACACAAATTATAATTATCGATTAGTTGAATTTAAGGACTGTAAAAATGATTGAATTTAAAAAGATAAATTCAAAAAATAACTAATTAGATTGTATTTAAATGAAATTCTAAATTATAGGTCACTAAAAGTGTTTTTAAAAAAAGACTACATGTAATGTACGTATACACAATTATATAATTGTTAGTAGTTACTTATGAAGCTTTTATATATAATACATAAAAAAATCATAGATCATGTATTTCATATTAACAATCAATATGTAAGAAAATACTATATAAAAATCGTGTGTTTCTCGATGGATACATCACTATCAATACCACCATTAACAACACATCGCTAACACCACTACCACCATCACTACCATACCACCACAATACCGTCACTATCACACAACAACACTAGAATCACGAGCGAAATCACTAAAACTTTTAATGCAATCACATCAACACCACCCTTTGCACTACCAAAAAAATCAAAATGAAAGCAGAATTACTCTACTTTCAACTTGAATCACCAAAAACTGAACCCAAATCACTAAAATTTTAAATAAAAATTACCAAAATTTCTAAAATTTGAAATTCTGATAGTGTTCGGAGGTGCTGGTGTTGATGGTCGGTAGTAAAGTGGGTGAAAACGACATCGATGGAGCTCTATAAACTCGGATCTTATGTGAGAGGACAACAAACGAGATGAATGAGCTAGCGGAGTAGGGTGGTTGGAATTCGATGATAAACATGTTCGCAAGTTATTTTTAGAGTGTTGGTCGATTTGATGACACGAAGAAATGGTTAAGTGAGGAAGGTGTATAGATGTATACACACAATGTATACAAGTGGAGAAGAGGTGGTGATGACATTGTTGTATTGTCGAAGATGGTGTAAAAACATCTTCAAAAATAGTAGAGGTGGAAGGGTAAAGTTGGAGATGTAGGTTACATTTGAATGTGCACCACCACTTACACCACCAAAATCAAAGCAGAATAAAAGAAAATTCAACTTGAATCACCAAAATTATACTAAAAGTTTTGAATACAAATTACCAAAAATTTCCAAATCTGAAATTTTGATAGTATTTGAAGGAGTTGGTGATGGCATTGATGGTGGTAGAGTGGGTGAGAACGACATCGGCGGGGATTTATAAACTCATTTATATTGTTAGAAGATGAAAAATGAAATGAATAAACTATTGAATGTGGGGTCGGGAATGTGGTTGGAACTCGGTGATAAAAATGTTCATAAATTATTGCTAGAGTGATGATCGATTTGGTGACACGAATGAATGATTGAGTGAGAATGGTGTATATATGCACACATTATACATTTGAGCATGAGATTAGTTCTCAGTCCTCATTATAATATGAGTTATCATTTGAGCACTTTCCTATATATGTCTATACGTGAGTCTCATAAGTCAAGGATAAATTTTTCAAAATACTTATTGTTCTATCTTTCTAAACTAAATTTTTTAATTTATTTATAAAAATGCATACGAATTCTTAAGTGTAAGTAAAATATTACGATAATATCTGAAATTCAGGTAAGAAATTCGACTACTATTAATCTTCATAAAATATATATTTGATTAAATATATCACACTAATAGCGTATAATATTTCAAAAATTATGAAATTACGAGTCATTTACTTCAAAAATAAAAAAAATGAATTATAGGAATTTAAATGGTGCCCGTGCTTTGCACGGGCTTTCATGCTAGTTAACCATGGTTAGTTAACACTTCTAAGTTAAATACAATAATGATTTTATTAAACATATCCATAAATACATATTTTTTAATATTTACATATCCATAAATACATATTTTTTGAATAAAAGAAATTAATCATGGTTAGTTAACACTTCTAATTTAAATACAATAATGATTTTATTAAACATATCCATAAATACATATTTTTTAATATTTACATATCCATATATATATATTTTTTGAATAAAATAATTACTGAAAAATCACTATTTTAATTTGAAATCAATCACGATATACTATTATATATTTTAAATTATATTTCATAACTACTCATTCATTAATCAACCACTTTTTTAATAAAAAGTCAATCACAATCACATTATCATACATTATAAATTGATTTTCATAAAATATATTGTACAATTATAACCGATTTTAAATAATTATAATATAGGGTGAAAAACCAAAATACCCACAAATTAAATCAATCTGCCCAAAATACCTACGGGCGCTAGAATCCGCCTTTTTTACCCACGGACCACGCATGTCCGACATGCGTATACAGTACACGCATGTAAGACATGCGTGGTCTTCACAAAGCTGAAGTCGATTGTCACATGCATATTCAAGATACGCATCTTGAGAATGCGTAACAGCTGATGCGCATCTTGGGAATGCGCAACCCACACTGTTCATCGTCTTCACAAACGAAAGAGAGAGAGACGAAATCTGAGCGAAATTTTAAGTGAACTCCGGCCAGCTTCGTTCACAACCATAGAGCCATTTTCCGTTAACATATTATACATCAATCGACTCGGAATGAAATTCTCTACAATCCTATACCAACGATTTTTAATTTCTTTTGTCGGAATTTGAAAGCCCCAAACAAAACCTAAATTCAATTTTAATGTCCGATCCATTTTCTAAATCGATTTTACACGCCCCTGCGGGGCTAGATCGATATAAAGAGATTAGGGGAAATGGAGAGGAGGAAGTGGCGATCGTTTTGATATACTCAGGGAAGGTGGTCGATGAGAAACGAGAGAGAGATGAGTCACCGACGGGAACCTTCTGATAGTGTTAGTGCTCTAGAGACAATGTAATTGTGCTTTTAGGATAAACTATTTTGTTATTCAGTGATTATGTTATATCGATTATTCAATAATGATTTATTATGTCTTTATTTACTGCGATATAAATATTAGAACAATTAATGTCCTTGGAATATGTAACATGTATTCTATATCTTTAAGTATGTGACTTAAAAATGAGATTATAAGAATAGTGTTAATATTCCTAAATATCCCTAATCGAGCATTATTAATATGGGACAATTATAATGCATAAAGATTAGCATGTTTGTTGACTGATGACCACATCTCATTGGTCATAGGTATAGTGATACTAAAGTCAAGAACATAGGTGCATGTAGGGGTGAGCATCGGGTGGTTTGGGCGGTTTAGGACCGCCAAACCAACCAAACCAACCAAACCATAACTTTCGGGTTTTTAATTTTTCAAACCATAACCAAACCAAAAACCATAACATTTTAAAAAAACAAACCTAATTATAACGGTTTGGTTTGATCGGTTTCGGTTTAAAACCATTATTAAATAATAAAAAAGAGGCAACAACATGTGTGAACCAATAGTATAGTAGCATAAAGTTTCATCAAAGCAAACCAATAGTAGCATAAAGTTTCATCAAAGCATTTATAAAATAAATTACAAAATCTTCAAATATTTCCAAAGGATCATACATTAAGTTCGCAAAAGTCTTAGTTAAAAAAAAAGAAGTCTGAAGCATTGGATATCGAATGTAATAAAATTAATATTAAAACTATATAATATATATATATTTATATATTATTTGATCTTAATGGTCGGGTTGGTTAAATCGGGTGGAAAAATTAGTAAAACCAAACTCAACCCAAAATTTTCGGGTTTTAAAAATTTAAAACCATAACCAACCCAAATCGAAAAAAAAAACTAAACTTTCGATTTGGTCGGGTTGGTTTGGTCGGTTTAACCGGTTTTCGGAAAACCGTGCTCACCCCTAGGTGCATGTAATATTCTACATGGCACTGGATTGACCCACAGTGAGTTTCTACATGTTGATAATGTCATTAGAAAGACTCATAGTGATAATGGTGTAATGATCCTTAGACTTGAGATCATTATATTTCTATACGAGGATTAATATACTTTGACTACATTAATAGTTACCTTTGACCGGGTGATGATAAAAATGTACATCGGGTATATTATGAGACGTATGAGAAATATGAATGATAGATAAAGGATTTAACCCTCCTATTATTAGGAGAGATATTATTGGCCTCTTGATTGAGTGAGACTATGAAAATGCATGGCCATGCTCAAATATTGATTTGTTTTTAATAGTCTACTCATTGAACAAGGAAACCCGGATTAAACATTGATGAGGATGACTAATAACATGCCTCGAGTTTAATCTATAATATATATGGTTAGAGGGATTATATTACATTGAAACATTAATCATGAAAGGTTTAATTGGATCACCAATTATTATTACTAGCTTATAGCCCGTGCAAAGCACGGGTTACTTTTAAATATTTTTGAAATTATATAATTAAACAAAATAGAGTTTTAAAATTTATTATGGAATTAATTTAACTTTTAAAAATTATTTAATAAATCACATGTATTGTTTAGAACTAATAATATAAAATTTTAATGTAAGATGCGGTGTGATATTTTTGGGTTTATATTAGTGATTGCAAGATTAGTTTTAGATTTAAAGGTAACATGTTTTAGTTAGAAAACAAATATTAGCGTTTGTAAGAAATGGTATAATTTTAGGTATTTATAAAAGGTAATTTCTTCAATTAAAAGTAAATGTTAAAAAGGTAATCGGCTAATAACTATTTATTATATTATTATAAATAATAATTAAGCAAGAATAATTAAGTAAAATAACATGTTTTATTAGTTAAGGGTAAATAAGTAAAATAAAGAGGTACCTTTCTTTTGATATGTTATAAATTTTATTTAATAATATAATTAGGTTTTATATAATCATTATTTTCAATAATTTTTTTTACTTTTAATATAATTTAATATACTCTTTTTCAAGGATTATCCTCATGTTTTCTTATTATTAGCAATGTATAAAGATTTTTATTATATTTTATTAATGATTGTAAGATGGGGTGTGATATTTTTGGGTTTATATTAGTGATTGCAAGATTAGTTTTAAATTTAAAGGTAACATGTTTTACTTAGAAAACAAATATTAGCGTTTGTAAGATATGGTACAATTTTAGGTATTTATAAAAGGTAATTTCTTCAATTAAAAGTAAATGTTAAAAAGGCAATCGGCTAATAACTATTTATTATATTATTATAAATAATAATTAAGTAAAATAACATGTTTATTAGTTAAGGGTAAATAAGTAAAATAAAGAGGTACATTTCTTTTGATATGTTATAAATTTTATTTTAATAGTATAATTAGGTTTTATATAATCATTATTTTTAATATTTTTTTTACTTTTAATATAATTTAATATACTCTTTTTCAAGGATTATCCTCATGTTTTTTTATTATTAGCAATGTATAAAGATTTTTATTATATTTTATTAATGATTGTAAGATGGGGTGTGATATTTTTGGTTTATATTAGTGATTGCAAGATTAGTTTTAAATTTAAAGGTAACATGTTTTAGTTAGAAAACAAATATTAGCGTTGGTAAGATATGGTACAATTTTAGGTGTTTATAAAAGGTAATTTTTTTCAATTAAAAGTAAATGTTAAAAAGGCAATCGGCTAATAACTATTTATTATATTATTATAAATAATAATTAAGTAAAATAACATGTTTATTAGTTAAGGGTAAATAAGTAAAATAAAGAGGTACCTTTCTTTTGATATGTTATAAATTTTATTTAATAGTATAATTAGGTTTTATATAATCTTAATTTTCAATAATTTTTTCACTTTTAATATAATTTAATATTCTTTTTTTCAAGGATTATCCTCATATTTTCTTATTATTAGCAATGTATATAGATTTTTATTATTATTTTATTAATGATTGTAAGATGCGGTGTGATATTTTTGGGTTTATATTAGTTATTGCAAGATTAGTTTTAAATTTAAAGGTAACATGTTTTAGTTAGAAAACAAATATTAGCGTTTGTAAGATATGGTACAATTTTAGGTATTTATAAAAGGTAATTTTTTCAATTAAAAGTAAATGTTAAAAATGCAATTGGCTAATAACTATTTATTATATTATTATAAATAATAATTAAGTAAAATAACATGTTTTATTAGTTTAGGGTAAATAAGTAAAATCAACAGGTACCAACCAACCAAACTTTTAATGTTTCGTCTTTTATATAATAGTATAGATTTTGACTAATGATGATAAGATGCAGTGTGATATTTTTGGGTTTATATTAGTGATTGCAGGATTAGTTTTAAATTTAAAGGTAACATGTTTTAGTTAGAAAACAAATATTAGCGTTTGTAAGATATGGTTCAATTTTATGTGTTTATAAAAGGTAATTTGTTCAATTAAAAGTAAATGTTAAAAAGGCAATCGGTTAATAACTATTTATTATATTATTATAAATAATAATTAAGTAAGGATAATTAAGTAAAATAACATGTTTTATTAGTTAAGGGTAAATAAGTGAAATCAAGAGGTACCTTTCTTTTGATATGTTATAAATTTTATTTAATAATATAATTAGGTTTTATATAATCATTATTTTCAATAATTTTTTTACTTTTAATATAATTTAATATACTCATGTTCAAGGATTATTCTAATGTTTTCTTATTATTAGCAATGTATATAGATTTTTATTATATTTTATTAATGATTGTAAAATGCGGTGTGATATTTTTGGGTTTATATTAGTTGTTGCAAGATTAGTTTTAAATTTAAAGGTAACATGTTTTAGTTAGAAAACAAATATTAGCGTTTGTAAGATATGGTACAATTTTAGGTGTTTATAAAAGTTCTCCTTGGTAAAGAGAAATTTTACCAATTTTAGGTGTTTATAAAAGGTAATTTCTTCAATTAAAAGTAAATGTTAAAAAAGCAATCGGCTAATAACTATTTATTATATTATTATAAATAATAATTAAGTAAGGATAATTAAGTAAAATAACATATTTTATTAGTTAAGGGTAAATAAGTAAAATCAACAGGTACCAACCAACCAACCAACCAAACTTTTAATGTTTCGGCTTTAATATAATAGTATAGATAGATTTGTTTTAAATTAAAAGGTAACGTGTTTTAGTTCGAAAGGAAATATTAATGATGGAAAGAAATAATATGATTTACTCCCTCCGTCCCTTTGAATTCTTTACGTTTGCGGACCAGTTTCTGGCACGGATTTTAAGGTGCATTTTAAGGATAGTTCTATAACTTATTTTTGATATTTTATTTTTTTGTATAAAAATAGGATTGTTCTATTTTTATACAAAAAAATAAAATATCAAAAATAAGTTATAGAGGAGTATGTTTTTAGGTATTTATAAAAGGTAATATCTTGACTAATTACCATTAATTATATTATGTTATTACTTATTTTAGATTGTAAGATTTGTTTTAAATTAAAAAGGTAACGTGTTTTAGACTTTTAGCTCGAAAGGAAATATTAATGATGGAAAGATGTGATACGATTGATGTTTTTAGTTGTTTATAAAAGGTAGTATCTTGACTAATTACCAATAATTATATTATGTTATTACTTATTTTAGGTGTATTTATTTATTTTTATAATGAAGGGTAAGTAATTAAATTCACGAAGTACCAAAAAATAAGTACCAAAACTTTTAATGTTTCGGTTTTTATATACTAGTATAGATTTTATTAATAATTGAAAAATATGGTACGATATTTTCGGATATATATATTAATGATTGTAAGATTAGTTTTAAATCAAAAAGGAAACGTATTTTAATTCGAAAGGAAATATTAATGATTGGAATATATGATAAAAGGTAACATCTTCAACTAAAAGTAAATATGAAAAAGGCAATCGACTACTTGCCATTAATTATATTATGTTAATATTTATTTTAGGTGTTTTAATATATATTTTTCTTTATAATGAAGGGTAAATAAGTAAATTCACGAAGTACCAAAAAATAGGTAAAAAAAACTGGTACCAATTTATATAATCATTATTGTTTACATAATTTTAATTAATATAATTTAATATACACATGTTTACGGATTATACTAATGTTTCCTTATTATAAACAAAGTATATTTTTAATATATTTTATTAATAATTGAAAAATATTGTATGATATTTTCGGGTATATATTAATGATTGTAAGATTAGTTTTAAATCAAAAAGGAAACGTATTTTAATTCGAAAGGTAATACTAATGATTGGAAGATATGATAAAAGGTAACATCTTCAACTAAAAGTAAATATGAAAAAGGCAATCGACTAATTACCATTAATTATATTATGTTAAAATTTATTTTAGGTGTTTTAATATATATTTTTCTTTATAATGAAGGGTACATAAGTAAATTCACGAAGTACCAAAAAACAGGTACCAAAAAATTGGTACCAAAAAACAGGTACCAAAACTTTCAATGTTTCGGAATTTATATAATAGTATAGATTACTTGGGTAGCAATGATGTATTACTAGATGCCGCTCATTGTTTATAATTTTATTATTGGATATTAAAATTATAGCCAACGTAATAATAACCTAAAGGGTTACACAATAAGAACGTTTAAAAGGAGTTTTAATTTAAATTTCGAATTTAAATTAATTAATGATAAAATTCGAAATTGGTTATTTAATTAATTAAGTTGGACTTAGTTAATTAGATTTCGAATTTAAATCATTAAAACCCAAATCAGTTTGGTTTTAGTAGAAGCCCAAACCGATTAGGGTTAAGTCCAGCTCATTCTCTCTTATAAATACATAGAGATGTATTGCTTTAGGGTTAGAGACTTTGCCAAAATCGTTTTTTAGCAAATACCCTAGCAGCTCTACATCAAGAGAGGCTAGAGAGAGAGAGAGAAAGAGGGCAGATTACGGCTAGTACCAACTCCGGAGATTGTGGAGACAATCGTGCGTTCGTGTGGACTGATTAGCGAAGCAGATCTCACGAAGAGGGCTGTGTGGTGATCGTTCTTGGACCTCCATCTGTCAACCGAATCGGAAAGCTTTTAAAAGGTACAGATTCTGTTCTCCATAATCAACATGTCTTACACACGGATCCTAGGGTTAGGTTTCGGTTTTTTATTGTTTATTATCGTTTTTCCGTTGCGTTTGTTGCCCCGAAACCTATCACCTTCGAGAGCGAGAGAGAAGAGAAAGTTTGAGAATGACGTCAGATGACGTCAATACGCATCTGCAGAATGCGTAACCCACAATGCTCATCATAAAAATGTGTATCCCAGTATGCGCATGAACAGGATGCGTATGTCGTGGGTAATTTGGCCGGACAGTCCCGCATACGGGTATTTTGGGCAGGGAGACCACAAAAGTGGTGTATTTTGGTCATTTTCTCTATAATATAACTCAACTAAAAATATGAAATTATCGGATTTGAAATCAAATTTTAAATAATTTGGATAATTTTCATGCATTCAAATACTCAATTTTTTTTAAAAGCTCAAAAATTTATTTATTCAAAATTTGTTAATAAAATTAATTAATAAATGCATATAAGCCAACGTTGCATATATTTTAATTATATATTTAAATTATTAAATATACGCTAGAAGAGTAAAATTATTGGTTGGTGAATAAATTATCAATCAAAAATTAAAAAACAATTTAGAGATAATGAGAATTCACTTCTAAATTTTCAATCAATCAATCATATACAAATTTTTTATTATTTACCATGCTAATTCTAATTTAATAATCGCGTATGTCATTCAATAAATTCATATATCACATGGTTTTTAATTTTAAAAAATTACTACTAACTGTAAATAATATTTTTTATAAATCCACATAACAGTAAATTACATATGTTTATATATCTTTTAGTTATGAATTTTTTTTAACATCCTTTATTATAATACCCGAATTTACCACGTATTAGCTAAACAATCATAAGATTGTGAATTATTTTAGTATCAATCAGAATCTAGATCAATTAAACTTAATGTAACATGTTTCTCTATTGGATCTAGATTCCACGTTTCAGCCAAAATTAAACTCAACTCAAGTTAAACTCATTAACAATAGATTTTTGTTTTTTATATCAATTAACTAAATATAATAACTGCTTATATATATATTAAAAAAACTAAACATAATAACAACTAATTTTTATTTTAACGATTAACTAATAATCAATTTACTTAGAATAAAAATACCTCAAATATAAAATTCTTAAAAACTGATAAATAAAATTATTATATTAATTTAATCATTACAAGAAATATAAGTCGATTATTCTCTATTCTCCATCAGACCTAGCCAACTTTGATGAACTAAGTGTCTGTATCAATTCTCCTCCTTCTGCTTAAATCATATCAATTACGGTTAAGGTACTACATTGTATCTTTTTATTAAATGAAATACTATACTTGGATATAAATATTATTTGTTATTTCAATTATATATATGTATCATATGTTTTGTGTTTTAATTGTCCAATAAAATCAACAGAAAAATGATTCTAACAAAAAAATAATTGAAAACGATTTAAATTTTTACCATCCCTATTCTAAATCCTCTCAAGGTTACTTCCCATTATAATATTCGGTGGTCAGCTCAATAATTCTGCGACCTACTGAATTGTAGGCATCAATCCTTACCACATATATTACACCGATTTGTTTACATTATAAGGCGATTCTATAGATAAATGTTTTTTTTACAATGTTGGGTTGTCAATGTTATCATTCATAACTTAACTTCATGATCACTAAAATATATATTGTATCATTGTCCTTACATTTAAAAGTACGATATAGTTTTTCTTATATGACTTTTCCAGAATGGGTCAACGCCCATATAAGATAAGTTTCTCGATTCCTCCGAAGCAGATTTTTTTAGACCCTTGGAAGTCGATTCTTGAGAAAAACACACAAGTCACATTCAATAAAAATGCATTAAATAGTTTTTTTCTTCGATACATCAATAAAAAATCTTTTTCCTTCATCAACTTAATTGCTAATAATTTTAATATTATATATATTGCTATTTTACCAACTTAATATTCAAAGGTACATCATGAATGACCATAACCATTCAGAAGGCATCTTGAATTTACAACACGAATCAATGACAAAAGGTATGGAAACAATCTTAAAACCATTAATTGCCATTTATTTTGAACAAATTTTAAATATAATTATCATTTAAAATCAAACCCATTCATTTTTTTATAATTATCATTTTGATAATTTGTCCTTAAATTTATTTTGTGATTTCCTATTAGTTAAAAAATCCAAGAGTGTAAAGTCAATTAATTAGTAAGTCCACATTAAAATTAATACTAAATTAGATTTACTAATATTTAAATAAACATTTTATAATTATCTTTCAAGATAAGAACCAGACATTTTTTTCATTATTAGCATTTTAAATATCTATCCTTAATTTAATTTGTGGTTTACCATTAATTAAATGAAATCCAGGAATGTGAAGACAATTACTTAGTAATTTCGTAATAGATAAAATATTAAATTAGATGTACAATTAGTTAAATATATATAAATTTGATGTGATACATGTATAAATAAAATATTAATTTCAAAGATATATTTAATTATTTTTTTATTTCAAAATTTATAAATTATACATTTTTTTATGAATCATATTTCTCTCCGCTTCTAACCTTTTTCACTTCCATCTTTTACAAGCTAATCAAATTGATGTATATGAAATATATGCGTTAACTTGAAAAATTAAAATAAGTTGAAATTATATCATTATAAATTTTATTTATGGTCTATTGCGAGACTAACAGACAAATCTACTGCAAAAACCAGTCTCTCTATTTTTTTGAGATTATATCACCCCGGTGAGCATCCTTATTCCTTCCTCAAACTAAGAGGGTGTTTGTGATTGCTTAAAATAAGTTATTTTTGACTTAATGGAGGTGTTTTTAACTTAAAGGAGAAAGTAAAGTTGTTTACTTTAAGTTGAATGAATGTGTTTGGGTAATTTTACTTAAAGTTAAATGGGAATTTAATAATTTTGACTTAAAGTGATATTTGACTTAAAAAAAATTTAAATTCATGATATTTAAGCTTTACAAGAATTGTGAAAAAAAAAAAACTCCATAAGTCATAAGTCAAAAGTACCTAAATGTAACTTCTGACTTAAAGCAGTTTTTTAACTTAAAGCCGGCTTAAAGCCACGTTACACAAACACACCAAAAACTCCTTTAAAGGAGCTTTTGGCTTTAAGTTAGTTAGCCAAACAGGCTCTAAGTGTTACTACCGTAGTTGTATATCTACAAAGTGTTTCTATTTGTCAATTTAAATTATTAGATTGAGAAAAGTTAATGTTTATAAATGATGCTATTTTTTTGTAAGAGTTAATCACTTTATGTATCTACTTTTGATGTTCTTACTAACAAAAATACCTACACACTTATTCACACACACATGCATGTTCCAAATTGAAGTGTATAACTTTCTCAACTTAAAAATACTTATATTAATATATTTGTTCGTGTGTCAAATACATATTATGCCAAAAAAAATTTGTTGTCAAAGTAGTTATAAAAATCACCTATATATATTCTCCAAAATCAATTCTTTACTTTGGTAGTCAACTTTAACATAGGTACTCTATAAACTCAAGTCACGAAATTATATAACCTGCTAGAGAAAAACTTTACCACTGCTTACTCCCTCAAAAGATGTTCAATTTTAGTTTTTTCTTATATTTTATGAATTTACATAATTGTTGGTGGATCCTAAATATGAATGAATTTCATGTCATAGTTAATGATTGTTATTAATTATCCGAGAATATAAGGTGAATTTTATTTTTAATTTTTTGGAAACTAAATTTTTCAGTTTACTTTACTGGCAGATCACCAGAACATACGCAAACAAGACAAACAACGATATATTATTAATGGGATATGTACTCTCAATAAAGTACTTTTTGGTGTATGGCTACAAACTTTTATTGCCGCATTCACATTCGAAAAAGTAAGAAAATATATGATAAGTATGATCGTTTGACCTGTGTCGTTAATAGTATTTGTAACATTTTTCTAACCTTTATGGTCAAGCGCAATTTTTTCTTAGGAATAATTTGAAAATTACTGAATAATATTTATAACTTTCTTATTTAATTAAAATATATTATTATTGTCTCCATTAGTAACATAACAAACATGTTGATATCTGACATATTATGATAGAAAATTAACTAACTATATGTATGTCTTATAAGATCTTTACGGTTTTACAGATACATTGAAACAAGAAGTTACATCTATATATAATAAGATTGCTCGGTTAATAGTGTGTTAAGGTCACTGGCAACGAGCTACTTCAATACGATGAAATTTCCATTTTACTTGATTTTAAATGTAAATATTCATTTGTCATGGGTTTAAATGTTTCTAAATTTATGACTTAAAGATTTATTATATCACTCACTCAATCAATTTTTTATTTCTTTTTATTATCATTAATATATTTATCCATTACGCGGGGAAAAAATTATAAACAAGTTTTTGATGCTTTTGAGACTTTTTTTGAATTCCACGAGACTTTTTTTATGAAATTAACAAAGTAAAAACTGAACAAGAAACCAAGTTACTAGAAGTAATTTATGTGTAGTGCAGTTAGGGCTACACAACATTTTGATCTAGACAACTAAATAAGACTGGATCGGGTCTGTCAGTCCAAGACACGGACCGGATCGTATATAAGCGATCCGGTCTCTGGTCCTTCAAATAAAAAAATCCGATTTTCCGACATGTCCGGTCCAAACCCAGAAAAAATCTGGATCAGATCGAAGTTTGTGTATGTAATTCTTTTATATTACTTTATTTATGTAATATTGTTATTAAATATTTAAATACATCATAATTTAACAAACTAAATTAGTAGATAAAAAATTGATGAAATAGTAGAGTTTAACATTACAATCTAAATAATTAAATATAAAATTTTTATTTTTTGATACTTATATATATCTTTGATAATTATTTAATATTTTTTAGAATTGTAATGCTAGTTAAATCATAAAACACTTAAATGAAAACTACTTCAATGAACACCTTAGAGATCCATAATTAATACCTTCCATATTTGAATATTTTTTAATGGATTTCAAAAATTTTAATACTTCAAAAGAACACTTAAAAGAACACTTTTTACTTATTAGATTAAATTTAATTTTTTAGACTTTCATGGTACACTTAAAAAACACCTTAGAGAACACCTAATTAATACTTTCCATATTTATATATTTTTTAAATGGATTTCAAAATTTTAACACTTAAAAGAACACTTACAACAACACTTATTGTTGATTAAATTAAATTTGATTTTTTTAGTCTTTCATAAAATACTTAAAAGAACATGCTAAGAGCATTTTAATTAATATTTTCATAAAAATTCAAAATCACCAAAAAACACTAATTTATTTGATAAAACACTTAAAAGAAGAAAATAAAAGTCAAGAACCCAATTAAAAATATTTAGAGAACCTATAATTAATTTTTCTTTTCATTTTTCATCTTTTTAATAAATTTCCTAATTTTTGAAAACATTTATAGGAATTTATTTTAAAACACATAAGAGAACAAAATATTTAAATTTGTATTTTAATTAAATATACAAAGAAAATTTATTTTTCATTTTGACCACACAATTAAAAATTACAAGTAAGAAACCTTTTAAAGAACACCCTTAGCACTCTAAAACCCTTAGCACTCTAAAGAACTAGTAATTAAATTTTTATTTTGATTAATTATACATTTATTAATTACTTTTTTGCTTTATTGAACATCTTACGAAACACTTCAAAGTTATAAAACAACAAAAATATTACAATTTCATTTTCTACAGAACACCTTAGAGAACCCATAATTAACACTTTCCATATTTTCATATTATTTCAATGGTTTTCAAAATTTTAAATACTTGAAAAAATACTTCGAAGAACACATATTGCTTATTAAATTAAATTTGAATGTTTCAGTATTTCATAAAACATTTAAATGAACACCTTAGAGATCGAGCAATTAATATTTTCCATATTTTCATATATTTTTTTAATGAATTTCAAAAAAATAATGCTTTAAAGAACACGTAAAACAACATTTATTGCTTATTAAATTAAATTCAATTTTTTTAGTCTTTAATGGAACACTTAAAAGAACACCTTTAAGAACGCGTAATTAATACTTTCCATATTTATATTTTTTTTCAATGGATTTCAAAATTTTAATACTTAAAAGAAGACTTATTGCTTATTAAATTAAATTTGAATTTTTAATCTTTCATAAAACACTTTAAAAAACATGCTAAGAGTATTTTAACTAATATTTTCATAAAAATTCAAAATCACCAAAAAAACACAATATTTTTGAAAAAAATATTATTTTCAAAAAATAAAAGAACACACAATATTTTTAATTACTATTAACTTGTTCTTTGAAGTGTTGTTTATTTTTAGATAACACACAATATTATTAAAATACTAATAACGTACTTTGAAGTGTTCTATTAAAGATTGGAAACTATTACAAATTTACTTAAAACATTTATTAATTAAGAGTGTTTATTTAGGTGTTCTTTGAAGTGTTCTTTAGATGTTCCAAGATTCACTCAAGTGTTCTTTAAGCATTTACTAAGTACCTAACAAACAAACGGGTAATAGTAAATTTTAATTTGATACTATTACAATGATAATTTTTTTAATAATATAATATCAAGAACACTCGGTAGAACCTAGTAGAATATATAATAAAATCTATGATTATGTTAAGAACAGCTAATATAATCTACCATTTTTAAAATACTTAGGAGAACCTTGGTGAAATTAGTAAAATATATAATAGAATCTACGACTTTTATAATAAAATCATAATAATATAAGAACACTGAGTAGAACACATAATAGAACCTACATTTTTTTTACTAATATAATTTACAAAAATACATAGTAGACTAAAATTATAAAATTAGTAGAACACGAGAATGACTTAATTATACAATCTAGTAAATTTTGATACGATAAAATTATAACGATAAAATATATTAATAACTTAATATTAAGAACACTTAGTAGATTATAAGCATTTAAAAGACTAGGCGATTTAACATTTTATAGTCATAACAATTTTAAATTTATTTTTAGTATGAATATGATCAATAATAGGTTAGGGGCACAATATGTAATTGTATTCCATGTGAATTCCTTCAGTGAATATTGAATATTTCCTTTCTATTATCTTAATAACAAGAAAATGATATATTTAAGATTTAGGAAAAAAAATGTACAGTATATAAACATTACGTAGAACACTAACATCAAAAGCACTGCTTCGTGTCTTCTTCTTCCATTCTTTTTACTTCTCAGACAACTAAGGGAATTACAACTAAGGGAATTATGGTGTGCAAATTATTTGCACCTGCTACACAACTTCTACCTTATTCTAGCGTTGTGTTTCTTTTCACCTGCATCTAGGGTTGTAAATGAGTCGAACCGAGCCGAACTCTTAACTGTTCGTGTATCAGCTCGTTATAAATACATCGAACTCGAACTCGAGCTTGAATTTTAATCGAGCCAATATTTTTGTTTGTGTATTGACTCGTTAAGAAAAATTTTATTCACGAACATGTTCGCGAACAGCTCACGAACATGTCTAACGAGCTACTATTCACGAATATCTCATGAATAGTGTTCATGATTTCGTGTTCATGAACACCTCAACCTATTTTTTCTAGAAATTTTTTAATGTAATTGAAATAAAAATAAAATTGGGGATGAAACATTGAAAACTTGAGAAATTAATGCTTCAAATTTAGACTTATCAACGAATCAAATTTGGATCAAATTTAGTTAATACATATCGAACTAATGTTATAATTTATAATGTAACATATGTATAATTTAATTATTATTAATAAAAAAATTATAAATTTAAACAAAGAAAATATAACGAATAGACAAAATAAACTAACATATTATTTCGTTACACTTACTTATACAATTATTTACAAGTTATCGTGAATTCAAAAACTCCCGTTAAATGTTAATGAAATATGTTCAAGAACATATATATATATATATATATATATCAGTGTTGCAGATTTCGGAAATCGGAACTATTCGGTTGAGGTACCGATTTACGATTTATCGGGTGATTTATTGAAAAATCGGCGATTTATCGGTGATTTTTGCAAAATCGGCCGAATCGGTTCCAAAATTTTAACCGATTTTTGGCCGATTTATCGGCGATTTTTCAGAAATCGGGCGATTTCTATAACAGAGATATATATATATATATATATATATATATATATATGAAGTCTGTGAACAAACTTATTAATGAACCATATTTACGAACAAGGTTCACGAACTATATTAACGAACTTGCTCATGAACTATATAATCGAACTTGTTCACGAACTTTCGAGCCGAACTATGTCGTGTTCGGATTCAGCTCATTTACGAGACGAACCCCAAAATTGTGTTCATGTTCGACTCGTTTACAAATCGAACCGAACTCGAATCGAACTTTTTTCGAACTGGACACCGAACTGTTCGTGAGCATATCGACTCATTTACAGCCCTGCCTGTTAGGGCTGAAAACTGATCCTGACTATCCGGTATCTCGGCTTATATCCGGCTCGAAAATATGACACATGTCTCAGATTCGTTTTATAAACGATACGGATCTGGCGGAAATTTTGAGCCCGAATATAATATGATCCCGAATCTGAGAACTACCCTACCCGCCCATATCCGGTATCATATTATTTTTATAAAACGAACCATACCCGAACCAGGTTCATATCCATAATACCCGAACAAGGCTCATATCCATAAAACTGAATAATATTCAGTTTGTTGATTATCAAAGAACTAAAATACACTAGCAACTAAAATATTATGCAACTGGAGTGAAAGTTGCTATTCAAACTTTAACAATTAACAGATTAATACAAATAAAAATGATTAAATGAATTTATATAGTTCAAATAAAATTGATACTAATGTTGCTGGATCATATTTGACTCGTATTCGATGGATCACAAAATACCCGGTTAGAAAAAAGAAAATATGATACCGGCTCATATTCGGTTTGGATCCGAACCTCAATACTCGGGATCGGATCATATCTGAATTAAACGATATCGATCCCAAATCTGGACACGATAAAAGAAAAATGATCCGAGACCTGAGTAAGGGTATACCCGGTATTACCCGGATCATTTTTCACCCCTACTGCCTGTGTAATAACCGTGAATTTTATTAGAACAAATGTCGCGCTCTCTCGGAATAAATTTCGTAGAACTCGACTTTAATGGCACCATTGATGTGTATAAATATTTATTTAGTGCCACACAATTTTATTATTTATTTCGGATTATTATTAATATCGTTGCTAACAATTTTAATTACTTTATGACTACTATTGTAATTAAAGTTTTCATTTTTATTGAGTTAGTATGAAATATTAACGTTTTATTTCATCATTGATTAATGCATAGGAGCATATTAAATTGCTACTTGATAAGGTGAATGTGGATTAAGCCCAAATTGTGAGCATTTTATAAGCTAGCTATCCTAATCTATTGGGTCAATTTAGGAGAGTCCCAACTAGTAAAATTATGCTAAGGCCGTAAGGATATTTGTTACCACATGTATTTATATTTGGAAATCAATTGAGAGAATGTGTCCCCTTTATTTTCTTTTTCGTACAAAACAAAACACAAGATATCCTCTTTCCTACATCTCTTCCACCATTAAAGCCCTCTTCTTTAAAAGCTTATACCTTCTCTAAACCTAGCTTGATTATACATGCAAGCCCATATTAGTATAGATTATTAAAAACTCTTTATTTTGATATCTACTTTAAGGGGTTTCCAAGAAATTGATTTTCTACTTGATCAAAGCTCTAAAGTGATTTTCAAAACAAAAGGGTATGAGTCTTAAATTTTTTAAACCCTTTTATTTCATTTTATATGTGATTGGTTTTGTAAAGAATTCATGTACTTGTGATTTTACCAGTAGGGTTTGTAATTGTAAATTAGGGATTTTTTTATTTATTGACTAAGAGATTTGTGAACTTAATGAAATGATTTGATTTATATGATGTGGGTATTATTTACAATTGGGGTTTGTAGTTTTGGGGTTTGGATGTGTGCATGTCGTGGAAGGGGGAGAAGACGACCACCACCGATGTGGTGGTGGTGTTGGTTGGTTTAATCGGAGGCGGTGATGATGTTGAGTGGGACGGAGATGATGATGGTGTCGACCGGAGAGGGAAAAAGTGACAGTGAGGGGGAAAGGAGACAGAGATGAGGTTCGAGGAGAGACAACGAGATTGAGAGATGGGGGAGACGAGAGAGATACGAAGGAGGGAGAGAGGGAGAATACGAGGCGGAGAGAGAGGGAGGTAGAGATCGGAGAAAGAGAAGAGAGATTGAAGAGAAAAGTGGAGAAAAAGAGAGATGAAGAGGGGTGAGATCGAGGAATTAAGAGAGAGATGCGAGAGAAATAGGCGGAGATAGAGAGAAGAGGGAAGAGAGATTCACCGGAGAGAGAGAGAGATGGCGATTGGGGGAGATTGAGGGAGAGAGAGAGAGAGAGATCGAGAGAGTGAGATTGAGCGAGTTTGAGGTAGAGAGATCGAGGGAGAGATTGAGAGAAACGGGGAAAGGGAGAGAGAGAGAGGAGATTGTGTTGATGGTGGTGGTCGTTGCCGGCGCCGGCACCGGCACCGCCGTGGTCTCCGGCCGGTGGCTGCCCAGCGGTGGTGTTAGGTGGGTAACGATACATACATGGGGTGTATGTATATGAGGGTTTAATTTTATTAAAATATGGTTATAATGAATTTTTGGAAAATTGGTTAAATAAATAGTACTGTTTAAAATTTGAAAAGAAGAAAAGAAAAGAACATTGGTTAACAATTTGGGATATATATATAAAACTGGATTTAATTTGCGAACCCATATTTTTCAGAATAAAGAAGGGTTTTATAAAAGTATGGATTTAAAATGTGAATAAAAATGGGTTGCTTGGATTATGTTAATTGAGAATAAAAATAGTAGATTTTCTAAATGGATTTAATTAAATAGAAAATTTTTTGGATCAATTATAGAGAATTGATACAAGGTAAATTAAATTAGAAGTGCGAGATAAATAAATAATTAAATTAGTGAACTTCGTCACAAAATGAGAAATTTCCATAAATAGTGAGGACCTTATAAAAATACTTGTTATATTCGAGATGTGCTTTAAATAAATCAAATAGTGTTGTTTATTAGAATTAAATAGAGACCTTAAATTGAAGAAAATTTCTCTTACGAATAATTTGAGCGAGATCTTCTAAGTATAATTTTGTTAGAATCTTATGATGCCATAAAGCCCGATTTATATAAATTATTAGGAAAAGCGAATATAGCCTCCATTTAATTCATTTTATTTTGCAAATAAGGCATTAGTGAGATTTTAAACTTACGAGAATATTCCTAATTATGTTCGAGAATTATTTATTTATCAAGAGCATGATTATCGAATTATTTTGACACTTCGTGATTTAATTCTTACCCGAGTACTAAAACCATTTTGATAATCAATTATAGAAATTCTTTCTGAGACTTGAGAATTTTGCTCGTGGGTAACGCTTTTATTTATTTGGTAGCATCTAGCGTCGAGACAGAGGCAAGTTCATTCCTACCCTAACTCTCGGAAACTTTGTATTTCTGTCATATTATTTTATTCCACATTTATTTTCGAGCTATTAATTATGAGAATTATCTGTTACCCTTTTATGATGCAATAATTTCTTTTGAGCATTAGTTCTCGTTAAATATTACGATATTGTTAATGTATTTTACTTGCGAATTATACTCCCCATAAGCGTAGAGACCAATTCGTTGCTATCGGGTCGATCTCATTAATTCGAGTCGACTATTATTTTGATTCATTGGAACTAATCTCATTTGTTCGAGATAGTTAAATTCTTTCTTTCCGGTTGAATTTATTGTACAAATTCAACAATATTTATTGATTATCTTTTATTTGGTTCATTGTCCGAATCAACCAATAGGAGTATACTATTTAAATTGTTAGAGTTTTACTCATTGATCAAGTGAAAAATATTCTATTTAACGTTAATCCATTTTGAGTATTATAATCGTTCGAGTGGTACTATTTGTTCAGTACGACTCACTATATTTCATTTTAAGACTATCCTCATTATTTCGAGATAGTTGCCTTTCTTGTCAAGGGTTGGCACTTTGTTCGGGTCAACCAATTAAAATATGTTTATTGAGAGTTGACATCAGTCCATTGTTCGGATTGGTGGTACATCGAGTAAAACTGGCAGTCCGCCAAATCAATTAAATATTTTCCTATGAAGTTTATCTGAAAATATCAGTTCATTAAATGTTCGGGAATTCTGTATTCTATTGGTCAAATTTGGGAAAGAGGCCCATTATAGAGAAAGAGAGACTTGTGTACCTTTATATGGACACGAGAATATTTAGGCACTATGATGCCAGGGTTGATATAATCACCAACTATGATGCTAGCATTCATACTATATATTATATTCGTTGATATCGTATTGTAGCCGTGATCGGGCAAAGTGCGGTGTCATTGGAGGACGGTATTCCCGGTCGGATAGTTGATCGCCCCGTCGAGATACCGAAAGGATGGAAGACCAGTTATTCAATTATCTTGAGTCATCAGAGTTTCACCAAATGAGTCTTTTGAGTATCTATTTCCGAGATGAGTCTTGAGTCAAAGTGTCAGATCTGATATCCGATTTTCATTTAAATTTCGAGTATTTTTTTCGGTAAATCTTATTATATTTATGTACCGAGCAAGGAGAGAACTTGCTGAGCACCATAGTTGCTCATTCTTGCTTTACAATATTTGTTCAGCTGAAGAAAGAGAAAGGCGAGCCGTCCAGCAAGAGAAACAAAGGGAAGGAGAAAGCTCCGGGATATGGAGATCGGGATTAAACCATCATGTTGAAACCTGTTATCCTTCCTACCTTGTGAACTTGTGTAATATATTATTCAGAGATGTAATAATCGTATTGTAATAAAGTGTGAGACCGATCTTGGACCTGTTGAGTGGGACTGTTCCGCTCCGTTATAAGAAAGATTTTATTACTATTGAGCTAATGTGTGTTGCAGGATGCTGAGACCTGATGTGACGACCCGGGTCCCCGGACAGGGCGGATTTAGGGGCGTCACAGCCTGCATCTAATTCTCTTTGAATATAAGCATTGTAGTGTTCATTCCTGACACTATGAACATCAATAATCAAATCAACACAATAATGTTCAATAATCTGACCAAGAATAAAATAAAAATTGTAGGAAATAAGAAGGTATACTTGAATGAATTGTTTACTTGAATTAATAAAGCTCGTTGTTTTTTCGAGCAAAAATTATACAGATATAAGAAAATTGTGTATTACATTAAATGATACAATAGATTGAGATATTTTGTTACCTTTTTTTATTTTTGATCTGTATATGGAATGATTGATGCTATTTAAATTTTGAAAATAGTAATTCAATCAAGAATATTGTGATTTTATTGATCAAATAACTGATTGATTGATATCTAAAAATATTGCATGCTTTGTATTACCCTTCTACCCGTGTCACAAAAATGGAAATGATACAATTTTTATCATATTAAAGACTGATTTTTTTTAGCCATCAGATTAGAATTGATGAATGGTTAGATATGTGGTCTTTGGGTTTTCTATCTAGCATAGGTCCTCCTTTGAACCTTTGCCTATATTATATATACATATAGAGTCCCACTCTATGGAGAACCATTTCATGTGAAGAATCGTGGAGAACCACTAATTTTTTATTCTATAATAGAATCAAAGTTCTAATTTTTTGAGATTCTAATTTTTTGATTCTATAATTGAACCATCTCATGTGAAGAATCGTGGAGAACCACTAATTTTTGATTCTATAATAGAATCAAAGTTCTAATTTTTTGTAAAAATTCGTAATTATATTTTTCTTGAGATTCTGAGTGTTTCCATTTCGATAATAATTGTTGAATCATTACTAAATTATAGATAATTTTATGAGCTTCGCGTGCGGTGTAAAGTCATCCAAATCTGATTTCTAGATCTCGAGATAGAGCCCAAATAGTAAATATGAACTTTTTTAATATTAATAAAAAAAATTCAATTGTATCCTTTTTTAATTATATCATTTTCATATTATAATTTTTTTTAAATTCAATTCTAATACAATCTTTTTTAAATATATCATTTTTAGATTATAATTTTCTTTTTTATATAATATAGTCATGATCGTCTATTTTAAAAATATTAGATTTGACGGTTGAGATTATTTTGGCAGTACAGTGACCAAACCAAAATCATGGATAAGATGTCTCTTACGCTTATTATATATAAGTATATAATGATATTTTGTATTTTCTCCATTTCATAAAAATTGATGTTTTATAAAATTTTAAAATAAAACCGACTCAATTTTCATTGATAATTAATAATTGATATTCATTGATAATTAATAATTGTTATTAATTGATAATTAATATCATCAAAAATGTATTTGATTTACTATTAGATATAAATTTTAAATTTATAAAAATATTAATTAGTAATATGAAATTTTTTTTTGTTTTTGAAAATTATTAACCGTCAATAGGGATGAGGAAGTAACATTTTTTTTTCTTAATTTTAACTTAAATTTTAGTTTTCACCCCTTCTGGCTTCTAGAGTGTCTATATGTATGTACTCCTCTTAGAGCGTGACCCGAATTCACGGGCATATTACTTTGCTAGTGCATAGACGGTTGTTCCTTTAGAAATGCATAGGACCATTTGTACTGATATTTGGCTTTGATGATGTACTTTATAAATGTAAAATCAAACTGGGGTGTTCACACTTCACATGTACATACATACAAGTCATCAAACTTCCGTAATAATTTATGCAGTCGTAAGCAATGACTAAAATACATATATGGCATGTCGATTTTGATCTTTTGGGTCGCCATCCTTGTCAGGCTCACTGTCAAGATAACCACTTCTTTTGCACAAACTACCTATGACAAAAGTTCCAAATAAACTACAGTAAGGAACTTGTACACTGGGTACGATTTGTGCTATTTGTATAACATTATTGAAAACGTCGTGGATGCGATTTTTGTGTACCGTATTGCTGTTTTTCAATGTAGTCCCAATGTAGTCTTCGAGATGTTTGATGAAGCTGACATGCAAATGTGTATATGGTTCTGTAGACATGTTATCACCTAGATAACTTGATTCCGCACAATCCAATTTTTGTTAAATAATATTGAAAGATTGCAAGTAGAAGATTATCAACAACTTCTAAAAATATTATCAGTCTATTAATAGAAAGATTAGGAAGCCGGTGAGAATTAGGTAGTAGGAATTTGAAAAAGAAAGATATTTGGACTGCAACCAGCAACAAGTTCAAGCACAAGAAGACAAGGGGAAGGTCTTTCCCAGAATCAAATTAGTACGAGGCAGGGAAAATATGAAATTCTATATATGAAGATTCCTGTTAAACTGTGAACATAACATAAAACTATTTGTACATTAAGAAGCAAGGGCCAAGGGGGGCAACACTTGAGAATTACGAAAAAAATTAAAAAGTAAACAGCGTCAATATTAGAACCATGCCAACTCGTCGGAAACATCATGCAAAACTTAACTAAACCTAACTAGGTGAAAGGGGACTAGCACCTTTCAAACTTGCCAACTAGTTCGATGAGAATAGCCATATATACCTTACTCCATAAAGACGGACTAAGAACTGTAACTTAATCGCATTGGGTGCTCTGGTTTCTCATTATTTACACATAAGAATGACGGTGTAACTTACCTATTAATCGTCACTTTAACATTGATTAATACTGAATCATCTGATACTTTCCAATGTTCATTTGCCTTTGAGTGCTGACCTGAAGTAGAAAAGTATGATAGATTAATCACAAAATATTGATCACAAGATAGAGAGGGAAATTTGTATAGATACTTGAAACAAAATAGTACTATACAAAGCAAAGTGGCTAGATAAACTTTGGATGTAAAACGATACAATCATCACAATATAGCACACGCTTGGAAGGAATCTAATAACGACAAATAAATTGCTCCGAAAGTTATTTGGTCAGGTTAATTCTACCAGGTACCAGCAGATGCACAAATTTACTAATTTTATGAGATCCAATTTTACAATGTGGATCTACATACATACAGAACCAACTTATTTTGTAACTATAAATAGCGACATATCTGAAAGTGCAGAACCTTGAACGAAGGGTGCATAGGCCATAGGAGGTATGCCAAAATTTCTAGTTTTAAGATTTACCAGCTTAATGCAGTGGAATGAACAGGATCGTATCGTACTACTTTGCAGATATAGAAAAAAGTATGTTGTGTGATGATTTGCTACATATGCAAATACAATAAGTAAATTACTTTAAAACAAGCCCATTAATCCAACAATTTTACCTAGGTTCGGCCCCTAACTGATAATGATGAACTTCCTAATCCCACACAAACTTGGTGTGTGAGATTATATTATTACTCAAAAACAAGAAATTACAAGACTTTATAACACACCTCCCAGATAGCCCAGCTGCACTTGAAGGCATCCTATAATGTTTGAACAAACGGTTCCTAAAACAGCTCCATAACACTAAGCCCTCTTTGGCCTTCGAACAATCGAACTCGATTTACAACTTACTTTTAGCTAGACTACAACATGGTAGAATGGTTAACATATCAATCTACGAAAACAGGAATTGGCTTTGAAAAGGATTTTGAAAGCCTTACTCGTAATATTCCTTGATAGATAGGAGTATATACATTAGATAATCCTTAAATATTAATGAATCCTAAAAATAGCTTCTTTGACTTTTTTGGTCAGGCAACATAGTTTATTTTGACCTGAACTTCAGTAAAACACAACATGCTATTTTCCATGTAATGTTCTTCCTGAATTCTGACCAGCAACAAGCTATTATACCTGACAGTGACAGACCTAGGACAAACGAGAATATCAACATTGATATACTCATATTCAATATCAACGAATAATATAATTAATTTCATTCATATGAGATTGCATGACAATCCACTAACCACCAAATCTCCAGAGCTCCCATCTCAAAATCTTAATATGTGAAGATGACTTATAAATGTACGTGAAGAAAATAAATGAATTTACATAACCATGTGCAGTTTTTAGTATAAATAGAAATTTATGTTAACCATGATTTATAATGTGTTGCACCTCTAGATTTTTCTACTGAAACTCATATGATTATTACAACAAAAAACTGGAAAACTGTAGGGATTTACAAGCAACATGTTCTTGCTTATGGGTGAGATATTTCTAAACCAGATGAAAATCATAAAAAATCAATTACTATCAAGTAGTATCACTTAGATTGTACAGCAAAATCTAACCTTTTACATTAGTGATGCAGCCTTGAGAGACATAATCATCTTTCTCCAAACTCAACTTTTCTCAATTCCTGTAGATGATTAGCTATCTCGTGAAGGAATTGGACACCCTCTTTTCCACCACGAAGAGTGTTAACACTATGCTCAAGGATATTGTGGTCTACCTCGAGTGCTTCTAACCTGTCATTAAGGTCTGAAATTTCATTTTCAAGCGTACTCAAACAAACTTTTCCACAGTGTTCCACTGTTTTTTGTTGATCAGAATGACTTTTTTCACTAATATAATGTTTGTCCTCAACTGAAAGAGTGTTCCCATCATGCGTGGAAGGGTTTCCATTCGATGTAGTTGCATTTTCTTTCCTTGAAACACCATTGTTTTCATTCAGGTCGTCAGGTTTAGCTTCTCTATCAGTACACTTCCCCTCTATGCTTTCTTTTACATCGGTGTTTTCTTTTGCATCTGTAGTATCTGCAGAACGTGCACTACTGGATGCAGCATTAGTACAAACTTGGTGAAGCTTTTTCTCTAAATCTTCCAAACATTCTGTAATATATTTCTTTTCATCCACGAATTCGAAGAAAGAAGGCCTATCATAGGTAGATTTCTCACCCCCTTCATATAATTGGGCAGATCTTGAATCAGAAGGGACATTAGCATCAGCATCCGTTCCCGCTACATCGTTATTCGAAATTTTCTTGTTTTCTTCTTTCAGTTTGGAGGTTTTGCCAGGCTGATTCTCCAATTCAGATTCATCTACGTTATTCCTGTAATATTCTAATTCTATTTCCAGTTCTTCTATCAAGAACTCCTTTTCAGCGAGGAGTTCATTAGCCTTATTCAGAGCATCCATATTGTACTCCGCCTGTTCCTCCATCATTCTCAAGTACTGCAAGGATTCCATCCGTAGTTCTGACTTCTCCTCTTGCAACTTTGTGATCATAGCCATTGCCTGATTTGCAGATATTTCAGATGCATTTCTTTCCTCCTCCAGTTCCTTATGCAAAGAACTCAGACACTTTTTGTCATAGTCAATCTGTCGCTTTAGCCGATCAACAATATCTTCACCTTCAATTTCATGGACATTACTTATTTCAACAGATTCATAACCAGAATCAAGTTTATCTGATGAAGCAGAACTCTTAATCACCCGAATTTCTTCTGAGTTGGAAGCATCCCCTACTATTGGCTGCAAGTTCTCTACTCTATCAACAGAATCACTATTTGCATCATGTGCTGCCAGTGGAACTAATACTTCTCTTCCTTTACTAGTCACAGTCTTACTGACATCACTGAGATCCGCATCATTTGATGAAGCAGTTTCATTCAACAAATTTGCATTAGTTGCATTCCCTGTTGATCCTTCCTCTGATGGAACTTCGAGACCGGTTTCAGCTGCACTGGACTTTGGAGGGACAACCTTTGATAACATATCATCAGATAATCCGTGCATGGCAGAAACATCAGATAGTAATCTCTCCGTTGATACACCCAAAGGACCTTTGACGTCGTTGGATGAAGAAGGAACATCATTTGGGAAATTTAGCTCTGGCGGCGGTGTAGATGGAGGCTTCCCTCTTCTGGCAAGATAATCTGAGCCCGGCTGAGCAAGAAAAGATTCACTGGGGTCAAATTTTTCGTTGCAAGTAGAACTTCCATCATCATCATCAGATGATGGGAACTCTGACTCAGAATCAGAATTAGGATTAGAACTGAATTTTAGTTCAGCATATCCTGCATACGACATTATCTTCTCAGCAGTAGTCCTACTACGGGGAGATGTAGCTGACGCTGACATATTTTCCCTAATCCTTTTCAACTTTTCTCGATGGCTCAAGCGGCTACGGCTAGGCACACGAGGCAAAGGAGGTCGAACATTAGCTCTAGTAGCACCAATCCCAACTGGAGACTTCTGGAGCAATCTTTGAGCTTTTGTTTTAGTTTTTAGTGGCTTATCGCAACACAAACATGCCCTTGCTAATGAACGAGGTACAAAATTCTTTTTCATGTATGGACTCTGAAAACCACAACGCTCAAAATCCATCCCCGACTTCCCCATCATTATCTTGTATGATTCTGAGATGGGCTTGTTCTGCATTGTAACTGACATGAAGCATTCTTCACACGTGTCACGAACATCAGCAAGCTTATCATGAATCTGACAATATATAGTTGACGAAATTTCCTCTCTGTGGTTACTGCATAGTAATATCCGGTAGTATCCAGGTCCCTCTCCAAATACATGATCAAGCCTTGAGCATAACAAACAAGGAATTTGCAACTCACAATAGCATGCAAATTTTGTCAGCAAGTGCGAAAATGCCGCATAAAGAAAGATCAGAAACATTAAAAACCACTCACAAGCAGCGAAAGATAATACAGTCATAAATCCACCAGAATTCCACTGTGCCTTCGTCGAAGAATACCCTGACACTGCCATGCCGAGAAAAGAACCTCATATATCACATTACGAACCCGATTTAGCAAATCACAAAATCAATCTCTCCCCAACCTCTAATAAATTTAATATAACACCACCAAATCCCATTTCCTCTTCATCCCTATAAGAACAAGCAATAACATCACAATTAATAGTACCCCTTATTTTTTTATCACATCAAGTTAAATAAAAATGCAAACATCATACAATGCAACCTCGAAATGTAACATTCTTTCGCAGCAAAAAAATACTATAAAATTTTTTATTTTTTTTTTCAAATGTTGATGCATTGCAGGATTTATTACAACAACACATAGACAATTTAAAAAGTAAAAATAAATCCAAACCCTAAATCAAGAACCAACTAAATGGTCATATTTGGCAATGCACACACAAGTCACAACAATGTTCTAAATCTTGATCAACCCAATATAAATTAAGACAACCCACAAAAAAACTGCAGTATAACAAAATTATCTACATTGTAATGTATACATGCACAGATTTATATATAACGGAAGTAGTAAAGATTTTGTACCTGGAAATGCAGCTTGAAAAAGGAAGGAGACAAATGGGAAACTAGATCAAAAGGGACCCAGTAATCACCACCTAGAACAGAACTCCAAAAACAACATTAAAATTAACAAAAAAAAAGTGCAGATGATTACAAGGGGGTCCTTTTTTTGTAAAATTGGGGACATGAATGAATTGTAATAAAACTGAATCTCCGGATCCTGTTGCTTGTATTTTTATTTTTAGTAAAATGAAAATCGATTTCCCAGACCTTTGGTTTAAAATTTATTTTACAATTATCATCTATATATATTCGTATGCCCAGAAATATCCTCGCCCTAATTAGGAAGTGTCGCCCTCAAATTGGGCCGGAAAAAGGAAATGACCTGTGTCATGGGTCGTGGCATGAGGAAATGTGGTATTTATTGTACTACTAGAAAAGCGGCTAAATTTAACGGGCAAAATTCTGTTGAATTTAGTATAATTGCAACAGGATCCCGTTAAGTTTACCATAAATTCAACCGAATCATTCCTATTGAATATAAGGCTGTTGAAATTAGCATTTCGGTTGAATTTAAGGTTAAATTCAATGATTTCCCGTTGGTTTTGTTAGCACCATTTTCAACCCTTTTCCGTTGAAAATGATCTTGGACATTTTCGAAAAAAATTTAATTTTGAATTTTGAATTTCACCAGAATTTCATTTTCCTGCCAACGATATTATAATCAACCGAAAATTGTTAAAATTAATTCCGCCATAATAAACCAATTTCCGTTGATTTTATTCACTTAGATTCAACCGAAATAAGTCGAATTTAATATGCTAAATTTAACCAAATCCGGTTGAATTTAAGGAACAACAGTTTAAAAAAATTCGATGGCCCAAGAAGAACACACATGAACACTGTCCGATTATTCCCAGATTCCGGTACCGGAGCCAAAATTCGACGAATCCAAAACACGTCCAAAAACCAAAAATAACATATACAGACCACAATACATCAATCTATATATACACCAACACGGAACTTCAAACAAAATTTATTCAACCATTTCCGATCAACTAAACATTATCCAGCAACATAAAATGAAATCTGAAAAATCCCAAATAAATTATACAAGCATCACCAAGCAACGAATTATATTATAGCTAAAACAAAATTTCGAAGAACATTTTACAACTCCAATTCCGGCCAACCCATGAATTTTCCAGCAAGATAAAAAATTCTCGAAAAATTATGAAATTAATGTATATGTTGTAATCGGCTCTAAGCTACAACCCTGCAAGAAAAAAATCATCAAAAACACTATAATATTTGAAATCGAATTAAAATAAAAAACTCAGTAAGAAATTTATTTGACCGAAATCTGAAGATACATATATCAATGGATAGAGCTTGATTTGTAGAACACATACATGTATAAATCACTAATTTTGGATGAACGGATTGTAAGATATGATTTTTTGAAGATTAAATGTATATATGTGTACAATGAGAGAGAGCGAGAGAATTGAGAGAGAGAGAGATTGACGCTGAAGAAGCTGATGAAGTGGTGAATGATAGTGGTGGGTGGGTGTGACCTTTTTTTTTGTATTATTAAATGTGGATCGTTGGATGTGTGTTTCTTTGGTTTTAATCAACGGTTATAAATAACTTAACAGATGACAATCCATGTGCTATGGTATCAACCAATAACACCTTGTTACATGTTTTCAAGAGAATGTTTCAATTTTTTCTTCTAGCAACAAAAAAGAGACTACTTAATATATTAAATAAATACCCATAAAATAAAAAATGCTCTAAATTTTATGAAATTTTGCCCAGCATTTTGGAATATTAAGAAAATTATTCCCTCAAAATTTGGTCAAAATTCGCTGAACTTTGTTTAACCATTGGATTTTTCAATGTACGGGCTTTTCGGCTCAAAATTCGACTCTGGAAAAAAGTTATCGATAAATTACGAAAATTTAATCATGCATGAAAAATATCATTTAAAAGACCAATTCCAAGTTTCATATTTTTCTAGCATGTGGAAGTATTTATTTGAAATTGTTGAAATTAAATAAAGATACTTATCCAAATAAATACGATACACCTGATCAAAACCACTTCATCTTTTGGCTTATGTTTTGGATGTCAATAGATATTTAATTTATTGATATTTCCAAAATTTTAAAAAATAAAAAATTAATTTGGATATTGAAATTAGTCGTCAACTATTGATTTGACTAGTACTACTAATTAGTACTTTGTCCTAGATTATTGTTTCTATTTTTTTAAATATATTTATCGACGATCCAACCGTACGGACGTCAATAAATATCTAATTTAATGATATTCCCAAAATTTAAAAAATAAAAAATTAATTTAGATAGAGAAATTAGTAGTCAACTATTGATTTGACTATTACTACTAACTAACTAGTACTTTATCCAAAATTGTTGTTTCTATTTTTTTAAAAATATTTATCAACGATCCAACCGAACTGATGTCAAGATATATCTAATTTAGTGATATTCCCAAAAATTTTAAAAATAAAAAATTAATTTGGACAGTGAAATTATTAGTCAACTATTGATTTAACTAGTAGTACTAACTAGTACTTTGTCCCAGATTGTTGTTTCTATTTTTTCAAAAATATTTATCGACGATCCAACCGTACGGACGTCAATAGATATCTAATTTAGGGCCTGTTTGGCAACTCATTTTCTGACCAACTTATGCCTTAAAAGTTGATAAGTTCTTATGGGGGTGTTTGCCAAAATAAGTTTTGGCTCAACTTATAACTTATAATCACATAAGTTGAGGGTCCGTTTGGGAAATCTTATTTTTCAGAAATAAGTTATTTATTCTGAAAAAAAGTTAGGAAATATATATTTTTTTCTGAAATAATTAACTTACTTTTGCAGTATAACGAATATTAAACCCCCGATACACATTTTTCTCTAAAAAAAATTATGTAAATACGAAATTTTTCCCAAAATAAGTAACTTATAAGTTGCATGGCATATTTGCCAAACACCCCCTGAATGTTAGGAAATCCTAACATTCAACTTATGCTTATAACTTATTTCTCGATATACGCAATATATAATATCCTTCAAATCTTCAAAACCATATATCTCTTGATCCATTCATTAGAAAATTGATACGTATATCTCAAATTTCTCTACTCATCGAGATCTATTCATTGACATCCATTGTTATATATAAAAAAACAAATATTTTGAAAATTATAGAAAAAAGTTAACTTATAAGTTCTGATTTACCCAAACAGTTTACTGATTATAAGTTCTGATTTACCAAACACTTTACTGACTTATAAGTTATGCTCTACTTATCACTTATATGACATAAGTGCTTATAAGTCATAAGCTACATTTTTTAAGATACCCCAAACACCCACTTAGTGATATTTCCAAAATTTTAAAAAATAAAAAATCAATTTGGATAGTGAAATTAGTAGTCAACTATTGATTTAACTAGTACTACTAACTAGTACTTTGTCCCAGATTGTTGTTCTAGTTTTTTTTTAAATATTTATCGACGATCCAACCGAACTGAAGTCAATATATATCTAATTTAGTGATATTCCCAATATTTTAAAAAATAAAAAATTAATTTGGACAGTGAAATTAGTAGTCAACTATTGATTTAACTAGTACTACTAACTAGCACTTTGTCCCAGATTGTTGTTTCTATTTTTTTAAAAATATTTATCGACGATCCAACCGTACGGACGTCAATAAATATCTAATTTAGTGATATTCCCAAAATTTTTAAAAATAAAAAATTAATTTAGATAGAGAAATTAGTAGTCAACTATTGATTTGACTAGTACTACTAACTAACTAGTACTTTATCCAAGATTGTTGTTTCTATTTTTTAAAAAATATTTATCGACGATCCAACTGAACTGATGTCAATATATATCTAATTTAGTGATATTCCCAAAATTTTTAAAAATATAAAATTAATTTGGACAGTGAAATTATTAGTCGACTATTGATTTAACTAGTGGTACTATCTAGTACTTTGTCCCAGATTGTTGTTTTTATTTTTTTAAAAATATTTATCGACGATCCAACCGTACGGACGTCAATAGATATCTAATTTAGTGATATTTCCCAAATTTTAAAAAATAAAAAATTAATTTGGATAGTGAAATTAGTAGTCAACTATTGATTTAACTAGTACTACTAACTAGTACTTTGTCCCAGATTGTTATTCTAGTTTTTTTAAAAATATTTAACGACGATCCAACTGAACTGAAGTCAATATATATCTAATTTAGTGATATTCCCAATATTTTAAAAAATAAAAAATTAATTTGGTCAGTAAAATTGATAGTCAACTATTGATTTAACTAATACTACTAACTAGTACTTTGTCCCAGATTGTTTTTCTATTTTTTAAAAAATATTTATCGACGATTCAATCGTACGGACGTCAATAGATATCTAATTTAGTGATATCACCAAAAATTTTAAAAATCAAAAATTAATTTGGACAGTGAAATTAGTAGTCAACTATTGATTTGACTAGTACTACTAACTAGTACTTTGTCCCAGATTATTGTTTCTATTTTTTAAAAAATATTTATCGACGATCCAACCGAACTGATGTCAATATATGTCTAATTTAGTAATATTTCCAAAATTTAAAAAAATAAAAAATAAATTTGGATAGTGAAATTAGTAGTCAACTATTGATTTGACTAGTGAATTCTAAAATGTTAGGTATGTAAATTTTACATTCTAGTGAATTATTTGTGACTTTTATAAATTATCGAGTATTTAAAATATTTATTTAAAATTATATATCAAATAAATATTTATGGTTCTCTTAAAAATCAAAGATTAATTTTCACCTATTATGAGTAAAAATAAAATTTAAAGTGTATTGTTGTTTGGCAATATTTTAAAGATTTTTTTTATATTATAGAAAAACAATTGAAATAATAAAATTGACAATCAATCGATTTTTAAAAAAAAATTAAATTCTTTCTTGCAAAAATCAAAGTCAGCTGAATAAAGACAAAAGTAAATTCAATGAGATACTGTTGAATTTATTTTTGGTTGATTTTATTCTGTTGAATTTATTTTTTGGTGGAAACTTTGTCGCCTAATGAAATAAAGGCAAAAGTAAATTCAACGAGATACTGTTGAATTTGATTTCAGTTGATTTTATTCGGTTGATGAAATAATGGCAAAAGTAAATTCAACAGGATACTGTTGAATTTGATATCGGTTGATTTTATTCTGTTGAATTTAACTTTTGGTGGGAACTTTGCCGCCTGATGAAATAATGGCAAAAGTAAATTCAACGAGATACTATTAAATTTGATTTCGATTGATTTTATTCTGTTGAATTTAGTGTCGGTTGAATTTGTTCGGTTGAATTTGAGGCTCAGTCAAAGTTCATAGGCCATTGACCATATAATCAACGAAATACGGTTGATTTTATTACCCGTTGAATTTATTCCGTTGTATTTAACCGTTTTTTCAGTAGTGTTGGGCCTGGCCGAATAAAGGATAACATTACACTTTTCCTGGAGACCTCGCCCATAGACAAAGAGAATCGCCCTCGAACCAAAAGACCGATCAGGATGGGCATCTCGCCCTCAACAAGGATCTCGCCCTCTCATACACTGAAATGGGAGATTATCCCCGAATTTGTCTATTATGAGTTATGGACTATAATCTAGGTCCTCAGTTACAAGCAATTAAGAAGAGGTCTAGCCTGAGACCTCGCCCTAAATACAGATTGGGGATCTCGCCCCTTAGGCAATCTCAGAACTGCCCAATAAGCTATTTTATCTCCGTGGCCCAAGATGAGCGTTGACCTCGATAATCTCGGGTCAATAGCTTAGCCATTACGCTCCGAGAAAGTAGCTGGGCTTTAGGGTCCGTAATAATTGTCAAAGGCGGTGGCCTCAATCCAATGGGCTTCCTAAATAAAGAAACCTAGCCCATTACGATTACTTGTTCCCCAAGAACTACGTTTGGCTTAATCCCTATAAATAAGGGTACGTAGGCACATTGTATGGTACGATGCAAACCCTTGCGAAAAAAGAGAGAATTCAATATTCGATCTAAATTGCAATAATCACATCATACAATCCCAACCATCCCTAAATCACAAACCCTAATCCTAAACGTCCTACGTCGTTCGCCGTCGTTAACCACCACTACAATTCCAGCAACCCTCCCCGAATTTGTTTTCCCAAATTCCTCCGTTAACAAGTGGCGCTAGAAGGAGGGCTTTTTGACATCTTAGGAGGAAGGATGTCGCAGTCAAACCGAGAGCGTGTTGATAATCGACGTATGGAAGAGGTTAGGACCAGAGAAAATTTGCCTCCGCCGCCACCAAGGAACTCTGTGATGAGGAATCCCGATCGTTCAAGGGGTTCGCACCGAAGGTCGGTAACGCCTAGGATGCCTGATAGACGGCCGATTCTGCGGATAGGAGGAGACCCACCCGTTCTGATGAGTAATACTGAGCTTTTTGACCAGATCACTTACATGGGCAATACGATCACTCGAATGGGGGCAAGAATGGATGCAATGGAAAGGGAAAGGCAGTTTTTCGAAGAATCTCGTCTGAATCAGGATGGACGACGCCCAAACAATGGCTAGGGAGCGAGCTATCAGACACCAGTCGGAGATTGACGCGTTGGTAGAGAGTCTGACATGAACCACCAGTGTAGCCTACACAGGAAGATTCATTTTGAAGGGGATGTTCGAGTCATTGGGGAGACTGGAGAAAATCAAAGGTTCCGGGCTATCACTCCCAGAGCTTTAACTTTTGGTGATCCGTATGTTGAACTTCCTCCGGATAGAGAGGATCCCTGACAGTCAAGTCAAGCGGAAAGGGTTCGAGCTGGCAGTCAGAGGATCTTGGAGCAAGAAAGGCGCCGCTCTTATCATGAGAACGAAGTTTTGGGAGGATCTGACCTTGCGGCACTCACGATGGTTCGGGATAGGAACCATAATCCCCAAATGAGAACTCAGAACCATTACAGCCTGGGGTATGGGGAGAGAAGGTCCTATGCCAATCTCTTCAATCAAGCAGAAGGGAACTAGAGGGGACCCATAGAATCTAACTTGGAGAGAGATCTGATGGCCTCTCGCGGATATAATTTTTCTCATCCGGAGAATTCTATTGTTGGAGATCGTTATCGATTTGAGGAGTTAATAAATCAACAGCGACGCGAGGAAGTGCCCCATAGAATTCCCGGGTTTGAAGATCTTGATCTAGATGCTCTGCGCAGATTGTTGGCACAATCAGAGGGACAGGCAGGGGCTATGTTTGAACCGGTCCCGTCACCCTTCTCGTTGGCAGTACGGGAAGCACCCCTTCCCCCGTCTTTTAGGGGGGTGGGAGATCTAAGGTTCACGGGAAGCTCTGACCCGGCTGAGTACATTGCAAGATTCAATACAGAAATGGAGCTTTACCAGGTAAAGGACTTTACAAAGTGTAGGTTGTTTGCTTCAACTCTACGGGGAAATGCTCACCAGTGGTTTCAAAAGTTGGGACCACTACGCCATAAGTGAGCATACGCAACCCTTTTTACAAAGCGTTGCACAGAAAGCGTTTCGTTAGATAGAAGTTTTGGGTCTTTTGCAACTGAGCTGAATTGGTGTTGCGTTAGATATAGATTAGCGTTGCGTATTACCCACAATGTTTCACATTATGCAACACTAACTGATGGCGTTGCGTTAGATAATTTTTTATTTTTATAAATGGTGACGTGGCAGGAGTGGGACCCACATGTGCTGACGTGGCATTTGCTGACGTGGCACATGTGGGACCCACATTTGCTGACGTGGTAGAAGTGGGGCCCACCTTTGCTGACGTGGCAAAAAACGTTGCATTAGATACCAGTAGTGTTGCGTTTGCTCTTTGAAGTGTTGCATTAGATATATTCATATTTTTTTATAAAAAATGACGTGGCAGATGTGGGCCCCACAAATGCTGACGTGGCAGTGTGGGACCCACAAGGGTGACGTGGTAGGAGGCCTATCATGCTGACGTGGCAATTGTGGGACCCACAATTGCTGACGTGGCAGAAGTGGGGCCCACCTTTGCTGACGTGGCAGAAAGCGTTGCATTAGATACCTGTAGTGTTGCATTTGCTGTTTGAAGTGTTGCATTAGATAAATTTATATATTTTTAAAAAAAATATGACATGGCAGATGTGGGACCTACCATTGCTGACGTGGTAGTGTGAAAATTTGGATCTTGACATCCGTATGAAAATTTGGGAATGTCGTTAAATTAGATATATCTTGACATCCGTATGATTGGATCGTCGATAACTAGTTTTTAAAAAATAGAAACAATAAATGGGACAAAATATCCTTATTTAACTTCGACAATTTCAAATAAATACTTCCATATGCTAGAAAAACTTGAAACTTGGAATGTATCATTTAAATAATATTTTCTATCCGTGATAGAATTTACGAAATTTTTTGAGAATTTCTTCCGGAATCGAATTTAGAGCCGAAAAACTCATACGTTTAAAAATCAAATGGTTGACCAAACTTCTAAGATATATGAATATTTATTTGAATATTTATTGAATACTTTAAGCATTTTATTTTTAATTTACAAGATATAAATATTTGATAAATAATACACATATTTGTATATATTTTTGCTGATTTGTAATTAGGGACACTTGGCGTGCTGCAATTTGCTGAGAGGAAATGGTTTGGATTGATGACATGTAAAACATAAACGATCTGAGCCGTTCATTCAATTAGGGATTAAATCCTAACCGTTAAAATATCTATAACTCCTTTTCTATACCTACCCCTTATGACAATACTCGGCCGCCCCCCACCCCATATCCCCCTTATCTCTTTCATCTACCTGCTCTCTCTCTTTCTCATTACACACATATACATGTACATATAATCTTCTTAAATTTATATCTCTTAATTTATCGATCCAAAATTATTGATTCATATATGAATGTATTCTATAATTAATCGAAGGGGTTGGTGGCTGCGCGACTTGGTGGCTGCGCGAATTGGTGGCGTTGATATATGAAGGTGGGTTGAGGGGATGGTGGCGTTGGTGGCTGCGAGAAGTGAAGGGGAGAAGCGAAAGGGATGGGGCGGATGGCGCAGCGGTGCTTGAGGCAAAAGGGATGGGTGGATGGGTTAAATTGGTGGCTGGTAGTAGTGGGTCGAGGGGAGAGGTGAAGAGGTGAAGGGAGGTTGAAAAGGACGGGGTAGATGGGAGAAATTGGCTGTGGGATGGTGGTAGAGTGGGGAATAAACAAGGGAAGATTGAGTTGAATGGAATGGTGTGTCGGTGGCGTGGACAGGGGAGAAGAGGGCCGGGTGGGTTGTTGCAGGTGGCGTGAAGTGGGGAATGGCTGCAAGGTGGGGGAATTGGATGGAAGAGGCAAAAGGGAGGGGTGTAGGGAAGAGGAGAAAGGGTAACAATTTCATTTTGGATTTGTTTTATACTTCAGTGCTTACAATCTATTTGATGAATTGTCTCACAGAGTAATTGTGTTGTTAATTTTGCTTTCAGGTTAGTGTAGTTGATGAGCTTGAAGTTCGTTAGCGTTGGTGAAGGTGTATATGACCTCCAACCCTTTGATGCAGAAGCATTTGTTGATGCAATATTTTCGTGAGCATGAAAAAGTCAGTTTCTGCATTTTCTTGAAGTTATTCCTATTAGGCCTTTATTAATTAGGTGCGGAATTTCGTTTATATGTGCTTAACTGCGCTCATTTAGGTATATATAGTGATTGTCCATTTTGGTTTTTGCCCATATTCATTCCTGAAACCTAATTCACTTATTAAATTCAAAGTTCATGTACATAATTTAGGTCAAATTTGCTTTGAAACAAGTCAAAATGGATCATCTTTTTTATGTCAATTAGACAAGTATTCTTTTGTTTAGGGAATAGTAACTTGCATAAATTAAAATACTGATGCACCAGACCTGCACCGAGCCTCGAACCCTTGACCTCAGATATAACGAATAGTAGAGGTATCGGCTAAAGTAAAGCCAGGGATAGCAGAAAAGTAGCTTTTGGTGGTCATTTATTTTGGACTTTCGTTTTTCATATCTGACTTAGGTTAGAGAAATTTTTGAATAGAATGATAGACCTTATAACATATAGTTGAAAAATGATCATCTGCTGGTCACAAACCTCTATTCCTTGTATGCATAGTTTCTTATGCACCAAACACAAAAGCTAGTAAAAAACCAAACCTATCAAGCTTGTGCAAACTTAAGGTTTGAAATGCTTCATAAATTTACAAATTCGGCTGTCTTCTTTCCTTGTTTTCCTTTCAGAGCAAATTATGGCACAGCCCAATTGTGCTTTGTATTAGGATTCCAAAATCGCATCACAATCCATGTGAAAAGATCAGTGTGGATTTCAGAGGTGGAATAACTATCACACTGAAGACAAGCTGGAGTTCGTATTTGCAATAAGGTATATTGGTTCCTCACTCCTGTTTGTTCATTAATTGTTGATGTTATCATATTTTACAAGATACAGAGTAATGTTTATCATGTCAAATATAGATAGGTAGAGGTAAAACAGGCAGCGATTAGGTAAGGTAAGATCCATTTTTTGTCTAGGCAACTGGATAGGAAACTTGCACCTGCTCATTTCGCTATTTTGTTTTGAGAAATCTATTATATCTATCAAACAATGGATTTGATATGTGTTTGTCTTGAAATCTGCACAAGGGTTTGATAGTGATAGTTTGATTTAAATTAAGCTATGGTTATGTGCTCTGGTAAAGTGCTTGTTTGCTGACATCCATCAGACTGTAACTGGTGAAACGAAATGTATACTAAATACTGAGCAATGCTTGAAAATTACTTGTAATGTTTAATTGTTGCCTGTGTACAGCAAGAATACATTTGCGGAATCAGTGCTTGGAATTTGAACTTGGAGGATTTAAAGAACCAGGCTGCCCTGGTATGTTGTCGATTTGAGATATTAAATTTTACAGCTACAGCAAATGAATGTATCAATGTCTGGACACTAATTCAAGTCTTTGTATACTACCATATTGTAATATTTTCAGTGGTTTTCTGAATGAATGCAGAACTGATATAAATTGTTGGGTTTTATATATGAATACATGAAAGTATGCAATTTAAACGAACTAAAAGGTACTATGCATACATATAAACTAAAAGTAAGGCTAAAGTTGACACTCTCGGTTTTCGTCAAAGTGTTGTTGCTTGGCTTGTTGGAGTAAAGCTGTAAACCCCTATTGAATTTTCTTTACACTGTTGTACCTTTATATATGCTTAATAGCAAGTATTCATGGCAATTTTGTTGTCTTGTTGCCACATTCTGATTGCCAAATAACACATTATTTACTACTAATATTAACATGCTTGTAGCTTGTATGTCTTGTTAATTTGTTTCTGTTTGTGAAAATGTCAGGTAATAGTGGAGAATGAAGCTTATCATAAAACATGCTTCAAATGCTCTCATGGTGGATGCCACATAACTCCATCAACTTATGCAGCCCTTGAAGGCATTTTGTATTGTAAACATCATTTTTCTCGGTTTTTCGAAAGGCAGCTACAACACTATTCGACTTATGTTGTAACTTTGATTAAGCTGTTGTTTATGGTGAAATAATTTGTATTTTGTTTTCTGTTATTTTTTTATGGAATTCATGTATGAACAAAATGGTGATTTCTAAATTTTTATACGAAGTGTTGCATTTGACATGAATGGTGTTGCTTAAAAAAAAATTAGTGTTGCATTAGACTTAAAAGCGTTGCGTTAGATAATGGACCCTACTACTGACGTGGCATGTGGGACTCATTGCTGACATGGCATGCCCCTATTTGTGACGTGGCACTTGTGGGCCTCACTAATGACACGTAGGGGTGTAAATGAGCCGAGCCGAGCCGAACTCTAAAATGTTCATGGCTCGTTTGTTAAGAAATTATCGAACTCGAGCTCGAACTTGAATCGAGCCAAATAATGTGTTTGAGCTCGGTTCGTTAAGATAAAATGTTGTTCGCGAACAGTTCACGAACAGCTCACGAACATGTCTCATGAGTTTACTCACGAACTTTTACTTTCGAAAAAATAAAAAGTCCAAAATTAAATAATTAAAATTTTGTCTCAGCACTACAAATAATAAAAAATCATCAACCAATAAAATTCTCACATCTCTAGTTTCAAAAAACAAACAAAGTTTGATTTAAAAATAAAGGGCAACGAAATGTAATTATTTGATATAAATAAACTTAAGTTATTAAAACTTAATCATTTAAAAATTTGAAGCTTGCACCAACATATAGGAGATTATTTATCGAATTTGTTTATGAACCGCTAATGAACTCGTATACCGAGCATGTTGACGAGCTCAATTATCGAACTTATTCACGAACATGTTCATGAACTATGTTTACGAGCATGTTCACGAGCTATGTTCACGAGCACGTTAATCGAACTTGTTCGCGAGCTATCGAGTCGAACTTTACTGTGATCAAGTTCAGCTCGTTTATAAATCGATCCTTAAAATCATGTTTAAGATCGACTCGTTTGTAAATCGAACCGAACTCGAACCGAACTTTTTTCGAATCGAACACCGAACCGTTCACGAGTGTATCGGTTCATTTACAGCCCTAATGACACGTCATGTGGGCCCCACTGATGACGTGGCATGCCCCAATTTGTGATGTGGCACTTGTGGGCCCCACTGGTGACATGTCAGCATGCTGACGTGGCACCTTGCTTCCATGTCAGCATGTTGACGTGGCACCTTGCTTCCATGTCAGCATGCTGACATGGCTGAAACATCTTATGCAACCCCATGAAGTGTTGCGTTTGCATGCTTTTGGTGTTACATAAGGCCTCTTATGCAATGCTTTTCGAAGTGTTGCAATAGCTTGGAAAAGCGTTGCGTTAGGGGTCTTACGCAACGCCAGTATTGGTAACGCCCCAAAAGCGTTGCGTAAGACCTTACGCAACGCTTTTCAGGCCTTACGCAACTGAAAATGGGGGTTGCGTATGTGCGTTTATGGCGTAGTGGACCGGGCTCTATCACCTCCTGGGATCAAATGCGGAGAATGTTTTTAATTCAATTTCAATCGTCTATTGTCTACGCTCCCCCTGTCACGACCCTGGCTAATATAAAGCAGAGAGAAGGGGAGACTCTTCAATCCTATTTCAGACGGTTCAATGCGGAGGTCCCCACTGTCCGAGGAACTTCCGATGAGACCATCAAGAACTTTCTCGTAGCTGGGGTAAGAGTGAATTCGGATTTTTGGAAAGAGCTTCAACGAAAAGAACCATCGACCCTTGCAGATCTTTATGCACAAGCTGAACCCTTTAAGAGGGAGGAGGAAGCCTTAAAGAGGAGTGATTACCCTGAAACTAGTCGCAGGGGTAAGCGCAAGGATAGATCTCCAAGCCCAAAGGGCGATGGGAAGAGGAATGGCAGAGTCGATGTCAATATTGTTGATACTTGGGGGTCAGACCGATCAAGGTCATCTAGCCCAATACCACGATACCCTCCACCGCCTCTTTATTCTCTGAAAGATCATGGTCATCCCTAGACCAGTATCTTCACACCTATGGTGGCGTCTATTGGACACATTTATGAGGTGACAAAGAAGGAGGGACTGTATAAAACACCCCTCCCACTTTCGAAGAATGCCCAAAGGGATAAAAAGAGATACTGTGCCTATCATGAATCTCATGGCCATGACACTCATCAATGTCGTCAATTGAGGGAGGAAATTGAATTACTAATTAGGAATGAGAAGTTGACTGAATTGGTCAGAAAAATTAAGGGGGACGTTCCTCCTAGGGAGGAAACTAAGAAGGAGGATCCTAAAGGCAGAGATAAACCGGATCATCAGGAGAAGACAACGTTCGTGAAGGAGGCGAGTATTCATATTATTTTTGGTGGGCCTCATATTGGTGGAAACGGAAGAAATGCTATGGAGAGATATGTCCGCGAAGCAAGGGATCCCCCTCTTACGAACGTAAATCACTTATCAGAAAGACCTCCTAAGCTGTTCAAGGGGGAGGATACACAGATAATTTTTTCGGAAGAAGATGCTAAATGGGTTCATCACCCACACAGCGACGCCTTGGTGGTGAATGTGAGGATCGGTACAAGGAGTGTTCATCGGGTGTTTATTGACAATGGGAGTTCAGTAAATATTCTTTACTACGGGACTTATAAGAAGATGGGACTTCTTGATAAGGAAATGACTCATGGAATGACCCACATATACGGCTTTACAGGTGATTCAGTTTGGGTCAAGGGTACTGTGAAGTTGTCGCTCACCTTAGGGGAAGATCCTTACTCAGCTACTCAGGTTTTCGAGTTTCTAGTAGTTGATCAACCTACGTGCTACAATGCATTGCTTGGGAGACCGGTCTTGAAATAAATGAGGGTGGTGACATCAATATATCATCTAGCAATGAAGTTTCCTACTCCGGCGGGGATCGGATGTGTGAAGGGATGTCAATACGATTCCAGGGATTGTTACAACAAGATGATGAAGTCTTCCTCAAAAGGTAAACAACGAGAGGAGATGCTGGACTTCAAAGAGGAAAGCGCTCAGGAAACCTTGAAATCATTTGAACCTAAAGTAGTTACCAATATGCTTTACATAGTGGAGTTCCCTGGAGATGATGACTTGGCTAGTTATGAAGCGTTAGTCAAGCGAACTACCCCGCTATTTCTGTTGGAAGCGCCACCCACCCTGGGGGAGACTGTGGAAGTTACAATGGAAGACTTTGCAGGAAATTCAGAAGACGAGATTGCATTTGGGGAAGGAATCATGACTGACAGTACAAGGTATAGGGTGATTATGATTGAGGCTCCCCCTTCAGTCGATCAAAATCAGTTTCAGGAAGGGATTGTCGAAGACGTCACTGATGAAGATGAGGAGCAAAGAAGTCTTAGGGCCAAAAAGGGTAAATTTGTGATGGATTGTGAGGATGTGCCATTGGTCGAATTTCTAGAAGGATCAACGGCAGGTGAGGACCTTCAGCAGTCTAATGGCGAGGTTATCTCCATACGAGAGGAAGGCGAGTCCAGTGGAACCAAGGAAGTTGAGTTTGACTTGGATCCCCGGTTGCCTGAGCCTAGGATGAATATGGTACCGGTAGAAGATACAGTGCCAATTCTTGTGGATCTGAGAGACTCGACTAAAGTGTTGCATATTGGGACTAGATTAGAGCCTAGCTTGAGGTCAAGGCTTGTTACCTTTTTGAAAGATAATCTGGATGTATTCGCTTGGAGCCATGCTGATATGGTGGGGATTGATCCCGAAGTGATGTGTCATCATCTTAACATAGACCCGTCCAGGAAGGGAGTTCGACAAAAGAGACGAGAAGTCAGTGGTGAATGAGCAACTGCTTTGAAAGAGGAGGTTGATCGACTGCTGAATGTCGGGTTAGTTAGGGAGTCTTTTTATCCGGATTGGCTTGCAAATCCTGTTTTGGTGAAGAAATCCAATGGGAAGTGGAGAGTTTGTGTCGATTTTACCGACCGGAACAAAGCTTGCAAAAAGGATAGCTTTCCTCTACCTAGGATCGACCAGTTGTTGGACGCCACTGCAGGGCATGCTCTTCTCAGTTTCATGGATGCCTATTCAGGATATAACCATATATTGATGTTTGAGCTAGATCAGGAGAACACCCTTTCATCACTGACAGGGGGCTATATTATTATATTGGAATGCCCTTCGGGTTACTCAACGCCGGAGCAACTTATCAGAGGCTAGTCAATATGATGTTTAAGGAGCAGATTGGGAAGACCATGGAAGTTTACGTTGATGATATGTTGGTGAAGTCCAAGGAAGCAGAAGACCACATCCAACACTTGGATGAGATGTTTCAGATTCTCAGAAAGTTCCGTATGAAACTTAATCCTCAAAAGTGTGTGTTTGGGTAGAGTCCGGAAAGTTTTTGGGTTTTATGGTAAATCACAGGGGGATAGAGGCGAATCCCACAAAGATACAAGCCCTTCTTGATATGAAATCTCCACGGACGATAAAAGAGGTGCAAAGCCTAACGGGGAGAGTTGCCGCTTTAAACCGCTTCGTGTCCAAGTCATCTGATAAATGTAAAGAATTTTTCAAAGCAATCAAGGGGGTTGGGAAGAAGTTTGAATGGACACCAGACTGCGAAGACGCTTTTCAGGCGTTGAAGGATCATTTGGGATCTCCCCCACTTCTATCTAAGCCACACGAGGGAGAAATTCTTATTTTGTATCTTGCAGTTTCGGAGTATTCTATTAGTGGTGTCCTTGTACGAGAAGAGGGTGACATCCAGTACCCTGTGTATTATGTTAGTAAGAGGTTGTTGGAGGCAGAGACAAGGTATTCGAATATGGAGAAGTTAGTGTATGCCTTGATTTTGGCTTCCAGGAAGTTGCGACCCTATTTTCAGGCACATAGGGTAGAGGTCCGAACAGCGTATCCTTTGAGACAGGTATTGCATAAACCTGAGACTTCTGGACGAATGTTGAAATGGGCTGTGGAATTGGGGCAATTTGATGTGGAGTATAAACCGAGAAGTGATATAAAGGGTCAGGCTCTTGCTGATTTCATTTTGGAAATCCCTCTGGCACAGGAGGGCGATGTTTTGGCTGTGATACCTAGCCCTCCCCCTGAGTTGATTCAGGAAAGATCTACTTCGGCACCTTGGTGGACTTTATATGTGGATGGTGCATCAAATAATGAAGGTGCAGGGATTGTTTTGGTCAGTCCGGAGGGACATCATCTCAGAAGTGCGATTCATTTTGCTTTTCATGCTACAAATAATGATGCTGAGTATGAGGCTTTGATTTCGGGATTGAAGCTTGCCCTCGAGATGAAGGTAGAAAATATAAACATCATGAGTGATTCGATGCTGGTCGTTTATCGGGTCAATGGTGGGTTTCAGGCTAGGGGACCTCGAACCGAGTTATACATGAAGTGTACACAGAGGTTGATGGGCTTTTTTCGGGAAGCAAGATTGGAGCAACTTCCTAGAAATAGTAATGAGAAGGCCGACGCTTTGGCTAAGTTGGGGTCTCAAAAGGAAGCTACTCTTTTAGGGGTTATTCTCTTGGAAGTCCAGAAGCAACCTATCATTCCGGAGGCGGATTTGATGCAGGTTGATGTTCCTGTGCAAGATACTTGGATGACTCCAATCTGGAAATATTTGAAGGAGGGAATTCTACCAGATGATAGAGTCGAGGCTAGAAGACTCAGATATAAATCAGCTCGTTATGTGGATTTTGGAGGTTCTCTTTACAGACGAGGCTTTAATCAACCACTGTTGAAGTGCATCGATGGTGAGAAATGCAATTATGTCTTACGGGAGGTTCATGAGGGAATTTGTGGAAATCACTCGGGGGTGGTTCACTTGCACAAAAAATATTACGTCAAGGATATTTCTGGCCTACTCTTCGGGAGGACTCAATGGTTTTTGCTAAATCCTGCGATAAATGTCAGAGGTATGCCAACTATGTGAACAGTCCTGCGGCTCCTCTCACTTCTTTGACCAGTCCGTGGCCCTTCGCTATGTGGGGGATTGATTTGATAAGGGAGCTTCCTAAGGGGAAAGGAGGGGTGAAGTATGCTGTTGTGGCAGTGGATTATTTTACTAAGTGGGCAGAGGCAGAACCTCTGGCTTCAATCACAGCAAAAAAGTTGGTGGACTTTGTGTATCGTTCCATCATTTGCCGCTTTGGGATACCGTACAAGTTGATATCCGACAATGGGAAGCAATTTGACAGCAAAGAAATGAGATAGATGTGTGATAATTTGGGAATTAAGAAAAGTTTCTCTGCCGTTAGTCATCCTCAAACAAACGGCCAAACAGAGGCAGTGAACAAGATAATCAAGCATACGCTTAAAGCAAAGTTAGACGATAGTAAGGGGAGCTGGCCAGAAGAGTTGCCTAATGTCTTATGGAGTTATAATACAACACCTAGGTCTACTACGGGGGAAACCCCTTTTTCTTTGACGTATGGATGTGAGGCCATGGTGCCAGTAGAGTTGGGGGCAGGATCTTTCAGGAAAGATAATTATCAGCCGGAGGTGAATGAGGTCAACCATCGTCTCTACTTGGATTTGGTAGAGGAATTCAGATCAACTTCTCAATCTAGATTGGTGTCTTACAAGCAGAGAGTGGCAAGGTTTTATAATTCAAAGGTTAGGGCGATACCTCTAAAGGTGGGCGATTATGTTCTCCGACGAGTAATGCCTAACACAATTCATGAAAGTCTAGGGGGGTAGTGCATGTACTCTTCCTTAGCCAGGATTTATATATTTATGAATAAAACATGCTTGTTTTTTCTTGAATTTTTGTTTGAATTCTGTGATAAATGACCTCCTCTAAGGAGGATCTTCGTGGGATGTATGAAAGGATGATCTCCTTTGAGGAGAGTTTAAAAAAAACGAACTTCGAAAAATCCACCTCCTGTGAGGAGGGTGTTTCTGGAATGGAGAACGACCTCCTTTGAGGAGGGTATCTCGAATTATCAAAGTCCTTGCAAAAACCGTACTTCCGGGGGGGATGTCCGTACTTTCGGCGCCTCATCAAGGCACGAGCTTCGGAAAATCCACCTCCTGTGAGGAGGGATATTTCTGGAATGGGGAACGACCTCCTTTGAGGAGGGTATCCCAAATTGTTAAATCCTTGCAAAAATCGTACTTCCGGGGGGGATGTCCGTACTTCCGGCGCCTCATCAGGGTTCGAGTTTCGAAAAATCCACCTCCTGTGAGGAGGGTATTTCTGAACTTAATAATGATCTCCTCTGAGGAGAGTATCATAAAATTATTAAATTTTGAGGAAAATGACTCCCTTAGAGGGAGATACCCTCGAGAAGACATGGTAGTTGTTACCTTTGAAATGAGGTATTTATTAAGGTTCATGAATTAGAATTAAGTTGAAGAAGGGCGAGATTCCCAGAGAGGGGCGAGATTTTAACAGAGAGGCGAGATATATTAAAGTTGTTGAGTACTAGTGGAATGCAAGATAAAATAGGCAGATACTTAAGGAAGACATAATTCTACAGAATAAATTGAACCGAGTCAATACAAGGGCGACATCTTTAAATGGAGGACGCGCACTCCAATTAGTTGGGAATAAGTCATATGGATTGAAGAAAAATTACAAAGGGCGAGGCCATTATAGGAGGGCCCGCACTCCTATTGTGTTTGCAATTATAAAAAGTTCATACAGTCACTTGGCTGTGGCATTAGAGGGCGAAATCATCCCAGCATTATCACCTTCAATCATCTCTTTCTTTCTCGCCTCCTCCTCTGCCATGGCTTTCTTCTCTGCTTCAATTTTTGGTCGAAGTTCTTCTTTCGCTGCTGCAATATTCTCGACATTATCGGCTTTAAATTTTAACATGTAAACAGGGGTTGAAGGAGCGAAGTGCATGGACCAATCATAATCATGGTCAGCTGCGATAAAGTTGCGAAGGTAATCCAAAAAGCCAACAGTGTAGGCCTCGGTTTGAGCCTTCCGAATACTAGCTTTAAGTTCTTCAACCTCGTCCTTGAGCATTTCGTTCTCGCCTGTTATAACTTCACTTGCCTTCGATGACTCCAGTTTAAAATTCTCAAATGTAGCTTGGAGTTTGGTAATCTCGTCCTTGCTAGCCTTCAGATCTTCAGCAGCTTTTCTCTGAACCTCGCCCATTTTGGTATTCTGAGTAGCAATCTCGTTCTTCAGCTTCTTTGTGGATTTTTCCAGGTCTTTGATGACAGCATTTTTCTGGGCAAGAATATTCAGCCTGTGGTAGAAGGCGTCGCCCAAACCGATCTTGAAGTTGAACTCTGCATTAGTATCATTTCTATTTTTTAGAAGTCTCACATCCTCCTCAGAAAAATGATTGGTTGCAATTGATCCAAATGTCGAGGTTACGGAATTGGAGGGCGAATCCTCTGTGATGATATTCTTCTGCTTCTTGTTTGCATTAAGCTTGGATACATCTACTATGTCTCGTTTTTTGCTTTGTCTTTCTTGAATTTCTCTGGGAAGAGGGGGATCGGGGCGAGACTGGGTCGCGATGGCAGAAGCAGTAGGGCGAGATGGGTTGGATACCGCAAAGGGAGCTGGTTCAGCAAACGGGTTCCGTCCAAAAGGGAGTCTCGACATTTGACCTGTACAATGAGAAAATAGGAGTTAGAACAAAAGCAAAAGAAGAAAAGGGGAGTAATAATCGCACTATCAAGGTAAGGGGTGAGGTGTGTATGGAATACGAGGTACCTTTACCAGTAAGTTGATCTTCGATTAGTTTTTTACGGGTACTTCTCTTAATTCCCCCTCTTAAATTTAATGTATGGAATCTTCCCATAACCCTCGTTATAAAAACCATGGGTACGGAGATTGTCAGGTGTCACTAAAATATCGAGATCCTTCTTTAATCTAGAAAGCTCAGAGATAGCCAAGGCTTTAGCTGCAGCGTCGCCCGTTAGTTTTGTCTGGGCGGGTTTGTCTACGGAAGGTGAATGAGAATATAAGAATAAGTAAATGATATGAATCAAGGACAGGGTTTGAATTTAGAGGACGAGATTTAAAATTTGAGAGACGAGATACTTACAAGGGTGTAGGTTGAATTGAGTTCTAATTCTGGGAACGTCGTACATATAAAGGAAATCTTCTTTCCATATATTCATGTTACTGGGGTTGCCAGTAATAAAACCCTTCTTGTTATGACTCGACCAATAGGCGAGGTAGTAGAATCCAACATCTTTTCTGCATCGTCTTAAAGAAAGAAAGTAGCTCAGCTCGGCCATAGTTGGAGCATCGTACCCTTCATTTCTATACATCATGTACAAGCCAATAGCCGCCCTATAGCTGTTAGGGGACAATTGCACAGGGGCGATATTAAAGTAAGTAATGTTTTGGTGGAGATATGGATGCATTGGTGTTCCAAAGCCAAGCTCTATTAATTTATTGGTAAGAACCATTCTCGGCGTTGGTAACCCGTCGATGTTGAAGATGTGAATTCTCATGAAGGAGCGAGGTCGTAGCCATTTTCCTTCCAATTATAATACTCAATTAAAAACATGATTTCTTCCGAGGATATTTTCGAGGCGAGTCCTGCACAGGAGATTCTGTTTTGATCGAACCTGTGTCTCATTCTGAGTGGTTCGCTAACATCATCTTCAAAATCAAGGTCGAGGTCGCATACGCGGACGGGTTGCTTGTATGGGTTATTGGGAGGAGAAGGTAATTCCATTGCATAACGAACAGGCGAGACGGATAATACTTCGTCTGCGTTCTCAACTTCAGCATCCTCGTAGTCAATATTGTCTTCATCTTGATTGGAGCTCTCGTCTTCTTTTGAGTTCTCGCCCTCGTCATTGATTTCTTTATCCTTTGCCTCGTCGAGTATTCTCCTAAACCTTGCTAAGTCTTTGCCATGACCCTTTCCTAATCTAGAGGGACCAGGCTCTTGAGGATCTAGGCCGTCGAAAAGATCGTATAAATCATCCTCCCCCTCACCCGTGTCACCTAAATCCTGGGCATGATAAACGCGGGCTAAGTCATCAGCGACATCACCCACGTGAAGACTATCATAAATAGAGATAATATCATCCTGGTTATCAAGAGAGTTCGAGGTCGAGGGCGACATTGACCCGGTGTCGGAAGAAAGATCCTCTCTTAACATCTGTAAGAGAGGGCGAGGACTATGTTAAAAATTGTTTCCTGAAGATAAAAAGGAATAAAGAAAAAAGTATAGTAGGGGTCCTCGCCCTCTTAGCTGGAAGCGGTCCTAAGCGAAAGACTAGCGAGAACGCATTATCTATCCTAGGCGAGTTACTCTCATTATAGTAGTTATTTTGAAAAAGTACAGAACAAATCAACAATAGGGACGAGAAGAAAGAATTAGTACCTTTTTGAAAGGAAAGTCGCCTTGAAGATGGAGAGATCGCCTGAAGAAAATAAGAACCTCGTCCACAATACCAGAGATCTCGCCCGCCAAGAGTAGAGAATCTAACAGCGCTTCGAGAGGATTTTTTAAGGTAAGATGAGAATGAAGGAAAATAATTAGCCTTTTTATAGGGTTATGAAGGAGAGATGGATGACAGCCGGGTAAGGACACGTGGCATGTTATGGATGGATTGAGAACTGAAATCGAGGCGTGACAATTTCAGTGGAAACGATTTAAAATAATTTTTTGAAGAAATCTCGTCTATATTCTGAGGGATATTCCGAGGAGTTAGTTTCTTTTATATATATATATATATATATATATATATATATATATATATATATATATATATATATATTGCAAGAAACTGGGGGTAGCTGTTATGCCCAGAAATATCCTCGCCCTAATTAGGAAGTGTCGCCCTCAAATTGGGCCGGGAAAAGGAAATGACCTGTGTCATGGGTCGTGGCATGAGGAAATGTGGTATTTATTGGGCCTGGCCCAATAAAGGATAACATTACACTTTTCCTGGAGACCTCGCCCATAGACAAAGAGAATCGCCCTCGAACCAAAAGACCGATCAGGATGGGCATCTCGCCCTCAACAAGGATCTCGCCCTCTCATACACTGAAATGGGAGATTCTCCCCGAATTTGTCTATTATTAGTTATGGACTATAATCTAGGTCCTCGGTTAGAAGCAATTAAGAAGAGGTCTAGCCTGAGACCTCGCCCTAAATATAGATTGGGGATCTCGCCCCTTAGGCAATCTCAGGACTGCCCAATAAGCTATTTTATCTCCGTGGCCCAAGATGAGCGTTGACCTCGATAATCTCGGGTCAGTACCTTAGCCATTACGCTCCGAGAAAGTAGCTGGGCTTTAGGATCCGTAATAATTGTCAAAGGCGGTGGCCTCAATCCAATGGGCTTCCTAAATAAGGAAACCTAACTCATTACGATTACTTGTTCCCCAAGAACTACGTTTGGCTTGATCCCTATAAATAAGGGTACGTAGGCACATTGTATGGTACGATGCAAACCCTTGCGAAAAAAGAGAGAATTCAATATTCGATCTAAATTGCAATAATCACATCATACAATCCCAGCCATCCCTAAATCACAAACCCTAACCCTAAACGTCCTACGCCGTTCGCCGTTGTTAACCACCACTACAATTCCAGCAACCCTCCCCGAATTTGTTTTCCCAAATTCCTCCGTTAACATATATATAGGTTAGCGTTCAAATAAAAACCAACCTTAAAATTGAAACTATAAATCTACACTAAATAAATTATATTTCATTTAAGGACCCTGCTATGGGCACCTTTACAAAAAACTTATAAAATTCTTAACTTTATTCAACATTTAAAAAAAAAAAATTACTGGTCACATGCTGACGTCACTGCCACGTCATCACGTGAACGGTAACTTTTTATTTTTTTTATTTTTTAAATTTTTTTTATTGAATAGAGCCAATAATTTTATATGTTTTTTGTATTGGGATACCCTAGTTTGGTCATTAGATTAGATTGATATTTTTAATTTAGTTTTAGTTTCTAGATTCTATTCTAAGTTAGTTTCTGTTAGAACGGGATCTATAGGGTATATATGTACATTACTGAATCAAAATATTTAACTAGACTAGTTGCAAGTAACTAATTTATCATAATCACATTATCGACAAATTTTTTTAAAAAAATTATATTTTTTTTATACTGCTCTTGTGAATTATTTGAATTAAAATATTTTTTCTTTTAAATAAACAAGTTATGCTTCAATGTTTAAGGTTTCTAGACAGTATGTATACTTGAAGAATTAGGCTTGGACTTGGCCCAAATTCTTAATATGAAAGGCTGCATTCTTTACTTGAAGAATTAGGCTTGGACTTGGCCCAAATTCTTAATATGAAAGGCTGCATTCTTAAGTGTTGAGGTCACTTTGTAAAAAAGTCTACAAACTATATCCATGAAGGGGATTCAATTCAATTTATAAAAGATCAAATATTGAAGAAATACAAAGAGGTGCTAAATATTTTGTTCTTTTCGTGGGCAGACATTTTGTAAGCCGGCAAATATCAAACACCAATCCAAAACAAAATGTATCAACCCACATTAGTGAATTTCCACCATGCCGTTGAAAAACTCGCCTGTGTTGCACAGATGACAAAAAATCTCATACCCAATCAATTCATCCTTCCCAAAGGAAATTCAAATGCAAACGATTTTGCCAATGCGATTTTTGCAAACCAGATATCTTCAAGCAAAGTAATCTACTGTGTCGAAATTTCAACAAAAAGTAAGCAGTAATGTTTCAACACCATCCAAACGTTAAATACTAGCTTAACAAGAGCAACCTAAGCCAGGCACTTCCGAGCTGAGCAACTATCAACAATGTACAATAAAAGAATTTTAATTCTGAGCAACGGCAAAAGAAGTCTCCAAAACCAGAACCACTATCGCAATATTACAAAGTAAGGAGATATTTAGCAATCATACCAAAAGTCATAATAAATTCTACCAGGTAACAACTAAAGCTAAAAAATTAAAGAAAACGGGTTCAACATAAAACTTTAAGCTCCTGGTAGATCAAAGCCAATTAAGATCAGAAATCTTTTACAATCAGAAACACCAATTTCACAAAATTCTACCTCTTGCCTTTGCCTGCCTTCCTCTTAACACCTCTTTCTTGTTCCATCTGTCTGCTTGAAAGTTAAACCACCAAAGTTTCTGTACCGACCTTTTATGTATTTCTATGTCGTCGTTGATTGGACAGGTAACCTAGGGTGGTTATGCTCGCCTTCATACGTAACAATAAGCATAGAAGGCTCTTCCAAGCACCTCTCCACGTGTTTCCTTGCAGGGCAGCCTCTCATGCTGCTACATTTATAGTAACCTCTGCACAAACCGAATAATCTTATTTTCATCAACACCATTGACAAAAGATATATTAGCTGTATTCTTGCCCTGCCCTGGGATATCAGTGATAATTACAGCATTTTTTTCACTGTTACATAATCTACAGTACACCAATTAGTATACATAACGGTGTAATCCTTCATGTCAAGTAAGAAGGAATATTGCCACCCACAAAAAGAATATTCATGATCTAAATACCCTTTTCTTCTTTCTTTTAGTTCAAGTGCAAGCAGACAATTATCAAGACTTGGCAGAACACAAAAAGAAAGAGGAACAAAGCAAAGATCTTTTGCACTAACCAAAATACATTTTACTGGTCAAACACATCGCACCATATAACTAAATTCATTGCAAAATTATGGTATCATACAGTGCATAAAGAAATTCATACTATCTAGTAACATCTCAATATAGAGCAGAAAACCAATGTACCTTGGGTGCGGAGAACCCTTGATAGGCTTCTGCCCATATTTTCTCCATGAGTATTCATCAGGAGGGATGTCTGCAAGCTTGTTGCTTATAGCAGGTACTTTGATTGATCTCTTTACCCTATGTTTCCTGTTCAGTGTCCAAAAGGAGAAGCAAAAACGAGAAGTTGTAAATAACAGAACAGATTAGCAATCCAACAAAGTGTGCTATGAGATATTTACAAGTATTAACCTCTTCTTTGAACAGTGACATCTACCACTACTTCCACATTTCACACTACCATCATCTCCCTTGGCAGAGCACCTTCGTTTGTGTTGGTATGAGCTCTGATCCAAAGAACGAGACGCTCCAATCAAATGAAAAGCATTACCATCCATATTGGCCACACTCCCATCGACGCTCAATGAGGACAAAAATGACCTACTGGAGGACATGGTGGGTGTGCAGGTAGAGCTGTCAAAGTTCAGGCTTATACCACTATTATTCCGCCGATACATCATTTCAGCTTGCTGTTTTAACTGTTGTTGCTGAAGTTGATATTTTTGTTGCAGAAAGTGATAATTCGACGACAGTGGCGTCTGTTGGGAAATCTGAAGAGGGTTCTTCCCATTGGAACTCAAGTCCAGTGATGAGTTCCCCAAAGTAATATTACTCTTCACATTCGAACCCAAATCAAGAACCGGAGTCTCACGGAAATCATTCGAAAGAAGCTGAATGGCTTTCTGTTGATAATCAGCTCTACCGACTGAATTATCTAGGAGTATGTTTTGGGGTAAAGGAGCATGAAACTTCTTATTTCTTCTTACTCTAGCATGCCCTAAACCAGCATTGAGCAAAGAAACAACTTTTTTGAATTTCGAAACAGCTTCACCAGTTTCAACCATCATATTCCTATACTGAATCTGATCTTTGGGCTGAGACATCAGACTCAAAACTCTATGACAACTCTCCACAGCCATTTTATTAGCAACTTCAATCTCCATTTTTTCACCACCCTAAAACAACAAAATCAATTAAAAAAAGCCCAGACAACCTAATTTTATAAACCCAAATTCCCAACCAAACCACACCACCAAAACCACTAAAAATCCAAACTTTAGCTTCACATATCATCAAGAAAACATAAACATAAATAAAAACCCCATCTTTATAAAAAAAGAACTTGATTAAATTTTATTAAAAATCTCAACTTTAACTTCACATATCATCAAGAACACATTAAAAACCAAAATGGTAAACCCCATATTTAAAAAAAATAAAAGAACGTGATCAAAATTTAAAGAAAACCAATATTATACATTTTAACAAGAACGCAACAACGGCAATATCAGATTCAACTGAGGACTGTAAAAAAAAATAACAGACCTTTAAGTGAGCTTGAGTGCTGTAAAAACCTGAGATTTATGTGTTCCCCATGAGTGAGAGAGTGTGTGAAAGAGAAGACTTTGCTTCTCTTAGCTCAGAGAATCCACACAACCCAAAAAAAAAATATACAGATTAATTAATCTTATTGAGAAATCACTAATCAGAGAGCAAAGGGGGTGATAAAATATATAGAATGACTGAATGAGTGTGTATGCAATAGACTATAGTTTATTTTACTGTATGTATATTTAAGCAGAGCAACGGAGTGAATAGAACTGTGGTCTCTGTCACATGTAAGATTCACTTGTAGTTTTATTTTTTCCGTTTAGATCTTTCAAAGTGTGTTTACTAAAAAAAGTTTTTTTTTTATAATTTGATATCCGGCAATTGCCTGCTAGCACTCTTGTATATCTACCGATCATTCTTGGATAAACTAATCTCATAGAAGTTTGAATAGTGCATTAAATAATGGTTCATAGAATTAAGGAGATGTATCTGATCATGTATTATCATTATCATGTATTTGGTTTGTATTCTCCTATTATATAAGGAGGTAAAATTTGATCAATTATATAACAGAAATTTAAGCCTCTTGTTTCATTATTCTGTTCCACACCATATATACTGAAATACATTCAAAAACTATATAAAGTTAAAACCAACAGATTGGTATCAGAGCTTTAATCAAACATATCAGAGTTTAACCAAACCCGAGTCTACAATCAGAGTTTAGATCATATCAGAGTTTACAAACATGAATAATTCTTTTGCTGTTCCAAAACTTACCAAAGAAAACTATGGCCACTGGTGTCTACGAATGAAAGCGTTGCTTGGTTCACAGGAGGCATGGGAAATCATTGACAAAGGATACGATGAACCAGAGAATGAAGGAGCTTTAAATCAGGGTCAGAAAAACGCTCTTGCCAAGTCACGAAAACAAGATCAACAAGCTTTGTCTATCATACATATGGGCCTTGATGAAGGCATGTTTGAGAAGGTTGCATCTGCAACAAAAGCAAAGGAGGCCTGGGAGATTTTGCAGAACAATTTTAAAGATGTTGACAAAGTAAAAAAGGTACGATTACAAACTCTACGTGGTGAATTTGAGTCTTTACATATGAAAGATATGGAATCAGTCCCGGATTACTTCACGAGGGTTTCCTCTGTTGTGAATCAAATGAAGAATTATGGAGAAAAGATTGAAGATACACGTGTGAATGAGAAGATATTAAGATCTTTAAATACAAAACTGCAACTTGTTGGAATTACTATTGAAGAGTCAAATGATATAGAGACCATGACTGTTGATCAACTGATGGGATCTCTGCAAGCATATTCAGAAAGATTATTAAAGAAGGATGAGACAGAATCTCAAGTATTGAAAACTGATGTCTCAGTTGAAGACAAAGATAAAGTACTATATACACAATACAGTAGAGGAAGAGGACGTGGACGTGCAAGATAGAATTTTACTCGAGGCAGAGGACGTGGTCCTGTAAGCAACAGATTTGAAGAAAAGATGCAGACAAATGAACAAAATTGGCGTGGCCAAGGAAGTGGCCGTGGCAGAGGTGGAAGATCATATTCTGGAAGAGGAAGCAGATCTGTAGAATGTTACAATTGTGGAAAATTTGGACACTTTGCCAAAGATTGCTGGCTTAACAAGAAGGTTGAGGAAAATGCAAATCTAGTCGAAACAAAGGAGCAACAAAATGAAGGTGTTCTACTAATGACCTACAAAGGTATGATTTCTGAAGATGAAATTTTTTGGTATCTTGATAGTGGGGCCAGCAATCATATGACTGATCTCAAGCATCTCTTTACTGATTTAAAGGAAATAAATAATGGAGTTGTGTCATTTGGAGATTCATCGAAAATAGAAGTCAAAGGAAAGGGTGAAATATGTTTTACTAAAAAAGATGGCAACAAGGAAGAATTGAAGATGTGTACTATGTTCCTGACATGAAGAACAACATTCTGAGTCTTGGACAACTACTTGAAAAAAGGTTACTCAATCTTTATGGGTGACAAAGTCATGATATTGAAGGACAAAAATGGCAGGACAATTGCTAAAATCGAAATGTCTCAAAATCGAATGTTTAAGTTGAATCTGAAGAGCATACAGGAGAACTGCTTACAAGCAAATTCAGAGGATAAAGCAACTTTATGGCACAAGAGACTTGGACACTTACACTATGGTGGTCTGAAGGAGTTGGCAAACAAAGGAATGGTTCATGGACTACCAAGCATGGATCATACAGGCAATTTTTGTGAAGATTGTGTGCTAGCAAAACATACAAGGAGTTCATTCCAGAAAAAAGGCAACTTATCGTGCTTCAAAGCCTCTTGAGTTTGTGCATACAGATATATGTGGTCCTATCACACCTGAATCATTTGGTTCCAAGAGGTATTTCATCACTTTCATTGATGATTATTCTCGAAGAACATGGGTTTATTTTTTAAATGAAAAATCTGAGGCATTAAAAGTATTCAAGAAGTTCAAAGTGCTGGTAGAAAAGAAGACAGGAATACATATCAAGGGATTGCATTCGGATAGAGGTGGAGAATATACATCAAAAGCTTTTACAGAATACTGTGAAGAACATGGCATTAGAAGGTTCTTAACAACACCTTATTCACCACAGCAGAATGGCGTGGCTGAACGTAAAAATCGGATAATCTTAGACATGGTTCTATCAATGTTAAAGAGCAAGGAACTACCAAAAGAATTCTGGGCGGAAGCTGTGCAGTGTGCCGTTTATATTCAGAATCGATGTCCACATTCAAACTTGGGGGATGAAACACCTCAAGAATTATGGAGTGGAAAGAAGCCTACTGTTTCACACTTGAAAGTTTTTGGGAGTGTGGCATACTCACATGTTCCTGATCAAAGGAGAACGAAGTTGGATGATAAAATCAAGAAATATATTTTTATTGGCTATGATGAGAAAACAAAAGCCTACAGACTTCTTGATCATGTTTCTATGAAGGTTGTTGTGAATCGAGATGTAAAGATACAAGAAGATGATACATGGATTGGAGTAAAGCACATGAAAAGGAAACAACAGAAGATGATATTCAGATTTCTAAGATTTCAGCAACAAGTTCTGATGCTGAAAATGAAGAATCAGATGAGGATGAGCCCAGGAATCCTATAATGAGGAGTTTACAAGATATATATGAGCATGGTGAGGTGCATTTAGTATGTTTGGTAGCTGATGCAGAAAGCATAGATTTTGGAGAAGCAGTGAAAGACAAAAAGTGAAAAGCTGCAATGGATGATGAAATCAAAGCTATTGAAAAGAACAAAACTTGGGAACTGGTGAAACTTCCAGAAGGATGTAAACCCATCGATGTTAAATGGGTTTATAAGAAGAAACTGAATGCTCAAGGAGAAGTAGAAAGATATAAGGCGAGGTTGGTAGCAAAGGGCTATCGACAGAAGGCTGGGATTGACTGTGATGAGGTTTCCGCACCTGTTGCAAGGATGGAGACAATTAGGCTGTTAATCTCTCAAGCAGCTCAAAACAAATGGCCTATTTACCAGATGGACGTGAAATCAGCTTTCTTAAATGGAATGCTAGAAGAAGAAGTTTACGTGAACCAGCCACCTGAGTATGTAAAACTAGGAAAAGAAGGATTGGTGTTGAAATTGTATAAGGCACTATACGGTTTAAAACAGGCACCACGAGCGTGGAACACTCGAATTGATGCCTACTTTAAGAAGAATGGATTTGTTCAATGTCCTTATAAAGCTGCTCTCTATGTCAAAGAAAGACAAGGTAAATTACTACTCGTTGCACTTTATGTGGATGATCTTATCTTTATGGGCAACAATGAAGAAATGATTAAGGAGTTTAAGAAGGAAATGACTCAAGAGTTTGAGATGACAGATTTGGGTTTGATGAGATTTTTTCTTGGCATTGAAGTAAAGCAAGAGAAATCAGGAATTTTTATATCTCAAGAAACATATGCTAATGCTATATTAAAGAAGTTCAGAATGGAGCACTGCAATCCAGTAGCAATACCCATGGAACTGGGCACAAAACTTTCTAAATTTGAGGGAGGAAATTCAGTGGAAGCAAATTTATATCAAAGCTTGGTTGGAAGCTTGAGGTATCTTACTTGCACAAGACCTGACATTGCTTATAGTGTTGGGATTGTAAGTAGATTCATGGAGGATCCAAAACAATCACATTGGAAGGCAATAAAAAGAATTCTGCGATATATCCAAGGAACAAAATCTCTGGGATTATTTTATTCCAGAACTGAGAACTACAAATTGCTGGGATATTCTGATAGTGATTGGTGTGGAGACGTGGATGAACGAAAAAGCACATCTGGTTATCTATTTTTTATGGGAGACGCTGCATTTACATGGTATTCTAAGAAGCAGCTGATAGTGGCATTATTAACCTGTGAAGTAGAATATGTGGCAGCCTCTTACTGTGTTTGTCATGCCATATGGTTAAGAAGGTTACTTAGTGAATTGAGAATTCCACAACAGAGATCAACTGAAGTTTGCATTGACAACAAGTCTGCAATTGAGCTTGCCAAGAATCCAGTACATCATGAAAGGAGAAAACACATTGATGTTCGATTTCATTTTATTCGGGAGCATGTAAAGGAGAAAAATGTGCATTTGCGTCATGTTGTTAGTCGTGATCAGATTGCGGACGTGCTCAATAAACCAATGTCCAAAGCTTTGCTAGATACTTACAAAAGGATGATGGGAATGAAGGATCGAAAGGAATTAGTTTAAGGGAGGAATATGTTGGATAAACTAATTTCATAGAAGTTTGAAGAGTGCATTAAATAATGTTTCATAGAATTAAGGAGATGTATCTGATCATGTATTATCATTCATGTATTTGGTTTATATTCTCCTATTATATAAGGAGGTAAAGTTTGATCAATTATATAACAGAAATTTAAACCTCTTGTTTCATTATTATGTTCCACACCTCACATACTGAAATACATTCACAAACTATATAAAGTTAAAACCAACAATCATAACAATCCACTAAAAAAACAATCCACTAAAATAAGTGGGACAGAGGGAGTAGGTTTTTTCTCTTTTTAATAAATGCTGATAAATGTTATTCAAACGTCGATGAGGTCGAGGTCAATTAAAAATTATATTTCTTTCTGTTACAGAAGGTCAAAATTTTCATTTAATTGTTATGTGATGGACTTGTCTTATTTACTTCTTCTTTTTTTTGACGAAATGTATAATTTCATTAAAAACAACATAATACAGTTAAAACAAATCTCCAACTGCCATTACAACCAGATTGAGAAACAAATAACAAACTAAACATAATTAGCTGATTTGTTTTCTGATCGTTTAACACATAGAATTTAAAAATTCTTGAAATTAAAAACGAAGTCGAAGACATCCCGAGCAATCCATATTGCACCAACATCCCGGAAAGCAGCAGCATCACAAATGACCATATCACATAAAAATAATTGTTAGCCAAGTGTTCAAAAACCCCAAGAGTAGGAGCGACACCCCAGCTATCTACATGCCGGATACCAGCTATAAACATGCCGAAAATGGATTCTTCACCCCAGCTATCTACATGTCGGATACCAGCTATAAACATGTCGAAAGTGAAAACCGACAACGAATGAACAATCTTTAATTGTGAAAGGTGAGCTCTTGCAATAATCATCACCAATCTAGTTTCAATGCGGGTTTTCCAGATTCTCCAAAACATCAACAAAATCATTTTCAACAAAACCCCGCTCACAATTAAGAAGCGAAAACCAAAACTCTCACATAGGAGAGACATAAAACCACCCAAAAAGATGGACGAAAATAATCAAAATCCCACCCAGAGATGAAGATTAATGAACTTATTAACAAGAAAAAAAAAAGAGAATATGTGGTAGATCTGGAAGAGGGGAAGGAAGTGTGAGGATGAAGAGGGGAACTGATGAAGAAGATGAGGAAGAAGGGAGGGGGCGGGAAGAAGAAGAGGATTAGATGGTTGAATGGAGGATGGATGATGGTAGAAAATGGAGAAGGGGGGTGGCCGACGGCTAAAATTGAGAGTCGACTAGGTTAAACATTTGGTGGATTTGGTGAATCGAGTTTAATAGATCAAAATTAAATTATTAATATTTTTTGAATTAAATCGGATTGAATTTATATTATGGATCGAATCGAATCTGGTTTGATTCTTAAAACAATTTTTTATAAAAAAAAAACTACTCCCTCCGTCCCCGCCAATAGTTAACATTGGGGGACGGAGGTTCGGCACGCATTTTAAGGTGGATTTTAAGGATAGTTCCGTAACTTATTTTTGAATTTTTTTTTGTATAAAAATAGAACAATCCTATTTTTATACAAAAAAACGAAGATTTTAAAAATAAGTTATGGAACTATATTTTATAAGAGCCTTAAAATACGTGTCACGCAAGTGAAAAATTTATGTTAAGAAATGGATGGGACGGAGGGAGTAGATTTTTATTTGAAGTAAAATGAAATAAGAAAATAAGGTGAATTTTTGTAAAATTAATCGATTAAGGATAAGTTAGCGTTTGGGTATTAGAATAAAGTTACATTTGTCGAATATGTTACATAAATATAAACCAATAAATATCGTTTAAAAAAGCTATTTGGAATATTTTTTTAATTTGAGAATTGTATATGTATCTTGTTAGAATATGAAAAGGTAATTTAAACGATTAATTATTAAATATTTTCATACAAAACATCTGTTAATCAAAATAGATAATTTTAATTCATTAATCTTCGTTCCAATTAACAACTAACCATCTCTGTTTTAAAAATCGATGATTAATCACCGATTAATCCATGTTCCATGAGTTACCGCACTGATTAATAATTCAATTATCTGATTAATCATTCCGAGTAATTTCCAAATACCCTATTAATCCCTGAACAGTGTCTCTACCGATTAAATCTGATTACCACTTTTCACAATGCTAACCACTAGTTATCAATGCTAACCACTAGTTATCCGAAATAACCATTGTGACATAACACATCCGTAACATGTGGCATGTGCTATTTATCCCCATTTGATAAAAAAAATCTTAAACTAAAAAAAAATGCTATCCGAACAAAAGTAATTATCAACTTTATCTAAAATATATATTCACTAAATAATTATGTAAAATGGAAATTTTGATAAATTACTCTCTAGAACTGATCCGATACATTTTAGAATAATTAATCGTTACATAGATAGAACAAATAGCACAAAATGTTAATAAAATAAATAGTTAATTTTTTTTAATTTTTTAATTTGTTATTTTTTCCATATCTACTGAATGTGTTTTTGGACTATAATCAATATATCATCGATATCAATATATATAAATATATATATATATATATATATATATATATATATATATATTAGAAACCAACTTAAACTAAAAACTAGAAACCAAGGACAATTTTGTCTTTAATTTCCCGCACTCCTACCAAACTTCACGTGACTTGCCCACCTGATACATTTTCAATACATATTATCACTAATAACTCCTACTCATCACCATAACCTTTGCGATTTTCTACACTGAAATATATACACATACAGGATACTACAAAACAATTTCAAATCTGCAATTTAAATCACTCCGAAGTACCTCCATTAATATCCTTGAAGTAATATTCAAACTAATCAGATCTGAATTTAAGCATATTATGAACATAAATTACCAGATATACGTGAAATCACTAATTTGTATTGCAGAAATCACTAACTAGTATGGTAGAAATCACTAATTTATACATCTAAAATCAGTGATACCTACCCCAGCCCCACCTTCACTTGCCATCACCACCACCACCTGCCATCACTGCAATCGACCACCACACCACCTGTCAACGCCACCACCACCTGCCATTGCTACCATCGACCACCACCACCATGATTGTTCAGATACATACACACATACATCGTTACATACACACAAATACACAAACTCGGATCTGAAAGTCATCACCGGAATGTTCTGAATCACTAGATGAAGATAGGATTACGATCTGAAGTTAGAAATCACTAAATTATACTTTTAGTAGCACAATTAATGATCGGGAGGAAGCATATCTGGAATCGGAATCGAAAATCGATGGTGAAATCGAAGCCCCTGCGGGGCCTGTGGCCGGAAAAGAAGATGGCGGTGGTGGTGCGTCGGTGGAGGTGGTGGTGGTGGTGCGTCGGTGGAGGTGGAGGTGCGTCGGTGGTGATGGGGGTGGGGTGGGGTGGGGTGGGGTGGGGGTGGGGGATGTATAGGAGTGGAGATAGTAAATATGTTGTGGAGATAGTAATTGGAGATAATAAAATATGGTGTGGAGATAGTAAAGTAGGGTGTGCAAATAATGGTTTCTAGTTTCTATTTTAAAAGTGGTTTCTATTTGACCACTAGCCTATATATATATATATATAGGGTCTTGTTCTAATAGAAACTAACTTAGAATAGAAACTAGAAACTAAACCTAAATTAAATATTTCAAGCTAATCTAATGACCAAATTAGGGATGCCCCAATACAAAAAACGTTTAAAATTTTTGGCTCTATTCAACCAAAAAAAAAATTTTAAAAAAAGTTACTGTTCACGTGATGACGTGGCACGTGAACATCAACTTTTTTATTTATTTTTTATTTATTTTTTTATATATTTTTGTTGAATAGAGCCAAGAATTTTATAAGTTTTTTGTGAAGGTGCCCCTAGCGGAGCCATTAAAATAAATGAAATATAATTTATTTAGTGTAGGTTTCTAGTTTCTATTCTAAGGTTGGTTTCTATTTGAACGCTAGCCTATATATATATAGGCAAATGGTCAAATAGAAACTAAAATTAGAATAGAAACTAGAAACTAATGTGGACCATTGATCTAATATTGCTATCATTTAATCTCAGCCATAGATTTTATTTATTTTATAAAAATATAAAAGACAATGATTTTGGCATTGAATACGTCATAAAACCGTTTTCTGTTTCTCTCTCTAAACTTCCTCTCTTTACGCTCTTTCTCTCTCCACTCTCTATCTACGATATTCCTCTCTCTCCGCAGTCTCTTTAGGCTCTCTCTCTCTCACTGTTATCATGTTAAACTCTCTTAGGTTATGCATATCGGAGTGTTCTAAAGTCTCTATCTCTCTGTCTCTGTTGTAAAATTGCAATTTTGGAGTACGTGTTTTTAGCTTCGTCAATATGATTACAACAGATTTGAATAAAATTAGAGATAATCAAGGTAATTTTGTTTTCCTGTGTTTATAGTTTGTTGTTTTGATTAATTTTTTGATCCTTTACTGTATATAATTTGTGATTATGTTGATTTTGTTATTTTTTTTGTTCAATTAGTAGTTCTGTTTATCTGCGACACATCATTTAATTGGAGTAGTTTAGTGATTTTGATATTTTAATTATATTAATTGCTGTTGTTTATGATTTTTGTGTAGTTTTAGTAGTTTTAGTTGAGATTTTGTGTATTTTCTACGATACATCATTTAATTGGAGTAGTTTTGTGATTTTGATATTTTAATTATATTAATTACTGTTGTTTATGATTTTTGTGTAGGTTGATGTTTTTGTTGAATCAGTTTGATTTTTTTTGTTAAATCGAGTCACTTTCGTAGAGTATAATGAATCAAGTTTGTCATTCGGTGTTTAGTAATGCTACCTAGTCTATGTACTTGAGTTGTTTTGTTTACTGGCCACATGGTTCTAATTGAACATCGTTCATTTTTTCAGGTTCAAGTTTTGGCGATTCTTATCAAATCAGTACTGTTGTTAGTACTGATCTCTCTTCAATAGAAAGTGAAGGTTCCATAACAAGTTATAACGTGTCACCCGGTGGTAATAGGTATTATATACCTAGTTGTGTTGGTGATATCGGTATACCATTTGTTAACCAGATTTTTGAAAGTTTAGATAAAGGTTATAAGTTTTATAAGGAGTATGCTCGATTGGGTGGATTTAGTGTTCGGAAAACAACTGAAAAGACAGATGATAATGGTACTATTTTACTTAAGCATTATGTTTGTAGTTGTGAAGGTTTTAATGATCCTAAGGATCAAGTGGTTAAGAAAAGGCGAACAGTTTCTCGAAGGTGTGGATGTAAAGCAAAGTTTGTGTTGAAGTATATGTTTCCGGATAAATATTTTGTATTCTCTTTTGTTGAGGAACACAATCATGTTTTGGCTAGTGAGACCGGTAGGCAATTTTTGAGGTCTAGTAGGGAGATGAATACAAATTTGAGAAATATCATATTTGATGCTTCAAAAGTTAATATTGGTTGCAGCAAAACTTTCAGCTTTGTTAAAGAAATGGTTGGTGGGTATTCTAATGTAGGGGCTACCTTGCAAGATTTTAGAAATTTTAATAGGGATTTGAGAGCGTTTGTTGGTGAAAGAGATTCACAAATGTTACTAGATAAGTTTAAGGTAATGCAGGTGTTATGACTGTATTTCGCCGGACCTTAGTTTGGTTGGACCTGCAAATGAGAAGAATGCGAGGGTTTGGCCCCCCGATTCACCTCCGGTGTGAGAATAAGTTAGTCGGTTTTTGATGAGTAATATTGAACGTAGAGAGTTCGTGTTGTGTGTAATTGTGTATGAATGATCAAATCAAACCTGACTTAACTTATTTCCTTTCATTCGACGGTTACAGGGGAGTTAGCCACGTTTTTTGGTTGTGTCCCACGTTCACAGGAGTTGGAACCATATGACCGTTATCGGCAACTGGACCGGACGAATGTGGGCCTCCATTCGGACTCAGGGTACTGGATCATTGGTTCGGCCCATTAAGGAGATGGGCCTCCAACAGCAGGAGACTTCAGAGTCATTTTATTTTGCTTATGTTGTTGATTCTGTTGGGCACTTGATGAAACTTTTCTGGGCTGATCCAATTGGTCGTAGGAATTTTGAAGTTTATGGTGATGCGGTGTCTTTTGATGCGACTTTTAATACAAATAAGTAAGAAAAACTGTTCATAACTTTTAATTTTCGAGTTAATGTCCAATTCATGTTATCGATTGACTATGTTTAATTAATTACAGTTGTGATAATTCTGGTGTTAATAGCTGGTTTATTATGTTTATGCTACAGGTATAATATGATTTTTGCACCATTCACTGGCGTGGATAAACACGACCGATGTGTTACTTTTGCTGCTTGCCTTCTTTCTCAGGAGAGTATTGAGGAATATAATTGGGCATTTGATCATTTTGTCAAGGCTATGGGACGAAATCCAGTTGTCATAGTTACTGATCAGTGTGCTGCTATGAAGGTAGCTGTCCCTGCTTCATTTTCTGTGAAAAATGGTTTGATTGCGAGTATGCATCGTCTATGCATGTGGCATATCATGGAAAAATTTCCCATCAAGGTATAAAAATTTGTGGATTTTATTTTATAAAGAGTTTAAATTAGGCAGAATTGTAATATAATAAAATGATGGGTAATTACCTGATATTTGAGTAGCTGAAAATGTTTTTTATTTCCAAATATAAGGTCAGTAACGGAAGCAAGAAAACAGTAAGGTCTAGTACATAGTTTTAGTAATTATTAGTACATACTTTTGGTGATTGTTAGTGATTAGTTTAGTGATTGTTGTTATTTAATATACTTTTGGGTCATATTATTTAGAGCAGAGATATCTTTTTTAATTATTCTTATTACTTCTTTCTTTAAAATTCCATATTTAATAATTTTACAGCTTGGTAATCGTCTATGCAAGGAGACTGATTTTATGGAAAAAATGAAAAAGTACATTTGGTCGTCAGTTTTAGAAATTGATGAATTTGAGAAAGGTTGGGAAGCTGTTGTGAAGGAGTTCAATTTAGAGGGTAATAAATGGTTGTCAGATATGTATGCTATTAGGTCTTCATGGATTCCGGCATTTTTTCGAGATGAGCCAATGTTTGGTTTGATGAGAACAACATCAAGGTCGGAGAGTGAGAACTTTTTCTTTGGTCAGTTTCATAAACAAGGAGACACTCTTTGTGAGTTTTGGATACGTTTTCAGAGTGCAATGGAAAGGCAAAGGAATGAAACAGTTAGGTTAGATCATGAGTCCAATTCCAGTACTCCTACCACACTATCGACATGGTATATTGAAGATCATGCGGCAGATTTATTCACACGTGCAATATTTTACAAAGTTCAGGAAGAAATACTAGCATCATGTCTGGATATGCAAATCAAGCGTATGAGTGAGGAGGTTAATGGGATTACTCATTTTGAGATTAGGGACGTCAAAGTAAAAGATAAACTTTTTAAGGTAATGTTACAATCTTTGAATTATTTTGTTAGGCCTGTTTGTATAACTATTTAAATTAGTTATTGTTTTTATCACGTTATACTGATTTCTCTGTGTACTTAATGGTCATGTGTATTTTACTGATTAATTTTTTTTTTCAGGTCTCTGTGAGTATAAATCATGCTGTTTGTTCGTGCAAGAAATTTGTTATGTGTGGAATAATGTGCAGGCACGCTTTTTGTGGTTTAAAGCAAATAGGAGTGACAAAGTTTCCTAGAAGTCTCGTTCTGAATCGTTGGATGAAAATTGCTGACAGTGGGAGTTCATCAAATTCAGATGTGGTTTCTAATGATTACTTTAAGATGGAGCAAGTTTCTTTGAAATTGACGAATATTTGGTTTGATTTTCGTCAAACTGTTAACAAGGCTGGTGTTGAACTGGACAAGCTTGATCATGTTCACAAAACTATATTGCAGTTGAATAAAGATCTTGATGATTGTGGGGATGTTAATTTCACAAAAAAAGATCATATGGCTGCTATGGTTGGTGATCAGCCTGTAGGAGAGGTTACTGTTCTCCCACCAAAGGTTTGCAAGAACAAAGGAAATTACTTTAAGAGGCTGGTTAGTGAAAGAGAAAAAGCAGTTACCAAATCAAAAAAGAGAGTTCGCAAATGTAAAAAATGTGGGTTGCTAACTCATGACTTTAGGACTTGTCCGGATAAGAATAAAGTGAGCACAAGAGAAGAAATTCAAGCTAATGACTCTAAAAGTTGTTTGAAGAAGAACAAAGTGAGGTCAAGGGAAGAAGAAATTCCAGCTAATAACACTAGATGGTGTTCGAAGAAGAACAAAGTGAGCATTGGAGAAGAAGAAATTCTAGCTAATTAGTCTTGTTTTTATATGAATTATACATTTTGTACATTACTGTTAAGAATTTTACATTACCATGTAATATACAAGAATATATTTGGTCTTTTTTTTCTAGTTCAGTTTCTTCTGTTTAAACTGTTAAGAATTTTACATTACCATGTTTGGAATGTAATATACAAGAAAATATTTGGTCTTTTATTTTCCTAGTTCAGTTTCCTCTGTTTAAACTGTGTGGTTTTTAGGATTCAATTTTTTAATTAACACCACTTAAAATAAAATTAACCCCACTTAAAGTATCGTATTGCATTTTGTAAGATAAAAAAAGGTATAATCATTTAAAGAAAGTCTAGTTCATACAAGGATATGACAACTTTTAGCAAGTACTTTAGTGATTATTGGTAAGTACTTTAGTGATTATTAGTGTTTATTATAGTGATTATTAGTAAGTATTTTAGTGATTAGTAGTGTTTATTTTAGTTATTATTATACAAAACAGTGTAAAACTTGACGTGTGTATGTATGCAAGTCTATTGGTTTTATAATTTGGTTTTATAATTTATGTCCTGCTAGTATATTTGTCGTATCATTCTTTCATTTCTCCCAATATTTGAACACAATTTGAACACTACTTAAAATAAAATACATATTAGCAAAAAAATAAAACTGATAAATAAAACAAGCTATTAGACAGAAATTATAAAAATTCATTAAGAACTTAATTTCTAGTTTCTAAAATATTGACGATATTTTCAAGAAATGCAACCATTCATACAGGCATCATTATAGACTGCCAATAAACCGTTTTGCATCAATGTTTGAAATCATGAAAACCAGTACCAAAATTACACAAAAATTCAAATCGAATTCAAAAGTTAAAAACGATATAAGCGTAGCTTATACTTCAGCATTGTCTTTATTTCCAGCTTCATCAAATACACTTGTCAAATTTTTTGCAAAAGTCACCATCTTTTTGTTCGCAGATTTTGAATTTCCTTCTTTCTCCATTGTTTGTTTTTCATCTTGAGATTGTTGAGATGATTGGATCACCAAATTCACTAGTTTTCTTGATGCAGCTTCAATGTATAGTTTCTTGCCTTCTTGCATATTCCAGTTTCTTTTTTCATTGATTTTTGTTGATTGTATAGCATTATTATATTTCACCCTGAGCTTTATAATTTGATTTTCCTGGCCATTCTGCATTTGAAAATAAAAGGAGATATACATTCAGTACACAAGAAATCTGATTAGTGCATTACATTTTATAATTTAGTGATTATAATTCACAAACCCCATTATAGTGATTAACGTATTATAATGTTTAATGTTCCTGTTAAAGCAACACTAAACAACTTAAAGGACATATGGGAAGGTTTGCATACCTTTTCTTCATTAAGTCCAGTGTCCCAAGTCTTAGAATCACCTTTGTAAGTTTCCATGTGTCTCATGAGGAATATACCACAGTCATTTGAATTCTATGTTGTCTGCCATGACATCTTCTTGTTACGAGGATTCAAGTTCTTCAGTCTATTCGCCAAATTCAGATGACCCCTTGCTTTCAAGTATTTTATAAAGTGAGAATGCTGAAAAAAAATTGTTTACCAAAAAAGGTTAAAATCTAGTGAACAACCTATATTATATTAATGATTCAGATGATAATATTTTGCACATTGAACAGTATAAAGTGCAGGGTATTGATTTGTTGTACCAAGATTTTTGGTTTCTGGCCATAGCAAATCTTTTCGTCATCATTTCTTGCTATGTTATCGATGATTTCATATGCTGGCTTTTTCATGTTGTAGCAAATCAGGTAGAAATGCTCATATGCAATAATTGGGAAAAATACCTGAAAACAAAAAAGATATTAAACAAGAATAACATTACAAATATTTCTATATTATTTTTAATTGAGTGCTTATTTTATTTACCATGCCCATCTTTTCCAGTTTTGTCCTATTGATTCTGTTGAGCATGTCATCCATGTTTTCAGCAAATAGTGGATAAGTCACATTAACACTCTTAACAATATCCAAGCTTGGATGCTGTAAATTAGAGGTATTATCATATCAGATTTTGATGGCAATTAATTAGATCGAAAACGAAATAATTATGTTTATTTAGTGAGAAAGATGTCTTACCACACAGCCAATAGTACAAAACAGACGCATTGGAGATTCAACTGCCTTATACTTTTCATTATCATTCAAAAATAAAACCCAGGTGTCAACAACTGAAGTTGATAGATTCTGCTTGATTTTCAAAGTTTGCATATCTTCCCTTATACAAAAGAAATCATCCCAACTGAACAAATGTTCCCTGTTAAAAAAAAACATTAACTTTCTATATGGAGATATTTTTATGGATAAGTAAATACAATAAGTTATTAAATACTCACAGTGGATCTTTTTGTTGTATCATAAATCTCCAAAGTCCCAAATCTTGATTTGTTAGTCTTGCATCTATGTCTATGACCCTCTCAATGTATGGAGATTTTCCAAATCGGCCCAATTTCAGAACTCTTGTGCTCTTCTCTCTCAATGCTGGTTTAGGAGTAACGAAATCATCATTATCCTTTTTTTGTGCATCATCACCATATATGTCTTCATCTATTCCGAGTGAGAAAGATGGAATTTCATCATTTTCTTCTTGTGGACCAAATAACAAAGACGTGTCAATATTTGTTTGTGTTGAGTGCACATATTCTATGAGGTCGATTTGTTCAGTTTCTTCAGGTCTCAACTCAAAATCATTGTCTAACAGTGGTTCATTTGTTGGTGGTGGCTGTTTATGTTGTTGAAATGACTCTGGATTTCTTTCCATTGTTGGCTCATGTTCTTTTCTTGGATGAAATACATCATTGATGATCTGTCTAATCGACAACAGCCGTTGATCTTTTGGATTTTTTTCTAATGCCAATCTTAAGTCTGTATCAAACAGAAACTTTGCATCGATCAAATCATGTGCCCTGTCTTGCAATAATTTCACTTCATCCTGTAGAATTGTTTATAAATACAGTTTGTTTAGCATACCACAAATAATAATCAAACAAAATTTGATTATTATCCCAAATTTAAGTTATTAAAGCATATTACCTTAGTGATTAAAGCACATCATCTTAGTGATTAAAGTGCAATAATTAGTGATTTTAATTAAACAATTAATGATTTCTGTACAAAATTAGTGATTCATATTTGATTTTACCTTTGTTTCTGTTGTTTTTCCTGTATCATCTTGCACTTTTGCTGTTCCTTGTGTACCAGTGTTGTGACCCTGTATCATTCAATTGTTAGTAGTCTAAACAACGAAAATACTGTTCGTACATGCCAAAACATCCCATTAAAAAAGAAATGTAGGTCCAAATTACCTGATTTTGCTTTTGAGACTCAGTGTCTTCTTGTGTTTCTTGGAAATCTTCTAGAACAACGTTCGGTACCTCTGCATCATAATCATGTTGCCAACCATCTTGGTTACCATTTTGTTTTTTACGATTATCCCATGTATCCCATCCATGATCATTGTCATTTTGATTATCATTCCCGTCATTCCAGTCCTCTTGGTAACCGTCATTATTGTCATGCTTGGGATTGAAATTATAACAAACATATTAAGAATAATCATTTGACTATTTAAGAATAAATGTTTGAATTAATATGTTTGATTCTGTTGAAATAATACCTTTTTCATGCTTTCTGCCTTTCGCGATTTTTCCAAATGCTCCTTTAATGGTATCAAAATAGAACCAACACCAAAAACTCCATCTAAAATCTCAATTGACTGTCTTTGCTTTAATTTCTCTTCAGTCCAGCCTTTGTAAGATGGAAAGCATCTTTCTACCAGGGTGAGTGCTTGGTGTTTTACCCGGTCAACATAGAATAGCTACATACATACAATTGAGAATAAGCAACATAACAAATAACAAAACTTAAATATACATGTTTCGAGTTAAGTTTTTGTGTTTGCTTACAGTTAGAAAGATCAATGATCCCCTGAAGAAAGTTGAAATTGTTCTATTCCAGGTTTTAGTTCCAGCGACCAAGTAATTGATGAGGTACTCTGCCCAGTTATACTTGTAGCAATCATCCAGATTTCCATGCAATCTTAAAAGTTGTTTGTCAATATAAGAATTTGTGGCTGTTCCACAAAGAACATTCACAATCAAGAAATTCAGTTTAAAATTCTGAGTCAATTCTTGTCCTTTCATTGCTTGTACAACCATTACGGTTGTTATTTGATCTTGTTTGTCAGCTGGGAACTGTTGTGACCATTCATTTATTCTGTTTTTGTAGAAGTCGACTGATCCAAGCATTTTCAGCTCTCCTCCAAATGGCAATCCAAAAACATCAAAGACATCTTCTTCTGTGATTGGTAGTTCTTTATTCTTAAGCTTTAGAGAAACACTGTTTCGATCAAAAATTTGCAAGATATTATATGGCAGCTTCGACGGTAACATTTCCAAACAAAAATCAAGAAGGTGTTCAAATCCAGAGTCTTTGGCCCATTGCTTCTGTTCTTCGGTGAGGTAGTAAACCATTTCACTGAATAATCTTGGAGAATTTCTGATTTTAATTTCATCTTTCTTTTTGTTGATATGTTCAGCACCTTCAGTTTCCTATTATAATACAGAGAAAGAATATTGAACAGATATAATCTAGTATGGAAACATTACACCTATATATTATTACATATGTTTAAAGTTACCTCATTGTCCTGTTTTTGATTTTTCTTTGTTTGGAATGTCACATTTGGCTTTTTTATCTTTGCTTGTTCATTTTGATTTTCATCAATATCCTGTTGGAAATTAAAAAACATTCAAAATTAATATACTACTATAAGATAAGCACAATATTACAATAACTGATTTGACTAGCTATAAAGAGTAATTGATTTATCACATTTTAGTGAATAAGTTTGAAAGTTTAAGTGATTTTGTTTTTTTATTTTACCTGCTGAACTGCTTTTTTCTTCCACTTTGTAACTTTAATTTTTTTACCCAGTTCCTCTTGTTCAGTAGGTGCGTCATTGGTTGGTCCCCCCTGGACAAATTCTTGAGTAGGTACTTCCTCTTGGTTTTCGTCAATTTCCTGTAGGAAAATTTTTAAAAAATGGTAAGTATCATATCCAGTAGAGTTAATGTTAATATTCACTGCTCTGCTTTTAAATTTAAATTGATATGATGCTACTAACTATGAGAGTAGATACAGTAACCAAGAAAATCGCAATCAATTTTCTATACTCTTATACTTTTTTGAATTTAACGGATGGTTTGAACATCCATTATTTACAAATTAAAGAAGCTATTCTAATATTGTATTTATTTTACCTGTTGAACTGCCTTTCTCTTCCTTTTGCTAACTTTAGCAGGTGCTTCCTGTTCTTGACTAATTATTTCCTCTTGATTTTCCTCAAAACACTGTTCAGCATAATTTTCCTGAAAAAAAAAAATTAAAAAATGGTAAGTGTATAGTTAAAAAAGGTAAGTGTAATGGATGTTGTATATTTTAATATTCATTGATTACATACAGGTCTTCCTGCAGTTACTTTGAATTTGTTGTTTGCTCGTTTATAGCATCTTGCAGAAGTAGTTCTTGGTGGAGTGTTGGGTTCTGCAGCAAAAAAAGAATATTTTTTGTAACTTGTTATAATTAGTAATAATTGAAGTTATTGTTATACCTTGTTCCATCATGCTTCTTCGATCACTAGTATCTGTTAGGTCTATATATACAGGGCTAACTTTCTTTTTTGGCTGACTTAATTCTTTTATTCTTGAACTTCTGCGTGGTTGTATTGTAGAATCTGCAAAATTTTACGAGCAATAAACTACATCCAAAATGAAGGTATAATATAATAAATTTGGAATAAAAAAATAAACAGAACCATAAGTGCTCTAACACATACTTACATGATCACTAAAATACTTGAGCTCATTCAAAAAATGAATCATCAGTAATCGCATATATGTAATCATTAACAGCTGTGCTTAAAACCACATATCAAGGCTAAACTAATTTTTTACAATTAACTTACACATCAACGAAACTACAATTCAACTTACATTATGATTAAAAATTAAACACAACATAGGATTTCAACAAACATTATCTAAACTGCAATTCAATCCACATTATCAAAACCATAAACGAACCATAAATGCTCTAACACATACTTACATGATCACTAAAATACTTGAGCTCATTCAAAAAATGAATCATCAGTAATGTTACTGATGATAATCACCGAGTTGTACTCATTCGGGTTAAAAGCCTGTTTTCACATAACCCACTGAATACTAAACCTTAAATCCTACCGAACTGTTGCCATATCTAAGGAAATCACCACAGCACACAGATTCGTTGTTACCAAATCATACAGTAAAGACTAATTAAGACAACACATAAACTTCAGATTGAAGGTAAAAATACTAAATCACCTTCAAAGTAGTCTGAAGTAGTTACATATACACACAACAAGATTAGCATCTGCACAAAGTACGTAGACTTAACAATACTACTTAAGCATTGTCATATATAAAGCAAAGAACAAGGCAAATTACAAGGCTGTCATAGATTAAAACTAAAAACAGCATACTAAAAGAACGTCTCTACACTATAAATATTCCATAACATATAATTACATAATCACTAAAATACTTGAGCTCATTCAAAAAAAAGATTAACAGATGTGCTTAAAACTACATATCAAGGCTAAAATAATTTTCACAATTAACTTACGCATCAACTACAAATGAATCAGAATCTCAAAAAAAAAAACACACAATCACTAATTCATCATAATTACTATAATATTTACTAATTCATCATAATTACTTTAATGTTTACTAAGGTCATAATCACTAATTCATTATTTTTCGAGGAACTATATAAAACATACTTAGATAAAATATCGAATAATTGAATCTGAATCACAAAAAAACATACAATCAACTAATTTTTAGTACTAGAGTAATCACTATAAAATCACTAATTTATTATTTTTTGAGGAATTATGAAACAGAAAAAAAATATAACGAATAATTGAATCTAAATCACAAAAAAATACACAATCAACTACAGTTTTAGTACTAGAGTAATGTGTCATTATGAACAACTAATTACTAATTCATAACAACTGATTTGTTACTTTTAAACAAAATATATCAAACAAGCTTAAACAAAAAATGGAATAAATGAATCTGTATCACAAAAAAACACATAATCATGAATAGAGATTTTTATTTAACATAAATTTTACATTAAACATGAATAAAAACAATAAAATAATTATAAAACCCTAATTTAACATACCTCCTCTAGTCCTAGCCATTTTTTTCCCTTCACTACACAAATAACGGTAATTAGAAGCTGTTTGTATAACATTTGAAGAGTAATCAGTGAGTTTAAGTAAAAATAAGTTTAAAACCCTAAAAATCACGAAAATACAAACATGCATTGATGAAATATAGTTTATAGGAAACATTAAGCTCTAATATTATGATGAATGTACTGTAATGTACCTTTTTCGAGATTCTAAGTGAGTTTTTCGGTGATTTCACTTGCAAACTTCGTCTCGAGTTGTTTTTGTACGATTTTCTTTCGTTTCTCTTGAATCCAGATATGATAGAGATGTATAGTTGACTTATCAGCTGTAAATTGGGGGAAAAAGCTTCGAATTAGTGTGGTTGAAGTAGTATTTAGTGATTTTTCTGTTTTGGTTGTATGTATTTAGTGTAGATGGTGGGTTTCGTGCCGGTAGTTTAGGAATGTATGTATTTGTGTGTCTATTTCTTTTTTATTTTTTGAATTTTTTTAATCGGGTGTGGCAGCGTGTATGTTTAGTTGGGCTGGGCTTTAGTTTCTAGTTTCTATTCTAATATTGTTTCTAGTAGAACAGGACTCTATATATATAAAGGAGGATACGCGGGAGGTTAAGTGGCGCTCTAAGATCGTTTCAATCTATTTTTCTAATTTTTTAGAATTTTAGAATTTTAAACACTAACAAATAAAAAATATCTTTTAATATCTTAGAAGTAGAATAGATGTTTGAATTTATAGATGATAAGAGTTCGAATTTATTGAAAAGACATATAATTAGAAGTTCCATTGGAAGTAGAGTAGGTATTTAATTATAAGGCATATGATTAAAAATTCTATTAGAAGTGGAATAGGATTTCGAATAAACACTAATAAATATAAAAATATCTTTTAACATATTAAAAGTAGAATAAGTGTTCGAATTTATAGAGAAGACATATAATTAGAAGTTTTATTGGAAGTATAATAAGTATTTATAATGTATATGATTTAAAGTTCTATTGAAAGTAGAATAGGATTTCGAATTTATAGAAACATATAATAATAAGTTCTATTGGAAGTAGAATAAGTGTTTGAATATATAAAGTAGACATATAATTAAAAAAATTATTATGAGACATATAATTAAAAAATTTATTGGAAGTAGAATACAAGGACGGTGGTGACATTTTTTACAATATTCTAAATTATAGATTTTTTATACAAGTTATTTATACTTCTATCGGGAAAAAAAAAATCATAAATCTAATACTAATCTCATTAAAAAAAATTCGTTTTTAAAAAGAAAAGAACTGATGTGTTAACGTAATAAAAGAACATTTTTATGCGGGAACCTAGATAAATAAAGGACTATCTATAATATAAAGAGAAAATAAGATGTTTTCTTATTTTTTAGAACTCCATATGTAATATGTAATGAAGTTGGAATTTTCATCCCAAACGAGAGCGGCTCGAAACGTATTTAATGGAAAGACGGCTCACTAGAAAAGATTGTATCAGCTATTAGAATTTGATAAATAAACTTAAAAATTTAACGTATTAAAAGATTTAAAGATTGTATTCATTTTTAACGTATTTAAAGATTTTATCATTCATATACACCTTTTCGTATTTCAATATTAATAAACTTTTTAATACGTAACATATTAAAATATAAAGTATTATTTTATGCTAGATTCAACAATTTCAATCTATTTATTTTAAAGATTTAACGATTCTTATTTATTTTGACTTACGGAGGACTAGGATACCGATTATCAAAATTTTGAACAAAATCCCTCTACACTTATTATTAAAATTGTATTTGGTTATTAGTAAAACTATCTTCACATAATAACATTGGTTTTTTGATAATCAAAACGAATTATAAGTAGAATTCATAAATCGAATAGAGCACAAAATGAAAATCATTAAATTTTGTCCCATGTTATTATTTTAAAAATTCAAGATAGAGCACAAATATTAAATTCAAGATAAAGCACAAATATCAATTTTTTAACAACAATATATAAATTAATAACATTTAAATATTTAAAAAAAATTAATATAATTGTTTGCATATACGCTTCAGTGCGAAGCTATGATGGTCAACCCGCCAACTTTTAAAGTTACTATAAATTTAATATCATTTCAATTTATTTTTCTAATTTTGTAGAATTTTTGAATTTTAAAATATAAGTAGATAAAAAGAATTTTAACATATTAGAAGTAGAATAGATGTTCAAATTTATGGAGAAGATGAGTTCGAATTTATAGATGTATAATTAAAAAATTCTATCGGAAGTATAATTGAATTTATAGATGATAAGCGTTCGAATTTATTAGAAAGACATATAATTATAAGTTCCATTGGAAGCAGAATATGTATTTAATTATAAGGCATATGATTAATAATTCTATTAGAAGTAGAATAGTATTTCGAATAAACACAAATAAATATAAAAATATCTTTTAACATATTAGAAGTAGAATAGGTGTTCGAATTTATAGAGGAGAAGAATTCGAATATACAGGGAAGACTTATAATTATAATTTCTATTGGAAGTAGAATAGTTATTGATAAGACATATGATTGAAAGTTTTATTGGAAGTATAATAAGAGTTCAAATTTATAGAGATTAAGAGTCCGAATTTATAATTGAAAGATCTATTAAAAGTAGAACAGGTGTTTGAATATATTAAAATAAATATTTTATTAATAGTAGAATACAAGGATGGTGGTGACACCTTTTACGATCTTCTAAAATTATATATTTTTACATAAGTTAACTTTTGTTAGAAAAATTTATTCATAAATCCAATACTGTTCTCATAAAAAACGTTTTTGTATTTAAAAAGAAAAGAATTGATGTGTTAACATACATTCTCATGCGAGAAACATAAATAAATACAGGAGTTCTATAATATAAAAAGAAAATAAGATGTATTTTCATTTTTTAAAACTCCGTAAATTTTAGAAAGTTTAGAGAAATTAAAACTCGGAATTCACTCTATTTTTAGGTTTTGATTTCAAGAAAAAAAGTTATTATATAAGATAAGTATCATCAATAATATGTAATGAAGTTGAAATTTTGATACTAAATGAGAGCGGTTCGAAACGTATTTAACGGGAAGACATCTTAGAATAAAAGATTGTATTAGCTATTAAATTTGATACTGATGTTATAATATTTATTTTATTTTTAGGATTCGATTTTTATGAATAAACATTGTTATATGACTAATATATGTAAAAGTTAGGGTTTTGGTCTTAACGAGAGAGCGGCTTAATAGGAATTACCGTGTTTGACGAGAAAGTAGTTCATTAAAAAAAAACCGTGTTGAATATTAAAATTGGATTTTATATCAAAGTGGCCACTCGGTTCGTCAAAAATTATCACCTAACCCACCGTACTCATCAGGATCTCATTTAAACCACTAAACTAAGAAAATATATCATTTGCCCCCCCTGCATTCATAAAAATAATACAATTTATGGTGGTCTAAGTGATATAAAGGGAGGGGCAAATGATATGTTTTCTTAGTTTAGTGGTTTAAATGAGATCCCGATGAGTATGGTGGGTTACGTGATAGTTTTTGATGAACCGAGTGGCCACTTTGATATAAAACCCTATTAAAATTTTAATATTTATAACATAATATAAGATAAAAATATTTAGAATTTTTTAGAATTTTAGGATTTTAAATGTTAATAACTAGAAAACAATCATTTAACATATTAGAATCATAATAGGTAGTCCAATTTTTAGAGAACAAGAGTTTGAATTTATAGGATATACATATAATTAAAAATTCTATTGAAAGTAGAATAAGTGTTTGTAAGACATATAATTAAGAGTTTTATTCTAAGTAAAATAGGAAAACTAATTTATAGAGAAGAAGAGTTTGAATTTATAGAAAATATATATAATTAAAAAAAATTATTGGAGGTAAAAAAAGATGTTTGAATATATGAAGAATACATATAATAAAAATATTTTATTGGAAGTAGAATACGAGAACGGTGGAGACGTCTTATATGATTTTTTAAAATTATATATTTTTTTCTAAAAAATCTTTATTTTAACTTTTTTATACAAGTTAATTATACTTACATTAGAAAAATATTACTCCCGTAACAAAAAGTCTTCGTATTTAAAAAAATTTGATGTGTTAACATAATAGAAAGACATTCACATGCGAAAGCTGTAAATAAATACAGGAATATCTATAATATACAGAAAATATAAGATGTATTTTCATCTTTTAAAACTAAATAAATATTGAAAAGTTTTAAAAATGTAAAAATTGGAATTTACTCTCTTTTAAGGTTTTAATTTATAAGAAAATAAAGTTATTTTATAAGATAAATATCTAAATATTATGTAATGAAGTTAGAATTCGGTTCTGAACATGAACTTCTCGAAACATGTTTAACGGAAAGACGACTCACTAAAAAAAAAAATAGTATTAGTTTTTAGAATTTGATACTGATGTCATATTTTTTTTCAATTTTTTTAGGGTTCAATTTTTATGGATAAAAATTATTATATAAATATTTATAATATATATATATTAATGTTGAGATTTCGGTTTTAACGAGGGAGCGGGTCAATCGAATGAACTGCGTTTAACAAGAAGTCGGTTTATTAGAAAAAATTATGTAACTATTAAAATTTAATATTAAAAAATAATGTAACATAAATATGTATTGAATTTTTTTAAAAAAAGATTGGCGTGGCTTTATCTATTAGTTCAATTAAATTGATCGTAATTTATATTTGTTAGTGTTTCAATATGTTAAATATTGGAAAGTGAGAATTTATAGGATATAATTTCATTTTGATATAAATTTTATATTTTTACATTACAATTTTATTGAAAAATCACAATCAACATTCGCTAAATTAAATCGAATCATAGATAAAAAAATTCTTAAATAATAACGTAGTAAGTAAAAATTGTGTATCCATCGTTGAATATATAGTTTGGGCCTGTGCGTATTCTAAAAATCGGTCTAGGTGGCCGATTAATCGACGTCTAGATGCTAGTGGTCATTAAATGCACCTAGACGCTAGTTGTCATTAAAATGCCTAAATTATATATATATAAAAAAATGCCTAAATTATATAAAAATTGGTCATTATGTGTTTTTTTTAATTAGGTGGTGCCTAGACTAGGGCTGCACAAAGGTCCAAAACCGGACCGGACCGGACCGACCCGGACCGGACCGAAGACCGAATTTTATTGAATTCATGGACCGGGGACCGGACCGGTCATAACCGGTCTTTGGGACCGGACCGGACCGGACCGGAAAAACCCGGATCGGACCGGAACCGGACCGGTTTGGACCGGTTAGTTAATATTTTATAAAAAAAATAATTTTTATAATTTAATTTTCATTCTTTGTTGATTTATAAAATACTTGGTAAGTTAATTTAAATTTAAAAATAAGTAAATGTCATATTATTTGTAAAGTAACATTAATTTGTAAACGTAATTATAAATTATATATAGTATGAAATATGAAATTTAATCATTTATATTATAGTGTTTATATATGCTATTTCATAATTTTATTATTTACCAATTTGAATCACTAAAATATGTTATGTGTGAATATTTAATCATTAAACTATATAATTTAAAAGACAAAATAATGTAAAATTAACTACATACATAAAATCCGGTCCGATCCGGTCCGGACCGGGTGTTTTCAGGGTTTGGACCGGACCGGACCGAAGACCGGATTTTTTTGATTTTACGGACCGGGGACCGGACCGGTTATATTCGGTCCGGTCCGGTCCTTGGACCGGTAGACCCGGTCCGGTCTAATTTACCGGTCCAGACCGGAAAGTTGTGCAGCCCTAGCCTAGACGATTCTAGGCGAGATTTTGCATGGTTTAATGAATTAGGCGGGAATAATCGGTTTAATTTAAAAAAAGGATCAAATTAAGAATAAAATTTTAAAAATATAACTTTTTTGATTAAAAATATAATTTACACATGAAAGGATAAATCCACTCATCATATTTAATAATAAAATGAAGATATTTATATTTTTACTTATATAAAATAGATTTTTAGATATTAAAATTAAATTATATCAAAAATAATATTTTAATACATCCGATTAATTTCCCGATTAATAATTTTAATTAATTACTATCTAGCCAATTAATCATTAGAATATAGGTTCATCACCTAAATCCAACTAATGATTTTTAGAACATTGTGTCTGCTACGAAAATGTTCGCCCGAGACGGTAGCCGAAATTTAAAAAAATAAAAATAAAAATAGATAGAGTCGAAAAATAACGACAATGATATGGGGTACATCCAATAGCAAATCGACGCGTATGGAGCTAACTCCTCTGAGTACGCCACGCGAGCCGAGGTACAGCATTGACTAGTTACACGTTGTAGGACTTGATAACGTACGCCGTGGGGCACGTTAAGCAAGTTAGAAGAAGGACCAGTGGGGCCCGCTTGTTGACTTCACTACTTGTCTACCAGGAGTCCAGGACTTGATTATGTTTTATTTTTATGTAAATGTAAATTTTAGTTATTTGCCCATTCGGTCCTTTTAAGTTTGAAATTTTACTACTACTACTACAATAATCTGAATGTCATTCAAATCGACATCAAACTAAAACGAATAACAAAATTTGAATGCAATCCAACAACATATCTTTACTGTACAGTAAAAAGCAAGCAAAAGTGAAATATTATAAGCTACAAAAATACAAAGTCTAATTTGTACCAATAGTGAAATTCTACATTAAAAGTTGTGCCAAATTATGTGTCAATAATACTGTGCCATAGTGCCCGATTTCATTCACTTAGGGATCATTTGTTAAATATGAATCATTATTTTTGAACGAGTAATATTTTTGGACGAATGATAATCTGAATGCTGAATGAATGATATTATTTGATAAATGATATTTTTGAATTTCTGAATGAATTTTTTTTTTGTAACACATTTTATCTGGTTAACGATACACAACCTCAAACTTAATTTTAAATAATATAATACAATAATACTTAACATTTTAATCATACTAAAATGTAATTACATATATGTCATAATATACCATTAAATCTAAAATATTAAAATTTAACAATAATTTATTGTCAGATAATTGGATTGGTTTATATATATATATAAATATTATTGAATAAACATAATTATTTCGAAACTACAGTTTACTTAAATATATAGAACTATTCTAACTTAAACATAGCTCTAAAATAAAAATAAATAAAATTGCAAATATAATATTACATATTAATAATAAAATACAAGTATCATGTAAAACAGAATTTAATATCAAGTATAAATAACAAATATATTAAATCTTAAGAGTACCAATAAATATCAATATTTATGCAAATTTTTATTAATTAATGTTGAAAAATACACCCTTTCAAAATAATAATAATATTTGTGAAGAGTTAAATTATGATGATAAATAAAACTTGGTGTTAGGTTATGATTTATGCATAAACAATAGATATGATTATCTGAACCAGTCCACCTCCTTTTTTTCAAGACACTCGTTCAGGAATTTTTCTTGTCTTGTCCAGATAATTTGAAGTCGTCCAGCACAAAAAAAAAAATCCAACCAAATAATCTTAACAGCTGAGCCAATCCATTCCATCCCGTTAAGTGGTTAACAAATCACCCCTTACTTTGAACTTTTTAATTCAAAACAACAGAAATATAATTACTAGTATAAGATTAAAGTTAATAACTTTATCCTAACGGGTATATCAAGGAGAATATTTGTATAAAGCAGTTAGCATACTAACGGTGTACATGTGTGGAGTAAATTTTTTTGATGTAAATACATTAAATTCATCTTTACACACTAACAATTAATTATTATGATATGATATATTGACATATCGTAATTATCATATATTCTAAAAATGAATACATAAAACACTTATGTCATGTCCAAAAAAAACAATTATGTTATGTAAATATGACACAAGCCTCCAACCGAGTCACACATAATTATTTTGTCGCAAATAATTTACGAAAAATAAACATAATAAATTGAAAGTTTTAAAAAATATACTACAACAATTGTTTGTCTCGCTAAAAAAATTATCGCAACCTTAAAAATAAAAAGAATTAAGAACGTTTATGCAAAAATATAAATTATTCTCTGTATAAAAATTATTTAAGACTGATTAGTTTACACACAAATAGCATTGAAAGGAAAAAAAAGAACTTTACATGTTTTTGAGGCACATGGGAATAAAAATAAAAATAGACTCTTTCAGACAAAGCAGTTAAAAAAGCAATGTAATGTCTCTGTCTATAACATCGGGATTCGATATGATAATACAAGTATAAATCTATTTTAGCGGGTATAAATTCAAGATGCTTGCTCTTTTCTAAAAACGATTATTAATCACGATTAATCACCGATTAATTCCTGTTCCATGGGTTATCGCACTGATTAATAATTCGATTATTCGATTAATTATTTCGATTAATCCCCAAATACCTGATTAATTCTCGATTAATCCCTGGACAGTGTCTCTACTGATTAAGTCCAATTCCCATTTTTTACAACACTGGATGCTTGTAATTACAACATTCTTCAAACTTTATTCTCCATGCATAAAAAATGACTTATCTTGTAAAGCGAGCAGCACATAAAGGTTAAACCAAGAATATGTTGATCTGGTCATTCTTGCAAAATGACAATGTAAATATATTCCCAAAAATCACAAACATCATATATACATTTAAACATGTATGTACAGGTTTGAGTTCGGCACAAGTTGATATATAGGACATATAAGCAGGCAAGCTCCCAGAGCAACTCCAAAATACTAACTATTTGAACTCCTAAATTAAAATTAAAAAAAATTGACTTGTGCCCTGCTTCCGAGTTTTTTAAGGGAGGAAAGCGAATGAATGCAAGTGAAAATAAGTAAAATGAATTGTAATGAGTTTCAATCACTTGCTCCCAAGTTCAAAGATTAAAGAGCGAAATTACTTTCATTCATGTGCTCCCGAATTGTAAGGAATCATCAAATTTGTTTTTAAATTACAATCTTATCCTTTTATCTAGAAGTTACTACATTTTAAGTAATAAGGGTATATTTGTCATATCAGCTTTTTTTAATTTATCACATTTACTTGCTTTCCTTTTCATCCCACATTTAGGTTGAAAGTTTTGGGAGGAAAGTAAAAAAAATTTATTCCCATTTCACTTGCTTTCCTCTCTAAAAAAACTTGGGAGCACAAATATAAATGCAAATGATACTACTTACTTTTCTTTTCATCTATTTTCCTCCCTATTTACAACTCGGGAGCATGGCGTTGATTTTGCACTTCAATGGTCTTGCACTTCAATGGTCTCCAAACGATCCCTTAAAAGTTAGCACATGTCTTTCATTCCTTATTTTTAAGGTACTCCTAGTATTCCCTTATTTTGTTTTTACCAATAAAATATTTATCTCCCTCCTTTTTTAACCTCTTTTTATTTCTTTTTCCAACTTTTTTCTCACTATTTAATATTATTATAATAATGAGGAGCACATATAAGGAGTGTTGTTGAAGTAAGCACTCCTAAGAGCAACTCCAACAATCTCCTAGCATGTTCCTTATAAATATTATAAATAATTAGGCTCCTAGTGATTTAGGATATTATAAGGCATGACAACTCCAACAATGCTCCCCATCTTTAGAGCATCTCCAACGGGAATAGCTAAAATTGGTTGGCTAAATTGGACCTGTAGGACATTATGTAAAATTTGTTGAATCTGTAAGACATTTTACTTCAATGGTATTAGCTATATTGGTTGGCTATATTTTAAAAATAGTACTCCCTTCGTCCCTTTTGATTGTTAACATTTCACTTTTTCAAAATTTTCTGGCACGCATTTTAAGGTGCATTTTAAGGATAGTTAAATAACTTCTTTTTAAAATTTTCTTTTTCTGTATAAAAAATTAAACATTAAATTTTTATACAGAAAAAGAAAATTTTAAAAAAAAGTTATTTAACTATCCTTAAAATGCACCTTAAAATGCGTGTCAGAAAGTTTTGAAAAAGTGAAATGTTAACAATCAAAAGGGACGGAGGGAGTATGTTATTAATAATTTAGGTTGTTATAAATAGAATATATCACTTCAATATTTTAATGAATGATGTGGAATCTTCTTACAGATTTCTTACAGCTATATAGAGGTTCGACAAATATAGCCAACCTGTAGAAATTATCTAAAATTATAGCTAACAGCTTTGACCCATTGGAGTTCAAGTTTTTTTTAGATAATCTCTATAATTTTTATTTATGGTATCTTTTATCTAATTTTAGCTAAGGATTTCTTGTGGTTGGAGATGCTCTTACTCCTTGTTATTATAATAATATTAAAAAAGAGGGAAAAAGGTGAAAGAGAGAGAAAAGTGTATTAGAAATGGAGGGAATTGAATATTTTATTAATGAAAAATGAGATAAGGAATGACTAGGAACATCTTATAAATAAGGAAGGAGAGATCCTAAATTTTTAAAGGATAACTAGGAGACTTGTGGAATGACATATTTTGCCAAAATCCTTATATTTTTAAAGTAGGAGCTCATATAGCTAGTATGTTGGAGTTGCTCTAAACTCATTCTAAACTATTACTCCCTCTGTCCCGACCAGTAGTTTACATTTGCGGACCAGTTTCCGGCACGGATTTTAAGGTGCATTTTAAGGATAGTTCTATAACTTATTTTTTATATTTTCTTTTTTTGTAAAAAAATAGAACAATCCTATTTTTATACAAAAAAAAGAAAATATCAAAAATAGTTTATAGAACTATCTTTAAAATATACCTTAAAATACGTGTCAGATACGCAGTTTTTTATGTAAAGAAATGGATGGGACAGAGGGAGTAATAAACTATTAAGAGGTCTACTATTTATAATACTCCCTCTGTCCCATTTTGTTTTGTTTGACACTCTTCTTTTTGCACGCATTTCAATGTGCTTGGACGGGGTACTTATAAATAATATTTTTTAAATATTTTTGTTTTGTATAAAAATATAGAATCTATATTTTTATACAAATCGAAAAAAATTAAAAAATATTATTCACAAGTACCCGGTCCGAGCACATTGAAATGCGTAAAAAAGTCAGAGGGTCTTAGAATATGGGACGGAGGGAGTATTTTTAAGGAATTCTCTAAAGCCTGTTGGAGTTGCTCTCAGTTCAATACATTGTCAAGAGATAGAGACCGAGAACCAACCTTTGTACTCTGTTTTTGGCCCAAGAACATTTGTACTTAACAGGCAACAAGACATTCTACATGACAAAACATGCCCCCACCCAGCCTCTATCATTGACTTCTACATACTTCCTCTTTAAAATCAAAAATGGAAGATGGACAACAAAATGGGCAATCAGCCCTACTCCACATATTATAAATTATTATATAGGCCAGACACAAGTTCAATGATAAACAAAAATAAAACCACACAAATGAAACGAAAGAGACCAACAAAGATTGGCATGTGTCATTTACTCAAAAGGGGATAAACCTATGAGCATAATGAAAATTCCACCATTCAACAATTCACCTATCAAATGATTCTGTAATAGTTTACCAAGGATAATGAAAATGGTGAATAGAAAAGTCCCCCCGAAACTAGAGTAATTGCTCTGAGGATGCGAAATTACGAATACCGCACAGACTTGTAGACGTTTCTGCTAACCAACAACTTATGATTTGAAGTCATTGTTTTCTTCCTCGTCCTTTCTTTGCAGGTTGTGCTTCTGCTTGTTCTTTTCCAGCTACTTCATTAAAATCCACTGCAAATTAAAGAGTGGAGGATGCTTACTTTGTTAGATTGACTTGAAGAAATATATAACTTAATTACCACAGCTTAGATATCACACGAAGACAACGCCCGTATAGAAAATTCAGTTTAAAAGTTTAGACGATGATAATTTTCTACTTTACAAGTTTTCACAAATCAGGGCAACGTGTCGTTCAATTAACAGAAAGCAATTAAATCCTCTTAAGAATAAATTTAAACAAGCAAAAAATGTCTTAAATATTTAAGTTTTGTGCTTTTCAATTACAAAGCCACTAAATTCTCTGAATCCCGCAAATATAGCATTAGCTGCATTGCAAGCTCAACCATTATATTGCTTATTTAGTTTCTTTGTAGTAAAAGACTAAAAGGCTATGCTATAATCAGCAAAAAGAAGGTTATTTAACAAAATACCTAGCCACAAATACTTGAACAATCAACAATGTATAGTATTTGGTTATATTTCCTGGGAATCAACATCTGGCTAATGATCAAAATAAATTCCTCAAATTCAAGTCATACCTTCGGGACCACGAGCCATTAAAGTAAAAAATATGTTATTGAGCTTCTCCATCTTCTTGGCATCTTGAGCTTGGTCTGTCTTAAACTTGAGACACTAGAAAATAAAAACAAACAATAAATCATTACATGGGAATGTTACATGAAAGCTCTGATTTAACACATAATATCCAGAGTCCAGACTCAATCAGGTCAATATGTTTTATGTGGTAAATTTCGAAATCGAAGAGGCTACAACGTACATCTAGTACACAGAAGAAATCCACAAGAAAGACCTAAAAGTACTAACTTAAGATGTCTTATATCGACTCAATAACACAAGTGACATCAATACATTCGATATAGTAAAGCTTAAAAAATGAAGAAATTACAAACTACATCTATTACATATTTTCTATTTTCACTTGATAACATATTATAATCCAATAGACAATGCTTGTTTGCAAGGATAAAAATTCTTAGACTATGTAAAATGTACACTCAATTTCATCATACTTAATTTATGGGTTAAATGGCTATTTGGTCACTGTACTATTCAAAAACTTTCAATTGGGTCACCAACCCAAAAAAGTTTTCAATCGCATAATAAAGCACTCAAAAACTTTCAATTGGGTCACTGCCGTTAGTCATTACCGTTAACTTTAACGGAAAGACGTCAACTTTCAATTAGGTCATCAGTATTAAGTTTAACTTTCAATTAGGTCATCGGTATTATAAATTTTTATTTTTTTTTAATTCTAAGAATTTTGAATTTAAATTTTTGAATAATTTTTTAAATTTTTTCGAAATTTCGAAATTTTTGAATTTTTTTCGAAATTTTTGAATATAAATTTATTAAATCGAGTTAAGTTTGTGGGAATCGCGAGCGTTTTATAAAGTTAGTTTGACTGCAAGTAGTTCCAAAAATATGCACACATATAGACACATACTACTCTCCCTCTGCATTGAAATATTTTTTGAATTTTTTCGAAATTTTTGAATAAATTTTTGAATAAATTATTAAATTTTGTGAATTTAAATTAATAAAATTTTGAGAATTTAAATTAACAATTTTAAAAATTTATTCAAAAATTTAAATTCGAAAAAATTTAATTCATAATTCTCAAAATTTAAAAATTTATTCAAAAATTTATAATACCGATGACCTAATTGAAAGTTAAACTTAATACTGATGACCTAATTGAAAGTTGACGTTTTTCCGTTAAAGTTAACGACAGTGACCCAATTGAAAGTTTTTGAGTGCTTTATTATGCGATTGAAAACTTTTTTGAGTTGGTGACCCAACTGAAAGTTTTTGAATAGTACAGTGACCAAATAGCCATTTAACCCCTTAATTTATTAAAAAAACATTCGTATGAAATATCTTCTATTACTTTTGAGTTCATCTTTTAGGGGTTATAAATCCCACCCTCTCCCTAAGTACTATTAATCACGCAAAAATGAAATAAAAAGTGGATAAAACTAAACCATAGAATATCTTAAAAATAATTTAGAACAACTTTATACTAGATATGCCAATATTCCGGGGATTACAAATCCAACGAAACAAACATACTTGAATGAAAAGATAGTTCATGTTGAACCAACTACTTTAATATAGATCAATAACCTCAAAAACCACTTAAAACATCCAATGACATGCCAATTATATAAATAAAATTAAAATCATTCAAACTGTTGAAAAAAACCAACTTCAACTTACAACCTTAACAAGTTGCTACTCAAATAGAAAACTATCGGAATATAGCCAATTTAGCGTGCTCGGTGATATTATAAAAAAAAAGAGAGAAGGATAAATTTAAAGAATGGTACGTTAATTGTTTAACCTTATTAAATGACTAAAATCCTTGAGGTGAAACACAAAGCATAGTTAATTGTGTACTTTTGGACTTCCGATACATGCATTCTCAGGTCTAACTGATGCTTTTTGTATTTATAGCACTCAACCAACCCTGACAAATGGATTAAATTTAAACTGCATTACAAGCAAAGGTCAGCCACATACTCAATTATACAGGTTTTAATCGTACCTAACTAGTTGATCAATGTTTATTGAGAAAGAGTTGGTTGGTTTACTGCTTTACTATCACAATTTTCGAAGAACTTAGGAACAAACATTGGTACTGGTTAACTTACAATTTGTTTTTATTGTTAAATCATAATGAATTCATTCCTTAAAGCTTGATTATATGTACATAAGTGTTTGATTTTAATTTATATTGAAGTTGCAACATTGAATGAACTAATTTCATGTCTTACATTGAGTCAATCAGTCAAAACATAATTTTGTGCAATATTTTGTCTACCTCCAAACGGCAGGTTTTCGTTTGATCCCAGTGCCAAGTTGGCCTCGATGTCGCATCATGCCTCATTACAAGGTACAACTCTCAATTCATGCTCATTATTTGTTTCAGAACTGAGGAGGTCCTAGGTTTCTAATGGTTCTTTATAGGCTTCATCGTGAAGTTATTGTGTATATCCGCCACTATGTTTATCAATATGCATTTTGTCTATCTCTTCGTAGATACCCAAACAACATGTCAATTATAAATAGAATCAAAATCAATCGTACTTCAAAACACTAAAACCAACTTCTACTGACAACATTAACACGTTGCTACTCAAAGAGCAAACTAACGCAATATAATCCAACATTTTAGAATAATAAATACACATACTCCTAAATAACACAGCAACCTACCGCAACGTAATTCGATATGCTAGATAACAAATAAATACACATTCATATACAAGGTAGCAAACATCGAAAAATAATCCCAGATGCTAGTAATAAACACAAATACTCCCAAATGAAAAAAAACAGTAATTGGTATTACATTACGAGAAAGAGAGTAATACCTCTTTGTCATCAGTAACCTTAAGCACCAATTTACCATCACAATTTCTGTATTTCATCACATAACGTGTCTGCCAACACAATTAAAAAAATACACACAATATCAATTCAACAACTCATAAATAAAACACACATAACAAACTTAAAAAAAGATTAAAAAGAAAACATATAAATATATAAATTAAACACACAATACCTTGTCCGGATGAGCACGAAACAATTGAACTGATCGTTCTACAAAGTCATCCCATGATGTAATATAAACCATATTTTGCAACTGCCTATATACCAGATTGTATGTAGATATATATAGATTATATATGTATACAGATACAGAGGATTGTTCGGTCTGAATCTGTATGATTCAGTTTCTGGGGACTAAAATATTAATGCCCTCTAAAACCCCTGTTGGTTCGGGTCGGCTTTCGGGTTTTCTTTGGGCTCAAATTTAAGTCCAGTAAGGGGTTTGGACTTGGGTAACTGGTTTTGCTTTCTTCCATTCTTTTGATTTTTTGGTAACCTTTTATAATTCCTAGGGACTTTGCCCGCGCTACGCACGCGATCTGAAAAGATTAGCAAAAAAATTAAATTGGCTACAAATTGTTTAATACGAATTATGATTAGTACTTATTAATTAATTTATTCCTTTAAAATTGATTAATACATATTAAAAATGTGTTATTCTTACTTAAAATTTAATATTATACCTATCAGAAATATAGTGATGGATACAAAAATATTATTTCAATTATATTCATTTTGTCACACTTAATATTAAGAAATAAGAAAAATTTGTGTATATTTGATTTAATTAATTAGGTTTTAAATGAAATGTCATCCAAGAAGCTGCAATAAAAATGTAATTCTTAGAATTTGATAATTGCTCATTTCAATATACTATATAGTACTTTAAAGTTGCTCGACGTCGCCTCGCGGCGCCGTCTCGCATTTTATAATACAAAAATTAAAATTAGCTAGACTAAAAATGAATTATGAATAATTTCAATTATTGAGCTATAAATTTAAGAAAATAAATTATCCGAACATATTCTTTTAAACGATGAGTTTTCGACATCTATCTTCAATCATCTTCATTAAATTTATTAAATATAAAAATTTGTGTATGATTTAATTCATTAAGTTTTTGTGAAATGTGATCCATTAAGGTGTAGTAAAAATATAATTATTAAAATTTTATATTTTTTCAATCGATATAAGTCAATATAGTTATATAGTATAACGCTGCTCGACGTCGCCTCGTGACACCGTCTCACATTTTGTAATATGTAAATTAAAATCATAGTCAGACTAAAAATGAATTATGAATAATTTCAATTATTGAGCTATAAATTTAAGAAAAGGAATTATCCGATCATATTCTTTTATCGAGATAAAACTCTAAATAATAAGTATTCAACATCTATCTTCAATCATCTTCATTAAATTCATTAAATATAAAATTTTGTGTATATCTGATTTTATTAATTTAATTTTAAATGAAATGTAATCCAATAAGGTGCAGTAAAAATATAATTCTTACAACATGATAATAATTCACTTAACATAAGTCAATGTAGTTAATTAATATAACAAATAATATAACGTCTCTTCTCATAGATGCGGGAACGTACAATCATAAAAATTGAAAAAGGAATCAAAAAATATGGAAATAACTACCCCTCAGATGAGTTGGCAAACATCTCCTCAGAAGTTTGAGTTCTCTCAAATGTTCAATGCATTGCTTTAAAAAAAAAGAATCTTGATGAGAAATGGTTACCTGATTTATCAAATAAAATAGAGAGCTGGTGATGCGCCATATAGTAAAATATAATGATTACAATTTAAAAATTCTTCACTCAATAAAGTCAAAATAGTTATATAGTAGAACGTTACTCGACGCCGCCTCACGGCACCGTCTCGATTTTTATAGTATGAAAATTATAATTATAATCATAATAATTTATGAAACTATACTTGAACCTTAAAATGAGTGCCGATACGTTTATTCCAAACGTAAACAATGGTACTATGGTAGGGAGAGAGGGAGTATAATTTGCCCATTTTAAACATATAAATCAATACAAACAAAAATTCTCAATTAAGACATATCACAAATGGACATATACATTATACATTATACCAAGGTAAAATTTATAATAACTCTAATTCGTCAATAAGAGTGTAAAGAAAAAAATTAGAAAAAAAATCAGACAAAAAATAAAGTAAGTTATTTCTGAAAACATAAATATTATAGACCAATTTAATGGAAAAAAAGGATAAATTCATACAATAACACTCTATTAAGTTGTTTGAGCGGATATAATATATACCATCTCTGTTATGATTCTTTCATTCTTTGGTTCATGTCATGCAAATTCAAATCATATAATTAATTCATATCTTAGTGGCACACACATCTTTTAGCAAAAAAAAGTCAATTAAAGACACAGTTTTGAAATTAAATATTATATTTAAATATTTAAAATTTTAACATATTATTATTTGAGTTGTGTCCCTCACATTAATTTGATACATATGAATGATAAATAGTGTATTATTTCACATTTTACGAAAATAAAAAAAAATATTTTGCATATATCTGTTTAGTTTAAATGGGCTTAGATTGTTAGATAATTCTAAATATTTTACTTTAATTAAAATACTTTGGAAAAAATAAGTAAAAAACTCCCAATATTAAAATTTTTCTCTCTAAATAATAAATATATCAAACACAGAATTCAAATTACTCAAGATAGGAAAACAAATAATAATATATAAAAACTTCTTATTTGATATATCTTATCTTAGCAACAAAAGTGAATTTAATTTGTTTCAATTTAAAATATTAAACTAATCAAAATGTTGAATTATTTACCATTAAAAATATAAATCTGTAAAAAAGAAGGAAAACATGTAAATATTAGTAGGTTGAATATTCTATTAAATATTAAAAACAAAATTTTCATTTTAAACCATTTTTTGATTAAAATGTTTGGCCGGATATAATATATACCATAGTTTACTTGAAACAACTCTCCTATGATTCTTTGGTTCATAAATCCTATCTTATAAAATCAAATGAAGTCACAGATACCTTAAATCAAAAAAAGTTGAGTGAAGGTATGGTAGACACATCTTTTAGCAAAAGATGTTAATTAAAAACATTTTGAAACTAAATATTACATATGAATATTTAAAAAGTTTTAATATGTTATTATTTGAGTTGTGTCCTTCACATCAATTTGTTATGTATAAATGATAAGTAGTATATTATTTCACAATTTATGAAATTATAAGAATATAATGCTTATATTTGTTTAGTTTAAATGGGCTTAGATTGTTAGATAATTCCAAATATTTTACTTTAATTAAAATATTTGGAAAAAATAAGTATAAAACTCCCAATATTAATATTTTTTTCTAAATAATAAATATAACAAACACAGAATTCAAATTATTCAAGAAAGGAAAACAAACAATAATATATAAAAACTTCTTATTTGATATATCTTATCTTAGCAACAAAATTGAATTAAATTTGTTTTAGTTTAAAATATAAAACTGATCCAAATGTTGAATTATTTACCGTTAAAAATATAAATATAAATAGGTAAGAAAGAATGAAAAAATTTAATATTAGTAGGTTGAATTTTCTATTAAATATTAAAAATTAAATTTCCATATTTAACCATTTTTCGATTAATTTGTTTTAGTTTAAAATATAAAACTAATCAAAATGTTAAATTATTTACCAGTAAAAATATAACCTACCATTGAATGTGAATAACAAATCCCCCTCCATTTTAATTCCTATTAAAAAAATTTAAGACTCTAAATATGATATAACATGAAATGTTTAAGTTAAATATTAAATTTTTATTAATTTCTACATAAATTTATAAATTATAAGGGAATCTTATAATCTTATAATTTAGAATAAAAGAGACATCTTTTTTTTTATTTACCTTTTTTTTTAACTCAAAATTTTCCTTCAAACTAAATGAAATCTCCTGGATGGCATACATAAAATCTGCAGGAACATTATGTTCTAAAAAACTACAATCAGCATTTAACCTAGCAGCTCTAGCAATGCATTGAGCAACCTGATTAGCTGACCGTTTAACAAAATGAATTGAGACCTTACTCCAATTCTTCAACAGCTCCTTGCACTCCTGAACAATACCACCAAACATAGAATGCAAGACAACCTTACTCCTAATAGCTTGTATAAGAACCAAATAATCTGATTCCACCTGATATTTTCCCTCTGGTTGTGATTTAAACCAAGATAGAACTTCCTTAAGCGCTACACCTTCTGCAATTTCAGGAGCAACAACACCATCTCTCAGCCCCGAAAGAGCAGCCACGAAAGACCCCCTATGGCGCGAATAACACCACCAAAACCAAACTTTCCTTCAGCCTCAAACGTAGCAGCGTCAACATTCACCTTAAAGCAATGTACCTCTGGTTCCATCCAGAGCTCAGACCCCTCTCCCAACTGCCACGAATCTGCAGATGGATATAGAACCTTACCTTGAGCTCTTCTCCATTGTTCAAGCGTGAAATCTGCCCTACTAACCACCTGGGCTGCCGTACTCTTTCTTCCCTCCCATATAAGTATATTTTGATAATACCATAACGACCAACACAGCACAAAAATCTTACCACAAACATTTACATTTTTCCTAGAACAGATGTCCGAAGCCCACTCTCCAAACCCCTCATGACCCTGACTCACCCCCAAATCTGCTATCCTCCAACAATCTTGAGCGAACTTACACGAAACTAAACAATGCAACACTGACTCATTCTCCGTATGGCACACTGGACAGATTGCAGGGACGTCAACATGCCTCGACCTCAGCTGCACCCTAGTAGGAATACAACCCCACATAACCCTCCAAATAAAATCTTTAACCTTCGGCATAATTTTTAACGCCCATAACTTCTTCCAAACTCTCACCATACCAGCATCTAAATTTCCTTCTCTATCCATTTGGAATAATTTAAAAGCGCTCTTAACGGAATAAGCACCTGACTTCTCAAGAACCCAATACCAATAATCAGATTCCACATTTGGATTCAAACAGATACCCAAGATATTCGCAGCCTCTCTTTCTGAAAATAAGTCCTTCACCATATCTACATCCCAAGATTTTTCACCCAAAACAAATAGACTACTTACCTTCGCCTCCTGGAGTGTAGGGAGACTCGAGTTGATCATTGAAACATGGATGGAAGCCACTGATCCTTACAAATCAAATTAGAGTCACCATTACCTACACCCCTCCTGGCCCCCTTCCTAACCAACTCTTGAGATGATTATCACTCAAAGTAAAAAAACCTGGACAGGGTTGATAATTTTGAAGATAGTCGATGAAGAGAAGTGAAGTTAACATTGTGAAGATCACCAATAGCAGACTTCAATGTAGCTTTGTACACTGCAACATTTAAATAAAAAATTACTACAGGAAAATAGCTAGCTTAGAGAAACACATATTTATTTTATGGATTCCTCTATTATAGCTAAAATACCAACAGTTATCCTCCTCTGCAAGGTTTACCTATTTGTCATGTCTGGTGGCATCTTGAATATGATTATTGATCCTGTGAAGCCATGTTTGTATACCTGTACACATCATTTATGTTGTAATAAAAAACAAAGATTTATAGTTAGAAGATGACTCATTTCTATACAATATGGTCATGCCACATGTGCATGTGTAATGTTTTAGAATGTCATGCATCATATTACAATTAAAAATGAAAACATCACATCAAGAGGGTGGAGAAAGGGTTGAAGAAAGTAAAGTATGAAACTGTGTCAAAACAATTGCAATAATAATAATGATTGTAATAAACTAATAATGTAAAAAACAAAAACCTGCTCGGGTACCAAGAAATATTACTTGCACTTGAGAGATTGAAAAATGAACTACTTATTCAAATTATTATATTCTTAATTCTTAATTGGTAAAGTAAATGCTCTACCCAATTATTTTAGAATCACTGTCTTGCAATCCATTAAAATAATTCATTAAAATATAATAAGGCTTTAAGCCACCTGAATGAAATTGTATTGCAGCAAAATTAAGAAACTAAATTTAGAAAAAAAAACGCACACTGCATTGTAAAACATATTCCTATAAAATGTCATTGATAATTTTTACATGCATCAACTCAATTCAGATATGATACATTTTTCCATTATCTTTCCTCTCTCAACAGTCCATATACCCCAAACAGTTTTTTCCTAGACCATTATGTATGAAATGATACAATAAACAGAAAATATCTCGTATGAGCTTACCTTTTTTGGAGGTTATGGGATTTCTCAACTGATCTTGACATTGTTAGTTTTACGTGCTTAAAGAAAGCTCATATTTCAATATACTGCTCTTATCCTTAAAGATCCCTGGCGGCTCCTCCATAGTCCAGTTGTTGACTCCCGCATTTTTTGGGATTGCTTTCTATTGTAAGCCATAGGAGAATAAACACACATAATAACGGTACAAAACCAAAATCCCTATTAGCAAGGTCTATATAGAGGCATGTCCTAAAGGGGCCGAAATCAAGTGGTTGAAAATTCCATTACTAAAGTAAAATCCTTACAAAGACAGATAGATAGATGTATTAAACCACAAACAACATTACTAAAATTTGAATTTGAATTTTCGTTGTTGCTTTGAATGTGATTTAATACAATAAATTATAAAAAATTGAGAAGAATAACAAAGAAAAGCAAAAAAAAAACAACTTTGTTATTAAGTAAGTAAATCACCTTTGGCAAATTTAAATGCCTACAATTGAATTTCAGAATTATTCATACATCATCCAAGTACAGGGGGAAGTGCTTCATTCAAAATAACTTACAGCATAACCTTGAAAGAGGTCTAAGTTGTTAGTCTCAAGTAATAAAATATTGGAGCTTGCTAGGAAGACGAAAATGTGTAAACACGAAAGATAATGATTCTCTGTTGGGCTTTGTCTCCTCTACTTTTATATAAAATGTTTTATCAAAGGACAATGACATATGAATCAACTAAAGAAAACCAGCTAATGATAGAAAATTATATAATAGCCTCATTCAAAGACAACATTTCATTCACTAAAGGCCTCATGATCCCTTGCAACTGCAAGAAACTGGCGATTCATAATTAATATTGTATAAATGGACTCACAAAATCAATATATATGCGAACTGTTTGACAAATACTAATATGAACTCTTATCAATCTTGAATTAATAAAAAAAAAAATAGTTGACTTTGGAAAGCCAAACTGTGTGACAGCCGGAGGAGAATATAAAATCAAGATGAGAATATAAAAATAAATCACGTTAAAAATTTGTAAAAAAAATAGATGAGAATATAAAATCAAGATCATTGTTCAATGTTTAAGAACTAATACCTTTTTTTTGCCATTAAGATTCTTGATTACAAACAATTGTTCTTCGCCATTATCATAACTGTATCACTGCAAAAACATAAACAATAATTAAAAAGAGATGAATAAAGCAATTACACACGAATATAAATAAACAATCAGAATTGAGAGACGATGTAAACACGAATCAGAAGCAAATACACGCATTTTTGTTTATCAATTATGGAAAAAACATATATATACACGAACAAACAAAAATCACACATATATACACAAAAATACTGAAGAAAAAAGAGAGAAAGAAAACTATGGATTCAATTTGAGATGATAATTAAAGATTTCAGAATTGTAAATTAGGTATGGATTTGACTTTTGAAAATGATAGATAAAAAAAAGCAAGATATAAATCGAAGCTTCTCAATGTAGTTCAGATAGCTCATTAACGAATTTATATTGAATCCACATCTCTGAAAGTCGGTAAAAAAGGACCCTGTAGTTGGTGGTTAGCTTAGTGTCAAGTACTTCAGCTTTGGAGGTTATGGGAGTGCCATTTACTGAGGAGCACAACATATTCATCTTCATTGTCAAGGTCTTGTTTTTGTAGGCAACTGCTCAGAGGTTTCTGGATCAAGAAGGCCAACAAACTCGGAGCTAACCTCATTGCCCCGCCATTAGATCAAATAACTCTGATTTGAAAAGGGCTCACCTGATCATTGCTTGCCCTGTAACTGGAGCATCAATTTGCCTGACCCTGTCAACATCTACTACGGAAAGTTCCACCATATGCTCTTTTGGCACCCTCATGTCAACAGCATCACTAATACCACTCCCATTTTGTGGCAGCTTTAAGCACTTCAAGTACTTCAAGTTATAAAATAGACAATGCCAATAAACAATCTTATAAGAGATTCCAGAGAGTGCCTAGAAAAAGTTGAATGAGTTGGACAAAATTATTATACACTTAAATCTAAAATGATTCTACATAGAGATATAAGGCCCGTTGGTCAACTTTTATAAACTGCAAACTCTATTAAGAATCAGATTGTTTACGATGACACAAATTGATTGATCAGTCTAATATGTAAAATTTCAGATGTTTTGTCAAACTACATAATTAACCTGCAATTAATATGTAAAATCATTCTTCATCTTCTCCACATCAGAAGACTAAAAAGACTAAAAAGAAATGAGAACTACTTACAGAGTCCTGCTCCACATCAGAAGACTATATTGGAGTTTGTTCTCAAGATCTATAAGGATTTAAACTTCATCTCCAAAGACTTAAAAAAAAACACCTACGTCCATAACAAAATCATGCATCTCATCCATTTCCTGAGCACCACTCACCACTTGTCCATATTCTTCACCCAGATCCACCAAGCCTATTGCAGCAAGTCCTTCATCCATCTGCAGCAAGAGATCATTTAAAAGATTTATAATTGCCAGTAAAAGAACTGAAAGATCTATAATATACAACAAAACAGTTAAGTATTTTTGTCTTGTCAAATAATGAAGAAAACAATGAAAATTAACAAAAAATTCTTAGTATATGCTTAGTTTAATAAAAGTAATAAAAAGAACATTATTACTAAACTTAAACAAATTATACCAAGTTGTTAGAAGAAGAACAAATTGTCGTTTGGTTGATAGGTTGTCCTCGATCTAAACTTGAACGCTTGACAATATACTCTCTAAATCTATAAACTATGAACTTAGACTTGCCAACACCGAACTGCTAACTATTGTGTACTGCAGTTTCGATATATATCTGTTTTAACCCAAAAATTAACTTACTTTAATTAACGATGATTTGTACCTTCTTTGAGTCCATAATCAGGTACCATGGATGAACTGATGAAAGTAAGGGTGCAAAACTGTCCGTTTTCAATCAGAAGGTTGTCCTTTTGCCTTAGAATAACTACATGCTTTAGCAATTAGACCTTTCAAATTACAACTCTCCTTTCGAAGGAATAACTGCAGTGCTTCAAATGACATATTTTTCACCTGATTTTGCTTGTGCAAATGTAACATGTGTCACTGGCCAAGTAGATGATGCTATGAAGATATACTCCATACCAGACGCAACCATTTTAGTCTTTGGAGATGTTCAATCACCTATACCTGGATAATGATTGCAGACAAAGAGAAATAAACTAAATACATTACACCGACAGATCAGTTAAAGTTAGGCATTAGCATCACAAAACATGCTAGCAAATCAACATCGAATCCTAGATCAGAACATAGCAACGAAATTCCTTTATATATTTATAACAACAAACTCAATATATGATCAATTTTTATACATCTTATATGCATGTTTTGTGATGCTAATGCCTAAATTTAAAATTGACCTAATGCCTAATTTTTATATGATCAATTTTATACATGTTATATGCAACAAACTTGTAACTTCAGTTTTTCCAACACCTGTTGGGCCAAGAAAAATCATTGCTGCTACCTGCTACTGACCATGAGAGAAAACAAACATTATAAAAATTAAAAGCGAGAAATAAAGATGAGCCCATAATAGAAAACAACAAACTTGTGTCGGAAATTTCATCAAACATGTAAATAAAATATGCACGACAATAAATCACGAAAAAACCAAATTACTCCAAACAGCTGTAAATACTCACTTATGTCAAGCCTTAGCATTGCTTCTTCCTGCCACCATCATAAAATTACAAAATTAGTAAATTCATACATGTTATACGTAACAAACTTGTAAATTTAGTTTTTCCAACACTTGTTGGACGAATGAAAAGCATTTTTGCAATTGGCGAGGGAAAAGAAACCCGACAAAAATTGAAAATGATACATAAAGATGAGCTCATGTCAGAAAACAACAAACCTATGTCCAAAATTTAATCAAACATGCAACCCATAACAAAAATATGCATAAAAAATCAAATCACGTTAAAAATTTGTAAAATAAATAGATAAGAATATAAAATCAAGATCATTGTTCAATGTTTAAGAACTAATACCTGATTTGGTTTAACCCATGTCCCTTATATGAGATTATTGATCACAAACAATTGTTCTTCTCCTATCATTACAAAAACATAAAAAAAAAACTTAAAAATAGGGAGCGTTCAAATATAACTTTAAACAATAATCAACAAACACACTTGAAACAATAATCAATCTGCCAAGTTCACATGATCTACATACCATACACAGAAGCAAGTACACCATGGTAAAAATCGAAACTTTTAAAAACAATAACAATAAGCATCAAACCCACTCAAACAAACCACATCACTAAAATCATTAACAACACTCACCGTACTACCCCATCGATCTTTAGGATCAACTTGAGCCCCTCTTTTAAAAAATAAATCCACCACATCACTCTTCCCTTGACACGCAGCCCAGTGTAGCGGTGTCCGATCATCAATATCCTTATAATTAACATTAGTATCGGAATCCAACAACTCGGTCAACCCCTCCAAATCACCCTCATTGGCCAAATACATCAATCTTACTCCTGATTCAATAACTCTATAGTCTTCATCACTATCATCCTCATCTCCCACCACAGTATCATCCCTCGGAGCTAACAACGATTGCCTCAACAAAGGATACAGTTACTATTTATCAGTAAACGATTGTCTCAACCTGTTAGCGTAACAGACAATCAAATGTGAAAAAGATGATCAATAGCAATACTAACCCTTTATCGATCAATATCAATCGAAGAGATGTTTAATCCATTCACAATAGTATCAATTAATTCATCTTCTGCAAAAATCAAATAAAAAATATTAGTAATAAACATAAGTAAAGAACAAACTTATAAAACAAATACATTAACACAGACATGTATAATCAACACAAACAAAACACACACATATAGATTCATCAATTGTGTAGAACAGACAAATCACACACATGTATAAACAAACAAAGCACACACATATAACAACATGAACCTATATCTATATATGTACAATCCTATAATTCCAAGGAGATAATAAAGAAAAAATGGAGAGGAGAATAAAAATCATAAATTTGACCCGTATGAAAATTAGGAGACGGTGTTTTTGATATCTTGATTTTGATATCCCCATTTTGTTCAAATGATGACTGAAAATTCAAAAAAAAAATCTTAGATTATTCTGTAATGATTTTGTCGGCTTGAATTTAGGTAAGAAGTTATTTTTTTACTATATACGTGTGAATATAGATGTCAATCTTTACATTCAAAATTTAAAATATATAGGGTTACATGGTCAGTCCCTGTTTTTATCCGATGATTACTGAAGAATTCAAAAAACAAATATCTCTTTTATTCAATAATGATTTTGTTACCTTGAATATAGCCTTCAATCTTTACGTTCAAAATTTAAAAAACAGATAAATTGTGAATATAGCTGTCAATCATTACGTTCAAAATTTAAAAAACTACTATAATTATGGAATGTAGTTATTCTATTATCAGTTAAATAGGGTAGGTTAAATGGGTGGGTTAAATGGATTATTCATTTGGGAAATGGGTTAAGTATGTGAGAGGGATGGGTAAATTTTTTTACCCATGGGTAAATTTATATGGGCATTAGTACTCATTAAGAATATGTTGATTATTATTATATTTACTTTCACAATTTATAAAGTAAAGCAAACAAATAATTGAAAAAAAAGAGTACTTTTATACAGTTTCAGTGATATATGTACTGTATCAAAAATCCAAACACTCTTGATTTCTGATTCTTTTAATTTTTTTATCTTTTTTTTTCGAGAAAATGCCCAAAATGGCACAAAAATGGGGGTTGGATGTCCAAAATAGCACTCCTGGAAAACAATGCCCGCGCCTGGCACTTTCTTCACGCATCTGCTAAATGCGTTAGGGGGTAACGCATGTTCAACATGCGTTACTCGTGTATTTTCCAACCCCACCAGCTGAAAAAACAAGCAAAACGCATGGTACACTTGCGTTTGGGTTGTAACGTAAGTGCGTGATGCGTTACCCCCATAACGCATCACGCACTTGCGTTACAACCCAAACGCTGGTACTAGATGCGTTTCTGGTCTGAAAAATCAGTTGGGGAAGGAAAAATACACGAGTAACGCATGTATGACATGCGTTACTCCCCTAACGCAGACAATACTTGCGTTATGTATGTGCCAGTGCAGGGCACACTTCCCAAAAAGTGCTATTTTGGACATTTTGATCAGAAATTGTGCTATTTTGGCACTTCACCCTTTTTTTTCCTTTCAAAACTTGCCTTCAAATTAGCTTCAAATTGAACATGAATCTGCCTCATTTTTTTATTGGTTGGTTTGTTCACTGATAATAACATGACTCAAATTGTGATGACAATCATAATATACAGAGCTTAAATCAAACCATCAAGAAGGATTATCCTCTTAAAAAAGACAACAGGTAATAGTGATACATCTAGATAGTATATACAAGTTACAACAACAATTTCTGTAATGGTACAAGACAAACCAAATAAAAAATTAGTACAGAACATGGTGGTTAACACTCCCTCCATGAGACCCACCCCCATGCATAGTGCTTAGGTTTTGAAGAAAAAAATGCTGCATTGTAATCTCAGAAGGCCAAGAACAAAGAAATTGCGATGGTTTGGTTATGTTCAGTCCAGCTCCAGCAGAACTTTTCCTGATTATAAAAGAACATCTGATGAAGATAACATATCCTCATGCAGATGGAGCTTTACGAGCATATCCCAAAACCATCACAAATTCCTTTGCCGAGGAGCCAATTTTTGCAGATACTTTTTCAGTTGATATTTTTTGTAGCCACAATTCAATCAGTTTATGCAGTTTCAATGTGGGGACAACCGGCTCACCCCTGCATCTGATCTCAACCTGTAGTTAAAGAAAAATAGAAAATAAACTATGAGGCTACTAGAAACATATGAGAATAGATACTGACATACTGTGATGTTAAAAGAAAACATAACTACCAGAAGCTTATTTGTTCATTCTTATTATGCTCAACTAATTATACATGGCCAGAAAAAGATCACTCACCTCATCTTCACCAGGAAGGTCAAGTTTCCTCATCAGGTACTTCTGTATAAAAGAAACAGATATGCTCCCATCCCTGGAATTAGTAGGTAAATTCAACATAAGAGTCTGAGTGTTTGCCCCCTTCTAAAAGTAATGGACAAAATAAAATTCTAAACTATTTATCATCATTATCAGGTATCATAATCCTGAATTTCTTCATAATCATTATCAGGTATTATAATTCGAAACTCATCATTACCAGGTATCACAATTCTGAATTTCTTCATAATCATTATTAGGTATTATAATTCTAAACTCTTCATCGTCATTATCAGGTATCCACACAGCCATTCTAAGAAGGCTCAAAGCTTACTGAATCTAGTTGCATTTAAAGACATGCAAACATAACTAGTTTCGTACATATCAGTATACCTAATGTTGGTATATGATTTCAAAACAACCAGCTGGGTGAAGTGAAGACAAGCAACAATGAGAAGCTTGTGTATTAGTTGAAGAAAGCTTAACTTCTTCGCCTGATAATCACTCAACCAATTCTTAGTCTGATGGAGTATTGTCTAAAGCTATTTTATAGTTGAAGTCAAAAGTCACTTATAATATCCACTGAAAAACGCTGACTAGCAAACAGTAAATAATTCAGAATGAGGAAATTCGCCCCGAAGAATCAACAAGAAATTAAGAGCCTGTTTAGGGTAGCTTAAAGCTACCCCAATCCACTTTAAGTTGCTAGTTATGTGTTTGTGTACACTTCTATTTTTCAACTTAAAATTAGCTTTAGTTCAAAAAATTTAAGTACCTTCGAGGAAATTTTTTCAACTTATTTTTTTTTCTCATACCAATTTTTATATATTTGAGTCACCTTTTAACTCGTATTATATTCTTTGCATATATTTGTGTTTTATACTTTTATATTATGTATTAAAAAATATAAATTTCTATTTTTTAGTCAACTTTTTTAAAATAAATTTAATTTAAGTTAAATTAGCCAAACAGATACACCTGACTTAAAGTTAAAATAATCAATTTTCACTTAAAGCGAGTAAATTGTACTTTAAGCTATAAATAACTTTTTTAAGTTAACCCAAACGGGCTCTAAGATAGCAGATGAGGATGTAGCCCAATAAAAAAAAAATTAAGTGATTGATGTAAAATTCGATTATAAAAATATACACGAATATATAAATAACACAAAGGAGTAAAGGACTTTAACAGATAAATAGTAGTTTTACATCACTGGTAAAAGGAGGTACGTTGTAGTATAGAAAAACTGAAAAAGTAGAAAAGGAAAAACACACCAAAACCATATCTCACTAATTCTTTGCAATAAAATGTTATTAAGAGCATCATAACTTGGGAACAAATGTAAGCTTGTGTTCCTAATTGGACAAAATAATAAATAAGTGGCCACGAGGCCAAATGCATTTTCATTCAAAACGATACTAAACAATTAAATCAGAGTCAATTACAAGCTTATCAGAGACTTAAATGTTCAAACAATGGCAGGAAGATCATGTGATGATCAATGGAACAGAGTTCTTTTCTGGAAAATATCAAGGTTGCTTTCAGTTGGGTTATACGTGTTTGTCATGGTACCAAAGGCGGATAACTCCATGATTAGACAATGCAGTATATGGAGAATTACAGGTAGCTGACAGATACATTAGCATTTGAAAATAAGAAGCCTTCCGTTTAGAGTGGAACAAAGATATATTTATGTGGTAGCTGGTGTACATGAATGAAAATGAGATATGACCAAGTTTGTTTTTCGATCTTCATGTTAGAGAAAATAATGAAAAGGAAAGATTCTGCTAAATTAGGACAACATATGAAATTTATTTGCATCTATATGAATCACTCCTACAGAAGATGAGACTACATCAAAAGCTCTATATCCCTAGTAGATAACAGATATGTAGCAAATGAATTACATTAAACTATCTTGGGAAAAAACGTGCCTACATATTATATGATGTAAGATATTAAATTCCTAAGTAGACAAGGCAAATACTTAAGAATATTTAAACACAAAGAATTAATGCTGTGGTTAATATGTAGAAAGGAGGAACAGGGACAATTAAACTTACTTTATTCTCAAGAAACTTGCAGATATCTGTGGCAAGGACCTATATTCTTCCCTGGAACAAAGAAAATACATGATATTAGATACTGCATATCTTATACAAAGATGATAGACGAAAATTTGGTTGCCCTAGATTCATGTCTCAAGAAGCCTGAAGAAAGAAAAACAAGATTCTCACAGGTCTTTAGAAGCCACTAGCGAGCACCAAACTGGATTTAATATTTTTTCATGCCTGATGTTGGAAGCGTCCAGCACAGTCTGTGGAGAAACTTTTGCTTTTCTGAAAGTATCTGCCTTTTTCTGATGTAACCATTGTATCTTTTTGGGTTTTCTCGATTCAGAAGGGTGTACACCAGTGCTATAATTTTCATCTTTAGTTTTCTGTTTATTTCTGAAAGGAAGTTCTTTAACTTTTGCAGCACTGTTAGGCTTTGATATGGATGTAGATTCTTGTGAAGTAAACCTAGCTGATTTATTCCTATTTGCAGCTTCAACCAGAAAGTTCAGTGGCTTCCACACATCAACTTTTCCCTCCCCAGCACCTTTTTCTGTTCCTATATTAGGTACCGAAGGGCTAGAAGGCTCACCATTTGAAGAATTCTGCATGTGTTACGTATTAACATTATATTAAAATCGTCAAGAGAAAAGTATACATACACCATTTCTGGAACCTGTTCAGTGGCAGCGTTACAATATAAGAAAACAGGGCTGACTTCTTTACCTGCTGCTTGGTCGGGGTCTCACGTGATATAAAGCTTGCAAAATCCTCATCTTTTCTAATCTGTTTTTCAACTGAAAAACTAGAACCTCTCAAGGGTTTTCTTGCAGTAGCTTTTGATCTTCTCCCAGTCAGTGCCGTCTTTGGCGAAACTCTAGGAGTGTTGACCACCAATGAAGAGAGTGACTTTTCCTTTCTTCTTGCAGGTAATGCGAAGGAAACAGCTTCAGCTGGATCCAGCTTTCTTCTTTTGTATGGAAAGATCTTTGCTCTTAGGTCTTCCAAGTTATGATCCGGCCTGAAATCCAAAATCTCTAGCTCATAAGCTACAACTACACTCCATATCAATAATTCCATGAGTAGGCAATCAAAACCAAGACTGATAGTCACATTACGAATTTATAAATTAACAACTAAATATATATATATATTGCATATAAGAAGGATCATCGAACCTCAGCTTCTCCTCTGGCACACCACCCAGATCTATCTTGCATACTGGACAGCATTCTAGTTCCTCGTCTGAGAATTTTTTGCAAATGCATTTTCTACAGACTGAATGAAATTCCAAAGTAATATCAGATAACAAGTAAATTGGAAGAAATAAGAAAACCTATCAAAGACCAAGTTAAATGTAACTTCTTCTTACAGGGGGTACCACAACAGAGAGGAAACAAAATCTCACACGGATCATTCTACTTAGTAACATATATTTAACCAGGATATACAGACAAAATTATATTAAGAAATTGACAAAGGAAATGCCCTTATTTACTACGATTACTACCAAGGCAAAACCCATTCAGAAATAATCTAACTAGTACAACAAAGAGAAAGCATCCTTCATCACTGCTAAAATATTATTCTATCTCGTAAATTATTTTTAGCACAAAACTGCAATCTGGATAAATTAAGGGCGATGATGAATTGAGATTCATGTGGCATACTCCTATTCCTTTACAAGTTTTAAACTTTAAACTGTACCACCACCATTTTTATTGTTTAGCTCACAAAAAATAAATATCTAGTTACTAATTAATCAATCTTCCATCTGTAACAAAACATCAGTTCGGGAGAATAGGAAGCTTACAACATTTCAATTGAATAGCATCTACTAGATTCCAATATAATGAATAGGAAGCTTACAACATTTCAACTGAATAGCATCTACTAGATTTCAATATAATTGTGACAATTGTCCAACTGAGCCTCAAATAATGACCATAAATTTTATACAAACATTATAACATATGCATACCGAGTGGCTATCTTGTGTCACATGCAATTTTTGTATTGTGTAACATGCAATTTGTGAAGCAAAAGCCAGAAATTGACAAAAGAAAGGCCCTTTTATAGTACAATCACCATTCACCACAAGGGCCAATCGGCCAGATATTCATTCAGAGACAATCTGACTATTACAACAAACCGGAACAAAAATCCTTCATCAGTCCCAAAATAAAATTCTTTTTAATTAAGACTTTCTCGCGGGAAACTGAAATCTGGAGGAAAACAATGGCGATTATGAACCGAGATAATTACCCCTATTTAAACTATTTACACAATAACACAAATACTACTAGTTCATTGTCTAAAAAGACCTAAATTTTAGCAAAAACAAAAAACATTCTCACTCACTAACTCATCAATTCTCTTACAGTACTTACCTACATACGTTCTCCTACCATACTTACCTACATAGGTACTAGTGCTAAATTGTAACGAAACATCAGCTATAGAAAATAGTAAGCTCACACATCTAACAGAGATCAACACAATTGTCCAACAAAAACTCCCAATTACCAAAACTTAAACACACACATTATCCCCAACTAGAAACATTAAAACTTCATCAACATCCTGAGCTAAACGCATGTCTTAAAAAGCACAAACAACACAAATCGACATCAAAAGTACAAATCCAAGAACCCAACAACATAAAAATTGAACATAAGTAGGACAAATGGACTCACACGTGTGAAGACATTCAGAAATAGTTGTAGCATCTCTAAGAATGTGATTACAAATAGGGCATGTCATGCATGCCACAATTGCTTCTCTCTTCGCACTCACCATCTCATTCAACATCAAAAATTGCTCACCTACCAGAAAAATAAATAAATAAAAACAATAATTTACGTTAGTTCCCGAGTAAATAAACTGCATTAAAACATTACATAACCACATGTACTTGTATTACATCAGTGTGTGTATATGTAGGGGGAGAGAGAGAGAGAGAGAGAGAGACCTGTAAATCAAGAACTGAGATGGGTATGTATGTAATAGTACTCAAACTTGATAGATTTCAGACAAAAACGAGATGGGGGGGCTTAATGTTACGATCTGTTTGGGAGGTGAAATCGAGAGTGAGGGGGAAATGAAAAGCGGCTGCTCGACTACTAACACGGATCCAAACACTTCTTTTTGGTTTTTTTGGTTCTTAATTTATTTTTTGTTGTTGATATTTATTTTTCTCTATTTAAATATTGAAATGTTTAAATTAATAAAGATGGGCATTGGTGATAACATGCGCCTATAGCGCAGTATAGATGAATACAGCGTGTTTTACTGTTTTGCAATCTGCCACGTGTTTTCCGGTGAGGTTAAATTGGTGAAAATAAGAAACAAAAATTTGTTGTTCAATGATATACTGTTTCTTTCGTCCTAAATAATTTTTTTTTTTTTTGCAATACATCACATTTTTAGAAATTACTTATATTAAAAATTCATTCTATTTACATTTTCAAAATCTAGTTATTTCGTAATTTATTTTAAAAATACATTTTAACAAATTTAATTATATGACCAACTTATTTTTAATTAAAAACCACATGATCATTTCTAGTTTAAACATACATTTAGGATACTAGCGTATAACCCGTGCGATGCACGAGTTTCTTTTGATATGTTATAAATTTTATTTTATTTTATAATTATGTTTTTATATAATCATTAATTTTAAAAATTATTTTAATATTAATTTAATAAAATTTGAAGTAAATTTAATAAATGATTTGCATGATTTAAAATTTATATAATAAAATTTTAAATTAAATATGTCGTTGACGGGATTCGAACCTTGAATATCTACTAAAGTAATTTAATCATTAAATATACCTTATAATTACATCTAACAGTTTTTATTAATTACAAAAAATCTAACGGTAATATGATGTTATATTTTTTGGTATACATTAATGATTGTAAATTTATGTTTTAAATTAAAAAGTTGTATATTTAATTAGAAAAGAAATATTAAGGATTGGAAGATTATGATTGCAAAATTATGTTTTAAATTAAAAGATAACGTGTTTTAATTAGGAAATAAATATTAATGATTGGAAGATACGATATTTTAGGTGTGTATAAAGGATAATATGTTCAATTAAAAGTAAACGTCTTTTAAATTGATTGAAAGATAAGATATTTTAGGTATTTATTAAATTTTAGTTAATGGTACAATTATGTTTTTATATAATTGTCAATTTAATAATTTTTTAAATTTTAATTTAATATAATTTAATATACTCATATTTACATATTATACTAATATTTTCTTATTATAAACAACGTATTGGGATTTTTAATATATTTTATTAATAATTGAAAATATGGTGTGATTTTTTTGGGTATATATTAATGATTGTAAGATTAGTTTAAAAAAAAAAGATAACGTATTTTAATTAGAAAGGAAATATTAATGATTTGAAGATATGGTACGATTGATAATATTAATGATTTGAAGATATGGTACGATTGATGTTTTTATAAAAGATAATATCTTGTTAAATAGAACTACATGTGATATAATTGGAAAAAGAGATATTTTAGTTACAGAATAGAGAAAAAGTTGTTGAGTATGAAATACAGTAAAATAATACAGAGGGGGGTGAATGGATTCTTGAACTTTTCTTGGTTGAGTCTGTGTAGCAGATAAGTGTTTGTGTGTGCAAAGATGTAGGTGTGGATAAAGAATAACACAAGTCACAATATCACTTTAATCTAATGTATTATTAGATAAAGGTTGCTATAATCTGTGAATACAAATGATAGTATTCTCAGCTTCGTTTTTCTTAGAGAGATATTGCTTACAATGAATATGAAAAACTTGACTCTCCAAAAGTTAAAATGCTAAGAGCAACTCCAAAAGACTCTTAGTAAATTCCTTAAAAATATTATAAAAAATAGTCCTCTTAGTGATTTAGAGTAAGTTTAGGAGTGGTTACTCCAACAATATTCCTTATATATGCTCCTTATTATTATAATAATAATAAAGAGAGAGAGAGAGAGAACAAAGTTGGAAAGAGAGATAATAAGATGTTAAAAAAAAGAGAGAAATAAATATTTTATTGGTGAAAATGAAATAAGGGAGGACTAGGAGTACCTTAAAAATAAGGAATCAAAGACATATGCTAACTTTTAAGGGATCATTTTGGAGATTGTTGGAGTGTAAAATTAGGCCAAATTCCTTAAATTTTGGTTTAGGAGTTGATATAAGTAATCTCTTGGAGTTGCTCTAAGGAAGTGAGGTTGTATCCTTATAGAGCATGGATACAACCTACTTACTACAAATAAGGTAGCTAAACAAATTACTTTCTAGTCTGTCTATCCTATTTGAGTAAGAGTCCAAACGGTTACAAATTTGACTTTGCAAAGCCTGTTCAGATCCACTTCTTTAGCCCTTTGTCTCTTCTATATCTCTCCAAGCTTCTTTGTAGGCTTTCCAGAGCACATTACAGATTGAGATCTATAAAGTGCATTGGCTTGTTGCAGGTTTCTGACTTGTACAATTTCACCAGTATTTTGTCTCCAAGAATGTATTCGAGAAGTGACTAAGTAAGTGATTCGAGAACTAGAATTGACTTGATCGATAACTCTGAGTTCTCGAACACTGTTATATTGACATATCGAATTACTTCTCGAATAGCTCTTTTTCATCAGGATTCCTTGAGTTGTCGAATAGAACACTTGACTTATCGAATCCTCGAGATATCGAATAGCTTTCTGAGTCCTTGAGATATCGAATGGAACTTTGACTTGTTGACTCCTTGAGAACTCGAATACCACTTTTGACTTGTTGACTTCTTGAGTTCTCGAATAGAGTAGTAGACATATCGAATCTCTGAGATATCGAATGAGATATCGAACATTGTATTCAGAGATATCGAATGGTGTCTTGAGATATCGAATCCCTGACTTCTCGAATGCTAGACTTCTCGAATAGACAAATGTACTTCTCGAATTGGTACTTAGGCAAATTCTTCACTTTCTTCAAATCCCAACTGTGATTATTTGACAGTCTTTATCTTCTTGCTTGAGCCATGAACCTTGGAACTTCTTTCAAGCATTATTCTTGACTATATAAGTACAGTTACACAACTAGGATTTGGTGCCTATTACAAGTACAGAACAAGTAGAGACTCTACAACTAAAGGTTCCCTCAGTTAAGAGGTCATGTAAGTAATGCAAAGCATTACAAACAATTAGGCTTGTTATTAGATGTAAACAAGCATGCCTCTGTGACTAACAATCTCCCCCAAATTGTGAGTAAGACCCTTAGTCACAATTTCATGTCTGATAACAAGCCTAACATACATAAGGATAAAACTTTTAAAAGTACAAGTATGTAGATTGATTGAAGAAAGTACATAAAAATATTCTTACTAGGTATGAGAAACTACTAGCCATATCCTTTTGGATTCATCTCTTGAGCTTTGGCTTGCAGATTCTCATTTTTCATCTTCTCTTCAGCTTCTTTGGCTTTCTTCTTTGCATTTTCCTTCATGGCAAGAATAATATCTTCCATTGCAGTGAGTTCTTCAATTAGAGGGGAGCTGATAAATCCTTGAGTACTTCATTCAGTTGTTTCTCAGAATAGGAACTGATGTAGTCCATTCTAATCTTTACATTTCTACCATATTTCTTATATTCAATGATGTAAGGATTAAACTTGACTCTGCACAGACCCATAGCTCTCAATTCATCAGCCTTAGCTTCCATTGCAGCCATCTCCTCCTCCCTTTTCTTTAGTAGCTCTTCACTGTTCTTTTTCCTTTCTGCCTGGTGATCTCTTTTCATTTTGACAAAGTCAAATAACTCCAGCTTCCATATCCTTTCCACTCTGTCTTCAGAAATCCAACATTGCAATTATTCTTTCTATGTCATATAGCCTGCCCCAGTGCTGGCATGTTCCTTGTCTGAATTTCTTCTGTCTTCCATAAGTATATTTAATTTCAAGAAAATCATCAACAATGGTAACATGATAGATTCTTTGAGCCCATAGAAACTGCAGTTGGTCTTCATCATAGCTTTCATCCAGAGGTGGTAGGTTCAATCCTGGAATAATGGTAAGTGCCTTTGACTTGGATAACTTCACCCTTCTTGCAGCATGCTTGAATTTAGTCCTTCTTATATGATTGCTAGGAAGAAACTTATGACCCTTGCTTATAGACCATTGTAGTATTCCATTAGCAGTTTGCTTTCTGAAACATACACATGGTTTCTTGACTTGAATCTCCTTCTCTTCTTGAGGTGGCAAAACAGTTGCAGAAGCCACTGAATCAGATTTTGGTAAGTCATTACTAACAGTATTCACCCTAGACTCAGAGTCTTATGTTGTGGTGAGGTTACTGCTAGCAATGCCTAAGGCTTGCTATTTTCCAATTTTCCTCTCATAGACTTTGCCTTGGTCATCATCATATTTCTTGTCATCCTTCTTCTTCTTGTTGTTTTCATCACCCTTATTACTCCTGTGATGTCTTCTCCTTCCATCACTTTTATCTTTATCCTTGTCTTGATCACCATCCTTGCTTGGGTTGAACTTAGCAGACTCAGGTACAATGCCAGTTGCAATGTATGATCTGAGATAAGATATAGCTTCCAATTCTTCTGCTGTTCTTACACCCTTCTTCTTGTTTAGCTTCTCAATGATGGCAATAATGAGGGGTTTGTTATGAGGGACTAGATGCTTAGGAATGATCAGCTGCTTGATATCATCAATTCTGGTTGCAGCTTGATAGATGATGGTTCTAGGATTTGTGATTACTTCAGGTAGCCTTGAGGGTTGATCATTCCTTAAGTCATCAAAGAGACACTTGTTATTTTCATTCCCTTTTTCAATCAGTCCAAGGAACACATCCACTTCTGAGTACTTTAGGCTTTGTAGAGTGTTGAAAGTCAAATGCCATATTTTTGACTTAGATACCATCATTATCTCCTTGAACCATAAGTTGTTGAATTTCCTAGGAATAACAGTGAGGTAGTCAATCTGCTCCTTCAACTCTCTCAGATAGAACTGAGTATCACCAGCATGTTCCCTTGTGGCTTTTAGAAACTCCAAGAAGGCTGTATCATGATAGACATTTGAATTAGCAACTTCTTGTAGCTTGGCCTCAGTAATGACTTCAGCTTCTACAGGCTTGGCACTTTCAAATTTGAATGATGGAGGTTCATCAATTGGCATGCTCCCTGCAACCACTGTGGTTGTGATAGATTACTTCTGACCACTAGGAGTAATGACATGCACAGTTGGTAGAGTGACAATTGGCAGCGAGGTAGGAGGCTCATCAACTTTGGATTTTCCTTTGCCTGGCACATTAGGTATGGATTTTGAAGCCCTTTGGTGACCACCCTCCTTTATCTGTATGCCTATCTTCTTAGGTTTCTCCCCTTTTGGATTTGAATTCCTTATCCTTTTCTCCCTCTTAGGCTTGTTGTCAGGCATAGAGGCTTTAGAAGTGACCTTTGGGTTTGAAGATTCTTCAGGTAGAGGGAGACCCATATGCTTCATCATGGCAACCAACATAGATTGCTGATGCAGAAGAACATTAGCTATGGTGGTTGCTTGAGTGTCCAACTGATAATTGAGAAGTGCAACCTTGTCTATAAGATGAGCATTAGACTTAGTGAGAGTAGCTACCTCCTTTTCAAGTGCATCTACCTCGCTGAACAATTCAGTAGATTTGAAGCTAGACAGGGATTGGTCTTTGAGTCTCTGCACTTCAAACCTAGACATGTCATGCACTGGAACTTCAGTTACCAGCCTGTCTCCATATAATTTTTTGAACATTGTCTTCAGCATGGCTTTGGAGTCTGTGGTTTGATCAGATAGAGATTGAAATTTATGCCCCAAACTTGTGACAGTATCCTTTAGCAGAGCTAGCCCATGATCCATCTTGGTGCAGGTGGTGTTACAGTATTTGAGGTCTTTAAACACACTGTTCAACTTAGGGAATTTCGCATCAAAGGTCCTCTTGATTTCTTTCACTTTAGTGACTGTCTTATCACACACCCTGCTGACCTCAGATTTGACTCCTTTTCCAAGATAGTGGGCAGCCTTGAGAAATCCCTTGTGTGAATCATTCATGGCATCATACACTTCACCAGGTGTCAGAGATTTGGCATTGGATCCTAGTGAAGTGATGTATTCCTCCCTGAGATATTGAAGTGCTTTATCAAGAGTAATATCATATTTTCCTTGCAACCAGGCATCTATATTGTCATCTCTCTCAGCATCATCAACTATCTTTGTCTTCTGCATCTCCACATCATCCCTATGGCATAGCAGAATGGCTTCATAGTCTGGATTAGGGATGTTGGAGGTGACCAAGTTCTGAGCAATCTTGACAAACTCAGGAATCTGATCCACAACTAAGCTTTGAAGTGCTTCAACCGTCAATTGTGATGGAACAGACCTTGATCCTGAAGCACTGTCATGTTGCACAGGCTTCAGCCATTGTGATAGAAAGTCAGAGCTAGAGCTAGGCAAGCTAGACTCCTCAGTTACAGATGCAACTTCTGTAACCGGATGGATTGACTATACTACTGGTGTCTCCACAGAAGTGGGATGAGTTACACCAGCAGTTGACATAGGCACAGAGTCTCTAGTAAAAACTAGTGGAACATCTGTGTTTGTGATGGTGTCATTAGGAGATGCCCCAGCATGCATTCCCTCACCATCTAAATGTGGGTCCTGGGTGGTGAGCAAGGTGTCATGCACCAAGTCACTTGAATTCATTGGCTCATCAAAAGAAAAGTATTCTTGATGATCAATGCCTTGCTCCTCAATTGCTTGAGTTGCAGGCTGCAAAGAAATTTGAGTGGTAGATTCTGGAAGAGAAGTGTCATTTAGATTAGAGTTTGGCAACTCCCCCTGAGAGATAGAGGGAGTTTCAATTGTGATGTGCTCTTCACTCAGTGTTGTGCCAGCCTTATCACTCCCATGTGCTGACTCTGTACAGGTAGGTGCATTGGGGAGGATGCTTGATTCTATAGATGCACCCTGTTGAGAGGATACATCTAGTGAACTGTTTGCCCCTAATTTTACAACTTCAGCCATTTGTGTGACTGAAGAGGTGGTTTTGGTTTTCTTCTTCTTTGGCCTGATCAGGGGTGACTCAGGTGCCTCACTTTCTAATTCTACAGCCAATTCTGCTTCAGACAGAATGGTTAAAGGTGCAGAAGCTACCTGTTTTCTCTTCTTCTCCTTTTTACTAACATCACCCTTTTGAGAGGATGATGTAGTTGGCTCAGTGTTTGGTAGGGTGTTTGGTTGAGGTGGTTGGTTAGCAGACCCTGGGTTAGCACTGTGTTCTACTTGCTTGGGTCTAGCTAACTCAGTTTTGGAGGCAAATGTTGGCATGTTGTGAGGGTAAGACTCAAATAACTTCTGCATATGGGAAGTTATTACAAGCCTTACATCCACATCATTCCTAGTATCCAAATTACCAAAAATGAGTTTGGTCATAGATCTAGGATAGCCTAAACTACTTTTATCTAAACCAGGTAAATCAGCCACATTTTTATCTAGATAATTAAGTACAGACTGAATAAACCTAGGAAAGAAGATATCATTACCTCTCTTGGTTGTGTTCTTACCAAGTTTTCCATAGAGTTCCTGCATTATGAGCTTTCCAACATCAATTTTCCTATCATAGGCAAGTGAGTAGCATATCTGTTGAACAGGAGCACTTAGTTGGTCGAAGCTGGATTTCCTTCCACTCAATACTTGCAGGAGAGTGGCAAACACATAGCTCCACTCTTTTCGTAGATGTGCCCGTTTTAGATTTCCAACCTTGATGGTGTCTGAGTACCTTATTAGTTCAAAGAATTCCACTAGTTGATCTTCTGTTACAAGGCCATCATACTCATTCTGGTGAAGACCCAGGGCCTTGCTTATATCCTCAGAAGTGATGCTAAACTCTTTACCAAGTATCTTGCAGTTAATGATATAACCCAGACTGCCATCATCTAGAGCAACTGTTTCTGTAATGACAGTATTCCAGAATTGCTCCAGAATGTCTAGATACATAGTTGGGTTGGCCGTAAGTGCTTCTTTGATATAAGATTCAGACATCCATTTGACGAAACACTTGTAGTTAGCATTTGGGGCTTCGACATCACTTGAGATAGCAATGAAGTTAGTGTTGAATTTCACAGTTGCCATTGATTTGGAGAGAAGAGAAAAGAGAATGAAGGTTGAAGAAGAAATTTGGCTTTTAGCAGTTAGGGTTTTCAGGGGTTTTGGGAGCTTTGATGCTTGAGAAATCGAATGAAATGAATCGAATAGATGTGAAATTGTACAAGTATGAAGTACTCGAATTGTCGATTAGATGTGTATGTTTTGTATCGACAAGTCAAGCATTCGAGAAGTAGAAAACAACTATTCGATAAGTCAAGAAAGGCTTATTCGATAACTCAAGCAGGTTGAAAACTCACAGCTGGCAGCTATCTAACTTAGAATAAATTCTAAATTAGGTAAAATATATTTTTATGAGTAATTCTGAATTTTGAATAAAAATCCAAAATCGGTTAAGATTCAGCGAGAATTCAGCCTTTTCAAATGATTCGAGAACTCAAATATAGTATTCGAGAACTCAGTCAATAGAGAACTAAAACACTATATTCGAGAAGTAAAGAATACCTCTATTCGATAACTCTAAAAGACTCTATTCGAGAACTCGAGAGTGCTCTAATGAGACTTGTTAGAGATGTCGAATAGTGAATCACTCGAGAAGTCTGACTTATCGAAATATACTCATCACTCACAAAAATTAATTTTCACTATCTTTTAAAATTCACCAGCCATATTCATTTAAGAATATTCTAGCAAATTAAACAGTGATTTTCTCAAAATTTCATAGAAATTTCAAGTTGACAAAATATGATTTTTCAACATATGCAGTAGATTTGAAATATTTATAAATCATACTTCAGCCAACACTTTCTCCAAAAATATTGAGAATTTAGCTAAAGTAAGTGTTTACTGCTGCAACAATCTAGATGTTGTATTCACTTAGCCAGAATCTGAAGAATTCAGCATTCCAATCTCACTAACCAACCTTGTGAAGGTGGCTTCATCTGATGGCTTAGTGAATATATCAACTAGTTGTTTATTTGTAGAAACATAATGCAACTCAATGGTTCCATTAGTTGCATGTTCTCTAATGAAATGATATATGATGTCAATGTGCTTTGTTCTAGAATGATTGACAGGATTGCCAACTATAGAGATTGCACTTGTGTTATCACACATGATTGGAATTCTTTCCAACACAAGTCCATAATCTCTAAGTTGATTTCTAATCCAAAGCACTTGAGCACAGCAACTTCCAGCAGCTATGTATTCAGCCTCAGCTGTAGAAGTTGACACAGATTGTTGTTTCTTGCTATACCAAGAGACTAACCTTTGTCCAAGAAACTGGCAGCTACCTGAGGTGCTTTTTCTATCCACTCTGCATCCAGCATAATCAACATCAGAATAACCAACCAGATTGAACCCTGTGTCCTTAGGATACCATAGACCCAAGTTTGGAGTGCCCTTCAGATATTTAAAGATCCTTTTTATAGCAATCAAATGTGATTCTTTTGGATTTGATTGAAACCTTGCACACAAGCATGTAACAAACATGATGTTTGGCCTACTTGCAGTGAGATAGAGTAGAGAACCAACCATGCCTCTGTAGACTGAGATGTCTACTTTCTTGCCTTTAGCATCTTCATCCAATTTAGTTGTAGTGGCCATGGGTGTCTTTACAGGTGAGCAATCTTCCAAATCAAACTTCTTCAATAAATCCTTGACGTACTTGGTTTGACTGATAAAGATACCATCCTTCCTTTGATTAACTTGCAACCCAAGAAAGAATGTCAACTCTCCCATCATACTCATCTCATATCTGCTCTGCATTAGCTTATAGAACTTTTCACACAGCTTATCATTAGTAGAACCAAATATGATATCATCCACATAGATCTGAACTAAGATAAATCATCACCATGTTTATTGTAAAATAGTGTTTTGTCCAATGTGCCTCTAGTGAATTGATTTTCAAGAAGAAATTGAGATAAAGTATCATACCATGCCCTTGGAGCCTGCTTAAGTCCATACAGTGCCTTAAGCAGTCTGTAGACAAATTCTGGGAAGTGTGGATCCTCAAAGCCAGGTGGTTGTTGCACATAGACTTCTTCTTCCAACTCTCCATTCAGAAATGCACTCTTGACATCCCTTTGATAAACTTTAAAGTTTGAATGAGCAGCAAATGCCAAGAATATTCTTATGGCTTCCAATCTAGCAACAGGGGCAAATGTCTCATCGTAATCAATGCCTCACAACAGCAAAACTGGCCATTAGTAACGGATATATCCGTTACTAATGTGATTAGTAACGGATATATCCGTTACTAATCGTCCGTCACAATTGCTTTTTTCAGAAATTAGTAACGGATATATCCGTTACTAATTAGTAACGGATTTTCAGTACATTAGTAACGGATATATCCGTTACTAATTAGTAACGGATTTTTATATTAGTAACGGATATATCCGTTACTAATTAGTAACGGATATTTATTTTAGTAACGGATATATCCGTTACTAATTAGTAACGGATATGTATATTAGTAACGGATATATCCGTTACTAATTAGTAACGGATTTTTATATTAGTAACGGATATATCCGTTACTGATTAGTAACGGATTTTTATATTAGTAACGGATATATCCGTTACTAATTAGTAACGGATTTTTATATTAGTAACGGATATATCCGTTACTAATTAGTAACGGATATGTATATTAGTAACGGATATATCCGTTACTAATTAGTAACGGATTTTTATATTAGTAACGGATATATTTGTTACTAATTAGTAACGGATTTTTATAACAAATTTATCCGTTACTAATTATAAAATATGAGAATTTTTGTTTTTGGAAAATACCTGCTGCAAATAAATAAACAAAAAAACCCTGCTGCACACAAAAAAAAATTGCCAAGTTTACAAATCAAATACAAAACATACTACATGCCATCAGAAAAATACCAGAAAAACCTACAAATCATATTTCAATCGTCCAGCTAACCAAATAATATACCCTCCTCCAAGCCAGCCATTTAATGTCATATTGCCATCTTGGGGACCATCATATACTGCAGCATCAGGATCCAAAATTTCTTCTATGTACACTCTTTTTTCTCCAGGAGACACTTCTCTGCCATGGCACATATTTAAACTGTCATCCACAAACCCCTTAGCAACCTCTCGTTTATCTCTACTAAGCAATGTGACTTTGCGTAGTTCACTTGATGACCCGAAAGCATTAACGACATCACGAGGGGATTCCATTGGATGTTTACCGGAAGTTGAACCGACCACACTCCTTGGAGGAGTACATTGGCTTGGAGTACCCCGGGCCATTGCCTGTGCAGTACAACAATACAAACAAATTAGTAAATATAAAATGCCATGAATTAACATTTCTGATAGTTACATGTATTTACTGGAACCTCGCATAATTTAGTAAATATAAAATGCCATGAATTAACATTTCTGATATAGCAAAGAAAGTGATTTGCAGTTTCTTTTACCCGAAAACTTTGCAGTTCTATAAAAGTATTGGATCTTCAACTCGTAATACTTCACCAGATGATGAAAAATGAACTATATACTACTAAAAGTTCTCTTTCTGTGATACGGAATACAGAAAACTACCAGTCATTTTTCCTCTTTCTGTGATACGGAATACAGAAAACTACCAGTCATTTTTTAAGTGTCTTCATATTTATAGCACCAAAATAATTTCAAGAAGAGAATTACAAGGCTTGGTATGTACCAGGATTTCCATTGCTAATTTTTAGTTGCTGCTACTATTAAATTATGATGTTGATTTAATTTTTTAAGTGGAAACTTTTAGGAATCACATGTAGGGCTGTTCTGTTCCCTAAATATTACTCAGAAACGCAAAGAGTGTAATCAAACTCGACAATTAACAAAACAAGAGACAGAACTTGACAATGACGAATGGAACACGGAAACTTAACGATTCAACTACAACTCGCTACAAAACTCAGCAACAAATCAGTACACTCGACTCAATTCACACAACCCAGCAAATGTTCAGTCGATACAATGACTCGCAGCAGAAAATGAAATTAAAAGTTCAAGAATTCAGCAAACTTAAGAATGAACAGGGAATGAAATCAAAGGGGACTTCACATTTTCCATTAATATTATTCTTGCTTTAGGTATGAACCCTCAGAAGGCATGCATAGTCTACATAAGCAGCAGGATACATATTTTAAAAAAAAACAAACTGACCTTGAGCAATGTTTTGACCTCCTCCAAGTCTGCCTTAAGTCCCGCCATTTCAGCTCCAAGTGATTGTGATGGGTTGACCGAAGCAAGTGCAAGAGAAGATGAATATTGTTGTTTCTTCGTGCTACACGAACTAACTCCTCGAACCCGATTTTTTTTGTCCTCGCCAAGTACTTGGCTCAATGCATCGGAACTAATATCATCCGTTGAGACTCCAGATTCAAGCATTTTAACATGAATTTCTTTGACTTTTTCCTGCATTTATTCAAGCAGGAAACAAGCTTATAAATTCAGTTATTTAATTAAAGACAAATAAACTGATGCAAAAGGACACACAAATACTACTCACGTATGTTTCCTTTGCACTTTCCAAAGGAGTTCCATCCTTGTGTTCATGTCCAGTGAGCCAATCATCAACCCGACACCGCTTCTTCGTAGGATTTTCTTTTTCCTACAAAGATCAGCAGGTAATGTTAACAAATATAGACATGTAGTAATTTATCAACATAGAATGATACGTACCTTTTTGTAATGTATCTGTGAGTAAGTTTGCCTACCAACTGCTACACCTACTTTATTTAAGCTCCTATTGATCTTATATTTTGCATTTTTTTCCTTTACTTCCGGCATAAACTCATGATCGACAAATTGGACCCAAAGATCGGCACTGACAGCAGGTGGGACATTTGCCTTGGCTTCTTCTATGTTCGAAGCTTTAGCCAAATATTCTGTCCGATATTTGCCTCTAACAGTCCTAAGTTTTTGTGGATAAAGTGCCTCCACAATTGGGCGAGCAACATGGTCGTCTACACTAAACTCAAACTGCTCCTGTAATTAGAACATAAACCTAGTTCATTACAGGTCTTCAATAAAAAAATTCATTTTAAGTATGTACTGAGAGTCAAAATGAGGCAAACTGAAGTCAAGATAGCTAATTGTACTCAGAAACATGTGAATGTCGACTGCTGTTTATCTTGAGGTCTAACAGATAACCATCTAATTTAAATTTGTGATACTAACCTAGTCACTTATTTGAAAATGTGAAACAATGGTTCATTATAACAATTGTACTGTATGACTGCAAAAACAAATCTGAAAAATGATACAACAGACATTATATGGTTCATGGGAACTAACCATGGGAACTAACATTATATGTCACAACAGACATAATGAACTCGAACATTTTAGTGCATGAACAACAAATAATCTTATTGTCAGAGGCAATCCAATAAGGGAGAGTAGTGTAACTAGAAGAAGTGTACAGGAGTTGGCGATGTATTCAAGCAAATCATATCATTTTCCAGTAAAACGAACAACCCCAAGGTCAGAACACGTATATAGTCCAGTGGTATAAGTAATCAGTATACCTCTTGCAAATACTATTCTAATAGTCATGCTTTGCTTTAAAAACAAATGATATTTGATAAGACAAATGTGAAAACAGAACATCCATCATATTTAGAACAGATGGAACTTTTATAAATCTGGACTCTACTTAATCGAAATAAAAGGGAGTATTGCAAATACAGAACATTCACAAAAAAAGGAACAAATGTTACTTATTTCATAGGCAGGGCCGGTCCTGATAGTTGGGGGCCCTTAAATCAGTTATGGGATCCTAACGTACATATATATACCATGCACATTTAATATAATTATGTATAAGGAATTTGAAAATTTTGGGATCCTTAACTCCTTAAGTATTGGGGCCCTAGGTACAAGTCTTGTTTTCCTATAATCAAGAACAAAAAAATAGCCAAAATATTTGCAGGTACTATGTGCTTTAAGGAGCCGGGAGTTCACAGTTTGTCATAGTTAACGCAGCTAGGTCTGTTTAGTAATATTTACCGTCGGGTGGAGTTGAAGTGATGGTGATGGAGGGTAATTACAGTGCAAAGTGAAAGTAAATATCAGAAATTTACATGCATGACGATTTGTGTTTGATGTATGTGCGTTTAGAGATGAGAATCTAAAGGTTGGGCTTGTGGTTGTTCATGCACTATTTTGTTCTCATTCTTTTTTTTAATTATAACATTACAATCAGATTTATCTCATCAAGAGTAAAACAAGACACCATTCATGTTCTATCCATTATATTAATCCTCAAATTCTGCCTCAGCAACAATTTCTTCTTAATCAAAAAATGCCCACCAAGGCACCGACCTTCTCACAAATTCACTCTTCCAAATTCTTTAAAATGATTTTTGCAAAGTTTCAAGTAACAAGTGTTAGAGGATACCTCATTTCCTTCTTTTTAACTTCACTAACATTGTTTCTCTTTTACATACCAACTGTTTAACTCTTTTTAACTGCACTACTGAGGTATGATTATCACCTGAGAAAAAGGGGATCCTTCTTCTCAAAACAACTGAAATATGATAGGTGATAAGTCCTAAGCAGGTAGTTACTTATTTTTACATAAAACTGTTCACTCACTCCATTCGTTTAAGACTATTTTCAATTTCTTTTCATCTGTTTTTGCATCTTGGTGATATACCCTACATCGAGGAACTAAGAATCGCAGGAAAGATGCTGTTAAACAGAATTTATAAATCTTACTTTCTGAGCTTTTAGTATCACCCCTTGATTACCCTTATGCAGATATCAAGAAAGATTAAAAAAAACTGAAAGGCATCAGTTAACTCACTAACTGATACAATTTGAACATTGTTGTACAACTGAATAGTAAGAAGTATAAACTACGAAATTAATCAGCATTATTATAATAGTACGCATTAGTCCCAACTAGCCACCAAAATCCCTAACTCTAAGTACTGTAATAGACTATTACATACAAAAAAAAAATCCCTACTAAAAAGAACACGAAAAATTAAATAAAAACGGAACCTTTGTACAAACAAAATATAGTTAGGCAAAAAAAAACACCAACAACAAGTGACAATAAAGAAACACCAACAACAAGAGGGTGAGATGGAATAATTCAAACTACAGCCATTCCTGTCCAAACATATCATATATAATTTCTGCTTGCTGTTAGAATTTGAAGTTTTAAAAAGTCATATACAGTTTCCTCTCAGGATTGCTTTCCTCTCACTAATCTAAATTTAACTGGCACAAAAATGCAGATTGTAGATCCATGCAGTGATATATATATGTGCAGATTGTATTTCTATCACTACAGATCTATAACAAACTACCATTAATCTTGCAGGAAAGTAGAAGTAAGTACCATTAATGATGTCCAAATGGCATCCTTGAAGGTAGATGGCACTTTGCGGAAATCAGGAATGTTAATAGGAATATGGAGCCTGACTTGATCTCCGACGGCAGTTTTGAATTGGCCAGCATTTGGCCCAACAACATCGCCAGTACTCGGCCAGAAATCCACAAGGAGTTTTCCTCCTGGACCTATTATTGAGGTATTCCTGGCTGATTGAGAAACACTGTTCGAACCTCCTGCTTCTGCTTCCATTACCTGCAGAAACAATAACAGTCAGGTTAGTTAGGTTAGCTCAAACAAATTATCAATGTCAGAAACCCTAGGAGAGAGGAAGAGAGTTTGTTATAGAGAGAGAAAGAGAGTTTGTTGAGAGGGAAATTCAATATTTCATTTCATAGTGGAAAATGTAAACTACGTACATCAGGTATTTATAGAGTTCAGCACACACATAACTAACACACAAAAATACCCTTAATGACTACTACTGACTACTACAGCAATATTAGCCTATACTGAATCATCAACGACGTGGTTCTAACAATGATCTCAACTGAGGTTGATCTGCGAGAGTAGACTGAATGTCTTCCGGTTTTGGTGCTTCTAGCATGTCCACTTTGCTAGTCATTCGCCTTGGTGAATGTATGACCACCCACCAATCAGGATTTTTCAGGTCCCTCGAATAGAACACTTGTTGGGCTTCTTTTGCGCAAATGACCGGCTCATCTAAAATATTGTTGGAACTCTTGAGGTGATTAAAATTTACCACCACCAAGTTAGAGTCTGGGCATAGCTTACATCCATTGGCCTTATCCTCCACTCTAACCCAATCACAATAGAACACCACTTCTTTGAAATTAGTGTAATTCACCTCAAGTATCTGTTTGATGACTCCATACCACATAGCAGATGCATCGATAGGATTTTTATCTTTCCTACTTGATGTAAATGTAGTAATTGCATTGATACAAACACCACAATCTTGCGTAAGAACAGTCTCATCATGAGATTTTGTGGAAAACACATAACCATTGATGCGATACTTTCGAAAAGATTTACATGTGAACAAAGGCCCTCTAGCAAAGAACCATAAATCATGTTTAGTGTCACCGTTCTTCAACAACTACATAGAGAAGAAATCATATTTCAGCAAGTGAAAATAACAAGTATCCCTCACAATGTACTATTTTTTTTACAAATACCTTAGTATATAACCAGACAATAAAATCTGTTTGTATCTCTACTTCTGTCTTTGCTATCCCTTTTCCTTTGCTAGATTGCAAAGACTCGCGATACTCACTACAAGTTATTCAAATAATTTAGTATATATGTGTGAATTAATTAATGAGAAAGCAAGCACACGTGCGAAGAACAAACACCTGTAGTGATCGTCAAGTCCATCGACTTCCAAACGGAAAAGTAGCCATCTACGAATTTGAACAAATTGGGCATCCGACAAAACAACATCTTTACCATCAAGCACAGGTCCCTCGTCATCATCATTTCCATCTAGAAACACTTGACCTGTGGTTTTGTGTTGTGAATTTGGAATGTACTCCATTGCATACCTAACAGACTCTCTGACAAGGTATGACTCTGCAATCGATCCTTCAACATATCGTTTGTTACTGGGTATATCTTTGCACTCCTTCATTGACCTATTTAATTACTAAACTCATGAATGAATACATTTATTAATTTAAAAGCAAGGATAACAAAAAACTGGATTGGAAGAAGTAATTAATTTACCGCTCAAACGGATACATCCAGAGAAAGGGGGCTGGTCCACACATCAATGCCTCATCACCTAGATGCACAATAAGGTGAACGCTAATGTCAAAGAATGATACTGAAAAGTATTTGTTTTCCAGCACGCACAATGCCTCTACAACCATGTACTTGGCATCTTGGATTTCTCTTCGACTTACAACTTTCGAACACAGAAGGTTAAAAAACATGCTTATCTGATGTAGAGCTCTCCGCAATTCAGGATGAGTTGGATAAGCATGTTGAAGTAGCACGGGCAAAAGATATTGCATAATCACGTGATAGTCGTGTGACTTCATTACAAGCAAACCGGGTGGATCAAGACTGACAATGTTACTCAGATTAGATGAAAAACCTGATGGGAGCCTCAAATTTTTCAAAGTTTTAAGGAAATCCATCTTCTCTGCTTTAGTTAAGCAGAACGGTGCTATAGGCTTAACTTGTTTCCCAGTTGCAGCATCAGTTTGCATCCATTGATCCCGATGTATGCCAAGTTCCCTCATATCCTCTCGTCCTTGGATAGTATCTTTTGATTTGTCCTTCTTACCAAGAATCGTGTCTAGTATGTGCTCTGCAACATTCTTTTCGGTGTGCATCACATCAATGACATAACGAACTTTGTGATGGATCCAGTAAGGAAGATCAAACAATATAGACTTTCTATACCATGCCGATGTAACTTCGTGGACTCTCTTCCGCTTCTGACCAGGTATGTACTTCACATTACTCAACGTTTGCAAAAGTTCATCGCCATTTAATCTTTCTGGAGGAGTTCGAAGCTCTTCTTTCTTGCTACCCACTAGTCCCAAGTACTTGCCTTTCCTAAATGGGTGATTACCTTTAAGGAATATGCGGTAATCTAAGTATACATTCTTCCTGCTAGACTTTAAATATATGGAAGGAGTATCGTCACCACAAATAGGACAAGCTTTGTAACCATGTGTAACGCAGCCCGCCAAGTTTCCATATGCAGGAAAATCATGGATCCCCCACATAAGCATAGCCCTCAAATTGAATTTTTCTTTTAAGTTCATGTCATAAGCCGGCACTCCTATCCACAACTCTTTCAACTCATCGTACAAGGGTTCAAGAAAAACATCGATGTCTCCTTTTGGTGCCTTTGGACCAGGTATAAGTAAAGACAACATCTGAAACTCTGATTTCATACACATGGAAGGGGGGAGATTGTAAGGCACAGTGATAACAGGCCAACAACTATAACTAGTAGACTGAATGCCACGCGGATTAAAACCATCAGTTGCAATTGCAAGCCTAACATTGCGCTGCTCATTAGCAAATTCTGGCCATTTTTCATTACAAATTTTCCATTGACCTGAATCAATTGGATGGCGCATATAAGTAGCAGAAGTCTCTGCTCGTGCATGCCATGTCATCTCATGCGCTATCCACGGTATAGTGTACAATCGCTTCAGTCTTGGAATTAATGGAAAATGCCTCAGTACCTTTTTAGGCTCCTTGGAATTCTTCCTCCCTTTCTCCCCGTTAACTTTAAACCTGGGTGCCTTGCACTGTGGACATTCTGTCAAATCTTTGTTGGTCTTCCAATATAGAATACAGTTGTTCTCACACGCATGAATGCAAGTAGCCTTCATCCCTAAGTCTTTCAACATCGCCTTCATTACCGGATACTTCTCAGGAAGGGTGTTACCTTTGGGCAACCATCGCCTCAACAAGGTTAATAGTACTGTCATACCATTTCCAGACCAACCGAATTCCTTCTTCAAATTATGTAATTCTACAAGTGCTGATAGAGTTGTCTCAGGACCCTCACATGTAGGATACAATTTTTCAGTAGCTTTTCTCTTATAATCCCAATACCTCTTTCCCAAGTCTGGTTCAGGAACATAAGGTTCATCATCAATTCCCAAACTACCATCACCCCTCGTCGCATCACCGTGCAAGTCATAAGCAGAGTCGACGAAATTTTCCATCCCAATCCCGACATCCCCAATGATTTCTTCCTCGGGGTTTTCCATCCCAATCCCGACATCACTCGATGCTTTTTCCCGAATATTATTTGCAACGAATGGAGGATGAACGGCAACATTAGAAGGGGTCTCACCATGTAAATTCCATACACGGTAGTGCTTAACTATACCGGATGAGATTAAATGATATCCCACTTCTTTATAAGTAAACCATGTTCCATTCCGACACTTCTTGCACGGGCAACGACACTTCTCCCCACCCAATTTCCACTCTGCAAATTTAAGAAACGCCTCAACTCCAAATGAATAAACTGTGTTGCCTCTGTCGGGTTCACTCATCCATGATTTGTCTATTGGTTCCGACATTCTATATATTTGATAATAGCTAGAGTTTAGAATAAGAACTCAATAATATATAAACATACACCACGAAATAAGAACAAACATATATATATTTACTGATTTACTGTAAGTTCTTAGTGTAAACAAACGCTATGTCATTTTTTTAATGTTTTCTTGAATTTATTTTCTTGAATTTTTTAACCTTGGTCTTATACTTGACTATGCATATTCTTGAGTGAAGCTTAAGACTTACTTTATGCTGAGGTTGCATTGTTGCAACCGAACAGATACAATCCTTACATCTGCCCTCTTCAACCCATGCAAAATGTGTGCCAGTACGTGATAAAAATAACTTTCTTTTTCAGTTTATAATAGATGTAAACTATATTGTTTTCTGGAGACTGGAGATCTACAAAATTTTGCATTTCAGAGACCTAGTAATTGGGACATATGATGGGGACTAGCTTTTTGGTTCTGTTATTTCTTTCTGAGTTGTGAAGTGGGAGAGAAGGTACTATAACAGCAGGGAGGAGGATGTTGGAGGTAGGGTTTATGGTTTAGGCTTCTCCCAGGAGCCCCTCCAATATTTAACTAATGTAAAACTGGGAGCCCCTCCAATACATAACTACTGTAATGGTTTCGCGGAACTAATAAATATCGATAACAGATAATTTCCGATTCATGACAGTCTGACATGACTTATGTCCTAAATAGATGGAAATAGAAAACAACAATAAATCAAGAAGAACTGTAACAGCATATTATGCACTTATACGAATCCTTACTTTGGAATAATCATATTGGTTACCTACGAAGAAATGGATTCAGGAACTAAATAACACCATTCATTTACACACATACAGAAACTCTTATCTAATAAAATCCAAAAAATCAAGATAATTTCACGAATTGGACAAGGAATTACATAATACTCATTTAGCTGAGCACTTAATTAACAGAGACAACATAGAGATACAACAGAGACAGTATAGATACAACAGAGACAATATTTCTATGTAACACACAAGACACAAGACACAAACAATAATCAGGAAGATAGATCAATAAGTGTGTCCCTAATACATACCGATCTAATACATACAGAGAGAGAGTTTAGAGAGAGAGAGAGAGAGACCTGCAGCAGCGAAGATAGATAGTGGTGGGTCTGTATCGTCGGAGGGCAGAGAGAGGTGGAGCGCGCGCGGAGAGAGGTGAGCGCAGAGAGAGGCGGAGAGAGGCGGAGTTTTGAATTGAAGAGCGCTAGGTCATTTTGTTTTGGGGGAAATGGGGAATTACGTTTTGGGGGAAAAGAGTACTTGATATCTATCTGGTTAATTAGTACTGATTGTATTGTATGAATATATATATTTTATATTTTTTTTAATTTAATTTTTTTTTAAACTTATTAATATTTTGTTCCTAAATAACTTAATAATATTTTTATTTTAAGTCATATAAACACATATATAATTTTACTTTTTTTGTTGAAACCACATATATAATTTTACTTAAAACCTACATAATAATATCACCTAAACATAATAATTTTTTCATTATCACCTGGCTAATTAACTTGTATGATATAAATTAAATCTTTAATTTCAAGACAAAATTAGTAACGGATACATGACCATTAGTAACAGTTATCTTTGTTACTAATCCGTTACTAATTAGTGATGAATGTCTTACCCATTAGTAACAATTGTATCCGTTACTAATTAGTAACGGATATATCCGTTACCAAATGATATTAGTAACGGATATATCCGTTACAATTTAGTAACGGATAATTTAATTAGTAACGGTTATATCCGTTACTAATTAGTAACGGATTTTCTAATTAGCAACGGATATATCCGTTACTAATTAGTAACGGATATCTGACTCATTAGTAACGGATATATCCGTTACTAATTAGTAACGGATATATCCGTTACTAATGCCATTAGTAACGGTTATATCCGTTACTAATTAGTAACGGATATTTGTATTAGTAACGGATATATCCGTCACTAATTAGTAACGGATTTGGACATTAGTAACGGTTATATTCGTTACTAATTAGTAACGGATATCTGACTCATTAGTAACGGATATATCCGTTACTAATTAGTAACGGATATAACCGTTACTAATGGCATTAGTAACGGATATATCCGTTACTAATTAGTAACGGATATATCCGTTACTAATGGGTTTTTTTTATTTGTTACTAATTTGCCAGTTTGGTGTAGTGCCTTCCTGTTAAGAGTATCCTTTTGCAACCAACCTTGCTTTGTTTCTTACTATTACACCATCTTCATCCATCTTATTCTTCAGAACCCATTTTGTTCCAACAATGGTTCTATTCTTTGGTGCAGGCACAAGTTCCCATACTTTGTTCCTTTCAAATTGGTTCAGCTCCTCTTGCATGGCAATAATCCAATCTGGATCTAACAGTACATCATCAAATTTCTTAGGCTCAACCTGAGATAGGAAACAACCATAGAGACACTCATTCTGAGTTGCTCTCCTAGTCCTTACTCCTGCATTAGGATCTCCAATGATTTGCTCTGCAGTGTGTGATCTATCCCATTTCCTTGAGTGCTCAGCCTGATTTCTCATTCTTGATGTTGCTTCATCATCCTGATTTCCTCCCCCTTTGAGGTTGCCACTACTCACAGGTGTGTCTTGGATGCTAGTTTCTCCATTGTTGATTGGCACAAATTCTTCTCTTGTATTATCATTCACTTGAGTCTGTTGAACTTGAGTTTCAACTTCAGTTTCAGTCTCTTCATCAGAATCATCTAGATTATCAAACTTCAATGGATCTTTATCTTCATCATTGGCTTCTTCTAGTCCAGGCAGTTTTCTGTCATCAAATGTCACATCTGTGCTTTCCATAATTTTCTTTTGACTGATGACATAAACTTTGTATGCAATTCTTTCTATAGAATAGCCAAGAAAGATTCCTTCAAATGCCTTTTCATCAAACTTACCAACATATTCAGAATTATCCTTCAATACAAAGCATTTGCTTCCAAAAGTATGAACATACTTTAGAGTAGGCTTCTTTCAAGTCATCAAATTGTAAGGTGTCTTTCCAGTGTTTTTGTTGATGAGGGTTCTGTTCTGGATATAGCATGCAGTGTTCACAGCCTCAGCCCAAAAACATGTAAGCATCTTTGCATCAAGTAACATTATTCTAGCAGCCTCAATTAGAGTTCTATTCTTTCTCTCAACAACTCCATTTTGTTGTGGAGTCCTTGGAGCTGAGAATTGCTGAGAAATCCCATTCTCTTTGCAGAATGCTTCAAGGATGGCATTTCTGAACTCTGTTCCATTATCACTTCTCAGTGCAATCACACTTGCATTGTTGGCCTTTGCTTCCTTGTCAACTTTCTTTATGTGCTCAATGATTACTTGTGGAGTCTCATCTTTTGATGCCAGAAATTCCACCCATGTATACCTTGTAAAGTCATCAACCATCACCAAGGCATACTTCTTTCTTCCTAGTGACATAATATTAACAGGTCCAAACAAATCCATATGAATGAGTTGCAGGGGCTTGGTTATTGATGTCACTGTCTTTGACTTGTGGCTTGATCTTTTCATTTTTCCTTTTTGACAAGCCTCACACACTCCTTCTTGACAGAACTCAAGTGTGGGCATGCCTCTCACTAACTCTTTTTTTACTAGAGAATTAATGGCTTTGAAGTTTAGGTGTGATAATTTCTTGTGCCACAGCCAACAATCTTCATTTGATGCTTTTGAGTAGAAGCAACAAATTTTGTCCTTGTTTGCAGAGTCCATATTGGCTACAAACAGGCTTCCTTTCCTTACTCCAGATAGAGCAAAGTCACCAGTCTTCTTGTGGGTGATCAAACATTCATCTTTGTCAAAATCCACCTTGAATCCCCTATCAGTAAACTGACCAACACTTAGCAGATTATGCTTGAGTCCCTTGACCAGTGCTACATGTTCAATGATGACATTTCCAACTTTCAACTTGCCATATCCCAATGTGTTACCCATGCTGTCATCTCCAAAAGCAACCATTGGGCCAGCCTTCTCCTCATACTGTGATAGCAGGGCCATATCACCAGTCATATGATTTGAGCATCCACTGTCCAAAATCCACATGACCTTCTTTTCACTTTCTTTGCCCTGTAATCACAAAGGTATTACTTCTCCTTTGGTACCCAAACAAGTTTGGGTCCATGTGACTTAGAAACAGTTTTATCATAAACAACATGCTTATCAACTTTCTTGGTGTTAGTCTTCTTGTCACTGTTAGAAGTCTTAGAGCCTGAGGCCTCAGACTTAGGTGACAAAGGTACCTTCTTAGCTTTAGGAGGACATGAAGACTTTGACCTTGTGTAGTGTGTGTGAGAATTGTGACTGATACAACCATCAATGAATTGCCTTCTCAAATTGAAACAACTAGTCATAACATTCATATTGCATGGCATACAGTCAAATTTATCACAAAATGGTGCATCTCTATGTCTTAGAGGCACAGAGCAGTCATAGAAAGGTTTGGACACACTACCAACAGGTTTCTTGCATGCATGAGTTAGATGATTGGTACTGAAACAGTTCTGATAAGTTTTCCTAGGGGCATTAGGCATATAAGCATAGTTATTATCTTTGTTAATCCCTAACTTGCCATTTCTGTTCTCTTTCTTCTTAGTCACTTTCTTCTCAACTTCACTCTTCCCAGCTGAAACAAACTTAACAAATTTCTTAGGTCTTGACCTATTACCTACTGGCTCCTTGGCTTTTGACTTGACACTCTCACTCTTAGAGGATGCATGTTGTTCATTGGATTGTGCCTCATCCTCATCATTCAATATTTGCTTGATGAGTAAGGCATCCTCATCAATTTCAAATGTTGATTCTTTAAAAATAGGAGTCTCAGTCTTTTTCAAAATATGAGGCACTTAACTATGAACAACTGTATCATCTTCAATGACAGCATAGCCTTTTCTCTGTTTAAGAGTGCCATAATCAAGTCCAATAGCAGCCTTGGGATTAGCTTCAATTTTCTCATAGTAGGATTGCACTAGACCAGATGATTTCTTGAAAGTTTTCAGTTTGAATTCATTTTCAGCTAATTCATCCCTAAGAGTCTTTTCAACCTGACTAGCACACAAAACCTTATTCTGCAGATATTCAACTTCTTTCTTAAGGTTTTCCACTTGCATAGTAGTTATCTCAAGTTCCTCATTCTTTTTTATTAACATTTCATTTCTAGTAGATAGTTTAGTCATCTCTTCATTAGCAGCAGTCATACTAGTATGAATGTTAAACATCTCAACAGATAGTTGTTCAATCATGCATTTATACTCTGAAACAGACATGTCTATAGTAGTGAGAGATGGTACCTGAGGGTCTGATGGAGATGTGTCCTCCTTGGAATTGGCCATCAAGGCATAATTGCAAAATTCTTGTTCCTCTCCATCACTGTCAGAATCATCCCAACACTTCCTTTCAGCTATGTAGGCCTTACCTTGTGTCTGCTTTTTCAGAAGGGCCTCATACTTAGCTTCAAGCTCAAGACAATCTCTATCCTTCTTTTTAGGATTCTTGCATTCACTGGCAAAATGCCCTAGGTCATTGCATCTATAACACCTTACAGATGACCTATCCACATGGCTGGTTTTGAACTTATTCTTGTTTGGTTTCACAGGTGCCTTGCTTCTATTGAATGAATGGTTTTGGGTTTTGGGTTTGAAGGATTGATTCCTCTTAAATCTGATGTTTGGAAATTTTCTGGCCATGAAAGCATATGAAGTGTTTTCCATCCCATCTAGTTCTTCAAGAGTATAGAACTCATCTTCCTCCTTCTCATCACCAGGTTCACTTACCTTAGCTTCAGTTTCTTCATCTTCTACTACCTCCTCTATCCTCAATTGGCTTGTAGATGCTTCTAGGTCTTGAATAGATTTGTTGACAATCAAGGCACATGATGTGTTTATCATTCTGCCTTGGTTGGCTTGGATAGCCCTTTTCTGAAGCAACTCAAGCTCATGAATTTTTAAAACCCCATAGAGCACATCATATGTAACTTTGTTCAAATCTCTTTCCTTTAGAGAAATGACCCTTTGCTCTAGGTGATTTGGTGAAGATAACATAAACTTCATGTTCAATTCCTTGGTGCTGTAAACCTTTCCATTCATCTGCAACTCAATAACTAGCTTGTGAAATCTCTCAAACATCTCAGTGATGCTTTCCTTGGGCTGTGCCATGAAAGCTTCATACTGAGTGACCAGTATCTGTTTCTTGTTCTCTTTGACCTCATCAGTTCCTTCACATAACACCTCAATGTGATCCCACATTTCTTTGGCAGTGGTACATGAAGCAATGTTTGCAAACATTGACATGTCCATGGAATCTATAATCAGCAACATGAGGTGACTATCAAGGGCAACCATGTCTTTTTCTGATTCTGTCCATTTGGATGGATCCTTAGCCACATAAGATCTTGGAATAGTAGTAGTTCCAACAGTCTTTTCAGGAATCTCCTGTTGGGGAACAAATGGACCATTCTTGAGAATCTCAGGATACAAATGATGAGATGCTTTGATGAACAACTGCATCTTTATCTTCCAGAGGTTGTAGTTCTCTTTGTCAAACTTAGGGACTTTCACCGTTCCTGTAGTCTTTGGTGTATTCGAACTCATGATCGTTTTTCTGTTTTTGAATAAACAACCCGCTCTGATACCACTTGTTGAGTATGGAATACAGTAAAAGAATACAGAGGGGGGGTGAATGGATTCTTGAACTTTTCTTTGTTGAGTCTGTGTAGCAGATAAGTGTTTGTGTGTGCAAAGATGTAGGTGCGGATAAAGAACAACACAAGTCACAATATCACTTTAATCTAATGTATTATTAGATAAAGGTTGCTACAATCTGTGAATACAAATGATAATATTCTCAGCTTCGTTTTTCTCAGAGAGATATTGCTTACAATGAATATGAAAAACTTGACTCTCCAAAAGTTAAAATGCTAAGGAAGTGAGGCTGTATCCTTATAGAGCATGGATACAACCTACTTACTACAAATAAGGTAGCTAAACAAATTACTTTCTAGTCTGTCTATCCTATTTGAGTAAGAGTCCAAATGGTTACAGATTTGACTTTGCAAAGCCTGTTCAGATCCACTTCTTTAGCCCTTTGTCTCTTCTATATCTCTCCAAGCTTCTTTGTAGGCTTTCCAGAGCACGTTACAGATTGAGATCTATAAAGTGCATTGGCTTGTTGTAGGTTTCTGACTTGTACAATTTCACCAGTATTTTGTCTCCAAGAATGTATTCGAGAAGTGACTAAGTAAGTGATTCGAGAACTAGAATTGACTTGATCGATAACTCTGAGTTCTCGAACACTGTTATATTGACATATCGAATTACTTCTCGAATAGCTCTTTTTCATTAGGATTCCTTGAGTTGTCGAATAGAACACTTGACTTATCGAATCCTCGAGATATCGAATAGCTTTCTGAGTCCTTAAGATATCGAATGGAACTTTGACTTGTTGACTCCTTGAGAACTCGAATACCACTTTTGACTTGTTGACTTCTTGAGTTCTCGAATAGAGTAGTAGACATATCGAATCTCTGAGATATCGAACAGTTTATTCAGAGATATCGAATGGTGTCTTGAGATATCGAATCCCTGACTTCTCGAATGCTAGACTTCTCGAATAGACAAATGTACTTCTCGAATTGGTACTTAGGCAAATTCTTCACTTTCTTCAAATCCCAACTGTGATTATTTGACAGTCTTTACCTTTTTGCTTGAGACATGAACCTTGAAACTTCTTTCAAGCATTATTCTTGACTATATAAGTACAGTTACACAACTAGGATTTGGTGCCTATTACAAGTACAGAACAAGTAGAGACTCTACAACTAGAGATTCCCTCAGTTAAGAGGTCATGTAAGTAATGCAAAACATTACAAACAATTAGGCTTGTTATTAGATGTAAACAAGCATGCCTCTGTGACTAACAAAAGTAACATGTTTTGACTGAAAAAAGTAATTTATTAGTTAATAGTATTTATAATATAATTATGTTATTTTATTAAACAAAATTGCTCGTAGTGTTTATAAGAAAAGAGAAATTTTAGTTAGATACAATATAAAAGATATTTTGTTTTGTCTGAAAAGGAAAATTATTTAGTTAGTAAAAAATAGAAAATGTAATCTATACTATTATATAAAAGCCGAAACATTAAAAGTTTGGTTGGTTGGTCGGTCGGTCGGTCGGTACGGTACCTATTGATTTTACTTATTTACCCTTATTAAAAAAAATTCATCCTACTAACTAATCAATTTCCTTTTTCAGGTTAAACATATTATCTTTTCTATTTTTCAATAACTAAATAATTTCCTTTTCATGTAAAATATAATATCTTTTATATTTTATCTAACTAAAATTTCTCCATTATTAATCAATTTCCTTTTTCAAGTTAAACATATTACCTTTTCAATTTTTCATTATCTAACTAAAATTTCTCCTTTTTTAAAAACACTACAAACAATTTTGTTTAATAAAATAACATAATTACATTATAATTAATATTAACTAATCAATTACATTTTTCAACCAAAAAACGTTACCTTTTCTATTTTCTCTAACTAAAATCTCTCTTTTTCCAATTATATCATAGGCGATTACCTTTTTCAGCCAATACACGTTACATTTTTTCTTTTCTTTTACTAAAACATCTCTTTTTCCAATTATATCACGGGATTTTCTATTTAATAAAAATAAAATAATAATATTATAATACTAATAATTAACCGATTACCTTTTTCAACTAAAACCTATCATCTTTTCTATATTTTCTAACTAAAATCCCACTTTTTCTAAAATATCACAGATAAAATTTATATTTTATATGATTATTATCAAATCATCTCATATAAAAATTTAAGCCTCCAGAATGCATGTTTTAAAAAAATTAATTTAAATTAATAAAAAAATTATATAATATTAAAAAAATCCGTGCATCGCACGGGTTTTAAGCTAGTATGAATTAATTAGTTAATATGATGAATTTTATCTGTAATTAAGTAAGGGTAAATAAGTAAAATCAATAGGTACCGACCAACCAAACTTTTAATGTTTCGGCTTTTATATAATAGTATAGATTCTTATCATATAAACCTATTCCAAGGAATTTAAATTTTCCAAAAAAAGAAATATTAAAATTATTTATTTATGTTAAAAACATTTGTAAAAGTAGATAAAATATGTTAAACAAAAGTAAGGTGGCAAGCATACTAGTATTAACTTTCTTTTGGACTTTTTTCATTAATACCCAAATCCAGAATTTTTGTAAAAATACTTTTTTCTTAAAATAATTAATTTGCAAAAATACCATCTTATTTACAAAAATACGGTTTACAACCAGATGCAATCAAATCAACTAAATACAACCACATATGCAATCTGGTGTTACATCTAGACCAATTTTTGCAAATAAAATGGTATTTCTGTAATAATAAAAATAATAATAATAAATTATTACATTAGTATCAAATTCTAATAGTTAATACGGCGAGCCGTCTTCCCGTTAAAATATGCTTAGAGCCATTCTTATTTGAAATCGAAATTCTAACTTCATTATATATTATTACATATTATTGATGACACTTTTCTTATGAAATAACTTTTTTTTCTAAAAAATTAAAACATTAAAACAGAGTAAATTCTAATTTTTACAGTCTTTAAACTTTCTAATATTTATGGAGTCTTAAAAGATGAAAATACATTTTTTATTTTATGTATATTATAGATATTCCTGTATATATGAATTTACAGTTTCCGCATGCAAATGTTTTTCTATTATGTTAACACATCAATTTTTTAAATGCGAAGACTTTTTGTTACGGGAATATATTGAATTTAGGAACATATTTTTCTAATGCAAGTATAATTAACTTGTATAAAAAAGTTAAAATAAAGGAATTCTAGTAAAAAAAATATAAAGTTTTAAAAAATCGTATAAGACGTCTCCACCATCCTCGTATTCTAACTCCAATAAAATATTTTATTATATGTATTCTTTATATATTCAAACATATTTTCTACCTCCAATATACGTAATTTCTATAAATTCAAACTTTTCTTATTTATAAGTTAGAACACCTATTTTACTTATAATAAAACTCTTAATTATATATTTTACAAACACCTATTCTACTTCCAATAAACTTTAAATTATATGTCATCCCTATAAATACAAACTCTTATTCTCAATAAATTTGAACACCTATGTTATGGAATAAAAAGTAGGGTGTATTTATTGCATATTGAATGCTAGGGTTAAAGAAAGCTTCGAGTTTTAATGGCTGATCGAGTGTTTCGTGACTTAATCTGTCCTCACAAGATGCCTACGTATCTTGCAAATATCAAGAATCAAGCCAAAAACCGTAGTTCTGTTTGTGTGGAATCAGATCCTTATATAAGTGGTGAGAACCCTAGATTTAGAGTATAATTAGGTGCCTTGGTTGGCAAGCCACAATTTAGGCCCAATTCTAGATCCTTCCGGATGGAAGGTGGATAAGCATTACAGTTGTATTCCTTGGAGGCTACTCCAAAGATGATTTGGTTTCCTTTTGGACTCAATAATGGAGTCTTTTATTTGGCTGATTTAATAGCTACGAAATTATTATTATATTTAGGGTTTTGGGCCTTGTAATTGGGCTTTAACCTTGGGCCTTTCTGGGCTAAATTAATGTATCATTAATTGTATTCTTAGGGTTTACTTTCAACCCACATCATTTGCCCCCCAACTTCTAAGAAAATTGATCAGGTTTTCATTGAAGTTAAAAAGGTTCAAGTACACTAGTGTTTCACAAGTATCGTCTTGAGTGTAAAGTGTGGAGCGACCTACACATTTACGACGATTCACCTTATTCGAGGTTGAACAATACGTGTCTTACAGAAAATTATTAATAATTTCCTAACACTTTTTTTTATACCCACAGGTATTTTAATCGTACATTTATATGCCTTAATTTCTGAAATTTCTTTCAAAGAAGCCACTTTTTTACAAGAAAAATCAGCAAAAAACCTCACAGTCTTCGACCAGGATTCCTGGTCGAATTTTCGATCAGGATCCTGGTCGACATAAGCTCATGTTGTCATCCTGGTCGATGGTACTTCGATCAGGATTCCTGGTCGATACTTCGATCAGGATCCTGGTCGAACAAATGCCATTTACACACTCTGGTCGACAGCATTTCGACCAAGATTCCTGGTCGATATTTCGATCAGGATCCTGGTCGAATAAATGCAATTTAAACATTCTGGTCTGTAGCATTTCGACCAAGATTCTTGGTCGACAATTCGATCAGGATCCTGGTCGAATAAATGCAATTTGGACATTCTGGTCTGTAGCATTTCGACCAAGATTCCTGGTCGACAATTCGATCAGGATCCTGGTCGAATAAATGCAATTTAGACATTCTGGTCTGTAGCATTTCGACCAAGATTCCTGGTCGAATAAATGCAATTTGGACACTCTGGTCTAGGGCATTTGGACATGGATTCCTGGTCGATACTTCGACCAGGATCTTGTCGAATAAGTTTGGGTTTACAAATTGGGCCTGCTAATCCTTTTGGGCGTTATTGATTTTAGGATGGGCCTTTGACCAATAGCCTGGCGAAACAAGTAGAATTATGGCCAAATTACTGGGCCTACCAGTCTTGTTGGGCCTCAACCCATTTTGTTTAGTTGTATTATTGGATTTAATTAATCCATACACTATTTTATTTTGGGACCTTCCAGATTTTCTAGAATCTTCTAGGTCATTCCTTTCTTTGGGCCTATGGGCCTCTAAATGGGCTTTAACCGGCTATCACTTGTTACTTGGAATTTTAACCGGCTACTAGCCATATACAAAATTCTATAAAAGAGTAGAGTGAGATTCATTTCTCACTTCACTCTAATACACTCCACTTTCTTCTAAAAATTCTCTTAAGCATTTCTCTCGAGTTAAGGCGATTCTCGGTGATTTTTCCAGCAACTTTATCATTTTCAGGCGAGTTTTTGCCGGTTTCTGGGTTTCTTTGAAGATTTTCTGGGTTTTCATTGCATCTTTATCTGCTTTACTAAAGTTTCTGGACTAGAGCACTCATACTTTGAAGATCAATGGCGGATAGGTCAGCACAACGCCTTATGAAGATGAATTCAGCTTCAAAAAGAGGTAACAATATCGAAATTCGTTCTTCTTATATGAGTTTAACTGAAATGATCAACATGCGTGGAGATGATTATCCCTCTTTAGCTGATTTAGATGCTATAACTGCTGTAATAAGTTTCATGATGATGATGTAATTAAAAATTAAAACAAAACTTATGAAATCAAAACTCCCTATAGGCTTGTTAAGGCTGGGCCTGGCGACAGGCCTTGTCATTGGAGGCCCAATGGGCTATGTGTTTTTAGAGATGCCCTCATTGCTGGGCTTAGGTTTCCTTTTCATGAGTTTATTCCCAAACTTTTGGCCGACATTCAAGTTAGCCCATGCCAACTTCCACCCAATGCATGGCGATCCATTTTGTGCTTTATGGTCTTGTGCCTTAGGAAAAAATTCCCTCTTTCTGTTTCTTTGTTTAGAAAAATATTCCAATTCTATAATAGCTCTTCTGTTCAACCGGGGTGGGTCTACGTTAGATAGCGCCCTAAAATTCCACATATCTTTAACGGCCACTCGGTTATCGACAACAACCCTAAGTGGAAAGAAGAATTTATGTACTTGGTTTGGAAAGGGGGTGATTGGGGCACCCTTTTTCGAAGTTCTTTTGGTAAGGTGGCCGACGGTAACCCTAACAAAATCGTTCTCAACGCGGAAGAGCAAGCGGCTTATGACGAGCTTATCAAAGACAATGGAGAAACTCTGTGTTGGGACCTCATCAATGAGGAATCTTTAAGGGCCGTGGGCCTTTCTTCTGTTTCAGACTTGGGTAATTTCCATTCCTTTGTGGGTTTACTTTGTTTCTAGATGAGCTTATACCAACATTTTAATTTGTTGTTTTATGCAGCTGTTATGAAAATAATGCGAGAAACAGATCCTGGTGAGGAGGAAACTGCTCGTATAAGGAGAGTAAAGAGGGCCCTTGACACAAGGGGCAAATCTAGTGAACCATCTTTTCTGCGCCCACACAAGGTGCAGAAACAAGACTTGGTTATTGTTGATGAAGAAGATGGGCATGTGCAAGTGAATGTCCAATTGACTGTGTATAGGCCTCCATGGGGCTTTAGAAAGCAGGACTCGGTGGTTGGCTCCATAAAGCATTCGATGGATTGGTCTTTGAACTCAATAACTCCTGTTGACTACAAGGATTTCATAACGGGTGGAAACATGGATGAGGCTGAGCATCTGGGGGCTCAAGCCTTGGCATCTGTATGTTATTCTTTACCACTTTTTACTTTTTTTTATGCCATTTTGATGTTGTAGCTCCTTATTGAACTAACATCTTTGCAGGCGAATATGCATTTCCAGAGCATGGCTCACAAGGCCAAGGCCTGGAAGAACAAAGCCAAGTCTTTTGAGACTAAATTTCAGAAAGAGAAGATTAAGCATGAAGAAACTGAAGAGAAACTGAAAGGGAAGGCAGAAGAGTTGGAGGCGGCCCAGGCTGAGTTGGTGCACTTGCGGGCCAAGAAATAGGACCTCATCGACGAGTACATGGACTCCCAGGATTTTCAAACCTTGATGGAGAAGCACGATGGGGTGCTCTATCCTGTCCAGTACACCGATGGTTGGGACGAGGCTTTAGAGGCGGTGCTTAAAAAGCACCCAGGATTATTTTCTCCCAATGACCTTCCTAGCCCACATCCTCCTCCTGCTCTTCCTGTGGAGGAGGAAGAAGGAGAGGATGAGAACATGGAGGAAGGGGATAGGATTCTTGATCATGTGGCTTCCCCTCTTCGAAGGGATTCTGATACCACCCACACTTCCTCTCCTCATGCTGCAAAGGCTTCAAAGACTCAAGAAGACGAAGAAGAGTCTGGCTCATCTCAAGCTCCCCAGACTTAGTTTACTTTCTGTTAGCCCTGCGTGGCTTTTGATTTGTTATCTTGTTTTGTAAAACTTTAACTTATAGCCTTCGGGCTTTTATTTATTCGTGCACTTTCGATCTTTCCTTTCTTATTTAATTATTTTGTCATTTGTATTTGGCCCTAACAGGCTTGCAATTTATTTATGCATTGATACATGTTAGACATAGAATATGAACAAGAGGAATATTGGAAATCAAGCTGCATAATTATATAAATTCTGAAATGGGTCTAGTCCTTACATAGATACTCTACTTCCTACTCGGAGTTTAAAAAGAACTCTGAAATGGGTTCGTCGACCTTATTCCTACTTTTCTAATAAAGATAAGATATGCTCTTCCAGGACAATCAAACATAATAGATTTTAAGATTCGATGCATGCCAGGTGCGAGGCACCTAGTTTTTCCAAAGTCTCCAACTTGTATGATCCACGACCTAATATTCCTTTGACACGATACGGACCTTCCCAATTTGGTGCCAGCTTTCCCTTCTGTCCAACTCCGGATGCTTCAATCTTTCTGAGTACTATGCCCCCCTGACGGAAGAACCTTTCTTTCACCCTCAGGTTGTAATAGAAAGAAGCCTTCTTCTGATGTTCAGCATTCCTGGCATGGGCTTCATCCCTCACCTCATCGATCAAGTCAAGGGCTAGTCTCATTCCTTCCTCATTAGTGTCAGGCTCAAAGGCCTCCACTCGTGGAGATGCATGCATGATTTCTACTGGTACCACAGCCTCAGCTCCGTAAGCTAACATGAACGGAGTTGCTCCAGTAGTCACCTTGCAGGTGGTTCGGTATGCCCAAAGTATGGGTAATAATTCATCCACCCAAGTGTTTCGGGAGCATTCCACCCTTTTCTTGAGGTCCATCAAGGATGATTCAATTGGCAACCTTAGCTAGCCCATTAGCTTGAGGGTGGGCAACTGAGGTGAACCGAAGCTCGATTCCATTTTCCTCACAATAATCTTTAAACTCCTTGTTGTTGAATTATAACCCATTGTTCGTAACCAGGATTCGGGGTATTCCATACCTGCACATGATGTTCTCCCAGAAGAACTGCATAACTTGCTTGGTTGTGATTTTAGCCAAAGGTTTGGCCTCAATCCACTTCGTGAAGTAATCAATAGCTACAATCAGGAACTTTCTTTGAGCAGTGGCCATTGGAAATGGCCCAAGTATATCCATCCCCCACATAGCGAAAGGAATGGGGGAGCTGACGGACGTCAACATCTCTGGTGGTTGCCTAACCACTGGTGCATGTTTCTGGCACCGATCACACTTTTTCACGTATTTCTTGGCATCAGCCATCATCTCAGGCCAATAGAATCTGAGTCTGACTATCTTGTGAGCCAGGGCCCTACCCCCCAAGTGCTGTCCACAAATTCCCTCATGGACCTCCTTATTAGTTGACTTGGCTTCTTCAGGCCTCAAACACTTTAGATATGGAATCATAAAAGACTTTTTGTAGAGTATCCCTTCAATCAGAGCATACCTCAATGCCCTCACAGATAATCTTCGTGCCTCCATGGCATTAGTCGGGAGCCAACCGGTTTAAAGAAGTGCTTTTATGGGATCTATCCAACATTCTCTTACCCCTATAGGTGCAACCAGCTTTGAATCGATAGTAGGGGCTCTCAGAACTTGGAAGTAGACACTACCAGAATAATTCTCTATCTCGGAGGAGGCAAACTTAGATAAGGCATCAGCCTTGATGTTTTCCTCCCTCGGAATGTGCTCCAGGTAACATTCATCAAATTGAGTCATCACTACCTTCACTAATCTCAAGTACTTGGCCATGGTTTCATCCTTTGCCTCAAATTCTCCATTGACTTGGGCCACAACTAGCCTTGAATCTCCACAAACTTTTAGATTTTTGACCCTTAGCGCTCCTGCCAAACCAAGTCCAGCTACCAGAGCTTCATATTCTGCCTCATTATTGGTTGTTGGAAAGTCTAATTTCAGGGCGTATTCAATCATGAATCCATCGGGATTTTGTAGGACAAGACCTGCACCACTTGTTTTTGTTTTTGATGCTCCATCAAAATAGAGCATCTAGAATTCCTTCTCTTCAATCACGGGTTCCTTGTCTTCCTTATTGCCTTCCTGAGGTATCTCCTGCCCCCCGACTTCTTGGTTGTCAATGGTACATTCAACCACGAAGTCAGCAAGTGCCTGAGCTTTGATGGTCGTCCTTGGCTTATACTTCATATCGAATTCTCCCAACTCAATTGCCCACTTGATGAGCCTACTGCTGGCTTTAGGGCAATGCAAAATATTTCTTAATGGTTGTACTGTAAGAACTTCGATCTTGTGTGCCTGAAAATAGGGCCATAACTTCCTAGAGGCAGTTAACAATGATAAGGCAAACTTCTCAATGATGGAATAATTTAACTCAGCTCCATGCAAAACCTTGCTCACATAATATACGGGTTTCTGAACCTTGTCTTCCTCCTTTACCAGTACCGCGCTCATAGCTTGATCCGAAATAGCCAAGTAGAGATAAAGGATTTCTCCCATACTTGGCTTGGCCAACAGCGGGGCTTCAGCCATATACTTCTTCACCTGCTCAAAGGCTTCTTGGCTTTCTTGTGTCCATTCAAAATTTTTCACTTTCTTCAAGGTTTTAAAGAATGGCAAACACTTATCCCCAGATTTGGAGATGAATCTCCCCAGTGTAGCAATTCTTCTGGTCAACTTCTGTACGTCCCTTATGGAACATGGTGGTTCCATATCCAAGATAACTTTAATCTTGTCGGGGTTAGCCTCGATTCCTCGTTTCGAGACCATAAGACCCAAGAACTTCCCTGACCCGACACCAAAAGCACATTTGGCTGGGTTCAACATCGTCTTGTGGTGTCTCAACACTTCAAATGCCTCACGTAGCTGCTCAATGTGATCGGCCTTGCGTAGGATTTTCACCAACATATCATCTACATAAACTTCCATAGTCTTTCCAATGAGATGAGCAAAAATCTTGTTTACCAACCTCTGATAAGTAGCTCCTGCATTTTTTAGTCCAAAGGCCATGACTAGGTAACAATACACACCAAAATCAGTGATGAATGATACCTTAGGAATATCGTCCTTATGCATCTTGATTTGATTGTATCCACTAAAACCGTCCATGAAGCTTAGCATCTCGTGCCCAACCGTGGCATCTATCAACATATCGATCATTAGCAAGGGAAAACAGTCCTTTGGGCATGCGTCATTCAAATCAGTGAAGTCTATACACATCCTCCACTTTCCATTATCTTTTTTGACCATTACGGGATTGGCCAACCATTCCGGGAACTGGATTTCCTCAATGAACCCTACCTCTAGGAGTTTGTCAACCTCCTGTTTTATGGCTTCTTTTCTCTCAGGTGCAAAATTTCTTTTCTTTTGTTTCACTGCCTTCCTGTCTGGATCTACATTCAGGCTGTGTGTGATCAATTGGGGATCTATCCCTGGTATATCAGCTGCTGTCCACGCAAAGACATCGCTATTATCTTGCAGGAAGGCAATCAACTCTCTTTTCAAAGGGTCCTTCAGAGATGCCCCGATATGAGTGACTTTCTCAGAATCTCCCAACTCCAAAGGTATGGGAACCAAGTCTTCTACTGGTTTTCCTCTCTGTTCTTCGTCCTCACGAACGTCCATATCCTCAATCGGGAGGACCTGCCCCCCGATTCCGTCCAGCCTCAATGCAGCCACATAACAACTCCTTGCCATTTTTTGATCTCCTTTTTCTTCTCCCACACCATTTCTGGTTGGAAATTTAATCTTCAAATGGTAGTAGAGGCAACCGCCTTAAAAGCATGAAGTCCCGTCCTACCCAGGATAGCGTTGTAGGTAGACGTGGCTTTGATAACCAAGAAATTTAACATCTGAGTGGCCTCCCATGGCTCCTACCCTATGGTCATGGGTAGTTGAATTGTCCCTTCAACTTTGGACTCTACACCATTGAACCCATATATGGGCATATTTGACGGCGTCAACTGAGACTCAGTATAACCCATCTTCAAAAAGGCATCATGGAATAGAATGTCCACTGAAACTCCATTGTCTATCAAGACTCTCTTCACTTGGGAGTTGCCGATCACTGGAGAGATTACCAATGGATCATCATGGGGGAAGTTCACCCCTTCAAGGTCCGAGTCATCGAAACCAATTGAGACCTCCGTCTTTGCACGTTTAGGTGCCTCCCCAACAATGTGCATCACTTCTCGTGCATAAGCCTTTCTGGAATTCCTACTTGTACCGGCCACTGTTGGGCCACCAAAAATCATATTTATTACCGGCCCTCGGGGCTGTGGATTGCGGTTGCGATCGTCATCCTTCCTATCATAATCTCGTCTTGGGTTTCCTTGATTCCCATCTTTGTAAAACTTATTCAACTTTCCTCTGCGGATTAGAAACTCGATCTCATCCTTCAATTGCCTACAATCGTCAGTGTCATGTCCCACGTCTTTGTGGAATCGGCAGTATTGATTCTTATTTCTTTTCTCAGGATCAGTCCTTAGTGGCTTCTGCCATCTCACGTCCCTATCCTTCTCAATGTCCATCAGGATTTAGCTCCTTAGGGCATTCAATCTTGAGTATTCAGTAAATCTCTGTCCTGGATTTCGATCCCTTTCTAGGAGGAGCCGAGTCTGAATCCTTACCCGTGCGCGGGTACTTGTCCTTGGTGTCATATTCTTGATCCGTCTTCCTCTTCCTAGAATCATTGTTACTCCCTCCATTACCTGCTGTGGCCTGTTTCTTCATACTATCCTCGGCTTTGATATACTTATCAGCCCTTCGTTGTAACTCAACCATGTTCTCAGGGGGATGTTTTTGCCAATGACCTCTTAAAGAAGAGGTCAGTGGTTCCATGTTCCAGGGCTACCATGGCCAGCTTATTCTCTAAATCCGTGATATTCAATGTTTCTTTAGTGAACCGCTTGAGGTAGTCTCTCAGGTTTTCATTCTTCCCTTGCACCACATACATAAGAGATGCAGAACTTTTCTCATGAACTCTTCCACTGATGAATTGGCTAACAAAAGTGGCACTCAATTCCTTAAAAGAACTGATCAATTTGGGGGCAAACGACTATACCAACATTGTGCCCTACCCGACAGGGTTTAAGGGAATGCCCTACACTTCAGGGCATCACTTGCCGGTTGTAACAGCAGCACGTTTGAGAACGTCCTTACATTATTAGCGGGATCTCCCGTTCCATCGTAAACCTTTATAGTGGCATCTTGAACTTCCGTAATTTACGTGCATTCGTTACCTTTTCTATAAACGGAGGCGTCGGATCATCAGGATCCCCGAGGGGCAGTAGATCCTTAGGGTTGCTTCTAGGGGTTTCAACCCTTATGTTTTTAGGGATCTCAACCCTCCTTTCTCTCCTCGGGGGTTCTTCCAAATCAACAAATGGAATTACTCCGCCTGTCGTTGGTGGAGGTCGATTCTGATTCTGCCTTTGTTGCTCCCGTTCTATGTCCTCTTTCAGTTTCTGGATCTTGGCCTCATGAGCCTTAATTTTTTCAGCAGCTGTTAGGGGGTCCATCATGGATCTTTCGGCGATGTTGTCCAACAGGTTCCTTACTTGGACGATGCCTCCTGGGGGTATATCCTTGTCTTCCGAGGATGAATCATCAGAATATGGACCAGAGTAATCTTGGTATTGTTGGCCTTGATTAGGTCCCAAACCCCTTATGTAAGGTGGGACATACGGATCGCGTATCTGGGGAGCATGGCTACTTGGCCCAGGCTGATATGGGGGATAATTTGGCAACCCATACATCGGGTTCGTGCTTGCTGGAATCACAGTAGTAGAGATCTGAGCGGTGGGGGGAATGGACTGACCTCCAAGAGGGGAGACTATCATCTGTAGGGGATTCGTCCCTTGAGTACAGGGATCCGTCACCAAAGGTAACGACCCATGAGCTTGCATTTCGATCCCTTGAGCCTGAGTAACTTACGTCTGGGAACCCGTCCCTGGGGGTTGTTGTTCCCCGATCGGGGGTGCGGTGGTGTTGGTGTTGGTTTCAGAAAGTGCTGGTGTTCTCCTAGTGGTAACCATGGTTGATATCCGTTCCCACAGACGGCGCCAAATGTCATGGAATAAAAAGTAGGGTGTATTTATTGCGTATTGAATGCTAGGGTTAAAGAAAGCTTCGAGCTTTAATGGCCGATCGAGTGTTTCGTGACTTAATCTGTCCTCACAAAATGCCTACGTATCTTGCAAATATCAAGAATAAAGCCAAAAAACGTAGTTCTGTTTGTATGGAATCAGATCCTTATATAGGTGGTGAGAACCCTAGATTTAGAGTAGAATTAGGTGGCTTGGTGGGCAAGCCACAGTTTAGGCCCAATTCTAGATCCTTCTGGATGGAAGGTGGATAAGCATTATAGTTGTATTCCTTGGAGGCTACTCCAAAGATGATTTGGTTTCCTTTTGGACTCAATAACGGAGTCTTTTATTTGGTTGATTTAATAGCTACGAAATTATTATTATATTTAGGGTTTTGGGCCTTGTAATTGGGCTTTAACCTTGGGCCTTTCTGGGCTAAATTAATGTATCATTAATTGTATTCTTAGGGTTTACTTTCAACCCACATCAACCTATTATGCTTTAAAATGTTAAAAAATACTCCCTCTGTCCCTTAATTCTTTTCTGGTTTACTGAATGACACAGGTTTTAAGAAAACTCCAACCCACTACTATTGTAATACTTGTATTGGGAACTAAAGTAGTTGTTTAATCTAAAATTATAAGTACAATCCACTAGTATTACTTTCAACCAATCAGCTTACAGGATTAATTTTGAACAACCAATCAAACTTAAGATTACATACACACGGATTAATACAAAATCTCAAAATTGAACAACGAAATTTTTGAACATATTAATTGAAAATATAGTCTCTGTACATCATTTGATGAACACCATCTCCAACAATCCTCTTCAAACTTCATCTCCATCTATTTTTAATCTATTTTTATATATCGGCCACCTTGCTTGAATTTGATTTTGTGCTAACCATAACTTGGAGTTATGGTAGCTACTTATATCTTCAAGTTTTGTGCTAACAAATACCACAAGGCAGAAAATGAATCAAGGAATCGAAGCCGATAAATAAATTAGGAAGCCAACTGAAATGCAGATCAACTAAAGCAACATCTTGAGAATGGAACTCTGCAAATAGTTAGGAAGTATTTCCACAACAAGCCTTGAGATGCTAAAATCAAGTATCAGTAATCAGAAGAGAGTTTGCTGTAACCATACAAGTAAGTTCGATAAATCAAGAAAAGAAGAGTTCGAGAAGTCATTCGAGAACTCTACAAAAAGGGTTTATTCGAGAAGTCCTAGTTCGAGAAGTCAGACTACTCTGTGTACGAGAAGTTTATAACATACACTAATCGAGAAGTCTACACAACAGGCTGTTCGAGAAGTCATTCGAGAACTCACAAAAAGGAACTATTCGAGAAGTCAACATTCGAGAATTCAAGCATAATTTGTTCGATAACTCAACCTGGTTTCTTAATAATGCGAGAGTCCTCTAATGGAACATATCGAATGGAGATTAAACCCAGAATTACTTTGCAACCCGTGACTTATAGACAGTGACCAATTACACAGAGGATGTTACGAGTAGGGAGTCAAATTGTAAATATTTGAAGGCTCAAACTCTTCCAAGTGAAAGGTGAAATCAGTCACTGTTTATCCGACTTCAAGGGCAACAATAAGAGTGGAAGCAACCTTCAACATGATTACATTACTACTGAAGAATTCGAAGGATATCTTGATGAATGCATAAGGATCAACTGTTTTATCTGGGAAGTTCAAGCACAGCTCAATAAGCAGAAAAGCTTATTGAATTTCAAAAGATTATCTTTTTTATTAAAGCTACTTTCAGAGATAAAGATCCAAAGCAAAAAGATATTTTGCATAAAGCATCACGTGGGCTTGGAAGCTAAGTCAACTCAAGAACTTAGTAACTTATGAAGAAAGAAACATACACTGACTTGAAGCATGCTGGGACTGTCCAAATCAAGGAAAGAAGATCTTCAAGACAATCCCAAAAATGGCTACCACCTCAAGAATGTGTGTGTGACAAGTTATACCAAAAATGTATCATTACATTTCACGTAGCTTACTTGTCTTCATATAGTTTAAATAAGCTGTATGAGCAGCAAAGTTTTAGGAGAGAAGAAAAACACTGAGCATAATGCACATTGCATTAGATTTTTTTGTAAACACTAAGACTTTGTAACCCGCAGCTGTGTATTTCTACACAAAAGTATTTTTTCAAATACAACCATCAGGTGGACCGAACACCTGAGATATAAAAAATATAAAAGTACTTTTGAGTAATAAAAAATAAGTAAGAGGAGGAAGTGAAATATAAAAGGTATATTCGAAAAAGTAAAATAAAAAGATTTTTGAATGTCGGAATGGAGAGAATGTGTTTTGCACTTGTATATATATAAACATTTATCAAATTTATCATCAAGTTTTTTAAAACATTAATTATTGAGCACAAAACATTCGAATTTGACGACTTCTATAACCTTTATTAATACGCAAAACACCCTTTTAATGGTACACTTTTTGGTTCCACTATATTTTGGTTTCATCCCTACAATCCTATTTCTACTATAATTCTATTTCTATGATGTTTTATTTAATAAAATAGAAATCCTATTATAATTATAATTCTTTTATTACAATTTTAAATAAAAAAAAAGTAGTTTCACCCCTACAATCATATTTTCGTTATAATTCTATATTATTTTTAAAGAAAATAATAAAATTGAAATCCTATTATAATTATAATACATTTTTTTAATCATAATTTAGAATCAAAAAATAATACGATCAATTCTCCGAAAGATTTTTCAAGGAGAACAACAAGAACATGTTTCTATACACTATACACTACTTAGAACAATCTTTCCTGCGATTATATGTTATTTTAAAAAAAAACATAATAAAATTGAAATCTTATTATTATTATAATTCTTATATTGTATTAGCAATTTTTTTATTATAACTTAGAATAAAAAAAGATTACGATCAACTATCTTAAATATTTTTTAACTAATTAAAACAACTGAAACGTGTTTCCATGCAATTCTATTAAACAATTTAAGTTTATAATTTATTAATCGCATAAATTTTTTATGCAAATAACATAATTCTTTTTATAATTTTATAACATTTAATTAAATAAAAAATTATTAATTAATTAAAATAAATCCCCGAGCCCGTGCTTCGCATGGGTTATCATCTAGTATAAGTAATGACCCAACAATAGAACTTACATATTTGTTTGTGAGATCAAATCATTTTAACAATATTAGAGAATTGTTTGTTTAATGGATTTACATAATCTGATTACTACAATTATTCATGATAGAAATAATGACCAAACTACCTATAAATCGAGCCTCCATTGCCCAAAATACCTCTTGGCGGGATCAGCGCCCGAAATACCCATTATTCTCGCATTACACGTATGCGTATATCCTGTTCATTTCTTTCCATATCTCTCTTATCTAATTTAGTGGTAAGCTCTTCTAATGTATGCAGCAGGTAACCAAGTTTGTGCGTCAGCAAAGCATGTGCAAGAACAAGCCCAACATATCATCTATATTTATATAAGTTACCCAACAAATTGCTATAAAGTCCTGTGCTATTAACCCTACGCATGGGATACATGGGATACAATTTTCTACAAAATTGTACACAAAATACATCAAAACATCTTGTGGGAGTAAAAAAAATCAAATCTAACTAATAATATAGTCTTGGGTTGCCTGCCAAGCAGCGCTTGTTTATTGTCATTAGCTCGACCTATTTGCACATAAAGTCTTCAATGAGGAGAAAAAGCAAATAGATGCACATATCTATGAATTTATATTACAAGCATAATGTGCAAATATACCTTTGATTCATTAAAATTTACGAAAACTTTCATGAATCTCACATGCTCAAGAGACGTAAAAACATTAAAGTAGCTAGAAAAGTTGTCAGAATAATCATAAGTACGACTCATAAACTCCTCCAAAATTGGATCCCTATACTCCAAAACAAGATTTTTGATTTCATCAATCGTTAATTCCTTCTCAATTATTGGACACTCTTCAATTTTTGTCTCATCTACCAGTGTATTAAGCTCAACAATATTTTTTAGATTTGGTAGAATTTCAATTGCATCCAAATTATCATTATCACGCATGAGACAATCATCAACTACACAAGTAGACTCATCAAACACAAAATTATCATCAATTGCTAAACAAGAATCATGGATCATTGGAAAATTGACACAAGGAGGAATTTCAAGACAACCGTTATGCATCACAAGTTGTACTTCCATAATAAAACTATTCTTTTTAGCATTCTCCTCGTACCAAGCTATTGATTCTGGTTCACATGGACCATCATTCGTACTAGAAATCTCAAAAGTTAGGTCATCAAAGTGTTTAAAAAGTCCCAAAGAAAGTAAAGAAGGATTAGAATGAATTAAACTCTCATCAACATCATTACACATATATGGATAAAGATCATGATATTGATTTTCAAAGGCACGTGAAAAATCTGTGCTTGGTGGGTATGAAGCATAACATGAGTTCTCAGAATGGAACGAATTCACCTGATATTGAAAGGCAGAGTGTATTAACTTGTAACACTATAACTAATGTAACTCAATTAAAAGAAAAGATACTTAACCAGAAGACAATCAAGAACAAGAAGTCACAAGAAATCAACACTAAATGAAGACAAGGTAATTGATACAATTGAACATGTTAACTATGATCAAGCCAAGAAGAAATCATTGAGAGAAGTTCAAGTCAAAGTTGTTCAGGCCTCAGTGATTTGAGAATTCGAGATTCAAGATCATAACTATCAGTATCAACAAGACCAACTGATTTCAAGTGAACAAGAAGGAAAGCAAATATTGGAAAGTCAAGTTACTAAGTGAATATGGTAATTTATTCAAGAAGCAGAAACACTATCAAGACTAGTCACTTATGAACCAGACCAGTGCATCAAGTGTCAGGACATTGATAGCAAGTTTATGTCAGTAATAAAGATCCATGTTCAAGAGCTTGCTGAAGAATAAAGAAGATATGAAGATATCACAAGCTCAAGATGTGCATTGAAGTTTCAAGTTGAAGACCAGAATATTTTCTAAGTACCAAATGTTCTGGATGGCCAAGTAGAATATTTCTAAGTAGAAGTTCGACTTAGAAATTTCGAGATGGCTAAGTAGAAATTCTCAAGTAGAAGTTCTACTTAGAGTGCAGCTTCAACATGACACATGGCATCTTCTGATTGGCAGATTTCCAAGCTTTCAAGATAAGGCAAGATTTATGTGGACATCATTGGGCCACGTACATCTTAGTCTTTGAAGACTACAGGACATAGATTACATGTAGTATAAATAGAAGCACTTGTGTAATGTTTCAGTTAGTGAGCAATATTGAGAAAAACACAAGAAAAAGAGAGAGAGTATATTCACAGAGCTTAGAATCATTTACTTCTCTCTGAACTTCTGTTATACTTTGTAATGAATGTTGTAGCAACCTTTTCAAGTTATATATAAAGAAATATATTCCTTGAATCTGTGTGTTCATTTATTGCATCGTATTTATTGCTTCTCATAATCGAAAAGTTGTATTCACCCCCCCTCTACAACACATTTGGACCTAACAATTGGTATCAGAGCGGATGTTTAACATACAAAACATAGATCCTTGTGTTTGGTAGAAGAATCGTGAGTTTTCATTTTCTAGATCTACTTTTCATTTTTTCGAAAAGTGTGCTTTAATTCGTTTCCAGTGAAAACTCATCCGGGAAAAATTATTTAAATACTCCAGGTGTGATTATTTGGCTTGGGTGTATTTTAATTAATTTTTGTGAATTAATCTGGGTTCATTGATATTTGGTGTTCTTGAGTGTTCATCATCTGTTCTTGTCAAAGAAGATAACCAAACAACTTTTTGATCTCCTTTTTCAAACAAACAAAGATAGTCAAAAAGGTGTTTTTGTACTTTTGATTTGATTATTATTCCTTGGCCGAAAGCAAAAGAAAGTGTACTCAGTGCTTTGCAGGTGGGTTAGTCACTTTCGGCGTGTAAAGTAATCAAAAGTCAAAAAGAGTGTTAAAGTGATAATATTGTTTATTCAATATTAAAGTGATCTGCAGAAAAATTTATTCTAAGGACAAAAGTTCTACATAGAATTTCTACTTGAGATTTTCTACATAGAATTTCGACTTGGACAATTTCTACTTAGAGAAATTTCGACTTGAGCAAAATTTCTACTTAGAGAAATTTCGACTTGGCAGAAGTTCTACATAGATATTCTACATAGCCTAGTCTTGGGTACTTAGAAACTTTTAGTGACCAGATTTGAAATGGCTCCTAAAAATTCTTTCAAGATCCCAATGTTCAACCGAGATCACTATGAAGAATGGGTTTTCAGAATGAGACTCTACTTAGAGACTATTAACCCTGAGTATCTGGAAGTCCTTGAAAAGGGTAAATTTGTTCCAATGAAAGCTATTCCTGAGCGTACGGAAGGAGAGGAGGTTATACCTGCTCGGTCTGAGCCTAAAAAGGCAGCGGACTTTACGGATGCTGACAAGGAGCAAATAGCTTATGATACTTCTGTAAGACAAACCTTGATGGAATCTCTTGATCATGAAATGTTCAACATAGTCAAAGGTTTGAATACAGCAAAGAAGATTTGGGACAAGATAGAAGTTGTCATGGAAGGATCTGCAGAGGTTAGAAGCAACAAGACACTTATACTCAAGATGGAGTATGACACCTTCAGAATAAGAAAAGGAGAAAGCATAACAGATGTCTATCTACGATTCAGTCAGTTGGTATTGGATTTGAATCTGAGAGGTGTTACTCTCCCCATGGTTGAGACCAATACAAGATATCTGAGGAACCAGCCAAAGAGCATTGAACATAGGGTCTACGCAATCAGAGAAACCAGAGATTTGCATACAACTTCTCTGGAAGAATATTATGGAATTCTGAAGACCTATGAGCTGGAGACACTTCAAGATCAAGCATGGGACAATGATTCAAAAGGAAAAGAAACTGCATCAGGATTAGTTGCTGATGAGGAAGAGTCAAAGAAGGCAATGGTTGCAGCAAAGCCTAAATCATCACCTGCACCGCATCAAGTTGATAATGATGACGAGTGTGCATCTAACAGTGATGATGACTACTTCACCCAAGAAGAGCTGGACAACATGGACGATAGTGTCGTGGCATACATGGCAAGGAAGTTCAGCAATATGAGATTCAGAAAGAGCAACCGACCACAGAGAAATTCTTCATCTTATTATCGGGCTGCTAAGGGTGGTGGTAGTTCGTCAGGCTACAAAAGCAAAGGCAAGAGTACCAGCTACAAATCTCCGTTGGATTTCAAAATGAAGTTCAATTGCTATAATTGTGGTGAACCTGGACATTTTGCCTCGGACTGCAAAAAGCTTAAACAGACTTATCCAAAAGAGACATTTGAAGCCCTCAAAAGCAAGTATGAATCGCTGGTGAAAGAAAAACATGGTAAAAGAGCTTTAGTAGTAACAGAAGGAAGAGCTTGGGATGATTCAGATGAGGAAGATGTTACTCATGTAGCAAACTTTGCGCTCATGGCTGAGACATCAGAGGAACCAGAGGTACCAGTTCTAACCCTTAAAGTAGAAATGTCTATTGATGATTATAAGGAACAGAACGGGGCTCTTAGCGAAGAGATCTACATGTTGTGCAAAAGCCTAGACACTTCTCAAAAGGAACAGAAAACACTTGTCGCCAAAAGCAGAATGCTTGAGGCAAAAGTGGAAGAGTTAGAGGCTGCTTGCACTGTAGATACTTCCCTAAGAGATTTTATTAAATCTTTGGAACACAAGCTCGTCCTTAAGGAAGAAATAGAATCATGTTTAAGGAACAAACTAGCTGAGTTAGAAACTAAATGTGAAGCTTACAAACTAGCTGCTAGTAAAGTGTATGTAGATAACGACGTATTTAAGAAGATAACTGGAGTAGGTGTAGGACTTGATTATTCTGATCTTTCTAAGAAAGAAGGCAAGAGAATTATCGACCCTAGTTCCAGTGACCCTAAAAAGGAAATCCCTAGCATTCTTAAATCTTCTGTCAAACCCATCTACAAACACCTTGTTCCTAGAATAGAAGAAGAAGAGACTGAATTGATAGCTAGATATGAGATTGAGATGGAAGATCGTCAGAAAGCACAACCTATAACTCCTATTAAACAAGTTAAAATCAATTTCCCTAGTGATGAATCTAGACTAGGAATAGGAGCTAAGGCTGTTAAACAACAAGGGAAGAAAGGCATAAAAGAGGTTAAGGCTGAACGAATAAAGAAAGCATGTTATCACTGCAAATCTACTGAACATCTTTCTTATGCATGTAAAGCTAACATAAATGTTCCTGCTGCACATGCCATGCCTGTCACACATACAATGAATAATCTGCATCAGAATCATGCACAGTGTGGTCAACCTAATTGTATGCCATGCACTTTTAACGTCATGCAAACTTTTGTGAATTTAATGAATGCATCTAGCCAGTCGTGCTCAAATACTGCTGCTAGTTCAAACATCAAGAAAAAGCATGTGAGAGCTAAGACTGTCAGTCCTCCTAAAGTTAGGAGTGACAAACCTTCTCCTAGGACTGATAAATATGTCAAGTCTGAGAAAGGAAAGGAGGAAGTCGAAAGCTCTAGTAATGTTAAGAAAAGTGCATCTCCTGTTGTTAAATCTGTTGATTATCAATCTTATCGAAAAGCCGGGCCCAATCAAAGTTGGGTTCCGAAGAAAGTCTAACCAATCTGTCATTGCAGGGCATTAAGCAAAAGAGAAATAAAGTTATATGGGTGCTAGACAGTGGAGCATCGAGGCATATGACTGGAAACAAGTCCCTGCTTACAGAGTTGGTTATGAAAGCTGGCCCTTATGTTACCTTTGGAGATGACAGCATAGGTGTGACAAAGGGATATGGCAAACTGAAAACTGGCAATGTCATCATTGAAGATATTTCCTATGTTGAGGGATTAAAGCATAATTTGTTGAGTATCAGTCAATTCTGTGACAAAGGTTACGAAATTGTCTTCAACAAGAAAGGTGTATCAATCACTCACATCAAGGAAGGTTCACTGGCTTTGAGAGGAGTTCGAAAGGCAGATCTTTTTGTTGCAGACATGGATTCAGCAAATCAGAATGAAGTCACCTGTTTCTACAGCAAAGCTTCGGATGATGAAAGCTGGTTATGGCACAAAAAATTATCTCACTTAAACTTCAAAACGATGAATGCTCTCGCGAGGCGAGAATTGGTGAGAGATCTACCTCAAATGGAGTTCGCTCCGAAAGGACTCTGTGAAGCCTGTGAAATGGGAAAGTCGAAACGAGCATCGCATAAAAGCAAAGAAATTTCTAGTATCACTGAGCCTCTGCAACTTCTTCATATGGATTTGTTTGGCCCAGTGAATGTCCTATCTTTGTCTAGGAAAAGATATGCATTGGTAATCGTGGATGACTTCTCCAAGTATACATGGGTATTGTTCGCAATGACGAAAGACGAAGTACCTTTCCTAATCATTGATCACATCACTCAAATTGAGAATGTTTCAACACTTACTGTGAAGACGATTAGATCAGACAATGGCACTGAATTTAAAAACGCAGTGCTAAATGACTTCTGTGTATCTAAGGGAATACGTCGTCAGTACTCAGCCCCGAGAACTCCACAACAAAATGGAGTAGTTGAAAGGAAGAATAGAACATTGGTTGAAGCAGCAAGAACTTTGTTGTGTGATTCGAAACTTCCTCTGTATTTCTGGGCAGAAGCAGTGAGTACCGTGTGTTACACTCAAAATCGATCCTTGATCATAAAAGATAAAGAAAAGACACCATGTGAGCTAATGAACGGAAGAAGACCAACAATCAAATACTTTCATGTCTTCGGAGCAAAATGCTATGTACTAATAGATGATGAAAATCTAGGCAAGTTTGCAGCAAAAGCTCGTGAAGGAATCTTTGTTGGTTACTCCACAGATGTGGTAGCAACTTATAGGGTGTTCTTAGTAAATGATCGAAAAGTGACTGAAAGCTACAACGTCAGATTCGACGATACCAAACTCTCATCAATTTCAAGAGATTCTAGTGAACCCGAGTCCCTAAAATTTCAGAATCTGGACTTAGAAGATCTTGAAGATGAACCTGAGTTGGTTGTCCCATTAAATGTTCCAAGTGTACGTGAAGAACCTGAGTCTAGTGAACAAGCTAATTCTACAAGATCAGGAGAGACTTCTTCAGCACGAACCAGTAACAACTCAGGGGGAGTAAATAGCAGCTCAAGGACTACTGTTCAAGGCTCGAGTCGAGTTGACTCTAGTTCTGTAGGAGCTGGCACTAACTCAGGGGGAGTTAGTGAAAGTAATCAAAGTAGTCAGCACCACAACTCAGAAAGTCATGCTGAATCATCAAGACAATTTCCAAGAGAACGGGTATGGAATAGAGACCATCCGTTTGAATTAATTATTGGTGATCCAGATGCTGGTGTGTCTACTAGAAGAAATGCAAGAGCTGACCTGGCTAATATTTGCTTATATTCTGGGTTCTTATCCAAGCTTGAACCTAAAGAAATAGAAGAAGCTCTTGGTGATGCTGATTGGGTGATTGCCATGCAAGAGGAACTCAATCAGTTTGAAAGGCAGAAAGTTTGGAAACTGGTACCCCGACCAAAGAACAAATCAGTAATTGGAGCAAGGTGGGTATTCAGAAATAAAATGGATGAAAACGGACTTGTAACACGAAACAAGGCTCGTTTGGTTGCAAAAGGTTATTCTCAGCGAGAAGGAATTGATTATGATGAGACCTATGCACCAGTTGCAAGACTTGAGGCAGTCAGGATGTTTTTGGCATTTGCAGCACATAAGAACTTCAAGGTTTTCCAGATGGATGTGAAAAGTGCCTTCCTGAACGGAGAGTTAGAAGAAGAAGTGTATCTGGAACAGCCGCCTGGCTTCATTGATCCAGAACTTGTAGATTTTGTGTATCTTCTCTTCAAATCTGTCTATGGCCTCAGGCAATCCCCAAGATGTTGGTATGAAACCCTATCCGTATTCTTAATTGAAAGTGGTTTTAATAGGGGAGTAATTGACAAAACATTGTTCTATAAGAATGTGAAGAATGATCTAATACTTGTTCAAGTCTATGTGGACGATATTATCTTCGGGTCATCGAATGAGCGCTTGTGCGAGAAATTTGCTAAGCTAATGCAAGACAAATACGAGATGAGCATGATGGGAGAGCTGTCTTTCTTCCTTGGATTACAGATCAGTCAGAGAAAAGATGGTATCTTTATCTGTCAATCCAAGTATGTCAGAGATTTACTCAAGAAGTACAACCTAGAAGATGCATCAGCAGCTAAGACTCCCATGGCAACAGCCACGAAGCTTGATGAAGACAAATCAGGTAAATCAGTTGACATCACAAGCTATCGAGGTATGATTGGCTCACTTCTCTATTTAACTGCAAGTAGACCCGATATAATGTTCGCGACTTGTTTATGTGCAAGATTCCAAGCGGATCCTAGAGAATCACATCTCATAGCCGTCAAAAGAATTTTTAGGTATCTCAAGGGCACACCAAATCTAGGAATTTGGTACCCAAGAGATACAGGTTTTAATCTAATTGGCTATACGGATTCAGATTATGCAGGTTGCAGGATTGATAGGAAAAGCACATCTGGTGCTTGTCAATTTCTTGGCAGAAGATTGGTGTCCTGGCAAAGTAAAAAGCAACATACAGTATCTACTTCTACTGCTGAAGCTGAGTACATTGCTGCTGGAAGCTGTGTAGCTCAAATACTGTGGATGAGGAACCAATTGAAGGATTATGGCATGGAGCACAAGAAAATTCCAATTATGTGTGACAACACAAGTGCCATTGCCATAACCAACAATCCTGTAGATCACTCAAGAACCAAGCACATAGACATCAGGTATCACTTCATAAGAGAACATGTCGAGGAAGGGACTGTGGAGCTACATTTTGTGCCCACAATGCAACAAATTGCAGATATATTCACCAAACCTCTTGATGAAGTAACATTCAATAGGTTGGTTGGTGAATTGGGAATGCTTAACACAAGTTAGTAAAGCCTTCTATCTGTAAAATCCATGTTTATGATTGTATATGCAAGCTACTTAATCATTATGTGCTTAGACTTTAAAATGCCTAATTAATGATTATTATAGGTTGCATATAGTGTGATTTTACATGAATTCAGTGTGTTTTAAGTGTCTTTTATAGCACAAATCTTTGAATTTATGTTTGTTAGATTGCATGATCATAGGGGGAGTTAAATTCATAATATTCTAAATTTTGCATGATTTTTAGATGAATTTACCTGTGTTTTTCATGTAATTAGAGGCCTTAGAATTATCAAGGAATGTTTTAATTATGTCATATATTAAAATCCTTGAATTGATATTTATATTAATTTGGCAAAATTAAGTGTTGAGTTTTTCAAAGAAAAATTGCCAAATTATTCTAAGTATCTTCAAAATTTCGAGTTAAACACTATCTCGAAACTTATCTTGAAATTCTAGTTGAATTTCGATTTGAGCTTCCAGAGTGAAGTTTTGAAAATTCTAAGTATGGGAAAAATTTCGAGTTAGCCTCTATCTCGAAATTTATCTCGAAATTCGACTTAGGGTTCGAATTTGAGTTACCAGTGTGCCTATTTCCTTATTCAAAATATTCCATATAATATCTATCTTACAGGGGATATTGTTTGAATTAATCTGAGAGAATAACTTCGAATTATTTAATAATTTCGAGTTAGACTCTATTTCGAAACTCAACTCGAATTTCGACTTGATGTTCGAGATAGAGCTCTCAGTTGTAAGGGGATTTTTCGAGTTAACTCCTAACTCGAAGTCTATCTCGAATTTCTACTTGAATTTCGAGATAGGTTTCCCTAGTGATGTTGGTGGTTTGTGCTGTTTACATGGTCTGTTATAGTTAAATGGTAAAGTTTTTCGAGTTAACATCTATCTCGAACTCTATCTCGAAGTTCGACTTAAAAAGGTTCGACTTAGACTTCGAGATAGAATTTCGACTTGAGTTCTCCATGTATGTACTTAGAGTTTTCATAATTTTTAACAGGGACACTTTTGTCATTTCACATTCATGTCTATATCTACATCTCTAACTCGATGATTTCATTTCACTTTACCTAATTCAGTTTTACAGCCGCACACATATACTTACAGGCGATTTCATACTTTCAGACCACTGATTCGTGATTTTTGTGACTAATCTCATACGGACAACGAATTACTGCCCGACTTTTGACTGCCACTATCTGAGTGACTAGTAATATCTGAGTTTGTGTGTTTGTGTATCTGTTCTTATTTCCCGATATATATACACACGTATATACACACACCACTTCAAAGTCATATACACACGATTTCACTGGTGTGTACACACATAAATTCACTGATTTCACTGGTATCAGATTCTGTTAATTGGTTGTTGATTTTCGCCTCTCACAGTGATAATTATCTATAACCCGTAGTTTAATCTTTCAAGAAGTGACTTTTGGTCTTTTTGTTAAATTAAAAGGGCTATAACTGATAATTCTAAAATTAATTGTTTTTCAAAAATTAAAATTAATTTTCACATCTATTAAAGAAAAACTTTTAATTAAAATGGCTCACCAATTTTCACTTGCCAAAAACAATTTTTATAATATTTCTACGGAAATTGGTGATCAACTCCCACGCTTTAAGTCTTGGATACGATTTCTCAATTTGTATTCCAAAGCTAGCGATGCTTTTACTGCTAAACCTACACTAGTACATGATGCTTTACAGCAATTATGGACTAGTGCAGTTTCTTTTGGGAGCAAATCAACCCCCTTTGGTTTCAGGTTTACCATAGCGGGTCAGGAATATGAGGTGACTGAACAAATTGTCAACAAGGTTCTGGGATTCCCCATTAAAGATGCTTATGATTCAGAACCTACAGCTGCAGAACGCCTCAGATTCTTTGAAGAAATAGGGTGTTATCCTCCGACTGGCCGGATCACTGGAAACATCCAAAAACAATTTCTTCATGTGGAATGGAATTACTTTTTCGAGGCCATTACAAGATGTTTTCGGGCACGAGAAAGCGATTACCATCAAATTTCCATTCCCATGCAAAACCTTGGAATTGCCCTAGCAAGAGAGCTGGATATAAATTATGGACGAATAGTTCTCTCTGAGATAGTGGCTGTGATGGGATCTCCTGCAAGTAGAGACCTCAACACAACAGATGTTGTCTGCTGGTTTCCTCGGTTCTTACAGATGCTGATTAATCATTTAATACCGAAGGATGCTCTTACAGTTAGACAGAGTTTTGCCAGAAGTCAAAAATCTGCACCACTAGGGATGGGCACTAAGTCACTTTCAACAGTTGAAAATCAGGATAAACATCATGGAAAACCGATGTCTATTCCTGATACCTTACAACAGTGGCTTACATATGATGAGGGAGTTACCACCTTGATGGAATTCTCGCAAGTTTCATCACATGTTCAGAATCGGTCTGCTCATGCTGAGGCATTTGAAGAGATTCCTAATGAACAAAGCGGAGACGAACAAGGTAATGAATCAGGTAATCTCTCTCGACATTCTACTCATTCCTCTTCCTATGTTTCTGATTCCCAGACCCAAGAGACTGCTAGCCCGCAGGATCTATCCCAGGGTGAGAGCTATATTTCTAATTCTATATCACCCCAGTCACCGGAATCCAAACAGCCAGCACAAGTAAATGTAGGATATGATGAAGAGAGTGAACCCGAAGAGCAGCAACTCATTCGAAAGAAACCCAAAATTTCTCATGCTGCTACTTCTAAATCTCAGTCAAACCCTAGAGTGTCACACGCAACCACTCCACCTCACGAGAGTGGTTCACCCCTTGAACAATCTGCACACAGGGATTTTGATTTTGATGATGATTATGTACCTTTTGAAGATACTGTTGCTTCAAGAGGACATGAAGCTTTAAAAGCTTCAGCCGTACCTTCACCGGTACGTACTGATGCTACAAAGAGGATCGGTTCTGATGTCGTACAAGAACACTTTGTAGCCTCTCAGCCTGAGATTCCAACTCAGGAACAAACAGCATTTGATCCCATAACTGCAAATTATATTGCATATCCAGTTTCTGCAGGTACTGCTTCATATTTTGGATCATTTATTGAAGATATACACGAGCGTGAGACAGGGAGTGTGTGTGAGAGGTTAGGGAGAGAGGGACCTTCATTTTTAAGGCCCGAAACCGAGCGCCAAATACCAACAGAACGAGAATTAGAGCGAGGTCACCTAAACCAAACACCGTCCCTTAATACTGAAAATCTTGATACTCGTATGTCTTCTATGGAAAATCAAATGAAGCAGTTTGGGCAGACGATGGGGCAGTTAGGGATGAACGTTGGGAACAATCAAAGGGCCCTTGACGACTACGCAGCACGAATGGCAAGTCAAGCTACAGCTTTTAATGATTTGACAAACAAGGTAAATGACTTGGGCCATGCTGCTGGTGTCTTGGGAAACACTCTGAATGACAGGATGGGAGCAATGGAGCTTACAATGGATACTCTGGCTGTGGAGATCAGTAGAGTTATGTTCGCAATCAGAAGTTTTGTGCCCCCAGAGTGTTTCGCGCCGCAACAACCTCCCCCCGATGCTGGTACAGGTGGTGCTAGTGGAGCAGGACCCTATGGTTCTGGTTTTGAAGATTTTTATGCAGCTGGTGGATCTGGAGACCAGGGTGGAGTTCAGGATAACTCACCTAAGGGGGAGAGTATAAAGGAGACGAGACAGCAGGGAGTTCAAATCGAAGAAATTCCAGAACAAGCTGCTCTTATAAAAGAAATAGAAATTGAGCCGTCTATTGATGAAGAGGCTCTGAGAAGGAAAAAGGGTAAGGCCATAGCGATTGAGCAAGATGAGCCATTCGTTGACCTGAGTCATCAAGAAAAAGTACATGTGGTACTTGACTCAGATTCCGATATGGAAGACGCACCTTTGAAACATGCTATAAAGAGATCATTGAAAGATAAAGGTGGAGGTGCTGGGATGTCTGTCGGAAGGCCTGAAGAAATTACTGTTGATGAGGAAACCCTGAAGTCTCAAAAGTTAGCCTTAGATCAAGCTGAGTTCTTTAAAATGAAGGCAATGCAAGATCGTGCTGCGTTTCAGGAAAAGAAAGCGGAGCTACAAGGGAAGCAGTACGATTATGAGCTTGCAAGGCTAGCTGATCCTCAGATTGATCTGGACAATAGAAGGATAGGGCAGAAGTGGGATGACGCAAGGAAGATATTGATGGGACCATGTACAAAAGGAGATCATAACAAGGAGGCAGATGATCTGTTCTACAACCTAAATTTGCAGAATCCAATGGCTGCTGACTACATAAGTGCTTTAAAGAGATTAATTTCTAAAGTCAGGGTTGGATACAATTCAACGCAAAAGGAGTGGCAGGTTATTTTGTCTTTCACAGAAGGAGTCCCAATGTCTTTCATGTATGTGGATGACCAATTCATGACGAGAAGATCTGCATCAGAGTTGTTCTTGCTAGCAACAAAAATTCAATACTCTCATTCTGAGAATCTAAGCATTCTGTATAGGGATCACTTAATGCAGCTAGCAGAGGACAAGGGTCCAGAATTCTCAGCATATCCAAATGTTGTCCGGATGGTGGTTGACAGTAAAATGAAGAGGGTGAGCTTGGAGGAAAAGGACTTAATGGAACTTTCAGTGGAATCTCTTAAGGCCGTCTGTAGGCAAATGATGAGTAAGGGATTCGCTTCTGAGCTTAAAGATAAATCAGTGAAGATCATTGAAAGCGTCATACTCAAGAAGAGCAATGAGGTGTGGAAGTGTGATGTCATTGCTCCAAACCCTCTTGATAATGTGAAGATTGAACCAGAGCTAATGGAGAAGAAATGGAATATTCTTCAAGCTATGAAGAATGTAGATGAAGCTCTGAATCTTCCTACTGGAGAACTGGAACAAGGAGAGATAAGGGAGGCAGTTGGTGTTCCAGGAAGAGACAGTGTATACTGGATACACTCTTTTGTTGATAATACAGCTGATGCCTTAGTATTCATAGATGCAGACCAGAATCAAACATTCTTGCATATGAGTAAACAATGGCTGCTGCAGACTCAAGATGCTGCATTTCTGGAGAAAGTGTTATATGTGTTCAAATGGGAAGATGTGGAAGTTAAGTATGTGACAGAAAAGCAGAGACTCGTGAGTTACCTGTCTGATGTAGTAGTGGAAAAGAAGCGATTGGAGCGAGATGCGGCTAGTGTCCACAATACTAACCGTGTCATAGGCTATCCCAAAATGATCTATTGTCAGTTTAAAGCTGATAAAACTCATAGGAAACCTCGGCTTATAATGAAGAAATTTGAGGAAATTCCAGAGATCAGGACTACTCAGGAGGTGGACAAACTCAGAAGGCTTTTCAAACATCCTTACCCAGAACCCAGGAACCCTCTAGAAATGGAAGCAGTAAGTTTGTTGAATACTAGGTGGACGCAACTTCATGATCCAGTATATAAGAAACAAAAGCAGCAAGAGGAGAAGCGCAGAAGGCAGAAAGAAGAAAAGGACCAAGCTGCTGAAGCTAGGAAGAGGAAACGGAATTAGGGTTAAAGGTCAGAGTGGTGTGAACTTGAAGTTGGAAAAACTTCATGTCTTTCGGTTGCTTTAACTCACTTGAGGAAAATTCATCTTAGAATGAATCCAATAAGGTGATATAAGTTTGACTAAAAGATATGAAATAATCCAGGTGATAGGAATCATTCAAATGATCTTTAATTTGAGGTTCGAATTCTGTTTCTAGTTTAAGTTCTTTGTATTGTTTTCAAGTACTTTTCAATTGTATATTTTTCAAGAATGTAATGTTAATTATCTTTTCTCGTCTCATTGATTAGTTGAGTTATCCTTCATTAATTTGAATGTCATTGTTAGACAATCAAATTGGGGGAGATTGAAAGGCAGAGTGTATTAACTTGTAACACTATAACTAATGTAACTCAATTAAAAGAAAAGATACTTAACCAGAAGACAATCAAGAACAAGAAGTCACAAGAAATCAACACTAAATGAAGACAAGGTAATTGATACAATTGAACATGTTAACTATGATCAAGCCAAGAAGAAATCATTGAGAGAAGTTCAAGTCAAAGTTGTTCAGGCCTCAGTGATTTGAGAATTCGAGATTCAAGATCATAACTATCAGTATCAACAAGACCAACTGATTTCAAGTGAACAAGAAGGAAAGCAAATATTGGAAAGTCAAGTTACTAAGTGAATATGGTAATTTATTCAAGAAGCAGAAACACTATCAAGACTAGTCACTTATGAACCAGACCAGTGCATCAAGTGTCAGGACATTGATAGCAAGTTTATGTCAGTAATAAAGATCCATGTTCAAGAGCTTGCTGAAGAATAAAGAAGATATGAAGATATCACAAGCTCAAGATGTGCATTGAAGTTTCAAGTTGAAGACCAGAATATTTTCTAAGTACCAAATGTTCTGGATGGCCAAGTAGAATATTTCTAAGTAGAAGTTCGACTTAGAAATTTCGAGATGGCTAAGTAGAAATTCTCAAGTAGAAGTTCTACTTAGAGTGCAGCTTCAACATGACACATGGCATCTTCTGATTGGCAGATTTCCAAGCTTTCAAGATAAGGCAAGATTTATGTGGACATCATTGGGCCACGTACATCTTAGTCTTTGAAGACTACAGGACATAGATTACATGTAGTATAAATAGAAGCACTTGTGTAATGTTTCAGTTAGTGAGCAATATTGAGAAAAACACAAGAAAAAGAGAGAGAGTATATTCACAGAGCTTAGAATCATTTACTTCTCTCTGAACTTCTGTTATACTTTGTAATGAATGTTGTAGCAACCTTTTCAAGTTATATATAAAGAAATATATTCCTTGAATCTGTGTGTTCATTTATTGCATCGTATTTATTGCTTCTCATAATCGAAAAGTTGTATTCACCCCCCCTCTACAACACATTTGGACCTAACAGATATTGATTAAAATCCTCATAAGAATTGAATTGTTGGTGAGAATAAGAATTGAATTGTTGGTGAGGATTGAAGTCTTGATATCGTTCCTGATCGCTATAGAAAATCTGAGCATTATTCCAGCCATGGTTGTTATCCATGTCGTCTCTCTACCTCAAAAACTTGCTCTAGGTTCCTCAAAGAAACCTATCAATTCCCGGCAGCGGCGCCAATTTGTTGATGTGTATTTTTACGAAGTTCGTTCACAGGGAAGGATTGATATCAATACCAATTCCAAGTCTTTTATCTCTTACAGTTCAGAAGTGTGGTGAAATATTATGGTGGTTTGTGTTTATCTACTAATTAATCTTATAAACAAATAAAAACTATATATTAAGTATGAGAGAAAATAATCCAAGAATTAGGGTTCTTCAATTGGCTATCATGAATGTCTAATTCGTGCCTCTTGTTTTGTTAAAAACAATCCTTCCAATGTTTATAAAATCCTCTCCCAAGGTAAATTATAGTGCCTACAATTATCCCTTGAATGCCACTCCCACGGTCATACAAAGTACAACTATAGACTATTAAGAACCAAGGATTATCAGTTTCACAATTCGCATATCAATCTCCCGATCTAATACTTAAATTGTGTCTATCATATCATGTACTAGAATTACAACTCCTCTCCCAATTCGTTATAATTCCTAGAGATTTAACTAAAAGTTCGCGACTCTTCTAATTGGGAATTCTTTATTTCCTGTCATAAAACATTAAACTCTAATTAATAATATCCAATTATTTATAAAATACAATAAATATGAGAATAAAATCATATAAAATACATATAAATATATATTCTATCATTCATTTCTTTCCATATCTCTCTTATCTAGTTTAGTGGTAAGCTCTTCTAATGCATGCAGCAGGTAACCAAGTTTGTGCGTCAGCAAAGCATGTGCAAGAACAAGCCCAACATATCATCTATATTTATATAAGTTACCCAACAAATTGCTATAAAATCCTGTGCTATTAACCATACGCATGGGATACATACGCAGTCCTCGGCTATGCAACAAGAATATGCATACTCAAAATTAATAAAATAATAAAATTCTTTTGGGTACGCATGATACATATGCGTATTCTTGACTACATAAATGGTGGATGCGCTTCGATACTGTACTTCTTTGACTTGGTTAATGAATTTAATGTGAATATCTGACCACGCATTTCTGTAATGCGAATTTGGTGGATATTTTTGACGCTACTCTACTCGTTTGGGTATTTTGGGATATCAATTTTTAAATACGGGTAATTAAGGGTTTCACCCTTCATGATATTGATATTGATTCGTGATGTTAAATTAAATGTTAATATTTATAAAATTTATTTAGTTTTATTAAAAATATGAATAATTGAGAATGCTTTAATAATTATTTAAGAAATTTGTACGACTTGATCGATCATCTCCTAATCAGTTGACTCCTTAAAAAATTTACAAGCACGTGGTTTAATCATTAATGCACAGCAAATACTGTGCTCCTTTGTTTTTTTTATATTAGTATTTTGATTTTTATGCACACATTTTTAGGTGCATTGACACATATTTAAGATTATTGTTTTTGAAATTTCTTTTTAGAATAAAAATCAAAAAAAATTATTGAAAAAAATTAATTTTAACTATGTAGTCAAAACATTTAAAAATACGTGCAGAGAAGTTGAGCGAATAATATAAAAAAACAAAGGAAGTACTCCCTCCGTCACTAAATAAATTGCCTGTTTTTGACTGGACACATTTGCCAACGCACACTTTTGATCGTTAATATCTTGAATTTTGTATTAGTATTAAATATAAAAACTTCACTGTATTAAAGTATTCATAAATATGAATCCAACAAGATCACTCATGACAATATTTGATCTTATAAATTAGACGTAAATTAGTAATTTGTCTCATGTTATAAATATTCCCAACATTTTAAACGAGCAACTTATTATGAGACGGACGAAGTATGAAACTACAAATAATTTGTAGGACAGGCTACAACAACCCTGAATATTTATTGCGTTCATGCCCTCCACATGTTACTAGAAGATGCCTGTGTGACTTCCGATCCTACTAGACTTCGTTTTATTTTATTATGGACAAAAATTTAAAAAGATATAAAATATAAAAATATGGTCATTTTAGTTAAATAATGAGATCTAAAAATCATGGTTAGATACATTTTTAATTCATGTATAATTTATGTACATTTATTTATTGTCAAAAAAATATTTTGTAGTTGTACTACTTCCATTATTTTATATTTTTAGTGTCATGGGTAGAGATGCTCAAAAAGCCCATTGAGCCGGGCTTTGATCGGACTTTGAAAAGCCCGGACTTTTTGGTCAAAGCCCGGCCCGGGCTTTGACTTTGACCGGACCGGGCCGGGTTTCTGTGAAAAATATGAGCCCGTTTTGGTTCTTGAAGCGGGCTGCGGTGGGCTTTTTTCCGGGCTTGAAGCGGGCCGGGTCGGATCGGGCTTTTTCCGGGATCAAATGCGATCGAGATTTTATGTTATATAAGAATGTTTTTTATGTAATAATGACAGTGTTAAACAATCTATATTGCCGATACGAATATTACATTTATCGATTTACTTTTTGATTTGATGATATATTAATTGATTACACATGTACTTAACTTGTTTTCGTTCATGTATAGTAATATATGCATATAAATAATCTTATTATTAATAATGAATATGTAAATATATATGTACTTAAATTATTTTTATATTTGTAGGAAGTGTAAATACATAAATATTTATGTAAGTATACTAGAATAATCGAATTTTACCCGGACTTTTTCGGGCCGAACCGGGCTTTGAATCGGGCCAAACCGGGCTTTTAATCGGGCTGGGCCGAAGACCGGGCTTTTTAAAAGACCGGGCTTTTGCCGGGCCGGGCTTTGGCCAAAAATATAGGGACCGTTCAAGGCCCTCGGCCGGGCTTGACCGGACCGGGCTTTGGCCGGGACAGGCTTTGACCGGGCTTTGCCGGATCGGTCCAGACCAAATTTTCGGGCTCGAGCTTTTTGTGCATCTCTAGTCATGGGGGTTCATTTGGATTGTAAAATATTTTCTCATGAAATTATTTGGTATAAATATATGGGAATACTAAGGTGTAGTGGTTGAGCCACTGGCCTCCTTTGAAGGAGGTCAGGGGTTCGATTCCTGCGTGTGCGTGAGTTTCCTAGTTTGTATTAGGTTTCTTTTCTGTATTTGTAATTCTGTACTTGGCCGGGGATCCTTCGGAAATAGCCTCCCTATTATATAGGGGCATGGTCTGTGTACATTTACCCTCCTCAAACACCACTTTGAGTGGTATTATAACTGAGTAAGTCTTGTTATTGTTGTATATGGGAATACTAAGATTTTCAAAGATAAACGTGTGAATAAAATTTGTTAAATGCATTCCCATGTCGACAACATAAAAGCCAGTAAGTCATCCTATATAGGAGTAATAATTACTCCATAATTATTAGTTAGTGCCTTGCGGCTAAGTCACTATAGATAAAAGCAACTGGCACTTGAGCTCATCAATCTCGTTCAAAAAAGTTTTACAACAAACCAATCACCACTCTTGCCAAACATTTATCTATATCTACATATCCAAGAAGTTTAGCTCCAATAAAAAATTTGATCCTATGGCAGTTTCTATGTCAAATCTTGGCATTCTTCCCTATAAGCCATCAAACAAAGATGTTTTCTTACCATTTTTTGGTCAAAAGTTGCAAAAAAGGTTTGCTAAACAATCCATAGCTCAAGTTGTATCTAAAAACAATGAGATTTTTGCATCTTTAGTCTCTCATGAGCTTGAGAAAGGTAAGTTTTTGTTTAATGGTGATGCAAAAGAAGCCTTGATTAGAAAAAAACAAGAACAAGATGAAAGGAAATTATCGGATTGTTGGAGAGAAATTCATGGTGAAGATGACTGGGTTGGGTTGCTTGATCCAATGGATCCTCTTTTACGAACAGAGCTTATCAGGTATGTCTATCTTATACCGAACTTCTGTTATACATGTTTTAGAAGAACGGATAACTTAACTTTAACGTTTTTTTTTTTGATAAAATCCTACTTGCATTAATAATTCTCAAACTTAAGCATACAAATATAGATGATAAAATTCGGAGCAGAAACATTCCACTCCGTAAGACCTGACATAGAATATGTCTCCCTCGCTAACTGCTAACTTAACTTTAATGTATATGTTAAGTTTAGTTTAAATATTATTCCACCTAAATAAACTTTTCCGGTTATGCCACTATAGGTATGGGGAAATGGCACAAGCTTGTTACGATGGCTTTGATTTTGATCCATTTTCCAAGTACTGTGGAAGTTGTAGATTTAATCGGCACGATTTTTTTCAAGGTTTAGGCATACCGGACCAGGGTTACGATGTGTCACGTTACTTATATGCGACATCTAATATTAATTTACCAAACTTTTTCAAGAAATCAAGGTGGCCTAAAGTTTGGAGCAAAAATGCTAATTGGATTGGATATGTTGCGGTCTCAAACGACGAATTATCAAAGCGTTTAGGTCGGAGAGATATAACAGTTGCATGGAGAGGCACTGTTACACGGCTAGAATGGATTGCGGATTTAATGGATTATTTGAGACCAATTTCATCGGAAAATATTCCATGCCCTGATTCCGAGGTTAAGGTCGAATCGGGGTTTCTCGATCTTTACACCGACAAAGATGAGAATTGTAAGTTCTGCAAGTACTCGGCCCGAGAACAAATTTTAGCTGAAATCAAGAGGTTGACAGAAATGTACTCCAGTGAGGAAATGAGCATTACAATAACTGGTCATAGCCTGGGGAGTGCACTTGCATTATTAAGTGCATATGATATTGTCGAAACGGGTATAAATGTGATGGCTGATACTCGGGCTATACCCGTATCCGTTTTTTCATTTTCCGGTCCACGGGTTGGAAATGCTCGATTTAAAGAAAGGGTTGAATTGCTAGGGGTAAAAGTGTTGAGAGTTGTTAATGTGCATGACATGGTGCCAAAGGCTCCTGGGATGATTTTTAATGAGGCCTCGCCTGCGATGTTAATGAAGTTTGTGAAAGGATCACCGTGGAGTTACTCACACGTAGGAGTCGAACTGGCGTTGGATCACAAGAACTCTCCGTTCTTGAAACAAAATGCTGATATGGTTTGTGCTCATAATCTGGAGGCTCACCTGCATTTGCTTGACGGGTTAGTTTTCATTTTTTTATTTTTGACTTTGATTAAGTTTTGATTAGCTTTAACCTTGATTAGTTAACACAATTATATTGGCATAAGATAAGATAATGCAGAATATGGTACTACGTTGTATATTTATATAATGCTTAAGCTAACTCACTCCAATTTCCGTCAATGGGACAATCACTACAAACCCATCTCCTAAAAAAATTAAAATCTTAGCTTCGGAATATTAATTACTCCCTCTGTTTCTCTCATTTCTTTACGGTTACTATTTTAGGACGTCCCTCTCATTTCTTTACGTTATCATAAATAGTAAGTTTTCCCCACTATTACACCCACTACCTCATATTTAATAATAAAAAAATACTATTACATTCACTACTTTCCTCTACTATCTCAAATCTATTATTAAAAATTGATAGGTCCCACCACTTTACCCACTTTTCTTCTAACTTTACTCATTTTTTATGCATCGTCGTGGTCTCTGTGTCCCCCTCCAAGTCTCCAACGTAAACAAATGAGGGGGACGGAGGGAGTACAAAATTTAAAAACAAAAGAATTTAAAACTTAAAAAAAATCTAATATTACAGTATAATATATTAGGATCACGCTCCGCTGAGAATAGATATTAGCGTAAGAATAATGAAAACATAATTGTTCTGCATTTTTTAAAGGAGTACAGAACAATTGTTTTCACTGTTCTTATATAAAAACTGTTCTCACCTAAATCATGTCCTAATTTATTACTCTCTCCGTCCCATTCAATTGTTTACACTTTTCAAGAAGGGTTTGACATTTTTTAAAATTTTCTTTTCTTGTATAAAAATATAAACACTATATTTTTATACAAAAAAAAGAAAATTTTAATATAAATTATGAAACCATCCTTAAAATACACTTTAAAATACATGTCGGACAATTTTTGAAAAATGTAAACAATTGGATGAGATGGAGAGAGTAATATTATGTTAAAGTTACCAACTTTCTCATCCAAAAATATGGAGTGCGGGAGATTCCTTTCACGGAAGTTGTAGGAATATGTGTGGGGGAGATTTGTTTTAATTAAAGTTTAAATTGTCATTCAGTTAGGTATGAAACGAGTTCAGCACACAAAAGACTGGAAAGATAAAAAAGCAAGAAAGAAAGGATACTCCAATGATTCAAGAAGATGATGCTAAGATAAAATCTGCGATAAAATCAAATTCTGGTATAGAAATGTAGACAAATATTAATGTGTAGGCCATTGTTCCATGGAGAACCATGTTACGTGGAGAACCGTGGAGAACCACTTAAAATGCATTAAAATTGCTTTATATATAAGGACCCCGTCAAGGGTACCTTCACAAAAAATGCTTAAGATAATTGGCTCTATCCATAAAAAAAAAAAAAAAAAAAAAAAACTTGTCGTGGAAATGCGAAGCATTTAAGACAGTAAACGGATGAGTTAGTTAGTCATGAGGGCCGAAGGCTCTCGACACACCCGTCAATCGTCTATTGCCTTTACCATTGATTGCCATTCCTTACAACTTTAGAATGATAAAGGCGCGAAGCGCCGTACAAGAAGGTGCGAAGCACCGTTAACCAGTGAAATCCACTGCCACGTCATCACGTGAACAGTGAATTTTTTTTTCTTTTTTTTTCTTTGACAAATGGATAGAGGGTAGAATTATAAGACTTTTTTGTAAAGGGGCCCCGCCATGGGCCTTATATAAAGGACAATTTTAATGCATTTTAAGTGGTTCTCCACGGTTCTCCACGTAAGATGGTTCTCCATAGAGTGGGACTCTTAATGTGTATGTCTGGGGTTTCTTAAAATAAATAACTTATGACTTATAAACACTTATGTCATATAAGTGATAAGTAGAGCAGTCAGTAGAGTGTTTGGTAAATTAGAACTTATAATCAGTAGATTGTTTGAGTAAATCAGAACTTATTTTTATAATTTTCAAAATATTTGTTTTTTTATATATAACAATGGATATCAATGAATAGATATCGATGAATAGGAAAAATTTGATATATACCTACCAATTTTCTAATGAATGGATCGAGAGATATATTGTTTTGAAGATTTGAAGGATACTGTATATTGCGTATATCGAGAATAAGTTATAAGTTATAATTTGAAAGTAAAGGATTCTTAACATTCAACTTATGGGTTTATAAATTATAAGTTGAGTTAAAACTTATTTTAGGAAACATCCCATAAATATTTATGGGCTTATAAGGCAAACATGCCCAATAATCAAACTGAGGCATTTGTCTTTAACACCCTGGAGCCTGGACAGACCGAATATTTAATTTTATAGTAATTTTTAATTTTTTGAATTTATTTGAATACTGTATAAAAGTTACTCCCTCTGTCCCATGTACTCCCTCTGTCCCATGTAATTCTTTACATTTGCGGATCAATTTCCGGCACGGATTTTAAGTTGTATTTTAAGGATAGTTTTATAACTTATTTTTGATATTTTTTTTTATATAAAGTTAGAACAATCCTATTTTTATACAAAAAATGAAAATATTAAAAATAAATTATAAAACTATCATTAAAATGCATGCATGTCAAATACGCAGTTTTTTATGTAAAAAAATGGATGTGACAGAGGGAGTAGAACATATAGGAGTAAAATATCAATTAAACATAGTAGTAGGGTAGGGGGCTACACGACCTGATTTTTTAGTCAAATATCTCGTAAGAAGATGTGAAGGACTGAGATAGAAGAAAACTCTATTATTATTTCACATGTGTAGTCGAATTGACAAAGCTGGTTTTTACATATTATAAACACATGTGGTCTTTAACAAATTAACAATGGAAGCTGGTCCCTGATAATCGAACCGGTTATTTAACAATCAGTTTCTAAATTGTTGGATCAACGATCCAACGGCCCCTTAGATTACAAAAAAAATTTACATTCTGCGGAAATTTTCCACCCATTAACAATTACCAACTCCATATTATAGGATTTAAACTTTTTGTCAATAAAAATTTGTCTTCCCATACATCAACATCTATCTCATGCAAATGCAATAAATATAAGAATAATGTTAGACGCATATAATTGACTACAAGTTTTTTTGTACAAAATGAATTGAATTGTATTAATGTAAATTTTATTAGTTGATATTAATGTGAATATAATGGATTATTAAATTAAAACCAATCAAAGATACCTATCATTTTGTAAAACATTTGTGAAACTTTATATAACTGTAACATCTTTCTAAATATAATGTAGCTTCACACTAACACCCACACATATTATGAGTAATAAAAGCGAACGTGTGTGGTTAATCACGGTATCAAGAGTTCAATTTTTTCAGAATAATAATCTAAATTTAAGGAAGTGATCATAATTCATAACAATGATGAAATGTCACAGTATTAAGATATATAAGAATCGAATATGTAATTTATGGTATACCCAAGACTTTGTATATTAAAACCTTACATCTTTACGAAGCTGAGAGGATATGACGTATACTCCCTCCGTCCCGGCCAATTCTTTACATGGCGGCTGGGCATAGAGGTCAAGGATAGTGGGTGTAAAGTGGGTGTAATATTGTTAAAATAAATGAAGTAGTGGGTGTAATAGTGATTTTATTGTTAAAATAAGTGAAGTATTGGGTGTAATAGTGATTTTATTGTTAAAATAAGTTAAGTAGTGGGTGAAATAGTGTAAAGTATTGTTAAAATAAGTGAAGTAGTGTATGTAATAGTGTTAAAATTTACTCTTTTGGATAATGTAAAGAAATGATGGGATGATCCAAAAAGAAAATTGTAAAGAAATGGATGGGACAGGGAGTACATGACATTGTGCGTGCCCATTTAAATGTTCAGGTATCATGGAAGAGGGCATAGATTTGTATTGGCAACGGGAAGGGACATTGCATTAGTGAACAAGGCCTGTGATTTTCTGAAAGATCACTATTTTATTCCACCACATTGGAGACAAGATGAGAATAAAGGGATGACCAGAACAAAAGACGGCCGTTGGATCCAAAGGGAGAGACCCAAGTTTGATGACCATTCTCATGATATCATGCACCATCACCTCAGGCAATTAGGCCTAGCTAATCAATAGAACCATAACTACCTACTAGCTACAAGCCTACAATAAAATAGGTCCGTTTGGATTGAGGGTTGAGAAGGGTCGGGTTGGGTCGGGTTTAAATTTAAAAATTTATTTTTGAGAAAATTTTAAAAAATAAAGTGTTGGGTTTTGATAGTTTACGAAAGAATTAACATAATATTACATATTAAATCCAAAATCCAACACTTTACTTTTAAAATTTTCTCAAAAATAAAATTTTAAATTTGAACCCAACCCAACCCAACCCTTCTCAACCCCCGATCCAAACGGACCCTAAATGTACAGTCATCCTTTGTTAATTTATTTTATGTATATCTCCATCTCTGAGACTTGGCAGGCAGGCATGTACAGACAATAATATAGCATGTACAAACAGTAAATGTACAGTCATCCTTTGTTAATTTATTTTATGTATATCTCCATCTCTGAGACTTGGCAGGCAGGCATGTACAAACAATAATATAGCATGTACAAACAATTAGAGTAAAGTGCAATTTGTGTACCTGTACTTTGGCCTAGACACCACTTGCAATACTGTATTTTAAAATCGAGCATCTCCAATACTGAAATTTATATTTCGTTACACTTTATGGTTTTCCGTTAAGTGACGTTAACTCCGTCAAAAAAAGGAGGGGATCACTATCTTTTTACACTAACCTTTACATTAAGGCTTAATATTCCCCTAATGTCACGATTTTCAGGTTCAACGATTTTGCCAATTTCAACACACATTCAACTCCCAACGCCGAAGACTCTCCCAACACCGATGCTGGAATTGCAGAGATTCGAATCTTCTTCGGCTTACCATCAAGCTGAGTCGCCAAAGCTTGTAACACAGCGGCCCACTGTACTCCTTGTACAATACCAAAATCAACTACATGTATCCTCGTAGCCTTCTCAGTAGCTTCTAGAATTGCTTGATTAACAGTTAAGTGAGCGAACTTCGAGTACGGAATGACATCGTTTAGAGCTTTATAAGATATAATAAAAACTCCTCCGACGTCGTGTCGAAGATTGTCGGAGTTTTCGAAACGGAGAGCTTACTGTAAAGAGCTTCAGTGAAGTAAAACGCAACTCTGAGTAAAATGCATGTTTTAGAAACAGAGTCTTTGAGTTGAATCAGTGACTTAATTGCCGAGTCAGACTCGGACTCAACGAGTTTAGCACAATCAATTAAACTCTTCATCCAATCAATTAGAGCTAGCAATTGAATCACCACCGCTTATTAAACTATCCATCCAATCATCCGAGTCAAATTAGCCACCCGGTCCATTACCAAAATCAGTGAACCGGAAAGTGTTGTTGTGTGGGTCGAGATTGGGGAAATGAAAAATCGGTTTAGTCCATTCAGGTAAAAAACAAATCAGTAAAAGACGGAGTAGCCATAAGGAGTATTAGATAAGATTTGAGAGCAGGGAGAGAGAGCGAAAGGAGAGAGATGTTGTTGGTGGTGGTGTTGCTCTTGTTGTTGTTTTTGTTTGATGACTTGTTGGGCAATAGCCATGAGATTTCCACTGTCAGTACACATATATGCCATTTTCCGGCCAGTTGTCGTCGGTGTTAGCTATACTCGCATGACTCACAAACACTACCTGAGGCTGCTAGTGGTGGTGTTGATGGCTGTATGTATATTTGGTTTTGTGTGTGTGTGTATAGCTAAGATATAGTTGTGGTATTCCGGTGAGTGACTAGTGAGAAATAGGTTCGGTGGTGGGAGGGAGAGTGAGAGAGACTATGAGAAGAGATATAGAGTTAGGAGGGTTTGCAATTAAGAAAACTGGTGAATTAGGGATGCTTTACTGTATATATACCTGCAAATTTTGGCGTCTCAAAACCCCGCGGGAAGAAACAGATGGGATAATACAGTTCTACCCCTGATTATTGTAACAGAGTTAGTGGCAGTTTGACGGTAGTACACGGAGTGTAAGTAAATTGTTTGTTCAATATTACAGATGCTCGATTTTAAAATACAGTATTGCAAGTGGTGTCTAGGCTAAAGTACAGGTACACAAAGTGCACTTTACTCCAAACAATTATAGTAATAATACAATAATTTAATGTTGTAATCCGTAAATAAATATTACGGGATGTTTGAGGGAACTTTTTTCCAGAATAAGTCAAATTATTTTAAGACAAAGTTAAAGATTCCTAACTTTCCAACTTATTTACCAACTTATTTTGTAACTTATTGAATCTCAAACATACATTAAATACTTGTATAAAATTTTTTTTATCAAAATATAAAATTTTTATCCAAATATAAAATTTTTATCCGCAAATAAGTACATGAATCATTAATATAAATTTTGCCAAACAGACACTATGTATATAGCTGACAGTTCAGATAAGTTTTTTGGTGTTTAAAAGTGCAAGTTTTTTCTTACTCAGGTTAGTTCTTTGGACTTACTGTTTTTTAGAGAAATGCTCTTACCAATCCTGCATCTTTTATCTTAAATTTAGTAATGAACTAGCCGATAACCCGTGCTAAGCACGAATTGTGATAAATTATTTTAAAGTTCTAATTTTTAATTTTTTTAAATAAATAAAATCTTGAAGCACCAAGTTGTATATAATACTATATTCTCGATTTTTAATTCAATTGCTAATTAATAGACTGCTAGTATATAACTTCACTATTAAATTAAATTAATATTTATTATTATTATTTAAATTATTTAAATTTACATAACTTCATTATGGTAATATAAGAGTAGTTATATTATTAATTGTATTTATTATTAATTTATTATAAATACTTTTTAAATATTAATTAAAGGATTTCTAAGTTTTATGTAATACTATATTCCTGACATTTATTTCAATTTTTAGTTAATAGACTCATAGTATATAATTTCATTATTAAATTAAATTATTATATAATATTATAATTTAAATTATTTAAATTAATTAATATTTAGTGGCATACCGTGCATCGCATACCTTTTAAAGGGGTTTCTGCTTTTAATAAAGAGTATATATTACGTTAAATTAATAACTTATAAATGTCTTTGTCAGAAAAAAAAGGCTTATAAATGTCAATAATATATTTATGAATGTTTGGTAGGCTTTTATCGATTAAATACTTTAACAAGTTTCCAAAAAATTGGACTTTGATTTGATCTCCAACTTCTCGATGTTGCTAGCCCTACTCTCATAAAGTTAGCTTGCTGACAAAGACAATTATAACATGAGTGAGTGGTGTTTACGTAACTTAAAATAAGTTTTTATTTAATTTTTTTTGAGTAAAAATTTCATATTTTGATAATTTTTTTATAATGTATTTAATGTATGTTTGAGATTTCATAAGTTGCCAAAAAAAAAATATTTTTATCAGAATAAAACTAGAAATCTTAACTTCTGTAAAATAAGTCAACTTTTCTAAAAAAAATAAGCTATTTGTTGGAGTAATTTCGTAACAATACGAAATCGGAGGTTTGCTGGAATAGTATCTCCAAATTATGAGTATGTGGCTGTTTTAGGGGATTAGGGTTTATAAAAAAGAGAGGCTGGACTCGGCAGCTGTCTTGATTTGTCTCGTATATCAGATTGCATATGCCAAGATGCCTACGTACCTATGTTTATATAGGATCAAGCCCACGTAGTTCTGTGAAATTGATTTGTGTCTATCCCTTAGAGACTTAAGGGATAAGTTACGTTAATCTGGGTAATTACTGATTTCATCTGATTTAATCTTATCGTTGTGATATCTTCCTGATTTGAAGAATATCGTTTGGAGATATTTTCCGTTATTGATTGATTGAGATTGATTATTTCCTCATTTCAGAGAGAGGATAAAACTTAGGCGTTAAGTTATAATTATTAATCTGAATTAATAATTAATGAATATTAGAAATTTGGGAGATTATTAGACATGCCAAAAATGTGGCATAACAGCTAGCCCCCCAGTTCTTCAGTGTAACTTGCTGCAGTGAAGAACTAAGAATTCTTCAAGCTTCCAAATTTTTTCGATCGCTGAAAAAACTGAAAGTAGATGATTAGAAAAACACTTCGAGCACCACTGTGCTCGTTAGGCGTATGCGGATGCAAGTGTGATAGCATGCGATGACCACTATAAGATATATATTTGCCAAGGTTTTCAAATGTGCGAGCATATATAATTCGTTTGAAATCCTTTGCGATCCTTATTGTCTAGTTAGGACCTTGGCGCTTGTATATATCCCGAATTGGCATACACGCTTTTCAAATGTCTGATGCAATGTGTCTTCGTTTGTGACGAGACTGTTGATAAGAGATGTAGATGTAGTTCTGGCGAACTAGTTTGCATAGGGATGCCTCCACCCATTCGATTTAGAAAGATCTCATGGGCCTTCAATAAAGATAGTTTGCATAGGGATGCCTCCACCCATTCGATATAGCGATATCTCATGGGCCTTCAATAATCCAGAGGGTGCTGCACTTTACTAAGCATGTTGCATTGCGAGGTTTATAGCTTGTCCAGGCTACCCTACTTGACAATTTAGTTCGCAAGTTTGAAAATATTTTTGACATATATGTACTATCGCGACGATATATGAAAAATCTTTTGCAAATCCACACGCAATAATAAATATGCTCTTTTAATAGTGTCGCGATATATATTTTCTTTGAAAAATAATGCTTCTTTTTTGTAAAAAAATCTTTTACAAAATTATGTGTCTCGTATATGTATTTTTTCCTTTGAAACATGCAGCTCGTACGGGATTGTAAAATAAATCCACAATCAATCAGCATAAATATCCGAATTCATCAACATAAATATCTCGTACGATATTTTCCAAATTGCAATAATTTTACAAGCATAAAAATAGATAGCTCGCACGAATTTTTTAAATAATAATTTATTTTTGAAAAATATTTAAAAACATGATAATTATGCATGCATGACATAATATTTGTAATTAGCAGGAAATTAAAATAAGAAAAAAAAACTTATCTTTTTTTTCGTTTCCAGTCAGTTGCGATTTTTTTTTAGTGAAGTAGCCTGTGGCCTCCTTGTTGTCGTGTTTTATGTCTTTTCTTTTCCTTCTTTTTTTTGCCGTCTGGTGCTAATCTTCTTTTTTTTTTTTTTTTGCTTCTTTTGTTCTGGTACGGGTCCCACCATATATATATATGCAAACGAACGCGAGCAGCCTTTTATTTTCCATCGTGCTTTGATTTTGTAGTTGTTCTTAATTGTTACCCGATTTTCCGTGCCTTCATCAAATGCTCCTGCCAAATTTTTTCATTTGCTTTTGTTGTAACTCCACCCAGTGTGCCTAGTGCCTCAGTACTAATTTTTGTTATTATTTTTTTTCCTTCTATGGTCGTACATTCACCACTGCCTTGTCGCTGTACCCCACTTTAAAATCACAGCTGCCGTTTGTGACGTGTGTCAATAAAAACCCAAAACCCCGTAATTAGATTAATTATTCGTCCTCCACGAATAATAAAATACCCCTCCTTCTAGCACCAAATGTTGTTGGAGAAATTTCGTAACAATACGAAATCGGAGGTTTGCTGGAATAGTATCTCCAAATTATGAGTATGTGGCTGTTTTAGGGGATTAGGGTTTATAAAAAAGAGAGGCTGGACTCGGCAGCTGTCTTGATTTCTGTATGATGAGAAACCTGAAACATTTCTAGAAAATGGAGTTTTTAGAGCATAAGTATTTTACGTTCTTGATGTTAATTCCGGATTTTAACGATTGGAAATTGTTCCTTGTTATGAGGACTTAAATTTTCATATATGGGTCTAAGTAATTTTCTTAGTGGAATCCATAGAGAAATAGAGTTGAAATTGGTAGCTTGAAAGAGTTTGAAAATGAGAATGTGTATTTGTCCCACATTGAAATGAATAAAGGGGGTTGTTGGCTTTATATAGAATCACACACATGGGTAGTGTACAACTACTAAGGTGTATGATGGTGCATGGTGTTACTGTGTGCTCCAAACACACACACGCGCGCCGCCGCCCGCCTCGCCACGTCACGTCACGTCTCGACTCGACTCGGCTCGGCTCGAACGAAGGGCGATTTGGGCGAATGTCTCGGCGTCTCGCGTACACGAGGCGACCTGGGCGAGGGATTTTATTTCTGTGTTTAAATATATTTTAATTAGAATAAATATATATATCGTTCGGGATCAGTACTTGGAATAAATCAGGAACTGGCAGACATCTAATACTGATGGGCTCAAGTCCTGATGAAGTCCTGAAGGTACTACCAGATCCTGATGCATGATCAAATACTGATGGACCTCAAGTCCTGACGGTACCAGATACTGATGTCAGTTCCTGATGTTGAGTCCTTAACAGAATTTGATAATGTATATATTATATATATTCGTATAATTAAAATATGTGTGGATAAATATTAATGTAACAGTTACGATTTATTAAATCAGACATTTCGATTTATTAAATCAGCTGTTTCATTTTATTAAATGTAAATCGGCAGTTACAAAATTGATTGGGTGGCATCAGTTACACTTAGCCTCTCCTATATATAGAGAGCTAAGTTACTGATTTTTATGTACCACACCATACATTCTCTGTTATTCTCTCTACACACGCTGCTCTCCCTCTATATACAGTTCGTAGGTTTTTTCTGGCGACTGAGGTGTTAGTCGAAGTTGAGTTTTTCTGGTTACTGTGACCATCTAAACTCGGAGCTGTTTTATCCTGGAAGAATATTGCCAAGTCCTGACACAGTGTAAGTGGGGGCAATTATCTCTTCAAGAACAGTCAGGCTTTCTAGCAAATCCTGACGACTCAGCTGTTGGTTTTTTCCTACTCGTTTAACATACTGATTTTGCTAGGCTACTGGTATGTTTTCTGCCTTCTCTTTGTTCTATCAGTTACTGACATGAATGTGTTTTACTTTCATGTTTTGTTTCGCTAATTGTGTGCTTAGTCTGGATTTGTTAAATACGATATATAACTGCCTCTATGTTGCTGTTTTAGTAGTTACTTCCAACAGAGATCAGGAAGACTTTCAACATCAAGAATGACTTCACTCCGGAGGAAGAGGCGGAGGTTTGTAAGGAGAATGCTTGGGCCTTCAAATGAACCTACCTAAGAAGCCTGCTGAAGCCTTAGTAGTGGCTTGTGATTTATGTTATCTTTTATTAGCGTATTATGTATTCTCGGATTCTGGTTTTAAATTTGGCTAGCTAAGATAGATGTTTGTGTTTTTGCTATGTCAAATTGTTCTTGTGCTATTACAATTTTGTTTGTGTCGTTTTTGCTATGTCAAATTATTCTTTTGCTATAACAATTTTGTTTGTGTTTTTGCTATGACAATTTTGTTCTTTTGCACAACAGTTTTTGGATCTCAAGTAAAAAACGAAAAGCACATACAACAGATTTTATATGCCACAGATTATATATGAAAATCCAAAAGCCTATTGCATACATGACTGACTTAATTAGTAATCTGTTCCGTATTTTTTCTCTGTACATGCAGAATCTTCACGCTCTGTTCTGTTAAGGGAAGATTATGATTTTTTTAGTCTTTAAAATTTGAAGAATGAAGTGATTAGTGTTTTTGCCTATTAAAAAAGATTGTTTCAACGTATATTTTTTGGATTATTAAATATAGTTTCTTGTTTATTGACAAAAAATAGTCAGCAATACCTGGTCATGCCTCTGATCCTATTTACAACAAGTGAGACATGAGTGACAGTTTTTGTATGAATTGACGACAATAGTTGCCTATATACGAGTTTCAAATTAAAAAAATCACTTGATGCTCCTGATTTGAATCGATATTTGTTAATTCTTCTGATGATTGTGATGATGAAGATCGGAGCAGAGCTTCAAAGAGGCTAATGCAGTCCTCTACAATGCTAAATGGAGAAAACCACCAGCTTTGCTAGAGGATATAAAGGAAGGAGACATTGGAACTGGATATTGAAAGCTAGAGGATATTGGAACTTTCAGCTTTGCTCTGAAAGTTGAATATCAATTTGATTATGAATGTCTAATTTATCTTTTGAATTCATCTTTACCTTAATTGATGACAATCAAGAGAAGCACGCATTTGAAAGTTCCTCCAGAAGCTGTTGATATGTAACTTTCTTTTCATTGTTCGACATATAACTGCTATATATGTTACTGGATTGCTCTTTTGTTCTCGCAACGAAGCGTCAAATCATGCACATGATTAATACAAATATGTCCCTCTCAACATAGGAAAGCAGGTGAGAGCTTGTTCATGCGAATTTTTGTCATTTAACTTCTTACTCAGTTTCGATCAAATAATTCAGATTCTTTTGGGGTCGGTGACTTGGTAGCCATTATCTTCAATGTCTTGATGATAACGTGTTTTCCACTTCCCTTTTTTTTTCATCACATAAATCAGACATATACTGGGAAGAAAAGTGCTGGAAGACTGAAGTTGAACATAGTTCTTACAGATGGGCACCTCAGAGGATTACACACAACTCTTATATCGGGATTAGATTTTCAGTAGGTGTTCACAAATAGGTTTGATCAGGCAGGATTCTTATTTTTTACCAACCAAACCCAACCAAGCCAATCTCAGGGGCCAAAAGTATTCATATGGAGTAACTTTTAACGTCTAGCCTGCCCCCATGATTTTCAAGATCCGTTCAAAATTCGGTCTGGTGAATGAATCTTTTTTATGCATTTTTATCGGATGCGAAGTATTCGTTGTGCGACATGAGTTTCTGGTCCTCCTTCAAAAAATTAATAAGTATTTTGGATCAATAAAATAAGATATTGATGTGGGATGTCCGTGGTGTCATAGAGAGGCAGAGACAAGTGTTCATGTGATGTTTCTGTGTAATTTTGCACGAACAGTTTGGAGCACAACTGGTTTTTCTCAGCTGGTGCATTGTGTTCCAAATGAGACTCCAGGGGCAGTGTTCGAAAGGATTTTTGAGCAAGGGACTACAGATCAGATTGTCGAGGCTACTATGAGGCTACTATGTTCGAAATAGGTGGGTCTGGGACCATGTGAATGGATCAGTTTTTGGTGTGAGAAATGCTGCAAGTCATATGTATCGAGAATGGGTAGAAGCTCAGGTGAAGGAAGGGAGTAGGAAAATTAGGGGAGAGACTGGGGATCGTGTCTGGTCTCGACCTGCAGTTGGGTGGTTAAAACTTAAAAGTTAATATAGATGCGGCTGTATTTCAAAATGGAACGATTGGAGTGGGGGCGGTGGTTAGGGATGATAGGGGTGGTTTTGTTGGAGCTAGGTGTGTGAAGGTAGCAGGTGCGTGGAAGCCGAGAGAAGCTGAGGCTATCGGGTTGAAAGAGACTCTCTCTTGGATGATCACACGAGGTTACACGCACTGTGTGGTGGAAACAGATTCATATGTTCTGGCTGCTGCTTGTAATGGCGATCTTGGAAGAGCTGTTTTTGATACTATTGTCATGGACTGTGTCCATTTAGTTAAGCACATAAATCCGGTGCTAGTTAATTTTGTTTATCGTTCTGCGAATACAGTAGCTCACGTGCTTGCACAAGCTACTTGTTCTATGTCAGACGTAGGGGAGTGGTATGTCACTCCGCCTAAATTTCTTAAGCGTGTATTGGAGTTAGACTCTATTATTTAATGAAAATTTCGATCCTTTCAAAAAAAAAAAAAAAAAAAAAAAGATATATTGATCACTTTCATTACCATGTTTGAATCTATTACTCCGTATATAGGCTTAATGACCTTTTAATCCTTAAAGTTTCCACGAAAATACCCATCATCCCTCACTGTTTCAAAACGTTCCTTTTGACCCTCCAAGTATCCATAAAGGTCCAATTAGCCCTTATACCGGTATAGAAAATGGTGAGTTTGGGTGATTTTTGGTTCGTTTTAATCGGTTTCTAGCCGGATTTTTGCTGTATTGTTGTTGTGTCAATTAAAACGAACCAAAAATCACCAAAACTCACCATTTCCTATACCGGTATAAGGGCTAATTGGACCTTTACAGATACTTGGAGGGTCAAAAGGAACGTTTTGAAACAGTGAGGGCTGATGGGTATTTTGGTGGAAACTTTGAGGGCTAAAAGGTCATTAAGCCCCGTATATAATACTAAGCACGTGCAACAGTTGATTTTCTAATATTTATAATTACTAACTTATAATCCGTGAAACGCACGGCTTCTTTTTAATATCTACAATTATATTACTTTTATGAAATTTTATAAGTTATTAATTTACATATCAAATTGGTGTTTAAAAATTGATATATATAAGATTTAACATATTCGATTTAATATTTGTACTCTATCTTGAATTTTAAAATTCGATTTGGACGTTTACAGCCCACATGAAATTAACAAAATTATCTTTAAACTAATGATGGTTTAATATAATTAAATCTACACAGAAACAAAAATGAGAAGAAATTGACGATTTTTTAAGTTGAAAATTCTATTTGATTTATAAATTCTACTTATAATTCGTTTTGATTATCAAAATATCCTTATAATTATTTAAAGATAGTTCTACTCACAATCAAATACGATTTTAATAATAAGTGTAAGAGAGATTTTGTCCGAAATTTTGATAATCGGTAGTCTATTCCTCCGTATGACAAAGATCTTAAAATAAATAGATAAAAACTGTTGGATCTAGCATAAAAAATGTTTTATATTTTAATATGTTATAAACTAAAACGTACTCCGTATATATATTTATATAAGATAGATTTTGTCCAAAATTTTGATAATCGTCTATTCTTCCGGACGAAGATCTTAAAATAAATAGATGAAAATCGTTGGATTTAGCATAAAAAAATGTTTTATATTTTAATATGTTAAAATAAAAAGTATATTTAATTATATTGAAATAAGAAAATGTATATGTCAATAATTTAAATCATATACAATTAGGTTTTCCACAATTGATAGCATTATCAATGTAGAACTTCTACATAGATTAAGATTAATGTAAAAATTCTTAATTTTACTTTCTCTTGATATTCTGAGTGTTTCTATTTGAATAATAATTATTAAAGCATCAGTAAATTAAAGATAATTTTATGAGGTTCGCATGGATTGTAAAATCATTCAAATCTGATTTCTAGATCTCAAGATAAAGGCCAAATAGTAAATATGAATTTTTTTTAATACTAATAAATAAAAAATAAGATTCAATTCTAATACAACTTTTTTTAATTATATCCTTTTTAGAATATAATTTTCTTTTAAAATTCAATTATAATACAGCATTTTTTAATTATATCCTTTTTATATTATAATTTTCTTTTAAAATTCACTTCTAATACAACCTTTTCTAATTATATCCTTTTTAGATTAAAGTTTCTTTTTTATGTGATCTAATCTTGATTGTCTAGTTTCAATCCAACGGATCATATAATTTTGGTAGTACAGCGACCAGACCAAAATTTTGGATAAGATCCTCTTATAAAGTTATTTTTAAATTAAATTTATTTTTAATGATGAAGAAAAAAAACAAATCGATGAAGAAAGGGTATTATAGTAAATTAACAAAATGAAAATTATAAATAAATATATAAGGATATAATTTATAATCCAACGGATGACTTTTAATCCAACGGATCATATGTTTTTGGTAGTACAATGACGACGATAAAAAATTTGGATAAGATCTCCCTTATGCTTATTATATATAAGGTATTAATATTATTTTTTTAATATTTAAATCTTTTTAGTTTACGTATCAAATTGTGGTTAAAAAACTGATATATATAAGATTTTACACGTTCGATTTATTATGTGTTTTATATTGAATGAAATTATCAAAATAATCTTTAATTTATTGATGGTTTAATAATTATTTTCCAATTAAAACTACCAAGAAACAAAAGAGATAAGAAATTGACGATTTTTTACATTGAAAATTCTATTCGATTTAGGAAATCTACTTATGTTTCATTTTGATTATTAAAATAACCTTCTTATTATTTGAAAATAGTATTACTAACAACTAAATACAGTTTTTATAATAAGTGTAGAGTGATTTTGTCTCAAACTTTGATAATCGATAGTGTGGTTTTCAGTACGACAAAATAAGTAAGAACCATTAAATCTTAAAATGAATAGATGAAAAACGTTGGATCTAGCATACATTTTTTTTGTATGTTAACATGTAAATTAAAAATTGTATTTATATTGAAATACGAAAAAGTGAATGTCAATGATTTGAATCTTATATAATTAGGTTTTCGATATTGAATAAGATTATCAATGTAGGTATTCTACATTGAATACATTGAATAAGATTAATGTAAAAATTTGTAATCATATTTTATCTTGAGATTCTGAGTGTTTCCATTTGGACAATGTTAAATAATCATTAAATTAAATATAATTTTATGAGTTTCATGTGGATTTTAAAATTTTCCAAATCTGATTTCTAGATCTCGAGATAGAGCCCAAATAGTAAATATAAACTTTTTTAAATATTAATAAAAAACAAATAAAATTCAATTTTAATACAACTTTTTTAAATTATATCCTTTTCAGATTATAATTTCTTTTTAAAATTCAAATATATTACAACCATTTTTTTAATTATATCATGTCTAGATTGTAATTTTTTTAATATGATATAATCTTGATTGTCTATTTTCAAAATTATTATCAGATTCGACGATTGAGATTACAGTGACCAAAATTCGAGGACCAAAATTATGAATAAAGTTTCTATTACGCTTATTATACGCTTATTTTACGCTTATTATATAAGGATATAATTCATTTTAACTTTATTATATAATAAGAAATAATTATTCACAAAGCAAGCATAGACAGAGGCGAGACATAAACAAATCAAAAGTATAAATTCAACAGGCTTATTAAGCTTGTATTAGTGACTTTAAATTTAACTTATAAAATATATGTCATTTATAATAGTCGAATCTATGATTGCCTCCTACTTTTACTATATAATAGGATACGGATATAACTAGGGTCTAGGAACATACCTGTTCTTTATTTTACGTCTCCACGAATGATGAAAACAAAAATTTATTTTATTATTTTGTGTATCCTAAGCTCATAAAACTTCAACGGCATGGCTGGTTTTCATATTAGGATTTTTTATTATTTTTTTTTTTGAACGGCAATCAACTATATAGAAAATCGCAAGCATACAAGCCGACCACTTGATCTGATTACTTGGACAGACCCAAGCTAAGCAGGATAAGCAGAAAATTGATTGAAATACTTAAACCCTACTGGTTAAATTACTAATGCTAAGAGCTTGAACAAACTTCCAACTACTAGCTAGGACCTTGAGACTTGAGTTCTGAATATTAACCAGAAAACTCAGATGTTGGACTTCTTCATCTGAATTTCTTCAAGCAGGGCAAATTCTACAAAGACATCTTCCACACTTAATAATTCCTCTATGCCCACTTCATATTAGGATGGGGGATTACATTTTGGCCAAAATTGATACCTCAATACGGCTATTGTAAAGCTGCAATCTAGCATTCTCATATTCCATCCATAATTAACTTGGACAGTGACGGAGGCAGGAATTTTTTTCCGGGAGCTCCGATTTTATACTATAAATTTTAAATTTTTTAATTTTAATTATAAATAAATTGAAAACCAAAAAAAATCTAAATTTAACTAATGTTACATTATTGTCTATAATTAAATGTACTAGAATAATTGAAAGTTATAGAAGTTGAAAGCCAAAAACAAAAAATAAATAATTGAAAGTTATAGAAGTTGAAAGCCAGAAACAAAAAATGCAGGATATTGGACTTGGCAGGAGTCGAACACTGCTTTTTGGGATGAAAAACTTGACAGGTAACCAGCTGAACTACAGAAACAATCAAACTAAAGGTATACTAATGCATTGTTATTAGGAATCTTAGGGGGGGCCAGGGACCCCTCCGGACCCCGCCTCCGTCACTGAACTTGGGAGTAATACTACATGTTCCATAATGATTTTTGATAATATTTTCAAATAACGCGTGGCATGAATTTATTTGTATGATTCATGCACGAAGGGTTTATTTATGAAGAAATAGTCGATAACAATCTGACAACTCAACATTTGGGAATTTTTTGGTAATAGTCTCGGATACTATAGCATTTCTCTTAACTTGATACCCATTTTTATAGTAGCTAAAAGCAAGTCCAATAGTTCATTAGTTGATTTTTAAAAATATAATAAAATAATGGTTCCTAGTGATTTAGGAACCTTTGTACATCATTTCCAATAACATTCCCTATATTCACTCATTATTATTAATATAATGATAAATTTGAAATCAATTAGAGAATAAGATATGGATAAATATTGAAAAATGGAGGGAAATGAATATTTTATTGATAGAAATCAAGTTATGGATGACCGGTGATTCCCCAAAAGTAGGGAATGGCTAGAGATCCATAGTGGTTTAGGAAATCACTAGCAGATTGTTGGAGTGATATTTTGTACTAAGATCCTCAAATCTTAACTTAGGAAGCAATATAGGAAAGCTCTTGGACTTGCTTTAAGAACTTAAACATCAGATCATATCAACAATATAAATCATAACACGTACGCAAACACACTATTCCAGTGAACAATTCAAAAAACAAAAATTACACCTTTGATCATTAATGAGAGAGGCAAAACAGTACTCCACTGAACAACTCAAAAAACAAAATTTTGCACCTTTGATCATCAGTGAGAAGCACAAATTCGATCTCATATTGCGTGAAGCTTGCAGCCAGATAGTTATCTCACTATTTTCATAAACACAGAATTTATTTAGAACTGATGATCAGAGTACGGAATATATCCATTGGTGTGTAGGAATTGTAAAGATAAATATGATCAGTTATGCATTAGTAACATAACACATGATAATGTACTGGTTTTAACTGGTTTACAATAGTCATGATATTACAAAAGATGTGTAGGTCTAGAGGGATAATCCTGATTCCTCGTCCTCATCGAGGCCAGAGGTGTAAACAAAGTAGACTGACCAGATCAAACCAAACACACCAAAAAGGATCCAGCCAAGAAGGTTATTGCTTAAGCCAAATGGAAGCCCGGTTCCTTCTGTGCTCAATCTTTCATCCACCAAAGCCATTGCTGCTGGGCTTGACAAGGCTGCGGCGCTAGCTGCAGCCATCAATGATGCTCCCATGTTCACTTTTGAAGTGCCCTCTTGTGCCCCAAGGTTTCTTTCCATGGAACATCTCACTGTTACGACCGGATTTCTGCCAAGCCTTTATTCGATTTGACCTGCAAAATGAGAAGAATGCGAGGGTTTTGACCCCCGATTCACCTCCGGTGTGAGAATCAATTAATAGGTTTTTTGAGAGTAAGTTGAACGTACAAGAGCTAGTTTAGAAAATGATACCCCTTACTAAGTGATAGAACCTGTGTTTATATAGACTTTAGCTTGCTTTGTAGTTGTCATCATGGAGGTGGTAGTGGCTCTCATCATATTAATTTTAGTGGATGTAATCATATTGGTCTTAGTGGAGGACATTACATGCCCCACATGGCCATAATAAAGGTGGGCCTCTAACATGTCCCTGGGCTTTGTTCGGAGATCCATCCGGACGAAGACCAATACTTCGGCACACCTTCTTCAAATTTCGTCCATATTTAAGCTCTATTCCTGCTTTTTCTATTTGCATGTTGTTTTCTTTTGGCTAGTTCCTTTGTTCGGCTTGAGCGTAATTTCTATAAATTATGCCTCTTCGACTCTTACGCATCTTCGGTAGTTCGTACCTTAGCGTATTTCAATAACAATTCCGCCTTGTCGTAATACTTTCGGATTAAGCTTCTTTGGCATTTACGTATCTTCGGTAACTTGTACCTTAGGGTAAAAAAATCTTGCCTTAGCATAATTTGCTTTATTTTTATGCATCTTCGTCCGTTCATCTTGGTGAACAGCCTAGCATGATTATCCTTCGTTTGTCCCTGCTCATTTATGTGTCTTTGGCTGTAACCTAGCATATTCATGCGTCTTCGGTCGTTCATCTTTATGAATAGCCTATCACGATTTCTTCGGTCGTTCATCTTCGTGAATGACCTCACATGACTATGTGTCTTCGGTCGTTCATCTTCGTGAACGGCCTAACCTGTCTTCGGCCTTCGGGCCTAGAATGACTACGTGTCTTCGGTCGTTCATCTTCGTGAACGGCCTAACATGTCTTCGACCTAGAATGAATATGTGTCTTCGGTCATTCATCTTCGTGAACGGCCTAACCTGTCTTCGGCCTTCGGCCTAGAATGATTATGTGTCTTCGGTCGTTCATCTTCGTGAACGGCCTAACCTGTCTTCGGCCTTCGGCCTAGAATGACTATGCGTCTTCGGTCGTTCATCTTTGTGAACAACCTAACATGTCTTCGGCCTTCGGCCTAGAATGACTATGTGTCTTCAGTCGTTCATCTTCGTGAACGGCCTAACCTGTCTTCGGCCTTCGGGCATAGAATGACTACGTGTCTTCGGTCGTTCATCTTCGTGAACGGCCTAACATGTCTTCGGCCTTCGGCCTAGAATGACTATATGTCTTCGGTCGTTCATCTTCGTGAACGGCCTAACATGTCTTCGGTCTTCGGCCTAGAATGACTATATGTCTTCGGTCGTTCATCTTCGTGAACGGCCTAACATGTCTTCGGCCTTCGGCCTTGCATAATTTTCTTATTTATGCATCTTCGGACAATTTTATTGGCCTTAGCATAATTTTATGCATCTTCGGACAATTTTATTGGCCTTAGCATAATTTTATGCATCTTCGGACAATTTTATTGGCCTTAGCATAATTTTTACATTTATGCATCTTCGGACAATTTTATTGGCCTTAGCATAATTTTTACATTTATGCATCTTCGGACAATTTTATTGGCCTTAGCATAATTTTTACATTTATGCATCTTCGGACAATTTTATTGGCCTTAGCATAATTTTTACATTTATGCATCTTCGGACAATTTTATTGGCCTTAGCATAATTTTTACATTTATGCATCTTCGGACAATTTTATTGGCCTTAGCATAATTTTTATATTTATGCATCTTCGGACAATTTTATTGGCCTTAGCATAATTTTATGCATCTTCGGACAATTTTATTGGCCTTAGCATAATTTTATGCATCTTCGGACAATTTTATTGGCCTTAGCATAATTTTTACATTTATGCATCTTCGGACAATTTTATTGGCCTTAGCATAATTTTTATATTTATGCATCTTCGGACAATTTTATTGGCCTTAGCATAATTTTTATATTTATGCATCTTCGGACAATTTTATTGGCCTTAGCATATTTTTGGCGTATTAGGTCGTAATCTAGTTGCCCCCAGTTTTTAAGGGACTTGAGAGTAATTAAGGTCCCATTCGGTCAGTGAACAAATGTTTCCTCCCGGCCTTAATTACGTCATAGTAGCTTAAATACTAAAATAATTATAAGGACTCATGTTTTTTATTGGTCGGCCCCCAAACATGGGTCCGTTCAGACGAATAACTGTTCCTAACCGATTAATTGTTGATTGGGCATCTTCGGTCGTAACCTAGCCGCTCCCGGTGGGGATTGTAAATAATTAAGTTCTTGTTTGGTCGGCGAAAAATATTTTCCTCCCGGACTTAATTATGTCAAAATTGCTACAGTATTTGCAAGGACGCATATTTTGTTCGATCGACCCGTAATGTGGGTCTATTTAAGCCTCATTGTACTTAAGCTACGTAATGAATATATTGGATCATGTAGTGCGTATTTAATTGTACTTGGACGAACCGAAACATGTAAAACAAAAATATAAAATTTGGGGCGATTAGCAAGCTTACTGATGGAATTGCCGAAGCCGAGTGACGTGTCATGTGTTAGTAGAGTTTAAGCTTTAGTCCGACCGATTTGTCTGTCCCCGACTGGCTTGATTCGCCTTCGACTCTCTTTACATTTCCTCTTTTTCGCCTAGCATAAAATTTAAATTTTATGCGTCTTCGGCTTCGTTTTTCCATCTCAGGTCCACCACTTTTCCTAATAATGTAGGAGCATAAATCCAAACCTGTAAAGTGTAAAGCATTAAGCATCTTAAATAAAGTGTGGAATTTTTAACTTTTAATAATGGCCATGATTAAAATATGGTCATTTGTTGTATCAATGCCATGTTCTGTCGATTCTTTTTTGCTTTTCTTCTTTATCTTTTTTGTCTTCTCCTTTTTTATCATCTCTCTTTCCCTTTTGTTTTTTTCTTTAATCTCCAAAGCTGTCAACCTCCCAGCAATACTCTGTCCACCTGCAACATATTTATTATATTTTTTTTATTTTTTATTTTTTAGTCCGACCGAGTTGGGCGCAACTCGGAACAACTCTTTTTGCTTCTCATCAGAGGCACCCGGTGGAGTACCGGGATCATTATTGGAAGCTCTGAGAAGGAAACCGATATCTAGCCGAGACTCGCCGGAATCGGATTCGTTCGCCGGGAATGGACCGGAGATTTCCTGTTCAAAGCTCTTCATGAACGAGTCGAGGTCTTCACTCGTTGTGCATACATCCGAGTCATCGAGTTGGTCTAAGAAATCTTCACCGAGTTTCTTTGACTCGGTCTGAGTCAACTTGGTAATCTCCGAGTTATAACGTTGTTTCTTATTAACATCCATCTGAGACGACTCGTTGATCTCCGAATCATCATGAACTCGCTTTTTTGTTTTCCTGCATAGTCGACCCAGTGATGTCCGAGTTGTCACGAACTCGTTTTTTGCAACTCAGTGAGTCCATCAGAAATGAAAAAGAATGTAGTAGATGTATGTGTATAAGATATAGATATAGAGAGAAGGTGATATGGTCTGTTATGTATTCCCAGGCCTTGTACTCCTCCACTTTCCCTTGTTTGGTCTTTTAATTTTGTCAACTGCTTCTTGTTCTTTAAGGAAGTCGTTCGTGATTGATTTTCTTTTCCGTGATTACCTCTATTGCGGTTGGTTGAGAGAAATGAAATTGTTGTCTTTTTTTGTGGCCTTCTTCTTTTTCAACTTTAAGGACCCCTGGTGAGGCCTGGAGGCAGTGGATCGAGAGCTTTTTTCCGAAGCATGATATTTTAAGATCATCTTCGGGTGTTACCGTCCTCGTTCTGATTTCCGACTGAGCTTACTTGCACGTTCCCACAGACGGCGCCAAATGTTACGACCGGATTTCTGCCAAGCCTTTATTCGATTTGACCTGCAAAATGAGAAGAATGCGAGGGTTTTGACCCCCGATTCACCTCCGGTGTGAGAATCAATTAATAGGTTTTTTGAGAGTAAGTTGAACGTACAAGAGCTAGTTTAGAAAATGATACCCCTTACTAAGTGATAGAACCTGTGTTTATATAGACTTTAGCTTGCTTTGTAGTTGTCATCATGGAGGTGGTAGTGGCTCTCATCATATTAATTTTAGTGGATGTAATCATATTGGTCTTAGTGGAGGACATTACATGCCCCACATGGCCATAATAAAGGTGGGCCTCTAACACTCACTTTTCCCACTTTTGCCATGACTGGCAACCCTGCACAAATAAATCCATAATTAACAATAAAGAGTAATAAATAATGTATAATTTTTAGTGACAAATGGAGGCAAGTCATTAGTACATTACTAATTTGTAATGTAGTTAGCAGTCGAAATAGAAATACAATGTGAAATGCTCGTGTAGATTCAAGTCATTAGTCTATTTATGCCATATACAATGTGTAGTAGATTTATTGTTTCTACTGTCATTATTCCCTGTTCTGCTTAAATATGGACATGTGATAAAGATGATCGAACTCTCAACTTACTGCGCACTGATCTATCCCTTGATACTCATTCTTCCGTACACTCTACAAATACTTAAGCAGCATTAATCTTGGGTAATCTTTAGCACAGGATGCGCTTGGAACATTTAGTTCAGTAGCGCTAAAGTGCAGTAGTGAGATGTTCTCACAACCGTGTGGGCTAACTTGCGATCTATACCAGAGTAAATCTGCACAACAAAGCTTCTAAACTCTCTCTTCTCTCTCTTCTCTCTCCAAACCAAAGCAACTCTCCAACTTTTCTTCCTCCGGCGGTGGCTCCTCCACCGGCCGGAGGGGTTCGTTCGTGTTTTTTTTTGTGTTTTGTTCTTCTTTTCTTTCAATAATCGTCCTCGGGTGAGGATTTCTACCCATTTATTGGGTCTTTAGTCCCATTTATTGGGCTTTGTCTCTCTCCGTGTGAGAGTTTAAATTTGTTTTAGTGTGTATTAATGTCCGGGATCACAGATCTGCAGGATGTTTGGTGTGTTGGATCATTTGGTTCTTTGAAAAAGATTTATATGGACTTGCAATTATGGTTGGTTTTTCGAATACATCATGTTCATCACTACGTCAAATCGTTAGATAGTCCCTTCAAAAAGGCTGTATTTTTCAGCGATGTTAGTAAGGGACCGCACCGCAGAGAAGATCTACTCAACGGTTGTAGTTTCGATGAAGAAAACTTAGATTTAATCTTTGTTATGTATTTGTTAAATTTCGATTATCTTTGTAGATGTCGTATGACTCTTAATCAATGAATTATTTTATCCTTTCAAAAAAAAAACTTGCGATCTATGATCTTGGTCATACATAACTAATGTTGTCAAGAGATTACATGGCAACGAAAAAAAATTGCTCATCTGGTGCATCTCCACCCTCTATGCCCCTTCCACAACCGATGCGAGATAAACAATGACTAGACAATTATTAGCATTAATGTACCATATCCTACATAATTAACATGATGGACATTTCATTTGTTACAGAATTAAATGTATATTGGACTTAAAATCAGATAAGTTGAAATAGAACTCAATGCGTGATTCACAAGCCAATACATTAAATTTAAAAAGATAAAACTAGAGACTTATGCAAATTAAAAAGAACTTAAAAGTTATGAGATCATATTTACCAAGAACTGGAGAAGAAGCTCTCACAATGGGTGCCTTCTGAACGAGGCCAACAAGGTTGATGGCAGTGCAAGCAGAGATTGTGGTGGCCATTTCTGTACAAAATGATCTCAATTCAACTCGATCTGTTTTACACTGCTTCACTTAGAAACAACAGGGGGTTTCACTTTGATTTTTAAAATTAATAATTATGCAGTCTGAGTGGCACCACACAATTTAGATTCGCAGATTGCACCTCATCTAATATTACCCAATTGGATCCTTCCACGTAGTTGTTTTTAAAATCCATTGTTCTCATTACTGATTATGTTAAAATACTTGTCATCCTATGCACTATATGACAATTTAATATTTTTGGTGATCATTCTGAGGGGTTCAAAACCTACTGGGCCGTGCTCCTCCCTAAGCTTTCAAAAAAATTTAAGCCCATATTGTAGACTTGTAGTAATAAATCAGTGTATTGCTTGATTGAGTTGCTTGAATGTGAAGAAGCTTGTTTGTTTTTTCTATAAATCATAAAATTTATATAAATTTTAACTTATAATTAACTTACCATATAAATCAAATGACCAACTCTTCTACGTGATCATGTAATTGCTCGGTATTTGTTGTACGAAAAATGCTACAGCCACCAAATTAGTTCCCAAATTTTGACACCAAATGACATGACATTAATTTGATTGGTTATAACAATAATGGGCCCGCCAGGGTCATCCAATTAAAATATCACAAAATGCCAACTAATTAGTGTCACATCATTTGGTATCAAAATTTGGTACCCAATTTGGTGGCTGTAGCATTACTCTTGTTGTACACACACGAGCAGCCAAGGACAAACACAAGTACATGACTACTACGCCCGGGAGCAACAAGCCAACAACCATATATAAACTGCAAAATGTACCTGGCTCATTCGCAAAACTCACTATTTGAGACTCGAAATCTAAACTCTTGTTTACCAGTTATTGTTAGGAATTTGCTCGATTCCCTGCGAATACGGAAGCGATTTGGTAAATATGTGTGCTTAGATCCCACAAATATACGTGATAGTAATGAAGAAACAAACCAACAATATAGTAAAAGAGACAAAAGATTTAACGTGGTTCGGCCCAGCCTACATCCACAAGAGCAACAATTTCACACTAGATAAAAGAGAATACGATATCCGGGTATCCGGCCCCTTGAATTTCATACAAAAATTCAGCCATACAATACCTATTATGTATATCCCCAACTCACTGAAGTGTTTATCTCAAAACCTCCCCTATCACTATTTTCCGACAACCTTTCCTTCTCTCCCTCTCCCAACCCGGACAGTGCCACACAACCTGATAGAAAGACACCTGCAGCGGGACCACCTCGATGGCTGCAGTCAAACCCAAGTACCCTAAGGAATAGTTTAGGCACGAGGACCTTCTATCCCGACACTTCCTGAAAGCGGGCTAAACCGACTTTCCTACTAGACGGACTATCTAGCAGCTATAGAGAGAGAAGAGAGAATTATGGTGTAATTAGAATGAAGGGATATGGAGGTATTTATAGGAGTAAGGAATGGGGTTGGTGGGAGAATGGGGTTGGTGAAAGAGTTTGGTGGTGATGTTTGGTAAGACATTAGGCAGCCTGCCTAACAATCTCCCCCTCTTTCCAAACTCACAGCTCTTCACTTGCACTCCATACCTGCGCCCTGTTGGCACAACTCCAACTTTTCCTCGATCCGTATCATTCCCTACGACAAAACTCCCCCCGAGTCCAAGACTCCAAACTATACCCTAGTTTGCACATTCATTCTCGAATCCCCACTTGCTATACGCACAAGTGTACCATTGACCTCTATTTGTCCAACTACATACATGTGAAGCAATCTGTTGTATACACACATACTCACTTGATTCACGTCGGTCAATCCCATATGTAGTCCATCACACACATAAGTGTGACCATCGATCTTTCATTTACTCCCCAACTGCATATCAAACAAATCAATCTGTTGCATGGTTCACTGCTCACTTGATTCGTGTTGATCGATGCCCATATGCAGCTGCAACACACCAACTACTCGTTGATGTCGTGGAAGCCCTTCGACCAAGCATCCATCCCAGCAGTCTTTGCACCATCGTCTAGACTGGAAGGCAATACCACCGCAGTAGTATCCTTCAAGTCACTCTTCCCTCGTGCACGAGAAAACCAGATTTTCGAAGTTCCAGTACGTTCTGGCCACGTACTAATCAGACGATATATTCCCCCACGTAGCTCTCCCTTCATCCGAACCACACAGCCTCTTTTGATATTCATAGTTCCCCCTACTATAGAGCATCTGTAGCCTTCTGAAGCTAACCGACCGATAGATATTAGATTCTTCCTCAGCTTAGGCAAATATCTTACCCCGTTCAAGCTGCGAACTATTCCATCGAACATTTTGATTTTCACAATTCCAATCCCCTTGATCTCACAAGTAGATCCATCAGCCAAAGAAATTGTTTCATTCTTTGTATCTTGGAATCTGTCAAAATGCCCCCTCTCGGAACATACATGGTAAGATGACCCTGAGTCTAATATCCATTCTCCTGGAGAACTAGTGCCTCGATTGAAGACGGTGCAAACATCTTCACAATCGAGAGTAACCACAGCCAATGATGCATCTGGATCCTTCTTATTAAGCGGACAATTCGACCTAATATGACCCCACTCCTTGCAACCAAAGCACTGCATGCCCTTTTCACTGTATCTAGATTTACCCCTGCTATTGGTAGATCCTCTCACAGCACCACTTCCTCTATTATTTTGACTACGCAAAGCCAAAACTGTCATTCCGTCCTTGTCACCATCCTGGTTATTCCTTCCAGCATTTTACAAAAGTGCTGACTGAACCTCCTCCATTTTTAACGTGACCTTTCCGTACAAAATGGTTGTGACCAAATGGTCGAATGACTCCGGAAGCGAAGTAAGAAGAATTGTAACACCCCCTTCCCTAAATAGAAGGAGATATTACTTTTAATCCATAAACCTGCAAACAGAGCACTAAAAATAATCTCTAAATAACGATTAAACAGTCTAATAATCTCCACAATTTAAATAAACCTCCAAATTACAGTTCAAACCAATAAATACGAAAACCACAAATCTGTAAATAAATAATACAGTCTAAATAATTTTAGAAGTCCATAAATCCTAAGCAACGAAATAATGGGTAGCACTCCATCACACAGTCCCAGATCCCCCTAAGCACCTGCCAGAAAAAAAATACGGCATGAGCCAAACGCCCAGTACGGATTTGGAATATAATTTATAAAATAGAAAAACAGATAAGTATATCTGACAGTTATAATAAAACATTTATTTTAAAATACGCATGGCTGAAGCAACAAGGGGTTAGGATATTTCATACCGAGATCAGAACAGATACAGATACAGATACATACATCATAGGGTACCGTAATGTATGCAACAAACCGGATAACGTGTACGGCATATACACGTCACCGCCAAATCAAATCACAAATCAAATCAAATCTGGGTGCACCCACGTATCCTGAAACAAATATCAAAATGCGCAAAAGCTCGCCACCTGAGCTATCAGAAGGATACGCCGTGACCAATCACACTGCCACGGAAGTGTCATGTCACTGGTGCCGCAATGACATGGCTGTAGTACCCCTACAGCTGGTTAACTCGGTATACCCTATATCGCTAAGGGTTCAAATAAAGTACTTCGCAAAATCTTTGAAATCACAATAAACAAATATTTGAACATTTCCAAACAAATATATAATTTGCAAAATTCAGAAAGTCGCAGAAACAGATATTTAAATATTTACAAAACGGATATAAAAATCACTTTCCAAAGTCAAGAAGTCAAAACATTTTTTTTTTAAATCAGAACAGTCAAAACAATTAAAACCAAGTGAATAGATGTGAGGAAAAACAAATTTAATATTACTAATCCTAAGAGGAATGGCGTTGAATAAAAAGGAGAGAGAATCCGTACCTCGAAAATAACGATTTCAAACACTCACAAAATTCACAAACGATCCGCTAATTTCCCCGCTCCCGATCTAATTTACAAAACATAATTTATAATTAAAATTCATTCTTTTATATATTACAAAGGACACGCATGCAAAGTCACTCACAGAGCTCACTTTTTAATCACAAATTACCACTAACTAAATTGTACGTAATAATCGAATAAATAGTTATTTATATAGATAAAGAAACCATGACTAAAGACCATATTAATAATACATGTACAAGCAGTCAAGCACTCTGACTTCAAAACCTGACCAGAAGACAAGAAAACAAGGTAGTAGCCTAGTGTTGTACGAGTCTGACAAATCAAATAAATATAATAATAACATTCATGGTGTCTGTACATGTATATTACAATAACATCAAAATATAAAATCGGTTTAAACTTCTGTAAGCTAGCAAACCTGTGTAAAAACAAGATCATTATTTAACTATTAAAATATTATATAAATTCGTGACTTCAAAATCCTAATATACATAACTATATAATAACAATCAAATGTACAAATAATTAATCAACTAATATAAAAAGAAAAGATGTTAAATAAAAAGATCACTTTGCAATTATATTAAAACTATAAAATATCATCACTGTGAATTCATAAAAAAAAGAAAAAGAAAACCTGACCACAAACAGTATACACGGAATACAATATGTATCAATTAATTATTGAATTATAATCATATGTATCAAATTGAAAATTAACAATTATAGTACAAAACTTGGTTTTAGGCTAAATAGTTTATAAACGAATCACATGATAGAACTCAGAACTTGATCTCATAACATAAACAACATGTTCTATTATATACGCATGGCCACAGACTTCGAAATCATCAAATTAAATTCCATAAAACATACGTACAAAAGATCATATGAAAAGATAATATATAATGATACCTTTTTTGGCTATTGTTTACTGCAAACACACAAAACAGGGTTGTTTCTCTTGCTTCTCTACTCCGGCTGCGACTCTCTTTGTCTCTCTTAAATTATGTAAGGGCTTAATAATAAAACATACGTGTGTTATGTAAATATAGCCACATATCACCAAATACAAATAGGACTCCAAGACCTATTTCTTTTCTAATTAGTAATTCAATTAAATAATAATTAATACTCATTAAAAGAAATATTATTATAATAATAATATTATTATTATTATTATTATTATTATTATTATTATTATTATATAAATATCTAAAAATCATATATATTACATATATACCCCCTTAAAAAGGATTCCGTCCCCGGAATCTAACGAAACTAAAACTCGTACCTGAATCGAATAAATGCGGATATCTCTCACGAATAGATTCTTCTAGTTCCCAAGTAGCCTCTCTCTCAGAATGATTTTTCCACAAAACTTTAACAAACGGAATCGTATTCTTCCTCAAAACTCGTTCCTCGCGAGCTAAAATAGCTTCTGCTTCCTCCTCACAAGAAAGATCCTCTCTAATCTTATGCAACGGATACTGAACTATGTGAAGCGGATGATACTTATAGCCCCTCAAAACCGAAACATGAAACACATTATGCACATGAGATAACTGTGGTGGCAACGCAACTCTGTAAGACACTTCCCCCACTTTCTCTATAATATCAAACGGGCCAACATATCTCGGACTAAGCTTCCCTTTCATACCAAACCGCTTAACACCCTTCCAAGGAGATACCTTCAAGAACACATGATCACCAGGTTCAAATCCACCGAACTTCCTATGTTGATCTGCATAACTCTTTTGACGTGACCGAGCCTCCTTCAAGCTTGCCTTAGCCTTCTCTACCTTCTCATTAGTGACCCTAACTAGTTCTGGCCCTTCAATAACTCTCTCGCCAACCTCGTCCCAACAAGATGGTGCCCTACACCTCCTACCATACAAAGCCTCAAATGGTGGCATACCAATACTCGCATGCCAGCTATTATTGTACGCAAACTCAACAAGATACAAATACTTATCCCAATCACCTGTCCACTCCAAAGCACAAGCCCTCAACATATCCTCCAATGTCTGAATCGTCCTCTCTGACTGTCCATCGGTCTGCGGATGATAAGCAGTACTAAAATTAAGCCTCGTACCCCAAGCTTGCTGGAATCCCTTCCAAAAACGTGATGTAAACCTCGTATCCCTATCAGAAACTATCGACACAGGCACACCATGAAGTCTAACAATATCCCGCTGAAAAATCTCTGCCAACTCATGAACAGGAGTAGTCTCTCTAATAGGCAAGAAATGAGCAGACTTAGTAAGTCTATCAACCACCACCCATATAACATCATTCTTCCTAAAGGTCCTCGGCAAATGAGTCACAAAATCCATAGTAATGTTCTCCCACTTCCAAACTGGAATATCCAACTGCTGCAACAATCCACTAGGCCTCTGATGATCTATCTTCACCTGTTGACATATAAGACATTTTCCCACAAACTCTGCTATGTCTCCCTTCATTCCACTCCACCAAAAGTGCTTCTTCAAATCTCTATACATCTTGGTGGAACCTGGATGAATAGAGAATGAAGAGCTATGAGCCTCGGTCAAAATCTCTTCACGAATTGCCACATCCGCGGGCACACACAATCTACTACCCAACCATATCATACCCTCATTATCAACACGAAAATATTTTTGCTTACCTTTTGCCACCTCTGATCTAATACCTTCCAATCCTTTATCATTCTTCTGAGCTTGCTTAACCCTTGAAACCAGATTTGGTTCCACTCTCAAACTCGCAATGCTACCATCTGATCCTCTAACATACCACTCAATACCAAAGCGCTCCATGTCTGAAATAAGATGCGGCTGAGTAATGAGAGATGCAACACTCCCCAAGTTCTTCCTACTAAGAGCGTCTGCCACAACATTCGCCTTCCCTGGATGGTACTGAATATTAGCATCATAATCCTTAAGAAGTTCAAGCCATCTTCGCTGCCTCATGTTAAGTTCCTTCTGAGTAAAAATGTACTTAAGACTCTTATGATCAGTGAAGATATCACAAGTCTCTCCATACAAATAATGCCTCCAAATCTTCAAAGCAAACACCACTGCTGCTAACTCCAAGTCATGAGTAGGATAATTTACCTCATAAGGTTTAAGCTGCCTAGAAGCGTAAGAAATCACCTTCCCATGCTGCATAAGAACACACCCCAATCCTCTCTTAGAAGCATCACTATAAACCTGAAATCCTCCACTCCCTGATGGCAATACAAGAATAGGAGCCGAAACCAACCTCTTCTTCAACTCTTGGAAACTCTGCTCACGATCATCATTCCACTCGAACTTAACACCCTTCCTCATCAATTGAGTCATTGGTAAGGCTATGGATGAGAAACCTTCCACAAAGCGCCTGTAGTAACCTGCCAAACCCAAGAAACTTCTCACCTCTGTAACATTGCTAGGTCTAGGCCAATTAGTGATAGCCTCGACTTTTGCAGGATCCAACTCAATCCCTCTAGAAGACACAATATGCCCCAAAAATGCCACCTGCTCTAACCAGAACTCACACTTTGAAAATTTTGCAAATAACTTCTTCCCCCTCAAGATCTCAAGTACAATACGTAAATGCTCCTCATGCTCCTCCCTGCTCCTCGAGTATATCAATATATCATCAATGAAGACCACAACAAACTTATCCAAGTAATCATGAAAGACCCGATTCATCAAATCCATAAACACCGCTGGTGCATTCGTCAACCCAAAGGACATCACAAGAAACTCATAATGACCATAACGAGTATGAAATGCAGTCTTCGGAATATCTTCTTCCCTCACTCGCAACTGGTGGTAACCCGATCTCAAATCTATCTTCGAAAAGAATATCGCCCCTTGTAACTGATCAAACAGGTCATCAATGCGTGGTAAAGGATATCTGTTTCTGATAGTCACCTTATTCAACTCCCTATAGTCGATGCACAATCTCATAGAACCGTCCTTCTTCTTCACAAATAATACCGGAGCACCCCATGGAGATACACTTGGCCTGATAAATCCTCTATCCAACATCTCTTGCAACTGCACTTTCAATTCTTGCAACTCTAGTGGTGCCATTCTGTATGGCGCCTTAGAAATAGGCTCTGCCCCTGGAACAAGTTCAATAGCAAACTCCACTTCTCTCTGTGGTGGCAAACCTGGTAGTTCATCGGGAAACACATCTGCAAACTCATTAACAACTGGATAATCCTCGATGCGAGGCTCATCCTTAGACGTATCCTTCACGAAAGCAAGATAGCCATCACAACCCTTAGACAAAAGTTTACTCGCCTTTAGAGCTGAAATCATTTTAACCTCTCCTTTCGGTTGAGAACCCTGGTATACAAATTCTGGTTTATCTGCATCTCCAAAGAGCACCCTCTTCCCCTGACAATCAATTGTAGCTCGATGATCACTCAACCAATCCATACCCAGAATAACGTCAAAGTCATGCATCTCCATCGGAAGCAAGTTAACCTTACAATTTCTCTCCCCAACAGCTATCGGACACTCTCGGTACACATCAGAAATAATAACAGAATTCCCCATCGGGGTAGCAATAGACATACGAGGATATAGTAATGAAGGTAAAACACCAAGATGACGAACAAACGATAAAGACACAATAGAATGAGTCGAACCAGTATCAAATAACACATAAGCATCACGTCTACCAACAAGAAGTGTTCCTGAAACGGTACCTGAATTAGCTGCTGCCTGATTAGCAGTCAATGCAAACACTCTGCCTGAAGTATTCTGCTGACTGCCACTACCACCTGCTCCTCCACCAGTGTTACGTGACACTGTACAATCCTTTGCCCTATGTGACATGCTACCACACAAGAAACAAGCCCCGGTCTGTTTATAACAAGCTCTCCCTGGATGATGTCCACCACAAGTAGCACAAGGAGCCACTGGAATCATATTGGGGTTACCCCCATAAACTGAATAATGACTCTGCCCTTGTTGACGACCCTGCCACTGCCTAGGCTGTTGCTGCTGAAATCGCTGATTCTGATTCTGTTTCTGACCACCATACTGATTCTGACCATAAGCTGGCTGAGTCCTCATATTCTGATATCTTCCACGCCACTGTCCATGCTGGGTACCCTGACCTCCATTCCACTGTTTACCCTGTACAAAACTCTGATCATCTCTATTCCTCTTGCGATCATTCTGAAACCTGTAAGCTCTATACTCAGTGCGCTCCTTCTCAATATCCTTAGCTGCATCTGCCACCTCAGCCACATTAGGAAACATCAATGAAATGATACCACCCCTAAGATTAGGCCTCAACCCCCATTTAAATTTCTCAGCTTGCTGTGCAGCAGTCCCTGCAACTGTCCCAGCAAATCCAGCCAACCTGATAAACCTCGCCATATAGTCAGTAATGCTCTCATCAAAATTCTGTGCGATAGAATGAAACTCCCTCAAATAACCCTCTCTATCTGCATTAGAAAAGTACTGCTCATAGAACACCTCCTTGAATCCCTGCCATACCAAAGTCTCCGTAAATTCCTCACCTCTAGTAGCTTTCACTCCTCTCCACCACCTCTGAGCATCCCCCTCCAACTTGTACACAGCTAACTTGACCTTCTGAAGCTCATCACAACCCAGGGCATCAAAAATCTTCTCAAGATGAACAATCCAATTTTCAGCATCAATAGGAGTCGGCGCTGAATGAAAAGAATCTGGTTTCTGCTTAGAAAACCTCTCCAACCATGCAAATGGCTCCAACTGATTACCTTGGCCATCCTGATTTCCCTGACCATCCTGATTATTCTGATTATTCTGATTGTTCTGGTTATTCTGATTATTCTGGTTATTCATGTTTGCCATAGCTTGTTGTATACCATTCGCCACTGCTTGTCCTAACATATTAGCTAGCTGAGCCGGGCTAACATTCAGAGTAGTTTGATTTTGATTTTTCTTAGGAGGCATCTACAATATAAGATTAGCAAACGAATGAAGATCACAAGAATAGATAAGCAGAAGCAATTAAAAATAGATATCGAAAGAGTAAAGCAAGATGATATGAATTTAAAACTGAATACCCATCCTAATGTCTACCCAAACTCACAGGTCAACCTAAATAGGTTTTCTACAAGAAAGAACCTAAGCTCTGATGCCATCTCTGATACCATCTCTGTAACACCCCCTTCCCTAAATAGAAGGAGATATTACTTTTAATCCATAAACCTGCAAACAGAGCACTAAAAATAATCTCTAAATAACGATTAAACAGTCTAATAATCTCCACAATTTAAATAAACCTCCAAATTACAGTTCAAACCAATAAATACGAAAACCACAAATCTGTAAATAAATAATACAGTCTAAATAATTTTAGAAGTCCATAAATCCTAAGCAACGAAATAATGGGTAGCACTCCATCACACAGTCCCAGATCCCCCTAAGCACCTGCCAGAAAAAAAATACGGCATGAGCCAAACGCCCAGTACGGATTTGGAATATAATTTATAAAATAGAAAAACAGATAAGTATATCTGACAGTTATAATAAAACATTTATTTTAAAATACGCATGGCTGAAGCAACAAGGGGTTAGGATATTTCATACCGAGATCAGAACAGATACAGATACAAATACATACATCATAGGGTACCGTAATGTATGCAACAAACCGGATAACGTGTACGGCATATACACGTCACCGCCAAATCAAATCACAAATCAAATCAAATCTGGGTGCACCCACGTATCCTGAAACAAATATCAAAATGCGCAAAAGCTCGCCACCTGAGCTATCAGAAGGATACGCCGTGACCAATCACACTGCCACGGAAGTGTCATGTCACTGGTGCCGCAATGACATGGCTGTAGTACCCCTACAGCTGGTTAACTCGGTATACCCTATATCGCTAAGGGTTCAAATAAAGTACTTCGCAAAATCTTTGAAATCACAATAAACAAATATTTGAACATTTCCAAACAAATATATAATTTGCAAAATTCAGAAAGTCGCAGAAACAGATATTTAAATATTTACAAAACGGATATAAAAATCACTTTCCAAAGTCAAGAAGTCAAAACATTTTTTTTTAAATCAGAACAGTCAAAACAACTAAAACCAAGTGAATAGATGTGAGGAAAAACAAATTTAATATTACTAATCCTAAGAGGAATGGCGTTGAATAAAAAGGAGAGAGAATCCGTACCTCGAAAATAACGATTTCAAACACTCACAAAATTCACAAACGATCCGCTAATTTCCCCGCTCCCGATCTAATTTACAAAACATAATTTATAATTAAAATTCATTCTTTTATATATTACAAAGGACACGCATGCAAAGTCACTCACAGAGCTCACTTTTTAATCACAAATTACCACTAACTAAATTGTACGTAATAATCGAATAAATAGTTATTTATATAGATAAAGAAACCATGACTAAAGACCATATTAATAATACATGTACAAGCAGTCAAGCACTCTGACTTCAAAACCTGACCAGAAGACAAGAAAACAAGGTAGTAGCCTAGTGTTGTACGAGTCTAACAAATCAAATAAATATAATAATAACATTCATGGTGTCTGTACATGTATATTACAATAACATCAAAATATAAAATCGGTTTAAACTTCTGTAAGCTAGCAAACCTGTGTAAAAACAAGATCATTATTTAACTATTAAAATATTATATAAATTCGTGACTTCAAAATCCTAATATACATAACTATATAATAACAATCAAATGTACAAATAATTAATCAACTAATATAAAAAGAAAAGATGTTAAATAAAAAGATCACTTTGCAATTATATTAAAACTATAAAATATCATCACTGTGAATTCATAAAAAAAAGAAAAAGAAAACCTGACCACAAACAGTATACACGGAATACAATATGTATCAATTAATTATTGAATTATAATCATATGTATCAAATTGAAAATTAACAATTATAGTACAAAACTTGGTTTTAGGCTAAATAGTTTATAAACGAATCACATGATAGAACTCAGAACTTGATCTCATAACATAAACAACATGTTCTATTATATACGCATGGCCACAGACTTCGAAATCATCAAATTAAATTCCATAAAACATACGTACAAAAGATCATATGAAAAGATAATATATAATGATACCTTTTTTGGCTATTGTTTACTGCAAACACACAAAACAGGGTTGTTTCTCTTGCTTCTCTACTCCGGCTGCGACTCTCTTTGTCTCTCTTAAATTATGTAAGGGCTTAATAATAAAACATACGTGTGTTATGTAAATATAGCCACATATCACCAAATACAAATAGGACTCCAAGACCTATTTCTTTTCTAATTAGTAATTCAATTAAATAATAATTAATACTCATTAAAAGAAATATTATTATAATAATATTATTATTATTATTATTATTATTATTATTATTATTATTATATAAATATCTAAAAATCATATATATTACATATATACCCCCTTAAAAAGGATTCCGTCCCCGGAATCTAACGAAACTAAAACTCGTACCTGAATCGAATAAATGCGGATATCTCTCACGAATAGATTCTTCTAGTTCCCAAGTAGCCTCTCTCTCAGAATGATTTTTCCACAAAACTTTAACAAACGGAATCGTATTCTTCCTCAAAACTCGTTCCTCGCGAGCTAAAATAGCTTCTGCTTCCTCCTCACAAGAAAGATCCTCTCTAATCTTATGCAACGGATACTGAACTATGTGAAGCGGATGATACTTATAGCCCCTCAAAACCGAAACATGAAACACATTATGCACATGAGATAACTGTGGTGGCAACGCAACTCTGTAAGACACTTCCCCCACTTTCTCTATAATATCAAACGGGCCAACATATCTCGGACTAAGCTTCCCTTTCATACCAAACCGCTTAACACCCTTCCAAGGAGATACCTTCAAGAACACATGATCACCAGGTTCAAATCCACCGAACTTCCTATGTTGATCTGCATAACTCTTTTGACGTGACCGAGCCTCCTTCAAGCTTGCCTTAGCCTTCTCTACCTTCTCATTAGTGACCCTAACTAGTTCTGGCCCTTCAATAACTCTCTCGCCAACCTCGTCCCAACAAGATGGTGCCCTACACCTCCTACCGTACAAAGCCTCAAATGGTGGCATACCAATACTCGCATGCCAGCTATTATTGTACGCAAACTCAACAAGATACAAATACTTATCCCAATCACCTGTCCACTCCAAAGCACAAGCCCTCAACATATCCTCCAATGTCTGAATCGTCCTCTCTGACTGTCCATCGGTCTGCGGATGATAAGCAGTACTAAAATTAAGCCTCGTACCCCAAGCTTGCTGGAATCCCTTCCAAAAACGTGATGTAAACCTCGTATCCCTATCAGAAACTATCGACACAGGCACACCATGAAGTCTAACAATATCCCTTAAGAAACAAGAAATGAGAACAGAGAAGGTTGCTGGAAAAGAAACACGAAAGAGAAGGTTGCTAGAAAATTACATGCAACAACAGCAAATGGGAACAACAGAGAAAAAAAATGATATTGATAACTACTTGGCTGAAGAACCACTCGACCCAATGACTGATAAGTTCGACATATTACTTTGGTGGAAGGACAACTCTAGCAGGTATACGACTTTATCTTTGATTGCTAAAGATGTACTTGCTATTCCGGTATCAACTGTTGCTTCAGAATCTGCATTCAGTACGAGTGGAAGGATTTTGGATCCATTTCGGAGTTCTTTAAGTCCGAAAATGGTGGAGGCACTCGTATGTACTCAAAGTTGGTTAAAGGGCAGTCATGGAGGGATTAAAGCCAATACTTATTTGGATGAAGCTTATTCTTATGAGTTTCTTGAAGTTGAAGGTAAAAAAATTATTAATACTTTGAAGCAGATTTTATTACAGGTTTATTCCAGGTTTTAATTATCTAATATATTGTACTAGGATATATGGGCAAAAAGGACACTGCTGCTGCTGCTAATGAGAATGCCAGGACCAAGACTATCAATCTTACAGATGACTGATTGTCCACTAGTTTTATGTTTTTATTTGGAGCCAGAAAAGATTACTATGTAGACTATCTTTTGGCATGTTTCAATTAAGACTTATTATGTATTTTGGATGATTGTAATATTTTGGATGATTGTAATATTTCGGAAGACTGTAATATTTCGGAAGACTGTAATATTTTTATTTAAGACTTGATATCAGATTTCTAAGTTTTATGAATTTCAGAATTCAGTATTTAACCCGAACCAACCCGAACCAAACCGAATTAATTGGGTTGGGTCAGGGTTGGGTTACATAATATTTTTTTAATTAATGGGTTGATTTTTTATCAAACCGAACTAATTGGGTTGGGTCACTAAAACGGATATAACCGGTCCAAACCGACCCATGAGCAGCCCTAGCAGCCCGTATGTAGTGTTCATTGTGGAGTGATGACCATTTGTACTATTAATGAATAATAACTGGATCTTAAGAAGATGGTGATTCTAAACGAAGAACATGTAACAATAAATAATAATTCGTATCTAATGTAGATAATGCCATGATTTGTATTTAAACTGTCCCGCTCGTTATTCTCAACGAAGATATCATATTACATGTAGACTAAAAAATCAGGAGAAAATATAAAATAAAAAATGGAAACCTTAATCTTTGTTTCAAGCAAGAAGCCAACAGTAGAAGCATGATCTTTAATCCAATGATTGCCCTTTCATTGAGCTACTTGCCCAATAATTAATGTTGAAAGTTTAGTTGATTTAAAAATCAATCAATACTCTATTTATTAATCGAATTTTTTAGTGTGTGTTCAAGGGCACATGCTAAGAATCGGTGCTAGCTTAGTTGTCAAATTTTGATTGGTGGAGATTTCATTAATAATGATGGACCCCCCTGCATTCACATAAATATCCACCAATCAAAATTTGACAACTCATCAAGCACGGATTCTTAGCTTGTGCCCTTGGGCACACACTAGACAAACCATTTATTAATAGAGAATGTTGTACTGAGATTATCTCATTATATTTTCCCTGAGATGTTTCCATAAAATCAAGAAAAATTTTATGGGTAATCTAGTTTTCACAAAAATGCTCCTGCGGGACCATTTATTTTATAAAATTTTATAAAGAAGTAAGGTAAGTATCTTAGCTAAGTTTTGAGGTAATCTCAGGAAGATTATTCTTTTATTAATAAGCTAGCGAAATCCCTTTTCGTTAGAGCACGCATTGGTATCAAATTTTGGTCATCATCATATATATTTATTTATTATTATATTTATTTATTTTATTAATGTAAATATATAATAATTAATACATGATGATTGAAGACACCTACTTCTAGGGGTGAGCAAAATTTTCCAAAACCGCCCAAACCGTCTAAACCAGAATTTACGGTTTCGTAACGGTTCGGGTTGGTAACGGTTTCAATTTTTATAAAACCGAAAAATAATGGTTGGGTTTGGTTTGCCTTGTCAAACCGACCAATATAACCCTTCCACCCGAATATATAATAATATATATTAATTATTTATTATTATTATTTAAGAAATATAATTTAAATTAATAATTAAAGCACGTTTAAGAATTATTTTGTTCTCATGTCATAGCATATGGTCTGCTGGTTTGCTAGTTTACTATCGAGTGTAACTATTAGAGCAACTTAATTACATGCCAAGTGTGTTTGTTTTATAATTTTTTGTTAATGTTTCACGTCACAGGCCTGTTGAAAGACTTTGTAACTTAAATACTAGATTTTGATGATATTTTGTGATGTCAGTTTATTGATGCATTGTACATTTGTGTCGATTAACTTTTTGCAAGTTTAAAATTTTTCAAGTGATTTAAAACCCAATCCATCCAAACCAAATCGTTATAATTTGGATGGTTTTATTTAGTACTAACGGTAACGGTAATGGTAACGGGTTGCTAAATTCCAAAACCGTAAAATATAGGTTGGGTGGTTTAATCCTTTCAAACCGACCAACCCGATCATTGCTCACCCATACCTACTTCTACTATAAGTCTTATTACATACACCTACTTCTACTAACACCTACTGCGATGCACCGTATTTTTTTGATATATTATAAATTTTATTATGTTATAATAATTATGTCTTTATATAATCACTATTTTCAGTGTCCGTTTTAATTTTAATACAATTTAATAAATTATAAAACTTATATGAATACTTTTTATTAATAAGCAAAACCCCATTTCGTTGGAGCGCGTTGGTACCAAAATTTGGTAACCACTATATTTATTTATTTATATATTATTGTTTATTTATTTATTTTATTAACGAAATATATAATCATACACGATGGAACACCTAATTCTACTATAAGTCTTATTACATACACCTACTTCTACTATAAGTCTTATTACATACACCTACTTCTACTATAAATCTTACTAGATTATTAGCCTTGCGATGTACATGGTTTTTTTTGATATATTATTAATTTTATTTTATGTTATAGTTATGTTTTTATAAAATCGCTATTTTTAATGACTATTTTATTTTAAAACAATTTGATATGTTAAAAAACTTATATTATAAATTTTTAATTCAAATACGTTATTGATTGGATTCAAATATTGGGTTTTAGTAGAGTAATTCAAATATATAATATTTTTTATTATTAGATTCAACAATACTTAATTATTTACTAAAAATCTAACGATCATTATTCGTTGTATGTATTGTTGAACAGCTAAACCAAAAACAATCGATTACACTCATATTGGTTTACTATAAACGTGCAATTTTTTAATAAATTTTATAAACGATTGCAAGATAAGGTGTAAAATTTTTGGGTAAATATTAATAATTGCAAAATTATGTTTTTAATTTGAAGGTGGCATATTTTAATAAATACATAAATACTTATGATAAAAAAATATGACATAATTAATGTTTTTTTTGCCAAGAAAGTAGAAATTTCAATAGAACATCATATCTTTCCTCAATACATCCAGAAGGTGTTGTTAGACATTGTCCATATTCCAAACACGATAAGTTACAGAATTGGTATTTCTTGCCGGCCAAGAAATCAGTTACCGTATTCGCCGATCGTTTAACAAAATCTAAAACTATTTGTCGACTATCAATGAACTGTTTGCATTCCTCAATTACACGGCCAAAGTATGAAAGCATGAGTGAAGATCCTCGAACTGCTTGGATTGTAGTAAGGCAATCTGACTCTTACTCCACTTTATTCCAGCCTCTGTCTTTTATCCAACTTACTGCCTCTCGGATGCCTATTGCTTTTGTTATTTCAGGTGTTGTATTCCCTTGAACACACTTAGCCTTTTCTTCTACCATATTTTCTTGGTAGTCTCTTGCAACAATAACATAGCTATAACAGTTATAACAGTTAGATGAATTGAATATCATGGCATCAACATTTACCTTAATTGTATTTGCATTTGGACTCTTCCGGTACTCAGCACCATCTGATGCGATCATGAACCCCAGATATTTATCAAAAATTTTATCCTGAGCACATATCTAGGGCTAGCAATTTTTGACCCGTGACACGAACCCAACCCGTATGGGTCGGTTTCGGGTTTATATTTTTCGGGTTTGGGTCGGTTTCGGGTTGATCCTAACTTGACCCGAAAAAATCGGGTTGGGTTCGGGTAACCCAAAACTGACCCGAATATATATATATAATTATTTTTAATATATATATATATATATATATATTATTTATATTATTTTTAATATATATATATATATTTTATTAATATATATATACGTTTTTTTTTGCTAAGAAAAAATATTATTATTTTTAATATATATAATTTTTATTATATATATAATTTTTAATATATATATACATATATATATATATTATTTGTATTATTTATATATTATTTTTAATATATATATTATTTTTAAAATTTTAAAAAATTAAATTTTCGAGTCGGCTTACCCGAAACCCACCCGAAACCCATTCGTGACGGGTTCGGGTTGAGCATCTCTACTCATTAAATTTTCGGGTCGGGTTCAGGTTGGGTCAAATTTACGACCCGAATCCGCTGACCCGACCCGAATCCGACCCGAAACCCAAAATTGCCAGCCCTACACATATCCATAGACTAAGGGTCGTTTTTGCTAACTCCACTACACCCAACACATCCGTACTCATAATAAATGTTTTTAAATATTTATAAAATATAAAATCTTCAATTAAAAATTAATATATTTTAATAAAAAAAAAACAATCGACTAATTAACATTAGTAATATTATTTTATTATTTGTTAATTAAAATAAAAATCGAAGACCATGAAAGGCAAAACTTTCAATATTTTAGCTTTAATATAATAGTATAGACTACACAATCAAACTTCGGTTATATATGAGTATCAAATTAAATGAACGAGTCATCTAAATAAATTATCTTGTGCCCGTGCGAAGCACGGGCTATCAACTAGTACTCTTTATTAAAGGGAAACACCTTTTCGTTGGAGCGCGCATTGGTACCAAATTTTGGTTATCATTATATATATAAATTTATTATTATATTTATTTATTTTATTAATGTAAATATATAATAATACATGATGATTGAAGACACCTACTTATGTTGGGTATAATACATTACAGCAACAATGAGGCAGTGATATATATTAAACAAGAACAGGCAATTAACCAAATAACGAAACAAAACACGAAGGCATAAAAAGAGTATAATCAGAGACTGTATAATTAACAAGAAAGGCAAGAATACTTATCTCTCACAGAAGATTTAGCAACTACTGATTAGAGAGAGAAGAACAGCTGAGTCGCCAAACCCTTGGAGAGGACTTGACTGTTCTTGAAGAGAATATTGCCCCACTTACGCTGTGTTGGGTTGCAGCAATATCACTTTCAGGATAAAGCAGCACAGATCAAACCGGTCACAGAAACGGAGAGATCAACAGTGACTAACACCTCAGTTCGCCTGAGAATTATGTATCTAACTGTATGTATTGAGGGAGAACAGAGAGTAATCGCAACCAAGGGTTTTTACTTAACATATATCAATCTCAACGTTATATCTTCGATATATATAATACCCAAAAATAAAACGTAAGAGATATGCCTTAAAAAGGAAAGTAAATATTATGATTTAATTGCATTAACAGCAGCAGCATCAGGATTTATTTCAGTTACAGAAGCATCAGTATTGACCTTCGTCAGGATTGGTCAATATCAGGATTTGATCATCAGTAGCATCAGGATTTGGTGTCCATCAGGATCAGGATTCAGTGCTCGTCAGGAACTGATGTCCATCAGGATTTAGCCCATCAGTATCGATGTCTGACTAAGTTCATCAGGACTTGTTCCAAGTACTGATCCAGTCCAGGATTTTATCCAATACTGATCCATTCATTTCCACCAGACTTGTATCTATAAAGGGCCCAAACAGTCTTATTCTAATCGATGTGGGATGTTACATACTTCTACTAACACCTACTTCTACCAGACTTATTACATACACCTACTTCTACTACAAATCTTATTAGATTATAACGTGCAATGCACCGTATTTTTTTTTGATATATTATAAATTTTATTATGTTATAATAATTATGTCTTTATATAATCACTATTTTCAATGACCGTTTTAATTTTCATACAATTTAATATTATAAAACTTATATTAATATTCTTTATTAATAAGCGAAACCCCTTTTCGTTGGAGCGCGTTGGTACCAAAATTTTGTAACCACTATATTTATTTATTTAATATTATTATTTATTTATTTTATTAACGTAAATATATAATCATACACGATGGAACATCTAATTCTACTATAAGTTTTATTACATGCACCTACTTCTACTATAAGTCTTATTACATACACTTACTTCTACTATAAATCTTATTAGATTATTACCCTTGCGATGTACAGGGTTTTTTTGATATGTTATTAATTTTATTTTATGTTATAGTTATGTTCTTATATAATCGTTATTTTCAATGACTATTTTATTTTAAAACAATTTGATATGTTAAAAAACTCATATTATAAATTTTTTATTCAAATATGTTGTTGATTGGATTCAAACATTGGGTTTTAGTAGAGTAATTCAAATATATAATATATCTTATTATTAGATTCAACAATTCTTAATTATTTACTAAAAATCTAACGATCATTATTCGTTGTATGTATTGTTGAACCGCTAAACCAAAAACAATCGATTACACTCATGTTGGTTTACTATAAACGTGCGATTTTTTAATATATTTTATAAATGATTGCAAGATAAGGTGTAAATTTTTTGGGTAAATATTAATGATTGCAAAATTATGTTTTAAATTTGAAGGTAGCTTGTTTTAATAAATAAATAAATATTAATGATCGAAAAATATGACATAATTAATGTTTTTTTTGCGAAAAAAGTAGAAATTTCATTAGAACGTCATATCTTTCCTCAATACATCCAAAAGGTGTGGTTGGACATTGTCCATATTCCAAACACGATCAGTTACAAAATAGGTATTTCTTGCCAAGAAATCGGTTACCGTATTCGCCGATCGTTTAACAAAATCTAAAACTATTTGTCGACTACGAATGAACTGTTTGCAATTACACGGTCAAAGTATGAAAGCAGGAGTGAAGATCCTCGAACTGCTTGGATTGTATTAAGGCAATCTACTCTTACTCCCCTTTATTCCAGCCTCTATCTTTTATCCAACTTAATGCCTCTCGGATGCCTATTGCTTTTGTTATTTCAGGTGTTGTATTCCCTTGAACGCACCTAGCTTTTGCTTCTACCATATTTTCTTGGTAGTCTCTTGCAAGCTATAACAGTTATAACCAATTAGATGAATTGAATATCGTGGCGTCAACATTTAACCTTAATGGAATATGCATTTGGACTCTTCCAGTACTCAGCACCATATGATGCGATCATGAACCCCAGATATTTATCAAAAAAATTATCCAGAGCACATATCCATAGATTAAGGGTCGTTTCTGCTAACTCCACTACACCCAACACATCCGTACTCATAATAAATGTTTTTTAATATTTATAAAATGTAAAATCTTCAATTAAAAATTAATATATTTTAATAAAAAAAGGCAATCGACTAATTAACATTAGTAATATTATTTTATTATTTGTTAATTAAAATAAAAATCGAAGACCATGAAAGGCAAAACTTTCAATATTTTAGCTTTAATGCAATAGTATAGATTACACAATCGAACATTGGTTATGAGTATCAAATTAAATTAACGAGTCATCTAAATAAATTATCATGTGCTAGCTTTTACTTCGCACGGGTTATCAACTAGTACTCTTTATTAATAAGCGAAACCCCTTTTCGTTGGAGCGCGCATTGGTACCAAATCTTGGTTATCATTATATATATTTATTTATTATTATATTTATTTATTTTATTAATGTAAATATATAATACATGATGATTGAAGACACCTATTTCTACTATAAGTCTTATTACATACACCTACTTTTACTAACACCTACTTCCACAAGACTTATTACATACACCTACTTCTACTACAAATCTTAATAGATTATGACGTACGATGCACCGTATTTTTTTTATATATTATAAATTTTATTTTGTTATAATAATTATGTCTTTATGTAATCACTATTTTCAATGGCCATTTTAATTTTAATACAACTTAATATATTATAAAACTTATATTAATACTCTTTGTTAATAAGCGAAACCCCTTTTCGTTGGAGCGCGTTGGTACCAAAATTTGGTAACCACTATTTTTATTTATTTATTATTATTAGTTATTTATTTATTTTATTAACGTAAATATATAATCATACACGATGGAACACCTAATTCTACTATAAATCTTATTACATGCACCTACTTCTACTATAAGTCTTGTGACATACACCTACTTTTACTATAAATCTTACTAGATTATTACCCTTGCGATGTACCGGGTTTTTTTGATATGTTATTAATTTTATTTTATGTTATAGCTATGTTTTTATATAATCGCTATTTCAGTGACTATTTTATTTCAAAACAATTTGATATGTTAAAAAACTTATATTATAAATTTTTTATTCAAATATGTTGTTGATTGGATTCAAACATTGTGTTTTAGTAGAGTAATTCAAATATAAAATATTTTTTATTATTAAATTCAACAATTCTTAATTATTTACTAAAAATCTAACGATCATTATTCGTTGTATGTATTGTTGAACCGCTAAATCAAAAACAATCGATTACACTCATGTTGGTTTACTATAAACACGCGATTTTTTAATATATTTTATAAATGATTGCAAGATAAGGTGTGAAGTTTTTGGGTAAATTTTAATGATTGCAAAATTATGTTTTAAATTTGAAGGTAGCATGTTTTAATAAATAAATAAATATTAATGATCGAAAAATATTTCAAAATTATGTTTTATAAATGATTAAGGGTCATTTTTGCTAACTCCACTACACGCAACACATCCGTACTCATAATAAATGTTTTTAAATATTTATAAAATGTAAAATATTCAATTAAAAATTAATATATTTTAATAAAAAAAGGCAATCGACTAATTAACATTAGTAATATTATTTTAGTATTTGTTAATTAAAATAAAAAATCGAAGATCATGGAAGGCAAAATTTTCAATATTTTAGCTTTAATATATAAGTGTAGATTACACAATCGAACTTTGGTTATGAGTATCAAATTAAATCAACGGGTCATCTAATAAATTATCTTGTGCCCGTGATTCGCACGGGTTATCAACTAATAATATTTCAACATAACTTTTACATCCAAACTGTCGAATCATTAAATATGATTATAGGCCGTAATAATAGAAATAATTTTTATTGTGACCGTGTATAATGTTTTTATTAATTGATTTTTGAAGTAAATGTATGTGATATATTAATGTATTTAATTCATTTGTAATCCATCAAAACATGATAAGTGACATATGATTAACATTTAGTGCAACACGTACCAAATTGGGTACCAAATGATATGACAATAAACACTTTACATTTTAAAATATTTTGATTGGATGGCCCCGGGCCCATTATACCTATAACCAATTAAAAAAAATCACATCATTTGTTAACAATTTTTGGTACCTAATTTTGGTACCTCTAGCATTTTTCTTTTGTTAATACCGTAAAGACACTAGCGTGATATCCAAAATTGCAATGTCAATTTATAAACTTGGCAATTTGAAAATCGCAAGACATGACCATCATCGCACTTGTAAATATCTCTTTCGATCCGGCAGCAATGGCCAGTAATGTTAAAGCTAAGGGACCGAGATGCCGGACCATACTTTCTTACACACACACTCGTACATGCACCTTAAGAAAACACAAATGGACATACCACCATGTACCCTTTAATTTTTGAAATGGACCGGCATGATTAAATGCTCTTGTTTACATGCACATGTTCTTGCCCCCCAAGCTCTCGCAGTTTGACATTCGATCCAAAATTTAATATTAATATTGATACTAGAGTAATATTTTGAAGAAAATTATTCAAACAAACGGGTTTTCATAAACCTTATTAAGCAAACCACAATAAGTACTAATTAAACAATCATATATGTTCGAGCCAAACCATGTCTTGAAATCGCAATATTTATTTTAGTTTTCCAAATCTCACGCTAATTAATTATCATACAAACCTTATATAGTACTGCAAATACATAAATAACGACCTGCTGTGTCCGTTATCGCTGTACTTGTTGTGGACGTTCAGGTTCTGTTCTTGCATTTCTCCATGGCTCTTGGTGCTATTTAAGAAAATAAACAAATAAATCAAACCACTATATATTAGTTTAGACGATTAGCGACATATATAATTAATCAAGAATATTTATTTATGTAAATACTAGCTGGTCGTACATAAACTTATTACCACATGATCCCTAGAATTGTTTACAAGTTCATCTAGTAAACATCTCTCGGCGAGAATTCGACAGTAGAAGTTATAATGAAATCGGGTGCACATTTTTTACTAAAAATTGAAAATAATAACTTCTTCAATATTTAGTAAGGCGCATATTAATTAGGAGAGATTAATAATTTACTCACCAAGTCCTATAGCTTCAGCTCCTTTCATTATGCGCAAGCGCTTGCAAGAACCAACAAACATCCTGCATTTTCGAATCAAAATTTGCAAATTATATGAGTGCACATTATTTGTCAAATTCAAAATAATTTAAGCATTATCATTTGTCAAATAGTTGTGAATAGGTGGATAGCTAGAGAGATAACAGATGAGAGGATATGAATTTAAGGGAGCTAGATAATTACTCCCAAGGAACATCTCCCACGAGCATCCAGTCACCATCCTTGTCTTCGTAAGTAGGAACATAATCAGAGTTATTGAGCAGATCCATCAGCTTGCTCTCATTCATGAAATCCATCATCCCTTGGCTCCCACAGTTCCCTTCATTAAAAGAAAACATATTTAACAATGTCCACGAACGTAATTAAAGGCTCTTTGTTTAGCGGTATCTCCTTCACTTCTATTATAAAAGGTCGATTATTCAAATCTTGTTAAAGACATACAAGGTGGGTGAGTGAGTGCGTATAGTAGAAGAGGAAAAAGAAATTGTAGCTAACACATGCATTATAATTTATATATGATGGATATGGTCAAAAATTAAGTGAGTAGCAATTATTATTACCAATAGTGAATGAATTGAACATGTTGCCCAAGGCATCAGAGAGTTCCTGGTAACTCTTGTACATCTTGAGATCCACTTTTCGAAGATAAGGTGCACCATCCAAGCTCACCTTCACAAAGGTGGCGCCCATGGGACTGCTCACTTTCTCATTCTCCTCATCACCCTTTTTGCTAGCTGCCTTGTGTAGAGAGCTGATATTCTTTCGGTATGATGATCGCACTGGAGGCCAACCTACAACCTGTGCCCTGAATGTTCCATGCAATAATGATAGTTTATATAGTATATCTTTTACATATAAAAACACTTACATATATATGTACAATTCTCTCTTATCAATAACAAGGTCGTCTTCCACTAATCTATACTCCCTCCGTTCCTAAAAGATTTTCCTGTTTGCTTTATCACGTTTGCCAACGCACACTTTTGATCGTTAATATTTTTAATTTCGTGTTAGTTTTAAATATAAAAACTTCACTGTATTAAAGTACTCACAAATACGAATCAAACAAGATCACTCATGACTATATTTTATCTTATAAATTATGCGTAAATTAGTAGTCAAGCGCTTACAATGAACAGGAACAAAAGTCAAAACAGGAAAATGTTTCCGAAACAGAGGGAGTATTATATATGGCAAAATTATTAATCTAAAAAAGGTTTTTGATCTAACAATATCAGTATTTTATAATTTAGCATATAACTATATATGAAAGATCTACTTCTATGTTTAATTTCCCTAGTTCACACACACAAATATGGTTTAAATGAGAATAATTTATACCAAACATTTTAAATGTTGTATTACTATACTACATTATATTATTGTGTTATGTTGTACGATATTGTTCTCGCTACTATTCTTACTCTAATACTGTTTTCACTAAAACGTTATATAGTGGTCAGTGACGGATCTATGCTTGTGCATGGTGTGTCAAGTCACACACCATTATTTTCAAGAAAAGAATTTATTTTTATTTTTGTTTTTACAATTTATTTATATTATGCTTTTTTTTCCTCTATTATCCTACTTATGCATAACAAGTTTCAATTTTATTCTTTAACTCGATATATATACATTCTCCCCTTAAATTATTACTAAAATTTGGTTCTTTATACCTTCCATGTTCCGTATATATAATTTGGGTTAGAATTTTTTTTGTTTAAAATTTCATCCCTAAATTATTTTTTTCTGGTTCCGAGTGTACTAGATAATGTCAATGGATAAGTATCTTTTACAGTGACACACCATTTTTAAAATCCTGTGATATGTAATAACCAAAAATTAGAATTATCGGTTTGAATGTCATAGTTCACATACATGTGAACATATTTACCAAAGTTCTACTTGCTCGTTTAATTACCAAGCATAGTCCATACACACACGGCCTATATGTGTGTAAATATCGGTTGAGGACCTGATGATCGGTTGAAACGAGAACATCATGTACTAGAGATTAAACATTTAGCTTTTACGGTTTAACAAGTTTTCATTTACACATGACCCCATATATGATTGATATACATGTCCTCAATTATTCAATGTTATTGTTTTAGTAATAATCATGATCTAAATGCTCTAGGTAGTTGATGTATGATTAACTCATCATGGGAATAACTTTCTAAAAATTTTGTGCATATATGTGTATATTTACATATATATGCACCTATGAAATTGCTTTAGTTTCATACTTTTTTTTAAAAATATAAAGGAACCCAATTAGTTACTACCTGAAAAACATATGATTATAAATAATTGTAAAGGTTATTAATAAAAGACATGATTGGTGAATGAAAAGTTAAAATCATCAAGTAATAAGCACCACCCACATGAATTCAAATATAGTTCACATGCAATTCATATATAATTACAAGTAAATCCTAAAGCAATGATCCTGTACTTGCACAGAACTAACAATGAGATCTAGCTATATCTTTAAGAAGGAAACAAGCTAAGCTAGTAACACAAGATAAATAGGTTAGTTCACTCTCCTTCACACATTTACATAATGAGCCCACAAGAAAAAGAATAGACAGATAAGAAAAAGCTGAATGGTATCACAAAATTAAAACAAAAGATAAATAAATTAATAATCTTACTTGGCTGGAGGTTTAACAACTGAATCTGCAGAGGCAGCACCACCACCTGCAAGAAGATTCTTGATCTCCTTAGAATCTGCACCTTCTTGATCCACAACTTCGCTTTCAACTTTGGAAGACACAAGATTCAACTTCAAATCCACATTTGTAGTTTCAACAAAACCTCTTTTCCCATTAACATTCGTAGCACCGGAACTTATCACATGCATATTATTCCTCACCTTGTTACTATTTCCCGGCAATCCGATTCCCAGACGGAGCTCCGTCTCGTCGTACTTCATCTCCCCTAGTATGCTCACAACTTCCATGGATATTAATAATTATCACACAATTATTTTCTTGTTTTGATATATGATAGGAAAGCTAGCAAGCTATATATATTTCTTTAGTACTTGCTTTTAATTTTGTTGTTGATGTGGGGAGTACTTGGTGTTTTCTTTTACAAGGGTGAGACAAAGTGATCACAGTACCATATATGTTTATTAGTATTATTGAAGGTAAACTTAAATAAACAAAATAAATGTACGTTTGAATAAATTATAAGGGGAAGAAGTTAAATAAAACTCAAGTTGTGTGTTCATTTACTGCTGGGCCTTATTTGTCGATTACTAATTCCATGCATAATCGTACATGGCCTTGCCACGTTGTCAAATCCTGAGCTGGAGTATCCTTGATGGGGTATACAATATATACGGACAAAACCTTAGTTCAATATCACTACATATCTAAGTAAATCAATAATTAAATTATATGTATAGGGAGATATATTTCTACTAGATTCTTGGAATTGGTCTATATAATTCCATTTGTTACAAGTGTTCTGTAGATAAAATCAATGCAAATAATTACACAATAACAAGTTAAAAAACCTACTCAATGATATGATGGAGCCATGGAAAAAGTTAAGGCGAGTTCAATTACAAATAACAGTTTAAGTTAGAACTTAATATTTGTAATTCTTACGATATTTATGAATTATGATTTGTATTCAGAAAAATTGAGGATTGAGGATACGTCGAGGGACGTTCATGAAATTTACGGGAATTTAGGTGAAATCAGTTTCGAAATTCTAAACTATATTATATATGACAAATATTTTAAATTTATACAATAAAAAATTTGAAAATTTTTAGTATTAGATTAATCTTAGGCGACATATTTTACTCACGTTGGACGCTAGTATTCAAGCTAGCCACCACAAGAAACAGATACACATAGGAGTATATGATAATACAATCAAGGTGTCCCTCGATCATTTAACTTTAGCTTTGTGGCTCGTAGCTTGATCAAGCTAACTCAAAACTCGGATTCTAATTAAACGCCCGATAGCTTTGTCTCTTTCAGACAATACTCCCAGCTAGAAACTCTTTAATTCTACCTAGACAAAAACAGCTACTATCTGAGAGTGATCACTTCAGTTTGTAGCTAGTGTGGACGCATGAATATTATTGATTGGTAATTAGTTGGACTGTCAACACATTTCTCTAATCCTGCTTTAACTTGTCAAATTCGATTGTTTCGTTTCCATACACACATAACACATTACGATTAACCTTTATAATTAGTTGATTAAACAGCTAGTAATTAAGTGAAGATGATTAATTATAGGCACCGACATATCATTATCGGATTGCATGAAACCTAAGACATGCATGGCTATTACTAATAATTAGTACGTGGATCCATTATTAAACATGATGAAAATATAATGATTTATATATACATACGAAACTCCGTTTAAAAAGCACAAACACAACATGAGCGGTGCTGCTATGATCAAATGATATATGCCTAGAACGGCCATAAACCAAATCTGTATGAACAGCTAGCCTAGCTATGTTAATATTGAATTGAACATTTAAAATCTTATATATATTAATTTTTTAAAATAATAATTTGATATGTAAATTAATAACATAAAAAATTTAATATAATTATAAATATTAAAAAAGGAACCGTGCGCAAGGGCGGAACTAGGGGGCTAGCCCAGGCGCTAGCCCGGATCGAACCGAACAAATTAAGTAAATTTTTTTTAGCCCGGGGTTAATTTTGAAAATGACTATATATATTTTTTAATAGCCTATGTTAAATTTTGAAATTTAGAATTCCAAGCCTTGGCCAAGCCAATAACTTCACACAATCTCATCCAAATTCATAGAATAAGAGATTCACCACTTTATAAAGGTAGTTCTTTAATTATTTTTTCTTATTCTTATTAATATAAGTCAAGATGAAGCAATGATTTTGAACTATAATAAAAAAAAATCGCGCTTCGCGCCGGATCCGAAGTACAAAATTTTTTTCGCGCTTCGCACGAGAGCCAACACATTTTTCAGCCCCCGCTGCAAATCGATCCTGCTTTCGCCACTGACCGTGCGTTGTACTTATATATAATAAGCGTAAAGGGGATCTTATCCATAATTTTGGTCACTGCACTACCAAAATAATCTCAATCGTCGAATCTAATATTTTTAAAAATAGACGATCAAGATTATACTCCCTTCGTCCCACTTGATTCTTAAAATTTGAAATATGAGTGTCCGGCACGCATTTTAAGTTGTATTTTAAAGATACTTTCATAACTTATTTTTAAAATTTTCTTTTTTTGTATAAAAATTTAATAAACTTTTAAAAATAAGTTACGGAACTATCCTTAAAATGCGCGACGGACACCCCTATATCAAATGTTAAGAATCAAGTGGGACGGGGGGAGTATCGTATTAAAAAGAAAATTATAATATAAAAAGGATATAATTAAGAAAAGTTGTATTAGAATTTAATTTTAAAAAAAAAATATGAAAAGGATAAAATTAAAAATGGATAAAATTGAATTTAATTTAATTTTTTATTAATATTTAAAAAAAGTTCACATTTACTATTACACTATTAACGATTCTTATTTATTTTGTCGTGCTGAAAATAAGACTACCAGCTACCAATTTTGGACAAAATCACTCTTACACTTATTATTAAAACCGTATTTGTTTGTTAGTAGAACTAGCTTAAATAATAAAAAGGATATTTTAATAATCAAAACGATAAGTAGTTTCATAAATCGAATAGAATTTTCAGCGTAAAAAATGTCAATTTCTTCTCTCTTTTGTTTATACATAGTTTTAATTGGAAAATAATTGTTAATACATCACTAAATTAAATATTATTTTGTTAATTTCGTGTGGGTTGTAAAGTCATCTAAATCAAATTTTAAGAATTCAAGATAGAGCATAAATATTAAATTGATCGTGTAAAATCTTATATATATCAATTTTAAATAACAATTTGATATGTAAATTAATAACATATAAATATTAAAAAAGGAATGTATTGCACGGGTTATAAACTAGTTTTAATAATAAATGATCAGAAGACAATAATACCCTTTGGATGGGAGCTAACGGCGTTAGTTGAATTTAACGATTGTACACATAATGCACCAATCTGCATAGTTTGAATACACAAAGTGTTTAATTAATAGTTTAGGTACACAAAGTGCATCAAATTGATAATTTAAGTAAACGTAATGCATTTAACTCAAAATACATGCAACCACAAATCATATGTGTGTTGATTCCGAATAAAATTTCAAAACAAATAGTATTTAAAAAATTGATTTTTATTAAATTTTAAATTATCTTTAGTTCCGAAACTGTACACATGATCGGTTAACGTTGGTTGGTCATTTTCACTACAAACATCACAACTAGTTTGCTCAAATTCTCCCTTCTCAAATTTTTAAAAGTCATATCCATATATTTCTTACGGATATTGAAGAAGGTATGAATTAATCAAAATGAAATGGTCGTGAACAAATAATTTACAATACATTACATATTCATATGGCGAAAACTTTTTATGGTACCAAAAATGTTACTCTCTCCGTTTCTAAATACTTTTTTTCCATTTGAGTTGAATACGTACATTTGTCAACGCACACTTTTGATCGTTAATATCTTCAATTTCGTACTAGTTTTAAATATAAAAACTTCAATGTATTAAATTACTCAGAAATACGAATCCAAAAAAATCACTCATGACTATATTTGGTCTTATAGATTAGACGTAAATTAGTAATTTGTCTCATGTTATGAACCGTTCCGACATTTCAAACGAGAGAAACATTATGAGACGGAGGGAGTATTGTCCATGTATAACGAAATTTTTTTACAATAATATATTATAATGTAATAATCATTTATTGTTGATCAGATTTGTTGATTAAATTGTAACTGCAGTATGAAAGGGAAAATAATAATTATAGGGTCCCGGTCCCTGGCAAACGCATGTCAGGGATGAGGTATTTAACATGCGGCTTTTAAGTCGTTGGATCGTTGATCCAACGGCTCTGATTTAAAAAAAAAATCGTACCGTACCGTAGAAAGTTTCTGCGGTACGAACAAATTACCAAAATGTCCCCACTGTTCACGTACCGCAGAAACTTTCTGCGGTACGATGAACAGTAGATTTTTTATGTGAAAACAGAGGGCATTTTGGTAATTACTACGTACCGCATAAAGTTTATGCGGTACGGTGTTGTTTTTTTTTAAATCATAGCCATTTGATCAACAATCCAACGACTTAAAAGTCGTATGTTAAATAACTCGTTCCTGATATGCATTTACTCGTCCCTGATATGCGTTTGACAGGGACCGGGAGCCATAATTATATACACATGAATGTAGATTATGTAAAAAATGGTTGAAAAAAGATTGAAGGATCGAGTATATATGGGCATGTGGTATTGTGGTGAGATGCAAAAGAAAGGACCTACACACAAGGGGCGGAGCATGTGAAAGTGTTGGCGGACTGTCACATAAGAGTCAAACCCTATTCCATGTGCGCCGCTGTAGGGTACCCCTCCCACTAATTACTCACACTTTCTTTTCTTTTGCATAATTTTTCTTTCATTACCCCCTCCTTTTCACTTTATCTTGTATTAAGACAAAATCTTTTACTCTGTTTATTCCTTTTCTGCACCACTAGTCCATGTATCAAATGATGGGATTATGAAAAGCTAAAATTTGCGTTTAAGCCGAAAATAGATGAATTTTTCGTATGTCAGGGATGGTTGTATATTTTGAAAATCGAAATAAATTGATTTAGATATTTAATAACGATTTATTGGTAAATCAAAATTTATTGAAATGATAAATTGGAATAAAAATCGGATAAATTTTAATATTTTAAAATTTCTTAATAAATTAATCTAATTTATAATATAATATATCATTTAAAATTATTTTATAGCGATAAATCGGATTTTAAAAATCAAATTGGTCAAATTTTTTTTAATGATTTATCAACAATTTATCGACAATTTTAAAAAATCGAACGATTTTTAGAAATAAATTATGTCATCGGATAATCATCCTGATTTAAAAAAAAAAATATTTTGCATGGATTGTAAAAAAAATTCGTTACATGGACAAACCTTAGGAACTTTAACATACGGTTCATAGATTTTGAACTAAGCCTGGGAGCTTTAATTATCTGTCAGTTAAGAAGAAAGGGTAACTACTAGCTAGACAAAATTAAATAAGCAAATCAAGCGTATACGTGCATGCATGGTAGATTTACAATAGACAAATAATACTCCGTAATTCAACTAGTAGGAGTAAGGGATAATCGCATGAATTTGCAAAAACAAATTAAAGGATTTTAAATGGTGAGGGTGATTAAATTTTAAAGGATTTTTTCAGCTACACAGAGCAACCGTTCTTAACTGATTACGTACATTAAGGGAGATTAAATTAAGTTTTTAAAGGACGACGAAAATTTTCTGTTTTGATGAAAAAAAATGTTAAGCTTTTCAAGTCATCCATGCACCCCTTTACACATAATTGAAGAATATATTTCATATTTTTCCGATTTGAGCTAGACTTAAATAATACTAACTTATAGTTCGTGCAGGTTATTTTAATCTTTTATAATTTGTTTGTAATGTAGTATAATATTATAAATATTAATATTAATATATTATTGGAAGAATTTGAATTTTACATCTTTGTACATAACAAGTTTTAGTATAAAATATAAATTATATGTTGTTGGCGGAAATCGAAACTTAGACCTCTGTATATCACAACTTTTAGTATTATTGTATCTAATGGTCTTGATCTATTTGAGTTGAAGATCTAATGATTGTGAATTAGAGATAACCAATAATAGGGGATAACCAAAAAAACGGGTTAACTAAACTACAACTTATACCACATTCCGCTAATAATAAATTTTAATATAAAATATAAATTAATATGTTATTGGCGGAAAACGTATATATCTGAACTAGACTTATATAATACTAGCTTATAACCCGTGTAAAACACGGGCTACTTTTAATGCTTACATGCATATGCATAAGTCGTAACATCCTCACTCTGAGGAAAAGAATGAAAATAAAAGATGCCTATAATCTTGAATTGCCAGTGCAAAATTCATGTGCTTATTATACAGAAAAATCAATTAAAGATTATCAGAAAATTTAACAAACACTTTGTTGATGAATGTAGTATCACACTTAGTACCAAATTAAATATAGAATGAAAAATCAGAACAAACAAATAAAAAATAGACTTGAGAACGATACTCTTAGAATTGCAATTAAAACACATAGAAACCTTGGGCGGTTAGCTTAATTAGTATTAGTGCCATTGCCAGATGTCCATCAGGACTTTCTGTGTTCTGGAATTTCATTCCATGGCTAAGAATCTGGTTCCAACAAGCAGCTGCAATTGTCATCTAATTAGTATATTTGATTTTCCTTATGATGATTACGTGTACATATAGGAAAACAAATAAATGAACTTTGCAAAAGATGCACTTTGCATGGTTGAAACACATTTACCTGATTTTTGGTAACAGTTATGCATAGGGGTGAGCAAAACCGAACCGGAACCGAAAAACCGAACCGAACCATACAATTTCGGTTCGGTTCGATCCAGATTTTTTCCTTTTTCGGGTGGTTCGGTTCCTTTGGTTAGAACCGAATCGGTTCGGTTCTTCTGTAAATAATTTCGGTTAGAACCGAACCACCCGAATTTTATATATATATATTAATAATATATATATATATATAAAATAAATAACACAAATATACAAATACAAATATATGATATCAGACTTATCAGTTACGACACTACGACTCTCTGAATCTCTATCTCTTCTCTTCTATCGCTCACTCGCTCATAACTCAGAACCTTACGAGTTACCAATTTAAACATCTAAAAGATTCAAACTTCGGGATTCCAATTTAATAGGTATGTTCTTTCTCTTCTTCAATTTCCTAATTAGCTAGGGCTTAGGTTTAATAGGTATGTTCTAATTACAATAAATTACGTGTTCTAGTGAGGTTTAAATGTTTGATTTGATTTTGGACTTGGCCTGGGTTGTTTAATATTGTATTCTAATTTGGTATTTTTTCTGTTCTTTTACTTTATTCCTATTATATGAATGCTTTTAAATCTTTAGTTCAAGTATTTGTTCCTAATTTGGTATTCTCTTAAATTTTTAATTTAGTTGAGTAGCTGCGCAGAAGTGGTAATATACTAATATATACTGAATTATTGAGTATGTGAGTAACGTTTTTGTATGACATATTGATATATGTTCATAGGCAGTAACCTTTTTACTATCTTAGACTCTTAGATGTTATTGTTTATTGACATTTCACAATCTTTAATTCAGTTTAAAGTTAACAATGTCTTCACAACCAGAGACGGGGGGGGGACTCCAATGATCCTAATACTCAACAACTGGCACCTGCTAATACTCAAGCAAGTTCAGCGGGAAAGAAAAGAAAGACTATGAGACCAAGATCGGACATTTGGGATCATTTTGACACCTTTAAGGATCTGGAGGGCAACAAAAGAGGTAAGTGCAAATATTGTGGAAAAGAATATTGTATTGATCGTAGTTCTAATGGCACAAGTTCACTTTGGAAACACCTAAATGTTTGTAAAAAACTTCCACTTAGTGGTGAGTCAAAACAAACGCAATTGTCTTTCCAATCAAGCGGAGGAAACGGGGGCATTCTTAAAAAATGGCAATTTGATCAAAAAGTTTCTAGACATAAGCTAGCTTCTATGATTATTATTGATGAGCTTCCCTTTAAATTTGTTGAGGGTGAGGGGTTTATGGATTTTATGCAAAGTACTCAATCACTTTTTAAGATGCCATCTCGTTTCACCGTTGCAAGAGATTGTTACCAAATATTTTTGGATGAAAAGAAAAAATTGACTTCCTACTTTAAGATGTCGGGCCAAAGAGTGAATATAACTACCGACACTTGGACTTCAATACAAAAGATAAATTATATGTGCATCACGGCTCACTACATTGATCAACATTGGAACTTGAACAAGAAAATAATTAAGTTTTGTCCTATAGAGGGTCATAAGGGTGAGCTCTTAGCTCGGGACCTTGATTTATATTTGAAAGAATGGGGAATCACAAAAGTTTTTGCAATCACGGTTGATAATGCAAGTTCAAATTGTACTTGCATTCAAAAATTGAAATATAGGTTGTGTTCTAGGGGGGCTGATTTTTTCAAAGGAAAGTATATTCACATGCGTTGTATTGCACACATAGTTAATTTGATTGTGAATGATGGACTTGTTGATGTGAAAGCATCGATTAGAAGAGTGAGAAAGGCGGTTAGATTTGTGAAGCAATTTCCGGCTAGACTAGCCAAATTCAAGGAGTGTATTGAATTACAAAATATTGATTGCAAATCTAACTTGTGTTTGGATGTGCGTACAAGATGGAACTCCACTTATTTGATGCTAAATGTTGCCCAAAAGCTTCAAAAAGCATTTGAATTGTTTGAAGGGATGGATCCATACTTCGTACTTGAGCTAAATGAGAATGAGAATGGTGGGGTGCCTACATCTTATGATTGGGATATTGTTAGAAGGATGGTTGACATGTTAGTTCATTTTTATGAACTAACCTTGAGGATTTCGGGTTCTTTGTATGTCACATCTAATATATTTTATCATGAGATTTGCACGGTTAACTACTTATTGAAAGAATGATGATGTTAATGTGAGTTTAATGGGTGATTAAATGAAAGAGAAATACGATAAGTATTGGGGTGATGTAAACAAAATGAACAAACTCATCTATGTTGCGGTCGTTGTTGATCCTAGATACAAATTAGAGTTTATTGAGTTCGCACTTGTTGAAGAATATGAGGATGAAATTGGTTGGAAGTTGGCAAACGACACAAAAGTAGTCATAAAGGAGTTGTTTGAAGAGTATAAGAAGATTTGTCAACCTAAGGCTACTCAAACTCAAATGAATCAACGAAATCAATCCTCAACATCAAGCAAATCTTCGCTTACATCTTCAAGAACACAATCGGCCTTGGGGGAAAGATTCATGAGACAAAAAAATGGAGAGTGGAGAAATGGAATCCAAGAGTGAATTGGATTTTTATCTTAAAGAGAGTGTCTATGTAACAAAAAATGAAGATTTTGATATTTTAAAATGGTGGAAAGTTAATTCAAGTAGATTTCCAATCCTCTCACAACTTGCACGGGATGTACTAGCGATCCCTATTTCCACCGTAGCATCGGAGTCCGCTTTTAGTACCGGTGGAAGAGTCCTTGATCCGTATAGAAGTTCTTTGACACCTAAAGTTGTGGAAGGTTTATTTTGTGCTCAAGATTGGTTGCGATCGGCCAAACGTCCAAAAACAATTGAAGAAGATTTTGAAGATCTTGAAAAATTTCAAGAAGGTATTTTACTTTTTTGTTTTGCATTTCAAGAGTCATTAACCATTATTGTGAGTCTGTGTTTTAATTGAGTTAATGTGTCTTTTTTATTCGTTTTGCAACATTTTCTGCTCTTGTCATCAATGTGAATGTTCAAAATGAGGCCATAGACTTGGACATCGATTGGTAATAAACACTAGCCCTCCTTTTATATGAATCTGTCCTATTCTGTAGTGCAGTCTGCTGTCCTATTTTGTTAAGTAGTGAAATCTGTTTAAATGTTGTTTGCTGGCCATAGACATGTAGATGGTCTGTTGACACTTGACAATTTGCAGGTAGACCGTGCTGTCCTATTTCACAGTTTATTAGCAAAAAGGAAAAAGGAATATTTAATTAGATCAATGAAATTTCCCTTTGTTCAGTTTTATGCTGATTTTCAGTAGGCAAATTGGATGTTGCAGGTTGTGTATATTCTGGAACTCAGTTACACATTTTAGCAGCTGTATTTTTTCTCGGTTACACATTTTCAGTAGACATTGTTTCTCATTGTAGCAGCTGCATTTTTTTCTGAGATAAATAAATGGAATACGTTTTTGCTAATACTAGTGTTGCGGATATCTTCTCTGATTGTTCTGCTATCTTATTGTCCAGATAATTTCAATCACATAATACGGCCGTGACTTGGAGCATGAAGCAGGCATGGGGCTGCAGCCTCCAGGGCACAAATGTTTAATTTTCATGTTAAGTTCAGTTTTTGAAATAGCACTGTAGTAATGAAGTTCATAATTCAGATTCTAGTGGTTTTAATTGCTTTTTTTTTTGTAAGTTGAAACTTTAAACTTGAATTCTGTAGCACTGTAGTTTTTGAATGCAATGTTATGTTAATTCAGGAGTCTTGCTCTGTTTTAGCCTCTTTATAAACAACTATAATTATTGCATGTCATTGGTTTCTAGACTTGGCAATAAACAGAAATTCGGTTTTTATGTTTCGGACCGAACCGACCGAATTATTTCGGTTCGGGTCTGGTTCGGTCCAGAAGGGTTATTCGGTCCGGTTCGGTTCTCCAAAAAAATGGAAATTCGGTTTTCGGTTTTTTCGGTTCGGTTCGGTTCTGGACCGAACCGACCGAATGCTCAGCCCTAGTTATGCACTCATCATAAAATCCTTCTTTTACATTCATAGTATACCTCTCTTTATACCCTTCAAATATGCAGCAAAAGCAACACTAATAGTTTTACATCGTCCACTTTCATCTTGTGCTACAACAGCATTTGGTGTCACCCCCACATTGTTATTGGTTAACAACTTTCTATCTACGGATGAAAGATACCTGGGACAACCATAATTATTATCATGAGCTACATTAAGAAGGCATTTATGACTTGCAATCATGTTTAAAGGAATGTTGAACGACTAAAATATTTCAGACATTGTCGAAACAATAGCTAATGCATTAGTTGTTAGCTGTGTTCGACACCACAGTCGCATTCCTTTAATATGATCAAGGCTCTAATTCTAAAAACCTGACAATGATCAAGCAGCTAAAAGGGTTGATGTTGATGCATCCAATTCTTATGTCACCTAGTTCTTATATTACTATATACAGGTCTAAGGGAGTTTATTTTCCAGAAATGCGATACATGAACATTAGGCTAACATATATACAGAAAGGTGCACTATAATTCTCAGTTAAATCATTTAACTGAGAAATCATTCATACGCTGGTCCTATGTCCTCAAAGCGAACGAACAATGTTCTGACTTCTGAATAATTCCTTGTGAGATGCAAATAACTTTATAAAAAGATGCAGATTATTGACTTTCCCAATTTTTTTAGGACTTAGAGAATAAGATAATGAACTCAAGCGAAATTGAAGACAGAGGTTAAAAGTATAATTATTGGCTTCCCATAATCACCTAAAAACATAAAAGATGAACTCGAGTGAAATATGAAAACAAGGAATCCAAAAAAAAAAGGAGTCCAGATTCCTACCTGTTTAATTCCTTGTCGGGCATCGCTAGTCTGATTAGACCTTACATTGCTATTTACTATGTTCTCTAAAGGCCATGGTACATATGGTGGAATGTTGGCAAGTATGTATTCTGCTTGCAAGAGAATCTCATGGGTCCCTGCTGGCATATGTACTCCTAATCCAATGGCCTCGACTGAAACACTTCTGAGAAATGCAATTGTACCTATATGAGTAGTTGGTTATATAAGATGTAAATTAGAAATGACTGTTGGACATGTAAAATAGCAAACAAAAAATACTTTGGCACTTGCTTCCAGACAAATAAATCATTCACGATAAATTTTCACAAAGAACAAAAGATTGTCAGTCAATAGTTTTACCTCTTTGCATTCCCTTTATAAGTCTATGATCCTTCTCGTAGTTCTTCACATGCAAGGAAACCAGCTTTGCTGCACCAGAACCCATAGCAACCAAGGATCGAATGGGAGGAAGGCCTTTTAACAATTTATGAATCTGTAAAATATGATTAGTTGGTATGGTTGCAAGAGTAGCAGCATGATATTCTATAAGCTTTACAGCAACTGCTCAAACCTGATTTTGAGAAATATCTTCCAACCACCCCCCTATTATTGTTTCACATATGCAACTCCAGCCATAAACTCCTTTACCCTGAATGCGTTTGAGTTGCAGTTCAACCCACTGCAATTTATTTCATTGCGTGAGGTAAGAACTGAATAAATCAGAATAGACTTCGGATAGCAACTTGGCATTGAATTAACAACTCTTTAAACGTTAAAAAGACATCGTCATCTCTTTGTGCCAAAAATAGGTGGCACCAAGAAATAATAGAGTGAATTCTTACTTTCCATCATGCAAAGACACTAAGATGCAACTTAATTCAGGAAAACCAATTACGACATAATAAAATAGTTCCTCAAATATGTTTAATCGGAAGAGAATAATTAAAGCTATAATATTTGATAAAACATTAAATATTAAAACAAAGCCTCATATAATTATACTCTTTATGAAGATTCAATTAAAAAATTATAGAAGAAAAAGCTAAATATTAAATATTTTTCCTAAAACAAAGTATAATGGAGTCAAAGGTATCAAATTCGAATTTGGCCTTGTCTCACGATAATTTGGAAGAGGGCCTGATCATGTGTATGCAAAGAGATGCTAACTACTGTACTATTTAATTTCAACTTTGTGGACCTTCATAACAATTATCTGTTAACTCGAATAACTTGTAGAAGGGGGGGGCTTGAATACAAGTTATATAATCGTGTCTGATTTTTGCTTGAATATAGATGCACAAGATTAATCGAATGAAACGAAACTATTTGTATTAAAAAGATAAAATACAAACTCTACCAAAAGTGTACAATACCTTTAGCAGCTGCTGACAATACAAATCTCTCTCTCTGTTTGTTTCGAACTCTCGAATACAAACCTTATACAGAGCTACGCACTCACAATTTTCCTCACGAGCTACTTTGCTTTAAGCACACACGCCCTTTACAATGATATTGAGAGAGTATTTATAATGCTACCTATCAACTAATAACAGAAAGATACAATCTATATATGACAATGTTCTGCCTTCTAGTTGATAGTTTCCTTCAATAGAAAATCCTTTCCTTCATAATAACTTCTTGCTTGTTCTTCAAACAACGATCCTGTTTTATAGCACTTGCCAGTTTCTGTAGCATCCACAATGACATCATCAGTAGCATGACTGATATCAGGATCTGTACACTGCATCAGTATCTGATCATCCATCAGTATTGGACACGTCATCAGGATTTGCTCTCTGTTCCTGACATGTAGTCTCTGATACACTGTTCATTCCTGACTAAACTCTACAAATAACTGTCTTACACATAAATCCTATATACAGTTCTAAATCCTTTATAAGATCAGGATTACAAGAAGTATAATGTGTAAATTCTATTCTTAACATCACAACTTATGAATTATTCCTAACAATCTCCCCCTATTTATGCTTTAAAATTTGAAGCATAAATCTAAGTTGTGGATGTCAAAACATATAACAATACAACCAGAATAGAATTTATGAATGTAGAATTATGAAGTTAAGTACCTCCTTCCCAGATGTAGACGTTTATCTAGTACTTAGAAGAAAGAATTTTAACTATTAATGCTGCTCTTCCTTTACCACTTCCTAGCTGAGATTCACCACTATCACTCCTAGTTCTTCTTCTCTTTTCTCTTTGCCTGCTCTTTATCTCCCCCAGTCTGGTGTTGTTGTTGTTGTCGATGTATTGTCTTTATCTCCCCCTTTTTTACATCAGCAACATTAATTCCAAGAGATTCAGAAACAGAACAAATGAGATTCATCAGAACTGCTTGATTTTCCATAATTGTGACTTGATTATCTTCAAGTGATTGAAGTCTTGTTTGAATAGCAATTTGAGAATTTTGAATAGCAATTTGAGAATTCTGAATATCTTTCAAAACATCAGAATGAACTTCAATGTTGGAAGTGCTTCTAGTATCTTCAGAATCAGATTCAGAAAGAACTGTATCTTCAAGTCTTGTAGAAGAAGTTGCCTGAGTTGTATGATTCTCAACTTTCTGATCTGGAGCTGAAATATGATCATCATCTCCTTCACCAGTATTCTGTGTACTAACATCTTCAAATCCTGACTCCTCCTTAGAGTTATCAGAGACTGTTGATGTCTCAATTCTAGCTGATATTGGAAGTACATATAAAGGAACACTAGGATCATTAGGAAATTCATCTGGTACATATGTATCAAGAGATTGCTTTATCCTGGCACCTCTTCTGTTAATGATTCCTGCAATCCTCTCCTTTTGCTTCTGAGCTTTAACTTCTGGCTTTGCATTGTAATGTGCTAGGTCATTCTTCTGATACATTTTGATGAATGAATAAGTACCAGCATCCATACCCAAATTTTCAGACCAAGATTCAGGAAAAACCTGATCCCAGAAATCAAATGATGGTGGTTTCCTAATTTTCTCTCCCTCACTATGGAGTTGATCATCCATACCCTCATTCTCATTTTGACTTACTAAAGTCAACACTCTTTCTACTTCACCTTTTGCCTGGTCAGGATCCAGCCTCTCAGTTTGTGGATCTAAGTCCATCTTTTCAAGTGTATCACTCAAATTTGGATAAGTGCTCTCATGACCTACAGAAAAATAGGGGCTAGAAGGAGTTTTTATACCTGAACTCACATGGAGAGAGGGTTCCTCATTTGGGAAGGGGCTTGAGGTTTTCTCCAAGGATTGAGCTGCTATAGTCTCTGAACCCATACTATCATCTTCTTTCTTTTCAGAAACTACAGGCTCCAGTATACCACTTTCAGGTTCTACAACAAACTCTAATGTCTTCAGTAATACTTCATTAGACACCACAGTTTATGTGTTACCATCTTCAAGTGTTGGTTGCTGAGACACACCCTCAAGGTGGATAGACTCTGACTGAACAAAATTTGTTTGATCTTCAGAAAAATCAACCAAAGTCATTCCTCCCATATCATAGGGTATCTCACTTGCATTCTCAGTCATCACAGAAGTCCTTTTAGCATCAGCTATCACAGTTCCTGAGTCATCCTTCCTCTGACTAGATGGTTCTTGTATTGCAGTGACTGTGATCTGATCTGTCCTACTATTCACCACTGGTGCAATAGTATCTTCTGTTGACTGCTTTCCTCTATCTACTTCCTCCTCTTGTTCACCTTGAGCTGCAGCATCTTCAACAATAAGATCTTTATTAAAGAGATAAGCATAAAGTGCTTGAAGTGCTGTATGCTTTGGAAGTCCAAATTTCTTGACTAACTGTATTATGACAGTTTGATAAAAATTCATCTTCAATAAGTCAAGTCTTTGATGTAGAAGTTCATATTCTTCAGGAAATGAAAGTCTAGGAACACTTTCACTTAGAAAATTTAGAACTGGCCTGGAAAGCTTCACTTTTAGAGAGATAAGTCCCATAGCCATTCTGTATGACAATGTAGTTTCCCATGAAGAATCAATATCCAGATCTCTCTTGTCAGATACTGACATAGATGTAGCTTGATGTGTAGAAACCTGCATAATGTTAGTTGGACTAGACTATGTGTGTGTAGGTGACAATTGAATCTTTCTCCTTATTCTCCTGATATAGTGAGCAAAAGATTTATCCTGAGAAGACTCAAGAGGTGTAGACACAGAAGTGATCTTGGGATGAGATCTTTGTTCAATAGACACAGTCTTTTGAGAGACAGTATCCAGTAACTGTTTTCCCTTTTTAAGAACTACAGCCTTTTGGGAGACTGCAGCCTGGCTGTGGCTAGGTTTTTCATCTCTTTGTGCTAACAGAGAAAGTTGAATTGCAGCCTTCAATTCTGCTCTCTCAGCAAGAGTTAAATCATCATCATCTTCACTAGAACTACTACTACTTGACACAACAAATCTTCTCTTCCTTACAACTGAGGTCTTTTGAGAGACAACAGAGGTTGGTTTCTTTGAAACAATAGGTTGTGGATCAAAACATGGTTCTGGAATTGTTTCAGAGACTATAAGGTTTTGGGTTACTTGGGTAGACACAGGTGGGTTCTCCTCCAATTGAGTTTCCTGAGTCATTTCACCACAAAAGAAAGAAGAATTGTAGAGAGTAGGAAGATGAGTTTTTAGAATTACCTGAACATGCTGTGGATAGTGTATTGCAGGTATTTCATCTAGATTCTTTTCATTGTCCTTCTTTGTAATATCAGAGAAAATTCTCTTTTGCTGTACATAAGAAGAAACACAATGTTCCCTACCAAATCTAGCTTCAACATCAGGAATAAAATGGTTAACAAACATTTGCATAAATCTATGATAATAAACCATTTTCCTGCCTTGATCTCTTAACCCAAGTTTGAGACACATCTGACTTAAGACAATGTTTCCAATGTTAATTACTCTGTTATATAACAAGCTATAAGCTATGTGAGAAGTAACAGCAGTAATCTGATCAAAAGAACTACATTTACCAGTAAAGCATTTAGCTAATTGATCAAAGAAGAAAGACCATTCTTTCCTAAGGCAAGGTCTTCTTAACTGGCTCATGTTATCTAAAGGTCCATTATAACCTAATGCACTAGTTCTAACATCATCATCAGATGGTACATTCTCATAATTCAAACTAACAGGCAAGTGAAGTACTGAATTAACAATAGATTCAGTAATATCAAATGAGTCTTGTCCTAAGTGTAGAACAATCTTACCTGATTGACTCTGAGTAGAATCAATTACCTTAGCATTCTCCCAAGCTTATGTAACAACTGCTTGATTAATCTGTGGAGATGCTGTTAATGCATAACTCAATGGTCCATTTGCCAGAAAGTCCATGATTGGATGAAAATCAGTTGACACTCCTTCCTTGTTGGTGATAGCTGCTACATGATTGTTCGTCATAAAATCAAAGTCACCAAACTTGAAGGCTACTGATTTAGGTAATCTTCTCTGAGCTGCCATGGATTTTGATCTGTAAAGAACTTGAAAAATTCTTGAAATGGATTAGTGATTTTTTGAAAACTCGAGAGTGTTTTTGCTTTAGAAAATGTGAAATTAGAGAAAGCAATTACACGATTAGAGTTTCAAAACAAATATATTTCACAAATCTTTCAGACCACTATCCCACGTCGACACGTAGGTTGACAGGTGTCAGTCCCTAAAAAGTGCGGTTACCCATGATTTTTGGAAAATAAAATCCAAAATTGATTTTCATGAAATAAATCAGGGTTTTATCAAGATAAAAATCAATACTGATCAGCTTCCCTTCCTGATGTGATCTTCCATCAAAATAATCAACAAACAAAATTTGATTTAAAAATAAGAATTTTCAAATCCTGATGGTCACACTTGAAATCCTGATCAATATCATCCTGATTCCAGAGACTTAAATGGAGTTTCAACGTGACATTTTCTTTTATCTGAAAAAGAAATAAACATTAATCTGAACAAAATCAATTGGTTAGATATATTTGATATTTCTTGAAAATACAAGAAATACAGTCACACGTAGTAATGACGTCTGACTTCATTGATAACCCAAGTGACTGTTCAGCTTCTCACGTCTTTCTATAAAAGAAACGAACGCCTTATGCCATTCTCCATAAACCTTTCAATTTCTTTTCTTCTCAACCATGTTTCTCAACCCAAATCGCCATTTGAATCCAACCCTTAGATTTTTCACAATCAATGAACAACCTGTTCTTGATCATCTCGTTGAAAAGGATAATGTCCAGAAATTTCTTCCAAAACATCCATCTGTTGGATACAATCTTCCCCTAATTTCCTCAAAGCTCGAGGATGAAGAGTTTGGTCGAGAGTCTGAGGTTGATCTTGATGAAGATTCGACTCACTCTTCCATCAGTTCTCAATAAAACAAGGATTTGGTCAGCTGCTTTCATTCAAGTCATCCTGTAAAGACATTCAAGAGCAGATGAGGAATTTAAAATCCTCAATCAAGGTTCTTGAGATGCTCCTTGTCCTGTCTCTTAGATGAATGAAAGAAGCATGATTCAATAGTTACAACATTAGACAAGATTAGTATAATCTGTAATAGTTAGACAAAAAAAATGTATTTCATTTCCATGTATATATGTAATGTTTTTGATTAATGAAAATACAAGTTTCAATTTATCTATCTTGTCTACTATTTCCTGTTTATTGAATGATCTGTATATCTATAAATCTTCAGTATTCATGTATTAAACTTGCTAGTATAGACTTTACAAGACTCAGAATTGAACTTCTTAAAACATGAACTTCAGAATTTGAAACAGTTAAACACACAAATTTCACAATCCTGATACTGACAATACAATACTGATAACAATACTGATAACAATACTGATGACGTCAGCATACTGTTAGCAATCCTAATCCTGATGCTAGATAACAAGTCTAACATACTGAGATTTATCAAGGCAAAGTGTTATAGCTAACATATATAACAATCAAGTATAGATCCTGACAAACTATCAAGACTATAAGCTGAAAACAACATACCTTGCTACTTTTGCAGATGTTAAGATCTAGAAATTTAACATTCCTAACTCACTAACCAATCTAATGAAGGTAGTTTCATCAAGTGGTTTAGTTAGAATATCTGTAAGCTGTTTGTCAGTAGGAACAAAATGAAGTTCCACAGTACCATTCTCAATGTGTTCTCTAATAAAATGATACCTGACATCAATGTGCTTAGTCCTTGAATGTTGAACTGGATTTTCTGCAATTTTGATAGCACTAGTATTATCACAAAACATAGAAATATTACTGAGTGTCATACCATAATCCATCAACTGATTTCTTATCCAAAGGAGCTGTGCACAACAACTGCCTGCTGCAATGTACTCAGCTTCTGCAGTTGAGGTTGAAACTGATTGTTGCTTCTTGCTTGCCCAAGAAATCAATCTGTTTCCCAAGAATTGACATGTACCTGTAGTGCTTTTCCTGTCGATTTGACACCCTGCATAATCAGAGTCTGAATAGCCAATTAGGGAGAAATCAGATTCTCTAGGATACCACAAACCAAGGTTTGGAGTCCCCTTGAGATATCTAAAGATTCTCTTCACAGTAATAAAATAAGATTCCTTAGGATCACTTTGGAATCTAGCACATAAACAGGTAGAAAACACTATATCTGGTCTACTTGCTGTTAAGTATAACAGTAAGCCTATCATGCCTCTATAGCTAGTGTTGTCAACACTCTTTCCCTTAGGATCAGAGTCTAGCTTAGTGGTTGTTGCCATGGGTGTTTTTGCAACTGCACAGTCTTGAAAGTCAAACCTTTTTAAAAGATCTTTGATATACTTTGACTGATTAATGAAAATACCAGTCTCAGTCTGTTTGACCTGCAAGCCTAAGAAAAAGTTTAGTTCACCCATCATGCTCATCTGATACTTAGACTGCATTAACTTGCTAAACTTAGCACATAATTTTTCATTAGTGAAACCAAATATGATGTCATCAACATAAACTTGAACTAAAAGCAAATCACTTTTAACCTTTCTAAAGAAGAGAGTTTTGTCAATTGTACCTCTTGTGAAGCCATTATCAAGAAGAAATTTAGACAAAGTCTCATACCATGCTCTTGGTGCTTGCTTTAGTCCATAGAGTGCCTTATCAAGTTTGTAGACATGATTTGGAAATTTTGGATCAACAAAACCAGGTGGTTGCTCCACATATACTTCCTCATCAAGATTGCCATTTAGAAAAGCACTCTTAACATCCATCTGGTATACCTTGAATTTTGAATAAGCTGCAAATGCAAGAAACATTCTGATTGCTTCCAATCTTGCTACAGGTGCAAAGGTTTCATCATAGTCAATTCCTTCTTCTTGAGAATAACCCTTGGCCACCAGTCTATCTTTGTTTCTTACAATCATACCAGACTCATCTAGCTTGTTTCTGAAAACCCATTTAGCACCAACAATAGATCTATCTTTAGGTCTTGGTACTAGTCTCCAGACTTTGTTCCTCTCGAACTCATTTAACTCTTCCTGCATTGCAACTACCCAATCAGGATCTTGTAGAGCTTCTTCAACCTTCTTTGGTTCATTCTTTGAGAGAAAACAACTGTACAAGCATTCATTGTGAATTGATCTTCTAGTTTGAACCCCACTGTTAGGATCACCAATGATCAAATCTTCAGTATGATCCTTTGTCCATTTTCTAACAGGTGGTAGATTTTTCCTGCTGGACTCTCCCCCTGAGTTAGTGGTTTCTCTTGTAGAAGAACTTTCTCTGCCTTCATAAGCTCCCCCTTGATCAGTAGAGTTAGAGAACTTAGTACTGCTGCTAGATCCTGATCTTCCTTCACTAGACTCCGAAGGATCAGTTCCTGATAAAGTATCAATTCCTGATGGAGTAGACTCTGTATAGCTAGTCTGCTCCTGATGAGTATTGTGTTCTCCTTGATTAATTTGCTCCCCCTCAACAATAGCATTCCTTTGTGGAGCAATAGAGATTTCTTCTGGAGAACCTTCATCATCACTGGAGAGCATCTCAGAATCATTCAGATTTTCAAATTCTAATTTGTCATGGCTTTCATCAGTCTGCAGAGATCCAAGCTTCTTGTCATCAAATGCAACATGAATTGATTCCATAACAATGAGAGTTCTGAGATTGTAAACTTTGAAGGCCTTTGATGCTGAATATCCCAGAAAGATTGCTTCATCCGACTTGGCTTCAAATTTTCCTAACTGTTCTGGATGAACTTTCAGGACATAGCATTTACATCCAAAGATGTGAAAGTGTTTCACACTTGGTTTCTTTCCTTTGATCATCTCATAGGAAGTCTTTCAATGACTATTCACCAAGGTGCAATTTTGAGTGAAACATGCAGTGTTGATAGCCTCTGCCCAAAAATAGGTTGGAAGCTTTGCATCTGCAAGCATGGTTCTAGCTTCCTCTATGAGAGTTCTGTTCTTTCTCTCCACTACACCATTTTGCTGTGGTGTACCAGGTGCAGAAAACTGTTGAGAGATTCCATTGTCTGCACAATATTCCTCCATTGTAGAATTCTTGAATTCTGTACCATTGTCACTTCTGAGTACCTTTACATTGTACTCAGAGCTTTTCTGAATATTCTTGACAAGTTCAATGATTTGCTGAGGAGCTTCATCTTTCTTGTGGAGAAAGAACACCCATGTGAACCTTGTGTAATCATCCACTATAACTAGAGCATATCTTTTCTTGCTAATTGACATGATATTCACTGGACCAAACAAATCAAGATGCAGCATATGAAATGGTTTGGTGATTGAATTTTTTGTCTTGCTCTTGAAAGTGGTTCTTCTTTGTTTTCCAAGCTGACAAGCTTCACAAAGTCCATCTTGCACATAATTTGCCTGAGGTAGGCCTCTCACTAGATTGTGCTTCACAAGCTGATTAATCTTCTTGTAGTTGAGATGTGAGAGCTTCTTATGCCAATTCCAGCTTTCATGATTTGAAGCTTTACTATAAAGACATCTAACAATCCCTTTAGATGTGTCACTCAAGCTGGCTTCATATATGTTACCATGTCTCTGACCAGTAAGAACAATGTCTCCATTCTGCATATTCAAGATTTTGCATCCTTTTTTGTCAAAGACTGATTGGTAACCTTTATCACCCAGTTGACTTATGCTTAAAAGTGTGTGTTTCAAGCCTTCAACCAGTGCTACGTTTTCTATGATGACATTCCCCAAAACAATTGAGCCATATCCCAGAGTTTCTCCTTTGTTGCCATCTCCAAAAGATATTTCTGGGCCAGCTTTCCTTTCAAACTTTGTAAGCAGGGACTTCTTTCCAGTCATATGTCCAGAGCATCCACTGTCCAAGATAATTGAATGCTTCTTTCCTGTGCCCTGCAAACAACAAGTAACTGGTTAGAAGTTTTTAGGACCCAACTTGGATTGGATTCTTTCTTACTAGCTTTGGGAACAACAGGCTTAGAGGATTTTGCTTTTATTTTACCTGTTGTAGAGTTATCCTTAGACTCTGATTTCACAAACTGTTTGTGACTTGGAGTTTCAGACTTCAAGGAGTAATAGTCATAATACAGTTCATGATACTCCTTACACATGTAAATGGAATGAAGTAAACTACCACAGTGATAACAAGGATTTTTTGGTCGGTATTGAATTTTCTGAGTCTTGGGGAATCTAGACTCAGTTTTCCAAGAAGGTTTTTGATGACAGTCTAGGGTCAAATGATTATGATTTCCACATTTATAGCATTTCTTCCTAGGTGCATCAGGTACATTCTTGTAATTATTCTCTTTGTTAATACCTTCTTTTCCATTCCTATTTCTTTTGACTTTGCTAGACTCTGAAATGTCATCTAGTCTCTGTTTCAGCTGAGACTTAGACAGAAAACCTATGTTCACATTCTTAGGTTTCTCTAACACTCTTTCATCTGAACTGCTATTGTCAATCCTCTTGTGCACAACTGGGGTGCCATTAGAATCAACAAACTTAACATGTTTAGGTTCAGAAACTATTTTCTTACCTTCAGACTTAGATGTGCTAGCTTCTAGTTTACTATCATCAGTGACAATAGTTTCTACCTTTTCTTGTCTAGCCTTATCATAACCTAAACCATTAACTTTACCTCTTATTCCACTCTCAAAGATTTCTTGAGTCTTTTTACCAGAAGTATTAATGGTTTTAATCACATCTCTCTCTTCCTCTAGTTCTTTTCTGACAAAATCATAAGTCTCAAGAATAACACCATAATCATGCTTAGCTTTATCAGAACTTATCTTATACTCTTCCATTTGAACTAACTCAGATTCAAGAAAATTATTTCTATCAACTAATTTATCATTCTTAACCTTGAGTTCATCTCTTTCACTAGTAAGAATTTTAAAATTAGTCATAAGATTCTTAAACTCAACATGAATAGATCTAATCTCATCAGAATCTAAGCTATCAAATGAATCAAGAGAGTGAAGTGTTACCTTAACAGTAGATGGAGAAGTTTTCTTTGGAGATCCAGACTTGTCTGAAGCACTTACCATCAAAGAAATGTTTTCATAATCCAATTCATCTTCAGAATCACTGGAATCTGCCCAATCCTTCTGTGTGACCATGAGTGCATTACCTTTCCCTGAATTCCTGGGCTTCTTACACTCACTTGCAAAGTGTCCAAGCTCACTGCAATTAAAGCACTTGATCTTGGCCTTATCAAGCTTGACAATTGTACTTTTACCTTTATCACTCTTCTTCTCATCTTTCTTTTGAAAAGGTCCTTTGCTAAATCTTTTCCTGTTGAATTTTCCTTTCTTGAAAGCTTTAGCAAACATAGCAAAGAGTTCCTGCATCTCAGATTCAGAATCACTATCGTCAGGATCTTCATCAGTAGTCTCTGACTCAGAATTCACTTTGCTTTTCTTCTTCCTTGAGTCTCTCTCAGTAGATTCAGACTTTTCTTCAAGAAGCTTCTTAGATTCAGATTGAGTAGTGAGTGTAACAGTTTTCAATTTTCCTTCACTCCTGCTCTTTTTCTGCTGCTTGTCAAGTTCATAAGCCCTCAGTTTTCCATAAACTGCCTCTAATGATATTTCATCCAAATCATTAGCTTCTTCTATTGCTGAGATCTTCTCATTGTAGAAATCAGGCAAGGCTTTCATGAACTTAGTATTCATATCCTCCAAGTCATAATGTTTACCATGCAAAGCCATCTCATTGATGAGTTTTGTAAACCTATCAAAGGTACCAGTAAGTGACTCACCAGACTTGGATTCAAAGTATTCATACTGTTGTATGAGAAGTGTCCTCATATTCTTCCTGACAGGTTTTGTTCCTTCACAGTGAACCTTTAGATTGTCCCATATCTCCTTAGCAGTCTTACAAGAGAGAACATAGTTAGTGAGAACAGAATCCAGACTGTTGAACAATATGTTTCTCACTTTAGCATCTTTAAGAACGTTCTCCTTCTCCTTATCTGTCCATTCAGATTTAGGCTTCTCTGCTGTGTGTTCTGGAACAACTACACCTTCGACAGTTGCTTGACCAACAACCTTTTTGGGTACAAACGGTTCATCTCTAATTCTGTCAAGATAATCAGGATCTGTCGCCTCCAGGTGATGCAACATCTTAACTTCCCATAGAGTATATTCGTTTCTCTTGAGCATAGGAATCTTGGTATTACCATCCTTGTAACCAGACATGATTACAGATCTTTATGATTATTCGAAATCAACCTACTCTGATACCAATTGTTAACTCGAATAACTTGTAGAAGGGGGGGTTGAATACAAGTTATATAATCGTGTCTGATTTTTGCTTAAATATAGATGCACAAGATTAATCGAATGAAACGAAACTGTTTGTATTAAAAAGATAAAATACAAACTCTACCAAAAGTGTACAATACCTTTAGCAGCTGCTGACAATACAAATCTCTCTCTCTGTTTGTTTCGAACTCTCGAATACAAACCTTATACAGAGCTACGCACTCACAATTTTCCTCACGAGCTACTTTGCTTTAAGCACACACGCCCTTTACAATGATATTGAGAGAGTATTTATAACGCTACCTATCAACTAATAACAGAAAGATACAATCTATGTATGACAATGTTCTGCCTTCTAGTTGATAGTTTCCTTCAATAGAAAATCATTTCCTTCATAATAACTTCTTGCTTGTTCTTCAAACAACGATCCTGTTTTATAGCACTTGCCAGTTTCTATAGCATCCACAATGACATCATCAGTAGCATGACTGATATCAGGATCTGTACACTGCATCAGTATCTGATCATCCATCAGTATTGGACACGTCATCAGGATTTGCTCTCTGTTCCTGACATGTAGTCTCTGATACACTGTTCATTCCTGACTAAACTCTACAGATAACTGTCTTACACATAAATCCTATATACAGTGCTAAATCCTTTATAAGATCAGGATTACAAGAAGTAAAATGTGTAAATTCTATTCTTAACATCACAACTTATGAATTATTCCTAACATTATCAAATAATCTGATTCAACTTGGTACCTCTAAGAAGACCTAATTAAGAGCAAGAGAGGGAGATGTTAATTATACAAATATAGATAGAGAGAAAAGTCTGAATCATGAGAGGCACATATATCAATTCCATATAATATCACAAATTACTTATGATGGATACAAATCAAAATCACAGATAGTGAAAACATGACCTTACCCTAGTGGATGGAATGTCATCTGTGTAGAATCGAAGCGGAAAAGAGAATAGCGCAATCAAATTAGCAGAGAGTTAGAAGAGTTGAAAGTTTGGGAGTGATGATGACTGTTGAGTTATTGAAGTTGTACACAAAATTATTAACCGTGTGTATCGTTTTTTAGAATTTTATATAATATTTCTTTATTTAAAATTAGTAAATTTAATTGGATAACCAAAATAAAGGGATAACCAAAAATTGGGATTAACCAAACTACAAAATATACCCCATTTTGCTTTTCTTATTATAGTATAGTATAGATAGTATAGATAGGTGTACCATCAATTACCAAAAACATAAAGAGGAATTGGTATGGAACAATTTTAGACAATCAGTTTGATGAGAAAGCAAGGCCAAAAATAAGAATACTCGCAAGAGGAGATGAGCTTCAAAAATCTGCTTTTGCTCACACAACAGTTTTAGTTTCGTTGTATCAAACTGATTATTCATCAAATTATTCTACCTTTTTGTATTTTCTTCTCCCCTGTATCCCAAACATATGTAAATAAATCGAAGGAGTGAAATTGACTTTTAAATTTAAATAAACTAAAATCTGTCCCTTTGAAACTTTCCAAGTTATCCATGACTTTCGCAAAGGAACAATAAAAGAAACAGTACTTTTACTTTCTATTTGACAACCTTCAATGAAAAGTAAACAAAGGGAAGCACAAGTTATTGACATACAATTTTTCCCAACAAAATTGTATAATATTTTTCAGTTTTTTACTAAGACAATCAATCAAACACGTTGCAGTATGTGACAAATTAAACTATACTAATTTTCACTAAGACAATCAATTAAACACGTTGCAGTATGTAACAAATTCAACTATTGTTAAGAATGCATAGGATAACACAAAGAGGGTTAACTTTAAAATACTACCAATTTAAGCAATTTAAAGTACAGAGAAGGGGAGATACCAAAACTTCTGAATATGTGTTTGAATATGCAAGGAAATCTGAATTTCATCGGTGGAGCTTGATGGTGTGATGATGATGTGAGCATTTTTAGTGTTTGTGTTTTAGTGTCTGTTAGAGTTCGCAAGTGTCAGGAGTTTGTTGCATACATGTTCGCAAGTGTTTTGTTCTGTCACGAGTTTTTGCGGCGTGTGTGTTTTTTTTTTTAAAGATTTTATTAATAAATGAGATTTAATGTGTTTAAAATGTATGAGAAAAATGTTTTTTTAATAAGGGATAATCTTTTTTTTAATAGGGATAACCAAAAAAAGGGATAACCAAAAGTGGGGTTAACCAAACTACAAATTATACCCCTTTTGTTTATTATAGTATAGTATAGTATAGATGTCCGAGTAGAGCCGGCAATTTCGTACACGACACGAAAACACGACAAGAAAATGACACGAAAATTATGGGTTTGGGTTGACCTTTTTGGTACACGAACACGAAATTACACAGATGAATTTAGTGTCGGTTTTGGGTTTACCCTTGGGTACACGACACGAAACGAAAATACAAGAAATAAATAAATATTTAAATAAATATTTTAAATTATATAAATATATATTATAAATAAATATTACATATTTAACTTTTTTACAAAATAAATAGAAAATACATGGAAAGTACACGAAAAGTACACGATTTTTATTTCGTTTTCGTGTAAACGGAAAGTACACAAAATATTTCGTGTACTTTTCGTTGCGTTTCGTATTTACACGAAATATTTCATTTTGTATTCGTTTTAAAATTTGACTACACGAATTAATTTCGTTTCATGTTCATTTTAACCTCTTGGTACACGAAACATAAAAATAAACGACACGAAGTACACGAAACGAATTGCCTGCTCTATGTCCGAGTAATAGCTAGCAGCTAGCTAGCGCATCAAACAGTTTGTGGCTTCAACTATTTGACTTTCAGCTTTTCCCGAACATTCTGATGTCCAGTATCATTAATTAAAGAAAAATAGTTTGTGAGATTTGGACCACACAGCGACAATGTATCCCAGCTAGTTTGGTTAATTTTGTTTGAAAAAATCAACCCTTATTTTACTAATTTCAGTCGATGTAAACAATCTCTTTCTTCGGCACTAGTAGTCGTGAATATTCTAAAATCCAAAGCATGACATTATATACATAAATGCCAAATTGAAATCTTGAACAAAGTTTTAATATACTCCATGTTAGATTCAGAACACTGACGGCTTAATATCATCAAACTTGACATGTGATAAAAAAGTTTGGACTTGTCGAAACGTAGATTCAGTAAATACAAGCGGATCGCATCCAAGTTAGACCCAATATAGGGGGGTGTTTGGGGGAACTTTTTTCCAAAATAAGTCAACTTATTTTAAGTGGGTGTTTGGGGTATCTTAAAAAATGTAGTTTATGACTTATAAGCACTTATGTCATATAAGTGATAAGTAGAGCATAACTTATAAGTCAGTAAAGTGTTTGGTAAATCAGAATTTATAATCAGTAAACTGTTTGGGTAAATCAGAACTTATAAGTTAACTTTTTTTCTATAGTTTTCAAAATATTTGTTTTTTATATTTAACAATGGATGTCAATAAATAGATCTCGATGAGTAGAGAAATTTGAGATATACATATCAATTTTCTAATGAATGGATCGAGAGATATATGATTTTGAAGATTTGAAGGATATTATATATTGCGTATATCGAGAAATAAGTTATAAGCATAAGTTGAATGTTAGGATTTCCTAACATTCAACTTATGGGATTATAAGTTATAAGTTGAGCCAAAACTTATTTTGACAAACACCCCCCATAAGTGCTTATGGCCTTATAAGGCATAAGCTTCAACTTATAATGAACCCCAAACAGGCCCTAAGATAAAGTTAGAGATTCCTAACTTTCCAACTTATTTTCCAACTTATTTTTGCAACTTATTGAATCTCAAATATACATTAAATACTTCTATAAAAAAAAACTATCAAAATATAAAAATTTTATTCGAAAATAAGTCCATAAGCCATAGAAAAAAGGTGTGCCAAACAGGGCCATAATATGATAGGACTGAATAGACCAACTCACTTGTAAGAACCTTCCTTTGTTGGATCCTTCTGACAATCTAGCAAGTCAAGTACTGGCTCTTCAGGTTTCTACGTCACGGTAGAACTAGATAACCTGATATAGAAGGTGTTTGGGCTTACTTAAAATAAGTTACTTTTGACTTAATGGAGGTATTTTTAACTTAAAGGAGAAAGTAAAGTTGTTTACTTTAAGTTGAATGAATGTGTTTGAGTAATTTTACTTAAAGTTAAATGAGAGTTTAATAATTTTGACTTAAAGTGAAATTTGACTTAAAAAAATTTAAAATTCACATTATTTAAACTTTACGAGAGTCATGGAAGAAGAAAGAAAAAAAAAAATCATAAGTCAAAAGTCAAAAGTACCTTATTGGTACTTATGACTTATGGCTTAATTTTAAGTTAAAAGCTGACTTAAAGCCCTTTAGCCAAACATGCTGTTTCCGCTTAAAGCCAAATGTAAAACGCATTATGCGTTTCCCAAACAGGCTGATAGCCTAGCTAGTCCGCGTTCATGTTCTTACTTAATTCCTAGGGTTTACGGATCGTGCATGTTTATCATTCATCAACCTGTGGCAGATTAGGGATGCTAATGATAGACAATCGTTTAGCTAGCACGAATGATATGTAGTTAGCTACATATATACATGATGCATCCTGTCAATCAACGTTGCAACAAATAAATTATAAATTGTAAAATGTTCAAAACACTTGATAAAACATAAACAAACCAGAGGAAAAAAAAAAGAATGGGAAAAGGGAGGGGATAATATGAGGGTTGTTATCCATCCACCTACTGTTACACTAATTGCATCGATAGATTTGCATTTCCATCGAGATAAGGTCCATTGCATGTACAAGGGTCCATAAAACTACTGTAGCAATACAATAGTTGGTGTATTTTATTTCCATAAATAAAGAAACAATTTGTTTAAATAGAAAAGAAATGTTTTTTTTATTTTTATTTTTTTGGTAGGTAAAACACACTTGTAAAGGACTGGACAAGAAAACACATGGGAAAGTAAAGTAGTTAAAATATTGTTAATACGATCCAAGAAGTTGAAGACCTTACTTATCACACGTGTGGATTCGGTCCTACCTCTCCCCATCACCATTAATTCGTCACACGTGTGTGCCCACATCATTGTCATTGAAGCTTTTTTTTTTCTTTCTTAAAGTAAATTCTAATGTTTCATCGTAAAGTAAAATAGAGAGTTTTCACCGAAACTAATCCATTTAGCATTTTGTAATCAGAGTTTCAAAATTATTATATATTAAATATTTTTTTTTGAAACAATATACTCCCTCCGTCCCATTTATTTTGGCCACATTTCCAATTTTTGTTGTCCCGCAACATTTGTCCACTTTCCTTAATAAAGGTAAATAAAACTCTAAATATGTTAAAAGTTTGTAATTATAGTATTATTTAAGCTTAGTTATGGAAACTAAACGAAAAATATAGTAAATTGGTAAAAACGTGGATTTTGATTGGTGGACAAAATAAGTGGGACGGAGGGAGTAGTAAATATTTTTTTTCAGAAAGATGGTTAAGAATCATTTTCTGAAAATAAAGATTACTATTTTTTTTTGAAAAATATGGATTTTAACCACTTTTTAAAAAAGTTAAAATAATGTTTGACCACCATATTGTTAATACGAAATTTCATTTATCAAAGTGCTAAATCTGGTAAAATTTAATCATTATTTCTCAATTTACTTAGTATACAAAAATATTAATATATAAATTAATATACATATAAATTATTATCAATAACAATTAAAGTGGTATTCGCCAAGCGATATTGCAAAGACAAACCGAGCAAAATAATCTTGACATTCATACTCAAACAACTATAAATCTTTTTATTTTAAGATAAAGATTACGATTCTTATTTAGCATAAAAGAAATTATGAATATGCAAAACGTTCATGTTCTTACTTAATTCCTAGGGTTTACGGATCGTGCATGTTTATCATTCATCAACCTATGGCAGATTAGGGATGCTCACTAGTACAAACTGGATCTATTGCGTCGCCACCTATAGCGTCGGTTATTGACCTATAGCGTCGTCACTTTACCTATTGTGTCGGTTGTTTGCATTAACCGACGCTTATTGACTTCTGTCAGAAGCTATGGCGTCGGTTGTTTGCATCAACCGACGATATAGATATAGCCTATAGCGTCGCCCATTAAAATGGCGACGCTATAGGTATAGCCTATAGTGTCGCCCAGGAAAAGGCGACGCTATAGGTATACCTATAGCGTCGCCCATTTGAAGGGCGACGCTATAGAACATAACTATAGCGTCGGCATTTTAGCGGGCGACGCTATAAGTGTAGTTTATAGCGTCGCCCTTTTAAGGGCGACACTATTGGTGTAGCCTATAGCGTCGCCCCTTAAAAGGGCGACGCTATAGGTATACCTATATAATTTTTGACTAGTTTGTAAAATAAATAAAAAAAAACTAAATAAAAATGGAAAAATGACAGTTTTTGAAAATAAATTTATACACACCAAAGTAGTAATACTCACTATTTGTGTGATGAATATTACCTTATTTTCACTAATTGTCCATTTTTTTAATTTTTTCCCATTTTTAAATAGTTTGTAACATAAATAAAAAAATTAAACAAAAATAGGAAAAAATGCCTATTTTTGAAACTAAATTCATACATACCAAAGTAGTCATACTCACTATTTGTGTGATGAATGTTACCTTATTTTCAAAAAAAATTCATTTTTTTATTTTTTCCATTTTTAACTAGTTTGTAAAATAAAATAAAAAAATTAAATAAAAATAGGAAAAATGACAATTTTTGAAGCTAAATTCATACACACCAAAGTAGTCATACTCACTATTTATGTGATGAATGTTACCTTATTTTAAAAAAAATTCAATTTTTTTTCCCATTTTTAACAAGTTTGTAAAATAAAATCAAAATATTAAATAAAAATAGGAAAAATGACAATTTTTGAAAATAAATTCATACATATCAAAATAGTCTTACTCACTATTGTTGTGATGAATGTTACCTTAATTTCACTAGTGGCTAATGATAGACAATCGTTTAGCTAGCACGAATGATATGTAGTTAGCTACATATATACATGATGCATCCTGTCAATCAACGTTGCAACAAATAAATTATAAATTATAAAATGTTCAGAACACTTGATAAAACATAAACAAACCAGAGGGAAAAAAAAAGAATGGGAAAAGGGAGGGGATAATATGAGGGTTGTTATCCATCCACCTACTGTTACACTAATTGCATCGATAGATTTGCATTTCCATCGAGATAAGGTCCATTGCATGTACAAGGTCCATAAAACTACTATAGCAATACAATAGTTGGTGTATTATATTTCCATAAATAAAGAAACAATTTGTTTAAATAGAAAAGAAATGTGTTAAATATATATGATTATAAGATCCTTGAAATGGCCTTTCCCAACACCTTAAGTTTTTGGGTGAAATGATTTCTAACAAAATGTTTTTTTAATTTTTATTTTTTTGGGAGGTAAAACACACTTGTAAAGGACTGGACAAGAAAACACATGGGAAAGTAAAGTACTCCCACCGTTCCAAAAAACGTTTCCTGTTTATTTTAGATACATTTGCCAACGCAAACTTTTAATCGTTAATATCTTTAGTTTCGTATTAGTATCAAATTTAAAAACTTCACTGTATTAAAATACTAATAAATACGAATCCAACAAGATCACTCATGACTATATTTTATCTTATAAATTATGCGTCACTTAGTAATCAATCGCTTAGAATGAACAGTGCTCAAAGTCAAACCCAGAATGGTATTTAGGAATAGAGGGAGTAGTTAAAATATGTAGGGACTCAAGTACCTCAAGCTCAAAGTCCAAGAAGTTGAAGACCTTACTTATCACACGTGTGGATTCGGTCCTACCTCTCCCCATCACCATTTAATTCGTCACACGTGTGTGCCCACATCATTAGTATCATTGAAGCTTTTTTTTTTCTTTCTTATAAATTCTAATGTATCATCGTAAAGTAAAATAGAGAGTTTTCACCGAAACTAAACCATTTAGCATGTAACCAGAGTTTCAAAATTATTATATAGTAATTATTTTTAAAAAAAAAATTCAGAAAGATGTTTAAGAATCATTTTCTGAAAACAAAGATTACTATATATTTTTTGAAAAATATGGATCCAAAAATATGGATCCAAAGTGCTAAATCTGGTAAAATTTAATCATTATTTCGCAATTTACTTAGTATCCAAAAATATTAATATATAAATTAATATACATATAAATTATTATCAAAAACAATTAAAGTGGTATTCGCCAAGCGATATTTCAAAGACAAACCGAGCAAAATAATCTTGATATTCATACTCAAACAACTATAAATCTTCAATATCTATTATATAAAGGAGGGTATGCGGGAGTTTAGGTGGCGCTCTAAGATCGTCTCAATCTATTTTTCTAATTTTCTAGAATTTTAGAATTTTAAACACTTATAAATATAAAAGTATCATTTAACATATTAGAAGTAGAATAGGTGTTCGAATTTATAGTGGTGAAGAGTTCGAATTTATAGGAAGACATATGATTAGAAGTTCTATTGTAAGTAGAATAAGTATTTATAAAGCATATGATTAAAAGTTCTATTGAAAGTAGAATATAGGAGTTCGAATTTATAGAGATAAGAGTTCAAATCATCAATATCAATCAATATCAATCATCAATATATATATAAAGGAGGGTACACGGGAGTTCAGGTGGCGCTCTAAGATCGTCTCAATCTATTTTTCTAATTTTCTAGAATTTTGGAATTTTAAACACTTATAAATATAAAATTATCATTTAACATATTAGAAGTAGAATAGGTGTTCGAATTTATAGTGGTGAAGAGTTCGAATTTATAGGAAGACATATGATTAGAAGTTCTATTGTAAGTAGAATAAGTATTTATAAAGCATATGATTAAAAGTTCTATTGAAAGTAGAATATAGGAGTTCGAATTTATAGAAATAAGAGTTCAAATTTATAGAAAAAACATATAAATAAAAGTTTCTATTGGAAGTAGAATAAGTATTTATAAAGCATACGATTAAAAGTTCTATTGGAAGTATAATAGGAGTTTGAATTTATAGAGAATAAGAGTTCGAATTTATAGAAAAACATATAAATAAAAGTTCTATTAGAAGTAGAATATGTGTTTGAATATATAGAGCATCCATATAACTAAATATTTTATAGAAAGTACGATCTTCTTAAATTATATATTTTTTATATAAGTTAATTATACTTCTATTAGGAAAATTTATTCATAAATCCAATACTATTATCATAAAAAAGTCATCGTATTTAAAAGAAAAGAATTGATGTGTTAACATTATAAAAGAACATTCTCATGCAGGAATCCTAAATAAAAATAGAAGTATCTATAATATAAAGAAAAAATAAGATGTGCTTTCATTTTCTAAAACTCCATAAATTTTAGAAAGTCTAGATAAAGTATAAATTGGAATTCACTCTATTTTTTAGGTTTTAATTTTAAGGAAAAAAGTTGTTGTGTAAGATAAGTATCAATAATAATATGTAATGAATTTGGAATTTCGACCCAAACGAGAGCGGCTCGAAACGTGTTTAACAGGAAGACGACTCACTATAAAAGATTGTATTAGCTATTAAAATATCATTTTGATGTTATAAATTTTATTTTATTTTTAGGATTTGATTTTTATGGATAAACATTATCATACAAGTGATACATGTAAAAGTTAGGTTTTTGGTCTTAACTAGGGAGCAGATAAATAGTAATAACCGTGTTTAACGAGAAAACGATTCATTAGAGAAGACCGTATAAAAATATTTGAATATATAAGGAATACATAAAATAAAAATGTTTTATTAATAGAAGTAGAATACGAGGACGGTGGAGACGTCTTACATGATTTTTAAAATTATATATCTTTTTTCCTAGAAATCCTTTATTTTATCTTTTTTATACAAGTTAATTATACTTGCATTAGAAAAATATATCCATAAATTTAATATTATTCCCGTAACGAAAAGTCTTCGAATTTAATTTTTTTATATGTTAACATAACAGAAGAATGCAGAAGTTGTAAATAAGTACATGAATATCTATAATATACAGAAAAAATAAGATGTATTTTCATTTTTAAAACTCTATAAATATTAGAAAGTTTAAAAATATAAAAATTGGAATTTACTTTCTTTATATAATTAGTTATAATTTCGGTTCCAAATAAGAGCGACTCAAAACGTATTTAACGAGAAGACGACTCACTAGAAAAGATTGTATTAGCTATTAGAATTTGATATTGATGTCATAATTTTTTTTATTGTTCGATTTTATGGATAAAAAATATTATATAAGTCTTTATAATATATGTTAAAGTTGAGATTTTGATTTTAATGAGAGAGCGGCTCAATCGAAAGAATCGTGTTTAACAAGAAATCGATTCATTAGAAAAGGATATTTAATTATTAAAATTTAAAATTAATATTACAATATAACGTAAATGTGTTAATTTTTTTTAAAAAAATTTATAACGCCGCCGCGAAGCGCGGCTTTATCGACTAGTTTTATTTTAAGATAAAGATTACGATTCCTTTTTTTTTTTCCCAGAAAAATAAGAGTTTTCATTAATTTGAACAAACACACATCCAGGATAAACTCCAACTGGCGGTACGACCTAGTTGAAAAATAAAGACAACCTAAAACACTTAGATGATTTGTTTCCTGACCGTTTGACAATACATAACTGAAAAATTCTGTTAACTGAAAATGAAATTAAAGACAACCCAATAAATCCAAAGAGAAAACTGGGCCTGAGGACAACCTCAGGGATCTCCCCTGAGGTTATAAGAATATTGCTTATAAAATAAGGGGCCCCGCAGGGGCAGTTTTGTAAATTTAAATTTTTTATCAGTAATTTACACAAATGCCCTTAAAATTTGTATTCACTTTTTTTATCCTCAGGGTTCTAACCTGAGGTCATCCTCAGGCACATGAAACCCTAAATCCAAATTGCACCAACATCCCTGAATACAATAATATCACAATTGACCTTAACACGTAAGAACCATTGGTAGCCCATTGTTCAGATGGTGCATCCCAGCTATCTACTTGCCAGAAACCAGCTATAGACATGCCGTAAGTAAAAACTCCCCCAGTATGAACATTCTCAAGGTGAACTCTTGCAATAATTATCATTGTCCCAGTCTCGATGCGGCCTTTCCAGATCTCTCGAGACATCAATTGAAACATTCTCGAAGGACGAAAATAACATACCGAAACAAAACAAAACATATTAAAATAAACAGACCACTCCAAATGGAGAGACAAACGCCTAAAACGTTACTTCGCCCAAGGCGATAAAATTCGAAAAGTCAAAGATTTCGGATTGACACCAAATTATGATATAATGTTAAGCAGAAAAATCTAAGAATTGTGTTTATTTGATATTTCGAGTTCTAAATCAAAGCAGATCTGAAAGAACTCGAATGGGTTTGTTGAAAATTTTTAGAAAAAATTCCGATTCATAAAAGGAATGAAAGGGAATTGTGAAGGTGAATGAAGTCTTAATTGAAGATGGAGGAGGGAAAAGAATTGAAGGAGGCTAGCTAGTAGGAATCGACCCTCATGTAAGGGGAGGGCACCGGCAGCTTTGGTTATGAGTATGCAAAACATGCCTATACCGTGTACTTAATTTCAAAAAGAGGTGGAATATGGTCAAAATATTCAACTGGTCTTCACAAATTAAATTTCAAAATCTTGCATGATCCAACAAAGAGGTGGGCCTTTATGCCTGTGGTCCAAAGAGCCATATTAAAATAAGTGAATAGAGCAACAATTTAAAAGGCCCACAACACTAGTGTAACAAATACTGTTCTAAAAATTTCCGATTCATTAATCTCCATTAATCTTTTATAAGGTGTTTGGTCGATTGGATTTTCAAAATTTTAGAATATTTTTTACGAATACTTCCTGATTGGAGTATTTATAATAAATTATTAGAATTAAAATGAAAAATTTATCAAGTATGAATTATTATATACTTTATGAGATGATAAATACATATTACTTAATAAATAACTAAAGAATCAAAATATTATACTAAATAATATTAAAATATTAAAATACATCCTATTTTTGTTCAGATTAATCCTAATCCTTACATGGTTCTCTTATCGTTGTTGTCAGATATCCGATTTTTGTAATATTGGTAACAACTACTAACAAGTAACAAGAGAAATGAGGTGCATCTTGAGTGTGGAAAATGGGTGGATTAACTCTGGCTGAAATTGCTATTGAGCTTTCATTTTTGGGAAAAAAAATATATCGAAGTCCTTAATTGTAGTTAAAAATTAGTATAAAAATATTTTTAAACATTTTTATAAATAAAATCATTTCAAAATCCTGATTTCCCCAATGTACACATACCGTGAACACGTTTTAGGTAGGGGAGGGGGAGGGGGAGGGGGAGGGGGAGGGGGAGGGGGAGGGGGTGGGGGTGGGGGTGGGGATTCCTTTCCCAACCTAATCTAGTTTTTTTGTTCATTTTCCCAAACTAATCTACTTTATTCAAACATTCTCAAACTAACCTATTTTACTATTTAAACTCAGTTTTTTAGTTTTTTTTTTCTTTTCTTAGTTTTTTTTAATTCATTTACTATTAGTTTTATGTATATAAAATATTATATACTATATAATAAAATTTTGATACACTTTTTAATGAAATAATAAATATTAAAAATAATACATTTAATATTAAACAACATTACAATTAATATTAAAAAACTTAATAATTAATAAAAATTGCATATAATATTTTCTTATTCATACAATTTCTAAGGTTTTTTTTTAAGACATCGCGAACTACGTCTTGTATGGCGTTCTTGTCCACATCTCCCGCACGCAGGTTATATCCTTTTTAGAGTAATAAATAATTTGTTTTGAATTTAAAATATAAATTTTAAATACATATTAGAAATAAAAGATCAAATAAATTAATAAAAAGTGGAAAAAATTAATTTATTATTGTTATTATTATTATATATATATAGTAAAAATGGTAAATGAATTAAAATAAAAAAAACAATAAAGAAAAAAAACTGAGTTTGAATGGAGTCGTAGGGAACGGGAGCGGGAGCGGGAGCGGGTGGGGTGCATCTGTGTGTTGTTTGTTTCCTCTTCCTTTTTAAGTATGGGGTGCATCTGTGTGTTGTTTGTTTCCTCTTCCTTTTTAAGGGGTTTTTTCTTTTTTGTCGAATTTCATGCACTATATATATTATAGGCTGTGTAGTTCCTGGCTAACAGCCCGTTTGGGCAACGGAGCTTTAAGTAGAAGCCGGCTTTAAGGAGTTTTTGCATCGTTTGGCAGGGGGCTTAAAGTCCGTTTTAAGTTAAAAAACTACTTTAAGTCATAAATTTCATTTAGGTACTTTTGACTTATGACTTATAACTTATGGAGTTTTTTTTTTTTTTTTTCACAGTTCTTGTAAACTTTAAATGTTATGAATTTAAAATTTTTTTAAGTCAAATTTCACTTTAAGCCAAAATTATATATTAAACTCCCATTTAACTTTAAGTAAAATTACTCAAACACTTTCATTCAACTTAAAGTAAACAACTTCACTTCACTTTCCTAGAAATATCACAGGCAACAATAATTTCTCTTTTTCTAAAAACATTACAAGCAATTTATTTAGTAAAATAACATAATTAACTTATAATTACTATAAACTAATCAATTACCTTTTTCACCTAAAACATGTTACCTTTTTAATTTTCTCTAACCAAATCCTCTATTTTTCCAATTATATCATGGGCATTCTATCTAATAAAAAAATAATTTTATAATTACTTATAATTAACCGATTATCTTTTTCAACTAAAATCCATCATCTTTTCTAAATTTTTAACTAAAATTCCCCATTTTATAGAATTATCACGAATAACATTTATATAATTATCATCATATGATCTCATTTAAAAATTTAAGTCTCCAAAAATCATGTTTTAAAAAAATTAATTCAAATAATTAAAAATTTTAATATAATATTAAAAAAATCCGTGCATCGCACGAGTTTTAAGCTAGTAATATATAATAATTGTTAGCTAAAATTTGTTGAACCTGTAAAGGGTTATGCTCCAATGGTAGCTATAATGGTTAGCTAAATTTCAAAAACAATATTTTATTATTATTATTTTCAAATTTCAACGATTACATTTCAACGATCATATTTCAATTGCTATATTCCAACGCCTATATTCTGCTCCTAGCTTATTAATTTTAAGTATTTTATTTTATTAAATATTTTTTTATTTAAATCTAAGTTTTAATATTTATTTGACTTTTAATATAATTTCTTTTATATTGTCTATGTAAATTTTCATTTTATTATTTATTTAAATATTTTCGTTGAATCTTTTTAGTAAATACTTTTACTATGTTTAACAAAAAAAATGGTGGGAAAGAAATCAAGGGAAGGGATAATCGATGTAAAGCTGATGCGGATGCATATAGAGGACCATTGTGGATTCAACAAATTTGGCGTACCCAGGGGCGGACGCAGGCCGCCGGTGCCAAAAAAACTGTGGGGGGCCAAATCATAAAAAAAAAAAATTACATGGTGAATTTTTAAAAAAAATAAAAAATAAAAAAATTTAGTAGTGAATTTTCAGAATGGGGGGCCCACAGTGACCCCTGGTTCTATGCTCGGTCCGCCCCTGGGCGTACCAATTCACATTATGTATAATTATGTCTAACAGGAGAATGCCATTAGAGTGACATTATTTTTACAGAACATGCATATTTGTTATTCCCTCTGTCCAGTCAGATACTTTACATTTGCGGATCAATTTCTGGCACAGATTTTAAGGTGTATTTTAAGGATAGTTCTATAACTTATTTTTGATATTTTCTTTTTCTGTATAAAAATAGGATTGTTCTATTTATATACAAAAAAAATATCAAAAATAAATTATAGAACTATCCTTAAAATACGTGTCAAATACATAATTTTTTATATAAAATAAATGGATGGGACAAAGAATACTATTTAAGTGTTATGTAGGCAATAGAGCTAGAGCTAACAGATCCCCGGCGTTGGAGTTGCTCTTAGGTTTAATACTCCCTCCGTCCCGATAGGTTCTTAACATGGGGATCGGGCACGGAGACCAAGGATAGTGGGTGTAATATTGTTAAAATAAATGAAATAGTGGGTGTAATAGTGATTTTATTGTTAAAATAAGTGAAGTAGTGGGTGTAATAGTATAAAGTGTTGAAAAAGTGGAGTAAAGTAGTGGATGTAATAATGTATTTTATTGTTAAAAGTTACTATTTTTGGTAATGTAAAGAATTGGTGGGACGTCCCAAAAAGAAAATTGTAAAGAAATGGATGGGACAGAGAGAGTATCAAAATAATCAAATACATGCATGCATGGTGTGTTTTATTTTTCGACCATGGGGATATGCAACAATGCAACATGTCATGTGGTATTGGGTACGGAAAAGTCTGAGCCTTGAGATATATATTGTTCATATCGGATGTACTGTGTTTTAATTTGTTTTTAATTTCGAGCAAGTAAATTTTAAAGAGTTTTTTTTTTTTTGAAACAAAAAAAAAATCAATCTATTAATCAAAAGCCATACGGCATCTACAAATAAAATCGTAAGAACAGACGCTTAAGGGGATCGCTGTTGAATCCTTTCTAGAGGCAACCAAGCGATTTGAAAATAATTGATATATACATGTTTTTACTGTAACAATTATCATCGAACTGTTCTGAACCGATGACCATATATGCGATTCCATAGTAACCTTCATCTATGAATCATAATCATGAAAAACTTGCCGATCTATAACCTCGGTCATGGAAAACTCCTAAATCCAATCTAAACAAAAAACCAAACTCTCACAAGGAGAGACTAACACAATATCGAAACTCAAATAAATTGGTAACTTTATTGAAAAAAACAGAAGAAAGCAAGGAAAATGAAAAATGAATTGGGGCTTTCCACCGGTGAAACCCGATGAAAGCCCCTCAAAGATCTTTAATGGAGGCTAGGGTTAGAAGGAAGAGAGAGATAGAGAGACTTGGGGGATGCCTTAAAGAGTTTTATGAAATTGATAGTACTTAACTAAAATAATACTAATAATATGATACGACCCCTTTGATGTGTATCTGCTTTTTCAGATGCAAATTTCTGCCACTCCCATTACTAATTTTGAATAAATTTCAAGCCGCGAGCAACTTATTATAATTTTTTGTGGATCAGTAGTGTTTTCATTTCAGACATAAACCAAACCAAACCAAACCAAACATACCCAGTATATCCCGCATGAAGCAGGGTCTGGGGAGGGTCTGGCGCCTCCAACAACTCCTATCAGCTATCAAGTTCTCATCCAAGTTTAAGGCCTTCAAATCCATCCTGAGTTGTTCTTCCCACGACCTCCTCGGTCTGCCTCTTCTTCTCACCCCAACAACCGTAAGACTCTCGACCCTCCTCACCGGGGCTTCCGGAAGCCTCATACGAACGTGGCCGAACCATCTCAACCTCCCTTCCCTAACTTTCGCAGAAAAAGGCGCCACCTCCAACTCGCTCCTGAAAACCACATTCGGGATTCTATCTAACATCGTGCGGCCACAGGACCACCGCAACATCCTCATTTCAGCTGCTTCCAACTTGCACTCAAGGGCCTTCTTCGCCGCCCAACACTCCGAACCATATAACATCGCAGGACGGATAGCTGCTCTATAGAACTTCCCTTTCAGCTTTAACGGGACTTTCTTATCGCACATCACTCCTGACGCAGCCCTCCACCTTAGCCACCCCGCGTTGATACGATGAGTGACATCATCTTCAATCTCACCTTCCTTCTGGATGATCGAACCCAAATACTTGAACTTATCCGTACGGGGGACGGTCTGATCTTCAATCCTAACCTCCACCCCTTCCTCGTTGTTGTCACCACTGAAGTTACACCAGAGGTATTCGGTTTTAGACCTGCTCAGACGCAGTCCTTGGGGCTCCAAAGTGGATCTCCATAACTCCAACTTCTCATTCACCTCCCCCCTCGATTCCGCCACTAGCACTATATCATCGGCGAAGAGCATACACCAAGGGATGGCGTCTTGAATCCCTCGCGACATGACATCTAGGATCAGGGCGAAAAGAAGAGGGCTAAGGGCCGACCCCTGGTGTAGCCCAATCTCCACGGGGAAATAACGAGCATCACCGACTGGGGTCCGAACGCAGGAATAAGCTTGAGAGTACATGTCTTGAATCGCCCTGACGTACTCCGACAACACTCTCCTCTCCTCAAGGCTCTTCCAAATAGCTTCACGGGGATGCTATCATACGCCTTCTCAAGATCGATAAACACCATATGGAGGTCTTTGCGACGCTCTCTGAACTTCTCCATAAGGCGTCTGACGAGGTGAATGGCCTCGGTCGTCGATCTTCCCGGCATAAAACTAAATTGGTTCTCTGAGATTTCAACCTCTCTTCTAATACGAAATTCAACCACTCTCTCCCAAAGTTTCATAGTATGACTGAGTAGTTTAATACCTCGATAGTTACTACAGTTCTGGGCGTCGCCTTTGTTCTTGAAGAAAGGGACGACAATACTGCGCCGCCACTCCTCTGGCATATTAGAACCCGAGAGGAGTGCATTAAACAGATCTGTTAGCCATAGAACGCCAACCTCACCAAGACAAAGCCACACCTCGATTGGTATCTGATCCGGACCTACCGCCTTCCCTCTAGCCATCTTTTGCAGGGCACCCTTGACTTCCTCTATGGAGATACGATCACAAGGGCCGACGGAGAGAGCGGGCGAAAGAGTGACTTCTTGCGCCACACTGGCACCACTCCTCGTCGCCCCATTGAAAAGATAGTGGAAATATGAACTCCACCTCTCCTTAATGGCGTCTTCACTTATTAACACTTGGCCTGAATCATCCTTAATAAACTTAACAGAACCCAGGTCGCGCCGCCTTCTCTCCCTAGCTTTAGCTAGTTTAAAAATAGCATTCGCTCCTTCCTTGGTATCTAGGCGCTTGTACAGCCCCTCGTACGCTTCGCTCTTGGCTTTCGCCACAGCCTTTTTTGCCTCTCGTCTCGCCACCTTGTAAGCTTCCAGCTTCATAGACCTCTCCGTCCCTAAACTCGACAAAAGTTCTTTAAATAACATACATTTTGCCTTTACTTTCTTTTGAACCTCCTCGTTCCACCACCATGACTCTTTATGGCCACTGAACTTTCCTGAAGAGACCCCCACCACCTTCTCGCCCGCACGCCGAATAGCCTTCGCCATGTTGGACCACCTACAGTTGGCATCTCCACTAAGATCGAAACAACCTTCTTTAAACAAAGACTCCCTGAATTCGGCCGCCTTTTCGCCCTTCAAGTCTTTCCAAAGTATTCTTGATCTTGACTCTCTCGTTCTGCGAACATCTCGGCCCCCTATGGAAAGATCCATGGCCAGCAGACGGTGCTGAGAAGCACAAGCCTCACTCCGGAATACCTTGCAATCTACGCACGCCCTAGAATCCCTCTTGCGCATAAGAAGGTAATCTATTTGAGTGTTGAGACCTCCACTGCTGAAGGTAATGAGATGTTCAGCCCTCTTCTGAAATACAGAATTCACAATCACCAAATCTTGGGCAGTAGCAAACTCCAACAACGCTGACCCACCGACGTTCCTGACCCCGAAGCCGAAACCCCCATGGGCGCCGGGATAGCCGTCCGACCTCTCACCAATGTGGCCATTAAAATCTCCACTCAGCACTACAAGTTGGTCACCTGGAATACTTCTGACCAACTCATCTAAACAGACCCAAAAAGCCTCCTTCTCTGAGACGCCCAAACCGGCTTGAGGGGCATACGCGCACACCACGTTCACCACCTTCTCCCCAACCACTACTCTGACGGCCATGATCCTGTCATTACACCTCTTCACGTCCACGACGTTGTCTTTAAGATCATTCGTCAAAAGAATACCCACTCCGTTCCTCGAGTTGGCAAGACCCGAGTACCACAACTTATACCCGTTCGCTTCTCTCGACTGAGCTCCCTTCCACTTAGTCTCTTGAATACATGCCACGTCCACCCTTCGCTTCTTCAACACATCCACGAGCTCCAAAAATTTGCCATTCAGGGTACCTAAATTCAGACTGCCAACACGCAAAAAACGCGACATCGATAAAACATAATATAATACTAATAGTAATGAAAGTCAATACAAGTAATTAAATAAATAGTAATAATAATAATAGTAAAGATAATAATAGTCCAAATAATAATGATAGTAATAATACTAATAAAAAATGATAGTAATAATAATGATAGTAATAATACAAAAAATACACATAAAAAATGCAAAATGGCAGATGTTGATGGTTTTGAAGGGGAAGGAGGAATGGTGAGGGAGGTCGAGGTATGGGTGATGAAGTTGTGACGGAGGTGTTGATGTTGTGGTTGGTGGAGCAGAGGAGTCGGACGAGTGGAGGTGAGAGGACAAAGGGTGAGAATGGAGTTGAAGATTGGCGGCTGAGCAGAGTAGTGAAGAGGTGTGAAGGAGGTTGGAGGCGGATGTTGATGGTGAAGGTTGTAGAAGAAATACAGAGAGGAGGGGGGAGAAATGAGGGAGTGGAGAGTAGAGATTTCGAGTGTTGGTGGCGCGTTAAGAGAAAGGGGAAGAGAAAGAAGAGGCTTGGGTTGTGTTTAAGTTGAATTTCTGTTTTAATCGGAGATGAAGAATAGGAGAAAAACAAGAAGCAAAGGAGGTGGGTTTGCCTAGAAGAAAACAGGGGGGAGTTAGTTAGAACGGAAGTAATAGAGACACCAGGGGGACAAACAGTGAGTTTGGACTCGAAAAACAGACATAAAACAAACAGGTGATTATTGTTAGTACAAGTTAATAAGGAAACTAGAAGGATGAAGGGATGTTAGCGTATTATTTCCGACGGTCCGCCGGTCACTAGTTTGCAGGCAAACAGAAAAGGTTATGACCGTTACAGAGAGAGCGTTTTGTTGAAACAAGAAAGTGGTGTTTTCATTTCAGACATCTACCACTCAAATATGAATTTTTCTTTTTTAGTCGCTAAACTTAGGTTCAGATTTTGTTTTACTCACTAACTTAGGTTCAGATTTGATTATTAGCATTATATTAGTTTTTTTTATTCACTAACCTTAGGTTCAAAGTGAAAAAGTCAATTGATGCTTTAATATTTAAAAGTGATGCATTATATAGGACAATTTATTAAATTTTAAGAGCAAGTCCAAGAGTATCCTAAAATGATGTCTTAAATTAAAATATAAGGCATTTAATAAAAAGTGATGATCCAACAATGTCCTAAAAATGCCTTAAAATGCTAGGACATGTATCACATGCCTTCAAAATAAGGTTGTCCTTAACAATCTTCACTTTGCTTTTAATAATAAAAAATAATTTTTCCTCCACTTTCTTTTCCCACTTCCCCCCTTCCTACTAAAATATGTTATTATTTCAATAATAAGGAATGTGGATAAGGATTGTTGTTGGAGTGCATGGTTTAAAGTAAGGTCCTGAGTTATTATGACACTATAATTTATAATATTTATAAGATAGTTATTAGGACACTCTTGGACTTACTCTAATATTTGAAAATGATGTATTAAACTTTATCTTGAAAATAAATCGATTAATTTTAATAAGATAAAGTCTACATTAAACTTTATCTTTAAAATAAATCGATAAATTTTAATAAGATAAAGTCTGCATTAAATTGTATCTTGAAAATAAATCGATAAAGTTTAATAGGATAAAGTTATCCTCTCTAATGATTTATCTTTACAGTTAAACCTCGATAAATGAATACGCTTGGGACCGAAATTTTTTATTCATTAATCGAGGTCAAAAATACACTATCTCTATTATGTTTGAACCGGAAAAAAATATTCATTTAACAAGGTTATTCGTTTAACGAACATTCATTTATCGATATTTTACTATATCTTAAAAATCATAGTAAGATAAAGTTTAATAAAATATAGGAAGATAAAATTAAATTTGAGAGGGATCGATTCGGTAAGCTCGTTACCGACTCGGCTCGGGTCGTAATTTACTCGAGCTCGGCAAGAAAAAAAGCTCTTTAAGGTAATCGAGCTCAAGTTCGATTCGGTACAAAAATTAATGTATATATATATATATTATATATATGATATTAAAGATAATATTAAAGATAATACAAGTAAAAAATTAATGTATATATAAATGATATTAAAGATGATATTAAAGATAATACAAGTAAAATATTAATGTATATAAATACCACATCATATTTTTTAATTATTAATAAAATATATTAAAAATCTGTATACTTTGTTTATAAAATGGAAACATTAGTATAATCCTTAAACATGAGTATATTAATTATATTAATTTAAAACTAATTAATTATATAATAGCCGAAACATTTAAAATTAAATTTGAGAGGGATCGATTCGGTAAGCTCGTTACCGACTCGGCTCGGGTCGTAATGTACTCGAGTTCGGCAAGAAAAAAAGCTCGTTAAGGTAATCGAGCTCAAGTTCGATTCGGTACAAAAATTAATGTATATATAGATGATATTAAAGATAATATTAAAGATAATACCAGTAAAAAATAATGTATATATAAATGATATTAAAGATGATATTAAAGATAATACTAGTAAAATATTAATGTATATTGTTAGGTTCGGAATAACGTAGAAGGGGGGTTGAATACGTTATTTAAAAAATATTTTGATTTTGATGTGGATATAAAATCAAAAGTACTGAATCGAAATAACACAACTGTTTAGGAAATATCTTTAAATAGATAAAACCTGGAGGTTTGCTACACAATCTAATCCTATGGATTAGCTACAAAATCAAACACTCCTAAGGATATGTTAGGCACGAGGACCTTCTACCCGACAGTTCCTGAAAGGGGGTAAGCCGGCTTTCCTACTAGATGGACTGTTTAGCAGCTTACACAGAGAAGATATAAGAGAGAGAATAGAAAATTGTGTGTTGAGGTGTGTTTTGAAATGAAATACAACAGACCTATTTATAGGTTTTAGAAAGTTACTATGTTGTACTATTCCAACAACCCCAGCTACTATTCCAACAACCGCAATTACTATTTCAACAACCGCAGTTACTATTCATATGAATAGTACTATCCATATGAATAGTGATTTCGGTTACTATTCATATTCTCTTCTGTTTATTTTGCTGTTTTAATTCATCTCAGAAAATAATTCAAGTACCAGATTAATTTAATTATTTTGTTATAAATATTAATCTGTTACTTATTTAATTTTAAGAGTAAATTAATTTTTGACAATACCTTGAGATATTATGTATGTCCTTGATCGTCAATAGGCTTTGGCAATTTTTTCTGTGAATTAATGTGTTGATCCTTCTCGTATGTGCTGACACTTAGTGCACTGGTTTGATTCACAAGTGACTAGCACTGATCTTGATCTTCACACCTTCGTTGCATTCCAATTGATTAGCCTGCAGTAGTATCTTCAATTAATTTGAATACATGGAATCTTTTGGCCCTTCAACTGAATCATCTGTACATCTTATTCTGTCACTGAGGCTTGATCATGTTAATGAACTTCTTTTAGCAACTTGATCCTTGTTGGTGCATGTTCTTCAAATTTCACGATCCCTGTATCGAGTTAATATTATTTATCTTTTATCCTAGTTGAGTTATATATTTCCTCTATTACATATTACATTACATTATTCTTTACATATATATAGATGATCATGATATTAAAGATTATACAACATTTTTAGATCTGTTGCACGTAAAAAGTATTCAAGACATTGAAAACATTAATTAATAAATTTTTGATGGAGTACAAAAATACCATATTTGAATTTTTGATGTAATAAAAAAGATTAGGGATGAGTTTCATATAAATTTTAATTAATTAGAATTATTTTTTATAAAAGTGTAATAAATATTTTTATGATTATAAAGGAATTATTAATTTATGTTAATAAATAACAAAATGCTAATAATCAAATCCGAACCTAAGTTTAGTGAGTAAAACAAAATCGAACCTAAATTTAATGACTAAAAAAGAAAAATTTATAGTTAAGTGATAGATTTCTAAAAAGGTCAATAGTTAAATGACAAAAAAATTCATTTTCCCTAATAATAAATATCAGTAGTCACCAACTGAGTAACTGTTAACCACACACTTCCTCTAATTGTCTATTTGAAATGATGTTTAACCACATCTCGTAGTCAAAATCTCCCATTTATTTATGTTTCCATCATCGCATTTTCAATTCTCGACCGTTTATTATCGACAACTAAGTTGTAAACTTTTTCATGAACCAAGTAGCCAGTTACAAGCAATCAGAGTAAAAGCAATCAGAGTAAACCCTAAACTTACTTTATAAACAGATTTAAGTATCCTTCCATGCGAACATGACTTGCTTTCCAACTTGATATAACGGCTTGTACTTGGTGATACTACTAGATTACTGGTCAACCACTTTGAGACACACCGATATCTTCTTCCTTTCTTTTTCTCCAAACTTAGAGTATGTGATATTTATATATACGCATCTACGGTGACAATTGAAATATATATTGGCAAAAGTTGTTTTAACGCGTTTAGTGCTTCATGTGTCCTGTTTTAAAATTGTGACAATCGTCTTCCAACATCAAACCAATTTCATGACACCTACGCATGCATCTCCCCCATCATCTTTATATCCCAATATTTTCAATATTACATCAAGTATATCACAAATTCCTTAAATCATTACATGTTCCGGAATTCGGATTATAATTTTCGATATTCCTTGCATCAAAGTTATATTTCCTCCGTCCGATAAAATTCTTATTATTTGCTTTTTGCACGGATATCAAGATAGTGAATATAATAGTGATTTAATTGTTAAAATAAGTGAAGTAGTTGGTGTAATAGTGTAAAGTGTTGAAAAAGTGGAGTGAAATAGTGGGTGTAATAATGTATTCCCTCTGTCCCATCCATTTCTTTACAATTTCCCTTTTGGAACGTCCCACCAATTCTTTACATTACTAAAAATAGTAACTTAAAAAATAAAATAAACCTTTTTAGTAATTAAAATTCCTTTTTAGTAATGTTAAAAAATGGAATGGACGGCCCAAAATAGAAAATGTAAAAAATGAAAAGGACGGAGGGAGTAATTAAAATAAACCTTGTCGAAGCCTGTTAATGCTTACTTAACTGAATTTTTTTTAGATTAGTTTCAAATCCATATCTTAAACAATACTCCCTCCGTCTCATAATACTACTCTCGTTTGATATGTCTGGACTGTTCATAACATGAGACAAATTACTAATTTACGTCTAATCTATAAGACCAAATATAGTCATGAGTGATCTTGTTGGATTCGTATTTATGAGTACTTTAATACAGTGAAGTTTTTATATTTAATACTAATATGAAATTGAAGATATTAACGATAAAAAATGTGTGTTGGCAAACGTATCCAACTCAAATGGGAAAAGTATTTAGAGACGGAGAGAGTATTTATTAGATAATCCAAATTGGGTACAAAAAAAAGTACAAAATGACATGACCCGGATCATTTGACAATATGACATTTGTAAATCTTTTTGTACCAATTAAATTAAGACACATGACATTTGTAAATCTTTTTGTACCTAATTTAAGATCTATAGCATTTTTCTAAACAATATGTACATCGAAATTGAGCCGGGATCCTTGTCCCCTTCCTCCGTGTCTCCTTTGTGTCCCCTGTTGTTTTTAATACAAAAAAATGCTCTTGTGGAGCCCATTTTTATTATTTTTTAAAATGAGCCCGCAGGGACACTCTTTTTGTACTAAAAAGAGCAGGGGAGACACGGGGAAGAGAACAGAGGATCCGGACCCATCGAAATGTTACCTTGGATTATTTGGTTCCCTCTTCTCCGCTCATCTTCATAATTATTCAGAGGAAATTCAGGATCACGAGTCCATGATAACTCGGCGAGCCATGGCCAAACCCACATGCTCGCTCCCACCATTCACATTGCTATTTTTGTATAGTTATTCTTGTATGGGTCCCACTCATCACTGATACCGATTTCCATTTCTTTTCTCGACATCACCTGGTCGCACTCACATGCCTTCTTCCCCACACTTTTCTCCATTGATCCAACGCTCATGATTGCCTCTTTTGAGGAAACTTGAGAATTCACAGCCGTTCGTTTTAAAGGACCATAGACTTTATTGCCAATCAGTTCAGTTTGTCTTTGGTTTGTCTCCTCTCTTACCCCTGCCACACTGACAGGTGTAGCTGCGTTGGTCTCGCTTTGTCTCCCAATCGTGTACCTGGTACACACGCGCTAGATTTGCTTTTAGTCGATACTCCCTCCGTCTAATATTTCTTTTCTCACTTTTAAGGATATTCAAAATACTTTTATTCTTACTATTTTTGTCCATAAAAAATACTCCCTCAATCTCTTAAAACATTTCCTGTTTACTATTTCTGGACATTCAAAATACTTTTTCCCTTTCTATTTTAAAGCATATAAAAATAATTTTCATACTTCCATTAGTCTTGAAAATTGTGCCGGTCCAAATTTTAAAACCAAAAATAAAAAAAGAAACAGACCAAACCGTACAGATAAATATCTTATCTTCTCCGATCTTATTTCTTCTTCTCTCTTCAACCACAAACATTCACCCGTGATTCAACCTAATTAACCCCAATCTTTGATTCACACCCTTAAAATCAGTCGTTAATTTGACTGATAATCACAATCTTCAATATAAACTATGAATTCGCATACGGGGTTTACGGATTCCGACGATGATGAGGTTACGGGTTCTTACGAGTGTTCCGATCCCGAGCACTGTGACAAAGGCGTTGAGTGTGACGGATAGAGCGGGCAATCGGATCGTGTCGTGTACTTTCGTGTCGTGTACTTTCGTGTTTCGTGTACTTGAAGGTGAAACCCGTATCCACCCGAAACATGATTCGTGTACTTGAATATGAAACCCGTATCCACCCGAAATGAATTCGTGTACTTTCGTGTCGTGTTTCGTGTATATATTATATAAAAATAAAAATAAAATTTAGTTAAAATTTATTAGTAAATATTATATTCATATGAAATATACATTAAATATTTTACATTTCCATATATAAATATAAATACAACTCTATAAAAACTTGTAAATATGTATATTTTTGTGTAAAATATATATCCTTATAAAAAAATATTAATATATACATAAAATCTATAAGTAGTAAATTATTAACATTTTTATTTCGTGTACTTTCGTGTACTTTCGTGTACTTTCGTGTACCCAAAATGAAAACCCATATCCGACACTAAATCTATCGTGTAATTTCGTGTTCGTGTACTTTCGTGTACCAAAAATCAAAACCCATATCCGTATTTTTTCGTGTCGTTTCGTGTCGTGTTCACGTGTCGTGTACCAAATTGCCAGGTCTAGTGACGGAGATCATACCTACATCCTTGAATACATTCGATTGAGAAGAGAACGAGATGAAGCATCTGAAGACAAATCGGAGAGTACGGTGGATGGAAAATCTGAAGCGCCTTCGCATGCGGTTGTAATTGATGATTGTGAGGGTGACGACGATGCCGGTGACGACGATGCCAGTGACGTCGATACAGTAGACCTGTTCAATCGAATACGCCGATACGCCGATACAGATTCCAGTGATGATGAAGCTAACAATGATTCCGACGAAGATGCGTTTTCTTCTTCCTAATTCTGTATGTATCCCTTTTACTAATTTATGTTGTGCGTTTTGTTTTTCATTGTTTAGTTCTGTTTTCTGTTTGTTAGTTTTATTGTTTACTTTTGTTGTCAATTCAGTGCTCTCAATTGTTGTACACCTTGCTCTCAGTTTTATTGTTTAGATTTTTTTGGCTTGGTATATGCATTTAATCCATTTATGCATAAGTAAGTGTTTTAATTTATCTTATTGTAAGATTTTTTAAAGTTAGGATTTATGTTTGACTTTGAGTAATTGGATTGATTCTATGAAATTGAAGTTGTCAAAATCGAAAATAGGGTTACTTTGAGTAATTTGATACAAAAAACCAGTTACGATTTCAGAGTTTAAAAGATGCAGCTGAAACAGCAAACAAAACTATGGCAAGGCCGCCAAATTTCTCTTTAGTTATACATACCATCTTAATAGAACAAGACGACGGTCTTAATGTTTATCAGTTTAAGGTTTTGCACACTATCAAAGGGACAATATAACACCAAAGAACTATAAAGTGACAAACTTATGGAAAGTGTGCAAAATGTTCAACTGTTTTTATAGCTGTCATGTAGCCATTAGCTGTCCACGAACTGAATGTAATGGATTTGCTGTCATGTATGTTAGTTGTTCATAAAATGTAATTGAGATGTTGCACATAGGCCTAACCTATACAGGTTCAACGAAAGAGGTGATGAACTTGCTCTGTAACAAGTTATAACTAGTCCCCTTCTAGGTGAACTGCCAACAATTGCAATAACACAAAAATTTTAGTCAATACTTAACAAAAATTTAACAAAAAATTAAGAGTTGGGAGATCAAACTTTATCATAAATTGTAGTCAATACTTAACAAAAAAAAAAACTTGTAGTCAACTGCTAAATTGTTTTAAAGAGTTTCATTAAAAGTTTAGCTGGTATTTTCAACAGTAAGAAGTTCTAATTCAATGTGCTTGCTGGTTTATAGTGAACATGTGATCAGTGAGTCCATATGAGTCCATATGTTGCTGAAAAACATAAATATTTACATTCATATATTTACATTCAGTCATGTGAAATGTTTTAAATACATGTATTGCATTTGAACATACATGCCCCTAAAAACAGCCCACATTAGTTGATTCATACATGTGCATTTCAGCCTTCTTGTGGTCCATGTACCAAATTCCATGCTTCAAACATAGCCCACATTGGGGCTGTAACTTGAACTGGAAGTTGCCCTGCTGCTGCTAACTTTTTCTTGTTGACATGGGGTACTAGATAGTCGTTTGAACCCTTCACCTTGAGAATTTCATTCATTACATATTGATAGGATAACCATACATTTGCAAGTGTTCTTGGTTCTAACTCATAGAATGCTTCATTCACTGCATCCATCATACCATCAACATCCTTTGGCATCTTCTTGTGCATTAATGATTGAATGCTTCTAAAAAACCCTAAGTCTAAAATGTTCAAGTCTGGGTTGTTTGGTGGTTGTTGAACAAGAATGAATGTAAAGTCCCCTTGTTTATGCACTTGTTGCCATTCATGATCATCTTGAGTGATATGAGTCCTGTTAGTTACAGAGGCATGCCTGTACACATCTAATAACAAGCCTAATTGTTTGTAATGCTTTGCATTACTTACATGACCTCTTAACTGAGGGAACCTCTAGTTGTAGGGTTTCTGTTTGTATTGTACTTGTAGTAGGCATCAAATCCTAGTTGTGTAATTGTACAAATAGAGTCTAGAATAATGCTTGAAAGAAGTTCCAAGGTTCTTGCCTCAAGCAAGGAGTTAAAGACTGTCAAATAACCACAGTTGGGATTTGAAGAAATGAAGAATTTGCCTAAGTACCAATTCGAGAAGTATATTTGTCTATTCGAGAAGTCCAGCATTCGAGAAGTCAGAGATTCGATATCTCAAGACATTATTCGAAATCTCTGAATACACTGTTCGATATCTCATTCGATATCTCAGGGATTCGATATGTCTACTACTCTATTCGAGAACTCAAGAAGTCAATAAGTCAAGATGGTATTCGAGTTCTCAAAGAGTCAACAAGTCAAAGCTCTATTCGATATCTCAAGGACTCAGAAAGCTATTCGATATCTCGAGGATTCGATAAGTCAAATGTTCTATTCGACAACTCAAGGAATCCTGATGGAAAAGAGCTATTCGAGAAGTGGTTCGATATGTCAATATAATAGTATTCGAGAACTCAGAGTTATCGATCAAGTCAATTCTAGTTCTCGAATCACTTACTTAGTCACTTCTCGAATACATTCTTGGAGACAAAATACTGAAGAAATTGTACAAGTCAGAAACCTGCAACAAGCCAATGCACTTTATGGACCACAATCTGTAACGTGCTCTGGAAAGCCTACAAGGAAGCTTGGAGAGATATAGAAGAGACAAGGAGCTAAAGAAGTGGATCTAAACAGGCTTTGCAAAGTCAAATCTGTAACCGTTTGGACACTTACTCAAAAAGGATAGACAGACTAGAAAGTAATTTGTTTAGCTACCTTATTTGTAGTAAGTAGGCTGTATCCATGTTCTATAAGGACACAGCCTCACTTCATAACTTAGTAACTTTTGTGAGTCAAGTTTTTCATACACTGTAAGCCATATCTCTCTGAGAAAAACGAAGCTGAGAATACTACCATTTGTATTCACAGATTGTAGCAACCTTTATCTAATAATACATTAGATTAAAGTGATATTGTGTCTTGTGTTGTTTCTTTATCCGCACCTTCACTTCTACACACACAGGCACTTATCTGCTACATAGACTCAATCAAAGAAAAGTTCAAGAATCCATTCACCCCCCCTGTATTCTTTTACCGTATTCAATACTCAACAAGTGGTATCAGAGCGGGCTGTTTATTCAAAAACAGGAAAACGATCATGAGTTCGAATACACCAAAGACTACAGGAACGGTGAAGGTCCCTAAGTTTGACAAAGAAAACTTCAACCTCTGGAAGATAAAGATGATGTTGTTCATTAAAGCCTCTCATCCCTTGTACACTGAGATTCTCAAGAATGGTCCTTTTGTTCCACAACAAGAGATACCAGAGAAGACTGTTGGAACCACAACTATCCCAAGATCTTATGAGGCCAAGGATCCATCAAAGTGGACAGAGTCAGAAAGGGAGAAGGTTGCTCTTGACAGCCACCTCATGTTGCTTATCATTGATTCCATGGACATGTCAATGTTTGCAAACATTGCATCATGTACGTCTGCTAAAGAGATGTGGGATCACATTGAGGTGTTGTGTGAAGGGACTGATGAGGTTAAGGAAAACAGGAAACAGATACTGGTCACACAGTATGAAGCTTTCATGGCACAGCCCAAGGAAAGCATCACTGAAATGTTTGAAAGGTTTCACAAGCTAGTTACTGAGTTGCAGATGAATGGAAAGGTTTACAGCACCAAGGAGTTAAATATGAAATTTCCGTTGTCTTCACCAAATCATCTGGAGCAAAGAGTCATTTCTCTAAGAGAGAGAGATTTGAACAAAGTCACCTATGATGTGCTCTATGGAGTCCTAAAGACTCATGAACTTGAGTTGCTTCAGAAAAGGGCTATCCAAGCCAACCAAGGTAGGATGATAAACACATCATGTGCCTTGATTGTCAACAAATCCATTCTGGACCTAGAAGCATCTACAAGCCAACTAAGGATAGAGGAGGTGGCAGATGATGAAGAAACTGAAGCTGGGGTGAGTGAACCTGTTGAGGAAAAGGAGGAAGAAGAAGAAGAGTTTTACACTCTGGAAGAACTTGATGGGATGGAAAATACTTCATATGCCTTCATGGCCAGAAAATTTCCAAACATCAGATTTAAAAGAAATCAACCCTTCAAACCCAAAACTCAAAACCATTCAGCCAACAAGAACAAGGCACCTGTGAAACCAAACAGAAATAAGTTCAAAACCAGTTATGTGGATAGGTCATCTGTAAGGTGCTATAGATGCAATGACCTAGGGCATTTTGCCAGTGAATGCAAGAAGCCTAAAAAGAAGGATAGAGATTATCTTGAGCTCGAAGCTAAGTATGAGGCCCTTCTGAAAAAGCAGACACATGGTAAGGCCTACATAGCTGAAGGGAAGTGTTGGGATGATTCTGAGAGTGATGAAGAGGAACAAGAATTCTGCAATTATGCCTTGATGGCCAACTCCAAGGATGACTCATCTTCATCTGATTCTCAGGTACCATCTCTCACTACTATAGACATGTCTGTTTCTGAATACAAATGCATGATTGAACAATTATCTGTTGAAATGTTTAATATTCATACTAGTATGACTGCTGCTAATGAGGAGATTGCTAAACTGTCTACTAGAAATGAAATATTAACCAAAAAGAATGAGGAACTTGAGCTAACTACTATGCAAGTAGAAAACCTTAAGAAAGAAGTTGAATATTTGAAGAACAAGGTTTTATGTGCTAGTCAAGTAGAGAAGGCTCTTAGGGATGAATTAGCTGAGAATGAATTCAAACTAAAAACTTTCAAGAAATCATCTGGTTTAGTGCAATCCTACTGTGAGAAAATTGAAGCTAAACCCAAAGCAGCTATTGGACTTGACTATGACTCTCTCAAACAAAGGAAAGGCTATGCTGTCATTGAAGAGGACACAGCTGTTCATGAGAAAGTGCCTCACATTTTGAGAAAAACTGAAAATCCAATTTTTAAGGAATCAACATTTGAAATTGATGAGGATGCCTTACTCATCAAGCAAATGTTGAATGATGAGGATGAGGCACAATCTAGTGAACAGCAAGCATCCTCTAAGGGTGAGAGTGTCAAGTCAAAGACCAAGGAACCAGTAGTTGATAGGCCAAGACCTAAGAAGTTTGTTAAGTTTGTCTCAGCTGGGATGAGTGAATCAGAAAAGAAAGTGACTAAGAAGAAACAGAACAGAAATGGCAAGTTAGGGATTAACAAGGATAACAACTATGCTTATATGCCTAATGCCCCTAGGAAAACTTGTCAGAACTGTTTCAGTACCAATCATTTAACTCATGCATGCAAGAAACCTGTTGGTAGTGTGTCTAAACCTTTCTATGATTGTTCTGTGCCTCTAAGTCATAGAGATGCACCTTTCTGTGATAAATTTGACTGTATGCCATGCAATATGAATGTTATGACTAGTTGTTTTAATTTAAGAAGGCAATTCATTGATGGTTGTATCAGTCACAATTCTCACACACACTACACAAGGTCAAAGTCTTCAAGTCCTCCTAAAGCTAGGAAGGTACCTCTGTCACCTAAGTCTGAAACTTCAGGTTCTAAGACTTCCAACAGTGACAAGAAGACTAGCACTAAGAAAGTTGACAAGCATGTTGTTTATGATAAAACTGTCTCTAAGTCACATGGACCCAAACTTGTTTGGGTACCAAAGGAAAAGTAATACCTTTGTGTTTGCAGGGCAAAGAAAGTGAAAAGAAGGTCATGTGGATTTTGGACAGTGGATGCTCAAATCATATGACTGGTGATATGGCCCTGCTATTACAGTATGAGGAAAAGGCTGGCCCAATGGTTGCTTTTGGAGATGACAGCATGGGTAACACATTGGGATATGGCAAGCTGAAAGTTGGTAATGTCATCATTGAAGATGTAGCACTAGTCAAGGGGCTCAAGCATAATCTGTTAAGTGTTGGTCAGTTTACTGATAGAGGTTTCAAAGTGAATTTTGACAAAGATGAATGTTTGATCACCCACAAGAAGACTGGTGATTTTGCTCTATCTGGAGTAAGGAAGGGAAGCCTGTTTGTAGCCAATATGGACTCTGCAAACAAGGACAAAATTTGTTGCTTTTACTCAAAAGCATCAAATGAAGATTGTTGGCTGTGGCACAAGAAACTATCACACCTGAACTTCAAGGCCATTAATTCTCTAGTCAAAAGAGAGTTAGTGAGAGGCATGCCCACACTTGAATTCTGTCAAGAAGGAGTGTGTGAGGCTTGTCAAAAAGGAAAAATGAAAAGATCAAGCCACAAGTCAAAGACAGTGACATCAGTAACCAAGCCATTACAACTCATCCATATGGATTTGTTTGGGCCTGTCAACATAATGTCACTTGGAAGAAAGAAGTATGCCCTGGTAATGGTTGATGATTTTTCAAGGTATACATGGGTGGAATTTCTGGCATCAAAAGATGAGGCTCCACAAGTAATTATTGAGCACATAAAGAAAGTTGACAAGGAAGCAAAGGCAAACGATGCAAGTGTGATTGCACTAAGGAGTGATAATGGAACAGAGTTCAGAAATGCCACACTTGAAGCATTCTGCAAAGAGAATGGCATTTCTCAGCAATTCTCAGCTCCAAGGACTCCACAACAAAATGGAGTTGTTGAGAGAAAGAATAGAACTCTAATTGAGGCTGCTAGAACAATGTTACTTGATGCAAAAATGCCTACATGTTTTTGGGCTGAGGCTGTGAGCACTGCATGCTATATTCAGAATAGGACCCTCATCAACAAAAACACTGGAAAGACACCTTACAACTTGATGACTGGAAAGAAGCCTACTCTAAAGTATGTTCATACTTTTGGAAGCAAATGCTTTGTACTAAAGGATAATTCTGAATATGTTAGAAAGTTTGATGCAAAAGCATTTGAAGGAATTTTTCTTGGCTATTCTATGGAAAGAATTGCATACAAGGTTTATGTCATCAGTCAAAAGAAAGTTATGGAAAGCACAGATGTAACATTTGATGACAGTAAACTACCTGGACTAGAAGAAGCCAATGATGAAGACAAAGATCCATTGAAGTTTGATAATCTAGATGATTCTGATGAAGAGATTGAAACTGGAGTTGAAACTCAAGTTCAACAAACTCAAGTGATTGATGATACAAGAGAAGAATTTGTGCCAATCGATAGTGGAGAAACAAGCATCCAAGACACACCTATGAGTAATGGCAACTTCACAGGGGGAGGAAATGAGGATGACCATGATGTGGATGATGAAGCAACATCAAGAATGAGAAGTCAGGCTGAACACTCGAGGAAATGGGATAGATCACACACTGCAGAGCAAATCATTGGAGATCCTAATGCAGAAGTAAGGACTAGGAGAGCAACTCAAAATGAGTGCCTCTATGGATGTTTTCTATCACAAGTTGAGCCTAAGAAACTTGATGATGCACTGTTGGATCCAGATTGGATTATTGCCATGCAAGAAGAGCTGAATCAATTTGAAAGGAACAAAGTATGGGAACTTATGCCTGCACCAAAGAATAGAACCATTGTTGGAACAAAATGGGTTCTGAAGAATAAGATGGATGAAGATGGTGTAATAATAAGAAACAAAGCAAGGCTGGTTGCAAAAGGATACTCTCAACAGGAAGGCATTGATTATGATGAGACATTTGCCCCTGTTGCTTGATTGGAAGCCATTAGAATATTCTTGGCATTTGCTGCTCATTCAAACTTTAAAGTTTATCAAATGGATGTCAAGAGTGCATTTCTAAATGGAGAGTTGGAAGAAGAGGTTTATGTGCAACAACCACCTGGCTTTGAGGATCCACATTTCCCAGAATTTGTCTACAGATTGCTTAAGGCACTGTATGGACTTAAGCAAGCTCCAAGAGCATGGTATGATACTTTATCACAATTTCTTCTTGAAAATCAATTCACTAGAGGCACATTGGACAAGACACTGTTTTACAAGAAGCATGGTGATGATATTATCCTAGTTCAAATCTATGTGGATGATATCATTTTTGGTTCTACAAATGAGAAACTGTGTGAGAAATTCTCTAAACTTATGCAGAGCAGATATGAGATGAGTATGATGGGAGAGTTGACATTCTTTCTAGGGTTGCAAGTCAGTCAAAGGAAGGATGGTATCTTTATCAGTCAAACCAAGTACATCAAGGATTTATTGAAGAAGTTTGACTTGGAAGATTGTTCACCTGCCAAGACACCCATGGCCACTGCCACTAAACTGGATGAAGATGCTAAAGGCAAGAAAGTAGATATCTCAGTCTACAGAGGCATGGTTGGTTCTCTACTCTATCTCACTGCAAGTAGGCCAGACATCATGTTTGCTACATGCTTGTGTGCAAGGTTTCAATCAAATCCAAATGAATCACATTTGATTGCAATAAAAAGGATCTTTAGATATCTGGAGGGCACTCCTAACTTGGGTTTATGGTATCCTAAGGACACAGGGTTCAATCTGGTTGGTTATTCTGATGCTGATTATGCTGGATGCAGAGTGGATAGGAAAAGCACCTCAGGAAGCTGCCAGTTTCTTGGACAAAGGTTAGTTTCTTGGTATAGCAAGAGGCAACAATCTGTGTCAACTTCTACAGCTGAGGCTGAATACATAGCTGCTGGAAGTTGCTGTGCTCAAGTGCTCTGGATTAGAAATCAACTTAGAGATTATGGACTTGTGTTGGAAAGAATTCCAATCATGTGTGACAACACAAGTGCAATCTCTATAGTTGCCAATCCTGTCAATCATTCTAGAACAAAGCACATTGACATCAGATATCATTTCATAAGAGAACATGCAACTAATGGAACCATTGAGTTGCATTATGTCTCTACAGATAAACAACTAGCTGATATATTCACTAAGCCATTAGATGAAGCCACCTTCACAAGGTTGGTAAGTGAGATTGGAATGCTGAATTCTTCAGATTCTGGCTAAGTGAATACACCATCTAGATTGTTGCAGCAGTAAACACTTACTTTATCTAAATTCTCAATATTTTTGGAGTAAGTGTTGGCTGAAATATGATTTATAAATATTTCAAATCTGTTGCACATGTTGAAAATCATATTTCTATTAACTTAAAATTTCCATGAAATTTTGAGAAAATCACTAATTAATTTGCTAGGATATTTTTCAATGAATATGTCTGGTAAATTTTAAAAGATAGTGAAAATCAAATTTCTATGAGTGATGGGTATAGTTCGATAAGTCAGACTTCTCGAATGATTCACTATTCGACATCTCTAACAAGTCTCATTAGAGTACTCTTGAGTTCTCGAATAGAGTCTTTCTGAGATATCGAATAGAGGTATTCTTGACTTCTCAAATATAGTAACTGAGTTCTCGAATGATTGAGTTCTCGAACACTATATTTGAGTTCTCGAATCATTTGAAAAGGCTGAATTCTCGCTGAATTTTAACCGATTTTGGACTTTTGTCTAAAAGTTTAATTCACTCATAAAAACACATTTTATCTAATTTAGAATTATTTCTAAGTTAGATAACTGCCAGCTGTGAGTTTCTATCTGCTTGAGTTATCGATTAAGCCTTTCTTGACTTCTCGAATAGTTGTTTTCTACTTCTCGAATGCCTGACTTGTCGATACAAAACTTTCATCTAATCGACAATTCAAGTACTTCATACTTATACAATTTCACATCCATTCGATTCATTTCATTCGATTTCTCAAGCATCTACACTCTCTAAACCCCTGAAACCCTAGCTACGAAGAGCCAAATTTCTTCTTCAACCTTCAATTTCTTTTCTCTCTTCTACACAAATGACAACAGTAAAGTTCAACACCAACTTCATCGCTCTCACTAGTGATGTTGAAGCACCCAATGCCAATTTCAAGTGCTTTGTGAAATGGATGGCGGAGTCATATATCAAGGATGCACTCTCTGCCAACCCAACTCTGTATCTAGACATCCTGGAACAGTTTTGGGGTTCTGCTATTGTGGAGGTTGTAGCCCTGGAAAACGCAATCACTTCATATATCATCTACTGCAAGATTCAAGATAAGGAAATCACTATCACTACTGCAGACATGAACCAAGCACTGGGCCTACAACAAGAGTCATTTGACAGAATGGCCACTAATGCAGAGTTAGAGGAATTCTTTGAGTTCATCAACTACTCAGATGGGATCAATCTTGGAAAGCTAAACAGGAAGAATCTGAGAAAGGAGTGGAGCTATGTGTTTGCAACTCTTCTCCAAGTCTTCACTGCCAGGAAATCAAGCTTTGATCAAATCAGTGCACCTGTGCAGCAAATTGGATATGCTTTGGCCTATGGAAAGAAGATTGATGTTGGCCAAATCATCCTCCAAGAACTATATGGGAGACTTGGTAAGAACACAACCAAGAGAGGTACTGATATTTTCTTCCCTCACTTTATTCAATCTGTACTTAATTATAAAAATGCTTCATTGATTGAATTGCCTGGGATTGATAAAAATAAAATAGGCTATCCTAAGTCCATGACCAAACTCATTTTTGGTAATTTGGAGACTAGGAATGATGTGGATGTAAGACTGAACATAACCCCCCATATGGAGAGTTTGTTTAGGACTTATCCCCACAACATGCCAACATTTGATGCAAAATCTAAGTTAGCACTGCCCAAGCAAGTAGAACAAAATGCTAACCCAGGGCCTGCTAACCAACCCTCTCAACCAAACACTCTACCACATACTGAGCCAACTGCATCATCCTCTCAAAAGGGTGATGTTAGTAAAAAGAAGAGAAAGGAAGTAATGTCTGCACCATTAAATATCTTATCTGAAGTAGCAATAGCTGTTGAATTAGGTCTAGAAGGTGAGGAACCTGAGTCACCCTTACACAGGACAAAGAAGAAGAAAACTAAGACCACCTCTTCAGTCACACAAATGGCTGAAGTTGTAAAATCAGGGGCACACAGCTCACTAGGTGTATCCTCTCAACAGGGTGCACCTATAGAATCAAGCATCCTCCCCAATGCACCTTCTTGTATAGAGTCAGCACATGGGAGTGATAAGGCTGGCACAACACTGAGTGGAGAGCACATCACATTTGAAACTCCCTCTATCTCTCTGGGGGAGTTGCCAAAATCTACTCTTAAACACACTTCTCTTCCAGAATCTAACTCTGAAATTTCTTTGGAACCTGCAACTCAGGCAACTGAGATGCAAGGTATTGATCATCAAGAATTCTTTTCTCTTGATGAGCCAATAATTTCAAGTGACTTAGTGCATGACACTTTGTTCACCACTCAGAACCCACATTTAGATGGTGAGGGAATGCATGCTGAGGCATCTCCTGATGACACCATCACAAACACAAAGGTTCCACTAGTTTTTACTAGAGACTCTGTGCCTGTGTCAACTGCTAGTGTAATTCATCCCACTTCTATGGTGACACCAGTAGTAGAGTCAATCCATCCGGTTACAGAAGTTGCATCTGTAACTGAGGAGTCTAGCTTGCCTAGCTCTAGCTCTGACTTTATGTCACAATGGCTGAAGCCTGTACAACATGACAGTGCTTCAGGATCAGGGTCTGTTCCACAACAATTGACGGTTGAAGCACTTCAAAGCTTAATTGTGGATCAGATTCCTGAGTTCACAAAGATTGCTCAGAACCTTCTCACTGCAGACATGCCTAATCCAGACTATGAGGCTATTCTGTTATGCCATAGGGATGATGTGGAGGTGCAGAAGACAAAGATCATTGATGATGCAGAGAGAGATGGCAACATAGATGCCTGGTTGCAAGGAAAATATGATATTACTCTCGATGAAGCACTTCAGTATCTCAGGGAGGAATACCTCACTTCACTGGGTTCCAATGCCAAATCTCTGACCCCTGGTGAAGTGTATGAGGCTATGAATGATACACACAAGGGATTCCTCAAGGCTGCTCACTATCTTGGAAAAGGTGTTAAGACTGAGGTCAATAGAGTGTGTGATAAGACCACCACCACAGTAGAAGCAATCAAGAGGACCTTTGATGCTAAATTCCCTCAGCTAGACAGTGTGTTCAAGGACATCAAACACTGCAACACTACCTGCACCAAAATGGACAATGGGCTAGCTCTGCTAAAGGATATTGTCACAAGTCTGGGGCATCAATTTCAAATTCTATCTGATCAGACCACAGATGCCAATGCCATGCTGAGGACCATGTTCAAAAATCTATATGGAGACAGACTGATTACTGAAGTCCCAGTACATGACATGACTAGATTTGAAGTGCAGAGACTCAAAGAACAATCCCTGTCTGGCTTCAAGTCTACTGAGTTATTCAACAAAGTGGATGCACTTGAGAAGGAGGTGGCTACTCTCACCAAGTCCAATGCTCATCTTACAGAAAAGGTTGCACTTCTAAATGATCAATTGGACACTCAAGCATCCACCACGACTGATGTCCTTCTGCATCAACAATCCATGTTAGCTGCTATGATGAAGCATATGGGTCTCCCTCTCCCTGATGAATCTTCAATCCCAAAGGACATTTCTACAGCCTCAGTGCCTGACAACAAGCCTAAGGGGGAGAAGAAGACGAGGAACTCAAATTCAAAGGGGGAGAAAGGGAACTCAAATACAAAGGGGGAGAAAGGCATAATAATAAAAGAGGGTGGTCAACAAAGAGCTTCTTCAAAATCTCTACCAAATGTGCCTGGCAAAGGAAAATCCAAAGTGGATGAGCCTCCATCTACCTTGCCAGTTGTCACTCTACCAACTGTGCACATCCCAGAGATGGCTCAACCTAGGAGAAATAAGGATGATGATTCTGAAGATAAAAGTGATGGGAGGAGAAGACATCACAGGAGAGATAAGGGTGATGAAGACAAGAAGAAGAAGGACAAAGATAAGAAGAATGATGATGACCAAGGAAGAGTCTATGAGAGGAAGATTGGAAAACAGCAAGCCTTAGGCATTGCTAGCAGTAACCTCACCACATCACAAGACTCTAAGTCTAGGGTGAATACTGTTAGTGGTGACCTAGCAAAATCTACATCTATGGCTTCTGCAACTGTTTTGCCACCTCAAGAAGAGAAGAAGATTCAAGTCAAGAAACCATGTGTATGTTTCAGAAAGCAAACTGCTAATGGAATACTACTATGGTCTACCAACAAAGGTCAAAGATTTCTGCCAAGCAACCATGTCAAGAGAATGAAATTTAAACATGTTGCAAGAAAGGTGAAGCTATCCAAATCTAAGGCACTGACAATTATCCCAGGATTAAACCTACCACCTCTGGATGAAAGCTATGATGAAGACCAACTGCAGTTTCTATGGGCTCAAAGAATCTATCATGTTGCTATTGTTGATGATTTTCTTGAAGTTAAGTATTCTGATGGAAGACAGAAGAAATTCAGATAAGGAACATGCCAACACTGGGCAGGCTGTATGACATAGAAAGAATAATTGCAATGTTGGATTCTAAAGACAGAGTGGAAAGGGTGTGGAAGCTGGAGTTAATTGACTTTGTCAAGATGAAAAGAGATCACCAGGCAGAAATGAGAAAGAACAGTGAAAAGCTACTAAAGAAAAGGGAGGAGGAGTTTGCAGCAATGGAAGCTAAGGCTGATGAGTTGAGAGCTATGGGTCTGTGCAGAGTCAAGTTTAATCCTTACATCATTGAGTACAAGAAATATGGTAGAAATGTGAAGATTAGAATGGACTACATCAGTTCCTACTCTGAGAAACAGCTAAATGAAGTGCTCAAGGATTTATCAGGCTCTCCTCTAATTGAAGAACTCACTGTAATGGAAGATATCATTCTTGCCATGGAATAAATTGCAAAGAAGAAAGCCAAAGAAGCTGAAGATAGGATGAAAAATGAGAATCTGCAAGCCAAAGCTCAAAAGATGAATCCAAAAGGAGATGGCTAAGTAGTTCCTCATAACTTGTAAGAATACTTCTATGTAATTTCTTCAATCAAATTCATACCTGTACTTTTAAAAGCTTTATCTTTATGTATGTTAGGCTTGTTATCAGACATGAAATTGTGACTAAGGGTCTCACTCACAATTTGGGGGAGATTGTTAGTTACAGAGGCATGCCTGTACACATCTAATAACAAGCCTAATTGTTTGTAATGCTTTGCATTACTTACATGACCTCTTAACTGAGGGAACCTCTAGTTGTAGGGTTTCTGTTTGTATTGTACTTGTAGTAGGCATCAAATCCTAGTTGTGTAATTGTACAAATAGAGTATAGAATAATGCTTGAAAGAAGTTCCAAGGTTCATGCCTCAAGCAAGGAGTTAAAGACTGTCAAATAACCACAGTTGGGATTTGAAGAAATGAAGAATTTGCCTAAGTACCAATTCGAGAAGTATATTTGTCTATTCGAGAAGTCCAGCATTCGAGAAGTCAGAGATTCGATATCTCAAGACACTATTCGATATCTCTGAATACACTGTTCGATATCTCATTCGATATCTCAGGGATTCGATATGTCTACTACTCTATTCGAGAACTCAAGAAGTAAACAAGTCAAGATGGTATTCGAGTTCTCAAAGAGTCAACAAGTCAAAGCTCTATTCGATATCTCAAGGACTCAGAAAGCTATTCGATATCTCGAGGATTCGATAAGTCAAATGTTCTATTCGACAACTCAAGGAATCCTGATGGAAAAGAGCTATTCGAGAAGTGGTTCGATATGTCAATATAACAGTATTCGAGAACTCAGAGTTATTGATCAAGTCAATTCTAGTTCTCGAATCACTTACTTAGTCACTTCTCGAATACATTCTTGGAGACAAAATACTGAAGAAATTGTACAAGTCAGAAACCTGCAACAAGCCAATGCACTTTATGGACCACAATCTGTAACGTGCTCTGGAAAGCCTACAAGGAAGCTTGGAGAGATATAGAAGAGACAAGGAGCTAAAGAAGTGGATCTAAACAGGCTTTGCAAAGTCAAATCTGTAACCGTTTGGACACTTACTCAAAAAGGATAGACAGACTAGAAAGTAATTTGTTTAGCTACCTTATTTGTAGTAAGTAGGCTGTATCCATGTTCTATAAGGACACAGTCTCACTTCATAACTTAGTAACTTTTGTGAGTCAAGTTTTTCATACACTGTAAGCCATATCTCTCTGAGAAAAACGAAGCTGAGAATACTACCATTTGTATTCACAGATTGTAGCAACCTTTATCTAATAATACATTAGATTAAAGTGATATTGTGTCTTGTGTTGTTTCTTTATCCGCACCTTCACTTCTACACACACAGGCACTTATCTGCTACATAGACTCAATCAAAGAAAAGTTCAAGAATCCATTCACCCCCCCCTCTGTATTCTTTTACCGTATTCAATACTCAACAAGTCCTAGCATTGTCTTGTTGTATAAATATTACCTTTGGACCTTCAATTGGTGGCCATTTTTGAATGATTGCCGGTACTATCTCATTAATAAGCATGCTTCTTGTTTCTTTTTTGCCAACTGATTCAACAATCTTAGTAATCATTGTACCCTTAGCTCTATTTTTTGAACCCCTCCGTGCTGCTTCTTGATATGTGAATGGGAATATGCCCAACTTGCCATCAAATGTGCATTCATCTTGTGCATTAAATGTAATAACCCTAACTTTAGCAAAGCTACAGTAATCACATGAATAGTAAATTTCGAGGATTTAGGGAAATGGTATATAAGTACTCCATAATGGAAACGGAAAATGAATAAACAGAAACCATATTAGTGTTGTACATTGAAAATAAGTGACTCGAAATGACGATAGATTCCAGAAATTCCTGAATATGGATTTTGAAGATTTTGATTTCGAATAAGCATCTATTGGATATTAAGGAGCATGGAAATATTAAAGGAATCATATATTAAGGAATTAGAAGATTTAGGTTAAACCAAGGGATTAATAAGTTAAGAGAATACCAAGGGAAATTGGATTTGTAAATGATTTCGAAAACCACTGAGATAATGAGGTATACTCGAAACGAATCACAATTAGACGAGTATGGAAACCAAACAACCAAGATTTATAAATTAACAAGGATACCTACCATATTATTAATTACCAAAAGAATTAGCATAATACTTAGAAGAAAAAAAAACAAGAAAAGAGATTAAGAGATCATCAATGACATCACTTTCCACTAACACCTTTTTAAGGGGTAACTTAGTCATTAACCAAGGTAATTATCCACATAACTCTACAAGACTCTAGAATTTACAAGAGAAAGCCAAGATAAGATCAACCAAACACAAAAATCTTCTCCCCCTCCATTTCTTGCAAATTCGGCCAAAACAACAGTAGATCAGTAAAACGAGCATAACTCCTTCGTTTATCAGCCAAATTTTGCGTTCTATAGCTTTTTGGAAAGCCCATGAGATAATCTACAACTCTTATTTCACAGGGTTTGTCCAGAAAAGCAAGGTAAGGGCCTCATTTTTCATGTTCTTTCAGCTGGGTTTTAGAACTCCGAAAATCTCTAAGTATGTTCTTGATGTTTCTTGTTAGTTTAAGGTGTTATAAGGTTATATCAAGGCTTCTCAAGGACTACAATCCTTTGTTAAGTGTTGTTAAAGCTTCAAGGAAGGTATAAACCCTAACCCCTTTTTATTATGTGAGTTTTAGTGATGTTAATGGACGATGTGCGGTTAAAAGTGATTATTGTGATGTTAGCTAGCAAAATTTTTGATTGATTGTTGGGTGATGGTATTGAGGCCTCACCACTGATTATATGGATTATGAGGATGTAATATTGATGTGTATGGAGTGGTGGATGATTATATGGCTTGGTTGTGATGGAATGGTTTTTGGAATGTCCGAATTATAGCCGTCATAATGTCCAATTTTCGTTAGACCAAGAAACTGCCCTGTTTTGGACCATGTACCCGTACGGTAGGTTACTGTCCAGACTCCCAAGTGACCATGAGATGATAGAGCTTGGTTCATAGATCGTTTTGATATAAGGTGCGTTAAAATCTGATGAACGGTTTAGGAGAAAAGTCAGTTTTAGTGAAAGACGTTCGAGAACCGAGAAACAGTAATTGTGTTAACTTTGAGGCTGTAATTACCCTACTTAGACATTTTTAAAATTATGAAACTTTGGGATATTGTAGTAAGGTAGTCAAAGAGTTGTTACCAGTTGACTTTGTGATAAAATTCGAAATCCATATTTTCTGAGAATTTTTACAGTTAAGTGTGGTCGTTAGGGGAAATGGTGAAAACCCCTGAAACTTCGATTTAGTTTATAAATGGTTAAGTTCTTGAACCTTTGGGGTAATAGTGATACGTTAAACATATATTAAAGTGTCAAGGGTAATGTTATACAAGAGTGTAGTGAGTAAGAGATGTAGTATTCTAACGACGGACCTTTTGTGTTTATAGAAACTCCGGAGGAGACACGAGCTACACCGTCAGGATACCGAAACCGAGGCAAGATCTTTTCTATCCCTACTTGGAAATTATTATCTTCAAAGAAACTTGATTTCATGGAATATATATATATATATGTGATGCTATTGTTACTATATCGTTAAAAATTTGTTTTCCTTGATTATTGATATTCAAAGGAGAGGTATATGAGTATAATATTAATATGGATATGGATATGGATATACATAGGGATGATTGTGCATGAAGTGAACATGCCTTATGATTAAGAGTTATATATGAAGGAATGGTATCAGTTGTTATATAGAGTTACATATAAAGGAATGGTATCAGTTATTATCTAGGGTTATATGATTTATAATATTATGTTAAAAATATTATCTCTAAATGTTGTGACAGATATTACTGAGTATTATTTAATACTTCTAAAATAAATAGAATACTTTATGTATACAAGAACATATTTGATTTTATTGAATATAGAAGAGATGTCTGAGTTATAATCAAAGTATTATGACATAAATATTTTAAAAGTGATGATAAATGGAAATGGAAATGATATATGTGAATGGAAATGCGAATGGAAACGGAAAAGTGGAAAAATGTGAAATGGTATTTGATAATGGTAAAATGATTTGAAAAGGGGGATTGCAACAGTAAGCGTAAGAGGCTGTGTGGGAGTGGCACAGTCCAGCATTCAATATTTTCTTACGGCACGAAGATGCCAAGGGAGGATGTAGCAGGTAGCCTTCCTCCAGGGTTGATTACCAGGTAGGGATCATCCCTTCTACTAGTAGTAAACAGAGAGCGGATACGGTCAGGCGACTGATCATCGTCCTACGTATCTGGCGCCAGCAGATATCCCCAAAACTTGAAAGAAAGAATTGAAAATGGTTTTCAGATTTCTATAACTGAAAACAGAAAAGTGATATGAAATGATAGAATTATTGTTACAAACGAAGAGAAACTGATTTTATATTGAATTATATGATTGTTGCATAAGAAGGAAATGAGAAGATTATAGCGAGAGATTTGTTCAAGTTTTTATATTATCTTGAAAGATTACACTGAAATGGTATATTGATGGTTATAGCATTCACGAAGAGGAACTGATATTATATGATGTTAGAAGTGAGACTGATGGAATGATACTATATATTCTTACGTACAAGGATAATTAGAAAGTGTATATACATATTGAATGGAAATAAAATTCTTCCATAATAACTGAAGTTTGCTTCTGTCTATTATATATATATATATATAATGGTTTATTTTCCTTTGATGTTAGTAGATAGAAATTATCTTGCTGAGCTATTTTGGCTCATTCTTGCTTCTTATCTGTATACAGCTAGGAATGCCAATACTTCGCAGAACGCCCCGCAAGAGGGTAGGGGGAAGGTGACCTTCTGAGAGCACGCTAGCATCGATTCCTGAGGTAGCGTAGAGGCAGACGGATTCTGAGAGCTTATGTATAATTAAGTGTGCAAGCATGTAATAAACTTTTGATTGTTGAAATGCTTCATGTCGAACTATTATTCATGTTAGAAATGATTGATGAGAACAGTGTTTGGAAGCTAAAGTAACAAAACATAGTTTAGCTGGAAGCAGTCAGAGTTTAGTTAAACACTGACTGGAAGCGCAACAGAGGTTGTTAAACTCTGTAGCGGAAGCGTCTGAGAGTCAACAGTGTTTGAAGATTGATACAAGATAAATATGGAAGCAATATCTTTGAAGATTGGTTAGCTGTCAAAGAGATTGAGTTGACTTAGAAGACGTGTAGCAATCGTGATTGATATCAATTGTATAGCTTAATTATAGGAGAATCAATTACTGATTGTACGAAGCTGTATGTTTTATAAATACAGTTAGGTTAACCCTAGAAGGGTATCGAACATAGAGAAATTCATTGATTGTAACCTAAGCAGCTCTCTGTGATATTTTACATCACTGAGAGAGGAATTGTTAATTCCAAACAGTTTTTAAGTGTTAAAATTTGTGTTCTTGTTAATTACTCATACAATACTTGATTACATATTGTGTATTCGACCTAACAAGTGGTATCAGAGCCAATCTGTTACTTTATTACAGTTTAAGATCCAAAAACAATAGTAATCAATGGCAGAGATACCTCCTCCATCAAGTTCTGAGAAAGCCCCTACTACTGTTAGTAGGTATGAAACGATTAGGGTGCCAATACTTAGGCCATCAGAGTATGCAATTTGGAAGGTGAAAATGACCATGTTTCTGGAGGCTACAGATCCAGAATATCTTGATAGAATTTATGAAGGTCCTCACAAACCTACAAAGTTATCTGCTGCTGCTGCTGGTGAGGAATCAAAGGTGATTCCAAAAGAAAAGAAAGATCTAACTGCTGAGGATCTTTCATCTATTGCAAAGGATGCAAAAGTAAGGCATTTACTTCACAGTGCTTTAGACAATGTTATGTCTAATAAAGTGATTAATTGCACAACTGCAAAGGAAATATGGGATGCACTTGAGGTTAGGTGTCAAGGAACTCCTGCAATCAAGAAAAATAGAAGAAACATACTCACTCAGGAGTATGAGCATTTTGAGGCAAAGTCTGAAGAAACCATGACAGAAACATTTGACAGATTCTGTAAACTGCTAAATGATTTGTCATTGGTTAACAAAGAGTATGATTTAGAAGACTCAAATCTCAAGTTTCTTCTTTCTCTACCTGAAAAGTGGGATGTGAAAACAACCACTATAAGAGATAACTATGAACTTGCTGAAACAGAGATTGATGAAATATATGGACTGCTCAAAACCTATGAATTGGAATTGGAGCAGAGAAACAAAAGATCAAGTAAAAAGTCAAAGACTGTTGCACTGAAAGTTGAAGAAAAATCTTCAAGGAAAGAAGCATCAAGGAGAATGGCAAAAGGAAAAGCTTTAGTCATACATTCAGAAAGTGAGTCATCAAACACTGATGTTGACTCAAACACAGATGGAACTTCTGATTCTGAAGATGAAGAGGAGATGATGCAAATGGCTGCATTAATGGTAAAGACCTTCAAGAAGATGGGATTCAAGAACTTCAAGAAGGGAAAGAGATTCTCCAAGGATTACTCAAAGTCTGACAAGAAAAATTTCAAGAAATCTGAGGGAAAGGACTTCAAATCTGGTAAGAAAGATAAGTCTGAGATTCAATGCTACAAGTGTAAGGAGATGGGTCACTATGCTCCTGAGTGCAAAAAGGGTAAAACTGAAAAGGCACTCTACACCAAAGGCAGAGATTGGGCAGACACTTCAGATTCAGATGAGGAAGTCAACTATGCTCTCATGGCTACTACTCAGAATGAAGATGATGATCTAAAGGTACCCCCAACTACCGATGCTTATAATACTGATAATATAACTGAATTGAGAATTTATCTTAAAGCATTACATATCAGTTATAGGGATCAGACTTTAGAAAATGAAAGGATAAAGAATGAGTGCTCTCAACTCAAAGATAGAAATAAACTTGTTGAGGAACAGCTTGAAAACATGAATAAAGTTCAGAAAGAAAGAGATGATGCTGTGTTTATTGAACAGGAGTTGCTAGGTAAGTATAAGCAACTAGAATCTGAATTGGAGGATACTAAACACATTATTAAAACTTGGACACACTCTGGTAAAGACACTCAAGAAGTGTTTCAGTCAGATACAGTAGGTCTAGGTTACTCTGAGGGAGATGAACTAAGATTTGAAAATTTGGTAAAAGTAAGACCACATCGTTCATCTGAAGGTAATGTTATGGGAACAAGTGGACCTAAGACTGAAGCTGAGAAAAAGGCTGTTAAAGAATCATATGCTAAGACTTTTGTTAAAGAAGTTAACATTGGTTTAATGACAGATAAACAACTCAAGCATAAGCTTAAAGAGATAAAATCTGTCAACAAACAGAGAATGCCTAGGAAAAACAAAAATGGAAAGGTAGGCATAACATCAGGAATTAAGCCAATGCTTGCTACATTAGCTCCTAGAAAAACATGCTTTAATTGTGGTAGCACTAATCATCTTGCTAGTTTCTGCAGTAAGAATAAGAACATTAATTCTTTGCCCTCTAAAACTGCAGTAAAAAATGATTATGTGAGAACTAGACCACAGACTTTATGTAAACACTGTGGAAGTACTTGGCATTCTATTTACACTTGCAGAGAATATCATGCTATTTACTATAATTACTATGAACCCAAGCCAAATTTGAAATGGGTTAAAGTAAACTCTGCAAATGTAAACTCTGAAAAAGTTAGCTTAAACTCTGATAATGTGATTTCCGTTGCAAAAGCTAACAGAATTAAGAAAGCCAAAGGATCCAAGCAAGTCTGGATCCTTAAAACTAATAATCAGTGATTGTTTGTGATTGCAGGGCATAAGGGAGAGTACCCTAGTCATGGACAGTGGATGTTCAGGACACATGACTGGAAATAAAGCCCTGCTATCAGAGTATGTGGAGAAGGCTGGCCCAAAAGTTTCCTATGGAGATGGCAACATAGGACATACTCTGGGATATGGCAATATTAATCTTGGGAGTGTCATCATCACAAATGTAGCTCTGGTTCCAGGACTCAAGCATGATCTGCTATCTGTGAGTCAAATCTGTGACAGAGGATATCATGTAGATTTTCAGCCTGAATATTGTCAAGTCATCAGTAAATCTACAGGGAAAGTTGCTCTAGTTGGAAACAGACACAATAACATCTATGAAATAAAATTGTCAACAAACACTGATGGCAAAGTAGTGTGTCTGTCAACAAGAATGTCCAATGAAGAGAGTTGGAAGTGGCACAAGAAACTCTCTCATTTGAATCTGAACAACATCAATGAGCTAATAAAGAATGATCTTGTATGAGGTCTACCAAAGTCATTGTTGAATGTAGAAGGCCTGTGTGATTCTTGTCAAAAGGCCAAACAGAGAAAAGCATCTTTCAAAAGCAAATCTGAGTCTTCAATTGTTGATCTTTATCATCTCCTACATGTTGATCTTTTTGGACCAGTGAATGTTATGTCTCTTGGAAAGAAGAAATATGCTCTAGTCATTGTTGATGAATATACCAGATACACATGGGTATATTTTCTTGCAAAGAAGGATGAAACTGCATTAACACTGACAGAACATATAATACAACTGGACAAAGAGTCAGAGAATCAATTGAAGATTATCAGAAGTGACAATGGAACTGAATTCAGGAATTCATCAATGAAAGAATTTTGCAAGAGTAAAGGAATCAAACAAGAGTTTTCTGCACCTGGTACTCCACAACAAAATGGTGTAGTGGAGAGGAAGAACAGAACCTTGATAGAAGCTGCAAGAACCATGCTAGATGAAGCAAAGCTGCCAACATATTTCTGGGCAGAAGCAGTTCAAACAGCTTGTTTTACTCAAAATGCAACACTGATCAACAAGCATGGTAAAACACCATATGAAATGGTGAAAAAGAAGAAGCCAAATCTAAAATATTTTCATATTTTTGGATGCAAGTGCTTTGTATTGAAGACTCATCCTGAGCAGTTGACAAAATTTGATCTAAAGGCAGATGAAGGAATTTTTGTTGGCTATCCACTGTCAACTAAGGCATTCAGAGTTTATAATCTGAGAACCAGAGTGATCATGGAATCAATTCATGTGTCATTTGATGACAAGAAAATAACTGGACTTGAAGATGTCAATGAACATGATCAACTGCACTTTGAAAATGAAGATTTATTCTCTAAAAAAGTAAACTCTGATCAGACTGATCTGACAAACTCTGTTGAGCTAAACTCTGAACCTCTACTGGTAAATACTGAAGAAACTCTTCAATCAGAAATAAGGGAAGAACCAGTTGAGGGGGAGCATGAAGAATCACATCAAAGTGATAATTCAAATACTGATAGTGACTCAGTTGATAATTCTGAATCAAACTCTGTTGATTCAAACTCTGTTGATAATTCTGAGCAGTCACATTCAGGGGGAGCATCAGAGAATGAAGTAATGCACCAAGAAAATCAGGAGAGCATGGATCAAGGGGGAGGATCACATGATGACAGAAGCAATTTGCCTTCTGCAAGAAAATGGACTAAGTCACACACACCTGATTTGATTATTGGTGATCCAGATGCAAAAGTAAGGACAAGAAGTGCAACAACAAATGAATGTCTGTTTCATGCATTCTTGTCACAATCTGAGCCAAAGAAAGTAGAAGAAGCTCTTAAAGATGCTGACTGGATAACAGCAATGCAAGAAGAGCTAAATGAATTTGAAAGAAATGAAGTGTGGACCCTTGTACCAAGGCCCAAGAACAGATCCATTGTTGGTACTAAATGGGTTTTCAGAAATAAAACTGACAGTGAGGGTGTTATCACAAGGAACAAAGCAAGACTGGTTGCAAAAGGCTATTCGCAGCAGGAAGGAATAGACTATGATGAAACATTTGCTCCAGTTGCAAGATTGGAGGCAATAAGAATCTTTCTAGCATATGCCTCTCATAAGAAATTCAAAGTGTTTCAGATGGATGTGAAAAGTGCATTTTTAAATGGAAAACTTGAAGAAGAAGTGTTTGTGGAACAACCACCAGGTTTTGTAGATCCAAAATATCCAGACCATGTCTACAGATTAGACAAGGCACTCTATGGACTTAAGCAGGCACCAAGGGCATGGTATGAAACTCTTGCCAAATTTCTACTAGAAAGTGGGTTTCACAGAGGTACTATTGACAAAACTCTGTTTTACTTTCAATCTGGTAGTGACTTGCTCTTAGTTCAGATATATGTAGATGACATCATTTTTGGATCTACTAATGATAAACTCTGTAAGAAGTTTGCCAAGCTCATGCAGTCAAGATATCAAATGAGTATGATGGGAGAGCTAAGCTATTTTCTAGGCTTACAGGTGAAGCAAACAGATGATGGAATTTTTATCAATCAAGCAAAATATACCAGAAATCTTCTCAAGAAATTTGGCATGCTTGACTGTTCATCTGCAACAACTCCCATGGCAACTGCAACAAAATTGGATAAAGATGCAGGGTCATCAGTAGATATGACAAGTTACAGAGGAATGATTGGTTCTCTACTCTATTTAACAGCTAGTAGACCTGATATTATGTATGCCACTTGTTTGTGTGCAAGGTTTCAGGCAGATCCAAGGGAACCACATTTAACAGCAGTAAAGAGGATTTTTAAGTATCTCAAGGGCACTATAACTTTAGGGCTATGGTATCCCAGAGAATCAGACTTTAAGCTTCTTGGCTACTCTGATGCAGACTTTGCAGGATGTAAGATTGACAGAAAAAGCACCAGTGGAAGTTGTCAATTTCTAGGTGATAGACTTGTTTCCTGGTACAGCAAGAAACAGAAGTCAATATCTACATCTACAGCTGAAGCAGAGTATATTGCTGCTGGAAGCTGCTGTGCACAGATTCTATGGATGAAGAATCAACTGCTGGATTATGGATTGAGGTATACCAAGATACCTATTTTTTGTGATAATCAAAGTGATATTGCAATGACAGGTAATCCAGTACAACACTCAATGACAAAGCACATCAGCATAAGGTATCACTTTATCAGAGAGCATGTAGAGGAAGGCAACATTGAGCTTCACTTTGTGTCTATAGAACAACAACTTGCAGATGTCTTCACCAAGCCATTGAGTGAAGCTACATTTACAAGACTGGTCAATGAACTAGGAATGGTCTCTAGTTTTGACTAGAGATGTTGGTTAGACTCAAGATCTTACTTTTAAAATATATTGCTCATGTTTCTGCAAATTGTTGAGTGCTATTTGAATCTTAGTATTAAACTCTGTTATGCATGCTTATGTTTAAACTTTGTTAAACTCTGTCAGCATGTCTGTCTGCTAAACACTGTTAACATGTTGGATACACTCTGTGAATTCAGAATTGATTATGGTCTGAATGAAAACACCAATGAAGAAAAATGTATGAAGCATGATTCTCAGTAATTAAATCATGATTCTTTCTGAGTCACTGTAATCTAATCAGATTTTGTGCAGTAAATCAACACAGCATGATACTGTTTCATATTTATAGCATCTCTTAGTTTATTCAGTCCTAAACTCTGAGTTTATGAATATTGTGTGCATTGCCTCTCATAAATAATTTCTGATATTGATGAACTCTAAACTCTGATAAGTGACATTCTGTTCCCAAAGGTAATTCATGGTTCTTGATGATTCCTCGTTTGTACTTGTAAAAACTATAAAACATGAGATGTGTCATTGATTAGTTTGGTGAGTTCAGATTCATGTCTGCACCCTGTGAGATTTTGAGCCAAATCAGTGATTGATACATTCTCTATCAATCAGTTTTTATTGTTGTGTGTGATATTCATCAGGAAGTATGTTTCTCTAGAACTTGTATTAAACCATTTTGAAGACTACATGATATGTGTGTGCATGAAAATGATAAAGGCAATAGGATTTACCATTTCTTCAAACACTGTTCAAAATTCTTTTGAACACTGTTCAAACACTGTTCATAAATTCCACCCTTAGTAAACCCCTTTGAGCCTAATTAACTGCTCATTTTTTCTTAAACTCTGTAGTATTAAGAGCAGTTATATTCTTTTGAAAAATCAAATGCAAGCAGGTGAGTGTTTCTCAAGAAAAGAAAAGTTTACTCAGTATATATGTTAATAAAAAAAAAGAAAAAAAAAAAGAAAGAAAAAAAAAGGCATATACACTGATCATCTTGTACAAATATGTACTAACAGTGTGACTGAACACTTTGGTCTATTAAAATGATCAGCTTGAAATTCACTCATGATTAAAACATCTCTTCTCATCTGTTTGATCTTACTACCTGAATAAAGTCCTTTTGATTTGTGCATATATGTACTCAAAGTAGTGTAGATTTGGTGGACATTCAAGCATATGGTAGTATCTGCTTTTACTGATTGAATGTGAGTGTAAACACTTCACCTAAACACTTGTGTGCTTTGAGAGTTTGTGAGTTTATTAAGTTCATGACTGTTACTCACTGAATGATGCTCTGATTTCTATCTCTTGATCTTTTTTGTCTTCAAAGACTGTGTGCTTACTTGGATAATCATGAACATCAAAGGGAATAGAAGTATTCAGATCTCTGTATTACAGTAACTACAGAGTTTAGCATTCATCAAACAATCAGTGTTTACTATGAGAGTTTGTGCATTCAGTGTTTATTGATTTTTGTTATGGATTTTATGAAATATTAGATGCTCTAAAAATTGATTTTGGTAAACTCTGCTTCACACACATTCATATTCACAACTGTGCAAGTTTTGAAAGGGTTTTAATGATAAAGTAGGAAAATTGACAAAAAAATAATATTCAATACCCATTATTCCACCCACTACTCCTTAAAAATAATATTCAATACCCACTACTCCAAAAAAACAATATTCAATACCCACTACTCCTTAAAAATAATATTCAATACCCACTACTCTATAAAAAAACAATACTCATTCCCCAATATCTTAAAACCCGTGAAATTCAGCAAACAGGAAAAGAAAAAAGAGACGGAGGGAGTATTTGACCCATTTCTCATTTATGGATTTTATAATATTTATGAAAAATATATTAATAAAAATTTGAATGGATCTCTTTATTTTTGTAAGCTCATTAATGCATATTATATATAATTTGAATCGATCATATTAACAAAAATTTGAATCGATCTTTGTATTTTGGTAAGCTCATTATTTTAATTCTTATTGTAATATATAAAAACAACACATTTATTATATTAATATTTATTCTTTTAAAATTTTATTATTCAAGCAGAAACAATTTTTTTTTATCATTATTATAAAATAATTTTTAAAATACCCGCGTGCGTAGCACGAGCTATAATCTAGTCTATTATAAGGGGGCAGTAAATGGTATAATGGGTATTTTTATATATCATATAAATGAATATTTATTATAACAAAATTAGAGGTGGGTGAATATTGAACCAAATAATATGTGACTTGACAAAGTATAAATCCTTTTCACTTAGGATTTTTTCTTTTTGTAAATTAATGTTCTTTTCATTCTTTTAATTTTTTTTAAATATTATATTTGTTAGGATATTTACCAAAAATACTAGATTTAAAGTTTCTATTTGTTTGTAAAAATACCATCTCCTTCAATTCATTGCAATTTTACCAACATAAGTTTCAAAATTGCAAAAATACCAACCCTAACTCCCCCCTTTCCCTTTCCCCTTTCCCCCGCCGACTTCATTCCTTACGTTGTGTCCTTTTTTTTTTTAAGGTGGGATGATATTTTGGTTGCAACTTAATGCAACCACATTCAACCACATCGACTTCACTTTAACACTTTTTTTTAAGGTGGGGGTGATATTTTGGTTGCAACTGAATGCAACCACATTCAACCAAATGCAACTACATTCAACTTTTTTTTTAAAAGGTGGGGTAATTTTTGTGGATTTGGGTTACAAGGCCCCGCCAAGGGCAATATTCAACCAAATGCAATCACATTCAACTTTTTTTTAGGTGGGGTGATTTTTGTGGATTTGGGTTGCAAGGCCCCGCCAGGGGCAATATTCAACCAAATGAAACCACATTCAACTTTTTTTATAAAAAAATGGTGGGGTGATTTTGGTGGATTTGGGTTGCAAGGCCCCGCCAGGGGCAATATTCAACCAAATGCAACCACATTCAACTTTTTTTTATGGTGGGTGATTTTGGTGGATTTGGGTTGCAAGGCCCCGCCAGGGGCAATATTCAACCAAATGCAACCACATTCAACTTGTTGCATTCAGTTGCTGATTTCAAGTTCCATTTTTCAGTTGTCATTTTCGACCTCTTTTTTGGACTATATATATATATATATATATATATATATATATATATATATATATATATATATAGTCCAAAAAAGAGGTCGAAAATGACAAATGAAAAATGGAACATGAAATCAGAAATTTAGTTGCATGTGATTGCATTCAGTTGAATGTGGTTGCATTTAGTTGAAAGTGGTTGCCCCTGCGGGGCCATGCAACCCAAATCCACCAAAATAGCATCCCACCTTAAAAAAAAAGTTGCATGTGGTTGAATGTGGTTGCATTCAGTTGCTGATTTCAAGTTCTATTTTTCATTTTCGACCTCATTTTTGAACTCTAATGTATATATATATATATATATTTTATCACACCCGAAAGTAGATGCTCTTGCACTAGGTTGTCCCCTAATTCTCTGAAACGGAATTACAGTATCTTTGTTTCATAGGACTTTTTTGAACTCTAGTGCATATATATATATATATATTAGAGTTAAAAAATGAGGTCGAAAATGACAAATGAAAAATGGAACATGAAATCAGAAATTTAGTTGCATGTGGTTGCATTCAGTTGAAAGTGGTTACCCCTGCGGGGCCATGCAACCCAAATCCATCAAAATAACATCCCACCTTAAAAAAAAAAGTGTTGAAAGTGGTTGAAAATGCTGGGCAGGCCGCTCAGGCTGGGTAGGGGTAAGGGGTGCCCTACTTTCTAGTATTTTTGCAATTTTAAAACTGAGTATAGTAAAATTGTAAATAGTTTAGTAAAATTGCAAATAGTTATTCTTAACAAAAGTAAATGTGCAAAAATTTACTTTTCCCTATTTATTTATGAAAAAAGCCCTATTTGTTACTAACAATATTTTTTAAAAATAATATATTTTCTTGTATTAACTTTCGTATTCAGCCTAAATACTTATAAATTCATGTTATTTTCTTAATCAGATACTCCCTATGTCCCAGCGATTTCTTTACGTTTGGGACAAAGGTCCCGACACGCATTTTAATGCTTCGATAAAATATAGTTTCATAATTTATTTTTAATTTTTTTTCCTAAATAAAAATTTAATGTTTAATTTTTTATTCAAAAAAAGAAAATTTTAAAAATAAGTTATGGAACTGTACTTTATATACGCCTTAAAATGCGTGCCAAGTAATGCTAAAAACATGTAAAGAAATGGGTGGGACAGAGGGAGTATAAAGAATATTAATATTTTAAATATTTTAATCAGTATTCTATAAATCGGCCTAGACCGTTGATTGATCATACTATGCGATTGAAAAATGTCTAATTTTTGTGAAAATTGATCGAAAAATATTTTTTCAAAAAAATCAGCGATTAACCGGATCTAGATGGGATTAATCGAAAAAAATTAAGACAAAAAAATTGGATTTAATCGGAAATAATCGGTCAACATTTTTAAAAACCTAAAATTTTAAAAATATTATTTTTAATATAAAAATATGACTTACATTGTATTTGAGAATAAAGTTAAAAGATTTTTATTTGTATTTATATAAAAGACATTTTTCAATATTAAAATTAAATTGTATATAAAAATACGGGATGAAAATCCAAAATACCTAATTTTCAGCAAAATATGTCCAAAATACCTATATTCACATATATTTTTTATTTAGTAGAAAAATAAATTATAGAAGATAATAAAATATCATAATACTTGTTTGATAGTATTTTAAACGATAGTGTTTTAATTTTTAACTATGATATGTTGTTGATGAGAATTTTTGGAAGTATTTTATAAGATAATATAAATGTGTAATGATATTTTATTGAAATTAGATAATAATTTTTTTTAACTATAATATGTTGACGGAAATTGAACCTTAAAATCCTGGGAGTAGTTTATAAAATAATATATGTGTTAATAAAGATATATTATTTGTGGGATTCGAACCTTGAATCTTATGTGAATATTTTAAATATTAGAAAATGAATGTTCTTTTAATATTAATCCAACAATTCTCATTAATATGTTAAATAATGGTTATTATTTAATGTACTATGTTAAATAATGGTTATTATTTAATGAACTAAATTTAGTGTACGAAATGAACAACTAAATAGAAACTAATTTGCTTATAATATTATAAGGATTAAATGGCATTTTGGTCACTCAACTGATTGGAAACTTGCAATTGGGTCATCAAACTCAAAAAAGTTTTCATTCACATAACTGTACTCTTAAAATTTTTCATTCAAGTCACTGGCCATTACACTCCGTTAAAAATTACACGGAAAGCTGACTAAGTTTTGTGAGTTAGCTTGAATAAATCCATCGTGACATGTATAGTCAATTGAAGTGGCGTTTTGGTCACCCAATTTACTAGAAACTTGCAATTTGATCATCAAACTGAGTAAACTTTCATTTAGGTCACTGACCATTACATCCATTAAAAATTGAAAAGAAATCGGGCTAAAAGTTTTCCTGCAAGAACGTTAAGGACTCTCCTACAACAAATACACACACATTATCATTAATGGTTTCACTCACAAAAACTTCATCCTTATTAATTTATTGTTATTTTATATATCTTTAGGTCATTGCGGAAAAACCCATCAAATTTTTAATAGAAAATTTGATGAGCTTTTCCAAAATGGCCTAAAAATATATAAAATGACAAGAGATTAATATCGATTAACTTTTTGTGACTGAAATCATTAATTTTTAGGTCAGTGATCAAAATTAAAGTTTCTTGAGTTTGATGACCCGATTGCAAGTTTGTAGTCAGTTGAGTGACCAAAATGCCGCTCCAACTGACTATACATGCAATGGTGAATTTATTCAAGCCAATTTACCAAACTTAATCAGCTTTCCGTCTAATTTTTTAACGGAGTGTAACGGCCAGTAACCTGAATGACAATTTTTAAGAATACAATGATGTGATTGAAATTTTTTGAATTTGATGATCCAATTGCAAGTTTCCAGTCGATTGAGTGCCATTTAACTCAATATTATAATATAGATTAATAGATATATATTTTTTATCTCTTTAAAATTCTTAATAAAGGCAATCATTCAAGATTACATCAAGAAACTCTTGAGAGATATCCTCACAGTAATATTAATATTGTTCCACTCTTTTGATATGTGGATATAAATTTTAGATACTTGTATGGACTTGTGTGAGCAGGTGCGCAATCTCACACTATAGTGCAATTTCTTTTACATAAATAAATAAATGAAGTTGTCATGTCATGCATTTGGAACTTAATTATGCTCTCTGATGGAAGCATTGTGAGGAATGCAAGTTGTTAATCGTGCTCTCGTCCCGGTAGTAGTTCATCGTTTAAGCTTGTTACTCAAAATTACTGTAGTTGATCAATGTGTGTTGTAATCATTTAGGGCCTATTTGGATAGGGGATTACAAGAGCTTGGTTTGGGTTGGATTAGAATGGCATGAGTTAGGTCGGGAAGAGATGAGTTGGGTTGAACCCTTACCTTGTTTGGATGTAAGGGTTGAGTAATAAAGGATTCAACCCTTACCTTATTTGGATGGAGGGTTAGGTTGGGAAGGGGTTATAATATAATTAATTTTTTTCTTAGAAATATTTTGTCCCGAAATATTTCTTTAGAAATATTTGTACGGAAATATTTTCTCTAGAAATTTTTTTTCTCAAAATATTTATTCGAAAATATTTTTTCCCGAAATATTTATTCGGAAATATTTTTTTCGAAAATTTTTCGGGAAAAAATATTTTCGAATCAATATTTCGGGAAAAAATAATTTCGGAATTTTTTTTCCGAAATACTGATCCAATATTTCGGGAAAAAATATTTCCGAAAAATATTTTTTTTTTGAAATACTGATCCGGAAATATTTTTTTCGGAAATATTTTTTCCTGAAATACTAATACGGAAATATATTTTTCCCAAATATTTGTTCGGAAATATTTTTTCCCGAAATATTGGTTCGAAAATATTTTTTTCTGGAAAACTGATCCCGAAATTTTTTTTTCCGAAATATTGGTTCAGAAATATTTAATCGGAAACATTTTTTGACGAAATATTTATTTGGAAATATTTTTTCCGAAATATTTATTCGAAAATATTTTTTTTCGAAATATTTTCTCGTAAAATATTTCTTTAGAAAATATTTTCTCAAAAAATATTTCTTCCGAAAATATTATATCTAAATTTTTTTTTTTCTGAAATTAATTTTCCGAATTTTTTTTTTCGGAAAATAATTTTCCAAGAAATATTTTCTCCGAAATAATTTTTCCGGAAAATTTTTATTCCCAAAATATTTTTTTCCGATAATTTTTTTTTCAAAAGTATATCAATTAATTATGTAATATATATAATATACAAAATAATAATCAAAATAAATTATATGCTTATTACTATTGTTTATACATAATTGAAAAGGAAAAAAAAAATTGAAAAGGCATTGGGCAACAATGTCCAACACCCCAAATCAGGGTGTTGAAACACACCCCCATTTCCATTATATTACAACCCTCTCCCAACCCTTGACCAACCCCTATAAACCCAACCCTCTATTTTAAACTTCTATCCAAACAAGAGTTGTGAAATTTGTACCCCTCCCAATCCAACCCATCCCCTCCCAACCTCCAATCCAAACAAAGCCTTATGTTGTGTTTGGTTAGGTGGAATGGATGGAATGGAATGGAATGAGTGAAAATAAAGGGTAACAATGGAGGTATGAGGGAACATTTGGAAATAAAATATGGAAGAACAAAATTTTTATGATGAGATTTGGCAAGAAAATAGGTATGAGGGAGAATGGATCATTCCTTCTCAAATTTGGGAGTTTGAATTATAGTGTAGGTGATAAGGAATAGAATAATGAAGGAATGAAACTTTTAAAAAATTACTCGTATTTTAGTTCAAATCTCATTCCATTCCTTCTAAATTCATTCACCTCAACCAAACACAACATTAGAGTCTAAATAAGCTTTAAAAGAGATTGCTAAGGATGAGTTTCTGGGTAACAATCCGACAACTACGTTTTGATATATATTATGCAACTCCTTGTTTGTTCAATTTATTGATTGATCAAGATATAAGGAGAACTTGAAGAAAGTCTCTCCTTTCTAAGGGCATGTTTGATCAGACTTATTTTAAGTTTTTATGAACTTATTTTCGGGTAAAAATTTCATATTTTGATAAAAAAAATTTATACAAATATTTAATATGTTTGAGATTCTATAATTTGTAAAAAAAGTTAACTTTTTCAAAAAAAAGTTAGAAATCTATAATTTTGTTTTAAAATAAATTGATTTATTCTGGAAAAAAATTCTCCCAAACACCCCTAAGTTTACTACGTATTGTAATCACACATACATCTCAAGCTATGTATATGTTTTCCAAAAATGTATATGGATGAGTATGACAGGTTCTTATAGTTTATTCAGTAGATCTGTTTTTGTTGTCATGATTAATAGACCTTTTTCTTCGGTGACCAAATAGTTATTGTTCATAAATCGGCAAGCCGCAAGAGTCCCACGTTATAGCAGAGTAGCAGAGGAAACAAAACACTATATTTATGCCATTCATTTTAACTTCTTAATTGGTTCCAGACAACATATCTTAAAAGACAAACCAAGTACAACATGATTACATATACACTAATGCTTTTCAATAAGCAGGTTTCCAACATGATCCTGAACACGATTCTGTTCTTTCTCTGAGTGATATATCTCTACTTCTTTCCGGGTCTGAAGTACCACTCTGAGGACAATACATTCAAGGTTCTGTTTGACAATAACTCCATACATGTTGAGATGTGTACTTATGCTGAGAGTCTAGTTACACCAAATCTAAACCGGTGCTTTCAGGCAGCAACAAGTGAAAAAGAAGGTCCTGGTTATAGCTTATAAATTTCCTTTATATTATTCAAGCTTTCCGTTCACTTTCAAAGCTATTCATGAGTTGATTTTGAAAACACTAAATTGAGTTTGGTTGCAAACCGTATTTTTACAAATATTATCATAGAGCTATTAGAGGTGTAAATAAATTTTAAAAGGTAGTGTCTTTGGTAATTTCACTAGATAAATTTTGATAAATCGACATTAAGACATAAGATTGAATTTTTTCATAAGAGGGGGGACTAAAGATTATGTTTTATTAGCCTATAGAAGACATTTGTACTGTATCAATGTTATATTGCTGAACAAGTGTGATGGATTTCTTACAAGTAAGACGAGCTTCGAGTCTACTGCTGTTTCTGAATTCTGTCATAAAAATTACTAACACTTCCCAGGTGTTCCGTTATTAGAGTTCTGCAGCCCGCAGGAGAAGGGTTTGGTAAGAGAAGGTTCTGATAGTTATATTTTAATTTCTCGTTCTTTGAGACAAACGGTTTACGGATAATTCTCAATTATTAATATAGTTTTCTCAAAAAACTTTTTCGACTATAGTTAATTTAGTTTGTACATCTTGCATATTCGATGGTTTATGCCAGGAACATTGCATGATCTTCAGAAACTTTGCAGCATGAGTATGGAAGCTCAGATCTTGACTGATCTCTCTGTTAAATGTTGGTAGACGGGGGGTCACAATTTTAGTACCATATCTAGCATCATATGCAAGGACATCAACACATGAGACATTGCCTTAACATGTGTGGCTTCTTCTAGTCTGGGCTTGACCCTGTCAATAATTTTACGGCCCTCAGAGGGCTGGATTATCCTTCACTGCCATATTTGTTGCTTTTGATTCATAGCAACTCTGCAAATCATTGCTAGCTATCTTTGTTGTAACTACACCAATGAACACAGTTTCATTTCAGCATGCATGATAGTTCTACAACAAAATTAATTTTCAAATGATTTGGAACTTAAATTTTACTTCCTAAATTACTCCATGAACTTTGTTAATTCCATTTGCAATACTCTGCTGCCACTTTTACATTAGAATAATGCAAGGGGTACCAAAATTAGTTCCCAAAATTTTCCCCAAATACACGTGTCAAATTTTGATTCGTTATAATAATTAATGGACCCCCTGTATTCACACCAACAAAACCAATCAAAAAAATCCATATCAACCATGCCATGTCATTTGGTACCTAATTTTGTGCCTCTAGCATTACTCTTTACATTAATCATTTCTGTAAGCCATTCTCATTATTAATTGAATCGGAATTCCAAAATTGTAATTGGATAGTAAATAATATGTTTATATTTATAAATTTTATGAATCGAGTTCAAATATGTATAAATACTATTAAAATTTTAGTAAAAAACCAAACCAAATCCAACCAATGTACAAACAAGGAAGAGCAATAAATACTACTCCTTATTTAGCAAAAAAAAAAAATACTACTCTCTCCGTTCCACCTAATAGGCTAGAAATAGCCCAGGTCCAATTAGGCCCAGCCTCAGGCCCAAAGCCACAAGCAATCCAACTTATGAGAATAAGAGCAGCCCAGACCCAATAAGGCCCAGCCTCAGGCCCAAAGCCACAAGCAATCCAACTTATGAGAATAAGAGCAGCCAAGCCCAGGCTATTGAGCCCCGGACCCGGAGCCACCACTACGTGGCATGGTCCCCTCCCAGACTACGGGACCCCAGATTGGTGACACCTAGCGCACGTGGCAGTCCAGCTCAGCCGGCACTCCCCCACTTGGCGCTGACCAACACTAAAGGCCAAGGAATAGCATGTGTCAAATCATGTCCACAACAACACTGCCACACTCAAGTCAACGGTCCCCACAAATAGGGACACGTGTCCTACATCCCGGGAGTCCAGCAGCTTGTCTCCCGGATCCAACGGTCAGGAGTAGAGGTAACCTACCCCTAAACCCTAGGCCTAAGGCTATAAATACCCCTAAAAAATAGGGTTTAGGGGTTGGACATTATTACACACCTACACACATTTATTACTCTTGTGATACTCTGCTTGATTATTATCTTCCAAAGCCAAATCTTATTCTCACGCCGGAGGCACCTCGGGGCCGAACCCCCCCTTAGGTGTTGTTTTGCAGATACCCCACCATAGCTACACCACTTCGGAGGCAGGAGTTGGCGAGGAAGTACCCGATCAAGATTCAGAGTTATCATTGGCGCTAGAAGGAGGGGTGAACCTCCGACCTCAAACCAAACAGCCGAGTTAAGCAAACCCGAATCACTCAAACCAGCTCAAACCAGCAACCATGCCTCGACCAAGTTAATCCACCCAACACCAAGCACTCAGTGCCACTAGAGAAGAGCCCCTGGTCCCTATCCCGGAGCAAGTACCGCCTAACCAGATCCCAGTGCAGGAGAGGCTCGGGATCGGCCCCAACGATGCCCGGGTCACTGTTGAGGTGAACCGATATAAATACACAGATGTGCCTCTTAACTCCGCGCAAATGGAAAACCTGACCCCGGAGGAGCTGGCCGAAGAAATCCGAGCCTACCGGAGCCGTCCCCCTCCAATACCCGAACCCGAACAATCGGAGAACTCCGAAGAGTCAGCAAACTCTCACCAATGCCGAGCTTCAGTCTTTGCCCACCTCGGAAACCAAGGCAAAACAACTAAGAAAGACCACAACGCCCAAAGCTTGGTCAGGGACGATGGGACCGATAAACTCAAGAAAATGGAAAGACTCCGGGAGAGAATAAGGCAGGAGGAATAGGCCAAGTTGGAACTTAGAATCCAGAGAAGGCTTCAAGAAGAGGAGGAAAGGATAAGAAAGTCCAGATCCAAAAGAACTCACCGAGAGATCAGCCCGGAGGTCATCTCGGATGATGAAGAGCACCCAAACAACCTAGTGCAAATGATCCATGAACTACAGAGAAAGTCAATAATGACTCCGGATTCGAGGTCCAGGACACACTCACCCCTTTCAGCTACTCCCTTGAAGCCATACCCAGACAAAAGAATCTCAAGCATTACAACTTTGATTCCTTCGATGGGCTGGAAGACCCAGAGGAACACCTCAACTACTTCGAACAGATAGCCCTGATATACTTCTACAACGACCTAACAAAATGTAGATTCTTTGCCTCCATACTGAAGGGAGCAGCCCAGAGATGGTTCAGCCAGATCCCATCCCGGAGTATACATAGTTGGAAAGAGTTTAGAGAAGCCTTTCTCCGGAGGTTCCGAGCTAACAAAACCCCGGAGTATCATATGTGCCACCTCGAGACAATCAGGTAGCATGACAACGAAGCCCTCTCCGCCTTCATGAAGCGATTCCAAGAGGCCATAAACAAAGTTACAAACCTAGATGAGAGAGAAGCCTTGAGCATATTCCGGAAAAACCTGGACCCGGAGCATAATGAGCACTATGTACTAGAGCTCGTGCACAAAGAACCCCAGAGCCTGGCCGCGGCATATGCCATGGCTGCCAAATTCATCAAAGAAATTGATATCTTACAGGCCATGAGAATGACCCGGCAGGGCGCCTCCTCAAGCAAAAACAAAGATGACCGCTCTAGAAGTGAGTACCAACCAGAAAAGAAATTCAAGCCCAACAAACAGAGTAACTACATCCCCAGCTCTCAACTAACCGTCCCGGACAGAAGCCACTTTCCCAAGCCCAAGTCAGAGAGATCCGGGCCCCGACCCGAGCCCGAGTGGACACCCCTGAACCAACCCTGAGCCGAAATATTGAAAGAAGTCTAGGACAAACCATTCTATTACCCACCTAAACCCATGGCAACAGCTCCAGAAGACAGGCCCAAACACAAACACTGCGACTACCACGCAACTCATGGGTACAACACTGAGAACTGCGTCTCTCTCAAGTTCTTCATCGAGGAACAGATCAAGAAAGGAAACATGAACCAATATGTGGCCCAGAGGACAGCTGAACGGGGACAGGGACTCAGGGTGCAGAAAACAAAAAATGTGGTACACGTAGTGTTGGGAGGCTCCCATTCTCCCCCAAGGAGCCCGGATTCCGGAGATGAAATAATGATGGTGGAATCCGCCCCGGAGCAAGTCATATCCTTCAACAGCGCCGATTTTGAGGGAATAGATCCCAACCACAACGAAGCCCTGGTTGTGAGCTTGGATATCGCTAACAACGAAGTAAAAAGGATCCTTGTTGATAATGGCTCTTCAGTCAACATACTGTTTAAACATACAATGGACATGATGCAGCTCGGGAGTGTCAAAATGAACGAATATAGGGAAGAACCGCTGCACGGCTTCGGCCACAACTTGGTCCCTATTCAAGGAACCCTCTACTTGCCGGTCCAGTTTGGTACCGCCCCGAAGCAAATAACTCATATGGTCAAATTCTATGTGATCAACAGTCCCCCTTCCTACAATGTGTTTTTAGGGCGCCCAGCCCTAACCAAGCTCCGAGCTGTGACCTCAACCCCGCACCTCAAATTCAAGTTTCCGACAGCCGCCAGGGTAGGAGAAGTGAAGGGTGATACTGAAACAGCAAGCCGATGCTACGGTCAAGCCTTAGTTATGGCTGAAACTGTAAGAACCCGAATTTTCGGTAGAATTAAAACTTTTTTATATATTGATGAAAGAATGAACAGTGATTCTGACTACAAGGTATTAGCAGTTCTAATGAATGAATGTGACTGGGTAAAGATTCCAATGATTATATGTCATGAAGAATGCAATGGGTTGACAACCTAGATTAGAATAATCTATCTCCTAAGAAATAAGATATGGCATTCCAAAGAGGAAGAAGATATTCTTGTGTCATCCAAATCGATATCTGTTATTAGTCCAGTGGTTCCGTGAAAGTGTTAAGGAACGCCCGAAAGAGAACAAGGACATTTTTATGGATATAAGAAATAAAAGGAGAATAAAGTGTGAATAGTGTTTTTGGTGGGAAATGAGAATAGGAGTTATACGACGCTATATAGAAGTATTCAGAACGGATTTCTGAGTTCATATTCATGATCCAGGGGCGAGATAAGTGTATGTAAACGATATCGGATTCAGAAAATTAGCACTTTTATTTTCTCCGAGATTTCCCTGGACACTGAAAGGTTTAAGGATTTATTAAGAAGATTTAATGAATTTAAGTGCAAGAATTATAAAGGAGGAATAAGAATGGGAATATTAATATTAAGAAGATTTCCGGTAAAACCCTAACTAGAAATCCTTGAGATATTCCTACGAACGATCAATCAAATTGAGCAATAACCGTACAAAAGAGCAAGCAGAGAAGCTAGATACATGCATGTGCTAGTGGATAAGAGCAAGTAACTAAGTAGTTAATTACAAGAGTAACTAGCACACTTAGCAAACAAACCAAGTACTTAGCTCATCTCACCACAAGATCACAACACTTGTCCCTTTAAACTACATCATCCATGACCTAGCACTTTATTAAAGTGAATTTATGCCAAGATATTATCTAAGACACATCAATAATTCAAGATTAGATGAAGAGAACAAGAGCAAGCCAAGCAAAACATCACCATCTCTCTCTCTTTTCTCTAAATTGCCCAGCAGGAACAACAAGGGAAGAAAAATTCATATCTCCATTTCCATCCATGATAAAATCACCAAATTTTAACCATAGCTTCTACACTCCATGGGCAAGGTTCGTTCCAAATTTCATGGCAATCTAATGAGTATAGACTAGTCAAATCGCCTCCCCAAGTTGAAGAAACCAACCTGCCTGTTCTTGGCAGTTTCTGTCCAGCGGGAAAAGAGGCTCAAAACCATAGCTAGGAAGCTTTGTTTTTGGTGATCTATAGCTCAAATCAAAGCTTATTCAGATGCAAAGATGTGGTAAAAATTTGAGAGCCAAACTCTTATGTTTCGATTTGTTATGATTTTTACGAAAGTGATGATGAATAGTAACCCTTAGAAACTAACTTTGTTTTCTTGCTTGATTTGGATGATCCAAGCTATCTTAAAGCTATACAAGGACTGTATCAAGATTATTAAGGCTAGAACACTCTCCAAGGAAGGTATAATCCTTAAAACCCTAGATCTTATTTTTAAGATTATGTATGTTTTTGGTGGATTTTAGCATAGTTATGATATTAGTGTTATCTTGAGCATGATCTTGTAGTTGGTTTAACCATATGATGATTATGATGGTGAAGAGTAATATTCCTGGACTATTTGAGATGTATAACATGTGTATAAGATGTATGGATGCCCGGTGTGGCTTGGTTGTGTTGAAAACAATTTCGTAATGTCGAAATTTTGATAACCCTTAAGCAACCGTGCATCACAGTAGTTTTAACCCACCGTTTAGCTTTTTATTCTGCCATGACAAGCTAGATTATGTTATAAGCTTCGTTTTGATATAAAGATCGTATGAAATGGACTTACGGTTTAGGAGTTATGATTAAATTCGTAAATTTGGTTCAAACCCATAAACGAAAGTTCGTAACTGAAATTGGACCCCTTTAATATTACGAAATCAGTGGTAAATTTTGATAATTAAATATTAGAGATAAAAAGGAAGGTGTAGGAGAAAACCTCATGTCAAAAGGATCGTTTTCCAATTTTATAAAAATGTTCGAATCGAGGTTAAACGCGAACGAACCCCTTAAAAGTATTACTTTGGTTATAACTTAGAAAACGGGCGATAAAACTCGAGGTATAATCTTGATTTGTAAATGACCGACCTTAGAATTTATACGACTTAAGTATATACCAAGTGTAAGTATGACGACGTGTCTTAGTAGCGAACGAATGGCGGGTCATAGCGATAATAAAGAGAGTTGCACTAAAGGGTGTTTAACGAGATAACTCGAAAACGTGTTTCGACTTAAGTTAAGTTATACTTAGCCTTTTAAAAAAAAGTGTTAAGTGATTGACCTCGGTTATTGTGACTATTTATAGATCACCGGATTGACACGAGGCACACTGCCCCTACAGGATTGCCAGGCAAGTCTTCAAACCTTTGAAGCTGTTGTTGTGATAATATATATATATATATATATATATATATATATATATATATATATATATATATATATATATATATATATATCTGTTTACAAATGTCATAGCATGCATGCCTACTTTCAAAATCATATTGATATACTTGTTCCCTGAATTATTGTTGGCTTATAAGCTAGATAGTTAATATATATGTTATAAGCCGGATATTACTAAGACCCTTAGCGAAGGGTAGTTGAATCTCATCCTTTGATTATAGACCGGGAGTCGTTATTCCTTGATATATTGATATTATTTTCAGAGGAAAATAATTAAGTTAATATTTTCCATTTATTATCTGGCGAATATTATTGGAATATTCCTTGGAGATTATTTGACAAATATTATTTGGAATATTCATCCGATATTTATTTATTCGATGAATATTATCTTTAATATTCATCTAAGGTTGATTTAATATTTGAATATTATTTCGAACCCTCATTTAAGTTATTTACTTAAATAATATTCATTCAAGCTTATTTACTCAATAGATATTATTTTGAATATTCATTCGAGTTTATTTATTTAATGAATATTATTTTTAATATTCATTCGAGTGTTATTTATTTAAATGAATATTATTTCGAATATTCATTCAAACTCTATTTATTTTATAAATATTAGTTTGAACATTGATTCGAACTCAAGTTATTCGATAAATATTATTTTAAATATTCCCTTGAGACAATGAATATTATCTTCAACATTCATTTAAAGTCGATTCAATTATCGAATATTATTTCAAATATTCATTCGATAATCATTTCTTCAATAAATATTATTAAGTTGAATACTCGTTATTTGTTCAATGAATATTATCTTAAATATCCATTGGCTGATTATTTCTTCAAATAAGTATTATTATTAACTTGAATATTCATTACTCGTTCAATGAATATTATTATGGACCATTATTCGATGATTATTTCCGGCAATATTCTTTTAATTCTTATAACTGAAGAAATATTCCTTGGAATATTTATTTAAATCTTATAACTCCTTTCGAAATGATTTACTTCATCCAAATATCATCTTCGACCTTCAAATATTATGTAGATTATTTCAGAGCCTTATTATTATTATTATTATTATTATTATTATTATTATTATTATTATTATTATTATTATTATTATATTATCAAGAAAGGTTCTCAATAACTCCATTCTTCCTTCGATTCTATTATAAGGGAACCTTACTTGAGAAATGTTATTTACCTTGTGACTACCCGGTCATAAATTTTTGAAACTATTCTTTTCACTTGCAACTTAGTTGCTATTATTCATTGAATCTTGCGTACCTACTCATTATTCGAGGGGTAAGAATGTTGGAACAAGTTGGTATCCATTAACAAGCAGCGGCTTGGGAAATATTGGTGAATTTTCCTTTCCAACTAGATACGACTACTTTGTGGAGTCTTATCAACAAGTATTATACTTGGGGAAAGGGGGACGATCTTTACTTTTCAAAGTTATGGATGTTAAATGAACTAGGAGATGCGTAAGTGACCTAGTGGCGCCGGTCCAGCAAATGGCCCAACCGTTGACCTAGGGGGTTCCAAAGGGCGGTATACAAGTAAATCTGTCGGTGCTTCCTTCTACATGTAGAGAACAAGAGGTGGGGAGCATAACATGCGACTGATCATCGTGTAAATGTTATGTCTCCTGGCGCGTCAAAACTCCAGTTTTAGTTCATCATCCAAGATTGGAATTTTCTGCAACATTGTCATTGTTGGCAGGGTTGAAAAGTATTTGAAACTGGAATTGCAATATCTTTCTTGCAAGTTCCTCTTTTATGAAAATGATGTTATCTTGCTTATCTTGACGGAATATATATGTTTTGAGTTACCTTGTAACTTCATCCTTTATATTGATCTGGCACTCTTTTCGTTAATGCATGGCATATGGTTTCAAAATATACTTTTGAACTGTCATATATATCACTATGCAATTATATTATTGTTGGTGGGCTATTGCTCACCCTTGCTTTATTTATTTATATCACAACAACAGCTAGATCAGATGGCCCGCGCAAGGCGCATTCAGCACAAGCAGGTGACAGCCGTCAGAGGAATAACAGTTAAGATCATAGCTACCATTGCTGAAGAGGTAGCCATTGGTATGCTAGATGTTAGCATTTGAGTATCAAATGTATTTATTATATGACATATACAAATGGATGGCAAAGAGTATGTAATAGTTAAATTGTAAATCTTTTGGGTTGTAAGAACTCAATCTTGTGATTAATAAAATTTGGTAGTTACTCTGACTTCATCTCTAGGACTATAACGGGTGTGTTTTATGTTGTTGTTTTGGGTCACAAGGTTGTAATTTGATTTTTATGCTGGTTTTGTGGATGGAGATTGAGACCGTAATGACCAGATCCCTGACCCGGATCTGGGGGTGTTACAGAAACTGATCCAGAGAACAAACGTAAAGCCTCCTTTTACCACAAGAATCAAAGCAGAAAGAAACACAGGAACTCAACTTATAAGAGCCCCGGGAAAGAGGTTCAGAACATCGAGAATGTCGAGGCCCCTACCCAAGAAGCAAGAACCGCCACAGTCGGGGAGTACCTGGTTCAAACTCACAGGCCCGGGTTCAAAAATCATCCACCATGAAAGATCAAGCCAAAGTTGAGCCCGTAGTAGAAATAGAAACCATTGAGCTAATCCCCGGAGATTCCGAAAGAAAAATCAAGATTGGGGCGGGGCTAGAAGCGGCCTTCAAAGAAGACCTTGTATCATTACTTCGGGAATATGCAGATGTGTTTGCCTGGAGCCCGGCTGACATGCCCGGACTCCAAGAATCTCTAGCCATGCACAGCTTGGATGTTGACCCCAGAAGGAACCCAGTGAAACAAAAGAGAAGGAACGTTGCCCCGGAAAGGCAAAAGGCCATAGACGAGGAAGTGGAAAAACTCCTCAAAGCGGACATAATCTGTGAAATCAAGTACCCAGATTGGTTAGCTAATGTGGACCTGGTAAAGAAACCTATCCGAAAGTGGAGGATGTGTGTTGACTATACCGACCTCAATGAGGCTTGCCCAAAGGATCCATACCCACTACCCAGCATAGACCAACTCATTGATGTTACCTCAGACCACGTGATGTTAAGCTTCATGGATGCCTTCTCTGGATACAACCAAATCAAAATGAATCCCGTAGACATAGCCAAAACAGCCTTCATCACCCACAGAGCAGTATACGCTTACAAGTTCATGCCCTTCGGGCTCCGGAATGCTGGAGCCACATACCAGAGAGCAATGATAGAAGTGTTCAAGGACCAGATAGGCCGAAATCTGGAATCCTATGTCGATGACATCATAGCCAAATCTAAAACTATTGAGGAACACATCCCCGATCTGCGAGAATGTTTCGAGAACTTGAGGAAACATGAGATGAAGCTGAACCCAGAAAAGTGCACTTTCGGTGTGGCGGCAGGGAAATTCTTGGGCTTCATGATCAGCCAGAGGGGAATTGAAGCCAACCCCGAAAAGATAAGAGCCATCTTGGAAATGCAGCAACCCCGGACCTAGAAAGACATTCAAAAACTAGCCGGATCATTGGCGGCCTTGCGAAGGTTCATCTCCAAGTTGGCAGAAAAATGTTTGCCTTTCTTCAACCTGCTCAAAGGAGCAAGCAACAAAAGGGAAATTGTATGGAGCCCGGAGTGCCAAAAGGCCCTAGACACAATCAAAGAATATCTCTCATCACCGCCCTTGCTGACCAAGCCCAAGCCCGGAGAGCCCCTACATCTATACCTCTCCGCTGGGCCTTTGGCTATGGCAGCAGCCTTAGTCCGGGAAACCAAGGGAAACCAACAGCCGGTATACTACATCAGCCAGGTTCTAAAAGATGCAGAAACTCGATACCCCAACCTGGAGAAGTTTGCCTTCGCCTTGGTTACAGCCTCACGAAAACTCAGACACTATTTCTAGGGAAGAGAGATCAAAGTGGTAACAGATCAGCCGTTAAGATGGATAATACATAAGCCGGATGCATCTGGGAGATTGATAAATTTGGCAATCGATCTAAGCCAATCCCACCTGACCTTCATACCCCGGACAGCAATCAAGGCACAAGCTCTGGCAGACTTCATCGTAGAGTGCTCCTTCCCCGAGCCACAGCACTTCCCCCTAATTGCCGACCATGAGGCAGCACCAGACAAAAACCCGGACTCATGGACTCTTCACGTAGATGGATCCTCAACAGCCGACAGATCCGGGGCAGGTCTAATCATGAAAAGCCCGGGTGGTTTTCAGATCAAACAGGCAATAACCTTCAAATTCCAAGCAACCAACAACCAGGATGAATATGAAGCTCTCCTAGCCGGACTAAAGCTATCCCGGACTCTAAAAGTCCCGAGCCTAAACATCTACAGTGACTCCCAAATTGTGGTAAGGCAAACAAGGGGAGAGTACATTGCAAAAGACCCCAAACTGGCCCAATACCAATCCCTGGTCAAAAGCTACTTGGGCGCAATCCAAGAATACAAAATCAGCCAGATTAACAGAGAAGAAAACTCCGAAGCAGATGAACTCTCCAGGTTAGTTCAGAACTCGGTCGTGCTTGAAAGCTCAATATATTTTGAAGAACTTGAGAAACCAACCATCGACCAAGAGCAAGTAATGGAAATTGATGACAACCCAAACTGGATGACCCCTTTCATCCTCTATCTGGAGAAAGTGGAGCTACCCGGAGACAAGAACGAAGCTAGGAGGTTGAAGAACAAAGCAGCCAAGTACTTCATTGAAGATAACCAACTCTACCGCTGAACCTTTCCATCTCTAGTACTGAAGTGCGTGGGCCCGGAGGAGGCTAATTACTGCTTGCAAGAGGTGCATAAAGGAATTTATGGAGATCACATGTCCGCAAAAGCCCTTGCCTACAAAATTATAAGGCAAGGTTATTACTGGCCAACCATCCACTCAGATGCAGTAGAGTTTGTCAAAAAATGTAAAAACTGCCAGCTATTCATCAATGTGCCAAGGCAGAGCCCGGTCTTACCCTCTTCAGTCCTCTCTCCAATCCTCTTTGCTGTATGGGGCATCGACATAGTGGACCCTTTCCCCGAGCTAAAGGCGATCTGAGGTACCTCCTAGTAGCTATTGACTACATGACTAAGTGGGCTGAAGCAAAGGCAATGAGGACCATAAATCAGCAAGATTGCATCAAGTTTATGGACAACATATTAATGCGGTTCGAACTACCTAGAGTCCTGGTTTCAGATAATGGACCCCAGTTCGTCGGCTCAGACTTTGAAAACTACTTGAAAGAGAGAGGCATAAAACACAAGAAATCATCAGTAGCATATCCTCAGGGCAACGGGCAAGCTGAAGTCACAAACAGGATTCTACTAAGGGGAATTGAAAAAAGGCTGCAAGAAAGCAAGAACAAGTGGCCCGAAGAGCTACCAAATGTGTTATGGGCATACCGAACAAGCCCGAGGTCCGGAACGGGAGAAACTCCATTCAAGCTAGCTTACGGGACCGAAGCCCTATTACCAATTGAGGTGGGCTCCCCTTCCCATAGGGTGATTAATTTTTTATGAGATTGCAAACGAAGAAGGTCTGCGAGCTAATCTCGAGCTAGTAGATGAGGTCCGGGACAAAGCGATGGAAAGAATGGATAAATACAAAGAAAAAACAAGAGAGTACTTCGGAAAGAAATCAAGGGTAAAGAATTTCCAAGTCGGCGACCTAGTGCTCCGGGACACGGAGGCATCGGATCCCACAAACACTGGCAAGCTCATGCCTAAGTGGGAAGGTCCATACCAAGTCAAAGAAGTACTCCGCCCCGGAACGTACAAGCTCAATCACATGGACGGATCTGAGGTCCCCAACACTTGGCACGGCCTCAAGTTTAGGAAGTACTATCAGTAGATCCAAGGACTTCAGCTAAAGCAATAACTATTTTGTAATAGGAATGCAAAGATGCTTGTAATCGTTCAAAGCTATTAAGAGCATGATTCCTTATCAAAAACTTGTTTTTTCCAATATTTTCTTTACAAAACAAATTCCTACTTGGAAAGTTTGCACACTTTCCAAGTATGGCTGAATCCCGGGTCAAAAGGTTAGTACCTTGGCCCGGAGCAAAACAACCAAAACAAATTCCAACTTGGAAAGTTTGCATACTTTCCAAGTATGGCTGAATCCCGGGTCAAAAGGTTAGTACCTTGGCCCGGAGCAAAACAACCAAAACAAATTCCTACTTGGAAAGTTTGCATACTTTCCAAGTATGGCTGAATCCTGGGTCAAAAGGTTAGTACCATGGCCCGGAGCAAAACAACCAAAACAAATTCCTACTTGGAAAGTTTGCATACTTTCCAAGTATGGCTGAATCCCGGGTCACAAGGCGAATAACTTAGCCCGGAGCTAAACAACCAATACAAATTCCTACTTGGAAAGTTTGCATACTTTTCGGGACACAAAATGAATACCTTGGCCCGGGGCTACATAAACATAAAAAAAAATTCCTACCTAAAAACTTTTCGACCACCAACTCCCCTATCCGGGTTACCCGCATAAGGGAGTGGGGAGCAAGATAAGCCATACCAAGCTAAAGTTACATAAAGATGAAGGCAGAAAATACGTTACATAAAATAAAAGGAACAGGCCGGGCTGACCAACAGCCCGAAACACCTGACAGTTAAAGATGAAGGTTACAACAATTTAAAGAAAAATTCAGCATGGATGGAATAATTAAAGATTACACGGGCATAGCCCGGACTATGGACGCAGCCAGTCTGGATGATTAAGCTTTAGGAGGAGGAGAAGAGTTGGGAGTAGCATATGGAGTAGGTTCGCCCTCGCCCCAGATCAGAGCCTCTTCAGCATCCATGTAAGCCGTTATAAAGTTATCCCAGGAGGCGGTCCCGGGGTCAGCCTTACACATTTTCTCAGCGACCACCCAGCAACGGTAGATTTTCTTCGAGGCAACGGTGGCAAGATCTTCATCATATGCATCTGATTTTCGAAATTCGGCTATCACATCTTCTTCGGATTTCTTGGCCTTCAGCTCACCCCGGAGTTTGTGCACATCCTCTCTGTACTCCTTGAGGTTAGACTTGGCAGCATCTCTTTCCTCAGCAAGGGTCTTCGCCGCATCCTTAAACTTGTTTGCCTGGACTTCAACCGATTTCCTGAGATCGGCAAGCTCCGTCCTCGCAGCTTCTGCTTCCTTCTCCATTTCCATCCTCTTCTCGGTCACCGAGCTCAAAACATCCCGGGCCTCCTTAATCGTTTCCAGTTCCCGGCATGCAGCGGCAGCGGTCCCAGCCATCCGAACCCCGAGCTACGAAAACAAAAACAGAGATTAAGAACACAAGGAGTAACAATTAAAGCATTAATATAAGGAGTCCGGAGAAGCGTATACCTTGCCATAAACCGCCATCATGTTCTGGAATTGCGAGATGGCCGGAGCTTTGCCCATCTCCTCCCACTCCACTTTGCTAGGGAGGTCGGCAAGAAACCCGATGAAGTTTCTCTCCTCCGGGGAAATAGGGGCGGGCTCATGAGGCCCGAAGTTAGCCCTCTTCGAGCTACCGTTGACTGGCTGCTCAACAACAATCTCACAGTCGGACTGCATGGTCCCAAACTTCTCAGCCTGGACAGCAGAAACCCTCGACCTCTTCCTCGGGTTCAGCCCGGACTCCTCAACCCCAGTCTCCAAGTTCACAAGCTCTGGAGTCACCTCCCTGTTCCCCCCATCCGGATTGGCATGCGAACCGTTGGCCTCACCGGGGGCCTTGGTGTTGTCACGAACATGCCCTATGTTCCGGAGGGCAGCGACCAGAGCTTTGTTTGCCTTGCTCATTTCAACAAATTCCTCAAACTCTGGGTTATAGCCGGGCAGACCTGAAAAAAGAAAAAATATAAAGCACATTAGCCTGAAGCCAAAAAAATCACAAAGCACGAACAATGCAAGTAAAACACAACCCAAACTTACATCCTATCTCGAAAAGGTACTTGTGGCTCATGAGGTCATCCTTGGTCACCTACCTCTTTAGACCTCGAAAGAAGGCATGAACCCGGTCTAATGCCGCATCCTGGAGGTCATACACTTCGAAGTGCGTAGCCAGAGGCGCCTTTTTGAAGGTGGGCATAAACCGGATATCAACCCCACGGAGGAATACGAACTCTCCATTTCACCCCTTTAAGGAGGGCAGCATGCCAAGGGGCTTGGAGGCCGAACCAGGATACCCACAAGCCTTACCTTGAAATCTAAATTCGAACAGGGGTACGTTGTTGGAATGGACTATCCGGAATAAATGGTGGAAGAACTTGAAAGTGGGCAACACCCCGGCAGCCTCGCAGCACCCCAAGAAATAGTGATCCATTTCACCACGTTTGGAGTGAGTTGGGTTATAGGGATCCCATATTCGAAGAGGCATAGCGATTTAACAAATTGATGACAACAGGGCCTGTAGCCCGACCTGAGATGCTCCAAGCACAACCCGACCCAGCCGCCCTCCGGCCTATGGTAAATCTTCTTTCCGGGCTCCGGCCACCTCCATTCCACATCATTATCCAAGTGGAACGTGGCCCGAAAATTTTTTATCCCATTCAACCGGCTCCTCTATATACTGAGCCCTAAAGGGACCAACATCCATCCTGGAGCCGGGCTTATCTCCGAATTGGGAATCTAGCAGGGCCTTGTTATACTCGGTCATAAGCGCCACATCCGGGCTCTGGGAGAATTCTGTACTAAGGTCCCTGAAGAAGTAGGCTTGGGGAATCCCCGGGTCCCTCTTAACAAAATAGTACTTAGAATGTCCCCAGCTATCGTCGGGCTTGCTAAGGCTGAACCCGGGGCCCATATCCTTTATTGCGATCTTTGTAAGTACGGGGAGACTGCTCTTCTTCTTACCCATTATACACCACTCTAAATCTATCAAGTCGAGGCTGCTATCCAAAGAACTAACACTGGCAGACGAACTACTAGGGTCGGAGAGAGGGATTAACACACGCCTAGCAGTTACACGGGTTTTTCTAACCATAAAAGGGAACTACCCCGGGCTACCCACCAAAGCAAGAAGACAAGAATAAGAAGCTACAAATAGGAAACTACCCAGGAGATAATGACACAATAAAACTAAAAGAGTAAAGAGCCGGAGTAAGGAGACTTACAAAAAGTGAAGAAGCCGAAAGAAAAGGGGGCAGTTAGGAGACTCTGAATTGCCACTAGCCTGGAGTTCGTGTCCTCAGAGAAGCGTGATAACGACAGCAAGTTGAAAACTCGTAAAAGACAAAAATGAAGAGGACGACAACTATTTATAGGCAAAATTGTGAAATTGAACCGTCGAGACACGTGGCAGCCAATGAATGGCCAACGGTTCAAAAACTCGGAGAAAAGAAAAAGAAAAAAGAGAAAGAAAATAGCTGGCATCCACTATCCGGACCAGACATCTCAAAAAAAAAAAGAGGAAATTTTTTTCAGAACATACACATATACCAACATATACATATGTATATATACATATATAGATATACGCAAACCAGACACATCATTCTTAGCCCCGGGGATGCGCCTTTCAGCACACACCCCGGGCCTGGGGGCAACCAAAAGCAAAAATTTTCTTCTAAGTTACCCAAAGTCATGAAACTTTGGACTTGTGAAGGCAAAACATCACTCCTAGCCCTGGGGATGCGCCTTTCAGCATACACCCCGGGCCTGGGGGGCAACCAAAAGCAAAATTTCTTTTTCAAGGCAGCGAAGCTCAAATATTCCTACTACTCCCTCATCCGGAGAATCCGCATGAGGGAGTGGAGGACAAATGATAGGCTAGAAATAGCCCATGCCCAATTAGGCCCAGACTCAGGCCCAAAGCCACAAGCAATCCAACTTATGAGAATAAGAGCAGCCCAGCCCAGGCTAGTGGGTCCCCAACCCGGAGCCACCGCTACGTGGCATGGTCCCCTCCCAAGACTAGGGGACCCCAGATTGGTGACACCACTACGCCATAGATGGCTTGCAGCAACGTTTTTTTTCGGTGTTGCAATGAAAAACGTTACAGTAGCTCTAAACTTGATGGCCTACAACAACGTTTTGTTTTTGTGTTGCTGTATACAAAACATGGTGTTGCCGTAGCTATAAGAAACGTAGCAAGTTGCAACACTTGTGAAGTGTTGCCGTTAATATGATTTAAACACAATTTTTTTAACAAAAATTGAAATAAATAATTATCGTGAATTAAAATTAATTAATTTAAAAAACAAATAATTTAAATTTTCAAAATTTGTTATTAGAGTCAATATTGGCATTTTTATGAAATATAAAAAATTGAAGGAAAAAAATATGACATTTTTTATAATTTGAAATAGACCAAATTATTAAAAAAAATGTAACAATTTTTTTAAAAAATTTAATTTTATAGAAAATGAATAAAGTTTGTGTAATAATGTTATATTTGATATTAAAAAAATTGTATGCATTGTTGAACTAAAATATAATTTTTTTATAAAAATAACATATCTTCTTATAAATTTAATTAAATTAAAGAAATTTTCAAATAAAAAATTAACAAAATAATAAAAAAAAAAAATTGTGGATGTTGTGTTGAGTTTGGGCTTGTGGCGCGGTCCGAAAAATTCTAATATTAGAAGCGCGGTAATTTTGCCGCCTGTTAGAAAAGACCCTCACTCACAAAGACAAACAAAACACTCACTCACACTCTAATTAGGGTTCAAACAAAAACACAGCCCCTCACTCTCACTCTCTACCGCTCACCGCTCTCTCCGTCCCTGATTCAATTAGGGTTTCGATTTGGGATCGAATTGAATTGGGGATTTTCTCTGATTTGATATAGTGTTTCGGTTTCTTTGCTATATCAAAGTATGTTTGTTGTATCTCTCTCCCTCTCTTTCTATGTCTCTCTCTCTTTCGCTCCCCCTCTCTCGCTCCCCCTCTCTCACTCTCCCTCCCACCTCTCTGTCTCTCTCTCTCTCTCCCTCTCTATTTTTCTTTGTGTGTTTATATCTGTTTGTGTAATAGTCTATGAAGTTAGCTAGTTTTGTTCCTTTTTGATGTATTGTCCTATTTTTAATCCTAAAATGAATAATGATTCGTTACTTTACTTTGACTACATCTGGATCGTCACTTACTGAGTTAACTCGCCTCACTTGTACTTGTCCACCATGGCTGCTCCAACAATCACCATGTATCTTTACATTCCTAACATCATCGGTATGTTTTCATTTTCAAGCACGATAACTTATTTGTATAATTATCTTCATTTTCGCTCTCATGATTCGACATTGCTAAATTAGTTTGCGATATAAGTTTTAGATTCAATGTCTAGTAACTGCTTATGTCAATTTTGTTATCCAATTTGTCATGTTTTTTTGTACGGTAAGTTTGAGGCTTTGATTGTAACTTAGTTAGATATGTTAGTTGAAATGAGAATTGCGGGAAACTTTATAAAAATGTATACTATTGAATAATACGGATAAGTTTTGGTTCGTTCTGTTTATGTTCTACTTATGCCATATATATTTCGTTTTATCCTTGCACCATGCTATTTTGCTGATGAAGCTTTTTGTGTTTTTGGAATTTGGGTTCTGCAGGATACATTATAATCTTAATGAATATATTTGCCTTTGCCATATGCTTTTCTGACAGAAAGCTTTTTTCACTTCTCTATTTTATCAGGTGAGGGAATATGCTGTATCATAATTTCTATAAATTATACTTGCCTTGTGTTTGTTGGTAGTATCGTAGTTGTTTTATTGTTTTACGATTATTCAAGTTCAGGTTGTTCTACTTATCACTCTAACTAATATTCCAACACTCAAGATGTCTCATACTGAAATGAATTGATTTGAGGATGATGTAATGCAGTAGACATTGTTTTTGAAATGAAGATGTAATAAAGATAATTTTAAAGCTGTATCTGAGTAACACTGCAGGTACCAGACCAAAACCAATTGTAGATCTGCTGAGGGATATTATGGACATATGGGACATATGGATGGGAAGATAAATGATGCAAGTCTCTTCAAGGATATTACTACTAAGCTTAAATGTTTAATTTACATATCAAGGCCATAACTACTCGACATTCTGGATGTGTTCAGATCACCATCTTTAAATCATGATCCTAGTCTGTTCTGTTTATTATTTACTCCTACTTATATGCAGTATGTAATCCTTAGGGTACATCTGGTGGACATATGGTAGCATTTGCTGGGAGACAGTTTGCTGCAAGATCTCCACCCATCTTTGTTGCAGATGGTACTCACACCGTGAATAGCTTTACTTTGGTATGACCACTTGCTCTCATTACTTTACCTTCTTACATTTTTATCTGGTCATTTTGCACCATGTTTGTCAATTTTTTAGTAGAAAAACTGTGGAAGGAAAAGAATACCTTTTCCTGAGAAAAGAGTAATGAAAAAAAATGTAAAGAAATGCAAAGTTTCTGTGTAGTCTTCATCAATTGCTTCATTTTCTTCTTAGTGTTAGTAGTGTCCATTCACAATCTTTGTATATTTCCACGCGTCAGTCTTTGTATCAAAATAGTTACCGCTGTAGTGTTATTAAATTCCTCTTATCTCAATCTGAAAGTATTTAATGTGCTTGTTACAACCCTTCTCTTGTTTTTTTTTAAAAAAAAAATTTGTCTTGGATATGTCAAAACTTTAAACATTATCATCTCATATAGGGAAGCATGTCTCGAGTTCAAGGACCTGTGCATGTCCTAGTTGAGAACCACAAGGTAATAATCATCTATATCTGGTCTTATACATTTTCTTTAGGTAACTTTGCAATCTTATGTTATTTATATTATAAATTAGGTGAAAGTCTTTTGTAACTTGAGTAAACATGCTCTTCCTATTGGATTTGGAGTAGGTGTAAATGCTCAGACCATATGCTACTGCAGTTGCATTGCAAGGTGATGTGCGTTAAATTTGTCAACTTAATGATCCACAAGCTAGTACTCCATTATCTGATGCTAAAATTATGTTCTGTTTTCTAAATATTATGTTACTTGTTTAATCATGTCGTTACTATTTTCATCTCATTGCTAAAATGATGTTCTGTTTTCTAAATGCAGTGGAGCAATCTTTCTTGAATACTGATATGGAGAAAGAGCTTAATCATATAGTAAGATTTCATGTACTGGAGACCATCAGCATTCAATTATAGAGGAGCATTTTGTAGAATAGAGGAGCAAGTACTATTTTCACCCAGATTTCTTGTGTTATTTCTTTCCTGTTTTTATGCATCCTGTCTTACTGTTTTGTTGGTATATTGCTTTGTGCCTAGTTTCCACACTATTGAGGAATCGAAAACCATGTTAATTCTCTCACTATTTGTTATTCCTGCATCTTTTATTTTTTAAATGGATCCACAGTGGTTATACTTGTGTGGCACATGTGTCAGAATAGCCTTTGTTAGATTGTACTTGTATAAGATTTATTTAAGTTTTGTTGCATATTAGATTTCTCTTTGCCTTTTAGTGCAGGGCACACCTTCATCTGTTTTTAAATGCAAAAGAAAATTAATGTAATTGAAATAGAAGAGGAATTAAGTTATTTAATAGAAGAGGAATAAATTAATGTATATCCTGAAGAAAGCAAAATGTTTGAAATATAAGCTCTTGTTATGGCTCGAAATTAACTTGACTGTTCTATCTTTTTTTTGATTGTTATCCAGGTTGGTGCATGCTTGGTTAGTGAAAATGGTGTAATACTTGGTAAGACCGGATGAAGGACACTGATGGCTCTGTATTTTGAGTTTTGAACAGTCATGTCATGTTGATATTTTTAGAAAAAAATATGTCTATAACGAGGATTTCCTGGAAATGCTTTCATGACTTGTATTTAATGTACTCCACATGCTCACAGTTCAGATTTATTCCATGTAATCTTTCACCTTTGAATTATGTTTTGCTGTCTTCCAGTTATGTGTGCCACGCTGAGATCAATGCTATCTTGAACACAAATCATGTGTCTGCTGGAATTGGCATTGCTGGAATTTGTAATGGGGGAGGAGGAGCTTCTGCTCTTTTTTTTTTTTGCCAAAGGAGCTTCTGCTCTTGTAGTATTGGATTGTAATTTTTTTTCTTTTGGGTTAAGGGTTATGAAGCCCATTAACTTGTATTGATGAATTTTGGTATTGGTGTAATAAAACAGGTTTTTAATTTTCAGAAATGCATATATACAAATTGTTCTTTTTAAATTTTTATTATAAAAGTGTTGTAGGTATTATATATTGTTGTCATCAATATATTGCTCAAAATTTGTTTATGTGGGGCCCACTTAAAAATTCATGGGTGGGCCCATAAGTGGGTCTTACATGGGTATCCCATGTGGGACCCACAATTTTTTCAGAATGTTGACATCTACTGCAACACTAGTTTAGTGTTGCTGTACATTACATTAACGTTGCCATAGAAGTTTCTGGTAACAAAAGTAGTAGTATTGCCGTAGTGAACAAAAGCGTTGTCGTAGACACCTACGGCAGCTGTGCCAATTGCAACGCTGAAAAAGCGTTGCCGTTTCGTTTTTTTGCTCTGCAGCAACGTTTTTTTGGCTTGCTGCAACGTTTAGAAAACGTTGGCAGGCCATCTATGGCGTAGTGCACCTAGCGCACGTGGCAGTCCAGCTCAGCCGACACTCCCCCACTTGGCGCTGACCAACACTAAAGGCCAAGGAATAGCATGTGTCAAATCATGTCCAAAACAACACTCCCACACTCAAGTCAACGGTCCCCACAAATAGGGACACGTGTCCTACATCCCGGGAGTCCAGCAGCTTGTCTCCCGGATCCAACGGTCAGGAGTAGAGGTAACCTACCCCTAAACCCTAGGCCTAGGGCTATAAATACCCCTAAAAAATAGGGTTTAGGGGTTGGATATTATTACACACCTACACACATTTATTACTCTTGTGATACTCTGCTTGATTATTATCTTCCAAAGCCAACTCTTATTCTCACGCCAGAGGCACCTCGGGGCCGAACCCCCCTCCGATGTTGTTTTGTAGATACCCCACCATAGTTACACCACTTCCGAGGCAGGAGTTGGCGAGGAAGTACCCGATCAAGATTCAGAGTTATCACCACCCATTTCTTTACATGTTTTTAGCATTGTTTGGCACGCATTTTAAAGCGTATATAAAGTATAGTTTTATAATTTATTTTTAAAATTTTCTTTTTGAATAAAAAGTATAGTTTTATAATTTATTTTAAAATTTTTGTTTTTTTGAATAAAAATTTCAATATTAAATTTTTATTCCGAAAGAAAAATAAATAAATAAATTATGTAATTGTACTTTATAAAAGCCTTAAAATGCGTGACGTAAAGAATTCGTTGGAAGCTCTGTTCTAAAAGTCGGCGATTAATCGCTGTTCGGTAGACTACCGTACTGATTAATCGTTGTTCGGCTAAAAAATCATTTTTTCTAAAATCGCTCAAAAGTCGGTCAAAATCGGGATTAATCGGTAAAAAATCGGATTAATCGGTCAAAAATCGGCCTCAATGTTAAAAAATTGAAAAATTGGTAGAAAAATTAAAAAAACAAATTCAAAAAGTATAAAATTGAATAAATTTTAAGAAAAATCTTATTCTCATATACGAAATTTATATTTTAAACGGTTAAATCATGAATTTTATCAATTTTTTCTTTCATATTGACCCCAATTCAAAAATCAGATCTTAAAATTTATATTTACTTTAATAATGCTATATATTTTAAATATATTTGTATAAATATATGATAATTATTCATGTACAATTAAAATAATAAAATAATTACATATATTAATAATAATTATATTTAAAAATAATACTCCCTCCGTCCCAACCAATTCTTTACATTTCTTTTTACACTTTCTGGCACGCATTTTAAGGTGTATTTTAAGGATAGTTCTATAACATATTTTTAAAATTTTCTTTTTTTGTATTAAAATATATACATTATACTTTTATACCAAAAAAGAAAATTTTAAAAATATGTTATGGAACTACCCTTAAAATGCACCTTAAAATGCGTGCCAAAAACATCATTTTGAAACGTAAACAATCACATGAGACTGAGGGAGTATTAAATTAGCTCCGATTAATGATCCAATTAATCATTCCGATTAATCCCCGATTATCCGATTAATCCCTGGACAGTACCTCCACCGATTAAGTCCGATTCTCGCTTTTTACAACACTGGTTGGAAGTAGGATTTAGGAAGGGTAAATATGTAAAAGTAGATAGCCAGAATAAAAGACAATTTAGAGCATCTTCGATGGTAAAACCTGTTAGTTAAATTCATCTATGTGTCACCTACATTGCATCTATGTGACACATTTTAGATATTAGGTAAAAATTCAATACTCCAACCATTATCCCTTAGCAAAAAAATATAGATAACTAAAATTGGGCTAGCTACATTTGTAAAATCTCTAAATCTATTAGGTATAATTTTAGATAATATAATTATACATAATACCATTGGAGTAAACCTAAAACCTCTTAGCTATAATCTATAACCTTTATTAATAAGCGAAACCCTCTTTTAAAAGTACCTAAAGTTTGGTTCGCACTATATTTTGGTTTCACCCATTTTTGGTTCGCACTATATTTTGGTTTCACCCCTAAAATCCTATTTTTCCTAGAATTCTATGTTTTTTTTTTAAAAAAATAGAATAAAAATAGAAATCATATCATAATTATAATTCTTTTTGTAATTTTTATCCTTTTTTTTAACCTTTATTAATAAGCGAAACCCTCTTTTAAAGGTACCTAAAGTTTGGTTCGCACTATATTTTGGTTTCACCCGTTTTTGGTTCGCACTATATTTTGGTTTCACCCCTAAAATCCTATTTTCCCTAGAATTCTATGTTTTTTTTTAAAAAATAGAATACAAATAGAAATCCTATCATAATTATAATTCTTTTTCTAATTTTCATCCTATTTTTTTTTTGAACAAAAAAGAATCAATTCATTAATCAAAAGCCATACGGCATCTACAAATACAATCGGCACAGACGCTTAAGTGGATCGCTGTTGAATCCTTCCTAGAGGCAACCAAGCGATTTGAAGATGATTGAAAGTATGTACAAGTAGTTTTTTCCATCGAACTGTTCTGTGTAAACGACCATAGATGCGATCACATAGTAACCTTCATCCCTGAATCAAAATAATGAAAATCTTGCCGATCTATAACCTCAGCCATGGAACACACCAAAATTCAATCAAAACAAAAACTCAAACTCTCACAAGGAGAGACTAACAAAACCCAAATAAATTGGGAACTTATTAAAACCCAAATAAATTGGGAACTTATTGAAGAAAACAAGATATGAAACAAGAAAACGAAAAGGGATTGGGGCTCTCCACCGGTGAAGACCGATGGAAGCCCCCTCAAAACTCTATGATGGAGGCTAGGGTTTTAGAAAAAAAAAGAGAGCAAGATAAACTTTCAAGTTTTTAATTTTTTAGTTATTTACTGTAATTTTTATCCTATTATAATTATAATTCTTTTATTTGTAATTTTTTTTAAAAAATCATATTTCCCCTAGAATACTATGTTCCTTTAAAAAGAATTAAAAATAGAGTTCTTATGATGATTATAATTCTTTTGTTTATAATTTTTTTAACTTGAAAAAATCAACGATAAAAAATCACCAACAAATAGAGGGTAAAACACCAACGAATACGTAGCCAGATCGTATAACATTTGATAAAACACTAACGAATCTCTAACCTTTATTAATAAATTTCTGTTTCATCCTTATTTCATCACAGATTCCTACTCCCCAAAAATTCATATTATTTTCTAAAATAATTGTTTGGAATTTTGTTATAATTATAATTCTTTTACTATAATATTACTGAATTGTACAAATAACATATATATTAGAACCAAAACCATGTATGTTATGTTTTCTTGATTGTTTAAAATATAATCTTAAATAAATAATAAATAAATCTATATCTATAACGTGTATTAATAACAAAACCCCTTTTTAATGTACTATTTTATACCAAATTTGGTTCGTACCATTTTTTGGTTTCACCCCAAGACTCCTATTTTCCCTAGAATTCTATGTTATTTTATAAAATAAATAAATAAATTATATTACAATTATAATTTTTTTATTACAATTTAATAAAAAAAAGACTATGGATACAAATGTTAATCTACGGTGACATGCTTATCTATAACAAACGAAATACATTTTTAATGGTACTTCGGTACCAAAAATTGGTTCCACCCATAAGATTCCTATTTCTCCAAGGATTCTATATTATTTTTTATTAAAATAATAAATTGTTAATACTATTATAATTGTAATTTTTATTATAACTCTATTCAGTTCACAAATAACGTATTTATCATAATCATGTACATTTTAACGTACATATCAGAATCATTTAGTTTTTTTTCTCAATTTTCTTAAATAAACTTAAATAAATAATATATAAAATGACCTTTATTAATAAGCAATTTTTTTGTAAATAACGTAATTTTTTATAATAAATTAATGATCAATTTAATTAAATTTTCTCGGGCCCTTATCATCTAATATCTTATTTGTAAGTGAAATCACGTTTTAATGATACTTACTTATAAAGAGTCACACTCTAGAGAGACCCATTTTATATAGAGTACCGTGGAGACCCATCATCTAACCTTTAATCAGCTAACGATTGTGATTTAATTAAATAAAACAATTAAAAATCAAAATTATACAACAGTAATACACACATAATACACGCAATACAATCAATACAGGAGAGTGAGAGCGAGAGCGAGAGAGAGAGCGCGCGCGCGAGGGAGAGAGACAACCAGATAGAAGGAAAGATAATCTCGAGCTTCTTTAAAGATTATTGCAAGCATGGATCGATCAGAAAATGTTGGGAAAGGTAATAATCAACATCGATTCTCTGATTTCAAATTATTTTTCATCAATTTTTTTATTATCATGAACTTGTTTATGTGTATATATTTTGTACGATTTCGATTTGCTTAGATCTATTCTACATGCATATGTGTTACTAAGATAGAATCAATTTAGTAGATCTGATTCTATTCATACTTAATTTTAAAAGGTTATGTAATAGAACCAACATTTGTGAACTCGTGCTTCTAAAAATAGGCATTAAATTAATAGGTATAAATTATGATTCTGTTGTAGGACCAAATTTTGTTACGTTGTTGTTCTAGACTAGAAGCATGTTTGAATTTATTTAATGTTTATTTTTGTTTTAAAATTAAGGTTCTGCAATAGAACCATATTTTGTGTAGTTATGCTTCTATAAATAGGCATTAAATAAATATGTATAAATTGTGGTTCTGTAACAGAACCAAATAACCAAATTTTTGTTACATTGTTGTTCCAGAGTAAAAGCATGTTTGAATTTATTTTAATGGTCATTTTTGTTTTAAAATTAAGGTTCTGTAATATAACCAAATTTTATGAAGTTGTGCTTCTATGAATAGGCTTAAATAAATACGTATAAATTGTGGTTCTGTAATAGAACCAAAATTTATTACACTGTTGTTTTAGAGTAGAAGCATGGGTTTTGTAATAGAACCAAAATTTGTAAAGTTGTGCTTCTATAAATAGGCATTAAATAAATAGTTATAAATTGTGGTTTTGTAATAGAATCTGTAGTAGAATCATGATTTTTGCATATTTAATTTTTTTATTTAAGCTTTGCAGAACTGTTTCTATAGTAGAATCAAAGCATAGCAAAGATGTAGGGTATTAATCTGAATGGTCTTACCGAGAACACTTGGGTATTCTTCTCAATACATATTGCTGCTTGCATAATCAAATACTCAAACCTTTGCTTTTTTGCAGAACCCACTTTTAATGCTACTTGTTCCCAAGAATCTTCCAGTGCATGTTCCTTTCTTTTGGGTTCACATTATCAACCTTGCTCATGAGCCTGTACTTTTTCTTGTTACACGGTGTAATCACTCAACTCTCGGAACAAATTACCAAACTAACTGAAAGAATGGATAAGTTCACATCCTGTACTTGGGATGATATGAAATTAGGCGAACATGATGAAATGATGGTGAGTTGGAGGATGAAAAGAAAGTATGATCGTAAGTGGGATTTTTTTGCATTGAAGGATCAAGGTGGTCAAAATCGAAATCGATTTATTGTGGTTGATGGAAATGGTAGAGGTGATTCAGCTACTGTGCAGGGTGCTATCGATATGGTTCCTGAGTCTAATTCTCAGAGAGTTAAGATTTATGTGCTTCCTGGGATTATAGGTACTCTGCAACTCTGTGTGTGTGTGTGTATGTGAGTGAGAGAGAGAGAGAGAGAGAGAGGCCGAAATTCAATTTTTATGCTAAATTAGTGCAATTTTGTAAAAAGTTTGCAGATGGGCAAAAAAATAGGGATATGTGTGTTGTGTGTGGTGAAAGTTAAAATATATGCTTTTGTTGCAAGATGTAATCGTTGTTTTCTTATGTAACTGCACAATATTATTTGTGTATGATACAAAGATGATTACCATGCAGTAAGGACTGAACAAGCAAGGACAGAACTTTTGCGCTAGATTCACTATCAAAATCATTTCAAAGCTCATATTGACTCTCTAGAAGCTGAATCTAAGCTGAAAAAATAACCCAGAATAAGATATCACATCTGGCAGCAAAGAAAACAAAGGCCACATGTTTCGCGTGGTTAAATATCGGCCTTTACAGACTCTTCATATCAAGGCGGATTCTCTCATATTCTTATCCTTTGGGTTATTACATGTTTGGTAATGGACTGTTGAAGGATGAAATGCCGAAGAATGTCAGGGAAATGAAGCAGAACTTGTTTGAGAACCAACAGGAGCAGCTTGAGTTAATTGTTGAGCAACTCTCTATATCTCTGGAGCTTCCATTCCATGAGTATACTGAGAATAAGTTTGCGGAAACCAAAATTAGGATCATTGATTTGTCTGGTATTGCTGACAAGTGCTGCAAACAATTGTGAGACTGAATTATGCTTCTTCTTTTTTAGTTTTTTCCCTAACAATAGTTAATTTAAGTTTATTATTTGACTTACAGTTTCATAATCTATATAGATACTACCAGATTTTAGCACAATAAGTTGTGTATGACAAAAGTTTATAGTAAATCTCGACCTTTGAGCAAGTACTCATTTTGTCTATTTTGATGCAAGTCTAGCTCAAAAAGTAGTTATTGTTTGCCATCCTCATATATTTGAAGCATTCTCTAGAAGTTTGACCATCTGATGATTTTTAAGTTTGTATTGACTGCATGTATGAGTGTATAATGAATTATTAGGGGCACTTCATCAGGCAATTCATATTATTGCTCCTTATAGGTCGTACGGTGTGGAGCGTGCATCGGAGATTTCCAGTGAAAGCTCTGATGAAAACGGTATGATTATTGGACTCATTTCCTTATTCAATTAAGCATTTTCAGTTTTCTGCATAAACCTCGTATTTCACAACATATCTGCATTAATAAATAGTTTTGACAGGGAGATGTGTGGCAAGACCTTGTCAGACGTCTTCTAGCTCTCAGAAATTTTACGACGGGAGTGATGGTTTACCTAAGCGCATGAAAATAGGTAATATAGATCAGCTTCGATTACTGTCTTATCAGACTAGTTCTGCGCGTCTGGTATCACTTTCGAGGTAATGGTTTGGAACTTTTTTTAGTGCCTGAAATATATGATGTTCAGTTAGTAAATAATGTGATTCACTACTGCAGAATTCAGTAAACGCTGTTGTAGGAGGTTCTGGAATGCAAGCGGTTGCCTTGAGGATTGCTGGTGATAAAGCCATGTTTAATGGAGTTAGAATCGTGGGTACTCAGGGCACACTTTTAGACGACGTTAGATCTCATTATTTTTATCAAAGTTACATTGAAGGAACAGTTGATTTCATATTTGGAAGAGCCTATAAGTAACAGTGTTACATTTTTGTAGTTCCAGCACAAGGCAAGATACATGGCAAAGTTTCTGAAGAGCAATCACCAGAACTCAAAGGATATAATAATCGGATACAAAAATATTATTTTATTCAAATCTTCTCAATAAGATGCAGCCATGTAAATCTGGTTAAGAAAGAAATACCAGAACATATGTAAAGCTAGTATGAAAAATTATTCAAAACTGCAATAGACTTCTTACTCTTATTGACTGTGTACTCAATACTGAAGATAATGATGCAACATCACACAAGTGTAAACCAACAATACATCTAAAAAGAATATTGCAAAGAACAATTGTAGCTCAACATTAGATATTTAAATAAAAATATCATTGTTGGTGGTAAACAAACCAAAACATGGAAAAGGTACACATAAGTAATAAACATTGGAGAGAATCCAGCTCGCTAAAGAGCTTCTACTTGATAGACTTCCATCATAATGGTCCTAAAAAATGAGTAAATAACTTAATCCCATCGAACATTGCTAACCTCAGAGTCTAGCTTTTCTGTGTCGCTTTCCTGGATCAAATATAAAATTAAGAAATGAGGAAACATCTTAAAGACATTATACACTAGCAAAGAACAAAACAGGCAGGAAGAAGCTGCAACCCCCAGTGACTATAAATTACAGTTTAATGTAAGCTTGTCAGTTATCACATACATAAAGCATCCAATAATTGTACTTAAAAGGAATGATAAAGAGACAGAATATATATATATATAGAGTACACCATTCGCCAACATAAATGACCGAAGAACTGGACCTGGTGATTCAAGCGAAGAACAACACGGCTTGATTCACTCAGACTCTAAGTTTCTCAGGTTCAGTTATATACTAAAACAGATGGAGTTGAATAATAAAGAGAAATCTGATGGTTCAAACAAAGCAATTAATCACTTAAAAATTATGAAAACTACCACTTCTCTGTATTTGACTGGCAATGTTGTTTCCCTCAGGTTGTCTGCATGAGATCTGAAATGCAAGATTCCCATAAAAGTGCCAGATTCATAATTTTCGAAGTTCTGCATATCAGGTCCCTGCACAAGGCAATTAAATAGGCCTATTCAATCAGAAAAGCTAGTATTTATATGCACTACACTATCACTAACAAATGACAATATGCTAAACCCAAAAAAAATTACAGATTAAGAAGTGCACAGTAATGATAACGTACTTAATTAGAATGAAATAGTGAGAAAGTACTCACCTTCCTAGAAACTTGAACTATATCCTCAATCCAAAGAGGGCCTTCTAGGGGGAATTATACATTTCACACATTCACACTCTACATGACATATTTATTAGAAACTTCCTAGAGAATTGGATGTTTTATAACATTAAACACATTCATACACACTCCACATGACATATTTACTTGAATTTTTCAGTAGAACCACAAAAATATTCTTCAGAAGAATCATATTTTTTAAATTCTATCAAACAACAAAAGTATGAATTAAAAAAATTCTACAATAGAATCGAAAACTATAGTACAAAATTTCGTAGCAAAACTAGAGTTATTTAATAAATTAATTATTTTGATTCTATAATAGAACCAAAAGGAAGTAGGATTTCCATCCAAGGTGACCAACAAATATTTAACAAAAGATATTAATTAGGAAAAATTCTACAATAGAATAAAAAACTATAGTACATAATTTCGTAGCAAAACTTATTATTTAAGAAATTGATTATTTTGATTCTACAATAGAACTAAAAAAACAAAAATATTCTATCAAACAAAAAATATATGAATTCAACAAAAACATTCTATCAAACAAAAAATATATGAATTAAGAAAATTCTACAGTAGAATAAAAAACTATAGTACATAATCTCGTAACAAAACTAATTATTTAAAAAATTAATTGTTTTGATTCTATAACAGAACTTCTATTTTGATTCCATTGTAGAATTAAGCATGTCTATACATATGAACTCTTGTCGAAAATCAACAGAGGAAACTAATATAAATAGGTACTAATTAATAGTTAAAAACGTCTATCATTATATTAAGATTCTATAGTAGAATCATAAACTATAGGATATACTTTAGTACTACAATTAATTATTTAATAAACATACAATTTTGATTCTACTATAGAATTAAAAAAAAATCTCCTTAAAAGTGATGTAGACAAACTAAATCTCAAGAATATTAATGTCGATACAAAACTTCAAGGATAAATTAGGATAAAAAAAGAAATATGTAGAACGAAACCTGATGAAGAGTCAATATTAACGGTAGAATTACAATTTTGAGCTTGATTTGAAGAAAATGCCAAATTTTCTGTAGAAAATCACAAACAGTGGGAGAGATTGTTTGAGAGAGGTCGCCGGAAAGCTATAAGTTCGGTTGAATTCGCAGAGAATGAGAGAGGTACTTGGAGAGATTGCCAAAGAGAGATCGCGGGAGAGATTGCCGGAGAGAGATAGTCGGGGAGATTGTCGGACAGAGATAGTCGGAGAGATTGAGCGTGTATATAACTACCGACCTATACATACAATTATTAAAGGTATATTGTCCTAGTTTTTATATCTTTAATTGCTAAAATCTACTGACCGTTAGATGTGTTTCAAATCCTAGGGCTCTGATTAATTAAGAGAGGTCTCTACAGGACTCTATATAATTTGGTTCTCCATGGAATAATAGCCTACTTATAGATTTGTGTCTCTTAGAAATATTGGAATTTTGATGTAATTACAATTCTTTTTTTATAAACTACTGAGTTCCATAAATATCGTAATTTTGTTTTGTACTTTTATCATTTTTATAGTATTTTTTAATGATAAATAAAATATTTCCTATAAAATTTAATAAAAAATGATCAATTTTAATAAATTATTTCGACCTGTGCTTCGCACGGGCTATCATCTAGTTTTAGATAATTATCAATATCTATACTATACTATTTTAAGTGAAATAGGGTATATTTGGTTTGGTACTCTTTTTTTGGTCACTCTTTTTTGGTACTCTTTTTTTGTAGGGTATATTTGGTTTGGTACTCTTTTTTTGGTCACTCTTTTTTGGTACTCTTTTTTTGGTCACTCTTTGGTTTGGTTAAATCTCTATTATTAATAAAATTCAAAAAAAACCACACATAGCCTAAATAATATGTATTAATATTAATATGCACCGTATACACAAATATAATAATCTATCTATCTATATTATACTATTATAAGCAAAATAGGGTATATTTGGTTTGGTACTCTTTTTTTTGTCACTCTTTTTTTGCACTCTTTTTTTGGTCACTTTTTGGTTTGGTTAAATCTCTATTATTAATCTATACTACCTATATTATACTATTATAAGCAAAATAGGATATATTTGGTTTGGTACTCTTTTTTTAGGCACTCTTTTTTGGTACTCTTTTTTTATCACTCTTTGGTTTGGTTAAATCTCTATTATTAATAAAATTAAAAAAAAACACACATAGCCTAAATAATATGTATTAATATTAATATGCACCACATACACAAATATAATAATTCAAAATATAAGCAAAACAGGGTATATTTGGTATGGTACTCTTTTTTTGGTCACTCTTTTTTTGTACTCTTTTTTGGTCACTATTTGATTTGGTTAAATATCTATTATTAATAAAATTCAAAAAAAACACACATAGCCTAAATAATATGTATTAATATTAATATGCACCTCATACACAAATATAATAATTCAAAATACAACTATAATAATTCAAAATAAATAATTTTAATAATATTTATATGCATGGGATTATAAAGTTATAAATTATTTTATTAATAAAAATATATATACAACTTAAAACTTTAATAAATAAAATATAATTAAAAAATTTACAAGCAACCAAGCATCGTACGGATTATAGGTTAGTATTATATTATAGCTAAGAAATATACATAAGGTGATGCTCTTTTCCTACTCCGTATAAAGCAGTTCATTTTTAAAAGTCTAGCCACTGCCTGTCTTTTTTTTTTTCTCGCACTTTTCTCAACACTACACATCTATGATCTATCTATATGTGCATACATACATTTCCTGTACGTATAGGTTGCTTCCACACCTCTCCACCTCTTAATTGATAATCACTTACTTGCACACACATATCATATATATAATTTATATATAAGTATATATTGTTAGTTTACACTCACCGGAATCATGTCCAACAATCCCGGAGACGCCGGCGCCGGCGACGACTTCCTCGAGCAAATCCTCGGATTTCCGGTTTACGCGGGAGCGGATTCGAATTTGGCGGGAAACGAAGTCCCGATGATGTTGCAGCTGAATTCCGGCGATCGGGCCGGCGGCGGAGGCGGAGGATTTGAGTTTCCGTTAGGGTTGAGTTTGGAGCAAGGGAAAGGAAGCAATGAGTATTTTAAGATGGATCAGGAGGAGGTAGAAGCTTCCGGGAGCGGAAAGCGATTTCGAAGCGATGATGTTGTTGTTGATTCTAGGGGAGCTCCGGTTATTCGAACTGTAAGATTTTTCGATAATTGGTTTGTTTGGTGTAATTTTGTGTCCAATTGAATATTTAGGTGCCTTATTGACTTGTTTAGCATAATAAAGAATAGGATAATTCATATGTTGGGATTATAATATTTTTGCTTTAAATTCACATAGTTTTTATTGAATTTGAGGGGTTATGTAAGTATGTTGGGTTAAAGGATATTGAATTTGGATTATTTTTGGTTTTTGGTGAAGTAAAGATTTTGTCCTTCCGCGCGTGTAGCTTATGTGGGAGATGGTTTTTGACTTGCGTTTCCAAGTAATTGAAGATTATTGTAATGCAAGTAAAGATTTTGAATAATAACTTCTATAGAAAGAAGGAATCCGATTTTAAAAATTATTTGTACAAGACAGAGTATTGGAATTATGGTTCTTCTTGCTATAATTTTGTGTTTTGTATTGATAGTTCAGCTTTGTTCTTGCCTAAGTGAAGCTATTAGTTTCCGTCTTAGCTTGTTTATGCTGGTGTTTGATTCGTAAATTATTTTGCAGGGTTTTCAAGGACCGCCAATACATAATGCAGTTCCTGCAATGTCACATCCCCCGGCAGTTCGCCCAAGAGTGAGGGCAAGAAGAGGCCAGGCCACGGATCCACACAGCATTGCTGAGCGGGTAAGGTCAATTTTAGATTTTCTTTATCTACTTTAAAATGAATATTAGGGATAAGTAGGTGTTTTTAATTGCCAAGTCAGACCATGTATGACTAGTATTAGAGTGTAACAAGGTAATGGAAATTTTCTTTATGAATTTTTTGGCTCAAGAGTGAAGACTGTGTAAATTTTGAAACAAGCCGGAGACAGATATTTACTGTCCCTTTTCTCATAATAAGGTAACATTTAACATGGTTCTCACCTTCCTTTGAAATGGGAGTGTAGATAACTATCCATTACCATTCGAATTGCATGCGTGATAGTAGGTTCTTGAATTTCTCGTATCACATATTTACTAAAAATGATATTTAAAATGGTTAGTGTACTCACTTGCCACTACTCATCTCCTATAAATAGCACATTTCTCACATGCATATTAGCTCCAGCATTTTCTTTGCACATGATATTTTCTTTTAAGTATTTGTGTGATAATATCACTGCTCATATTCTTCTATCGGTGCAGTTGCGCAGAGAAAGAATAGCAGAAAGAATTAGAGCATTACAAGAACTCGTTCCAAGCGTGAATAAGGTCTGAATCTCCTCTATCTCGTCATTTTGTGACTCTTAGTTTTTTCACATTCTTTTCTTTTCTTAAGCAATAATATAACTCTCATGCTAGTGATACTGTTGTATGTAATCTCTTTGTACATTTAGTTAGGCCTCTGTTTTCGACAATGTAGATGAAATTCAAGATGTGCATATGTGATTCCAGAAGCAAGTACAAATCAGATATTAAAGTCCAGTGATTTATTTAAATTGCAAGTGTCATGTACTTGTTTTAATTGTGATTGATATGTCATACTTCTATTTTAGCTTTATGATATATAATTGTGTAGATGCAATTGGTAGTTTGTGCTTTAACAATTGAATACGTTAAAATCACTTTTTGCTAATTGTATTAGATACTAGATGGTAGTTTTCTTACCCAACTCGAACATTGAGATTATCTTTTTTTTTTTTTTCATACATAAATTTCTTTAGTGTTACTTAGTAACCACAGGTTTAATTGCGTTATAAAAAACTTGCTGTTGGCTTATTCCCGTATAAATTACGAGACAAACTCTTTTTTTCTTCTTTTGCAGACTGATAGAGCTGCAATGCTTGACGAAATTGTGGATTATGTAAAGTTCCTGAGGCTTCAGGTCAAGGTAAAGTGAGCTATTGTTGTCCTTTTTCGGCTACATGACTATTTAGTGATGAGCCAAATCTAGAGATTCAGCCATTGTTTCCAACAATGATCTGTTATATGCTATGGAGAAAACTTTTATTTGGATCTGTGTGTCTACATTTTATTGTCTCGTTATGCACTAAATCATCCTGAAACTGGCGCCAGAATCTTACCAGCTGTTTAAGCCTATATCCTATGTACATGTCAATTCCTTGGGCCCTTATTTAGTGAGGTTTAATCTATATGAAAGTTCTTTTCATCAGGTCAAGTTGCACAAGTAGTGGAAGTGCTTATGCACTCAATTGGTATCTTTATTAGCCCTTTCATCATTAAATATAGTGAATTTACCTTCTTAGATAAAAGTACAATGCACACTATCCAAGGTAAAACGTTACAAGTGATGTTTCCATTATGCAATCAGAAACATCAAAATGAGTTAGAAAGGGTAAGCAAACGATTTTAAAGCAGAGGGACTGCATTATGTGAATTGCATTCAAGCTGAGCTACCGGCTTTTAGACTGTTTTTATATACTTGGTTCATCAAATTTACAGGTGCTGAGCATGAGTAGACTGGGAGGTGCTGGTGCCGTGGCACCACTTTTTACTGACACTCCAATCTCCTCAGTTGAGGTAATAGGTTTTTTTTTTTGCTAAATAGGTATTAGGTACTTTTAATGCGTCCATTGGAAATTGTATCCTTATTATTTTCTTGTGTAATTGTGAATCATTTTGTTCAGGAAGAAGGTACTGAAAGTGGAGGAAACCAACCAGCCTGGGAGAAATGGTCAAATGATGGCACAGAGCAACAGGTCGCTAAGCTTATGGACGAAAATGTTGGGGCGGCCATGCAGTTCCTTCAATCCAAGGCACTTTGCATAATGCCCATCTCGCTCGCCACGGCTATCTACCACACTCAACCACCAGATAGCACCACCACACATGTCAAACCTGAAACTAACCCTCCGTTATAAACCTTAGTCCCATTTAACACTCCTAGTTGAAACAGTCAATTGCAACTAAATTCAGGTGTCATGTTTCCACTTTCTCCCTTATGTTACCTTTCCATTGACTTTATTCGAGACAGGATTTGATGTCTTGCTCTAAATAATTAAAGCCCACCATTCACATATTTTGCTAGATTCAAGCACAAAGTATATTGTCAAAGCTTTCTTTATATGCTCTGCTTTTTGTTTCCATGGTGGGTGTAGTTGTTAGTGACCTATGCACATTCATAGTGGGAGGTCTACATTATTTATGCATAGTGGATAGTGGGGACTTTGAGTATGATTTGTAAACAAGTCTATGATTGTAATTATGCGTTTTTAGTAAATGGAATGAAAGTTAACCTGGTAATGGTTGGTTTCTCATGAAGTGCCAATATTTATCATTAAAGAAAATTCAGTGCTTTGGGTTTGTTTCTTTACCGAAAGTTGGTTGGTTAGTGCAATTTGCAAAGTACTCCCTCTTGCCGGAATGTGTTTCCTGTTTTGACTTTTTACACTGTTCATTTTAAACGATTGACTACTAATTTACGCATAATTTATAAGATAAAATATAGTTATGAGTGATCTTGTTGGATTCGTATTTATGAGTACTTTAATACAGCGAAGTTTTTATATTTAATACTAATACAAAATTCAAGATATTGCCGTTCAAAAGGGTAAACGTGTTTTTATAAAGGGAAAACATATTATGAGACGGAGGGAGTAGTGACTAGTGATAGAATTGACAATTACCTTTTCTTTTGGTTCACTCCTTAACAAGATTAGAAGGACTGTTTATCTGCTAAGAAGGAAAGTTAAAAATGGCTTCGTGATGAGCTGGGCAGCCTGGACAGAACTTTTGCAAAAGTTGAATCTGATTTTAAATCGCAAATGTTCAAAGCATAAACTGGAAATTGAAGAGGGCCTTGGAATAAAATGTAGCTAGTTTAATTAGCAAAAAAAAGGGGGTAGAATGTAGATATAGAGGAAAATTTGGAATAAAATGTAGCTAGTTTAATTAGCAAAAAAAAAGGGGTAGAATGTAGATATAGAGGAAAATTTAGTTCATATCTCTGGGCTTAGGTTCTCCTAACATCCGATCCCAATACACTGGGAAGACTTTTAAAGGAGTAAGTAAGACTTTTCAACAGGGTTTTAAAACAACCAGAAACAAAAATTACTCAAGTTCTCGAGTGCACATCATCATTAATAATAATGTCAACACGACTCTGGTAGTATTGCACAATCAGGGATACATATTGTGAGTCCCACTCTATGGAGAACCATCTTACGTGGAGAACCGTGGAGAACCACTTAAAATGCATTTAAATAGTCCTTTAGATAAGGCCCCTGGCGGGGCCCCTTCACATAAAAGTCTTATAATTCTACCCTCTATCCATTTATCAAAAAAAAAAATTTTAAAAAAACTTTTAAAAAAATTTAAAAAAATGTTGCCACGTCATCATTTTTTGAAAAATTTTTTTAAAATTTTTTTTTTTGTAATTTTTTTTTTATAAATAGATAGAGTATAGAATTATAAGACTTTTTTGTAAAGATGCCCCTGCGGGGCCCTTATATATAAAGCAATTATAATGTATTTTAAGTGGTTCTCCACGGTTCTCCACGTAAGATGGTTCTCCATGGAACAATGGCCTACATATTGTATTAACCCAAAGAAATTAAGATTAATCCTCACTCCTAAAAATGTACTATACACAATGTATTGCACATGTGAACTTATAGATTAGTTGATTTCTTTTCAGTATTATTATTATTTTTTTTTTGAAAAGCAAAGGAAATAGATACTAAGAGCCTGTTTGGCTACTTGAACTTAAAGGAGAAAGCTCCTTTAAGTTAAAAATGTTTTGTTTGTGTAACTTACTTAAAGTTGAGCTTTAAGTTAAAAAACTTCTTTAAGCCATAAATTCCTTTTAGGTAATTTTGACTTATGACTTATGACTTATACATTTTTTTAATATTTTTTTTGTTTCAGGACTCTTGTAAAGTTAAAGTATTCTGAATTTAAAATTTTTTAAAGTCATATTTCACTTTAAGTCAAAATTATTAAACCCCCATTTAACTTTAAGTAAAATTACCCAAACACATTCATTCAACTTAAAGTAAACAACTTTACTTTCTCCTTTAAGTTAAAAACACCTCCATTAAGTCAAAAATAACTTATTTTAAGCAATGCCAAACACCCTCTAAGGCCAAAGCCCAGAACAAGCATTACATGCAGCCATTATGTAAAACGCACTGCCAAAACCACTACAAACCAATAGACCCATAAGACCTAAATAGTACTAGAACTTAGAAGACCCACTAGAACTTAGAACAAAAGGATTATAGCTTAAAGACCCACTAGAAGCTTACTACAACTGGGAAGCCTACAAACACAAACAATAAGACTTAGCCCACTAAATTAATAATACTTACTAACTTTCGTACCCAAGGCCATGCAAAAAAAGCGACTTTTCAGATACTCAGAGACAACCCCTTAGCGAGCATTAGATTATCTCGACCTCATCCAAGACACCTGCTTCATCATCAACAACTGCAGCAATCAAATCTTCCTCCCTAATAGACTGAAATCGAGGACCCAAGGGACCAAGTCCCATATCGTCATACCAAAATTCCTGAACTCTACCAAAAGGGCCATTCACCATAGCACAATTTGGTGCTTATTCTAAGATACAAGTTCTTTTTTTTTTTTCCAAAATTAATAATACTAAAAAGGAAGACTATATTCGGTGAGATGGTTCTATCGTCCATCTAAATTCTAAATCATTGATTCTATTACTGAGTCAGAAGTCCACTAATTATGTAAGAAATTAGTTCGATTCAGGAAAAGAAAAGGACAAAGGGTACAACATTTTGGGAGAATAACTAGGTGCAGTGTGACAAATTCACTTCTGCACTAATACAAAATTATGATCCCCTTGTAATTGTACAACAACTTCCCTTGCATTACTGTTGAATTTTACATGCCTGAAGAGCTGTTGAACCTTTGTTGAGAAATGTGCTTCCAACCTGTCCACAACAATTTTGATATCAGGTAAATTTTAGGAACTGAGATAAAAAACTGCAAGGAGCTCGCAGCGCAGAACCTGGTTGAACTTTTATAGTAGATGGTTTCTGGAGAGTTGTATGTTCGTGCGTTGGAAAACATCCTCCTTGCATCTGCAACAAACATCTCAAATGTCACGTAGTATTGCTCTGACTCGACTTGCTTTGACATTGTCTTTAAATCTACAATCCAAGATAACATCAGAGTAGTTTAGGATGTAGCACTGATTCCCACTTAGGAAATTAGGAAATTTCAAGTAAACAGAGCAAGATAATAATAAGAAACAACAATTGTGAACATGTATAAAAGAAAAAAGTATGAAGTTGGATTATGTTGACTTGCAATTGCAGAACAATGTGCAATATATCACAACAACGATTCTAGATATGCATCAGTGCACAAAGACGATAAAAAGTAGCAATATACATGTGTAATAACATCCACTCCAATTATATATCATCACAACGATTCTGGCCATGCATCAGTGCACAAAGACGATAATAAGTATCAATATAGATGTGAATTACACCTGCACTGCAATTGAAGTTTTAAACTTTATCTTGGCAATAAATCTGATCAGGAAAGATGTGATACAATATTTAAGAGTATAATATATACTTTCAACAATTGCCAAAAAACTAGTTTTTCTATAGTGTTTTGCATAACTTTTTGAAAAGACAAATGGAAACAAGAAAGCATGATAGGTAATTGTTGAAGTGAATGAATATTCCATGACAAGAATTTAAACCTAGCAAACACAATTCTATATTCAGCCTTGAGGAAAAAACAAACCATTTTAATTCTAAACCTTACCCATAGGATCTCTGATTATGTCATAATAATCAGGCACGTCACGTGAATCAACTGGTTCCCTGAATGGCCAAGAATCAGGATGGTCATACATTGCCTGCACAAAAACAGAGTACTAGCATATAATTTACTGTACTAAAGAAGACAAAGGAGGCCGAGACAGTATATGAAAATTTTCGAAAGTAACCGAGGGTTCTTAACTTGATCTTCTGTGACATAGGACTGGTAAATAACTAAATTACATAAAGCCATTTTCCTACCAGTCAAAATCAGTTAATTTCCAAGTCTTACAGTTTATCACAACTCACTGGTACCGCTGAGAAAAACTTCCTTTGTTCAGCATAAAGACTCCCTATTTTACAGATATTACAGACTAATTATTTTGTGATGTATATTCACTCACGATTGATTCGTCTATATTAGTTTAAGAAATCACCAATTCAGAATTGTACAATCAGCCACACTATCAAATAAAACTGGAAATACAATAGATGAATTATAAAGTAAAAAATCCTCGACGTATAAATAGTCAGCCAATATATTTAAATAATGTGATCCAGAATATCAAAAATTGAATTCAGATTTTTTCTAACTAAACATTATACTTCATGGCTTGCAGATGATCACAAAGCAGGGAAGGATGGCTCTAGGATTCAGCAAATAAAGTTCTTGGATATTTTTTGAGTTGAGGTCTTCTTTTCCGGCCAACGAATCAAACTCTAGTTGATGATCCGTTTCTTCAATTTTTTCCAAAGGGATATGCACCATGCCTGCGATCACTCTACACACAATCAAAGCTTTCCTTGAGTTACTGTTGTTACTTTCAACCATATTAACCGATGCCAACGCCTTTTCGCTGCTAGAAGCAGTAAAAACTCCTGCACAATCATCGACTTCGTTCTTATCTAATGAAAACCCGTGTCTTAGGATTCGACACACACCACAGCCTTTAGATAAGCAAAGGCTAGATGATCCATTGAAACCAAGTAAGCATTCGGTAGTTGTACCATGAAATCTTAATAGCTCATTTCCATCGGCTAGACAGCGGGGGTGTTCTTTTGACAGTTCACTTGCTTTTAGTTTCACCTTTTCTCTGTATTCTTCAAATTTGTTTATAGTTTTTTGCAGATTGTGAACCTTCAGAATTCTTTCAATGTCACAACTTAATTTGTTGGATTTTAGCAAGCTGGAAATGCATATTATCTGCACAATGTTTCTTGACGAGTCTCCTTCAACAAGTTCAGTGACTACATGCAAATACACAACTGATGTTAGGAAGCTAACTCATAAAAGTTTTCCATTTGAGAAGTATGCACAGCAGCACAGGAGGTTCAAGGATAAACAATCACAAAACAGCAACTTATAAGTAAACATGATTTATAAGAAATTCCGTTATGAAGCACGAGATTTAAAAACCGAGTAGTTATGAAGCACGAGATCTAAGAAGTTCATGTTTAATTTGAAGTCAGAGATGTGCTCAGGAGGGTCTGTTAGTAATCATCTAGGAACAAGACTCCCATGTTTTTTCTTTTGTCACAACTTAAAGAACATCAACTCCATAGGATTTATATGTATGACTCGCAATATGAATGGAAAAAAATATCAAAACTAACTTAACGCATAAACAATCTCAGGTAAATAAAGAAGGGGATCGGAGAATTATTATATCACGAACGCACGCATCAAACAGAATTTAACATGAATAAATTCGAAAAGAAAAAAGAATTAAAGCAAAATTCTCAACATTACCGGCATGTTTGGAGAGATGATGTGCTTCAACATCCTGCAACTTAAAAAATTTGTCGCGACATTTACGACAGGGAAAAGCTGAAACATCAAGATGAGATTCGGATTTATAAGAAACCCTACGCCTCCTGCTGAATCCAGAACTTAATATTATTTTGCGGAAACTATCGCTTTTCCCTAGAGATTTCAAACTTGTAGATCTGCCACTACTAGACCGTGACAGATGTTCTCCAGGACCTGGTGTCCCCGGTACTAATGTTCCAATTGATCTCCCGGAGCCATTACGAATCTTAAGTTCGTAAGTTTGGTTTTTACGTACCACTTGATGAATTATTGGACTGATCGGCTCACCACTAGCCGCAACAGATTCTCGTGGTTTATGCATGGTCCTTTTGGTCCTGTTTCTGTTGCCGACTACTCTATTAACATTAACATTCGGAATTGATGATCCAGAACAACAGTCGCTGTGTGTTCTTGTTCCAACAATTTTCTTGGGATCATGAACATCCGATGGTTGTGTTTTGCATGTCAATGATCTCTTCAAGGCAAACCACACTGCTGAAGGCATTTTATTTTTTGTGTCCTGCCAACAATCCCATCCCTCGTAGCTCTTTTTATACATCCCATTTTTTTTGTTTCCTAATTAGCTATATGGCAACTATAAATTAAGACAAGCAAGTAAATCAATTAAAGAGAAAGGTTCTGTAATGAAATTTTGGGGTATATAGCATTTTCCTTAATGAAATCTCGTCAAATCTTTGTCAAATACTATCATTCTTGTTTGCATGACTGTTTTTGCAGGAAACTTTATAAAAAAAAAATCTGATATTTGACCATTCCAAAATTTTCTGGGATATTATTATTTGCCTTTGACCAAAAAAAAACAAAAAAACAAAATAAGATTAAAAAAAAGAGTAATGCTAGAGTCCCCAAAACAGTTCCCAAAAAAATTCCCAAATCTTGAGGTGTTACAATATTATTGGCTACTTACTCATAAATGAGATGGACCCTCCGTGCATACATATGAATCCCACAAATAACATCACGCCACGTGTCATTTGGAATACTTTTGAGAACCAATTTGGGATACGTAGCACTAACTAAAAAAAAGGAAAATATTAGAGGCCCCAAATTGGGTACAAAAAAAATTATAAAATGCCATGTGTCTTAAGTTAATTGGTTATAATTAATTGGGGCCCCCTGTATACACATTAACTCCACCAATTAAATCTTTCCAAACTGCCAAATCACTCCTACCATATCATTTTGTAACTTTTTTTGGTACCCAATTTGATGTACCTAGCGCTACTCATAAAAAAATATGATATAAAATTAACCCGCTTAAATCAACCATATCCTCTTCACAACTGATCCAAATCTGGCACTACTTGATCAAACAAAATATCACAGGTACCTTCTCCTTTATACATACACGCGTATGTAAGTATAGTTTATATCTAAATTTGTAATTACAATGTTTTGTGTTTCGTAAATTCGATTAATCTTCAGATTTGAATAATTAGTACAATAATTGCTTCTCAATCTTGATTTAAGTCTGTATATGCTCAATTTTAATAGCTATGATGTTTAATTGTGTTTGATATTGATGGATGAGGGGTTTTTCTAGGTTTGTAGGTGTTGCTGTTTGTTCATAAATGGCGAATAGAGGTCAAATCCCGACTAACAATTCTGCGTTAATCGCGATGATTGCTGATGAGGTAATTCTCATTTTATGAAGGAAATAAACTTTGTTGTATGCCTTTGTCGAGAATTTTAGAATTTAATGTGCATATGATATTGGCCTATGGGTGCGTATGTTGTCGGTGATGATAAGGTTGGATCATTGTGTTTCGGATATTTTATGTAATGTTGGTGAAATTGTATTTTGGTTATGATAGATAGAATGCAGTTAGTTTGAAACTTCGAGTGGTGACCTTCTTTTTTAGTCTACTATCCGGAATACGGAATATATGAGATATATTAAGAAATATTTGAACTATGATTTATGCTTAGTATTCCGATTTTGTGGCCGGACTCCAAATTTCAAAGAATTGGAATTTGCAGATCGGAAGAAAGGTTTAATGAAAAGACAAACTTTTCTTTTGATTAAAGTCATTGTAATCATTCGTGGAATGAGTGTTGATTAGAGGTTCTTACTCGGGGAATCCTTTGGCTTAAATTAGAATTTTTATTGAATTGTCGTGGTTTTAGTATGAATCTGGTGTTGTAATCGATTCATAGGGTCTTAACAAGAAAATTCCTAGGCTTGGTTTACGGGGTCTAATTTTCTTTCCGTCATGGTCCTCTGAGTTACAAATGGGAAATAATATTTTTGCTTAAGTGCAGTCAAAACTTGAAGCATATAGCACTCAAGAAGCGCAACAAAGTGCACTTTGAAACAGATGGATAAGACATTATCTGATCAGACTTTAATTTTGGATCGTGGTTGTCCATTTAGTCAGTAAACTTGATACATTAATTTCTAAGTAGCTTGGTTCGATTGTTATCTTACAGAAAATCGAAGCTTGGATTTGGGAGGCTTTGGGATTTTACGACCATGACATCTCGGTTTTGGTGTTTTTAGAAAAGAGCCTTCGGTTCATCTTCATTCTAAATCAAACTGTGGCTTTGTTTTTACTGTAAAATCAGCTTCACAGCTGCTCTTTCTGATATTCGAAGCTCCACTGCTCTCTCCTTTATCTGAACTCTGTCTTTTCCGCTTTAATTTTTAACAGCTGTGTTAGGTGGGGAGTTCCAAGCACAATTTATGGTTTCAGCCAAATAAGAACATTGAAGTAGAGTAGTAGCTCTAACTGCACTTTTTGAATGCTCTTTTTCCTTACTGAACTAATGTAGGCCACTCAACACTCAAGCAGACCTTTTGGGGTATCTCTAATATTTTTAAATAGCATAATGTCCATGCGTATGAACAAACTATGCAAATTTGTATTTTTTATTGCCACAAAAACAAGAGTGCAGTTGGAGATTAGATGTGTAGCATGACTGCATTATGTTTTTAATAATTGACGTGAACCATTCAAGTACACCATCTTATATCTTTCCGCAACGATTGAAAGTTCTTGAGTTTCATGTCGTGTAGTAAGGTGTTGCCTAAAATGAATATTTGTAGGCTGTAGCTTTCAGGTATGCTTATAGATTCGGGTAGAATAACTCGAGGCCAGAATGGCTTTACCAAAATACACGCACATGTACAAACTCTGACCTCGACTGCATATTATGAAATTCCTAATTGCTTTGTTTTAGCTGGCAGAATGCTCTAATACATGTGGGTTCTTCTTAACCTTTATTTTTTTAAATATCCTAACAGTAACTTTCTCGTGTAGGACACAATAACTGGGTTCTTACTTGCTGGAGTTGGAAATGTTGACTTGAGGAGGAAGACGAATTACCTAATTGTGGATGCAAGTAATGTTTTTCCACTTGCAGTAGTTATGCTCTGTGCTGAATGAATACTGATTTAATTATGCATTATTTTCCTTTTGCTCCACTAGTTGATTCCAAGTAAAATATCCTGTCACATAATTATATTCTATCTGTAATAAGATATAAATTAGGTGTCACTTATTAGTGTTCTAAATAAATACCAAATTCGACTGAAGTGTTCATTATCTGACCGAGTAATCTATTTATCTTTCTACTCAATATTGCATCTATATAATTTAAGTTCAAATCTCTTTAGAGTCTAAAGTTTAGATACTGCAATGGTTTTGTGTGTCTAATGTACTCGGTTTATCAGTTTCTTTGGGGAGGAAGGGGGGGGGGGTATGGGTAAATCTTTTAATACATCGTGACATCCATGCACCTACACCGGTTTTTTTCAATCAAAATCAGGCGCCATATGGGACTGTATACGTGTAACTGTTTTGGCACCTGAGATATTTTTGGTTTCCAGGAAAAGCAAGGATAAGAATTTGATTTTTCTTTTTCAAAATTCTGTTATTTTTTGTGGTCTCGTCTCATATATAATCCTTGTTCATGGTTCAGAAACTTCTGTTAAACAAATTCTTCTAAACAAATTGAAGAATTTTACTGTTAAACTACTGTATTCAAAATCATGCACCATATGGGACTGTGTACGTGTAATTCTTTTGGCACCTGAGATATTTTTGGTTTCCAGGAAAAGCAAGGATAAAAATTTTATTTTTATTTTTCAAAATTCTGTTATTTTTTGTGGTCTCGTCTCATATTGAATCCTTGTTCATGGTTCAGAAACTACTGTTAAACAAATTGAAGATGCATTCAAAGAGTTTACGACAAGAGAGGACATTGCAATAGTCTTGGTCAGCCAATATGTAAGTACATAGCCTTTTTTTCCTCGTCTTTGTCTGTTAACTTGTTAGTACTGTTTCACTGTTTAAATCTTCAGATATTGATATAAGAAAGTTATGTGGACTTGATCTGAGCATCTGTGCAATCTCACACTCTATTACATTTTTTAAGAAAATGTAAAGTACAGTATGTCACATCACACATTTAGAATTTATGCTTTTGATCCTATATGCACTGAGTGAAGCTTTCTCTTAAAGCATGCTTCCTATGTGAGGAATGAAAGCTGTTACTCGTCGTAGTAGTAGTTTGAAAATTGAAATTGGGTGGTAAATGTGTGTTCTGAATAGGTTCTAAATAAGCTTAGTGCTCCGATGACCTTTTGATTATAAGCAAGTCTCTGTTTTTGTTCATTTTGGTGATTTATCAAGATATAATGAGAACTGGATTATAAATCTACCCAATCAATTGCACTTTCTAGAATTCTGTTCTCTCCTTTCTAACTCTACCTTGCTCTCTTAATTCTTTTTAGTTCTCCCTTTCTTGAAATGCTTCCCCTTCCTATCCATTTCGAAACATTATTGATGCCGGACAATGGGTTAAAAAGCCCAAATAGAGTATTTTGGAGCAGTATAATAGACTTTGGAAGCCCATTTATTAGAATATTATATAATAGGTTTAGTTATATTATTATTAATGATATAAATTTTAGAACATGTCAAACTGACATGTTCTTATCGTCTACGCTTTAGTAGATAAGATCGTTTTAGCTGTCATGATTGATGGACCTTTTTTTCTTTCGTTGACTACTTAATTTTGTGCGGACCTTGTCACATGGTTTTAATTCAGCAAGTGGTTTACTTTGGCAGTTACTCGTTTCCCACTGTTTAGACATTGTTGGAACTTGGAACTGAAACAAAAGTATCTTTATGCCATTCAATTTAACTTCATGGTTCTTAACAGCATTTCTAAATAGATGAATGGTGTTTCCCCATGTTTTATGAATGTATACACTCTAATGCTTTTCGATCTTCAGGTTGCCAACATGATTAGGATTCTGGTTGACAGCTATAATAAACCAATTCCCGCAATTTTGGAAATTCCTTCAAAAGACCATCCATATGATCCTGCACATGATTCTGTTCTCTCTCGTGTGAAGTACCTCTTTTCCTCTGAATCAGTGGCATCTGAACGGCGTTAATCGCTCCGTTATGTTATATTAAATATTGTCACTTGGTTCAGCGTTTTGGAACCTCATAACGGCTTTTATTTATGGTCCTGAGTGGATATGATACAATGAATAAAATGAGTGCTGGTATATGCACGTGTGTAGTTGTGTACGTAGTTTCTTTGTGCAAGTCCAAGATGTCCTTGCTAATTGCTATATCTGATATAACTTGCGAGACTTGATGAAGCGGCTAGGTGAATTCCTATTTCTTTTATATGATATAGATAGCAACTTGCACCTCTTTGAATTCACTAGAAACTATTGGCAACCGGTCCCTGGCAAGTTGCCAGGGAAGTCTTATTTAACAAACGGTTTCTGAGCCGTTGGATCGATCATCCAACGGCTGTGATTTAAAAAAAAATAACACTGTACCGCATAAACTTTCTGTATGCGGTACAGAGTAATTACCAAAATGCCTCCTGTTTTCACATAAAAAATCTACTTTTCACCGTACCGTAGAAAATTTTTGCGGTACGTGAACGGTAGGGATATTTTTGTAATTTTCCCGTACCGCAGAAAGTTTATACGGTATGATGCGATTTTTTTTTTAAATCAGAGCCGTTGGATCAACGATTCAACGGCTCTGAAACAGTATGGTCTGTGGTAACCGTTTGTCACAGACCGTTCCCCAAATTTGACCTATAAGGTTTCCTTAGAATGTACAATATTGAAATGTTGAATTATCAGTATCGTTATTGAAAGCCTTTGTAATGTGAATCGTGATAAATGTGAGCATTGTTAAATAATTTTGGATACTAGGTGAATAAAATTCTGTACAAGCATTAGCAGAGTCATTCCAGAGGGAAAAAAATATAAAAATAAACTATCATCAAACAAAATTTTCGAACAAATTATTTAGAGTTTCAAATTTAAAAATGTGAAAAAAATATAAAAATAAACTATCATCAAACACAATTTTCGAACAAATTATTTAGAGTTTCAAATTTAAAAATGATATACATATATCTACCTATATTATATTATAAAAAATGAAATATTAAAAGTTTTGATACCTACTTTTTGGTACGGTACTGCTTACCTTATTTAATTATTTTACTTTATTATTCTTAATTATTTTTCATTAATTATAAAAAAAATACAATTTTTTCTCAAAATATTACACGTAATTTTTACTAAAACTTCTCCTAAATCATAACTAACCAATTAACTTTTTCTTACCGTACTTACCTTGTTTTATTGTTTTATTTATTATCTTTAATTATTTTACTTAATTATAAAAAAAATAAAACACTATCGTTTCTCAAAATAACTGACCAGTTACCTTTTTCAGCTATTACTTTTTCTAACTTTTCTAACTAAATTCTCTTTTTTCCAAAAATATAGTCGTCCTAACTAATGAAATAAATAGATAATATAATAATTACTAATAAATAACCGATTACCTTTTCCAAAGCCAAAAGATAATATCTTCATTAATTATTTAACTTAATTATAAATAAACAAAACACAATATTTTCTTAAAATATTACACGCAACTTTTCACAAAACTTTTCCTAAATAATAATAAATCAATTACTTTTTTTAGCTATTACCTTTTCTAATTTTTCTAACTAAAATCTCTTATTTCCAAAAATATGAACATTTGAATCAATGAAATAAATTGATAATATTATAATCACTAATACTAACTGATAAACTTTTCCAACTAAAATATAAAATCTTTTCTATATTTTCTAACTAAAATATCTCATTTTTTTCTAAATAATAACTGACTAATTACATTTTTCAGCTATTACCTTTTCAAACTTTTCTAACTAAAATATTTTCTTTATTAAAATATGAGCGTTCTAATTACCGAAATAAATTAATAATAGTAGCTAAAAGGTAATATCTTTTCTATATTTTCTAACTAAAATAAAATATCTCATTTTCAAACTTGATTTTTTTTACTTAAATATTTATTATTTGTAAAAACATGTAGTTCTATTTTATAAAATAAAATAATAATATTGTAGTTCCTAATAACTAACCAATTATCTTCTTCAACTAAAATACATTATCTTCTCAAAATTTTCTGACTAGAACCTCTCCTTTCCAAAAATGTCATGACCAAATTAAATATTTCAAGTTAATCTAATGACCAAATTAGGGGTACTCCAATACAAAAAACGTTTAAAATTATTGGCTCTATTCAACAAAAAAATTAAAAAAATAAAAAAAAATAAAAAAAGTTATTGTTCACGTGATGACGTAGCACGTGAACATTAACTTTTTTTTTATATTTTTTTTTTATATTTTTATATTTTTGTTGAATAGAGTCAAGAATTTTATAAGTTTTTTGTGAATGTGACCCTAGCGGGGCCATTAAAATAAATGAAATATAATTTATTTAGTGTAGGTTTCTAGTTTCTATTCAAAGGTTGGTTTCTATTTGAACGCTAGCATATATATATATGGGTTGGACTCCATAAAGAACACTTTAAATAAAGAACAACAAAGAACACCTCATATCTAATAGATCCATTGCCCCTGGCGGGGCCACCCAATACAAAAAGTTCTTATTTTTTTAGGCTCTATCCATCCAGGAAAAAAAAAAAAAAATTTGAAAATTTTACTGTTCATCGATGACGTCATCAGTGACGTCATCATGAACAGTAAAATTTTCAAATTTTTTTTTTTTTTTTGCTGGATGGATAGAGCCTAAAAAAATAAGAACTTTTTGTATTGGGTGCCCCTGGCGGGGCCAATGGATCTATTGGAATAAATGATTTTATAGTGTTCTTTATTGTTCTTTATATAAGAGTGTTCTTTATGGAGCAAAGGCCTATATATATATATATATATAGTCATGCTCCACTAGAAACCAATTTAAAATAGAAACTAAAAACCAGATCCAGCCCCGTGAGAAATCACTAAATTAAATTATAGAAATCAGCCGTTTATATTACAAAAATCATTAAATTATACAATGGAAATCACCGACTAGTTCAGCAAAAACTTCAGAACAAAATCCAGTTCTTCTTCCATCACCCTACCCCCCACACCATCATTGCCTCCTCGAATACAAAACAAGTCAAGCACTGTGCGGCAATTGTCATTTTTTTATTTTACTTGAATAGACACATACAATTATACATACACCTATATATATCTATTCATTTAATCTCGGACTCATACACCAAGCAAAGCAATAAAATTGATGGTGTGTATTAGCAGATCATCGGAGCTCGATGGTGTCCCCTACGGAGCCAGAGGTCAGAAAGGAAGGAGGTGGTGGCAAGAGAGGCTCGCCGAATTGTTGCCGGAGAAGATGGTGGTGATTCGAGCTCGTCGGAAGATGGTGGTAATTAATGGGGTGCAGGTGATGGGACGGTGGTGGGTGGTGGTTGATGGTGGCGTGGTCGTGGTCGTGGGGGTCGTGGGGGTGGGAGTCGGGATTGTTGGTGGAGAAGGCAGTGGGGGTGGGGTGGGGTTGGGGGATGGAGTTGTAATTAAAAATTAATTAAAATGTTAGTGATTATTTTTTTAGATTTTAGTGATTTCTGTTGGGCTGAGATTGGATTAGGGCTTGGTTTCTAGTTTCTATTTTAATTTTGGTTTCTATTTGATCATGTGCCTATACATATGTACATATATATATATATATATATATGGTCATACTCAACTAGAAACCAATTTTTAACTAAAAACTAGAAACTAAGGACATAATTGTAAATGTACTTTTCTAAAAATCACATCCCGACACTTTCTCTGTCATCCATCAATCATCATACATGTATATACATTTTATACACTACATCATCATCATTCACAATCGTCACCACCGTTAATCAAAGCAACAATCTTCTCCTACCGCCACCACATCCATCTTCACCTCCACCTCCACTTCTAATTTTGTTTCGACAGCCACCAACACCATCATACGACCAAACTAATACGACACACCATCATCGTCGCCACCCACCACCGCCACCCACCATACTACCATCACCACTGTTCAGATCGAAACTCGTCATTCATTGTTCATCATAAATCGAAACTTGTCGTCGTCGATGATTATTGTTCATCACTGATCTGTTCTTAATATATTAAATTATATTAAGAAATCACTAAATCATATTACAGAAATCAACCGTTTATATTACAGAAATCACTAATTCGTATAGTGAAAATCACCGACTATTACCAGTTCAGCAAAAGATCTATACTTTAAAATATACATACATACACATAAACTCATATCTGTAAAATCATCACCGAAGACGATGACGAACAGAAACGACGCAAAAAAATGATGAGAACAACCACGATGATGATTCGACGAATGGAAAAGATGAACAGAAGCTCGCTGGAGCTCGTAATGGCAGAGGAAGACGATGAAGATGGTGCCCCTGCGGGGCCAGAGGTCGGAAAGGGAAAGGAGGAGTCATATCTGCAAATTTCCACTTTGCCGGAAAATTCGAGCTCGCTGGAGAAGATGGTGGTAGTGGTAGTGGGTGAGTTGTATTTGTGCGTGGAATGATGTATTTAAATTGGATGTAAGTGTTTAAATAAGGCCATTAGATTTAATTAGATCCTAAGGTTACTAGAGATTTCTAGTTTTTATTTTAGAAGGGGTTTCTATTTGATCATTAGCCTATATATATATATATATATATATATATATATATATATATATATATATATATATATATATATAGGAAATCAATCAGGAGCCCCCGGGGGATATCCCCCTGCCCTCCATGTTTCATTGCGGGCGCCCGCCATGTTTCATTGCGGGCGTCCGCCATGTTTCATTGCGGGCGTAATTTTGTTAAAATTAATTAAAAATAGGAAAATAAGATAAAATTTGAATAAAAATTCATAAAAAATTCAAATATTAATACTCATTAATTCTATGATTAATTTTACATTAGATTAACTAATTTTCTATTTTTGAGATTTTATACATTAGATTCACTTAGTTAGGAGTACGGGTCAAATCGATAGTTGACTACCACTAATTGTTAAAATTAATTTTTTATTTTTTGAAAACTTGGGAATATCAATATATTAGATATATCTTAACATCCGTACGGTTGGATCGTCGAGAAATAGTTTTTAAAAAATAGAAACTATAATCAGTGACAAAGCACGAGTTACGGTACTAGTCAATATACTAGTGATCTACTAAAATCTCCAACCAAATTAATTTTGTATTTTTTGAAATTTTGGGAATATCAATATATTAGATGTATCTTAGCATCCGTACGGTTGGATCGTCGAGAAATAGTTTTTAAAAAATAGAAACAATAATGAGTGACAAAACACGAATTACTGGTACTGGTCAATATACTAGTGATCTACGAAGATCTCCAACCAAATTAATTTTTTATTTTTTGAAAACTTGGGAATATCAATATATTAGATATATCTTATCATCCGTACGGTTGGATCGTCGAGAAATAGTTTTTAAAAAATAGAAACAATAATGAGTGACAAAGCACGAATTACTGATACTCGTCAATATACTAGTGATCTACGAAGATCTCCAACCAAATTAATTTTTTATTTTTTAAAACTTGGTAATATCAATATATTAGATATATCTTAACATCCGTACGGTTGGATGGTCGAGAAATAGTTTTTAAAAAATAGAAGCAATAATCAGTGACAAAGCACGAGTTACAGTACTGGTCAATATACCAGTGATTTACTAAGACCTCCAACCAAATTAATTTTTTATTTTTTGAAAATTTGGGAATATAAATATATTAGATATATATTAACATCCGTACGGTTGGATCGTCGAGAAATGGTTTTTAAAAAATAGAAACAAAGAAGACAACTTATCGGGAAACTTTTGACTTATATGCCACGTACAATATGTATGATTTGTTTGTGGCATGACCGCGGCTATAGCATTTGACAAAGCAATGTCTTGATCGGTAATAATCGCAACGGGATGTTTGTTGTCAATGGCTTCCAACCATGTTTCCAAAACCCATTTGTAAGATGTTTCTTTCTCATCCCTTACAAGTGCAAATCCAAACAAGATGTTTTGGTAATGGTGGTTCACACCCGTAATAGGTATAAACGGCATGCAATACCTATTAGTCCGATAAGTCGAGTCGAAGGTTACCACGTCTCTAAAATTCTTGTAAGCATTAATCGACCGAGAATCAACCCACACCAAACCCCTAACACGATTCACCTCGTCCACATCCACTCGATAAAAGAAATTTCCACCACAAGCTTCTTTCAATTCTCGTAGCAAAGCCAAACCACAATCCGCATCACCGGAATCAAACACCCGTTGTCGAATGTCGCGTACGACATTACGTATGTCTTGACTAGAATAACCAAGATTTTGAATACCACTACATGACTCACTAAGAAATTTCATTATTTTCACGGTCTCGATTCCCGATTTGTGAAACAACTCAATTATCGATCGGGTAAACGAATCTATGTTATGCGACCTTCGCATGAATTGTACTTTATCCGGTGTAACCATGCCATGATTGTGTTCTAAGTTGACCGAAGTTACTTCCCATTTGTTCAAATTCACTTTATGAGTGACACACATCCGAGCTTCACAATTAGTTCGACTAATAAAATCTCTTGTCCGCTTCCCTTTATCCATAACACCCGGTGTGTTCGGACCTCGTCTCCCACCCTTCCGACAAATATACATCCGCGATGCAAGATCATCAACATTTTTATGTTTATGAGTGCTCCTAATAATTATCTCAAACCCCACCTTACGACCATAATTTTTATAAAATAATTCCGCTTCTTGTAAAGAATCAAATTGCATACCAACACAAGGCACTTCATCATTCATATTTGCAAAAAAAGATCCAATATTTTCTTCTCCAATATTAGCTTTATCATTGTCATGACCATCAATATCATCCTTTTTTCCAATATTAACATCTTCATCACTATCAATAATTATTTTTTCTTTCCCTTTCAAATTAGAAGTATCACCAAAATTAATATCATCCTTTTTTCCAATATTAACATCTTCATCACTATCAATAACTATTTTATCTTCCCCCTTCAAATTAGAAGTATCACCAAAATTTTTACCAACATTTTCAATATCATCATCAATATCATCAACATCTATTGTTTCATGAATTTCAACACCATTCTCATCAAAAAGTTTACGAAAAACTCTTTTATTTCGAATGGGAGTTACGTAATTGAAGTTGTTATGATCACTAGAAGAGTTAGAATCGTAATTAAATAAATAGGAAGCCATGAAAATTCTAACCTTATTTTTTGCTCTCCAAAGATGAACAAAGTTGGAAAAAACTGTGCAGTTTGAAAAAAATAAACGGCTGGAAAGTTGATGGAAAGTTGAACAAAAGGCTGGACAGGAAAAAAATAAAAGGCTAGAAAGTTGATGGAAAGTTAAGCGCCCGCCATGTTTCATTGCGGACGCCCGCAATGTTTCATGGCGGGCGTCAGGAATATTTTTATTATTTACCTAGTTTGTGAAATATATTATAAAATTAATTAAAAATGAAGAAAAGATTAAATTTGAACTAAAAATTTATACACACTCAATTAGTGGTAGTCACTATTTTTGGGATGAATGAAAACTCAATATCAAATATTTTTCTATTTTCTTGATTTTTTAATAATATTTAACTTGTTTGTGAAATATATTATAAAATTAATTAAAAATGAAGAAAAGATTAAACTTGAACTAAAAATTCATACACACTCAATTAGTGGTATTCACTAGTTTTGGGATGAATGACAACTCAATATCACTATTTTTCTATTTTCTTTATTTTTCAATAATATTTAGCTAGTTTGTGAAATATGTTATAAAATTAATTAAAAAAGAAGAAAAGATTAAATTTGAACTAAAAATTCATACACAATGTATTAGTGGTAGGCACTAATTTTGGGATGAATGTCAACTCAATATCACTATTTTCCTATTTTTAATTTTATTTTCATTGCGGGCGCCCGCCATGTTTCATTGCGGGCGCCCGCCATATTTCATTGCGGGCGTCCGCCATGTTTCATTGCGGGCGCCCGCCATGTTTCATTGCGGGCAGAGGGATCAGGGGGATATCCCCCGGGGGCTGTGGAACGAGTCCGATATATATATATATATATATATATATATATATATATATATATATATATATATATATATATATATATATATATATATAGGCTTGTGCTCAAATGAGACCCCCCCTTATTATGAGAACTGAGAATGAATCATGATCCTTCCTTTTTTAGCGCCAACTTCTAAACTAGTCCATTGATTATTACTGACTTCTATAACATACAAGAAATACTCAGAAATTAATATACGTATCTCTCTTTTTCCTCTCTCTCATCTCTCCCAGTTAACTGCTTTCGTATCTCTCTTCTCTCTCGTCTCTCGTCTCTTGTCACTCATCTCTATCGATTACATTAAATTTACATCAGTTTCAGCTTAGTTTTAGCTTCGCTTTACATAACTTTTGGACGAATTTCACTTCGGTGTTATCTCTCTTTCCAGTGATAAAAGATTTTGTTCATCTGTTCTTTTATAATTGTTTTCGTAATGATTACAAACAATTTGTTACGAATTAGTAGTAATCAAGGTATTTTTCCCAATTTTTGTTAGTATATTGATATTTATGCTTAATCGATTTGTTGTTGATTTAATTTTGTTAACAGATTTAGCTTCGGATTTTGTTTTTTTATTCTTATCCGCTGATTAGCTACAACCTAAGTTGTTTTTAATAATTTGTTAGTGTAGTGGTGATTTGTTTTAGTGATTTGTAATTTTAAGAAGTTTACAGTAGCTTACATGAATTGATTTTGTAAATATGTAATCATATATTTTTAAGTGATTTGTTATTTTCCTGTTCATTGCTCATTATATTTGTGTTTTTATGTTTTTCCTTTAGGTGTTAACAGTGGTGATTTATTGATTAATAGTATCTTTTATTTTGGTGATTTGTCTTTGTTTAGTGATGTGCAATTGTCTTCCTCATAGCTCATTATATGTGTGTTTTTATGTTTTCCGTTTAGGTGTTAGCAGTGGTGATTCTTCAAATTTTATCCACCTTATTGATAATGCTAATCAGTCTAGTTCCGCTAATCAATCTGGTTCATATGAAAGCGATGATGCAATATCAAAATGTACTATCACACCAGGTGGTAGGAGATACTATGTTCCTGTGCGTATTGATGAGGATTGCATACCAGTTGTTAATAAGGTGTTTGATTGCTTGGAGAAAGGTATGGTATTTTATCAGGAATATGGTCGAATATCTGGCTTTGATGCACGTCGTAGCACGGAAAAGACGACTGATGATGATCCTGAAACAATCATTTGTAAATACGTGGTTTGTAACAGGGCTGGGTATAATGAAAGAAACTGATTGTGCCTGATAGTAAAAGTAAAGTACGTCGACGAAGAACAGTTACGAATAGGTGTGGCTGTCCTGCAAAGATAGTTTTGAGGCTTGTGTCTGGTACGCTGTATAGAATAACTACATTTATTGAGAGACATAATCATGATCTTGTTCCGAAAAATGCTAGGCAGTTTTTGAGAGTAAGTCGTCAAATGTCTAGTATTTCACGAAAGTTTGTTTTTGATGCTGCCAATGTTAATATCGGAGTAAGCAAGTCTCATGGCCTTATGAAAGAGTTGTTTGGTGGCTATGCTAATGTGGGTGCTACAGTTAGAGAGTTTAGGAATTTTAGTAGAGACTTGAAGGCTTATGTTGAGGAACGTGATGCACAAATGATAATTGACAAATTTAAATCGAAACATGACATTTGTGAGTCCTTTTATTATGCATATGATGTTGATTCAGAAGGCCATTTGACCAAATTCAATTCAGATTTTTAACCATCAACCTCAATTCATCCAATTCAGATTTTTCATTCAAAAATTGACCATCATCCCCATGAAACTGTTGCTGCTGAAAATCTTGATTGTTGCTCCAGTTGAAATTGGGATGATAGGTGGCTGGAGCTGGTTGCGAAGGTTTCTGGAAGTTACTCACAAACTGTGCCGATTCAAAAGATATGGCACATTGACTCGTCTCATGTGCGCCCTCACATAGCTCACAAACACTAGCAACTTGAGGCACCCCTTGCTTTGACATAAAATCCAATTTCTTATTAAGTGCCTCTAGCTGAGCTGCTAGAGCTGTGACTGTATTAACTTCCAGAATTCCCGCTAATTTGCCTTGTGATAATCTCTGAGTTGGATTCTGGTATTCATTCGCAGCCATCATCTCAATTAGCTCATAAGCTTCCGCATATCTCTTAGCCCATAAAGCTCCACCTGATGTTGCATCTAGCATGGGTCTTGACTGTGCACCCAAGCCATTATAAAAGCAGTTAATCACCATCCAATCAGGCATCCCATGATGTGGACACTTCCTTAGCATCTCCTTATATCGCTCCCAAGCCTCGCACAAAGATTCTTCAGACTGCTGTGAAAATTGAGTAATAGCGTTCCTGATTGTTGCGGTCTTTGCCATGGGGAAAAATTTATTGAAAAATTTCTGAGCAAGATCCTCCCATGTCAAAATAGAACTTGCTGGTAGAGAGTACAACCAGTCCTTAGCTTTATCCCTCAAAGAGAATGGGAAAAGTCTCAATTTGATAGCATCTTCCGACACCCCATTGATCTTGAAAGTGTCGCAGATCTCAATAAAGTCCCGGATGTGCATGTTAGGATCCTCCGTAGGAGCACCCCCAAACTGAAACGAATTCTGCACCATCTGAATTATGCTAGGCTTGATTTCGAAAGTATTAGCTGCAATAGCTGGCCTGACAATGCTAAATTGGATGTCCTTGATCTTTGGTTAAGAATAATACATCAATGCTTTCGCTGCTGCTGCTGGTTCTCCCATTGCTACCTACAACACATAAAACTAAACAACTATATATAAGAAACAATCCGAGTCAGTGAACTCTAACGACCACTATTGACAAGCACATAAACCAAAAATAAAACACCGATGATCCCCAGCAGCGGCGCCAAAAACTTGTTTGCACTAATTCACGCAAGCGTACGTGGTCACAAGTAATATAGATATAAGTCAAGTTCGTTCCCACAGAGATCTTGGTTTTTAATCTAGTTTAGTACCTATGCAACAAATTGGGATTTTGATAACTAAAATTAACTAAGAAGCAAATTAACAAACTAAGAATTAACTAACTAACTAGAATTTAAATCAAATTATTTCTACAAGAGAAAGCATGGAATCCTAACTTCATTAAATACTTTGCTTAGATCTGACGCCTTTAATCACTATATGCAATGGTTATGATATCTGATCAGATAATACGAAACAAGTATACGCTACTTCTCAGTATACGAATACCAAACTAAACCTACATCCACAAAAGAGATAGAAGATGAATAGACACCAATTATGCTTAGACCCTATATCTCTATAGAATTTGAAAACATAACGGTTGAAGAACAAGTTATCCACATTGATCACATAGGGTAGCATATTATCTCTAATCATGCCACAAATCATGATGTTAAAACATCAACCTATCCTATGCTAGCATGGCAAGTTCTAAATCTCAAGATCCACTCTCGTTTAGCAAGAGATTAACAAATTAGATGTTCATGACGCATCTATCAAGTAAGCATAACCATACGAGGATATCAAGATATACATCACACATAGATCTTTTAAAGCATCAAGATACTAAAATCCATAAATAAATCCGTTAGAATCCCATGACAATTATTAGTTCATAATCGAACCTCTCGTCATCATGGGATCTGATGAAACCATGATAAAAACAAAGTATGAAAATATACAAGTAAACCTAAGTAATTGATATGTAATGGTTCTACTCCTAATGATAATGATACAAATTACAAGGGTTGGATGTGTTTATATAGGCTCTAGAAGTCTTGTCCACCAAGCAATTGCCTTTTTAGAGTTGGAATAGAAGATTGGCAATTTCCGTTCTTGAATGAGAATAGAATTACAAATTCCATGTGTAGATCTGATTCTGGAATGTTCTAGCCGCCCAGAGCAATTACCATACTTATTAGAAGTAGGAATTATAGCAATTTCCTTGTCAAAGTTGAATTTCTGCAGCTCGGCACATAATACGTTTCCTAAACTGATTCGGTTTTTAAGGAAAATTCATAGCTGACTTTTCTTCAATATTTCTGGGCCGTTCCAGTTGTATTTGGACCTCTGAACCAATTTAGAATGATAGAGAATCTCGTTAGCTTCGCGTGGACAGTAAGATCGCCCAAAACGGAGTTCTAGAACTCAAGATATGGCCAAAATCGTAAAAAGGGCAAAACTGTAATTTTTCAGCGCGACTTGGAGCAGACTGCTCAGGATCTGGGGCAGACTGCCCAGCTCCAATCTGCACTCCAGTTCGAATTTTGGCGCAGACTGCTCAGATTTGGCGCAGTCTGCCCAGCAACAATCTGATGGAATTTTCTGTTCCTCGTTTTTCAGCTTTTTCTTTTCGTTGCTTTTGCAATAGCTTCCGTCTTCATTTCCTCTTGACTTATATACTACTTGGTAGCTGACTTAAGCCTCCATTCTTCAATCCATATCATCAAACAACTCCCAAAATGATGGAATCTACATCCTTAATCTATATCACTCCAACCCTGCACAATTAAACAAAACACGTCAAAACTACCACAAACTTGAGGCCAAAGCAATCAATTTAAGCCGATATAGAATGCTCCAAGTGGATATAAAATCCACTTATCACTGCTTGTTCTTCAGTATTAAATTGAGTCTCCTAGTTGTTTTTATCTCCTTTATATGTCTCCATGTGCCTCATCAGAAACACACCACAATCTTTGCTATTTTTTAATGTTTGCCAAGGCATTGTGGCGCAATATGTCTTCATTCGAGTGATAGAGCTTGCGAACCATGCCTGGTCTTTCTCTTTCAGGTACTTTGCAAAGTACTTTACAACAGGTATCAGTCCAAAAAATTTCAAATCACTATAATTTTTTAGTGATTTGCTTAGACAAATTAATTTTTTATCCACTACAAAAGTGAATAAGTAATTTGGTGAGTTGATTAAACACGTTAACATGACATTAATTATGAATCTTATAAATAGGATGATGTCGAGAATGATGATTTTGTCTATGCTGAACAACAAACGGATTCAACAATACAGTGCTCACAACCTAGACCACAATCTGAACCAGCACAAGAGGTATAATACGAAAAATACATTTGTTTTGGGAATATAAGGCATGCACTATGTAATTGCAAAAAATCTCATTTCTTCAAGTTTACCTTGTTTAATAGAACATGGACAGAGATGCACCAGGACAAGAAGAGCAACCTCCAAACACTAAACCAATAGAAGAGGTATATATTGTTTGATTTGTTTTTAAAGAAAATTGCACAAAGATACCGTTTTATTACAACTTCTTATTATTTTAATCAGGGCTGGTTTGAAAGATTAAGGGTCAAGACTGTCACGTTATTGGATGCACTTGAGGCATATAGAATTGAAATGGAAGAGGCAAAAGTTAAGCATGTTAGTCACAGAGGCATGCCTGTTTACATCTAATAACAAGCCTAATTGTTTGTAATGCTTTGCATTACTTACATGACCTCTTAACTGAGGGAACCTCTAGTTGTAGAGTTTCTATTTATTTTGAACTTGGAATAGGCATCAAATCCTAGTTGTGTAACTATACTTATATAGTCAAGAATAATGCTTGAAAGAAGTTCCAAGGTTCATGCCTCAAGCAAGAAGATAAAGACTATCAAATAATCACAGTTGGGATTTGAAGAAATGAAGAATTTGCCTAAGTATCAATTCGAGAAGTACATTTGTCTATTCGAGAAGTCTAGCATTCGAGAAGTCAGAGATTCGATATCTGAGAAGACACTGTTCGATATGTCTGAATGAACTATTCGATATCTCAGAGATTCGACATGTCTAAATACTCTATTCGAAAACTCAAGAAGTCAACAAGTCAAAATGGTATTCGAGTTCTCAAAGAGTCAACAAGTCAAAGTTCCATTCGATATCTCAAGGACTCAGAAAAGCTATTCGATATCTCAAGGATTCGACAAGTCAAGTGTTCTATTCGACAACTCAAGGAACCCTGGAGAAAAGTACTATTCGAGAAGTTATCTAATCCTAGTTCTCGAATCAATCACTTATCCACTTCTCGAATACATTCTTGGAGACAAAATACTGAAGAAATTGTACAAGTCTGAAACCTGCAACAAGCCAATGCACTTTATGGACCACAATCTGTAACGTGCTCTGGAAAGCCTACAAGGAAGCTTGGAGAGATATAGAAGAGACAAAGAGCTAAAGAAGTGGATCTGAACAGAACTTTGCAAAGTCAAATCTGTAGCCGTTTGGATGCTTACTCAAAAAGGATAGACATACAAGAAAGTAATTTATCCTGTAACCTTATTTGTAGTAACTGAGTTGTATTCATGTTCTATAAGAATACAATCTCACTTCTGGAGCTGATTAAGTTTTTCATACACATTGTAAGATATATCTCTCTAAGAAAAACGAAGCTGAGAATACTACCATTTGTATTCACAGATTGTAGCAACCTTTATCTAATAATATATTAGATTAAAGTGATATTGTGTCTTGTGTTGTTCTTTATCTGCACCTACACCTTTGCACACACAAACACTTATCTTGGTACACAGATTCAAGAACAATAAAAGTTCAATAATCCATTCACCCCCCCCCCCCTGTATTCTTTTGTTGTATTCAATACTCAACAAGTGGTATCAGAGCGGGCTGTTTATTCAAAAATAGAAAAACAATCATGAGTTCGAATACACCAAAGACCACAGGAACGGTGAAAGTCCCTAAGTTTGACAAAGAAAATTATAACCTCTGGAAGATAAAAATGATGTTGTTCATCAAAGCCTCTCATCCTTTGTATCCTGAGATTCTCAAGAATAGTCCCTTTGTTCCACAACAAGAAATGCCTGAAAAGATTGTTGGAACTACAACCATTCCAAGATCTTATGTGGCCAAGGAACCATCCAAATGGACAGAATCAGAAAAGGAGATGGTTGCTCTCGACAATCACCTCACGTTGCTAATTATTGATTCCATGGATATGTCAATGTTTGCAAACATTGCATCGTGTACATCTGCCAAAGAAATGTGGGATCACATTGAGGTGTTATGTGAAGGGACTGATGAGGTCAAGGAAAATAAGAAACAGATATTGGTCACACAGTATGAAGCTTTCATGGCACAGCCCAAGGAAAGCATCACTGAGATGTTTGAGAGATTTCACAAGCTAGTTACTGAGTTGCAGATGAATGGTAAGGTTTACAGCACCAAGGAGTTGAATATGAAGTTTCTATTGTCTTCTCCAAACCACCTAGAGCAGAGGGTCATTTCTCTAAGAGAAAGAGATTTGAACAAAATCACATATGATGTGCTCTATGGGGTTTTAAAAACTCATGAGCTTGAGTTGCTTCGAAAAAGGGCTATCCAAGCCAACCAAGGCAGAATGATAAACACATCATGTGCCCTGATTGTCAATAAATCTATTCAAGATCTAGAAGCATCTACAAGTTAGCTAAGGATAGAGGAGAAGGAGGAAGAAGAGTTCTATACTCTTGAAGAACTAGATGTAATGGAAAACACTTCATATGCTTTCATGGCCAGAAAATTTCCAAACATCAGATTCAAGAGGAACCAACCCTTCAAACCTAAAACCCAAAACCATTCATTCAACAAAAGCAAGGCACCTGCGAAAGCAAACAATAATAAATTTAAAACCAGCCATGTGGATAGGTCATCTGTAAGGTGTTATAGATGCAATGACCTAGGGCATTTTGCCAGTGAATGCAAGAAGCCTAAAAAGAAGGATAAAGAGTTTCTAGAGCTTGAAGCTAAGTATGAGGCCCTTCTGAAAAAGCAGACAAAAGGTAAGGCCTACATAGCTGAAGGGAAGTGTTGGGATGATTCTGATAGTGATGGAGAAGAGCAAGAATTTTGTAACTACGCCTTGATGGCCAATTCCAAGGATGACACATCTTCATCAGACTCTCAGGTACCATCTCTCACTACCATAGACATGTCTGTTTCTGAGTACAAATGCATGATTGAACAACTATCTGTTGAAATGTTTAATATTCATACTAGTATGACTGCTGCTAATGAGGAAATTGCTAAACTGTCTACTAGAAATGAAATGTTAATAAAAAAGAATGAGGAACTTGAGCTAACTGCTATGCAAGTAGAAAACCTTAAGAAAGAAGTTGAATATCTATATAATAAGGTTCTATGTGCTAGTCAAATGGAAAAAGCTCTTAGGGATGAACTAGCTGAAAATGAATTCAAACTGAAAAGCTTTAAGAACTCGTCTGGTATACTGCAATCCTATCACGAGAAAATTCAAGCTAAACCCAAGGCTACAATTGGACTTGACTATGGCACTCTTAAACAGGGGAAAGGCTATGCTGTCATTGAAGATGACATAGTTGTTCAGGAGGAAGTGCCTCACATTTTGAAAAAGGCTGAGACTCCAATCTTTAAAGAATCAACATTTGAAATTGATGAGGATGCCTTACTCATCAAGCAAATGTTGAATGATGAGGATGAGGCACAATCCAGTGAACAACAAGCATCCTCTAAGAGTGAGAGTGTCAAGCCAAAAGCCAAGGAGCTAGTAGGTGATAGGTCTAGACCTAAGAAGTTTGTTAAGTTCATTTCAGCTGGGAAGAATGAATCTGAGAAGAAAGTGGCTAAGAAGAAACAGAAAAGAAATGGCAAGCTAGGGATTAACAAAGATAACAACTATGCTTATATGCCTAATACCCCTAGGAAAACTTGTCATAATTGTTTCAGTACCAATCATTTAACTCATGCATGCAAGAAACCTGTTGGTAGTGTGCCCAAACCTTTCTATGATTGTTCTGTGCCTTTAAGACACAGAGATGCTCCATTTTGTGATAAATTTGACTGTATGCCATGCAATATGAATGTTATGACTAGTTGTTTCAATTTGAGAAGGCAATTCATTGATGGTTGTATCAGTCATAATTCTCACACATACTATACAAGGTCAAAGTCTTCAAGTCCTCCTAGAGATAGGAAGGTACCTCTGTCACCTAAGTCTGAAACCTCAGGTTCTAAGACTTCTAACAGTGACAAGAAGACTAACTCCAAGAAAGTTGATAAGCATGTTGTTTTTGATAAAACTGTTTCTAAGTCACATGGACCCAAACTTGTTTGGGTACCAAAGGAGAAGTAATACCTTTGTGTTTGCAGGGCAAAGAAAGTGAAAAGAAGGTCATGTGGATTTTGGACAGTGGATGCTCAAATCACATGACTGGTGATATGATTGATACTCCTATGGTTTTGATGATCACATTCAGCAAGCTATTTGCTTGTAGTTTGATATAAAACATTGTGTTATGGTTATACTAACTTGGTTTTGCAGGGTATATTAAGTTTACTAATTGTTTACAGAATATATATATACAGCAAGCCATTTGGTGTTACAACAGAGACAGTTTGGCAATCCATTTGCACTGACAGACACAAACAGCAAGCCATTTGCAAACTGCCAGAAATCCTGAAGATAAAGATCAAGATTGATTCTCATGGATTTATTTCAGGAAATATATTGTGAGGATTCTTTATTATATAATACGTACACAATATATTCTAGAGCTCAAATCTTTTCAAATATCTTTCTTTAAAACATTTTATAAAAACTTATGGGAGTTTCCTTATTTAAAAGATTTCTTTCTACAAAATCTCCTATACACGTTTTATATTCATACGAACAGAAGGGATATGTTTTTCATCAATCTCTTTCTCTCAAACCCTCTGTCTAACGTTCATAAGAACGTTTGTAAAATCTCTAACCAATTGAACGTTGGAAATTGATTCTAATAGTTCGAATAAATTGGTGATTGATTTTCTGAACGTTGGTGTGAAGCTTTATAAACTGATTCTTGTGTTCATTCGTTTCTAACAATCCAGAGAACATTCAGAGAAAACTTTCAAGCACACAAGATTTCAAACAACTCGGTTTTTCATTGCTATATTCTTTTGATACTCTCGAGCTCTTAATATATTCTATACGTGCTATATCTTAAAGAGTTCATAGTTTGAGTTGTATTCAGCTATTGATTGTATTGTTCGAATTGTAAGGTTTAGTTGTTGGACAAGTTGGCTTGGGAACTAGGGTTTGGTGATCGTTGCTAGAGAAGTATACTTGGGAAGTATAGCTTAGAGAGCAAGTTCAGAAACAGGAGTTCAGCACGCCATTTGTCAACAGCTGGGATATAAGGGAGATATATTATTGTATCTTGTAATTGGTTTTATTTCAGTGATCAATAATATATTCTCTTACCAAGTTGGTAAGGGACCAGGACGTAGACCATAGGGGTTAGGGGTCGAACCTGGCTAAAAGTCTCTGTGTTCTTTATTTTCTGCTCTTTACTTACTGCTTGCATTTAGCTTACTGTTTATGCACTTTACTGCACTTATTGTCTTTACATTCAGCATACTATTTGCAATCAGCTTACCATTTGTCTCTGCATAAAACGAAATCAGTAAGTTGTTTCTGGTAATTTTTAAAATCGGACTTAGTTGAATATAGTTAGCCATTTACACCTATTCACCCCCCTCTAGGTGTGCATTTTCATTTGGTATCAGAGCTTTGGTATACTAACATTTCTGTAACAGGAAAGTATTCGATCTTAATGGCTGAAAACTATCCCGAAGGAAAATCTGATTTTAGGCCTCCACTTCTTCATGGCACACACAACTACCACTGGTGGAAAAGCAGCATGGAAACTCACTTATCCAGAGATCCATTAGTTCTGAGAGTTGTGCAAAAAGGTCCTTATGTCTTTCTTGATAAAGATGGCAAGCCAAAGGATGTTGATGATCTTACTCCGGACGAATTAATCAAACTTGGCTACAATGGAAAGGCTAGGAGTTCTCTTATGAATGGTTTGAACCAGGCTGAATATGATAAAGTATCTTCACTCAAATCAGCAAAAGAAATGTGGGATGCTTTGGAGACTTATCATGAAGGTTCGAAATCTCTAAAGAAGGTGAAACTTAGCAAGCTAATGAATGATTTTGGAAACTTCAAGCTTAATGAAGGTGAAACTATCAAGGACAGTCAAGCACGGTTTCAAGTTACTATAAATTCACTAAAGAGACTTGGGAAATCTATACCACAAGACGAAATCAATATGAAGGTATTGAGTGCAGTACCATTTGTCTACGAAGCCAAAGTTACTGCCTTGGAATCCTCACCACTTATTGATACTATGGATCACTTAGCTGTATTTGCTGAGCTAGAGCAATTTGAAAGCAAGATAAATAGAAATCAGGTGGGAAGTTCAAGTGTTAAAGCTCCAACAGAAAAGATGAAGAATATGGCTCTCCATTCCAAAAACAGCAAGCCATTTGACTCAGATGGTGAATCTGATTCTGATGAGGAACTTGCACTTATTTCAAAGAAGATCAAGAGGCTGATAGAAAAGAAAAATATGATGAAAAGGGAAAGAGGTGGTTTCTACAACAACAAGAAAGGCTCAAAAGACTCTAAGGAGGAAACTTGTTTCGAATGTGGCAAGCCAGGCCATTATAAAAGGAACTGCTACAAACTGAAGTCAAAACAGCCTACTATTTTCAAGGATAAGAAGAAATCAAAGGCTCTACTGACTTGGAGTGATGATGATTCAGATTCCAGTGATGACTCAAGTGAAGAAATGGTGAACTTAGCACTTGTTGGAATCGAAGATGAATCTACTCAAGGAAATTCTGAAGGAGTCTATGCCGAAACTGATTCTGAAGAAGATCAAAGTGAGGTAAATTCTTTTAATGATTATGTATCTTCAGATGATACTATGTTAGATACACTAACAATGCAGGAACATACAAATATAAGCACTGTGGAGTTCATGGAACTAAAAGCCGAAAAAGATGAGTTTGAAAAGACAAATGCTCATTTAAAGAAAATCATTTCTTATCTCATGACCCAAAAGACTCCAGCTAGAAATAATGATAAAATGGTTATGGATCTAAAGGCAAAAGTCTCTCAACTTGAGGGAGTAAATCGTATGGTTCTAAAAAGAAATGATGTACTAATGGAGGAACTCAAAGAGAGAATGAATGAAATCAAAGGGCTCAGATCTGATGTTAAAATGAAAGACAAAGCATTGGAATCATACAAGATGAAGGAATCTAGTCAAGCCGAATCCTCAAAAACTGCTGAAAAGAGAGTTCAGCAAGCTGAACTCATCAAACAGCAAGCTGAAGTGATCACCCTCCTAGAAACAGAAGTTAAAGATCTCAAGAAGGGCATGGAAACTTTTGTTCAAGGTGAAGACACTTTAAAAACAATGATGAAGAAGGCAAATGTACCTTTGGTCAGAGAAGGTGTTGGTCTAAACTTCAACAAGAAAGATAAGGTGCTCAAATATGATGGAAGGAATGGCATACCCTATGACTATGCTATGCCCTGGAAGATATGCAACAAATGTGGTGCAAAAGGTCATCTGGAAAAACATTGTGTGGTTCAAGTAAATCATAAAGTGAAAACAGCTTACCAGAATGGACCAGTCAGGCGACAAACAGCTTACCAGAATGGACCAGTCAGGCAACAAACAACATACCAGAATGCAAATAGCAGAAGACAAACAACTTACCAACAGAATGATCAGTCCCCAAAAGTGGTCCAAATGTGGATCAAGAAATCTGATTTAAATGCTTTATATATTCTTGCTACTAACCAACCTGGACCCAAACCTATATGGGTACCAAAACATTGAGTTATTTTTGTTTGTTTTGTAGATGTGCCTTGCTGCTAAGATCAAGTCAAAGCAATGGATCTTGGACAGTGGATGCACAAGACATATGTGTGGAGACAAATCTCAGTTTATGAATCTCAAAATGAAAAAGGGTGGAAGAGTGACAATTGGGAATAGCAAAACTCTTCAAATCCTTGGTACCGGTTCTATTGGTAATAGTAATATTTCAATTGATAAAGTTCAATATGTCAAAGGTCTTACTTATAATTTGCTTAGTGTCACTCAATTATTTGATGATGGACATCATGTTGAATTGGGCATTGATAAAGCTATTATTACTATTGGCACTAACAAAATCCCCCTAGTTGCTAGAAGGAAAGGAAATATATATGTATTAGACTTTGATATGCAGGAAACAGCGTGCTGTTTGGCTGCAATAGATAATGACCCATATATTTGGCATAGAAGATTGGGACATGCACACATGGATTTGCTCAGAAAGTTATCAAGCAAGAAACTAGTGAGAGGGCTGCCCAAACTAAAGTATGTCAAAACAGAAGTATGTTCAGCTTGCCAATTGGGCAAACAGCTTCGAAGTACTCACAAATCAAAGAAAATGGTATCTACTTCTAAACCCTTAGAGCTTCTGCATTTGGACTTATTTGGTCCAGAAGCTTACAAGAGTATTGGAGGTAAACAATATGGTTTTGTGATTGTAGATGATTATTCTAGATTTACATGGGTATTATTTCTTTGTTCTAAAGATTGTGCTTTTGATGAGTTTAAGAAGCTAATCAAATTACTTGAGAACAAGTTGAATACAAGACTTGTAGGTATAAGGAGTGATAGAGGAGGTGAATTTCTCAACAAAGACTTCATTGATTATTGTGAAAAAAAGAGGAATTACACATGAATTTTCTGCACCAAGGACTCCACAACAAAACGGAGTGGTAGAAAGGAAGAACAGGTCACTACAAGAAACAGCAAGGACTCTATTGCAAGAAAGCAAGCTGCCTAGAAGTTTTTGGGCAGAAGCAGTGAATACAGCATGCTATGTGTTGAACAGAGTCATAATCAGACCTATTTTGAACAAAACTCCGTATGAACTGTTGAGGAAAAAGAAGCCAAACATTAGTTACTTCAAAATCTTTGGCTCAAAGTGTTTTGTGCTCAAGACAATTGATAATGATGGTAAATTCGATGCTAAATCTTATGAAGCTATTTTTCTTGGCTATTCTTTAACTAGTAAAGCATATAGAGTTTATAACTTAAATAAACGTATAGTTGAAGAATCTATTGATGTTACTTTTCAAGAGCCTAACAATGATCTGCCAAGAGACGAGGAAGAATTTGCAGGTAAAGTTGATAACATACAACCTCAAGTTACTGGAAATCAGCAAGCCAACAATACTGTTGAAACTGGAAGTCAGCAAGCCAATAAAACTACTGAGAATGGAAAACAGCAAGCTGGAACATCAAGTCAGCAAGCTGAATTGGTCAGATTAACTTCAAATGAAGAAATTGCTCAACATTCTCTACCAAAAGCTACAAGGACAGTAAAGAACCATCCTCCAGAACTTGTTATTGGAAATATCTCAGATGGAATCACAACAAGGAGAGGAAAAGCAAACTTTTGTGCTTATGCTGCCTTTTTAGCTCAAGAAGAACCCAAAAATATCAAGGAAGCATTAGAAGATGAAAATTGGATCATGGCAATGCAAGAGGAACTCAACCAATTCGAGAGATGTGATGTTTGGGAAGTTGTAAAGCCACCAGAAGATACTTCTATCATAGGAACCAAATGGGTGTTCAAGAACAAAGTGGATGAATTTGGAACCGTTACTCGAAATAAGGCAAGGCTCGTGGCTCAAGGCTATAATCAACAAGAAGGAATTGATTTTGAAGAAACATATGCACCTGTAGCTCGTTTAGAATCAATCAGAATGCTTCTTGCCTATGCATGCTACAAGAAATTCAAGTTATATCAAATGGACGTAAAAAGCGCATTTCTGAATGGCGTGCTGGATGAGGAAGTCTATGTCAAACAGCCTCCTGGATTCGAACATGAGAAGTTTCATGACTATGTTTACAAGCTCAAGAAGGCATTATATGGTTTAAGGCAGGCCCCTAGAGCGTGGTATGAGAGGCTTAGTAAGTTTCTTCTCAAAAATGGATTCATTCGAGGTAATATCGATCCCACATTATTTACAAAGCAAAATGGTAAAGATATTCTTGTTGTACAAATATATGTGGATGATATTGTATTCGGTGCTACTAATGAATCTATGTGTGAGTGGTTTTCTAAGTGCATGTACAATGAATTTGACATGAGCATGATGGGGGAACTCAATTATTTCTTAGGTCTCCAAATCAAGCAAACCAATGATGGTATTTATGTGCATCAATCCAAGTATACAAAGAATCTGCTCAAAAGATTTAGTTATGAAGATGTCAAAGCAAAAACAACTCCTATGACTCAAAACAGCAAGCTGTTTACAGATGAGAATGGTAAGGATGTGGATGTCAAACGGTATAGAGGTATGATTGGAAGTTTATTATATTTAACTGCCTCAAGACCTGATATCATGTATAGTGTATGTGTTTGTGCAAGATTTCAATCCAACCCTAAAGAGTCTCACTTAAATGCGGTTAAAAGAATTTTTAGATATTTAAGTGGTTCTATCAATCTTGGTTTGTTCTATCCTATCACAAATACTTTTGATCTTGTTGGGTATAGTGATGCAGATTATGCAGGGTCTCAAACTGATAGAAAGAGTACAAGTGGTGTTTGTGCATTCCTTGGACAAAGCTTGGTTTCTTGGCAATGCAAAAAGCAAGCTTCTGTTGCTTTATCCACGGCTGAAGGAGAATATCTAGCAGCTGGTAGCTGTTGTTCTCAGATTTTATGGATGATTCAAACACTAAAGGACTTTGATATCAAGTATGGCAAGATTCCAATATATTGTGACAACACAAGCGCCATCAATATTTCGAAGAATCCGGTGAATCACTCAAGAACAAAACATATTGATGTTCGACACCATTTCTTGAGAGATAATGTTGCTAAAGGAAAGATTGAGTTGGAATTTGTCTCAACAGAATTTCAACGAGCGGATATTTTCACGAAGCCATTAGCTGAAGAAAGATTCTCATTCTTACGAAGGGAGCTTGGCATGTGTACTGTGTAGTCAGTAAGTTGACAAGCACAGAATGGGTAATGTTGGCTTACTATTTGTATCTGAACTGTTTATATGCCATTACTATGATTTGATTTTTTAATTTTATTTCTCTATGCTTATTCCAGACCTGGACTAATATTCTTTTTGTTGAATTTTTGATGGATTAAGGATGAGAAATTTAGGAGAACTTATTTGCTTGTTTGGTCAAGATATTCGATTTAGATATGATTATTATGCTTGTTTATCTTGAATCTGTTTTATATCAAAATGTACTAATATGCAGGGATTTAGGGGGAGTTCTTATTTCTCCTAAATATTGTGTAATCATCAAAAAGGGGGAGATTGATACTCCTATGGTTTTGATGATCACATTCAGCAAGCTATTTGCTTGTAGTTTGATATAAAACATTGTGTTATGGTTATACTAACTTGGTTTTGCAGGGTATATTAAGTCTACTAATTGTTTACAGAATATATATATACAGCAAGCCATTTGGTGTTACAACAGAGACAGTTTGGCAAGCCATTTGCACTGACAGACACAAACAGCAAGCCATTTGCAAACTGCCAGAAATCCTGAAGATAAAGATCAAGATTGATTCTCATGGATTTATTTCAGGAAATATATTGTGAGGATTCTTTATTATATAATACGTACACAATATATTCTAGAGCTCAAATCTTTTCAAATATCTTTCTTTAAAACATTTTATAAAAACTTATGGGAGTTTCCTTATTTAAAAGATTTCTTTCTACAAAATCTCCTATACACGTTTTATATTCATACGAACAGAAGGGATATGTTTTTCATCGATCTCTTTCTCTCAAACCCTCTGTCTAACGTTCATAAGAACGTTTGTAAAATCTCTAACCAATTGAACGTTGGAAATTGATTCTAATAGTTTGAATAAATTGGTGATTGATTTTCTGAACGTTGGTGTGAAGCTTTATAAACTGATTCTTGTGTTCATTCGTTTCTAACAATCCAGAGAACATTCAGAGAAAACTTTCAAGCACAAAAGATTTCAAACAACTCGGTTTTTCATTGCTATATTCTTTTGATACTCTCGAGCTCTTAATATATTCTATACGTGCTATATCTTAAATAGTTCATAGTTTGAGTTGTATTCATCTATTGATTGTATTGTTCGAATTGTAAGGTTTAGTTGTTGGACAAGTTGGCTTGGGAACTAGGGTTTGGTGATCGTTGCTAGAGAAGTATACTTGGGAAGTATAGCTTAGAGAGCAAGTTCAGAAACAGGAGTTCAGCACGCCATTTGTCAACAGCTGGGATATAAGGGAGATATATTATTGTATCTTGTAATTGGTTTTATTTCAGTGATCAATAATATATTCTCTTACCAAGTTGGTAAGGGACCAGGACGTAGACCATAGGGGTTAGGGGTCGAACCTGGCTAAAAGTCTCTGTGTTCTTTATTTTCTGCTCTTTACTTACTGCTTGCATTTAGCTTACTGTTTATGCACTTTACTACACTTATTGTCTTTACATTCAACATACTATTTGCAATCAGCTTACCATTTGTCTCTGCATAAAATGAAATCAGTAAGCTGTTTCTGGTAATTTTTAAAATCGGACTTAGTTGAATATAGTTAGCCATTTACACCTATTCACCCCCCTCTAGGTGTGCATTTTCAGCCCTGCTATCACAGTATGAGGAGAAGGCTGGCCCAATGGTTGCTTTTGGAGATGACGGCATGGGTAACACATTGGGATATGGCAAGTTGAAAGTTGGTAATGTCATCATTGAAGATGTAGCAATAGTCAAGGGACTCAAGCATAATCTGCTAAGTGTTGGTCAGTTTACTGATAGAGGATTCAAAGTGGATTTTGACAAAGATGAATGTTTGATCACCCACAAGAAGACTGGTGATTTTGCTCTATCTGGAGTAAAGAAAGGAAGCCTGTTTGTAGCCAATATGGACTCTGCAAACAAGGACAAAATTTGTTGCTTTTATTCAAAAGCATCAAATGAAGACTGTTGGCTGTGGCAAAAGAAGTTATCACACCTGAACTTTAAAGCCATTAATTCTCTAGTCAAAAGAGAGTTAGTGAGAGGCATGCCCATACTTGAATTCTGTCAAGAAGGAGTGTGTGAGGCTTGTCAAAGAGGGAAGATGAAAAGATCAAGCCACAAGTCAAAGACAGTGACATCAATAACCAAGCCCATGCAACGCATTCATATGGATTTGTTTGGGCCTATCAATATTATGTCACTAGGAAGAAAGAAGTATGCCTTGGTGATGGTTGATGACTTTACAAGGTATACATGGGTGGAATTTCTGGCATCAAAAGATGAGGCTCCACAAGTAATCATTGAGCACATAAAGAAAGTTGACAAGGAAGCAAAGGCCAACAATGCAAGTGTGATTGCTTTGAGAAGTGATAATGGAACAGAGTTCAGAAATGCCATACTTGAAGCATTCTGCAAAGAGAATGGAATTTCTCAGCAATTCTCAGCTCCAAGGACTCCACAACAAAATGGAGTTGTTGAGAGAAAGAATAGAACTCTAATTGAGGCTGCTAGAACAATGTTGCTTGATGCAAAGATGCCTACATGTTTTTGGGCTGAGGCTGTGAGCACTGCATGCTATATCCAGAACAGAACCCTCATCAACAAAAACACTGGAAAGACACCTTACAACTTGATGACTGGAAAGAAGCCTACTCTAAAGTATGTTCATACTTTTGGAAGCAAATGCTTTGTATTGAAGGATAATTCAGAATATGTTGGAAAGTTTGATGCAAAGGCATTTGAAGGAATTTTTCTTGGCTATTCTATGGAAAGAATTGCATAAAAAGTTTATGTCATCAGTCAAAAGAAAATTATGGAAAGCATAGATGTGACATTTGATGATAGCAAACTACCTGGATTAGAAGAAGCCAATGATGAAGATAAAGATCCATTAAAGTTTGATAATCTAGATGATTCTGATGAAGAGATTGAAACTGGAGTTGAAACTCAAGTTCAACAAACTCAAGTGAATAATGATACAAGAGAAGAATTTGTGCCAATCAAGAGTGGAGAAACAAGCATCCAAGACACACCTGTGAATAGTGTCAACCTCACAGGGGGAGGAAATGAGAATGATCATGACTTGGATGATGAAGCAACATCAAGAATGAGAAATCAGATTGAGCATTCAAGGAAATAGGATAGATCACACACTGCAGAGCAAATTATTGGAGATCCAAATGCAGGAGTAAGGACTAGGAGAGCAACTCAAAATGAGTGCCTCTATGGCTGTTTTCTATCTCAGATTGAGCCTAAGAAACTTGATGATGCACTGTTGGATCCAGATTGGATTATTGCCATGCAAGAGGAGCTGAATCAATTTGAAAGAAACAAAGTATGGGAACTTGTGCCTGCACCAAAGAATAGAACCATTGTTGGAACAAAATGGGTTCTGAAGAATAAGATGGATGAAGATGGTGTAATAGTAAGAAACAAAGCTAGGTTGGTTGCAAAAGGATACTCTCAACAGGAAGGCATTGATTATGATGAGACATTTGCCCCTGTTGCTAGATTGGAAGCCATCAGAATATTCTTGGCATTTACTGCTCATTCAAACTTTAAAGTTTATCAAATGGATGTCAAGAGTGCATTTCTAAATGGAGAGTTGGAAGAAGAAGTTTATGTGCAACAACCACCTGGCTTTGAGGATCCACATTTTCCAAAATTTGTCTACAGATTGCTTAAGGCATTGTATGGACTTAAGCAGGCTCCAAGGGCATAGTATGATACTTTATCACAATTTCTCCTTGAAAATCAATTCACTAGAGGCACATTGGACAAAACACTATTTTACAAGAAGCATGGTGATGATATTATCCTAGTTCAGATTTATGTGGATGATATCATATTTGGCTCTACAAATGAGAAGCTGTGTGAGAAATTCTCTAAACTCATGCAGACCAGATATGAGATGAGTATGATGGGAGAGTTGACATTCTTTCTTGGGTTGCAAGTCAGTCAAAGGAAGGATGGTATCTTTATCAGTCAAACCAAGTACATCAAGGATTTATTGAAGAAGTTTGACTTAGAAGACTGCTCACCTGCAAAGACACCCATGGCCACTGCCACTAAATTGGATGAAGATGCTAAAGGTAAGAAAGTAGATATCTCAGTATACAGAGGCATGGTTGGTTCTCTACTCTACCTCACTGCAAGTAGGCCAGACATCATGTTTGTTACATGCCTATGTGCAAGGTTTCAATCAAATCCAAAAGAATCACATTTGATTGCTATAAAAAGGATATTTAGATATCTGAAGGGCACTCCAAACCTGGGTTTATGGTATCCTAAGGACACAGGGTTCAATCTGGTTGGTTATTCTGATGCTGATTATGCTGGATGCAGAGTGGATAGGAAAAGCACCTCAGGTAGCTGCCAGTTTCTTGGACAAAGGTTAGTCTCTTGGTATAGAAAGAAACAACAATCTGTGTCAACTTCTACAGCTGAGGTTGAATACATAGCTGCTAGAAGTTGCTGTGCTCAAGTGCTTTGGATTAGAAATCAACTTAGAGATTATGGACTTGTGTTTGAAAGAATTCCAATCATGTGTGACAACACAAGTGCAATCTCTATAGTTGTCAATCCTGTCAATCATTCTAGAACAAAGCACATTGACATCAGATATCATTTCATTAGAGAACATGCAACTAATGGAACCATTGAGTTGCATTATGTCTCTACAGATAAACAACTAGCTGACATATTCACTAAGCCATTAGATGAAGCCACCTTCTCAAGGTTGGTTAGTGAGATTGGAATGCTGAATTCATCAAATTCGGGCTAAGTGAATATATCATCTAGATTGTTGCAGCAGTAAACACTTACTTTATCTAAATTCTCAATATTTATGGAGTAAGTGTTGGCTGAAACATGATTTATAAATATTTCAAATCTGTTGCATATGTTGGAAAATCATATTTTGTCAAATTGAAATTTCTATGAAATTTTGAGAAAATCACTGTTTAATTTGCTAGAATATTCTTCATTGAATATGACTGGTAAATTTTAAAAGATAGTGAAAATTGATTTTTTATGAGTGATGAGTATATTTCGATAAGTCAGACTTCTCGAATGATTCACTGTTCGACATCTCTAACAAGCCTCATTAGAGCACTCTCGAGTTCTCGAATAGAGTCTTTCAGAGATATCGAATAGAGGTGTTCTTGACTTCTCGAATATGGTAATTGAGTTCTATAATGACTGAGTTCTCGAATACTGTATTTGAGTTCTCGAATCATTTGAAAAGGCTGAATTATCGCTGAATTTCAATCGATTTTGGATTTTTGTCTAAAATTTTAATTCACTCATAAAAACACATTTTATTTAATTTAGAATTATTTCTAAGTTAGATAACTGCCAGCTGTGAGTTACAATCTGCTTGAGTTATCGAATAAGCCTTTCGTGACTTATCGAATAGTTGTTTTCTACTTCTCGAATGCCTGACTTGTCGATACAAAAAATATATCTAATCGACAATTCAAGTACTTCATACTTATACAATTCTACATCTATTCGATTCATTTCATTCGATTTCTCAAGCATCTAAAACACCAAAACCCCTGTAAACCCTAATCTCAAAAGCTAAATTTCTTCCTCAACCTTCGTTCTCTTCTCTCTAATCTCTGTATCAATGGCAACTGTGAAATTCAACACCAACTTCATTGCTATCTCAAGTGATGTCGAAGCTCCAAATACAAACTTCAAATGTTTTGTTCGATGGATGTCTGTGTCATACATCAAGGATGCACTCTCCGCCAACCCAACTCTGTATCTAGACCTACTGGAACAGTTTTGGAGAATAGCTACTGTGGAAGTTGTGGCCCTAGAAAGCGCAATAACATCATACATAGTCTACTGCAAGATTCAGGACAAGGAATTCACAATCACCACTGAAGACATGAATCAAGCACTGGGCTTACAACAGGAGGTGTATGACAATCAAGCCACAAATGGTGAGTTGGAGGACTTCTTTGATTTCATTCACTACTCAGACGAAATCAAACTTGGTCAATTGAATAGAAAGTTCTTGAGGAAGGAATGGAGTTATGTCTTTGCCACCATTCTTCAAGTCTTCACAGCTAGGAAGTCAAGCTTTGATCAAATTAGTGCACCTGCTCAGCAAATAGGCTATGCCTTAGCTTATGGGAAAAAGATCAATGTTGGTCAACTGATTATGCAGGAGCTGTATGGGAGACTTGGTAAGAACTCAACCAAGAGAGGTACTGACATCTTCTTCCCTTGTTTTATTCAATCTGTACTTAATTTTAAAAATGATAAATTGATTGAATTACCTGGGATAGATAGAGATAGAATAGGATATCCTAAATCCATGACCAAACTCATTTTTGGTAATTTGGAGACTAAGAATGATGTGGATGTAAGACTTAACATAACTCCCCATATGGAGGGTTTGTTTAGGACTTACCCCCACAACATGATTCCAAATCTCAGTTAGCACAGCCTAAGCAAGTAGAACACAATGCTAACCCAGGGCCTGCTAACCAACCCTCTCAACCAAACACTCTACCACACAGTGAGCCAACTGCATCATCCTCTCAAAAGGGTGATGTTAGTAAAAAGAAGAGAAAGGAGATAGTGTCTACACCCTTGAACATCTTATCAGAAGCAGCACTGGCTGTTGAATTAGGTATAGAAAGTAAGGAACTTAAGTCACCCTTACTAAGGCCAAAGAAGAAAAAGAAATCTAAAACCACCTCTTCAGTCACACAAATGGCTGAAGTTGTAAAATCAGGGGCAAACAGTTCACTAGATGTATCCTCTCAACAGGGTGCATCTATAGAATCAAGCATCCTCCCCAATGCACCTATTTGTAAAGAGTCAGCACCTGGGAGTGATAAGGCAGGCACAACACTGAGTGGAGAGCACATCACATTTGAAACTCCCTCTATTTCTCAGGGGGAGTTGCCAAAATCCATTCTAAAAAACACTTCTCTTCCAGAATCTACATCTCAAATTTCTTTGGAGCCTGTAATTCAAGAAATTGAAGTGCAAGGCATTGATCACCAAAAATTCTTTTCTCTTGGTGAGCCAATGGACTCAAGTGACTTAGTGCATAACACTTTGCTCACCACCCAGAAACCACATTCAGATGGTGAGGGAATGCTAGATGGGGCATATCATGATGACACCATCACAAACACAGAGGATTCACTAGTTTTTACTAGAGACTTTGTGCATGTGTCAACTACTGTTGTAACTCATCCCACTCCTGTGGAGACAACAGTAGTAGAGTCAATCCATTCTGGTTGTAGAAGTTGCATCTATAACTGGGGAGTCTAGCTTGCCTAGCTCTAGCTCTAACTTCATGTCACAATGGCTGAAGCCTGTGCAACATGACAGTGCTTCAGGATCAGGATCTGTTCCACCACAATTGACGGTTGAAGCACTTCAAAGCTTAGTTGTGGATCAAATCCCTGAGTTTGTCAAGATAGCTCAGAACTTGGTCACTTCCAACATGCCTAATCCAGACTATGAAGCCATTCTGCTATGCCATAGAGATGATGTGGAGATGCAAAAGACAAAGATAATTGATGATGCTGAGAGAGATGGCAATGTAGATGCCTGGTTGCAAGGAAAATATGATATTACTCTTGATGAAGTTCTTCAATATCTCAGAGAGGAATACATCACTTCACTAGGTTCTAATGCCAAATCTCTAACTCTTGGTGAAGTGTATGAGGCTGTGAATGATTCACACAAGGGTTTCCTCAAGGCTGCACACTATCTAGGAAAGGGAGTCAACAGAGTGTGTGATAAGACAGCCACTACAGTGGAAAAAATCAAGAGGGCCTTTGATGCAAAATTCCCTCAGTTAGACAATGTTTTCAAGGACCTCAAACACTGCAACACCACCTGCACCAAGATGGATAATGGTCTAGCTCTACTAAAGGATACTGTCACAGGTCTGGGGCTTAAATTTCAAGTTCTATCTGATCAGACAACAGATGTCAATGCCATGCTGAGGACTATGTTCAAAAATCTATATGGAGATAAGCTAGTGATTGAGGTCTCTGTGCATGAGATGACCAAATTTGAGGTGGAGAGACTGAAAGATCAATCACTATCTGGTTTTAAAGCCACTAAGCTGTTCACAAAGGTGGAATCTCTTGAACAGGAAGTGACCTCTTTCAAACAGTCCAATGCTCAGCTCACAGACAAAGTTGCAACTCTCAATGAACAGTTGAACACTCAAGCCACCACCACAGCTAATGTTCTTCTGCATCAGCAATTGATGTTGTCTGCAATGATGAAGCACATGGGCCTCCCTCTACCTGAAGAATCTTCAACCCCAAAGGTCACTCCTACAGCCTCTGTGCCTGACAACAAGCCTAAGGGGGAGAAGTGGACATCAAGGAATTCAAATCCAAAGGGGGAGAAACCTCAAGCAAAAGGCATCAAAATAAATGAGGGTGGTCAAAGGGCTCCAAAACCTATAACCCATGTGCCAGGCAAAGGAAAATCCAAAGTTGATGAGCCTCCAACCTCTTTGTCAGTTGTCACTCTACCAACTGTGCATGTTATTACTCCAAGTGGTCAGAAATAATCTATCACAACCACAGTGGTTGCAGGGAGCATGCCATCTGATAAACCTCCATCCTCCAAATCTGAAAGTGCCAACCCTGTAGACGTAAAGGTGGTTATTGAAGCCAAGCTACAAGAAATTGCAAATTCAAATGTCTATCATGATGAAGCATTCTTGGAGTTTCTGAAATTCTCAAGGGAATAGGCTGGTGACACCCAATTTTATCTGAGGAGCTTGAAGGATCAGATTGACTATCTCACTGTGATACTCAAGAAGATAGATGGATTATGGATCAAGAAGATAATGATGGTGTCCAAGTCCAAGATATGGCATCTAACCTACAAGACCCTACAAGCCCTAAAACACTCAGAGATAGATGCACTACTTGAGCTTATTGAGAAGAAAAATGAGAACAATAAAAGTCTGTATGATGACCTGAGGAATGGCCAACCTTCAAGGCTGCCAGAAGTGATTAAGAAGCCATGGACAATCATCTATCAGTCTGGCACCAAAATTGAAGACATTAAACAATTGGTCATTCCCAATGATCTCACTCCTCGAAATCACAGACTTGTTATTGCTATCATTGATCAACTACAGAAGAAAGTTGGAGTCAGAAATGCTGAAGAAATAGAAGCACTACACATCCTCAGATCTTTCATAGCAACTGGTGCAATTCCAGAAATGGCCCAACCTAGGAGAAATAAGGATGATGAAGATGAAGACAAAAGTGATGGGAGGAGAAGACATCACAGGAGTGATAAGGGTGATAAAGATGAGAAGAAGAAAAAGGATAGCAAGGATAAGAAAGATGGTGATGACCAAGGTAAAGTCTATGAGAGGATGATTGGAAACAGCAAGCCTTAGGCATTGCTAGCAGTAAACTCACCACAACACAAGACTCTAAGTCTAGGGTGAATACTGTTAGTAATGACCTACCAAAATCTGATTCAATGGCTTCTGCAACTGTTTTGCCACCTCAAGAAGAGAAGAGGATTCAAATCAAGAAACCAGGTGTATGTTTCCAGTAGCAAACTGCTAATGGAGTACTACAATGGTATACAAGCAAAGGTCACAAGTTTCTACCAAGCCACCAAGTGAAAAGAGTCAAATTCAAACAGGCTGCAAGAAGGGTAAAACTATCCAAGTCTAATACTATGACAAATTTAAAGGTTTCTACCAGAGTTCTTGACATAAGCGAGACATGCTATGACTTATGATCAGAAGAAGTGGATTAAAGAGTGTTATCCTTGGGTTACTCAATGGTTCCAATAATGTTATCTTCTTAAACAACAAGTGTGTTCTAAGTAGATGGAGTTTGTAGTCCTCTTTCGATAATTATAGAAACTGAATATTACTGCATAGTGTTTTCAGAAAGGTGTTCTGATGTGGGTGCGGATCCATTAAGCTGTTATGTTAGGATGTTGTAGATCTTTAAGGTATTGGCTGCAAAGATTATTTGTTTTACCAAGATGTTAATGAGAACTATCATTTATCAAGGGATGGGTGTAGATTCATTAAGGTGTTTTGTTGAGGGTGTCCTATTAAGATTGATTAAGGTGTTTGTTTGAGGTGTGATGTTATATGGTTGAAGAAGCCTTAATTAGTAAGATGATCCAGCATTAGGTCTTCAGACCCATATTTTTAAGACTATAACCGCCAAGTCATTGACCATGCTCTTGTTCTTATTAGGCAGAGGCATGTCATGGTTGTGAGGCATGTGTGTAAAAAATTTATGCTTCAGTTTCTTGTTTGTGATGTTGTTCTATTATTTTTTTCTTTGTATTTATGTTGTTCAAGTATCTTCTGTTTAAGTTAATGTAGTACTAACTTGTGATCTTAGGTATAATATAATCTTTGTATGTTTCTTTATTATCAATAAAATACTAAATTGATCCTTCAAGAACAGAGTAGAGAGAAAACTTTAAGATTCTGTTGTTCTAGTTGCAGACATTTCGGGCCTTCCGGCCATGTTTATGTTTTACGTGTTAGTCTAGGTTTATGTCTATAGTTCTCATTAGTCAGTTTTTTCATAGAAGATTACAACCCATATACCTTTTTAGATATGTAACAAGGATCTAAAATGTCATAATATTGGTACAGAACAATAGCCAAAGTCACCTCGGAAACATCACAATGCAACATGTATAAACCATATGTATAATGTACAGGATACCACCTTAAATCGTAATACCCTCTTAGTTACTCATTTTAACAAATCTAAACTATAGTCTGCAATACCAGGGGCTGCCGTATCTGATTTTGGACACTGAGACATGTTGAGCCAGTGCTGCGCCTGGTGAGAACCAAAGTAACAGGCCTGTGGATAAGAGGAAAATCCACTCTGTAAAAACTTTGTTGAAGTTGTTCCCATTTCATAGTTTAGTATGTCATGTGTGCATGTATATGTTTAGTCTTCCCGGTGTTCTGTCTCTCTTGTTTAAACAACTAACTTTCATTATAAACACCTAATTAAGAAATCTCAAATGAAAACACTTAAAAGAATCGTATAAAAAATATAATTTTTGTCATATTGAATTTCATTTTTTCAAAATAAGATGCTTTCTCAAAATTATTCTGAAACACTTAAGCGAATCTTTTTAAACAATATGTCTAATAAGATACTTTCTCAAAATTATAACACCTAAGCTAGTTGCTTATTGTTAATAATTTACTATTGTTCGTAAAATAATTATTTTGAAGATTCCGTTAAGTTTTTTTGATAAAATATAAACTTTTTTTAAAATTTGGTCAATAAAATATTTATCAAAACACTTTTATCAATATATTTAATACACCGAGATTCTCTTACGTGTTGCAAATCATTATATCAATTTATTTCCTTTTATTATCTTTTTGAGATTTTTTCGAGAATTGTTTTAAAAGACATGCTATAAAAAAATTGAATTCAAATTAAAAAAAATTATATAGATTTTCTTAAATTTTCAGTGATTTTGTTGTACTTGTACCTAACTATTTTCAAAACTTATTTTAGATCAATAAAATATTTAGTAGAATTTTAATATAAATATCTAATAAATTTATTTACGATTTCAAAGTAATTAACAAAACACATAAAAAAATCTTGGTGTATTACATTATATTTACATATATTTCTTTTTTTTTAAAGAATTATACACTTCTTTAAAATTAGGTTAAATTTAGAAATATCATGTTACACACCAAGATTCTCTTACGTGTTACAAAAAAAAAAATCTAAAAAAATCTCAAAAATTTTAAAAATTATTTTAAATAAAAATATTATAATACTACGTAGAATCTCAAAAGTTTAAAACCAATTAATATAAATATCAAATAAAATAATACTACAATTTTAAAATATTTAACAAAACACCTAAGAGAATCTTTAACAAAACACGGCGGTTGATCGCGCTGTGGGGTATCGTGAAGGCGGAAGACCAGTAATCTTTTCTTAAATTCGTAGCTGCCAAATAAGTTGATTTTCTTGAAATTCTTGAAATTGTTGAGTAATTCCTTTATGATGTTCTTATGGGCGAGATGATTCGAATTCCTTGAGTTGTCAGAGATTTTGATAAAAAATTTATATTCTCACAAATTTTGAGAAGTTGCCTATACGACTTTCATGAATAAATATTATATTGGTTTCCTATTTGTTCAAGCATTACCTTTTTATCATCATCGTGTTATAAAATTTTCTGGTTTAAGATCTGGGAGAGTGAACTTGCCGAGCATTTTATGTGCCACCTTTTGGTTATTATGATAGTGTGTCGAACAGTCAAAGGCGAGAACAATGAGTCTTTCGGATAGAAGCCAAGAAGGGACAAGGGGAAAGTCTAGAGAGATCATGAAATCAAGTGGGATTCTTTTAATTTATGGGGTGAAGCAAGAAGAATTTTGCATTTATTTAGTTAGGATTATACGATACAGCTTTACGTGAATGGAGACGTGATGACCAAGAAAGTTTATAGGAATTAAAGAAGCGATTATTACGAGTCGAGAGGATGTGCTCACTTGGGAAGATTGGGCTTAACTGGACAGAACTTCTTACGGTTGGAGATGTCTACTATGGAATCTTTAGAAATTAATACGAGTGGACGATGACGTAGGGTATCGATAATCGTAGGACGTGGAGAAGAAGATTTTAGGTCGGATGACGAGCCAGCGAAGGAACCGATAAGGAAGGGATACGTAAAAACCTTGGCAATATCTTTCCTTCCGAATAAAGTACTTGACATTCCTTTAAGCGAGACTTTTGTCTGTGTTGATATTCCATTTTGAGTTTATATTTGATACTTGTGCTCAACCATATTCGAGTTCAATAGTATCAGAAGTTGTTATGCCACCTACTTTCAAATTTTCAAAACTTTCAACTTTTGTTTTCTCCAGTGATGGACAATTTTATTTTGCAATATAGTACCATTTGTTCGGTACTTCCTTTTCTGGTTCTTGTTTTCAAAAATAACACCTTGGTAATTTGTTCATTTTGAATCCAAGTGTGCTTCAAAGAATATATTTCAAAAGACATCAGTTATTAATTTGATTTTTAAATTGCTTTCATATTTCTTTACTCCAACTGAGACGAATAACCCTATTTATAGGGGACACCAGGTATATATGTCTGTGTGATAGAAGTTGGATGGGACGCCATCACTGGTGTGTTGTGTATTACAATAAGGCTGGTCACCTTTATTTGTAAATGTCGGAGCTAAGACGCACAACATCGGGTTCATATGATCATATTGATCTCTCAGTTATTCTTTTATCTCAAATTAGGTTGTTTTAAAAATCCGTAAATTGATAACCACAATTGTGGGGCATTTGCTATAATATGAAATCTCTTCTCTTCAAAGTTTTATGATTCTTGTTACCCCTAAAATGTTTGGAAGGTATGCTAATCGGGTTAGAATAAGTTAACCTCGACACGATGAATCAAGGCTTTGCGATGGGATTACCACGAGCAAAAGCGGATCAAGATGCGATTACAATACTAGCAACGTATAACGGTGTCAATTCGTTTCCTCTCTATTGATTAAGGTTACGCTATTGAGAGGTTGGTCAAATTTCATTCGAAAGAAAGGCAGTGTGCTGTGAGACTCTAGTAACGATTGTGTGAGATAGACAACCCAGAATTTAATTCGAAATTTGCAGAAGTTGCATATGTATAGATGCTATCACCGGATTTGTAATTTTTCATATTATATTTCTTGTGTCAAAAAGGGGAGAACGTTTGAAGGATAGGCTCATAAGAGAGCATGAACATATTGGTATAACCAGATTGGTATTATATTGGGGACTGGTAGAAATTCCAGATAAGAAAGAATGAGTATCAAAGATTAAGGAATTGGCATTGTGGCGGTTATTATCAGAATTGAGAAGCTGCTAAAAGACCCTAGGGATTTCTCTTAGTAGATTCCGAGGACGGAATCCTTTTAAGGGGGGTAGACTGTAATAACCCGAATTTTTGTACTTGGAATTTTTTTTTTATGAATGAATAGTGAAATGCATGGAGGAATAGTGATTTCAAGACTCGAGAAATTTTTCACGTTACCCTATGTACGAAACGAGATACGGATGTTTCGAAGTTATATTAGCGCGCTAAGATGCGAATAAATGTATGTAAACGCGATCGGAATTCAGAAATTCCAAACTTTATTTTTTGGAACATTTGACCGGGCAGTGAAGAGAATTTCAATGCGACCAAGATAAGTGATATATTTAATTTGAGGATTCAAGGATTTTATATTTTATTATTTTATTTAAGGTGATTTGAGGATTTAGAACGAAAACCCTGAGTTAGTATAACGAACGTTCTAGGAATCGCTAGAACTTTGCAACGAGATTAAGCAATTAAGCGAACGTGAACCAAATTACGGATTGAATATGTAACGAGATGAAAAACCATGCATGATCATCTAGGGTTTTATATCAAGTGAATTTGGTGGAAAAAGAAATCAAGAAATCAAAAGAAAAAGGATTAAGAGGTGTTTGATCAAGAACATGCCAACAAGGCTTCTTGTCACCATATTTTATCCACCACACAAGCTACCTACATGGATTAAAAGGTGTTAGTAGCTGGTGTGTATCACAAATCTCACACAAATCTTTCACCAACTAGTCAACAAGGAGATTAAAGAGAGAAAAGCAAGAGAAAACAAAGAACACCAAAAACTGCCCAGCAGAAACACACCTTAAAGAAAAATTCATATATCTACTTCTATCCATTCATAAATCACCAAATTTTAACCATAGCTTCCTCATTATATTTATAACATACGTTTAAAATTTCATGGCAAACAAAGAAGTGTAGTATAGTCAAATCCCTCCTCCAAGATGAAGAACCGAAACTGTCCAGATTTTTCTCAGCTCGACCTCTCATCTTAGAAAATCAATAACTCAAGCCTCAAGTATCCGCTGGTGATGAGATAGGACTCAAAAGAAATCCCTTGAAGAGTAGAATTTGTGGTAAAAAATTTGAGAACCATTACCTGAATTTTCGATTTTATACAGATTTTACAAAGTGGTGATGAATAGTAGTGAATAGTAACTTAACCTTGTTTTCTTGTTTTAATGTTAAAGTTTAAGCTTTCTAAAGACTATCCAAGGCTTGTTTAAGGATTACCAAACATTTTTAGTGTTGTTAAGACATCAAATAAGGTATAAACCCTAACCTTACCTTTTATTTTTATGAGTTTTATGGTTAGTTTTGAGATGGATTCAAGATAAGATCATGTTTAAGTGTTTTAGTGATTATTTGACTTTGTAAATTATAAAAAAATAATGGGTAATAGATTTTAATCTCACCACTGGACTTATAGATGTAAGATGGATGTTGTTGAGGTTGTGGATGTATGGTATGCCCGGAGTGGCTTGGTTGTGTTGTAACAAAATGGAAATGTTTGAGTTATAGCCGTCGTAATGGCGAAATTTCTTTAAGCCTTAAAAAAGTCCATACTTGAGACCTTAAAATTGTTTTTCGACTCACCACTGCCTATGGTTACAAATATATGGTTGTCTAGTTTACATGGCCGCAAGAATTGCATTAAAAAGATTTACGGTTTAAGAGTTATGCTAGTTTTAGTGAAAGTGGTTCGAAAGATTTTATCGCAGAAATGTAACTACTTTGATGATAAGTTTAAGACCCTTAATAGTCGAATTAAATTGTGAAACTTTGAGGAGCAGTAGTATGAATGTAGTACAAGACCCTCGAGTTGGTTTTAGATTAAAATCTTGATTTTTCAATTTACTAAAAATGATAGAGTATAGGGGGTCAAGCAAGAATCTTAAGTAAAACGGCAAGAAACGTTAAGAACCGACGAACTCCTAAAACTTGAATTTCGCTAAGTCCTAGGATGCAATGTGAGTATAAATAACCTGCTTATATGTCAATTAAGATATGTGTGGCGTCGGTCAGTGGAATGGGAAATGTGTATAGCATCTATGCATTGGATTATATGTGACAGTCTAAGTGGTATAGGTTAGCACTAGTTGCTAACCCTACTTTGTTTTCAATGTTATAGCATCTCGATATAAACCAGGACCCTCGCAGTCGCATTTGCATTCGCAATTGCATTCGCATCGCTGAGGCAAGATTTCTAACCTTTAACTGTTGGCTTCTAAACCATATGATATTGTTCGTTATAAAATGTATATATATATATATATATATATATATATATATGCATAGACTAGATATGAATTGAGAATTATTTTGAGGAATGCAAGGCTACCCTAAGTCTTATATGTATAAAGAATTATGAACCCCTAGAATAGGGAAGATTAATTAGTGAAGTGGATTCAAATGAATGATATGTACTACAAGATAATGCATATATATATATATATATATATATATATATATATATATATATATATATATATATATATATATATATATATATATATATATATATATTTTCTTATTGAACTGAGATATTGCGATATATATGAAATGATTTATATTATTATATTTGATCTTCCATGAGAGAGGAATATTTCTGAGCCTTATAAAAGTATTACTTTTTTTTAAATCACAGAGTAAGAGATTATTAAATAATCAAGCAGTTGTTAAGGCTTCTTGGTCTAAAAGTGTTTTCTCTTTGGTTAATAATATTCCCTTGTGGATAATCGATAATGAGATAATGGTTGATATAAATAACAATATCTTGAATTGTTAAGGATTTTAAGATAATGGAAATTATAAAAAGGTTTCGAGGTTAATCATGAATGTTTATTGAAGTATTTTGAACTTCACCATATATGTTATATTGAAACTTGGTTTATATTTTATATAACAAAGGATTAAAGTTTATAAAAGATGTTGAGACTGCGAAATGATATAATTGGATAAAGGTCGAATTCTTTTCCCCTATTACCCATATTGAAGTATATTCTATTTTTATGAGTTGATGGTTATTGGTAGAACTTGCTGGGCATTATTTGCTCATTCTTGTTGTCTTAATTCTAACTTTTCAGTAAGTAGTTTGGAGAAACTTATCCGCACAGTTCGGAAAGAGGAGAAGCAAGACGTTATTTTGAAGATGACTTGACTAAGGATGTCTGTATCTAGTGTAAGATATATTTTATATAGTTGGACTTCGATAATTATTATTATGTATTAGATTAGTTGGCCTGGTATACTTCTTGTCGAAGTTATACCAGTGATTTAAGATTTGATCAAAGAGATTGTTGTAAAGAAAATGTTTTATCTAATGGAATTTGGATTCTTATTTCTAGAACTATAACCTAAAAGATCTTGGAAAGTTGGGGTCACAGATGTTATATTTAAATTCTGGACAATTACAAGGAACATTGTGTTATTAAACAGGTGATTTTATTTTGAGGATTATCGCGTAACGACCAAATCTCCTGACCCCGGATTTGGGGGTGTTACATATCTAATAAAGTTATATTACGATTTCAAAGTAATTAACTAAACACCTAAAAGAATCTTGGTGTATTAGATTATATTTCCATATATTTCTTTTTTTTTAAAACAATTATACACTTCTTCTAAAATTAAGTTATATTTACAAATATTATGTTACACACCAAGATTTTCTTACGTATTTCAAAAAATAAATAAATTCTAATTCGAAAAAATGTCAAAAAATAAATAAAATTATTTTAAATGAAAATACTATAATACTTTGAAGAATCTCAAAAGTTTTAAAAAAAATTAATATAACATCTAATAAAATAATACTACAGTTTTAAAATAATTAACAAAACATTGAAATTAAGTTACATATAAAAATATCATCTAATACACAAAGATTCTTTTACGTGTTTCAAATCATTATATCAATTTATTTCCTTTTATTATCTTTTTATATTCTCTATGGTGTTTTTGTATCAATAAATGGTGTCTATTCTAACAAGATTCTCTTTTATGTTTTGTTATAATAGATTTTATATGAAATCTCTTAAAGACTTACTTAAATATTTTACTAAGCTCTACTATAATTAAATAATATTAATTAATATTTTATAAAGTGTTCTACATATTAAAATTTAATCTTTGATATTTCTCCGAATACCAACCCCAAAAAAATAAAATTGAATCATATTTTTCAAAAACGACAAATATTATAGAAGATTCTTTCAAGTGTCATATTAACTTTTCTTCCAAAGTGTTTTTGGAAGTATATATGACTATATTTTCAAAAAATCATATAATATTTTAAATATTAAAATTTCATAAAGATTCTGTTAAGTGTTTTTAAATTTATTGTAATTAAATTTTCTTACGTGTTTAATTTTTATGAATCTTTTGTTCTTTAAAATCATTTTTTAAGTTTTAAATCTAAGATTTCATTGAATGTTTGTAAAAACATATTAATTATTTTATTTATTATCGATGTAATTTACAAAAAAAATTAGAGATGACAACATTCAGTTACACGTAGCCCCGTTCACCTACTATTTTTTATGATCCTAATATTTAATTATTTTTAAGATTCTTTGATTTTTATTTACCTTTTAGTATATTTTTTAAATTAAATTTTATCTTTTCAATCCAAGATTCCACTCAGTGTTTTGTAACAACATATTATAAAATATTTATCAAAACATGTTTAGGAATCTCATATGAAAAATGTGCATTATAAACACTTTAATGAACTTCACTAATAATTAATTATTAGTTTAATGAACCTTAATGGAATCTATTAAGTGTTTTTGGTATTTTTCTCACACTTAAGATTCCATTAAGTGTTTTCAGATCCACACATTAATTTTTATTTTTTAACCAATAAATTTTTTTATAAAAAATTTACGAGTAAGATTACCTTGATTGTTATATCTTTTATAGTGTTAACATTTATTTATTCTTAGGGATCTTTTATTTTCTTTTTATGTATTTTTAAATTTAATTTTTAAGCTTTCAATTTAATATTCCATTCAATGTTTTGTAACAACATATTAATTATTTTATTTACTCCTCAATGTTTTTACGTGTTTTAAATTCTATGTTTTCTTACGTGTTTTTAAATTGTGGATTGTAAAATTCCACTAGGTGAATTGTAATATTTTTTTCCTTTTTTTTTTGTTTTTTTAAACAAATATAATTTGAGATTTTGCTCATATTTACGAAGATTATGTTAATTTTATTGTTAATTTGATTGTACGATTGCACATTTCTTTTGAATTTATAATGATACATTTTGATTATATATCCTTTTTTGAAAAATGTATTGTCAAGTGATATATGATTTAATTTTTTTCCTCATATATATATATGCAACCAAAGATTAAATGTTGCGGCGCCGTCCATATATACAAAAGGTTGCATAGGTTTTAAATCGTATTTTTGAAAATAAAACTTAAAATATAGTATTTTTGTAAATAACTTTTAAAGTGGTAGTATTTTTTAAAATAGTTTTAAAAATATAATATATAGGGAATGTTATATAAAATCCATTATAGAATCAAGCATAATATCTACTTTTGTAACAAGAAATTGTGTGTAATCATGTTACATGTGTTCCTAACTTTTTGTTAGATTGTATTTTTATTCATTAAAAAAACTTTTTTGATGTGAAAATTAGAATCTAAATGCAATTTTATGTAAAATTTTATGGTATTTTTTATTATTCTTTATATAAGGATATTTCTCATGGAGCAATATGTATATATTAATCATGCAAAAACTTAAATAAATTTTAGATAAAGTTTGGCTTAAAAAACTCACAGTTTAATTCATATTCTGATAAAATCATACAGTAAGAATTATTATCCAATTAATCCCATAAAAAATATAAATTATTGACTACCATCGTAATGTTTTCTAAAAAAATGTTAATTCATTTTTGTATATATATTTTTATTAAATATTACTCCCTTTCCCATATTACGTAAAACTTACTTTACATTAGAAATTCGCCGATAGTACCGGAACTAAAAATTTCCCAAAATCTGATCAAATCGGCCCATATTATTTTATATGGTTTTTAAAATCCTAGAAACACCCAAAATAGAAATATAGAATAGAGGTTTTTTGATAAATAAATTGTTAAAAGTATTTTTTTGCATTTTTACTTTCTTTAATAAAAGTTATTTGTAATTTTACTATTTTAATTGCAATTATACCAATTTTGGTAAAAAAAAAAATACAAAAATACTATCTTTTCCCATACTTGTAAAATCCAGGATTTTACAAATTAGGAAACATAGTAATTTTTTTTTTATAAATTCTCAATAGAATCTATCTATTCTATTATATTAAAGCCGAAACATTAAAAATTTGGTTGGTTGGTTGGTTGGTTGGTTGGTACCTGTTGAATTTACATAATTACCCTTCACCCAATTAATATTAATATTATTAATATTAATATTATCAATTACACTTTTTAATTTTTATTATTAACTACATGTATAAACCCACCTTACCCCCATTACATTCACATTCAGACATTCCTTTGGTAGAACACCCTCCAACATTAGCAACTACGAATAATATTTCACATGTGGGAAGCAATTTTAGGATTGGCCAACCTTTTCAGTTCTTATTTAACCTGTCAAATAAGTTTTTTTAGGATAAATTCCAAAAAGGAGAACAACAGTAATTATAATTTGTTTTTCAATTAGATAAAATATAAAAGATATTATATTTTATCTGAAAAATGAAATTACTTAGTTATTAAAAAAAGGTAACATGTTTAACCTGAAAAAGGAAATTTATTAGTAAAGTAAAAATTTTAGTTAAATAAAATATAAAAGAAGATTTTTAAAAGGTAATACGTGACATAATTGAAAAAAGAGATATTTTAGTTAGAGAAAAGAGACTATTATATTAAAGCCGAAACATTGAAACTTTTGGTTTACGGTTTGGTTATCCTATTTATTAAAATAAAAGTTTTGGTCTTCGGTTTGGTTATCCTATTTATTAAAATAAATAATAACATAATATAATTAATGGTAACTAACCGATTGCCTTTTTCACATTTACTTTCAGTTGAATATATTGCCTTTTATAAACACCTAAAAAATCAATCGTATCATATCTTTCAATCATTAATATTTTCTTTCTAATTAAAACATGCTACCATTTTGATTTAAAACTAATCTTATAATCATTAATATATACCCGAAAATATCACACCATATTTTTTCATTATTAATAAAATATATTAAAAATTCGTATACATTATTTATATTAGGGAAACATTAGTATAAACCGTAAACATGAGTATATTAAATTATATTAACTTAAAATAAAAAATATTAAAAATAAAGATTATATAAAAACATAATTGTAATATTTAATAAAATTTATAACATAATAAAGGAAACCCGTGCATTGCACGGGCATTGAAAGTTTGTTGGTTCGATTTTCAGCACGGTCATCCTAATTATTAAAATAAATAGTAAAATAATATAATTAATGATAATTAGCTGATTGCTTTTTTTTTAATTAAAAGGGGTTTACTTTTAATTGATTGATGATATTACCTTTTATAAACACCTAAAATATCGTATCTTCCAATCAATAATATTTCTTTCTAAATAAAACACATTAACTTTTATTTTAAAATATAATCTTACAATAATTAATATATACCCAAAAGTATAACACTATATCGTCTAATGACTAACAAAGTATAATAGAAATCTGTACACAACGAATAATGACCGTTAGATTTTTAGTAAAAAATCAAAACCATAAGATCTAATAAGATATATTATATGTTTAAATTAATTTACTAAAATTTCAAGGTTCGAATTCGACATATTTTTTTAACCGTCAACGACATATTTAACTTCAAATTCTATAATATAAATTTTAAATCATGCATATCATTAACTAAATTTATATAAAATAATATAAAATAATATTAAAATAATTTTTATAAAATAATGATTATATAAAAACATAATTATAGCATAAAAAAATTATAACATATTAAAAGAAACCCGTGCATCGCACGGGTTATAAGCTAGTACTATTATATAAAAGCCGAAACGTTAAAAGTTTGGTTGGTCGATCGATCGGTCGGTACCTGTTTGATTTTACTTATTTACCCTTACTCATCCTACTAACTAATCAATTTCTTTTTTTAAGTTAAACATATTATCTTTTCCATTTTTCAATAACTAAACAATTTCTTTTTTCAGGTAAAATATAATATCTTATATGTTTTATACTAAAATTTCTCCTCTATTAATCAATTTCCTTTTTCAGGTTAAACATATTACCTTTTATATTTTTCAAAAACAAAATAATTTCTTTTTTCATGTAAAATACAATATCTTTTACATTCCTTTTTTTAAAATTTAATCAAATAACGTAATTGTATAATAATTACTATTAACTAATCAATTACCCTTTTCAGCCATGTTACTTTATCTCGTTTCTCTAACTAAAATCTCTCCTTTTCCAATTATATCATGGCCGATTACCTTTTTCAGTCAAAACACGTTACCTTTTTATTTTTTCTTACTAAAATCTCTCTTTTTCCAATTATAACACGAGCGTTTCTATTTAATAAAAATAAAAAAATATTATCATAATACTAATTATTAACCGATTACCTTTACAGCTAAAATGTATCATCTTTTCTATTTTTTCCAAATTAAATTCTTTTTTTTTTCTAGAAATATCACGGGCAACATTAATATCTCATTTTATAAAAACACTATGAGCAATTTTATTTAGTAAAATAACATAATTAAATTATAAGTACTACTCCCTCCGTCCCACTGGGATCTTTACGTTCCTGGTGGACACGGAGGATAAGACAAGTGGGTATAAAGTGGGGGTAATATTGTTAAAATAAATAAAGTAGTGGATATAATAGTGATTTTATTGTTAAAATAAGTGAAGTAGTGGGTGTAATAGTGATTTTATTGTTAAAATAAGTGAAGTAGTGGGTGTAATAGTGTAAAGTATTGTTAAAATAAGTGAAGTAGTGGGTGTAATAGTGTTAAAACTTACTATTTTGGGAATGTAAAGAAATGAATGGGACGGCCCAAAATAGTAAGTGTAAAGAATCCATTGGGACGGAGGGAGTATAAACTATTCAATTACATTTTTCACATAAACCATGTCACATTTTGAATTTTCATGTTACCTTTCATTTTCTCTAACTCAAATCTCTATTTTTTCAATTATATCACAAGCGATTCTATTTAATACAATAAACTAATAATACTATAATTTTAATAATTAACTGATTATCTTTTTCAACTAAAACGTATCATTTTTTTATATTTTTTTAACTAAAATCCCTCTTTTAATGAAAATATCACGGACAATATTAATTTCTCCTTTTCTAAAAATATTACGAGTAATTGTATTTAGTAAAATAACTTAATTAAATTACAATTTCTATAAATAATCAATTACCTTTTTCACCTAGAACATGTTACCATTTTAATTTTTTCTAACTAAATCCTCTCTTTTTCCAACCATATCACGGACATTCTATTTAATAAAATAACATAATAATTTTATAATTACTAACAATTAACCGATTACCGTTTTCAACTAAAACCTATTATATTTTCTATATTTTCTAACTAAAATCCCTCATTTTCTATACATATCACGGATAACATATATATTTATTATCAAATCATCTAATAAAAAAATTTAAACTTCCAAAATTCATGTTTTAAAATAAATAATTTAAATTAATAAAAAAATTCATATAATATTAAAAAAAAACCACGAATAATGACCAATATATTTTTAGTAGAAAATTAGAATAGTTAGATCTAAGGTTTAAATATATTATATGATTAAATAAATTTACTAAAATTTCAAGGTTTGAATTCTATCAACGACATATTTATTTTCAAATTTTATAATATAAGTTTTAAACCATGCATATCATTAATTAAATTTATATTAAATAAATACACCTAAAATAAATAATAACATAATATAAGTAATTGTAATTAGTCGATTTCCTTTTTCACAATTACTTTCAATTGAAGATATTACCTTTAATAAACACTTATTGCCTTTTTCACAATTATTTTCAGTTCAAGATAGGGAATTTGACAAAAATACCAACTTTTTAAATGATTTTTTGCAAAAATACCATCTTTCTAATTAAATTGCAATTATACCATCTTTTCAAAAAGAAAAAAGATTTATTACAAAAATACCATCTTTCCAATTCCCCTCCACCCTTCCTCCCTCCTTCCTCCCTCCTGCTTTCAGCCGTCTGTTACTATTTTTTTTTTTTTTTTTTAAGGCGGGATGCTATTTGGGTTTCATGGCCCTGCCAGGGGCAATATGCAACTGAATGCAACTACATTCAACCACATTCAACTGAATGAAACCACTTTTTTTTTTTTTTTAAGGCGGGATGCTATTTGGGTTTCATGGCCCCGCCAGGGGCAATATGCAACTGAATGCAACTACATTCAACCACATTCAACTACATTCAACCACATTCAACTGAATGCAACCACATTCAACTTTTTAAGATTTTGGTGGATTTGGGTTGCAAGGCCCCGCCAGGGGCAATATTCAACCAAATGCAACCACATTCAACTTTTTTTAAAGGTGGGTGATTTTGGTGGATTTGGGTTGCATGGCCCCGCCAGGGGCAATATTCAACCAAATGCAACCACATTCAACTTTTTTTAAAGGTGGGTGATTTTGGTGGATTTGGGTTGCAAGGCCCCGCCAGGGGCTATATTCAACCAAATGCAACCACATTAAAATTTAGTTGAATATGCCCCTGCGGGGCCTTGGAACCCAAAAGCAGTCCACCTTAATTTTGGTGGTTTTGGGTTGCAAGGCCCAGCAGGAGCATATTCAACTGTTACTGATTTCAAGTTCTATTTTTCAGTTGTCATTTTCGACCTCTTTTTTGGACTCTAATATATATATATATATATATATATATATATAGGGTTGGACTCCATAAAGAACACTTTAAATAAAGAACAACAAAGAACACCTCATATCTAATAGATCCATTGCCCCTGGCGGGGCCACCCAATACAAAAAGTTCTTATTTTTTTAGGCTCTATCCATCCAGCAAAAAAAAAAAAAATTGAAAATTTTACTGTTCATCGATGACGTCATCAGTGACGTCATCATGAACAGTAAAATTTTCATTTTTTTTTTGCTGGATGGATAGAGCCTAAAAAAATAAGAAATTTTTGTATTGGGTGCCCCTGGCGGGGCCAATGGATCTATTGGAATAAATTATTTTATAGTGTTCTTTATTGTTCTTTATATAAGAGTGTTCTTTATGGAGCAAAGGCCTATATATATATATATATATATATTAGAGTCCAAAAAAGAGGTCGAAAATGACAACTGAAAAATGGAACTTGAAATCAGAAATTTAGTTCAATATGCCCCTGCGGGGCCTTGGAACCCAAAAGCAGTCCACCTTAATTTTGGTGGTTTTGGGTTGCAAGGCCCAGCAGGAGCATATTCAACTGAATTCAGTTACTGATTTCAAGATCCATTTTTCAGTTGTCATTTTCGACCTCTTTTTTGGACTCTAATATATATATATATATATTAGAGTCCAAAAAAGAGGTCGAAAATGACAACTAAAAAATGGAACTTGAAATCAGAAATTTAGTTGCATGTGGTTGCATTCAATTGTATATGCCCCTGCGGGGCCATGCAACCCAAAATCATCCCACCTTAAAAAAAAAACAAAAAAAAAAAGTTGAATGTGGTTGCAACCAAATTAGCACCGGATACAAGTCGCCGACTTACCTGGACAGGAGGAGAGAGAAAGTGAGGGAGGAGGGGGACCTAGTATTTTTGCAATTTTGAAACTTAGGTTGGTAATATTGCAAATAGCTATTCTTAAAGATAGTAAATTTGCAAAAATTTACTTTTTCCTATTTATTTATGAAAAAAGCCCTTGAAGATATTACCTTTTATAAACACCTAAAAACATCAATCATATCATATCTTCCAGTTATTAATATTTCTTTCGAATTAAAACACGTTACCTTTTGATATAAAGCTAATCTCAAAATATCACACCATACTTTTCAAATAACATAATAAAATTGATGGTAAGTAGTCGATTGTATTTTTCACATTTACTTTTAGTTGAAAATATTACCTTTTATAAACACCTAAAAATATCAATCATATCATATCTTGCGATCATTAATATTTCCTTTCGAATTAAAACATGTTATTTTTTTAATTTAAAACAAACCTTACAATCATTAATATATACCCGAAAATATCACACCATAATTTTCAAGAAAAATATAATACCTAAAATAAATAATAACATAATATAATTAATGGTAATTAGTCAATTGCCTTTTTCAGTTGAAAATATTACCTTTTATAAACACCTAAAAAGATCAATTGTATTATATCTTTCAATCATTAATACTTCCTTTCTAATTAAAACAAGTTACCTTTAAATTTACTCATTAATATATATCCTAAAATATATTAAAAATCGTATACGTTATTTATAATAAGGAAACATTAGTATAATCCGTAAATATGAGTATATTAAATTATATCAAATTAAAATTAAACAAATTATTAAAAATAATTATTATATAAAAATATAATTGTAATCTATACTATTATATAAATTCCGAAACATTGAAAGTTTTGGTACCAGTTTTTTGGTACCTATTTTTTGGTACCTTTTTTTTGGTACTTCGTGAATTTACTTATTTACCCTTCATTATAAAGAAAAATAAATACTCCTATGATAAATAATACCATAATATAATTAATGGTAATTAGTCGATTGCCTTTTTCACATTTACTTTTAGTTGAAGATATTACCTTTTATAAACACAAAATACATCAATTGTATCATAACTTCCGATCATTAATATTTCCTTTCGAATTAAAATACGTTAACCTTTCTTGACAAAAACAAAAAAAACACATTACCTTTTTAATTTAAAACAAATCTTACAATCATTAATATATACCCGAAAATATCACACCATAATTTTAAAAAAAAATATAGCACTTGAAATAAATAATAACATAATATAATTAACGGTAATTAGTTGATTGCCTTTTTCACACCTGAAATAAATAGTAACATAATATAATTAATGGTAATTAGTCGATTGCCTTTTTCACATTTATTTTAGTTGAAGATATTGCCTTTTATTAACACCTAAAAAGATCAATCGTTTCATATCTTTCAATCATTAATATTTCCTTTCTAATTAAAATACGTTACCTTTCGAATTAAAACACATATATTTTTAATTTAAAACAAATCTTACAATCATTACTATACCAGAAAAAATCACACCATGAAAAATATAACACCTAAAATAAATAAAAACATAATATAATTAATGGTAATTAGTCGATTGCCTTTTTTACGTTTACTTTTATTTGAAGATCTTACCTTTTATAAACACCTAAGAAGATCAATCGTGTCATGTCTTCCAATCATTAAAATTTCCTTTCTAATTAAAACACATTACCTTTTTTATTTAAAACTAATCTTACAATCATTAATATATACTCAACAATATCACACCAAATTTTCCAATTATTAATATATTAAATTATATTAAATTAAAATTAGAAAAATTATTAAAAATTAATTATTATATAAAAACATAATTTTGATATTAAATATTATTTATAACATAATAAAAGAAAACCGTGCATCACACGGGTATTGAAAGTTTGTCAATTCAATTTTCAACACGGTCATCCTAATTATTAAAATAAATAATAAAATAAATTTATAACATAATAAAAAAACCTACATCGCACGGGCATTGAAAGTTTGTCAATTCGGTTTTCAACACGGTCATCCTAATTATTAAGATAAATAATAAAATAATATAATTAATGATAATTTGCTGATTGCCTTTTTAAATTAAAAAACATTTACTTTTAATTGATGATATTATCTTTTACAAACACCTAAAATATCATATCTTTCGATCAATAATATTTTTTTCTAATTAAAACATGTTAACTTTTAATTTAAAACAAAATCTTTCATTAATTAATATATATCCAAAAAATATCACAACATATCTCCTAATCACTAACAAAATATAATAAAAAATTGTATACAACAAATGATGATCATTAGATTTTTAGTAAAAAATCGGAACAATTAGATCTAATGATTAGATATATTATACGAATAAATTAATTTAGTAATATTTCAAGGTTCGAATTCCGTCAACCACATATTTATTTTAAAATTGTATAATATAAGTTTTAAATCATGCATATCATTAATTAAACTTATATTAAATTTTAAAATTAAAATACAATATTGAATATAATGATAACATAAAAAAATAATTTAAAATAAAATTAATTACATGTCAAAAGAAATCCGTGCATCGCACGGGTTATAAGCTAGTATTATAAAATTTATAACAAAATACAAGAAATCCGTGCATTGCACGGTTTATAAGTTAGCACTATAAATTCGTGGTTGGAGGAAAAGGGTTTGGCAACCAATGATCCTATGGCAACGAACCTTAACCTTCTTCTAGGAAAAAAATCCAGGAAACCCCTGACCGACATACTTGTAAAGCTTCCAGTGAAGACACTTTTACTTTTACGATGCATGTGCGTTTGTAAATCATGGTTGTCTCTAATTAGTAATAGTCCTGATTTCATCAACACTCACCTCTCTAAAATCTAAATCAACTAAAGACCCTCAACTCACTAAAATAATACTAAAAAGGAAGACAATATTGTCGGTTAGATGGTTCTATCGTCCATCTAAATTCTAAATCATTGATTCTATTACTGAGTCAGAAGTCCACTAATTATGTAAGAAATTAGTTCGATTCAGGAAAAGAAAAGGATAAAGGGTACAACATTCAGGGAGAATAACTAGGTGCAGTGTGACAAATTCACTTCTGCACTAACATAAAATCATGATCCCCTTTAAAGTTTAAATTGTACAACTTCTTCCCTTGCATTACTGTTGAATTTTGAGACATGCCTGAAGAGCCGTTTGAACCTTTGTTGAGAAATGTGCTTCCAACCTGTCCACAACAATTTTGATATCAGGTAAATTTTAGGAACTGTAAAAAAAAAACTGCACGGAGTTCGCAGCAGAACCTGGTTGAACATTTATAGTAGATGGTTTCTGGAGAGTTGTATGTTCGTGCGTTGGAAAACATCCTCCTTGCATCTGCAACAAACATCTCAAATGTCACGTAGTATTGCTCTGACTCGACTCGCTTTGACATTGTCTTTAAATCTACAATCCAAGATAACATCAGAGTAGTTTAGGATGTAGCACTGATGCCCACTTAGGAATTTGGAAATTTCAAGTAAACGGAGCAAGATAATAATAAGAAACAACAATTGTGAACGTGTATAAAAGAAAAAAGTATGAAGTTGGATTATGTTGACTTGCAATTGCAGAACAATGTGTAATATATCACAACAACGATTCTGGACATGCATCAGTGCACAAAGACGATAAAAACTAGCAATATAGATGTGTAATAACATCCACTCCAATTATATATCATCACAATGATTCTGGACATGCATCAGTGCACAAAGACGATAATAACTAGCAATATAGATGTGAATTACACCTGCACTGCAATTGAAGTTTTAAACTTTATCTTGGCAATAAATCTGATCAGGAAAGATGTGATACAATATTTAAGAGTATAATATATACTTCCAACAATTGCCACAAAACTAGTTTTTCTATAGTGTTTGGCATAACTTTTTGAAAAGACAAATGGAAACAAGAAAGCATGATAGGGAATTGTAATCAGCAATTTTGAAGTAAATGGAATATTCCATGACAAGAATTTAAACCTAGCAAACACAATTCTATATTCAGCCTTCAGGAAAAAACAAACCATTTTTAATCTAAACGCTAAACCTTACCCATAGGATCTCTGATTATGTCATAATAATCAGGCACGTCACGTGAATCAACTGGTTCCTTGAATGGCCAAGAATCAGGATGGTCATACATTGCCTGCACAAAAAGAGAGTACTCGCATATAATTTACCGTACTAAAGAAGACAAAGGAGGCCGAGACAGTATAAGAAAATTTTCAAAAGTAACCAAGGGTTCTTAACTTGATCTTCTGTGACATAGGACTGGTAAATAACTAAATATACATAAAGCCATTTTCCTACCAGTCAAAATCAGTTAATTTCCAAGTCTTACAGTTTACCACAATTCACAGGTACCGCTGAGAAAAACTTCCTTTGTTCAGCATAAAGACTCCCTATTTGCAGATATTACAGACTGCAATAGTGTACTTATTTCCATGTTCACCCTAAAATTTTATATAGAATTGGGTTTAGTAGAGATGATGTATATTCACTCACGATTGATTCCTCTATATTAGTTTAAGAAATCACCACATCAGAACTGTACAATCAGCCACACTATAAAGGCGGGGTCCCAAAGCAACTCTTTCCTTGTATCGAACCTCAGACTAGCTTTGAAGCTAGCAGAAGTGTGATTTACAAAAGAGATAATTTCCTCTTAAAAGATAATACACGAGATTATTTAAATCATAGCAATTTGGCTGCACTCTGCAATTCGGACATGAGAAGCGCGATGGGCGCTTCCTTAAATGTGTGTGTGTGTGTCTGTGTGTTACTGTAATCAAAGCACTTTGTTGCGAGAAAGGGGGGGATGGGAGGGAGTGTGTGTGTGTGTGGTACTGTAATCAAAGCACTTTGTTGTGAGAAAGGGGGGGAGGGAGTGTGTGTGTGAGTGAGAGAGAGAGAGAGAGAGAGAGAGAGAGAGGCTGCAGTAAAGAGATCATTATTTTTTGTTACGAAATAGTTTTTTAAGACGTCACTGCTTCGATTGCACTGCACGCCGGAGACTTAAATATTATATGCATATTTGGATGCCTCTCTCCAAATATCCTTATGGACCAGTTGTTAACTTTGTGATGCCGGTGTATATATGCTATTATGAAATGGGAAAATATGATGGATCTCATGGTTGCCTCATTTACAAAACTTCAGAAAAACATGTACTTCAGTGTAGTTTCTACACTTAAGCATGAGATAGACTAATAATTCATTAATAACTATCAGAAACAAGGGGAAAGAAACAATCTCCAAGAACTTGCCTTAAGAAGTGTACGCATGAAGCCAGTCAATGACTTTTGATTAGCTGTGCTGTCTGCAGAAGCATTCACCGTTTTGAAACGAGAATGACCCCATTGATCAGGACTCCATCCAGCCTCTCCTGTTATAAATGTTAAACCAACTTCAAATTAATATCCAGGTGGAAATGCATGCCAAATGTGGTCACCTCATATGTATTTCGCATCTATCAATTGTATACATCAACAAAATTATACGAAAGGAACCAAGAGATCAGGAAGCAGTCTTGGTGTAGACAATGTCATTAAGAGCTAACAATCAAACTCATTGCTTCTGCTAAAGCTTCATGGTTCAGAAGCATAGTCGTTCATAAGATTCTATTCATTCGGCACTATTTACAATAAAATTGTATAGTTTTATTTGGTCTTTCTTTAGCAGTGAAATTGCTAATTTACATGAAATTTCGACGTACTTTTATGACAGTCTTACTAAGATAAAAATGGGTTAGCTAGTGATAATAAATACAGGGAAAGAAGAAACTTACTCAAACCAGGGATATCCTCAACTTTGATGATCTTTTTAGGTACACCGGCTTCTTTCTGAACAGGATATTTGATATCAGATTAAAGAAGACTTGTAACCGAATCGTATACATTGCGGTCATATTTATAGAGTATATAGGATACCACAATTCAAAACATATTTTACTGTATTAGAATACGACTAGTCAAGTGTATTGTTTTTTATCACAAAAAAACATAAGTTTTCGTGCAGCACTACATTGTTAGCTCTTGTTCAAGATTAATTAAAGTAACAGACTAAAGAAATTGAAGTAATCAGGAAAAGGTTAGTTACAATCGGGTATAAGAAAATTCAATGCAAGAACTTAAGAGCAGATGGGGCAGTCTTATGTCACTAAGAATCATAAAGTATACCTTGATCAAGCTTATCATACTCAAAGAATAAATACAAGTAAAGGTGACTGCTAAGTCTTTTTCTTTTCTAGGACTAGCAATTAAAATAAATAAGAAATGATCAGTTATAATGCTAGCCAATAAGATTCACAGAATAAATTCACTTAAAAGGGCTGCAAATTTAAAAGTGAAGTCAATAAAGATTGGCTGTACCTTCTGGAAATCAATTCCAGTGTAGACAATGTGACAATTTGATAGTTCACGTATCTTTTCATCAATTGCCTGCCCCAACCAACACAAATACAATTTAATATGTTACTTGCCAAAATGAAACAACAAAATTAGATAAAAGTTAGAAATGACAGAATGCAAGTGCTTGTTTTGCTTTATTTGCACTTCTTAAAAAGTATCACGATTCTGATGCTTAGAACAAAAAACATTAAAATGGCTCACACGAGAGAATAACCTGATGCAGAAGCATTGACAATGTAATGAAACTATGCCTATGAATTAGTTTTTCAGAAGGAATAAATTAAAGATGATAACAAGCTCTGTTATTTCCTATTTACCTGCCTCTGAAGTCGGATCATAGTTGACAAATCAGTGTATGGCAGCTTGGGATCAATTTTACACTCCATAAGGATCCCTCCGTCATAATCTTTGATATACCTGGACATATAGATATCGTAATTGATGTCTCGCGTAGAGACTAGATATACATTCACTTGTACAGCAATAACACCAAATATCTAAATCTGAAGAAAAATGTCTAGAAATTAAATAAAAAGCAAAACAAGAAAGCAGCATCAGCTGTTCAAGGCTACTGAAAAACTATATTTTATGCAAAATAAAGGTCTCATGGCTTCGATCAATAAAGGGATTATGCATGTACATACCCATGCCAACGCTCTTGCTCCAAGTAAATTTCTTTAGTAAAACCCTGTACTAATAAAAATACGTAAACAACTTACTTTAAAAGAATTACTTCATACAGGAGCATATGAAATCAATGTTGGTGAATGCAACCAGTATTAAAGAAAGGCTGTGACACTTTTAGAACTGAGCCGACACATAAATTACAAAAGAAAAAAAGATTTATATTACTGCATAACAAAGAAATGCCTCTGACCTGTTTATTAAAATATCCAACAGCGTTGTTGTCAGCATAAGTCAGAAAATGTGTCAGCCCATCAGCATCACGTGCATGTTGCTTTAAATGATTCATCAATCTAGTGCCATAACCTTTTACTTGTTCATCTGATGTTATTGCACAGAAAGCTATCTCACCAAACTTCTGGCTACAGGAGTCAAAGAACGATATCAATAACAGATTTCACAACTATATAGTCTATATGCGTATATCCATTACTGCAATATAGCTCTACACCTCAGATTTCATATTACATAAGATAATTATACTGATTCAGACTGATAATATTTAGTGAAACACTGACTAGTGAACAGGATGCTTAAGAATGAAAAGTTATGTGTACCACATCATAACACTTATACCTTAAATATGGCCTGTATGTTATCCCACCAACAACTGTGTTACGTCTGATGAGCATTACAGATTTATGACTTCTGCAACAGACAATTTGAAATAGTAAGTGTCACTGAAACACAGAGAAATACCCAAAGCACTGGTAGTTACAGGAAGCTCATGAATATGATTCCTGGTCCCTATAATTCCTCTGCATTCTAGAACCAAATTGAATTTACGTGTACATATTCAACCAATGTGAGGGTAACATTCACCAGAAAATATATTTTACAAAAATAATAAGAGGCCGAAATTTAAAACAAACACAAATTACCATATATTGACAGCTAAATGATACTTGAGAATGGCAGCATTTGATCAAACATTTGCTATAATTTGCATAACAATTCTCAACTCAAATTCCATGACATGCAAACTATAGCAACCTGAGTTCTTGTAATAGAAGATGGCAACTGTATAGTCTCTATCATCTAATTATTTGATTAAGGAAATGTGCAGATGTAGCAGTGTAAAAAAACTTTGGAACAGGCTTATTAATGACCTCAGATAGACAAGATATAATCGTAGATCTAGATTTAGGTTGCTTCATGACTCAAATATATACATACAAACATATTTGAGGGTTTGTGTGTGAATACTTTAAAAAATTTTAATGACTCGAATTGAGAAGCTTTGTGGTTCAGTAAAGTTTCTTTTACAAACGACATACTTGTCGTTACTTTGAGCTCTAACAATTTATTGACTATTGACAAAAGATCACCTGTCCATCACAAGACGAACAATGTACTCCTTTGGCATATTTGGCAGTTGTCGGGCAAAGATGTTCTTCAATCCTATTAACCTATGCAAACACCGGGATGTAATCAAATTAATATTATGTTAAAAAGCTCAATTTGTAAGAAAATGACAAATTTTGCAATTTATGTATAAAGAACCAATAGACATGCACAGGAGAAAAGGATAGATACCAAACCATGTGCTCATCAATACCATCATTTCTTACGCATGCAAACTTGAGTTGTCCTGCTTCCTCCTATAAAATTCGAAGATTGCTTGATTGATGGGTGACTCAGAATGAATAACGTAATTTTTAAGCAATATATTACCACAAGAAACAACTTTGTACTACTAAAAGACATCTTTACACGCTAAAAGTAAGAAAGCCACTACAAGTAACAACCAGTGGCAATCGGACTTAAGATGGCACATTGTTAACCTCAGGGGTGGGGGTTAAGATTATTAAGAGCTAAATATATCTTTCTTCAAAAAAACATAACAAGTACTCGATATATCTTTAATGACAATAGACTTAATGAGCTAAATATATATAAACACACACATGCCGATACAAATTTTAAATGGACTGAATTATATCAAGTTCAAATATACGTATTCCGTAAAAAAAATAATTGGCAAAGATTTCTAATCATTCTCCCATCTAAAAAAAATTAGACTAATTATAATGGTGCATCTCAAATTACAGAAAAGCAGAAAGTTTCAAAGAAAAACCACAAATTTTCACTTTTCACCCATAAGTTGTAACCGAATTCCATCGACCAACAACTCAATAGTTACTGGTACTTCTTTAACTGGAAAGTAGAAATATAACATACACATAGTCATTAGTTCGTTTCAACCTAACGGCATTCTCAAAGAAAAGTTAAAAGAGTTTCGCTTTATCGAAACACATCTAGACTGCAGTTTCTTTTTATCATTCAATAGCGTAAATTAGAGTTACTACCTTCCTACGTTCTAATCTAATTGTCCACTATATGGTACTCCTGCATAGATATAGGATTGTTTTCAAACCAACCACCTTGCTCTACAAACTCGACATACATTGTATGTTATGTCTATTCTAGTGCATTTTGCATTCTGATAAATCTTATATTTGTGAAATATAACTGTATTTTTCATGTTCAGATTACACAATCAAACGTTTTCATATATTTAGCGTTTCATGTACATATATCTAGCGTATTCCGGAGGTTGTAAAGTTTGTAGGCCATAAATGACTAAATAAATTACAAATATCAAGAATTTGGGTTCAGCAATTGATAATAAAAGTATCTCTGGATTCAAATTCTCTTTCTGACCTGAACATTCTTTGTCATTCAATTATTTATACTAATTGCTACGGTCCTGTTCTAAGTAATTCTCTACTTGAAATGCTGGTAACACGTATATATTATATAGATAACAAATTGTAGCTCTCATTTAAAAATCTCTTTCCTGGCACTAAACACACCATATTCTCAAAAAAAAAATATATATATATATATATATTCACTGTTCTCAGCTAAATGCGACATATAAATATTGAAAATCAGCAATTGATAATACAAATCACCTCACATTTCAAATTCTCTTCTCTTATTCTCCAAAAAAAAAATTATATATATATATAATTCACTGTTCTCAGCTAAATGCGACATATAAATATTGAAAATCAGCAATTGATAATACAAATCACCTCACATTTCAAATTCTCTTCTCTTGCACTCTATACATACAATTTTTTATAGCAAAATTTCAGAATCATAGTCTACCATAGAGTACCTCCCATCTAGTTTTCTCTTCTCGAGCACTGTTAGAGTCCCTACCTTCTCATTTAAACTAGTTCTCCGCTCAATGCTTACAAGTTTGAACAAAATTTCTAGACTCTGTAAATTTGAAGTTCAACTCGACTCACTTGACTCAATAATAAAGAAACTCAACTCAATTTGAATTACAGCCCTAACATATACTTCAAATCAGCGATTATAATATAATCATGAATCAATAACAAAAACTACCTCGTGTTTTATTTTCTCTTCTCGAGAACCATTAGAGTTTCTACATTCTTTTCTAGACTACTTGTCCGCTCAATGCCACTAATATACATAGGGAAGCATTTCAAGTCCGAACACATTTTCTCTACCTGGATAAATTTTAAGCTCAACTCGACCAGATAAAAAAACACTCAAACTCGATAATAAAAAACTCGACTCAAATTACATCCCTAAATTATATATTAAAAACCAGCAACCACCAATAAAATGAGGAACAAATAGCAAAAACTACCTCGCGTTTCAAATTCTCTTCGCGAGCACTATACGCGCCACTGGTCTGAATATTCTCCGTAAAAATACTCTTAACACTATCCTCTTTGACAAGCAACCCCGCCGCAGCACTCTCCTTGACCTCAACTTTGACCACCAAATTGTCCCTCTTAAGCTTCACATTGCCCTTGTTTTCGAGTCTGGAAGAAGTGAAAGTGCGAATGGTAGCATCAAAGTCGTCTTCGTCATCATCGACGACTCCGTCGGAGGAAGAGGGGGAGTAGGAGGAGTTGTTGCGGCCGCTGATGCTTTCGAGGTCGTCGGAGAAGGGAGGCGCGTGAGGAGAGGCGCGTTTGCGTTTGTGGAGAGAGGAAGTGGCGGAGGCTGAGGCGGAGTGGGAAGGGGAGGGAGAGTGTGTGGGGAGAGAAGAACGCACCGGCGCCGGTAAGTGTGGGTCCATCACTTAGGGCTTGGAATTTGCCGTTTTTGAATTTTGCTGAGGTTTGATGGGAGTCGTTAAGAATTAGGATGGGGCAATATCGGAATACAGGAGTAGGGGTAATGTTGTAATTTGAGTTGAGTCGAATTTTTTTTTTACTATTGTACGATTTTCCCCTTAATTTGAATTAAATTTTTTAAGACATGCTTTTTATACATTTGAATTTTTAAATGATACTCCCTCAGTCCCATTGAATTGTTTACGTTTCAAAATGATGTTTTTGGCACGCATTTTAAGGTGAATTTTAAAGGTAGTTCCATAACATATTTTTAAAATTTTCTTTTTTTGTATAAAAATATAATGTGTATATTTTTATACAAAAAAAAAATTAAAAATTTGTTATGGAACTATCCTTAAAATACACCTTAAAATGCGTGCCAGAAAGTGTAAAAAGAAATGTAAAGAATTGGTTGGGACGGAGGGAGTACTAGCTTATAGCCCATGCGTTGCACGGCTCTTTTTCTAATATTTATTATATCATTTTTTTATTATTTATTTGTTATTAGTTTACATATCAAATTGTTGTTATGAAATTGATATATATATATATATATATATATAGGGATTCATGTGCTTGAGGATGACCTCAGGCAGAACCCAGAGTTTAAAAGCTTTCCAATACAATTTTAAGGGTATTTAGGTAAATTTACTGATAAAAAAATTGATATTACAAAAATGCCCTTGCGGGGCCACTTAATCTATAGGCTATTTGTCTTATAACCTCAGGAGAACTACCTGAAAACATCCTCAGGCCCATTTTTCTCTCTATATATATATATATATGATTTTACACGTTCAATTTATTATGTGTTTTATTTTGAATTCTTAAGACTTGATTTGGATGATTTTACAGCCTACGTGGAATTAACAAAATTATTTTTAATTTAGTGATGATTTAAGAATTTTCTTCAATTAAAACTACCAAGAAACAAAATAGAGATGAAATTGTCGATTTTTTATTTTGAAAATTCTATTCTATTTATGAAATCTACTTATATTTTGTTTTGATTATCAAAATAACCTTCTTATTATTTGAAGATAGTTGTACTAACAACCAAATACAGTTTTAATAATATAAGTGTATGAGGGATTTTGTCCAAAACTTTGGTAGTTGGTAGTATGGTCCTCAGTACGATAAAATAAATAAGAACTGTTAGATCTTAAAATAAATAGATAAAAAACGTTGGATCTAGCATAATTTTTTTTAATATTTTCACATGTAAACTAAAAAGCGTATGATATGGGCTGAAAATAAGCATTAAATACACATTTAATGTGGCATTAAATAAACCTAGATTGGTCCAAGGTTAAAGCCCATTAATGAGGCCTGAAACCCTAAGTAAATAATAATTTCGTACTTAATGAGTTAGCTAATTTTCAGACTCCAATATTGAGTCCAAAAAGGAACCAATTCCTTTAAGGAGTAGCCCCCAAGACATCTAAGTCCAATGAAAGTCAGACTTCTTATGGAAGGATCTAGAAGCCCATCTAAAGTGGATAACTTGCCCACCAAGTTACTAAACCCTAATTCCAAGGCTTCTCAAGCCTATATAAAGGGCCCGACCCCTCATTCTCAGGAGAACGTTTGGGGGGGCACAGCTCCATACGTCACACTCATCACGTTTTAGGCTTAATCCTCGAATAAGGACATACAAGCCACTACGTCACTACGCCGCGAGGGCGCATCAAGCCACGTAGGCAACTCTAGAACTACGTTTTGGCTTGATTCTTGATATTCATCAAGGTACGTAGGCATCTTGCGAGGATCGACTAGTCCCGACAGCAAGAGCAGCCACCATTAAAGCTCGAAGCTCTCAATCCCTTGCATTCAATACACGTATTAATTACACCCTACTTTTTATTCCACAACATTTGGCGCCGTCTGTGGGAAGAGGACGTCAACCATGGAAAATACACGGATGATGTGATGATCCACCAGCCTCAATTCACTTTCTGATCATCGTTGTTGGTATGCAGTCAACATGTACCACCATTCAAGGATTGAACCCTCTAGGAACAAGAATTTAAACGAGTCTCCAAGAAGATGGAGTCCAGAGAACGATTCTAAACTCTCAAGGGGCGAATCCCCCAATCCTAGGCATGACTATGCCCGTAATAGACAAGCATGATTATAAATCTCTGCCATAGTGCTTCCACCACTAACAGATCAGAACCCAAGTTATGGGCTTCCGCCCCAATGAGGGGATGATTCGCCACGTATCTAAGGCTTGAGACCTCCATATATAGCAGGAAAAAAAGTCTCAGTTGTGCACTAATGACGATGATCCACTACCCTCGACTACCAATCAAGGAACGACTCCCTCAGAGGCGTGTCTCCAAGGGGTGATCCCCAAGGGGTGATCCAAAATCCACTAACTCAAGGAGAGAATTCCCAATTGCAGATGGTGGTTTTACCTCTGTCTAATGGAGCACATGAAGCATGGATCGCCACAACCATCATGTTAATTCCAACAAATCGGAACCCTGTTTGTGGGTTGTCACCGTACCCAACTGCTGATGAAACCATCGATCTACTAATGAGAAGTATGTGCCTCAATATATTGAAGGCTTGGTCCCCTTGTTAGAGGAAATCAAAGTTTATCCGGATCATACAGCTAAGACGATTTCTCGTCTGAAGAAGATAAAGAAGAAGATGTTCGTTCTAGCAAGAGACGTCAAGGCAAGGAGCCCATCATAACCCTGAGGGACTCAAGGAACGGCTCTTTAGGCCATAAACGAAAGGATTTGGGGGCTCAAATTACTCATCCACAGCAGCCGATTGTGGGTTTAATAAATCCAGGGACGAATCCCCTCCGGATAGTGGTGTCTTCACTCTAGCACACCGTGGGGACTATAGATGTCCAACTCCATCGTTACACGACGAACTTAAGTTCCCACCAATGGGATATCATAGGAGAAGACCAGGCAAGGAGCTCTAAGGAATGTTAGGGCCTTCTAAGCCCCAAGGATCCAAAGAATTGGCTCCCAATACTTTAGGAGGGTGGATACTCGCTCATGAAGCGCATATCTGAAAATTAAAGAAAAACTTGGAAATACAATAGGCTAGGCAGCCCCCAAGCGCTAGGATCCCCAAGGTTTTTAATTCAAGTGATACCCCTAGGAGGAGAAAGATCGATACACAAAGGGCTGATCCCGATGACTCGATGCCCATAGGAGGTCATAATGATCCAATCCCGTCCTTCGCCAATGAGATAATGAATGCTCATATATCAAGGAAATTCAAGATGCCCACCATCGAGGCATGTGATGGGGCAGGAGATCCCATTAATCATGTGAGGACATACTCCAATGCACTACTAATTTTAACCCGTGATTGACGCAATCAAGTATAGGACGTTCCCTAAAACCTTGGTGGGCATGACACAACGATGGTATAGTCGGTTGCCCCCAAACTCAATCGGCTCCTTTAAAGGACTAGGAAGGGCATTGTTCGCCCCGTTTATTGATGAAAAGTTCAAGAGAAACGTTTTACATCCCCCTGAAGGTGGAACAAGGAAAGAATGAATCCTTGAGGGATTACATGGACCGAATCACCAAGGAAGCCTTGAAGGTCCCCGGACTTGGATGATAAAGCAGCTATCAAGGTAAAGGAAAGTGTAAGGGAAGCCTCAACCCCTGCTAGAGGCAATGGAGGTAATAACGAGAAGCGAAGGTGGTCACGAGTGGGATGTTAAGGATAGGTATCCTCGAATAAGTAAAGGCTCTGACTCTACTTGGAAGAAGAGAAACAAAGGATCGAGGTTCACCAGCTATGCACGTTTGAATACTCCCAACACCCAAGTCCTGATGGACATTAAGAAACAAGAATCTCTGATGGCCGAAGCCATTAAGGGCTGATCCCGGGAAGAGAAACAAGAATCAATATAGAGCCATGGGGGAATAACATTCACGGTTATAGATAGCTGAAACACAAGATCAAGTTTCTGATCCAAAGAGAAAAGTTGAATAAGTTCATCAAGGATGGCCAACAGGGGAACCTAAAGAAGAGATTATGGAAGGAAGGATGCTAATCGAGATCCCAATCCATAGCCCCAAGGGGCCGATGATAAACGTGATTTTTGAAGGCCCGACGGCGGTCAAGAATACAAGGAGCTCTTGTAAAGCTTGTGCTCGAGAAGTTATGCACATTATAGGAGAAGCTCCATAGCGAGCAAATACCAAAATAACAATTGTCTTTGATGATTCTGACTTGGAAGGGGTGAAGTGCCTCCATGATGACCCGTTGGTCATAACACCTGTGATAGGCAACTCGCAAGTGAAAGGAGTCTCGATAGACAATGGAATATCAGTGGATATCTCGCATTCTCGAAGATGGGATACAACGATTCTCAATTGACCCCCTCCAACATGCCCATCTATGGGTTCAACGAAGTCGAGTCGAGAGTTGAAGCAACTATTCGGTTGTCCATGATAACAGGACGGAAGCCTAGGGAGGCCACTCAGATGTTGAACCTTTTGGTGGTTAAAGCAACTTCTGCTTACAATGTTATCCTTGGAAGGACAGGCTTGCATACCCTTAAGGCACTTGCCTCAAGATAAGACCTGATGATCAAGAATCCTACAAGGAATGGAGTTGATGAAGGAAAGAGAGATCAGACAATAACAAAGAATTGATATCCAACCGCCGCCTTGAGGCCTGATGAAGTTGGGGGGCAGGTCTTCCCGATTGAAGACATGGATGTCCGAAAAGATGAGAAACAAGAGGAAAGCCTACCTAGGACTTAATCCTCACTCCCCTAGTTCCCGAAGAACCTGAAAATTCACTCACATAGGGCATTGATGAATAAGCCCTTGAAGGGCAAATTGGATGCATTCCTACAAGAGAACATTGTTGTATTTGCTTGGAGAGTAGCTGATATGCAAGGGGTCGATCCCCAATTAATTACGTAAACTAGACGTCCACCCGAATAGGGAAACGATGAAACGGAAAAAAAGAAATTTTAATTCCAAGAGGCAGGAAGGCCAATGGAGAATGAAGGATGTGTATTGACTTCATTGATATGAAAGATGCATGTCTTAGTGACTACTTTCCCCTACCAAGGAACGATTCATTGACCAATTCAACAAAGGTGACGACCCAAAAAGGCGACATATTGAAGATTGAAGAATAAAATCTTTGAGCATCTTAGTGGGAAGACTATATAAGTCCATGGAAATGATGTGTTAATCAATAGCCTCGATAAGGCACATAACATCGAGCATTCTTATGAGGTGTTTGAGGTGTTAATACGCCATGTGATGATACTGAATCAGACTTAATGCACCTTCAGCATATGATCAGAAATTTTTTTGGGTTTAATGGCCTCCAAACATGGAAATTGAGGTCAACCCCGATTAGGGTAGAGCAATCCTTGACACGGAACCTCATGTGTTGACAATACTTGACATAACCGAATTACGTAAAGTCATTGTATCTATACTTGGATGTACTTAATGCAGATTTAAGTGTCGTCCTCGTGAAAGAGGAAAACAAAGTTCGGAAACCCATCTGTTATGTGAAAAAGGTCTTGCATTGGACAAAGTAACCACAATAAATCCCCAAGCACTCACTGACTTCATGGTTGAACACACCATTGACAACCACGAAGTCGGGGGGCAAGAGGTAGTACCCTAGGAGGGCAAGGAATTAGAGAATGAAGGTGGAATTAGAGAAAGAAGAGCGGTACTCAAGGGTAATGGATGCTCAATTTTGATGGAGAATCAAAAACAAAATTAAGTCAGAACATACCCCGATGGGCTCATGCTTGAGAATGCCCCGGAGTTGGATTTCCCAATGACAGACAACGAGGCTGAATGCAAAGCCTTGATAGCCGGACTTGGCTTGAGGCCTGAGGGTCAAAAACCTCAAAGTCCGTGGAGACTCAAGATCGATAATACCGCAAGTGAAAGGTGAGCTTGAGGGAAGGGCTGAAACCACGACAAATACTTGAAGCCTGACTCAATTCAATGAGTGTTACATGAAATACATCCACAGGAAGGAATATGTAAAGGCTGATGTCCTACCCAAGTTTGCCTCCTCGGAGTTAGAAAATTTTATAGAAGTTTTCACTTCCAAGTCTTGAAGGCCCGAAGCAATGACTGAAAAACTAACAGCACCTGTAAGTGTGGAAAGCTATTGGAAAGATCCTACAAAGATTCACCAGGAAACTGGTTAGATACCCGACAATGCCTTGGAGGTACGGAAGTTGTCAGTTAGAACACTAAGGCCTCAAAACGTGAATTCAACCTTGAAAGAAACTCATATGAAAAACTGTAGGCAACACTCGGGGGGCATAACCCTTGACCTTTAGATGGCATAACTGGGATTCTACTGGTCAGAAATAATGGCTGATGCCGAGAGTTTGTGCGATTAATATCCATAAATACTCAACTGTTGATCAATCCCCTGAAATATTTAAAACCATCTGTTCCACCATTCCAATTGGCAAATGCCCAGAGGAAGTTCCTAATAGTTGCAATTGATACCTTCATGAAGTAGACTGAGGCCAAACCCCAAGTCTGGATAATCACCAAGTAAATGACACAATTTCTGTGGGAAAGTGTGATACGTAGATATGGACTTCCACCAATCCTTGTAGCCAGAAATGGATGACAATTCGAAAACGAGGCTCTTACAAGCTGGAATTATTTGAAAGAAATGTGGTGCCTAGACTTGGCACACCCCAAATCTCAAGGTTTATCGTATCTGAGCATCCGGTTAGGACACTCCACCTGATCAGACTAAGTGGAATAAGGTTCGATGAAACCATAAGCTTCTAGCTCTAAGGAATTGAAGGCTCTAATAGGCCATGTTCCATGCAATTGAAGGCTCTAATAGGCTACGTTTAATACAATTGAAGGCTCATCAAGTAAGCAATCGAGCTAGGAGAATTTGATGTTAAGTACAAGCCTAGGATGGCCATCAAAGCCCAGGCCATAGCTAACTTCGTGGTTGAATATACCATTGACAACCAAGAAGTCGGGGGGCAGGAGGTAATAGACCAGGAAGGTCAGCAAGGTGAGAACCCCCTGGAAGAGAAGAAGGAGTATTGAATGCTCCATTTTGATGGGGCATCAAAAACAAAAACCAGTGGTACAGGTTTAATTTTGCAAAACCCCGATGGGTTCGCACTTGAGTATGCCTTGAAGTTGGACTTCCAAACAACCTACAACGAGGAAAAGTATGAAGCTCTGACAACCGACCTTGGATTGACAATAGCCCTGAGGGTGAAGAACCTGAAAGTCTGTGGAGACTCAAAGATGGTAATCTCACAAGTCGATGGATAGTTTGAGGCTAGAGAAAAGAATATGGCCAAATACTTCTTCAGAGGTCGAGACCCATTCTGGGAGCGTCTACCTCCAAGTTCTAAGAACCCCGACAATTGATTCTAAGCTTATTGCTCCTATCGGGATAGGAGGATGCTGGATAGGTCGTATCAAACCACACCTTTAGAATGGCTGGTTTCCAAACGATGCCACGGAGGTAGGGAAGCTAGCTGTAAGGAACAGAAGGCTCGAAGAAGGCTCGTGAAGGCCCCACTTCGACCAACCAAATGCTCAAAAAGGCCACGTACCATCTATTTGAAGGCTCTAAAAATGCGAGAAATAAGTTGAAACAATACTTGTAAGGAGTTAGAACTCGAAACAAGCTTCGATTCGATATATTGTAAGCTCAAATCTGAGCAAATAGCAAAACGATATGAATTTTTCAATACTCGTGGAATGAGCTGGCCTAATAATCGAGTTAGAGGACAAAAGTGTGACCTCAATCCATGTCTTCAGGGGCTGGAATTTCAATTCACGATTGACCTCCTCTAGGTCTCAGAGGTAAGGTTGTGATGACCCAAGACCTAGGACGAACGAGGCTTTAAAAAGACTTCAATCGAGGTCATAGAAGGAGGTCACACACCCCGCGACCAATGTAAATTGAAGGCCTTACACGACCTCAATCCAGGTCATGGGTTGAGTTCGTAAGCCTCACGATCAGCCTAAATTGAAGGCCTTACACGACCTCAATCCAGGTCATGGGTTGAGTTCGCAAGCCTCACGATCAGCCTAAATTGAATGCATTACACGACCTCAATCCAGGTCATGGGTTGAGCTCGCAAGCCTCACGATCAGCCTAAATTGAAGGCCTTACACGACCTCAATCCAGGTCGTGGGTTGAGCTCGTAAGCCTCACGATCAGCCTAAATTGAAGGCCTTACACGACCTCAATCCAGGTCGTGGGTTGAGCTCATAAGCCTCACGATCAGCCTAAATCGAAGGCCTTACACGACCTCAATCCAGGTCGTGGATTGAGCTCGTAAGCCTCACGACCAAGCCTTAGAGCTGAGGTCCTGAAGACCCCAGACCTGGACAATTTGAGGGTTTAGTTAGACCTCAATTCAGGTCTATCAAGGTTAGGACCCCCACACAAATTACAAGAAAATATTATTATTTAATAATAATTTATAAAAAATTATTATTATTTAATAATAAAATCTGATCGGACCTTATTCAAGATAAATTTTATCCGGGTAGGACAGCCCTGGATTCGGGTATAAAAGTTATTCAAAATTTGAATGACATAAATAATATTATTCACTAATATTATTTAGGAAAAAAAAAGGGGAATATTATTCACGACCTCAAATGAGGTCCCAAAATTCACCTCGTGAAGTCTACGACCACCTCCCAATTAAGGCCTTGGACGACCTGAGATGAGGTCGTATGTGACCTCGAAAAAGACACGACCAGGGACAAATTGAGGGCTTGGACGACCTCAATTGAGGTCTTGTGAAAAAGTGCAATTTAGTACCCCCTACTTTTGATATGTTCACAAAAAGAGTCTCTGAAAAATTACGAAATAGTCCCTCTAAAATGCACGTGTGCACAAATCGATATTTTCGATTAAAATATTTGAATTATTTTCAAGAAATTGTCCGATGACACCAAAAAATTACAAATTTCGTAGGATTGAGATCCCAAAAATTATTTTAAGTCTCGTACAAGACCAGATAATTCGTGAATGACATATTTAAATTGTCAAAAATGATCCGAAAAATACCTGTGGGTACAAGAAAATTCCTAAATTATTAGGAATAATAAAAAAATATGCCTGTGAGGACAAGAAAATATTATTATTTGATAATAATTTGTAAAAAAATATTATCATTTAATAATAAAATCCGATCAAGTTTTATTCGAGTAAAATTTTATCCGAGTAGGACACTACTGATTTGGGTATAAAGTTATTCAAAATTTGAATAAAATAAATAATATTATTCAGTAATATTATTTGAAATTAAAAAAAAAGGAATGTCGTTCACGACCTCAAATGAGGTCCCAACATTCACCTCGACACATCTCCGACCTCCGCCAAAATGAGAGGTTAGACGAAGTCAAATGAGGTCGTGGTGCTCCTCAAAAATTGTTACGACCTGCCCTCACAGGAGAAGAAACCACGAACTGGAATGAGTTCACACGAAAAAGTGCAGTTCAGCACCCCAAGCTTTGCATAGTTTACATATTGATCCCTCAAGTTTATAAATCGACATTTTGATCCTTCTAGTTTCAAAATTGACAGATTTGTCCCTGAACTTTTCTAATTGACAGAAAAATCCTTGCAAAATTGTGAAAATGCACGTGTGCATAAATTGAATATTTTCAATTAAAATTTTCGAATTATTTTCAAGAAATTGTCCGAGAACATAAAAAAATTACAAATTTCGTAGGATTGAGATCCCAAAAATTATTTTAAGTCTCGTGAAAGACCAGATAATTCGTGAATGATACATTTAAATTGTCAAGAATAAACCAAAAAAATACCTGTGGGTACACAAAAATTCCTAAATTATTAGGAATAATTAAGGAAAGTACCTGTGGCTACACAAAAATTCCTTAATTATTAGGAATAAATAAGAAAAATACCCGTTGGTACAAGAAAATTCCTAAAATATTAGGAATAATTACGAAAAATACCCGTGGGTACATTAAAATTCCTAAATTATTAGGAATAATCAAGAAAAATACCTGTGAGTATATAGAAATTCCTCAAACATTAGGAAAGGTACAGAAAAATACGACGAAAATTATAGAAATATTTTCTTGACAAATTGAGTAAAAATTTATGCTAATAATGCATAAAAGCCTTATGAAAGTGCCGAAATTGCTAAAAGCAAGCACCATTAAAGCCTCGAATAAGGTCAATCGTCGTAAATGTGTAGGTCGCTCCACACTTTACAATAAGGCGATATATGTGAAACACTAGTGTAAACCAAAATCCCCATATAAGGGTAGGAAAATTAAAAAGTCTCAGGTAAGGGATAAAAACGATCCCGAGTCTCGATTAAGGCAAATATAACTTATACGAAAATCTGATCAGTTTTCCTAGAAGTTGGGGGGCAAATGATATGGGCTGAAAATAAGCATTAAATACACATTTAATGTGGCATTAAATAAACCTAGATTGGTCCAAGGTTAAAGCCCATTAATGAGGCCTGAAACCCTAAGTAGATAATAATTTCGTACTTAATGAGTTAGCTAATTTTCAGACTCCAATATTGAGTCCAAAAAGGAACCAATTCCTTTAAGGAGTAGCCCCCAAGACATCTAAGTCCAATGAAAGTCAGACTTCTTATGGAAGGATCTAGAAGCCCATCTAAAGTGGATAACTTGCCCACCAAGTTACTAAACCCTAATTCCAAGGCTTCTCAAGCCTATATAAAGGGCCCGACCCCTCATTCTCAGGAGAACGTTTGGGGGGGGGGCACAGCTCTATACGTCACACTCATCACGTTTTAGGCTTAATCCTCGAATAAGGACATACAAGCCACTACGTCACTACGCCGCGAGGGCGCATCAAGCCACGTAGGCAACTCTAGAACTACGTTTTGGCTTGATTCTTGATATTCATCAAGGTACGTAGGCATCTTGCGAGGATCGACTAGTCCCGACAGCAAGAGCAGCCACCATTAAAGCTCGAAGCTCTCAATCCCTTGCATTCAATACACGTATTAATTACACCCTACTTTTTATTCCACAACAGCATATTTATATTAAAATACGAAAAAGTGCTTGTCAATGATTTAAATAATATATAATTAGGTTTTCTATATTGAATTTGATTATTAATGTAGGTATTCTACACTAAATAGGATTAATGCAAAAAAATCATAATTATATTTTCTCTTGAGATTCTAAGTGTTTTCATTTGGATAATAATTGTTAAATCATCACTAAATTAAAGATAATTTTATGAGTTTCGCGTGAACTGTAAAATCATCCAAATCTGATTTCTATATCTCGAGATAGAGCATAAATAGTAAATATGAACCTTTTTTAATAGGGATATTTACAAAAATATATATGTTTTTAACTTTCTTTTACGTTTTTACTATCATTAACTTCCTCTTTCAATTCTATACTTTTACTTTTACAAAATACTACCAACTTTGTTTTTAACTTTTTATTTTTCTAAAAATACGTTTTGCAACCTCATTTGCAACTTCAGGGCGGCGCCAGCCGTGTGAGTTGCAAAAGTTGCAAATGAGATTGCAAAAGTTGCAACGGTTACAACTTCGATGCTATATATGGGAACAGACGAATTTTTGATTGTAAGTTCCAGTTTTCAATTGTCATTTTCGAAAAAGAAGTCGAAAATGACAACTGAAAACTGGAACTTGAACATCCAGTTTTTAGTTTTCGGTTGCATATAAGGTTGCATATGAGGTTGTTGAGTATTGAATACAGTAAAAGAATACAGGGGGGGTGAATGGATTCTTGAACTTTTCTTGTTCTTGAATCTATGTAGCAATATAAGTGTTTGTGTGTGCAAATATATGAGTGCGGATAAAAACAACACAAGACACGATATCACTTTAATCTAATATTGTATTAGATAAAGGTTGTTACAATCCATGAATACAAATGATAGTATTCTCAGCTTCGTTTTTCTCAGAGAGATATTACAATGAATGTCAGGAACTTAACTTCTCTCAAAGATCTTACTTGCTAAGGAAGTGAGGCTATATCCTTATAGAACATGGATACAACCTACTTACTACAAATAAGGTAGCTAAAACAAATTACTTTCTAGTCTGTCTATCCTATTTGAGTAAGTGTCCAAACGGTTACATATTTGACTTTGCAAAGCCTGTTCAGATCCACTTCTTTAGCTCTTTGTCTATTCTATATCTCTCCAAGCTTCCTTGTAGGCTTTCCAGAGTACGTTACAGATTGTGGTCCATAAAGTGCATTGGCTTGTTGCAGGCTTCTGATTTGTACAATTTCTTCAGTATTTTGTCTCCAAGAATGTATTCGAGAAGAGACTAAGTAAGTGGTTCGAGAACTAGGATTGACTTGATCGATAACTTTGAGTTCTCGAATACTGTTATATGACCACTACGCCATAGATGGCCTATAGCAACCCCCAAACTGTGTTACCATAGACCCCATTTTGAAGTTACCATAGGCCAAAATAGGGCTATGGTAACACTTCAGCTGTGTTAGGTTCTCAGCAGTAACTACAGGTATCTAAGGTAACATCAAAACACAGCCTAAGGTAACATAGCAAATGTGGTTACCAAAAACCTCTATAGCAACATCTTAAACACTCTATAGTAACATAGTTTGTGTGTTACAACAGATAATACAATTTTGCACAGGGACAAATGTGGGGCCCACATCTAGGTGGGGTCAACAATCTATTGTAACACCCTCTTTTACCAATTATAACACATTGTGTGTTACATAATTAAAATCATTTATAAATAATTTTTTAACAAAAAAATTGACATTTAAATATTACATTTTCAAGTAAAAGAAATCAAGAACGAAATTAATTACATTTTAATAACATCATCCAACATCATTCCAATAACATCATCTTGTATAAAACCAATCATCCAAAAATATCTACCAACACTAGCTAATGAAAAAAACTTAAAACGTACAAGTACTAGAGCTAATAACATGCATACTAGCTAAAATGGTACTATGCAATTTCTGTATTGCCTTCAAATCATGAGTAATAGTACTAGCATCTCCTTGAGTTGGCTTGCATTTTTGCATCTCCTTGTTGATGCAGGGTCAGACTCTTCAACAGAAGAGTGAGAAGTGTGAAGAGGACCATCTGGAGAAGAAACATGAAAATAACATTTGTTAAGTTTTTCCGAAAAATAAATAAATAAAATGGGTCACCCAAGATGCTATTACAATTAGAGGCACTTACATCTGTTAAAAGTGTTTCTACTTATATAACATATAGTATAAATTATCAATATATAAAAATTTCATTGCATTGTCAAAAATTCAAGTTGCAATCACTTGCAAAAATTCAAGTTGCAATCACTTTATGGGAACATCAGTACATTCAACACATTACAGTAATAACATGGGATGTTGTGGTTGGTCCCCAGCCAAAATATCCTATTCAACAAGGTAATAATGCAGAGAAAAATGCTTAGACATTAGCAAATGCACATAGCAGCAATGCAGAGAGACAGTGTGTGATGCCTGATACCTTTAGGGTGACGCCAAGTCCAAACCATACATCACCAGAATCAGAGGTGTCGTGAATGATGCCACGAGGTAAACTTACTGAACTTTTCCAGGCCTCTTCCACTTCCTAGAAAAATAATGAAAGTCACCTTATACATAATGAACACATACAATACAAAAAAATGCACATAGTCACTGGTGCTTTTCCTTTTGATCTACTAATTGTCCCTGTACATTTTATAGTCATGCTCCTCTCTCCTCTATAATTCCATTTTAAATGAACCCAGCAGCTCCAGCAACATTTGCCTTGGATGTGAAACTTCAGTTACCCCGGTGTACTAAAATGGCTTCACTTGTAAGCTACCATACAAGAAAAGAGACCATGACATTGAACTACTTGTTAAAATATACCAGAAACAACTACAACTGAATATATATAATTTTACTGCAAATTTAGATTAAATAAAGCATGACAACTTTTAAACTTATATATGATAATATCAACTAGTAACTATATAAGCAAATTTCAGATCATATAAGCAAGTAGACGTAAAGTGAGAAAATTTCAGATCATATAAGCAAGTAGACGCAAAAAAATACTCCTGATTTCCGTAGTGTGCTTGGCATTAAATTTCCTAAATATCTCCACACTTTCTTAAGTAATAATAAAACAAATTACTAAAAGATAGCAAAATACATCATTCCATTTGGACCAATGGATCATACTTTATAAAAGATAATTGTTTAGCATAAGTGCATAATTGCCTGATTTGTAACTGTGCCCCTAAATTGAAAGTCTCAGTCACATATAATAGCTCTATCTAGCACCAAACTTTGCTTCTCAATAATCAGTACTTTAAAAGAACTTCGTATTATTTAAAATTCTGCCTCCACAGGTATGTAGAAACAGCACAGCTACTAACCCATTCTAAAAAAAATAAAAAATAAAACATGTATGACAATAGTTTAATGTCTTGAAACTTTCACAATCCCACAATATAAACATCAGAATTTCCTTCGACAGATACTAAAAGATCCTATTTGTTAGATAATAGGAATTAAGGAAAAGAAGGATCTGGGAACATATATGTATTTACAGATATAAACACATATAAAGAAAATCAGGACCTGTCACAATAACTTCAGGAGCAACAGAAAATAGTTTTGAAAATTAGTTTAAAAAAAAGATAAACAAGGTCACAACGAATGTTTTTTTAATCCTTGCAGCTAGAGAAAATAGTGCATCCATGTTTAAGACATTAAGAAAGGGTTCGACCTGGTAAGCATCAACCAGGCAAACACACTACAACACCGCCACTGAACTGCCATCCCCCTCAACTCCCTCGATATTCCTCATTTTAGTCTCCAGCAACCAGGAATAGCAAACCTCTGACAACATAGAACTTGTACCTGCAAACATTTCCAAGTTCAGAAAACTAGTTCATGCACAGCTTGTTTTCCGTAAACTTCTACCAGACTACCACAAAGCTATTTGTACTCTCTATCCTAGACAAACAATGACAACATAACAAAAACGCAATCTTTACATTAGCTCATAGCTCAATCTTAAAAGACACATCACAAAACCCCGCCATTTTCTCTGTTTTTTTTCCTTTTTAGATAATAAATCTAACCTTGCCAGATATAATCTATAACATTCCATTACAATGTCCAGTCACATATAATCCGACACTTCCATTACAATAAGATCATAAATTGACCAGCAAGTTGACCTTAGAGAGAAGAATTCTTGCACCAACATGCTTGTTATCCCACCCAAATGTATTGTCACCTTCATTAGCTACTAAAGTTTGCCCACAATAACTCATCCTATGCATAAATTGAATACACCAACATTGAGCTCTAATAAATTATATATACCAATACCGTGCTCTCAACGATAATGAACACTAGAATATAAATCTTTAATCTTTTGGAAAGGGTGGTATTTTTTACCTCATATCAAGAAAAATCACAGTAAAAGGGGCAAACCCATTTTCTCAATGTACTGTTGTACACACCTCTGTACTTATTAGCAAACGCAAAAACCTGTAACAGAATTTTAATTTTGTTTAGCCTAGCGTGCATATGTTTCAACTTTCAATAGTACTTTCTACTTCTTAGAAGTTAAAGTAACTAATATCACAATTATTGAATGATTAGAACTTTAGAGATAACATATTAGTATATTACCCTCATTGCCCTTGTGGCAAGAAGCTTAGAATAAGTCCTGGTTTACTAGTTTGGTCCATATTCCTAGTAGAATGAACAATTCTCCACATCCCATCTGAAACTAATCTTTGGAGACTCATTATTTAATTCATCACCTGGAATTGATTTTAGTGTTGCCTTATTTCGAAAATGCAAAACCTGAAACATAAATGGAATTAATAAGCGAAGAACCTAAACCTTAAAACTTCGAACCAAGAAAAAAATAGGACTTCGTAATAATTGTAACTTGGTGTACCTTGCAACTTGTAAATTTCCATCTCATTTTAGTCTTGGCAGCAGCAACCCATCTCAAAATCTCCTTCATTTTAGACGATGCCTTTGTTAGCCTTAGCTTTCTGAGCACTTTTTTCGTAATTAAATAAAACACATCCAATATCTGAAGCATACAAACACAAATTAATAATACAAATCAAAAAGATTATTTGAAATGAGTACAATACCTAATTGAATCAAAACCAAGATGAAATAACAAGTCCAGTAGAAGTGAAACCCCACTTGAAAGCCCCACTTGAAGAAGCCGTAATTGAAGCGTGAAGCAACAACCCAATTCAAGAAATCATGACTAAAGAATCCTAAATCTATTTGTAAGAAACCTAAGCCCTAATTGAACTCGATATGTAAAACCAATTGAATGGAACCCCAATCGAAACCATAACTAAATAAGCCCACAAACCCCAAATCTTGAAAACCCTTTTTCTTGAAGAACCCATATGTTGACAGCGAGAGAAACATAGCCGCTACTTTCAAAGTGAGAGAGAGAGGGTTGTAAGGTTGTATGTGTTTGTGTGGTAGTCTAAATAATTGTCAATTTTGTTTAATAAAATTTCTTCAAAAAACAAGGCGGCAATTTTGCCGCTTCTACATTTTCACTCCCCGCCCCATCATCTCCACTCTCAAGCCTTCCTTTCATGTCAAATTTTCTTTTAATTTAATTTATTGCTTTCATAATATTTTGGTTGTTTTTTATATTTGTTAAAAATATTATACTTTAAAAATAATATCATAAGTCACTCCATAAATGAATTTTTAATTTTAGAAATTTAAAATAATTTTTTTAATATGCATTCATTTTTGTGTAAAATAAATTTTTATTTTTTTAAATAATTTATTATCTTTTAATAGTTGTATTTTTTTTCAAATTATTAAAACATGTATTATTTTTATTATAAAATCATAACTGGATCTATTAGCACAATGTTAATTTTTATAATTTTATTTCAATAATGCATACAAATTTTTTATATCAAACTTAACATTATTTCTCAAACTTTATTCATTTTATGGAAAATTAATTTTTTTTCCAAAAAAAATAATTTGTTACGTTTTTTTTAATAATTAAAATATAATTATTAAATCTACTGTTTTCATAATTTTATAATAATTCACAACTTATACGTAACTTAGTTTTCTTTATTAAACTTTTAATGAATTTAGTTAAAATTTAATAATGTTTGGATATTACATTATTTTAAAATCTTTTTATTTGAAATTTATAAAAAAAATTTAAATATTTATGAAAAATCAATAATTTAATTATTTGATGGAATATTACGTGTTAAAATGATTATTTCAATGATTTTATTAAAATTAATTATTTTTAAAGTCAAATAATTATTAAATCATTAATTTTAAATGAAATAAAAATTTTGTTAATGAATACTCTATGGTAACACAGCTCATGGTGTTACCCACTGTTAACACCCTTTATGACTAAAGTAACATACTTTTATGCCTATGGTAACACCACAATCAAAAGGTTGCGATAGGTCAAAATTTTGATAGCTATGGTAACACCCTTAGTGGTAACACCCATGCCAAAAGGTTGCGATAGGCCATCTATGGCGTAGTGGACATATCGAATCACTTCTCGAATAGCTCTTTTCTCTGGGAGTTCTTGAGTTGTCGAATAGAGCATTTTGACATGTCGAATCCCTGAGATATCGAATAGCTTTCTGAGTCCTTGAGATATCGAATGGAACTTTGACTTGTTGACTCTTTGAGAACTCGAATACCACTTTAACTTGTTGACTTCTTGAGTTCTCGAATAAAGCAGTGGACATATCGAATCTCTGAGATATCGAATGAAATATCGAATAGTGTATTCAGAGATATCGAATAGCTTTCTTGAGATATCGAATCCCTGACTTCTCGAATGCTGGACTTCTCGAATAGACAAAACTACTTCTCGAATTGGTACTTAGGCAAATTCTTCATTTCTCAAAATCCCAACTGTGATTATTTGACAGTCTTTATCTCTTTGCTTGAGGCATGAACCTTGGAACTTCTTTCAAGCATTATTCTTGACTCAATAAGTACAGTTACACAGCTAGAATTTGATGCCTATTACAAGTACAAAGCAAGTAGAAACTCTACAACTAGAGGTTCCCTCAGTTAAGAGGTCATGTAAGTAATGCAAAGCATTACAAACAATTAGGCTTGTTATTAGAGTTAAACAGGCATGTCTCTGTGACTAACAATCTCCCCCAAATTGTGAGTAAGACCCTTAGTCACAATTTCATGTTTGATAACAAGCCTAACATACATAAAGATAAAACTTTAAAAAGTACAGGTATGAAATTTGATTGAGAGCATGAGTTGAATTACAAGTTGAGTATTCTTACAGTATGATGAAATACTAGCCATTCCCCTTTGATTCCATTTTCATTGCTTTGGCTTGTAGATCATCATATGCTTTCTGTTTTCTTTCTTGCTCCCTCCTTGCATTCTCATCCATAGCTCTTATGATTTCTGCCATAGCATCTAATTCTTCAAGCAGGATAGAGTTTTTGAAATCTTCAAGTACTGGTTTTAGTATATTGGCAGGATAATGATTGAGTAGGTTCATTCTGATATTGACATTGTCTCCATTTCTTCTCCTATACTTCACCACATAGGGATCAAACTGAACTCTACACAATCCCTTAGCCCTTAGCTTTTCTGCCTCAATCTCCAATCTATCAATTTCTTTCTCTCTATCTAACCATTTCTCAAGGCACCCCTTCCTTATTGCTTCAGCATGATTTCTCTTCATTCTCACAAAGTTAATCAACTCCAGCTTCCATACTTTCTCCACCTTGTCTTCAGAATCCAACAATGCAATAATTCTTTCTATCTCATATAACTTGCCCCAACTTTGACAACCCCCTTGTTTGAATTTTCTCTGCCTCCCATCAGTGTACTTGATCTCAAGGAAGTCATTCACAATTGCAGCAGAGTAGATTCTTTGAGCTCTCAGAAATAGCAGTTGGTCTTCATTAAAATCTTCATCTAGTGGTTGGAGTTTCAATCCTGGAATGATTGTTAGGGCTCTTGACCTGGATGGCTTTACTCTCTTAGCATCTTGCTTGAAATTAGATCTTTTTACTTGATTGCTTGGCTGAAATTTTTGACCTTTGTTGGAAGACCATAGTAGTATTCCATTAGCAGTTTGCTTTCTGAAACATACACATGGTTTCTTGGCTTGAATCTCCTTCTCTTCTTGAGGTAGTAAAACATTTGCAGAGGCCATGGAATTTGACTTTTGTAGGTCACTACTAACAGTATTCACCCTAGATTTAGAGTCTTGTGTTGTGGTGAGGTTACTGTCAGCAATGCCTATGGCTTGTTGTTTCACACTTGTCCTCTCATAGACTTTCCCTTGGTCATTACAATCTTTCTTCTCTTTGTCATCCCTCTTCTTTTTCTTGTCTTCATCTCCCTTATCACTCTTGTGATGTCTTCTCCTCCCATCACTTTTATCCTCATCTTTGTCATCCTTATTTCTCCTAGGCTTGGCAATTTCTGGAATTACACCAGTTGCAATAAAGGATCTGAGAATTTGCAGTACCTCTAGTTCTTCAGCATTTCTGGTTCCACCCTTCTTCTGTAGTTGCTCAATGATTGCAATAATAAGTCTTTGATTTTGAGGTGTGAGATCATGAGGAATCACCAGTTGTTTAATGTCTTCAATTCTGGTACCAGCCTGATAGACAATTGTCCATGGCTTCTTAAACACTTCTGGGAGCCTAGAAGGTTGGCCATTCCTCAAGTCATCATATAGACTTTTATTGTTTTCATTTGCATCCCTCTTCTCAATAAGCCTGATCAGTGCATCTATCTCTGAATGTTTCAATGTTTGTAGAGTGTTGTAGGTTAAATGCCAGATACTAGATTTTGCCACCATCATCACCTCCTTGAGCCATAAGCCATTGACTATCCTAGGTATCACAGTGAAGTAATTAATCTGATCCCTCAACCTCCTGAGATATATTTGAGTGTCATCAGCCTGTTCCCTTGAGACTTTCAGAAACTTCAAGAATGCATCATCATGGTAGACATTAGAGTTTGCAACTTCTTGAAGCTTGGCCTCAGTAACCACCTTTACTTCTACAGGTTTGACACTTTCAACTTTGGTAGATGGAGAGTTATCAGATGGCATACTCCCTGCAATCACTGTGATTGTGATAGATTGCTTCTGACCATCAGGAGTGGTGATGTGCACAGTTGGTAGAGTGACAATTGGAAGAGAAGATGGAGGCTCATCAACTTTTGATTTTCCTTTGCCTGGCACATTGGGTATGGATATGGATTTCGAAGCTCTTTGGTGACCACCCTCATTCATCTTGACGCCTTTAGCTTGAGTTTTCTCCCCCTTTGGATTTGAGTTCCTTGAGGTCCTCTTCTCCCCCTTAGGCTTGTTGTCAGGCATAGAGGATTGATGAGTGACCACAGGGTTTGAAGATTCTTCAGGGAGAGGGAGACCCATGTGCTTCATCATTGCAGACAACATGGACTATTGATATAGGAGAACATCAGCTGTGGTGGTGGCTTGAGTGTTCAGCTGCTCAGTGAGAGTTGCTACCTTGTCTGTAAGATGAGTATTAGACTGAGTGAGAGTGACTACCTCCTTTTCAAGTGCATCTACCTTGTTGAACAATTGAGTAGATTTGAAGCCAGACAGGGATTGTTCTTTAAGTCTCTGCACTTCAAACCTAGTCATATCATGCACTGGGACTTCAGTGATTAGCTTATCTCCATACTGATTGGCAAAAAGTTTCCTAAGCATGGCATTGGCCTCAATTGTCTGATCAGTGAGATTTTGGAATTTGTGCCCTAGGCCTGTGACAGCATCTTTGAGAATGGCTAAACCATTGTCCATCTTGGTGCAGGTAGACTTGCAGGCTAGAATATCTTTGACTACAGTCTCCAATTGAGGGAATTTGGAATCAAAAGTCCTCTTTATCTCATGCACCTCCTTGGTTGTGGCTGTACACACTTCATTAACTTCTATCTTTAGACCCTTTCCAAGGTAGTGTGCAGCCTTAAGAATGCCCTTGTAGGTGTCATTCACTGCTTCATACACATCACTAGGGGTGAGAGATTTGGCATTGGACCCTAGTGAAGTGATGTACTCTTCTCTGAGATACTGAAGACTGTCTGAGAGAGGAATATCAAACTATCCTTGTAGCCAGGCATCTACATTGCCATCTCTCTCAGTATCATCTATTATCTTTGCCTTCTGTAGCTCCACATCATCTCTGTGGCATAAGAGAATAGCTTCATAGTCAGGATTTGGCAGGTTTGTAGTGAGGAGGTTCTGAGCAATCTTTGTGAACTCAGGGATCTGATCCACAATTAAGCTTTGAAGTGCTTCAACTGTCAATTGTTGTGGAACAGACCCTGATCCTGAAGCACTGTCATGTTGCACAGGCTTCAGCCATTGTGACATAAAGTCAGAGCTAGAGCTAGGCAAGCTAGACTCCTCAGTTACAGATGCAACTTCTACAACCGGATGGATTGTGTTAGGAATATTTCATGAGTTGTGATGTTAAGAATAGAATTTTACTTATACTTCTTGTATATCTTGATCTTATAAAGGATTTAGCACTTTGTATAGGAGATATGTGTTAGACAGTAGTCTGTAGAATTTAAGTCAGGAATGAACAGTGCATCAAGTACTACATGTCAGGAACTGAGATCGAATCCTAATAGAGCAAGTCAAGTACTGATGGGATGGTCAGATCCTAATGCAAGAAGGAATCCTGATATCAGTCGTGTTACTGATGATGTCATTATGGATGCTACAGAAACTGGCAAGTGCTATAAAACAGGATCTTTGTTTGAGGAACAAGCAAGAAGATTTCATGAAGGAAAGAATTTTCTATTGATGAAAACTATCAACTGGACGGCAGAACATTGTCATGTATAGATTATCTTTCTGTGATTAGTTAATAGGTATCATTATAAATACTCTTTATATCATTGTAAAAAGAGTGAAGACGTGAGAGGTATCGTGATTTTGTATGCGTAGCTCTGTATAAGGTTTGTATTCGAGAGTTCGAAACAAACAGAGAGAGAGTTATATTTTGTCAGCCGCTGCTAAAGGTATTTGTACACCTTTGGTAGAGTTTGTATTTGATCTTATTAATACAAACAGTTTGATTCATTCGTTTATTCTTATTTATTTAATCAAGCAAAAATCAGACACGATTATATAACTTGTATTCAACCGCCCCCCTTTCTACAAGTTATTCGAGTTAACAATTGGTATTAGAGCAGGTTGATTTCGAATAATCATAAAGATCTGTAATCATGTCTGGTTACAAGGATGGGAATACTAAGATTCCTATGCTCAAGAGAAACGAATATACTCTATGGGAAGTAAAGATGTTGCATCATCTGGAAGCAACAGATCCTGATTATCTTGATAGAATCAGAGATGGACCTTTTATCCCAACAAAGGTTGTTGGACAAGCAACTGTTGATGGTCAAGTTGTTCCAGAACATACAGCAGAGAAGCCAAAATCTGAGTGGTCAGATAAGGACAAGGAGAATGTTCTTAAAGATGCTAAAGTGAGAAACATATTATTCAACAGTCTTGATTCTGTTCTCACTAACTATGTTCTCTCTTGTAAAACTGCTAAGGATATATGGGACAATCTTAAGGTTCACTGTGAAGGAACTAAGCCTGTCAGGAAGAATATGAGGACACTACTTATACAACAGTATGAGTACTTTGAATCCAAGTCTGGTGAGTCACTTACTGATACCTTTGATAGGTTTACAAAACTCATCAATGAGATGGCCATGCATGGTAAATATTATGACTTGGAGGATATGAATACAAAGTTCATGAAAGCATTGCCAGCTGATTTCTACAATGAGAAGATATTTGCGATTGAGGAAGCTAATGATCTGGATGAGATATCATTAGAGGCAGTGTATGGAAAACTGAGAGCTTATGAACTTGACAAGCAGCAGAAGAAGAGCAGGAGTGAAGGAAAGATGAAGACTGTTGTACTTACTGCTCAATCTGAATCAAAGAAGCTTCCAGAAGAATAACATGAAGAGCCTGCTGTAAAGAACTCAAGGAAGAAGAAAAGCAAAGAAAATTCTGAGTCAGAGACTACTGATATAGACTCTGACAATAGTGATTCTGAATCAGAGATACAGGAACTCTTTGCTATGTTTGATAAAGCTTTCAAGAAAGGAAGATTCAACAGGAGAAGATTTAGCAAAGGACCTTTTCAAAAGAAGGAGGAGAAGAAGAGTGACAAAGGCAAAAGTACAATTGTCAAGCTTGATAAGGCCAAGATCAAGTGCTTTAACTGCAGTGAGCTTGGACACTTTGCTAGTTAGTGTAAGAAGCCTAGGAATTCATGAAAGGGTAATGCACTTATGGTCACATAGAAGGATTGGGCTGATTCCAATGATTCTGAAGATGAATTGGATTATGACAACATTGCACTGATGGCAAATGTTTCAGACAAACCTGGATCTCCAAAGAAAACTTCTCCATCCTCTACTAAGGTATCACTTCACTCTCTTGATTCATTTGATAGCTTAAATTTTGATGAAAATATATTTATCCATGCTGAGTTTAAGAATCATATGACTAATTTTAGAATTCTTACTTGTGAAAGAGATGAACTTAAGATTAATAATGATAAATTAGTTGATAGAAATAATTTTCTTGAATCTGAGTTAATTCAAATGGAAGAATACAAGTTAAGTTCTGATAAAGCTAAGCATGATTATAGTGTTATTCTTGAGGCTTATGACTATGTCAGAAAAGAACTAGAGGAAGAGAGAGATGTGATTAAGACCATTAACAATTCTGGTAAAAAGACTATAGAAATCTTTGAAAGTGGAATTCATGGTAAAGTTAATGGTTTAGGTTTTGATAAGGCTAGACAAGAAGAAAAAGTAGCTATTGTCAATGATGATAGTAAAGTAGAAGCTAGCACATCTAAATCTGAAGGTAAGAAAATTGTTTCTGAACCTAAACATGTTAAATTTGTTGATTCAAAAGGTACCCCTGTTGTACAAAAAAGGATTAACAATAGTAATTCAGATGAGAAAGTGTTAGAGAAACCTAAGAATGTAAACATAGGGTTTCTGTCTAAGTCTCAGTTGAAATAGAGATTAGATGGTCTTTCAGAGTCTAACAAGATCAAAAGAAATAGGAATGGAAAAGAAGGTATTAACAAAGAGAATAATTACAAGAATGTACCTGATGCACCTAGGAAAAAATGCTATAAGTGTGGAAATCATAATCATTTGGCCGTAGACTGCAATCAAAAACCTTCTTGGAAAACTGAGTCAAGATTCCCCAAGACTCAAAAAATTCAATACCAACCACAAAAAGCTTGTTATCATTGTGGTAGTTTACTTCATTCCATTTACATGTGTAGATAATATCATGAATTGTATTATGACTATTATTCTTTGAAATCTGAAACTCCTAGTCACAAACAGTTTGTGAAATCAGAGTCTAAGATTGACTCTGCAACAGGTAAAGTAAAAGCAAAATCTTCAAAGCCTGTTGTCTCTAAATCTAGTAAGAAAGGATCCAATCAAAGTTGGGTCCTAAAAAATTCTAACTAGTTACTTTTTGTTTGCAGGGCACAGGAAAGAAGCATTCAATTATCTTGGACAGTGGATGCTCTGGACATATGACTGGAAAGAAGTCCCTGCTTACAAAGTTTGAGAGGAAAGTTGGCCCAGTAATATCTTTTGGAGATGGCAACAAAGGAGAAACTCTGGGATATGGCTCAATTGTTTTGGGGAATGTCATCATAGAAAATGTAGCACTGGTTGAAGGCTTGAAACATACTCTTTTAAGCATAAGTCAACTGGGTGATAAAGGTTACAAATCAATCTTTGACAGAGAAGGATGCAAAATCTTGAATATACAAAATGGAGACATTGTTCTAACTGGTCAAAGACATGGTAACATATATGAAGCCAGCTTGAGTGATACATCTAAAGGAATTGTTAGATGTCTCTACAGCAAAGCAACGAGTGATGAAAGCTGGAATTGGCACAAGAAACTCTCACATCTCAACTTTAAGAAGCTTAATCAACTTGTTAAGCACAATTTAGTGAGAGGCCTACCTCAGGCAAATTTTGTGCAAGATGGACTTTGTGATGCCTGTCAGCTTGGAAAACAAAGAAGAACCACTTTCAAAAGCAAGACTGCAAATTCAATTACTAAACCATTTCACATGCTACATCTTGATCTGTTTGGTCTAGTAAACATTATGTCTATCAGCAAGAAAAGATATGCTCTAGTGATAGTGGATGATTTCACAAGGTTCACATGGGTGTTCTTTCTACACAAGAAGGATGAAGCTCCTCAGCAAATCATTGAACTTGTCAAGAATATTCAGAATAACTCTGAGTACAAAGTCAAAGTACTTAGGAGTGACAATGGTACAGAATTCAAGAATTCTACAATGAAGGATTTTTGTGCAGACAATGGAATCACTCCACAGTTTTCTGCACCTGGTACACCTCAGCAAAATGGTGTAGTGGAAAGAAAGAACAGGACTCTCATAGAGGCAGCAAGAACCATGCTTGCAGATGCAAAACTTCCAACCTATTTTTGGGCAGAAGCTATTAATACTGCATGTTTCACTCAAAATTGTACCTTGGTAAATAGTCATGGAAAGACTCCCTATGAGATGATCAAAGGAAAGAAACCAAATGTGAAATACTTTCACATCTTTGGATGCAAATACTATGCCCTAAAAGTTCATCCAGAACAACTTGAAAAATTTGAAGCCAAATCGGATGAAGCAATCTTTCTAGGATATTCAGCATCTAAGGCCTTCAAAGTTTATAATCTCAGAACTCACATTGTTATGGAATCAATTCATGTTGCATTTGATGATAAGAAATTTGGAATTCTGCAAACTGATGAAAGCCATGATAAATTGGAATTTGAAAATCTTAAGGATTCTGAGATACTCTCCAGTGATGATGAAGGTTCTCCAGAAGGAATTTCTATTGCTTCTCAAAGGAATGCAACTGTTGAGGGGGAGCAAATAAATTAAGGAAAACACAGTGATCATCAGGAGCAGACTAGCTATTCAGAGTCTACTCCTTCAGGAAGTGATCTTTCAGAGTCTACTCAGGAAAGATCAGTAACTAGCAGCAGTATGGAATCTACTGATTCTACTGATCAAGGGGGAGCTATTGAAGGTAGAGAGATTTCTTCTACAAGAGATACCACTAACTTAGGAGGAGAATCTAGCAGAGGCAATCTACCACCTGTTAGAAAATGGACAAAGGATCATATTGAAGATTTGATTATTGGTGATCCAAATAGTGGTGTTCGAACTAGAAGATCAATTCAAAATGAATGCTTGTATAGTTGCTTTCTCTCAAAGAATGAACCTAAGAAGGTTGAAGAAGCCTTACAGGATCCTGATTGGGTAATTGCAATGCAGGAGGAGTTAAATGAGTTTGAGAGAAATAAAGTCTAGAAACTGGTACCAAGACCCAAAGACAGATCTATTGTTGGTGCAAAATGGGTTTTTAGAAACAAGCTAGATGAATCTGGTATGATTGTAAGAAACAAAGCAAGACTGGTGGCCAAGGGTTACTCTCAGGAAGAATGTATTGATTATGATGAGACCTTTGCACCTGTAGCAAGATTGGAAGCAATCAGGATGTTTCTTGCATTTACAGCTCATTCAAAATTCAAGGTATACCAGATGGATGTAAAGAGTGCTTTTCTAAATGGCAAACTTGATGAGGAAGTGTATGTGGAGCAGCCACCTGGATTTGTTGATCCAAAGTTTCCAAATCATGTCTACAAACTTGACAAGGCACTCTATGGACTAAAGCAGGCACCAAGAGCATGGTATGAGACTTTGTCTAAATTTCTTCTTGAAAATGGCTTCACAAGAGGTACAATTGACAAAACTCTATTCTTTAGAAAGATTAAAAGGTGAATTGCTTTTAGTTCAAGTTTATGTTGATGATATTATATTTGGCTCTACTAATGAAAAATTGTGTGCTAAGTTTAGCAAGCTTATGCAGTCTAAGTATCAGATGAGCATGATGGGTGAATTAAATTATTTCTTAGGCTTGCAGGTCAAACAGACTGAGACTGGTACTTTAATTAATCAGTCAAAGTATATCAAAGATCTTTTAAGAAGATTTGACTTTCAAGACTGTGCAGTTGCAAAAACACCCATGGCAATAGCCACTAAACTAGATTCTGATCCTAAGGGAAAGAATGTGGATAATACTAGTTATAGAGGCATGATAGGCTCATTGTTATATCTAACTGCAAGTAGACCAGATATAATGTTTTCTACCTGTTTATGTGCTAGATTCCAAAGTGATCCTAAGGAATCTCTTTTAATTGTTGTGAAGATAATTTTTAGATATCTCAAAGGAACTCCAAATCTTGGTTTGTGGTATCCTAGAGAATCTGATTTCTTCCTAATTGGCTATTCAGACTCTGATTATGCTGGGTGTAAATGATAGAATATATTTTTATATATATATTAGATGATTTTATTCTCATATTTATTGTGTTTTGCATTGATTTGGATTTTTATTTAATAGATTTGATTATTTTATTGTAGGAAATAAAGAATTCATGACTTGGAAGGATTTGGAGCAAAAAGAGCTATTTTGGAGATAAAATAGGAGAAAATTCGTATTATTGGGCTACACGGGTTGTTCTACACTGTTTTGGCCATATCTTGAGTTCTAGAAGTCCGTTTGAGCCCCGTAAGCTGTCCACGCGAAACTTGGAGGATTATCTTTAATTCAGAGGTGGTCTAGTAAGCAAAATCCAACTGGAAGAGCCCAGAAACAGAGTAGAAAAAGAAGTGACGAATTTTACAAGAAAATCCTATTCAATTATGGATATCTTTTTGTAAATTGATTAGGATATTAAAAATACTTTTATTAGGAGATAGATATCAGATTTTATTAAGGAGTTTTATTATAAAAGAAAGAGAGAAAGTGAGAAGGAGGGACACGTATACTTTTACTTTTTAAAAAGCTAGGGTTTTGGTTTTTTCTCTCTTCATCTCTTCCTTTGTAAACACTTGGTTAATTTAATTCTTGGATTTAATTGTTCTTCGCTATTCAAAGGTTTTAGGTATTTCTTATCTTCTCCTTATTAATTACATGTTTATTATGGCTTTCTTGATTATTATTGTTAGTCTTAATCTTAGAATGAGTGAGTAGTTTAATTCTATGGTATTAAGGGGAGCCATGTTTGCACCATGATTTGGGCTTAATTTGATTAGTAAATTGATGGGTAGAGAGTAATTCTGATTGATATGTTATAATTCTTAATTTGTGTAATTGCGCAATGTCATGGATTAATTGATTGCAATAGGAGTAATAGATCAAAAGATTTTACTACTAGAGGCTTACATACAATTAGCGGAATTGAAGGTGATTGTGAAAGCATCATTAGATATTCTGAGAGTGTTAATGCTTGAAAAAGATTAACCATTGCTTTAATTACTTAATCCCATTGAAAAGCTATACTTTTGTGATTTGTTTGGTGTAAGCATGGTGAACCTGAATTGCCCTAGATCCCTTAATTAATTGATTTAAAACCTTTGTTAAATTTGTTTTAGTAGTTAACACAATTCTCCAATAATCGTTTGTGACTGAGAACAATTGATAACAACTGAATTGAGATTGAAACTGTCTCCTTGAGGAATCGACCCGTATTTGCTAATATTTACTACAATAGATACCGTGCGCTTGCAGTTAGGTATAATTTGACACATCAAGTTTTTGGCACCGCTGCCGGGGAGACGCCTAGTTTCTATTATTTTAGTTTGATTGTTTTAAATTGTTTCTCTTGTCTCTTTGGAACTCTTGTTCCAACTGAGACCGATCTTACTGCTTTTTCTTGTTTAGTTGTTGATGCCCAAGACCAGGTCTCAAACGAAAGAAGATCAAGCGAAAGAGGTTACAACTCCTCTTAGTCCAGATTCTGGAATTACTTGTCAACAATACATAGATCAACAAAGGAAAGAGAAGCACCAAAAGATACCTGAACCAAAGATTGAGATGGCAGACCCTCCCAAATCTTTGAAGAACTACTCACAGCCCTCTCCGAGTGGGGTACCTACTGGCCTTGCTATGCCAGCGATTCAAGCAGCAAATTTCGAGATCAAGCCTGCTTTGCTCACTATGATCCAACAGAATCAATTTGCTGGGCTTGCCTCTGAAGACCCTACAAATCATCTGCAACGGTTTCAACAGCTCTGTTCTACAATTAAACATCAGGGAGTCACTCCAGACCAGTTGAAAGTCATGTTGTTCGGGTTCTCTCTTCGTGACAAAGCTCAAAAATGGTTGAATGATATTGACCTGACCGAGTGGGATAAGATTGCTCAGGCTTTCTTAACTGAGTTCTTCCCTCCTAACAGAACCGGCGATTTGATCGACAAGATGATGGGTTTTAAGCAAGATTATGGCGAATCTCTACAGGATGCTTGGGACAGATTTAAGGATTATCAACGTGCATGCCCTCACCATGGTCTTGAGAAGTGGTTTCTGCTTAAACGCTTCTACAATGGTCTTGATCCTGAAACGAAAGGTATGGTTGATAACGCCGCAGATGGTGTGTTTTTAGACAAAGGAGTTGATGATGCACATGCTTTTCTCTCAAATTTGGCTGCCAATCACTTCAGTAACCCGAGAACAGCCAAGAAAGGGGGTAAACTTGAAGTGGATGTTTATTCTTTATTATCATCTCAACTCGCTGCACTGACTCAAGAGATCCACTCATTGAAGACATCTCAGCCCTCTACTCAATCTATGAGCATCAATGCACTGTCATCCATGGCTCCTATGAATAATCCCGTTTGTGAAGTCTGTGGCATCCAAGGCCACTATGGTAACGATTGCCAATACAATGCTCAAAATTCACAACATTTTCAGATGGAGCAAGCAAATGTTTTCCAGCAGAGGCAGCAATACAATCCGTACTCCAACACTTACAATCCTGGTTGGAAAGATCATCCGAACTTCTCATATAGGAACAACAATGCTCAGAATTCAAATGTTCCTAATCAGCAGCAATATCAACAGTCGTATCAGCCTCCTCCACAGCAGCAGTATAGGCCTCCTCAAGGACCTATGAATCCCCCTGGATTCCAGAGGCCTCCTCAGAATTATACTCCTCAAGCAAATCAAGCTGTACATGCTGATAATCAAGGTGACATGATGAAGATATTGTTACAAATGTAAAAGAGTATGGAGGATACCAACAGAAAGATGAACCAAATGGAGATACATAATAAGATGTTGGAAACTCAGATTGCTCAAATGGCTAGTTCTTCATCTACAAGGCAACAAGGCTCTCTACCAGCACAACCAACTCAGCCAAAGGAAAATGTGAATGCCATTGCTCTTAGGAGTGGTCGTACATATGATGCTCCTCCAATGCCTACTGACGATGTTCCTACTGAGCAAGAAAAAGAGGATTCTGAGGAAGACAAGGTAGAGAAAGTTGTTGAAGATGCAAGTGAAGGTGAAACGGAGGAAAGCAAGAAAAAGGATAAAGAGAAGACTGCAGTTACTCCTCCACCATTTGTGCCAAAGCTCCCATTCCCTAGCAGGATGAACAGAAATAAGGTGGACCAGCAGTTGGTAAGTTCATGACACTTGTCAAGAACCTTGAGGTAACAGTTCCTTTCACTGATTTAATTTCTCAAGTTCCATCATATGCAAAGTTTCTTAAGGATATTCTCACTAAGAAAAGGTCTTTTGGTGAGGTAGAGACAGTAGCTTTTACTGAAGAGTGTAGTGCTATTTTACAAAATAAGTCTCCACCTAAGCTTAAAGATCCTGGTAGTTTTTCGATCCCGTGTCATTTAGGTGCATTATTCATTGATAAAGCTTTATGTGATTTAGGAGCTAGCGTCTCAGTCATGCCTCTCTCGATTTTTCAAAAACTAAATATGGGAGAATTAAAATGTACACAGATGACTTTACAAATGGCAGACCGTTCGATAAAATATCCCCTTAGAATTTTAGAGGATGTGCCTGTTAGGGTTGGAAAATTCTATATTCCTGTAGACTTTGTAGTCCTAGATATGGAAGAGGATAGCCAGATACCTATTATTTTAGGTAGACCATTTCTTTGTACTGCAGGTGCTGTAATTGATGTTAAAAGTGGGACTCTTACATTGAGCGTTGGTGATGATAAAATTACTTTTACTCTAACCTCTGCTCTTAAATCCCCTTTGCTTGAGAATACTTGCTGCAGGATTGATGTTATAGATGGAATTGTCCGAGATGAGATGCCTCAGATTCTATTGAATGATGCATTAGAAGCAGTGCTCATGCTTGAAGCTTCAGAAGGAGAAGGACATGCTGAAGTCGATTCATTAATTCTTGAGTTAGATGGTGCAGCTGATCCGAATTGTGAGGTAACCAACACTGTCACTTCTTGTGGTGAACCTCAGGTAAAAAAGTTAGAGCAAAAGCCTTTGCCATCTAATTTGAAATATGTGTTTCTTGATGATGAAAAGACTTGTCCTATGATTGTTAGCTCTAGTCTTGATGATAACCAGATTTTTAAGCTTCTTACTGTTTTGCGTGCACATAGAAAAGCTATTGGGTATAGTATTGATGATCTTACAGGGATTAGCCCAGACTTTTGCATGCTAGAATTCACTTAGATGATGACCATAAGCCTTGCATACAGGGACAATGTCGCTTGAACCCTAACATGCAAGAGGTTGTTAAAAAAGAAGTTTTGAAGTTGTTAGATGCGGGCATCATTTACCCAATTTCTGATTCTAAATGGGTAAGCCCAGTTCAGGTAGTCCCTAAGAAAGGAGGAACAACGGTAATTAAAAATGATAAAGATGAATTAATTCCCACTCGAATTGTCACCGGTTGGCGAATGTGCATTGATTACCGTAAGTTAAACACTGCTACTAGAAAAGACCATTACCCTCTCCCTTTTATTGATCAGATGTTAGAAAGACTTGCTAAGCATAAGTACTTTTGCTACTTAGACGGATATTCAGGGTTCTTTCAGATCCCTATACATCCTGATGACCAAGAAAAGACTACATTTACTTGCCCATATGGTACTTTTGCATATCGTAGGGTGCCTTTTGGTTTGTGCAATGCCCCTGCTACTTTTCAGCGTTGCATGACTGCCATATTTTCTGATTTCATAGAGTCTATCATGGAAGTATTTATGGATGATTTCAGTGTTTATGGATCTGATTTTGATGTATGTCTGCATAATCTCTCTAAAGTGCTTAAACGTTGTGAAGAGGTGAATTTGGTTTTGAATTGGGAAAAGTGCCACTTCATGGTCAATGAAGGAGTGGTACTTGGTCACTTGGTTTCTGAACGTGGCATCCAGGTTGACAAAGCAAAAATTGAGGTGATTGAGAAACTTCCTCCTCCTGTTAATGTCAAGGGAGTGAGGAGTTTCCTTGGTCATGCGGGTTTTTATCGTCGTTTTATAAAAGATTTTTCAAAAATTGCAAAACCCCTCACTCAATTGTTGCTTAAGGATGCCACCTTTGTGTTTACTGACGCTTGTTTGGAGTCTTTTAACAGGATTAAGGAAGCTTTGATAAGTGCACCAATCATTCAATCTCCAGATTGGAATCTTCCATTTGAAATCATGTGTGATGCAAGTGATTATGCAGTTCTCGGTCAAAGGAAAGACAAGGTATTGCACGCCATCTACTACGCAAGTAAAACCTTGGATGAAGCTCAAGTCAATTATGCTACGACTGAGAAGGAACTTCTAGCTGTGGTCTTCTTGACAAATTCCGATCCTATCTCATTGGCTCAAAGGTCATTGTTCACACTGATCATTCGGCACTTAAGTATCTGTTGGCGAAGAAGGAAGCAAAGCCAAGGCTTATTCGTTGGATTCTCTTACTCCAAGAATTTGACTTGGAAATCAAAGACAAGAAGGGTGATGAGAATGTGGTTGCGGATCATCTTTCACGGTTGCGTTTCAAATCTGATATTGCGTCAAGTACTTCTATTGACGATTCTTTTCCAGATGATCACCTGTTTTCGGTTGCTACTCAAACTCCATGGTATGCAGATTTTGCAAATTTCTGTGTCAGTGGATCTCACCCTCCAGAATTGACTTATCAGCAAAGAAAGAGGTTTTATCATGATGCTAAACAATATTTTTGGGATGACCCTTTCTTGTATCGAAAGTGTGCTGATGGAATCTTTTATAGATGTGTCCCTGAGTTCGAAGTACATGACATTCTCAAGCATTGTCATTCTCTCGCATGTGGAGGCCATCATGGTCCTTCCAAAACTGCTGCTAAGGTACTACAATCCGGTTTCTTTTGGCCGTCTCTATTTAAGGATGCCCGCGCTTTCTGTTTGACGTGTGATGCATGTCAAAGGAATGGTAATATTTCTAAACGCCATGAGATGCCTCAAACCGGTATTCTTGAGGTCGAGATATTTGACGTATGGGGTGTTGATTTTATGGGACCCTTCCCAAGTTCTTGTGGGATGAGATACATCTTAGTTGTTGTCGATTATATGTCCAAGTGGGTTGAAGCAGTTGGATCAGTAACCAATGATTCCAAGGTTGTTATGAAGCTTTTCAAGAATATTATCTTCCCTCGTTTTAGAGTTCCAAGGACAGTGATAAGTGATAGTGGTTCTCATTTTCACCATCGACAATTTGAAACTTTGTTGAAGAAATATGGCATTACTCACAAAGTTGCTCTTGCATATCACCCCCAAACAAGTGGCCAAGTGGAGGTTTCTAACCGCCAAATCAAAAGCATTTTGGAGAAGATGGTGGCAAAGTCTAGAAAAGATTGGTATTTGAAGCTGGATGATGCTTTGTGGGCTTATCGGACGGCATATAAAACACCTATTGGCACTACTCCATATCGGTTGATCTATGGTAAAGCATGTCACTTGCCAGTGGAATTGGAACATCGCGCCTTTTGGGCTATCAAAGAACTCAATATGGATTTGAAGGCTGTGGGGCAAGCGAGACTTCTTCAACTTAATGAGTTAGATGAGCTTCGATTTGATGCTTATGATAATTCTCGGCTTTACAAGGAGAGAACGAAGAAGATGCATGACAAAATGATTCAGAGAAGAGATTTTCAGGTTGGTGACAAGGTGTGGTTGTTCAATTCCAGACTTCGACTTTTTCCAGGGAAGCTTAGATCAAGATGGTCCGGACCTTTTACTGTCACCGATGTCAAATTTTATGGTGCTATTGAAATTATGGGACGAGATGGAACAAAATTTAAGGTTAATGGTCAACGCCTTAAATTGTATGTGGATGGTGCATTCGTAGGAAAGATGGAAGTGATTTACCTTGACAACCCCTCCACGGAGATCTGAACCAGCTGAGTCGAGCCAACGACGTTAAACAAAAGCGCTTGGTGGGAGGCAACCCATGTATTAGTATAAAAAAAATCTTATTAAAAAAAAAGAAAAAAAAAAGCAGAATTTCAGGATGCGCCATCCGGGCGCAGGAGCGCGATAGTAACGCAGAAGCTGTCTGCGCATCAGGCGGCCAACTGGCGCAGGAGCGCCAACACGCGTTTCAGAACGGCGCATCAGGCTTGTTTCCAGCGCTTCAGGCGCCAGGGCCTCCTGCATATCCCGAATTTTTTTGTTCTAAACACCTATTCTTCATCTTTTTTCCCCTTTTATTCTCTATTCAACCCCAATTCAATCTCAAATCAAAATCCTAACACCTCTAAACTCTATCCTATATAGAATACAAATCCCAATTCCTTTTCCATCTCTAAATTACATACACCATTACCTATATATATACACCCACCACACCTATACATACACAAACCCTTCTATATAACCCAAAATTTCTCAACTTTCATCCATTCAAAGTGCAAAAGGGGAATTAAATTCGAAGTTTTGGGGATTATTCTAGCAAGTTCACCTCTTTGATTCAATTGGGTAATCTTCTATCTCATCTTTTATTTGAATTTGTGAATTTTGCAAGCTAGGGTTCTTGGTGTGTAAATTGGGGGTTCTTTGTTTGGTGAATTGTTTGGAGATTATTGATATTTGCTTGATAATTGTTGATTATGGCTCCTAAGAGGCCACGATTAGCGGGTAGTGGTAGTAGTGCTCCTCCCTCTTTGGATGAGAATGATGTTGTGGGAGATGGAGTGGAAAAATTTGTGAATGAGAATGCCAAGGCGGAGTATGGTAGGTTAGTTGAGAAGGGGGTTATTCAGGAAAGAAGGCTTGTGCCCCGTAAGTATGAGGAGATGGTGGCGATGATTAGTGAGCGGGGTTGGAATTTATTTTGTGAATTTGCTAATGATGCCGCGTTGGATGTGGTTAGGGAGTTTTATGCGAATGCTTCAATAGCAAGGAATAATTCCACGGTTGTTAGAGGTCGGAAGGTGGATTATTCGCCTCGTGCTATTCGTAATTTGATTAGGCAACCGCCTAAACCTAGAGATTCTACGGATTGGGGTCAAAAGTCTAGGAATGATGTTGATCTTGATGCACTCGTTGGTGAGTTATGTGTTCCGGGAACGGTGTGGAAACGTAGAGTAGGTACGGAGATAAAGTGTACTTTCCCGGCTTCATCATTGTCTAGTTTTGCAAAGGCATGGTTCTTTTTCATAAGTTCTAATATCATTCTGTCAAACCATGTTTCCGATGTTACTGTTGATAGAGCTATTTTGCTATGGGGTATTCTCAAGGGTGAGTATGTTGACCTTGGGTACCTTATTAATCAAAATATTCTTCAGTTTTTGGGAAGCAATTCGTCAGGCAAGTATTCCTTATGCTTCTTTCATTGCGTACTTGTGTGATGCATCGAAAGTCAAATGGTATCAAGGTGAGCCAGTGCATAAACCTATGGATTCTATTAGAGATGTTACTATTGATCGGTTGAGATTGAAGGAGTGGCCGGGCGGCACTCCTCATCCTCGGGGTTTAGGCTTTATTGTTAATGGTGATAGTGGTCAGGGAGCGGGCGCTCCGCCACAGGTTTCAAGGGCACAGGGAGAGGCTATGGTAGGTACTTCGCAGAGTACAGTGGATATGTCCATTTTTTAATCTTATTTTCGTCGAATGACTACACTACTAGAAAAAGTAGATTAGACAACGCACCTTTAACATCAGTTTGAAAAACCACCGATGTTAAAAACTTTTTTAACATCAGTTATTTCAAAAGCGATGTTAAACAGCTTTGTAGACATCGCTTGCTAAAATGACCGATGTCTTTTTGTTTGTTTTAAAAAAAAAATATGCGCTGAATCATTTTCCCCCCATTCCTCGTAAAACATTTCCCCCTTACAAAAATTTCAATCCCCCGCCTTAGTAACATTTCCCCTAATTTGTATAGTCTGCGCTGAACTCTCCCCCAATTACTCTATCTCTCTCGCTCTCTCACTCCCCCAATTATTCTATCTCTCTCGCTCTCTCACTACCCTCATCTCTCTCTCTCTCTCATATGTATCTCTCGTCTCTCTCTCACTAATCTGTATCTCTCATCTCTCTCACTCACTCATCTCTCTCGCTCACTCTCATCACTACTCGACCCTCTCTCTCTGTCTCTCATCACTACTCGACCCTCTCAATCTGTCTCTCTCTATCACTCTTCTCTAATAAACCCTAATTAAAACCGCATCTAATTTATAATTACGATTCCTCTAAATCGAAATAGGGAAGAGGAAGCTCGAATTAATTACGATTCCTATGGGTGAACCCTATTTTCAATTACCTGAACCCTAGCTTCAATTTATGCTCAAATACGTTGAATATATCCAATTACTAGATGTGTTTTCTTGTAATTACTAGCTGTGATTGCAGATGATATTGATTTATCCTCATACTCTAGTAAGATTGTTGAGTGTTTTTGGGCGTCTGAGGAAGAAGTATGGGTCTTTATGCGGATTAGGCCTGACAAATCAACCCCAAATGATATCAACACCTATAGAAAGGTTAGCTGTCACTAGTTTTATTAATTCTCCTCCTAAGATAATTTAATCATAAAGTTTTTTGATATTATGTTCTCTTTGATATTATAGTTTTTTGATATTATGTTCTTTTCTGTATAGTTTTGTGAAGAAGCAACCATCGTAATGTTTGAACCTTCAGACCTGGAAATTTTGATCTGGATATGAGAGGTTTGTTACTTTCCTGCTGTAGTTTACAACTTCATATTAGTCTATCTGGTAAAATATGAGTTATGTGGATGTATGTATGTAATTGGTACATGATAAATGTACAGAGAAAGTTGTTTTGTTTCTTGACAAAATTTGTTATATGTATAAGGTAAGTGATGAATTTTATGTTAAATTAACTTAATAATCTCAAATTAGAGTTCAGTCCGGAATGCCCGAACAGTCTGGACTCTTGACTACATTCTACACTACTCACAACTTTCGTAAATCGACTAATGTTATAACCGTTTCTAATTGAGCTCATTTCAAAATCAACCTACCACAGGTGCTAAATTCATTAGTTGTATCTATTATTGTTGCATTTTTCTGCCATTTCTATTATCATTCATTTGTTTTGTGTGATAATATAATTTTTCGAGTGAGTTGAACTGAATGTTGTCTACATACCTTCTTGTGATAATATAATATAATTTCTGCCATCTTTACTTGTTTAGCATTGATGCAGGCGGCAACAACGGTACAAACAAAGGCAACAGGACCAGTGTTAGCTAGAACTGCAAGGGGTATGAGGGAGGGCATTGTAAAAGGTCGTAATGTTGTGCAACTATTTTTCACCTTCACCAAATGGTCCAGGGTGGTCGTAAGAAGACATAAGCATTTTTGAATTATTCATATCTGATATATGTAGCTTAAAAATTTAAGTGTTTATCAGCATTTCCTGTTCATGTTCTAGGTATTAATCAGTTCTTTAAATGACATGCAATACCTCCATCACCAAGTGATCCTACAGTGAAGAAGGTTGCAGACAAGTTAGCTAGTTTTGTGGCAAAAAATGGAAGGCAGTTTGAACATGTCACACGACAGAAAAATCCTGGTGACGCCCCTTTCAAGTAAGCACCTAAGTTGTGTAGTAGGAGTAGCCTTATCGTTTCTTTTAATTCCCTTTAGTTACCTTTATCTGCACGTTTACTGATTTGTTTTTATGAACACTTATACATATTTATCTGTCTGTGTGCCCATGTTTGCTAATTTGTGTGTAAAGACCAGCTAAGTACATGTATATAGATATCATTTACGACTTGTTACATACTGTATTTAGAAGTTTAATCAACAGTTAACTGATAGAAGGTTGATGGCAAGAGTTGTCTCCATAGCAGGTTCATGTCTAAGTTCACATAAGGAACAGCTTATTGCAGGAATATCATTTAGAGGAACAGCTGGGATTTGTAAAGAAGAAAGCAATGCAGTGGCTTTGCTACTGCTCTCAGTCAATGGCAGCAAGTCGGTGCCTTCACTCGTACTAAAATCATGCTTCGGAGAAGAATCAGTTTCAAATACACTGAACACGGGCAACGTATGACTATCTTCTTTTACTTTAGTAGACTGTGAGCCTAAAGTTTTAAAATAAAATTAACTGAAATTTAGAGCAAGCCCAAAGATAAATTTGAGAAAATTCAAGGGGAAAAAAAGACTTGATGAACATATTGTCACCTGGATTGTTAGCTATGCCTTCCTTTGTGATTTCCCGCTTTATCAGTAGCTTCTTTAACATATCTGTACCAGGAAACACCAATATATTCATTGACCTCATCTCCTTTTTGTGAGATTTCTTGAGTGGACTGAAATGAAATTTTTCTGTCCATGTATTCATGTGTTCAGCAATAGCAAGAATAATCAATTTCTCAACTTTAAGAGTGCCGAGGACCTGCAAACAAAGAGAAAAGAAAGTAAAGCTTACGGCCTCCAACAAACAGGCTATGGCAAGTGACAAGCCAACAACCATATCTAAGAACATGCCATTAACAAAGCAAGCCACATGACGGCATTAGCACTACATAATATCTAGCTTGTAGACTTTCATACGTTGGCAGTGTATGTATAGATTAGTAGTTGGCTTGACGTTGGTGTGTAGTAGTAATTTATGACAATTGTAGAATTTTGGTACTAATTATGGTTATTGTAAATATTGGGAAGTTTGGTAAATGGCAAGTACTTGGTTTTTGTATATAAATTTGTTTTGGTTTGATTTTTTGGCTTTGATTTCAATTTTGGGCTGCATATAAAATGATCGGTACATGCTAAAAGCTCAACAACATACATCAGTTATTAAAACAAAACTGATGTGTTTAACAATAATTCACATCACTTTTTCTAAAATAATCGATGTCTATTTCGAACATATAACATCGGAGTATTAGTAAAACCGATGTCTATTAGAACATATAACATCGGTTTCACATATCAACTGATGTCTGAATCGATGTATATGTCTTTATTTACCTTGTCTGTACTATGTTTATGTTGATCTAATACACACAATATATCATAATTTAAAAAGAACTACTGCACATAATGTAGATTAGACATCAGAAATATTTAAGAAACCAATGTCTAAGTCGATAATAGACAACGGCTAAAAACCGATGTCCAAAGTTTTTGACCTTTCTCTACACTCGCATAGACATCGGTCAGATTTTTTTTAACAACGGCCAGAAATCGATGTTTATTGACATATTTCTAGTAGTGCTAGGCGGTTGGATGCTATGCATGTTAGCAGTCGCCAGTATTCTGAGGACATGTGCATAGCCTTGGAGGCAAAGTTTCAGTCGCCTAGTACTCTTGTTCAGTGGCCTATTTTTAGAGCTCGGACTCCGTACCCTCCGCCTGATTCATCTGATGAGGATGACGAGGGTGACGACAGCGAGGATGAGTAGGATATTTCTTGGTGGTGAGTGGGTGGCTCCTAAGCGACTGAGGGGTGGTTTTCACACCCGACACCTTGATTCCAGGGGAGTTTTCTTTCTTTTCTTTTTAGTGTAGTTTTATTTTGTTTTTAGTTGTAGTTTAGTATCTTGTTCATTAGTTCATTGGGGACAATGAACCGCTTAAGTGTGGGGATGAGTTCTCAATGTTTAAAAAAAAATCCAAAAAAAAATAATATAAATTTAAAAATCCAAAAAAATTAAAAATTAAAAATACCAAAAATAATTCTAGCCATGCAATTTGATTAGTTGTTGTATTTTGCTTGATACACCCATGCATGCGTAGAATTCTTGTGTTTATGGACGCTTTTGTATGAGAAGTGACGTGCTTTGCTATTGTGCACACACTTTCACTAGCAAGTTGAAGCTGGTAGACTTAATTGGATGTTGGAAAGTGATTAGAATGACATGAATATGTGCAAGATGACTTGGTTTCCATGCTTTGAGTACAAGTAGGTGCGTTAGAGAGTCTTGTTACTTGGGATTGATTATGTTTTGTCGCACCAAGTGAGTTTTGAGCCTATATGCATATCTTTTGCATGATTTTTCGTTTGCTTGAGTGTCCACATGTTGTTTACATTGCTAGCACTTACTTGAGATCTTTCTTGAAATGCATGACATTAATTGATGATAAGATGATAAAGGCAATTAGGTATAACCTCATATTTCCCATAATTCAACACCTTTTAAACATGATCTATTAGTTAACCCTTTGAGCCTAATCCTATTCTTTTGGTGACACACCACATTACTTGCCATTATCCTTTTTTTTCTATTGGCCTTACATTGAATTTGAACCTAAATTGTCAAGGGCTAGTATCGTGCTTAAGGGAGTAATAAGGTGTACAAAAGGGGGGTTTTATTGATGATCATACAATTGGGGAATATTGATTTTGGGTTGATGCTTGCTAGTCGAAATTCATAAAAATGTCTATGGATCATTGTGTTTATTCCTTAGCTCTCTAAAAAAAAAAGAAAAGAAGAAAGAAAAAATAAATATGAGAGCATTCTTATCTTTTGTGATCCTACTTTGATTCGACTAGACAAGGTGTTTATTGGAAAATAATAAAAGTTCAAGTGTGGGGAAGTATTCATTGGTTTTAATAAGTATGGGAGTTGTTTGAATTTCATTGTCGGGTACTAGCTTTTGATTTAACCTGTTTTAGCTTTACTTGACATACCTGGTCCCTAGCCCACGCTGCAACCCGAATAAAGACCTTTTGATTGTCATCAGTGATGTATGTTGTGTTGAGAGTGAGATTGATTGCGAGTGTCAAGTTGTGTTTATGATTTTGTTGGAATTGAGTGATACACTTAACCTTGTCCTTGAGTGAATATTCGTTTTTGAGTGAAAGGTGAGTTATTACTTGTTTTGGCATAGGAGATCCCAGGTTTAGACTTAAAGATGTATTTCTTGTGGGCTTAGCATGATTACCAACGATTTTTACACTTGACATGAATTTTTATGACCTTCTGCATGTTGGTTGAGTAGACTACGCGAATACTTGCACTTTCGACACCAAGACAACGTATGTTTGCTTTGATTCTTAAGTTGATGTGTGATGTGTCAAATTATACCTAACCGCAAGCGCACGGTGTCTATTGCTAGTATAAATGGCAAGCGGGTCGAATCCACAAGGAGACAGGTTCTACTAATTCCTTTTCAGTTATCGCTAATTGTTTCAAGGGTCATACGAATATGTGAAATTATTAATTAACTAATTAAACTAAATTAACACTAATTAAACAGATGATAAACAAATTATTTAAAACCTAGGGCAATCAGGTCCACCATGCTTACACAATTGGCTCTTAAGCTAAAGCAATCAATGTGATCCTATAACTAGAGTATGTTAATCTCTTTCAAGCATTAACACTCTCGAAACATTCAACACAATTAACCACTTTTAGTAATTCAATCAATCAGGTAATTAGAGTCAAGTTAATCTCTTCCAAGAATTAACGCTCTCAGAAATCCAATGATGCTTCCGCACTCAAATTCAATTCTGCTAATCGTATGTGTGCCTCTAGTAAGTAAATCTCTCGATCCATACCCCTATTTGCATATAATTAATCCATGATATTGGCCAATTACACAAATTAATGATTAAAACATTTCAATCAGAATTAACCATAACCAATCAAACCACTATGAAAATCATGCCAATATTAGTGCAAACATGGCTTCCCTTTAAGCCCTAGAAATAACTACTCGCTAATAATTAAACAAGTAAAACAACTAGTAAAACAAGAAAACATAATTAAACTAATAAGAACAAAGAAAAGATTAAGAGAATAAAATCTTCAAACTTCAATGTTGTCACCCAAAAGAAGAGTCATGGTGTTTCTCTACATCTCCAACTAATAATAATACTAATCTACTCTAAACTATATTATCTGATCTAATATTACATCCTTTTTCTCCTCCATAAAATAATACCCTAGATGTGTTTATATAGGCTCTAAAAGTCTTGCCCAATAAAACTATTTTAATACTCTAAATAAATTACAAGTAGGATTCCATAACTGAATAGGATTCCTTGTAAAATTCGTCACTTCTTTTTCTCCTCTGTTTCTGGGCTCTTCTAGTTGGATTTTACTTACTGGACCACCTCTGAATTAAAGATAATTCTACAAGCTTCGCGTGGACAGCTTACGGGCCTCAAACGGACTTCTAGAACTCAAGATATGGCCAAAACAGTGTAGAACAGCCCCTGTGGCCCAATAATACGAATTTTCTCCTATTTTATCTCCAAAATAGCTCTTTTTGCTCCAAATCCTTCCAAGTCATGAATTCTTTATTTACTACAATAAAACAATAAAATCTATTAAATAAATATCCAAATCAGTGCAAAACACAATAAATACGAGAATAAAATCATCTAAAATATATATATAAATATATTCTATCAAACATCCCCACACTAAGCATTTGCACGTCCTCGGGCAAATAAGTGAAATAAAAACTAAGTCCTAACAAACATCACTTTCGTAGATGACACGATTGCATTGAGCATATGCAACAAGCCGTTAAACCCCTAGGCAGCCCTAGTAGGACGAGTGTTGTCTCGTGAGGGTTTATAGTGAATGTACCCACAAAATTCATCTAACCATGCAAAAGATCAATGCTAACACAACACCACACACACAAGTCCTCTCATGCCACATCAACTTAAGAATTAAAGCAAACATACGATGTCTTGGTGTCGAAAGTGCAAGTATTCACATAGTCTACTCAACCAACATGCAGAAGGTCATAAAAATTCATGTCAAGTGTAAAAATAATTGGTAATCATGCTAAGCCCACAAGAAATACATCTTTAAGTCTAAACCTGGGATCTCCTATGCCAAAACAAGTAATAACTCACCTTTCACTCAAAAACGAATATTCACTCAAGAACAAGGTTAAGTGTATCACTCAATTCCAACAAAATCATAAACACAACTTGACACTCGCAATCAATCTCACTCTCAACACAACATACATCACTGATGACAATCAAAAGGTCTTTATTCGGGTTGTAGCGTGGGCTAGGGACCAGGTATGTCAAGTAAAGCTAAAACAGGTTAAATCAAAAGCTAGTACCCAACAATATAAATAATTCCATTCCCTTTCACAATTGAAGATCGTCTCAGTCAAATTGAAAGGCAAAATGTTCATCAAGCAAAGGGGTTAAGACATTTATATAATATCGTTAGTAGAACTCACACACCTACAGCAGAAGAGATAAAATTCTTTGAAGGTAGTGGTGAAGATGTCACAAGCCATAAAACTGTAGAGGATAACCCAACTAAGGGGGAGAAAGCAAGTGGATCAAGAAGAATGGGGGAGCAGGAGCAACGGAAAGTAAAAGCAAAAGGAGTAGATTCAACTGAACCAGAACCAGACCACACTGATTACTATACTGGTGAAGCTGATGACTTTGACATCTTTGATGTTGCTGAACCAGAGGGTATCATTGGTAATGCTGAGTATGCACAACCAGAAGTTGATCTTAGTGAGTGGACAGAACAGGAACCTGACCCTGAGTTTGATAAGAAGTTGGAAGAGCATCAATCCTTTATGATGAAAAAGGGAGAAAAACTGGCAAAGCTATCTCAGATGTTGGATGAAAGGGGAGAGCTATTTAAGAAAGAAAAAGTTGAAATTCAAAGGCAATATCGTCTGGAACTTGAAAAGAGGAAACTTGACATTCAAAACAAGGTTGGTCCAAAATGGGATGAGGCCAGAAAAATAATGAGTCTTTCTCAAATTTCAACAAACAATAATAAGCGATTTCTTGAACTTATCACTAAGTATAAAGTGGTGAATCCTAAACACCAAATGTACATGAATGCACTGTAAATTGAGTTTACAAGAATAATGGCTAGTTTTAACAATTTCAACAAGGAATTGTTAATCGTTGTTTACTCTCGTGGTGAAGTTTCATTTAATGTAACTCTTGACTGTCTGGAAAGAAGAACCTTGTCAGAATTATGGATTTTGCATCAAAAGGTACCTCCTTGTTCTTCACTGAATGTGTTGTTGCGTGAACAACTCATGGAATTTGCTCGAAATGCTAGTCCAGAGATAATTCATAGGCCTCATCAAGTTGCATTTCTAAAAAATGACATTTATCAAACTATTGTCTTTGATTCTGATCACATGCCTACTTACTTTGCTAATCATCTGATATGGGTTGATAAAATGCTAAGAACTACTGGGTTATTATCAAAAGAAAAGGAGGTTGCAGCTAATTACATTCGAGAGTATTGTAAAAGAAGAGTTCCAAGGTATGCTCAAAAAGTAAACAAACAAAAGGGATTTCCAAATCAACCAGTTAGACCTGAAGATCTTCCAACGGAACATGAAAGTGTTTTTGATGCTGATCTTCACAAAAATCTGCCAGAAATTGAAAAACTAGAAGCTGGAGAGATAAGGGAGGAAGATGCTTCTAAATGAAGATCAGCTCTACATGTTAGATTTCTAGAGTTTAGATAGATCAAGATAGGTTAATGTTAAATATGATCAGGCTAGAGGATCATCTATCTTGTATTTATCTTTTATGTTTGAATCTGGAAAATGTTAATATAAACCAGAACTTTTCCATTATTTACTTTGCACTTAAAGTTCTATCTTTTACTAAGTTAAGTTGAGTTAGTTGAGTTATCCTCTAGGAATTTGCTTGTTATTTTCTAACAAACAAATAGGGGGAGATTGAAAGGCATATGACACAGCCTATTATATTACGAGAACTCAACTCAACTTAAACTAGTATGTAATAGTAAATAATATGTAACCTGTCACAGGAATCTCAGATAGTGATATCTGTCAGAAGAAAGAAAAATGTCAATCTATAGTTTTGATGTTTTACACCGATAGAAGATTCAGTCAACTGATCAAGCCTTGGTGTAGCATTGATGCAGATGGATTTTGTTTGAAATGATAAGAGATTTCAATGGTGACAGAGGCAGTACAGAAGATTGAAGAGAGAGAGAGAAGAAAAGAGAAAGACCACATTTAAATGTCAAGAATAAAGAAAATTCATCAAGGTTAGTCATTCATGAACCAGGCAGTACATCGAACGTCAACAGAATTGATGATGAAGCTTTATTATATTAAGTGGTGTCTTAACAGAATTTATTATGAAAATAAATTAATTAAATGATTTGTTAAAATCATTTAGTTAATTAATTCATAAAAATCTGTTGTATTATGACAGTTTAACTGTCATAAAGAGAGTATTAGACAACTATCATAATGGCTGGAAGATGACTGTCATAGCAAGTGTTATACTAATATAAAGAATGTCATAGTGAAGTATATTGGAACTGTCATGATGCTCCAGGAAAGTGTAATACCGAGTGTCATAATAGCTCAGCAACTGTCATGATGCTCTTCACACAGCAACTGTCATGATGCTCCTGGAAGGTGTAATACCGAGTGTCATAGCAGCCTGGAAAGTGTCATAGAAACTCAGAAACTGTCATAGAGAGTGTCATAAAAGTGTTAAAATGAGACACTATGACAGTTGACATATCAGATGATAAAAGAGGCAGTAGACGGACAGAACAGATATATACAACAACATTACATTCACAGAACATACCCGGATGCTCTCTTCTCTCTCATCAAGAACAACAACACAACAAGAGAAATAAATTTGTATAAATTCAAGTTCTTAGCCTTTGTAATATCTGATCCGATAGAACTTGATTACTTGATACTCTTGTACTACTAGCGAGTTTTTACTCCTAGCACTTATCTTGATTTTTATTAACAAATCTAGAAAAGTTCATGTCGAATTTTCTAATTTGTTTTTATCAACTTGATAATTAATCTGTACTGAAATTGTAACATCCATCAAGTTAATATATTGTTATATTCAACTTTAAATTTGTTTCAATTTATTCCGCACAAATTTGTTCAAGTCAAATTTTATTCTAAGAACAAATTTCGATAAAATGGTATAGATTGTATTCAACCCCCCCTTCTACAATCTTATTGGACCTAACAGATATGTGTTAGACAGTAGTCTGTAGAATTTAAGTCAGGAATGAACAGTGCATCAAGTACTACATGTCAGGAACTGAGATCGAATCCTGATAGAGCAAGTCAAGTACTGATGGGATGGTCAGATCCTGATGCAAGAAGGAATCCTGATATCAGTCGTGTTACTGATGATGTCATTATGGATGCTACAGAAACTGGCAAGTGCTATAAAATAGGATCTTTGTTTGAGGAACAAGCAAGAAGATTTCATGAAGGAAAGAATTTTCTATTGATGGAAACTATCAACTGGACGGCAGAACATTGTCATGTATAGATTATCTTTCTGTGATTAATTGATAGGTAGCATTATAAATACTTTTGATATCATTGTAAAAAGAGTGAAGACGTGAGAGGTATCGTGATTTTGTATGCGTAGCTCTGTATAAGGTTTGTATTCGAGAGTTCGAAACAAACAGAGAGAGAGTTTTATTTTATTAGCAGCTGCTAAAGGTATTTGTACACCTTTGGTAGAGTTTGTATTTGATCTTATTAATACAAACAGTTTGATTCATTCGTTTATTCTTGTTTATTTAATCAAGCAAAAATCAGACACGATTATATAACTTGTATTCAACCCGCCCCCCTTCTACAAGTTATTCGAGTTAACAGATTGACTCTACTACTTGTGTCTCCACAGAAGTGGGATGAGTTACACCAGTAGTTGACACAGGCACAGAGTCTCTAGTGACAACTAGTGGAACCTCTGTGTTTGTGATGGTGTCATCAGGATATGCCCCAGCTAGCATTCCCTCACCATCTGAATATGGTTTCTGGGTGGTGAGCACAGTGTCAAGCACCATGTCACTTGAATCCATTGGCTCACCAAGAGAAAAGAATTCTTGGTGATCAATGCCTTGTTCTTCAATTTCTTGAAGTACAGGCTCCAAAGAAATATGAGTGGTAGATTCTGGAAGAGAAGTGTTGTGTAGATTAGATTTTGGCAACTCCCCCTGAGAGATAGAGGGAGTTTCAATTGTGATGTGCTCTTCACTCAGTATTGTGCCAGCCTTATCACTCCCATGTGCTGAATCTGTACAATTAGGTGCATTGGGTAGGATGCTTGATTCTATAGATGCACCCTGTTGAGAGGATACATCTAGTGAACTGTGTGCCCCTGATTTTACAACTTCAGCCATTTGTGTGACTGAAGAGGTGGTCCTAGATTTCTTCCTCTTTGGCCTCTGTAAGGGTGACTCAGGTTCCTCACTACCTATACCTAATTCCACAGCCAATGATGCTTCAGATAATATGTTCAAGGGTGCAGACATTACATCCTTTCTCTTCTTTTTACTTACATCACCCTTTTGAGAGGATGATGCAGTTGGCTCACTGTGTGGTAGAGTGTTTGGTTGAGAGGGTTGGTTAGCAAACCTTGGGTTAGCATCAGGTACTACTTGCTTAGGCTGTGCTAATTGTGACTTTGAGTCAAATGTTGGCATGTTGTGGGGGGTAAGTCCTAAATAAACTCTCCATATAGGGAGTTATTTTGAGTCTTACATCCACATCATTCCTAGTCTCCAAATTACCAAAAATAAGTTTGGTCATGGACCTAGGGTAGCCTATTCTACTGTTATCTACTCCAGGCAATTCAATCAATTTAGCATTTTTAAAGTTAAGTACAGATTGAATAAAGCGAGGGAAGAAAATTTCAGTACCTCTCTTGGCTGTGTTCTTGCCAAGTCTCCCATATAGCTCCTTTAGAATAACTTGACCAACATCTATCTTTCTCCTATAAGCCAAGGCATAGCCTATTTGCTGTGCAGGTGCACTAATCTGATCGAAGCTTGACTACCTGGCTGTGAAGACTTGAAGAATGGTGGCAAACACATAACTCCACTCTTTCCGCAGATGCTTCCTGTTTAACTTCCCAAGATTGATCACATCTGAGTAGTTGATGAATTCAAAGAATTCTTCCAACTGTGTATTTGTGGCCAGTGTGTCATATGACTCTTGTTGTAATTCCAGTGCTTGATTCATGTTTGGTGTAGTAAAAGTAATATCCTGGCCTTGAATCTTGCAATAGACTACGTAGGAGGTTATAGCATTCTCGAGGGCGATGACTTCCACGGTGGCAGTTCTCCAAAACTGTTCTAGGAGGTCCAGATACAGAGTTGGGTTGGCTGATAGTGCACTCTTGATGTATGATTCTGACATCCAGCGTACAAAGCACTTGAAGTTTGCATTAGGTGCTTCCACATCGTTAGTTATTGCGATGAAATTGGTTTGAGTGGGTATGGTGAGTTGGGTGTTTGCCATTTGTATAAAGAAGAAAAGAGAATTAAGGTTGAAGAGGAAATTAAGCTTGTGCAGTTAGGGTTTTCAGAGGTTTTGGGAGTTTAGATGCTTGAGAAATCGAATGAAGTGAATCGAATAGATATAGAATTGTATAGGTATGAAGTACTAGAATTGTCGATTAGACATATGTTTTGTATCGACAAGTCAGACATTCGAGAAGTAGAAAACAACTATTCGATAAGTCAAGAAGGGCTTAATCGATAACTCAAGCATGTTGTAACTCACAGCTGACAGTTATCTAACTTAGAATAAATTCTAAATTAGGTAAGATATGTTTTTATGAGTAATTCTGAATTTTGAATAAAAATCCAAAATCGGTTAAAATTCAGCGAGAAATCAGCCTTTTTAAATGATTCGAGAACTCAAACATGCTATTCGAGAACTCTGTCAATAGAGAACTTAAATACCTTATTCGAGAACTCACTCATGTCTCTATTCGAGTTCTCTAAAAGACACTATTCGAGAACTCAAGAGTGTCCTGAATAGGCTTGTTAGAGAAGTCGACCACTAACAATGAAATGAGTCATTCGAGAAGTCTGACTTATCGACTATCCTTTTTACTCATAGAAACTCAATTTTCACTATCTTTTAAAATTTACCAGTCATATTCAATGAAGAATATTCTAGCAAATTAAACAGTGATTTTCTCAAAATTTCATAGAAATTTCAAGTTGACAAAATATGATTTTTCAACATATGCAGCAGATTTGAAATATTTATAAATCATATTTCAGCCAACACTTACTTCAAAAATATTGAGCATTTAAATAAAGTAAGTGTTTACTGCTGCAACAACTTAGTTGATATATTCACTTAGCCAGAATCTGAAGAATTCAGCATTCCAATCTCACTAACCAACCTTGTGAAGGTGGCTTCATCTACTGGCTTAGTGAATATGTCAGCTAGTTATTTATCTGTAGAGACATAGTGCAACTCAATGGTTCCATTGGTTGCATGTTCTCTAATGAAATGATATCTGATGTCAATGTGCTTCGTTCTAGAATGATTTACAGGATTGGCAACTATAGAGATTGCACTTGTGTTGTCACACATGATTGGAATTCTCTCCAACACAAGTCCATAATCTCTAAGTTGGTTTCTAATCCAAAGCACTTGAGTACAGCAACTTCCAGCAGCTATGTATTCAGCCTCAGCTGTAGAAGTTGACACAGATTGTTGTTTCTTGCTATACCAAGAGACTAACCTTTGTCTAAGAAACTGGCAGCTACCTGAGGTGCTTTTCCTATCCACTCTGCATCCAGCATAATCAACATCAGAATAACCAACCAGATTGAACCCTATGTCCTTAGGGTACCATAAACCCAAGTTTGGAGTGCCCTTCAGATATCTAAAGATCATTTTTATAGCAATCAAATGTGATTCTTTTGGATTTGATTGAAACCTTACACACAAACATGATGTCTGGTCTACTTGCAGTGAGATAGAGTAGAGAACCAACCATGCCTCTGTAGACTGAGATATCTACTTTCTTGCCTTTAGAATCTTTATCTAATTTAGTGGCAGTGGCCATGGGTGTCTTTGCAGGTGAGCAGTCTTCTAAGTCAAACTTCTTCAATAAATCCTTGATGTACTTGGTTTGACTGATAAAAATGCCATCTTTCCTTTGACTAACTTGCAATCCAAGAAAGAATGTTAGCTCTCTCATCATGCTCATCTCATATCTGCTCTGCATGAGCTTAGAGAACTTTTCACACAGCTTCTCATTAGTAGAACCAAATATGATATCATCCACATAGATCTGAACTAAGATAATATCATCACCATGTTTCTTGTAAAACAGTGTTTTGTCCAATGTGCCTCTAGTGAATTGATTTTCAAGAAGAAATTGTGATAGAGTATCATACCATGCCCTTGGAGCCTGCTTAATCCATACAATGCCTTAAGCAATCTGTAGACAAATTCTGGGAAGTGTGGATCCTCAAAGCCAGGTGGTTGTTTCACATAAACTTCTTCTTCCAACTCTCCATTCAGAAATGCACTCTTGACATCCATTTGATAAACTTTAAAGTTTGAATGAGCAGCAAATGCCAAAATATTCTGATGGCTTCCAATCTAGCAACAGGAGCAAATGTCTCATCATAATCAATGCCTTCCTGTTGAGAGTATCCTTTTGCAACCAAACTTGCTTTGTTTCTTACTATTACACCATCTTCATCCATCTTATTCTTCAGAACCCATTTTGTTCCAACAATGGTTCTATTCTTAGGTGCAGGCACAAGTTCCCATACTTTGTTTCTTTCAAATTGATTCATCTCCTCTTGCATGGCAATAATCCAATCTGGATTCAACAGTGCATCATCAAGTTTCTTAGGCTCAACCTGAGATAGAAAACTGTAAGAACCCAAATTTTTGGTAGAATTAAAACTTTTCTTATTTGGATTAAGTGCATCAGTGAATAGTGTTTCCATACGTGAATAGTGTTTTTCATAGATGAATAGTGATTTTGGGAACCAAGAAATTTTACACGCCACCCTATGTACGAGACATGGTATGGATATTTCGAAGTCATATTAGTGATTCACGGAGAAAATAAGTGTATGTAAAGACGATCAGAATTCAGAAATTCCAATTTCTATTTTGGTGTAATATTTGACCGGGCACTGAATTACATATTATTATATTCAAGAAATGAGATATTAAATTTGAGGATTTAATATTTTAGAATTTTATTATATTTGATTTGGGGATTTGGAACGAAAACCACAGAGATAGTGAAACGAGCGTTCTAGAAACCGCTGAAACTTTTCAACGAGATTAAAAGATAAAGCGAACGAATTATGGAATTTGGATTGAGTTCATTACAAGATTAAATATCCTACATGATCATCAAGAGAATTATATCGAGTAGATCGGATGATTTAATCAAAGATTAAATCAAGAGCAATTAGGAATTTAAGTGATTAAAACACTTAAATCATTTCAAGAAACAAAACAATTAGCAAAGCTTCCCCAAGACTCTTTGCACAAGTCCCAACACAGCCATACACATCTATAATATCTAGATATTATCCAAGGCAATCACTTTATGCATTATTGTCCAAGAACAAAGCTAAGCAACTCCATTTCTCTCCATTCTTCTAAACTGCACAGCAGAAACACTCTCAAGAAGAAAAATCATATCTCCATTTCTAGCCATGATAAAATCACCAAACTTTAACCACAACTCCCTCATATCATGAAGAACATTCGCTCAAAATCTCATGGCCATCTAATGAGTGTAGCCTAGTGAAATCACCTCCCCAAGTTGAAGAAACAAACTATCCAGATTCATGACAGTTTCTGTGACGATTTTCAAATGGCCATATCTCCTTCGTTTCTCAATGGAATTTCGTGTTCTTTATATGGCTGGAAAGCTGTAAAGATGATCTACAACTATCCTTTAGAAGCCTCATTCAGAAAAGGTCGGTAAGGGCCTCGTTTTTCATGTTCTTTCAACTGAGTTCTAACAGATCCGAAAAACTCTAATCATGTTCTTGTTGATTCTTGTTAGTTTAAGATTTCTAAGGCTATACAAGGACTAGATCAAGCTTAGCAAGGCTAGCACACTCTCCAAGGAAGGTATAACTCCCTTGAAACCCTAGCTCTTAGTTTAAGTTTTGATGATTGTTGAATGGTTTCGAGATTAGTTAGGAGTATGATGTTAATACAAACATGAAAGCATGATTATGTAGTGGTTTCTTGATTTAAGAGTTATGATGAATATGAGGATGAAGTAGATGTTCTTGGACATTTGAGGATGTATAATATGTGTATAAATTGTATGGATGCCCCTTAAATAGTACGAATTCAGTGGCGAATCTTAATAATTAAATATTAGAGATAAAAAGGAAGGTGTGGGAGAAAACCTCATGTCAACCGGATCGTTTTCCGATTTTATAAAATATTCGAATCAAGGTTAAACGCGAACGAACCCCTAAAAGCATGCTTGGTTATGACTTTGATAAACGACTTAGAAAACGGGCGATAAAACTCGTAGTACAGTCTTGATTCGTAAATGATCGATCTTAAAACTTACATGGCTTAAGTATGTATCAAGTGTGGGTATGATGATGTGTCATAATAGCGAACATATGTCGAACCGCATCGGTGATAAAAGAGAGTTACACTAAGAGGTGTATAACGAGATGATTCGAAAACGTGTTTTGACTTAAGTAGAGTTTATATTTAACCTTTGTAAAGTGTTAAGTGATTAATCCCGAATGCCTTGGCTATTTATAGATCACCAGGCTGACCCGGGACACGCTACCCCTACCCGCACTCGATTCCCAGGCAAGTTTCAAAACTCCATTTTAAAGGCTGTTGTTGTGATAATATGTATATATATATATATATATATATATATATATATATATATATATATATGAATTGATTATGTTATACATATGCCATAGCATGCATGCCTACTTTCAAAGTCATATTGATATACTTGTTCCCTGAATTATTGTTGGCTTATAAGCCAGATAGTTATTATATCTGTTATAAGCCGGATATTACTAAGACCCTTAAGCGAAGGGCAGTTGAATCTCATTCTTTGATTATAGACCGGGAGTCGTTATTTCTTGATATATTGATATTATTTTCAGAGGAAAGTATTTAAGTAAATATTTTCCATTTATTATCTGGCGAATATTATTGGAATATTCCTTTGAGATTATTTGATAAATATTATTTGGATTATTCATCAGATATTTATTTATTAGATGAACATTATCCTTAATATTCATCTAAAGTCGATTTAATATTCGAATATTATTTCGAACCCTCAGTTAAGTTATTCACTTAAAGAATATTCATTCTTATTTACTCAATAGATATTATTTTGAATATTCATTCGAGTTTATTTATTTAACGAATATTATTTTCAATATTCATTCGAGCCTTATTTATTTAAATGAATATTATTTCGAATATTCATTCAATCTCTATTTATTTTATAAATATTAGTTGAACATTGATTCGAACTCCAATTATTCGATAAATATTATTCTGAATATTTCCTTGAGGCGATAAATATTATCTCCGACATTCATTTGAAGTCGATTCAATTATTGAACATAATTTCAAATATTCATTCGATAATCATTTCTTCGATAAATCTTATTGAGTTGAATAATCATTAATTATTTATTGAATATTGTCTCAAATATTCAGTCGATGATTATTTCATCAATAAGTATCCTTCTTAAGTTAAATATCCATTGCTTATTCAATGAATATTACCTCGAATATCCATTTGATAATTATTTCTTCAATAAATATTATTATTAATTTGAAGATTCACTAATTGTCCAGTGAATATTGTTTCGAATATTCATTTGGTAATTATTCCTTCAATCAGTATTATTAATTCGAATATTCATTATTTATTCAATGAATATTATTTCGAACATTCACTTGATAATTACTTCTTTGATAGGTATTATTATTTGGAATATTCACTATTTGTTCAGTGAATATTAATTCGAATATTCGTTCGAATTTTATTTAATCGATAAGTTTATTTAATCTGAGTATTCACTATTTATTCAGTGAATATTATTTCGACTATCCAGTCGAGTTATAATTATTTGATTAAGTACAATTTATAATAATATTCATTAATTATTTAATGAATATCAGTTGTGAATATTTATTCGAGGATTATTCCGAGTAATATTTTATATTAGGATTATTCCTTCAATATTTTGACTTAATAAATATTCTTTGGAATATTTATTTAATTCTTCTGACTCGTTTTAAAAATGATTTACTTTGTTCGAATATCATCTTCGACCCTCGAATATTAAATAGATTATCTCTGAGTATTATTATCAATATTATCTTATCAAGGAAGGTTCTCCAAAACTCTATTCTTCATTCAATCCTTTCTCTCATGTTATAAGAGAACCTTACTTGAGGAATGTTATTTATCTTGTTGACTTCCCGGTCATAAATTTTTGAAACTATTCTTTTAACTCGCAACTTGGTTGCTCGTATTCATTGAATCTTGTGTACCCACTCATTATTCGAGGGGTAAGAATGTTGGAACAAGTTGGTATCCATTAACAAACAATGGCTTGGGAAATATTGGTGACTTTTCCTTTCCAACTAGATACGACTACTTTGTGGAGTCGTATCAACAAGTATTATACTTGGGGAAAGGGGGACGAACTTTACATTTCAGAGTTATGGATGTTAATTGAACTAGGAGACGCGTAAGTGGCCGAGTGGCGCCGGTCCAGCAATGGCCCAACCATTGGCCGGGGGGTTCCAGAGGGCGGGCGATCCGTCGGTACTTCCTTCTACATGTAGAGAACAAATGATGGGGAGCATGACATGCGACTGATCATCGTAAATGTTGTGGCTCCTGGCGCGGCAAGCTCCCGTATTAGTTCATCATCCAAAGTTGGAATTTTCTGCAACATTATCATTGTTGGCAGGGTTGAAAAGTGTTTGAAACTGGAATTGCAATATTTTTTTGCAAGTTCCTCTTTTATGAAAATGATGATGTCTTGCTTATCTTTGGCATAGTAGATATTTCCACAGATGATATAATTGAGTTACCTTGTAACTTCATCCTTTACATTGTATTGGCATCATTTCCGTAAATGCATGGCATATGGTTTCAAAATATATCTTTGAACTGTCATATATATCACTGTCAGTTATATTATTTTTGGTGGGCTATCGCTCACCCTTGCGTTATTATTATTATATCACAACAACAGATAGATCTGACGGCCAGCACAAGGAGTACTCGGTGTAAGCAGGGACAGCGGTTAGGGTTGCCTACTGATGTCATGGACGACATTGCTGAGGTAGAAGCTACCAATAGGCTAGACTGTCAGCTTTTGGTTTATCAGATGTATTTATGTAAATGGATGGCAAAGAGTATGTATTAATAAATTGTAATTCTTTGGGTTGTGAGAACTCAAACTTGTGATTAATAATATTGATGGTAACTCTGATTTCATCTCTGGGACTATAACGGGTGTGTTTTATGTTGTGGTTTTGGGTCACAAGGTTGTAATTTAAATTATGTTGGTTTTGTGGATGGATATTGAGACCGTAACGACCAGATCCCTGACCCCGGATCTGGGGGTGTTACAGAAATGGTATCAGAGAGTTACGTTATAAATCCAAGAGATGGTGCGACGTTAAAACAATAAATTCACTATGATAATAAGAACTCTTGCCAAGTTCACAGTCGGACTACTTAATGTAGTATTGACATATAAAACCCTTATGGGAACTCTTAAGTATCATGATAGTAACTTAGGGCGTTCTTGTATCGACTTGTAAGGCGACAGACCTTGAGGCGTTCGAGCAGCAGCACAGTGATGCTTTATTATATGTTGACAATCGGCTTGAAGACTCGGTAGAGTACCCTACTGAGGACCCTAAGGAGGTTCCAACTAAGAAGGAGAATCCTGTTAAGGACAAAAAAGTTTACCCTTGAGTAAATGAGGGCTACAGCCAGAGAGATTGTAAGAGTTAAGGTATAGTGCTTAGAGAAGTGAGCATAAAGATCTGAGGTATTATTAAGAAAACTAAAGATGCAATATTGGATTCATAGTCGGACTACCGGATGTAGAACAAGCAAGTAAGACGGATTGGAAGAATAACTTGAGATCTTATATAGGGATAGATAAGAGTCCCTAGAGACTTTCAGATTAATGAGAAAAGAGTAGAATGTTGTGTGATTATTAAAGACACCGATATATATCAGGGGAGCAGAGTCTCCAGGAGCAGTTGAAATAGAGGCAGCAAGTGCCATAACATGTGATGAATGGAATAGTGTGAATATTGTTAATGGTAATTCGCCGTGAGAAGGGAGATTTCATAGGTTATAATTTATAAGTCAAACTGAGATTGATGAGGTGGTTGGGTTCAGGGAAATGATCATTTGATGAAGGGATCAACTTAGAAAAATAAAGACATTGGAAAGTGATGGCATGATTGGATAAAGTTATATAAGGAAGTAGTAAGCGAGACGATGATCTCAGAACCTACACGAGGAAAAGACTAGTGAGTCTATGATGAACTAGTAATGAGACTATTGTCAGGAACCAAGTATAAGTTTAGTTCAACTCAGTGAAATGATGAACCAAAAACATTAGATGCATGTGATTCAGAGAAATATTAAATTCTTCCTTTTCCTTGAATGGATTATAGTAGTTACCTTAAGTTATTCCAACACTGAATCGTAAATGGATCAAGTAAGGCGATCAGTGGTTAAGATGTGATTGAGAATGTTTTTAAATGAAACTTGAAGGAACAATGTAGGCCAAGTTCTCGAGGTACGAGTCTGGCAAAATGAAGTTCAGTTATTAGGACACACGATCAATAGTGAGTGGTGTTGGTTGACCCTACCGAGTTAAAGACAGTTTCAAATGGAAAAAGGCCAACCACGCCAACAAAGGTGAGAAATTTCATAAGGTTCACAATGTATTACCAAAGATTGGTTCAGGACTTGACAAAGATTGCGGTCCCGTAACCGGACTTATTTATAAGACTAAGAAGTGGAACTGGAGCGAACCCTGTGGATTGGTTGAGGTAGCCGTTATACGGATTGGTAGACAGACCCCGATTATTTTGATTGATTCTAGAAATAAACTGATGAAGTCGAGATTGGATGGTAAAAAGGGAAATGTAATTAAGAAACAAGCCGAACTGAGAAATTCCGGGATTGACTCAAATGAAAAAGTTGTATGCCAGAAGTGTTAAGCTTACGTGGCACGTGGAATTAATAAGAATAGTTGAAAAGATAAAAGTAAAGGAAGGTGACCAGAGACGGTACCGAGAAGTCGATTGAGACTTATATGGAGTAAAGTTTTGAAAAGATCAAAAGGTATCAAAGAAGAAGGCACTATTCCGAAAATTGCTAGAAAAGTAATTCTATTAGCCAACCCCTAAACTCACATATTTAGTGTGACCAGGGGAGGCCAAGTCACAAAGGATTAGCAAGTGACTTAACCAGCACTATAAGGACAAAGCGGGGTGCTTCTAATTAAGCGCCAACCGCGAGGACTTGTGATATAAAATGAATTGAGATGCAGGATGATGGGTTTTATATATACCAGGGACATAGTATGACTGAGGAAAGTGACCAATAAAAGGTTTATGAAGATTGCCAAAGATTGAGCAGTAGGATGCATAATTGTTATTTGAAACTTAGTATCTTTAATAAGTAGGACAAGTACTAAAAGATTCACGTTGAATACGACCAATATCTTCTAGAACATCCTTACTACCATCACCAAATTCTGTAAGAAGAGCAGATAGACATGTGCTGTCTTGTGTAAGGTCATGAAGACTGACGTTCATTTGAGAGAAAAAGTGAGCATTAAGCTACCGATAGATTATCAAGATAGAATGATTGAAAAGAGACACTTATTAAGGATATATGATTGGTTGTCACTTAAAGGATGTAAGTATTTCTTGAAAATAGAATTGAGGATATAATATCCATAAATTAAGATGAACCTTGGGAATGCATAAAGGATAGCATTACCCCTAATAAGGACGTTATGAACTCAGATGGTATAAGTTGAATCGACCAAGGTAACAATAACCCGTAAGGATTTGTTGAAAGGAGTCTTGAAAAGTACATAGGCAGAATTGTTGTAGGATTGATCAATGATACTGTGAGATACCATGTACCTAGAAAATACAGGAGGAATGATGAGGATGACCTAAGAAATCTTATAATGAAAAAGGTAATATTATGGATTTCAAAATGGAAATTTGGTAGGAACATATATGACATAATAATGCCAAGTGGGGCATGTATAAAACTATGAGAAAATGGATTGAACCAATCAGGTTGAGATTGTGTTAAAGCAAGAAAGGCCTGAGACAAAGATATCCTAGACCTGATGAGAAATTAGCTGTGAATAAAAGTCACACTTAAGGATTAAGGCAATAACTTATGGAAAAAGACTGATATATATTTCTCTCCTTCAACAGAGTCTAAGGAAGAATACTTTCACCCAACAGTGAGAGGAATGAGGTAGAAAATTTTGACTTAAATAGATCAATAAAACACCGATTACAAGAAATTATTATCTAGGAAAGGCCAATGAGGTGGCCGACACTTTAAGTGTTGAGGAGTAATTATAAATGCTCATACCAAAGAAACGGAATGGTATTGAAAAGGACTTTGAAGGTCAGAATGTGGTGGAGGAATTTACATTCCCTCTAATAATTGTACAAGAATCAACCATAAGAGTAGCTTAAGTAAAGATTCGATTCCTGATATCGTCATAAGTATATTACCTGCGTTAGGAGGTCCTATTTTGAGGTAAACCAGGACCATGATTCAAACTCGACTAAGTAAACCGTTCAGTTTCCAATCTTCTACTGAAGATATAAGATTCATAATTTCTTCAACCTGGCTTAGCTACGATGCTTGAAGCTCTTCTGCAATTTTATCTGCTTCGTGTATTGTCTACGTCAAGTTCAGGAAGTATTCCTCATGGATAGGGGATGGCGATTATTTTGTCTTCCTAAAGGATTTTGACCCGACGATTAGGGAACCCGTATGATTAGCTATTAAAGCACTACAGCAAACGATGGTGATTCAACAAAGGGCTACGTTAATATAGGGGCGATTCTTCTAAGAAATGCGAGAACACTGCAAAGATAAAGATAATACTGCCATTGATAAGCTAAATGGCATGTTGATGAATGACAAGCATGTTTATGTTGGCGTATTTCTGCGCAAACAAGATAGAGAACATGAGGTTGGAGATTCATAATGCTAAGAGGCAAGTTTGGCAGGAATAGATTATATTTGATCTAAGTTAGAGAAATAAGCAAGATTTATTTCAGAGTGTATAAGTTGGAATGATATGATGTTTGAAATAAATGAGAATGCTATGAAATCTCATAAGGAGATTATAGTCGAAATAGAAACAAGACGGTTGATATAAATGAAATAGAGTTGAGGATCAATAAGGGAGTTAGATAAGCGGACTCTTGAGAAACCCCAGCAATGAAGTAAGAAAAGTATGAAATGGACATGGCAAGCTATTTGATAAACAGAAAGTTGAAATTGAAAGCATAAATGACATACAGATTAACTCTCTTTAAGTAGAGAGAACTCGAGGAATTTTGGAATAGACTGATTGATTAATAAAGAGATACATGGATCGAGAAATTAAGAAATTAGATGGATGATCAAAGAAAGTTTGACCCCAAAGATGTGATGCTTATCGAATAAAAGGTGACGGGATACCAATAAGAAGGTGTCAATTACAAAGGATGTCTTACAGAAATGAATAAGAATCAGAAAGCGAGAAGGATGTGATTGATAAAGAAAAGGTTGGGAAAATAATTATGGAATGTGAGGCAAGGAATGTTATGAATGGAGTGATGAATGGGTTTTCCAAACGAACTCTCGGGACGACCACCTGATGGTGTTAAGTATTGTGAATATGAAAAAGCTAGTAATGTGGCGTGGAATGCCAATAATGATGATGTCAAGCAAGGAATCCAAGATCTAACCCGAAAGGGACGAAGGATTTTCCAAAAGTGAGTAATGCTAAGATCGAGCAAGAGTATTGGTCCATAGAATGATGGACAGAGCAGCAAGGACATGCGACACGTGAGATTACGATAAAGTAGTATTTGATACGAATAATATTATTTTCTTCCCTAATGAACCTTTATAGTTCAGAGGTAAATCCTAAATATGATATTTTTCAATCATGAGAACTTTCTATAATTCTTTGAAATTCTTTTCTTCTCTTTTATTCATCTTCTTTTTGAATTGAGAAGAACAACCCTTTAAGGAGGGGAGGTACTTCTACGTGACTATCTGTCTGTGTGATAGAAGTCTAGGTGGAATACCGTAACTTGTTTAATTGCTTGTCAAGTACTAAAGGCTGGCCCCCTTCTGTACTAACTATGCAATATGACAAATGTTCATTGATCATAGTGATCTCTCAATAAATTCTTCTGTTTTTATACATTGATCGAGATTGCGAAGATTAAAGCAATCAGGAAATGCATAGTACGAGTGAGGATATCTACGAATTCACGGTGAGATAGTGATACCAAAGTCACTGCAGATACCAATAAGGTTAATAATATATGACTGTGTAAGAGCATAGCCCGGATAGTGTGTTGTACGAAAAGTAGCAAAGTTGACGAAAAAGGATAAGAGGAGTATTGTAGCACTGGTGAGATGTGCTGTAAAAGGATTGGAATGATTACGGATGGATCGGAGAACTAGCTTACGAACTAGCATTACCCCCAAATCTGCAACAAGTGCACAATGTGTTTTATGTTTCGATGTTGAGAAATTACAATCCGGACGCTAAGTATATAGTAGAATACGAGCACGTAGACATGCAACTAAATCTAACCTACGTGGAGCAGCCTGTGGAAACCATAGATCGAAAAGAGCAAGTGCTCCGAAACAAGGTCATCGAGCTAGTCAGAGTCTTGTGGCAAAATCACACGGTGGAAGAATCAGCTTGGGAATTGAAAAGCACGATACTGGAAAAGTACCCCCATTTGTTCTCGGACTGATTCCGGGACGGAATCCTTTTAAGGAGGGGAGACTGTAAGAACCCAAATTTTTGGTAGAATTAAAACTTTTCTTATTTGGATTAAGTGCATCAGTGAATAGTGTTTCCATACGTGAATAGTGTTTTTCATAGATGAATAGTGATTTTGGGAACCAAGAAATTTTACACGCCACCCTATGTACGAGACATGGTATGGATATTTCGAAGTCATATTAGTGATTCACGGAGAAAATAAGTGTATGTAAAGACGATCAGAATTCAGAAATTCCAATTTCTATTTTGGTGTAATATTTGACCGGGCACTGAATTACATATTATTATATTCAATAAATGAGATATTAAATTTGATCGAGGATTTAATATTTTAGAATTTTATTATATTTGATTTGGGGATTTGGAACGAAAACCACAGAGATAGTGAAACGAGCGTTCTAGAAACCGCTGAAACTTTTCAACGAGATTAAAAGATAAAGCGAACGAATTATGGAATTTGGATTGAGTTCATTACAAGATTAAATATCCTACATGATCATCAAGAGAATTATATCGAGTAGATCGGATGATTTAATCAAAGATTAAATCAAGAGCAATTAGGAATTTAAGTGATTAAAACACTTAAATCATTTCAAGAAACAAAACAATTAGCAAAGCTTCCCCAAGACTCTTTACACAAGTCCCAACACAGCCATACACATCTATAATATCTAGATATTATCCAAGGCCATCACTTTATGCATTATTGTCCAAGAACAAAGCTAAGCAACTCCATTTCTCTCCATTCTTCTAAACTGCACAGCAGAAACACTCTCAAGAATAAAAATCATATCTCCATTTCTAGCCATGATAAAATCACCAAACTTTAACCACAACTCCCTCATATCATGAAGAACATTTGCTCAAAATCTCATGGCCATCTAATGAGTGTAGCCTAGTGAAATCACCTCCCCAAGTTGAAGAAACAAACTGTCCAGATTCATGATAGTTTCTGTGACGATTTTCAAATGGCCATATCTCCTTCGTTTCTCAATGGAATTTCGTGTTCTTTATATAGTTGGAAATCTGTAAAGATGATCTACAACTATCCTTTAGAAGCCTCATTCAGAAAAGGTCGGTAAGGGCCTCGTTTTTCATGTTCTTTCAACTGAGTTCTAACAGATCCGAAAAACTCTAATCATGTTCTTGTTGATTCTTGTTAGTTTAAGATTTCTAAGGCTATACAAGGACTAGATCAAGCTTAGCAAGGCTAGCACACTCTCCAAGGAAGGTATAACTCTCTTGAAACCCTAGCTCTTAGTTTAAGTTTTGATGATTGTTGAATGGTTTCGAGATTAGTTAGGAGTATGATGTTAATACAAACATGAAAGCATGATTATGTAGTGGTTTCTTGATTTAAGAGTTATGATGAATATGAGGATGAAGTAGATGTTCTTGGACAGTTGAGGATGTATAATATGTGTATAAATTGTATGGATGCCCGGTGTGGCTTGGTTTGATGATTACGATTTTTGGAACGTCCGATTTATAGCCGTCGTAATGCCGAATTTTCGTTAACACTTAAGAAAACGTGTTTGAAAGTAGCTTTAACTCACTGTCTAGTTTCGTCTTCTGCCATTACAAGATAGATTACGTTATAAGCTTCGTTTTGATATAAGGCTCGTGTGAAATGGACTTACGGTTTAGGAGTTATGATAAAAATCGTAAAGGTGGTTCGAAACCGTAAACAAAAGTTCGTAACTGAAATTGAACCCCTTAAATAGTACGAATTCAGTGGCGAATCTTAATAATTAAATATTAGAGATAAAAAGGAAGGTGTGGGAGAAAACCTCATGTCAACCGGATCGTTTTCCGATTTTATAAAATATTCGAATCAAGGTTAAACGCGAACGAACCCCTAAAAGCATGCTTGGTTATGACTTTGATAAACGACTTAGAAAACAGGCGATAAAACTCGTAGTACAATCTTGATTCGTAAATGATCGATCTTAAAACTTACATGGCTTAAGTATGTATCAAGTGTGGGTATGATGATGTGTCATAATAGCGAACATATGTCGAACCGCATCGGTGATAAAAGAGAGTTACACTAAGAGGTGTATAACGAGATGATTCGAAAACGTGTTTTGACTTAAGTAGAGTTTATATTTAACCTTTGTAAAGTGTTAAGTGATTAATCCCGAATGCCTTGGCTATTTATAGATCACCAGGCTGACCCGGGACACGCTACCCCTATCCGCACTCGATTCCCAGGCAAGTTTCAAAACTCCTTTTTAAAGGCTGTTGTTGTGATAATATGTATATATATATATATATATGAATTGATTATGTTATACATATGCCATAGCATGCATGCCTACTTTCAAAGTCATATTGATATACTTGTTCCCTGAATTATTGTTGGCTTATAAGCCAGATAGTTATTATATCTGTTATAAGCCGGATATTACTAAGACCCTTAAGCGAAGGGCAGTTGAATCTCATTCTTTGATTATAGACCGGGAGTCGTTATTTCTTGATATATTGATATTATTTTCAGAGGAAAGTATTTAAGTAAATATTTTCCATTTATTATCTGGCGAATATTATTGGAATATTCCTTTGAGATTATTTGATAAATATTATTTGGATTATTCATCAGATATTTATTTATTAGATGAACATTATCCTTAATATTCATCTAAAGTCGATTTAATATTCGAATATTATTTCGAACCCTCAGTTAAGTTATTCACTTAAAGAATATTCATTCTTATTTACTCAATAGATATTATTTTGAATATTCATTCGAGTTTATTTATTTAACGAATATTATTTTCAATATTCATTCGAGCCTTATTTATTTAAATGAATATTATTTCGAATATTCATTCAATCTCTATTTATTTTATAAATATTAGTTGAACATTGATTCGAACTCCAATTATTCGATAAATATTATTCTGAATATTTCCTTGAGGCGATAAATATTATCTCCGACATTCATTTGAAGTCGATTCAATTATTGAACATAATTTCAAATATTCATTCGATAATCATTTCTTCGATAAATCTTATTGAGTTGAATAATCATTAATTATTTATTGAATATTGTCTCAAATATTCAGTCGATGATTATTTCATCAATAAGTATCCTTCTTAAGTTAAATATCCATTGCTTATTCAATGAATATTACCTCGAATATCCATTTGATAATTATTTCTTCAATAAATATTATTATTAATTTGAAGATTCACTAATTGTCCAGTGAATATTGTTTCGAATATTCATTTGGTAATTATTCCTTCAATCAGTATTATTAATTCGAATATTCATTATTTATTCAATGAATATTATTTCGAACATTCACTTGATAATTACTTCTTTGATAGGTATTATTATTTGGAATATTCACTATTTGTTCAGTGAATATTAATTCGAATATTCGTTCGAATTTTATTTAATCGATAAGTTTATTTAATCTGAGTATTCACTATTTATTCAGTGAATATTATTTCGACTATCCAGTCGAGTTATAATTATTTGATTAAGTACAATTTATAATAATATTCATTAATTATTTAATGAATATCAGTTGTGAATATTTATTCGAGGATTATTCCGAGTAATATTTTATATTAGGATTATTCCTTCAATATTTTGACTTAATAAATATTCTTTGGAATATTTATTTAATTCTTCTGACTCGTTTTAAAAATGATTTACTTTGTTCGAATATCATCTTCGACCCTCGAATATTAAATAGATTATCTCTGAGTATTATTATCAATATTATCTTATCAAGGAAGGTTCTCCAAAACTCTATTCTTCATTCAATCCTTTCTCTCATGTTATAAGAGAACCTTACTTGAGGAATGTTATTTATCTTGTTGACTTCCCGGTCATAAATTTTTGAAACTATTCTTTTAACTCGCAACTTGGTTGCTCGTATTCATTGAATCTTGTGTACCCACTCATTATTCGAGGGGTAAGAATGTTGGAACAAGTTGGTATCCATTAACAAGCAATGGCTTGGGAAATATTGGTGACTTTTCCTTTCCAACTAGATACGACTACTTTGTGGAGTCGTATCAACAAGTATTATACTTGGGGAAAGGGGGACGAACTTTACATTTCAGAGTTATGGATGTTAATTGAACTAGGAGACGCGTAAGTGGCCGAGTGGCGCCGGTCCAGCAATGGCCCAACCATTGGCCGGGGGGTTCCAGAGGGCGGGCGATCCGTCGGTACTTCCTTCTACATGTAGAGAACAAATGATGGGGAGCATGACATGCGACTGATCATCGTAAATGTTGTGGCTCCTGGCGCGGCAAGCTCCCGTATTAGTTCATCATCCAAAGTTGGAATTTTCTGCAACATTATCATTGTTGGCAGGGTTGAAAAGTGTTTGAAACTGGAATTGCAATATTTTTTTGCAAGTTCCTCTTTTATGAAAATGATGATGTCTTGCTTATCTTTGGCATAGTAGATATTTCCACAGATGATATAATTGAGTTACCTTGTAACTTCATCCTTTACATTGTATTGGCATCATTTCCGTAAATGCATGGCATATGGTTTCAAAATATATCTTTGAACTGTCATATATATCACTGTCAGTTATATTATTTTTGGTGGGCTATCGCTCACCCTTGCGTTATTATTATTATATCACAACAACAGATAGATCTGACGGCCAGCACAAGGAGTACTCGGTGTAAGCAGGGACAGCGGTTAGGGTTGCCTACTGATGTCATGGACGACATTGCTGAGGTAGAAGCTACCAATAGGCTAGACTGTCAGCTTTTGGTTTATCAGATGTATTTATGTAAATGGATGGCAAAGAGTATGTATTAATAAATTGTAATTCTTTGGGTTGTGAGAACTCAAACTTGTGATTAATAATATTGATGGTAACTCTGATTTCATCTCTGGGACTATAACGGGTGTGTTTTATGTTGTGGTTTTGGGTCACAAGGTTGTAATTTAAATTATGTTGGTTTTGTGGATGGATATTGAGACCGTAACGACCAGATCCCTGACCCCGGATCTGGGGGTGTTACAGAAATGGTATCAGAGAGTTACGTTATAAATCCAAGAGATGGTGCGACGTTAAAACAATAAATTCACTATGATAATAAGAACTCTTGCCAAGTTCACAGTCGGACTACTTAATGTAGTATTGACATATAAAACCCTTATGGGAACTCTTAAGTATCATGATAGTAACTTAGGGCGTTCTTGTATCGACTTGTAAGGCGACAGACCTTGAGGCGTTCGAGCAGCAGCACAGTGATGCTTTATTATATGTTGACAATCGGCTTGAAGACTCGGTAGAGTACCCTACTGAGGACCCTAAGGAGGTTCCAACTAAGAAGGAGAATCCTGTTAAGGACAAAAAAGTTTACCCTTGAGTAAATGAGGGCTACAGCCAGAGAGATTGTAAGAGTTAAGGTATAGTGCTTAGAGAAGTGAGCATAAAGATCTGAGGTATTATTAAGAAAACTAAAGATGCAATATTGGATTCATAGTCGGACTACCGGATGTAGAACAAGCAAGTAAGACGGATTGGAAGAATAACTTGAGATCTTATATAGGGATAGATAAGAGTCCCTAGAGACTTTCAGATTAATGAGAAAAGAGTAGAATGTTGTGTGATTATTAAAGACACCGATATATATCAGGGGAGCAGAGTCTCCAGGAGCAGTTGAAATAGAGGCAGCAAGTGCCATAACATGTGATGAATGGAATAGTGTGAATATTGTTAATGGTAATTCGCCGTGAGAAGGGAGATTTCATAGGTTATAATTTATAAGTCAAACTGAGATTGATGAGGTGGTTGGGTTCAGGGAAATGATCATTTGATGAAGGGATCAACTTAGAAAAATAAAGACATTGGAAAGTGATGGCATGATTGGATAAAGTTATATAAGGAAGTAGTAAGCGAGACGATGATCTCAGAACCTACACGAGGAAAAGACTAGTGAGTCTATGATGAACTAGTAATGAGACTATTGTCAGGAACCAAGTATAAGTTTAGTTCAACTCAGTGAAATGATGAACCAAAAACATTAGATGCATGTGATTCAGAGAAATATTAAATTCTTCCTTTTCCTTGAATGGATTATAGTAGTTACCTTAAGTTATTCCAACACTGAATCGTAAATGGATCAAGTAAGGCGATCAGTGGTTAAGATGTGATTGAGAATGTTTTTAAATGAAACTTGAAGGAACAATGTAGGCCAAGTTCTCGAGGTACGAGTCTGGCAAAATGAAGTTCAGTTATTAGGACACACGATCAATAGTGAGTGGTGTTGGTTGACCCTACCGAGTTAAAGACAGTTTCAAATGGAAAAAGGCCAACCACGCCAACAAAGGTGAGAAATTTCATAAGGTTCACAATGTATTACCAAAGATTGGTTCAGGACTTGACAAAGATTGCGGTCCCGTAACCGGACTTATTTATAAGACTAAGAAGTGGAACTGGAGCGAACCCTGTGGATTGGTTGAGGTAGCCGTTATACGGATTGGTAGACAGACCCCGATTATTTTGATTGATTCTAGAAATAAACTGATGAAGTCGAGATTGGATGGTAAAAAGGGAAATGTAATTAAGAAACAAGCCGAACTGAGAAATTCCGGGATTGACTCAAATGAAAAAGTTGTATGCCAGAAGTGTTAAGCTTACGTGGCACGTGGAATTAATAAGAATAGTTGAAAAGATAAAAGTAAAGGAAGGTGACCAGAGACGGTACCGAGAAGTCGATTGAGACTTATATGGAGTAAAGTTTTGAAAAGATCAAAAGGTATCAAAGAAGAAGGCACTATTCCGAAAATTGCTAGAAAAGTAATTCTATTAGCCAACCCCTAAACTCACATATTTAGTGTGACCAGGGGAGGCCAAGTCACAAAGGATTAGCAAGTGACTTAACCAGCACTATAAGGACAAAGCGGGGTGCTTCTAATTAAGCGCCAACCGCGAGGACTTGTGATATAAAATGAATTGAGATGCAGGATGATGGGTTTTATATATACCAGGGACATAGTATGACTGAGGAAAGTGACCAATAAAAGGTTTATGAAGATTGCCAAAGATTGAGCAGTAGGATGCATAATTGTTATTTGAAACTTAGTATCTTTAATAAGTAGGACAAGTACTAAAAGATTCACGTTGAATACGACCAATATCTTCTAGAACATCCTTACTACCATCACCAAATTCTGTAAGAAGAGCAGATAGACATGTGCTGTCTTGTGTAAGGTCATGAAGACTGACGTTCATTTGAGAGAAAAAGTGAGCATTAAGCTACCGATAGATTATCAAGATAGAATGATTGAAAAGAGACACTTATTAAGGATATATGATTGGTTGTCACTTAAAGGATGTAAGTATTTCTTGAAAATAGAATTGAGGATATAATATCCATAAATTAAGATGAACCTTGGGAATGCATAAAGGATAGCATTACCCCTAATAAGGACGTTATGAACTCAGATGGTATAAGTTGAATCGACCAAGGTAACAATAACCAGTAAGGATTTGTTGAAAGGAGTCTTGAAAAGTACATAGGCAGAATTGTTGTAGGATTGATCAATGATACTGTGAGATACCATGTACCTAGAAAATACAGGAGGAATGATGAGGATGACCTAAGAAATCTTATAATGAAAAAGGTAATATTATGGATTTCAAAATGGAAATTTGGTAGGAACATATATGACATAATAATGCCAAGTGGGGCATGTATAAAACTATGAGAAAATGGATTGAACCAATCAGGTTGAGATTGTGTTAAAGCAAGAAAGGCCTGAGACAAAGAAATCCTAGACCTGATGAGAAATTAGCTGTGAATAAAAGTCACACTTAAGGATTAAGGCAATAACTTATGGAAAAAGACTGATATATATTTCTCTCCTTCAACAGAGTCTAAGGAAGAATACTTTCACCCAACAGTGAGAGGAATGAGGTAGAAAATTTTGACTTAAATAGATCAATAAAACACCGATTACAAGAAATTATTATCAGGAAAGGCCAATGAGGTGGCCGACACTTTAAGTGTTGAGGAGTAATTATAAATGCTCATACCAAAGAAACGGAATGGTATTGAAAAGGACTTTGAAGGTCAGAATGTGGTGGAGGAATTTACATTCCCTCTAATAATTGTACAAGAATCAACCATAAGAGTAGCTTAAGTAAAGATTCGATTCCTGATATCGTCATAAGTATATTACCTGCGTTAGGAGGTCCTATTTTGAGGTAAACCAGGACCATGATTCAAACTCGACTAAGTAAACCGTTCAGTTTCCAGTCTTCTACTGAAGATATAAGATTCATAATTTCTTTAACCTGGCTTAGCTACGATGCTTGAAGGTCTTCTGCAATTTTATCTGCTTCGTGTATTGTCTACGTCAAGTTCAGGAAGTATTCCTCATGGATAGGGGATGGCGATTATTTTGTCTTCCTAAAGGATTTTGACCCGACGATTAGGGAACCCGTATGATTAGCTATTAAAGCACTACAGCAAACGATGGTGATTCAACAAAGGGCTACGTTAATATAGGGGCGATTCTTCTAAGAAATGCGAGAACACTGCAAAGATAAAGATAATACTGCCATTGATAAGCTAAATGGCATGTTGATGAATGACAAGCATGTTTATGTTGGCGTATTTCTGCGCAAACAAGATAGAGAACATGAGGTTGGAGATTCATAATGCTAAGAGGCAAGTTTGGCAGGAATAGATTATATTTGATCTAAGTTAGAGAAATAAGCAAGATTTATTTCAGAGTGTATAAGTTGGAATGATATGATGTTTGAAATAAATGAGAATGCTATGAAATCTCATAAGGAGATTATAGTCGAAATAGAAACAAGACGGTTGATATAAATGAAATAGAGTTGAGGATCAATAAGGGAGTTAGATAAGCGGACTCTTGAGAAACCCCAGCAATGAAGTAAGAAAAGTATGAAATGGACATGGCAAGCTATTTGATAAACAGAAAGTTGAAATTGAAAGCATAAATGACATACAGATTAACTCTCTTTAAGTAGAGAGAACTCGAGGAATTTTGGAATAGACTGATTGATTAATAAAGAGATACATGGATCGAGAAATTAAGAAATTAGATGGATGATCAAAGAAAGTTTGACCCCAAAGATGTGATGCTTATCGAATAAAAGGTGACGGGATACCAATAAGAAGGTGTCAATTACAAAGGATGTCTTACAGAAATGAATAAGAATCAGAAAGCGAGAAGGATGTGATTGATAAAGAAAAGGTTGGGAAAATAATTATGGAATGTGAGGCAAGGAATGTTATGAATGGAGTGATGAATGGGTTTTCCAAACGAACTCTCGGGACGACCACCTGATGGTGTTAAGTATTGTGAATATGAAAAAGCTAGTAATGTGGCGTGGAATGCCAGTAATGATGATGTCAAGCAAGGAATCCAAGATCTAACCCGAAAGGGACGAAGGATTTTCCAAAAGTGAGTGATGCTAAGATCGAGCAAGAGTATTGGTCCATAGAATGATGGACAGAGCAGCAAGGACATGCGACACGTGAGATTACGATAAAGTAGTATTTGATACGAATAATATTATTTTCTTCCCTAATGAACCTTTATAGTTCAGAGGTAAATCCTAAATATGATATTTTTCAATCATGAGAACTTTCTATAATTCTTTGAAATTCTTTTCTTTTCTTCTCTTTTATTCATCTTCTTTTTGAATTGAGAAGAACAACCCTTTAAGGAGGGGAGGTACTTCTACGTGACTATCTATCTGTGTGATAGAAGTCTAGGTGGAATATCGTAACTTGTTTAATTGCTTGTCAAGTACTAAAGGCTGGCCCCCTTCTGTACTAACTATGCAATATGACAAATGTCCATTGATCATAGTGATCTCTCAATAAACTCTTCTGTTTTTATACATTGATCGAGATTGCGAAGATTAAAGCAATCAGGAAATGCATAGTACGAGTGAGGATATCTCCGAATTCACGGTGAGATAGTGATACCAAAGTCACTGCAGATACCAATAAGGTTAATAATATATGAATGTGTAAGAGCATAGCCCGGATAGTGTGTTGTACGAAAAGTAGCAAAGTTGACGAAAAAGGATAAGAGGAGTATTGTAGCACTGGTGAGATGTGCTGTAAAAGGATTGGAATGATTACGGATGGATCGGAGAACTAGCTTACGAACTAGCATTACCCCCAAATCTGCAACAAGTGCACAATGTGTTTTATGTTTCGATGTTGAGAAATTACAATCCGGACGCTAAGTATATAGTAGAATACGAGCACGTAGACATGCAACTAAATCTAACCTACGTGGAGCAGCCTGTGGAAACCATAGATCGAAAAGAGCAAGTGCTCCGAAACAAGGTCATCGAGCTAGTCAGAGTCTTGTGGCAAAATCACACGGTGGAAGAATCAGCTTGGGAATTGAAAAGCACGATACTGGAAAAGTACCCCCATTTGTTCTCGGACTGATTCCGGGACGGAATCCTTTTAAGGAGGGGAGACTGTAAGAACCCAAATTTTTGGTAGAATTAAAACTTTTCTTATTTGGATTAAGTGCATCAGTGAATAGTGTTTCCATACGTGAATAGTGTTTTTCATAGATTAATAGTGATTTTGGGAACCAAGAAATTTTACACGCCACCCTATGTACGAGACATGGTATGGATATTTCGAAGTCATATTAGTGATTCACGGAGAAAATAAGTGTATGTAAAGACGATCAGAATTCAGAAATTCCAATTTCTATTTTGGTGTAATATTTGACCGGGCACTGAATTACATATTATTATATTCAAAAAATGAGATATTAAATTTGAGGATTTAATATTTTAGAATTTTATTATATTTGATTTGGGGATTTGGAACGAAAACCACAGAGATAGTGAAACGAGCGTTCTAGAAACCGCTGAAACTTTTCAACGAGATTAAAAGATAAAGCGAACGAATTATGGAATTTGGATTGAGTTCATTACAAGATTAAATATCCTACATGATCATCAAGAGAATTATATCGAGTAGATTGGATGATTTAATCAAAGATTAAATCAAGAGCAATTAGGAATTTAAGTGATTAAAACACTTAAATCATTTCAAGAAACAAAACAATTAGCAAAGCTTCCCCAAGACTCTTTGCACAAGTCCCAACACAGCCATACACATCTATAATATCTAGATATTATCCAAGGCAATCACTTTATGCATTATTGTCCAAGAACAAAGCTAAGTAACTCCATTTCTCTCCATTCTTCTAAACTGCACAGCAGAAACACTCTCAAGAAGAAAAATCATATCTCCATTTCTAGCCATGATAAAATCACCAAACTTTAACCACAACTCCCTCATATCATGAAGAACATTCGCTCAAAATCTCATGGCCATCTAATGAGTGTAGCCTAGTGAAATCACCTCCCCAAGTTGAAGAAACAAACTGTCCAGATTCATGACAGTTTCTGTGACGATTTTCAAATGGCCATATCTCCTTCGTTTCTCAATGGAATTTCGTGTTCTTTATATGGTTAGAAAGCTGTAACGATGATCTACAACTATCCTTTAGAAGCCTCATTCAGAAAAGGTCGGTAAGGGCCTCGTTTTTCATATTCTTTCAACTGAGTTCTAACAGATCCGAAAAACTCTAATCATGTTCTTGTTGATTCTTGTTAGTTTAAGATTTCTAAGGCTATACAAGGACTAGATCAAGCTTAGCAAGGCTAGCACACTCTCCAAGGAAGGTATAACTCTCTTGAAACCCTAGCTCTTAGTTTAAGTTTTGATGATTGTTGAATGGTTTCGAGATTAGTTAGGAGTATGATGTTAATACAAACATGAAAGCATGATTATGTAGTGGTTTCTTGATTTAAGAGTTATGATGAATATGAGGATGAAGTAGATGTTCTTGGACATTTGAGGATGTATAATATGTGTATAAATTGTATGGATGCCCGGTGTGGCTTGGTTTGATGATTACGATTTTTGGAACGTCCGATTTATAGCCATCGTAATGCCGAATTTTCGTTAACACTTAAGAAAACGTGTTTGAAAGTAGCTTTAACTCACTGTCTAGTTTCGTCTTCTGCCATTACAAGATAGATTACGTTATAAGCTTCGTTTTGATATAAGGCTCGTGTGAAATGGACTTACGGTTTAGGAGTTATGATAAAAAATCGTAAAGGTGGTTCGAAACCGTAAACGAAAGTTCGTAACTGAAATTGAACCCCTTAAATAGTACAAATTCAGTGGCGAATCTTAATAATTAAATATTAGAGATAAAAAGGAAGGTGTGGGAGAAAACCTCATGTCAACCGGATCGTTTTCCGATTTTATAAAATATTCGAATCAAGGTTAAACGCGAACGAACCCCTAAAAGCATGCTTGGCTATGACTTTGATAAACGACTTAGAAAACGGGCGATAAAACTCGTAGTACAATCTTGATTCGTAAATGATTGATCTTAAAACTTACATGGCTTAAGTATGTATCAAGTGTGGGTATGATGATGTATCATAATAGCGAACATATGTCGAACCGCATCGATGATAAAAGAGAGTTACACTAAGAGGTGTATAACGAGATGATTCGAAAACGTATTTTGACTTAAGTAGAGTTTATATTTAACCTTTATAAGTGTTAAGTGATTAATCCCGAATGCCTTGGCTATTTATAGATCACCAGGCTGACCCGGGACACGCGGTACCGCACTCGATTCCCAGGCAAGTTTCAAAACTCCTTTTTAAAGGCTGTTGTTGTGATAATATGTATATATATATATATATCGATCTTAAAACTTACATGGCTTAAGTATGTATCAAGTGTGGGTATGATGATGTGTCATAATAGCGAACATATGTCAAACCGCATCGGTGATAAAAGAGAGTTACACTAAGAGGTGTATAACGAGATGATTCGAAAACGTGTTTTGACTTAAGTAGAGTTTATATTTAACCTTTGTAAAGTGTTAAGTGATTAATCCCGAATGCCTTGGCTATTTATAGATCACCAGGCTGACCCGGGACACGCTACCCCTACCCGCACTCGATTCCCAGGCAAGTTTCAAAACTCCTTTTTAAAGGCTGTTGTTGTGATAATATGTATATATATATATATATATATATATATATATGAATTGATTATGTTATACATATGCCATAGCATGCATGCCTACTTTCAAAGTCATATTGATATACTTGTTCCCTGAATTATTGTTGGCTTATAAGCCAGATAGTTATTATATCTGTTATAAGCCGGATATTACTAAGACCCTTAAGCGAAGGGCAGTTGAATCTCATTCTTTGATTATAGACCGGGAGTCGTTATTTCTTGATATATTGATATTATTTTCAGAGGAAAGTATTTAAGTAAATATTTTCCATTTATTATCTGGCGAATATTATTGGAATATTCCTTTGAGATTATTTGATAAATATTATTTGGATTATTCATCAGATATTTATTTATTAGATGAACATTATCCTTAATATTCATCTAAAGTCGATTTAATATTCGAATATTATTTTGAACCCTCAGTTAAGTTATTCACTTAAAGAATATTCATTCTTATTTACTCAATAGATATTATTTTGAATATTCATTCGAGTTTATTTATTTAACGAATATTATTTTCAATATTCATTCGAGCCTTATTTATTTAAATGAATATTATTTCGAATATTCATTCAATCTCTATTTATTTTATAAATATTAGTTGAACATTGATTCGAACTCCAGTTATTCGATAAATATTATTCTGAATATTTCCTTGAGGCGATAAATATTATCTCCGACATTCATTTAAAGTCGATTCAATTATTGAACATAATTTCAAATATTCATTCGATAATCATTTCTTCGATAAATCTTATTGAGTTGAATAATCATTAATTATTTATTGAATATTGTCTCAAATATTCAGTCGATGATTATTTCATCAATAAGTATCCTTCTTAAGTTAAATATCCATTGCTTATTCAATGAATATTACCTCGAATATCCATTTGATAATTATTTCTTCAATAAATATTATTATTAATTTGAAGATTCACTAATTGTCCAGTGAATATTGTTTCGAATATTCATTTGGTAATTATTCCTTCAATCAGTATTATTAATTCGAATATTCATTATTTATTCAATGAATATTATTTCGAACATTCACTTGATAATTACTTCTTTGATAGGTATTATTATTTGGAATATTCACTATTTGTTCAGTGAATATTAATTTGAATATTCGTTCGAATTTTATTTAATCGATAAGTTTATTTAATCTGAGTATTCACTATTTATTCAGTGAATATTATTTCGACTATCCAGTCGAGTTATAATTATTTGATTAAGTACAATTTATAATAATATTCATTAATTATTTAATGAATATCAGTTGTGAATATTTATTCGAGGATTATTCCGAGTAATATTTTATATTAGGATTATTCCTTCAATATTTTGACTTAATAAATATTCTTTGGAATATTTATTTAATTCTTCTGACTCGTTTTAAAAATGATTTACTTTGTTCGAATATCATCTTCGACCCTCGAATATTAAATAGATTATCTCTGAGTATTATTATCAATATTATCTTATCAAGGAAGGTTCTCCAAAACTCTATTCTTCATTCAATCCTATCTCTCATGTTATAAGAGAACCTTACTTGAGGAATGTTATTTATCTTGTTGACTTCCCGGTCATAAATTTTTGAAACTATTCTTTTAACTCGCAACTTGGTTGCTCGTATTCATTGAATCTTGTGTACCCACTCATTATTCGAGGGGTAAGAATGTTGGAACAAGTTGGTATCCATTAACAAGCAATGGCTTGGGAAATATTGGTGACTTTTCCTTTCCAACTAGATACGACTACTTTGTGGAGTCGTATCAACAAGTATTATACTTGGGGAAAGGGGGACGAACTTTACATTTCAGAGTTATGGATGTTAATTGAACTAGGAGACGCGTAAGTGGCCGAGTGGCGCCGGTCCAGCAATGGCCCAACCGTTGGCCGGGGGGTTCCAGAGGGCGGGCGATCCGTCGGTACTTCCTTCTACATGTAGAGAACAAATGATGGGGAGCATGACATGCGATTGATCATCGTAAATGTTGTGGCTCCTGGTGCGGCAAGCTCCCGTATTAGTTCATCATCCAAAGTTGGAATTTTCTTCAACATTATCATTGTTGGCAGGGTTGAAAAGTGTTTGAAACTGGAATTGCAATATTTTTTTGCAAGTTCCTCTTTTATGAAAATGATGATGTCTTGCTTATCTTTGGCATAGTAGATATTTCCACAGATGATATAATTGAGTTACCTTGTAACTTCATCCTTTACATTGTATTGGCATCATTTCCGTAAATGCATGGCATATGGTTTCAAAATATATCTTTGAACTGTCATATATATCACTGTCAGTTATATTATTTTTGGTGGGCTATCGCTCACCCTTGCGTTATTATTATTATATCACAACAACAGATAGATCTGACGGCCAGCACAAGGAGTACTCGGTGTAAGCAGGGACAGCGGTTAGGGTTTCCTACTGATGTCATGAACGACATTGCTGAGGTACAAGCTACCAATAGGCTAGACTGTCAGCTTTTGGTTTATCAGATGTATTTATGTAAATGGATGGCAAAGAGTATGTATTAATAAATTGTAATTCTTTGGGTTGTGAGAACTCAAACTTGTGATTAATAATATTGATGGTAACTCTGATTTCATCTCTGGGACTATAACGGGTGTGTTTTATGTTGTGGTTTTGGGTCACAAGGTTGTAATTTAAATTATGTTGGTTTTGTGGATGGATATTGAGACCGTAACGACCAGATCCCTGACCCCGGATCTGGGGGTGTTACAACAACCATAGAGGCACTCATTCTGAGTTGCTCTCCTATTCCTTACTCCTGCATTAGGATCTCCAATAATTTGCTCTGCAGTGTGTGATCTATCCCATTTCCTTGAATGCTCAGTCTGATTTCTCATTCTTGATGTTGCTTCATCATCCAAGTCATGATCATTCTCATTTCCTCCCCCTGTGAAGTTTCCACTATTCACAGGTGTGTCTTGGATGCTTGTTTCTCCACTGTTGATTGGCACAAATTCTTCTCTTGCTTCATCATTCACTTGAGTTTGTTGAACTTCAGTTTCAACTCCAGTTTCAATCTCTTCATCAGAATCATCTAGATTGTCAAACCTTAATGGATATTTACCTTCATCATTGGCTTCTTCTAAACCAGGTAGTTTGCTGTCATCAAATGTCACATCTGTGCTTTCCATAATTTTCTTTTGACTGGTCACATAAACTTTGTATGCAATTCTTTCCATAGAGTAGCCAAGAAAAATTCCTTCAAATGCCTTTGCATCAAATTTTCCTACATATTCTGAATTATCCTTCAACACAAAACATTTGCTTCCAAAAGTATGAACATACTTTAGAGTAGGCTTCTTTCCAGTCATCAAATTGTAAGGTGTCTTTCCAGTGTTTTTGTTGATGAGAGTTCTGTTCTGGATATAGCATGCAGTGCTCATAGCCTCAGCCCAAAAACAAGTAGGCATCTTTGCATCAAGCAACATTGTTCTAGCAGCCTCAATTAGAGTTCTATTCTTTCTCTCAACAACTCCATTTTGTTGTGGAGTCCTTGGAGCAGAGAATTGCTGAGAAATTCCATTCTCTTTGCAGAATGCTTCAAGTATGGCATTTCTGAACTCTGTTCCATTATCACTTCTTAATGCAATCACACTTGCATTGTTGGCCTTTGCTTCTTTGTCAACTTTCTTTATGTGCTCAATGATTACTTGTGGAGCCTCATCTTTTGATGCCAAAAATTCCACCCATGTATACCTTGTAAAGTCATCAACCATCACTAAGGCATACTTCTTTCTTCCTAGTGACATAATATTGACAGGCCCAAACAAGTCCATATGAATGAGTTGTAGGGGCTTGGTTGTTGATGTCATTGTCTTTGACTTGTGGCTTGATCTTTTCATTTTTCCTCTTTGACAAGCCTCACACACTCCTTCTTGACAGAATTCAAGTGTGGGCATGCCTCTCACTAACTCTCTTTTGACCAGAGAATTAATGGCTTTGAAGTTCAGGTGTGATACTTTCTTGTGTCACAACCAACAATCTTCATTTGATGCTTTAAAGTAGAAGCAACAAATTTTGTCCTTGTTTGCAGAGTCCATATTGGCTACAAACAGGCTTCCTTTCCTTACTCCAGAAGAGCAAAATCACCAGTCTTCTTGTGGGTGATCAAACATTCATCTTTGTCAAAATCCACCTTGAATCCTCTATCAGTAAACTGACCAACACTTAGCAGATTATGCTTGAGTCCCTTGACTAGTGCTACATCTTCAATGATGACATTACCAACTTTCAATTTGCCAGTGACAGCAGGGCCATATCACCAGTCATATGATTTGAGCATCCACTGTCCAAAATCCACATGACCTTCTTTTCACTTTCTTTGCCCTGCAAACACAAAGGTATTACTTCTCCTTTGGTACCCAAACAAGTTTGGGTCCATGTGACTTAGAAACAGTTTTATCATAAACAACATGCTTATCAACTTTCTTGGTGCTAGTCTCCTTGTCACTGTTAGAGGTCTTAGAATCAGGATTCTTAGACTTAGGTGACAGAGGTACCTTCCTAACTTTAGGAGGACTTGAAGACTTTGTCCTTGTGTGGTGTGTGTGAACATTATGACTGATGCAACCTTCCATGAATTGTCTTCTCAAGTTAAAACAGCTAGTCATCACATTCATGTTGCATGGCATACAATCAAGTTTATCACAGAAAGGAGAGTCTCTATGTCTTAAAGGCACAGAGCAATCATAGAATGGCTTAGGTACACTACCAACAGGTTTCTTGCATGCATGAGTTAAATGATTGGTACTAAAGCAGTTTTGACAAGTTTTCCTAGGGGCATTAGGCATATAAGCATAGTTGTTATCTTTATTGATCCCTAGCTTGCCATTCCTGTTCTGTTTCTTCTTAGTCACTTTTTTTTCAGATTCATGATTTCCAGCTGAAACGAATTTCACAAACTTTTCAATCTTAGGTCTATTACCTACTGGCTCCTTGGCTTTGGCTTTGACACTCTTACTCTTGGAGGATGCCTGTTGTTCACTGGACTGTGCCTCATCCTCATCATTCAACATTTGCTTGATGAGTAAGGCTTCCTCATCAATTTCAAGTGTTGGATGTTTAAAAATAGGAGTCTCAGTCTTTTTCAAGATGTGAGGAACTTCCTCTTGAATAGCAGTGTCATCTTCAATGACAGCATAGCCTTTTCTCTGGTTAAGAGTGCCATAGTCAAGTCCAATGGCAGCCTTGGGTTTTGCTTGAATTTTCTCACACTAGGATTGCACTAGACCAGATGATTTCCTAAACGTTTTCAGTTTGAATTCATTTTCAGCTAATTTATCCCTAAGAGCCTTTTCAACTTGACTAGCACATAAAACCTTATTCTGCAAATATTCAACTTCTTTCTTAAGGTTTTCTACTTGCATAGCAGTTAGCTCAAGTTCCTCATTTCTTTTGATTAATATTTCATTTTTAGCAGACATTTTAGCAATTTCCTCATTAGCAGCAATCATACTAGTATGAATATTAAACATTTCAATAGATAGTTATTCAATCATGCACTTGTACTTAGAAACAAACATGTCTATGGTAGTGAGAGATGGTACCTGAGAGTCTGATGAAGATGTGTCATCTTTGGAATTGGCCATCAAGGCATAGTTGCAGAATCCTTGCTCTTCTTCATCACTGTCAGTATCATCCCAACACTTCCCTTTAGCTATGTAGGCCTTACCTTGTGTTTGCTTTTTCAGAAGGGCCTCATACTTAGCTTCAAGCTCTAGAAACTCTTTATCCTTCTTTTTAGGCTTCTTGCATTCACTGGCAAAATGCCCTAGGTCATTGCATCTATAACACCTTACAGATGACCTATCCACATAGCTGGTTTTAAATTTTTTCTTGTTTGCTTTCACAGGTGCCTTGCTCTTGTTGAATGAATGGCTTTGGGTTTTAGGTTTGAAGGGTTGGTTCCTCTTGAATCTGATGTTGGGAAATTTTCTGGCCATGAAAGCATATGAAGTGTTTTCCATTCCATCTAGCTCTTCAAGAGTATAGAACTCTTCTTCCTCCTTCTCCTCAACAGATTCACTTACCTCAGCTTCAGTTTCTTCATCATCTACTACCTCCTCTATCCTTAGTTGGCTTGTAGATGCTTCTAGGTCTTGAATAGATTTGTTGACAATCAAGGCACATGATGTGTTTATCATTCTGCCTTGGTTGGCTTGGATAGCCCTTTTCTGAAGCAACTCAAGCTCATGAGTTTTTAAAACCCCATAGAGCACATCATATGTAACTTTGTTCAAATCTCTTTCCCTTAGAGAAATGACCCTTTGCTCTAGATGATTTGGTGAAGATAGCGGAAACTTCATGTTCAACTCTTTGGTGCTGTAAACCTTGCCATTCATTAGCAACTCAGTAACTAGCTTGTGAAATCTCTCTAACATCTCAGTGATGCTTTCCTTGGGCTGTGCCATGAAAGCTTCATACTAAGTGACCAGTATCTGTTTCTTGTTTTCCCTGACCTCATCAGTTCCTTCACATAACACCTCAATGTGATCCCACATTTCTTTGGCAGATGTGCATGATGCAATGTTTGCAAACATTGACATATCCATGGAATCAATAATTAGCAACATTAGATGGCTATCAAGAGCAACCATCTCCTTTTCTGATTATGTCCATTTGGATGGTTCCTTGGCCACATAAGATCTTGGAATTGTTGTGGTTCCAACATTCTTTTCAGGAATCTCCTGTTGGGGAACAAAGGGACCATTCTTGAGAATCTCAGGATACAAATGATGAGAGGCTTTGATGAACAACTACATCTTGATCTACCAGTGGTTGTAGTTCTCTTTGTCAAACTTAGGGACCTTCACCGTTCCTGTAATCTTTAGTGTATTTGAACTCATGATCGTTTCCTGTTTAGATTTAAACATCCCGCTCTGATACCACTTGTTGAGTATTGAATACAGTAAAAGAATACAGAGGGGGGGTGAATGGATTCTTGAATTTTTCTTGTTCTTGAATCTATGTAGCAAGATAAGTGTTTGTGTGTGCAAATATATGAGTACGGATAAAAACAAGACACGATATCACTTTAATCTAATATTGTATTAGATAAAGGTTGCTACGATCTGTGAATACAAATGATAGTATTCTCAGCTTCGTTTTTCTCAGAGAGATATTACAATGAATATCAGGAACTTAACTTCTCTCAAAGATCTTACTTGCTAAGCAAGTGAGGCTGTATCCTTATAGAACATGGATACAACCTACTTACTACAAATAAGGTAGCTAAAACAAATTACTTTCTAGTCTGTCTATCCTATTTGAGTAAGTGTCCAAACGGTTACAGATTTGACTTTGCAAAGCCTGTTCAGATCCACTTCTTTAGCTCTTTGTCTCTTCTATATCTCTCCAAGCTTCCTTGTAGGCTTTCCAGAGCACGTTACAGATTGTGGTCCATAAAGTGCATTGGCTTGTTGCAGGCTTCTGACTTGTACAATTTCTTCAGTATTTTGTCTCCAAGAATGTATTCGAGAAGTGACTAAGTAAGTGGTTCGAGAACTAGGATTGACTTGATCGATAACTCTGAGTTCTCGAATACTGTTATATGACATATCGAATCACTTCTCGAATAGCTCTTTTCTCTGGGAGTTCTTGAGTTGTCGAATAGAGCATTTTGACATGTCGAATCCCTGAGATATCGAATAGCTTTCTGAGTTCTTGAGATATCGAATGGAACTTTGACTTGTTGACTCTTTGAGAACTCGAATACCACTTTGACTTGTTGACTTCTTGAGTTCTCGAATAGAGTAGTGGACATATCGAATCTCTGAGATATCGAATGAGATATCGAACAGTGTATTCAGAGATATCGAATAGCTTTCTTGAGATATCGAATCCCTGACTTCTCGAATGCTGGACTTCTCGAATAGACAAAACTACTTCTCAAATTGGTACTTAGGCAAATTCTTCATTTCTCAAAATCCCAACTGTGATTATTTGACAGTCTTTATCTCTTTGCTTGAGGCATGAACCTTGGAACTTCTTTCAAGCATTATTCTTGACTCAATAAGTACAGTTACACAGCTAGAATTTGATGCCTATTACAAGTACAAAGCAAGTAGAAACTCTACAACTAGAGGTTCCCTCAGTTAAGAGGTCATGTAAGTAATGCAAAGCATTACAAACAATTAGGCTTGTTATTAGAGTTAAACATGCATGTCTCTGTGACTAACAGAGGTTGCTACGCAACCTCATATGTAACCTTATATGCTATATAGGCGAGCAGACGAATTTCCAATTGCAAGTTCCAGTTTTCATTTGTCATTTTCGACCTCTTTTTTGAAACCTATTACATATATATATATATATATATATATATATATATATATATATATATATATATATATATCATCAACAAAAGAACAGTACACCCTCCGAATCTATTGGCATAATGTATGTTTCTCTTCCATGGCTTCTTAAAATGTTACCGACTTCAGGAGGGTGAATGTTTCCCAGGTAGACAAACATATAAATCCTTCACCTTTAGTTCATATATAGATTTTTGATAGAATAATGTAATTTTAATTGTATTAGGATTTTTTTCCCCTTGTATTTATAGATTTTTGATAGAATAATGTAATTATTATTGTATTAGGATTTTTTTTCCAATTCATTGTAGACATCTTTTTTATTTGTTTATTTGTAATTGATTTTATTTGTTTATGCATTTTTTATTTGTTTGATAAATTAAAGATATTTTTAAATTAAATTTAGTTCTAATGATGAAGAAAAAAAACAAATCGATGAATAAAGGGTATTATAGTAAATTAACAAAGTGAAAATTATAAATAAATATATAAGGATATAATTTATAATCCAACGGATGACTTTTAATCCAATTTTTTAATCCAACGGATCATATGCTTTTGGTAGTACAGCGACGATGACCAAAAATTTGGATAAGATCTCACTTATGCTTATTATATATAAGGTATTAATGATTTGACAATTATTACATATATACTAGCTTAAAACCCGTGCGATGCACGGATTTCTTTTAATATTATATGATTTTTTTATTAATTTGAATTACTTTTTTTAAATATGAATTTTGGAGTCTTAAATTTTTAAATGAGATGATTTGATAATAATTATATAAATGTTATCTGTAATATTTCTAGGAAAAGAGGGATTTTAGTTAAAAAAATATTGAAAAGATGACATTTGAGTTGAAAAAGGTAGTCGATTAATTATAAATACTTACAAAATTATTATTTAATTTTATTAAATAGAATGTCAATTTAACTGAAAAAATAGATGTCTTAGTTAGAGAAAATTAAAAAAGAAACATATTTTAGATGAAAAAGGTAATTGATTAGTTTATAGTAATTATAATTCAATTAAGTTATTTTACTAAATAAAATTGCTCGTAATGTTTTAAGAAAAGAAAAAACTAATGTTGCCCGTGATATTTTTAGAAAAAAGAGTGATTTTAGTCAGAAAATATAGAAAAGATGATACATTTTACCTGAAAACTTAATCGATTAATTATTGATATTATAATATTATGATTTTATTTTATTTTATTTAATAGAACAACCCGTGATATAATTGAAAAATTACAAATTTAATTAGAGAAAATAGAGAAGGTAATGTGAAAATTATAAAGATGACATGTTTTAGGTGAAAATGGTAATTGATTAGTTTAAAGTAATTATAATTTAATTTATGTTATTTTACTAAATTAAATTGCTCATATTGTCTTTAGATAGTGAGAAATTAATGTTGTCCATGATATTTCTAGAAAGAAAGAATTTTAATTATGAAATATGGAAAAGATGTTATTAGCTGAAAAAGGTAATCGGTAATTATTAGTATTATAATATTATTATTTTATTTTATTAAATAGAACTATCGGTGATATAATTGGAAAAAAATATATTTTAGTTACAGAATAGGGAAAAGGTACATGTTTTAGTTGAAAAAGGTAATTGATTAGTTAATAGTAATTATAATATAATTATATTATTTTATTAAACAAAATTGTTCATAGTGTTTATGAGAAAGGAGAAATTTTAGTTAGATACAATATAAAAGATATTGTGTTTTACCTGAAAATAAAAATTAATTAATTAGTGAAAAATAGAAAAGATAATATTTAATATGAAAAAGGGAATTAATTTGTTAGTAGGAAGGAGTTTATCTATAATTAAATAAGGGTAAATAAGTAAAATTAACAGTTACCGTACCGACCAATCAAACTTTTAATGTTTCGATTTTTATATAATAGTATAGATTGTCCATTTTTTTACTTTTTTTTTAATCCAAAATTGGGATGGTATTCTGACGAAAATAAAATTGGGATGGTGTGATTATGATATTTGTAGAAAATGAGAGATTTTAGTTATAAAATATAGAAAAGATGAGAACTTTTTAGTTAAAAAAGATGCTCGATTAATTATTAGTATTTAAATATAAAAGGAAAATTGATTGGTTATTAATAAATATAAATAATTAAGTAAAGATAATTAAGTAATACTATAAATTATTAAATAAGGCTAATTGAGTAATAACTATAAAAATTCATGTAAGGGTAATTAGGTTAAAATACAAGGTTTCGTACCGAACGATGATCAAAAATTTAATGTTTCAACTATTATAGATTAGTATAGATTTTTCTTGATGTTAAATATTTGTTATTTTATTTTTCTTGCACACATAATACTCAAATGTCTTTTATAAAGGTTTCCCGAATTGTCAACTACAACGTGATTATGGAACAATAACCATTTTGTTTTCAGATCGCTTAACACATAGAATATAATTATTCTTGACAATAAAAATGATTACAAAGGTTTCCCGATTGAATAATCCAATAAACACTAACATCCCTGAAAATAGTAATATCACAATTGACCCGCGCACATAAAAAATCGGTGATAGTCCAATGTTCATATCAATTAGTTATATCAACTGAGGTTGGGATACAGATACCCCAAATCATTCGTTGTAGTAGTATCACAATTGACCCGCGCACAAAAAAAAAATCGGTGATAGTCCAATGTTCATATTAATCAGTTATACCAACTGAGGTTGGGATACAGATATCCCAAATCATTCATCGTGTAAGGTGAATTTTCGCGATAATTAAAATGTTATTAGTTATGACTTATCAAAATGTTATCGATGATTCGATCAAATTATGTTGAAATGTATGTGTAAAAATTAAATAAAAGGTTTTTAAAACTATAGAAAGTAGATTTTATGATGAGGTGAATATTAAATTTGATTGATATATTAAATGAGTAAAGTTTCGAATTTATTTGTAAACTAAACAAATAAATGATTTCAGTATATACTATTTTCTTAACCTATAAATTGTAGAAGTAATCATGAACAATGGTTTTCTGAGTGTGCTAAACAAAATTGATTTTAAATTCAAAAATCATGTATTTGAACTTAAAGTTGAAGAATAAAAACTGGTGTACGAACTCTAACACTCGTATACAAGTTCGAATTGATGTTCAAAGGAAAAAAAAAATGGAGTCAAGTCAGGAGGTTGACTCATCTCAAATATTGTCCTAACTGCGAATTTTGCAATTTTACATAACGTTATTATAATTTTTAGTACAGTATACATCTTATGTCTGTTCTGTTGAAATGCATTTTTTTCAACGTCCTTATAGTGATTTTATTTTAAGAAGGATGGTTAGTTAATTAAAAGAGAACCTCTTAATGGGAAAGAAAGAAAGAAATATTCCCCTTAATTTGATAGGATTGTAGTAACAAAACATATATCACCTTTAAAAAATGAAAACTTGCAGAGTTGATGCAATACTTGTCTTAGTACTTTATGGATAGTTCTATTATACATTGAATGATGCTTACAAAGTCAGCGAAACTATTTGTTTGAACATCAATTCTGAATAAGTTAAACAAAAAATTGTATTCCTGGCTATAAAGTTGCAGATTCCCAGCTCCTAAATAAAGAATACAAGTTAACTGTCCACTAGTATACATCCAACACCATGAAGATGATTAGCAAAATTTGCTATGTGCCACAGTTACAGTGGTGAGCAGATGCCAACCAACGAAGTATCATAAACTGTGATCCGGCATGCTTTGTATAGAAGTGGAAGAATTCACCGAGATAACACAATATTGATCCATTTAGTCTGATCTTCGTCGATCTTTTGGACTGTTGTACATCGGCAACAGCCACTGGGAACCATGTTTTCTCCTTCCATAACACCGCCAATAAATTATCAAGACCAATACTATTATACCAAGAGGAATAGCCCATCTGTGTCAACAATAGAAGTCAAACCATCAAAATGTAAGATTCTAGCATACATTACGAAATTCATTAAATATATTCAAACAAAAGCGTCTATGTTGGACATCCTTGTCCTTTATCTAATACTCCAACTAAGATGTGATAAAGACGAATGAGTGTATTCTGGTTAAAAATAGAAACAAAGTGAGAAGAATTCCGTAAAGCATGCATACCAACATGATGCTTCTCCAACGACAGTAATTTTGGTAGAAGCAGAATAATGCATCATCAATTGCGACAATGAAATTTGAAAATAGTTGTTCCACAAGTACATAGGCAATGTATGTGCTAGGCAGGCATACGAATAATGTACAGTAAGGCTATGAAATTATTACCTGTCTAAATCAAGAACAGGGCTGTAAACAAGTGTTTCCCAAGTCGCTACTACAAAATGCCAAACTGGGTTGTAGTAAAGAGCCTCCGCTGACCAAAACATCCTCGTGTATGTCTCTAAGAATATAAACATTATCCACGCTCCCATCTCAATCAGAAAGAACTTGATAATAAATCTTCCTACCACCACCATGACAAGAGAAAAGCCCACCAACCAATTATAGAGGCGATGGTTATATTCTTTGATAAACAGAGACTTTGATTTCCCCAACATCTGCACAATCATATAGCAAGCAGATAAACATTAAACTTTACATTGGCATGGGAAAAAATGGGAACCAACTGGACTAATTTTCGAATTTCAATGCCGCCAATACGAGTGACTTTTCACTAGACAGATATTCGGAATATTTATGCTCTTATATTATCATTTCTATGAAGTGCCGACATAGTTCCTTTTGTTGTTATTGTTATTTTGTTGCAATAAATTTAAGTAGAATTCACAAGAAATGCCGAAGAGGCAGGAGGTTCCTGAAACAATGATCAAAACATATTGAGAGACTGAGAGAAACACCTTCATCATTCTATTCTCATAGCTGGTTTTAGATGGGCCAACACATTCCTTTTCAAAACTTCTGTTGCACAGGAGGAAACCTGCATTAAATTTTGCCATGGATGGAAGTCTGAGGACTTGAAGTTGGTCCATTTTGTCTTCACACCTAGTATATAGTCCCTCGCATAACTTTGCAGAATTATATTCATTTACCATAATAAAATTCTTATGCACCTGCAGAAAATTCTTTATTAGTAGAAGTTTATCCACTCCCAGAGTCCCAGAACTAGGTTGGAGATGTACATACTTTTTCAATTTCTTCATTCAATTGTTCAACTGATTTTTGTGCATGGTGACGACCAAAATGTTGCTCATCAAAAGACTTCAATGATACTTCTCTTGAAGCTTCATGAGCTGCTTGCAGAGACTCTTCAGAGACAGGTAAAACCACTTTTTCCATCCTATCATTGTACAATTTCAGACATCGCTCCAGAATACCCTTGTTAAAAACCTCTACTAGAGAACCAGTTGAAGGGATCTCTCCCTTATTCAAGGCTTCAAGGATCTGAAACATAGGTATTTTCTAGTTAAATGAAAATGCACAAAATAAGATTAATAAACCAAGACAAGAATGTGATGAACTCTAATGATTTGCACAGCATGATGTACCACAAAGAAAATGTTATGAGAAGTTACACCAGGTCACTACTAGCAACAAGAAAGTATGGAACCCTCATAAACTACTTCCTATCTAAAGCTTTCAGTCCATAGAGAATCAGTTTACATTGTTACATAATTATATAACCTATATGATATGCAACCACAACGGCGAGGAAGACATAGTAATCAGAGATTGATTTCCACTTCATAACTACCGGGTTGACATTTCTTTCTTGATAGCTTATGAACCTCATTTACTCTTTAGTCTCTAAAATGTTTACAGTACAAGTAGAATAAATTGAGTAGAAAAATGCACCTGCTCTAGAAAAGATACAAACTCCTTTCCATTTAAAAATTTTCCTTGCACAACTTTTGGACGAATGACAGACACAACAAGTTGTTTCAACTGATCTCGCTTCTTGACATAAATTGGATCAAGATCACCATCCTTCAAGTCACAAAGCTTTGTCCGCTGAAGATGAGGCTGTTTGCAAAGTCGAATTAGATGAAGCAGGTGACTTTAAACAAATGCAGCTTATTACAAACGAAATTACTACTAGACAGCCATTGACTGAATTGTCAAGGGCATTGATGCTCACAAGTCACATCACATGTTTAGTTATTCTCACAAAAGTCACAATAATAGTGTTGAATTGACCAGAGTCTCATATCAAGAAAATACCAAATGAGAGCTAAAGGTATATAGTGTCTTCATCCTACTAGCAAGAGTATAAATGAAATAAAATTATACCTGTGGTAAGCTAAAGGCTGTGCTATTGTCACCCATAACAGCTAAGGAATCACGGATGTGATTAATCTGAATGAATACCAGGAAACACACAAAGTAAATTTCAACTAGTATATGATATTACTCTCTGAAATTTAGGAAAGAGCAATACCTGATCAATGTATTTATCACCTGCAATAACACGAAGCACCTTTAATCCAAAAGTCTTTGTACATGATTGTAATAGGTACAGAACTCATGGCTAAACACAAACATAAATGGAAACTAACCATCAGAATTAGGAACATGCTGAAGAGCTTGATCCACCATTTCTTTCACGGACTTTCCTTCTGTGAAATACCAATCAAGCTCGTAAATTAAAAAAGAGAAGCAATAACCAGTGAGGGAACTACACAACCAGTATAAAAACAATTCAAACTTACGCAAGAAGTCGCGTTGTATAAGCCATAGGAGCTTAGCTGGTTCAAAGGCAACATCTTGCCCCTGCGACATGCCCGGTTTAACAAAGAATATGCAAAGAAACATAAACATAGATACATAGAATAGCATATAATATTAATATGGCTTGAGATTACCTTCACCCTGCAAATGAAAAAACAAATATCAAATAAAACAAGTCAGTTTTGTGCAAGAACAAATCAAAACAGTAAAGATGAAGATTATTCTAATGCCAGATCATGTAGAAGTGATAGTATTTTTAGCTTATTGATGTGCAGACCTTCCGTAGAACTCTTCAGCAAGCTCAACTGCAAATGACAATCGAGATATGTCTGCTTCACGAATCTAAGCATGCAAAAGAAAAAACTAATATTACTATCTACACATTTAAAACCATATATGTCATGAGATCTAATAGATGTGCTACGATGGATATGAAATCATCCTATTCCAGGATTTCAGTATAAATTACAGGCCCATGCTTAAAATTCTAAATACAATTGTCTTTATTGAACTGCTATCCTGACTCATAAATACTGCATAGTGGCTATTGCCAACTATATACGCATATTAATGAAATCAAATAAGCAACGACAAAATTGTGATCTGGTCAGCTTAAAGTTTGTCCTGCTTGGTAGTTGGTACTACCTTCAACTTCTTTCACAGATTTTTTTTGCTTCCTCTTAAGACTATAAAACCTTTAGAAATATCATATCAACTTCGTTCTGCAATCCCCTAGTTCACCTATGACAAAGGGTCGAAAAGATGTTGGCCATAAAGGCATTTCCCAACATGAACTCAGATTGATACCCAATAAAAAATACAGATACAAAAACTGGCTAATATAGTATCACTTCATGTAGATATTAGCATCAGCTTTATACTACATCTCATCTAAACTGGCAAGGGCCCTAATATCATAACTATTATAGGCCCAATCATCTATTCTTATTTAGAATTCTAAAGCATCTCTAGTTAGGCTAAGGCTAGAGTATTAACCAGCAACTGCCGATCTGAAATCAAGATGCAGGCAGGGCAGGTCGCATGCAAATATGCTAGTGCATGCGTGTGCGCGTGTTTAATTGAGAGGGATACATTAAAATAGTATGTTACGAGCAGGACAACAAACCGTCTCAGGCAAGTTATAGATAAGCACGGAACTTAGAACAGTTGCCAATGCAAAAATCCTGAAATGCAAGGAAACAGAAATTTAGGATCCAACATAGAAAACCTTTGAGACACATTGAGGGTAAAATTTACCTATCATCATAAACATTTGACTTCCCAATACTTTCGAACCCCTCTGTGTCGAGATAAAAGACGGAAGTTTTAACTCCATCGATATCTACCTCAACAGGAGTTCCCCATACCCATATACCTGTAGAGGAACAACAGCAGATATTGTGAGTGACATCAACAAGTGGAAAAGCATGTAAATGCAAAGCATCAAGATAAATCCTAGCAGCCACCTTTTGTTTTAGTATCACGCATGTGTCCAACGCCAAACCCTGCAATCACTCGAACAACATAATTCAAGAATTCGGTTGAAGTACCAGATCATGAGATATAACCAAGAGTGAATACTTAATTTTACAAGATAAACTATGACACAATAAAAGGCTGCACCTTCATTACAGGAAAGTGACAGAAGCTGATTAAGCAGAAACGATTTTCCAGAGCGATACGGACCAATTACCTGTTAAGACACCCGGGGGGGGGGGGGGGTGTTAGAGGATTAGATACAGGTTTAATATACTCCCTCCACTCCACTATAAATATCCCTTCAATTTTCATGTGTGTCCTTTAAGCTTAATAAAAAGGTACTTGATCATAAGGTTTTCATAGTTTTTGGTCTTGTACAAAAATATTAAATTTAGATTACAAAAAAAAAATATATATATATATATATATATGTGTGTGTGTGTGTGTGTGTGTGTGTGCAGATATTGATAAAAATATCCTCTATTACGATTCTATAAATTGTAATGGGTTTGTGGCACTGCAATGCATAGCCAAACTAGTGTGTTGTGCCCATTTTAAATAAACAAGAAACACTTTTAAACAATTTTTTTCAAAAGAAAAAACTTAACATAACAGAACAACAAAGGCTGTTTTATGGACACAGAATGGCGTTAATAGTTGATACATATCTGTTGAAAATCAGGGGTGATGAACGCAGAAATCAAACTAAAAACTGCTAACAGACATGAAGCTTACAGCAACAGCCGCAATTGGGGTAGTAATCCTCTCAATTGCTTGCAGTCCATCCCTCGCAAGGCGAAGTTTTGTATGACCAGGATCAGGTTCTACAATAGGAAACCTGGAAAAGCAATTGAATTAATTCACGGATAATTTCAGTTTGATGTATTCCCAATTTAATATTGGATTATAGAATGAAACAATATGTTTGTCCTTACAGAAAAGAGGATCACAACAACTAATGCAACATGTAAAAATCGCTTGCATTTGTATCTGGTAACTAGAGATATACACCCAGAATTAGAAGTCCAAGAAGCAATTATATAAAGATGATGAATTTATAAAAATCAATATCTAACCTCGCCAAAAGTAAAATGAATAAGTTTGTAGGCACCACTAGCAATGGACCAACAAGACCCATATAGAGGATGTATTAGCTAGGATTAATATTACTTTTATGTAAAGTCAATCTTATCTATCTTCAGTATTACTCCTAAAGGACAAATACTCTTTGCAATATTATAGAACTGGCTATACTTAAAGAGTACAACTACATATTCCTGTGATTAGATAAACCCTCTTTTAGAGAACATGAGCTAACAATGCAAAAGAGTTCCAGGAAACAACTATGATGGCTATACAGACATCATTCATGTGGCCTTACATTAGTGTACATATTGGGAGATCGATTAAATAAACTAGTGCATTGCGTATGTCAGGTTGGTTAGAACCCCGTAGGTAATACTATATGCACTGCATGTAAGCACTTAATAGAGTATATCCTAAAGGATATCTACTTTAAAACTTTGAAGGTTTCTATCCACCCATCATCTTGTGATTATGATTCTCGTTCCAAAATCCCGGTAATTAAAGTTTTGGCTTTTTTAGATAAAGGAAGTTACTATATGCGGAAGACAAAATGCTACCAGGTGGGAAACAAAGATAAAACAGGGTTAAATGTAGTATCGCCTGTGATTAAGTATATAATTTTGTCTGTGTATAGCATGTTTTTAATAGCTGGCATAACAGCCACCCGAAGTAGTGCAAGTCTGCAAGATATGGCAAGATATGGTGCAATATTACAAAGAAGAGGACAAGGAGTGGTATCAGCTTAGACTTAAAGGCTAAAGCACATATATAATATATATCCAAAAATAAGCAGGGCAAAAGCAGCCAAAAAATTCTTCGCATTCTTCTGCCTCCAAATATTCCCTAAATAGTAAATACAATTCCCATATAATGCTAGTACAAAACAGATGTGGTGGCAGTATTGCGCACAAATTATGAATTTCAAAAAGAAAGATTTCTTCCAGATTAGTAGATTACAATGGAATGAAAAAATTCCAAACAGATGCAACCCGAGACCCCAAGCTTGAGAATTGCACTCCTATACTATCAGCGGTAGATATGATTCATGTGTAGCATTTAAATGGAGACTGGGATGAAGATCGATAAGATGACGAGGCCATTCAAGTCGAAAAATTGAAACTGAAAGTGGTTTGTTGGTGCAAATGCGAGATATCCAAATATGTTACTAGGATACAGAATTCAATTTTTATTTTGCTCAAGGACTTTGAGTAATATATCTGCAGTATGATCAGTATCTCTCAAAACAATATCATTCACACTAAACAACGAACATGTTAACATCATTTGTCGCAAGTAAACAGTTTAAATGTCTTACAAAATCGGGTTGTGTCCTAGTCACATCAGTTAACCGTTTACAAAACAACCCTTACAACCTATAGGCTATAACTGATCCACAATTCAACTCAATCTTCCAAGGCGGTTACTAGGTAGTTAATTCCGTTAATAAATACAAATTAAATTTCTGTATCACTTTTATACAGCACCAATTTCATACCGGAAAATTACTACATGATGATGAAATTGGCACAAAAACAGAAATTGGAGACGAGCAATATTAATAGTGGTAGTAGGGTTCTAGCAAGAATTAGCTTATCTAGCATTCATAGAAGTCGTACAAGTACAGATTCTAAAATCTAGTTTGCATTTTAACTCCGCTTAACAATTCACACTTCACACTTAAATGAACCTAAATCTACATAGCAACGACCCTCTTCTAACCAAGCAAAAAACTAAACCTACAATTTGTTAAACATATAAGCTCTGCATCTTGTTCTGTGTATGCATTCTTCTCGGTGTAAATGAACCTAAGTCTATAGAGCAACGACCCTCTTCTAACCAGGCAACAAACTAAACCTATCCAGCATCTTGTTCTCCGTATGCATTCGTGTCGGTGTAATTATCGATGGCTCAACTGTAAAACCTAACCAATACTTAACTTCTCTACAGATGCATTCAATTCAACGTATATAAACAGAAAACAACTACAATATCAATTGATCTAAATCCAAAAACATCACATTTTGTTGAATAAAATCACAACAATTACAGAAATAACAATGCAACAAACTCAAAACATAAAATCAAGAAAAAGACTTACGCTTGACCAAAATCATCAATCAAAGAAAACCCAGATGGAAATAAGCCAAGAAACACAATGACCCAGCTCAAAATCTTCATAACTGATCTCATTAATCCAAGAATGCTACACAATGAACAAAATGACACACACTTGAAAACCCATTAGCACCATCTCAATAAGCCATAACCAAGTTCAAGAATCACCAAGATTCAATATTTCTTCTTTTTCTTTGATTCTTTTTGTGTTTTCACTCAGATTTGCACAAACCCAGATCAAAGATTGGCTCTTTTTTCAAAAATCAAGACTTGAGATTGGTGCCCACAAAATCAAATCAGCTTAGTTTAATACTGTTATAATAATATGTGTGTGTTGATTTGATTTAATTGACTAAATGGGGGAGTTAACAAATGTAATAAATGGATTGCAAACAAAAAATCGTACAGTAAGTGTTTTACGATTCACATGTTCTGTGAAATTAAACACACAGAGATCAGAGGGAATGTATGGAGGGGCATTCTGGTCAGAATATTTGTGATTTCGTATCCGTAACGTGGAAGTCTTGCTTTTGATTGGATGGGCTGCGCGGTTTTTAGGCACCTTAGTCGTTTCTTAATATTGGGCTCTAGCCCAATTGTTCGTATTCAGTTTAGTTGCTGGGCCCTTTTTTTTTTAGCAATCACCCAAAAAAACCAACAAATATTACACTTTTTTGTCATTTAACCAATCAATTATTTTTTTCACAAAGAATTCCAATAAACTTTGCTAAATTACAAAAATTTGTACTAAATTTAACCATGGTTAATTATTATTATCTAATGTTTAACTTTTTAATATAAAATTATTTTTTTTACATACTTACAAACCATTGTGGTGTATAATCAGACAATTAATTTCATTATAAAACTTCTATTTGACTTTTTTCCCCAAAATTGATTATATTTATTTTTTTTCCTTCCTAAAATTGATCGACACAATGAATCCGGACAAATTTCATTTTATATTAGGTATTAATAATATTAGAATAAAATCATGAAATTCCACGCAGCTATTAATTTTAAAAAAATTATCGGACAAACTTAGCAAAAGTCATGCATGACTTTGTCCTTTATGTGATTTTTATCCATATTCCATATCTATTTTTTAAATTTATTGAATTTAGAAAATAATTTTAATTATGATAAATCAGATCACTTTTTTTCCATAGAAATAGGGAAGGGTACAAATACTTAAAATATAAATTTTAAAAATATGAAAAATACATAAAGTAACAATGCAATTGAAAGATTTGTAATTAAAATTATTATTATATTTAATTTAATCTTGTTTAATATTTCTTAAATTTAAATATATTTTGGTTTATAAAAAAAAAAGATACTCCCTCCGTTTCATATTAGTAATCCACTTTCAAAAAATTACGCATATTAAGAACCTCAATCATTAATGATCTAATTCCATATTTACCCATATTTATTGTAGAGAAATTGCCCAAAATGCCTACATTCGGGACTTGATGGCCCGATATGCTGAATTCCAAAAATGCGACCCGATATGCCGACGATTCACGCATTCAAAGAATGCGTGTCCTGGAATACGCATTCTCAGAATGCGTATCATGGGTCACGCATTCTCAGAATGCGTGATGACGTCAGCTTGTCAGTTACACACAAAAACGCCGGCGTTGCTCTGATGCTCAAAATCGTCTTAAAATTGCCAAGCTTGGTCCAGACCATTCCGACAACCTCCACAGAAATGGAGTACATAAAAACGATGCCCAGGACAGCCTCTTCATTTTGACATCTTCATTTGTTGATTTGTGATCCCACAGAGACGTGTAAGAAATCACCGAAAATCCTATCGGAAAAAGATTTCGAATTGGGTCTTTCGATTCCGGCAACAAAAATGACAATCGGAGATTATAGGATTGTAGAGGGTGAATCGTGGAACAATTTGGTGTATAATATGTGACTTATAATCGCCTGTAGAGAACGAAAAAAGAGGTTGAAAAAAACGAGCAAAAAACCGGCGACTTGGAGATGGGGACGATGGTAAACAGTGTTTGGTACACGCATGTTCAACATGCGTGTCTTGAGATGCGCATGTTGAACATGCGTGTCCCAAACACTGTTCAAGGGTACAGAATTGTGTTGTGTTTTGTGAAGAATACTCCTCTCTAAAATGCGTGTCAAGATACTCCTTCCTGAAATGCGTATCCAGTCGGTATTTAGGGCCATGCAGATTGGATATGGGCATATCGGGCCATTGTTTCCCAGATCTGGGTATTTAGGGCCATCACCCATTATTGTATTGGTTGAATAAATAAGTACATAAAGTCAATCTTGGAAATTAAAACTCAAGGGTAATATGGGAAGTTTAAGTAAAAAATTGTTTTGAAAGTAGGAATGAGACAACTATTTTGAAACAAAATTTTTGATAAAAATGGACTACTAATTTGAAACGGAAGGAGTAATAAACTACAATGAAGTAATAATTTGAATGAATTTTTTGATTAATAAATTATTATTTATTTAATAAAGATGTGGTTGAACAATAATTAATACACATCAACAATGACTAACTATAGTTTATTTATTTTCATAGTTTAATAAAGTTTGTTGAATTTTTATGAGAAAAAATAAGTTCATTGGTTAAATTAAAAAATATAGAAAGTTGGTTTGGTTTTTTTTACTAATAACTTTTTTTTTTAATTGTAAAGCCTTTTGAGACCCTTTTTAGCGATTGTTGTTGTTGTTGAATGATTTCATGACCACTATCTTATCTTAAAAAGTTTAAAGCGAAACCAAGCCATAACAGCACTGGACCAAACAAGACTGATGGGTCTTTTTCGAATTTTTTTCAAAAAAAAAAAAAAAAACTTGATTTATTGTATAAATCGTGCAATTTTAATGGAAAACGCCAATTTTATAAACACATATTTAGTTGACAGAAATCGCTATCTTACATTTATATTAAAACATCCAATCTTCTATATATATTATAACTAGTCGATAAAGCCGCGCTTCGCGGCGGTGTTATAATATTTTTTTAAAAAAATTAATACATTTACGTTATATTATAATATTAATTTTAAATTTTAATAATTAAATATCCTTTTCTAATGAATCGATTTCTTGTTAAACACGATTCTTTCGATTGAGCCGCTCTCTCATTAAAATCAAAATCTCAACTTTAACATATATTATAAAGACTTATATAATATTTTTTATCCATAAAATCGAACAATAAAAAAAATTATGACAACAATATCAAATTCTAATGGCTAATACAATCTTTTCTAGTGAGTCGTCTTCTCGTTAAATACGTTTTGAGTCGCTCTTATTTGGAACCGAAATTCTAACTAATTATATAAAGAAAGTAAATTCCAATTTTTATATTCTTTAAACTTTCTAATATTTATAGTGTTTTAAAAATGAAAATACATCTTATATTTTCTGTATATTATAGATATTCATGTACTTATTTACAACTTCTGCATGAGAATGTCTTTGTGTTATGTTAACATATAAAAAAATTAAATTCGAAGACTTTTATTTACGGGAATAATATTAAATTTATGGATATATTTTTCTAATGCAAGTATAATTAACTTGTATAAAAAAGATAAAATAAAGGATTTCTAGGAAAAAAGATATATAATTTTAAAAATCGTGTAAGACGTCTCCACCGTCCTCGTATTCTACTTCTAATAAAACATTTTTATTTTATGTATTCCTTATATATTCAAACATCTTTATACGGTGTTCTCTAATGAATCGCTTTCTCGTTAAACACGGTTATTACTATTTATCCGCTCCCTAATTAAGACCAAAACCCTAACTTTTACATGTACCACTTGTATGATAATGTTTATCCATAAAAATCAAATCCTAAAAATAAAATAAAATTTATAACATCAAAATGATATTTTAATAGCTAATACAATCTTTTATAGTGAGCCGTCTTCCCGTTAAACACGTTTCGAGCCGCTTTCGTTTGGGTCGAAATTCCAAATTCATTACATATTATTATTGATACTTATCTTACACAACAACTTTTTTCCTTAAAATTAAAGCCTAAAAAATAGAGTGAATTCCAATTTATACTTTATCTAGACTTTCTAAAATTTATGGAGTTTTAGAAAATGAAAGCACATCTTATTTTCTTTTTATATTATAGATACTCCTATTTTTATTTAGGATTCCTGCATGAGAATGTTCTTTTATAATGTTAACACATCAATTCTTTTCTTTTAAATACGATGACTTTTTTATGATAATAGTATTGGATTTATGAATAAATTTTCCTAATAGAAGTATAATTAACTTATATAAAAAATTTATAATTTAAGAAGATCGTACTTTCTATAAAATATTTAGTTATATGGATGCTCTATATATTCAAACACATATTCTACTTCTAATAGAACTTTTATTTATATGTTTTTCTATTAATTCGAACTCTTATTCTCTATAAATTCAAACTCCTATTCTACTTCCAATAGAACTTTTAATCGTATGCTTTATAAATACTTATTCTACTTCTAATAGAAACTTTTATTTATATGTTTTTTCTATAAATTTGAACTCTTATCTCTATAAATTCGAACTCCTATATTCTACTTTCAATAGAACTTTTAATCATATGCTTTATAAATACTTATTCTACTTACAATAGAACTTCTAATCATATTTCTTCCTATAATTTCGAACACTTCACCTCTATAAATCGAACACCTATTCAACTTCTAATATTTTAAATGATATTTTTATATTTATAAGTGTTTAAAATTCTAAAATTCTAGAAAATTAGAAAAATAGATTGAAACGATCTTAGAGCGCCACCTAAGCTCCCGCATATCCTTCTTTACATATATATAATAAATATATATAAATTATCAAAAAAAAATTATAATAGATATATATATATATATATATATATATATATATATATATATATTGATATTGATATATTTTTTCTATAAATTCGAACTTTTATTCCCAATAAATTTGAACATCTATTCTACTTCCAATAGAACTTTTAATCATATACTTTATAAATACTTATTCTACTTCCAATAGAAACTTTTATTTATATATTTTTTCTATAAATTTAAACTCTTATTCTCTACAAATTTGAACTCATATTCTACTTTCAGTAGAACATTTAAACGTACGCTTTATAAATACTTATTCTACTTCCAATAGAACTTCTAATCATATGTCTTCCTATAAATTCGAACTCTTCACCACTATAAATTCGAACACCTATTCTACTTCTAATATGTTCAATGATATTTTTATATTTATAAGTGTTTAAAATTCTAAAATTCTAGAAAATTAGAAAAATAGATTGAGACGATCTTAGAGCGCCACCTAAACTCCCGCGTGCCCTCCTTTATATAATAGATATTGATGATTATTGATTGATATATATATTTACTTTCAATAGAACTTTTAATCGTATGCTTTATAAATACTTATTCTACTTCCAACAGAAACTTTTATTTATATGTTTTTTCAATAAATTTGAACTCTTATCTCTATAAATTCGAACTCCTATATTCTACTTTCAATAGAACTTTTAATCATATGCTTTATAAATACTTATTCTACTTACAATAGAACTTCTAATCATATGTCTTCCTATAAATTCGAATTCTTCACCACTATAAATTCGAACACCTATTCTACTTCTAATATGTTAAATGATATTTTTATATTTATAAGTGTTTAAAATTCTAAAATTCTAGAAAATTAGAAAAATAGATTGAGACGATCTTAGAGCGCCACCTAAACTCCCGCGTACCCTCCTTTATATATATATATATTGATGCCTGGAGATCGGAAATACATCAGAACAGTTTAAAGTATTTTTCTTGAATTTTTGTTTTTTTGGTTTTTTTTATTAAAATTTATTTTTGCATCAAATATCTATTGATGACAATTTTAATTAGTCATTAATTACACATATTAAACACCTATTAAATTTACTCTATTTAATTTGTTTAAAAATTAGCAAACTTTATTTGAACATTACAGTTATTGTAATTTCAATGTCAAATATTAATTATATATAGTTAAGTTTATTTTTAGGTAAAATGATGACTAACAATTGTTATATTGCGTTATTTTTTATTCCCTATTCAAGATCACTATAATTTCTTTTCGGATGATTATAGGTAGATAGCCTTAACTTCTCAATCAATTTTTATTATCAATTATTGTGAAAATCGTAATAAATTATGGAAGTACAAAATATTTACTTAATATCTGGAATTGTATACAAATAATACAGACAAATTTTTAATTTTGCACATGAATAAATTATACATGAGTTATGATCAAATTGATTAAATTTAACAAACCTTGCCATTTATCGTAAGATAAAATCGATAAAAAAAGTCATACACCCATTGCTTCATTAAATTGTGTTGAAATAAATTTTTATCCTAATTAAAAAAATTCTTACACTATTATTGAATATGTATATTTTGAGAGTGGTGTCGGCTTTAAAAAACGTTATTAACCTGAACTTTTCAAGCAATATTTATTATCAATGATTGTGGAGTCATAATAAAATATGAAGTACAATGATCTTTACTTAATATATGAAATTTGTAAAAAAATAATATAAACAGATTTTTACTTTTGCACAAGAATAAATTACACATGAGTTATGACCAAACTAATTAAATTGAATAAACCCAACCACTTTATCGGAAGATTGAATTGATAAAAAAATTCTACACCCGTTATTTCATTATATTTTATCAAAATAAATTAATATCAAATTAAATAAATTCTTACACAATTATTGAACATAACATATGTATATTATGACAGAGGTGTTGGCTTTAAAAAACGTTATTAAGTTATATTCAATATTCGTAACTTTTGATCGTAAATATTACGTTCATGTTGTAATTTTATTTTTATATATTTGTGATATTTTTACGATTATCAAAATTTTAGATATGTAATGAAAGTATTTTTCCAACTAATAATTCATGTAAATTATTTTTAAATTAATTTTTTAAAAAATTCATTAGAGACCAATCAATTTTTAAGAATAATAGAAATTAATTTATTAATTTTCAATACTTTAAAATAAAAATTTATAAACCGCGCGAAGCACCAATAAGTTGGCTAGTTTCAATAAGGCATAAAGACGATTCGTGGTTTTGGCCGCTAGAAAGTAGTGAGAAGTTAATAATAAAAAGCTATTATAGGGCTATATACAAGGGGTCAAAGTGATAGTGATGCAAGTTTTGAAATCGTATATAATCTTTGCAGCTCCAAGAAAAAGTTATTGCATTTTTATGGCGAGTCTGTAGAGGGTGTTTACCTGCGAAACAATTTTTAAGCATGAAAAGAGTGGAATTTGATGCTGAGAAGCAGAAACAGATAGGCATGTTGTGTTTACATGTGACTTAACGAGAACGATTTGGGTTGGTACATGATTACACCATCTAATACAACTGACAGCGAATGAAATGGCATTTGAAATTTTGCTTAAAGCATTTTCATTGGCTAACCGAGAACAGTGTGTGCAGATAGTTTTGTATTGTTGGAGTTTATGGAACCGTCGTAACAAATGGGTTTGGAATAGAACGAATGGATCAGTTTTTGGAGTCAAGGCTGCAGTTATGAACCTACTCACATGGAGAGAAGCAAGAAGGAAAGATGAAATGAAGAAAAATTGAGAAGTAGATAGGAGAAAATGGAATAAACTGAAATTTATGGATGATAGGATAGAGACAACTTACCTATATTTCCTTGTACTTAGTTTTTAATAAGTAGAACATACTGTCACAGTCAGAGTATGTTCTTGTAATCAAATAATTGTTGTCATGTAATAATTGTATGTATTGGAGAAGTTCATACATTTGTTCAAACCACAAGGAATACATCCAGAAGACAGCAAAAATAAAAGTTACTGCCACACTCTTGACAGTAGGGTTCCAAGAAGACAAATGTTGCAGAGTCATGACAAAACTATATCTAACAGCAACATTGGCTAAATCAATGGACAGTAACATTCTCACACTTGACAGCAAGTCTGGAGTTCCGACAGCAACATTGGCGGGAGCTCGTACTATCAACATCTGAATATTCCTTCGACAGCAGACTTAGCAGTTAAGGTTACTGTCACACTGAATTATTTGATTTGAGTACTTTTCTCAGTCAAAGCCCGTGACAGGTTATATGTTCAACAAACAGATTTGCTGCAACACTCAATTGTTTGTAGCAGACCTGCAAAGATTACGACAGAAGCTTGAGAGATCACAATACAAGGCTGGTCAATTCAAAGAGTATGATATATCCACATCTACTAGAATTGTATTAGCTAGAAATAGAAAGAATATAGGTTGCTTTACTTGTAACGTTAACACTGTCTGTATAGCAATTTAGGAAAGTCACATGGGTGTTCAAATTGTAATAAGCTGCCACTTAAAAACGACAGCAGCTCAACACCACATGTGAAAGGGACAACAGAGTATCTTAGTCTACTTAGATACATGTCTCTAATTTCTTTCTGTATGCAACAACAACGAAACAACTTGTATCTCTCAAGAAGTTCGCAGCTGGAGAATTCTTTCTCTAGGTTGTAGCACCACTTCACAAGATAAATAAAACATTTATTTTATGAGAAATCTTGTTCCACTTACGATTGCATATCTCAACTGATAATCTATAATCTTTATTATTGTTGTCGATTTTAAAGATTTGATTTTATCAGTACTGCATTCAACCCCCCCTTCTGCAATACTCCGGGACCAACAACTGGTATTAGAGCATCCAGATTGATATAAAAATCTGAAGATCATGACGAGTGTTCAGAAGTCAAGTGGTATCAAGATTCCAGTCTTTGATAAAGAGAACTACAATTTCTGGAAAAGAAAGATTTTGTTATTTATCAAAGCTGCCCATCCACTGTACATAGGAATCCTTAAGAACGGCCCCTTCATACCTCAGAAGGAAGTAGTTGCTGCTACTATAAATGATGAAGTCATTCCAGCCCACTGGGTTGCTAAGAAGCCTTCAGAGTACACAGAGAACGAAAAGGAGAAAGTAGCCTTGGATGACTACTTACAACTTATCTTACTCGATTCTCTTACATTAGATAAAGCCATGTGTGGTAATGTCATGGGATGTTCATCTGTAAAAGAGATGTGGAGTAAGATAGAGCTGCTGTGTGAAGGAAGTGAAGAGGTCCGAGAAAATCAAAGGCAAATCCTTGTATCACAATATGAAGCTTTTATGGCCAAACCAGGTGAAGAACTAACTCACATGTTTGAAAGGTTCAGTAAGCTAATAGCTGAGTTACAAATTCATGGAAAGTTCTATGATAGAAAGGAGATTAACATCAAATTTCTGCTCACTCTCCCTGAGCATCTTGAGCACAAAGTCACAGCCATAAGAGAAGGAAGAAACTTGAACGATGTTTCTCTTGAAACTCTTTATGGTGTGCTCAAGTCATATGAACTCGAACTCTTTCAAAAGAGAGCTATTCAAACTGGAACAAAAGGAAAGGTAGAAAACATGTCAGGAGCCCTTGTAGCTCATGAATCCCAAGTAGCTTGTCCAAGTTAGCCTTCACAAAGTCCATAGCCAACACAGATGCCATCCTTGAAGATTGAAGAGGTGTTGGATGACGAGGAGAAGGTGGTTCTGCAGCTCAAAGATGTTGAAGATGAATATTTCTACACAGTAGAAGAGATTGAAAGCATGGATAATCCAACCATGGCTAATATGGCTAAGAGATTCAAGAATATCAGATTCAGAAAAGACAGGTCATAAAAGCTATAGGGTCAAACATCTAAGTTCAACAAGGGAGGTTTTTCTAAGACCACTGGTGGAGCCACAAGAGGTGGAGCCACAAGAGGTGGATACAAGATAGGGATGGTGGATAGGTCGAAGTTCAGGTGTTACAACTGCAATGAGCTAGGTCATTTTTCCACTGAGTGCAGAAGACCAAAACAAAATCAAGGAAAAGGATCTGGAAATCAGTTTAAGAGAAATCAAGGAAGAGCCTATGTGGCTGAAGAAAAATGTTGGGATGATTCTGAAGATGAAGAAGAAGAAGAAGAAGAGTTTGTAAACTTAGCCCTCATGGCTAAATCTGATGAAGAAGCTTCAAGTTCATCTAACCAGGTACCATCTCTCGTTTTACTTGATATGTCTAAAACTGAATACAAGCATACCATTGAAGATTTAAGTGCTGAGATGTTTAACATTCATGTTAGTTTATCAGCTGTTCATGAAGAAATTGCTAAGTTAACTAAACAGAAATAAACTCTCAAATCTGAAAATGAAATGTTATTGCTTAGAACCAGTCCACTAGATTCGTTAGCTCAAGAGAATGCAAGATTGAAAAATGATATTGTCTGTGCTAAGGAAATAGAAGAATTTCTTAGGAACCAAATTACAGAAAATGAGTTTAAACTCAAAGCATTTAGAAACTCTTCTAAGTTAGTCCAGGAATATCATGATAATCACACTCAGAATCAAAAGATAGGTATAGGCTTCGAGTATGGTAGGAGGCATGGAAAGGCAATTGCTCTTGATGAAAGTGATGTTGTCAAACCTCATATTCTCAAAAGAGTTTACAACCCAATTTTCAAAAATCTTCAAGCTGATTTTGATGAAACCACCTTGTTCATCAAACAATAGCTTCTTGATGAGGATGAGTGCATTAACAGCACACTAGGCGAAGGGAAAGATATTGTCAAATCTCCCATGACAGAAACTTTGCCAAGCAATCAGACATAGTGTTCTAAAGTAGCTGTCAACAAGGATAAGACAGAAACTTCAAAAGATACTTTCAAGAGAGAACCCAAGACATCATTTTCAAACTTACACTACACCATAAAAGGCCTATGACCACATCTACAGCCTATGTTGCCTTTGGATATGTTGCCTTTGCCATGCATGTTTTTGGCTAATACAACATTATCTTTTTTATGTTGCCTTAGGTAGCAAAAATATGTTGGCATAGAATAAAAGTGTTTGTGTGTTGCCGTAGGTCTGAAATTGTGTTGCCGTAATTTTGCAATGAACAAAATTTTATATTTTCTATTACAAATAAAAATTTTAACCTTTTTTCACATGAAAATTACTTTTTTGGATAAAAATCTAGAATATTTCATTAGAGAGTGAATATTTCACTAAAAATGTTAAAACATTTTAAGATGTGTAATTTTATTTTTATATTTATTAAATATTATTAAACAAAATTTTTAAAATAATTTTTTTTCTGAATAAAAATAAATATACTATTTAATTAAAAAAATATATTTTTATAATCAATAAAATATTATTTAATAAATTTAAAATAAATAATTATAATTCTAAAAATATATTTGCACAAAAACAAATAAAAGTTGGATGAGATCTGACAAAAAAAAATTGGATGAGCGGCAAAAAGACCGCCCAATCCAATTTTTCACAAAACAAATACACCGCCTTCCATATTTTTCATTTATGATTGGTACTCTCTCCCTTACTCTCGCTGCTACTCTCTCTTTCTCTATGTGTATTTGCATAATCCATACATACAAAAACACTAATTCAATTTCAACCTTCTTTGATCATTTCGAATCCTTCTTTGATTTAATGCTTTTCTACTATATGTAATTGATTTAGGGCCTTTTCTGTCTCATTTAGAGCTTCGATGTGGGGATTTAGGGCTTCGATTTGTGGATTCTAGGGAAGGCTTCTTTCTTTGATTTTTAGGCATTACTTTCTTTGTGGATTCTTTGATTTTATATAAGTTTTCGATTTGTTTTGCACGAACCTTCCATTTCATATATGTATTGCTCAACTTTTTTATGCTTTTTTTCCCCAATTTGAGTACGGGGTCTTTGTATTTTACATTTAAGTGTTGCATAATTGTGTTTAAGTAATTGTTTCAATCTTATAGGTCTAAATTGGAACATACCAAAATGGATACTACCTCTACCATTCTCCTCTCACTCCAGGTCGTTCCTTTTTATTTTTTACTCCATCTCTAACTTTTTTTACTTGTATGTTTTTCCCTCTAGCTTTTGTAATTTTATTTTTCAATCTTTTATTGTAGGAATATGCACACTGAGGCTCAACAAGACCCCTCTGCTGCTCCAAAAGAAGAATTAGTATGTGTTTATTTTACCTATGTGTTTTTTTGGGACAGGGGAGTATATTAAAGATGTTGTCCGTTGTTTTGCTTTCAAAAGAAAGGATATGTTATATTAGCTCTTTTTTTATTATTATGTGATTCATGTTTTAGCTGTTATTTCTATGTTTCGAGTAAGGTAGTTTGTGTCGCATTTTTACTCTTTGTATGAACAATTATTAGATCATAAAAAGGTGAAGGGCAAGATAGTGGTGTGCCTGAGGGAGCAGACAACGAGAGCGGTCAAGGGTGAAGAAGCTAGTAATGCTGGCGCCAATGGAATGCTTCTCTGTAGTGATGCTGCCAGTGGTATTGATATTATTGTATATTGCACTATATTACATCCTTTATATAAAAACAAACACTAAGCATCTTTATCTGCACTCTCATAATAACTGCTTAATTAGACTTGCAACCTCGTAGAAACTTGTAGCAGGAAACAGAACAATTGGATTCTGTGTTCTTCATTTACATAGTTTACTTGTTGATGATAAGTGGTACTGGCTTGGAGTTGGCATTTTGCTACTTTACACTGTCTTAATTTCTGTTCTGACTTGCGCTAGCCAGTTGACAGTGTCCTGTTCAGTTTTCCACTCTCCCTCTCTCTCTGAATTTTTTGTTAGTGAACTGCTTTTTTATGTATGTCTACTTAATCCAAAGTGATTTTTCTTTTACTGATCAGTTAATATTTTACTTTTGCCTTTGATGGTGGAGCCTCGGCCGAAGTCTAAGCATAGTTAGTACTTACTACCGCTCATAGTTAGTACTCACAGCTTAAGTAAATAATAAGTTTCAATATTAGTATTACAACACAATAATTTTGTGCCCATGGCATAATACAAAGCATAGTTGTTTATCTTCACAATCTCCTTCTTCGTCTCCTGTCATATTATGAAGTATAAAACTAGGCTAGATTAACTTCAAAGCGAAACTTACAAGTCATTAGGCAATCTATTTAAAGAAAAATAAACAAAATGCAGCAGATACAACATTAATTTGAAAGCTAACAGAAGAGGTTGTGTAAGACTTCTTTTTAACAGGAATAATATTTAACTTCTTTATGATAATAATGCATAACTGTATTATCTACAGATACAACGTAACTGATTACAGATGATGATGATATAGAGGAGTAAGAGATTAATAGCAGATGACTAAAACTCTGCTATATTAGCACTCCTAATCTGAAAGAGGATCGTTCTTAGAAGATCTGCAAGGTTGAAGCAGAGCAGCTTTACAAGTTCCAACAATTCTCCTACAGTTCTTGCATGTACAATCCTAATTAAATGTATACACATGCAAGTAAACATTCAAATTAAAAATTAAAATAAAAAGCTATCCACACATACAACTGTTAACCCTCCCTTCCTGTTAGCAACCAGAGTTGGAGTTATATAAAAAGCAACATAGAGCTAACTTTTGTGCAACTTGTATCACTTTCCTCTCTTTCTCGTCTTTAGTTATTTAAGCAAATGTTAAATTTCTCTTTACTAAATATATAATTTATTCAATGTAGCATGTTGATGAGGTTCAAGGGATTGTGGAATTCATACATGCAGCCAGGAGACTAAAATCAGCTGGTGGTATCTGAATGAGGTTCAAGACAGCGTTGATGAGGTTCAAGAGTACTTATTTTAGGTCTGTCACAGAGTTTGAGGGCAGTAGCCTTTTCAATACATTTATTTTATTTTTGGTTTTATTTTGAACTTTTCTATAGCAAATTTTTGCATTTTTTCAACAATATTTTTCTCCAGATTTCAACAGATTTATTCAACAAATTCCTCACTTTTCTGCAATAGTTACATAAATCAATGATATAACTGTATATCATATCAGTTGTGTTACTTAAGGAAAAAAGGGTCAGACTTGGTCATATATCTTTGATCTGAGATAGCTATGTGTCCTAAACTTGTCTGAGTTTTGTTCATTAATAGGTAGCTGGTAACCACACAAGTTGCATCTACATTAATTGATCTTAAAAAATGTAGTATGTATCTTCTAATCTTTAAGAATATTATTTTGTCCAAGAGAAACTACAGGATAAAACATCGTCAACGTCATATGAGAAGTTTAGTACATATATTTATATGGAGATACGCCCCTCATTTTCTATTTGAGACAAACTGGTGCCAATATTTTGTTTCGTTGACATACAAATGGAACTTTAGTTTACAGATCTTTTTTTTTCTACAGCATAACTTTTTTAATTGCTCTCCAGTAGTAGCTGAGTGACTGGTCTATATTCTGAAACTACACTCTTGTATATTTTCACAACCTGCACAAAGATTGCTACATCTCTTACCAGATACAGTAACATTCTTTCCTTACTGAAGTTTTTTTGCAGGCCATATATGTCTGATCTCGAGAAACAGCTATCAAATCAATTAAATAGACTGTCAAGCCTTCAAGAGATGGTTGATGACTTGGCATCAAAGGTAAATCTGCTTACTTCAGTTACCCTTTGGCATTGACTTGTATTTATATTAGTGCTTTTGCTAAAGCTGATATTTGAAATTATTTTTCTGCTTCTATGTTTTGCATCTAGCATGGATATAACCTTGATGAAGATTATGTTGAACCAGGGCTCATGATGGACACAAATACTGGATCCTTAGATGATCCTGTTGCTTTTCTTTCAAGTATTGGTTCTATAAGCGTCATTTTACAAGTGCCTTTTACATCTCAAAGGCTGCTCTGCTCGAGATCAAGCGAGTCCAACTTGCAAGGAACTTAACTTGATTGACAAAGCTGTTGCAGTGTCTCTTAGCATCTTCTGGCAAATTTTGCAGTTTTTTTAAGTGGCTATATTTACTTTTATTGGCACCAGACCAGCTTTTATGTATTTTGCTCTGAATTTGAGTTGTTGGTTGTCACTTGTGATTGTATTAAATCTGGTATGAAATGGATTATTATGTTGGTAAAGTTGGTTGTGTTGATTTGGTTTATTTAGGGAATGAATATTTTCATATTACTGATTTTTGTTTAAAATAGAAAAGTGTTGCCATTGAGGCTATAAAATGTTGGTAAAAAGTAAAAATAATGTTAAGAAATGTTGCTAGCAAATGTTGTTGTAGCCGAAATTTATGTTGCCATAAAAGTGGGCCCCACAGTGGGCCCCACTAGTGGTCCCATGGCGGGACCCACTTTTTTGCAAAATGTTTAACCCAAAGGCAACATAATATCATGTTGCTAAAAACTGATAATATTGTTGCCATAACTAGTCTACGCCAACAGAAAATTGATGTTGCCATAGAGAAGTAGAATGTTGCCATTGACCCCAAAGGCAACGGCAAAAATAGCAACACCAGCAAAATGTTGCCTTTGGGGTTTTTTGGGCCTAAGGCAACATATTTCGGGCCTACGCCAACACTTTTTCGGTGTTGCCGTAGGCCTTTTATGGTGTAATTATTGTCAAGACAGAGGGTAAGAAAGGTACTGTCAAAGGTAGCTCGACAGCAACTTCAGAACATACTGTCAAGGCAAATGTCTACAAGCCTAAGAATAGGAATGGCAAGTTAGGAATTGACAAGAAGAATGGATATAGTTATGTTAAGGATGCTCCTAGGAAGCTTTGCAATAAATGTGGCTCATCTCAACATTTAACATGTGTTTGTAAGAAACCCAAACAGAACAAGGTTAATGCGACCAGTGTTAGTGGTAACTTACATAGAACCCCCATTAATTTGCCATGCAAGATTGTTAATGCCATGCAAGATTGTTGTTATGAGTACTTGTTTTAATTTGCCTATTCTGTCTACTGAAAGATGTTCCTATATAGAAACTACTGAGACTTCTATGCCTACCTATGTTGGTAAAAAGGCTGCTTCCACTAAGAGAAAGACCAAGTCTAACTCTAGAACTAAGTGGATAGCAAGAGAAGTCAAACAGGAGGATTCTAGTGTTGATTTTAATGTGGAGAAGAATGATATGAACAATGATGTTGTAACTGCAGGAACCAACAGAGTTTGGGTACCAGATGCAAATTAAAATCATCTGTTTTGCAGGGCAAGAAACAGAAGCAAGTCATGTGGATCATCGATAGTGGATGTTCCAGGCACATGACTGGTGATATATCCATGCTATCACATTTTATGGAGAAAGCTGGCCCAATCATAACTTTTGGAGACAACAGCAAAGGTTACACTGTGGGATATGGCTTGGAAATTGGAAATGTTGTCATTGAAGACATTGCTCTTGTAGATGGATTGAAGCACAACCTACTCAGTGTCAGCCAATTCAGTGACAGGGGATTTAAGGTTGATTTTGATATGATGGTTTTTAATATCTATCACAAGAAGAATGGAAGCCTCTCCTTGAAAGGAGTTAGGAAAGGAAGCTTGTTTGTTGCAGACCTAAATTCTATGAAGAAAGACAAGGCTTACTGTTTTTATAGTAAAGCATCAGTTGGTGAAAGCATGCTTTGGCACAAAAAACTCTCCCATCTAAATTTCAAGAATATGAACATTCTGATGAAAAAGGATTTGGTGAGAGGACTACCTCAACAGGAATTCTGTCAAGAAGGACTATGTGAGGATTGTCAAATGAGTAAATTGAAAAGATCTGTGCACAAGTCAAAGCAAGTGAATACCAACACTGAGCCACTCAAATTAATCCATATGGATTTGTTTGGTCCAGTAAATGTTCAATCTCTTGCAAGAAAGAGATATGCCCTGGTAATGGTGGATGATTACTCAAGGTACACTTGGGTAAAGTTCTTAGAGACAAAGGACGAAGCTGCTCAAGAAATCATTAATCACATAAGAGTTCTTGAAAGAACCCCGAATGCTCAAGTTCAATATCTGAGAAGTGACAATGGTACTGAGTTCAGAAATGCCACATTAGGAAACTTCTGCAAGGAAGAAGGCATTGTCCAACAATTCTCCACTGCCAGGACACCACAACAAAATGGAAAGGAAGAATAGAACTCTCATTGAAGCTGTGAGAACTATGTTGAATGATTCTAAATTACGAACATATTTCTGGGCAGAAGCTATTAACACAGCCTGCTACACACAGAACAGAACCTTAATCAACAAGACTCATGGAAACACTCCTTACTATCTGTTAACAGGAAAGAAACCAACTGTCAAATATTTTCATGTATTTGGGAGTAAGTGTTTCATGATGATTGACAACCATGAAAGGAAAGGAAAGTTTGATGTTAAAGCTTATGAAGGCATTTTCATGGGATATGGATTAGAAAGTACTACCTACAGAGTCTATGTCATTGATCACAAAGTCATTGAAGAAAGTGTGAATGTCACCTTTGATGAAACCAAGTTTCCAGGATTACAAGAGGATAGTCAAATGGAGCCTCTTAGATTTGAAAATCAAGGTTACTTGGAGGAGGAAGAAGTTGTTGATGATGAACCTACTTGAACTCAGAATATCGAGTTTGAAAGAGATGTTGTCAACACCAATGATGCTACTTAAACTCCAGCTCAATCTCAAACTATAACAGCTAATCATCATAATGAGAATGATTCTGGAGATGTTGAAGAACATGAAGGAGAAAACATCAATGGTGAAGAATCAACCCCTCAAAGAGGAACTAATCAAGCAGATCAAGAAAGAAGCTTGCCTAGAACCACTAAGTGGAACAGAGATCATACTAGCAATCTAATTATTGGTGATTCCACTCCTGGTATAAGGACAAGGAGAAATGTTTCTAATGACAGCCTATTTTCTTGCTTTCTATCTCAAACTGAGCCAAAGTCAATTGATGAAGCATTGTTGGATTCAGATTGGGTGATAGCTATGCAAGAAGAGCTCAACCAATTTGAAAGAAACAATGTATGGAAGCTGGTCCCTAGACCTAAAGGGAAGTCAGTCGTTGACACAAAGCGGGTTTTCAGGAACAAGCTGGATGAAAGTGGAAATGTGACAAGAAACAAGGCAACGCTAGTAGCTAAAGGTTACTGTCAACAGGAAGGGATTGACTATGATGAAACATTTGCACCTGTTGTCAGACTTGAAGCTATTCGGATATTCTTAGCCTATGCTGCACACTGTAACTTCAAGGTGTTCCAAATGGATGTCAAAAGTGCATTTCTTAATGGAGAATTAGAAGAGGAAGTGTATGTTGAACAGCCACCTGGATTTGAGGATGCTGAGTTGTATGAGTTTGTCTACGAGCTGTTCAAAGCACTCTATGGATTGAAGCAAGCCCCCAAAGCTTGGTATGAAACTCTCTCTACTTTTTTCATTGAGAATCAATTTACAAGAGGTGTAGTGGATAAGACATTGTTCTACAAGCACCATGGCAAGGACATCATTCTGGTTCAGATTTATGTTGATGACATAATCTTTGGTTCTACAAACGAGAAGCTGTGTGAAAAGTTTTCATCTTTTATGAAGAGCAAATATGAGATGAGCAAAATGGGAGAACTATCATTTTTCCTAGGTCTACAAATTCATCAAAAGGATGATGGCATCTTCATAAGCCAATCGAAATATGTCAATTTCTTGGTGGAAGATTAGTGTCATGGTTTAGCAAGAAGCAGCATTCTGTATCTACTTCAACTGCAGAAGCTTAATACATTGCAGCTGGAAGTTGTTGTGCTCAAATTCTTTGGATGAAAAATCAGCTAATGGATTATGGTTTAGAGTTGTCCAATATTCCTATTTATTGTGATAACACCAGTGCCATAGCCATCTCAGATAATCCAGTTCAACACTCCAGGACAAAGCACATTGATATCAGACATCATTTCCTAAGAGAGCATATTGAAAAGGGAACTGTGAGGCTGATTTATGTCCCAACAGAAAAGCAACTTGCCGATATTTTCACGAAGCCACTAGATGAAGAAACCTTCAACAGGTTGGTAAGTGAATTTGGAATGTTAAATCTGGTATGTTAACTTACTAGTGACCGTAGCTTTCAATGTTACTGTCATGATAAGTTTCTGTCTTATGTGCTACTTGTTTATTTGACAGCATGTTTGCTATGACTATGCTAAATTCAAATCACATGCCTGTTTTAACTTATGTAATGAGTAGTCACGTGACATTAACTTAAACCATACGCGTGCTAGTGACCCCGGGTATTTGTCAATCTTTTATTTTAAAGTTAATACTTTATTAAAAAGAAGCATTTGGGAAATTGTAGCGTCACCTAGGGTCATATAAAATGAACACGAGACTAAATATCATTTCATACACAATCACTCACGCATTGAGAAATAGAAAAAGAAACTCTACAATGGAGAACAAGGATGTCATTTCTCAGAAGCCAAAAATCTGGTGTGAGCTAGGTCACGAAGAGGAAATCGAGGAGCTCTTCAAAGTGATGGATGAAGTGCTGGAAGAAGAATTGGCAGAGAAAGAGAAAGCTACCAAGGATAAAGTTAAGAAGGAACTTGAGGACTGGTTGGAGATGCTAGTCTTCGTCGAAGCTCTCCTTCAGGCAGAAGGGTTGACTGATACGGTTCATGTGGAACTGTATGAGCTTGTTTCCGATGATGAAGAGAATGTATAATCTTGATTATTAATAAAATAATCTTTTCATCTTTTGTACTGTTCATACCTTTTCTGCTAGATTCCTTTATCTTGGTTATCTGCTGGGTAATGCATGTATGCTCATGTGTTTATTTGTGTGTATGGATGTTTGTGGATGTGTGCTTGCTTAACAAATATGCGCTCAAATCGATAAATATGCTAATTGGTAATTTCTCTCTTAAGCAATGGGCAAAGTCGATTAAAATTCATGACACAAATTATTTCCGCTCAAGTTGCTGTCAATAAGTGAAGATGCTGTTACGATGTTCCTTGACAACAAGTTTCTTAGACGACACAATGGAAAAAGTCTCTGTCATGAAATTTAAAGGAAATTGCATAAATTTCTTAATGATGACAGTATGTTCTTGCGACGATGTTACTGTCAAGCAAAACATGCTGTCATCCTCTCAAAATTACTAACGAATTTTTACAGCGCACAGGTTACTGTCAAGATTAGTGGACCGATTTAATTGGGATTTTACCTCCATTATTTACAGCCACTAAAAAGTAACTACCCATGACACCACGCGACTGATTAATGGGGTAAGACATTGCTACTTTCCCCTTCTCAGTAAAATATTTGCTATCTTCATGTAAGCAACTGTCAAACACACAAACACATAACTCTCAACAGAACTTCTCTCTTAAAAGCTAAAATCTCTCTCCAAAACTCAAAGCAAAAATGACACCCAAACAATCCTCTTCTCAAACAAGCTTTGCTGGTATTCTCATTACTGGAGATGCTGGTGAAGGTTTCAAAGGACTCGTATCCTCTATCAACAAGTCCTATCTAGGTCATGCTATAACATCAACTCCATCTCTGAATCTAGAAAGACTTGAAGAATTCTGGAAAAATGCCCATGTTCCAGGAGGCGCATGTAAAGACACCATACAACGCAAAATCAAAGAAGTTACCCGCATTCTCACAATAAAAGGCATCAATGAAGCTTTGGGAACTAGACTACAAGCTAAAGAATCATACAAGGAACTTGCAAGTGATGAAACCCTAAAGAAGTTTTTCTTGAAAATTGGGTATTCAGGTCCTGTTCTTGAAGAGGGTACATCAAAATGGTGCTCAACTGGTGAAATGGACATAAAGAACTTGAGAAAAGAATGGAGCATGATTTTTGATATCATGGTGAAGGTTTTCGCAACCAAAACCACCGGCTGGAATGGAATTCCCTCCTATATCAAGAAGCTCACTCACTCTCTAGTCCATGGATACAAAGTGGATGTTGGAAAGCTGCTTATGAGCCAACTTAAGTCAGTTCTGAGCAAAAAGGTATATATCTACCCTCGCTTTCTTACCATGTGTTTGAATTCATTATGTGGTATTGATGATAATGCATCTCTCTCTATGGAGTGCAATGTTTTGAAAAGAAATACACACACATCACTCAATTTACATGATTTAAATTCACATATTCCACTCTGTTTCACCAAGCACATGGCTGATCAAGAGCCTAATCTTGATTCTGAACAACCCTCTGGGTATGTTACCTTCTCCCTTGAGAATGAAGCGAAATTAGACCCAAATTCAGTTAACTCACATTCTACTCCATACATTCCAATCAGACGTTCTAGACAAATAAAAGCCACCAAAATAGCCTTGCATGAATCCAAGAAAAAACCCTTGGAAACTGGTGTTTGTAGTAGTTCTGAGAATGTTGAGGGAGAAACCGTACTAGATGTAGCAAATAAGGATGTTAGTACAAGTGAACCTACAGTGGTTCCTCTTGAGCCTAAGAAGAAAAGAGCTAAGAGGGGCAAAACCACTGTCAGCCACCCCACAATCTCACAAAAGGCTGTGGAGGATAAAAGGGAATCAAACACATCCCTCGGTGCTTCTTCTCAACAAGAAGTATCTATTGAAACTGGCCTGTCTCTCAAGGCATTCTGTAAAGAGTCTGCACAACCTCATGTACTCACTCATGAGGAGCCTACACTTACAGAAATGCACACTGAGTTAGGGCACAGTAAGGGTCATGAAACTTCTACTCTTGATGTTCCACAAGTTGCCCCTGTGGAACAGTCAAAAATCTCTTCTATACCATCATCTTCTTTATTCTCTAATCCATCAATTGTTTCTTTTCAACAACCTAGAGAGGGGGATAGTCCTAACCATTCAGGTTTTGATCATCTATCTCAAGTCATGGATGAGCCCCCATCAAGTGGTCCACAAGAACCCATTTCTCAAAGTGAAATGGATACCACTCCCTCAAACACTGAGCTAGATCAAGATGGTACTCTGCCAGAAAATGAAACAGCCAACATCTTGGTCGAACTCCAAAAAGCAACAGACCTTAAGGAAGTTGCTGTCACAGCCTCAGCTGTTGTCAAAGACACCACAAAAGTTGTTGTCAATCCACCCGTGGACAGTAACATTTTGGGTAAAGATGTTGTCACCTCTACACAACTTGATCAAGATTGAGTAACTGTTGAAGATGCTTCTGAAGATGATCAAATAACTATCTCTGCTATAAAGGTGTAATCTAAACTTTCTACTTTTTCAACTAAAATGCATGCAAATACTACTCATACCCATGCATCTAGGATGAGTGAGGGAGTGAAAAGAAAAAGAGAGATAAAAGAAAAGAGAGGTGAGCATAAAAATGAGAGGCAGCCAAACGAGCTGACAAAAGGTGAGGGACTTGAGCATGTCCAGAGTGAAATTGAGGGAACCCCACACACAAAGGCACTAGGCTTTGAGAGTCATTCTGTGAGGAGTGATGAGATCACTCAGAAAAACAATGAGAGTGTGAGCAACCCTACAGCCTCCTTGCCCTAGTCACTTCCTTTATCATCAAAAAGGTTGAGATCTGGTGGTTCTTTTAAACAAGCTGAATCAAGGTTGAAATCCCTTGAGGGCAGATGTGCATCCATGGAAGCTAAACTTGATGCTCTGTCCACTATGGTAGCTATTGGCTTTGCTGAGATTCAACAGACTCTTCTGTCATTCTCTGTTACCCTTGGTGCTGCCAACTCAACTAAGGGGGAGAAAGTGGTAGTAGATCACAATAAGGAACAAGTGGTAGATGATCAGAATAAAGCAAAACTAGTAGAGAAGGAGAAACAAGGTGGAGCTGCAGGTGAGGGGGAGTCAAGAAGTGAGGGGGAGCAAGTCCAAGGTGGTGAAGATGAAGGTGGAAGTGAGGAGGAGCAAGAAGTAGAAGAAAGAAACTTTGGTGAAGAACTGAAGTCAGCTGGAGTTGGTGATTTGATTGAAGGAGAGATAGATGGTGAGGCAGTATTGCTAACTAAAGAAGTGTTGGAGCAATTAAAGGAGACTCAAAAGTATAAAAGAACAGTACTGCCACCACTAAAAATCAATGAGCCAATTCCTGAAGAAACTGAAGCTACATTCCAACAGTTACAGAAGGAATGAAGAGAAAAAGAAAAACAAAATGCTCTGGGTAAAGGCAAAGGCAAAATGCCTGAGTATGTGAACTCTGCTACTGGAACTACCTGGTCAGATGGAAGTTAATATGCATATGAAGATGCAGAACTAATGATGGTTGACCACATGGAAAGTACTTTGAACAACAAAGATGTTAGATATAATTGATGTATGTATTGATCAGTGTTTAAGTGTAACAGTGATAAATCAGAGTTTAGCTGGAAGCAGGTTAGAGTTTAGTTAAACGCTGATGGATGGAAGCGCAACAGAGTTTGATAAACTCTGTATGGCGGAAGCGTCTACTTGTCAACAATGATTGAAGAATAATTGAAGATAAATATGGAAGCAATATCTTTGAAGATTGGATAGCTATCAAAGAGATTGTGTTGACTTAGGAGATGTGTAGCAATCGTGATTGATATCAATTATATAGCTAATTTATAGGAGAATCAATTTACGATTGTATAGCAGCTGTATGTTTTATAAATACAGTTAGGTTAACCCTAGAAGGGTATCGAACAACGAAATATCATTTATTGTAACATAAGCATCTCTCTGTGATATTTTACATCACTGAGAGAGGAATTATTAATTCCAAACAGTTTTTAATTGTTAAACGTGTGTTCTTGTTAATCTCTCATACAAATCTTGATTATATTTGTGTATTCGGCCTAACAAGTGGTATCAGAGCAAATCTGTTAAACAATACAGTTTAAGATCCATACACACAACTATAATCAATGGCAGAGATTCCTCCTCCAACAGGTTTAGGTTCTGAGAAGGCTCCTACTACTGTAAGTCGTTATGAGACTATTAGGGTTCCTATTCTGAGGCCAGCAGATTATGCTATCTGGAAGGTAAAGATGACTATGTTTCTGGAGGCTACAGATCCAGAATATCTTGATAGAATTTATGAAGGTCCTCATAAGCCTACCAAGCTATCTGCTGCCACTGCTGGTCAAGAAGCTAAGACAGTCCCAAAGGAAAAGAAAGATCTAACTCCTGAAGATCTTTCATCTATTGCTAAGGATGCAAAGGTAAGGCATCTACTTCATAGTGCTTTAGACAATGTCATGTCTAATAAGGTGATTAACTGCACTACTGCCAAAGAAATTTGGGATGCCCTTGAGGTTAGGTGTCAAGGAACTGCTGCTATCAAGAAGAATAGAAGGAACATACTCACACAGGAGTATGAGCACTTTGAGGCAAAGTCTGAGGAAACCATGACAGAAACATTTGACAGATTCTGTAAACTGATCAATGATTTGTCATTGGTAAATAAAGAGTATGATCTAGAAGACTCAAATCTCAAATTTCTTCTTGCTCTACCTGAAAAGTGGGATGTGAAAACAACCACTATAAGAGACAATTATGATCTTGCTGATACTGAGATTGATGAAATCTATGGGTTGCTCAAAACTCATGAACTGCAAATGGAACAGAGAAACAGAAGATCAAGCAAGAAGGCAAAGTCTGTTGCTCTTAAGGTGGAAGAGAAACTCTTGAAGAAGGAAGAAAGCTAAGGGAAAAGATTTGGCTATATATTCTGAAAGTGAGTCATCAGATTCTGATGTTGACTCAAACACTGATGAATCATCTGATTCTGAGGATGAAGAGGAAATGAGGGAAATGGTTGTCTTGATGGTGAAGACTTTCAAGAAGATGGGTTTCAAGAATTTTAAAAAGGGAAACAGGTTCTCTAGAGATTCAACTTCAGATAGGAAGAGTTTCAGGAAGTCTGAGAGAAAGGAGACTAAATCTGAGAAGAAAGATAAGTCTGAGATTCAATGCTACAAGTGTAAGAGGATGGGTCACTGTTGGTCCCGGAGTATTGCAGAAGGGGGGGGGTTGAATGCAATACTGATAAAATTGAATCTTTAAATCAACAACGAAAATAAAGATTATAGATTATCAGTAAGCAATAAGTGAAACAAGATTTCTCACAAAATAAATGTTTTATTTATTTTGTGTGAAGTGTTGCTACAACCTGGAGAGAGTTTCTCCAGCTTCGATATCTCAAGAGATACAGATTGCTTCGTGTGCGTACATGAATAGAAAAGAATCTAAGATGTATCTAAGTAGACTAAGATACTTTGTTGTCCCTATCGCATGGGGTGTTGAGCTGCTATCATTTTCAAGTGGTAGCTCATTACAATTTGCACACCCATGTGACTTTCCTTAATTGCTATACAGACAGGATAAACCTTATAAGTAAAGCAACCTAGATTCTTTCTATTTCTAGCTAATACAATTCTAGTAGATGTGGATGTCACATGCTCCTCAAATTGACCAGCCTTGTCTTGTGAATCTCTTAAGCTTCTATCGTAGTCTTGCAGGTCTGCTACAAACGATAGTGTGTTGCAGCAAATCTGTTTCTTGAACATGTAACCTGTCACGGGCTTTGACTGAGAAAATACCCAATTCAAATAATTCAAGGTGACAGTAACCTTAACCGCAGAGTCTGCTGTCAAAGGAATATTCAGAGGTTGACAGTGCTAGCTCCCGCCAATGTCGTTGTCGGAGCTCCAGACTTGCTGTCAAGTGTGAGAATGCTATTGTCTCTTGCTTCGGCCAATGTTGCTGTCAAATGTAGCTTTGTCGTGACTTTGCAACATTTGTCTTCTTGTAACATTACTGTCAGGGACATGACAGTAACTTTTATTCTTGCTGTCTTCTGGATGCATTCCTTGAGGCTTGAACAAACATATGAACTTCTCCCAAATCATACATTTATTACATGACAGCAATTATTCGAATACGAAGACATACTCTGGCTGTGACAGTATGTTCAAATTAGTAAAAACTAAGTACAGGGAAATACAGTTAAGTTGTCTCTATGCTATCACCCATAAATCCCAACAATCTCCCCCAATTTGTTTTTATGGACAATAACAACAAATTTACAATCAAAACGTGCTGACAACTTAACTAACATAGATCAGAATAGCTGAAACACTATAACTGATAAATGTTAAAGAAAAATCTAGAACATGAAGCTTATGAATTTACTGCAAATCAATTGCTCCTATTGAATGAGCAAATTAGAGTTTAACTTAGCTTGATTTTGGCAGTCTCCAATTGTTCAGATTTTTCCCTCTCTTCTGAGAGCTTCATTTCTTGTTTTTCTGAGGTCTTCAACTAAACCTTTTTTTCTGGTGATCTGGCATCATCTTCAATGTACCCTTGTATCACTCGAGAAGTAAATACTTCAACATCTTTTACATCAAACCAAGTTTCAAAATCATACGTGTATGTTCTGAACTTCAGAATTCCTTGGATGAATTTGAACCTCCTTCCAGGAAAAGCATTTAAGGATTTTCTCCTTTTTCTGTCTAGATTTGGATCTTCATCTCTCCTCTGATCAAATATTTCCTCTAGCTCCCAAGCAACTAGCATTTCGAGCTTATGAATAGATCCAACAACTTTCCAGTAGAGATCCTTCAGTATACTGGTCCTCAGCTTGTGAAAACTATCAACATAGATTTCTTGCTTGTCATCCTTGATTCTCAGAGGATTATCCAGTACACAGGGCTGATAACCTGCTTCCTCACTGAATAGCTTGTTGAGTTTCTTTTAACTTTCCTTCAGTTGAGCTTCTAGGTCTTCAGCACTTTGTTTGGCAGATGTGGTAGGTTTGGTAGGTTTGGTGGATTGGGATGATTTAGCTTTAGCAGCCTGATAAGCTTATTCTGCTTCATATTCAGCCATGTCAGCCTTTGTAAAAGGACGATGTGATGCTACAAGGTCCACATCAGGCATTGGTTCCCCATCAGAACTAACTTCAAGGTCTGCATCATCATGTGCTCTCCAATCACCATACTTCTCATAGAATTCAGCATATTTTTGAGCATAGTATTCTTTGACATGCTCTAAGATACTGTTGGAAACATCTTGGTTTGTTTCCATGAGAGTGATCATCCTTTCCAAAATGAAGAAATCAATTCTTCTCCTTACCTTTACCTTATTGCATGAGAGATCACGCATGCCTACCACATTTGAGACTATCTCCATAGTGAAGTCTGGTTCTACAGTTATACATGTAGTTCCACAGTCCTTAAGATCATACTTACGTACCTTTTTGTTGACTGGGTCCAGTTCCACCGAGACAGATGATATGCTCCCATCAATTGACATTTTCAATAGTTCAAAACTATTTACTTTTCTCATATAAATGGGCTTCTCTGTCAAAACTGCTCCATGCTTCTTTTTCTTTGCTGCTGCAACTGTCTTCCCTTTTATCTTGGTTGTACGATAGGCTTGGGCTCTTGTCTTCCTTCTGTTAGATGTGAAATTCTTGACAAGCTTTCGTACTTTGACAGTTTCTTCAAGTTGATCCTTGACAGCATCTTTCATGACAGCAACTTTGACAGCTTCGACTGTTTGGCTCTTGACAGCATCTTTCACTTGGGTGTCTTCAGCCAATTTGACAGTATCCTTGTTGACAGTATCTTTTTCAGCATTAAAACATTCAACAGCTAATCTCAAGATACTTGCCTCCAAGGCTTCACAAATTTCTAACTCCCCTTTTTCATTGACAGCATCTTTCTTTTCAGTACTGGGAGTTTATTGCTCTTCTTGGGTAGCATCCATCTGAGTTTGTGTAGCAACATACTCAGATGCTTCGTTTCTAGAACTCTTGAATCTTCCAGGTTCACCACTTCCTCCAATTTCATCCTCATCATCATCCAAAGTATCATCATAGTTGCAGCTTCCTCCCATCTTGGCATTAGCATCAGAGATCAGCTTCTTTATGATTGAGCTAATTTCCTCATCTCTTTTTGCTGACAGTCTATGAATATCTTTGGCAGCTTTAACCTTTTCACTTGTGATACTGGATTTGAGAAGTTTCTTCAACACTATCATGATTGTTTCAGTGCTTAGTCCTGAGACTTTATCCAATGGTAAGAAATCCAACCTTCTAGCTCCTGTCTTTGTGATCCTTCTGAAACACTGAACACACACCATAAGGATTTTGAATCACCTCAGGGAGTTTGTCTTCAACCATCCTTTTAATTTGTGATATCAGACTATCATTGAAGGTTGTTGAATTTCTGACTACCAGGGTTCCAAGGACTTGGAGTACTCTAGCATGCAAACTTTGTAAAAGTTGCATTGTGATGAATATGGTCAAACAATTTTTCAAATAAACCTAAACAGCCCATCTTCTTTCCAAGTTGATTCTCACAGAGATACTTATTACTTTTCTCTTCAGTGTTGATGCCAATTTTGTAAAATCTCCCCCTGCTTCACTAATTAATTCATCCACCAACTTACTGAAATCTTCATCTTTGTTGTTCAAAGTACTCTCCATGTGATCAACCATCATCAATTCTGCATCTTCAAGGGCGTATTCACTTCCATCTGACCAAGTAGTTCTAGTAGATATGCCAGCAGATATGTCCATATACTCAGGCATTTTGCCTTTGCCTTTACCCAGAGCATTTTGAATTTCTTTTTCTCTCCATTCCTTCTACAACTTCTGGAATGGAGCTTCGACTTCCTCAGGATTTGGCTCATTGATTTTCAGTGGAGGCAATACTGTTCTTTTAGACTTTTGAGTCCCCTTTAATTGCCCCAACACTTCCTTGGATAACAATACTACCTCACCATCTATTTCTGCTTCAAACAATTCACCATCTCCTGTTGCCTTCAGTTCTTCACCAAAGTTTCTTTCTTCTTTCTCTTGCTCCCCCTCACTTTCATCTCCATCTTTTTCTTCCAAAACTTGCTCCCCCTCACTTGTAGGCTCCCCCTCACTTGCAGCTTTACCTTGTTTCTCCTTCTCTACCAGGTTTGCTTCATTTTGATCTACAACTTTCTCTCCCTCACCCTCATTCTGATCTACCACTTTCTCCCCCTTAGTTGAGTTGGCAACACTAAGGATGGCAGAGAATGAGTGAAGAGTTTGTTGAATATCAGCAAAACCAGTAGCTACCATAGTAGACAGAGCATCAAGTTTAGCTTCCATGGATGCACATCTGTCCTCAAGGGATTTCAACCTTGATTCAGCTTGTTTAGAAGGACCACCAGTTCTCAATCTTTTTGGATATAAAGGAAGAGACTGGGGCAAGGAGGCTATGGGGTTTCTCACACACTCATTGTTTTTCTGAGTGATCTCTTCACTCCTCACAGAATGACTCTCAAGTCCTAGTGCCTTTGTGTGTGGGGTTCCCTCAAGTTCACTCTGGACATGCTCAAGTCCCTCACCTTTTGCCAGCTCGTTTGGCTGCCTCTCATTTTTATACTCACCTCTCTTTTCTTCTATCTCTCTTTTTCTTTTCACTCCCTCACTCATCCTAGATGCATGGGTATGAGCAGTACTTGCATGCATTTTAGTTAAAGAAGTAGAAAGTTTAGATTGTACCTTCAAAGTAGAGATAGTAAGTTGATCATCATCTGAAGCATCTTCAACAAAGACAGTATCATGATCAAACTTTGTAGAGGCGACAGCATCTTTACCCAAAATGTTACTGTCCACAGGTGGGTTGACAACAACTTTTGTGGCGTCTTTGACAGCAACTGAGGCTGTGACAGCAACTTCCGGAAGGTCAGTTGCTCTTTGGAGTTCGACCAAGATGTTGGTTGTTTCATTTTCTGGCAGAGTACCATCTTGATCTAGCTCAGTGTTTGAGTGAGTGATGTCCATTTAACTTTGAGAAATGGGTTCTTGTGGACCACTTGATGGGGGCTCATCTGTGATTTGAGATGGATGATCAAAACTGAAGGGATTGGACTGTCCCCTTCTCTAGGTTGTTGAGAAGAAACAATTAATGGATTAGAGAATAAAGAAGATGATGGTTTAGAAGAGATTTTTGGCTGTTCCACAGGGTTAACTTGTGGAACATCAAGAGTAGAAGTTTCATGACCCTCACTGTGCCCTATCTCTTTGTGCATTTCTGCAAGTGTAGGCTCCTCATGAGTGAGTACATGAGGTTGTTCTGACTCTTTACATGATGCCTTGGGAGACAGGCCAGCTTCAATAGATACTTCTTATTGAGAAGAAGCACCTAGGGATGTGTTTGATTCCCTTTTACTCTCCACAGCCTTTTGTGAGACTGTGGGGTGGCTGACAGTGGCTTTGGCCCTCTTAGCTCTCTTCTTCTTAGGCTCAAGAGGAACCACTGTGGGTTCACTTTCACTAACATCCTTATTTGCTACATCATGTGCAGTTTCTCCCTCAACATTCTCAGAACTACTACTAACACCAGTTTCCAAGGGTCTTTTCTTGGATTCTTGCAAAGTTGTTTTTGTGGTCTTTGGTTGTCTAGAGGATCTGATAGGAATGGATGCAGTAGAATGTGGGTTAACTGAATTTGGGTCTAATTCAGCTTCATTCTCAAGGGAGAAGACAACATACCCAGAGGGTAGTGCTACGTCAAGATGAGGCTCTTGATCAGCCATGTGCTTGGTGAAATAGAGTGGAATATGTGCATTTGAATTTTGTGAATTGAGTGATGTATGTGTATTTCTTTTCAAAACATTGCATTCTATAGAGAGAGATGCATTATCATCAATACCACAAAATGAATTCAAACACATAGTAAGAAAGCGAGGATAAATATGTACCTTCCTGCTTAGAGCTGACTTGAGTTGACTCATAAGCAACTTTCCCACATCCACTTTGTATCCATGGACAAGAGAGTGAGTAAGCTTCTTGATATAGGAGGGAATTCCATTCCATCCAGAGGTTTTGGTTGAGAAAACCTTCACCATGACATCAAAAATCATGCTCCATTATTTTCTCAAATGCTTTCTGTCCATTTCACCAGTCGAGTACCATTTTGATGTACCCTCTTCAAGAACAGGACCAGAATACCCAATTTTCAAGAAAAACTTCTTTACGGTTTCATCAATTGCAAGTTCCTTGTATGATTCTTTAGCTTGCAGTCCAGTTCCCAAAGCTTCGTTGATGCCTTTGATTGTGAGGATGCAGGTGATTCCTTTGATTTTGCATTGTATTGTGTCTTTACCTGCACCTCCTGGAACATAGGCAGTGTTCCAGAATTCTTCAAGTCTTTCCAGGTTTAAGGATGGTGTAGATGTTATAGCATGACCCAGATATGACTTGTTGATAAAGGATACGAGTCCTTTATATCCTTCACCAGCATCTCCAGCAGTGAGAATACCAGCAAAGTTTGTTTGAGAAGAGGATTGTTTGGGTGCCATTTCTTGCTTTGAGCTTCGGAGAGAGATTTTTGCTTTAGCGAGAGAGAGAGAGAGGTTTTGTTGAAATTTGTGTGTTTGTGTGTTTGACAGTTGCTTACATGAAAATAGCGAATGTCTTACTGAGAAAGGGAAAGTAACTGTGTCTTAGCCCATTAATCAGTCACGTGGAGTCGTGGGTAGTTACTTTTTAGTGGCTGTAAATCGTGGAGGTAAAATCCCAATTAATTCGGTCCACTAATCTTGATAGTAACCTTTGCGCTGTAACAAATTCATTAGTAATTTTGAGAGGATGACAGCAAGTTTTGCTTGATAGTGATATCGTTGCAAAAACATACTGTCACCATTAAGCAATTTGTACAATTTCCTTTAAATTTCATGACAGAGACTTTTTCAATTGTGTCATCTAAGAAAATTGCTGTCAAGGCACTTCGTGACAGCATCTTCACTTATTGACAGCAACTTAGGCGGAAATAATTTATGTCATGAATTTTAATCGACTTTGCCTATTGCTTAAGCGAAAATTACCAATTAACATTTTATTCGATTTAGGCACATATTTGTTAGTTTTAGCACACATCCACAAACATCCATACACACAAACAATTAAACAAACAACCATTCGCAGATAGCTAAAAGTAAAGGAGATGAACAACATGCAAAACATTGGGAAGATGAAACGATGAACTTTTTATAAAAAAACAAAAAAAATACAAAGTAGTTCTTAAGAACTAAACATCATTTCTTATTAAGCTCTCCAAGAGCTTCTACCAGCAGCTGCTCAACAACCTTTGCAATCTCCTTCTCCTCAGTGATCCCTTTGGCATCCGGATAAGCCTGAAGCTTATCGAAGAAAGGATCAAGAGGGTGCTCAGCAGCAGCCTCCTCCTGTGGCTTGGGCACACTGGATGTTGACATATCTTCTGCCTTCCTCTTGCTCATATTGGACTCTAGAGTTCTTAGGGTGTTAAGTGAGAACAAAGGGTTTAGCTTTGGTCTTATTTATAACACAGTAAGTGACTCTACAGCTCCCAACTGCCTCTTTTTAATGAAGTAATTTAACTTTTAAATTAAAAAGACTGACAAATACCCGTAGTCATATCAAATGACACAAGTACTTATCACTAAGCAGGCGTATGAGATAAATTAATGTCACATGACTACTCATTACAAAAATTAAAACAGGCATGTGATTTGAATTTAGCATAGTCATAGCAAACATGCTGTCAAATAAACAAGTAGCACATAGGACAGTAACTTCTCGTGACAGTAACATTGAAAGTTAAGGTCACGAGCTGCAATTTTAACCACATTGAAAATGTAAAAACTAGTAAGTTAACATACCAGATTTAGCATTCCCAGTTCACTTACCAACCTGTTGAAGGTTGCTTCATCTAGGGGATTCGTAAAAATATCTGCAAGTTACTTTTCTGTTGGAACATAAATCCTTCTTCATCAGAACATTCATATTCTTGAAATTGAAATGTGAGAGCTTCTTGTGCCAAAGCATGCTTTCACCAACTGATGCTTTATTGTAAAAACAGTCAGCCTTGTCTTTATTGATAGAATTTAAATCTGCAACAAACAAGCTTCCTTTCCTGACTCCTTTCAAAGAGAGGCTTCGATCTTTCTTGTGATAGATATTACAAACCATCATATCAAAATCAACCTTGAATCCCCTGTCACTGAACTGGCTGACACTGAGTAGGTTGTGCTTCAATCCATCAACAAGAGCAATATCTTCAATGACAACATTTCCAATTTCCAAACAGCCATATCCCACAAAATGTGATAGCAGGGCTATATCACCAGTCATGTGCCTAGAGCATCCACTGTCGATGATCCACATGACCTGTTTCTGTTTCTTGCCCTGCAAAATAGATGATTTTAATTTGCATCTGGTACCCAAACTCTGTTGGGTCCTGCAGTTACAGCATCATTGTTCATATCATTCTGTTTCACATTTAAATCGACACTAGAATCCTCCTGTCTGACTTCTTTTACTGTCCACTTGGTTCTAGAGTTAGACTTAGTCTTTCTCTTAGTGGAAGCTGCCTTTTTACCAACATAGGCAGGCACAAAAGTCTCAGCAGTTTCTAAATAGGAGCATCTTTCAGTAGACAGAATAGGTAGATTGAAGCAAGTACTCATAACAACAATTTTGCATGGCATACATTCAATGTTATTACAGACATCCATACTTCTTTGCATAATGGGGATTCTATGTAAGTTACCACTAACATTGGACGCATTAACCTTATCTTGTTTGGGTTTCTTACAAACAAATGTTAAATGATGAGATGATCCACAATTATTGCAAAGCTTCTTAGGGGCATCCTTAACATGACTATATCCATTCTTCTTATCAATCCCTAACTTACCATTCCTATTCTTAGGCTTGTAGGCATTTGCTTTGATAGTATGTTCTGAAGTTGCTGTCGAGCCACCCTTGATAGTACCTTTCTTTGCCTCTGTCGTGACAGTAGGTTTGAAAGTTGCTGTCTTGGGTTCTCTCTTGACAGTATCTTTTGAAGTTTCTGTCTCATCCTTGTTGTCAGCTACTTTAGAACATTCTGTCTGATTGCTTGGTAGAGTTTCTGTCATGGGGAACTTGACAGTATCTTTTCCTTTGCTCAGTGTGCTATCAATGCACTCATCTTCATCAAGTAGCTCTTGTTTGATGAACAAAGAGGTTTCATCAAAATCGGCTTGAAGATTTTCAAAAATCGGATTGTTAACTCTTTTGAGAATTTAAGATTTGACAGCATCACTATCATCATGAGCAATTGCCTTTCCATGCCTTCTACCATACTCGAAACCTATTCCTACCTTTTGATTCTCAGTGTAATTATCATGATATTCCAGGACTAACCTAGAAGAGTTTCTAAAAGCTTTGAGTTTAAACTCGTTTTCTGCAATTTGACTCCTGAGAAAATCTTCTATTTCCTTAGCACATATAATATCATTCTTCAATCTAGCATTCTCTTGAGCTAATGAATCTAGGGGACTGGTTCTTAGCAATAACATTTCATTTTCAGATTTGAGAGTTTCATTCTGTTTAGTTAACTTAGCAATTTCTTCATGAGCAGCAGATAAACTAACATGAATGTTAAACATCTCAGCACTTAAATCTTCAATGGTATGCTTATACTCAGTTTTAGACATATCAAGTAAGACTAGAGATGGTACCTGATTTGATGAACTTGAAGCTTCTTCATCAGATTTAGCCATGAGGGCTAAGTTCACAAACTCCTCTTCTTCTTCATCTTCAGAATCATCCCAGCATTTTCCTTCAGCCACATATGCTTTCCCTTGATTCCTCTTAAACTGATTTCCAGATCCCTTTCCTTGATTATGTCTTGGTCTTCTGCACTCAGTAGCAAAATGACCTAGCTCATTGCAGTTGTAACATCTGAACTTCGACCTATCCACCAACCCTGTCTTGTATCCTCCTCTTGTGGCTCCACCAGTGGGCTTTGAAAAACTTCCCTTGTTGAATTTAGATGATTGACCCTGTGGCTTGTATGACTTGTCCCTTCTAAACTTGATATTCTTGAATCTCTTAGCCATATAAGCCATGGTTGGATTATCCATGCTTTCAATCTCTTCTACTGTGTAGAAGTCTTCATCTTCAACATCTTTCAGCTGCAGAACCACCTTCTCCTCGTCATCCAACACTTCTTCAATCTTCAAAGATGGCATCTGTGTTGGTTGTGAACTTTGTAATGGTTCACTTGGATAAGCTACTTGTGGCTCATGAGCTATGAGGGCTCCTGACATGTTTGCTAACTTTCCTTTGGTTCCAGTTTGAATAGATCTCTTTTGAAAAAACTCGAGTTCGTATGATTTGAGCACACCATAGAGAGTTTCAAGAGAGACATCACTCAAGTTTCTTCCCTCTCTTATGGCTGTGACTTTGTGCTCAAGGTGCTCAGGGAGAGTGAGCAGAAATTTGATGTTAATCTCCTTTCTAGCATAGAACTTTCCATGAATTTGCAACTCAGCTATCAGCTTACTGAACCTTTCAAACATGTGTGTAAGTTCTTCGCCTGGTTTCGCCATGAAGGCTTCATATTGTGATACAAGAATTTGTCTTTGGTTCTCGCGAACTTCTTCACTTCCTTCACACAGCAGCTCTATCTTGCTCCACATTTCTTTTTCAGATTTGCATCCCATGACATTACCACACATGGCTTTGTCTAATGTAAGTGAGTCGAGCAAGATTAGTTGTAAATAGTCATCCAAGACTACTTTCTCCTTTTCGGACTCTGTGTACTCTGAAGGCTTCTTTGCAACCCAATGGGCTGGAATGGTTTCACCATTCTCAGTAGCAGCAACTACTTCCTTCTGAGGTATGAAGGGGCCGTTCTCAAGAATTTCCAAATACAGTGGATGGGCAGCTTTGATAAATAACAAGATCTTTCTTTTCCAGAAATTGTAGTTCTCTTTATCAAAGACTGGAATCTTGATTCCACTTGACTTCTGAATACTCGTCATGATCTTCAGATTTGTGTATCAATCTGTACGCTCTAATACCAGTTGTTGGTCCCGGAGTATTGCAGAAGGGGGGGTTGAATGCAATACTGATAAAATCGAATCTTTAAATCAACAACGAAAATAAAGATTATAGATTATCAGTAGATGTATGCAAGCAATAAGTGAAACAAGATTTCTCACAAAATAAATGTTTTATTTATTTTGTGTGAAGTGTTGCTACAACCTGGAGAAAGTTTCTCCAGCTTCTATATCTCAAGAGATACAGATTGCTTCGTGTGCGTACATGAATAAAAAAGAATCTAAGATGTATCTAAGTAGACTAAGATACTCTGTTGTCCCTATCGCATGGGGAGTTGAGCTGCTGTCGTTTTCAAGTGGCAGCTCATTACAATTTGCAAACCCATGTGACTTTCCCTAATTGCTATACAGACAGGATAAACCTTATAAGTAAAGCAACCTAGATTCTTTCTATTTCTAGCTAATACAATTCTAGTAGATGTGGATATCACATGCTCCTCGAATTGACCAGCCTTGTCTCGTGAATCTCTTAAGCTTCTGTCGTAGTCTTGCAGGTCTGCAACAAACGATAGTGTGTTGCAGCAATTCTGTTTCTTGAACATGTAACCTGTCACGGGCTTTGACTGAGAAAATACCCAATTCAAATAATTCAAGGTGACAGTAACCTTAACCGCATAGTCTGATGTCAAGGGAATATTCAGAGGTTGACAGTACTAGCTCCCGCCAATGTTGCTGTCGAAGCTCCAGATTTGCTGTCAAGTGTGAGAATGTTACTGTCTCTTGCTTCGGCCAATGTTGCTGTCAAATGTAGCTTTGTCGTGACTTTGCAACATTTGTCTTCTTGTAACATTACTGTCAGGGACATGACAGTAACTTTTATTCTTGCTATCTTCAGGATGCATTCCTTGAGGCTTGAACAAACATATGAACTTCTCCCAAATCATACCTTTATTACATGACATCAATTATTCGAATACGAAGACATACTCTGGTTGTGATAGTATGTTCAACTTAGTAAAAACTAAGTACAGGGAAATATAGTTAAGTTGTCTCTATACTATCACCCATAAATCCCAACAGTCACTATGCTCCTGAGTGCAAGAAAAGTAAAACTGAAAAGGCACTCATCACAAAAGGTAGAGATTGGGCAGACACTTCAGACTTAGATGAGGAAGTCAACTATGCTCTTATGGCTTCTATTGAGAATGAAGCAGAAGAGTCTAAAAACAAGGTACCCTTAACTACCTATGCTTATAATACTGATAATATATCTGAATTGAGAATTTATCTCAAGACATTGCATATTAGTTATAGGGATCAGACTTTAGAGAATGAGAGAATTAAGTCTGAGAATTCTGAACTGAAACAAAGAAATAAAATTGTTGAAGAGAAACTTGAAAACATGCAACAAGTTCAGAAAGAGAGAGATGATGCTGTTTATCTTGAACAGGAGTTGCTAGGAAAATATAAGCAACTAGAATCTGAGTTGGAGAAGGCAAATCACATAATTAAAACATAGACTCATTCTGGAAAAGACACTAATGAGGTTTTTCAGTCAGACACGGTAGGTTTAGGTTACTGTGAGGGAGATGAACTTAGATTGCAAAATCAAGTCAAAATGAGAACTCATCTTCCTACTACAAAATTTGTTCATGGAGTGAATGAATCTAAGTCTGAAGCTGAAAAAGGAACTGTTGATAAGTGGATTTTATATCCACTTAGGTCATTCCAAATCGGCTTAAATTGATTGTCTTGGACTCAAGTTTCTTGTAGTTTTGATGTGTTTTGCTTAGTTGTGCAGATTTATAAGAAGGTTGATTATGGTGGATGCTTCTGTCGTTTTTGGAGATTAAATTGATTAAAATTCGGATTTTCCGGGAAGGTTGTGCAGCTTTCACTGTTTTGGCCATATCTGGAGTTCTAGAAGTCCGTTTTCAGCGATCTTACTGCCCACGCGAAGCTTGGGAGATTTTCTACAACTTGGGACAGATAGCAGGTGCAGAGAACGTAGGGAATAAATTCGCGCCTGGTTTCATTATGAAGCATTACTGGGAAATTACTGTTTTGCCCTTTTCAAGTTCTAATTGTAATTTGGGCAGTTTTTAGAACTTTAATTTAATTTTAATTGTATTAGAAGGTAATTTCTTGTTGGGCAAGAGATCTAGAGCCTATTTAAACACATCTTAGCCTTGTAAATTGGGATCGCTTTATTATTATATCATAGCTTAGATCTGCAAGGGAGAACTTTTATTTTCTTTGAAGATTAAAGGTTTTTTTCTATTCTTATAATTATGTGTTCATCTTATAATTCTTGTTTTGTTAATTCAATTATGGGTGAGTAGATTATTAATCTAGGGTTAAGTAGAACCCTAGTTATGATTGATGTGTGAATTTTCCAATTCCCCCAATTTGATTGTTTAATTGCTCTTGCTTATTGAGTTGTATTAATTAACAATTACAAATCAGACGTGATTATGTGTATTGTTTGAACCAATATCTAATTATCAGCGAGAGTTGGATTTAGATGGTTGTGATTTATCCAATAAGAACATGAAATTCTCCATGAGAATAGGTAGAATGGATTGTTAGGAAATTAGGGTGCTGTGATTAATGTCTCTAAATTACATGATACCATGAGAATAGGATTGATTGTATTTTAAGAGAAGCCATTAATACTCGAGAGGGGTTATTGGTATTTATAGGGCGCATCTTTCCTTTTGAGTAATATATCTGATTAATTGGGGAGGAAATTCACGATTGCATCAATTCATGCTAGTGGGGACACTTAATTCTGGATGTTTTTAATATTTGATTAATACAAACACAATTCTCTTTAGTACAAAATTAGTTTAATAATCTCTCAATATTTATTGTGTTACTTGCTTAGCCGAATTAAATCAGAAATAACTGGTGATTGATACGTTTGTCTCTGTGGGATCGACTCTGACTTACCCTACTACATAGTTAGAAGGATTTGTTAGACATTATTATTTGACAGGCACGCGACAGCCTTGTCAAATTTTTGGCGCCGCTGCCGGGGACAAAGCAGTGTTAGATTAGTTAATTTTTGAATTGATTTAGCTAAGTTGTTTCATTGAGTTGCTTCGGCTATTATTCCCTTGTTTTTTGATCATCGTTTCTAGTTCTCTTATTGCAGGCACACTCGAAGTTCAGGTATTGAAGATTTAATTACTATTGATCCTGAAATTGAAGCTACAGCAAGAAGGCAAGCAGGCAAGCGAAGGAAAAACAAGGATAAGGAAGTTATGGGTGATACAACAGCTAAAGCTCTCAGGGAGCATGGTATGCCAGATGCTACAGGCGTACTCTCCAGTATTGTCAGACCAGCAGTCACAGCTACACACTTTGAACTCAAGCCTCAGTTCATCCAATTCATCTCCAATGATTCTTTCGCAGGATTGTCCACTGAAAATCCTGTTGATCATCTTGAGAGTTTTCTGGAGAAGTGTGATACGATAAAGATGACCAATGTAAGTGATGAAGCTGTTAAGCTGCGATTATTTCCATTCTCTCTCCGAGATGCAGCAAAAGATTGGTTGAAGGATGAAGGACCAAATACGTTCACTACTTGGGATAGTCTTGCAAAGTCGTTTCTACTAAAATTCTTCAGTCAGAAGAAGACTTCTAATCTCAGGAATGAGATCTCTAATTTTCGTCAAGATGATGACGAGTCACTTCATGATGCTTGGAGAAAATTTAAGCGACTTCAAAGACAATGCCCTCACCATGGAATTCCTGACTGGTTGTTGATCCAAACATTCTATAATGGGTTAACACAAGAGTTCCGAAATTTTGTTGATGCTTCTTCTGGTGGATCTATTATGAAGAAGAGTACTGAGGATGTGAAAGCTTTGTTAGACGAGATAGCATCTAATGATAATTATCCATACAGTGATCGAAATCATCCTAAGAAAGGTGGTAAGTATGATGTTGATGCTCTAACCATGTTGAATACTACTATGCAGGCAATGGTTAAGAAGCTTGAGCAATTGGATGCCAGAAGCACTCCATATACTGTTGCTTCATGTGAGATATGTGGTGTTGTTGGACACACCAAACTTGCTTGTCAATACAATCCTTCTGGAATGGCAGTTGAACAGGCTAATGCTCTTTACAATCAGAATCAGAGGCCGTAGTATAATCCTTACTCCAACACGTACAATCCAGGTTAGAGAGATCATCCAAATTTCTCCTACAGGAACAATCAGGGTCAAGCTCAATTTTCATAGAATAATTTCTCTCAGCCTCCTGGTTTTCAACAAGCTCAGCCGCAGAAGTTCAACTTGGAAAGTCTAATGGAAGGATTTATCTCTACTCAATCGAAGAAGAATGAGCACTTTGATTCAAGTATCAATGAGATAAAGGCTCATAACAAGTTGATGGAAAATACAATCACTCAAATTGCTCAACAGTTGAATCAACTTAACAAGTCTTCAGGTCAACTTCCTGGTCAAACTGAACAACCACATAGAGCTCATGTGAATGCTATAACTTTAAGAAGTGGCAAGGAATTGCAAGGGCCAGAGATGAAGTTGAGTAATGATAATTTGAACGTTGGAGACGGGGAGAAAATTCAATCTAAAAATGTGGATGTACAAGAATTGATAGAAGAAAATAAAGACCCTGTTGTAATTCCAATCAGACCTTATGTACCACCTGTTCCTTTTCCTCAAAGGTTGGTGCAAGCTAGGCTTGGTGAGAAGTTTTTAAAGTTTATGGATATCTTGAAAAAGCTAGAGCGTAATATTCCTTTTCTAGATGCTATCAAGGAGATGCCTTCTTACGGGAAGTTTCTTAGGGAATTATTGTCAAACAAACGAAAAATTGAAGAAAGCTCTACCATCTCATTAACGGCAGAGTGCAGTGCCATCTTGCAAAAAGATCTTCCAAAGAAGTTAGTGGATCCAGGTAGCTACTCTATTCCTGTGAAACTTGGGAATTTGGAGATCAAGAGAGCTTTATGTGATCTTGGAGCAAGTGTCAGTCTTATGCCCTTATCGATTTGTGACAAGCTTCAGATGGGTGAATTAAAATCCACGCGTATATCTCTACAATTGGCAGATAGAAGTGTGAAATATCCTCTTGGTGTACTTGAAGATGTCCCTGTTAAGGTCGGAAAGTTTTTTATTCCATGTGATTTTGTTGTCATGGAGATGGAGGAAGATGCACAAAATTCTATTATTCTAGGGAGACCTTTCTTGGCTACAGCTGGTGCGAAAGTTGATATGATGCAAGGGAGAATTTCTTTCGAAGTTGGAGATGAAAAAATGGAATTTAAATTTTCCAACTCTTTGAACAGTCCTTCTATGAAGGAAAGTGATCTTGAAAAGAATAATGATACCGTTCTTATGGTGAAGAATTTGTGTGGAGATCAAGTTATGAAGGCTGATAATTACCTCTCTACGCCTCCTGCAATTTTGGTGAGAGGTTTACATGTCACTAATGTTGATTTGAAGCCTTCAACAATGAAATCAATTGGTGGAATTCAGTTTGGTGGATTGTCTGTTGAAGATCCTGATGCTCATATTGAAAACTTTTTAAAGATTTGTGATGCCATGAAATTTCCGACAGAGGATGAAGAGTGTTGCAGTGTGGAAATAGTTGATACGGGTCAAAGAAAGAAGTTTGATCAGTTGTTGAGTTAAAAGTCGGACACAAAAGTGCTAAAGCATCACATCAGTGATTCCATTGACACTTCTTCAATTCGAGATCTTTCGAATGTCAAAATTTTGAAGCTTCCACCACATTTGAGGTATGTCCTTTTGAATAATGAGCTATTGATTTTTGAAGAGGGGCACGATAACGTGTTGCGAAGGTGGAAAATTGATGATAAGGAAGAAAAAAGTTTTGTGCAGCCGTTCGAGTCAGAGAAGCACCTTAGAGGTGTGAAGAAGAAAAAGAAGAAAATTAGGCCGAAGGGTGGAAAAATCAAGTTGAAGTCTGACGGAAGAGATTTGTGTAAAGCAAGCAAACAAAATGTCAACGTTCGTATGAATGGTTTTTCTGTTGAGGACGGTTCAGTTATTTTTTTGAAACCGCCATGAGTTGAGGAAGTAACGTCAAGCTATTGACGTTAAAGGAGCGCTTCGTGGAAGGCAACCCACGCATTAGTGTAGGAAGAGAAAAAAAAAATTCTGAGTTGTTTATAAAAAAAAATCTGTGCAAAAAAAAAAAAAAGAAAAGAAAATCGGAACTGTGTTTTTCGCGCAGGCAGCGCACCTGACACGCAGGCTGCGCCTGCGTTACTGCGTTATCCGCAGTCTGCACCCCCTGTAACGCAGGATGCGCTTGCGTTACTGCATCTACCACGCTCTGCGCCCCTGAAACGCAGCCTGCGGCTGCGTGACACCTCCTCTGCCCAGTTTTTTGCTCGAAAATTGATGTTTTTACAACATAATTAACCCCAAATTCTATCCCAACTCAAATTCTTTCATTCCCTAATTCCTATATCTATCCTAGATCAATTCCATACCATCCTAAATCTCTCCTACACTCTAAATTTTTAAATCTCACCTATCCATCATCTTATATATATACCCACCTATACATACAAATCCAATTCCTCTTCTATTTATTTAAATCTCTAAAAATTCAATTCTAAAGAGGAATTAATTGCAAGTTCACCTCTTCGATTCGTATTGGGTAAATCATTTTCTCTAATCTTATTTTTATTACGAATTTGTGTTCTTGTAAATTGGGGATTTTGTATTATTCTTGGAATTTGGGTTATTTTTGGTATGATATTGCTTGGTAATTATTGGTTGAGCTTCTTGTGAGTTGGGTATTTATTCTTATGGCTCCTAAGCGTGGGAGAGGTAGTGCTAGTGTTGCAAAATTTTCGTCTTTGACGGCGGAGGTTGAATTTAATCGGTTGTTATTGAGGCCAATTGCTACAGGATGGGGATTTTTGCTGAACAAGCATGTTGAGTTGCGATGGGGAAGGATATTTAAGGCGCCTTGTAGGTATGTTTTCTGCTATCCATTGTATTTACTTCCATTCAATGCGGACATTGAATATTTTAAGTTTGGGGGTGGTTTGAGGGATTAGTAGTAGTTGTTGTATTATTTGTTCATGTAGGATTTCATGCTTTGCATATTAATAGTAGTAATTATGCATTTATGTTCGTATTATCTACGTTTGTTTCATATAGGACATTCTATTTTTATTTTCGTATATCATGTGAGTTCATAATAGTTTGCATTTGCACCCATGCTTGATAGGAATTTTGTGTTGTTGACGCTTTTGATTGAGAAGTGATATGCTTTGTTCTTGTACACACATACACTAGTAAGTTGAAGCTAGTAGACTTATTGAATGTTGTAAGTGATTAGAAGGACATGAATATGTGCAAGATGATTTAGTTTGCATGCTATGAATACAAGTCGGTGCGTTAGAGAGATTTTTTTCTTAGGATTGAGTATGTTTTTCCACCAAGTGAGTTTTTGAGCCTTATTGCATATTTGTTACAATTTATTCGTTTGTTTGAGTGTCCACGGATTGATTGCATTGCTAGCAGTTGTTTGAGGTCTTTCTTGAAACGCATGACATTATTTGACGATTAAAATAAAGGCACTTAGGAATAACCGCATATTTTACCATATTACCACACCATATTTACATGATCAATTAGTTAACCCGTTGAGCTTAATCCTATTTTTCGGTGACATACCACATTACTTGCCTAGACCTTTTTCTTGTATTGGCCTTACATTAATTTGAACCCACATTGTCAAAGGCTAGTAGAGTGTTTAAGGGAGTAATAAGGTGTGCAAGGAGGGGTTTATTGTTGGTCTTACTTTTGGGGGAAATATTGAATATTGGGTTTGTTTACTTGATAGTCGGCATATGTAATAAATTCATGGGATCATTGTTATTGTTTATATTATTGTTTTATCTAGCTCTGGAAAAAAAAAGAGAAAAAAAACGAAAAAAAAGAGAAAAATATATATTATGATAGCATGTTTGTGTTTGTTGTGATCCTATTTCAGTCGACTAGTCGAGTGTTTGTTTTAGTAAAAATTATGTGGGGGGGAAATAGAGTGTTGTGTATGATTTATTATGGTACTTACTAGCTTTTGACACTTCACCTGTTTTGGCTTATTTGACATACCTTGTCCCTAGCCCCGTTACAACCCAAATAAAGACCTTTTGATTATCGTCATTGATGTATGTTGTGTTAAGAGTTAGATTGATACCAAATGTCAAGCATGCTTATGATTTTGTTTGAATTGAGTGATACACTTACCCTTGTTCTTGAGTGAATATTCTTTTGTGAGTGAATTGTGAGTGTTTGCTTGTTTTTGCGTATGAGATCCCGAGTTTTGTCTCAAAGATGTACTCTTGTAGGCTTAGAATGTTTACTAACTTATTCTTACACTTGACATGGACTTGTGAGAACTTATGCATGTTCATTGAGTAGACTATGTGAATACTTGCACTTTCTACACCAAGACATCGCATTATTACTTTGATTCTTAAGTTGATATGGCATGAGAGGATTTGAAGGTATGGTAGGTTATTAATAAATCATTTGCATTTTCATATTAGTTGCATTCATGCATTGCATTGCATTGGATTTTGTGGGTACATTCGCTATAGGCCTTCACGAGACCTTACTCGTCCACTAGGGCTGCCTAGAGGTTTAAAGTGCTCGTTGCATATGCCAAATGCAATCGTGATTACCTACGGAAGTGGTACTAATTAGTTGGTTGTAATTGTTAATGCTTGAGGATAAGCATCGGTTTAAGTTTGGGGGTGTTTGATAAGTGGATTTTATATCCACTTGGAGCATTCCAAATCGGCTTAAATTGATTGTCTTGGACTCAAGTTTCTTGTAGTTTTGATGTGTTTTGCTTAGTTGTGCAGATTTACAAGAAGGTTGATTATGGTGGATGTTTCTGTCGTTTTTGAAGATTAAACTGATTAAAATTCGGATTTTTCGGGAAGGTTACGCAGCTTACACTGTTTTGGCCATATCTGGAGTTCTAGAAGTCCGTTTTCAGCGATCTTACTGCCCACGCGAAGCTTGGGAGATTTTCTACAACTTGGGACAGATAGCAGGTGCAGAGAATGTAGGGAATAAATTCGCGCCTGGTTTCATTATGAAGCATTGCTGGGAAATTACTGTTGTGCCCTTTTCAAGTTCTAATTGTATTTTGGGCAGAGTTTAGAACTTTAATTTAATTCTAATTGTATTAGAAGGTAATTTCTTGCTGGGCAAGAGATCTAGAGCCTATTTAAACACATCTTAGCCTTGTAAATTGGGATCGCTTTATTATTATATCATAGCTTAGATCTGCAAGGGAGAACTTTTATTTTCTTTGAAGATTAAAGGTTTTTCTCTATTCTTATAATTATGTGTTCATCTTATAATTCTTGTTTTGTTAATTCAATTATGAGTGAGTAAATTATTAATCTAGGGTTAAGTAGAACCCTAGTTATGATTGATGTGTGAATTTTCCAATTCCCCCAATTTGATTGTTTAATTGCTCTTGCTTATTGAGTTGTATTAATTAATAATTACAAATCAGACGTGATTATGTGTATTGTTTAAACCAATATCTAATTATCAGCGAGAGTTGGATTTAGATGGTTGTGATTTATCCAATAAGAACATGAAATTCTCCATGAGAATAGGTAGAATGCATTGTTAGGAAATTAGGGTGCTGTGATTAATGTCTCTAAATTACATGATACCATGAGAATAGGATTGATTGTATTTTAAGAGAAGCCATTAATACTCGAGAGGGGTTATTGGTATTTATAGGGCGCATCTTTCCTTTTGAGTAATATATCTGATTAATTGGGGAGGAAATTCACGATTGCATCAATTCATGCTAGTGGGGACACTTAATTCTGGATGCTTTTAATATTTGATTAATACAAACACAATTCTCTTTAGTACAAAATTAGTTTAATAATCTCTCAATATTTATTGTGTTACTTGCTTAGCCGAATTAAATCAGAAATAACTGGTGATTGATACGTTTGTCTCTGTGGGATCGACTCTGACTTACCCTACTACATAGTTAGAAGGATTTGTTAGATATTATTATTTGATAGGCACGCGACAGCCTTGTCAACTGTTAAGAAAGAACCAGTAAAAACTAGTGTTAAACAGGTTAATATTGGTTTAATGACAGATTAACAACTCAAGCATAAGCTTAAGGAGTTAAAATCTGTTAAGAAACAGAAAGTGTCTAGAAAGAATAGGAATGGTAAAGTAGGCATTTCTCAGGGTAATTATCCAATGCTTGCTACTTTTGCTCCAAGAAAGACATGTCATAATTATGGTAGCACTAACCATCTTGCTAGTTTTTGCAGGAAGAACAAAAACATTAATTCTTTACCTCCCAAGTCTGAAGTAAGGAAAGTTAATGTTAGAACTAGACCACAGACTTTATGCAAACATTGTGGAAGTACATGGCATTCTATTTATACTTGCAGAGATTATCATGCTATTTATCATAATTACTATGAACCCAAGCCCAATTTGAAATGGGTTAAGGTTAATTCTGCAAGTATAAACTCTGAAAGTATTAGCTTAAACTCTGATAATGTGAATTCCGCTGCAAAAGCTAACAAATTTAAGAAAGCCAAAGGATCCAAGTAAGTCTGGATCCTTAAAACTAATCTTCAGTAAATGTTTGTGATTACAGGGCATCAGGGAGAGTACCCTAGTCGTGGACAGTGGATGTTCAGGACACATGACTGGAAATAAAGCCCTGCTATCAGAGTATGTGGAGAAGGCTGGCCCAAAAGTTTCCTATGGTGATGGCAACATAGGACATACTCTGGGATATGGAAATATCAATCTTGGAAGTGTCATCATCACAAATGTAGCTCTGGTTCCAGGACTCAAACATGATCTGCTATCAATGAGTCAAATCTATGACAGAGGATATCATGTAGATTTTCAGCCTAAATATTGTGAAATCATCAGTAAATCTACAGGGAAAGTTGTTCTAGTTGGACACATGCACAATAACATCTATGAAATAATGTTGTCAACAAACTTTGATGGAAAAGCAGTTTGTTTGTCAACAAGAATGTCCAGTGAAGAGAGTTGGAAGTGGCATAAGAAACTCTCTCATTTGAATCTGAACAACATCAATGAGCTAATAAGAAGGGATCTTGTTAGAGGACTTCCAAAATCTTTATTAAATGTTGATGGCCTGTGTGATTCCTGTCAAAAGGCCAAACAAAGGAAGTCATCTTTCAAGAGCAAGTTTGAATCTTCAATTGTTGATCCTTATCATCTTCTACATGTTAATCTTTTTGGACCAGTAAATGTGATGTCTATTGGAAGAAAGAAATATGCTTTAGTCATTGTTGATGAACACACCAGATTTACATGGGTGTATTTTCTAGCAAAGAAGGATGAAACTGCATTAACTCTGATGGAGCATGTAAAGCTACTGGACAAAGGATCAAAACATAAAGTCAAGATTATCAGAAGTGATAATGGAACTGAATTCAGAAAAGCAACAATAGAAGAATTCTGCAAGAACAGAGGAGTGAAGAAAGAGTTTTCTGCACCTGGTACACCACAACAAAATGGTGTAGTTGAAAGAAAGAACAGAACCTTGATAGAAGCTGCCAGAACTATGCTTGATGAAGCAAAATTGCCAACCTATTTCTGGGCAGAAGCTGTTCAAACTGCTTGTTTTACTCAGAATGCTACTCTGATCAACAAGCATGGAAAAACACCATATGAGATGGTGAGAGAAAATAAGCCAAACCTGAAATATTTTCATATTTTTGGGTGCAAGTGCTTTGTGCTGAAAACTCATCCTGAACAGTTGACAAAATTTGAGCTAAAAGTTGATGAAGGAATTTTTGTTGGCTATCCACTGTCAACTAAGGCATTCAGATTTTATAATCTGAGAACCAAAGTGATCATGGAGTCTATTCATGTGTCATTTGATGACAAGAAAATTACTGGACTTGAAGATGTAGATGATCATGATCAACTGCACTTTGAAAATGAAAATTTATTCTCTGATGAAGTAAACTCTGATGAGGCTGAACTGACAAACTCTGTTGAGCTAAACTCTGAACCTCTATTGGTAAATACTGAAGAAACTTCTCAGCCACAAACAAGGAGAGAACTAGTTGAGGGGGAGCATGAAGAATCACTTCAAAGTGATGAATCAAATTCTTAAAATGAGTCAGCTGAAAAATCTGGATCAAACTCTGATGACTCAAACTCTGAAAGTCCAAAATCTGACAATTCAAACTCTGAGCAGTTAAATTCAGGGGGAGCCTCGGAGAATGAAGAAAGTCAACAAGAAAATCAGGAGAACATGGATCGAGGGGGAGGATCAAACACTGAGAGAAGTCATTTGCCTTCAGCTAGAAATGGATAAAATCTCATACACCTAATTTGATTATTGGTGATCCAGATGCAAGAGTAAGGACAAGGAGTGCAACAACAAATGAATGTCTGTTTCATGCTTTCTTGTCACAATCTGAACCAAAGAAGGTAGAAGAAGCTCTTCAAGATGTTGACTGGATAACATCAATGCAGGAGGAGTTGAATTAATTTGAGAGAAATGAAGTTTGGACCCTTGTACCTAGACCAAAGAATAGGTCTGTTGTTGGTACTAAATGGGTTTTCAGAAATAAAACTGATAGTGAGGGGGTTGTTACAAGAAACAAGGCCAGACTTGTGGCAAAAGGCTATTCACAGCAGGAAGGAATAGATTATGATGAGACTTTTGCTCCAGTTACAAGATTGGAGGCAATAAGGATGTTTCTTGCATATGCTTCTCATAAGAAATTCAAGGTATTTCAAATGGATGTGAAAAGTGCCTTTCTGAATGGGAAACTTGAAGAAGAAGTGTTTGTTGAACAACCACAAGGATTTGTGGACCCCAAATATCCAGATTATGTCTACAGGCTTGATAAAGCACTCTATGGACTTAAGCAGGCACCAAGAGCATGGTATGAAACTTTGGCTCAATTTCTTCTAGAAAGTGGGTTCAACAGAGGTACTATTGATAAAACTCTGTTCTACTTTAAATCTGGTAGTGACCTGCTTTTAGTTCAAATATATGTTGATGACATAATTTTTGGCTCTACTAATGATAAACTCTGTACAAAGTTTGCCAAGTTAATGCAGTCCAGGTATCAAATGAGTATGATGGGAGAGCTTAGTTATTTTCTAGGCCTACAGGTGAAGCAAACAGATGATGGGATCTTATAAATCAAGCAAAATATACCAGAAATCTTCTCAAGAAATTTGGTATGCTTGACTGCTCATCTACATCAACTCTCATGGCAACAGCAACTAAGTTGGACAAAGATACAGGAGCATCAGTAAATATGACAAACTACAGAGGCATGATAGGGTCTCTTCTTTATCTGACAGCAAGTAGACCAGATATCATGTATGCAACCTGTCTCTATGCAAGGTTTCAGGCAGACCCAAGAGAACCACATCTCACATCTGTGAAAAGAATCTTTAAATATCTCAAGGGCACCATTACTTTAGGGCTGTGGTATCCCAGAGAATCAGATTTCAAGCTACTTGGTTACTCTGATGCAGACTTTGCAGGTTGTAAGATAGACAGAAAAAGCACCAGTGGAAGTTGTCATTTTCTGGGTGAAAGACTGGTTTCTTGGTACAGTAAGAAACAGAAATCAATTTCTACATCTACAGCTGAGGCAGAGTATATTGCAGCTGGTAGCTGTTGTGCACAGATTCTATGGATGAAGAATCAATTACTGGATTATGGATTAAGGTACAATAAGATTCCCATTTACTGTGATAATCAAAGTGTTATTGCTATGACAGGTAATCCAGTACAACATTCAATGACCAAGCACATCAGCATAAGGTATCACTTTATCAGAGAACATGTAGAGGAAGGAAACATCGAGCTCCATTTTGTGTCTACAGAACAACAGCTTGCAGATATCTTCACCAAGCCATTGAGTGAAGCTATATTTACAAGGCTGGTAAATGAACTTGGAATGGTCTCTGGTTTTGACTAGAGATATTGGTTAGACTCAAAATTTCACTTAATTAATGCATTACTTATGTTTCTGTGATGTTAAATGCTATGTGAACTCTGTTTTTAAACTCTGCTATGTAAACTCTGTTAGAATACTGTTTAACTATGTTAGCCTGTTCTGTCAGTCAAACATTGTTAACATGTTGGATTAACACTGATAAACTCTGATAATGTTATTGTCTGAGATGAACACCGATGAAGAAATCTGTATGAAGCATGATTCTCAGTTATTAATCATGAATCTTTCTAAGTTATCTGTGATCTAATCTTAGACTGTGCAGAAAATTAACACAAGCATGATATTGTTTCATATTTATAGCATCTCTTAGTTTATTAATCCTAAACTCTTAGTCTGTAAATACTGTGTGCATTGCCTCTCATGAATAACTTCTGATGATGATGACTTCTAAACTCTGTTAGTTAAACTCTGTTTGGTTAGGTGTTGTAATCAGTAAACTCCCGAAGAAATTGTATATAGACTGTTAAAATTTCTTTCTGATTATGTTGTATCTAGGAAGATCCAGGAACTTGCTGGTAATAGTAAGGGCTAAAATTCTCTAATTTTTGGTGACTAATCAAAGATCAGGAAGAACCAGGAACTTATCACAAGATAAGGGCTAAAATTGTCTAATTTTTGGTGACTAGTCAAAGACTAGGATGACCCAGGAACTTATCAAGAGATAAGGGCTAAAATTCTAGGATTTTTGGTGACTAGTCAGAGATTAGGAAGACCCAGGAACTTAACAAAATGATAAGGGCTAAAATTATAGGATTTTTGGTGACTAGTTACAACTTCTGTTAAAAAAAAATCTACATTTATTCTTTTTGTCAATTTTTAGCAGGGGTATTAGTTATTTCAGAGTTTCTGTATATATACTTACTACAGAGTTTAGCATTCATCATACATTTAGTGTTTACGATGAGAGTTTGTGCATCCAGTGTTTACTGATTTATTTTCATGGATTTTATGAAATATTAGATGCTCTAAAAATTGATTTAGTAAACTCTGCTATCCACACACAAATATTCACATCTGTGCAGTTTTTGAAAGGGTTTCAGTAATAAAGTTGGAGGATTGACAAATGCTGATGGATTTTGTCTAAATACTCTAAGGTATACTTTATTTCAGATGATTTCAAATTTGGAGTAAAAAGAGTTTTGACAGCTGTTGATAAGTGTGAGAAAGTACCAGTATTTATTGCTGAAATTACTATGCATGCACATCTGATTTGCTAATTATGTGCCACGTGTCCCACTCACACAAATCTCGATGAACGTGTCCCACTAGCACATGGTAAGTGGTTGCGTGTTTAATGGTAAAACGATTGGGTTTGTTTTCTTTACATATCTAATCATTTCACAACACGATTCATATTCACTTATTCACTTTCACACACACTCCCAATTACTTTTTACTCAACCACTCAGTTACTTCGCATTTTTCACTTGAACATTTCATCAAACACCTTCACTCATATCATTCTCTTTCGTATTTTCTTCTCGACCTGATTCTAATGGCTACCAAACCTTTTACTGCACTTGGACTTTTGTTTGTTTCTAATAACTATGCAGCCCCACTGAACAATGAAAACGTTCCAAACGCTTTTCATCTGATTCAGAACTTCTTGAGGGATTCTGAGATTGGTCAAGCCTTGGTTGAACCTCAAACGCTTTCTGCATCACAGATTGCTTCTTTCTGGCAACACTCTGTTTATGATGATGGAGGAGATAATGGGACTCCATCTATTATTTTCACTTATGAGGAAACAGACTATGTTATCACTCCAGATACAGTCAGAGAAACCATGGGATTTGACACTCACACCTCGTACAGTGTTGTTTCTGAAAAGAATCTGCGAGAGATGTTGCAGCAGATTGGATACTCTGGATCTTTGGCCAAACTTGGGTCAGTGAAAAGGCCACAGTTGAGAAAGGAATGGAGTTTCTTCTTTGACTGTATTACAAGGGCGTTTGGTAAGAAGGTCACCAACTGGGATGCAATTCCTATTGACAATCTACAAATCGGGTATTCTCTTCTCTATGGAAGTAATTTCGATTTTTGCAGACTTGTTTTAATGAATATAGGTGATAGATTGTAAGAGTCTACAACTGTCTATTTTGCTAGATTCTGTCAATTATTATTTACTGCATGTGTGCCCAACTTATTAAAATGAATTAATCAATTAATTAAATAAATTAAATTATTATTTAAAAATAATTAAATAATTAAATTTAATTTTTAGAAATTAAAATAATAATACATAAAAGAATTTTGAATTTTAGAAAAATTTTATAAAAATATGACCCAAAAACATTTTTCTGAAAAGTTATACAGAAAAAATGGATCAAACAGTACTATTCATCACGTTCTTCACACATTCATCACCAAGAACCTTCAACCACCGTTAATGGAGGTTCGCCGGAATCCGGAATTTTTCCGGCGACCTTAACAACTCCGGTGACCATAACTTTCACAAAACCAAACCAAATCAAGCGTGTAAAATATGGATCTTGACTAAAATTTCACGACAAACTCAACCGTGCGAACGAAAGCAACAAAAACACGGCCGAAATCCGGCGAGCTTGAACCCAAATTCGGCCGAAACTCGTTCTCCTTCATTTCTAAACCAAATCGCGTGTTTAACATCAAAAAATGAAGCTTATAACTCATACAATCTAACCCCTAACACCTCTAACACGAACAATCATCACAACCCACGAACGAATCGATTAAAGAAACTAATTAAACTTAAAACTCAAATATCACAATACAACGATAGAATGATACAATTAACTACATGAATCGACTATAAATGATCATATAAAGCTATTGGAATCATCAAAACAACCGTAAAATCGCTCAATCAAAAAGTCCCAATTTGACTCAAGAACCCTAGAATTCGAATTGGCAAAACTAGAAATATAACGATGAAATTAAACATGGAATTGAACTCCTGGCATCAATATGAAGCTATACAAACAATCACTTCAACCGTAAAATCAACTAATCAAAAACCCCCAAATTCATGAAGAACCCTAATTCGGCAGATTCAAAGAAAACTTAATATAAAATCATAAATTTACCCAACACGAAAATTGTTGAGGGATTATGAAAGAGGGTATTGAGAGCTTCGATTTGAGTATAAGAACACAAAAATCCGATATCAATAACACCTTCAAATTTGGATTTGATCCTCAAGAACAGGATAGAGAAAATATATTCTTATGTTTATTTATTTATATAAAATCTGATTTATATGAATTTTTAATAAATAAAAAAAATTCTGATTCCTATTTATATTAATCGAAAATTAATACCCCAAAAATATTTTTAACCCCTAATTAAAATCATTAAGACTTAAAAATAATTTTTATTGGATAAAAAGGTAAAATTTTTATTTTTAAACAAATATAATATAAATGTCAAAATTCTCCAAAAATTACGAATATTACAAAAATTACAACATAATGCATTTTTAAACATCCTATTATTATACAAAAATAATTTTATCAAAAACAAGGCCTCGAATACAATATAGGGGCTGAGTCCAAAAATTAAAATGCGAAATAACTGTATTCTAAAAATATAAAAATCATAGAAAAATAGAATAAATATTCTATGATACACAGAAGTCACATAACACGCATGGGATAATTTCCTTATTTAATAAAAATCATAACACGTTTAAATGTATTAAAAATAAACTAACACACAGTAAAATCAACTAAAAATATATTTTAATATAATAAATTACACGTAATTTTCCCGGTCGTTACATCAACCGTCTCAACCACAACCTCAATCTTCCATTAAACCTCAATCTGACCACCAGCCATCTAAACCAAAACGTGGAGGTAGAACAAAGCATCCTGCTCATAATTCCAGGCATAGCTCTGCTAGAGCTAAGAGGGCCAGAAAAGAGAAAAAGGAGAGGGCAAATAAGTCTCCATCACCCTCTCTTGTTGAGATAGATGAAGAGTCAACCTCTGCTGAAGAAGAGGTAGCAGTTGAGGTGCAGACCTATAAAAGAAGAAAGTTAATAATTGCTGACTCTGATGAAGACATGAATATTGGAGCTCCACGGGTACTTCCTACAGAAATACCTGCTGTTGAGATAAACACTAAAGAAGAAGTTGTGCAATCACCAGTACATATGCAAATGGATGAGGATAACAGAGATGGTTTTTGTAAGAACCCAGATTTTTGGTAGAATTAAAACTTTTTAATTATGTAATAATATGGGAATGAATAGTGGTTATGACTGCGATGTAACGAAGGTCTATTAAATGAAGGGAATGGATTTGAATTCAATTATTTATATGTCATGCAGAATACTTTTGGTTGACAGCATAGATAAGAATGATCTATCTCCTAAGGATATAAGTATATTACTTCAAGTAAGATTATTCTTGTGCCATCCAAATCAATATCTATTATAAGTCCAGCGGTTCCGTAAAAAGGTTAAGGAACACTCGAGAGTGAACCAGGTTCATTTTCCTAATTATAGGAATTAAATAAAAATAAGTGATGAATAGTGATTTTGGTGGAATTTGGAATATAATTATAATAATGTTATACCCGGTATTCGGAACGGATTTCTGAGTTCGTATTAGTGATCCAGGAGGAAAATAAGTGTATGTAAAGGCTGTCGGATTCAGAAAAATAGCACTTTTATTTTCTCCGAGAATTCCTTGGACACTGCAAGACATAAGGAATTATAAAAGGAATTTAAGGAATTTAAATTCGAGAAGTATTAAGAAAGATGAGGAATAGTATTATAAATATTAAGAAGGTTTTCGGTAAAACTCTAACTAGAAACGAATGAGTTATTCCCTCGAACGATCAACGAATTAAGCAATAAACGGACAAAGAAACAAGCAGAGGGAGCAAGAGTCTTGTTCAAGCCACTAGAAAATATCTAGTAACCATTATAGTTACAAGACTAACTAGAACCATTAGAGATCAACTAGTACTTAGCAAATCAAATCACTTGGTTAAGCCTTAAACCATCCAATCTTCAACACTTGTCCTCACAAATACATCATTCTATACATCACAACTTTATTAAAGTAACAAGGATGAGATATTATCTACAACAAGTCACTTTATGCATTATTTTCAAGCAACCAAGCAAAGAACTCATCTTTCTCTCCAAGAACAAAACATTCGGCCCTTTTGGAAATTCCAAATTCAAAATCCAACTTCCAACCATTTGTTGATCTTGAAACTTTTATGGTCAGACTTACATTTCATATAAATGATCTCCTCAAAATCCTAGCTTCAATCTCTTCTTTTTCCATTTTCAAAAAAAATGATTTAAGAGGAGGGTGAATAGTGTTTTCATGAACTAATCTTGTTTTTCCTTGATTTCTTTGGTTGATTTAGCAAGCTTAAGCACTTCTAAGGACCATACCAAGCATGGTGAGGCTAGATCATACTCCAAGGAAGGTATAACAACTTGAAACCCTAGGCTTTACTTTGAGATTTTGCATGTTCTTGATGGATCTAGCTTAGTTAGTATTATGTTCATGTTATAAGCATGATTATAAGCATGATTGTGATTTAGATTTGATAAATGTTAAAAATAGCTTCGATGAATGGAAAGGCATTTCTTGGCCTCAGTTCATAGTTATAAATCATGTATATGTTGTTTGGGATGGATACCTTGATTATTGGAAGGTTTGGAATTTAGAAATATTCGATTTATAGCCGTCGTAATGCCGAAATTTCGTTAACATTAAGAACACGAATTTGACAGTAGGTATAACTCACTGTTTAGCTTCTACTTTTGCCATGATTAGCTAGATTATGTTATGAGCTTCGTTTTGATATAAAGATCGCATGAAACGGACTTACGGTTTAGGAGTTATGATTAAATTCGTAAAAGTGGTTCGGAACCGTAATCAAAAGTTCGTAACCGAAATTGGATCCCATTAATATTGCGAAATCAGTGGCGAATCTTAATAATTAAATAATAGAGATAAAAAGGAAGGTGTGGGAGAAGACCGCATGTCAAATGGATCGTTTTCCGATTTTATAAAAATGTTCGAATCTAGGTTAAGTACGAAAGTACCCCTAAAAGGTATACTTGGTTATAACTTCGGTAAACCACTTAGGAAACGATCGATAAATATCGAGGTCTAATCTTTCGACTTTATAACTTATACGATTTAAATACTTACCATATGTAAGTGTAATGTCATGCTTTAGTAACGAACAAGTATCGGGTAATAAAAGCAATAATAAGAGTGAATTAGAGGGGTATAACGAAACGACTTGAAAACGTGTTTCGATTTAAGTTAAGTTTATACTTAACCTTTTGAAAGGTGTTAAGTGATTAATCCCGAATGCCTTGGCTATTTATAGATCATCAGGCTGACCCGGGACCCGCTACCACTACCCCTACTCGTACTCGATTTCCAGGCAAGTTTCGAATCCTTCTTTAAGGCTGTTGTTGTGAATATATATATATATATATATATATGTTTCTGTTACAGTACATATGCCATAGCATGCATGCCTACTTTAAAAAGTCATATTGATATACTTGTTCCCTGAATTATTGTTGGATTATAAGCTAGATAGTTATTATATCAGTTATAAGCCGGAAATTACTAAGACCCTTAAGCGAAGGGCATCTGAATCTCATTCTTTGACTATAGACCGGGAGTCGTTATTCCTTGATATATTGATATTATTTTCAGAGGAAAATAACTAAGTAAATATTTTCCATTTATTATCTGGCGAATATTATTGGAATATTCCCTTGAGATTATTTGATAAATATTATTCGGATTATCCATCAAATGTTTATTTATTCGAGTAATATTATATATTTAATATTCATCTAAAGTCGATTAAATATTCGAATATTATTTCGAACTCTCAGTTAAGTTATTTAATTAGAGAATATTCATTCTTATTTACTCGATAAATATTATTTTGAATATTCATTCGAGTTTATTTATTTAATGAATATTATCTTAATATTCATTCGAGCCTTATTTATTTAAATGAATATTAATTCGAATATTCATTCAATCTCTATTTATTTTATAAATATTAGTTGAACATTGATTCGAACTCCAGTTATTCGATAAATATTACTGTGAATATTCCCTTGAGATAAGGAATATTATCTTCGGCCTTTATTTAAATTCGATTCAATTATTGAACATAATTTCAAATATTCATTCGATAATCATTTCTTCGATAAATATTATTAAGTTGAATATTCATTATTTATTCAATGAATATTGTCCCAAATATTAAGTCGATAATTATTCCATCAATATGTATCCTTCTTGAGTTGAATATTCACTATTGATTCAATAAATATTATCTCCAATGTCCATCTGACGGTTACTCCATCAATAAACATTGTTATTGATTTGAATATTCATTATTTGTTCAATGAATATTATTCTGAATATTTATTCAAAGATTATTCCGAGCAACCCTTTTTCAATATCTGTGACTTAATAAATATTCTTGGAATATTTATTTAGTTCTTCTAACTCGTTTCAAAGATACTTGGTGTCATTCACATAGTATCATCGACCTTCGAACATTATATAATTATTACAGAGTCTTATTAATATCATTATATTATCAAGGAAGGTTCTCAGTGATTCCATTCTTCCTTCGATTCTATTGTAAGGGAACCTTACTTGAGAAATGTTATTTATCTTGTGACTGCCCGGTCATAAATTATTCGCTTCACTCGCAACTTGGATGCTATTATTCATGGTATTATGTGTACCCACTCATTATTCGAGGGGTAAGAATGTTGGAACAAGTCAGTATCCATTAACAAGCAGCAGCTTGGGAAATATTGGTAAATTTTCCTTTCCATTTAGATATGACTACCTTGTGGAGTCTTATCAACAAGTATTATACTTGGGGAAAGGGGGACGAACTTTATGTTTCAAAGTTATGGATGTGGAATGAACTAGGAGATGCGTAAGTGACCCAGTGGCGCCGGTCCAGCAAATGGCCCAACCGTTGGCCGAGGGGGTTCCAGAGGGCGGTAGACAAGCAAATCCGTCGGTGCTTCCTTCTACATGTAGTAAACAAGAGGTGGGGAGCATAACATGCGACTGATCATCGTGTATATGCTATGTCTCCTGGCGCGTCAAACTCCAGTATTAGTTCATCACTCAATGCTGGAAATTTTCTGCAACACCATCATAGTTGGCAGAATTGAAAAGTATTTCAAACTGGAATTGCAATATCATTCTGCAAGTTCCTATTTTTATGAAAATGATGCTATCTTGCTTATTTTGGCATAGCATATGCTTCCACGAAATATATATCTGTTGAGTTACCTTGTAACTTCATCCTTTATATTAAACTGGCAATATTTTCTCTAATGCATGGCATATGATTTCAAAACATATCTTTGAACTGTCTTATATATTACTGCACAGTTATATATTGTTGGTGGGCTGTTGCTCACCCTTGCTTATTTATTATGTCACAACAACAGCTAGGTCACATGGCCCGCGTCAGGCGCACTCGGCGCAAGCAGGTTACCCGCCCCGCAGGGCTACCCGTTGATATCATCGCTGCCATTGCTGAGGTAGCATAGATCAGCAGCCTTTGATTACCAGTTTAATTATATGTATCAATAATGATTAATCAACGGTAAAACTTTTAAACTTATGATGTTATCCTTTTGGCTTGTAATAACTTTTATTCGTAAACCAGTAATGCAAGACTTATTTCAATTTCATCTCTGGGACTATAACTGTGTGTGTGTGAGTGGTTATTATTGTGGGGTCACAGCAGGTGATTTATTTATTATGGACTCAAGTAAAGTATGAATCATGGAAAATAAGACCGTAACGACCCGATCCCGGACCCCGGATCTGGGGGTGTTACAGAAATGGTATCAGAGAGAGAGTTATAAATCCCAAGAGATGATGCGACGCTATACAATAATAAATTCACTAAGATAATAAGAACTCTTGCCAAGTTCACCTAAAACCCTTATGGGAACTTTTAAGTATCATGATAGTAATATAATTCGTCATTGTGTAGGCGAGCGACGTCCCTGATCCAGAGGAGTATGAGAGACAGCACGATGAGGAGGTCCAGGTTGATGCTGATACTGATGTTGTTGAGTCAGAGGAGGAGGACCCTGAGGTCCAGGTTGATGCTGATACTGATGTTGTTGAGTCAGAGGAGGAGGACCCTGAGGTCTAGGTTGATGCTGATGTCATTGAGTCTGAGGAGGAGGCGGACCCGGAGGAGGTCCAGGCAGGGCAGGACGTTGAGTTAGTTGATGAGGGTGCCGAGGGAGATGTTGATGAGCCCATGGCTGATGTTGTAGGAGGTTCCGGACTTCATGTGCCACCCCTCTCTGATGAGAGAGCCCCTACCCCGCCACCACTACCTATGAGCCCATTGTCAGATGAGTTGGAGGCATTGACCCCAGAGCCACAGCAGACAGAGGCTGCCCTTCCAGCAGATCCAGCCCCTCCACCCCATGGTCCGACAGGGGACGTCCCAGCATGTTTTCAACACTACGTTGTGACCAGACTTACTACTGAGATAGACGTGGCTGAGGCTAGGCTCGCAGAGTCCCGCAGAGAGCTAGCCGCAGAGAGATAGGCCCGGTTGAGGCACCTGGGTGGTAGGCGTGCCAGAGCTAGAGATATGTATAGGCAGGTGACCGGCATAGAGCTGAGGGCCCGTGTGAGGGTGCGACGGTTACCCAGTGATGGGCATGGCATGGTATCCAGGGCTGATGCAGAGGAGATTTTCCGCCTTGCTATGAGGAGGGTTCTAGATTTGGCCCGCCGTCGTGGCTGACTGCAGTGTTAGTGATGTATTGGTCTAGTTATCTAGTCTTGTACGGTCATAGTAGTGCCGATTTTTGGTAGGGATAGTTTCAGCTTGTAGTTCCCTGTTGCAGACTAGACAGATAGACAGCTTATCTCACTTTTGACTAGTTATTATTCAGATGGTTGTATTTCCTTAAAACTGTTGTTGTATGTCGGATATTGTACCGTTTGGTACTTGGTATATATTTATTTCCCTTTTCAGTCATTTCAGTTTCTTATGACGCGATCACTAGTTTATTATATTATATCTGCCCGTACTGCTTTCGACTAAAACTGCCATGATATATAGAACTGTGGGATCCTAAATCCATTTATGCATCGATATTGTGAGGAAAACCCTCTAAAATAGGTGAATAAACCTAATGTATATTGTCCAAATTTTCAGTAAAATGCCTCCGAGAAGAATGGGTACTAGAGCTAACCCTCACGAATCTACTGACCAAGAAAGTGACAATCAACATGAGGAAAATTTTGAGTATAATGAAGAACAGGATCAGGACTATAATGAGCAGGAGGATTCCCATTATGGGATGGGGGATGAAACTTTCTATACTGCAGAGTTTGAAGAGGAAATAGAAGAAGGGGAAACTGAAGTCGAACATCAGGGGGAGAACCAGGGCGGAAACCCCATGGGACAATTTATGGATCTGCTCAGGCAGAATTTGAACCAACATCCCCAACCACCCCAAGGAAACAACACCACTGTGGCCAATTCCTTTAGGGCCTTCAAGTCCCTCAAACCCCCAGAGTTTCACGGATCGGCTGACCCCGTAGAGGCAAGGGCCTGGGTCAAGGAAATGGAGAAATCTTTCGAGATTCTGAGTATTGGGGAAGCCCAAAAGACTGTCTTTGTTACCTACTTGCTAAAAGGAGAGGCCAACTATTGGTGGGAAGCTAAGAAGAATATGGAGACCGATGCTATTGTAACCTGGGATAGGTTTAAACAATTGTTTCTAGAGAAGTATTTCCCAAAGTTTATGAAAACCCAGATGGAACTTAAGTTTCTAGAGCTAAAGCAGAACAACTTGTCGGTGGCCGATTATGAAGCCAAGTTTACTGAGTTATCAAGGTTTGTGCCGGAATTTGTAGATACTGAGGAAAAGAGGGCTAACAGGTTTCAACAGGGGTTGAAACAATGGATTCAGAATCGAGTGGCAGTTTTAGAGATTAATGATTATGCCACCTTGGTGCAAAAGGCGACCATTGTGGAAGCAGGTAGTGATCAGGCACAGAGAGAAAGAGAAAAAGGGGGATTAAAGAGAAAGCATGCCAGTATGGTCGGAGGTTCCGCAGGAGGAAGACCCCCGAATAGGTTCAATCGAGGAGCAGTATCCCTACCTGGGAGGAATGTTGAGTTTAAACCATCTGTGAGTACAACTGTGAGCCAGGGCGGCCAGCAGTTAGGAATGTCTCGTTCTCACCTTTCCAGACCTCCACTACCAGCATGCACAACTTGTGGGAAAAGGCACCCTGGAGTATGCAATCAGAAGCAGTCCGTCTGTTATAAGTGTGGACGAGTGGGTCACTACTCCAACAGGTGTACCGCGGTTAATCCTACTGCTAGTAAGAACAATACCTGTTTCCAGTGTGGACGTCCAGGGCACATGAGGAAGGACTGCCCAATGAACAAACCAGCAGCCTCAGGGGCAAGCAAAGCTACCTCCAACAGGCCACCAACTGCTAGAACTTTTAACATGACAGTGCAAGATGCCGTGAGGAACACGGATGTGATAGCAGGTACATTTTCCCTCAATTCAGTCAGTGCAAATGTTTTATTTGATTCTGGGGCAACTAAGTCTTTTATATCTAGAGATTTTGCACATAAATTGAAACTTAAAACTCAACCACTAAGGGAGTCTTTGCAAGTAGAGATAGCTAATCAGGAAGTCGTTCCAGTTAATCAGATTCACTCCGATTGCAAAATAGAAATAGGAGGACGATCCTTCTGTGTTGATTTGATCCCTTTTAAGCTAGGGGAATTCGATGTTATTTTGGGAATGGACTGGTTGTCTCGTAATAATGCGCAAATAGATTGTAAAGGTAAAAAGGTTAAGTTGAAAACCCCAGGAAAGAAGGAAATAGTGTTTAAAGGGTTACGACAGACCCAGACCATTCTAACCATGGCACAGACCAAGAGACTGCTACGAAAAGGAAACGAAGCTTATTTAGCTTACGTTATCGACACCCAGAAAGAGGCGCCCAAGATACAAGACATTCCGGTGGTTAACGAATTTGAAGATGTGTTTCCTGAAGATCTTCCTGGATTACCACCAGATAGAGTGATTGAGTTTGCTATCGAGTTAGCCCCGGGGACGGCGCCAGTTTCAAAGGCCCCATACCGATTAGCACCAGTGGAAATGAAAGAGCTAGCAAAGCAATTACAGGAATTATTGGATAAGGGTATGATAAGACCCAGTGTGTCGCCTTGGGGCGCACCAGTGTTGTTCGTAAAGAAAAAGGACGGGAGTATGAGGTTATGCATCGACTATCGAGAGTTGAACAAGCTAACCATAAAGAATAAGTACCCGTTACCCAGAATTGATGATTTGTTTGATCAGCTAAGAGGAGCTGTGTATTTCTCCAAGATTGACTTGAGAACCGGATATCACAAACTGAAGATTAAACCTGAAGATATCCCAAAGACTGCATTCCGTACCAGATATGGACACTATGAATTCTTGGTGATGTCGTTTGGATTAACCAACGCCCCAGCAGCTTTCATGGATTTAATGAACAGAGTGTTCAAGGAATATTTGGATCAGTTTGTTATAGTCTTTATTGATGATATTCTGATCTACTCAAAGACAGAAGAAGAGCACGCTGAGCATTTGAGGATAACCTTGGAAACACTCCGGAAGGAGCAGTTATATGCCAAATTCTCAAAGTGTGAGTTCTGGAAAAATGAAGTACAATTTTTAGGGCACGTAATCAATAAAGAAGGAGTGCTAGTTGACCCCTCCAAGATAGAGGCAGTTTCAAATTGGGAACGACCAACCACTCCAACAGAGGTAAGGAGTTTCATAGGGTTAGCAGGATATTATAGACGATTTGTTCAAGATTTTGCAAAGATTGCAGCCCCGTTAACTCGACTTACCCGGAAAACTGAGAAATTTGAATGGACTGAAAAATGCGAGAAGAGTTTTCAAGAGCTGAAGAAAAGGTTGGTAACGGCCCTAGTGTTGGCGTTGCCTGATGGAAAAGGAGATTTCATAATTTACAGTGATGCTTCGCATAAAGGATTGGGATGTGTGCTTATGCAGCACGGCAAGGTAATAGCATATGCGTCAAGACAATTGAAGGATTACGAGATCCGATACCCCACCCATGATCTAGAATTAGCAGCAATTGTTTTTGCCTTAAAAATTTGGAGGCACTACTTGTATGGAGAGAAGTGTGAGATTTACACTGACCATAAGAGCCTCAAGTACATTTTTACGCAGAAAGAGCTCAACATGCGCCAGAGAAGATGGCTAGAGCTAATCAAGGATTATGACTGTGAGATTCGTTATCACCCAGGCAAGGCCAATGTGGTGGCTGATGCCCTTAGCAGGAAAGAGAAGCTCAAAATGATAACTACGGAGAAAGAATTGATAAAAGACTTTGAGAAACTGGAAATTGAGATTAAGACACCAGAAGAAGGTCAAGAAAAGTTGATGGAAATTCGAATCAAGCCTCCATTGTTGGAAAAGATTAGGCGATGCCAAGAGCAAATGATGGAAGCAGAAAAGAACTCGACTAAGGAGTTAATGACTGGGGAAGAAATCAAGTGTGAAAAAGATAAAGGAGGGATCATGAGATATATGTGGAGGATATGGGTCCCAAACGATCAGGAACTCAAGGAAGAAATTCTATATGAGGCACACAACTCAGGATACTCAGTGCACCCCGGTAGCACCAAGATGTATAGAGATTTGAAAGAGTACTACTGGTGGCCCAACATGAAAAAGGACGTGGTAGAATGGGTAAGCAAATGCTTGACTTGCCAGAAAGTGAAAGCAGAGCACCAGAGGCCCAGTGGACTTCTGCACCCCTTAGAGATTCCCGAATGGAAATGGGAACATATAGCTATGGACTTCGTAGTAGGTTTGCCAAGGACCAAAGCGAATCATGATGCCATATGGGTGATTATAGACCGACTAACAAAGTCAGCTCACTTCCTACCGATCAATGAAAGGTACACGGTCGATAGGCTAGTAGATATCTACCTCAAAGAGATAGTGGCACGACATGGAGTCCCAGTCGCCATAGTATCTGACAGAGATCCCAGATTTAACTCCAGGTTTTGGAGGAGCTTTCAGGAATGTGTGGGAACCAGGCTAAACATGAGTACAGCTTACCATCCCCAGACAGACGGGCAAAGTGAAAGGACCATCCAGACACTAGAAGATATGTTGAGAGTCTGTGCTATAGACTTTAAAGGAAATTGGGATGATCACTTGCCATTGATTGAGTTCTCCTACAATAATAGCTTTCATTCAAGCATAGGGATGCCGCCTTACGAGGCCCTTTATGGAAGGAAATGCCGATCTCCCTTATATTGGGATGAAGTTGGAGAGCGAAAGATGCTCGGGCCTGAGATGGTCCAACGGACTAAAGATGCAGTGGATCTAATCAGAGGACGGCTGGTAGCAGCCCAAGACCGACAAAAGAAATATGCCGACTTATCTCGGAAAGGAAAAGAATATGAGGGGGGAGACCTAGTGCTCTTGAAGGTATCTCCTTGGAAGGGTTTAATGAGGTTTGGAAAGAAAGGGAAGCTGAGCCCTAGATATATTGGGCCATTTGAGATCTTAAGACGTATTGGGGAGCTAGCTTATGAACTGGCATTACCCCCAAACCTGCAGCAAGTGCACAATGTGTTCCATGTCTCAATGCTAAGGAAATATAACCCAGATGCCAAGCACATAGTGGAATATGAGCACATGGACATGCAACCAGACTTGACCTATGTAGAGCAACCGGTGGAAATCATAGACCGAAAAGATCAAGTGCTCCGAAACAAGGTCATCAAGCTTGTCAGAGTTTTATGGCAGAACCACAACATAGAAGAATCAACCTGGGAGCTAGAAAGTGCAATGATGGAAAAGTACCCCCATTTGTTTTCAAGCTGATTCCGGGACGGAATCCTTTTAAGGAGGGGAGACTGTAAGAACCCAGATTTTTGGTAGAATTAAAACTTTTTAATTATGTAATAATATGGGAATGAATAGTGGTTATGACTGCGATGTAACGAAGGTCTATTAAATGAAGGGAATGGATTTGAATTCAATTATTTATATGTCATGCAGAATACTTTTGGTTGACAGCATAGATAAGAATGATCTATCTCCTAAGGATATAAGTATATTACTTCAAGTAAGATTATTCTTGTGCCATCCAAATCAATATCTATTATAAGTCCAGCGGTTCCGTAAAAAGGTTAAGGAACACTCGAGAGTGAACCAGGTTCATTTTCCTAATTATAGGAATTAAATAAAAATAAGTGATGAATAGTGATTTTGGTGGAATTTGGAATATTATTATAATAATGTTATACCCGGTATTCGGAACGGATTTCTGAGTTCGTATTAGTGATCCAGGAGGAAAATAAGTGTATGTAAAGGCTGTCGGATTCAGAAAAATAGCACTTTTATTTTCTCCGAGAATTCCCTGGACACTGCAAGACATAAGGAATTATAAAAGGAATTTAAGGAATTTAAATTCGAGAAGTATTAAGAAAGATGAGGAATAGTATTATAAATATTAAGAAGGTTTTCGGTAAAACTCTAACTAGAAACGAATGAGTTATTCCCTCGAACGATCAACGAATTAAGCAATAAACGGACAAAGAAACAAGCAGAGGGAGCAAGAGTCTTGTGCAAGCCACTAGAAAATATCTAGTAACCATTATAGTTACAAGACTAACTAGAACCATTAGAGATCAACTAGTACTTAGCAAATCAAATCACTTGGTTAAGCCTTAAACCATCCAATCTTCAACACTTGTCCTCACAAATACATCATTCTATACATCACCACTTTATTAAAGTAACAAGGATGAGATATTATCTACAACAAGTCACTTTATGCATTATTTTCAAGCAACCAAGCAAAGAACTCATCTTTCTCTCCAAGAACAAAACATTCGGCCCTTTTGGAAATTCCAAATTCAAAATCCAACTTCCAACCATTTGTTGATCTTGAAACTTTTATGGTGAGACTTACATTTCATATAAATGATCTCCTCAAAATCCTAGCTTCAATCTCTTCTTTTTCCATTTTCAAAAAAAATGATTTAAGAGGAGGGTGAATAGTGTTTTCATGAACTAATCTTGTTTTTCCTTGATTTCTTTGGTTGATTTAGCAAGCTTAAGCACTTCTAAGGACCATACCAAGCATGGTGAGGCTAGATCATACTCCAAGGAAGGTATAACAACTTGAAAACCTAGGCTTTACTTTGAGATTTTGCATGTTCTTGATGGATCTAGCTTAGTTAGTATTATGTTCATGTTATAAGCATGATTGTGATTTAGATTTGATAAATGTTAAAAATAGCTTCGATGAACGGAAAGGCATTGCTTGGCCTCATTTCATAGTTATAAATCATGTATATGTTGTTTGGGATGGATACCTTGATTATTGGAAGGTTTGGAATTTAGAAATATTCGATTTATAGCCGTCGTAATGCCGAAATTTCGTTAACATTAAGAACACGAATTTGACAGTAGGTATAACTCACTGTTTAGCTTCGACTTTTGCCATGATTAGCTAGATTATGTTATGAGCTTCGTTTTGATATAAAGATCGCATGAAACGGACTTACGGTTTAGGAGTTATGATTAAATTCGTAAAAGTGGTTCGGAACCGTAATCAAAAGTTCGTAACCGAAATTGGATCCCATTAATATTGCGAAATCAGTGGCGAATCTTAATAATTAAATAATAGAGATAAAAAGGAAGGTGTGGGAGAAGACCGCATGTCAAATGGATCGTTTTCCGATTTTATAAAAATGTTCGAATCTAGGTTAAGTACGAAAGTACCCCTAAAAGGTATACTTGGTTATAACTTCGGTAAACCACTTAGGAAACGATCGATAAATATCGAGGTCTAATCTTTCGACTTTAAAACTTATACGATTTAAATACTTACCATATGTAAGTGTAATGTCATGCTTTAGTAACGAACAAGTATCGGGTAATAAAAGCAATAATAAGAGTGAATTAGAGGGGTATAACGAAACGACTTGAAAACGTGTTTCGATTTAAGTTAAGTTTATACTTAACCTTTTGAAAGGTGTTAAGTGATTAATCCCGAATGCCTTGGCTATTTATAGATCATCAGGCTGACCCGGGACCCGCTACCACTACCCCTACTCGTACTCGATTTCCAGGCAAGTTTCGAATCCTTCTTTAAGGCTGTTGTTGTGAATATATATATATATATATGTTTCTGTTACAGTACATATGCCATAGCATGCATGCCTACTTTAAAAAGTCATATTGATATACTTGTTCCCTGAATTATTGTTGGCTTATAAGCTAGATAGTTATTATATCAGTTATAAGCCGAAAATTACTAAGACCCTTAAGCGAAGGGCATCTGAATCTCATTCTTTGACTATAGACCGGGAGTCGTTATTCCTTGATATATTGATATTATTTTCAGAGGAAAATAACTAAGTAAATATTTTCCATTTATTATCTGGCGAATATTATTGGAATATTCCCTTGAGATTATTTGATAAATATTATTCGGATTATCCATCAAATGTTTATTTATTCGAGTAATATTATATATTTAATATTCATCTAAAGTCGATTAAATATTCGAATATTATTTCGAACTCTCAGTTAAGTTATTTAATTAGAGAATATTCATTCTTATTTACTCGATAAATATTATTTTGAATATTCATTCGAGTTTATTTATTTAATGAATATTATCTTAATATTCATTCGAGCCTTATTTATTTAAATGAATATTAATTCGAATATTCATTCAATCTCTATTTATTTTATAAATATCAGTTGAACATTGATTCGAACTCCAGTTATTCGATAAATATTACTGTGAATATTCCCTTGAGATAAGGAATATTATCTTCGGCCTTTATTTAAATTCGATTCAATTATTGAACATAATTTCAAATATTCATTCGATAATCATTTCTTCGATAAATATTATTAAGTTGAATATTCATTATTTATTCAATGAATATTGTCCCAAATATTAAGTCGATAATTATTCCATCAATATGTATCCTTCTTGAGTTGAATATTCACTATTGATTCAATAAATATTATCTCCAATGTCCATCTGACGGTTACTCCATCAATAAACATTGTTATTGATTTGAATATTCATTATTTATTCAATGAATATTATTCTGAATATTTATTCAAAGATTATTCCGAGCAACCCTTTTTCAATATCTGTGACTTAATAAATATTCTTGGAATATTTATTTAGTTCTTCTAACTCGTTTCAAAGATACTTGGTGTCATTCACATAGTATCATCGACCTTCGAACATTATATAATTATTACAGAGTCTTATTAATATCATTATATTATCAATGAAGGTTCTCAGTGATTCCATTCTTCCTTCGATTCTATTGTAAGGGAACCTTACTTGAGAAATGTTATTTATCTTGTGACTGCCCGGTCATAAATTATTCGCTTCACTCGCAACTTGGCTGCTATTATTCATGGTATTATGTGTACCCACTCATTATTCGAGGGGTAAGAATGTTGGAACAAGTCAGTATCCATTAACAAGCAGTAGCTTGGGAAATATTGGTAAATTTTCCTTTCCATTTAGATATGACTACCTTGTGGAGTCTTATCAACAAGTATTATACTTGGGGAAAGGGGGACGAACTTTATGTTTCAAAGTTATGGATGTGGAATGAACTAGGAGATGCGTAAGTGACCCAGTGGCGCCGGTCCAGCAAATGGCCCAACCGTTGGCCGAGGGGGTTCCAGAGGGCGGTAGACAAGCAAATCCGTCGGTGCTTCCTTCTACATGTAGTAAACAAGATGTGGGGAGCATAACATGCGACTGATCATCGTGTATATGCTATGTCTCCTGGCGCGTCAAACTCCAGTATTAGTTCATCACTCAATGCTGGAAATTTTCTGCAACACCATCATAGTTGGCAGAATTGAAAAGTATTTCAAACTGGAATTGCAATATCATTCTGCAAGTTCCTATTTTTATGAAAATGATGTTATCTTGCTTATTTTGGCATAACATATGCTTCCACGAAATATATATCTGTTGAGTTACCTTGTAACTTCATCCTTTATATTAAACTGGCAATATTTTCTCTAATGCATGGCATATGATTTCAAAACATATCTTTGAACTGTCTTATATATTACTGCACAGTTATATATTGTTGGTGGGCTGTTGCTCACCCTTGCTTATTTATTATGTCACAACAACAGCTAGGTCACATGGCCCGCGTCAGGCGCACTCGGCGCAAGCAGGTTACCCGCCCCGCAGGGCTACCCGTTGATATCATCGCTGCCATTGCTGAGGTAGCATAGATCAGCAGCCTTTGATTACCAGTTTAATTATATGTATCAATAATGATTAATCAACGGCAAAACTTTTAAACTTATGATGTTATCCTTTTGGCTTGTAATAACTTTTATTCGTAAACCAGTAATGCAAGACTTATTTCAATTTCATCTCTGGGACTATAACTGTGTGTGTGTGAGTGGTTATTATTGTGGGGTCACAGCAGGTGATTTATTTATTGTGGACTCAAGTAAAGTATGAATCATGGAAAATAAGACCGTAACGACCCGATCCCGGACCCCGGATCTGGGGGTGTTACAGTTTTCCTTCTTTGGATGATTTTGCTGAAACTGTCATGCCATTCTCTGATCATTTTGATGTTCCTACTTCATCTGTGGCTGTTAATTCTGGAGAAACTGGTGCTGCAGATCAAGCTACTGTAGCAATGGATGAAACAGTGGCTACTCATACTGAGGTATTATCTGATGCTCACCACACTGTGGAAAAAGGTGAAGAAGTTGAGCAGGTACCCAAGGATGTAATCTCTGATCCTTTGGATGTTAACATTCACGAACAACCTGCTGAGCCTGTTTCTGATAAAGTTGCAGAGAATACAGTAGAGACTACTGTTGCAAATACTGAAGTTCATATTGCAGAGTCTCTTGCTACGGTTGTTGAGACTGCAGAGCAACCTGTTGTTGCTGAGAATGTGGAGACTGTTGCAGAAACTGTGAACATTGTAGCTGACACTGTGGAAATTGTGGCAGATAATGCTGAAGTGCATATTTCTGATTCAGTTGCAGATGCAAGTATTGTAGTTGAAGGTGAAGGGAGTGCAGAATCTGATTCTTCTCAGAGTGTCCCTGTGCAAACTAATGCCAAGCATGCACCATTCTCTCAGCCTTCAAATGCACATGAAGTTGAAGCAGAGTATCTTGCTACATTTTCTGCAAATCGGTACAAGGAGGATTGTATTTTTCCTAGAGGGAGAGCAGCTAAGTTTGTTCAGCAAACTGCTAAAGAAATTTCCAATCCAGAGATTCTTTCCTGTTTAAAGGCTACTGTGGTGCAAGTCAAAACTCTGAATGGCAAATTTGATGATTCTCAGAAAGCTATCACTGATTTGAGAACTGAAATTCAGACCAGAGAAATGAATCTAGAGAGAGACTCTAAACTCAAGCTTTAGAAATTCTCTAAAGCTCAAGACACTCTTTTTCAAATACTGGATCAAGTTGAGCAAAATCAGACTACTTTGTCTGATAAGATTGATTCCATTGCTACCTCCTTGGAGCTGATTACATCAATTCTTATTCCTGATGATGTCAAAAAGGGGAGAGATTTGCTAAGTCTAAATGCAGGCAATCTCAAACTCTGACTCAGAGGGATGATGCTGGAGATGGAGGAGCAAGAGGTCAGAGGAGTTTAAGATCAAGAGGTTTTGATAAGAGTTTACAAACTGACAACATTTCTAAGTCAAAGTCTGATGGTGTAAACACTGATACTCAGGGTACTTCCAAGACTCAGAGTTTGGTATTAACTTCTAATCCACAGACTGATGAGGAATTGGCTGCTAAGTTGTTTCTTGAAGAAAATGAAGAGGGAGTCACACTTGCAGACATTCAAGCTGAGGAGAAAAATCTTCAAGAAGAGCATCAGAAAGCTTTGAAGTCTGGCAAGTTTAAGAAGAATGTAAAAGCTGCTAGGCCTGTTCTTAAAGGCAGTACTATTAAAGAGAATGTTGGTACTGATCAGAGGATGCAAGTATTCAGAAAACCAACAGAAGAAAAAGCTAAACTGAAGATGAAGGGTAAGGCTGTTGAGGAGGAAAAGGTTTCAAAGAAAGCTAACACAACCTCTATTTCTACACAAGTTGTACAGAAATATTTATCAACTCCATTGCAAACAATTTTTGGGAAATCAGTAATTCGTGAAGAAACTCTGGAGGTTAGTGAGGCTGGAGGTATTTTTATATATGGCAAAACTCAAGATGGAAAGATTGAAAGAGATAGAGCTGGTTTGGGCTCTCATAAAGAAAAGAGAATGAATACAAGTCCTCAAGATCCTTCATCACTGTCTGTTCCAGGTCTTGGTGTTACACAGGAGAGTTTAGATAGACTGGAATCAGTGCAGTTGATTCATCAAAAGAGTTTGGAAAGAGATTTTCTTTTGTACTTTATGGCAGATGGTACTGTATTCAAAATTGGTGAGTTTGATCTTGATCTGAAGTGTTATGAAGAATTAGAGTATGTTCTATATACTTTTCAAGTAAAGAATAAAAGGACTCATAAAGCTGCAAATGTACTGAGAAAGAAGATGTTGCATAATTTGGCAGTTAGAGGCATAAAGTAATAGTCAGTATGTTCCGAAGTACAGAGATTATCATGGAAATCTTGTTGAGATGAAGAAAGATAGTGTTAAGCTAAAGACAGATTTGGGTATAACTGTTCTTGATTTTAATTGTGAATCAAAGGAAGCACACTTCATCAGACTGGGTAATGAGATGAGAAGAAACAAAATCTATTCTCTGAGAGCTGCTATTTATCAGACTGGTGAGAATGATTCCAGGCTAAGAGAAATCAAAGAGATAATGCAGAGAGAACTTGAGAATGCAGAGAGAAGATTGCTGATTGATTATCTCAGAACAACACCAGATGTTGAGGAGATTAGGTGAAGAATGCTCTGTAAGAATTTCTTGCTTTCTGTAGATTTTGTTTAAGTAGAAGTTTAAACTCTGATTATTTGTTAAACACTGCATTTTATCTATTTTGTTTTGACATCATCAATTATTGTTAACTTGTGCATTCTTGCTAATGAACAAGTTGGGGGAGATTGTTAGATATAATTGATGTATGTATTAATCAGTGTTTAAGTGTAACAGTGATAAATCAGAGTTTAGCTGGAAGCAGGTCAGAGTTTAGTTAAACGTTGACGGATGGAAGCGCAACAGAGTTTGATAAACTCTGTCTGGCGGAAGCGTCTACCTGTCAACAATGATTGAAGAATAATTGAAGATAAATATGGAAGCAATATCTTTGAAGATTGGATAGCTGTCAAAGAGATTGTGTTGACTTAGGAGATTTGTAGCAATCGTGATTTATATCAATTGTATAGCTAATTTATAGGAGAATCAATTTACGATTGTATAGCAGCTGTATGTTTTATAAATACAGTTAGGTTAACCCTAGAAGGGTATCGAACAACGAAATATCATTTATTGTAACCTAAGCAGCTCTTTGTGATATTTTACATCACTGAGTGATAAGTGGACTTTATATGGGTGAAGTGCCAAAATGGCACAATTTGGGAGAAAAATGCCCAAAATGGCACAATACGAAAACACTGTCCTCCACTGGCACTTTCTTCACGTGGGTATTACATGCGTTAGGGGGTAACGCATCTGCTAGATGCGTTTCCCGTGTTTTTTTACACCACTCCACTGAAAAACCCATAAAAACGTAACCAGCACTTGCGTTTTGGTGGTAACGCAAGTGCGTCATGCGTTATGGTGTAACGCATCACGCACTTGCGTGACCACCAAAACGCAAGTGCTAGTTACGTTTTTATGGTTTTTTCAACTGGGATTATTAAAAAAACACGGGTAACGCATGCGTTACCCCCTAACGCATCACGCACCTGCGTGAAGAAAGTGCCAGGCGCGGGGACTGTTCTAAAAAAGTGCTATTTTGGACATTCACCCCCCCATTTTTGTGCCATTTTGGGCATTTTCTCACTTTATATCCACTTGGACCACTTCATATCGGCTTAAATTGGTGTACTTGGACTCAAGTTTGTGGTAGTTTTGATGTGTTTTGTTCAAGTGTGCAGGTTTGAAGAAATATCGTTTAGGGGAGAATTTTCCGTCGTTTTGGAGTTGATTAATGATATGGAATGAAGAATGGTGTCTTAATATCAACTATCAAGAGGATTACAGGTCAAGGAATTGAAGACGGGAAGTTAGTGCAAAAAGAACGGGAAGAAAAGGCAATAAAACGAAGAAAATGTGCAGAAACGAGCCGCCACCAGCAACTGGAGCGCAGGCAGCGCAGCCAGGAGCGCTGGCAGTGCTCAAATAGTGCCAGAACAGTAGCTAGAGCGCAGGCAGCGCGCCCTATAGCGCTGGCAGCGCGCGAAGAAAATCAGCCAGAATTTTGGATTTTGTTTTGGCCATATCTTGAGTTCTACAACTCCGTTTTGGGCGATCTTACAATCCACGCGAAGCTAACGAGATTCTCTATCATTCTAAAGTGGTCCAGATGTCCAATTACAAATGGAACGGCCCAGAAATACTGAAGAAAAGTCAGCTACGAATTTTCCTTAAAAACAGAATCAGTTTAGGAAACGTATTTTGTGCCCAACTGCAGAAATTCTATTTTAACTCTATTTTGGGTATTTTCTTGCTGGGCAAGACTTCTAGAGCCTATATAAACACATTCTACCCTTGTAATTTGGATAACCATTACATATCAATTACTTTAGTTTATTTTTAATCTTTCATACTTTGTTTTTATCATGGTTTGGTTTTTTGGGGGTGATAGTGGAATTTTTTGGCAGGTATTGCTAAACGAATAATCACAGCTATTGACAGCATTCACATGTCCTCAAGGACATTACCAATGGAAGGTGCTACCTTTTGGATTCAAGCAAGCGCCCTCTATATTCCAAAGACATATGCAAAATGCATTCAGGTCTTTTGAAAAATTCTGTTGTGTATATGTAGATGATATTCTTATTTTTAGTGATAATGAACAGGATCATCTCAGACATTTAGCAGCAGTATTAAAGAAATGCCAACAACTTGGTATTATACTGTCAAAGAAGAAAGCTCAACTCTTCAAGACAAAGATTAATTTCTTAGGATTAGAAATTGATCAAGGAACTCATTGTCCTCAGTCGCACATCCTAGAACATATCCATAAGTTCCCGGATAAAATTGAAGACAAAAAACAGTTGCAAAGGTTTTTAGGTATATTAACGTATGCTTCTGATTATATTCCCAAACTTGCAGCTATACGTGCTCCTTTGCAGGCAAAGCTCAAGAAAGATGTTCCTTGGGAATGGAAAGATTCATCAGATCTCATGATGACGAGCGGTTCAATTACGAACTAATCGTTGTCATGGGATTCTAACGGATTTATTTATGGAGCTTTAGTATCTTGATGCTTTAAAGATCTGTGTGTGATGTATATCTGATATCCTCGTATGGTTATGCTTAATTGATAGATGCATCATGAACATCTAATTTGTTAATCTCTTATGAAGGGAAAGTGGATCTTGAGATTTAGAACTTGCCATGCTAGCATAGGTTCATAATTGTTTATCAATATGATTCGTAGTATGAGATGAGAATACTTATATTGCCCTATGTGATCATTATGGATAACTTGCTCTTCAACCGTTATGTTTTCAAATTCTATAGACATATAGGGTCTAAGCATAATTGGTGTCTATTCATCTTCTATCTCTTTTATGGATGTATGGGTAGTTTGGTATACGTATGCTGACAGGTAGCGTGTACTTGTTTCGTGTTGTCCAATCAGATATCATAACCAATGCATATAGTGATTAAAGGCGTCAGATCTAAACAAAGTATTTAATGAAGTTAGGATTCCATGGTTTATCTTGCAGAAGTAATTCGATTCCAATTCTCGTTAGTTAGTTAATTCTTAGTTTGTTAATTTGATTTTAGTTAGATTTAGTTAATTAAAACCCAAATTTGTTAATTGTCTTAGCAGTGAATAATAATCATACATTGTTGCATAGGTACATCTACTGAATTAAAACCATAACCAGATCTCTGTGGGAACGAACTCGACTTATATCTATATTACTTGTGACCACGTACGCTTGCGTGATTTAGTGCAAACAAGTTTTTGGTTTATGTGCTTGTCAATAGTGGTCGTTAGCGTTCACTGACTCAGATTAGTTACTTACCATTCTTGTTTAGTTCGGTGTGTTCAGGTACTTGAGTGTTTGAAGATGGCATGCGAGGAGTTGCCATGGTGGGCATATTCGAGGACATCCATGCCTCAGCAATGTGAGCGGTGTTTGGGCGTTCATGATCCCTCACAATATTGTTACTACGAAGGAGTTTATCCATATGTCACTTATGAGGAACAACCATATTTTCAATACCATCCTCAACAGTACCAGCAAGATGTTCCAAATATGTCATATCTCTTTGGTAGTGAAGAGTTTCAACATCAGCAACCTACTCCTAATTTTCAGTCAGATGAGGTTGTAACTATGGAGGAGCTTAGGATGCTTGTAAAGAGTAATGAGGAGTCTGTCAAATCTTTGGAGATACTAGTTGCTCGAGCTGTGAGTGCCTTGGAACAAGAGAAACAGCAATTCATATTAGAGGCAATTCCAGAAAATAACGGTGACTTCGAGCAAGGTACTGCATGCATAATTGAGGAAGACAAATTCCAAGGTGAGGTGAGTGATCACAAGCCATGCGAGGAATTTGATCATGCTAGTATGGTGGATGATTCAGAAAGGGCACTATTTGGGACAGACATTGATGAGCTGCACAAAATTCAAAAATTGGTATGTGCGTACCAAGAGGCTGAAGAACATGGGAAAGATGCAGGTCTTCTACTTGTCTCAGAGTATAAAGATGGAGGTAGCGCATTAGAGCCAATGGAGGAAGTTCTCTTTGAGAAACCAAAGGCTTCAGCAACTTACATTTACCCTCCTCCATTATATTCAACCGAAGCCCGTGAATGTGTGTTGTTCTACAAATTGACAGATTTTGGGTCAACAGATGAAGGCATTGGAATAGGACATAGCTGTTATACGAATAGGCCAAGCGAGGAGAAGGGGCAGAAAGTGTGCCGCCGTGATGACGATGAAGTCTCACGAAGAGAGGACCAGGCAAACTATTATCATCCTTAATGGAGGCTTGGAAGTAACATCAAGCTATTGACGTTAAAGAAGCGCTTCGTGGGAGGCAACCCACGCTTTTTGGCATTTTTATGTAGGTATGTTTTCTACTATCCCTTGTATTACTTTCCATTCAATGCGGACATTGAATATTTTAAGTTTGGGGGTGGTTTGGGGGATAAGTAGTGTATATGTAGTATTTGTGTGTTCATGTAGGATATCATGCTTTGCATATTAGTCGTAATTCATGCATATATGTTCGTATTATCTACGTGTGTTTCATATAGGGCATTCTGTTATTTTGTTTCGTATACCATGTGAGTTCATTTTAGTTGCATTTTCATGGCATGCATATTTCATGATCTCTTAGGATGAGCTGATTCTGATTGATAGGTAGATGTTTAATTGAGTGTGATGATGATGAGTAGAGGGCTGATTTATAGTTCCTAGGAATTGATTTGCATGTTACGAGAACAAAATTTTTACAAAAACTCATTGGGTGCTTTTGGGCTAGGTTAGGGTCATGCCTGTTTGGATGCTTTGAGATTTAATCACCTGATTATATTTAGAATTTTCGTTATTCCCTTGATGGCGTAGGAGCACTAAAGTCTAAGTTTGGGGGAAACCAGGGATTTCATGCAAATAATTGTCAATAATGGCTAGGTGTCAAATGGCTAGTAGCCGGCTCATATTTATATGAGTAGTCTAGGGTTGGAAATGAGAAAGGCTCATTCCAGATTGCATTTTAAAAAAAATCAGAAAGAAAAAAAAAAGAGAAAAAAAAAGTCAAAATTTTTAATTGTTTATATGCAAAATTAACCAGGTTGAGCTCTTTAATACTCGAGTAATTAAGTCTGAGGGGACTTAGTCCTAGTAACCTAAAGCCCTTGTGGTTTGGGATTGCTGACCTAACACTCGCTACATGGGTATTAATGTATAAGCCTTTTGGGGTCTCATTCATTGCACGGTTAAATAAGCATGCGTATTGTATATAGAGTCGTAGTATAGTAATAAAGTATGAATTCCTGGCTAACTTGAATAAGGATGGAGGTGTTCCTAGGTTATGAAGTATCTACAGTCTATTCTTTTTATAAACCTGTGATTGTCTTGGCGAAGGGCATGTATGATTTTTGACCTGGTTTTGGGAGTATTTCTGATGAGCATGCACACACACGCACGTTTCTGTTCATGTATTGTTAGTATACGGGGACTTAGTCGAGCTCTGCTTGGATTTATTTGCATTCTTTGAGATGTTTGCTCGTTAGTTGGTTTTGGTGAGTTTAAAGGGGATTTTGAATTTTTCATATTAGTTGTATTCATGCATTGCATTGCATTAGGTTAAATGGATTTTGTGGGTACATTCGCTATAGGCCCTCACGAGACCTTACTCGTCCACTAGGGCTGCCTAGGGGTTTAAAGGGCTTGTTGCATATGCCAAATGCAACCGTGATCACCTACGAAAGTGGTACTAGTTAGTTAGTTAGTTATTTTTCGTTGTTTATGCTTGAGGACAAGCATCGGTTGAAGTTTGGGGGTGTGATAAGTGGACTTTATATCCACTTGGACCACTTCATATCGGCTTAAATTGGTGTACTTGGACTCAAATTTGTGGTAGTTTTGATGTGTTTTGTTCAAATGGGCAGGTTTGAAGAAATGTGTTTTGTGGAATGAAGAATGGTGTCTTAATATCAACTATCAAGAGGATTACAGGTCAAGGAATTGAAGACGGGAAGTTAGTGCAAAAAGAACGGGAAGAAAAGGCAATAAAACGAAGAAAATGTGCAGAAACGAGCCGCCACCAGCAACTGGAGCGCAGGCAGCGCAGCCAAGAGCGCTGGCAGCGCTCAAATAGTGCCAGAACAGTAGCTAGAGCGCTGGCAGCGCGCGAAGAATATCAGCCAGAATTTCGGATTTTGTTTTGGCCATATCTTGAGTTCTACAACTCCGTTTTGGGCGATCTTACAGTCCACGTGAAGCTAACAAGATTCTCTATCATTCTAAAGTGGTCCAGATGTCCAATTACAACTGGAACGGCCCAGAAATACTGAAGAAAAGTCAGCTACGAATTTTCCTTAAAAACAGAATCAGTTTAGGAAACGTATTTTGTGCCCAACTGCAGAAATTCTATTTTAACTCTATTTTTGGTATTTTATTGCTAGGCAAGACTTCTAGAGCCTATATATACACATCATACCCTTGTAATTTTGATAACCATTACATATCAATTACTTTAGTTTATTTTTAATCTTTCATACTTTGTTTTTATCATGGTTTCATCAGATCTCATGATGACGAGCGGTTCAATTACGAACTAATCGTTGTCATGGGATTCTAACGGATTCATTTATGGAGCTTTAGTATCTTGATGCTTTAAAGATCTGTGTGTGATGTATATCTGATATCCTCGTGTGGTTATGCTTAATTGATAGATGCGTCATGAACATCTAATTTGTTAATCTCTTGTGAAGTGAAAGTGGATCTTGAGATTTAGAACTTGCCATGCTAGCATAGGTTCATAATTGTTTATCAGTATGATTCGTAGTATGAGATGAAAATACTTATATTGCCTTATGTGATCATTATGGATAACTTGTTCTTCAACCGTTATGTTTTCAAATTCTATAGACATATAGGGTCTAAGCATAATTGGTGTCTATTCATCTTCTATCTCTTTTGTGGATGTATGGGAAGTTTGGTATACGTATACTGACAGGTAGCGTGTACTTGTTTCGTGTTGTCCGATCAGATATCATAACCAATGCATATAGTGATTAAAGGCGTCAGATCTAAACAAAGTATTCAATGAAGTTAGGATTCCATGGTTTATCTTGCAGAAGTAATTCGATTCCAATTCTCGTTAGTTAGTTAATTCTTAGTTTGTTAATTTCTTTTAGTTAGATTTAGTTAATTAAAACCCAAATTTGTTAATTGTCTTAGCAGTGAATAATAATCATACATTATTGCATAGGTACATCTACTGAATTAAAACCATAACCAGATCTCTGTGGGAACGAACTCGACTTATATCTATATTACTTGTGACCACGTACGCTTGCGTGATTTAGTGCAAACACTGAGAGAGGAATTATTAATTCCAAACAGTTTTTAATTGTTAAACGTGTGTTCTTGTTAATCTCTCATACAAATCTTGATTATATTTGTGTATTCGGCCTAACAAAAGATGAAGAATTCAGTAAGTTGGTGGATGAAACAATTAGTGAAGCAGGGGGAACTTTTAAAAAATTGGCATCAACATTGAAAAGCAAAATAATAAGTATCTCTGTGAGAGTTAACTTGGAGAAAAGATGGGATGTTCAAGTTTATCTAAAGATCGGATTGACCATATTCATCACAATGCAACTTTTACAAAGTTTGCAGGCTAGAGTACTCCAAGTCCTTGGAACATTGGTGATAAGGAATTCAATAATCTTCAATGATAGTCTGTTAGCACAAATTAAAAGGATGGTTGAAGACAAACTACCTGAGGTGATTCACAATCCTTATGGTGTGTGCTTCAAAAGGATCACAAAGACAGGAGCAAGAAGGCTGGATTTCCTACCATTGGATAAAGTTGCAGGACTAGCACTGAGTCAATCATGACAGTGCTAAAGAAAATTCTCAAATCCAGTATCACCAGTGACAAGGTTAAAGCTGTCAAGGATATTCACAAGCTATTGGCAAAAAGAGATGAGGATATTAGCTCAATCATAAAGAAGCTGATCTCTGATGCTAATAACAAGATATGAGGAATCTGCACCTATGATGATACATTGGATGATGATGAGGATGACATTGGAGGAAGTGGTGGACCTGGATAAATCAGGAGTTCTAGAAGAGAAGCCTCTGGGAATGTTGAAACACAAACTCAGAAGGATGCTACCCAAGAAGAGCAAGAAACTCCCAGTACTGAAAAGAAAGATGTTGTCAATGATGAAGGGGAGTTAGAGATTGTTGAAGCCTTGGAGGCAAGTATCTTGAGACTTGTAGTTGAATGCTTTAATCTAGAGAAAGATACTGTCAACAAGGATACTGTCAAAATGGCTGGAGACACTCAAGTGAAAGATGTTGTCAAAAAGGACACTGTCAAAAGCCAAGACGAAGAAGTTGTCAAAGATGCTGTCATGAAAGATGCTGTCAAGAGCCAAATTAAATAAACTGTCAAAGTACGAAGGCTTGTTAATAATTTCACGTCTAACAGAACTAAGACTAGAGCACAAGCCTGGCGTACAACCAAAATAAAAGGGAAGATAGTTGCAGCAGCAAAGAAAAAGAAGCATGGAGCAGTTTTGACAGAGAAGCCCATTGACAAGAGAAAAGTAAATAGTTTTGAACTATTGAAAAATTCAATTGATGGGAGCATCACATATGTCTCAGTGGAACTGGACCCAGTCAATAACGGTGTATCCAAGTATGTTCTTAAAGACTATGGAACTACAGTCATAACTGTAGAACCAGACTTCACTATGGAGATAGTCTCAAATGTGGTAGGCAGATGTGACATTTCGTTCAAATCTATAAAGGTAAGGAGAAGAATTGATTTCTTCATTCTGGAAAGGATGATCACTCTCATGGAAACAGACCAAGATGTTTCCAGCAGTATCTTAGAGCATGTCAAAGAATACTATGCTAAAAGATATGCTGAATTTCATGAGAAGTATGGTGATTGGAGAGCACATGATGATGCAGACCTGGAAGTTAGCTCAGATGGTGAGCCAATGCCTGATGTAGACCTTACAGAAGCACATTGCCCTTTCACAAAGGCTGGCATGGCTGAATATGAGGCAGAACAAGCATTTCAGGCTGCTAGAGCTAAATCATCCCAACTTGCCAAACCTGCCAAACAAAGTGCTGAAGCCCTAGAAGCTCAACTGAATGAAAGCTACAAGAAAATCAACAAGCTATTCAGTGAGAAAGCAGGTTATCAGCCATGTGTACTGGACAATCCTCTCAGAATTAAAGATGAAAAGGAAGAAATCTATTTTGATAGTTTTCACAAATTGAGGACCAGTGTACTAAAGGATCTATACTGGAAAGTTGTTGGATCATGTCATAAGCTCGAAATGCTATTTGCTTGGGAACTAGAGGTAATAATTGATCAAAGGAGAGATGAAGATCCAAAGCTTGACAGAAAGAGAAGAGCATCTCTGAATGCTTTTCCTGGAAGGAGATTCAAGATCATCCAAGGAATTCTGAAGTTCAGAACATTCACGTATGATTTTGAAACTTGGTTTGATCTGAAGGATGTTAAAGTATTTCCTTCTCGAGTGATTCAAGGGTACATAGAAGACATTGAAGATGATGCCAGATCACCTAAAGAAAAGGCTTTAGTTGAAGACCTCAAGAAGGCAAAACATGACGCTCTCAAAAGAGAGGGAAGAATCTGAACAACTGAAGACTGCTAAAATCAATTTAAGTTAATCTCTGATCTGCTCATTCTATAGGAGTAGCTAATTTGCAGTTAGCTCATCAGTTTTATGTTCAAAATTCTTCAACATTTATTAGTTATGGTTTCTTAACTATTCTGATCTATGTTAGTTAAGTTGTCAGCACGTTTTGATTGTAAATTTGTTGTTATTGTCCATAAAAACAAATCTGGGGAGATTGTTGGGATTTATGGGTGATAGCATAGAGACAACTTAACTATATTTCCCTGTACTTAGTTTTTACTAAGTAGACTGTCACAGCCAGAGTATGTTCTTGTAATCAAATAATTGCTGTCGTGTAATAATTGTATGTCTTGGGAGAAGTTCATACATTTGTTCAAGTCTCAAGGAATACATCCAGAAGACAGCAAGAAAAAAACTTACTATCACACTCTTGACAGTAAGGTTACAAGAAGACAAATGTTGCAAAGTCACGACAAAGCTATATCTGACAGCAACATTGGCCGAAGCATGGGACGGTAACATTCTCACACTTGACAGCGAGTCTGGAGTTCCGACAGCAACATTGGCGGGAGCTCGTACTGTCAACATCTTAATATTCCTTCGACAGCAGACATGGCGGTTAAGGTTACTATCACCTGAATTATTTGATTTGAGTACTTTTCTCAGTCAAAGCCCGTGACAGGTTATATGTTCAAGAAACAGATTTGCTGCAACACTCAATCGTTTGTAGCAGACCTGCAAAGACTACGACAGAAGCTTGAGAGATCACAATACAAGGCTGGTCAATTCAAAAAGTATGATATATCCACATCTACTAGAATTGTATTAGCTAGAAATAGAAAGAATCTAGGTTGCATTACTTGTAACGTTAACACTGTCTGTATAGCAATTTAGGAAAGTCACATGGGTGTGCAAATTGTAATGAGCTGCCACTTGAAAACGACAGCAGCTCAACACCCCATGTGAAAGGGACAACAGAGTATCTTAGTCTACTTAAATACATGTCTCTAATTTCTTTATGTATGCAACAACAACGAAATAACTTGTATCTCTCAAGAAGTTCGCAGCTGGAGAATTCTTTCTCTAGGTTGTAGCACCACTTCACAAGATAAATACAACATTTATTTTGTGAGAAATCTTGTTCCATGTACGATTGCATATCTCAACTGATAATCTATAATCTTTATTATTGTTGTTGATTTTAAAGATTCGATTTTATCAGTATTGCATTCAACCCCCCCTTCTGCAATACTCTGGAACCAACACCACCTATGAGATGGGTTATGTTGAACATAGACGCTGCAATATACCAGAATGGAAGCATTGAAGTGGGAAGTGTGCTTCGATATTGTCAAGGGAGGTTTATCAGAGCCAAATGTGCTCATATACCAGGAGCATGGCATCCTAGAGAGGCTGAGGCAATTGGATTGAAGGAAGCATTATCATGAACTAAGGAAGGTAATCTACACCATTGTATTATTGAAACGAATTCAAAGATCCTCAAGTTAGCAATGCAAGAGTGTGCAAGGAGAATCATACTTTCATACGATTGTGTCAGATTATATTTATTTATTGAATCATCTTGATAACGTGCTAGTGCAGTTTGTATATAGGTCTGTTGCGAATAATGTGGCGCATGTCTTAGAAAAAACTGCATTTTCTGAGGTAGGCTTAGGAGAATGGAATTTTACTCCTGATTTCATTCATCATGTACTAAATTCTGATATTTATTAAGTAATGCAGTACGTTTATTTTTAAAAAAAAAACATTGAGATAACTTAAATTGTAAGGATTTATCTTTTTTCATCCAGGTTTTGCGTTTAATTATCGCTCATCTCGAGATTTGTTAAAACAGATACTCACTTGTAAGGTATATAAGTTTAATTATTAAAAAAATATTGATTGTACAAAAAAATTAAATAAAAAAAATCAAAATAGCTTGTTTTATATTTATTTCGCATATAAATGGTCATAATTCATTTATACTTTCATCTTCCCTCATTTTTCACCTTCGTTTTCGTGATTCTTATTCTTTTCGTTTTCCCCCTTCCAATGCGATCTGAACGTGTTATTGAAAGTCTTTATCTGTAATTAAAAAAAAACAAGATATATTAAAATTTTCATTTTTAAAACTTTATTACCAAAGCAATCCATTTAAGTTAGTCTACAAGTCTACAACCCTATGAAAAAACAAAATCAAGTAAACCTATGGAATTGGTATGGGCCTAAAGTAAAGTAAAAAATGAATTCTTATTTTGACAAATATTCTACGAACACATAAAATTGTGATCCACGCAAATACTGCAAAAGTATATAGAGCCAATTTTGTACATCTATCACATGATTTGTTACCTTTCAAACTTTAAGGACCACATGATTCTCACGTCCCTTTATTTTAAGAAAAAGAAGCCACAACTTAATAGGCCTTAATCTTTTTTTCTGATCCCAAATCAAGATTAGTGACAAAATGATTGACCTCTGCACCAACTATTACAATGTCTGATTAAAGATTTGTCTAAAAAACCACATGTTTACTGCCAAATCTTTTGCTATTCTAAACAACTACTCCTATCCATTTCTTTATATAAAAAACTGCTTATCTCACACGCATTTTAAGATACATTTTAAAGATAATTTTATAACTTATTTTTGATATTTTCTTTTTTTGTATAAAAATAAAATTTTTCTATTTTTATAAAAAAATAAAATATCAAAATAAATTATAGAACTATCCTTAAAATAAATCTTAAAATCCATACCGAAAATTGGTTCGCAAATATAAAATATTACATGGAACAGAGGGAGTCCCTGAACTACTACATTTTTTAGTCTTTTTTTGCAAATGACTTTATTTGGGCCATTCATAATTTCGAAAAAATAGTGTTGCGGTGTCCTCTATTGTACTTGAACAATGTTTTGTACATGCTCTGCTAGTCGGTCCTGGTAGATGAAATGTGAAAATTTTCTATCAAATGAGGAACGATATTGTTACCTCAAATTTTTGGCATGTCTAATTATCTCCCAAATTTCCTAATATTTATTAATTATTAAATTCAGATTAATAGTTATAACTTAACGCCTAAGTTTTATCCTCTCCCTGAAACGAGGAAATAATCAATCTCAATCAATCAATAACGGAAGATATCTTAAAACGATATTCTTCAAATCAGGAAGATATCACAACGATAAGATTAAATCAGATAAAATCAGTAATTACCCAGATTAACGAAGTTTATCCCTAAAGTCTCTAAGAAATAGACACAAATCAATTTCACATAACTGCGTTGGCTTGATCCTTATAAATATAAGGTACGCAGGCATCTTGAAAAAGGATTCGATACACGAGACAAATCGAGACACCTCTTAAGTCCAGCCCCAAACATCCAAAATCCCAAATCCCCCTATTTTCATAATTCTGTTATTCTAGCAACCTCCGAAATTTGTTATCACCAAATTCCTCCGTTAACAATTGGCGCTAGAAGGAGGGGATTATTTATTGATTGTGGTGGACAATCAATTCATACGCATGGGGGGTTATTATGGATCTGAAGCTGCTTTAATGGAGGAGCTAAGCGGTGGAGGCGGTGGATCTATTCCGAATTAAGATAAGTTTTCTTATGATTTTGTTCATGCAAGTTAGTTATCTTATAAAATTCGTAGTAAATTCAATACATGTCGGATTTCGATGATTTTTAATGATTCGGAAAGCTTGTTAAATTGCCTATAACTTTCGTTCTTTGAGTTTTCTCAGATTATATCTCAATCTATTCTCGAAATCACAAAATACAATCAGATCTCGTTTTTTCAGCATCGAGAAGCAGATCAGCAGACGTTTTATTTGATTCCCGATTCGTTATAAGTCCGTTTTTGATGAGCCATATATCATCGGAAAGATATTTTCGTTATCTACAACTTTCGTGTTTTTTGTTTTTTCCAGTAAAAATCGTTTAGAAGGTCAAAAACGCCAAAAACTTGTATCATCGGAAAGATATTAAGTTAGGATTCGTTATTTGAATTATGAAGATTTTCAAGATTTTAGGTGTTATCTTCGTGTTACATGATTTTGAAGGGCTATTATTCGAAGAGAGTTTAATATTTTGGAAGGTCCTCCTTTGTGGGGTAATATTTTGGCAGACTCTTAATTGAAGAGTTTATTATTTTAGAATGCCCTCTTTTGTGTGGTTAATATTCTGGAAGGTCCTCCTTTGTGAGGGTAATATTTTGGAAGGTCCTCCTTTGTGGGGGTAATATTTTGGAAAACCCTCTTTTCTAGGGATAAATTTTGAAGGCTCTTATTCGAAGAGTTTATTATTTTAGAAGGCCCTCCTTTGCATGGGTAATAAATTTTGAAGGCTCTTATTCAAAGAATTTATTATTTTAGAAGGCCCTCCTTTGCATGGGTAATATTTTGGAAGGCTCTTATTCGAAGAGTTGATTATTTTTTAGAAGACCCTTCAAGTGTTGCTGATATTTTTTGGAAAAATATTGGGATATTGATATGGCTTTGGGAAGATGACCTCCTCTAAGGAGGGTCTCCTTTATTTTTTGTGTTAGACGACCTCCTCTAAGGAGGGTCTTCGTAATTTATTTAAAAGACGATCTCCTCTAAGGAGAGTCTTAATGAAAATGAAGAGAACTTCGGAAAATCCACCTCCTGTGAGGAGGGATATTTATGGAATGGGGAACGACCTCCTTTGAGGAGGGTATCCCAAATTATTAAAGTCCTTGCAAAAACCGTACTTCCGGGGGGGATGTCCGTACTTCCGGCGCCTCATCAAGGCACGAGCTTCGAAAAATCCACCTCCTGTGATGAGGGATATTTCTGGAATGGGGAACGACCTCCTTTGAGGAGGGTATCCCAAATTTTTAAATTCTTGCAAAAACCGTACTTCCGGGGGGATGTCCGTACTTCCGGCGCCTCATCAAGGTTCGAGCTTCGGAAAACCACCTCCTGTGAGGAGGGTATTTCTGAACTCAAAACTGATCTCCTTTGAGGAGAGTACCCTAAATTACCAAAATCCTTGCAAAAACCGTACTTCCGGGGGAATGTCCGTACTTCTGGCGCTCATCAAGGTTCGAGCTTCGGAAAATTCACCTCCTGTGAGGAGGGATATCTCTAAAGCATTTATGAAAATTCTGGTGGATATGACCTTCTTTGAGGAGGATATTTTTCGGAATACGTTATGGAAACTCTAGAATACGTCCTTCTTTGAGGAGGGTATTTCGGAGTGCTTAATGGAGGATATTTCTTCGAATATTTGCTTTTCAGGGTATTGCTCGAAAAGCTTTGCACGATTCTGCGAACAATGCTTGGATGGCTCTCCAAGATACATTCTCTCACACCTACAAAACTTATTATTTACATATCGCATATTGTCTTATTTACATCTACATGTATATTACGGGCACCTTGGTGCTCCATATTATTTACTAATCTTCCTCTCCTAGCTATTTCAGTGACTCAGAAAATTTGGAAGATCGAAGCATGCTTAGTTCTCCACTGCAGCAAGCTACACTGAAGAACGGGGGTAGTTGTTACGCCAGATTTTTGGCATGTCTAATTATCTCCCAAATTTCCTAATATTTACTAATTATTAAATTCAGATTAATAGTTATAACTTAAAGCCTAAGTTTTATCCTCTCCCTGAAACGAGGAAATAATCAATCTCAATCAATCAATAATGGAAGATATCTTAAAACGATATTGTTCAAATCAGGAAGATATCACAACGATAAGATTAAATCAGATAAAATCAGTAATTACCCAAATTAACGAAGTTTATCCCTAAAGTCTCTAAGGGATAGACACAAATCAATTTCACAAAACTGCGTTAACTTGATCCTTATAAATATAAGGTACGCAGGCATCTTGAAAAAGGATCCGATACACGAGACAAATCGAGACACCTCTCAAGTCCAGCCCCAAACATTCAGAATCCCAAATCCCCCTATTTTCATAATTCTGTTATTCCAGCAACCTCCGAAATTTGTTATCACCAAATTCCTCCGTTAACAGATATCAGATAACAATTTTTTAAATTTCGCAATATCATATTTAAGAAAATGTTATTTTACGAGAATTTGTTTTGCTATTGTGAAGAGTTCGAATCGTAAAATCAAATCGAATCGTGCTCTCCGGACATACATAATATTTTTGGTACTTTTTGGATGCTAAAAGACTAAAAACCAAAAATGCATATGCATGGTGCGGTCAGAAGCTCTAGAAGCAGGGCAGTAGAAATGAACCTCAACTAGAGATGGTTACAACTTACAAGTAAACTAAAGTTGGTGGAATATTGCTTTCGCAACCGATTACTATGGGTTTGTTTGGCAAATATTACGATCAATTTATAAGTTACTTATTTTGGAAAAAATTTCGTATTTACGTATTTTTTTTAGAGAAAAATGTGTATAAGTTTAATATTCGTTGTTTTATAAAAATAAATTACTTATTTCAAGAAAAAATACATATTTTCTAACTTTTTTCCAGAATAAGTAACTTATTTCTGAAAAATAAGATTTCCGAAACGGACCCTATCTTAAACATTTAACTCATTGGTATAACATGCATTACTATAATCAAATTACAGGCCAGATGAACCAAGAAACCTAATAAAATGGTAACTTTCTAAGCACATGCTTTTAAATACTTATTAGTTATCATACGCCTAAGATTCGCAATGATTAGGCACATAAATACACAGATTTCCTTATATGAAATAAAAGCATATTTTTGTTCATTGAAAGTTGAGTTAATTGCAAAAAAGTGGTCAGATTTTACACTTATTTTCAAAAAAGTGGCTTGATTTTCAATTTTGCAAAATGGTGGCCACACTTGCCTTTTTCATTTCAAAAAAGTGGTTGGAGATGATTTTCAGCTTATTTGGCAAGGGTAAAAATGGAAAAATATGTTCTTTTACTTAAAAAAATGCTAAAACCCCCAAAAATTATCAAAAAAAATCCCCAAATTAATATGTGTCACCATATGATTGGTTATATTCGTAATAATAATATTATAATAATAGTCCCCCCTTTCATGCATGCACATAAATTGACTAATTAAATCTTGACAACTCATATTTGTGGATTTTTTTGGTGAATTGATGTGCATACATGGGGGCATTATTATTATTACGAATATAACCAATCATATTGTGACACATATTAAATTGGGGATTTTGTGGATAATTTTTGGGATCTCTAGCATTTTTTTCCCCATTTTATCCTTGCCAAAAAGCTTAAAATCGCCTTCAGTCACCTTTTTGAAAGGAAAATGGCAAATCTGGCCACCATTTTACAAAATTAAAAATTTAGTTATATTTTTGAAAATGAATGTAAAATCTGATCACCACTTTGTAGTTTGCTCTTTGAAAGTTTCGTATTTCCAGTTTCTGAAAGTATAGTATAGGCCTGCAGAATGGAGACTGTTTTTTCAAAATATCTTGGACCCATCGAAAGAAATTATATTTAAATAAAAAATATTTATAATTCAAAATAAAAATTACTTATATATACATATATATACTTGACCAAATTACACTATATGAAATTAAATGTTTTAATTTATTTTACCACAACTTAGATATTCTTAGAAGCTGAAATAATTATAAATAATTAGGGTGGTGTATTTTTATGTTCGGAATCGTAAATTTATGAATATTCTATCATAATAATTCCTATATAAAATTTTAAATGCTATTACATGTATGATCAATATTTCAAATAAATTTGAAAAATTCAGGTAATCATACTCCCCACGGTCATACCAAATCGTTAGATTGTGTTTTCAAAAAAATCTATCCTTCCTAATTAGGGATGGGAAAAAAATCCGATCCGACGGATACCCGATTCGAAATCCGATTTTTTATCCGATCCGAACCCGATATTTTGGATTTGGATATGGATATGGATTTAAATTTTAAACCCGAAAGATTTTGGATATGGATATGGATTTCATGAAACCCGATCCGAAACCCGATCCGAAACCCGAAACCCGATCAAAACCCGAGCCGAACCCGAAACCCGAAAAATACCCGATTTTTTTTTATTATATTTTATATTTTATATATTATATATTATATATAAATGTATATTATAAATACATATTATACATACACTATTTTATATATATATATATATAGAGTAAGACTCTAGAGAGAACATGGTTAAAAAGAGAACGAGAGAACAACTTAAAATATTGATTTTTAAAATTCACAAAAATTATACATATGTTTATATCATTAATACAATTCTAAAAAACACAATTATGAACAACAAATACATGTGTAAAAAACTATTTGTGAGATTCTAAAAGAGATTCTTCAAAACTTGTGAGATTCTAAAAGAGATTCTTAAAAATTTGTGAGATTCTAAAAGAGATTAAAAAAACAAAATTCCCATAAATATTTTTTTCCACAAAAAGTTATGCAAGTTTGAGAATCATAAAATGCATCTAAGAATATTTATAATTTTTTACAATTTATAAATTAATTTTTTTGAGATGTTCTCTCGTTCTCTTTTTAAGCATGTTCTCTTTAGAACCTTGGCCTATATATATATATATATATATATATATATATATATATATATATATATATATATATAAATGTATATTATAAATACATATTATACATACACATATCTTTGAGACATAAGATATGGAAAGATCGAGAAAATAAATTGTCATGGATGTAGCGGTATTTTTTAACTTACTTACACAATTTTTTTTTTTTTTTGTTAAGCAACTTATTTACACTATTTTTAATTTTTAATACCCGAAAAAAACCCGATCCGATCCGAAACCCGACGGATTTGGATTTGGATATTGAGTTTTGGATCCGAAACCCGATACGATCCGAAACCCGAAACCCGAAAATATTTGGATTTGGATTTGGATTTTGCAAAACCCGAGCCGAACCCGACCCGTTCCCATCCCTATTCCTAATAATATAGGCCAGAGATGCTCTATTCCATGATTGTAAATTTAATGAAGAAAATTTTGATTTAATATTTTCTATAGTATTCATTTTAAATTTTTAATTATTTTTATGAATATCGTGTATTTTATTATAGATAAATTGGTTTACTTCGAAAACAAATTATATTGTACAAATCAGTTTACCAAACAAGTCTAAAACTGTTGATGTTTCAAAAAAAAAAAAAAAAAAAAAGTCTAAAACTGTTGAAGCCATGCTACACGCCACATTTAACAGTCAACCATAGTAATTTACAGACTATAAACTACTCCATATACACATTTTAGGAATGGTTTTAAAAATCCCCGATTTAGTTGATTAATCCCCGATTAATTCTCTGTAAGCTAGCCAATCGATTCGATTTTTGAAATTCGATTAATCCTGTGAATTTATTTAAAATGATATGTTTAATTGTAAATTAGACTAATATATTAAATATTATTATAATATCCGATTAATCCTTCCGATTAATCTCCGATTACCCGATTAATTTTAAATGGGTAGCTCAATTGATTTATACAGATTACCGATTTTTGCAATCATGATTTTAGGTTGTAGTATTAATTTCGGTTTATTTTTGTATTGTACTGTAGTCTGTATATTACAAGTCAAAAAATAGAAATTCCTTACGTGGGAAAGAGGGTGGGGACCGACCTATCTCTTATTGTAAGTTACCAGGAAAAGCTTACCTTCAACTTACCTTTTCTTCTTCTTTTAACTCACAGTAGACTCACTTAAAATTCTGAAACCATCGCTATTGGCTCAGAGTATAATTACACTTTATCTCCTTTCAAGTTTCAAATTTCAACAACCATAAGTGGGTTTATAAGAAATTCTCGCTCCGTCTCACTCAATTCTTTACATGGGAAACGGGATCTAGCATGTATTTTAAAATTCTTAAAAAGTATAATTTTATAATTTTTTTTAAATTTGTTTTTTGAATAAAAATTTAATTAAAAAAAGAATATTTTAAAAATAAGTTATGAAACTATACGTTATATACACCTTAAAATACATGTCAAAAAACATGTAAACAAATGAATGGGAGAGAGGATTAGAATATTAGATATTTCAAGGGTCCTGTTAACCACAGCCCTTAGGGCTATGTTTAAGGATTAATTTTTACCATGTGGTGGATTTTTATTGGATGATTTATGTGAATGCATGGGGGCACATACTTTTTTGCAAGTGGGGCACAATCTTAAGCCAATTAAAAACTAGCACATAACATCTTAACCATAGCCCTAAGGGCTGTGGTTAACATTTTCCATATTTCAAAGCATTTTATCTATGTAGTAGTGCTGTAGTAGTATTTAACTTTTCTATTCATAGTTAAAAGAAAAGGCAAATATGCAGAGAGGTGAGAATCGAATTTCAAACAAAAAACACATTTTTCACCTATAGCACGTAACTTTAATCTATATATATCTCATTTTTCTTTCGAGTAATAAACATCGAAAAATTGTGAATGGATATTGAACACACATCAAAATAATCAAAATACGTACAAAAAATCAAAGAATCATGTAAACCGGACGGTGGTAGTGTTTTATCATATATGAAAATTCATTTTCAAGGCACCTAGCTACGGCTTCTTTTCAGAACAGTTAATTTCCATAAATTTGCTGTAATGTCTTTACTTGTCCTGGCATCGCTGCTGAACAAATCTGAACCAAGAGTCCAAAAGAGATATTCTGATTTGTGGTTGCAACATAGATAAATGTTGTTTTCTCTTTTTTTTTTTTTGCTAATTAAATGTTGTTTGTGACTCATTTAATTTGCCACTTGCCAGATGAAGTGGTATTATAAGCAACAAACTAGGTATACAAACTCGCACATAGAGAATAAAAAAAAAAAACCCCAAAGCAAGTAATACGAAAATCACACAAATCCGCACAATGTGATCAAGGCTACCACTTTGGCATGCTTTTTCTACAAGATTTACAAGGATTCAGAGATAAGATTTTGCAAAAATGTTACTCCCTCTATCACCCTCTATCACAAAATGTTCTTCCCCTTTACAATGTCGGTCCTGTTCATAACATAAGACTTGTTGGATTCATATTTATAAGTGCTTTAATATAGTGAAGTTTTTATATTTAATACTAATACGAAATTGAACATATTAACGATCAAAAGTGTACGTTGGCAAACGTATTTTTTGAAATGGGAAGAATTTGTTGAGACGGAGGGAGTACAAGAAAAGTAACTGTCAAAATAGGCCTCTATCTCATATGCAGCCAAAATAGATCACTATCTGTAAATATTTACTGTACAATCTATGTAGAGAAGAAAAAACAAATTACAAGAGGCTTCCAGCTTATTCTTCATGTCACCTGAAAAAACAAAGAGTAAAAACAAGAACCACAGACAAAGGTAAAAACAATACAAGGATCAAATATGCAGTTTCAAGAACAATGGAACAAATCAACCAAGAAAATTACAACACTCAAGAACCCAAAAACATATAGTAGTGTCTTCATTTGATTGAAAATCATCAAAAATGAGAATTACAAACTGATAGCTTCTTTTACAAATTATTGATTCATATAGTATCATATTAGTAGCTGAAAGACCCTTACAAGCAAAAAAGGATAAGGGGATCATAGTTTCATTCTACAATATACTACTGATATACTACCTTGCTAATACTACCATTTTAATTTCTTCTTAGATTTTCCGGCCACACTAAAAAATCCTGGAAAATTCCAAAAACCACCTATAGATTGATATAGATTTATATTTAGGGGAGATCATGTCTAAAGATCATAACTCTATGCATCTTCCTCGTCTTCAGACATAGTGAAGACGGTATCATCACCGTGATCGGAAGAGTCTGGCGAATTTGCACCCTCAATCGCGGCATCATTGCCACTACTACACGGGGTCATCTTTGTCAGAGAATTTGAACCCTCATTGCCAGTACTACACGGGGTCATCTTTGTCAAAGAATTTGCACCCTCGGTCATAGTTACAGAAGGGTTCTTGTTGACGATCACGGGGATTAGGCTGTCAGGTTTTAGGTCAGTTGGTTCCTTGAGAGTCAGTGGTGGTGATGGGGATGGGGATGGTGTTGGTGGTGGTGTTCGAGTGTAAGGAGAGAGCCATTTGGATTGAACATAATCCGCCTTTCGCCAAGGCGGAAAGGGCATGCCTTTCTTCCTCAGGCTCTGTTTCGCTGCCTCGGAAACTAGAGATATAATCTTCTGAAGACGATCAGCTTTGCCAACAAAAATAACAGGCAGAGTTTGAAGGATTGCATTGTATGTTATAGTTGATCTCGCAATTTCAAACTCTGATCGAAAATCAATGTCCACAATTAGCCTCTCATTGTCTTTAATCACATCCACATACTCATACTCGCCTGTACAAATCATAACTAATTAAACACCTCCATCAAACAATTAATCAATCAAGCAAGCCTGATAAATCAAAAACATTCAATTTTTCGTACCAGCAGGATACGAAGGAGCCTTCTCCCAACGTGCCTTGCAGACCGAAGCATCGTATCCGAGAGCTAACAGACCATCAGTAACCAGTTTTCGATTAACATCATCCTTGCATTTCGAGATTTTGTTCTTCTCCACAATACTTGCAGTATCCGCTAACAGATTTCTTTCGAAAACACTCGAACACATCACCAAACTCTGTTCCAATCAGGAAACAAAATTAACACAACAAGTAATCCACACATAAAAATATTTAATCTACACAAACAGATTAAATTAATTGTTCTCATTTACAACATATCAGATATAGCAACGCTTAATCTGCAAGCATGCATACTATAATTTATACATATCACCAAGTTCGATTTTTGGATAAAACCGAAACCTTATTTCGTTAATTTTAAAGAAATGAAAACACACCTTGATAATTTCACAGGCATAATTGTGATTAGCATCCAATTCATCATCATCACAATCACTCCGATCACCTTTAAAGCAATAACACCGATTCTTACAGCACTTACTCGACGTCGTTTTATCGTTACTCTCCTCGATAAAATTCTGAACCATATTAGCTAAACAAACAGAACTCGGCTCAAACTCATCACTCACATCTCTACTTAATTGCACCTGATCGTCTCCGGCGTCGGTAACAACTTTTTCCGGCGCCGGAGTTCTCAAAACATTACCGAACGGGCGTTCAAAAAGCCGCTTGAACCGTGACTTCACCACCGGTCTAGAAACAGCTGAGTCGACCGGTGAATTGAAATCAACCGGCTGTATCTTCAACGGAAAAGGCATAGTTTCAATCTCTATATCTAATATATCATATATATCAAACCTCAATTAATATATTTCTTCTATTAATCATTTCCTTATAATTTTGAAATTTATAGCTCAACGAACTCCAAACTATTTATATATATAACTCGGATCAACAAAAATACTAAAAAGGCAATTGACACGAGAATCGAGAAGAATTAACACGAAAATTTATAGATCTATAGCTAAAACCGATAGATATATATATTTTACTCAAAGCGACACTTATTTTGGAGCGGAGAAAATATAATTTTTTTTTAAATATAATAATTCATTAGAGTGAGGAATGACTTGTTAATACAGCTAGTTGAAAAGTTTGTTTTGGTTGGGATCGGAGACCGGGAAATGACGTCAGAGAGACATTCCGGCGGCCGGAGAAGAGTTTTCAGGTGAGATGATCGCCGGGAAATGTGTAAAGGGAGGATAAGGTTTTGATGAGTAAAGAAGAGACTAGAAGTTTGGGGAGTTTTAAAGAGAGTGGGGATGGTGGTGACGTGGAAGATGGGTGCCACGGTGGCGGATGACGTGGAGAAGTGGATATGGGGGCACGTGGCGAGAGATGAGGATGGTTGTAGTGGATCGTTGTGGTGACACGTCGCGCGTGGAAGACGCGTTTGTTGTGTGAGTGATATTACTGTTTTGGCCTTTGATTTTTTTACGGCATTGTTTGGGGTTAAATTTATTTTTACTTTTTGGTAATTTTAAAAACTTTATGGTAATCGTGTGACGAGGAGGTTTGGAATCTATAATATGGGTCTATCTTATTTAATTATAATTATAATATGACTAATCAGAAGATGACACGTGGTATTTGAGGAATTTTTCGGGATTCAATTTGGAAATTCTAGTATTTTCCAAGTTAAATATGTGTGAACAATAATATTATTAGATTCGTTTTGCATTTGTAATTATTTATTTAGGTTCGAATTAATATATTTATATTTTGTTCAAATTTAATTCAAATTCAAATATTAATACTTATATTTAATTCTGTTTGATTCGATTGAGTACTAAACTACTTATTTTTTGTAAAAAGAATCCGATACACGAGTCACTTTCCAAATTTAATTCTTTTTTTCATGTTCTCCATCTTACCTACAGTACATTTTTTAACAATTCAAACCTTCATGTCACTTTAAGTCTATGAATTATTGCGGTAAAATTTTTAAATAAAAAACTCTTTTGCCTAATTTTTACTTAATGGCTAATGCTCTTGTTGCACACTTTGAACTGTCGCACATGTACTTTTTCTCGGGTCGGGTTAAAGCTAGTTACAGAAATTAACCTCCGGAGCCCATGTACATGATGGTGTACCTCACGGTGGGCCGAGAAAGAATAACAATAATCCTAACATATTGTACATGTTTTGCTTTGGGGATCAAGTTCCTTGTGCTAGCTAGTCGGTCACCACTCACCAGTCACCACCGTCATCATTTCATTTTGATTTTGTACCACTTTCACTTTTCAAAATTTACTCCATTAGTTCCATAAATTTTGAATTGTGTAACATTTTATGATCAAATTAATTAATTATTGATCATAAAATACATAAAAATAATTATAAAATTACATAATTTAAGAGAATATTCAATCTACTTTTAGATGTAACTTCTAATTTTTTAGATTTTATTAAATATTAGGTAAATTATCATTAAAATTCGGTAAATTTTACCGAGACTACAATTTTTTTTCTTATTTTCGGTAAAAAAAATTCACCAATACACTATATAAAAATTCGAGCACATGATATCTTGTAAATTCAAATAAATGCATTATTGTAATTTTGTATATATGTCTTTTAATTGAATTAAATTTAATGGTATAAGCATTTTGTGACAATAAAACTATAAATAAATGATAACAAGACATATCATTGGATTCAATTCCAACTTATCTAAAATATTGTCAAAGAAGATAATATTTTTTGGTTAATTATACATACACGAAAGACAACATGCCCTTTTACTCTTTGCAATTAGGGTTGTTTTGGGTAGATGAAATGTCAAATCAACTACACTACATTAGGACTTCGCAATCGAAAAGTGCCTTATATTGTCCTAAATTTCTTTTAAAATTTAAGATCAAATCAAAATTTTCATTGTTAAAATTATTATCGGCGACGGCGAGTAGATATGTATTATAGAACATTTTTCGTTCATATTATTGAGAAATATAACTTTCTGGAACCATGGTTCTAAAAATCCCCGATTTAGTCGATTAATCCCCGATTAATCCTCTGTAAGGTAATCAACCGATTCGATTTTTGAAATCCGATTAATACTTTGAATTTATTTAAAATAATATGTTTAATTGTAAATTAGACTAATATATTAAATATTATTATAATATCGGATTAGTACTCCGATTAATCCTTCCGATTAATCCCCGATTACCCGATTAATCTTAAATCGGTACCTCAACCGATTTATACCGATTACCGATTTTTACAACCATGTCTGGAACAGATAATCTAACGATATGGTGATGTACTTGATTTGTCATAACGTACTCAAAAATCAACCCTTGTTAACGAGTAATTATTATAATAATATCATGGATAATATTACCGCGGATGATTAGAAAACTCCAAAGCTATAATAATAATTGTGTATAATTTTTATCAAGGAAAAATGTTAGTTCAACAAATATAACTAACCAAGTATATTTATCTATAATTTTTGCTAAAGTAATTTATCACTGGAGTGATATTTTTTAAAAATATTATATATAGGTCATTGGAGCATCAAAAACACCCTTATATAAATTACATAAAGAACATCATAGATTCTAATTTTTACATCAATAATGATTTTTTATGAATAAAAATAGAATTTAACAAAAAATTAAGATCAAATATAATATAATTACACATAAAATTCATATGTACCATATTTGATAGTCGAGTTATAATCTAATTAATCATTATAAATAATTATTGTATTTATAATATTTATGATTTAAAAATTTATATCTTTTTGATTTAATTTAAATGTTTATTTTTATTTTTTATATATTACATAGATCATCCTTTTAGAGTTCTCATCTTCGTAACATAATCAATTATTTTTCGTGTATGTTTAAATTTTTTTATTTTTAGACCAATCATATATTTAAATCGTTGAAAGTCTAAATAGTTGGTCGACCAAACTCCCCTAATATAACTCACATATTTTAATTTTTATATACCTAAAACCATGTGCTGCAATTATTAATTATGTATGATTTGATAACTGAAATTTACATATTTCTTAAAACCAAATCTTATTTTTATTTATAGAATTTAATATCAACATGGACACGCATGTAAATATATTTTGTTGTACTAGATTACATTATGTTTAATCTAAAATTTAACTTTTATACCAATTATCTAAAATGGAAAAAGAAAATTATAAAGTGCATACTCAATTGATTATAATATTTTTTGTACTTTTATCTATCCAATATTCTATAAATAATATAAATCAATAATTTATTTTCTTAAAAATTAAAAAAAAAAAGACAAAAAAAAAAAGTTGTTTGCCTTGCGTTGAAGTTTAGTACTCCCTCCGTCTCTAAATAAGTTTCCCATTTGAGTTGGACACGTTTGCCAACGCACACTTTTGATCGTTAATATTTTAATTTCGTATTAGTATTAAATATAAAAACTTCATTACATTAAAGTACTCATAAATACAAATTCAACAAGATCACTCAAGATTATATTTGGTCTTATAGATTATGCGTAAATTAGTAATTTGTCTCATGTTATGAACAGTCCTGACATATGAAACGAGCAACTTAATATGAGACGGAGGGAGTATATAGTAACTAGCATAAAAGTTCGTGCAAAGCACGAACATTTATAATTACTGAAATAATTTCTTACACAATACGGTATAAATATTGCAATAATTTTGTAATTTTTTGATATGATTTTGTAACTAAAAATAAAATAAAAGACAAAATTTCTATTTTATCTTAAGATAAAATTATGTAATCTAAAAATTATGTATGGTACAATTATAATCTTTTTCAAAATATGATCGCATATATTATTTCAGTAAAATATAATCATATCTATTATTTCATTTCTCCAATATCTTATATCTACATGAAAACGAATGTTAATAAATTCAATTTTTTTATCCGAATTTAATTACATACATGTATAATTTATAGTTTTATTTTTTATAAATAAGGATTTTGGATAAGGGTAAGGGCATGCCTTAAAGCAGCTCATGACCTAATGTTGGCGCATTACTTTAAAAAAGCACGATATAGGTAAATCCAACAATTTGTTTGCTCAAAAGATACAAGAAAAAAGGAAATTGGGTACCAAGAGAACATGTGGATTAATTAATAATTATTTTTAATTAAATTCTAAAATCAATATAGCACAATGGTCATGATATAAACTTTGTACTTGGAAGTCAAAGGATCGATTCCTAGAATCAGCATAAATATAACTATTTTTGCATTAATTATAAAAGAATAAAATATTTGTGTTATTAAAATTTATGATTTTTATCAATAATAAATCAATTTTCATAAAAAAAATATTATAAATTTTTTTCTATTTTTTATATAAAATACTCTTCCTAAAATACAACTTATATATAACATATGCCATCTACATATTATAACTAAGGATTCTTTTTAACCAGAAATGCTCGAACATTTTTCAAACCTTTTAATAGTTTACAGTGGGATTTTAAAGATATTGGTCCCGTTCAAGAAATCTTATTTCTCATAAATAAGTTATTTATTCTAGAAAATAGTATATATTCGTACTTTTTTATGAAATAAATAACTTATTTTTGCAAGATAACGAATATTAAACCTCATATACACATATTTTTCTAAAAAAAATTATGTAAATACGAATTTTTTTAAAACTAAATAATTTAGGGGTTTTTTAAAAATACACGTCCTTCAAATTATTTTTAAAAAAATAATACCACTTTTAAAACTATTTATAAAAATACCTTTATTTAAAATTCTTTTTTCAAAAATACGGTTTGCAACCTTTGCAACCTCATTTATAGCTTCAGGGCGCCGCCAGCCGCGTGAGTTTCAAATGAGCTTGCAAATGTTGCAATTGAAAACTGAAACTTGCAATCGGAAATTCGGCTGCTCCACATACAGCATTGAAGTTGCATATGAGGTTGCATAGCAACCTCATATGCAACCTTAAGTTATATGCAACCGAAACCTGAAAACTGGAAGTTGCAACTTACAGTTTTCAGTTGTCATTTTCGATCAGTTTTTTGCAATCTACATATATATATATATATATATATATATATATATATATTTTTGCTCAAATACAAACCAATCCTTAAATACAAACTACAAACTAACACTAAATTAATTATATTTCATCTATTCTAAGGTTCCCGCCAAGGGTACCTTCACAAAAAATGCTTAAAATAATTGGCTCTATCCAACAAAAAAAAAAAATCTTGCCGTGGAAATGCGAAGCATGTAAGACAGTAAACGGATGAGTTAGATAGTCATGAGGGCCGAAGGCTCTCGACACACCCGTCAATCGTCTATTGCCTTTACCATTGATTGTCATTCCTTACAACTTTAGAATGATAAAGGCGCGAAGCGCCGTACAAGAAGGTGTGAAACACCGTTAACCAGTGAAATCCACTGCCACGTCATCACGTGAACAATGATTTTTTTTTTTGTTGGATAGAGCCAAGTATTTTAAGCATTTTTTGTATTGGGGTACACCTAGTTTGATCATTAGATTAGCATGAAATGTTGGATTAGTGTTTAGTTTTTAATTTGTAGTTAATTTTAGTTTGTAGTGGAGTAGGACTCTCTCTCTATATATATATATATATATATATATATATATATATATATATATATATATATATATGTAGATTTCAAAAAACTGATCGAAAGTGACAACTGAAAACTGGAACTTGCAATCGGAAATTCGTCTGCTCCCCTATATAGCATCGAAGGTTGCATAGCAACCTCATATGCAACCTTATATGCAACCGAAAACTGAAAACTGAGTTTTTTGAAATCTAAATATATATATATATATATATATATATATATATATATATATATATAGGGTCTGATTCAGGTGAGAACATGTATATGTTGGAGAACAATGAGAACACCACATTTCAATCTATTCTTAGGACCCCGCCAGGGACACCTAATACGAAAAAGTCTTATAATTCTACGCTCTATCCATTCATCAAAAAAAAAGTTTTAATTTTTTTTAAAAAAAATAATTTAAAAATGATGACATGGCAGCAGTTTTTTTTAAATTTTTTTGTTAATTTTTTTTAAAAAAATGGATAGAGAGTAGAATTATAAGACTTTTTTGTGAAGGTGCCCCTAGCGAGGCCCTTTAAAATAGCTTGAAATGTGGTGAATATGTGTGTTCTCACACTAACATGTGTTCTCACTGGAGCGTGACCTATATATATATATATATATATATATATATAGAGAGAGAGAGAGAGAGAGTTTGGCTCTATGGAGTACTAATTATTTGGATTATTAGAGTACTACTCCATCACCGTTGGAAAAGTCCTGCAAATCATATTTTAAGTAAAAAATTTATCCTAATCTACCCAACCACCCCCCCCCCCCACGCAGCACCCACAACATCCCCCCATCTCTCTCTGCCTCCCGTACTCTCTCTTCCCTTTTCTTTTTCTTCTTTTTCTTTTCTTGAATCAAAACCTTTGTTCCTGGTGATTCCATGGTCCAAATCGAGCGTATAAATAACCAAAATCTATGTCTCTCCGTGTTCTATCCATCCACACCATCAAATCGCGAATTTGGTAAAGTTTAATTTTCGGCCGGATTATAAAATCGATTTTTGTTGCTTGTTTCTCCATCTTGATTATATAAAAGTATAGATCGGTGTATGTAGAGGATTATAGAATTTTTTTCATAATTTTTTGCGTAGTTTTGAGGTTCACCAGAAAATTCTTAAGTGGCCGGATTTTATTTTGTAAGAATCAATTGTGATTTCTGTTTGTATGTATGCATGTACTAGCGTATGTATTGTGTTACATATTTTTTATGAATTTTTCTGGGCAAGTTTGTATGTTCGCCGGATTCTATTTTCTTCGCCGGATTTTTACGATTCCGGTTCGTTTTCAATGGTGTTGGGATTGATTTTAGCTGTAGTTTTGTTGTTAATTGTTGAGGGGTTGTATGGATCGAAAAGAAGATGGTTTTTTTGAATGTTTTTGCTGCCGGGAAATTTTTCGGTGACGATGTTCATATTTTCCGACCATAAAAACTGAAGAACTGCATAACAAAAAAAATGGATAATCTGTCTTCTTAGTCTGAAACAAAATAGCAAAGTAGAAAAAAAAACTCAACTGCAGAACACAGACTACACTAAACATTAAAAACAGTCGAGTAATAGCATGCATTGTACGATTTCTATTAACTGCAATATTCTGCAATGCCTGTAATCAGTCAGTCATATGAAATACAAAGAACCGCCAAATAGTATCTGCAAGACAAAAATGCAGAATAAATTATCTCCTCGCTAGAAAATGCAGAATTACAACAACTGCCAGCCTTAAAAAACGAAACCACCATCCTTAACATACCCAATCCATTCGATATACAAAAACTGAATTATCTCTGTCATATGTAAATATATAAAAATACCCTTCTGATTTTAATTAAAAACAAAACAATAAAAAAACCTGAGACATTGGATTAGATAGAAAGGAACGGTTAAGATGTAGTACTCCAATACTCCAAATAAATGGTACTCCATAGAACATTCTTAACACCCCACCCCACCCCACCCCACCCCACCACCTGAAATCAGTAATAGATACACTGAAAATCACTAATACCCCACCCCCAACCCAACCCACCCCACCCCACCCCACCCCACCCCAAATCACTAAAATACATCCCCGAAACCACTAATTTTAACACCCCCACCACCCCCCCCCCCCATTGTCCACCACCACCACCCCCCACTGTCCACCACCACCCCCCCCCACCATTGTCCAGATCTGATCTGATTCCGGCGAAGATTATGCTTCGATCTCTGATATGCTCTGTCCACCACCACCCCCCCTTCACTGTCCAGATATGATTCCGGCGAAGGTTATGCTTCGATCTCCGATCTATTTCAGAGCTTCAATCGTCTTCGACCTCTGATCTTCTCACCAGACCGTCATCTTGTCCGTCATCGATTTCAGTGATTTTTTCGATTCAGCGCTTTGATTGAATCATCGATTTCATCGATTAAAGAAAACGCATTCCAGATCTTCGACCATTGAAGACGATGTGATGTGTTTCTTCTCCGATCTGTTGTCCTTCTTCTCCAAATGAAAATCATCGGAGAGATTTCCCCTGCGGGGCCAGTGGTTGGAAAGGAATAAGAGGCTTGCCAGAGAAGATGGCGTTTGGTGGTGGTGCATCGGTGGAGATGGTGGTGCGTTAGGGGTGGGGATGGGGGTGGGGGGTGGTATAGGAGTGGAAATAGTAAATATGGTGTGGAGATAGTAAAATATGGTGTGGAGATAGTAAAATAGGGTGTGGAGATTGTGGTTTTTATTTTGTATTTAAGGGTTAGTTTGTATTTGAGCAAAAACCTATATATATATATATATAGAGGGCTACTTTAGTGAGACCCCTGTTATAGTGAGAACTACACATTGGGTCGCCTATAAAAAGCCCAATTAAAAAAGACGCGCCCCTTCCTCTCTTCCTTCTTCTCTGCCTTTTCTTTTAATCTCTCCTCGACTCTTTCCTTGTTTATCTGTTGAAGCTCCACCAACAGAGCTTCTGTATCACCTCACTCTCATCGTCGCTTTTTATTTCCGCAACATCATCACCATCAAAATCTCTTTTGGATCCTTCAAACAGCAGATGCCCTCCATTCCGCCCTTCTTTTCTGGGATTTTTAAAATTATCATCACTCCATAACCACCATGACTTCCCCACCATCACACCACAAACCACATATCTCCAAATCACCACCACTCCTATCACCCCCAGAATCACCAATTTCCGATCAAAATCACAAAAAATTCAAAGCAAATCACCGAAAAGTCAAAGCAAATCACCAAAAAATTAAATACAAATCATAAAAACTTCGAGCATAAATCATAAAAAAAAAACAGCTATGAGACAAGACAAATCACAGCATCACCATCTCTGGTCGCCACCACCACCAAATCATCGAAAATTCAAAGCAAATCACCAAAAAAATCAATACAAATCACCAATATTTCATATCACAGTCACCACCAATAGCTACAGAATGACCAAACTAAAATTTTGATCCAGAATTTAAAGGCAAATCACTAATTTTACACACAAATCACCAAAAATTCTGGGCACAAAATCATTAAAAAAAATCAGATTTAAGTTCGTAATAGTATCAAATTCACCAGATCTGAGTCATCGTCACCATTTCCCTAGCCTATACAGCCTAGTCAAAACATTTAAGCCATAGAGGAAGGGTGTTTCAATATCGAGCTTTTAAAATGATAGAGTTTAATATTACAAGGAGAGAGAGGGAGAGAGAGAAGAGAGATAGGTAGAGAGAATTGGTCGGAGATGGAGAGAGAGGGAGAGAGATGAGGACAGACATAGAGAGAGACATAGAGAAATATGGGACCTACGGGGCCAAACGTCGAAAAGGAAGAGGAGGTGGTGCTGTTCGCCTGAGAAGATGACCGGTTCCGGTGGTGGTGGGGTTGGGGATGGGGATGGGGGTGGGGGTGGGGGTGGGGGTGGGGGGGGGTGGGGGCGGGGGGGGGGGGGGGGTCGTGGGAAATTAACAGGGTGGGTATTAATATAATTAAATTAGATTTGTGTGGTCCAGATTAAGTAATATAGTACAAAATGGAATGCTCTCAGTTCTCAAAATAAGGGGGGTCACATTTGAGCACTTGCATATATATATATATATAGGGGACTGCTCAATTGAGACCCCTCTTATAATCAGACTCTCTCTTATAATGAGTCTCCCTCGTATTTATTGTATTCTAAAGCGCCGCGCCAGGGGCACCCAATACGAAAAAGATTTATAATTCTACCCTCTATTCATTTATAAAAAAAATAAAATTTTTTTAAATGATAATGTGGCATCAGTTTTTTTTTTAAAAAAATTTGATGAATGAATAGAGGATAAAATTATAGGATTTTTTTTGTACTTGGTGCCCCTGGCGGGACCCTTTAGAATAGATGAAATATGAGGGGGACTCATTATAAGAGGAGTCTCATTTGAGCACCTCCTTATATATATATATATATATATATATATATATTGTTACGCCATATTTTCGGTTGCCTCTAATATCTCCCAAATTTCCAAATACGAATCTAATAATAATTAACTTATCCCTCAAGTTAATTATTTGCTCTCTCTGAAACGAGGAATAATCTCCAATTAATGATAGAAAATATCTCCAAACGATATCCTTCAAATCAGGAAGGTATCCCAACGCGAATATAATTTGAAGAGATAAAATCTACTAATTCCCAAAATACATCCCTTAACAATCATACAGATTAAAAACCAATCATTAACAGAACTGCGTTGGCTTGATCTCTATAAATATAGAGTACGCAGGCATCTTGAAAAAGGATCCGACATATCTAACAAGTCGAGACATCTCTCAAGTCCAGCCCCAAACATCCAAAATCCCAAATTTCCCATTTTCATAATTCGTTATTCCAGCAACCTCCGAAATCCGTTATCACCTCGTTAACATATATATATATATATATATTTCAAAAATTTGGTTGAAAAATGACAATTGGAAACTGTAAGTTACAATCCAGTTTTCAGTTGCAACTTTTGCAACCTCATATGCAACCAAAAATTAAAAGTTGCGGCTGACGCCGCCCATATATACAAAAGATTGCATATGTTGCAACTCGTATTTTTGAAAATAAAACTTAAAATATAGTATTTTTGTAAATAACTTTTAAAATGGTAGTATTTTTGAAAATAATTAAAAAAAATAGTATATGGATAATTTTCCAGTAATTAATTTATAAGTTTGACTTAAAATTTGACAAACACGCCATTGTACGGTTTCAAAACTTATTTGGGGATTACTTCTGATTTCTTTTAGAGCCAGTTGCATTTCGGTGGCTATAGTTACCACCGGTTTACAAAAACGTGGCTGTACTTTTTAATTTACATATCGGTGACTACACTTACATTTTAAACGGCATTTTGGTGGCTAGATGTTAACCATATGAACGATGGCCACCAAAATGCCATTTAAAAATGTAGCCATCGAAATGCCGTTTAAAATGTAAATGTAGTCACCGATATGCTGTTTAAAAGGTAAGTGTAGCCACCAATATGCCATTTAAAATGTAAGAATTTGAACTTCGTCATTATGGTTAACGGCTAGCCACCAAAATGCCGTTTAAAATGTAAGTGTAGCCACCAATATGTAAAATAGAAAATACAGCCACGTTTTTATAAATCGCTCATAATTATAGCCATCAAAATGCAACATACTCTTTCTTTTTAAAAAAAATCTTACCGACTCCTGTGGTCCAACATGGCGAAGGCTATTCGGTGTGTGGGCGAGAAGGTGGTGGGGGTTTCTTCAGGAAAGTTCAGTGGACATAAAGAGTCATGGTGGTGGAACGAGGAGGTTCAAAAGAAAGTAAAGGTAAAATGTATGTTATTTAAAGAACTTCTGTCGAGTTCAGGGACGGAGAGGTCTCTGAAGCTGGAAGCATACAAGGTGGCGAGACGAGAGGCAAAAAAGGCTGTGGCGAAAGCCAAGAGTGAAGCGTACGAGGGGCTGTATAAGCGCCTAGATACCAAGGAAGGAGCGAACGCTATTTTTAAACTAGCTAAAGCTAGGGAGAGAAGGCGGCGCGACCTGGGTTCTGTTAAGTTTATTAAGGATGATTCAGGCCAAGTGTTAATAAGTGAAGATGCCATTAAGGAGAGGTGGAGTTCTTATTTTCACAATCTTTTTAATGGGGCGACTCGGAGTGGTGCCAGTGTGGCGCAAGAGGTCACTCTTTCGCCCGCTCGCTCAGTCGGCCCTTGTGATCGTATCTCCAGAGAGGAAGTCAAGGGTGCCCTTCAAAAGATGGCTAGAGGGAAGGCGGTAGGTCCGGATCAGATACCAATCGAGGTGTGGCTTTGTCTTGGTGAGGTTGGCGTTCTATGGCTTACAGATCTGTTTAATGCACTTCTCTCGGGTTCTAAGATGCCAGAGGAGTGGCGGCGCAGTATTGTAGTCCCTTTCTTCAAGAACAAAGGTGACGCCCAGAACTGTAGTAACTATCGAGGAATTAAATTACTCAGTCATACTATGAAACTTTGGGAGAGAGTGGTTGAATCTCGGATTAGAAGAGAGGTTGAAATCTCAGAGAACCAATTTGGTTTTATGCCGGGAAGATCGACGACCGAGGCCATTCACCTCGTCAGACGCCTTATGGAAAAGTTCAGAGAGCGTCGCAAAGACCTCCATATGGTGTTCATCGATCTTGAGAAGGCGTATGATAGCATCCCCCGTGAAGCTATTTGGAAGAGCCTAGCGGAGAGGAGAGTGTCGTCGGAATACGTTAGGGCGATTCAAGACATGTACTCTCAAGCTTGTTCCTGCGTTCGGACCCCAGTCGGTGATGCTCGTTATTTCCCTGTGGAGATTGGGCTACACCAGGGGTCGGCCCTTAGCCCTCTTCTTTTCGCCCTGATCCTAGATGTCATGTCGCGAGGGATTCAAGACGCCATCCCTTGGTGTATGCTCTTCGCCGATGATATAGTGCTAGTGGCGGAATCGAGGGGGGAGGTGAATGAGAAGTTGGAGTTATGGAGATCCACTTTGGAGCCCCAAGGTCTACGTCTGAGCAGGTCTAAAACCGAATACCTCTGGTGCAACTTCAGTGGTGATGCCAACGAGGAAGGGGTGGAGGTTAGGATTGAAGATCAGACCGTCCCTCGTACGGAAAAGTTCAAGTATTTGGGTTCGATCATCCAGAAGGAAGGTGAGATTGAAGATGATGTCACGCATCGTATCAACGCGGGGTGGCTAAGGTGGAGGGCTGCGTCTGGGGTGATGTGCGATAAGAAAGTCCCGTTAAAGCTGAAAGGGAAGTTCTATAGAACAGCTATCCGTCCTGCGATGCTATATGGTTCGGAGTGTTGGGCAGCGAAGAAGGCCCTCGAGTGCAAGTTGGAAGCAACTGAAATGAGGATGCTACGGTGGTCCTGTGGCCGCACGATGTTAGATAGAATCCCGAATGCGGTTTTCAGGAGCGAGTTGGAGGTGGCACCTTTTACTGCGAAAGTTAGGGAAGGGAGGTTGAGATGGTTCGGCCACGTTCGTAGGAGGCTTCCGGAAGCCCCGGTGAGGAGGGTCGAGAGTATTTCAGTTGTTGGGGTGAGGAGAAGAGGCAGACCAAGGAGGTCGTGGGAAGAACAGCTCAGGATGGATTTGAAGGCCGTAAACTTGGACGAGAACGCGATAGCCGATAGGAGTTGTTGGAGGCGCCAGATTAGAGTTGTTGACTCCCTTCTAGGGAGTGGTTCTGTGGTTGAGAGCCTCAGAGTTGGGCTCTCTCGTTTAGCATTAGCTTAGTAGCTTGGCTTTTCATCCTCATATTGTCTTCTGTTTTCTGATTTTGCAGGCGCAGGGAGCTTGGCTGGAGGTCTTCCTACATCAGGAGAAGAGTGCCCCTAGCCCGAGTAGGTAAGCCCCATGAGATCCAGGCCATGGGCCCAGGTTCGGTCGATTACTTTACCCACCTTTATCATCATTGTATTAAATTCACTTTGCTATTCGGTGCACTAAGCCGGGGGTCTTCACGGAAACAGCCTCTCTACTGTAAAGTAGGGGTATGGTCTGCGTACATTGTACCCTCCCCAGACCTTGCTTCATGCGGGATATACTGGGTATGTTTGGTTTGGTTTGGTTTTATCATAGCTCCTGACATCATGATAATACCAAATGACTAAGATCCGTGGGCCAGATTTATTTAATATCTTCATGAAATCAAGTCTGGGTCCACGGTCCACTATCCAATCCACTTTTAAGGAAACCATTTGGTTGATCATAACAGCCAATTGGAAAAATTGGTACCGTAAAAGTCATACATGTACAATGAACATCTTATCTTTAAGTTTTCAAAAGTGTGTCGAGTGCACGAAGTCAAGATAATTTGATAACTTTTTACTGTTTTCAATTTTCTTTAATTAGACACTAACTTGATTACTTGTTTATTATCTTTTATCATAAAAACATCAAAAATATTGAAGAAAAAGCTAAATATTCCAAAAAAAAAATCCAAAACATTTTCCAAATACTTATATGCTATGACCTATGATTGGTAACTTTCCTGATTATAAAATGGGATTCCGTGTGTATACATATAAATCACAAATTAAAATTGAGTCATGTATCATGTCAAATCATTCGGTAAAAATTTTGAGAACCAATTTGAGGTACCTATCAGTACTCAAATATAAAAAATATTAAAATTAATTCACATCCCTTCAAATGTGCGGATCCTGAAAGTATAAAGATTTGAGAAAAAATTAATGATTTGAGCCAAATTGGAGTTTTAATCAAATGAAATTCCTAATATTAGTTTTTTTTTTTTGAAGCATCCTAATATCTATACTTCTATACTATATTATCATAAGCAAAATAGAGATCTTTTGTAGTTTGTAGTTTGGTTAACCAAGTTATTCATAACCGTTAGATCTTCAACTCAAATTAAATCATGACCGTTAGATACAACAATATTAAAAAAAAAAATATTTAGTAGTCTAAGATTCTATTCCCATTTAATTTAAAATATTACCCTTTATAAACAACTAAAAACATAAATCATAGAATATCGTTCCTTCATTAATATTTCTATCTAATTAAAACATGTTACCTTCTATTTAATTAAAACACGTTACCTTTTATTTTAAAACTAATATTGCAATCATTATACGTATATCCAAAAATATTGCACCATATCTTTCGACCATTAATAAACACCTAAAAATATGAATCATCCCATATCTTTCAATTATTAATATTTCTTTTTTAATTAAAACACGTTACTTTTTAATTTAAAATTAATATTGCAATCATTAATATATATCCAAATATATCATATCATATCTTTCAATTTCTAATAAAATATATTAAAAATCAATGTACATTTTTTATAATAAAAAAACATAAGTATAATCATTAAACATGAATATATCAAATTATATTAAATTAAAAATATTAATCATACCATATCACTCAACCATTAATAAACACCTAAAAATATTGATCGTACCATGGGGCCGTTTGGGAAATCTTAAAATAAGTTACTTAACACTTATATGAAGTAAGTAACTTATATGAAGTAAGTAATAAGTTACTTACAACTTATATTTTCGTGTTTGGGTGTTTAACTTATAAGTTGGTAAAATTTTTATTGAATTAAATTAAAAAATATTAATTATTTAATATAATAATCCCAGTACATGCATATGACATTTATAAATATAAAAGTAAAAATATAAAGTATTAAACAAGTTAAAAAATCAAGTAATACGAAATAAGTTGGAAAAAAGTACATCATTACTAACTTATCACTTATCAACTTATTTGGCAAAATAAGTCCGTTCTACTTGTACAGGCAAACGGTCCGAAATAAGTTGAAACGGACTTATCCTCAGATAAGTCCATTTCTCTCGCATGCCAAACACCCCCCATATCTTCCAATCATTAATATTTTCTTTCTAATTAAAAAACGTTACCTTTTTTATTTAAAACTAATCTTAAATATATAGCCGAAAATATCACACTATATTTTCCAAATATTAATTAAATATATTAGAAATCCGTAACATAAAATAAAATTATTATATATCAAAAAAAACTCGTGCATCGCACGGGTTATAAGTTAGTGGTTATAAATTAGCTAAAGGGATGAACCATTTTCGAATAACCAATGGTTAGAATTGTAAGTGTTCTGAAAAGTAGATAGAAAGCACCCACCGAATACTCCAATCATATTCTATGATCCACAACAAATTAAAAAAAATGTTATGATTACTATCAATACTACTCGTATCAAATTTCAAATTATAAACTTGCACATACTTAACTAATAACATTAACATAATTTGATTTATAAATATATTTAAGCTACCGGCCCGTGTCTTGCACGGGCTTTTATGCTAGTTAGTTCTAATATTAGTGTTTGGTAGTTAGCGGATAAAATTAATTTTTTGAACTCCAAAACTAATTTGGAAAAACTACTTGAACAAGCTTTTTCAATTAGATAATTATGATGTATCTAATAAAATAAAAAAAATAATTCAAACAACTAATTATCAAATAATTTTATATAAAATAATTAATTTAATTCACTAATCAAAATTTTTAACCCAACTTATTAATCAAAACAGATAATCTATCTATTATATATATAATAGGCCAACACAAGAAGAAAATGTGAGATTTTTTAATGCACATGAAAATACCAATTTGCCCTCATGTTTAATATTTATTAAAAAAATGTATTGTTCATGGGAATCGAACTTGAGTCTAACAAATAACTTAGGCATGCTCTTACCACTATGCTACAATGTCACATGTGTTTTCAAACCATACACATAATAAGTCAATGTCGTTTAAGAGTAATACATTTGTAAATAACTATGAAGCTAAATTAAACTTAACTAAAACACCAACACATTTTTATTAAAAAAAGTGTTGTTCATGAGAATCTATCAAGTAACTTATGCATGCTCTTGCCACTACGCCACAATGTCACATGTGTTTATAAATAATACACGTAATATGTGAATGTCTTAATAGTAATACATTTGTAAATAAATTTGGAGCTAAATTAAACTTTAAAATAATAATAATAATAATCAACATAATAACAATTCTTGGCAATATTTTATTTTTACATTTATTGATTCGGATTATAGTATATTATGTTATATCATTTATTAATATTATTCTCTATCGATGTCAATATATAGAACTATACAAATTATTTATTTGACGAATTTATTGATTTATCAAATATTTATTTACCAAGACACAATTGATTAAAGGTAAAATTTTTGAATTTTTTAAATAATTAAAATATCAATTAAAAAATTATAATAAATTTTAGAAAATAAGTAAAGCTAGCTAGAGGCTCGTAATTCGCTAAGAGAAACAACAAACTCATTCAAGTCTTTGGTCTATCTGTTCACTCCAATTAGGATCTTTGGATGAAACTGTATTTGAAAAAATAAATGATTAATTCATTGTTAAAGCACGAACATAAGGCATATGAGCAACTTTAACTTACGATGATAAAAGTACGAAAAAAATATTCTAGAGTGTGATAAGCTTGTAGTTACACAATATATATTTATTCAGTCAATTAGAATTATCTGGTGTTTTACAAGTCTAGCGGACAGAGAAATAGTAAAGGACAAAGGATGCTTAAAATGAAGAAATTAGAAGAAAATAAATGAAAGAGTTGGAAAGATAGTTTTAAGTGAAAGCGCAAGGCCTGAGTAGAATATTTGAAGATTTACGAAGTTTTTGATTAATATCAAGAGTAAAACCTACATTCGCATAATGCAATATCTTGAAGCCTATTTAGTTTGTATCTTGAATATTATTGAAGATCGAACTAAATGGATGTATCATTTTCAAAGAAGTGGAAGAACAGTTTAGTATTGTAAGTGTTCTGAAAAATCCTCTTAATTAGACGATGCCTATAAAACACTCGAATTCTATTATATGACTCATAAAAAGAAAAATTAACATGACTACTATCAATATTACTCATATAATTTTCAGATTACAAACTTGAACATACTTAAATAAGTACACAATAATCGTATGTGTGCCATTAACAAGCAAAATTCCATTAATTAATCACATGAAGTACTTTGAAAGACATTGATCATGCACAATTTAATTTAAAAATACAATTTAAAATAGCGACCCGTGCCTCGCACGGGTTTTTATGCTAGTTCAATACATTAACCGCTAACAATTAATTACCCAACATGACCTTAAACAATTTTGCAATCTGTCTCTATTTATCAATTCATTTCATTGTTGTTCTTAGACTTTTGACCATTTCATCATTTTACTTTACTTTAAAAGACGATAAGGGAAATTTACGGTGGGTGAGCCGTGTAGTGCACAAGTCATTATTTGAATGCGACCCAGAATTTCATGGACGTGCTTCGCTGTACATTTTTCTCCATGTTTACTTTTGTGTTAAGAAATTTCAATTCAATCGAATTTTACCTTTTACCTTTGCTAGCTTTATCCCAAAGTAAAAGTTCTGATTAAGTTTGCAGTTGAAAATTGTACTCGCCTGATTTTTTAGATTTTAGGATCCGTTGTTGATTAGTGGCCTGTTTGGCATAGCTTAATTATGCCGATTTATGATTTATTTTCGGGAAAAAATTTTATATTTTGATAATTTTTTTTATATAAATGTTTAATGTATCCTTAAGATTCAATAAGTTGCAAAAAAAAAGTTGGAAAGTTAGGAATCTCTAACTTTGTCACTTATTCTGGAAAAAAGTTCCCTCAAACACCAATTAAAAGTGAGCATGTTGTTGATTTTGCGCACGAAGATATCAATACCAAATTATAATAACAAAATTTGAATGATTTGGTTCAATCAACAAAAAAAAAAATATATTAGTGATTATTATATTCTTAACAAAATACAAGAGTTGTTAATTAATGAAAATGCACACCTAGAGGGGGTGAATAGGTATATATGGCTAACTAAGTTCAATTTTAAAAATTACCAGAAACAGCTTACTGATTTCGATTTTCACAGAAGAAAATGGTACGCTGAATGTAAATGGTATGCTGAATGCACAAGCAGTAAGTAAAGTGCCGAAAGATAAAGAACACAAGAGACTTTTAGCCAGGTTCGACCCCTAATCCCCTATGGTCTACGTCCTGGTCCCTTACCAACCCGGTAAGAGAATATATTATTGATCAACGAAATAAACCAATTACAAGATACAATAATATATCTCCCTTCTTCCCAGCTGCTGACAAATGGCTTGCTGAACACCTGTTTCTGAACCTGCTCTCTAAGCTATACTTCCCAAGTATACTTCTACAGCAACGTTCACCAAACCCTAGTTCCCTAGCCAATATGTCCAACAACTAATGCTTACAAATCGAACAATACAAACGAGAGATTTACAACTCAAACTATGGATTCTCTAAATAAACAATACGAAAGATATATAAATGAGCTCGAGAGAATCAAGAAAAAGGATTTTGCAAAGTATATCAGAGTTGTGTTTGTTCTTGAGGTTCTTGTATTTTCAGCAACCAAAAACGAACCAAGAACAAGTGTTTAAATACTTAACACAAACGGTCATAAACCAATCCAACAAATTCTCCAACGTTTAGATCCAATCCAACGTTTAATTTGTTAAATTTGTTTACAATGTTAATGTTAACGTTAGAGAGAAGAAGAAAGAAAGATATGATCGTGTAAGACCTGTTCTTCAGAGATATAAAAGATATAAAAACATATAGGAGTTTTGAATAAGTAAATAAGTGTTTTAGATAAAAACAAACTCCTATATTTAAGGAAACCAAATTTGAATGAAAAGATATGTTTAAATTAAGCTTATATATATATATATATATATATATATATATATATATATAATATTCGAATTCCTTATTTAAACAATCCTTACAACTGATTAGAAGTCAATCCCTATAAAAACTCCTTGATTTCCGCACTATTGAAATTTCTGGACTGTTGACAAATGGCATGCTGTTTGTGATCTGTCTTTGCGTAAATGGCTTGCCAAACTGTTACTGTATTCCAACTTTGGCTTGCTGTTTTTGACATACTGATTATATAATCAGTAAGCTATATTACCCTGCAAAACCAAGTTAGTACACACAGAAATAACATGCTGTTTTATATCTACCAATAAGCCATTTGGCTTGCTGTTCTGGTTCTGGCGAGTTCATGTCAGCTTGCTGTTTTGATTTTGGCGAGCTGAACAGATAGATAGCTTTAGATCTTTGCCTTTCCATATCATCAACCAAGTTACCTGAAAGTATACTTATACATAGCAAACACATATATATGCATATGATATATCAAGTGATTCAATCATATAATGGTAAGCTGAATATAGTAAAACTAGTACAAGATAAGCGATCAGCTTGCTGTATATAACATAAAAATACACTAGGGTAACAATCTCCCCCATTTTGATGGTTATATACCAATATGTGATTGAGCTAAAAGCTCCCCCTTAATTAATGATCAATACTTCCTGCAAAACAAGATTAGATAGATACACATGAAGTATTACGATACAACCTTTGTATTCATCATCAAAACATCACGCTAACATTCTCCCCCTTTTTGATGATGACATACTTGAATACATCGGAGAGACTGCTTTGCTCCCCCTAAAACAATGTTCCCCCTGATTAACATAATATCTTATCATATAATCAGGTTAGCATAATTCATCATATGCAGCAAGATATAAACACGACTCATCCCTGCATGAAACATTAGTTGATAAATCCAACATATAACATTATAGCCCTTTTTATCCTCATGTATTCATGTTCTTCTTCACCATGACATCATCAGAAAAGGGTCAAGAAGATAAGCATATAAGAATAAAACATGTGGTAAAGCATTTAACAAGCATGAGGCTAGTTATAATTATAAAGTTGAATAAATCAAACCAGCATGCTGAAAACACATTTCCAGGATATTCATCGATAACAATTGTTCTTCTGGACTGGAGAATAGCTTGCTGATTAGACAATACACATTCCAACTTATCATAATAATATGCTTCTTTCATATTTCCTGCACAATACAATACATATACATATATTCGTCTCATCTATATACTAGAGGAATCTCATTAGTACCATAATAATAACATACTCATATTCAAAGAAATGTACGAGGACAAATAACATACTTATTACTTGAGTACCCAAATTTTATTGGATCCACCATGGTTTGTTGATAGAATATAAAGAACATGTAGATCAGATTTCTTGATCCACTGTTGTATCACTTTTGGTGCTTGATTTCTAGTCCTTTGTGTTCTGCCAGACTGATAATGGTAAGCTGTTTGTCTTCTGTCATTTACTTTCTGGTACGTTGACTGTTGTCTGTTAGGCCGAATACATAAATATAATCAAGCTTTGTATGAGAGATTAACAAGAACACACTTTTAATAATTAAAAACTGTTTGGAATTAATAATTCCTCTCTCAGTGATGTAAAATATCACAGAGAGCTGCTTAGGTTACAATGAATGAATAATTCGTTGTTCGATACCCTTCTAGGGTTAACCTAACTGTATTTATAAAACATTCAGCTACGGTACAATCATAAATTGATACTCCTATAATTTAGCTATACAATTGATATCAATCACGATTGCTACACGTCTTCTAAGTCAACACAATCTCTTTGACAGCTATCCAATCTTCAAAGATATTGCTTCCATATTTATCTTCAATTAATCTTCAGATACTGTTGACAAGTAGACGCTTCTGCTAGACAGAGTTTAACAAACTCTGTTGCGCTTCCATCCGTCAGCGTTTGCGCTTTCATTCGTCAACGTTTAACCAAACTCTGACTGCTTCCAGCTAAACTTTGATTTATCACTGTATCACTTAAACACTGATTAATGCTTACATCAATTATATTTAACATTGTCTAACTAGTCCATTCTGATATGCTATTTTCCTCTTATGATTAACTTGAACAACACAATTTCTTTCCAGATGGCCTTTCCCACCACATTTGTTGCATGTCTTCCAAGGCATAGCATAATTGTAAGGTATGCCATTCCTTCCTTCATAATTGAGCACATCATCCTTCTTGTTGAAGTTTAATCTAACACCTTCTTTGACCAAAGGTACATTTGTCTTCTTCATCAATGTCTTTAAACTGTCTTCCCCTTGAACAAAAGTTTCCATGCCTTGCTTGAGATCTTTGACTTCTTTTTAAAAGAAGAACGATCAATTCAGCTTGCTGTTTGATGAGTTCAGCTTGCTGGAATCTCTTTTCAGCAGATTTTGAAGACTCTGCTTGACTAGCCTCTTTAAGCTTAAATGTTTTCAGACATTCATCTTTATCTTCAATCTCTGACTTCAGATCCTTGAGTTCTTTCATGAGCACCTCATTCCTCCTTAGAATTACTTTGTTAACTCCTTCGAATTGAACAATTTTCTCCTTTAAATCAGCAATAAGATCATCATGATTGTTTGCAGGAGCCTTCTCAGCCATTAGATCAGAAATGATTCTTCTTAAATGAACATTCTTCTTTTCAAGCTCATTATTCTCATTCTTCAATTCCATTAACTCAATAATAGATACATTACTTTGTACATGCATGTTTAGTTCATTTTGCATAGTAGGAGTAGAAGGTAAATCAGAATTAATTGAGTTTACCTCACTAGCATCATCTTCTGAATCAGAATCATCACTATCCACAAAAGCATCTTTCATGAATCCTTGTGAAGTATCTTCATCATTCAGACCTACAAGAGCCAAATTCACTATGTCTTCACTTGAGTCATCACTAAAAACTGATTCCTCATCATCATTCCATGTCAGGACTGCCTTAGATTTATTTGTGTCACTTGAGGCAGCTTGTTGTTTTGGATTGACACATAATTCGTCTGATTTTGTTGTAGCTTGATAATGTATTTCTAAGGTATCTCATATCTCCTTTGCTGTGATGCACGAAGAGACCTTGTCAAAATCTGAATCTGAAAGACCACAAATTAGTGTGTACTTGGCATTTCCATTATAGCTTGCTTTTATCAATTCTTCCCCGGTAAGATCATCAACATCTTTTGGATTGCGATTTTCATCAAGAAAGGTAAATGGACCATCTTTAACAACCAACCATTCAAGTGGATTTCTGCTCAGAATCAACTTCATCCTTAGTCTCCATAAATCATAATTTTCTGTACCAACGAGAAGTGGTGGCATGTTTGATGATTCTCCTTCTACATAAATGTGTGCCATAGAACCTGTACTTTCCTATTACAAAAATGTTAGTACACCAAGCTCTGATACCAAATGAAAATGCACACCTAGAGGGGGGTGAATAGGTGTATATGGCTAACTAAGTCCAATTTTAAAAATTACCAGAAACAGCTTACTGATTTCAATTTTCACAGATGCAAGTGGTACGCTGAATGTAAATGGTAAGTTGAATGCACAAGCAGTAAGTAAAGTGTAGAAAGATAAAGAACACAAGAGACTTTTAGCCAGGTTCGACCCCTAATCCCCTATGGTCTACGTCCTGGTCCCTTACCAACCGGGTAAGAGAATATATTATTGATCAACGAAATAAACCAATTACAAGATACAATAATATATCTCCCTTCGTCCCAGCTGCTGACAAATGGCTTGCTGAACACCTGTTTCTAAACCTGCTCTCTAAGCTATACTTCCCAAGTATACTTCTATAGCAACGTTCACCAAACCCTAGTTCCTTAGCCAATATGTCCAACAACTAATGCTTACAAATCGAACAATACAAATGAGAGATTTACAACTCAAACTATGGATCCTCTAAATAAACAATACGAAAGATATATAAATGAGCTCGAGAGAATCAAGAAAAAGGATTTTGTAAAGTATATCAGAGTTGTGTTTGTTCTTGAGGTTCTTGTATTTTCAGCAACCAAAAACGAACCAAGAACAAGTGTTTAAATACTTAACACAAACGGTCATAAACCAATCCAACAAATTCTCCAACGTTTAGATCCAATCCAACGTTTAATTTGTTAAATTTGTTTACAACGTTAATGTTAACGTTAGAGAGAAGAAGAAAGAAAGATATGATTGTGTAAGACCTGTTCTTCAGAGATATAAAAGATATGAAAACGCATATGAGGTTTTGAATAAGTAAATAAGTGTTTTAGATAAAAACAAACTCCTATATTTAAGGAAATCAAATTTGAATGAAAAGATATGTTTAAATTAAGCTCAGATTTATATAATATTCGAATTCCTTATTTAAACATTCCTTACAACTGATTAGAAGTCAATCCCTATAAAAACTCCTTGATTTCCGCACATTTGAAATTTCTGGATTGTTGACAAATGGCATGCTGTTTGTGATCTGTCTCTGCGTAAATGGCTTGCCAAACTGTTACTGTATTCCAACTTTGGCTTGTTGTTTTTGACATACTGATTATACAATCAGTAAGCTATATTAACCTGCAAAATCAAGTTAGTACACACAGAAATAACATGTTATTTTATATCCACCAACAACCCATTTGGCTTGCTGTTCTGGTTCTGACGAGTTTATGTCAGCTTGTTGTTTTGGTTTTGGCGAGCTAAACAGATAGATAGCTTTAGATCTTTGCCTTTCCATATCATCAACCAAGTTACCTGAAAGTATACTTATACATAGCAAACACATTTATATGCATATGATATATCAAGTAATTCAATCATATAATGGTAAGCTGAATATAGTAAAACTAGTACAAGATAAGCGATCAGCTTGCTGTATATAACATCAAAATACACTAGGGTAACAATTAAAAATTGATGTTATCATTTCTGTACAATACATTAATTAATTAAACAAGATAATATCCATGCATATAGACAATTTTAAAGATAATAAATAAAGTTAAAAAAATATGAGTAAAGTGATGAATCAAGTAATATTTGGAGAAATATTCAAAAAATAAAAGTAAAGTGTGAAGAAATTGGGACAGATTGAATATAAGTTTGTAAGTAATATTTCGAATACTAATAAAAAAATATTGTGTAATTATTATTGTGTTTATTATTATTAATTTTTTTATTCACTGAATTTATTTATTTTGTCAAATATATTCATTGAAATTTGAGTTAGTTAGTTATGAAGAAAATATTATTTAGATTACTATAAATTTTATTCATATAACTAATTTTCATTTACATTAGTTATATTTTTCACAATCTAATAAAAATTAATTTATTTGATTAGGTGTTAAAATTTGGGTTAGATAAAAAAAATTATTCTCATATATCATAACTTCTTGTTTAGATTATGTTTAATTACATTTTATATTTCTAGAATGAAATATTAAGTCCTCTTCAATTTATTTTATAAATATAGTATAAGTGGGAAAATAATACATAAAATAATATTTTTATATTATCAAAATATTTCAACTTATATTAAAATAATATTTTTAAAGTATAATACATTAATTATTCTTGTAAATTGTTATATCGTAATAAGCAATAATTAATTAACGACGATCATCAAAGAATATTTTTGCAAATATTTCTAGATGCAAAATCATTTATATTAATATTAACATCATTTATAATCAATATATGTTTTTTACGATTATATTAAAGAATTGAAATTAAATATTTGCAAGCTCAAAAATCTCAATTACAAATATAAGATCATCATCCTAATAAACTTACAATAGACGTCAAGTAATGAATCTCTTCACTAATAAATATCATCTCAATGCAAATTATTTAGTTAGATTTTCTAAATTCAAAATATTCGAAAAATAGAAAGCTCTCCACATTTTATGTTATAAATAAAATAAAGTTTGGAAGTAATCTACATAAAAAAATATTGATTATTTATATAAAGATTTTATATATGATTTAAATAGTCATGGCAAAATAAATATCGTATGTTGAAAGTTATAGATATACATTAAGAAATATGAAATATAAATGTAATGAGGATTAATTTGTATTCATCTTGCACTTTTATTTATAAAAATAATATTATAGAAAATAAAAAAAAATTAACATTTGAAAAAAGTGTGACAAATATGAGATGGAACAAATACTAATTTAAATGTAAATATAAATAATGGATGAGAGAAGAAAAAATGAATGAGATGCTTAGGAAGGAAAATGAGAATAGAAGGGAAAATGATAAAATAATATGAGAGGAGAAAGAGAATGAGGGAGGAAAAAAAACTGGAGAATAAGCTAATAGTGGTGTGTAAAGTGTGAGGGGAGAGAAGAGTAGAAAAATAAATATTTGAGAAGGTAGGAGGAGAGAGAAAAGGGAAATTTGGGAGGAAAAAATGGAGGCAAGGACTTTACTATAGGATATAGATGTAGATGGATGATAAGGAAAAAAATGAATGAGATACTTAGGAGCAGTGGCGGACGTAGATTTTTTTTTAAGGGGCAGTTTTATGTTTTAATTTCAATGGACAAATTAATATCTGCAATACATGTGACTGCTTCATTAATTAAAGAGGCTCTAACATTTTGGAAAAACAGTTTTTGCATTGAAAAAAAAAATAGATTTTTTCAGCGAACCCAAACTGACACTTAACATATGGGTATGCAAAATTTAAATCTGGGATCGGGGCCATCGAATACGAGATCTAATGAAGTTGGTGGGTGGCAATCTAAAGAAAGAAGTTATGGATGGCCTGTTATGCGCTTATATGAATCTGGGCTCTTCCAGAACTCTTGATGTGAAGCAGGGTACTGAAAATTGTGAAGGAAAACTAGACTCGATCCTTGGTCTTCCAGGGAAGAAAATACATAGTGTTATCGGCTTAACTACAAACACATTACGTAATTAATACATATTACTCAGTATATATTCCAAATTTAGGGGGGGCCATGGATCCCTCTGGCTCCCCCTAAATCCACCTCTGTTTAGGAGGAAAAATAAGAATCGAGGAAAAAAATGATAAATAAATCAATGGAGAAGAGAAAGAGAATGAGGGAGAGAGAGAGAAATGGAGAATAAACTAATATTTGTGTGTAAAGTGGGAGGAGAGAAGAGTAGAAAAATAAATATTTGAGGAAGTAGGAGGAGAGAGAAGAGGAAACTTTGGAGGGAAAATGGAGTTAAAGATTTTATTTTAGTACACGATATAGATTCAAAATATTCGAAATAGAACGCTCTTTACATATTATGTTATAAATAAAAATAAATTTTAGAAGTAATCTACATAAACAATCATATTGATTATTTATATAAAAATGATATACATGATTCAAATAGTCATGGGGAAAAAAATACCGTATGCTAAAACTCGTAGATTTATATTAAGAAATATGAAACACAAAATTAATGAGGATTAAATTGTATTCAGCTTGCACTATAATTTATAAAAATAATATTATAGAAATTTTCAAAAAAAAAAGCATTTGAGAAAAGTGTGACAAATATGAGATGGAACAAATACTAATTAAATTTAAATTTAACTAATGGATGATAAGAAAAAAAATGATTGAGATACTTAGGAGGAAAAATAAGAATTGAGGAAAAAATGATAAAATAATAAATGAATGGAGAGGAGAAAGAGAATCAGAATGAGAGAGGGAAGAAAAGCGGAGAATAAAATAATGTTTGTGTGTAAAGTGGGAGGAGAGAGAAGAGTAGAAAAATAAATATTTGTGGAAGTTGAAGAAGAGAGAAGAGGAAATTTGGGAGGGAAAAATGGAGGTAAGAATTTTACTTTAGTATAAAATATAGATTTGTATGAAAGTCAAATTAAAATTTACTTTCATAGAAGAAGATGATATGATCTTATAGCTCAGTGTATTACTTAGTGTTGAAGGTCCATCCCCTTATTGGGCCAGGCCGAAGGCCCATTATAAGGAGTCTGAAGGCGCAAGTAGATTCAACCCAATTGCAAGCAACGGTCCGCTCAATAAGTTATTCACACTCCTAAGAACATTGGACATGTTCTCCACTCAATTCCAGGTTAGTCGCCCCCACGGGGGAATGTAATGAAACGAACAACAAGTTTATTAAACAATTCATTCTATACACACAAAAACACAAGCTCTTGTACGCTCAATCTTATCTTAAAATGACCAATTTAACTGATTCTCATACCGAAATTGAATCAGGGGGACAATCCTTGGCATTCTTCTCATTCGTAGGTACACCGATGGACATAGTTTCGTCCGAAAAAAACTAGTTCCAACATTTAGGGGGTGGTATTGTATTATGACTTTTAATGACAATTTTTGGGGTAATGACTTTTATGGATTTTATAGACTTTTAACGACTTTTAATGATTATTGTTGAGTCATTAAAATTTCGAAATATTTTTGATGACTCCTAATGAAATGACTTCTAAAAACTTTCATAGATTTTTTGATAGATTTTGTGGTTTACTAGACTAACTACAAAGATCATATATTAGCCTATGTTATGAAATCCTTTAACCTTTTTTCATTGCAATACAATTTCGATTGTGTGTTCTCTGATTAATCCGGTCACCAAAAAATTGAGTACAAGGTATATTTCTTGTTAAATTGAGTATTTGTTGCATATTTTTATCTGAGAATTATATATTTATCACTATTCATAGCTAATGATGATGCAGAACTATGTCATTAGCCATCAATATTTTTATGATGCAAAGCTATTTTATTGATGTTTTAGGTGAATTTATGCAAGCACAAAATTTTTAGAAGCCCATGAATTACTATGATGTTTGATGGATTCTTATTTTACTTTGTGTGTTATGATCTAGTTTTACAAAATTGCAAAAGATGATCTAGTTTTACAAAATTGCAAAAGATCGCACCCTCAATAATATTGTTTACTAAAATGAATATAATATGGAAATTGAAAACCAAGAAGAGGAAGAAAAAGAGATGGAAGAAGAGGAAGAAAGAGAAGTTTGAAATTATTGACAGTAGAAATTTTAAAGAAATTATTGACAATAATGAAACAATTTTATTCAAGATGATTTTAATAGAATTATTAGAAGTCATGTCAAATCTTATCAAAAAGCTCATGACTTTTTTTTTCAAGGGATGTAGTTATAATTTTTGTTAAAAGTCATTAAAAGTCATTCTCATTAAAAGTCATTGACTTTTTGAATAACACGATACTTTTAACAACTCTTTAAAAGTTGTAATTGAATACCTTAAACTTTTAAAGACTTTTATAAAATCTTGATACAATACCCCCTTACTTTTAAAGAGTATTTAAAAGTATTAATTGAATACCCCTAAACTTCTAAACTCTTTAAAAGTATTTAAAACTCATGATACAATACCACCCCCTTAGTATACTTTAAATGGAAAAGTATACATTAATTTAACATTTAGTATACATTAATTTTAAATTGTAACAATTATAAATATTTTAATATCCCTACCGTGATTCCAAAAACGAGTAACAATTTGTTTGTAAATATAAAAAAATTATGATAAATTTATAAAATCTGTTTTTGAATCTGATAGATTTTGTATACATTTTTTTTCTATATTGTAAGTGTTTTTCAGATTTTTATGTAATTTTTATCTATATGAATGTTTTTTAAAATATTTTTTTTCAATATTGTAAGTGTTTTACCTAGCGACTCTCTTTTTTTTTCTAAAACCCTCGCCTCCATCATAGAGTTTTGAGGGGGCTTTCATCGGTATTCACCGGTGGAAAATCCCAATCCTTTTCGTTTTCTTGTTTCTTATCTTGTTTTTTTCAATAAGTTCCCAATATATTTGGATTTTGTTAATCTCTCCTGGTGAGAGTTTGAGTTTTTGTTTTGAGTGGGTTTTAGTGGGTTTTGGTGTGTTCCATGGCCGAAGTTATAGATCGGGAAGATTTTCATGGTTTTGATTCAGAGATGAAGGTTATTATGGATCGCATCTATGGTCGTTTGCACAGAACATTCCGATGAAAAAAACTACTAGTACATACTTTCAATCATCTTCAAATCGCTTGGTTGCCTCTGGGAAGGATTCAATAGCGATTCCCTTAAGCGTCAGTCCTTTCGATTGTATTTGTAGATGTCGTATGACTTTTGATTAATGAATTGATTCCTTTTTGTTCAAAAAAAAGATAATATAAATGTTTAATAATACCTTATTGGAAATAAATAACAATTTTTTTTACTATAATATTTTGTTGACGGGAGTTGAACCTTAACTCGTGAGAATAGTTTAAAAAATAATATATATGTTTAATAAAGATCTAATGAAGATCTGTTATAAATGTATAAGAATACTTTATTGAAAACAAATAATAAATTTTTTTACTATAATATTTTGTTGACAGGAATTGAACACTAAACTACTCTTAGTAGTTTATAAAATTTTATGTGAGGAACTGAATAATTTGAGTAACTTAGGAACCAAATATTAATCATTACACATTAAATTAACGGGCCAGATCTTGTAGAAAACTCACGTTTTGACTGTTATTTCTCTTATTTGTACCCATATTAGCCTACCATTTATCTCGCTATTCCCTTTTTTTTTGTCGGAATAAAAATTGTGTCTTGTATTTTTCTTAAATTTAATTATAGAACAAATGTGTTTTGTATTTTCTAATAGTGTGGTACATTTTATAATTTATTAAATCATTTTAATAAATCATTTTTTAATGTTTAGAAATGCGCAAAATGCAAAAATGTTATATTTTGTATTTTGTTAAACTAAATAGCTAAGTTATATAATTTTCAAATGTGTAATATCTTGTATTTATTAAATAAAATTTCTATTTTTTGTATTTTAATAAATTAACTTTCTACGTTCTGTATTTAAATAAATTGAATTTTTATGTTCCGTATTTTATTAAATCAAAATTCTGTGTTCTGTAGTTTAAAAAAGTATGTTACATTCTGTTTTTTATTTAACAAAATTTCCGTGTTATGTATTTTAATATATCAAATTTTTATGTTTTGTACTTCAGTAAAATAAATTTATGTTCTGTATTTAATCAACTAAAATTTTAAGTCCTATATTTTAATAAATTGAATTTTATGTTTTGTTTTTTAATGAATTGAATATGTAGGTTCTATATTTTATTAAAGAAAATTCATAGTAGTTAAATTTAACCGTCCCTGGTTAGTGGTGTTCAGTTGTCTTAGGTTTTAATATGTGTACATTAATAGGATGATCGTGAACGTTCAAAAGCTAAATTAGAATAGAAATTGGAAACCAAACCCTAATTCAACATTTCAAATTAATTTAATAACCAAATTAGGGGTATCCGAATACAAAAAATGTAGAATAATCTACCCTCTATTTAGAAAAAAAAATATTGTTCACTACTGACGTGGCAGTGACGTCAACAGTGAACAGTGTTTTTTTTTTTTTTGCTGAGTACTGGTAAGTTAATTTATGACATTTTTTGTGAAGGTACCCCTGGTGGGGTCCCTAAAAAAGATGAATATAATTTTTTTAGTGTTGGTTTCTAGTTTCTATTTTAACTTTGGTTTAATAACATATCTTTATTATTATTATTATTATTATTATTATTATAATATATATATGTTTTATAAAAATAAAAAATAAATAATAAAAAGATATGTTATTGGTGGGATTCGAACATTATTGAAAATAAATAATAATTTTTTTTGATTATAATATGTTGTTGACGAGAATTGAACCTTAGACTCTTGAGAGTAGTTTATAAAATAATATATATGTTTTATAAAGATATGTTATTTGTGAGATTCGAACCTTGAACCTATGAGGATTTTTTAAATGTTAAAAAAATATTCTTTTTATATTAGATACAAGGATTCCCATTTGCATGTCTTAAAATTTAACAAGTATTATTTAATGTACCAAATTTAGTGTAACAAACGATTAACCAAATAGAGGTTATTTTACTTATAATAGTATAGTATAGATAGAAGCAGTAAAGGATTTTGTTGTCCCAGGTTCTACTCTCGCGCACCCCAAGATTTAGGGCTGAGCATTCGGTCGGTTCGGTCCAAAACCGAACCGAATTAACCGAAAACCGAAATGTTGCTTTTTCTTCAAACCGAACCGGACCAAAATATCTTATAAACTGAACCGAAACCGAACCGAAATATTTCGGTTTATTCGGTTCGATTCTTTTAAACCGATTTTTAATAAAAAAAATTGAAGTATAAAGGAACCAAAATGAGCATTCAACAAGAATTAATAATTAGTTAGTTAATTAGATTTTAAATATAAAATAAGCAAAAGTCTGAAAGAAGCAGAAGTTTGAGGATTGAGGTTGATTCACGAACTCGAGACGAGGAACCTGGTGATTACTAATTAGGTTGAATCAGCTACGTATTTTAGATTTAGGTCATTTGGTATTTTAGATTAGATTTAGATGCAATATATTATTAGATATCAATTTCAATATATATTATATATTATATAAATATATGTTATATATGCATAATTCGGTCTATTCGGTTCTAAACCGATTTTTTTTTTTGTTAGAAACTAAACCGAATCGAAATATATTTCGGTCCGAATCGAATAAACGAAATAACCGAAGTTTCAAAAATATTAGAACCGAACCGAAATAATATATTTCGATTCGATTTTTCGGTTTCGGATTAGTTTTGCTCAGCCCTACCAAGATTTATTATAAGAATGGATAGTACTTAGATGATAAGCTATATTAAAAAAAACACTAAAACTAGAACAATTACTTTAAAAAAAATTACACATAAAAATTAGGGGTTTTTTTGATAAATATAATTTTTTTTTTTGCAATTTTACTTTTGTTATGAAAAATTATTTGCAAAAATACTATCTTAGTTGTAATGGCTGCGCAGTAGGTTGTATTCAGTTGCATGTGTGGTTGCATATGCAACTTTTTTTACTCTGTTTTTTTAAATGCAACCTCATATGTAGCTAAATGCAACTGAAAATTAAAAGTGAGATTTTCATTTTTTGCCAACTTCCAGTTCTATATAAGGACGGCGCAGCCGCATATGAAAACTCAATTTTCAATTGTGTATAAGGTTAGTTACATGTGGTTGTATATGCAACTGGATGCAATCTCATATGCAACTAAATGTAACTGAAAACTGTAAGTTAAAACTTCCAGTTTTCAGTTTTCATTTTCGACCAGTTTTTTGAAATATATATATATATAGGATTTTGCTTAAATGAGAACCTATATTATTGTTGAGAACTGAGATCCAATATCGGCCCTCTAGTTTTTATACACACATTAAATCATAACCATACACCAATTAACATACACCCACATCACCCACAGAAACACACACAGGACACACACTTACACGTACATACTTACCCCCACCCACCCCCACCCCCGCCCCCGCCCCCGCCCCGCCCCGCCCCCGCCCCGCCCCGCCCCGCCCCGCCCCGCCCCGCCCCGCCCCGCCCCGCCCCGCCCCGTCCCGTCGCTACACCGCCGCCCCCCCCCAATCTGCCGCCACTCTCTCTCTCTCTCCCTTTCTCTCTTTCTCCCCTCTCTCTCACAACCGTTCTCCGTTCGCGCCGCCAGCGCGATCTCGTCTTATTCGTCCAGATCTGACTCGAGTTGTTGCCGGAATTGTGTGTGTTTGTATACATACAGATGTTGTGTGTAAAATTGTGTATTTTATTTTTTTGTGAGGCACTGGATCTGAGATTTTCATAATAAAATGGATTCGTGTAGTGATTTGTAAGAAATGAATTGAAAAAATGAATTACAAAAATTGAAAATTATATTGGATTTTCTAATGATTTTTGGGCTTCCGGTGGTGATTTGTTGGTGGTTGTCGGAGTGGTGATGCGATGGTTTGTGGTGGTGATTTTTCGTTTTTCGATGGTGATTTTTTGTTTACAGGTGATCGGAATGGTGATTTTTGTATTTCTGGTGGTGATTTCTGATTTGTCGTTGGTTATTTTGTATTTGCCGGTGGTGATTTTTGTGTTTCTGGTGGTGATTTTTGGTTTGGCGGTGGTGATTTTTGGTGGTCGCCGGAGGTGGTGGTGGTTGCCGGTGGTGGTTACCGATGGTGGTGGGTGATTGAATTAGAAAGAAGATGATGAAATCCCAAATATAAAAAATTAAAATTTAAAATGAATGTTAAGAGTTGAATATAATATATTTAAATGAGTGATTAGATCTCATATCTCACCATAAGTGTGAGTTTTCACCTGAGCAAGACCCTATATATATATATACATATTTCAAAAAATTGGTCAAAAATGACAACTGAAAAATGAAAATTTCTTATGCAACTGAATGCAACCACATGCAACTAGCAAGCAAAAAAAAAATAAATCGATGAACAGTAACCTACCACGTGGCAGGTTACTGTTCATCTGAATTATTTTTTTAAAAAAGATTTTTTTTAAAAAAAAATTAAAATTGGGTTGGAAGAGAAAAGATTGTATTTTTACAATTAAAATACTCCGTAGTAAATATGTAATTAATTAAAGAAGATGATATTTTTTGCAAAAACAAACTTTAAACCTAGTATTTTTGGTAAATTTTCTAAAAATTAACATGACAAAATGATACTATCCCAAGTTAAAAATTTAAGCCTACAAAATGTAATCCAGCACAACGATGAATCCGAAGCCCACATATCAGCCCATAAAACTTTACAGCCCACTAAACTGAAAGCCCATCTTAACTGAGCCCATTTGATAAACTTAACAAAAGGCGTTGACTGACAATTTTGAAATTGATGAAAAGTCTTCCCCGGGAAGTACCTAAAATACCAAAACTCAAGGGCCTGATTTATAAATAACCTAAATATAAGGGGCCAAAAGATAAATAACAAGAGTAAATAAAAGTAAACTCTCTCTCTCTCACCCAAACCCCATCTGCTTTCTCTCTCTAGCATTCGTCGCCTCTCTCTTCACGGAAACACACAAACTACTCTCAGGTACGCTCTCTCTCTCTCTCTCTCTCTCTCTCTCTCTCTACATCTATATATATACGTACAGGCGTGTATGTATATGTTTATATACATGAATTGTGATTTTTTTTAGTTAATTCGTTGATAAAGCTTCGATCTTTGACTAGAATTGACCAGATCTCGTGTATATCTCTTCACTGTTTCATATATGTATATTAATTTTTTAATTTTATACAATTTTGGAGTGCGTGTGTGTAAGCTTGTGTATGTTAATTGTTTTTTTAGTTATTTACAAATTTAAGTTTGCTCGTGTACGAGAGAGAGAGAGAGAGAGAGAATTTGTTGATTTTAATTTTTTATGTACAAATTGTATGTTTGTATATACGAGAGAGAGAGAGAGAGAATTTGTTGATTTTAATTTTTTATGTACAAATTGTATGTTTGTATATACGAGAGAGAGAGAGAGAGAGAGAGAGAGAGAGAGAGAGAGAGAGAGAGAGAGAATTTTTTGATTATGTACAAATTGTAAGTTTGTTTGGAGAGAGAGAGAGAGAGAGGGAATTAATTGCAAGTTTTTTTTGAGAAAGAATTGTTGATTTTTTGATTATATGCACAGTTTAAGTTTCTGTGTATTTTTATTTTTGTTTTGTGTAGCGGATATAGATGGCGGGAAAAGGAGGAAAGGGACTTGTAGCAGGGAAGACAACAGCGGCAGCAGCTGCAGCAGCTAATAAGGGGAAGGATGACAAGAAAAGGCCGATTTCTAGGTCTTCTCGTGCCGGTCTTCAGGTATAATAATCCTCATTCTTTGCCTTGTAATTGGTGTGTATTTGAACATTTTGTGATTATTGTATTGCGCTTTTAGGTGAATTAACGTGGTTTTTGTTAGTGTTTGAGAATTTAAGCATATTTAATGAACTACTTTACCTACAAATTCATACACCTAAGTCATCTATTTTATTATCGAACCGGATATACATTAGGCAAAATTGTATGTGTGTATTTTTCTGTAACTGTATCGGTACCTATAGAGGCGAAATGTTAGTGGGAAACTGTACAAGATTCCCGTGTTTGCAGCGTTGGCTTGTGTATTGGTTAAAGTCATTAAAGTTCACATCATTAGGAATGATGTAGAAAACAAGTAAAGATAGAAGATAAGTACATCTCTAGGTTTGTAACGGGTACATAATTATTTCGATTTTTTAACAGAAGACTAACAATAGTAATATATATAGAACTTGACCTTTTTTTAATGAAAACTAGTAGTCGACTTTACATAGTTTTATTCTACATCCTTATGTTTTATAAAATCTGTTTGATAAAAATAATAAAACAAGTAAAGATAGAAGATAAGTACATCTATAGGTTTTAATGAGTGATGTATCAATGTAGGCTTATTATAAGCCTAATTATTCGAAAAACAACAATAGTGCTACATATAGAATACTTGACCCTTTCTAAAATTTAAAACTAGGAGTCAGTTCTAGATAGTTTTTTCTCCATCCTTATGTTTTATAAAGTCTGATTGATGACAAGAAGGATGTAAGAAAGCGATTTGCTTTCGGAACCTTTGTAATCATTGACGAAAAGGCTTCTTAATATAATATTTGTCAATATGTCAGATACTCTTATTTGTCACTCAATACATAAAAGCTGTTAATGTATGAGGCATCATCAATATATGTAGTGAATTATTATAATGTTTGTTATTAGAAAAGTGTTCCATTTGTTCTGTTAATAGTTTAGGAAGACATATGATAGTGCTCTTAACCTGAATCTTTGTTTACCGATATAGACTAAGAAATTCTTGCTATTGTTATTGTATTCAAAGTTTCCCCAAGTGCTATGATGTGTTTGCATAATCCTATATGTATTGTAATTGAAGTATTTTAGTACCTATTACTGGTGCCTTGCTCCATCGTTGAAAGCTCCAGAAGTCTATATTTGTCCTTGGTCCCGTTTGGGAAATCTTATTTCTCAGAAATAAGTTACTTATTTTGGGAATAAGTACATAAATATGTACATTTTTCTAAAATAAGTAACTTATTTTTGCAAAATAACGAATAGTAAACTTCCCATACACATTTTTCTCTAAAAAAAAGTATGTAAATACGATTTTTTTTCGAAATAAGTAACTTATAAGTTCAAATTAAGATTTGGCAAACGGACCGAAGATAAACTTGTTACAGGCAGCTTTTTATGTTATTTGTAATCATAAAAGAAACTGTATCTCTAGGCTTTTATTCTGAAAGAAACATGTATTGCGAAAGTCAAACTGTTACCTAAACTAAGTTGCTAGCTATGTTTTGTACAGACTAGTAGCTAGAGATAATAGCTATAAGAGATATTCCAGGGTATAATATACTGCTAATAGACAAGGCTGTTTCATGCTAGTCATCCAGACATGCTGTGCTAGAGCAGCATCGGCCGTACACTTGGTGAAAATCACCACTTAAAGTTCAATAAAATCCTAGAAAAATAAAATTTTAAAGAACAGTGAGCATTGGTAGAACCAAATATGCTAGCGAGTAGAAGAGGCATGTGCTATTAGAGCTGGTAATTTGAACATTAAACAGTCATGAAAAAGTTATTTCCAACTAGTTTTGCAACAGAAGCAGTAATTCAATAGTTATATGAGCTTAATTCAGAGTAAGTTGCCAGTAACTACATGTCCATGGAGTGATTGTGTTTTTCCTTAAATTTAATGATCGGTTTCTCGCTGGGCGTTGCCTTTTTTTAAAACCTGTAGGTCACTTTTTAGTTTTTGCTTTTGAGCTTAATTAAAAATTTAATTTTTCAACTTTTTCACTTCTTGCATGAAAACCCGGTTTAATTGAACATGATTGTCAAAATATACACTGTTAATGTTATTTAAATGAACTCTTCAGTCTGTATCACATATGCAGACATACAAGTTTAAAGTAGGACTTTGACCATAATGTGGTATTGTGGTCTTATGTTGCTTGTGTTGTTGATTTTCATGTATTTATTGTCAAAGTGGGCTTGCATAGATTTTTTTTTTTTTACTTTCGAATGTTTCACATTCAAATATTACATGGTTTTAACTCATCAAATATCTGTAATTATTCATGGTTTTTCAATATCTAAGGAAGTTACATTATGTAATTCGAGTGTTTTTGAGAAAATGTATGGCAAAATCTAGCATTTATATTACAACTACCTTCCAGTAAAATTGTATTGAACTGGACACCTTCCTCACTTGTCACTTGTTTTTATGGTGTGTGTGAGACTATGAGTTCAGAGGCTTAAAAAATAAAGGAACAAGAAGAAAACAAGGGGGGAAATTGTAAATTTAGTTAAGTTCTCCTTCTCTTTCGTAATGGGCCTGGAACTGACTGTTGTTGGGATCTTGTATTGGTTGTCTAGAAGTATTGTTTGGTGGTGGGCCTAATGAGCAATAACCTTGTTTCCTTTTCATGAATTATTTGATTTGTTGGTCTGGCCATGAATTATTTAATATAAAACTGCATTAGGCCTTTAAGTTTGCACAGGCAGACTGCAAACCCATCAGTGCACCTCTCAGTTTGATGCTACTGGGTGTGCATCTTATCCATATATCTATAGCTTACTAAAAATTGTGTTGCTGGTCTCTACAAACTTGTCTTTCTGTGCTGATATTTCCCTAATTGTGCCTGAGGTTGGTTTATTTTATTTGTCAGCTTACCTTCTCTTCTTTGTTAAGATTAAAACAGACCTATTTGCTATATTGCATATTTTGCAAGTACTAGTAAGAAATACTTTAGTTGATAATGTTGATTAATTTATTTTTTCTCTTGCGTTCAGTTTCCAGTTGGGCGAATTCATCGTCATCTGAAAACAAGGACCTCTGCCAATGGGCGAGTTGGTGCCACAGCCGCTGTTTATTCTGCTGCCATCCTTGAATACCTGACAGCTGAGGTACTTGAGCTGGCAGGAAATGCTAGCAAAGATCTGAAGGTGAAGAGAATCACACCAAGGCATCTTCAGCTAGCCATTCGCGGGGATGAGGAGCTTGACACCCTCATCAAAGGAACCATTGCTGGAGGTGGTGTTATCCCCCATATTCACAAATCCCTCATCAACAAAACCACCAAGGAATAGGTTATTTTGTCACATGTTTCAACTGTGTTCACATTTCAACAGTGTGCTCTACTATGGCTTAGTTTGGTTTCCTGTTAAGCTGCATCGGATTCCTTTAGTTTTAGTTTAGACATTCTTGGTATATAACTGTCATCGGTGCTTCTTTGCTCCGCAGCTTTAATTAGGAAGAGATTAATTAGTTGGATTTTATTATATTCTTGTTTGCTAACCTTTTACTGTGTTATGGTTTGTTAACTTTTGATGCTTTCTGGATTATCTTCTGTAACATGGGTTCCAACTTCCAACCGATATAATCCTGTTTCAAGTGACCATATTGATTAATATATATGGTGTGGGCAGTAAGAAGATAAGGGTGTGTTTGGATTGGGAGAGGTCGGGTTGGGTTAGGAGGGGTTGAGTTTTTGAAAACCATGTTTGGATTGATAATTTAGAGGGAGGGGTTGGGTTTAGAAGGGTTTGTGAGGGAGGTCATTTTAGTTCATTTAGACCATCTTTCCAACACCCCCATTTGGGGGGGGGGGGTGAGGCACATTTTTTTTTTCTTTCCTTGCTAAATGAGCAGCAACACTTTCCCACTTCCCTTTTTTATTTTTTGCTACGCGTCAGGCCTTTACCCAATCTATTGTTGTGTTTTTTTTAATTAAAAAATTACTGTTCATTATTTAAAAATTGTTTATAATATAATATAATATAATATAATATTTCTAACGTATATATGATAGATTAAAAAATTGTTTATTAGGGAAAAAATGGCAAAATAAACTAATTTTCAAATAAATGCATTTTTACATTTAATTCAGAACATTTAAAATTTTATAATGCTAAAATAAAAAAGATAAAAAAACGATGAGCAATTAATATTAAATTTATACTACTAATAAAATTGTTGGACAATAAATTTATTATATTTCGAAAAAATATTTATTATAATATTTTCATATTCAAACCCTTCTCCATCCAAACAAGGTAGGGATTCAACCCATCCAAACAAGATAAGGGTTCACCCTTTTCAACCTAACCCAACCCAACTCTTCCCTTCTCAACCCCAATCCAAATAAACCCTTAAGATCCAACTATATATAACATATAAAAATGTAAAGAGAAGTTGTCATATCACATAAGCTTAAGCGGCCGACCAACGTAGAGTAGTTGTTTAGCCTATTTAAGTTTTTCGTAGGAGATGTCGACCTCACTTTGTCTTACCAAAGTTTATGTTTAGCCTATTTTAAGTTTGGGGTCCGGTCCCTGGCAAACGCATGCCAGGGACGGATTAGTTGGCATACGGCTTTTAAGCCGTTGGATCATCCAACGGCTCTGATTTAAAAAAAAAATTCGCACCGTACCGCATAAACTTTATGCGGTACGGGCAAATTACCAAAATATCCTTACTGTTCACGTACCGCAGAAAGTTTCTGCGGTACGGTGAACAGTAGATTTTTTATATGAAAACAGGGGGCAGTTTGGTAATTACTCCGTACCGCATAAAGTTTATGCGGTACGGTACAGTTTTTTTTTAAATAACAGCCGTTGGATCAACCATCCAACGGCTGAAAAGCTGTATGTTAAATAAGAGGTCCCTGGCATACGTTTACCAGGGACCGGGAGCCTTTAAGTTTTTCGTAGGAGATGTCGACCTCACTTTGTCTTACCAAAGTTTATCAACTATCTGCGAGCTTGCATCATACATTAGTCACTTGCTTTCCGTAATTAACCTTTCACTCAACTAAGACGCACCTGGTCTCTGAAAGTTACAAAACGGGGAATCTATATTTTGTCTCTGGTACACAATTAGGATCTATTAAGTTGTTTTGATTAACTATTTATTCCAGTTGCAAGTACTAAATGTTAAAATTCAGAGGCAAGCCTGCAGCCAAACAACCAGGTTGAATCCGAGAACAATGGCTGAAAGCCAAGTCCAGACAGGGTAGATGATGTAACTAAGGGCGGAGTTTTAGTTACCACACAACTACAATTCCAGGAGCACTCCGCCCGGTGCAGATTTGTTGTTAAAAAATTACAAAATTATCTATCTAAATATTCTAAACAAATGCTTAATACAAATCACAAAACATTTGTGTCGTGTGATAGGACCTTTGTAGACGGTGACATTGAGAAACAAGATTGAACATTCCTTTACAAGCAAATAAAAGTGAATGAGATTATATAAATCATTAGTCGATTACCTAATTGTTATGACTCCTGCTAAATGAAACAAATTAAATCTAAATAGTAATTTTTTTTTTCGGTTACCAACTTGTAATGGCTTTCGGCAAATGAAATAAATTATATCTAAATTGTAAAACAGCAATTTCACCTAAACAATTATACCATCTTAATTTGTGAAGCACTTACTGGGTGATTACAGATAAAATGGAATAAGCATGATTTGATTAACAAGCGGGACCCAGAAGATTAATGTATGACACTAATACATGACTGGCCCTCCGTTCTTGTGCCTGTGTTAAAATATTCACCAACTAGCAAGAATCATTTTAGGCCGGACATGAATGACGCAATGGTGTGGCTCTTGTGAACTATGCCAACTGTCTACTTTTTAGCATGACTTATCTTTTGTTTTAATTCTTGTGTTACATACATGAGGAATATTTGTGGTTAATATGCTCTACCATTCTGTTTTGTTTTTTAGCAACACCTCCAGAGAGTTCAAAACACTTAAATTTCAGCACTTAAAAATCAAGAAAGACGATATCAAATCTCAGGATTCAGGAAACACACCTTAGTATTTGTAAACATGGATGCAAGGCTTGTTCAGCATGTCGCCAGCCCAACCTTGCCTCGTATCAGACAACACAGCATGCACAGACAGAGATATTCTCCTCGTATTGTGGCTGTGATGACAAGGCCAACAGAAAACATTGAAAGATTAACAACTTCAAAGACTGAATATAATGACAACTGGTTTGACAGAATCGCCATTAACCATCTCTCGCAGAGTGTACAAGAAACAATAGGTTCGCTGCTTCATTTCCATGTACACAGATATATATCTAGTGGTTGAAGTTGAACTGGAGGTATGAATGCATACACATGTTTTCGATTATATACAGGATTCAAAAGCAGCAAGAAGGGATATGAAGGTCTGGTGGAGGCCACAACAGCGGCGAGGCAGCACTTCAGCCCAGACCAACAATTAGAATTGGTCACTCAAGCTCTTGACAAAGCTTTTCCCAAGCCTATCCTCTCTATGGTGAGTCCTTTGTCTTCCCCCCCCCCAAAAAAAAAAAAAAACCTCATCCATCCTGTTTAGATCAATATTAATCAGCATCATGGCTGCTTCTCTCCTATGCAAACATATATAGATGTACTTGCATCTAGACAAACATGAATAATATGTTGATCTAAAATTTTAATGGCAGATCAGGACCGTGCTACCACCATCAAAACTTCAAAGGGAATTCTTTGCAGTGTTCACCACGATATTCTTTTCCTGGCTGGTTGGCCCTTGCGAGGTATAAGTTACTCTGATGTCCAATATTAAAATATATCAGTCATAGGGAGGTTGAAAGGAAGCACTGGTGAACATAATATTTAGTATCATGAACTATGCATGCTACAGTTGTGTAAACCTTGTACTAGTTAACATCAACTCCCAAGTGTTGCATCAAATTTAAAAATTGTTACACTGAGTTCATTAGCAAGCAAAACGTAAGTTCTTGTGTATCAAGGAATGACAAGTACAATGCTTATATTTTCTTATATTTTCCATGAGTAATGTATTATTCTATGATACAAGGTGAGAGAATCAAAGTTCAATGGGAAAGAAGAAAAGAATGTTGTCCATATCAAAAAATGCAGGTACAGTAACTTTTTGCCTTCTATAGTGTGTAACATATACTACTATTAGTTTGTGAGAGGAAGTTCCACTCTGGTTTATAGTAACCAGTTCCTCAAGCTAGGCCATCTGGACCCCTAAGGGATCCACTCAAAATTCTTAAGTAGGCATAATCAGTACCTTGTAGAAACAAGAGAAGTTAATTTAGACAGTTTTCCTCTGTGCCAATGATTCCAATTCCCTTTACTCTGTTTTACTATTCTGTTATCATGATAGTTCTATCAATCAAGTCATTATTAACATCATCATTGGCATCATAGATGTCACAATCTTATATTGTGGTTATAAGTTTCAGGTTTTTGGAGGAGAGTAATTGCGTGAATATGTGCACTAATCTATGTAAGATGCCTTCTCAAGCGTTCATTAAGGACTCCTTTGGAGTACCATTCAACATGGTTCCCAGTAAGTACCTAATGATAGGAATCTTAGTTGATTGCTGAATATGCCAATTTTTATGCATGACAATTATTATGTCCTCAAGCTTGCATACCAAATCACCAGTTTATTGTTTATATATACTCCAATACGAAAGGTACAATTATAAATTATGATTCTGGTATAGAAAATACACTTAGAAGATTAGATCCAAACAACTATTATATATCTTCATAAAAATTACAAAACCATACTTTCCACTTAAAATAAACCACTAGCCAACATGAAACAAAAGAAAAAGGGTGATCACCAGACAAAGCAACAGTACACACACTAATATATGCACAGCTTATTAAACAACTCAATGGAAGGTCCCACCAATGAACCACTAAGGGTGCAGCATAGCCATTATAGCAGGCTAGAGTTGTATAGCTATCTATTTGCACCTGAAATGAAAGTTACCTAATAGTTAGCCTCTTAAGCTCGAGTTATCAATGGTGTGCAATCCCACCGTCAATGACAACTTGATAAGAGTAGAGGTGATTCTTTCTAGAAGGCCTGTCATCTGTATGCAAAGTTCATAGTTTCCATAAGCGAGTCAGTCATCATATTCAGTCAGATACTGTAATATAAAATTGTGCTTACTAGCAATTTATTACCAGCAACGTACATATACAGAATAATACCTGACCATGCAGAAGCAGTGACATGTCTCAGTTTATATTGTCACACATGGTTTTTAACGCCTACGAACTTCTGTTATTCCTTTTCAGATTTTGATGATAAGAGCTGTGAGATGATATTTGGTCAGGAACCGCCTGCACTAAGTGAGGACCCAGCATTTGCGCAACCATGCTACAAACTATGTAATTGTTCAAATACCACTTCTGTTCTTTCATAGATATATTCCTGATTATTGCAGTTACAAACTAAAAGAGGATTTAAACTTGAAATTATCACCGAAGGGCCAGATATCACGCAGTCAGTAGTTCCAAGCAAAGATTCTGTGCTAGGAAAACCTGAGCTTTACCTGAAAAAGACAATAACACTGACATCATCACAAACTTATAATCAGTTATGTATATCTTGTGCTTATATGTGTGCTTCCTGTGTAATTCATGCAGGCAATGCAAAGCAAAAGCACAGTAGATCTTGCACTAGCTAATCCAGAAGAGAAAAGGCCTACTGACATTTTGAAATTCTGGATAACTCGCGACTGCATGTCAAACTATCCTTTCCCAAATGTGCAGATGATTTGTGACAATTGTCAATATATAGATAATGAAGCTTCATCAACATACACACACACACACACATATAGAATCCTTGGGAATCCTCTATATGCTAACGTTTTCAAAGCAACTTCTTTAAGCTGTCAAGTCACTGCAGTCAAAATGTTTGTTGTAACCAGAACCAAATAAAGATAATAAGCAAACTACTTGTATCACACACATACAAGCATTCATTACTATAATTATCCACATTCACCTATTTTTAGACTGCATATACCCAGAAGGCTGCAGTATCTCTCTTAAGACTAATTAAAGTTTAAACTTTTAAGTTTTAACTTACAAGTACAAGCACACAGTAAGGTTCTAACAACCGCTTGAATAGTCAATTTATTTTGCACTGTCTTCAGAATATTCAACCAGATGTAATTCAGCAATACAATTAAATAAATTGGTACAACATACATTTTTGATAGTTGGGTGGAATTTCTTATTAAATTGCAGTCACCAATATAAATTACAGTTGTTCTTTTTACAGAAAACTTTTTCCAACGATATTATCACAGGTGATACTCCAAATCTTCCTCTTAAAAGGTTATATATTCCAAATATCAATTAAGGATCCTAAACTCAAAGTTTTCAATAGTATCACACTATCACCAGTGCACAATTAGGTTATATAAAAAAATCAAGCTTTAACTGCACCCTGATGCCATAATGTAGTGACCAAATATTATCATTTGTTTGCATAAACCAGGCGAGAAACGAAAAGACTGTAAAAATTAATCATACAGCTCGTACATGAAATGTGAAATGTGAAAGATCATGGTGTCGGCTCGTAAGATCATGGTGAAAGAGCATAGTAATGAAGGAAGATTTCAGGTTAAGCACAGTGTTGCGAAGTTATAACCAGTTCTATACTGGAACAATGGCACATATAATAGTGTTATCACTTTAAAATTAACAGTTCCACCATCTAACTGTTTAATATCATGGCAGCAGGCCAGCAGCTATCAAATGAAACTTCGATATACTAAGCAAATACAGGAGAATAACTTAATGGAACTACAGTATCTTGAGTACGAATTTTCAGAAGAAAACTCTTGGGGACCAAAAGGATCAATTTTCTTGAATCTCCATTGCATTGTTAAAGAGACCTCAGAGACTTGGGACTAGCATGACACCTACTATACTTATTATTCATTGCAAATGTACAAGCTATTTAGCTCTTCTGATATCAAAAGCCTTTTGACTGGAGTTATATTGTGGGGTTTGAGGGTGGCAGGTGGACCTTAGTGTTTCCCACTTCTCTAAATCAACTTACCAACCTAATTTAGTTGCAAACTCTTCTGCCTATCGTGAAAGTGGTCTAATGGGACCCAATTTGCAATTTGAGAAGCTCAACTGTGGCAGATACCCTCCAGCTATGTTACCCGGACTCGGCTAAAAGTGTCCAACATGGATACGTGTTCGAGTGTCGAACTCGGCAATATTTTGAAAATTTTACATGTTTATGGCCTAAAATAAGTGTCGGAGTGTCCATACCCATGTCCGAGTGTCGAGTGTCCGACACAGGTACTCGAGAGAAAATGAAGGGTCAGGGTAACATAGCCCTCCAGTGTAACCAACTTCAAACTCTACAAGAGAATCACAATCTTTTAAGATAAACTAAGATGGTAGAAATTAGAAAAGGAAATAGAGGCTTTTGCCTTCAAAAAAGTTTCTGAATCTATGCAGCACAAGCTTTATAAATTGAAATTCTAGTGTACAAAGTGCAAGGAAAATTACCTTTAACAAAACGATCTAGGGATTTTCAACTCCTGATATAAAGCTGACATAGAAAAAGTTGCAACACACTACAATTATGCATCTATAGATACAGATCATACGGTGTAAAAATGTGCAATTTTGGCATATTATTGAAGTACAAAAATAAGCATAGAGGCTTTAATTAATTAAGTTCCACCTGTGAAGTGCATTAATCATCTACTAAGTTGAATAATTTGATGCAAAAGAAGTGTAAACATAGTCTAGTTAGAGGCCTAATTTATTAAGCTCCAACTGCGAAGTGCAAAACATAAATCAATTTTTAAGTTGGGTAGTAGTGAGTAGTGACTATATTGGAATGTCTTATCACAAGATATGGTCTTACTAATAATACTAGATATACGTTGTTTGACAAATTGATGTTAGCTTCGTATATCAGGTCAAATGGAGATGCTGAAAAACATCATCCTTCATCAAATTGGCCTGCCACAGGTTAACTACATCGTTAAGAGTAAAATTCTAAATCCAAGTACAAATTTCAGATATTATTTTACAAGGATGCCGAAGTCATGAAACTTGAAAGTTTGGTTATGGAAGATACACACATTAAATGCTTGCGAGATAGAAAATTTTATTTTCCGACCCAGATGAAAAAATCTAGACTTTGCAGCATCAGATAACAGGACCTTAAGCAAACACTTATCTATTATTGATTCTTGCTTAATTCTGGGAGAATCCAGAAGCTATACTTTCTATACAAATGTTTATGCTTGTGTTTTACATTAGGTGGTTCTGTATTTGGTGGGAAATCTAAATTACTTCTAAATTCTAGTAAGTGAAGTACTTGTGATATGATTACCCGCACAAAAATTAAAAATTACTTCTGACATGTTGACCCCCATCCCCTCCACACACACATATACAGAAAAGCTACAACCAAAATAAAGTGTCGCAGCTATAAGCAAACAATAAAAATCGCATACTAGGTAAGTCTAACAATTGGAAAATTCACATGTGTGCAATGAGAAAGAAAATATCTAACAATTACCATCTGTTTGTTTCTAGAGAAGTTAAAACACCTTCACCAATTACTCAAAATTTGGACAATGTAGAAGATACGTGTATAGGATTTTTTATCAAAAAGAGAAACAATGCATCGTCAATTTATGCATTCACTAGTAGTACATAAAACACAAATAGTGTCAAGGTAAGAACATAACAGCAAAATAGGACAAGGTAGCGATTTTGCAATTAGGGAAAAAAAATTAAAGCACCCCATATCTCAAAGAATAAAAGTGTTGAGGATCAAGCACGCATATGCTATAGCGCTGAGGAAGTCTTGCGGACTTTCTACCTAGGCAACACATTCAGCAAGTAACTATAGTTCTACAATACTAAACGACTCCAAAGCCAATGTCTTCTAGCATCGTCAATCAATGAACAATCAATCGAGATGCTGTAACTTGCCAAGATTCGTAACTTAGATTCCCTTTGTGTCACTACTCACTATCAGTATTCAACGTCACATCACGATACTATTACCAGTCAACCACTATAAATTCTTTTCATATATGCCGGTAATATAACAGGTAATGCTACCATCTCATCTCTTAAACATGTTTCGCCTAATGCATTTGTGCTACATTTTTGAAAAAAGTCGAATTTATGCTCATAACAAATAAAACTTCTGCAATAAATCATTCCATTCCCCACAAACACACACACAAACTGATTTTTTATTAGAAAGTATATCATTATCAATTTATCATCATCACTTTAAGTAATAAAAATCGACTCTAGCAATTAAACACACGATTTTCCTAACCACAACTTAATTTTCGGCTTTCGGTGAGTTATACAAATCAAATTCATACATGATACACACATTACACTTATTTAACCACATAAAAAAGCAGAGAAATCAAATTGTATGCATTCACAAAGCATGAATCAGTGGAGCAAACATGAGTAGTGAAGGCACAGAAAACAAATGTGTGTGATTACACACACTAATACAAACATGTATGTATAGATAAACAAATTGCATATGAAAATATTACCTCATTTTTAGATTTTGAGTGTGTGTTATTGTCTGATAATCTCTAGTGTTCCATAAATGAGAGAGAGTGAGAGTGAGAGTGAGAGTGTGAGACTGCTGCTTAATTTTGCCAGTGTAGATACTTTATTTGAAGATTGGGCTGTATGAAACCAGGCCATTTACTACCTTTAAATTGGCCTATGCTTGCTTACATAAATATTCCTATGGCCCATGCCCCATGGATTGCATCCTAACAATCGTTAAGAATTTACTTTTCTTTTTTGAAGAAAAGAATTTACTTTTCTTGAAATATGTATTTAATTTCTTTTTTGTCAAGAAAATCTATCTATACTTCTACGCTATCTATCCATGCTATAATAATCGAGGTATATTTTATAGTTTGGTTAATCTCTTATTTTTTATTTTTGGATTATTTCTTTCATTTACAATTTTTAGATCTTTAACTTGAACAAATGATGACAGTAGATATAATACTAAAAATTATAATATACCGAGTTCTAAGGTTCGATTCCCGCTAACATGTTAATTTAGATTTAATACTAAAAATTGTTATATAGAAGAATGTAAGGTTCGAATACTCCCAACAACATAATAAAATTAATCTTTATAATATTATACTACACTATAAGCAAATAACAAAAAAATTAAAACTAACCCGTGTTTTGCACGTGTTATAAGCTAGTTATATTAAAGCCGAAAGTTTTGGTGTTTGGTTTTTCGGTTCAGTTATCCTAATTATTAAAACTAGCGTTCTACCCGTGTTACGCACCGAATGGTAAAATTTATTAATTAATATAAATATGTAATTTTAAACATTTTTTAGGAAAAAAAATGATAATTTAATTAGAATGTAATTAACTTAAGTACAAAATTACCTATTCGTCAATTTATACCAGTTGCATTAATATTAATATTATCAAACAATTATCATAACATTCACATCCCTCGTTGAAACGTTCTAAGCCCCTCTTATTGCTTTTTCTTAATTATGTTTTTCATTTAATTTCTATCATTTTTTAGAATCTTTCTACGAAGTTCATAAGTTTTTTTCACCCATATTTTGAGTTTTATTCTTTTGAAAATTTGGCATTTTTTTTTGTCAAAGAAATTTGGTATATTTAAATGTGCAGTACTGTGGGTTTCTATAATTTTCATTATATTAATTCATTCAAAACAATTGTATGGGTTGCGATCAATTTTTCGTATACATATTAAAAAAACAAACATTTATTTCTCATGACCGTTATAAATCATTAGATTATCTCTCTAAAAAAGATCGCATGTTTTAATGATATGAGAAAGGAAATCTATCGTGCAAGATCCATTAAATGAATGTAGATATGATGAAGAAAACTTTCATCTAATCTAGTTTACAATGTGTTTATTCAATATCATTTTACAAATTGTATATTCTTTTATTAGTGTATTGATTTACTATATAAAAATAAACATCATCAATCAACCAAACATATCCAATATATCTTGTTCTTAGAGTAATATATGATTGTTAGAGGTTATGGTGATTGTCCTCAGCTTGTTTTTAATCACAACTTAAAATTTGTATATTCATTTTGGGAGTTTGTGTGTTAAATTTTTTATTTTTTCTATTAGAATATGGTATATTAAATATTAGTTTCTTTTACCCAAAAATAGGGATGACAAATTAATTCAATCTGAAGGTACCCAATCTGAAACCCAAAATTTTGGATATACCTAACCCAAATTTTTTGATTATTTAAATTTTAAACCCGAAAGAGTTTCGATTTGGATTTGGATTTCAATTGTACCGAACCGATATCCGATCCAAAATTCGAAATCCCGTACATAAATAATATAATATCATAATTTGAAATTATTATATGTAATACTTTAGATATAAGACATATAATTTATTTATTATTATTCAAATATTTCATTATAAATAGTCAATACTAATTTAGTAATTAGAACTTCTATTTCTCAATATTAAATTTTATTGAAATATTTAATATGAAAGTTTCTTTAATTTACATAAATTTTTCATTTGTGTTGTATATGAAGAACTATTTTTGTAACATATTTTAAATTTTACTTAGTATGTCAATTCAATTCGTACAATATGTTATATTTAACTACTTACCTAATTTTTTCATTTTAATTTTTAAGTATTTTATAAATATAAGAAGAATTTTTTAAATTTGACTACATTATTACTAATATTGGATACACGAAAAATCCAATCTAATTCGAAACTCGACGAATTTGTTTTTGGATATTGAGTTTTGGATGATTTAAATTTATATTTAAAACCCGAAAATATTTGGATATGGGTTTGGATTTTACAAAACTCACATTATTTTATATATGTCGTTGTAATTTAATTATCGGGTTAGAAAGCATGAAATTCATTTTTTTTTAAGAATGAGTATACATGTTAGAAGAAAGCCTTACGTGTAGACCTGACAAATCGTTTGTATTGTGTACATTAATTCATGACATGTGTCTTTGGGATCATGTATGAAAATGACATGAAATTTTTTTGTGTACCCAAAATTCGAACACAAAACGTTACTAAATTACACAATTTTTTTTAGTACACGAAAAGAAATTAATATGCAAAAATAAAAAAAATATGACAATCACATATAATGTTACTTTTTGCCCTATATAACTGAAAACAACATTGAGATGTTAAAAAATAAACTAAGAGTAGAGTACATAAAATGAAGACTTTTTTTATTTTATTTTGTTTATTGTTAATAAATATCTATTTTTGTTTAGAATCTATCTACCATACAAAGTCATTAATTTTTTTTTTTTACCTAAATTTAAGGTTTTGTTGATATTAAAACAAATTTAATATGTCTGTTCTTAAATTAGGAATTGAGAATTGAATACTATTACTTTTATTCAAGAATACAAAACTAATAAGGGCACTTTTTATTAGAAACATTATATAATCTTATATGTATCGACCTGTCTACTCATCCAATATAATCTAATACCCCTTTGGTGAGTTTTATCTACTGATATATTGGATGTTGTACATTTTCTTGTAAATGTTAACTCTAGTTTCTTTTCCTTGATTTTATGTTGTTTTTCAATAAATATATCTCTTTATTGAGAGTCTAGTAACCTATTAGTGGATTTTGTCTACCCATATTGGTTTTTGTTCCTTCTTTTGGTGAGAGTAGATTATATTGGTTCATTGAGTTGTACGCAATTTTATTATATTGGTTCATTGATTTGTACGCAATTTTGGAAAATGACTTTATACATAAAGACAGTTGTAAAGAATAGATGTGTCAGTAAATAATAATGTAATTATGATTATTTTTAATTAAAAATTATGATCAATTAGTTAATAAGTATTTATGAAAATTAATCTGTAATATATAGTTGAGTGTAGTTGATATTTATGAAAATTATCTAATAATATATATTAGTATAATTTTGATTGGCTTTATAAGTATTTATGAAAATTAATCAGTAATATATAACTATATATTATAGTTGATTGTAGTTGATATTTATGAAAATTAACTAGTAATATATAATAGTATAATTTTGATTGATTTTTAATACATTAAAAAATATGTGTCTTATGCATGTACAAAATAAAATAAATTTTGTATTTCAAAAACAATTGTTAAAATAACCATGATAAGTAAATTAGGATGAGAATGATATGAATTAATTTAATTTTATTGGTAAATTCTTATTGGCTCTTATATATAGTTATGATTAATTGTAAATCAAAAGAGTGAAAAATAAATATTGCGAAAATCGCTTAATATTATATATTTGTATAATCTTAATTGATTTTAACTTAATATATTAATTTATTATAAATTTTTTTTGATATTAAAAAATATATAATATATGGATATGTTAAATCAAGTAACTACTATATTTAAATTAGAATTGTTAACTAACTATGGTAAGTATACTAGGATGAGAATGGTAAATAAGGAAAATTTTTAATATAATATAATTGGTCTAAAATTTAGGAATGACCTATGATTGGTCATAAAATAATTCATAATTTTCTGATTGGCTAATTGCATCTAACTGTATTCTTGGGCACACTCAGGTATTATAATAAAGGATAAATAAATAATAAAATAATGTAATTAATGGTAATTAGTAGATTGACTTTTAATTAAAATACGTTTACTTTTAATTGAAGATATTGCCATTTATAAACACCTAAAATATCGTATCTTCCAATCATTAAAACATGATACCTTTTAATTTGAAACATAATCTTTGCAATTATTAATATATACGCAAAAATAACACACCATATCTTTATTCACTAATAAAATATATAATAAAAATCCATGTACAAGGAAAAATGACCATTAGATTTTTAGTAATAAATAAGAACAGTTAGATCTAATGATTTTAAATATTTTATATGATTAAATTACTTTACTTAATATTCTTGGTTCGAATTATGTCAATGACATATTTAATTTATAATTTCATAATATAAGTTTTAAACCATGCGTATCATTAAATAAATTAATATAAATTATTAAAATTTTAGTTAAAAAATTTATTGAAAATAATAATTGTATAAAAATATAATTGTAACATAAAATAAAATTTATTACATATCAAAAGAAACCCGTGAAATAGGATATATGTAGAATAGGTTAGCTAATTGTAAATAGGTTGCGCTTTGTAATTTTGCATAAGTGAAATGATACTTTAACGGATGAACAATCTACACCAACGGATGATACTCACCAACGGATAGCAGTCAACCCTCAACGGATATCAAACCTTAACGGATAATTACTTAACAAATAATGTCTTGATTCTAGCAGTTGACGGTGACTCGACAGTGCTGATAGATAAAAAATAGATTAGAATTTTATTTTTCTACGCTATTTGACTAAAGTCAACACCAATCAAATTAAATTTTTTTGGTTTTTTTTTTGGCCAATCAGCTACAACTTGTTTACATTTCTCCACCATCTGACAAAAATCAACACCAATAATTTTTTATTTTGGTTTTTTCTTTTCCGTCAATCAGCTACAACTTGTTTACATTATACTAGTTTTAAACTCTATCTTTGACATTTATGACCATGCGAGTGTGATATTAGTTGGTAGTTATAACTAGTAAAATAATATAGGAGCTAAATGTGCACATACATATATGCATTGAATGCCTTACAGTGTATATTAACAAAACAATTATTGGGAGGAGACCACTACATATCTGTTTAACACACTCACGCATTCACCTCTCCGCCATTTCCTTGTTTAATACTCCACTTCACCACTCCACCTTCTATACACTTATCTGAAATATCTTAAAAGCGAATTAAAAACAGGACTCATGTAGCATGTATATGATCGCATCCTGCATTGGACCCCCGAGCGCTTTTGGTCTAACTAAGGTCTAAAAAACAATACGTGCATGCATGGTATTCAACATAAGTATATACACATATATTAAAATTAACATTAATTTGAAATCACTACTTACCACAAAACTCTTGATGCACTATAGGTGTGTTAATTATCTCTGGTCTATCATGAAGCCAGTTAACTTCCTGTTAAAAAACATACGAGGAAATCAGTTACTAATAATTTTGAAAAATTAGTAACTATAAAGATATAGAATAATACAAGTTAGATAAATGCAAATACTATACCTCGTAACGGTTGAAGTCATAGAATAGACGAGGATGAGGACGCAGTACCAGTAGATAGGGTTGATTTGGGGCATATGGCTGAAACATTCTGAGAAAAGCGAGAACTCAGAGGTCCAAAATAGTTCAAACACCTAAGGAGAGTTCAACAGATAAGGATTCTCATCTATGCATGCTAATATATAAGTTTAGTGGGCAATAAAAAGAGATGGGAGTAAGATGGAGGAAAAAAATTTCATTCGACTGTAACATTTTAAGTATTTGGAAAAGATTAAATAAATTTTTTTTGGACATATACGACAAAATACTTTCAGGATGTTGTTTCCAAAAGAGAGGCAAACAACATTCTCCTTCTTTAAACGTTCAAACACTTTACTAAAAAATGTAACTTGAGTCTATATAAGATGGTTTTCACACAATGTACTCTTATTACCACAATGTACTCTTATATAATATGTAAACGTTACCGTTGCATTTATATATAAATATAAATTACCTTTTTCAGCTATATTTTCTAACTAAAATAACTCATCACTAAGTCTCTGCGTTTTAACCCATCCAAAATTTTTAGAATCCTAAAGGTTCATACGTTTTTTCGAAACTGTGATACAAAGGAAAAAGTTCCTGTAAACTTATTATTTCTACCTCTCATTCAAGGTAATGAAACCGTTAAGCTGATAAATGATAATCTTTACAGGGTTGGCTACGAGATCAATGGACACTGTTATGTTCTCCAATTTGACCTGACTAAGAAGGGTGATGATGTGTTTGTTCAAACTGATCTTTCAAGCTGATAACCTCTACAAGATTGGGTACGAGATTAATGGATATTGTTATGTTCTCTAATTTAAAAATCCTATGAAGGATGATGAGGTGCTAGAGCTTTTGAAAAGATTAGATTACAAAAAAAAAAACTCCTGATGTGGATTATGTGGTTAAAAAGATAAGGGTTAGTGATTTGTTCAATACAATAGAAGGAATGATGAAGAAGAACAAGAAATATGTGAAGATTGTACAGAAAAGAGGAGAAATAGAAAGAGAATTATTTTTAAATTTTATAATAGAAAGAAATTTAAAAGATGTAGCAAAAGATGATTCTGAACTAAATAATCTCTTCACCCTAATTAGTTGCCTAATTGATATTTGGATGGTCAAATCGACCAAAGTTTGACTAAAATTTACATATTATATAATTGAAAAAAAATCTAAAACATATATCATACAAAACTACATATGGTATATTAAAATATACTCTCTCTGTCCCGATCATTTCTTTCACTTTATTTTTATGGATGTCACTCTCAATTATTTACATTTCAAAATTTTTCAAAATTAGTAAAGTTTTATAATATTAAAATTAATTACATCCACTACTTTACTCCACTATACACACTTTGTTAATCACAGAGACATGCCTGTTTACATCAAATAACAAGCCTAATTGTTTGTAATGCTTTGCATTACTTACATGACCTCTTAACTGAGGGAACCTCTAGTTGTAGAGTCTCTACTTGTTCTGTACTTGTAATAGGAACCAAATCCTAGTTGTGTAACTGTACTTATATAGTCAAGAATAATGCTTGAAAGAAGTTCCAAGGTTCATGCCTCAAGCAAGGAGATAAAGACTGTCAAATAATCACAGTTGGGATTTGAAGAAAGTGAAGAATTTGCCTAAGTACCAATTCGAGAAGTACATTTGTCTATTCGAGAAGTCTAGCATTCGAGAAGTCAGGGATTCGATATCTCAAGACACTATTCGATATCTCTGAATACACTGTTCGATATCTCATTCGATATCTCAGAGATTCGATATGTCTACTGCTCTATTCGAGAACTCAAGAAGTCAACAAGTCAAAGTGGTATTCGAGTTGTCAAGGAGTCAACAAGTCAAAGTTCTATTCGATATCTCAAGGACTCAGAAAGCTATTCGATATCTCAAGGATTCGATAAGTCAAGTGTTCTATTCGACAACTCAAGGAATCCTGATGAAAAAGAGCTATTCGAGAAGTAATTCGATATGTCAATATAACAGTGTTCGAGAACTCAGAGTTATCGATCAAGTCAATTCTAGTTCTCGAATCACTTACTTAGTCACTTCTCGAATACATTCTTGGAGATAAAATACTGGAGAAATTGTACAAGTCTGAAACCTGCAACAAGCCAATGCACTTTATGGACCTCAATCTGTAACGTGCTCTGGAAAGCCTACAAAGAAGCTTGGAGAGATATAGAAGAGACAAAAGGGCTAAAGAAGTGGATCTGAACAGGATTTGCAAAGTCAAATCTGTAACCGATTGGACTCTTACTCAAATAGGATAGACAGACTAGAAAGTAATTTGTTTTAGCTACCTTATTTGTAGTAAGTAGGTTGTATCCATGTTCTATAAGGATACAGCCTCACTTCCTTAGCAATTAACTTTTGGTGAGTCCAGTTTTTCATATTCATTGTAAGCCATATCTCTCTGAAAAAAACGAAGCTGAGAATACTATCATTTGTATTCACAGATTGTAGCAACCTTTATCTAATAATACATTAGATTAAAGTGATATTGTGACTTGTGTTGTTCTTTATCCGCACCTACATCTTTGCACACACAAACACTTATCTGCTACACAGGCTCAACCAAGAAAAGTTCAAGAATCCATTCACCCCCCTCTGTATTCTTTTACTGTATTCAATACTCAACAAGTGGTATCAGAGCGGGCTGTTTATTCAAAAATAGAAAAACGATCATGAATTCGAACACACCAAAGACCACAGGAACGGTGAAAGTCCCTAAGTTTGACAAAGAAAACTACAACCTCTGGAAGATCAAGACGCAGTCGTTCATCAAAGCATCTCATCATTTGTATCCTGAGATTCTCAAGAATGGTCCATTTGTTCCTCAACAGGAGATTCCTGAAAAGACTATTGGAACCACTACTATTCCAAGATCTTATGTGGCTAAGGATCCATCCAAATGGACAGAATCAGAAAAGGAGATGGTTGCCCTTGACAGTCACCTCATGTTGCTGATTATAGATTCCATGGACATGTCAATGTTTGCAAACATTGCTTCATGTACCACTACCAAAGAAATGTGGGATCACATTGAGGTGTTATGTGAAGGAACTGATGAGGTCAGAGAAAACAAGAAACAGATATTGGTCACACAGTATGAAGCTTTTATGGCACAGCCCAAGGAAAGCATCACTGAGATGTTTGAGAGATTTCACAAGCTAGTTACTGAGTTGCAGATGAATGGCAAGGTTTACAGCACCAAGGAATTGAACATGAAGTTTCTGCTATCTTCACCAAATCATCTAGAGCAAAGGGTCATTTCTCTAAGGGAAAGAGATTTGAACAAAGTTACATATGATGTGCTCTATGGGGTTTTAAAAACTCATGAGCTTGAGTTGCTTCAGAAAAGGGCTATCCAAGCCAACCAAGGCAGAATGATAAACACATCATGTGCCTTGATTGTCAACAAATCTATTCAAGACCTAGAAGCATCTACAAGTCAATTAAGGATAGAGGAGGTAGTAGAAGATGAAGAAATTGAAGCCGAGGTAAGTGAACCTGTTGAGGAGAAGGAGGAAGATGAGTTCTATACTCTTGAAGAACTAGATGGGATGGAAAACACTTCATATGCTTTCATGGCCAGAAAATTTCCAAACATCAGATTCAAGAGGAATCAACCCTTCAAACCCAAAACCCAAAACCATTCATTCAACAAGAACAAGGCACCCGTGAAACCAAACAAGACTAAGTTCAAAACCAGCCATGTGGATAGGTCATCTGTAAGGTGTTATAGATGCAATGACCTAGGGCATTTTGCCAGTGAATGCAAGAAGCCTAAAAAGAAGGATAGAGATTATCTTGAGCTCGAAGCTAAGTATGAGGCCCTTCTGAAAAAGCAGACACAAGGTAAGGCCTACATAGCTGAAGGGAAGTGTTGGGATGATTTTGACAGTGATGGAGAGGAACAAGAATTTTGCAATTATGCCTTGATGGCCAATTCCAAGGATGACACATCTCCATCAGATCCTCAGGTACCATCTCTCACTACTATAGACATGTCTGTTTCTGAGTATAAATGCATGATTGAACAACTATCTGTTGAGATGTTTAACATTCATACTAGTATGACTGCTGCTAATGAAGAGATTACTAAACTGTCTACTAGAAATGAAATGTTAATAAAAAAGAATGAGGAACTTGAGCTAACTGCTATGCAAGTAGAAAACCTTAAGAAAGAAGTTGAATATCTGCAGAATAAGGTTTTGTGTGCTAGTCAGGTTGAAAAGACTCTTAGGGATGAATTAGCTGAAAATGAATTCAAACTGAAAACTTTCAAGAAATCATCTGGTCTAGTGCAATCCTACTGTGAGAAAATTGAAGCTAATCCCAAGGCTGCTATTGGACTTGATTATGGCACTCTTAAATAGAGAAAAGGCTATGCTGTCATTAAAGATGACACATTTGTTCATAGGGAAGTGCCTCATATTTTGAAAAAGACTAAAAATCCAATTTTTAAAGAATCAACATTTGAAATTGATGAGAATGCCTTACTCATCAAGCAAATGTTGAATGATGAAGATGAGGCACAATCCAGTGAACATCAAGCATCCTCTAAGAGTGAGAGTGTCAAGTCAAAAGCCAAGGAGCCAGTAGGTAATAGGTCAAGACCTAAGAAGTTTGTTAAGTTTGTCTCAGCTGGGAAGAGTGAATCTGAGAAGAAAGTGACTAAGAAGAAACAGAACATAAATGGCAAGTTAGGGATTAACAAAGATAATAACTATGTTTATATGCCTAATGCCCCTAGGAAAACTTGTCAGAACTATTTCAGTACCAATCATTTAACTCATGCATGCAAGAAACCTGTTGGTAGTATGCCCAAACCTTTCTATGATTGCTCTATGCCTCTAAGACATAGAGATGCTCCATTTTGTGATAAATTTGACTGTATGCCATGCAATATGAATGTTATGACTAGTTGTTTCAATTTGAGAAGGCAATTCATTGATGGTTGTATCAATCACAATTCTCACACACACTACACCAGGTCAAAGTCTTCGAGTCCTCCTAAAGCTAGGAAGGTACCTCTGTCACCTAAGTCTGAAACCTCAGGTTCTAAGACTTCTAACAGTGACAAGAAGACTAACACCAAGAAAGTTGACAAGTATGTTGTTTATGATAAAACTGTTTCTAAGTCACATGGACCCAAACTTGTTTGGGTACCAAAGGAGAAGTAATACCTTTGTGTTTGCAGGGCAAAGAAAGTGAAAAGAAGGTCATGTGGATTTTGGATAGTGGATGCTCAAATCATATGACTAGTGACATGGCCCTGCTATCACAGTTGAGGAGAAGGCTGGCCCAATGGTTGCTTTTGGAGATGACAACATGGGTAACACATTGGGATATGGCAAGTTAAAAGTTGGTAATGTCATCATTGAAGATGTAGCACTAGTCAAGGGACTCAAGCATAATCTGCTAAGTGTTGGTCAGTTTACTGATAGAGGATTCAAGGTGGATTTGACAAAGATGAATGTTTGATCACCCACAAGAAGACTGGTGATTTTGCTCTATCTGGAGTAAGAAAAGGAAGCCTGTTTGTAGCCAATATGGATTCTGTAAACAAGGACAAAATTTGTTGCTTTTACTCAAAAGCATCAAATGAAGACTGTTGGCTGTGGCACAAGAAATTATCACACCTGAACTTCAAAGCCATTAATTCTCTAGTCAAAAGAGAGTTAGTGAGAGGCATGCCCACACTCGAGTTCTGTCAAGAAGGAATGTGTGAGGCTTGTCAAAAGGGAAAAATGAAAAGATCAAGCCACAAGTCAAAGACAGTGACATCAATAACCAAGCCCCTGCAACTCATTCATATGGATTTGTTTGGGCCTGTCAATGTCATGTCACTAGGAAGAAAGAAGTATGCTTTGGTGATGGTTGATGACTTCACAAGGTATACATGGGTGGAATTTCTGGCATCAAAAGATGAGGCTCCACAAGTAATCATTGAGCACATAAAGAAAGTTGACAAGGAAGCAAAGGACAACAATGCAAGTGTGATTGCACTGAGAAGTGATAATGGAACAGAGTTTAGAAATGCCATACTTGAAGCATTCTGCAAAGAGAATGGTATTTCTCAGCAATTCTCAGCTCCAAGGACTCCACAACAAAATGGAGTTGTTGAGAGGAAGAATAGAACTCTAATTGAGGCTGCTAGAACAATGTTACTTGATGCAAAGATGCCTACATGTTTTTGGGCTGAGGCTGTAAGCACGGCATGCTATATCCAGAACAGAACCCTCATCAACAAAAACACTGGAAAGACACCTTACAACTTGATGACTGGAAAGAAGCCTACTCTAAAGTATGTTCATACTTTTGGAAGCAAATGCTTTGTATTGAAGGATAATTCTGAATATGTTGGAAAGTTTGATGCAAAAGCATTTGAAGGAATTTTTCTTGGCTACTCTATGGAAAGAGTTGCATACAAAATTTATTTCATCAGTCAAAAGAAAATTATGGAAAGCATAGATGTGACATTTGATGACAGCAAATTACCTGGACTAGAAGAAGCCAATGATGAAGATAAAGATCCATTAAGGTTTGATAATCTAGATGATTCTGATGAAGAGATTGAAACTGAAGTTGAAACTCAAGTTCAACAAACTCAAGTTAATGATGACACAAGAGAAGAATTTGTGCCAATCAACAGTGGAGAAACAAGCATCCAAGGCACACCTGTGAGTAGTAGCAATCTCACAGGAGGAGGAAATGAGAATGATCATGATTTGGATGATGAAGCAACATCAAGAATGAGAAATCAGGCTGAGCACTCAAGGAAATGGGATAGATCACACACTGCAGAACAAATCATTGGAGATCCTAATGCAGGAGTAAGGACTAGGAGAGCTACTCAGAATGAGTGCCTCTATGGCTGTTTTCTATTTCAGGTTGAGCCTAAGAAACTTGATGATGCACTGTTGGATCCAGATTGGATTATTGCCTTGCAAGAGAAGCTGAATCAATTTGAAAAGAACAAAGTATGGGAACTAGTGCCTGCACCAAAGAATAGAACCATTGTTGGAACAAAATGGGTTCTGAAGAATAAGATGGATGAAGATGGTGTAATAGTAAGAAACAAAGCAAGGTTGGTTGCAAAAAGATACTCTTAACAGGAAGGCATTGATTATGATGAGACATTTGCCCCTGTTACTAGATTGGAAGCCATCAGAATATTCTTGGCATTTGCTGCTCCTTCAAACTTTAAAGTGTATCAAATGGATGTCAAGAGTGCATTTCTGAATGGAGAGTTGGAAGAAGAAGTTTATGTGCAACAACCACCTGGCTTTGAGGATCCACACTTCCCAGAATTTGTTTACAGACTGCTTAAGGCATTGTATGGACTTAAGCAGGCTCCAAGGGCATGGTATGATACTTTATCACAATTTCTTCTTGAAAATCAATTCACTAGAGGCACTTTGGACAAGACACTGTTTTACAAGATGCATGGTGATGATATTATCCTAGTTCATATTTATGTGGATGATATCATTTTTGGCTCTACAAATGAGAAGCTGTGTGAGAAATTCTCTAAACTCATGCAGAGCAGATAAGAGATGAGTATGATGGGAGAGTTGATATTCTTTCTAGGGTTGCAAGTCAGTCAAAGGAAGGATGGTATCTTTATCAGTCAGACCAAGTACATCAAGGATTTATTGAAGAAGTTTGACTTAGAAGACTACTCACCTGCAAAGACACCCATGGCCACTGCCACTAAATTGGATGAAGATGCTAAAGGCAAGAAAGTAGATATCTCAGTCTACAGAGGCATGGTTGGTTCATAACTCTACCTCACTTCAAGTAGGCCAGACATCATGTTTGCTACATGCTTGTGTGCAAGGTTTCAGTCAAATCCAAAAGAATCACATTTGATTGTTATAAAAAAGATCTTTAGATATCTGAAGGGCACTCCAAACTTGGGTTTATGGTATCCTAAGGACACAGGGTTCAATCTGGTTGGTTATTCTGATGCTGATTATGCTGGATGCAGAGTGGATAGGAAAAGCACCTCAGGTAACTGCTAAAAGCCAAATTTCTTCTTCAACCTTCATTCTCCTTTCTCTTCTCTCCGAATCAATGGCAACTGTGAAATTCAACACTAACTTCATTGCTATCTCAAGTGATGTCGAAGCCCCAAATGCTAACTACAAGTGTTTCGTCAAATGGATGTCTGAATCTTATATCAAAGAAGCACTTACGGCCAACCCAACTTTGTATCTAGACATTCTGGAGCAATTTTGGAATACTGCCATTACAGAAACAGTTGCTCTAGATGATGGCAGTCTGGGTTATATCATTAACTGCAAGATACTTGGTAAAGAGTTCAGCATCACTTCTGAGGATATGAGCAAGGCCCTGGGTCTTTACCAGAATGAGTATGATGGCCTTGTAATAGAAGATCAACTAGTGGAATTCTTTGAACTAATAAGGTACTCAAACACCATCAAAGTTAGAAATCTAAAACGGGCACATCTGCGAAAAGAGTGGAGCTATGTGTTTGCCACTCTCATGCAAGTATTCAGTGGAAGGAAATCCAGCTTTGACCAACTAAGTGCTCCTGTTCAACAGATATGCTACTCACTTGCCTATAATAGGAAAATTGATGTTGGAAAGCTCATAATGCAGGAACTCTATGGAAAACTTGGTAAGAACACAACCAAGAGAGGTAATGATATCTTCTTTCCTAGGTTTATTCAGTCTGTACTTAATTATCTAGATAAAAATGTGGCTGATTTACCTGGTTTAGATAAAAGTAGATTAGGCTACCCTAGATCCATGATCAAACTCATTTTTGGTAATTTGGATACTAGGAATGATGTGGATGTAAGGCTTGTAATAACTTCCCATATGCAGAAGTTATTTGAGTCTTACCCCCACAACTTGCCAACATTTGCCTCCAAATCTGAGTTAGTCAGACCAAAGCAAGTAGAACACAGTGCTAACCCAGGGTCTGCTACCCAACCACCTCAACCAAACACTCTACCAAACACTGAGCCAACTGCATCATCCTCTCAAAAGGGTGATGTTAGTAAAAAGGAGAAGAAGAGAAAACAGGTTGCTTCTGCACCTTTAACCATTTTATCTGAAGTAGCATTGGCTGTAGAATTAGGAAGTGAGGCACCTGAGTCACCCCTAATCAGGCCAAAGAAGAAAAAAACTAAAACCACCTCTTTAGTCACACAAATGGCTGAAGTTGTAAAATAAGGGGTAAACAGTTCACTAGATGTATCCTCTCAACAGGGTACATCTATAGAATCAAGCATCCTCCCCAATACACCTACCTGTACAGAGTCAGCACATGGGAGTGATAAGGCTGGCACTACACTGAGTGGAGAGCACATCACAATTGAAACTCCCTCTATCTCTCAGGGGGAGTTGCCTAACTCTAATCTACAAGACACTCATCTTCCAGAATCTACCACTCAAATTTCTTTGCAGCTTGCAACTCAAGCAATTGAGGAGCAAGGCATTGATCATCAAGAATTCTTTTCTTTTGATGAGCCAATGAATTCAAGTGACTTGGTGCATGACACCTTGCTCACCATCCAGGACCCACATTTAGATGGTGAGGGAATGCATGCTGGGGCATCTCCTAATGACACCATCACAAACACAGAGGTTCCACTAGTTTTTACTAGAGACTCTGTGCCTGTGTCAACTGCTGGTGTAACTCATCCCACTTTTGTGGAGACACCAGTAGTAGAGTCAATCCATCCGGTTACAGAAGTTGCATCTGTAATTGAGGAGTCTAGCTTACCTAGCTCTAGCTCTGACTTTCTGTCACAATGGCTGAAGCCTGTGCAACATGACAATGCTTCAGGATCAGGGTCTGTTCCACCACAATTGACGGTTGAAGCACTTCAAAGCTTAGTTGTGGATCAGATTCCTGAGTTTGTCAAGATTGCTAAGAACTTGGTCACCTCCAACATCCCTAATCCAGACTATGAAGCCATTCTGCTATGCCATATGGATGATGTGGAGATGCAGAAGATAAAGATAGTTGATGATGATGAGAGAGATGGCAATATAGATGCCTGGTTGCAAGGAAAATATGATATTACTCTTGATGAAGCACTTCAATATCTCAGGGAGGAATACATCACTTCACTAGGTTCCAATGCCAAATCTCTGACCCCGGTGAAGTATATGAGGCCATGAATGATTCACACAAGGGATTCCTCAAGGCTGCCCACTATCTTGGAAAAGGAGTCAAAACTGAGGTCAGCAGAGTGTGTGATAAGACAGCCACTAAAGTGGAAGAAATCAAGAGGACCTTTGATGCCAAATTCCCTCAGTTGGACAGTGTGCTTAAAGACCTCAAATACTGTAACACCACCTGCACCAAGATGGATTATGGGCTAGCACTGCTAAAGGATACTGTCACAAGTCTGGGGCATAAATTTCAATCTCTATCTGATCAAACCACAGACTCTAATGCCATGCTGAAGACAATGTTCAAAAATTTATATGGAGACAGGCTGGTAACTGAAGTTCCAGTGCATGACATGACTAGGTTTGAAGTGCAGAGACTTAAAGAACAATCCCTGTCTGGCTTCAAATCTACTGAATTGTTCAGCAAGGTAGATGCACTTGAAACGGAGGTAGCTACTCTCACTAAGTCTAATGCTCATCTTATAGACAAGGTTGCACTTCTCAATGATCAGTTGGACACTCAAGCAACCACCACAGCTAATGTTCTTCTGCATCAGCAATCTATGTTGGCTGCCATGATGAAGCATATGGGTCTCCCTCTACCTGAAGAGTATTCAAATCCAAAGGTCACTTCTAAAGCCTCTGTGCCTGACAACAAGCCTAAGGGGGAGAAAAGGATAAGGAATTCAAATCCAAAGGGGGAGAAACCTAAGGAGATAGGCATACAGATAAAGGAGGGTGGTCACCAAAGGGCTTCAAAATCCATACCTAATGTGCCAGGCAAAGGAAAATCCAAAGTTGATGAACCTCCTACCTCACTGCCAGTTATCACTCTACCAACTGTGCATGTCATTACTCCTAGTGGTCAGAAGCAATCTATCACAACCATAGTGGTTGCAGGGATCATGCCAGTTGATGAACCTCCATCATCCAAATCTGAAAGTGCCAAGCCTGTAGAAGCTGAAGTCATTACTGAGGCCAAGCTACAAGAAGTTGCTAATTCAAATGTCTATCATGATACAGCCTTCTTGGAGTTTCTGAAAGCCACAAGGGAATAGGCTGGTGATACTCAGTTCTATCTGAGAGAGTTGAAGGAGCAGATTGACTACCTCACTGTTATTCCTAGGAAATTCAACAACTTATGATTCAAGGAGATAATGATGGTATCTAAGTCAAAAATTTTGGCATTTGACTTTCAACACTCTATAAAGCCTAAAGCACTCAGAAGTGGATGTGTTCCTTGGACTGATTGAAAAAGGGAATGAAAATAACAAGAGTCTCTTTGATGACTTAAGGAATGATCAACCCTCAAGGCTACCTGAAGTATTCACAAATCCTAGAACCATCATCTATCAAGCTGCAACCAGAATTGATGATATCAAGCAGTTGATCATTCCTAAGCATCTAGTCCCTCAGAACAAACCTCTCATTATTGCCATCATTAAGAAGCTGAACAAGAAGAATGGTGTAAGAACATCAGAAGAATTGGAAGCTATATCTTATCTCAGATCATACATTGCAACTTGCATTTTACCTGAGTCTGCCAAGTTCAATCCAAGCAAGGATGGTGATCAAGATAAGGATAAAGATTAAAGTGATGGAAGGAGAAGACATCACAGGAGTAATAAGGGTGATGAAAACAAGAAGAAGAAGAAGAAGGATGACAAGAAATATGATGATAACCAAGGCAAAGTCTATGAGAGGAAAATTGGAAAACAGCAAGCCTTAGGCATTGCTAGCAATAACCTCACCACAACACAAGACTCTGAGTCTAGGGTGAATACTGTTAGTAATGACCTACCAAAATCTGATTCGATGGCTTCTGCAACTGTTTTGCCACCTCAAGAAGAGAAGAAGATTCAAGTCAAGAAACCATGTGTATGTTTCAGAAAGCAAACTGCTAATGGAATACTACTATGGTCTACCAACAAAGGTCAAAAATTTCTGCCTAGCAATCAAGTAAAAAGGACTAAGTTCAAGCATGCTACAAGAAGGGTGAAGTTATCCAAGTCAAAGGCATTGACAATTATTCCAGGATTAAACCTACCACCTCTGGATGAAAACTATGATGAAGACCAACTGCAGTTCCTATGGGCTCAAAGAATCTATCATGTTGCCATTGTTGATGATTTTCTTGAAATTAAATATACTGATGGAAGACAAAAGAAATTCAGACAAGGAACATGCCAGCACTGGGGCAGGCTATATGACATAGAAAGGATAATTGCAATGTTGAATTCTGAAGACAGAGTGGAAAGGGTATGGAAGCTGGAGTTAATTGACTTTGTCAAAATGAAGAGAGATCACCAGGCAGAAATGAGAAAGAATAGTGAAGAGCTACTAAAGAAAAGGGAGGAGGAGTTTGCTGCAATGGAAGCTAAGGCTGATGAATTAAGAGCTATGGGTCTGTATAGAGTCAAGTTTAATCTTTACATCATTGAGTACAAGAAATATGGTAGAAATGTAAAGATTAGAATGGACTACATCAGTTCTTATTATGAGAAACAGCTGAATGAAGTACTTAAGGATTTATCAGGCTCCCCTCTAATTGAAGAACTCACTTCAATGGAAGACATTATTCTTGCCATGGAAGAAAATGCAAAGAAAAAAGCTAAAGAAGCTGAAGAGAAGATGAAAAATGAGAATCTTCAAGCCAAAGCTCAAGAGATGAATCCAAAAGGATATGGCTAGTAGTTTCTCATAACTTGTAAGAATACTTCTATGTACTTTCTTCAATCAACCTACATACCTATACTTTTAAAGTTTTATCTTTATGTATGGTAGGCTTGTTATCAGACATGAAATTGTGACTAAGGGTCTTACTCACAATTTGGGGGAGATTGTTAGTCAGAGAGGCATGCCTGTTTACATCAAATAACAAGCCTAATTATTTGTAATGCTTTGCATTACTTACATGACCTCTTAACTGAGGGAATTGATACTCCTATGGTTTTGATGATCACATTCAGCAAGCTATTTGCTTGTAGTTTGATATAAAACATTATGTTATGGTTGTACTAACTTGGTTTTACAGGGTATATTAAGTTTACAGAGAATATATATTCAGCAAGCCATTTGGTGTTACAACAGAGACAGTTTGGCAAGCCATTTGCACTGACAGACACAAACAGCAAGCCATTTACAAACTGCCAGAAATCCTGAAGACTTATATCAAGACAAATTCTCATGGATGTAATTCAGGAAATATATTGTGAGGACTATTTATTATATAATACGTACACAATATATTCTAGAGCTCAAATCTTTTTAAATATCTTTCTTTAAATCATTTTATAAAACTTATAGGAGTTTCCTTATTTAAAAGATTTTCTTTCTTTCAAATCTCCTATACGCGTTTTATATCCATACAATTCAGAAGGGTTAAGCTTTCATCGATTTCTTTCTCTCAAACCCTCTGTCTAACGTTCACAAGAACGTTTGTAAAATCTCTAACCAATTGAACGTTGGAAATTGATTCTAATCGTTCGAATAATTGGCGATTGATTTTCTGAACGTTGGTGTGAAGCTTTATAAACCTGATTCTTGTGTTCATTCGTCTCTAACAATCTAGAGAAAAATATTCAAGCACACAAGAACACAAACAACTCAGTTTTTCATTGCTATATCTTTTGTTCTCTCGAGCTCTTAATATATTATATACGTGCTATATCTTAAAGAGTTCATAGTTTGAGTTGTATACATCTATTGATTGTATTGTTCGAATTGTAAGGTTTAGTTGTTGGACAAGTTGGCTTGGGAACTAGGGTTTGGTGATCGTTGCTAGAGAAGTATACTTGGGAAGTATAGCTTAGAGAGCAAGTTCAGAAACAGGAGTTCAGCACGCCATTTGTCAACAGCTGGGTATTAAGGGAGATATATTATTGTATCTTGTAATTGGTTTTATTTCAGTGATCAATAATATATTCTCTTACCAAGTTGGTAAGGGACCAGGACGTAGACCATAGGGGTTAGGGGTCGAACCTGGCTAAAAGTCTCTGTGTTCTTTATTTTCTGCTCTTTACTTACTGCTTGTATTTGGCTTACTGTTTCTGCACTTTACTGTACTGATTATCTGTGCATTCAGCATACCATTTGTCTCTGCATAAAACGAAATCAGTAAGCTATTTCTGGTAATTTCTAAAATCGGTTTTAGTTAAACATAGTTAGCCATTTACACCTATTCACCCCCCTCTAGGTGTGCATTTTCATTTGGTATCAGAGCTTTGGTATACTAACAATTCTGTAACAGGAAAGTATTCGATCATAATGGCTGAAAACTATCCCGAAGGAAAATCTGATTTTAGGCCTCCACTTCTTCATGGCACACACAACTACCATTGGTGGAAAAGCAGCATGGAAACTCACTTATCCAGAGATCCATTAGTTCTGAGAGTTGTGAAAAAAGGTCCATATGTCTTTCTTGATAAGGATGGCAAGCCAAAGGATGTTGATGATCTCACTCCGGACGAATTAATCAAACTTGGCTACAATGGAAAGGCTAGGAGTTCTCTTATGAATGGTTTGAACCAGGCTGAATATGATAAAGTATCTTCACTCAAATCAGCAAAAGAAATGTGGGATGCTTTGGAGACTTATCATGAAGGTTCGAAATCTCTAAAGAAGGTGAAACTTAGCAAGCTAATGAATGACTTTGGAAACTTCAAGCTTAATGAAGGTGAAACTATCAAGGATAGTCAAGCACGGTTTCAAGTTACTATTAACTCACTGAAGAGGCTTGGAAAATCTATACCACAAGATGAAATCAATATGAAGGTCTTAAGTGCAGTACCATTTATCTACGAAGCCAAAGTTACTACTTTGGAATCCTCACCACTTATTGATACTATGGATGACTTGGCTGTATTTGCTGAGCTAGAGCAATTTGAAAGCAAGATAAATGGAAATCAGGTGGGAAGTTCAAGTGTTAAAGCTCCAACAGAAAAGATGAAGAATATGGCTCTCCATTCTAAAAACAGCAAGCCAATTGACTCTAATGGTGAATCTGATTCAGATGAGGAACTTGCACTTATTTCAAAGAAGATCAAGAGGCTGATAGAAAAGAAGAATATGATGAAAAGGGAAAGAGGTGGCTACTACAACAACAAGAAAGGCTCAAAAGACTCTAAGGAGGAAACTTGTTTCGAATGTGGCAAGCCAGGTCATTATAAAAGGAACTGCTACAAACTGAATTCAAAACAACCTACTGTTTTCAAGGATAAGAAGAAATCAAAGGCTCTACTGACTTGGAGTGATGATGATTCAGATTCCAGTGATGACTCAAGTGAAGAAATGGTGAACTTAGCTCTTGTTGGAATTGAAGATGAATCTACTTAAGGAAATTCAGAAGGAGTGTATGCTGAAACTGATTCTGAAGAGGATTCTAGTGAGGTAAACTCTTCTAATGATTACATTTCTTCAGATGATACATTGTTAGATTCACTAACCATGCAGGAACAAAATAGTGTTACAATTGAAGAACACATGGCACTAAAGGCTGAAATCAGCAAGCTGACTGATAAGAATGCCTATTTATTCAAAATGGTAAAAGATCTGTTGCCAAAAATGGAAGAATGGGATTCAACTTCATTCAGTAAAGCTACAGAGATCAAGGAACTAAATACTAAGAACAGACATTTAGAGGCTAATGTAAAGTTACTTGAAAAGAGAAACAAGACCTTGATTGAAGAAATCAAAGAGCTAAGGTCTGATATCAAAACTAAAGCTAAAGCATTGGAATCATACAAAATGAAGGAATCTAGTCAAGCCGAATCCTCAAAAACTGCTGAAAAGAGATTCCAGCAAGCTGAACTCATCAAACAGCAAGCTGAAGTGATCACCCTCCTAGAAACAGAAGTTAAAGATCTCAAGAAGGGCATGGAAACTTTTGTTCAAGGTGAAGACACTTTAAAAAAAATGATGAAGAAGGCAAATGTACCTTTGGTCAGAGAAGGTGTTGGTCTAAACTTCAACAAGAAAGATAAGGTGCTCAAATATGATAGAAGGAATGGCATTCCCTACAATTATGCTATGCCTTGGAAGACATGCAACAAATGTGGTGGAAAAGGACATCTGGAAAAGAATTGTGTGGTTCAAGTATATCATAAGACGAAAACAGCATACCAGAATGGATCAGGCAGACAGAAAACAGCTTACCAGAATGGACCAGACAGGAGACAAACTACATACCAGAATGCTTCTGGCAGAAGACAAACAGCTTACCAACAGAATGATCAGTCCCCAAAAGTGGTCCAAATGTGGATCAAGAAATCTGATTTAAATGCTTTGTATATTCTTGCTACTAACCAACCTGGACCCAAACCTATATGGGTACCAAAACATTGAGGTATTTTTGTTTGTTTTGTAGATGTGCCTTGCTGCTAAGGTCAAGTCAAAGCAATGGATCTTGGACAGTGGATGCACAAGACATATGTGTGGAGACAAATCTCAGTTTATGAATCTCAAAATGAAAAAGGGTGGAAGAGTGACAATTGGGAATAGCAAAACTCTTCAAATCCTTGGTACCGGTTCTATTGGTAATAGTAATATTTCAATTGATAAAGTTCAATATGTCAAAGGTCTTACTTATAATTTGCTGAGTGTTACTCAATTATTTGATGATGGACATCATGTTGAATTAGGCATTGATAAAGCTATTATTACTATTGGTACTAACAAATTCCCCCTAGTTGCTAGAAGGGAAGGAAATATATATGTATTAGACTTTGATATGCAGGAAACAGCATGCTGTTTGGCTGCAATAGATAATGACCCATATATTTGGCATAGAAGATTGGGACATGCACACATGGATTTGCTCAGAAAGTTATCAAGCAAGAAACTAGTGAGAGGGCTGCCCAAGCTAAAGTATGTCAAAACAGAAGTATGTTCAGCTTGCCAGTTGGGAAAACAGCTTCGAAGTACTCACAAATCAAAGAAAATGGTATCTACTTCTAAACCCTTAGAGCTTCTGCATTTGGACTTATTTGGTCCAGAAGCTTACAAGAGTATTGGAGGTAAACAATATGGTTTTGTGATCGTAGATGATTATTCTAGATTTACATGGGTATTATTTCTTCGTACTAAAGATTGTGCTTTTGATGAGTTTAAGAAGCTAATCAAATTACTTGAGAACAAGTTGAATACAAGACTTGTAGGTATAAGGAGTGATAGAGGAGGTGAATTTCTCAACAAAGACTTCGTTGATTATTATGAAAAAAGAGGAATTACACATGAATTTTCTGCACCAAGGACTCCACAGCAAAACGGAGTGGTAGAAAGGAAGAACAGGTCACTACAAGAAACATCAAGGACTCTATTGCAAGAAAGCAAGCTGCCTAGAAGTTTTTGGGCAGAAGCAGTGAATACAGCGTGCTATTTGTTGAACAGAGTCATAATCAGACCTATTTTGAACAAAACTCCGTATGAATTGTTGAGGAAAAAGAAGCCAAATATTAGTTACTTCAAAATCTTTGGCTCAAAGTGTTTTGTGCTCAAGACAATTGATAATGATGGTAAATTCGATGCTAAATCTTATGAGGCTATTTTTCTTGGCTATTCTTTAACTAGTAGAGCATATAGAGTTTATAACTTAAATAAACATATAGTTGAAGAATCTATTGATGTTACTTTTCAAGAACCTAACAATGATCTGCCAAGAGACGAGGAAGAATTTGCAGGTGAAGCTGATAATATACAACATCAAGTTATTGGAAATCAGCAAGCCAACAATTCTGCTGAAACTGGAAGTCAGCAAGCCAACAACACTACTGAGAATGGAAAACAGCAAGCTGGAACTGCAAATCAGCAAGCTGAAGTGGTCAGAATAACTTCACATGAAGAAATTGCTCAACATTCTCTACCAAAGGCTACAAGGACAGTAAAGAATCATCCTCCAGAACTTGTCATTGGAAATATCTCAGATGGAATCACAACAAGGAGAGGAAAAGCAAACTTTTATGCTTATGCTGCCTTTTTAGCTCAAGAAGAACCCAAAAATATCAAGGAAGCACTAGAAGATGAAAATTGGATCATGGCAATGCAAGAGGAACTCAACCAATTCGAGAGATGTGATGTTTGGGAACTTGTAAAGCCACCAGAAGATGCTTCTATCATAGGAACCAAATGGGTGTTCAAGAACAAAGTGGATGAATTTGGAACAGTTACTCAAAATAAGGCAAGGCTCGTGGCTCAAGGCTATAATCAACAAGAAGGAATTGATTTTGAAGAAACATATGCACCTGTAGCTCGTTTAGAATCAATCAGAATGCTTCTTGCCTATGCATGCTACAAGAAATTCAAGTTATATCAAATGGACGTAAAAAGTGCATTTCTAAATGGCGTGCTGGATGAGGAAGTCTATGTCAAACAGCCTCCTGGATTCGAACATGAGAAGTTTCATGACTATGTTTACAAGCTCAAGAAGGAATTATATGGTTTAAGGCAGGCCCCTAGAGCGTGGTATGAGAGGCTTAGTAAGTTTCTTCTCAAAAATGGATTTACTCGAGGTAATATCGATCCAACATTATTTACAAAGCAAAATGGTAAAAATATTCTTGTTGTACAAATATATGTGGATGATATTGTATTTGGTGCTACTAATGAATCTATGTGTGAGTGGTTTTCTAAGTGCATGTACAATGAATTTGACATGAGCATGATGAGGGAACTCAATTATTTCTTGGGCCTTCAAATCAAGCAAACCAATGATGGTATTTATGTGCATCAATCAAAGTATACAAAGAATCTGCTCAAAAGATTTGGTTATGAAGATGTCAAAGCAAAAACAACTCCTATGACTCAAAACAGCAAGCTGTTTGCAGATGAGAATGGTAAGGAGGTGGATGTCAAAAGGTATAGAGGTATGATTGGAAGTTTATTATATTTAACTGCCTCAAGACCTGATATCATGTATAGTGTATGTGTTTGTACAAGGTTTCAATCCAACCCTAAAGAGTCTCACTTAAATGCAGTTAAAAGAATTTTAAATACTTAAGTGGTACTATCAATCTTGGTTTGTTCTATCCTATCACAAATACTTTTGATCTTGTGGGGTATAGTGATGCAGATTATGCAGGGTCTCAAACTGATAGAAAGAGTACTAGTGGTGTTTGTACATTCCTTGGACAAAGCTTGGTTTCATGGCAAAGCAAAAAGCAAGCTTCTGTTGCTCTATCAACGGCCGAAGGAGAATATCTAGCAGCTGGTAGCTGTTGTTCTCAAATTTTATGGATGATTCAAACTCTAAGGGATTTTAATATCAAGTGTGGCAAGATTCCAATATATTGTGACAACACGAGTGCTATCAATATCTCCAAGAATCCTGTGAATCACTCAAGAACAAAGCATATCGACGTTCGTCATCATTTCTTGAGAGATAATGCAGCAAAAGGGAAGATTGAGTTGGTATTTGTCTCAACTGAAGTTCAACTGGCAGATATTTTCACAAAGCCATTGGCTGAAGAAAGATTTGCAGCCATACGAATGGAACTCGGCATGTGTACTGTGTAGTCAGCAAGTTGACAAGCGCAGAATGGGTAACGTTGGCTTACCATTTGTATCTGAACAGTTTATATGCCATTACCATGATTTGATTTTGTTGATTTTATTTCTCTATGCTTATTCCAGACATGGACTAATATTCTTTTTGTTGAATTTTTTGATGGATTAAGGGAGAGAAATTTAGGAGGATTTAATTGCTTGTTTGGTCAAGATATTCGATGTGGATATGATTGATTATGCTTGGTTATCTTGAATCTGTTTTATATCAAAATGTACTAATATGCAGGGATTTAGGGGGAGTTTTTATTTCTCCTAAATATTGTGTAATCATCAAAAAGGGAATTGATACTCCTATGGTTTTGATGATCACATTCAGCAAGCTATTTGCTTGTAGTTTGATATCAAACATTATGTTATGGTTGTACTAACTTGGTTTTGCAGGGTATATTAAGTTTACAGAGAATATATATTCAGCAAGCCATTTGGTGTTACAACAGAGACAGTTTGGCAAGCCATTTGCACTGACAGACACAAACAGCAAGCCATTTGCAAACTGCCAGAAATCCCGAAGACTTATATCAAGACAAATTCTCATGGATGTAATTCAGGAAATATATTGTGATGACTATTTATTATATAATACGTACACAATATATTCTAGAGCTCAAATCTTTTTAAATATCTTTCTTTAAATCATTTTATAAAACTTATAGGAGTTTCCTTATTTAAAAGATTTTCTTTCTTTCAAATCTCCTATACGCGTTTTATATCCATACAATTCAGAAGGGTTAAGCTTTCATCGATTTCTTTCTCTCAAACCCTCTGTCTAACGTTCACAAGAACGTTTGTAAAATCTCTAACCAATTGAACGTTGGAAATTGATTCTAATCGTTCGAATAATTGGCGATTGATTTTCTGAACGTTGGTGTGAAGCTTTATAAACCTGATTCTTGTGTTCATTCGTCTCTAACAATCTAGAGAAAAATATTCAAGCACACAAGAACACAAACAACTCAGTTTTTCATTGCTATATCTTTTGTTCTCTCGAGCTCTTAATATATTATATACGTGCTATATCTTAAAGAGTTCATAGTTTGAGTTGTATTCATCTATTGATTGTATTGTTCGAATTGTAAGGTTTAGTTGTTGGACAAGTTGGCTTGGGAACTAGGGTTTGGTGATCGTTGCTAGAGAAGTATACTTGGGAAGTATAACTTAGAGAGCAAGTTCAGAAACAGGAGTTCAGCACGCCATTTGTCAACAGCTGGGTATTAAGGGAGATATATTATTGTATCTTGTAATTGGTTTTATTTCAGTGATCAATAATATATTCTCTTACCAAGTTGGTAAGGGACCAGGACGTAGACCATAGGGGTTAGGGGTCGAACCTGGCTAAAAGTCTCTGTGTTCTTTATTTTCTGCTCTTTACTTACTGCTTGTATTTGGCTTACTGTTTCTGCACTTTACTGTACTGATTATCTGTGCATTCAGCATACCATTTGTCTCTGCATAAAACGAAATCAGTAAGCTGTTTCTGGTAATTTCTAAAATCGGTTTTAGTTAAACATAGTTAGCCATTTACACCTATTCACCCCCCTCTAGGTGTGCACTTTCAGGAACCTCTAGTTGTAGAGTCTCTACTTGTTCTGTACTTGTAATAGGAACCAAATCCTAGTTGTGTAACTGTACTTATATAGTCAAGAATAATGCTTGAAAGAAGTTCCAAGGTTCATGCCTCAAGCAAGGAGATAAAGACTGTCAAATAATCACAGTTAGGATTTGAAGAAAGTGAAGAATTTGCCTAAGTACCAATTCGAGAAGTACATTTGTCTATTCGAGAAGTCTAGCATTCGAGAAGTCAGGGATTTGATATCTCATGACACTATTTGATAAGTGGAGTTATATCCACTTGGAGCGTTCCATATCGGCTTAAATTGATTGTCTTGGACTCAATTTTGTGGTGGTTTTGATGTGTTTTGTTTAGTTGTGCAGATTTACGAGAATGTTGATTAAGGTTGATGCTTCTATCGTTTTTGGAGAATAAATTGATTAAAATTCGGATTTCTGAGACGGTTGCGCAGTCTACACTGTTTTGGACATATCTGGAGTTCTAGAAGTCCGTTTTCAGCGATCTTACTGCCCACGCAAAGCTTGAGAGATTTTCTATAATATGGGACAGGTGTTGCACGAGCAGGTTGCGCGTGGTGGGCGCAGGTTGCGCGAAGAACAGACTGATGGACGCAGGTTGCACGCGCGCGATGCTGAAAAATTACAGTTTTTACTATTTTGGCCATATCTTGAGTTCTACAACTCCGTTTGAGGCCCATAAGCAGTCCACGCGAAGCTAACGAGATTCTCTATCATTCTAAAGTGGTCCAGAGGTCTAATTACGATTGGAACGTTCCAGAATATCTGAAGAAAAGTCAGCCATGAATTTTCCTTAAAAACAGACTCAGTTTAGGAAACGTATTTTTTTGCAGAAATTCTATTATAATTCTGTTTTGGTATTTTCTTGCTGGGCAAGACTTCAAGAGGCTATATAAACACATCCTGGGACACATTATTAAGGAGATGTAATATTAGATCAGATAATATAGTTTAGAGTAGATTAGTATTATTAGTTGGAGATGTAGAGAAACACCATGACTCTTCTTTTGGGTGACAACATTGAAGTTTGAAGGTTTTGTTCACTTAATCTTTTCTTTGTTCTTATTAGTTTAATTATGTTTTCTTGCTTTACTAGTTGTTTTACTTGTTTAATTATTAGCGAGTAGTTATTTCTAGGGCTTAAAGGGAAACCATGTTTGCACTAATATTGGCATGATTTTCATAGTGGTTTGATTGGTTATGGTTAATTCTGATTGATATGTTTTAATCATTAATTTGTGTAATTGGCTAATATCATGGATTAATTATATCCAAATAGGGGTATGGATCGAGAGATTTACTTACTAGAGGCACACATACGATTAGCAGAATTGAATTTGAGTGCGGAAGCATCATTGGATTTCTGAGAGCGTTAATTCTTGGAAGAGATTAACTTGACTCTAATTACCTGATTGATTGAATTACTAAAAGTGGTTAATTGTGTTGAATGTTTCGAGAGTGTTAATGCTTGAAAGAGATTAACATACTCTAGTTATAGGATCACATTGATTGCTTTAGCTTAAGAGCCAATTGTGTAAGCATGGAGGACCTGATTGCCCTAGGTTTTAAATAATTTGTTTATCATCTATTTAATTAATGTTAATTTAGTTTAATTAGTTAATTAATAATTTCACATATTCGTCTGACACATCACTATTCGATATCTCTGAATACACTGTTCGATATCTCATTCGATATCTCAGAGATTCGATATGTCTACTGCTCTATTCGAGAACTCAAGAAGTCAACAAGTCAAAGTGGTATTCGAGTTCTCAAGGAGTCAACAAGTCAAAGTTCCATTCGATATCTCAAGGACTCAGAAAGCTATTCGATATCTCAAGGATTCGATAAGTCAAGTGTTCTATTCGACAACTCAAGGAATCCTGATGAAAAAGAGCTATTCGAGAAGTAATTCGATATGTCAATATAACAGTGTTCGAGAACTCAGAGTTATCGATCAAGTCAATTCTAGTTCTCGAATCACTTACTTAGTCACTTCTCGAATACATTCTTGGAGACAAAATACTGGAAAAATTGTACAAGTCAGAAACCTGCAACAAACCAATGCACTTTATGGACCTCAATCTGTAACGTGCTCTGGAAAGCCTACAAAGAAGCTTGGAGAGATATAGAAGAGACAAAAGGGCTAAAGAAGTGGATCTGAACAGGCTTTACAAAGTCAAATCTGTAACCGTTTGGACTCTTACTCAAATAGGATAGACAGACTAGAAAGTAATTTGTTTTAGTTACCTTATTTGTAGTAAGTGGGTTGTATCCATGTTCTATAAGGATACAGCCTCACTTCCTTAGCAATTAACTTTTGGTGAGTCCAGTTTTTCATATTCATTGTAAGCCATATCTCTCTGAGAAAAACGAAGCTGAGAATACTATCATTTGTATTCACAGATTGTAGCAACCTTTATCTAATAATACATTAGATTAAAGTGATATTGTGACTTGTGTTGTTCTTTATCCGCACCTACATCTTTGCACACACAAACACTTATCTGCTACACAGACTCAACCAAGAAAAGTTCAAGAATCCATTCACCCCCCCTCTGTATTCTTTTACTGTATTCAATACTCAACACACTTTATACATGAAATATTGATAGGAATCATCACATTACCCACTTTCTTTACACTTCTCCAATATATATAAACACACACACACACACACACTTAACCTCTATGCCAAATATTTTTATTGTAAACAAATGAATAGGACGAAGGGAGTAATTTTAATTCTTCAAAATAACAAAAGGATAGATATATTTAATATAGAAAAAATCAAAAGTTACATTATCCCAAATACAAAATCTTTTATTCTGGGATCTAGACAATAAAAAAGCAATAACTCAAAAATGATAAAAAAAAATCCCTTTATATTTCCTTAATTACATAATTATCTTTTTCATTTATTACAATGCTATCTTATTCCATCCTACTAACTACTGAATTTCATTTATCAATTTAAACATATTACCTTTTCTATGTTTCAATAACTAAATAATTTTTTTTCCAGGTAAAACACAATTTCTTTTATATTTTATCCAACTAAAATTTCTTCTTTACTAATCAATTTTCTTTTTTAGGTTAAACATATTACCTTTTCTATTTTTCAATAACTAAATAATTTTATTGATCAGGTAAAATACAAAATCTTTAATTTTTTTTAAAATAAAATTTCTCTTTTTTAAAACACTACGAGCAATTTTGTTTAATAATCTATATTATAATAGTCAAAACATTAAAAGTTTTGGTAACTGTTTTTTTGTACTTTGTGTTTTTACTTAATTACCATTACTAATATATTAATACGTTTTTACCTAAATACTCTTACTTATATCTATCTATATTATAATATTAAAGCCAAAATATTGAAATATGTAAAAAAGAAATACATTATAAATACCTATCAAATTCCTTTTTCATGTAAAGCATGTAACTTTTTTTTTTCCAATAACTAATCAATTTCGTTTTTAAGGTAAAACGCATTTTATATATTTTTTATAACTAATATTTCTCTTATTTTCAAAAATAGGACATGCAAATCTATTTAAAAATATTACTAAAAAATATATTAATTAATAATACCACACTAATTTCTTTTTCAACTAAAAAACGTTTTATTTTTTATTTAATCAAATGTTTCTTTTTCAGCAAAAAAACTTACCTAGCTATCCATTGAATAAAATATTGTAATTACTAATAAATCATCGCATACCTTTTTCAGATTAAAACTTATGATCATTTCAATACATATTTTTTGTTAACTATTTTTTGGTACTTCATGTTTTACTTAATTACCCTAACTAATATATTAGTACGTTTTTACCTAAATACTCTTATATCTATCTATCTATATTATAATATTAATGCCAAAATATTGAATTTTTTTTTAAAAAATACAATTATAAATACCTAATTAATTTCTTTTTTCATGTAAAGAATGTTACCTTTTTTATTTTTTCAACAACTAATTAATTTACTTTTTCAGGTAAAACACATTTTTTTCTATATTTTTTTAACTTAAATTTCCATTCTTTTCAAAAGCAGTATAGGCAATTCTATTTTAGACCTATAAAATTTACATCTTAAAATTATCAATACAAATTAATAAAAAATTATATAATATTAAAAAAATTCGTGCATTCCATGGTTTTTTAAGCTAGTATAATCTTAATATCTAAAAAGACTACCCCATTGGTCAAAACATAATACAAATAATTCTGAATGTTTGAACGAGAAAATTGCAGACCAATACTTCAAAAAAGTATCCATTACCGATCTTCCATCAACTCACGATCTTCGTGTCCTCGTTCACACTATCATTTCCATCTTTTATCAACAACCTAGCTTTAATGAACCGGATTTTAGCCCATACACATAATCGATAAGCACCCGAGGAACACAAAAGATGGATAAAAATCTCGAATATTTTTTTAAAACCATTTTGATTAGAATTATGAGAAAATAATAAAGTACAAAACCAGAAATCTAACCAAAGGAAGTACAAAATGTATCTTATATTTAATACTACGAAATGAAAGACTATTTGACCAATCAACCAGACGTATCCCATATATTTCGCACAAAATAGAATATGGGGAGGATATAATCTACGCAACTTTATCCTCATTCAAAATAATGAAGAGACTATTTCTAAAATACCCCCGATTTGTGTGTGTATATGTCACCCTATTTTTTATGAATCCCTTTTGTACAATAACGAATACAATGCTATAAATCAAAAGCAATGCATGATACCAAAAAATAATTGTTGTAAGTCTCTTTATTCCCCGGAAATCTACCATTTTAATCTGACATTTTCAAGAATTTTTATCTAATATCATATTCTATCGAAGATTTAAAGTTCGTAAATCAAAGGTAAGTAGGTCATCCCAAATTTTTCTTAACCTTTTTTACCTCCTCACATCCACTATTACTAAATCTTCCATCTTCGCAAACTGACATATGTCTACTCCAAACATGATCAAACCATCCTAATTTACATTTCCTAATACTTTTCTGTTAGTAACCCACATATTAGGCAGATTGTGTTTAATTACTTAGGCTAATAAGTCATTAAGACAATATGACTTACATAAGTCATGAATGCAAACTAAAAGTTTAATTTACCGTAAGTAAAATTTTGTCCTTAATTATTAGGATAAACATTACCGACTGATTAAAATTCTCGTTGTCCTTGGGGATGAAAAATATATTGATACATTGCAAGTATATTGGAAGGAGATAAAAAATAATGTATTAGAATTTCTTTTGATTAATTAGATAATTCGTATAATACATATGATCGAGTCAAGTAACAAAATCAATTATTGTTGCAACAAATGGTATTTTTTCACTAACTAGAAAGCAATTAAAAGCATGGGCAGCAGACCAGCAGTGCATATTTGAGTAAAGTGCATTTTGTGTATATGTAATTTGAGTGTCAAACCACTTGAGATACTGTACTTCAAAAATTACCACGGACTATACTACACTTTACTTTTCGTTACGCGTTGCCCATTCCCGTTAATTGGTAGTAACTCTGTCTGTCAGCCTGGGGGTAAAAAAGACTTTATACACCTACAACGACTATTTGGGCTATATATACAGGAAATGAACCCCAATTCTTCAACCCATCTCTTTGCAATCCCTAATTTTCAAATTTATTTCTCCCCAAACACAAAATGGAACGAAGCATGGCTGAAGTTGATACGATTTTATGTAAAATCGTTGCAAGTAAGGCCTGAATCAGACGATATTTTGGAAAATGATGATACAGGGCTAATGACCAAATAAACTAAACCCAAGTTAGTAAGTTCAAGCATCACTCGCCTTTCTTGTGCAGGAGCGTACTATAGAAGCTCTTGCCAGTTTATATGGAAATGCCACACTCTCTGGTAAGCTTGCAAATTCTGATGCAAAGCGCTTGCTAGTTGGTTTGATCACAATGGCAAGCGATGAAGTTCAGAATGAGTTGATAAGATCCCTTCTCATGGTGTAACGATGAAGGCACATTGTGGCGTGCCCTTCACGGACGCGAGGGAATTCAACTATTGATCTTTCTTCTTGGGTTGTCATCTGAGCAACAACAGGAGTGTGCCGTTGCCTTACTTAATTTCCCTTCTATCTGATGAGAATGATGAAAACAAATGAGCCATCACAGCTGCTGGAGGTATACCTCCACTTGTTCAGATATTTGAGACATGATCTCCATAGGCCATATGTTAAGACTATTAGGACAGGCTTGCACTTACTAATGACCAATAAATGATGATTTTATGTAATATCGTTGCAAGTAAGGTTAGAATCAGACGATATTCTGGAAATGGAAAATGATGCTCAGAATGGAGAAGCTGAACATCGTTTAGTGCTTCACCAGGATGATAAGTTATCTATATAACATGATTTGATAATAATTATATAAATGTTATTATTCATATTTCTAGAAAATTTGAAATTTTAGCTAGAAAATATAGAAAAGATGAGGTTTTACTTGAAAAAGGTAATCCCCTAAATATTAATTTATAGAATTATTATTTTATTTTATTAAATAGAATACCCGTATAATGATTATGAAAAGATAGATTTTAGGGAGTGAAAATTTGAAATGTAACATATTCTAGGTGAAAAAGGGTAATTAATTAGTTTATAGAAATAATAATTTAATTACATTATTTTACTAAATACACATAGTGTTTTTTAGAAGAGGAGAAATTAATTTTGTCAGTGATTTTTTCTATTAGAAGAGGGATTTTAGGGACAAAAACCTAATTGATTTTTCAATTACATATGTTATTATTTTATTTTATATTATTTTTAAAATACAATATTTTTTTATATATTATCTTACTTGTTTTGGCGAAAAAGGTAAACTTAGATCATATAATTCGAAAAAAGAGATTTTAGTTACGGAAAAGAGAAATTTTGGGTGAAAAAGTCAATTGATTAGTTTAATAATAATTATAATAGAATTATGTTATTTTATTATACAAAATCGCTCGTACTATGTTTAAAAAAGGAAAAAATTTAGTTAGATAAAATGTAAAAGATATTGTATTTGGAAACTATTTAATAATTAAAAAATAGAATAGCTAATAGGTTTAACCTGGAAAAAGAAATTGATTAATAAAGGAGAAATTTTAGTAAGATAATATATAAAAAATATTGTATTTTACGTGAAAAAAGAAACTATTTAATTATTGAAAAATAATAACATGAAAAAGAAAATTGATTACTTAATACAATGGATTGGATTTTACATATTATCCTCTTTTTTTTTTTAAACAAAGGTGTTAATTGAATATTAAAAAGCTATACGGCATCTACATCAATGATCGAGTCGAACAAACAGTAAATTGAAATAGCCTGATCTCATGAAGAGACAGATAAACGATAGTTTGAAGATAATGTATATACAAATACAAGTACCCGCTTCATGCATCCTCGTTGGATTACTGGTACCCACTTCATCATGCCCCGAATGAGCTATCGACCATGAATGCGATTCCATAATAACCTTCATCCTAGAATCAAACTGTTAGACAAATATGTTAATATATATTATTATGAGAAAATATGGAGAATTGCCTTTATTGTATTATTATTAAATAGGGAGAGTTCCCTTAATGTGTTAATTTTCATTATTGAGAATTAGGGATTTGCTATATAAATAATTGTGATGTATTGCAATAAACTTGAGGCGAGTGCCTCCACCTTTGAATGAGAAGAGAATTTGGGACTATTTTATCATGGTATCAGAGCTAGTGAGAAAAAAAATCCCACGAGAGTTCGTGGGTGTGAGAAGATCCCGCGAGAGTTCGTGGGTGAGAGAAAAAAAGATCTCGCGAGAGTTCGTGGGTGAGAGAAAAAGATCCCGCGAGAGTTCGTGGGTGAGATGAAAAAAGATCTTACAAGAGTTTGTGGGTGAAAAAAAAACTAGGAGAGTTTTTTAATGTGGAAGAAAAGGAGAATTTTGATTACGAAGTTGAAGACAAGACGAAAGCAAGACGATGATGATGGATTTGTGGAAAAGACTATCCTAAACGAAAAGAAAAACTTTGAGAAGAATCGTGATAGCGTAAACAAAGATGGCGATGAGGACAAAGATGATGAAAACGAGGATGAAAAATTGATCGCAACGAGAAGCTGATTCAAGCGGATGATTATGATAATTGGAGCGGATGATTCAATTTTTTTTTTTTAATTTTGGCAAACTCTCGATTGAGTATTGTGAGTTTAAGGGGGGATGTTAGACAAATATGTTAATATATATTATTATGAGAAAATATGGAGAATTGCCTTTATTGTATTATTAGTAAATAGGGAGAGTTCCCTTAATGTGTTAATTTCCATTTTTGAGAATTAGGGATTTGCTATATAAATAATTGTGATGTATTGTAATAAACTTGAGGCGAGTGCCTCCACCTTTGAATGAGAAGAGAATTTGGGACTATTTTATCATGGTATCAGAGCCAGTGAGAAAAAAATCCCGCGAGAGTTCGTGGGTGTGAGAAGATCCCGCGAGAGTTCGTGGGTGAGAGAAAAACAGATCTCGCGAGGGTTCATGGGTGAGAGAAAAAGATCCCGCGAGAGTTCGTGGGTGAGATGAAAAAAGATCTTACAAGAGTTTATGGGTGAAAAAAAAACTACGAGAGTTTTTTAATGTGGAAGAAAAGGAGAATTTTGATTATGAAGTTGAAGACAAGACGAAAGCAAGACGATGATGATGGATTTGTGGAAAAGACTGTCCTAAACGAAAAGAAAAACTTTGAGAAGAATTGTGATAGCGTAAACAAAGATGGCGATGAGGACAAAGATGATGAAAACGAGGATGAAAAATTGATCACAACGAGAAGCTGATTTAAGCGGATGATTATGATAATTGGAGCGGATGATTCATTTTTTTTTAATTTTGGCAAACTCTCGATTGAGTATCGTGATTTGAGGGGGGATGTTAGACAAATATGTTAATATATATTATTATGAGAAAATATGGAGAATTTCCTTTATTGTATTATTAGTAAATAGGAAGAGTTCCCTTAATGTGTTAATTTCCATTATTGAGAATTAGGGATTTGCTATATAAATAATTTTGATGTATTGTAATAAACTTGAGGCGAGTGCCTCCACCTTTGAATGAGAAGAGAATTTGGGACTATTTTATCACAAACCCATGAAAATCATGCCGATCTATAACCTCGGTCATGTAGAACACCAAAACAAAATCAAACTCTCAAAAGGAGAGATTAACAAAACCCAAATAAATTGGGAAGTTATTGAAAGGAAAAAGAGATTTTTAATAAGAAAACGATGAATAAAGGAATTATAAAGGAATTGGGGCTTTCCACGAGTGAAAAACTAATGAAAGCCTCCTCAAAAATCTTTGATGGAGGTAGGGTTTATCACAGAGAGAGAGATGAAAGCCGTTATGAAATTGAATTTAGTTAAGGATTTTACATATTATCCTGAACATGCATTTTATTTCTAATTCAATAAAAGTAAACTACTAAATATAAATATATAGTGTACGGACCATATAAACATGGTTGCATTGGGTTTTGGTTATCCAATTAAAATTTAATATACAAACTCCCAAAATAAATATAAACATTTTGAGTTGTTATGTGTAACAATCATTTTTTAAAATATTTAATCATAATTTAAGATATTTTGGTTGTGTTTGGTTCACTAATATTATTTATTTTTCTATATATAGTAAACCAATTCAATAATAAAACAACATTAAAGTTTTTTTTATCATATCAACCATTTATTTATATCAATCATTTATTTAATAGATCTTTTCATATCACTCAAACTTTTGGCCTACAATAACTATGCAATTTTATTTTGAGGGATAATATATTGATTTACAAGGATCATGAAAATAAATGTTTATAAATTTTTAATATTTTTCAAAAATTTTATGGCAACTCCTACAATTTTTTGAATTAAATAGTATAATAAAAATTAGAACCTAGCAATCGTTTTGGTTTAAGGGATGTGGATGTTACAAATATTAATAAATATTGTATAAATTGAAAAATAGATAATTTTGTACTTAAATTGATTAATTATATTCTATTTAAATTATCATCTTTTATAATTCATAAATCATGATTAAAATAATATATTTAAATTAAATAATTAATTAATTTTAATGGTTACTAGGTTTAGCTCACCACACTCCATTAGAAACTACATTAATTTATATCATTCAAAAAATTATATAAAAAATTACCAAAATTATCATATTACCAAAATGAGCTATTTTCAGATCAAAAATGTATTGCACATACCTAGGCCTAGCATAATGACATTTTTCAATAATATTTAAATGCATGCAAGTTTAAGAAAAATAAAATAGAGTAGTGAATATAATAATGTATTTTATTATTAAAATTTAGTATTTTTGGTAATATAAAAAATGATTTCACCAAAACAAAAACAAAATCTCTTCTAGATGAAGAGGGAGTAAAGTATCGAGGGAGTATAGTTTATTAAAAATTATGAAGCCCCCTAAAACCAAAAAAAAAAATTACTATATATATATATATATATATACAGACTTCATTACAAATTCAATCAGTCGTCTCTCTCTTCACTACCACAAACTCTTCTCTTTAAGAACCCACACACTCCTTTCTTTCTTGTTTCAACATCTCCTTTCTTTCTTTTAAACATGACTCCACAACTAAATCCTGAACAACAGGATGTATTTATTTCAAAGTTTAAAAAAGGAGTTAATGTCGTGATTAAGGGAAATGAAATAGATTGGCGAGCGCCCAACTTATGGATATGGATTTCTGAACACTATAATAAAGAAGTTGTACTGAAAAATTGGGACCGGCTAGACTGGACACAAGTCATTGAAATTGGCAAACAGTTCAATTTTTGTGTGTGTAAGATGCAGGTAAATTCATTTCTTACAACATTTCAATTTGCTACAAGTTTTGAATTTTGAATCTAATTGTTATAGTAATTTTTATTAATTATATTTTTAAATGAAGGAGGGGAGATGCAGGTGTTTGATTCCCGACTTTCCGAATATTTGTCCATGTAACGCCCCCAAATCTGAGGTAAAAGATTCAAGTCGTCACATCATCATCCAACCATATCATACCTGTATTAACTTTACAACTCAACAATACATCCATCCATACCTCAATCTTACACACAATCAAGTTAGAGCCTCAGAAACGATAACCAAAAGTAACACTAAATATTACAATTCATCTGTACAATCCAGAGTCTTACGCAATTCCACTTATACAACTACACTTGAAGACAAGTCTTACTATTACAGTTGAAAACCTATCAGACTACTCTGTAATATTTATCAGGGACTAAATCATCTCCGGGTAATTCTTCTACCCCTCTTCTGCTGGTGCGGAGTTAATCGGCCAAATTCTTCCCTTTCTGAAAAGATTTTGTAAAGCAAGAATGAGCTACATAATGCTCAGCAAGTTCACTATTTTGTAAAATAATAATGTGGTTTATTTCGAAAACATTCCCAACTATATGGGTATATATCTCAGATTTCAAAACATAATTGGACAATGTATGTGCCCGAGTTTGAATAAAACATCTATACTCACTAAGGAGCTTTAGGATAACATATGAACCCCTTATAAGGTTCCCATTTCAATATATCTCAAGTTTGAAAATATATACATATGAGTATATCATTTTCGGCAAAACACTCTACGATTAACATACTGTACAGGGAATACATCATTGCAAACCTCTTTCCTTCCATTAGCTTAGAAGGTTTCTCATACAAAAACATTTCATTCTTTGAAACAATTGCAAGAGTGCACTAACACGTGCCAATCTTTATAGAAAATCTTGCAGTTCTAGATACTGCACGATGTCAATATTTTCTCATCAAAAACCACACTATCGGCAACTTGGCACTTAGGCCCAAGAAGCAGTGTTTGAGTATTTTTCCAAAGTGGAGGATGGGACTGGAAGAAAACATAAAAACTTGACAAGGATTGACGATGATCAGTCGCCACAACCAAGTCCAACAATCCGCGGGTCTTCTCTACTAGTAGAAGGATAGAAACTACATCCGTAACTACCCTTGGGTGAAAACTACATCCGTAATCACCCTCGATGAAAACTACATCCGTAATCATCCTTCGGCAACACCTGGGCCGGAATAATAATTGATGGACCGCCTGGCTCACGGCCGCTTACACATCCCGGGAATCGTTCGTCAACGATTCCCACACCTGCCAGAGTCCCCTTTTTCTTTTCTTTTCAAAAATCATTTTGATAGAAAATTCGAGTAGTTGAAGTTCGACCTCAGTCGACCGATAATTCTTGAAAAACGTACAAGAAGCAAAACCTGACCGGGGGTTTTCGAAAATGTTTTGGGTGGGAAAGAGTTCGAGTTTGAAAACGCTAAAGGTATCTTGGATTAGTTTTGTCTTTAAAATAATGAACGATAATTAATAAATAATATTTTGAGATTTAATATAAACAATTAATAAAATAATTATTTAATTAAAATAAGCTTTTAATCCAAGATAGATATTTTTGAGTATTTTTAACAACGTAAAAATAATAATTACTTAGGTATACGATACTTCCCAAATGACTCTTCGGGTTTTCGCAATTTAATTACGATATAATAATATACCTCTCCCCGGTCAATAGTATATACGGACCGCTACGACCTCTATTGCTAGAGTCGTTGTCCGAAGAAAACATTTCATTCTAAGTTAAAGGGGTGCAAACATATATGTACTTATACATCTCAATTTCATCGATACTTCGATAAACATAAACATTTGATACGATTGAAAACTACAAACACAATAGTGACAATCCTTGTATATGTAAGTTTTGAAAAGTAAACTTGCCTTGGTTTGGTTGGGGTGGTCGAGCGTGCGGAGTGGAACGATCTATACATAAGCAATAACCGTTCGTTAGTACCTTAACAATACCTCTTTAATTACGGGGTTTTAGGGGTACAAAATTAACTTAAGGACTTCGTCTTATGACACTCTAGCCCCACTATAGGTTCATGTCATCACTCGATTACGCTCGTCACTTATTCGACTTAATTTAGTTACCATATCCGAGTCACGTCCATTACCCCTAGAATTATACTCCACTTAACGACTTTTTCCCTTGCGCGAATTTTACTCTAGCATTCTTATAAAATTGAAAAATTCATATTTTAATCAAATTCTTTTTTTTTAGCCTTCACCACTTCATTTCCTAGCTTCTCTAATTTTTCCATGATCCCACATAAAATTTTAGGGGTTTAAACAAGGTTCACAAGGGGGTCACTTAGTGCAGTCAGGAATCCAGAAACACAATCCACCTCTCCGGCCATAACTAAAAATCTATACATCACCTAGTCATGAACCTGACATTTACAGAAACTACATTCAATTATCTTTCCAACAATATATGGTAGGACCTCAGGGGACAATATTTGGGGGTTCAAAATCATGTTACAAGACAGGTCAATGTTCCTGGAAAAACTCAGCAAGCATGTACCACTTAGATCAACCAATTTTCTCAATTCCACAACACAACCAATACCTAATTCACTTAGTTCATACTTTATAACACTCATGGAGATACATATACTATCCACAATCATAAAAATCACAATCACAACATCAAAACTCAAGATCCATGTCATCCATTACTTATACAACCAAGATTAACACTATAACACATGGATCTATCACGAAACATTATAAACACTACATGGCCAAAAGAGTTTATGATTTTTATACCTTCTTGAGTGCCTAGGAGCCTTGGGTAAGCCTTAAAAAACTCAAGAACACCTTAAATGATCTCCTACAACCCTTACAATCCAAGATCTAAAGAAAAACCAAACATGGTTACTATTCACAATATCTATAATAATTAATATCTTGAAATTGGATGGATGAAATGGCTTGAAACTCTTAATATACCTTGCTTAGATGATGGAGAGGGCCTAATATTTATGCCTTGATTTATGAGTGATGAGAAATGGAGGAGGAAGAAATTTTTCTTCTTTTTTTATGCTTGGCCGAGAGCTCTCTTCCAAGGGGGGGGGGGGAGAGCTTTTGGTGTTTTTGATTTTTTGTGGTTTGTTTGAAATAATTGATAAAGTGAGGTTGGGTGATACATAATGTTGTATGTATAGGCAAGGTACTAGCATATGTATGGTCTCATGTACTACTTGTCCCCTCCTTGATAAAAGCAATGTAACTAGTTACTATTTGATTTAACTAGGTTGCTTCCTCCTAACTACTTGGTTGCATGGGACTTGCATGCAATACTACTCCTTGTATCATTATTCTTCCACCAATGCTTGTCATTTAATCTTTAATTCGTATCGTATCTTAATTAATCTCTCGTAACAATATTTTGTCGCGTAGAGATTTCCCCTATAATTCCTTAAGTACTTAATTGTGTAAATTCCTCGAATGACCATAATTCCTCGTCATAATCCTTAATAAATCTTTTAATACTCTAATCATTCTCAAATCCCAAGTTTTTATAAATCTTAATAGCAGTAGGCCTCTTGCCTTAACAATCTTCCCTTTTTCTTACACAGTGAATGTAACAACATAAATTTCTCAGATAATCATTTCCTTTAAACAACATGGGTGACTCAAAAGGTCCCAAATTCACAATATCATATGATATTATATTCTTAAAAATATTACAAAAATCAGGGTTCTTACAGTCCAACTGGACAAAAACATTTGAAAATGTCTTTGGGATCGTCCCAAAATGCTGGTTGTTGGCATTATCAAGAAATGAAAGAGAAAAGGGATGAAATTATGAGTCATTTAGTACGCTTGTCCGATTCCGGCATCTTGTTCAATTCTGATCCCGAAATGTTGATGAAAGCGGGTAAGGCATGGGGTTTTGAAGTGGGTGATGGGAGCAATTTGGCGACTGCCCATATGTTTTTAACAACAAATGATGCAAGGAAGATACAATTAACAAACCAAGTATTAGCGACGCATGAAAATCTTCTACAAACATAGTTGAATATATTCTAGTATGTTGTAAGTTGTAATAGTTGTTCTTTTTCAGTTCTTGTAATGGTTTAGTCCTAATCATGTCATGTCTAGTTTTGAATGGTAAAAAGAGACATTCGTAGTATAATTCCGGCAAATTATCGGTGCTTAAAATAAGGAAACGTGATGATTTGACCTGACTAAGAAGGGTGATGATGTGTATGTTCAAGCTGATCTTTCAAGCTGATAACCTCTACAAGATTGGGTACGAGATTAATGGATATTGTTATGTTCTCTAATTTAAAAATCCTATTAAGGATGATGAGGTGCTAGAGCCTTTGAAAAGATTATATTACAAAAAAAACAAACTCCTGATGTGGATTATGTGGTTAAAAAGCTAAGGGTTAGTGATCTGTTCAATACAATAGAAGGAATGATGAAGAAGAACAAGAAATATGTGAAGATTGTATAGAAAAGAGGAGAAATAGAAAAAGAATTATTTTTTAAATTTTATAATAGAAAGAAATTTAAAAGATGTAGCAAAAGATGATTCTGAACTAATTAATCTCTCCACCCTAATTAGTTGTCTAATTGATTTAAAAACCCTATGAAGGATGATGAGGTGCTAGAGCCTTTGAAAAGATTAGGTTACGAAAAAGAACAAAATCATGATGTGGATGATGTGGTTAAAAGGCAAAGGGTTAGTGATTTGTCCAATCCAATAGAAGGAATGATGAAGAAGAACAAGAAATATGTGAAGATTGTACAGAAAAGAGGAGAAATAGAAAGAGAATTATTTTTAAATTTTATAATAGAAAGAAATTTAAAAGATGTAGCAAAAGATGATTCTGAACTAAATAATCTCTTCACCCTAATTAGTTGCCTAATTGATATTTGGATGGTCAAATCGACCAAAGTTTGACTAAAATTTACATATTATATAATTGAAAAAAATCTAAAACATATATCATACAAAACTACATATGGTATATTAAAATATACTCTCTCTGTCCCGATCATTTCTTTCACTTTATTTTTATGGATGTCACTCTCAATTATTTACATTTCAAAATTTTTCAAAATTAGTAAAGTTTTAATATTAAAATTAATTACATCCACTACTTTACTCCACTATACACACTTTATACATGAAATATTGATAGGTATCATCACACTACCCACTTTTTTTACACTTCTCCACTATACACACACACACACACTTAACCTCTATGCCAAATCTTTTTATTGTAAGCAAATGTACAGGACGAATGGAGTAATTTTAATTCTTCAAAATAACAAAAGGATAGATATATTTAATATAGAAAAAAAATCAAAAGTTACATCATCCAAAATACAAAATCTTTTATTCTAGGATCTAGACAATAAAAAAGCAATAACTCAGAAATGATAAAAAAAAATTCCCTTTATATTTCCTTAATTACATAATTATCTTTTTCATTTATTACAATGCTATCTTATTTATTGAAAGTTTGCGAAGGGAAATAAAAAACACAGGAAATCTTATTCGATATTACACCCTTCTTTCTTCTACAACTATATCTTCCGTCTTACTATTGTTCTACCCTTACTAAATTACAAATAACATCCATCCTACTAACTAATCAATTTCATTTATCAATTTAAACATATTACCTTTTCTATGTTTCAATAACTAAATAATTTTTTTTCCAGGTAAAACACAATTTTTTTTATATTTTATCCCACTAAAATTTCTTCTTTACTAATCAATTTTATTTTTTAGGTTAAACATATTACCTTTTCTATTTTTCAATAACTAAATAATTTTATTGATTAGGTAAAATACAATATCTTTTAAAAAAATTTTAAATAAAATTTCTCTTTTTTAAAAACACTGATGTGTAAAATAACTGCAAGCGCACAGTGGTTAGTTGTAGCAATCACAGATCGATCCTCAGAGACTATGAATTTTCAAAACCCTAATAATTAACTCAGGCGAACTAGACAATAAGATTTGAGATGAGATTTAATTAACCTAATTAGCAAAGATTATCAAATAATATGGAAAACCTAGGAATCCGAATCCATTAATCAATCACAATTAATATCAACTCGCCCTAAAATTAATCCTCTTTCCTTCACAAATAAGATATATCAATTAACGAGACAAACATATACTATGAAACTTGTTATCTAACAATAACCTATCAAAACTTCAAGGAGCAAGCATAGGCTATGAAAAACAAATCCGGTAACAATAATATATCAAAATCACTTTGTCAATCGATCAATTAAGCACCAAGAAAAATTATGAGAATCAATTAATAGGAACAAGAAGAAATCAAAAGCAATTAAATCAACTTCATCTTCATCCTAGGGTAAGAAAATTAAGGGAACATAATAGTTATATTAACTAAAACAATCGAAAGCATTAAATAAGTTAAACTAGAATTTAGAATTAAAACACGTAATAGGACAAGTATATATATTTAATATATAAAACCAATCATATAGCATGAATACCTAGTTACGTGAATGAAGTAAAACAATTATATAAACTATAATAAGCACAAGAAACTTCCTCGACCAGCTGCCGTGTCAAAGTGTAGCCGAGAACAAAGAAGACTCCCCGGAAAATTAATAAACGAAATAAAAATGCTGAATTTAATAATGCAAAAAGTGTTTAAACAATTTAAAAACTGTTTGTAATGAAAAGACAATTGAATCTATTCCTACTCCTAATTATCGGTCTAAATTGGTGTCTAAAGTGGTATCTCAAATACAAGAGAGGAGCCCCATATATATAGGGAAAAATATTGGACTTGGGTCTTCCATTACAAATTTGATATTGAATATAATTTCTTCAATTTCCTTTTCTTCTCCAATAAGTATTCGATTTTTCCTCCAATTTCTTTGACTTCAAGAATTTTCCACCTCCTTTCCCTTTTTACACCTTTTCCTGCTAGAAATCTGTTTTTCTTTATTTTTCTACAAAACAAAATAAAACAATTTATTAATTAATAAAATTACGAAAACAGACATAAAATAGGTATTAAAAATATTATTAATTATGGACCTATCAAACACCACGAGCAATTTTGTTTAATAATCTATATTATAATAGCCAAAACATTAAAAGTTTTGGTACCTGTTTTTTTGTACTTTGTGTTTTACTTAATTACCATTACTAATATATTAATACGTTTTTACCTAAATATTCTTACTTATATCTATCTATATTATAATATTAAAGCCAAAATATTGAAATATGTAAAAAAAAATACATTATAAATACCTATCAAATTTCTTTTTCATGTAAAGCATGTTATTTTTTTTCCCCAATAACTAATCAATTTCGTTTTTAAGGTAAAACGCATTTTTTAATTTTTTTATAACTAATATTTCTCTTATTTTCAAAAATAGGACATGCAAATCTATTTAAAAATATTACTAAAAAATATATTAATTAATAATACCACACTAATTTCTTTTTCAACTAAAAAACGTTTTATCTTTTATTTAATCAAATGTTTCTTTTTCAGCAAAAAACTTACCTATCTATTGAATAAAATATTGTAATTACTAATAAATCATCGCATACCTTTTTCAGATTAAAACGTATGATCTTTTCAATACATATTTTTTGTTACCTATTTTTTGGTACTTCATGTTTTACTTAATTACCCTAACTAATATATTAGTACGTTTTTACCTAAATACTCTTATTTATATCTATCTATATTATAATATTAATGCCAAAATATTGATTTTTTTTAAAAAAAAGACAATTATGTGTTGAGTATTGAATACAGCAAAAGAATACAGAGGGGGGGGTGAATGGATTCTTGAACTTTTCTTGTTCTTGAATCTGTGTAGCAAGATAAGTGTTTGTGTGTGCAAATGTGTAGGTGCGGATAAAGAACAACACAAGACACAATATCACTTTAATCTAATATATTATTAGATAAAGGTTGCTACAATATGTGAATACAAATGGTAGTATTCTCAGCTTCGTTTTTCTCAGAGAGATATATCTTACAGTGTATGAAAAACTTTTTCAACTCAAGAAGTGAGATTGTATTCTTATAGAACATGAATACAACTCAGTTACTACAAATAAGGTTACAGGATAAATTACTTTCTTGTATGTCTATCCTTTTTGAGTAAGCATCCAAACAGCTACAGATTTGACTTTGCAAAGTTCTGTTCAGATCCACTTCTTTAGCTATTTGTCTCTTCTATATCTCTCCAAGCTTCCTTGTAGGCTTTCCAGAGCACGTTACAGATTGTGGTCCATAAAGTGCATTGGCTTGTTACAGGTTTCAGACTTGTACAATTTCTTCAGTATTTTGTCTCCAAGAATGTATTCGAGAAGTGACTAAGTAGTGATTCGAGAACTAGAATTGACTTGATCGATATCTCTGAGTTCTCGAATACTGTTATATTGACATATCGAATCACTTCTCGAATAGCTCTTTTCTCTGGGAATCCTTCAGTTATCGAATAGAGCATTTTACTTGTCGAATCCCTGAGATATCGAATAGCTTTCTGAGTCCTTGAGATATCGAATGGAACTTTGACTTGTTGACTCTTTGAGAACTCGAATACCACTTTGACTTGTTGACTTCTTGAGTTCTCGAATAGAGTATTTAGACATGTCGAATCTCTGAGATATCGAATGAGATATCGAATAGTGTCTTCTCAGATATCAAATCTCTGACTTCTCGAACGCTAGACTTCTCGAATAGACAAATGTACTTCTTGAATTGGTACTTAGGCAAATTCTTCATTTCTTCAAATCCCAACTGTGATTATTTGACAGTCTTTATCTTCTTGCTTTAGGCATGAACCTTGAACTTCTTTCAAGCATTATTCTTGACTATATAAGTACAGTTACACAACTAGGATTTGATGCCTATTACAAATACAAAACAAATAGAAACTCTACAACTAGAGGTTCCCGCAGTTAAGAGGTCATGTAAGTAATGCAAGGCATTACAAACAATTAGGCTTGTTATTAGATGTATACAGGCATGCCTCTGTGACTAACAATCTCCCCCAAATTGTGAGTAAGACCCTTAGTCACAATTTCATGTCTGATAACAATCCTAACATACATAAAGATAGAACTTGAAAAGTACAGGTATGTAGATTGATTGAAGAAAATACATAGAAGTATTCTTACAAGTTATGAGGAACTACTAGCCATATCTTTTTGGATTCATCTCTTGACCTTTGGCTTGCAGATTCTCATTTTTCATCTTTTCCTCAGCATCTTTAGCTTTCTTCTTTGCATTTTCTTCCATAGCAAGAATAATGTCTTCCATTGCAGTGAGGTCTTTGATTAGAGGGGAGCCTGACAAATCCGTGAGTACTTCATTCAGCTATTTCTCAGAGTAGGAACTGATGTAGTCCATTCTAATCTTTAAATTTCTACAATATTTCTTGTATTCAATGATGTAAGGATTAAACTTGACTCGACACAGACCCATAGCCCTTAATTCATTAGCCTTAGCTTCCATTGCAGCAAATTCCTCCTCCCTTTTCTTTAGTAGCTCTTCACTGTTCTTTCTCTGTTCTGCCTGGTGATCTCTCTTTATTTGACAAATTCAATTAACTCCATCTTCCATACCCTTTCCAATCTGTCTTCAGAATCCAACATTGCAATTATCCTTTATATATCATATAGCCTGCCCCAGTGCTGACATGTCCCTTGTCTGAATTTCTTCTGTCTTCCATCAGTATATTTAATTTCAAGAAAATCATCAACAATGGCAACATGATAGATTCTTTGAGCCCATAGGAACTGCAATTGGTCTTCATCATAGTTTTCATCTAGAGGTGGTAGGTTTAATCCTGGAGTGATTGTCAGTGCCTTTAATTTAGATAACTTCACCCTTCTTGCAGCATGCTTGAATTTATTTCTCTTTACTTGATTGCTAGGCAGAAACTTATGACCCTTGCTTGTAGACCATTGTAGTACTCCATTAGCAGTTTGCTTATGGAAACATACACCTGGTTTCTTGATTTGAATCCTCTTCTCTTCTTGAGGTGGCAAAACAGTTGCAGAAGCCATTGAATCAGATTTTGGTAGGTCATTACTAACGTCTAACAGTATTCACCCTAGACTTAGAGTCTTGTGTTGTGGTGAGTTTACTGCTAGAAATGCCTAAGGCTTACTGTTTTCCAATCTTCCTCTCATAGACTTTGCCTTGGTCATCACCATCTTTCTTGTCTATGTTGCCCTTTTTCTTCATCTCATCCTTATCACCCTTATCACTCCTGTGATGTCTTCTCCTCCCATCACTTTTGTCTTCATCTTCATCATCCTTATTCCTCCTAGGTTGACCCATTTCTGGAATTACACCAGTTGCAATGAATGTTCTGAGGATGTGTAGTGCTTCCAACTCTTCAGCAGTTCTGACTCCATCCTTCTTTTGTAGCTGATCAGTGATAACAATGACGAGTCTGTGATTTCGAGGGGTGAGATCACTGGGGATAACCAACTGATTAACATCTTGAATTTTAGTACCAGACTGATAGAAGATGGTTCTTGGTTTGATGCATACTTCAGGAAGTCTAGCTTGTTGACCATTTCTCAGTTCAGTATACAGATTCTTGTTGTTCTCCCTTTTTGCTCAATTAGTTCCAAGATAGCATCAATCTCAGTGAATTTTAGAGCTTTCAAGGTGTCAATAGATAGGTGCCATATCTTGCCATTGGTCACCATCATAATTTCCTTGAGAAATATTTGATTTAGCTTTCTTGGAATAAATGTTAGATATTTGGTTTGATCTTTAAGGCTTCTTCTGTATAGCAAAGTATCTCCTCCAACCTTTGCCTTTGAGGCTTGCAGAAACTTCAAGAATGCAGCATCATGATAAATCTCTAAATTTGCTACTTCTATTAGCTTGGCCTCTGTAATCACATTAACCTCCACTGGATCATCTTCATATCTGGAAGCTTGGACTAGATCACTTGGCATGGAGCCTGCCACTACTGTAGTAGTGACAGTTTGCTTTTGGCCACTTGGAGTAGTGATGTGCACAGGTGGTAGAGTGACCACTGGCAGAGAGGATGGGGGTTCATCAACCTTAGATTTGCCTTTGCCTGAGACATGAGGTATAGATTTTGAAGCCCTTTGATGACCACCCTCATTTATCTTGATGCCTTTTGCTTGAGGTTTCTCCCCCTTTGGATTTGAGTTCCTTGATGTCCTCTTCTCCCCCTTAGGCTTGTTGTCAGGCACAGAGGCTGTAGGAGTGACCTTTGGGGTTGAATATTCTTCAGGTAGAGGGAGGTCCATGTGCTGCATCATGGCAGACAACATCAATTGCTGATGCAGAAGAACCTCAGCTGTGTTGGTGGCTTGAGTGCTCAACTGCTCAGTTAGAGTTGCAACCTTGTCTGTCAAATGAGCATTGGATTCTTTGAGAGACACTACCTCCTTTTCAAGGGTATCCACTTTAGTGAATAGCTCATTGGCCTTGAAACCAGATAGGGATTGGTCTTGCAGTCTCTTCACTTCATACTTGGACATCTCATGCACAGGGACCTCAGTCACCAGCTTATCTCCATATTGATTTTTAAAGAGAGTCCTGAGCATGGCATTGGAATCAGTTGTCTGATCAGATAGAACTTGAAATTTATGCCCCAGACCTGTGACAATATCCTTGAGTAGAGCTATCTTGAGGGAATTTGGTAGAGGGAGCTGAGATCCTTGAACACACTGTCCAATTGAGGGAATTTGGCATCAAAGGCCCTCTTGATTTCTTCCACTGTAGTGGCTGTCTTATCACACACTCTGTTGACCTCAGTTTTGACTCCTTTTCCAAGATAGTGTGCAGCCTTGAGGAATCCCTTATATGAAACATTCATAGCCTCATACACTTCACCAGGAGTCAGAGATTTGGCATTGGAACCCAGTGAAGTGATGTATTCCTCTCTGAGATATTGAAGAGCTTCATCAAGAGTAATATCATATTTTCCTTGCAGCCAGGCATCTACATTACCATCTCTCTCAGCATCATCAATTATCTTGGCCTTTTGCATCTCCACATCATCCCTATGGCATAGCAGAATGGCTTCATAGTCTGGATTAGGAATATTGGAGGTGACCAAATTCTGAGCTATCTTGACAAACTCAGGAACAGATCCTGATCCACAACTAAGCTTTGAAGTGCTTCAACCGTCAATTGTGGTGGAACAGATCCTGATCCTGAAGCACTGTCATGTTGCACAGGCTTCAGCCATTGTGACATGAACTCAGAGCTAGAGCTAGGCAAGCTAGACTCCTCAGTTACAGATGCAACTTCTGTAACCGGATGGAATGACTCTACTACTATTGTCTCCACAGGGTGGGATGAGTTACAACAGTAGTTGACACAGGCACAGAATCTCTAGTAAAAACTAGTGAATCCTCTGTGTTTGTGATGGTGTCATCAGGATATGCCCCAGCTAGCATTCCCTCACCATCTGAAAGTGGTTTCTGGGTGGTGAGCAAAGTGTCATGCACTAAGTCACTTGAGTCCATTGGCTCACCAAGAGAAAAGAATTCTTGGTGATCAATGCCTTGCTCTTCAATTTCTTGAATTACAGGCTCCAAAGAAATTTGAGATGTAGATTCTGGAAGAGAAGTGTCTTTTAGAATGGATTTTGGCAACTCCCCCTGAGGAATAGAGGGAGTTTTAAGTGTGATGTGCTCTTCACTCAGTGTTGTGCCAGCCTTATCACTCCCATGTGCTGAGTCTTTACAGATAGGTGCATTGGGGAGGATGCTTGATTCTATAGATGTACCCTGTTGAGAGGATACATCTAGTGAACTGTGTGCCCCTGATTTTACAACTTCAGCCATTTGTGTGACTGATGAGGTGGTTTTAGATTTCTTCTTCTTTGGCCTTGTCAAGGGTTACTCAGGTTCCTCACTTTCTAAACCTAGTTCTACAGCTAATGCTGCTTCAGATAATATGTTCAAGGGTGCAGACACTATCTCCTTTCTCTTCTTTCTCTTCTTTTTACTAACATCACCCTTTTGAGAGGATGATGCAGTTGGCTCACTGTGTGGTAGAGTGTTTGGTTGAGGGGTTGGTTAGCAAGCCCTGGGTTAGCATCTTGTACTACTTGCTTAAGCTTAGCTAACTAAGATTTGGAATCAAATGTTGGCATGTTGTGGGGGTAAGTCCTAAAAAACCCTCCATATGGGGAGTTATGTTAAGGCTTACATCCACATCATTCCTAGTCTCCAAATTACCAAAAATGAGTTTGGTCATGGATTTAGGATAGCCTATTCTATTTCTATCTATCCCAGGTAATTCAATCAATTTATCATTTTTAAAATTAAGTACAGATTGAATAAAGCGAGGGAAGAAGATGTCAGTACCTCTCTTGGTTGAGTTCTTACCAAGTCTCCCATACAGTTCCTGCATAATCAGTTGACCAACATTGATCTTTTTTCCATAAGCTAAGGCATAGCCTATTTGCTGAGCAGGTGCACTAATCTGATCAAAGCTTGACTTCCTAGCTGTGAAGACTTGAAGAATGGTGGCAAAGACATAACTCCATTCCTTCCTCAAGAATTTCCTATTCAAGTGCCCAAGTTTGATTTCATCTGAGTAGTTGATAAAATCAAAGAAGTCCTCCAATTCACCATTTGTGGCTTGGTCATCATACACTTCCTGTTGTAAGCCCAGTGCTTGATTCATGTCTTCAGTGGTGATTGTGAATTCCTTGTCCTGAATCTTACAGTAGACTATGTATGATGTTATTGCGCTTTCTAGGGCCACAACTTCCACAGTAGCTGTTCTCCAAAACTGTTCCAGTAGGTCTAGATACAGAGTTGGGTTGGTTGAGAGTGCATCCTTGATGTATGACTCAGACATCCATCGAACAAAACATTTGAAGTTTGTATTTGGAGCTTCGACATCACTAGAGATAGCAATGAAGTTGGTGTTGAATTTCACGGTTGCCATTGATACAGAGAGGAGAGAGAAAAGAGTAAAGGTTGAAGAAGAAATTTAGCTTTTTGAGATTAAGGTTTTCAGGGGTTTTGGAACTTTAGATGCTTGAGAAATCGAATGAAATGAGTCGAATAGAGGTAGAATTGTTTAAGTATGAAGTACTTGAATTGTCGATTAGATATATGTTTTGTATCGACAAGTCAGGCATTCGAGAAGTAGAAAACAACTATTCGATAAGTCAAGAAAGGCTTATTCGATAACTCAAGCAAATTATAACTCACAGCTGGCAGTTATCTAACTTAGAAATAATTCTAAATTAAATAAAATGTGTTTTTATGAGTGAATTAAAATTTTAGACAAAAATCCAAAATCGGTTGAAATTTAGCGAGAATTCATCCTTTTCAAATGATTCGAGAACTCAAATACAGTATTCGAGAACTCAGTCATTAGAGAACTCAATCACCATATTCGAGAAGTCAAGAATACCTCTATTCGATATCTCTAAAAGGCTCTATTCGAGAACTCGAGAGTGCTCTAATGAGGCTTGTTAGAGATATCGAACAGTGAACCATTCGAGAAGTCTGACTTATCGAAATATACTCATCACTCACAAAAATCAATTTTCACTATCTTTTAAAATTTACCAGTCATATTCAATGAAGAATATTCTAGCAAATTAAACAGTGAATTTCTCAAAATTTCATAGAAATTTCAAGTTGACAAAATATGATTTTCCAACATATGCAACAGATTTGAAATATTTATAAATCATATTTCAGCCAACACTTACTCCAAAAATATTGAGAATTTAGATAAAGTAAGTGTTTACTGCTGCAACAATCTAGATGATATATTCACTTAGCCAGAATCTGAAGAATTTAGCATTCCAATCTCACTAACCAACCTTGTGAAGGTGGCTTCATCTAATGGCTTAGTAAATATGTCAGCTAGTTGTTTATCTGTAGAGACATAATACAACTTAATGGTTCCATTAGTTGCATGTTCTCTAATGAAATGATATCTGATGTCAATGTGCTTTGTTCTAGAATGATTGACAGGATTGACAACTATAGATATTGCACTTGTGTTGTCACACATGATTGGAATTCTTTCCAACACAGGTCCATAGTCTCTAAGTTGATTTCTAATCCAAAGCACTTGAGCACAACTGTAAGAACCCTAATTTTTGGTAATATTTTATTTTATTTAATATCTTGTGACAATGTCAATATGGAACCTTTCTGGTCATCCCGGTGATTAATAGAATTGATTGTCTGAGAAACTGTGTTGTTGTGTTCACTATGTAAGATAAAAAGGGAAATTATGAAGGCAAGAGTCTTATTGTTAGTGAGATTTATAAAATTTGGGAGTTGGGAATGATTAGAGTGTTAAAAGATTTATTAAGGATCATGACAAGGAATTATGGACATTCGAGGAATTTACACAATTAGTACTTAAGGAATTATAAGGGAAATCTCTACGCGACAAAATATTATTACGAGAGATTAATTAAGATACGATACGAATTAAGGATTAAATAATAAGCATTTGTGGAAGAATAATATTACAAGGAAAGGAATTACATGCAAGTGCCATGTAACTAGATAGTTAGAAAAAGGAACTAGGAGACATAAAAGCAAATATGAATAGTGACTAGCATGGTGGATGATGTACTAGGGGACACTAGGGCATGGATGCATCCTAGGCTAGCTTGGCAACATGTGATTACTTTCTACCACCCATAATAATACAAGTCATATTAGCCTTCTTTTTATCATTTCAAACAAAACAAAAACAAGAAAAACACTCCCCCCCCCTTAACATAGCTCTCGGCCGAACTGCTCTAGGAGAGAGGGAGAGGTTTTCTCTCCACCATTTCTTCATCCACAACCTTGAACAAGATTCCTAAGGCTTCCTTGCATCTTAGTAGAGGTATGGTATCAATTTCAAAGCCTTCTATCCATTGGTTTTTGAGTTATAGTTGTTGGAAGTTTAGAGAAATACTAACATAAGTTTATTACCTTTTAGATCTTGCATTGTGAGTGTTGTAAGAGGCCATCTAAGGTGTTTCTAAGTTGTGTAAAGTTTATACCAGGTCTCTAGGAGCTCAAGAAGGTATGAAATCTCAACCCACCCTTGGTTATGTGTTGTTCATGTAGGATGGTAGTAGATCCATGCATTTTAGGGGTTATCTTGAATGTATATGTATTGGATAACATGGATCTTGGGTTTTGATGTTGAGATGGTGAATTTTATGACTATGGTGAATATATATATCTCCATGAGTGTTATGAGTCATGATCTAAGTGTTTTAAGTGGTGTTTATGTTATGGAAGCATGAAAAATGGTTGATCTAAGTGATTTGAGCTTGCTGATTTTGTCCAGGAACTTTGATCTGTGTTGTAGCACGATTTTGAACACCCAAATGATGTCCCCTGATGTCCTACCTTATATTTTTGGAAAGATAATTGAATGTAGTTTCTGGATATGTAAGATTCATAGCTAGGTGATGTGTGGATTTTTAGTTATGGCCGGAGGAGTGATTTTTGTTTCTGGACTATGGACTGCATAAAGTGACCCCCTTGTGAACCTTGTTTAAACACCTTAAAAAATATTTGGGATCATGGAAAAATTTGAGAACGTAGGTAATGCAGTGGTGAAGACCACCCAAAAGGAATTGGATTAAAATATGAATTTTTGGATTTTATAAAAATGCTAGAGTAAAATTCGCGCAATGGAAAAAGGTCGATTAGTGGAACATTATTCTAGGGTTAGTGGTTATGGTTCGAACGTGGTAACTAAATTAAGTCGAGTAAGTGACGAGCGTAAACGAGTGAGGTCATGGACCTATAGAGGGGCTAGGGTGTCATAAGACGTAGTCGTTAAGTTAATTTCGTATCCCCTTAAAACCCCGTAATTAGAAAGAAGTTGTTAAGGTACTAACGAACGATTATTGTTTATGTATAGATCGTTCGAATTCGCACGCTCGACCACCCCAACCAAACCAAGGCAAGTTTACTTTTCAAAACTTATCCCTATACAAGGATTTTCACTGTTGTGTTGTAGTTTTCAAATTATATCAAATGCTATGTTTATCGAAGTATTGATGCAATTGAGATTGAACAAGTACATGTATGCTTTTACCCCTTGAACTTAGATTGAAATGTTTTCTTCGGACAACGACTCTAGCAATAGAGGTCGTAGCGGTCCGTATATACTATTGACCGGGGAGCGGTATATTATTATATCGTATCTACATTGCGAAAACCCGAAGGGGCATTCGGGTGGTATCGTATATTCAAATAACTATTATTATATCTTCGTAAATACTCGAAACCCTACCTTGGATTAAAAGTTTATTTAATAAATAATTATTTTATTAATTATTAATATTAAATCTTAAAATATCATTTAATAATTATTGTTCACTATTTTAAAAACAAAGCTAATCCAAGATACCTTTAATACTTTCAAACTCGAACTCTTTCGAACTCAAAACATTTTCGAAAACCCCCGGTCAGGTTTTGCTTCTTGTACGTTTTTCAAGAATTATCGGTCGACTGAGGTCGAACTTCAACTACTCGAATTTTCTATCAAAATGAATTTTGAAAAGAAAAGAAAAAGGGGACTCTGGCAGGTGTGGGAATCGTTGACGAACGATTCCCGGGATGTGTAAGCGGCCGTGAGCCAGGCGGTCCATCAATTATTATTCCAGCCCAGGTGTTGCCGAAGGATGATTACGGATGTAGTTTCATCGAGGGTGATTACGGATGTAGTTTTCACCCAAGGGTAGTTACGGATGTAGTTTCTATCCTTCTACTAGTAGAGAAGACCCGCGGATTATTGGACTTGGATGTGGCGACTGATCATCGTCAATCCTTGTCAGGTTTTTATGTTTTCTTCCAGTCCCATCCTCCACTTTGGAAAAATACTCAAACACTGCTTCTTGGGCCTAAGTGCCAAGTTGCCGATAGTGTGGTTTTTGATGAGAAAATATTGACATCGTGCAGTATCTAGAACTGCAAGATTTTCTATAAAGATTGGCACGTGTTAGTGCACTCTTGCAATTATTCCAAAGAATGAAATGTTTTTGAATGAGAAACCTTCTAAGCTAATGGAAGGAAAGAGGTTTTGCAATAATGCATCCCTGTACATTATGTTAACCGTAGAGTGTTTGCCGAAACTGATATACTCATACGTATATATTTTCAAACTTGAGATATATCGAAATGAGAACCTTATAAAGGATTCATATGTTATTCTTAAAGATCCTTAGTGAGTATAAACGTTTTATTCAAACTCGGACATATATATTGTCGAGTTATGTTTTGTAATCTGAGATATATACCCATACAGTTGGGAACGTTTTCAAAATAAACCACTTTATTATTTTTCAAAATGCTGAACTTGCTGAGCATTATGTAGCTCATTCTTGCTTTATATAAACTTTTCAGAAAGAGACGCATTTGGTCGGTTAACTCCGCACCAGCAGAAGAGGAGTAGGAGATTTACCCCGGAGATGTTTTAGTTCCTGAAAAATACTACAGAGTAAGTCTGATAGGTTTTCAACTGTAATAGTAAGACTTGTCTTCAAGTGTAGTTGTATAAGTGGAAGTGCGTAAGATTCTGGATTGTACAGATGAATTGTAATATTTAGTGTTACTTTTGATTATCGTTTCTGAGGCTCTAACTTGTATGTGCGTAAGATTGAGGTCTGGATGGATGTATTGTTGAGTTGTAAAGTTAATACAGGTATGATATGGTTGGATGGTGATGTGACGACCTGAATCTCCGACCTCAGATTTGGGGGCGCCACAGAAATGGTATCAGAGAGATAAGTTACAGTACTCAGAAACGAGAGTGTTGAGGGTTAAGTCTAAATAGGGGAATGACTTAAGAGATCGTAGTAAACTTATGATTGGACTACCGGAAGAGGTACCGGTGAGTAGAATGGACTGGAGTGTTACTGAAGGTATTATTCTAGGGTCGATAGAATCCCTAGAGACCTTCAGAATGATGAATAGAGATTTGAGAGTCGTACATGACCTATCATAGGTAATGATATAGGAAGCAGAGCGAAATCTCGAGAGCAGCTGAGGTAGAGGCGATATTGCCGATATGATCAGATGACTAGGCTGGCATAAATTTTGTGGCCCATATTCCTCCACAGTTTAGGAGGCGGCATTTTAAGAATCAAGAAGTTTGGACTTCCCTACATAATTAGGAGTACTTAGTACTTGGATTAATGAAAGTCTTTTACTTTGGTTATAAGATCCGATTTTCGATAAGTAACGGGTTTCCCTGAAGGTCGGTCACTATGTTGTTGTGGATTCCATTACCCTTGATGGCGAATTTTACATGTGTTATACGAGAATGTTATCATAAGACGAGCGTGCTAGATAATTCCATGCATGATTCGGACGTTAGAGCATGGTAGTTCAACTTAGAGAACAAACAAGCAGAATTAACAAAGCGACTCTAGTGAAGTCGAATATGGTTGCAACGAGCGATACAGTGATCTCAGAGTCTACCAAAAGAAGAGACCAGTGAGTCTATACTGGAATTCTTTGATAGAAATTTTAGCAGAGACTACGCATATATACTTGTAAACCTATATATTGTTGGTAACGTATGTTCACGTGCACACACACCGCCACTGAACCTATGGACTGCATTGAGATCCCTGAGAGATCTCTTTGATCTGTTCCCAGGGGGAACTGGCCACTCGTGATTCTTGTCGGAAGGCATGAAGTAGGACCCTATGGACTTAGCAGGTGTCCCCGGAATGATGTGAAGCTTGGTCTTCAAGATAGAGCACGAAGATGATAGATATATTTGTGAAACCCTAACTCGATAAGTGACTCTAAGATGAAGATTGAGAGACACACTAGTTGGTGTCTGGTATTACGAAGACGAAGAGATGGAGTTACCCTCATAGTGGTGATAATGAGATGCACGAATGATTATTAACTTATTTTGGTAACTACCAGCTGGTGCACTACTTCATTTTAAACTTTTCATTAACCATGTTACCTCGATTAGTTTATATCAGGTAACCCTTCTAGATTTCTACTTCAAACTTGTGGAATAACAACCAGTGATATACTTTCCCTAAAGCAGGACTTATCCGAAGTAATTTTATTTGATCCTTGAACATTCTATTCAAAAATTTATGATGATCTTGTTCGACTCAGGCCTGTTTACACTTTCTTTCAATTATCCATTGAATGTTCAACAAATATTTCCTTAATTAATCGACGAATATTACTTAACGAATACTGATATTTGATTGCTTCTTTCATACTTGCACTCTTCAGTTGAGCTCATAAATATTTAACAAATTACCGAGGACATGGATGATCCAATGTCCAGACATCCCTCATGAATTCTTTTCTTCTATTCAAGATGAGATTGTACATCGTACATTGAAATCATAGTAAGGATATCATTTTGATATTGGTATTCCGAATTTAATTCTATTGTAGGATCTGATAAAGCATGTGTATGGAGGCACCCTTGGGTGGACCGTTTCACTGATAAGTAATATTTGATGAGAGGTTATCGATTGTTTCGATACCTAGAACATTCTCTTCAGATTTTATAGTTTTCTTCTTCAAACTTAATAACTTCTTATTTCCATTCGTTGTCCGAGTAGCCTAAAGTTTCTTCAGTGGCTACGATGTTGAAATTCCGTTCTAGCCAATTGAAACTGGCTAGTCGATATGTCAATATGAATGACTAGTTGATTGTTCTAACTAGTCAAAATTGTAATGTTGTGAAGAACACCTAGCTAATTGTCCTAGCTAGTGGTGATGTCTCAAACAGGCGAACTAGCAAATTTTGTCTAGCTAGTTGCTAGTGTTTCTTGAAAAGGACTAGTTATTGTTTCACTGGTCCAACTCCCAATTTAATTCATTCAGCAATTCCGCAATGCATTTTGCATGTGGTAAAGTATGATGATGAAAGTTTTGACGAATGACTTGATTGAGACCTAGTGAGGTCGTCCACTCAACTTGAATTCTACCCATCTTTGTATCAGACTTTATGTCACTTGAATATTCTGTTCTTTCATTCATATAATGAAGATTCATTTGAAACCATAGATTACTTGAATGATAACTGCTTCATTTTTATCGTCATAGAGTGGAATTTCTTTCGATCGGTTGACCTTTATCAATGGGACTTTTTAGATCCTCTATTTTTCAAGAGGAAAAGTATTCACCAGATGTAAGAATTGTATAAAGATCGTCTTTATGACTTTTGTATCCAACAATCATTGCCCTCGTGCAACATTCTCTATGATATCATATTACAAAATTATCAGGACATGAAGGAATAAACCTTGTTGTATTCTTTTTGTCCATCCTTACATCTCCGAAAATCGAGACTCCTAGTATTTGGAACCATCAACATTCTTGGAACATCCAATGTGGGATTCTTATTGAAATTATCTATTGGACCTTGTTATTTTGAAACCATTCCTTTCAAAAGTGATTACTCTAAGGTGAACGGGAGGTACAATTGTGAACCGTTGCACCAATATGAGATCAAAAACCAAATGTTGTAATTGTGCAGCCAGAGCGTTATGCCTAATTATTTAAAATGGGAATAACATGTCGGGGCATACCACAGGGCCTTTAATATTAGTTTGAGGAAGGTTATAAGAAATGATGAGGTGGTTGGGAGTACGCTCCTACCAATCGTTGTCAGGATGTTATATTAATGAATTCTGGAGTTACCAAGCCTTTTCCTGATCCAAGAAATGCAAATCGATTGCGATGTAAGACATATCCTTAGAGGAAACTAACATGGAAGTGAGATGGACAAGAAAGGAAGAAATATCGTGGCAAGAATGTGAAGCTTTACTTAGCTTAAAGGGATTGAGGCACATAGAGAGACATGAAGTTTAAAAGGCCCCTAATAGCAAATGGATGTATGGAGATATGCCAATGATCTTTCGAGATTACCACTTAATCAAGTTTATTGGGAATCGCAGCAGCATGCCGGCCTCAGTCTGATTGGTGCCAGTTGTGAAAGAGGATGAGCGTATGACATCTTACATATACCATCGAGAATCGATACCTCTAACCGGAGATGTAGGAATTGTTGACGAGTTATAACGCGTAGTTGTTTTTCAAAGATAAGGTTGAAAAGCGGGTTAATTTCACCAACTCAAGATCGACCTCTGTACTATGCCAAAGTTGGCATTTCACACTAATATAAACTTTATAAAATTATGGTAGTATTGTTTGAGTGGACTAATCAGTAAGAAGCCTTTATGGATTAATGGACAAAGTTTTGGGAATGAAATGAGATATTAGCAACAACCTCGTTGTTAACTATACTTGATGATAAAAAGAGGACTTTGAGAGTCACGATGATGCGTCTTTCAAGAGTTTAAGAGGTGTGCTGATGCAGTAGAAAGGGGATGATAGCCTATACTTCTAAACAACATAAATGTTACGGGATAGGATGTACTAACCGTGAGTCGGGGATTAGTCATGATAGCGTTCACGCATAAAACTGAGACGTTAACTTTATGAGAAAAGTGTGAAATTTTTCCACAAGTGCCATAAGTATATCTTCATACTAGAACTAAACATAAGAAAGAGAAGGTGACGAAAGGGAGCAGAGAGTGTGATGGAGAAATTTGTTATTACCCAGGAAAGGCCAGTGTGGTGGCCGATACCTATAGAAGGGATTATTCAAAATTGGAATTTAGTTAGTATTGACCAAGAAAATATAGTATATACGATAAAGAATAATGTTAGAGGAAAATGACTAAATTATGGGGAAGGACAAAGATGTATAGAGAATTAAGGGAATGTTTGGCAAACTATTAAGTACAAACGCAACATGTTAAAAGCAGAATGATAGAGATCTAGTGGATTAATTCCGCCTGTAGAAAATCTTGAACGTGGGCAGAATTATAATGAATTTCATAAGTAGGTCGCCAAAGACCGACCCAAGAGATGGCCCTAGTTGATTTATAATTGTTGAACCAAGTGACTTACCTACGAGAGACTTTCCATTTAGAAGATTATCGATTTATATACGGAAGAGATGGTGGTGCAATATAAAACTTCTGCAGCGAGTACGTCAGATAAAAACTTAAGGTTAAATCTCGAAGGCTGGAGGTGCTTTCATGTATATTTAACAAGAGAATAAAAACTTATCCATGAAATGAATGTTGTTATCACGATCATCGCCATGCGAACGTAAGGACGTCTCTTGTAGAGCGCACTATGAAAGAAGAAGTTTCGCTTCTCTTGCGTTACGAAGAAGTCAATGAACGAGGGACATAGTAGCTGAACTGGTTCGACGTATACCGAAGACTATACAGTATCCATGGCAAGTGGTAACGGTTGACGGGAGGCAACACATGCCTGCTAATCAAGCGAAGGAATATGAGGAATACCGTGCGTATTGACGTTGTCTCGGATTACAAAACACGACCACAAAGTATTCACGGGCCAACAATACAAGAACTCAACACAGATACTATGAACAAGGTAGAAGAGGAACGTGTAAGTAGTGGGATGGAAATTTTCAATCATAGAACAACCGATAAGGAATACAGGTCGAGGAGAGTATGCGTTGAGGAACAACATTAAAGCGTTGGTGAGACCAAGGTGAGAGAACAAAAGGGTTGAAGTGTCAACTTGAGAGTTGGAAAGGGTAAAGTTGGAATTATATCCACAACTATCTTTCTTAGGTTCTTAAGGTAGAATCCTTTTAGGAGAGGAGACTGCAATAACCCTAATTTTCGTGAATATTCGAAACCTGGATGAATAGTAATTTTATGGGTGGATGAGAAATTTTTGCAATCACGATATGTACGAATTATTAAATAAAGATTTCGAATTGATATTACTTCTCTACGGTGCAGACGAGTGTATGTAAAAGTCATTAGTTTTTTTTTTTATTTACGAAGCCCATCATTTCGAATGGTCAAATTTCATGAGATATCTAAGGAGATCGTGGTAAGGCATGGGGTTCCTGTGAGCATTGTATCTGGTAGAGACCCAAGGTTCAACTCCAGTTTCTAGAGGAGTTTTCAGGATCGTGTAGGGATCAAGTTAGACATGAGTACTGCATACCACCCCCAATCAGACGGACAGAGCGAGAGAACCATCCAGACCATAGAGGACATGTTGAGATTATGTGCCATCGATTTTAAGGGAAGTTGGGATGACCACTTGCCGTTGATCGAATTTTCCTACAACAACAGTTACCATGCGAGTATAGGCATGCCCCCATATGAAGCTTTGTACGGACGGAGATGTCGGTCTCCCTTGTGTTGGGAAGAGGTAGGAGAGCGGAAGATTTTAGGTCCTGAACTGGTCAAACGGACAAGAGAAACTATCGAACTCATAAGAGGTCGGCTGGTAGCGGCCCAAGACAGACAGAAGAAGTATGCGGACCAGACCCGCAAGGACAAAGAATATGAGGTAGGAGAGTTTGTGATGTTAAAAGTATCACCGTGGAAGGGATTGATGAGATTTGGTAAGAAGGGGAAACTAAGCCCGAGATTTATTGGACCTTTTGAGATCTTGAAACGAGTTGGAAAGTTAGCCTATGAATTGGCTTTACCTCCGAGCTTACAGCAAGTACATAATGTGTTCCATGTGTCCATGCTATGACCCTACCATACCGACTTCCGACATATGATAGAACATGATCAAGTGGATCTGCAACCAGACTTAACATATGTGGAGCAACCCGTAGAAATTATGGATAGAAAAGAACAGGTGCTGAGGAATAAGGTTGTCAAATTAGTGAGAGTTTTGTGGAGGAACCAGAATGTCGAAGAATCAACATGGGAACTAGAAAGCGCAATGCGTGAAAAGCACCCCCAACTATTTTCAACCTGATTCCGGGACGGAATCCTTTTAAGGAGGGGAGGCTGTAAGAACCCTAATTTTTGGTAATATTTTATTTTATTTAATATCTTGTGACAATGTCAATATGGAACCTTTCTGGTCATCCCGGTGATTAATAGAATTGATTGTCTGAGAAACTGTGTTGTTGTGTTCACTATGTAAGATAAAAAGGGAAATTATGAAGGCAAGAGTCTTATTGTTAGTGAGATTTATAAAATTTGGGAGTTGGGAATGATTAGAGTGTTAAAAGATTTATTAAGGATCATGACAAGGAATTATGGACATTCGAGGAATTTACACAATTAGTACTTAAGGAATTATAAGGGAAATCTCTACGCGACAAAATATTATTACGAGAGATTAATTAAGATACGATACGAATTAAGGATTAAATAATAAGCATTGGTGGAAGAATAATATTACAAGGAAAGGAATTACATGCAAGTGCCATGTAACTAGATAGTTAGAAAAAGGAACTAGGAGACATAAAAGCAAATATGAATAGTGACTAGCATGGTGGATGATGTACTAGGGGACACTAGGGCATGGATGCATCCTAGGCTAGCTTGGCAACATGTGATTACTTTCTACCAGCCATAATAATACAAGTCATATTAACCTTCTTTTTATCATTTCAAACAAAACAAAAACAAGAAAAACACTCCCCCCCCTTAACATAGCTCTCGGCCGAACTGCTCTAGGAGAGAGGGAGAGGTTTTCTCTCCACCATTTCTTCATCCACAACCTTGAACAAGATTCCTAAGGCTTCCTTGCATCTTAGTAGAGGTATGGTATCAATTTCAAAGCCTTCTATCCATTGGTTTTTGAGTTATAGTTGTTGGAAGTTTAGAGAAATACTAACATAAGTTTATTACCTTTTAGATCTTGCATTGTGAGTGTTGTAAGAGGCCATCTAAGGTGTTTCTAAGTTGTGTAAAGTTTATACCAGGTCTCTAGGAGCTCAAGAAGGTATGAAATCTCAACCCACCCTTGGTTATGTGTTGTTCATGTAGGATGGTAGTAGATCCATGCATTTTAGGGGTTATCTTGAATGTATATGTATTGGATAACATGGATCTTGGATTTTGATGTTGAGATGGTGAATTTTATGACTATGGTGAATATATATATCTCCATGAGTGTTATGAGTCATGATCTAAGTGTTTTAAGTGGTGTTTATGTTATGGAAGCATGAAAAATGGTTGATCTAAGTGATTTGAGCTTGCTGATTTTGTCCAGGAACTTTGATCTGTGTTGTAGCACGATTTTGAACACCCAAATGATGTCCCCTGATGTCCTACCTTATATTTTTGGAAAGATAATTGAATGTAGTTTCTGGATATGTAAGATTCATAGCTAGGTGATGTGTGGATTTTTAGTTATGGCCGGAGGAGTGATTTTTGTTTCTGGACTATGGACTGCATAAAGTGACCCCCTTGTGAACCTTGTTTAAACACCTTAAAAAATATTTGGGATCATGGAAAAATTTGAGAACGTAGGTAATGCAGTGATGAAGACCACCCAAAAGGAATTGGATTAAAATATGAACTTTTGGATTTTATAAAAATGCTAGAGTAAAATTCGCGCAATGGAAAAAGGTCGATTAGTGGAACATTATTCTAGGGTTAGTGGTTATGGTTCGAACGTGGTAACTAAATTAAGTCGAGTAAGTGACGAGCGTAAACGAGTGAGGTCATGGACCTATAGAGGGGCTAGGGTGTCATAAGACGTAGTCGTTAAGTTAATTTCGTATCTCCTTAAAACCCCGTAATTAGAAAGAAGTTGTTAAGGTACTAACGAACGATTATTGTTTATGTATAGATCGTTCGAATTCGCACGCTCGACCACCCCAACCAAACCAAGGCAAGTTTACTTTTCAAAACTTATCCCTATACAAGGATTTTCACTGTTGTGTTGTAGTTTTCAAATTATATCAAATGCTATGTTTATCGAAGTATTGATGCAATTGAGATTGAACAAGTACATGTATGCTTTTACCCCTTGAACTTAGATTGAAATGTTTTCTTCGGACAACGACTCTAGCAATAGAGGTCGTAGCGGTTCGTATATACTATTGACCGGGGAGCGGTATATTATTATATCGTATCTACATTGCGAAAACCCGAAGGGGCATTCGGGTGGTATCGTATATTCAAATAACTATTATTATATCTTCGTAAATACTCGAAACCCTACCTTGGATTAAAAGTTTATTTAATAAATAATTATTTTATTAATTATTAATATTAAATCTTAAAATATCATTTAATAATTATTGTTCACTATTTTAAAAACAAAGCTAATCCAAGATACCTTTAATACTTTCAAACTCGAACTCTTTCGAACTCAAAACATTTTCGAAAACCCCCGGTCAGGTTTTGCTTCTTGTACGTTTTTCAAGAATTATCGGTCGACTGAGGTCGAACTTCAACTACTCAAATTTTCTATCAAAATGATTTTTGAAAAGAAAAGAAAAAGGGGACTCTGGCAGGTGTGGGAATCGTTGACGAACGATTCCCGGGATGTGTAAGCGGCCGTGAGCCAGGCGGTCCATCAATTATTATTCCGGCCCAGGTGTTGCCGAAGGATGATTACGGATGTAGTTTCATCGAGGGTGATTACGGATGTAGTTTTCACCCAAGGGTAGTTACGGATGTAGTTTCTATCCTTCTACTAGTAGAGAAGACCCGCGGATTATTGGACTTGGATGTGGCGACTGATCATCGTCAATCCTTGTCAGGTTTTTATGCTTTCTTCCATTCCCATCCTCCACTTTGGAAAAATACTCAAACACTGCTTCTTGGGCCTAAGTGCCAAGTTGCCGATAGTGTGGTTTTTGATGAGAAAATATTGACATCGTGCAGTATCTAGAACTGCAAGATTTTCTATAAAGATTGGCACGTGTTAGTGCACTCTTGCAATTATTCCAAAGAATGAAATGTTTTTGAATGAGAAACCTTCTAAGCTAATGGAAGGAAAGAGGTTTTGCAATAATGCATCCCTGTACATTATGTTAACCGTAGAGTGTTTGCCGAAACTGATATACTCATACGTATATATTTTCAAACTTGAGATATATCGAAATGAGAACCTTATAAAGGATTCATATGTTATTCTTAAAGATCTTTAGTGAGTATAAACGTTTTATTCAAACTCGGACATATATATTGTCGAGTTATGTTTTGTAATCTGAGATATATACCCATACAGTTGGGAACGTTTTCAAAATAAACCACTTTATTATTTTTCAAAATGCTGAACTTGCTGAGCATTATGTAACTCATTCTTGCTTTATATAAACTTTTCAGAAAGAGACGAATTTGGTCGGTTAACTCCGCACCAGCAGAAGAGGAGTAGGAGATTTACCCCGGAGATGTTTTAGTTCCTGAAAAATACTACAGAGTAAGTCTGATAGGTTTTCAACTGTAATAGTAAGACTTGTCTTCAAGTGTAGTTGTATAAGTGGAAGTGCGTAAGATTCTGGATTGTACAGATGAATTGTAATATTTAGTGTTACTTTTGATTATCGTTTCTGAGGCTCTAACTTGTATGTGCGTAAGATTGAGGTCTGGATGGATGTATTGTTGAGTTGTAAAGTTAATACAGGTATGATATGGTTGGATGGTGATGTGACGACCTGAATCTCCGACCTCAGATTTGGGGGCGCCACAACAACAACTTCCAACAGTTATGTATTCAGCCTCAACTATAAAAGTTGACACAGATTGTTGTTTCTTGCTATACCAAGAGACTAATATTTGTCCAAGAAACTGGTAGTTTCCTGAGGTGCTTTTCCTATCCACTCTGCATCCAACATAATCAGCATCAGAATAACCAACCAGATTGAACCCTGTGTCCTTAGGATACCATAAACCCAATTTTGGAGTGCCCTTCAGATATCTAAAGATCCTTCTTATAGCAATCAAATGTGACTCTTTTGGATTTGATTAAAACCTTGCACACAGGCATGTAGCAAACATGATGTCTGGCCTACTTGTAGTGAGGTTGAGTAGAGAACCAACCATGCCTCTGTAGACTGAGATATCTACTTTCTTGCCTTTAGCATCTTCATCCAATTTAGTGGCAGTGGCCATGGGTGTCTTTGCAGGTGAGCAGTCTTCTAAGTCAAACTTTTCAAAAAATCCTTGATGTACTTGGTTTGATTGATAAAGATATCATCCTTCCTTTGACTGACTTGCAACCCAAGAAAGAATGTCAACTCTCCCATCATACTCATCTCATATCTGCTCTGCATGAGTTTAGAGAATTTCTCACAAAGTTTCTCATTTGTAGAGCCAAATATGATATCATCCACATAAATCTGAACTAGGATAATATCATCACCATGCTTCTTGTAAAACAGTGTTTTGTCCAATGTGCTTCTAGTGAAATGATTTTCAAGGAGAAATTGTGATAAAGTATCATACCATGCCCTTGGAGCCTGCTTAAGTCCATACAATGCCTTAAGAAATATGTAGACAAATTCTGGAAAATGTGGATCCTCAAAGCCAGGTGGTTGTTGCACATAAACTTCTTCTTCCAACTCTTCATTCAGAAATGCACTCTTGACATCCATTTGATAAACTTTAAAGTTTGAATGAGCAGCAAATGCCAAGAATATTCTGATGGCTTCCAATCTAGCAACAAGGGCAAATGTCTCATCATAATCAATGCCTTTGTAAGAACCCAGATTTTTGATAGAATTAAAACTTTTATTATGTAATGATATAAGAACGAATAGTGGTTACGACTACGATGAAACGGTTGTTCTAATAAATAAATAGAATGGATGTGGGTTCAAATATTTATATGTCATGAAGAATACTTTTGGTTGACAGCATAGATAAGAATGATCTATCTCCTAAGGATATAAGTATATTATTCCAAGAAAGGTTATTCTTGTGTCATCCAAATCAATATCTATTATAAGTCCAGCGGTTCCGTAAAAAGGTTAAGGAACACTCGAGGGTAAACCAGGTTCATTTTCCTAATTATAGGAATTAAATAAAAATAAGTGATGAATAGTGATTTTGGTGGAATTTGGAATATTATTATAATAATGCTATATCCGGTATTCGGAACGGATTTCTGAGTTCGTATTAGTGATCCAGGAGGAAAATAAGTGTATGTAAAAGCTGTCGGATTCAGAAAAATAGCACTTTTATTTTCTCCGAGATTTACCTGGACACTGCCAGACTTAAGGAATTATTAAAGGGATTTAAGGAATTTAAATTCGAGAAGTATTAAGAAAGATGGAGAATACTATTATAATTATTAAGAAGGTTTTCGGTAAAACCCTAACTAGAAACGAATGAGTTATTCCCTCGAACGGTCAACGAATTGAGCGATAAACAGACAAGGAATCAAGTAGAGGAAGCAAGATGCATGCATGTGCAAGTGATAAATATCTAGTAACCAATCTAGTTACCTTACTAACTAGAACCATTAGAGATTAAACCAAGTACTTAGCATCATCATCTCATTTAACCACACAAAACCAACACTTGTCCATTAAGTGATGCATGCAATGACCAAATCACTTTATTAAAGTAGCTTTAAGCCAAGATATTATCTTACTCTCATCAATATTTCATTTTAACACATCCACCAAGCAAAAGAACAAGAAATCAACTTCATTCTCTCCATTATAGAGCCATTCGGCTTTTTCCAAAATTCAAGATCCAAAATCCATCTTTTACTCCTTGTTTTATCTCCAAACTTTTATGGTGAGACTTATATTTCATATAAGTGATCTCCTAAAAATCCTAGCTTCAATCTCTTCTTTTTCCATTTTCAAAAAAATCATCAAAGATGATGATGAATAGTGCTTTTCAAGAACTAACTTGAGTTTTCTTGTTTCTTTGGTTGATCTAAGGTTCATTAAGGCTAGGCAAGGACCAAACAAGATTTTTAAGGCTATATCACACTCTCAAGAAGGTATAATGATCTTGAAACCCTAGGTCTACTTTGAGATTTTGCATGTTCTTGATGGATTTAGTATAAGTTGTGATGTTAGTGATGTTATAAACATGATTATGTAGTAGATCTAATGGATTTAAGAGATGATGATTATGTTGGTATAATATTGTGTTCTTGAACTTATTGATATGAGAATCATGTGTATAAGTTGTATTGGTGCCCGGTGTGGCTTGGTTTTAGTGTTACGATTATTAGAACGTTCGATTTATAGCCGCCGTAATGCCCGATTTTCGTTTAATCTTGAAATCCGAGCTTGACGGTTAATAAAACTCACTGTCCAGTTTCATATTCTGCCATGGTTAGCTAGATCATGTTACAAGCTTCGTTTTGATATAAAGATCGCATAAAATGGACTTACGGTTTAGGAGTTATGGCCGATCGAATATAAGGGGTTCGAAACCGAGAATGCGAATTCGTAATTGAAATTGAACCGTGTAAAATATGTATCGCAGAGGCGAATCTTGGTAATTAAATATTAGAGAGCATAAGGATGGTGTGAGAGAAGACCTCGTATTAAAAAGATCGTTTTTCGATTTTATAAAAATGTTCGAATCAAGGTTAAGTACGAAAGTACCCCTAAAGAGTATACTTGGTTATAACTTCGGTAAACCACTTAGAAAACGATCGATAAATATCGAGGTCTAATCTTTCGAATTTAAAACTTATACAATTTAAATACTTACCACATGTAAGTATAATGACACGCTTTATTAACGAACAAGTGTCGGGTAATAAAGGCAATAATAAGAGTGAATTAGAGGGGTATAACGAAACGACTTGAAAACGTGTTTCGATTTAAGTTAAGTTTATACTTAACCTTTTGAAAGGTGTCAAGTGATTAATCCCGAATGCCTTGGCTATTTATAGATCATCAGGCTGACCCGGGACACGCTACCACTACCCCTACCCGCACTCGATTCCCAGGCAAGTTCCAATCCTTTTTAAAGGCTGTTGTTGTGAATATATATATATATATATATATATATATATATATATGCTTTCTGTTATACATATGTCATAGCATGCATGCCTACTTTCAAAGTCATATTGATATACTTGTCCCCTGAATTATTGTTGGCTTATAATCTAGATAGTTAATATATCAGTTATAAGCCGGAATTTTCTAAGACCCTTAAGCGAAGGGCAGTGAATCTTATTCTTTGATTATAGACCGGGAGTCGTTATTCCATGATATAATGATATTATTTTCAGAAAAAAATAATTAAGTAAATATTTCCCAATTATTATCCGGCGAATATTGTTGGAATATTCCCTTGAGATTGTTTGATAAATATTATTCGGATTATTCATCAAATATTTATTATTCGATGAACATTATCTTTAATGTTCATCTAAAAGTCGATTTAATATTCGAATATTAATTCGAACCCTCAATTAAGTTCTTTACTTAAAGAATATTCATTCTTAGTTACTCGATAAATATTATTTTGAATATTCATTCAAGCCTTGTTTATTTAAATGAATATTATTTCGAATATTCATTCAATCTCTATTTACTTTATAAATATTAGTTGAACATTGATTCGAACGCCAGTCATTCGATAAATATTATTTCGAATATTCCCTTGAGACAATGAATATTATTTTTGACATTTATTTAAAGTCGATTAAATTATTGAACATAAATTCAAATATTCATTCGATAATCATTTCTTCGATAAATATTATTAAGTTGAATATTCATTATTTATTCAATGAATATCGTCTCAAAATATTCTGTCGATAATTATTTCCTCAATAAGTATCATCCTTAAGATTAATATTCATTATTGATTCAATGAATATTATCTCAAATATCCAATTGATGATTATTCCATCAATAAATATTATGATTAATTTGAATATTCATTATTCGTTCAATGAATATTATTCTGAATATTTATTCAAAGAGTACTCCGAGCAATACTTTCCCAATATCTGTGACTTAATAAATATTCTTGGAATATTTATCTAATTCTTCTAACTCGTTTCAAAGATGATTTACTTCATTCACATAGTAGCATCGACCTTCGAACATTATGTAAACTATTTCAGAACTTTATTATTAGTATTATATTATCAAGGAAGGTTCTCAGTAATTCCATTCTTCCTTCGATTCTATTGTAAGGGAACCTTACTTGAGGAATGTTATTTATCTTGTGACTGCCCGGTCATAAATTATGCATTTCACTCGCAACTTGATTGATATTATTCATGGAATTGTGTGTACCCTCTCATCGTTCGAGGGGTAGAATGTTGGAACAAGTTGGTATCCATTAACAAGCAACAGCTTGGGAAATATTGGTAAATTTTCCTTTCCACATTAGATATGACTACCTTGTGGAGTCTTATCAACAGGTATCATACCTGGGGAAAAGGGGAACGAACATTACATTTCACAATGATGGATGTTAAATGAACTAGGAGACGCGTAAGTGGCCGAGTGGCGCCGGTCCAGCAATAGCCCAACCGTTGGCTGAGGAGTTCCAGAGGGCGGTAGACAAGTAAATCCGTCGGAGCTACCTTCTACATGTAGAGAACGACTGATGAGATGCATGACATACGACTGATCATCGTAAACGTCAGGGCATCTGGCGTGGCAATGCTCCTGTATTAGTTCATCTTTTAAAATTAGAAATCTTCTGCAACCCGATCTGTGTTGGCAGTGTTGAAACATGTTGAAAACTGGAATTGCAATATTTTCTGCAAGTCCCTCTCTGATGAAAATGATGCTATCTTGTTTATCTTGATAAAGCGAATATTTCCACAAAACTTATATATTTTGAGTTCCCTGTAACTTCATCCTTTATATTGATCTGGAACTATTTTCGTTTATGCATGGCATATGGTTTCAAAATATATCTTTGAACTGTCATACATATCACGGTACAGTTATAATATTGTTGGTGAGCTATTGCTCACCATTGCTTATTTATATTGTCACAACAACAGCTAGGTCACATGGCTCGCGTCAGGCGCACTCGGCGCAAGCAGGTTACCCGACCCACAGGACTACCCGCTGATATCATCGTTACCATTGCTGAGGTAGCATAGATCAGCAGCCTTTGGGATACCAGTTTAATTATATGTATCAATAATGTTAATCAACGGTAAACTCTTAAACTTATGATGTTATCCTTTTGGTTTGTAATAACTTTTATTCGTAAATCCGTAATGTGAGACTTATTTCAATTTCATCTCTGGGACTATAACTATGTGTGTGTGAGTGGATATTATTGTGGGGTCACAGCATGTGATTTATTTATTGTGGACTCAAGTAAAGTATCAATCATGGAAAATAGACCGTAACGACCCGATCCCAGACCCCGGATCTGGGGGTGTTACAGCCTTCCTGTTGAGAGTATCTTTTTGCAACCAACCTTGCTTTGTTTCTTACTATTACACCATCTTCATCCATCTTATTCTTCAGAACCCATTTTGTTCCAACAATGGTTCTATTCTTTGGTGCAGGCACAAGTTCTCATACTTTGTTTCTTTCAAATTGATTCAGCTCCTCTTGCAAGGCAATAATCCAATCTGGATCCAACAGTGCATCATCAAGTTTCTTAGGCTCAATCTGAGATAGAAAACAGCCATAGAGGCACTCATTTTGAGTTGCTCTCCTAGTCCTTACTCCTGCATTTGGATCTCCAATAATTTGCTCTGCAATGTGTGATCTATCCCATTTCCTTGAGTGCTCAGTCTGATTTCTCATTCTTGTTGTTGCTTCATCATCCAAGTCATGATCATTCTCATTTCCTCCCCCTGTGAGGTTGACACTATTCATATGTGTGTCTTGGATGCTTGTTTTTCCACTATTGATTGGCACAAATTCTTCTCTTGTATCATCATTCACTTGAGTTTGTTGAACTTGAGTTTTAACTCCAGTTTCAATCTCTTCATCAGAATCATCTAGATTATCAAACTTTAATGGATCTTTATCTTCATCATTGGCTTCTTCTAATCCAGGTAGTTTGTTGTCATCAAATGTCACATCTGTGCTTTCCATAATTTTCTTTTGACTGATGACATAAACTTTGTATGCAATTCTATCCATAGAATAGCCAAGAAAAATTCCTTCAAATGCCTTTGCATCAAACTTTCCAACATATTCGGAATTATCCTTCAATACAAAGCATTTGCTTCCAAAAGTATGAACATACTTTAGAGTAGGCTTCTTTCCAGTCATCAAATTGTAAGATGTCTTTCCAGTGCTATTGTTGATGAGGGTTCTGTTCTGAATATAGCATGCAGTGCTCATAGCCTCAACCCAAAAACATGTAGGCATCTTTACATCAAGCAACATTGTTCTAGCAGCTTCAATTAGAGTTCTATTCTTTCTCTCAACAACTCCATTTTGTTGTGGAGTCCTTGGAGCTGAGAATTGCTGATAAATTCCATTCTCTTTGCAGAATGCTTCAAGTATGACATTTCTGAACTCTGTTCCATTATAACTTCTCAATGCAATCACACTTGCATTGTTGGCCTTTGCTTCCTTGTCAACTTTCTTTATGTGCTCAATGGTTACTTGTGGAGCCTCATCTTTTGATGCCAGAAATTCCACCCATGTATACCTTGTAAAGTCATCAACCATCACCAAGGCATACTTCTTTCTTCCTAGTGACATAATGTTAACAGGCCCAAACAAATCCATATGAATTAGTTGCAGGGGCTTGGTTATTGATGTCACTGTCTTTGACTTGTGGCTTGATCTTTTCATTTTTCCTCTTTGACAAGCCTCACACACTCCTTCTTGACAGAATTCAAGTGTGGGCATGCCTCTCACTGACTCTTTTTTGACAAGAGAATTAATGGCTTTGAAGTTCAAGTGTGATAACCTCTTGTGCCACAGCCAACAATCTTCATTTGATGCTTTTGAGTAGAAGCAACAAATTTTGTCCTTGTTTGCAGAGTCCATATTGGCTACAAACAGGTTCCTTTCCTTACTCCAGATAGAGCAAAATCACCAGTCTTCTTGTGGGTGATCAAACATTCATCTTTGTCAAAATCCACTTTGAATCCTCTATCAGTAAACTGACCAACACTTAGTAGATTATGCTTGAGTCCCTTGACTAGTGCTATATCTTCAATGATGACATTACCAACTTTCAACTTGCCATATCCCAATGTGTTACCCATGCTGTCATCTCCGAAAGCAACCATTGGGCCAGCCTTCTCCTCATACTGTGATAGCAGGGCCATATCACCAGTCAAGTGATTTGAGCATCCACTGTCCAAAATCCACATGACCTTCTTTTCACTTTCTTTGCCCTGCAAACACAAAGGTATTACTTCTCCTTTGGTACCCAAACAAGTTTGGGTCCATGTGACTTAGAAACAGTTTTATCATAAACAACATGCTTATCAACTTTCTTGGTGTTAGTCTTCTTGTCACTATTAGAAGTCTTAGAACCTGAGGTTTCAGACTTAGGTGACAGAGGTACCTTCCTAGCTCTAGGAGGACTTGAAGACTTTGACCTTGTGTAGTGTGTGTGAGAATTGTGACTGATACAACCATCAATGAATTGCCTTCTAAAATTGAAACAACTAGTCATAACATTCATATTGCATGGCATACAGTCAAATTTATCACAAAATAGAGCATCTCTGTGTCTTAAAGGCACAAAGCAATCATAGAAAGCTTTGGGCACACTACCAACAGGTTTCTTGCATGCATGAGTTAAATGATTGGTACTGAAACAATTCTGACAAGTTTTCCTAGGGGCATTAGGCATATAATCATAGTTGTTATCTTTGTTAATCCCTAGCTTGCCATTTCTGTTCTGTTTCTTCTTAGCCACTTTCTTCTCAGATTCATTCTTTCCAGCTGATACAAACTTAACAAACTTCTTAGGTTTATACCTATCACCTACTGGCTCCTTGGCTTTTGGCTTGACACTCTCACTCTTAGAGGATGCTTGTTGTCCACTGGATTGTGCCTCATCCTCATCATTCAACATTTGCTTGATGAGTAAGACATCCTCATCAATCTCAAATGTTGATTCTTTAAATATTGGAGTCTCAGCCTTTTTGAAAATGTGAGGTACTTCCTCCTGAACAACTATGTCATCTTCAATGACAGCATAGCCTTTCCTCTGTTTAAGAGTACCATAGTCAAGTCCAATTGCAGTCTTGGGTTTAGCTTGAATTTTCTCACAATAGGATTGCACTAGACCAGACGAGTTCTTAAAGGTTTTCATTTTGAATTCATTTTCAGCTAGTTCATCCCTAAGAGCCTTTTCCATTTGACTAGCACATAGAACCTTATTCTGCAAATATTCAACTTCTTTCTTAAGGTTTTCTACTTGCATAGCAGTTAGCTCAAGTTCCTCATTCTTTTTTATTAATATTTCATTTCTAGTTGACAGTTTAGCAATTTCCTCATTAGCAGCAGTCAGACTAGTATGAATATTAAACATTTCAACAGATAGTTGTTCAATTATGCATTTGTACTCAGAAACAGACATGTCTATGGTAGTGAGAGATGGTACCTGAGAGTCTGATGAAGATGTGTCATCCTTGGAATTGGCCATCAAGGCATAGTTGCAAAATTCTTGCTCTTCTCCATCACTATCAGAGTCATCCCAACACTTCTCTTCAGCTATGTAGACCTTACCTTGTGTCTGCTTTTTCAGAAGGGCCTCATACTTAGCTTCAAGCTCTAGAAAATCTTTATCCTTCTTTTTAGGCTTCTTGCATTCACTGGCAAAATGCCCTAGGTCATTGCATCTATAACACCTTACAGATGACCTATCCACATGGCTGGTTTTAAATTTATTCTCATTTGCTTTCACAGGTGCCTTGCTCTTGTTGAATGAATGGTTTTGGGTTTTAGGTTTGAAGGGTTGGTTCCTCTTGAATCTGATGTTTGGAAATTTTCTGGCCATGAAAGCATATGAAGTGTTTTCCATTCCATCTAGTTCTTCAAGAGTATAGAACTCTTCTTACTCCTTTTCCTCAACAGGTTCACTTACCTCAGCTTCAGTTTCTTCACCATCTACTATCTCCTCTATCCTTAGCTGACTTGTAGATGCTTCTAGGTCTTGAATAGATTTGTTGACAATCAAGGCACATGACGTGTTTATCATTCTGTCTTGGTTGGCTTGGATTACCCTTTTCTGAAGCAACTCAAGCTCATGAGTTTTTAAAACCCCATAGAGCACATCACATGTGATTTTGTTCAAATCTCTTTCCCTTAGAGAGATGACCCTTTGCTCTAGATGATTTGGTGAAGATAGTAGAAATTTCATGTTCAACTCCTTGGTGCTATAATCCTTGTCATTCATCTACAACTCAGTAACTAGCTTGTGAAATCTCACAAACATCTCAGTGATGCTTTCCTTGGGCTGTGCCATGAAAGCTTCATATCGTGTGACTAGTATCTGTTTCTTGTTTTCCTTGACCTCATCAGTCCCTTCACATAACACCTCAATGTGATCCCACATTTCTTTGGCAGATGTACACGATGCAATGTTTGCAAACATTGACATATCCATGGAATCAATAATTAGCAACATGAGGTGACTGTCAAGAGCAACCATCTCCTTTTCTGATTCTGTCCATTTGGATGGTTCCTTGGCCACATAAGATCTTGGAATGGTTGTGGTTCCAACAATCTTTTCAGGTATTTCTTGTTGTAGAACAAAGGGACCATTCTTGAGAATCTCAGGATATAGAGGATGAGAGGCTTTGATGAACAACATCATTTTTATCTTCCAGAGGTTGTAATTTTCTTTGTCAAACTTAGGGACTTTCACCGTTCCTGTGGTCTTTGGTGTATTCGAACTCATGATCATTTTTCTGTTTTTGAATAAACAACCCGCTCTGATACCACTTGTTGAGTATTGAATACAGCAAAAGAATACAGAGGGGGGAGTGAATGGATTCTTGAACTTTTCTTATTCTTGAATCTGTGTAGCAAGATAAGTGTCTGTGTGTGTAAATGTGTAGGTGCGGATAAAGAACAACACAAGACATAATATCACTTTAATCTAATATATTATTAGATAAAGGTTGCTACAATCTGTGAATACAAATGGTAGTATTCTCAGCTTCGTTTTTCTCAGAGAGATATATCTTACAGTGTATGAAAAACTTTTTCAACTCAAGAAGTGAGATTGTATTCTTATAGAACATGAATACAACTCAGTTACTACAAATAAGGTTACAGGATAAATTACTTTCTTGTATGTCTATCCTTTTTGAGTAAGCATCCAAACGGCTACAGATTTGACTTTGCAAAGTTCTGTTCAGATCCACTTCTTTAGCTCTTTGTTTCTTCTATATCTCTCCAAGCTTCCTTGTAGGCTTTTCAGAGCACGTTACATATTGTGGTCCATAAAGTGTATTGACTTGTTGCAGGTTTCAGACTTGTACAATTTTTTCAGTATTTTGTCTCCAAGAATGTATTCGAGAAGTGACTAAGTAAGTGATTCGATAACTAGAATTGACTTGATCGATATCTTTGAGTTCTCGAATACTGTTATATTGACATATCGAATCACTTCTCGAATAGCTCTTTTCTCTGAGAATCCTTGAGTTATCGAATAGAGCATTTGACTTGTCGAATCCCTGAGATATCGAATAGCTTTCTGAGTCCTTGAGATATCGAATGGAACTTTGACTTGTTGACTCTTTGAGAACTCGAATACCACTTTGACTTGTTGACTTCTTTAGTTCTCGAATAAAGTATTTAGACATGTCGAATCTCTGAGATATTGAATGAGATATCGAATAGTGTCTTCTCAGATATTGAATCTCTGACTTCTCGAACACTAGACTTCTCGAATAGACAAATGTACTTCTCGAATTGGTACTTAGGCAAATTCTTCATTTCTTCAAATCCCAACTGTGATTATTTGACAGTCTTTATCTTCTTGCTTGAGGCATGAACCTTGGAACTTCTTTCAAGCATTATTCTTGACTATATAAGTACAGTTACATAACTAGGATTTGATGCCTATTACAAGTACAAAACAAATAGAAACTCTACAACTAGAGGTTCCCTCAGTTAAGAGGTCATGTAAGTAATGCAAGGCATTACAAACAATTAGGCTTGTTATTAGATGTATACAAGCATGCCTCTGTGACTAACATTATGAATACCTAATCAATTTCGTTTTTCATGTAAAGAATGTTACCTTTTTTATTTTTTCAACAACTAATTAATTTACTTTTTTAGGTAAAACACATTTTTTTCTAACTAAAATTTCCCTTCTTTTCAAAAACAGTATATGCAATTCTATTTAAAAAAATTCATTAATAATATTATAATTAATAATACCAATATAATTTCTTTTTTAGATAAAAAATGTTACCTTTTCGATTTAATAAAATATTGCAATTACTAATAACTAATCGCTTGCCTTTTTTAGATAAAACATATTATCTTTTATAATTTTCTAATTAAAATTTCTCTTTTGTTTAAAAATATAACGGGCACTATATATATAATTATTATAATTAAATCATTTCATTTAAAAATTTTAGACCTATAAAATTTATATCTTAAAATTATCAATACAAATTAATAAAAAAAATATATAATATTAAAAAAATTCGTGCATTCCATGGTTTTTTAAGCTAGTATAATCTTTATATCTAAAAAGAGTACCCCATTGGTCAAAACATAATACAAATAATTCTGAATGTTTGAACGAGAAAATTGCAGACCAGTACTTCAAAAAAGTATCCATTACCGATCTTCCGTCAACTCAAGATCTTCGTGTCCTCGTTCACACTAGCATTTCCATCTTTTATCAACAACCTAGCTTTAATGAACCGGATTTTAGCCCATACACATAATCGATAAGCACCCGAGGAACACAAAAGATGGATAAAAATCTCGAATATCTTTTTAAAACCATTTTGATTAGAATTATGAGAAAATAATAAAGTACAAAACCAGATATCTAACCAAAGGAAGTACAAAATGTATCTTATATTTAATACTACGAAATGAAAGACTATTTGACCATCAACCAGACGTATCCCATATATTTCACACAAAATAGAATATGGGGAGGATATAATCTACGCAACTTTATCCTCATTCAAAATAATGAAGAGACTATTTCTAAAATACCCCCGATTTGTGTGTGTATATGTCACCCTATTTTTTATGAATCCCTTTTGTACAATAACGAATACAATGCTATAAATCAAAAGCAATGCATGATACCAAAAAATAATTGTTGTAAGTCTCTTTATTCCCCGGAAATCTACCATTTTAATCTGACATTTTCAAGAATTTTTATCTAATATCATATTCTATCGAAGATTTAAAGTTCGTAAATCAAAGGTAAGTAAGTCATCCCAAATTTTTCTTAACCTTTTTTACCTCCTCACATCCACTATTACTAAATCTTCCATCTTCGCAAACTGACATATGTCTACTCCAAACATGATCAAACCATCCAAATTTACATTTCCTAATACTTTTCTGTTAGTAACCCATATATTAGGCCGATTGTGTTTAATTACTTAGGCTAATAAGTCATTAAGACAATATAACTTACATAAGTCATGAATGCAAACTAAAAGTTTAATTTACCGTAAGTCAAATTTTGTCCTTAATTATTAGGATAGATATTACCGACTGATTAAAATTCTCGTTGTCCTTGGGGATGAAAAATATATTGATACATTGCAAGTAAATTGGAAGGAGATAAAAAATAATGTATTAGAATTTCTTTTGATTAATTAGATAATTTTTATAATACATACGATCGAGTCAAGTAACAAAATCAATTATTGTTGCAACAAATGGTATTTTTTCACTAACTAGAAAGCAATTAAAAGCATGGGCAGCAGACCAGCAGTACATATTTGAGTCAAGTGCATTTTGTGTATATGTAGTTTGTGTGTCAGACCACTTGAGATACTGTACTTCAAAAATTACCACGGACTATACTACACTTTACTTTTCGTTACGCGTTGCCCATTCCCGTTAATTGGTAATAACTCCGTCTGTCAGCCTGGGGGTAAAAAAGATTTTATACACCTACAACGACTATTTGGGCTATATATACAGGAAATGAACCCCAATTCTTCAACCCATCTCTTTGCAATCCCTAATTTTCAAATTGATTTCTCCCCAAACACAAAATGGAACGAAGCATGGCTGTAGTTGATACTATTTTATGTAAAATCGTTGCAGGTAAGGTCAGAATCAGACGTTATTTTGGAAAATGATGATACATGGCTAATGACCAAATAAACTAAACCTGAGTTAGTAAGTTCAAGCATCGCTTGCCATTTCTTGTGCATGAGCTGTTGGGAATTTTACACTAAACACAACAATGAGGCAGTGATATATATTAATAAACAAGAACAGGTAATTAACCAAATAACGAAACAAAACACGAAGGCATAAACAAGAGTATAATCAGTAACTGTAATTAACAAGAAAAGTAAGAACACTTATCTCTCACAGTAGCTTAAGCCAAGACAACAAGAGAGAGAGAGAACACAGCTGAGTCACCAAGCCCTTCGAGAAGACTTGGCTGTTCTTGAAGAGAATATTGCCCCACTTACGTTGTGATTGGGTTGCAGCAATATCACTTCCAGGATAAAACAGCACCGATCAAAGGGTTCACAAATACACCAGTGATCAACAGCGACCAGCACCTCAGTTCGCCTGAGAATTATGTATCTCTTCTGTATGTGTTGAGAGAGCAGAGAGAAAGAAGATTACGAGGGTTTTCTCTCCTTAGGATGTATCGTATCTCTTACAACGTTCTATTCTGTTCTGTATATATATAATACCAAGAATAAAATGTAACTGATACTCCATAAAAGGAAAGTAAATATTCTGATTTAATTGCATTAACTGCATCAGTATTTATTTTTCAGTTACATAAGCATCAGGATTTGGTCATCAGTAACATCAGGATTTGGTGTCCATCGGGATCAGGATTCAGTGCTTTGTCAGGAACTGATATCCATCAGGATTTAGCCCATCAGTATCTGATGTCTGACCAAGTCCATCAGGATTTTACTCCAAGTACTGATCCAAATTTCCATCAGGATTTGATCCAAATACTGACCCAAATTTCCAGTACTATTGTAACAAATAAATCTGAAACCTGTTAAAATAAATCAATATCTAATTTAAAATCAGTTGCACATAATGGGCATGAAAACTTCCTCATGGGCATGAAACGTTTCTGACCAACCAAGTATACATTCATGGACATGAAAACTTTCTCATGGGCATGAAACATTTCTGAATATCCCATCTCTTTTGATGCCTCTTCATGATCATGAAATATATATCATGGCCATGATTTCCATCTGCAACCTGATTTCAAATCTCCTTCTTTCAACTCAATTTATCTATGGATTCCACTAAGAAAATGTCTTAGATCCAAACATGAAAGTTTGAGTCCTCATTACAAGGAACAACCTCCACTTGTTAGTTTCTGGAAATTACATCAAGAACATATTATAAATATGCCTCAAACTTTCCATTTTCTAACATGAGCGTACTATAGAAGCTTTTGCCAGTTTATATGGAAATGCCACACTCTCTGGTAAGCTTGCAAATTCTGATGCAAAGCGCTTGCTAGTTGGTTTGATCACAATGGCAAGCGATGAAGTTCAAAATGAGTTGATAAGATCCCTTCTCATGGTGTAACGATGAAGGCACATTGTGGCGTGCCCTTCACGGACGCGAGGGAATTCAACTATTGATCTTTCTTCTTGGGCTGTCATCTGAGCAACAACAGGAGTGTGCCGTTGCCTTACTTTCCCTTCTATTTGATGAGAATGATGAAAACAAATGAGCCATCACAACTGCTGGAGGTATACCTCCACTTGTTCAGATATTTGAGACATGATCTCCATAGGCCATATGTTAAGACTGTTAGGACAGGCTTGCACTTACTAATGACCAATAAATGATGATTTTATGTAATATCGTTGCAAGTAAGGTCAGAATCAGACGATATTCTGGAAATGGAAAATGATGCTCAGAATGGAGAAGTTGAACATCGTTTAGTGCTTCACCAGGATGATAAACCCGTAAAATTCAGTTGTAGATATCAAGCTCATAGTTTGAAAGTTAATCTTTATTATTCAAAATTGATATCATATTGTAGGGAAGAAAGAGATGATCTTAGTGTAATTTAAATGAGCTGATTTGGTTAAAAAATGAATGAGATATACAAATTCCAAGTTCTAAATAAATTGTTAATGGTGGAAATGGGGTTGATGAAGAAGATGACAGTTAAAAGACGATTTTACTCCTACATTTTCTAACAGAGTTAAACAGATTTGACGGCGATACACTTTATGTAACGAAAAGTAAAGTACAAAGTACAATATCTTAAGTGATCTGACACACAAACTACGTATACACAAAATGCACTTTACATATTTTGTGTTCAAAAGAGAGCCTATAGGTATTAGATTAGGACCACATAATTGAATGCAAGATACTAACTGATACAAAGCCCACAAAAGGCTGCACAGGAGCCCATGTGGGTCGCAAAGTCTCTTTACATCCCCCACCGGCCCACCCCATTTTAGAATTTTGTTAGGTAATAATTATTTGTGGAAACCATTTGGTCAAATCAAATTATCAAAATCACGAGGGCTTATGGTCAGTTAGACCCCATTCTTAATTTTAATGGATGACATTGTAACATGCGTTTTGATTATATACACACAACAGAGGTTAGATGCAATTTTTAGGATAGTGAATAAAAAACAATGACAAACTAAAAATCTGGAGTGCGTGTCAATTTCAAATTTCGATCCAATTTGAGTTGGAATCGGAACCTGCAGAATCAATTCCGATTTATTTGATCCGAAAAATATAATTGCTTGGACTATCTCTAAAGAGTAGAAAAGGGTCTCTCCACATTAGTTATTTTTTGCTTTTGGATAGAAGGTGCAATGTTACAAACCTGCAAGACGAGCCAACGATTAGATAAAGCTGGTGAGTGACACATGCAATCTTTCAGCCCGTTTGGCAAAGACTTATTTTAAGTCCACAGGGCTTTAAGTGCAAAATGCTCCGTTTGGTTACACCGACTTTAAGCCGGTTTTAAGTTAAAAAACTGCTTTAAGTCAGAAGTTACATTTAGATACTTTTGACTTATGACTTATGACTTATTGAATTTTTTTTTTTCCACAATTCTTGTAAAGCTTAAATATCATGAATTTAAAATTTTTTTAAGTCAAATTTCACTTTAAGTCAAAATTATTAAACCCCCATTTAACTTTAAGTAAAATTACCCAAACACTTTCATTCAACTTAAAGTAAACAACTTTACTTTCTCCTTTAAGTTAAAAATACCCCCATTAAGTCAAAAGTAACTTATTTTAAGCAATCCCAAACACCCTCTTTATCTGTTTAAGACACAAGCCACATGCAACTTTTACCATACCAAGAACCAAGATGTGTCCTTGAGCAAAGTTGGATCTGATGAACTCACGTGACGTGACTTTCACTACCCTTTTTTACCACCTAATTTGCTTTCTGCAACCATATGCATGCATCATTAATGTACATGAGGTGCAGTCGCAGAGGAGATTTATATAAGCACGCATGTTACTTCCTACAAATAATTGCACTCCAAGTAATCAGTAGTAAAATTAGTGAAAGTAAGTGCAGAATTATGATTTTGTATAGATCACAGCAGATGTAGTTAGTTGCTTGATCATCTTTTTACGAGATTTTTATGAAATTTTTGCAATCTTATTTCCGTGTTCCGTAAATTATGATACCTTAATCCACTTGTTGGAATGAGTTTAACATATGCATATGTAACAATATAAATATACAATGAGCACTCGTTGAGATTAACACAAAAACCATATCCTTTGATCAAGGTCCGAGAACACAAAAGCTTACTTAAGGAATTGAATCCCTTAATTACTTGCCACTTGAATCATTTTATAATCTTAATTTACTGTCAACTATGTACTTGCAACAAACATTATTATTTCAGCAACACACCTCTCTCTCACATGGTCACACCACATGCAATGTGACCGTTAAAAATTAGTCCTTTCTAAATATTTCACACCAAACATGACCAAAACAAGTTAAATATTACCAAAAGGGCGCCCAAACTTAAAGGGCGATTTTTCCCTCTACTTCAGAAAACTAACTTCCTACGAGGCGCCAAGAACCTGCTGCTGTTCCCGGCAGATTCAGCCAGATCTCGTATCGATTCGCCAATTAAATCTTTGAATATCAACCGTTCCATGTCCAATACTGCCTCCGACATCTCTACGGATAAATCTCCCCATCCGTCTCCAGCTAGGTCCTTTTTAAGCACTCCACATACTATACCAAACAGATCAGTGGACTGATGATCATTTGGCTCCTGAATTCTTTGCAATTCCGACCAGATCTGTCGTGGCAATGGCCGCTTTGAAATGTTTAAATTTTTAGTGGAGAATGCCTTCCACGTAGGCAATTGTTTGTTTTGATCAATAATTTCTGTAGCAATGTCGAAAATAAGCTTTCGGTGGAGCCTAGCTTCTTTAGAATTGTTCCCTTTGAAATAATGTTGCTTCTCAACAAACAAAAATGTATCATCTTCCTCTGTTAGGTAGCTTGAAGCTCTCAATACTTGTGATACGTATATGTAATCACTGTCGTCAATTTCATCTTCGAACTTTGAATTAATAGATGAGATCCCAGGGCTCCCTAGCTCTTCTTCATCTAGTTCAACTGATTCATCTGATCATATAGACAAACAAAGGTAGATAAATTATAAGAACATTTAACATGCCATCTAGAAATTTAGAAGAACAATAAGGAAATTGTTCATAATCTTGAAGGTTGATTTTTCAGCTAAATTCATTTTCCTCCATCTTTTTCTTGGACTAGGCCACCTAAAAATTTATTTTCTTCAATTTTGGCAGATGACCAGTCTTAATGATGTGTGAAATTTCATTTTCATCTCGTAAACATGATATACATGTTGTACGAGAAACAATATTTAAACCGATTTTTAGAACACTAACAATATTATCGTAACCAATAACCAAGACAATATTTAACCCTACCAGTAACCAAGACAATGTTTAATTTTTGGCTCAGCAAGACAACATTTTTGGTAATCTATATTTCTTCATCACAATTAGACAGACAATAATACGTATCAGTCACTGTCAGAATTCAACACTACTGAACAACATTGATTACAGTTATAACTTTCACTCAGTCATAACTTGAAATTAATACTTGCCGCCCATTCTGAATCTCAGACCATTACCGTCTTTAACCTAATCTCTAGTCACGTGATTTCTACCAATACCACGTGCCAAACCCTTTTCACTCCTTACTCGTGTTAACAACTAATTCTAAAGCACAAAGCAGGAAAAATAGTAGGGTGGTTCTGAGTCAAGCAGGGTCCCAACTGAGTCGTATAAACCAAATTTATGTGCAGTAAAATCAAATACCGATGTATGTACCTGTAAAACTAATTGTTCGCTTCATGACAGGTGAAGGAGACAATGACTCGTCCTTGTAAAATGACGAGTCAAGTACCGAGATCGGACTCGGTTGTGACTCGGTTGCGTTCATTTCTGCAATGCTGTGAAGTAGCTTGTCACATCTCTCTAGTAAACTTTTGCCTTCTTTGTAATCTTCAGACTTGCACCTCTACATAAAATTAAACAAATAAGTAACGTTATTATTTAATCAAACAAAAATTAAACATATTCAGTATATCCCGTTGTTAGAGTAAAAACAATGCGGAAGGTAAACGTCTACAACTGTAGAATCAAAAGAAACTACAATGTGCGAGAATAAAATGTACACAACTAGACAAGTTAATTACGATATACGATTAAATTTAAATGAATTGTATGCTTAAATTGATAAAATGAGTAAATTTTAACATGAAATTAAATCAAGATTATTACCTCAGTATCAGTTTCAGAAATGGTGGATGAATATGATGATTCATCTTCTATCACAAATGTAGTTGAAATTTTCTCTTTAGGATAGATCTGAGCCGTCGATCTCCTGTTTCTCGGAGAACGATTTGCAGCCATTTGATCAGAAACATTCCTTCGCGGAGTAATTCTTGGTGAATTTATCGGAGAAATTCTCCGATGCTCTGGTGAATCAGCTACTCTTCTTTCACTAATCAACTGATTTCTTCTCACATTTGAATTCTTTGCATTCATTTCACTTGTGGTCGGTGAGCTCACATTTCTACCTCTAGTTGGGCTCCTCATATTCCGATCAACACTAACTCTTTCCCTTCGTGGACTCACCGCTGGAATACTATCACTCCTGCGATACTCTGTTCTGGATCGATGACTTGATGTGGGAGAATTGTTACCAACTCTTCGGTTAATAGAGGTAACGGAATGCACGGACTGCTGCTCATCATCATCGCAAGGAAATGAATGATTGCGTTCGTAAACAATGTTGTTATTTTTTACTTGACTTTGAGCCTTTTTCGAATGTAAAAGGCCTTTGAGTTGCATTGCTTCGAGTATTTGCTTCAACGTTTCGAGATCTTGTGATTGCTCATCAACTCCTTTTAATTTCATACGTCTCTCTATTTCTCCGTAGATTGACACACTTGTTTGTTTTGGCTCCGGAAAAACATCTACTGAATCGAAGAAGCTTTTTCGCTGTTGAGGCGATTTAAAGCCTCTCGAATCAGTTCTCGAATGTTGTGGTTTTTTAATCGGATCTGGAATTTTCTCCCTAATCACATTGCTTCTGACATTGTGATTAGGCTGAAAATTGTTATTGATTTCTCGCGAAACTCGTGATTCGGATGCAGATCTTGTCAGCTCAGCTGGTTTCGTAACCGGCTCCTGTGGTGTTGATTCGAGTCCCATGAGTCTCGCAATCACACTCGTTGATCGCCTGCTATTATCAACTTGGGATTTATTTGTGTTTGTTCGGAGACCTCCTTTGGTAGAATCAAATGTGGCTCTGCTATCTAGTGACAACCTTGGTGTTTCTTTCGAAAATTTCCACGAGTACTTTGTTGCTTCGTTTAATTCGAAGATCGGATGAGGCAGCGAAGACCTTGGTGGCGTTTGTGCTGGCGCTGGTGAACGCTGCTCTGGTGATTTGTATCGGTCTGGACTTGGTGACGTCATTGCTCTTGGATAAGGCTTCTCCGGCTCCTTTGGTGACTTATCCGATTTCTCCGTCTCGGGTGAAATACTTCCACTCTGCCCAAAATGGAGTACTAATATTAGTACTAATTTATTATCGTTACAAAACATACTCAGTATATCCGCTTTTACATCGGAGCCTAAGCAGGATAAAATGTACGCAAATTTAATCCTACGTTGGAGCCTAAGCAGGATAAAATGTACGCAACGTTGGAATTTAAGGAGGATAAAATGTAAGCAAATATAATAAACGGAGGAATATGTAGAGGTACTTACTGTGGGGGGAGGGAGGCGCTTGGTGGTGTAAAGGCGCTTGCCGGTCAACAACTGATGGCGATCAAAGATCTGTCGAAAACCGGTGAAACAGCCCATTTGTTTTTGGATATGTTTCTCAAGACTCTGGTCATGTACCATGCCTGTAGTCATCTTTTCTTTTACTCACTTACCTGAATAACACACACACACACTCAGAACGTAAAGTTTAGAAACTAGGCTTCACATTGGGCTATAGTTTTGGAAATAATTTTCTCTCTCTCATTCACTCAATATCCAAGACTTTTGCTTTTTTCAGCTGCAACTCCCGCTTTCTGCTCTTTTAAAGCGTTAACGTAGTAAGTGGGGAGAGATATATGGGTCAGGCTAAAGAAACGGGTGGGTTGCTTTTACCTTTTCTTTAATTACCTTCATTTTCTAGTTTTTCTTTTGGAACAATTTTACGAGTTTATGTTTTTAATTTTAAATTTTACTAAAATTGTTTTATATTTGAGATTTTTTAGCCTCTCTTAAATTGTATATAAATTGCCCTATCAATTACCTCTCTTAAATTGTATATAAATTGCCCTATCAATTACCTCAACCAAACGTCAATCTAATATATACTACAAGGACTTGTATTCAGTAATATTTTTTTAATACAAAAGGCCCGTCTGGTTGAGATAAGATTTAATACAAAGGTACAAGTATTTCAATTTTGGCATTAAAACGTAACTAGACACATTGAGCGTATAAATGTGACATTTCCCTTTTTTTAATATATAAATGTGCCATTTCTCTTTTTTTTAAAAAAAAAAAATAAAAAATAAAACAATGGTTTGAAGTCTGTTTTGAAGTTCTGACTGTCCTAACATTTTGTTTTCTCTGGATTTTATGGGCAGCAAGATAACAATTATAAAAACATATAATACCCAACCGGCGAGCACCAAAAATGGCATGTGAAGTCACTACATACGGTAGCGGACATGAAACAGAAGGATTGGTGTTGTAGGTCACATACACATGGCAAAAACTGGCGTTACTGGACATAGACAGCTCTCCTGCCCCTAAATCTTATCAGACAAATCACAAATGACTATAGTTCTTCACAATTAGGTTCCTGTGTAACCACATGCCTACGTATATCCGTATAAGAGAATCAAGCCAATAAAACGTAGTTCTGAGGGTGAAGGAGCAGGTCCTTATATAGGCTGAGAAGCCCTAAAATCGTAGTAGGATTAGGTGACTTGGTGGGCAAGTCACCGCCTTGAGGAAGGTTCTAGTCTCCTTCCATGTATGAATCAGTTTCCATGTTGAAGTATGTATCTTGGAGGCTAAGTCAGGCAAGAGTAATATCCTTGTTTGACTCTTATTTGCTGAGCTGTTTTTTACCCGTAATATTAATTTCGTAATTAATATTATAGATAGGGATTGGGCCCATCTGGTGGGCCCCACGTTTGGACCATTTCGGATCTAATTAATGTCATATTAAATGTGTCTTTAGGGCTTACTTTTAGCCCATATCAAATTCATTTTATAATCATTTTCAGGTGACTAATACAGTAATACTTGGTGTGGCCGAGTGAATGCAGGGGCGGACCGAAAGAGAGACCAAGGGTGGCCTTGGTCCCCCCATTCTGAAAAATCAAAAATTGCAAAATTTTACCATGTAATTTCTTTTTTTAAAACATGAAATTTCACATGTAATTTTTTTTTTTTAGATTTGGCCCCTCCCAGTTTTTTTGGACCGGAGAGCCTGGGTCCGCCCCTGAGTGAATGTACACATTAATAATAAACATTATAACAGGAAAACATGCATTGCCAATATTCAAATCGTTTCATAGTTAAGAGCGTGTGTATGTGTCTATCCGCTATTGGATTAAACAAGTGATAATTATCTATTAATTTCATTTCGTAATTTAATTTAAAAGAGTAATTCTTTTCTATTTTCTCAAAGTAACCGGAGCGTAAAGTAACAGCTAGCAGATGTGCATGCAGTTTTGATTAAGTGGGTTCCAGGGAAAAGTTAGATGCAACGAAGGCTGCTAACTCCATGTGCGATGTCTTCGAATATTATAATAGGAATAACATACACACAGCCTTCGTTCATGTGTATTTCATACTCTATTTATATATGAAGTCGAATCTCGACGAATTAAAATTCAATTTTGTTTACACAAAATAAATAAGATATATTTTTAATTTTTATAATAGATCGATGTATCGACTGCAAAAGTGTTCATAGTTGGAGGTTTTGCTATAGAAGCTAGTAGAGGTATATTTCTTTCTTTTCAGTCCAGCAGCTCAGTAAGTCTGTTATTATTATTATTATTCTCTTCGAATGCTTTTTGACTTCTAAAAAAACATATGATGATTTATATACATCACATGAACCTAACATTTCTTTCATATGTCTTGTCCATGTGCACACACCCCCTTTTTTACTTTTTCAATTTTACCTTTCATTCCTTCGGTTTCTTTGCTCGCACTAGATCTCCGGTACTGTAAATGGAAATGCATTTGGAGTAAAATTGAGGATGCAAACTGCTATTTAATTTAAGAAAAATGAAATTAGGGAAACTATTCAATTTGCTATTCTTCTATAGAAATCGATAAGTTTAATGGATTTCGTATTGAGGATGCAAACTGCTATTTAGTTTAAGAAAACGACATTAAAGAAATTATCTGGTTAGCTATTCTCCTTCAAAGGTTGATAAATTTAATGGATTCTATTCTTAACATACAATTATTAAAACATTCGATAATGTGATATACTCTTCGATGAGAGTCGACTCTCTCTAAACCTAGCAGCAATCGCCCTCCCTCCTCCCTCCTCCCCCCCCTCCCCTCCCCTCCCCTCCCCTCCCCTCCCCTCCCCTCCCCTTCCCTTTTCTTCGCCGCCCCCCCCTTCTTCCTTTCTACCTCCCCTCCCCTCCCCTTTTCTTCGCCGCCCCCCCCTTCTTCCTTTCTACCTATCGATCATCTTTCTTTCCTCCATCCATCCATCCTCCAATCCTCCCCCAATCATCTAATCTCTCTTTACTTTGTTTTTGTTCTTTTATTTTCAATAAAAATTGAACCAAAGCCAAGAATCTTAGAATTTATTTCTTAGATCTATCTTGGTATTAAGTCGATCTATTCAAATAAAAAATACCTTGAGATTCAATTAAAGTTCGATTTTTCGTCTCGTCTTAGATCTAAAACCATCAGAGCTTCCGTTGTCCTTCTCCTCCGATTCAAGCGGGTGGATTTTCGATTCGGTTTCTCTTGTTTTTGTGGTTTCGCTCCGGACCCAAGGATTGCTTGTTTTAGTTTGTATTTGCATGTTGGATTTCTAGGTTGTTATTGCATTTTGTTTGGCTCTGGTTTTGCTCTCCTTGGTGAGAGGGTGATTTTCTCTCCTTTTTGTGAGAGTTGGTTCGAATTCAAGGATAAGAGCTTTGATAGGTACCCGCTGTAGAGACGGTCCACTCGCCGGACACAGCACTTGTCATATCATACACGTGTCATAAGATATTTAGTTTCATAAATTACTCAACTTGACAATAAATATTATTAGAAAAATACTATTGTACAAAATATCTTGCCATCTTGCTCTACAAGACAGGGGACAATAAACTATTCAAGGGAACACAAGGACATCCAGTTGTAGCAGACAAACTCTGAGCAGTACGGCGCACAGTTGCAGAATGGCGACGTGTCAGGAAGGGTCACACCGGTCACTGTAGCTTTAGCGGCTCACTGTAGCTTTTGCGGTTACCAAGTGGGGCTCACTGTAGCTTTTGCGGCTACCAAGTGGCCTACAGTGACTGAAAGGCCTAGCCTATAAATACCCCCATTCTGCACATAAGGTACACACACAATTTTAGCAATACAAAATCTCTCTACATACTCTCTCTCTTCACATCAGATACACTCTTACCAGCTTGATTATTATTATTTCCGATTACTGATTCTTACACCGGAGGTGCTTGACGGCGACCACCCCCGGGCAAGCATTGTTTTGCAGATACCCAAACTCAGGTGAAACGTCACGGAACAGTAGTCGGAAGCCTCTAATCAGCCGTGGGAGTTATCATTTGGCGCTAGAAGAAGGGGGTGTTTTTTCTTAAAAGAGAAATCCCTCGCATGCTCTACCAGAACTACCTCCACGAGACAAAACACAAACAAAACAATCCCCAAACAACAGAATACACGCTACTAAAATGGCCCATAACACCAGATCTAAGGGCACCACTACAACAGGAAACCCAGACGAGCAACCGCCAATAGAAAGAGAAGGGAACACAACCGGCGTTCTACCGCATAACCCGCCAATAAACCTAGACCACCGCATACAGACTAACCCCCCTCGGGGAGACGACCAAGAGCAAATCCTTAGCCTTAACCTCACAGGCTATAACCAACAGCAAATCGACTTAATCATGCAAATAGCCTCGGCTTTCCCACAACAGGGCCAAGGGCAACCACCGGAGCAAAGAGTTTCCCAGGCAAATCCACACAATAACCGAAGTGAGGCACACAGCCGACCTCGAAGGACGAATTCTGCTTTTTCCCGCCTGAGCTCATCTCAAGAGACGAATCATGAGAGGCACAATAAAAGCCATCAACAACCCGAAACATGGGAACAAAACAGAAAGCAAAGAGACCTAAGAAAGGTGATTATAGACAAAAAAGCCGCCTATGAAAAAGTCTTAACTAAATACGAAAATCAAAGAAAGAGAGAACGATCCTCTGTCCGCCCAAAAGAGGTCGACGGTGCACAGCCAACAAACGCGGATTTGTTGCGTACCATCATGGAACTCAAGAAAAAGATAGAGGGTAATAGCGAGCCAGAGCTGGGCGGAACGCCATTTACCATAAGGCTAGAGGAGGAGCCCCGTCAAAAAGACATCAAACATCACAGCTTCCATTCTTTCGATGGGCTAGGCGACCCAGAAGAGCATCTTAGCTACTTTGACCAGCTAGCTCTCCATTATGAATATAATGATCTGACAAGATGTCGTTTCTTCGCCGCAACCCTCCGCGGAAATGCTCAAAGATGGTTCTGTAGGATATCCGCCAGGTCCGTAGATACTTGGTTGGAGTTTAAAAAACTATTCCTGAATAAATTCAAGGCAAACCAACAGCACGAGGTTCATACCGTGTTTCTAGAAACTATCGCACAGCGCAATGGAGAAACTTTGCAAAACTACATCGACGGCTTCAAGGAAGCCGTTAACAAAGTTGTCTACGTTAATGAAATAGAAGCATTGGTCCACTTGAGAAGAGGCCTTAACCCCTATGAATGCGAAAAGTACGTATGCCATCTCATGGAAACAAAACCCACCACTCTGTCAAAGGCATATGACTTAGCATCTCAGGCCATCAACGAAACAGAATCCCTGAATGTGCTAAAACAATCCAGGGCCCCGCCAACTCAATCGCCATTCTTTCAAAGGGAAAGATTTACGTCCTGTCAAAGGCAAACACCAGCCCAACACCAAGTACAAACTACTCATGGGCCGTCGCCTCCCGCCCAGAGATCACAATCTACGGCCCCGGTCATATACCTCTTGGGACCGACAAACCCGCCCAGACCGGATAGACGTCCAGAGCCAGAATGGACAAAATTCACGCTCCCAAGGGCGACCATTCTGAGAGAAATCAGGGGGAAACCTTTCGACATGCCTCCGGCCCCAATGTTCTCCTCGCCCGATGACAGACCGAAAGACAAACACTATGATTACCACGAAACGCATGGACATTACACAGACAGCTATTTGTCCCTCAAATATTTCTTGGAAAGACAAGTCAAGGCAGGCAAACTATCTCAGTATTTTCCAAGACAAGTACTAGGAGTGTCCACCCCGCAAGGACAGAATAAAAATATCGTACATACCGTCTTTGGCGGGCAGTCCTCACCGCAAAGAGAGGAACACACCATCTATGCAATATCAGAAGGACCGCCAAACATAATTACTTTCACGAACGCAGAATATGAGGGCATCAACCCTAATCACACTGAGGCATTAGTCGTATCTTTGGGTGTTGCCCATAATGAAGTCAAAAGGATCCTTGTGGATAACGGGTCCTCAGTTGACATATGTTTCAAACACACATGGGACAGACTAAAACTAGTCGGTGAGAAGTTGGAAACTTGTCCTGATGAGACACCTCTGTACAGTTTCGGCCACAACGCCGTTCCAATTGCGGGCATCGCAAGGCTCCCTATTTATTTTGGCAAGTCTCCCGGGCAAGTATGTCGAATCATCAAATTCTACGTCATCAATACCGCCTCCTCTTACAACATGATCTTGGGAAGGCCCACCCTAAACATGCTGAAGGCAGTCACTTCCACCCCTCATCTTAAAATCAAATTCCCCACTCTTAACGGGGTAGGAGAAATTAAGGGGGATTCAGAAACATCCAAGAGATGTTATGGCATAGACCTCACCCTAGGAAAAACTGAACCCAGTAATCTCCGCCGAGAAAAAGCAAATAAGAGAAGGCGAGAAAAAAGGCAAAGGCATACTGAACATCAGCAAAAACATAACAAAAGAAGGAAAGAAGTATAATTCATTGACGGGCATGACCCGGCATTAGAAGACCCACCTCGGATAGATGCAAACCTCTTGAAGTGTCTTAAACGATAGGAGAAACCGCCAATCAGCCCGGCGGTGCAAACAGAAAAAATAGAAATCATGCCCGGAGACCCGACCAAGAGCGTAAGCGTGGGGACCGGTTTAGATTCTATCTTCAAAACCGGCCTTACAAACCTCTTGAGACAATACGCAGACATTTTGCTTGGAGCCCGAAAGACATGCCAGGTTTGGATGAGTCCGTGGCAATCCACAAGTTAAATGTGGACCCAGACAAAACACCGAAAATTCAAAAAAGGAGGAATTTCACACCAGAACGACAACGGGCAATTGACGTCGAAATTGACAAACTCCTAGACGCGGACTTAATCTGTGAAGTCACATACCCCAAATGGGTGGCAAATGTGGTTTTAGTAAAGAAACCCAACGGAGAATGGAGAATATGCGTTGACTACACACTCTTAAACGCAGCATGCCCCAAGGATCCCTATCCACTCCCTTCAATAGACCAACTCATTGATGCGACAGTGGGCCATTTAATGCTAAGCTTTATGGATGCCTACTCAGGCTACAATCAAATCAAAATGACCCCTGAGGATAGGGAGAAAACCGCATTCATCATGCACAGGGGGGGTTTATTGTTACAAAGTCATGCCATTTTGATTAATCAATGTCGGGGCCACGTTTCAAAAGTCCATGAACAAAATCTTTGTCGCACAACTAGGCCGAAATATGGAGGCATATGTCGATGATCTTATTGAAAAATCCCTCTTAACGGCCTCTCACCTCCAAGACTTGGAAGAATGTTTCTTAACCCTCAGAAAACACAGCATGAAGCTCAACCCAGATAAATGTGCATTCGCACTAGACGCTGGCAAATTCCTCGATTTCCTGGTATCTAACAGAGGCATCGAGGCTAATCCAGAAAAGATAAATGCCATAATCGACATACAACCGCCCAAAACTTTGAAAGATATACAAAAGTTGACAGGAAGGTTAGCCGCTCTGAAGAGATTCATTGCCAAATTAGCAGACAGGTGCTTGCCATTCTTTGACACATTGAAGGGAGCAACTAAAAACAAGGCAATATCTTGGACGGACGAGTGCCAAAATGCCTTCGAAGACCTCAAAACTTATCTCTCCTCTGCTCCCTTACTTGCGGTGGTAGCCCCTTCGGAACCGCTATCACTATACATGTCCGCAATGGATAAAGCCGTAGGGGCGGTACTTATCAAAGAGGAAAATAATGACCAAAGGCCGGTATACTATGTCAGTCAGGTGCTCAAGGATGCAGAAACCCGCTATCCAAACGTCCAGAAGTTCGCCTAGCTTTGGTAGTAGCGAGTAGGAAACTGAGACATTATTTCCAAGGCAGACAAATCAGGATCATCACAGATCAACCGCTGAGAAAAATATTGCATAAACCTGATTTGTCGGGCAGACTGATAAACTGGGCCGTAGAACTCGGCCAATTCGACTTAAAGTACATACCACGGACCGCCATTAAAGCACAAGCACTGGCAGATTTCGTAGTCGAGTGCTCATTTTTAGAAACAGAGAAAGAAACTCCCGCAAATAACATTGCCACGACGGACAACAATTGGTAACTATATGTAGACGATTCCTCCACGAACACCCGTTACGGGGCGGGTCTTATCCTTACTAGCCCCGATGGTTTCCAGGTCAAGCAAGCCATACAACTAAACTTTAAAGCCACAAACAACCAAGCAGAATATGAGGCACTTTTGGCCGGCTTAACATTGGCCAAAAACTTGCAAGTAAAAAGAATCACCATCTACAACGACTCACAACTAGTTGTTCGCCAAACAACGGGAGATTATTCTACAAAAGATACAAATCTCAGCAAATACCAAGAGATGGTACAAGCAATGCTCTCCCAATTTGAGAAGTACATCCTGGAACAGATATACAGGACGGATAATACGATGGCGAACATGTTATCCAAATTAACACAAGGAGAAAAATTGGATTCCGACACAGTGTATTTCGAGGAGTTGCAGGCTCCCAGTATAAACGACCTGCCCGTCATGGAAATAAGCACGCCAATAGATAACTGGATGACCCCTTACATTCGTTATTTGGAAAGCGATGCCCTGCCAAACGACGGTATAAAAGCTAAGGTACTCAAATCACAAGCAACAAAGTACTTTATGCAAGAAGGTACCCTATACAAAAGAAGTTTCGACTCTCCCATACTCAAATATGTCGATGAGGAAGAAGCCTTATATTGTATGAGAGAAGTCCATGAAGGCATCTGTGGTGACCACATGGCCGGCAAAGCATTGGCCCACAAGATACTCAGACAAGGCTACTATTGGCCCAAAATGCACAAAGAATGCAAGGCTTTCACCAAGAAATGCCACCAATGCCAATTGTTCAGCAACATGTCCAGAAAAGCACCAGCCCTTCCAGCAGCCATCTTATCACCAATACCGTTTGCGGTCTGGGGCATTGATATCATGGGACCTTTCCCCAAGGTAAAGGGTGATCTACAATATGTGATGGTCGCTATTGATTACATGACCAAGTGGGCCGAAACAAAGGCACTAAAAAACATCACTCAAGATGATGCAATCCATTTTGTCATAGAGCAAGTCATTACAAGATTTGGAATTCCGTTAGTACTCATATCCGATAACGGCACGCAATTTATTGGATCAAAATTCACCAAGTTCCTATCCGATCATGGAATCAAACACAAGAAGGCTTCTGTATGCCATCCTCAAAGCAACGGTCAAGTTGAAGTAACCAACTGCATCATTGTCAGAGGCCTAGAAAAAAGGGTAACTACTTCAAAGAAAAAATGGCCGCATGAGTTGCCTAACGTTCTTTGGGCTTACCGGACATCAGCTAAGACAAGTACGGGAGAATCCCCTTTCAAACTAGCTTTTGGTACAGAAGCTCTTGCCCCAATTGAAATTGGATCCCCATCCTACCGTGCCATCAGTTTTGAAGAAGCAAATAACCAAGGACTCAAAACAAACCTAGACCTCCTAGACGAAACAATGGAGGTTGCTGTCGAAAAAATGGCCGCCTACAAAGAAAAGACAAAGGAATTTTTTGGAAAAATGGCTAGAGTCAAAGCTTATGTACAAGGCGATTTGGTTAATCGAGCAACTGAAGCATCTGACCCTAGACATACTGGAAAACTTATGCCAAAGTGGGAGGGTCCCTACAAAATCATCCAAGTACTAAGGCCGGGTTCATACAAACTAGCACGCCTAGACGGCACGGAAGTCAACAATACTTGGCATGGAGACAAACTGAGAAAATATTACAAATAGATGACTATGCAGTCTATACTTCCTCCTTTTTGTAACCAATGGTATTATATTTTAATCAAACACTTGTTGCACAAAAGCAAACTACAAAAGCAAAGTCCCTAAGTGGGCAAGCAACCAACTACAAGAGCAAAGTCCCTTAAGCGGGCAAGCAACCAACTACAAAAGCAAAGTCCATTAACGGGCACGCAACCTACTACAAAAGCGAAAAATCTATAATAGCAGCCAACTACAAAAACAAAGTCCATAAGAGGGCAAGCAACCAACTACAAGAGCAAAGTCCCTTAAACGGGCACGCAACCTACTACAAAAGCGAAAATTCTATAATAGCAGCCAACTACAAAAGCAAAGTCCCTAGGCGGGCAAGCAACCAACTACAAGAGCAAAGTCCCTTAAACGGGCACGCAACCTACTACAAAAACGAAAATTCTATAATAGCAGCCAACTACAAAAGCAAAGTCCCTAAGCGGGCAACCAACCAACTACAAAAGCAAAGTCCCTTAACGGGTACGCAACCTACTACAAAAGCGAAGTACTCTATAATAGCAGCCAACGGGAGCAAAGTACCTTAGCGGGCAAAAGCAAATAAAGTCACAGCAAAGTTATCAAGTATGACAACTACACTAAAATAAACAACTACAGACGGCCTACAAAAACCTACACAAATACATGGGCTAAATATGCGATATGACAGGAAGAAAAAAGGAAAACACAAACACTTGCGATGGGAAAGGAAAAATTTTATTCATAAATATTAATTATTACAAGCATGGGTTTACAAGGATTAAGATTCCTAAATCTAAAATCCTTCATGCTTGGGGAGCTTTTGTTTCAGCATCCGCATCTTTCTTCTCGGAGCTCTCACCCTTCGCATCAGTCTCCGCAGCCTCCTTCGCAGCACGAGCAGCGGTGACTTTTCGAGCGAATTTCCGGCACTCCTCAGCCTCATAAAGGTCACCCTCCTCCTCATAATGCACAGCGAGGCTCTTCCACACCTCCTCGATCTCCTTAGAGACGCAAAGGTCACGTCCCTAGGAGAAAGGGGTAAAAAAAACTCATTCATTTCTGGATTATCCATGCTACAACTTACAAAGAAAGATTTTTCAAAAGAATTGTTAGTCCCGGAGTATTGCAGAAGGGGGGGGGGGTTGAATGCAATACTGATAAAATCGAATCTTTAAATCAACAATGAAGATAAAGATTATAGATTATCAGTAGATGTATGCAAGCAATAAGTTAAACAAGATTTTTCACAAAATAAATGTTTTATTTATTTTGTGTGAAGTGTTGCTACAACCTGGAGAGAGTGTTTCTCCAGCTTCGATATCTCAAGAGATACAAATTGCTTCGTGTGCGTACATGAATAGAAAAGAATCTAAGATGTATCTAAGTAGACTAAGATACTCTGTTATCTCTATCGCATGGGGTGTTGAGCTGCTGTCGTTTTCAAGTGGCAGCTCATTACAATTTGCACACCCATGTGACTTTCCCAAATTGCTATACAGACAGGATAAACCTTATAAGTAAAGTAACCTAGATTCTTTCTATTTCTAGCTAATACAATTCTAGTAGATGTGGATATTACATACTCCTCGAATTGACCAGCCTTGTCTTGTGAAGCTCTTAAGCTTCTGTCGTAGTCTTGCAGGTCTACTACAAACGATAGTATGTTGCAGCAAATCTGTTTCTTGAACATGTAACCTGTCACGGGCTTTGACTGAGAAAATACCCAATTCAAATAATTCAAGGTGACAGTAACCTTAATCGCAGAGTCTGCTGTCAAAGGAATATTCAGTGGTTGACAGTACGAGCTCCCGCCAATGTTGCTATCTGAACTCCAGACTTGCTGTCAAGTGTGAAAATGTCACTGTCTCTTGCTTCAGCCAATGTTGCTGTCAGATGTAGCTTTTTCGTGACTTTACAACATTTGTCTTCTTGTAACTTTACTATCAAGAACATGACCGTAACTTTTATTCTTGTTGTCTTCTGGATGTATTCCTTGAGGCTTGAACAAATGTATGAACTTCTCCCAAATCATACAATTATTACATGACAGCAATTATTCGAATACGAAGACATACTCTGGATGTGACAGTATGTTCAACTTAGTAAAAACTAAGTACATGGAAATATAGTTAAGTTGTCTCTATGCTATCACCCATAAATCCAAACAATCTCCCCCAATTTGTTTTAAAGACAATAACAACAAATTTACAATCAAAATGTGCTGACAACTTAACTAACATAGATCAGAATAGATGAAATACCATATCTGATAAATGTTAAAGAAAAATCTAGAACATGAAGCTTATGAAATAACTGCAAATTAATTGCTCCTATTGAATGAGAAAATCATAGTTTAACCACTACGCCATAGATGGCCTATCGCAACCTTTCGGCATGGGTGTTACCACTATGGGTGTTACCATAGCTATCAAAATTTTGACCTATCGTAACCTTTTGATTGTGGTGTTACCATAGGCACAAAAGTATGTTACTTTAGTTATAAAAGGTGTTACATTGGGCTAACACCATGAGTTGTGTTACCATAGAGTATTCATTAACAAATTTTTATTTAATTTTAAATTAATAATTTAATAATTATTTGACTTTAAAAATAATTAAATTTAACAAAATCATTGAAGTAATCATTTTAAAACGTAATATTCCATCAAATAATTAAATTATTATTAGTATTAGTCAAATCAAAAGTTGACTTCTAATTTTACTATTCAAATTAATTTTTTAATTTTTAAAATTTTCAAAATATCACTTAATTAGATATATATTAACATCCGCATATTAAAATTTTCGAAATATCCTTAAAATATAATTTAAAAAAATAATAAAATTTTAGAATATTTTTTATATTTAAATATATAAAGTAATTATTATTTATCATTTTTAAGTTAATAAATTATAATAATTGAATTGTAAACTTAGAACAAAAAATTAAATCAAAAATTGAAAATTTAAAAGCAGCGGTTTTTTTCAGTGAAAAAACTTCCCCCTTCCCCCTGAATGAAAATCAAACTTCCCCCCAAACAAATTTTTGTTTTCCCCTCAATCACTCATTCACCAGACAAACAAACAAATAGAGAACACGACCCTGCTGCGGCCTGCCCTAATTCCCACTCCGCCACTAAGCCATATAATCTCCATCGATTTTGTTCGATTCTGAACTTTCATCTTCAAAGTTATTCTGAGTTTGAGCCCTAATTAGAAGTCACCAGGTCTAATTCACCACGCCTTAATTCGATTAAGTTCAAGGAATTCTTCATCTTTGTTCGATTCAGCGCCTTCTCCATCTTTACATCTACACTTTAGTTAGTCTTCTCTCTCTCTATTCTAAATGTTTTTAAGGTTAATTGGATTTTTTGTATATATATAACAGGATTTCTAGGGGTTTTTAAATAATTTACAGGATTCAGAATCATCACTTCATGTCAAGGAGAAGAAATTGAAGTCTCAATCTCTAAGCAAGGAAAAGATGGTAATCCCGCATTAAGCTTTGTTGTTTTATTCTAATGCTTAATTGTTTGGTTTTTTTCCGGTTGTAAAAAATTACGACGATTCCTTGAGGATTTCGTTCGGTTTGTTTCTGCCATAGTTGATGATGTTTTTAAGCTTTTCAGTTATGTGTTTTTCTGGTTTTAAGAGCTGCAGTTGGTGATGCCCAGAAGATGTCTGATGTATTGCATGAGAGAGTTTAAAGTCATGGAAGTCCATGTGCTGCCCCTTGCCATGTAGTTTTCCGACCATAGCCTTGTTGCCTTGTCCAAGAAAAAACGCGCGCAGCTGCATCCTCTATATATAAGCCCTTGTATTTTCAGTTTATACTTAGGTTAGAGTACTCAATGTAGCCTCAAAGTGTAGTATGGTTCTTAGTTTATATACAAGCTTGGTTGTGTTTTTATTGATGTTTATATTTTATGTTTTTCAATTTTCGTCGTAGGGTAATGAGAATTTCAAGCATAACATATACCAAGAAGCAATTGATGGCTATTCTAGGAGCATTGCCTTCTTATCGACTGCAGTAGTTTATGCAAACAGAGCAATGGCATTTAAAGCTTAGGAGGCAAGATCTTTAATTTTTTGTCTTTCGTTATATATTGTTTTTGTTCGTTGTTTACTGTACATGTGTTTTTAGATTCTTTTTGTAACAAATAATATTAAATTCCTTTGCCTCAACTAGTAGCAAAGGTGAAAACTCCTTTTCCTTGCCGTGTTTCCCTTTTGAGTTTATTTAAACACCAGACTTAGTTCTAAAGTGCTTCAACCGACATTTGGAGAAATATGTGGTTTACTTTGAACAAGTACACGTGACAACCAAAACTAAATAAAAATTAACGATGCTGGTAGTCAGGACAAATTAGAATGGTGGTCTAGGTTTTTAATCCTTAATGTGTTGTACATGTACAAAGCAAATAAACATTAATTTGTTTCTTACCTTTGACTTGGAAATATGTCCTTTCTTGTTGAATAAGTGACTACTTATCACATGTCTGGTTCAGCATTTTTACATTACATTGTTGTGGAAAAACAGGCCAAGCATCTGAATTGTTTGCTAAACCTTATGATTCGAAATCCTTTAATAGTATTGCACATGTGCTTCTGAATTCTGTATATGCATAATACATGGCTTGTGGTGCTTGTTGTTGAAGGCACAGTGCTTTCTTTTGACTTATTATAAGAAATACATTATTTTTCTTTGATATGTTATGAAAAAAGCCAAAGCTTGGTAAATGGATAGTTTGCGTAGACGAATACCTAAATAAAAAAAGAAATGACTCAAAGATGTCTTTCGAAAGCGATTTGGTTAAGTGTATCAGTATATGATTTGATCCGAAATCATTATTTTTCCTATGAAAATTTCTGTTATAAAATTTGCAGAAATTGTCCAGTGGCACATCATTCTGAGTGCTTCAACCATCAGACTTACATTTTGCTTACAGACGAATGGTATATAATAACTCGGTAATAAATCTGTAAGGCTTTTTTGGTCTTTACTTGTCAATTGTTATATTGCTTTAGGTCTGTGACTAAAGATTCTAGGAAATACTTTTTATAAATTCATAGCTGTTGGCTGTTAAAAATGTTACATTTTCTTTGTATAATTGATAACAGCCATGAGTAGTAGTTGAAATGTAATGGCTACAGTAGTGAGTTTAGAATTATCTTTCTATCAAAGGGCAGTCAGCGGGTTGTTTGTATTGACAATTTGACATTCTTGTCCTCTTATTGCCAGAATACTGTGAGCATTACGAAAAAAAGGAGAATATCACCAGCAAGCAAACAGAAGAAAGTGATGAAGAGGCAAGTGACGATGACATTAGTGATGGACGAAGTGCCTCTAGTGACAATGTTGTCGGTCATGCTGACCCATAAAAGGGTAAAACTGTTCCACTGTATGTGCATGCCTTTTATGTTTAGTTGCCTGTAAGATTAGAAAGAAAAAGGACCTTTAGGTTTTGACACATGGTGCCACACATGCTAAATTACTCTGTAATCTGTGCTGCAACTTAGGTTTACTTCGAAGAAATGAGATTTGCTTTTATTTACAGTTGTCATTTTATGTTTTGGTAGGTAAACAGAGTGCAACATATAACAGCAAGAAAATAGAAATGTTTAAAGAAATAAGAGGAAATTTAAATTTTTATGTGTGCAAAAATTGATTAGATTATATATTTGATTCTGGAACTTTAATTATTGGTGTTATTTCTGCATACCTTCCCAATTGGTGCCTCTAGTTTGAATGTTTATGATGCTACAACGATATTTTTGGAATTATTAAAAATGTTAGAGTAAAGTACGCGCAGTGGCGTCTTATCATAGTTTTTGTGTTTACAAACTTTTGAGTTGAGAGACTGATGAGGTTATCTTGTACTGTATTTGTATGTCATCCGTATGTTTCCAGATTTATGTCATGTTCTGGAAATGAGTTTTGAAGGGTTTAAAGGTTTTTTTTATTTATATTTTACTTATTTTTTTCAGTTTATGCTCCCAACTCACACGGTTGTACGCACACTTTTGATAGGTGGTCTATTTAGCTTTGCACAGGCACGAGGAGATCATGCAACTACAAAAGTGAGTATTTTTTCTATGTTTAATTAAATATTAGTGCAAGATTATGTCATCATTCGACCAATTTATTAGTATACCCCTCTGTTTTTATATTTTACCTTATGCAGGAAGCTTGTCTGCTGAGAAGTTCATTGAAGAGTTTGAATTACTTGTCAATATAATCTTTTAGATGGTCCTCTTCACTCTTCTCACTCTTCTGTTGAAGAGTCTGACCCTGCATCAACAAGGAGATGCAAAAATGCAAGCCAACTCAAGGAGATGCTAGTACTATTACTCATGATTTGAATGCAATACAGAAATTGCATAGTACCATTTGAGCTAGTATGCATGTTATTAGCTCTAGTACTTGTACGTTTTAAGTTTTGTTCATTAGCTAGTGTTGGTAGATATTTTGGATGATTGGTTTTGTACAAGATGATGTTATTGAAATGATGTTGGATGATGTTATTGAAATGTAATTAATTTGGTTCTTGATTTCTTTTACTTGAAAATGTAATATTTAAATGTCAATTTTTTTGTTAAAAAATTATTTATAAATGATTTTAATTATGTAACACACAATGTGTTACAATTGGTAAAAGAGGGTGTTACAATAGATTGTTGACCCCACCTAGATGTGGGCCCCACATTTGTCCCTGTGCAAAATTGTATTATCTGTTGTAACACACAAACTATGTTACTATAGAGTGTTTAAGATGTTGTTATAGAGGTTTTTGGTAACCACATTTGCTATGTTACCTTAGGCTGTGTTTTGATGTTACCTTAGATACCTGTAGTTACTGCTGAGAACCTAACACAGCTGAAGTGTTACCATAGCCCTATTTTGGCCTATGGTAACTTCAAAATGGGGTCTACGGTAACACAGTTTGGGGGTTGCTATAGGCCATCTATGGCGTAGTGAACTTACTTTGATTTTGGCAGTCTCCAGTTGTTCAGATTTTTCCCTCTCTTCTGAGAGCTTCATGTCTTGCTTTTCTGAGGTCTTCAACTAAAGCCTTTTTTCTGGTGATCTGGCATCATCTTCAATGTCTTCAATGTACCCTTGTATCACTCGAAAAGTAAATACTTCAGCATCTTTTAGATCAAACCAATTTTCAAAATCATACGTGTATGTTCTGAACTTCAGAATTCCTTGGATGAACTTGAACCTCCTTCCAGGAAAGCATTTAAGGATTCTCTTCTTTTTTTGTCTAGCTTTGGATCTTCATCTCTCCTTTGATCAAATATTACTTCTAGTTCCCAAGCAACTAGCTTTCGAGCTTATGAACAGATCCAACAACTTTCCAGTAGAGATCCTTCAATGTACTGGTCCTCAATTTGTGAAAACTATCAACATAGATTTCTTGCTTATCATCCTTGATTCTCAGAGGATTATCCAGTACACAGGGCTGATAACCTGCTTCCTCACTGAATAGTTGTTGAGTTTCTTGTAGCTTTCCTTCAGTTGAGCTTCTAGGTCTTCAGCACTTTGTTTGGCAGATGTGGCAGGTTTGGTAGATTGGGATGATTTAGCTTTAGCAACCTGATAAGCTTGTTCTGCTTCATATTCAGCCATGCCAGCCTTTGTAAAAGGACGATGCACTACACCATAAACAGCCTACGGTAACATAAAAAAAGTGTTACAGTAGGTACATTATATGTTACCTTAGGCCCATAAAGTAGCTAAGGTAACATTTTTCTGGTGATAGCTCTCAGCATGTTGCCTTAGGTGTCTAAGGTAACATTTTTGATCCCTAAGGTAACATGCAATATTATGTTACCATAGCATGCTATAGCAACAAAAGTGAGGGCTATGGCAACTTAATATATATGTTACCTTAGAGGCCTAGATTTTTTTTAAAACAGTGGGCCCCACTTTTGTTGGCAACATTGTTTCACCTAGTGCAACATTTTTTTTGTTACATTAGCTTTTTTTATATAGCAACATTTCCATTAGCTAAGGTAACATCTTTTCCAGAAAAAATTTAACAAAACTACACATAAATATTATACATCCCAAATTAAACCTGCTGTTTATTTCCAAATCCAACACATTACATAATTCATAATCCAGAGGTATATGTGATTACAAAAGACTATGGATAGTCTTATAAGTACAAAAAAAAAAAAAGAAGAATTGTGATCCATCTAATACCAAAGGTCATCTTCCATCGTAATCAGTCTAACTAGTATCTGCTCCAGCGCTTAAGTCAATTGATGTCTCCATAACATGCAGTGCAATTTAATTTCATAGTCAACTCAGATTCGTGTTGCCCAATATGAAGTACTATATTAGATTCTAAGATCTTGTTCTGAAGGTTAGTTGTTTTCCCTGCCAGCAGAAAATCATTACAAGAAAAAAAGGGTTAACTTTTGATTGGATGATAATGATACTACAAAAGGCCTCTGCTAAAACATGGTAATTAATTTGGTATAAATAAATAGCATACTTATCCAAGTTTATAATCAAGATATAAGCAAGTTTATTAATTTGATATACCTTTCATCTCCGGTCGTATCGTGTATAAGCAAGATAATTATGGTTTGGTGACACTTTAAGTGTACCGACATGAACATACCCTGTCACCGAAGAAAATCAATAGACTAATTATTGAAACATGATATTAAACATGCAAGTAATTATGACTGTTATCACATCTGTAAGAAATGTACAGGTATGCATATGAATCGAGATTTAAGGATATAATATGCATCAGCAGATACTTCAACACTAAATTTCATATACTTTTAGATACTTCAAATTTGCTTTGGAAAAAGAAACTCTCGAGTCAAGCATCATTAATTATTAACACTCCCCCTCCCCCTGTCTTGGTAAAGAAATATAAAAGGTAAGGATAAACAGACCATATTCCTCTACAAGTTCATTGTAGTTTAATATCTTAGTTCAAATATTATGTACACATATGCTCCTAAGATATGTTCCTATTTGAATGAATAACAATTCTATGTAACTTATGATGATGATGCATTTAGGGTCTGGAATTCTTTGAAAAACAACACCTAGAGGGGGGGTGAATAGGTGTTTTTGGTTAATAGTGTGAATTTATGAACTGTTTTGAAATTTACTGAAAACAGCTTGCTGTTTGTAATAACACAGTTCACAAACAGCACGCTGATTGTACCTGAAATGCAATGCAGAAAGAATATAAACAGTAAGTAAAAGAGACACACAATCTTTTAGCCAGGTTCGACCCCTAATCCCCTATGGTCTACGTCCTGGTCCCTTACCAAACTTGGTAAGAGAATATATTATTGATCAACTATAAACCGATTACAAGATCCAACAATATATCTCCCTTAACCCTTGCTGATTACAAATGGCTTGCTGTTTACCTGTGAACAACTAACTTTCTAAGTACTACTTCCCAAGTATACTTCTCTAGTCTAGTTCGACTCACCCTAAAACCTGAAGCCAATCTTGTACAACAGCAAAACAATACACTTTGAACAATACAAATGTTTTGAAAGAATACAACTCAACCTATAAATCCTCAGAATAATTAATATGCGTATATGATGAGGTTTGAAGGTTTTGAAAGATTTAGCAATGAAAGCTCAGTAGTTGTGTGAGTATATCTTGTTTTCTACACGTTGTATTCAGTGACAAGAACTGATGTTATTCAGTTCTTATATAGGTGAACAAGATCTGAAGGTTTAAGGCTTGAAAGAATTCCAACGGTATGAATTCAAGCCGTTAGTAATGGAGAGCTTCTTTTGAGCAATGGGATGTGTTTGATTCTCTGCAAAGCTGAGCACTGGTGCGTGTATGGTGAAGATAATGTGCAGGGAATAATGTTTGTATGAGTCCCATGTGATGTATTTGAGTGGAGGTATGGAGGTGTAATAAAATAAGGTAAAGTAACCTTATTTATTCAAAGGAATTTTGTCTTGTCTCCAAAAGCTTAAGTGGGAGGTATGGTGAATATATATTCTGAGGATCTTTACAAATAATCTATATATAATCAATATATCATCTCCTCTTGATGTTCTCTTAAAATCCCGAAATGAAACTGCAAAAGCGTCAGACACAATCAGCTTGCTGATTGTACAATTGGCATGCTGTTTGCGACAAATGGCTTGCTGTTTGATGTGTACTGATTAGACAATCAGTAAGCTGTTTTACCCTGCAGAAACACGTTAGAGCATACACAAATGGCATGCTGTTTTAACCTGCAAGACCAAGTTAGAACAAACAAAATAGCATGCTGTTTTTATATCTAAAAGCCAAATGGCTTGCTGTTTGTTATCATCAAAACCTAGGAGTCTCAATCTCCCCCTTTTTGATGATTACAAAACTTTTAGGAGAATTTTGAGACTCCCCCTAAATTCCTGCATCACAATGTTAGATATAAAACAATATTTATCTGAAGGTTAAAAAAATATACTTTAGCATATCCAGAATAAAAGCTTAGTAAATCACAAAACATCATATGCCACATAATTCAAACATCACATAATTAAACAGGTTCAAACAGTCATAATAAAACCAAGTACTTAGGTACTACAGACAAAAGCATCATAAAAGTAATCAAACAGAGCAAGCAATTAGAGCATGAAATTCTCCTAATTTTTTCTCCCCCTTAATTCATCAAAAACTAAGGATCACTTGCTTGAGCAATCGACTTGGTAGCCTCTGTATCTGTGTCATCGCCAGGAGCATTCTGTGCAGCAGCTTTGGCTAAGTTCTCCAACCCTTGATCATGAACAATCTCTGAGTGAGCAGTAGAGGTGTTACCAACTGTCTTGAGCATCAATTCCTTCATACTTGTGACCTGAGAGATGAGATCTTTCATAGCACCCTTAATGGCTTGAAAGTCAGCCTTGATATCCTTCACATCATTTCTGATAGCTTGAGTATCATTTCGAAGGGAAATGATCTCACTTGTCATGATTGTGACATCTGCTTGTAGAGACTGAGAAACCAAGTTCTGATTTGCAGATTGAGGTGCAGAAGAGGTAGTAGGATCAGCATGTGGAGGATCATCCTGAGGAATCACAATTCTTGACAACACATCTCCTTCAATTTTCAGATTGTTCAAGGCCAGAAACTTTTGATCTATGCAATCTTTAACAGTGACCTTAACAGCTCCTTTTACATCAACAGAAAATAGCTTAAAGATATTAGACAACCAGTTTGCATACGGCAGTCCACTCACAGATTTCTCAACTGTAGCTTGCATCTTTTTCAAAATAAATCCTGGTACATCAAAAGGCCTTCCAGACATAATCATTGCTACAATCACAACATCTTGACAAGTAAAATTCGACTTGTTTCCTACACGAGGACAGAGGTGTGACCTAGCTAACTTAAACACCAAATGAGCCAGTGGAGTTACTACAGTAGTGGGAGGGGGGTTTGAATCCAAGGGTTTAACATCTCCCATCAAAAGCTGTAACTGTTCAAGATAACTGAGAAAGGGTAGGTTCACAGATCCTTGAGCAGTATAGATATCAAGCTCACTGTATGTTTTGATTTTCAAACGGGAGCTTAAAATAGGGGGGTTTAATTGAATCATTGTTCCCCTAACCATCGATGTTACATTTCCAAACTTATCCGATTGCAAATTAGCATAATACTCACGGACTAAATCAGGATAATAGAAATTGGGCAAATCAAGTAGGAATGACTCTAATCCAATGTCCGAAAACAATTTCATTACTCCACATTGATTAAGAGGGGAAATAATCTTACTTGCCAGTGGTTGCCCATAGATAATTCCACGATTTCCCATGTCCAAATCCTTAAATCTATCTTCGAAGGCAGGAGAGATGAACACTGGAGACATTGTCATCTTAAGTTTCTTGGATTGTGGAGTTTGATTGACTTCATCGCCGCTTTCTCGCATTCCACCGACTGTCTCGTCTTTCTGTGAAACTGATGGAGACAGTTCCCTTTGAGCTCTGGTTTTGCGAACCATGGTGATGAGATGAGCAGATAAAACCTAGTTGCCGCTTGAAACCCTTAATCCCCGATTACACAGTCTAGCCGCCGCTCAGAAACCCTAATTGCCGCTTAGATAGTGAATGAAAGAAATGACCCAACTGAAGCGCGTCTCTTTAGTTTTGGACAATTTTTAGGGGAGAATTTAGAGTTTTTTAAAAACTAAATATCTAATTATAACATAATCAGATAGAATTATATAAAAAAAAAATATTAAGATAGAAACAAACAAGAAAAACAAAAATCCAATAAATTCCTATTTCTAACAGATGAAGGAAATAAAACACTAAAACATGGATAATCACATAAATCAGGTAAATTGCACAAATATTAATTAGAAACAAGATTATTTTAAAATTTTAAATAAACATTCATCTACAATTTTGCAATTTCCTTAACACATAATCAATTAGCATGCTATATCAGAATATGAGCAAGCTATTTATTTTCATATATGAAGAATATAAATGACAAACAGCATGCTGTTTGTAACTAGAGTTATGACAAATGGTAAGCTGACCTGTTCAGTAACTGTCAATCAGCACGCTGTTTACATAGAACACATTCCAAGATGCATTCGAATGACTGAGAATCTTTCTTCAGCAAGGGGCTTTGTGAAAATATCAGCTAATTGAAATTCAGTTGGAACAAAGACCAACTCTATCTTGCCCTTAGCAACATTATCTCTCAAGAAATGGTGTCGAACATCAATATGCTTCGTTCTTGAGTGATTCACCGGATTTTTAGAAATGCTAATGGTGCTAGTGTTGTCACAGTTGATTGGAACTTTTCTACACTTGATATCAAAGTCCCTTAGAGTTTGAATCATCCATAGAAGTTGAGAACAACAGCTCCCAGCTGCTAGATACTCCCCTTCTGCAGTGGATAAAGCAACCGAAGTTTGTTTCTTGCATTGCCAAGACACTAGGCTTTGTCCAAGAAATGTGCAAACACCACTAGTGCTTTTTCTATCAATTAGGCAACCTGCATAATCTGCATCACTATATCCAACAAGATCAAAAGTATTTGTGATAGGATAGAACAAACCAAGAGAAATGGTACCACTTAAATATCGAAATATTCTTTTAATGGCATTTAAGTGAGATTCTTTAGGGTTTGATTGAAACCTTGCACAAACACATACACTATACATTATGTCAGGTCTAGAAGCAGTTAAATACAGTAGGCTTCCAATCATACCTCGATACCTTTTAATATCAACTGCCTTACCATTTTCATCTGCAATCAGCTTGCTGTTTTGCATCATAGGAGTTGATTTTGGTTTTACATCTTCATAACCGAATCTCTTCAGTAGATTCTTTGTGTACTTGGATTGGTGTATAAAAATTCCATCCTTAGATTGCTTGATTTGAAGACCCAAGAAATAGTTGAGCTCACCCATCATGCTCATTTCGAACTCACTATGCATACACTTAGAAAACCACTTACACATAGATTCATTAGTAGCTCCAAAAATAATATCATCCACATATATTTGAACAATAAGAATATCTTTACCATCTTGCTTAATAAATAATGTGGGATCGATTTTACCTCGAATAAAACCATTTTTGATGAGGAACTTACTAAGCCTTTTGTACCAAGCCCTTGGAGCCTGCTTTAAACCATAAAGAGCCTTCTTTAGCTTGAACACATAGTCTGGATACTGTTCATGTTCGAATCCAGGAGGTTGTTTGACATAAACTTCCTCTTCCAGCAAGCCATTTAGAAATGCGCTCTTTACGTCCATTTGATATAGCTTGAATTTCTTGAAACATGCATAGGCAAGAAGCATCCTAATTGATTCCAAACGTGCAACAGGAGCATAAGTTTGATCAAAGTCAATGCCTTCTTGTTGATTATATCCTTGAGCTACAAGCCTTGCTTTATTTCGAGTAACGGTGCCAAATTCATCAACTTTGTTTTTAAACACCCATTTTGTTCCAATGATTGAAGCATCTTCTGGTGGCTTGACAAGTTCCCAAACTTCACATCTTTCAAACTGATTTAATTCTTCTTGCATCGCCATGATCCAATTTTCATCTTCTAATGCTTCATTGATATTTTTGGGTTCTTCTTGAGCTAGGAAGGCTGCATGAGCACAATAATTTGCCTTTCCTCTTCTTGTAGTAATTCCATCAGTAATGTCACCAATGACTAACTTCGGAGGATGATTCTTAACCGTTCTTGTTGCCCTTGGTAAAGAATGTTGAGCTATTTCTTCATGAGTTTTCTTTCTTATCTTTTCTTGAGGTGACTGATCTTTTTCATCATAAATAGGTAGTTTCTCAGTAGTCCTTGATCCTCTTTGGCCTTCCAAAGACATTTTTGCAATTCTGGAGATTTTATTTTCCATTTCAGCTTGCTGACTTGAACTTTCAGCGTGCTGATTGTTATTGTCTACATCATCTTTGACTTGCTGACTTTCTTCTTCATCTTCATCTTCAGTTTGCTGATCTGAACTTTCATCTTGCTGATTTGCACTGCCAGTTTGCTGATTTGCACCTCCAGCTTGCTGATTTACACTTCCAGCTTGCTGATTTGCACTTCCAGCTTGCTGTTTTTCACTTTCAGCTTGCTGTTCTGCAAAATCTTTCTCATCTCTTGGTAGATCATTGTTAGGTTCTTGAAAAGTAACATCAATAGATTCTTCAACAATATGCTTATTAATATTATAAACTCTATAAGCTCTACTTGTTAAAGAATAACCAAGAAATATGGCTTCAAAGGATTTAGCATCGAATTTACCATCTTTACCAATTGTCTTGAGAACAAAACACTTGGAACCAAAAATCTTGAAGTAACTGATATTAGGCTTCTTGTTTCTCAACAATTGATATGGAGTTTTGTCCAAAATTGGCCTGATTATAATTCGATTCAACAAATAGCATGCCGTATTCACCGCTTCGGCCCAAAAACTTCTAGGAAGCTTGCTTTCTTGTAGAAGAGTCCTTGCTGTTTCTTGAAGTGACCTATTCTTTCTTTCCACCACTCCATTTTGTTGTGGAGTTCTTGGAGCAGAAAATTCATGGGAGATTCCTCTTTGTTCACAATATGTAATGAATTTCTCATTGACAAATTCACCTCCTCTATCACTTCTTATATCTACAAGTCTTGTATCATGCTTGTTCTCAAGTAATTTAATTAGTTTCTCAAATTCATCAAAAGCACAATCTTTAGTACGAAGAAACAATACCCAAGTAAATCTAGAAAAATCATCTACAATTACAAAACCATATTGTTTACCTCCAATACTTTTATAAGCTTCAGGACCAAATAAGTCCAAATGCAGTAGCTCTAAAGGTTTAGAAGTAGATACCATTTTCTTTGCTTTGTGAGTGCTTCGAATTTGTTTACCCAATTGGCATGCTGAACATACTTCAACCTTAGAATACTTCAGTTTTGGTAGTCCTCTGACCAGATTCTTGCTTGATAGTTTATTAAGCAAGTCCATGTGTGCATGTCCCAACCTCCTATGCCAAATATAAGGATCATTTTCGAAAATTGCAGACAAACAGCATGCTGTTTCCTGCATTTCGAAGTTTAATACATATATATTTCCTTCCCTTCTAGCAACTAGGGGGATTTTGTTAGCACGAATAGTAATAATAGTTTTATCTATGCCAAACTTAACAAAATGTCCATCATCAAATAATTGAGTGACACTAAGTAAATTATATGAAAGACCTTTGACATATTGAACTTTATCGATCGAAATATTACTATTACCAATAGAACCAATACCAAGTATTCGAAGAGTCTTGCTATTGCCAATTGTAACTCTTCCACCTTTCTTCATGTTGAGACTTATGAACTGAGACTTGTCTCCACACATATGTCTAGTGCATCCGCTATCCAAAATCCATTGATTTGACTTTACTTTAGCGGTAAGACATATCTACAAAAACAAACAAACACCAATTTAATGTTTTGGTACCCATATAGGTTTGGGTCCAAATTGGTTAGAAGCAAGGATATATAAAACATTTAAATCAGCTTTCTTGATCCACATTTGGATCACTTTTGGTGACTGTTGGTAAGCTGTTTGTCTTCTGTCAGGAGCATTCCAGCGTGCTGTTTGTCTTTTGTCAGGAGCATTCCAGCGTGCTGTTTGTCTTCTGACTGCTCCATTCTGGTAAGCTGATTTTCCTTTGTGGTTGATTTGAACCACACACTCTTTTTCCATATGGCCTTTTCCACCACACTTGTTGCAAATCTTCCAGGGCATAGCGTAATCATAAGGTATGCCATTTCTACCATCATATTGAAGTACACTATGCTTCTTGTTTAAGTTTATGCCAACTCCTTCTCTGACCAGGGGAACATTTGTCTTCTTCATTAATGTCTTTAAGCTGTCTTCTCCTTGAACAAAGGTTTCCATGCCTTTCTGGAGGTTCTTGACCTTTTTTCCAGAAGAGAGATCAAATCAGCTTGATGATTGATAAGTTCAGCTTGCTGTTTTCTCTTTTCTGCAGATTTTGAGGATTCGGCTTGGCTTGACTCTTTGTGCTTGAATGATTGTATACATTCATTCTTTTCTTCAATCTCTGACTTCAATCTTCTAAGTTCTTTCATGAGAGCCTCATTTCTTTGAAGAATCACTTTGTTGACTCCTTCGAATTGAACTAGTTTCTCCTTTAAATCAGCAATGAGATCATTATGGTTTGTTTCTGGATTCTTCTTAGTCATTAACTCAGCAATAATCTTCTTTAACTGATTGTTGTTCTTTTCCAGCTTGCTATTCTTATTCTTTAGTTCCATAAACTCAATTATGGACACATGATTTGGTACCTGCATGGTTAGTTCTTCTAGCATATTATGAGATGAAGGTAAATCAGAATTGATTGAGTTTACCTCACTTGCATCATCTTCTGAATCTGAACAGTCACTATCCACAAAGCCTTCTTTTATGGATCCTAGTGAGCTTTCTTCGTCATGTAGACCTACAAGAGCCAAATTCACCATGTCTTCACTTGAGTCATCACTAGAGTCTGAGTCATCATCACTCCAAGTCAGTAAGGCCTTTGATTTTCTCTTGTCTTTAAAAACAGCTTGCTGTTTAGACTTTAGCTTGAAACAGTCCTTTTTAAAATGGCCCGGCTTGCCACATTCGAAGCAGGTTTGTTCCTTGGCTTTCTTTTTGGAGAAATCACCTCTTTCTCTTTTCATTCTATTTTTCTTCTCGATCAGTCTCTTGATCTTTTGTGAGATAAGTGCCATTTCTTCATCAGATTCTTCATCAGACTCAAACAGCTTGCTGTTTGACGATTCTGGCTTGCTGTTTGTAGAATGCAGAGCCAAATTCCTCATTTTGGCTAAAGGAACCCGAACACCTTCAATCTGACTTTTGTTTAACTTACTTTCAAACTGTTCTAGCTCAGCAAAAACAGCTAGGTGATCCATGGTGTCGATTGTTGAGGATGATTCCAAAGCCGTGACCTTGGCTTCATAAATAAATGGTACCGCACTTAACACTTTCATGTTAATTTCATCTTGTGGAATATCTTTTCCAAGTCTCTTTAATGAGTTTATCGTAACTTGGAACCTTGCTTGACCTTCTTTGATAGTTTCATCATCCTTGAGCTTGAAGTTTCCAAAATCATTCATTAACTTGCTAAGCTTCACCTTCCTTAAGGTTTTTGATCCTTCATGATAGGTTTCCAAAGCATCCCACATTTCTTTTGCTGTCTTTAGGGAGGAGACTTTGTCATACTCAGCTTGATCTAGAGCATTCATGATGGAGTTCCTAGCTTCTCCATTATAACCGCAATTGATAATCTCATCGGGAGTAAGATCATCAACATCTTTTGGATTGTTCTTATCATCCAGAAATTCGAAGTCTCCTTTTTGCACCACTCTTAATACCAGAGATCTCTTGGACAAGAATGTTTCCATTCTACATTTCCACCAGTTGTAATTTTCTGATCCAGTGAGGAGAGGAGCTCTATAATCTGATTTAGCTTCGAGATATTGTTCACCCATGATCGATACCTTCCTGTTACAGAAATATTAGTATACCTCGCTCTGATACCAATTGAAAAACAACACCTAGAGGGGGGTGAATAGGTGTTTTTTGGTTAATAGTGTGAATTTATGAACTGTTTTGAAATTTACTGAAAACAGCTTGCTGTTTGTAATAACACAGTTCACAAACAGCACGCTGATTGTACCTGAAATGCAATGCAGAAAGAATATAAACAGTAAGTAAAAGAGACACACAATCTTTTAGCCAGGTTCGACCCCTAATCCCCTATGGTCTACGTCCTGGTCCCTTACCAAACTTGGTAAGAGAATATATTATTGATCAACTATAAACCGATTACAAGATCCAACAATATATCTCCCTTAACCCTTGCTGATTACAAATGGCTTGCTGTTTACCTGTGAACAACTAACTTTCTAAGTACTACTTCCCAAGTATACTTCTCTAGTCTAGTTCGACTCACCCTAAAACCTGAAGCCAATCTTGTACAACAGCAAAACAATACACTTTGAACAATACAAATGTTTTGAAAGAATACAACTCAACCTATAAATCCTCAGAATAATTAATATGCGTATATGATGAGGTTTGAAGGTTTTGAAAGATTTAGCAATGAAAGCTCAGTAGTTGTGTGAGTATATCTTGTTTTCTACACGTTGTATTCAGTGACAAGAACTGATGTTATTCAGTTCTTATATAGGTGAACAAGATCTGAAGGTTTAAGGCTTGAAAGAATTCCAACGGTATGAATTCAAGCCGTTAGTAATGGAGAGCTTCTTTTGAGCAATGGGATGTGTTTGATTCTCTGCAAAGCTGAGCACTGGTGCGTGTATGGTGAAGATAATGTGCAGGGAATAATGTTTGTATGAGTCCCATGTGATGTATTTGAGTGGAGGTATGGAGGTGTAATAAAATAAGGTAAAGTAACCTTATTTATTCAAAGGAATTTTGTCTTGTCTCCAAAAGCTTAAGTGGGAGGTATGGTGAATATATATTCTGAGGATCTTTACAAATAATCTATATATAATCAATATATCATCTCCTCTTGATGTTCTCTTAAAATCCCGAAATGAAACTGCAAAAGCGTCAGACACAATCAGCTTGCTGATTGTACAATTGGCATGCTGTTTGCGACAAATGGCTTGCTGTTTGATGTGTACTGATTAGACAATCAGTAAGCTGTTTTACCCTGCAGAAACACGTTAGAGCATACACAAATGGCATGCTGTTTTAACCTGCAAGACCAAGTTAGAACAAACAAAATAGCATGCTGTTTTTATATCTAAAAGCCAAATGGCTTGCTGTTTGTTATCATCAAAACCTAGGAGTTTCATTCTTAATATAAATTACATCACAGCTATTGGGGAACTAATCCCATCACAGCCAATAAGAATCTGTATAAATTACATAGTGTTAGCAAACAAATGATGATGATGCATTTAGGGTCTGGAATTCTTGGTCAGTTGATAGGCGTAAAAGATAGTCATGTAGAAAATATACGGATGGAAAGAAACCGATCATATATTTTGTCACATGACATTCGAGTTTAAAAGCACAGGTGGAGCTTAGATTAGCTACCTTAGCAGATAATTGAGTTCCATCCATGAGTTTTAGCAACGTTTCACCACTTTCGCTTTTATCAATCTTAGCCAGCTTTGAAGAAAAACGAATTGTGTCTGGTGGAAGCTGATTTGCAAGAGTCTCTAGAAGTATTCCCCTCTCCACAGCATGAACCTCTTGGCTGTCAGGTATTGTGATAGTCATACAGACTATTTATGGACAAAAGAATTCTACTGTGGACGTTTACTACGACGAACTAACCTTTCGTCTTCCTCTTTGAACTTAAATGAGCGCAACTCCCTTCCATCTTCTCTTTTTATTGCCATCCTGTACAGCTGAATACATGAAAAAGTTAGGGAGAAGGGAATAAAAAGGAAAAGATTGGCTTAGCAAAAGAAGAAAAAGAAAAAGGAAAGGAGTGTATTAACATCTAAGCTATTGTAGTGCAGAAATGTTTGACAGAAGAAGTCCGTGAACTCAGTTATGCTTTAATTGCATAAACCTCCTAAAGGAGCATCAAGATTATAGAATATCTACCAAAGTATGATTTCAATTATGATTTTAAAATATGTGAAACAGCTAAAAATTTCATTCTCAATTTGAAAGCACTTCAAAAAACCAATGACAAAGTTGCAATCACATGCATGTACATCTTCCAAGGACAGAATTGAAAAAGATGAATGTTACACGACTGCATGAACTACAATATGTTATATGCAGGAACCAGCAATCAACTGAAAAATACTTTTAGATGATCTGAATAAGTCGAATAAGATGGTGTTCTTTGATTTTTCCTCCCCTGCGTGCACAATGGAAGACAGTAAGACACTATGCTTGCAATCAACTGAAAAATACTTTTAGATGATCTGAATAAGTTGAATAAGATGGTGTTCTTTGATTTTTCCTCCCCTGCGTGCACAATGGAAGACAGTAAGACACTATGCTTCTAGAGATAATTATACAAACAACAGCAATGTGGGCTACGATAGGGAAATATTACTTTTCTAATTTTCTAAATCTGAATTGTTGGAATTTACTTTTCTAATTTTCTAAATTTTTTAGCTTAAAAAATAAATAAGAGTTATATAAAGAAACTTTGATTAGGGAAATATTACTAGCTGTGGACAGTTTTTTAAGTTTTCCGTTCCTTACTCACTGAATAGTTTTAACAATGGGAAAAGATGATTTCAATGCTATTTAAGCGTTGAATCTTTAAAGGAGCACCAGTTCATCAAGAAAGTTCAATGAGTCCATTTACATTTTCTTTTAGTGTTCTGATTCATAACAGGCTTCAACATTGTAATAATTTAAACACCATCAAAACCTTTTTCTTCATTAACCCCTAATTACATAGATTATTTTCTCTGAACCATAATATTACAGAGGAAGATAAAGAGTGCACAGAGTCCAAATTTAAACAAACTTGTGAGCAAGATGAACAAACCTCATTTGTTGTGGTGTTCGTAAGGCAGATGTGTGCATGATATCCAAAGAAACCAACAAGTAGAAGAGAAACTATGGCCAAAAAGACCATAATCAGTATCTGTGTGTTATATGATCCCAACAACCACTGTTACAAGACAAACTATTAGAATACAAATTCAAGATTAACACAATGACATCTATATAGGTTACTGAAATGGGTTTTTCATCAGCTCATCATTACAATACAATCAATAACTTTTGCTAACACCATTTCAATTTCTTCACTGGGAATAAACAACTAACACAATTAGAGCAAATATATAAATATTCCAAATTGTGCAGCAAACAAAAACCAAAAACCTCTAAAAAATCTACATAAAGCCACATAAAAAATGAAAATAAAAACCAAAAATGGAAAAATGGAAAGACAAATACTACGTGCATCCAAAGCTCCAAACCATAAATCCATGAACATCGAAAATAAAAGGCGAAACGGAAGAGAGGGGGGAGAGAGAGAGAGAGGAGAAAGGGAGAGGGAGAGGGAGAGAGAGAGAGAGAGAGAGAGAGAGAGAGAGTGTGTGATATAACAGTGGGCATTCATATCGAAATGGGGTAATACCTCCAAATTGAAACTCGGAATCCACTTAAAAATCCCCAAATCCAAAGCCCAAACCGAAGAAGCCCTGAAATCGAAAAGAAAGATCAATTAGCTGAAGTTTAAGTAAAGAAATTGAATGGATTGAACTCAAATTGAAGAATCCCCAATTGAAAAAGCCCTAATTTATAGAAGCCCCAATTTGAAGAAGCCAAAGCTTCAAATCGAAGCCCTAATCAATTGAATTGAGAAGCCAAATATGTACAAAGAGTTTAACTGAAGAGATATTTACGAGAGAGAGAGAGAGAGAGAGAGAGAACGCGTTGAGAGAGAGAGAGAGAGCGCGCGATAGAATAGAATGAGAGAGTTGATAGTATCATTTTGTTTGAGTGTAAGGTTCAAACAGGCGGGATAAAGATTTCACAGGCGGGATAAATGTCGCTAAAATATTTCACTGGGAACCGTGTTGTTACAATTATTTTTCCAGCTTTTACGATTACTTTTCTGTTTTTCTGATTTTTTTGATTTTGTTTTTATAATATGCATTTTACATTTAATAAATAAATAGAACCTAAAAAATAATAACAATTAAATACCTTGATATTCGAAAAAAAAACCTCATTCAATTGGTAAACTCTTATTTCTTTTTAAAAACTCAAATATTATAGAGGTAAATGTGATTTTTAATAATTAAATAATTTTTTGGTTAAAAAATTCAAAATTGAGTTTATTAATGATCTAAGGTAACATATTATGTATGTTGCTAACATCCAACACTTTAAAGCTAAGGTAACAACATGTTTATGGCTAAGGTAACATAAAAAACAAAATGTTATATTAGGTCTAAAGTAACATGCTAAGGTAACATATTCTAGCAACATCCATGAAAAAGATGTAACGATAGCCCATATATGGCGTAGTGATGTGCTTCTGTAAGGTTCACATCAGGCATTGGTTCCCCATTAGAACTGACTTCAAGGTCTGCATCATCATGTGCTCTCCAGTCACCATACTTCTCATAGAATTCAGCATGTCTTTGAGCATAGTATTCTTTGACATGCTCTAAGATACTGCTGGAAACATCTTGGTCTGTTTCCATGAGAGTGATCATCCTTTCCAAAACGAAGAAATAAATTCTTCTCCTTACCTTTACCGTTTTGAATGAGAGATCACGCATGCCTACCACATGTGAAACTATCTCCATAGTGAAATCTGGTTCTACAGTTATACATGTAGTTCCATAGTCCTTGAGATTATACTTGCTAACGTTTTTGTTGACTCGGTCCAGTTCCACTGAGACAGATGTAATGCTCCCTTCAATTGACTTTTTCAATAGTTCAAAACTATTTACTTTTCTGTTATTAATGGGCTTCTCTGTCAAAACTGCTCCATGCTTCTTTTTCTTTGCTGCTGCAACTGTCTTCCCTTTTATCTTGGTTGTACGATAGGCTCGTGCTCTTGTCTTTCTTCTGTTAGATGAGAAATTCTTGACAAGCTTTCGTACCTTGACAGTTTCTTCAAGTTGACCCTTGACAGTATCTTTCATGACAGCAACTTTGACAGCTTCGACTGTTTGGCTCTTGACAGTATCTTTCACTTGGGTGTCTTCAGCCAATATGACAGTATCCTTGTTGATAGTATCTTTTTCAGCATTAAAGCATTCAACTACCAGTCTCAAGATACTTGCCTCCAAGGCTTCAAAAATTTCTAACTCCCCTTCATCATTGACAGCATCTTTCTTTTCAGTACTGGGAGTTTCTTTCTCTTCTTGGGTAGCATCCATCTGAGTTTGTGTAGCAACATTCTCAGATGCTTCTCTCCTAGAACTCCTGACTTTTCCAGGTTCACCACTTCCTCCAATTTCATCCTCATCATCATCCAGAGTATCATCATAGTAGCAGCTTCCTCCCATCTTGGCATTAGCATCAGAGATCAGCTTCTTTATGATTGAGCTAATTTCCTCATCTCTTTTTGCTAACAGCCTATGAATATCTTTGACAACTTTAATTTTATCACTGGTCCTGAGACAACTATTTCTAGCTAATACAATTATAGTAGATGTGGAAATTACATACTCCTCGAATTGACCAGCCTTGTCTTGTGAATCTCTTAAGCTTCTGTCGTAGTCTTGCAGATCTGCTACAAACGATAGTGTGTTGCAGCAAATCTGTTTCTTGAACATGTAACCTGTCACGAGCTTTGACTGAGAAAATACCCAATTCAAATAATTCAAGGTGATAGTAACCTTAATCGCAGAGTCTGCTATTAAAGGAATATTCAGTGGTTGACAGTACGAGCTCCCGCCAATGTTGCTATCGGAACTCCAGACTTGTTATCAAGTGTGAGAATGTCACTGTCTCTTGCTTCAGCCAATGTTGCTGTCAGATGTAGCTTTGTCGTGACTTTGCAACATTTGTCTTCTTTTAACTTTACTATCAAAAACATGACAGTAACTTTTATTCTTGCTGTCTCCTGGATGTATTCCTTGAGGCTTGAACAAATGTATGAACTTCTCCCAAATCATACAATTATTACATGACAGCAATTATTCGAATACGAAGACAAACTCTGGCTGTGACAGTATGTTCAACTTAGTAAAAACTAAGTACAGGGAAATATAGTTAAGTTGTCTCTATGCTATCACCCATAAATCCCAATAAGAATGATGAAGAGAAGGATGCTCAGAGTCAAACAATTACCCTCCCTTTTATAGGGGGGTAAAAGAAGGTTAAAAAAGCCCACAGTCAAAATTCTCCATCCCCATGCAGAGAATAGTAAAGACACAGTCAAAAGACTATGATTCCCATGCAGTATTAAATGGTCAAAACAAATTCCCACAGTCAAATGCACGATTCCCAAGTAACACTTTCCAAAAAACTCATTTACTACAAACCTTTGACAAAAATACATATGTATTAACCAAAACACTAAATTATATTCCTCCAAAAATTGATATCCCACCAATCACAAAAATACTTCAAATTTTTAAATTCCCCAAATTCAAATTACATCACTATTTCCAAGTCACACAGCGGACAGACCCGCTGAGTGACTTCAAAACAAATCAAAAGAACAACCCACATATCAAGTACAAAGAAAAATCATCCCCAGTGGGAAGTGCTCAACGGGCTACTCATGCCTCTCAGCGGGTCCTCCTCCTCATCCCCAATGGCACCCCCTTCCACATCATCTTCTCCCTCACCATAAACTGTCGCTATCACGGATAGCGGCGTAATAGCTTCAATGACCGGAATTTCCTCGGTTGCAACCATGTCAATCTCAGCGGCCTGCACGCCAACATCACTAACGGCGGCATCAACCTGTCAACCAACACTTACTCTGGCCACTTCCTCAAGACGGACTTCCAGAGACTTCACTTTACGTTTGGACTTCCTCGTTTTCGATTTAAGTTTAGACACTTTTGTCTTCAAACGGGCAATTTTTGCAGTACTCTCAGCGGCCCTCTCCCTTAGCTGAACAACCTCAACCGAGTCATCGCTAGTAACCGTTGTACGAACCTTGGCGGATTCTTCTTTCACAATCTCGGTGAATTCAGGACTACTTTTGAACTTTCTTATAGCATCCGCTTGAAAGGCATATGATGTAGCCTATTTGTATTTCGAGGATACAACTCAACTTAAACCAGATTGTAATAGTAAATAGTATATAGACTGTCACAAGGAATCTCAGATTGTATTATCTGTCAGAAGAAAAAGATCAAGGTCAATCTACGGACTTGAGGAATTACTACATTGAAAGAAGCTCAGTCATCTGATCAAGCCTCAGTGAAGTATTCGTTAAAGAAGTGGATTCGTTTAAAGTGACAGAGATTTCAAGGTGACAGAGTCAGTACAGAAGAATTAAAAAGAGAGAGAGAAGAATAGAAAAGGAACCAGTTTTTAAAGTCAAAAATAAAGAAAAGCCGTTGAAGTTAGTCGTTCATGAACCAGACCGTGCATCGAGCGTCAGCAGAAATTCGGTGGTACTTCTTTATTACTTTCAGTGGTTCGAGAAAAAGAATTTGCGCTATCAATAGATTTATATTAATTCTTATTTAATTAACATATTTATGTAATTTATTTAATTAATAAATTAATTCATTCTGAATTAATTAATTTATTAAATTAATTATCATGTTAATTAACGTTGAATTAATGTATTAATCTAAATTGATTTAATTAATTAATTAATGAATTAATCATTATTTGTTTAAATGATTAATTGATTAAGTAATTAATTAAATTAAAACAAAAGAGATTTGGGTTATGAATTTGCATGGGCTGAATCCAAAAGAAATGAACTGGGCTGGTTGAAAAGCCATTGGGCTCAAGGCCCAATTGAAGTGCAAGATCTGTTAAAAGTGAGGTACTAAGTTGTAATTTTGTGTGTGAACACAAAATTAAGAAATCAAGTTGTTGTAGGCACATGTACTGAATAAACAATGAACTTGGCTTATTAAACAAATCAAATGGTTTGCAAAAGAATTAAAGGAATGAACAAGTCACATGCAAACTGTCGGCAACAGCTTTCTTCACCTTCCTATCCGGCGAGTGCGCAACACGCGCCCGGGACTTCCTAGCAAAACTGCTGGCGCGTGCTGTTTAATCTGGCCTCCTGCGACTGGTTCTCAGCTTGTTGTTCAAATCATTTGTTCAACATAATTAATTCAATCGAGTTTTTAATTCAACAATACAATTCATCAATTGTATTGGCGATTGTCTTGGAAGATTGGATTGTCTTGGCGATTGTCTTGGTAGTTCAAAATCAATTGTCTTGGAAAGCTTGATTGTCTTGGCGATTGTCTTGGCAGTTCAAATTCGATTGTCTTGGCAGTACAAATCTAATTGTCTTGGAAGAACAGATTGTCTTGGCGATTGTCTTGGAAGAACAGATTGTCTTGGAGATTGTCTTTGATGTACAAAATGAAATCAAAATTCACAGAGACGTCCAAGATTTGTTCAACAAAAATAAATCAACCAAGGCAAAGACACGGGGGCTATAAATACAACACAATATCAGTTCAAGATTATCAGAACACACAGCAACTCTCTCTCATCTTTAAGATATCATTCAAGAGCAATAAATTCCCAGAAAATCAAAAGCTTTGTAGTTGTAATATTTAATCCGTTCAAGCTTGATTACTTGTGACTCTTGTACTATTAGCGAGTTTTTACTCCTAATCTATATCTCGATTTTTATTAACAAATTAAGAAAAGTTCATGTCGAATTTTCTAATTTGTTTTTATTAACTTGATATTACTCTGTACTGATTTTGTAACAACCCTCAAGTTTAATATATTGTTATATTTAACTTGAACTTTGTTTCATTTAATTCCGCATAAAATTTGTCTAAAGTAAATTTAAATCTTAAGGACAAATTTCGATAAAAGGATAAAGATTGTATTCAACCCCCCCTTCTACAATCTTATTGGACCTAACAATTGGTATCCGAGCCGTTTGATTGATATACAAATCAAGATCCTATTCTTATTCAATTAAAAATCAAGCTCGAATTTTTAACTCTCTTAAAAATTCATCATGACTTCTAAAGCCATTGTTAAGATACCTATCTTTGACAAAGATAATTATGATATGTGGAAGAATAAGATGGAGTTGTTTCTGGAATGTACAAACATTAAATATTTGGTTGTCTTGAAAACCGGACCTAAAACTCCTATGGTCTATGAAGATGAAGTTGAAGCTGAGGGTAAAATTGTGATTCCTGCTAAATCTTATGAAAAGGACCCTGCTACCTATACACCTGATGAAAAGGAGGATGCAGGGCTTGATAAAAACCTCAGACTCATTCTAATAGATTCCCTGGATGCTGTGATGTATAGCCATGTGATGAATTGTAAAACTGCCAAACACATGTGGGAAACTATTGAAACCATTAATGAAGGAACCGATGAAGTCAGGGAGAACAGACTTCAAATCTTAACCTCTGAGTATGAACACTTCAGAGCTGGCCCTAATGAAGGCATTCAAGAAGTGTTTGAAAGGTATAATAAAATAATCAACAACTTGCAAATCCATGGCAAGAACTATACACAGAAGGAGATTAATCTGAAGTTCTTACTGACTATGCCGACTCACCTGGAACACAGGATAACAGCAATAAGAGAATCTCGTGACTTGAATAAAGTTTCTCTTGAAAAACTCTTCGGTATTTTAAAAACCTATGAGTTGGAACAAGTCCAACAGAAAGAGATTCATGGTAAAGGTAGAGTTGCAAGTTCATCTACAGCATTAGTGGTTGAGGCTCCTAAGGAAGTGGAAGCTAAGGTTGTTCGACCTTACAGCTCAGACAAGGAGCAGACTGAAGTGGAACATGGTCAGACACCAGCTACTCAGGATGGAAGTGAGTTTTACTCATTAGAAGAATTGGATCAGTTGGAGGATGAATCCATGGCACTCATGGTTAGACAGTTTGGCAACTTCAGATTCAGGAGAAATCCTAAGTTCAAGTTCAAGTCTAATAACAGATTCCAGAGAGGAGGTTCCTCATCTTCCAGTAGCAGAGGTGGCTACAAAACTGGAACTGTTGATAGAAGCAAAATTCGTTGTTATAATTGCAATGAACTTGGACACTTTGCCACTGAGTGTCAGAAACCCAAACAAGCCCAGAAGAGAGATTATGTTCCTGAAAAGAAGAAACCTGGAAAAGCCTATGTGGCTGCTGGTAAAAGCTGGGATGACACAGATAGTGAAGATGAAGAATTTGGAAATCTTGCACTAATGGAAAATGGTGACATGCTCACTGATCCTAAACCACAGGTAAAACTTACTGACTCTGAGTTGGTTCGTCAGTTAGGTGGCTCCTTGGCTAATGCACAAAAACACATTGCTAGATTAAATTTGTTAAACACTGAACGTGAAAATGAAGTGTTAGAACTAAAAAAGGTGCATGTTAATCAAGATCAACAAAAAGAGGAAATAGCACGACTTAATAGAAGAGAGAAATCTATTCTAGAAGTAGTGACTAAACAACTTTCTAAAATTGCTGAACTTGAAACCAAGGTTAGTGCTTGCTTTAATTCTGTTAAACTTTCTAAAGAGCATTTCAATAAACAAGCTATAGAACGAACTGTAGGAATAGGGTTTGGTTATAACGAAGCTGTTGGATTGTTAGGCATAAATACCCCTAACCTTGTTAGTGCTAAAGAGAGGGGTATACCACATGTGCTTAAGAATGTTGAAGATCCGCTCTTTAAGAAGTCGATTGCAGAACCTCCAAACTTCACTTCTATCATTATTCAAGAAGAGATGCGTAATGAGGACAGTGCAAATGGCATAGTCCTTGATAATGTTAAATCTGTTAAGAAACCAGTTAAGGTTGTTTATCCAACCAGTTCATCTAAAACTGGGTTAAGTAGTCATAAGTTGAAAAAGAACAATAACATGTCTAACATGCATACCATGCCTATCATTGATAGTTATCATAAAGCATGTGGTGTTGTCAATTGTATGTCTTGTGCTTTTAATGTAATGTCTGCTTACTTTAATGGTAATCAAGCATGTGCTGGTAAGACTGCTCCTCGACAACATATGAACAAGAATAAAAATGTTAGATCAAAGACTGCTAGTCCTCCTCGAGATAGGAGAGAGACATTTGTATCAAAGCCTAAACAAACTTTTGGTAAGGCTGCTTGCAAGGTCAAATGTTCAGTCAATGAAACAAATGTTATTGCTACTAAAGAAACATGGATACCCAAGATAAAACAAAAGATTGTCAAATCTATTTATAGGGTTAAATGTTTGTTGGTTAATGGTGAAATTGGTGTCAAGGTTAAAAATGTTGTTTTGCCTGACAAAGGCCAATTCTTTAAGTATTCTGGACCCAATCAGATTTGGGTTCCGAAGAAGGTTTAACCTATTTGTCAATGCAGGGTGTGAAACAGGTTGATCGAGTGACCTGGATCTTGGACAGTGGATGTTCAAGGCATATGACTGGTGACAGAACCCTGCTGACAAATGTGGTGGAGAAGGCCGGCCCAGTAGTTACCTTTGGAGATAACAGCAAAGGTAGAACTGATGGATATGGCAGACTTGAAGCTGGAAATGTTATCATTGATGAAGTTTCTTTTGTGAAAGGACTTGAGCACAATTTGCTCAGTGTCAGTCAATTCTGTGACAAAGGATATGAAGTTTATTTCAACAAGAAGAATTGTCTAATTTCACACAAGAGACATGAAAAGCCACAACTGACAGGAGTTAGAAAAGGCAATCTGTACGTAGCCAATATGAACTCTGGAAGCACTGAAGAAATCACTTGCTTCTACACTAAAGCATCTAATGACGAGAGTTGGCTATGGCACAAGAAACTTTCTCATCTCAATTTCAAAACAATGAATTCTCTAGTTAAAAGAGAATTGGTGAGAGGTTTGCCTTCAATGGAATTCACTCAAGAAGGACTGTGTGATGCATGTCAAAAAGGCAAGCTAAAAAGGGCAAGTCACAGGAGCACTGACACATCTTCAATAACTGAACCATTACAATTACTTCATATGGATTTGTTTGGTCCAGTTAATGTGATGTCCATGTCAAGGAAGAGATATGCTCTAGTGATCGTTGATGATTTTTCAAAATACACATGGGTCATATTTTTGAATTCTAAAGATGAGACTCCACAACTGGTGATTGATCACATCAAATTAATTGAGCGAGATTCTACGTATCTAGTGAGAGCTATAAGATCAGACAATGGAACTGAATTCAAGAATGCAGTTCTAAATGACTTCTGCACTGAGAAGGGTATAACTAGACAATACTCAGCTCCAAGAACTCCTCAGCAAAATGGAGTAGTGGAAAGAAAGAACAGAACCTTGATTGAAGCTGCACGTACTATGCTAAGTGAATCAAGGCTTCCATTGTACTTTTGGGCTGAAGCTGTCAACACTGCTTGCTATACCCAGAATCGAACTCTAATCAATAAAGATCATATGAAGACACCCTATGAAATTATGGCTGATAAGAAACCATCACTCAAATACTTTCATGTATTTGGGGCAAAATGCTTTGTGCTTAAAGAAGGTGATGATCAAGGTGGTAAATTCGATACCAAAGCATTTGAAGCAATTTTTATTGGTTATTCAATGAGGGCATACAGGGTGTATGTGATTGATGAACAGAAGATGATGGAAAGTGTCAATGTAACATTTGATGACACTAAACTCCCTAGTATCCAAACTGAGGATCCATCTGAAAAGCTATCTTTCGATGACATGACAGATACAGATTCAGATGATGACAATGCACCTGAGATTTTTGCTGATGCTAATGACAACAATGATAATAATGATGATGATCAGGGTAATGGTGATGAAAACAATGATAATAATGAAGATACCCCTGACACTCCTGAACAATCATCTAGTCAACCTGGCAACAACTCAGGGGGAGACAATGAAGGGTCAACTGGTCACACACAACATCACAATGAAGAACAAGGCGAATCATCAAGATCTAATCTTCCCAGACAGACTGTTTGGAATAGAGCTCATCCTTTTGAGCTAATCATTGGTGATCCAGATGTTGGTGTGAAAACTAGAAGTGCTACTCAAAATCAATGTAATTATTCAGGGTTTCTATCTGAAATGGAACCTAAGAAAACTGAGGAAGCTCTTTCTGATCCTGATTGGGTGATTGCTATGCAAGATGAACTCAATCAATTCAAACAACAAGAAGTATGGAAGCTGGTACCCAGACCAAAAGACAGGAAAGTGGTTGACACTAGGTGGGTATTCAGAAACAAACTTGATGAAGATGGCATAGTGACGAGAAATAAAGCAAGACTGGTAGCAAAAGGTTATTCACAAGCTGAAGGCATTGATTATGATGAAACCTACGCTCCAGTGGCAAGACTTGAGGCTATCAGAATATTCTTGGCATTCGCAGCATTCTCAAACTTTAAGGTTTATCAAGTGGATGTCAAGAGTGCTTTTCTGAATGGTAAGCTAGATGAAGAGGTATATGTAGAACAGCCCCCTGGTTTTGAAGATCCAGATCTATTGGATTATGTCTACTTTCTCTTCAAGGCTATCTATGGTCTTAAGCAAGCACCAAGGAAATGGTATGACACTCTCTCTGAATTTTTACTTGAAAATGGTTTTGTTAGAGGTGTCATAGACAAAACTCTCTTTACAAAGAAACATAAAAATGATACAATATTAGTTCAAATCTATGTGGACGATATAATATTCGGGTCTACTAATGATCTTCTTTGCAAGAAATTTGCTAAGTTAATGCAGGGTAAGTTTGAAATGAGCATGATGGGTGAGCTGAAGTTCTTTCTTGGATTGCAAGTAAGTCAAAGGACATATGGGATATTTATCTGTCAATCCAAGTATGTCAGAGAGCTCCTCAAGAAATATCAAATGGAGGACTCATCTTCAGCAAGAACACCATCATCTACAGCTGTTAAATTTGGAGCATGTGAAAATTCTATCAAGGTAGATATCACAAGCTACAGAGGTATGATAGGCTCATTACTTTATCTTACTGCAAGTAGACCAGATATTATGTATGCTACGTGCTTGTGTGCAAGGTTCCAATCAGATCCTAGAGATGTTCATCTCATTGCTGTTAAAAGAATCTTGAGATATCTTAAGGGTACGCCTAACTTAGGCATCTGGTACCCTAAAGATTCTGGTTTTAATCTTGTTGGATATACAGATTCAGATTATGCAGGAAGTGTTGTAGATAGGAAAAGCACCTCTGGGAGTTGTCAATTCCTAGGTGGCAGGTTGGTTTCCTGGTACAGCAAGAAACAGCAAACAGTTTCCAACTCAACAGCTGAAGCTGAATACATAGCTGCTGGAAGCTGTTGTGCACAGATTTTGTGGATTAGGAATCAGCTAAGGGACTATGGCTTTGTACTTGACAAAATTCCTATTTTGTGTGACAATACAAGTGCCATAGCAATCTCAAACAATCCTGTGCAGCATACGAGGACAAAGCACATTGATATCAGGTATCATTTCATTAGAGAGCATGTCATGAATGGTACCGTGGAGTTACATTTTGTACCCACGGAAGAACAAACAGCAGATATTTTTACTAAGTCTCTTGACGAATCCACATTCACCAGAATTGTTGGTGAATTGGGTATGTTAAATAGTCCTAGTAATTAAATTAGTTAATATCTGAGGTTTGCTCTTTAATAATTTATAAGTGATTACTTTGTTAATATTTGTTATTAAAATCACTTGTATAATTATTTTATCAACTTATCTTCTTGCTTGTTAATTCTCAAATCAGTGTCATTATCTTCTTAATATATTCCTACTTACTTCTTTTAATTTTAGAATATTTTAATTTTCTCTAAAAATATTTTTCTCAAATTTTACAAGTTGAAATTAATGAGAAATCTATTTTTGTTGAAAATTACTTTTGAATATTTGTGTTGATTTAATAAGTCATATTTTCTCTTTAAATGATTTTCTATAAGAAAGTTACTTTATTAAGAAAATATATAGATTTATTAATTTACTACAAATATTTATGTAAATAGTTAATAGTTTATTAAATGGTTTGTAGTGTTTGTCCTTTTGTTATTAACGTTTGATTTCATAAAAAGGATAACCTATGGTATTTTTAGTATTTTATTATTTTCTATTTAGCCATTTTTCTAAGTAGTTATATTGTTGTAAATATTTTTGTAAATTATTTTCTTTTATTTCTAATATTCTGTAAATATTATTAATACAGTTATTTTTTAATAATAAAAATAAAAAAAATATATAAAAAATAGTATTCTTCTTTTGTTTTTAGTTTTTATTTAAAATTATTTATATATATATAATTTCTTATTTTTGTATATTATTTTTCATGTGTTTATAAATAGTTTGTATAGTTTTTCAGTTTAGTCACTATACTTTCAAAACTTACAAACAGGTCCCTGTACTTGGTTCTTTTGTACTTCTTCTGTTTAACACACACATATCATGCTGTTTTAACTTCTAATCTTTGTTGTGTTGTTGTTATTAACAGAATTTCTTATATAGGACCATTGTTGGTATCAAAATGGTATATGTCAATTCAATTGTTTAGGAACTAACGTTTGATTTTCAGGTTCTAACAATTGGAAGACAAGACCTAACAAGTGTTAACAAGTGGTAACAGTTGGTATCTAACATACAGGATCTAATACATGATAAAATAGTTTTGTTTGTATTGGTTTGAACATTAACTTACATTAATTCGATTAATATTATTAATTGAATTTCTGTCTTTGTTTAGTAAAATTGGCTCAAGATCTTTATATTTCCTAACTCAAAATCTCTTTCTATAGTTGTGATTGCTTACATTTTAAATCTTTTGAAATCACAACTGTATATCATTCTATCTCTATTGCTCATATTCTGTGATGCAGGTTCATCTAATTGGAGTTTTGTTTTCTCACATGTTTAGTCATAAGGTTGTAAACCCAACAACTTTTATCCCAGACTACAGTCAAACTCAAACACATTCTATCTTACACCCTAAAAGGAAGTAACCTATCAGACTAAAGGTCACCAGGGAGTAACTGCACTTGATGCAGCAAATAAGGATGTGTGGGATATTCAGTTGGAGAGTCACTACCTTATCCACTAACCAAAATTTTCATATGCACAAAGTGAGATTGCACACACTAAGGATGAATTGACGGAAACCTGTAATCCAACCATTTTACGGTTAGGATTATAAGTTAAAGGTTCTTTAATGAACCAAGAGTCTTCACAGACCTCGAGAGAAGGTATTGATCTCAAATGCAAAATTCAACAAGATCATTATCTAACTCCCCAGAGGGAACATCTCTGGATCCTGCGGGTAACGGGTCTGACATAGGTGCGGATCGGCAACTTGTAAACTATGATTCAGATTTTACCTGATGAGTTTAACAAGGTGATGTCTTCACAGACATTAGAAGGAAACTTTGATCTCAATGCTAATTTATAGATCATTGTCTACCTTCCCAGAATTCAAATTTGGAACCCTAAAAAGGGAAAACCAGCAACTTGTAGATTATGACTCAGATTCGTCTGACGAGTCCAACGAGGATTTGGGATTTACGAACTCCCATTGCACCATCACTGACCTCTCTTGAAGGGGCTAGGGTGATTTTTCCTTGCAGGTACACTAATGGATGTTGGAGCTATGAGTGATATGAGTGATACACCAGTGAGCAAGAGTGTAAACACAGAGAGATGTGAGACACTCAACACAAATGAGTGGAGAGAAGAGTGAAACACTTGTGAGGTACACTAAACACTATCACACACTCACAGTGAGGAAGAAAATGAAACTTCCTTTCTAACAAAGAACTCTATAATTGGTACAACTACTTTGTCAACTAGTTGATTGGAGGATTCCTCAACTAAGGGGGAGAAGTAAAGGGGTACAAGAAAAAGGAGATTAAGTTAGAAAGGGGGAGCATTTACAGACTGTGCTTTGGAGGAGAAGCAATTCAAGTTACTAAGGGAGAGATTTCAAGCCTTAGATGGAGAAGTAAAGGGAAATTCAGTTGAGAAGAAAGGGGAGATATAAGGAGAAGATTACATCACAATACTATTCTATTAGTCTTTCAATGTACTATGTATAAAGGCTAAGTGGAAGAGTAGTAGATTTTCCAGAAGTTACAGAAATGGTATTGATTCACCATTGTCTACATAGTAGGAACAGTTGTTTTTCTTAAGTGAGAAAAGCTGTGTCAGAGAAGGGAAGTGATTGTAAATCAAGAACTGCTGATAATCACAAATGTAAGATGTGAAGGATTATCAGGCAGAAATTTGAAGAATCAGAAATGAAGATGAGTTATCTATTGAAGATCAGTTAAGTGCTAGAGGAACAATCATCTATCATTTCATCAACTGAGGATTCTGGAATTGTTAAATTTAAACCAGAGAAATTTTTTAATGTACTATTTGCTAAGCTCTTAAATGCTTAATCTTTTTCTTGTTTAAGTGAGTTAGTTGAGTTATCCTCTAGGTATTTGCTTGTTATTGTCTAACAAACAAATAGGGGGAGATTGAAAGGCATATGATGTAGCCTATTTGTATTTCGAGGATACAACTCAACTTAAACCAGATTGTAATAGTAAATAGTATATAGACTGTCACAAGGAATCTCAGATTGTATTATCTGTCAGAAGAAAAAGATCAAGGTCAATCTACGGACTTGAGGAATTACTACATTGAAAGAAGCTCAGTCATCTGATCAAGCCTCAGTGAAGTATTCGTTAAAGAAGTGGATTCGTTTAAAGTGACAGAGATTTCAAGGTGACAGAGTCAGTACAGAAGAATTAAAAAGAGAGAGAGAAGAATAGAAAAGGAACCAGTTTTTAAAGTCAAAAATAAAGAAAAGCCGTTGAAGTTAGTCGTTCATGAACCAGACCGTGCATCGAGCGTCAGCAGAAATTCGGTGGTACTTCTTTATTACTTTCAGTGGTTCGAGAAAAAGAATTTGCGCTATCAATAGATTTATATTAATTCTTATTTAATTAACACATTTATGTAATTTATTTAATTAATAAATTAATTCATTCTGAATTAATTAATTTATTAAATTAATTATCATGTTAATTAACGTTGAATTAATGTATTAATCTAAATTGATTTAATTAATTAATTAATGAATTAATCATTATTTGTTTAAATGATTAATTGATTAAGTAATTAATTAAATTAAAACAAAAGAGATTTGGGTTATGAATTTGCATGAGCTGAATCCAAAAGAAATGAACTGGGCTGGTTGAAAAGCCATTGGGCTCAAGGCCCAATTGAAGTGCAAGATCTGTTAAAAGTGAGGTACTAAGTTGTAATTTTGTGTGTGAACACAAAATTAAGAAATCAAGTTGTTGTAGGCACATGTACTGAATAAACAATGAACTTGGCTTATTAAACAAATCAAATGGTTTGCAAAAGAATTAAAGGAATGAACAAGTCACATGCAAACTGTCGGCAACAGCTTTCTTCACCTTCCTATCCGGCGAGTGCGCAACACGCGCCTGGGACTTCCTAGCAAAACTGCTGGCGCGTGCTGTTTAATCTGGCCTCCTGCGACTGGTTCTCAGCTTGTTGTTCAAATCATTTGTTCAACATAATTAATTCAATCGAGTTTTTAATTCAACAATACAATTCATCAATTGTATTGGCGATTGTCTTGGAAGATTGGATTGTCTTGGCGATTGTCTTGGTAGTTCAAAATCAATTGTCTTGGAAAGCTTGATTGTCTTGGCGATTGTCTTGGCAGTTCAAATTCGATTGTCTTGGCAGTACAAATCTAATTGTCTTGGAAGAACAGATTGTCTTGGCGATTGTCTTGGAAGAACAGATTGTCTTGGAGATTGTCTTTGATGTACAAAATGAAATCAAAATTCACAGAGACGTCCAAGATTTGTTCAACAAAAATAAATCAACCAAGGCAAAGACACGGGGGCTATAAATACAACACAATATCAGTTCAAGATTATCAGAACACACAGCAACTCTCTCTCATCTTTAAGATATCATTCAAGAGCAATAAATTCCCAGAAAATCAAAAGCTTTGTAGTTGTAATATTTAATCCGTTCAAGCTTGATTACTTGTGACTCTTGTACTATTAGCGAGTTTTTACTCCTAATCTATATCTCGATTTTTATTAACAAATTAAGAAAAGTTCATGTCGAATTTTCTAATTTGTTTTTATTAACTTGATATTACTCTGTACTGATTTTGTAACAACCCTCAAGTTTAATATATTGTTATATTTAACTTGAACTTTGTTTCATTTAATTTCGCATAAAATTTGTCTAAAGTAAATTTAAATCTTAAGGACAAATTTCGATAAAAGGATAAAGATTGTATTCAACCCCCCCTTCTACAATCTTATTGGACCTAACACCGCTTCAGTAGGACGAGAGTCAAGATGAGCTTCAGCGTCCTCGGCACGTTCTTTTTCAAACCTTAGCAAGGTTTTCAGATTGTTAATTTCTTCGGACAAAGCATCCTTATCGGCCATAAGTTCAATTTTATCCTCCGCCAAGAACCTTCGAAGATCTGAACTATACGCCAAGCTCTCTTTGGCATCAGTTTTCTCTGTCTCAATCTCGTGCAGAGCTTTAGCAGCATTATCTTTCATAATCTTCTCAGCGACCAGCTCCGCCTCAAGCTGTTTCACCCTTTCTTTCAAGGCAATGTTACCGCTGCGGTACTGATTACCTCGAGCCATCCGACCCGTATACATGCATTGGTTCTACACAAAATACAAACATAAGGAAGTCAATAGCGGGCTCAGACAAAACATAAAGTGTTAAAACAAAAATACTACAAGGATACTTACCCGCGCAGCGTACTTCTGGGAAAGACGGCACATCCGCTCCCAACTCAACCCATTCATCTTCAACTGATCATCATCAGTCATGGAGTCAACGGTAAAGGTGTTAGGACCCTACTTAAACAAAAAGCCGTAACCAGGTCTTACCTCAACCTCTGCATCATTCACTTCATCTTCGCTGCTCGTATAATAAACGATCTCTTTAGAAGAATCTCCACCATCATCACTGATAAGTGGATGTTATATCCACTTGGAATGCTTCGTATCGGCTTGAATTGATGACTTGAACTCAAGTATGTGGTGTTTTTGATGTGTTTTTAGTGAATTTGTGCAGGAATAAGAGTCGGATATGGGATAATGTTTTCCATGCTTAAATGGTGGGTTTTGAGCTTAAAGAATAATAGTACATCAAATTGCGAGAGAGCCGGAAGAAACGGAATGAAAATCGGAGTTAAAACGAAGAAAATAGAGCAAAATCAGCGAAATGAACATTAACGGACACGCATGAACAGTAACGGACGCGCATGAACAGTAGCAGTCAGCGAGTGAAAAATCAGCCAGAATTTCTGATTTTGTGTTGGCCATATCTTGAGTTCTACAAGTCCATTTTGGACGATTCAACTGCCCACGCGAAGATAACGGAATTTTCTATCATTCTAAGGTGGTCCGGAGTCCAGAATTATTAAAGAGAATTTTCCTTCAAAACAGAATCAACAGAAATTGCCAGAATTCAATTCTAAACAGGAAATTGCCACAATCCCTACTTCTAATCAGTATGGTAATTACCCTGGGTGGCTGGTATTTTTCAGAATCAGTCTTACACATGGATTTGCAATTCTTATCTCATTCAAGAATGGAAATTGCCTTATTCTATTTCAACTCAAAAATGACAATTGCTTGGTGGAGAGGTAAATTGGGGCTATAAATACACATCTTGGGGGACAGAAAAAAGAGAGCCATTACATATCAATTACTTAGGTTTATTTGTATATTTTCATACTTTGTTTTTATCATGGTTTCATCAGATCCCATGATGACGAGTGGTTCGATTATGAACTAATCGTTGTCATGGGATTCTAACGGATTTATTTATGGAGCTTTAGTATCTTGATGCTTTAAAGATCTGTGTGTTATGTATATTTGATATCCTCATATGGTTATGCTTAATTGTTAGATGCGTAGCTAACATCTAATCTGTTAATCTCTTGTGAAGTGAAAGTGGATCTTGAGATTTAGAACTTGCCATGCTAGCATAGGTTCATGATTGTTTATCAACATGATTCGTAGTATGAGATGAGAATACTTATATTGCCCTATGTGATCTTAATGGACAACTTGTTCTTCAACCGTTATATTTTCAAATTCTATAGACATATAGGGTCTAAGCATAATTGGTGTCTATTCATCTTCTATCTCTTTTGTGGATGTATGTTTAGTTTGGTATACGTATGCTGACAGGTAGCGTGTACTTGTTTCGTGTTATCCGATCAGATATCAAAACCATTGCATATAGTGATTAAAGGCGTCAGATCTAAGCAAAGTATTTAATGAAGTTAGGATTCCATGTTTCCTCTTGCAGAAGTAATTCGATTCCAATTCTTGTTAGTTAGTTAGTTCTTAGCTTGTTAATTTAATTCTTAGTTAATTTAGTTTATTAAACCCAATTTGTTATTTGTCTTAGCAGTGAATTAAAACCATACATTGTTGCATAGGTACAATACTGAATTAAAAACCAGATCTCTGTGGGAACGAACTTGACTTTTATCTATATTACTTGTGACCACGTACGCTTGCGTGATTAGTGCAAACAAGTTTTTGGCATCGCTGCCGGGGATCATCGGTGTTTTATTTTTAGTTTATGTGCTTGTCAATAGTGGTCATTAGAGTTCACTGACTCATATTTTTTCTTACCTATCTTGTTTAGTTCGGTGTGTTTCAGGTACTTGAGTGTTTGAAGATGGCATGCGAGGAGTTGCCATGGTGGGCATATTCGAGGACATCCATGCCTCAGCAATGTGAGCAGTGTTTGGGCGTTCATGATCCCTCACAATATTGTTACTACGAAGGAGTTGATCCATATGTCACTTATGAGGAACAACCATATTTTCAATACCATCCTCAACAGTACCAGCAAGATGTTCCAAATATGTCATATCTCTTTGATAGTGAAGAGTTTCAACATCAGCAACCTACTCCTACTTTTCAGTCAGATGAGGTTGATGCTATGGAGGAGGTTAGGATGCTTATAAAGAGTACTGAGGAGTCTATCAATTCTATGGGGACACTAGTTGCTCAAGTTTTGAGTGCCTTGGAACAAGAGAAACATCAATTCATACTAGAGGCAATTCCAGAGAATAACATTGACTTGGAGCAAGGTTCTGCATGCATAATTGAGGAAGACAAATTCCAAGGTGAGGTGAGCATTCACAAGCCATGTGAGGAATTTGATCATGCTAGTATGGTGGATGATTCGGAAAGGGCACTATTTGAGACAGACACTGGTGAGCTGCACAAAATTCAAGAATTGGTATGTGCGTACCAAGAGGCTGAAGAACATGGGAAAGATGCAGGTCTTCTACTTGTCTCAGAGTTTAAAGATGGAGGTAGCGCATTAGAGCCAATGGAGGAAGTTCTCTTTGAGGAACCAAAGGCTTCAGCAACTTACATTTATCCTCCTCCATTATATCCAAGCGAAGCCCACGAGTGTGTGTTGTTCTACAAATTGACAGATTTTGGGTCAATAGATGAAGGCATTGGAATAGGACACAGTTGTTATACGAATAGGCAAAACGAGGAGAAGGGGCAAAAAGTGTGCCGCCGTGATGACGATGAAGTATCGCGAAGAGATGACCAGGCCAACTATTATCATCCTTAATGGAGGCTTGGACGTAGTCAAGCTAATTGACTCTAAACAAGCGCTTCGTGGGAGGCAACCCACGCTTTTCGGCATTTTTATTTAGGTATGTTTCCTGTTATCCCTTGTATTACCTTCAATTCAATGGGGACATTGAATATTTTAAGTTTGGGGGTGGTTTGGGGGATTAGTAGTTGTTGTATTATGTGTTCATGTAGGATTTCATGCTTTGCATATTAGTAGTAGTAAATTATGCATTTACGTTCGTGTTATCTACGTTTGTTCATATAGGACATTCTGTTTTTATTTTCGTATACCATGTGAGTTCATAATAGTTTGCATTTGCACCCATGCTTGATAGGACTTTTGTGTTGTTGACGCTTTTGATTGAGAAGTGATATGCTTTGTTCTTGTGCACACACATACACTAGTAAGTTGAAGCTAGTAGACTTATTGAATGTTGTAAGTGATTAGAAGAACATGAATATGTGCAAGATGATTTAGTTTGCATGCTTTGAATACAAGTCGGTGCATTAGAGAGATTTTTGCTTGGGATTGAGTATGTTTTTCCACCAAGTGAGTTTTTGAGCCATATTGCATATATTCGTTTGCTTGAGTGTCCACGGATTGTTTGCATTGCTAGCAGTTGTTTGAGATCTTTCTTGAAATGCATGACATTAATTGACGATTAAAATGATAAAGGCATTAGGAATAACCACATATTTTCCCATATTACCATACCATATTTAAATGATCAATTAGTTAACCCGTTGAGCTTAATCCTATTTTTCGGTGACATACCACATTACTTGCCCAGACCTTTTTCTTGTATTGGCCTTACATTATTTTGAACCCACATTGTCAAAGGCTAGTAGAGTGCTTAAGGGAGTAATAAGGTGTGCAAGGAGGGGTTTATTGTTGGTCGTACTTTTGGGGGAAATATTGAAAATTGGGTTTGTTTATTTGATAGTCGGCATATGTAATAAATTCATGGGATCATTGTTAGTTGTTATATTATTGTTATATTTAGCTCTCGAAAAAAAAAGAGAAAAAAAAACAGAGAAAAAAAACAGAAAAAAATATATATTATGAGAGCATGTTTGTGTTTGTTGTGATCCTACTTTAGTAGACTAGTCGAGTGTTTGTTTTAATAGATTATGTGGGGGGAAAATAGGGTGTTGTGTATGATTTATTATGGTACTTACTAGCTTTTGACACTTCACCTGTTTTGGCTTATTTGACATACCTTGTCCTAGCCCCGTGACAACCCAAATAAAGACCTTTTGATTATCGGCATTGATGTATGTTGTGTTAAGAGTTAGATTGATACCAAATGTCAAGCATGTTTATGATTTTGTTGGAATTGAGTGATACACTTACCCTTGTTCTTGAGTGAATATTCTTTTGTGAGTGGATTGTGAGTGCTTGCTTGTTTTTGCGTATGAGATCCCGAGTTTTGTCTCAAAGATGTACTCTTGTAGGCTTAGCATGTTTACTAACTTATTCTTACATTTGACATGCGCTTGTGAGAGCTTATGCATGTTCATTGAGTAGACTATGTGAATGCTTGCACTTTCGACACCAAGACATTGCGTATTTACTTTGATTCTTAAGTTGATATGGCATGAGAGGATTTGAAGGTATGGTAGGATATTAGTACTATATTATTTGCATTTTCATATTAGTTGCATTCATGCATTGCATTGCATGGATTTTGTGGGTACATTCACTATAGGCCCTCACGAGACCTTACTCGTCCACTAGGGCTGCCTAGGGGTTTAAAGGGCTTGTTGCATATGCCAAATGCAACCGTGATCACCTACGGAAGTGGTACTAGTTAGTTAGTTAGTTGTAATTGTTATACTTGAGGACAAGCATCGGTTTAAGTTTGGGGGTGTGATAAGTGGATGTTATATCCACTTGGAATGCTTCGTATCGGCTTGAATTGATGACTTGAACTCAAGTATGTGGTGTTTTTGATGTGTTTTTAGTGAATTTGTTCAGGATTAAGAGTCGGATGTGGGATAATGTTTTCCATGCTTAAATGGTGGGTTTTGAGCTTAAAGAATAACAGTACATCAAATTGCGAGAGAGCCGAAAGAAACGGAATGAAAATCGGAGTTAAAACGAAGAAAATATAGCAAAATCAGCGAAATGAACATTAACGGACACGAATGAACAGTAACGGACGCGCATGAACAGTAGCAGTCAGCGGGTGAAAAATCAGTCAGAATTTCTGATTTTGTTTTGGCCATATCTTGAGTTCTACAAGTCCGTTTTGGACGATTCAACTGTCCACGCGAAGATAACGGAATTTTCTATCATTCTAAGGTGGTCTGGAGTCCAGAATTATTGAAGATAATTTTCCTTCAAAACAGAATCAACAGAAATTGCAAGAATTCAATTCTAAACATGAAATTGCCACAATTCCTACTTCTAATCAGTATGGTAATTACCCTGGGCGGCTGGTATTTTTTAGAATCAGTCTTATACATGGATTTGCAATTCTTATCTCATTCAAGAATGGAAATTGCCTTATTCTATTTCAACTCAAAAACGACAATTGCTTGGTGGAGAGGCAAATTGGGGCTATAAATACACATCTTGGGGGACAGAAAAAAGAGAGCCATTACATATCAATTACTTAGGTTTATTTGTATATTTTCATACTTTGTTTTTATCATGGTTTCATCAGATCCCATGATGACGAGCGGTTCGATTATGAACTAATCGTTGTCATGGGATTCTAACGGATTTATTTATGGAGCTTTAGTATCTTGATGCTTTAAAGATCTGTGTGTTATGTATATTTGATATCCTCGTATGGTTATACTTAATTGTTAGATGCGTAGCTAACATCTAATCTGTTAATCTCTTGTGAAGTAAAAGTGAATCTTGAGATTTAGAACTTGCCATGCTAGCATAGGTTCATGATTGTTTATCAACATGATTCGTAGTATGAGATGAGAATACTTATATTGCCCTATGTGATCTTAATGGACAACTTGTTCTTCAACCGTTATGTTTTCAAATTCTATAGACATATAGGGTCTAAGCATAATTGGTGTCTATTCATCTTTTATCTCTTTTGTGGATGTATGTTTAGTTTGGTATACGTATGCTGACAGGTAGCGTGTACTTGTTTCGTGTTATCCGATCAGATATCATAACCATTGCATATAGTGATTAAAGGCGTCAGATCTAAGCAAAGTATTTAATGAAGTTAGGATTCCATGTTTCCTCTTGCAGAAGTAATTCGATTCCAATTCTCGTTAGTTAGTTAATTCTTAGCTTGTTAATTTAATTCTTAGTTTATTTAGTTTATTAAACCCAATTTGTTATTTGTCTTAGCAGTGAATTAAAACCATACATTGTTGCATAGGTACAATACTGAATTAAAAACCAGATCTACGTGGGAACGAACTTGACTTATATCTATATTACTTGTGACCACGTACGCTTGCGTGATTAGTGCAAACAATCACCACCATCATTTTCACTATCATCATCAGAAGCGGTACCAACGGGTTCATCCACTACCCGGTTTGCGGGAACATAGTCACTTACACCCTGGCAGCCTCAATCCGTCTCCGCTTTGAAGGACCTACTTCATCCACAACCTTACGTTTGGATCCTTGAGACGGAGCAACAGCCAACACATCTTCAACACTAGTATCCACTACTACCTCACCCGTCTTAGCAGTAGGAATAGTTTCCTCAGCATCAAGATCCACAACCGTTCTGCTCCCAGTAACAGTCACCGCATCAGAAATAGCAACCGACCCCCGCTCAACCCTTCGAATTGAAGCTCTAAACTCCCTTGAAAGAATATTGGGCTCATCATCATCTACTCGCAGGCTAGCAGTATATTTCCTCGCCACGGTACCAGGACTGTTGGCACCAGTCTCAGCGGCCACTTCTGCCTCTGCGGCAACATCAGCCTCGGCTGACTCTTCAACATCAACGACAACATTACCTTCAGCAAAATCTTCTTCCGACTGGCTCTCTCTTGCCTCCTGCTCAGAACTAACACTCTCCTCAATAGGCTGACCTTCACCACCCACAACCTCAGCACTGGCACCCCCAACAATTCCTCAGACAAAGACTCGGCCTCGGAATCTATATCATCCCCAGAAACTTCCTCTTCTGACACGGCCTCTTCAACAACGGTTTCAGGAACATCAATCGGGCCAGAAGTTTCAGCACCCTCAACATCACCAGAAAGGTCGAAAACATCCATGATATTCTCAGTAGCAAATAACCCAGCACGAAGCCGCTTCGGTCTTGGCGGCACAGTAAGAAGGAAATCGGCATATAATTTCGCCTCATTCAAGCCCAGAGTTGGGTGTGGATCTAGTTCCTGCTTACGAGGATCCAACACTACAAAAATAACAAGCAAAACAATGTCAGTTACAAACACAACAAAAACCAACAAAGTATAACACAGAAACTTACAACAATGCCTTCCAAGTCAACCGAGTCAATTAAATCCCTCTCCATCCACACTTCACCCAATGCCTTCACAAGACCAACAAGAACGTCGATCTCATAATGGCTAAGACGACTACGATCCACCTTATAATCACACTCAACCTTTTTTGTGAAGTTCCTATGCCAAGCGAACTCCCCACTACCAATAATCAAAAATTCCTCATGCCATCCTGCCATCCCCTTGGGAAACACAAACGGCTGATGACCATTTAAAGCTTTCCCTATGCGACTCTGAGGCTTCACAAACTGCAGCTCATAGAAGGGCTTCGCACGACTGGCTTTGACATCAAATAAGCAGAAAAATGCCTTAAAAGTTGGCTGCTTCCTCTTTCTTTCACAGCTAGCTATAAACCAATTTATAGCCCTTATCGAATTAGGAGTAAATTGGGCTAGCGGGCACCGAAAGTGAAGCCGGAACAAATCCATGACAAATTTATGAGGCGGCACCCGGAAAGCCGACTTCAAGTGACTAACTAGTATGCACACAGACCCGTCATCAAAACGATGATATAGCCTCTCCTTGGGCTCTGCACGCCTCCAAAAGTAACCATCCTCAATCCTAAACATCCTCCCAACATACTCAGCCCACTCATCAGCCTTGAAAGTACTATTGTGCTGAAGATGGGAAAACTAGGCAAACTCGGCGTCTATGTTCGCATTTGAAAATGGTGTAGGAGTTACTTTGGTCGCCCGAAACAAACTTTCACTACTCTCAAAATACTTGTAACGGTTCCGTGGCAGAACGGCCGGAAAGGTCAATACGTTGGGATCCGCCCAGCGACCATAACCGTTGATCAATTCTTTCCTTTCACTGGTAGCGGCATTTGTTAATTCATCACCCATCTACGACAAATTCTAAGTCAAAGATCAATATCACCTACAGAAAACCCGCTAACAAAAACACAAGGTACACGTGGATATTCACGACAATTTGTATTTTTCTTTTTATCAAAATTTTACAAGAAAACGATTCATATTCCAGTTCCCTCCACAAACAACACAACCCTAGCATCATAAACCAATTCACACAATTTACCCAATACATACATACATATATACAGACCCTAATTCACATAAACACACTCTTACATCATAGTTTCACAAGATTCAAAGTCATAAATCACAAACCCACAAACACTACACGACCAACAATCACGGGAAAAACTCACCAAAACACAAATCAGATTTCCTTTACAAACTACGAAATCAAACTAAACTCTTAAAGACCCACATACCATCCCAAAACAGTAAACAAAAACCCATCTCGTAGATACCACAAATATACAAGTATAGATGAGGCACAACTATCTTGAAAACAGAAATCACAAAAGAAAATACAGAAAGGAAAAAGAAAATCAACAGTATACCTCGATCCAGGAGATAAAAATGGCTTCAAATGGCAGAAAGATCGTCGACCACCGCAATATACCCAGCAAAGAGATTCAAGAAGAAGCAAGAAAAAACGGAGAGCAAAGTATTAGCACAGCAAAAATATGAAAGAAAAAGGATACAACCACTCTTTTTATTACGTGAGGCGCATGTAAAAAGGCTGAAAACTTACATGCCACAACGTGGAAGCATATGATTGGGCCACATCAAAAGCAAAACAGTAACTGCCTCGGTACAAACACCAACTACCCACTTGGTAATAACTTCCCACCTCTCCTTTCATATTACATCACAAAAGTACATTCTCTTTCCACCCAAAGGTCACTTCACTCAATAATACGCACCACCACTTATCATTTTCATATTATTAGCATTAAATATTATTCTTTCATTTATTTCGATTCTCATTTATTAGCAAAAACAACATTTATTTCACAGCAGTTACGCATATCAAACAAAACTGTTTCAAATTACAAGCCCGTCAAGCACCATCATCCAACGCATAAAATGCCCACCTCCAAATTTTTTCTAACTCCTAAGTGTTGTCCGCCAACACTTGGTGGGCAGCTTTTCAAATTTTTTTCTAACTCCTAAGTGTTGTCCGCCAAAACTTGGGGGGCAGCCTTTCAAAATTTTTTCTAACTCCTAAGTGTTGTCCGCCAACACTTGGGGGCAGCCTTTCAAATTTTTTTTTCTAACTCCTATGTGTTGTCCACCAACACTTGGGGGGCAGCCTTTCAAAATTTTTTCTAACTCCTAAGTGTTGTCCGCCAACACTTGGGGGGCATCACATCACAAAATTTCTAGAAAATACTCAAGCATTTGTCATTGTCTCTCTTCTCAATTTTTCTCCTCCCCCATCCGCTAAAAGCGCATAGAGGGAGTGGGGGCAATGATAGGTACTCGCTGTAGAGACGGTCCACTCGCCGGGCACGCGCCCGCGAGTAGGTGCCCGCCTACAACACAGTACTTGTCATATCATACACGTGTCATAAGATATTTAGTTTCATAAATTACTCAACTTGACAATAAATATTATTAGAAAAATACTGTTGTAAAAAATATCTTGCTATCTTGCTCTACAAGACAGGGGACAATAAACTATTCAAGGGAACACAAGGACATCCAGTTGTAGCAGACAAACTCTGAGCAGTACGACGCACAGTTGCAGAATGGCGGCGTGTCAGGAAGGGTCACACCGGTCACTGTAGCTTTAGCGGCTCACTGTAGCTTTTGTGGTTACCAAGTGGGGCTCACTGTAGCTTTTTCGTCTACCAAGTGGCCTACAGTGACTGGAAGGCCTAGCCTATAAATACCCCCATTCTGCACATAAGGTACACACACAATTTTAGCAATACAAAAGCTCTCTACATACTCTCTCCCTTCACATCAGATACACTCTTTCCAGCTTGATTATTTTTATTTCCGGTTACTGATTCTTACACCGGAGGTGCTTGACGGCCACCACCCCCGGGCAAGCATTGTTTTGCAGATACCCAAACTCAGGTGAAACGTCACGGAACAGTAGTCGGAAGCCTCTAATCAGCCGTGGGAGTTTTCAAGCTTGATACGAATTGCATTTGTGGTTGATAGCTCAAATGGACTATGGAGAAGATATTGGGCGTAGAGCAAGTATCTATAGAAATATCACTTTTTTCACACTGCTTATTTGTCTCATTTTATGAAGACTGGCGTGTCATCCTATTCTATGTTTGATCGTTTCGATCATTTTTGTAGATGCCGTATGACTTTTATAAATTAAATTACCCCTTTCATTAAATATATATATATATATATATATATATATATATATATATATATATATATATATAGGCCTTTGCTCCATACAGAACACTCTTAAATAACAAACAACAAAGAACACCTTAGATCTATTAGATCCTTTGGCCCCGCCAGGGGCACCCAATACAAAAAGTTGTTATTTTTTTACCCTCTATCAAGCCAGCAAAAAAAAAATAAAAAAAAATAAAAATAAAAATTTTACTGTTCATGATGACGTCACTGATGACGTCATCGTCATGAACAGTAATTTTTAATTTTTTTTTTTGAGATGATGGATGGATAGAGGGTAAAAAAATAAGAACTTTTTGTATTGGGTGGCCCCGCCAGGGGCAATGGATCTATTAGATATGATGTGTTTTTTATATAAGGTGTTTGCTATGGAGTCCAACCCTACATATATATATATAGGCAAGTGCTCAAATACAAACCACTCTTAAAATACAAACCTACAAACCAACACTAAATTAATTATATTTCATCTATTCTAAAGTTTCCGCCAAGGGTACCTTCACAAAAAATGCTTAAAATAATTGGCTCTATCCAACAAAAAAAAAAATTCCAAAAAAAAAAAAAAATCTTGCCGTGGAAATGCGAAGCATTTAAGACAGTAAACGGATGAGTTAGGTAGTCATGAGAGCCGAAGGCTCTCGACACACCCGTCAATCGTCTATTGCCTTTACCATTGATTGCCATTCCTTACAACTTTAGAATGATAAAGGCGCGAAGCGCCGTACAAGAAGGTGCGAAGCACCGTTAACCAGTGAAATCCACTGCCACGTCATCACGTGAACAGTGATTTTTTTTTAATTTTTTTAAATTTTTTATTTTTTTTTGTTGGATAGAGCCAATTATTTTAAGCATTTTTTGTATTGGGGTACCCCTAGTTTGGTCATTAGATTAGCTTGAAATATTAGATTATGCTTGGTTTGTTGGTTTGTATTTTAAGGAGGTTTGTATTGGAGTAGCCCCCATATATATATATATATATATGTTGTGAATCGTCTACATTAATCAACATGTCCATCCATTCAATACAGGATGAATCCAAAAATTAGGTAAGTGTGTTAGAATAATTATTTAACTTAGCAGTTAGCTACGTAAGACGGTAAGAGTAGTAAATTTATATACATAAATTGGTACTCGTAACATGTAAGAGCAATTCCAACAGGTATTTTAACCGAGTTATTAAGTCAAATTATAACAAAATTAATACAAAAACCAACAGCTTCTTAAAACCTTCCTAGAATTCTAAATGTTAGAATATAATATAAGATCCATATAAGTCCTCCCTCTAACACCTTAAAGTTTTAGATGAGTTGGTTACTTAACATGGTATCAAAGTTCTGGTTTGGGGGTTACACGAAGGCAAAGTTATGCTCCAAAGATGAGCTCCCGTGATCCATTCTTCGACCTAAAAATGGGTTTTCGAGTGAGGGGAGTGTTAGAATATAATATAAGATCCATATAAGTCCTCCCTCTAACACCTTAAGATATTTAATACGGACACGAAGGCAAAGTTATGCTCCAAAGATGAGCGCCCGTGATCCATTCTTCGACCCAAAAAATGGGTTTTCGAGTAAGGGGGAGTGTTAGAATATAATATAAGATCCATATAAGTCCTTCCCCTAACACCTTAAGGTTTTAGATGAATTGATTATTTAACACTAAAAACTTAAGAGATGTTTCAACCTCCTCAATATTAAGAGTCTCTCCTCTCTTTTTCTTTTATTTAATAATAAAGAAGTGGTGTTTGCTTGACACGTGGTCTCATGACAGTTTTTCTTAATAATACTCCCTCTGTCCCATGTAATTATTTACATTTGCGGACCAATTTCCGATACGGATTTTAAGATGCATTTTAAGGACAGTTCTATAACTTATTTTTGATATTTTCTTTTTTTGTATAAAAATAGAACAATCCTATTTTTATACAAAAAAAGAAAATATTAAAAATAAGTTATAGAACTATTCTTAAAATGTATTTTAAAATGCGTGTTAGATACGCAATTTTTTATGTAAAAAAATGGATGAGACGGAGAGAGAAATATTTCATGCCACTTTTCTAATAATAAAGACACATGCATGCTGCCGTGACAAGTCACGGTGCACTGTTGTGATTTAAAGTCACGGGTGGACCGAATTTTTTTATTTTTTTTATATGAGTGGGTCGGATTTTTGTTTTTTGCGGGTGGATCATTAATTTAAATTCATCAATATTGATATAAATTAAAACTTGAATATATCACCGTGTTAATATTGATATTATGATATATTTGTCACATATGTTTGTTTGATAAATACATTTAGTTATGTAAAGATATAGTTAATTAGTAAAAAAAATGAATAAGAAATAAATTTAGAAATTTTGTTGGAGAAAATGTTTGATTTTACCTTCTAAGTAGTTGAGAGGTGTGAAGGAAAATCAGTAAAAATTTTGATACACTGCATTTGATATTTTAATATCTATTCAGTTAAATTTAAAAACTAATAATTGAGCAGTATAGTATTGCAGGAATTCGTTGATTGGCTAAAAGTTAATATGGGAATGCTAAATCAATCATGAAGTGCTAGGTTATTTGATTCCTCTATTGGGTTGAGTAGCTGTACTGCCTTGAACACTGTTTCTTAATTCTTCATCTGTGAGTCCTGTTTGCTTAATTTAACTTCGTAACACACACAATAAATATTTAAATAACAGGACCACATTTTAGTTATACTAAAATATTTGAATAAGTGGGTGTATAGATCTCCATGAACCAGTCAATGAAGTTTTCTCATTATCCTGCTGTTCTCAATTTTTATAATTATCTCGTGTTTCCTTATACCCAGCAGAAAGTCATTTTCAAAAAGATTTTTCCCACCATTTTTTTTATTTCATTAAACAGGAGGGAAACATCAACTAATCGTAAATCTGGAACATTGAGTCTCAAAAGAAGGGCTTGCACCTTCCTTATTTTCGAATTTTAAAGTTGGTGAAAAGTAATTGAAGGATCAATTAAATATTTTTATTATTATTTATTTTTGTACTTTCAAATTTTTAATAGAATTTACTCTCTAGGAGCATCTACAATGGTACTGGCTAAATTGGTTGACTAAAATGATATAAAATACTGATTATGTAAAATTTACTGAACCTGTAAGGCATTGTGCTCCGACGGTATTGGCTATAATGAATTAATGATTGGCTATTTTTTAAAAATAGTATGTTATTATTATTTCAAGTTGTTATAAATAGAATATATTATTTTATTATGGTAATAGATGATGTGTAATTTTCTTACAGGTCTCTAGCGGTTCGACAAATATAGCCAACCTCATGGGATTGACTAAATATTTAGATAACAGGAACGTGTGGTTGGAGTGAATAATTTTTTACATATTCTCTATAACTTTTATTTATGGTATAATTTAATCAAATTTACCTAAGGATTTTAGAGGGTTGGAGATGCTCTAACTCATCCTATTTATATTTTTAAATCGACTGAGGGAGTAGTTTCTTATGATTGATCAAACAAATCATAATTTTTTCAATGCAATTTGCATCACCATAAACTTGTGTACCTATATTTCATACATTAGTATTCAAACTTATTTTTATTATTATCACATCCATACTTCTCAAACCCCCCTCTTGATTTCAGAAAAGAGGGTAGTTAAGAAAATAATACCAATTACAGAGACAATAAGCTTGCATGAAAATAAACTAAATTGCATATTTAAGTTGATTGTGTATTTTTGGATTATTTAGCGAAATTTATTAGTTTTTGTTTTGTAAATTATAAATAAAAAAGTAGATGAGTCAGAGAGTGGCACATCACACATGTGATCTGAAACACAAACATGTAGTTAGAATCTTGCATGTATCAATAATTATATTAATCAATTTAAGTGGCCAATTAGGTAATATTCACATGACAAACTTATATCCAGCTATACATATTAAACTTATTATTCCACATGATACAGTAATGACATTCGATTTACAGTCCAATCCCTTCACGTGAAATTTGATCCCCCTAAATTTATTTCATATGTAATGCTTACATTTTTAATTTATTATTGTTACGCGGATATATAAATAAATATGACCAAACCAATTAAATAACATAAAGGCAATCTATCAAAGTAGCTACTTATTCATTCAACAAAAAGGTTATCCATTTATGTATAATATTTTGGGGGCCGAAAGTAGTCGCATGTATTGAGGGAACACTTGATTTAAGTCAAATAAAGGTCTACTATACTTGGAATTAGTAATTTTAAAATTATATTTATGCACTTACACATTAAATATTTATTAAGTAAATATAGGTAAAGATGTTTCTCTCATCTGCTTAACGAAAATTATGAGTGTCCGAAAGTGCAAGTTTATTCATTTTTTTGAATTAGAAAGTAAAATCTAGGTATTTTATTTTTATTTTTTTGATAATTCGGTGTCCGGACCAGCTTACACGCATCTCGACTAATCCGAACAACATACTAGCACACACATAACCTCGAGTATAGTAGCCCACTTAATCCCAAAACATTCCAAAAAATCGAACTCGTGGACTCGTGACATAAGGTACCATTCGTTATCATACTTACAGCAAGATACGTCAAGAACTTAAAAGGAATATAATCTCCAAATTTATTTCTTGTTATTGGACAGTGAAATTAAAGTTGCTGCTAAGTCGGTACCCTTGCTGTAGACATAAGGTACCATTCGTTATCATACTTACAGCCTGTAGTATGGAAGGTCTGCTATTTCTAGATAGGAGAGGAATGAGAGAGACTTGAGCTGAGCAAATCTCTTCTGCAACATATATAAAATGCGATTTTGTTGAGGACATTTCACTGTTTCTGTTAATACCAGAAAAGATGCGTGAGTCGTGGCGGATCCAGAAAAAATTATTTTAATCGGGATAAATCCTACTTGTAATTAAGGGTATGCTAAATTAGTTCATTTATAAATTAAAAATACGCTGTCACTATTATAACAGGATAAAAATAATTTGATAAAATGTTTGTTTCTCAAAATTTAAGTGGTACAGTTAAATCTCGATAAATGAATACGCTTGAGACCGGAAAATTTTATTCATTAATTGAAATTATTCATTTATCGAGATAAAAAATACACCATCTCTATTATATTGGGACCGAAAAAATTTATTCATTTAATAAAATTATTCATTTATCAAATATTCATTTATCAGATTTTAGTATATATATAATGTACTCCTATGATTTGTGCCATCATGGAGGAATTGGAGGGGGCCTTTAGTTATGTAACCCACTATGCTTGGGAAACGTAGCGTAGCTAGGGGTAATGTACTGCCAAAAACAATGGCCTTCACATCGCCTACATTCTCATTTCACATGCCAATCTGCCATTACGCCACTTCCTCTGTCTATATCTACTCCCTCCGTATGCTCTCATTTCTTTACAGTTACTCTGTCTCATTCATTTCTTTACAATTTCCTTTTTGGAATGTCCTATCAATTCTTTACATTACTGAAAATAGATTATTACATCCACTACTTCATTTCACTTTTTTAACACTTTACACTATTACACCCACTACTTCAATTATTTTAACACTAAAATCACTATTACACCAACTACTTCATTTATTTTAATAATATTACACCCACTATTCTTGGTATCCGTGCCAGCCACAATGTAAAGTACTGGCTGGGACGGAGGGAGTACTATTTTGGGGTGTCCCTCTCATTTCTTTACATTCCAAAAATAGTAAGTTTCTCCCACTATTACACCCACTATCTCATATATTTAACAATAAAAAACACTATTACACCCACTACTTTCCTCTACTATCTCAAATCTATAATTAAATATTAATAGGTCCCACCATTTTACCCACTTTTCATCTAACTTTACTCATTTTTAACAAATTTTCTTGGTCTCCGTGTCCATCCCCCATGTAAACAACCATGAGCGACGGAGGGAGCATTAAATTACATAGTACGGAGTATATGTACTACACTACTACTCCCTCCGTCTCATATTTCTTTTCCTGTTAATCATTATCACGCTTGCCAATGCACATTTTTAATCGTTAATATTTTCAATTTCATTTTAGTACTAAATATAAAAACTTCACTGTATTAAAGTACTCATAAATACGAATTAACAAAATCACTCAAAACTATATTTTGTCTTATAAATTATGCATAAATTAGTAATCAATAGCTTACAATGAATAGTATAAAAAGTCAAAACAGGAAAAAAAAAAAAAAAAAAAGATGGAGGGAGTACAAATTAAAGCTACTGTATCTCATGTGCGGATGCTGAAAAATGAGCTGCTTAAATTATTTGCTTTTGGTACATGACTAAATTTTCATAATTTCAGTTTTCCCTCCACGCCTAGTATTAGGGCTGCTCATGGGTCGGTTTGGATCGGTTATACCCGTTTTAGTGATCCAACCCAATTAATTCGGTTTGATAAAAAATCAATCCATTAATTAAAAAAATATTATGTAACCCAATCCTGACCCAACCCAATTAATTCGGTTTGGTTCGGGTTAAATACTAAAAATCTGAAATTCATAAAACTTAGAAATCTGATATCAAGTCTTAAATATTACAGTCTTCCGAAATATGATATCAAGTCTTAAATATTACAATCTTCCGAAATATTACAGTTTTCCGAAATATTATAATCATAGTCTTAAGAACAAGTCTGAAACATGCTAGAAAATAGTTAAAATACTAGTCTTTTCTTGCTTCAAATAGTGGCGCCGCTGGACAATCAGTCATCAATAACATCGATTGTCTTGGTCTTCTCATTTGATGCCACACTTCCCTTCATTTTACCCTTTTTATCTACAATATTTCAATAATAACAACCTGATTAAGCATACATAATTAAATTACAATTACCAAGTCAGTAAAACACTATATGAAATGAGTTGGTTAAGTTATTTTACCTGCTTCATGTTCAAGAAAATCATAGTGCAAACTTTCATCCAAATAAGTATTGGATTTTATGCCACGAACCCCCTTTAACCAACTTTGAGTGCATATTAATGCCTCCAATATTTTCGGACTCAAAAAACTCCTAAACGAATCCAATATACGTTCACTTGTACTAAATGCAGATTCCGAAGCAACTGTGGACACTGGAATAGCAAGTATATCTTTAGCGATCATAGATAAAGTTTTATACCTGCTAGCATTGTTCTTCCACCAAAGTAGTATATTGAAGTTATCGATCATGGGGTTGACAGATTCTTCAACCAAGTAGACATCAATATCATTCTTATTCTTCGTTGTCTCCATTTGTTGATGCTGCATATAGTTTTCCAATAATCTTCTCTTACGTATTTCTTTGCCGACGATCTTTGGTGGAGAATCAACTCTACCATCCTGCTTGCATTTACACAATAAATAAAAATTAAGAAATGTTGTGAACTGTTCAGACAGTCTATATAAGAGCACTAGACATATAGCATAGACACACTACATATAGCATGACCACATGGTTGGAAAGAATTCTCTACTAGTACCTTGATCACATTTGTAGTATACACCTACCCATATTAGTTACTGTACTTATTTGATGGGTAAATTTTATCAAAAAAATAATTTGTATAATTCACTCGTAAAATGTACAAGTCAAAATAAAAATGAAGGTCCATACTCTTGAATGTAATGAGAGTATTTATGTGATCAAATATTTAAATTTTTTATATGATTCTTTTCGTGTAGTATTCATTGTATCATTACTTTTCACGTTTTAGTGTATTTTTTATACTCCCTTTCGTTTCAAATTAATAGTCCTTTTTTAAGAAAAAATTTGTTTCAAAATAGTTATCTCATTTCAATTTTCAAAGCAATTTTTTACTTAAACTTCCCATATTACCCTTCAGTTTTAATTTTCAAGATAGACTTTATGTAGTTATTTATCCAATCGATACAATAAATATGGGTAAATATGGAATTAGATCATTAATAAATGAATTTCTTAATTTGCGTAATTTTTTGATAGTGGACTAATAATTTGAAACGGACATTTCAAATTAGTAGTTCACTTTCAAGAAAAATTTTGTTTCAAAATAGTTGTCTCATTTCAACTTTCAAAGCAATTTTTTACTTAAACTTCTCATATTACCCTTGAGTTTTACTTTCCAAGATTGACTTTATGTAGTTATTTATCTAACCAATACAATAAGTATGGGTAAATATGGAATTAGATCATTTATAAATGAATTTCTTAATATGCGTAATTTTTTGAAAGTGGACTACCAATTTGAAACGGAGGGATTACGATTTTTCTAGTGAATCCGTGCTTGATGAGTTGTCAAATTTTGATTGGTGGAAATTTCATTAACAATAATGGACCCCTACATGCACAAAAATCTCCATCAATCAAAATTTGACAACTAATCAAGCACGAATTTTTAGCATGTGTCCTTAAATACACACTAGATAAACCCTTTTTTATATCGGATATATTTGAATGATTGGTACCAAGTTCCAACTATTAAAGGATAGCTAGTCAATTGGTGGTACATTTTGCATTTATGCTACATTAAAAACTTTACATGTGGTCACAATGCATATACTCAAATACTTATGAGTATTTAAGCTTGGCCCAGTCTACCTGGCTTAAATTTTACACACAGATTTAAGTCCTAAAATTTGAAGACCATTGAGTTAGGTTGGGCCAGACCATCTGATATTTGAGGCTATTAACTATCTTTCGCAGATTAGTGTCTGAAATCTGAATAGGGCTTACCAGACAAAACTAGAGTATGCCAAGTGATAGTGAAATAAAATTCAACGTAATTATAAATAAATCATACTACCTCCGTCCCAAATTATATGAATCACTTTGACTTTTACAAAGATTAAGAAAAACTAGTAAAAATAAAGTAAATTTAGTTGAAAAGTGGGTAAATTAAAGTGATGTGACCTATCAATACTTAATTATAAATTTGAGATAGTGGAGTAAAGTAGTGGATGTAATAGTATTTATTTAATATAAAAAAGAGTATAAAATGGAGAAGTAGTGACCGTAATAGTGAAAAGTAGTATAAAAAATAATAGTAAGTATAATAGGTTCATTCTTTTATATAAAATGGGACGGAGGGAGTAATATGCAACTTCGGTAAAAAGGCATTTGTGGTGTCTAAACTTTTCATGTTTTGACGATACGGTGTCTGTACTTTTAAAACTTTCAATAACCCGGTAAATTGTTTCAAACAAGTTTATATGCCGGTTTTTTAACCGGTAACCCATATATGTGGTGCACTTTTAACATTATTTTATTGTTTGAACATTATTTTATTGTTTTAAAATTATTTTACACGTGTATCAAATCATTTTTGACCCGAAACGATACACTCGGGTAAAATTTGAAATTTTTATTCTTTCCAAAAATTACAATAAATATGCACAAATTTTTTATAAAATCCGGATTGCTCAGAAATATAAAAATACATAATTTTCGGATATTTTCACAACTCACCCAAATACCAATGGGGCACGGATAAGATACCAACCGGGTAAACTTTTGGCAAAGGAAAAATACAGTTTTGATCCTTACAATTCTAAAATGACCTCAATTTACCAAAAATGGAAAAATACTAAATTTTTGAATATTTTGGTAATTTACAAAAATAAAACTTTTGTACATTGGTAGAATACCGGGTATAATTTTTGCACCAATAAAATACCAACTCGATCAATAAATTTTCAAAACGAACTCAATATAGTTAAAAAATAATTTAATACACGGGTAAAATAAAAATAATTTAATACACGGGTAAAATAATGTTAAAAATAATTTAATACACGTGTAAAATAATGTTAAAATAATGTTAAACCAGCATATAAACTTGTTTGAAACAATTTACCGGTTCAGACACCAAATTAAAAGTTTTAAAAGTACAGACACCATGTCGTCAAAACTTTACAAGTTTAGACACCAAAAATGTCTTTTTACCATGCAACTTCCTACTACTAGCAAACGGTTTGTAAAAAAATAAATAAAATGTTTTCATATGCACATATGATTGCATTGTAGGGAACAGTTTAGATTCAAAGTAATATGCACAAAGTAAACATAAGAACTAGAGTGAAACAAGAGAATACTTTGAACGTGCTAATTGTATTGAAAGCAAATGCAGGAAATAAATACACCGGGTTAGGGTGTTTAGCTACAAACTAGGAAACTGATCAAACCAACCTAACTGACTAGAGTCTATCAATCTAACTGACTAGAGTCTATCAATCTTTTATTCAACTACTTCCTAAACTAACTCAACTGAAACATGACCAAGTCATAAGAACGTTTAAGGAAATAAACCAACAGGGAAATAAGGAAATAAGGAAACAAGCACGCTCATGATTAAAACCAACATTCTCCCCTTAATCTAAGCGAGCTTGTGTTTGTGCAAATCTTTGACACCCAGCAATGCCCTCATTCTCTCAAATTTGACAGTTGCTAACGCCTTTGTCAATGTATCGGCTCTTTGAAGTTCAGTGCTTACATGCTTTACCACAATCTCTCCTCGTTCAATACATTCGCGAATGAAATGATAGCGAATATCAATATGCTTGCTGCGACCGTGGAAAACAGGATTCTTAGCCAAGTCAATAGCCGACTTGTTATCAATATAAAGCACAACAGGACCAACATTCCTTCCAGTAACTTGACCAAGTAAATTTCTCAACCAAACTGCTTGACACGCAGCCGCCGTTGCTGCCATAAACTCTGCTTCACATGAAGAGAGAGCCACACACCGCTGTTTCTGTGAAACCCATGTCACAAGACTTTCATTCAGATAAAATGCCATTCCACCAGTGCTTCTTCGATCGTCAACATGCCCAGCAAGATCACTATCAGAGTATCCACTCAACATATTGTTGTTACTGTCCCTTGTATATATCAACCCGTACTCCATAGTTCCTCTGATGTACCTCAGAATTCGTTTTGCAGCTTGTTGATGTAGCACCGTCGGTTTCTCCATATATCTACTTATTATTCCCACCGAGTAAGCTATATCCGATTGTGTGTGGACTAAATAGCGTAGACCTCCAACAATGCTTTTGAACTCAGTTACATCCACAGCCTTTCCACCTTCATCCTTAGTTATCGATTCCTTAGGATCCATAGGATACTTAGTAGGGTTGCATTCCAACATCCCAGCTTTTTCAAGGACCTTTCTAGCATACGCCGTCTGTCTTAGCTCAATACAGTCTTCCCCTTGCTGCACTTCTATTCCCAAGTAATAAGACAATTTTCCTAGGTTGCTCATCTCGAATCGCTGGCTCATTTGGTTCTTGAACTGCTCAATGATTGATACCTTTGTACCTGTTACCAATAAGTCATCGACATAAACTCCTATTACCAGTATTTCTTCACCAATCTTCTTTGTGTACACAGCATGCTCGTATGGGCATCTAATGAAATTAAGCTCCTCCAGGCATTTACTTAACTTCGCGTACCAGGCACGAGGTGCTTGGCGTAAACCATACAGGGCTTTTACAAGTCTGTAAACATATTGTTCCTTTCCTTTCTTCTCGAAACCCTCAGGTTGAGTGACATAAACTTCTTCTTGAAGTTCTCCGTTCAAAAACGCAGACTTGACGTCCAAATGGTGTACTTCCCAAGAGTTCTTTGCAGCAAGAGCTAGAAGTAATCTCACTGTCTCTAGGCGAGTCACAGGCGCAAAAATCTCGTTGAAATCTCTCCCCTGTTCCTGAACATACCCTTTTGCAACAATACGAGCCTTGTGTTTCACCACTTCTCCGTTAGCATCCTTTTTTACTTTAAAAACCCATTTCAATCCGATAGCCTTTTTCCCTTCAGGAAGCTTGGTCAGCTCCCAAGTATTGTTTCTCTCAACTGCATCGATCTCATTTTTCATTGCTTGTTGCCAACAATATTCTGTGGCAGCTTTGCTGTAACTCGTAGGTTCAACCGTTCCCATCAACATGAGCTCATCATCATCTAATTCCACTTCTTCTGTGACATTGTAGATTTCTGATAGCCGTCTAAACTTTCTAGGTTGCTCGCTACTTGCTTCATTGTCGAAACTTGTTGCCAGATTTCGCCCTGAAACTGGCGTTGTCATTGGAGTGTTTGCTTCACCGTAGGTCCTATGGCTTGACTCTGTACCTGCACTTGACTCCCAAGACTGTGGACTGTGCACATTTTCACCTTCAAACTCATTATTCCCCTCTCCTGCATGTAAGTCAAACACGGTAAAAGTGCCTTGATGTTCACCTTCGATTTTCTCCTTCTCTTCCCAGTTCCACCCCTTTCCTTCCTCAAAAACTACATCTCGACTCACATGTACACTGTGAGTTACAGGATCATATACCCTGTATGCCTTTGAGCTCGGTTCTTTGCCTAGGTTAATCACCATTTTGCTACGATCACTGAGTTTTGTCACTTGATTCGACGGGAGCTTCATATGTGCCAAACAGCCGAACACTCTAACGTGTCCTATGTCTGGTTTTCTCTCTGACCATGCCTCATACGGTGTCACTCCAGTTAGAGCTCTGGTGGGTAAACGATTTAAGACATATACAGAATGTCTTACTGCCTCCGCCCAGAACATGATTGGTAAGCTTTTATCCTTCAGAAAACTGCGAGCCATCTCAACAACAGTTCGATTTCTTCTCTCCACCACGCCGTTTTGCTGAGGCGAGTATGGGGCTGTAAGCTGTCTGGAGATTCCTGCTTCGTCACAATACGTGTTGAATAATCTGGAAGTAAACTCTCCCCCTCTGTCCGTCCGAAAGATTTTAATTTTCTTCTCTGTCCCATTTTCGACTTTTGCTCTGAAATTCTTGAAAGCTTCGAGTGCCTCATCTTTGCTTTTCAAAAAATATACCCACATCACTCTTGTGTAATCATCGACCAGTAAGAAAAAATACTTATTTCCAGCCTTGGTTGAGGGTGTGATTGGTCCACATAAGTCTCCGTGTACAATCTCCAAAGCCTTTTTAGCACTGTAAGTTGCTTGTCCTGGAAAAGAATTTCTCGCCTGTTTTGACATGAGACACCCTTTACACACCTCACTCTGAGATTTGATTTCAGGCATGCCAAGAACCATTCTTCCAGTCGACATCAGAGTCAAAGCCTTGAAATTCACGTGCCCAAGCCGGGCATGCCAAAGCCAGGAATTCTCATCTGTTTTTGTCAGCATACAGTCCACATTTTCACTATTAATAAGAATCTTGTAAAGACGGTTTGGTGAGCGTTTTACCTTCATGATTAGCTTTCCTCCATCTTCGTAGACCCACAAGTACTCTCCATTTAATATGACTTTGTTGCCATCTTCTGCTAGTTGCCCAAGAGAGATTATATTGCTACATAATGCAGGGATATAATATACCTTTGTTAGTAGCCTGTCTTCTCCGTTCTTGCATTTCATCACGATTGTTCCTCTTCCTTCGATGTGTACCATGGAGCCATCACCAAACTTGACCTGTCCATTGACATTTTTGTCTAATTCTTTGAACTTTGACAAGTCTCCTGACATATGGTTGCTAGCTCCATTGTCAAGGTACCACACATTAGACCCACTTCGATTATCTTGTTTGATTTGACTCAACTTTGGCATCACTCTACCCTCATCAATCAACAGCACTTCTTCTGTCACCAACAATGCAGGTTCATCATCTGTCATTTGTGCCAAGTTTGCTTCCTCCTTTTGCTCCTGACTACGCTTCTTATTCTTGCATTCTGAGGCATAATGACCATAGTCTAAGCAATTGAAACAACGTACTTTACTCTTGTCACGGGGACCCCGCCCAAATTCTCTATTGCCTCGACCTTTTGAGTTTGTATACCCCTCCGATGATCCATTCTTACCCTTCTGTTTCAACCACTCTTCTTTGGTAAGGAGTAGCTTTGCCTCATCCTTATCTCTCTTTGACCACTCTGCAGCCGTCAACAACAAATGTCCTCCGCCACCAGTGTTACTCTGACTTGGGCCTCTGAGTCTCTCTTCATGTGCTTTGAGAGACCCAACTGTCTCCTCTATAGTCATGGTTTCCAGGTCTCCGAATTGCTCGATGGTAGAAGCAATTTGCAGAAACTTGTTAGGCACCGCTCGTAGTAATTTCTTTACCACATAGGCATCCTGAACCTCCTCCTCTAGAGCTCGAATATTCGTCACCAACGAATTGAGTTTCATGCAAAATTCGTCAAGCACCTCCGTCTCTTTCATACTTAATGATTCAAACTCAGCCTTAAGAGTTTGTATTCTGGCCTTTTTCACTTTGTCTGCACCTAGACACATGGTTTTTACGGCCTCCCATGTCTCTTTTGCCGTTTTCTTATCTGCTACAGATAACAGAATATCCTCCGGAATACCTTGATAAATAGCAGCCATGGCTACTTTATCTGTCTTATCCTCAACCACCGTCTTAGGGTCCGTATTCTCCACAGCAGACCATACACCTTGTGCCTGCATATACACTCTCATTTTAATCGACCATGCCGTGTAATTTCCCCTACTCAGCATGGGATAGCTCAGCCCGATCGCTCCATCTTTTGTTTTACCAGTTTCCATCGTGTCCTTCTTTGGCATATACTTTGGCATATACCACTGTCACCGTGGCTCTGATACCAGATTGTAGGGAACAGTTTAGATTCAAAGTAATATGCACAAAGTAAACATAAGAACTAGAGTGAAACAAGAGAATACTTTGAACGTGCTAATTGTATTGAAAGCAAATGCAGGAAATAAATACACCGGGTTAGGGTGTTTAGCTACAAACTAAGAAACTGATCAAACCAACCTAACTGACTAGAGTCTATCAATCTAACTGACTAGAGTCTATCAATCTTTTATTCAACTACTTCCTAAACTAACTCAACTGAAACATGACCAAGTCATAAGAACGTTTAAGGAAATAAACCAACAGGGAAATAAGGAAATAAGGAAACAAGCACGCTCATGATTAAAACCAACATTCTCCCCTTAATCTAAGCGAGCACTAGTACAAAATTGATCTTTTACGTCGCCTATTATACGTCGGTTCTACTTAAAGGCGACGTATATTCAACCATTATACGTCGGTTCCGCCTAAAGGCGACGTATATTTGTGTTTCTGAGTACCATTATACGTCGGTTCCGCCAAAAGGCGACGTATAAAATACTTATATACGTCGCCTTAAACAAAGGCGACGTATAAAATGTACTTTTTACGTCGGCTTTGTTTAAGGCGACGTATAAGATATGTACTTTTTACGTCGGATTTGTATAAGGCGACGTATAAGATCTACTTTTTACGTCGGCTTTGTTAAGGCGACGTATAAGATATGTACTTTTTACGTCGTATTTGTATGAGGCGACGTATAAGATGTATCTTTTACATCGATTTTATATAAAACGACATATAAAATTAATTTTTTACATCGCTCTTTATGTAACCGACGTATAAAACCTTTAATTTAATTAACATAATTTTGAGTTGTTGCCCTAAATTATTACCCACTCCGTTTCTCCCCAATTAAACTCTATTCTTCCCCGATTCAAACACCATCCGCTGTTATACTCCTCGATCCCCAATCTCTCTCTCTCTCTCTTTCTCCTCTCGCTGTAACCAATTCAAAGCCTCACCTATACATACAAATCCCCTGTATCTATATTTGTCATTTTTAACCCCTTGAACCGCCACTATAATTCCTAATTGTAGAAACGCCGGGTCACTAGAAGCACAACCAGAAAAACAACAAGGGGTTTCAGTTTGTGCTATTGAAGCCGCTGTATCATAAATTGTAAGGGAGTATAGTGGGGGTAGTCTTTCGGGTGAAGAATGTTATCGAATTGCAGAGAAGGATCCTAATTATGTGAAAATATTAGTGGGTTCTGTTAGTGAATTGGGGTTTGATCAGGATTCTAATTCTTTTAAAGATGGGGTTTTTGAAATGGGAGTTGAGAAAGGGGATAAGGGTATTGTTCCTTTTTTGGAGAGTTATTTCGGGTTATCGCTTCCGTCTACTATGCATCTTTCCAGATTGTGTTTGTCTTCAAATCAGACTCTTTCCAAACTAGTTGTCAAAGTAAAGTTTTAGTCTTTTGCCACAACTGGTAGTAGTACTGTTTGTCTTGTTTTGTTATATTATTGGCTAATGCTTTGTGTTGTAGGTGAATTAATTGAAGGAAACGTTGTCTTCTGATGATGGTAATGAGGATCGTGGTAATATTTTGAAAGTTGCTCGTAGGATAATGATACGGTTACCGATATCTGTTGATGATGATTGTCTGCAACAAACCTTGGCCTTTTTTGAAAAGGTTTCAACTTGTTCAGTATTCGTATTACTTTGTTATGACTTGAAAATAGTGGCCTATAATAGTCTACCTCTACTTTGCAGTCTTCGGTTTTGTTGCCAACTATTTTGGATTGTTCTCCATTCCTCCTAGGTATTTTAGAAACAATATGTTTTGATAGTTGGTACATTACCGGTTTGTGCCAAGTATTAGAAGAAAAGAGAGAGATTTGTCCTTTTAAGATTATTACTAAATTGGATGAGGGGCTTCGACTTTCTGTTAAATCAATGCTTGAAAATAGTATAAATACCTCTAATGTGTTTGGCATTCAATTTTATAATCTATAATCCTTTTTGCTATTATACACCTTACACCAGGATTTTAGAAGCATGATTATATGTGGACTCGAAACTAGACAGTAGTTGAACTCCTATCAATTTGACTCCCTATAAATTGGTCAAAGCATGAAGACAGGCCTCCCATATGGCTTTTCCAGGACTGCAACCTCCCATATTATTCAACTCTGCTAAGCATTGTCAAGCGTCACTATTACCGAAGTCTGTTTAGGTTCCTATTTTAAATCGAACTTACATTGTTAGCAATATTGTTCAGCAATACCTAGGCACTTCTGCATCTTATTATGTTATTTGTAGTCTAGGCTTCTGTTCCATGGATAAACACAGAAAGAGCTAATTATGCATATTGGTTTCTTGTGTATCACTGTTATCTATATAAACCTAATTGTCACAAATATTGGCAACAATGCTGTATTTTAGGAAGGTTTCATATCCTCTGTTGAGATTTTGAAGGGGGTTGAGCATGTTGTCCTCTTATCTCAGGCAAGCCTTCCATTTGCTTGCATGTGCAGGCTCATTTTTTTTGTTGATAAATTCTGTTTGTTATGTGTTTGATAAGATTTTAGTTGTCTGCTTATGAAGGTAGCAGTGGTTTACAAGCCATCATGAATGGAAATGTCAAAAAACTGGCAGAACAAGATGAATCTGTAATAAGAAATTCAGGAATTCCTTACACTATTATCAGAACTGGGTCGCTTAAAAATACCCCTGGCGGGAAGCAAGGTTTCAGATTTAAAGAGGTATATTCTTCACATGTGTCTACTAGTGCAAAACCTTTCATTACAGTGGAATCCTTGAATACTCACAAAAATCCTCTATTTCATTACTAGTGAACACCTCTTTTCCCGTCTCTGGAGATGGAAACAAATGCATCTGACATGGTTGTGCACAGGGAATTGCCGGTTATCCAAACTCTCTCAAGGGTATGTCAGTATGTCATATGTTTATACATAGTGTCATGGGTGTCAGATTGTTCTCGTACTCTCAGAAATATTGTTATGTTGACTTCAAAATTTTAAATTTCAGCCCTTACATTTTCTGATGTACCAGAAACGAATGTTATCAAGTGACTTGATACAGTTTTTGCAAGTTGTTAACAAATGTTTCATTAAGATATTCTATGTTGCTTGTAGAGGAGGAGTTTCAAAATGGAATCACTGGATGATGGTATAAGCGTGTTTAACTATTAAAAAAGAAACTATAGTTGAAAAATTAGTGCCTGCACCTAAGGACAGATCATTTGTGTGACTATGATTTTGAAGTCATTAAACTAATAACTTTGTCAATTTATTTTCTAGTTACCAGCCTGTTGATCCTGGATAAAACCAACTGGAGAACCAAGATGCTGACGGCACTTCTAGTTCCTTACATCTTCTTGACTGTTCCTTCGATAATCTTTGACTTGATCAGGTGATTGTCCTACTATTTTCTTTGATTTGTGATGTATAATTCTTTAATCAAAAATATTTTATAAACTTAATCTGCTTTGAAATGCAGGGGAGAAATCGGTAAATGGATTGCTTTTATTGTTGTGATAATGCGTTTGTTCTTCCCCCAAAACATCAAGAGTATGATCCTACTTAAAAATATTGCACAGCGTTTTATTATAAATTACTTTTTGTTTAGATTTTGTGCAAGTATGCAACCACTTCGATTGCTGATCATTTAAAAAAAAATTATTTTGCAGGTTATCTAGAACTGCCAGGCGCTATGATCATTATCTGTGTAGTGGCACCTAGCCTGGTTTCAGACTCCATAAGGAATAGCTGGATTGGCGTAGTGATATGTCTTTGCATTGGATGTTACTTGCTCCAGGAACACATACGCGCCTCAGGAGGATTTAAAAATTGTTATGACAATATTCTATGTTGCTTGTAGTGATATGTCAATATGTTGTTAAATTGTTATTGTTGTAGCTGGACGGATGTGTAAAAATATGTTGGGAATTATGGTTTTTAATTAATTTTCTGGATGTTGTTCGGTTGTAAAATTATGGATGTAAAATTATTGGTTGATTTCGGGAATTATGGTTTTTAATTAATTTTCTAGGTTGTACAGAAAAACAAAATATTTTTTTTAATATTTTGGACCTTATACGTCGGTTGTTTAGAAGAACCGACGTAAAAGGATAACAATATACGTCGGTTGTTTAGAAGAACCGACGTAAAAGGATAACAATATACGTCGGTTGTTTAGAAGAACAGACGTAAAAGGATAACAATATACGTCGGTTGTTTAGAAGAACCGACGTAAAAGGATACAATATACGTCGGTTGTTTAGAAGAACCGACGTAAAAGGATACAATATACGTCGCCTTTTTAACCGACGTAAAAGACTCTGACCTTATACGTCGCCAGCCCATACGTCGCCATTTAACCGACGTATAAGACCTATTTAACCGACGTAAAAGGCCATTTTTCTACTAGTGGAGCTTGTGTTTGTGCAAATCTTTGACACCCAGCAATGCCCTCATTCTCTCAAATTTGACAGTTGCTAACGCCTTTGTCAATGTATCGGCTCTTTGAAGTTCAGTGCTTACATGCATGCATGATATACTTTTGTTAGGCTTTTTTATGGGCCTGTTAAATTTTAGAGATCGAGTGATGTGCCGGGTGTAGACTAGGCAGAAACTAGTGTCTTTTTTTCTTTATAACTGAAAGTAGCAAAATGTTACGTTACAATAATCTTGCTATATGATCTTGTTCAATCATATGTTGGCTAGCTGTGGTATATGAATTTATGTCACAGTTTGGTGGTAAGTAGGAACAAAAACAAATGAAGCATTTTTTTCAGGATATATACATGCATGTACAGCTGGTATAAAGTATACTCCGTATATAAGTAGTTCACACTAATGCGCATGCATCCACCATTTCAGAAATTACAATGTCGTCGGATATTAGGTAGTAACGGTGATTATTCTGTACTTGTGGTTTACCTGAACGGCATCGATCTCCTGGCCCTCGGGAGTTAGGTCCTCCAAGTGGGAACGAGTGAAGCTGTCCGAGCATGACCTAACTAGCTAGCTACCGGCTCTTTTATGAATGATATATGTATTTTATGATCTCGTTGTCGAAACTCCTCGGGAGAATTTAACAATCGAATTCCATAACGTACCAAAGCTAGCTAGATAGATCATGCTGGCAGCTTCACTTATTACCTTGTGGACAATCTCAATCTTGAAAGAATTTTACTTGATTATAACTGTATAAAGATAGAAGTAATGTAAACGACCAGAGTAAAATATATGTACTTAAAAGCTAACATCAACTCAATCGTAGAAGAAATAATCGAGAAGATGGCGAGACAATGATCCATTTGTAGGTTAAATCTGCATGAAGCTAGCTAGGAAGGTTGAGCTAGCAAGAAAAGAAGAAGGTTGATTCAGTGATCTATTGAAATGCAGGAAAAGGTATATATGTATATCAAAATGAAGAGGAGAGAATACAAAGGGATCAAGAAGACATATGTAGGAGTAATATAGGAGAGCTCTCGTATAGGATAGATATATTAAATTTGAATGGACGGCTTTAATATTTATGCTGCTGCACCACGACATTTTGCGACTAAACAGGAGCATCACATTTAAAACAAGTGTTTTCTAGGCAGTGATTCGTTTGAGATCAATTTTTATCGTGAAAACAATTGTGTTATGGAAAATACTACAGATCCTAAATTGGGTACAAAAAAATTACAAAATGTCATGTATCTTAAGTTAATTGGTTATAATTAATTGGGACCCCCTGTATACACATTGACTCCACCAATTAAATCTTTCCAATTGTCAAATCATCCATGCCATGTCATTTTATAAATTTTTTTGGTACCCAATTTAATATACCTAGCACTACTCGTTATTACTAGTAGAAAGCCGACCTTTTACTTTGGATAAAAAAAAAGTGATTGAATTGATAAAAGAAAGAAAATGAGTACTCTTGTCATGCATGTCGGCAGCTACGAAAGAGAGGCAGGGAAAGCAAATAAGACAGACAAAAGAGTACATTAGTAATTAATTACTACTCCTTGATTAAAGTTTACAGGTGGTAGAAGATTAGGGCGGCCTGGCAGGAGCCTCCTGTCTGGGGTGATTCCACATACTACACAATTAACACAATTATAGTACTCCGTATAAGTTACTGTTTTTGCGTGTTCGTACGCCAAGTCTCTGCTTGCGTGTACTGATTTAGCTGGATTGGGTTAGAGCTCATAGACACGACATAATTAAATGGTACCTATAAACATGTAAAAATTGGTAATCGGTATAAATTGCTTGATGTACCATTTTAATATTAATTGGGTAATCGGGGATTAATGGAAATGATTAATCGGAGTCTTAATCGGATATTATAATAATATTTAATATATTAACCTAATTTACAATTAAACATATCATTTTAAAATAATTTAAAAGATTAATCAAATTTTAAAAATCGAATCAATTGATTACCTTAGAAAAAATTAATCGAAGATTAATCGGTTGAATCAAGGATTTTTAGAACCATGCCTAGAAGTTGAGATTTGTGTTGGGGATAGATGGTGCAAAGATAGTTCATTTGTGTTGGGGATAGATGGTGCAAAGATAGTTCAGACCTGCTTGTTACTCCCTCCGTCCCAATTTGCATGTCCCTTTTGAAAAAAATACGCATATTAAGAAAAAGGTTAGTTGGATAAGGTTTTCAATAAATAACCTTAATAAATGCATTGAAAAATGAGAATATAGTTAAGTTTTAAAGAAATCAAACATTGAAAATACAAATATAGGGGTAATTTTGAAAAATTATACTTAAATTTGTATAGAAAAAAGAGATATTTGTATGGAAAAAAGAGGAGGACATGTAATTTGGGACAAATTATTTTTATAAAAGGGATAAATATTTTGGGAGGGAGGAAGTATTACTGATGGTAAATGAGGTTTTAGTTATATCTCTAACTTCCTTTTTCATGCAAATTGGTATACAGAATATCGCATTAGCACTAGAGTTTCTTCGAGTAATGTATACTCCTTTCGTTCTATAATATTAGCTTATAACCCGTGTGTAATATACGTGATTTTTAAATAATACTAATAATAGAAATAGAATAGTAATAATAATAATAATAATAATAATAGAATTAGAGTAAGTGGTTAAATATATTGTTTAATTAAAAAAAAAGATTTCTATTAAGTGTTTAGTTAATTATTAAAAGTCTAAAAGTCATAGGATATTTAGTGCATTATATATTAACACTGACGCCTACGATTATTGTTAGAGTATTGAGTCTAATACTAAAACCCTAAAGCAAGGCTGCGCAGAAGAGAGGAAAAAAAAAACAGAGGAAACAGAGGCCCTCAACACTCACATATTAGGTCTACTAATTTGATAAATTGGTGTTGCCAAGATCAGGTAATTGACTAATGAACTGTATTATATTATGATTAGTAGAGAATATATTAATTAGAATAAAAGTCTTCACATGTAATTCTCTTTATGGAGCACACTCGGAACCATATTAATGTTTACATATGTTTAATTAATTTTTATATTCAAGTTTTATTCTCGCCGGATAATGTACATAGTCTAAATATGAATTTTATATCATTGTTATTATTATTTTGGTTTTGTGAGAACTACAGGCTAAGTGGTTGGTTGATAACTCCTGGTTAATTAACTTAGGTGTACTTAAGAATTTAACAGGACCTTAAAAACATAAATACATGTCATGCAGGAGATGTTAATATTCAATTTATTGAATGGATACCATGTGTGTGTGGTCGTGGGGGTCAAAACAATTGTTTTATGTGTTAAGTTAGTGTTAGTTTATTTAATTACCATGCCATGACCTATGGAATTAATATTAATTACTATTAGTTAGAAAAGAAAATGTCAGGGGCTATATGAATTTGATGCAGGTGGTTGTAGTGGTTAGTTAATTGGTGTGCATGTTAACTATTGTAGATATTAAGTTAATAAATTAGTGATGGTAATGAGTTTAATAAATATATAATGAGAATAAATTTTAATTATAAATTATATTTTGTAATTTAGATCGGGAGCCGAGAGTTTAGCGAATCATTTGCGGATTTCGTTAGTATTCTTAGTTGCTATTTTCGAGGTACGGATTCTCTCTCCTTTTATTCAGCGCTATTCTTAATTCTGAATTTTTATATCTGATTCGTTTTATCCTCAAATCTGTTTACTCTGTTTATATCTGATTTGACTGTTTTGACTCTGAAAAATATTTTAAAAGAAATATGTTTTGAAAAATATTTGAATACTTGTTCTGTGATTTTTTAAAAGATTTTGTATTGAAATATCTGTTCGGAAATGTTTAAAATATATGTTTGGAAATATTTGAAATATTTGTTTTACGCGATTTAAATGATTTTGTGAAATATTTATTTTGAACCCTTAGCGATATAGGGTATACCGAGTTAACCAGCTGTAGGGGTACTACAGCCATGTCATTGCGGCACCAGTGACATGACACTTCCGTGGCAGTGTGATTGGTCACGGCGTATCCTTCTGATAGCTCAGGTGGCGAGCTTTTGCGCATTTTGATATTTGTTTCAGGATACGTGGGTGCACCCAGATTTGATTTGATTTGTGATTTGATTTGACGGTGACGTGTATATGCCGTACACGTTATCCGATTTGCTGCACACATTAGGTACCCTATGATGTGTGTATCTGTATCTGTTCTGTTCTGATCTCGGTATGAAATATCCTAACCACTCGTTGCTTCAGCCATGCTTATTTTGAAATAAATGTTTTATTATAAATTATAAATTGTCAAATATACATAACTGTTTTTCTGTTTTATAAACTGTACTCCAAATCCGTACTGGGCGTTTGGCTCATGCCGTATTCTTTTTCTGGCAGGTGCTTAGGGGGATCTGGGATTGTGTGATGGAGAGCTACCCTTATTCCATTGATTATGACTTGTGGACTTCTAGCATTATTTAGACTTAATCATTTATTTAAAGATTATCTTAGTGCTCTGTTGCAGGTTATGGATTTTAAGTAATATCTCCTCCCATTTTAGGAAGGGAGTGTTACAAAGATGGTATCAGAGCCGACTCTCGAAAGCTTGACTCGTCAAGTTGCCGGAGGTGGGGACACGAAGGCTGGTGGTATTATCCCACAATGGCTAGAGAGGAACGATCCGGAACCTATGGGATATCCGTTCAGGCCTGACGAGGACGTCAGGAGATTAAGTGGGGGAGTTTGTAACACCCCAGTCCCACATCGAGGAGATTTGGGGCTTCTGTTCAGTTTATAAGGCAAAGTACTACTACTAAGTGCACCAACAAATCATGATCTTTTGGGGGCCTGTGGTGGGCTTGTGGATTACCCAAGTTGGTGGCATTTGGGCCAGTTTGCTTTGGCTTATTTCGGATTCGTGATCAGGATTTGACCCGATTTTCGAAAAAAGACTCGGGATTTGACCCGGGTTGTCACATATGACTATTTCAATAGTGAATATGTATGGATTTTTTTACGTTATTTGTGTATTGATTGTCGTGTTCAATTTGGATGTGCATTTATCAACATGTATTCAATGGCTACTAGTAGCAAAGGATCAAGAGATTTAATAATTTATCTTGAAGACATGACTCATATAAATTATTTATATTAACTGCAATTATCTGCAACAGCAGTCTGGCATGCAAGAAGTAGGGAGCAAGTATAATTTCTTATAGGTTAAAATTATGACTAAAATTATCACAAATGCATAAATATTATGTATCGGTTATATGGGATTGTAATTGTCATCCTTGTTCATCAAAAAAAAAAAAATTCAACGCTCGTTAGGCATTTTATAAATTAATTTGTGACGAGAAAGTCGAAGTTATCTTAATTTGAAAGGAGCGAGTTTTGAAGAAGAATGTCATCCCATTTGTTAAAGTTTTGTGGAAAATCATTCTGAGAGAGAGGCTACTTGTGAACTAGAATAATCTATCCGTGAGTGATATCCGCATTTGTTCTATTCTGATACGAGTTTTAGTTTCGTTTGATTCCGGGGACGGAATCCTTTTTAAGGGGGTATATATGTAATATACGTGATTTTTAAATAATACTAATAATAGAAATAGAATAGTAATAATAATAATAATAATAATAATAATAATAATAATAATAATAGAATTAGAGTAAGTGGTTAAATATATTGTTTAATTAAAAAAAAAGATTTCTATTAAGTGTTTAGTTAATTATTAAAAGTCTAAAAGTCATAGGTTATTTAGTGCATTATATATTAACACCGACGCCTACGATTATTGTTAGAGTATTGGGTCTAATACTAAAACCCTAAAGCAAGGCTGCGCAGAAGAGAGGAAAAAAAACAGAGGAAACAGAGGCCCTCAACACTCACATATTAGGTCTACTAATTTGATAAATTGGTGTTGCCAAGATCAGGTAATTGACTAATGAACTGTATTATATTATGATTAGTAGAGAATATATTAATTAGAATAAAAGTATTCACATGTAATTCTCTTTATGGAGCACACTCGGAACCATATTAATGTTTACATATGTTTAATTAATTTTTATATTCAAGTTTTATTCTCGCCGGATAGTGTACATAGTCTAAATATGAATTTTATATCATTGTTATTATTTTGGTTTTGTGAGAACTACAGGCTAAGTGGTTGGTTGATAACTCCTGGTTAATTAACTTAGGTGTACTTAAGAATTTAACAGGACCTTAAAAACATAAGTACATGTCATGCAGGAGATGTTAATATTCAATTTATTGAATGGATACCATGTGTGTGTGGTCGTGGGGGTCAAAACAATTGTTTTATGTGTTAAGTTAGTGTTAGTTTATTTAATTACCATGCCATGACCTATGGAATTAATATTAATTACTATTAGTTGGAAAAGAAAATGTCAGGGGCTATATGAATTTGATGCAGGTGGTTGTAGTGGTTAGTTAATTGGTGTGCATGTTAACTATTGTAGATATTAAGTTAATAAATTAGTGATAGTAATGAGTTTAATAAATATATAATGAGAATAAATTTTAATTATAAATTATATTTTGTAATTTAGATCGGGAGCCGAGAGTTTAGCGAATCATTTGCGGATTTCGTTAGTATTTTTAGTTGCTATTTTCGAGGTACGGATTCTCTCTCCTTTTATTCAGGGCTATTCTTAATTCTGAATTTTTATATCTGATTCATTTTACCCTCAAATCTGTTTACTCTGTTTATATCTGATTTGACTGTTTTGACTCTGAAAAATATTTTAAAAGAAATATGTTTTGAAAAATATTTGAATACTTGTTCTGTGATTTTTTAAAAGATTTTGTATTGAAATATCTGTTCGGAAATGTTTAAAATATCTGTTTGGAAATATTTGAAATATTTGTTTTACGCGATTTAAAAGATTTTGTGAAATATTTATTTTGAACCCTTAGCGATATAGGGTATACCGAGTTAACCAGCTGTAGGGGTACTACAGCCATGTCATTGCGGCACCAGTGACATGACACTTCCGTGGCAGTGTGATTGGTCACGGCGTATCCTTCTGATAGCTCAGGTGGCGAGCTTTTGCGCATTTTGATATTTGTTTCAGGATACGTGGGTGCACCCAGATTTGATTTGATTTGACGGTGACGTGTATATGCCGTACACGTTATCCGATTTGCTGCACACATTAGGTACCCTATGATGTGTGTATCTGTATCTGTTCTGTTCTGTTCTGATCTCGGTATGAAATATCCTAACCACTCGTTGCTTCAGCCATGCTTATTTTGAAATAAATGTTTTATTATAAATTATAAATTGTCAAATATACATAACTGTTTTTCTGTTTTATAAACTGTACTCCAAATCCGTACTGGGCGTTTGGCTCATGCCGTATTCTTTTTCTGGCAGGTGCTTAGGGGGATCTGGGATTGTGTGATGGAGAGCTACCCTTATTCCATTGATTATGACTTGTGGACTTCTAGCATTATTTAGACTTAATCATTTATTTAAAGATTATCTTAGTGCTCTGTTGCAGGTTATGGATTTTAAGTAATATCTCCTCCCATTTTAGGAAGGGGGTGTTACAAAGATGGTATCAGAGCCTACTCTCGAAAGCTTGACTCGTCAAGTTGCCGGAGGTGGGGACACGAAGGCTGGTGGTATTATCCCACAATGGATAGAGGTCCGGAGGTGGGGACACGAAGCTAGCCGGTATTATCCCACAATGGCTAGAGAGGAACGATCCGGAACCTATGGGATATCCGTTCAGGCCTGACGAGGACGTCAGGAGATTAAGTGGGGGAGTTTGTAACACCCCAGTCCCACATCGAGGAGATTTGGGGCTTCTGTTCAGTTTATAAGGCAAAGTACTACTACTAAGTGCACCAACAAATCATGATCTTTTGGGGGCCTGTGGTGGGCTTGTGGATTACCCAAGTTGGTGGCATTTGGGCCAGTTTGCTTTGGCTTATTTCGGATTCGTGATCGGGACTTGACCCGATTTTCGAAAAAAGACTCGGGATTTGACTCGGGTTGTCACATATGACTATTTCAATAGTGAATATGTATGGATTTTTTTACGTTATTTGTGTATTGATTGTCGTGTTCAATTTGGATGTGCATTTATCAACATGTATTCAATGGCTACTAGTAGCAAAGGATCAAGAGATTTAATAATTTATCTTGAAGACATGACTCATATAAATTATTTATATTAACTGCAATTATCTGCAAAAGCAGTATGGCATGCAAGAAGTAGGGAGCGAGTATAATTTCTTATAGGTTAAAATTATGACTAAAATTATCACAAATGCATAAATATTATGTATCGGTTATATGGGATTGTAATTGTCATCCTTGTTCATCAAAAAAAAAAAATTCAACGCTTGTTAGGCATTTTATAAATTAATTTGTGACGAGAAAGTCGAAGTTATCTTAATTTGAAAGGAGCGAGTTTTGAAGAAGAATGTCATCCCATTTGTTAAAGTTTTGTGGAAAATCATTCTGAGAGAGAGGCTACTTGTGAACTAGAATAATCTATCCGTGAGTGATATCCGCATTTGTTCTATTCCGATACGAGTTTTAGTTTCGTTTGATTCCGGGGACGGAATCCTTTTTAAGGGGGTATATATGTAATATACGTGATTTTTAAATAATACTAATAATAGAAATAGAATAGTAATAATAATAATAATAATAATAATAATAATAATAATAATAATAATAGAATTAGAGTAAGTGGTTAAATATATTGTTTAATTAAAAAAAAAGATTTCTATTAAGTGTTTAGTTAATTATTAAAAGTCTAAAAGTCATAGGATATTTAGTGCATTATATAATAACACCGACGCCTACGATTATTGTTAGAGTATTGGGTCTAATACTAAAACCCTAAAGCAAGGCTGCGCAGAAGAGAGGAAAAAAAAACAGAGGAAACAGAGGCCCTCAACACTCACATATTAGGTCTACTAATTTGATAAATTGGTGTTGCCAAGATCAGGTAATTGACTAATGAACTGTATTATATTATGATTAGTAGAGAATATATTAATTAGAATAAAAGTCTTCACATGTAATTCTCTTTATGGAGCACACTCGGAACCATATTAATGTTTACATATGTTTAATTAATTTTTATATTCAAGTTTTATTCTCGCCGGATAGTGTACATAGTCTAAATATGAATTTTATATCATTGTTATTATTATTTTGGTTTTGTGAGAACTACAGGCTAAGTGGTTGGTTGATAACTCCTGGTTAATTAACTTAAGTGTACTTAAGAATTTAACAGGACCTTAAAAACATAAGTACATGTCATGCAGGAGATGTTAATATTCAATTTATTGAATGGAACCATGTGTGTGTGGTCGTGGGGGTCAAAACAATTGTTTTATGTGTTAAGTTAGTGTTAGTTTATTTAATTACCATGCCATGACCTATGGAATTAATATTAATTACTATTAGTTGGAAAAGAAAATGTCAGGGGCTATATGAATTTGATGCAGGTGGTTGTAGTGGTTAGTTAATTGGTGTGCATGTTAACTATTGTAGATATTAAGTTAATAAATTAGTGATAGTAATGAGTTTAATAAATATATAATGAGAATAAATTTTAATTATAAATTATATTTTGTAATTTAGATCGGGAGCCGAGAGTTTAGCGAATCATTTGCGGATTTCGTTAGTATTTTTAGTTGCTATTTTCGAGGTACGGATTCTCTCTCCTTTTATTCAGCGCTATTCTTAATTCTGAATTTTTATATCTGATTCGTTTTACCCTCAAATCTGTTTATTCTGTTTATATCTGATTTGACTGTTTTGACTCTGAAAAATATTTTAAAAGAAATATGTTTTGAAAAATATTTGAATACTTGTTCTGTGATTTTTTAAAAGATTTTGTATTGAAATATCTGTTCGGAAATGTTTAAAATATCTGTTTGGAAATATTTGAAATATTTGTTTTACGCGATTTAAAAGATTTTGTGAAATATTTATTTTGAACCCTTAGCGATATAGGGTATACCGAGTTAACCAGCTGTAGGGGTACTACAGCCATGTCATTGCGGCACCAGTGACATGACACTTCCGTGGCAGTGTGATTGGTCACGGCGTATCCTTCTGATAGCTCAGGTGGCGAGCTTTTGCGCATTTTGATATTTGTTTCAGGATACGTGGGTGCACCCAGATTTGATTTGATTTGTGATTTGATTTGACGGTGACGTGTATATGCCGTACACGTTATCCGATTTGCTGCACACATTAGGTACCCTATGATGTGTGTATCTGTATCTGTTCTGTTCTGTTCTGTTCTGATCTCGGTATGAAATATCCTAACCACTCGTTGCTTCAGCCATGCTTATTTTGAAATAAATGTTTTATTATAAATTATAAATTGTCAAATATACATAACTGTTTTTCTGTTTTATAAACTGTACTCCAAATCCGTACTGGACGTTTGGCTCATGCCGTATTCTTTTTCTGGCAGGTGCTTAGGGGGATCTGGGATTGTGTGATGGAGAGCTACCCTTATTCCATTGATTATGACTTGCGGACTTCTAGCATTATTTAGACTTAATCATTTATTTAAAAATTATCTTAGTGCTCTGTTGCAGGTTATGGATTTTAAGTAATATCTCCTCCCATTTTAGGAAGGGGGTGTTACACCGTGCACGGGTTGCTTTTAATTTTTTGTAATTTGTTTATAATGTAATATAATATTATAAATATTAATTTTAATTTGTTATAGTGTAATTTGTTATTTGTTTAATATGGTTTTTAATATTAAAAAATAGGGTTGAACCAAACTACCAATTATCCCCTAGTTTAATACTATTATAAGTGAAATAAGATATTTTTGGTTGTCGGTTTGGTACTCTTTTGTTGGTCACTCATTTTAGTCACTCTTTGATTTGCTTAAATCTCTATTATTAATAATAATAAAATGTAAAAAAACACACAAAACACTCTCCTGTTAATAAAATTAAAAAAAAAACACGCACACACACGCCACTCCTCTCGATCAAAACTCTCGGCTAAATCTTTGCTTATCCGGGAATGTTTTTAGGTAGATAAAATTTTAATTAAATTTATTTTTAATTGAACTAAAATTATGGCTAAAAAATAGGGTTGAACCAAACTACCAATTATCCCCTAGTTTACTTATTATAGTATAGTAATTAATAAAATTATTAATAATAATAATAGGGATTCGAACATTGGATCTTTAGAAGAGAGATTTAAATATAGAATATTCTTTTTTATTAGATCTAACGGCTATCATCTATTTACTAAATATTTAACGGTTACCTATTCTTTTAGATGGTTGAACCAAGTCTTATAGCTCGTGCAAAACATGGGTTACTTTTAAATACTTTTAAAATTATATGATTAAATAAAATAGAGTATAATAATTTATTAAAGATATAATTTTGGTTCCTCTCGATCAAAACTCTCGGCTAAATTTTTGCTTATCCGGGAATGTTTTTAGGTAGATAAAATATTAATTAAATTTATTTTTAATTGAACTAAAATTATGGCTAAAAAATAGGATTGAACCAAACTACCAAACTACCAATTATCCCCTAGTTTTCTTATTATAGTACAGTATAGATAAGTATTTTTTTAAAAAAATTACGCATTTTAAAAAATTAGTGATTAGATGATATATTTTCTTTTATATCCATTATAAATGCATCGAACATAAATTATTTTATATTATTGGTCGTTACTCACTAATTAATATACAATTTTCAAGAAGAATAATTTAGGAAAAATAATCATAAATTTACATTGAAAATTGGAAATGAGCATGTATTATGGGAAAAAAAATTCTCTCAAAAGAAGAGACTATATATTACTCCCTCCGTCCCAAAATACATGTCCCTTTTGTAAAAATAATTTGTCTCAAATTACATGTTCCCCTCTTCTTTCCATACAAATATCTCTTCTTTCTATACAAATTTAAGTATAATTTTTCAAAATTACCCCTATATTTGTATTTTCAATGTTTAACTTCTTTAAAACTTAACTCTATTCTCATTTTTCAATGCATTTATTAAGGTTATTTATTGAAAACCTTATCCAACCAACCTTTTTCTAAATATGCGTATTTTTTTCAAAAGGAACATGTAAATTGGGACGGAGGGAGTATTATGGGACGAAGGGAAGGGAGTATTTGAAGTTTTGGATCCATCCCTTTTATGTGCATGCACCTGTAAACTTGATAAATTCAAAAGAAAAATATGCAAATTGAATTCATTTTCCAGATCGCCCAGTTTCTAGGTAATAACACTTACAATTAAGGGTGTGTTCACTTGGAAAGAATGGAATGGGGTAGGAATGGAATGAAAATTGTAAATAAAATTTATGAAGAAAGGGGATGTTGGGAGAAATAATGAACAAATATGATGAAAAAGATTTTTATGATGAATATTGCAAGAAAAATGATGAATATTGGGAAATGGAACATTCCTTCCAAAACATATGGATTAGAATTCTAGTTCAAATTATTTGGAGAGGAATGAAGCTTAGAATGAAATTTATAAATACTTTCCTCAATCTTCCCCAAATAATAATATATATTTCATTGCATTCTCCCCCTCATCCCATTCAATCCAAGTGAACATAGCCTAAATCAATGAATAGCATGCACTGATGCAGACATGATATTTCCCAGTGTTCTAGTTTTTCAGACCGCTCTGTTTATCACTGTTTTTATTTCGAAGTAGTTCTGGCTATTTCCTAACATTAATTTTACCTGCATTCTTCCTAGATATGATAATACTACTACAACAAAACCTACTACTTAGGTAAACCAGTACCCGGCTACCCGCTTCATGTTGCTTAATTGGTAAAATTAACCATCATCCCACATGGAAAAAGGAAAACCACCTCATATTAGTTTGAATTTAGAATTTTGATATACAGATGTAAAAATAGACTTCTCAATTAGGGTGGCAATTTCGGGTTCTGAGTCGGGTTCGTGTCGTGTCAGATTGTACCTGGTTGTTTCGAGTTGATTTTTTACTAACCCTAACCCGTACCTATCAGGTTTGTGTCGGGTTTCGGGTCATTTCGGGTTTCACCATCTCAACTCTTGTTTAGAGTGATTAAATATATACTCTTATATTATATAATTCCTCTATCCCGATTTACAGGGAATGATTGCTTTTGCATAATTTTAAGAGAAAATAGTTAATTTCTCTTTCATTGCACGTAAAAGTTACTATTCAAATGTATTATATCAAATGTATAATATGTATTGTACCCACTTTGTGAGGTGTAAAAAAGGGCATTACATATAGAAAATATTGTTATTATTATTAAATAATTATAAATTAACTAGCGAGTCACTATCATTGCACGTGAAAGTTACTTTATTATACTTAAATTTAGTTATTCTAAAGATAAAGTATTTCAAAACAGGGTTATAATAAGAGGGTTAATTAATTTTCGGATCATTTTCAGGTTCGTATTTGATTGTATCCGATAGTTTTGGGTTGAATATTTATTGATCCTAATTCATATACATTTTCTCAAATTGAGTTCGAGTCGTGTTTCGGATTGAGTCGGAAATTGCCACCCCTATTCTGAATCATGAAAACGACACGATTTTAGGTCAAACGAAACCTGCTACTACATAGTAAATTTCATCGTCTCTTGCATTTACATGCATTAATGCAGTGCTTAATTGGCATCTTCCAAAATTTTCAATGTCGTCTGTATATTTTTTTTCGTTTAGTAAGTTTTGATAGGCTTACATAATCAAAAAGGAAAAATTTACCAATTCCATAAACAGTCATGGGAAAGGAAATGGTCAGCCCACACAACATGGAATAGAGATATATAGTTGCATTTCATTCCATTCAATTTCAATATATCAAGCCTAATACATACTCCTTTCCCATGACTGTATATAGAAGGTTCCTGGTCCCTAAATTCATATTCAATGGAGGCTCCTAAAGATCGCCAAAATTATTGATAGTAATATTTTTAAAAAAACTATGTCAAACATGGTAATTTTTTACTCATAATTAGCATCTTATGTATGGTGTTTAAATGATCTTAATGCTAGCTAGTACCTAGCTAGCTAGTTATACTTACGTTTATAAATGTATGCAAATGTTAAGTGTACTAGTTTAATGCCCGTGCTTGCACACAGTTCATATTTTAAATAAAATTTATTTTAAATTTTAATAAATTATAGTATATAATTTTACAATATAGAAATAAAAATTGGTAGTAGTATTAAAAAGTTGCCTACTTTAATAAATTAAAATGTTAAATTCTTTGAGAACATGAGTCTGTTTTGATAATTTAAATTACAATTAATATAAGAAATTATTAATATATTAATTTATTTTAAAAACATCAAAAAATTGAACACTATAACATTATTTTAGTGATGTCAACTATATCATGAATGTAATAGTAGTAGATATAAAGAATAAATTAAAATAATTAAATCATAATATCAAAAAAATTAAAGTTATACCGCACTATAACCTAATCCTAAGCATATAATTTACTACTATAATAGGTCATGGATATCTATCAAACCTGAATATGGATTAAAAAAAATAAAATAATTTAAAATTTGTGGAAGGAAATAATTTTTGGCATTTTGAAATAATTTAAAATTTGTGGAATGTTAAGAAAATAATTTGTGTTTTGTGAAGGAAATAATATTTTGGCATTTTGAAATATTTTAATTGGATGGTCCTGGCGGGCACATTAAAATTATAACCAATCAAAATCATTTGTTAATATTTTTTTGGTATTATCAAGGAAATAATTTTTGGCAAGAGTGGTTTGTCATGATGTATATTTTATATAATATCGAGTCAATATATTTTAAAATATGGATCATATCATATAAATGGATGGGTAATATAAACGGATTTGGCAAGAATGTTTTAATTGGATGGCCCTGGCGGGCCCATTATAATTATAATTGACAATTGTTAGAAAGGAAATAATTTTTGGAAACAAAATAATTCGTGTTTTGTCAAGAATTTTTTTTTTTGCAATATTGTTTTTGTCAAGGATTTTTTTTTTGGCAAGATTGTTTTAATTGGATGGCCCTGGCGGGCCCATTATAATTATAACCAATTATTTGGCATTAATAATAACAACTTCCAAATTTTTGGTATTATCAAGGAAATAATTTTTGGCAAGAGTCGTTTGTCATGATGTGTATTTTATATAATATCGGGTCAATATATTTTAAAATATGGATCATATCATATAACTGGATGGGTAATTTAAACGGATCCCGAACCTAATCCTAAGCATATAATTTAATACTATAATAGGTCATGGATATCTATCAAACCTGAATATGGATCCCGAACCTGAGGAAAGGGTTATCCAGCAATTTATAATATATAGATACCATTTAAATTGTAAATCGTTGAGATCATTGTGCGTGCAGTATAATGTATTTTTTGAATAAAAAGTGCAGTATAATAAAAATTAAAAATTATGATGCAATGAATTTATTTTGAAGAACAATATTTCTATCATGAAATATTTTAAAAAAACATTGTATATATACATGGAAGAAATTATGGATGGTCGGAGGTGTGATGTATTTAATATATAAAAATATAATTTTTTTATTTATTACAATATACATAGTGTATTAAGTAAATATATGAGATAAGGATCTACTCCTCCGTCCCTTTCATTTCTTTACAGTTTCTATTTTGGGACGTCCCTCTCATTTCTTTACATATTATAAATAGTACTCCCTCCGTCCCGGCCAGTTCTTTACATGGCGGCTGGGCACGGAGGTCAAGGATAGTGGATGTAAAGTGAGTGTAATATTGTTAAAATAAATGAGGTAGTGGGTGTAATAGTGATTTTTATTGTTAAAATAATTGAAGTAGTGGGTGTAATAGTGATTTTATTGTTAAAATAAGTTAAGTAGTGGGTGAAATAGTGTAAAGTATTGTTAAAATAAGTGAATTAGTGGGTGTAATAGTGTTGAAACTTACTATTTTGGGTAATGTAAAGAAATGGTGGGACGACCCAAAAAGGAAATTGTAAAGAAATGGATAAGACAGAGGGAGTAACTTTTAACAATAAAATACATTATTACATCCATTACTTTACTCCATTTTTTCAACACTTTACACTATTACACCCATTACTTCACTTATTTTAACAATAAAATCACTATTACACCTACTATTTCACTTATTTTAACAATAAAATCACTATTACACCCACTACTTCACTTATTTTAATTATAATTTTTGGTCTCCGTGAAAAACCCATTGTAAACAACCACGGGGACGGAGAGAGTAACCTTTAACTGATCTGACACAATCTTTAAATGCATATTATAAAAATAAATTAGATATAGATAATAAGAGAGATATAGTTGATACACATTTTTCAATAAAACTTCACATATACTCTCTCTGTCCCATCCATTTGTTTACACTTTTTTGTCACTTTCTGGAACGCATTTTAAGGTGGATTTTAAGGATAGTTTCATAACTTATTTTTAAAATTTTCTTTTTTGGTATAAAAGTAGGATTGTTCTATTTTTATACAAAAAAAAAAACTTTCAAAAATAAGTTATGAAACTATCCTTAAAATCTACCTTAAAATGCGTGTCGACATCTCATTTTGAAATGATAACAAATGGACGGGACAGAGGGAGTATACAAAAACATCACAAACAAGCGGATTTTTGGGGTGACCATTTCTTGTTTCACAATTTCTCTTATCTATTTAACTTTACTTGAAATTAGTCAATAAAATAGCATTTCGCGACTATGTTATAAATATTTTTAGTTTTTTTAAATATATATTTATCCTATATTATATTATTAATATAAAATTTTAATTGTTCATACAATTTTCTCTAATAAATCGAACTCTTATGAAACACGATTTTTAAAACTGAAATCTCAACTTTAACATATATTATGAATAATTGCATAATAATTTTATCTATAAATATAAAATAAAAGTTTTAACATCAAGATTAAGTTCTAATAGTTAATACGATTATGATGAATCGTATTCTTGTTAAGCATGACAAATGAATTTATGGATATACATTTTTAATATATGTATAATAAACTTGTATAAAAAAATTTGGAAGATTGTAAAAGATGTCACCATCATTCTCGTGTTTTTCTGCCAAGAAAACATTTAAATATATGTCTCTTGTATATATTCAAACACTTATCCTACTTTTAACGGAACTTTTGATAATATTTTTTTTTAATAAATTCGAACTCCTATTACTTGCAATATAATTTTTAATTATATGTTTTATAAACACCTATTTTTAATAGGACTTTATTTTTATGTCTTCCTTGTAAGAACTCTTCTACTCTATTAATTTGAATATCTAATTTACTTCTAATAGAATTTTGATTATATGTCTTTCATATAAATTAAAATTATTCTTTTTTGTAAGAACACTTGTTCGTGGTTCTTAATAAACGGCCAAGGGGTGATGAGCTATCTAAATTCAATGATATATTTCAATTAAAAAAAGGCGGATACCGAGGAGATGCCTCGTTAAGAAATTCGTCTCCCTGAAAAGGTATTCCGTGATTATAAAGAAACGGGATGTGTTTCAGAGCAATGAGTCAACAAAGATTATTCCATTCCATACGTGCCCAAGGAAAGGATTTGGGTGGAGTTCCATGATTATGATGATACTACTCATGGCGGCAATTTCAAGAATATTGCCGCCAATGGATTGTTGTATTTTGTTGTGTGCGAGAGTCATGTTCATAGTATTTGTTGGCCTAGTGCTAATAGTTGTATACTTGTATTAGCTATTAGGAAAAAACATGTAATATTTTATGAAGATCATTTTACATTTGATGTAATGGGAAATATAAATAAAATATAAATTATTTTATTACAAATGGTCCTGCAAGGGCGAATCAGTTTACATTGGTTTGGAACTAGTGCCAGATGTCATTGTTTCATTAATTATTCTTGCTAGCCCGGATGGGGTTAATTTGATTGTACTATCTTGCTCCACTTTCTGGACATCGTCTAACATGTTGTATCTAGACGATGTGTATTTGATCATATCTTGTAAACTTTGTCCAGGTAACAAAGATGTGGACCTTGTGAGGGAAAGCCCAGTGTTGTTGTCCTCATGGTTTTTTTGTGATCCGCACAATTCTAATTTTATTTCCCCTTGCGATACGTGCTTGTAATCGATTTTGTCTTCTGCGACGTTGTTGCTGAGGAGCTGGACCATAGGGGGCTTGAATGTGACCTGTGTGCTACTCTTCTCAGAAGAAAGCCTCAAGTGTGCTCTCATTTTGCTGAACGTCGTTCCGTTATTAATGTTAATTAGTACCCTGTACGACGAAATATGCCTTTCATGGAACTTTTTATAATACAGTTAAAACTCGATTAAGTAATATTCGATAAAGTAATAACCTCGCTTAAGTAATAAATTTCGTCGGTCCCAACTTGGGCCAATGTTGTAAAGTAATATTCTCGCTGAAAGCATAAGATAATAAAAAATTAGAAAGTCATTAAGGGCCCAAGTAATGTGTAAAGTAATAATTCCAAAATTATATATATATATATATATATATATATAATGTATATGAGTTAAAAAATTCAATTCTTTTAATAATATGAACCTATAGTAGCTTGTTTCTTCTTTCCACCAAAGCCAAAATTAATCTCATCCTTGATTTTATGTAAAAAATAAATAACTACTGGTATGTTTTGCTCGTATTGTAACAAGTAATTGTTCAAATTATTGATTGCTTGAAATGCTTTCGTTGATAACACGCTTGGGATTACATTGATATCGTCTTGTTCAGGATCAGTGTTCGTTACCGACTCAATTCTTTTAATAATATGAACCTACGGTAGTTTGTTTCTTCTTTCCACCAAAACCAAAATTAATCTCATCCTTGATTTTATGTAAAACATAAATAACTCCTCGTATGTTTTGCTCGTATTGTAACAAGTAATTGTTCAAAGTATTGATTGCTTGAAATGTTTTCTTTGATGACACGTTTGGGATTACATTGCTATCGTCCTGTTTAGGATCAATGTTCGTTACCAACTCAATGATTTCTTCATCCGTAGGTGATTCTTATTTTTTTTTAAATATAATGTATTGTAATACGTAAACATAAAAATTCGGTAAAGTAATAAAATATTACTTTATCGATAAAGTAATAAAATATTATTATATCGATAAAGTAATAAATTTGGTAAAGTAATATTTTTTTCCAGTCCCAAGAGTATTACTTTAAAGAGGTTTAACTGTATTCTTTTTAATAAATTCGAGCTCGTATTACTTGCAATATAATTTTTAATTATATGTTTTACAAGCACCTAATTTTAATAAGATTTTATTTTTATGTCTTCCCTGTAAGAATTCTTCTACTCTATTAATTTGAATACCTAATTTACTTCTAATAGAATTTTGATTATATGTCTTTCATATAAATTAAAATTATTCTTCTTTATAAGAATACTTATTCTACTTATAATAAACTTCTAATTATATGTTTTCGTTATAAATTCGAACTCTTGTTCTCTATAAATTTGAACTTCTACTTTACTTCTAATATGCTAAATAATGCATTTTTGTCCCTCTCATTTCTTTACACTTTCCTTTTTGGGACGTCCCACCAATTGTTTACATTACTAAAAATAGTAATTTTTAACAATAAAATACATTATTACATCACTACTTCACTCCACTTTTTCAACACTTTATACTATTACACCCACTACTTCACTTAATTTAACAATAAAATCACTATTACACCAACTACTTCATTTATTTTAACAGTAATACACCCATTATCCTTGATCTCTGTACCCAAACCAAATATAAAAATTTGGTCGGGACGGAGGGAGTATTTATTTATTTATTAGTATTTAAAATCTTAAAATTCTATAAAATTAGAAAAATTGATTGATGAAAATATAAATTCTTAGGATGTATGAACCGTGCTTCGCGATGGTGTTATTATTCTTTTAAAAAATTATTTAAATAAATATTTATTATATCATCGATATAATGTTTTAACACTTACTATGTTTTAACATACCATCCCAACCATAAACACAAGTCAAAATCCTACCTTATCACACCATAAACGTCATAAATTCTCCTTCGCGCCAAACACATTCAACAAGTTACAACCTTATAACACCAATAAAACAGTATTTACTATCATCAAACACAACAAAAAGTGCTCACTACGGACTAATAAGTTCTAATCAAAAGTGCTCACGAAGGAGCATAAATTACTACTTGTTGTGAGAAAATTCCGCAACAACACCCCGAGATAATATCGCTGGAGTAACCGAATTTGTCCTTGGATATCGGACATTGAAGCAGGTTCGCACGTCCGCAGCTTCAGCTTCGCACTATAGCTCCAGCTGCCGGAACGGGTGGAGATTTGTTGTGTTTTGGGACTGAATCGGCAAGGTCACGGGACAATATGGCATTAAATTCCGGCCAAGATATGTCCGGGAAAGTATCACTAAGGTTACACGTGCCTTGTGTAGAGAGAAATGAAAATCCGAACCCCCCTTGCCAACTGCCTACATATCCTATTTATAGGAATCAAGCCCCGATGTAGTTCTTTAGGTTATGGACTGCTTTTCTTGATCAATAAGCCATGAAAATGATAGAGTTTTACTCAGAAATACGCCTTATCCATGATTCAGCTAGCTGCCTAGTAGAGTCCTACTCGAAGTATAACACCTAAAGTCCATCCATAAGATAATTCCATGTATTTATGAACATATATCGCATATATCTTATGTATATCATAATAGAAACGTATCCCCTACAAATTCGTATCCCCTACAAATTAGGAGACGATCCTTATCCATTCGACCAACAGAGGTGGAGCCTGTAAGCACACCTGCACCTATACAGCTTCCCTCTAAACCGAACCTCCACCTCCAAAGCCACCCTTCAAATGTACACCTCCACAGCTTCCTTTAAACCCATACCTCCACAGCAGAATCTCCAGAGCTACCTCTGTGACAGGCCCAAATCCGGGGTCATGAATCTAGGCCGTCACGGACCAATTTCCATTTATTAATATTCTTCTCTTGATAGCTGGAGTATAAATGCAAAATAAAACTCACAATAGACCCCACACATAAATATTAACACACACACCAGTCATATGCTCAGAGAACAACATTCACCATAATAAAAGTTTAGAGTTAAACAGTTATTACAAACCCAGAATCATCCTTAAATACATTGTTGAATAATACTTCGACATGAAGCATTTCAACAATCAAAAGTTTCTTACATGCTTACACACTTAATTATACATAAAGCTACCAGGACCCGTTTGCCTCTACGTAACCTCAGGAATCGATGCCAGTGCACTCTCCAAAGGTCGCCTTCCCCCTACCCTCTTGCGGGGCATTCAGCGTAGTATCGGCATACCTAGCTGTTATATAAATAAGTAGCAAGAGTGAGCTATAATAGCTTAGCAAGATAACTTCTATCAACTAGCATCAAAGGAAAATAAATCATCATATATATATATATATATATATTAATAAAACAATTTCCAGTTATTATGGAAAGAATTTTATTTTCGTTCAAGACATATATTTTTCAATTATCTTTGTACGAAAGAAATATATAGTATTATTCCATCAGTCTCTCTCTTCTAATATCATATAATATCAGTTTCTCTTCATCTGTAACAGTAATTCCATCTTTTCATATCATTTTTCTGGTTTCAGTATAGAAATCTGAAAACCATTTTTCAATTCTTTCCTTTATAGAAAACGTTGGGGATTTCCATTGTTGCCGAATACGTAAGGACGATGATCAGTCGCCCTCCGTACCCGTCCCTTTTTACTACCGGTAGACGGAGGTAGGTTCTCCACCATCCCCCAGGAGGAAGGTTCACCACTACATCCTCCCTCGGCACTCTTGGGCCGGAATAAATATTGGGTGTTGGACTGTGCCACTACCACACAACCTCTTACGCTTATTGTTGCAATCCCCCTTTTCAAATCACTTTTCCATTATCAAATACCATTTCACATTTTCCATTTCCATTCATATTTCCATTCACATTTCCCTTCACATATATCATTTCCATTTCCATTTATCATCACCTTTAAAAAAATTATATATGTCATAATACTTTGATTATGACTCAGACATCTCCTCTGTATTCAATGAAATCAATATGCTTTTATATACATAAAGTGTTCCATTTATTTTAGAAATATTAAATAATACTCAATAATATCTATCACAATATTTAGAAAGAATATTTTTAACATAATATTATAAATCATATAACCCTAGATAATAACTGATACCATTCCTTTATACATAACTCTAGATAACAACTGATACCATTCCTCCATATTCCCTTAATCATAAGGCATGTTCACTTCATGCATAATCATCTATATGTATATTCATATCCATCTCATACTCATATCCATATTCATATCATACTCATATACCTCTCCTTTTAATATCATTAATCAAGGAAAACAAATTCTTAACAATATAGTAACAATAGAATCACATATATATTCCATGAAATTAAGTTTCTTTGAAGATAAATAATTTCCAAGTAGGGATAGAAAAGATCTTGCCTCGGTTTCGGTATCCTGACGGTATGGCTCGTGTCTCTTCCGGAGTTTCTATAAACACAAAAGGACCGTCGTTAAAATACCACATCTCTTACTCACTACACTCTTGTATAACATTACCCTTGACACTTTAATATATGTTTAAAGTATCACTATTACCCCAAAGGTTCAAGAACTTAACCATTTATAAACTCAATCGAAGTTTCAGGGGTTTTCACCATTTCCCCTAACGACCACATTTAACTGTAAAAATTCTCAGAAAATATGGATTTCGAATTTTACCACAAGGTCAACTGGTAATGCCTCTTTGACTACCCTACTACAATATCCCAAAATTTTATAATTTTTAAAAATGTCTAAGTATGGTAGTTATAGCCTCAAAGTTAACACAATTACGGTTTCTCGATTTTCGAACGTCTTTCACTAAAACTGACTTTTCTCCTAAACCGTTCATCAGATTTTAACGCACTTTATATCAAAACGATCTATGAACTATGCTCTATCTCATCATGGTCACTTGGGGGTCTGGACAGTAAGGTACCATACGGGTATAGGGTCCAAAAACAGGGCAGTTTCTGATTCTAACGGAAATCGGACATTATAACTGTTGTACTTTCATACTTTCCAAAATCAAACTCCTCCAAATCAATCATCCACCTTATACACCATCACCTACACCATGTGGTCATCTTACCAACCATGGTTACAAGCACATACTCCTTCCATATTCAACTTTAATCACTTACAAACACATATAACATCATAATCTTAACATTTACACCACTTAATCACTAAACCAAACAATATTCATCATAAACTCAAGAAGAGTGAAGAGATTATACCTTCCTTGAAGCTTTAACAACACTTAACAAAGGCTTGTAGTCCTTGAGAAGCCTTGATATAACCTTATAACACCTTAAACTAACAAGAAACATCAAGAACATACTTAGAGATTTTCGGAGTTCTAAAACCCAGCTGAAAGAACATGAAAAACGAGGCCCTTACCTTGCTTTTCTGGACAAACCTTGTGAAATAATAGTTGTAGATTATCTCATGGGATTTCCAAAAAGCTATAGAATGCAAAATTTGGCTGAGAAACGAAGGAGATATGCCTATTCTAAGTCGGCTGTTACTGTTTGGCCGAATTGATGAAGAATGGAGAAGATGATCTTGTATGTTGGTTGTTGCTCTCTTGATGATTCTAGAGTCTTATGGAAACTTGATGAAGGTCTTGGATAATTATCTTGTGAAATTTACTAATTTGCCCTTGATTAAAGTTAGTGAAAAGTGATGTCACCTTAATGATGTCATAGAAGAGTATCTTGCAAGCTTGGTTCTTTAACCTTAAGTAAATACTAATAACCTTTGTAAATACTAATGTGGTAAACATCCTTATTATTTACTAACCTTGGTTACTTGGTTTCCATTCTCGTCTAATTGTGATTCGTTTCGAATATACCTCATTATCTCAGTGGTTCTGAAATCATTTAACAATCCAAATTCCTTTGGTATTTCCTTAACTTAATAATTCCTTAGTTTACCCTAATTCACTAATTCCTCAATATATAATTTCCTTCAATATCTCCATGCTCCTTAATGTCCAATAGAAGCTTATTCGAAATCAAAATCCTCAAAATCCATATTTAGGAATTTCTGAAATCTATCTTCATTTCGAGTCACTAAATTTCATTGTACAATACTAATATGGTTTCTGTTTATTCATTTTCTGTTTCCATTATAGAGTACCTACATATCTTTTCCCTAAATCCTCAAATTTTACTATTCATGGGATCACTGTAGCATTGTTAAAGTTAGGGTTATTACAACCTCCATATTCGTACCTCCACAACGGAACCTCTAGAGCTTCCCTCAAACTTTCCACCTCCAGGGCTTCCTCCAAAACTGATCCTCCTCAAATATCACTCAAACCACTCAAATTGGGCCCCCAAACATCCATGGGCCTAAAATTAAATCCATAACAAATTTTGGGCACAACAACTACCCCCCGTTTCCTTGATGTCATGGAATGCGAAAGGAACCAATACAAGAAGAGGCCCAATCCTTCCTTACCTTCTCAGACAGATACATAGCTTCAACACTGTACTTCCAAGCTTACATGAGCTAACTCGGCGTAAGAAACATGAAACACAATGCTTTTGCATATGTACCTCAATCTGAATCCTTAAATGAGACCCATCCGTATACCATAGATCACGTACGATATTCCACCTCCTGTTATAAGCATCCTCAGCTTCGTAGCTGAACCTACTAGCTTCCGGCATTTTTCCTTGAAAACCATAATCTGACTCCTCAAGATGCTCCTTTCTCCTGCTAAGATAACCTTCGTGTAAGAATTCCTCATGAGCCATGCCATGGAGCTTCCGTATAGAGCTCCTGCTGTTGCAAAGATACCTTAAACTTCCAAACCTGAGCTATGACAATAACTAGAAACAGTGATTAGTAGTTGGAGCTAAACAGCTCACCTATATAATGCATACAGCTCATACACATAGAAAACATTCATGCAAGTATGCAAGTGCAAATGATTTTGTATAGAAATCCGTTGTTGCCTCTACAATCAAGCAGAACCTTAGCGAACACACTTTTCAAGACATAATGCCACTATTTCAGAAATTTCCACAGACATATCACAATGGACCTCCAAAGAAGTTGTTAAGTATTTTGAGGGCTTCCCCTATAATTCCCAACATCGTGGGACTTTCCAGGCCTTTCCTATAAACCTTGGGATCCTCCAAGCATTGTAAGTTATAAGTGATTCCATATACGTACCACAAGAGGGACCAAGGGATCAGCTATGAAAACCTCCTGAATTGCTGCTACATCTTTCCAAGTGGTTATATTATGGGGCATATAGCGTGTCTAGGTACCTACCTGACAGCTTCAGCTAGCAACTTTGAAAATACCTTTTGAAAACCATGCATAATTTAATAAATGTATATGGAATGATGACCTTTTCTTTATAAATCCATGCAAACTTGTTTCCTTGAAATCATATGAAATGTGCATTTTGATAATCATGAGCTAATGCAATGCTAAAGATAATGATCCATTTGAAAAGCTGAGGTTCGAATGATGTTTTTAGCTTAAGGCTATAGAAAATTTCCATCCATGTACATAAAACATGCATGATAATTAATATGTAAAAACATGAGAATAGAACTTATCTGTTCCCTTATGGTTCCGGTTTAGATCAGGTTCGGCCATTGAACCTGTTGTGAGAAGCTCCCCCTCAGCAAGCTCATAATGAGAACCTCTTTTCCAATCTGCCAGCTCTTCGACGAAAATCTAATGTACCCCCCGAGCCGTTGGATTTCCTTTCGATATGACATGCAAAACCTTCTTCAACATGAATTCCAAATATATTAGACAGCTCAGAAGCAATTGGTCAAAAACATGCAGCTGTACCTGAACCTGAACCTCAATAAACCATAAGCAGTTGTAGCTAAACCACACTTCCAGAACTTGGCCTTTTAAGATTCTTGTAGGTATAACTCGTATCAAGTCTCCATATGCTTTTAAACATCATTCCATTGACGTAAAGATTTTCAAAAATGAAAGAGCTTCACTACCCGAATAAGGATTTGATGAGCTCATAGTCCAATCCGAATTCCAATCCACATGCCAATCCATATTCCAATCCAAATGCCAATCCATATTCCAATATTCATGATCCTATAAGCATAGGAACTTCGCGAGCCTGACTCCATTAAGGCACCTCGCGATCCTATAAGCATAGGAACTTCGCGAGCCAGTCTCCATTAAGGCACCTCATGATCCTATAAGCATAGGAACTTTGCGAGCCTGGTCCATACTCCCCGTGGAGGTTCGTACCTAAGAGGTTCATACTTAAGAGGATCTACCTAGCAGGTCCATATTCTCACTACCCTCCTATTTATTTGACATATGACTAACGATAATGAAGAGCTAGATTCATCCATTCAAGCATTCAAGATTCACACATAAACAAAGAGCAAATAAACACATAAACAAATAATCCACATAGATCATGTAGACATATAATCCACATAAGTCATGAAAATAAAACGACACACATTTTAGTGACGAATAAACATATCAAAACCTGAACCTAAGCGTGATAGGCGTACCTTACCTCTCCTAAGCTTGAAAGGAGTTTACCAAATCCCTACTCAAAGGTGTCCACCGGGAGGTTTCTCCAAAATTCCAATATTAAAGTCCATCCAAGCCACGCTCGAATCTCGCGAGATAGCAAATATATGGAAGCTCCACAAGAATATGAACCTAAACCATTTGGCATGTCATGAGCCCAGTCCTTCAATAAAATCCATAACCTACATATTGTAGATTAAACCAATGAACCTGCATCTAGCAAGTGAATTCTAATGAAGCTACTCCTTCAGCTGAATCCAACCAACCTGCAACCATCAGGTGAAATCCAATGAAGCTGCACCTGTAGCTAAATCCAATCAACATGCAACCAGCAGGTGAATACCGAAGAAGATGCTCCTGCAGCTGAAACCAATCATCCTGCAACCAGCAGGTAAATACCAAGGAAGCTGCTCCTGTAGCTGAAACTAATCAACCTACAACCAGCAGGTTAATACAAAGGAAGCTGCTCCTACAACTGAAACCAAATAACCTGCAACCAGCAGGTAAAATCCGAGGAAGCTACTCCAGCAGCTGAAACCAACCAACCTGCAACCAGCAGGTTAATACCAAGGAAGCTGCTCCTGCAGCTGAAACCAATCAACCTGCAACCAGCAGGTGAAATCCGAAGAAGCAGCTCCAGCAGCTGAAACCAATCAACCTGCAACCAGCAGGTGAAATCCAATGAAGTTGCACCTACAGCTAAATCCAATCAACCTGCAACCAGCAGGTGAATACCGAAGAAGCTACCTGCAACCAGCAGGTAAAATCCGAAGAAGCTGCTCCAGCTGCTGAAACCAACCAACCTGTAACCAGCAGGTTAATACCAAGGAAGCTGCTCCTGCAGCTGAAACCAATCAACCTGCAACCAGCAGGTGAAATCCGAAGAAGCTGCTCCAGCAGCTGAAACCAATCAACCAGCAGGTGAAATCCAATGAAGCTGCACCTGCAGCTAAATCCAATCAACCTGCAACCAGCAGGTGAATACCGAAGAAGCTACCTGCAACCAGCAGGTAAAATCCGAAGAAGCTGCCCCAGCAGCTGAAACCAACCAACCTGCAACCAGCAGGTTAATACCAAGGAAGCTGCTCCTGCAGCTAAAACCCATCAACCTCCATCCTTTTAACAAGAGAGCTTCCAATGATAGTGCCTTGGGGGGAGCTACCTCTTGATAGATAACAATCTCCTTGTACGGTTCACCTTCGAAACTGAGATGAATATTTCACTCATGTGCCACCCAGGTTGCCTTTCGATCCTTCATATTTCATTAAGATTATTGACACCTACCAATTTTGAGATGGCGTCTTCAGTCCCACCTAATTTCCATTGCCTCAACATACAAAAGTCCAAATCCTCTCCAACCGAGATTCCAATGTCAGCTCTGTTATTTTCCTAGGCTTTCATAGTTTCTGGTGAATTTTCCCTTGAGAGGTTCCTGCTTACATGCCTTTAACATAGATTTCCATTCTGCATTCGCCGATTGGTAGGTAGCTCCATATGTGAACTCGCGCCAGTTCCCTTAATAATCGAGAGGTTATTCTACCTACTTCTTTATCTAGTAGCTAAATTCCCAGATCCTGATTGAGATTATTATCATCGGCTCCTTCTGCAATTCCTTCCATGAGGTATCCCTAAATCCCAGCTTCCAATATTCGAGAAGCTTATAGTAGCAGAACCTCTTTGTGAGACACCTTCCAACTTATCATGCCTAAAAGGCTTATAGTTGAGAACCTCCTCGGGATTCTTCACCATGATGATCACCATATAATTATATTTCTTGAAGTTTTCACGAGCTGAGATGGTTCCTTTCCAGGAGCTTCCTCTTTTAACCTTATTGTTGGCTCCTCTATCAGTTGAGCACCTTAGAAGCTTCATAAGTCCCTCATGCTGTATTTCTTAGAATGGGCCACTCCTCTTTCAGTCTATAAGAGGTACCAATTCGCCTTTAGCTTCCCCTATGCCTATTTTGTTGGAGCTTCAACATCACCTAGATCATACATTGGCACCTTTGCTCAATGCCTTCAACTAGATATTCTGACCTTCAACCTTCCACTATTGGTGAAGCTTCCGCTATGAGCACCCCTATAAGTTTCTTTCATCTACTTCTGTAGGTGCTGCCACATGACCAACCAAGAACTTCGCGATGTTCCCTTGCACTTTTTTTTAGTCATAACTTCCACATGGTGCGCCTTGCCTTCATTAACCTTCATTAGAACAACCATTTTCATCAATGCCATGGGTGGTTACCCCCCAAAAAACTGGAACCTTCATCGTGAGGTTCCTCCATTAAGGCAACCTGGTAACATGATTCCTTCGTTATTCTACATTGAGCTTCCTGTAGTGAATTTCGTCATGCATAAGGTGGATCCTTTAGAGAACCTCAATCAAGTGTAGTATCTTGTTGTAGTGGAAGCTCCAGGTTCAACTATCGAACCTCAAGTTGCGTGGTAGAACCGCTACGATTGACCCAGATTGCTTTCTTTGATCTTCTAGCTAGCTTCCTGTAGAGGTTCTTGTTATTCGACTTCTTGTTAATTCCAGTAGTTGGACCTCTTTCATGAACCTCATTCCTCATGCCTTTGTTGCCTGGTTCATTGGTACCTCCTTGGTCAAGAGGTTCGCATCTAGCTCCACCTTCCTTCCCATGCAGGTTCACCTCCAATCAGCGTGTTCCTGGATTGTTGGAGTAGGGGAAATGGGAGCAGCTATGTTGGAGGCATTTGCCTGAGCTTCAGCTGTCTCTTTCATGGGAACCTCCACCTCATTCTCCTTAGCAGCTGGATTCACTTCATCCAGCTTGATTTTGGCAGCCTCCTTTTTCTTGATATCCTCCACCGCTTAACAGCATCTTCACCAAGCTGGGACCAGTCTAGGTCAGGGAACCTGAAGTGAGTGGATTTGATATAGTCATTGATGGCAATGTTGTAGCCATCTTCATAGGCTTCCTTCCTTCTTTCCTTCTGAGCAGACCTTTCCAGGGCAAGCTTTGTGTTCAGAGCTTCCATCTTTAGCTCTAGCTTACGGAAACCTTCTTCCATAGGTGCAAACTCAAGATTGAGGTCTCAAGATTGAGGTCTCTCCTGTCTTTGCCATTAGAAACTCTCTACGAAACCTATCTAGATGGTCGTACCTCCATTAGCAGGTGGATGTTCAGCTTCACCTGTCTAGTTAAGCATATCAGCACCCCTGACATGAGAAGCTCCCGGGTCATAGAAGCTCTCATAAAGGAACCCCATTTCTGGGTATTTCCGACGAAAATTAACATACGAAAACTTCATTTTCCGGCCATTCTTTTCATGTCTCTTCCATCAAGCCAAAAATATGTGCATATTTGAGTCACATATCATCCTTTATGCCTTTTCACCATCAAATGACTAGTATGAAGGTGATTACCTCCCTTTTTCTTCGAGCCATGATTTCTCCTCCGTTTCTCCAATTTCCGGATTTTTTTTAGAGTAATGATTCTCCTGCCCTTATTTGGAATTTAATCCGTGAAACCCTTGCTCGAGATTTCATTCTCGGGCACATTTTCAAGATTACCTCGATCGTTCTTCAAGGTACGATCATTGCCAGAGCTTTTAGACATTGTTCTTCTCAAAAGATCAGAGATTCCCCTCCTTCTAGCGCCAAAAATGTTGTGAGAAAATTCCGCAACAACACCCCGAGATAATATCGCTAGAGTAACCGAATTTGTCCTTGGATATCGGACGTTGAAGTAGGTTCGCACGTCTGCAGCTTCAGCTGCCGGAGCGGGTGGAGATTTGTTGTGTTTTGGGACTGAATCGGCAAGGTCACCGGACAATATGGCATTAAATTCCGGCCAAGATATGTCCGGGAAAGTATCACTAATGTTACACGTGCCTTGTGTAGAGAGAAGTGAAAATCCGAACCCTCCTTGCCAACTGCCTACATATCCTATTTATAGGAATCAAGCCCCGATGTAGTTCTTTAGGTTATGGACTCCTTTTCTTGATCAATAAGCCATGAAAATGATAGAGTTTTACTCAGAAATACGCCTTATCCATGATTCAGCCAGCTGCCTAGTAGAGTCCTAGTCGAAGTATAACACCTAAAGTCCATCCATAAGATAATTCCATGTATTTATGAACATATATCGCATATATCTGATGTATATCATAATAAAAACGTATTCCTTGATGAAATAGACTGTTTAAAGGACTCATTTCGTATCCCCTAAAAATTAGGAGACGATCCTTATCCATTCGACCAACAGAGGTGGAGCCTGTAAGCACACCTGCACCTATACAGCTTCCCTCTAAACTGAACCTCCACCTCTAGAGCCACCCTTCAAATGTACACCTCCACAGCTTCCTTTAAACCCATACCTCCACAGCGGAATCTCCAGAGCTACCTCCATATTCGTACCTCCACAACGGAACCTCTAGAGCTTCCCTCAAACTTTCCACCTCCATGGCTTCCTCCAAAACTGATCCTCCTAAAATATCACTCAAACCACTCAAATTGGGCCCCCAAACATCCATGGGCCTAAAATTAAATCCATAACAAATTTTGGGCACAACACTACTTAAAGTTCATTATACCCAAAACTCAATTAAAATTAATATACTAATTCCCACCGATGTCATCATCGCCATTGCAACTTTCAGTTTCTTCTTCAATATATATCCTCGTCATAGGCATCTTCTTCTTCTTCATCATGGTCATTGACATCTTCTTCATCATTGCACTACTAGAAAAACGTCAATAGACAACGGTTAAAAACTAATGTCTGGCCATTTTTCAACCGATGTCTAGGTGGGTGTAGAGAAAGGTCCAAACCTTTTTACATCGATTTATAACCGATGTCAAAGAGTATCTGACACATCGTTTTCTTACAACTAACTGATGTTCCATAGTATGTGTAACATCGGTTACTGGTAACCAACTGATATGTATCATATACATTAACATCAACTCATAATTAAAATGAAGTAAAATATAGTAACAGACATCAGTTTTCTTTGTGCTAATGATGTTACTATGTGTACATTACATCAATTTCATTTCGACTAATGATGTTTCTACTTATTATAAACATCGGTTTCATTGAGTTTAACTGATGTAATATTGTTATAACAATGCTAGCCAAAATAATAACATACAACCAAAACCATTCCAAAATGAAAAACAAGCCATGATGGTCGCACACACATAAATAACAAAAAAACTTAAGTCTCAAAATGTCATTTCTCTATTACAAATGAAAATACGAAGTACTACTCGATCCTTACAAAATAACTAGTAAAGACCAGAACCTACAGCCACTTTATTTACATATGATTGTGGATACCATGACATTGGTAGTCTTCCACCTGCGACTCTAGGGTCATCTTTTGCAAATTGTATATCCATTATCTACTTGTGCTCTTGCTGATATCCTCTTAGAATTATCTACTTGTGTAGTGAGACATACCACATCTGCACATTCACATCTGCACATTCAGGTGAAAAATACGTTTTTGGAACCACAGATGTTATGCCTTGCAAAGGAGTTGTATATCTGCATGGTACACCTGTAATATATCACAAAACTTTATTAAATTTCCATTTAGATGATCGGGATATCCGTGATTGTTCAATTTCTTTTATTTGATTTACCTGCATAATTTCCAATCATAGTTGATGTGACATTGGCATTAGGTCCAATAACTTCAACAGATTTAAAAACCCTAATTCACTATTCATGTGTGCTAGTGCCTACGTAACTTGTGTGTTAGTGCCTAAGTGCAATTAATGATGCAATTAAGTGTGCCTTTAACAACAATGATTATAACATCTGAAAGTTACAGGACAACCAATTTTGTATTTATACACATTAATTATAACTCACCATCTTTGCTCTTAGTTGGTAAGGATTAATGACTCATGAAAAAGGAAGCGAAATATAAGCACAAAGCATAAACAAAAACTAATACCAGATACAGCTCTTGGCCTTCCCCTTCCCCTGCCACCACGACCTTTGCCTTGATTAATGGGTGATCCCTCTACATAATCACATGTGTTACCAACTGCTTTTGTTGCAATATATGTAAGACTTTTACATCTATGTTACATGATATCATTACCTCCTTCGTATTCAAACTCAGGCACCTTGACCTGGTCAGCAGGCAATGGAGGCTGGTACCTACAATTGATCAATATCAAGTAAGAACAAGTAACTGGTGAAGATAGTGCAACAAAGTCGAGAAGCCCTCGTTTATTATTTAATGATAAACTCATAATCTTCCTAATCTAGTCATAAATAAATACGTATAACTTATATATGAAACAATGTTCTATTAAAAAATTCAGGATATATCAAGACAGTTCCTATTAAGAAATTTCAGGATATATCTCAAGACAATTCCCTAACCTAAAAGTTCCTGGTTAAGGAAGTACTCATTATCAATCAATGTATATTGACAATCACATTCTGGGATATTCATTCCTTTCTTTGTAAACAAAATAGAAAGAGATATGAACACAGCTTCACCGAAAGTAGGTTTGTGCAGTTACCCATTTAAGTTCCACTCATTACGGATCACTCCTGTTAATAGGTCTGCATCTGCACAAGTTGGCTTGCCATTAACTTGGTTGTAAGCACACATAACACTTGATACATTTGCATCAATTACACAACTCTTAAATAGGGGCTGATATGTATCATCCATATCTTGTTTGGTAACCTTACCAAAATTCACAATAAAATTATAAAATACATCTAATAAACTTATAATCTGTAACTTAAATCCATATCTATAATCACAGAATAGGAGTACAGGAACTTTCACCTGCTTGTACTTGTACCTAAGCTTTCACCACTAGATAATTATGTGCTACTTCACCAGCAGCATACCGTAGCTTTGTCAACATCAACTCTAATAGGTAAGCTCTACTTTGGTCCCCTACCTGCAAACGAAGACCAAAAATAGAACTGACAAAAATGCCAACTGCAATGGCAAAGATAGGAATGATGACGGACTTGTATCCTAAAGCAAGACCAAAAATAACATTTGTAGCAGCTTCAGTGCGGCAGAAATTAGCAACATCTTGGACAGGACTGAAATAAAAATTAAAAGTAAGAGTTGTGTATTAATACAAAGGGACACTTCAAGGAATCAAACAGAAAATAGAATCAGAGAACTGAGAATACCTGGAACAAAACAATGGTTAAAATCCAAGAAGTAAAGAGTTACAAGATATTAAAGCTAACTACTTCATATTCTATCCTACCGCTAGATTTTTAGGGTCATCTTCGGGAATGTTTCTCTCCACCTTGCCCACTAAATCGGCATCGACATCAGCTGCTTTGGTATAGATTCACAACACACTAATGGATTCAAGAGGTAAATAATATGTGAGAACATCATCGATATTGTACGACACACTATCGAACTAGAACACAAAATCAAATCAAGCATCAAATCCATAACGCAATCTCTAACAAATACACAAACAACAAATCAAAAATAGAGAACCAACCTTGAGATATCCTCTTGAGATGGAAGAGAGAGATAGAGAAATGGACGAGAGAGAGAGAGAGAGAGAGAGAGATAGAGAGAGAAGTGTGAGCGGTTACAAATTAAGGAGTAGTGATGTGGTATATTTTTCTATTCGTTCACAGGGAGGCATGTTTTATCAATTTTAATTCAATTGTTTCTGGAACAAAAACGATATTTATGAAAATATTTACTAACTAATTATTTATATTAATTTAACTAATTAATTAAGGGATAAACAATGAATTTTAAATCTGGGGAAATTAGGTCCACCATGTTTACATAATATCTGGCTTTTAAGCTAAAGCAATCAAAATGGTCATGCAATTTAGAGTTTGTTAATCTCTCTCAAGCATCAAAACTCCTCAAACATGCTTACACATATAATCACTTTTGGTAATTTAATTAATCGGGTAATTAGAGCATGTGTTAATCTCTCTCAAGCATTAACGCTCTCGGAAATCCAATTATGCTCTCGCACTAAAATTCAATTCCGCTAACCATATGTGTGCCTCTAGTGAGTAAAATCTCTCGATCTATTACTCCTATTCGCATATAATTAATCTGTGATATTGGCCACTAACACAAATTAAATATCAAAACATAATCGATTAGAAATTACCATAATCAATCAAACCACTATGAAAATCATGCCAGAATTATCATGCAAACATGGCTTCCCTTTATACCCTAGAACAAACTACTCAATAATATAAAGATTAAGAACAACTAAAATTATATAACAATCCATCTAAAATATATACTTAATAAACAAGATAAAATAGAAAGTGCCTTACATAACGGAGAATTAAGCTGAAGAAAATGTACATAAAAGAGAAGAAAACCAAGCCCCTAACCAAACTTGCAGTAGCCGAATGAAGAAGTTGTAAAATTGAAAAGATGTAAAGTGGTGTAATGATTACACTCTTTTTCTAATGTTTGTGCAGAGAATGGAAATCTAATTTGATACCTTGTGCTAAAGTTTTTGTGTCCCTGTATCTTCGTCCTCTCATTCCTTTTATAGGATATGAAAGTCATAGTCCAAGATGTTGTATTGTTTCTTTCAAAGCTGCTGCATTATTTTTCAAGATTGCTTGCTTTCCTTTTCAAAGTTTGCTTCTCTTCTTTTCTTTGTCTGCTCTATGATTCAAGTTTGCTGCCTGGTTTTCAAGGCTGGCTGCACTTGTTATTCTTCTTCAAAGTTTGCTGCATAAATCTTATAAATTCAAATGAAGATTTTTGGGTGTGCTTAAAATATTCCAATTTGCTCCAAGCTTCTAATTCTTTTTTTTCCTTCTTCTTTTATTTCTTCTTTGCACTTTATTTCTTTATTTTTCCGAATTTCTTCCAATTTTAGCTCCAAAATAGCTCTTTAAGCCCAAATTCTTCCAAACTTAGAAATTCTTGCCTTCCTACAATAAAACATCAAAATTTATTAAATAATATCCAAATCAATGCAAAATGGAATTAAATATGGGAATAAAATTATCTAAAATATATATAAAAATATATACTATCAAACATCCCCACACTAAGCATTTGCACGTCCTCAGGCAAATAAGGGAAATAAAAACTAAATCCTAACTAATATCACTTCCGTAGATGACACGATTGCATTGAGCATATTCAACAAGCCGTTAAACCCCTAGGCAGCCCTAGTAGGACCAGTTTTGTCTCGTGAGGGTTTATAGTGAATTTACCCACAAAATCCATTTTTTTCTGCCAAGTCTCAAGTATGCAACATATCATAGTACTCCACACCAGTAAATCTCAATTGCACAACACTGAAAGTCTGTTCACTTACACATCATATGTACAAGACTATCCAAGTAAACACACAGTCTAGATAGACAAAAAGATCATGAAATATATATCAATGCCGCATTCAATGAGTAACATGCTATGGATAGAAAATCTCACATAATTCTCAAATCACACAAGTGTATAGGTGAAGTGTATTCGCTCAAGTTCAATCAATAAAGTCATGTGCTACCATATGCTTGGTTGTCCACCAAATCTCCACTACTTTGAATACATGCATGCACAAATCAAAAGGTCTTTGTTAAAGGTTGTAATGTGGCTAAGGTGAAGGGTAGGGAATCAAGAAAAAGGCTAACAAGTGGCTAACTCGACAAACTAATAGAGCACAATGTTCATTTCTAATTAAAGCACTCAACATGAAATTTTGATCATGTAAGAGCTGATCAGACTTTCACAAGCATTAAACTCCAAGCACATATTACCATGTACTTTTCTACTTTCATATTGCACAAACCAATTAACACAACTCCACTTGATCTTTTTTTTTCTTTATTTTATATTTATTTTTTTATTCCCACCAAATTTTCACACTTTAACAAATGAATCCCCACACTATGCACTCACCAACCTCCAAATGAATCAAAATGCTCTACTAGTAAATCAAGAGAAGAATAAACAAGTAGGCTCAAGAATTTAGATTGGTGATATACAAAAATAACGGATAAAAAGCTCAAAGGGGTTCACTAAGGATATATGATTCAAGGGTACTGTTTGGATAAATACCGTTAATCCTAGTGCCTTTATCATTTTCATGCATACAGATATCATGTAATCTCAAAATGGTTTAAAACAAGTTCTAGAGCAACATGCCAAATGATGAACAACACACAACAATAAAATTTGATTGATATAAAATGTACCAATCATAAATTAGGCTCAAGATCTCACAAGGTGAAAGCATGCTTCAGTACTCACTAAAATTGACAATGATGTTTCTCAAGTTTTAAAATTTTCGCAAGTACGTACTAGGAATCATCAAGTAACAAATGATTTTCTAGAGATATGACATGTCAAATAATCATGCAAAATAAACTCACAAGATGTGTACCTATCCTTGTTAACACACTATGAGACGAGCCAATTAATTTTCTAATTTTATGATTTTTTTTTTGGAATTTTTAATCACCGAGAACTCATCCCCACACTTAAGTGGTTCATTGTCCTCAATGAACAATTATATAAAACAAAAGTAAGAAATACTTCCTTGATGCATATGCATGAAGTGTCGAGGCACGGGGTGCCACTGCAAAAAGACCAAAAACCTGTTGCGCGGGACCACCACGAGTATTAACAGTTGTTTTAATCCTGCACAAAATTTCCAAACAAGCTTTAGCAAATTTAGATACTACATCAATAAATAACAATTGATCAAGAAAATATGTAGTTTTGGAAAATTTTGTGATAAAGCAACGATAAAATTAACAGCCTCGAAAACATCGAACTCCCTTAATATTCACGTGAGGTGGAGGCTCGGGTGGCGGTTCTTCTTCATTCCTTACTTTCTCTGGAGCTATTTCATCCTTTTGTCTTTTTAAATCAATGAATAAAGAGTAATTATCAGGATCTCCTTCTTCCGAGAATTGAAGCGTAAGAGGCATTTTGAACGGATTATCAATATCAAACCATTGATCCACGTACATGAGCTGTGTTTCAACTTGGGAATGGTAGCTTAGGCACAAGTTCAGGAAGAGAAATAACAACCATCTCGGTATTGCTTTCTTTTGTTACCTCATCCTCACTTACATAGTCCGCAACAATAAATGCATCATTGATCTCATCATCAGTCACATTGTCCTCGGTAGCAACAACAAGAACATCTTCAATTGTAACATTAATGACAGTATCCTCCTCTTTTTTAGTTGGTACATCATCAATACACATCGAGAAAGTATCATATTCCTGATCACTTGTAAGGATAATAGCACTCATGTCCTCTTCAAATCGAATGAATGATGATGGTAAATGGTCGGGTTGCCCTGAAATAGAAGAACTAGCCAAGTGTGCAATTTGAGATTCAATCACCAAACTTTGAGTTCTTAATTCTTTAATCTCTTGTATCAGCATTTTCATCACATCGTTCATTTGATCAGGTTGCACATCTACATTCGTTTGAGAAACCTGTAGATTTTCTTGTAGTGGAGGATATTCATATTGTTGCAGTGGCGGCTGCTCATATGGCTGATAATATTGTTGCTCAAACTGTTGTTGATCATGATACGAAAAATTTTGAAAATTGTTGTCCGTGTGTGAAAAATTTGGTTGACCCGTCCAATCCTGATCATATGCATTAAAGTACGGATTGGACTCGTATCTTTCTCGATAATCATTCACTTGTCCGAATTGAGCATTGTGAGAATTGTAAAAATTGTAAGAGCACTCAAAACCAAAGTGACACGGGATACCACAAATATTACAGAAATTGTAAGTTTTAGGGGCCACTTGTGACATCTCATTTATACTCACCGGACATGTAGTGGGCTCCGTATTCTGCAATAAATGTGCCTCTACTAGAGAACATAGGCGTGCAAAATTATCTAACTCGTCCATTGTATTCATGTAAACACTCTACAAAACCAAGAAAAGAAGTAAAACCGGTCTCAATTGGAACTAAAGTTCCAATGAGACAAAGAAAACATAGACGAACTAAAAATTTAACAAATTAAGCAAAATATAAAATATATATTTTTAATTTTATTTTTTTAATTTTTAATTTTTAATTAGCACTGCATTATTACAAACTGGAAACATACTTTAATTATAAAACCAAAACAAAACAATTAACACAACAAACTGGAAATTTTATTTACAGGAATTTTAGAAAATTTGAACATAACATATTCGTAAAACGAGCTTGCCAGAACAAATTCAACACAATAATTTCAAAAATGTCAAAACCAGCAAAATATGACTCGAGTCAAACACAGACTCGTTCGAACTCGGACACTCAGGAAACAGCAAAATATGACTTGGCTGCAAAAACAAAATCATAACAGACCCAGACAAAGACCCAGTCGACTCAGCAAACTCACAAATTAATCACTACAATTAACTCAAAAATAGACTCAACATAGGAACTCAGAAACTGAGCTACACACGGAAAACTTGATGACAACTAATAACAGCAGAACAAAACTCGCAAATTGATTCTAAAAATCCATTAAACAAACTGAACAGCTCAAACACTGACTCGGAAACTCAGCAACGCAGCGAACTAGAATTCAGAAACAAAACTCGAACTGGGGAAAGGGGGATTGTAGCTATTGCGGGAGGACGGAGGAGCGGAGGAGTTTGTACGGAGAAGGAGAGTGAATGGAGGCGTTGGTGTTGGTGTTTTGCAGGCGGAGTAGCGGAGGTCGGAGTGATGGAGGTGTGTGGACGGCGTGTGAATGGAGAAGGGGAGGAGGAGAATGGAATGGAGGCGGGTGGATTGAAGGCGGAGGAAGGAGGTGGAGAGGAGAAGAAGTGAAGGGGCGATGGAGTGTTGTTGCAGCGGAGAGAAAGAAAGGAAGGGGGAAGAGAGAAATGGTCTGAGTCGTAGTGAAGGAAGAAGAGGATGCGGTTTGGGATGAAAAGGAAGGGAAAGAGGAAGGAGATTTATGGATTTTGTGCGCGAATTGTAGGAAAGAAAATGAAGAAGGGGGGTTGCTGGGTTTTGTTTAGAAGAACAGGGCAAAAAGCTTGAACTGGGTTTTATGCGAATTAAACGAAAATAAACAGGGGAGCTACTTAGTTTCGAATTAAACAAAATAAACCAGACAAAAAATAAATACTGAAAATAAAACTAATTTTTTTATGATTTTTCTTTTTAACAAAATAAAATCTAATCTATAAGAAACAACTAATTTAAAATCAATAATTTTTGCCTCCCCGGCAGCGGCGCCAATTTGATGTGGTATATTTTTCTGTTCGTTCGCAGGGAGGGATCCGGAGGTTTTATCAATTTTAATTCAATTGTTTCTGGAACAAAAATGATATTTATGAAAATATTTACTAACTAATTATTTATATTAATTTAACTAATTAATTAAGGGATAAACAATGAATTTTAAATCTAGGGCAATTAGGTCCACCATGTTTAAATAATATATGGCTTTTAAGATAAAGCAATCAAAATGGTCATGCAATTTAGAGTTTGTTAATCTCTCTCAAGCATCAACACTCTCGAAACATGCTTACACATATAATCACTTTTGGTAATTTAATTAATCGGGTAATTAGAGCATGTGTTAATCTCTCTCAAGCATTAACGCTCTCGAAAATCCAATTATGCTCTCGCACTAAAATTCAATTCCGCTAACCGTATGTGTGCCTCTAGTGAGTAAAATCTCTCGATCTATTACTCCTATTCGCATATAATTAATCTGTGATATTGGCCACTAACACAAATTAAATATCAAAACATAATCGATTAGAAATTACCATAATCAATCAAACCACTATGAAAATCATGTCAGAATTATCATGCAAACATGACTTCCCTTTATACCCTAGAATAAACTACTCAATAATATAAAGATTAAGAACAACTAAAATTATATAACAATCCATCTAAAATATATACTTAATAAACAAGATAAAATAGAAAGTACCTTACATAACGGAGAATTAAGCTGAAGAAAATGTACATAAAAGAGAAGAAAACCAAGCCCCTAACCAAACTTGCAGTAGCCGAATGAAGAAGTTATAAAATTGAAAAGATGTAAAGTGGTGTAATGATTACACTCTTTTTCTAATGTTTGTGCAGAGAATGGAAATCTAATTTGATACCTGGTGCTAAAGTTTTTGTGTCCCTGTATCTCCGTCCTCTCATTCCTTTTATAGGATATGAAAGTCATAGTCCAAGATGCTGTATTGTTTTTTTCAAAGCTGCTGCATTATTTTTCAAGATTGTTTGCTTTCCTTTTCAAAGTTTGATTCTCTTCTTTTCTTTGTCTGCTCCGTGATTCAAGTTTGCTGTCTGGTTTTCAAGGCTGGCTGCACTTGTTATTCTTCTTCAAAGTTTGCTGCATAAATCTTATAAATTCAAATGAAGATTTTTGGGTGTGCTTAAAATATTCCAATTTGCTCCAAGCTTCTAATTCTTTTTTTTCCATTCTTCTTTTATTTCTTCTTTGCACTTTATTTCTTTATTTTTTTATTTCTTTATTTATCCGAATTTCTTCCAATTTAAGCTCCAAAATAGCTCTTTAAGCCCAAATTCTTCCAAACTTAGAAATTCCTTCCTACAATAAAACATCAAAATTTATTAAATAATATCGAAATCAATGCAAAATGGAATTAAATATGGGAATAAAATTATCTAAAATATATATATAAATATATCCTATCAAGTATCCATAATTAGAGAGGTAGAGAGGTGAACAAATTGATTCCAGCAGTGAATTGAACAAGCTTACTCCATTGGTTAAATTGATTACAAATTAGGGTTACAAATTGGGGGTTTTTAGTTGAGAGTGAAAGAGAAAGATAGAAAGAGAGAGAGAGTGAAAGAGAAAGAGAGATATTGAATGAGTGAATTAGGGTTCTTGAGAGAGGTGAGGTGAGCTGCAGTGAAGTCGAGAGAGAGGGAGAGAATTATTTGTTTATTTGTTTTTGTCTGCTGGGTGAGGTGAATATTTGCTCAAAAATTTGGGGGAACTAAAAATTGGCTTGCAATGACATCTCAATTATATGTCAATGACATCGGTTGGCTTGCAATGTGATTTCATAATATATCAAAGATATCAGTTTTTTTTCAAACGATATCATTGATAGTTTTTACATCGGTGACATCATGAACCGATGTGAAAGGGGCGATGTCTATTCTATTTTTTCTAGTGGTGTTGTCATCAACATCCTCGCCTTCATGGCCCTCAACAGCAGCATTCTCTCCTTCATGGTTATCCTCAACATTAGTGTCTTCCTCCAGATCCGTGAAGTCCGACTCATCCAAAATAACATCAATCATCAAGTGCCTATAACATGAAAAATGTAATTTCTGTTAACATCTATCAAATGCATGATGAAAAACAAAGATGTAATGTGTATAAATGATATTACCTTCTTATATTTTTAAATATGTTCGTCACTATATCGGACACAAGACAGACTACCTCTTGGGAGATGAGTTGCGAAAACTGGCTTCTACCATCTGGATCGCTTAAACTCAAAGCCACATTGACTATACTCTCAATCAGCTCAGCATTGAATTCTCTTTGGTAAGTGTCCGCATTGTTTTTCAGAATGTCGAGGACTTCAGAAATGACTTTAGAGAAATGTGCATTGGGGATATCACGTCTAGCTAAGGAGCCTCCTAACGAAGAGCTTGCACTATCCTTAGTCTTTTTCTTGTAATTGCGTGCCAAGTCCTACATGACTTGAAGAGCTGGGAGACGAGGATAACCGATGAGCTTGTTTTTATTTACATTGCTTAGACTAGGAGTTGTAGCTTGCAACCACCAATCAAATTGTTCAAACTAACTATCAACTTCCATCGGATCCAACCCATTTTAACCAAGATCGATGCATACCGAGCCTACAATAAAAAATGTGAATTTGTTACTTATATGTATAACATAAACATTAATTTCAAGTATATTAAGCATCTCTATAATCTAACATAAATATTTCTATCATCGAACACTACAAAAAAAAAGCATTTTAAACATTTCTATTTTGTAACATTTTAAGCATGTATAAACATTTCAAGCATATACAAACATTTCAAGCATATATAAACATTTGAAGCATATATTATCTAACAGTAATCAAATGTAAACTTACATTGAATATTTAACAGCCCGACTTTTCGGACTATTAATTCTCAATCAAAACTAAAATAAAACAAATTTTATTAATCCAAAAGTCCATTACAAAGGTACTTATTACAAAAGCGCAGCTAACATCTATCGAAAAGTCAATCTAGCTCAATTCTAAGCTCTTCGAACACCAATGATATCGAACCCGATCATACACCGAACCTGAAATATTAAAATAATGAGCTACGAAGCCCAGCAAGTAACCAATCGATCCAACTAGTAGGGCCAAATAACACATATACACATAAAAGAATACAATATTCGATACAACACGATAAAATATATGATACATAACTTTCTATACACGTATTCTAATTAATATTCGATATGATACAACACGATACGACTACACATAACAACAATAACTTGAAACCCATAATTCATACCACGACCACTACAACCCGGTGATAACGGTCCTAAATTTTAGAAAACTATCACTACAACCCGGTGACTCGGTCCTTATTCTTATTCTTATTTTCTCAAACCATGGCATAAATCAGAGTCTCAAGACTATTGCTGCTTACACATAACACATATACAATAATACACATATAAATTCAAAATATAATCACTTAGCCCAAGTTTGAATAACCAATACTTACACATAACATGTAATTTGGAAAATACTAGTAAGATCAATTATAAACTTACCTCTAAACGGAAAAACAAGAATCCAAAACATGTAACCACTCCTGATCAGATCTGTATTTTGACCTTTTGACCCTCTAAACGATGTTTTCTTAAAAAACTCAAAGAACGAAAGTTGTAGAGAACGAAAAGACCTTTCCGAAAAGTCCAGAATCAACGAATTCTGAGTTACGATGAATTTTCTACGAATTTTACAAGACTGCTGAATTATGTGTGAAAAAACCCTACGAATTTTGTTATAAAAGATGAGGAAGAAGTATAAGATGTATTTATAATGTTACAAAATCCTATGTCCAAACCTACAAGTTATCTGTATTCAAATCCGATCCATATTTTAGGCCCAATTAAGCTAAACCAATTTTAAATCCTATTTATTATCTAATTTTAATCCTTTTTATTCTCTTATTCTTTATTAATATTATTCTAAAAATTACGGGATATTACACCAACCTACTGTCATTCCTATTGTGGAATCCTCTTTTATACTCCCTCTGTCTCTTATTATCGTTCTTGTTTCATATGTCGGAATTGTTCATAACATGAGACAAATTACTAATTTACGTCTAATCTATAAGACCAAATATAGTCATGAGTGATCTTGTTGGATTCGTATTTATGAGTACTTTAATACAGTGAAGTTTTTATATTTAATACTAATACGAAATTTAAGATATTAACGATCAAAAGTATGTGTTGGCAAAAGTGTCCAGTCAAAATAGGAAAAACATTAAGGGACGGAGGGAGTATTAATTTAAGTACTAAGAGCATCTCCAAGAGACTCCTACATTCACTCTTCAAAATAATATAAATAAATGGCTCTTAGCAAGTTATTATATTGGTTTATGTGTCAAACTCCAACAATCCTCTTTATATTAGCTCTTTATTTATAATTTATTCATAAATTAACCCCACTATAACCAAAAGTTGTGCAATAATTGGTGAACATGCATATTTTATTATTAAAATACAAGTTAAGAGCTACTAGTGGCTCCTAGAAATGAGGAGAGAGAAGAGGCTCTTAATGTTTTTAAGAGCCACAAAGAGTCTCTTGGAGCAACATTTTCATTCTCTCTCCTCATTTTTTGAGTTAAGAGCTTGAATAGAGAGCCTCTTGGTGATGCTCTAAGTACTTGTAGGATATCATCCACTGCTAAATTTTCCACTTTTGGAACTTTCAGGTCAGGTCTTTAAATGAGTGAACTGTGTTCCTTTTGTTTCTATATTTTATGCACTGGTTGACTTTTTAATCCTGTTTTAGGTTGAAGGAAAAGATGGTGGATTTGAAACTTTCTATCTGTCTGAGAACCTCAATGAATATGATGACACACTCTGGGTTCAGAGGGATAACCACGAATACATGTGTGAACAGTTGCAGGCTTTACCTTATCCTCTTAATAGTGACTGTGGTAGGCCATGAAAGCATGAGAACTCGGATTTGGCTTTTGTTTCTTTAACTTATTTGTGAATAAATGTCTTTTGTTAGTTCTAATATTTTACAAAGTTATGAGATAATAAAGGAAAATGAAAATCTTTTTTAGTTAAAAATTAAAGCATCCTCAACCATGCAATGTAAATTTTTATTTACTTAATTTAGTACTACGGAGGATTGCTTGTCTTGCATTTTTACCGTCTTTTTATATAATAATATATCTGGATTCTAGTGGGAAACTCATGTGAGAACCGCTATGATTTAACATAGTAGACATGTTTAATCTGTATATATACAAAAGGAACTATACCCTATTATAAGAACAGTGAACCGTTCGAGGTAACTAATCCATATCCAAATTATTATGTTAATGAAGTGAATATTCAACATGTCCAGTATGTTCAGTCTGAAGGTTATAATATTCTAATTTGTTGAACCTTAGTGGTTCTCAGTTGAGGTCTATTTAAGCCAGATCATCTGTCTATATTGTAATCCTCGGAGAATATCTGAAGAGGGGAAAATAATGTATGTAAATACAAATCTGTGCATGTGTGTGTCCCCATGGCAGTAAAATTATTGATATACCATTTTTTGGTTAGCTTGTTGTTTCATAGATAACTTCTATCATTTTCTTCTTTTTCTTTTGATGTAGGTGGATATTTGAATTTGTACTCGGATCAGAATATTTGCTTAAGATATGGGATGACTAATGATGGTCATAAAGATCAATGTCCCGAAGGAATTGCTAGTTTTCTTGGTTTGCTTGAATCAATTCCGATCTATAATGCTGGCTCAGATTATGGATCTAACGAGCATAGAGTCCCGTACGTTATCGGGAGAAATTGGTATAACAATATTTTTGGAGGTTGCTAGATTTATGGAGCAAAATATGGATATTTTGATATAAGAAGAATAAGGATTAGGGTTTATATGTGTGGCTGAGCTTGATAGGTGTTTTCAGGTAAACTGTTTTCCTCACGTATCAAGGTGCCTACGTACCCTATTTATAGGGATCAAGCCTGACGTAGTTCTTGGAGTGCAAGTTCCCTAGGCGGGCTAGGGTTTTAAGAGATAAGCCAAAGTCCAAGCCCACTCGTTTAGGGCTGACGTGGCAGTGAATCATCAACCCTATCCGTGATCCATGACCCAGCTGTGGAAGCCCATAGTCTCGAACGGATAGAATTGGCCAATAAAGGATCAATCAGGACCTAGCATGCGACCTCAAGGATTCTGGCCATGCGAAGCGATCCCTTGTGTCCAGCCACTCATGCGACCTTGAGTCTGGCCATGAGCCTTCCAGTAAAGAGTGAGATAACGATCCCAACGTAGTTATAGATATGATGATGGAAGCAAAGCGACCCCTTGAAAGTCGAGGTGCTCCTGTAGCAAGGTTGCCCTGTAGCGAGGTGGCCCTATAATAGAGATATCATGACCAATGTAAGAACCCAGATTTTCGGTAGAATTAAAACTTTTCTTATTAAGAATAAGTATATACGTGAATAGTGTTTGTCATGCGTGAATAGTAATTTATGGATGAATAGTGATTTTGAGGACCAAGAAAATTTTCACGCCACCCTATGTACAAGACATGGTATGGATATTTCGAAGTCATATTAGTGATTCACGGAGCAAATAAGTGTATGTAAAGACGATCGGAATTCAGAAATTCCAATTTGTATTCTGGTGTAATATTTGACCGGGCAGTGAATTATATATTATTATATTCAAAAAATGAGATATTAATTTTGAGAAATTAAAGATTTAATATGTTAGGATTTTATTATATTTGATTCAAGGATTTAGAACGAGAACCACTAAGACGTTACAACAAGATTAAGCGATTGAGCAAACGAAGCATGGATTAAGGATATGGTATATTAAGAGTCCAAGGAAGGATATATTATGAGAAAGAAAGAGGATTGAGAATAAACTCTTAGAATTGAGAAATAGAGAATGCTTGAGAATGCGGGAGAACGTTTTCTGAGATAAAGAGAAATAAACAAGGGATGCTGGAATTAATATTCGTTCGAGGTATTGTGCCATATTAGAGCAATAATATGCAAAGTATTAGTTGTAACGTATTAATTTTATTCAGGAGACAACAATGGAATCCAATTGGTGGGAAAGAAAACAAAGCCAAGGGACTTAAGTGCAAGAAACAAGAGATAAGGACTTAGGTGCAAAAGGAGGAAGGACTTGGTTGCATTTTAAGTGGATAAGAATCCAAGGGAGCCAATGGGAGTGTGACACCTAGCAAGAATAAGGATGCATCCAAAATATCTAGATATATATTACATGTGTAAGCATTATTGGAGATAAAGAACAAAAAAGCAAAAACCAAGAAACTCCATTTTCTCTCCATTCTGCCCAGCAAAACTTCCTCTCAGTAAAATGGGCCTAGAGCCTTCATTACTCAATGAAATTTCATGTTATTTATATGGTTAGAAAGCTGTTAAGATGCTCTACAACTTTCGTTTAGAAGCCTCGATCAGAAAAGCTTGGTAAGGGCCTCGTTTTCCATGATCTTTCAGTCGGGTTCTAATAACTCCGAATTACTAACTTTGTTTTCTTCATTTCTTTTGACCATCCAAGCTTACCCAAGGCTATACAAGGATTATACAAGGTTTATAAAGCTATTACACACATCAAGGAAGGTATAAACTCTCTCAACCCTTAGCATGACTTGTTTATAGTTTATATTTTTAGATCTATAAGTTTTAGAGTGAATCTTGGTGATTTGAGTTGTAGATGATGAAATCTTGAAGTTATGTGCTTGTTATGATGGTTGTAGGGCTTGTACTTAGATTATGTAACCCCATGTATGCTATAGAGGCAAGTCTTGGTGGTTTTGATGGTAGATGTGATGTATAAAGTGAGTTCTTGAATGTTTAAGACAAGATGTGTGCTGTGTTAAATCCTGGGAGCATGTACTGTCTTGTGAGAGGGTTTTGAACCTCTAAATCTTGTCACCCGAGGACCTAATTTATATGGTTAGAAAGATAATTGAATGTAGTTTCTAGAAATATAAGGTTCATACCCAGGAGATGTGTAGATCTTGAGTTATGGCCGGATTAGTGCAGCGTGGTTCTGGAATTCGGACTGCACTGTGTTGTCCACTTGTGAACTGAGTTAAGACCCCTTAAAATTATGCTAGTGTTATGAAAATTTGAGGGTAGTCAGATTATACAGTTGTGAAGGCTGTCCAAAAAGAATTGGAGTAAAATTTGTATTTTTCAATTTTATAAAAATGTTAAAGCAAAGTGTGCGCGAGTGAAAAATCACCTAGGAGGTTAGTTTAACGTAGTTTTAAGAGTACTCACTTGTGTTTCAAGTTTGAGGAATGGATTCGAGTCGAATGAGTAACGAATGTGATAAAGTGATGACATGGTCATATGGGAGGGTTAGTTGTCACAAATTGGAGTCGTTAAGTTGGTCTAACATCCTTTAAAACCTTACGATTAAGTAGTGTTGTTAAGGTACTAACGTACGAAAATTGATTATGTATAGATCTTCGTTCCACGTCGCGAGCTCGACCACCCCACCCTAACCAAGGCAAGTTTACTTTTCAAAACTTATATATAAGGATTTTCACTGTTGTGTTTGTAACTTCCAAACGTATTATATGCTTATGCTTTACGAGATTATGTTGTAGTTTGAGATATATGCATATGTGTTTGTACACCCTTGAACTTAGAATGAAAGTGTTTTCTTCGGACAACGACTCTAGCAATAGAGGTCGTAGCGGTCCAAATATACTATTGACCGGGGAGCGGTATATTGTTGTATCGTGATTAAATTACGAAAACCCGAAGAGTCATTCGGGAAGTATCGTATACCTAAGTAATTATTATTTTTACGTTGTTAAAAATACTCAAAATTATTTATCTTGGATTAAAAGCTTATTTTAATTAAATAATTATTTTATTAATTGTTTATATTAAATCTCAAAATATTATTTATTAATTATCGTTCATTATTTTAAAGACAAAACTAATCCAAGATACCTTTAGCGTTTTCAAACTCGAACTCTTTCGAACCCAAAACATTTTCGAAAACCCCCAGTCAAGTTTTGCTTCTTGTACGTTATTCAAGAATTATCGGTCGACTGAGGTCGAACTTCAACTACTCGAATTTTCTATCAAAATGATTTTTGAAAAGAAAAGAAAAAGGGGACTCTGGCAGGTGTGGGAATCGTTGACGAACGATTCCCGGGATGTGTAAGCGGCCGTGAGCCAGGCGGTCCATCAATTATTATTCCGGCCCAGGTGTTGCCGAAGGATGATTATGGATGTAGTTTTCATCGAGGGTGATTACGGATGTAGTTTTCACCCAAGGGTAGTTACGGATGTAGTTTCTATCCTTCTACTAGTAGAGAAGACCCGCGGATTGTTGGACTTGGTTGTTGCGACTGATCATCGTCAATCCTTGTCAGGTTTTTATGTTTTCTTCCAGTCCCATTCTCCACTTTGGAAAAATACTCAAACACTGCTTCTTGGGCCTAAGTGCCAAGTTGCCGATAGTGTGGTTTTTGATAAGAAAAATATTGATATTGTGCAGTATCTAGAACTGCAAGATTTTCTATAAAGATTGGCCCGTGTTAGTGCACTCTTGCAATTATTTCAAAGAATGAAATGTTTTTGAATAAGAAACCTTCTAAGCTAATGGAAGGAAAGAGGTTTTGCAATAACGTATTCCCTGTACAGTATGATAACCGTAGAGTGTTTTGCCGAAAATGATGTGCTTATATATATATATATATATTCAAACTTGAGATATATTGAAATGGGAACCTTATAAAGGATTCATATGTTATTCTTAAAGCTCCTTAGTGAGTATAAATGTTGCATTCAAACTCGGACATATATATTGTCGAGTTACGTTTTGAAATCTGAGATATATACCCATACAGTTGGGAACGTTTTCGAAATAAACCACATTATTATTTTTCAAAATGGTGAACTTGCTGAGCATTATGTAGCTCATTCTTGCTTTATAAAAACTTTTCAGAAGGAGAAGAATTTGGTCGGTTAACTCCGCACCAGCAGAAGAGGAGTAGAAGATTTACCCCTGAGATGATTTAGTTCCTGATAAATACTACATAGTAAGCCTGATAGGTTTTCAACTGTAATAGTATGACTTGTCTTCAAGTGTAGTTGTATAAGTGGAAGTGCGTAAGATTCTGGATTGTACAGATGAATTGTAATATTTAGTGTTATTTTTTATTATCGTTTCTGAGGCTCTAACTTGTATGTGCGTAAGATTGAGGTCTGGATGGATGTATTGTTGAGTTGTAAAGTTAATACAGGTAGGATATGGTTGGATAGTGATGTGACGACCTGAATCTCTGACCTCGGATTTTGGGGTGTCACAACCAAGGTATGCTGGGCTGATTCCAATAGTGGGCTTTAACAGTCCAATCTTCATCTTCTAGGCCCATCATAGATTATGAGCTTTTAATTTAGCCAATCAAATCAATCTAGCTGCCATACCAGATTTGGGCATAACAACTACCCCCCGAGTCCATGTTGCTATTAGAGATGCGATGTGGACTCAAGTATCAATCAGGTGATGCCGCAATGCGAGGCCATGGCTCACTATTGATATGAATATGACCATTCGAGTAGTCGCGACCCCAAGAATTTGAAGAGATTTGACAGCTGTTGTGTCTCGAGATGTGTATTCAACGGCTGAGATCTTGACACATGTCCATGTCCTTCTCTCTCCTGATGGGCTATATATACCCCTGTCACTATCATTTCCTCTTTTATCTTATTAACACATTGTTGAAGTGCTGTCAGTTTGCTCCCAGATCAAATGCAAGGAATTCTCAGGCTTTATCACCAGCAACCTCAACTTTTTTCAGATTTCTTCAACCTTCTTCAAGAAAAAGTAAGTCTTCATTCCTCTTTTGCATTTAAATTGTTGTTCTTCATCATTATTGCATGATTAGATAGCTTTAGTTGTATGCGATGCGAACCCTTTTGACTACGATCCCATAATTTTAATTTGAATGCGCGATCCCATCCTCGCTGTGATAGAAATGCGATTTCTCCCATAAGAACATAGATGTAATCCCTCCAGAGACCTTGATGCGATCCCCTAGGAACACATAGAGCCTTTCTGTTTATTTATTCTTTTCTCTTCCTTCATTTTCTTTTTGTAAGAGCACACACTTAATCGTTTCACCCTTTTCAGATGTCGCAAGACGATAGTTCAAGGACGCCTTCTCCGATGCCTCATGTACAAATTAGCGATGCTGCAGCAGCTAATATCGCGCGAGCTACGAGCACTAGTGAAAGCTCGTTTATGTTATATTTCGACCCTCTGTGGTCTAATGAGGAGTACGTCTAATGAGGAGTACACCAGAGAAGTTCCTTTAACTTCATGGAGAACGAAGCATGCCTCGATCTCGCGAGATCGATCCCTAGATGTGCTCCCAGCCCAAAATGAGCCTCAAATTGAAATGACTGATACTGAACAAGAGATTGAAGCGTTGAAGAGAAAGGGAGAGAAGTTCAGCTCGCAAGTAGCACATATTCTTGCTAAGATTCCTCCCACGCAAGTTAATTCACCAATCGTCTTAAGTGATTCTCCAGTAGATTCATTAGGCGAGGCCTACTATGAAGTCAAAGGAGGTGCGGATAACGAAGCCAATTCCGATGATGATGATTATGAGTAATTTCGTAACAACACGAAATCGGAGGTTCGGCCCCTCCTTCTAGCGCCAAATGTTATCGGGAGAAATTGGTATAACATTATTTTTGGAGGTTGCTAGATTTATGGAGCAAAATACAGATATTTTGCTATAAGAAGAATAGGGATTAGGGTTTATATGTGTGGCTGAGCTTGATAGCTGTTTTCAGGTAAACTGTTTTCCTCACGTATCAAGGTGCCTACGTACCCTATTTATAGGGATCAAGCCTGACGTAGTTCTTGGAGTGCAAGTTACCTAGGCGGGCTAGGGTTTTAAGAGATAAGCCAAAGTCCAAGCCCACTCGTTTAGGGCTGACGTGGCAGTGAATCATCAACCCTATCCGTGATCCATGACCTAGCTGTGGAATCCCATAGTCTCGAACGGATAGAATTGGCCAATAAAGGATCAATCAGGACCTAGCATGCGACCTCAAGGACTCTGGCCATGCGAAGCGATCCCTTGTGTCCAGCCACTCATGCAACCTTGAGTCTGGCCATGAACCTTCCAGTAAAGACTGAGATAACGATCCCAACGTAGTTATAGATATGATGATGGAAGCAAAGCGACCCCTTGAAAGTCGAGGTGCTCCAGTAGCAAGGTTGCCCTGTAGCGAGGTGGCCCTATAATAGAGATATCATGACCAGGGTATGCTGGGCTGATTCCAATAGTGGGCTTTAACAGTCCAATCTTCATCTTCTAGGCCCATCATAGATTATGAGCCTTTAATTTAGCCAATCAAATCAATCAAGCTGTCATACCAGATTTGGGCATAACACCGTATTCAAGGTATATATGCACCGAAATATATTCCTTTCTTAATGACTTGTCTTGCCCCCTAGATATACAATTATATTTTCTGTAAAATTAAAAAAATGATAAATGAAAGACCTACAGATTCAACTGTGGTCAGATGTAGCAGACAGGAATATTGAAATTACAGTAATGTTGACAGGTTCATGTAGGAAGGTCTAGAAAAAATGTATAAAACAATCAGTTAGAGACTGTTAGGTCGCATCATAATTGGGCTTACCTTGGAACTTGCATTATATTTAGCTTGGCTGTCGGAATTTTTGTTTTTACAGACAACTAGAAATTGTTTACAATCTACCAATATGGATCCTGTGCTAGTTTCTTGTAAACTAGTGGTGTATACATAATTCACTTTGTTTACGTATAGTAAGAGTAATATTTGTTATAATTATTTAATGTTGGCCTCTGTAAGTAGTATGTTTTGATGGTTGTTAGGTAAATATTAAAGAAAAGGTTTGATCGTGGATCATATGGTGAAGTTTGGCTAGCATTTCATTGGAATAGTTCTCTAGGCACCAATGCTTCAAGATGGAGATTCCCATCAAGTACTTTTGACCCTGGTTCTTGTGATGAAGATGTACATAGCTCATTTTTTAGTGATTGTAGTGCTGGCCTCCCAGATGACATCAAGTTCATATTAAAGCATATAATGGTAGTCATTCAGTATCCTTATAGTTCCTCATTCCTTTGGTGTGTTATTAATGTGAGGATATTAATACAGTGCTACAGACAATTCATCAAGCAGTGTAATAGTCAACCTAATATTTTTTTCCCATTCTCCGGGAATCCGTTTTTCCTTGTTGCATTTGTCTCTTTATAATGACAACCGCTAAGATTTCGGCATTGAAGCTTGCTGAAGTCTGCTCATGCTTATTAAGGTTGAACAAAAGTGGTTTCGCATTCCTACTGTGTTACTTCCCTTTATCCTTCAAAACATTAATCAGGGAAATTGCAACTTATGCAAATTAGTCTAACAACGTTATTACATAAATCATTCCCGAATGTAGATATCTTCCAATGAGATTGAAGAGATAGCTCTATATATGTAGATGCTTCTAGGTCATTGTGTTTTTTTGTTTGTAAATTATATTTCATATTTTGTCGGGTTGATAATATTTCCATCTTTCTACTAGTATCAATATCTCAATAGATCTACCTCCATGACAAGTGTGCTCTTTTGATTCTTTTATCACTCTCGGAGGCTTGAAATGAAGATTCTTGGTAGGTGGAGAGAGGAAACTCTGTTTACTTAAGCAGCCTAAGAGAGAAACATTTTGGTGAAATTTTTATGAATGCATCTACAGTCTTGGGATCGGCAATTATAGAAAACTCTGTCCTGATAGAATCACAATCAAACATGTTTGATATGTTAATTACGAATGAGTTAGTTGATCAAGAGACCGAGTCTACATGGAGTACTAAAAATACATTTCCCCAAGAAGGCAGACGGCAGAAAGATGCATTTGAGGAAGGGTTGAACCATATTGCAAGATATGTCGAGTCTTTTGAGTCCCGTTCTAATGAAATATGGCTCATATTCCGTCATGAAGGAATTTCTGTTAGAAAATGGGAAGTTTGAGGCATATTTATAATATGTTCTTGATGTAATTTCCGGAAACTAACAAGTGGAATTTGTTCCTTGTAATAAGGACTTAAACTTTCATGTTTGGATCTAAGACATTTTCTTAGTGGAATCCATAAATAAATTAAGTTGAAGTTGCTTGCTTGAAATGGGTTATGTGGGTTATATAGTTGAAATAACTTGAGTCCCACATAGAATTGGTAATGAAAGGTTGGTGGATTTATATAGCTCCATGTACAAGTGTAGTGCACAACTACTAAGGCATGTGGGTGTGCATGGATGTAGAGTGGGCCTCGCGCGCACACGCGCGCCGCCGCCACGCCACGACACGACACGACTCGGGTCGGGTCGGGTCGAAGGGCGATTTGGGCGAATGTCTCGGCGTCTCGCGTACGCGAGGCGACCTGGGCGAGGAATTTTATTACCTGGAATATTGATTTATTTTAACAGAACATCAGATTTTATATGTTACTGCTGTTGAATCAGTACTTGGATTATTGAGCTGATCAGACATCAAATCCTGATGGACAGACTCTGAACATAACCCAATACTGATGGGCATCAGATCCTGACGGACTAAAATCCTGATAGATCAGATACTGATGATAACTAATCCTGATGGATCTCAGATTCTGACGATGGTTAAATCCTGATGCAGCTATAACTGAAAAATAATTACTAATGTAGTTAATGAAATTAAATCAGAATATTTACTTTCCTTTTAAGGCATATTTCTTACGTTTTATTTTTGGGTATTATATATATCGAAGATATAACGTTGAGAACGGATATACGTTAAGGAAAAACCCTTGGTTGCAATTACCCTCTGTTCTCCCTCAATACATACAGTTAGATACATAATTCTCAGGCGAACTGAGGTGCTAGTCGTCGTTGATCTCTGGTGTATCTGTGAACACATTGATCTGTGCTGTTTTATCCTGGAAGTAATATTGCTGCATCCCAACACAGCGTAAGTGGGGCAATATTCTCTTCAAGAACAGTCAAGTCCTCTTGAAGGGTTTGGCGACTCAGCTGTTCTTTCTCTCTAATCAGTGGTTGCTAATCTTCTGTGAGAGATAAGTATTCTTGCCTTTCTTGTTATTATACAGTCTCTAATTATACTTTGTTTTTGCCTTCGTGATTTGTTTTGTTAATTGGTTAATTGCCTGTTCTTATTTAATATATATCACTGCCTCATTGTTGCTGTAGTTTGTAATATACCCAACAATCCTGAAGAGAATATTTGTGTTATATATTGTTAATTAACAAGATGGTTAACGAAACGAAAACTCCTGTTGTTGAGACTGGCTCTAGGTCTGGTGTTACTGTACCCAATATTGATTGGACCACGTACCGTTTCCCACAGCTTATCGATTTGTCAGGTATGCCTGATAAATTCGGTGGGTGTGTTGGTTTTTCTCGTTGGCACAAAAAGATGAAACTGTGGTTAACGATAAAGGGTCTATGGCCTGTGGTGCAGTATGAGAAACCAGTTATGGATAAGGAGAAAGCTGAAACTGTTAAGGCTTATACTATGTGGGAGGAAAAGGATGGGGTGGCTAGGGCTGCAATTCTGGCAGCTTTAGCGAACACTCTGTTCGATGTTTATTCATCTGACTCCTACACTGCTAAGCTCTTATGAGAGAAGCTTGACCAGACACATAATACTGACTCGCAAGGGTTGGAAAAGTATTCTGTGGCTAGGTTCCTTGATTTCAAACTGGTGGATACGAAATCCATGACTGAGCAGGTGCATGAGTTTGAGATGTTAGTTCATGCTTTGAAGGAGTCTGGTATGGACCTTCCTGAAAAGTTTCAGGTTATGTCTGTGATTGAAAAGCTCCCTAAGTCTTGGGAAGAGTTTGCACTCTCCCTGAAAAGACAGAAAGGAGAGATCACTTGGACAAACCTGATGTTGGACATCTCTGTGCAGGAGCAACACAAGTCCAAGCAAGGACATGTGATGCCTGCTGAACATGCTGGGAGTTCGAAGGTGAATGTAGTAACAGTTGGACAGAAAAGAAAGTCTGTCACTAAGAAGGAAAACACTAAGGACAAGAACAAGGCTAAGAAACCAAAGGCAAACAAACCATGTTGGTCTTGTGGACAGGTTGGTCATTTGAGCAAGGACTGTCCTGTAAAGAAAGCTAAGAAACCAATTGTGGGAGCACAAGCTAACACTGTGCTTGGAACCACTGGTGGGCCTATGGTTAACATGGTTGTTGGTGAGGCTGTTGCTTCTGAAACTGACAACGGGTATGTAACCTACAACCCTGTACTTCTTTCCACTTATTCGTCTCATGAATGGTTGATTGATACTGGAGCTAATGTACATATTTGTACTGATATTACTCTGTTTGTATCTTATCAACTGACTCATGGAATGACTATGACGATGGGGAATGCTAGTGCAGCTCAAGTACTTGGAATAGGAAACGTGGACCTGAAGTTCGCTTCTGGGCGTGTTCTATCCCTCACTAGAGTGCATCATGTTCCTGATATTCGTAGAAATATAATAAGTGGAAGTTGTTTAGTTAAGAATGGTTTTGAAGTTTCTTTGAAATGTAATAAAGTAGTTATTACACATACTGGTGTATTTTTTTGGCAAAGGTTACTTGTCGGATGGATTATTTTTAATAAATGTTGAGCCTGTTTTGGGCAGTTTTATTAATAATAATGTTGCTCCTTCTGTTAATTGTGTTGAATCATCTGATTTGTGGCACGCACGTCTTGGTCACTTGAATTTTGGTGCTCTAAAGAATATGATGAACTTAGAGTTGATTCCAAAATATGTCATTGATAAGAAATCTAAATGTCAAGTATGTATGACTGCTAAACAAACTAGGAAACCCTTTCATTATGTGGTTAGGGATTCGAATGTGTTAGATTTAGTGCACACTGACATATGTGAATTTGTGGTGTTTTGACTAAGGAACATAATAGATATTTCATTACCTTTATAGATGATTGTAGTAGATATTGTTATGTTTATTTGCTTAAACATAAAGATGAAGCACTAGATAAATTCATTATGTTCAAAACTGAATCTGAAACACAAACTGGTAAAGTACTTAAACGTTTGAGATCAGATAGAGGTGGTGAGTATACGAGTAACTCGTTTAATGAATTTTGCAAGAGCAATGGTATAGTTCATGAGGTAACTCCACCATACACACCTGAGTCTAATGGGGTGGCAGAACGAAAGAACAGAACCTTTAAAGATATGATCAATAGTATGTTGATTAATTTAGGGTTGCCTAAGTACATGTGGGGAGAAGCTCTGAATACGGCTTGTCATATTCTGAATAGAGTTCCTCTGAAACATATGGACAAGACACCTTATGAATTATGGACAGAGAAAAGGAATAGTTTAAAATATCTTCGTGTGTGGGGGTGTCTTGCAAAGACACTTGTCCCTGAACACAAGAGAAAGAAACTAGGACCGAAAACTGTTGATTGCATCTTTCTAGGCTATATTGAAACCACTACGGCTATGAGATTTTTAGTGTTAAAATCTGACATAGACGGAATAGTGGCTAACACTATAGTTGAATTTTGTGATGCAACATTCTTTGAGGATGTGTTCCCTACGAAGACTGGTATACCTCAGGGTATTCTTGATGATGAACCCACTCACACATCGAGGTCCATTCCTGAACATGTGGAAAGGATGACAAATGTGGGGCAGATCCTGGTAGTAGCTCTACTACTGATGAAGTAAAGGAACCTAGAAGGAGTAAGCGTGCTAAGGTAGTCAAGGATTTTGGTAGTGATTTTATCACTTACAATATCGAGGATGAACCTTTAACTTTTCGACAGGCCATGGATTCTTCAGAATCTAGGTACTGGAAAGGTGCTGTAAAAAGTGAAATTGACTCTATTGTTTCTAATGGAACATGGGAGTTGGTTGATCTACCTCCTGGGTGTTCTACTATAGGATGTAAATGGGTCTTCAAAAGGAAGATGAATCCTGATGGCTTAATAGATAAGTATAAGGCTAGGCTGGTAGCTAAGGGCTTTAAGCAAAAGGAAGGCATTGATTACTTTGATACATACTCTCTAGTTGCTAGAATGACAACAATCCGAATGCTTATAGCATTGGCTTCCGTACATGGTCTTATCATCCATCAAATGGATGTAAAGACAGCTTTTCTTCATGGTGAACTTGAAGAAGAGATTTATATGGATCAGCCTGAGGGATTTGTTGCCTCTGGTAATGAAAGGAAAGTATGTAAGTTAATCAAGTCTATATATGGCTTAAAACAATCTCCAAGAGACTGGCATAAAAAGTTTGATGAAACTGTTTTAGAATCAGAATTTGTAGTTAATGAAAGTGACAAGTGTGTCTATTACATGGTTAAAGGAAATGAATGTATTATTGTGTGCCTGTATGTGGATGATATTTTGTTGTTTGGAACCAATATTGAGATTATTAACGAGACATAAAGGTTCTTGAAAAGGCATTTTGATGTGAAGGATATGGGAGAGGCTAGTGTGATTCTTGGTATCAAGTTGACTCAGTCAACTGATGGAATAACCTTGTCACAATCTCATTATATAGAGAAATATATACTTGAGAAGTATGGTTATTCAAATTGTAGAATCGCAAGTACGCCGTATGATCCTAAAATTGCCCTTGTCAAGAATAGTTTAGGAATACCTATGTCTCAGTTAAGGTATTCTCAGATTATTGGGAGTTTGCAGTATCTTGCTAATGGTACTAGGCCGGATATTTCATTTCAGTGTCTAAGTTAGCAAGATATACAAGCTGTCCAAATAAGACTCATTGGGATGCACTTGATAGAGTACTTAGATATCTGAAAGGCACCATATGTCTTGGTTTGCACTACAGGAGGTTTCCTGGAGTGCTAGAGGGATATAGTGATGTAAGTTGGATAGCTAAGAAGTCTGGTTCCAATGGAGTGACTGGATATCTGTTTAACCTAGCGGGTGGAGCAGTGTCTTGGAAGTCTTCTAGACAGACTGTTATAACTCGGTCTACTTTTGAGGCTGAGTTGTGTGCATTAGATGCCACGGGGACTGAGGCTGAATGGTTACATGGACTTATGTCAGTGTTGCCTGTAGTAAGTCGTCCACTTCCTGCTTTTGCTGTTCATTGTGATAGCCGTACAACTATCGACAAGATAAACAACAAGAAGTATAATGTGAAAACAAAGAGACATATCCAAGTTAGACTAAAGTCTATAAGGGGTCTAATGTCTGACAAGATCATAGCTGTTGAGTTTATTGGAACTCAAGAAAACCTAGCTGATCCTTTGACTAAGGGACTTGAGCATGCTGTTGTCCTTAAGTCTAGGTTGGGGATGGGACTGTTAGCCCATAATGATTCATCTACAGCGGGAACCCAATACACATGAGAGGAGATCCCTCGAAAGTGTATTCAATGTGGTAATAACAAGTTGTAAGGGTGAATTTGTTGTACCTTTAACTACATAGATTGATACTCACGTATCTGGAGTCTATCCCCTGTAAACCTAAAAGGTACTGTAACTGCCAGAATAGCAAGAGTTATTTGAACTCTGAATGGGGTCAAGTCATATGACGAGATGCTAGCAGTACATCTCTGGAGATGCCCAGCTAAGCGAATGTAATTGTGTGGTCGCAATTAGAGGAAGGGGTTATTCCTTGAAACATTCGACGAATAGGATCGAGACATGACCATTAACGTGTCAAAGCCGTAGATTGGCACCATAGCCTTTGACTTGTCGTCGTCTATGGAGTGTGGTTACACCAAACGGATAAAGATTCAAGGTGAAACATTCCATCTGAATCTGGTAGCCATCGAAGTAGAGGACTTAGGAGGGTTCAAACCCGGAAGGGTACCTACTCTGAAAAACAAGTCATGATGAGTATAGATATGTATTTCTGTATGGATTCGTGGGGGATTGTTAGAAAATGGGAAGTTTGAGGCATATTTATAATATGTTCTTGATGTAATTTCCGGAAACTAACAAGTGGAATTTGTTCTTTGTAATAAGGACTTAAACTTTCATGTTTGGATCTAAGACATTTTCTTAGTGGAATCCATAAATAAATTGAGTTAAAGTTGCTTGCTTGAAATGGGTTATGTGGGTTATATAGTTGAAATAACTTGAGTCCCACATAGAATTGGTAATGAAAGGTTGGTGGCTTTATATAGCTCCATGTGCAAGTGTAGTGCACAACTACTAAAGCATGTAGGTGTGCAAGGATGTAGAGTGGGCTTCGCGCACACACGCGCGCCGCCGCCGCCCGCCTCGCCACGCCACGACATGACACGACTCGGGTCGGGTCGGGTCGAAGGGCAATTTGGGCGAATGTCTCGGTGTCTCGCGTACGCGAGGCGACCTGGGCGAGGAATTTTATTACCTGGAATATTGATTTATTTTAACAGAACATCATATTTTATATGTTACTACTGTTGAATCGGTACTTGGATTATTGAGCTGATCAGACATCAAATCCTGATGGACAGACTCTGAACATAACCCAATACTGATGGGCATCAGATCCTGACGGACTAAAATCCTGATGGATCAGATATTGATGATAACTAATCCTGATGGATCTCAGATCCTGACGATGGTTAAATCCTGATGTAGCTATAACTGAAAAATAATTACTAATGCAGTTAATGAAATTAAATCAGAATATTTACTTTCCTTTTAAGGCATATTTCTTACGTTTTATTTTTGGGTGTTATATATATCGAAGATATAACGTTGAGAACGGATATACGTTAAGGAAAAATCCTTGGTTGCAATTATCCTCTGTTCTCCCTCAATACATACAGTTAGATACATAATTCTCAGGTGAACTGAGGTGCTAGTCGTCGTTGATCTCTGGTGTATCTGTGAACACATTGATCTGTGCTATTTTATCATGGAAGTAATATTGCTGCATCCCAACACAGCGTAAGTGGGGCAATATTCTCTTCAAGAACAGTCAAGTCCTCTTGAAGGGTTTGGCGACTCAGCTGTTCTTTCTCTCTAATCAGTGGTTGCTAATCTTCTGTGAGAGATAAGTATTCTTGCCTTTCTTGTTATTATACAGTCTCTAATTATACTTTGTTTTTGCCTTCGTGATTTGTTTTGTTAATTGGTTAATTGCCTGTTCTTGTTTAATATATATCACTGCCTCATTGTTGCTGTAGTTTGTAATATACCCAACAATTTCTTTGTCAAAACTTATGTACACAGTGGAAGAGGTTGAAAATAATAGTGCTGATGAACAAGTAACATGTGTTCAGTTATTGCATCCATCAAAATGGTGGTACTGGTTGAAGACAACAGAAGCAGGCCAAGAGGGAATGCGAAATCTGATTAGGCAACTGGTATGTTTGTAGTGTTTATGTAATTAAGGTCCCAATCACGATTGGCTAGTGTATGTTACACTTGCATAATGTTGTTTCTGCTAGCGTGATGTAAATTTTGTGCATGTGTTTTCTAAATTTCTTACCAAGAATGGTTATGCTAGTAGTTTTGATCAGTCTCACAATTACACATAATCTGTATCATACAGACCTATTAGTTATCACAAACTCATAATAATGCAGTGTGGTAACTGGCAAGTGGGACAATTCCTGAAAATGTCTATTGTACTGTTTCTTTGATTTGTGGTTCTACAAGTTTCATTTCGAATTTTTTACAAAGAACCTGATGTACTTGTTCTTTTTCCTTAGTTGATGGCGCTCAAATCTTGCCATGATCGCAATATAACCCACAGGGACATAAAACCTGGTGAGATCATTATTCTCTCTGTTTCGTGATATATGGTCTTTATTCTAATACAGTATGAATTACTGCATATAAGACCAAAGTTTCGCTTCAGAGCGGAAGCAATTACCTAATGAAAATTAGATCTTGTATGTTTATATTACTCTTCTAATCGACAGTTCTGGGTGACCCTGTATTATGTTTCTTTCACTTTCTTCATATTCCCTTCTCTGTAATTAAACATGTTACACTATCCATTTACTCTCTGTAAGACGTTCTTCAGTCATTCTTGTCCAAATTAAAGGGGAAGAAAAGTAATTTTATATGCTCTTGAGTCCTATTATTGACTCACCTGACAATTCAACCTCATCTTTGTGAACAATTGTGCTAACTATGACTACATTTTATTTGGAAGAGAACATGGTCATTTGTTTTGAAGATCTGTATTCTGGGAGATGCTTGAAGGGGACTCCAAATAGTGATCAGAACTATATCACTAAAATGTACTTCTCAATTCTATCTTAAAATTCTTATTGCAGTGGCCTCTTTTCAACATTGGAGATACCACTTAATTGTCATAAGTTTGAATTTGACTGTTACATTAGAATGCTAAAAATAGTAGAGTATTCAGGCTTGAGTTTTGTGCATAATTATTCCCAAAGATTCTTTTACATTTTTTTACCTATGATTTCACAAATGTTCAACCAGTTGTCACTTGTATAAATTTTGTATTCAGGACAAATTAATCTTGTGAACTTTGTAGGCGCATTATTGACTTTGGCAGTGCAATGGACGAGTATACAGTGAACCACTTATACGGTTCCCTTGGACCTTCAAGGTATTTGATTTCCCTTTGGTATCTTTGCAGTGGAGGGTTGTTATATTGTGCATTCTTGTAGTTAAATGCTTATATGATTGATGCCTATAACTTACAAGATTATTTCATTGTATCTCACCAAGTCTTGATCAAGCTGACTTGGTTGTAAATGAAATATAGTGTCGTATATTATTATTTCAGTTTTGTTGAGGTGTCAACCCTCTTGCAGAATGCTTTGTGTTTTCTCCATCACTGAGCATAATGGACAACACTGGCGGAGATACTATTGATGAAGATTCTTATCTTGTATCCGAGATAATGTACAAAGAAGAACGACATCCTTTGTCATATATGATTGTCTACACAAACATGATTTTGGACTAAAGTGCGTTTTGTAGTTAGTATTATTAATTGTAGCCGGAAGACTTGTTATATATCGTTGTTATTGTTTACTCGTAAAATTTTGCCAACTCTTTTATTGAATGCAAGCAGTAGCCTTTATCCTTTTATGGCCTATGGAAAATTAATGGGTTTGCTTAGCTTTCTCTTTTCTAATCTAATCTAATCTTCTATTATAACTAAGGATGTTGAAGCATGAACTTTGCTTTGCTTCCCGCCTGGATAGACTCATACTTCTTTTCGGCTTACTATTTTGCGTAATAGATGCATGAAATATTGTTAATTGGTTTATTTGATATATCGATGCAATGACGTCTAAACTCTAATAACGAGTCTCTTTTAGAGTAGTGGTAAGGACTGTGTACATCTAACTACCACAAACCCCTCTCCACGAGCGGGATATACTGGGTATGTTTAGTTTGATTAATGATGTGCAATGTGGGTCCCGTGAATTTACTTCCACTTAAATCAAAGCGACATTTCTAGGTCTACACTCCACATATTTACCATCATATAGTTTTTGGAGAGTAACCATAATTTTCGGTGGTTTTCTTTCTGTTATTGTAAAAAGAAATATAAGGTCTATTGTTAACTATTAATTTTTTGTTCGTTTGTCACCTCAGAGCTGAACAAACATACGAGTATACTCCACCAGAAGCTCTTCTGAATGCTAGTTGGTATCGAGGTTCAACAAATATCGTACTCAAGTATGTCAGCTACAGTTGTATCCTGCAAAAGAATTTCTTTCACTATAGTTATGTTTGTTTACAGGGATTGTAATTCCTGGACTATTTACAGTTGGTATTTGGTACTCGATTTGTTTTTGCTAATTCAGTTGGCACTTATTCAAACACTATCCCTTGAAATGATCTCAAGGACTGTTCTTGGTCACATTTTTTGTTCTTTCTGGGGGACTATTAAATTCCACTACCCTTAGGCATCATAAACCCATGGAAATGATGTTAAAATGATTGAAGTTAGTCCATAGGATAACCTAAGGATCAAGTATAAAATTCAAACAAAAAGAAAGAGTCCAGGAACTATTACATTCATGAAACAGAAATAGCCTATGAACTTTTGGTGCCTCTCTGGATATATGATCCCCTATATCATAAATCCTGTTGCCAAATTTCATGTCTTTTTACACCCCCTACCTCAAGACTTCTATCCTAATTACATAAACTGTCATTCAATATTTCAAAATCTATTTACTCTCTCATGACAGCACATGCATATTTGTTTTTTAATGCATGTATTCCATGTAAAGACATAACAGAGAACTGAGCAGACAGCTGTACAGCAACTTGCCCACATTACATTCATACACACAACACACAAGAGTGTTTAATTCAAATTTCAAATATTCTTTTTACTTCTCTCTTATCTTTTTCTCAATTCAAAATCACTGCTAAAAGGTTTCTCTCAACTCTTATCTCTACTCTTCTCTAGCTTATATATCAAATCAATATTTTCGAATTGTATTTGTGTTCTTAAATTTTGTAATTTTGTCAATCGATTTGCTTATTCATCGTTTTCCTTCTTCCAAATATTTCATCCCGGTGGATACGATTATTTCAGGTATCTTTTACAAATTATAATTTATTTTGATCACGATTTTATACACGTTGATACTTAATTTTATTTTAGTTTATGTTTTGGCTTCAAAGAAATTTCGATTTTATTAGTTTGTTGATTATAATGGATGATATTTTGAACTCTTAGATTTATATGTCACCCACTGTTTGACATAATTCTCAATGGGTTTGTTAACATTTATGTGCTTATTTTGATTTTTTTTACGAATGGAAAGTAATTTTGTCAATGGTTGAGGTGCAGATCACGTGTTTGATCAAAGTCGTAAGAGAATATTTAATTGTTTTTATGTTTAAACCTTTCATAAAGATTATATGTTACATTAATTTTGTACAAATACGTTGTGCAGCATATTCTTTGACATTTGAAATGTGCTTGGGTTGCTGGATTAGTAAATTTTCAGCTGTGATTTTGTGTTGGAATTTGTGAATTTTGATAAAGTTAGGGACTTGCTAATGTGCATTATGTGTGTGTGTTGGATACATAAGTAAAAGGGTTACCTGTGTTTATTTGAAGATATTTTGTTATGTGCAATCTTTGAATGTGTTTTAAGTCTAAGATGAGTTGAATTTGCATTGTGATTTTGTGTAATAATTCAAATGTTTTATTAAATTTGTAACTTTACGATATGATTGTGTATGTTTAGATATTATAAAGGAAGAGGTTATCCAATTTCTTTACAGGTACTTTGTCATAGCTTCATAATTGCACCTACAACAGTGTATGGAAGAATTCCAGATTGCTTATTGTAGTGCAGACTTTATAATGTTAGAGTGTCAAGTATAGGTATTATCACAGATTACTTTGTACAGATTATTTTTAGAGAATTAAAGTCTTCAAACAATCTACTTGATGATCAAGTGAACGCTAAGCTATCAGACTTCTTTTGAAGGATTGACCCATGCGTAGTAGAAATTTTGGGGAGTTCAATTTTGAAAGTAGTAGAAATTTAAGAAGCCCATGCGTAGCGGGAATAAATTATCTATCATTTAAAATATAACTTATTTACTTTATAAAGAAAAGTGAATCATATAACTTGATGATAAAGTAAACTATCGTGTAAATAATTTATATAAATTATACTATAAATTTTTTAATATTAATTTATTTACATTCAGAAATCGAGGTATCGCCGTTCGGCGATACCGAGTAACCTTTGAATGCAAATGAACAGTGATATCGAGAAAATTTTGAATATAAATATTGTTTGTAAGGAAATGTAATAATTGATTTTAATATCTATAGTTTATAGCATATAAAAAATATGTATATAAACAATTTATTAAATTAATGCGAAAACGATTTATACCTCAGGAAGTAAAGGACACCACTATCTGAATCAGATTTTTCATCGAACAATCTTTATGAACTACCTATGTCAATCAGATTTAGTATTACAGAATTAGACCCACGATAATTGAAGATAACCGTTGGTAATTCGGATATCCTAAGAGCCGAGAATGACATGAAGATTACATGTTGACTGAATATAAGTTTAGTAGTTGTTATTGAAAAAAGAGAATTTTTTTTGATAATTTTAGAGAAACATTCGGAAATGTGTTAAGAATTTTCTTTACACTAATAATATAAATCAATTTTTGACGGTGATTCTTAACCAAATAAAGTGTTTACGTTAGTGAAGGATTGGAGAATGAATTATGATTTAATAAATTAGTATGTTATATTTAATCAGAATTGCAAAAATTTATGATTTCAATTATTGGCTCTAATTGATACTAAGAAATAAGATTGATCGGTGAATTGGATTGCTCCCAAAATAAAATTTATGTTTATTATTATCAAATATTAAAAATATGACTATATTGTATATATAATTTTTCAATTTCGACAACTAAAACTATAGTAAACCATATAAATAATTGTATACTTGATGATAAATTAAACTATCGTGTAAATAATTTATATAAATTATACTATAATTTTTTTAGTATTATTTATTTACATTCAGAAATCGAGGGGCCATACCGAGTAACCTTTAAATGTAAATGAACAGTGATATCGAGAAAATTTTAAATATAAATATTGTTTGTAAGGATATATAATAATTGATTTTAATTATCTTTAGTTTATAGCATCTAAAAAATATGCATATAAACAGTTTATTAAATTTGTGTGAAAATAGTTTATAGCTCAGGAAGTTATTCGAATTATATGAATCAGATTTTTCATCGGATAATCTTTATGGTACATGAAGATTAAGTGTTGATTGAATATAAGTTTAGTAGTTGCTATTGAAAAAAGAGAATTTTTTTGAGAAATTTAGAGAAACATTCAGAAATGTGTTAAGAATTTTGTTTACACTAATAATCTAAGTTAATTTTTGAAAGTGATTCTTAACCAAATTAAGTGTTTACGTTAGTGGAGCATTAGAGAATGAATTATGATTTTATAAATTAGTATGTTATGTTTAATCAGAATTGCAAAAATTTATGATTTCAATTAGTGTCTCTAATTGATGCTAAAAAATAAAGAAATAAGATTTCTCGGTAAATTGGATTGCTCCCAAAATAAAATTTATGTTTATTATTATCAAGTATTAAAAACATAACTATATTGTATATATAATTTTTTATTTTCTGCAACTAAAACTATAAAGAAAAGTGAACCACATAAATAATTGTACAATTGATGATAAAGTAAACTATCATGTAAATAATTTATATAAATTATACTATAAATTTTTTAATATTAATTTATTTACATTCTGAAATCCAGGTATCGCCGTTCGGCGATACCGAGTAACCTTTGAATGCAAATGAACAGTGACATTGAGAAAATCTTAAATATAAATATTGTTTGTAAGGAAATAATTGATTTTTTTTTAAAACTCAGAAAGTTATTCGAAAACAATTTATAGCTCAGAAATTTATTCGAATTCATGCTCCTCTAATCCATTTTCTTAAAACTACAAACTGAAAAAGGGAATATAAAATATATAAATAATAATTAAAGTATTATGAAAATATTACAAGGCTAATGAAAGTTTTGGATCTTTATTAAAATTATGAAATATTATTCTATTTCAAATATAGTAAATTATTTTAATTAATATATATGCATATAAAATTGAAACCACCTATATAAAAAACATTATTAAATCATATTTTAAATAAAATATTTTTTTTAATTTAAATTTTGAAATTGAAAAAGCCCATGCATAGCGAGCATAAATACTTATTTAAATTTTAATTTATAAATTACTTATTTCGAAAAAAAATTCATATTTTTTAGAGAATAATGTGTATGAAGAGTTTAACATTCGTTATATTGCAAAAATAAGTTACTTATTTCAGAAAAAAGTACATATTTATTAACTTTTTTCCAGAATAAGTAAATTATTAATTTATTGAGTATTAATTTATCGAGGATTTACTATATGGAATTGAACATATATACGTGTCGAAGTATTATACGTGTCGAACATATATACCATATCGAGGCCGCTCTAAGTTTTTTAAAGACGCAACGAAAATTTTAAGTGTAAAGTCAACGACGTATAATATTTAATTGATTTTCAATTTTGTATTGAATATAACATAATGACTCAAAAATAATAAAATATTAAAAATAATGAAGCCTAAGCATAGCGGACAACATACTAGTTTACATTAATATTTGTTATTTTCCAGTAGAAATTAAATTGCATTTTATTGATAGGTATGATATGTGGAGTGTTGGTGTTGGTGTTGTATTTTTGGAGTTGATTTTAGGATCACCGAATGTGTTCCGAATAAGTTCTCTATCGCGCATTCTGTTGGATCAGCATATTGAAGGTTGGAATGAGAGCTTAAACCTTAAAGGATCTTGCATACAAGTGAGTCAGGTCTTTTTGAAACATGTCATTATTATCCTGACAAGACATTTCATTGGCTTGTACTTTATTCATGTTCAACATCTGCTAATTTTACTCAATATTCTGTATTCAACATTGTCTAGACTATCATCGGAATGACATGAAAATTTAACTATAACTCTGAAGAATTTTTATTGTGTAGCCAACTCTTTGAGAAACCGGAAGCTCATTAAATAAGTTTGGTCAGCCCTAGTTGGACTGAAACAAATTACATGGTTTGGCACAGAAAATTGTTTTGGAAATTGTGCCATAGTAGAATCCACTATTCATAAGTAATGTGAAGAACAGTAATTTAAGTATAGAGAATTCCTTTTTCAATATTTTAAGGAAAACTTAAGTTTTGAAATGAATTTCCGTTCATTACCATTCGTGTTTGCAATAATTTTGATCTATTATTGGCAAAATTAATTAATTAATTAAATAAGAATCCTTTTAATGAATGAGTGAGAACTAATGTGTTATAGTGTTTAAGCTGACCAATTGCTTATAGTACTTGCTTAGTCAATAGGTTTGGTCTTTACTCTTTAGAGCATCCACATCCCAAGCCTCATCCCTATAATTATAGGGTACTCCCTCTGGTCCATTATATAAGGCATTTGACTTTTCTGCACGTAACTTTAGGTGCTTTGACTATATAGCTAAAATTATTATTTTTTAATTTTTCCTTTTTTGAATAAAAATATGATACTTTAATTTTTATTTAGAAAAAGAAATTTTAAAAAATAATAATTTTAGCTATGTAGTCAAAACACCTAAAGTTACGTACAGAAAAGTTAAATGCCTTATATAATGGACCGGAGGGAGTATTATTTAGCTTTTTGATAAAATTCAAGCTCCAACCCATTCCCCATTATCCGGTTTAGTTTCCGGAACAAAATTTCAATCCCCAAATATGGGGATCAACTGAGAGCCTGGGAGCTTGAAGAAGTCATTAAAATTAATGATATCATCAGCAATGTAGAGTTTAAGCGGATGAATGATACGCTCATTTGGACGGTTAGCAAAAAGACTTACAATACAAAGGGAGGTAGGCAATATCTGACTGGTAATGTTGGTGTTTTCAGTGGTCATTGGGGAAATATTTGGAAACTTAAAATACCACCAAAGGTGTGTTTGTTCCTTTGGAAGATGGAGCACAGAGTCCTTCCTACTAGAGTTTTGCTTTTTAAGAGAATAGGGAACAACATAGTTGATAGTATGTGCCCTAGGTGTAACATCTGGGAAGAGGATCAAGACCACTTGTTTTGGTATTGTGATTTTGCAAAAAGGGCCTGGAGAAAGGTTATGGACTGGTGGGGCATCACAGTAAATCAGTACTTTTTAACTACTGCGAGGTTTTGGAATCTGGCAAGGAAGTTTAAAAATCCTCTGGTTAAGGCTTGTTGGGAAGTTGTATTAGTAACCACTCTCTGGTCACTTTGGCTGTCAAGAAATAAACTGGTGTTTGAACACAAGGTGCTCAGTGAAGAATTAGAATTGACTATAATAAAGATTAGATCTGGTAAGTGGTGTGAAGCAAATGGATGGACTGCAGGGATAGATAATCAGTTATGGAATGTTAATCCTGAAGGAGCATTACTAATCTCTCATAAGAAGCAAATCACAGAGCTACATTTATGCAAATCTGAGTTATGTGGCTTTGTGGATGCTTCTTACTTTGAGAATTCTAACTGGAATTGCAACGCTGGCTTAGGAGGACTTCTCAAAGATAGTCGAGATAATTTGCTATTCATTTTTTCTGGTCCTGCATCAGCAGCAGATGTTTATAGAGCTGAATTAGAGTCAATTACCTTTTTAGTAAGACACTTAGCAAATAGTAAGTGGAGATATGCGAAGTGTGTTATTAATACAGATTCTATGGAAGCTTATAATAGCATATTGGAATTAAAAGCTGGAAATAAGGAGGCACTAGATCTTGAGCAGGATATTAAGGATGTTTTAACACTTCCAAACTTGGAGTTTAAATTGATCAGTAGGAATTTAAACCATTTGGCGGATGAGTTGGCCAAACAGGGAGTTAAAAGGAATTCATTACTGCATGCATGGTTATGAAAGTATTTGATTGGATTTTAGGAGGAACATTGATTATAAAGCTTTTTGGAAGGAATGAAAGCTTCATATTATGAAGATTGGGATGATTTTGATTTGGCATCGGATCAGGTGGTTAATGTAGTTTTGGATGCACATGTAGTAGATGCTCAAGTTGTAGGAGTTGCTAAATGCTCAGAATTTTACATGGATTTGATTTCAATACTTTGTCTGTTAGTAGGAATCGTAATTGCTGGCTTCTCTAAAAGGGTAAATCTATAGTTCTGGAGGACGTGATTGGTTCTAAAGGTACTCTGGATGTCCTTCTAGCAAACTCGAGGAAAAACTAGTTGGATTGAATGGTTTCTAAATAGACGAGATGGGTTCAGAGCATAAAGGTCCAGTGGCTGAAGTGGTTGAAATCTTGCGAATTGAACCAGGTCTTACGAAAGCAGATGAACTCTTTATGCAGTTGGCATTTCTGAATGATGTGTTGAGTGGGAAGAAGTAATGGAAGTGGTTTCTCTGCTTACTAAGTCCATGTTTTGTCTGCGTTTTACAGCTTAATGGTCATGTTTTCTCAGTGCAGTCCTAGTGCGATGCACTAGTAAGTCTTTCGTTTGTAGTAAGTCTATATCCTGTCTGGTGGATCTTTCTGATGTATTCCTAGCAGCCTGCTGCTTTATTTTAATTTATTTGGCTTTTCAAAAAAAAAAAACTGTGTATCCCTATTCCTATATTATAATATATCTCTCTCCTACTTTATATAGTTATATTATATTAAATTATAGTTAAAAGTTAAAATTGTAAATGAAAGAGAGAGAAAGAAGTAGTATAAAAAGAATATGGGGATATGGGAATGGGAAATGGGGAATAGGATGCAGAAACTTTTTGATAATTTTAGGGATTTACTATTTTTATTTGAGAATTTACTATTTTTAGTAAGTTTTTGGGGATGGGGTTGGGGAATGGAATGAGAATGCTCTTAGTAGTCTAGTAGAAATCTCTAAAACAAAGTACACTGCGAAGTAGACCTGGCAATTCGTTCGTTTCGTATACTTTCGTGTCGTGTACTTTCGTGTTTCGTGTACGTAATGCCAAATCCAAAACCGACCCGTTAACACTACAACACTTCTGGGCATTTGTGACGACCATCTTTTGACGAATTAGGTTGAGCCAGAACATTTGACGGATATTGAGCTTATGACGGCAAGCATTTGACGGACACAATCATCTGTCCAAAGGTTTATATTTTATGATTTTTTGTTGGCCCACAACATTTCTTTATTCTTAAATCTGTCAGGCCTTTTGACGGATTTAGTTATCTGTCCAAAGTTCATATATCAATATTATAATGACATTTTAAAATTATTAATTAAAGTCATACTTTTGACGGATAATTGATTGTTCGTCACAAGATTATTATTTTATTAATAAAATCTAGCTCCAAACAATTAAACTTTAATTGAAAAATAATGGCAGTGAACTTACGACGGATTGTCCGTCATAAATTTAGTTATTTTAATAAATTTTAATTTTGAAAAAAAAACTTTTTCTGATAAAAGTAATATGGGACAGATCACTAGTTACGAATACTAGTCAATATAGTAGTGATCTACTAAGATCTCCAACCAAATCAATTTTTTATTTTTTCAAAATTTGGGAATATCATTAAATTAGATATATCTTGACATCCGTACGGTTCAATCGTTGAGAAACATATTTAAAAAATAGAAAAAGTAATATGGGACAGATCACTAGTTACGAGTACTAGTCAATATAGTAGTGATCTACTAAGATCTCCAACCAAATCAATTTTTTATTTTTTACAAATTTGGTAATATCATTAAATTAGATATACCTTGACATCCGTACGATTCGATCGACGAGAAATATATTTCAAAAAATATAAACAATAATATCGGACATAGCACTAGTTACGAGTACTAGTCAATATAGTAGTGATCTACTAATATCTCCAACCAAATCAATTTTTTATTTTTTGGAAATTTGGGAATATCATTAAATTAGATATATCTTGACATCCGTTCGGTTCGATCATCGAGAAATAAATTATAAAAAATATAAACAATAATATCGGACAGAGCACTAGTTACGAATACTAGTCAATATAGTAGTGATCTTCTAAGATCTCCAACCAAATCAATTTTTTATTTTTTACAAATTTGGTAATATCATTAAATTAGATATACCTTGACATCCGTACGGTTCGATCGACGAGAAATATATTTAAAAAAATATAAACAATAATATCGGACATAGCACTAGTTACGAGTACTAGTCAATATAGTAGTGATCTACTAATATCTCCAACCAAATTAATTTTTTATTTTTTGAAAATTTGGGAATATCATTAAATTAGATATATCTTGACATCCGTTCGGTTCGATCATCGAGAAATAAATTATAAAAAATATAAACAATAATATCGGACAGAGCACTAGTTACGAATACTAGTCAATATAGTAGTGATCTTCTAAGATCTCCAACCAAATCAATTTTTTATTTTTTTTTGCAAATTTGGTAATATCATTAAATTAGATATATCTTGACATCCGTACGGTTCGATCGACGAGAAATATATTTCAAAAATAGAAACAATAATATGGAACAGACCACTAGTTACGAGTGCTAGTCAAAATAATAGTGATATACTATGATCTCCAACCAAATCAATTTTTTATTTTTTGAAAATTTGGGAATATCATTAAATTAAATATATCTTGACATCCGTATGGTTCGATCGTTGAGAAATATATTTTAAAAAATATAAACAATAATATCGGACATAGCACTAGTTACGAGTACTAGTCAATATAGTAGTGATCTACTAATATCTCCCACCAAATCAATTTTTTATTTTTTGAAAATTTGGGAATATCATTAAATTAGATATATCTTGACATCCGTTCGGTTCGATCATCGAGAAATAAATTATAAAAAATATAAACAATAATATCGGACAGAACACTAGTTACGATTACTAGTCGATATAGTAGTGATCTACTAAGATCTCCAACGAAATCAATTTTTTATTTTTTGAAGGTGTTGTTTCCTTTAACTGGGCACGTCCCAAATTCACTAAACAATTTTTTTAAATGATTTCTTCGACGATTCAACCGTATAGATATTAAGATCTCATCCTTTTAATGATGTGAAAAAATAAATAGAAATTTTCAAGTTTATCTTTAATGATATTTTAATAGTCAACTACTAAATGTACTACTTAGTCAAACTAGTCAAATTTATGATTAGCTTCGTATTTTTTTTTTTTGGACGATCCAATCGTACGAATGTTAATATGTACTCCCTCCGTCCCATCCATTTCTTAACATAAAAAACTGCATATCTGACACGTATTTTAAGGTGCATTTTAAGGATAGTTCTGTAACTTATTTTTGATTTTTTTTTTGTATAAAAATAGGATTGTTCTATTTTTATACAAAAAAAGAAAATATCAAAAATAAGTTATAGAACTATCCTTAAAATGCACCTTAAAATCCGTGCCGGAAACTGGTCCACAAATGTTAATAATTCAATGGAACAGAGGGAGTAATGATTTTAGTGATGTACACAACAAATTAGAAAATTTAATATTAATCCTGTATGATTTTATAATATAAACCTCCCATACTATTTTTTTTAAAATATTTTTTCGACAATCCAACCACATGGATTTTATCTTATCCTTTTAGTGATGTGGAAAAATAATTAAAAAATTTAAATTTATCTTATACAATATTTTAAATTAATAATTATCTTATATAATTACTTGTCTTATATATTATTTCCTTTTTACTATTTCGTTTCCCTCTCTATGTTCCCCCATCCCTTGAAAATTTCCCCCCTTAGAACATTTAGTCAATTTTTGTGTTCCAACAATGTCCTAGTGGTACCTTAGAGCATCTCCAAGAGCCTCCTTATGCATTCATTAAAAATAATATAAACAATTAACCTCCTAGGGATTTAGGATATTATAAGGTATAGCAACTCCAACAACACTCCTTAAATATATCCCTTATTAATATTGTAATATTAAATTCAAATTTCAAAGGGAGGGAAAAATGGGAAAAGGGGAAAAGAAGATTAGAAAAAGGAGGGAAATGAATATTTTATTCATAAAAAACATATAAGGGATGGCTCACCATTCCTTAAAAATAAGGAAGGAAGGGAAGCTTTTAACTTTTTAAGGGATCACTAAGAGCCTGTTGGAGTAAGTTTTTGTTCCAAATTCCTTATATTTCATTTTAGGAGATCATATAACTAGTCTCTTGGAGTTGTTCTTAAAACACTAGGACATTCATTTCATGCCCTTTTTTTAAGGCACCTCTATACTTGTCCTAAATCATTTTTAACAATTAAAAATTAATTTCCCTCCTTTTCTACATTTCTCTCTCCTCTCTTTTTTACCTTCCCTCCAAATCTAATTCAAATATATTATTATTTTAATTTATAAGGTACAAATATAAGGCATGTTGTTGGAATTGATACACAAAAATCATGACTTAAATCACTAAAACACTACTCCCTCTGTCCCATCCATTTCTTTACAATTTCCTTTTTGGTACGTCCCACTAATTCTTTACATTACTAAAAATAGTAACTTTTAACAATAAAATATATTATTATATCCACTACTTCACTCCACTTTTTCAACACTTTACACTATTACACCCACTACTTCACTTATTTTAACAATAAAATCACTATTACACCCACTACTTCATTTATTTTAACAATATTACACCCACTATCCTTGGTCTCCGTGCCGAGTCCCAATGTAAAGAAACTGGCGGGACAGAGGGAGTATATTTTATTATATTTATAGGGCACTAAGTAAGACGTTATTGTACTTGCTCTTAGAGAATTTTATTTCCCCGCGTTCCCCCCCCGGCCCAAAATAATCATTGCCCTCTTTCTTTCTTTTCTTACTCACTCCCACCCGACCTCCCTCTCTTTCTTACTCGACTTCTCTCTCACGGGCCTTCCTCAAAATACTTAGGGATTCAATTACTTCTATTTCAAATTACAGCACAGCTCAATTGATTTGAGGGTCAAGGCTTTTGAACTTTGGTTATTCAGTGGAGGCTTTGGTTCTTCAAATTAGGGATTTGGTTCTTCAACAATCCTTACTTAAATATCATTCACTTGAATTTCGTCTAATCGAACTTTATTGCTGCTTTCAGATCTTTTTCAATTTCAATTTCATTTAATCGAACTCCATTGCTGATTTCAGGTCTTCTTCACATGGATTTTGCATTTGAAGGTCTCATTCTCTCTCCCTCCCTCCTCTCTCCTCCATCTCTCTCTCTCTGTTGTCTCTCTCTATATGCATATGTAATTTGATTCTTGTCAGAGAATAGAAGAAGCTTGCCGGAAAAAGAGCAGTACTTGTAGTTTGCGGCATTTTTTTGACACAAGCCACTTAAAAATGTACACTCTCATGAAAACTTGTAAGGTAGCTTACTCTTACTGTCCCTCTTAAGGTCTTTTTTGAAAGAAATATACCTTCTTCCGGATTACTTTTAAATTGCTAACAAACAATTGCTTGAACCAATTACTTTGTCTTGAATTACTAGATTGTAATACTTTTAAGATGTTCAAGAATTCCAGATATCTATAACCTCCTGTTGAAGAATTTCAGTTTGACTCTTCAAAGTCAATTATTAAGATCTTCAAAATTAAGTAGTAAGCAATTATTTCTGAATAATTGTAGGAATCATATCTGCTTTGAAATTGTAAACATAGATGCTGACTTGTAGAAAAAAAAACTCGGAATGCCGCAACACTTCCTGCATTGGAATATCTTTTATTAGCATGTGTGCTTAAGATAGAGATTTGGAGAAGAGCGAAGCCTATGGGTTTTATGGATACCAAGTCTATGTCATACCCAGAGCTCCGCGATATTTAAGTATTAACTTCAATTAAACCACTGTATTATTAGGTAGTTGTAATTGACCATTAACATGTTATGTATGTTACCTGTAGAGCCAGCGGGAGTTTCAAAAAGGAATCACTGGATGACAACCAACTTTGTGCATTTGAGTTGCCGACAGTTGTAGCTGGCAAGTTATTGCAGGAACGTGAGGGCTCGCACTTTTATCTTGTAGAGTAACCTACAAACTTTAAGTCAATTATCTTGCTGACAATGTAGTGTTGATTTGTTAAGTTACTAAATTATATATATTTAGTTTGAGTTTATGGACTTAGTGTTCTTATGTTCTACAACATTACAGTGTTAAATTGACTTTATTTCGCTTTTGTGCATGATCAGCAGTTACGACCTAAGTTATATTGTATCTATTTGCTTATGTACAGTACCTTTTTAGTATATATTCAGTATATCCGTGAGCAAAGATGTATATGTATATGTGATTGACTACTGGATGAGAAGTCTGGTGCCCAGTTGAGTCGTAATACATACAATTGATCCGCTGTTAAGTCATTATGTTGTGTAATGTAACTATTACTACTTCTATGAATATCACTTCTTCTGGCCGAACTTACTGGATTAATTAATTACTGGATTATGTTGTATGAAAACATGCAATATTTTTTTTTAATGTTCTCTGATTAATTATTTGGATGAGTGTTTCAGTTTTTCTTGGAGTTGATGAAGGTCCCACCAGTTGAATCTAAATTACGAGTATTTGCATTCAAAAATACTTTTTCTAGTCAGGTAATTAATTAGCAATTGTTTGTGTGTTATTTGATTTAATATTGCTACTTGCAGTAGTTTATGATTAAAGACTTGTCATATTTTAGGTTGATGACTTAACGTAATCTGCTTGCAATAAAGAATGCTGCCAGCGAGGTAATAAAAGTATGTTATTCATCACCTGAACACTTACTTGTATATCTTGCCGTTTTTTCTCCCACCCACAGGCTGTTAGCGATAAAAAGAATAATCCTTCAATTAATTGCATAGATGTATCCTAACAACTGTGGATCCAGAGTATGCAATGACCAGACATCTTCTCGTAAAGAGAAACTCTGCCATCTCGCCTCCCTGCTGGTACCGATAATCCCATTCCTCTAGTCTACAAAATGCTCAAAAGTTACCAGTTTAAAGAATTTATGTTTGTGCAAATTCGTAGTGTGTCCGTCTTACAAGTTCAGTAGCATCTCTTGCAGCAAATGCAAGGATATCAGCACAAGAGACTATGCCTTTATCGAGCCCCCTTTCAAGTCTGGCCTTGTCAGTGACTTCAGGGCCTCGAAGAGAAATACCATTGGCTGGACTATCCTTCTCTGCAACATTAGTTGGCGTAGAATCTATATTGATTGATCCATCATAACCCTGCCAACCATAGTTTTGTTCAGCACTACATCATATGCTGATATGTAGAACTAAATATTAGGCTTTTTATTGTATTACTAGCCTATAACTCATGCGATGCACGATTGCTTGTAAATTTTTTAATTATATTTTATTATTAAAGTTTTAAGTTGTATATATATTTTTATTAATAAAATAATTTATAACTTTATAATCCCATGTATATAAATATTATTAAAATTATTTATTTTGAATTATTATAGTTGTATTTTGAATCTATTATATTTGTGTATGTGGTGCATATTAATATTAATACATATTATTTAGGCTATGTGTGTTTTTTTTTGAATTTTATTAATAATAGATATTTAACCAAACCAAAGAGTGACAAAAAAAGAGTACAAAAAAAGAGTGACCAAAAAAAGAGTATCAAACCAAATATACACTGTTTTGCTTATATTTTGAATTATTATAGTTGTATTTTGAATTATTATATTTGTGTATGTGGTGCATATTAATATTAGTACATATTATTTAGGCTATGTGTGTTTTTTTTTTGAATTTTATTAATAATAGAGATTTAACCAAACCAAAGAGTGACTAAAAAAAGAGTACCAAAAAAGAGTGACTAAAAAAAGAGTACAAAAAAAGTGACCAAAAAAAGAGTACCAAACCAAATATACCCTGTTTTGCTTATAATAGTATAGTATAGATGTTATATGTGGTTGGTTTTGGTAGGTAGTTATATTTTGGGAAGTATTTGTGTGGTGTGGATGGGATGTAAATTATATTTTGGTGGATTATGTAGTGGCTGGTGTGGATTATGAATTATATTTAGTAGCAACTTGTGACAGATGTTCTTGATATATTAAATATTATATTTCAATTTTTTTAGTACCAATCTTTTGATTGAAAGTCCGTCTAAAGGGTTTTTAATTCAATTTTCCTTTTCATTTTGCCAAAAAAATATATATTAAAAAATTCAATTTTTTGACTGTATATCCGTCAAAAGTATTTTTTATGTCTAATTTTCCTTTTTCTTTTTTTTCAACCAAATAATAATAAAATAATCAATTTTTGACTAACATTTCGTCCAAAGTTGAATTTATATTTCTTTATATAAATTGGGTCCCACACCTGACCTTGTGACAAAATTTCGAACTTGTGACAAAAAAAGAACCTTTAGATAGTACTATAATGGACGGATGGAATCCGTAAAAAATGACCCCATTTTTGACGGATTTAGTGCAAAAATTCCGTCAAAAAAAGCCAGAAGTGTTGTAGTGTAAGGATTCGTTTCGTGTTCGTGTACCTTTATTTCGTGTAAGTTTCGTGTAATTTTTGAATAAAAATAAAAATATTTAAATATTAATTTTTTACTAGTCGAGTCTTAAGTCAATATGTCATAAGGAATGAAGTGTGCTTAAGTCTTGTGAAACTAAAATTTGAAGCTATTTTGTATTTATCTTATGTAAAAATTATATATAAAATATCATTTTAAAATATGTATTCATATAATTTTAATAAAATTATTTAATTATTTATTTATTTCGTGTATTTTCGTTTCGTGTCGTGTACCCAAGGGTAAACCCAAAACCGACACTAAATTCATCCGTGTAATTTCGTGTTCGTGTACCGCAAAGGTCAACCCAAACCCGTAATTTTCGTGTCGTATTTTCGTGTCGTGTACGAAATTGCCGGCTCTACTGCGAAGGAGAGAACTTTGTGTTTTGTAGACTTTTCATATATTCTAGGGATTTTCGGCCTTTTTTGCAAATGTAATGCTAATCGAACACCCCCTGTACGTAGTGCAAAGCAGCTGCTAGAACTATTATGATGAAGTAAGTTGGTTTACAAAATTATGCCCTGGATCGATTTTCATCAAGTTGAACTTTAAATGTTTTCTCTTTCGCTGCAGGCTTAGGTCACTTATGGAAATGTGCATTTTAGTTCCTGGGAATTCCTCTAAACACCATCGTGCTTGCGGCGCTAACAACATGGTAAGCTCTCATGGTCTTAACTTATCATTTCTAATTGTTCGATAATAATATCTTTTGCGAAGGTAATACCAAAGTTTTAAAAATAGTTGTCTGTATCAACAGGATAGTCGATGCCCTTTTGAGTGGAATCTTCATACCCAATCATCACTAACCTATTATAGATCCATCACCAGTAATTTAATTTACAAAGCCACATTTAAGCAACTTCAAACCTATTTTGTAAATGGGAGGGAAAAAGATGAAAAAGAAAGCACATATGCACCGTACCTAAATATCTTAGATATACTTTCTGGGAAACTTCTGGAATGTTCAATTGTGTGACTTGTTCACCCAGCTTTAGCATAATAACGCGAGGAGCAAAATGGTATTTGCATTTATATTCTAGTGATTACCAGCAAACTATCAAGTGACAAGTGGTGGTGAGGTGGAATTATAACCCCCTCCTTTTTTTTTTTCTGTTTTAATACATGTGGTGAGTTGCTAAGTGACTAATCCACTTGGTTTATGTATTTTACTCCATCTATAACATCTATCGTGGAAAATAAAATGATGAAAAAAATTACTGTAAGTCAGCAACAAAAAGAAAGTTCATACTTAGTAATGACCTTAAAATATTTGCATGACCCTTTGAGCTCGTGAACTGTTTACCAGAACTTAATATGTCTTCTCTTCCCTTTATATCGTGAAATATTTGGCACAAGATACTCGGCATTATTCTAAGGATATCTTTTAATTATACAATGCTACTGATCTGAATTGCAACTTCATATTGTTGGCTTCAGAAATCAGATTCGCCAGCTTCCTGGAAATGTTCTGAAGATTTCTTTTCCCAGCAAATAAAGAACTATGACCCTCTAAAACTTGGGTCAGTTTTCATTCTAATCATAATGCTGATGATAGTTGTCTGTATTTGCTCACTCATCACAAGGGTAACTCAACACACTTGTTAAATGTGACTCTTCATTAATTCTGTAAACAAAATGTTATGGCATTGCGTTTAGTGCGCCAGTTATTGCTCTGGGATCCTGTAAGTTTCAAGTACTTAAGAGTGATGACATTATATAGATTAAAAGCATGGTATATTTTCTGAGTAACATATTTGTTGGCAAGTTTAAATTCTGGCTTATATCTTATTTAGGAAAGAAATTGTGATATATTGGTTCTGCTTGACCTATTTCCCGGGTCTGCATTCATTTCGTATGAGCTTCGCTGGTATTCATTTGCAAATATATAATGTGTATGCTGAATATCTGTCATCTAATTTAAGCTAGTATTGAAATAGATTCTCCTTGCACAGGAGTCAATACATTGTTAATGCTTCGCTTTTGCAATGCTTTTGACTTCTTGTTGTTGTTCTACAGTGGTCCTGTCGCTGGCATTCACTCGGAGATACTTTATAGCTATGTGAAACTATTAATAGCCAAACATTCTTTTTGCTGACATTTTTTGCCATATTAGGAGACATAAGAGTTATTTTCAGTGTTGGAATCCTAATTTGTGCATCTTTCTATTTTTATGTCATAGTCCCTTGGGATTGGATTATTTGCTTATCATTGCCATATAAAGTTCTCTAAATAATCTCATCATCTATTTATTCATTTTTATTTTTTAAAAAAAGTTTTTTGAGGGTACGGTACGATGTACTACCGCTGAAATGAACCAAAAAGTGATCAATGAGATAACTTCCGAATCAAATTTATATCGGTATTAGAGCCAAATGTCATCCCAATGGGATAACTACAAGCATGCATAGCCGTATCCCCTAGGTCACCTCTATTTGACAACGATGATGCCATTATCCTTTTAAATATAAATTATCAAGCACTATTTCGGGCTGCAGGGATTATAATATGATCAACTCAAATTTTGTTGAGTTTCTTACATGAATTATTTGAATCTTGAAATGAAAAACGAACATTTTAATTGTACGTTACCTAAATTTATTAGGATTTACAACATTCAAATTGTATGCATGTATTTAAAATTTGTAGTTCAGTGAGATCTTAATTGGAACTTTTGTGGTAGTTAATAGTGCGTTAAGCAGTAATTTAATGGTGATCGACATTATCCGGCGACTGTTGCAGTGAATTTTCTAGAGTTTCTGCTTATCTCTTTGTTATACTTAATGGTCACAATTTCTGAAACTGGTGCAAGAATTGGAAATATCTGATATGCTTTGTTTTTTATTTGAAAAAAGGAGGACCGGTTAAGTGTCGATGAAGCTTTACAGCATCCTTATTTCACACAAAATGCTCAAGGTCCTAAACAGGGATCTATGTAGACTGAATTCGCATCGCTGCATATAAAGTTCTGTAAGCATAGAGGTACTCCAGTTCATCTGGAGCTATACTTGCTGAATGTTAGCTGAAAGGAAATTGCATTTTATTTGTTATCATATTTAATCCGTCTTCTTTTGGGATAACTGAACAAATTATTGTAATCTTTTTGGTTCTTAGATGTCCTATTGATAGTGTTCTGTGTTGCAGTTGAGAATCGAATGAACTACTACAGCCCCAACATACAAAGTTGAGAACATTTTGATGGCTGCTTGGTGAGTTGGAGACTTGAAGTGCACCCCTTGCTTGCAAAAAGTCAGATCCACCAGGATCGCTGATTGTTGGTTTCCTGGCTGTACATATATTAGAATCATCTGCACTTGTATTTCTACAAACATCTGACTTAGGGTATATACATTAGTAGATTATGTAGAATGTAGTTGCATGAAGCTTCCAAAAATATGTTTACACTAGTTGAAACTTGAAAGCATAAACCAGTGCTTGTACTTGTAGATTTGTGTTCAAAAATAGTTGAAAGCTTAACGACAGTTTCTTTGCTTGTAGAATTATGTTAAAAAAAATTAGCAAAAAAAGACTTATGTTAAAAAATAGTTGATAGCATAAAACAGTTTTGAAGTAGAACCAGATGACAGTCGTTTCTTTAACAAGGCAGAGGCAGAAAGAGGATGAATGATATTTATCTACAAGAAAATCAATCATGTCATATGATTCGTAAGTGTAAATGTCATAAAAAACATCAGTGCAATGCCAAAACAGTACCATATAAATGAGAGACTTGCAAAATTAGATATCATAATCTCTACAGACGCTGTCCCCATTCTTGTTGGCCAACAAACTGCAATTTGACCATACAAAATATCTTGTATGCGAGATGAATGCAAGTGAGAAATGAAATGTGATATACACTTCTGTGAAAAAGGGTTTGATGTCCATTTACAAGATTCTGCCTAATTGAAAACAAAAGAGAACAGATGAGCATTAGTACATCTCTATAAAAGCGTATGAGGCAAAAAGTTGGTGTTTGCCGTGTTAAGCAAACTGCAAAAGACTAAGCAGCCGGAGAATGAAACTTTTGATAAGTTGGTGTTCGCTGTGTTAAGTAAACTGCAAAAGAGCAAGCAGACGGAGGCTGAAACTTTTGAAGAGCATAGTTGTTTGATTTAGAAGCTTATTAATCACAAGTCTGCTGCACTTTCTTGGGACTTGGGAGATTGCACCAATGGCACCACAATAGCTGATAAATTATCCATGCTGCCCTTCCTTAACGCAGAATTTACTACTCGGCCAGCCATTAAAGACCATAACGAGCTTAGAGATATATTATCAGAAGCCTCGGTTTCTTCTAAAAGTTCGCAAACATCTTGTGAGGTCATACTCTCAAATATGCCATCAGATGCAACCACCAAATACCTGTCCTTGCTTTCTAGAGACTCCCAATCTCTCACTTCAGGTGTTGCAATGACACCATACCTTGCCATAAAAAAAGAATCGAAAAAAATCATATAATAAGATTACAAAATCAGCTCACAAACGAAGAATGCTTCATCATTAATAGAAAAGGTATGTGCTTTTTAAACATTGACAGAAGGAGAATACCTAATGTTTTTAACAAATTTATATAACATGCTAATTGCACAACAAAACGGGCAATAAGGGGTCCATAGTGTTGGCAAATTAAATACAACTGAAAAGAAACTAATTAACAAAAGCAACACAATAGTGTGTCGGATTTCAAATTCATTGTGTAAATTCGAGAACTACCTTTTTAGATAAATGTCGCCAATAGAACGAGATACAGCTAATACACCATTAACACGAGGTACACCCCATACACGAACAAAACCACCAGCAGCCTCTATACGAGCTTTTTCATCATCTCTGCTTGGATGATGATCTCTTGTCAGTTCCTTAGCCAAGAGCTTTGTCACTGGATGATCTGCATTTTTAGATTTGAGATGAATGGTGGTAGCACAGATAATCTTTATCCAAGTAACACCACATCATTTTGACAGCCAAAATAAAAAAAAAAGTCGTTATCTGCTCAATGATGGACTTTACCCTCGTACGAGCATAGGAGTGCTTTTGAATCACCAACGTTGGCAACTAACATTTCACCATCTAGCAAAAGAACAACAGTGGCAGTAGACCCGGAAACATAGTTGTTATTTAAAGCTTCCTGTTATTTTTCAGAAATAAATCAAAACAAGATAACAAAGAAGCATGGGCTTGAGGGGAACATGAATCTACCATAGTGAAATTTACCAATGAAAATTTCATATCAATGTCATGGATTGCTACCAATAATGCTTCCTTCAGAATTTTATATACAGGTATATCATCAGTTGCCGGCAAAAGTCCTTGGGAACTGAAACATCAGCACAAAATGACTCATATTCTAACTTGTGGAAGATTCCAACCATGTGATGTATGCAATTGCAAAATCTTGGGACCTAAGTTAATATCAACAAGCTTGCCACAAAAAAGAGTAGCACGAAAGCTTGAAATTAATACCATGCTTTCCAGAAGTTGTAAATATTAATATTAGTATCAGTAATATGTAAGTTGTAACAATACAAAGGTTGAGCATGCTCTTTAATTAGAGATCAGAAATCAAAAGAATATAAATTAAACAAGGAGCACTTTTGACATTGGCAAAGTAAACATGTGCTCCCAGTGGCGGAGCCAGAAACTAATTCCAGGGTACTCCAAATTTGTGTCTGCAAACAATATTTGTTATTGATGGGTAGAGTAGATCCCATGCCCTCCATTAAAAATATTAATAACTAAAAAAACTTGCCGATTGATACCACTGGATTGAACATTTGCCCACTACATGGCAAAACCCTATGTTTCTAACTTCCACCAAACAGGATAACTGTATATTATAATAAGATTATACATATAGGTATCACACCTAAAACATCAGAATGAGCCATGGGTATCCTGGGCACTACATGGATCCGCCCCTGAGTGTTTCCACAATCATTTTACAATATATAATCTCAATTTTGAGTAGTAAGAGTTTCCTAGGCGTGGAGAAGTATATGTATCGAATTTTTAAAAATATTCTTTCAAATTAAATTACATCCAAAAATAAACAAAGAAATACCTCCCAAGTGTCTCTGTGTTGGTTTTGGTCTGAGAAACCAATATGTGTTTGTTCTCAGAAAGCATGGACTGCTTGTAAGTACAAAATACAACATGCAGCAGAAAATAATCCAGCAGATAATTTGAGGCCATCTCACTAGCTTCCTTGCCTCCATGACCATCAAATACTGCAAGTACACTGACTACTATCTCCTTAATCCCATCTTTACCTGCATCACCAGAAGCGTATCAGATTTTTTAGTTTATCTCACGTAGGATGATTTTCAAGCTAGAGTGTACAAGCATGCTCATGAAGTTGCCCATCATTAGCGACAGAGTATTCAAGTTTAAGAAAATTAATTTTATAGTGAATTACAAATAAATAAGTTATGTGGCAAGTCAAAATAGCACAAAGATATGATGGTAGTTACAAGGTAAAATGATTAACCAACTAATTGAGGGTCAAGGAGTCTTTGACCGACAGTTAGATAAAAATCATGAGCTGGTCCTGTTCATAAGAAAAATAGGAAAGACTTTTGCATGAGTTGATTTGAGACTACCAACTACCAAGCAGTGGTATCTTGAAATCAAGATTGCACGTGACGCAATCCTCTTGATAATCCCGATGCCCTTGAACTGTAGCAAACTGGAAGTTATTAGTTTGATTATTAAGGATTCTAGGTGGAAGAACCCACTGAGGACACTCTGGAGACTGGAAAACAGCCAGGGCACCACCTTCATCATAAGCCATCATACAAGACACTGAAACCTCCTGAGCCGTTGCTGTAAGTGCGTACAGAAGAAACCCAAGTAGTGCTACTATCATCATTAAGTTGGTTTGTCTATTACACTCCTAAATCAAGATTAATGAATTCAGCAAAGACTAAAAACAATCAGTTCAGCTGAATAAAATTAATATAGCAAGTTTTACTGAATGAGCGGTAAGTCAGTATCACTACTTGAGATTTGCAATGGAATTTATTATCTACTGACTGAAACTAGTACAATCACATGCAATATTAAATCTAAATATTTGCATTACACTTTCATACCACAAACACTAGGAAATCAGTTCTTATGTATATAACATACGCCAATTCATTGCCTACAATTTAATTTATAATGGAGTTCTTGGAGTCCCAACATGTTCTGCTTCGGAACATATTGTTTTGCAAATATGTTCTGCTCAATTGTAACTGGAACTCTAAAAACATTTGGCTAATATATATGAGAAAACTGAAAGGAATTGAAATGAAACTTTACAGTAGACATTCTAAAAAACCCAAAAACAGATAATTAAAAATCATTGAATAAATTTATTACTATGGCACATACAACATTTATCTGCAACAAATGGATTTAACATGTTATATATACGATATTACATATTACTACAATATTTGCAAGCCAGCGTGATGCATATGAGAGAGAGAGAGAGAGAGCGAGAGGGGGGGGGGGGGGGGGAGAGAGAGGGGGGGGGGGGGGGGGGCTTTCACCAGAAAACTGAGCATAATGATGTTTTGGAGCTGACTGATTAATTTTGGAGGGGGGAATTCCAGCGCTAAACTGCAATTGCAAAGTATTTAAGTATATATATGTAGGCCATTGTTCCATGGAGAACCATGTTACGTGGAGAACCGTGGAGAACCACTTAAAATGCATTAAAATTGCTTTATATATAAGGACCCCGCCAAGGGTACCTTCACAAAAAATGCTTAAAATAATTGGCTCTATCCATAAAAAAAAAAAAAAAAAAAAAAAAAAAAAACTTGTCGTGGAAATGCGAAGCATTTAAGACAGTAAACGGATGAGTTAGTTAGTCATGAGGGCCGAAGGCTCTCGACACACCCGTCAATCGTCTATTGCCTTTACCATTGATTGCCATTCCTTACAACTTTAGAATGATAAAGGCGCGAAGCGCCGTACAAGAAGGTGCGAAGCACCGTTAACCAGTGAAATCCACTGCCACGTCATCACGTGAACAGTGAATTTTTTTTTTCTTTTTTTTTCTTTGACAAATGGATAGAGGGTAGAATTATAAGACTTTTTTGTAAAGGGGCCCCGCCATGGGCCTTATATAAATGACAATTTTAATGCATTTTAAGTGGTTCTCCACGGTTCTCCACGTAAGATGGTTCTTCATAGAGTGGGACTCTATATATGTATCTATTTTCTATAAATAACACACCCCCAACCAGGAACCCCCTTTGTCATTCATTTCTCGCTTTAAAACGCAGTTTATTGTATGAGCTACGACCTGTAGCAAGCAAGAACATGACCAATGCTTGTCAAAGACTCAGAAGGGTTTTGGTCCCACAATCGTTTGTCATTGTCGGGGACCGATTATATAACAATCCGTTTATAAATTGTTGGATCGTTGATTCAATGATCCCCTGAATTACAAAATCGTTGATCCAATGACCCCCTGAATTACAAAAGAAATTTACTGTCCACTAAACGATTGCCTGGGACCTTGTCAAAATAGCACTTTTAATATTGCCTTGGAAGTGCTTTAACTAACTTTCTAATATTAATTATTTTAAAAAAACTTTCTAATATTAATAATTTTTTTCCTAAGCTAATAAAAATATGTTTACTCACATGGTCGTTAAAATTGAGGTATCGATTATGAATTAATCGATAAATTAGATTAATTAAAATATTAATCGAAATAATAATAATATAAAAATTAATCTCAATTTAAAACCAAATTAACAACATCCATTATTTTATATTACTCCTTCCATCCCAATTATATTGTCCGTTATTTTCAAATTCATTTGTCCCAGTATAATTATATTATCCGCTATGTGTTAATTATGTTAATTTTTCTGAAATATAGTACAATTATTTGGCAATTATTAACCTATTTAATATAATTGAATAAAGGGATATTAACAAAAATATCCAACATTTTGAAACTTTTTTCAAAAATACTAGCTAAAATTGTAGATAAGATTGCATAAAAGATGATTTTTTAAAGGTGGACAATAAATAAAAAATGGGATGGAGGGAGTAAAATTTAAGTCCGTTAAATGATTCAAAAGAAATAATACATACCATTTTTTAGTACCCAAACTAAGCTAGATGACTTTTTTCAATGAATTACTTGGATAAGAAAGTTGATTAAGAGGTGATAGCCTTATAGATTGACAGGAGACTTGCCTTATGGGGGATAAAGATGCAAATGCTTAAGTGGAGAGCAAAGATTTGGAGGATTAGAAACCTACTCTGAGGATCTTAATGAAATATATGAGGATCTTAATATAGACAAACACAGGTATTCAGAATTTTTACATAAATTTTTATCCTGCAACGTCTCCTCCTTCGTTGTTGGTGGAGTCTCTTATGTATGATCTTTCCAATTAATGAAATTTCATCTTTATTCAAAAAAAAAAAAAAAAGATATGTACGGGATCTCTAACTAGCGAACCGCAATAATTATAGTTAGAATGTGCTGGTTGTAATTATCTAATATGTGTATTTTGTTCATGTCTTTTGCGGCGGCGCCTGTGATAGAATTATGCGACGGCTAGCCTGACCTCAGGCATATATACAAACGCACCATCTGTTCAAGCACGTCTACTGAAACATCCCGGTCTCATGTTAAGACATGTGTGGAAATTTCACCAATTACACCAACAAATCATGATCTTTAATTTGGGAGCTGTGGTGGATTGTGAATTACCCAAGTTGATTCAATTGGATCAATATGTTTTGGCTTATTTCTGAATTTTGAAGCAAGATTTGATGCAATTTCAAGAAAATTTGGAATTTGTTACCAGTTATCTCTTATACAAATGCATGATTGTGGTAGAACCATCCGAAGGCTAGCCCGGGCTTAGGCACGTATAAAAGAATTATCAGAACATCTTCCAATTTTAGAGGTAAAATGTTGGGGCCCCTTCCAAAGGGTAAAAGGAGAATAAGGTGCCTGCAACTACAAGCGTTCTGGGCCTTCTTTAGAAATACAACTGACCAATCCTCCCTGTAGTATTTAATATCAGTAATGAAATGAGCTAGAGTGTGAAGAATGATCGAAATCGTGGTTGTATATTTCTTTGAAACTTGAAGGCATGTGAAATTTTGTTCGTGAAATTCGGAGGAATATGATTATTACTGGGTGAAGAGTATGAGTTGATGGATCTAACGTATAGTCAAGTTTCAGATGATGTGGTTGTTGAATGCACAATGGATGAAAAAATTGTTACATACCAACATCTTTAGAATATGATTATTAGAACCATTCTCATCATCATCATCATCTTCACTGTTATCAGCATTCGTGATGCATTGGATGGCTCCAATGATTAATTACTTGATCCAATATTTCATTGGCAGTTGCGTCGTCTTTAATTGTAGTTGTATCAACTAGTCCGCCTGATTGGTGCTGAACTGTTAAGTCAGCCATTAATGAATCTGTGTGAAGCCGTGGAAATTGCATCAAATCATGATATATTAGTGTATCATCATCTTCAATTTCAATCACAATTTTTCCATATCTAGAACATATTGACCAACAAAAACAAAGGCAATTGGAAGAAGAAGAATTTCAACATATCTGGAATTGAATAGATGAGTTGTAAAGTATCGTCCTCGTGAATCCGGAGTTTGATGGTGCGAGGGGAAGCAGCGCAGCTATTGTGAATTCAATACTGACATATATGACATGAGTAAGAACCAAAGTCTTCGGCTTTAATTCCACAAGCATCACACGAGAAACATGCAATCTTGCATAGTAATGTTAGCGGGTGCCGCTTGTGTCCCTAGCTCATGGTCTAGCTCTGACTCCATTCTAGCACATTTTACACACAATGCAAATGGATAACAAGTTTCAGCTGATTTGTACGAACTCGTGCCCTTAGTCTCACAAAATAAACAAAAGTAAGTCAACTTATTGTGTCTGATCTGACGGATACAAGATGCACAAGAGATTCGGGTTCCATACTGTTCATATATATACTTATTAGCTAATAGGTGCTGGAAAGAAATTTTAGACAAATCTGGTGTTGTGGGTGCATAAAATGTATGATATTTTCTGATGATTCGGCGTTGGCATACATAGCACAAGAACGATGCCGTAATGGTACTACTATCAAAATCGTTGATGAGAATGATGCTCATGACCAACATGAACAAGTTCGGTTGTTCATCCTTGGTTTCTTTTGAGTTTTTGAAGAAAAGAATGAAAAAATACTCAGTAACAAATAACAATGCAAGCTTCACTTCTATCTTCAAGCTCCCTAAACAGGCTTTTTTGCCTGAATGATTTAGTAATTAATGATACATTTTAAATTTGTATCGATCCATACTTTCTGGATCAGATCGCCCATTTTATTATTGGTTCCTTCAAGCTAAATGTGTAGGCTTAGAGGGTTGGGACTTGGGAGAAGGACTTGCCCCTTAGAATGTGGTGGCGGAAAACTATGCAGGTTAATGTAAGACCCGCGTGCCGATTCGTTCGATAGAACTGATGGTTCGGATATGGTGGTGCAAAGCTATAAATGCGAATTTATCAAGCCTGGTTGGCACCCTTATTGAAAAATTTGATATATGATCTGAAATATGTACGGTTTGTTCCTACCAAACTTTATAATAAAAAAATGTGTAGGCTTAAATAAGTACATTTATTCATCATTCTACACAATATTTTTGGTGTTTGTTCTATTTATATTTTCTTCTGGGAAATAAGAAATAGCATTCTTTTTGTTACGTTTTACATATTTATTTGTAAACTAAATTTCATTCTTAATTATGTGTTCATTTTTATTTTTTCAAAATAATTTAGAAATGGATAAATAGCTATTTGGTCATTGTACTATATGAAAACTTTCAATTGGGTCATGATCCCAAAAAAAATTTCAATCGCATAATGGAACCATTAATTATTTTCAATCGCATCACTATATTATAAAAAAATTTCACTGCCGTTAAAAATGGTTTGACTTTGACGGAGAGCCGTTAAACTATTCATCAACTTTCAATTAGGTCACTGGACGAAAATATCAACTTTCAATTAAGTCACTTGACGAAAAAAATAAAACTATAGATTGAAAAAAATTAAAAAATAAAACTTTAGATTGAAACTTTTTGAAAAATTTGAGATTTTTTCTTTCGAAAAAATTCGAGATTTTTTCTTTCGAAAAAATTCGAGATTTTTTCTTGAAATATCAATTTTTTATTGAAATATCTACATTAGAATTAAATTGATTCAAAAAAATTGATTTTCTTTCCAAATCGTTAAAAATCTTTTCTTTTCTTCTTATAAATATCATTCGAAAAAAATTGATTCGCATGTATCGATTTATATGCATATAAATTGAATGGGTATATTCATAATTAAAATTCGAAAAATTTCAATCATTGGAAAAAAAATCAAAATTTTTTGAAATTCACTTAGGATTGCAAAAGCGTGATATCTTAAAATAATTGTTCGCATGTATCGATTTATACGCACATAAACTGAATGGGTATGTTCATAATTGAAACGTTTATATTCATTTAAAAAATATAAACTTCATTTAAAAATTTAAAAATTCAAAAAAATACTGATGACCTAATTGAAAATTGATATAAAGTTAAGTGATGGATTAGCATTCCGTCCATTTTTTAACGGAAGTTAACGGAAAGTTAGCGGGAGTGAGCCAATTGAAATTTTTTGCTTGTACAAGTGTTTCACTGAAAACGTTTTTGGGATCATGACCCAACTGAAAGTTTTCATATAGTACAGTGACCAAATAGCTATTTAACCCAATTTAGAAATGATTTTTCAAAAGGGTTAATTGGTTATTTCATACCTGAACTCGTGCTCAACTTGCAGTTGGGTAATCGAACTCAAAAAACTTTCAATTGGGTCAGTACACTAACATTTTATTGCGATTCAAACACTAAACACAAAATAACTTGCAGCGCCGTTAACTCTTGTTAACTTTTAACGGAGGTCCGTTAATTTTGTACACATAAGCCGCCACATAGACTTTTCTCTCTCCTCACATTGCAAATCAGCTGCCACATAGATTTGTGTATTAAAGTATTTTAAAATCATTCATTTGTAAAATTCGTATTAAATTCATTTTTGATCCTAAAATTATTTTTAAAATAGGTGAGTGTTTGTAATTTCATGATCTTTATTTTAGAAATTTTAAATTTAATTTTCACCTATTTTTTGTTTAATTTCGAATTTAGATATGATTTAAAATAATTTTTAGTTGATTTTCAGCATGTGAAAATTACTAAAATGCCCCTGGGGCTATGTCACCACCGCCACTCTTCTTTCTTCTTCTAACGGGGTTTTATATAATTATAATTAGGGTTTTTAAATTATTGGGGATTTTAAATTCTTGAATTAGATGTTGAATTCTTGAATTAGAAATTAGAGTAGTGCTATTATAGCAGTTGAACATTCAGTTAGAAATATACATACACACAACATTTTTGTATCTATATGTACACCATTAAATTCTATTATGTAAAAGGTTATGGAAGTAGATTAATTGAAGATGTCGATCGAAAAGGTTCATGTTGAGGTTGTTAAAGGTATCAATGGCTTCGATAAAGTCGTCCTCCAGTTCTTTCCTTGAGCTGCTTGAATATTGGTTTTTGTATTAATTCTTAGATGTATAGCTCAGATGTATAGCTTTGTAACTTCTTAACTCGAGGTGAAGGAGATGGGTGGTGGAGGTCGTTGGTCGGAGACGCGACGAAGCGGTGGGTTTGAATGTAAGGGGCGGACGGGGTGACTGTTGGCCGGAGAACGAAGAGGATGGGGTGCGGCGGTGAAGGCGGTGAAAGGAAGGAGAAAGGTCGAGTGGCGGCGATGTCGGCGTTGGTGGGAGGTAAAGGAGATGATAGTTAGTCAGTTAGGGACATGAGGAGATTGAGGGAGTTGTAAAAAAAGTTAAATTAGAATTGAGAGGGATAGGTGGTGGTTGCCGGAAACTTCTCCGGCCGGGAACTCACTCGCCGGAGAAGAAGGTGGAGGTGGTGATGTAGTAATAATAAAATGAAATGAATAAAATAAATGAAATGAAATAGAAGAATTATTTTGGGAAGATAGGTGGGGGTTAGAAAATAGGAAAGAGAAAAATATTTTAACACATCAGCACATCACATGTATATTTTTAACATATCAACACGCCAAATCAGCTTTCCGTCATGGACGTTACTAGGAGTTGACGGCGGTTGGTCAATTGCAAGGTTTAATTACTTTAATTAGTTGACTGCAAGCTTTTTAAGTTCGATTACCCAACTGCAAGTTGAGTACGAGTTTAGTTATGAAATAGCCAATCAACCCTTTTCAAAATTATCATTATGATTACTATTTTTAAAATTTGAAGCTTTTAAACTTTGTTAAATTCTCATTTTTAAGATAATAATTAAAATACTCATAATAAAAGAGAAGCCTCTGAAAACAGCAGCAAAGTTGTCAAAAATCCACCTTCGAAGAAAAAATGGAAGATGAAGCCTCTGAAAAATCCACCTTCGTCGTCACTCTCATCGAAAATCGTACCAAAGAGGTTCGACTCTCTCTCTCTGAATATGCGGGACAGAAGTTATCGAAGAGTTGTTGGAGTTCGCTTGTGGCCCCAGAGTTACCATGGTTGGCCGGATAAGACGACACCTAAGTTGGGATTGGAGGTCGAAGTTGATGAGGCGGGGTCGGGTTCGATGAGGTGGAGTTTCGCTTACGGTGCTGAAGTTGCCATGGTTGGTCGAAGAAAATGATAAGAAGAACAGTGTCAGGGTTGATGAGGTGGAGTTTCGTTTGCGACAACGAAATTGCCATGGTTGATCGGAAAAGACGATGGGGAGGTGGAGGTCGGAAGCGATGAAGAAGATGAAGAAATACCGAATAATTGCAAAGAAAATGGAAAATACCATATAATTGCAAAGATTTCAAAAGTACCATATTTTTGTAAATAAAAGTACAAATAACTATATTCAATGAATTTTTTGTGATTTTTTGAAAATAGGATGTAGTACAATTTTCCTACGAAACTAAAAAACGACTTGACTGACTAAATATTATTAAATAACTGATATTGTTTTTAAATAAAAGTAATATTGATTATAAATAATTAAAGAAATATTACCCAAAGATCGAGGTATTCAATATTTGGAGGGAACGAGAGACCTCTAGAAACCGCCATTCACTAGACTTATACACACACACCATCTCTGTATCTATCTTTATCTCTTTGCATTTCTCCAAGTCTCCAACAAACTTGAACAAACACAACAAGATGTGGTAACGAACTTTCGGCAAATACGACGTCGAGTCAGGCGCAACTCAACCTCTCTATCCAATGATGCTAGAGTCGCCGGAGCTCCGCTAGAACTTCATCGCCAAAATATACTCGATCGTCGCCATTCAATTGATCCTCACCGTCGTTATCGGCGCTATCGTTGTCTCCGTTGACTCAATTTCAACTTTCTTCACCACTACTAGCGCTGGATTGTTTTTCTATATACTCCTCATCATCACTCCGTTAATCGGTACGTTTTATTGTTTCGCGCTCTATGAAACACACATTTTATCGTGAAAACAGCGAGAAAAATCGTTATGCACGGTGCGGAACAATTGTTTTCACAGTAAAATTACTCTCGCTAGGATCATTATATATATTAAGGGTGTGTTCGCTTGGAAAGAATGGAATGAGGTAGGAATTGAATGAAAATTGTAAACAAAATTTATGAAGAAAGAGGGATGTTGGGGGAAATAATGAACAAATATGAGGGAGAAGAAGTTTTTTATGATAAAGATTGCAAGGAAAATGATGAAGATTGGGAATGGAGCATTCCTTCCAAAACATGTGGGTTAGAATTCTAGTTCAAATTATTTGGAGAGGAATGAAGCAAGGAATGAAATTTATAAACACTTTCCCCAATCTCCCCCAAATAATAGTATAAATTTCATTCCATTCTCCCCAGATTCCATTCAATCCAAGTGAACATAGCCTAAGAGTTTATAGTTTAATAATCCGATTTGTGTTGTTAATTTGTGTATATTAGTTTGAAATTGTGATTATTTTTTTTGTTATAATTTTGTGTCCGTTATCGTATTATTATCAGAAGCATCCGGTGAATTTTATACTGCTTGGAGTGTTTACGGTTGCTCTTGCGGCTGCTGTTGGATTGATTTGTGCTTATACAAGCGGTATGTTTATGTTATGTTTATTCGTATAGTTTGTATGTATATTTTTTGTTAGAATTTGTTGAGTTACTATACGACGTAAGTTCGAACTTGTAAATGTATTGTTATTAGTAGTAGTTGAGAGAGTCTGGTTGCGGTTTCTGCACTTAAAGTTTCATTTCCTGTTTTTTGAGTTAGAATGTGTGGTGATTAGTGTTGCGATGTATATATATTGCTCCTGGATCCTTGTAATTTGATTATGTTGGATAGGTAGAACTAGTATTAAAATGTTGCTAGTGTTGTTTGTGGCGGTGTTTATAATATTAATTAGGCTGTCACAAATTTGAATCCAGTTTTAATGCACCATGACAATGAAATTTCCTCCAACCCTGTATTTAATGAACGGGACAAAACGTAGGGAAACTGATTGGCATATTGTTCGAGAGAAGTTGCAAGAATCGATTTATTTGTTATGTGACAGACTCTCCAAGACTACTGAGAGGACTATCATAACAATCCTACTACTTGGTACAATCTCACTAATTAGCTTATCTTGAGGGTAGGTTGGTAGTTCAGTGTCTAATTAGCTTGATTGGCTGTGATTTTTCAAATTGACAAGTTTAATTCTCTGTCTATTTGGTGTGGGTTTATTAATGACATTACTTTGTAATGCTTCATCTGTTATACTCATTTGATCATAAAAGTTGGTTCATTTGGATTTGGTACAGGGAAGGTTATCTTGGAAGCTGTTATCTTAATAGCTGTGGTGGTAGTGAGTCTTACATTGTACACTTTCTGGGCGGCAAAGAGGGGACATGACTTCAATTTCTTAGGACCTTTCCTGTTTGGTGCCATTATCGTGCTTATGGTTTTCGGCTTCATTCAGGTTTGACTTTTGTGTTCATGTTTCTATTGTTTGCATTGAATTTTTTTAGTTATTTTGTTCCATTCTGAATTTGCCTGTTGAATTCTGGTAATTTCTTCATTTCAGATATTCTTCCCCCTCGGGAAGATTTCAGAGATGATCGATGGTTGTCTAGCATCAGTTATATTTTGTGGATACATTGTCTACGATACGGATAACCTTATACAGCGCTATACTTATGATGATTACATCTGGGCTTCAGTTTCACTGTATTTGGACATCATCAACTTCTTTCTTTCACTGCTCTCTATTTTTAGAGCTGTTGATGATTAGGTGTCATTTGTCAGGTGTTGATATGTTGTTGTCTTTTTGGTTGACGACTTCATCTTCAGTGGAAAAACAAGTGTATGTTTTATGTACTATACATGTATTTGTTTTAGCTACTTGTACATCTGATTGAAGTTAAATAATTTGTAACTCGTGTTAACTCTTTTTTTTTTCTCCGTTATCTTTACAGTCATGCATATTAATATGTTACATACATTGTTACAAATGTTGCTCAATTGTTTTAATTCCTATACTGTTACGAACTCACTGCTCCTTTACCCAAATTGCCAAGCAAAACAGTCCCAACAATCAACTCACAACAGTCACAGGAACAATTACTACGGAATAGATGATAAACTGGTATTCGAGAGACCAGGACTCTCCTTGAGTTCTAGATAACATTCATACAATTTAGTCAATACCTTAATTCCCTCATTTTCCATTCTTTTAGTCTGCACATTCTAATTTCTCTTGGGCCTATCATTGGGCCTGCTTCTGACTTGGGCCAGTCCATAACAATACCCCGCTCCCAAAGAACGACCTTGTCCTCAAGGTCGAACTGTCTCTTCGCTTCTTGCATGACCATATTGCGAGCATCACCCATTGTACACTTGCCCATCAATCCTGACAAGGGATATTCAGCACCCAGATTCGAAGTCACTATTATCACGGTGTTAGTAAGGTCCACAGTGCGATCTTGGCCATCAGTTAATCTTCCATCATTCCACACTTGAAGAAAAGTCTTGAACACACTAGCATGAGCTTTCTCTATTTCATCAAAGAGTACAACACTAAAAGGAGGCCTCCTCACCGCTTCAGAAAATTGCCCAGAATCGTTTCCCAGAAGCGCATCCACCAGTGAACTGGACATGGGATGAACTCTCCATTTCATTCTTTCTTCAAGGAATAAGCCAAGACACCCAAATGAAAAGCTGAACCAGGAGGATGAAAGCAAAATGTATGCAAAGTCTTTGGGTTTAGTATTAATATCTTGAAGCAATATCGCATGGAAGCTTTCTAGTACTCCCAAGTCCGTATCTTTTTCCATGTCACTGATTGATGTTACAAACCAAGGTAAAAGGTATGTTTTGCACACCTCTAGAATGCAATTTCTTAGTTCCATGTAACTAGTGTTGGTGTTCCTCACACAACCATATGCGTATGCCTCTTTAAGTCGGTCTAGGGAGTGCAGAAATTGGCTGGGGTGCCTTCCGTATATGCTTAAACAATTTAAAATCGCATGAAGGACTAAGATCTTGTAGAAAACAAAGAGAATCTCCCCTCGAATCTCTTCAATGGGCAACTGAAGACCAGACACAAGATTTGAAGCAAGGGATTCTTTTTCTTTGATATTGTTGCAGGGATTGCTTTTCTGAAGATCCAAGAGCACACCTAGGAAATGAAGCTCCACCTTCACATCTTTTCCACGGCCTCTGGCTAGATTTGGTTTTTGCACTAACACAACCTTTCCCTGACACTCTGGATGTTGAACAAGCAGCTGTTCCTTGGCCAACAACTTCAGGCTGATGCCCTTGAAAATGTCCATATCACCAACCCCCACCAACATAATCCTACCTTGATCATGAAACTGTTTGATAAAATCATCACCCTTTGTATCGGTCTCGGGAAGGCTCAAAACCGATTGAATCTGAGACATGTGGATACCGACAGGAAGTATCTTGATGCTAACAATCCGTCCATAATACTCAAGGCCAATAAAATCCCGTTTATATTCATATGACAGACCAAGCATACGGCTGCAACACGAGAGAAAATGTCGAGCATAAGTGACAGCTCTTAATCCATCAAAGATTTGCTCAAAATATCGCTTCTCCCCATGAAAGATACTGTTGTAACATTTATAGGCTGTTAGTATCCATATTCTAATTGTTGCAGTGAACTCCTGGCCACCCAAACGTTTCAAGTCCTTGATGGTCCACTTCCCAAAACAAAGCCTCAGAAACCTTGTATCAACCGTGGACTTTCTTGAAATTTTATACACCTCAATGCAATCCCCAAGACATCCTGCGGAGTGCAGCCTCTCTACTATACTTTGGAGACGATAAACTTGCTCCGAGGAGAGCTCTCCATGGTCAGTATGATTGCTGCCTTGCAACTCATAGTCATAACTGCTTGTGATGCTACTGGAGTAATCAGTGGAACCTAAAACATCAGACTTTGTCGCTTGGATTGACCAATTCAATATTCCTTTGAACACCAGCTGTAGTGTTTTCATAGCACGAGCACCTTGAGTCTCATAACCGCAGATAGTTTCAAAATTCAGAACTGGTATCCCAACATTTTTAGCTATATCAACAGGAAAAGTGTAGCCCCCGTCTGCTATTATGAAAGCCACCGGCCTGCTTGACTTGGTACTCAGATTTCCATGAGTCAACATCTCTTTAAAAAGTGGCTTCATTACTTCCTCTATACCATAGGCAAGATCCAGTAACTTATCATTAAAGTGCGGATGGTCTTCAGAAAGGCCATCTGGGATGGTTTCGAAATTAAATTCAGGATAATTATCGAATCGGGACTGAACATTGGTGTGCTTGAGCAGAAAATTTTGGATATAAACTGTATTAAGGAAGGTGACACGGAGTCCTGTGATGAACCAAACAGGGCCACGACCTTCATCCCTTTCCTTATATCTCCCTTTCATTTAATATTTACCATGCTCGTCTTCGTGAATCTTGTAACATAGAGCTGTATCATGCTTTGTCTCAAACTTTACAACAAACACATTAGTTCCATTCATCACATTCTTATCTTTAACATAGGGTTTCACAAGAACTTTACCGTATTCATTCTCATGAAGTTTATAAACCATAACTCTATAACACTGTGTTTTTAAGGCATTCCAATACAAGTTGGGAGGGTAGATGAGAAGATTTGTACCTTTGGAGATCGACAGTGGAGCTTTTTGAACAAATACTCTCTCAGACTTTTCATCAAACACCTGAAGTGCAGGCAACTCGGTTATCAATTTTGACACATGGGAGTATGTTTCCTTTGAGTGGGTACTATCTTCACCCTTAGCACTTTCTTCACCCTTATTCTCATTCGGTAAATGAGATAATTGCAGCCCCATCACTTCCTTCGCCTTTGTGGTCCGGCTCTCTATAGCCCATTCTGCCAATGACTTACGCACCGCCTCCATTGCCTTCTCAAATGCCTTTGAAACCATCTCTGACACCGATATCTCCAGATCGGATAGTCCTTCTTCAGTTAGTGCCATGGACCGTAGATGCTCTGATACCATTTGTTATGAACTGCTTAATTTCACCAAATTGAACTCAAGTGTGAACAGGATATTAATCAAACGGAATTGAAAAGAACAATTTGCAGGCTATTTGAGAGAACCGCTCTCTCCCAATCCTAGTTGAAAATAACAATATCAATACTCAGCATAACCCTAATCCTAACCCTCGCTCCCCTTCTATGTTGCTCCTCTGTTTTGACGTTGTTGCCCCTTGACTTCCTTGGTTGACCCCCAGTTTTCTGTTTCCTTTGCCTTGAATATTTAATTAGATTGTTGGCCTGGAACTTGTGCTTAATGGGCTGCTCATGGGCCCTTAGTGGATGCATTACAAAATCAACAACAACAACAATACTAGCAGCATCTGCTTCTGTACCTGAGGAACTCTCTGGAACAACATTGCCTGATGAGCTGATTCTTGAAGTTCTTTATCGTACCCCGGTAAAGACTCTGGTAACATTCAGGTGTGTTTCCAAGTCTTGGCTAGCTCTTACTTTTGATCCAAGATTTATTTCTATGCATCTTTCTCGCAATGCCTTGACGAATAAACACACATTGTATCATGCTTATGCTACTGATTATAAAGCTAAGACCCTGACTCTTTTGCATAATGCTAATGAGCCCCCGATCCACCTTTACGTGCTTAAGCCAAGCCAACCCAGAAAGCTAGATAATCCTAGAAAGTTTAACTTCCCTAACTTCTTTAAGGAAATGGTCTTTTGCGGTTCCATCAATGGCATTGTCTGTTTGTCACATTCTCAGCATCCAGATTCGTGTTATTTTGTTGAGTGGGGGCGGTTCTGTGTTTTGTGGAACCCTGCGATGAATTGCTGTAAAACGATTAAGCTCCCAGCTAAGAAAACAATTTTGGATATGTGGGAGCTTGTATCTTTAGGGTTTGGTTTTGATGCGGATGGTAATGATTATAAAATCATTAGGATTGTCCCAGTTTCTTATCCACCATCCTCGAAAGAAAATATCATGTCAAGGGTGGAGATTTATTCTTCCAAAAAGGATTCTTGGAAAGATATAAATGGGGGAGCCTTGATCCCTTTCTGTCCTGGATTGCCTAATTGCAACTTTGTCATTAAGGGTGTACCATATTGGCATGTTTGGGGTCGTGAAAATTATGGATCGGGGATAATTGATCCTTGTACTGGGATGCATAGGGAGATACCATATCCAGATTACGTCAAGAACCAAAGGACAGATGCCCACCCCGTGAATTTGTTGGATTCTATTTCCCTCCTGATCTATTCCCCTGGGCAGGACCCGAATCACCTGGTTGAGTTGTACGTACTTGATGAGACCTGTGGTCAATGGACCAAGAAATATACCACTCAGCCAATTGTTGCAGAAGGATTGCGGCTGCGTTAGTGCCTAACCACTGGTCAGATTGTAGTGGAGACATGGGAAGGGGGTGATTCTGATCATCGCAATACTTTCTTTTATGACCCTAGTCCCTAGTACGATTGTTCTAATATTTCATTTTTGTTGGTAATAAGATTTTAAACATTCATCTATAAATGAATGTATGATGTACTGTATAATCTATACTATTATATAAAAGCCGAAATAATAAAAGTTTTGGTACCTATTTTTTGGTATTTTTTGGTACATGTTTTTTGTTACTTCGTGAATTTACTTATTTACCCTTCATCATAAAGAAAAATATATATTAAAATACATAAAATAAATATTAACATAATATAATTCATGGTAATTAGTCAATTGCTTTTTTCACATTACTTTTAATTGAAGATGTTACCCTTTATCATATATATACCCGAAAATCTATACTATTATATAAAAGCTGAAACAGTAAAAGTTTTGGTACCTGTTTTTTGGTACTTCGTGAATTTACTTATTTACCCTTCATCATAAAGAAAAATATATAATAAAATACATAAAATAAATATTAACATAATATAATTTATGGTAATTAGTCAATTGCCTTTTTCACATTACTTTTAGTTGAAGATGTTACCCTTTATCATATATATACCCGAAAATATCATACCATATTTTTCAATTATTAGGAAAGTATACTAAAAATTCGTATACGTTGTTTATAATAAGAAAACATTAGTATAATCCGTAAACATGGGTATATTAAATTAAAATTAAAAAAATAAAAAATAATGATTATATAAAAACATAATTGTAATATTTTTGGTACCTGTTTTTTGGTAATTCATGAATTTACTTATTTACCCTTCATTATAGAGAAAAATATATATTAAAACACCTAAAATAAATAAAAACATAATATAATTAATGGTAATTAGTCGATTGCCTTTTTCACATTTACTTTTAGTTGAAGATATTACCTTTTATCATATCTTCCAATCATTAATATTTCGTTTAGAATTAAAATACGTTACCTTTTTGATTTAAAACTAATCTTACAGTCATTAATATATATCCGAAAATATCATACCATAATTTTCAATTATTAATAAAATAAATTAAAAATATGTGTACATTGTTTATAATAAGGAAACAGTAGTATAATCCGTAAATATGGGTATATTAAATTATATTAAATTAAAATTAAAAATAATAATTATATAAAAACATAATTGTAATATTCAATAAAATTTCTAACATAATAAAAGAAATCCGTGCATCGCATGAGCATTGAAAGTTTGTCGGTTCGGTTTTCGGCACATTCATCCTATTAATTAAAATAAATAATATAATTAATGATAATTAGCCAATTATTTTTTTAATTAAAAAATGTTTACTTTTGATTGATGATATTACTTTTTATAAACACTTAAAATATCATATCTTTCAATCAATAATATTTATTTTCTAATTAAAACACGTTAAGTTTTAATTTAAAACATTATCTTGCAATATTTAATATATACCCAAAAATATCACACCATACCTTCTAATCACTAACAAAATATAATAAAAATTCGTATACTACGAATAATGACCGTTAGACTTTTATTAAAAAGTCAGAACCGTTATATCTAATGATTAAATGTGTTATACGATTAAATTAATTCAATAAAATTTCAAGGTTCGAATTCCATCAACGACATATTTATTTTAAAATTTTATAATATAATTTTTAAACCATGCATATCATTAATTAAATTTATATTAAATTATTAAAATAAAATTAAAATAAAATATTATATATAATGATTAAATAAAAAAATTATTGTAAAATAAAATAAAATTTATTATGTATCGAAAGAAATCCGTGCATCGCACGGGTTATAAGCTAGTATATGTATAATTGTATAATATAGTATTTTCTCATGATCAAGATTCAAGAAGAGAACTTTCTTAGCCGTCATCAAAAATGAATTATTGAATTAGAAAAAAAATTGTTTGTATTCTCATGTTTTCACTGTTTTTCTAGAAAGTCAAATACAAATAATAATTTATTACTCCCTTATTCTCACCCATTTCTTTACCGTTTTTTCATGTATTTTAAGATTCCTAAAAAGTATAGTTCCATAATTTATTTTTAAAGTTTTCGTTTTTTGTATAAAAACTTAACATACCTATTTTTATAAAAAAAAATTGAAAAATAAGTTGTGGAATTATCTTTAAAATGAACCTTAAAATGCGTGTCACGTCCCGTTTCCCAATGATAACAACTGGTTGGGACTGAGGGAATAATAAATATAAAAAAGATTAATGAATAAATTTTTATATATATATATATATATATATGTATATATATATATATAATATAGAGCATTTGCCTATATATATATATATATATATATATATATATATATATATATATGTCTTTGCTCCATACAGAACACTCTTATATAACAAACAACAAAGAACACCTTAGATCTATTAGATCCTTTGGCCTCGCCAGGGGCACCCAATACAAAAAGTTATTATTTTTTTACCCTCTATCAAGCCAGCAAAAAAAAATAAAAAAAAACTAAAAAAAAAAATTACTGTTCATGATGACGTCACTGATGACGTCATCATCATGAACAGTAACTTTTAAAATTTTTTTTTTTTTTGAGATGATGGATGGATAGAGGGTAAAAAAATAAGAACTTTTTGTATTGGGTGGCCCCGCCAGGGGCAATGAATCTATTAGATATGAGGTGTTCTTTATTGTTTGTTATATAAGGTGTTTGCTATGGAGTCCAACCCTATATATATATATATATATATATATATATATATATATATATAGGCAAGTGCTCAAATGAGACCCATCCTTAGAATGAGAACTGAGACTGAATCTGAACCACTCAATTTTTATAACTACTTTTAATCTGGACCACGTATTCCTTATCTAACTTTTATACGTATATGCTTATACATATATCTGTACTATCTTTCTCTCCTGCCCAAAACAATCATCTACCTGCCTCTTTCCGATTTAATCTTTTTTATCACCCATTTCTAAATTACTTATTTTTTTCTTCAATTTCTTTGCATACATCTCCCATTTCTCTCTCTTCTTCTACTTCTGGATCTCTCTTTTCTTCATCTAAATTTACTTTTTTTATTGGTCTTTCTCTTCTATTTCATCCAACACTATTTTGGAGACACCGCTTGAGATTAAAGTAAAATAAAGGTTCGAAAATTGAATCTAATTTGGAGAAGTCGAAATGGATGGATGGGTATAGACGGTGCTGTAAATGTGAGAGATTGTGAGATATGAAGGCACTAAAAGAAGGGTATGGTGATAGGAGCTTGTGGCTCACTGATGGTTGGTGATTTGTTTTGGGAGAATTGATGTCTTAAAATTTCATGGTGTATATAGCGAAAATGTTTTGGCGATTTGCCTTTAAAATTGGTAATTTATGTTAATATTTTTAGTGATTTCTGTTAAACTTTTGGTGATTTACGTATAATTTCAGTGATTTGTACTGATGCTTTTGTAATTCTGTTAGTGTTGGTGATGGTGTAGTGTGGTGGTAGTGATTTAAATATTTTTAGTGATTTCTGTTAAACTTTTGGTGATTTGCGTACAATTTAAGTGATTTGTACTGATTTTTTTGTAATTCTGTTAGTGTTGATAATGGTGTAGTGTGACGGTAATGGTTTAAATTTTGGTAATTTTTGGTTTAGATGTAGTGATTTTGTAGGTAATAGTAGTGGTGGCCGTGATTGTTGTGCTGGTGGCGATGTTTGTTGTTGTGCTGGTGGCAGCAATGATGACGGTGATGGTAATAACGATGGTGGTTGTTATGTTGCTGTCGATTGCAGTGAATCTATACTATTATATAAAATCCGAAATATTAAAAGTTTGGTTGGTCGGTCGGTCGGTCAGTACGGTACCTGTTGATTTTACTTATTTACCCTTACTCAATTACAGATCTACTAACTAATCAATTTCCTTTTTCAGGTTACACATATTATCTTTTTCTATTTTTCAAGAACTAAATAATTTCCTTTTTCAGGTAAAATACAATATCTTTTATATTTTATCTAACTAAAATTTCTCCTTTATTTATCAATTTCCTTTTTCAGGTTAAACATATTATCTTTTCTATTTTTCAATGACTAAATAATTTTCTTTTTCAGGTAAAATAAAATATCTTTTACATTTTATCTAACTAAAATTTCTCCTTTTTAAAACCACTACGAGCAATATTATTTAGTAAAATAACATAATTATATTATTATTACTACTAACTAATCAATTACTTTTTTCAATCAAAACACGTTATCTTTTCTCTTTTCTCTAACTAAAATATCTCTTTTTCCAATTATATCATGGACGGTTACCTTTTTCAGCCAAAACACGTTACCTTTTTTCTTTTATCTTACTAAAACCTCCATTTTCCAATTATATCACGGACGTTTCTATTTAATAAAAATAAAATAATAATATTATAAATAATACTAATAATTAACCGATTACCTTTTCAGCTAAAATATATCATCTTTTCTATTTTTTCTAATTAAATCCCTTTTTTCTAGAAATATAACGGGCAACATTAATTTCTCACTTTCTAAAAGCTAAGAACAATTTTATTTAGTAAAATAACATAATTAAATTATAATTACTATAAATTAATCAATTACAATTTTCACATAAATCATGTCATCTTCACATTACCTTTCTTTTTTCTCTAACTAAAATCTTTCTTTTTCCAATTATATCACGGGCGGTTATATTTAATAAAATAAACTAAAAATATTATAATATTATTAATTAATTGATTACCTTTTTCAGCTAAAACATAACATCTTTTCTATATTTTCTAACTAAAATTCCTCTTTTAATAGAAATATTAGAAAAATCACGGACAATATTAATTTCTCCTTTTCTAAAAACATTTCGAGCAATTGTATTTAGTAAAATAACGTAATTAAATTATAAATACTATAAACTAATCAATTACCTTTTTCACCTAGAACATATTACCTTTTTAATTTTCTCTAACTAAATTTTTAATTTTTCTAATCATATCACGTGCACTATATTTAATAAAATGAAGTAATAATTTTATAATTACTAATAATGAATGGATTACTCTTTTTAACTAAAACCTATCATTTTTTCTATATTTTCTAACTAAAATCCCTCATTTTCCGAAAATATCACGGATAACATTTATATAATTATTATCAAATCATCTCATATAAATATGTAAGACTCCAAAATTCATGTTTTAAAAAAATTAATTGAGATTAATGAATTTTTTTTATATAATATAAAAAAAATCCGTGCATCGCACGGGTTTTAGGCTAGTATTGTTTAAATTCTGGGTGGTTAAATTTTGTAGTAATAAAATAAATATAATTATATATGATGATAGGAGTGTGCGTCTTTATTTATTGGGCTTTTTTTAGACGGCCCAATGTGCAGTTCTCATTATAAGGGATCTCACTAGCATTATAAGGGTCTCACTAGAACAGCTCCCTATATATATATATTAAATATTTTGACTTGTAACCTTTTAGGAATATATTTTGATTGACAAATCTCGTGACAATGGAAAATCCAACCCAAATTAGATCTCAATATCTCACATAGTTTGATAATCTATTTTTTAACCCAATCGTAATGATTGTGCCTTTTGGTCTCGAAAACACTCTACCTTGTCAAGAACGGAGGGTTGTTTTATGCCGGACTACATACATAAAAGCAAAGTACAGGGTCTTCTTGGTTCTACACTCAAAAGAAGGCAGCGCAAGCTTTGGTACATTCTGTTATTTTATCAAACCCATTTCTGTATAATCAGTCACTACTCGATATGATAAAATTTATCAACAAATATTTGCTCAGGAATAACAATGCTACTGCTATTACTTGTTTAAAATCAACCCATTTGTGTTTCTTCAATTCAACCCATAGGTATTTGTCTCAGAATGTTAGTTCTAAACTCACTTCTATGAAGGCCCTTTTCAAGAATTATGGATTTTCTGATACCCAATTTTCGAAACTAGTCGACAAGTACCCATTTATTTCATCTTTGAATGTAGCTATAGCCAAATCCAAATTAGACATTTTACATTCGTATGGATTTACATCCGATGACCTTTGTCAAATACTCGCAGCTGATGGACATGTTATTAGACGCGGTTTAGAAAATGATATTAAACCGTCTTGTGAGATTTTGAAGGGTTTACTTAAAGATAATAAGAGTGTAATTGCTGTGGTTAAAAGGTCTCCCAGGGTCCTAAAACAAGATTTGAGTAAATCATTAGTATCTAATATTGAATTGTTGCGACATTATGGGGTACCGAATTCTAGGATTTTGGCAACACTAAAGCACCAGCCGTGGAGTTTACTTAATGGTGCCAACACCTTTAAAATTTTTGTTGAAGAAATTAGGGAAATGGGATTTGATCCAGGGAAGAGTCACTTTGTAAGTGCAATCGACATGTGGAGTGGGTTCAGCAAAAAGACTCGAGAGCGAAAGTGGGATCTGTATAGGAAGTGGGGCTGGTCCGATGATGAAATTCTCTTGGCAATCAAGAAGCAGCCAAAAATTATGGCAACTTCCGAGCAGAAGATAGAGCGGGTAATGGACTTTTTGGTTAACAAAATGGGATGGGATGTATCACAGGTTTCATCTTGTCCTCATGCTATTATGCATAGCTTGGAGAACTGGACTATGCCGCGGTGTTCGGTTGTTCAGTTTTTGTTGTCGAAAGGTGTATTGAAGGAGAACTTGGCCTTGGTTTCGTTTATAAAGCTTACAGTGGGTAAATTTAGAGAACGGTATGTGGATAGGTTCTGTGTGGAGTTTCCTCAAGTGCTTAATTTGTACGGCATAACAGACGATGATAGACTGAATTTGAAGCTAAAGCTTCTCGGGAATAAAAATTCTTAGACTCAGTATGCTGCTCGGAAAAGAAACAGGGGGCACAAATAAGCTGATGAAAACCACTGCTTAGTATTGACCGGATCAGTTTCTATTTGTTTGTTGTTGGAAGTGTTCAACGAAAATCAGCACACTGACATCTACAGCAGCATCTACTTGGTTCGAACATTTCTTGATTAAACATATTATGTTTAGGGTGAAATTCTAGACCATCATTTTACCTGTCATTTTACTGATTTTAACAGTCTGTCTCAGTCTTCAACCTGCTTCTAGATGAACACTTCTGAAACAGTCTCTTCCTTGTAAGATAAACTATAAATGAAATGTTCAATCTAGTTTATTTCACTGAATATTGTTTCATTTCTTCTCATATATCTGTTTGATCTTAAAACTCATTTCTGTCAGTTTGTGGATATCATATGTAGTGAAGTGCCCCAACATTTTACGTTGTCTTCTTTTAAATGACTGGATTATTACAGTATGCCCAGGGCCAGGGGTTCTAGATAAAGTTTGAAAGATTGCAAATCATCATTTTGTGAAATTATTCAGGGTTTCCTTAAAGATACGGAGTAATAGAGAAGGATCCTTTTTGATGTATAATAAGCACAGTTGCACCTAATATTAAAATTGTTGCGAAATTATGGGGTGCTGGAAATATCATTGTGGCACTGCTAAGGCTTAAACCAAGTGAACTGCTAAGAAGTACTAGCAATAATCCACATTCCAAAAAATTTGGAGTCACTCTCGATACTGCCATCTTGCAGATAAAGAGAATTAGCCCATTTAAGTTATCCGTCAACCCCACTGCTTCACCTTCAGCTACTGATACTTTTTTTAGCATATATGATTCTCTTTCCTCTCAAGAAATTGGCCATATGATCCCTGAGGACCATCCTACAGAGAAAGATGAAACCTCTCTTCCTAATGATGCATCAACGTTTATTTTCAGCTTACCAACACGGTTAGTAATCCACCTCTGAATATCGACTGAGCTCAACTTACGCTACCACTTGTAATTGTTGTCTGTTTAGTCTTAGCTTTTTGCAGTTCTGCAATTCTCCCAGTACTCCATTCCATCTCTATTGCAGTAACAGTGTTAGATTCCTAAACCTTTCTGTTTGTGAAACACCAGATAGTGTTTATTAGTATATACTAGGTACTTTGCCCGCGAGCTACTTATAATTTTATTATTTTTTTATATTTTATTAAATTAATTCAGTGAACAAACTAATTTAACATATGCTATTATGATTTTTTTAATAAATATTCCATATTAATATATATAGTCATGATTTATAATAATCAATAATATATTATTTTTTATTTAATTTAAAAGAATTAATACATGTTTTTGGACATAAAAAATTAAATTTACATTTATTTAAATAAATAAAATACAATTTACAACATACTTTTAATAGTATACCACTAATTAAGTTGACTTTTTTTTTACTAAATCCAGTTAAAGCAAATTATAACATAGCTGGATTATATAGTTTTTATAATTATATAGTAAAATGTTACTCGACGATGTCTTGCATTTTATTATATTAAAATTATTATTATTAACAAAAAATTTAAATTAAAGATATTTAAAATTATTAAGAAAACAGCTTTTAAAAAAATTGACAACAATTTTCATCAAATATGAAATACTAAATAATATGTACATTTTTATTTATTATTATTTATTGCATTAATTAGATATCAACTTTTTTGTACTTAATTTAGTTATTTCAAATTTAATTGAAAGGGGATTCAAAGATTATAGTTAAAATATTTTCACAATTTTGAAAATTTTCATTTAGTATGATAAAATTTAATTATTTAGTAGAAGATTATTCGATATCGCCCACTGTGTCATCTCACATTTTTCCATATGTAATAAGTTAATTTTGTGAAATTTATTGAGTGAATATTACTCATGTTATCTTAATTACATGTCATTATGCCTTTTGTCATATATAAATTATTATTATTATTTGATCAAAATTATTTAATCACATTTTTATCAAGTATAGAATATTAACTGGTAGAATAATTCAATGATTTTTCTTTATTAATCTATGTAAAATTTAATTAATTCAAAAACTTGTTATGTTTACTTATTTATATTTGAAATGTTACTTGACATCGTCTCACGACGATGTCTCGAATTTTATTATATTAAAATTATTATTATCATTAACGAAAAATTTAAATTAAAGATATTTTAAATTATTAAAAAAGCAGTTTTAAAAAAAATTTACCACAATATTCATCAAATATGAAATACTAAATAATATCTACATTTTTATTTATTAATATTTACTGCATTAATTAAGTATCAACTTTGTGTACTTAATTTAGTTATTTCAACTTTAATTGAAAGGGGATTCAAAGATTATAGTTAAAATATTTTCACAATTTTGAAAATTTTCTTTTAGCATGATAAAATTTAATTATTAAGTAGAAGATTACTCGATATCGCTCACTGTCGTCTCACATTTTTTCATATGTAATAACTTAATTATTATTGAGTGAATATTACTCATGTTATCTTAATTAGATGTCATTATGCATTTTGTCATTGTAAATTATTATTAATATTTGATCAAAATTATTTGATCACATTTTTATCAAGTATAGAATATTAAGTGGTAGAATAATTCAATATTTTTTCTTTACTAATCTATTTTAAATTTAATTAATTAAAAAAATTGTTAGATTTACTTATTCATATTTTAAATGTTACTCGACATCGTCTCACTACGATGTCTCGCATTTTATTATATTAAAATTATTATTATCATTAACGAAAAATTTAAATTAAAGATATTTTAAATTATTGGGAAAACAATTTTTAAAAAATTGACCACAATATTCATCAAATATGAAATACTAAATAATATGTACATTTTTATTTATTAATATTTATGCATTAATTAAATATCAATTTTGTGTACTTAGTTTTGGTTATTTCAACTTTAATTGAAAGGGGATTCAAAGATTATAATTAAAATATTTTCACAATTTTGAAAATTTTCATTTAGTATGATAAAATTTAATTACTTAGTAGAAGTTTACTCGATATCGCCCACTATGTCATCTCACTTTTTCCTTGTGTAATAACTTAATTATTAATGAAGGAAAATTTATTAAGTGAATATTACTCATGTATCTTAATTACATGTCATAATGCATTTTGACATATGTAAATTATTATTAATATTTGATCAAAATTATTTGAAAATATAATTACTTTTTTGTTGATATTCGATTTTTTTATATTATTAAATGTTACCTTAAGAAAATATAAGCATTGCTATTTGGACTTTTCGTTATTGTTCTTAATTAACGGAGATCCCACATTATTTCATGATTCAAAGTTTTTACAAAATTAATATTAAAATATTTGTAAATAAATTGGAGAAGGTAAACTTGTATCATTCGACATCAATACACAAAAAAAAAAGATATGCATTAAACTTGTATAAAACACATAATAAATGTTACTCAATGTCGTCACCCAACACCGTCTCGCATTTTATTATGTCAAAAATTATTATAATCAATGGAGGCAAATTTAAATAATATAAAAATTAATTCATTATTAAGAAAGAAGGTTAAGAAAAAATAATTCGATCATATTTTCATCAAGTATAAAATATTAAATATTTCAACAATATGACATCATTTTTTAATTGTCAGCTACATTAAATTTGTTTCATCTTTTTTATTGTTGGTTGCATTAAAATTTTAAATTTGTATTAAACGGTTTAACCAAACTCATGTATGAAATCATTTTAACATAAGTAAATACTACTTTTGTGTACAATTATAATGGAATAAGATTCTTAGTAGAATAATATAATCTATCTATACTATATTATTTAAGACTAATCATTAAAAATTTGGTTGATAGGTATTTGAACCAAACTTTTTTTTGGTTTTCGTAATTCATCTTATAATAATAGATTTTTTGTTTAATATCTAACTTACTACTTGAGATCTAAACTTTGAATCTCATAAATAACATATTAAAATTAAATGTTTACATAATAATAATAATAATAATAATAATAATAATAATAAATATACTATTCTTTTTTTTTTAAATGATAAATAAATATACTATTCTAATAGTAACACATTTATTACCAAAATTTTTATTAAAATATAAATATTAAGATAACAAATTTTAAAATTAATTCCAGCTGATATAAGCTAGCACCTAAGATAATGTATATCGATTTTTAAAAATAAGAGGTACATAAGCCTCATAAATCTTTGAAAATTAGTCTAAGGTCAAATTTCTATAATGCAAGCTTGTGTAACCAAGTCCCAAATACTCCAAACATTTTTACATACATGTAAATTAACTGAATCTTTTTGAGACAAAATACATATGCCGTTATTCTATCTCTTGGGCTTCTTTCAAGTATCTTCCGTATTAAATCTTTAGCACTTTCTGGAATCTGCCGCCATGGGTCAGATTCAAAATCTGTCTGAATATACAGAGTCTATTTCTGTAGAAATTATGCACATAAAGCAAAAAACATACACCACCATAATGAGTACACACTTATAATAAATTGGTTCACTTAGCATTTCCTAGTGTGTAATAGTAAGATTTATAAAATAACGTCAGCAGGATACATCGATTTCGGATTTCAGGACCATAATATTTATACAACACCTCAGGAGCAACATAATAAGGACTTCCAACAACATCAGAAAGATACTGACCTGGATGTAAAACAATGTATGAGTATAGAATAGAAAGTAATGTAAGTTTTTAGATATTGCACAACAAAAAAGGGACTTGAGATAACAGAAAGTAATGGTCATGGTACACCAATAAATTTGAATCTAGATGTGTATAAAAATTTGGAAAATGTTAACCACAGCCCTTAGGGATATGGTTAAGGTGTTATGTGACAATTTTCAATTGGCTCAAGGTTGTGACCCACTTGCAAAAAAGTTTGTGCCCCCCTGCATTCACATAAATCATCCAATAAAAATCCACCATTTGGCAAATATTAGTCCTTAAGCATAGCCCTAAGGGCTGTGGTTAACAGGACCCTAAAAATTTATAATGCTCCTTTCAAAAAATAGTTTGTCATCAAATTCCCTCATCATGTCCTACGGTCCATCTCCAACACCAACTAATATAATAGAATATGGATATTCACTGTAAAAGTTTTCATTAAAAAAAACAACACAATTTTAAGTGTTTGGGCATTAAAATTAACATCCAGGAAAAGTTAGACCACTAAAATCACCTGGCTTTGACAACAGACTCGACAATTTGCTATCATGTGACACTATTTCTGACTCCTTAGTTAAGTGATGTTTGCTATCACGTGTAACAATAATCTTAATAGAAGGAACTGATTACTAAAAGAAATTTTAAAAATGGAGTATTTACAGAGCATGTTTACCATGTTCGATTGGTGAATTCTTAAACCCAAGTCCAGTGCAACATAGATCAAAATCACATCCTTCATGTCATGAATACAACCTAACATCCTACTGACTCTGACTATCGCTCCCAACTTCTTGAGTATAACATCCTACTGACTCTTGACAGACAGTATAACAAAAAGTTGGAATCTGCATCAAGTCAAGTCGCAGTGTTAGATTTTCTGGAGTGCAAAATCAAAACAATTCCAGCCAACATAAAAAACAAAAGTTTTATCAAACTCAAGGATAAATAGTTAAAAAAAACTGAGAACACCAGATATAGTTTGTGACAATTTTTTTAACATAAAATCAGTTTTATCTTAGTTAGAGGATCTCACATAGACACATGGTCTTCTGGTACTTAAATCACAATAAGAAGATATTTAGCCAGCAAACCAACTCAGCCAATTCATAGGTACGCCTAGGACATGTAAATTTCAAATTTACACATCGGAGTTTAGATTTGTATCTTGGGGTAAAGTAAATATGGTTTTGATGCAAAGTTGTCGCTGATTCAATAAACAATATGTAAGAGTTGATCTAGAATGAGTAGATATCCCCAATCTTACCTCAATTTTGGACTGAGCCAAGTTGCTTGCACATATCCCCAATCTTTGATAATCCTAGAAAGCTCCCTTGTTTGCAACAGCTTCTTCAATCTCCAGAAACTTTTTCTAAAACAACCAAATATAGTTTATATTAATAATAACTAAGTAACTAAACAAAAAAAAATCAAGATTACAATCAAGGAGCATCACTCGTTATAAGGAACACACAGTAACACTTAACTCAACACTGGAAAGCGGAAACAAACCTGAAATACTACTCCAAATGTATAGTTTGACTTGGCAATTGAACTAAGATTATGAATTGTCAAGATAAACTTGTTCTGGTTGGTCAGTTCTAGCACCAAAAGTTCTCAGTATAATATGCCCAGTCTCTGTCCCATTAGCATCAACTATGGTCGGTTCCATTTCCAAGAAGATTAACATTAAAAATCGATAAATTGCTTAATATAATATACTAAATCAACAATTTCAAGATTACAAATGTGCACACACGACTACATCTTATTAGAAAATTAAGGTTTTTGGCCGAAAACACACTGGACCAAGGCGAGTTCGCTACAAATTTTAAACGATCATATCCGTAAACTGACATAAAATCTATCCATTTTTAGGTATAGAATTAGAGAAGTTCGAAAATTGCAAACAAAATTTTAATTCGATTACCAAACTAAATTTAGCATCAACTCATTCTCCAAATTTTCTAATTTTTGTATCTGCTATCAAAGTTCAAAATTGACAATGTCATTATATGAATATAAACAAAGAATAACATAAGCAACAAAGAACTTATAAATTTTATTCATACAACAAATATAAGAACATCTACGAAGAAAGTGCAATTAATATGTACACTACTTACATGTGGCATTAGCAGCTTTTGGAGATCCCATCCACATTGAAAGAAGCTAATCATCAGATAAATTAAAGGTCAATGACATTTCTGCAACTTTCGCCAAAATATTCTTTCCATTAGCTTTTGCTATTCTTACCATTGCGTCTTTGGGATCTGCAGGAGGCAAGGAGAAAACAAATAATTGGAACGATAAGCATAATATAACGGATGACAAAGAGAAAAAATGTTGCGAAGGATCTGTTAAAATTTAATTGGTGCATTCAGAAAGTCATAAACCTAATGTTGGTTTTAACTCAACACAATGGGATGTAGGAATTAAATGAAAAAAAAGAGCGAAGAGTACTGCAAGAATGATGATTCTTATTGACAAATTGATGTGATTGAACTCTATTTCATATTTGATTAATGGATTAGAGGAAAGAATGAATATCATGCTAAGATATTTGTAAAAATAGTTTACTTTTTGTTCCAATCTTACTCCATTCTATTTCATTCAACCAAACACAACATAAATATGTAGAAAAGGAAACTACTTGTTTCCATTTCCAAAATCCAAACAAATTAAAATATTCTCAAAAGAATAATTCCCAAGATTTTCTTGAACAAACAAAACGACCCATCTCATATCAAGATTCTCAAGTCCCAATTAACCCTACATAAGAAACAGTACACACAACAAATCACACAAATGATACAAATAGAAAAAAAGCACAAAAAATAAACAATTGAGCAGACATGTTCACTAACAAAGATGGAATCGACCTTGATAGAATTAACTTAAACACCGATGTATTGAGACACTATACCAAATACTTAGTGAAAAAATAAAAAAAAACAATCAAGTGGAGTAAAAGATAAATAACCAAGTCATGATAAATAAAAAGATCCAAATTAACATGCTACATAATAGAAAGATTTTCATTATTATTTTGTTATAACAAAAAGAAATGAGTAAGAAGTTACCAAGTATTGTAGAACAAATCTTTCAGAAGCATACGATTTGAAGAGTGAGCACTGCAAGTTTTAAGAGATTATAATTATCAAACAGATTTAAGAGAATTACGATTGATGGATTTCATATATAGAAGACAATTCAGTAAATCTAACTATAATAAAAAAATATGTAATAATCAATCAAACTAAATCCAAGAAATTAATCCAGATATCTGAATAATATCTAATATGGATCGTGCAACTGTTGTGGGAGTATAATCTTTTCATGTAAACACAAAAACAAATCTAAATCAAAACTAAGTACATCATGTCTGAGAGGTCCAAAATATACCTCTAGTAGCTCGTATCTACAACCGGAGAACTTGAACATAGAAAAATGAAAATGTTTTAAAATTCATCTGATAACGTAAAAATGCCTATCTCTCAAACACAGTGCTGATAAGATAAAAGAATTATTAGTTCTAATGATAGTGGCATAGTGCAATGTCCCTGAATAAAATTTAACCAAAACCAAAAGTGTAACACATTGTTCTCATTTGAAAGAATAATAAAATATGGTTAAACAGATAAACCTTAGTAATCAAATAAGTAACAAAAACATCGTCAAATAAGTAACCGACAAATAGATTACGGGATTTCAGAATTCTAGTACATTTAGGGTTGACCATGCATCCTATTGCAACACTTTTGTATAACAAAAGTAGGTCATATAAACATATAAAAATTGACATACACATATATGTGTTGCAACTGGAAGTGTAAAAATCTTATGTTTCCTGGCACGTTAATTTCCACTGATTTAAGATCGAACTCTCATCGTGATTTATTTTAGATTCTGGCCAAATCTATCATGCTAGTTAGTGATAGTGTCAGCTCCACTTGCCTTGGAACTATGGATCCGGAATAGGTTATAAAGGTAATGTTAATGCTGAAATTTGAGAAAAAAACCAAGAACTTACAGCTAAAATATCGTTATCCTCCTCTGCAAGGTATACCTGTTTGTCATGTCTGGTGGTATCTTGAATATGATTATTGATCCTGTGAAGCTATGTTTGTATACAGGCACCACATCATTTCTAGAGAATTTTCCAATATGATTCATATGACAAAGGGGCCGTGTGGTTCAAAGTAATGTGATCCTGAGCAGATAAATTATGTCTTGCTTGCAAATAACAAACACACCACATTGTAATATTTGCATTGAACATGGCAGTTGTATAAACCAATAGTATACCATACATATCATTGGAAAACAGGGTTGAATTAAAACCTGGACGCATAAACAATGGGTTAGAACTTGGTGTTGGTAGATGGACGTTAAGATAAACATTTTCCGAATCGAATATTTTCGTCTGCGAATGAATATCAACAGTATTCATACGACATGTGTATGATACAATTCAATTTAAGAACCATTACACGTTAACATATTATACGCAAAGACATGAAAATATCGGTAGTAAAATGTAACAATACAATACTGAAATTTGGTTTCAACGGAGATGGAAGGCTTGACATAGTCCTCCATTTCTAACCTGCAAAAAACGAAATAGCAGTATTCATCGGACGATTATAAAGAAAAACATGAAACATGAAATCATGTAGACACATCATCAGGTTTTAATGTAGACACATGAAATCATGTTTTGTATTGATTCGATTTTACCACCACTGCTTGAAGATTCATCAACACATCATCATCTCCTGCCCAAACCAAAATAAATATAAATAAATAATAAATACATGGAAACACAAACATATAAAATCTATACAAATAACAATACAAAAATTACAAAAAAGCGAGATTATTGCTAAAATCGGAGAAAAATTAAGAAAAAAATATATGAATATGCAAAATAGAGATACAAATCTGATGTTAACATTAAGTTCGAGTGCAAAATACGATTCATTAATCTTGTGAGAGAATAAAAAACAGACAAATTCAAAGAGAATAAAAAACCCAAAAATTCAAGTCTAGATACACAAATATTACAGATATATAATTATATCATATATACATACCTTAATGCAAAATTGGGAGATTTTCCTCCGATTTTACCTTTTCTCTCTTTCTTCAATCTGTAAAAAAGAAAATGAATCGAGATAGAAGATGAAAGCATCAAAAGAATAATATGCGATCGAGTATGTATAAACTCGACTGATCCATTTTTGTATATACTGAGGAGCTTACAAATTACCTTGTGAATACTAACGATCATGTAACAGTGAATCCTCCAATTCACCTTTTATCACTTTCATTATTCTGCAAAAAAATAAAAATCAAAATGTGATCAGATATAAAAGAAGATGGGCACAATTCTAATCGGAAGCGATTTGAAAACCTAAACTGGTATTCACTATTCAATCCGAAAATATGGATGATTTGAATTTTGAATATGCTAGGCTGTGAATGTGAAGCTTGAACTGTACGTGTGATTCAGGTACGGGTAAAAGGCTAATTAAATGGTAGTATATTAGGAAGTTATTATATTGGGTAAAATTTTGGAGTATCAATGGGTCAAAACTAAAATAATAGAAAGTTAGTAGAAAATTAGAGATATGGGTAAATTTTGAATGTGTAATTCTGTTGCTAAAATTAAGGATCAGTTAGTTAGCATATTAATGTAGAGATATTGTAGATATTTCAAAAATAATGGGTTACTAAATGGATTATCCATGGGTCATGATAAATATATGAGGATGTAGTATAAAAAATAGGAATTGGGTAATATTTTTTACCCATTGGGTAAAATGCTAAATGGGCAATAGCATGCATTAAGAATAGTTGATTTTTCTTCAAAAAAAAAGAGTATATATTTAATACAAAATTATGCAAAGCACTGTTAAACACTTGATAAAGTAGAAAACTAATACTCCTTTTTTAAAAGAATGACATAAATACCCCATTTTTTTAATAAAACACGAGAATAACACAAATCACAGATGGTGACCATAAATACCCCTCTATAACGCATTTGGGAGAGGAGTAATAGATTTTATACATATTACGCATTTGGAAGAGGGGTAATAGACCTGTCAGGAATGCCTATTACGCATTTGAAAAATGGGTAATCCCTATTACCCATTCTCCAAATTCTTATGATCATGGCATATATATGTTTGATGGACAATTTTTTTAACAAACAGAGATATTGGTGGGTTATATTACTTCCACGACTTAATTTAATGGCTTATCAATTTTTTTTAATTAGACTAAGTTTTGTGAGTAAACTTCTATACTTTTTGCACATATACATTTTACTTAATATTATTTGTGGAATTTATATATTTATGTTGATATTGTTGGAATTTTTATATTTTTTGATATTATTTTAAGAACAATAAATTAAATTAAAATTCTTATTGTGAAATTTGAAATATGAATTTTGTATTATAATTAAATTACAACTTAATTTGATAGTTATTTCAGATAGATACACCCGTCTCTAAATTTACTAATTTTTAAGTTTAAAATTTTTGAAAATTAATTATATTTAGAACATATTCTAATAAAGTTATTGTAGTTTTTCTTTTGAAGCATTTTAATAATAATATTATATGACCTAATGTTATTATATTGAAATTTTAATTAATATTTAATGACTAAATCAAATTTTTTCTTTGTACAGGTAGAAAATGAGATTCATAGTTAAAATCATAAATTATAGTTGTTTATTTCCTTTTCATATAATATAAATATAAATATAAGTCTGTTTACAATTCTTACAATATTATTTAATTTAACTCATACTTATGATGTGTTATATAAATATTTGTTTATTTCCTTTTCATATAATATAAATATAAATACAAGCCTGTTGACAATTCTTACAATATTATTTAATATTATTTACAATATTATAAATACAACGCATTTTTCGAACTAATAGAATTTCAACTCATACTTATGATGTGTTAGTATTAAAATTTATCGTCAAATTTATATTTGAGTTCCATATTAAAATTTATCATCAAATTTAAACTTATATATTTATCGTCAAATTTATCATATAAATTGCTCAAAGTACACATCATTTCCTTGAATTTGTCAAATTTTAAAAAAATTCCCTCAAATTAATTTCAGCATCAGGATACTCAACGGACCAAAAACATCTATTATGAAATACTTATACTCCTTAATCCTTATGTATTATTTATTAATATTGAATAATTAGTAATAATTGTAATATTATTTAATAAGTTTTTTTCTATCCATCAAATTTCTTTTTAAAATATGTAGAAATGATAGTCGACGAGTGTCGATGGTTAATTATGTAATTAATATAGTAATTAAATGAAAACAAAAAAAAGACCCGTGAAGCACGAGCATGAATACTAGTAAACCATAGTAAACTAAACATTTTCAATTCAGCCAAAAAAAAAAGTATTTATTAATATAAATACTACCATTTTCGTAAAAAAAAAAAATTCAATTCAGCCAGGCTCGAACTAGTTTTTTAAAAACAAAAAATGTCACTAAAATTTTTAGTATATAATTTGTGTAGTTAAATCTCAAAATTTTATTTAAAATAATTCAGTGTTGCAGATTTCGGAAATCGGAACTATTCGGTTGAGGTACCGATTTACGATTTATCGGGTGATTCGGTTGAAAAATCGGCGATTTATTGGCGATTTCTGCAAAATCGGCCGAATCGGTTCCAAAATTTTGATTGATTTTTGGCCGATTTATCAGCGATTTTTCAGAAATCGGCCGATTTCTACAACAGAGAAAATAAGGGCTTTGGACATAAATACCACAAATAGTACCCCTCCATTACAAGAATACCACAAAATGATGAGGGTGGCCAAAAATACCCGTTTATTACGCATTTGAAAAAGGGGTAATAGGTTTTTTACTAATTACGCATTTGAAAAAGGGGTAATAAGTGAAACAGTACTTCCCTATTACGCATTTTGAAAATGGGTAAATGCTATTACGCATTTTAGAAAGGGGTAATAGGAGAAAATTTTCTATTAATTACCCACATCAGAAATGCGTAACATGATTTTTTTTATATTACCCTTTTGTGAAATGCGTAACTGCCAGGTATTTTTGGCCACCAATTCCAAAAAGTGTTATTTTCGTACAAAATGTTAAAATTTGTGGTATTCTTGTCATTCTTTCAGAAAATAATAATCACAAATTTTCGGACTCAGTATACGGGTCAATATACCAAATAGGAAAAAAAAAAAGTAAAAGTAAAAAAGCCCTTAGTAATAAGAGCTTAAGAGCGCGTTTGGTTACATGTGATTAAAGCAAAAATTAGCTTTTAAGTCATTTTTGGGTTGTTTGGTAACGGGAGCTTTAAGCCGGCTTTAAGTTAAAAAACTTCTTTAAGTCATAAGTTTCATTTAGGTACTTTTGACTTATGACTTATGACTTATCGAGTTTTTTTTTTCTTTTTTTTTTCATGATTCTTGAAAATTTCAAATATTATGAATTTAAAATTTTTTTAAGTCAAATTTCACTTTAAGTCAAAATTATTAAACCCCTCATTTAACTTTAATTAAAATTGCCCAAACAATTTTATTCACAAGTAAACAACTTTACTTTCTCCTTTAAATTAAAAACAAGTCAAAAGTAATTAAATTTAAGGGTTATTAACCTTTTGGCCCTTCAAGTTTACACACTTATACCCATAAAGCCCTAATGTTTAAACTCGTTCCTTTTTGCCACGCCAACTTCACAAATGTACCTCTTGGCCACGATACCGCGTCAGATGACATATCGGGTTATATCGGTAGGGGTATAATAGTCATTTCACCAAATTTAAAATTTTCATTAATTTTATTTTTCTACCCTCACCCACCCACCTCCCCTGTGTTCTAACTATCCCTCCCCTGTCTCTCTCTCGACTTTCTCTTTCACCTCTCGTTTTTCTCATCTCTCTCTATTAAACCACCGCCACTGACCGTCATCACCCCGCCTCGAACATGGGCGTCGTTCAATGTCACCCACCCTACACCTTCGCCAATAACAACTCAACACCACCATTCACCATTCCATTTATTCCCACAATTCTGGTTTAACTCCACCAACTATCACCCTTCCTACCTTTCTCTTCTCTGTTCTTCTCCTTCCTACCGCCGTTCACAACGCCTGCAACACCACCGCTCTCCTCTCCTTCAATTCGCCTTTCTCGTTCATCACCACCACACCGCCACTTCTTCCCCTTCTCTCCCTCTTCCCTCTCCCCCACCTGCTATCCCATCTCCTTCAATTCAAACCTCACAAGTCACAGTCCCCATTTCCTCTATTTTTTTCAACAGCCTCAACCCCTTTTACTCCGGCCTTCAACTAACGCCGCCCTACTCACCTCGCCAGTGCAGCCATCTCACAACTCAGTTCACCCTTTCTCCTCACTAATTCCATAACCTCCCCACAACACCCATTTTCACCTCGCACTCACCATTCCACCTTCTCCCCAACTCCTTCTACAATCACCACCGCTGTTCAACCCATCCCCCGCACCTCATCCCCCAACCAAACGTACGCCACATGACCACCCCTTATCGTCGTTTTATCACAGCCACCTTCTCAAAGCCTTATACGGCCAACGAAATTCAACGAAATCGAATCAAACAAAACCTCAATTTGAAACCATATTCAACGAAATCAAATCAAACAAAACCTAAATTCAAATGAATTAAAGGTTACCAGCGATTTGTTGTTCAACGGGATGGAACGAGAGTGATTTGTTCAACGGGATAGTGTTGAGTGGACATGACAGTGGTGAACAGAGGTGGTGGCGTACAGAGGAGAGAGTGAGAGGAGAGAGAGACAACCGAGACCGAGAGGGAGAGAATGCGAGAGAAACGACGACCAAATATGAAATTATCAATTTAATCCTCTAAATAAACTCTATTTAGTAAAGATAAAATTTTACATTAATTTTTAATTAGGTGAAATGTCAGTTTTACCCCTGATATTTTGTACCGTTTTTTACCCGATATGTATTCTGACGCGGTAAAGGGGCCAAGAGATACATTTGTGAAGTTGGCGTGGCAAAAAGAAACGAGTTTAAACATTAGGGATTTATGGATATAAGTGTGTAAACTTGAAGGGCCAAAAGTTTAATAACCCTAAATTTAAACAATACCAAACGAACTATTGCCACAAGTGACAAGCTCAGTCAAGAAGTTAGGGTTTTGTTGCAGCCTTTCTTATCTTGAGCTGCAAATGGGAGCCTTTGCCTGAGAATCCAAGACCCACATTTTCAATTTCTCAGATAAACCCCAAACCCTGATTTCTGATCTAAAATTTCATTTCTAAGACAAACCCTAAACCCTAATTTCTAATCCAAATTTTCAGTTCCAAGATAAACCCTGAACTCAAAATCCAAACTTTTCGAAAATGGTGAACAGAGGAAGAGGAGGGAGAAGAAATCAAAGGCCAAACAGAGCTCAGCATCAGCATAAATCAACAACAACAACAATACTAGCAGCATCTGCTTCAGTACCTGAGGAACTCTCTGGAACTACACTGCCTGATGAGCTGATTCTTGAAGTTCTTTATCGTACCCCGGTAAAGACTCTGGTAACATTCAGGTGTGTTTCCAAGTCTTGGCTAGCTCTTACTTTTGATCCCAGATTTATTTTTATGCATCTTTCTCATAATGCCTTGACGAATAAACACACATTGTATCATGCTTATGCTACTGATTATAAAGCTAAGACCCTGACTCTTTTGCATAATGTTAATGAGCCCCCGACCCACCTTTACGTGCTTAAGCCAAGCCAACCCAGAAAGCTAGATTATCCTAGAAAGTTTAACTTCCCTAACTTCTTTAAGGAGATGGTCTTTTGTGGTTCCATCAATGGCATTGTCTGTTTGTCGCATTCTCAGCATCCAGATTCGTGTTATTTTGTTGAGTGGGGGCGTTTCTGTGTTTTGTGGAACCCAGCGATGAATTGCTGTAAAACGATTAAGCTCCCAGCTAAGAAAACGATTTTGGATATGTGGGAGCTTGTATCTGTAGGGTTTGGTTTTGATGCTGATGGTAATGATTATAAAATCATTAGGATTGTCCCCGTTTCTTATCCACCATCCTCGAATGAAAATATCATGTCAAGGGTGGAGATTTATTCTGCTAAAAAGGATTCTTGGAAAGATATAAATGGGGGAGCCTTGATCCCTTTCTGCCCTGGATTGCCTAATTGCAACTTTGTCATTAAGGGTGTACCATATTGGCATGTTTGGGGTCGTGAAAATTATGGATTGGGGGTAATTGATCCTCGTACTGGGATGCATAGGGAGATACCATATCCAGATTACGTCAAGAACCAAAGGACAGATGCCCACCCCGTGAATTTGTTGGATTCTATTTCCCTCCTGATCTTTTCCCCTGGGCAGGACCCGAATCACCTGGTTGATGTGTACGTACTTGATGAGACCTGTGGTCAATGGACCAAGAAATATACCACTCAGCCAATTGTTGCAGAAGGATTGCGGCTGCCTCAGTGCCTAACCACTGGTCAGATTGTAGTGGAGACATGGGAAGGGGGTGATTCTGATCATCGCAGTACTTTCTTTTATGACCCTAGTACCAGTCGTCTCTCTGCTAAGTTTGATGCTTCTAATACTCTCTGGTACCAGTCTTACAGTCATGTAGAGAGCCTTGTTTGTCTCAAAGGAATGGAACCGCTTGAGAAGGAGGCCAAAGAGGATAAAAAGAAGAAAAAGAAGCCTAAAACAAAGAACTGGTATGTGCATTCATGGCCATTAAACTTTTAAATTTTGTTTGTCTCTTTCATGGTGGTTTTAGATTCTCCAGTTTTTTATTTAAATGTTCTACAAGCTACTTTTTACAAGTAGGCATGCATATTCATATTGCCTGCTTTACAAATTACAACAGCTAACAGATATGGCTGTCAATTTCATTGATATTCAAATCAGTAAAAAGCAATTTAAAGATTGAATTAATCACGTTTGAAGATTGAAGATGCATAAAAATCAAGGATTTCATTTTGGACATTGGTATTGGATGGAACTTATGCAACTGGTCTGGTTTGTTTTCGCTATGAATATTAATATTATTATTTATTGAAAATATTTGTCGTGTCCCCGTATCCATGTCCAAATTTTGGACGGTGTCCCCGTGTCCTAAAATTTCAGAATTTTCGAACCCGATACTCGGATCCGTGTCGTATCCGACACTCCGTGTCGTATCCGACACTCCATACCCGAGTCCGAGTAACATAGATGAAATATGAAGATGATCTAAAGTCGTTAAGCATCGTACCCACTCTAGAAGCACTAAAATGGGCTATTCATTTGTTGTGATGGCAAATAGTGTATGGAATAACCAATGCAATGACTTCTACCGGAATTGTATGCTATTATAATTTCTCGATTTTGCTTGATTAGATATCAACTTTTCTGGAGGAAACAGACTTTCACATTTGAGATCGAAATTTAGAGGGAATTAGAATCTTTGAAGCCTATTTGAGTTATGAAACACAAGGAACCCAATGTGGGCTAAGACTGCACAGAAACTCAAATGTATTATGAATACCTGATCAAACAGGCCTCCACATAGCATACACTCCATGACGAAAATCTAGTTAAACAAGTCTTCTATTATGAATACCTGATCAAACAGGCCTCCATATACTCAGCTAGTCATCCAACTTTTCGAGGGCAAGGTCTTAACTTTAGTTTCTCAAGCAACTAGGGAAATAGTTGGGGACATTTTGTCAAAGTAGTTTGTGTGTTCACTGTTGACAATAATTTTCTGTCACTTCCTTGCAAAATTGTGCAATTCGAAACATATTTTATGCTAACAGACTTCGTTATTTTGCTTCTTGTAAGTACAACATGTCATCACAGTTGAAGTATCTGTGTTCTCTACTGGTCGAATTGTCTCTGCTATTGTTCACAGAATCACAGCTTTATATACAAATTTATATCTTAAACTATTCTCTACTCTCTCAAAATGGTTTCTTAATGGCCTTGTGTGTCTCTTTTTTTCCTACTTGCAGGGATGGGTTTCTGTCACAAGGTTTCGAGTTGGTGTTGCGTTTTATTGAAGTCTGACACTGGATAGATGTTGTGGAAGTCAGGAGATATGCCATTAGATGACTTCTGGATGGAATAGTACTAGTAGGACTAGTCACTAGTAGCGTATTAATTAGATGCCTGGCAATGTATGCAGACATGTGCTGAACTAATAATATATTTCGTGTTTCAAATCTTATTGTAGGAGAACTATTTTGCTGGACAGATTCGACATTGCTAATGACTTTGTTGTAGCTTCATCCTGATTCCATTCCCCTACATTTGATGTTATATCATATATGTGTGGAATATTAGCAAGTTATCTACAAGTCCAGATGTAATCGATCTTTAAACTCGTTCGGTTGGTCAGTGTATATCTTAGCGACCATATGTTTCCTCAGCAATATGTTTTTTTTTTAAATGACTGGAATTCCACAGTACATCCAGGGGTTCTTAGATGAAGTTCCGAAAATCATATATCACCCATCTTGTGAGTTCTTGAAGAGTTTTTACTTGAAGATAATAGAAGTGCAGTTGCTGCAACAGGGCTTCCTAGCTAATCAGGGTTTCATAATTTGCAGTTGTTGCAAGGTATGGGGTGCCGGAATATTACAATTTGGCACTGCTCAGGCTTCAACTAATTAAACTGTTAAAATGTGCCAGTAATTTTTTGAAAAGATTAAGAAAATGGAATTTGAGCAGGTTAATTTTATTACAGTACCTTTGACATGTAATACAAAACAACACTAATTTCGGAAAATAATCAAAATTACTTACGATTGTTCTAATATTTCTTTTTTGTTGGTATTAAGATTTTAAACATTCATCTATAAATGAATGTATGATGTACTGTATAATATATGTATAATTGTATACTATTTTCTCATGATCCTCTTTCAAGAAGAGAACTTTCTTAACCGTCATCAAAAATGAATTATTAAATTAGAAAAAAATTGTTTGTATTCTTATATTTTCACTGTTTTTCTAGAAAGTCTAATACAAATAATAATTTATTATTCCCTCCATCCCACCCATTTCTTTACTTTTTTTTTTCATTATTTGGCACGCATTTTAAGGCTCCTAAAAAGTATAGTTTCATAACTTATTTTTAAAGTTTTCGTTCTTTGTATGAAAACTTAACATACCTATTTTTTTTAAAAAAAAATTGAAAAATAAGTTATGAAATTATCTTTAAAATGAATCTTAAAATACGTGTTACGCCTCCGTTTCCCAATGATAACAATTGGCTGGGACTGAGGGAATAATAAATATAAAAAAAATTAATGAATAAATTTTAATATATATATATATATATATATATATATATACACTATTATATAAAAACTGAAACATTAAAAGTTTGTGTTGTGCCCAAAATCTCCATGGGCAAGATTTAGGCCCATTGGGCTTAAGGATCCAATCCGTATGATTAGTATGGGTTATGATTGAGGTCCCTTAAGTTAAATGGGGCTAAATAGCATGTGAAATGGATCTGGACAGGTTCAGGTTCCCGAGAGACAGCTTCCTACAGACAGCTTCCCGAGAAACAGGTTCCTGCAGACAGGTTCCTGAGAGACAGCTTCCTGTACGAAAATAGATTTATTCCAGCAGATTTATAGTATGATTAAGCCTCCTATTCTTTAGGAGCAAGTTATGAACATCAACTTCTAATTGGAATGTATTTCTTGGGCGCAGATGATCCTTGAATACATCTAATAGAACTAGAACTAGTAAAGACACTCCTAGCCGGGCTAGAACTTGAGTTCTACTCGACTTAGGTCGCCTATTCGTGGTTGAATCTGGAGAAAAGGAGGTCCCCACGAATTAGGAACCTAGAATATTGCTGCCTAACCAGACTTCTAGTCTAAAAAGAACTACGTGAGCTTGATCCCTATATATACAAGGGTACGTAGGCACCTTGAGAACATATTTTACAAGTCTCGTAATACACCTACGAGATTCTTGAGAACACACGACACAAGCCTCAAGGGAACTCGCGAGATTCTTGTAAACGCTCTCATTTTACTGATTTTAACAGTCTGTCTCAGTCTTCAACCTGCTTCTAGATGAACACTTCTGAAACAGTCTCTTCCTTGTAAGATAAACTATAAATGAAATGTTCAATCTAGTTTATTTCACTGAATATTGTTTCATTTCTTCTCATATATCTGTTTGATCTTAAAACTCATTTCTGTCAGTTTGTGGATATCATATGTAGTGAAGTGCCCCAACATTTTACGTTGTCTTCTTTTAAATGACTGGATTATTACAGTATGCCCAGGGCCAGGGGTTCTTAGATAAAGTTTGAAAGATTGCAAATCATCATTTTGTGAAATTTTTCAGGGTTTCCTTAAAGATAATAGAGAAGGATCCTTTTTGATGTATAATAAGCACGGTTGCACCTAATATTAAAATTGTTGCGAAATTATGGGGTGCTGGAAATATCGTTGTGGCACTGCTAAGGCTTAAACCAAGTGAACTGCTAAGAAGTACTAGCAATAATCCACATTCCAAAAAATTTGGAGTCACTCTCGATACTGCCATCTTGCAGATAAAGAGAATTAGCCCATTTAAGTTATCCGTCAACCCCACTGCTTCACCTTCAGCTACTGATACTTTTTTTAGCATATATGATTCTCTTTCCTCTCAAGAAATTGGCCATATGATCCCTGAGGACCATCCTACAGAGAAAGATGAAACCTCTCTTCCTAATGATGCATCAACGTTTATTTTCAGCTTACCAACACGGTTAGTAATCCACCTCTGAATATCGACTGAGCTCAACTTACGCTACCATTTGTAATTGTTGTCTGTTTAGTCTTAGCTTTTTGCAGTTCTGCAATTCTCCCAGTACTCCATTCCATCTCTATTGCAGTAACAGTGTTAGATTCCTAAACCTTTCTGTTTGTGAAACACCAGATAGTGTATATTAGTATATACTAGATACTTTGCCCGCGCTACGCGAGTTACTTATAATTTTATTATTTTTTTATATTTTATTAAATTAATTCACTGAACAAACTAATTTAACATATGCTATTATGATTTTTTTAATAAATATTCCATATTAATATATATAGTCATGATTTATAATAATCAATAATATATTATTTTTTATTTAATTTAAAAGAATTAATACATGTTTTTGGACATAAAAAATTAAATTTACATTTATTTAAATAAATAAAATACAATTTACAACATACTTTTAATAGTATACCACTAATTAAGTTGACTTTTTTTTTTTACTAAATCCAGTTAAAGCAAATTATAACATAGTAGGATTATATAGTTTATATAATTTTAGTTTTTATAATTATATAGTAGAATGTTACTCGACGATGTCTTGCATTTTATTATACTAAAATTATTATTATTAACAAAAAATTTAAATTAAAGATATTTTAAATTATTAAGAAAACAGCTTTTAAAAAAATTGACAACAATTTTCATCAAATATGAAATACTAAATAATATGTACATTTTTATTTATTATTATTTATTGCATTAATTAGATATCAACTTTTTTGTACTTAATTTATTTATTTCAACTTTAATTGAAAGGAGATTCAAAGATTATAGTTAAAATATTTTTACAATTTTGAAAATTTTCATTTAGTATGATAAAATTTAATTATTTAGTAGAAGATTATTCGATATCGCTCACTGTCATCTCACATTTTTCCATATGTAATAAGTTAATTATGGGAAATTTATTGAGTGAATATTACTCATGTTATCTTAATTACATGTCATTATGCATTTTGTCATATATAAATTATTATTATTATTTGATCAAAATTATTTAATCACATCTTTATCAAATATAGAATATTAACCGGTAGAATAATTCAATAATTTTTCTTTACTAATCTATGTAAAATTTAATTAATTCAAAAACTTGTTAGGTTTACTTATTTATATTTGAAATGTTACTCGACATCGTCTCACGACGATGTCTCGAATTTTATTATATTAAAATTATTATTATCATTAACGAAAAATTTAAATTAAAGATATTTTAAATTATTAAAAAAGCAGTTTTAAAAAAAATTGACCACAATATTCATCAAATATGAAATACTAAATAATATCTACATTTTTATTTATTAATATTTACTGCATTAATTAAGTATCAACTTTGTGTACTTAATTTGGTTATTTCAACTTTAATTGAAAGGGGATTCAAAGATTATACTTAAAATATTTTCACAATTTTGAAAATTTTCTTTTAGTATGATAAAATTTAATTATTAAGTAGAAGATTACTCGATATCGCTCACTGTCGTCTCACATTTTTTCATATGTAATAACTTAATTATCATTTATTGAGTGAATATTACTCATGTTATCTTAATTAGATGTCATTATGCATTTTGTCATTGTAAATTATTATTAATATTTGATCAAAATTATTTGATCACATTTTTATCAAGTATAGAATATTAAGTGGTAGAATAATTCAATATTTTTTCTTTACTAATCTATGTTAAATTTAATTAATTAAAAAAATTGTTAGATTTACTTATTCATATTTTAAATGTTACTCGACATCGTCTCACTACGATGCCTCGCATTTTATTATATTAAAATTATTATTATCATTAACGAAAAATTTAAATTAAAGATATTTTAAATTATTGGGAAAACAATTTTTAAAAAATTGACCACAATATTCATCAAATATGAAATACTAAATAATATGTACATTTTTATTTATTAATATTTATGCATTAATTAAATATCAATTTTGTGTACTTAATTTTGGTTATTTCAACTTTAATTGAAAGGGGATTCAAAGATTATAATTAAAATATTTTCACAATTTTGAAAATTTTCATTTAGTATGATAAAATTTAATTATTTAATATAAGTTTACTCGATATCGCCCACTATGTCATCTCACTTTTTTCCTTGTGTAATAACTTAATTAACAATGAAGGAAAATTTATTAAGTGAATATTACTCATGTTATCTTAATTACATGTCATAATGCATTTTGACATATGTAAATTATTATTAATATTTGATCAAAATTATTTGAAAATATAATTACTTTTTTGTTGATATTCGATTTTTTTATATTATTAAATGTTACCTTAAGAAAATATAAGCATTGCTATTTGGACTTTTCGTTATTGTTCTTAATTAACCGAGATCCCACATTATTTCATGATTCAAAGTTTTTACAAAATTGATATTAAAATATTTGTAAATAAATTGGAGAAGGTAAACTTGTATCATTCGACATCAATATACACACAAAAAAAAAAGATATGCATTAAACTTGTACTCCCTCCGTCCCAATGAGTTCTTAACATTTGCTTTTTGCACGGAAACCAAGATAATGGGTGTAATATTATTAAAATAAATGAAGTAGTGGGTGTAATAGTGATTTTATTGTTAAAATAAGTTAAGTAGTGGGTGTAATAGTGTAAAGTATTGTTAAAATAAGTGAAGTAGTGGGTGTAATAGTGTTAAAACTTACTATTTTAGAAAATGTTAAGAATCTATTGGGACATCCCAAAATAGAAAGTGTTAAGAATCAAAAGGGACGGAGGGAGTATAAAACACATAATAAATGTTATTCAACGTCGTCACCCAACACCGTCTCACATTTTATTATGTCAAAAATTATTATTATCAATGGAGGCAAATTTAAATAATATAAAAATTAATTCATTATTAAGAAAGAAGGTTAAGAAAAAATAATTCGATCATATTTTCATCAAGTATAAAATATTAAATACTTCAACAATATGACATCATTTTTTAATTGTCAGCTACATTAAATTTGTTTCATCTCTTTTTATTGTTGGCTGCATTAAAATTTTAAATTTGTATTAAACGGTTTAACCAAACTCATGTATGAAATCATTTTAACATAAGTAAATACTACTTTTGTGTACAATTATAATGGAATAAGATTCTTAGTAGAATAATATAATCTATCTATACTATCTATACTATACTATTATAAGCGAAATAGGGTATAATGGTTGGTTGGTTTTGGTTAACACCTTCCAAAAAAATTATAATTACTTTCCTTAAACAAAAAGAAACCCAACAATTTTAAATACATTTAAAAACCAATAAAATAACCTACAAACACTATAGTCTACACTCCTACCTACACTCTACCGTCGCTCTACACGTACCACAACAATTTTAAAGGCATTTAAAAAATAATAAAATAACAAATAATAAATAACCCAATAAAAAAATATACAAAAAAACAACCCCCTCCAAAAAAATTGTTAACACCTTCCTAAAACTTACACGTTAAAAAATACATATTAAAAATTTTAATTTAATTATTTAATATAAATAAACATCCGGCAATAGGTATTTAGGTATACACAATCGTGCCAACAAGTAACAACGATTGGGCCAAGCATCAGCATGTATTTCAATGTTATACAGCAACGTCAAGCAAACTGATACTCTCAATATTACGAAAAAATAAATTATTTTTTTAGTAATAGATTATTAAAATATAATTTATTTTCAATATAAAGTTATTAGAACATAACTTTATATTTGTAATTAGAAAATTATCCATTTATACTATTTATACTATACTATTATAAGCAAAACAAGATATATTCAATTAGTTGGTTGATTAACGCCTTCAAAAAAAAATGTTAACATCTTTCGAAATATAATAAATTAAAAACATTATATTAAAAATATTAATTTAATTATTTATTATGAACAACTAAATTAACCAATAAGGACAAAATAAATGTAACTGTTAAAACCTTCCTAAAAATATTAATTTATTTTTTATAAACAACAAAATTTACCAATAAGGCGCAAAAATATATTTTTAAAAAATGAAAAAATACGTGTTAAAAAATCAAAATTCAGTTAAATTATATATAATTTATTCAAAATGAAAAATCACATGATTTATAGAATTATAAATATTTTCAATTATATCTCGATTAGAATCATTGCCCGCATACGCTTATTTTTTCGATTCTTTCTTCTACGATTTTAGTTCCAAATTCAGTTAAATTATATATAATTTATTAAAAATAAAAAACCACATACTTTATAGAATTATAAACGTTTTCAATTATATCCCGATTAGAATCGACGTCGCACACACTTACTTTTACGATTATTTCTTCTACGACTTTAGTTCCAAATTCAGTTAAATTATATATAATATATTAAAAATAAAAAACCACATGTTGTATAGAATCATAAACGTTTTCAATTATATCCCCGATTAGAATCATCACCCGCACACACTTATTTTTACGATTCTTTCTTTTACGATTGTATGTTACACTAAATAATTTTTTAAAAATATCTATTGAATTTTAAGATATTTAACAATAAATTTTAAAAAACGTTAAATTAATGATAATTATTGATGTTATGAAATTAAGTATGGAACATATGTAAAATTGAAATTAATAATTAAATTTCTTAAAATAAATTTAAATTTTAGATTAAATCGAATAATTAATATATTAATTCATCATAATAATATATGATGCTCCGTGCTTTGCACGGGTTATAGGCTAGTATTATTTAAGACTAATCATTAAAAATTTGGTTGATAGGTATTTGAACCAAACTTTTTTTTGGTTTTCGTAATTCATCTTATAATAATAGATTTTTTGTTTAATATCTAACTTACTACTTGAGATCTAAACTTTGAATCTCATAAATAACATATTAAAATTAAATGTTTATTATTATATAATAATAATAATAATAATAATAATAATAATAAATATACTATTCTTTTTTTTTTTGAAATGATAAATAAATATACTATTCTAATAGTAACAAATTTGTTACCAAAATATTTATTAAAATATAAATATTAAGATAACAAATTTTAAAATTAATTCGTGTATCGCAACTGATATAAGCTAGCACCTAAGATAATGTATATCGATTTTTAAAAATAAGAGGTACATAAGCCTCATAAATCTTTGAAAATTAGTCTAAGGTCAAATTTCTATAATGCAAGCTTGTGTAACCAAGTCCCAAATACTCCAAACATTTTTACATGTAAACTAACTGAATCTTTTTGAGACAAAGTACATATGCCGTTATTCTATCTCTTGGGCTTCTTTCAAGTATCTTCCGTATTAAATCTTTAGTACTTTCTGGAATCTGCGGCCATGGATCAGATTCAAAATCTGTCTGAATATACGAGAGTCTATTTCTGCAGAAATTATGCACATAAATCAAAAAACATACACCACCACAATGAGTACACACTTATAAAAAATTGGTTCACTCAACATTTCCTAGTGTGTAATAGTAAGATTTATAAAATAACGTCAGCAGGATACATCGATTTCGGATTTCAGGACCATAATATTTATACAACACCTCAGGAGCAACATAATAAGGACTTCCAACAACATCAGAAAGATACTGACCTGGATGTAAAACAATGTATGAGTATAGAATAGAAAGTAATGTAAGTTTTTAGATATTGCACAACAAAAAAAGGGACTTGAGATAACAGAAAGTAATGGTCATGGTACACCAATAAATTTGAATCTATATGTGTATAAAAATTTATAATGCACCTTTCAAAAAATAGTTTGTCATCAAATTCCCTCATCATGTCCTACGGTCCATCTCCAACACCAACTAATATGATAGAATATGGATATTCACTGTAAAAGTTTTCATTAAAAAAAACAACACAATTTTAGGTGTTTGGGCATTAAAATTAACATCCAGGAAAAGTTAGACCACTAACATCACCTGGCTTTGACAATAGACTCGACAATTTGCTATCATGTGACACTATTTCTGACTCCTTAGTTAAGTGATGTTTGCTATCACGTGTAACAATAATCTTAATAGAAGGTGTTAGGAATATGTTGTAGTTGATGATAACTTAACATTCAAGCAAATTGTATAAGTCAAGTTTTGTAACTGTCAACGGATAAGACATTGAAACTCTATTCGTTGACAGGTAGCTCATCAACGGATGAGGTTTTGTAGCATACTGCAATATCTCTATTTATCAGTTGATAGTGTTTTTATTCAGAGTCATGTTGACCATCAATGGATAGGCAGAATAGGGTAGCCAATTGTAAATAAGCTATGCTATGTAATTCTGTCTAAGTGAAAGTGTATCAACGGATGAGAACAGGACTCTATCAACGGATACAACTCAAATCTACTCTATCAACGGATACAGCTCAAACTACCATCAACGGATAACTGTGCACAACATCAACGGATAATCATTAACACTTTATCCTATGCTAGCTGGGAATTAGCAGTTGATAAGGACAGGTTTGACTGACAGATCACATGGGTTGATAGTAGGTATAAAAAGCAGTATGATAGCCATACTTTGGAAACACAGAAGAAAGAAGCATTCCATTTACACAGTACATACAAGAAAGGTGCAGGGGACATATCTGTTCACAAGGACAACCTTTCGGCTACATGTGGATTTGGAGTGTAGTAGCAAGTCAACTTGAATTAGATTAAAATTATCTTATTCCTGTAGTACTTGTAAACTTGGGATATATAACCAAGTGTAGCAACTCTTTAGAAACTAAGAAAACAGACATATTTGCTTAGGGTTTCTTGAATATCCTTAGAAGCAAAGAGTTGTAAAAACAGAAGCTGTGTACATTTGTATCACAGAGTTTTCTTCGAATAAAAGTCTCAGGTGGTACATTTAACCACCTGATTTTTTATGTGTTTGTTAATCATTTCTTATTCAGCAATTATCTCCTTATAGATTTCTGTGGTTTTTATCAGAAATTTATAATTATCAAGAATTGTATTCAACCCCCCTTCTACAATTATACAAGTGTGTAATCTGGGAATAACAGAAGGAACTGATTACTAAAAGAAATTTTAAAAATGGAGTATTTACAGAGCATGTTTACCATGTTCGATTGGTGAATTTTTAAACCAAAGTCCAGTGCAACATAGATCAAAATCACATCCTTCATGTCATGAATACAACCTAACATCCTACTGACTCTGACTATCGCTCCCAACTTCTTGAGTATAACATCCTACTGACTCTTGGCAGACAGTATAACAAAAAGTTGGAATCTGCATCAAGTCAAGTCGCAGTGTTAGATTTTCTTTAGTGCAAAATCAAAACAATTCCAGCCAACATAAAAAACAAAAGTTTTATCAAACTCAAGGATAAATAGTTAAAAAAAACTGAGAACACCAGATATAGTTTGTGATAATTTTTTTAACATAAAATCAGTTTTATCTTAGTTAGAGGATCTCACATAGACACATGGTCTTCTGGTACTTAAATCACAATTAAGAAGACATTTAGCCAGCAAACCAACTCAGCCAATTCATAGGTACGCCTAGGACATGTAAATTTCAAATTTACACATCGGAGTTTAGATTTGTATCTTGGGGTAAAGTAAATATGGTTTTTCATGCAAAGTTGTCGCTGGTTCAATAATCAATATGTAAGAGTTGATCTAGAATGATTAGATATCCCCAATCTTACCTCAATTTTGGACTGAGCCAAGTTGCTTGCACATATCCCCAATCTTTGATAATCCCAGAAAGCTCCCTTGTTTGCAACAGCTTCTTCAATCTCCAGAAACTTTTCCTAAAACAACCAAATATAGTTTATATTAATAATAACTAAGTAACTAAACTAAAAAATCAAGATTACAATCAAGGAGCATCACTCGTTATAAGGAACACACAGTAACACTTAACTCAACACTGGAAAGCGGAAACAAACCTGAAATACTACTCCAAATGTATAGTTTGACTTGGCAATTGAACTAAGATTATGAATTGTCAAGATAAACTTGTTTTGGTTGGTCAGTTCTAGCACCAAAAGTTCTCAGTATAATATGCCCAGTCTCTGTCCCATTAGCATCAACTATGGTCGGTTCCATTTCCAAGAAGAATAACATTAAAAATCGATAAATTGCTTAATATAATATACTAAATCAACAATTTCAAGATTACAAATGTGCACACACGACTACATCTTATTAGAAAATTAAGGTTTTTGGCCGAAAACACACTGGACCAAGGCGAGTTCGCTACAAATTTTAAACGATCATATCCGTAAACTGACATAAAATCTATCCGTTTTTAGGTATAGAATTAGAGAAGTTCGAAAATTGCAAACAAAATTTTAATTCGATTACCAAACTAAATTTAGCATCAACTCATTCTCCAAATTTTCTAAATTTTGTATCTGCTATCAAAGTTCAAAATTGACAATGTCATTATATGAATATAAACAAAGAATAACATAAGCAACAAAGAACTTATAAATTTTATTCATACAACAAATATAAGAACATCTACGAAGAAAGTGCAATTAATATGTACACTACTTACATGTGGCATTAGCAGCTTTTGGAGATCCCATCCACATTGAAAGAAGCTAATCATCAGATAAATTAAAGGTCAATGACATTTCTGCAACTTTCGCCAAAATATTCTTTCCATTAGCTTTTGCTATTCTTACCATTGCGTCTTTGGGATCTGCAGGAGGCAAGGAGAAAACAAATAATTGGAACGATAAGCATAATATAACGGATGACAAAGAGAAAAAATGTTGCGAAGGATCTGTTAAAATTTAATTGGTGCATTCAGAAAGTCATAAACCTAATGTTGGTTTTAACTCAACACAATGGGATATAGGAATTAAATGAAAAAAAAAAGAGCGAAGAGTACTGCAAGAATGATGATTCTTATTGACAAATTGATGTGATTGAACTCTATTTCATATTTGATTAATGGATTAGAGGAAAGAATGAATATCATGCTAAGATATTTGTAAAAATAGTTTACTTTTTGTTCCAATCTTACTCCATTCTATTTCATTCAACCAAACACAACATAAATATGTAGAAAAGGAAACTACTTGTTTCCATTTCCAAAATCCAAACAAATTAAAATATTCTCAAAAGAATAATTCCCAAGATTTTCTTGAACAAACAAAACGACCCATCTCATATCAAGATTCTCAAGTCCCAATTAACCCTACATAAGAAACAGTACACACAACAAATCACACAAATGATACAAATAGAAAAAAAAAGCACAAAAAATAAACAATTGAGCAGACATGTTCACTAACAAAGATGGAATCGACCTTGATAGAATTAACTTAAACACCGATGTATTGAGACACTATACCAAATACTTAGTGAAAAAATAAAAAAAAAACAATCAAGTGGAGTAAAAGATAAATAACCAAGTCATGATAAATAAAAAGATCCAAATTAACATGCTACATAATAGAAAGATTTTCATTATTATTTTGTTATAACAAAAAGAAATGAGGAAGAAGTTACCAAGTATTGTAGAACAAATCTTTCAGAAGCATACGATTTGAAGAGTGAGCACTGCAAGTTTTAAGAGATTATAATTATCAAACAGATTTAAGAGAATTATGATTGATGGATTTCATATATAGAAGACAATTCAGTAAGTCTAACTATAATAAAAAAAATATGTAATAATCAATCAAACTAAATCCAAGAAATTAATCCAGATATCTGAATAATATCTAATATGGATCGTGCAACTGTTGTGGGAGTATAATCTTTTCATGTAAACACAAAAACAAATCTAAATCAAAACTAAGTACATCATGTCTGAGAGGTCCAAAATATACCTCTAGTAGCTCGTATCTACAACCGGAGAACTTGAACATAGAAAAATGAAAATGTTTTAAAATTCATCTGATAACGTAAAAATGCCTATCTCTCAAACACAGTGCTGATAAGATAAAAGAATTATTAGTTCTAATGATAGTGGCATAGTGCAATGTCCCTGAATAAAATTTAACCAAAACCAAAAGTGTAACACATTGTTCTCATTTGAAAGAATAATAAAATATGGTCAAACAGATAAACCTTAGTAATCAAATAAGTAACAAAAACATCGTCAAATAAGTAACTGACAAAGAGATTACGGGATTTCAGAATTCTAGTACATTTAGGGTTGACCATGCATCCTATTGCAACACTTTTGTATAACAAAAGTAGGTCATATAAACATATAAAAATTGACATACACATATATGTGTTGCAACTGGAAGTGTAAAAATCTTATGTTTCTTGGCACGTTAATTTCCACTGATTTAAGATCGAACTCTCACCGTGATTTATTTTAGATTCTGGCCAAATCTATCATGCCAGTTAGTGATAGTGTCAGCTCCACTTGCCTTGGAACTATGGAACCGGAATAGGTTATCAAGGTAATGTTAATGTTGAAATTTGAGAAAAAAAACCAAGAACTTACAGCTAAAATATCGTTATCCTCCTCTGCAAGGTATACCTGTTTGTCATGTCTGGTGGTATCTTGAATATGATTATTGATCCTGTGAAGCTATGTTTGTATACAGGCACCACATCATTTCTAGAGAATTTTCCAATATGATTCATATGACAAAGGGGACGTGTGGTTCAAAGTAATGTGATCCTGAGCAGATAAATTATGTCTTGCTTGCAAATAACAAACACACCACATTGTAATATTTGCATTGAACATGGCAGTTGTATAAACCAATAGTATACCATACATATCATTGGAAAATAGGGTTGCATTAAAACCTGGACGCATAAACAATGGGTTAGAACTTGGTGTCGGTAGATGGATGTTAAGATAAACATTTTCCGAATCGAATATTTTCATCTGCGAATGAATATCAACAGTATTCATACGACATGTGTATAATACAATTCAATTTAAGAACCATTACACGTTAACATATTATACGCAAAGCAATGAAAATATCGGTAGTAAAATGTAACAATACAATACCGAGATTTGGTTTCAACGGAGATAGAAGGCTTGACATAGTCCTCCGTTTCTAACCTGCAAAAAACGAAATAGCAGTATTCATCGGACGATTATACAGAAAAACATGAAACATGAAATCATGTAGACACATCATCAGGTTTTAATGTAGACACATGAAATCATGTTTTGTATTGATTCGATTTTACCACCACTGCTTGAAGATTCATCAACACATCATCATCTCCTGCCCAAACCAAAATAAATATAAATAAATAATAAATACATGGAAACATAAACATATAAAATCAATACAAATAACAATACAAAAATTACAAAAAAAGCGAGATTATTGCTAAAATCGGAGAAAAATTAAGAAAAAAATATATGAATATGGAAAATAGAGATACAAATCTGATGTTAACATTAAGTTCGAGTGCAAAATACGATTCATTAATCTTGTGAGAGAATAAAAAATAGACAAATTCAAAGAGAATAAAAAACCCAAAAATTCAAGTCTAGATACACAAATTGATAGTGTTAGTGCCTTAGAGACAATGTAATTGTGCTTCTAGGATAGACTATTTTGTTATTCAGTGATTATGTTATATCGACTATTCAACAATAATTTATTATGTCTTTATTTACTGCGATATAAATATTAGAACAATAAATGTCCTTGGAATATGTAACATGTATTCTATATCTTTAAGTATGTGACTTAAAAATGAGATTATAAGAATAGTGTTAATATTCCTAAATATCCCTAATCGAGCATTAGTAATATGGGACAATTATAATGCATAAAGATTAGTATGTTTGTTGACTGATGACCACATCTCATTGGTCATAGGTATAGTGATACTAAAGTCAAGAACATAGGTGCATGTAATATTTTACATGGCACTGGGTTGACCCACAGTGAGTTTCTACATGTTGATAATGTCATTAGAAAGACTCACAGTGATAATGGTGTAATGATCCTTAGAGTTGAGATCATTATATTTCTGTATGAGGATTAATATACTTTGACTACATTAAAAGTTACCTTTGACCGGGTGATGATAAAAATGTACATCGGATATATTATGAGATGTGACGCCCCCAAATCTGAGGTCAGAGATTCAGGTCGTCACATCATCATCCAACCATATCAAACCTGTATTAACTTTACAACTCAACAATACATCTATCCATACCTCAATCTTACACACAATCAAGTTAGAGCCTCAGAAACGATATCCAAAAGTAACACTAAATATTATAATTCGTCTGTACAATCCAGAGTCTTACACAATTCCACTTATACAACTACACTTGAAGACAAGTCTTACTATTACAGTTGAAAACCTATCAGACTACTCTGTAGTATTTATCAGGGACTAAATCATCTCCGGGTAATTCTTCTACTCCTCTTCTGCTGGTGCGGAGTTAATCGACCAAATTCTTCCCTTTCTGAAAAGTTTTTATAAAGCAAGAATGAGCTACATAATGCTCAGCAAGTTCACGATTTTGTAAAATAATAATGTGGTTTATTTCGAAAACATTCCCAACTATATGGGTATATATCTCAGATTTCAAAACATAATTGGACAATATATGTGCCCGAGTTTGAATAAAACATCTATACTCACTAAGGAGCTTTAGGATAACATATGAACCCCTTATAAGGTTCCCATTTCAATATATCTCAAGTTTGAAAATATGTATATATGAGTATATCATTTTCGGCAAAATACTCTACGATTAACATACTGTACAGGGAATACATCATTGCAAACCTCTTTCCTTCCATTGGCTTAGAAGGTTTCTCATACAAAAACATTTCATTCTTTGAAACAATAGCAAGTGTGCACTAACACGTGCCAATCTTTATAGAAAACCTTGCAGTTCTAGATACTGCACGATGTCAATATTTTCTCATCAAAAACCACACTATCGGCAACTTGGCACTTAGGCCCAAGAAGCAGTGTTTGAGTATTTTTCCAAAGTGGAGGATGGGACTTAAAGAAAACATAAAACCTGACAGGGATTGACGATGATCAGTCGCCACATCCGAGTCCAATAATCCGCGGGTCTTCTCTACCGGTAGAAGGATAGAAACTACATCCGTAACTATCCCCGGGTGAAAACTACATCCGTAATCACCCTCGATGAAAACTACATCCGTAATCATCCTTCGGCAACACATGGGCCGGAATAATAATTGATGGACCGCCTGGCTCACGGCCGCTTACACATCCCGGGAATCGTTCGTCAACGATTCCCACACCTGCCAGAGTCCCCTTTTTCTTTTCTTTTAAAAACCAGATTTTGATTGAAAACAGAGTAGTTGTGGTTCGACATCAGTCGACCGATAATTCTTGAAATCATACAAGAAGCAAAATCCTGACCGGGGGTTTTCGAAAAGGTTTTGAGTTCGAAAAAGTTCGAGTTTGAAAGTATTAAAAGGTATCTTGGATTAACTTTGTTTTTAAAATAGTGAACAATAATCATTAAATGATATTTCAAGATTTAATATTAATAATTAGTAAAATAATTATTTAATAAATAAACTTTTAATCCAAGATAGGGTTTCGAGTATTTACGAAGATATAATAATAGTTACTTGAATATACGATACCACCCGAATGACCCTTCGGGTTTTCGCAATATAGATACGATATAATAATATACCGCTCCCCGGTCAATAGTATATACGGACCGCTACGACCTCTATTGCTAGAGTCGTTGTCCGAAGAAAACATTTCAATCTAAGTTCAAGGGTAAAAGCATACATGTACTTGTTCAATTTCAATTGCATCAATACTTCGATAAACATAGCATTTGATATAATTTGAAAACTACAAACACAACAGTGAAAATCCTTGTATATGTATAAGTTTTGAAAAGTAAACTTGCCTTGGTTTGGTTGGGGTGGTCGAGTGTGTGAGTTCGAACGATCTATACATAAACAATAATCGTTCGTTAGTACCTTAACAATTTCTTTCTAATTACGGGGTTTTAAGGGGACACGAAATTAACTTAACGACTTCGTCTTATGACTCCCTAGCCCCACTATAGGTCCATGACATCACTCGTTTACGCTCGTCACTTACTCGACTTAATTTAGTTACCACGTTCGAACTATAACTATTACTCCTAGAATTATGCTCCACTAACGACTTTTTCCCTTGCGCGAAATTTACTCTAGCATTTTTATAAAATCCAAAAATTCATATTTTAATCCAATTCTTTTTGGGTAGCCTTCACCACTGTATTTACTAGCTTCTCTAATTTTTCCATGATCCCAAATAATTTTTAAGGTGTTTAAACAAGGTTCACAAGGGGGTCACTTTATGCAGTCCATAGTCCAGAAACAAAAATCACTTCTCCGGCCATAACTAAATATCTATACATCACCTAGCTATGAGCCTTACATATCCAGAAACTACAGATCAAGACCTTTCCAAAAATATAAGGTAGGTGTTCAGGGGATCAGTTTAAGGGTTCCGAATCACAGTTTCAAAAAGGGGTAAGTGCAGATTGTCCAACAACTCCTTTACCACAAGTCATGTCTCTTCTCAAAAATTCCACCAACTCCAAAAATCATCACAAACTCCCAACAAAATTCTCATACACTTATGGGACCTCATACCACATAAAAATAATTTTCAATATGACAATAACCATCAACATCCATGATTTTTCATAAATCAAACTATAATCAACACTTTTGTGCACCAATCTTTTAGATCTACTAATACTAAGCAATGTTCTTGCCATGGCTACTAAGGGTTAGAAATTATACCTTCCTTGAAGCTCTTAGTAACTTAACAAAGCTTGAAATACTCTTCAAACACCTTGGTTGATCAATCTATGGCTTAATCTTCAAGATCCAAAAACAAGAACAATAAGAGTTACTATTCACCTAGAACTTTAAGAATTTATAACTAGAAAACTAATGGATGAAAAGGGTTGAAATTCATATCATACCTTCCTTATATGATGTAGAGTACCTAGGATTTTTGCCTTGAATTTAGAGTGATGGGAAGTGGGAGAAGAATTTTTCTTTTCTTCTCCTTTAGGTCTTGGCCGAGAGCAATGTTACAAAGGGGGGGGGGTTGTTTTCTTTTCTTTTTGTGTTGGATGAATATGTGGTGTGTGATGAGCTTGGGTGATATGTAGTGGTGTAAGTATATGAATGTACAACCTAAGTATGGCTAGAGGTATGGCCATGGTACTTGGTTGTCTCCACCTTTTTAAAAGTAAGCTAACTAGCTACTAACTAGATTCTTGTAATTTAGTTTGTTTCTAACTAGCTACCAACTACTTGGTTCTAATCTTAGACTAGGTGGTTTGCATGGAATTTGCATGGGATGCATGAAATCTTGCCACCTTGCATGGTTAGTAGGTATTTTCCAATTTCCATAATTTTCTAAATAAATCTTAAACATTTTTGGTGGAGCTTTTCCTTCGATATTCTTTCTAAAATCCAACTTCCTAATTTTAAGTATATATATAGTTCCTTGGTTCTCAAAATAATAAAACCATGATCTTGTCGTAGTATTCGTATTTATCGATACCCCGGAAATGTACGAAAATAATAAAATAGAATTTTGCGAAATCCGTCGACATTTACATACACTTATTTTCCATAAGGGAACATAATATCATTACAAATCTTCATTTATCCGTCATTCATATATGGGGGTGAGATTCACTTCTCTTACATAACAAAGTTACTATTCATTCCGTCTATTCCAATAATATCAAAAATCAGGGTTCTTACAGCCTCCCCTCCTTAAAAGGATTCCGTCCCGGAATCAGGTTGAAAACAGTTGGGGGTACTTTTCACGCATCGCGCTCTCTAGTTCCCATGTTGATTCTTCGACATTCTGATTCCTCCACAAGACTCTCACTAGTTTGACAACCTTGTTCCTCAGCACCTGTTCTTTTCTATCCACGATTTCTACGGGTTGCTCCACGTATGTTAAGTCTGGTTGCAGATCCACTTGATCATGTTCTATCACATGTCGGAAGTCGGTATGGTAGGGTCGTAGCATGGACACATGAAACACATTATGTACTTGTTGTAAGCTCGGAGGTAAAGCCAATTCATAGGCTAACTTTCCAACTCGTTTCAAGATCTCAAAAGGTCCAATGAATCTCGGGCTTAGTTTCCCCTTCTTACCAAATCTCATCAATCCCTTCCACGGTGATACTTTCAACATCACGAACTCTCCTACCTCATATTCCTTATCTTTGCGGGACTGGTCCGCATACTTCTTCTGTCTGTCTTGGGCCGCTACCAGCCGTCCTCTTATAAGCTCGATAGTTTCTCTTGTCTGTTGGACCAGTTCAGGCCCTAAAATCTTCCGTTCTCCTACCTCTTCCCAACACAATGGAGACCGACATCTTCGTCCGTACAAAGCTTCATATGGGGGCATGCCTATACTCGCATGGTAACTGTTGTTGTAGGAAAATTCGATCAACGGCAAGTGGTCGTCCCAACTTCCCTTGAAATCTATGGCACATACTCTCAACATGTCCTCGATGGTCTGGATGGTTCTCTCGCTCTGTCCGTCTGTTTGGGGATGGTATGCAGTACTCATGTTTAACTTAGTCCCCACACAATCCTGAAAACTCCTCCAGAACCTGGAGTTGAATCTTGGGTCTCTATCTGATACGATGCTCACAGGAACCCCATGTCTAACCACAATCTCCTTTAAGTAAATATCCACCAGCTTGTCGACGGTGTATCTCTCGTTGATTGGAAGAAAATGTGCTGACTTGGTCAATCTATCAATAATTACCCAAATGGCGTCATGATTAGTCTTGGTCCTTGGTAATCCGACCACAAAGTCCATCGCAATCTGTTCCCACTTCCACTCGGGTATCTCTAAGGGTTGCAACAATCCACTGGGCCTCTGATGTTCGGCCTTCACTCTCTGACATGTTAAGCATTTACTTACCCACTCCGCTATGTCTTTCTTCATGTTTGGCCACCAATAATATTCTTTCAAATCCCTATACATCTTGGTGCCTCCAGGATGAATCGAATATCTTGAACTATGAGCCTCTTGTAAAATCTCATCTTTCAATTCTTGAACGTTCGGGATCCATATCCTAGATGCGTACCTCCTAACTCCATTCCCGTCCTTCTCACACCTAATTTCTTCGCCAGTCAAAATTTTCTCCATCGAATTCTTTTCTTCTTCTATCTTCTTTTCCTGGCATAACTTAATCTTTTCCAATAGCGGTGGTTGGACTTTTATTTCCATTAGACTCTCTTGGCCAATTCCTGGCAACCTCACCTCAATCTCCAGCCTCTCGAGGTCCTTAATCAATTCATCCACTGACGTTATCATCTTAAGCTTCTCCTTTCGGCTAAGTGCATCGGCCACTACGTTGGCCTTCCCTGGGTGATAATGAATCTCACAATCATAATCCTTGATTAGCTCTAACCATCTCCTCTGCCTCATGTTTAACTCTTTCTGAGTGAATATGTACTTTAAGCTCTTGTGATCCGTGTAGATTTCACACTTTTCTCCGTAAAGATAATGTCTCCAGATCTTCAAAGCAAAGACTATCGCTGCTAATTCCAAATCATGGGTGGGGTATCTTATCTCATATTCTTTAAGTTGTCTGGACGCATACGCAATCACCTTACCGTGCTGCATAAGCACACACCCTAAACCTTTATGGGACGCGTCGCTATAAATCACAAAATCTCCCTTTTCATCGGGTAGGGCTAGTACTGGTGCTGTCACCAACCTCTTTTTCAACTCTTGAAAGCTCTCTTCGCATTTCTCAGTCCACACAAACTTCTCGGTCTTGCGAGTTAGCCGGGTCAAAGGGGCTGCTATCTTGGCAAAGTCTTGGACAAATCTCCTATAGTAGCCGGCCAATCCTATGAAACTTCTCACCTCTGTCGGAGTGGTTGGTCTCTCCCAATTTGATACAGCCTCTATTTTGGCTGGGTCCACTAGGATGCCTTGTTCGCTAATCACATGCCCCAAAAACTGAACTTCCTTCAACCAAAATTCACACTTCGAGAACTTAGCGTACAACTTTTCTTCTCTTAGCGCTCCCAATACAATCCTCAAATGCTCTGCATGTTCCTCTTTCGTCTTGGAATAAATTAAGATGTCATCGATGAAGACTATAACACACTTGTCCAGATACTTCTTGAAGACTCGATTCATTAAGTCCATGAAAGCTGCGGGTGCATTTGTTAACCCAAACGACATTACTAAAAACTCATAGTGTCCGTACCGGGTGCGAAAGGCCGTCTTTGGTATATCTTCTGGTTTAATCTTTAACTGGTGATACCCGGTCCGCAAATCAATCTTAGAGAAATAAACTGCATCTTTCAATTGGTCAAACAGGTCATCTATCCTGGGCAAGGGATACTTATTCTTGATGGTTACCTTATTCAACTCCCTGTAATCTATGCATAATCTCATACTGCCATCCTTCTTTTTCACGAATAGCACCGGGGCTCCCCACGGTGACACACTAGGTCTTATCATTCCTTTATCCAACAGCTCTTGCAATTGGGTGGCCAACTCTTTCATCTCCACTGGGGCTAGCCTATACGGGGCCTTTGAAATTGGGGCCGTGCCCGGAACTAAATCTATAGCGAACTCGATGTCTCTATCAGGTGGTAGTCCTGGAAGATCATCCGGAAATACGTCCGCGAACTCATTAACGACTGGGATTTCCTGTAGGCTGGGTGCCTCCTTCTTGGTATCCTTTACATAGGCTAGATAGGCTTCGCATCCCTTACGTAACAGCCTTTTAGCTTGAATCATAGTCAGGAATTTTTGGGTTTGTCGTTTTCCACTAAATACTACTTCCTTATCCCCTGGCAGTCTTAGACTCACTTTCTTCTTCACGCAATCAATCTGAGCTCCATGGGTTGTCAACCAATCCATACCTATTATTACGTCAAACTCCCCTAATTGAAAAGGTATTAAATCTATCCGAAAGTGTCGCCCTTCTATTTCTAGGTCGCAACCTGGACAAACTTGGTTAACAGGAATAATTTCATGATTAGCTATCTCTACTTGCAGTCTGTCTCTCAGTGGTTCAGTCTTAAGGCCTAGCCGACATACAAAATCTAGAGATATGAAAGACTTGGTAGCTCCCGAATCAAATAAAACATTCGCATTAACTGAGTTGAGTAGTAGGGTACCTGCGATCACATCCGTGTTCCTCACGGCATCTTGCACAGTCATGTTAAAAGTTCTTGCAGTCGGGGCCCTGTTAGAAGCAGTTCCACTCACTCTTGATGCAGCTGGCCCAGAGGACATACATTCCCTCATTCGGTGCCCAGGTTTCCCACACTTGAAGCAATTACCTCCAGCACTGGTGTTGTTACTAGTCCCTCGACAGGTGTTAGCATAATGTCCCGTCAGCCCACACTTGAAGCACTTCACATCTTGCAGGTTACACACGCCCGCATGTTTCCTTCCACATTTATTGCATTCCGGGAGTGGGGCTCGGGGTGGGGTAGAGTACGATGATCCCTGTGGTCGGCCGCCCTGGCCCACACTCCAACTTTCAGCTTTCTTGGTTCCAAAGTTCCCACTGGGTTGGGACATTGTTCCTCGCTTAAATTTGCTCGGAAAGCTACCTCCCGCAGAGTTCCCCTTTCGACTATCAAACTTCCTCTTCCTTCCCTCTCTCTCCTTCTGCATCTGTTCGCCTCCAGCCTCAACAATCAATGCTTTCTGTACCAGGGTGGCATAGTCTGTCAGCTCAAGAACCGCCACACGATTCTGAATCCATTGCTTTAGCCCCAGTTGAAACCTTCGGGCTCTCTTCACCTCAGAGTTCACATATTCCGGCACAAACCTCGACAGCTCAGTAAATCTGGCCTCATACTCGGCCACCGTCATGTTACCTTGCTTGAGTTCCAAAAATTTCAGCTCCATTTGTGTTTCCATGAACCTAGGGAAATACTTTTCCAAGAACAACTCGCTAAACCTCTCCCAGGTCACCACACCTCTTCCCTCCAAATTCTTTTTGGCTTCCCACCAGTAGTTTGCCTCACCCTTCAGCAGATAGGTGGCGAAAACAGTTTTCTGCTCTTCAGCGACTCCTAGTATCTCAAAAGATTTTTCCATTTCTTTCAGCCAGGCTCTTGCCTCGACTGGGTCCGCAGTTCCCTTAAACTCAGGGGGTTTCAGAGATTTGAAATTCCGAAAGGCATTGGCGTTGGCATTGTTGGGTGGTGGCTGAACCGGGGGACGGTCCAAGTTCTGCCTGAGTAGGTCCATGAATCGCTCCATAGGGTCTCTCCTTGGGTTTTCCACCTCCAGGGTATCATCTTCAGCTTCCTCTTCATCATACTCAGAGTTATCAAACAGGTTATAGTCACTACCTTCATCCTCGCTCAGGTTCTGATCCTCTCTCTCTCGGTTTTGGTGGCCTTCCGGCCCATGGTGGCTACCCTGGCCTTCAGAGCTGGCCGGGTGAGCTCGAGTGTTCATTCTTCTGGGTGGCATGATTCTGATAATAAGACAAAAATGGGTTAGGGTTTTCAATTATTTGACCGTATTTAGAGAAGTCAGGAACGTATTGTTCCTCGTTACACAGGGTTAAAATTTCGAAAGTCGTAGTGCTCTTATGATGGCGATAAACTGTAAAAACTTTTTAGGGGAAGTCGTTACGTGGTTCGAAAACATTTGTAGGAATTTCCAAAATTTCGAAACTTCGCAATCTGTAGAAATATTTTCAAAAATTTTTAAATAATTAAAACCGTTTTTTTTTTTTTTTTTTTTTTGAAAGGTTTATTTTAGAAAAAAAATCGTAGGAATATTTTGGAAAATGTGGAGAACAATTTGAAATCACATATCGTAAATTTGAAATAGCATGGTTGTATTTGGGGCTTGTAGCAGTTGTATAATCACAGTTGTATATCAAAACAGTAGAGCATGGCATCGGAAGTAAAGCAGTTGCGACAATATCAAGGAACTGAAACTAAATAAGTACGGTACAAGGGTGGTCACAAGTTCGGATGTTAGAGCCAAATACATAGTTCCGATGTCAAAGTCTAGCAAAAGTGGAACAAATACAAGTACATAATCCGAATAGTCAAGGCTACACAAAAGTAGGGCTACATCCATACATACTATCTGAAGTCACATATATATGTAGGTCAGTCTACTCATCCACTGGTCAGAAAGGACGCCACTGCACAAGTCAACTGTCCCGCAAAATCGACACACTAATGTCATCTGAACCTAGGGGACTGAGCTATCAGTAACACATCACGGGGCCGCACCGCGACGGAGCAAGGCCCTCACCCGGGCAAATGCACGACGCACAACACGCCTAGCATCCCTAGCCCGGATCACTCCGATCCCTAATCCGAGAACCCTCTCGCGACTCCTCCTCTCAATCCTGTGGAGTCGAGCTCTAGTCCTCCTAGCAACAGTAGTCCTCATCTCAGCCTGGATCCTCAAGCGCGCCTCGCGCTCCTCCACTATCACCCTCCTCGCCTCGGTAAGTCGGGCCTCGGCAGAAAGTAAGTCTCGGGTCATGAACTGCACGACATAGGCGTGCTCAGCGCCCGACACCGGGGGCAGGTCCAGTGGTGGGGGTGGCATAACAGGAGCAGGAGCAGGGGTAGGGTCACGCTCCTTCTCGCTAGAAGTGTCCTCCTCGGGATCATCATCATCAGAAGAAGTGAGGCTCAATAACTGTGGAGAGGGCGGGGGTGTCACAACACGGTCCTCACCGGATCGCACACTCTCCTCATCAGTGGCCACAGGGGAAGGGGTAACAGGCTCAGGCTCCATAAAGGGCTCCTCCTCGGGGTCCTCATCATCAGTATCCCCTAATATCGTAATCCAGGGGCCCAGCTCAGGGTCAGCATTAGTATCCTCAACAGGGTCCTCAGTCTCTCTCAGTAGTGCCTCATCATGCTCCCTCTCATAGGCCTCAGGGTCTGGTATATCCTCCATCTACACAAGGGAAATAAGCTAGGTTACTAACCAAAAAGAAGGGTTTAAGAAGTAGTTCCCTCACGGGCCTTAGAAGTCAGGGCTATATCCGATAACCCGACTGTGAACTCGATGAGAGCTCCAGGTATTAATGGGATTATTATTAGTGTTATATTATTCGTATTATTATGGTTGTTTTCCTAAATTACTATCGTTTCTGAGAACTGTAACCTTCTCTCTGATACCATTTCTGTGACGCCCCCAAATCTGAGGTCAGAGATTCAGGTCGTCACATCATCATCCAACCATATCAAACCTGTATTAACTTTACAACTCAACAATACATCTATCCATACCTCAATCTTACACACAATCAAGTTAGAGCCTCAGAAACGATATCCAAAAGTAACACTAAATATTACAATTCGTCTGTACAATCCAGAGTCTTACACAATTCCACTTATACAACTACACTTGAAGACAAGTCTTACTATTACAGTTGAAAACCTATCAGACTACTCTGTAGTATTTATCAGGGACTAAATCATCTCCGGGTAATTCTTCTACTCCTCTTCTGCTGGTGCGGAGTTAATCGACCAAATTCTTCCCTTTCTGAAAAGTTTTTATAAAGCAAGAATGAGCTACATAATGCTCAGCAAGTTCACGATTTTGTAAAATAATAATGTGGTTTATTTCGAAAACATTCCCAACTATATGGGTATATATCTCAGATTTCAAAACATAATTGGACAATATATGTGCCCGAGTTTGAATAAAACATCTATACTCACTAAGGAGCTTTAGGATAACATATGAACCCCTTATAAGGTTCCCATTTCAATATATCTCAAGTTTGAAAATATGTATATATGAGTATATCATTTTCGGCAAAATACTCTACGATTAACATACTGTACAGGGAATACATCATTGCAAACCTCTTTCCTTCCATTGGCTTAGAAGGTTTCTCATACAAAAACATTTCATTCTTTGAAACAATAGCAAGTGTGCACTAACACGTGCCAATCTTTATAGAAAACCTTGCAGTTCTAGATACTGCACGATGTCAATATTTTCTCATCAAAAACCACACTATCGGCAACTTGGCACTTAGGCCCAAGAAGCAGTGTTTGAGTATTTTTCCAAAGTGGAGGATGGGACTTAAAGAAAACATAAAACCTGACAGGGATTGACGATGATCAGTCGCCACATCCGAGTCCAATAATCCGCGGGTCTTCTCTACCGGTAGAAGGATAGAAACTACATCCGTAACTATCCCCGGGTGAAAACTACATCCGTAATCACCCTCGATGAAAACTACATCCGTAATCATCCTTCGGCAACACATGGGCCGGAATAATAATTGATGGACCGCCTGGCTCACGGCCGCTTACACATCCCGGGAATCGTTCGTCAACGATTCCCACACCTGCCAGAGTCCCCTTTTTCTTTTCTTTTAAAAACCAGATTTTGATTGAAAACAGAGTAGTTGTGGTTCGACATCAGTCGACCGATAATTCTTGAAATCATACAAGAAGCAAAATCCTGACCGGGGGTTTTCGAAAAGGTTTTGAGTTCGAAAAAGTTCGAGTTTGAAAGTATTAAAAGGTATCTTGGATTAACTTTGTTTTTAAAATAGTGAACAATAATCATTAAATGATATTTCAAGATTTAATATTAATAATTAGTAAAATAATTATTTAATAAATAAACTTTTAATCCAAGATAGGGTTTCGAGTATTTACGAAGATATAATAATAGTTACTTGAATATACGATACCACCCGAATGACCCTTCGGGTTTTCGCAATATAGATACGATATAATAATATACCGCTCCCCGGTCAATAGTATATACGGACCGCTACGACCTCTATTGCTAGAGTCGTTGTCCGAAGAAAACATTTCAATCTAAGTTCAAGGGTAAAAGCATACATGTACTTGTTCAATTTCAATTGCATCAATACTTCGATAAACATAGCATTTGATATAATTTGAAAACTACAAACACAACAGTGAAAATCCTTGTATATGTATAAGTTTTGAAAAGTAAACTTGCCTTGGTTTGGTTGGGGTGGTCGAGTGTGTGAGTTCGAACGATCTATACATAAACAATAATCGTTCGTTAGTACCTTAACAATTTCTTTCTAATTACGGGGTTTTAAGGGGACACGAAATTAACTTAACGACTTCGTCTTATGACTCCCTAGCCCCACTATAGGTCCATGACATCACTCGTTTACGCTCGTCACTTACTCGACTTAATTTAGTTACCACGTTCGAACTATAACTATTACTCCTAGAATTATGCTCCACTAACGACTTTTTCCCTTGCGCGAAATTTACTCTAGCATTTTTATAAAATCCAAAAATTCATATTTTAATCCAATTCTTTTTGGGTAGCCTTCACCACTGTATTTACTAGCTTCTCTAATTTTTCCATGATCCCAAATAATTTTTAAGGTGTTTAAACAAGGTTCACAAGGGGGTCACTTTATGCAGTCCATAGTCCAGAAACAAAAATCACTTCTCCGGCCATAACTAAATATCTATACATCACCTAGCTATGAGCCTTACATATCCAGAAACTACAGATCAAGACCTTTCCAAAAATATAAGGTAGGTGTTCAGGGGATCAGTTTAAGGGTTCCGAATCACAGTTTCAAAAAGGGGTAAGTGCAGATTGTCCAACAACTCCTTTACCACAAGTCATGTCTCTTCTCAAAAATTCCACCAACTCCAAAAATCATCACAAACTCCCAACAAAATTCTCATACACTTATGGGACCTCATACCACATAAAAATAATTTTCAATATGACAATAACCATCAACATCCATGATTTTTCATAAATCAAACTATAATCAACACTTTTGTGCACCAATCTTTTAGATCTACTAATACTAAGCAATGTTCTTGCCATGGCTACTAAGGGTTAGAAATTATACCTTCCTTGAAGCTCTTAGTAACTTAACAAAGCTTGAAATACTCTCCAAACACCTTGTTTGATCAATCTATGGCTTAATCTTCAAGATCCAAAAACAAGAACAATAAGAGTTACTATTCACCTAGAACTTTAAGAATTTATAACTAGAAAACTAATGGATGAAAAGGGTTGAAATTCATATCATACCTTCCTTATATGATGTAGAGTACCTAGGATTTTTGCCTTGAATTTAGAGTGATGGGAAGTGGGAGAAGAATTTTTCTTTTCTTCTCCTTTAGGTCTTGGCCGAGAGCAATGTTACAAAGGGGGGGGGGGGTTGTTTTCTTTTCTTTTTGTGTTGGATGAATATGTGGTGTGTGATGAGCTTGGGTGATATGTAGTGGTGTAAGTATATGAATGTACAACCTAAGTATGGCTAGAGGTATGGCCATGGTACTTGGTTGTCTCCACCTTTTTAAAAGTAAGCTAACTAGCTACTAACTAGATTCTTGTAATTTAGTTTGTTTCTAACTAGCTACCAACTACTTGGTTCTAATCTTAGACTAGGTGGTTTGCATGGAATTTGCATGGGATGCATGAAATCTTGCCACCTTGCATGGTTAGTAGGTATTTTCCAATTTCCATAATTTTCTAAATAAATCTTAAACATTTTTGGTGGAGCTTTTCCTTCGATATTCTTTCTAAAATCCAACTTCCTAATTTTAAGTATATATATAGTTCCTTGGTTCTCAAAATAATAAAACCATGATCTTGTCGTAGTATTCGTATTTATCGATACCCCGGAAATGTACGAAAATAATAAAATAGAATTTTGCGAAATCCGTCGACATTTACATACACTTATTTTCCATAAGGGAACATAATATCATTACAAATCTTCATTTATCCGTCATTCATATATGGGGGTGAGATTCACTTCTCTTACATAACAAAGTTACTATTCATTCCGTCTATTCCAATAATATCAAAAATCAGGGTTCTTACATGAGACGTATGAGAAATATGAATGATAGATAAAGGATTTAACCCTCTTATTATTAGGAGAGATATTATTGGCCTCTTGATTGAGTGAGACTATGAAAATGCATGGCCATGCTCAAATATTGATTTGTTTTTAATAGTCTACTCATTGATCAAGGAAACCCGGATTAAACATTGATGAGGATGACTAATTACATGCCTCGAGTTTATTCTATAATATATGGTTAAGGGGATTATATTACACGGAAACATTAATCACGAAAGGTTTAATTGGATCACCAATTATTATTACTTGGGTAGCAATGATGTATTACTAGATGCCGCTCATTGTTTATAATTTTATTATTGGATATTAAAATTATTACCAACGTAATAATAACCTAAAGGGTTACACAATAAGAACGTTTAAAATGAGTTTTAATTTAAATTTCGAATTTAAATTAATTGATGATAAAATTTGAAATTGGTTATTTAATTAATTAAGTTGGACTTAGTTAATTAGATTTCGAATTTAAATCATTAAAACCCAAATCAGTTCGGTTTTAGTAGAAGCCCAAACCGATTAGGGTTAAGCCCAGCTCATTCTCTCTTATAAATACATAGAGATGTATTGGTTTAGGGTTAGACTTTGCCAAAATCATTTTTAGCAAAAAAACCCTAACAGCTCTACATCAAGAGAGGCTATAAAGAGAGATCGAGATAGAGGGCAGATTACGGCTAGTACCAACTCCGGAGATTGCGGAGACAATCGTGCGTTCGTGTGGACTGATTAGCGAAGCAGATCTCACGAAGAGGGCTGTGTGGTGATCGTTCTTGGACCTCCATCTGTCAACCGAATTGGAAAGCTCTTAAAAGGTACAGATTCTGTTCTCCATAATCAGCATGTCTTATACACGGATCCTAGGGTTAGGTTTCGGTTTTTATTATTTATTATCGTTCTTCCGTTGCGCTTGTTGCCCCGAAACCTATCAATGGTATCAGAGCTACGTGTATAAGAGGTTGATTTGGTTACGTGTTTACTGTATTTTACGAGTATGCATGTTTGATGAATCTGCCATGATACAGTTATGTTATATGTGTGATATAATGAATCTGTATAATCTGATATGATGATGCTAGCATGTTTAGAATCTGCCATGTCTCACATGTATTCTGTTTGATTTGTATGATGATATAAACTGTCGGATGGATGCAAAGGATACGATCTATTTACTGGGATTAGGGTTACGTGTATGTTGATACATGTTTCTGGTAACTGGAATTAAGGTCCCATGTATATAAATGCTTCTGGAATTGTATTCTGATACATGATTTTCATGAATTTTGATCCGCGTGTTTAGGGCTTGTGACAAATTTGGACTTGTGCCATATGCTTTATTCAAGTGATATATTATGATATGATAATATGATTGATGATGTTCTTAAGTGTTAATTGAGCATGGTGATTGGTTATGGCCTTGAGACCCATAGGTTAGTGGTTTTAATTATTATGGTTTTGTTTTATAAATACGACTTGCATGTCGTTTTCTTGGTGCTTTGTAATTGTTCATCTCGAATGTAACTCGAGTTCTTATGTAAGTACATTAGTATAGTTATGTTTTATATTCTATGTAATAAGAAGATCATTGGAAGCATGCAATGAAGGATCAATGGAGATGAAGGTTGTTGACACAAAGAAGACATGTATTTATGAAGACCAACTATGTAATAATTTAGTTTTATAAACCACCATAGATTGACCTAGATTTTTTCATTAGCTTGGAAAGATCATATAGGATTGGGCCATAACCAAGCACGATTTTACATTCATGCACTTTACATATGATGATATGTATGTGTAATGATAGATATTCATGCTTAATTAGATTAAGTAGAATGTATGTATATATTAGATACATCACCCATGCCATGCCTGCTTAAATAAGATAAAATCTGTAACGACTCGAGATTTTAAAATTTATTATAACGACTATGAGATTTCTGTGTTTGTGAAACACGGAATTAAATACGAATTTTCAATTATTTCGATATGGGGAGATTTTGTCAAAAACGGGTCATACCTGTAAGGAAGTTGGATATTATGTGAGGCCGCTTGTGACTCCTCCAACAACCTGGAAATCAAACCATTGGTGAATATTGATTTAAAGTAGTTAATTCAAGGAAAAATTGGGAATCTCTTTATGATGTGATCATGGTCATTTTAAACAAACCCCTAACAACATATTAAGTTTAAGATGCCTTCCAAATGAGAAACACTCGTCAAGACCTAGATCGACAAAGGGTAGGTGCGCCAAAGCGGAGTACCCTTGTTTATCGTGGTAAGGCGCGATCGAGTAAGTTAGTGATACTCAAATGTTAGACCTTTGGGTTCGACTTAACTAAGTGACCACAATAGGATTGTGAATTTAGAGGCATAGAGTTTGGTAAGATTTACTGGATGAATAGGAACAAATGCTGTTATGTTAACAAATGTTGTTCTACCCAACTATCCAAGAATTATATATGATATAATTGACAAATTTTGTCTACCTAAATAATCATTTTAAGGAGAAAAGCCAAAGCTGACCTTAAAAGGGATGAAATATGGATCTTGGCTCACTAGAAAGGTTTAGAGAAACTTTTCGAATTGATAGGTAGGGCTATTAATTTGATAAAAATAGTGGAAGATATATATTATGAATATATATGAATAATCACTTGAACATAATTTAACAATTCCGTAGACTAATTATTTTATGCATTTTTAACATTGTAGATATTCGAAATGGCAAACAACACAAACAACACTTTCTCTGTGCGATCAATCCTTGAGAAGGACAAGCTGACAGGATCAAACTTCCTTGACTGGTCTAGGAATTTGAGAATTGTTCTCATGCAGGAAAAGAAATCTTATGTGATTGATATTCCTCCATCGGCAGCCCCTGCTGCCAATGCCACTGTTGCTCAGCAAAATGCTTATCAGAAGCATATTGATGATGCGACTGATGTGGCTTGTCTTATGCTTGCCACTATGGATGCTGAGCTTCAGAAGCAGCATTTTTATATGAATGCTTATACTATGTTTGAACATCTTTCGACGATGTTTCAATCACAGGCTCGTGTGGAAAAGTTCAACACGAGCAAGGCACTATTTTCGTGCAAGCAGGGCAACGGACCAGTCGGACCACATGTTCTAAAGATGATAGGGTATTGTGATTACCTTGCTCGTTTGGGTTTCCCGCTTTAGCGAGAGGCTCAAGTCGATATAATCTTGCAATCTTTGAACAGCGACTATACTCAGTTCATTATGACTTTTAATATGACTGAGCAAGATAAGACTCCTATGGAATTATTGGCCATGCTGAGGACCACTGAAGCAAATATGGTCAAGGCACCTGAGAAAGCTCCCATAATGATGGTGGGCAATAAAGGTGCTAAGGGAAAGGGGAAATGGAAGGGCAAGAAAAAGGTTGCATCAAAAGCTCTTGCTCCTTCCAAGCCCTCTTTCAAAAAGGCTGGAAAGTCGAAGGGAGATGTCGCGAAGGCTGACAAGGGTGATTGTCACTACTGCAAGAAGCCGGGTCATTGGAAGAGAAACTGTCCAGATTACTTGGATGGTCTGAAGAAACTGAAGGCTGTTCAGATTTCTGATTCAGGTATTTATGTTATAGAAGTCAATTTATCTACTTCTACATCATGGGTATTAGATACTGGATGTGGTTCTCACATTTGTGTTAATGTGCAGGAACTTCGAAGTAGTAGAGCATTGGCGAAGGGAGAAGTTGACCTACGCGTTGGCAATGGAGCAAAGGTTGCTGCTTTGGCTGTAGGGACTTATCATTTATCGTTGCTCACAGGGCTCATTTTATAACTTGAGAACTGTTTTTACGTGCCTGCGATTTGCAGAAACATTATTTCCGTTTCTTGTTTGGACAAGATTGGTTTTTCTTTCTTAATTCAGAACAATAGTTGTTCCTTTTCATTGAATAATGTTACCTATGGGGTTGCACGTTTGTTTAATGGTTTATATGTTCTTGATCTTGATACTCCTATCTATAACATAAATAACAAACGTCTTAAAACAAATGACTCAAATCATACATACCTCTGGCACTGTCGTTTAGGCCATATAAATGAGAATCGCATTTCCAAGTTACATAAGGATGGATACTTGGACAAGTTTGATTTCGAATCATACGAGGAATGTGAACCATGTCTCATTGGCAAAATGACTAAAGCTCCTTTTACCGGTCAAGGTGAGAGGGCCACCAAACGATTGGAACTGATACATAGTGATGTATGTGGTCCAATGCGTACGATGGCAAGAGGTGGCTATTACTATTTCATAACCGTTACTGATGATTTTAGTAGATACGGATATGTGTATCTTTTGAAGAACAAATCTGAATCGTTTGAAAAATTCAAAGAGTATAAGGCTGAAGTAGAGAAACAAAAGATCGAAAGTATTAAAACTCTACGATCTGATCGTAGGGGAGAATACTTAAGCTTAGAATTTAAGAATTTCTTAAAGGAGTGTGGTATCGTATCACAACTCACTCCTCCTGGAACACCACAATGGAATGGGGTGTCTGAAAGGAGAAATCGTACCTTGTTGGACATGGTGCGATCGATGATGAGTCATGCGGATCTTCCAATTAGTTTCTGGGGTTATGCCCTAGAGACGGTTGCACAAACACTAAACCGAGTTCCTTCAAAATCGATTCAAAAGACACCATATGAGTTATTGACTGAAAAACGTAATAGCGTTTCATTTATGAAAGTTTGGGGATGTGAAGCGTTTGTGAAACGTTTGATCTCTGATAAGCTAGGACCGAAATCAGACAAATGTACTTTTGTAGGATACCCGTTGGAAACTAAAGGGTATTATTTCTATAAACCTTCTGAGAACAAAGTATTTGTTGCTCGAACGGCTGTATTTCTAGAGAGAGAACTGCTTTCTAAGAAAAAACAGTGGGAGGACAATAGATCTCGATGAGGATCGAGAACTATAAGATATTGTTGAACCAGAGTTGGAACATGAGCAGAATGAGACTCAAGATGTTGAGAACAATACTGCTCAATAAACACAGGTCGTTCGTAGATCAAGTAGGATTCGCCATGAGCCAGAGAGATATTATGGATTTCTCCTAACTCAAGGTGGCGATGTGATGCTTGTAGATAATGATGAGCCTCTCACCTACAAGGATGCTATGAATAGTCCAAATTCTGAGAGATGGCTGGAAGCCATGAAATCTGAGATGGATTCCATGTATGAAAACAAAGTATGGACTTTGGTTGCACCACCTGATGGGGTTAAACCCATAGAGTGCAAGTGGGTTTTCAAGAAGAAAACTGACATGGATGGAAATTTACAGACCTACAAAGCAAGACTGGTGGCGAAAGGTTTCAAGCAAATTCATGGTATTGACTATGATGAAACTTTCTCACCGGTAGCTATGGTCAAGTCCATCAGGATTTTGCTTGCGATAGCGGCTTATTATGACTATGAAATCTGGCAAATGGATGTCAAGACTGCCTTCTTAAATGGAATCTTAGAAGAGGATGTGTACATGACACAACCTGAGGGTTTTGTCGATCCAAAGTTTGCTAGAATGGTTTGTAAGTTGCTACGATCTATTTATGGATTGAAGCAGGCCTCAAGGAGGTGGAACATCCGTTTTGATGAAACAGTCAAAGATTTTGGCTTCATACAAAATGAGGATGAACCGTGTGTTTACAAGAAGGTTAGTGGGAGCCATGTGGCATTCCTAGTATTATATGTGGATGACATATTACTAATAGGGAATGACATTCCTTCTCTACAGGCTGTGAAGACTTGGTTGGGAAAAAGTTTCTCGATGAAAGACTTAGGCGATGCTACCTATATCTTAGGGATCAGGATCTATAGAGATAGATCTTAAAGATTAATCGGCCTAAGTCAGAGTACATACATTGACAAAGTATTGCATCATTTTGGAATGCAAGAGGCAAAGAGGGGCTTTGTCCCGGTGTCTCATGGGATAGTGATCTCAAAAGAAAACTGTCCTAAAACATCAGATGATAAGGACCGTATGAGTAAAGTACCATATGCTTCGGCAATTGGTTCTATAATGTATGCGATGATATGTACTCGTCCTGATGTCTCGTATGCTTTAAGCATGACGAGCAGGTACCAGTCTAATCCAGGTGAGGGTCACTGGACAACTGTCAAGAATATTCTTAAGTACCTTAAACGGACTAAAGATTCGTTCTTGATATACGGAGGAGATGAGAAGCTGGTTGTAAAAGGTTACACTGATGCTAGTTTCCAGACAGATAGGGATGATTCTGTGTCCTAGTCTGGATTCGTGTTTTGTCTAAATGGAGGTGCTGTAAGCTGGAAAAGTTCGAAGCAAGAGACAGTAGCTGATTATACAATGGAAGCTGAGTATATTGCTACCAGTGAACCAGCCAAAGAGGCTGTTTGGATTCAGAAATTTATTTCGGGACTTGGTGTGGTTCCGTCGATCGCAGATCCAGTTGATCTGTATTGCGATAACAATGGAGCTATTGCGCAGGCAAAGGAACCAAGGTCCCATTCCAAAGCAAAGCATATACTTAGGAGATATCACCTTCTTCGAGAGATAAACGAGAGAGGATATATACATATATGTAAAGTGCATACTAATGATAATGTTGCGGACCCACTGACCAAAGCTTTGTCGCAGCAGAAGCACGAAGGTCACACTAGTTCCATGGGTATTAGATACATGGGCGATTGACTCTAGTGCAAGTGGGAGATTGATAGTGTTAGTGCCCTAGAGACAATGTAATTGTGCTTCTAGGATAGACTATTTTGTTATTCAGTGATTATGTTATATCGATTATTCAACAATAATTTATTATGTCTTTATTTACTGCGATATAAATATTAGAACAATAAATGTCCTTGGAATATGTAACATGTATTCTATATCTTTAAGTATGTGACTTAAAAATGAGATTATAAGAATAGTGTTAATATTCCTAAATATCCCTAATCGAGCATTATTAATATGGGACAATTATAATGCATAAAGATTAGTATGTTTGTTGACTGATGACCACATCTCATTGGTCATAGGTATAGTGATACTAAAGTCAAGAACATAGGTGCATGTAATATTTTACATGGCACTGGGTTGACCCACAGTGAGTTTCTACATGTTGATAATGTCATTAGAAAGACTCACAGTGATAATGGTGTAATGATCCTTAGACTTGAGATCATTATATTTCTGTACGAGGATTAATATACTTTGACTACATTAAAAGTTACCTTTGACCGGGTGATGATAAAAATGTACATCGGGTATATTATGAGACGTATGAGAAATATGAATGATAGATAAAGGATTTAACCCTCCTATTATTAGGAGAGATATTATTGGCCTCTTGATTGAGTGAGACTATGAAAATACATGACCATGCTCAAATATTGATTTGTTTTTAATAGTCTACTCATTGATCAAGGAAACCCGGATTAAACATTGATGAGGATGACTAATTACATGCCTCGAGTTTATTCTATAATATATGGTTAAAGGGATTATATTACACGGAAACATTAATCACGAAAGGTTTAATTGGATCACCAATTATTATTACTTGGGTAGCAATGATGTATTACTAGATGCCGCTCATTGTTTATAATTTTATTATTGGATATTAAAATTATTGCCAACGTAATAATAACCTAAAGGGTTACACAATAAGAACGTTTAAAATGAGTTTTAATTTAAATTTCGAATTTAAATTAATTGATGATAAAATTTGAAATTGGTTATTTAATTAATTAAGTTGGACTTAGTTAATTAGATTTCGAATTTAAATCATTAAAACCCAAATCAGTTCGGTTTTAGTAGAAGCCCAAACCGATTAGGGTTAAGCCCAGCTCATTCTCTCTTATAAATACATAGAGATGTATTGATTTAGAGTTAGACTTTACCAAAATCGTTTTTAGCAAAAAAACCCTAACAGCTCTACATCAAGAGAGGCTATAAAGAGAGATCGAGATAGAGGGCAGATTACGGCTAGTACCAACTCCGGAGATTGCGGAGACAATCGTGCGTTCGTGTGGACTGATTAGCGAAGCAGATCTCACGAAGAGGGCTGTGTGGTGATCGTTCTTGGACCTCCATCTGTCAACCGAATTGGAAAGCTCTTAAAAGGTACAGATTCTGTTCTCCATAATCAGCATGTCTTATACACGGATCCTAGGGTTAGGTTTCGGTTTTTATTGTTTATTATCGTTTTTCCGTTGCGCTTGTTGCCCCGAAACCTATCACAAATATTACAGATATATAATTATATCATAAATACATACCTTAATGCAAAATTGGGAGATTTTCCTCCGATTTTACCTTTTCTCTCTTTCTTCAATCTGTAAAAAAGAAAATGAATCGAGATAGAAGATGAAAGCATCAAAAGAATAATATGTGATCGAGTATGTATAAACTCGACTGATCCATTTTTGTATATACTGAGGAGCTTACAAATTACCTTGTGAATACTAACGATCATGTAACAGTGAATCCTCCAATTCACCTTTTATCACTTTCATTATTCTGCAAAAAAATAAAAATCAAAATGTGATCAGATATAAAAGAAGATGGGCACAATTCTAATCGGAAGCGATTTGAAAACCTAAACTGGTATTCACTATTCAATCCGAAAATATGGATGATTTGAATTTTGAATATGCTAGGCTGTGAATGTGAAGCTTGAACTGTACGTGTGATTCAGGTACGGGTAAAAGGCTAATTAAATGGCAGTATATTAGGAAGTTATTATATTGGGTAAAATTTTGGAGTATCAATGGGTCAAAACTAAAATAATAGAAAGTTAGTAGAAAATTAGAGATATGGGTAAATTTTGAATGTGTAATTCTGTTGCTAAAATTAAGGATCAGTTACTTAGCATATTAATGTAGAGATATTGTAGATATTTCAAAAATAATGGGTTACTAAATGGATTATCCATGGGTCATGATAAATATATGAGGATGTAGTATAAAAAATAGGAATTGGGTAATATTTTTTACCCATTGGGTAAAATGCTAAATGGGCAATAGCATGCATTAAGAATAGTTGATTTTTCTTCAAAAAAAGAGTATATATTTAATACAAAATTATGCAAAGCACTGTTAAACACTTGATAAAGTAGAAAACTAATACTCCTTTTTTAAAAGAATGACATAAATACCCCATTTTTTAATAAAACACGAGAATAACACAAATCACAGATGGTGGCCATAAATACCCCTCTATTACGCATTTGAGAGAGGAGTAATAGATTTTATACATATTACGCATTTGGAAGAGGGGTAATAGACCTGTCAGGAATGCCTATTACGCATTTGAAAAATGGGTAACCCCTATTACCCATTCTCCAAATTCTTATGATCATGGCATATATATGTTTGATGGACAGTTTTTTTAACAAACAGAGATATTGGTGGGTTATATTACTTCCACGACTTAATTTAATGGCTTATCAATTGTTTTTAATTAGACTAAGTTTTGTGAGTAAACTTCTTGTTGAGTATTGAATATGGTAAAAGAATACAGAGGGGGGGGGTGAATGGATTCTTGAACTTTTCTTGGATTGAGTCTATGTAGCAGATAAGTGCCTGTGTGTGTAGAAGAGAAGGTGCGGATAAAGAAACAACACAAGACACAATATCACTTTAATCTAATGTATTATTAGATAAAGGTTGCTACAATCTGTGAATACAAATGGTAGTATTCTCAGCTTCGTTTTTCTCAGAGAGATATAGCTTACAGTGTATGAAAAACTTGACTCAAAAAAGTTACTAAGTTATGAAGTGAGGCTGTGTCCTTATAGAACATGGATACAGCCTACTTACTACAAATAAGGTAGCTAAACAAATTACTTTCTAGTCTGTCTATCCTTTTTGAGTAAGTGTCCAAACGGTTACAGATTTGACTTTGCAAAGCCTGTTTAGATCCACTTCTTTAGCTCCTTGTCTCTTCTATATCTCTCCAAGCTTCCTTGTAGGCTTTCCAGAGCACGTTACAGATTGTGGTCCATAAAGTGCATTGGCTTGTTGCAGGTTTCTGACTTGTACAATTCCTTCAGTATTATGTCTCCAAGAATATATTCGAGAAGTGACTAAGTAAGTGATTCGAGAACTAGAATTGACTTGATCGATAACTCTGAGTTCTCGAATACTGTTATATTGACATATCGAACCACTTCTCGAATAACTCTTTTCCATCAGGATTCCTTGAGTTGTCGAATAGAACATTTGACTTATCGAATCCTCGAGATATCGAATAGCTTTCTGAGTCCATGAGATATCGAATGGAACTTTGACTTGTGGACTCTTTGAGAACTCGAATACTATCTTGACTTGTTGACTTCTTGAGTTCTCAAATAGAGTAGTAGACATATCGAATCCCTGAGATATCGAATGAGATATCGATCAGTGTATTCAGAGATATCGAATAGTGTCTTGAGATATCGAATCTCTGACTTCTCGAATGCTGGACTTCTCGAATAGACAAATATACTTCTCGAATCGGTACTTAGGCAAATTCTTCATTTCTTCAAATCCCAACTGTGATTATTTGACAGTCTTTAACTCCTTGCTTGAGGCATGAACCTTGGAACTTCTTTCAAGCATTATTCTAGACTTTGTTTGTACAATTACACAACTAGGATTTGATGCCTACTACAAGTACAATACAAATAGAAACTCTACAACTAGAGGTTCCCTCAGTTAAGAGGTCATGTAAGTAATGCAAATCATTACAAACAATTAGGCTTGTTATTAGATGTGTATAGGCATGCCTCTGTAACTAACAATCTCCCCCAAATTGTGAGTGAGACCCTTAGTCACAATTTCATGTCTGATAACAAGCCTAACATACATAAAGATAAAACTTTTAAAAGTACAGGTATGAACTTGATTGAAGAAATTACATAGAAGTATTCTTACAAGTTATGAGGAACTACTTAGCCATATCCTTTTGGATTCATCTTCTGAGCTTTGGCTTGCAGATTCTCATTTTTCATTCTAACTTCAGCTTCTTTGGCTTTCTTCTTTGCAATTTCTTCCATGGCAAGAATGATATCTTCCATTGCAGTGAGTTCTTCAATTAGAGGAGAGCCTGATAAATCCTTGAGCACTTCATTTAGCTGTTTCTCAGAGTAGGAACTGATGTAGTCCATTCTAATCTTCACATTTCTACCATATTTCTTGTACTCAATGATGTAAGGATTAAACTTGACTCTGCACAGACCCATAGCTCTCAACTCATCAGCCTTAGCTTCCATTGCTGCAAACTCCTCCTCCCTTTTCTTTAGTAGCTTTTCACTGTTCTTTCTCATTTCTGCCTGGTGATCTCTTTTCATCTTGACAAAGTCAATTAACTCCAGCTTCCACACCCTTTCCACTCTGTCTTCAGAATCCAACATTGCAATTATCCTTTCTATGTCATACAGCCTACCCCAGTGCTGGCATGTTCCTTGTCTGAATTTCTTCTGTCTTCCATCAGAATACTTAACTTCAAGAGAATCATCAACAATGGCAACATGATAGATTCTTTGAGCCCATAGAAACTGCAGTTGGTCTTCATCATAGCTTTCATCCAGAGGTGGTAGGTTTAATCCTGGGATAATTGTCAGTGCCTTAGATTTGGATAGCTTCACCTTTCTTGCAACATGTTTAAATTTCATCCTTTTGACATGATTGCTTGGCAGAAATCTTTGACCTTTGTTGGTAGACCATAGTAGTATTCCATTAGCAGTTTGCTTTCTGAAACATATACATGGTTTCTTGACTTGAATCTTCTTCTCTTCTTGAGGTGGCAAAACAGTTGCAGAAGCCATAGATGTAGATTTTGCTAGGTCACTACTAACAGTATTCACCCTAGACTTAGAGCCTTGTGTTGTGGTGAGGTTACTGCTAGCAATGCCTAAGGCTTGCTGTTTTCCAATCTTCCTCTCATAGATTCTTCCTTGGTCATCATCATTCTTCTTATCTTTGTCCCCCTTCTTCTTCTTGTCTTCATCACCCTTATCTCTCCTGTGATGTCTTCTCCTCCCATCACCTTTGTCTTCAGAATCATCATCCTTATTTCTCCTAGGTTGAGCCATCTCTGGAATTTCACCAGTTGCAATATAAGTTCTGAGGATGTGCAGTGCCTCAGTTTCTTCAGCATTTCTGGCTCCAGCCTTCTTCTGTAATTGATCAATGATAGCAATGATCAGTCTGTGATTTCTAGTGGTGAGATCATGGGGAATGATCAATTGCTTGATATCTTCAACTCTGGTACCAGACTGATAAATGATTGTCCATGGCTTCTTGATCACTTCTGGTAGCCTTGAAGGTTGGTCATTCCTCAAGTCATCAAACAGACTCTTGTTGTTCTCATTCTTCTTCTCAATAAGCTCAAGTATGGCATCTATCTCTTAGTGTTTCAGTTCTTGTAGAGTCTTGTATGTTAGATGCCATATCTTCAATTTGGATATCATCACTATCTCCTTGATCCATAGATTATTGACTTTCTTAGGAATGACAGTGATACAATCAATCTGCTTCTTCAGCTCCCTCAGATAGAACTGAGTGTCACCAGCCTGTTCCCTTGTGGCTTTCAGAAACTCCAAGAAGGCTTTATCATGATAAATATTGGAGTTCGCAACTTCTTGTAGCTTGGCCTCAGTAACAACTTTAACTTCTACAGGCTTGGCACTCTCAGGTAAGGAGGTTGGAGATTTGTCAGATGGCATACTCCCTGCAACCACTGTAGTAGTTATGGATTGCTTTTGTCCTCCAGGAGTAGTGATGTGCACAGTTGGTAGAGTGACAACTGGCAAGGTAGATGGAGGCTCATCCACTTTGGATTTTCCTTTGCCAGGCACATTTGGTAGAGATTTTGAAGAAGCTCTTTGTTGACCACCCTCTTTTATTATTATGCCTTTCTCCCCCTTTGTATTTGAGTTCCCTTTCTCCCCCTTTGGATTTGAGTTCCTTGTCTTCTTCTCCCCCTTAGGCTTGTTGTCAGGCACTAAGGCTGTAGAAATGTCCTTTGGGATTGAAGATGCATCAGGGAGAGGGAGACCCATATGCTTCATCATAGCAGCTAACATGGATTGTTGATACAGAAGGACATCAGCTGTGGTGGATGCTTGAGTGTCCAACTGATCATTTAGAAGTGCAACCTTTTCTGTAAGATGAGCATTGGACTTGGTGAGAGTAGCCACCTCCTTCTCAAGTGCATCCACTTTGTTGAATAACTCAGTAGATTTGAAGCCAGACAAGGATTGTTCTTTGAGTCTCTGCACTTCAAATCTAGTCATGTCATGTACTGGGACTTCAGTAATCAGTCTGTCTCCATATAGATTTTTGAACATGGTCCTCAGCATGGCATTGGCATCTGTGGTCTGATCAGATAGAATTTGAAATTGATGCCCCAGACCTGTGACAGTATCCTTTAGCAGAGCTAGCCCATTATCCATCTTGGTGCAGGTGGTGTTGCAGTGTTTGATGTCTTTGAACACACTGTCTAGCTGAGGGAATTTGGCATCAAATGTCCTCTTGATTGCTTCTACTGTGGTGGTGGTCTTATCACACACTCTATTGACCTCAGTTTTGACACCTTTTCCCATATAGTGAGCAGCCTTGAGGAATCCCTTGTGTGTATCATTCATAGCCTCATACACTTCACCAGGGGTCAGAGATTTGGCATTGGAGCCCAGTGAAGTGAGGTATTCCTCCCTGAGATACTGAAGTGCTTCATCAAGAGTAATATCATATTTTCCTTGCAACCAGGCATCTATGTTGCCATCTCTCTCAGCATCATCAATGATCTTTGTCTTCTGCACCTCCACATCATCCCTATGGCATAACAGAATAGCCTCATAGTCTGGATTAGGCATGTCTGCAGTGAGAAGGTTCTGAGCGATCTTTGTGAACTCAGGAATCTGATCCACAATTAAGCTTTGAAGTGCTTCAACCGTCAATTGTTGTGGAGCAGACCCTGATCCTGAAGCACTGTCATGTTGCACAGGCTTCAGCCATTGTGACATGAAGTCAGAGCTAGAGCTAGGCAAGCTAGACTCCTCAGTTACAGATGCAACTTCTGTAACCGGATGGATTGACTCTACTACTGGTGTCACCACAGAAGTGGGATGAATTACACCAGCAGTTGACACAGGCACAGAGTCTCTAGTAAAAACTAGTGGAACCTCTGTGTTTGTGATGGTGTCATCAGGAGATGCCTCAGCATGCATTCCCTCACCATCTAAATGTGGGTTCTGAGTGGTGAACAAAGTGTCATGCACTAAGTCACTTGAAATTATTGGCTCATCAAGAGAAAAGAATTCTTGATGATCAATACCTTGCATATCAGTTTCCTGAGTTGCAGGTTCCAAAGAAATTTCAGAGTTAGATTCTGGAAGAGAAGTGTGTTTAAGAGTAGATTTTGGCAACTCCCCCTGAGAGATAGAGGGAGTTTCAAATGTGATGTGCTCTCCACTCAGTGTTGTGCCAGCCTTATCACTCCCATGTGCTGACTCTATACAAGAAGGTGCATTGGGGAGGATGCTTGATTCTATAGGTGCACCCTGTTGAGAGGATACACCTAGTGAGCTGTGTGCCCCTGATTTTACAACTTCAGCCATTTGTGTGACTGAAGAGGTGGTCTTAGTTTTCTTCTTTTTTGTCCTGTGTAAGGGTGACTCAGGTTCCTCACTTCCTAGACCTAATTCAACAGCTAATGCTGCTTCAGATAAGATATTTAATGGTGCAGACATTACTTCCTTTCTCTTCTTTTTACTAACATCACCCTTTTGAGAGGATGATGCAGTTGGCTCAGTATGTGGTAGAGTGTTTGGTTGAGAGGGTTGGTTAGCAGGCCCTGGGTTAGCATTTTGTTCTACTTGCTTGGGCTGTGCTAACTTAGATTTTGCATCAAATGTTGGCATGTTGTGGGGATAAGTCCTAAACAAACTCTCCATATGGGGAGTTATGTTCAGTCTTACATCCACATCATTCCTAGTCTCCAAATTACCAAAAATGAGTTTGGTCATGGACTTAGGATAGCCTATTTTATTTTTATCAATCCCAGGCAATTCAATCAATGGAGCATTTTTATAATTAAGTACAGATTGAATAAAGCGAGGGAAGAAAATATCAGTACCTCTCTTGGTTGTGTTCTTACCAAGTCTCCCATATAATTCTTGGAGGATGATTTGGCCAACATCAATCTTCTTTCCATAGGCCAAAGCATATCCAATTTGCTGCACAGGTGCACTGATTTGATCAAAGCTTGATTTCCTGGCAGTGAAGACTTGGAGAAGAGTTGCAAACACATAGCTCCACTCCTTTCTCAGATTCTTTCTGTTTAGCTTTCCAAGATTGATCCCATCTGAGTAGTTGATGATGTAAGAACCCTGATTTTTGATATTATTGGAGTAGACGGAATGAATAGTAACTTTGTTATGTAAGAGAAGTGAATCCCACCCCCATATATGAATGACGGATAAATGAAGATTTGTAATGATATTATGTTCCCTTATGGAAAATAAGTGTATGTAAATGTCGACGGATTTCGCAAAATTCTATTTTATTATTTTCGTACATTTCCGGGGTATCGATAAATACGAATACTACGACAAGATCATGGTTTTATTATTTTGAGAACCAAGGAACTATATATATACTTAAAATTAGGAAGTTGGATTTTAGAAAGAATATTGAAGGAAAAACTCCACCAAAAAATGTTTAAGATTTATTTAGAAAATTATGGAAATTGGAAAATACCTACTAACCATGCAAGGTGGCAAGATTTCATGCATCCCATGCAAATTCCATGCAAACCACCTAGTCTAAGATTAGAACCAAGTAGTTGGTAGCTAGTTAGAAACAAACTAAACTACAAGAATCTAGTTAGTAGCTAGTTGGCTTACTTTTTGAAAAGTGGAGACAACCAAGTACCATGGCCATACCTCTAGCCATACTTAGGTTGTACATTCATATACTTACATTACTACATATCACCCAAGCTCATTTCACACCACATATTCATCCAACACAAAAAAGAAAAGAAAACAACCCCCCCCCCTTTAACATTACTCTCGGCCAAAGGCAAAAAGGAGAAGAAAAGAAAAATTCTTCTCCCACTTCCCATCACTCTAAATTCAAGACAAAAATCCTAGGTACTCTACATCATATAAGGAAGGTATGATATGAATTTCAACCCTTTTCATCCATTAGTTTTCTAGTTATAAATTCTTAAAGTTCTAGGTGAATAGTAACTCTTATTGTTCTTGTTTTTGGATCTTGAAGATCAAGCCATAGATTGATCAACCAAGGTGTTTGGAGAGTATTTCAAGCTTTGTTAAGTTACTAAGAGCTTCAAGGAAGGTATAAATTCTAACCCTTAGTAGCCATGGCAAGAACATTGCTTAGTATTAGTAGATCTAAAAGATTGGTGCACAAAAGTGTTGATTATAGTTTGATTTATGAAAAATCATGGATGTTGATGGTTATTGTCATATTGAAAATTATTTTTATGTGGTATGAGATCCCATAAGTGTATGAGAATTTTGTTGGGAGTTTGTGATGATTTTTGGAGTTGGTGGAATTTTTGAGAAGAGACATGACTTGTGGTAAAGGAGTTGTTGAACAATCTGCACTGACCCCTTTTTGAAACTGTGATTCGGAACCCTTAAACTGATCCCCTGAACACCTACCTTATATTTTTGGAAAGGTCTTGATCTGTAGTTTCTGGATATGTAAGGCTCATAGCTAGGTGATGTATAGATTTTAAGTTATAGCCGAAAGAGTGAGTTGTGTTTCTGGACTATGGACTGCACTAAGTGACCCTCTTGTGAACCTTGTTTAAACACCTTAAAAATTATTTGGGATCATGGAAAAATTAGAGAAGCTAGGAAATACAGTGGTGAAGGCTACCCAAAAAGAATTGGATTAAAATATGAATTTTTGGATTTTATAAAAATGATAGAGTAAAATTCGCGCAAGGGAAAAAGTCGATTAGTGGACCAAAATTCTAAGTTAATGATTATGATTCGAACGTGGTAACTAAATTAAGTCGAGTAAGTGACGAGCGTAAACGAGTGATGTCATGGACCTATAGTGGGGCTAGGGAGTCATAAGACGAAGTCGTTAAGTTAATTTCGTGTCCCCTTAAAACCCCGTAATTAGAAAGAAATTGTTAAGGTACTAACGAACGATTATTGTTTATGTATAGATCGTTCGAACTCACACGCTCGACCACCCCAACCAAACCAAGGCAAGTTTACTTTTCAAAACTTATATATATACAAGGATTTTCACTGTTGTGTTTGTAGTTTTCAAATTATATCAAATGCTATGTTTATCGAAGTATTGATGCAATTGAGATTGAACAAGTACATGTATGCTTTTACCCCTTGAACTTAGATTGAAATGTTTTCTTCGGACAACGACTCTAGCAATAGAGGTCGTAGCGGTCCGTATATACTATTGACCGGGGAGCGGTATATTATTATATCGTATCTATATTGCGAAAACCCGAAGGGTCATTCGGGTGGTATCGTATATTCAAATAACTATTATTATATCTTCGTAAATACTCGAAACCCTATCTTGGATTGAAAGTTTATTTTATTAAATAATTATTTTATTAATTATTGATATTAAATCTTAAAATATCATTTAATAATTATTGTTCACTATTTTAAAAACAAAGTTAATCCAAGATACCTTTTAATACTTTCAAACTCGAACTTTTTCGAACTCAAAACATTTTCGAAAACCCCCGGTCGGGTTCTGCTTCTTGTATGATTTCAAGAATTATCGGTCGACTGATGTCGAACCACAATTACTCTGTTTTCAATCAAAATCAAGTTTTTAAAAGAAAAAGAAAAAGGGACTCTGGCAGGTGTGGGAATCGTTGACGAACGATTCCCGGGATGTGTAAGCGGCCGTGAGCCAGGCGGTCCATCAATTATTATTCCGGCCCATGTGTTGCCGAAGGATGATTACGGATGTAGTTTTCATCGAGGGTGATTACGGATGTAGTTTTCACCCGGGGATAGTTACGGATGTAGTTTCTATCCTTCTACCGGTAGAGAAGACCCGCGGATTATTGGACTCGGATGTGGCGACTGATCATCGTCAATCCCTGTCAGGTTTTATGTTTTCTTTAAGTCCCATCATCCACTTTGGAAAAATGCTCAAACACTGCTTCTTGGGCCTAAGTGCCAAGTTGCCGATAGTGTGGTTTTTGATGAGAAAATATTGATATTGTGCAGTATCTAGAACTGCAAGATTTTCTGTAAAGATTGGCACGTGTTAGTGCACTCTTGCAATTATTTCAAAGAATGAAATGTTTTTGAATGAGAAACTTCCCAAGCTAATGGAAGGAAAGAGGTTTTGCAATAACGTATTCCCTGTACAGTATGATAACCGTAGAGTGTTTTGCCGAAAATGATATGCTTATATATATATATTTTTTCAAACTTGAGATATATTGAGATGAGAACCTTGTAAAGGATTCATATGTTATTCTTAAAGCTCCTTAGTGAGTATAAATGTTTTATACAAACTTGGACATATATATTGTCGAATTATGTTTTGTAATCTGAGATATACACCCATATAGTTGGGAACGTTTTCAAAGTAAACCACTTTATTATTTTCCAAATTGGTGAACTTGCTGAGCATTATGTAGCTCATTCTTGCTTTATAAAAACTTTTCAGAAAGGGAAGAATTTGGCCGATTAACTCCGCACCAGCAGAAGAGGAGTAGAAGAATTACCCGGAGATGATATAGTCCATGATAAATACTACAGAGTAGTCTGATAGGTTTTCAACTGTAATAGTAAGACTTGTCTTCAAGTGTAGTTGTATAAGTGGAATTGCGTAAGACTCTGGATTGTACAGATGAACTGTAATATTTAGTGTTACTTTTGGTTATCGTTTCTGAGGCTCTAACTTGATTGTGTGTAAGATTGAGGTATGGATGGATATATTGTTGAGTTGTAAAGATAATACAGGTATGATATGGTTGGATGATGATGTGACGGCCTGAATCTTTGACCTCAGATTTGGGGGCGTCACAGAAATGGTATCAGAGAGATAAGTTACAGTACTCGGAAACGAGAGTGTTGAGAGTTAAGTCTAAGTCGGAGAATGACATAAGAGATCGTAGTAAACTTATCATTGGACTACCGGAAGAGGTACAGGTGAGTAGAATGGACTGGAGTGTTTACTGGAGGTATTATACTAGGGTCGATAGAATCCTTAGAGACCTTCAGAATGATGAATAGAGGTTTGAGAGTCGTACATGACCTATCATATGTAATGATATAGGAAGCATAGCAAAATCTCAAGAGCAGCTGAGGTAGAGGCGATATTGCCAATATGATCGGATGACTAGGCTGGCATAAATTTTATGGCCCATAGTCCTTCACAGTTTAAGAGGCAGCATTTTCAGAATCAAGAAGTTTAGACTTCCCTACATAATTAAGGGTACTTAGTACTTGGAATAATGACAGTCTTTTACTTTGGCTATAAGATCCAATTTTCGATAGGTAACGGGTTTACCTGAAAGGTGGTTACTATGCCGTTGTGGATTTCATCACTCTTGATGGCGAATTTTACATGTGTTAAACGAGAATTTTATCATAAGACGAGCGTGCGGGATAATTCCACGCATGATTCGGACGCTAGAGCATGATAGTTCAACTTAGAGAACAAACAAGCAGAATTAACAAAGCGACTCTAGTGAAGTTGAATATGGTTGCAACGAGCGATACAGTGATCTCAGAGTCTACCAAGAGAAGAGACCAGTGAGTCTATACTGGAATTCTTTTGATAGAAATTTTAGCAGAGACTACGCACATATACTTGTAAACCTATATATTGCTGGTAACGTATGTTCACGTGCACACACACCGCCACTGAACCTATGGACTGCATTGAGATCCCTGAGAGATCTCTTTGATCTGTTCCCAGGGGGAATTGGCCACTTGTGATTCATGTCGAAAGGCATGAAGTAGGACCCTATGGACTTAGCAGGTGTCCCTGAAATGATGTGAAGTTTGGTCTTCAAGATAAAGCACGGAAATGACAGATATATTGTGAAATCCCAACTCGATAAATGACTTTAAGATGATGATCGAGAGACAAACTAGCTGGCGTCTTGTATTACGAAGATGAAGAGATGGAGTTACCCTCATATTGGTGATAATGAGATGCACGAATGGTTATTAACTTATTTTGGTAACTATCGGCTGGTGCACTACTTCATTTTAAACTTTTCATTAACCATGTTACCTCGATTAGTTTATATCAGGTAATCCTTCTAGCTTTCTACTTCAAACTTGTGGAATAACCACCAGTGATATACTTTCTCTAAACCGGGACTCATCCAAAGTATCTTATTTGATCCCCGAGTATTCTATTTGAAGTTTATAATTATTTCGTTCTGCTCAGGACTATTTACACTTCCTTTCAATTATCCAAGGAATGTTCAACAATTGTTTCCTTAATTAATCAATGAATATTCATAAACGAATATTGATATTTGACTACTTCTTTCATACTTGCACTCTTCAGTCGAGCCCATAAATATTTATCAACTTGTTGAGAACAGGGATGATCTAACATCCAGCTATTCCTCATGAATCCTTTCTTCTATTCAAAATGAGATTGTGCGTCGTACATTGAAATCATAGTAAGGATATCATTTTGATACTAGTATTCTGAATTTTATTCTACTGTAAGATCTGATAAAGCATGTGTACGGAGGCACCCTTGGGTGGACCGTTTCACTGATAAGTAATATTTGATGAGAGGTTATCGATTGTTCCGATACCTAGAACATTCTCTTCATGTTTTATAGTTTTCTTTTTTTTTCAAACTTAATAACTTCTTATTTCCATTCGTTGTCCAAGTAGCCTAAAGTTTCTCCAGTGGCTACGATGTTGAAATTCCGTTCTAGCCAATTGAAACTGTCTAGTCGATATGTCAATATGAATGACTAGTTGATTGTTCTAACTAGTCAAAATGGTAATGTTGTGAAGAACACCTAGCTAATTGTCCTAGCTAGTGGTGATGTCTCAAACAGGCGAACTAGCAAATTTTGTCTAGCTAGTTGCTAGTGTTTCTTGAAAAGGACTAGTTATTGTTTCACTAGTCCAACTCCCAATTTAATTCATTCAGCAATTCCTCAATGCATTTTGCATGTGGTAAAGTATGATAATGAAAGTTTTGACGAATAACTTGATTGAGACCTAGTGAGGTCGCCCACTCAACTTGAATTCTACCCATCTTCGTACCAGACTTTATGTCACTTGAATATTCTGTTCTTTCATTCATATATGAAGATACATTTGAAACCATAGATTACTTGAATGATAAACTGCTTCATTTTTTTATCATCACATAGTAGAATTTCTTTCGATCGGTTGACCTTTATCAATGGGACTTTTTAGATCCTCTATTTTTCAAGAGGAAAAGTATTCCCCAGATGTAAGAATTGTATAAAGACCGTCTTTATGACTTTCGTATCCAACAATCATTGTCCTCGTGCAACATTCTCTATGATATCACCTTACCAAATTCTCAGGACATGAAGGAATAAACCTTGTTGTATTCTTTTTGTCCATCCTTACATCTCCGAAAATCGATACTCCTAGTATTTGGAACCATCAACATTCTTGGAACATCCAATGTGGAATTCTTATTGAAATTATCTATTGGACCTTGTTATTTTAAAACCATTCCTTTCAAAAGTGATTACTCTAAGGTGAACGGGAGGTACAATTGTGAACCGTTGCACTAATATGAGATCAAAAACCAAATATTGTAATTGTGCGGCCAGAGCGTTATGCCGAGTAATTATTAAAGTAGAAATAACATGTCGGGGCATACCACAAGACCTTTAATATTAGTGTGAGGAAAGTTATAGGAAATGATGAGGTGGTTGGGAGTACGTTCCAACCAACCGTTGTCAGGATGTTATAGTAATGAATTCTGGAGTTACCAAGCCTTTTCCTGATCCAAGGAATTCAAATCGATTGCGATGTAAGACATATCCTTAGAGGAAACTAACATGGAAGTGAGATGGACAAGAAAGGAAGGAATATCGTGGCAAGAATGTGAAGCTTTACTTAGCTAAAAGGGATTGATGCACATAGCGAGACATAAAGTTTAAAAGGCCCTTAATAGCAAATGGATGCATAGATATGTCCCAATGATCCTTCGAGATTACCACCTAATCAAGTTTATTGGGAATCGCAGCAGCATACAGGCCTCAGGCTGATTGGCGCCAGTTGTGAAAGAGGACGAGCGCATGACATCTTACCTATACCATCGAGAACTAAAACCCTCATCGGAAATGGAGGAATTGTTGACTGGTTAAAGTGCGTAGTTGTTTTTCTAAGATAAGGTTAAAGAGAAGGTTTCACCAACTCCAGATCGACCTCTGTACTGCACCAAAGTCGGCATTTCACATTAATGTAAACATTATAAATTCTGATAGTATCATGTGGATTGACTAGTGAGTCAGAAGCCCTTGTGGGTTGATAAATAAAGTTTTAAGGATGATATGAGCGATTAGTAACAACCTCGTTGTTAGCTATACTTCATGATGAGAAGAGGACTTTGAGGGTCACAATGATGCGTCTTTCAAGAGTTTAAGAGGTGTGCTGATGCAGTAGAAAGGGGATGATAGCCTATACTTCTAAACAACATAAAGGTTACGGGATAGGATATACTAACCATGAGTCGGGGATTAGCCATGATAGCGTTCACGCATAAAACTGAGACGTTGACCTTATGAGAAAAGTGTGAAATTTTTCCACAAGTGCCATAAGTATATCTTCATATTAGAACTAAACATAAGAAAGAGAAGGTGACGAAAGGGAGCAGGGAGTATAATGGAGAGATTTGTTATTACCCATGAAGGGCCAGTGTGGTGGCCGATACCTATAGAAGGAATTATTCGAAATTGGAATTCAGTCAGTATATTGACCAAGAAAATAGAGTATATACAATAAAGAATAATGTTAGAGGAAAATGACTAGATTATGGGGAAGGACAAAGATGTATAGAGAATTAAGAGAATGTTTGGCAAACGGGTATGAAGAATGGTATTGGCAAACTATTAAGTACAAACGCGACATGTCGAAAACAGAATGATAGAGATCTAGTGGATTAATTCCGCCTGTAGAAAATCTTGAACGTGGACAGAATTATAATGGATTTCATAAGTAGGTCGTCGAAGACCGAGCCAAGAGATGGCCCTAGTTGATTTATAATTGTTGAACCAAGTGATTTACCTACGAGGGACTTTCCATTTGGAAAATTATCGATTTATATACGGAAGAGATGGTGGTGCAATATAAAACTTCTGCAGTGATTACGTCAGATAGAGACTTAAGGGAAGAAGAATTATCCAGACGATCGAATTTATATTTAGTGTCGTGCCTTAGATTTCACGGGGCAGTCGAGAATAAAAACTTATCCATGAAACGAATGTTGTTATCACGATCGGCACCATGCGGACGTAAGGACGTCTCTTGCAAAGCGTACTACGAAAAAAAAAAAAAAAAAAGTTTCGTTTTTGTTGCGTTACGAAGAAGTCAATGAACGAGGGATTTGAAAGGATATATTTGGTGGCCAAATATGAAGAAGGACATAGCAGAGTGGGTAATTATTGATAGATTGACCAAGTCAGCACATTTTCTTCCAATCAACGAGAGATACACTGTCGACAAGCTGATAGATATCTACTTAAAAGAGATTGTGGTTAGGCATGGGGTTCCTGTGAGCATCGTATCAGATAGAGACCCAAGATTCAACTCCAGGTTCTGGAGGAGTTTTCAGGATTGTGTGGGGACTAAGTTAAACATGAGTACTGCATACCATCCCCAAACAGACGGACAGAGCGAGAGAACCATCCAGACCATCGAGGACATGTTGAGAGTATGTGCCATAGATTTCAAGGGAAGTTGGGACGACCACTTGCCATTGATCGAATTTTCCTACAACAACAGTTACCATGCGAGTATAGGCATGCCCCCATACGAAGCTTTGTACGGACGAAGATGTCGGTCTCCATTGTGTTGGGAAGAGGTAGGAGAACGGAAGATTTTAGGGCCTGAACTGGTCCAACAGACAAGAGAAACTATCGAACTTATAAGAGGACGGCTGGTAGCGGCCCAAGACAGACAGAAGAAGTATGCGGACCAGTCCCGCAAAGATAAGGAATATGAGGTAGGAGAGTTCGTGATGTTAAAAGTGTCACCGTGGAAGGGATTGATGAGATTTGGTAAGAAGGGGAAACTAAGCCCGAGATTTATTGGACCTTTTGAGATCTTGAAACGAGTTGGAAAGTTAGCCTATGAATTGGCCTTACCTCCGAGCTTACAACAAATACATAATGTGTTTCATGTGTCCATGCTACGACCCTACCATACCGACTTCCGACATGTGATAGAACCTGATCAAGTGGATCTGCAACCAGACTTAACATATGTGGAGCAACCCGTAGAAATCATGGATAGAAAAGAACAGGTGCTGAGGAACAAGGTTGTCAAACTAGTGAGAGTCTTGTGGAGGAATCAGAATGTCGAAGAATCAACATGGGAACTAGAGAGCGCGATGCGTGAAAAGCACCCCCAACTGTTTTCAACCTGATTCCGGGACGGAATCCTTTTAAGGAGGGGAGGCTGTAAGAACCCTGATTTTTGATATTATTGGAGTAGACGGAATGAATAGTAACTTTGTTATGTAAGAGAAGTGAATCCCACCCCCATATATGAATGACGGATAAATGAAGATTTGTAATGATATTATGTTCCCTTATGGAAAATAAGTGTATGTAAATGTCGACGGATTTCGCAAAATTCTATTTTATTATTTTCGTACATTTCCGGGGTATCGATAAATACGAATACTACGACAAGATCATGGTTTTATTATTTTGAGAACCAAGGAACTATATATATACTTAAAATTAGGAAGTTGGATTTTAGAAAGAATATTGAAGGAAAAACTCCACCAAAAAATGTTTAAGATTTATTTAGAAAATTATGGAAATTGGAAAATACCTACTAACCATGCAAGGTGGCAAGATTTCATGCATCCCATGCAAATTCCATGCAAACCACCTAGTCTAAGATTAGAACCAAGTAGTTGGTAGCTAGTTAGAAACAAACTAAACTACAAGAATCTAGTTAGTAGCTAGTTGGCTTACTTTTTGAAAAGTGGAGACAACCAAGTACCATGGCCATACCTCTAGCCATACTTAGGTTGTACATTCATATACTTACATTACTACATATCACCCAAGCTCATTTCACACCACATATTCATCCAACACAAAAAAGAAAAGAAAACAACCCCCCCCCCCTTTAACATTACTCTCGGCCAAAGGCAAAAAGGAGAAGAAAAGAAAAATTCTTCTCCCACTTCCCATCACTCTAAATTCAAGACAAAAATCCTAGGTACTCTACATCATATAAGGAAGGTATGATATGAATTTCAACCCTTTTCATCCATTAGTTTTCTAGTTATAAATTCTTAAAGTTCTAGGTGAATAGTAACTCTTATTGTTCTTGTTTTTGGATCTTGAAGATCAAGCCATAGATTGATCAACCAAGGTGTTTGGAGAGTATTTCAAGCTTTGTTAAGTTACTAAGAGCTTCAAGGAAGGTATAAATTCTAACCCTTAGTAGCCATGGCAAGAACATTGCTTAGTATTAGTAGATCTAAAAGATTGGTGCACAAAAGTGTTGATTATAGTTTGATTTATGAAAAATCATGGATGTTGATGGTTATTGTCATATTGAAAATTATTTTTATGTGGTATGAGATCCCATAAGTGTATGAGAATTTTGTTGGGAGTTTGTGATGATTTTTGGAGTTGGTGGAATTTTTGAGAAGAGACATGACTTGTGGTAAAGGAGTTGTTGAACAATCTGCACTGACCCCTTTTTGAAACTGTGATTCGGAACCCTTAAACTGATCCCCTGAACACCTACCTTATATTTTTGGAAAGGTCTTGATCTGTAGTTTCTGGATATGTAAGGCTCATAGCTAGGTGATGTATAGATTTTAAGTTATAGCCGAAAGAATGAGTTGTGTTTCTGGACTATGGACTGCACTAAGTGACCCTCTTGTGAACCTTGTTTAAACACCTTAAAAATTATTTGGGATCATGGAAAAATTAGAGAAGCTAGGAATTACAGTGGTGAAGGCTACCCAAAAAGAATTGGATTAAAATATGAATTTTTGGATTTTATAAAAATGATAGAGTAAAATTCGCGCAAGGGAAAAAGTCGATTAGTGGACCAAAATTCTAAGTTAATGATTATGATTCGAACGTGGTAACTAAATTAAGTCGAGTAAGTGACGAGCGTAAACGAGTGATGTCATGGACCTATAGTGGGGCTAGGGAGTCATAAGACGAAGTCGTTAAGTTAATTTCGTGTCCCCTTAAAACCCCGTAATTAGAAAGAAATTGTTAAGGTACTAACGAACGATTATTGTTTATGTATAGATCGTTCGAACTCACACGCTCGACCACCCCAACCAAACCAAGGCAAGTTTACTTTTCAAAACTTATATATATACAAGGATTTTCACTGTTGTGTTTGTAGTTTTCAAATTATATCAAATGCTATGTTTATCGAAGTATTGATGCAATTGAGATTGAACAAGTACATGTATGCTTTTACCCCTTGAACTTAGATTGAAATGTTTTCTTCGGACAACGACTCTAGCAATAGAGGTCGTAGCGGTCCGTATATACTATTGACCGGGGAGCGGTATATTATTATATCGTATCTATATTGCGAAAACCCGAAGGGTCATTCGGGTGGTATCGTATATTCAAATAACTATTATTATATCTTCGTAAATACTCGAAACCCTATCTTGGATTGAAAGTTTATTTTATTAAATAATTATTTTATTAATTATTGATATTAAATCTTAAAATATCATTTAATAATTATTGTTCACTATTTTAAAAACAAAGTTAATCCAAGATACCTTTTAATACTTTCAAACTCGAACTTTTTCGAACTCAAAACATTTTCGAAAACCCCCGGTCGGGTTCTGCTTCTTGTATGATTTCAAGAATTATCGGTCGACTGATGTCGAACCACAATTACTCTGTTTTCAATCAAAATCAAGTTTTTAAAAGAAAAAGAAAAAGGGACTCTGGCAGGTGTGGGAATCGTTGACGAACGATTCCCGGGATGTGTAAGCGGCCGTGAGCCAGGCGGTCCATCAATTATTATTCCGGCCCATGTGTTGCCGAAGGATGATTACGGATGTAGTTTTCATCGAGGGTGATTACGGATGTAGTTTTCACCCGGGGATAGTTACGGATGTAGTTTCTATCCTTCTACCGGTAGAGAAGACCCGCGGATTATTGGACTCGGATGTGGCGACTGATCATCGTCAATCCCTGTCAGGTTTTATGTTTTCTTTAAGTCCCATCCTCCACTTTGGAAAAATGCTCAAACACTGCTTCTTGGGCCTAAGTGCCAAGTTGCCGATAGTGTGGTTTTTGATGAGAAAATATTGATATTGTGCAGTATCTAGAACTGCAAGATTTTCTGTAAAGATTGGCACGTGTTAGTGCACTCTTGCAATTATTTCAAAGAATGAAATGTTTTTGAATGAGAAACTTCCCAAGCTAATGGAAGGAAAGAGGTTTTGCAATAACGTATTCCCTGTACAGTATGATAACCGTAGAGTGTTTTGCCGAAAATGATATGCTTATATATATATATTTTTTCAAACTTGAGATATATTGAGATGAGAACCTTGTAAAGGATTCATATGTTATTCTTAAAGCTCCTTAGTGAGTATAAATGTTTTATACAAACTTGGACATATATATTGTCGAATTATGTTTTGTAATCTGAGATATACACCCATATAGTTGGGAACGTTTTCAAAGTAAACCACTTTATTATTTTCCAAATTGGTGAACTTGCTGAGCATTATGTAGCTCATTCTTGCTTTATAAAAACTTTTCAGAAAGGGAAGAATTTGGCCGATTAACTCCGCACCAGCAGAAGAGGAGTAGAAGAATTACCCGGAGATGATATAGTCCATGATAAATACTACAGAGTAGTCTGATAGGTTTTCAACTGTAATAGTAAGACTTGTCTTCAAGTGTAGTTGTATAAGTGGAATTGCGTAAGACTCTGGATTGTACAGATGAACTGTAATATTTAGTGTTACTTTTGGTTATCGTTTCTGAGGCTCTAACTTGATTGTGTGTAAGATTGAGGTATGGATGGATATATTGTTGAGTTGTAAAGATAATACAGGTATGATATGGTTGGATGATGATGTGACGGCCTGAATCTTTGACCTCAGATTTGGGGGCGTCACAGATGAACTCAAAGAATTCCTCTAACTCTGCATTAGTGGCCATTCTGTCAAATGACTCATGTTGTAGGCCCAGTGCTTGGTTCATGTCTGCAGTAGTGATAGTGATTTCCTTATCTTGAATCTTGCAGTAGATGATATATGAAGTGATTACGTTTTCCAGGGCTACAACCTCTACAATAGCAGAACCCCAAAACTGTTCCAGGATATCTAGATACAGAGTTGGGTTGGCAGAGAGTGCATCCTTGATATATGACTCCGCCATCCATTTCACAAAGCACTTGAAATTGGCATTGGGTGCTTCAACATCACTAGTGAGAGCGATGAAGTTGGTGTTGAACTTTACTGTTGCCATTTGTGTAGAAGAGAGGAAAGAAATTGAAGGTTGAAGAAGAAATTTGGCTTTTCGTAGCTAGGGTTTCAGGGGTTTAGAGAGTGTAGATGCTTGAGAAATTGAATGAAATGAGTCGAATAGATGTGAAATTGTATAAGTATGAAGTACTTGAATTGTCGATTAGCAGAAAGTTTTGTATCGACAAGTCAGGCATTCGAGAAGTAGAAAACAACTATTCGAGAAGTCAAGAAAGGCTTAATCGATAACTCAAGCAGATAGAAACTCACAGCTGGCAGTTATCTAACTTAGAAATAATTCTAAATTAAATAATATATGTTTTTATGAGTGAATTAAAATTTTAGACAAAAGTCCAAAATCGGTTAAAATTTAGCGAGAATTCAGCCTTTTCAAATGATTCGAGAACTCAAATATAGTGTTCGAGAACTCAGTTACTCTATTCGAGAAGTCAAGAATACCTCTATTCGATATCTCAGAAAGACTCTATTCGAGAACTCAAGAGTACTCTAATGAGACTTATTAGAGATGTCGAATAGTGAATCATTCGAGAAGTCTGACTTATCGAACTATACCCATCACTCATAGAAATTTGATTTTCACTATCTTTTAAAATTTACCAGACATATTCATTGAAAAATATCCTAGCAAATTAAATAGTGATTTTCTCAAAATTTCATAGAAATTTTAAGTTAATAGAAATATGATTTTCAACATATGCAACAGATTTGAAATATTTATAAATCATATTTCAGCCAACACTTACTCCAAAAATATTGAGAATTTAGATAAAGTAAGTGTTTACTGCTGCAACAATCTAGATGGTGTATTCACTTAGCCAGAATCTGAAGAATTAAGCATTCCAATCTCACTTACCAACCTTGTGAAGGTGGCTTCATCTAATGGCTTAGTGAATATATCAGCTAGTTGTTTATCTGTAGAGACATAATGCAACTCAATGGTTCCATTAGTTGCATGTTCTCTTATGAAATGATATCTGATGTCAATGTGCTTTGTTCTAGAATGATTGACAGGATTGGCAACTATAGAGATTGCACTTGTGTTGTCACACATGATTGGAATTCTTTCCAACACAAGTCCATAATCTCTAAGTTGATTTCTAATCCAAAGCACTTGAGCACAGCAACTTCCAGCAGCTATGTATTCAACCTCAGCTGTAGAAGTTGACACAGATTGTTGCTTCTTACTATACCAAGAAACTAACCTTTGTCCAAGAAACTGGCAGCTTCCTGAGGTGCTTTTCCTATCCACTCTGCATCCAGCATAATCAGCATCAGAATAACCAACCAGATTGAACCCTGTGTCCTTAGGATACCATAATCCCAAGTTAGGAGTGCCCTTCAGATATCTAAAGATCCTTTTTATTGCAATCAAATGTGATTCCTTTGGATTTGATTGAAACCTTGCACACAAGCATGTAGCAAACATGATGTCTGGCCTACTTGCAGTGAGGTAGAGTAGAGAACCAACCATGCCTCTGTAGACTGAGATATCTACTTTCTTGCCTTTAGCATCATCATCCAGTTTAGTGGCAGTGGCCATGGGTGTCTTGGCAGGTGAACAATCTTCTAAGTCAAACTTCTTCAATAAATCCTTGATGTACTTGGTTTGACTGATAAAGATACCATCCTTCCTTTGACTGACTTGCAACCCTAGAAAGAATGTCAACTCTCCCATCATACTCATCTCATATCTGCTCTGCATGAGTTTAGAGAATTTCTCACACAGCTTCTCATTTGTAGAACCAAAAATGATATCATCCACATAGATTTGGACTAGGATAATATCATCACCATGCTTCTTGTAAAACAGTGTCTTGTCCAATGTGCCTCTAGTGAATTGATTTTCAAGAAGAAATTGTGATAAAGTATCATACCATGCTCTTGGAGCTTGCTTAAGTCCATACAGTGCCTTAAGCAATCTGTAGACAAATTCTGGGAAATGTGGATCCTCAAAGCCAGGTGGTTGTTGCACAGAAACCTCTTCTTCCAACTCTCCATTTAGAAATGCACTCTTGACATCCATTTGATAAACTTTAAAGTTTGAATGAGCAGCAAATGCCAAGAATATTCTAATGGCTTCCAATCTAGCAACAGGGGCAAATGTCTCATCATAATCAATGCCTTCCTGTTGAGAGTATCCTTTTGCAACCAGCCTTGCTTTGTTTCTTATTATTACACCATCTTCATCCATCTTATTCTTCAGAACCCATTTTGTTCCAACAATGGTTCTATTCTTTGGTGCAGGCACAAGTTCCCATACTTTGTTCCTTTCAAATTGATTCAGCTCCTCTTGCATGGCAATAATCCAATCTGGATCCAACAGTGCATCATCAAGTTTCTTAGGCTCAACTTGTGATAGAAAACATCCATAGAGGCACTCATTTTGAGTTGCTCTCCTAGTCCTTACTCCTGCATTAGGATCTCCAATGATTTGCTCTGCAGTGTGTGATCTATCCCATTTCCTCGAGTGTTCAGCCTGACTTCTCAACCTTGATGTTGCTTCATCATCCACATCATGGTCATACTCATTTCCTCCCCCTGTGAAGTTGCCATTACTCACAGGTGTGTCTTCGATGCTTGTTTCTCCACTATCGATTGGCACAAATTCTTCTCTTGTATCATCAATCACTTGAGTTTGTTGAACTTGAGTTTCAACTCCAGTTTCAATCTCTTCATCAGAATCATCTAGATTATCAAACTTCAATGGATCTTTGTCTTCATCATTGGCTTCTTCTAGTCCAGGTAGTTTGCTGTCATCAAATGTTACATCTGTGCTTTCCATAACTTTCTTTTGACTGATGACATAAACCTTGTATGCAATTCTTTCCATAGAATAGCCAAGAAAAATTCCTTCAAATGCTTTTGCATCAAACTTTCCAACATATTCAGAATTATCCTTTAGTACAAAGCATTTGCTTCCAAAAGTATGAACATACTTTAGAGTAGGCTTCTTTCCAGTCATCAAGTTGTAAGGTGTCTTTCCAGTGTTTTTGTTGATGAGGGTCCTGTTCTGAATATAGCATGCAGTGCTCACAGCCTCAGCCCAAAAACATGTAGGCATTTTTGCATCAAGTAACATTGTTCTAGCAGCCTCAATTAGAGTTCTATTCTTTCTCTCAATGACTCCATTTTGTTGTGGAGTCCTTGGAGCTGAGAATTGATGAGAAATTCCATTCTCTTTGCAAAATGCTTCAAGTGTGGCATTTCTGAACTCTGTTCCATTATCACTCCTCAATGCAATCACACTTGCATCGTTTGCCTTTGCTTCCTTGTCAACTTTCTTTATGTGCTCAATAATTACTTGTGGAGCCTCATCTTTTGATGCCAGAAATTCCACCCATGTATACCTTGAAAAATCATCAACCATTACCAGGGCATACTTCTTTCTTCCAAGTGACATTATGTTGACAGGCCCAAACAAATCCATATGGATGAGTTGTAATGGCTTGGTTACTGATGTCACTGTCTTTGACTTGTGGCTTGATCTTTTCATTTTTCCTTTTTGACAAGCCTCACACACTCCTTCTTGACAGAATTCGAGTGTGGGCATGCCTCTCACTAACTCTCTTTTGACTAGAGAATTAATGGTCTTGAAGTTCATGTGTGATAGTTTCTTGTGCCACAGCCAACAATCTTCATTTGATGCTTTTGAGTAAAAGCAACAAATTTTGTCCTTGTTTGCAGAGTCCATATTGGCTACAAACAGGCTTCCCTTCCTTACTCCAGATAGAGCAAAATCACCAGTCTTCTTGTGGGTGATCAAACATTCATCTTTGTCAAAATTCAATTTGAATCCTCTATCAGTAAACTGACCAACACTTAGCAGATTATGCTTGAGCCCCTTGACTAGTGCTACATCTTCAATGATGACATTTCCAACTTTCAGCTTGCCATATCCCAATGTGTTACCCATGCTGTCATCTCCAAAAGCAACCATTGGGCCAGCCTTTTCCTCATACTGTGATAGCAGGGCCATATCACCAGTCATATGATTTGAGCATCCACTGTCCAAAATCCACATGACCTTCTTTTCACTTTCTTTGCCCTGCAAACACAAAGGTATTACTTTTCCTTTGGTACCCAAACAAGTTTGGGTCCATGTGACTTAGAGACAGTTTTATCATAAACAACATGCTTGTCAACTTTCTTAGTGTTAGTCTTCTTGTCACTGTTGAAAGTCTTAGAACCTGAAGTTTCAGACTTAGGTGACAGGGGTACCTTCCTAGCTTTAGGAGGACTTGAAGACTTTGACCTTGTGTAGTGTGTGTGAGAATTGTGACTGATACAACCATCAATGAATTGCCTTCTTAAATTAAAACAACTAGTCATAACATTCATATTGCATGGCATACAGTCAAATTTATCACAGAAAGGTGCATCTCTATGACTTAGAGGCACAGAACAATCATAGAAAAGTTTAGATACACTACCAACAGGTTTCTTGCATGCATGAGTTAAATGATTGGTACTGAAACAGTTCTGACAAGTTTTCCTAGGGGCATTAGGCATATAAGCATAGTTGTTATCCTTGTTAATCCCTAACTTACCATTTCTGTTCTGTTTCTTCTTAGTCACTCTCTTTTCTGATTCACTCATCCCAGCTGAGACAAACTTAACAAACTTCTTAGGTCTTGGCCTATCAACTACTGGTTTCTTGGTCTTTGACTTGACACTCTCACCCTTAGAAGATGCTTGCTGTTCACTAGATTGTGCTTCATCCTCATCATTCAACATTTGCTTGATGAGTAAGGCATCCTCATCAATTTCAAATGTTGATTCCTTAAAAATTGGATTTTCAGTTTTTCTCAAAATGTGAGGCACTTTCTCATGAACAGCTATGTCCTCTTCAATGACAGCATAGCCTTTCCTTTGTTTGAGAGAGTCATAGTCAAGTCCAATAGCTGCTTTGGGTTTAGCTTCAATTTTCTCACAGTAGGATTGCACTAAACCAGATGATTTCTTGAAAGTTTTTAGTTTGAATTCATTCTCAGCTAATTCATCCCTAAGAGCCTTCTCTACTTGACTAGCACATAAAACCTTGTTCTTCAAATATTCAACTTCTTTCTTAAGGTTTTCTACTTGCATAGTAGTTAGCTCAAGTTCCTCATTCTTCTTGGTTAATATTTCATTTCTAGTAGACAGTTTAGCAATCTCCTCATTAGCAGCAGTCATACTAGTATGAATATTAAACATTTCAACAGATAATTGTTCAATCATGCATTTGTACTCAGAAACAGACATGTCTATAGTAGTGAGAGATGGTACCTGAGAATCAGATGAAGATGAGTCATCCTTGGAGTTGGCCATCAAGGCATAATTGCAGAATTCTTGTTCCTCTTCATCACTCTCAGAATCATCCCAACACTTCCCTTCAGCTATGTAGGCCTTACCATGTGTCTGCTTTTTCAGAAGGGCCTCATACTTAGCTTCGAGCTCAAGATAATCTCTATCCTTCTTTTTAGGCTTCTTGCATTCACTGGCAAAATGCCCTAGGTCATTGCATCTATAGCACCTTACAGATGACCTATCCACATAACTGGTTTTGAACTTATTTCTGTTTGGTTTCACAGGTGCCTTGTTCTTGTTGGCTGAATGGTTTTGAGTTTTGGGTTTGAAGGGTTGATTTCTTTTAAATCTGATGTTTGGAAATTTTCTGGCCATGAAAGCATATGAAGTATTTTCCATCCCATCAAGTTCTTCCAGAGTGTAAAACTCTTCTTCTTCTTCCTCCTTTTCCTCAACAGGTTCACTCACCCCAGCTTCAGTTTCTTCATCATCTGCCACCTCCTCTATCCTTAGTTGGCTTGTAGATGCTTCTAGGTCCAGAATGGATTTGTTGACAATCAAGGCATATGATGTGTTTATCATCCTACCTTGGTTGGCTTGGATAGCCCTTTTCTGAAGCAACTCAAGTTCATGAGTCTTTAGGACTCCATAGAGCACATCATAGGTGACTTTGTTCAAATCTCTCTCTCTTAGAGAAATGACTCTTTGCTCCAGATGATTTGGTGAAGACAATAGAAATTTCATATTTAACTCCTTGGTGCTGTAAACCTTTCCATTCATCTGCAACTCAGTAACTAGCTTGTGAAACCTTTTAAACATTTCAATGATGCTTTCCTTGGGCTGTGCCATGAAAGCTTCATACTGTGTGACCAGTATCTGTTTCCTGTTTTCCTTAACCTCATCAGTCCCTTCACACAACACCTCAATGTGATCCCACATCTCTTTAGCAGACGTGCATGATGCAATGTTTGCAAACATTGATATGTCCATGGAATCAATGATAAGCAACATGAGGTGGCTGTCAAGAGCAACCTTCTCCCTTTCTGACTCTGTCCACTTTGATGGATCCTTGGCCTCATAAGTTCTTGGGATAGTTATGGTTCCAACAGTCTTCTCTGGTATCTCTTGTTGTGGAACAAAAGGACCATTCTTGAGAATCTCAGGATACAAGGGATGAGAGGCTTTAATGAACAACATCATCTTTATCTTCCAGAGGTTGAAGTTTTCTTTGTCAAACTTAGGGACCTTCACCGTTCCTGTAGTCTTTGGTGTATTCGAACTCATGATCGTTTCTCTGTTTTGAATAAACAGCCCGCTCTGATACCACTTGTTGAGTATTGAATACGGTAAAAGAATACAGAGGGGGGGGTGAATGGATTCTTGAACTTTTCTTGGATTGAGTCTATGTAGCAGATAAGTGCCTGTGTGTGTAGAAGAGAAGGTGCGGATAAAGAAACAACACAAGACACAATATCACTTTAATCTAATGTATTATTAGATAAAGGTTGCTACAATCTGTGAATACAAATGGTAGTATTCTCAGCTTCGTTTTTCTCAGAGAGATATAGCTTACAGTGTATGAAAAACTTGACTCAAAAAAGTTACTAAGTTATGAAGTGAGGCTGTGTCCTTATAGAACATGGATACAGCCTACTTACTACAAATAAGGTAGCTAAACAAATAACTTTCTAGTCTGTCTATCCTTTTTGAGTAAGTGTCCAAACGGTTACAGATTTGACTTTGCAAAGCCTGTTTAGATCCACTTCTTTAGCTCCTTGTCTCTTCTATATCTCTCCAAGCTTCCTTGTAGGCTTTCCAGAGCACGTTACAGATTGTGGTCCATAAAGTGCATTGGCTTGTTACAGGTTTCTGACTTGTACAATTACTTCAGTATTTTGTCTCCAAGAATATATTCGAGAAGTGACTAAGTAAGTGATTCGAGAACTAGAATTGACTTGATCGATAACTCTGAGTTCTCGAATACTGTTATATTGACATATCGAACCACTTCTCGAATAGCTCTTTTCCATCAGGATTCCTTGAGTTGTCGAATAGAACATTTGACTTATCGAATCCTCGAGATATCGAATAGCTTTCTGAGTCCATGAGATATCGAATGGAACTTTGACTTATTGACTCTTTGAGAACTCGAATACTATCTTGACTTGTTGACTTCTTGAGTTCTCGAATAGAGTAGTAGACATATCGAATCCCTGAGATATCGAATGAGATATCGATCAGTGTATTCAGAGATATCGAATAGTGTCTTGAGATATCGAATCTCTGACTTCTCGAATGCTGGACTTCTCGAATAGACAAATATACTTCTCGAATTGGTACTTAGGCAAATTCTTCATTTCTTCAAATCTCAACTGTGATTATTTGACAGTCTTTAACTCCTTGCTTGAGGCATGAACCTTGGAACTTCTTTCAAGCATTATTCTAGACTTTGTTTGTACAATTACACAACTAGGATTTGATGCCTACTACAAGTACAATACAAACAGAAACTCTACAACTAGAGGTTCCCTCAGTTAAGAGGTCATGTAAGTAATGCAAAGCATTACAAACAATTAGGCTTGTTATTAGATGTGTACAGGCATGCCTCTGTAACTAACAATTCTATACTTTTTGCACATATACATTTTACTTGATATTATTTGTGGAATTTATATATTTATGTTGATATTGTTGGAATTTTTATATTTTTTGATATTATTTTAAGAACAATAAATTAAATTAAAATTCTTATTGTGAAATTTGAAATATGAATTTTGTATTATAATTAAATTACAACTTAATTTGATAGTTATTTCAGATAGATACACCCGTCTCTAAATTTACTAATTTTTAAGTTTAAATTTTTGAAAATTAATTATATTTAGAACATATTCTAAATAAAGTTATTGTAGTTTTTCTTTTGAAGCATTTTAATAATAATAATATTATATGACCTAATGTTATTATATTGAAATTTTAATTAATATTTAATGACTAAATCAAATTTTTTCTTTGTACAGGTAGAAAATGAGATTCATAGTTAAAATCATAAATTATATTTGTTTATTTCCTTTTCATATAATATAAATATAAATATAAGCCTGTTTACAATTCTTACAATATTATTTAATTTAACTCATACTTATGATGTGTTATATAAATATTTGTTTATTTCCTTTTCATATAATATAAATATAAATATAAGCCTGTTGACAATTCTTACAATATTATTTAATATTATTTACAATATTATAAATACAACGCATTTTTCGAACTAATAGAATTTCAACTCATACTTATGATGTGTTAGTATTAAAATTTATCGTCAAATTTATATTAGAGTTCCATATTAAAATTTATCATCAAATTTAAACTTATATATTTATCGTCAAATTTATCATATAAATTGCTCAAAGTACACATCATTTCCTTGAATTTGTCAAATTTTAAAAAAATTCCCTCAAATTAATTTCAGCATCAGGATACTCTACGGACCAAAAACATCTATTATGAAATACTTCTACTCCTTAATCCTTAAGTATTATTTATTAGTATTGAATAATTAGTAATAATTATAATATTATTTAATAAGTTTTTTTCTATCCATCAAATTTCTTTTTAAAATATGTAGAAATGATAGTCGACGAGTGTCGATGGTTAATTATGTAATTAATAAAGTAATTAAATGAAAACAAAAAAAGGCCCGTAAATCACGGGCATGAATACTAGTAAACCATAGTAAACTAAACATTTTCAATTCAGCCAAAAAAAAAGTATTTATTAATATAAATACTACCATTTTCGTAATAAAAAAAAATTCAATTCAGCCAGGCTCGAACTAGTTTTTTAAAAACACAAAATGTCACTAAAAATTTTAGTATATAATTTGTGTAGTTAAATCTCAAAATTTTATTTAAAATAATCAGTGTTGCAGATTTCGGAACTATTCGGTTGAGGTACCGATTTACGATTTATTGGGTGATTCGGTTGAAAAATCGGCGATTTATCGGCGATTTTTGCAAAATCGGCCGAATCGGTTCCAAAATTTTGATTGATTTTTGGCCGATTTATCGGCGATTTTTCAGAAATCGGCCGATTTCTATAACAGAAAAAATAATAATCATAAATTTTCGAACTCAGTATACGGGTCAATATACCAATTAGGAAAAAAAAAGTAAAAGTAAAAAAGCCCTTAGTACAAGTACTACTTATAAGAGCTTAACACTGTACTCCCGAGTTAGATTAACAAGAGAAGAGAAAAGAAGAAGAGAGAAATTTTTAAAATTTTCTTTCCAAGTCGTGCTCCCGAGTTTTTTCAGGAAAGAAGAGAATGGATTCGGAAAGAAAATTGTAACAACTTTCTCTTCATAATCTTCTTTCCAAAAATGGAATGATTTGGAGAGAAGCTCTAATTTACCTTTAAAATTTCCTTCCATATCATTTTTTCAAAATTTTCTCTTCTTTTCACAAAAACTTGGGAACACATGAGAGATTATTTTTTTTATTTCTCTTCTTTCACCTTCTCTTCTCTTCTTTTCTCTTCTTTACTAAAAAATTTCTGGAGCACAGCGTAAGAGCGCGTTTGGTTACATGTGATTAAAGCAAAAATTAGCTTTTAAATCATTTTTGGGGTTGTTTGGTAACGGAAGCTTTAAGCCGGCTTTAATTTAAAAAAATGCTTTAAGTCATAAGTTCCATTTAGGTACTTTTGACTTATGACTTATGACTTATCGAGTTTTTTTTTTTTCATGATTCTTGAAAACTTCAAATATTATGAATTTAAAATTTTTTTAAGTCAAATTTCACTTTAAGTCAAAATTATTAAACCCCTCATTTAACTTTAAGTAAAATTACCCAAACACTTTTATTCACAAGTAAACAACTTTAATTTCCCCTTTAAATTAAAAACACCTTCGTTAAATTAAAAGTAAGTTATTTTAAGCAATACCTAACTAACTATTGTATAAATAAAGCCACAAGTGACAAGCTCAGTCAAGAAGTTAGGGTTTTGTTGCAGCCTTTCTTATCTTGAGCTGCAAATGGGAGCCTTTGCCTGAGAATCCAAGACCCACATTTCAATTTCTCAGATAAACCCCAAACCCTGATTTCTGATCTAAAATTTCATTTCTAAGACAAACCCTAAACCCTAATTTCTAATCCAAATTTTCAGTTCCAAGATAAACCCTGAACTCAAAATCCAAACTTTTCGAAAATGGTGAACAGAGGAAGAGGAGGGAGAAGAAATCAAAGGCCAAACAGAGCTCAGCATCAGCATAAATCAACAACAACAACAATACTAGCAGCATCTGCTTCAGTACCTGAGGAACTCTCTGGAACTACACTGCCTGATGAGCTGATTCTTGAAGTTCTTTATCGTACCCCGGTAAAGACTCTGGTAACATTCAGGTGTGTTTCCAAGTCTTGGCTAGCTCTTACTTTTGATCCCAGATTTATTTCTATGCATCTTTCTCATAATGCCTTGACGAATAAACACACATTGTATCATGCTTATGCTACTGATTATAAAGCTAAGACCCTGACTCTTTTGCATAATGTTAATGAGCCCCCGACCCACCTTTACGTGCTTAAGCCAAGCCAACCCAGAAAGCTAGATTATCCTAGAAAGTTTAACTTCCCTAACTTCTTTAAGGAGATGGTCTTTTGTGGTTCCATCAATGGCATTGTCTGTTTGTCGCATTCTCAGCATCCAGATTCGTGTTATTTTGTTGAGTGGGGGCGTTTCTGTGTTTTGTGGAACCCAGCGATGAATTGCTGTAAAACGATTAAGCTCCCAGCTAAGAAAACGATTTTGGATATGTGGGAGCTTGTATCTGTAGGGTTTGGTTTTGATGCTGATGGTAATGATTATAAAATCATTAGGATTGTCCCCGTTTCTTATCCACCATCCTCGAATGAAAATATCATGTCAAGGGTGGAGATTTATTCTGCTAAAAAGGATTCTTGGAAAGATATAAATGGGGGAGCCTTGATCCCTTTCTGCCCTGGATTGCCTAATTGCAACTTTGTCATTAAGGGTGTACCATATTGGCATGTTTGGGGTCGTGAAAATTATGGATTGGGGGTAATTGATCCTCGTACTGGGATGCATAGGGAGATACCATATCCAGATTACGTCAAGAACCAAAGGACAGATGCCCACCCCGTGAATTTGTTGGATTCTATTTCCCTCCTGATCTATTCCCCTGGGCAGGACCCGAATCACCTGGTTGATGTGTACGTACTTGATGAGACCTGTGGTCAATGGACCAAGAAATATACCACTCAGCCAATTGTTGCAGAAGGATTGCGGCTGCCTCAGTGCCTAACCACTGGTCAGATTGTAGTGGAGACATGGGAAGGGGGTGATTCTGATCATCGCAGTACTTTCTTTTATGACCCTAGTACCAGTCGTCTCTCTGCTAAGTTTGATGCTTCTAATACTCTCTGGTACCAGTCTTACAGTCATGTAGAGAGCCTTGTTTGTCTCAAAGGAATGGAACCGCTTGAGAAGGAGGCCAAAGAGGATAAAAAGAAGAAAAAGAAGCCTAAAACAAAGAACTGGTATGTGCATTCATGGCCATTAAACTTTTAAATTTTGTTTGTCTCTTTCATGGTGGTTTTAGATTCTCCAGTTTTTTATTTAAATGTTCTACAAGCTACTTTTTACAAGTAGGCATGCATATTCATATTGCCTGCTTTACAAATTACAACAGCTAACAGATATGGCTGTCAATTTCATTGATATTCAAATCAGTAAAAAGCAATTTAAAGATTGAATTAATCACGTTTGAAGATTGAAGATGCATAAAAATCAAGGATTTCATTTTGGACATTGGTATTGTATGGAACTTATGCAACTGGTCTGGTTTGTTTTCGCTATGAATATTAATATTATTATTTATTGAAAATATTTGTCGTGTCCCCGTATCCATGTCCAAATTTTGGACGGTGTCCCCGTGTCCTAAAATTTCAGAATTTTCGAACCCGATACTCGGATCCGTGTCGTATCCGACACTCCGTGTCGTATCCGACACTCCGTACCCGAGTCCGAGTAACATAGATGAAATATGAAGATGATCTAAAGTCGTTAAGCATCGTGCCCACTCTAGAAGCACTAAAATGGGCTATTCATTTGTTGTGATGGCAAATAGTGTATGGAATAACCAATGCAATGACTTCTACCGGAATTGTATGCTATTATAATTTCTCGATTTTGCTTGATTAGATATCAACTTTTCTGGAGGAAACAGACTTTCACATTTGAGATCGAAATTTAGAGGGAATTAGAATCTTTGAAGCCTATTTGAGTTATGAAACACAAGGAACCCAATGTGGGCTAAGACTGCACAGAAACTCAAATGTATTATGAATACCTGATCAAACTCTAGTTAAACAAGTCTTCTATTATGAATACCTGATCAAACAGGCCTCCACATACTCAGCTAGTCATCCAACTTTTCGAGGGCAAGGTCTTAACTTTAGTTTCTCAAGCAACTAGGGAAATAGTTGGGGACATTTTGTCAAAGTAGTTTGTGTGTTCACTGTTGACAATAATTTTTCTGTCACTTCCTTGCAAAATTGTGCAATTCGAAACATATTTTATGCTAACAGACTTCCTTATTTTGCTTCTTGTAAGTACAACATGTCATCACAGTTGAAGTATCTGTGTTCTCTACTGGTCGAATTGTCTCTGCTATTGTTCACAGAATCACAGCTTTATATACAAATTTATATCTTAAACTATTCTCTACTCTCTCAAAATGGTTTCTTAATGGCCTTGTGTGTCTCTTTTTTTCCTACTTGCAGGGATGGGTTTCTGTCAGAAGGTTTCGAGTTGGTGTTGCGTTTTATTGAAGTCTGACACTGGATAGATGTTGTGGAAGTCAGGAGATATGCCATTAGATGACTTCTGGATGGAATAGTACTAGTAGGACTAGTCACTAGTAGCGTATTCATTAGATGCCTGGCAATGTATGCAGACGTGTGCTGAACTAATAATATATTTCGTGTTTCAAATCTTATTGTAGGAGAACTATTTTGCTGGACAGATTCGACATTGCTAATGACTTTGTTGTAGCTTCATCCTGATTCCATTCCCCTACATTTGATGTTATATCATATATGTGTGGAATATTAGCAAGTTATCTACAAGTCTAGATGTAATCGATCTTTAAACTCGTTCGGTTGGTCAGTGTATATCTTAGCGACCATATGTTTCCTCAGCAATATGTTTTTTTTTTAAATGACTGGAATTCCACAGTACATCCAGGGGTTCTTAGATGAAGTTCCGAAAATCATATATCACCCATCTTGTGAGTTCTTGAAGAGTTTTACTTGAAGATAATAGAAGTGCAGTTGCTGCAACAGGGCTTCCTAGCTAATTAGGGTTTCATAATTTGCAGTTGTTGCAAATTATGGGGTGCCGGAATATTACAATTTGGCACTGCTCAGGCTTCAACTAATTAAACTGTTAAAATGTGCCAGTAATTTTTTGAAAAGATTAAGAAAATGGAATTTGAGCAGGTTAATTTTATTACAGTACTTTTGACATGTAATACAAAACAACACTAATTTCGGAAAATAATCAAAATTACGTACGAACAGACAGAAAAAGGACCCTGAAATTGATCTCAGAGAACTTTTCCTGAGATAGTTAAAAATATACTATAAATTTAACTGAGCCCGCAGGGTTAATTAAAAAATTGTGATTTTACAGAAATGTCCATCCTATATTTACATACAATAGTCTATGTATCTCATATAACTTTCCTGAGATACATCTCAGGTTCCCCGATCTCTTATTCTAATATTTCTTTTTTGTTGGTATTAAGATTTTAAACATTCATCTATAAATGAATGTATGATGTACTGTATAATATATATGTATAATTGTATACTATTTTCTCATGATCCTCTTTCAAGAAGAGAACTTTCTTAACCGTCATCAAAAATGAATTATTAAATTAGAAAACAATTGTTTGTATTCTTATATTTTCACTGTTTTTCTAGAAAGTCAAATACAAATAATAATTTATTATTCCCTCCATCCCACTCATTTTTTACCTTATTTGGCACGCATTTTAAGGCTCCTAAAAAGTATAGTTTCATAACTTATTTTTAAGGTTTTCGTTCTTTGTATGAAAACTTAACATACCTATTTTTTTTAAAAAAATTTGAAAAATAAGCTATGGAATTATCTTTAAAATGAATCTTAAAATACGTGTTACGCCTCTGTTTCCCAATGATAACAATTGGCTGGGACTGAGGGAATAATAAATATAAAAAAATTAATGAATAAATTTTAATATATATATATATATATATAGGCCTTTGCTCCATAAAGAACACTCTTATATAACAAACAATAAAGAACACTATAAAATCATTTATTCCAATAGATCCATTGGCCCCGCCAGGGGCACCCAATACAAAAAGTTCTTATTTTTTTAGGCTCTATCCATCCAGCAAAAAAAAAAAAAAAAAATTTTGAAAATTTACTGTTCATCGATGACGTCACTGATGACGTCATCATGACGTCATCGATGAACAGTAAATTTTCAAAATTTTTTTATTTTTTTTTTGCTGGATGGATAGAGCCTAAAAAAATAAGAACTTTTTGTATTGGGTGGCCCCGCCAGGGGCAATGGATCTATTAGATACGAGGTGTTCTTTGTTGTTTGTTATATAAGGTGTTTGCTATGGAGTCCAACTAGGGATGGGAAAAAAATCCGATCCGACGGATACCCGATTCGAAATCCGATTTTTTATCCGATCCGAACCCGATATTTTGGATTTGGATATGGATATGGATTTAAATTTTAAACCCGAAAGATTTTGGATATGGATATGGATTTCATGAAACCCGATCCGAAACCCGATCCGATACCCGAAACCCGATCAAAACCCGAGCCGAACCCGAAACCCGAAAAATACCCGACTTTTATTTATTATATTTTATATATTATATATTATATATAAATACATATTATACATACACTATTTTATATATATTATATATTATATATAAATGTATATTATAAATACATATTATACATACACATATCTTTGAGACATAAGATATGGAAAGATCGAGAAAATAAATTGTCATGTAGCGGTATTTTTTAACTTACTTACACAATTTTTTTTTCTTAAGCAACTTATTTACACTATTTTTAATTTTGAATACCCGAAAAAAACCCGATCCGATCCGAAACCCGACGGATTTGGATTTGGATATTGAGTTTTGGATCCGAAACCCGATACGATCCGAAACCCGAAACCCGAAAATATTTGGATTTGGATTTGGATTTTGCAAAACCCGAGCCGAACCCGACCCGTTCCCATCCCTAAGTCCAACCCTATATATATATATATATATACTATTATATAAAAACTGAAACATTAAAAGTTTGTGTTGTGCCCAAAATCTCCATGGGCAAGATTTAGGCCCATTGGGCTTAAGGATCCAATCCGTATGATTAGTATGGGTTATGATTGAGGTCCCTTAAGTTAAATGGGACTAAATAGCATGTGAAATGGATCTGGACAGGTTCAGGTTCCCGAGAGACAGCTTCCCGAGAAACAGGTTCCTGCAGACAGGTTCCTGAGAGACAGTTTCCTGTACGAAAATAGATTTATTCCAGCAGATTTATAGTATGATTAAGCCTCCTATTCTTTAGGAGCAAGTTATGAACATCAACTTCTAATTGGAATGTATTTCTTGGGCGCAGATGATCCTTGAATACATCTAATAGAACTAGAACTAGTAAAGACACTCCTAGCCGGGCTAGAACTTGAGTTCTACTCGACTTAGGTCGCCTATTCGTGCTGAATCTGGAGAAAAGGAGGTCCCCACGAATTAGGAACCTAGAATATTGCTGCCTAACCAGACTTCTAGTCTAAAAAGAACTACGTGAGCTTGATCCCTATATATACAAGGGTACGTAGGCACCTTGAGAACATGTTTTACAAGTCTCGCAATACACCTACGAGATTCTTGAGAACACACGACACAAGCCTCAAGGGAACTCGCAAGATTCTTGTAAACGCTCTCAAGCTCAGTTCAACCCCCACAAAAAACCTCAATTCCCCATAGATTAGTTGATCGTTATCCTTTACAACTCACCATAAACCTCTCAAAAGTTGTTACGAAATCCACTCATCAATATTGGCGCTAGAAGGAGGGGCAGAGTTATCATCTTAAGAGTGGAAAGATAGTGTGATTGCACTGAGAAGTGATAATGGAACAGAGTTCAGAAATGCCATACTTGAAGCATTCTGTAAAGAGAATGGTATTTCTCAGCAATTCTAAGCTCCAAGGACTCCACAACAAAATGGAGTTGTTGAGAGGAAGAATAGAACTCTAATTGAGGCTGCTAGAACAATGTTACTTGATGCAAAGATGCCTACATGTTTTTGGGCTGAGGTTGTGAGCACTGCATGCTATATCCAGAACAGAACCCTCATCAACAAAAACACTGGAAAGACACCTTACAACTTGTTGACTGGAAAGAAGCCCACTCTAAAGTATGTTCATACTTTTGGAAGCAAATGCTTTGTATTGAAGGATAATTTTGAATATATTGGAAAGTTTGATGCAAAAGCATTTGAAGGAATTTTTCTTGGCTACTCTATGGATAGAATTGCATACAAAGTTTATGTCATCAGTCAAAAGAAAATTATGGAAAGCACAGATGTGACATTTGATGACAGCAAACTACTTGGACTAGAAGAAGCCAATGATGAAGATAAAGATCCATTAAGGTTTGATAATCTAGATGATTCTGATGAAGAGTTTGAAACTGAAGTTGAAACTCAAGTTCAACAAACTCAAGTCAATGATGACACAAGAAAAGAATTTGTGCCAATCAACAGTGGAGAAACAAGCATCCAAGGCACACCTGTGAGTAGTAGCAATCTCACAGGGGGAGGAAATGAGAATGATCATGATTTGGATGATGAAGCAACATCAAGAATGAGAAATCAGGCTGAGCACTCAAGGAAATGGGATAGATCACACACTGTAGAGCAAATCATTGGAGATCCTAATGCAGGAGTAAGGACTAGGAGAGCTACTCAGAATGAGTGCCTCTATGGCTGTTTTCTATCTCAAGTTGAGCCTAAGAAACTTGATGATGCACTGTTGGATCCAGATTGGATTGTTGCCATGCAAGAGGAGCTGAATCAATTTGAAAGGAACAAAGTATGGGAACTAGTGCCTGCACCAAAGAATAGAACCATTATTGGAACAAAATGGGTTCTGAAAAATAAGATGGATGAAGATGGTGTAATAGTAAGAAACAAAGCAAGGTTGGTTGCAAAAGGATACTCTCAACAGGAAGGCATTGATTATGATGAGACATTTGCCCCTGTTGCTAGAATGGAAGCCATCAGAATATTCTTGGCATTTGCTGCTCATTCAAACTTTAAAGTGTATCAAATGGATGTCAAGAGTGCATTTCTGAATGGAGAGTTGGAAGAAGAAGTTTATGTGCAACAACCACCTGGCTTTGAGGATCCACACTTTCCAGAATTTGTTTACATACTGCTTAAGGAACTGTATGGACTTAAGCAGGCTCCAAGGGCATGGTATGATACTTTATCACAATTTCTTCTTGAAAATCAATTCACTAGAGGTACACTGGACAAGACACTGTTTTACAAGAAGCATGGTGATGATCTTATCCTAGTTCAGATCTATGTGGATGATATCATTTTTGGTTCTACAAATGAGAAGCTGTGTGAGAAACTTTCTAAACTCATGCAGAGCAGATATGAGATGAGTATGATGGGAGAGTTGACATTCTTTCTTGGGTTGCAAGTCAGTCAAAGGAAGGATGGTATCTTTATCAGTCAGACCAAGTACATCAAGGATTTATTGAAGAAGTTTGACTTGGAAGATTGCTCACCTGCAAAGACACCCATGGCCACTGCCACTAAATTGGATGAAGATGCTAAAGGCAAGAAAGTAGATATCTCAGTCTACAAAGGCATGGTTGGTTCTCTACTCTACCTCACTGCAAGTAGGCCAGACATCATGTTTGCTACATGCTTGTGTGCAAGGTTTCAATCAAATCCAAAAGAATCACATCTGGTTGCTATAAAAAGGATCTTTAGATATCTGAAGGGCACTCCAAACTTGGGTTTATGGTATCCTAAGGACACAGGGTTCAATCTGGTAAGTTATTCTGATGCTGATTATGCTGGATGCAGAGTGGATAGGAAAAGCACCTCAGGTAGCTGCCAGTTTCTTGGACAAAGGTTAGTCTCTTGGTATAGCAAGAAATAACAATCTGTGTCAACTTCTACAGCTGAGGCTGAATACATAGCTGCTGGAAGTTGCTGTGCTCAAGTGCTTTGGATTAGAAATCAACTTAAAGATTATGGACTTGTGTTGGAAAGAATTCCAATCATGTGTGACAACACAAGTGCAATCTCTATAGTTGCCAATCCTGTCAATCATTCTAGGACAAAGCACATTGACATCAGATATCATTTCATAAGAGAACATGCAACTAATGGAACCATTGAGTTGCATTATGTTTCTACAGATAAACAACTAGCTGAATTCTTCAGATTCTGGCTAGGTGAATACATCATCTAGATTGTTGCAGCAGTAAACACTTACTTTATCTAAATTCTCAATATTTTTGGAGTAAGTGTTGGCTGAAATATGATTTATAAATATTTCAAATCTGTTGCATATTTGGAAAATCATATTTTCTTGTTAACTTGAAATTTCTATGAAATTTTGAGAAAATCACTGTTTAATTTGCTAGAATATTCTTGAATGAATATGGCTGGTAAATTTTAAAAGATAGAGAAAACTGAGTTTCTATGAGTAAAAGGAATAGTTCGATAAATCAGACTTCTCGAATGATTCATTTCAGTGTTAGTGGTCGACTTCTCTAACAAGCCTATTCAGGACACTCTTGAGTTCTCGAATAGTGTCTTTTAGAGAACTCGAACAGAGACATGAATGAGTTCTTGAATAAGGTATTTCAGTTCTCTATTGATAGAGTTCTCGAATAGCATGTTTGAGTTCTCGAATCATTTGAAAAGGCTGATTTCTTGCTGAATTTTAACAGATTTTGGATTTTTATTCAGAATTCAGAATTACTCATAAAAACATATTTTACCTAATTTAGATTTATTTCTAAGTTAGATAGCTGCCAGCTGTGAGTTACAACCTGCTTGAGTTATCGAATAAGCTTTTCTTGAGTTATCGAATAGTTGTTTTCTACTTCTCGAATGCCTGACTTGTCGATACAAAACATACATCTAATCGACAATTCAAGTACTTCATACTTATACCATTTTACATCCATTCGATTCATTTCATTCGATTTCTCAAGCATCTAAACTCCCAAAACCTCTGAAAACCCTAACTGTCAAAAGCTAAATTTCTTCTTCAACCTTTACTTTTTCTTCTTTTCTCTCTGTATCAATGGCAACAGTGAAGTTCAACACCAATTTTATCACCCTAACCAGTGATGTTGAAGCACCCAATACGAACTTCAAGTTCTTTGTAAAGTGGATGGCTGAGTCATACATCAAGGATGCACTCTCTGCCAACCCATGTTGAGTATTGAATACAGTAAAAGAATACAGAGGGGGGGGGGTGAATGGATTCTTGAACTTTCCTTTGATCGAGTCTATGTAGCCAATGAGTGTTTGTGTGTGCAAGAGTGAAGGTGCGGATAAAGAACAACACAAGACACAATATCACTTTAATCTAATGTATTATTAGATAAAGGTTGCTACAATCTGTGAATACCAATGGTAGTATTCTCAGCTTCGTTTTTCTCAGAGAGATATAGCTTACAATGTATGAAAAGCTTGACTCACAAAGTTAATTACTAAGGAAGTGAGGCTGTATCCTTATAGAACATGGATACAACCTACTTACTGCAAATAAGGTAGCTAAAACAAATTACTTTCTAGTCTGTCTATCCTTTTTGAGTAAGTGTCCAAACGGTTACAGATTTGACTTTGCAAAGCCTGTTTAGATCCACTTCTTTAGCTCCTTGTCTCTTCTATATCTCTCCAAGCTTCCTTGTAGGCTTTCCAGAGCACGTTACAGATTGTGATTGTGGTCCATAAAGTGCATTGGCTTGTTGCAGGTTTCAGACTTGTACAATTTCTTCAGTATTTTGTCTCCAAGAATGTATTCGAGAAGTGACTAAGTAAGTGATTCGAGAACTGGAATTGACTTGATCGATAACTCTGAGTTCTCAAACACTGTTATATTGACATATCGAACCACTTCTCGAATAGCTCTTTTCCATCAGGATTCCTTGAGTTGTCGAATAGAACATTTGACTTATCGAATCCTCGAAATATCGAATAGCTTTCTGAGTCCTTGAGATATCGAATGGAACTTTGACTTGTTGACTCCTTGAGAACTCGAATACTACTTTGACTTGTTGACTTCCTGAGTTCTCGAATAGAGTACATAGACATATCGAATCTCTGAGATATCGAATGAGATATCGAACAGTATATACAGAGATATCGAATAGTGTCTTGAGATATCGAATCCCTGACTTCTCGAATGCTGGACTTCTCGAATAGACAAATATACTTCTCGAATTGGTACTCAGGCAAATTCTTCATTTCTTCAAATCCCAACTGTGATTATTTGACAGTCTTTATCTTCTTGCTTGAGGCATGAACCTTGGAACTTCTTTCAAGCATTATTCTAGACTCTATAAGTACAGTTACACAACTAGGATTTGATGCCTACTACAAGTACAATACAAACAGAAACTCTACAACTAGAGGTTCCCTCAGTTAAGAGGTCATGTAAGTAATGCAAAGCATTACAAACAATTAGGCTTGTTATTAGATGTATACAGGCATGCCTCTGTGACTAACAATCTCCCCCAAATTGTGAGTAAGACCCTTAGTCACAATTTCATGTCTGATAACAAGCCTAACATACATAAAGATAAAACTTTAAAAGTACAAGTATGTAGATTGATTGAGCACATGAATGAAGTTACAAGATAAATAATCTTACAGTATGATGAAATACTAGCCATTCTCATTTGATTCCATCTCCATTGCCTTGGCCTGTAAATCATCATATGCTTTCTGTTTTCTTTCCTTCTCCCTCCTTGCATTCTCATCCATAGCTCTTATGATTTCTGCCATAGCATCCAGTTCTTCGAGTAGAATAGAGTTTTTGAAATCTTCAAGTACTGGCTTTAGAATGTTGGCAGGATAGTGACTGAGTAGATTCATTCTGATATTGACATTGTCTCCATTTCTCCTCCTATACTTCACCATATAGGGATCAAACTGAACTCTACACAATCCCTTGGCCCTAAGCTTATCTGCTTCAATCTCCAGTCTATCAAGTTCTTTCTCTCTTTCTAACCATTTTTCAAGACACCCCTTCCTTATTGCTTCACCATGATCTCTTTTCATCTTTACAAAAGCAGCTAGCTCCAGTTTCCAAACCCTTTCCACTTTGTCATTAGCATCCAACAGTGCAATCATCCTTTCTATGTCATCCAACTTGGCATACCTTTGACACTACCCTTGTCTGAATTTCTCCTCTCTCCCATCATTATATTTGACTTCTAGGCAATCATCAACAATGCCAACATGGTAGATTCTCTGAGCTCTTAGGAATTGCAGTTGGTCTATATCAAAGTCTTCATCAAGTGGTTGGAGTTTCAATCCTGGAATGATTGTTAGAGCCCTTGACCTGGATGAATTTACTCTCCTAGCAACATGCTTGAGTTTAAACTTTTTCACTCGATTGTTTGGCAGAAACTTCTGACCTTTGTTGGCTGACCATAGTAGTGTTCCATTAGCAGTTTGCTTTTTGAAACCTACATATGGTTTCTTGACTTGAATCCCTTTCTCTTCTTGAGGTAGTGAAACACTAGCAGAGGCCAGAGATGTAGATTTTGATGAATCATTACTAGTGACATCCACCCTAGACATTGAGCCTTGTGTTGTGGTAGGAGTGTCATTAGTAATGTTCATGGCTTGCTGTTTTCCACTCCTCTTTTCATAGACCTTTCCTCCACCCCTGTCATCATCATTCTTTCTGCCTTTATCATCCCTCTTCTTCTTGACATCACTGTCCTTATGTCTCCCTTGATCTCCACCCCTGCTTCCACTTTTATCATGATCATCCTTGTCTTGATTTGACTTTCCACCTTGAGCAATAGGTTTGATGTCTGATTGAGAGTTGATGAACTTCACCAGAATGTCAAGAGCCTCCTTTTCAGATTTAGATTTTCCACTCCTTGAATGTAGAACCCCAGCCAGAAACTTTATGGTGGACATGTTGTTTGCCTTTAGATGTTGGCTAAATCTGAATGCAACAATGTCTTGACCCTTTTCATATAGAATACAATGAGGCTGAGGAATCACTTGAGGCAGTTGAGATTTCATGCACTTGGTGAGAATCTCCTTGAGCATATCATTGTCTAGTGAGTTACTCCTTTCTATCTTCTTGATGATTGTTCCAAGTTCAGAGCTAGATAGAATTTGAAAGGCTTCAATGTGGATGTGAAAAAGGTTCTTGGCAGTATGAACTAAGACTTCTCTTTCATTAGAAAGAATGATGACATGGGGATTGGTTTGCACAATTTCTCTTCTCATTACAGTGACTAGAAACACATCTTGCACAAGAAGCTTGATGTAGTCAAAGTAGTGGAGGTTGGCTCTTTTCCTTAACTCTTGTAGATGCTTCAGAAAGGCTATGTCATGGTATAGTCTGGAGTTTGCAGTTTCTTGACATACTCTTTGAGTAAGCACATTTTTGAATTCTGAGGGTTCAGCTTGAAGGGATTGTTTAGCAATGTCAGGGATGTCAAATTCATATTCTTCCTTGGATGCTGGCTTAGGTTTCCCAGACAGAGATGGGGGCTCATCAACCTTTGTTTTACCTTTTCCTGGCACATTGGTTACAGATTTTGAGGCTATTTGATGACCACCCTCATTTATCTGTATGCCCTTCTCCTTAAGTTTCTCCCTCTTAGTCTCCCCCTTTGTCTGAGGATCCCCCTTAGATTTTGAGTTCCTTGATGTCCTCTTCTCCCCCTTAGGCTTGTTGTTAGGCACAGAGACTGTAGTAGGAGCCTTTGGAGTTGAAGATTCTTCAAGTAGAGGGAGGCCCATATGCTTCATCATAGCAGTCAGCATCTGTTGTTGAGTGAGAAGAACATTAGCATGAGCAGTTGCTTGAGTGTTCAACTTTTCATTCAGCAAATGGACAGATTCTTTTAGCTCAGCATTGAAGGCTTGTTGTGCAGACACTTCCTTTTCCAACTTCTCCAGTGAGTGATTGAGGTGTTCAGCTCTGAAAGATGAGAGTGATTGTTTCTGGAGCCTTTCCAATTCATATTTACTCATGTTGTGCACAGGTACCTCAGAAATGACCTTATCTCCATATTGATTCTGCCACATAACTTTCAGAAGGGCATTGGCATCCTGAGTTTGATTGGAGAGAGTGGCCATTTCACTTGTGAGCTTTGAGAGACTATCCTTCAAGGAGGGTAGCTCATGGTCCACAGAAGTGCAGGTCTTATTGCATTCTCTTATCTCTCTAAATGTGGATGCTAGAGGAGGGAAGTATTTGATGAATTTACTTTTGAGTTCACTCACTTCTTTGGATGTATCTCTGCAGATATTGGCTAGTTCATTTTTCATCCCTTTCCCAAGATAGTGAAGGGCCTTTAGACTTCCCTTGTGGACCTCATTCATGGCTTCATAGACTTCAGTAGGTGAGAGAGTTTTAGCATTTGAGCCAAGAGCAGTCACATATTCTTCTCTCAAGTATTGCAGAGCCTCAGCCAGGGTGCAATCCTTTGTAGTGCTCATCCATGCATCTACATTCCCATCTCTCTCAGCCTCATCTGCTATATATCTTTTCTTATTGTCTTTCAACATCTTCTTTGTGACAGAGCAAGATGGCTTCATAGTCAGCATTTGGTAGATTGGCTGTGAGGAGATGTTGAGCTATTTTAGAGATCTCATCAAGCTGTTCCACATTTAAGCAGTGAAGTGCTTCATCCGTCAATAGTGGTGGAACAGTTGATGATCCCAAGACACTGTCATGTTGCACAGGTCTCAGCCATTCTGACAGGGTGACCTGAGCCAAGTTAGAGCTAGAGCTAGGCAAGCTAGACTCCTCAGTTACAGATGCAACTTCTGCAACCGGATGGAAAGACTCTACTACTGGTGTCTCCACAGAGGTGGGATGAGTTACACCAGCAGTTGACACATCCACAGAGTCTCTAGTTAAAACTAGTGGAACCTCTGTGTTTGTGATGGTGTCATTAGGAGATGCCCCAGCATGCATTCCCTCACCATCTAAATGTGGGTCCTGGGTGGTGAGCAAAGTGTCATGCACTAAGTCACTTGAAATCATTGGCTCATCAAAAGAAAGGAATTCTTGATGATCAATGCCTTGCATCTCAGTTACCTGAGTTGCAGGCTCCAAAGAAATATTTGTGAAAGATTCTGGAAGAGAAGTGTGTTGTAGAGTAGATTTTGGCAACTCCCCCTGAGAAATAGAGAGAGTTTCAAGTGTGATGTGCTCTCCACTCAGTGTTGTGCCAGCCTTATCACTCCCATGTGCTGACTCAGTACAAGAATGTGCATTGGGGAGGATGCTTGATTCTATAGGTGCACCCTGTTGAGAGGGTACACCTAGTGAGCTGTGTGCCCCTGATTTTACAACTTCAGCCATTTGTGTGACTGAAGAGGTGGTCTTAGTTTTCTTCTTCTTTGGCTTTAGTAAGGGTGACTCAGGTTCCTCACTCCCTATACCTAATTCCACAGCCAATGCAGCTTCAGATAATATATTTAATGGTGCAGTCATTACTTCCTTTCTCTTCTTTTTACTGACATCACCCTTTTGAGAGGATGATGCAGTTGGCTCAGTGTGTGGTAAAGTGTTTGGTTGAGAGGGTTGGTTAGCAAGCCCTGGGTTAGCATTTTGTTCTACTTGCTTGAGATGTGCTAACTTAGATTTTGCATCAAATATTGGCATATTGTGGGGGTAAGTTCTAAACAAACTCTCCATATGGGGAGTTATGTTAAGTCTTACATCCACATCATTCCTAGTTTCCAAATTACCAAAAATGAGTTTGGTCATGGATCTAGGATAGCCTATTCTATTTTTATCTATCCCAGGCAATTCAATCAATTGAGCATTTTTAAAATTAAGTACAGATTGAATAAAGCGAGGGAAGAAAATATCAGTACCTCTCTTGGTTGTGTTCTTACCAAGTCTCCCATATAGTTCTTGTAGGATGATTTGGCCAACATCTATCTTCTTTCCATAGGCCAATGCATAGCCAATTTGCTGCACAGGTGCACTGATTTGATCAAAGCTTGATTTCCTGGCAGTGAAGACTTGAAGAAGAGTTGCAAACATATAGCTCCACTCCTTTTTCAGATTCTTTCTGTTCAGCTTGCCAAGATTGATCCCATCTAAGTAGTTGATGAACTCAAAGAATTCCTCTAACTCTGCATTCGTGGCCAGTCTGTCAAATGACTCTTATTGTAGGCCCAGTACTTGATTCATGTCTGCAGTAGTGATAGTGATTTCCTGATCCTGAATCTTGCAATAGATGATATATGAAGTGATTGCATTTTCCAGGGCTACAACCTCCACAGTAGCAGTGCCCCAAAACTGTTCCAGGATATCTAGATATAGAGTTGGGTTGGCAGAGAGTGCATCCTTGATGTATGACTCAGCCATCCATTTCACAAAGCACTTGAAATTGGCGTTGGGTGCTTCTATATCACTAGTTAGGGCAATGAAATTGGTGTTGAACTTTACTGTTGCCATTTGTATGGAGGAGAAGAAAGAAATTGAAGGTTGAAGAAGATATTTGGCTTTTCGCAGTTAGGGTTTCAGAGGTTTAGAGAGTGTAGATGCTTGAGAAATCGAATGAAATGAATCGAATAGATGTAGAATTGTATAAGTATGAAGTACTTGAATTGTCGATTAGAAGTATGTTTTGTATCGACAAGTCAGGCATTCGAGAAGTAGAAAACAACTATTCGAGAAGTCAAGAAAGGCTTAATCGATAACTCAAGCAGATAGTAACTCACAGCTGGCAGTTATCTAACTCAGAAATAATTCTAAATTAAATAAAATGTGTTTTTATGAGTGAATTAAACTTTTAGACAAAAGTCCAAAATCGGTTAAAATTCAGCGAGAATTCAGCCTTTTCAAATGATTCGAGAACTCAAATATAGTGTTCGAGAACTCAGTTATTCGAGAACTCAGTTACCATATTCGAGAAGTCAAGAATATCTCTATTCGATATCTTAGAAAGGCTCTATTCGAGAACTCAAGAGTACTCTAATGAGACTTGTTAGAGATGTTGAATAGTGAATCATTCGAGAAGTTTGACTTATCGAACTATACCCAACACTCATAAAAATTGATTTTCACTATCTTTTAAAATTGACCAGCCATATTCATTGAAGAATATTCTAGCAAATTAAATAGTGATTTTCTCAAAATTTCATAGAAATTTCAAGTTAGCAAAAATATGATTGTTATGCAAAATTTACGCAAGCGCACGTTGTCACAAGTAATATATGATTAAATCAAGTTCGTTCCCACAGAGATCTAGAATGGTGTTCAATTCAATTAATGTACCTATGCACCGATGTATGGTTTTTATCCACTGCTAAGACAAATAATAAATTGGATTTTTATTAACTACTAAATTAATTATCAAACTAAAGATTAACTAATTAAAGAGATTAAAGTCGAATTACTAATATGAGAATAAAACATGGAATCCTAGTTTCATCATCTACTTCACTTAGAGTTGCAGCCTTTAATTAAAACATGCGATGGGTTTGATATCTGATCGAATAACACGAAAAGAGTAAAAGTTACCTCTCGGTATACTAGTACCAATCTACGCATACATCCACAAAACATAAAGGTTTAAGCACAAGTTATTCACTTAGATCACATAGGGTAGCATAATATCTCTATTGATGCCACAAATCATGATGTCAAAACACCAACCTATCCTATGCTAGCATGGCAAGTTCTAAATCTCAAGATCCACTCTCGTTTAGCAAGAGATTAACAACTTAGATGTTCGCGACGCACCTAAATTCAATAAGCACAACCATACAAGGCTATCAAGAATTCACCACACATAAATCTTTAAGGCATACAAACTACTAAGCTACATAGATAAATCCACTAGGATCCCATGACAACGATTAGTTCATAATTAAACCTTTCGTCACCATGGGATTTGATGAAAACATGGTATAAAACAAGATATGGATAAAAGAAGCAATAATATTAATAAAACTAAAGAGTTGAGAAAACAAATCTATAATCCAAAGTAACACAAAGGATGAAGTAGATCTAGATCCGTTGCTTGTCACGAGCGTTGAACCCTTCTCTCCTTTTCTCCCTTGCAGATCTAAGCTGGTTACAATAATAAAACTATTGATAATGTGTATCTCTATTACAATGGTAGGATGTGTTTAAATAGGCTCTAGCTTTCTTGCCCAGCAAGAATTTATCTTCTATTACAATTAGAATTTAATTAAGGTGCTAAAACCTGCCCGGAATATAATTAGAACTTGAAAAGGGCAAAACAGTAATTTCCCAGCCTATCTTCACAAAGAATACGTGCGCGATTTTATTCAGCACATTACTTGCACGTGCTTCCTATCCCAGGTTGTAGAAAATCTCTCAAGCTTCGCGTGGGCAGTAAGATCGTTGAAAACGGACTTACAGAACTCCAGATATGGCCAAAACAGTGTAAGCTGCGCAGCCTTCCCAGAAAATCCGAATTTTAATCAATTAATTCCCAAAAAATTATAGAAGCATCCACCTTAATCAACATTCTCGTAAACCTGCACAACTAAGCAAAACACATCAAAACTACAAGAAACTTGAGTCCAAGACAGTCAATTTAAGCCGATTTAGAATGTTTCAAGTGGATATAAATCCACTTATCACACCCCCAAACTTAAACCGATGCTTGTCCTCAAGCATAAACAATTACAACTAACTAACTAACTAGTACCACTTCCGTAGGTGATCACGGTTGCATTTGGCATATGCAACAAGCCCTTTAAACCCCTAGGCAGCCCTAGTGGACGAGTAAGGTCTCGTGAGGGCCTATAGCGAATGTACCCACAAAATCCATTTAACCTAATGCAATGCAATGCATGAATGCAACTAATATGCAAATGCAATTAATCTAGCCTACCATACCTTCAAATCCTCTCATGCCATATCAACTTAAGAATCAAAGTAAATACGCAATGTCTTGGTGTCGAAAGTGCAAGTATTCACATAGTCTACTCAATGAACATGCATAAGTTCTCACAAGCCCATGTCAAGTGTAAGAATAAGTTAGTAAACATGCTAAGCCTACAAGAGCACATCTTTGAGACAGCACTCGGGATCTCATACGCAAGAACAAGCAAACACTCACAATCCACTCACAAAAGAATATTCACTCAAGAACAAGGGTAAGTGTATCACTCAATTCCAACAAAATCATAAGCATGCTTGACATTTGGTATCAATCTAACTCTTAACACAACATACATCAATGACGATAATCAAAAGGTCTTTATTTGGGTTGTAATGGGGCTAGGGACAAGGTATGTCAATAAGCCAAAACAGGTGTAGTGTCAAAAGCTAGTAAGTACCATAATAAATCATACACAACACCCTATTCCCCCCCACATAATTTTTACTAAAACAAACACTCGACTAGTCGACTGAAATAGGATCACAACAATACAAACATGCTCTCATAATATTTTTTTTTCTTTTTTTTTTCCTTTTGTTTTTTTTTCTTTTTTTTTTCCCGAGAGCTAAATAGAACACAAACAATAATATAAACAATAACAATGATCCCATAATTTATTACATATGTCGACTATCAAGTAAACAACCAAACCCAATTTCCAATATTTCCCCCAAAATTATGACCAACAATAAACCCCTCATTGCACACCTTATTACTCCCTTAAGCACTCTACTAGCCTTTAACAATGTGGGTTCAAATTAATGTAAGGCCAATACAAGAAAAAGGTCTAGGCAAGTAATGTGGTATGTCACCAAAAAAATAGGATTAAGCTCAACGGGTTAACTAATTGATCATGTAAACATGGTATGGTAATATGAGAAAATATGCGGTTAATCCTAATTGCCTTTATCATTTTAATCGTCAAATAATGTCATGCGTTTCAAGAAAGACCTCAAACAACTGCTAGCAATGCAAACAATCCGTGGACACTCAACCAAACGAATAATTTGCAACAAATATGCAATAAGGCTCAAAACTCACTTGGTGGAAAAACATACTCAATCCCAAGCAACATCTCTCTAACGCACCAACTTGTATTCAAAGCATGCAAACTAAATCATCTTGCACATATTCATATCCTTCTAATCACTTACAACATTCAAAAAGTCTACTAGCTTCAACTTACTAGTGTATGTGTGTGCACAAGAACAAAGCATATCACTTCTCAATCAAAAGCGTCAACAACACAAAATTCCTATCAAGCATGGGTGCAAATGCAAACTATTATGAACTCACATGATATACAAAAAATAAAAACAGAATGTCCTATATGAAACAAACGTAGATAACACGAACATAAATGCATAATTTACTACTACTAATATGCAAAACATGAAATCCTAACGCAGCTTCCTCCTGCGTGATACACCAAAAATCCGATTTTTTGATTTTTTTTTTCACAACACTACTACTCTTTTTTTTTCTTTTTTTTTAATACTAATGCATGGGTTGCCTCCCACCAAGCGCTTCTTTAACGTCAATAGCTTGACGTTACTTCCTCAACTCATGGCGGTTTCAAAAGAATAACTGAACCATCTTCAACAGACAAACCATTCATACGAACGTGGACATCTTGATTGCTTGCTTTCCACAAATCTCTTCCTTCAGACTTCAACCTAATTTTACTATCCAACGGCCAAATCTTTTTCTTTTTCATCTTCACACCTCTACGGTGCTTCTCCGACTCATCTGATTGAACAAAGATTTCTTCTTCCTTATCATCTGCTTTCCACCTTCGCAACACGTTATCATGCCCCTCTTCAAAAATCACTAGCTCATTATTCAAAAGGACATACCTCAAATGTGGTGGAAGTTTCCCAAGCTTTACTTTCGAAAGATCTCGAACCGAAGAACTGCCAATGGAATCACTCATAGGATGCTTTAGCACATGTGTATCAGATTTTTCACTCAATAACTGATCAAACTTCTTTCTCTGACCCGTATCAACTATTTCCACACTGCAACACTCCTCATCCTCTGTTGGAAATTTCATGGCCTTGAACACATTAAAGGTGACACTCTGATCTTGCACCCTCATTGTAAGCTCTCCTTTTTGCACATCAATCAAAGTCTTTCCTGTAGCCAAGAACGGTCTTCCCAAGATTATGGGAATCTTCTTGTCTTCTTCAAAATCTAGAATCACAAAATCAGCAGGGAAGATGAGTTTATCAACCTTCACCAAGACATCCTCTACTATACCCCTTGGATACGTGATCGACCTATCAGCCAACTGCAAAGAGATGTTGGTTGGCTTCGGGTCCGGTAGACCAAGTTGCTTGAAAACAGACAAGGGCATAAGATTAATACTAGCTCCCAAATCACATAAACACTTGTTGAATGAAAGGTTGCCAATAGTACACGGAATAGTGAAACTTCCCGGATCTTTCAGTTTAGGAGGCAACTTCTGTTGCAGAACAGCACTACACTCCTCCGTCAATGCCACTGTTTCAAAATCTTCCAACCTTCTCTTTCTTGACAAAATATCCTTCATGAACTTTGCATATCTCGGCATCTGCTCCAAGGCTTCAACAAAAGGAATGTTAATGGACAGTTTCTTGAAGACATCCATAAATTTCTGAAACTGTTTCTCTTGACTTTTCTGCAAACGTCCAGGATATGGCGGAGGTGGATAAATTTGATTATTCATTGAAGATTGCTCCGGAGTAGACTTTTCAACAGGTTTCTTGCTCTTCTCACCATCAAGCTGATCAGCCACTAAATCAGATTTCTCAATTACTGGCACTGCAGATTTTTCAACCTGCTGATTCTGAACATCTTCATCTTCTTCAGTTGCTGATTTAGGATCACTCGTGACTTTTCCAGATCTCAAAGTAACAGCTTTCACCTGCTCATGGACCTCCCTCTTGCCTGGATTACCCATTGTATCACTTGGAAGAGTTCCTTGTTGCATATTTACCAAGGCACTTGCAATCTATCCTATCTGACTCTCCAATGTCTTGAGAGATGCTTCCTGACTCTTGAGAGTTGCTGCCTGACTCTTGCACATTAATCTCAACTCTTCTAATTCAGATTTTTCATTCGACTGATGGCTAGAACCAGTATAAAACTGTTGCTGCTGAAAACCAGGAGGTTGAAACTGTTGCCTTGGAGCATACAGTTGCTGAAAACCTGAAGAATTAAATGGCTTTGCTTGCTGATAAGGCTGTTGAAAAGGTTGTTGTGCACTTTGATTGTTGCTCCAGCTGAAGTTGGGATGATTCCTGTTGTTAGGATGATAAGTGGCTGGAACTGGTGCAGCAGGTCTCTGAAAATTACTCACGAACTGTGCTGATTCAGAAGAGATAGCACACTGATTCGTCTCATGTGTGCCCGCACATAACTCACAAACACTAGCCACCTGCTGAACTCCATTATTAGCAAGAGAATCCACCTTCATAGCAAGAGCCTTCAACTGAGCTGTAATCATTGAAGTTGTATCTACATCAAAAATTCCTGCTGCCCTGCCTTGAGATAGTCTTTGGGTTGGATTTTGATATTCATTAGCAGCCATCATCTCTATAAGATCATAAGCTTCATCATAGCTCTTCGCCCACAGAGCTCCACCTGATGCTGCATCTAGCAAAGGCCTAGACTGTGCTCCCAACCCATTGTAGAACCCATTAATAACCATCCAATCAGGCATGCCATGATGAGGACACTTCCGTAGCATCTCCTTGTAGCGTTCCCAAGCCTCACACAAGGTCTCGCTAGATTGCTATTGGAATTGAGTCAACTGGTTCCTTAATGCTGCAGTTTTCGCCATAGGGAAGAATTTAGTAAGGAACTTCTGAGCAAGATCTTCCCATGTAGTAATGGAACCAGGTGGCAAAGAGTGTAGCCAGCTCTTAGCCTTATCCCTCAGAGAGAATGGGAAAAGCCTCAACCTGATAGCATCATTCGTCACACCATTACATTTGAAAGTATCACAGATCTCGATAAAGTCCCTAACATGCATGTTGGCATCCTCCGTAGGAGCTCCCCCAAACTGAACTGAATTCTGCACCATCTGAATTGTGCCAGACTTAATCTCAAAATTGTTTGCTGCAATAGCTGGTCTAATAATGCTAGACTGGATGTCATTGAGTTTCGGCTGAGAATAGTCCTTCAAAGCCTTCGCTGCTGCTGCATCTGCCATTGCTACTGTAGTTTCAGATTCCTCTTCCTTATTCTCTTTATTCTCTACAAGATCGTCTTCCGCCAGTTCTTCCAAACGAGCTTGTAAGCGTGTTCCCATACAAACTTAAGTACCTGAAACACCACGAATCAACAAACTAAGTAAGAATCCGAGTCAGTGAACGCTAACGACCACTGATGACAAGCACATAAACTAAAATAAAAACACCGATGATCCCCGGCAGCGGCGCCAAAAACTTGTTATGCAAAATTTACGCAAGCGCACGTTGTCACAAGTAATATATGATTAAATCAAGTTCGTTCCCACAGAGATCTAGAATGGTGTTCAATTCAATTAATGTACCTATGCACCGATGTATGGTTTCTATCCACTGCTAAGATAAATAATAAATTGGATTTTTATTAACTACTAGATTAATTATCAAACTAAAGATTAACTAATTAAAGAGATTAAAGTCGAATTACTAATATGAGAATAAAACATGGAATCCTAGTTTCATCATCTACTTCACTTAGAGTTGCAGCCTTTAATTAAAACATGCGATGGGTTTGATATCTGATCGAATAACACGAAAAGAGTAAAAGTTACCTCTCGGTATACTAGTACCAATCTACGCATACATCCACAAAAGAGATAGAAGACGAATAGGCACCTATTATGTTTAGACCCTATATCTCTATAGAATTTGAAAACATAAAGGTTTAAGCACAAGTTATTCACTTAGATCACATAGGGTAGCATAATATCTCTATTGATGCCACAAATCATGATGTCAAAACACCAACCTATCCTATGCTAGCATGGCAAGTTCTAAATCTCAAGATCCACTCTCGTTTAGCAAGAGATTAACAACTTAGATGTTCGCGACGCACCTAAATTCAATAAGCACAACCATACAAGGCTATCAAGAATTCACCACACATAAATCTTTAAGGCATACAAACTACTAAGCTACATAGATAAATCCACTAGGATCCCATGACAACGATTAGTTCATAATTAAACCTTTCGTCACCATGGGATTTGATGAAAACATGGTATAAAACAAGATATGGATAAAAGAAGCAATAATATTAATAAAACTAAAGAGTTGAGAAAACAAATCTATAATCCAAAGTAACACAAAGGATGAAGTAGATCTAGATCCGTTGCTTGTCACAAGCGTTGAACCCTTCTCTCCTTTTCTCCCTTGCAGATCTAAGCTGGTTACAATAATAAAACTATTGATAATGTGTATCTCTATTACAATGGTAGGATGTGTTTAAATAGGCTCTAGCTTTCTTGCCCAGCAAGAATTTATCTTCTATTACAATTAGAATTTAATTAAGGTGCTAAAACCTGCCCAGAATATAATTAGAACTTGAAAAGGGCAAAATAGTAATTTCCCAGCCATGCTTCACAAAGAATACGTGCGCGATTTAATTCAGCACATTACATGCACGTGCTTCCTATCCCAGGTTGTAGGAAATCTCTCAAGCTTCGCGTGGGCAGTAAGATCGTTGAAAACGGACTTACAGAACTCCAGATATGGCCAAAACAGTGTAAGCTGCGCAGCCTTCCCAGAAAATCCGAATTTTAATCAATTAATTCCCAAAAAATTATAGAAGCATCCACCTTAATCAACATTCTCGTAAACCTGCACAACTAAGCAAAACACATCAAAACTACAAGAAACTTGAGTCCAAGACAGTCAATTTAAGCCGATTTAGAATGTTTCAAGTGGATATAAATCCACTTATCAATGATTTTCCAACATATGCAACAGATTTGAAATATTTATAAATCATATTTCAGCCAACACTTACTCCAAAAGTATTGAAAATTTAGATAAAGTAAGTGTTTACTGCTGCAACAATCCAGATGATATATTCACTTAGCCAGAATCTGAAGAATTCAGCATTCCAATCTCACTAACCAACCTTGTGAAGGTGGCTTCATCTAGTGGCTTAGTGAATATGTCAGCTAGTTGTTTATCTGTAGAGACATAATGCAACTCAATGGTTCCATTAGTTGCATGTTCTCTAATGAAATGATATCTGATGTCAATGTGCTTTGTTCTAGAATGATTGACAGGATTGGCAACTATAGAAATTGCACTTGTGTTGTCACACATGATTGGAATTCTTTCCAACACAAGTCCATAATCTCTAAGTTGATTTCTAATCCAAAGCACTTGAGCACAGCAACTTCCAGCAGCTATGTATTCAGCCTCAGCTGTAGAAGTTGACACAGATTGTTGCTTCTTGCTATACCAAGAGACTAACCTTTGTCCAAGAAACTGGCAGCTTTCTGAGGTGCTTTTCCTATCCACTCTGCATCCAGCATAATCAGCATCAGAATAACCAACCAGATTGAACCCTGTGTCCTTAGGATACCATAAACCCAAGTTTGGAGTGCCCTTCAGATATCTAAAGATCCTTTTTATTGCAATCAAATGTTATTCCTTTGGATTTGATTGAAATCTAGCACATAAACATGTAGCAAACATGATGTCTGGCCTACTTGCAGTGAGGTAGAGCAGAGAACCAACCATGCCTCTGTAGACTGAGATATCTACTTTCTTGCCTTTAGCATCTTCATCCAATTTAGTTGCAGTGGCCATGGGGTCTTTGCAGGTGAGCAATCTTCCAAGTCAAACTTCTTCAATAGATCCTTGATGTACTTGGTCTGACTGATAAAGATACCATCCTTCCTTTGACTGACTTGCAACCCAAGAAAGAATGTCAACTCTCCCATCATACTCATCTCATATCTGCTCTGCATGAGTTTGGAGAATTTCTCACACAGCTTCTCATTTATAGAGCCAAAAATGATATCATCCACATAAATTTGAACTAGAATAATATCATCACCATGCTTCTTGTAAAACAGTGTCTTGTCCAATGTGCCTCTAGTGAATTGATTTTCAAGAAGAAATTGTGATAAGGTATCATACCATGCTCTTGGAGCCTGCTTAAGTCCATACAATGCCTTAAGCAATCTGTAGACAAATTCTGGGAAGTGTGGATCCTCAAAGCCAGGTGGTTGTTGCACATAAACTTCTTCTTCTAATTCTCCATTCAGAAATGCACTCTTGACATCCATTTGATAAACTTTAAAGTTTGAATGAGCGGCAAATGCCAAGAATATTCTGATGGCTTCCAATCTAGCAACAGGAGCAAATGTCTCATCATAATCAATGCCTTCCTGTTGAGAGTATCCTTTTGCAACCAACCTTGCTTTGTTTCTCACTATTACACCATCTTCATCCATCTTATTCTTTAGGACCCATTTTGTTCCAACAATGGTTCTGTTCTTTGGTGCAGGCACAAGTTCCCATACTTTGTTCCTTTCAAATTGATTCAGCTCCTCTTGCATAGCAATAATCCAATCTGGATCCAATAGTGCATCATCAAGTTTCTTAGGCTCAACTTGTGATAGAAAACATCCATAGAGGCACTCATTTTGAGTTGCTCTCCTAGTCCTTACTCCTGCATTAAGATCTCCAATGATTTGCTCTGCAGTGTGTGATCTATCCCATTTCCTTGAGTGTTCAACCTGACTTCTCATTCTTGATGTTGCTTCATCATCCACATCATGGTCATTCTCATTTCCTCCCCCTGTGAAGTTGCCATTACTCACAGGTGTGTCTTGGATGCTTGTTTCTCCACTATTGATTGGCACAAGTTCTTCTCTTGTATCATCATTCACTTGAGTTTGTTGAACTTGAGTTTCAACTCCAGTTTCAATCTCTTCATCAGAATCATCTAGATTATCAAACCTTAATGGATCTTTATCTTCATCATTGGCTTCTTCTAGTCCAGGTAGTTTGCTGCCATCAAATGTCACATCTGTGCTCTCCATAACTTTCTTTTGGCTGATGACATAAACTTTGTATGCAATTCTTTCCATAGAGTAGCCAAGAAAAATTCCTTCAAATGCCTTTGCATCAAACTTGCCAACATATTCTGAATTGTCCTTTAATACAAAGCATTTGCTTCCAAAAGTATGAACACACTTTAGAGTAGGCTTCTTTCCAGTCATCAAATTGTAAGGTGTCTTTCCAGTGTTTTTGTTGATGAGAGTTCTGTTCTGGATATAGCATGCAGTGCTTATAGCCTCAGCCCAAAAACATGTAGGCATCTTTGCATCAAGTAACATTGTTCTGGCAGCCTCAATTAGAGTTCTATTCTTCCTCTCAACAACTACATTTTGTTGTGGAGTCCTTGGAGCTGAGAATTGCTGAGAAATGCCATTCTCTTTACAGAATGCTTCAAGTATGGCATTCCTGAACTCTGTTCCATTGTCACTTCTTAATGCAGTCACACTTGCATTGTTGGCCTTTGCTTCCTTGTCAACTTTCTTTATGTGCTCAATGATTACTTGTGGAGCCTCATCTTTTGCTGCCAGAAATTCCACCCATGTATACCTTGTAAAGTCATCAACCATCACCAAGGCATACTTCTTTCTTCCTAGTGACATAATATTGACAGGCCCAAACAAATCCATGTGAATGAGTTGTAGAGGTTTGGTTATTGATGTCACTGTCTTTGACTTGTGGCTTGATCTTTTCATTTTTCCTTTTTGACAAGCCTCACACACTCCTTGACAGAATTCAAGTGTGGGCATGCCTCTCACTAACTCTCTTTTGACTAGAGAATTAATGGCTTTGAAGTTCAGGTGTGATAGTTTCTTGTGCCACAGCCAACAATCTTCATTTGATGCTTTTGAGTAAAAGCAACAAATTTTGTCCTTGTTTGCAGAGTCCATATTGGCTACAAACAGGCTTCCCTTTCTTACTCCAGATAGAGCAAAATCACCAGTCTTCTTGTGGGTGATCAAACATTCATCTTTGTCAAAATCCACCTTGAATCCCCTATCAGTAAACTGACCAACACTTAGCAGGTTATGCTTGAGCCCCTTGACTAGTGCTACATCTTCAATGATGACATTACCAACTTTCAACTTGCCATATCCCAATGTGTTACCCATGTTGTCATCTCCAAAAGCAACCATTGGGCCAGCCTTTTCCTCATACTGTGATAGCAGGGCCATATCACCAGTCATATGATTTGAGCATCCACTGTCCAAAATCCACATGACCTTCTTTTCACTTTCTTTGCCCTGCAAACACAATGGTATTACTTTGCCTTTGGTACCCAAACAAGTTTGGGTCCATGTGACTTAGAAACAGTTTTATCATAAACAACATGCTTATCAACTTTCTTGGTGTTAGTCTTCTTGTCACTGTTAGAAGTCTTAGAACCTGAAGTTTCAGACTTGGGTGACAGAGGTACCTTCCTAGCTTTAGGAGGACTTGAAGACTTTGACCTTGTGTAGTGTGTGTGAGAATTGTGATTGATACAACCTTCAATTAATTGCCTTCTCAAATTGAAACAGCTAGTCATCACATTCATGTTGCATGGCATACAGTCAAATTTATCACAAAATGGAGCATCTCTATGTCTTAAAGGCACAGAATAATCATAGAAAGGTATGGACACACTACCAACAGGTTTCTTGCATGCATGAGTTAAATGATTGAAACTGAAACAGTTCTGACAAGTTTTCCTAGGGGCATTAGGCATATAAGCATAGTTGTTATCCTTGTTAATCCCTAACTTCCCATTTCTGTTATGTTTCTTCTTAGTCACTTTCTTTTCTGATTCACTCTTCCCAGCTGAAACAAACTTAACAAACTTCTTAGGTCTTGGTCTCTCAACTACTGGCTCCTTGGCTTTTGACTTGACACTCTCACTCTTGGGGGATGCTTGCTGTTCACTGGCTTGTGCCTCATCCTCATCATTCAACATTTGCTTGATGAGTAAGGCATCCTCATCAATTTCAAATGTTGATTCTTTAAAAATTGGATTTTCAGCCTTTTTCAAAATGTGAGGCACTTCCTCATGAACAACTGTGTCATCTTCAATGACAGCATGGCCTTTTCTCTGTTTAAGAGTGTCATAGTCAAGTCTAATAGCAGCCTTGGGTTTAGCTTGAACTTTCTCACAGTAGGATTGCACTAGACCAGATGATTTCTTAAATGTTTTCAGTTTGAATTCATTTTCAGCTAATTCATCCCTAAGAGCCTTTTCAACTTGGCTAGCACATAAAACCTTGTTCTGCAAATATTCAACTTCTTTCTTAAGGTTTTCTACTTGCATAGCAGTTAGCTCAAGTTCCTCATTCTTTTTGGTTAACATTTCATTTCTAGTAGACAGTTTAGCAATTTCCTCATTAGCAGCAGTCATACTAGTATGAATATTAAACATCTCAACAGATAGTTGTTCAATCATGCATTTATACTCAGAAACAGACATATCTATAGTAGTGAGAGATGGTACCTGAGAATCAGATGGAGATGGGTCATCCTTGGAGTTGGCCATCGAGGCATAATTGCAGAATTCTTGTTCCTCTCCATCACTGTCAGAATCATCCCAACACTTCCCTTCAGCTATGTAGGCCTTACCTTGTGTCTGCTTTTTCAGAAGGGCCTCATACTTAGCTTCGAGCTCAAGATAATCTCTATCCTTCTTTTTAGGTTTCTTGCATTCACTGGCAAAATGCCCTAGGTCATTGCATCTATAGCACCTTACAGATGACCTATCCACATAGCTGGTTTTGAATTTATTTCTGTTTGATTTCACAGGTGCCTTGTTCTTATTGACTGAATGGTTTTGAGTTTTGGGTTTGAAGGGTTGATTTCTTTTAAATCTGATGTTTGGAAATTTTCTGGCCATGAAAGCATATGAAGTATTTTCCATCCCATCAAGTTCTTCAAGAGTGTAAAACTCTTCTTCTTCCTCCTTTTCCTCAACAGGTTCACTTACCTCAGCTTCAGTTTCTTCATCATCTGCTACCTCTTCTATCCTTAGCTGGCTTGTAGATGCTTCTAGGTCTTGAATAGATTTGTTGACAATCAAGGCACATGATGTGTTTATCATTCTACCTTGGTTGGCTTGGATAGCCCTTTTCTGAAGCAACTCAAGCTCATGAGTCTTTAGGACTCCATAGAGCACATCATTGGTGACTTTGTTCAAATCTCTTTCCCTTAGAGAAATGACTCTTTGCTCTAGATGATTTGGTGAAGATAGCAGAAATTTCATATTTAACTCCTTGGTACTATAAACCTTGCCATTCATCTGCAACTCAGTGACTAGCTTGTGAAACCTTTCAAACATCTCTGTAATGCTTTCCTTGGGCTGTGCCATGAAAGCTTCATACTGTGTGACCAGTATCTGTTTCTTGTTTTCCTTAACCTCATCGGTTCCTTCACACAGCACCTCAATGTGATCCCACATTTCTTTGGCAGATGTACATGATGCAATGTTTGCAAACATTGACATGTCCATGGAATCAATGATAAGCAACATGAGGTGACTGTCAAGAGCAACCTTCTCCCTTTCTGATTCTGTCCATTTTGATGGATCCTTGGCCTCATAAGATCTTGGGATAGTTGTGGTTCTAACAATCTTCTCTGGTATCTCTTGTTGTGGAACAAAAGGACCATTCTTGAGAATCTCAGGATACAAAGGATGAGAGGCTTTGATGAACAACATCATCTTTATCTTCCAGAGGTTGAAGTTTTCTTTGTCAAACTTAGGGACTTTCACCGTTCCTGTAGTCTTTGGTGTATTCGAACTCATGATCGTTTTTCTGTTTTTGAATAACAACCCGTTCTGATACCACTTGTTGAGTATTGAATACAGTAAAAGAATACAGAGGGGGGGGGTGAATGGATTCTTGAACTTTCCTTTGATCGAGTCTATGTAGCCAATGAGTGTTTGTGTGTGCAAGAGTGAAGGTGCGGATAAAGAACAACATAAGACACAATATCACTTTAATCTAATGTATTATTAGATAAAGGTTGCTACAATCTGTGAATACCAATGGTAGTATTCTCAGCTTCGTTTTTCTCAGAGAGATATAGCTTACAATGTATGAAAAGCTTGACTCACAAAGTTAATTACTAAGGAAGTGAGGCTGTATCCTTATAGAACATGGATACAACCTACTTACTGCAAATAAGGTAGCTAAAACAAATTACTTTTTATTCTGTCTATCCTTTTTGAGTAAGTGTCCAAACGGTTACAGATTTGACTTTGCAAAGCCTGTTTAGATCCACTTCTTTAGCTCCTTGTCTCTTCTATATCTCTCCAAGCTTCCTTGTAGGCTTTCCAGAGCACGTTACAGATTGTGATTGTGGTCCATAAAGTGCATTGGCTTGTTGCAGGTTTCAGACTTGTACAATTTCTTCAGTATTTTGTCTCCAAGAATGTATTCGAGAAGTGACTAAGTAAGTGATTCGAGAACTGGAATTGACTTGATCGATAACTCTGAGTTCTCAAACACTGTTATATTGACATATCGAACCACTTCTCGAATAGCTCTTTTCCATCAGGATTCCTTGAGTTGTCGAATAGAACATTTGACTTATCGAATCCTCGAGATATCGAATAGCTTTCTGAGTCCTTGAGATATCGAATGGAACTTTGACTTGTTGACTCCTTGAGAACTCGAATACTACTTTGACTTGTTGACTTCCTGAGTTCTCGAATAGAGTACATAGACATATCGAATCTCTGAGATATCGAACAGTATATACAGAGATATCGAATAGTGTCTTGAGATATCGAATCCCTGACTTCTCGAATGCTGGACTTCTCGAATAGACAAATATACTTCTCGAATTGGTACTCAGGCAAATTCTTCATTTCTTCAAATCCCAACTGTGATTATTTGACAGTCTTTATCTTCTTGCTTGAGGCATGAACCTTGGAACTTCTTTCAAGCATTATTCTAGACTCTATAAGTACAGTTACACAACTAGGATTTGATGCCTACTACAAGTACAATACAAACAGAAACTCTACAACTAGAGGTTCCCTCAGTTAAGAGGTCATGTAAGTAATGCAAAGCATTACAAACAATTAGGCTTGTTATTAGATGTATACAGGCATGCCTCTGTGACTAACAACCCAACACTGTATCTAGACATTCTGGAACAGTTTTGGGGAACTGCTATTGTGGAAGTTGTAGCCCTGTAAAGCGCAATAACTTCATACATAATCTACTGCAAGATTCAGGACCAGGAAATCACTATCACCACTGCAGACATGAATCAAGCACTGGGCCTACAACAAGAGTCATATGACATACTGGCCACGAATGCAGAGTTAGAAGAATTCTTTGGGTTCATCAACTACTCAGATGGGATCAATCTTGGAAAATTAAACAGGAAGAATCTGAGAAAGGAGTGGAGCTATGTGTTTGCAACTCTTCTTCAAGTCTTCACGGCAAGGAAATCAAGCTTTGATCAAATCAGTGCACCTGCACAACAAATTGGCTATGCACTGGCCTATGGAAAGAAGATAGATGTTGGTCAAATCATCCTACAAGAGCTGTATGGGAGACTTGGTAAGAACACAACCAAGAGAGGTACTGACATTTTCTTCCCTCGATTTATTCAATCTGTTCTTAATTTTAAAAATGCTCAATTGATTGAACTGCCTGGGATAGATAAAAATAGAATAGGCTATCCTAAATCCATGACCAAACTCATTTTTGGTAATTTGGAGATTAGGAATGATGTGGATGTAAGACTTAACATAACTCCCCATATGGAGAGTTTGTTTAGGACTTACCCCCACAACATGCCAACATTTGACTTAAAGTCACAGTTAGCACAACCCAAGCAAGTAGAACAAAATGCTAACCCAGGGCCTGCTAATCAACCCTCTCAACCAAACACTCTACCACACAGTGAGCCAACTGCATCATCCTCTCAAAAGGGTGATGTTAGTAAAAAGAAGAGAAAGGAGGTAATGTCTGCACCTTTAACCATCTTATCTGAAGCAGCATTAGCTGTAGAATTAGAAAGTGAGGCACCTGAGTCACCCCTTATCAGGCCAAAGAAGAAGAAATCTAGGACCACCTCTTCAGTCACACAAATGGCTGAAGTTATAAAATCAGGGGCACACAGTTCACTAGATGTATCCTCTCAACAGGGTGCATCTATAGAATCAAGCATCCTCCCCAATGCACCTATTTGTACAGAGTCAGCACATGGGAGTGATAAGGCTGGCACAACACTGAGTGGAGAGCACATCATAATTGAAACTCCCTCTATCTCTCAGGGGGAGTTGCCAAACTCTAATCTAAATGACACTTCTCTTCCAGAATCTACCACTCAAATTTCTTTGCAGTCTGCAACTCAAGCAATTAAGGAGCAAGGGATTGATCATCAAGAATTCTTTTCTTTTGATGAGCCAATGAATTCAAGTGACTTGGTGCATAACACCTTGCTCACCACCCAGGACCCACATTTAGAAGGTGAGGGAATGCATGATGGGGCATCTCCTAATGACACCATCACAAACACAGAGGTTCCACTAGTTTTCACTAGAGACTCTGTGCCTGTGTCAACTGCTGGTGTAACTCATCCCACTTTTGTGGAGACACCAGTAGTAGAGTCAATCCATCCGGTTACAGAAGTTGCATCTGTAACTGAGGAGTCTAGCTTGCCTAGCTCTAGCTCTGACTTCCTGTCACAATGGTTGAAGCCTGTGCAACATGACAGTGCTTCAGGATCAGGGTCTGTTCCACCACAATTGACGGTTGAAGCACTTCAAAGCTTAGTTGTGGATCAAATTCCTGAGTTTGTCAAGATTGCTCAACACTTGGTCACCTCCAACATCCCTAACCCAGACTATGAGGCCATTCTGCTATGTCATAGGGATGATGTGGAGATGCAGAAGACAAAGATAGTTGATGATGCTGAGAGAGATGGCAATGTAGATGCCTGGTTGCAAGGAAAATATGATATTACTCTTGATGAAGCACTTCAATATCTCAGGGAGGAATACATCACTTCACTAGCTTCCAATGCCAAATCTCTGACCCCTGGTGAAGTGTATGAGGCCATGAATGATTCTTACAAAGGCTTCCTCAAGGCTGCTCACTACCTTGGAAAGGGAGTTAAAACAGAAGTCAATAAAGTATGTGATACAACAGCCAATGAAGTAGGTGCAATTCAAAGGGAATTTGCTGTCAAATTTCCATCTTTAGATCCTGTCCTCAAAACCATTCAGGAATTCAAATCTTCCCGCACCAAGATGGACAATGGTTTGGCTTTGCTTCATGGAACAGTCAGCCACCTAGCAACTCATGTTCAGAGCCTATCTAATCAGACAACTGAAGCTAATGCCATGACCAGGACTCTTTTTGCTAATCAATATGGGGATAAGCTGGTAACTGAGGTCCCTGTGCATGGCATGACCAAATATGAAGTACAAAGACTCAAGGAACAATCTATCTCTGGTTTCAAGGCCACTGAGTTGTTCACCAAGGTGGATACTCTGGAAAAGGAGGTGGTCAATCTCAAGACATCCAATGCTCAGTTAACAGACACTATTGCTGCTCTCAATGAAAAGTTGGACATTCAAGCCACTGCCAATGCTGATGTTCTTCTCAACCAACAACAGATGCTTTCTGCCATAATGAAGCATATGGGACTCCCTCTACCTGAAGATTCTTCCAACCCAAAGGTCACTTCTATAGCCTTTGTGCCTGACAACAAGCCTAAGGGGGAGAAGAGGACATTAAGGAACTCAAAATCTAAGGGGGAAAAACCTAAGGAGAAAGGCATTACAATAAATGAGGGTGGTCAACCAAGAACTGCTAAGTCAAATCAGTCTGAGAAATTAAAGGCAGCATCCAAGGAGGAAAAACTGAAGAAAGTGGCTGTAGATGAAGAGGCCAAGATTCCATCTATCCCTCCATCTGAAACTGAAGAGAAGTCCCCAGAATATGAATTCGACATTCCTGACATTGCTAAGAAATCTTTTCAAGCTGAACCTTCAGAATTCAGAAATGTTCTTACTCAAAGGGTATGTCAAGAAACTGCAAATTCTAAACTATACCATGACATAGCCTTTCTGAAGCACCTACATGAGCTGAGAAGAAGGGCAAACTTCCACTACTTTGACTACATCAAGCTTCTTGTGCAAGATGTGTTTCTAGTCACTGTAGTGAGAAGAGAAATTATTCAAACTAATCCTTATGCCATCATCACTACCAATGATAGAGAAGTCCTAGTCCACACTGCCGAGAACCTCTTTCACATCTACATTGAAGCTTTGCAAATTCTATCCAGCTCTGAACTTGGAACAATTATCAAGAAGATAGAAAGGAATAACTCTTCAGACAACAATATGCTCAAAGAGATTCTCACCAAGTGCATGAAATCTCAATTGCCTCAAGTAGTTCCTCAGCCTCACTGTATTTTATATGAAAAGAATCAAGACATTGTTGTCTTCAGATTTGGCCAACACCTCAAATCAAATAACATGTCTACAATAAAATTTTTGGCTGGAGTTCTACATTCAAGGAGTGGAAAATCTAAATCTAAAATAGAGGCTCTTGACATTCTGGTGAAGTTTATCAACTCTCAGTCAGACATCAAGCCTATTGCTAAAGAGGGAAAGTCAGACAAAGATATGGATGATCAAGACAAGAGTGGCAGCAAAGGTGGATCTCAAGGAAGGAATAAGGGTGGTGATGACAAGGAGAAAAGGGATGGTAAAAGCAAGAAGAAAGATGATGACAGAGATGGTGGAAAGGTGTATGAGAGAAAGTGTGGAAAACAGCAAGTCTTAGGCATTACTAACAGTAATCTCACCACAACACAAGACTCTGTGTCTAGGGTGAATGCTGTTAGCAATGACCTACCAAAATCTGAATCAATGGCTTTTGCAACTGCTTTGCCAACTCAAGAAAAGGAGATGCTAATGAAGAAACCACTTGTGTATATCAAAAAGCATACTGCTAATGGTATACTACAATGGTCCAAAGACAAAGGTCTTAAATTTTTCTCAAGCAACAAAGGAAAGAAGCTGAAATGGAAGATGTCAGCCAGAAGGGCAAGAAAGGTGAAGACATCTACATCTTAGGCACTCACAATCATTCCTGGACTAGACTTGCCCTGTCTCAACATAGACTATGATGAAGATGAGATAGCATATCAACTGGCTCAGAGAATCTATCATGTAGCTATAGTTGATGACTGCCTGGAGTTCAAATACACTGATGGGAGACTCAAGAGATTCAAGCAAGGCATGTGTGAACACTGGGGCAAGTTACATGATCTACAAAGAATAATGGTGCTACTCAACCTTGAGAATGAAAAGGAGAGAAGGTGGAAAATTGAGATAGCTCATTTTATCAAGATGAAAAGAGATCATGAGGAAGAGTTGAGAAAGAAGAATGAAGCCTTGAAGATAAAGAGAGAAGAAGAGTTAGCTGCTCTAGAAGCCAAAGCTGAAGAATTGAGAGCTAAAGGGTTATGCAGAGTCAAGTATAATCCTTACATTGTGGAATACATGAAATATGGTAGAAATGTGAAGATTAGAATGGATTACATTAGCTCTTACTCTGAAGCCAAACTGAATGAAGTCATCAGAGACCTATCTGGCTCACCTCTCATTGAAGAACTCACTGCCATGGAAGACATCATCCAGGCAATGGGTGATGCAAAGAAAGCCAAGAAAGAAAAAGAAAAGGAGGATCTACAAGCCAAATCTCAAGGAGGAGAATCAAAGGAAAATGGCTAGTATCTCTTCATAACTGTAAGAATGCTTCCTTTGTAATAATATTCAATCGATTTCATACATGTACTTGTCAAGATTTATCTTTATGTATGTTAGGCTTGTTATCAGACATGAAATTGTGACTAAGGGTCTTACTCACAATTTGGGGGAGATTGTTAGTCACAGAGGCATGCCTGTATACATCTAATAACAAGCCTAATTGTTTGTAATGCTCTGCATTACCTACATGACCTCTTAACTGAGGGAACCTCTAGTTGTAGAGTTTCTATTTGTTCTGTACTTGTAATAGGCACCAAATCCTAGTTGTGTAACTGTACTTATATAGTCAAGAATAATGCTTGAAAGAAGTTCCAAGGTTCATGCCTCGAGCAAGAAGATAAAGACTGTCAAATAATCACAGTTGGGATTTGAAGAAATGAAGAATTTGCCTAAGTACCAATTCGAGAAGTATATTTGTCTATTCGAGAAGTCCAGCATTCGAGAAGTCAGGGATTCGATATGTCTACTACTCTATTCGAGAACTCAAGAAGTCAACAAGTCAAAGTGGTATTCGAGTTCTCAAAGAGTCAACAAGTCAAAGTTCCATTCGATATCTCAAGGACTCAGAAAGCTATTCGAGATCTCAGGGATTCGACAAGTCACAATGCTCTATTCGAGAACTCAAGGATTCCCAGAGAAAAGAGCTATTCGAGAAGTGGTTCGATTTGTCAATATAACAGTATTCGAGAACTCAGAGTTATCGACCAAGTCAATTCTAGTTCTCGAATCACTTTCTTAGTCACTTCTCGAATACATTCTTGGAGACAAAATACTGAAGAAATTGTACAAGTTTGAAACCTGCAACAAGCCAATGCACTTTATGGACCACAATCTGTAACGTGCTCTGGAAAGCCTACAAGGAAGCTTGGAGAGATATAGAAGAGACAAAGGGCTAAAGAAGTGGATCTGAACAGGCTTTGCAAAGTCAAATCTGTAACCGTTTGGATAATTACTCAAAAAGGATAGACAAACTAGAAAGTAATTTGTTTTAGCTAACTTATTTGTAGTAAGTAGGTTGTATCCATGTTCTATAAGGATACAGCCTCACTTCCTTAGTAAAAGACACACGAACAACTTTGTGAGAAAAGTTTTTCAGACACTGTAAGCTATATTTCTCTGAGAAAAACGAAGCTGAGAATACTATCATTTGTATTCACAGATTGTAGCAACCTTTATCTAATAATACATTAGATTAAAGTGATATTATGTCTTGTGTTGTTCTTTATCCACACCTACACCTTTGCACACACAAACACTTATCTGCTACATAGACTCGAGCCAAAGAAAAGTTTAAGAATCCATTCACCCCCCCCTCTGTATTCTTTTACTGTATTCAATACTCAACATTTGTTATTTGTCTTAGGAGTGAATTAAAACCATACATTGTTGCATAGGTACAATATTGAATTAAAAACCAGATCTCTGTGGGAACGAACTTGACTTATATCTATATTACTTATGACCATGTGCGCTTGCGTGATTTAGTGCAAACAAACACCGCACTGCACTCCTCTGTCAATGCCATTGTTTCAAATTCTTCCAACCTTCTTTTCCGTGACAAAATATCCTTCATGAACTTTGCATATCTCGGCATCTGCTCCAATGCTTCAACAAAAGGAATGTTAATGGACAGTTTCTTGAAGACATCCATAAACTTTTGAAACTATTTTTCATGATCTTGTTTCTGCAAGCGTTGAGGATATGGAGGATGAGGATAGATCTGATTTACCAACTTCTGCTTCGGAGGAGAGTTTTCTGCAGAATTTTGCTTTTGAAGTCTTTTTGGGAATGTAGGGGGTGGATAGATCTGATTGTTCTCTGTAGACTACTTTGGAGTAGATTTTTCAATAGGTTCCTTGCTCTTTTCTACTTCACCATCTAGCTGCTCAATTACCAAGTCAGATTTTTCAATTCCGGGCACTGCTGATTTTCCAAGTTGCTGACTCTGCCCTTCTTCATCTTCCTTAGCGGTTGATTTAGGATCTGTTGTAACCTTTCCCGATCTCAAAGTAACTGCCTTCACCTGCTCATGGACCTCCCTCTTGCCTGGATTAACCTCTGTATTACTTGGAAGAGTTCCTTGTTGCATATTTAGTAAGGCACTTGCAAGTTGTCCCATCTGGTTCTCCAAGGTCTTTAAAGAAACTGCCTGGCTTTTAACCATCATCCTCAACTCATCCATCTCTGATTTTTCATTAGAAGATTGCCCCGCATTACCCTGGGGCTGTTGTTGCTGAAAACCCAGAGGCTGGTATGGTTGCCTTGGAGCATACTGCTGTTGATAGCCTTGATTGAATGGCCTCGCTTGATGTCCCTGAAACTGCTGATAAGGTTGTTATTGTTGAGCACCTTGAGTGTTACTCCAGCTGAAATTGGGATGAATCCGATTATTAGGATGATAAGTGGCTGGAACTGGTGCAGCAGGTCTCTGGAAATTACTCACGAACTGTGCTGTTTCAGATGAGATAGCACACTAATTCGTCTCATGTGCGCCCGCACATAGCTCACAAACACTAGCAACCTGCTGAACTCCATAATTTGCAAGAGAATCCACCTTCATAGTCAAAGCCTTCAACTGAGCTGCAATAGCTGAAGCTATATCCACTTCAAAAATACCTGCTACCTTGCCTTGAGAAAGCCTATGGGTTGGATTCTGATATTCATTGGCAACCATAGTCTCAATAAGATCATAAGCTTCATCGTAGCTCTTAGCCCATAGAGCTCCACCTGATGCTGCATCTAGCATAGGTCTAGACTGTACTCCCAACCCATTGTAGAAACTATTAATAACCATCCAGTCAGGCATGCCATGATGAGGACACTTTCGTATCATCTCCTTGTAACGTTCCCAAGCCTCACACAAAGATTCTCCAGATTGCTGAGCAAATTGAGTTAGAGCGTTCCTTATTGCTGCAGTTTTCGCCATAGGGAAGAATTTTGTAAGAAAATTCTGAGCAAGATCCTCCCTTGTAGTAATGGAACCAGGTGGTAGAGAGTGTAACCAGCCCTTGCCCCTTAGCCTTATCCCTCAGAGAGAATGGGAAAAGTCTTAATTTGATAGCATCATCTGACACACCATTGAACTTGAAAGTGTCACAGATCTCGATAAAGTCCCGAATATGCATGTTAGGATCCTCCGTAGGAGCACTCCCAAACTGAACCGAATTCTGTACCATCTGAATAGTGCTTGGCTTGATTTCAAAGTTGTTAGCGGTAATCGCCGGCCTGATAATACTAGACTGGATATCATTGATCTTCGACTGAGAATAGTCCTTCAAAGCCTTAGCTGCTGCTGCATCACCCATCTTCTACAAGATCGTCTTCCGCCAGTTCTTCTATACGAGCCTGCAAACGTATTCGCATACAAGCTCAAGTACCAGAAACACCATGAACCAAACAAACTAAATAAGAAATCCGAGTCAGTGAACGCTAACGACCACTATTGACAAGCACATAAACTAAAAATAAAACACCGATGATCCCCGGCAGCGGCGCCAAAAACTTGTTAACACAAAATCACGCAAGTGTACGTGGTCACAAGTAATATAATTCAAGTTCGTTCCACAGAGATCTGGTTATGGTTCTATTTAGTCAATGCACCTATTCAACAATGTATGGCTTTGATTCACTGCTAAGACAAATAACAATATGGGTTTTAACTATCTAAATTAAACTAAGATGCAAATTATAAAACTAAGAATTAATTAACTAAGAGAATTAAATCGAATTACTTATATGAGAATAAATATGGGATCCTAACTTCATTAAATACTTCACTTAGATCTGACGCCTTTAATCACTATATGCAATGGTTATGATATCTGATCGGATAACACGAAACAAGTACACGCTACCTCTCAGCATACGTATACCAAACTAAACATACATCCACAAAAGAGATAGAAGATGAATAGACACCAATTATGCTTAGACCCTATATGTCTATAGAATTTGAAAACATAACAGTTGAAGAATAAGTTATCCATAAAGATCACACAGGGCAATATAAATATTCTCATCTCATACTACGAATCATGTTGATAAACAATCATGAACCTATGCTAGCATGACAAGTTCTAAATCTCAAGATCCACTTTCACTTCAAAGGAGATTAACAAATTAGATGTTAGCTACGCATCTAACAATTAAGCATAACCATACGAGGATATCAATTATACACCACACACAGATCTTTAAAGCATCAAGATCCTAAAGCTCCATAAATAAATCCATTAGAATTCCATGACAACGATTAGCTCATAATTGAACCGCTCGTCATCATGGGATCTGATGAAACCATGATATAAAACAAGATATGAATAAAATAAGTAATTATATTAATAAAACAAAGAGTTGAGAAAACAAATCTAGAATCCAGAATAACACAAAAGATGAAGTAAATCTAGATCCGTTGCTTGTCACGAGCGTTGAATCCTTCTCTTCTTTTCTCCCTTGCAGATCTAAGCTATGATACAATAATAAAAACTATCATCCAAATTACAATGCTCGGATGTGTTTAAATAGGCTCTAGATTTCTTGCCCAGCAAGAAATTACCTTCTATTACAATTAGAATTCAATTAAGGTACTAAAAACTGCCCAAAATACAATTAGAACTTAAAAAGGGCAAAACAGTAATTTTCCTGCTCCCATCAGCCTGCTTGCTACGCTGCCTGCGCCCACCACGTGCAGCCTGCTCGTGTAAGACCTGTTCCATGTTGTAGAAAATCTCCCAAGCTTCGCGTGGACAGTAAGATCGCTGAAAACGGACTTCTAGAACTCCAGATATGACCAAAACAGTGTAGACTGCGCAACCTTTCCGGAAAATCCGAATTTTAATCAATTTAACCTCCAAAAACGACAGATCACAGAAGCATCAACCATAATCAACATTCTTGCTAACCTGCACAACTACACAAAACAAATCAAAACTACAACAAACTTGAGTCTAAGACAATCAATTTAAGCCGATATAGAATGCTCCAAGTGGATATATATACTAGATTTCAAAAAAGAGGTCGAAAATGACAATTGAAAGCTGGAACTTGAACTTCCTGTTTTCAGTTTTCGGTTGCATATAAGGTTGCATATATGCAACCTTATTTGCTATATAGGGGAGCAGACGAATTTCTGATTGCAAGTTCCAGTTTTCAGTTGTCATTTTCGACCTCCTACTCTCTATATATATATATATATATATATATATATATATATATATATATATATATATATATATATAGAGTAGGGTTCTAGAGAAAATCCTTTTAGGTAGAAAACTTAGAGAACACCATCTTTACCGTTGATTACTTAGAATTTAATATAATTGGTTTAATTAAAGAATAATGGCAAATTTGTGATTAATATGAAGTTCATGAGCATATTCAGTATCAATTTTGTATTATGTGATTTTTAAAAGATTTATTAAAAGATTCATTATACTTGACTTAAGCTACATTACTAATCAAAATCTTTTAATTTTGGAAACTAAACTATATTTACATACCAAACACGTTTATCCAATTATACGATTTTTTTTATTTTCGGAAAGTTGACATATCTTCATATCTAGTGCACAAAATTATACTTCATTTTTAAAATACATTAAAGAACACCTTAATGGAATTTTAGAACACGTTAGAGAATCTTGTAATTTATTTTTCATTTTTATCAATTGAATAACAGAAAATCTCCAAATCTAAACATATCAAAATTTCACTATTCTGTTAGATGTTCTGTACATTTAACTATGTCTACAAATATTTCATTAATATTTTATGTAAATAAGATTAGTATTCTAATTAATTTTTTTTTATAAGAATTCAAAATCTTCAAAAAATATGAACAAATTGAGTAATCAAAAAACATTTCGTAAAACACCTCAAAGAACATCATAAAGAACCATTAAAATTAAATAACACTTAAAATAACACCTAAAAATAAAGAACAAATAAAAGAATACTTAGTAATATTTCAATTTAATTTGAATTTTTTTTTTAGTCTTGCATAGAACACTTCAATGAACAAGTTACGAGAACACTCAAAAGAACACTAATTAATATTTAATTAACAATTGATTTTTTTTAATCAATCGATCATTTATTTTTATGGAACACTAAAATATTCGTTAGTAGTATTTTAAATAATTTATTAAAATAAGATTTACTAAAATTTGATACTTTTATTCTATTAATCCTTTATTTTATAAAACACTTAAAAAACACGTAATTAGTATTTTAATTAATTTTTTTTATAAGAATTCAAAATCATCAAAAAACATGAACAATTTGAGTAACCAAAAAACATTAAGTAAAACATCTCAAATAACATCATAAAGAACACTTAGAAGAACACTTAAAAATAAAGAATAATTAAAAGAACACTTAGTAATATTTCAATTTAATTTAAAAGATTTTTTTTAGTCTTTCATAGAAATAAAGAACATTTAAAGGAACACTTATAAATAATTAATTAACATTGGATTTTTTTAATTTATCGATCTTTAATTTTATGGAACACTTAAAAAATTCGTTAGTAATATTTTAAACAATTTATTAAATGAAGATTTATTAAAATTTATTTAAAATTTGATATTTTCATTCTATTAATTCTTAATTTCATAGAACACATAAAAAACACGTAATTAGTAATTTAATTATTTTTTTATAAGAATTCAAAATCATCAAAAAAACACCAACAAAATAGAGTAACCTAAAAATATTTCGTAAAATACCTAAAAGAACATTATAAAGAACCATTAAATAAAGAACACTTAAAAGAACACCTAAAAATAAAGAATAATTAAAAAAATACTTAGTAATATTTCAATTTTATTTGAAGATTGTTTTTAGTCTTGCATAGAACACTTCGATGAACACGTTAAGAGAACAATTAAAAGAACACCAATTAATATTTAGTCAACATTTGATTTTTTTTTAATCAATCGATCTTTTATGGAACACTTAAAAAAATCGTTAGTAGTATTTTACATAATTTATTAAAAAACATTTATTTAAATTTATTTAAAATTATATATTTTTATTCTATTAATCATTTATTTTATAGAACACTTAAAAAATACGTAATTGGTAATTTAATTAATTTTTTAATAAGAATCCAAATCATCAAAAAATACGAAGAACACTTAAAAGAATACCTAAAAATAAAGAACAATTAAAAGAATACTTATTAATATTTCAATTTTATTCAAAACTTATTTTATATCAATAAAATATTTAGTAGAATTGTAATATAAATTTCTAATAAAGTAGTATTACGATTTCAAAGTGATTAACAAAACACCTAAGAGAACCTTGGTATATTCCATAATATCTTTATATATTTCGTTTTTTAAAAAAGCATTATACATTTTTCTAAAATTAATTTATATTTAGAAATACTATGTTACACAACAAGATTTTTTTACGTGCTTCAAAAATAAATAAATTCTAATTTCAAAAAATCTCAAAAATTAAAAATACTATTTTAAATAGAAATATTATAATACTTTGAAGAATCTCAAATGTTTTTAAAAAATTAATATAAATATCTAATAAAATACTACTATAATTTTAAAATAATTAAGAAAACACCTAAGAGAAATACATTTCTTTTGAAAATAAGTTACATATAAAAATATCATCTAATACACCAAGATTCTCTTACGTATTTTAAATCATTTTATCAATTTATTTCTGTTTATTATCTTTTTGAGATTCCATCGATAATTATTTTAAAAGATATGATATAAAAAAATTCTATAAATTTTCTTAAATTTTCGATGATAATTTGTAGTGTTGTACTTGTGCCTAACTATATTCAAAACTTATTTTATATCATTAAAATATTTAGTAGAATTGTAATATAAATTTCTAATAAAGCAGTATTACGATTTCAAAGTAATTAACAAAACACCTAAGAGAACCTTGGTGTATTACATAATATTTCTATATATTTCCTTTTTTTAAAAACAAATATACATTTCTTCTAAAAATTGAGTTAAATTTAGAAATATTATGTTACACACTAAGATTATCTTATGTGTTTCAAAAAAAATTAAATTTTAATTCGAACAAATCTTAAAAATTAAAAATATTATTTTAAATATAAATCTTTTAATATTCTGAAGAATATCAAAAGTTTAAAAAAAATTAATATAAATATCTAATAAAATGATATATGATTAGATTTGGTTCCTTTCGTACAAAAGGAATCGTAAAGATTTTTGATGATATGTTTGATTTGTTTCCTTTTACAAATTAGAAAGAGGGTGTAATATAAATTATTGATTAATTCTTAATAAATAGATTTTCAATGTATTTTTGGAAAGTCAATATAAGTGTACATAACCAGAACATTTAACATGAACGGAAATCTTGGAATTTTAAAGGAAACACAATTTTTTCCTTACATGTTCTTTGGGAAAAAAAAAATTTAAAAATGATAAATACTACAATAGATTATAGGATTTTTCAACCAATATAAATTGTGCCAATTTTCTCCCAATATAAATGTGTTTATTTGCCATTTATAGATAATAACAATCTAACAAAATAAATGATTCATGTAAATAATATTATCTCGAATCTTGAATGGAACACAAAATAATTTAATAATATCGATTTTAATTTTTTTGACTAAGATATATATGGGAAGAAGAATTCTAAAAAAAAAAGGGAAAAGAGTCATCATTATTAGGAATTATTTTGTTTCTAAAAATGATTGATAACTGATATATAATAAATGTTAATTGAATTTAAATTGAGCAATCCAATGAAATATATTCATTCCATATAATAATTGATGGTGGATTGATTTCATTGTTCTGATTTTCGATTCTGCCCCTTTCATGTAAACATGGAAATGAAGTTAATTTTTTTCATTTAATGATTGAATAATCTAAACCATCGGATCAAAACATTATCAATGGATATAGATGTGGTCTCTTGGTTCTCTAATTAGCCTAGTTCTCCATTGAGCGCATGCCTATATATAGGCCTTTGCTCCATACAGAACACTCTTATATAACAAACAATAAAGAACACCTTAGATCTATTAGATCCTTTGGCCCCGCCAGGGGCACCCAATACAAAAAGTTGTTATTTTTTTACCCTCTATCAAGCCAGCAAAAAAAAAAAAAAAAAATTTAAGTTTACTGTTCATGATGACGTCACTGATGACGTCATCATCATGAACAATACTTTTTAATTTTTTTTAATTTTGAGATGATGGATGGATAGAAGGTAAAAAATAAGAATTTTTTGTATTGGGTGGCCCGCCAGGGGCATTGGATCTATTAGATCTGAGGTGTTCTTTATTGTTTGTTATATAAGGTGTTTGTTAAGGAGTCCAACCCTATATATATATATATATATATATATATATATATATATATATATATATATGCTAGTGATCAAATAGAAACCTCAAAATAGAAACTAGAAACTAGAAACCAACACTAAATAAATTATATTTCATTTATTCTAATGGCCCCACCAGGGGCACCTTCACAAAAAGTGTTTAAAATTATTGGTTCCATCCAGCAAAAAAAAAACAAAAAAAAAACTGTTCACGCTGACGTCACTACCACATCAGCAATGAACAGTAATAATATATATATTTTTTTTACTGAATGGAGCCAAGAATATTATAAACTTTTTGTATTGGGGTCCCCCTAGTTCGGTCATTAGATTAGCTTTAAATATTAGATTAGGATTTAGTTTCTAGTTTCTATTTTAGTTTGGTTTCTATTTGAGTAAGACCCTATATATAGATTTCAAAAAAGAGGTCGAAAATGACAACCGAAAACAGGAACTTGGACTTCCAGCTTTCAGTTGCATATAAGGTAAATCTTTTCATATCATTTTTCTTCTTCATTTCTTATTTACATTCTTTCTCATTAATCATCCACTTTGTTATATTTTAAAATGCTTTAGGTAAATGAATATTTATTAATTTATTATATAATTAATAAAAAATTTAATTGATACTCCCTCTGTCCCAACCAATTGTTTACACTTTCCTTTTTGGGACGTCCCAACCAATTCTTTACGTTTCCTAAAATAGTAAGTTTTAACACTATTACACCCACTACTTCACTTATTTTAACAATACTTTACACTATTACACCCACTACTTCACTTATTTTAACAATAAAATCACTATTACACCCACTACTTCACTTATTTTAACCATAAAATCACTATTACACCCACTACTTCACTTATTTTAATTGGATATCTTGGTCTCCGTGCTAAAAGCAAACGTAAACAAACACTTGGGACGGAGGGAGTAATATTTATATTTTTGTAGTGTTCTTTTTAACATTAATATATTTAGACTATTTTTTTTCCTGAAAAAATTATAAGCGATCATCCGCCCGGAACTAATCTAGTTAATGTATTAAAACTGGACTTTTGTCCCTCTCTCCTATAGCATCCTTAAACTTCTGACTGTAACAAACATTACCATTTCAAAAGAAGAAGAAAGGGTTGTGTGCCTTGCCTCTACACTCAAAAGAAGCTCAAAGTTTGGTACTTTCTGTTATTTTATCATTCCCCTTTTTTCTGTTACTTCAATATGATTAGTTTTATGCACAAATTTATGCTAAAGAATAATACTGCTGCTGCTGCTGCTATAGCTTCCTTCAAATTAACCCATTTGTGTTTCTTGAATTCCACCCTTCGATACTTTTCTGTAAGTGTTTGCTCTAAAATCACTACTGTTAAGGCCCTTTTCGAGAATTATGGATGTTCTGATACCCAATTTTCCAAAGTAGTCGAGAAGTACCCATTTATTTCATCTTTGAATGTAAATATAGCCAAATCCAAATTAGACTTTTTACATTCGTATGGGTTTACATCCAATGACCTTTGTCATATACTCGAAGCTGATGTACATGTCATTAGACACAGTTTAGAAAATTGTATTAAACCGTCTTGTGAGATTTTGAAGGGTTTACTTGAAGATCAGAAGAGTGTAATTGTTTTGGTTAAGAAGTTTCCGAGGGTAATAAAACAAGATTTGAGTAAATCATTAGTACCTAATGTTGAATTGTTGCGACGTTGTGGGGTACCGTATTCTAGGATTTTGGCAGCACTAAAGCACCAGCCGAGGAGTTTACTTAATGGTGCCAACAGGTTTAAAATTTTTGTTGAAGAAATTAGGGAAATGGGATTTGATCCAGGGAAGAGTCACTTTGTAAGTGCAATCGACATGTGGAGTGGGTTCAGCAAAAAGACTCGAGAGCGAAAGTGTGATCTGTTTAGGAAGTGGGGCTGGTCAGATGATGAAATTCTTTTGGCATTCAAGAAGCAGCCAAATATTATGACAACTTCCGAGGAGAAGATAGAGCGGGTAATGGACTTTTTGGTTAACAAAATGGGATGGGATGTATCACAGGTTTCATCTTGTCCTCATGCTATTATGCATAGCTTGGAGAACCGGACTATGCCACGGTGTTTGGTTGTTAAGTTTTTGTTGTCAAAAGGTGTTTTGAAGGAGAAATTGACCTTGAATTCTTTCCTAGTACCGAAAGGGGGTAAATTTAGAGAACGGTATGTGGATAGATTCTGTGTGGAATTTCCTCAAGTGCTTAATTTGTATGGCATAACAGAGGGTAATACTGAATTTGCAGCTTAGGTTTTTTATTAGGGGAAAAATTTATTCTGATTTTGTATGCTGTTCAGAAAACGAAACAGGTGGCACCGCTGCTTAGTATTGAATGGATCATGTTTCATTTGTTTGCTGTTGGAAGAGTTCAACACAATGAATCAGCACACTGACACCTGACAGAAGTTATCTAACATACTTGTTTTAAATATTTCATCGTTAACGTGTTATGTGCTTCTACCAATGGCATTGTGATTCTACTAATGATGCTTTGATGAGTAGGATTCATTTTGTATTTTGGAACCCAGGTTTTTTTTTAATCAAGCCAAATTGGTTTTGCTGCTCACAGAGAAAAGTGCTAACAGGTAAAATGCTTGTTGAAGAGGTTAAAGAGATGGAATGTAAATGTCAGTAAAGAGTCATTTTGTTGCAAAATAGGATGCATTTTGTTGCAAAATAGGATGTGGTAATAATTCTGTCCTAGACACCTTGTTCTGTTATGCATTGCTGGAAAAAATTCTGTTGCACACAAAAAACTGTATCAGTTCTACTTGTTTCAACTTTTAAGTATAGATCATAGGTTAAATTGCAAAAAACCAACATATTCGTTATTTTTTTGGCTATTAATTGTAGAGTGTATGAGAACACAAGAACCGAAAATGAAGTTACAGTATATGGGAGAATTACAAATACAAATTTTTCATCACTGAATAATGATTTAAAGTTACAAATTTATTCAATAGAGTGATCTGTTACGATGGATCATTCTTTTCATTTTTCTGAGGCTTTTATTTTCTTCTACTCTGTCTGATTCAGTTTGCAGCTCTTAATTACTTAAAACTCCATTCTCCCGCACTGTCACTTAAAGAGTTAAATGCACTTTGCATCCCCTACCTTTACTCCAATTTCAATTATGTATATGTAGTTTAATAAATTGCACTTTGAATCCCCTAACTTTAAATTATAGGTCAAATCACAATCCCTTATACGTTTTCTATGAAAAATAATATTTCTTTTAACGGTTGTATTGACAAATGCGATATAAAATTGTGTAGTGATTATATAATTTATATTTTAAGATGGTACAAATATATTTTAATGATTTTATACGTATCATATATCATAATAGTCACAACTTTATTTAATGGAAACATATTAGTTTAATTTTTTGTAAATATAATATAATTGATTAATGGTCAAAAATTTATAATTTAAAGAATTTTAAAGTGTAAAATTAGTTACATGTTTAAAATCTATAATTTATATCATCATTACAATCACTTTATATCGCATTTGTTAATATATTCGTTAAAAGCAATGTTATTTTTGATAGAAAATGTATAAGGGATTGTGATTTGACTTATCATTTAAAGTTTGGGGATGCAAAGTGCAATTTATGAAACTACATATACATAATTGAAAACGAACTAAAGCTAGGGGATGCAAAATGCAATTAACTCGTCACTTAAATTACTTCCTCTTTTTACAATCTGTTTTATGTAGTCGTTCAAATCTAGAACATTTTCCCATCAGTGCCACTCAGTACAAACAGATACCAATCCTGTATCGGTTTTGAAGGAAGTAAATTTTTCTACCTTAGGACACCCAAGCAGACGGAAGAGCCCTAATTCGGACATCTGAAAGCTTAGCTTTGAGTACGACTATAACTTTGAGGTTTGGTAGATGTTGAAGTTCAGTAGACGAGAGTTGAGGGAAAGTGATAGTCTTGAATGGGTTAATTATCATTAATTATCAAACTCATCACTAAAACGTTCAATGATATCAAATTGGTCACTGATCTCCGCGGGGTTTCAATCGACTCATTTAAGTGTTTTAATGATATCAACTTGGTCACTGATGTTAATTTCTTAAAATTATTTAGCGGAAACGTTGTCGAGGTGGCATGTGATTGATAGGTCAGCACCAATGCAGCTCTTCTAACCCTCAACACTTTGATTTTTGGAACCTCAACTTCCAGTTCCTTGGCAATAACCTCCACCACTAGGTGTTTACCTGACTCTGTCACCATAAACTTCAATGAGGTACTTGAAAGATGCAAGACTGTTTTTGTAATGTTTTGTGCATAAATGCTCATTCCTCAATGTCTTTATGAGTACCCTATCAGAACCCCTGTTTTACTACACCAAATGTAAAATGGGCACTTGTCCTCACAAACAACTTTACATCTAAGTTTCTCATTGGTAGTAAATTTTACTGCTCTCCTTTCATTGATTCCATACAACCTGACAACTTCCCTAAACTCAACAATGGAAGCAAAACTCATCTCTACTTCCCATGTAAAGCTTCCATTCTTACTATCCTTGGGATTATACACTTTTGACATGCCATTTTTCTTGACTTTTTTTATAGGAGGCCCTATAAAGCTTGTCTTATTGTTTTCATCTTCATTGGAACTATCTATGGATCTCAATTCATCACTGTTATAAGCTGACTCATCACTACCTGAAAATATCTTCATTCATTGGACCCATCACCTGTGTTCCCAACTGCGTCCCATTTGACATTTTCTCATTCACACTTTTATACATTTTCCTACAATCATTTAGCTCATCATCTCAAGATCTTCACTCGTCTCAAGATAATCAATATCGATCTCACTATACTCATCGTTAAGATCCTCTTCAAAATCAGAGTCCTCACTCTCATCACTGTGTTCCAAACTAAATTGCTCATCATTATCATTTGTAGCTTGGTGTGGGGTTTTTGGAACATTAACAGAATTCTCAGTAGAATGGCCAACATATAATTCAATCATTCCAAAAGGTAAGCACAAATTAACCATGTCCCTAACAGAAGCATCATCAAATAAACCCATTATCAAGACCACCAGCTTTAAAATAAACTTTACACTCAGGATCATATCCACATTTTTTGCATAATCCTCCAAGTCCCAAAACGTTAACAAATCAGGGTCAAGATCTTCAATAACATCACATTTTCCATTCAAATAAGCTATGGCAGTAAATTTTGCAAAACAACCATGGTGGTACAAGGTTATATTAACACTAAACACAAACATTCTGAAAAAAATGAACAGTAATTAGGATTTTCAACATAAAAATCATATCAAAATCACATAAAACGTAAGATATGAGACTGATTACACATACAACATGATCATATAAGTATGATTACAAACACATAAGAACATATAAATGATCGATTAAACATATACATTTAGAGAAGGTCAGATGTAAACATGTATATGGACATGCAGAACAAGTATTAACCTTAATTAGGGTTTTTGATTTGCTATATTTAGCCGTTTTGAGGATCAAACACACGAACAAATGATCGATTATTACTCTTCAATTTAGGATTTTTCTCTCCCAAATCGCACTCCCACCGTCGAACTGTTTTATTTGTTCTTTGTCTTATCTGAATGAGTAGTGCGTGCATGTATCGTCAATCTATTTAATTTGTTTTTCATTTTTTGATCAATATTTATGTCACGTCAAAAACATCTGTCACTCCGTTTCGTTTTTCGTTAAATAATTTTAAGAAGTTAACGATAGTGACCAAGTTAATATCATTAAAATACTTAAGTGAGTGACATATCATTGAACGATTTTAGTGATGAGTTTGATAATTAACCCAATCTTGAATTCTGGTCTTAACCCTTCCATCTATAACAACGCCTTCTAAAAATCTGCAATTTGATGCTTCTAAATTTTTGAGTTTTTGGAGATTTTTGAAAACAGAGCACGAGATAGGACTAGAGAATCCTCAGTTAACAGGTTTGGTGAATCTCTAAATTTAACAGATGAGAGTTGAAAGAGTGTGATGACCTGTTCATTCGTGTCATAAGTTTCATGTCGACTTGCATACTCAAAGATTTCCTCCAACAATCTGCAATTCCGTACTTCTAAGTTCCCGAGTCTTTGTAGACTTCCAGAGGCTGAGCACAGGAAAGGAGTAGAGAGTCCACAATTTCTAACTGACAACCTCCATAAATTTGGCTCAAGACACTCATGAAGTGCACCGGGAATAAAACTTTCGAGGTTTGATAGATCTTTAAGAAAAACTGATATCAGGTGGAAGCGTGATAGTCTTTTTACACACTTGAAATCTCATCACTCCCAATATTTGTATCCATAATTTCTTCCAAGAAAGCATACTTGTAAATGCTGAGAATAAGAAAAGAGTAGAATCCACAACCCTCAACTTCAACCATCGTTAAAGACGACATACAACACTCATAATTTGCACCGAGCTAGGATTAAAGTTTTACTTTGTTAAATCTTTTAAAATATAAATTGTACTCAGGTGAAAGAGTGTAATAGTCTTTTTTATTCATGCCATAAATTTCGTCTCCATTACATCCTTCAATAAAATCGAGAATATTGAATTTTAAGCACCTTCAGTCTTTGGAGCATAACAGATCTCAGCTCATGCCACCGACAGTGACTTAATATCATTCTTTCAAGATTAGTAATCGAGGTTGCCACTAACCTGGAAGTTGTATCTCATTCTTTCTACTTTTATTCCCAGCTTCCAAATTCACTAGTTCAAAACTGACTAGTTCAAATTCACTAAATTTCGGAATTCAACCTACAAGGATCAACGCCATACATTGTTCAATTTCAAAATCATAAAACCCAACGAGACGTAGCTCATTTTACATCCAAAGAACTTGTAGTTACATCAGAACAAACAAGGCCTAAGATTTAATAATTTTGGTACATAGCCCTACTATATAAGGATAAAAAAGGATCAAACATGTGACATGGATCTCGTGAGTCATAACATATTTGGTTATGTTACTTGAAAACACCACTAAATTAAAAAGCTCCTGAGAAAAGTGATATACAACATTTATTATTGCATCGTTCAGAATATGGTAATGTTACTTGAAAACACTAGCACAGGATGCTGCAGGCATTCACTAGGAACTACATTTTTCTGAGATTGATCTAATATTAAAAAAGGAAGGAGTTAATCTAAATTACTTAAATATAGAAAACATTTTCAACAATAAAAAGAGTAAACTGAGTGCAGCTCTTATATAGCAAACATCCTTCACGTACATCACAATTCCAGGGGGGTAGCAGCTGACTTGTCTTCTGCACATGAAAATCACATTTAGAATAGAAACATAGTACTACATAAGACTAAATGTAGCCTAACTGTATCAAGAGTTATGAATTGACAAACAGTGTTAAAGCGGGTAGGTATCAAGCCATCAACATATATAAATAGACCAAACAGTATGAAGTTACACTTCTGCTGTAACCCAGGTAGAAAAGTGATCATCTAAAAGCACGGTCTATGTGTACATGAACCGTCATTGCTTTTGTGGTAAACCCATATGCCTGATAGTCTTGAAATTTAATTTTAATAATTTCAAGTTTCAAAACAATAGCATTGAATGCATTTTACAAAAGAGAAGCCATTGTAAAAAAAAACTAATTTAATATCGAGTTATTATTTAATATTTATTAACTTGAATTGCCTGACAATAGAGTAAATCTCACATTACATGTAACCAAACCTTGAGTTTATAATTTATAAGTTATTGACCCTGATCCACAACAATGCATCAAATCTTATCTGCATGTATGAACATAGTTATATTTTAGTGACTTTATATTATCCATACAACTGAATCTCAAGTTATACAGAACTGTCAAATATTGTGTGCTAAGTGTCAAAGGCAGTGGTAAACGAAAGCTGAAGTCTCACTTGGTAGGCTAGAAATATGTAAGCAATGATGTAATTTTGTATTTGTTGGAGCCTATAAATAAGGCTGCCATATGTATTGTAATATAACACAAAACATTTATTGAATCCTTCTGTTGTTCATTCCTTAGCATAGCTAGGGTCTTATTTTTATCATGGTATCAGAGCATGTGAAATCCTAGGGAAACACAGAAGAAAGCAAACCACCAGATCAGAAACACAGAAGAACCAGAAATACCCATCTGCTTCAAAAACCGAAAATCAAAACACATGGAAACAGAAATCTAAATATACCACAAAGTAGTACACACACAGAGAGGCCACCAGAAATTTTCAGATCCCCAAATACCACGGCCACGCGCCTCCACGCGCCGACCCACGCGCGGCACGCGCCGGCGCGTGGGCCCACCTCCGGCTGTTTTCTGGCGGCACTCCAGTTGGACTTCTTGATCGCTTCCTTCAGCCGAGTTCGTCCATACCCTCCTTGTTTGAATCCAGTAAGATTTATCTGAAGATATAAATATATACACGTATATATATATCTATTTGTGTTCCTTGCTGGGAGGAGGAGAGAAAAAAAGAAAGAGATGAAGAAGAAGAAAAAAAGAAAGAGATGACAAAAGAGAGGAGGCTCTTGCTGCCGGAGAGGAAGAAGAGAAAGGAAAAAAAGGATATATGCACGTATGTATATATCGAAAGGTTGTCTGTAATGAAAAAAAAGGTGGAGATGTAAACAAAAAAAAGAAAAGATGCTAAAGCAAAAGAAAAAAAAAAAGGCAAAAGCATCTAAAAAAAGGAAAGAAAGATGCTAAAGGGAAAAATATTGTCGACCAGGAAAAAAAAATGTTGTCGACCAGAAAAAAAAAATGTTGTCGACCACGAGGCTGGTTGCAGTAAAAAAAAGAGGAAAAGAAAAACAAAAGAAAAAAAAAGGATAAAAAAAATCAGTGATTTTATGATTTTAGATCCGAAAAAAAAAATTATTTTACATTTATTTTCTTAAGGGAAAGTAGTGTTAATATTAAAAAAAATCGGGATCTTTTAATGCATCACTTTGGTTTTAGGAGTTTGCCCCAGGTTATAGATTTAATTGTGTAGTATTCAAGTGGTAGTTGATATTACGGTATCACTCCAATTTTTTACGATGCTACAAATTAAATAGTTCAAGGGGCATTATTTCAAAGGAGCAGAAGAAGTAGTTGTATTTCAGACAACACAGTTCACTGCCACAAATGTAAAGGCAAGCAGCAGAAGTAGTGTATATACAGATGTACACACAGTTCACTGCCATGACGACAAAGCAGCAGAAGTAGTAGTATGTACACAAACATACACACAGTTCACTGCTATATCTTCTTTATACCGAGTGATCACAAAGTCGAGTCTCGGTTTCTTAAATAATCAGTTCAAGAACTGATTGGTGGTCATCCACCGTTGTGCTGAAAAGCAACATTTTTTTATGTTTTTGACATGGCCTAAAATATATCGTATGGTCGCGAGTTCGAGTCCCGGTATCCCAAAAGACTCAATAAACTCAAGATCGGTCAAGCCTAAAAAATGGGTCAAGTTGGATGCTCAGATTAAGCTCAAGGGCTACTAGTGTCCACTCTTCAATCCCAAGAAAGGTCTTTCATCCGAAGATGGGATTTCGAGTGAGGGGGCGTGTCAAATATTGTGTGCTAAGTGTCAAAGGCAGTGGTAAACGAAAGCTGCAGTCTCACTTGGTAGGCTAGAAATATGTAAGCAATGATGTAATTTTGTATTTGTTGGAGCCTATAAATAAGGCTGCCATATGTATTGTAATATAACACAGAACATTTATTGAATCCTTCTGTTGTTCATTCCTTAGCATAGCTAGGGTCTTATTTTTATCAAGAACCTATATTGTAATATGTAAAATCTTAAACTTTATTATGATTAATCATGTATTAGATTGTCGATTTATGAAACGAACATATCATTCTACGCTCCTTTTTCACTTTACTCATAGTACGAGATAAAGAGATGAAGGAAAGGGGGCAAGGATAACATGAGAGAAATACTTAACAAACCACCTTTACTCACTGGCAAGCGCTTATCAGAGTAAAAATTAATTATAATTACATACATAGTCTTCGCTATTAATTATGACATTATTTCTACAAATACATTGATACGTTAGTTAACAGATCATTATAACATAATAACTGAACTTATTGAGATAGCTAAATAGTTTGTACTTAGAGAGTTTGCAGTAGATCGAGGCCCTACTTATTATATATTCATTACACAAGAAGAACATTGTTATGAAACGAACGTATCATTCTACACACCTTTTTCACTTTAATCGTAGTACGAGATAAAGAGATGAAGGAAAGGGGGCAAGGATAACATGAGAGAAATACTTAACAAACCACCTTTACTCACTGGCAAGCGCTTATCAGAGTAAAAATTAACTATAATTACATACATAGTCTTCGCTATTAATTATGACATTATTTCTACATATACATTGATACGTTAGTTAACAGATCATTATAACATAATAACTGAACTTATTGAGATGGCTAAATAGTTTGTATACTTAGAGAGTTTGCAGTAGATCGAGACCCTACTTATTATATATTCATCACACAAGAAGAACATTGTTGATTTTATGATGTTAAGCGTTAGAATTTCTATTAACTGAAGACAAGTTTAATTCTACACTCCTCTGTTCCAAATACAGTACACATAGTAGGTTTTGTTTAATACTATTGATAGTGTGCATTATAAGTTTTTCTTTCTTGGTATGTTTATTGTAAAGACCTACGCTACTTCGTTCAGACTTGGCCATGAAGAAAAAGTGCACCCCCATAGACCTGATTAGGGTGGAAAATATTAGGCCAATTGATCTGCCTAAAAAGTTTATTTCAAAAGACCGAACCATAACATAGCAATAATATATTAGTATGTCGCAGAGGAAGATTAACATGTTAATCACTTAAAATGACAAATAAATATTGATTAGCTCAGATCTTATCCAGGCCCAAGTTTTTAGGTGTAGGTTGGGTATCCACAAAACAAGTGCTCGGCAGTGACTGGTGGTTCTGCGGCACTTCTGGCATGATAATATGTAATGATGTGGGTGGAGGAAAATGAGTAGTGGTTGAAAAGGGAATATCAATCACTGTCTTCTGTGCGAGTAAAATTTGTGAACCCCGTCAACTATTTTCTTCGATCTATCTTTAGGCCAAATATAAGGTTGAGGGGTTTACCTAGACTTGTCCACCAATCCGGCCCTAGCAGGTGGATGGCTGTGATTCTTTCAGTGAGGCTTTACTGTAGCTAGGGCTGTTAGGTGGTCGGGCCGCTCGGCATGTCCGGCGCAGCTCGGCATGTCAGGTGTACCTTTTGTGCGTACAGAGTTGCAAGCTTCTGATATCAATTTAAATTGTGTCAGTTTGCAGATGGCTTTTGCGCCACTTGTCCAGGACACATGGGATTCTCTTTTGCTCGGATGATGTCACTTTTTTGGATCTTTTTCCTTCTGGCTGAGACTATGTTCAGGATTTCATAAATTCACATACTGGCAAATATACAGCGAATCAGAGTTTTGGAGACCTAAGAGACAACGAAAATAAAGACCTCTAGGGGACCTAAAAAGTCACTATAAAAAAGGCATATAAGGCTGGAAAATTAAATGATATCCAAATACATCTTCATCTATTTTCCTTTCGTTTTTACTAGTGACCTAAACCAGATTGAATCCTAACCCATGAAGCAGTCCCATGCGCTAAGAGTAGCTGCGGCGTCGGTTACTATCCTAGCTACGCTATTTCCACTCATCTAAATTTGGAAGCTATGTAAACATTCATATCTAACTACACATGAATTCATTGTGTTACATATTTAGAGAGCAGGTGAAACACACAATCTATTAATTGTAATTCGTAGACAATTCATCTCGAAAATATTTCATGCCAGATTTAAACCTAAAATAACAGTGTGAGGAGAATAAAACAGCGAAGCATTAATCAATGCATGTTTAAAAGAAAAGAAAGCTCGTATAGATAGTGTACCTCGAGTTTTTTGTTGCTATAAAGAACACATCCATAATCTCTTACTTGATAGTAAGCTTGCAACTTTTGGAACCTCTTCCAAACCTCAGCAGCTTCTTCCGGATCCTTGGCTTCCGCTCCGGTTCTGAACAATCAATCAATATCTTCTGCAAAGCTCTCCCGTTCAGGAGCAAGTACTCAACAAGTGAGAACTCGTCGTTTGTTCCAGAAAATGCTCCAAATTCGATTGTTTGGAGATGTGACAATAAGCATTCTGGAACAAGTCCTGGCTCATGCCACAAGCAGTAATCATATTCTTGAGAGGTGTGTCCTAAATCAACCCCCTAACAAAAAGAAGAACAAAAAGTTTCAAAGCATACGTTCTTAACCCCTTTAGCAAATGCCTCAAATCACAATTGTTTATAACTTACCCGGGGAAGTAAAAGAGTTTGAAGGTTGGGTGAGCTTGCAAGTATCTTTGGAAGTAAATTCCAACAAGACCAAATATCAACAAGCAGCTCCAACTTAATCAAATTATGAAATACATGAAAATTGTATTCAGATCCACGACCCAAATTCTGAAATACAGGTAAATCAGAAACAATTTCACCATCGAGGGCCTTCAAATAAAAAGGCAAAATATTAGTCATATAAATTTGCAGAAAATTTGGAAAATAGTTCAATCAAGTAAAATTTCAGAATTGAAATTTACCCCAACGGCCTTATCAGTTAAAGTCAAAGACTTGACATTAAAAATATTATTAAGAAGCCTGAACACGGAATCACGTAACTGCAGTCGTTCAATCCCTACGCCGATATGAGCGGTTCTGAGGGACAACAAAGTGTCCTTGACAAAGAAATCTGCCAATGCAGAGTCTCCAACTTGAAGAGTCTCCAGTGCCGGTGTATCTATTACAATCTCAAGCTTGCTCTTTGTATCAAGACGCTCGGAGGTTTTTAATGTCAAATTCTTGAGCGCAGATCCACGAACAGTGAGACAACAGCCACTAAGATATATACACCTCTCCATAACTAAGTCTTCAAGCACCGGACAGTGGAGAAAAAGATTCTCAACTGACTCATAACTCAAAAACCTAACAAAAATGAATTCGAGAACCTTAAGCCTCGAAAAACAAAAATTACTAGGAACAGCAAACAAGATTCCCCGTTTGAATCGTAAAACTTCAAACCTCCCATAAGTAAACATATCCGGGATCAGTTGATACACCACACCTCGAAAACAAAAATCAAGGCTCATACATTTCACTTGGAGTTCAAGTGCTTTACGAATCCAAGTATTCACAAGGGTGATATCGTAAAGCCCATCACAATTCAACCCAAATTCCTCAATGTCTAAATCAATGTCCCTATTAATCAAAAATTTATTAACACGACTAATAAAATGTGCTCTAGCAGAGTCCAAACCACGATCCACCATATTATTGAGGATATCAAGATAAGTAAGAGGTTTTTTACCATATGAATCATCGAAACAAAGATTGGAGAGAGACATACAAAGAGGCCTCCATCTCTTAGACAATGCACTGGTACGCACAGCTGAATCAAATGGAAGGAATGAAAGGATTTTGATGAGTACCAAGTCGGGCAAATCACTGATTCTATCTACCCTTGAAATCTTTGATCTGTTTGAAGCCATTAGTACTATAATGTATATATGAACCAAGAAACAAGAGTGGGGAAAGTAGTGTATCTGTCTGAATCAAGAAACAAAAAAAGTACTAGGGAATGTGTGTCTGTCGGAACAAAACAAGGGAATGTCTGTATCAATTCAAAACAAGGGAATGTCTGTATCAATTCAAAACAAAAGAAAAGGGGCAGCAAAATGAGGGCAGCAGGGTTTGAGTGCAAGCGATAGCGGGGCAGCAGTATATAAATACTGCTGGTAGAACTAGGCTAAGGAAGGGGATTCGTTCCCTGCCTCAACTTTGCACTATTTTAGAAAAAAGGGAAATATTTTTAAATATATTTGAATCTGTTATATTTAATTTGGATTTTATAAAAGATATTGAAATCACCTAATTTGATCTAGATTTAGAAAATACTATTTTTGGAAGAAGGAAAAAGTTTTAAATATGGAAAATCCTAGAGTCCCCAAATTTGATCCCAAAAAGTTTCCCAAATGTCACGTGTCATGTTCTGATTGGTTATATTATAATTAAATAAGATGGACCTCCATGCATTCACACCAATTAAAATAGTTCATTTTGTCAAATCATTAATGTCACATCATTCGGGAACTCTTTTTGTGATCCAATTCGGGATCCCTGGCACTACTCTTTAAATATACTCGAAATTGATTGGGGGATATTCAATTTAGATATTTGAAATCAAGTAATATTCGATTTACATTTTAAAAGTATTCCGTACTACTTAAATTTGATGATATTTGATTTAGATTATAAAAACTTAACAAAATTTGATAAAATCTAAAAATTGTGCATTTATACAAACTTTAACAGCTAAATAAGATTTGATAAACTTGACAAAATTTGAAAAAATCTAAAATTTTGATGATATTCTATATATTTGTACAATATGTTGGACCTAAGGATGCCCTCAAGTAACACCCCTGAGGTTAAAAGAAGTATACTAGTAAATTAGGGGCATTTTTGTAAATGTAAAGGATGGATCTTATATTTACAAAAATGCTCCTGTGGAGCCACTTGATTTATAAATACAAATGGTTATCCCTGAGGACATCCTCATGCCCATTATTCTCATGTTTGTATATGAAAATTTTAACAACTTACTAAGATTGTGCATAACGTTCATTTTTACAAAGTTGGATAAACATAATAAGAGACAAATTAGATAGCTAATTCTGTTATATTAAAATGGTGTAAGTTGATATTTTGTTATTCTTTCTTTGTCTTATACATTTTTTATATCCATATTTTTTAGCAATTTCCTTAAACTTCTCTCCAAACTTCTTTATAGATTTGACAGGTTTGCACTGTATGGACCACACTATATGGATCACTACAGGTATACAAGTTTTTGTTATTCGTTAGATTAAAAAAAATTGAAATTTGTTGGTTGTTGATTCGAAATATGGCTAAATACTTTATTCGAGAACTAGACATATTTGATTATAGAACCTTGAGTTCTCGTATAAGTATAGTTGACTTCTCCAATGGGTGTTATAGTAGTTTGAGTAACTACTATAATTAGCTATTAAAAAGTGAATCTGTGTTTTAATTTCAATTTCAGTTGTATTTCAATTTCATGTTTTTGGCGGGAAATTCAGTTAGAGTTTTTACAGCTGGAATTTGTAATGCTTAAAAGAACACAACAACTTGTGGTGGAGAACTAATCTGAAAAATATAACAATATCAATTCTATTTCTCATCTCTCTTCTCTATCTCTCTCCTCCTCTCTCTGCTTGATATCTCTCTGGTGATTTGCTCTGTCTGGTTATTCAAGTCGATTAACTAGATTCATATACATTTACTCTTCTTGATAGTTTGATTCGTAAAGTTTGATATGAGACTTTAACATTGGTATCAGAGTGGTTCTATCTTGGTGAAATCTAGGGTTTGGAAGAAGAAATTCACCATTAAAGTACTGAGTTCAAGTTCTCAATTCGTCATTGGAACTTAGAGTGTTGATTTAAGATCGGAGTGTTATATCGTCATTAATTCTGGTGTATAAGTACAATACAAGGAATAAAAACAACACAGGAAAGAAAGGAGCCATGGATGACCAACTCAGATTGGTGGATAATCGGTTGGATGAGTTTGTAAAGCAACAGGCGATACAGAATAAGAATGTTGCAGATACTTTGGGCAAATTGTTGCAATCAATGGCAGATTTGAAAACACATTGAATCAACAATGATGCAAGTTCTTCAAGAGGTGGAGCTGAACAACCTGCTAACAATAACAACACATATCAAGGTATTATCGTTTCAAAACCTCTGAATTTATCCACTAAGCTAGAATTTCCAAAGTTTGATGGTAATAACGCTAGATTGTGGATTAAGAAATGTGGAAAATATTTCGATCTGTGTAAAATACCTAGTGCTCAAAAGATTGATTTAGCATCTCTGCATATGACTAGTAAGGCTGAGACTTGGGTGGCTAGTTACTTATCGATGCCTAGGTCTGTTACTTGGGAAGAATTTCTGATTGATTTGAATGCTAGGTTTAAAGATGAATCTGGAAGTAATGTTGTGGAGCAGTTTAATAAGCTACAGCAAGGAGATACTCTAGAGAAATATATAACTGATTTTGATGAATTAAGTTCTAGTATGATGCAGGCTAGTCTTGTACTTCCAGATCAGTATGTGTTGGATAGCTTTGTTGGAGGTCTTAAACCATCAGTTAAGCCATTTGTAAAAGCTTTTAAACCTAAGAGTATTGCAGAGGCTGTTGAATATACTAGGTTACAGGATGAAGCATTGACTGCTATGCATATAAACAGGTCCAAAAGTTTTATTCAAAATGCAAGTAATGGTGCCAAATTTGAGGGGGCTTTTAAGCAGAATACTCAAACTGTTCCTATGCTAGCTAATACCAAACCTCCTTTACTGCCAACTCCTAAGGTTGTTTTACCTACTAACAATTCTGGATTTAGGGGAAAATACATACCTGCAGATGTTAGGGCTGAAAAGATAGCAAAGGGGTTGTGTTATTATTGTGATAAACCTTATGAAAGAGGACATAAGTGTAATTTTGAGAAGCCACAATTATTTACAGTGGAGGTCCCAGGGAACAGTGACGAAAATTGGGCACCTTGTTTGGAGGAGTTTAAACAAGAGGTGACTTGTGAAGACAAAGATCCTGTCACTTCTGTGAATGCCCTATCTGGTAGCCAAAATTTTCAGACAATGAGAATTAGAGGTTGGGTGCAAGGGAAACCTTTGCATATTTTGATTGATTTTGGTAGCACTCATAATTTTTTGGATGCTAAAGTGGCTCAGCAGTTGAATTGCCATTTAAATACTATTCCAAATCAAACAATTACTGTAGCTGATGGGAATCATATTGACTGTCAACAAGTTTGTAAATCTTTTGAATGGGAAATGAATGCTAAGAAGTTCAATACTGAGGTTATGTTGATTCCTTTAGGAAGTTGTGATATGATTTTAGGCATCCAATGGTTAAGCACTTTGGGTCCAATCAATTGGGATTTTAAGAAATTGAAAATGGAATTTTTCATTGATGAGCAGCAAATATGTTTAAAAGGGGAGTTACCTAAGAAAATTAGGGTCCAGGAAGGATTTCCAAGTATGAAAATGATGCAGAATGCAGCTCAGCTTTGTATTATCCAACTTAAGTCAGTTTTACATGATGATACCAGTCAGACACAAACTGATACAGAATCAGAGGTTCAAGTTGTTTCAGATGTGATAGTTGCTCCAGAAATAGTTGCACTTAAGGAGAAATATGGCAGTATTTTTCAAGATCCTCAAGAATTACCACCATCTAGAGGTGTTTTGGATCATCGAATTCCTCTTATTCAAGGGGCTGGACCAGTTAATATCAGACCATACAGGTATCCTTTGAAGCAGAAAGTTGTTATTGAACAACTGGTGCAAGAGATGTTGGATAGAGGAATTATACAAGACAGTTGTAGTCCTTTTGCTTCACCTGTGGTATTGGTAGGTAAGAAGGATGGAACTTGGAGGCTTTGTGTAGGTTACAGGGAGTTGAATAACAAAACTATCAAAGACAAATTTCCTATTCCTTTGATAGATAAGTTAATTGATGAATTGTCTGGGGCTCAAATTTTTAGTAAACTTGACTTAAGAGCAGGCTATCATCAAATGAGGTTGGATGCAAATGATGTCTTCAAAACTGCTTTTAAGACACATTCAGGCCACTATGAATTTTTGGTGATGCCTTTTGGACTCACAAATGCTCCTGCATCTTTCCAAAAATTGATGAATTCTGTTTTCAAGCATGTACTTATGAAATCAATACTGGTTTTCTTTGATGATATACTTGTTTATAGCAAGAATCTTCAAGAGAATATAGGGCATTTGGAAGAAGTTTTTCAACTGATGAGATCTAATTTACTATATGCTAAAGATTCTAAATGTTCATTTGCTATTCACAAGGTGGAATACCTGGGTCACTATATTTCTGGAAAAGGTGTGGAAACTGATCCAAGGAAAACTAATAGAGATACTGTATTCTTGAGTTCTTTCTGGCAATCTCTGTTCAAATTGAATGGTATTGAGTTGTTACTGTCTTCAGCCTATCACCCTGAGACAGATGGTCAAACTGAGATAGTTAATAAGTGTTTGGAAACTTATCTCAGATGCATGTGTGGGGGAAATGAGAATGATTGGTGCAAATGGTTACCACTGGCTGAGTGGTGGTATAATACTCATTTCCATACTGCAACTCAAATGACTCCTTATGAGATTGTGTTCAATCAACCACCCCCTGTGCACTTGCCATATTTAGTTGGGGAATCCACTAATGTGGAGATTGACAGGAGTATGATTAGGAGGGAGCAAATGATTGTGCAACTGAGGGAACAGTTAACTAGAGCTCAGAACAGGATGAAGAACCAGGCAGATAAGAAGAGGTCTAAGAAGAATTTTTCTGTTGGAGATTGGGTGTGGTTAAAATTACATCCTTATCGACAGCAATCCGTTCAAATCAGGAGGAACCAGAAATTAGCCATGAAATTTTATGGTCCTTTCCAGGTTATTGACAAGATTGGTATGGTGGCTTACAAAATTCAATTGCCAGCTAATGCTCAGATACATAATGTGTTTCATGTATCCTTGTTGAAACCCTATTATGGAGAAATTCCTTTGACAGTGCAAGCACCTAATTGGATATTGGCTGGTAATAGCACAACAGGTGTGACCGTGTGAGACCTGCAGCTGTGTTGGACAAGAGAATGCTTAAAGTAAAAAATGTTGTTCAAGTTCAGTATCTGGTGCAATGGGAAGGAACTCCCAGTCATGAACCTACATGGGTTGTGGCAGAGGAGTTTGTGCTCAAATTTCCTGATTTCCAGTTTCAGTTTAACTCCAAGACTTGAGGTCAAGTCTTTAGGGAAGGGGGAGGATATGTTATAGTAGTTTGAGTAACTACTACAATTAGCTATTAAAAAGTGAATTTTTGTTTTAATTTCAGTTTCAGTTGTATTTCAATTTCATGTTTTTGGCGGGAAATTCAGTTAGAGTTTTTACAGCTGGAATTTGTAATGCTTAAAAGAACACAACAGCTTGTGGTGGAGAATTAATCTGAAAAATACAACAATATCAATTCTGTTTCTCATCTCTCTTCTCTATCTCTCTCCTCCTCTCTCTGCTTGATATCTCTCTGGTGATTTGCTCTTTCTGGTTATTCAAGTCAATTAACTCGATTCATATACATTTACTCTTATTGATAGTTTGATTCGTAAAGTCTGATATGAGACTTTAACAATGGGTTTTTCAATTAAATCATTTTAACTTCTCTAACTTAGACATCTTGAACTCGTTCAAACGACTTCTCTAATTGGTACTCAGGATCAGTATTGAGAATTTTGAGATCTGGTGTGAAAATATTTAAAAAAATCCTTCTTCAATTTTCTTTTAAATATATTGAAAGGAAAACTAAATAATTTTAGAATTTGAAATTAAATAAATTAACGCATAACTAATCACTAGTGGAAAAAACAATTTATTCTACTCAAACTAAAAACTCATAAAATTGCCCAAATGAATAAAATTTATGGTTAAAAACCAATATATATGACCACAAAATCATAAATTGCCCAAATGAATAAACTTTATGCTCAAAAAACAATGTAATCAACAACATATAAGTTATGAACTTTATTCTTATATACTAGATAATGTTTGTTATTATTTTATAAGCAGGGATTCTCATAAATGTACTCACTCTAACTTATATAATGAAACTAGATCTGGAAAATCAAGGTAATATAAGATTACTTTAAAAAATTATGTGTTTTAACTAAGATGCAAAAAATGTCTATTTTCTACACCAATGCCTTAAATTTTGTTAATTTTTTTTGGGCTTATTTTATAACTATCCAACTTAATTACCAGATTTTAAATATACTACCAACCTTTCTAAAATTACAAGGATATAGTTTAATTTTTTAAAAGGGTCCTGGTCCTGACAATCGGGAACCAATTATTTAACACTATGTGTCCTAGCCGGATTAAAATAATAGAAAATTATAGCGGATAGTCAAACTATAGCAGTCAAATTATAGCGAACAGTCAGTTAGCCTGTTCGCGGAAAATTATAGTGAACAGTCAAAAATTTTTTTTTTAAAATCTCAGTTGATCCTTGATCCAACGACTGGGACACACATTGTTAAATAACTGAGGACCATGACCTTTTTAAAAGTACGTTATTCAGTTAAAAGACCCAAGTATCTCTCATTCACAATCCGGCCTCGGTCCCAATCTCTTTTGTAAGTATATTTATGTGTATTAGGTATGTATATATGCAGAACTGGCAGTGATATAGAAATAGAGATCAAATTGAGAGTAAAGATTTTATTATAGAATGAGAAAGTATGTAAATGTCTATTTATGTGTTTTATGTATATACATGTGTAGAATTATAATGTTGTATTTTATGTATGTTTCTGTGTAGAATTGTAATGTAAAAGTGTGCTTACATTGAAATAACAAAATTCTTGTTACTTTTTATGCTGCTGGGAAAAAGAAATTAGAGTCACCAGTGGCAAAAAGCTGACGAAAACCACTGCTTAGAGGGTGTTTGGGATTGCTTAAAATAAGTTACTTTTGACTTAATGGAGGTGTTTTTAACTTAAAGGAGAAAGTGAAGTTGTTTACTTTAAGTTGAATGAAAGTGTTTGGGTGATTTTACTTAAAGTTAAATTGGGATTTAATAATTTTGACTTAAAGTGAAATTTGACTTAAAAAAATTTTAAATTCATAATATTTAAACTTTACAAGAATTGTGAAAAAAAAAAAAAAAACTTCATAAGTCATAAGTCAAAAGTACCTAAATGGAACTTATGACTTATTAATTCAGTTTTTTAACTTAAAGCCGGGCTTTAAGCCATTTACCCAAACGGTTCAAAATTGACTTAAAGCCGGCAGAAGGAAAACGCGGTGTTGCCCAAACGGGCTCATAGTTTTGAATGGATCGTGTTTGATTTGTTTGCTGTTGGAAGAGCTCAACAAAATGAATCAGCACACGCTGACACCTCACAGAAGTTATCTACTGTACTTGTTTTGAATATTTCATTTCGATGATTCTAACAACAGTGCATCTCATCTTTGTACCTGTTTCCAAGTTTCCAGATGAACACTCCTGAAATGTTCTCTTTCTTGAAATGAAAGATGAACTATGAAAGAAACATTTTATGAAAGAAATATTTTATGAAAGCAAATCATTTTTCAATCCAATATAATAAATTTAAATGTCTTAATTTAGACTCCATTAAATTCTCATTATAATGCCACAAACTCATTAAAACACAGCTGATCAGCAGCAGCAGCAGGCAGCAGCATTAGTACCAGGAACAAAATTCTTGTTACTTTTTATGCTGCTGGGAAAAAGAAATTAGAGTCACCAGTGGCAATAAGCTGACGAAAACCACTGCTTAGTTTTGAATGGATCGTGTTTGATTTGTTTGCTGTTGGAAGAGCTCAACAAAATGAATCAGCACACGCTGACACCTCACAGAAGTTATCTACTGTACTTGTTTTGAATATTTCATTTCGATGATTCTAACAACAGTGCATCTCATCTTTGTACCTGTTTCCAAGTTTCCAGATGAACACTCCTGAAATGTTCTCTTTCTTGAAATGAAAGATGAACTATGAAAGATACATTTTATGAAAGAAATATTTTATGAAAGCAAATCATTTTTCAATACAATATAATAAATTTAAATGTCTTAATTTAGACTCCATTCAATTCTCATTATAATGCCACAAACTCATTAAAACACAGCTGATCAGCAGCAGCATTAGTACTCAACAACACTAGTAGTAGCTTCTGCACCACCACTGGAGGGACTCACCGGAACAAAACTGCCTGATGATTTACTTCTTGAAATCCTCCACCGTAGTCCGTACTCCACTTATGGCTGTGATAACATTCAAGTGTGTTTCCAGGTCCTGGCTAGCTCTAACTTTTGATCCCAGATTTTTATCTATGCATCTTCACTACAATGAGTTGAGAAAAAAATGCCAGTGGATTAAAAATTAATTAAATTTACATACATACTCTTCGATATTAATTACAACATAATTTCTACATACACATTGATACGATACTTAACAGATTATTATAACATAATAACTGAACTTATTGAGATGGCTAAGTAGTTTGTAATTCTAAGAAAGTTTGTTGTAGATTGAGACCCTAAGAAGAACATTATTGATTTTATGACTTTAAGCATAAGAACTTCTGTATATTAACTAATGACAAGTTTAATTCTATACTCCTCTGTTTGCACATATTAGCTTTCTTCAATAATATCAATTGTGTGCATCACAAGTTTTTTCTTTCTTTGTATGTTCATTATAAAGACCTATGCAACTTCGATCAGACTTGGCCATCAGGAAAAAGTGCACCCCCCCCCCCCCACCTAATTATTCCTCTTCAAGAACTCCAAATTATCCGTTCCATATCTGTAACTCACAACCCAGTCACCATTACATAGAAACCCAAAAGAGAATTGGTCTGCCACCATTACAAAGAGTTCCTGGCAGCACTATCTTTGCATTAATGATTCTCGCAAAGCTAATAAAAGGGTAAAACGTGGAATTTGCAGCCTTGTAACAATGAAGACTTATAGGAGTATATACTAGGGTAATTTTGGATTTCATGGACTAGGATATTCTGGACAACAAGTACTACTCCATATCACTGGTGGCAGAGAGACTAATAGAATTAAGGTAAGCAAGTTTTTTAGCTAGAATTTTGTGCTTGTAGCTTATAAAGATCCTGCATGCATTTTGGTACCACATAAAGTGTATAGTGGATATGTTACATTAGAAACTACAGCTAAGAAGATTATGGAGAATGAAAGAGAGATATGATAAGGTAGTGCAAAGACGGCAGAGTGGAACAATCTAGCCTACTGATAGCAGAAAAAATTATATACTTATACAACCATAATATAGTAAAATATAAAAGAGTAGCACAAGTAGGTAAATATGTTAAGCAGGTAAATGTGGAAAATGAACATTGATCAGCTCAGAGACCTAACAGCATGACAACAAATACCAAGACCTAGGACAGAACCCACAAAGTCACTATGGAGAGAACATTTATTGTCGGCAATAAACACAAGAAAACTAAATTCGCCTTCATTAATTTTTTTTTCCATTTAACTAGTGACCTAAAACGGATTGCATCTTAATCCGCGGTGTCAGGAAGCTGCTCCCAGGTGTCGAGATGCGGCCCATTGCGCCAAGAGATTGGAAACATTAATATCATATTTATAACTCACAACCTAGCCACCTTGCCAAGAAAATAACGTGAATGAACCCCAAAAGTAATTAATACGAGGACAAAAATGACTAAATTAGTAAAGATAAGCTTTAAAATAAAGTATTTGGGCATCCAGATTATAAAGATCCTGCAGTTATTCAGTTACCACACAATAGTGTTCATTGGATAAGTTGGATGTTCAATGGAGGAAGATTATGTAGCTCGAAAGAAAGAAAAAGTAAAATCGTGGAAAGGCACCAGGGTGGAAAGATATTAGGCCTATTGATCTGCCTAAAAAGTAAAAGTTTATTTCAGGGTGGAGTAATATATTAGTCTCTTGGTAAACCATAACATAGTTATAATATATTAGTATGTAGGAAAGGAACAGGAAGATTAACATGTTAATCACTTGACAAGAAAAATAAATATTGATTAGTCCAGATCTTATCCAGGCCTAAGTTTTTAGGTGTAGGTTGGGTATCCACAAAAAAATGCTCGGCAGTGGGTGGTAGTTCTGCGGCACCTCTGGCGTGATAATCAGTAATAATGTGGGTGGAGGAAAATGAGTAGTGGTTAAAAGAGGAATATCGATCACTGTTTTTTTGTGCGAGCAAAAATTTGTAAACCCCCTCAACTCGTTTCTTTGGTCTATCTATAGGCCAAATATTAGGTTGAGGGGTTTACCTAGAGTTGTCCACCAATCCGACCCTAGCAGGTGGATAGCTGTGATTCTTTTATTGAGGCTTTAATCTAGCTAAGGCTGTAAGGTGGTCGGGCCGCTCGGCTTGTCCGGCTCAGCTCGGCTTGTCAGGCGTACCTTTTGTGCGCCCAGAGTTGCAAGCACCAGTTCTGCTATCAATTTATATTGTGTTAGTTTGCAGATGGCTTCTGCACGCGCCACTTGTCCAGGATACATGGGATTCTCTATGGCTGGGCTTTTGTCACTGTTTTGGATCTTTTTCCTTCTGGATGACACTACGTTTGGGCTTTCATATATTCACATACTGGAAAATATACAGCAACTCAGAGTTTCAGAGACCTAATAAATGACTAAAATAAAGAAAGACATCTGAGGGGACCTAGAAAGTCACTATAAAAAAGGCATATAAGTCTGGCTATTAAAATGAGATATTCAAATACACCTTCATTCATTTTTCCTTTTGTTTTTACTAGTGACCTAAACCAGATTGAATCCTAACCCATGGCGTGGTGAAGCAGTCCCATGCGCTAAGAGTAGCTGCGGCATTGGTTATTATCTTAGCTATGTATTTCCACTCATCTAAATTTGGAAGCTATGTAAACATTCATTTCTAACTACAAATGAATCCCTTGTGTTACATATTTAGAGAACAGGTAAAATACACTGTACATAATCTATTAAAGCCATTCTTAGACAATTCATCTCGAAAATATTTCATGCCAGATTTAAAGCTAAAAAGTAAAAACACTTCGAGGAGATTAAAACAGTGAAGCACTAACCAATACAATGTCTAAAAGAAAGAAAGCTCGTACAGAAAGTGTACCTCGATTTGTTGCTATAAAGAATACATCTATTATCATTTAGATAAATTTAATCTTGCAAGTCTTAGAATTTCTGCCAAATCTCAGCAGCTCCTTCCGGATCCTTGGCTTCCGCTCCGGTTCTGCACAATCAATCAATATCTTCTGCAAAGCTCTCCCGTTATGGAGCAAGTATTCAACAAAAGACATCTCATCGTCCGTTCCATGAAATGCCCTGAATTCTATTGTTTTGAGATTCGACGATACACATTATGGTACAAGTCTTGGCTGATGCCACAAGCAGCAATAACAGTCTGCAGAGTTGTCTCCTAAATCAACCCCCTAACAAGAAGAAGAAGAAAAAGTTTCAAAGCCTACATTCACAACCTCTTTAGCAAATGCATTGAATCACAATTGTGTATAACTTACCCAGGGAAGTAAAAGAGTTTGAAGGTTGGGTGAGCTTGCAAGTATCTTTGGAAGCAAATTCCAACAAGACCAATTATCAACACGCAGCTCCAACTTAATTAAATTATGAAATACAGGAAAATTATATTCAGATCCACGACCCAAATCATGTAAACCAGAAACAGGATCACCATCCAGGGCCTTCAAATAAAAAGGCAAAACATTAGAGTCATTAATTTGCAGAAAATTTAGACAACAGTTCAACCAAGTAAAATTTCTGATTGAAACTTACCCCAACAGCCTTATCAGTTAAAGTCAAAGACTGGACATGGAAAATATCATCAAGAAGCCTGAACACAGAATCACGTAACTGCAATCGTTCAATTCCGACGTCAATATGAGCGGTTCTGAGGGACAACAAAGTTCCTCAACAAATATATCTGCCAATGCAGAGTCACAAATTTTAATAGTCTCCAAGGCCGGCGTATCTATTACAATCTCAAGCTTTGTATCAATACGGTCAGCAGTTTTCAATGTCAAATTCTTGAGCGCAGATCCACAAACGGTGAGACAACAGCCACTAAGATATTCACACTTCATAATAACTAAATCTTCGAGAACCGGACAGTTGAGCAAAAGATTCTCAACTGACTCATAACTGGAAAACTCAACATAGTAGAATTCAAGAACCTTGTGTTGGAATGCCTTGACTACTGTTCCTCCGGCGGCCTTGACTACTATTCCTCCGACGGCCACCAACCACACCTACCACCACCTACCACCACCTAATCCACCTACCCCTTAGATTTTGTCTATAAATAAGAAATGCATGTAAGCATTTGAAATTATCTGAGGAATCTGAAAATCTCTGTAAATCTGTTTATCCTCAAGATCAATAAACTATTTCTCTTCTGCATATAATCTTTCTTGCTTCCGTTATAACAAACTGGTATCAGAGCTTTTGGTTGAAGCTGCTGCAAAATTTCCGCCGGAATTTTTTTAAGCTCGCCGGAATTTTTTGCCGAAGTTACTGTTCATCGCCGGAGAAGACGACACTGTTCAGACGGAGTTCCTGTTCATCACCGGAGAAGACGACACTGTTCATCGCCGGAGAAGATGACACTGTGCATACGGTACTGTTCATACGACACTATTCACGGGCACTGTTCATACGGTACTGTTCACGGGTACTGTTCACAGGTACTGTTCTCCGGCACTGTTCACGGGTACTGTTCACACGGCACTATTCACGTATACGGTACTGTTCACATATACGATACTGTTCACGTATACGATTCTGGGAGAAAGATGTCTGGTGGTATTAGCGTCAAGGTTGACAAATTTACTGGGAGAAATAGTTTTAGTCTGTGGCAAATCAAGATGCGTGCTCTGTTAAAGCAACAGGGGCTCTGGGCGCCGTTAAAAAGAAAATCGACGACAGTTCCTGAAAGCGCTGAGATGGCCATTCTGGAAGAAAAGGCACATTCAACAATTCTGTTGTGTCTTGCAGATGACATTATTACTGAAATCGCGGAGGAAGATACCGCGTCTGGTCTGTGGTTGAAGCTTGAAAGTCTTTACATGACGAAGTCTTTAACAAACAAGTTGTTGCTGAAGCAACGTCTGTTCAGTCTGCGAATGCAGGAAGGTATGCCTCTTCGAGATCACTTAGATCAATTAAACACAATTTTATTAGAATTGCGTAATATTGATGTTAAAGTTGAAGATGAGGATGCTGCTTTGATTCTGTTAGTTTCTTTACCATTATCGTACGAGAACTTTGTGCAATCGTTTATTGTTGGTAAAGATACTATTTCTCTAGAGGAGGTTAGATCTGCTCTTCATTCTAGAGAGCTGCGCCATAAGGCGGCTGGTACAGGTGCAGATAATCATGCTGCTGGGTTGGTAGCTAGCGGGAGTACCGGACATGGAAAGTCGGGGAAGTATAAATCCAAGAAATCAGTTCCTAAGGGTCCAAAACCTAATGATATCTGTAATTACTGTAAAGAGAATGGGCACTGGAAATCTGACTGTCCCAAGAAAAAGAAGCAACAAGATAATTTGACAGATACTGCTGCTGTAGCTGATGCTACTTCTGAAGAAGATATTGCTCTAGTTGCTGTCAAGGACACACATCACTCTGATGTGTGGATTCTTGATTCTGGAGCTTCTTATCATATATGTCCGCGCAGGGAGTGGTTTACAACCTACGAGCGAGTAGATGGTGGCAAGATTTCTATGGCTAACAGTTTTGCTTGTGAGACGGTTGGAATAGGCTCGATTAAAATTCGGACACATGATGGTAAATTCTTCACATTGAATGATGTTAGGCATGTTCCACTAATAACAAAGAATCTGACATCTTTGAGTATGTTAGACATCAAAGGTTTCAGTTTTCAAGGTGAAGGTGGAGTTTTACATGTCCACAAGGGTTCTGATGTGGTTCTGAAAGGTGTTAAACGTGGTACCTTGTATCTTCTTCAAGGTTATACGTTATCAGGTTCTGTTGCTGTCGCGTCCTCGGAGAAGATTAAGAGGATGCAAACTGATAATGGTTTGGAATTTTGCTCATCTGAGTTTGATGAGTTCTGTAAGAATGAAGGAATTTCTAGGCATCATACCGTCAGGGATACACCACAGCAGAACGGTGTAGCAAAGCGTATGAATCAAACACTTCTGGAGAGAGAATGGATTTCTAGGCATCATACAGTCAGGGATACACCGCAGCAGAATGGTGTAGCAGAGCGTATGAATCAGACACTTCTGGAGAGAGCTAGGTGCATGCTCTCTAATGCTGGACTAACTAGAAGATTCTCGGCAGAAGTAGTTAGTACATCAGGTTATCTGATAAATCGTGGATCTACGATTGTTTCAGAAAGTGGTGGTGTTGAGAAACAGGTGGAGCAGGAAGTCACTCAAGATGAGAGTGAACCACAACAAGAAGTTCAACAACCACAATCAGAATCAGAATCATTAGTTTCAGTAGCGAATCAGCACAGTTTGGCTCTTGATAGATCAAGGAGAGCTAATTATGGGGTGTCTCCTAAGAGAATCGAGGAGAGCAAAGTGGGTACTGCTGATAACCTAGCTGATATGCTCACCAAGTCGGTTCCACATAGCAAGTTTCAACATTGTTTGGACTTGTTAAATGTTCGGAGTTGTTGACTGCCCTTTTGAGGGCAAAATCTGAGGCAGAAGAGTTTTTTTATCTGGTACATCTGGCATTATTATGATGCATCTGGTACATCTGTTATTTGTTTTCGTGAGAGAATTCAAGTCAAGGTGGAGATCGGTTATCTGGTACATCTGGCATTATTATGATGCGTTTGGTACATCTGTTATCTGTTTTTGTGAGAGGATTCAAGTCAAGGTGGAGATTTGTTATCTGGTACATCTGGCATTATTATGATGCATCTGGTACATCTGTTATCTGTTTTTGTGAGAGGATTCAAGTCAAGGTGGAGATCTGTTATCTGGTACATCTGGCATTATTATGATGCGTTTGGTACATCTGTTATCTGTTATTTGTGAGTATTCAAGTCAAGGTGGAGATTTGTTGGAATGCCTTGACTACTGTTCCTCCGGCGGCCTTGACTACTATTCCTCCGACGGCCACCAACCACACCTACCACCACCTAACCCACCTACCCCTTAGATTTTGTCTATAAATAAGAAATGCATGTAAGCATTTGAAATTATCTGAGGAATCTGAAAATCTCTGTAAATCTGTTTATCCTCAAGATCAATAAACTATTTCTCTTCTGCATATAATCTTTCTTGCTTCCGTTATAACACCTTGAGCCTGGAAAAACAAAAATGGCTAGGAACATCAACCAAGATTCGCCGTTTGAGTCGTAAAACTTCAAGCATCCCATACGTATACATATCCGGGATGAGTTCATACTTTCCAGCTCGAAAACAAAAGCCAAGGCTTACATTTTTCACTTGGCGTTGCACTGCTTTAGTAATCCACTGATTGACAAGGGTGTGATCGTGAGCCCTACCCCATTCCAAACCCAACTCCTCAATATCCAAATCTTTTTCCCTATCCATTAAAAATTTATTAACACAACTAGTCAAATGTGGTCCAGATATCTTACCATTCGAATCATCGAAACGAAGACTCGATAGAGACATACAAAGAGGCCTCCATCTCTTAGACAAGGTACTGGTACGCACAGCTGAATCAAATGGAAGGAATGAGAGGATTTTGATGAGCACTAAGTCGGGCAAATCACTGATTCTATCTACCCTTGAAATCTTTGATCTCTTTGTTGTCTTTGATCTTTTTGAAGCCATTAGTACTTATCTGTATGAATCAAGAAACAAAAGGGGTAGGAGAAAAATTAAAGTAGTGATTATTACAAGGGAATGTCTGTCTGAATCAAGAAACGAAAGTAATGTATGAATGAATTCAACGAAAGAAAAGGGGCAGCAAAATGAGGGCAGTAGGGTTTGAGTGCAAGAGATAGCGGGGCAGCAGCATATAAATACTACTGGTAGAACTATACTAGGCTAAGGAAGGGGTTTCTTTCCCTCAACTTTGCACTATTTTAGAAAAAAGGAAAATATTTTTAATTATATTTAGAAGTGTTATATTTAATTTGGATTTTATGAGGGGTGTTCGACAATTTTGATCCATTTTTAGGTTGTTTATAACAAAAATAACCATTAGCCGGTTAAATATGCATTTGTGAAATGGGTATTCATGCATTTCACAAATGCGTATTCTGTATAATTTTTTTAAAAAAAAATTAAAGTGAATACGCATTTATCATTTGCGTAATTCAATTTTTTGGTGCCCCTGCGGGACCTGATTTTATAAAGAATACGTATTTTCCGCTGGAGTATTATGTGAATACGCAATTTGAGATGAAGTATTTTGAACTTGATAAGCATTTCATATATGCGTATTAGTACTATTAGATTGCTCACTGATAATGACATTATTGACGTGACCTAAGAGCATCCTCATTGGGATCCCTGTCCACATTCCCAAAAACTTACTAAAAATAGTAAATCCCTAAACAATAATAGTAAATTTCTAAAATTATCAAAAATGTTCTACATCCCATTCCCCATTTTCCATCCCCATATCCCTATATTCTTTTTTATATTACTTCTTTCTCTCTTTTTCATTTAAATTTTAACTATAAAAACTCACCCACTACAATTAAATATATTTAAAAGAGGAGAGAGATGATTTGATTATGGGGAAGGGGTTGCACAGTAATCCCCAAAGATGGGGACTCAAAGCTTGTCCCCAAAATTAGTCCCCAAAATGGCGAATGGGATGAAGGTGATTTTTTGCTTAAAAATTTACCCTAAATATTTGTGGATGGGGAATGGAATGCTAATGCTCTAAGAGCACTCTCATTGGAAGACTCATTCCCATCCCCAAAAACTTACTAAAAATAGTAAATCCTCAAAATTATCAAAAACTTTCTACACACATTCCCCATTTTCCATTTCCATATCCCTATATTCGTTTTAATATTACTTCTTTTTTTCTCTTTCACTTACAATTTTAACTACCAAACCCTACTCATTACTATAAATACAATTTAAAAAGAAATGAAGATATGATCTGGCAGAAGGAGTCAGATATGGGGAGCTACAGTACAACCCCAAATATGGAGGTTTGATATCAATCCCTAAAACTAAACCCTATTTTGGGATTCCGAATGTGTATAGCATTTTAACAAAATGTAAGATTTTCCCCTAAATTATGGGGTTAGGGGTGGGGATGGGGGATGGAATGGTAATGCCCTAACTTTTTCTTGTTGGTCAGGTTGTTGTTGAGCTGTTATTTAGCTACATTGTAGTTATATCCGTGGGGGTATACCACTAGATTTTGTAAATTTCTTTTTTCTTAATTAAACTATAATTTAGCAAAAAAAAACTTTTTCGTTTTTATTTCTTTTGCAGTAGATTACTAGACTTCTACATGGAAATACGCATTCTGCAACTTGAGAATCAATCGGCTATAATTGGCCGCATTTTTTAAATTAGCTATATTGGTATATTTTTATAAAAACCGGGTTATATATGTCATTCTTTCAAACTTAACCTTTTTTATACAAAATACAAAAAAATAACCATTTTCAAAATTTTGGACAATTTTAACCCATGGGATACCCAACTGTCAGTGGAGTATCCACTTTTATATAAGATATCCAACTGTCAATGGAGTATCCAGTATATGGGATACTCATTTGTCAGTGGAGTATCCTTTACCCAGTATTTGGGATACCCAAATACCACTGGAGTATCTTATATAAATTGGGATACCCAACTGCCAGTGGAGTATCCAAAAGGTTAAAATTGGCCACTTTTTTCAGAATGGTTATTTTTGTTATTTTCATCAAAAAAATGGTTATTTTTGTAATTTTTTCATTTTATGAAAGATATTGAAATCACGTAATTTGATCTATATTTAGAAAATATTATTTTAGGAAGAAGGAAAAGTTTTAAATATATACTTGAAATGAATTTGGGATATTCAATTTAGATATTGAAATCAAGTAATATTCGATCTACATTTTAAAAATATTACGTACTATTTAAATTTGATAATATTCGATTTAGATTCTAGAAACTTAACAAACTTTGATAAAATCTAAAAATTGTGCATTTATAGAAATTTTAACAACTAAATAAGATTTTATAAACATAACCAAATTTGATAAAATCTTGAATATCTATATGTTTGTATATGAAAACTTTAACAACTAAATAAGATTGTACATTTATACAAACTGTCTATATTTTTTTAAAAATTAATTAGGCTTATATAGCTTACATTCTTAGGGTAAGCGATAGTCAAATTCAGGACCTGGCACAACAAGAAATAAATCCTTAACACTTGAGTTCTCTCGTTGCGCTCTAATTCTATCTATATTAAAATGGCGTAAATTGATATTTTGTGATTTTTCCTCTTATTCTATAGGGTTAAATCTCAAAGTGGTCACTATGAAGTAAAGGTCATATATCATTTTAATCACTCAATTTATCGGGGACTCATATGCATCACTAAAGTCACGAGTAATAACAGCGCTGTTAGTTTGACTTGTTGATTGATGGAAAACGTTAGAATTACTGTTCAAAGTGACCTTATGAATCAAAGTGGTCACTGAACAGGCTACATATATTATTCTAATATAGAATCATTTTAATGGACCTACTTTATTCTACTAAACAGGCTACATATATTATTCTAATATAAATAAATTTCTAGAATAAATTAAATATAATTCAAAAAATTATAAAGATCTATAAAGATTTATAATTCAACAAATTACAAAGATTTATTTCATTATATTTGAATTTAATTTAAACTATTTTGGGCACATTATATGTGTTGTATAAAATAAAGTAAATAATTAATGAATTCGAATCTACCTTTTATTATAAATACACATTCAAATTATTAAAAAAATTGATAAAATATAAAAGTGGTATCACTTCAGTTAAAAAAAATGGACGAAATATGCTGACGGAATGAAGTTTAGCTGCAAATTTAATTTATCACTCAAGTTTATATCAATTTTCAATTTGGTCATTGTATAATTTTTTTTGAATTTAATTTTTTTTCGAATTATTATAATTTAATTAAATTTAAAATTGAACTTGCCTATTCAATTTATATGCATATAAATCGATACATGCGAACACATATTTTAAGATATTACATTTTTTTCAATCCAAAGTGTTTTTTTTTTTTCAATTTTTGAATTTTTTCGAATGGTTAGAATTTAATTAAATTTAAAACTTAACAAACCTTTGGACTTGATAGCAAGAGTAAAAATATATTATTAATGTTTGCACTAAATCACGCAAGCGTACGTGGTCACGTAATATATGAATAAGTCAAGTTCGTTCCCACAGAGATCTGGTAATGGTTTTAATTCAGTAGATGTACCTATGCAACAATGTATGATTATTATTCATTGCTAAGACAATTAACAAATTTGGGTTTTTATTATCTAAATTAACTAAGAAATAAATTAACAACTAAGAATTAATTATCTAATGAAAATTAAAATCGAATTACTTCTACAAGAGTAAACATGAGATCCTAACTTCATTAAATACTTCGCTTAGAGTTGATGCCTTTAATCAATGCATGTGATGGTTATGATATCTGATCAGACAACACGAAACAAGTAAACGCTACCTCTCAGTATACGAATACCAAACTAAACATACATCCACAAAAGAGATAGAAGATGAGTAGACACCAATTATGCTTAGACCCTATATCTCTATAAGATTTGAAAACATAACGGTTGAAGAACAAGTTGTCTATTAAGATCACATAGGGCAGCATAATATCTCTATTTACGCTACAAATTATGATGTTAAAACATCAACCTATCCTATCCTAACATGGCAAGTTCTAAATCTCAAGATCCACTCTCGTTTCACAAGAGATTAACAAATTAGATGTTCGCGACGCATCTAAACACATGAAGCATAACCATACGAGGATATCAAGAATTCACCGCACATAAATCTTTAAAGCAATCAAACTGTTAGGGGGCCCGATATTATAAGCCTTTGGGGGCCCAATCCAATAAGCCTTTGGGTTTATGACCATTAGAACCATACGAATGGACCAGGCCCATCCGAACAACCCAGTTGAAGTCTCTAAAAATAGTCGACCGTTGTCAGTGTAACGCCTTACCATTTATTGCCCTCCATAACTGAGAATCAAGGGGATCATCAACGGTATTACTCCTGGACACAATATAAATAGACTCAATTTTCAGGTGATAAACACAATCACACACACTCTGAGATACACTAGTTTACATAGGCTTTACGTTTACGTTTCCACTACATTCTACTGATTCTCACACCGGAGGTGAATCAGGGGTAATTCCCTCGCATTCTTCTCTTTGCAAGAGCTACTGAAACCTGTTCTTGGCATATTGAAGGTTGGAGTGTCCGAGGTATAAATTGAGTCCTGACATTTGGCGTCATCTGTGGGAAAGTATAAGCTTCTATTGTGAACCATGTTACCAGAGGATTCCGAAAATCTCAATACAGAAACTCCCACTCCCGAAGAAATAAGGCAACAGAAGGAGAAAGGAAAAGCCACTGAAGCGAAAGGATCCCAGGGTGCAAAAAGACGAGCATTGTAGAAGAAGGCCGATGAGTTAAGATTAGAGGCCATAAAACTCAGGCGTGAAGAGGTTGAGTTACAAGAAAAGTTAGCACGAGAAGCCCTTCAAACTGGAGAAGAGGAGCCTGTGAGCGAACCTCAGAGAACAGCCTCTAGGGGCCGAAGAGAGAAAAGGACCCGACCTCATCAGGAGGAGTCTTCAGAATCCGAAATACATTCCTCACACCCGTCCCAAGATCCTTCGGACTTAGAGGAAGAAGAAACAGGCTCTCAAAGGAAAGACATGCTCCAAAGAATGGAAAAATATATGTTTGGAGATCAGAAGAGGATGCGTCGGGAGCCCGTTATGACTGAAGAGATTGAACAGTATAGACCACCCCCCAGGTCGTTAGTTCCCGAAAATGACCGAATTTAGCGGCAAGGGAGACCCGGAAGATCACTGTGAAAAATATGAAAGTTTGATGACAGGAATGGGTCATGATGATATTATGCTTTGCAAAATGTTTAAAACTTATTTGAAGGGTTCCGCCTCCTTGTGGTATCGATCGATGAGGCCTAGATCCATACCTTCTTACGCTCGGCTGAAAAGCAAGTTTTTGAGGCATTATTCCCATCTGTGCCGAAGAGAGAAGGATACCGAATCGCTCATTCATTATCGCCAAAGATCTGATGAAGAGTTGGGTGATTACCTAGCCCATTTCAAAGAGGAAGCTGGCATGGTGACCAACCTAGATAAAGTCAAGGCAACAGGATTTCTAACGGCTGGCCTCGACTCAATTAAAGGGAGAAAGCTTCGGTCGTCCTTATATGATATTCCCTCGAAGTCCCTAAACGACATCTATATCCGAGGAGAAAGTATCAGGAGGAAAATGGAGTCTATCAACGGTTACAAAGAATTGTCCAAAGACAGCCGAAGAAAGGGCAGTCAGGGGAAGAACGACCGAAGGAAAGATGATAAGCGAGATGGTGATCGAAGGGATGATAGAAGAAGCGATTCGAAGAGGGACAGGGAGCCAATGGTGTTTACTCCACTAAACACTCCCATCTCCAAGATACTGAACGAAATCAAAGGCAGGCCGAATTTTCGAAGGCCGGCGAAGCTGAGGGTACCTGATCATAGGAAGAACGGGAATAAGTACTGTGATTACCACCAGGACAAAGGCCACAACACAGACGAATGTTTTCATCTGAAGAGATTGATAGAAAGAATGGTAAAAACTGGTGACCTAAATCAGTTTGTTAAAGATTTAAGGGATCGTTTGGAGCCAAAGAGGAATGACTCAGGCTCGAAAGAGGCTAGAAATCGGAACGAAGAGGATGACAACCCTAGGCAAAGGGAAAGAGATGAAGCCCCTCGATACAGAGGGGAGGTAAGAACAATCATGGGGGGTACAGTACTGGATCGATGTAGCAAAACGGCCAAAAAGAGGTATGCTCGACAAGTCTACAATCTGTATCAACATACTTCACAGGACAAACAGCCGCAGCCCATCATGTTTACTGAAGAAGACTATGAAGATGTCATTTGGCCGCATGAGGACCCTTTGGTGGTAAATCCGATCATCGGGCAGAATAAGGTATGGAAGGTGCTGATAGATGGTGGTAGTTCGGTCAATATCTTGTATCACCGGACTTATGAAAAAATGAATCTGGTGGGGAATAGCTGGAATCTTGCAATGAACCCCCACTCTATGGCTTTGGCAATTCACCGGTTCCGATCGAAGGAACGATCGTATTGTCCCTGATATTGGGTAAACCTCCCTGCACTGTGGAAAAGCAGTTGAAATTTTATGTCGTCCGAGTGGATAGCCCGTATAATGGCATCCTCGGGCGCCCTACATTAACGGCTTTCCAAGCTATAGCCTCAATACCCCATTTGAAGTTAAAGTTCCCTACCGATCATGGCATCGGCGAAATGAAAGGAGATCCAAAGGCAGCCAGGATCATTATGCTAGAAGATCTAGATAGATCCGAAGAAGAAGCCGAAGATGAAGGGAAGAAGAGGCGAATGAACGATCAATCCGGGAGCATTCACCACACGATGAACACTGAGTTGGAAAAGTTTGGGGACAGTCTCTCAAATCCTATAACCGAACCAGCGGTGGAGACCGAAGAGGTTGAATTATATGCAGGCACCTCGGGTCGAATGATCCGCATCGGGAAAAATATGAACGAATATTTGAAAGCGAAAGTGATTGCTGTTATCCGAGAATACCATGACATATTTGCCTGGGGTCCAGAAGACATGCCCGGACTTGACTCGAGCATTGCTCAACACAGTTTAAATGTGAAATAAGGGGCCAAGCCAGTCAAACAGAAGAAGAGAAATTTCACCATGGAAAGACAAAAGGTGATTCAGACAGAAGTGGAAAAGCTCTTGGAAGCAGAATTTATTGAAGAGATCAAATACCCCGAATGGTTAGCCAATGTGGTAGTGGTCAAGAAGGCAAATGGCAAATGGAGGATGTGCGTCGATTACACCGATCTCAATCTCGCCTGCCCGAAAGACCATTATCCGCTTCCCAACATCGACCAGCTCATTGATGCTACATCAGGATATGAAATCCTAAGTTTCCTAGATGCCTTCTCCGGTTATCATCAAATCGCCATGAAATCTGAAGACATCCTTAAAACAGCATTCATCACCCCGAAAGGAACATATGCATTCATTGTCATGCCTTCCGGCTTGAAGAACGCAGGGGCCACCTTTCAGAAGATGATCAACAATGTTTTTAAAGATCAGATCGGAAGAAATATGGAGTGTTACGTGGACGACATGATAGTAAAGTCTTTGTTTCGGGACCACGCCGATGACTTGAGAGAGTGCTTCGAGAATCTAAGAAGAAACAACATGCGGATCAACCCGAACAAATGCACGTTCGGAGTATTTAGCGGTAAATTCCTTGGTTATATGGTGAGTGCTCGAGGCATTGAAGCCAATCTAGAAAAGATAAGAGCAATAATTGACATGGAAACTCCGAAAACAATTCGAGATATTCAGAAATTAACAGGAAGATTGGCTGCCCTAAGAAGATTCATCTCCAAATTGGCAGATAAAGCTTTACCCTTCTTTGAGGTATTGAAAGGTACGAAGGCTTTTTTGTGGGGTCCAGAATGTGAAAAAGCTTTCGAAGATATCAAGGAGTATTTAACGAAGGCTTCGTTGCTAATGAGGCTGGATCCACAAGAAACTTTACATCTATACTTGGTTGTAAATGATCGGACGTTGGGGGCCGTCTTAGTCAAGCAACATAATGGAAATCAATATCCAGTTTTCTACATCAGCCATATGCTAAAAGAAGCAGAAACCAGATACCCGAATGCCGAGAAATTCACCTATGGGTTGGTCATGGCCTCAAGAAAACTCAGACATTATTTCCAGGGGAGGACGATACAAGTCACGACCGATCAACCTCTGAAAAAGATATTACAGAGACCCGAGGCTTCGAGCAGAGTTGTCGCCTGGGCCATCGAGTTGGGAGAATTTGATTTAGAGTATGTGCCGAGGATCGCGATAAAAGCACAAGCCCTGGTAGATTTCATAGTAGAGTGTTCGTTCACCGGTTCTGAAGAGTTGCAAGTCGAAGAAAAATTGATACAAACACCTGGCAAGTGGAAGTTGTTTGTGGATGGTTCGGTCGCAGGAAGTAAATGCAGAGCAGGTTTAATTCTTACAAGTCCTGAAGGTTTTGAGATATGTCAGGTCATCCGATTCACTTTTTCTTTAACCAACAACGAGGCTGAATACGAAGCACTTTTGGCTGGGATGAACTTGGCAAAAAACCTAGAAGTCAGACACCTTTGGGCATTCAGTGATTCGATGCTAGTGGTAAAGCATTTTTCAGGAGAATATGAACAAAGGGACGCCCAAACCAAAGCCTATGCAGCCAAGGTAAAAGCAAATTCCTTGTTGTTTGAATCTTTTGAATTAACCACTATAGCCAAGGAAAACAACAGCCGAGCAGATGCATTATCTAGATTAGCTTCGACCGACACTCAGAATCTCACAGGTCCAATCTACCTCACTGAAGTTAAAGCGCCCTCCATCAATAGGAAGGTATGTTTCAAGATTCACCAAGGGATAGATTGGATGACTCCAATTCGGTTATTCCTAGAAAAGGGGATACTACCATTGGAAAAGAACGAGGCTCAAAAAATAAAAAATCGGGCCACCAGGTACACAATTATAGCAGGAAAAATGTACCGAAGATCGGCTACCGAACCACTGCTGAGATGCCTGGCTCCCGAAGAACAAAAAATAGCTCTAGAAGCAGTTCACGAAGGAATCTGTGGGGAACACTTGGCAGGACGTTCTTTGGCCTTTAAAATCCTAAGGCAGGGATTCTTTTGGCCTACCCTACGAGCCGATGCACTGAGTTATGCGAAAAAATGCAGACAATGTCAGCTTTTCAGCAACATTCTGAAGTAACCTCCCGAAGAGATGACTTTTGTCTTAAACCCCATTCCTTTCGCCATGTGGGCCGTGAATATTGTCGGAATTCTACCTACCAGCACCAGACAAGCCAAATATTGCATTGTGACAATCGATTACATGACCAAGTGGGTAGAAGCACGCCCTTTATCCTCCATTACCGAAGAAGCTGCCAAGAAATTTATGTTGGAGCAAGTAATCCTCAGATTCGGGATTCCCAAAATATGTGTATCGGATAACGGGACCCAGTTCGTCGGAAAGAAGTTTAAGAAATTTTTAGCTTTCTTCGGAATTCAACAGAAATTCAGTTCGATTGGTCACCCACAAGGAAATGGGGCAGTAGAAGCCGCGAACAGAGTCATCTTTGATGGGATAAAGAAGAGGCTCGGAGAAGCCAAAGGGTTATGGGCTGAAGAGTTACCATATGTGCTATGGGCTTATCGTACCACACTGATAAGTGGATTTATATCCACTTGGATCGCTTCAATTCGGCATAAATTGATTGTCTTGGTCTCAAGTTTGTTGTAGTTTTGATGTGTTTTGTGTAGTCGTGCAGGTTTGTAAGAATGTTGATTATGGTTGATGCTTCCGTCATTTTGGAGTTAAATTTGTGCAATGGAATGAAGAAGGGAGTTGTCATTAAACTCTCATGAAGGTTCCTAAGGCAAGGGAAATATAAAATGTGATCTAACGCAAAAAGAACGGGCAAAAACGGAGCAAGAACAAAGAAAATAGAGCAAAATCAGCAAAGTGGCCAGAGAATTGGGCGCGGGCGCGATGTTGGACACTATTTGAGCGTGGGCGCGCCTGATTTGTATGGTGTTAGAGCGCGGGCACGCCGGTCCGTCTGCTAGAATTGTTGATGCACTGTTTTGGCCATATCTTGCGTTGTACAAGTCCGTTTTGGGCGATCTTACAGTCCACGCGCAGCTAACGAGATTCTCTATCATTCTAAAGTGGTCCAGATGTCTAATTACAACTGGAATGACCCAGAAATATTGAAGAAAAGTCAGCTACGAATTTTTCTTCAAAACAGAATCAGTTTAGGATACGTATTTTGCAGAAATTCTATTTTAACTCTATTTTGGGGAATTTCTTGTTGGACAAGACTTCTAAAGCCTATTTAAACACATCCTACCATTGTAATTTGTATCATTACATATTATAGCTTAGAGAAGCATGGGAGACAAGTTGGAGAAGGATTCACCAAAGCTCGTGACAAGCAACGGGGATCTAGATCTACTTCATCTTTTGTTTTCTTCTATTAGGATACATTATTATTCAACCTTTGTTTTTATCATGGTTTCATCAGACCCCATGATGACGAGTGGTTCGATTATGAACTAATCGTTGTCATGGGATTCTAACAGATTTATCTATGTAGCTTAGTAGATTGTTGCTTTAAAGATTTGTGTGTGATGACTTCTTGATATCCTTGTATGGTTAATCTTAATGCTTTTAGATGCATAGCTAACATCTAAATTGAATTGTTAATCTCTTGCAAAACGAGAGTGGATCTTGAGATTTAGAACTTGCCATGCTAGCATAGGATAGGTTGATGTTTTAACATCATGATTTGTGGCATAAATAGAGATATTATGCTACCCTATGTGATCTATGTAGATAACTTGTGCTTAAACCGTTATGTTTTCAAATCTTATAGAGATATAGGGTCTAAACATAATTGGTGTCTACCCATCTTCTATCTCTTTTGTGGATGTATGCGTAGTTTGGTGTTAGTATACCGAGAGGTAACTTATACTTGTTTCGTGTTGTCTGATCAGATATCAAAACCATCACATGCATTGATTAAAGGCATCAACTCTAAGTGAAGTATTTAATGAAGTTAGGATCCCATGTTTATTCTCATATAAGTAATTTTATTTTAATTCTCATTAGTTAAGTAATTCTTAGTTTTGTTAATTTGCTTCTTAGTTAATTTTAGTTAATCAAATTCCAATCTTGTTAATTGTCTTAGCAGTGAATAAAAACCATACATTATTGCATAGGTACATGAACTGAATTGAAACCTAACCAGATCTCTGTGGGAACGAACTTGACTTATTCATATATTACTTGTGACCACGTACGCTTGCATGGTTTAGTGCAAAAACACACCAAGATCTTCGACCGGAGAAACTCCTTTCAGTCTGGCATATGGCACCGACGCAATGGTCCCAGTAGAAGTCGGCCTAGAGTCATACCGAAGCAAAGTATTTAACCTTAAAACAAACGAGTTGGGCCTCCGAGCTAATGTGGACTTGTTGGAAGAAGCCAGAAAAGTGGCACACCTAAGAAATATCAAGTATCAACAGCAAACTGCTCAATACTATGACTCAGGAGTAAAGAAAAGGTCTTTTAAAGTCGGTGATCTAGTCCTTCGAGAGCTAGCAACTTCTATGCCAAACAAGCAAGGGAAACTTCAGCCAAACTGGGAAGGACCCTATGTGATTGTTCAAGTCGTTCGACCAGGGACTTACAAACTAACTGAACTAGATGGAAGTCCAATCAAAAACACATGGCATGCTTCCCGATTACGCAAGTTTTATCAGTAAGCTTTTTGTAAGAAATATTTCAATTCCAATTATCAATAAAGGCTTAATTTTGTTTGGCCAATTTATACTTTTATCGATAATACAACCCGAATGGCCGAAGCATTACTCGGCCGGGAAAAAAAGAAAAAAAAAACCCCGAAACACGAGTCCAATTCGCCTGAAGGTCTTCGGGAGGCACGAATCGCCAAAAACCGAAAGAAGAAACCTTCGGCCGAACTGAGACTCGGCGGCAACGCGAGGCGATGTCCGAAGAGACTTCGCCCGAAGCATTGAATTTCCAAAAATTACTCCAAGTAAAGGAAACTTCAAGTATAGGGAACACCCAACCAGAAAACCTCTAAGAGGATGGCCAAAAAATTGTTTAAGCAAAAGGAAATACAAGTTACTTAAAATTGCGCACGCATAGGGAAAAAAAGGAACTTAAAAATCCAAAAATTTGCTCAATAAACAATATAAAACAAAAGTGCTCGAAGGCTTAGATTTAATTAATTAAAATTACAAATCAGCCTAAAAAGGCAAAAAGAAGAAAAAAAAAACAATAAATCAAGGGACTGCACTCTCCAGTTCAGACTCCCTCAATTGGCTTAGCTCGACCTTTCGGCTTTCCATCCAATCGAGCAGATCCTCGGTATCGGCCATCATCTTGTCATTCTGCTGCCACAAAGCATCATTCTCATTAAGAAGCTCAGCATTTTCGACCCGAGCAGAAGAAATCTTGGACTTCAATTCCTCTATTTCCTTCTCCAACGAAGGAATCGTCTGATTAATCTGCTTTCCTTGGTGAAAAAGCAGAATATCCTGATTCTTCACTTTATCGGATACAGAAGCGGCCCAAGGGGCAGCCTGAAAAGAAAAGAGTCAAATTAAAAATTATGTATAAGTCAAAAAGAACAACTTCGGTAAAAAAAACACTCCTTACCAAGGTAAGATGCTCCAGAAGATTGGCAGTAGCTTCGGCCGTGTTAGCAGCATCATAAAGGGAACGGTCATTCGGAAGAATGAAGGACTGGCACATATCCCCAACAATCTTCTTTGAAGCAGCCGAAGCAGGAGCTCCAAAGGAATCTGACTCCTTCACAACCCATGAAGGCCGATAAGAGTTTTTATTAAACTCCGTACTCTCAACACAGCTTTTCTTCTCCGAAATGCTCGGAGGATCATCCTTCGGGGAGGAAAGAGGAACAGAAGAACCAGCAGTTGATGTATTCTTAGCACGTCTCTCCGCTGCTCTCCTCCTCATTTCTGATCGACTCGACACTGGAACAAAAAAGAAGTGTTAATCACTACAACACATTAGATTAACCACACATCAAGATAAAAGAACCGAACATCAGAACACACTTACTAATTATCCGCAAGATGAGTTCAAAGACACTGGAGTTTGACGAAAATCAGGGAAAGGATGGAGAAATTTTGAGCGAGATTAAAGATAGGGTAATCTATGATTGAACTTATAAGTATATTATAAAGAAAATTGACGGCCCTGATGAAGTGCCGCTTGAACAACCTTTGTCTAAGATGAAGGCACGTGTCTCCCCAAGAAAGGAGCGGTCAAACTGCCATTAAATAGGGGGAAATATCAAAAGTCTCGACATTCAAAAAAAAAGGTGTGTGGAGAGAAAATATTTGTCATGACACAAGTAATTAAGTCCCAGTTCGTCCCAAAGGTCTTCGGGAGGCACGATTCGCCCAAAACCGGAAGAAGAAACCTTCGGCCGAACTGAGACTCGGGGGCAACGTACCCGAAGAGGTGAGTCCGAAGAGGGTTAATACTTCAAATAAAGAAAAAATTACAAGGATGAAAAATCCCGAAGAAACTTTGCCCGAAGCATGGAATTTCCGAAAATTACTCCAAGTAAGTGATTTTCGAGTATATTTTGAATACCGGAATTATCGAGAAATGCATACAGGTTATTTCAGGTATGATTTATTGGGAAATTACTCGAAAGAAGTTATTTAAGAACAAATTGAACATGGAATAAAAAACTAAGGGAAATTCAGCAAAAATAAGCCCGAAGGCAAGAATACAGTGCAAGCCCGAAGGCAAAAATACATCAAAAGCCCAAAGGCATAAGTTCATTACAAAAAACTAAATCATTCTGAATTGGGATCGGAGGAAACAACCAAAGGCACATCGGGGATCTCCGGCCGAAGGACTGGATCATCTTCGGGGTTGAAAAGGATTTGCTTATAGTCAAAACCTACCTTGTGAGCAGCAATGACAGCATCATCATATCCCACTACAAAACCCCTATCTTCGGATCGGGCGATGGTCTTCTCCGCCTTCTTCAGTTCCTTCTTCAAACGGCGCAGCTCCAATCGATTGGCCTCCTTGTCTTCGGTCAGCTTTTGCTTCTCCCCGATCAAGGTGTCGTTACGAAGGATAAGATCATTCTTCTCTTTCTGGAGAAGGCCTTCTTTTCGCTGAGACTCCACCAGAAGATCCTCAAGCTTCTTTACTTGATTCTCCAAAGGATTAACCTTATCCTTTAGAGAACCGATCTCTACATTAAATCCCCGTTTGATGGCAGCTTGATCTTTGACCTTTTTGGTCACAGCGGCGGCCCAAGGAACGGCCTGAAAATGTACCACAAAGGGCATCAAAATGGAGGGAGATAAACAGAGAAAAAAATATTTATGTAAAATGAAGTATATTGAAGGGAACTTACTAAACTAAGGTGCCCCAGCATGTTCTCACAAGCCTCCACAGTAGGAGCTACATCATAAACCAATTGATCGGCAGGGAGGATAAGAGAACTGCATAAGTCTTGGCATAACTCCTTGACAGGCTTCGGGGCAGGAGCACCGAAGGTTTCGGTGTCCACTACACCCCAAGAAGGTCGATAGGTCTTCAAGACAGGAATTGAATCCTCGGTTCTTCTCTTCTTCTCAGATTTATTTCCATCCAATACAGGAGATTCCGAAGGGATCACAGCAACAATGTTACTGGTAGGAATCTCTACCCTTTCGGTCTACCTTGGCGTACTTTCTTGCACTGCCAGGGAAGCCTCTACCTCTTGTGGAGTCGAAGCAACATTTCCTTGTGAAGTGCTACCAGGGCCACCAGCTAACAAGGCCTTCCTTTCGGCCGCTCTCCTCCTCATATCAACCGCTGCAGACACTGAAAGAAAAACAATAAAAGGAGGTCAGCTATTAAAAAATATGAGGCGAAGAAGTAAAATAATACTAAAAGTACCCATCATGTTCTTCAGCCAAGCCCCATCTCTAGTAGTAGACAAGGGGAGTTTATTTTCGGGAGCTAAGGGACTATTTAGTTTTCGATAAAGAAACTTCTCTTCATCGGAAAGAGCTTTAAGCTGAACCCTCTCAGTCTCAACTTCATTCCACTCCAAAAATCTATGAAGACCAGGGCCAGTAACATTGCACTAGTGATTGTGCGTCTTCTTATTGCTCGAATTAGTGGCCGCCCAATCGGAACGACCCACTCTTCGGGTAATATTATAAAAACCCGGAGACTTGGCATTTTTTCGAAAATCATAATGATGCCAAAAAAGAACCGACAAAGGAGGCACTTCATGCTGCAAACATCGGTATTGGAAAACTTTCATATGGATGAAACTATTCGAGTCTAGCTGACCGATCGCTATACCCATATCCCTCAGAAGAACTTTATAAGGGGCAACAAGGGAAATCGGAGTCCACATATGAAAGCAGTCTCCGATACACATGTGGCGATCTCTTCGGGTTGATCATTGACTAATATGCCCGGGGTGTCGTATATACGATCGGTAGAATCGGGTAAAAAACAACGATAACCTTCGGGAAAATCAAATTTAACCCTAAAAGTATCTAAATCTTCTTTTTTAAAACAGACGATTGATTAGCGGCAGCATATACGGTGCCATCCTCAAAAAGCAAGGCAGGAACATGGCCCACGGCGTGCCCCGAAGGACCTGTTTCAGGGTTTGCCATCGAATCTGGAAAAAGAAAGGTGAGTCGTTAGTCCAATACTTGGGGACAGAAAGACAAAAAGCAAATAATAAACTATAGCTGAAAGAAATCCCCGAGTATGAACAGACCAACGACAAAATTGATAAAGAAAAAGGGGACTACGGTGAAAGATGTTCTTATACTCAGAATCAAGAAAAACAAATCGGACACTCGAAGAGACTTCACACATAGGGAAAATTAAGCGCATTATCTAAAAGTACTTTTTAAAAGAAAAACATCAAAGATATGCAAAGAAATACGGTAGAAATGGACTTACTGGTTGAAGAGAGTGGTCGACATTGGAAGTTGAAAATCCGTTAATTACTCTGAGGTCTCTCACAAAAAGAGTCCAGGAGGCAAATAGAGTAATCAAGATACAAGGACGTAAATATATATACAGAAATGAATGGATGGGATGTATAGACGGTTCAATATCCCTATCCCAGATGATGACACGTGGAGGGCCGTTTAAACAAAAAGGAAATAAATTGAATGTAACTGTCACCTCAAAAGACGCGCCTTCAAGGGAAAGATACCGATCGACTAGCCTCTTCGGCCAAGATAGGTTTCGGTCTTATTTCCAAACCGACCGAAACCCGGGGACATGTTAGGGGGCCCAATTTTATAAGCCTTTGGGGGCCTAATCCAATAAGCCTTTGGGTTTATGACCGTTAGAACAATACGAATGGACCAGGCCCATCCGAACAACCCAGCTGAAGTCTATAAAAACAGTCGACCGTTGTCAGTGTAACGCCTTACCATTTATTGCCCTCTATAACTGAGAATCAAGGGGATCATCAACGGTATTACTCCTGGACACAATATAAATAGACTCAATTATCAGGTGATAAACACAATCACACACACTCTGAGATACACTGGTTTACATAGGCTTTACGTTTACGTTTCCACTACATTCTACTGATTCTCACACCGGAGGTGAATCGGGGGTAATTCCCTCGCATTCTTCTCTTTGCTGAAGCTACTGAAACCTGTTCTTGGCATACTGAAGGTTGGTGTGTCCGAGGCATAAATTGAGTACTAACACAAACTACTAAGCTACATAGATAAATCCGTTAGAATCCCATGATAACGATTAGTTCATAATTGAACCGCTCGTCATCATGGGATCTGATGAAACCATGATAAAAACAAAGTATGAAAAGATACAAATAAACCTAAGTAATTGATATGTAATCGTGATATAAATTACAATGGTAGGATGTGTTTAAATAGGCTCTAAAAGTCTTGCCCAGCAAGGAAACTACCAAATCAGAATTAAAATAGAATACGTTTCCTAAACTGATTCTGTTTTAAAGGAAAATTCATAACTGACTTTTTTTCATTATTTCTGGGTCGTTCCAGTTGTGTTTGGACATCTGGACCACTTTAGAATGATAGAGAATCTCGTTGGCTTCGCGTGGACTGTAAGATCGCCCAAAACGGACTTGTAGAACTCAAAATATGGCCTAAACAGTGAATCAGAATTTTTAAGACAATTTTCGGAGTGGACAGAACCAACTCGAGGCCGCGGCCTAGGCACGGGCGCCGCGGCCTAGGCACGGGCGCCGCGGCCTAGCACCAAATCTGCCAGCACTATTTTTTTCTTTGCTATTTCCTTCGTTTCGCCCTCGTTTTGCCTTTGTTTCCTTTGCAACTTGTTATGCTTTGCTTCTTGAACTCAAATCCACCATAAAATATGCAATTTATATCTTCCAACCTCAAGTTAGCAACCCTGCACAATCTCAATAAAATGGATCAAAAACACGACATACTTGAGATCAAGTCAATCAATTTAAGCCGATTCGAAGCGTTCCAAGTGGATATAAAATCCACATATCAATTAATTTACTCTGAAAATATGTGTTTAGGTATCCGGTTACTTTTTCGAAATTTCTCACTTTTTTAATTTATAACTGTTAGGAGTTGTTATGAGTTCAAAAATATAATTTAATATTCTGAAAATATTTTAAATTATTATTGCATGCCTGTAAATTACGAACAAGTCTCTGGAATTTAAGTAATTCTTCATATATGAAAATAAAACGACGAATGATGAAATAGAGACCCCGATAACTAGAGTGAAGATTTTGATATACGGCTTTCAATTTAGTGATCACTATGATACACCCTAACATTTTCCGTCAGTCAACAAGTCAAACTAACAACGCTATTATTATTCGCGACTTTAGTGATGCATATGAGTCCCCGATAACTTGAGTGAGTAAACTGATAAATGGCCTTTACTTCTGCAGTGATCACTTTGAGATTTAATCCCTGTCTTAGTGGTTTTTCCTCAAACGTTTCTCTAAACTTCTTTATAGATTTGACAAGGTACATACTGTAATATTTTGGACCATAGCAAGTATACAGGTTTTTGTTATTCGTTATACTTAAAAAAATTGAAATTTATCAGTTTTTAATTCGAAATATACCTAAATCCTTTATTCGAGAACTAGACATATTTGATTATAGAAACTTGAGTTCTCGAATGTGTATAGTTGACTACTCCAATGGATTTCTCGAATAAGTCATTTTAACTTCTCTAACTCAAATATCTTGAACTCGTTCAAGTGACTTCTCTAGCTAACGTCTCTAGCTAAATAAAGTAATACTTTTTCACTTTCAAGGAACTTGTAGTTGAAAAGATCCTGTAAAGTGAGCTAAAATTGTTGTTATTTCATCGCTTAGGATATGGTAAGGTTACTTTGAAAACACTGCCACAGGATGCTCCACACATTCATTAGGAACTACATTCATCTGAGATTGAGCTAATTTTTACAAAGGCGGGAGTTGATCTACATTACTCAAATTAATAAAAAAAATCAACAATGAAATGAAGAAACTTAGTACAGCTCTTGTATAGCAAGCATCCTTTAGGTACGTCATAATTCCACGGGAGTAGTAGCTGACTTTCTTCTACACATAGAATTCGCATTTAGAATAGAAATTAAATAAGACTGAATGTAGCCTAACTGCCCTAACATGAAGAAATATTTGTGAAATGGAGTGTTAAGCAGGTCGGCATCAACAACCTATATATTTATATATAAATAGATAAAAAAATGAAGCTTTACTTCCGCTGGAAAACCAGGTAGACCATGAAGAAGCACAACCTATGTGTATCAGAACCATCGTAGCCCGCATGCCATGTAGTGTTGAAATTTAATTCTAATAAATTTAAAGTTCAAAACAAGAACATTGCATGCATTTTACAAAATAGAAGTCATTGTACACAGTTACACACAAAAAAACTTAATTAATATCGCCTTATTTTGAGTTCATAATTTACATTAATGAACCTTAATCTCAACATTTAACATTGCACTAAAACTTTTCTACATATATGAACATAGTCATATTATATTTGGTAACCCATTCATACAACTTACATTTGATGCAAGTCTGTTTTTGTAAGGTTTTGTGCATAAATGCTCATTCCTCAATGTCTTTATGTGTATCCTGTCAGAACCCCTATTTTACTACACCAAATGTAAAATGGGCACTTGTCCTCACAAACAACTTTACATCTAAGTTTGTCATTGGTAGTAAATTTTACTGCTCTCCTCTCATTGATTCCATACAACCTAATAGCTTTCCTGAACTCATCAATGGAAGCAAAACCCATCCATACTTCCCATTTGAAGCTTCCATCTTACTGTCCATGGTATTATACACTTTTGACAGACAATTTTTCTTCACTTTTTTTTATAGGAGGCCCTATATGGGTTGTCTTATTATTTTCATCTTCATTGAAACTATCTATGGATCTCAATTCATCACTGTTATAAGCTGACTCACCACTACCAATATCTTCATTCATAGGACCCCCTCACCCGTGTTCCTATCTATGTCCCATTTGACATTTTCTCATTCACACTTTTTATACATTTTCCTACAAAACAATCAGTTAGCTCATCATCACTATCCTCAAGATCTTCACTCATCTCAAGATAATCACTATCAGTCTCACTAAACTCATCATTAAGATCCTCTTCAGAATCAAAGTCCTCACTCTCATCACTATGTTCTAAACTAAATTGCTCATCATTATCATTTATAGCTTGGTGTGGGGTTTTTGGAACATCAACCGAATTCTCACTAGAATGATCAACATATAATTCAATCATTCCAAAAGGTAAGCACAAATTAAACATGTCCCTAACAGAAGCATCATCAAACAGTAGCCTAAACCCATTATTAAGGGCCTATTTGAATGGGAGGTTAGGGAGGGAAGGGTCGGGTTGGGTTAGGTTGGGTTGGGTTGGCTTAGGTAGGGTTGGGAAGGGTTGAACCCTTACATTGTTTTGATGCAAGGGTTGAGTAAAAGAGGGTTCAACCCTCCCTTACCTTTGATATGTTGCTTTACCTTTGATATGTTGCTGGAGAGAGGAGCTGTCGGAGAGAGGAGCTGTCGGAGAGAGGAGCGGAGAAGCTGCGAGAGGAAGGAGAAGCGGAGAAGCGAAGAGAGAGTACGCGAATGAAATCGAGAACAAAATAAGTGAAGCCAACACCCCGATTTGGGGTGTTCAAAAGGCTCAATTTTATTATAAGATATGAACCCCCTCTAACCCCTCAAAACCTTCCTTAACCCAATCCCTGTTAAAAAATTGTTTACAAAACATGGTTTTTTTTTCTTAACCCATCCTAACCCAGCCCAGCCCAACCCTCCTTAACCCCCCAACCAAACAGGCCCTAAGACCACCAACTTTAAAATAAAATTTACACTCAGGATCATATCCACATTTTTTTGCATAATCCTCCAGTCCCAAAATGTTAACAAATCAGGGTCAAGATCTTCAATAACATCACATTTTCCATTCAAATAAGCTATGGCAGGAGATTTTGCAAAATAACCATGGTGGTACAAGGTTGTATTAACACTAAACACAAACATTCTGAAAAAAATGAAAAATTATCAAGATCACATAAGACGTAAGATATGAGATTGATTACACATACTACATGATCATATAAGTATGATTACAAACACATACGAACATATAAATGATTGATTAAACATATACATTCAGAGAATGTCGCATATAAACATGTATGTGGACATGCAGAACAAGTATTAAACTTAATTAGGGTTTTTGATTTGCTATATTTAGCTGTTTTGAGGATCAAACACATGAACAAATGATCGATTATTGCTCTTCAATTTAGGATTTTCTCCCCCAAATCGCACTCCCATCGTCGATCTGTTTTATTTGTTCTTTGTCTTGTCTGATTGACTAATGCGTGCATATGTATCGTCAATCTAATTTTTTTGTTTTTCATTTTTTTATCAATATTTATGTCGGCCATTGTTATATAGAGAACCATATTATGTGGAGAACCGTGGAGAACCACCTTATTTTTTCTCATTCTGTAGCAGAACCAAAATTATTTCTGATTCTGTAGCAGAACCAAAATTTTTCAAGAAAAAGAACTGGCGCCGCCACGTCACCACTGTGGCACTGTCACGTCATCGATGACGTCATCACTGCCACGTCACCTACCACGTCATCACTGGTGACGTGGCAGTGTCACACCATCAGTGATGATGTGGCACTACCACGCCAACAGTGATGACATGGCAACACTGGTAGGTGACGTCGCGTCAACAGGGTTGTCACGTCAACATTGGTACACATTTTTTTTTTGTGAAACCAAAAAAATCTGGGCTTTTTTTATTGAACCAAAAAAATAGAATTTTGGTTCTGTCATATAATCAAAAATTAGTGGTTCTCCACGTAAGATTGTTCTCTATAAAGTGCTACTCTATTTATGTCAGCAGCCACGTCAAAAACATTTGTCACTCTGTTTCGTTTTCCGTTAAACAATTTTAAGAAGTTAAAGGCAGTGACCGAGTTGATGTCATTAAAATACTCAAGTGAGTTGATTGAGACCCCGTGGAGATCAGTGACCAATTTGATATCACTGAACGACTTTAGTGATGAGTTTGATAATGGGTGTTGGCCCTATCTGTCACAATCTGAAAAGAAATGGCCCCAAATATCACACCTCAAAAACTTGGCCCCAAATATCACTCCAAGACATAGTATAATATAGCGTTCTGTTTTTTTTTAAAACGCTAACGCGTGTAGCGTTTGAGGGAGTTTGATTTTTTTTTTTGTTTTTTGTTTGGTAGAACGCTACTTCAAACTATGTTTTCAAGAGTCACACGCCACATCATGTGGTGTTACTTCCAAAACAGCACATAAACTAGCGTTTCCCCCCTCCAAAACGCAACATTATCCTGCGTTAATAATAATAAAAAAAAAAATCTTCCCCACAAAACGCTAAACACATTAGCGTTTCCTAAAAAAAAAAAAAAAAATTTAAAACGCTACACGAAGTAGCGTTTTTTACTGAAAAATTAAAACGCTACACGATACTGTGTTATGAAGTGATATTTGGGGCCAAGTTTTTGAGCTGTGATATTTAGGACCATTTGTCTTGAAATTGTGATATTGGGGGCCTTTTCTCTTTGATAATTAACCCAAATCTTGAATTCTAGTCCGAAGTTTTATTAACCCCTTCCATCTATAACAAGTTAACGCCTTCTAAAAATCTGCAATTTGATACTTCTAAATTTTTGAGTTTTTGGAGATTTTTGAAAACAGATAGGACCAGAGAATCCACAGTTAACAGGTTTGGTGAATCTCTAAATTTAACAGAAGAGAGTTGAAAGAGTGTGATGATCTGTTCATTTGTGTCATAAGTTTAGGGCTCAAAACGAATTCGAGTAATTCGGGTTCGAATCCGGATTCGATTCGTTAAAAACGAATATCATTCATATTTGTATAATAAACGAGCGAATTCGAATCTTGTTTTATAATTCGAACGAATATCTAGTCGAATCTCACCATTTCGGTATTCGTTCATTTTCATACAGAATAACTCGAATAATTTTAGAGTACTCGATAATGTACGTATTCGATTAAAATTCGTAAGTTATGTATGTATTATATATTGTATATGAAATATATATATTAAAGTAATGTTCTACAAATTAACATATTTTGGTATTTTGTAAATAATTATTCCGATATGCTTAATTTTTTAAAATTATTTTGAACGAATTCGAATTCGAATATCGAAAAACGAGTAGCTCGGTACTCAATCGAGTCGAACCGAATCAAATATGAACATTTATATTCGAGTCGAATCTGAGCAAAATATAAACATGTTAATTCGAATCCGAACCGGATCCGAACGAATAATTATAAATTCGAGCCGAATCTGATCATACTAGTGTTCGCACATATTCGACTCGTTTTCACCCCTACATAAGTTTCATGTCCGCTTGCATACTCAAAGATTTCCTCCAACAATATGCAATTCCGTACTTCTAAGTTTCCGAGTCTTTGTAGACTTCCAGAAGTTGAGCACATGAAAGGAGTAGAGAGTCCACAATTTCTAACTGATAACCTCCATAAATTTGGCTCAAGGCACTCATAAAACCAAACTAAGTAACTCATTTTACATCCCATCAGAACAAACAAGGTCAAAGATTTAAAATATTATGGTACATAGCCCTACAATATAAGGATAAAAAAGGATCAAACATGTGACATGAATCTCGTGGTATAGTCATCACATATTTGGTTATGTCACTTTTTTTTTTTTGAATAATTAGGCTTACAGCCTTTATAATTGAGTATCTATTTTAAGAAAATTCTCGGGGTGAGCCAGAATCGAACCCAGGTCCTGGGACAACTGAGGATTGAAAACACCAATAAATTAAAAAGCTCCTGACAAAAGTGATATTCAATATTTATTATTGCATCGTTCAGAATATGGTAATGTTACTTGAAAACACTAGCACAGGATGCATCAGGCATTCACTAGGAACTACATTTATCTGAGATTGATCTGATATTAAAAAAGGAAGGAGTTAATCTATATTACTTAAATATAGAAAACATTTTCAACAATAAAAAGAGTAAACTGAGTGCAGCTCTTATATAGCAAAAGTCCTTCACGTACATCACAATTTCAGGGGGGAGGCAGCTGAGTTGTCTTCTGCACATGAAAATCACATTTAGAATATAAACATAGTACTACATAAGACTGAATGTAGCCTAACTGCCCTAACATGTATCAAGAGTTATGAACTGGAACAAACAGTGTAAAGCAGGAAGGTATCAAGCCATCAACAACATATATAAATAGACCAAACAGTTTGAAGTTACACTTCTGCTGTAACCCAGGTAGACCGGTGCTCATCTAGAAGCACGGTCAATGTGTACATGAACCGTCATTGCTTTTGTGGTAAACCCATATGCCTGATAGTCTTGAATTTTAATTTTAATAATTTCAAAGTTTCAAAACAATAGCATTGAATGCATTTTACAAAAGAGAAGCCATTGTAAAAAAAACTAATTTAATATCGAGTTATTATTTATTAACTTGACTTACCTGACAATAGAGTAAATCTCACATTACATGTAACCAATCCTTGAGTTTATAATTTATATGTTATTGACCCTGATCCACAAAAATGCATCAAATCTTATCTCCATGTATGAACATAGTTATATTTTAGTGACTTTATATTATCCATACAACTGAATCTCAAGTTATACAGAACCTGTACTGTAATATGTAAAATCTTAAACTTTATTATGATTAATCGTGTATTAGATTGTCGAATTATGAAACGAACATATCATTCTACGCACCATTTTCACTTTACTCGTAGTACGAGATAAAGAGATGAAGGAAAGGGGGCAAGGATAACATGAGAGAAATACTTAACAAACCACCTTTACTCACTGGCAAGCGCTTATCAGAGTAAACATTAATTATAATTACATACATAGTCTTTGCTACTAATTATGACATTATTTCTACAAATACATTGATACGTTAGTTAACAGATCATTAGAACATAATAACTGAACTTATTGAGATGGCTATATAGTTTGCATACTTAGAGAGTTTGCAGTGGATCGAGACCCTACTTATTATATATTCATTACACAAGAAGAACATTGTTGATGTTATGATGTTAAGCGTTAGAATTTCTATTAACTGAAGACAAGTTTAATTCTACACTCCTCTGTTCCAAATACAGCACACATAGTAGGTTTTGTTTAATACTATTGATAGTGTGCATTATAAGTTTTTTCTTTCTTCGTATGTTTATTATAAAGACCTACGCTACTTCGTTCAGACTTGGCCATGAAGAAAAAGTGCACCCCCATAGACCTGATTACTCCTGTTCAAGAAATTAAAATTATTCATTCCATATCCATAACTCATAACCCAGTTACCTTGTCTAAAGCAAACTTAAAAGAAACCCAAAACAGATAACTAAGCAAAAGAATTGGTCTGCCACCATTACAAAGAGTTCCTGGCAGCACCATCTTTGCAATAATGATTCTCGCAAAAGCTAATAAAAAGGGTAAAACGTGAATTTGCAGCCTTGTAAGAATGAATATTTATAGGATCATATTAGGGTAATTTTGGATTTCATGGGCTAGGATATTCTGTACATGTACTTCATCGCTGGTGGCGGAGAGACTGATAGAATTAAGGTAAGCAAGTTATTAAGTTAGAATTTTGTGCTTCTAGCTTATAAAGATCCTGCATGCATTCTGGTACCACATAAAGTGTTCAGTGGATATGTTACGTCAGAAAGCACAGCTAAGAAAAATATGGAGAATGAAAGAGAGATATGGTTAGGTAGTGGAAAGACGAAAGAGTAGAAAAATCCTAGCCTACTGATACCAGTAAAAATTATATAAATATATAGTAAAGTATATAAGCGTAGCACAGGTAGGTAAATATGTTAAGCAAGTAAATGTGGAAAATGAACATTGACCAACTCAGAGACCTAACAGCATGACAGCAAGACAACGAATACAAAGACCTAGGAGAGAACCGACCAAGTCACTATGGATAGAACATTTATTGTCGGCAATTAACACAGGAAAACTAAAGACGCCTTCATTTTTTTTCTTTTAACTAGTGACCTAAAACGGATTGCACCTTAATCCACAGCGTCAGGAAACTGCAACCAGGTGTCGACGTGCGGCCCATAGCGCTAAGAGATTGGAAACATTTAATTTCATATTTATAACTCACAACCTAGCCACCTTACCAAAACTTAACGTGAATGAACCCCAAAAGTTATAATATGAGGACAAAAATAACTAAATTAGTAATGATAAGCTTTAAAGTAAAGTATTTGGGCATCCAGATTATCAAGATCCCGCAGTTATTTAGTTACCACACAATAGTGTTCATTGGATAAGTTAAATGTTCAATGGAGGAAGATTGTGTAGATCGAAAGAAAGAAAAAGTAAAATCGTGGAAAGGTACCAGGGTGGATAATATTAGGCCAACTGATCTGCCTAAAAAGTTTATTTCAAAAGACCGACTAGTATATAAGTAATTTTCTAGTCTTCTGGTATTTAACCATAACATAGCAATAATATATTAGTATGTAGCAGAGGAAGATTAACATGTTAATCACTTGAAATGACAAATAATATTGATTAGCTCAGATCTTATCCAGGCCCAAGTTTTTAGGTGTAGGTTGGGTATCCACAAAAAAAGTGCTCGGCAGTGAGTGGTGGTTCTGCGGCACCTCTGGCATGATAATATGTAATGATGTGGGTGGAGGAAAATGAGTAGTGTTGAAAAAGGAATATCAATCACTATCTTCTGTGCAAGTAAAATCTGTGAACCCCGTCAACTCTTTTCTTTGATCTATCTTTAGGTCAAATATTAGGTTGAGGGGTTTACCTAGACTTGTCCACCAATCCGGCCCTAGCAGGTGGATGGCTGTGATTCTTTCAGTGAGGCTTTACTGTAGCTAGGGCTGTTAGGTGGTCGGGCCGCTCGGCATGTCCGGCGCAGCTCGGCATGTCAGGTGTACCTTTTGTGCGCACAGAGTTGCAAGCTTCTGATATCAATTTAAATTGTGTCAGTTTGCAGATGGCTTTTGTGCCACTTGTCCAGGACACATGGGATTCTCTTTTGCTGGGCTGTTGTCACTTTTTTGGATCTTTTTCCTTCTGGCTGAGACTATGTTCAGGATTTCATAAATTCACATACTGGAAAATATACAGCGGCTCGGAGTTATGGAGACCTAAGAGCAAGTCCCATGCAATGCTATCCTTGGTGCTGTTGCTATATTATAGCACCAAGTGCTAAAAAACTCATCTTCAAAGGGATGCTATACTTGGATGCATCATTGGTGCTATTGTTATATTATGCATTCATGGTGCTAAATTTGAAACCAAGGATGCAAATATGCATCCATGCCACATCATCATTTAACTAGAATGAGATGAGTTTGTTGAGAATATTCAATAGAAGTTAAAAGAGTTAGGTAAAAGTTAAAAGAAGAGTTAATTGCAAAAAAGTGGCAAGATTTTACACTCATTTTCAAAAAAATGGCCATACTTTCAATTTTGTAAAATGGTGGCCAGACTTGCCTTTTTCCTTTCAAAAAAGTGGCGGGAGACGATTCTCAGCTTATTTGGCAGGAGTAAAATGGGAAAATATGTTATTTTACTAAAAATAAATGCTAAAAATCACAAAAATTATCCAAAAAATTCCCAAATTAATATGTGTCACCATATGATTGGTTATATTCATAATAATAATAATAATAATAATAATAATAATAATAATAATGCCCCCCATGCATGCACATAAATTGACTAATTAAATCTTGACAACTCATATTTGTGGATTTTTTGGTGAATTGATGTGCATACATGGGGGGCACTATTATTATTATTACGAATATAATCAATCATATGATGACACATATTAATTTGGGGAATTTTTGTGGACAAATTTTGGGATTTCTAACATTTTTTTTCCCATTTTACCCCTGCCAAAAAACTGAAAATAGTCCGCAGCCACCTTTTTGAAAGGAAAAAAAATAAGTCTGGCCACTATTTTGCAAAATTGAAAGTCTGACCACTTTTTTGAAAATGAGTGTAAAATCTGGCCACCACTTTGAAGTTTACTGTTAAAAGAATTGGTTAAATTTGAAACTAGTTATAGAACTAGCTTTGGAGGGTGAGTTTTATTTTAGCACCAAAATTCACTTTTTGGTTCTATATTATATCAATAGCAATTTAGCATCTAGCATTGGACTTGCTCTAAGAGACGACGAAAATAAAGACCTCTAGGGGACCTAGAAAGTCACTATAAAAAAGGCATATAAGGCTGGAAAATTAAATGATATCCAAATACATCTTCATCTATTTTACTTTCGTTTTTACTAGTGACCTAAACCGGATTGAATCCTAGCCCATGAAGCAATCCCATGCGCTAAGAGTAGCTGCGGCGTCGGTTACTATCCTAGCTATGCTATTTCCACTCATCTAAATTTGGAAGCTATGTAAACATTCATATCTAACTTCACATGAATTCATTGTGTTACATATTTAGAGAGCAGGTGAAACACACAATCTATTAATTGTAATTCGTAGACAATTCATCTCCAAAATATTTCATGCCAGATTTAAACCTAAAATAACAGTGTGAGGAGAATAAAACAGCGAAGCATTGACCAATGCATGTTTAAAAGAAAAGAAAGCTCGTATAGATAGTGTACCTCGAGTTTTTTGTTGCTATAAAGAACACATCCATAATCTCTTACTTGATAGTAAGCTTGCAACTTTTGGAACCTCTTCCAAACCTCAGCAGCTTCTTCCGGATCCTTGGCTTCCGCTCCGGTTCTGAACAATCAATCAATATCTTCTGCAAAGCTCTCCCGTTCAGGAGCAAGTACTCAACAAGTGAGAACTCGTCGTTTGTTCCAGAAAATGCTCCAAATTCGATTGTTTGGAGATGTGACAATAAGCATTCTGGAACAAGTCCTGGCTCATGCCACAAGCAGTAATCATATTCTTGAGAGGTGTGTCCTAAATCAACCCCCTAACAAAAAGAAGAACAAAAAGTTTCAAAGCATACGTTCTTAACCCCTTTAGCAAATGCCTCAAATCACAATTGTTTGTAACTTACCCAGGGAAGTAAAAGAGTTTGAAGGTTGGGTGAGCTTGCAAGTATCTTTGGAAGTAAATTCCAACAAGACCAGTTATCAATAAGCAGCTCCAACTTAATCAAATTATGAAATACAGGAAAATTGTATTCAGATCCACGACCCAAATTCTGAAATACAGGTAAATCAGAAACAATTTCACCATCGAGGGCCTTCAAATAAAAAGGCAAAATATTAGTCATATAAATTTGCAGAAAATTTGGAAAATAGTTCAATCAAGTAAAATTTCAGAATTGAAATTTACCCCAACGGCCTTATCAGTTAAAGTCAAAGACTTGACATTAAAAATATTATTAAGAAGCCTGAACACGGAATCACGTAACTGCAGTCGTTCAATCCCTACGCCGATATGAGCGGTTCTGAGGGACAACAAAGTGTCCTTGACAAAGAAATCTGCCAATGCAGAGTCTCCAACTTGAAGAGTCTCCAGTGCCGGTGTATCTATTACAATCTCAAGCTTGCTCTTTGTATCAAGACGCTCGGAGGTTTTTAATGTCAAATTCTTGAGCGCAGATCCACGAACAGTGAGACAACAGCCACTAAGATATATACACCTCTCCATAACTAAGTCTTCAAGCACCGGACAGTGGAGAAAAAGATTCTCAACTGACTCATAACTCAAAAACCTAACAAAAATGAATTCGAGAACCTTAAGCCTCGAAAAACAAAAATTACTAGGAACAGCAAACAAGATTCCCCGTTTGAATCGTAAAACTTCAAACCTCCCATAAGTAAACATATCCGGGATCAGTTGATACACCACACCTCGAAAACAAAAATCAAGGCTCATACATTTCACTTGGAGTTCAAGTGCTTTACGAATCCAAGTATTCACAAGGGTGATATCGTAAAGCCCATCACAATTCAACCCAAATTCCTCAATGTCTAAATCAATGTCCCTATTAATCAAAAATTTATTAACACGACTAATAAAATGTGCTCTAGCAGAGTCCAAACCACGATCCACCATATTATTGAGGATATCAAGATAAGTAAGAGGTTTTTTACCATATGAATCATCGAAACAAAGATTGGAGAGAGACATACAAAGAGGCCTCCATCTCTTAGACAATGCACTGGTACGCACAGCTGAATCAAATGGAAGGAATGAAAGGATTTTGATGAGTACCAAGTCGGGCAAATCACTGATTCTATCTACCCTTGAAATCTTTGATCTGTTTGAAGCCATTAGTACTATAATGTATATATGAACCAAGAAACAAGAGTGGGGAAAGTAGTGTATCTGTCTGAATCAAGAAACAAAAAAAGTACTAGGGAATGTGTGTCTGTCGGAACAAAACAAGGGAATGTCTGTATCAATTCAAAACAAGGGAATGTCTGTATCAATTCAAAACAAAAGAAAAGGGGCAGCAAAATGAGGGCAGCAGGGTTTGAGTGCAAGCGATAGCGGGGCAGCAGTATATAAATACTGCTGGTAGAACTAGGCTAAGGAAGGGGATTCGTTCCCTGCCTCAACTTTGCACTATTTTAGAAAAAAGGGAAATATTTTTAAATATATTTGAATCTGTTATATTTAATTTGGATTTTATAAAAGATATTGAAATCACCTAATTTGATCTAGATTTAGAAAATACTATTTTTGGAAGAAGGAAAAAGTTTTAAATATGGAAAATCCTAGAGTCCCCAAATTTGATCCCAAAAAGTTTCCCAAATGTCACGTGTCATGTTCTGATTGGTTATATTATAATTAAATAAGATGGACCTCCATGCATTCACACCAATTAAAATAGTTCATTTTGTCAAATCATTAATGTCACATCATTCGGGAACTCTTTTTGTGATCTAATTCGGGATCCCTGGCACTACTCTTTAAATATACTCGAAATTGATTGGGGGATATTCAATTTAGATATTTGAAATCAAGTAATATTCGATTTACATTTTAAAAGTATTCCGTACTACTTAAATTTGATGATATTTGATTTAGATTATAAAAACTTAACAAAATTTGATAAAATCTAAAAATTGTGCATTTATACAAACTTTAACAGCTAAATAAGATTTGATAAACTTGACAAAATTTGAAAAAATCTAAAATTTTGATGATATTCTATATATTTGTACAATATGTTGGACCTAAGGATGCCCTCAAGTAACACCCCTGAGGTTAAAAGAAGTATACTAGTAAATTAGGGGCATTTTTGTAAATGTAAAGGATGGATCTTATATTTACAAAAATGCTCCTGTGGAGCCACTTGATTTATAAATACAAATGGTTGTCCCTGAGGACATCCTCATCCCATTATTCTCATGTTTGTATATGAAAATTTTAACAACTTACTAAGATTGTGCATAACGTTCATTTTTACAAAGTTGGATAAACATAATAAGAGACAAATTAGATAGCTAATTCTGTTATATTAAAATGGTGTAAGTTGATATTTTGTTATTCTTTCTTTGTCTTATACATTTTTTATATCCATATTTTTTAGCAATTTCCTTAAACTTCTCTCCAAACTTCTTTATAGATTTGACAGGTTTGCACTGTATGGACCACACTATATGGATCACTACAGGTATACAAGTTTTTGTTATTCGTTAGATTAAAAAAAATTGAAATTTGTTGGTTGTTGATTCGAAATATGGCTAAATACTTTATTCGAGAACTAGACATATTTGATTATAGAACCTTGAGTTCTCGTCTAAGTATAGTTGACTTCTCCAATGGGTGTTATAGTAGTTTGAGTAACTACTATAATTAGCTATTAAAAAGTGAATCTGTGTTTTAATTTCAATTTCAGTTGTATTTCAATTTCATGTTTTTGGCGGGAAATTCAGTTAGAGTTTTTACAGCTGGAATTTGTAATGCTTAAAAGAACACAACAGCTTGTGGTGGAGAACTAATCTGAAAAATATAACAATATCAATTCTGTTTCTCATCTCTCTTCTCTATCTCTCTCCTCCTCTCTCTGCTTGATATCTCTCTGGTGATTTGCTCTGTCTGGTTATTCAAGTCGATTAACTAGATTCATATACATTTACTCTTCTTGATAGTTTGATTCGTAAAGTTTGATATGAGACTTTAACATTGGTATCAGAGTGGTTCTATCTTGGTGAAATCTAGGGTTTGGAAGAAGAAATTCACCATTAAAGTACTGAGTTCAAGTTCTCAATTCGTCATTGGAACTTAGAGTGTTGATTTAAGATCGGAGTGTTATATCGTCATTAATTCTGGTGTATAAGTATAATACAAGGAATAAAAACAACACAGGAAAGAAAGGAGCCATGGATGACCAACTCAGATTGGTGGATAATCGGTTGGATGAGTTTGTAAAGCAACAGGCGATACAGAATAAGAATGTTGCAGATACTTTGGGCAAATTGTTGCAATCAATGGCAGATTTGAAAACACATTGAATCAACAATGATGCAAGTTCTTCAAGAGGTGGAGCTGAACAACCTGCTAACAATAACAACACATATCAAGGTATTATCGTTTCAAAACCTCTGAATTTATCCACTAAGCTAGAATTTCCAAAGTTTGATGGTAATAACGCTAGATTGTGGATTAAGAAATGTGGAAAATATTTCGATCTGTGTAAAATACCTAGTGCTCAAAAGATTGATTTAGCATCTCTGCATATGACTAGTAAGGCTGAGACTTGGGTGGCTAGTTACTTATCGATGCCTAGGTCTGTTACTTGGGAAGAATTTCTGATTGATTTGAATGCTAGGTTTAAAGATGAATCTGGAAGTAATGTTGTGGAGCAGTTTAATAAGCTACAGCAAGGAGATACTCTAGAGAAATATATAACTGATTTTGATGAATTAAGTTCTAGTATGATGCAGGCTAGTCTTGTACTTCCAGATCAGTATGTGTTGGATAGCTTTGTTGGAGGTCTTAAACCATCAGTTAAGCCATTTGTAAAAGCTTTTAAACCTAAGAGTATTGCAGAGGCTGTTGAATATACTAGGTTACAGGATGAAGCATTGACTGCTATGCATATAAACAGGTCCAAAAGTTTTATTCAAAATGCAAGTAATGGTGCCAAATTTGAGGGGGCTTTTAAGCAGAATACTCAAACTGTTCCTATGCTAGCTAATACCAAACCTCCTTTACTGCCAACTCCTAAGGTTGTTTTACCTACTAACAATTCTGGATTTAGGGGAAAATACATACCTGCAGATGTTAGGGCTGAAAAGATAGCAAAGGGGTTGTGTTATTATTGTGATAAACCTTATGAAAGAGGACATAAGTGTAATTTTGAGAAGCCACAATTATTTACAGTGGAGGTCCCAGGGAACAGTGACGAAAATTGGGCACCTTGTTTGGAGGAGTTTAAACAAGAGGTGACTTGTGAAGACAAAGATCCTGTCACTTCTGTGAATGCCCTATCTGGTAGCCAAAATTTTCAGACAATGAGAATTAGAGGTTGGGTGCAAGGGAAACCTTTGCATATTTTGATTGATTTTGGTAGCACTCATAATTTTTTGGATGCTAAAGTGGCTCAGCAGTTGAATTGCCATTTAAATACTATTCCAAATCAAACAATTACTGTAGCTGATGGGAATCATATTGACTGTCAACAAGTTTGTAAATCTTTTGAATGGGAAATGAATGCTAAGAAGTTCAATACTGAGGTTATGTTGATTCCTTTAGGAAGTTGTGATATGATTTTAGGCATCCAATGGTTAAGCACTTTGGGTCCAATCAATTGGGATTTTAAGAAATTGAAAATGGAATTTTTCATTGATGAGCAGCAAATATGTTTAAAAGGGGAGTTACCTAAGAAAATTAGGGTCCAGGAAGGATTTCCAAGTATGAAAATGATGCAGAATGCAGCTCAGCTTTGTATTATCCAACTTAAGTCAGTTTTACATGATGATACCAGTCAGACACAAACTGATACAGAATCAGAGGTTCAAGTTGTTTCAGATGTGATAGTTGCTCCAGAAATAGTTGCACTTAAGGAGAAATATGGCAGTATTTTTAAAGATCCTCAAGAATTACCACCATCTAGAGGTGTTTTGGATCATCGAATTCCTCTTATTCAAGGGGCTGGACCAGTTAATATCAGACCATACAGGTATCCTTTGAAGCAGAAAGTTGTTATTGAACAACTGGTGCAAGAGATGTTGGATAGAGGAATTATACAAGACAGTTGTAGTCCTTTTGCTTCACCTGTGGTATTGGTAGGTAAGAAGGATGGAACTTGGAGGCTTTGTGTAGGTTACAGGGAGTTGAATAACAAAACTATCAAAGACAAATTTCCTATTCCTTTGATAGATGAGTTAATTGATGAATTGTTTGGGGCTCAAATTTTTAGTAAACTTGACTTAAGAGCAGGCTATCATCAAATGAGGTTGGATGCAAATGATGTCTTCAAAACTGCTTTTAAGACACATTCAGGCCACTATGAATTTTTGGTGATGCCTTTTGGACTCACAAATGCTCCTGCATCTTTCCAAAAATGGATGAATTCTGTTTTCAAGCATGTACTTAGGAAATCAATACTGGTTTTCTTTGATGATATACTTGTTTATAGCAAGAATCTTCAAGAGAATATAGGGCATTTGGAAGAAGTTTTTCAACTGATGAGATCTAATTTACTATATGCTAAAGATTCTAAATGTTCATTTGCTATTCACAAGGTGGAATACCTGGGTCACTATATTTCTGGAAAAGGTGTGGAAACTGATCCAAGGAAAACTAATAGAGATACTGTATTCTTGAGTTCTTTCTGGCAATCTCTGTTCAAATTGAATGGTATTGAGTTGTTACTGTCTTCAGCCTATCACCCTGAGACAGATGGTCAAACTGAGATAGTTAATAAGTGTTTGGAAACTTATCTCAGATGCATGTGTGGGGGAAATGAGAATGATTGGTGCAAATGGTTACCACTGGCTGAGTGGTGGTATAATACTCATTTCCATACTGCAACTCAAATGACTCCTTATGAGATTGTGTTCAATCAACCACCCCCTGTGCACTTGCCATATTTAGTTGGGGAATCCACTAATGTGGAGATTGACAGGAGTATGATTAGGAGGGAGCAAATGATTGTGCAACTGAGGGAACAGTTAACTAGAGCTCAGAACAGGATGAAGAACCAGGCAGATAAGAAGAGGTCTAAGAGGAATTTTTCTGTTGGAGATTGGGTGTGGTTAAAATTACATCCTTATCGACAGCAATCCGTTCAAATCAGGAGGAACCAGAAATTAGCCATGAAATTTTATGGTCCTTTCCAGGTTACTGACAAGATTGGTATGGTGGCTTACAAAATTCAATTGCCAGCTAATGCTCAGATACATAATGTGTTTCATGTATCCTTGTTGAAACCCTATTATGGAGAAATTCCTTTGACAGTGCAAGCACCTAATTGGATATTGGCTGGTAATAGCACAACAGGTGTGACCGTGTGAGACCTGCAGCTGTGTTGGACAAGAGAATGCTTAAAGTAAAAAATGTTGTTCAAGTTCAGTATCTGGTGCAATGGGAAGGAACTCCCAGTCATGAACCTACATGGGTTGTGGCAGAGGAGTTTGTGCTCAAATTTCCTGATTTCCAGTTTCAGTTTAACTCCAAGACTTGAGGTCAAGTCTTTAGGGAAGGGGGAGGATATGTTATAGTAGTTTGAGTAACTACTACAATTAGCTATTAAAAAGTGAATTTTTGTTTTAATTTCAATTTCAGTTGTATTTCAATTTCATGTTTTTGGCGGGAAATTCAGTTAGAGTTTTTACAGCTGGAATTTGTAATGCTTAAAAGAACACAACAGCTTGTGGTGGAGAATTAATCTGAAAAATACAACAATATCAATTCTGTTTCCCATCTCTCTTCTCTATCTCTCTCCTCCTCTCTCTGCTTGATATCTCTCTGGTGATTTGCTCTTTCTGGTTATTCAAGTCAATTAACTCGATTCATATACATTTACTCTTATTGATAGTTTGATTCGTAAAGTCTGATATGAGACTTTAACAATGGGTTTTTCAATTAAATCATTTTAACTTCTCTAACTTAGACATCTTGAACTCGTTCAAACGACTTCTCTAATTGGTACTCAGGATCAGTATTGAGAATTTTGAGATCTGGTGTGAAAATATTTTAAAAAATCCTTCTTCAATTTTCTTTTAAATATATTGAAAGGAAAACTAAATAATTTTAGAATTTGAAATTAAATAAATTAACGCATAACTAATCACTAGTGGAAAAAACAATTTATTCTACTCAAACTAAAAACTCATAAAATTGCCCAAATGAATAAAATTTATGGTTAAAAACCAATATATATGACCACAAAATCATAAATTGCCCAAATGAATAAACTTTATGCTCAAAAAACAATGTAATCAACAACATATAAGTTATGAACTTTATTCTTATATACTAGATAATGTTTGTTATTATTTTATAAGCAGGGATTCTCATAAATGTACTCACTCTAACTTATATAATGAAACTAGATCTGGAAAATCAAGGTAATATAAGATTACTTTAAAAAATTATGTGTTTTAACTAAGATGCAAAAAATGTCTATTTTCTACACCAATGCCTTAAATTTTGTTAATTTTTTTTGGGCTTATTTTATAACTATCCAACTTAATTACCAGATTTTAAATATACTACCAACCTTTCTAAAATTACAAGGATATAGTTTAATTTTTTAAAAGGGTCCTGATCCCTGACAATCGGGAACCAATTATTTAACACTATGTGTCCTAGCCGGATTAAAATAATAGAAAATTATAGCGGATAGTCAAACTATAGCAGTCAAATTATAGCGAACAGTCAGTTAGCCTGTTCGCGGAAAATTATAGTGAACAGTCAAAAAACTTTTTTTTTTAAATCTCAGTTGTTGAATCCTTGATCCAACGACTGGGACACACATTGTTAAATAACTGAGGACCATGACCTTTTTAAAAATACGTTATTCAGTTAAAAGACCCAAGTATCTCTCATTCACAATCCGGCCTCGGTCCCAATCTCTTTTGTAAGTATATTTATGTGTATTAGGTATGTATATATGCAGAACTGGCAGTGATATAGAAATAGAGATCAAATTGAGAGTAAAGATTTTATTATAGAATGAGAAAGTATGTAAATGTCTATTTATGTGTTTTATGTATATACATGTGTAGAATTATAATGTTGTATTTTATGTATGTTTCTGTGTAGAATTGTAATGTAAAAGTGTGCTTACATTGAAATAACAAAATTCTTGTTACTTTTTATGCTGCTGGGAAGAAGAAATTAGAGTCACCAGTGGCAATAAGCTGACGAAAACCACTGCTTAGAGGGTGTTTGGGATTGCTTAAAATAAGTTACTTTTGACTTAATGGAGGTGTTTTTAACTTAAAGGAGAAAGTGAAGTTGTTTACTTTAAGTTGAATGAAAGTGTTTGGGTGATTTTACTTAAAGTTAAATTGGGATTTAATAATTTTGACTTAAAGTGAAATTTGACTTAAAAAAATTTTAAATTCATAATATTTAAACTTTACAAGAATTGTGAAAAAAAAAAAAACTTCATAAGTCATAAGTCAAAAGTACCTAAATGGAACTTATGACTTATTAATTCAGTTTTTTAACTTAAAGCCGGGCTTTAAGCCATTTACCCAAACGGTTCAAAATTGACTTAAAGCCGGCAGAAGGAAAACGCGGTGTTGCCCAAACGGGCTCATAGTTTTGAATGGATCGTGTTTGATTTGTTTGCTGTTGGAAGAGCTCAACAAAATGAATCAGCACACGCTGACACCTCACAGAAGTTATCTACTGTACTTGTTTTGAATATTTCATTTCGATGATTCTAACAACAGTGCATCTCATCTTTGTACCTGTTTCCAAGTTTCCAGATGAACACTCCTGAAATGTTCTCTTTCTTGAAATGAAAGATGAACTATGAAAGATACATTTTATGAAAGAAATATTTTATGAAAGCAAATCATTTTTCAATACAATATAATAAATTTAAATGTCTTAATTTAGACTCCATTCAATTCTCATTATAATGCCACAAACTCATTAAAACACAGCTGATCAGCAGCAGCATTAGTACTCAACAACACTAGTAGTAGCTTCTGCACCACCACTGGAGGGACTCACCGGAACAAAACTGCCTGATGATTTACTTCTTGAAATCCTCCACCGTAGTCCGTACTCCACTTATGGCTGTGATAACATTCAAGTGTGTTTCCAGGTCCTGGCTAGCTCTAACTTTTGATCCCAGATTTTTATCTATGCATCTTCACTACAATGAGTTGAGAAAAAAATGCCAGTGGATTAAAAATTAATTAAATTTACATACATACTCTTCGATATTAATTACAACATAATTTCTACAAACACATTGATACGATACTTAACAGATTATTATAACATAATAACTGAACTTATTGAGATGGCTAAGTAGTTTGTAATTCTAAGAAAGTTTGTTGTAGATTGAGACCCTAAGAAGAACATTATTGATTTTATGACTTTAAGCATAAGAACTTCTGTATATTAACTAATGACAAGTTTAATTCTATACTCCTCTGTTTGCACATATTAGCTTTCTTCAATAATATCAATTGTGTGCATCACAAGTTTTTTCTTTCTTTGTATGTTCATTATAAAGACCTATGCAACTTCGATCAGACTTGGCCATCAGGAAAAAGTGCACCCCCCCCACCTAATTATTCCTCTTCAAGAACTCCAAATTATCCGTTCCATATCTGTAACTCACAACCCAGTCACCATTACATAGAAACCCAAAAGAGAATTGGTCTGCCACCATTACAAAGAGTTCCTGGCAGCACTATCTTTGCATTAATGATTCTCGCAAAGCTAATAAAAGGGTAAAACGTGGAATTTGCAGCCTTGTAACAATGAAGACTTATAGGAGTATATACTAGGGTAATTTTGGATTTCATGGACTAGGATATTCTGGACAACAAGTACTACTCCATATCACTGGTGGCAGAGAGACTAATAGAATTAAGGTAAGCAAGTTTTTTAGCTAGAATTTTGTGCTTGTAGCTTATAAAGATCCTGCATGCATTTTGGTACCACATAAAGTGTATAGTGGATATGTTACATTAGAAACTACAGCTAAGAAGATTATGGAGAATGAAAGAGAGATATGATAAGGTAGTGCAAAGACGGCAGAGTGGAACAATCTAGCCTACTGATAGCAGAAAAAATTATATACTTATACAACCATAATATAGTAAAATATAAAAGAGTAGCACAAGTAGGTAAATATGTTAAGCAGGTAAATGTGGAAAATGAACATTGATCAGCTCAGAGACCTAACAGCATGACAACAAATACCAAGACCTAGGACAGAACCCACAAAGTCACTATGGAGAGAACATTTATTGTCGGCAATAAACACAAGAAAACTAAATTCGCCTTCATTAATTTTTTTTTCCATTTAACTAGTGACCTAAAACGGATTGCATCTTAATCCGCGGTGTCAGGAAGCTGCTCCCAGGTGTCGAGATGCGGCCCATTGCGCCAAGAGATTGGAAACATTAATATCATATTTATAACTCACAACCTAGCCACCTTGCCAAGAAAATAACGTGAATGAACCCCAAAAGTAATTAATACGAGGACAAAAATGACTAAATTAGTAAAGATAAGCTTTAAAATAAAGTATTTGGGCATCCAGATTATAAAGATCCTGCAGTTATTCAATTACCACACAATAGTGTTCATTGGATAAGTTGGATGTTCAATGGAGGAAGATTATGTAGCTCGAAAGAAAGAAAAAGTAAAATCGTGGAAAGGCACCAGGGTGGAAAGATATTAGGCCTATTGATCTGCCTAAAAAGTAAAAGTTTATTTCAGGGTGGAGTAATATATTAGTCTCTTGGTAAACCATAACATAGTTATAATATATTAGTATGTAGGAAAGGAACAGGAAGATTAACATGTTAATCACTTGACATGAAAAATAAATATTGATTAGTCCAGATCTTATCCAGGCCTAAGTTTTTAGGTGTAGGTTGGGTATCCACAAAAAAATGCTCGGCAGTGGGTGGTAGTTCTGCGGCACCTCTGGCGTGATAATCAGTAATAATGTGGGTGGAGGAAAATGAGTAGTGGTTAAAAGAGGAATATCGATCACTGTTTTTTTGTGCGAGCAAAAATTTGTAAACCCCCTCAACTCGTTTCTTTGGTCTATCTATAGGCCAAATATTAGGTTGAGGGGTTTACCTAGAGTTGTCCACCAATCCGACCCTAGCAGGTGGATAGCTGTGATTCTTTTATTGAGGCTTTAATCTAGCTAAGGCTGTAAGGTGGTCGGGCCGCTCGGCTTGTCCGGCTCAGCTCGGCTTGTCAGGCGTACCTTTTGTGCGCCCAGAGTTGCAAGCACCAGTTCTGCTATCAATTTATATTGTGTTAGTTTGCAGATGGCTTCTGCACGCGCCACTTGTCCAGGATACATGGGATTCTCTATGGCTGGGCTTTTGTCACTGTTTTGGATCTTTTTCCTTCTGGATGACACTACGTTTGGGCTTTCATATATTCACATACTGGAAAATATACAGCAACTCAGAGTTTCAGAGACCTAATAAATGACTAAAATAAAGAAAGACATCTGAGGGGACCTAGAAAGTCACTATAAAAAAGGCATATAAGTCTGGCTATTAAAATGAGATATTCAAATACACCTTCATTCATTTTTCCTTTTGTTTTTACTAGTGACCTAAACCAGATTGAATCCTAACCCATGGCGTGGTGAAGCAGTCCCATGCGCTAAGAGTAGCTGCGGCATTGGTTATTATCTTAGCTATGTATTTCCACTCATCTAAATTTGGAAGCTATGTAAACATTCATTTCTAACTACAAATGAATCCCTTGTGTTACATATTTAGAGAACAGGTAAAATACACTGTACATAATCTATTAAAGCCATTCTTAGACAATTCATCTCGAAAATATTTCATGCCAGATTTAAAGCTAAAAAGTAAAAACACTTTGAGGAGATTAAAACAGTGAAGCATTAACCAATACAATGTCTAAAAGAAAGAAAGCTCGTACAGAAAGTGTACCTCGATTTGTTGCTATGAAGAATACATCTATTATCATTTAGATAAATTTAATCTTGCAAGTCTTAGAATTTCTGCCAAATCTCAGCAGCTCCTTCCGGATCCTTGGCTTCCGCTCCGGTTCTGCACAATCAATCAATATCTTCTGCAAAGCTCTCCCGTTATGGAGCAAGTATTCAACAAAAGACATCTCATCGTCCGTTCCATGAAATGCCCTGAATTCTATTGTTTTGAGATTCGACGATACACATTCTGGTACAAGTCTTGGCTGATGCCACAAGCAGCAATAACAGTCTGCAGAGTTGTCTCCTAAATCAACCCCCTAACAAGAAGAAGAAGAAAAAGTTTCAAAGCCTACGTTCATAACCTCTTTAGCAAATGCATTGAATCACAATTGTGTATAACTTACCCAGGGAAGTAAAAGAGTTTGAAGGTTGGGTGAGCTTGCAAGTATCTTTGGAAGCAAATTCCAACAAGACCAATTATCAACACGCAGCTCCAACTTAATTAAATTATGAAATACAGGAAAATTATATTCAGATCCACGACCCAAATCATGTAAACCAGAAACAGGATCACCATCCAGGGCCTTCAAATAAAAAGGCAAAACATTAGAGTCATTAATTTGCAGAAAATTTAGACAACAGTTCAACCAAGTAAAATTTCTGATTGAAACTTACCCCAACAGCCTTATCAGTTAAAGTCAAAACTGGACATGGAAAATATCATCAAGAAGCCTGAACACAGAATCACGTAACTGCAATCGTTCAATTCCGACGCCAATATGAGCGGTTCTGAGGGACAACAAAGTTTCCTCAACAAATATATCTGCCAATGCAGAGTCACAAATTTTAATAGTCTCCAAGGCCGGCGTATCTATTACAATCTCAAGCTTTGTATCAATACGGTCAGCAGTTTTCAATGTCAAATTCTTGAGCGCAGATCCACAAACGGTGAGACAACAGCCACTAAGATATTCACACTTCATAATAACTAAATCTTCAAGAACCGGACAGTTGAGCAAAAGATTCTCAACTGACTCATAACTGGAAAACTCAACAAAGTAGAATTCAAGAACCTTGTGTTGGAATGCCTTGACTACTGTTCCTCCGGCGGCCTTGACTACTATTCCTCCGACGGCCACCAACCACACCTACCACCACCTACCACCACCTAACCCACCTACCCCTTAGATTTTGTCTATAAATAAGAAATGCATGTAAGCATTTGAAATTATCCGAGGAATCTGAAAATCTCTGTAAATCTGTTTATCCTCAAGATCAATAAACTATTTCTCTTCTGCATATAATCTTTCTTGCTTCCGTTATAACAAACTGGTATCAGAGCTTTTGGTTGAAGCTGCTGCAAAATTTTCGCCGGAATTTTTTTAAGCTCGCCGGAATTTTTCGCCGGAGTTACTGTTCATCGCCGGAGAAGACGACACTGTTCAGGCGGAGTTCCTGTTCATCACCGGAGAAGACGACACTGTTCATCGCCGGAGAAGACGACACTGTGCATACGGTACTGTTCATACGACACTATTCACGGGCACTGTTCATACGGTACTGTTCACGGGTACTGTTCACAGGTACTGTTCTCCGGCACTGTTCACGGGTACTGTTCACACGGCACTGTTCACGTATACGGTACTGTTCACATATACGATACTGTTCACGTATACGATTCTGGGAGAAAGATGTCTGGTGGTATTAGCGTCAAGGTTGACAAATTTACTGGGAGAAATAGTTTCAGTCTGTGGCAAATCAAGATGCGTGCTCTGTTAAAGCAACAGGGGCTCTGGGCGCCGTTAAAAAGAAAATCGATGACAGTTCCTGAAAGCGCTGAGATGGCCATTCTGGAAGAAAAGGCACATTCAACAATTCTGTTGTGTCTTGCAGATGACATTATTACTGAAATCGCGGAGGAAGATACTGCGTCTGGTCTGTGGTTGAAGCTTGAAAGTCTTTACATGACGAAGTCTTTAACAAACAAGTTGTTGCTGAAGCAACGTCTGTTCAGTCTGCGAATGCAGGAAGGTATGCCTCTTCGAGATCACTTAGATCAATTAAACACAATTTTATTAGAATTGCGTAATATTGATGTTAAAGTTGAAGATGAGGATGCTGCTTTGATTCTGTTAGTTTCTTTACCATTATCGTACGAGAACTTTGTGCAATCGTTTATTGTTGGTAAAGATACTATTGCTCTAGAGGAGGTTAGATCTGCTCTTCATTCTAGAGAGCTGCGCCATAAGGCGGCTGGTACAGGTGCAGATAATCATGCTGCTGGGTTGGTAGCTAGCGGGAGTACCGGACATGGAAAGTCGGGGAAGTATAAATCCAAGAAATCAGTTCCTAAGGGTCCAAAACCTAATGATATCTGTAATTACTGTAAAGAGAATGGGCACTGGAAATCTGACTGTCCCAAGAAAAAGAAGCAACAGGATAATTTGACAGATACTGCTGCTGTAGCTGATGCTACTTCTGAAGAAGATAATGCTCTAGTTGCTGTCAAGGACACACATCACTCTGATGTGTGGATTCTTGATTCTGGAGCTTCTTATCATATATGTCCGCGCAGGGAGTGGTTTACAACCTACGAGCGAGTAGATGGTGGCAAGATTTCTATGGCTAACAGTTTTGCTTGTGAGACGGTTGGAATAGGCTCGATTAAAATTCGGACACATGATGGTAAATTCTGCACATTGAATGATGTTAGGCATGTTCCACTAATAACAAAGAATCTGATATCTTTGAGTATGTTAGACATCAAAGGTTTCAGTTTTCAAGGTGAAGGTGGAGTTTTACATGTCCACAAGGGTTCTGATGTGGTTCTGAAAGGTGTTAAACGTGGTACCTTGTATCTTCTTCAAGGTTATACGTTATCAGGTTCTGTTGCTGTCGCGTCCTCGGAGAAGATTAAGAGGATGCAAACTGATAATGGTCTGGAATTTTGCTCATCTGAGTTTGATGAGTTCTGTAAGAATGAAGGAATTTCTAGGCATCATACCGTCAGGGATACACCACAGCAGAACGGTGTAGCAAAGCGTATGAATCAAACACTTCTGGAGAGAGAATGGATTTCTAGGCATCATACAGTCAGGGATACACCGCAGCAGAATGGTGTAGCAGAGCGTATGAATCAGACACTTCTGGAGAGAGCTAGGTGCATGCTCTCTAATGCTGGACTAACTAGAAGATTCTCGGCAGAAGCAGTTAGTACATCAGGTTATCTGATAAATCGTGGATCTACGATTGTTTCAGAAAGTGGTGGTGTTGAGAAACAGGTGGAGCAGGAAGTCACTCAAGATGAGAGTGAACCACAACAAGAAGTTCAACAACCACAATCAGAATCAGAATCATTAGTTTCAGTAGCGAATCAGCACAGTTTGGCTCTTGATAGATCAAGGAGAGCTAATTATGGGGTGTCTCCTAAGAGAATCGAGGAGAGCAAAGTGGGTACTGCTGATAACCTAGCTGATATGCTCACCAAGTCGGTTCCACATAGCAAGTTTCAACATTGTTTGGACTTGTTAAATGTTCGGAGTTGTTGACTGCCCTTTTGAGGGCAAAATCAGAGGCAGAAGAGTTTTTTTATCTGGTACATCTGGCATTATTATGATGCATCTGGTACATCTGTTATTTGTTTTCGTGAGAGAATTCAAGTCAAGGTGGAGATCTGTTATCTGGTACATCTGGCATTATTATGATGCGTTTGGTACATCTGTTATCTGTTTTTGTGAGAGGATTCAAGTCAAGGTGGAGATCTGTTATCTGGTACATCTGGCATTATTATGATGCATCTGGTACATCTGGCATTATTATGATGCATCTGGTACATCTGTTATCTGTTTTTGTGAGAGGATTCAAGTCAAGGTGGAGATCTGTTATCTGGTACATCTGGCATTATTATGATGCGTTTGGTACATTTGTTTTCTGTTATTTGTGAGTATTCAAGTCAAGGTGGAGATTTGTTGGAATGCCTTGACTACTGTTCCTCCGGCGGCCTTGACTACTATTCCTCCGACGGTCACCAACCACACCTACCACCACCTACCACCACCTACCCCTTAGATTTTGTCTATAAATAAGAAATGCATGTAAGCATTTGAAATTATCTGAGGAATCTGAAAATCTCTGTAAATCTGTTTATCCTCAAGATCAATAAACTATTTCTCTTCTGCATATAATCTTTCTTGCTTCCGTTATAACACCTTGAGCCTGGAAAAACAAAAATGGCTAGGAACATCAACCAAGATTCGCCGTTTGAGTCGTAAAACTTCAAGCATCCCATACGTATACATATCCGGGATGAGTTCATACTTTCCAGCTCGAAAACAAAAGCCAAGGCTTACATTTTTCACTTGGCGTTGCACTGCTTTAGTAATCCACTGATTGACAAGGGTGTGATCGTGAGGCCAACTCCTCAATATCCAAATCTTTTTCCCTATCCATTAAAAATTTATTAACACAACTAGTCAAATGTGGTCCAGATATCTTACCATTCGAATCATCGAAACGAAGACTCGAGAGAGACAAACAAAGAGGCCTCCATCTCTTAGACAAGGTACTGGTACGCACAGCTGAATCAAATGGAAGGAATGAGAGGATTTTGATGAGCACTAAGTCGGGCAAATCACTGATTCTATCTACCCTTGAAATCTTTGATCTCTTTGTTGTCTTTGATCTTTTTGAAGCCATTAGTACTTATCTGTATGAATCAAGAAACAAAAGGGGTAGGAGAAAAATTAAAGTAGTGATTATTACAAGGGAATGTCTGTCTGAATCAAGAAACGAAAGTAATGTATGAATGAATTCAACGAAAGAAAAGGGGCAGCAAAATGAGGGCAGTAGGGTTTGAGTGCAAGAGATAGCGGGGCAGCAGCATATAAATACTACTGGTAGAACTATACTAGGCTAAGGAAGGGGTTTCTTTCCCTCAACTTTGCACTATTTTAGAAAAAAGGAAAATATTTTTAATTATATTTAGAAGTGTTATATTTAATTTGGATTTTATGAGGGGTGTTCGACAATTTTGATCCATTTTTAGGTTGTTTATAACAAAAATAACCATTATGAAAAAATTGACCAACTTTAGCCGGTTAAATATGCATTTGTGAAATGGGTATTCATGCATTTCACAAATGCGTATTCTGTATAATTTTTTTAAAAAAAAATTAAAGTGAATACGCATTTATCATTTGCGTAATTCAATTTTTTGGTGCCCCTGCGGGACCTGATTTTATAAAGAATACGTATTTTCCGCTGGAGTATTATGTGAATACGCAATTTGAGATGAAGTATTTTGAACTTGATAAGCATTTCATATATGCGTATTAGTACTATTAGATTGCTCACTGATAATGACATTATTGACGTGACCTAAGAGCATCCTCATTGGGATCCCTGTCCACATTCCCAAAAACTTACTAAAAATAGTAAATCCCTAAACAATAATAGTAAATTTCTAAAATTATCAAAAATGTTCTACATCCCATTCCCCATTTTCCATCCCCATATCCCTATATTCTTTTTTATATTATTTCTTTCTCTCTTTTTCATTTAAATTTTAACTATAAAAACTCACCCACTACAATTAAATATATTTAAAAGAGGAGAGAGATGATTTGATTATGGGGAAGGGGTTGCACAGTAATCCCCAAAGATGGGGACTCAAAGCTTGTCCCCAAAATGGCGAATGGGATGAAGGTGATTTTTTGCTTAAAAATTTACCCTAAATATTTGTGGATGGGGAATGGAATGCTAATGCTCTAAGAGCACTCTCATTGGAAGACTCATTCCCATCCCCAAAAACTTACTAAAAATAGTAAATCCTCAAAATTATCAAAAACTTTCTACACACATTCCCCATTTTCCATTTCCATATCCCTATATTCGTTTTAATATTACTTCTTTTTTTCTCTTTCACTTACAATTTTAACTACCAAACCCTACTCATTACTATAAATACAATTTAAAAAGAAATGAAGATATGATCTGGCAGAAGGAGTCAGATATGGGGAGCTACAGTACAACCCCAAATATGGAGGTTTGATATCAATCCCTAAAACTAAACCCTATTTTGGGATTCCGAATGTGTATAGCATTTTAACAAAATGTAAGATTTTCCCCTAAATTATGGGGTTAGGGGTGGGGATGGGGGATGGAATGGTAATGCCCTAACTTTTTCTTGTTGGTTAGGTTGCTGTTGAGCTGTTATTTAGCTACATTGTAGTTATATCCGTGGGGGTATACCACTAGATTTTGTAAATTTCTTTTTTCTTAATTAAACTATAATTTAGCAAAAAAAAACTTTTTCGTTTTTATTTCTTTTGCAGTAGATTACTAGACTTCTACATGGAAATACGCATTCTGCAACTTGAGAATCAATCGGCTATAATTGGCCGCATTTTTTAAATTAGCTATATTGGTATATTTTTATAAAAACCGGGTTATATATGTCATTCTTTCAAACTTAACCTTTTTTATACAAAATACAAAAAAATAACCATTTTCAAAATTTTGGACAATTTTAACCCATGGGATACCCAACTGTCAGTGGAGTATCCACTTTTATATAAGATATCCAACTGTCAATGGAGTATCCAGTATATGGGATACTCATTTGTCAGTGGAGTATCCTTTACCCAGTATTTGGGATACCCAAATACCACTGGAGTATCTTATATAAATTGGGATACCCAACTGCCAGTGGAGTATCCAAAAGGTTAAAATTGGCCACTTTTTTCAGAATGGTTATTTTTGTTATTTTCATCAAAAAAATGGTTATTTTTGTAATTTTTTCATTTTATGAAAGATATTGAAATCACGTAATTTGATCTATATTTAGAAAATATTATTTTAGGAAGAAGGAAAAGTTTTAAATATATACTTGAAATGAATTTGGGATATTCAATTTAGATATTGAAATCAAGTAATATTCGATCTACATTTTAAAAATATTACGTACTATTTAAATTTGATAATATTCGATTTAGATTCTAGAAACTTAACAAACTTTGATAAAATCTAAAAATTGTGCATTTATAGAAATTTTAACAACTAAATAAGATTTTATAAACATAACCAAATTTGATAAAATCTTGAATATCTATATGTTTGTATATGAAAACTTTAACAACTAAATAAGATTGTACATTTATACAAACTGTCTATATTTTTTTAAAAATTAATTAGGCTTATATAGCTTACATTCTTAGGGTAAGCGATAGTCAAATTCAGGACCTGGCACAACAAGAAATAAATCCTTAACACTTGAGTTCTCTCGTTGCGCTCTAATTCTATCTATATTAAAATGGCGTAAATTGATATTTTGTGATTTTTCCTCTTATTCTATAGGGTTAAATCTCAAAGTGGTCACTATGAAGTAAAGGTCATATATCATTTTAATCACTCAATTTATTGGAGACTCATATGCATCACTAAAGTCGCGAGTAATAACAGCGCTGTTAGTTTAACTTGTTGATTGATGGAAAACGTTAGAATTACTGTTCAAAGTGACCTTATGAATCAAAGTGGTCACTGAACAGGCTACATATATTATTCTAATATAGAATCATTTTAATGGACCTACTTTATTCTACTAAACAGGCTACATATAGTATTCTAATATAAATAAATTTCTAGAATAAATTAAATATAATTCAAAAAATTATAAAGATCCATAAAGATTTATAATTCAACAAATTACAAAGATTTATTTCATTATATTTGAATTTAATTTAAACTATTTTGGGCACATTGTATGTGTTGTATAAAATAAAGTAAATAATTAATGAATTCGAATCTACCTTTTATTATAAATACACATTCAAATTATTAAAAAAATTGATAAAATATAAAAGTGGTATCACTTCAGTTAAAAAAAAATGGACGAAATATGCTGACGGAATGAAGTTTAGCTGCAAATTTAATTTATCACTCAAGTTTATATCAATTTTCAATTTGGTCATTGTATAATTTTTTTTGAATTTAATTTTTTTTCGAATTATTATAATTTAATTAAATTTAAAATTGAACTTGCCTATTCAATTTATATGCATATAAATCGATACATGCGAACACATATTTTAAGATATTACCACTACGCCATAGATGACTTATAGCAACCTTTTGGCATGGGTGTTACCACTATGGGTGTTACCATAGCTATGAAAATTTTGACCTATCGCAACCTTTTGATTGTGGTGTTACCATAGGTACAAAAGTATGTTACTTTAGTTATAAAAGGTGTTACAGTGGGCTAACACCATGGGGTGTGTTACCATAGAGTATTCATTAACAAAATTTTATTTAATTTTAAATTAATGATTTAATAATTATTTGACTTTAAAAATAATTAATTTTAACAAAATCATTGAAATAATCATTTTAAAACGTAATATTCCATAAAATAATTAAATTATTGATTTTTCATAAATATTAAATTTTGTTTATAAATTTCAAATAAAAAGAATTTAAAATATAAAGTTATATCCAAAACATTATTAAATTTTAACTAAATTCATTAAAAAATTTAATAGAGAAAATAATAATTTGAAGTAACTATGAATTATTTCAAATTAATGGAAATAATAAATTGAAAAATTATAATTTAATACCAAAAAATTAAGATAAATTTAAAATACTTTTAAAGAAATAAAAATGAAAAGTATACTGCATTATTGAGCTTGTTGTAAACAAAAAGAGAATGGGCGGTAAACAAAAAAGAGAACGGCAAATGAAAATTTAGAATCAGGTGAAATTGGGGAAAAAAACACAAGTAGGGGGAAAATTGGGGAAAAAATACAAGTCTCACTTCTCTCGCCTCTCTCACTTCAATCTGTTTCCATTAGGGTTTGAGTAGGTTCAAGAGATTCAGATTGAAGCTTGGTTTGTGTTCAATATCTACGGTTTAGTCTCTCTCCCCCTCCCTCTCTCCCTCTCTCACTCTCTCTCTCTCCCCCTCTCTCTAATGCATTCAAATGTAGATATTATATATAAATATATTTGTAATTGTTCATATATTATATCTACGGTTTAGGCTCTTATTAGATTGGATGTTGAAGAATTAAAGTTCAAGAGTTAGTTTGGAAGTTTCTCTTTTGCTTTTATAAGTTTATTAGAAAGTCTTATAATCTGAATTTGTGCCTGTTTAGTTAATTGAGCCGGATGTTTACAGTTTGATATGGTAGAAATTTATGGCACATGCTGAGGTGTTGTTAGGGCATAATATATTACCATTGCCCCTTGGTCATATATTGACATGATGATGCAGCTAGTCACCAGCTATAGTATATATGTACTGTATTCATTTGTGTCATAAAGTTGCAATTTTATGTCATTTGTGAATGAATTGATTCTCACTCTATGCATTGCAGGTTTGCAATCTGGTTTGGTCAAAAAATGTCAATGAACTTGTCAGCATCCATGGATATTCCCAAAACCAGATACTAGTTTGGAGAGATTAAAGGATAGGTCCGTAAAGGGGCATCAAATAAAAATATGACACTACTTGGTGTTGTCACTGCCACTAGGCTATCATTCATGTTGGTTTGTTTTAAAGTTAAATTTAATTTATTTTTTTTGATACATTGGCTATTCTATTCTTTGTCAGTCTATCTTAGTTCTTTAAAATTGTCTTAATTGATAAGTTGTCTTTTTTGATACCTGATCTCTCTGAGTCCTGGTTTCGAGCCTTCTGTACATTTGACTAGTTTCAGCACTTTGTCAGGGTGATTCGGAAGGATGTCTTTTATTATTGCTTTAAAGGTCTTTTTAATTGAAGTGCTCTACATTCAATTTAATCTGTTGATATATAATTGCTTCTGCTGCAACTGAACATGCTCATTAACGAAGAGCTATAAAGTGCGTTTGTTATATTATGTCTTAAAGGTTTTCTGAGAGCAAATTGCAGAAATGCCTGAGGGATGTCGGTGAATTGTATAGCTCAGAGTCATCTTTGAGGGGTTGCAATAGGCCATTTATGGCGTAGTGTCAGCTGTGGGACACTGAATCTCTTTCACCCTAGGAAGCATGAGTGCGGGTGCGGGTACGGGGGTGCGTAGTGCGGAGATACGGAAATTCGGCAAATCTAAAAATATGGGGATTCGTGTGCGGGGGGATTCGGCAAATATTAACACATTAAAAATACGTTTTATGTATGTATTTCAAGAGTTTCATTTAAATTGAACTAAATGATCAACTAATTAAGTTCTTTATCATTAATATTACATATCATAATTAGTCAATAACACAACTAATGCATTTTAATGTAATTAATCGATTAAGTATTTAAGTATTTATATTATCTTCTCTCACTTGTGGGTGAGGGAAGAATCCCCAAGAATCCCCGCGCACCCAAGAATCCCCAAGAATCGGGTGCGCGGTGCGGCAGGTAAGTGAAGAATCCCTGCTTTCTAGCTTTCACCAGAATTATTGGTGTGTTGGTTCTTCAGTTAAGTTTGACTATTAATAGAGGTTAATTATTTTACGAGACTAAATTTTTTGTGATATGCAGTCAAAATTTGAAGAAGCTTCAATCTCAGTATGTTGCGTAAGATGGAACAAGGACGGAACTTTATTTGGTGATCTCAACACCTTTTCTTTCTTTAATTCGAAATGGACAGAAGATGAATTGATGATCTGTAAAATTGCTAATCCTTTTTGTTTTTGTTTGTTTTCATCTATGTTACTCGGACTCGGCTATAAGTGTTCGACATGGGTACGTGTCCAAGTATCAGACTCGGCAACATTTTGAAAAATGTACATGTTTTTAGCTTAATATAAGTGTCCAAGTCCGAGTGTCGAGTGTCCGACACCGGTACTCCAAGGTAAAATGAAGAGTCCGAGTAACATAGGTTTTCATAATGTATATAATTTGCAGGAGTTGCATTCTCAAAGCACATAATTCAGCTCTTTTCCTGTCCTGGTAGTGACAAAATTGTGTAACATAAAGAGGTCACTAGAAACTCCATCAATTCTTTATAACATTATTGAGTGTCCCTTGATAGACTTTTTTTTTTTGCATTCCTGATTGTCAACACTCAAAGACTTGCATGTAGATATCTAAATAGCAGCATTCTTAAACTCAGTAATACTACATATTCCACAAGAAGAGTCCCATAGTTTTAATGTTCTTAGTTTCCACAAAAGGTTCTAGAATGTCTAAAATCCGAAAAAAGTGAACACCATATGTACATACTACCATGCCCCTAACATAAACAAACAATCTTTGCGGGAGCATCCAAGAATGATATTCCCCAATATGTACTGAATGATAATTGAGGCTCTTCCCCTTGGACAGGAAAACTAGAGTTTCTAGTCGAAATTAAATTTATAAATTAAATATATTTTTTTTTTGAAAACCAAGTCATTTCCTCCCTGCTGTTACTAAAACGTGATTCACTTTTGTCTTCCTTCTAGATTAATGCACATATTGGCAGTGTAAGCGATCTTGTCTTTGATAGTAAACTACTCCGTATTATTTACTTGTGGCAGTGACAGAAAAATCAAGGTTAGTTTATGTACTTGTATATGTATATATCTTGACATATTTTAGTTATAAAAACCAGCAATTTATGTAACTTCCTGCAATAACAGGTTTGGGATCTGGCTGCTAAATTTCAACTAATATTGGTTATTGAATGTTGCGAGGCACCTGTGTACTCGTTGTGTCCTGTTATGTGCGGTGACATTCGTGTAAGTATCAATGCAGTGGCATATTTGATTCGACCTAGTGCATATGTATTTTGTATATTGTGTTTGTATTCTACTGAAATTAACTTTTGATGATTTTGTTTTCTCTAGTTTCTCGTATCACATTCACTGGACGGGAAAATGAAGGTACGGCGGTATGACCAGCACTCATCCAGTTCAATATGTTCATTTCGTAGTTGGAAGTGCACCACAAAGTCCTACACTGCAGATAGTAAACGGTATTGCAGATCTGTTAATTCACAATTTCTAGTATTTCCCTTCTTTATCAACGCAACTAAGACCCAGATATTTCCACTTCTAGGCTATTCACCTCTGGTATTGATGAGCATGGTAAGCCATATATTGTTGAATGGCAAGTAAGAAATGGTGAAAGAAAAGTCAAGACCTTTTCAGGGACTTGATGAGTGCAGCGGACAGTTGCATTTTGATTTGAACAATAACTGTATCTTAGCTGCTGGATTTAATCACCAAATTAGATTTTGGGATATTGATAACGGGAGTCTTTTAGGTGTTTCCATTGCTGATGGGAACCTACCTGTAAGTCTCTTTTCTGAACAATTCAACTTTTTAGTTTATCAGAAATAATCTTTGTGGAGTTTATAACGTGGTCCTTGTGTATCTGTATGCTTCTTTTATTTGCACCACAAGGATGTTCCTTTGATCAAGTTCAACAATGATGGAAATCTATTGGCTGTGACGACAAAGAATAACAGCATTAAAATCTTAGCATCCAGAGATGGTGTGCAACTATTGCAGACTCCTAAAGTTCCTCAACTTCCTACCTCTGAAATTGCAGCTAATACTTCATCCATGGTCAGTGTAATAGATACGGGTAAAATGCTTCTGTGGTCATAAATTTAGGGTCAGAGTTACATTAATTTTTAACGAACAACTGCAATGTGCTTCTTACATATACATAAACAAAAAGACAGTACCAACTTATCATCAAATGGTTATTGCTAACCTCTACTCAAAAGGACAGGAGAACAGAGCTTAATCAGCAAAACTTTAATGCAGGGACTATAAGGTGTACATTATTTACTGTGCATTTTTAAAGTTTTGAATCATTTCATGTCACGTTACCTTTAAAATATAGCTAGTATTATGAACTCGATGAACTATTCAGTTGTTCTTTTGGATGACTATGTCTAGCAATACGACTAAGCAATATATGCTTCAGCTCAGTTATGATATTCGGTAATACACAAGCTAATCCATATTTTCACCAATAAAAGAAAAGAAAAAGTCCATATCCAGGACCCAGAATTAGGACTGATCTGTTGTTTAATTAATTTTCATGATGTTTCTTATTTTTCAGTCTACTTTTGATTTAACTTTGATGGTTTTATCTATGTCTTGTGCAGTGCCTGGCTATGCTCTTATGAATTTGCCATCCTTTAAAGTGATTGAGTTCTGTAGAGATGATATTAAATAACTTATCAGCTCTAAATAAAGGTCCGCCACCATATTATCACAAAATTCTGTTATGTTAGCCAGGTAGTTCTGTATAGTTTAGTGGCACTGTTTTGTATAGTACTTAGTTTTGGTGAGGCATGTCGATTCCGGACCAGTATAGGTTGTAAAATTAAAGCTAAGTTCGCAGAGGCGAACAACTTGATGGTAATTGGATCCGCTAGATTTAATAAATATTTGCCAACTGGTGCTCCTTGTTACAGAACTAGCATAGGAACTAGTGTGCCCGAGCAGCTGGTTTCCAGAAAGCTTTTATTCGTGGTACATGCCATCAAGAAAGTAAGGGTGTAAACTTTGTTTAGCTAATCAGATATGTATCTAGAATTCTTTTTTTTAGAGAAAAGTCTTGTATTAAAAGTGTCATCCTGTCTTTTAACTAGTCTTGTGCTCATCTACAGCTATATACATATCGATTTAGTTGCTCCCAGTAGCTTGTATCCTGCCAGAGATTCTATATCTGATTAAGACATTCTATTCTTGCAGTCCTTATGCCGATCGTATTCATGAACTGATGGTCCTATCTAGAGACTTAAGTACCCATGATATATCTTCTTTGCAGAGAAGTGGGAGTAAAAACTATGTTACTGAAGCAAATTACATTGAATTTTATAATGTCAAGGTAAACGGCTGTTCTTTGGCCTTTCTAACATATTTACTTCTCTTTTTTTGAATATTAATTTTTCGAATACAATGTTAGAAGGTCGTAAGGAAGAGAGAAGGTCGTCACCAGGAAGCTTATGTTTATGTTCATACCAGCAAGGATAATAACAAAAGGTATTAATTCTGTACCTCTCATTTTATATATATAATTTTATTTATGTAAGGTGAATTCAAGATTAAATAATGCAGTGTATAGGTGCACAAGTTTATGTAGGATGGTGAAGAAGCTGGTGCACAGTGTCAAACACGCGGAAATTTTTACACCTGCATTAGTTGGTCTGATAGTTCATTTGCATCAACCTTTTATTTTTGCCTCCTATTTGGATATCACTGATACAAGTCAATATTGGTAATTGGTTATAATTTCAAACTTTTAGAAACTTTCTAAATCTCTATGTTTTATAACAGTACTGTCTTTGTAAATGCAGAACAAATGTATCCCTGGGCCTCAGCAAGTCAGGAGCAGGAGCAAAAGTAGACCAATTAGCAGCAGGTGCTAATTAGAGATCCCTGGGCCTAATGCTTGCCTATTCATCTTCTAGGAATGGAGAGCTAGATTACTGATGGAGCAGCCTGCTGCAGTCAAATGTCCTTCAATTTCTTATCATTTGGTTGGCACCAAGAAAATTCGACAGGGAAATGTGTAAAGAAAAGTATGAACTGCTATGGCTTAAAGGAGGAAACCATTGCTATGATTTTTGAAATTTACCATGTTATTAGCTCTAGTACTTGTACGTTTTAAGTTTTGTTCATTAGCTAGTGTTGGTAGATATTTTTGGATGATTTGGTTGGTTTTGTACAAGATGATGTTATTTAAATGATGTTGGATGATGTTATTGAAATTGTTATTGAAATGTAATTAATTTGGTTCTTGAATATTTAAATGTCATAATTTTTTTTGTTATTAAAATTAGTTATAAATAATTTTAATTATGTAACACTCAATGTGTTACAATTGGTAAAATAGGGTGTTACAATAGATTGTGGACCCCACCTAGATGTGGGCCCCACAGTTGTCCATGTGCAAAATTATATCCTCTATTGTAACACACAAACTATGTTGCTATAGAGTGTTTAAGATGTTGCTATAGATGTCGTTAGTAACTACATTTGCTATGTTACCTTAGACTGTGTTTTGATGTTACCTTAGATATCTATAGTTACTGCTGAGAACCTAACACAGCTGAAGTGTTACCATAGCCCTATTTTGGCCTATGGTAACTTCAAACAGGGGTCTATGGTAACACAGTTTGGGGTTGCTATAAGCAATCTATGGCGTAGTGTACATTTTTTTCAATCCAAAGTGTATTTTTTTTTTCAATTTTTAAATTTTTTCGAATGGTTAGAATTTAATTAAATTTAAAACTTAACAAACCTTTGGACTTGATAGCAAGAGTAAAAATATATTATTAATGTTTGCACTAAATCACGCAAGCGTACGTGGTCACGTAATATATGAATAAGTCAAGTTCGTTCCCACAGAGATCTGGTAATGGTTTTAATTCAGTAGATGTACCTATGCAACAATGTATGATTATTATTCATTGCTAAGACAATTAACAAATTTGGGTTTTTATTATCTAAATTAACTAAGAAATAAATTAACAACTAAGAATTAATTATCTAATGAAAATTAAAATCGAATTACTTCTACAAGAGTAAACATGAGATCCTAACTTCATTAAATACTTCGCTTAGAGTTGATGCCTTTAATCAATGCATGTGATGGTTATGATATCTGATCAGACAACACGAAACAAGTAAACGCTACCTCTCAGTATACGAATACCAAACTAAACATACATCCACAAAAGAGATAGAAGATGAGTAGACACCAATTATGCTTAGACCCTATTGTTAACTCGAATAACTTGTAGAAGGGGGGGTTGAATACAAGTTATATAATCGTGTCTGATTTTTGCTTGATTATAAGAACAAGAATAAACGAATGAATCAAACTCTTGTTTGTATTAATAAGATCAAATACAAACTCTACCAAAGGTGTACAATACCTTTAGCAGCTGCTGACAATACAAATATCTCTCTGTTTGTTTCGTACTCTCGAATACAAACCTTATACAGAGCTACGCACACGAACTCACAACTTCGTCGCTCTTTACAATGATATTGAGAGAGTATTTATAATGCTACCTATCAACTAATAACAGAAAGATATAATCTATACATGACAATGTTCTGCCTTCTAGTCGATAGTTTCCTTCAATAGAAAAACTCTTTCCTTCATAATATCTTCTTGCTTGTTCTTCAAACAACGATCCTGTTTTATAGCACTTGCCAGTTTCTGTAGCATTCATAATGACATCATCAGTAGCATGACTGATATCAGGATCTGCACACTGCATCAGTATCTGATCAACCATCAGTATTGGACCATCATCAGGATTTGCTCTCTGTTCCTGACATGTAGTCTCCGATACACTGTTCATTCCTGACTAAACTATACAGATAACTGTCTTACACATAAAACCTATATACAGTGCTAAATCCTTTATAAGATCAGGATTACAAGAAGTATAATGTGTAAATTCTATTCTCAACATCACAACTTATGAATTATTCCTAACAATCTCCCCCTATTTATGCTTTACAAACTGAAGCATAAATCTAAGTTGTGGATGTCAAAACATATAACAATACAACCAGAATAGAATTTATGAATGTAGAATTATGAAGTTAAGTACCTCCTTCTCAGATGTAGACATTTATCCAGTACTTAGAAGAAAGAATTTTAACTATTAATGCTGCTCTTCCTTACCACTTCCTAGCTGAGATTCACCACTGTCACTCCTGGTTCTTCTTTTTACTACCATTTGTCTGATCTTTATCTCCCCCAGCTTTATCTTTATCTCCTTTAGTCTGATAGTGTTGTTGTTGTCTTTGAATTGTCTTTATCTCCCCCTTTTTGACATCAGCAACATTAATTCCAAGAGATTCAGAAACAGAACAAATGATATTCATAAGAACTGCTTGATTTTCCATAATTGTGACTTGGTTATCTTCAAGTGATTGAAGTCTTGTTTGAATAGCAATTTGAGAATTCTGAATATCTTTCAAAACATCAGAATGAACTTCAATATTGGAAGTGCTTCTAGTATCTTCAGTATCAGAATCAGAAAGAACTTTATCTTCAAATCTTGTAGAAGAAGTTGCTTGAGTTGTATGATATTCAAGTAATAAAACCTGATTAGAAGTATCAACGTCTTCATCTTTCTGTTCTGGAACTGAAACATGATCATCATCTCCTTCACCAGTATTCTGTGTACTAACATCTTCAAATCCTGACTCCTCCTTAGAGTGATCAGAGACTGTTGATGTCTCAATTCTAGCTGATATTGGAAGTACATACAAAGGAGCACTAGGATCATTAGGATCTTCATCTGGTACATATGTATCAAGAGATTGCTTTATCCTGGCACCTCTCCTGTTAATGATTTCTGCAAGCCTCTCCTTTTGCTTCCGAGCTTTAACTTCTGGCTTTGCATTGTGATGTGCTAGGTCATTCTTCTGATACATTTTGATGAATGAATAAGTACCAGCATCCATACCCAAATTTTCAGACCAAGATTCAGGAAAAACCTGATCCCAGAAATCAAATGATGGTTTCCTAATTTTCTCTCCCTCACTATGGAGTTGATCATCCATACCCTCATTCTCACTTTGACTTACTAAAGTCAACACTCTTTCTACCTCACCTTTTGCCTGGTCAGGAGCCAGCCGCTCAAATTGTGGATCAATATCCATCTTTTCAAGTGTATCACTCAAATTTGGATAAGTGCTCTCATGACCTACAGAAAAATAGAGTTTAGAAGGAGTTTTTATACCTGAACTCACATGGAGAGAGGGTTCCTCATATGGCATGTGGCTTGAGGTTTTCTCCAAGGAGTGAGCTGCTATAGTCTCTGAACCCATACAATCATCTTCTTTCCTTTCAGAAACTACAGGCTCCAGTATACCACTTTCAGGTTCTTTACTAGACTCTGATGTCTTCAGTAATACTTCATTAGACATCATAGTTAGTACATCACCGTCTTTAAGTGTTGTTTGCTGAGACACACCCTCAAGGTGGATAGACTCTGACTGAACAAAATTTGTTTGATCTTCAGAAAAATCAACCAAAGTCATTCCTCCCATATCATAGGGTATCTCACTTGCATTCTCAGTCATCACAGAAGACCTTTCAACATCAGCTATCACAGCTCCTGAGTCATCCTTCCTCTGACTAGATGGTTCTTGTGTTGCAGTGACCGTGATCTGATCTTTCCTACTACTCACCACTGGTGCAATAGTATCTTCTGTTGACTGCTTCCCTCTATCTACTTCCTCCAGTTGTTCACCTTGAGCTGAAGCATCTTCAATAATTACATCCTTGTCAAATAAATATGCATGAAGTGATTGAAGTGCAACATACTTCGAGAGTCCAAATTTCTTGACTAATTGTCTTCTGACAGATACATAGAAATACATCTTCATTAAGTCAAGTCTTTGATGTAGAAGTCCATATTCATCTGGAAATAAAAGTTTTGGTACTCTTTCAATCAGAAAGTCTAGAACAGGCCTTGACAACTTCACTTTGAGAGAAATTAGTCCCATAGCCAGTCTGTATGATAATGTAGTTTCCCATGAAGAATCAATATCCAGATCTCTCTTGTCAAATACTGACATAGATGTAGCTTGATTTGTAGAAACCTGCATGATATTAGTTGGACTAGACTCTGTGTGTGTAGGTGACAATTGAATCTTTCTCCTTGTTCTCCTGATATAGTGAGCAAAAGATTTATCCTGAGAAGACTCAAGAGGTGTAGACACAGAAGTGATCTTGGGATGAGATCTTTGTTCAATAGACACAGTCTTTTGAGAGACAGTATCCAGTAACTGTTTTCCCTTTTTAAGAACTACAGCCTTTTGAGAGACTGCAGCCTGGCTGTGACTAGGTTTTTCATCTCTTTGTACTAACACAGAAAGTTGAATTGCAGCCTTCAATTCTGCTCTCTCTGCAAGAGTTAAATCATCATCATCTTCACTAGAATTACTACTACTACTTGACACAACAAATCTTCTCTTCCTTACAACTGATGTCTTTTGAGAAACACCAGAGGTTGGTTTCTTTGAAACAATAGGCTGTGGATCAAAATTTGGTTCTTGAATTGTTTCAGAGACTATGATGTTTTCGGCTACTTGGGTAGACACAGGTGGGTTCTCCTCCAATTGAGATTCCTGAGCCATTTCACCACAAAAGAAAGAAGAATTGTAGAGAGTAGGAAGATGAGTTTTAAGAATTACCTGAAAATGATGTGGATAATGAATTGCAGGTATTTCATCTAGATTCTTTTCATTGTCCTTCTTTGTAATATCAGAGAAAATTCTCTTTTGCTGTTCATAAGAAGAAACACAATGTTCCCTACCAAATCTAGCTTCAACATCAGGAATAAAATGGTTAATAAACAATTGCATAAATCTATGATAATAAACCATTTTCCTGTTTTGATCTCTTAACCCAAGTTTAATACTCATCTGACTTAAGATAATATGACCAATGTTAATTATTCTGTCATAAAGCAAACTATAAGCAATATGTGATGTAACAGAAGTAATTTGCTGAAAAGAACTACATTTGCCAGTAAAACATTTAGCAATTTGATCAAAGTAAAAAGACCATTCCTTTCTTAGAAAAGACCTATTCAACTGGCTCATGTTATCTAGAGGTCCATTATAACCTAATTCAGACAACATAGTTCTTATATTATCATCAGATGGTACATTCTCATAACTATCAGTAACAGGTAAGCAAAGTACTGAACTAACAACAGATTCAGTAATGTCAAATGAATCTTGTCCTAAATGTAGAACAATCTTACCTGATTGACTCTGAGTAGAATCAATTACCTCAGCATTCTCCCAAGCTTGTGAAACAGCTACTTGATTAATCTGTGGAGATGCTGTCAATGCATAACTTAATGGTCCATACGCCAGAAAGTCCATGATTGGATGAAAATCAGATGACACTCCTTCCTTGTTGGTGATAGCTGCAACATGATTGTTTGTCATAAAATCAAAGTCACCAAACTTGAAGGCTACTGATTTAGGTAATCTTCTCTGAGCTGCCATTCTTGATCTGAAAAGAAACTTGAAAAATTCTTGAAATGGATTAGTGATTTTGAAAACTCAAGAGTGATTTTTGCTTTAGAGAATATAAGATTAGAGAAAGCAATTACACGATTAGAGTTTCAAAACAAATATATTTCACAAATCTTTCAGACCACTATCCCACGTTGACACGTAGATTGACAGGTGTCAGTCCCTGAAAAATGCGGTTACCCATGATTTTTGGAAAATAAAATCCAAAATTGATTTTCATGAAACAAATCAGGGTATAAATAAGTAATACTGATCAGCTTCCTTTTCCTGATGACCTCTCATCAAAATAATCACAAAATGCAATTTGATTTAAAAATATAATTTTCAAATCCTGATGATCACTCATGAAATCCTGATCAATATCATCAGAGACTTAATATGGAGTTTTCCACGTGGCATCTTTCTTTTATCTGAAAAAGAAAATAAACAATTAATCTGAACAGAAAATCAATTGGTTAGATATTTTCAATATTTCTTGAAACAAGAAATACAGTCTCATGCAATAATTAGCATTTGACTTCATTAAGACTTCCAAGTGACTGCTCAGCTTCTCACGTTTTCCTTTAAAAGAACCAAACGCCTTGTGCCATTCTCCATAACCTTTCAATTTCTTTTCTTCTCAACAATGCTTCTCAAACCAAAAATCCCTTCAAACCCATTTTTCAGATTTTTCTTGGTTGATGAACATCTCTTTGAACAAACGACTCTTCTCATCGAACTAATCATGAATGGATTGGTTTTCGATAATATCCAGAGGTTTCTCCTAGAACATCCATCTGTTGGATACAATCTTCCCCTAACCTCCTCAAAACTTGAGGATGAAGAATTTGGCCGAGAGTCTGAGGTTGATCTTGATGGAGATGCTATTCATTTAAGTTAGCTGCTCTCATTCAAGTCGCCCAGACAAGGAATCCAAGAGCAAACGAGGCTTTCATCCCCTGATGGATTTCTTGAGATGCTCCTTGTCCTGTACCTCAGAGTTCATATCAAAGACAAGTATAGAGTAGAAATTTAGACAAAAAGATGTTGTATTTCATTTCCATGTAATGATTTTTATTAATGAAAATACAATTTCTTGTTATCTGCTTGTCTTTTGATTTCTGAATGATGTATAAATTATCAGTATGCAAATATCAAAACTTGCTAGCATAGACTTAACACATCACAGAATCAGATTACTACACAAAGTAAACGTCAGGGTCTGAAACAATTTTCATAATCCTGATACTGACACAATACTGATGACAAATCTAATCCTGATGATTATTAACAAGTCTATCATACTGAAATTTATCAAGGCAATGTGTTCTAGCTCAAGCATTTAACAATCAAATATAGATCCTGACAGAAATATCAAGTCTATAAGCTAAGAACAACATACCTTGCTACTTTTGCAGATGTTAAAGATCTAAAAATTTAACATTCCTAACTCACTTACTAGTCTACTGAATGTAGTCTCATCAAGTGGTTTAGTTAGAATATCTGCAAGCTGTTTGTCAGTAGGAACAAAATGAAGTTCCACAGTACCATTCTCAATATGTTCTCTAATAAAATGATACCTGACATCGATGTGCTTAGTCCTTGAATGTTGAACTGGATTTTATGCAATTTTAATAGCACTAGTATTATCACAAAACATAGGAATATTACTAAGTGTCATTCCATAATCCAGCAACTGATTTCTTATCCAAAGGAGCTGTGCACAACAACTGCCTGCTGCTATGTACTCAGCTTCTGCAGTTGAGGTTGAAACAGATTGTTGCTTCTTGCTTGCCCAAGAAATCAATCTATTTCCCAAAAATTGACATGTACCTGTAGTGCTTTTCCTGTCTATCTTACACCCTGCATAATCAGAGTCTGAATAGCCAATTAGAAAGAAATCAGATTCTCTAGGATACCACAAACCAAGATTTGGAGTTCCTTTGAGATATCTAAAGATTCTCTTCACAGCAATTAAATGAGATTCCTTAGGATTACTTTGGAATCTAGCACATAAACAGGTAGAAAACATTATATCTGGCCTACTTGCAGTTAGATATAACAATGAGCCTATCATGCCTCTATAACTAGTATTATCCACACTCTTCCCCTTAGGATCAGAGTCTAGTTTAGTGGCTGTTGCCATGGGTGTTTTTGCAACTGCACAGTCTTGAAAGTCAAACCTTCTTAAAAGATCTTTGATATACTTTGACTGATTAATGAAAATACCAGTCTCAGTCTGTTTGACCTGCAAGCCTAAGAAATAATTTAGTTCACCCATCATGCTCATCTGATACTTAGACCGCATAAGCTTGCTAAACTTAGCACACAACTTTTCATTAGTAGAACCAAAAATAATATCATCAACATAAACTTGAACTAAAAGCAATTCACCTTTTATCTTTCTAAAGAATAGAGTTTTGTCAATTGTACCTCTTGTGAAGCCATTTTCAAGAAGAAATTTAGACAAAGTCTCATACCATGCTCTTGGTGCCTGCTTTAGTCCATAGAGTGCCTTGTCAAGTTTGTAGACATGATTTGGAAACTTTGAATCAACAAATCCAGGTGGCTGTTCTACATACACTTCTTCATCAAGTTTGCCATTTAAAAAAGCACTCTTTACATCCATCTGGTATACCTTGAATTTTGAATGAGCTGCAAATGCAAGAAACATTCTGATTGCTTCCAATCTTGCTACAGGTGCAAAGGTCTCATCATAATCAATGCCTTCTTCCTGAGAATAACCTTTGGCCACCAGTCTTGCTTTGTTTCTTACAATCATACCAGATTCATCTAGCTTGTTTCTGAAAACCCATCTTGCACCAACAATAGATCTATCTTTAGGTCTTGGTACCAGTTTCCAAACTTTGTTTCTCTCAAACTCATTCAACTCCTCCTGCATTGCAATTACCCAATCAGGATCCTGTAAGGCTTCTTCAACCTTCTTAGGTTCATTCTTTGAGAGAAAGCAACTATACAAGCATTCATTTTGAATTGATCTTCTAGTTCGAACACCACTATTTGGATCACCAATTATCAAATCTTCAGTATGATCCTTTGTCCATTTTCTAACAGGTGGTAAATCAACTCTGCTAGTCTCTCCCCCTAAGTTAGTGGTATCTCTTGTAGAAGAATTCTCTCTACCTTCAAAAACTCTCCTTTGATCAATAGAATCAGTAGATTCCATATTGCTGCTAGTTACTGATCTTTCCTCAGTAGACTCTGAAAGGTCAGTTCCTGATGGAGTAGACTCTGAAACATCAATTCCTGATGGAATAGATTCTGAAAGACTAGTCTGCTCCTGATGATCACTGTGTTCTCTCTGATTTATTTGCTCCCCCTCAACAGTAGCATTCCTTTGAGAAGCAATAGAAATTTCTTCTGGAGAACCTTCATCATCACTTGAGAGTATCTCAGAATTCTTCAGATTTTCAAATTCCAATTTGTCATGGCTTTCATCAGTTTGCAAAATTCCAAATTTCTTATCATCAAATGCAACATGAATTGATTCCATAACAATGTGAGTTCTGAGATTATAAACTTTGAAGGCCTTAGATGCTGAATATCCTAGAAAAATTGCTTCATCCGATTTGGCTTCAAATTTTCCAAGTTGTTCTGGATGAACTTTTAGGACATAGCATTTGCATCCAAAGATGTGAAAATATTTCACACTTGGTTTCTTTCCTTTGATCATCTCATAGGGAGTTTTTCCATGACTATTTACCAAGGTACAGTTCTGAGTGAAACATGCAGTGTTAATAGCTTCTGCCCAAAAATAGGTTGGAAGTTTTGCATCTGCAAGCATGGTTCTTGCTGCCTCTATGAGAGTCCTGTTCTTTCTTTCTACTACACCATTTTGTTGAGGTGTACCATGTGCAGAAAACTGTTGAGTGATTCCATTGTCTGCACAAAACCCCTCCATTGTAGAATTCTTGAATTCTGTACCATTGTCACTCCTAAGTACTTTGACTTTGTACTCAGAGTTATTATGAATATTCTTGATGAGTTCAATGATTTGCTGAGGAGCTTCATCCTTCTTGTGTAGAAAGAACACCCATGTGAACCTTGTGAAATCATCCACCATAACTAGAGCATATCTTTTCTTGCTGATAGACATAATGTTTACTGGACCAAACAGATCAAGATGTAGCATGTGAAATGGTTCAGTAATTGAATTTTCAGTCTTGCTCTTGAAAGTGGTTCTTCTTTGCTTTCCAAACTGACATGCATCACAAAGTCCATCTTGCACAAAATTCGCCTGAGGTAGGCCTCTCACCAAATTGTGTTTAACAAGTTGATTAAGCTTCTTGAAATTAAGATGTGAGAGCTTCTTGTGCCAATTCCAGCTTTCATCATTTGTTGCTTTGCTGTAGAGACATCTAACAATTCCTTTAGATGTATCACTTAAGCTGGCTTCATATATGTTACCATGCCTTTGACCAGTTAGAACAATGTCTCCATTCTGCATATTCAAGACTTTGCATCCTTCTCTGTCAAAGATTGATTTGTAACCTTTATCACCCAGTTGACTTATACTTAAAAGAGTATGTTTCAAGCCTTCAACCAGTGCTACATTTTCTATGATGACATTCCCCAAAATAATTGAGCCATATCCCAGAGTTTCTCCTTTGTTGCCATCTCCAAAAGATATTACTGGGCCAGCTTTCCTCTCAAACTTTGTAAGCAGGGACTTCTTTCCAGTCATATGTCCAGAGCATCCACTGTCCAAGATAATTGAATGCTTCTTTCCTATGCCCTGCAAACAAAAAGTAACTAGTTAGAATTTTTTAGGACCCAACTTTGATTGGATCCTTTCTTACTAGATTTAGAGACAACAGACTTTGAAGATTTTGCATTTATTTTACCTGTTGCAGAGTCAACTTTAGACTCTGATCTCACAAGCTGTTTGTGACTAGGAGTTTCAGATTTCAAAGAATAATAGTCATAATACAGTTCATGATATTCTCTACACATGTAAATGGAATGAAGTAAACTACCACAATGATAACAAGCTTTTTGTGGTTGGTATTGAATTTTCTGAGTCTTGGGAAATCTGGACTCAGTTTTCCAAGAAGGTTTTTGATTGCAGTCTAGGGCCAAATGATTATGATTTCCACACTTATAGCATTTTTTCCTAGGTGCATCAGGTACATTCTTGTAATTATTCTCTTTGTTAATACCTTCTTTTCCATTCCTATTTCTCTTGATCTTGCTAGACTCTGAAAGACCATCTAATCTCTGTTTCAACTGAGACTTAGACAGAAACCCTATGTTTACATTCTTAGGTTTCTCTAACACTTTCTCATCTGAATAACTATTGTTAATTCTCTTGTGTACAACAGGGGTACCTTTTGAATCAACAAATTTAACATGATTAGGTTCAGAAACAATTTTCTTACCTTCAGATTTAGATGTGTTAGCTTCTACCTTACTATCATCATTGACAATAGCTACTTTTTCTTCTTGTCTAGCCTTACCAAAACCTAAACCATTAACCTTACCACGAATTCCACTCTCAAAGATTTCTATTGTCTTCTTACTGGAATTGTTAATGGTCTTAATCACATCTCTCTCTTCTTCTAGTTCTTTTCTGACATAGTCATAAGCCTCAAGAATTACACTATAATCATGCTTAGCTTTATCAGAACTCAACTTGTATTCTTCCATTTGAATTAATTCAGATTCAAGAAAATTATTTCTATCAACTAATTTATCATTCTTAACCTTAAGTTCATCTCTTTCACAAGTAAGAATTCTAAAATTAGTCATAAGATTCTTAAACTCAGCATGGATAGATCTAATTTCATCAGAATTTAAGCTATCAAATGAATCAAGAGAGTGAAGTGATACCTTAACAGAGGATGGAGAAGTTTTCTTTGGAGATCCAGGTTTGTCTGAACTATTGGCCATCAATGCAATGTTTTCATAATCCAATTCATCTTCAGAGTCACTGGAATCAGCCCAATCCTTCTGTGTGACCATAAGTGCATTACCCTTTCCTGAATTCCTAGGCTTCTTACACTCACTAGCAAAGTGTCCAAGCTCGCTGCAGTTAAAGCACTTGATCTTGGCCTTATCAAGCTTGACAATTGTACTTTTGCTCTTGTCACTCTTCTTCTCATCCTTCTTTTGAAAAGGTCCTTTGCTAAATCTTCTTCTGTTGAATCTTCCTTTCTTGAAAGCTTTAGCAAACATAGCAAAGAGTTCTTGCATCTCAGATTCAGAATCATTGTTGTCAGAGTCCATATCAGTAGTCTCTGACTCAGAACTTTCTTTGCTTTTCTTCTTCCTCGAATTCTTTACAGCAATCTCTTCATGCTGTTCTTCAGGAAGCTTCTTTACTTCAGATTGAGCAGTAAGTGCAATAGTCTTCATCTTTCCTTCACTCCTGCTTTTCTTCTGCTGCTTGTCAAGTTCATAAGCTCTTAATTTTCCATATACTGCCTCTAATGAAATCTCATCCAGATCATTAGCTTCCTCAATCGCAGATATCTTCTCATTGTAGAAATCAGGCAAAGCTTTCATGAACTTTGTATTCATATCCTCCAAGTCATAATATTTACCATGCATGGCCATCTCATTGATGAGTTTTGTAAACCTATCAAAGGTATCAGTAAATGACTCACCAGACTTGGATTCAAAGTACTCATACTGTTGTATAAGTAATGTCCTCATATTCTTCCAGACAGGCTTAGTTCCTTCACAGTGAACCTTAAGATTGTCCCATATATCCTTAGCAGTTTTACAAGAGAGAACATAGTTAGTGAGAACAGAATCAAGACTGTTGAATAATATGTTTCTCACTTTAGCATCTTTGAGAACATTCTCCTTGTCCTTATCTGACCATTCAGATTTTGGCTTCTCTGCTGTATGTTCTGGAACAACCACACCATCAACTGTTGCTTGTCCAACGACCTTTGTTGGAACAAAAGGTCCATCTCTGATTCTGTCAAGATAATCAGGATCTGTTGCTTCCAGATGATGCAACATCTTTACTTCCCATAGAGTATATTCGTTTCTCTTGAGCATAGGGATTTTAGTATTCCCATCCTTGTAACCAGACATGATTGCAGATCTTTATGATTACTCAAAATCAACCTGCTCTGATACCAATTGTTAACTCGAATAACTTGTAGAAGGGGGGGTTGAATACAAGTTATATAATCGTGTCTGATTTTTGCTTGATTATAAGAACAAGAATAAACGAATGAATCAAACTCTTGTTTGTATTAATAAGATCAAATACAAACTCTACCAAAGGTGTACAATACCTTTAGCAGCTGCTGACAATACAAATATCTCTCTGTTTGTTTCGTACTCTCGAATACAAACCTTATACAGAGCTACGCACACGAACTCACAACTTCGTCGCTCTTTACAATGATATTGAGAGAGTATTTATAATGCTACCTATCAACTAATAACAGAAAGATATAATCTATACATGACAATGTTCTGCCTTCTAGTCGATAGTTTCCTTCAATAGAAAAACTCTTTCCTTCATAATATCTTCTTGCTTGTTCTTCAAACAACGATCCTGTTTTATAGCACTTGCCAGTTTCTGTAGCATTCATAATGACATCATCAGTAGCATGACTGATATCAGGATCTGCACACTGCATCAGTATCTGATCAACCTTCAGTATTGGACCATCATCAGGATTTGCTCTCTGTTCCTGACATGTAGTCTCCGATACACTGTTCATTCCTGACTAAACTATACAGATAACTGTCTTACACATAAAACCTATATACAGTGCTAAATCCTTTATAAGATCAGGATTACAAGAAGTATAATGTGTAAATTCTATTCTCAACATCACAACTTATGAATTATTCCTAACACCTATATCTCTATAAGATTTGAAAACATAACGGTTGAAGAACAAGTTGTCTATTAAGATCACATAGGGCAGCATAATATCTCTATTTACGCTACAAATTATGATGTTAAAACATCAACCTATCCTATCCTAACATGGCAAGTTCTAAATCTCAAGATCCACTCTCGTTTCACAAGAGATTAACAAATTAGATGTTCGCGACGCATCTAAACACATGAAGCATAACCATACGAGGATATCAAGAATTCACCACACATAAATATTTAAAGCAATCAAACTGTTAGGGGGCCCGATATTATAAGCCTTTGGGGGCCCAATCCAATAAGCCTTTGGGTTTATGACCGTTAGAACCATACGAATGGACCAGGCCCATCCGAACAACCCAGCTGAAGTCTCTAAAAATAGTCGACCGTTGTCAGTGTAACGCCTTACCATTTATTGCCCTCAATAACTGAGAATCAAGGGGATCATCAACGGTATTACTCCTGGACACAATATAAATAGACTCAATTTTCAGGTGATAAACACAATCACACACACTCTGAGATACACTAGTTTACATAGGCTTTACGTTTACGTTTCCACTACATTCTACTGATTCTCACACCGGAGGTGAATCAGGGGTAATTCCCTCGCATTCTTCTCTTTGCAAGAGCTACTGAAACCTGTTCTTGGCATACTGAAGGTTGGAGTGTCCGAGGTATAAATTGAGTCCTGACATTTGGCGTCATCTGTGGGAAAGTATAAGCTTCTATTGTGAACCATGTTACCAGAGGATTCCGAAAATCTCAATACAGAAACTCCCACTCCCGAAGAAATAAGGCAACAGAAGGAGAAAGAAAAAGCCACTGAAGCGGAAGGATCCCAGGGAGCAAAAAGACGAGCATTGTAGAAGAAGGCCGATGAGTTAAGATTAGAGGCCATAAAACTCAGGCGTGAAGAGGTTGAGTTACAAGAAAAGTTAGCACGAGAAGCCCTTCAAACTGGAGAAGAGGAGCCTGTGAGCGAACCTCAGAGAACAGCCTCTAGGGGCCGAAGAGAGAAAAGGACCCGACCTCATCAGGAGGAGTCTTCAGAATCCGAAATACATTCCTCACACCCGTCCCAAGATCCTTCGGACTTAAAGGAAGAAGAAACAGGCTCTCAAAGGAAAGACATGCTCCAAAGAATGGAAAAATATATGTTTGGAGATCAGAAGAGGATGCGTCGGGAGCCCGTTATGACTGAAGAGATTGAACAGTATAGACCACCCCCCAGGTCGTTAGTTCCCGAAAATGACCGAATTTAGCGGCAAGGGAGACCCGGAAGATCACTGTGAAAAATATGAAAGTTTGATGACAGGAATGGGTCATGATGATATTATGCTTTGCAAAATGTTTAAAACTTATTTGAAGGGTTCCGCCTCCTTGTGGTATCGATCGATGAGGCCTAGATCCATACCTTCTTACGCTCGGCTGAAAAGCAAGTTTTTGAGGCATTATTCCCATCTGTGCCGAAGAGAGAAGGATACCGAATCGCTCATTCATTGTCGCCAAAGATCTGATGAAGAGTTGGGTGATTACCTAGCCCATTTCAAAGAGGAAGCTGGCATGGTGACCAACCTAGATAAAGTCAAGGCAACAGGATTTCTAACGGCTGGCCTCGACTCAATTAAAGGGAGAAAGCTTCGGTCGTCCTTATATGATATTCCCTCGAAGTCCCTAAACGACATCTATATCCGAGGAGAAAGTATTAGGAGGAAAATGGAGTCTATCAACGGTTACAAAGAATTGTCCAAAGACAGCCGAAGAAAGGGCAGTCAGGGGAAGAACGACCGAAGGAAAGATGATAAGCGAGATGGTGATCGAAGGGATGATAGAAGAAGCGATTCGAAGAGGGACAGGGAGCCAATGGTGTTTACTCCACTAAACACTCCCATCTCCAAGATACTGAACGAAATCAAAGGCAGGCCGAATTTTCGAAGGCCGGCGAAGCTGAGGGTACCTGATCATAGGAAGAACGGGAATAAGTACTGTGATTACCACCAGGACAAAGGCCACAACACAGACGAATGTTTTCATCTGAAGAGATTGATAGAAAGAATGGTAAAAACTGGTGACCTAAATTAGTTTGTTAAAGATTTAAGGGATCGTTTGGAGCCAAAGAGGAATGACTCAGGCTCGAAAGAGGCTAGAAATTGGAACGAAGAGGATGACAACCCTAGGCAAAGGGAAAGAGATGAAGCCCCTCGATACAGAGGGGAGGTAAGAACAATCATGGGGGGTACAGTACTTGATCGATGTAGCAAAACGGCCAAAAAGAGGTATGCTCGACAAGTCTACAATCTGTATCAACATACTTCACAGGACAAACAGCCGCAGCCCATCATGTTTACTGAAGAAGACTATGAAGATGTCATTTGGCCGCATGAGGACCCTTTGGTGGTAAATCCGATCATCGGGCAGAATAAGGTATGGAAGGTGCTGATAGATGGTGGTAGTTCGGTCAATATCTTGTATCACCGGACTTATGAAAAAATGAATCTGGGTGGGGAATAGCTGGAATCTTGCAATGAACCCCCACTCTATGGCTTTGGCAATTCACCGGTTCCGATCGAAGGAACGATCGTATTGTCCCTGATATTGGGTAAACCTCCCTGCACTGTGGAAAAGCAGTTGAAATTTTATGTCGTCCGAGTGGATAGCCCGTATAATGGCATCCTCGGGCGCCCTACATTAATGGCTTTCCAAGCTATAGCCTCAATACCCCATTTGAAGTTAAAGTTCCCTACCGATCATGGCATCGGCGAAATGAAAGGAGATCCAAAGGCAGCCAGGATCATTATGCTAGAAGATCTAGATAGATCCGAAGAAGAAGCCGAAGATGAAGGGAAGAAGAGGCGAATGAACGATCAATCCGGGAGCATTCACCACACGATGAACACTGAGTTGGAAAAGTTTGGGGACAGTCTCTCAAATCCTATAACCGAACCAGCGGTGGAGACCGAAGAGGTTGAATTATATGCAGGCACCTCGGGTCGAATGATCCGCATCGGGAAAAATATGAACGAATATTTGAAAGCAAAAGTGATTGCTGTTATCCGAGAATACCATGACATATTTGCCTGGGGTCCAGAAGACATGCCCGGACTTAACTCGAGCATTGCTCAACACAGTTTAAATGTGAAAGAAGGGGCCAAGCCAGTCAAACAGAAGAAGAGAAATTTCACCATGGAAAGACAAAAGGTGATTCAGACAGAAGTGGAAAAGCTCTTGGAAGCAGAATTTATTGAAGAGATCAAATACCCCGAATGGTTAGCCAATGTGGTAGTGGTCAAGAAGGCAAATGACAAATGGAGGATGTGCGTCGATTACACCGATCTCAATCTCGCCTGCCCGAAAGACCATTATCCGCTTCCCAACATCGACCAGCTCATTGATGCTACATCAGGATATGAAATCCTAAGTTTCCTAGATGCCTTCTCCGGTTATCATCAAATCGCCATGAAATCTGAAGACATCCCTAAAACAGCATTCATCACCCCGAAAGGAACATATGCATTCATTGTCATGCCTTCCGGCTTGAAGAACGCAGGGGCCACCTTTCAGAAGATGATCAACAATGTTTTTAAAGATCAGATCGGAAGAAATATGGAGTGTTACGTGGACGACATGATAGTAAAGTCTTTGTTTCGGGACCACGCCGATGACTTGAGAGAGTGCTTCGAGAATCTAAGAAGAAACAACATGCGGATCAACCCGAACAAATGCACGTTCGGAGTATTTAGCGGTAAATTCCTTGGTTATATGGTGAGTGCTCGAGGCATTGAAGCCAATCTAGAAAAGATAAGAGCAATAATTGACATGGAAACTCCGAAAACAATTCGAGATATTCAGAAATTAACAGGAAGATTGGCTGCCCTAAGAAGATTCATCTCCAAATTGGCAGATAAAGCTTTACCCTTCTTTGAGGTATTGAAAGGTACGAAGGCTTTTTTGTGGGGTCCAGAATGTGAAAAAGCTTTCGAAGATATCAAGGAGTATTTAACGAAGGCTTCGTTGCTAATGAGGCTGGATCCACAAGAAACTTTACAACTATACTTGGTTGTAAATGATCGGACGTTGGGGGCCGTCTTAGTCAAGCAACATAATGGAAATCAATATCCAGTTTTCTACATCAGCCACAGGCTAAAAGAAGCAGAAACCAGATACCCGAATGCCGAGAAATTCACCTATGGGTTGGTCATGGCCTCAAGAAAACTCAGTCATTATTTCCAGGGGAGGACGATACAAGTCACGACCGATCAACCTCTGAAAAAGATATTACAGAGACCCGAGGCTTCGAGCAGAGTTGTCGCCTGGGCCATCGAGTTGGGAGAATTTGATTTAGAGTATGTGCCGAGGATCGAGATAAAAGCACAAGCCCTGGTAGATTTCATAGTAGAGTGTTCGTTCACCGGTTCTGAAGAGTTGCAAGTCGAAGAAAAATTGATACAAACACCTGGCAAGTGGAAGTTGTTTGTGGATGGTTCGGTCGCCGGAAGTAAATGCAGAGCAGGTTTAATTCTTACAAGCCCTGAAGGTTTTGAGATATGTCAGGTCATCCGATTCACTTTTTCTTTAACCAACAACGAGGCTGAATACGAAGCACTTTTGGCTGGGATGAACTTGGCAAAAAACCTAGAAGTCAGACACCTTTGGGCATTCAGTGATTCGATGCTAGTGGTAAAGCATTTTTCAGGAGAATATGAACAAAGGGACGCCCAAACCAAAGCCTATGCAGCCAAGGTAAAAGCAAATTCCCTGTTGTTTGAATCTTTTGAATTAACCACTATAGCCAAGGAAAACAACAGCCGAGCAGATGCATTATCTAGATTAGCTTCGACCGACACTCAGAATCTCACAGGTCCAATCTACCTCACTGAAGTTAAAGCGCCCTCCATCAATAGGAAGGTATGTTTCAAGATTCACCAAGGGATAGATTGGATGACTCCAATTCGGTTATTCCTAGAAAAGGGGATACTACCATTGGAAAAGAACGAGGCTCAAAAAATAAAAAATCGGGCCACCAGGTACACAATTATAGCAGGAAAAATGTACCGAAGATCGGCTACCGAACCACTGCTGAGATGCCTGGCTCCCGAAGAACAAAAAATAGCTCTAGAAGCAGTTCACGAAGGAATCTGTGGGGAACACTTGGCAGGACGTTCTTTGGCCTTTAAAATCCTAAGGCAGGGATTCTTTTGGCCTACCCTACGAGCCGATGCACTGAGTTATGCGAAAAAATGCAGACAATGTCAGCTTTTCAGCAACATTCTGAAGTAACCTCCCGAAGAGATGACTTTTGTCTTAAACCCCATTCCTTTCGCCATGTGGGCCGTGAATATTGTCGGAATTCTACCTACCAGCACCAGACAAGCCAAATATTGCATTGTGACAATCGATTACATGACCAAGTGGGTAGAAGCACGCCCTTTATCCTCCATTACCGAAGAAGCTGCCAAGAAATTTATGTTGGAGCAAGTAATCCTCAGATTCGGGATTCCCAAAATATGTGTATCGGATAACGGGACCCAGTTCGTCGGAAAGAAGTTTAAGAAATTTTTAGCTTTCTTCGGAATTCAACAGAAATTCAGTTCGATTGGTCACCCACAAGGAAATGGGGCAGTAGAAGCCGCGAACAGAGTCATCTTTGATGGGATAAAGAAGAGGCTCGGAGAAGCCAAAGGGTTATGGGCTGAAGAGTTACCATATGTGCTATGGGCTTATCGTACCACACTGATAAGTGGATTTATATCCACTTGGATCGCTTCAATTCGGCATAAATTGATTGTCTTGGTCTCAAGTTTGTTGTAGTTTTGATGTGTTTTGTGTAGTCGTGCAGGTTTGTAAGAATGTTGATTATGGTTGATGCTTCCGTCATTTTGGAGTTAAATTTGTGCAATGGAATGAAGAAGGGAGTTGTCATTAAACTCTCATGAAGGTTCCTAAGGCAAGGGAAATATAAAATGTGATCTAACGCAAAAAGAACGGGCAAAAACGGAGCAAGAACAAAGAAAATAGAGCAAAATCAGCAAAGTGGCCAGAGAATTGGGCGCGGGCTCGATGTTGGACACTATTTGAGCGCGGGCGCGCCTGATTTGTATGGTGTTAGAGCGCGGGCACGCCGGTCCGTCTGCTAGAATTGTTGATGCACTGTTTTGGCCATATCTTGAGTTGTACAAGTCCGTTTTGGGCGATCTTACAGTCCACGCGCAGCTAACGAGATTCTCTATCATTCTAAAGTGGTCCAGATGTCTAATTACAACTGGAATGACCCAGAAATATTGAAGAAAAGTCAGCTACGAATTTTTCTTCAAAACAGAATCAGTTTAGGATACGTATTTTGCAGAAATTCTATTTTAACTCTATTTTGGGGAATTTCTTGTTGGACAAGACTTCTAAAGCCTATTTAAACACATCCTACCATTGTAATTTGTATCATTACATAATATAGCTTAGAGAAGCATGGGAGACAAGTTGGAGAAGGATTCACCAAAGCTCGTGACAAGCAACGGGGATCTAGATCTACTTCATCTTTTGTTTTCTTCTATTAGGATACATTATTATTCAACCTTTGTTTTTATCATGGTTTCATCAGACCCCATGATGACGAGTGGTTCGATTATGAACTAATCGTTGTCATGGGATTCTAACAGATTTATCTATGTAGCTTAGTAGATTGTTGCTTTAAAGATTTGTGTGTGATGACTTCTTGATATCCTTGTATGGTTAATCTTAATGCTTTTAGATGCATAGCTAACATCTAAATTGAATTGTTAATCTCTTGCAAAACGAGAGTGGATCTTGAGATTTAGAACTTGCCATGCTAGCATAGGATAGGTTGATGTTTTAACATCATGATTTGTGGTATAAATAGAGATATTATGCTACCCTATGTGATCTATGTAGATAACTTATGCTTAAACCGTTATGTTTTCAAATCTTATAGAGATATAGGGTCTAAACATAATTGGTGTCTACCCATCTTCTATCTCTTTTGTGGATGTATGTGTAGTTTGGTGTTAGTATACCGAGAGGTAACTTATACTTGTTTCGTGTTGTCTGATCAGATATCAAAACCATCACATGCATTGATTAAAGGCATCAACTCTAAGTGAAGTATTTAATGAAGTTAGGATCCCATGTTTATTCTCATATAAGTAATTTTATTTTAATTCTCATTAGTTAAGTAATTCTTAGTTTTGTTAATTTGCTTCTTAGTTAATTTTAGTTAATCAAATTCCAATCTTGTTAATTGTCTTAGCAGTGAATAAAAACCATACATTATTGCATAGGTACATGAACTGAATTGAAACCTAACCAGATCTCTGTGGGAACGAACTTGACTTATTCATATATTACTTGTGACCACGTACGCTTGCATGATTTAGTGCAAAAACACACCAAGATCTTCGACCGGAGAAACTCCTTTCAGTCTGGCATATGGCACCGACGCAATGGTCCCAGTAGAAGTCGGCCTAGAGTCATACCGAAGCAAAGTATTTAACCTTAAAATAAACGAGTTAGGCCTCCGAGCTAATGTGGACTTGTTGGAAGAAGCCAGAAAAGTGGCACACCTAAGAAATATCAAGTATCAACAGCAAACTGCTCAATACTATGACTCAGGAGTAAAGAAAAGGTCTTTTAAAGTCGGTGATCTAGTCCTTCGAGAGCTAGCAACTTCTATGCCAAACAAGCAAGGGAAACTTCAGCCATACTGGGAAGGACCCTATGTGATTGTTCAAGTCGTTCGACCAGGGACTTACAAACTAACTGAACTAGATGGAAGTCCAATAAAAAACACATGGCATGCTTCCCGATTACGCAAGTTTTATCAGTAAGCTTTTTGTAAGAAATATTTCAATTCCAATTATCAATAAAGGCTTAATTTTGTTTGGCCAATTTATACTTTTATCGATAATACAACCCGAATGGCCGAAGCATTACTCGGCCGGGAAAAAAAGAAAAAAAAAACCCCGAAACACGAGTCCAATTCGCCTGAAGGTCTTCGGGAGGCACGAATCGCCCAAAACCGAAAGAAGAAACCTTCGACCGAACTGAGACTCGGCGGCAACGCGAGGCGATGTCCGAAGAGACTTCGCCCGAAGCATTGAATTTCCAAAAATTACTCCAAGTAAAGGAAACTTCAAGTATAGGGAACACCCAACCAGAAAACCTCTAAGAGGATGGCCAAAAAATTGTTTAAGCAAAAGGAAATACAAGTTACTTAAAATTGCGCACGCATAGGGAAAAAAAGGAACTTAAAAATCCAAAAATTTGCTCAATAAACAATATAAAACAAAAGTGCTCGAAGGCTTAGATTTAATTAATTAAAATTACAAATCAGCCTAAAAAGGCAAAAAGAAGAAAAAAAAAATACAATAAATCAAGGGACTGCACTCTCCAGTTCAGACTCCCTCAATTGGCTTAGCTCGACCTTTCGGCTTTCCATCCAATCGAGCAGATCCTCGGTATCGGCCATCATCTTGTCATTCTGCTGCCACAAAGCATCATTCTCATTAAGAAGCTCAGCATTTTCGACCCGAGCAGAAGAAAGCTTGGACTTCAATTTCTCTATTTCCTTCTCCAACGAAGGAATCGTCTGATTAATCTGCTTTCCTTGGTGAAAAAGTAGAATATCCTGATTCTTCACTTTATCGGATACAGAAGCGGCCCAAGGGGCAGCCTGAAAAGAAAAGAGTCAAATTAAAAATTATGTATAAGTCAAAAAGAACAACTTCGGTAAAAAAAAACACTCCTTACCAAGGTAAGATGCTCCAGAAGATTGGCAGTAGCTTCGGCCGTGTTAGCAGCATCATAAAGGGAACGGTCATTCGGAAGAATGAAGGACTGGCACATATCCCCAACAATCTTCTTTGAAGCAGCCGAAGCAGGAGCTCCAAAGGAATCTGACTCCTTCACAACCCATGAAGGCCGATAAGAGTTTTTATTAAACTCCGTACTCTCAACACAGCTTTTCTTCTCCGAAATGCTCGGAGGATCATCCTTCGGGGAGGAAAGAGGAACAGAAGAACCAGCAGTTGATGTATTCTTAGCACGTCTCTCCGCTGCTCTCCTCCTCATTTCTGATCGACTCGACACTGGAACAAAAAAGAAGTGTTAATCACTACAACACATTAGATTAATCACACATCAAGATAAAAGAACCGAACATCAGAACACACTTACTAATTATCCGCAAGATGAGTTCAAAGACACTGGAGTTTGACGAAAATCAGGGAAAGGATGGAGAAATTTTGAGCGAGATTAAAGATAGGGTAATCTATGATTGAACTTATAAGTATATTATAAAGAAAATTGACGGCCCTGATGAAGTGCCGCTTGAACAACCTTTGTCTAAGATGAAGGCACGTGTCTCCCCAAGAAAGGAGCGGTCAAACTGCCATTAAATAGGGGGAAATATCAAAAGTCTCGACATTCAAAAAAAAAAGGTGTGTGGAGAGAAAATATTTGTCATGACACAAGTAATTAAGTCCCAGTTCGTCCCAAAGGTCTTCGGGAGGCACGATTCGCCCAAAACCGGAAGAAGAAACATTCGGCCGAACTGAGACTCGGGGGCAACGTACCCGAAGAGGTGAGTCCGAAGAGGGTTAATACTTCAAATAAAGAAAAAATTACAAGGATGAAAAATCCCGAAGAAACTTCGCCCGAAGCATGGAATTTCCGAAAATTACTCCAAGTAAGTGATTTTCGAGTATATTTTGAATACCGGAATTATCGAGAAATGCATACAGGTTATTTCAGGTATGATTTATTGGGAAATTACTCGAAAGAAGTTATTTAAGAACAAATTGAACATGGAATAAAAAACTAAGGGAAATTCAGCAAAAATAAGCCCGAAGGCAAGAATACAGTGCAAGCCCGAAGGCAAAAATACATCAAAAGCCCAAAGGCATAAGTTCATTACAAAAAACTAAATCATTCTGAATTGGGATCGGAGGAAACAACCAAAGGCACATCGGGGATCTCCGGCCGAAGGACTGGATCATCTTCGGGGTTGAAAAGGATTTGCTTATAGTCAAAACCTACCTTGTGAGCAGCAATGACAGCATCATCATATCCCACTACAAAACCCCTATCTTCGGATCGGGCGATGGTCTTCTCCGCCTTCTTCAGTTCCTTCTTCAAACGGCGCAGCTCCAATCGATTGGCCTCCTTGTCTTCGGTCAGCTTTTGCTTCTCCCCGATCAAGGTGTCGTTACGAAGGATAAGATCATTCTTCTCTTTCTGGAGAAGGCCTTCTTTTCGCTGAGACTCCACCAGAAGATCCTCAAGCTTCTTTACTTGATTCTCCAAAGGATTAACCTTATCCTTTAGAGAACCGATCTCTACATTAAATCCCCGTTTGATGGTAGCTTGATCTTTGACCTTTTTGGTCACAACGGCGGCCCAAGGAACGGCATGAAAATGTACCACAAAGGGCATCAAAACGGAGGGAGATAAACAGAGAAAAAAATATTTATGTAAAATGAAGTATATTGAAGGGAACTTACTAAACTAAGGTGCCCCAGCATGTTCTCACAAGCCTCCACAGTAGGAGCTACATCATAAACCAATTGATCGGCAGGGAGGATTAGAGAACTGCACAAGTCTTGGCATAACTCCTTGATAGGCTTCGGGGCAGGAGCACCGAAGGTTTCGGTGTCCACTACACCCCAAGAAGGTCGATAGGTCTTCAAGACAGGAATTGAATCCTCGGTTCTTCTCTTCTTCTAAGATTTATTTCCATCCAATACAGGAGATTCCGAAGGGATCATAGCAACAATGTTACTGGTAGGAATCTCTACCCTTTCGGTCTACCTTGGCGTACTTTCTTGCACTGCCAGGGAAGCCTCTACCTCTTGTGGAGTCGAAGCAACATTTCCTTGTGAAGTGCTACCAGGGCCACCAGCTAACAAGGCCTTCCTTTCGGCCGCTCTCCTCCTCATATCAACCGCTGCAGACACTGAAAGAAAAACAATAAAAGGAGGTCAGCTATTAAAAAATATGAGGCGAAGAAGTAAAATAATACTAAAAGTACCCATCATGTTCTTCAGCCAAGCCCCATCTCTAGTAGTAGACAAGGGGAGTTTATTTTCGGGAGCTAAGGGACTATTTAGTTTTCGATAAAGAAACTTCTCTTCATCGGAAAGAGCTTTAAGCTGAACCCTCTCAGTCTCAACTTCATTCCACTCCAAAAATCTATGAAGACCAGGGCCAGTAACATTGCACCAGTGATTGTGCGTCTTCTTATTGCTCGAATTAGTGGCCGCCCAATCGGAACGACCCACTCTTCGGGTAATATTATAAAAACCCGGAGACTTGGCATTTTTTCGAAAATCATAATGATGCCAAAAAAGAACCGACAAAGGAGGCACTTCATGCTGCAAACATCGGTATTGGAAAACTTTCATATGGATGAAACTATTCGAGTCTAGCTGACCGATCGCTATACCCATATCCCTCAGAAGAACTTTATAAGGGGCAACAAGGGAAATCGGAGTCCACATATGAAAGCAGTCTCCGATACACATGTGGCGATCTCTTCGGGTTGATCATTGACTAATATGCCCGGGGTGTCGTATATACGATCGGTAGAATCGGGTAAAAAACAACGATAACCTTCGGGAAAATCAAATTTAACCCTAAAAGTATCTAAATCTTCTTTTTTAAAACAGACGATTGATTAGCGGCAGCATATACGGTGCCATCCTCAAAAAGCAAGGCAGGAACATGGCCCACGGCGTGCCCCGAAGGACCTGTTTCAGGGTTTGCCATCGAATCTGGAAAAAGAAAGGTGAGTCGTTAGTCCAATACTTGGGGACAGAAAGACAAAAAGCAAATAATAAACTATAGCTGAAAGAAATCCCCGAGTATGAACAGACCAACGACAAAATTGATAAAGAAAAAGGGGACTACGGTGAAAGATGTTCTTATACTCAGAATCAAGAAAAACAAATCGGACACTCGAAGAGACTTCACACATAGGGAAAATTAAGCGCATTATCTAAAAGTACTTTTTAAAAGAAAAACATCAAAGATATGCAAAGAAATACGGTAGAAATGGACTTACTGGTTGAAGAGAGTGGTCGATATTGGAAGTTGAAAATCCGTTAATTACTCTGAGGTCTCTCACAAAAAGAGTCCAGGAGGCAAATAGAGTAATCAAGATACAAGGACGTAAATATATATACAGAAATGAATGGATGGGATGTATAGACGGTTCAATATCCCTATCCCAGATGATGACACGTGGAGGGCCGTTTAAACAAAAAGGAAATAAATTGAATGTAACTGTCACCTCAAAAGACGCGCCTTCAAGGGAAAGATACCGATCGACTAGCCTCTTCGGCCAAGATAGGTTTCGGTCTTATTTCCAAACCGACCGAAACCCGGGGACATGTTAGGGGGCCCAATTTTATAAGCCTTTGGGGGCCTAATCCAATAAGCCTTTGGGTTTATGACCGTTAGAACAATACGAATGGACCAGGCCCATCCGAACAACCCAGCTGAAGTCTATAAAAACAGTCGACCGTTGTCAGTGTAATGCCTTACCATTTATTGCCCTCTATAACTGAGAATCAAGGGGATCATCAACGGTATTACTCCTGGACACAATATAAATAGACTCAATTATCAGGTGATAAACACAATCACACACACTCTGAGATACACTGGTTTACATAGGCTTTACGTTTACGTTTCCACTACATTCTACTGATTCTCACACCGGAGGTGAATCGGGGGTAATTCCCTCGCATTCTTCTCTTTGCTGAAGCTACTGAAACCTGTTCTTGGCATACCGAAGGTTGGTGTGTCCGAGGCATAAATTGAGTACTAACACAAACTACTAAGCTACATAGATAAATCCGTTAGAATCCCATGATAACGAGTTCATAATTGAACCGCTCGTCATCATGGGATCTGATGAAACCATGATAAAAACAAAGTATGAAAAGATACAAATAAACCTAAGTAATTGATATGTAATCGTGATATAAATTACAATGGTAGGATGTGTTTAAATAGGCTCTAAAAGTCTTGCCCAGCAAGGAAACTACCAAATCAGAATTAAAATAGAATACGTTTCCTAAACTGATTCTGTTTTAAAGGAAAATTCATAACTGACTTTTTTTCATTATTTCTGGGCCGTTCCAGTTGTGTTTGGACATCTGGACCACTTTAGAATGATAGAGAATCTCGTTGGCTTCACGTGGACTGTAAGATCGCCCAAAACGGACTTGTAGAACTCAAAATATGGCCTAAACAGTGAATCAGAATTTTTAAGACAATTTTCGGAGTGGACAGAACCAACTCGAGGCCGCGGCCTAGGCACGGGCGCCGCGGCCTAGCACCAAATCTGCCAGCACTATTTTTTTCTTTGCTATTTCCTTCGTTTCGCCCTCGTTTTGCCTTTGTTTCCTTTGCAACTTGTTATGCTTTGCTTCTTGAACTCAAATCCACCATAAAATATGCAATTTATATCTTCCAACCTCAAGTTAGCAACCCTGCACAATCTCAATAAAATGGATCAAAAACACGACATACTTGAGATCAAGTCAATCAATTTAAGCCGATTCGAAGCGTTCCAAGTGGATATAAAATCCACATATCAATTAATTTACTCTGAAAATATGTGTTTAGGTATCCGGTTACTTTTTCGAAATTTCTCACTTTTTTAATTTATAACTGTTAGGAGTTGTTATGAGTTCAAAAATATAATTTAATTTTCTGAAAATATTTTAAATTATTATTGCATGCCTGTAAATTACGAACAAGTCTCTGGAATTTAAGTAATTCTTCATATATGAAAATAAAACGACGAATGATGAAATAGAGACCCCGATAACTAGAGTGAAGATTTTGATATACGGCTTTCAATTTAGTGATCACTATGATACACCCTAACATTTTCCGTCAGTCAACAAGTCAAACTAACAACGCTATTATTATTCGCGACTTTAGTGATGCATATGAGTCCCCGATAACTTGAGTGAGTAAACTGATAAATGGCCTTTACTTCTGCAGTGATCACTTTGAGATTTAATCCCTGTCTTAGTGGTTTTTCCTCAAACATTTCTCTAAACTTCTTTATAGATTTGACAAGGTACATACTGTAATATTTTGGACCATAGCAAGTATACAGGTTTTTGTTATTCGTTATACTTAAAAAAAATTGAAATTTATCAGTTTTTAATTCAAAATATACCTAAATCCTTTATTCGAGAACTAGACATATTTGATTATAGAAACTTGAGTTCTCGAATGTGTATAGTTGACTACTCCAATGGATTTCTCGAATAAGTCATTTTAACTTCTCTAACTCAAATATCTTGAACTCGTTCAAGTGACTTCTCTAGCTAAATAAAGTAATACTTTTTCACTTTCAAGGAACTTGTAGTTGAAAAGATCCTGTAAAGTGAGCTAAAATTGTTGTTATTTCATCGCTTAGGATATGGTAAGGTTACTTTGAAAACACTGCCACAGGATGCTCCACACATTCATTAGGAACTACATTCATTTGAGATTGAGCTAATTTTTACAAAGGCGGGAGTTGATCTACATTACTCAAATTAATAAAAAAAATCAACAATGAAATGAAGAAACTTAGTACAGCTCTTGTATAGCAAGCATCCTTTAGGTACGTCATAATTCCACGGGAGTAGTAGCTGACTTTCTTCTACACATAGAATTCGCATTTAGAATAGAAATTAAATAAGACTGAATGTAGCCTAACTGCCCTAACATGAAGAAATATTTGTGAAATGGAGTGTTAAGCAGGTCGGCATCAACAACCTATATATTTATATATAAATAGATAAAAAAATGAAGCTTTACTTCCGCTGGAAAACCAGGTAGACCATGAAGAAGCACAACCTATGTGTATCAGAACCATCGTAGCCCGCATGCCATGTAGTGTTGAAATTTAATTCTAATAAATTTAAAGTTCAAAACAAGAACATTGCATGCATTTTACAAAATAGAAGTCATTGTACACAGTTACACACAAAAAAACTTAATTAATATCGCCTTATTTTGAGTTCATAATTTACATTAATGAACCTTAATCTCAACATTTAACATTGCACTAAAACTTTTCTACATATATGAACATAGTCATATTATATTTGGTAACCCATTCATACAACTTACATTTGATGCAAGTCTGTTTTTGTAAGGTTTTGTGCATAAATGCTCATTCCTCAATGTCTTTATGAGTATCCTGTCAGAACCCCTATTTTACTACACCAAATGTAAAATGGGCACTTGTCCTCACAAACAACTTTACATCTAAGTTTGTCATTGGTAGTAAATTTTACTGCTCTCCTCTCATTGATTCCATACAACCTAATAAACAATTGCATAAATCTATGATAATAAACCATTTTCCTGTTTTGATCTCTTAACCCAAGTTTAATACTCATCTGACTTAAGATAATATGACCAATGTTAATTATTCTGTCATAAAGCAAACTATAAGCAATATGTGATGTAACAGAAGTAATTTGCTGAAAAGAACTACATTTGCCAGTAAAACATTTAGCAATTTGATCAAAGTAAAAAGACCATTCCTTTCTTAGAAAAGACCTATTCAACTGGCTCATGTTATCTAGAGGTCCATTATAACCTAATTCAGACAACATAGTTCTTATATTATCATCAGATGGTACATTCTCATAACTATCAGTAACAGGTAAGCAAAGTACTGAACTAACAACAGATTCAGTAATGTCAAATGAATCTTGTCCTAAATGTAGAACAATCTTACCTGATTGACTCTGAGTAGAATCAATTACCTCAGCATTCTCCCAAGCTTGTGAAACAGCTACTTGATTAATCTGTGGAGATGCTGTCAATGCATAACTTAATGGTCCATACGCCAGAAAGTCCATGATTGGATGAAAATCAGATGACACTCCTTCCTTGTTGGTGATAGCTGCAACATGATTGTTTGTCATAAAATCAAAGTCACCAAACTTGAAGGCTACTGATTTAGGTAATCTTCTCTGAGCTGCCATTCTTGATCTGAAAAGAAACTTGAAAAATTCTTGAAATGGATTAGTGATTTTGAAAACTCAAGAGTGATTTTTGCTTTAGAGAATATAAGATTAGAGAAAGCAATTACACGATTAGAGTTTCAAAACAAATATATTTCACAAATCTTTCAGACCACTATCCCACGTTGACACGTAGATTGACAGGTGTCAGTCCCTGAAAAATGCGGTTACCCATGATTTTTGGAAAATAAAATCCAAAATTGATTTTCATGAAACAAATCAGGGTATAAATAAGTAATACTGATCAGCTTCCTTTTCCTGATGACCTCTCATCAAAATAATCACAAAATGCAATTTGATTTAAAAATATAATTTTCAAATCCTGATGATCACTCATGAAATCCTGATCAATATCATCAGAGACTTAATATGGAGTTTTCCACGTGGCATCTTTCTTTTATCTGAAAAAGAAAATAAACAATTAATCTGAACAGAAAATCAATTGGTTAGATATTTTCAATATTTCTTGAAACAAGAAATACAGTCTCATGCAATAATTAGCATTTGACTTCATTAAGACTTCCAAGTGACTGCTCAGCTTCTCACGTTTTCCTTTAAAAGAACCAAACGCCTTGTGCCATTCTCCATAACCTTTCAATTTCTTTTCTTCTCAACAATGCTTCTCAAACCAAAAATCCCTTCAAACCCATTTTTCAGATTTTTCTTGGTTGATGAACATCTCTTTGAACAAACGACTCTTCTCATCGAACTAATCATGAATGGATTGGTTTTCGATAATATCCAGAGGTTTCTCCTAGAACATCCATCTGTTGGATACAATCTTCCCCTAACCTCCTCAAAACTTGAGGATGAAGAATTTGGCCGAGAGTCTGAGGTTGATCTTGATGGAGATGCTATTCATTTAAGTTAGCTGCTCTCATTCAAGTCGCCCAGACAAGGAATCCAAGAGCAAACGAGGCTTTCATCCCCTGATGGATTTCTTGAGATGCTCCTTGTCCTGTACCTCAGAGTTCATATCAAAGACAAGTATAGAGTAGAAATTTAGACAAAAAGATGTTGTATTTCATTTCCATGTAATGATTTTTATTAATGAAAATACAATTTCTTGTTATCTGCTTGTCTTTTGATTTCTGAATGATGTATAAATTATCAGTATGCAAATATCAAAACTTGCTAGCATAGACTTAACACATCACAGAATCAGATTACTACACAAAGTAAACGTCAGGGTCTGAAACAATTTTCATAATCCTGATACTGACACAATACTGATGACAAATCTAATCCTGATGATTATTAACAAGTCTATCATACTGAAATTTATCAAGGCAATGTGTTCTAGCTCAAGCATTTAACAATCAAATATAGATCCTGACAGAAATATCAAGTCTATAAGCTAAGAACAACATACCTTGCTACTTTTGCAGATGTTAAAGATCTAAAAATTTAACATTCCTAACTCACTTACTAGTCTACTGAATGTAGTCTCATCAAGTGGTTTAGTTAGAATATCTGCAAGCTGTTTGTCAGTAGGAACAAAATGAAGTTCCACAGTACCATTCTCAATATGTTCTCTAATAAAATGATACCTGACATCAATGTGCTTAGTCCTTGAATGTTGAACTGGATTTTATGCAATTTTAATAGCACTAGTATTATCACAAAACATAGGAATATTACTAAGTGTCATTCCATAATCCAGCAACTGATTTCTTATCCAAAGGAGCTGTGCACAACAACTGCCTGCTGCTATGTACTCAGCTTCTGCAGTTGAGGTTGAAACAGATTGTTGCTTCTTGCTTGCCCAAGAAATCAATCTATTTCCCAAAAATTGACATGTACCTGTAGTGCTTTTCCTGTCTATCTTACACCCTGCATAATCAGAGTCTGAATAGCCAATTAGAAAGAAATCAGATTCTCTAGGATACCACAAACCAAGATTTGGAGTTCCTTTGAGATATCTAAAGATTCTCTTCACAGCAATTAAATGAGATTCCTTAGGATTACTTTGGAATCTAGCACATAAACAGGTAGAAAACATTATATCTGGCCTACTTGCAGTTAGATATAACAATGAGCCTATCATGCCTCTATAACTAGTATTATCCACACTCTTCCCCTTAGGATCAGAGTCTAGTTTAGTGGCTGTTGCCATGGGTGTTTTTGCAACTGCACAGTCTTGAAAGTCAAACCTTCTTAAAAGATCTTTGATATACTTTGACTGATTAATGAAAATACCAGTCTCAGTCTGTTTGACCTGCAAGCCTAAGAAATAATTTAGTTCACCCATCATGCTCATCTGATACTTAGACCGCATAAGCTTGCTAAACTTAGCACACAACTTTTCATTAGTAGAACCAAAAATAATATCATCAACATAAACTTGAACTAAAAGCAATTCACCTTTTATCTTTCTAAAGAATAGAGTTTTGTCAATTGTACCTCTTGTGAAGCCATTTTCAAGAAGAAATTTAGACAAAGTCTCATACCATGCTCTTGGTGCCTGCTTTAGTCCATAGAGTGCCTTGTCAAGTTTGTAGACATGATTTGGAAACTTTGAATCAACAAATCCAGGTGGCTGTTCTACATACACTTCTTCATCAAGTTTGCCATTTAAAAAAGCACTCTTTACATCCATCTGGTATACCTTGAATTTTGAATGAGCTGCAAATGCAAGAAACATTCTGATTGCTTCCAATCTTGCTACAGGTGCAAAGGTCTCATCATAATCAATGCCTTCTTCCTGAGAATAACCTTTGGCCACCAGTCTTGCTTTGTTTCTTACAATCATACCAGATTCATCTAGCTTGTTTCTGAAAACCCATCTTGCACCAACAATAGATCTATCTTTAGGTCTTGGTACCAGTTTCCAAACTTTGTTTCTCTCAAACTCATTCAACTCCTCCTGCATTGCAATTACCCAATCAGGATCCTGTAAGGCTTCTTCAACCTTCTTAGGTTCATTCTTTGAGAGAAAGCAACTATACAAGCATTCATTTTGAATTGATCTTCTAGTTCGAACACCACTATTTGGATCACCAATTATCAAATCTTCAGTATGATCCTTTGTCCATTTTCTAACAGGTGGTAAATCAACTCTGCTAGTCTCTCCCCCTAAGTTAGTGGTATCTCTTGTAGAAGAATTCTCTCTACCTTCAAAAACTCTCCTTTGATCAATAGAATCAGTAGATTCCATATTGCTGCTAGTTACTGATCTTTCCTCAGTAGACTCTGAAAGGTCAGTTCCTGATGGAGTAGACTCTGAAACATCAATTCCTGATGGAATAGATTCTGAAAGACTAGTCTGCTCCTGATGATCACTGTGTTCTCTCTGATTTATTTGCTCCCCCTCAACAGTAGCATTCCTTTGAGAAGCAATAGAAATTTCTTCTGGAGAACCTTCATCATCACTTGAGAGTATCTCAGAATTCTTCAGATTTTCAAATTCCAATTTGTCATGGCTTTCATCAGTTTGCAAAATTCCAAATTTCTTATCATCAAATGCAACATGAATTGATTCCATAACAATGTGAGTTCTGAGATTATAAACTTTGAAGGCCTTAGATGCTGAATATCCTAGAAAAATTGCTTCATCCGATTTGGCTTCAAATTTTCCAAGTTGTTCTGGATGAACTTTTAGGACATAGCATTTGCATCCAAAGATGTGAAAATATTTCACACTTGGTTTCTTTCCTTTGATCATCTCATAGGGAGTTTTTCCATGACTATTTACCAAGGTACAGTTCTGAGTGAAACATGCAGTGTTAATAGCTTCTGCCCAAAAATAGGTTGGAAGTTTTGCATCTGCAAGCATGGTTCTTGCTGCCTCTATGAGAGTCCTGTTCTTTCTTTCTACTACACCATTTTGTTGAGGTGTACCATGTGCAGAAAACTGTTGAGTGATTCCATTGTCTGCACAAAACCCCTCCATTGTAGAATTCTTGAATTCTGTACCATTGTCACTCCTAAGTACTTTGACTTTGTACTCAGAGTTATTATGAATATTCTTGATGAGTTCAATGATTTGCTGAGGAGCTTCATCCTTCTTGTGTAGAAAGAACACCCATGTGAACCTTGTGAAATCATCCACCATAACTAGAGCATATCTTTTCTTGCTGATAGACATAATGTTTACTGGACCAAACAGATCAAGATGTAGCATGTGAAATGGTTCAGTAATTGAATTTTCAGTCTTGCTCTTGAAAGTGGTTCTTCTTTGCTTTCCAAACTGACATGCATCACAAAGTCCATCTTGCACAAAATTCGCCTGAGGTAGGCCTCTCACCAAATTGTGTTTAACAAGTTGATTAAGCTTCTTGAAATTAAGATGTGAGAGCTTCTTGTGCCAATTCCAGCTTTCATCATTTGTTGCTTTGCTGTAGAGACATCTAACAATTCCTTTAGATGTATCACTTAAGCTGGCTTCATATATGTTACCATGCCTTTGACCAGTTAGAACAATGTCTCCATTCTGCATATTCAAGACTTTGCATCCTTCTCTGTCAAAGATTGATTTGTAACCTTTATCACCCAGTTGACTTATACTTAAAAGAGTATGTTTCAAGCCTTCAACCAGTGCTACATTTTCTATGATGACATTCCCCAAAATAATTGAGCCATATCCCAGAGTTTCTCCTTTGTTGCCATCTCCAAAAGATATTACTGGGCCAGCTTTCCTCTCAAACTTTGTAAGCAGGGACTTCTTTCCAGTCATATGTCCAGAGCATCCACTGTCCAAGATAATTGAATGCTTCTTTCCTATGCCCTGCAAACAAAAAGTAACTAGTTAGAATTTTTTAGGACCCAACTTTGATTGGATCCTTTCTTACTAGATTTAGAGACAACAGACTTTGAAGATTTTGCATTTATTTTACCTGTTGCAGAGTCAACTTTAGACTCTGATCTCACAAGCTGTTTGTGACTAGGAGTTTCAGATTTCAAAGAATAATAGTCATAATACAGTTCATGATATTCTCTACACATGTAAATGGAATGAAGTAAACTACCACAATGATAACAAGCTTTTTGTGGTTGGTATTGAATTTTCTGAGTCTTGGGAAATCTGGACTCAGTTTTCCAAGAAGGTTTTTGATTGCAGTCTAGGGCCAAATGATTATGATTTCCACACTTATAGCATTTTTTCCTAGGTGCATCAGGTACATTCTTGTAATTATTCTCTTTGTTAATACCTTCTTTTCCATTCCTATTTCTCTTGATCTTGCTAGACTCTGAAAGACCATCTAATCTCTGTTTCAACTGAGACTTAGACAGAAACCCTATGTTTACATTCTTAGGTTTCTCTAACACTTTCTCATCTGAATAACTATTGTTAATTCTCTTGTGTACAACAGGGGTACCTTTTGAATCAACAAATTTAACATGATTAGGTTCAGAAACAATTTTCTTACCTTCAGATTTAGATGTGTTAGCTTCTACCTTACTATCATCATTGACAATAGCTACTTTTTCTTCTTGTCTAGCCTTACCAAAACCTAAACCATTAACCTTACCACGAATTCCACTCTCAAAGATTTCTATTGTCTTCTTACTGGAATTGTTAATGGTCTTAATCACATCTCTCTCTTCTTCTAGTTCTTTTCTGACATAGTCATAAGCCTCAAGAATTACACTATAATCATGCTTAGCTTTATCAGAACTCAACTTGTATTCTTCCATTTGAATTAATTCAGATTCAAGAAAATTATTTCTATCAACTAATTTATCATTCTTAACCTTAAGTTCATCTCTTTCACAAGTAAGAATTCTAAAATTAGTCATAAGATTCTTAAACTCAGCATGGATAGATCTAATTTCATCAGAATTTAAGCTATCAAATGAATCAAGAGAGTGAAGTGATACCTTAACAGAGGATGGAGAAGTTTTCTTTGGAGATCCAGGTTTGTCTGAACTATTGGCCATCAATGCAATGTTTTCATAATCCAATTCATCTTCAGAGTCACTGGAATCAGCCCAATCCTTCTGTGTGACCATAAGTGCATTACCCTTTCCTGAATTCCTAGGCTTCTTACACTCACTAGCAAAGTGTCCAAGCTCGCTGCAGTTAAAGCACTTGATCTTGGCCTTATCAAGCTTGACAATTGTACTTTTGCTCTTGTCACTCTTCTTCTCATCCTTCTTTTGAAAAGGTCCTTTGCTAAATCTTCTTCTGTTGAATCTTCCTTTCTTGAAAGCTTTAGCAAACATAGCAAAGAGTTCTTGCATCTCAGATTCAGAATCATTGTTGTCAGAGTCCATATCAGTAGTCTCTGACTCAGAACTTTCTTTGCTTTTCTTCTTCCTCGAATTCTTTACAGCAATCTCTTCATGCTGTTCTTCAGGAAGCTTCTTTACTTCAGATTGAGCAGTAAGTGCAATAGTCTTCATCTTTCCTTCACTCCTGCTTTTCTTCTGCTGCTTGTCAAGTTCATAAGCTCTTAATTTTCCATATACTGCCTCTAATGAAATCTCATCCAGATCATTAGCTTCCTCAATCGCAGATATCTTCTCATTGTAGAAATCAGGCAAAGCTTTCATGAACTTTGTATTCATATCCTCCAAGTCATAATATTTACCATGCATGGCCATCTCATTGATGAGTTTTGTAAACCTATCAAAGGTATCAGTAAATGACTCACCAGACTTGGATTCAAAGTACTCATACTGTTGTATAAGTAATGTCCTCATATTCTTCCAGACAGGCTTAGTTCCTTCACAGTGAACCTTAAGATTGTCCCATATATCCTTAGCAGTTTTACAAGAGAGAACATAGTTAGTGAGAACAGAATCAAGACTGTTGAATAATATGTTTCTCACTTTAGCATCTTTGAGAACATTCTCCTTGTCCTTATCTGACCATTCAGATTTTGGCTTCTCTGCTGTATGTTCTGGAACAACCACACCATCAACTGTTGCTTGTCCAACGACCTTTGTTGGAACAAAAGGTCCATCTCTGATTCTGTCAAGATAATCAGGATCTGTTGCTTCCAGATGATGCAACATCTTTACTTCCCATAGAGTATATTCGTTTCTCTTGAGCATAGGGATTTTAGTATTCCCATCCTTGTAACCAGACATGATTGCAGATCTTTATGATTACTCAAAATCAACCTGCTCTGATACCAATTGTTAACTCGAATAACTTGTAGAAGGGGGGGTTGAATACAAGTTATATAATCGTGTCTGATTTTTGCTTGATTATAAGAACAAGAATAAACGAATGAATCAAACTCTTGTTTGTATTAATAAGATCAAATACAAACTCTACCAAAGGTGTACAATACCTTTAGCAGCTGCTGACAATACAAATATCTCTCTGTTTGTTTCGTACTCTCGAATACAAACCTTATACAGAGCTACGCACACGAACTCACAACTTCGTCGCTCTTTACAATGATATTGAGAGAGTATTTATAATGCTACCTATCAACTAATAACAGAAAGATATAATCTATACATGACAATGTTCTGCCTTCTAGTCGATAGTTTCCTTCAATAGAAAAACTCTTTCCTTCATAATATCTTCTTGCTTGTTCTTCAAACAACGATCCTGTTTTATAGCACTTGCCAGTTTCTGTAGCATTCATAATGACATCATCAGTAGCATGACTGATATCAGGATCTGCACACTGCATCAGTATCTGATCAACCTTCAGTATTGGACCATCATCAGGATTTGCTCTCTGTTCCTGACATGTAGTCTCCGATACACTGTTCATTCCTGACTAAACTATACAGATAACTGTCTTACACATAAAACCTATATACAGTGCTAAATCCTTTATAAGATCAGGATTACAAGAAGTATAATGTGTAAATTCTATTCTCAACATCACAACTTATGAATTATTCCTAACACCTATATCTCTATAAGATTTGAAAACATAACGGTTGAAGAACAAGTTGTCTATTAAGATCACATAGGGCAGCATAATATCTCTATTTACGCTACAAATTATGATGTTAAAACATCAACCTATCCTATCCTAACATGGCAAGTTCTAAATCTCAAGATCCACTCTCGTTTCACAAGAGATTAACAAATTAGATGTTCGCGACGCATCTAAACACATGAAGCATAACCATACGAGGATATCAAGAATTCACCACACATAAATATTTAAAGCAATCAAACTGTTAGGGGGCCCGATATTATAAGCCTTTGGGGGCCCAATCCAATAAGCCTTTGGGTTTATGACCGTTAGAACCATACGAATGGACCAGGCCCATCCGAACAACCCAGCTGAAGTCTCTAAAAATAGTCGACCGTTGTCAGTGTAACGCCTTACCATTTATTGCCCTCAATAACTGAGAATCAAGGGGATCATCAACGGTATTACTCCTGGACACAATATAAATAGACTCAATTTTCAGGTGATAAACACAATCACACACACTCTGAGATACACTAGTTTACATAGGCTTTACGTTTACGTTTCCACTACATTCTACTGATTCTCACACCGGAGGTGAATCAGGGGTAATTCCCTCGCATTCTTCTCTTTGCAAGAGCTACTGAAACCTGTTCTTGGCATACTGAAGGTTGGAGTGTCCGAGGTATAAATTGAGTCCTGACATTTGGCGTCATCTGTGGGAAAGTATAAGCTTCTATTGTGAACCATGTTACCAGAGGATTCCGAAAATCTCAATACAGAAACTCCCACTCCCGAAGAAATAAGGCAACAGAAGGAGAAAGAAAAAGCCACTGAAGCGGAAGGATCCCAGGGAGCAAAAAGACGAGCATTGTAGAAGAAGGCCGATGAGTTAAGATTAGAGGCCATAAAACTCAGGCGTGAAGAGGTTGAGTTACAAGAAAAGTTAGCACGAGAAGCCCTTCAAACTGGAGAAGAGGAGCCTGTGAGCGAACCTCAGAGAACAGCCTCTAGGGGCCGAAGAGAGAAAAGGACCCGACCTCATCAGGAGGAGTCTTCAGAATCCGAAATACATTCCTCACACCCGTCCCAAGATCCTTCGGACTTAAAGGAAGAAGAAACAGGCTCTCAAAGGAAAGACATGCTCCAAAGAATGGAAAAATATATGTTTGGAGATCAGAAGAGGATGCGTCGGGAGCCCGTTATGACTGAAGAGATTGAACAGTATAGACCACCCCCCAGGTCGTTAGTTCCCGAAAATGACCGAATTTAGCGGCAAGGGAGACCCGGAAGATCACTGTGAAAAATATGAAAGTTTGATGACAGGAATGGGTCATGATGATATTATGCTTTGCAAAATGTTTAAAACTTATTTGAAGGGTTCCGCCTCCTTGTGGTATCGATCGATGAGGCCTAGATCCATACCTTCTTACGCTCGGCTGAAAAGCAAGTTTTTGAGGCATTATTCCCATCTGTGCCGAAGAGAGAAGGATACCGAATCGCTCATTCATTGTCGCCAAAGATCTGATGAAGAGTTGGGTGATTACCTAGCCCATTTCAAAGAGGAAGCTGGCATGGTGACCAACCTAGATAAAGTCAAGGCAACAGGATTTCTAACGGCTGGCCTCGACTCAATTAAAGGGAGAAAGCTTCGGTCGTCCTTATATGATATTCCCTCGAAGTCCCTAAACGACATCTATATCCGAGGAGAAAGTATTAGGAGGAAAATGGAGTCTATCAACGGTTACAAAGAATTGTCCAAAGACAGCCGAAGAAAGGGCAGTCAGGGGAAGAACGACCGAAGGAAAGATGATAAGCGAGATGGTGATCGAAGGGATGATAGAAGAAGCGATTCGAAGAGGGACAGGGAGCCAATGGTGTTTACTCCACTAAACACTCCCATCTCCAAGATACTGAACGAAATCAAAGGCAGGCCGAATTTTCGAAGGCCGGCGAAGCTGAGGGTACCTGATCATAGGAAGAACGGGAATAAGTACTGTGATTACCACCAGGACAAAGGCCACAACACAGACGAATGTTTTCATCTGAAGAGATTGATAGAAAGAATGGTAAAAACTGGTGACCTAAATTAGTTTGTTAAAGATTTAAGGGATCGTTTGGAGCCAAAGAGGAATGACTCAGGCTCGAAAGAGGCTAGAAATTGGAACGAAGAGGATGACAACCCTAGGCAAAGGGAAAGAGATGAAGCCCCTCGATACAGAGGGGAGGTAAGAACAATCATGGGGGGTACAGTACTTGATCGATGTAGCAAAACGGCCAAAAAGAGGTATGCTCGACAAGTCTACAATCTGTATCAACATACTTCACAGGACAAACAGCCGCAGCCCATCATGTTTACTGAAGAAGACTATGAAGATGTCATTTGGCCGCATGAGGACCCTTTGGTGGTAAATCCGATCATCGGGCAGAATAAGGTATGGAAGGTGCTGATAGATGGTGGTAGTTCGGTCAATATCTTGTATCACCGGACTTATGAAAAAATGAATCTGGGTGGGGAATAGCTGGAATCTTGCAATGAACCCCCACTCTATGGCTTTGGCAATTCACCGGTTCCGATCGAAGGAACGATCGTATTGTCCCTGATATTGGGTAAACCTCCCTGCACTGTGGAAAAGCAGTTGAAATTTTATGTCGTCCGAGTGGATAGCCCGTATAATGGCATCCTCGGGCGCCCTACATTAATGGCTTTCCAAGCTATAGCCTCAATACCCCATTTGAAGTTAAAGTTCCCTACCGATCATGGCATCGGCGAAATGAAAGGAGATCCAAAGGCAGCCAGGATCATTATGCTAGAAGATCTAGATAGATCCGAAGAAGAAGCCGAAGATGAAGGGAAGAAGAGGCGAATGAACGATCAATCCGGGAGCATTCACCACACGATGAACACTGAGTTGGAAAAGTTTGGGGACAGTCTCTCAAATCCTATAACCGAACCAGCGGTGGAGACCGAAGAGGTTGAATTATATGCAGGCACCTCGGGTCGAATGATCCGCATCGGGAAAAATATGAACGAATATTTGAAAGCAAAAGTGATTGCTGTTATCCGAGAATACCATGACATATTTGCCTGGGGTCCAGAAGACATGCCCGGACTTAACTCGAGCATTGCTCAACACAGTTTAAATGTGAAAGAAGGGGCCAAGCCAGTCAAACAGAAGAAGAGAAATTTCACCATGGAAAGACAAAAGGTGATTCAGACAGAAGTGGAAAAGCTCTTGGAAGCAGAATTTATTGAAGAGATCAAATACCCCGAATGGTTAGCCAATGTGGTAGTGGTCAAGAAGGCAAATGACAAATGGAGGATGTGCGTCGATTACACCGATCTCAATCTCGCCTGCCCGAAAGACCATTATCCGCTTCCCAACATCGACCAGCTCATTGATGCTACATCAGGATATGAAATCCTAAGTTTCCTAGATGCCTTCTCCGGTTATCATCAAATCGCCATGAAATCTGAAGACATCCCTAAAACAGCATTCATCACCCCGAAAGGAACATATGCATTCATTGTCATGCCTTCCGGCTTGAAGAACGCAGGGGCCACCTTTCAGAAGATGATCAACAATGTTTTTAAAGATCAGATCGGAAGAAATATGGAGTGTTACGTGGACGACATGATAGTAAAGTCTTTGTTTCGGGACCACGCCGATGACTTGAGAGAGTGCTTCGAGAATCTAAGAAGAAACAACATGCGGATCAACCCGAACAAATGCACGTTCGGAGTATTTAGCGGTAAATTCCTTGGTTATATGGTGAGTGCTCGAGGCATTGAAGCCAATCTAGAAAAGATAAGAGCAATAATTGACATGGAAACTCCGAAAACAATTCGAGATATTCAGAAATTAACAGGAAGATTGGCTGCCCTAAGAAGATTCATCTCCAAATTGGCAGATAAAGCTTTACCCTTCTTTGAGGTATTGAAAGGTACGAAGGCTTTTTTGTGGGGTCCAGAATGTGAAAAAGCTTTCGAAGATATCAAGGAGTATTTAACGAAGGCTTCGTTGCTAATGAGGCTGGATCCACAAGAAACTTTACAACTATACTTGGTTGTAAATGATCGGACGTTGGGGGCCGTCTTAGTCAAGCAACATAATGGAAATCAATATCCAGTTTTCTACATCAGCCACAGGCTAAAAGAAGCAGAAACCAGATACCCGAATGCCGAGAAATTCACCTATGGGTTGGTCATGGCCTCAAGAAAACTCAGTCATTATTTCCAGGGGAGGACGATACAAGTCACGACCGATCAACCTCTGAAAAAGATATTACAGAGACCCGAGGCTTCGAGCAGAGTTGTCGCCTGGGCCATCGAGTTGGGAGAATTTGATTTAGAGTATGTGCCGAGGATCGCGATAAAAGCACAAGCCCTGGTAGATTTCATAGTAGAGTGTTCGTTCACCGGTTCTGAAGAGTTGCAAGTCGAAGAAAAATTGATACAAACACCTGGCAAGTGGAAGTTGTTTGTGGATGGTTCGGTCGCCGGAAGTAAATGCAGAGCAGGTTTAATTCTTACAAGCCCTGAAGGTTTTGAGATATGTCAGGTCATCCGATTCACTTTTTCTTTAACCAACAACGAGGCTGAATACGAAGCACTTTTGGCTGGGATGAACTTGGCAAAAAACCTAGAAGTCAGACACCTTTGGGCATTCAGTGATTCGATGCTAGTGGTAAAGCATTTTTCAGGAGAATATGAACAAAGGGACGCCCAAACCAAAGCCTATGCAGCCAAGGTAAAAGCAAATTCCCTGTTGTTTGAATCTTTTGAATTAACCACTATAGCCAAGGAAAACAACAGCCGAGCAGATGCATTATCTAGATTAGCTTCGACCGACACTCAGAATCTCACAGGTCCAATCTACCTCACTGAAGTTAAAGCGCCCTCCATCAATAGGAAGGTATGTTTCAAGATTCACCAAGGGATAGATTGGATGACTCCAATTCGGTTATTCCTAGAAAAGGGGATACTACCATTGGAAAAGAACGAGGCTCAAAAAATAAAAAATCGGGCCACCAGGTACACAATTATAGCAGGAAAAATGTACCGAAGATCGGCTACCGAACCACTGCTGAGATGCCTGGCTCCCGAAGAACAAAAAATAGCTCTAGAAGCAGTTCACGAAGGAATCTGTGGGGAACACTTGGCAGGACGTTCTTTGGCCTTTAAAATCCTAAGGCAGGGATTCTTTTGGCCTACCCTACGAGCCGATGCACTGAGTTATGCGAAAAAATGCAGACAATGTCAGCTTTTCAGAAACATTCTGAAGTAACCTCCCGAAGAGATGACTTTTGTCTTAAACCCCATTCCTTTCGCCATGTGGGCCGTGAATATTGTCGGAATTCTACCTACCAGCACCAGACAAGCCAAATATTGCATTGTGACAATCGATTACATGACCAAGTGGGTAGAAGCACGCCCTTTATCCTCCATTACCGAAGAAGCTGCCAAGAAATTTATGTTGGAGCAAGTAATCCTCAGATTCGGGATTCCCAAAATATGTGTATCGGATAACGGGACCCAGTTCGTCGGAAAGAAGTTTAAGAAATTTTTAGCTTTCTTCGGAATTCAACAGAAATTCAGTTCGATTGGTCACCCACAAGGAAATGGGGCAGTAGAAGCCGCGAACAGAGTCATCTTTGATGGGATAAAGAAGAGGCTCGGAGAAGCCAAAGGGTTATGGGCTGAAGAGTTACCATATGTGCTATGGGCTTATCGTACCACACTGATAAGTGGATTTATATCCACTTGGATCGCTTCAATTCGGCATAAATTGATTGTCTTGGTCTCAAGTTTGTTGTAGTTTTGATGTGTTTTGTGTAGTCGTGCAGGTTTGTAAGAATGTTGATTATGGTTGATGCTTCCGTCATTTTGGAGTTAAATTTGTGCAATGGAATGAAGAAGGGAGTTGTCATTAAACTCTCATGAAGGTTCCTAAGGCAAGGGAAATATAAAATGTGATCTAACGCAAAAAGAACGGGCAAAAACGGAGCAAGAACAAAGAAAATAGAGCAAAATCAGCAAAGTGGCCAGAGAATTGGGCGCGGGCTCGATGTTGGACACTATTTGAGCGCGGGCGCGCCTGATTTGTATGGTGTTAGAGCGCGGGCACGCCGGTCCGTCTGCTAGAATTGTTGATGCACTGTTTTGGCCATATCTTGAGTTGTACAAGTCCGTTTTGGGCGATCTTACAGTCCACGCGCAGCTAACGAGATTCTCTATCATTCTAAAGTGGTCCAGATGTCTAATTACAACTGGAATGACCCAGAAATATTGAAGAAAAGTCAGCTACGAATTTTTCTTCAAAACAGAATCAGTTTAGGATACGTATTTTGCAGAAATTCTATTTTAACTCTATTTTGGGGAATTTCTTGTTGGACAAGACTTCTAAAGCCTATTTAAACACATCCTACCATTGTAATTTGTATCATTACATAATATAGCTTAGAGAAGCATGGGAGACAAGTTGGAGAAGGATTCACCAAAGCTCGTGACAAGCAACGGGGATCTAGATCTACTTCATCTTTTGTTTTCTTCTATTAGGATACATTATTATTCAACCTTTGTTTTTATCATGGTTTCATCAGACCCCATGATGACGAGTGGTTCGATTATGAACTAATCGTTGTCATGGGATTCTAACAGATTTATCTATGTAGCTTAGTAGATTGTTGCTTTAAAGATTTGTGTGTGATGACTTCTTGATATCCTTGTATGGTTAATCTTAATGCTTTTAGATGCATAGCTAACATCTAAATTGAATTGTTAATCTCTTGCAAAACGAGAGTGGATCTTGAGATTTAGAACTTGCCATGCTAGCATAGGATAGGTTGATGTTTTAACATCATGATTTGTGGTATAAATAGAGATATTATGCTACCCTATGTGATCTATGTAGATAACTTATGCTTAAACCGTTATGTTTTCAAATCTTATAGAGATATAGGGTCTAAACATAATTGGTGTCTACCCATCTTCTATCTCTTTTGTGGATGTATGTGTAGTTTGGTGTTAGTATACCGAGAGGTAACTTATACTTGTTTCGTGTTGTCTGATCAGATATCAAAACCATCACATGCATTGATTAAAGGCATCAACTCTAAGTGAAGTATTTAATGAAGTTAGGATCCCATGTTTATTCTCATATAAGTAATTTTATTTTAATTCTCATTAGTTAAGTAATTCTTAGTTTTGTTAATTTGCTTCTTAGTTAATTTTAGTTAATCAAATTCCAATCTTGTTAATTGTCTTAGCAGTGAATAAAAACCATACATTATTGCATAGGTACATGAACTGAATTGAAACCTAACCAGATCTCTGTGGGAACGAACTTGACTTATTCATATATTACTTGTGACCACGTACGCTTGCATGATTTAGTGCAAAAACACACCAAGATCTTCGACCGGAGAAACTCCTTTCAGTCTGGCATATGGCACCGACGCAATGGTCCCAGTAGAAGTCGGCCTAGAGTCATACCGAAGCAAAGTATTTAACCTTAAAATAAACGAGTTAGGCCTCCGAGCTAATGTGGACTTGTTGGAAGAAGCCAGAAAAGTGGCACACCTAAGAAATATCAAGTATCAACAGCAAACTGCTCAATACTATGACTCAGGAGTAAAGAAAAGGTCTTTTAAAGTCGGTGATCTAGTCCTTCGAGAGCTAGCAACTTCTATGCCAAACAAGCAAGGGAAACTTCAGCCATACTGGGAAGGACCCTATGTGATTGTTCAAGTCGTTCGACCAGGGACTTACAAACTAACTGAACTAGATGGAAGTCCAATAAAAAACACATGGCATGCTTCCCGATTACGCAAGTTTTATCAGTAAGCTTTTTGTAAGAAATATTTCAATTCCAATTATCAATAAAGGCTTAATTTTGTTTGGCCAATTTATACTTTTATCGATAATACAACCCGAATGGCCGAAGCATTACTCGGCCGGGAAAAAAAGAAAAAAAAAACCCCGAAACACGAGTCCAATTCGCCTGAAGGTCTTCGGGAGGCACGAATCGCCCAAAACCGAAAGAAGAAACCTTCGGCCGAACTGAGACTCGGCGGCAACGCGAGGCGATGTCCGAAGAGACTTCGCCCGAAGCATTGAATTTCCAAAAATTACTCCAAGTAAAGGAAACTTCAAGTATAGGGAACACCCAACCAGAAAACCTCTAAGAGGATGGCCAAAAAATTGTTTAAGCAAAAGGAAATACAAGTTACTTAAAATTGCGCACGCATAGGGAAAAAAAGGAACTTAAAAATCCAAAAATTTGCTCAATAAACAATATAAAACAAAAGTGCTCGAAGGCTTAGATTTAATTAATTAAAATTACAAATCAGCCTAAAAAGGCAAAAAGAAGAAAAAAAAAATACAATAAATCAAGGGACTGCACTCTCCAGTTCAGACTCCCTCAATTGGCTTAGCTCGACCTTTCGGCTTTCCATCCAATCGAGCAGATCCTCGGTATCGGCCATCATCTTGTCATTCTGCTGCCACAAAGCATCATTCTCATTAAGAAGCTCAGCATTTTCGACCCGAGCAGAAGAAAGCTTGGACTTCAATTTCTCTATTTCCTTCTCCAACGAAGGAATCGTCTGATTAATCTGCTTTCCTTGGTGAAAAAGTAGAATATCCTGATTCTTCACTTTATCGGATACAGAAGCGGCCCAAGGGGCAGCCTGAAAAGAAAAGAGTCAAATTAAAAATTATGTATAAGTCAAAAAGAACAACTTCGGTAAAAAAAAACACTCCTTACCAAGGTAAGATGCTCCAGAAGATTGGCAGTAGCTTCGGCCGTGTTAGCAGCATCATAAAGGGAACGGTCATTCGGAAGAATGAAGGACTGGCACATATCCCCAACAATCTTCTTTGAAGCAGCCGAAGCAGGAGCTCCAAAGGAATCTGACTCCTTCACAACCCATGAAGGCCGATAAGAGTTTTTATTAAACTCCGTACTCTCAACACAGCTTTTCTTCTCCGAAATGCTCGGAGGATCATCCTTCGGGGAGGAAAGAGGAACAGAAGAACCAGCAGTTGATGTATTCTTAGCACGTCTCTCCGCTGCTCTCCTCCTCATTTCTGATCGACTCGACACTGGAACAAAAAAGAAGTGTTAATCACTACAACACATTAGATTAATCACACATCAAGATAAAAGAACCGAACATCAGAACACACTTACTAATTATCCGCAAGATGAGTTCAAAGACACTGGAGTTTGACGAAAATCAGGGAAAGGATGGAGAAATTTTGAGCGAGATTAAAGATAGGGTAATCTATGATTGAACTTATAAGTATATTATAAAGAAAATTGACGGCCCTGATGAAGTGCCGCTTGAACAACCTTTGTCTAAGATGAAGGCACGTGTCTCCCCAAGAAAGGAGCGGTCAAACTGCCATTAAATAGGGGGAAATATCAAAAGTCTCGACATTCAAAAAAAAAAGGTGTGTGGAGAGAAAATATTTGTCATGACACAAGTAATTAAGTCCCAGTTCGTCCCAAAGGTCTTCGGGAGGCACGATTCGCCCAAAACCGGAAGAAGAAACATTCGGCCGAACTGAGACTCGGGGGCAACGTACCCGAAGAGGTGAGTCCGAAGAGGGTTAATACTTCAAATAAAGAAAAAATTACAAGGATGAAAAATCCCGAAGAAACTTCGCCCGAAGCATGGAATTTCCGAAAATTACTCCAAGTAAGTGATTTTCGAGTATATTTTGAATACCGGAATTATCGAGAAATGCATACAGGTTATTTCAGGTATGATTTATTGGGAAATTACTCGAAAGAAGTTATTTAAGAACAAATTGAACATGGAATAAAAAACTAAGGGAAATTCAGCAAAAATAAGCCCGAAGGCAAGAATACAGTGCAAGCCCGAAGGCAAAAATACATCAAAAGCCCAAAGGCATAAGTTCATTACAAAAAACTAAATCATTCTGAATTGGGATCGGAGGAAACAACCAAAGGCACATCGGGGATCTCCGGCCGAAGGACTGGATCATCTTCGGGGTTGAAAAGGATTTGCTTATAGTCAAAACCTACCTTGTGAGCAGCAATGACAGCATCATCATATCCCACTACAAAACCCCTATCTTCGGATCGGGCGATGGTCTTCTCCGCCTTCTTCAGTTCCTTCTTCAAACGGCGCAGCTCCAATCGATTGGCCTCCTTGTCTTCGGTCAGCTTTTGCTTCTCCCCGATCAAGGTGTCGTTACGAAGGATAAGATCATTCTTCTCTTTCTGGAGAAGGCCTTCTTTTCGCTGAGACTCCACCAGAAGATCCTCAAGCTTCTTTACTTGATTCTCCAAAGGATTAACCTTATCCTTTAGAGAACCGATCTCTACATTAAATCCCCGTTTGATGGTAGCTTGATCTTTGACCTTTTTGGTCACAACGGCGGCCCAAGGAACGGCATGAAAATGTACCACAAAGGGCATCAAAACGGAGGGAGATAAACAGAGAAAAAAATATTTATGTAAAATGAAGTATATTGAAGGGAACTTACTAAACTAAGGTGCCCCAGCATGTTCTCACAAGCCTCCACAGTAGGAGCTACATCATAAACCAATTGATCGGCAGGGAGGATTAGAGAACTGCACAAGTCTTGGCATAACTCCTTGATAGGCTTCGGGGCAGGAGCACCGAAGGTTTCGGTGTCCACTACACCCCAAGAAGGTCGATAGGTCTTCAAGACAGGAATTGAATCCTCGGTTCTTCTCTTCTTCTAAGATTTATTTCCATCCAATACAGGAGATTCCGAAGGGATCATAGCAACAATGTTACTGGTAGGAATCTCTACCCTTTCGGTCTACCTTGGCGTACTTTCTTGCACTGCCAGGGAAGCCTCTACCTCTTGTGGAGTCGAAGCAACATTTCCTTGTGAAGTGCTACCAGGGCCACCAGCTAACAAGGCCTTCCTTTCGGCCGCTCTCCTCCTCATATCAACCGCTGCAGACACTGAAAGAAAAACAATAAAAGGAGGTCAGCTATTAAAAAATATGAGGCGAAGAAGTAAAATAATACTAAAAGTACCCATCATGTTCTTCAGCCAAGCCCCATCTCTAGTAGTAGACAAGGGGAGTTTATTTTCGGGAGCTAAGGGACTATTTAGTTTTCGATAAAGAAACTTCTCTTCATCGGAAAGAGCTTTAAGCTGAACCCTCTCAGTCTCAACTTCATTCCACTCCAAAAATCTATGAAGACCAGGGCCAGTAACATTGCACCAGTGATTGTGCGTCTTCTTATTGCTCGAATTAGTGGCCGCCCAATCGGAACGACCCACTCTTCGGGTAATATTATAAAAACCCGGAGACTTGGCATTTTTTCGAAAATCATAATGATGCCAAAAAAGAACCGACAAAGGAGGCACTTCATGCTGCAAACATCGGTATTGGAAAACTTTCATATGGATGAAACTATTCGAGTCTAGCTGACCGATCGCTATACCCATATCCCTCAGAAGAACTTTATAAGGGGCAACAAGGGAAATCGGAGTCCACATATGAAAGCAGTCTCCGATACACATGTGGCGATCTCTTCGGGTTGATCATTGACTAATATGCCCGGGGTGTCGTATATACGATCGGTAGAATCGGGTAAAAAACAACGATAACCTTCGGGAAAATCAAATTTAACCCTAAAAGTATCTAAATCTTCTTTTTTAAAACAGACGATTGATTAGCGGCAGCATATACGGTGCCATCCTCAAAAAGCAAGGCAGGAACATGGCCCACGGCGTGCCCCGAAGGACCTGTTTCAGGGTTTGCCATCGAATCTGGAAAAAGAAAGGTGAGTCGTTAGTCCAATACTTGGGGACAGAAAGACAAAAAGCAAATAATAAACTATAGCTGAAAGAAATCCCCGAGTATGAACAGACCAACGACAAAATTGATAAAGAAAAAGGGGACTACGGTGAAAGATGTTCTTATACTCAGAATCAAGAAAAACAAATCGGACACTCGAAGAGACTTCACACATAGGGAAAATTAAGCGCATTATCTAAAAGTACTTTTTAAAAGAAAAACATCAAAGATATGCAAAGAAATACGGTAGAAATGGACTTACTGGTTGAAGAGAGTGGTCGATATTGGAAGTTGAAAATCCGTTAATTACTCTGAGGTCTCTCACAAAAAGAGTCCAGGAGGCAAATAGAGTAATCAAGATACAAGGACGTAAATATATATACAGAAATGAATGGATGGGATGTATAGACGGTTCAATATCCCTATCCCAGATGATGACACGTGGAGGGCCGTTTAAACAAAAAGGAAATAAATTGAATGTAACTGTCACCTCAAAAGACGCGCCTTCAAGGGAAAGATACCGATCGACTAGCCTCTTCGGCCAAGATAGGTTTCGGTCTTATTTCCAAACCGACCGAAACCCGGGGACATGTTAGGGGGCCCAATTTTATAAGCCTTTGGGGGCCTAATCCAATAAGCCTTTGGGTTTATGACCGTTAGAACAATACGAATGGACCAGGCCCATCCGAACAACCCAGCTGAAGTCTATAAAAACAGTCGACCGTTGTCAGTGTAATGCCTTACCATTTATTGCCCTCTATAACTGAGAATCAAGGGGATCATCAACGGTATTACTCCTGGACACAATATAAATAGACTCAATTATCAGGTGATAAACACAATCACACACACTCTGAGATACACTGGTTTACATAGGCTTTACGTTTACGTTTCCACTACATTCTACTGATTCTCACACCGGAGGTGAATCGGGGGTAATTCCCTCGCATTCTTCTCTTTGCTGAAGCTACTGAAACCTGTTCTTGGCATACCGAAGGTTGGTGTGTCCGAGGCATAAATTGAGTACTAACACAAACTACTAAGCTACATAGATAAATCCGTTAGAATCCCATGATAACGAGTTCATAATTGAACCGCTCGTCATCATGGGATCTGATGAAACCATGATAAAAACAAAGTATGAAAAGATACAAATAAACCTAAGTAATTGATATGTAATCGTGATATAAATTACAATGGTAGGATGTGTTTAAATAGGCTCTAAAAGTCTTGCCCAGCAAGGAAACTACCAAATCAGAATTAAAATAGAATACGTTTCCTAAACTGATTCTGTTTTAAAGGAAAATTCATAACTGACTTTTTTTCATTATTTCTGGGCCGTTCCAGTTGTGTTTGGACATCTGGACCACTTTAGAATGATAGAGAATCTCGTTGGCTTCACGTGGACTGTAAGATCGCCCAAAACGGACTTGTAGAACTCAAAATATGGCCTAAACAGTGAATCAGAATTTTTAAGACAATTTTCGGAGTGGACAGAACCAACTCGAGGCCGCGGCCTAGGCACGGGCGCCGCGGCCTAGCACCAAATCTGCCAGCACTATTTTTTTCTTTGCTATTTCCTTCGTTTCGCCCTCGTTTTGCCTTTGTTTCCTTTGCAACTTGTTATGCTTTGCTTCTTGAACTCAAATCCACCATAAAATATGCAATTTATATCTTCCAACCTCAAGTTAGCAACCCTGCACAATCTCAATAAAATGGATCAAAAACACGACATACTTGAGATCAAGTCAATCAATTTAAGCCGATTCGAAGCGTTCCAAGTGGATATAAAATCCACATATCAATTAATTTACTCTGAAAATATGTGTTTAGGTATCCGGTTACTTTTTCGAAATTTCTCACTTTTTTAATTTATAACTGTTAGGAGTTGTTATGAGTTCAAAAATATAATTTAATTTTCTGAAAATATTTTAAATTATTATTGCATGCCTGTAAATTACGAACAAGTCTCTGGAATTTAAGTAATTCTTCATATATGAAAATAAAACGACGAATGATGAAATAGAGACCCCGATAACTAGAGTGAAGATTTTGATATACGGCTTTCAATTTAGTGATCACTATGATACACCCTAACATTTTCCGTCAGTCAACAAGTCAAACTAACAACGCTATTATTATTCGCGACTTTAGTGATGCATATGAGTCCCCGATAACTTGAGTGAGTAAACTGATAAATGGCCTTTACTTCTGCAGTGATCACTTTGAGATTTAATCCCTGTCTTAGTGGTTTTTCCTCAAACATTTCTCTAAACTTCTTTATAGATTTGACAAGGTACATACTGTAATATTTTGGACCATAGCAAGTATACAGGTTTTTGTTATTCGTTATACTTAAAAAAAATTGAAATTTATCAGTTTTTAATTCAAAATATACCTAAATCCTTTATTCGAGAACTAGACATATTTGATTATAGAAACTTGAGTTCTCGAATGTGTATAGTTGACTACTCCAATGGATTTCTCGAATAAGTCATTTTAACTTCTCTAACTCAAATATCTTGAACTCGTTCAAGTGACTTCTCTAGCTAAATAAAGTAATACTTTTTCACTTTCAAGGAACTTGTAGTTGAAAAGATCCTGTAAAGTGAGCTAAAATTGTTGTTATTTCATCGCTTAGGATATGGTAAGGTTACTTTGAAAACACTGCCACAGGATGCTCCACACATTCATTAGGAACTACATTCATTTGAGATTGAGCTAATTTTTACAAAGGCGGGAGTTGATCTACATTACTCAAATTAATAAAAAAAATCAACAATGAAATGAAGAAACTTAGTACAGCTCTTGTATAGCAAGCATCCTTTAGGTACGTCATAATTCCACGGGAGTAGTAGCTGACTTTCTTCTACACATAGAATTCGCATTTAGAATAGAAATTAAATAAGACTGAATGTAGCCTAACTGCCCTAACATGAAGAAATATTTGTGAAATGGAGTGTTAAGCAGGTCGGCATCAACAACCTATATATTTATATATAAATAGATAAAAAAATGAAGCTTTACTTCCGCTGGAAAACCAGGTAGACCATGAAGAAGCACAACCTATGTGTATCAGAACCATCGTAGCCCGCATGCCATGTAGTGTTGAAATTTAATTCTAATAAATTTAAAGTTCAAAACAAGAACATTGCATGCATTTTACAAAATAGAAGTCATTGTACACAGTTACACACAAAAAAACTTAATTAATATCGCCTTATTTTGAGTTCATAATTTACATTAATGAACCTTAATCTCAACATTCAACATTGCACTAAAACTTTTCTACATATATGAACATAGTCATATTATATTTGGTAACCCATTCATACAACTTACATTTGATGCAAGTCTGTTTTTGTAAGGTTTTGTGCATAAATGCTCATTCCTCAATGTCTTTATGAGTATCCTGTCAGAACCCCTATTTTACTACACCAAATGTAAAATGGGCACTTGTCCTCACAAACAACTTTACATCTAAGTTTGTCATTGGTAGTAAATTTTACTGCTCTCCTCTCATTGATTCCATACAACCTAATAGCTTTCCTGAACTCATCAATGGAAGCAAAACCCATCCCTACTTCCCATTTGAAGCTTCCATTCTTACTGTCCATGGTATTATACACTTTTGACAGACAATTTTTCTTCACTTTTTTTTATAGGAGGCCCTATATGGGTTGTCTTATTATTTTCATCTTCACTGGAACTATCTATGGATCTCAATTCATCACTGTTATAAGCTGACTCACCACTACCAATATCTTCATTCATAGGACCCCTCACCCGTGTTCCCATATATGTCCCATTTGACATTTTCTCATTCACACTTTTTATACATTTTCCTACAAAACAATCAGTTAGCTCATCATCACTATCCTCAAGATCTTCACTCATCTCAAGATAATCACTATCAGTCTCACTAAACTCATCATTAAGATCCTCTTCAGAATCAAAGTCCTCACTCTCATCACTATGTTCTAAACTAAATTGCTCATCATTATCATTTATAGCTTGGTGTGGGGTTTTTGGAACATCAACCGAATTCTCACTAGAATGATCAACATATAATTCAATCATTCCAAAAGGTAAGCACAAATTAAACATGTCCCTAACAGAAGCATCATCAAACAGTAGCCTAAACCCATTATTAAGGGCCTATTTGAATGGGAGGTTAGGGAGGGAAGGGTCGGGTTGGGTTAGGTTGGGTTGGGTTGGCTTAGGTAGGGTTGGGAAGGGTTGAACCCTTACATTGTTTGGATGCAAGGGTTGAGTAAAAGAGGGTTCAACCCTCCCTTACCTTTGATATGTTGCTTTACCTTTGATATGTTGCTGGAGAGAGGAGCTGTCGGAGAGAGGAGCGGAGAAGCTGCGAGAGGAAGGAGAAGCGGAGAAGCGAAGAGAGAGTACGCGAATGAAATCGAGAACAAAATAAGTGAAGCCAACACCCCGATTTGGGGTGTTCAAAAGGCTCAATTTTATTATAAGATATGAACCCCCTCTAACCCCTCAAAACCTTCCTTAACCCAATCCCTGTTAAAAAATTGTTTACAAAACATGGTTTTTTTTTCTTAACCCATCCTAACCCAGCCCAGCCCAACCCTCCTTAACCCCCCAACCAAACAGGCCCTAAGACCACCAACTTTAAAATAAAATTTACACTCAGGATCATATCCACATTTTTTTACATAATCCTCCAGTCCCAAAATGTTAACAAATCAGGGTCAAGATCTTCAATAACATCACATTTTCCATTCAAATAAGCTATGGCAGGAGATTTTGCAAAATAACCATGGTGGTACAAGGTTGTATTAACACTAAACACAAACATTCTGAAAAAAATGAAAAATTATCAAGATCACATAAGACGTAAGATATGAGATTGATTACACATACTACATGATCATATAAGTATGATTACAAACACATACGAACATATAAATGATTGATTAAACATATACATTCAGAGAATGTCACATATAAACATGTATGTGGACATGCAGAACAAGTATTAAACTTAATTAGGGTTTTTGATTTGCTATATTTAGCCGTTTTGAGGATCAAACACATGAACAAATGATCGATTATTGCTCTTCAATTTAGGATTTTCTCCCCCAAATCGCACTCCCATCGTCGATCTGTTTTATTTGTTCTTTGTCTTGTCTGATTGACTAATGCGTGCATATGTATCGTCAATCTAATTTTTTTGTTTTTCATTTTTTTATCAATATTTATGTCGGCCATTGTTATATAGAGAACCATATTATGTGGAGAACCGTGGAGAACCACCTTATTTTTTCTCATTCTGTAGCAGAACCAAAATTATTTCTGATTCTGTAGCAGAACCAAAATTTTTCAAGAAAAAGAACTGGCGCCGCCACGTCACCACTGTGGCACTGTCACGTCATCGATGACGTCATCACTGCCACGTCACCTACCACGTCATCACTGGTGACGTGGCAGTGTCACACCATCAGTGATGATGTGGCACTACCACGCCAACAGTGATGACATGGCAACACTGGTAGGTGACGTCGCGTCAACAGGGTTGTCACGTCAACATTGGTACACATTTTTTTTTTGTGAAACCAAAAAAATCTGGGCTTTTTTTATTGAACCAAAAAAATAGAATTTTGGTTCTGTCATATAATCAAAAATTAGTGGTTCTCCACGTAAGATTGTTCTCTATAAAGTGCTACTCTATTTATGTCAGCAGCCACGTCAAAAACATTTGTCACTCTGTTTCGTTTTCCGTTAAACAATTTTAAGAAGTTAAAGGCAGTGACCGAGTTGATGTCATTAAAATACTCAAGTGAGTTGATTGAGACCCCGTGGAGATCAGTGACCAATTTGATATCACTGAACGACTTTAGTGATGAGTTTGATAATGGGTGTTGGCCCTATCTGTCACAATCTGAAAAGAAATGGCCCCAAATATCACACCTCAAAAACTTGGCCCCAAATATCACTCCAAGACATAGTATAATATAGCGTTCTGTTTTTTTTTTTAAAGCGCTAACGCGTGTAGCGTTTGAGGGAGTTTGATTTTTTTTTTTGTTTTTTGTTTGGTAGAACGCTACTTCAAACTATGTTTTCAAGAGTCACACGCCACATCATGTGGTGTTACTTCCAAAACAGCACATAAACTAGCGTTTCCCCCCTCCAAAACGCAACATTATCCAGCGTTAATAATAATAAAAAAAAACAAATCTTCCCCACAAAATGCTAAACACATTAGCGTTTCCTAAAAAAAAAAAAAAAAAAAAAAAATTTAAAACGCTACACGAAGTAGCGTTTTTTACTGAAAAATTAAAACGCTACACGATACTGTGTTATGAAGTGATATTTGGGGCCAAGTTTTTGAGCTGTGATATTTAGGACCATTTGTCTTGAAATTGTGATATTGGGGGCCTTTTCTCTTTGATAATTAACCCAAATCTTGAATTCTAGTCCGAAGTTTTATTAACCCCTTCCATCTATAACAAGTTAACGCCTTCTAAAAATCTGCAATTTGATACTTCTAAATTTTTTAGTTTTTGGAGATTTTTGAAAACAGATAGGACTAGAGAATCCACAGTTAACAGGTTTGGTGAATCTCTAAATTTAACAGAAGAGAGTTGAAAGAGTGTGATGATCTGTTCATTTGTGTCATAAGTTTAGGGCTGAAAACGAATTCGAGTAATCCGGGTTCGAATCCGGATTCGATTCGTTAAAAACGAATATCATTCATATTTGTACAATAAACGAGCGAATTCGAATCTTGTTTTGTAATTCGAACGAATATCGAGTCGAATCTCACCATTTCGGTATTCGTTCATTTTCATACAGAATAACTCGAATAAGTTTAGAGTACTCGATAATGTACGTATTCGATTAAAATTCGTAAGTTATGTATGTATTATATATTGTATATGAAATATATATATTAAAGTAATGTTCTACAAATTAACATATTTTGGTATTTTGTAAATAATTATTCCGATATGCTTAATTTTTTAAAATTATTTTGAACGAATTCGAATTCGAATATCGAAAAACGAGTAGCTCGGTACTCAATCGAGTCGAACCGAATCAAATATGAACATTTATATTCGAGTCGAATCTGAGCAAAATATAAACATGTTAATTCGAATCCGAACCGAATCCGAACGAATAATTATAAATTCGAGCCGAATCTGATCATACTAGTGTTCGCACATATTCGACTCGTTTTCACCCCTACATAAGTTTCATGTCCGCTTGCATACTCAAAGATTTCCTCCAACAATATGCAATTCCGTACTTCTAAGTTTCCGAGTCTTTGTAGACTTCCAGAAGTTGAGCACATGAAAGGAGTAGAGAGTCCACAATTTCTAACTGATAACCTCCATAAATTTGGCTCAAGGCACTCATAAAACCAAACTAAGTAACTCATTTTACATCCCATCAGAACAAACAAGGTCAAAGATTTAAAATATTATGGTACATAGCCCTACAATATAAGGATAAAAAAGGATCAAACATGTGACATGAATCTCGTGGTATAGTCATCACATATTTGGTTATGTCACTTTTTTTTTTTTTTGAATAATTAGGCTTACAGCCTTTATAACTGAGTATCTATTTTAAGAAAATTCTCGGGCTGAGCCAGAATCGAACCCAGGTCCTGGGACAACTGAGGATTGAAAACACCAATAAATTAAAAAGCTCCTGACAAAAGTGATATTCAATATTTATTATTGCATCGTTCAGAATATGGTAATGTTACTTGAAAACACTAGCACAGGATGCTTCAGGCATTCACTAGGAACTACATTTATCTGAGATTGATCTGATATTAAAAAAGGAAGGAGTTAATCTATATTACTTAAATATAGAAAACATTTTCAACAATAAAAAGAGTAAACTGAGTGCAGCTCTTATATAGCAAAAGTCCTTCACGTACATCACAATTTCAGGGGGGAGGCAGCTGAGTTGTCTTCTGCACATGAAAATCACATTTAGAATATAAACATAGTACTACATAAGACTGAATGTAGCCTAACTGCCCTAACATGTATCAAGAGTTATGAACTGGAACAAACAGTGTAAAGCAGGAAGGTATCAAGCCATCAACAACATATATAAATAGACCAAACAGTTTGAAGTTACACTTCTGCTGTAACCCAGGTAGACCGGTGCTCATCTAGAAGCACGGTCAATGTGTACATGAACCGTCATTGCTTTTGTGGTAAACCCATATGCCTGATAGTCTTGAATTTTAATTTTAATAATTTCAAAGTTTCAAAACAATAGCATTGAATGCATTTTACAAAAGAGAAGCCATTGTAAAAAAAACTAATTTAATATCGAGTTATTATTTATTAACTTGACTTGCCTGACAATAGAGTAAATCTCACATTACATGTAACCAATCCTTGAGTTTATAATTTATATGTTATTGACCCTGATCCACAACAATGCATCAAATCTTATCTCCATGTATGAACATAGTTATATTTTAGTGACTTTATATTATCCATACAACTGAATCTCAAGTTATACAGAACCTGTACTGTAATATGTAAAATCTTAAACTTTATTATGATTAATCGTGTATTAGATTGTCGAATTATGAAACGAACATATCATTCTACGCACCATTTTCACTTTACTCGTAGTACGAGATAAAGAGATGAAGGAAAGGGGGCAAGGATAACATGAGAGAAATACTTAACAAACCACCTTTACTCACTGGCAAGCGCTTATCAGAGTAAACATTAATTATAATTACATACATAGTCTTTGCTACTAATTATGACATTATTTCTACAAATACATTGATACGTTAGTTAACAGATCATTAGAACATAATAACTGAACTTATTGAGATGGCTATATAGTTTGCATACTTAGAGAGTTTGCAGTGGATCGAGACCCTACTTATTATATATTCATTACACAAGAAGAACATTGTTGATGTTATGATGTTAAGCGTTAGAATTTCTATTAACTGAAGACAAGTTTAATTCTACACTCCTCTGTTCCAAATACAGCACACATAGTAGGTTTTGTTTAATACTATTGATAGTGTGCATTATAAGTTTTTTCTTTCTTCGTATGTTTATTATAAAGACCTACGCTACTTCGTTCAGACTTGGCCATGAAGAAAAAGTGCACCCCCATAGACCTGATTACTCCTGTTCAAGAAATTAAAATTATTCATTCCATATCCATAACTCATAACCCAGTTACCTTGTCTAAAGCAAACTTAAAAGAAACCCAAAACAGATAACTAAGCAAAAGAATTGGTCTGCCACATTACAGAGAGTTCCTGGCAGCACCATCTTTGCAATAATGATTCTCGCAAAAGCTAATAAAAAGGGTAAAACGTGAATTTGCAGCCTTGTAAGAATGAATATTTATAGGATCATATTAGGGTAATTTTGGATTTCATGGGCTAGGATATTCTGTACATGTACTTCATCGCTGGTGGCGGAGAGACTGATAGAATTAAGGTAAGCAAGTTATTAAGTTAGAATTTTGTGCTTCTAGCTTATAAAGATCCTGCATGCATTCTGGTACCACATAAAGTGTTCAGTGGATATGTTATGTCAGAAAGCACAGCTAAGAAAAATATGGAGAATGAAAGAGAGATATGGTTAGGTAGTGGAAAGACGAAAGAGTAGAAAAATCCTAGCCTACTGATACCAGTAAAAATTATATAAATATATAGTAAAGTATATAAGCGTAGCACAGGTAGGTAAATATGTTAAGCAAGTAAATGTGGAAAATGAACATTGACCAACTCAGAGACCTAACAGCATGACAGCAAGACAACGAATACAAAGACCTAGGAGAGAACCGACCAAGTCACTATGGATAGAACATTTATTGTCGGCAATTAACACAGGAAAACTAAAGACGCCTTCATTTTTTTTCTTTTAACTAGTGACCTAAAACGGATTGCACCTTAATCCACAGCGTCAGGAAACTGCAACCAGGTGTCGACGTGCGGAATCTTAAGTAGTCTATCAGTGGTGCAAAGCGGCTTGCGGCCCATAGCGCTAAGAGATTGGAAACATTTAATTTCATATTTATAACTCACAACCTAGCCACCTTACCAAAACTTAACGTGAATGAACCCCAAAAGTTATAATATGAGGACAAAAATAACTAAATTAGTAATGATAAGCTTTAAAGTAAAGTATTTGGGCATCCAGATTATCAAGATCCCGCAGTTATTTAGTTACCACACAATAGTGTTCATTGGATAAGTTAAATGTTCAATGGAGGAAGATTGTGTAGATCGAAAGAAAGAAAAAGTAAAATCGTGGAAAGGTACCAGGGTGGATAATATTAGGCCAACTGATCTGCCTAAAAAGTTTATTTCAAAAGACCGACTAGTATATAAGTAATTTTCTAGTCTTCTGGTATTTAACCATAACATAGCAATAATATATTAGTATGTAGCAGAGGAAGATTAACATGTTAATCACTTGAAATGACAAATAATATTGATTAGCTCAGATCTTATCCAGGCCCAAGTTTTTAGGTGTAGGTTGGGTATCCACAAAAAAAGTGCTCGGCAGTGAGTGGTGGTTCTGCGGCACCTCTGGCATGATAATGTATATGTAATGATGTGGGTGGAGGAAAATGAGTAGTGTTGAAAAAGGAATATCAATCACTATCTTCTGTGCAAGTAAAATCTGTGAACCCCGTCAACTCTTTTCTTTGATCTATCTTTAGGTCAAATATTAGGTTGAGGGGTTTACCTAGACTTGTCCACCAATCCGGCCCTAGCAGGTGGATGGCTGTGATTCTTTCAGTGAGGCTTTACTGTAGCTAGGGCTGTTAGGTGGTCGGGCCGCTCGGCATGTCCGGCGCAGCTCGGCATGTCCGGCGCAGCTCGGCATGTCAGGTGTACCTTTTGTGCGCACAGAGTTGCAAGCTTCTGATATCAATTTAAATTGTGTCAGTTTGCAGATGGCTTTTGTGCCACTTGTCCAGGACACATGGGATTCTCTTTTGCTGGGCTGTTGTCACTTTTTTGGATCTTTTTCCTTCTGGCTGAGACTATGTTCAGGATTTCATAAATTCACATACTGGAAAATATACAGCGGCTCGGAGTTATGGAGACCTAAGAGCAAGTCCCATGCAATGCTATCCTTGGTGCTATTGCTATATTATAGCACCAAGTGCTAAAAAACTCATCTTCAAAGGGATGCTATACTTGGATGCATCATTGGTGCTATTGTTATATTATGCATTCATGGTGCTAAATTTGAAACCAAGGATGCAAATATGCATCCATGCCACATCATCATTTAACTAGAATGAGATGAGTTTGTTGAGAATATTCAATAGAAGTTAAAAGAGTTAGGTAAAAGTTAAAAGAAGAGTTAATTGCAAAAAAGTGGCAAGATTTTACACTCATTTTCAAAAAAATGGCCATACTTTCAATTTTGTAAAATGGTGGCCAGACTTGCCTTTTTCCTTTCAAAAAAGTGGCGGGAGACGATTCTCAGCTTATTTGGCAGGAGTAAAATGGGAAAATATGTTATTTTACTAAAAATAAATGCTAAAAATCACAAAAATTATCCAAAAAATTCCCAAATTAATATGTGTCACCATATGATTGGTTATATTCATAATAATAATAATAATAATAATAATAATAATAATAATAATAATAATGCCCCCCATGCATGCACATAAATTGACTAATTAAATCTTGACAACTCATATTTGTGGATTTTTTGGTGAATTGATGTGCATACATGGGGGGCACTATTATTATTATTACGAATATAATCAATCATATGATGACACATATTAATTTGGGGAATTTTTGTGGACAAATTTTGGGATTTCTAACATTTTTTTTCCCATTTTACCCCTGCCAAAAAACTGAAAATAGTCCGCAGCCACCTTTTTGAAAGGAAAAAAAAATAAGTCTGGCCACTATTTTGCAAAATTGAAAGTCTGACCACTTTTTTGAAAATGAGTGTAAAATCTGGCCACCACTTTGAAGTTTACTCTTAAAAGAATTGGTTAAATTTGAAACTAGTTATAGAACTAGCTTTGGAGGGTGAGTTTTATTTTAGCACCAAAATTCAATTTTTGGTTCTATATTATATCAATAGCAATTTAGCATCTAGCATTGGACTTGCTCTAAGAGATGACGAAAATAAAGACCTCTAGGGGACCTAGAAAGTCACTATAAAAAAGGCATATAAGGCTGGAAAATTAAATGATATCCAAATACATCTTCATCTATTTTACTTTCGTTTTTACTAGTGACCTAAACCGGATTGAATCCTAGCCCATGAAGCAATCCCATGCGCTAAGAGTAGCTGCGGCGTCGGTTACTATCCTAGCTATGCTATTTCCACTCATCTAAATTTGGAAGCTATGTAAACATTCTTATCTAACTTCACATGAATTCATTGTGTTACATATTTAGAGAGCAGGTGAAACACACAATCTATTAATTGTAATTCGTAGACAATTCATCTCCAAAATATTTCATGCCAGATTTAAACCTAAAATAACAGTGTGAGGAGAATAAAACAGCGAAGCATTGACCAATGCATGTTTAAAAGAAAAGAAAGCTCGTATAGATAGTGTACCTCGAGTTTTTTGTTGCTATAAAGAACACATCCATAATCTCTTACTTGATAGTAATCTTGCAACTTTTGGAACCTCTTCCAAACCTCAGCAGCTTCTTCCGGATCCTTGGCTTCCGCTCCGGTTCTGAACAATCAATCAATATCTTCTGCAAAGCTCTCCCGTTCAGGAGCAAGTACTCAACAAGTGAGAACTCGTCGTTTGTTCCAGAAAATGCTCCAAATTCGATTGTTTGGAGATGTGACAATAAGCATTCTGGAACAAGTCCTGGCTCATGCCACAAGCAGTAATCATATTCTTGAGAGGTGTGTCCTAAATCAACCCCCTAACAAAAAGAAGAACAAAAAGTTTCAAAGCATACGTTCTTAACCCCTTTAGCAAATGCCTCAAATCACAATTGTTTGTAACTTACCCAGGGAAGTAAAAGAGTTTGAAGGTTGGGTGAGCTTGCAAGTATCTTTGGAAGTAAATTCCAACAAGACCAGTTATCAATAAGCAGCTCCAACTTAATCAAATTATGAAATACAGGAAAATTGTATTCAGATCCACGACCCAAATTCTGAAATACAGGTAAATCAGAAACAATTTCACCATCGAGGGCCTTCAAATAAAAAGGCAAAATATTAGTCATATAAATTTGCAGAAAATTTGGAAAATAGTTCAATCAAGTAAAATTTCAGAATTGAAATTTACCCCAACGGCCTTATCAGTTAAAGTCAAAGACTTGACATTAAAAATATTATTAAGAAGCCTGAACACGGAATCACGTAACTGCAGTCGTTCAATCCCTACGCCGATATGAGCGGTTCTGAGGGACAACAAAGTGTCCTTGACAAAGAAATCTGCCAATGCAGAGTCTCCAACTTGAAGAGTCTCCAGTGCCGGTGTATCTATTACAATCTCAAGCTTGCTCTTTGTATCAAGACGCTCGGAGGTTTTTAATGTCAAATTCTTGAGCGCAGATCCACGAACAGTGAGACAACAGCCACTAAGATATATACACCTCTCCATAACTAAGTCTTCAAGCACGGGACAGTGGAGCAAAAGATTCTCAACTGACTCATAGCTCAAAAACCTAACAAAAATGAATTCGAGAACCTTAAGCCTCGAAAAACAAAAATTACTAGGAACAGCAAACAAGATTCCCCGTTTGAATCGTAAAACTTCAAACCTCCCATAAGTAAACATATCCGGGATCAGTTGATACACCACACCTCGAAAACAAAAATCAAGGCTCATACATTTCACTTGGAGTTCAAGTGCTTTACGAATCCAAGTATTCACAAGGGTGATATCGTAAAGCCCATCACAATTCAACCCAAATTCCTCAATGTCTAAATCAATGTCCCTATTAATCAAAAATTTATTAACACGACTAATAAAATGTGCTCTAGCAGAGTCCAAACCACGATCCACCATATTATTGAGGATATCAAGATAAGTAAGAGGTTTTTTACCATATGAATCATCGAAACAAAGATTGGAGAGAGACATACAAAGAGGCCTCCATCTCTTAGACAATGCACTGGTACGCACAGCTGAATCAAATGGAAGGAATGAAAGGATTTTGATGAGTACCAAGTCGGGCAAATCACTGATTCTATCTACCCTTGAAATCTTTGATCTGTTTGAAGCCATTAGTACTATAATGTATATATGAACCAAGAAACAAGAGTGGGGAAAGTAGTGTATCTGTCTGAATCAAGAAACAAAAAAAGTACTAGGGAATGTGTGTCTGTCGGAACAAAACAAGGGAATGTCTGTATCAATTCAAAACAAGGGAATGTCTGTATCAATTCAAAACAAAAGAAAAGGGGCAGCAAAATGAGGGCAGCAGGGTTTGAGTGCAAGTCTGCAAGAGATAGCGGGGCAGCACTATATAAATACTACTAGTAGTAGTAGTGCTAGGCTAAGGAAGGGGTTTCTTTCCCTCAACTTTGCACTATTTTAGAAAAAAGAAAATTATTTTTAAAAATATTTAGAATATATTATATTTAATTTGGATTTTATGAAAGATATTGAAATCACGTAATTTGATCTATATTTAGAAAATTCTATTTTAGAAAGAAGGAAAAAAGTTTAGATATTGAAATCAAGTAATATTCGATTTACATTTTAGAAATGTTATGTACTATTTATATTTGATGATATTTGATTTAGATTCTAAAAACTTAACAAAATTTGATAAAATCTAAATATTGTGCATTTATACAAACTTTAACAACTAAGGCCGCATTTGGTCTTACTAACAACAATAACAGCTTATTTCTTTTTTTTCTTTTTTTTGATCGGGAACGGAAAATTTCAAAAACATAAAGTCATACGGCATCTACAATCAAGAAACTTTCCTATGACAAACGAGAATCGATCAAAAAAACAACAACAGAAATCGTTTTCATGATTACTAAAGCATAAGCGCTGCAAGCACGGCTCCCAAATCACGGTATCACCACCATGAAATAACATCGATGACTTTGCATCTTTAATGGAGATCCTCGTTACAATAACGGTATAACCATCTTCGTGAAAACTGCACCTGCTATGAATCTCATCTTGATCTTGCTCATCTAATTCCCATATACTTAAAACAAAAAGAAACATAAAACACGATCCAAAACGGACGAAAAATAGCGCGACCCGATAAACGGACGGAACAAACTCTCACAAGGAGAGACAAATAAACCCAATCAATGGGTAAACAAGCCAAACAACTCACAATCCTCACATAAGGAGGATGATTATTGAAAGAAATAAAGAAATTGAAAAGCATTTATTTGATGAGAAAATTGTTCCTGAGGTTACCTCAGGAGACTTACCTAAGGTTAGAGTGTAAATATCTATGGCATTTTTGTAAATATTGGTAACTTTCTAAAAAAATCATGAAATTATAATTGTACCATCGTGCATTAATATGGAGAATTTTAGTTAGCTCAGGGAATTTTCCTGAGGTAACCTCAGGAACATCAAACCCTTAATTTAGATTCTAAAAACTTAACAAAATTTGACAAAATCTAAATATTGTGCATTTATACAAACTTTAACAACTAAGGCCGCATTTGGTATTGCTGTTACTAACAACAATAACAGTTTATTTTTGAAAAGCAGGTAAAATGCTGTTTGGTAAACTTTAAAAGCAGCTTTTGACTGAAAGCTGCTTTTCAACTTTTACATGAACCAGTTATTGATATCAACATCAAACTTCCCCAAAAACATTAATTTTTAAAAAATAATAAGCAAAACATGCATGTATAAAAAATATTACCAAAAGTTATCTAATTTTCACAACACTTTTTTCAACAGCGCAATTTCTAACAGCAATCCCAAACAGAGCCATAAGATTTGATAAACTTAACAAAATTTGTTAAAATCTAAAAATTTGATGACATTCAATATGTTTGTATAAGAAAACTTTAACAACTTAATAAGATTGTGTATTTATATAAACGTTCATTTTTACAAAGTTGGATAAACATAATAAGAGACAAATTAGATAGCTAATTTTGTTTATATTAAAATGGTGTAAATTGATATTTTGTTATACTTTCTTTGTCTTATACACTTATTATATTCATTTTTTTAGCAGTTTTTCTTAAACTTCTCTCCAAACTTCTTCATAGATTTGACAGGCTGCAGGTATATAGGTTTTTGTTATTCGTTAGATTAAAAAAATTGAAATTTGTCGGTTGTTGATTCGAAAGATGGCTAAATACTTTATTCAAGAACTAGACATATTTGATTATAGAACCTTGAGTTCTCGCATAAGTATAGTTGACTTCTCCAATAGGTTTCTTTATTAAGTCATTTTAACATGAGTTCAAATGACTTCTCTAACCGACTTCTCTAATTGGTACTGAGGGTTAGTATTGAGAATTTTGAGATCCGGTTCGAAAATTTTCAAATGACCATTCTTCATTTTCTTTTAAATAAATTGAAAGGAAAACTAAATAATTCTGGAATTTGGAACTAAATAAATCAGTGCATAAATAGTCACTAGTGGAAAAAACAATGTATTCTACTCAAACTACTAAATCATAAAATTGTCCAAATGAATGAACTTTATGCTTAAAAATCAATATGATCACAATAAAATTACCCAAATGAATAAACTTTATGCTTAAAAAATAATATAATCAACAACATATAAGTTATGAACTTTATTCTTTTATACTAGGTAATGTTTGTTATTATTTTAGAAGCTCTAATCTTAAGATAATTAGATTTCATATACTTTTATAATGAAACTAGATCAAAAAAATCAATAGAACTTATGGCTATAAATTTGTTTTTCTACTAGGTAATGAACTTTGTTTTTCTATAAATTTGAACTCTTATCTCTATAAATTCGAACTCCTATTCTACTTTCAATAGAACTTTTAAGCATATGCTTTATAAATACTTATTCTACTTCCAATAGAACTTCTAATCATATTTCTTCCTATAAAAAAATCAATAGAACTCCTATTCTACTAGGTAATGAACTTCGTTTTTCTATAAATTTGAACTCTTATCTCTATAAATTCGAACTCCTATTCTACTTTCAATAGAACTTTTAAGCATATGCTTTATAAATACTTATTCTACTTCCAATAGAACTTCTAATCATATTTCTTCCTATAAATTCGAACTCTTCTCCTCTATAAATTCGAACACCATTCAACTTCTAATATTTAAAATGATATTTTTATATTTATAAGTGTTTAAAATTCTAGAAAATTAGAAAAATAGATTTAGACGATCTTAGAGCGCCACCTAAGCTCCCGCGTATCCTCCTTTATATATTGATATATTTTTTCTATAAATTCGAACTCTTATTCCCTATAAATTTGAACTCATATTCTACTTCCAATAGAACTTTTAATCATATGCTTTATAAATAATAATTATTCTACTTCCAATAAAAACTTTTATTTATAAGTTTTTTCTATAAATTTAAACTCTTATTCTCTATAATTTCGAACTCCTATTCTACTTTCAATAGAACTTTTAATCATATGCTTTATAAATACTTATTCTACTTGCAATAGAACTTCTAATCATATGTCTTCCTATAAATTCGAACTCTTCTTCTCTATAAATTCGAACACCTATTCTACTTCTAATATGTTAAATGATATTTTTATATTTATAAGTGTTTAAAATTCTAGAAAATTAGTAAATTCGCACTTTTATTCTCTATAAATTCGAACTCCTATTCTACTTCCTAAAGAACTTTTAATCTTATGCTTTATAAATACTTATTCTAATTCCAATAGAAACTTTTATTTTTATTGTTTTTATACAAATTTGAACTCTTATCTCTATAAATTCGAACTCTTATTCTACTTTCAATAGAGCTTTAAGCATATGCTTTATAAATACTTATTCTACTTCCAATAGAACTTCTAATCATATTTCTTCCTATAAATTTGAACTCTTCTCCTCTATAAATTCGAACAACATTCAACTTCTAATATTTTAAATGATATTTTTATATTTATAAGTGTTTAAAATTCTAAAATTCTAGAAAATTAGAAAAATAGATTTAGACGATCTTAGAGCGCCACCTAAGCTCCCGCGTATCCTCTTTTATATATTGATATATTTTTTCTATAAATTCGAACTCTTATTCCCTATAACTTTGAACTCCTATTCTACTTCCAATAGAATTTTTAATCATATGTTTTATAAATAATAATTATTCTACTTCCAATAGAAACTTTTATTTATATGTTTTTTCTATAAATTTAAACTCTTATTCTCTATAATTTCGAACTCCTATTCTACTTTCAATAGAACTTTTAATCATATGCTTTATAAATATTTATTCTACTTCCAATAGAACTTCTAATCATATATCTTCCTATAAATTCGAACTCTTCTCCTCTATAAATTCGAACACATATTCTACTGTTAAGTTTGTGGAGTCTAGGCTGTTCAGGGCCCCTGAGCGGATGCTCAGGGCCTTTGAACAAATCAGCCAACATCAATATGTGTGCTCAGGACCATGAGCTCAAGCTCAGGGCCCCTGAGTGTGTGTTTTTCAGCTTTGGCCCATATGTTGAGATAGGCCCAGTTTCTTCTATTATAAATATTCTCTTGTAATTGTAAAACCCTAACACAACACAATTGTGAGAGATCAATACAAAATTAGTGCGGCTTGTGGAGTAGGAATTTCCGAACCACGTTAAATCTTTGTCTTGTGTGATTGTCGTTTATTTTCTTGTTCTTGTTTATTCGCTTTGGGTTTTGCTTTCGTTGTTGTATACTCAACAACTGGTATCAAGAGCCTAGGTTTTCAGGCGAGTGGGAGCGATGGCAGAAGAAGGGAAAGTAAAGATCGACAAATTTGATGGCAAAGATTTTGGGTTTTGGAAGATGCAAATTGAAGATTATTTGTATCAGAAAAAACTACACGAACCGCTGGAGGAGAAGAAGCCAAAAAAGATGGATGACAAAGATTGGAATCTATTGGATAGGCAGGCTCTAGGTGTTGTCAGATTGACTTTGGCAAAGAACGTTGCTTACAATATCGTCAAGGAAACGACAACTTATGGATTGATCAAGGCGTTATCAAATATGTATGAGAAGCCGTCTGCTTCGAATAAGGTATATTTGTGTCGCTTGTTGTTTGCCACAAAATTGAATGAAGGTGATTGTGTTGCTGATCATGTGAACGAATTTAACTCTATCCTATCAAGATTGACATCAGTGGATATTAAATTCGATGATGAAGTACAAGCCTTGTTGTTGGTATCCTCGTTACCTGACAGTTGGTCAGGATTTGTCACTGCTATTTGTAATTCATCTGGGAGCAGTAAGATGACTTTTGATGGAGTTCGAGATGCGATTCTTGGAGAAGATATTCGTAGGAGAAACTCAGGAGAGTCGTCAGGTTCCTTGTTGAGTACTGAGAGTAGAGGCAGAAAGTTCGATAGGGGGCAGAATCAGGGGCGTAGCAGATCGAAGTCACAGAAGAGAGGACAGTCCAAAGATCGCAAGGAGATTGTTTGTTGGAATTGTCAGAAGAAAGGTCACTTCAGAAATCAGTATACGGCTCCCGCAGCTCCTAAAGGAAAGAAGAAAGAGGATAATTCAGCTAATGTAGTTGAAGAAGTGGCGGATGACGATGCTTTGATTTGTTGTGTTGAATGTTCCGTTGAATCATGGGTTATGGATTCTGGTGCATCATTCCATGCTACCCCTTGCAAGGATTTGATGTTAAATTTCAGACTTGGAAATTTTGGTAAAGTCCGTCTTGCTGATGATGAGACTTTGGATATTGCGGGCATGGGAGACATTAATCTCAAGACCTCTTTGGGGACTAGCTGGACGTTGAAAGATGTAAGATACATTCCTGGACTGAAGAAGATGCTGATATCTGTGGGTCAGTTAGATAAGGAAGGGTATCGAGTTACTTTCGGAGACGGACAGTGGAAGGTTATAAAGGGGAATCTAGTTGTTGCTCGTGGAGACAAAAAGGGGACGTTGTACATAGTTGAACAATCTAGCTATGAAGCAAATGCAGTTGCTGATGAGATTGGGTCTTCAACTTTGTGGCACCAAAGACTTGGTCATATGAGTGAAAAGGGTATGAAGCTGTTAACTTCGAAGGGAAAGATTCCAGAGCTGAAGAATGTGGAAGTTGGGTTCTGTGAGCCATGTGTTCTTGGAAAACAGAAACGAGTTACTTTTGCAAAATCAGGGAGGACACCCAAGGCTGAGAGGTTAGAGCTAGTTCATACAGATGTATATGGTCCAACAACAGTTGCGTCGTTGGGAGGATCTTGCTACTATGTCACTTTCATTGACGATTCCACTAGAAAGGTATGGGTTTATTTCTTGAAGAATAAATCAGATGTGTTTGCTACTTTCAAGAAGTGGAAGACTGAAGTTGAAAATCAGACCGGTTTGAAGGTTAAGAGCTTGATGTCAGATAATGGTGGTGAGTACAGTAGTGATGAGTTTAAAAGCTATTGCGCAGAATATGGGATTAGAATGATCAAAACTATTCCAGAGACACCGCAGCAGAATGGTGTTGCAGAGCGCATGAATAGAACCTTGAATGAGAGGGCCAAGAGTATGAGGTTGCATGCAGGGTTGCCAAAGACTTTTTGGGCAGATGCAGTTAGCACAGCAGCATATCTCATAAATAGAGGACCTTCAGTTCCTTTGGGGTTCAAGATTCCTGAAGAAGAGTGGCAGAAAAAGGAGGTAAATCTTTCACACTTGCGAGTTTTTGGTTGTGTTTCTTATGTGCGTGTTAAAGATTCTGACAGGGACAAGCTTGATCCGAAAGCAAAGAAGTGTATCTTCATTGGTTATGGCTCAGATGATATGGGTTACCGTTTCTGGGATGAATTAACGAAGAAGGTCGTTAGAAGTAGAGATGTTACTTTTAATGAGAATGCAGTGTATAAGGACAAGCTTGCAGTCGATTCTGAGTTTGCAAAAGAAAAACCTGAGAAAGAGAAAGCAGTGCTTGAAGATATTACAAAAAAAGATCTTGCAGGAAATAGTGGGAGTTCGGGGAATGGTGTTGACACAGTTCCAGTTACTCCACAGGTTGAGGTAAGAAGATCTAGCAGAATTGTGAGGTCACCACAAAGATTTTCTCCTTCAACATATTATATGTTATTGACCGAGGATGGAGAGCCTCAGTGTTATTCAGAGGCAGTTCAGGTGGATGATTCAGTTCAGTGGAAATCAGCCATGGAAGAAGAGATGAGTTCTCTTGAGAAGAATGAAACTTGGTCTTTAACAGAATTACCAGCAGGAAAGAAGGCTTTACAGAATAAGTGGGTGTTCCGGATCAAAGAAGAACCTGATGGCAGCAAGAGATACAAGGCGAGGTTAGTAGTCAAGGGTTATCAACAGAAAAAGGGTATTGACTATACTGATATATTTTCTCCGGTTGTTAAGATGATTACTGTTAGAATTGTGCTAAGTATTGTGGCTGCAGAGGAGTTACATCTAGAGCAACTAGATGTTAAGACCGCGTTCTTACATGGTAATCTTGAGGAAGACATCTACATGGTACAACCAGAGGGATTTCAGGTAGCTGGGAAAGAAAACCTTGTTTGCAAGCTTATAAAAAGCTTGTATGGTTTGAAGCAAGCACCAAGACAATGGTACTTGAAGTTTGATAGCTTTATGATGAAGAATGGGTACACTAGGAGTGCTATGGATCATTGTTGTTATTTTAAACAATTTGATTCATCTTATATCATATTGTTGTTGTATGTTGATGACATGTTGATAGCAGGATCAAACATGAGGGAAATCAACAGGTTAAAGAGACAGATGTCTGAGGAGTTTGAGATGAAAGATATGGGTGCAGCAAAACAGATACTTGGTATGAGCATCATAAGGGATAGATCTGAAGGTACTTTGAAATTATCTCAAGAGAAGTATATTGAGAAATTGTTGCAGAAATTCAGTGTCCAAGATGCGAAGACCAGAAGTACACCGTTGGCGACTCACTTTAATCTCACGAAGAAGCAGTCACCTAAAATGGATGAAGGCAAGAAAGATATGGCTAAATTTCCGTATGCATCTGCAGTTGGCAGTTTGATGTATGCTATGGTGTGTACAAGGCCAGATATTGCTCATGCAGTGGGAGTTGTTAGCAGGTTCATGTCTAATCCAGGAAGAGAGCATTGGGAAGCAGTCAAGTGGTTGTTGCGCTACTTGAAAGGCACGTCCAAGGTTGCATTATGTTTCAACAAGAAAGATGTTATCTTGGAAGGGTTCTCTGATGCAGATTTGGGTGGATGTTTGGATACAAGAAAAAGTACTACGGGATATATTTTCACTTTGGGTGGCACAGCAGTTAGTTGGATGTCTCGACTTCAAAAGAGTGTTGCTCTTTCAACCACAGAAGCAGAATATATGGCTATCTCTGAAGCTAGCAAGGAGATGATTTGGTTGAAGAATTTTCTTGAGGAGTTGAGCAAGAAACAGGCGGACAGTGTTTTGTATAGCGACAGTCAGAGTGCTATTCATCTTGCGAAGAATCCTGTGTTTCATGCTAGGACGAAGCATATTCAGCTAAGATATCACTTTACAAGAGAGTTGATTAGCAATGGTACTTTGTCCTTGAAGAAAATCCTTGGTTCAAAGAATCCTGCAGATATGTTGACTAAGGTGGTTACTAATGAAAAGTTAAAGCTTTGCATAGCTTCAACTGGCCTTCAGAACTGATTGATGAGAAGGCGCTGCACTAGTTAGAGTTATTGATCGAAGGATTGGGTGATACTAGACTTACAAGAGTGAAGCGAAGATGTGGTCAGACTCCAAGTGGGAGATTGTTAAGTTTGTGGAGTCTAGGCTGTTCAGGGCCCCTGAGCGGATGCTCAGGGCCTTTGAACAAATCAGCCAACATCAATATGTGTGCTCAGGACCATGAGCTCAAGCTCAGGGCCCCTGAGTGTGTGTTTTTCAGCTTTGGCCCATATGTTGAGATAGGCCCAGTTTCTTCTATTATAAATATTCTCTTGTAATTGTAAAACCCTAACACAACACAATTGTGAGAGATCAATACAAAATTAGTGCGGCTTGTGGAGTAGGAATTTCCGAACCACGTTAAATCTTTGTCTTGTGTGATTGTCGTTTATTTTCTTGTTCTTGTTTATTCGCTTTGGGTTTTGCTTTCGTTGTTGTATACTCAACATCTACTTCTAATATGTTAAATGATATTTTTATATTTATAAGTGTTTAAAATTCTAAAATTCTAGAAAATTAGAAAAATAGATTGAGACGATCTTAGAGCGCCACCTAAACTCCCGCGTATCCTCCTTTATATATATATATTGAATATTGAAAAGATGATAAATTTTAGTTGAAAAAGGTAATCGGTTAATTATAAGTACTTACAAAATTATTATTTAATTTTATTAAATAGAATGTCTAGATTTAATTGGAAAAAGAGAAGTCTTTGTTAGAAAAAATTTAAAAGGAAACATGCTTTAGGTGAAAAAGTATTTGATTAGTTTATAATAATTATAATTCAATTATGTTAATTTACTAAATAAAATTGCTCGTAGTGTTTTAAGAAAAGGAAAAATTAATGTTGCCCGTGATATTTTTATAAAAATAGGGGTTTTAGTTATAAAATATAGAAAAGATGATATATTTTAGCTGAAAAATTTAATCGTTAATTATTAATATTGTAAAATTGTTATTTTATTTTATTAAATAGAACCGCCCATGATGTAATTGAAAAAAACAGATTTTAGTTAGAGAAAATAGAAAAGGTAATGTGAAAATTAAAAAGATGACATGTTTTAGGTGAAAAAGGTAATTGATTAGTTATAGTAATATAATATAATTTAAGTTATTTTAGTAAATTAAATTGCTCGTAGTGTTTTTAGATAGTGAGAAATTAATGTTGCCCGTGATATTTATAGGAAAAAAGGAATTTTAATTATGAAATAGGGAAAAGATGATACGTTTAACGTTTTAGCTAAAAAAAGGTAATCGGTAATTATTAGTATTATAATATTATTATTTATTTTATTAAATAGAACCACCCGTGATATAATTGGAAAAAGAAATATTTTAGTTATAGAATAGAGAAAAGGTAACATGTTTTGGCTGAAAAAGGTAATTGATTAGTTAATAGTAATTATAATATAATTATGTTATTTTATTAAACAAAATTGCTCGTAGTGCTTATAAGAAAGAGAAATTTTAGTTAGATACAATATAAAAGATATTGTGTTTTATCTGAAAAGATAAATTAATTAGTTAGTGAAAAATAGAAAAGGTAATATATTTAATCTAAAAAAGAAAATTAATTAGTTAATAGGATGAATTTTATCTGTAATTAAGTAAGGATAAATAAGTAAAATCAACAGGTACCAACCAACCAAAAATAGTATAGACTTGTTTTAAAATGCCCCAAACGGGTCCAAAAATAGAGATCAAATTGAGAGTAGAGATTTTGTTATACAATGAGAAAGTATGTATGTACGTCCATTTGTATGTTTTATGTATGTATATGTGTAAAATTGTAATGTTGTATTTTATGTATGTACTCCCTCTGTCCTATGTAGTAGTTTACATTTGCGGACCAATTTCCGACACGGATTTTAAAGTGCATTTTAAGGATAGTTCTATAATTTATTTTTGATATTTTTTTTTGTGTAAAAATAGAACAATCCTATTTTTATACAAAAAAAAATATATAAAAAATAAGTTATAGAACTATTCTTAAAATGTACCTTAAAATGCGTGTCAGATACACAGTTTTTTTATGTAAAGAAATGGATGGAACAGAGGGAGTACATGTGTAGAATTATAATGTAAAAATGTGATTGAATTGAATATATAATAAAGGACTAAGAGCAACTCCAAGAGTTACTTACCATTCATCTCAAAAAAAATAGTAATATATAGACTCTTAATCATTTAAGAGTCAAATTTATCTTTTCACTCCAACAAAACTCCTCAATATTCTTCTCTATCTACTTTTTTTTATCAATTTTCTGTTACATCCAAATATAATAATATTAATAATTGGTATGCGTACAGCGTACTTCACTACATTCCTATATACTAATATAAAATTGAAAGAGGAAGCAAAAGATGCTCCTCAATGTTGAGGAAACATTTAGAGCTCCTAACATTATAGGGAGGGACAAGGAGATTGTTGGAGAGGATTTTTGTTCTAATTTCCTCAAATTTTAACTTAAGAGGGTGTATAGGGTAGTTCTTGGAGTTGCTCTAAGTACCAGGAACAAAATTCTTGTTACTTTTTATGCTGCTGGGAAAAAGAAATTAGAGTCACCAGTGGCAATAAGCTGACGAAAACCACTGCTTAGTTTTGAATGGATCGTGTTTGATTTGTTTGCTGTTGGAAGAGCTCAACAAAATGAATCAGCACACGCTGACACCTCACAGAAGTTATCTACTGTACTTGTTTTGAATATTTCATTTCGATGATTCTAACAACAGTGCATCTCATCTTTGTACCTGTTTCCAAGTTTCCAGATGAACACTCCTGAAATGTTCTCTTTCTTGAAATGAAAGATGAACTATGAAAGATATATTTTATGAAAGAAATATTTTATGAAAGCAAATCATTTTTCAATACAATATAATAAATTTAAATGTCTTAATTTAGACTCCATTCAATTCTCATTATAATGCCACAAACTCATTAAAACACAGCTGATCAGCAGCAGCATTAGTACTCAACAACACTAGTAGTAGCTTCTGCACCACCACTGGAGGGACTCACCGGAACAAAACTGCCTGATGATTTACTTCTTGAAATCCTCCACCGTAGTCCGTACTCCACTTATGGCTGTGATAACATTCAAGTGTGTTTCCAGGTCCTGGCTAGCTCTAACTTTTGATCCCAGATTTTTATCTATGCATCTTCACTACAATGAGTTGAGAAAAAAATGCCAGTGGATTAAAAATTAATTAAATTTACATACATACTCTTCGATATTAATTACAACATAATTTCTACATACACATTGATACGATACTTAACAGATTATTATAACATAATAACTGAACTTATTGAGATGGCTAAGTAGTTTGTAATTCTAAGAAAGTTTGTTGTAGATTGAGACCCTAAGAAGAACATTATTGATTTTATGACTTTAAGCATAAGAACATCTGTATATTAACTAATGACAAGTTTAATTCTATACTCCTCTGTTTGCACATATTAGCTTTCTTCAATAATATCAATTGTGTGCATCACAAGTTTTTTCTTTCTTTGTATGTTCATTATAAAGATCTATGCAACTTCGATCAGACTTGGCCATCAGGAAAAAGTGCACCCCCCCCCCCCACCTAATTATTCCTCTTCAAGAACTCCAAATTATCCGTTCCATATCTGTAACTCACAACCCAGTCACCATTACAAAGAAACCCAAAAGAGAATTGGTCTGCCACCATTACAAAGAGTTCCTGGCAGCACTATCTTTGCATTAATGATTCTCGCAAAGCTAATAAAAGGGTAAAACGTGGAATTTGCAGCCTTGTAACAATGAAGACTTATAGGAGTATATACTAGGGTAATTTTGGATTTCACGGACTAGGATATTCTGGACAACAAGTACTACTCCATATCGCTGGTGGCAGAGAGACTGATAGAATTAAGGTAAGCAATTAAGTTTTTTAGCTAGAATTTTGTGCTTGTAGCTTATAAAGATCCTGCATGCATTTTGGTACCACATAAAGTGTATAGTGGATATGTTACATTAAAAACTACAGCTAAGAAGATTATGGAGAATGAAAGAGAGATATGATAAGGTAGTGCAAAGACGGCAGAGTGGAACAATCTAGCCTACTGATAGCAGAAAAAATTATATATATACTTAAATAGTATACAACCATAATATAGTAAAATATAAAAGAGTAGCACAAGTAGGTAAATATGTTAAGCAGGTAAATGTCGAAAATGAACATTGACCAGCTCAGAGACCTAACAGCATGACAACAAATACAAAGACCTAGGACAGAACCCACAAAGTCACTATGGAGAGAACATTTATTGTCGGCAATAAACACAAGAAAACTAAATTCGCCTTCATTAATTTTTTTTTCATTTAACTAGTGACCTAAAACGGATTGCATCTTAATCCGCGGTGTCAGGAAGCTGCTCCCAGGTGTCGAGATGCGGCCCATTGCGCCAAGAGATTGGAAACATTAATATCATATTTATAACTCACAACCTAGCCACCTTGCCAAGAAAATAACGTGAATGAACTCCAAAAGTAATTAATACGAGGACGAAAATGACTAAATTAGTGGCATCCAGATTATAAAGATCCTGCAGTTATTCAGTTACCACACAATAGTGTTCATTGGATAAGTTGGATGTTCAATGGAGGAAGATTATGTAGCTCGAAAGAAAGAAAAAGTAAAATCGTGGAAAGGCACCAGGGTGGAAAGATATTAGGCCTATTGATCTGCCTAAAAAGTTTATTTCAGAAGACCGACTAGTAACTAATATATTAGTCTCTTGGTACTTAACCATAACATAGTTATAATATATTAGTATGTAGCAAAGGAAGATTAACATCTCACTTGACATGAAAAATAAATATTGATTAGTCCAGATCTTATCCACCAAATATTATAGGCCAAATATTAGGTTGAGGGGTTTACCTAGACTTGTCCACCAATCCGACCCTAGCAGGTGGATAGCTGTGATTCTTTTATTGAGGCTTTAATCTAGCTAAGGCTGTAAGGTGGTCGGGCCGCTCGGCTTGTCCGGCTCAGCTCGGCATACCTTTTGTGCGCCCGGAGTTGCAAGCACCAGTTCTGCTATCAATTTATATTGTGTTAGTTTGCAGATGGCTTCTGCACGTGCCACTTGTCCAGGATACATGGGATTCTCTATGGCTGGGCTTTTGTCACTGTTTTGGATCTTTTTCCTTCTGGATGACACTACGTTCGGGCTTTCATATATTCACATACTGGAAAATATACAGCAACTCAGAGTTTCAGAGACCTAATAAATGACGAAAATAAAGAAAGACATCTGAGGGGACCTAGAAAGTCCCTATAAAAAAGGCATATAAGTCTGGCTATTAAAATGAGATATTCAAATACACCTTCATTCATTTTTCCTTTTGTTTTTACTAGTGACCTAAACCGGATTGAATCCTAACCCATGGCGTGGTGAAGCAGTCCCATGCGCTACGAGTAGCTGCGGCATTGGTTATTATCTTAGCTATGTATTTCCACTTATCTAAATTTGGAAGCTATGTAAACATTCATTTCTAACTACAAATGAATCCCTTGTGTTACATATTTAGAGAACAGGTAAAATACACTGTACATAATCTATTAAAGCCATTCTTAGACAATTCATCTCGAAAATATTTCATGCCAGATTTAAAGCTAAAAAGTAAAAACACTTTGAGGAGATTAAAACAGTGAAGCATTAACCAATACAATGTCTAAAAGAAAGAAAGCTCGTACAGAAAGTGTACCTCGATTTGTTGCTATGAAGAATACATCTATTATCATTTAGATAAATTTAATCTTGCAAGTCTTAGAATTTCTGCCAAATCTCAGCAGCTCCTTCCGGATCCTTGGCTTCCGCTCCGGTTCTGCACAATCAATCAATATCTTCTGCAAAGCTCTCCCGTTATGGAGCAAGTATTCAACAAAAGACATCTCATCGTCCGTTCCATGAAATGCCCTGAATTCTATTGTTTTGAGATTCGACGATACACATTATGGTACAAGTCTTGGCTGATGCCACAAGCAGCAATAACAGTCTGCAGAGTTGTCTCCTAAATCAACCCCCTAACAAGAAGAAGAAGAAAAAGTTTCAAAGCCTACATTCACAACCTCTTTAGCAAATGCATTGAATCACAATTGTGTATAACTTACCCAGGGAAGTAAAAGAGTTTGAAGGTTGGGTGAGCTTGCAAGTATCTTTGGAAGCAAATTCCAACAAGACCAATTATCAACACGCAGTAGAATTCAAAAGATTCGCCGTTTAAAAATTCTCAACTGACTCAACTGACTCATAACTCGAAAACTCAACATAGTAGAATTCAAGAACCTTGAGCCTGGAAAAACAAAAATGGCTAGGAACATCAACCAAGATTCGCCGTTTGAGTCGTAAAACTTCAAGCATCCCATACGTATACATATCCGGGATGAGTTCATACTTTCCAGCTCGAAAACAAAAGCCAAGGCTTACATTTTTCACTTGGCGTTGCAGTGCTTTAGTAATCCACTGATTGACAAGGGTGTGATCGTGAGGCCTACCCCATTCCAAACCCAACTCCTCAATATCCAAATCTTTTTCCCTATCCATTAAAAATTTATTAACACTGTTACGACTGTATTTCGCCGGACCTTGGTTCGGTCGGACCTGCAAATGAGAAGAATGCGAGGGTTTGGCCCCCCGATTCACCTCCGGTGTGAGAATAAGTTAGTCGGTTTTTGGTAAGGTAATTTAGAACGTAGAGTGTTTGTGTTGTGTGTAATTGTGTGTGAAATGAAAGGAAGAACCTGACTAATATTCATCTCCTTCCGGGCGGTTATCCGAATAGTGGGCATCGTGTGCCGACGTGTCCCACGTTCTCGGGAGTTGGAACCATACGACCGTTATCGGCAACTGGACCAGGCGAATATGGGCCTCTGTTCGGGCTTGAGGCGTTGAAATATCGGTTCGGCCCATAAAGGAGATGGGCCTCTAACATGTCCCTGGGCTTCGTTCGGAGTTATCCTCAGGACGGAGGCCAAAGCCTAGGCCCATCTTCGGAGTTCACTCTTCGGACGTCTCATTCAGATAATAAGGACGATGGACAAGGTCGAAACGTTTCCTTGGAATCCGTGTCCCCTTGTGTTTAACAGCTGTCCAATCTCGAGATTCACGCTTCAATCCCCGCCGTTGAATACGAAACGGCTTTGTCCAAACGTCACACCTCTGTATATAATCCTTCTAAACACATTCATTTTCACTTTTACGCTTACCAGTTTGAACAAAACCAGAAACAAAATCTTTATTTCTCAGAGTTTTTCGCTAACGACGATTGGAAACGTCAATTCGTCGCCGGTCGTCTTTTCTTCTCCAACTCCGGTTGACGTCTACATTCAAGCAATCTATCCTCAAGAATTCAGTCTTATCAAGAACCTTCAAACCAGTAAGCGACATCTTCCCTCTTGCTTCTTTATGATTGTTCTGCACTTCCATATATTCATGTATGTATCTAGATGTGTGTATGCGTAAAATCGCCTGTGCTTTTTAAATGAAATGCTCGCATGCCCCAGACGCTTAGGTTCTTCTTGATGCACGTTTTTAGTTTTGTATTAGCATTTCCCAAGATATTGAGATTGGTCCGAAAATGGTTTTGGCAAGAGCTTCCTTCGGGATCTTTGGATCTTGAGGACATTTTCGGACTGTCTTGATCTTTCCGAATCCCCTTCGGAAAGCCCTAGTTTTCATAGTTTTAAGTCTTCGACTCCCTTTGCCCTAGGTTGTAGGCGTCCCGACCGATCCTGGCTCACTGTACTCGGCCTTACTCTCCTTTTGAATCTTTTTTTATCCGAGTACAAGGCTAACGTCTCTTCATTTCCGAATGCAGGGACATGGATCGGTCGACCGAAGGTGCTGGTCCTTCGGAGGTTTCACCCTTCAGCGACGTCAATCAATTCCCGGCCGCAAACCTCCGATCGCAACTGACCGAAGAAAAAATCGAAGAATTCCACTCCAAGTATCTGGTCGAGAAGAATGTCTGGTACTTCTTTGCGCCGAGGAAGAAAGACCGTGTTTGGCATAATCCCGAGGTTCCCCCCCTTTATGGAGGAAGCGTAGCCACCGGCATATCCGAGATGGCGTTCAAATGCGGCTTTCGGCTGCCAATGTTGTCGATCCTGAAGAAGTTGCTGAAGCAACTGGGGATAGCTATAGGGCAGTTAGATCCGAACAGCTTCTTTCATATCAATGCCTTTCAGGCCCGATGCCTAGCCAAAAGGATGACGCCAAGGACGACCTTGTTCTGGCATCATTATGAACTCCGAAGGAATTCGAAGAGCCACGGCTATTACACTATATACCGTCGGACTGGTAGGGCCGATTGGGCCCAAACGAACTCCAACAACAAAGGGGCCCACGAGAAGTGGGCTTTCATTTCTGGCCCGAAAATGGAGAAGTACGGGCGATGGCGGGATCTCGATCCGTCGAGATTGCAGTATCCCGAACTCCTGCAGTCGGACAAACATGACTACCGTCTTCTCTGCGAACTTAACATGGATAGGGTTCCGCTATCGGACGGCAGGGATAACGACTGGTTGGTCGCCCTTTGGGGTAGTGGTAACATCTATTTTGCCTTGTTGTCTTCCATTTAAGCACTGCCTATAAACATTGCATTTTATTTCCTGTCGTTCATATTTAACCCTGGTATTTTTGTGCAGTGTCTACTCTTCAGGATATCATCGAGCGCAAGCGCAGGAAGGCATCTCAGCTTTCAATAACCGCTACGGCCGAAGCCGATGCTGCTGCCCAATCGGCCGGCAAAGAGCTGGAATCTGTTCCCGATTCAGGGGAGAGGGTCGAAGCTCCATTGGTTTCTCCTCCGCGAGATCAAGGGGATGGTATCGTCCAGACCCCCTCAGCCGACTCCCGAAAAAGGGGCCGGTCGGGAGATGCCGGGCTGAAAGTATACTCTCCTCCCTGGGGAGTTATCGAGACGGATCAAATCATCGTCCCTGCCCCCCAACTGTCTACCGTAGTAGGCCCTGATCTCTGCCGGGGTCTCATTCTGCCCGCCGACAGGCCCACGTTTGCTAAGGCAAACGACCTTGAGGCTTGTACTGAAATGCTGGCTCTGCTCTCCATGGTAAACTTTTTCTCCTTCGGTGTTATTTCCTTCACTTGTATTCAGTGTTTAATTCTTTTCCCTTGTTTATTTCCAGGGGGTCTCTTGGTCGGGCGTTGTGACCGAACGGATGGAGGGCATACAGAAAAAGCTGGAGGCGGCCAACCAGACTGAAGTTCGGGCGGTCAAGGCTGAAGAGGGCCTCCGGAATGCAACTTCTGACTTGGAGAGGGTCACCGGCCAATCTAACTCCTTGAAGGCCGAGAATGATGCCTTGAAGGCAAAGTTGCAGGAGATGGACGCCTTGAGGGCTAGGGTCGAGTGGAGAAACAAACAGCTCAAACTTACAAGGAAGAACGTTCGGAAGCTGAAGAAGACTCTGGAGCTGACCGAAGAAAGATGCTATCAGATGGGGTATGACGGCGCTGTGTTGAAGGCACATTCTCTGGGCCTTGATCATACCCAGCTGATCGATCTTTCGCTCGGGATGACGGATCCAGTTGGTCGGGAGGACACTGATCAACCCTTGGAGGTTTCTTCGGGCGAAGATGAGTCTCTCTCCGACGATCCTTCAGCTGGTGACGCCTTGTAATTTTTGTAGATGTTTTTAATATTCTCGAACTTGTACTGTTTAACTTTGCCTTCGGGCTCTTTATTCATGCCTTCGGGCTTGTAATACTTACTTTGCCTTCGGGCTTGTTTTAATTAAGTTTGCCTTAGCATAATATTCTTTTTTATGCCTCTTCGGCTTCGGCCTTAATTTGGCTTCTGTTTCCGTTCATGCGTCTTTGGCTTTGATTTGCCTTGGCATGATTTTTCTTTTTTATGCATCTTCGGCTTCATTTTGCCTTAGCATATTTATTTTATTTTTATCTTCATGCGTCTTCGGCCTTATATTGCCTTGGCATGATTACTTATATTTTTATGCATCTTCGGTCATTTTTGCCTTAGCATAATTACTTGTATTTTTATGCTTCTTCGGCCATTTTTGCCTTTTTGTGCATCTTTGGTCGTAACCTAGCTGCCCCCAAGTATTTGAGGGGTTTTGTAAATAATTAAGGTCTCGTTCGGTCGGCTGAAAGATATTTCCTCCCGGCCTTAATTAATGTCAAAGCAACTTGAATGCTAAGACAATTTTGTAAGAGGCCAAATTTCATTCGGTCGGCCCCAAATTTGGATTCGTCAAGTATTTGTAGCTTAAAATACAATGTACTTAAACACTACCAATAAGTTAAAAGGCGCATGTTTTACACGGTCGGCCCCAAACATGGGTCTATTAAGCTTAATATTGCGTACTTAGCTTTTCGGCTGTAAATGTACTTAGCTTAACAATAACAGATAAAAAATGGAGCAAAACAATCTTTTCATTAATCATGCAACTCTTACATAGATTTGATTACAGATTGATGCTAGCTTATGGAATTCAGAATAAAGTTGCATAAGACAAAATACTGAAGTAAAAAGCAATAAAATGTCCAGTAAGCTTACTGGTAAAAACGGCGAAGGCGAGCGGCATGCCAAGTGTTTTTGATTGGGCTGCCGTCCGGATGAGCCAATTTGTAGGTGCCCGATCGGACCACTTCAATTACCACGTATGGACCTTCCCAGTTGGGCATAAGCTTGCCTTTTTTTGCTGGCATGGAAGTGGCTAACTCCCGAAGCACTAAGTCCCCGGTTCGGAAGGATCTTTTCTTCACCCCCGAATCATAATACTGGGCTGCCTGCAGTTGGTACCTTAAGTTTCTTTGGTGGGCAGCCTCTCTTTCTTCTTCTAGCAAGTCCACATTTGCCCGGAGTCCGAACTCATTTGACTCCACGTTAAACACTTCCGTTCGATAAGACTCCAGGCCAACTTCGACAGGTAGAAGGGCATCAGTTCCGAAGGCGAGTTTAAAAGGCGTTTCCCCGGTTGAAGATCTCGTAGTTGTTCGGTAAGCCCATAGAACCCATGGTAGTTCTTCAGCCCAAAGTCCTTTAGCTTCCCCCAGCCTTTTCTTGATTCCATCAAAGATGATTTTGTTGGCCGCCTCGATCGCCCCATTTCCCTGGGGATGCCCTACCGAACTGAACTTCTGTTGTATTCCGAACTGAGCGAGGAATTTTCTGAACTTGCTCCCAATGAACTGAGTACCGTTATCGGACACACAAACCATAGGTATGCCAAACCTCAAGATGACCTGTTCTAGCATGAATTTCTTCGCGGCTTCTTCGGTAATGGCCGAAAGGGGTTTTGCTTCTATCCACTTAGTCATATAGTCGATTGCCACAATACAGTATTTCGCTTGTTTAGTGCTGGTGGGTAGGATCCCCACAATATCGACCGCCCACATAGCAAATGGGATCGGGCTAAGGACTGAAGACATCTCTTCGGGAGGCTGCTTCGGGATTGTGCTGAATAGCTGGCATTGCTTGCATTTCTTTGCATACTCTGTTGCGTCTTCTTTCATTTTAGGCCAGAAAAATCCCTGCCTAAGGATCTTGAAGGCTAAGGATCGTCCTGCCAAATGTTCTCCACAAATCCCTTCATGAACCGTCTCCAAAGCAAGCTGTTGTTCATCTTTGTCTAAACACCTAAGTAGCGGCTGGCTTACCGATCGTCTGAACAAACGGCCCCCGACCAGAGTGTAATTTCCCGACCGATACTTCACCTTCTGTGCTTCCCTTCGGTCAAGTGGTAGGACGCCTTTTTCCAAGAAGGCCCTGATGGGAGTCATCCAATTGACCCCTTGATGAATTTCCATGCACTGCTTCTTGTCTATCGAAGGTGTCTTTACTTCGGTCAGATAAATGGACCCACTTAGGTTTTGGGTTTCTGCCGAAGCTAACCTCGAGAGGGCGTCTGCCCGACTGTTGTTTTCTCTAGCTACTTGAGTTAACTCGAAAGTTTCAAACAGCAAAGATTGTTCACGTACCTTAAGGGCGTATGCCTTGGTTCGGGGATCTTTTTGCCCATACTCTCCTGAGAACTGTTTTACCACCAACATTGAATCACTGAACGCCCTAATGTGCTTAACTTCCAAATTTCTTGCCAAATCTAGCCCTGCCAAGAGTGCTTCATATTCGGCTTCGTTGTTTGTCAACGGGAAAGTGAACCTGATGGCTTGACAAATCTCGAATCCTTCTGGGCTTGTAAGAATTAGCCCTGCCCCGCACTTTTCCTTGGCGACCGACCCATCGACAAACAACTTCCATTTTCCCGGTGTCTGAATCATTTGTTCTTCAGGAGCTAAGTCATTCGGCCCCGAAAAAGAGCATTCTACCATGAAATCCGCCAATGCTTGGGCTTTGATCGAAGTCCTTGGTGTATACTCCAAGTCATGCTCCCCCAGTTCGATCGCCCAAGCAACCACTCTGCCCGAGGCCTCTGGCCTTTGCAATATTTTCTTTAACGGCTGATCGGTTACAACTTTGATCGTCCTTCCCTGGAAATAGTGCCTTAGCTTTCTTGCGGCCACTACCAGTCCATAGGCGAACTTCTCTGCATTCGGATATCTTGTTTCCGCCTCCTTGAGAATATGAGAGATATAGAACACCGGATGTTGGTTCCCTTCATGTTCTTTGACCAATACGGCTCCAAGTGTTCGGTCGTTCACAGCCAAGTACAGCTGCAATGTCTCCTTCGGGTCGGGTCTCATTAAGAGTGGGGCTTTCACTAAGTACTCTTTAACATCTTCGAATGCTTTCTGGCAATTTGGCCCCCACTCGAAATTCTTGGACCCCCGAAGTACTTCAAAGAATGGTAGGGCCTTTTCGGCCGATCGGGAGATGAACCTCCTCAGGGCTGCTAGCCGTCCGGTCAGCTTTTGAATGTCCCTGATTGTCTTCGGTGCCTCCATGTCAATGACTGCTTTAATCTTCTCCGGGTTGGCTTCAATTCCTCTGGCGCTAACCATGTATCCCAGAAATTTCCCACTATTCACTCCAAACGTACACTTGTTCGGATTGATCCTCATGTTGTTTCTTCTGAGCGTTTCAAAACATTCCCTCAGATCCTCGGCATGATCCCTGAAAAGGGACTTAACTATCATATCGTCCACATAGCACTCCATGTTCCGACCGATCTGGGCTTTGAACACTTTGTTGATCATCTTTTGAAATGTTGCCCCGGCGTTCTTCAAGCCGAAAGGCATCTTTATGTAGGCATAAGTGCCATTCGGTGTGATGAATGCTGTCTTTGGAACGTCCTCGGCATTCATGGCAATTTGGTGGTATCCTGAGAATGCATCCAGGAAACTGAGTATTTGATGCCCCGAAGTGGCATCTATCAGTTGATCAATGTTCGGCAAGGGGTAGTGGTCCTTCGGACAATGCTTATTCAGGCCGGTGTAGTCGACACACATCCTCCACTTGTCATTAGATTTCTTCACCACCACTACGTTTGCCAACCAATCGGGATAGTCTATCTCTTCAATGAACTTTGCTTCCAGCAATTTTTCGACTTCCACTTGGATTACTTTCTGCCTTTCCATGGCGAAATTCCTCTTCTTTTGTCTTACGGGCTTGGCTTCGGGAGCTACATTTAAACAGTGTTTGGCAACCGCAGGGTCCAAACCTGGCATATCTTCGGGATTCCATGCGAACACGTCGTGAAATTCCCTAATGACCTTGATGACTTTCTCTTTCAAATTCGGCTCCATGCTCTTTCCAATTTGGATCATCTTTCCCGACTGACCCACGTACAGTTCTACCTCTTCGGTCTCTGCAGCCGGCTCAGCAATCGGGCTTGACAGGTCGGCCCCAAACTTTTCCAACTCAATGTTCAGCAGTTGGTGGCTGCCCCCAGCTTCGGTCTCATTTCTTTTCCTCTTTCCGGCTTCGGTCATCTCAATGTCTTTGTCTTTTTCCAAATCCTCCAACATGATTATTCTGGCGGCTTTCTGATCGCCTCTCATTTCTCCAACTCCATGTTCAGTTGGGAACTTCAACTTCAGATGAGGGACAGAGGACACGGCCTGGAACAAAGATAAGGCTGGCCTTCCTAAAATTCCGTTGTACGGACTGTCGACCCGGACGACATAGAACTTTGCTTCCTTCACCACAGTGTATGGCGCTTTTCCCATCATGACAGACAAAGTGATGGCCCCTTCTATCGGTACAGGCTGATTTCCGAAGCCATACAAGGGTGCCTCGTGGCATGGCTCCAACTGTTCACCTCCCAAATTCATCTTGCAATATGTCCGGTGATATAGAATGTTGACTGAGCTCCCTTCGTCCACCAGCACTCTCCATATCTTGTTTTCCCCGATTACTGGGTTTATAACAAGTGGGTCTTCGTGCGGCCATATCACGTCCTCGTAGTCATCTTCTGTGAAGGAGATAGGCAATGGTTGCTTAGCTGAACTTGACTGGTACAGGTTGTAGATCTGTCTGGCGTACTTTTTTCTTGCTGTCTTACTGTCCCGATCAAGCACTGTTCCTCCGGAAATTGTCCTGACCTCCCCTCGGTACTTCTCCGAACTTTCAGCTTCCTTCCTTTTCTCCTTGGACTCGAGTTTGTCCCTCAAGTCGCCCACAAATTGGGTCAGCTCCCCATCTTTGATCATCCTTTCAATTAACTTCTTCAAATGATAGCACTCCTCGGTGTTGTGACCTTTGTCCCGATGGTAGTCACAATATTTGCTGTCGCTTCTTCTATTCTCAGGGGTCTTCAACTTGGGTGGTCTGACAAACCCAGGTTTACCCTTTATCTCATGGAGAATCTTCGAGATAGGTGTGTTTAACGGTGTGAACACAGTGCTATCTCTATCTCTTCTTCGTTCGGCCCCTTTGTCGGGCCTTGTATCATTCAACCTGCTCTTGATATCTCCTCGACCCCTTCGGTCGTCTCTTCTGTCGTCCCTTCGGTCATCCCTTCTGTCATACCTATCATTTTTCTTCTCCTTGTACCCCCCAATTGATTCCAATTTTCTTCTAATGGCCTCTCCTCTCACATATATATCATTTAAAGATTTGGGAGGCATATCATAAAGAGAGGACCGAAGCTTCTTACCTTTGATAGGGTCGAGGCCTGCTGCGAGGAACCCAGCCGCCTTGACTTTGTCCAAGTTGGTGACCATACCGGCTTCCTCTTTGAACCTTGCTAAGTAATCACCCAAATCTTCGTTCGGCCCCTGCCTGCAGTGGATCAGGGCTTCAGTATCCTTCTCTCTTCGGCACAAATGTGAGTAGTGCCTCAAGAATTTTTTCTTCACTTGCTCATACGAGCCTATCGACCTAGGTCTTAGCGACCTGTACCACATGGATGCATTCCCCTTCAGGTAGGTCTTGAACATCTTACATAGCATCACATCGCAGTGCCCCATCCCAGTCATGAGCGATTCATATTTCTCACAATGATCTTCGGGGTCACCCTTTCCGTTAAATTCATTCATCTTCGGGAACTGCCTTCCGGGAGGCGGTCGAAAGTGTTCGACGTCTTCGGTCACCACTGGCTCGTGGCTGACCTTTCTCTCTCCAAACATGGCCTTCTCAATTCTCCGGATGCGATCGTCCGTGTGTGGACCCTCCTCTTCCGAATCGGAGGAACAAACCACCTTTGACCGGGTTCTCCTCGAGTATGATTCAGAGTCCCTGACTCATCTTCATCATTTCTGGTTCTTGGCCTCTTATCTCTTCGGTCGTCCACCTCCGTGTCTTCGGCTTCTAGAGCCTCGCGGAGGGTCTTTTCTTGTAGCTCGATCTCTTCCCTTTGGAGCTTTAGGGCCTCTAGCCTTAAACGGTCAGCCTCCCTCTTTTTGGCCAGACGTTCGGCCTCCTTACTGCTTTTCTCCTTTTCTATTTCTTTCCGTTTCCCCTTGGCTTTTTGTTCCTCTCGCCACTTCATCAGAATTTCCCTTTGTTCTTCGGGAGACGGTATGTCCCCCTCTTCGTCGAAAATCAAAAGCCTTGGGGTGATGGGAGGAGTGGTGCGAGTATTTCCGGCTATAGTGCTATCGTCAGCTGTTGGTATCTCGGTTTCATTCGCCATTGCTAACTGTATAATTCAACACAAACGCAACTCTACGTTCCCACAGACGGCGCCAAATGTTACGACTGTATTTCACCGGACCTTGGTTCGGTCGGACCTGCAAATGAGAAGAATGCGAGGGTTTGGCCCCCCGATTCACCTTCGGTGTGAGAATAAGTTAGTCGGTTTTTGGTAAGGTAATTTAGAACGTAGAGTGTTTGTGTTGTGTGTAATTGTGTGTGAAATGAAAGGAAGAACCTGACTAATATTCATCTCCTTCCGGGCGGTTATCCGAATAGTGGGCATCGTGTGCCGACGTGTCCCACGTTCTCGGGAGTTGGAACCATACGACCGTTATCGGCAACTGGACCAGGCGAATATGGGCCTCTGTTCGGGCTTGAGGCGTTGAAATATCGGTTCGGCCCATAAAGGAGATGGGCCTCTAACAAACACAACTAGTCAAATGTGGTCCAGATATCTTACCATTCGAATCATCGAAACGAAGACTCGAGAGAGACAAACAAAGAGGCCTCCATCTCTTAGACAAGGTACTGGTACGCACAGCTGAATCAAATGGAAGGAATGAGAGGATTTTGATGAGCACTAAGTCGGGCAAATCACTGATTCTATCTACCCTTGAAATCTTTGATCTCTTTGTTATCTTTGATCTTTTTGAAGCCATTAGCAGATATGAATCAAGAAACAAAAGGGGTGGGAGAAAAATTAAAGTAGTGATTATTACAAGGGAATGTCTGTCTGAATCAAGAAACAAAAGTAGTATGAATGAATTCAATGAAAGAAAAGGGGCAGCAAAATGAGGGCAGTAGGGTTTGAGTGCAAGAGAATAAGAGATAGCGGGGCAGCAGTATACAAATACTACTACTACTAGTAGTGCTAGGCTAAGAGCAAGTCCAATATGAAAAGAGGAGGGAAACTATTATTTTATTTGTTAGTAGTATTTTTGTGTGTTCGTTCGCAGGGAAGGACTGAATGTAATATCAAGTTCAGGTTTCTTATCTCTTTATGTCTAGAAGTGTGTGAGAAGAATTTTGGGTTTGTGTATTAACTAAATTATCCAAGAACTAATTATAAGCACTAAGAATTGATTTTAAACTGAGATTCAAATATATGGGAAAACAATCTAAGAACTGGGGTTCTTCACTTGGTCTCAATACATGCTCAATATTAATGTGATATCTGTGTTCCTACCTTGCTGAAAACAATTCTTCTAAAGTTATACTGTACCCTCCCAGGTTACAATATAGTGCCTACAGCTACACCCTAATTGTCACTCCCGTGATACAATCAAAGTATATCTATAAACTGTTAAGTGCCAAGAATTATATGTCTCACAATTCTCCTATTAATCTCCCGATCTAATATTCAAATTATGTCTGTTAAATCATGTACTAAGATTGCAACTTCTCTCCCAAGCTTATTACAATCCCTAGAATACAATCAAAAGTTAGCTACTCTTCTAATTGTGTTAAGATCTCATTAACAGATCAGCAAAGCAGAAAATCACGTAATCAAGCATGCATGAATACCAAGGAATACTACCCAATCCTCAGATTAGAGAATTAGTTACGCATAATTAAAGAAGAAAACAAAATAATAATGATAATGAATAAAAACATAATATTGAAGAAAGAATTGAAGATCGAAAGTACCTTAATACGATTAAAAGCTATCAATTGTTCTAGCTATGAATTGTTATCTCTATGAATTGTTATCTATGAATTGTTATCTATGAATTGTTATGATTTACAATGGTAGGATGTGTTTAAATAGGCTCTACAAATCTTCCCCAGCAAGAAAATACCAAAACAGAATTATAATAGAATTTCTGCAAAATACGTTTCCTAAACTGATTCTGTTTTTAAGGAAAATTCGTAGCTGACTTTTCTTCAGATATTCTGGAACGTTCCAATCGTAATTGGACCTCTGGACCACTTTAGAATGATAGAGAATCTCGTTATCTTCGCGTGGACTGCTTACGGGCCTCAAACGGAGTTGTAGAACTCAAGATATGGCCAAAATAGTAAAAACTGTAATTTTTCAGCACCGCGCGCGTGCAACCTGCGCCCAACAGTCTGTTCTTCACGCAGATTGCTCCTATCCGGCGCAATTTACTCGTGGGAATACTATCCCAAGTTGTAGAAAATCTCCCAGGCTTCGCGTGGGCAGTAAGATCGCTGAAAACGGACTTCTAGAACTCCAGATATGGCCCAAACAGTATAAGCTGCGCAACCCTTCTCAAAAATCCGAATTTTAATCAATTAAATCTCCAAAAACGATAGAAGCATCAACTTTAATCAACATTCTCGTAAATCTGCACAACTAAGCAAAACACATCAAAACTACAACAACTTGAGTCCAAAACAATCAATTTAAGCCGAACGGAGACATTCCAAGTGGATATAAAATCCACTTATCAAACCCCCAAACTTAAACTGATGCTTGTCCTCAAGCATAAACAATTATAACTACCTAATTAGTACCACTTCCGTAGGTGATCACGGTTGCATTTGGCATATGCAACAAGCCCTTTAAACCCCTAGGCAGCCCTAGTGGACGAGTAAGGTCTCGTGAGGGTCTATAGCGAATGTACCCACAAAATCCATTTAACCTAATGCAATGCAATGCATGAATACAACTAATATGAGAAATGCAATTAATCTAGCCTACCATACCTTCAAATCCTCTCATGCCATATCAACTTAAGAATCAAAGTAAATACGCAATGTCTTGGTGTCGAAAGTGCAAGTATTCACATAGTCTACTCAATGAACATGCATAAGTTCTCACAAGTCCATGTCACGTGTAAGAATAAGTTAGTAAACATGCTAAACCTACAAGAGTACATCTTTGAGACAAAACTCGGGATCTCATACGCAAAAACAAGCAAACACTCACAATCCACTCACAAAAGAATATTCACTCAAGATCAAGGGTGAGTGTATCACTCAATTCCAGCAAAATCATAAGCATGCTTAACATTTGGTATCAATCTAACTCTTAACACAACATACATCAATGACGATAATCAAAAGGTCTTTAATTGGGTTGTAACGGGGCTAGGGACAAGGTATGTCAAATAAGCCAAAAACAGGTGAAGTGTCAAAAGCTAGTAAGCACCATAATAAATCATACACAACACTCTAATTCCTCCCACATAAATTTTACTAAGAACACTCGACTAGTCGACTAAAGTAGGATCACAACAAACACAAACATGCTCTCATAATATTTTTTTTCTTCTCCTTTTCTTTTTTTTTTCTTTTTTTTTTTCGAGAGCTAAATAAAACAATAATATAAATAATAACAATGATCCCCCAATTTATTACATATGCCGACTATCAAGTAAACAACCAAACCCAATCTCAATATTTTCCCCAAAAGTATGACCAACAATAAACCCCTCCTTGCACACCTTATTACTCCCTTAAGCACTTTACTAGCCTTTGACAATGTGGGTTCAAATTAATGTACGGCCAATACAAGAAAAAGGTATAGGCAAGTAATGTGGTATGTCACCGAAAAAATAGGATTAAGCTCAACGGGTTAACTAATTGATCATGTAAACATGGTGTGGTAATATGGGAAAATATGCGGTTATTCCTAATTGCCTTTATCATTTTAATCGTCAAATAATGTCATGCGTTTCAAGAAAGACCTCAAACAACTGCTAGCAATGCAAACAATCCGTGGACACTCAAGCAAACGAATAAATTGCAAAAAATATGCAATATGGCTCAAAAACTCACTTGGTGGAAAAACATACTCAATCCCAAGCAAACATCTCTCTAACGCACCAACTTGTATTCAAAGCATGCAAACTAAATCATCTTGCAGATATTCATGTCCTTCTAATTACTTACAACATTCAATAAGTCTACTAGCTTCAACTTACTAGTGTATGTGTGTGCACAAGAACAAAGCATATCACTTCTCAATCAAAAGCGTCAACAACACAAAATTCCTATCAAGCATGGGTGCAAATGCAAACTATTATGAACTCACAAGATATACGAAAATAAAAAACAGAATGTCCTATATGAAACAAACGTAGATAACACGAACAAATATGCATAATTTACTACTACTAATATGCAAAGCATGAAATCCTACATGAACAAATAATACAACAACAACTACTAATCCCTCAAACCACCCCCAAACTTAAAATATTCAATGTCCGCATTGAATGGAAGTAAATACAAGGGATAATAGAAAACATACCTAAATAAAATTGCCGAAAAGCGTGGGTTGCCTCCCACGAAGCGCTTCTTTAACGTCAATAGCTTGACGTTACTTCTACCTGGAAACTTCAATGAGGAGAAAAAACAAACAGATGCACATATCTACGAATTTCTAATATAAGTTTATTGTTCAAATAAACCTTAGATTCATTGAAAGGTACGAAAACTTTCAAGAACCTATCATGCTCAAGAGACTTGGAAACATCAAAATAGCTAGAAAAGTCGTGAGAATAATCATTATAAGTACGACTCATATACTCCTCCCAAATCGGATCCTTATACTCTAAAGCAAGATTTTCAACTTCCTCAATCTTAACTTCCTTCTCTTTTATAATTGGACACTCATCAATTTTAATCTCGTCTACCAATGTATTAAGCTCAAAATTTTCTAGATTTGGTAGAATTTCAATTGCATCCAAATTATCATTAATGCGCATGGGACAATTATCAACTACACAAGTAGACTCATCAGACACAACATTATCATCAATTGCTAAACAAGAATCATGGCATAGAGGAAAATTTACACAAGGGGGAGTTCTATAACAACCTTCATGCCACACTGCTCGAACTTCCCAAATAAAATTATTTAGTTTAGCATTCTCCTCGTACCAAGCTATTGAATCACATGGAATATCATTGTTACTAGCAATCTCTAAAGTTGGTTCATCAAAAACTCCCAAAGAAAGTAAGGGAGGATTAGACTGAGTTCCTTGAATCATTTTATTTAGCGCAATCTCCCAATCAGCAGGTAAAGAAGGATTAGACTGAGTTAAACTCGTATCAACATCATTACACATATATGGATAAACATCATCATGATATTGATTTTCAAACGAATATGAATAATCATTGCTAGGGGCATATGGAGCATAACATGAGTTCTCAGAATAGAACGAATTCACCTGATATGCATTACAATCCTCATAAGAATTGAATTGTGGGTAAGGATTGAAGTCTTGATATCGTTCTTGACTGTTGTAGAAATTCTGAGCGTTGTTCCAACCAAAGTTGTACTCCATCTAGTCTCTCTCCTCAAAACCTGTTTTAAGTTGTCTACCTCAAAGAACCTGTAGACACTCCAAAGAAAGACACACAAAAAGAAAGAAAAGAAAAATATATACAAAGATAAAATCTAAACAATAAGAAACAATTAACCTAAACTCAAGTATACTGCCTTCCCCGGCAGCGGCGCCAATTTGTTAGTAGTATTTTTGTGTGTTCGTTCGCAGGGAAGGACTGAATGTAATATCAAGTTCAGGTTTCTTATCTCTTTATGTCTAGAAGTGTGTGAGAAGAATTTTGGGTTTGTGTATTAACTAAATTATCCAAGAACTAATTATAAGCACTAAGAATTGATTTTAAACTGAGATTCAAATATATGGGAAAACAATCTAAGAACTGGGGTTCTTCACTTGGTCTCAATACATGCTCAATATTAATGTGATATCTGTGTTCCTACCTTGCTGAAAACAATTCTTCTAAAGTTATACTGTACCCTCCCAGGTTACAATATAGTGCCTATAGCTACACCCTAATTGTCACTCCCGTGATACAATCAAAGTATATCTATAAACTGTTAAGTGCCAAGAATTATATGTCTCACAATTCTCCTATTAATCTCCCGATCTAATATTCAAATTATGTCTGTTAAATCATGTACTAAGATTGCAACTTCTCTCCCAAGCTTATTACAATCCCTAGAATACAATCAAAAGTTAGCTACTCTTCTAATTGTGTTAAGATCTCATTAACAGATCAGCAAAGCAGAAAATCACGTAATCAAGCATGCATGAATACCAAGGAATACTACCCAATCCTCAGATTAGAGAATTAGTTACGCATAATTAAAGAAGAAAACAAAATAATAATGATAATGAATAAAAACATAATATTGAAGAAAGAATTGAAGATCGAAAGTACCTTAATACGATTAAAAGCTATCAATTGTTCTAGCTATGAATTGTTATCTCTATGAATTGTTATCTATGAATTGTTATCTATGAATTGTTATGATTTACAATGGTAGGATGTGTTTAAATAGGCTCTACAAATCTTGCCCAGCAAGAAAATACCAAAACAGAATTATAATAGAATTTCTGCAAAATACGTTTCCTAAACTGATTCTGTTTTTAAGGAAAATTCGTAGCTGACTTTTCTTCAGATATTCTGGAACGTTCCAATCGTAATTGGACCTCTGGACCACTTTAGAATGATATAGAATCTCGTTATCTTCGCGTGGACTGCTTACGGGCCTCAAACGGAGTTGTAGAACTCAAGATATGGCCAAAATAGTAAAAACTGTAATTTTTCAGCACCGCGCGCGTGCAACCTGCGCCCAACAGTCTGTTCTTCACGCAGATTGCTCCTATCCGGCGCAATTTACTCGTGGGAATACTATCCCAAGTTGTAGAAAATCTCCCAGGCTTCGCGTGGGCAGTAAGATCGCTGAAAACGGACTTCTAGAACTCCAGATATGGCCCAAACAGTATAAGCTGCGCAACCCTTCTCAAAAATCCGAATTTTAATCAATTAAATCTCCAAAAACGATAGAAGCATCAACTTTAATCAACATTCTCGTAAATCTGCACAACTAAGCAAAACACATCAAAACTACAACAACTTGAGTCCAAAACAATCAATTTAAGCCGAACGGAGACATTCCAAGTGGATATAAAATCCACTTATCATTATTGATAAAAGTGATATAAGGGAGCCTTAAAGATAAAGGATGACATGATGCTCTTAACTTTTTAAGGAAAAGTTAAGAGGATGTTGGTGCACTATTTTATACCTAATTCCTTATAATTTGAGTTAGGAGGTCATAAAAGGGATCTATTGGATTTGCTCTGAGAGCATCTCCAATGGTATCAGCTAAAAATGGTTGGCTAAATCAGATAAAATATTGATTATGTAAAATTTGCTGAACCTGTAATAAGTTGTAGTAAGTTGTGCTCCAATGGTATATTGGCTATAAAGTTTATATATACTGTAAATATAGTATGTTATTATTATTTTAGGTTGTTATTAGTTGAATATATTTTTATAAGGTAATAGATCATGTAAAATCATTCTTACAGGTCTGTAGTGGTTGGCCAAATATAGCCAACGAAAAGAGATTATCTAAATTTTTTGCTAAGGATAATGTCCCATTGGAGTGAAGTTTTTTTTACATAATTTCTATATATTTTATTTATGGTAGTATTTATATGATTTTAACTAAGGGGTCTTCTGCATTGGAGATGCTCTAAGGGGGTTTTCTCTCTCTTAACTTGCACTATTTTAGGAAAGGGAAAATAATTTAAAAAATATATTCAGAATCCGTTATATTTAATTTAGATTTATAAGAGCATCTCCAATGGTATTAGTTAAAAATGGATGGCTAAATCAGATAAAATATTGATTAGGTAAAATTTGTCGAATCTGTAAGAAGTTGTGCTCCAATGGTATATTGGCTATAATGTTGTATATATTGTAAATATAGTATGTTATTATTATTTCAGGTTGTTATTAATAGAATATATTTTTTTAAGGTAATAGATCATGTAAAATCTTCCTTACAGGTCTCTAGAGGTTGGCCAAATATAACCAACGAAAAGTGATTATCTAATTTTTTTGCTAACAGTAATGTTCCTGATATTTTTTTTACATAATTTTTATAAAATTTATTTATGGTAATATATTTGTGACTCTAAAAGATATTTAAATCACCTAATTTGATCTAGATTTAGAAAATACTATTTTAGGAAGAAGGAACTCGAAATGGATTTAGAATATTCAATTTAGATATTAAAATCAAGTAATATTCAATTTAAATTTGATAGATATTCGATTTAGATTCTAAAAACTTATCAGAATTTGATAAAATCTAAAAATTGTGCATTTATACAAACTTTAACAACTAAAAACATTTTTTCCTAAAAAAAAGATTTAATAAACTTGACAAAATTTGAAAAAAATCTAAAAATTTGATGATATTCTATATGTTTATATATAAAAGCTTTAACAACAAAATAAGATTGTGCATTCATACAACGGTGCAAATTCTTTTTTACAAAGTTGGAAAAACATAATAAGAGCATCTCCAATGGGGTCATCTAAAAATTATTGGTTAAATTAATATTTGCTGAACCTGTAATATATTTGTTGAACCTGTAAGGTGTTGTACTCCAATGGAGTTGGATATAATGATTAGTTATATTTCAAAAATAGTATGTTATTATTATTTCAAGTTGTTAAAAATGGAATTTTATTATTTTAATATGGTAATTGATGATGTGGAGTTTCGTTACAGGTCTTTAGAGGTTCGACAAATATAGCCAATATAATCAGATTATCTAAAATTTTAGATAACAGTAATATTCCGTTGGAGATGAATTTTTTTTACACAATCTCTAAAATTTTTATTTATGGCATATTTGACATACTTTTAACTAAGGAGTTTGCATGGTTGGAGATGCTATAAGAGATAAATTAAATAGCTAATTCATTTTTTTTTTATAATAAGGCTTATATGTGTCTTATAAAGTGAGCATCTATTTTAAGAAATTTCGAGAATGAGCGAAAGTTGAGTATCTATTTTAAGAAATTTCGGAACGAGCGATGAGACAACAAGAACGGTCTAATTCTGTCTATATTAAAATGGTATAAGTTGATATATTATGTAATTTTTCCTTTCTTTTATAGGCTGCTTAAATCTTTTCCTTAAACTTCTCTTCAAACTTTTTTTGTAAATTTGACAAAGTACATATTGTAATATTTTGGACCATTACACGTATACAGATTTTGATTATTTGTTATTTTTAAAAAATTGAAATTTGTCGGTTGTTAATTAGAAATATGACTAAATCCTTTATTCGAGAACCAGACATATTTGATTATAAAACCTTGAGTTCTCGAATAAGTATAGTTACTTCTCCAATGAACTTCTCGGTTAAGTCATTTTAACTTCTCGGACATCTTGAACTCGTTCAAATAACTTCTCTAACTGATTTCTCTAGCTAAATAAAGTAACACTTTTTCACTTTCAAGGAACTTGTGTTGAAAAACTCCTGTAAAGTGAGCTAATTTTGTTATTATTTCACAGCTTAGGATATGGTAAGGTTACTTAAAAACAATTTAGCAAAAAAAAAAGGTTACTTAAAAACACTGCCACAGTATGCTGCGCACATTCATTAGGAACTACATTCATCTGCGATTGAGCTAATTTTTACAAAGGCGGGAGTTGATCTACAATACTCAAATTAATAAAAAAAACATTTTCAACAATGAAATGAAGAAACTGAGTGCAGCTCTTGTGTAGCAAGCATCCTTTAGGTACGTCATAATTCCACGGGAGTAGCAGCTACTTCCTTCTACACATAGAATTCGCATTTAGAATAGAAATTAAATAAGACTGGATGTAGCCCAACTGTCCTAACATGCAGAAAGATTTGTGAATTGGAACAAAAAGTGTTAAGCAGGTCGGCATCAACAACTTATATATTTATATAGAGTAAAGTGCACTTTGTGTACTTGTAGTTTGGCCTAGACACCACTTGCAATATCGAACTTTAAAGTCGAGCATCTGCAATACTGAACAAGCTATTTACTTGCACGTTATGTACTGCCGTCAACCTGACACTAACTCCGTTAATTTAACAGGGGTAAAAATGTATTGGAATTAAATTTCAACACTATATGGCATGCGGGCTACGATGGTTCCGATACACATAGGTTGTGCTTCTTCACGAGAACTGGTCTACCTGGTTGCAGCAGACACCATAGTAGCTACTATAAGCACTTATGTCATATAAGTGATAAGTAGATCAGTCAGTAGAGTGTTTGGTAAATCAGAACTTATAATCAGTAGACTGTTTGGGTAAATCAGAACTTATAAGTTAACTTTTTTTTATAATTTTCAAAATATTTGTTTTTTTATATATAACAATGGATATCAATGTATAGATCTCGATGAATAGGAAAATTTGATATATACATATCAATTTTCTAATGAATGGATCGAGAGATATATGGTTTTGAAGATTTGAAGGATAATATATATTGCGTATATCGAGAATAAGTTATAAGTTATAAGTTGAAAGTTAAGGATTCTTAACATTCAACTTATGGGTTTATAAGTTATAAGTTGAGCTAAAACTTATTTTGGCAAACACCATAAGTGCTTATGAGCTTATAAGTCATAAGCTCACAGTAATATGATAAAAACAAACAGGCCCTATGTATTCATCACACAAAAGGAAAATTATTGATTTTTTGACCTTAAGCTTATGAGTTTCTACAAATGATGATGAGTTTGATAATACACCTCTGTTCTAAATACAGCGGAAAATTGTAGCTTTTTGGAATACAGATTATAGTGTGCATTGATGGGAATACGATAAGAAAACGGAGAACAATTTGTGTATTCTTATATCAACTCTATCAATAAGTAAACAAGTCAGACAGTGTATACAGAGGATATAAACACAAATAACACAAGAACTTTTACGTGGAAACCTTCCCGGTGTAGGAAGTAAAACCACGAGACCGATATCGGAGTTTACCCAAAATTTCACTATGAACAAGAAGGTTACAAGAGTGAATCTCTAGCTCAGACTAGAGTATACAAAACCTTACTACTTTTCTTGCATACACAGCCAAGCAATTTATCTAGCAAAAAGAGAGTGAACCACTCATCATGTTTTTGGTGAACTAACTTATTATGTTTTAGTGAACTAAGTCATTGAGTGAACTAACTCATTATGTTTGGGTGAACCAACTCAAGTTGTCTCTCCAAAGTAGTTTGCTTTCGGCTATGAGTTGCAATAAACAAATTCCTTCTTGTGACAGCATCCTATGTGTATTTATTTGGTCATTGGGCTCCCACATAGGAAGGACCCAACAAATCTCCCTCTCATGACGATGTGGGAGTGATCACCATCCCGGCAATCAACTTACAATGCTCAAGCTTTCCTCTAGGCAGTGATTTTGTCATCATATCAGAACCATTCTCATCTGTATGAACTTTATCCACTTCCATTAGCTTAGCATCAAGAACATCCTGTATCCAATGATACCGTACCTCAATGTGTTTTGATTTTGAGTGAAAAGATGAATTCTTAACAAGATGGATTGCACTCTGATTATCACAGAGTAGTACATACCTATTCTGTTCAAACCCTAGTTCTTTCAAGAACTTCTTCAACCATAGAAGCTCTTTACTTGCTTCTGTCACTGCAATGAACTCAGATTCTGTTGTTGACAATGCAACACATTTTTGCAGTCTTGACTTCCAGGAAATAGCACCACCACATAACTTAATCAAATATCCAGAGGTGGATTTTCTAGTGTCAATGTCTCCAGCTAAATCTGAATCAGAATAAGCCAGTAACTGAACATTTTCCATCCCAAAACTGAGCTTTAATTTAGAGGTTCCTCGTAGATACCTCATAATCCATTTCACTGCATTCCAATGCTCTTTACCTGGGTTTGACAGAAACCTACTCACAACACCAACTGCATGAGCCAAATCAGGTCTAGTACACACCATGGCATACATGAGACTTCCAACTGCAGATGCATATGGAATGTTTGCCATATCTCTCTTTTGATCATCAGTTGATGGACACTGATTCTTACTTAACTTGAAATGACTAGCTAGTGGTGAACTAACCACTTTTGCTTTGTCCATCCTGAATTTTTGAAGGACCTTTTCAATGTATTTCTCCTGTGAAAGAAACAGCTTCTTTGAATCTCTATCTCTAGTAATTTGAATGCCAAGAATCTGCTTTGCTGGCCCTAAGTCTTTCATTGCAAAAGATTTACTTAATTGCTTCTTCAAGGAATCGATTCTTGAAGTATCCTTTCCAACAATAAGCATATCATCCACATAGAGTAAGAGAATAATGAAATCACCATCAGCAAATTTCTTCACAAATACACAATTATCAGAAGATGTCTTCTTGTATCCTTGCTCCCTCATAACTGACATAAACTTCTTATACCACTGTCTTGGAGCTTGCTTTAAACCGTATAGACTCTTCTTCAATCTCCAAACATATTCTTCTTTTCCTTCAACCACAAAACCTTCAGGTTGTTTCATGAAAATTTCTTCTTCCAAATCACCATGTAGAAATGCAGTTTTAACATCCATTTGCTCAATCTCCAAATTTTGGCAAGCAGCAATGCCTAGAACTGCACGAATAGATGACATTTTTACAACTGGGGAGAATATTTCATCAAAATCAATCCCTTTTTTCTGACCAAAGCCTTTGACTACCAATCTTGCTTTGTATCTAGGTTGCAACAGATTGTCATCTTGTTTCAACTTATATACCCATCTATTCCTCAAAGCTTTTCTTCCTTTAGGTAGCTTAACCAACTCAAATGTATGATTTTCTCGAAGTGACTCCATCTCATCATTCATTGCATCAATCCACAAATTTTTACATTCACTACTAACAGCCTCATTATAGCACTCAGGCTCACCTGCATCAGTTAGCAAAACATATTGATCATGAGCATACCTAGTAGAGGGTTGCCTGTCTCTAGTAGATCTTCTAAGTGGAACTTCTTCAGGTTGTTCATCATCTTCTTCAACCTCTTGTTCGGCCATAAAGTCATGGTCATGATCACCATCATCATGAATGTGAGATTCTCTTGAGGTAGAGGTTTCTCCCTCTACAGTTTCTTCAACTTCTATAGGAACATGTGCAAGAGGAATGTGATTCAAATCAACTAAATCACTTCTAGAAATAGGCTCCAAGTTCTGACCTTTTTCAATGTCATGAACTATTTGATCTTCTAAGAACACAGCATCTCTGCTCCTAATTAGCTTCTTGTTAACTGGATCATGAAATCTATAGCCTAAATCATAAAGGCCATATCCAATAAATACACACTCTCTTGTCTTCGAATCAAGCTTGGACCTCTCATCTTTAGGAATGTGCACATAAGCTTTGCACCCAAAGACACGAAGATGATTATAAGAAACTTCTTTACCTGTCCAAACTCTATCAGGTATATCTCCATCTAGAGGTACAGATGGACTGAGATTCAAGACATGTACCACTGTATTCAAAGCTTCACCCCAAAAATATTCAGGGAGTTGTGATTGAGACAACAAGCACCTCACCCTTTCCACTAATGTTCTATTCAATCTCTCAGCCAAACCATTCAACTGAGGGGTTTTTGGAGGTGTCTTTTGATGTCTAATACCTTGCTGTTTGCAGTATTCATCAAATGGACCAATGTACTCACCTCCATTATCACTTCTGATACACTTTAACTTTTTCCCAGTTTATCTCTCAACTGAAGCTTGAAACTGCTTGAAAACTTCCAATACTTGGTCTTTTGTTTTCAAGGTATAGACCCAAACCTTCCTGGAGTAATCATCAACAAATGTAACAAAGTATGAACAACCACCAATTGTTTTGGTCTTGAAAGGACCACAAACATCAGAATGTACCAAGTCAAGTGGACTTGATTTTCTTGAAGGAGTAGAGCTTTTGAAAGAAACTCTATTCTGCTTTCCAGCCAGACAATGTACACATTTCACCAAATGGTTTTTCTGTATACCTGGAATGTACTCCTTCTTCCTCAATATGGCCAGCCCCTTCTCACTAATATGGCTGAGTCTTTTATGCCACAAATTAGTCATTTCTTCATCATTAACAGCATTTATTCTCTCAGCAGGTACACTTGCAGACATAATGTAGAGAGAAGAGCATTTCTTACCTTTAGCCACAACCAATGAGCCCTTGGTAAGCTTCCATATACCATTCATGAAGGTATTGCAATAGCCCTCATCATCTAGCTTCCGTGTAGAGATCAAGTTTAATCTCAGGTCAGGTATGTGTTTAACACCCTTCAAAAACAGTCTTGCCCCCATGCCTGTTTCTAGACAGACATCACCAATGCCAATCACCTTTGATGTCTCATTATTTCCCATGTTTGCAGAACCAAAATCACCATGGGTATAAGATGAGAAAAAATCTCTTCTAGAGGTAGCATGAATTGTAGCCCCACTGTCAACTACCCAATCACTATCATCAGTCACAAAATTCACAGCATCATCACCAAGAACAATGAAGTAGCTTTCTGAAACTGTAGCAATTTGTTTCTCATCACCACTATCATCACTTTTCTTCTCCTTGTTCTTTTCTTCTTTTCCCTTGTTGTTGCTCCCAGAACTATTCTTCTTTCTCAACTTAGGACAATACTTCTTAGTATGTCCAAACTCATGACAATAGTAGCACTCACAATCTGCAAATTTATTAGACTTGCCCTGACTCTTGCTTCTGCTTTTACTTCGAGTTTTTCCACCTCGATTTTCACTTCTACCACGTTTTTCAACTACAAGAGTTTCTGAATGTGAAGAGAAGCCAACTATTTTTCTTCTCATATCTTCATTAAGCATGCTACTTTTAGCCAATGCCATAGAAATCTTACCTTCAGGAGCTGAATTAGAAAGGGACATTCTGAAAGTATCCCATGAGTCTGGCAATGAACCAAGTAACCATAATGCCAAAACCTCATCCTCAAATTTGATACTCATAGCTGCCAACTGATGTATCATTCCCTGAAAGTTGTTCAAGTGATCTGTTAAAGATGATCCATCTTGATACCCCAAATGCATCAATTGTTTGAACATAAATAGCTTGTTGTTTCCTGTCTTTCGAGCATATAACTCCTCAAGTTTGTTCCACAAAGTCCTAGCATGTGTTTCTTCTATAACATGATTCAACACATTATCATCAACCCATTGTCGAATGAAACCACAAACTTGTAAATGAGTTATCTTCCATTCTGCTTCTGACTTGTCATTTGGTCTTTCTTCACCAAACACTGGTAAGTGGAAGCCTTTAACATAGAGAAGGTCTCTCATCTTTGCCTTCCAAATGTGATAATTCGAACCATTCAACATCACCATTCTGCTTGTATTCACATCCATAATTATCACAGTATGAGTGTAGAACCTGGAGCTCTGATACCACTTTGATGGGAATACGATAAGCAAACGGAGAACAATTTGTGTATTCTTATATCAACTCTATCAATAAGTAAACAAGTCAGACAGTGTATACAGAGGATATAAACACAAATAACACAAGAACTTTTACGTGGAAACCTTCCCGGTGTAGGAAGTAAAACCACGAGACCGATATCGGAGTCTACCCAAAATTTCACTATGAACAAGAAGGTTACAAGAGTGAATCTCTAGCTCAGACTAGAGTATACAAAACCTTACTACTTTTCTTGCATACACTGCCAAGCAATTTATCTAGCAAAAAGAGAGTGAACCACTCATCATGTTTTTGGTGAACTAACTTATTATGTTTTAGTGAACTAAGTCATTGAGTGAACTAACTCATTATGTTTGGGTGAACCAACTCAAGTTGTCTCTCCAAAGTAGTTTGCTTTCGGCTATGAGTTGCAATAAACAAATTCCTTCTTGTGACAGCATCCTATTGTATTTATTTGGTCATTGGGCTCCCACATAGGAAGGACCCAACATGCATAATAACTTTATTCTTTCATTGTAAGTTTATTATGAAGACCTACCCTAGCTAGTAGCTACTTGGATCGAACCTGGCCATGAAGAAATAAACATTATTCGTTTCAGGTCAAAAGCTAACTAGAAACTGGAAAGAAACCCAAAAGAGAGTTCGTCGCAGCACCACTTATAAAGAGGAAAATGTGGAATCGCAGCCTTGTAATATGAAAACTTTTTGGAGTTATTTTACGGTTATTTTGGACTTCACACAGTCTAGGATGTTCTGTACAAGAAGTACTCCATCGCTAATGACAGAGAGACTGCCAGAATTAAGGTAAGTGAGTTTATAATCTAGGATTTTGTGCTTCTGGCCTATAAAGATACTGCAGGCATTTAGGTACCCCATAAAGTGTTCTGTGGCTTTGTTAAGTTAAAAAATATAGCCAAGAAGATTATTGAGATAGAAAGAAAGATAAGGTAAGGTAGCAGAAAGGCGGCAGAGTGGAACAATCCTAGCCTACTGATCCACATAAAATAGCAGTAAAAATTATATAATTATATATGTAGTACAAAACCATCATACAGTAAATATATGATAAAGTAGCATAGGCAGGTAAACATGGCAAATAAAAATTGACAAACTCAGACACCTAATAGCATAACAACGAATACAAATACCTAGGAGAGAACCCACTAAGTCACTGTTATGCCCAAAATTCGGTTCGGGTATTCTAAAATGGATCCGGGTCAGATACGGGTTCAATTTGGGGATTTTCATGATAAATTAGGGTTTTGGCAGAGATGAGAAAAGGTCAGGCCGCGCCCTCTCTTTCCTTACAAAGAGGGCGCGCCCTAAGTATATGAAACATGGTGAGGAATTCTACTAAGGTTGGTTTTCCAAGAATTATTGAAGAAAGCTGAGAACTAGCCCTCTCTCAGGACTAGCCCTCTCTGAGGACTAGCCCTCCCTAAGGACTAGCCCTCTCTCAGGACTAGCCCTCTCTCAGGGCGCGTCCTCTTCTAAGAACGCGTCCTCCGTTATTGAAGGAATTTGTCACATGTTCCTTGTTACTTGGATTCCAGGAAATATTGAAGAATTCCCTCCTGTCGTATCTCAGGAGGGGGATGTCCGTCGCAGAAGGCCTCCAGGGGTTTGCCTGGATATAAGGACCCTTCTTAGACACTAAGGGCGCGCCCTAAGGTGGAAAGATGGGGACTTTCTGGTGTGTGCTTTGGGAGCTCTGTTCCTGTAGCCAATGGGCGCGCTCTCATTGGGGAACTTTGGAGTAATCCTGCACTTTGCACCCAAAATCTCTGGATCACCTGTCCTGCTATCTGGTGGGTGCTTCTCATTCGGGGGACAGGGATGCGTTCTGCACTTGGGGTAAACCACGGCTATACCTGCATCCTTGAAATCAAGAAATAGCTGGTAGCGGATAGGACTAGTCCTCGACGGGGGAAGTTTCCTTATCCGTGAAGTCTTGAGATCCTGGATGAGCCTTGGGCCTTTGTGGTTAGGCCTCATAGTAGAACATTCCGGAAGCTAGTTTGTCAATCCAAGCCCATTTGGGTTTCTTGCTCTCCAAGAACTACGTGGGCTTGATCCTCTATAAATATAGAGGTACGTAGGCAAATTGAGGGGGATGGAAGCGAAGAGCTACGAGCCACCACCAAGAACCCTCTCAATCTCAGCCCCCAATTCATCACAGCCACCACACTCCGGTGACTTATTCGGCGAAGAACCACCGTCATAGATCTTGATTCCGGCGACAGACCTCAAATTTTGTTGTTACCAAATTCCTCCGTCAACAGTCACTATGAAGTGAACATTTATGGTCGACTTCGGGAATTAAGACAAGAAAGCAATTTGTTTCTTTCAACTAGTGACCTAAACCAGATTGCATCTTAATCTGTGGCGTCAGGAAACTGCTCCCTTGCACAAATAAGAGCAATTATTTCAAAATGCAGCCCATAGCGCCAATAAATCAGAAACATTAATTTTATGTTTATAACTCGCAACCTAGCCACCTTATCAAAACCTAACGTGAAATGACCCCAAAAGTAAGTAAATTGAGGACAAGAATGAGTAATGATAAGCTCTGAAAAAAAGTTTCTGTGCTTCCAGCATAATAAAATCGTGCAGGCATTTAGTTACCAAACAATAGTGTTCACTGAATAAGTAAAATGTTTAATGGAGGAAGATTATGTAGTTTCAAAGAAAGATTAAGTAAAGTCATGGAAAGGCAACAGGGTGGAACAATACTTGGCGTACTGATCTGCCTAAAAAGTATATTTCAGAAGACCGACTAGTAAATAATGTTATAGTCTCTTGGTATTTAACCACATTATAGTAATAATATATTAGTATGTAGCAAAGGAAGATTAACATGTTAATCACTTGTTATTGGTAAATGAATATTGATAAGTCCAAATCTTATCCAGGCCCAAGTATCTCCATAGGTGGCTGGAATGATGCGGTTTAGGTGTAGGTTGGGAATCTACAATGCTCGGCAGTGGGTGGTGGTTCTGTGGCCCCTCCGGAGGGATAATCACAAGAAATTTTGGTGGAGGAAAATGGGTAGTGGTTAAGAGAGGAATATCAATGATTGCTTTTGTGTGAGCAAAAATTTGTAAACCCTGACAACTCTTTTCTTTGGTCTAGGGTTGAGGGGTTTACATAGACTTGTCCTGGAATCCAGCCCTAGCAGGTGGATGGCTGTCATTCTTCTAGTGAGGTTTTACCTGGGCTAGGGTTGTTAGGTGGTCGGGCGCAGCTCGGCATGTTAAGCACGCCTGCTTTGAGCCCAGAGTTGCAAGTGCCAAGTTCTGCTATCAATTTTCAGGGTGTCATTTTGGAGGTGGCTTCTGCAAGCGCAACGTGTCCGGGGCACATGGGATTCTCTTTTACTGGACTCCACATGGGATTCTCTTTTACTGGACTCCACATGGGATTCTCTTTTACTGGACTCTTATCACTGTTTTGGCTTTTTTCTCCTTCTGGCTCGGCCTAAGTTCGACCTTTCATTCATTCACATACTGACAAATATACAGCAACTCAAAGTTTCAGAGACCTAATATATATACGATATATCCAAGACATGTGAGAGGACCAAGAAAGTCGCTATTAAAAAAACATATAAGGTCGGCAATTGAAAGAGATATCCAGATACACCTTCATTTATATTCCATTTGTTATTCTAGTGACCTAAACCGGATTCATGTACCAGTTATCATCCTAGCCATTTCCACTTATGTAAATTCTGGAAGCTACGTAAGTCGTAAGAGAACAGCTGAATCACACAATCTATTAAGTGCCATTCTTAGACAATTCATCTCGAACATATTTTGGAACCTCTTCCAAACCTCAGCAGCTTCTTCCGGATCCTTGACTTTTTCTCTGGTTCTGAACAAGAAATAGATATCTTTTTTAAAGCTTTACCGTACAGGAGCAAGTATTCAAAAAGTGAAAACTCGTCTTCTGTTCCAGAAAATGCTCCATATTCAATTGTTTGAAGATGTTTTGATAAGCATTTTGGAACAACTGTTGGTTGCCTCCACAAGCCGCAAACATACCATTGAGAGGTGTCTGTTAAATCAACCCCCTAACAAGGAAAAGAAATAAAAAGCTTTATAGCATACATTCAGAAACTTGTTAGGAAATGCATTAAATCAAAATGTTGTATAACTTACCCATGGAAGTGAAAGACTTTGGAGGTTGGGCGAGCTTGCAAGTATAGCTGGAAGTGATTTCCAACATGACCAATTATCCACGCGAAGCACTAACTTTATCAGATTATGAAATGTCGGCAAATCATAATCAGACACACCATCGAGGGCCTTCAAATAAAAAGGCAAAACATGAGTCATTTATATTTGCAGCAAATTTGGAAAAAAGTTCTACCAAGTTAAATTTCATATACGACACTTACCCCAACAGCCTTATCAGTTAAAGTCAAACACTCGACATTATAAATACTGTCAAGAAGCTCAAACAGAGAATCACGCATATGCATTCGTACAACCCCAACAGAGATATGAGCAGTTCTAACGTTCTCCAAAGTGTTGTTCTCAACATAAATATCCGCCAATGCCGAGTCAGTAATTTAAGAGTCTCCAATGCCGGTGTATCTATTATAATCTTGAGCCGCTTTTGTCCACGAATCCACTCATCACATTTCAGTGTCAAATTCTTAAGCTTCGATCCCCAAACAGTGAGACGACGACCACTAAGCCATCTACACTTCTTAATAACTAAATCTTCAAGAACCGGGCACTCGAACAAAATCTCCTCAACACACTCATAACTAGAAAAAGTAACATAGCAAAATTCAAGAACCTTAAGTCTCGAAAAATTAAAATCACCCGGAATTTTGATCAAAATGTCACTCCTTAATCGTAAGACCTCAAACTTCTCATACGTATACATATCCGGTAACAGTTCATATTTATCATCCTCACCACTAAAACTAAAATTCAGGGTCATGCATTTCACATTACATTCAAGTGCTTTGGTAATCCATGATAGGCCATAAACAGCCAAGGCCCAACAAGGAGCCCAAAACAATAAGCAAATCATCTCATGAGAATAAGAATGGCCCAGCCCAGAGTAGTGGACCCCGGGCCCGGGGCCACCACCACGTGGCATGGTCCCCGCCCCGGACTAGGGGACCCCCTGATTTGTAGCACTCGGTATACGTGGCATTCCACCTCAGCTCACACTCCTATTTGTGACGTTGACCAACACTAGGAGACAAGGGAAGACACGTGCCAGATCGTGCCCACCACAACATGGCCACACTCCAGTCAATGGTCACACCAGACAAAGCCACGTGCCCTACATCCCGGAAGTTCAGCGGTTCGTCCCCCAGATCCAACGGTCAGGGGTGAAGGTAACCTACCCCTAAACCCTAGGCCTAGGGCTATAAATACCCCTAGTAAATAGGGTTTAGGGGTTAGCCATTATTACACACCCACACACATTTATTACTTTGTGATACTCTACTTGATTATTACCTTCCAAAGCCAACTCTTATTCTCACGCCGGAGGCACCTCGGGGCCAAACCCCCCCTCCGGTGTTATTTTGCAGATACCCCACTACAGCTACACCACTTCCGAGACAGGAGTTGGCGAGGAAGTACCCGATCAAGATTCGGAGTTATCAATCCACGTATCGATATGATTGTCATCGTAATCCCAAGCACAGTTCAGACAAAGTTCCTCAACATCCAAACCAGTACGAAGCAGCAAGAATCTATTAACTGAATTAATGAAAAGTGGTCCAGATTTATTACCATTGGAATCGCTGAAGCGGAGATTGGGCAGAGATAGACAAAGAGGCCTCCATCTCTTGGAAAGAACACTTGTTCGCACAGCTAAATCAAATGGGAGAAATGAAAGGATTATAAGGAGAAGTGTGTCGGGTAAATTGCTGATTCTATCTTCTTCCCTTGAATTCCTTGATCTTTTTGTCTTTGAAGCCATCAGTACTGAAGTGAATTGTAGCTGTGTAAATGAATTTAAGCTCCAAATGTATATATGAATTCAAGAAAACAAGGGGATGGCTATCGGGAATATAAAATGCATACTTTTAATTATTAATATCTTCAATTTCGTATTATTATTAAATATAAAAATTTTATTGTATTAAAGTACTCATAAATACGAATACAACAAGATCACTCATAACTATATTTTATCTTATAAATTATGCGTAAATTAGTAGTCAACTGTTTATAATAAATAGTGTAAAAAGTCAAAACAGGAGACACAATATGAGACGGAGGGAGTACCATGTACTCATCAATTAGTGATGTTTCAATTTGTACCTTTTAATCCCTCATATATGTCGGTGCACCCTTTTTTCTATTTTTTCTTTAATAATACCCCTACACAATATGTACTTTCTAACTCTTTGAAGTATTAAATTTGATCATTTAATAAGTTAAACACCATTGTAGGGGTATACGAGAGGGACATGGACAAGTACAGGGGACAAGGACAGGAGCGAGGGGAGGGAGAGCGTGAGGGAGCAATAATTTTGAGCGAGTTATCGAACTTCTGAAGGAGAGGTGATTGATGAATTTTGTGAGCTGGAAACATGATATAGTCAAGGAAATTGACGTTGACATGATTGATTAGGTAAATTGCTAAATCAAATGGGAGGAATGAAAGGATTACAATGAGAAGTGTGTCGGGTAAATTGCTGATTCTATCTTCTTCCCTTGAATTCCTTGATATTTTTGTCTTTGATCGCTTTGAAGCCATTAGTACTGTAGTGAATTGTAGCTGTGTATATGAATTCAAGAAAACAAGGGGATGGCTACCAAGAATATACTCCCTCTTCCCTCTCATTTTTTTTAAATTACTATTTGAGACGTCTCTTTCATTTCTTTACGTAAATAGTAAATTTCCCGGCTATTAGAGCATCTCCAAGAGGCTCTTTGTTCAAACTCTTAACTAAAAAAACATTCAAAACATGAGGAGAGAAAATGAAAATATTGTTCCAAGAGACTTTTAGTGACTCTTAAAAACAATAAGAGCCTCTTCTCTCTCCTCATTTCTAAGAGTCACTAGTAGCTCTTAACTTGTATTTAATAATAAAATATACATGTCCACCAATTCTTACACAACTTTTGGTTATAGTGAGGTTAATTTATGAATAAATTATAAATAAATAGCTAATATAAAGAGGATTGTTGGAGTTTGACACATAAACCAATGTAATAACTTGTTAAGAGCCATTTATTTATATTATTTTGAAGAGTGAATGTAGGAGTCGCTTGGAGATGCTCTTACACCCACCACTTTTTTCCAATATCTCATATTTAATAATAAAAAAATACTATTACACCCTCTACTTTTCTCCACTATCTCAAATCTATTATTAAATATTGATAGATCCCAATAATTTGCAAAATGTTATAGCAGTTATCAAATTCCAATAGTTATTGGGACGCCACGCGAGCCCAAAATACTTGCAACAGTTATCAGAAAGTTATCAAAAGAATATTACAAGTGTGGAGCATTAAAGGGTGCCCACCCCCTGGTTCAAATCAAGTTCAGAAACATGGTAAAAATTATAAAGTCATATAGCGGCCCCATCTAGGTTAGCTGTGTTAGCTTCATTTGCGAGCCTGGCTGCCTCCGTCTTCCTCGCTTCTTCTGCAGCTTCCTCCTCAGTCTCTTTGCGAAGAGACTCAGCGAACTCAGTATTTTCAGGCCCACGCCTATCCCAGTCGAAATTAGGGATCTTTCTGATGAATTCCTTCATAAACTTGATATGGACGGCTCCATCACAGCATCATGATCAATTTTGGCGGCTTCGAGCTCCTTCTTCAACTTCGCCACTTTCTCCGCATGTTTTTTCCTGGTCTCCTCAGTAAACTCCTCTGCCTCTCAAGGACTTACTGAGTGTAGTCTTCTCCAAAGTGATATTTTTGAGCTCAGACCGGAGGCTTGCTATCTCAGTTTCAAGGGTTCTCTTATGGGTCTCCATCAGCGACCTCCTATCTTCCTCCGGCTTAAATTTGAGGACCTTGACCTCTTTGTACAGCCTCGTATTGGCAGCCATGGTGTTTTCGAGTTCTTTGAGATGGGAGGCTTGGCGGATGAAGGCCTCAGATAGGCACTTGGTTATGGAGTCAGCATTCTCCTCCAGCCCTGCACCTACCCAGTTCGTGCATTCAGCCTCGGAGGCATGGAGATACCCATGTTTCGCAAAGAGATGATGGACAAGGGTCGCTATGGCAGGAGGCTTAAGCGTTGGCAGCACCTCCTTTCTAGGTTTCTTTGAGATGTGCTCATCAAGGGTGCCTTGGATTTGTTGCTGAGGGGCCTCAGTGTTTGTTGTTGTTGAACGAGGAGGCGGGAGTTCTGTGGGTTTTTGTTGTTGAGGAGTGGCAGTAGGCTTCGCTGTAGGCACAACCCCACTCTTCGACAAGAATGGTAGTCTGCGTGATTGGCTTCTGTTCGACATGCCTGCAAAATGGAGATAAAAAAAGATACAAGGAATGTAAATGCGAAGACAATGGAAAGAACCCGAATTTTTGGTAGAATTAAATTTTTTTTTTATATATTGATGAAAGAATGAACAGTGATTCTGACTACAAGGTATTAGTAGTTCTAATGAATGAATGTGACTGGGTGAAGATTCCAATGATTATATGTCATGAAGAATGCAATGGGTTGACAACCTAGATTAGAATAATCTATCTCCTAAGAAATAAGATATGGCATTCCAAAGAGGAAGGAGATATTCTTGTGTCATCCAAATCGATATCTGTTATTAGTCCAGTGGTTCCGTGAAAGGGTTAAGAAACGCCCGAAAGAGAACAAGGACATTTTTATGGATATAAGAAATAAAAGGAGAATAAAGTGTGAAAAGTGTTTTTGGTGGGAAATGAGAATAGGAGTTAGACGACGCTATATAGAAGTATTCAGAATGGATTTCTGAGTTCGTATTCATGATCCAGGGGAGAGATAAGTGTATGTAAACGATATCGGATTCAAAAAATTAGCACTTTTATTTTCTCCGAGATTTCCCTGGACACTGAAAGATTTAAGGATTTATTAAGAGGATTTAATGAATTTAAGTGCAAGAATTATAAAGGAGGAATAAGAATGGGAATATTAATATTAAGAAGATTTCCGGTAAAACCCTACTTGAGATACTCCTACGAACGATCAATCAAATTGAGCAATAACCGGACAAAAGAGCAAGCAGAGAAGCTAGAGACATGCATGTGCTAGTGGATAAGAGCAAGTAACTAAGTACTTACAAGAGTTACTAGCACACTTAGCAAACAAACCAAGTACTTAGCTCATCTCACCACAAGAACACAACACTTGTCTCTCCAAAATACATCATCCATGACATACTACCTTTAATAAAGCTACTTTAGCTAGATATTATCCTAACAAGTGTATTAGACAAGATGAGAGCAAGTGGAAAGCACTTTATGCATTATTGTTCAAGCAACAAAGCAAAACACTCCATCTCTCTCAAACTGTCCAGCAGAAACAAGGGATAAAGAAAAATTCATATCTCCATTTATATCCATGATAAATCACCAAATTTTAACCATAGCTTCTCCACTCCATGGGCAAGGTTCGTTCCAAATTTTATGGCAATCTAATGAGTATAGCCTAGTCAAATCGCCTCCCCAAGTTGAAGAAACCAACCTGCCTGTTCTTGGCAGTTTCTGTCCAGCGGGAAAAGAGGGCTCAAAACCATAGCTAGGAAGCTTTGTTTTTGGTGATCTATAGCTCAAATCAAAGCTTATGCATAGGCCAATATGTGATAAAAAGTTGAGAGCCAAACTCTTATTTTCGATTTGTTATGATTTTTACAAAAGTGATGATGAATAGTAACCTTAGAAACTAACTTTGTTTTCTTGGTTTCTTTTGATGATCTAAGCTATATTAAGGTGTTCCAAGGAATAGATCAAGGCTTTATAGACTCATAGAAACCCCAAGGAAGGTATAACTCTCTTGAAACCCTAGATCCACTTTAAGTTTTATGGATGTTCTTGATGATTATTAGATTAGTGATGAATATGATGATCTTATAAGCATGATTATGTAGTTTGTTAGTGGATCTGAGTATTATGATGTTATGATGGTGTAGTAAGATGTTCTTGACTGTTAAGAGGAGTATTGCATGTGTATAAGATGTATGGATGCCCGGTGTGGCTTGGTTGTGTTGAAAACAATTTAGAAACGTTCGATTTATAGCCGTCGTAATGCCCGATTTTTGTTAAATCTTAAGACACCGTGCATCACAGTAGCTTTAACTCACTGTTTAGCTTTGTATTCTGCCATGACAAGCTAGATTATGTTATAAGATTCGTTTTGATATAAAGATCGTATGAAATGGACTTACGGTTTAGGAATTATGATTAAATTCGTAAAAGTGGTTCGAAACCGTAGACAAAAGTTCGTAACTGAAATTGGATTCCTTTAATACTACGAAATCAGTGGCGAATCTTGATAATCAAATATTAAAGGTAAAAAGGAAGGTGTGAGAGAAAACCACATGTCGAACGGATCGTTTTCCGATTTTATAAAAATGTTCGAATCGAGGTTAAACGCGAACGAACCCCTTAAAAGTATGACTTTGGTTATAACATAGAAAACGGGCGATAAAACTTGAGGTATAATCTTGATTCGTAAACGACCGACCTTAGAATTTATACGACTTAAGTATATATCAAGTGTAAGTATGACGACGTGTCTTAGTAGCAAACGAATGACGGGTCATAGTAATAATAAAGAGAGTTGCACTAAAGGGTGTTTAACGAGATAACTCGAAAACGTGTTTCGACTTAAGTTAAGTTATACTTAGCCTTTTAAAAAGTGTTAAGTGATTGACCTCGGTTATTGTGACTGTTTATAGATCACCGGATTGACACGAGGCACACTACCCCTACAGGATTACCAGGCAAGTTTCCAATACTGTTATACATATGCCATAGCATGCATGCCTACTTTCAAGATATATTGCGATACTTGTTCCCTAAATTATTGTCGGCTTATAAGCTAGATAGTTAACGTATCGGTTATAAGCCGGATATTGCTAAGACCCTTAAGCGAAGGGCAGTTGAATCTCATTCTCTGATTATAGACCGGGAGTCGGTATTCCTTGATATACTGATATTGTTTTCAGAGGAAAATATTTAAGTAAATATTTTCCATTTATTATCTGGCGAATATTATTGGAATATTCCTTTGAGATTATTTGATAAATATTATTTGGAATATTCATTCGATATTTATTTATTCGAGGAATATTATCTTTAATATTCATCTAAAGTTGATTTAACATTCGAATATTATTTCGAACCCTCATTAAGTTATTTACTCAATGAATATTATTTCGAATATTCATTCAGACTCTATTTATTCTATAAATATTAATTTTGAACATTGATTCGAACTCAAGTATTCGATAAATATTCCCTTGAGTCGATGTATATTATTTTTAAAATTCACTTAAGGCCGATTCAATTATTGAATATTATTTCAAATATTCATTCGACAATCATTTCTTCAAGAAATATTATTAAGTTGAATATTCATTATTTATTTAATGAATATTGTCTCAAATATTCATTCGATAATTATTTCATCAATAAGTATCATTCTTAAGTTGAATATTCATTATTTATTCAATGAATATTATCTCAAATATTCATTTGGTGATTATTTCATCAATAAATATTATTATTAATTCGAATATTCATTATTCTTTCAATGAATATTATTCTGAATATTTATTCAAAGATTATTTCGAGAAATACTCTTCCAATGTCTGTGACTTAATAAATATTCTTGGAATATTTATTTAATTCTTCGAACTCGTTTAAAAAATGAGTTACTTCATTCACATAGTATCTTCGACCTTCGAATATTATATAAATTATTTCAGAGTCTTATTATTATTATTATATTTTCAAGGAAGGGTCTCAGTAACTCCATTCTTCATTCAATTCTATTATAAGGAAACCTTACTTGAGAAATGTTATTTATCTTGTTGACTTCCCGGTCATAAATTATTTGAAACTATTCTTTTCACTCGCAACTTGGTTGCTATTATTCAATGAATCTTGTGTACCCACTCATTATTCGAGGGGTAAGAGTGTTGGAACAAGTTGGTATCCATTAACAAGCAGCAGCTTGGGAAATATTGGTGAATTTTCCTTTCCAACTAGATACGACTACTTTGTGAAGTCTTATCAACAAGTATTACACTTGGGGAAAGGAGGACGAGCTTTACGTTTCAGAGTCATGGATTTATTTGAACTAGGAGTCGTGTGTAAGAGGCCAAGTCGCGCGGTCCATCACAAGGCCCAACCGTAGGCCAGGGAGTTACTATTAAGGGCGGTAGACAAGTAAATCCGTCAGTTCTTCCTTCTACCGGTAGTAAACTATATTGGGCTGTACCATCTTCGACTGATCATCGGAGAGTGGGACAGCTGGCGCGTGATAACTCCAGTATTAGTTCATCTCCCAAATTGGGAATTCCCTGCAACACGTATCGAAGAGACTTCTTTCAGGTTGACGGGTAGCTCCCGCAACACGTATCGAAGAGACTTCTTTCAGGTTGCCAGGAGTTTGAAAAATGATCAGAAACTAGAATTGAAGTGCCTTTTCTGAAAGTTCCTATTTCATGATAAATGATGCTATCTTGCTTATCTTGACATAGCAGATATTTCCACGAAATATTTATATTTTGAGTTACCTTGTAACTTCATCATTTACATTATACTGGCACTATCTTCGTAAATGCATGGCATATGGTTTCAACAATATTGTTGGCTTGTTATATATATTATTGTTGCTCAGCTATATATTATTGTTGGTGGGTTATTACTCACCCTTGCTTTATTTATTTATATCACAACAACAGCTAGATCAGATGGCCCGCTCAAGGCGTACTCGGCGTAAACAGAAGACAGCCGTCAGAGGGTTAACCGCTGAGGTCTTAGCTACCATTGCTAAAGAGGAATCTATTGGTAGGCTAGTTGTTAGCACTTGAGTATCAAATGTATTTATTATATGACACATACAAATGGATGGCAAAGAGTATATAATGGTTAAATTGAAATTCTTTGGGTTGTAAGAACTCAATCTGGTGATTAATAATATTTGGTAATTACTCTGATTTCATCTCCGGGACTATAACGGGTGTGTTGTATATTGATGTTTTGGGTCACAAGGTTGTAATCTATTTTATGTTGGTTTTGTGGATGGAAATTGAGACCGTAACGACCGGATCCCTGACCCCGGATCTGGGGGTGTTACAACAATAAATATGAAGATTAAGGTAGATAAAAGAAATGGAAAATCAGCAAGCACGGGGTTGGCATCGCCTCGCAATAAGAAAAGTACCCTCACTCTCAGTAACTACGACCCGAGAGGACGAGGCTTCCTCTCGTGTTTTTCTCTTTCACGAGGCCTTCCTCGCGCTCGAAGGCCCCACCTTTGGGGATAGTCTGAACCCTTCTTTGAGAAACCCACACTCAATTAAGTTTTCAAGTGACAAGAGAGTTCAGATGTTCCTCTCCCCGTGAGAGGTCTTCAATACGTCGTCGGCTCGTGTCTTCTCCTCGCCTTTTAAACTGTGCGAACTTGACCAACTGCGATCTCATGAAAGTTGAGTCAATTTCTGGTTTAGATAAAACGAAAGGAATGGAATTAAAGGGTAGCTTTTTACCTGGAAGATAATTGAATGAGGTCTTCACATCAGATGCCCCGCATCGTTTTAGCTGGAGGAAATATCCCATCATCCCCGCGTCAAGTTTAGGATACCCAAGTTTATGATACAAAATGTACAGTGTAATCATAGCTCGGTAGCCATTGGGATTTATTTGGATGGGGGCCAAATGGTAGGTCTCACATACATCCTTGATGAAGGGATGGAGGGGAGAAAAGACTCCAATCTTCATTAGCGGAGCTGTAAGAACCATCCTGGGCACTCTGCCACCGTTTTCTTCATAATTGAAGCGGTAGCATCGCATCGTAGTCTTAGGAAGAATGATTTTGCATTCAGGCCTAAATTTGTCAACGGTCTTAGCTAGAGAGTCTGTATGAAGGACCGTGGATAGATCTCTATATGCCAGGATGCGAGGTTCACCCGGCTTTACCTTGGAACCTTCTTTAATCTCCTCAGGTGGAGGTCCCCCAACATATATAATTCCCTCCAGCTCAGGTTGAGGGGTTGGCACATAGGGTTGGTGCGAAGCCTCGGGTACGAAGTCGTAATCTTCAAAATTAATGACTCGGGGTACCTCATCAAGACCACCGTCATCAGAGGAAGGCTCTTCGTAGTCAGAATCGTCTTAGTTCTCTTCGTTATCACCTCCACCTTCGAGGTCGTAGTATGCTGCCCCCAGTGAACCTACAGGAGAGTCGGAATCTATCCAAATTGGGGAATTGATTTTAAGAGGATAAAGAAGTGCAAGGACTCGGCTAAAAATCTTCTGCCCTTTCCTTATCAATCTGTCTACTTCTTCTTGGACATCGTGTGGTTGATTTTGCGAGCCCGAAGGGACATCGATAGATGGACCCTACGAACCCGAGGGGTGCTTGGACCTCCAAGAGTTTAGTGGAACTTCTCTGGTGTACTCCTCGTTCGACCATAAGGGATCCATATACAGTCTAAACAAATCATCGCTCTTGCTCGTTGCTCTGGCAATGTTTGTAGCTGCTTTTTCACTAATTGATACATTGAGGACTGGGGAAGGTGTCCTTGAGCTATCTTCATTGGACATCTGAAAAAATTGTGAATCATCAGTGTTTGCACTTATAGAACATCAAGGGAATATAGAAAGAAAGGAATAAGTAAACAGAAGGCTCTAAGTGTCCTCACTTCGCACACGAGGAGCAGGGCGGTAGCACTCCTATTCTAACGATGGGGCTCCAGTCTTACATCTAAAAAGAAGGGGGATCGCATTTTCTATCCTAGCGAAGCAGGGATCGTAGTGTGAAATTGAGTGTGTGGGGTCGCAATTAACTAGGCTCGCATCGCACACAGTTCATATACCTAAACAGTGAATTACAAATTATACATGCATTTAAATGAAGAACAAAAGAGAGAAACTTACTTTATTGATGAAGAAAGGTGGAGGATCTTGAAAAATTTGAGGTCATTCTTGGGAGAAAGCGATCTGGTTCTTTGTTGATCCAAGAGCAATCCGGCAGCAGTTCAGTATGTTGTTAATAAGGAAAGTGACAAATGATTAGAAGTCTGAGTTTATATAGTAGTCAGGAGAGAGAAAGACATCTCAACACGTGTCATCATCGACATGACAACTGTCCGAAACCATTCAAATTCATAAGGGTCGCGATGCGAACCCAAAGTATTTGAGAATTAGTTATGATTTCATCTACTGCAATTAGTAGCGTGCACAGGCCTCGCATCAGAATTTCTGGCAAAGGAGTTTTTGAGTCCACATCGCATTTCCAATGGCAATATGGACTCGGGGGTAGTTGTTATGCCCAAATCTTGGCATAAGCCCTAAACAGGCCTAATGGGCTAGAATAGCGGTCCATAGCTCATAATGGGCCTGAAGATGAAGAATGGGTTATCAAGGCCTACCATCAGGAGTTAGTCCAATATATTATTAAGTCTGATATTACAGCCAGCGACCCCGGGCTACGGGTCGAGTTCGCCATCAAGTCTTTAGAATGGAATCGCATCACATCTCTCTACAAGGTCCAGCGAGGCCTAGAATAATCTTATTGTGAAGACTTATAGCTAAGCCCAGCGAGGTCACATAAGTAGGATTATCTCCATAAGCGTGGGATCACCTTGCATGATTAAGCCCAGTGAGGTCGCATGCGAGGCCACGTAGCTTCTCCATTAGCCTCGCCAGTGAGGCCATATGATTCTAGCATCATGTTAGCCATAGGTAACCTCTATTGATCTATGGGTCATGAGCAGGATTAATGGATAAATTATATTAGCCCATAGACGTCTAGTGGATTTGGGCCAAGACGAGCCCACAAAAACCCTAGCCCGTCTAAGTAACTTCTTCTCCAAGAACTACGTATGACTGGATCCCTATAAATAGGGTACGTAGACACCTTGTTAAGATTGAGAAATAGTTCACCCCCAAAATATCAACAAACAAGATCAGCCACAAACAAACACAAATCTCCTCCGTGTTTTTCGTGTTCTTAGCAGAATATCCGTATTTTGCTCCGTAATTCCAGCAACCTCCATAAATATTGCTATACAATATTCTCACTATAACAAGTAGTAATAGTTGCTAAAGCCCTATACTCTGCTTTTGCAGTACTATGTGAAGTGACACTTTGTTTCTTAGCTTTCCAAGAGATTAGTGTTGAACCAAGCTGCAAACAATAGCCAGTAACAGATCTACCAGTCAAAGTACATCCTAAAAATATTGATTCATCGTTGAAAAATATGCATGACTGAAGATCATCAGCCATAAAACTTTCCAAAAAGAGGCACACTAAAGTAATAATGGCTAAGCGACGTTTAGTATAGTAGTTGGTAGTTTTCCTTGACATATGAGGGAACTCCAGTAAAAAATTTGTCCATTCCGCAAGAAAAAAATTGTTGTAACATATACAAGATTTATGACTGGATAGCAACAACACAGATACTATGCATAAGAGACAACATTCAATATTTTGCAATTATACAGCTCGTGAGAGTACAAAATATCATTTTGATAGCTCATTTACTACATGCAAAGCTCCTGTATTTTATTGTTGCAATCTAATATTATTTTCTTTATTTAACAACTACCACTATACTTCTCCTTTAGGCATCGAGGCTTGCACTCAGCTAGCCCATACTTTTGAATGATATCTCTTGCATATTTTTGTTGACCAAGAAATATACCAGTTTCTGTTCTTTCAACTTCCAATCCTAGAAAGTGCTTCAACTCACCAAGCTCCTTCATTTGAAATCGAACTGATAAGTTTTTCTTTGTTCGTTGAATCTCATCTTCGTCATCTCCGGTGATGATTAGATCATCTACATATACAAGGACAATTGATAATTTCCCCCCTTGAGATTTCACGAACAAGCTCGAATCTGCTGGGGCAACATGATAACCACTTTGTACTAGGAACTCAGCAATCTTCCCGTACCATGCTCTGGGTGCCTGCTTCAAGCCATATATTGCCTTCTTCAACTTGCACACGTATTTTGGCTTTTCATGATTCAAAAATCCTTGGGGTTGATCAATATAAATGTCACGATCAAGTTCTCCATGTAAAAAAGCATTCTTTACATCCATCTGCCATAATTTCCATGACTTACTTGCAACTAGGGCTAGTAAGACACGAACTGTAGTAATCTTTGCCACTGGACTGAATGTCTCGTCATAATCTAGGCCATATTCCTGAGCGAACCTGCAAACAACTAATCGAGCCTTGTATCGCTCGATCGTACCATCTGGGCGAATCTTTAACTTGTAAACCCATTTACAGGATATGGGTTTAACAGCTTCAGGTTTTGGCACTAAATTCCATGTTTGATTTTGTTTAAGTGCCAAAATCTCTTCTTCCATGGCCTTTCTCCACTCTGGACTCTTTGATGCTTCATCAAAGTTAGTTGGCTCTTTGACCTCAGCATAGGCAGCATCTATATACTTTGGATTTGGGCGTCAATCTCTGTTAGACCTTCGTACTTGATGTTGTGAAGGCTCTTGTTGTTGTTCTTCCGGTTGATTAGTCTGTACTTCATCTGGTGCTTCATAAACACCTGTTCTCCATGGGCTTCTTGACTTGGATCGTACCTCCAATTGATCCGTTGGGGATTGTGGTTCCTCTGTATCGCCATTGTTTTGAGATGAATCTAACTATAACTTGATTTGTATCTTCTCTTGTAGCTCCTGTGTATCTGGCAATGCTACCTTGTTTGTGTACCATGAAGATGCCTCATCAAATACAACATTTCGTGAGACATATATCTTGTTTGAATTAGGATCACAACATCTCCAACCTTTCTTCTGCTCGTCGTATCCCACAAAAATGCAATGGATAGCTTTCTTATCAAACTTACTATGGTCTTCATCTGCAATAAACACATAACATACACAACCAAATACCCGGAAATAATTGATAGTTGGTTTTAGGTTATACATCTTCTGAAATGGTGAAACAAATTCCAACCTTGGTTGTGGTAGCCTGTTAGTGATATAGACCACCGTCTTCATGCATTCTGCCCAAAACCTTGTATCAACATTCTTGGCATGTAGAAGACTTCTACACGTCTCTGCTAGATGGCGGTTCTTCCTCTCTGCTACTCCATTCTGTTGTGGAGTTTTTGCACAAGTGAGTTGTCTTCGGATGTTGAACTCCTTGAGGTAGTTGTTGAACTCATTTGAAGTGTATTCTCCTCCATTATCAGTGCGAAGGCACTTGATTTTTCTCCCGAGCTCGCGTTCTACCGAGTCCTTGAATTCCCTGAATTTTTTAAAAACCTCATCTTTATGTTTTAAGAAGTATACCCACATATACCTCGAAAAATCATCAATGAAGGTTAACAAATATTGATAACCACGAGTTGATGGTTGTTTGATTTTTCCAAGAACATCTGAGTGCACCAACTCCAATGGCTCCTTTGCTCTAAACTTTGACTCCTTGTACGGCAATTGATGCACCTTACCATATTGACATCCAACACATACAGTATCATGGTGGATCTCAATTTCCGGGATTCCCTTCAACATTGACTTTTGCATCATAATCTTCAATTTGCTGTAGTTGACATGCCCGAGTCGTGCATGCCACAACTCGCCTGTGTCACTCTTTCTGGCCTTGTCTACATAGGCCTCTTCAGCTGACATCACATAGATAGCCTTCATTTTTAGTCCTTCTATAAAAGGTGTACCTATGACTTTTAATTCTTTATACACCTTCACATCATCTGGGCCGAATAATACGTAGTTACCTGAAGTTGTTAGTTGGGGTACTGACAGCAGGTTCTTCTTCATCCCTGGGACATGATAAACATTTTCTAGTTGTATTTCTTTATGTCCGTGCTTTTGTGGCAGTTGCGTCTTGCCAACATGGGATATTGGCAAATGTGTGTTATCTGCTGTTACGATAACACGATCTCCTATGTACTTTGTTATGCTCGACAATTTTGACTCATCTCCGGTCATATGATTGAAACAGCCTGAATCAACGATCCAATCATTCTTGTAGTCGACTGACTGCTCACATACAGCAGTAAGTGCATGTTCTTCTGTTGGGCCTTTCCCTCCTGCATCAATAATGTCTTTCTCTTCCACAAAGAAAGAAGTGTCAAAGTTCCAATCTTCTTCTCCAGCGTGTTATTTCTTAGAAGATGTTGCAATATTTCCTTCAATTTTCTTGGACCAGAAATTTCTTACGTAATGTCCCTTCTTACCACAGTTATAACATTCATCACTTTGATGATCTTTTTGTTGCCATCGGTTCTGACCACCCTGATTATTTTGAGCTCCTCGAGCTCCCCCTGATTGGAAACCTCTATATTGATTTCCTCGAATATCTTTTTCTTGACTATTGAATCTCCCGGCACCACGTCCTTGTCCTCGAACTCTACCACGACTGCGTCCTCGGCCGTCTTTCCTGTTTGTTGGTTGACTAGACATGGGTTTTTCTAGTTCCTCTTCGTTAATTAGCAAATTCTCCAGATCTGCTAAAGTTGGCTCAGTGGCCCAGCCCCGAGTTGTCGTGATAATACTCTTGTACTCCGGCTTTAGTCCATGGATGATAATTCTTTTCATCCTAGTTGGTGTAATACCATTTTCTGGATCTAGTTTGGAAATCTCGTTACAGAAAGATTTTACCTTTGAGAAATATTGACTCACGGTCATATTTTGCTGGGAGATGGACAAAAGCTCATTTTTGAGACTTTGTAATTTTGCGTCATTCTTCTTAGCGAAAACTCCTGTTAATATGTCCCACGCTTCTTTCGGCGTTTGGGCATCTTTGATTCGCTGTAGAAATTCATCCTCCACAGCTACGGTTAAAGCGTACATGGCTTTGTCTGCCTTAACCTTCCATTTCTTTAAGATCTCAGGGTCAACTAGTGATCTTTGAGGTGTAGCATCTTATCGTTCCGGTGTTGAGGTTGAAGTGACAGAGGTCGTGTCTGTGCTTCTAGCCTCCCTTGGTGGTGTTGTATCACTGCCATTTACAACATCCCATAAATCCTGTCCAAGCAGGTAAAACTTTATACGAGTACTCCATGACCCATAATTATTGTTGTTGAGTTTCTCAACAGAGTTTTTAAAATCTCCCATGATTTTTACAGTGAATAATACTTCGTCTTCTATGGCGTGAACAACGTCGTCTATATGAACAGTGTCGTCTGTAAGAACAGTACCGTCTGTATGAACAGTGAATAGTGAACGGTGCCTTCTTCTCCGACGAAGATCAGTATTTTCCGATAGAAATAGTGATCGGAATTTTTTTCCAGAAATTTGCCAATTTCTTTTCCGAACTAAACCTTAACTCTGATACCAAATGTTGGAAAACAACTCTTATGTTTCTCTCTAGAAAACAACTCTTGTGTTTCTCTCTTTTATTTCTCTTGGTATATTACAACTCTTCTTGGTTGTACATTTACAAATAAAACAAAGCATTCTATTTACAGGCTACAGATTTACCATGTTACATCATGGCATACCTCATTACATAATAAATATATCCACCTTTTATTTAAACCTCAAACTTGACTCTAGTTGCTAAGGTTTTGTTTCTTCTTTTTCATATCTTAGCCTACCTTATTTTACTTGCCACCGTCTTTGACTATTAGAAGTTGCACACCTGCTGTTATTTCCTTTATTCATACTAGAGGGTTTGAATTCTAACATAATGTTGTTTATCTCCATAGAAAAGATAACAAGATTGGACGCATTAGATATTGATGGTGGAAGTGGACCCGTAAAAGCATTTTTTGCAGCGTAGAACTCTTACAGCTTGGGAAGGGAAAAGCCCATATCTGAAGGAAGGGTTCCATTTAACACGTTCTCGTGTAGCACAACAAGGTATATGGACGAAATGTTGTAAAGTGAAGGGGGAACTATACCCCTTAAATTGTTCTCTCCTAAATCAACATACTGTAATGTTGTGTGATGAGCAAGTTCTAAAGGTATGCCTCCTACTAGATTATTAACGCTTAGAGAAAGATAATGAAGAGATGATGCATTCCCTATTAAAGGTGGAATTGACCAAGTGAAATGGTTGTTTCGAAGATCAAACTGCTCAAGCTTAGACCAAGAGGCAAACTCAGTGGGTAGTTTTCCTTCAAGATCGTTATAACTCATACTAATTTGTCTAATATGTACACAATGACTCAAATTGGCAAGGAATCCACCTTTAAAAGAATTGTATCTCAAATTAAGGGGGTGGTATTCAATCATGACTTTTAATGACAATTCTTGGGAGAATGATTTTTAATGACTTTTAATGATTTTATAGACTTTTAATGATTTTTAATGACTCTTGTTGAATCACCAAGATTTCCAAATACTTTTGATGACTCCTAACAAAATGACTTTTAAAAACTTTCATAGACTTTTAAATATATAACCTATATTTTAATAAATAGATTTTGTGGTGTAGTAAGATCATATATAGCCTATATTGTGAAACCCTTTAACCTTTCTTCAGTACAACCCAATTTCGATCGTGTATTATCTGTTCAATCCGGCCACCAGAAAAACTTGAGTACAAGGTATATTTCTTGTTCAATTGAGTGTTCATTGTATATTTTTTTGTTGTAATTGAATCATATTTATAAACATATATCATACTGAACCATATCAGGAATCTTGTATTAGATTTTTACCTTCACTTATGATATCATAATTTTATGGGTTTCGATATTTGTGAATTATATATATGTCACTATTCATCGCTAATTATGATGCAGAGTTATGACATTAGCCAGCAATATTTTTATGATGTAGATCTAATTTTATTGGTGTTGTGTGAATTTTATTGGTGTTGTTATGATGCAGAGCTAATATTGTTATGAGTATAAATATGGAAATAGAAAACCAAGAAGAGGAAGAAAAAGAGATGGAAGAAGAGGAAGATAGAGAAGAAAAATGACATGAAATTTTTAAAAATGTGTTGACAGTAAATGGAACAATACTGAGTGTGTTGGATAAGCACACCATTACCCTGTCTAATCAAAGCATCCCGCGTTCATTTACTAGGCGACCTGTCAATTCAAGAGGGTATGAATATATTCATGCTGTTTTAAATGATGATCCCGAACACTTTCGAAAACTTTACAGGATGTATCCGCAAGTTTTTCTAAAGCTATCCAAGATTATTAGAGAAAAAACACTTTTGGAAGATACAAGATTTATATGTATTGAGGAGATGCTGACAACTTTTCTACTTGTTGTTGGTCAGAATTCTCGATATTCTCATGTTGGTGACACATTCAACCGCTCACATTTTAGTACTAGTCAAAATTTCAACAAAGTTTTGAACAAAATTGCGGTGGATTTTATGGTTAAACCGGGCTCTTCAACCCCTGAAAAAATCAGAGAAAGTACGAGGTTTTTTCCTTATTTCAAAGTAAGTATATTGTCATTTTATTTTAATTGTGTTATATCATTATTACTCGTAAACATGATTTTTCTTGCATTTGTGATTATATGTTAATTTTTAAATTATTTTAGGATTGCATAGGAGCAATTGATGGCGCTCATATTCCAGCTATGGTCCCTGGACGTGACACAAGCAACTACCGTAATCGTCATGGGACAATTTCACAAAATGTTTTAGCGGCTTACAATTTTGATTTACAATTTATATATGTTCTCAGTGGTTGGGAAGGATCTGCACACGATTCAAAATTATTAAATAATGTTATATCAAGGAGAAATGGACTTAAAGTACCACGAGGTATTTTTCTGTGTATTTAATTGATTTTTTATTTAGAAATTACACATGTTATTTTTTGGTGGACTGTGGATTTCCAAATAGACTCCAGTTTCTAGCTCCCTTCCGTGGTGTTCGTTATCATCTTCAAGATTTTCATGGTCAAGGTCGTCATCCTGAAAATGAAAAAGAATTATTCAATCTTCGTCATGCTTCCTTGAGGAATACAATGGAGCGATTATTTGGAATATTCAAGTCTCGATTTACAATTTTCAAGACGGCACCTCCTTTTTCATTACAAACACAAGCCGAACTAGTTTTAGCTTGTGCAGGCTTACATAATTTTCTTCATAAAGAATGTCGTTCAGATGAATTTCCAATTGAAGCAGATAGTGCAACTTCATCAGCAAATCAAGAAGAGGATTTTGAGCCACTTATTCATGAAACACAGGAGCAGCAACGTGAAAATGCTAATGCATGGAGAAATGAGTTGGCGAATGAAATGTGGATGAATGTGGAAAATATGAATGATGCTGAATGACAACTTTTTTATATTTGTTTTTAAAATTTTCCTTTTACTTTAAAAAGTCCTTTTATCAACCTCTAGAGGATATTTGCAAACCTAGAGCTGCCACTATTCAGTATTCTTTTTTTGGTTTTGTTTTTGAGACATAAAATAATATTGTAATGCACTACTTGTGCAAGTTCTCTTACAGTTGAGAGAGGCATCCTGTTTCATGCTAGCCTTTTCTTTATGTTGTTCTTTCTGAAAAATGAACAAATTGTAGAAACCTTGCTGAACAAACTGTTTCACTTCTCTTGTACTGTTAAATCCAGATTTTGAAGTATATGGCATAATCTTGTGTATGCCTCACCCTTTTGCTGTGCAGTGTTGAGCATGTTTCACAAACATATTGGCTTTGGCTTTGTTGGACTCTGATTAATTGATTATATGTTGACGTGATGCTTTGATCTTTTATTTGAAAAACAGTTTTGACTCCCCTTTTTTTTTACTGTAAAAAGATTATCCGTCTTATGTCTAATTTTCATAGAAAATTTACATGTTCTGTGTTTTTGTTTCGCTATTCTTCCGGTGAGCACCTTTTGGTATTGGCAGAAGTTTTTGTTTTGATATACGGCAGCTGATGTCTAAACTTCATTTTGCACCTTGCGTTGCATGTACGATAGGAACTGTAACCTGAGACTCACCTTACATGCGATCTTTTATAGTAAACGTCTTCAAAAGTATAGCATCTAAGTTTTTTGATCTGTGTTCATAAGTCATTTTACTGCTAATTAACAAGCATTCAAACTGGTATAGCAACTAATGAATCTCTGCTTAAGCAGTAGATAGACCTCTTAATCGCCTGGGACAGTTTATAGAATTTTAGAGCATGTACGACGGTACAAGTACACAATGATTTTGTAAATTGAATCAGAACCATAGAAGGGACCAGTGATTTCGATTTAGTTATTTTTTTATGTAAAAAATGAGGAGAAATGAACAAAAATAACATGAATGAATGCAGGTGGTATCAAATGAAGCAAGAGCAATGTACAACGTTGGTTTAGCTGGATTAACATTTTGGTCACCAAACATTAACATTTACAGAGATCCTAGATGGCGAAGAGATCATGAAACACCAGGAGAAGACCCTTTACTAACAAGTAAATATGGTGCGTCATATGTTAAGGGTTTACAAGAAAGAGATGATGGTGATAAAAATTGCCTTAAAGTTGGAGCTTGTTGCAAACATTTCTATGAAACCACTGCTGTGACTTCATTTGCTCTCTTGGACTTGAACAATTTCATTTGCTCTGGTGTATATGTGCCTTGCAATGACTCCATCTTCTTTGCTCTAGTATTAAGTAATTTAAGTGCCTTGAAATGTGCAAGTTGATCCAAATCAGGTAATTCTTTGAGAAGATCCCAACAACTACAATCATCATTATTAAATGATTTAACAGCTTCAACCATCTTCTCAACTGAATGTGTAATTTGCATGATAGCATCTGGATGGCTAGTATTAGCAGAAGAACTAGAATTTCCCTCGACCTCAAATATGTTACGCTTCTTAGGTGCTGGAGGAAGAGGAGCATCAAGATTAATAGGTTCAGAAGGTTGGGCCAAAGGATCTTGGGAATCATCCAGTGTACACTATGTATTAGCTGCAGTATCATAATCATAAACCAAGTCATCCAACAGGTGATGCTTTTTACTTGCTTTGTCATCATAAGTTCTTGCATCAGTATTATCTCCTAGTCCTATTGCATTCTTCCCGATGGCAGTCCCATTTCCCACCGCAATTCTTAAATCATCATAGTCTCCAAAGGTGTCCGTACGATAACTTCTGTGAGAAGGATGTACCTAATAAAACACAATATGTTAGTATTATAAACATGTCAAAAGTTTATCTTTATTGTCTTAAAAATATGTACCTTAAAATAATCTTCCCAAACTTCATTCGGAGCAGTAAATTTTTTTGTTATAGGATCCCATCCAAATCCAGAATTAAACAACATCAATTTTGAATAGTTGGTGTATCTAGTTTTAAACCATTTCAAATGACTGAGATACTGGGAATGAGTTTTTTGACATCCAAGCTTTGCATTCAAAGTTGGAAGAATCTTTTTCTCCACGGTAACTTTATTGAATGAACCATTATTATCTCGCCAACCACGTTGTGCAGCATCAACCATGAGTTTCAATAACTCATTACTTTCGTCAATTGTCCAAGTTTTATACTGACCTCCTTTTCCTTTTGAATTGTCATTCTCTTGACACGCATCTCCCATTTTTCTGTGTTATTGATACATATATATTATAAGAAAAAGGGATTATCAATAATTATACATCATGCAATTACCCAAAAAAGGACAATAAAACCAGGTTAAAACATAATACATACATGTATGCAGGTTTGGACTTTACATGCTTATATGCATCTAGAAAGCTTTGTCATGTATCATATCAATTTCAAAAACAAAACATCCAACCATTCATAATTGATAAATTAACCACACAATAAACACACACACACACACACACACACACACACATATATATATATATATATATATGGAAACTGGTCACCAGCCACAGTTGGATATTTTTTAATATCCAACCAACCCATCTTATACCATTAAAATGTTTAATCAACGGTCAGGGTGTAAAACACTTACGCTATATTATATAGCGTATTACGCTCTATTATATAGCGTAATACGCTATATTATATAGCGTAAGTTTTATTTTTTAAAATCCCAATTTTACCCTTAATCACTTCCGCTCTATTATATATCTTAGCCGAGAACAACACCAATTTCAGCTCAAACAGCCTTTCATGTTTTGAAATATCATTTCAAGAGTGTTCAAACTTAATCTACACCAAACTTAATCATTTGGAGATATATTTACACCATCACAAACTTAATCTATACCTATTCTTAATCTACCAATCTTAATTTATTTATCCAAATTTGTTCAAATTTGAAGATTTTGAAGATTTTGAAGATTGAGCTTAGAGTACCATCCCAAATTAAGATTTTGAAGATTGAACTTGGAATTTAAGGTTAGCTTTCTATTTAATCCATGGCTTCTTTCATTTTTCCGAAGTTAAAATCTCCTACTAAGACACCTAGTAAGATTGAGATTGAGGTAGAAAATGAAGATGTTAACGAAAGTCCACACACACCTAAAATAATAGATCTTGATGATGATAATAATGAAGATGTTAAGAATGATGATGGTGATGTTGTCTATGATGTTGATGATGGTGATGATGTTGATGATGTTGATGATAATGATGATGGTGAAGATGTTAAGAATGGTGTTTCTTTGGATGATTTGAATGATGTTTACCCATGTGTTGGTCAATTATTCGATAGTTTAGATGAAGCGGAGAGGTTTTATAGAGATTATGGTAGGCGTATTGGTTTTGAAGTAATAATTAGAACTACACATAAACGTTCAAAAACTAAAAAGATTTGTTCGCGTTTGTATATATGTCGAAAGGGTGGGAGATTAGCCTCAAAATCTTTGGATGATGAAGGTGAAGTTTTGGAAAAAAAGAGAAATAGAGATTCTCTTGGTAGAACAAAGTGTGAGGCGCGAATGTATGTTGTTCATAGAGAGACATCAAAGAAGTGGGAGGTAACATTGGTTAATTTGGTACACAATCATGAGATGGTTTCACCTAGTAAGGTACATTTCATGCAAAGGCCAAGAAACATAACACCCATCATGCGAGAATTGATTATAATTTTGAGTAAGTCGGGTATTGGGCCTCAACAATCTTTGAATGTGATGGGTGAGCTTACGGGAAGCTTAGAGAATATTGGGTTTACTAGTCAAGAGATTCGGAATATTTTGCGTGATATTAAACATCATGTATTTGATTCGAGTGATGCCAAAGAAGGTTTGAAATTACTCCAAGAATTGAAATGTAACAGTTTTGGGGAATTTTTCTATCGAGTAGATGTTGATGAGGATAATCGGGTGCGTTCCATGTTGTGGGTTGATCCAAGATCGTTAAATGCATATAAAAATTTTGGAGACGTGGTAGTATTTGACTCCACATACTGCACCAATAGGTATAGTATGCCATTTGTACCTATTACGGGGGTGAACCACCACTACCAATCCATATTGTTTGGTTTTGCACTAATAAGGGATGAGAAAGAAAGTTCTTACGTATGGGTTTTGAAGAATTGGTTGGAAGCTATAGGAAACAAGGCTCCAATCTCAATAATCACCGATCAAGATATTGCACTTGGAAATGCAATTGCCGAAGTTTTACCAAACACGAACCATCTTTATTGTACTTGGCATATAAGTACTAAATTCGGGGAGAAGTTATCCGGTTTGTACACACATGAACCGCATTTCAAAGAAGATTTCAACTTATGTTTGTACAAGTCAATGACGGTTGAAAATTTTGAAAATAGGTGGGAAGATTTGGTTGAAAAATATAACTTGGTTGATCATGGTTGGTTGCAAGAAATGTATTACGTTCGACATAAGTGGGTTCGTGTGTACACTAAACTTCATTTCACTACCGGGATAACAACTACCTCGAGAAGTGAGTCAATGAATGCATTTTTTGACGAGTATGTAAAAGCTAGCACCGGTTTGAAAGAGTTTATAGAGAATTCACAAAAAGCATTGGAGAAACAATATCTTCGTGAGAAAGAAGCGGACTATGAAACAAAGTATAAGGAAAGGTCAAGAATAACATCATCCTCATTGGAGAATCATGCGGCATCTATTTATACAAAAGAAATGTTTAGACGTTTTCAACACGAACTTAAACAAAGTGGAGCCTATGTTGTGAATGAGAGAGCTTCCATGAGTACTATGTTATTTAAGGTGTACGAAGCACATAAGACCACGGTGGCGGAGGAAAATAGAAAAGTTTATCAAATAACCGTGGCCAATGGTATGATAAATTGTATTTGTCGGAAATTTGAAAGTTCGGGAATGATTTGTCGTCATATTATTCGATATTTGAATATGATGCAATGGACGGAGATCCCTTCAAATTTAATTAACTTGAGATGGACAATTGGAGCAAATAAAATTGCCGGGTCTATATCGTATAAACCTCCTATCATTGGAGATATTCTTCAATCACAACCCGCCCGATATACAACTTTGTGCAAAGCCTTTCAAGATTTAGCGGCTCGTGGAAGTTGTTCGGTTCCAAGATTTAAATACGTCATGGGATTGATTGAAGAAGAGTCGGAATATGTGGAAAATTTTCCTATGGAGATGCCTTCTACGAAAAAAGCACCATCATGTGAGGATGAACGTGGAGGTGAAGATTTTGATGGATTTGAAGATTTTGAAGATTTGAAAGACCCTAAAATTTCCACCACTAAAGGTCGCAAGAAGGAAAGAGTGAAAAGTGGCATAGAAAAGTCCACCCCAAAAAAATCAAGAAAATGTAATCTTTGCGAAGAATATGATGTTAAACATGATTCACGAAATTGTCCAAAAAAATTAGAAAAGTCGATTCCCAAAAAGTCCAAATCAAAAAAATCAAGGAAATGTAATTCGTGATTTTACTTTTTAGTGAATTTGGTATTGATTTTGTTGGATTTGGTTAGTTGATTTCATTTTTGATTTGGTGCAATTTGAGTGAATTTTTGATTTGATTGAATTTGGTATTGGTACTGAATTTTTGATGCTTGTTAGTTGACTTCATTTTTGATTTGGTGCAATTTGAGTGAATTTTTGATTTGATTGAATTTGATATTGGTACTGAATTTTTGATGCTTGAAGTTGGTACAAGGGAAAAAAAACAAAGCAAAAAAAAAATCTCTGGTATTACGCTCTATAATAGAGCGTAGTACGCTGAGCGTAATATCAGCTGTATTTTGAAAAATAACAAAATTGCTCTGGTATTACGCTCTATAATAGAGCGTAGTACGCTCTATAATAGAGCGTAGTACGCTCTATAATAGAGCGTAGTACGCTGAGCGTAATACCAGATCAATTTTTTCCATGTTTCCCCTGTTTTTCCCAACCCCTGAACTCAATAAACAACTAAAACCTGTTTTTTCATAATTCCAAAAAGAAACCAGGACCAATTCCAAAAAAACAAACAACTTGATATCTTAAAAACAAACTATTAATATACAAGTAATCTACAACTTAAATTTCAACATTCAACACAAGTAATCTCTAAAAAATTCGAACTTAAATTTCAACATCCAATCTTTAAATTTCAACAAACTATTAACATACAAGTAATCTACAACTTAAATTTCAACATCCAATCTTTAACTTACAACCAACTAAAATTCAAACTCAAACAAGTAATCTCTAAAAATTTGAACTATTAAATTACAATCCCGCGAGTCTTGCATCTTGGGACGCCAAAGTCATATGTCGAGCTTGGTTTTTATGGAGCTCCCAACCAGTACGTCGTCGGAAAAGTGTGATTATGTCATCATTCCATTCGACACCACACCAATTTTGGGTATTGCAAGTCAACAGACAATCTATATATTTCATAACAAAAACTCCACAATCCCAAGGAGTGGTTTGCCTAGGTCGCTCAACAACGTTTTCAACATCGGGGAATACGACATGTTCAAATTTGTTAGGATCCAACCGATGCAACATGAGAGGGACCAATTTTTCCTATCAAACAAACATGAATTGTCTTAGTAATGTATCAAACAATACTAACATAAATATGGACTACTAGAAATTAAAAAAAAGGAAGATAAAATATACCACAATGTAGAACTGCGTCTTGTATAGTTCTTTTAATTTCATGAAAGGAGCATCGTCCCTTAGAGGATCAAACAAAGATACTCGAAAAGTGGTCAATGACCACAAGAATATGATCCAATGACCACCAACAACAAGCGGCATGATAATATAGTCGTAATTGGTCACCATTCCACCATCCTTTATGCCATATGATTTAAAGTCTGTATCAATGACCGCCCATTCACTAGCTTTCCTTTTCGCGGGATTCTTCTTCATTGGTTTGCAATGATGAGCCTCCATCACTTGGAAGAACCACGGAGACATGAAATAGTATTTGACGACACCTTCTTGATGACCAAAGAGGGGTTTTTCTCTTTTTTTCAAGCAATCCCGTATAGCTATCGATTATAGTATCCTCCACTTCAAACCCCGGTCTCAAAGAAAGAATCGCTTGGGCACTACAATTGATTGGAAGATTTATAGGCTTACCACATTCCCACCAATTTTCATTGATCCAATTTATTTTATTTATCTTAATCGGCTTTACGAGGGATCCTTTCTCAAATTGAGTAGAATTAATAATTGGAGCACTAGGACCAACCATGTCACTTGGATTTGTTGATAAACCCTAAAATGAACATAGTGAACAAATGAGTTATTAACGACTTACTAATTGACAAAGTGACATTGTGAAATTACAAATAAGAAATTATACCTCAACCGGAGCCTCTACCAATTCGAAATGTACACTAGGATCATCATCGAATTGGGTTGGATTAAGAATTGGAGCACTATGACCAACCACAAAAGTTTCTTGAGTATCATAAGGATGGTCATAACTTTCATACCCCTCAAAATAATTTTCCTTCTCGGGACTAATTTCTTGAGTCTTTTTTGTCTTTCTTGCCTTTCTTTTAGGCAAACAACTCTTGAAATCGGGCCTTTCATATGTCGGGCCATATGTCTCGAGCATCAATTCATCAAATTTATTCACGAAGTTTGGCAATATTTCCTCGTGAAAAATCCCCGGCATATCTAAAGAGCAAAGCCTACTCATGTCTCGAGCGGTACATATGATCTACAATACATATGAAGCAAAGACAAAGTATAAATATAAATACAAAAATATTCAACGAAACTATCTCAAATAACATACTCCATGTTATAAAAAATACGTACCAAGTCCATTGCCTTGGCATTGTCGAACTTGTCTTTCGGTTGTTGGAATATTTTCGGATCCTTGGTTGGTTTTTAGGGCGGCAAAATCTTTAATTTGGTAACATTATAGTACCAATCCATATACTCCTCTAGAGATATGGCATTCAAAGGTAGCCCCAAAATACCAACACCATTTTGCACAAATTCATTCCAAACAACTACATATCGAGCAAAATTTAGATAATGTTGATTCACAAAAGAATGTTCGGATCTCACCCTCAACATTGCCATATCTTCCGGCGGCGGTGGCGGAATGCTTAATGGAAAACCAAACTGTCTTCCCACCCTTTCCGGAAGTTGACGTTCAACATCTTCAAAAAACACAACCGGCACATGAGCTACTCCGGCTAAAAAGGCCCTCTGAAATTGGGGATTATATTTCCGATAGAAGCGAAGATATGGCCTCCAATTAACCCATTTCGCATCAAAATTATCAAACATCCCGCGATATGCATCAATATTGTGATGGACATTAAAGTACTTAGACTTTCCTGGGCCAACGGGATCAACCGCCCATGCCAAAGCCCTAGGCCATATATACCGGGTTTGAGGTGCTAGCATAGGTTGTCCCGGGCGCAACCTCTCACGTGCCCAAAGCATCAATATTGTTATGCATCCCGTAATGGACTTGCAATCCTTACGACTTGCCTCCCATAAATTCCTATATAGATAAGCAAGTGCCGCTGCACCCCAAGCATACCCATAAATTCTTGAAGTATCAATCAGTAAAGGAATTAATCTTGGATGAGAAACATTGTTTGATTTTGTGGGGAACAATATCGCCCCGCACAAATAAAACACATAGCCCCGTGTATATATTTCTAGAAGCGCCGGATCTTTGTTGTTCGGGCACTTGCAATATCTTTCCCTCAAAAAATTTAATTTCACGCCACCTCTAGTCCAAGCTTCATCACTTTCCCTTTCCTCAAGTGAGAGCATCGGATCCGGCCAATGACGTAACCAAAGATTTTTTACGTCAATTGTTTCACTCAAAGTTACCGCCTCTCCAACAACCGGAAGCCCCGTTAACATGTACACATCTTCAAGTGTCACCGTCATCTCCCCGAAAGTAAAGTGGAATGTGTTGGTTTCCGACCTCCAACGCTCCACTAATGACGTAATTAAAGTGACATCATTTTGAATAACGGCTCTCGGATTAGCAAACATTCCGAAGCCCCAATGTTCTAAAAGATGAACTTGATATGGCTCTAATTCCCATTCACCAAGCAACGAGGTACTTTGACGGATTGTAAGTCTATCTCGATGATCCCCAACCCATATTCTACTACTAATATGGTTATCTTGGTCGGTAAGGAGAGAACGATCAACCGGACCACAAAAATCTTCCATCTAAAATCCAATACATACAAAAAACTTTAATCCAAAAAAAAATCCGAACTACACAAATTCACAAATTCAAACTTTAATCCAATAATTCGAACTACACAAATTATACAAATGCAAACTTGAATCCAATAATTCGAACTACACAAATGAAACTTTATCCACAAATGCAAATTTTAATCCTAATAATTCGAAAATTATCCACAAATTCGACCTCAATTCGTCCACAAATTCGACCTCAATTCGACCCTAATTCGAAATTAATCCATAAATTCGAACCCTAATTCAAAATAATCCAAAAATTCGAAATATATAAACAAAAATCTACACACATACATGTACACAAATCTACAATTAGATGATGATGATATATACATGCATACATACATACATACATACATGTACACGATGATATATAGATACACGAAATGAAGAAATTACTCACTTTATATGAAGAAATGATGAGCTTTACTTCCGATTTTCCGGTGGTTTTGCGCTTTACTTCCGATTTCCGATGGTTTGTGGAGATTTGTGGTTTGTGAGGTTTAATTTTACACAAAGATATTATGTTATTCAACCACAATACGCTCTATTATGTTAAATCCCGATTTTCAAAAAAAAACCGTTTACGCTCTATTATATAGCGTACTACGCTATATGATAGAGCGTAAGTAAAAAGAGATCTGAGGGGCATAATAGTAAAATGCTTACGCTCTATAATATAGCGTACTACGCTATATAATAGAGCGTAGTACTGTTCATCCCACCCATTCATTTTGACACTGGACGGTTATAGATGGGTTGGTTGGATATTAAAAAATATCCAACTGTGGCTGTGGAAGGGGCCCCTATATATATATATATATATATATATATATATATATATATATGATACAACTACAAGCACATGGAGAGAGAAGCAAAATAAAGAAAAAACAGTAATAGAGGGAAAGAAAAAGAAGCAAGAAAAAAAAGAACCTCTTTCGGCAGGGATGGAACCCTAGGGTGAGAGCTATCGTGGAGGAAGACAATGTCTTGTCAAATTTTCTCAAAAAGGACGTGACAATTTTTGGAGAAAATATACACATTTTTTCATAAAAAGTCATAAAAAGTCTCTCACTTTTATTTTCCCACCAAAATCATTGACTTTTTGAATAACAAGTGACTTTTAACAACTCTTTAAAAGTTGTAATTGAATACCTTAAACTTTTAAAGACTTTTTTAAAAATCATGATACAATACCTCCTTACTTTTAAAGAGTATTTGAAAGTATTAATTGAAGGGTAATGCTAAACATAGCCCTTAGGGCTATGGTTAAGAATGAATGTAAGTGGATAAATGCATTTAATATGTCAGTTTTGCATGGAATTCATCAATTTTGCATCTATCTCAATATGATTATTTAGCAATTTGGAAATTTTTATTAATGGAAATTGATGTGAATACATGGGGGTCCACTATTATTACTTGGAAAATTAAATTAGTGTTATAAAGAAGCATTGGAAAACCAAAAATTAATTAAATAACTAAGACTAAAATTTGAAAACATGAGAATATTTAATGCTTAACCATAGCCCTTAGGGCTATAGTTAGCATTTCCCTTAATAAAGACCACTTCATAAGGCAAGCAAAGTCAAGCAAGTGTAGTGAAGATTACTTGTACGCGTTTATAGACTGAGAAAGATGTGAGAAAAATGGGACTCCAGTCTCCACATGCACCTTGACAAAATGATATTCGAATGCGTTCCAGAAGGGTAAGAAAATTGCAGTCACGACCACTTTAGACTCGAGTGCAAAAGTGGGATCTGTATAGGAAGTGGGGCTGGCCGGTCAGATGATGAAATTCTACTAATGGCGCTGTGGTTCTATTAATGATGCTTAATTTGATGAGTGGGGTTCATTTTGTGTTTTGGAAACCAGCTTTTTTTCCAGCTTTGATTACAACTAAAACTATAAAAGGATCAATAAGGATCAATGCCATTCATTGTTCAGTTTCAAAATCATACAACCAAACCAAGTAACTCATTTTACATCCAAAGAGATTGTACTTGCATCAGAACAAATGAGGTCTAAGATTTAAAATATTTTGGTACATGGTCTTACTACAAAAAGATAAAAAAGGATCAAGCTCGTAATATGAATCGGTTTCTTGTTGTGTCGATTAAAACGAACCAAAAATCACCCAAACTCACCATTTCCTATACCGGTATAAGGGCTAATTGGACCTTTACGGATACTTGGAGGGTCAAAAGGAACGTTTTGAAACAGTGAGGGCTGATGGGTATTTTGGTGGAAATTTTGAAGGCTAAAAGGCCATTAAGCCTATTTATTATTTCATCGTTTAGAATATGGTAATGTCACTCCAAAACACTACACAGGCCGCTGCAGGCATTCACTAGGAACTACATTGATCTGAGATTGATCTAATATTAACAAAGGAAGGAGTTAATCTATATTACTTAAATAGAGAAAACATTTTTAACAACAAAATGGGTAAACTGAGTGCAGCTCTTGTATAGCAAGCATCCTTAACAAAGGAAGGAGTTAATCTATATTACTTATAAAAAATTATTAAAAACTTTAAAAAATCACAAAAACTTTAAAAAAAATCATAAATATTCATAAAAAAATTATAAAAACTTTCAAAAAAATCGTAAAAAATGTATAAAAAATTATAATTTTTTTAAAAATTATAAAAATTTTAAGAAAAATCAGAATTTTTTCATTAAAAATTATAAAAAGTATAAGAAATTATATACTTTTTATAATTATTTTTTCATTAATTAATTTCTTTTTAGAGTTAACAGTCATGGTAAAAAGTAAAGGTTAAAATCACAATTATTTGCCAAGTTTCCACCCAATCAGATCAAATCAAAACAATTAAAGTAAAATAAAAGAAAAATTCAAGAACATATGAATGTTCTTCCCAAAAACCCAGTTTCCGGCAAGAAACGCAAGTTCCGGCTACTGTCCCATATCCGGCCACTATTCCCAGAATCCGGCGACTTCCAATACCCTTGTTTTAACTCATTTTGCATGGTTTTTCAGTCTACAACTCAAACACCAGTCTCCCTAATTCCTTTTGATACCACAACATCACGAAACAACAAAAAATAAACGAATTCCGGCGAACTCGAACAAAGACCGGCCAAATTCCGAACTAACAATTTAGTAAACCAAATCAAGCGTACAGGGTATTAAAACAAAGCTGAGGACTCATACAATCTCACTACGGGCTCAGTTTTAACAGATAATCATCATATAAAACGGACGAACGATTCAAAGTTTCGAAGAAAACTACAAACTCGTTTTTCAACAATACGAACACAAACATTCAATTTATCTACATGAATAGATTCTAAACAGCTTAGGGAAGCTCAAGGAAGCATCAAATTTCACAAACAAGTAAATCAAAATTCCCCAAATCGAGTATCAAGAACCCTAAATATACGAAAATTAGATAAAAATTCATAGAAAATTGAGACCCAAATTGAATACTGATTTTTCAAGTTTTTATAATTTTTTTTTATTTTTTTTAAGATTTTTTGAAAGTTTTTATATTTTTTTATGATTTTTTATAAAGTTTTTATGTTTTTTTAAAGTTTTTAATAATTTTTTATAAAAAAATAGGGTTGTGCTGATGTGGCGTACACGTGGCAGACTGACAGTGCATCACAGTCAGCATTTTAACAGTCAAATTAACGGAGTCATTTCTTGACTGACGGCGATGGGAAAAGAGAAAAAAAGGAAAGTACAATGACCACTTCGATAGTACAGTAGGCTAAGTGGAAATTTTTAAATAGTACAGTAGGCAAAGTGACCTTTTGCCCTTACTTAAATAGAGAAAACATTTTTAACAACAAAATGGGTAAACTGAGTGCAGCTCTTGTATAGCAAGCATCCTTCACATACATCACAATTCCTCAGGGGTAGCAGCTGAGTTGTCTTCTGTACATGAAAATCACATTTAGAATAGATACATAGTACTAAATGTAGCCTAAATGCCCACATGTATCAACAGTTATGAATTGCAACAAACAGTGTAAAGCAGATAGGCATCAATCAACATCCTATACTTCCGCTGTAACCCAGGTAGAGAAGTCATTGTAAAAAAAAACTGATATAACATCGAGTTATTATTTATTAACTTGACTTGCTTGGCAATAGAGTAAATCTCACGTTACACGTAACCAAACCTTGAGTTTATCTTTTATATGCTTATTGAACCCTGATCTACAACAATGCATCAACTCTTATCGACATATATGTTGATTTATATTGTAATATGTAAAATCTTGAACTTTATTATTATGATTAATCATGTACTAGATTGTTGAATTATAAAACGAACATATCATTCTATGCACCTTTTTCACATTAGTCGTCATACAAGATAAAGAGATGAAGGAAAGGGGGCACGGAGGAATACTTAGCAAACCGCCTTTACTCACTGGCAAGCGCTTATCAGAGTAAAAATTAATTAAAATTACGTACATACTCTTCACTAATTATGACACTATTTCTACAAATACATTGATACGTTACTTAACAGATTATTATAACATAATAACTGAACTTATTGAGATGGCTAAGCAGTTTGTATTCTAAGAGAGTTTGTAGTGAGACCCCATGTTGTAGTTGTATGTTCATCTCACTAGAAGAACACAATTGATTTTATGACGTTAAGCATAAGAATTTCTAATAACTGATGACAAGTTTAATTCTATACTCCACAGTTCATCTCACTAGAAGAACACTATTGATTTTATGACGTTAAGCATAAGAATTTCTAATAACTGATGACAAGTTTAATTCTATACTCCACAGTTCATCTCACTAGAACACTATTGATTTTATGACGTTAAGCATAAGAATTTCTAATAACTGATGACAAGTTTAATTCTATGCTCAACACTCAACAGTTCTAAATACAGCACACACATTAGCTTTCTTTCTTTGTATGTTTATTATAAGGACCTACGCTACTTCAATCAGACTTGGCCATCAGGAAAAAGTGCACCCCCCCCCCCAAATAACAGGCAAAAAAAATGGTCTGCCGACTGCCGCCATTACAAAGAGTTCCTGCCAGAACAATCTTTGGAAAAAAGATTCTCGTACAGCTAATAAAAAGGTATAACATGGAATGTAAGAGTGAAGATTTGTAGGAGTGTATATCAGGGTAATTTTGGACTTCACGGGCTAGGATAATCTGTACAACAAGTACTCCATTGCTGGTGGCAGAGAGACTGATTGAATTAAGGTAAGCAAGTTTTTAAGCTAGAATTTTGTGCTTCTATCTTATAAAGATCCTGCATGCATTTTCGTACCACATGAAGTGTATAGTGGATATGTTACGTTAGAAAGTACAGCTAAGAAGATTATGGAGGATGAAAGAGAGATACAGTAAGGTAGTGAAAAGACGGTAGAGTGGAAAATCCTAGCTTACTGATACCAGTAAAAATAATATAATTATACAGACTACAACCATATATATTAAAATATAAAAGAGTAGCACAGGTAGGTGAATATGTTAAGCAGGTAAATGTGGAAAATGAACATTGACCAACTCAGAGACCTAACAGCATGACAGCGAATAGAAGGACCTAGGAGAGAACACACCAAGTCACTATGGAGAGAATATTTATTGTCAGCAATTAACACAAGAAAACTAAATACACCTTCATTTATTTATTTTCTTTTAATGAGTGACCTAAAATGGATTGCATCTTAATCCTCAGCGTTAGGAAACTGCTCCCAGGTGATGAGATGTGGCCCACAGCGCTAAGAGATTGGTAACATTAATTTCATATTTATAACTTGCAACCTAGCAACCTTACCAAAACTTAACCTGAATGAACCCCAAAAGTAATTATTATGAGGACAAAAATGACTAAATTAGGAATGATAAGCTTTAAACCAGGGACGGAACCAGGAATAAAAATTGGGGGGGCCAAATTTTTCGGTCATCGGAAAATTTTCTGATAACCGGAAGATATCGGAAAATTTTCGTAAAAAATAGGGGACTAAATGAAGATTTTTGTGAAAAATAAAGATTTTTGTAAGAAATAGGAGACTAAATAAAGATTTTCGTAAGAAATAGGGGAGTAAATAAAGATTTTCGGAAAAAAATTGGGAACTAAATGTAGATTTTTAGAAAAAATGCGGAACTAAATGAAGATTTTTGAAAAAAATAGAGGAACTAAATGAATTTTTTTGTAAAAATAGGGGGACTGAATGAATTTTTTTATAAAAATGGGGGGACTAAATGAATTTTTTTATTAAAATGGGGGGACGAAATTCAGATTTTTGAAATATATATATGAAATTTTTTTACATTTTCAAATTTTTGGGGGGACGGCCGCCACCCCGTGCCCCCCCTTCCCTCCGTCCCTGCTTTAAACTAAAGTATTTGGGCATCCAGATGTTAAAGATCCTGCAGTCATTTGGTTGCCACACAATAGTGTTCATTGGATAAGTTGAATGTTCAATGGAGGAAGAATATGTAGATCGAAAGAAAGAAAAATTAAAATCGTGGAAAGGCACCGGGGTGGAAAGATATTAGGCCTATAGATCTGCCTAAAACATTATTTCAGAAGACCAACTAGTAATTAATATTCTAGTCTCTTAGTACTTAACCATAACATAGTAATAATATATTAGTATGTAGCAAAGAAAGATCAACATGTTAATTAGTACGTAGCTAGGTATTTCCACTCATCTAAATTTGGAAGCTATGTAAACATTCATTTCTAACTACAAAGAAATTCCTTGTGTAACATATTTAGAGAACAGGTAAAATACTCTGTACATAATTTATTAAAGCCATTCTTAGACAATTCATCTCGAGAATATTTCATGCCAGATTTAAAGCTAAATAACACTTTGAGGAGATTAAAACAGCGAAGCATTAACCAATACAATGTCTAAAAGAAAGAAAGATAGTACAGAAAGTGTACCTCGATTTGTTGCTATAAAGAATACATCTATTATCATTTAGATAAATATAATCTTGCAAGTCTTAGAATTTCTCCCAAATCTCAGCAGCTCCTTCTGGATCCTTGGCTTCCGCTTCGGTTCTGCACAATCAATCAATATCTTCTGCAAAGCTCTCCCGTTCTGGAGCAAGTATTCAACAACAGACATTTCGTCGGCCTTTCCACGAAATGCCCTGAATTCTATTGTTTTGAGATTTGACGATACGCATTCAGGGACAAGTCTTGGCTGATGCCACAAGCAGCAATAACAGTCTGCAGAGGTGTCTCCTAAATCAACCCCCTAACAAGAAGAAGAAGAAAATGTTTCAAAGCATACGTTCACAACCTCTTTTGCAAATGCATTGAATCACTATTGTGTATAACTTACCCAGGGAAGTAAAAGAGTTTGAAGGTTGGGTGAGCTTGCAAGTATCTTTGGCAGTAAATTCCAACAAGTCCAATTATTAACACGCAGCTCCAACTTAATTAAATTATGAAATACAGGAAAATTATATTCAGATCCACGACCCAAATCATGAAAATCAGAAACAGGACCACCATCCAGGGCCTTCAAATAAGAAGGCAAAACATTAGGGTGATTAATTTGCATAAAATTTGGACAATGGTTCAACGAAGTAAAATGTCAGATATGATTGAAACTTACCCCAACAGCCTTATCAGTTAAAGTCAAAGACTGGACATGGAAAAAATTATCAAGAAGCCTGAACACGGAATCACGTAACTGCAATCGTTCAATTCCGACGCCAATATAAGCGGTTGTGAGGGACAACAAAGTTTCCTCAACAAATATATCTGCCAATGCAGAGTCACAAATTTTAATAGTCTCCAAGGCCGGCGTATCTATTACAATCTCAAGCTTGCTTTTTGTATCAATAGGCTCAGCAGTTTTCAATGTCAAATTCTTGAGCGCAGATCCACAAACAGTGAGACAACAGCCACTAAGATATTCACACTTATTAATAACTAAATCTTCAAGAACCGGACAGTTGAGCAAAAGCTTCTCAACTGACTCATAACTCGAAAACTCAACATAGTAGAATTCAAGAACCTTGAGCCTGGAAAAGCAAAAATGGCTAGGAACATCAACCAAGATTCGCCATTTGAGTCGTAAAACTTCAAACATCCCATACGTATACATATCCGGGATGAGTTCATACGTTCCACCACCTGTAACAAAAAAGCCAAGGCTTACATTTTTCACTTGGCGTTGGAGTGCATTAGTAATCCAGTGATTGACAAGGGTGCGATCATGAGCACTACCACATTCCAAACCCAACTCCTCAATATCCAAATCATTATCCCTATCCATTAAAAATTTATTAACACAACTAGTCAAATGTGGTCCAGATATCTTACCATTCGAATCATCGAAACGAAGACTCGAGAGTGACATACAAAGAGGTCTCCATCTCTTAGACAAGGTACTGGTACGCACAGCTGAATCAAATGCAAGGAATGAAAGGATTTTGATGAGCACCAAGTCGGGCAAATCACTGATTCTATCTACCCTTGAAATCTTTGATCTCTTTGTTGTCTTTGATCTTTTTGAAGCCATTAGTAGATATGAATCAAGAAACAAAAGGGGTGGGAGAAAAATTACAAGGGAATGTCTGTCTGAATCAAGAAACTAAAGAAATGTATGAATGAATTCAACGAAAGAAAAGGGGCAGCAAAATGAGGGCAGCAGGGTTTGAGTGCAAGAGATAGCGGGCAGCAGTATGATTATAAATACTACTGGTACAAGTGTACAACTATACTAGGCTAAGAGCATCCGCATTGGATGCCCCATCTTCAACCTCATCCCCATTATTTAGGGGAATCTACAATTTTTGAACAAAAAATAAGCTCCATCCGGATCCCTAAAATAGGGATATGTTTTAGGGAGTGTAATACAACCCCATATTTGGGGTTGTTAATGCCTTGAATTAGGTCACCAACCATAGTTAGGCTACCAACCATTTTCTTGTCAAAGATCGGTAGGTGGTGTTAGGCCACCAACCACACCTAACCCTTAGATTGTATCTATAAATAGACATGTATGTAAGGATTGTAAACACATCTGAAAATCTCTGTAATCTGTTATCCTCTCAAATCTATAAATTATTTCTCTTCTGCATATAATCTTTCTTGCTTCCGTTATAACAAATTGGTATCAGAGCCTTGGTTGAATCTGCTGAAAAAATTCTCGCCGGAATTTTTTTAAGCTCGCCGGAATTTTTGCCGGAGTTACTGTTCATCGCCGGAGAAGACGACACTGTTCAGGCGGAGTTACTGTTCATCGCCGGAGAAGACGACACTGTTCATCGCCGGAGAAGAAGACATTGTTCATACGGTACTGTTCATACGGTACTGTTCATACGGTACTGTTCACCGGCACTGTTCACGGGCACTGTTCACAGGCACTGTTCATAGGTACTGTTCACAGGTACTGTTCACAGGCACTGTTCATAGGTACTGTTCACGGGCACTGTTCACGGGTACTGTTCACATATACGGTTCTGGGAGAAAGATGTCTAGTGGTATTAATGTTAAAGTCGACAAATTTACCGGGACAAATAGTTTCAGTCTATGGCAAATCAAGATGCGTGCCCTGTTAAAACAACAGGGGCTCTGGGCGCCGTTGAACACAAAAACGGTTGTTTCTACAAGCGCTGAGATGGCCATTCTGGAAGAAAAGGCACATTCAACAATTCTGTTGTGTCTTGCAGATGATATTATTACTGAAATCGTGGAGGAGGATACCGCGTCTGGTCTGTGGTTGAAGCTTGAAAGTCTTTACATGACGAAGTCTTTAACAAACAAGTTGTTGCTGAAGCAACGTCTGTTCAGTCTGCGAATGCAGGAAGGTATGTCTCTTCGAGATCAATTAGATCAATTAAACACAATTTTATTAGAATTGCGTAATATTGATGTTAAAGTTGAAGATGAGGATGCTACTTTGATTCTGTTAGTTTCTTTACCATTATCGTACGAGAACTTTGTGCAATCGTTTATTGTTGGTAAAGATACTATTTCTCTAGAAGAAGTTAGATCTGCTCTTCATTCTAGAGAGCTGCGCCATAAGGCGGCTGGTACAGGTGCAGATAATCATGCCGCTGGGTTGGTAGCTAGCGGGAGTACCGGACATGGAAAGTCGGGGAAGTATAAATCCAAGAAACCAGCTTCTAAGGGTTTGAGAGCTAATGATGTCTGCAATTACTGTAAAGAAAAGGGACATTGGAAATCCGACTGTCCCAAGAAAAAGAAGCAACATGATGCTGCTGCAGGAACTGTTGCTGTAGCTGATGATAGTTCCGAAGAAGATATTGCTCTAGTTGCTGTCAAGGACACGCATCACTCTGATGTGTGGATCCTTGATTCTGGAGCGTCTTATCATATATGTCCGCGCAGGGAGTGGTTTACAACCTACGAGCGAGTAGACGGTGGCAAGATTTCTATGGCTAACAGTTTATTTGTGAGACGGTTGGATTAGGCTCGATTAAAATTCGGACACATGATGGTAAATTCTGCACATTGAATGATGTTAGGCATGTTCCACTTATGACAAAGAATCTGATATCTTTGAGTATGTTAGACAGCAAGGGTTTCAGTTTTCAAGGTGAAGGTGGAGTTTTACATGTCTGCAAGGGTTCTAATGTGGTTCTGAAAGGTGTTAAACGTGGTACCTTGTATCTTCTTCAAGGTTCTACGTTAACAGGTTCTGTTGCTGTTGCGTCTTCGGAAATTGAAAAGGAAAATATGACCAGTTTGTGGCACATGAGGCTTGGTCACATGAGTGAAAGGGGGATGCAGATTCTGTCAAAAGCTGATCTTCTTTGTGGTCATAAGGTCACAAGTCTCGAGTTTTGTGAACATTGTGTTTTTGGAAAGCTACATCGCAGCAAGTTTCCTAAAGCAATCCACAGAACAAAAGGCACACTTGATTACATCCATTCTGATTGTTGGGGCCCTTTCCGGGTGGAGTCTTTAGGGGGTCACAGATATTTTGTGTCAATGATCGATGATTTCTCAAGAATGACTTGGTTGTTCATCATAAATCACAAAAGTGAAGCCTTCAAGGTTTTCAAGCAGTGGAAGGCGCTAGTGGAGAAACAAACAGGGAAGAAGATTAAGAGGCTGCGAACAGATAATGGCCTGGAATTTTGCTCGTCCGAGTTTGTAGATTTCTGCAAGAATGAGGGGATTGCTAGGCATCATACAGTCAGGGATACACCACAACAAAATGGTGTAGCAGAGCGTATGAATCAGACACTTCTGGAAAGAGCAAGGTGTATGCTCTCCAATGCTGGACTAACTAGAAGATTCTGGGCAGAAGCGGTTAGTACAGCGTGTTATTTGATTAATCGTGGACCTCACACAGGTATCCATCTCAAAACTCCTATTGAGAAATGGTCTGGTAAGCCTGCTGATTACTCCAATTTAAGAGTTTTTGGTTGTACTGTTTATTATCATGTAAATGAGGGTAAATTGGAGCCACGAGCTAAAAAGGGAGTATTTGTTTGCTATGGGGATGGGATTAAAGGTTATAGAATCTGGTCTCCATCTAAAAATAGGGTTATACTGAGTAGAAACGTAGTCTTTGATGAAAATTCTATGTTTAACCCTACCGTGAAGTCTACGATTGTTTCAGAAAGTGGTGGTGTTGAGAAACAGGTGGAGCAGGAAGTCACTCAAGATGAGAGTGAACCACAACAAGAAGTTCAACAAACACAATCAGAATCATCAGTACCAGTAGTAAATCAGCATAGTTTGGCTCTTGATCGATCGAGGAGAGCTAAGTATGGAGTGCCTCCAAAGAAATATGGTTTTGAAGATATGGTGGCATATGCACTACAGGTAGCTGAAGAAGTGGATCCTAGCTCTGACGAGCCATCCACTTACAAAGAAGCGGTGACATGTACGGAATCTATAAAATGGTTTGCTGCAATGGGAGATGAAATGGAGTCACTTCAGAAGAATAAGACTTGGGAATTAGTCAAGCGGCCTCGAGACAGAAAGATTGTTACTTGTAAATGGGTCTACAAGAAGAAGGAAGGAGAAACATCGGTTGAGGGTGTCAAGTATAAAGCTCGGTTAGTAGCTCGAGGGTTCACTCAGAAAGAGGGAGTAGATTATAATGAGATTTTTTCACCAGTGGTCAGACACACTTCCATCAGGGTGTTACTAGCGATAGTTGCACATCAGAATCTGGAGCTTGAACAACTCGATGTGAAGACAGCTTTTCTGCATGGAGAGCTGGAGGAGGAGATATACATGACTCAGCCAGACGGTTTTCAGGTTCCTGGAAAAGAAGATTATGTTTGTAAGTTATTGAAGTCCTTGTATGGGCTAAAGCAGTCTCCGAGGCAGTGGTACAAGAAATTTGATAGCTATATGATAGGTATTGGCTACACCAGGAGTCCGTATGATTGCTGTGTTTATCACAGTAAGACAGTAAATGGTTCTTTCATTTATCTGGTCCTGTATGTAGATGATATGTTGATAGCTGCAGAGAACAAGTCTGATATTCAGAAGTTGAAAGGTCTCCTCAGTGCTGAGTTTGAAATGAAAGATTTGGGTGCGGCTCGGAAAATTCTGGGAATGGAGATTTATAGGGATAGAAGAAAAAAGAAGCTCTTCCTGTCACAGAAGGGATACATTCAGAAGATTTTGTCAAGGTTTGGCATGTCTACAGCAAAGCCCATAGATACTCCTAGTGCTGCAAATGCACATCTGTCTGTCGCTTTTGCACCTAAGTCCACTGAGGAAAAAGAGTACATGTCTCGAGTTCCCTATGCTAGTGCAGTAGGAAGCTTGATGTATGCAATGGTCTGCACTAGACCCGATCTTGCACAGTCTGTCAGTGTTGTTAGTAGGTTCATGGGTGATCCAGGAAAGGAGCATTGGCAAGCTGTGAAGAGGATTTTTCGGTACTTAAAAGGTACGTCTGATGTTGGTCTCATTTATGGAGGTGATACTGAATGTTTGGTGACAGGGTTTTCAGACTCTGATTATGCTGGAGATGTTGACAGTAGAAGATCTATGACTGGTTATGCTTTCACTCTGGGTGGTTCGATTGTCAGTTGGAAAGCTACTCTGCAACCTACAGTGACTTTGTCTACTACAGAAGCAGAGTACATGGCATTGACAGAAGCCGCAAAAGAAGGAATCTGGTTGAAAGGATTGGTCAGTGATTTGGGTCTACATCATGATCAGGCTACGGTATTTTGTGACAGTCTCAGTGCAATCTGTTTAGCCAAGGATCAAGTCCATCATGAGCGGACTAAGCACATAGATGTGAGATATCATTTTCTAAAAAGTGAGACGAGAATTAAGGTGAGAAAAGTGGGTACTGCTGATAACCCAGCTGATATGCTCACCAAGCCGGTTCCACATAGCAAGTTTCAACATTGTTTGAACTTGCTAAATGTTCGGAGTTACTGATTACCTTTTTTTTTTAGGGCAAAATCTGAGGCAGAAGAGTTTTTATCTGGTACATCTGGCATTATTATAAATGCGTCTGGTTTATCTGGCATTATTATGATGCATCTGGTACATCTGGAAGAGTTTTTTTTTATCTGGTACATCTTGCATTATTATGATGCGTCTGGTACATCTGTTATCTGTTTTTGTGAGAGGATTCAAGTCAAGGTGGAGATTTTTTAATGCCTTGAATTAGGCCACCAACCATAGTTAGGCCACCAACCATTTTCTAGTCAAAGATTGGTAGGTGGTGTTAGGCCACCAACCACACCTAACCCTTAGATTGTATCTATAAATAGACATGTATGTAAGGATTGTAAACATATCTGAAAATCTCTGTAATCTGTTATCCTCTCAAATCTATAAATTATTTCTCTTCTGCATATAATCTTTCTTGCTTCCGTTATAACAGGGGTTTTATTGTTGATCCCCATCTCATCCCCTACTGTCGCAAGATCATTTCTTCATTTCTTTTTAAATTGTATTTAGGGTAAAAGGTCATTTTGCCTACCGTTTACCCTATTGTACTTTACTTTTTTCCTTTTTTCCCATCGCCGTTAGTTAATATTTGGTTCCATCAGTTTGATTATTAAAATGGTGACTGTGATGCACTGTCACCCTGCCACGTGGACGCCACATCAGCATAACCCAAATATTTTTTATAAAATTTATTAAAAACTTTAAAAAATCATAAAAACTATAAAAAAAATCATAAAAAAATCGTAAAAAATTCATAAAAATTATAAAAACTTTTAAAAAAATTATTAAAAATTATAAAAAATTTAAAAAATCATAAAACTTTAAAAAAATCATAAAAAATTAAAAAAATCGTAATAAATTCATAAAAATATTTAAAATTATAAAAACTTTAAAAAAATTATTAAAAATTATAAAAACTTTAAAAAAATCATAAAAACTTTTAAAAAATCATACAAATTCAAAAAATCGTAATAAATTCATAAAAAATTATAAGCTTTTTTAATATAATCTTAATTTTAATAAAAAAAATTTGAAGCCCACCAGTTCAATTTATAAACCTTTACTCTGTTATTTACATTTACACCGCCTCCCTTGTTTTAATTCACTACCCAGCACTGCATCCCCTTTTCCAAATAAATCCAGTCCTTCGATTTCTTCTAAATCGCCAGTTTCCCCCAATTCATTTTTTCGGCTTTGTTGTCTCTCTCAATTTCTCTCTCTCTCGAACATTCTCGATTCCCTCTCTCTCGATTACTCTCGATTCTCTCTTGTTATGTAAGCTCGGATACTTGTGTCTCAACAATCGATTCTCTCCCTCTCCTCTAACCCTTGCTGCGTGTGTGTTGCAGCGGTTTTTAAAGCTTGTTTTTTGATAAAGTTTTGATCTTTCTTGATTTTGCTGTGGTGGTTGTATCATCAAACGTGTATGGCTGGTTTGTTAGCTGCTATTTGCCCTCCCCTGTTCCGGCCGTAGAAAAACTACTGGGTGTGTTAGTGTGGGTTGTGGTGGTGATGTGAGTTTAGTGTGCAAGGGGTATACATATAAGATTGGTTTGTGTCCTGCCGAATCTGAGTGGTCATGGGTTGTGGTAAGTGTTATTGTGTTGCAAAGTGTGTAGGCTGGTGGTGTTGCGAACTGTTTAGAATCGAGGAGGCAGGGGTGAATAAGGGGGGGATGGCTGGAGGAGGTTGCAAGGTATGACACATTTAGTAAATCTTGGGTATGTGCAGTTGTGTTTTGATTTTCCGTGATAGTTAGGGCATTGTTTTTTATGAAAGTACGGTTGATTGTGAGTTTTATTGTTTAACGGGTTGTAATTGTGGTTCGTAACCGGATGAAGAGTGTGAAGAACAGAAAATTTCTAAGGTAATGAAGATGGTTGCAACCTCTAAGCTGCGAGCAATTCAAGTGAGGGCTGAAAATTCGCGTGGATTATGGCAGTTACTGCTCATATATAAAGATCTTGGTGAAACTTTTTTGGTGATTTTTTTTAAAGTTTATAATTTTTAATAAATTTTTATAAAAAAAAAATTAGGGTTGTGCTGATATGGCGTCATAAGGCAGGCTGATAGTGCATCACAGTCAGCATTTTAACAGTCAAACTGACGGAACAAAATATTGACTTACGGCGGTGGGGAAAAGAGAAAAAAAAAAAAGTAAAGTACAGTAGGCATTGATTAGTACAGTAGGGTAAACGGAAACTTTAATATTGTACGGTAGGCAAAGTGACCTTTTACCCATTGTATTTATAGATAGTGGGTGAGTTTTGGTAATGAAAGAGAGAGAAAGAAGTAATATAAAAAAGAATATGAGTAATGCTAGGTACCCCAAATTGGTACCCAAAAAATGCTCCCAAATGATGTGGCATTGATGAGTTGGATGTATGAAGGATTTAAATTGGTGAGATATTTATGGCCCTGGCGGGCCCATTGTAGTTATAACCATTCAGATAATGACACGTGTAATTTGGGAAAAAATTTGGGTACCAATTTGGGGTACCTAGCATTTTCCAAAGAATATAGGGATATGAGAATGGAAAATGGGGAATGGGATGTAGAAATTTTTTGAAAATTTTAGGAATTTACTATTTTTGTTTGGGAATTTACTATTTTTAGTAAGTTTTTGGGGATGAGGATGGGGCTCTCAATGTAAATGCTCTAAGAGCATCCTCATTCGGTCATTCCGTTCCCCATCCTCAAATATTTAGGGAAAATAAAATCACCTCCATCCCATTCCCCATTTTGGGGTTTGATTTTACATAAAAAAAAAAATAGTCCCCATATTTAGGGATTTTGGTTCCTGCCGATCCCCATATTCAAACCTTCTCTCTCTCCATATAATAATATATTTGTAATAATGAGTGGATTTGGGTAGTTAAAATTGTAAGTGAAAGAGAGAGAAAAAATTAATATAAAAAAGAATATAGGGATATGGGGATGAAAATGGGGAATGGGATGTAGAACTTTTTTGATAATTTTAGGGATTTACTATATCTATTTAGGAATTTAATATTTTTAGTAAGTTTTTGGGGATGGGGATAGGGACCCCAATGGGGATGCTGCTCTAAGAGCATCTCCAAGGGTGAAATCTAAATTTGTTAGCTATAAGAGCATCTCCAATGGTATTGGCTAAAATGGGTGGCTAAAATAATATAAAATAATGATTATGTAAAATTTATTGAATCTGTAAGGTGTTGTACTCCAATGGAGTTGGCTATAATGATTAGTCATATTTTAAAAATAGCAAGTTATTATTATTTCAAATTGTTAAAAATAGAATGTATTATTTTAATATGGTAATATTGATGATGTGGAGTTTTATTAGAGCATCTCCAAGGGGAATAGCTAAAATGGTTAGCTAAAATAACATAAAATAATGGTTAGCTAAAATTTGCTGAACCTATAAGAGATTGTGCTCCAATGGTGTTATCTATAATTAAAAAACAATATTTTATTATTATTTATAAACCTCAAATACATAAACTGTAAAATCCTTGCTACTCAAACCATGTTTATGTATCCTGGTTATGTAAAATTAAAGACAGAGATGACGTGGCACAAGAATAGAAGATATGTAAATTTTTTAGAGGATTTCTAAATATAGAGGATCTGTATCTTGTTTTCTAAAATTTTTCCTAACAGTTGGTACCGTTGGAGGACAACTTTTCAGCATATTAGGTAAAAAATTCTGCCAAATCAGATTTATGGCTAAGGGGTGGGGGTGATTGGAGATGCTCTTACAAGTCTCTAGAGGTTCGACAAATATAGCCAATATGATATGATTTTAGAGGATTATCTAAAATTTTAGATAACAGTAATGTCCCGTTGGAGATGAATTTCTTTTACACAATATCTATAATTTTTATTTAAGGCATGTTTGACACACTTTTAGCTAAGGGGTTTCCATGGTTGGAGATGCTCTAATGGTTATCTAAATGGATTATACAATTTTTTTTGCTAACAGTGCAGATATACACTTCAATAATGTTATGTATAATTATGTTAAGCTAAAATTATACCTAAAAGCTTTTTTAGTTCAGCATATATATCGAATCATACATGGTTATCTATATTCTTTTGCTAAGGGGTGATGGTTGGAGTGCAATATTTTTTATATATCATCTAGAAGGTCCACCTAGATGACACATGAGATGACACATAAATATTTTATCTAACAGTTTTCTACCCTTGGAGATGCTCTAAGGGGTTTCTTTCCCTCAACTTGCATTATTTTAGAAAAGATATTCAGAATCCGTTTTATTTAATTTAGATTTTATAAAAGATATTGAAATCCCCTAATTTGATCTAGATTTAGAAAACACTATTTTAGGAAGAAGGATAAAGTTTTAAATATACTCGAAAATCGATTTGGGATATTCAAATTAGATATTGAAATCAAGTGATATTCAATCTACATCTTTAAAATATTACGTGCTATTTAAATTTGATGATATTCGATTTAGATTCTAAAAACTTAACAAAATTTGATAAAATTTAAAAATTCACAAATATTTTAGAATTTGATAATGATTGAATTTTAATCAATGTTGTATATGAGTTACATTTCTATAATATTGGGGATGAATATATTTTACAACTTTTCTTTGATTTATGCTTCGTATACATTGATATTGTAGCTTTAAAATAATGTGTTTAAATGTAAATTATGTGGAATAAGAACACACAATTTTACTTTAAATCTAATGCTTTATTGGATCAAATATATGATATAAATGTTGAACACAATATTTTCAGATAAATTTCTATATGTTTGTATATGAAAACTTTAATAATTAAATAAGATTGTGCATTTAAACAAATGGTGCAAAATTAAATTTTACAAAATTGGACTAACATAATATGACACAAATTAGATAGCTAATTATGTTTACACCAAATGGTTTAAGGTAATATATTGTGATTTTTCCTTTGTCTTATACATTAATTGCTTAAATCCACACTTTTAGCAATTTTTCTTGAACTTTTTTCCAAACTTCTTTGTAAATTGTAGATTTGACAGATAAACATTATAATATTTTGGACCATTGCAGGTGTACAGGTTTTTCTTACTCATTATATTTAAAAAAAATTAAATTTTGTTCAATTATTAATTCGAAATATGGCTAAATCCTTTATTCTAGAACTAGACATAGTTGATTATAAAACCTTGAGTTCTCGAATAAGTATAGTTACTTCTCAAATGAGATTCTTGAATAAGTCTTTTTAACTTCTCTAAGAGCAAGTCCAATGTATAGCTATACTTAGTCCTATAGCTGTAATATAGAACTAAGTTTGCAAAATCACCACTCCAATGCATAGCTATACTTAATCCTATAATAGCATAAATGGATAGCTAGTCCTATATTTAGGATTAAAAATGGCTATAGTCATCTTTGTCATATAATCTCCAACCAACAACATAATACTTTTCATTTATCAAAAAATGTTAAAATACATTTTAAATGTTAGTTTGAATGTAGTTGGTCCTATAGAGCATTAGTTGTATTTTAAAACCAAAAACTACTTTTTGATCTCAAATTATAGCAATTGCTATAACTATTTTAGCTTTAGCATTGAACTTGCTTTAACTCAAACATCTTGAATTCGTTTAAATGAATTCTACTTCTCTAATCGGTACTTTGAGATCCTGTGTGAAAATATTCAAGAGGTCCTTCTTCAATTTTTTTAAAAATAAATTGAAAGGAAAACTTAAGTTTGGAATTTGGAATTAAATAAATCAGCACATAATAAGTCACTAGTGGAAAAAACAATTTATCCCACTCAAATACTAAAAATCATAAAATTGCCCAAATGAATGAAATTTATGCAAAAAAATAACCAGAAAATCATAAAATTACCCGAATGAATAAATTTTATACTTAAAAATAATATAATCAATAATATATATAGAAGTTATGAACTTTATTCTTTTGTACTAGGTAATGTTTGTTATTATTTTAGAAGCAAGGATTCGTGTTTTAACTCAGATGCAAAACATGTCTATATTCAACAATAATGCCTTAAATTTTGTTTAATTTTTTATTATATTGATTAACAATAATGGAAGAGGAAAAATGTTAAATTTACAAGAATTCAAAATTGATTTTGATTTTTAACAAACACCTCAAATAGTATATAACTATAGTGATCGGCATAATATTTTTGAACACGTTACGATCAACTCTTTTGGGCATCTCCGTGAACAAGGTATTTTCACTTTTGTAATCCAAACATCTTGAATTGACATTATATCCTATTATATAATAAAAATAAGATAAATACTAAACGAGTGTTTGATTCCTAATAACAACATATATTTTATAAATTAAATTTAAAGCAACTAATACAAAGCTTAATTCATAAGCGCACTGAGATTTGTTTATGCCTCGGACTAAAATTTTTCTAATCATATTATGTTTATGCTTGCTTTTGTGAATAAATACGTTATTAATTAAAATTAAGAAGAATTATATCCTTATATCCTTATATAAAATTAAGAAGAATTATATCAAAATAATCTTAACCATCAAATCTAAATTTTAAAATTAGACGACCAAGATTACATTATATTGAAAAGAAAATTATAATCTAAAAATGATGTAATTAAAAATGATTGTAGTACAATTGAAATTTTATTTATTTTTTTATTAATAGTAAATCGTAAGTCCTTATTTGCGGTGTTCCGAACAAAAACATGTGATACGCAATCCAAATCACAGAAGAAATTCATAGTATAAGTCGTTAAACGGTGTTCAAGTCAGTTTTAAAGCGGATCACTAGCTGAATAAACAAAATATATCTAACTTTTTTTACAAATTTTTTTTTACAACTTTTTAGTAAAAGTTGTAAAAAAATATATAAATCTCACCAATTTTTTTTAGTCTTCCTAGATTTTATTTTTTACAGCTTTTGCAGAAATATATAAATCTCACCGAAATTTTTGGCTTTTTTAACGATATATCCTAAACATGCATATACGAAAATCCCTTATTCTTGTAAAAACTTTGTAAAAATATTATTTTTAATGATATCACAAAATGTGTTTATATCAAAAAATATTATCAAATAGATTTTTCATAATTGCACATTTTGTTATAGTAACACAATAAATTTTAAAGATAATATCAAACAGCCAATCTTCGATCGATGCTTTTTTCATTTTAATTCTATAAATAAATAATACAAGAATAGTACAGTTAGGTCTAGAAAAGACTTTTTTTTTTTTTGCTAAGTTGGGGTGAGGTTCGAACCCGTGACCTCCTTAGATCAATGCTTTGGCCCCTACAGGACAACTTCTTTCCCTTAACTTATATATACATATATATAATTGGTGCAAGATTATTAAATAATACTCCGTATGATATTGCGTGATCCTCACGTGGATATAAATCGGTAAAACTAAAAAGAAGGTAAAAAATAAGAAAATATCTTTAAAACTATTTACAAATAAATTATTATAATAATGAAAAAAATTACAACTTGAAATATATAATAATTTTTTATATTAAATGCATCTTCAAAAATATAATTAATATAAAATATAATTTCATCAACCTTTACCTCCTTCACAATTTCTTCCAAGAAAGCACACCCTGAAATTCCTAATTCTTCAAGTTATTGTGGACTTGGAAATTCTTCAAGTTATTGGGAATGCAAAAAGAGGAGAGCATCCAGAATATTGAACTTTAAGCACCTTCAGGCTTTGGAAGCATACAGCTGATTGCAGCTCATGGAAATTGTGTATCTCATTCTTACAACTTATATCCAAGCTCCTTAGTTGGCAAGTAAATTCATGTCTTAATTCCCAACCCTATCACTTCCGGTTTAATTTCCTCAAAACTGACTAGAGCAAAATTCACTAAATTTGGGAACTTAGCCTAGAAGGATCAATGACATTCATTTGTGTCAACTTATATCCAAGCTCCTTAGTTGGCAAGTAAATTCATTTTCCCTTTTTGTTTATTTAAGGAAGCTACAAGTACCTTGAAACTACAAGTTACTATGCACAATTTCAAAATCATATGACCAAAAGAAGTAACTCAATTTTATTTTGGCTAAATAAAGTAACACTTTTTCACTTTCAAGGAACTTGTAGTCGAAAAAGCTCCTGCAAAGTGAGCTATATTTTTTATTATTTCATCGCTTAGGATATGGTAAGGTTACTTAAAAACACTGCCACAGGATGCTGCACACATTCATTAGGTACTACATTTATCTGAGATTGAGCTAATTTTTACAAAGGCGGGAGTTGATCTACATTACTAAAATTAATAAAAAAAACATTTCAACAATGTAATGAAGAAACTGAGTGCAGCTCTTGTATAGCAAGCATCCTTTAGGTACGTCACAATTCCACGGGAGTAGCAGCTGACTTTCTTCTGCACATAGAATTCGCATTTAGAATAGAAATTAAATAAGACTGGATGTAGCCTAACTGCCCTAACATGCAGAAAGATTTATGAATTGGAACAAAAAGTGTTAAGCAGGTCGGCATCAACAACCTATATATTTACATATAAATAGACCAAAATATGAAGCTTTACTTCAGTTGCAAAACCAGGTAGACCAGTTCTCATGAAGAAGCACAACCTATGTGTATCGGAACTATCGTAGCTTTTACGGTAAACCCGCAAGCCATATAGTCTTGAAATTAAATTCTAATAAATTTAAAGTTCAAAACAAGAACATTGCATGCATTTTACAAAATAGAAGTCATTGTACACACAAAAAAACTTAATTAATATCGCCTTATCTTGAGTTCATAATTTACATTATTAAACCCTAATCTCAACATTCAACATTGCACTAAATCTTTTCTACATATATGAACATAGTTATATTATATTTGGTAACCCATTCATACAACTGAATCTCAATTAATATGTTGCAGAACCTATATCATTTTACAGTAAATCTTGAACTATATTTTGTGATAAATCATGTATTAAATTGTTGATTTACAAATCGAACATATCATTCTATGGTAAACCTTTTTCACCTTCATCTCCGTACAAGATAGAGACATGAAGAAATAGAAGGGGACAGGGATAACATGAGAAAAATACGTAACAAAGCCCCACCTTCACTCACTGGCCAGCGATTTTCAGACTGAAAATTAATTATATTAAAATACATACTCTTCGCTATTAATTACAACATTAAATTGACATATACATTGACATGTTCCTCACTAGATTATTATTACAACATAATAACTGAACTTGCTAAGATGGCTAGGTAGTTTGTATTATAATAGGGTTTGTAATAGATTGAAACCTACACATATATATGTATTCATCACACAAAAGGAAATTTTTTTATTTTTTGACCTTAATCTTATGAGTTTCTATAAATGATGATGAGTTTAATAATACACCTCTGTTCTAAATACAGCGGAAAATACTTTTTGGAATACAAATGATAGTGTGCATAATAACTTTATTCTTTCTTTGTATGTTTATTATGAAGACCTACCCTAGCTAGTAGCTACTTGGATCGAACCTGGCCATGAAGAAATAAACATTATTCGTTTCAGGTCAAAAGCTAACTAGAAACTTGAAAGAAACCCAAAAGAGAGTTCGTCGCAGCACCACTTATATAGAGGAAAATGTGGAATCGTAGCCTTGTAATATGAAAACTTTTAGGAGTTATTTTACGGTTATTTTGGACTTCACACAGTCTGATGTTCTGTACAAGAAGTACTCCATCGCTGATGACAGAGAGACTGCCAGAATTAAGGTAAGTGAGTTTCTAATCTAGGATTTTGTGCTTCTGGCCTATAAAGATCCTGCAGGCATTTAGGTACCCCATAAAGTGTTCTGTGGCTTTGTTAAGTTAGAATACTGATCCACATAAAACAGCAGTAAAAATTATATAATTATATATGTAGTACAAAACCATCATACAGTAAATATATGATAAACATGGCAAATAAACATTGACAAACTCAGACACCTAATAGCATAATAACGAATACAAATACCTAGGAGAGAACCCACCAAGTCACTATGAAGTGAACATTTATGGTCGACTTCGGGAATTAAGACAAGAAAGCTATTTGTTTCTTTCAACTAATGACCTAAACCAGATTGCATCTTAATCTGTGGCGTCAGGAAACTGCTCCCTTGCACAAAGAATAGCAATTATTTCAAGATGCAGCCCATAGCGCCAGGAAATCAGAAACATTCATTTTATGTTTATAACTCGCAACCTAGCCACCTTATCAAAACCTAACGTGAAATGACCCCAAAAGTAAGAAAATTGAGGACAAGAATGAGTAATGATAAGCTCTGATTTTGTGCTTCCAGCATATTAAAATCCTGCAGGTATTTAGTTACCAAACAATAGTGTTCACTGAATAAGTAAAATGTTTAATGGAGGAAGATTATGTAGTTTCAAAGAAAGATTAAGTAAAGTCATGGAAAGGCACCAGGGTGGAACAATACTTTGCGTACTGATCTGCCTAAAAAGTACATTTCAGAAGACCGACTAGTAAATAATGTTATAGTCTCTTGGTATTTAACCACATTATAGTAATAATATATTAGTATGTAGCAAAGGAAGATTAACTTGTTAATCACTTGTTATTGGTAAATGAATATTGATAAGTCCAAATCTTATCCAGGCCCAAGTATCTCCATAGGTGGCTGGAATGATGCGGTTCAGGTGAAGGTTGGGAATCTACAATGCTCGGCAGTGGGTGGTGGTTCTGCGGCACCTCCGGAGGGATAATCACAAGAAATTTTGGTGGAGGAAAATGGGTAGTGGTTAAGAGAGGAATATCAATGATTGCTTTTGTGTGAGTAAAAATTTGTAAACCCTAACAACTCTTATCTTTGGTCTAGGGTTGAGGGGTTTACCTAGACTTGTCCTGGAATCCAGTCCTAGCAGGTGGATGGCTGTCATTCTTCTAGTGAGGTTTTACCCGGGCTAGGGTTTTTAGGTGGTCGGGCGCAGCTCGGCACGTTAAGCACGCCTGCTTTGAGCCCAGAGTTGCAAGCGCCAAGTTCTGCTATCAATTTGCAGGGTGTCATTTTGGAGGTGGCTTCGGCAAGCGCCACGTGTCCGGGGCAGATGGGATTCTCTTTTACCGGACTCTTATCACTGTTTTGGCTTTTTTTTCCTTCTGCCTGGGCCTTAGTTCGACCTTTCATTCATTCACATACTGACAAATATACAGCAACTCAAAGTTTCAGAGACCTAAAATATAGATGATACATCCAAGACATGTGAGAGGATCAAGAAAGTCGCTATTAAAAAAACATATAAGGTCGGCAATTGAAAGAGATATCCAGATACACCTTCATTTATATTCCAATTGTTATTACTGGTGACCTAAACCGGATTCATGTATCGGTTATCATCTTAGCTAGGCCATTTCCACTTATGTAAATTCTGGAAGCTATGTAAACATTCATTACTAACTACGAATGAATTCCTTGTGTTACATATAAAGAGAACAGCTGAATCACACAATCTATTAAGTGCCATTCTTAGACAATTCATCTCGAACATATTTTATGCCAGATTTAAAGCTAAAATAACACTGTGAGGAGATTAAAACGGTTAAGCATTAATCAATAAAAGTGTAAAAGAAAAGAAAGCTTGTTAAGAAGGTGTACCTGGAATCCTTTGTTGCTATATAGATCAGATACATAATCATTTAACTGATAAAATCAATCTTGCAACTTTTGGAACCTCTTCCAAACCTCAGCAGCTTCTTCCGGATCCTTGACTTTTTCTCTGGTTCTGAACAAGAAATAGATATCTTTTTTAAAGCTTTACCGTACAGGAGCAAGTATTCAAAAAGTGAAAACTCGTCTTCTGTTCCAGAAAATGCTCCATATTCAATTGTTTGAAGATGTTTTGATAAGCATTCTGGAACAACTGTTGGTTGCCTCCACAAGCCGCAAACATACCATTGAGAGGTGTCTGTTAAATCAACCCCCTAACAAGGAAAAGAAATAAAAAGCTTTATAGCATACATTCAGAAACTTGTTAGGAAATGCATTAAATCAAAATGTTGTATAACTTACCCATGGAAGTGAAAGACTTTGGAGGTTGGGCGAGCTTGCAAGTATAGCTGGAAGTGATTTCCAACATGACCAATTATCCACACGAAGCACTAACTTTATCAGATTATGAAATGTCGGCAAATCATAATCAGACACACCATCGAGGGCCTTCAAATAAAAAGGCAAAACATGAGTCATTTATATTTGCAGCAAATTTGGAAAAAAGTTCTACTAAGTTAAATTTCATATACGACACTTACCCCAACAGCCTTATCAGTTAAAGTCAAACACTCGACATTATAAATACTGTCAAGAAGCTCAAACAGAGAATCACGCATATGCATTCGTACAACCCCAACAGAGATATGAGCAGTTCTAACGTTCTCCAAAGTGTTGTTCTCAACATAAATATCCGCCAATGCCGAGTCAGTAATTTTAAGAGTCTCCAATGCCGGTGTATCTATTATAATCTTGAGCCGCTTTTGTCCACGAATCCACTCATCACATTTCAGTGTCAAATTCTTAAGCTTCGATCCCCAAACAGTGAGACGACGACCACTAAGCCATCTACACTTCTTAATAACTAAATCTTCAAGAACCGGGCACTCGAACAAAATCTCCTCAACACACTCATAACTAGAAAAAGTAACATAGCAAAATTCAAGAACCTTAAGTCTCGAAAAATTAAAATCATCCGGAATTTTGATCAAAATGTCACTTCTTAATCGTAAGACCTCAAACTTCTCATACGTATACATATCCGGTAACAGTTCATATTTATCATCCTCACCACTAAAACTAAAATTCAGGGTCATGCATTTCACATTACATTCAAGTGCTTTAGTAATCCACGTATCGATATGATTGTCATCGTAATCCCAAGCACAGTTCAGACAAAGTTCCTCAACATCCAAACCATTACGAAGCAGCAAGAATCTATTAACTGAATTAATGAAAAGTGGTCCAGATTTATTACCATTGGAATCGCTGAAGCGGAGATTGGGCAGAGATAGACAAAGAGGCCTCCATCTCTTGGAAAGAACACTTGTTCGCACAGCTAAATCAAATGGGAGAAATGAAAGGATTATAAGGAGAAGTGTGTCGGGTAAATTGCTGATTCTATCTTCTTCCCTTGAATTCCTTGATCTTTTTGTCTTTGAAGCCATTAGTACTGAAGTGAATTGTAGCTGTGTAAATGAATTTATTAAGCTCCAAATGTATACTCCCTCCGTTTCAATTTGTGTGTCTTGTTTCTTCTGTACACGTTTGCCAACACACACTTTTAATCGTAGTACTCATAAATACGAATCCAACAAGATCACTCATGACTATATTTGGTCTTATAGATTATGGGTAAATTAGTAGTCAATCATTTATAATAAACAGTGTCCAAAGTCAAAACAGGACACACAAATTGAAACGGAGGGAGTATATGAATTCAAGAAAACAAGGGGATGGCTATCGGGAATATAACTCCCAAGTCCAAAACGATTGACAAGGGGACCTCGGGTTAAAGGAGTGTAGTTTTTATTTTGGCTTAATGACCTTTCTATCCTTAAAATTTAGTACCCTGTACTCATAGTGAATATTAGACCTTGCAATCGGGTCGTGTCGTGTACTTTCGTTTCGTGTACTTTCGTGTTTCGTGTACTTGAAGGTGAAACCCATATCCACCCGAAATGAATTCGTGTACTTGAATGTGAAATCCGTATCCACCCGAAATGAATTCGTGTCGTTTCGTGTCGTGTTTCGTGTATATATTATATAAAATTAAAAATAAAATTTAATTAAAATTTGTTCTTAAATATTATATTCATATGAAATATACATAAAATATTTTATATTTCTATATATAAATTCAAATACAACTCTATAAAAACTTGTAAATATGTATATTTTTGTGTAAAATATATATCTTTATAAAAATAATATTTTTACACAAAAATAATATTAATATATACATAAAATCTATAACTATTAAATTATAAACATCTTTATTTCGTGTACTTTCGTGTACCCGAAATGAAAACCCATATCCGACACTAAATATTTCGTGTAATTTCGTGTTCGTGTACTTTCGTGTTTCGTGTATCAAAAATCAAAACCCAAAACCGTATTTTTCGTGTCGTTTCATGTCGTGTTCACGTGTCATGTGTCATATTGCCAGGTCTATCAGTGATGTTTCAATTTGTACCTTTTAATCCCTCGTATATGTCAGTGCACCCTTTTTTCTATTTTTTCTTTAATAATACCCCTACACAATATGTACTTTCTAACTCTTGAAGTATTAAGTTTGATCATTTAATAAGTTAAACACCATTGTAAGGGTATACTAGAGGGACATGGACAAGTACAGGGGACAAGGACAGGAGCGAGGGGAGGGAGAGCGTGAGGGAGCAATAATTTTGAGCAAGTTATCGAACTTCTGAAGGAGAGGTGATTGATGAATTTTGTGAGCTGGAAACATGATATAGTCAAGGAAATTGACGTTGACATGATTGATTAGGTAAATTGCTAAATCAAATGGGAGGAATGAAATGATTACAATGAGAAGCGTGTCGGGTAAATTGCTGATTCTATCTTCTTCCCTTGAATTCCTTGATATTTTTGTCTTTGATCGCTTTGAAGCCATTAGTACTGTAGTGAATTGTAGCTGTGTATATGAATTCAAGAAAACAAGGGGATGGCTACCAAGAATATACTCCCTCTTCCCTCTCATTTTTTTGAAATTATTATTTGAGACGTCTCTTTCATTTCTTTACGTAAATAGTAAATTTCCCGGTTATTAGAGCATCTCCAAGAGGCTCTTTGTTCAAACTCTTAACTCAAAAAACATTCAAAACATGAGGAGAGAAAATGAAAATATTGTTCCAAGAGACTTTTAGTGACTCTTAAAAACAATAAGAGCCTCTTCTCTCTCCTCATTTCTAGGAGTCACTAGTAGCTCTTAACTTGTATTTAATAATAAAATATACATGTCCACCAATTCTTGCACAACTTTTGGTTATAGTGAGGTTAATTTATGAATAAATTATAAATAAAGAGCTAATATAAAGAGGATTATTGGAGTTTGACACATAAACCAATGTAATAACTTGCTAAGAGCCATTTATTTATATTATTTTGAAGAGTGAATGTAGGAGTCGCTTGGAGATGCTCTTACACCCACCACTTTTTTCCAATATCTCATATTTAATAATAATAAAAATACTATTACACCCTCTACTTTTCTCCACTATCTCAAATCTATTATTAAATATTGATAGATCCCAATAATTTGCAAAATGTTATAGCAGTTATCAAATTCCAATAGTTATTGGGATGCCACGCGAGCCCAAAATACTTGCAACTGTTATCAGAAAGTTATCAAAAGAATATTACAAGTGTGGAGCATTAAAGGGTGCCCACCCCCTGGTTCAAATCAAGTTCAGAAACATGGTAAAAATTATAAAGTCATATAGCGGCCCATCTGGGTTAGCTGTGTTAGCTTCATTTGCGAGCCTGGCTGCCTCCGCCTTCCTCGCTTCTTCTGCAGCTTCCTCCTCAGTCTCTTTGCGAAGAGACTCAGCGAACTCAGTAATTCCAGGCCCACGCCTATCCCAGTCGAAATTAGGGATCTTTCTGATGAATTCCTTCATAAACTTGATATGGACGGCTCCATCACAGCATCATGATCAATTTTGGTAGCTTCAAGCTCCTTCTTCAACTTTGCCACTTTCTCTGCATGTTTTTTCCTGGTCTCCTCAGCAAACTCCTCTGCCTCTCAAGGACTTACTGAGTGTAGTCTTCTCCAAAGTGATATTTTTGAGCTCAGACCGGAGGCTTGCTATCTCAGTTTCAAGGGTTCTTTTATGGGTCTCCATCAGCGACCTCCTATCTTCCTCCGGCTTAAACTTGAGGACCTTGACCTCTTTGTACAGCCTCGTATTGGCAGCCATGGTGCTTTCGAGTTCTTTGAGATGGGAGGCTTGGCGGATGAAGGCCTCAGATAGGCACTTGGTTATGGAGTCAGCATTCTACTCCAGCCCTGCACCTACCCAGTTCGTGCATTCAGCCTCGGAGGCATGGAGATACCCATGTTTCGCAAAGAGATGATGGACAAGGGTCGCTATGGCAGGAGGCTTAGGCGTTGGCAACACCTCCTTTCTAGGTTTCTTTGAGATGTGCTCATCAGGGGTGCCTTGGATTTGTTGCTGAGGGGCCTCAGTGTTTGTTGTTATTGAACGAGGAGACGGGAGTTCTGTTGGTTTTTGTTGTTGAGGAGTGGCAGTAGGCTTCGCTGTAGGCACAACCCCACTCTTCGACAAGAATGGTAGTCTGCATGATTGGCTTCTGTTCGACATGCCTGCAAAATGGAGATAAAAAAAGATACAAGGAATGTAAATGCGAAGACAATAAATATGAAGATTAAGGTAGATAAAAGAAATGGAAAATCAACAAGCACGGGGCTGGCATCGCCTCGCAACAAGAAAAGTACCCTCACTCTCAGTAACTACGACCCGAGAGGACGAGGCTTCCTCTCGTGTTTTTCTCTTTCACGAGGCCTTCCTCGCACTCGAAGGCCCCACCTTTGGGGATAGTCCGAACCCTTCTTTGAGAAACCCACACTCAATTAAGTTTTCAAGTGACAAGAGAGTTCAGATGTTCCTCTCCCCGTGAGAGGTCTTCAATACGTCGTCGGCTCGTGTCTTCTCCTCGCCTTTTAAACTGTGCGAACTTGACCAACTGCGATCTCATGAAAGTTGAGTCAATTTCTGGTTTAGATAAAACGAAAGGACTGGAATTAAAGGGTATCTTTTTACCTGGAAGATAATTGAATGAGGTATTCACATCAAATGCCCCGCATCGTTTTAGCTAGAGGAAATATCCCATCGTCCCCGCGTCAAGTTTAGGATACCCAAGTTTATGATACAAAATGTACAGTATAATCATAGCTCGGTAGCCATTGGGATTTATTTGGATGGGGGCCAAATGGTAGGTCTCACATACATCCTTGATGAAGGGATGGAGGGGAGAAAAGACTCCAATCTTCATTAGCGGAGCTGTAAGAACCATCCTGGGCACTCTGCCACCATTTTCTTCATAATTGAAGCAGTAGCATTGCATCGCAGTCTTAGGAAGAATGATTTTGCATTCAGGCCTAAATTTGTCAACGGCCTTAGCTAGAGAGTCTGTATCAAGGACCGTGGATAGATCTCTATATGCCAGGATGCGAGGTTCACCCGGCTTTACCTTGGAACCTTCTTCAATCTCCTCAGGTGGAGGTCCCTCAACATATATAATTCCCTCCAGCTCAGGTTGAGGGGTTGGCACATAGGGTTGGTGCGAAGCCTCGGGTACGAAGTCGTAATCTTCAAAATTAACGACTCGGGATACCTCATCAAGACCACCGTCATCAGAGGAAGGCTCTTCGTAGTCAGAATCGTATGAGTTCTCTTTGTTATCACCTCCACCTTCGAGGTCGTAGTATGCTGCCCCCAGTGAACCTACAGGAGAGTCGGAATCTATCCGAATTGGGGAATTGATTTTAAGAGGATAAAGAAGTTCAGGGACTCGGCTGAAAATCTTCTGCCTTTTCCTTATCAATCTGTCTACTTCTTCTTGGACATCATGTGGTTGATTTTGCGAGCCCGAAGGGACATCGATAGATGGACCCTACGAACCCGAGGGGTGCTTGGACCTCCAAGAGTTTAGTGGAACTTCTCTGGTGTACTCCTTGTTCGACCATAAGGGATCCATATACAGTCTAAACAAATCATCGCTCTTGTTCGTTGCTCTGGCAATGTTTGTAGCTGCTTTTTCACTAATTGATACATTGAGGACTGGGGAAGGTGTCCTTGAGCTATCGTCGTTGGACATCTGAAAAAATTGTGAATCATCAGTGTGTGCACTTACAGAACATCAAGGGAATATAGAAAAAAAGGAATAAGTAAACAGAAGGCTCTAAGTGTCCTCACTTCGCACACGAGGAGCAGGGCGGTAGCACTCCTATTCTAACGATGGGGCTCCAGTCTTACATCTAAAAAGAAGGGGGATCGCATTTTCTATCCTAGCGAAGCAGGGATCGTAGTGTAAAATTGAGTGTGTGGGGTCGCAATTAACTAGGCTCGCATCGTACACAGTTCATATATGTAATAACCCTAACTTCAGTAATGCTACAGTGGTCACATGAATAGTAAATTTCGAGGATTTAGAGAAATGGTATATAGGTACTCTATAATGGAAATGGAAAATGAATAAACAGAAACCATATTAGTGTTGTACAATGAAAATAAGTGACTCGAAATGACGTTAGATTTCAGAAATTCCTGAAACATGGATTTTGAGGATTTTGATTTCGAATAAGCTTCTATTGGACATTAAGGAGTATGGAAACATTATAAGAATTATATATTGAGGGATTAGTGAATTTAGATTTGAGCCAGGGGATTATTAGGTTAAGAGAATACCAATGGAATTTGGATTGTTAAATGATTTCAAAACCACTGAGATAATGAGGTACATTCGAAACGAACCACAATTAGACGAATATGGAGATTAAGCAACCAAGATTTATAATATAACAAGGATACATACCCCATTATAATTACCAAGAGTACTAGCATTATAATTAGAAAAGAAAATCAGGAAAAAGAGAATTATGAAGTCATGTTAATGATGTCATCTTCCACTAAACCAAATTAAGGGTAGATTAGTCTTTTAACACATAGATTTTTTACCAAGCTTCCACCATACACTAGATTAACAAGAGATTAGTAAGATAAGATCAAAAAAGAAGCAAAAGAACTCTCCCCTTTCTTATAGAACACCATTCGGCTTTTAAGAAAAAAAGAAAGAAAAAAATTTCAAAACCCTAGCTCTCTTCAAGATTAAATCAAGGGAAAAATGGTGGAGATGCTTGGAGGTTAGAAAGTGATATTCTCAAAGTTTCAAGGCCAACCATCATCATTTGCCTAGTTAATCCAAGCTAATTCAAGGTTGTTCAAGGTGTGTCCAAGGATTATTAAGGATTATTAAGTGTTCTTCAAGCTTCAAAGAGAAATTCCGGAGGAGGAACCAGCCATACTGTCAGGGTACAGAAACCGAGGCAAGATTTTTCTATCCCTACTTTGAAGATTATTTATCCTTGGAATAAAAATGACATTATGGAATATATATATATATGATGTTATTGTTGTTATGTTGCAAAGAATATATTTCCTTGATTTTGGGAAACTAAAGAGATATGGAAAGAATGGTATCAGTTGTTATCCAGGGTTATATGGTTTATAATACTATATTAAAGATATTCCTTTTAGTGTTAGTAGTATTACAAATATTATTTGATTATTAATTCCTACCCTTTAAGTAGACGGAATATGATATAAAAGCATATTTGAATTCTTAAATATAAAAGAGATGTCTGAATCATAATCAGAGTATTATGTTATATATATATTTTATAGAAATAATGTGCGAGAATGGAAATGAGATGAGTAAATGATATGTGGAAATGAAAGTGAGAAAATGGAAATGTGGAATGACATTTAGTAAATAGAACAACGATTTGACAAAAAGGGGGATAGCAATAAAAAGCGTAAGAGGCTGTGTGCTGCACAGTCCAGCAATCAATATTTTAATTCGGCCCAAGAGTTGTCGAAGGAGGATGTAGTGGCGTACCTTCCTCCAGGGGGATGTAGTGGTGGACCTTCCTCCTTCTACCGGTAGTGAAAAGGGACGGATACGGAGGGCGACTGATCATCGTGCCTCACGTATTCGGCAACAGTGAAAACCCCCAAATTATCTGAATAAAGAATCAATGATAAAGTCAGATTGGTATACTGAAAAGAGAAAATGATATGAAAGATAGAATTATTGTTATAGATGAAGAGAAACTGATTTTATATTAATTTATAAATTGTTGCATAAGAAGGAAATGATAAGGTGCTAGTGAGAGATTTATTCAAGTATTCATATTACCTTGGAATATTACATGGAAAGGTCATATTGATTTTATATTATTAAGAAGAGAAACTGATACTGTATTATCCTAGATTTCTTTCTTATAATATTAAGTGGATGATGTATTATTAAATAAGAGTTTTATTCTCCCTTAAAGTTTATAATTTGGTTACTACTTACATATGTATATACATGTATACCTGGTTACATTTTAAATTCTAGTTACATTATTATCTTGCTGAGCTATTATAGCTCACTCTTGCTACTTATCTATATACAGCTAGGTATGCCAATACTACGCAGAACGCCCCGCAAGAGGGTAAGGGAAAGGCGACCTTCTGAGAGCTCGTTAGCATCAATCCCCGAGGTAGATGACCAGCGCAAGGGGTTTAGTGGTCTTATGTACATTAAGTGTGTAAGTGTGTAAGGTTGTAATAAATTTGGTTGTTGAAATGCTTCTTGTAGAAGCATCACTCAACAATGTACTTAAGTATGATTCTGGGTTTGTAATAACTTTCTAACTTTAAACTTTTACTATGGTGAATGTTGTTCTTTGAGCATATGACTGGTGTGTGTATTACTGTGGGGTCAATTGCATAAGTATTAATTATAAAAAAAAACCCAAGAGATATTGATTTTGAATGGAAGTTGGTCCGTGATGGCCCAGATTCATGACCCCGGATTTGGGGCTGTCACAATATACCTAAACAATGAATTAAAAATTATACATGCATTTAAATGAAGAACAAAAGAGAGAAACTTACTTTGTTGATGAAGAAAGGTGGAGGATCTTGAAAAATTTGAGGTCATTCTTGGGAGAAAGCGATCTGGTTCTTTGTTGATCCTAGAGCAATCCGGCAGCAGTTCAGTATGTTGTTAATAAGGAAAGTGACAAATGATTGGAAGTCTGAGTTTATATAGTAGTCAGGAGAGAGAAAGACATCTAAACACGTGTCATCATCGACATGACAATTGTCCGAAACCATTCAAATTCATAAGGGTCGCGATGCGAACCCAAAGTATTTGAGAATTAGTTATGATTTCATCTACTGCAATTAGTAGCGAGCATAGGCCTCGCATCGGAATTTCTGGCAAAGGAGTTTTTGAGTCCACATCGCATTTCCGATGGCAATATGGACTCGGGGGTAGTTGTTATGCCCAAATCTTGGCATAAGCCCTAAACAGGCCTAATGGGCTGGAATAGCGATCCATAGCTCATAATGGGCCTGAAGATGAAGAATGGGTTATCAAGGCCTACCATCAGGAGTTAGTCCAATATATTATTAAGTCTGATATTACAGCCAGCGACCCCGAGCTACGGGTCGAGTTCGCCATCAAGTCTTTAGAATGGAATCGCATCACATCTCTCTACAAGGTCCAGCGAGGCCTAGAATAATCTTATTGTGAAGACTTATAGCTAAGCCCAGCGAGGTCGCATAAGTAGGATTATCTCCATAAGCGTGGGATCACCTTGCATGATTAATGTGACAACCCGGGTCAAATCCCGAGCCTTATTCGAAAATCGGGTCGAGTCCCGATTCCGAATCCGAAATAAGCCAAAGTACACTGACCCAAATGCGACCAACTTGGGTAGTCCACAAGCCCACCACAGGCCCCCAAAAGATCATGATTTGTTGGTGCACTTAGTAATATTACTTTTGCTTATATACTGAACTAAAGCCCCAAATCTCCTCGATGTGGGACTGGGGTTTTACAAACTCCCCCACTTAAACTCCTGACGTCCTCGTCAGGCCTAAACGAATATCCTAATTTAATAATAAGGCTATATAGATTAAACAATTCCAAATCATAATAAGCTGCAATAAACCAAGTCAATAATCCAACTGAAAATACGAGGTTCAAATATCCAAAATAACGAAACTGATAAAGTTCGAAACCAACTAAATGAGTTCTCAAGATCAATAAATCTACTAAGCCAAAGCTCTACTAATGACTGGGTAGCACTCATCACTCTTCCCGCTTTACCCTTATTTACCTGCGGAAAGGAAACAATAAAGAATGAGCCAAATGCTCTGTACGAATATAATCTAAATAAAACATGAAATTTAAATATGAATGATTTGTGTCTTACCAACACAGAGATACAATGAAGGATGATATAGAGATCAACAATATATTTCCGAAACAATTATCGATGTTAAACGAATTAGTAGGATAATAACTTAAAACAATTAGGTTAACAATGAAACTGTAAATAAGGCCGAATAGCAAGTAAGGTGGGTACAATATGGGTCTCTTACACAAAACTATACTCGCTAACTCCAATCACCAGCGAAGTACAGGACAATGGTTCCTTCTTCGGTAATCCAGAAGAAGAAATAAGGAATGTATAAAACATCCCAATAATACAATAGCGATCATGATCTAATCACATCTCATACCCCCGAGACGTGCTCGTATACTCACCCACCGATACGAGTAGGTGCCTAGTTCACCTTTACTCCAAACTCCATGTGAACATTGTCTGTGATTAACCCACACAGATCGGTCTAAGAGCCCAACAAATAGGTTACAAAGGTTGCTTGACTCGTTGCACGAAACGAAACAAAATAAACAATGTCGCAAGAAAATGCGAAATAAAACAATATGTACGAGTCAAGGCAACAATAAATCCAAAAATAAGGAATTCGAAATGAAACTGAGAATGTGTACAAGTAAGTACACATGGAGTACAATAAGATCACAATTTTAGAAAATGAATCCACAATAATTTTTAACGAATATTTATTAATTAAAAAAAAAAAAGAGGACAAAGAATTCGTACCTGAAATAGATAATGAGCTAACACTAAAATATCCGGGATCAGGTATACCGCTAATAGTCCTTATTCGAATCTAAAAACGAATTTCATGAATTTATATAAGCATATAGGCGCACCAATATATTTAATAATTCATAAATTAAATACCAAATCAAAATACTATAAATTAATGTAACTCTAAATTAATGTGTATACAATTATAAATTAATACCCAAAAATATAATAATAGAATATAGTCCCTCAGCCTACTAATTGAGCACTGACTTACTAACCAGTAATACAAATCTCAAGCTTGCGGAACCCCAAAATAAAAAAATATAAACTAACAAATAAAATGATAACATAATCATAAACTAGCACATCAATTACTTAATTACATAAGCTGGCCGAGAAATCAAAAATGAAAGAAAACCAACCATACTTTAAGAAAACAATATATCCCGAAGCAAGTTTAGTAGCTAGTTGTATAATAATAATAATAAATAATAATAATAATAATAAAAACAAGAACCAAATAGATCGAAATATTAGGCCAAAACAATCATAATGCTACTAATATAGACGAAACCAAGTCACCACATACAAATAAAATGCTTCACATCCATTGACGTACAACAATTACATTTATCTGAAAGATCATTTATAAAAATATTTTAATTATAAAGAAAACATAAACTAGTTACAATATAAGTCTCACATTTTATTTATTAAATAGACAAGCTACCGCACAAAACATGACTCCTTTTTGTAAAACCAACTTAGCCCTGCACTAGCCTTTAGTACATTCAGTCCACAAAGCCAGCAACACATAAAATTAAAATAAATCACAAATCATCTTTCATGCGCACAAACCAGAATAAACAAATATATTATGTAGGTACTAAGGTAACAAAACAGAAACACCAGTACTAGATATCGAACCTAAGAAAATGTTTTAAAATCATAATCTTTTTAAATATTTACAAAACGCAGAGACAACAAACCTTTAAATATGAATATACAAATCATAATTTAAAGGAATAATGAATATAAGATAATAAATTACTATAGTCAATACGAAGTCAAGAATAACAATAAATTTGATTATAACCACGACACCTAACAATACATACATAATCATTATTAACAAAAAAAAAAACATAAAAAAAAACACGCATATATAAATTTGACATAAAATGAAATTAAACTGACAACTCTATACGTTACAACTTGTACGATATAGCTTTACAAATAAAATAATATCTTATAAAAGAGTAATTGGGAGCTTACTATGGTTCGGATTTAGAGATCCCAAAATTGGACAGTGTAGATTGGACACTGATGTCTTATGAAATATTTGTCAGCTATTAAACTAATAATCAGCTAAAATCACCAAGAGAAATAACGTGTATTTATATTTCATAATCCATTTCCTCTTTACATCAAGTTGCATCCCCTTCCAAGTAAGGTGGTACAAGATTATTTATAGGGAATCCCTAATGGGTCCCTCCCTAACTACCTTTACTTGGAGGGTAAGATATAATGATTTATTTACAAGTTTGGGCTTCAGGGCCCGTTAAGGGATTGACTACATTTGGGCCTATCTACAATCTAAGCTTAATTGGGCCTAACTACTAACTATAATTATACATAATATTCTGTCTAATATTCATGGCCCAACATTTGTCCCCCCCTTTATTTCGAGCAATATCTTTAGATTTGTCTTTTGTTGTGAATCTTGTTTATTATGTATCTATTTTGTTATTATTATTATTTTTTTTTTTTTTTTTGAAAAATTGTCTTTCTGGCTTCTTTGGGTGTGCACGTGTGAAGCCTTATTTATAAATATCCTATGTTTATTAGTCCGTGTGTTGTAATTGGGAGCGACTGTTCGAATTTCAAGATCTTCTAATCAAAAGTTCATAAGCTTCTCTCCCGTTTCAAGAGGTAAGTCATTTCATTTTTACTTTTAAAGACCTTCTTTTTATAATTCTTGTCCTCTTTTCTTTCTATCATCGTGATCTTTTGTGTGTGTTTTCTCTGTTATTACTGTGATTATGTCTGGTTCTGGTTCTTCTTCATCTTCTCGTACTGTTTACTCTAAGAACCTTGGTAAGCAGACTGTCAAAGAGGAATCTTTGGAGTCGATTGTAAATCTCGATCATTTAGAACTCCCTGATTCTATGTCTACCCAATCTTTAGGATTTCTAGATGATATTGATGTCGGAGTTTTGCCGGAACCCGAACCTGAGCCTTTGAGCCCTAACACCCTTGCCTTACGGAACGAAGTTGTTAGGTCTGCAAGGGAATTGGGTGTCAAGGAGTTTGCTGATAAACCCAGTTTAACCTATACCAGTGTATTTGCTGATCAGCCAATTGATTGTGAATCTTTGGGTTCTTGGGTTGATCTTAAGAATGGTTGGAGATGTGTTGTTCCGAAGCGTGAGGACCCGGTTTGGTTTATGCCAGAGTTTGGGATGCATGGAATTCCCCTTATTTACTTTGAGTATGGATTGCGATTGCCTATGCATCCTTTCCATTTGGCTGTTTATGAAGCGTTGGAGTGTGGGATCGTGCAGTTGTCTCCCAACTCTGTGGCGCAAATGAGTGGTTTTATCGCTCGGTGCGCCGAACTGAGACGCATTCCGACCCTTCGGCTATTTTTCTCCATCTATAATATTAAGCATTCTCAAGGGCAGGTGTATTTTGACAAGAGAGTGGGGCGATCTAAGCTTGTAAATGCGAAGTCATCTAATTCGGGATATCATGGGAGATGGTTATATTTCTACGGGCCTGATTTAGAGTTTATTAGCCCGTGTGGCAAGATATCACAGGAGGCCGTGGATAGGCTACTCTGTATGGAAAAGTATGACAGTGATTTTTTGGATGGGTTTCAGGGCAAGAGCTCGCTATATACCCCTAGGCAGCTTAAGAGTCCTCGATTCTTGGAGGAACATGATCGTAATATTTATTTTAGTTATACATGATTATTATTGTTTGACATATCTGTTTGTTTTACTTGCTGTGCATTTGTCGTTCGTGTCTCATTCGTTTCATTTTGCTTTTTGTTATATAGTTGCAGGAGAATCTTTAAAGACTATCCTTTCCAGTGGTTTGAAGGAAGAGATGGATCGGGCTTTGATGTTGTTGGCGAAGCAATCTGCTGCTAGTAAAGTTGTTTCTGTTAAGAATGTGTCGGCTAAACAGGGTACTGGTGTTTCCAAGGTGGTGAATTGTCCTGAGGTTGAGGTTGCTAAGAGTACTGGGGTTGATCCAGAGGTCACTGATTTGACTACTAACGACGATGGAGGACTTCGAGAGAAAAAGCGTCTTCGAGAGCGTAAGGTTGGGGTACCTCGCCGGTTGGTTTTGAGGAGGTGTGACATCCCTGGTCAAGATAATGTCGAGAAGCCTCTTGGAGCTAAGGAAGTTACTAATCTACCACCCATTTTACAGCCCTCCGAGCCTCTTTCTTCAGTTCATGTTGAAGTCTCTCCTCACCAACGCTGGACCGTTGGCCCAAATCCTCCTGTTCAGGTTTTCCAGGTTTTTGATCTTCCACAAGATATCAGCTCTTATACCGACAAATCTCGTTTGGAAATTGCCGAGAGGTGTTTGACCCGCGGGGGCCGGGTATTCGTTTCTCCCTTCTCTTTTTTCTTCTTCTCTCTTTTTTTTTATTTGTTTGTTCGTTGTTTTAATTATTTTGTTCTTGGATTTGTTGTTTTATAGTTTCTATCCGACTTGACGCATATTGTGAATGCCTACAAATCTGATGCCGATTTTCGTGGGAGCGAGAGATTTAACCGCGAGTTATCGGAGGTTAGAGCAGAGAAACTTGAGGCTGAGAAGAGGGCTACGGAGGCCGAGAGGAGAGAGGTGGAGGCGGCCAAGAAGAACTTTAATGACAAGACCAAGTTGATGGAGGAGATTCGTGCGTCGAAGGACAAAGTGACCTTGTTGAATGAGGAGCTTGTTAAGGTTAAGGCTACCTCCAATTCCGAAGAGATGAGGCGTGGCGATCTCGAAAAGGAGTTGGATCGTGTCCGGGATGAATTGAAGAATCTTGATACCCAAAACGTTGCATTGAAGGCCGAGGTGGAAAAGGGGGTGACTGATGTTGCTAGGGCTTTAGGTGTTGGATATGGATATTGCTATAGTCGCCTGGAGGCTGCAGGAATTGACCTCACAGGTCATTCCTTTGATGACTATTGTTCCGACCTTGCCAAGACGATGCCCGAGTCCGGTGTTGACGAAAATACATCGAAGACTTCTTGAAGGCGAGGTATGCCTCGTTATGATGTAACTTTTTATAAATTCGTCTGTTGAACCCGTTTCCTTTCGCCAGGGTATGCCCTGAGAATTTGTTATTTTAAATTTTGGTCCCGGCTTCAAGCTGGGTTTGAACTTTGGTTTTATCGGTGGAGTTTCTAACTTTATTTTTAATATCTTCAAGTTCTGATTTCTCAACTATTTTGATTGTTCTTTGTGATGAGTTAGTAGGATTGGTTTTGTTATTTCTTGGGTAGTCCTAAGATTCAATAAATGAGGAATGTTAATTTGTGGCTCTTAATGTCGTGGAGTCCCGTAAAGGTAAAGCCTGATCCTCTTATTTATTAAGGTTTTGTCCTTTAGTTGTATTCTTCTCAGCTCGTAAGTTTGGCGTTCCTATTAGAAAATTTATACATTAGGATTGATAGTGTGAAAATTTTTGGGAAAATTTTCTTTAGGGACTTGTTTATGTTCAAGACTTCAGCTTGGTTTGCTATATGGTAGGATCATTATTATTAAGTTTTCTTGTGTTGATCATTAGTAATTGAGCTCTATTTTTGGCATATTATTATATTAGCAACGTTTATTAAGAAAAAGTTTAGTATTATACCATGGATTTTCCATAGGTTTTGTATATTGATTTCATTACACTTAGGTTGGAAAACTCCAGGAGAATGTAACAAGAACAATTTTATTAATAAGTTAATGGGGGCCTAAGTAAGGATCTCATATCAACCCTTTTTTACTTAGGCCAAAAGTTTTAGGTGGAAACTGATGACTTGTTCTTGTACAAAAAGACATGGCAATGTTACTGATAAAATTTTTTAAGGTGGATTCCGTTCCACGCGTTTTTGATGGGTTCGCCATTGAGGTGTTCGAGCTCGTACGTCCCGAGGCTAACGACCTTTTTGATTTTGTACGGACCCTCCCATGGAGCCGTGAGCTTGCCGACCTGTGTTGGCTGTGATGCAGCTGCCTCTCGAAGCACGAGGTCGTTGACTTGGAAGCTCCTTGTCCTGACCTTTTTATCAAAATATTTTGCTGTTTTGCTCTGATATTCGATTGACGCTGTCTTAGCCTCTTCTCGTATTTCTTCTGTCAGGTCTTTGTCAAGACGTAAGCCTTCAATTGAGCTCACGGGATCGAAGACCTCGATTCGAGGTGACTCGAGACTGACTTCCACAGGTAGCACTGCGTCTGTTCCATACGCCATTTTGAAAGGGGTTTCCCCCGTGGAGGTGCGCGGCGTTGTGCGATATGACCAGAGTACATTAGGGAGCTCGTCGACCCAACATCGAGGAATTTCCTCGATTCTTTTCTTGATACCTTGGAGAATTGTGCGATTAGTGACCTCAACTTGACCATTGGCTTGGGGATATGCCACGGATGACCTGACATGCTTGATTTTCAGTTCATTGAGCATGTTTTCAAACTTTTCTCCCACAAACTGAGTGCCATTATCAGTAACAACAATCCTTGGGATTCCGAAGCGAAATACGATGTTTTCCATGAGAAATTCTACCATCTCTTTTTCTCTAATCCTAGCCAAAGGTCTGGCCTCCACCCACTTGGTGACGTAATCAATGGCAACGACGATGTATTGAGCTTGATTCTTGGATTTCGGAAAGGGACCGACTATGTCGATTCCCCATTGGAAAAAGGGGCATGGAACGAGAACTGGATTAAGCATTGTCGTTGGTCGTCGACTGACATTTCCGTGAAGTTGGCATGGGATACACTTTTTGACGAAATCCTCACAATCTTTCCTCAGTGTTGGCCAAAAGAATCCTTGTCTAAGAATCTTTAAGGCGAGATTTTTACCTCCCATATGTTCGCCACATATCCCGGTGTGAATCTCTGTGATGGCGAGATGTGCTTCCTCGGGACCAAGACAGCGGAGTAATGGTTCGACCAAAGACCTTCGATATAATTTTAGGTCTTTTACACAGTAATTTCTTGCCTTGTACATTAAAGATCTTGCCTCGTTTTTTGATTCTGGCAACTTGTTATTTATTATGTAATCAAGATATGGAGTTCGCCAATCAGAGTGTGAGGCTACCTCGTTGACTTCAGAATTATTGATTGTAGGAGTCTGCAGCTCCTCGACATAGATGGGTTCGTTGCATGTGGTAGACGATGACGAGGCCAATTTTGATAGGGCATCAGCCCACTGGTTCTCCGTTCTATCCACATTTGTCAGCTTCCACGAGGTGAAATTTGTTAACAACGCTTTTACTTTCTCCAAGTACGCTTCCATTCTATCATTGTGAGTTTTGAACTCTCCACTGACCTGTTTAACCACAAGTTGGGAGTCGCTAAAGATGTCGACATTTTTTACCTCGAGTTCAGTTGCAAGCCTTAGTCCGGCGAGAAGAGCCTCGTACTCTGACTCATTGTTCGTTGCCGAGAAAGAAAACCGAACTGCCTGTTGGACACGGAACCCATCGGGGCTCAAGAGGATTAATCCTGCTCCACTCGTGGTGGTTGTTGAGGAACCATCGACATAGAGAGTCCAAGGTTTCGTGGTTTCATTAGCAATCTCTCCTTTTGGAGTGTTGGATTTTGAAAATTGACACTCTGCCACAAAGTCTGATAACACTTGTGCTTTCATCGCTGTTCTGGGCTTGAACTCGATGTGAAATTGACTCAATTCAACGGTCCATGCCGCGAGGCGACCTGTCATGTCGGGTTTATGCAGTATCCTTTTCAAAGGCTGATTTGTCATCACTTGTATTTCCCTTCCCTGGAAATAGTGTCTTAATTTTCGACTAGCAACCACAAGGGAATAGACTAACTTCTCGACCTGCGGATATCTTGTTTCCGCGTCTCGTAGATTGTGGCTAATGTAATATACTGGAGTTTCTTTCCCAAGCTCCTGTTTGACTAGGACAGCGGCCACCGTAAGATCACAAGCTGAGAGATAAACTCGTAAGGGCTCGCCTGGTGATGCTTTGGTTAAGATTGGGGGCGACGTGAGGAATGCTTTTAGCTCATTGAGGCTTTTCTTACAGTCTTCATTCCATAGTAACTGTGATTGTTTGGACGCCCCTTTTATGACTTGGAAAAAGGGAATACAACGCTTTGAAGACTGAGGAATGAATCTTCGTAATGCTGCGATGCAGCCTGTGAGCGACTGTACCTCTTTTAGTGATGTGGGGTCCTTCATGTCAAGGATGGCCTTAATTTGATTTGGATCAGCCTCGATACCCCGCTGAGTGAGAAGAAACCCCAAGAATTTTCCTGAGGTCAGGCCAAAGGAGCATTTTGTTGGGTTTAGTCTCATTTGATTTTTCCGAATATTTTCAAAGGTCTCTTTCAAGTCTGTGACGTGATCTGTTGCCTTTTTGGATTTTGTGATCATGTCGTCAACATAGACTTGAAGATTTCGCCCAATTTGCGAAGCGAATATAGTGTCCATCATCTGTTGAAACGTTGCACCGGCATTAATGAGGCCAAAGGGCATGTTCTTATAGGCAAATACTCCTCGATGTGTGATGAAGGCCGTTTTTTCCCAATCACTGATGTCCATTTTGATTTGATTATAGCCTGAGAAGGCGTCCATAAAAGATAAGAGTTCGTGACCCGATGTGGCGTCGATGAGCTGATCAATGTTTGGTAATGGATAGTGATCTTTGGGGCATGCCCTATTGAGATCAGAGTAATCTACACACATGCGCCATTTTCCGTTACTTTTCTTTACCAACACGGCATTGGCGACCCATTTAGGGAACTGAACGGGCTTAATGAATCCTGCCTCGAGAAGTCGATCGACTTCCTCGTCAATGGCCTTGCGCTTCTCTTCGGAAAAAACTCGTTTCTTTTGACACACTGGTCTGACCTTTGGGTCAATGTGTAGAGAGTGTCGTGCAATGACTTCGGGAATTCCCGGCATGTCTTTTGGGTCCCAGGCGAAAATATCTTTAAAATCTCTGATCAACTGGATTATTTTTTGGCGGAGGTCGGTGTCTAAATTTTTCCCAATCTTTGTGACTTTAGTTGGGTCACCGACTATTACCTCGACCTCTTCTGTTTCTTCCATGGGTATGCAGTTTGATTCGCTCGGGACCTCGATGAGGTCGCGAGGATCCATATCCACAATCTGATTGAAAGAGTTGTCATCAACTTGCTTATTCTTGGGGATTGCCATTGTCAAATAGCATTGTCGTGCTAAAAATTGATCGCCTACGACCTCACCTATTCCGAAGTCAGTGGGGAACTTCATTTTTAGGTGTGGAATAGATGTGACAGCCTTCAAGGCTGTTAACGTCGTCCTTCCTAGAATGGCGTTAAAACTGGAGACTGCATTTATGACATGAAATTTGACCGTTTGCCAGGTCTGACATGGAAGGGAACCAAATAGGACTGGGAGGTCAATCGTTCCCACCACTTTCACTTCGTTTCCAGTGAATCCATATAAGGGGATATTTGCGTTTTCTAATTTTCTGTCTCCTATGTTCATCCTTGAGAAGGCACTATGGTATAGAATATCAACGGAGCTTCCGTTATCCACAAGGATTTTTTTAACAGTGTTGGTTCCCACTTTAGCTGTGATAACCAAAGCATCTTGATGTGGCTCAATCATCCCGGGGGAATAATCCTCATCTGAAAAAGAGATGACTGGAGTAGGATTGAGCCTTTGTCGCTTTTGTGGTTCGGGATGAACACTAAATACCTCTCGGGCATATAATTTTTTGGCGTTATTGGAGGATCCCCCAGCGGCGTGACCTCCGATAATGACGTCAATTATACGTTCAGGGTCGCGCTGGTGATTTCTCTGGGTGTTCGCATCGTTGTCGACATAATGGACCAATTGTCCTTGTTTTATCTTATCCTCAATGAGATTGCTTAGTTGGAAACAAGCCTCTGTAGTATGGCCATGATCCTCATGATATTCACAGTACTTGGAGCTTGGAGGTCTGCCTGACTTCATCGGCCTAGGGGGTCGATACTCTGGCTCTGTTTTTAGAATAGCAAGTATAGTGGCTTTGTCCACTGTCAACTTGGTGAACTCTTTTTCTGTTCTTTCTCGAGGTTTCCATGTCCTATCAGAGCGAGATGATTTTTCAGATCGGGGACTTCGTCTATCCCGAGACCGCGAATGCGAATCGTTTTCTTTCTTGTAGTCTGATCTTGGAGACCTAAACCCGGAGTTTGAATTTCTCTCCCACCTTTGTGAATTTTTCCTAGGTGATTGAATGCTTCCCACGGCCTCTTGGAGTGTCATTCTATGTTCCACGATCTCAAAGGCAGTTTGAAGTGATCGTGGACTTTTCTCAAAGTACTCCTCCAACAAGGGGCCATGTCTGTATTTATCAATTCCTGCAGCGAGGTAGTTAATGGCGAGCTCCTCGACGAGGTTAGGGATCTCTGCAACCTCAGCTCGGAAGCGGATTAAAAATTCTCGTAGCGATTCATTGTAACGTTGTCTGACATTCATGAGGGACGCTGTAATCTTTCCACCTTTGTAATTACTGGAGAATCTACCCTTGAATTTAATTTTCAACGAGTCCCATGATTCTATGGACCTCGGGGGCAAGTTGTTGTACCAACGCAAAGCGGTTCCTCGTAGGCAGGTGGAGAAAAATTGGCATCGAGCTACTTCTGAGTGCCCGCAAAATTTCATTCTCCCATCATAGGTGTTCAAAAATTCACTGGGATCTGTAGACCCATCAAATTGATCAAGTGATGGAGTTTTCAAGCTTCTGTTAACTCGTGCCCTTTCGATACGAGCAGTGAGGGGACTTTCAGCCGGGACCTCAGAGCCAGCCTGACTTCGAATAAATTTTTTGCATATCGCTATATCATTTTGCAATTGTGAAATTTCCTCAGACCTATAGGAATCGCCTGACTCACTTTGCCTCGGAAGTGTCCCCTGGGACCTCGTCTGTCTCCTTATTTGGGGAGCCCGATACGATCTGTTAGACTCCGTTTCATCCTCATAGCTTGCTTCATCCTCATATCCTTCACTATCGTTCCCAGGAGATCGATATTCCGTAGAGCGAGCTGGGTGGGATGTTTGTTGCAACTCCTGCTGAAGACGTTGTATGGCCCTTTGTTTTTCCAATTTCAGCTGCAACCGTCTCCTCTGGGCTTCGAGAGCCTCCAGTTCTTCGTCAAACTCATTGAAATCCTCAGCATTTTCTTGAGCTTCTTCGCGAGGGTTTTGTCTCCTCATTTTTTCGAGGTGAAGACGGGCATCGCTCGTCAATACCTGTTTACCCGAAGCTGTTGGTACCCTTACACGGGTATCAACTCGGGCTCTCTTCCTACCTTGCTCTGCTGCAGGGGGTTCCTGAAAATCCCCAACTTCTTCTTCATTCTCGTAATCAACAAACAACCGTTTCGGCTGTAAAGGTTGTCTTAAGTGGCCGTCGTCTTCACGGGGGATTGTTCGAATTTCCTCCTCCGTGAGACGTTGGACGACCGGTTCACCTTCACAACCTTCCATTTATCGATGCAGATGTTGATGAAAGAGCTCCTTCTAGCGCCAAATGATGTCTTATGAAATATTTGTCAGCTATTAAACTAATAATCAGCTAAAATCACCAAGAGAAATAACGTGTATTTATATTTCATAATCCATTAGAGGTTATCCTCTTTACATCAAGTTGCATCCCCTTCCAAGTAAGGTGGTACAAGATTATTTATAGGGAATCCCTAATGGGTCCCTCCCTAACTACCTTTACTTGGAGGGTAAGATATAATGATTTATTTACAAGTTTGGGCTTCAGGGCCCGTTAAGGGATTGACTACATTTGGGCCTATCTACAATCTAAGCTTAATTGGGCCTAACTACTAACTATAATTATACATAATATTCTGTCTAATATTCATGGCCCAACAGACACGCACAACTCTGAAGAAAAATGTTGAATCAATGCATGTAAAGCTACAACTTAATATAAGAAAAATGTTGAATCAATGCATGTAAAGCTACAACTTAATATAAAACTAGTACAATAAACTAACTCACCTCCCTTCCCTTAGTACCAATTACCGAAAGAATATTATAGGATTTGGTTGGCCTACTCCCCTGTAGGTGAACACATAGTATCAATATACATATTAATTAAACAAACTAATAGTGGAGGGACGTATACATAATTTACTGGAAGGTTACCTGAGCTTTTCTCTTGCTAATACACTAGGTTCTAAACGTGGTTGTACCCCTCATATACGTGTATTAACTTATATTTATAAACATATTATGATTAGCATAACCTCACAGAAATAGGTGGTAAAGTCTAATTCAACAACTAAATTGAAACTTATCATAAATACTTAAAATCCGATTAGGACTCCAACACCAACTTCTAGATATTTTTAAAATATAATATAACAAATATATTTTAACACATATTTTACAAATATTAATAATTAAATAAGTAACTAAAATATTGGGGTATTATATTCTTCCCCCTTAAAAGAATTTCGTTCTCGAAATTCAAATAACGCACCTGGTTCAAAAAGATAAGGATACTTTGTGCGAACAGAATCCTCCATCTCCCATGTAGCTTCTCGAGCATCGTGATTTTTCCAAAGGACTTTCACAAAAGGAATCGTCTTTTTACGCATAACCCTTTCCTCTCTCGCCAATATAGCTTCAGCTTTCTCTTCACAAGATAAGTCCTCGTCGAAGGTGTCTAGAGGATACTGAACAATATGATGTGGATGATAAACATACTTCCTCAAAACTGATGCATGAAAAACGTTATGTACCCGTGACAACTTTGGTGGCAAAGCAACCCTATATGCCACTGCTCCAACCTTCTCAAGAATCTCAAAAGGACCAATATATCTCGGACTCAATTTACCTTTCTGACCAAAACGTTGAATGCCCTTCGTCGGAGATACTTTAAGAAAAACCTTATCTCCAACCTTAAACTCATACTCTCGTCTACCCTTATCTGCATAACTCTTTTGTCTGGATCGTGCTTGTTTGAGCTTCTCCAAAGCAAATGTTACCTTATCAGTAGTGATCTGAACCAAATCAGGACCTTCCAAAAGTTTCTCTCCCACTTCATTCCAACATGTCGGTGTCCTACACTTACGCCCATATAGTGCCTCAAAAGGAGCCATACCAATGCTTGCCTGCCAACTATTATTATATGCAAATTCAACTAGCGGTAGATACTCATCCCAATTTCCAAACCATTCCAATGCGCATGCTCGCAACATATCCTCCAAAGTCTGAATCGTCCGCTCTGACTGACCATCTGACTGCGGATGAAAAGCTGTACTATAGTTCAACTTGGTACCCCATGCCTTTTGAAATCCCTGCCAAAATTTTGAAGTGAATCTTGGATCTCTGTCAGATACAATCGAAACTGGAATACCATGAAGTCTAACAATCTCATTCCTGTAGGCAAGTGCTAAACTCTCTGAAGACATGTTCCCACGAATCGCCAAAAAGTGAGCAGATTTAGTAAGCCTATCTATAATCACCCATATCGCATCATTTTTCTTCAAAGTTCTAGGCAATCCAATCACAAAATCCATGCAAATGTTTTCCCATTTCCAAGTGGGCAATTCCAAAGGCTGTAGCAATCCACTCGGTCTCTGATGCTCAATCTTCACCTGTTGACAAGTCAAGCACCTCGAAACAAACTCAGCTATATCACGTTTCATACCTATCCACCAAAAGTGTTCTTTCACATCATGATACATCTTCGTTTCCCCCGGATGAATAGAAAATGGTGATCGATGGGCTTCTTCCAATAGCTCCTCTCTAAGTTGCTTATTATTAGGCACACACAATCGGTTACCCAACCAAACAATACCGTGATCATCACTGCGAAGTCCCGAATGCTTCCCTGCTTCACTATCTCGTACCATAGTGCACAATTCCTCATCACCATCTTGAGCTGCCTTAATCCTAGAGATAAGACTAGGCTCGACATGCATGCTTGCCACAATACCATCCGAATCATGACGATAAAACTCCAAGCCAAACCTTTCAATCTCACACTGGAGAGGTCGTTGATGTGTCACCAATGCTGCCAAATTCCCAAAATTCTTCCTACTCAATGCGTCTGCAACCTTATTAGCTTTGCCTGGATGATACTGAATACTCACATCATAGTCCTTCAAAAGTTCAATCCATCTTCTCTGCCTCATATTAAGCTCCCTCTGTGTAAAAATGTACTTCAAACTTTTGTGGTCCGTAAATATCTCACATTTATCACCATACAAGTAGTGTCGCCATATCTTCAATGCAAAGATCACAGCTGCAAGCTCCAAATCATGTGTCGGATAGTTCACCTCATAAGGTTTTAGTTGCCTCGAAGCATAGGCGATCACCTTTCCATGTTGCATCAGTACACAACCAAGTCCCTTCTTTGAAGCGTCACTGTAAATCACATAACCACCCATTCCCGATGGTAGTGTCAAAACTGGAGATGTCACAAGTCTGTTCTTCAGCTCTTGGAAACTAGCCTCGCATTCCTCGGTCCATATGAACTTATTACTTTTTCGAGTCAATTGTGTCAATGGCATGGCAATGGTAGAGAAACCCTCAACAAAGCGACGATAATAACCAGCGAGTCCCAAGAAACTCCTAACCTCCGTCACGGTGCTAGGTCTGGGCCAATCGGTAATAGCCTCAACCTTCGCAGGATCCACTTTGATTCCATCTGCAGATACAATGTGTCCCAAAAAGGCGACTTGCTCGAGCCAAAATTCACATTTCTAATACTTTGCATATAACTTGTTCTTCCGCAATATCTCCAATACAACTCGCAAATGCTCCTCGTGCTCTTCTTTAGATTTTGAATACACCAAAATGTCATCAATAAACACGATCACGAACTTGTCAAGAAAATCTTTGAATACCCTGTTCATTAAGTCCATGAAAACTGCCGGTGCGTTGGTTAACCCAAAAGACATAACAAGAAACTCGTAATGCCCGTAACGAGTCCTAAATGCGGTCTTCGGAATATCACTTTCCTTTACTCTCAACTGATGGTAGCCTGAACGTAGATCAATCTTCGAAAAATATTTTGCTCCTTGTAGCTGATCAAACAGGTCATCGATCCTAGGCAATGGATACTTGTTCTTCACAGTGATTTTGTTCAACTCCCGATAATCAATACAGAGCCTCATTGAACCATCTTTCTTCTTCACAAATAAGACAGGTGCTCCCCAAGGGGAAACACTAGGCCGAATGAAACCTTTCTCGAGTAGTTCCTGCAATTGTTCCTTTAACTCTTGCAATTCTAATGGAGCCATGCGATACGGAGCCTTAGAAATAGGTTGCGCACCAGGTAGCAAATCAATAGAAAATTCCACCTCTCGTTGTGGTGGTAGTCCATCCAAGCCATCTGGAAATACATCTTGAAATTCGTAAACAACACTAACATCTTCAACTTTAGATTGTTCTTTGGAAGAATCAATCACATGAGCTAAATATCCTTCACAACCACGTGCAAGCATCCGTTTGGCCTTGATGGCCGTCACGAATTTCCCCAAACCACTGGGTGTAGAACCCTGGAACTCGAACTCTGGTGAATTTGGATCTCCGAAAATTATTCTCTTTCCTTGACAATCAATAGTAGCCTTATGTCGTTCTAGCCAATCCATCCCCAAAATTACATCAAAGTCTCGCAACGGAATAGGTAAAAGGTCCACAAATAATTTTCTATCCTCAACTATAACTACACAATCATGATACTGAGAGTTCACAAACATGTTTCCCCCAATAGGGTTACCAATAGAAAATTCGGATGATAACATAATAGGTGTGATGCATAGATGTTTAGCATAAGATGTAGAGACAAATGAATTTGTTGCACCAGTATCAAATAAAACTGTAGCATTCCTATTGCCAATAGAAAGTGTTCCTGTAATGGTACCTGGGGTATTTGCAGCATCCTTTGCGGTGATAGAAAAGACACGTCCACCATTCTTCTGATTATTCTTCCCATTCTGATCATTCTGGTCCGTAGATTTCTTCAATGGCACCTTGCAATCTCGAATCGTATGGCCTTTTTGGCCACAGTTGAAGCATGATCTAGTAAGCCAATAACAGACGCCACTGTGCATCTTCCCGCAATGCTCACAATTAGATTTTCCTCCATTCTGATTCCCAGCTTGAGTCCCTGACCTGTTTTGCTGACAACCCGGGTCAAATCCCGAGCCTTTTTCGAAAATCGGGTCGAGTCCCGATTCCGAATCCGAAATAAGCCAAAGTACACTGACCCAAATGTGACCAACTTGGGTAGTCCACAAGCCCACCACAGGCCCCCAAAAGATCATGATTTGTTGGTGCACTTAGTAGTAGTACTTTGCCTTATAAACTGAACTAAAGCCCCAAATCTCCTCGATGTGGGACTGGGGTGTTACAAACTCCCCCACTTAAACTCCTGACGTCCTCGTCAGGCCTAAACGGATATCCCATAGGTACAATGTGATGCCCCCAAATCCGAGGACAGAGATTCAGGTCGTCACATCACCATTCAACCATATTATACCTGTATTAACTTTACAACTCAACAATACATCCATCCAGACCTCAATCTTACGCACATACAAGTTAGAGCCTCAGAAACGATAACCAAAAGTAACACTAAATATTACAATTCATCTGTACAATCCAGAGTCTTACGCAATTCCACTTATACAACTACACTTGAAGACAAGTCTTACTATTACAGTTGGAAACCTATCAGACTACTCTGTAGTATTTATCAGGGACTAAATCATCTCCGGGTAATTCTTCTACTCCTCTTCTGCTGGTGCGGAGTTAATCGGCCAAATTCTTCCCTTTCTGAAAAGTTTTTATAAAGCAAGAATGAGCTACATAATGCTCAGCAAGTTCACCATTTTGGAAAATAATAAAGTGGTTTATTTTGAAAACGTTCCCAACTGTATGGGTGTATATCTCAGATTACAAAACATAACTCGACAATATATATGTCCGAGTTTGTATAAAACATTTATACTCACTAAGGAGCTTTAAGAATAACATATGAATCCTTTACAAGGTTCTCATTTCAATATATCTCAAGTTTGAAAATATATATATATAAGCATATCATTTTTGGCAAAACACTCTACGGTTATCATACTGTACAGGGAATACGTTATTGCAAAACCTCTTTCCTTCAATTAGCTTAGGAGGTTTCTCATTCAAAAACATTTCATTCTTTGAAATAATTGCAAGAGTGCACTAACATGTGCCAATCTTTATAGAAAATCTTGCAGTTCTAGGTACTGCACAATATCAATATTTTCTCATCAAAAACCACACTATCGGCAACTTGGCACTTAGGCCCAAGAAGCAGTGTTTGAGTATTTTTCCAAAGTGGAGGATGGGACTGGAAGAAAACATGAAAACCTGACAAGGATTGACGATGATCAGTCGCCACATCCAAGTCCAATAATCCGCGGGTCTTCTCTACCGGTAGAAGGATAGAAACTACATCCGTAACTATCCTCGGGTGAAAACTACATCCGTAATCACCCTCGATGAAAACTACATCCGTAATCATCCTTCGGCAACACCTGGGCCGGAATAATAATTGATGGACCGCCTGGCTCACGGCCGCTTACACATCCCGGGAATCGTTCGTCAACGATTCCCACACCTGCCAGAGTCCCCTTTTTCTTTTCTTTTCAAAATCATTTTGATAGAAAACTTGAGTAGTTGAAGTTCGACCTCAGTCGTTCGATAATTCTTGAAAAACGTACAAGAAGCAAATGCTGACCGGGGGTTTTCGAAAAATGTTTTGGGTCCGAAAGAGTTCAAGTTTGAAAACGCTGAAGGTATCTTGGATTAGTTTTGTCTTTAAAATAATGAACGATAATTAATAAATAATATTTTTAGATTTAATATATAAACAATTAGTAAAATAATTATTTAATTAAAATAAGCTTTCAATCCAAGATAGATATTTTTGAGTATTTTTAACAACGTAAAAATAATAAATACGTAAGTATACGATACTTCCCGAATGACCTTTCGGGTTTTTTTTGTAATTTAATCATGATACAATAATATACCGCTCCCCGGTCAATAGTATATTTGGACCGCTACGACCTCTATTGCTAGAGTCGTTGTCCGAAGAAACATTTTCATTCTAAGTTCAAGGGTGTACAAACACATATGCATATATCTCAAACTTCAACATAATCTCATAAAGCATACTCATATAATACGTTCGGAACTACAAACACAACAGTGAAAAATCCTTATATATAAGTTTTGAAAAGTAAACTTGCATGGGTAAAATCAAGAATATAATCTTTTGAAATTAAATACTTAGGGTTGGAAAACTTGCCTTGGTTGGGTTGGGGTGGTCGAGCGTGCGAATTCGAACGATCTATTCATAAACAATAATCGTTCGTTAGTACCTTAACAATTTCTTTCTAATTACGGGGTTTTAAGGGGATACGAGATTAACTTAGCGACTTCGTCTTATGACTCCCTAGCCCCACTATAGGTCCATGACATCACTCGTTTACGCTTGTCACTTAATCGACTTAATTTAGTTACCACGTTCGAACCATAACCATTAACCCTAGAATAATGTTCCACTAACGACTTTTTTTCCATTGCGCGAATTTTACTCTAGAATTTTTATAAAATCAAAAAATTCATATTTTAATCCAATTCTTTTTGGGTAGCCTTCCCCACTGTATTTCATAGCTTCTCTAATTTTTCCATGATCCCAAATAATTTTTAAGGTGTTTAAACAAGGTTCACAAGGGGGTCACTTTATGCAGTCCATAGTCCAGAAACAAAATTCACTCCTCCGGCCATAACTAAAAATCCACACATCACCTAGCTATGAATCTTACATATCCAGAAACTAAATTCAATTATCTTTCCATCAATATAAGGTAGGACATCAGGGGACATCATTTAGGTGTTCAAAATCGTGTCACAATACAGGTCATTGCTCCTGGAAAAACTCAGCATGAACATACCACTTACATCAATCATTTTTCACAATTCCACCATACAACCAACACTTAATACACTCAAATCATGGTTCATAACACTCATGGTGATATATATACTATCCATAGTCATAAAAGTCATAATCTCAACATCAAAATTCAAGATCCATGCTATCCATCACATATACAACCAAGATTAGCTCTTAAACACATGGATCTACTACCAATCATTATAAATATTACATAACCAAGAGGGTTTGTGATTTTATACCTTCTTGAGCTCCTAGTGGCCTTGGGTAAGCTTCTCAAAACTCAACAACACCTTAGATGGTCTCCTACAACACTTATAATGCAAGATCTAAAGGAAGAACAAACTTGGTTACTATTCACCCAAACTTTAACAATTTATATCTTGGAATTGGATGGATGAAATGAAGTGAAATTGCTAGCATACCTTGATTAGATGATGTAGATGACCTAGGAATTATATTATGATTTATGAGTGATGGAAGAGGGAGGAGAAGAATTTTTCTTCTCCACTTGGAGCTTTGGCCGAGAGCTTTTATTCAAGGGGGGGTGTGTTTTGTGTTTTAATTTTTGTGTTGGATGAATGATTGATATTAGATGAGGTTGGGTGATATGTATAATTGTATGTACAAGCATGGTACACCTAGGTATGGCTATAGGTATGGCTCTTGTACTACATGTCTCCTCCTTTTTCAAAAAGCAAGTAACCAACTACTATTCATCTTCCAATGGCTAACTAGTTGGCTTGGTTTCTAACTACTTGGTTGCATGGGCTTGCATGCAATACTACTCCTTGTAATATTATTCTTCCACCAATGCTTATTATTTAATCCTTAATTCGTATCGTATCTTAATTAATCTCTCGTAATAATATTTTGTCGCGTAGAGATTTCCCCTATAATTCCTTAAGTACTAATTGTGTAAATTCCTCTAATGTCCATAATTCCTTGTCATGATCCTTAATAAATCTTGTAACACTCTAATCATTCTCAAATCCCAAGTTTTATAAATCTCACTAACAATAAGACTCCTGCCTTCACAATCTCCCTTTTTACCTTACATAGGGAATACAACAACACAGTTTCTCAGACAATCAATTCTATTAATCACAGGGATGACCAGAAAGGTTCCATATTGACATTGCCACAAGATATTAAATAAAATAAAATATTACCAAAAATTAGGGTTCTTACATACAAGATCGTTCCTCCCTAGCCATTGTGGGATAATACCGGCTGGCTTCGTGTCCCCACCTCCGGACCCCTGTCCATTGTGGGATAATACCACCAGCCTTCGTGTCCCCACCTCCGGCAACTTGACGAATCAAGCTTTCAAGAGTCGGCTCTGATACCATATGTGACAACCCGGGTCAAATCCCGAGCCTTTTTCGAAAATCGGGTCGAGTCCCGATCACGAATCCGAAATAAGCCAAAGTATACTGGCCCAATTGCAGCCAACTTGGGTAATCCACAAGCCCACCACAGGCCCCCAAAAGATCATGATTTGTTGGTGCACTTAGTAGTAGTACTTTGCCTTATAAACTGAACTAAAGCCCCAAATCTCCTCGATGTGGGACTGGGGTGTTACACAACCCGGGTCAAATCCCGAGCATTTTTCGAAAATCGGGTCGAGTCCCGATCACGAATCCGAAATAAGCTAAAGTATACTGGCCCAATTGCAGCCAACTTGGGTAATCCACAAGCCCACCACAGGCCCCCAAAAGATCATGATTTGTTGGTGCACTTAGTAGTAGTAGTACTTTGCCCTATAAACTGAACAGAAGTCCCAAATCTCCTCGATGTGGGACTGGGGTATTACAAACTCCCCCACTTAATCTCCTGACGTCCTCGTCAGGCCAGAACGGATATCCCATAGGTCCAAGACCGTTCCTCCCTAGCCATTGTGGGATAATACCGGCTAGCTTCGTGTCCCCACCTCCGGACCTCTGTCCATTATGGGATAATACCACCAGCCTTCGTGTCCCCACCTCCGGCAACTTGACGAATCAAGCTTTCGAGAGTCGGCTCTGATACCATATATGACAACCCAGGTCAAATCCCGAGCCTTTTTCGTAAATCGGGTCAAGTCCCGATTCCGAATCCGAAATAAGCCAAAGTAAACTGGCCCAAATGCAGCCAACTTGGGTAATCAACAAGCCCACCACAGGCCCCCAAAAGATCATGATTTGTTGGTGCACTTAGTAGTAGTACTTTGCCCTATAAACTGAACAGAAGTCCCAAATCTCCTCGATGTGGGACTGGGGTATTACAAACTCCCCCACTTAATCTCCTGACGTCCTCGTCAGGCCAGAACGGATATCCCATAGGTCCAAGACCGTTCCTCCCTAGCCATTGTGGGATAATACCGGCTAGCTTCGTGTCCCCACCTCCGGACCTCTTGACGAATCAAGCTTTCGAGAGTCGGCTCTGATACCATATGTGACAACCCGGGTCAAATCCCGAGCCTTTTTCGAAAATCGGGTCGAGTCCCGATTCCGAATCCGAAATAAGCCAAAGTACACTGACCCAAATGCGACCAACTTGGGTAGTCCACAAGCCCACCACAGGCCCCCAAAAGATCATGATTTGTTGGTGCACTTAGTAATATTACTTTTGCTTATATACTGAACTAAAGCCCCAAATCTCCTCGATGTGGGACTGGGGTTTTACAATTAAGCCCAGTGAGGTCGCATGCGAGGCCACGTAGCTTCTCCATTAGCCTCGCCAGTGAGGCCATATGATTCTAGCATCATGTTAGCCATAGGTAACCTCTATTGAGCCATGGGTCATGAGCAGGATTAATGGATAAATTATATTAGCCCATAGACGTCTAGTGGATTTGGGCCAAGACGAGCCCACAAAAACCCTAGCCCGTCTAAGTAACTTCTTCTACAAGAACTACATATGACTTGATCCCTATAAATAGGGTACGTAGGCACCTTGTTAAGATTGAGAAACAGTTCACCCCCGAAATATCAACAAACAAGATCAGCCACAAATAAACACAAATCTCCTCCGTGTTTTTCGTGTTCTTAGCAGAATATCCGTATTTTGCTCCGTAATTCCAGCAACCTCCATAAATATTGTTATACAATATTCTCACTATAACAAGTAGTAACAGTTGCTAAAGCCCTATACTCTGCTTCTGCAGTACTAAGTGAAGTGACACTTTGTTTCTTAGCTTGCCAAGAGATTAGTGTTGAACCAAGCTGCAAACAATAGCCAATAACAGATCTACCAGTCAAAGTACATCCTAAAAATATTGATTCATCGTTGTAAAAATATGCATGATTGAAGATCATCAGCCATAAAACTTTCCAAAAAGAGGCACACTAAAGTAATAATGGCTAAGCGACGTTTAGTATAGTAGTTGGTAGTTTTCCTTGACATCTGAGGGAACTCCAGTAAAAAATTTGTCCATTCCGCAAGAAAAAAATTGTTGTAACATATACAAGATTTATGACTGGATAGCAACAACATAGATACTATGCATAAGAGACGACATTCAATATTTTGCAATTATACAGCTCGTGAGAGTACAAAATATCATTTTGATAGCTCATTTACTACATGCAAAGCTCCTGTATTTTATTGTTGCAATCTAATATTATTTTCTTTATTTAACAACTACCACTATACTTCTCCTCTAGGCATCGAGGCCACTTGGGGTAATTTAATTTTACACTTTATATTCCCAGTATTCCCTCTCTAATAAGTTGAAATTTTGAATAATTATTTTACACCCAAGTAGCCAGCATGTACATATTCTTGAACTGCAGGTGTGACATAAAATTTTCACTTGAGTGTTTAACACAATAGTAAATTATCATTACTCAGCCACTTATGTATTCATTAACTAAAATCAGCCACCTATGTATTCGTGTGCAAACAGTCCTAAACTAGGATAGAAGACGCAGGTACGTAGCATCCAAACAGTGTAAGTATTCGGTAGAAATAGTTACCCTTGTGAAAATTTCAAATGAAACATTTATTCACCAAGTAGACAGTAGAGAAAAGAAAATCAAGCTAGGCGGTAACTGGATAAAAAATTCACACAATTAATTAGGATGAGAGTCATAAAGTTTGAACACAAGTTGTAATCATAATTAAGCTGCTCACAGAGCAGTTTAATGACTTCTAAAAGCAAGCACTAGTACCCAGGTAAAACGTAAGCAATGTAGCTTCAAATTAAGCAATACAAAGTGATGTTCCAATCAAATAACATACAGATCCAAACTAATAAATATGAAAAAGAAACAACTATGGGAAATACACATTCTTCCTTGTCATGCTAGCTTATAAACATAGAGATGCATATTTATAGTGTGTAAACATAGAGATTTCCACTCTTTCCCGAGTTACTGTCTGCGTTGCAGTAGTTTGTCTCTTGCCACATGTAACTGCCTAATGGCAACACTAATTTCAATGCATTTTTTTGGCATCTCTTCTGAACATAATACCCCCACTTCAAATATTGATACCAGACATACTTCCATTGCAACCCTGCTGTATGATTGTTTTACGCCATGTTCTTCTTGATCTAGTACGATTCGTGGATCAACAATGTCCATCACTCTTTGCGGGAGTGCTTTCTTCACATGGTCATTAAGATTATTATCATTGTCCACCAATCCACCATTATGCTGCTTTCTGTATGCCGCTTCCCCAAGAACATTTCCAGTAGAAAAATTCCATAGCTATACACATCCCCCTCTGCAGATATCTCCCCGCACATTCCATACTCTGCAAAACTAAAGAGTTAAACATGTGGAAAAAAAATAACACTTTAATATATTTTAAAGTCCTCTAAGTTTGAAACTTTCGTTTAATTAAGATCTTCAAGCAAAGTATCGTAATCATGAAATTCAATACTAGGAGAGATACTAAAAATTGATGAAAATAGATCAGTAAGAAAAGTCACCTGGAGGAATATATCCGACTGTTCCACGTACCCCAGTTGAACTCTGTTTTGCTTGATTGATGTCACTTGTAGTAGCGAAGGAGAACTTTGCCAAGCCAAAATCACCAATACGAGCAACAAAATCTTCATCAAGAAGAACATTGCTTGGCTTTATGTCACCATGAATGATACTTGTCTGGCTGTGATGATGTACGTAATCCACTCCTAGTGCAACATCGATAGAAATATTTAGTCACTGGAGTAGAGTCAGGTTTCTTTCGTTTTCTTGGTAGGAAGGACTTGGATGCAACCAATTGTCTACACTCCCATTATCCATGAACTCAAAAACCAGTGCCCTGAAGTCATTTCACTTAAAATCAGTGCTAGAACAAGCTCTGATGATCTTAGTAAGATCCCGATGACGAATATTCCTCAACGTTTCACACTCTACCAAAAAGCTCTTGTTGGCTCCACGTACTTCAATGTTTAATACTTTCACAGTGACTAAATGTTCCAGTGCTTCAAGAACTCCTTTTTAAACGGAACCATACCTTCCTTCACCGATCAAATTGTCGGGAGAAAACTCATTTGTAGCTAGTTTAATATCTTGGTATGAAAGCTTAAGATATTTCTTGTCCTTTGATACTAGGATAGAGTGATTCACCTTCTTGGCATTTCGACATCGATAGTAAATCAATGTAATACATGTGAACATGACACCAAGGGGTACAAGAACTACGAGCAGTATTATTCTCAGGTTAAATGTTTTTTTTCTTATTCCTTGAGCTTTTTACAAGAAAAGCAGGAAAGTGCAATGCTTTAATACCTCCACAAAGCTCTGAATTTCCGTTGATTGAAAAAGCACTAACGTTTGAAAAGAGACCTTTTTTTGACACTTCACCTCCAAACTTGTTGTGTGACAAGTTGAGGAATTTGATTAGATGAAACCCTTAAAAAAACCTTGGAATACTCCCGGATAAATTATTGTTCGAAAGATCTAACAACATAAGACTTTTTAAATCTTCAAAAGAATGAGGAATTCTACCTTGAAAAAGATTATTAGCCATATATAGCTCATCCAACATCACACATCCACCTAGAGTAGTGGGTATACCTCCTGTTAGTTTGTTGATCGAAACGTCAAGCTGAACCAAATGTTTCAAGCTTCCTATGTTTAATGGAAGTGGCCCATTAAATAGATTCCATGACAGATCAAGAGAAATATATTGGGTAGAAAGCACAATTTCGTCAGGTATTACACCGCTAAGCTTGTTGTCAGCAAGGTACAATCCCACTAAAGTTGAGACGTTAAATAATTGAGCTGGTATATTTCCTTGGAGCATATTATGATCTAAATTGAGTTGAACTAACCGAGTAATGTTGCTAATAGAAGTTGGAATCACTCCTGAAATGGTGTTGATACTCATATCTAGTCCACCCAACTTAGAAAGCTCTCCAATTGACTCTGGAACGGTCCCAGTTAATAAGTTGTGACGCAATCCAAGTACTCTAAGGTTCTTAAGTTTTCCAATTTCACGGGGTATGCTTCCGTATAAATGATTTTTGTAGAGATACAGTTTCTCCAGAGTGGCGGAGAGATTTACAATGGAATTCGGGAGCTCCCCTCTTAAACCGGTCTCGCTTAAGCCTAAATCATATAGATGGGAACAATTAACCAAAGAATTTAAGAAGCTCCAATCATTGGGCCGCATATTCTCTGCAAGTGGATTATGACCCAGACCTAGCCATTCAAGATTAAGAAGGCTACCCAAATTGTTTGGTATAGGCCCATTAATGTGTTGGAAAACAACTCTTATGTTTCTCTCTAGAAAACAACTCTTTTGTTTCTCTCTTTTATTTCTCTTGGTATATTACAACTCTTCTTGGTTGTACATTTACAAATGAAACAAAGCATTCTATTTATAGGCTACAGATTTACCATGTTACATCATGGCATACCTCGTTACATAATAAATATAGCCACCTTTTATTTAGACATCATACTTGACTCTAGCTGCTAAGGTTTTGTTTCTTCTTTTTCATATCTTAGCCTACCTTATTTTACTAGCCACCGTCTTTGACTATTAGAAGTTGCACACCTGCTGTCATTTCCTTTATTCATACTAGAGGGTTTGAATTCTAACTCCCCCTCAAACCCGACTTTCCATTCCGAGTGATTTCCGAAACTCATAAATCTTTGTTGCAGATAAGCTCTTCGTAAATATATCTGCAACCTGATCTTCAGTCCTGACTTCCTTCATGTCAATATCTCCTTTAAGTACTTTTTCCCGTAAGAAATGATAATGTACTTCGACATGTTTGGTCCTATCATGAAACACCGGATTCTCAGCCAAACGGACTGCTGATATATTATCACAGTGTAATGGAACTCCATCTTAAATTGGTTGGTTCAAGTCCTTCAAGAGTTGAGTCAACCAAGCACACTCTTGTGCTGCCATCGCTCCTGCTCTATATTCTGCTTCAGTGGTTGAGAGAGAAATAGTAGGTTGTCTCTTACTGCACCATGATATAGCTCCTGACCCAAGATTAAATACATATCCTGTAGTCGACCTCCTGGTGTCATGGTCTCCTGCATAATCTGCATCACAGTAGCCGCTGACCTTGCTTTGTACTCCATTCTTATAGAAGAGTCCTCAATCAATTGTACCTTTAACATATCTCAAGATTCTTTTAACTGCTTCAAGGTGTGTCTTCCTTGGTTTTTGCATGAACCTGCTAACAACACCTACTACGAAAGCTATGTCTGGTCTAGAAAGAGTTAGATAGATAAGACTACCTACTATTTGCCTATACATTTTTGTATCCTTCAAGTCCTTTCCATCGTAGGCACACAACTTTAAGTTTGGCTCCATTGGGGTAGAGATCGGCTTGCACTCAGCTAGCCCATACTTTTGAATGATATCTCTTGCATATTTTTGTTGACCAAGAAATATACCAGTTTCTATTCTTTTAACTTCCAATCCTAGGAAGTGCTTCAACTCACCAAGCTCCTTCATTTGAAATCGAACTGATAAGTTTTTCTTTGTTCGTTGAATCTCATCTTCGTCATCTCCGGTGATGATTAGATCATCTACATATACAAGGACAATTGATAATTTCCCCCCTTGAGATTTAACAAGCTCGAATCTGCTGGGGCAACATGATAACCACTTTGTACTGGGAACTCAGCAATCTTCCCGTACCATGCTCTGGGTGTCTGCTTCAAGCCATATATTGCCTTCTTCGACTTGCACACGTATTTTGGCTTTTCATGATTCAAAAATCCTTGGGGTTGATCAATATAAATGTCACGATCAAGTTCTCCATGTAGAAAAGCATTCTTTACATCCATCTGCCATAATTTCCATGACTTATTTGCAGCTAGGGCTAGTAAGACACGAACTGTAGTAATCTTTGCCACCGGACTGAATGTCTCGTCATAATCTAGGCCATATTCCTGAGCGAACCTGCAAACAACTAATCGAGCCTTGTATCGCTCGATCGTACCATCTGGACGAATCTTTAACTTGTAAACCCATTTACAGGATATGGGTTTAAAAGCTTCAGGTTTTGGCACTAAATTCCATGTTTAATTTTGTTTAAGTGCCAAAATCTCTTCTTCCATGGCCTTTCTCCACTCTGGACTCTTTGATGCTTCATCAAAGTTAGTTGGCTCTTTGACCTCAGCATAGGCAGCATCTATATACTTTGGATTTGGGCGTCAATCTCTGTTAGACCTTCGTACTTGATGTTGTGAAGGCTCTTGTTGTTGTTCTTCCGGTTGATTAGTCTGTACTTCATCTGGTGTTTCATGAACACCTGTTCTCCAAGGGCTTCTTGACTTGGATCGAACCTCCAATTGATCTGTTGGGGATTGTGGTTCCTCTGTATCGCCATTGTTTTGAGATGAATCTAACTGTAACTTGATTTGTAGCTTCTCTTGTAGCTCCTGTGTCTCTGGAAATGCTACCTTGTTTGTGTACCATGAAGATGCCTCATCAAATACAACATTTCGTGAGACATATATCTTGTTTGAATTGGGATCACAACATTTCTGACCTTTCTTCTGCTCGTCGTATCCCACAAAAATGCAACGGATAGCTTTCTTATCAAACTTACTATGGTCTTCATCTGCAATAAACACATAACATACACAACCAAATACCCGGAAATAATTGACAGTTGGTTTTAGGTTATACATCTTCTGAAATGGTGAAACTAATTCCAACCTTGGTTGTGGTAGCCTGTTAGTGATATAGACCACCGTCTTCATGCATTCTGCCCAAAACCTTGTATCAACATTCTTGGCATGTAGAAGACTTCTACACGTCTCTGTTAGATGGCGGTTCTTCCTCTCTGCTACTCCATTCTGTTGTGGAGTTTTTGCACAAGTGAGTTGTCTTCGGATGTTGAACTCCTTGAGGTAGTTGTTGAACTCATTTGAAGTGTATTCTCCTCCATTATCAGTGCGAAGGCACTTGATTTTTCTCCTGAGCTCGCGTTCTACCGAGTCCTTGAATTCCCTGAATTTTTCAAAAACCTCATCTTTATGTTTTAAGAAGTATACCCACATATACCTCGAAAAATCATCAATGAAGGTTAACAAATATTGATAACCACGAGTTGATGGTTGTTTGATTTTTCCAAGAACATCTGAGTGCACCAACTCCAATGGCTCCTTTGCTCTAAACTTTGACTCCTTGTACGGCAATTGATGCGCCTTACCATATTGACATCCAGCACATACAGTATCATGGCGGATCTTAATTTGTGGGATTCCCTTCAACCTTGACTTTTGCATCATAATCTTCAATTTGCTGTAGTTGACATGCCCGAGTCGTGCATGCCACAAGTCGCCTGTGTCACTCTTTATGGCCTTATCTACATAGGCCTCTTCAGCTGACATCACATAGATAGCCTTCATTTTTAGTCCTTCTATAAAAGGTGTACCTATGACTTTTAATTCTTTATACACCTTCACATCATCTGGGCCGAATAATACGTAGTTACCTGAAGTTGTTAGTTGGGGTACTGACAGCAGGTTCTTCTTCATCCCTGGGACATGATAAACATTTTCTAGTTGTATTTCTTCATGTCCGTGCTTTTGTGGCAGTTGCGTCTTTCCAACATGGGATATTGGCAAATGTGTGTTATCTGCTGTTAGATAACACGATCTCCTATGTACTTTGTTATGCTCGACAATTTTGACTCATCTCCGGTCATATGATTGAAACAGCCTGAATCAACGATCCAATCATTCTTGTAGTCGACTGACTGCTCACATACAGCAGTAAGTGCATGTTCTTCTGTTGGGCCTTTCCCTCCTACATCAACAATGTCTTTCTCTTCCACAAAGAAAGAAGTGTCAAAGTTCCAATCTTCTTCTCCAGCGTGTTCTTTCTTAGAAGATGTTGCAATATTTCCTACAATTTTCTTGGACCAGCAATTTCTTACGTAATGTCCCTTCTTACCACAATTATAACATTCATCACTTTGATGATCTTTTTGTTGCCATCGGTTCTGACCACCCTGATTATTTGAGCTCCTCGAGCTCCCCTTGATTGGAAACCTCTATATTGATTTCCTTGAACATCGTTTTCTTGACTATTGAATCTCCCGGCACCACGTCCTTGTCCTCGAACTCTACCACGACCAGAATTCCGTCCTCGGCCGTCTCTCCTGTTGGTGAAAGAGCCTCTCTTCACAAATGGTTGGTTGACTAGACATGGGTTTTTCTAGTTCCTTTTCATTAATTAGCAAATTCTCCAGATCTGCTAAAGTTGGCTCGGTGGCCCAGCCCCGAGTTGTCGTGATAATACTATTGTACTCCGGCTTTAGTCCATGGATGATAATTATTTTCATCCTGGTTGGTGTAATACCATTTTCTGGATCTAGTTTAGAAATCTCGTCACAGAGAGATTTTACCTTTGAGAAATATTGACTCACGGTCATATTTTGCTGGGAGATGGACAAAAGCTCATTTTCGAGACTTTGTAATTTTGCATCATTCTTCTTAGCGAAAACTCCTGTTAATATGTCCCACGCTTCTTTCGGCGTTTGGGCATCTTTGATTCGCTGTAGAAATTCATCCTCCACAGCTACGCTTAAAGCGTACATGGCTTTGTCTGCCTTAACCTTCCATTTCTTTAAGATCTCAGGGTCAACTACTGATCTTTGAGGTGTAGCATCTGATCGTTCCGGTGTTGAGGTTGAAGTGATAGAGGTCGTGTCTGTGCTTCTAGCCTCCCTTGGTGGTGTTGTATCACTGCCATTTACAACATCCCATAAATCCTGTCCAAGCAGGTAAAACTTTATACGAGTACTTCATGACCCATAATTATTGTTGTTGAGTTTCTCAACAGAGTTTGTAAAATCTCCCATGATTTTTACAGTGAATAATACTTCATCTTCTACGGCGTGAACAGTGTCGTCTATATGAACAGTGTCGTCTGTATAAACAGTACCGTCTGTATGAACAGTGAACAGTGAATAGTAAACAGTGAACAGTGCCTTATTCTCCGACGAAGATCAGTATTTTCCGATAGAAATAGTGATCGGAATTTTTTTCCAGAAATTTGCCAATTTCTTTTCCGAACTAAACCTTAGCTCTGATACCAAATGTTGGAAAACAACTCTTATGTTTCTCTCTAGAAAACAACTCTTGTGTTTCTCTCTTTTATTTCTCTTGGTATATTACAACTCTTCTTGGTTGTACATTTACAAATGAAACAAAGCATTCTATTTACAGGCTACAGATTTACCATGTTACATCATGGCATACCTCATTACATAATAAATATATCCACCTTTTATTTAGACCTCAAACTTGACTCTAGCTGCTAAGGTTTTGTTTCTTCTTTTTCATATCTTAGCCTACCTTATTTTACTAGCCACCGTCTTTGACTATTAGAAGTTGCACACCTGCTGTCATTTCCTTTATTCATACTAGAGGGTTGGAATTCTAACATAATGTTGTTTATCTCCATAGAAAAGATAACAAGATTGGACGCATTAGCTATTGATGGTGGAAGTGGACCCGTAAAAGCAATTTTTGTAGCGTAGAACTCTTGCAGCTTGGGAAGGGAAAAGCCTATATCTTAAGGAAGGGTTCCATTTAACACGTTCTCGCGTAGCACAACAAGGTATATGGACGAAATGTTGTAAAGTGAAGGGGGAACTATACCCCTTAAATTGTTCTCTCCTAAATCAACATACTGTAATGTTGTGTGATGAGCAAGTTCTAAAGGTATGCCTCCTACTAGATTATTAACGCTTAGAGAAAGATAATGAAGAGATGATTCATTCCCTATTAAAGGTGGAATTGACCAAGTGAAATGGTTGTTTCGAAGATCAAACTGCTCAAGCTTAGACCAAGAGGCAAACTCAGTGGGTAGTTTTCCTTCAAGATCGTTATAACTCATACTAATTTGTCTAATATGTACAAAATGACTCAAATTGGCAGGGAATCCACCTTTAAAAGAATTGTATATCAAATTAAGGGGGTGGTATTCAATCATGACTTTTAATGACAATTCTTGGGAGAATGATTTTTAATGACTTTTAATGATTTTATAGACTTTTAATGATTTTTAATGACCCTTGTTGAATCACCAAGATTTCCAAATACTTTTGATGACTCTTAACAAAATGACTTTTAAAAACTTTCTTAGACTTTTAAATATATAACCTATATTTTAATAAATAGATTTTGTGGTGTAGTAAGATCATATATAGCCTATATTGTAAAACCCTTTAACCTTTCTTCAGTACAACCCAATTTCGATCATGTATTATCTGTTCAATCCGGCCACCAGAAAAACTTGAGTACAAGGTATATTTCTTGTTCAATTGAGTGTTCATTGTATATTTTTTTGTTGTAATTGAATCATATTTATAAACATATATCATACTGAACCATATCAGGAATCTTGTATCAGATTTTTACCTTCACTTATGATATCATAATTTTATGGGTTTCGATATTTGTGAATTATATATCTGTCACTATTCATCGTTAATTATGATGTAGAGTTATGACATTAGCCAGCAATATTTTTATGATGTAGAGCTAATTTTATTGGTGTTGTGTAAATTTTATTGGTGTTGTTATGATGCAGAGCTAATATTGTTATGAGTATAAATATGGAAATAGAAAACCAAGAAGAGGAAGAAAAAGATATGGAAGAAGAGGAAGCAAGAGAAGAAAAACGACATGAAATTTTTAAAAATGTGTTGACAGTAAATGGAACAATACTGAGTGTGTTGGATAAGCACACCATTACCCTGTCTAATCAAAGCATCCCGCGTTCACTTACTAGGCGACCTGTCAATTCAAGAGGGTATGAATATAGTCATGCTGTTTTAAATGATGATCCCGAACACTTTCGAAAACTTTACAGGATGTATCCGCAAGTTTTTCTAAAGCTATCCAAGATTATTAGAGAAAAAATACTTTTGGAAGATACAAGATTTATATGTATTGAGGAGATGCTAAGAACTTTTCTACTTGTTGTTGGTCAGAATTCTCGATATTCTCATGTTGGTGACACATTCAACCGCTCACATTTTAGTACTAGTCAAAATTTCAACAAAGTTTTGAACAAAATTGCGGTGGATTTTATTGTTAAACCGGGCTCTTCAACCCCTGAAAAAATCAGAGAAAGTACGAGGTTTTTTCCTTATTTCAAAGTAAGTATATTGTCATTTTATTTTAATTGTGTTATATCATTATTACTCGTAAACATGATTTTTCTTGCATTTGTGATTATATGTTAATTTTTAAATTATTTTAGGATTGCATAGGAGCAATTGATGGCGCTCATATTCCAGCTATGGTCCCTGGACGTGACACAAGCAGCTACCGTAATCGTCATGGGACAATTTCACAAAATGTTTTAGCGGCTTGAAATTTTGATTTACAATTTATATATGTTCTCAGTGGTTGGGAAGGATCTGCACACGATTCAAAATTATTAAATAATGTTATATCAAGGAGAAATGGACTTAAAGTACCACGAGGTATTTTTCTGTGTATTTAATTGATTTTTTATTTAGAAATTACACATGTTATTTTTTGGTGGACTATGGATTTCCAAATAGACTCCAGTTTCTAGCTCCCTTCCGTGGTGTTCGTTATCATCTTCAAGATTTTCATGGTCAAGGTCGCCATCCTGAAAATGAAAAAGAATGATTCAATCTTCATCATGCTTCCTTGAGGAATACAGTGGAGCGATTATTTGGAATATTCAAGTCTCGATTTACAATTTTCAAGACGGCACCTCCTTTTTCATTACAAACACAAGCCGAACTAGTTTTAGCTTGTGCATGCTTACATAATTTTCTTCGTAAAGAATGTCGTTCAGATGAATTTCCAATTGAAGCAGATAGTGCAACTTCATCAGCAAATCAAGAAGAGGATTTTGAGCCACTTATTCATGAAACACAGGAGCAGCAACGTGAAAATGCTAATGCATGGAGAAATGAGTTGGCGAATGAAATGTGGATGAATGTGGAAAATATGAATGATGCTGAATGACAACTTTTTTATATTTATTTTTAAAATTTTCCTTTTACTTTAAAAAGTCCTTTTATCAACCTCTAGAGGATATTTGCAAACCTAGAGCTGCCACTATTCAGCATTCTTTTTTTTGGTTTTGTTTTTGAGACATAAAATAATATTGTAATGCACTACTTGTGCAAGTTCTCTTACAGTTGAGAGAGGCATCATGTTTAATGCTAGCCTTTTCTTTATGTTGTTCTTTCTAAAAAATGAACAAATTGTAGAAACCTTGCTGAACAAACTGTTTCACTTCTCTTGTACTGTTAAATCCAGATTTTGAAGTATATGGCATAATCTTGTGTATGCCTCACCCTTTTGCTGTGCAGTGTTGAGCATGTTTCACAAACATATTGGCTTTGGCTTTGTTGGACTCTGATTAATTGATCATATTTTGACGTGATGCTTTGATCTTTTATTCAAAAAACAGTTTTGACTCCCCTTTTTTTTTACTGTAAAAAGATTATCCGGCTTATGTCTAATTTTCATAGAAAATTTACATGTTCTGTGTTTTTGTTTCGCTATTCTTCCGGTGAGCACCTTTTGGTATTGGCAGAAGTTTTGGTTTTGCTATACGGCAACTGATGTCTAAAATTCAGTTTGCAACTTGCGTTGCATGTACGATAGGAACTGTAACCTGAGACTCACCTTGTGTGCGATCTTTTATAGTAAACGTCTTCAAAAGTATAGCATCTAAGTTTTTTGATCTGTGTTCATAAGTCATCTTACTGCTAATTAACAAGCATTCAAACTGGTATAACAACTAATGAATCTCTGCTTAAGCAGTAGATAGACCTCTTAATCGCCTGGGACAGTTTATAGAATTTTAGAGCATGTACGACGGTACAAGTACACAATGATTTTGTAAATTGAATCAGAACCATAGAAGGGACCAGTGATTTCGATTTAGTTATTTTTTTATGTAAAGAAAGAGGAGAAATGAACAACAATAACATGAATGAATGCAGGTGGTATCAAATGAAGCAAGAGCAATGTATAACGTTGGTTTAGCTGGATTAACATTTTGGTCACCAAACATTAACATTTACAGAGATCCTAGATGGGGAAGAGGTCATGAAACACCAGGAGAAGACCCTTTACTAACAAGTAAATATGGTGCGTCATATGTTAAGGGTTTACAAGAAAGAGATGATGGTGATAAAAATTGCCTTAAAGTTGGAGCTTGTTGCAAACATTTCTACGAAACCACTACTGTGACTTCATTTGCTCTCTGGGACTTGAACAATTTCATTTGCTCTGGTGTATATGTGCCTTGCAATGACTCCATCTTCTTTGCTCTAGTATTAAGTAATTTAAGTGCCTTGAAATGTGCAAGTTGATCCAAATCAGGTAATTCTTTGAGAAGATCCCAACAACTACAATCATCATTATTAAATGATTTAACAGCTTCAACCATCTTCTCAACTGAATGTGTAATTTGCATGATAGCATCTGGATGACTAGTATTAGCAGAAGAACTAGAATTTCCCTCGACCTCAGATATGTTACGCTTCTTAGGTGCTGGAGGAAGAGGTGCATCAAGATTAATAGGTTCAGAAGGTTGGGCCAAAGGATCTTGGGAATCATCCAATGTACACTATGTATAAGCTGCAGTATCATAATCATAAACCAAGTCATCCAACAGGTGATGCTTTTTACTTGCTTTGTCATCATAAGTTCTTGCATCAGTATTATCTCCTAGTCCTACTGCATTCTTCCCGATGGCAGTCCCATTTTCCACCGCAATTCTTAAATCATCATAGTCTCCAAAGGTGTCCGTACGATAACTTCTGTGAGAAGGATGTACCTAATAAAACACAATATGTTAGTATTATAAACATGTCAAAAGTTTATCTTTATTGTCTTAAAAATATGTACATTAAAATAATCTTCCCAAACTTCATTCGGAGCAGTAAATTTTTTTGTTATAGGATCCCATCCAAATCCAGAATTAAATAACATCAATTTTGAATAGTTGGTGTATCTAGTTTTAAACCATTTCAAACGACTGAGATACTGGGAATGAGTTTTTTGACATCCAAGCTTTGCATTCAAAGTTGGAAGAATCTTTTTCTCCACGGTAACTTTATTGAATGAACCATTATTATCTCGCCAACCACGTTGTGCAGCATCAACCATGAGTTTCAATAACTCATTACTTTCGTCAATTGTCCAAGTTTTATACTGACCTCCTTTTCCTTTTGAATTGTCATTCTCTTGACACGCATCTCCCATTTTTCTGTGTTATTGATACATATATATTATAAGAAAAAGGGATTATCAATAATTATACATCATGCAATTACCCAAAAAAGGACAATAAAACCAGGTTAAAACATAATACATACATGTATGCAGGTTTGGACTTTACATGCTTATATGCATCTAGAAAGCTTTGTCATGTATCATATCAATTTCAAAAACAAAACATCCAACCATTCATAATTGATAAATTAACCACACAATAAACACACACACACACATACACACACACATATATATATATATATATGATACAACTACAAGCACATGGAGAGAGAAGCAAAATAAAGAAAAAACAGTAATAGAGGGAAAGAAAAAGAAGCAAGAAAAAAAGGAACCTCTTTCGGCAGGGATGGGACCCTAGGGTGAGAGCTATCGTGGAGGAAGACAATGTCTTGTCAAATCTTCTCAAAAAGGACGTGACAATTTTTGGAGAAAATATACACATTTTTTCATAAAAAGTCATAAAAAGTCTCTCACTTTTATTTTTCCACCAAAATCATTGACTTTTTGAATAACAAGTGACTTTTAACAACTCTTTAAAAGTTGTAATTGAATATCTTAAACTTTTAAAGACTTTTTAAAAATCATGATACAATACCTCCTTACTTTTAAAGAGTATTTGAAAGTATTAATTGAAGGGTAATGCTAAACATAGCCCTTAGGGCTATGGTTAAGAATGAATGTAAGTGGATAAATGCATTTAATATGTCAGTTTTACATGAAATTCATCAATTTTGCATCTATCTCAATATGATTATTTAGCAATTTGGAAATTTTTATTAATGGAAATTAATGTGAATACATGGGGGTCCACTATTATTACTTGGAAAATTAAATTAGTGTTATAAAGAAGCATTGGAAAACCAAAAATTAATTAAATAACTAAGACTAAAATTTGAAAACATGAGAATATTTAATGTTTAACCATAGCCCTTAGGGCTATAGTTAACATTTCCCTTAATTGAATACCCCTAAACTTTTAAAGTCTTTAAAAGTATTTAAACGTCATGATTGAATACCACCCCCTAAGATTTTCGAGACGAAACAATCGACCAATTGCATTTGGAACTGAGCCATGGAAGTTGTTGTCATGGAGGTAAATTCCCTTGAGAAAGGAGAGATTTCCAATATGCGACGAGAATGTTCCCACCAAGTGTTGCGAGCTGAGGTTGAGTGTTGTTACTCTCTGTCGTCTGGTGCTGCAAGTAACACCATTCCACTGACAGAAGTGGATGGAATTGTTCCACGAGTCTAGTGCACCCAATGGGTCATCTTTAACCGAAGCCTTAAAAGAAAGTAAAGCTTGGTGATCAGTGTCATTGCTTGAAAATGCAAATACATTAATTATTGATGTTGCTAATGAAAGAAGAATAAAGAGAATGATTAATCGGAGAGTCATGGTTGCACAATAGAAAAGAGACAATGGCAAAGAAAGCATGGGTACTGGTACTGCACATTCATACAACAAAACATAGTCCTTATAAGTTTTACGTGAGGAAAATTTTTGTGGTCAAGGTTTGCAAACCAACTAGTACAACATTCATAAACATTGTGTCTCCATGCTCAACTCCAGGAATGACCCAAAAAGTCAAGCAAAGTCTGTACATATAGGGTCTATAATTCATAAGCTAAGCGAGTCTGTATGGTGTTTTGACAACATTTGTCATCGAGTCGTTATCTCTAATTATATACAGTATATAATTATATTTACTGAAATGTTAATTTTCCGTATTATTTATGCAATTTTTGGGTGCACCTGTTGGACCTTTTTTTAAAATTGAATTGTAATATAAATTAAATAAGTACATTATATAATTTAGTTGTGTCTGATAAAAAAATGAAGAAAAATAAACACTGCAAATTAGAAGTGAGAAAATTGTGAGTCTACTGCACCTTCAAAAATCATACTCCCTCCGTCTTTTTCATTTCTTTACACTTTCTATTTTGGGCCGTCCATTCCATTTCTTTACATTACTAAAAATAGTAATTTTTAACAATAAAATACATTATTACATCCACTACTTCATTCCACTTTTTCAACACTTTACACTATTACACCCACTACTTCATTTATTTTAACAATATTACATCCACTATCTTGATCTCCGTGCAAAAAGCAAGTGTAAACAACTCCAATGGACGGAGGGAGTATTTGTTAGAAAAAAAAAAAGTAAGGAAAATGCAGTAAAGACCACTTCATAAGGCAAGCAAAGTCAAGCAAGTGTAGTGAAGATTACATGTACGCGTTTATAGACTGAGAAATAGGGGTGTCAAATTTTGACACGACCCGAAACCCGACCCGAACCCAACCCGGAAAAGTACGAATTTGGGTCGAGTATTTTGAGTTTCGGGTCGGGTTCGGGTTGGGTAAAAATTTATCCGAAATATTCGGGTCGGGTTCGGGTTAACCCAAAATACCCGAATTCGACCCGAAAATTTAATATATATAATAAATTATATAAATTTATCATATAATTTTATAAATATGTGAAATATTTTCATATTATTCAAATAATTTAATTTTATATGTTATATAATAAATTACTAATACATATTTTAATATTTTATATATATAAATTAATTAATATAAATAAAATTAATTATTTTTAATTATTTTCGGGTCAAAATGGGTCATTTTCGGGTTGATTGGGTACTAACAGGTCGGGTTCGGGTTGAACATTTTCAACCCATTTCGGGTTCGGGTCGGGTTCGGGTTCGGGTCCGGGTCGGATTCGGGTCAACCCAAAAATAGGACCGGGTACAGCAAACCCGACCCGAACCCGACCCATTACCCGAAATTGACACCCCTACTGAGAAAGATGTGAGAAAAATGGGACTCCACCTGCACCTTGACAAAATGATACTCGAATGCATTGCAGAAGGGTAAGAAAATTGTAGTCACGACCACTTTAGACTCGAGTGCAAAAGTGGGATCTGTATAGGAAGTGGGGCTGGCCGGTCAGATGATGAAATTCTACTAATGGCGCTGTGGTTCTATTAATGATGCTATGATGAGTAAAGTGCTAACAGTTGAAATGATCGTTGAAGAGGTTAAAGAGATGGGATTTAACTGTAAGCCAGTAAAGAGTCATTTTGTTGCAAAATAGGATGGTAATAATTCTTCTGTCCTAGACTCCTTGTGCTGTTCTGCATTGCTGGGAAAAATTCTAATGCACACAAAAATCTGTATCAGTTCTATCTGTTTCAACTTTCAAGTATAGATGATAGGTTAAATTGGAAAGAACCAACAAATTCGTTATTTTTTTAGCTATTAATTGTAGAGTGTATAATAAGAATACAAGAACCGAATATTAAGTCACAGTTCTACCTGTTTCACTGAATAATGATTTAAAGTTTCAAATTTATTCAATAGACTTATCTGTTACGATGGATCATTCTTCTCAGTTTCCTGAGGCTTTTATTTTCTTCTGCTCTGTCTGATTCAGTTTACAGCCCTTGATTACTTAAAACTCCATTCTCCAGCACTGTCACTTAAATTACTTTTTTTTTTTTATTATTATCTGTTTTATGTAGTCGTTCAAATCTAGAACTTTTTCCCATCAGTGCCACTCAGTAGAAACAGATATCTCTAAATTTAACATATGAGAAGGAGTGTGATTATCTGTTCATTCATGTCATACTCAAAGTTTCCTTCCAACAATCTGCAATTCTGTACTTCCAAGTTTCCGAGCCTTTGTAGAATTCTAAAGGCTGAGCACATGAAAGGTCCGAAAGGAGTAGAGAGTCCACAATTTCTAACTGACATCTTCCATACATTTGGTATAAGGCACTCATGAATTGCACCGTGGATAAAACTTTCAAAGTCTAGTGGATCTTTAAGAAAAACTGATACCAGGTGAAAAAGTGTGATAGTCTTCTTAATCACACCAGAAATCTCATCGATCCTAATACCCTACACAATTTCTTCCAAGATTAAATTAATAATCAGTCTTTCAAGATTAATAATCGAAGTTGCCATTTACCTGGAAGTTGTATCTCATCCGTTCAACTTATATTCCCAATTCTATGGCTTCCAAACTCACTTCAAAACTGCTAGTTCAAAATTCAGTAAGTTTGGAACTTCAACCTACAAGGATCAATGCCATTCATTGTTCAATTTCAAAATCATACAACCAAACCAAGTAACTCATTTTACATCCAAAGAGATTGTACTTACATCAGAACAAATGAGGTCTAAGATTTAAAATATTTTGGTACATGGTCTTACTATAAAAGGATAAAAAAAGGATCAAGCTCGTAATATGAATCTCGTGGTATTAGTCATCACATTTATGGTTATGTTACTTAAAAACACCATCAAATCAAAAAGCTCCTGTGAAAAGTGATATACAATATTTATTATTTCATCGTTTAGAATATGGTAATGTCACTCCAAAACACTACACAGGACGCTGCAGGCATTCACTAGGAACTACATTGATCTGAGATTGATCTAATATTAACAAAGGAAGGAGTTAATCTATATTACTTAAATAGAGAAAACATTTTTAACAACAAAATGGGTAAACTGAGTGCAGCTCTTGTATAGCAAGCATCCTTCACATACATCACAATTCCTCAGGGGTAGCAGCTGAGTTGTCTTCTGTACATGAAAATCACATTTAGAATAGATACATAGTACTAAATGTAGCCTAAATGCCCACATGTATCAACAGTTATGAACTGCAACAAACAGTGTAAAGCAGATAGGCATCAATCAACATCCTATACTTCCGCTGTAACCCAGGTAGAGAAGTCATTGTAAAAAAAACTAATATAACATCGAGTTATTATTTATTAACTTGACTTGCTTGGCAATAGAGTAAATCTCACGTTACACGTAACCAAACCTTGAGTTTATCTTTTATATGCTTATTGAACCCTGATCTACAACAATGCATCAACTCTTATCGACATATATGTTGATTTATATTGTAATATGTAAAATCTTGAACTTTATTATTATGATTAATCATGTACTAGATTGTTGAATTATAAAACGAACATATCATTCTATGCACCTTTTTCACATTAGTCGTCATACAAGATAAAGAGATGAAGGAAAGGGGGCACGGAGGAATACTTAGCAAACCGCCTTTACTCACTGGCAAGTGCTTATCAGAGTAAAAATTAATTAAAATTACGTACATACTCTTAACTAATTATGACACTATTTCTACAAATACATTGATACGTTACTTAACAAATTATTATAACATAATAACTGAACTTATTGAGATGGCTAAGCAGTTTGTATTCTAAGAGAGTTTGTAGTGAGACCCTACATGTTGTAGTTGTATGTTCATCTCACTAGAAGAACACAATTGATTTTATGACGTTAAGCATAAGAATTTCTAACAACTGATGACAAGTTTAATTCTATACTCCACAGTTCATTTCACTAGAAGAACACTATTGATTTTATGACGTTAAGCATAAGAATTTCTAATAACTGATGACAAGTTTAATTCTATACTCCACAGTTCATCTTACTAGAACACTATTGATTTTATGACGTTACGCATAAGAATTTCTAATAACTGATGACAAGTTTAATTCTATGCTCAACACTCAACAGTTCTAAATACAGCACACACATTAGCTTTCTTTCTTTGTATGTTTATTATAAGGACCTACGCTACTTCAATCAGACTTGGCCATCAGGAAAAAGTGCAACCCCCCCCCCCCCCAAATAACAGGCAAAAAAAATGGTCTGCCATTACAAAGAGTTCCTGCCAGCACAATCTTTGGAAAAAAGATTCTCGTAAAGCTAATAAAAAGGTATAACATGGAATGTAAGAGTGAAGATTTGTAGGAGTGTATATCAGGGTAATTTTGGACTTCACGGGCTAGGATAATCTGTACAACAAGTACTCCATTGCTGGTGGCAGAGAGACTGATTGAATTAAGGTAAGCAAGTTTTTAAGCTAGAATTTTGTGCTTCTATCTTATAAAGATCCTGCATGCATTTTCGTACCACATGAAGTGTATAGTGGATATGTTACGTTAGAAAGTACAGCTAAGAAGATTATGGAGGATGAAAGAGAGATACAGTAAGGTAGTGAAAAGACGGCAGAGTGGAAAATCCTAGCTTACTGATACCAGTAAAAATAATATAATTATACAGACTACAACCATATATATTAAAATATAAAAGAGTAGCACAGGTAGGTGAATATGTTAAGCAGGTAAATGTGGAAAATGAACATTGACCAACTCAGAGACCTAACAGCATGACAGCGAATAGAAGGACCTAGGAGAGAACACACCAAGTCACTATGGAGAGAACATTTATTGTCAGCAATTAACACAAGAAAACTAAATACACCTTCATTTATTTATTTTCTTTTAATGAGTGACCTAAAATGGATTGCATCTTAATCCTCAGCGTTAGGAAACTGCTCCCAGGTGTTGAGATGTGGCCCACAGCGCTAAGAGATTGGTAACATTAATTTCATATTTATAACTCGCAACCTAGCAACCTTACCAAAACTTAACCTGAATGAACCCCAAAAGTAATTATTATGAGGACAAAAATGACTAAATTAGGAATGATAAGCTTTAAACAAAAGTATTTGGGCATCCAGATGTTAAAGATCCTGCAGTCATTTAGTTGCCACACAATAGTGTTCATTGGATAAGTTGAATGTTCAATGGAGGAAGAATATGTAGATCGAAAGAAAGAAAAATTAAAATCGTGGAAAGGCACCAGGGTGGAAAGATATTAGGCCTATAGATATGCCTAAAACGTTTATTTCAGAAGACCGACTAGTAATTAATATTCTAGTCTCTTAGTACTTAACCATAACATAGTAATAATATATTAGTATGTAGCAAAGAAAGATCAACATGTTAATTAGTATGTAGCTAGGTATTTCCACTCATCTAAATTTGGAAGCTATGTAAACATTCATTTCTAACTACAAATAAATTCCTTGTGTTACATATTTAGAGAACAGGCAAAATACTCTGTACATAATTTATTAAAGCCATTCTTAGACAATTCATCTCGAAAATATTTCATGCCAGATTTAAAGCTAAATAACACTTTGAGGAGATTAAAACAGCGAAGCATTAACCGATACAATGTCTAAAAGAAAGAAAGATCGTACAGAAAGTGTACCTCGATTTGTTGCTATAAAGAATACATCTATTATCATTTAGATAAATATAATCTTGCAAGTCTTAGAATTTCTGCCAAATCTCAGCAGCTCCTTCTGGATCCTTGGCTTCCGCTTCGGTTCTGCACAATCAATCAATATCTTCTGCAAAGCTCTCCCGTTCTGGAGCAAGTATTCAACAACAGACATCTCGTCGGCCTTTCCACGAAATGCCCTGAATTCTATTGTTTTGAGATTTGACGATACGCATTCAGGGACAAGTCTTGGCTGATGCCACAAGCAGCAATAACGGTCTGCAGAGGTGTCTCCTAAATCAACCCCCTAACAAGAAGAAGAAAATGTTTCAAAGGATACGTTCACAACCTCTTTTGCAAATGCATTGAATCACTATTGTGTATAACTTACCCAGGGAAGTAAAAGAGTTTGAAGGTTGGGTGAGCTTGCAAGTATCTTTGGCAGTAAATTCCAACAAGTCCAATTATTAACACGCAGCTCCAACTTAATTAAATTATGAAATACAGGAAAATTATATTCAGATCCACGACCCAAATCATGAAAATCAGAAACAGGACCACCATCCAGGGCCTTCAAATAGAAAGGCAAAACATTAGAGTCATTAATTTGCAGAAAATTTGGACAATAGTTCAACCAAGTAAAATGTCAGATTGAAACTTACCCCAACAGCCTTATCAGTTAAAGTCAAAGACTGGACATGGAAAATATTATCAAGAAGCCTGAACACGGAATCACGTAACTGCAATCGTTCAATTCCGACGCCAATATAAGCGGTTGTGAGGGACAACAAAGTTTCCTCAACAAATATATCTGCCAATGCAGAGTCACAAATTTTAATAGTCTCCAAGGCCGGCGTATCTATTACAATCTCAAGCTTACTTTTTGTATCAACAGGCTCAGCAGTTTTCAATGTTAAATTCTTGAGCGCAGATCCACAAACAGTGAGACAACAGCCACTAAGATATTCACACTTCATAATAACTAAATCTTCAAGAACCGGACAGTTGAGCAAAAGATTCTCAACTGACTCATAACTCGAAAACTCAACATAGTAGAATTCAAGAACCTTGAGCCTGGAAAAACAAAAATGGCTAGGAACATCAACCAAGATTCGCCGTTTGAGTCGTAAAACTTCAAACATCCCATACGTATACATATCCGGGATGAGTTCATACGGTCCACCACCTGTAACAAAAAAGCCAAGGCTTACATTTTTCACTTGGCGTTGGAGTGCATTAGTAATCCAGTGATTGACAAGGGTGCGATCATGAGCCCTACCACATTCCAAACCCAACTCCTCAATATCCAAATCATTATCCCTGTCCATTAAAAATTTATTAACACAACTAGTCAAATGTGGTCCAGATATCTTACCATTCGAATCATCGAAACGAAGACTCGAGAGTGACATACAAAGAGGTCTCCATCTCTTAGACAAGGTACTGGTACGCACAGCTGAATCAAATGGAAGGAATGAAAGGATTTTGAGGAGTACCAAGTCGGGCAAATCACTGATTCTATCAACCCTTGAAATCTTTGATCTCTTTGTTGTCTTTGATCTTTTTGAAGCCATTAGCAGATATGAATCAAGAAACAAAAGGGGTGGGAGAAAAATTATAGTAGTGATTATTACAAGGGAATGTCTATCTGAATCAAGAAACTAAAGTAATGTATGAATGAATAACGAAAGAAAAGGGGCAGCAAAATGAGGGCAGCAGGGTTTGAGTGCAAGAGATAGCGGGGCAGCAGTATATAAATACTACTGGTACAATTGTACAACTATACTAGGCTAGAGCATCCTCATTCCGTTCCCCATCCTCAAATATTTAGGGGAAATATTTGTTTTCAAGCAAAAAATCACCTCCATCCCATTTCCCATTTTGGGGTTTGATTTTACAAAAAAAAATTAGTCCCCATATTTAGGGATTTTGGTTCCTGCCGATCCCCATCTTCAAACCTTCTCTCTCTCCGTATAATAATATATTTGTAATAATGAGTAGATTTTGGTAGTTAAAATTGTCAGGGAAAAAGAAAGAAAGAAGTAATATAAAAAAAATATAGGGATACCGGGATGGGATGTAGAACTTTTTTAATAAATTTAGGGCAAGGGGTCACTTTTCCTACTGTACTATTGCAAAATTTCTGATTAGCCTACTGTACTATCAATTGCATCACTACACTTTCCTTTTTTTCTCTTTTCACCATTGTCGTCTGTTTGATTAAACTGCCGATCCATTTGACTAACGGACGGCTGACTTGACTGCACAGTCACCAGTCCACGTAGATGACACATCAGCAACACAGAACCAAAAATAAACCCTTAATTAAACCCAAAAAACCATTTCACCCCTCTGTTTTCCAGAAAACTCGAGAGACCTCTTCTCTTTTTTTTTTAGAGCTCTCGGTTATATCTCTCCTCAGCTCTCTCTCTCCCTCAAAATCCCTCTCTAATCTCTCTCCCTAACCTCTCTCTAAGTCTCTCCTCTCTCTTTCTCTTTTCAGTGGGTAACTATGTGTGTATATATATATGGCGCGAGTGTGTGTATATATAATGTGGGTTGTGTGTACAGCCGAATGGAAGGTCGAATTGGGGGTTTAGTGAACTCTTGATGGATAAATAGAGTGACTCTTGTGGGTGTTGATTGGTAGGGATGAACGGAATGATGGGTGGACGGTGATGGCGGAGTATTGAGGGTGGGTTGGTGTTGTGGTGACTGTGAAATTGGCGTGAGCAAAGGGGTGATGGAAGTGGGTGGAAGAAAATGAAGAATGGAGGTGATTTGGTGAAGGGAGAAGAGGGAGGAGTTGTTGGGGGTGAAAGAGTAAAGAATGGGTGTTGTGTTGTTTGAAGAAAGGGGAGGCGGGTTGATGTTTTTGAAGGAGGTGGGTTATGGATGGTGGGTTCGATGTGGTGAGGAGATGGGATAGGTTGGAGATTGATAGTTGCAGGTGGGTGAATTGGGTGAACGGATGAGGGAGGAGGTTGGGGGAGTTGAAGTACGGTGATTGAGCTGTTGGCGGGTTGATGTTGAAGGCGAGGTGGTTTGAAGGAGTCGAAAGGGGGGATGGAGTACGGTGGTTGCAAGGTGGGTGGAGTTCAGGAACGGTGGTTGCGAAGATGGAATTGTCGGTGGTGTGTTGCGCCGAAAGCGCAGTGTTGGATGGAGGCGGAGGTTGTGTTGGTCGCATTTGTGAAGTCGCGAGGTTGAAGGTAGACTAGTGTGAAAGATAGAGGTGGGTGATGTGAAGTTAGTGTTGGAGGAGAAAAGGGCGGTGTGGCTGCAGTTGCGTTGGTTGAACGGAGGGAATGGTGGTGAAGATGGTGGAATGAAACAGAGGCAGAGAAGGAGATGACACTGTTGGAAGTGGTTTGTTGGCGGAGAAGAACAGAGGAGATGGGTAGCGTTGGGTTGTTGATCAATTGGTGTGGGCAGTGGTCAACGAAGGGAGGGAAGAGATGATGGAGAAGAAGGGCGATGGAATTGGGTTTTAATTGGGGGTTTAATTGAGGGTTTATTTTGGGGGTGGGTTTTATTTTGGGTTTAATTGTCTACGTGGATTGATGACTGAGCAGCCAAGTCATAAGTCCGTTAGTCAAATGGACGGCTATTTTTTTTAATAGGCGGCGATGGGGAAAAGAGAAAAAAAGGAAAGTGCAGTGATGCGATTGATAGTACAGTAGGCTAATCGGAAATTTTGCAATAGTACAGTAGGGAAAGTGACCTTTTGCCCGATAATTTTAGGGATTTACTATTTTTAGTAAGTTTTTGGGGATGGGGATAGGGGACCCCAATGGGGATGCTGAGCAACTCCAACCATACATGTTCCTTACCTATAAGAGCATCTCCAATGCCATTCCTCATCTTCAACCCCTAAAATCTATACTATTATATAAAAGCCAAAACATTAAAAGTTTGGTCGAACGGTACCTATTGAATTTACCTAATTACCCTTGCACCCAATTAATATTAATATTATTAATCTATTATTATCAATTACAATTTTTACTCAACTTAACTAATTTAACTTTTTCGAAATTTCCTTCTCCAAGAGTCCTTCCCAATTCATAGTTGCCTACTTGCATTTCCTTTTTCTGCTCATTCACCTTCTTCTTCCACGCAAATAACACCATCATCAATTCTTTTGGTACGTAGTGAATTTACTTATTTACCCTTAATTATAAAAAAAATATGATATCTATACTATTAAAACTCCTAAAATAAATAATGACATAATATAAATTAATGGTAAGTAGTCAATTGCATTTTTTTATATTTACTTTTAATTGAAGATATTATCTTTTATTAACACCTAAAAACATCAATCGTATCATTTCTCTAATCATTAATATTTCCTTTCGAATTAAAACATGTTACCTTTCTAATTTAAAACTAATCTTACAATCATTAATATATACCCGAAAATATAACATCATATTTTTCAAATATTGATAAAATATATTAAAAACATGTATACATTGTTTATAATAAGAAAACATTAGCCGAAACATTAAAAATTTTGTCACCTATTTTTTGGTATATGTTTTTTTAGTATTTCGTAAATTTACTTATTTAACCTTTATTATAAAGAAAAATATATACAATATCTATACTGTTAAAACACCTAAAATAAATAATAACATAATATAATTATGGTAATTAGTTGATTGTCTTTTTCATATTTACTTTTAGTTGAAGATATTACCTTTTATAAACACCTAAAAACATCAATCATATCATATCATATTTACCAATAATTAACATATACTCAAAAATATCACATCATATCTTCTAATCACTAACAAAATTAATATACTATTATATAAAAGCCGAAACATTAAAAGTTTGGTCGATTGATCGGTACTGTACCTATTGATTTTACTTATTTACCCTTATTTAATTATAGTTAAAATAAAATAATACTAATAATAACACAGACAGTTCTATTTAATAAAATAAAATAACAAAATTATAATACTAATAATTAATCGATTACTTTTTTCAGCTAAAACGTATAATCTTTTCTATCTTTTTTAATCCCTCTTTTTCTAGATATATCACGCGCAACATTAATTTCTCCTTTTCTAAAAATACTACGAGCAAATTTAATTAGTAAAATAACATAATTAAATTATAATTACTATAAATTAATTAATTACCTTTTTCACCTAAAACATGTCACTTTTTAAATTTTCACCTTACTTTTTCTATTTTTTCTAACTAAAATCTCTCATTTTCCAATTATATCACATGCGCTTCTATTTAATAAAATAAAATAATAGTATTATAATACTAATAATTAACCGATTACCTTTTTCAACCAAAACCTATCATCTTTTCTATATTTTCTAACTACAATCCTGATATGTCAAATTATACCTAACCGCAAGCGCACGGTGTCTATTGCTAGTACAGATGGTAAGCGGGTCGAATCCACAAGGAGACAGGTTCTACTAATTCCTTTTCAGTTATCGCTAATTGTTTCAAGGGTCAAACGATTATTGAAGAATTATTAATTAACTAATTAAACTAACTAAATTAACACTAATTAAACAGATGATAAACAAATTATTTAAAACCTAGGGCAATCAGGTCCACCATGCTTACACAATTGGCTCTTAAGCTAAAGCAATCAATGTGATCCTATAACTAGAGTATGTTAATCTCTTTCAAGCATTAACACTCTCGAAACATTCAACACAATTAACCACTTTTAGTAATTCAATCAATCAGGTAATTAGAGTCAAGTTAATCTCTTTCAAGAATTAACGCTCTCAGAAATCCAATGATGCTTTCGCACTCAAATTCAATTCTGCTAATCGTATGTGTGCCTCTAGTAAGTAAATCTCTCGATCCATACCCCTATTTGCATATAATTAATCCATGATATCGGCCGATTACACAAATTAATGATTAAAACATATCAATCAGAATTAACCATAACCAATCAAATCACTATGAAAATCATGCCAATATTAGTGCAAACATGGCTTCCCTTTAAGCCCTAGAAATAACTACTCGCTAATAATTAAACAAGTAAAACAACTAGTAAAACAAGAAAACATAATTAAACTAATAAGAATTGAGAAGAAATTCAGATAAGAAAACCTGCAATCATCAATCCTGTCACAAGAATGAAATTCATGGTCTCCTCTCCAAAACCCTAGCTCCTAAGAGTAGGAGCACGTATGTATCTCCCCCCTAAAATAATACCCTAGATGTGTTTATATAGGCTCTAAAAGTCTTGCCCAATAAAAGTATTTTAATACTCTAAATCAATTACAAGTAGGATTCCATAACTGAATAGGATTCCTTAATTAAAATTCGTCACTTCTTTTTCTCCTCTGTTTCCGGCCTCTTCCAGTTGGATTTTGATTACTGGACCACCTCTGAATTAAAGAAAATTCCACAAGCTTCGCGTGGACAGCTTACGGGCCTCAAACAGACTTCTGGAACTCAAGATATGGCCAAAACAGTGTAGAACAGCCCGTGTAGCCCAATATTACGAATTTTCTCCTATTTTATCTCCAAAATAGCTCTTTTTGCTCCAAATCCTTCCAAGTCATGAATTCTTTATTTCCTACAATAAAACAATAAAATCTATTAAATAAAAATCCAAATCAATGCAAAACACAATAAATATGAGAATAAAATCATCTAAAATATATATAAAAATATACTCTATCAAACATCCCCACACTTAGCATTTGCACGTCCTCGGGCAAATAAGTGAAATAAAAACTAAGTCCTAACAATCATCACTTTCGTAGATGACACGATTGCATTGAGCATATGCAACAAGCCGTTAAACCCCTAGGCAGCCCTAGTAGGACGAGTGTTGTCTCGTGAGGGTTTATAGTGAATGTACCCACAAAATTCATCCAACCATGCAAAAGATTAATGCTAACACAACACCACACACACAAGTCCTCTCATGCCACATCAACTTAAGAATCAAAGTAAACATACGATGTCTTGGTGTCGAAAGTGCAAGTATTCACGTAGTCTACTCAACCAACATGCAGAAGGTCATAAAAATTCATGTCAAGTGTAAAAATCGTTGGTAATCATGCTAAGCCCACAAGAAATACATCTTTAAGTCTAAACCTGGGATCTCCTATGCCAAAACAAGTAATAACTCACCTTTCACTCAAAAACGAATATTCACTCAAGAACAAGGTTAAGTGTATCACTCAATTCCAACAAAATCATAAACACAACTTGACACTCGCAATCAATCTCACTCTCAACACAACATACATCACTGATGACAATCAAAAGGTCTTTATTCGGGTTGTAGTGTGGGCTAGGGACAAGGTATGTCAAGAAAGCTAAAGAAGGTTAAGTCAAAAGCTAGTACCCAACAATATAATTCATTCCATTCCCTTTCTATTAAAACAAATACTTCCCCACACTTGGATTTTTCAATAACCCTTATAATAACTTGACTAGTCGAATGAAGAAGGATCATACAAACATAAGAATGCTCTCAAATTTATTCATTTTTTTTCTCTTTTTTTTCTTTCTTTTTTTTTTCTATTTTTTTTTTCTTTTTTTTTTTTTTTTTTTTTTTCAAGAGAGCTAAGGAATAAGCACAATGATCCATAGATTTTATTATGAATTTCGACTAGCAAGCATCAACCCAAAATCAATATTCCCCAAAAGTATGATCATCAATAACCCCCCCCTTTTATGAACACCTTATTACTCCCTTAAGCACAATACTAGCCTTTGACAATTTAGGTTCAAATTCAATGTAAGGCCAATAGAATAAAAAGGATAATGGCAAGTAATGTAGTGTGTCACCGAAAGAATAGGATTAAGCTCAACGGGTTAACTAATTGATCATGTATAAAAGGTGTGGAAATATGGGAAATACGAGGTTATACATAATTGCCTTTATCATCTCATCATCAAGTAATATCATGCATTTCAAGAAAGATCTCAAGTAAGTGCTAGCAATGTAAACAACATGTGGACACTCAAGCAAACAAAAAATCATGCAAAAGATATGCATATAGGCTCAAAACTCACTTGGTGTGACAAAACATAATCAATCCCAAGTAACAAGACTCTCTAACGCACCTACTTGTACTCAAAGCATGAAAACCAAGTCATCTTGCACATATTCATGTCATTCTAATCACTTACAACATCCAATTAAGTCTACCAGCTTCAACTTGCTAGTGAAAGTGTGTGCACAAGAACAAAGCACGTCACTTCTCATACAAAAGCATCAATAAACACAAGAATTCTATGCATGCATGGGTGTATCAAGCAAAATACAACAACTAATCAAATTGCATGGCTAGAATTATTTTTGGTATTTTTAATTTTTTTAATTTTTTTGGATTTTTTTTTTTAAACGAGTAATACACTACGTTGAGAACACCTCCCCACACTTAAGCGGTTCATTGTCCCCAATGAACTAATGAACAAGTTACAAAACTACAACTAAAAACAAAATAAAACTACACTAAAAAGAAAAGAAAGAAAACTCCCCTGGAATCAAGGTGTCAGGTGTGAAAACCATCCCTCAGTCGCTTAGAAACCATAATAACCAAAACTGCATTCAACAATAGCTTCACCAACAACCACCAAGAAATATCCTACCAAAAACCACCAAACAATATCACACCAAAAATACCCAATTAACAAGAATATTACAAAACCCCCAATTTACAAGAACACAAATTCGTAATAAAAAATTAGAGAAGAAAAATCCCAAATACGAATCAAAGAGGTGAACTTGTACTAATTTTCCCCCAAACTTGAATTTTTTTAGAGATATAGAGGAAGAAAATAATAAATTGGGTGTGTATGTATGGGTATAAATAGACAATGGAATGATAGGATGAATATAAAAATTTTAATGTGAAAAGGAAAAATTTTGGGTGGTAATAGGGTTTAGGGATTAAAAAGAAAAATAAAATAAATAAATAGTAATAATAATAATAATAATAACAAATAATAGTAATAATAATAATAATAAATATACAAAAAAAAAAAAAATAAATAAATAAATAAATAAATTCCTAAATAAAATACAAAAATAATAAAGAATAATAATAATAATAATAATAATAATAATAATAATAATAATAATAATAATAATAAATAAGAATTAGAATAGAAATAGGTTTAGAATTTTTGGAGGAGAGATGGGAGGTTTTGGATTTGAAATAGGAAAAAAATTGGGTAAAATAAGGGTATAAAAAGAATTGGGGGTTGAAAAAGTTTTTTTTTTTTTTTATAAAAGAGGACAACAGCGCTGAAAAATTCTTTCTTCTTTCTGACCAACGCGCAAGCTGCGCGAGTGGGATGCAATCTGCTGAAGGTTCAGTTGCGCAGGAGCAGCCTGCGCAACAGGGGAGCAGACCGCGGCTATACCAGTAACGCAGGCGCAACCTGCGTTACACATACAGAAACGCAGTAGCAACCTGCGTTACTCACTCAAAAGTTCGATTTTTTTTTGATTTTTTTGATTTTTTTTTTTTTTTTTTTTTTCAACAACACTCAAATTTTTTTTTTTTTTTTTTTAATAAAAAGAGTATATATACACTATGCTGAGGACACCTCCTCAAGCGAATCAATGTCCTCAATGACTCATTAACTAAACAAATCATTAACTAAACAAATAAGTCTACAATATATAAAACAGAAGGAAAGAAGAACTCCCCTTTGCAGCAGCATGATCCATGGGTTGCCTCCCAAGAAGCGCTTTTTTAAAGTCATTAGCTTGACCTCCTCAAAAAAAAAAATACTCCGGTAAAGGCGTAATATCCACTTTCTCGATAATAAACTCGCCACCACAAAAAGTATCAAGAGTGTTAGTGGTTGTCTTTATCCTGCAAAAAGTCTCCAAACAAGCATCAGTAAAATAAAATATGTCATTAATAAGCAATAGAGAGAGTGCTTGTGCAGTTTTGGAAAACTTTGTGATAAAACAGCGATAAAATTCAACACCACGAAAATTTTGAACTCCCTTGACATAAGGTGGAGGTTCTGGTGGTGGCTTTTCTTCACTCCTCACTTTCACTGGAGTCATTCTGACATCTTGGCTTATCACATCATTGGCTAATAAGACACTTCCATCTTCTCCCTCTTCTCGAGCTTGAAACGTAGGAGCCATTTTGTATGAATCCTCAACCAGAATTTGAGAAATATCATCTTGGACAATATTTGTTATCACATCAACCTTGAAATAAGTGTTCTTGAGCAAAGAAGCCTTGTAAGTAGAGGCTAGATCGAGAGCAAATTTATCAATACATGGTAGCTTAGTCACAGGTTGTGGAAGAGAAACAACAACCATCTCTGTATTGCTTTCCTTTGTAGCCTCATCATCAGTCACATTGTTCTCGGTAGCAGCAACATCATTGATCTCATCATCGGTGGCATGCTCCTTCTCTTTATCAATGGCCTCATCATCAACATCCATGGAAAAACTATCATATTCCTGATCGCTTGTGAGATTGATAGCAATCAGGTCCTCTTCGGATTGGATAGATGATGATGGTAAATAGTCAAGCTGCCCTGTAGTAGAAGAGTTAGCCAACTGTGCAATTTGAGATTCAATCGCCAAACTTTGAGTTTCTAATCCTTTGATCTTCTCGGCTTGTTCTTCAGTACTCTTTAGCAGTTTATTCAAGATATCCCACATCTCATTTGTCTGATCTGCTTGCACATCTACACTGGATTGAGAAACATGTAGATCTTCTTGTAGAGGAGGATATTGATATTCTTGCTGTGGCGGCTGCTCATATGACTGATAATATTGTTGCTCATACTGTTGCTGATTATGATATGAAAAATTTTGAGCACCATTGTCCTGGTAGTAGAAATCTGGTTGATTCACGCATTCTTGATCAAAAGTGTTTGAATACTGATTGTACCCATATCCTTCTTCAAAAGAATTCATTTGTCCCAACTGAGCACTCTGAGAATTATAGACATTGTAATAGCATTCCAAACCATAATGACCCTGGACACCACAAATTGGACAGAAGTTGTAAGTTTTAGGGGCCACTTGTGACATCTCATTGATACTCATTGGACGCATAATGGGCTCTGTAGGGTTGAATGAGGCAATTTCTTGAGTGCGTGCCTCCAACATGGAAGAGAGTAGTGCAAAAGTATCAACTTCACCCATTGCAAACCTGTAGATACTCAACAAAGCCAAGAAACGTAGTAAAATTTGTCTCAATTGGAACAAAGGTTCCAACGAGACAATGGAAACAATCTAAACAACTAAATTAAAATCAATAGAAACTCGCTGTCTCCCCGGCAGCGGCGCCAAAAACTTGATATGTAAAATTACGTCTAACCGCAAGCGCACGGTGTCTATTGCTAGTACAGATGGCAAGCGGGTCGAATCCACAAGGAGACAGGTTCTACTAATTCCTTTTCAGTTATCGCTAATTGTTTCAAGGGTCAAACGATTATTGAAGAATTATTAATTAACTAATTAAACTAACTAAATTAACACTAATTAAACAGATGATAAACAAATTATTTAAAACCTAGGGCAATCAGGTCCACCATGCTTACACAATTGGCTCTTAAGCTAAAGCAATCAATGTGATCCTATAACTAGAGTATGTTAATCTCTTTCAAGCATTAACACTCTCGAAACATTCAACACAATTAACCACTTTTAGTAATTCAATCAATCAGGTAATTAGAGTCAAGTTAATCTCTTTCAAGAATTAACGCTCTCAGAAATCCAATGATGCTTTCGCACTCAAATTCAATTCTGCTAATCGTATGTGTGCCTCTAGTAAGTAAATCTCTCGATCCATACCCCTATTTGCATATAATTAATCCATGATATCGGCCGATTACACAAATTAATGATTAAAACATATCAATCAGAATTAACCATAACCAATCAAATCACTATGAAAATCATGCCAATATTAGTGCAAACATGGCTTCCCTTTAAGCCCTAGAAATAACTACTCGCTAATAATTAAACAAGTAAAACAACTAGTAAAACAAGAAAACATAATTAAACTAATAAGAATTGAGAAGAAATTCAGATAAGAAAACCTGCAATCATCAATCCTGTCACAAGAATGAAATTCATGGTCTCCTCTCTTAAACCCTAGCTCCTAAGAGTAGGAGCACGTATGTATCTCCCCCCTAAAATAATACCCTAGATGTGTTTATATAGGCTCTAAAAGTCTTGCCCAATAAAAGTATTTTAATACTCTAAATCAATTACAAGTAGGATTCCATAACTGAATAGGATTCCTTAATTAAAATTCGTCACTTCTTTTTCTCCTCTGTTTCCGGCCTCTTCCAGTTGGATTTTGATTACTGGACCACCTCTGAATTAAAGAAAATTCCACAAGCTTCGCGTGGACAGCTTACGGGCCTCAAACAGACTTCTGGAACTCAAGATATGGCCAAAACAGTGTAGAACAGCCCGTGTAGCCCAATATTACGAATTTTCTCCTATTTTATCTCCAAAATAGCTCTTTTTGCTCCAAATCCTTCCAAGTCATGAATTCTTTATTTCCTACAATAAAACAATAAAATCTATTAAATAAAAATCCAAATCAATGCAAAACACAATAAATATGAGAATAAAATCATCTAAAATATATATAAAAATATACTCTATCAAATCCCCCTTTTTTAGAAATATCACGAATAACATTTATATAATTATCATGAAATCATCTCATTGAAAAATTTAAGTCATTCAGGTTTTAAAAAAATTATTTCAAATTACTAAAAAATATTCATATAATAATAAAAAAATTCCTTTTTAACATTTACTTTTAATTGAAGAAATTACCTTTTATAAACCTAAAATTGTAACATATCTTATAAATGCTAATATTTGTTTTTTAACTAAAACATTTTACCTTTAAATTTAAAACTAATCTTGCAATCACTAATATAAACCCAAAAATATCACACCACATCTTACAATCATTTATAAAATATAATAAAAATCTATATACATTGCTAATAATAAGAAAACATGAAGATAATCCTTGAACATGAGTATATTAAATTATATTAAAAGTAAAAAAATTATTGAAAATAATGATTATATAAAACCTAAATTATAATAACTAATCGATTACGTTTTTCAGCTAAAACGTATCATCATATTATTTAAAACTTTAAGCCTACAAAATTTATGTCTTAAAATTTTTAATACAAATTTAAAAAAAAATTATTGTATTAAAGAACATTCGTGCATCCGTGCATTGCATGGATTTTAAACTAGTATAATAAAATAACCGTTCCTTAAAATATAGGATACCAAAAAACTGTTTTACTCCAACGGTATTCCTTATATCGGTTCCCTATAATTCAAAAGTAACATATAATTAGTATTTTGAAATTTAATATATATCGGTTCCATATATTCCTAAACTTTTAAAATTCATATCTTTAAATCTATCCATTCAAAATTAGTGATTTATATATGTGTGTGTTCTATAATTCGAGAGCTATCTAGTGATATATAAATTTATCGATTTTGAGCAAAAAACATTCTGGGTAAAATTTTAATTTGACTTCGGTTTTTGAGTTTGGGGATAAATTTGATGATTCTGAATTTAATGGAGATGAAGAAGAGGGTGGGTTGCAGCGGGAAATGACTTGGCAAGAGATAGGGGAGCAATTTCTATTCCCTATTTGTAGGGAACCTCTCTCCTTCCCCTAAAATTTTTTGGTAAGGGATTTTACCATTGGAGATTGATTTTTCAGTTTGTGTTCCCTAAATGATGCCCACGTAGACAGATATAGGGAAGGGGGTGAGCATTGGAGATGCACTAATGTGCTTAGGTGGACAAATATAGGGATTTTAGTCTAAAAATAAAGCTCCAACCCTACCCCTCATCCCCTTTATTTTTTAGGGGAGAGAAAATATAACCCCTTATTTTAGGGATCAAAATTAGATCCCCCATATCCTCCACCTCATCTACCTCATCTCCCATTGGTTAATTTATAAGAATGTTTAAAATTTAAATTTCAAAAAACTACACTGAAAATTACTTTTAAAATATAGGGTATGAATATAGGGTATATGATTAGAGTGAAACATAATTTTCATTACCTATATTTTTAATAATCCCTATTTTAGGGGTTAAGGAAAGGGAAGAGCATTGGAGTTGCTCAACATTCCTATTGGGAGCCCCATCCTCATCCCCAAAAACTTAATAAAAATAGTAAATCCCCAAACAAAAATAGTAAATCCCCAAAATTATCAAAAAATTTCTACATCTCATTCCCCATTTTCCATCCCCATAACTCTATAATTTTTTTTATATTACTTCTTTCTCTCTCTTTCACTTACAATTTTAACTACCAAACCCCACTAACTATTACAAATACAATTTAAAAAGAGATGGAGATAAACAGTAAAACCTCAAATATGGGGGTTTGATGGAGCACCCTAAAACTTTTCTGTAAAATGGGGAACCGGATACAAACTTGTTTTTTTGCTAAAACTAACAAATTCCTCATAATATAGGGATGGGGATTGGGATAGGGCACCCATTGTGAATGCTCTAAGGGTTTTTTTTTCCCTCAACTTGCACTATTTTAGAAAAGATATTCAGAATCCGTTTTATTTAATTTAGATTTTATAAAAGATATTGAAATCCCCATTTGATCTAGATTTAGAAAACACTATTTTAGGAAGAAGGATAAAGTTTTAAATATACTCGAAAATCGATTTGGGATATTCAAATCAGATATTGAAATCAAGTGATATTCAATCTATATCTTTAAAATGAGAATAATGTTCTTGAGGTTACCTCAGGAAACTTACCTGAGGTTTTAGTATAATTTTTTAAGGGTAGTTTTGTAATAATTGAACATGGCCCCCTGTATTTACAAAAATAACCCTATACTTGTATTATTTTTTTAATAACCTCAGGAAACTTACCTGAGATAACATCAGGAAAAGCAAGCCCCTTTAAAATATTACGTGCCATTTAAATTTGATGATATTCAATTTAGATTCTAAAAACTTAACAAAATTTGATAAAATCTAAAAATTCACGAATAACTCATATATAACATTTATTAGAATTTGATAATAATTGAATTTTAATAAATGTTGTATATGAGTTACATTTCTATAATATTGGGGATGAATATATTATACAACTTTTCTTTGATTTATGCTTCGTATACGTTGATATTGTAGCTTTGAAATAATGTGTTTAAATGTAAATTATGTGGAATAAGAACACACAATTTTACTTTAAATCTAATATTTATTGGATCAAATATATGATATAAATGTTGAACACAAATCGTATTCTCAACTTCAATATTTTCAGATAAATTTCTATATGTTTGTATATGAAAACTTTAATAACTAAATAAGATTGTGCATTTAAACAAATGGTGCAAAATTAAATTTTACAAAGTTGGACTAACATAATATGACACAAATTAGATAGCTAATTATGTTTACACCAAATGGTTTAAGGTGATATATTGTGATTTTTCCTTTGTCTTTTACATTAATTGCTTAAATTCACATATTAGCAATTTTTCTTGAACTTCTTTCCAAACTTCTTTGTAAATTGTAGATTTGACAGGTAAACATTGTAATATTTTGGACCATTGCAGGTGTACAGGTTTTTCTTACACATTGTATTTTAAAAAATTAAATTTTGTTCAATTATTAATTCGAAATATGGCTAAATCCTTTATTCTAGAACTAGACATAGTTGATTATAGAACCTTGAGTTCTCGAATAAGTATAGTTGACTTCTCAAATGAGCTTCTTGAATAAGTCTTTTTAACTTCTCTAAGAGTAAGTCCAATGCATAGCTATACTTAGTCCTATAGCTGTAATATATAACTAAGTTTTCAAAATCACCACTCCAATGCATATCTATACTTAATACTATAATAACATAAATGGATAGTTAGTCCTATATTTAAGATTAAAAATGGCTATAGTCATCTTTGTCATATAATCTCCAATCAACAACATAATACTTTTCATTTATCAAAAAATGTTAAAATACATTTTAAATGCTAGTTTGAATGTAGTTGGTCCTATAGAGCATTAGTTGTATTTTAAGACCAGAAACTATTTTTGATCTCAAATTATAGCAATAGCTATAGCTATTTTAGCTTTAGCATTGAACTTGCTCTAACTCAGATATCTTGAATTCGTTTAAATGACTTCTACTTCTCTAATTGGTACTTTGAGATCCGGTGTGAAAATATTCAAGAGGTCCTTCTTCAATTTTTTTAAAAATAAATTGAAAGGAAAACTTAAGTTTGGAATTTTGAATTAAATAAATCAGCACGTAACAAGTCACTAGTGGAAAAAACAATTTATCCCACTCAAATACTATAAAATCATAAAATTGCCCAAATAAATGAAATTTATGCAAAAAATTAATCAAAAAATCATAAAATTACCCCCAATGAATAAATTTTATACTTTAAAAATAATATAATCAATAATATATATAGAAGTATGAACTTTATTCTTTTGTACTAGATAATGTTTGTTACTATTATTTTAGAAGCAAGGACTCGTGTTTTAACTCAGATGCAAAACATGTCTATATTCAACAACAATGCCTTAAATTTTGTTTAATTTTTTATTATATTGATTAACAATAATGGAAAAGGAAAAATGTTACATTTACAAGAATTCAAAATTGATTTTGATTTTTAAAAAACACATCAAATAGTATATAACTATAGGGAGCGGCATAATATTTTTGAGCACGTTAGAAGGGCCAGTACGATCAACTCTTTTGGGCATCTCCAGTCATACTACATGAACAAGGTATTTTCACTTTTGTAATCCAAACATCTTGAATTAACATTATATCCTATTATAAAAAAAAGGTCCCCAATATCACAATTTTGAAGTAAATGGCCTCAAATATCACAACTCAAAATATTGGCCCCAAATATCACTCCAAAACACACTTTCATGTAGCGTTTCTGGGGATTTTTTTTTCCCCTAGAAACGCTATTGCGTCTTGCGTTTTGGGGAATCATTTTTTTTAAATATAAACGCTACATAGATTAGCGTTGGGTGGTTGTTAACGCCACTTTATGTGGTGTGGGGGGGGGGGAAACGCCACTTAATGTGGTGTTTTGGGGTGTTTTCCTTTTTTTTTTTAATTCTTTCAGGGGTTCAACAATTAACTTTTGGGGTTCAATGTTTCTATTTTGGATTTTAGAAATATTTGGAACGATGAATAACCCGTATACGAACTTAGGGTTTAGGGTTATTTACAACCCTAAACCCTAGACCCTAAATCCTAACTTATCCTGATTTTTAAACGCGTTAGCGTTCAAAAATCATGCCGCCGGATTCAATTTTTTAATTAAAAATTTTAAATTCAGAAAAAACAATTTTAATTAAATTTAAGGGTTCAACAATTTACTTTTGGGGTTCAACATTTCTATTTTGGGTTTTAGAAATATTTAGAACGACGAATAAACCGTATACGAACTTAGGGTTTGGGGTTTAGGATTGTTTACAACCCTAAACCTTAACTTATCCAGAAAAATCAGGCCGCCGGATTTAATTTCTTAATTTACATTTTTAAATTAAAAAATATAATTTTTTTTAAATTTAGGTGTTCAATAATTAACTTTTGGGGTTTAACGTTTACATTTTTTGTTTTAGAAATATTCAGAACGAACCGTATATATTTAGGAAAAAAAAGAAAAAAAATAAAAAACAAACAACGCCACATGAAGTGGCGTTACCTCACAATACACAGTCTTATCCAGCGTTTTCAAACCCAAAACACACTATTATCTAGCATTAACAAAATAAAAATCCTTCCCACAAAACGATAAACGCATTAGCATTTTTGAATTAAAAAAAAAATATAGGAAACGCGACACGAAGTAGCGTTTTTGAAGAAAAATTGAAATCGCTAGACGCTTTTGTGTTTTAGAGTGATATTTGGGGCCAACTTTTCAGATTGTGATATTTGGGGCCATTCACTTTCAAATTGTGATATTCAGGACAACACCCCCTATTATATAATAAGAATAAGAGTAATAATAAACGAGAGCTAGTAAGGGTTCGATTCCTAATAACAACATTTATTTTATAAATTAAATTTAAAGTAACTAATACAAAACTTAATTCATAAGCGCACTTTGATTTGTTTATGCCTCGGACTAAAATTCTTCTAATCATATTATGTCTATGCTTCCTTTTGTGAATAAATACGTTATTAATTAAAATTAAGAAGAATTATATCTTTATATATAATAAGCGTAAAGGAGATTTTATCCATAATTTTGGTCATTGTACTATCAAAATAATCTTAACCGTCGAATCTAAATTTTAAAATTAGACGACCAAGATTACATTATATTGAAAAGAAAATTATAATCTAAAAATGATATAATTAAAAATGATTGTAGTACAATTGAAATTTTATTATTAATAGTAAATCGTAAGTCCCTATTTGCGGTGTTCCGAACAAAAACATGCGATACGCAATCCAATCACGGAAGAAATTCATAGTATAAGTCGTTAAACGGTGTTCAAGTCAGTTTTAAAGCGGATCACTAGGTGAATAAACAAAATATATCTAACTCTTTTTACAACTTTTTAGTAAAAGTTGTAAAAAAATATATAAATCTCACCGATTTTTTTAGTCTTCCTAGATTTTATTTTTTACAGCTTTTGCATAAATATATAAATCTCACCGAAATTTTGGTTTTTTAACAATATATCCTAAACATGCATATACGAAAATCCCTTATTCTTGTAAAAACTTTGTAAAAATATTATTTTTAATGATATCACAAAATGTGTTTATATCAAAAAATATTATCAAATAGATTTTTCAAAATCGCACATTTTGTTATAGTAACACAATAAATTTTAAAGATAATATCAAACAGCTAATCTTCTATCGATGCTTTTTTCATTTTAATTCTATAAATAAGTAATACAAGAAGTAGGGTTAGTTGACTTTTTTTTTTTTTGGCTAACTTGAGGTTCGAACCGTGACCTTCTTGGATCAATGCTTTGGCCCCTACGGGATAACTTCTTTCCCTTAACTTATACCTATATATAATTGGTGCAAGATTATTAAATAATATGATGTAGCGTGACGATCACGTGGATATAAACAGGTAAAACTAAAAAGAAGGTATAAAATTAGAAAATATCTTTAAAACTATTTACAAATCAATTATTATAATAATGAAAAAATTACAACTTGAAATAAATAATAATTTTTTATATTAAATGCATCTTCAAAAATATAATTAATATAAAATATAATTTCGTCAACCTTTACCTCCTTCACAATTTCTTCCCAGAAAGCACACCCTGAAATTACTATATGAGAATAAACATGAGACTCTAACTTCATTAAATACTTCCCTTAGATCTGACGCCTTTAATCACTATATGCAATGGTTTTGATATCTGATCGGATAACACGAAACAAGTATACGCTACCTGTCAGCATGCGCATACCAAACTAAACATACATCCACAAAAGAGATAGAAGATGAATAGACACCAATTATGCTTATACCCTATATGTCTATAGAATTTGAAAACATAACAGTTGCAGAACAATTTATCCATAATGATCACATAAGGTAGTATAAGTATTTTCATCTCACACCACGAATCATATTGATAAACAATTATGAACCTATGCTAGCATGGCAAGTTCTAAATCTCAAGATTCACTTTCACTTCGCAAGAGATTAACAATTTAGATGTTCGCGACGCATCTATCTATTAAGCATAACCATACGAGGATATCAATTATATACCACACACAGATCTTTAAAGCATCAAGATACTAAGTTCCGTAAATAACTCCGTTAGAATCCCATGACAACGATTAGCTCATAATTGAACCGTTCATCGTCATGGGATTTGATGAAAACATGATAAATAACAAAATATGAAAGAAAGAAACAATAATATTATTTAAACGAGGAGTTGAGAAAACAAATCTATAATCCAGAATAACACAAAGGATAAAGTAGATCTAGATCCGTTGCTTGTCACGAGCGTTGAATCCTTCTCTCCTTTTCCCCCTTGCAGATCTAAGCTAGGGCTGTCAAAAAAATCCGGATATCCGGATATCCGTCCGAAATATCCGAATCCGTATCCGAAAAATTAGGATATTATCCGTATCCGAAAAATTAGGATATTATCCGTATCCGAATCCGACATATCCGTATCCGAAAATGTAATAACTGATATATATTTATATATAATATTTAAAATTTATAATATATTAATATATGTTTTTGTTCAATAATTAATATATTTTTGTTAGATATATTTAAGTGTAGACATTTTAAAAGATTTACTCCTATATGTTATAAATATGATATATGAATATATTATTTTAATATATTATATTAATATATTAATATATTATATTAATAAATAATATTAATATATTATATATTATATATCATATATCATATATGAATATATTATATTAATATATTAATATATATTATATTAATATATTAATATAATATATTAATATATAATATATTATATGACATATATTAATATATTATATTAATATAGTAATATATTATATTAATAAATATATTAATATATTATATTAATAAATTATATTAATATATTATATTAATATATTATATATTATATATCATATATGAATATATAATATTAATATATTAATATATAATACATTATATATCATATATCATATGATATATTAATATATTATATTAATATATTATATATTATATATCATATATCATATTATATAGTATATTAATATGTCATATATCATATGATATATTAATATATTATATTAATATATTGTATTAATATATCATATATCATATTAATATATTAATATATTATATTAATAAACTTTAAATATGATATATATCATCATTTATATATTGTTGTAAAAAAATATCCGAAATATCCGAATATCCGTCCGAAATATCCGTATTCGTATTCGAAAAAATTAGGATATTATCCGTATCCGAAAAAAATTACCCGTATCCGTATCCGAAATATCCGTTTGACAGCCCTAATCTAAGCTATGTTACGTAATTCTATGTAATAATGTGTATTTATCTATTAAAATGGTATGATGTGTTTAAATAGGTTCTAAAAGTCTTCCCCAGCAAGAAAATACAAAAACAGAATTATAATAGAATTTCTGCAAAATACGTTTCCTAAACTGATTCTGTTTTTAAGGAAAATTCGTAGCTGACTTTTCTTCAGTGTTTCTGGAACTTTCCAATCGTAATTGGACCTCTGGACCACCTTAGAATGATAGAGTATCTCGTTATCTTCGCGTGGACTGCTTACGGGCCTCAAACGGACTTCTAGAACTCAAGATATGGCCAAAACAGTGTAAACTGCGCAACCCTTCTCAGAAATCCGAATTTTAATCAATTAATTCTCCAAAAACGATAGAAGCGTCAACCTTAATCAACATTCTCGTAAATCTGCACAACTAAACAAAACACATCAAAATCACCACAAACTTGAGTCCAAGACAATCAATTTAAGCCGATATGGAACGCTCCAAGTAGATATAAATCCACTTATCAGTTATTGTGGACTTGGAAAGGAGTGAAGTGCCAAAATGGCATAATTTTTGATCAAAATGTCCAAAATGGCACTCCCTCGAAACAATACCCCGCACTAGCACTTTTTTTAACGCAGCTACAATGTGCGTTCTGCAAAAACGCATATATAAAATGCGTTATAAGCTGAAAACGCATGTAAAACATGTGTTACAGACCAAACACGCGTTTTCGAACTGAAACGCATGTTTTAGCTGCGTTTTCAGCCATAACGCATGTGAAACATGCGTTTTCAGCGAAGATTTTTTTTTAAAACATTATTTTAAGGGATGCCGACTAATTTTTTTTATTTTTTATTTTTACTAAATATGTATTTTCAAATACTATTAAAAAACTTATAATCAAATAGCCATTTCAAATTATATTTTTTTATTCGTCATTTTGAATATTTCTAAAACCAAAAATTGAAACGTTGAATCCCAAAAGTTAATTGTTGAACCCCTAAATTTAATAAAAATTGTATTTTTTTTAAATTTAAAATTTTAATTAAAAAATAAAATCCGGCGTCCTGATTTTTAACCCTAAACCCCAAACCCTAAACCTAAGTCCGTATACGGTTTATTCGTCATTCAGAATATTTCTAAAACCCAAAATGGAATTATTGAACCCCAAAAGTTAACGGTTGAACCCCTAAAGGAATATAGATAAAATTTAAAATTTTACTTTAAAAAAATAAAAAAAATAATAAAATTTTAATAATTTAATAATTTAATAATAATATTTAATGTTTAAAGTATTTTAATGTTATTTTAAAAAAAAAGAAAAATGAATATAACATTAGGAAAGTGCTAGTGGAGGGCAACCTTTTCAAAAAGTGCCCATTTAAACATTTAACCCCAATTTTGTGCCATTTTGGGCATTTTCTCCTTGGAAAGCCAAGGAATGCAAAAAGAGGAGAGCATCCAGAATATCGAACTTTAAGTACCTTCAGCCTTTGGAAGCATACAGATTGCAGCTCATGGAAATTGTGTATCTCATTCTTATATCCAAGCTCCTTAGTTGGCAAGTAAATTCATGTCTTCCCAACTCTATCACTTCCGGTTTAATTACCTCAAAACTGACTAGAGCAAAATTCACTAAATCTTATTTTTCAGAAATAAGTTAATTATTCTGAACAAAAGTACGTGAATATGTACTTTTTTCTGAAATAATTAACTTATCTTTGCAAGATAACGGATGTTAAACTCCCCATACACATATTTTTCTAAAAAATAGTATGTAAATATGAATTTTTTTTCGGGATAGATAATTTACAAGTTACAATTAAGATTGCCAAACATGGCCTTGAGGAAGCTACAAGTACCTTGAAGTTGAAACTACAAGTTACTATGCACAATTTCAAAATCATATGACCAAAAGAAGTATCTCAATTTTATTTTGGCTAAATAAAGTAACACTTTTTCACTTTCAAGGAACTTGTAGTTGAAAAAGCTCCTGCAAAGTGAGCTATATTTTTTATTATTTCATCGCTTAGGATATGGTAAGGTTACTTAAAAACACTGCCACAGGATGCTGCACACATTCATTAGGTACTACATTCATCTGAGATTGAGCTAATTTTTACAAAGGCGGGAGTTGATCTACATTACTCAAATTAATAAAAAAAACATTTTCAACAAGGAAATGAAGAAACTGAGTGCAGCTGATCTTGTATAGCAAGCATCCTTTAGGCACGTCATAATTCCACGGGAGTAGCAGCTAACTTTCTTCTGCACAAAGAATTCGCATTTGGAATAGAAATTAAATAAGACTGGATGTAGCCCAACTGCCCTAACATGCAAAAAGATTTATGAATTGGAACAAAAAGTGTTAAGCAGGTCGGCATCAACAACCTATATATTTACATATAAATAGACCAAAATATGAAGCTTTACTTCCATTGCAAAACCAGGTAGACCAGTTCTCATGAAGAAGCACAACCTATGCGTATCGGAACCATCGTAGCTTTTACGGTAAACCCGCATGCCATATAGTGTTGAAATTTAATTGTAATAAATTTAAAGTTCAAAACAAGAACAATATTGCATGCATTTTACAAAATAGAAGTCGTTGTACACAAAAAAAAAAAAACTTAATTAGTATCGCCTTATCTTGAGTTCATAATTTACATTATTAAACCCTAATCTCAACATTCAACATTGCACTAAATCTTTTGTACTATAGTTATATTATATTTGGTAACCCATTCATACAACTGAATCTCAATTAATATGTTGCAGAACCTATATCATTTTACAGTAAATCTTGAACTATGTTGTGATAAATCTTGTATTAAATTGTTGATTTACAAATCGAACATATCATTCTATGGTAAACCTTTTTCACCTTCATCTCCGTACAAGATAGAGACATGAAGAAAGAGAAGGGGACAGGGATAACATGAGAGAATACGTAACAAAGCCCCACCTTCACTCACTGGCCAGCGTTTGTCAGACTGAAAATTAATTATATTAACATACATACTCTTCGCTATTAATTACAACATTAAATTGACATATACATTGACATGTTCCTCACTAGATTATTATTACAACATAATAACTGAACTTGCTAAGATGGCTAGGTAGTTTGTATTATAATAGGGTTTGTAATAGATTGAGACCCTACACATATATATATGTATTCATCACACAAAAGGAAAATTATTGATTTTTTTACCTTAAGCTTATGAGTTTCTATAAATGATGATGAGTTTAATAATACACCTCTGTTCTAAATACAGCTGAAAATAGTAGCTTTTTGGAATACAAATGATAGTGTGCATAATAACTTTATTCTTTCATTGTATGTTTATTATGAAGACCTACCCTAGCTAGTAGCTACTTGGATCGAACCTGGCCATGAAGAAATAAACATTATTCGTTTCAGGTCAAAAGCTAACTAGAAACTTGAAAGAAACCCAAAAGAGAGTTCGTCGCAGCACCACTTATAAAGAGGAAAATGTGGAATCGTAGCCTTGTAATATGAAAACTTTTAGGAGTTATTTTACGGTTATTTTGGACTTCACACAGTCTGATGTTCTGTACAAGTACTCCATCGCTGATGACAGAGAGACTGCCAGAATTAAGGTAAGTGAGTTTCTAATCTAGGATTTTGTGCTTCTGGCCTATAAAGATCCTGCAGGCATTTAGGTACCCCATAAACTCATAAAGTGTTCTGTGGGTTTGTTAAGTTAGAAAGTACAGACAAGAAGATTACTGAGATAGGAAGAAAGATAAGGTAAGGTAGCAGAAAGGCGGCAGAGTGGAACAATCCTAGCCTACTGAATACTGATCCACATAAAACAGCAGTAAAAATTATATAATTATATATGTAGTACAAAACCATCATACAGTAAATATATGATAAACATGGCAAATAAACATTGACAAACTCAGACACCTAATAGCATAACAACGAATACAAATACCTAGGAGAGAACCCACCAAGTCACTATGAAGTGAACATTTATGGTCGACTTCGGGAATTAAGACAAGAAAGCTATTTGTTTCTTTCAACTAGTGACCTAAACCAGATTGCATCTTAATCTGTGGCGTCAGGAAACTGCTCCCTTGCACAAAGAATAGCAATTATAATAAGATTCAGCCCATAGCGCCAGGAAATCAGAAACATTCATTTTATGTTTATAACTCGCAACCTAGCCACCTTATCAAAACCTAACGTGAAATGACCCCAAAAGTAAGAAAATTGAGGACAAGAATGAGTAATGATAAGCTCTGATTTTGTGCTTCCAGCATATTAAAATCCTGCAGGTATTTATTTACCAAACAATAGCATTCACTGAATAAATAAAATGTTTAATGGAGAAGATTATGTAGTTTCAAAGAAAGATTAAGTAAAGTCATGGAAAGGCACCAGGGTGGAACAATACTTAGCGTACTGATCTGCCTAAAAAGTACATTTCAGAAGACCGACTAGTAAATAATGTTATAGTCTCTTCGTATTTAACCACATTATAGTAATAATATATTGGTATGTAGCAAAGGAAGATTAACTTGTTAATCACTTGTTATTGGTAAATGAATATTGATAAGTCCAAATCTTATCCAGGCCCAAGTATCTCCATAGGTGGCTGGAATGATGCGGTTCAGGTGAAGGTTGGGAATCTACAATGCTCGGCAGTGGGTGGTGGTTCTGCGGCACCTCCGGAGGGATAATCACAAGAAATTTTGGTGGAGGAAAATGGGTAGTGGTTAAGAGAGGAATATCAATGATTGCTTTTGTGTGAGTAAAAATTTGTAAACCCTGACAACTCTTATCTTTGGTCTAGGGTTGAGGGGTTTACCTAGACTTGTCCTGGAATCCAGTCCTAGCAGGTGGATGGCTGTCATTCTTCTAGTGAGGTTTTACCCGGGCTAGGGTTTTTAGGTGGTCGGGCGCAGCTCGGCACGTTAAGCACGCCTGCTTTGAGCCCAGAGTTGCAAGCGCCAAGTTCTGCTATCAATTTGCAGGGTGTCATTTTGGAGGTGGCTTCGGCAAGCGCCACGTGTCCGGGGCAGATGGGATTCTCTTTTACCGGACTCTTATCACTGTTTTGGCTTTTTTTTCCTTCTGCCTGGGCCTAAGTTCGACCTTTCATTCATTCACATACTGACAAATATACAGCAACTCAAAGTTTCAGAGACCTAAAATATAGATGATACATCCAAGACATGTGAGAGGATCAAGAAAGTCGCTATTAAAAAAACATATAAGGTCGGCAATTGAAAGAGATATCCAGATACACCTTCATTTATATTCCAACTGTTATTACTAGTGACCTAAACCGGATTCATGTATCGGTTATCATCTTAGGTAGGCCATTTCCACTTATGTAAATTCTGGAAGCTATGTAAACATTCATTACTAACTACAAATGAATTCCTTGTGTTACATATTAAGCGAACAACTGAATCACACAATCTATTAAGTGCCATTCTTAGACAATTCATCTCGAACATATTTTGTGCCAGATTTAAAGCTAAAATAACACTGTGAGGAGACTAAAACGGTTAAGCATTAATCAATAAAAGTGTAAAAGAAAAGAAAGCTTGTTAAGAAGGTGTACCTGGAATCCTTTGTTGCTATATAGATCAGATACATAATCATTTAACTGATAAAATCAATCTTGCAACTTTTGGAACCTCTTCCAAACCTCAACAGCTTCTTCCGGATCCTTGACTTTTTCTCTGGTTCTGAACAATAAATAGATATCTTTTTTAAAGCTTTACCGTATAGGAGCAAGTATTCAAAAAGTGAAAACTCGTCTTCTGTTCCAGAAAATGCTCCATATTCAATTGTTTGAAGATGTTTTGATAAGCATTCTGGAACAACTGTTGGTTTCCTCCACAAGCCGCAAACATACCATTGAGAGGTGTCTGTTAAATCAACCCCCTAACAAGGAAAAGAAATAAAAAGATTTATAGCATACATTCAGAAACCTGTTAGGAAATGCATTAAATCAAAATATTGCATAACTTACCCATGGAAGTGAAAGACTTTGGAGGTTGGGCGAGCTTGCAAGTATAGCTGGAAGTGATTTCCAACATGACCAATTATCCACGCGAAGCACTAACTTTATCAGATTATGAAATGTCGGCAAATCATAATCAGACACACCATCGAGGGCCTTCAAATAAAAAGGCAAAACATGAGTCATTTATTTTTGCAGCAAATTTGGAAAAAAGTTCTACTAAGTTAAATTTCATATACGACACTTACCCCAACAGCCTTATCAGTTCAAGTCAAACACTCGACATTATAAATACTGTCAAGAAGCTCAAACAGAGAATCACGCATATGCATTCGTACAACCCCAACAGAGATATGAGCAGTTCTAACGTTCTCCAAAGTGTTGTTCTCAACATAAATATCCGCCAATGCCGAGTCAGTAATTTTAAGAGTCTCCAATGCCGGTGTATCTATTATAATCTTGAGCCGCTTTTGTCCACGAATCCACTCATCACATTTCAGTGTCAAATTCTTAAGCTTCGATCCCCAAACAGTGAGACGACGACCACTAAGCCATCTACACTTCTTAATAACTAAATCTTCAAGAACCGGGCACTCGAACAAAATCTCCTCAACACACTCATAACTAGAAAAAGTAACATAGCAAAATTCAAGAACCTTAAGTCTCGAAAAATTAAAATCATCCGGAATTTTGATCAAAATGTCACTTCTTAATCGTAAGACCTCAAACTTCTCATACGTATACATATCCGGTAACAGTTCATATTTATCATCCTCACCACTAAAACTAAAATTCAGGGTCATGCATTTCACATTACATTCAAGTGCTTTGGTAATCCACGTATCGATATGATTGTCATCGTAATCCCAAGCACAGTTCAGACAAAGTTCCTCAACATCCAAACCATTACGAAGCAGCAAGAATCTATTAACTGAATTAATGAAAAGTGGTCCAGATTTATTACCATTGGAATCGCTGAAGCGGAGATTGGGCAGAGATAGACAAAGGGGCCTCCATCTCTTGGAAAGAACACTTGTTCGCACAGCTAAATCAAATGGGAGAAATGAAAGGATTATAAGGAGAAGTGTGTCGGGTAAATTGCTGATTCTATCTTCTTCCCTTGAATTCCTTGATCTTTTTGTCTTTGAAGCCATTAGTACTGAAGTGAATTGTAGTTGTGTAAATGAATTTAAGCTCCAAATGTATATATGAATTCAAGAAAACAAGGGGATGGCTATCGGGAATATAACTCACAAGTCCAAAACGATTGGCAAGGGGACTTCGGGTTAAAGGAGTGTAATTTTTATTTTGGCTTAATGACCTTTCTATCCTTAAAATTTATTAATTACTCCCTCCGTCTCTAAATATGTTTCCTGTTTCCTCTAGACACTTTTGACAACGCATACTTTTAATTATTAATATCTTCAATTTCGTATTATTATTAAATATAAAAACTTCACTGTATTAAAGTACTCATAAATACGAATACAAACTATATTTTGTCTTATAAATAGTGTAAAAAGTCAAAACAGGAGACACAATATGAGACGGAGGGAGTACCATGTACTCATCAATTAGTGATGTTTCAATTTGTACCTTTTAATCCCTCATATATGTCAGTGCACCCTTCTTTCTATTTTTTCTTTAATAATACCCCTACACAATATGTACACATCATTGTAGGGGTATACGAAAGGGACATGGACAAGTACAGGGGACAAGGACAGGAGCGAGGGGAGGGAGAGCCTGAGGGAGCAATAATTTTGAGCGAGTTATCGAACTTCTGAAGGAAAGGTGATTGATGAATTTTGTGAGCTGGAAACATGATATAGTCAAGGAAATTGACGTTGACATGATTGATTAGGTAAATTGCTAAATCAAATGGGAGGAATGTAATGATTACAATGAGAAGCGTGTCGGGTAAATTGCTGATTCTATCTTCTTCCCTTGAATTCCTTGATATTTTTGTCTTTGATCACTTTGAAGCCATTAGTACTGTAGTGAATTGTAGCTGTGTATATGAATTCAAGAAAACAAGGGGATGGCTACCAAGAATATACTCCCTCTTCCCTCTCATTTTTTTTAAAATTACTATTTGAGACGTCTCTTTCATTTCTTTACGTAAATAGTAAATTTCCCGGCTATTAGAGCATCTCCAAGAGGCTCTTTGTTCAAACTCTTAACTCAAAAAACATTCAAAACATGAGGAGAGAAAATGAAAATATTGTTCCAAAAGACTTTTAGTGACTCTTAAAAACAATAAGAGCCTCTTCTCTCTCCTCATTTCTAAGAGTCACTAGTAGCTCTTAACTTGTATTTAATAATAAAATATACATGTCCACCAATTCTTGCACAACTTTTGGTTATAGTGAGGTTAATTTATGAATAAATTATAAATAAAGAGCTAATATAAAGAGGATTGTTGGAGTTTGACACATAAACCAATGTAATAACTTGCTAAGAGCCATTTATTTATATTATTTTGAAGAATGAATGTAGGAGTCGCTTGGAGATGCTCTTACACCCACCACTTTTTTCCAATATCTCGTATTTAATAATAAAAAAATATTATTACACCCTCTACTTTTCTCCAATATCTCAAATCTATTATTAAATATTGATAGATCCCAATAATTTGCAAAATGTTATAGCAGTTATCAAATTCCAATAGTTATTAGGACGCCACGCGAGCCCAAAATACTTGCAACAGTTATCAGAAAGTTATCAAAAGAATATTACAAGTGTGGAGCATTAAAGGGTGCCCACCCCCTGGTTCAAATCAAGTTCAGAAACATGGTAAAAATTATAAAGTCATATAGGGGACCCATCTGGGTTAGTTGTGTTAGCTTCATTTGCGAGCCTGGCTGCCTCCGTCTTCCTCGCTTCTTCTGCAGCTTCCTCCTCAGTCTCTTTGCGAAGAGACTCAGCGAACTCAGTATTTCCAGGCCCACGCCTATCCCAGTCGAAATTAGGGATCTTTCTGATGAATTCCTTCATAAACTTGATATGGACGGCTCCATCACAGTATCATGATCAATTTTGGCGGCTTCGAGCTCCTTCTTCAACTTCGCCACTTTCTCCGCATGTTTTTTCCTGGTCTCCTCAGCAAACTCCTCTGCCTCTCAAGGACTTACTGAGTGTAGTCTTCTCCAAAGTGATATTTTTGAGCTCAGATCGGAGGCTTGCTATCTCAGTTTCAAGGGTTCTCTTATGGGTCTCCATTAGCGACCTCCTATCTTCCTCCGGCTTAAACTTGAGGACCTTGACCTCTTTGTACAGCCTCGTATTGGCAGCCATGGTGCTTTCGAGTTCTTTGAGATGGGAGGCTTGGCGGATGAAGGCCTCAGATAGGCACTTAGTTATGGAGTCAGCATTCTCCTCTAGCCCTGCACATACCCAGTTCGTGCATTCAGCCTCGGAGGCATGGAGATACCCATGTTTCGCAAAGAGATGATGGACAAGGGTCGCTATGGCAGGAGGCTTAGGCGTTGGCAGCACCTCCTTTCTAGGTTTCTTTGAAATGTGCTCATCAGGGGTGCCTTGGATTTGTTGCTGAGGGGCCTCAGTGTTTGTTGTTGTTGAACGAGGAGGCGGGAGTTCTATGGGTTTTTGTTGTTGAGGAGTGACAGTAGGCTTCACTGTAGGCACAACCCCACTCTTCGACAAGAATGGTAGTCTGCGTGATTGGCTTCTGTTTGACATGCCTGCAAAATGGAGATAAAAAAAGATACAAGGAATGTAAATGCGAAGACAATAAATATGAAGATTAAGGTAGATAAAAGAAATGGAAAATCAGCAAGCACGGGGCTGGAATCGCCTCGTAACAAGAAAAGTACCCTCACTCTCAGTAACTACGACCCGAGAGGACGAGGCTTCCTCTCGTGTTTTTCTCTTTCACGAGGCCTTCCTCGCGCTCGAAGGCCCCACCTTTGGGGATAGTCCGAACCCTTCTGTGCGAACTTGACCAACTGCGATCTCATGAAAGTTGAGTCAATTTCTGGTTTAGATAAAACAAAATGAATGGAATTAAAGGGTAGCTTTTTACCTGGAAAATAATTGAATGAGGTCTTCACATCAGATGCCCCGCATCGTTTTAGCTGGAGGAAATATCCCATCGTCCCCGCGTCAAGTTTAGGATACCCAAGTTTATGATACAAAATGTACAGTGTAATCATAGCTCGGTAGCCATTGGGATTTATTTGGATGGGGGCCAAATGGTAGGTCTCACATACATCCTTGATGAAGGGATGGAGGGGAGAAAAGACTCCAATCTTCATTAGCGGAGCTGTAAGAACCATCCTGGGCACTCTGCCACCGTTTTCTTCATAATTGAAGCGGTAGCATCGCATCGCAGTCTTAGGAAGAATGATTTTGCATTCAGGCCTAAATTTGTCAATGGCCTTAGCTAGAGAGTCTGTATCAAGGACCGTGGATAGATCTCTATAAGCCAGGATGCAAGGTTCACCCGGCTTTACCTTGGAACCTTCTTCAATCTCCTCAGGTGGAGGTCCCCTAACATATATAATTCCCTCCAGCTCAGGTTGAGGGGTTGGCACATAGGGTTGGTACGAAGCCTCGGGTAAGAAGTCGTAATCTTCAAAATTAATGACTCGGGATACCTCATCAAGACCACCGTCATCAGAGGAAGGCTCTTCGTAGTCAGAATCGTCTTAGTTCTCTTCATTATCACCTCCACCTTCGAGGTCGTAGTATGCTGCCCCCAGTGAACCTACAGGAGAGTCGGAATCTATCCGAATTGGGGAATTGATTTTAAGAGGATAAAGAAGTGTAGGGACTCGGTTGAAAATCTTCTGCCCTTTCCTTATCAATCTGTCTACTTCTTCTTGGACATCGTGTGGTTGATTGTGCGAGCCCGAAGGGACATCGATAGATGGACCCTACGAACCCGAGGGGTGCTTGGACCTCCAAGAGTTTAGTGGAACTTCTCTGGTGTACTCCTCGTTCGACCATAAGGGATCCATATACAGTCTAAACAAATCATCGCTCTTGCTCTGGCAATGTTTGTAGCTGCTTTTTCACTAATTGATACATTGAGGACTGGGGAAGGTGTCCTTGAGCTATCGTCGTTGGACATCTGAAAAAATTGTGAATCATCAGTGTGTGCACTTACAGAACATCAAGGGAATATAGAAAGAAAGGAATAAGTAAACAGAAGGCTCTAAGTGTCCTCACTTCGCACACGAGGAGCAGGGTGGTAGCACTCCTATTCTAACTAAGGGGCTCCAGTCTTACATCTAAAAAGAAGGGGGATCGCATTTTCTATCCTAGCGAAGCAGGGATCGTAGTGTGAAATTGAGTGTGTGGGGTCGCAATTAACTAGGCTTGCATCGCACACAGTTCATATACCTAAACAGTGAATTACAAATTATACATGCATTTAAATGAAGAACAAAAGAGAGAAACTTACTTTGTTGATGAAGAAAGGTGGAGGATCTTGAAAAATTTGAGGTCATTATTGGGATAAAGCGATCTAGTTCTTTGTTGATCCTAGAGCAATCCGGCAGCAGTTCAGTATGTTGTTAATAAGGAAAGTGACAAATGATTGGAAGTCTGAGTTTATATAGTAGTCAGGAGAGAGAAAGACATCTCAACACGTGTCATCATCGACATGACAACTGTCCGAAACAATTCAAATTCATAAGGATCGCGATGCGAACCCAAAGTATTTGAGAATTACTTATGATTTCATCTACTGCAATTAGTAGCGAGCACAGGCCTCGCATCAAAATTTCTGGCAAAGGAGTTTTTGAGTCCACATCGCATTTCCAATGGCAATATGGACTCGGGGGTAGTTGTTATGCCCAAATCTTAGCATAAGCCCTAAACAGGCCTAATGGGCTGGAATAGCGGTCCATAGCTCATAATGGGCCTGAAGATGAAGAATGGGTTATCAAGGCCTACCATCAGGAGTTAGTCCAATATATTATTAAGTCTGATATTACAGCCAGCGACCCCGAACTACGGGTCGAGTTCGCCATCAAGTCTTTAGAATGGAATCGCATCACATCTCTCTACAAGGTCCAGCGAGGCCTAGAATAATCTTATTGTGAAGACTTATAGCTAAGCCCAGCGAGGTCGCATAAGTAGGATTATCTCCATAAGCGTGGGATCACCTTGCATGATTAAGCCCAGTGAGGTCGCATGCGAGGCCACGTAGCTTCTCCATTAGCCTCGCCAGTGAGGCCATATGATTCTAGCATCATGTTAGCCATAGGTAACCTCTATTGATCCATGGGTCATGAGCAGGATTAATGGATAAATTATATTAGCCCATAGACGTCTAGTGGATTTGGGCCAAGGCGAGCCCACAAAAACCCTAGCCCGTCTAAGTAACTTCTTCTCCAAGAACTACGTATGACTTGATCCCTATAAATAGGGTACGTAGGCACCTTGTTAAGATTGAGAAACAGTTCACCCCCGAAATATCAACAAACAAGATCAGCCACAAACAAACACAAATCTCCTCCGTGTTTTTCGTGTTCTTAGCAGAATATCGGTATTTTGCTCCGTAATTTCGGCAACCTCCATAAATATTGTTATACAATATTCTCACTATAACAAGTAGTAATAGTTGCTAAAGCCCTATACTCTGCTTCTGCAGTACTAATTGAAGTGACACTTTGTTTCTTAGCTTGCCAAGAGATTAGTGTTGAACCAAGCTGCAAACAATAGCCAGTAACAGATCTACTAGTCAAAGTACATCTTAAAAATATTGATTCATCGTTGTAAAAATATGCATGACTGAAGATCATTAGCCATAAAACTTTCCAAAAAGAGGCACACTAAAGTAATAATGGCTAAGCGACGTTTAGTATAGTAGTTGGTAGTTTTCCTTGACATCTGAGGGAACTCCAGTAAAAAATTTGTCCATTCCGCAAGAAAAAAATTGTTGTAACATATACAAGATTTATGACTGGATAGCAACAACACAGATACTATGCATAAGAGACGACATTCAATATTTTGCAATTATACAGCTCGTGAGAGTACAAAATATCATTTTGATAGCTCATTTACTACATGCAAAGCTCCTGTATTTTATTGTTGCAATCTAATATTATTTTCTTTATTTAACAACTACCACTATACTTCTCCTCTAGGCATCGAGGCCACTTGGGGTAATTTAATTTTACACTTTATATTCCCAGTATTCCCTCTCTAATAAGTTGAAATTTTGAATAATTATTTTACACCCAAGTAGCCAGCATGGACATATTCTTGAACTGCAGGTCTGACATAAAATTTTCACTTGAGTGTTTAAAACAATAGTAAATTATCATTACTCAGCCACTTATGTATTCATTAACTAAAATCAGCCACCTATGTATTCATGTGCAAACAATCCTAAACTATGATAGAAGACGCAGGTACGTAGCATCCAGACAGTGTAAGTATTCGGTAGAAATAGTTACCCTTGTGAAAATTTTAAATGAAACATTTATTCACCAAGTAGACAGTAGAGTAGAGAAAATCAAGCTAGGCGGTAACTGGATAAACAATTCACACAATTAATTAGGATGAGAGTCATAAAGTTTGAACACAAGTTGTAATCATAATTAAGCTGCTCACAGAGCAGTTTAATGACTTCGTAAAAGCAAGCACTAGTACCCAGGTAAAACGTAAGCAATGTAGCTTCAAATTAAGCAATACAAAGTGATGTTCCAATCAAATAACATACAGATCCAAACTAATAAATATGAAAAAGAAACAACTATGGGAAATACACATTCTTCCTTGTCATGCTAGCATATAAAATCTTCAGATGCATATTTATAGTGTGTAAACATAGAGATTTCCACTCTTACCCGGGTTACTGTCTGCGCTGCAGTAGTTTGTCTCTTGCCACATGTAACTGCCTAATCGCAACACTAATTTCAGTGCATTTTTTTTTTTGGCATCTTTTCTGAACATAATACCCTTACTTCAAATATTGATACCAGACATACTTCCATTGCAACCCTGCTGTATGATTGTTTTACGCCATGTTCTTCTTGATCTAGTACGATTCGTGGATCAACAATGTCCATCACTCTTTGCGGGAGTGCTTTCTTCACATGGTCATGAAGATTATTATCATTGTCCACCATTATGCTGCTTTCGGTAGCCCGCTCCCCGAGAACATTTCCAATAGAAAAATTCCATAGCTATACACATCCCCCTTTACAGATATCTCCCCGCACATTCCATACTCTGCAGAACTAAAGAGTTAAACATGTGGGAAAAAATAACACTTTAATATATTTTAAAGTCCTCTAAGTTTGAAACTTTCGTTTAATTAAGATCTTCAAGCAAAGTATCGTAATCATGAAATTCAATACTAGGAGAGATACTAAAAATTGATGAAAATAGATCAGTAAGAAAAGTCACCTAGAGAAATATATCCGACTGTTCCACGTACCCAAGTTGAACTCTGTTTTGCTTGATTGATGTCACTTGTAGTAGCGAAGGAGAACTTTGCCAAGCCAAAATCACCAATACGAGCAACAAAATCTTCATCAAGAAGAACATTGCGTGGCTTTATGTCACCATGAATGATACTTGTGTGGCTGTGATGATGTACGTAATCCACTCCTAGTGCAACATCAATAGAAATATCTAGTCACTAGAGTAGAGTCAGGTTTCTTTCGTTTTCTTGGTAGGAAGGACTTGGATGCAACCAGTTGTCTACACTCCCATTAGCCATGAACTCAAAAACCAGTGCCCTGAAGTCATTTCCCTTAAAATCATTGCTAGAACAAGCTGTGATGATCTTAGTAAGATCCCGATGACGAATATTCCTCAACGTTTCACACTCTGCCAAAAAGCTCTTGTTGGCTCCACTTCAATGTTTAATACTTTCACAGCAACTAAATGTTCCAGTGCTTCAAGAACTCCTTTTTAAACGGAACCATACCTTCCTTCACCGATCAAATTGTCGGGAGAAAACTCATTTGTAGCTAGTTTAATATCTTGGTATGAAAGTTTAAGATATTTCTTATCCTTTGATACTAGGACAGAGTGATTCACCTTCTTGGCATTTCGACATCGATAGTAAATCAATGTAATACATGTGAACATGACACCAAGGGGTACAAGAACTACGAGCAGTATTATTCTCAGGTTAAATGTTTTTTTCTTATTCCTTGAGCTTTTTACAAGACAAGCAGGAAAGTGCAATGCTTTAATACCTCCACAAAGCTCTGAATTTCCGGTGATTGAAAAAGCACTAACGTTTGAAAAGAGACCATTTTTGACACTTCACCTCCAAACTTGTTGTGTGACAAGTTGGGAATTTGATTAGACGAAACCCATAAAAAAACCTTGGAATACTCCCGAATAAATTATTGTTCGAAAGATCTAACAACATAAGACTTTTTAAATCTTCAAAAGAAGGAGGAATTCTACCTTGAAAAAGATTATTAGCCATATATAGCTCATCCAACATCACACATCCACCTAGAGTAGTGGGTATACCTCCTGTTAGTTTGTTGATCGAAATGTCAAGCTGAACCAAATGTTTCAAGCTTCCTATGTTTAATGGAAGTAGCCCATTAAATAGATTCCATGACAGATCAAGAGAAATATATTCGGTAGAAAGCACAATTTCATCAGGTATTACACCGCTAAGCTTGTTGTCAGCAAGGTACGATCCCACTAGAGTTGAGCATTAAATAATTGAGCTGGTATGTTTCCTTGGAGCATATTATGATCTAAATTTAGTTGAACTAACCGAGTAATGTTGCTAATAGAATTTGGAATCACTCCTGAAATGGTGTTGATACTCATATCTAGTCCACCCAACTTAGAAAGCTCTCCAATTGACTCTGGAACGGTCCCAATTAATAAGTTATGACGCAATCCAAGTACTCTAAGGTTCTTAAGTTTTCCAATTTCACGGGGTATGCTTCCGTATAAATGATTTCCGTAGAGATACAGTTTCTCCATAGTGGCGGAGAAATTTACAATGGAATTCGGGAGCTCCCCTCTTAAACCGGTCTCGCTTAAGCCTAAATTATATAGATGGGAACAATTAACCAAAGAATTTAAGAAGCTCCAATCATTGGGCCGCATATTCTCTGTAAGTGGATTATGACCCAGACCTAGCCATTCAAGATTAGGAAGGCTACCCAAATTGTTTGGTATAGGCCCATTAATTTGTTGGAAAACAACTCTTATGTTTCTCTCTAGGAAAACAACTCTTGTGTTTCTCTCTTTTATTTCTCTTGGTATATTACAACTCTTCTTGGTTGTACATTTACAAATGAAACAAAGCATTCTATTTATAGGCTACAGATTTACCATGTTACATAATGGCATACCTCGTTACATAATAAATATAGCCACCTTTTATTTAGACATCAAACTTGACTCTAGCTTCTAAGGTTTTGTTTCTTCTTTTTCATATCTTAGCCTACCTTATTTTACTAGCCACCGTCTTTGACTATTAGAAGTTGCACACCTGCTGTCATTTCCTTTATTCATACTAGAGGGTTTGAATTCTAACACTCCCCCTCAAACCCGACTTTCCATTCCGAGTGATTTCTGAAACTCATAAATCTTTGTTGCAGATAAGCTCTTCGTAAATTTATCTGCAACCTGATCTTCAGTCTTGACTGCCTTCATGTCAATATCTTCTTTAAGTACTTTTTCCCGTAAGAAATGATAATGTACTTCGACATGTTTGGTCCTAGCATGAAAGATCGGATTTTCAGCCAAACGGACTGCTGATATATTATCACAGTGTAATGGAACTCCATCTTAAATTGGTTGGTTCAAGTCCTTCAAGAGTTGAGTCAACCAAGCACACTCTTGTGCTACCATCACTCCTGCTCTATATTCTGCTTCAGTGGTTGAGAGAGAAACAGTAGGTTGTCTCTTACTGCACCATGATATAGCTCCTGACCCAATATTAAATACATATCCTGTAGTCGACCTCCTGGTGTCATGGTCTCCTGCATAATCTGCATCACAGTAGCCGCTGACCTTGCTTTGTACTCCATTCTTGTAGAAGAGTCCCCAATCAATTGTACCTTTAGCATATCTCAAGATTCTTTTAACTGTTTTAAGGTGTGTCTTCCTTGGTTTCTGCATGAACCTACTAACTACCTACTGTGAAAGCTATGTCTGGTCTAGAAAGAGCCAGATAGATAAGACTACCTACTATTTGCCTATACATTTTTGTATCCTTCAAGTCCTTTCCATCGTAAGCACACAACTTTAAGTTTGGCTCCATTGGGGTAGAGATCGGCTTGCACTCAGCTAGCCCATACTTTTGAATGATATCTCTTGCATATTTTTGTTGACCAAGAAATATACCAGTTTCTGTTCTTTCAACTTCCAATCCTAGGAAGTGCTTCAACTCACCAAGCTCCTTCATTTGAAATCGAACTGATAAGTTTTTCTTTCTTCATTGAATCTCATCTTCGTCATCTCCGGTGATGATTAGATCATCTACATATACAAGGACAATTGATAATTTTCCCCCTTGAGATTTCACGAACAAGCTCGAATCTACTGGGGCAACATGATAACCAATTTGTACTAGGAACTCAACAATCTTCCCGTACCATGCTCTGGGTGCCTGCTTCAAGCCATATATTGCCTTCTTCAACTTGCACACGTATTTTGGCTTTTCATGATTCAAAAATCCTTGGGGTTGATCAATATAAATGTCACGATCAAGTTCTCCATGTAGAAAAGCATTCTTTACATCCATCTGCCATAATTTCCATGAATTACTTGCAGCTAGGGCTAGTAAGACACGAACTGTAGTAATCTTTGCCACTAGACTGAATGTCTCGTCATAATCTAGGCCATATTACTGAGCGAACCTATGAACAACTAATCGAGCCATGTATCGCTCGATCGTACCATCTGGGCGAATCTTTAACTTGTAAACCCATTTACAGGATATGGGTTTAACAGCTTCAGGTTTTGGCACTAAATTCCATGTTTGATTTTGTTTAAGTGCCAAAATCTCTTCTTCCATGGCCTTTCTCCACTCTGGACTCTTTGATGCTTCATCAAAGTTAGTTGGCTCTTTGACCTCAGCATAGGCAGCATCTATATACTTTGGATTTGGACGTCAATCTCTATTAGACCTTCGTACTTGATGTTGTGAAGGCTCTTGTTGTTGTTCTTCCAGTTGATTAGTCTGTACTTCATCTGGTGCTTCATGAACACCTGTTCTCCAAGGGCTTCTTGACTTGGATCGTACCTCCAATTGATCCGTTGGGGATTGTGGTTCCTCTGTATCGCCATTGTTTTGAGATGAATCTAACTGTAACTTGATTTGTAGCTTCTCTTGTAGCTCCTGTGTATCTGGCAATGCTACCTTGTTTGTGTACCATGAAGATGCCTCATCAAATACAACATTTCGTGAGACATATATCTTGTTTGAATTGGGATTACAACATCTCCAACCTTTCTTCAGCTCGTCGTATCCCACAAAAATGCAACGGATAGCTTTCTTATCAAACTTACTATGGTCTTCATCTGCAATAAACACATAACATACACAACCAAATACCCGGAAATAATTGACAGTTGGTTTTAGGTCATACATCTTCTGAAATGGTGAAACAAATTCCAACCTTGGTTGTGGTAGCCTGTTAGTGATATAGACCACCGTCTTCATGCATTCTGCCCAAAACCTTGTATCAACATTCTCTACATGTAGAAGACTTCTACATGTCTCTGCTAGATGGCGGTTCTTCCTCTCTGCTACTTCATTCTGTTATGGAGTTTTTGCACAAGTGAGTTGTCTTCGGATGTTGAACTCCTTGAGGTAGTTGTTGAACTCATTTGAAGTGTATTCTCCTCCATTATCAGTGCGAAGGCACATGATTTTTCTCTCGAGCTCGCGTTCTACCGAGTCCTTGAATTCCCTGAATTTTTCAAAAACCTTATCTTTATGTTTTAAGAAGTATACCCACACATACCTCGAAAAATCATCAATGAAGGTTAACAAATATTGATAACCACGAGTTGATGGTTGTTTGCTTTTTCCAAGAACATCTGAGTGCACCAGCTCCAATGGCTCCTTTCCTCTAAACTTTGACTCCTTGTACGGCAATTGATGCGCCTTACCATATTGACATCCAGCACATACAGTATCATGGCGGATCTCAATTTGTGGGATTCCCTTCAACATTGACTTTTGCATCATAATCTTCAATTTGCTGTAGTTGACATGCCCGAGTCGTGCATGCCACAAGTCGCCTGTGTCACTCTTTCTGGCCTTGTCTACATAGGCCTCTTTAGCTGACATCACATAGATAGCCTTCATTTTTAGTCCTTCTATAAAAGGTGTACCTATGACTTTTAATTCTTTATACACCTTCACATCATCTGGGCCGAATAATACGTAGTTACCTGAAGTTGTTAGTTGGGGTACTGACAGCAGGTTCTTCTTCATCCCTAGGACATGATAAACATTTTCTAGTTGTATTTCTTCATGTCCGTGCTTTTGTGGCAGTTGCGTCTTGCCAACATGGGATATTGGCAAATGTGTGTTATCTGCTGTTACGATAACAAAATCTCCTATGTACTTTGTTATGCTCGACAATATTGACTCATCTCCGGTCATATGATTGAAACAGCCTGAATCAACGATCCAATCATTCTTGTAGTCGACTGACTGCTCACATACAGCAGTAAGTGCATGTTCTTCTATTGGGCCTTTCCATCCTGCATCAACAATGTCTTTCTCTACCACAAAGAAAGAAGTGTCAAAGTTCCAATCTTCTTCTCCAGCGTTTTCTTTCTTAGAAGATGTTGCAATATTTTCTTCAATTTTCTTGGACCAGCAATTTCTTACGTAATGTCCCTTCTTACCACAGTTATAACATTTATCACTTTGATGATCTTTTTGTTGCCATCGGTTCTGACCACCCTGATTATTTTGAGCTCCTCGAGCTCCCCCTGATTGGAAACCTCTATATTGATTTCCTCGAATATCTTTTTCTTGACTATTGAATCTCCCGGTACCACGTCCTTGTCCTCGAACTCTACCACGACCACGACTGCGTCCTCGGCCGTCTCTCCTATTGGTGAAAGAGCCTCTCTTCACAAATGGTTGGTTGACTAGACATGGGTTTTTCTAGTTCCTCTTCGTTAATTAGCAAATTCTCCAGATCTGCTAAAGTTGGCTCGGTGGCCCAGCCCCGAGTTGCCGTGATAATACTCTTGTACTCCGGCTTTAGTCCATGGATGATAATTCTTTTCATCCTGGTTGGTGTAATACCATTTTCTGGATCTAGTTTGGAAATCTCATCACAGAGAGATTTTACCTTTGAGAAATATTGACTCACGGTCATATTTTGCTGGGAGATGGACAAAAGCTCATTTTCGAGACTTTGTAATTTTGCATCATTCTTCTTAGCGAAAACTCCTGTTAATATGTCCCACGCTTCTTTCGGCGTTTGGGCATCTTTGATTCGCTGTAGAAATTCATCCTCCACAGCTACGGTTAAAGCGTACATGGATTTGTCTGCCTTAACCTTCCATTTCTTTAAGATCTCAGGGTCAACTACTGATCTTTGAGGTGTAGCATCTGATCGTTCCGGTGTTGAGGTTGAAGTGACAGAGGTCGTGTCTGTGCTTCTAGCCTCCCTTGGTGGTGTTGTATCACTGCCATTTACAACATCCCATAAATCCTGTCCAAGTAGGTAAAACTTTATACGAGTACTACATGACCCATAATTATTGTTATTGAGTTTCTCAACAGAGTTTGTAAAATCTCCCATGATTTTTACAGTGAATAATACTTCATCTTCTACGGCGTGAACATCGTCGTCTATATGAACAGTGTCGTCTGTATGAACAGTACCGTTTGTATGAACAGTGAATAGTGAACAGTGAACAGTGCCTTCTTCTCCGACGAAGATCAGTATTTTCCGATAGAAATAGTGATCGGAATTTTTTCCAGAAATTTGCCAATTTCTTTTCCGAACTAAACCTTAGCTCTGATACAAAATGTTGGAAAACAACTCTTATGTTTCTCTCTAGAAAACAACTCTTGTGTTTCTCTCTTTTATTTCTCTTGGTATATTACAACTCTTCTTGGTTGTACATTTACAAATGAAACAAAGCATTCTATTTATAGGCTACAGATTTACCATGTTACATCATGGCATACCTCATTACATAATAAATATATCCACCTTTTATTTAGACCTCAAACTTGACTCTAGCTGCTAAGGTTTTGTTTCTTCTTTTTCATATCTTAGCCTACCTTATTTTACTAGCCACGTACTGTCTTTGACTATTAGAAGTTGCACACCTACTATCATTTCCTTTATTCATAATAGAGGGTTTGAATTCTAACATAATGTTGTTTATCTCCATAGAAAAGATAACAAGATTGGACGCATTAGCTATTGATGGTGGAAGTGGACCCGTAAAAGCATTTTTTGCAGCGTAGAACTCTTGCAGCTTGGGAAGGGAAAAGCCCATATATGAAGGAAGGGTTCCATTTAACACGTTCTCGTGTAGCACAACAAGGTATATGGACGAAATGTTGTAAAGTGAAGGGGGAACTATACCCCTTAAATTGTTCTCTCCTAAATCAACATACTGTAATGTTGTGTGATAAGCAAGTTCTAAAGGTATGCCTCCTACTAGATTATTAACGCTTAGAGAAAGATAATGAAGAGATGATGCATTCCCTATTAAAGGTGGAATTGACCAAGTGAAATGGTTGTTTCGAAGATCAAACTGCTCAAGCTTAGACCAAAAGGCAAACTCAGTGGGTAGTTTTCCTTCAAGATCGTTATAACTCATACTAATTTGTCTAATATGTACACAATGACTCAAATTGGCAGGGAATCCATCTTTAAAAGAATTGTATCTCAAATTAAGGGGGTGGTATTCAGTCATGACTTTTAATGACAATTCTTGGGAGAATGATTTTTAATGACTTTTAATGATTTTATCGACTTTTAATGATTTTTAATGACTCTTGTTGAATCACCAAGATTTCCAAATACTTTTGATGACTCCTAACAAAATGACTTTTAAAAACTTTCACAGACTTTTAAATATATAACCTATATTTTAATAAATAGATTTTGTGGTGTAGTAAGATCATATATAGCCTATATTGTGAAACCCTTTAACCTTTCTTTAGTACAACCCAATTTCGATCGTGTATTATCTGTTCAATCCGGCCACCAGAAAAACTTGAGTACAAGGTATATTTCTTGTTAAATTTAGTGTTCATTGTATATTTTTTTGTTGTAATTGAATCATATTTATAAACATATATCATACTGAACCATATCAGGAATCTTGTATCAGATTTTTACCTTCACTTATGATATCATAATTTTATGGGTTTCGATATTTGTGAATTATATATCTGTCACTATTCATCGCTAATTATGATGCAGAGTTATGACATTAGCCAGCAATATTTTTATGATGTAGAGCTAATTTTATTGGTGTTGTGTGAATTTTATTGGTGTTGTTATGATGCAGAGCTAATATTGTTATGAGTATAAATATGGAAATAGAAAACCAAGAAGAGGAAGAAAAAGAGATGGAAGAAGAGGAAGCTAGAGAAGAAAAATGACATGAAATTTTTAAAAATGTGTTGACAGTAAATGGAACAATACTGAGTTTGTTGGATAAGCACACCATTACCCTGTCTAATCAAAGCATCCCGCGTTCATTTACTAGGCGACCTGTCAATTCAAGAGGGTATGAATATATTCATGCTGTTTTAAATGATGATCCCGAACACTTTCGAAAACTTTACAGGATGTATCCGCAAGTTTTTCTAAAGCTATCCAAGATTATTAGAGAAAAAACACTTTTGGAAGATACAAGATTTATATGTATCGAGGAGATGCTGACAACTTTTCTACTTGTTGTTGGTCAGAATTCTCGATATTCTCATGTTGGTGACACATTCAACCGTTCACATTTTAGTACTAGTCAAAATTTCAACAAAGTTTTGAACAAAATTGCGGTGGATTTTATGGTTAAACCGGGCTCTTCAACCCCTGAAAAAATCAGAGAAAGTACGAGGTTTTTTCCTTATTTCAAAGTAAGTATATTGTCATTTTATTTTAATTGTGTTATATCATTATTACTCGTAAACATGATTTTTCTTGCATTTGTGATTATATGTTAATTTTTAAATTATTTTAGGATTGCATAGGAGCAATTGATGGCACTCATATTCCAGCTATGGTCCCTGGACGTGACACAAGCAGCTACCGTAATCGTCATGGGACAATTTCAAAAAAAGTTTTAGCGGCTTGTAATTTTGATTTACAATTTATATATGTTCTCAGTGGTTGGGAAGGATCTGCACACGATTCAAAATTATTAAATAATGTTATATCAAGGAGAAATGGACTTAAAGTACCACGAGGTATTTTTCTGTGTATTTAATTGATTTTTTATTTAGAAATTACACATGTTATTTTTTGGTGGACTGTGGATTTCCAAATAGACTCCAGTTTCTAGCTCCCTTCCGTGGTGTTCGTTATCATCTTCAAGATTTTCATGGTCAAGGTCGTCATCCTGAAAATGAAAAAGAATTATTCAATCTTCGTCATGCTTCCTTGAGGAATACAGTGGAGCGATTATTTGGAATATTCAAGTCTCGATTTACAATTTTCAAGACGGCACCTCCTTTTTCATTACAAACACAAGCCGAACTAGTTTTAGCTTGTGCAGGCTTACATAATTTTCTTCGTAAAGAATGTCGTTCAGATGAATTTCCAATTGAAGCAGATAGTGCAACTTCATCAGCAAATCAAGAAGAGGATTTTGAGCCACTTATTCATGAAACACAGGAGCAGCAACGTGAAAATGCTAATGCATGGAGAAATGAGTTGGCGAATGAAATATGGATGAATATGGAAAATATGAATGATGCTGAATGACTACTTTTTTATATTTGTTTTTAAAATTTTCCTTTTACTTTAAAAAGTCCTTTTATCAACCTCTAGAGGATATTTGCAAACCTAGAGCTGCCACTATTCAGTATTCTTTTTTTTTTGGTTTTGTTTTTGAGACATAAAATAATATTGTAATGCACTACTTGTGCAAGTTCTCTTACAGTTGAGAGAGGCATCCTGTTTCATGCTAGCCTTTTCTTTATGTTGTTCTTTCTGAAAAATGAACAAATTGTAGAAACCTTGCTGAACAAACTGTTTCACTTCTCTTGTACTGTTAAATCCAGATTTTGAAGTATATGGCATAATCTTGTGTATGCCTCACCCTTTTGCTGTGCAGTGTTGAGCATGTTTCACAAACATATTGGCTTTGGCTTTGTTGGACTCTGATTAATTGATCATATGTTGACGTGATGCTTTGATCTTTTATTCGAAAAACAGTTTTGACTCCCCTTTTTTTTTACTGTAAAAAGATTATTTGGCTTATGTCTAATTTTCATAGAAAATTTACATGTTCTGTGTTTTTGTTTCGCTATTCTTCCGGTGAGCACCTTTTGGTATTGGCAGAAGTTTTTGTTTTGCTATACGGTAGCTGATGTCTAAACTTCAGTTTGCACCTTGCGTTGCATGTACGATAGGAACTGTAACCTGAGACTCACCTTGCGTACGATCTTTTATAGTAAACGTCTTCAAAAGTATAGCATCTAAGTTTTTTGATTTGTGTTCATAAGTCATCTTACTGTTAATTAACAAGCATTCAAACTGGTATAGCAACTAATGAATCTCTGCTTAAGCAGTAGATAGACCTCTTAATCGCCGGGGACAGTTTATAGAATTTTAGAGCATGTACGACGGTACAAGTACACAATGATTTTGTAAATTGAATCAGAACCATAGAAGGGACCAGTGATTTCGATTTAGTTATTTTTTTATGAAAAGAATGAGGAGAAATGAACAACAATAACATGAATGAATGCAGGTGGTATCAAATGAAGCAAGAGCAATGTACAACATTGGTTTAGCTGGATTAACATTTTGGTCACCAAACATTAACATTTACAGAGATCCTAGATGAGGAAGAGGTCATGAAACACCAGGAGAAGACCCTTTACTAACAAGTAAATATGGTGCGTCATATGTTAAGGGTTTACAAGAAAGAGATGATGGTGATAAAAATTGCCTTAAAGTTGGAGCTTGTTGCAAACATTTCTATGAAACCACTGCTGTGACTTCATTTGCTCTCTGGGACTTGAACAATTTCATTTGCTCTGGTGTATATGTGCCTTGCAATGACTCCATCTTCTTTGCTCTAGTATTAAGTAATTTAAGTGCCTTGAAATGTACAAGTTGATCCAAATCAGGTAATTCTTTGAGAAGATCCCAACAACTACAATCATCATTATTAAATGATTTAACAGCTTCAACCATCTTCTCAACTGAATGTGTAATTTGCATGATAGCATCTGGATGACTAGTATTAGCAGAAGAACTAGAATTTCCCTCGACCTCAGATATGTTACGCTTCTTAGGTGCTGGAGGAAGAGGAGCATCAAGATTAATAGGTTCAGAAGGTTGGGCCAAAGGATCTTGGGAATCATCCAGTGTACACTATGTATAAGCTGCAGTATCATAATCATAAACCAAGTCATCCAACAGGTGATGCTTTTTACTTGCTTTGTCATCATAAGTTCTTGCATCAGTATTATCTCCTAGTCCTATTGCATTCTTCCCGATGGCAGTCCCATTTCCCACCGCAATTCTTAAATCATCATAGTCTCCAAAGGTGTCCGTACGATAACTTCTGTGAGAAGGATGTACCTAATAAAACACAATATGTTAGTATTATAAACATGTCAAAAGTTTATCTTTATTGTCTTAAAAATATGTACCTTAAAATAATCTTCCCAAACTTCATTCGGAGCAGTAAATTTTTTTGTTATAGGATCCCATCCAAATCCAGAATTAAACAACATCAATTTTGAATAGTTGGTGTATCTAGTTTTAAACCATTTCAAACGACTGAGATACTGGGAATGAGTTTTTTGACATCCAAGCTTTGCATTCAAAGTTGGAAGAATCTTTTTCTCCACGGTAACTTTATTGAATGAACCATTATTATCTCGCCAACCACGTTATGCAGCATCAACCATGAGTTTCAATAACTCATTACTTTCGTCAATTGTCCAAGTTTTATATTGACCTCCTTTTCCTTTTGAATTGTCATTCTCTTGACACGCATCTCCCATTTTTCTGTGTTATTGATACATATATATTATAAGAAAAAGGGATTATCAATAATTATACATCATGCAATTACCCAAAAAAGGACAATAAAACAAGGTTAAAACATAATACATACATGTATGCAGGTTTGGACTTTACATGCTTATATGCATCTAGAAAACTTTGTCATGTATCATATCAATTTCAAAAATAAAATATCCAACCATTCATAATTGATAAATTAACCACACAATAAACACACACACACACACACATATTTATATGATACAACTACAAGCACATGGAGAGAGAAGCAAAATAAAGAAAAAACAGTAATAGAGGGAAAGAAAAAGAAGCAAGAAAAAAAAGGAAGCTCTTTCGGCAAGGATGGAACCTTAGGGTGAGAGCTATCGTGGAGGAAGACAATGTCTTGTCAAATCTTCTAAAAAAGGACGTGACAATTTTTGGAGAAAATATACACATTTTTTCATAAAAAGTCTTTCACTTTTATTTTTCCACCAAAATCATTGACTTTTTGAATAACAAGTGACTTTTAACAACTCTTTAAAAGTTATAATTGAATATCTTAAACTTTTAAAGACTTTTTAAAAATCATGATACAATACCTCCTTACTTTTAAAGAGTATTTGAAAGTATTAATTGAAGGGTAATGCTAAACATAGCCCTTAGGGCTATGGTTAAGAATGAATGTAAGTGGATAAATGCATTTAATATGTCAGTTTTGCATGAAATTCATCAATTTTGCATCTATCTAAATATGATTATTTAGCAATTTGGAAATTTTTATTAATGGAAATTGATGTGAATACATGGGGGTCCACTATTATTACTTGGAAAATTAAATTAGTGTTATAAAGAAGCATTGGAAAACCAAAAATTAATTAAATAACTAAGACTAAAATTTGAAAACATGAGAATATTTAATGCTTAACCATAGCCCTTAGGGCTATAGTTAGCATTTCCCTTAATGGAATACCCCTAAACTTTTAAAGTCTTTAAAAGTATTTAAAAGTCATGATTGAATACCACCCCCTAAGATTTTCGAGGCGAAACAATCGACCAATTGCATTTGGAACTGAGCCATGGAAGTTGTTGTCATGGAGGTAAATTCCCTTGAGAAAGGAGAGATTTCCAATATGCGGCGAGAATGTTCCCACCAAGTGTTGCGAGCTGAGGTTGAGTGTTGTTACTCTCTGTCGTCTGGTGCTGCAAGTAACACCATTCCACTGACAGAAGTGGATGGAATTGTTCCACGAGTCTAGTGCACCCAATGGGTCATCTTTAACCGAAGCCTTAAAAGAAAGTAAAGCTTGGTGATCAGTGTCATTGCTTGAAAATGCAAATACATTAATTATTGATGTTGCTAATGAAAGAAGAATAAAGAGAATGATTAATCGGAGAGTCATGGTTGCACAATAGGAAAGAGACAATGGCAAAGAAAGCATGGGTACTGCACATTCATACAACAAAACATAGTCCTTATAAGTTTTACGTGAGGAAAATTTTTGTGGTCAAGGTCTGCAAACTATACCGGTATAGGAAATGGTGAGTGGGGTTCATTTTGTGTTTTGGAAACCAGCTAATTGGACATTTACGGATACTTGGAGGGTCAAAAGGAACGTTTTGAAACAGTGAGGGCTGATGGGTATTTTGGTGGAAACTTTGAAAGCTAAAAGGCCATTAAGCCTAGCCATTAAGCCTATTTATTATTTCATCGTTTAGAATATGGTAATGTCACTCCAAAACACTACACAGGACGCTGCAGGCATTCACTAGGAACTACATTGATCTGAGATTGATCTAATATTAACAAAGGAAGGAGTTAATCTATATTACTTAAATAGAGAAAACATTTTTAACAACAAAATGGGTAAACTGAGTGCAGCTCTTGTATAGCAAGCATCCTTCACATACATCACAATTCCTCTGGGGTAGCAGCTGAGTTGTCTTCTGTACATGAAAATCACATTTAGAATAGATACATAGTACTAAATGTAGCCTAAATGCCCACATGTATCAACAGTTATGAACTGCAACAAACAGTGTAAAGCAGATAGGCACCAATCAACATCCTATACTTCCGCTGTAACCCAGGTAGAGAAGTCATTGTAAAAAAAACTAATATAACATCGAGTTATTATTTATTAACTTGACTTGCTTGGCAATAGAGTAAATCTCACGTTACACGTAACCAAACCTTGAGTTTATCTTTTATATGCTTATTGAACCCTGATCTACAACAATGCATCAACTCTTATCGACATATATGTTGATTTATATTGTAATATGTAAAATCTTGAACTTTATTATTATGATTAATCATGTACTAGATTGTTGAATTATGAAACGAACATATCATTCTATGCACCTTTTTCACATTAGTCGTCATACAAGATAAAGAGATGAAGGAAAGGGGGCACGGAGGAATACTTAGCAAACCGCCTTTACTCACTGGCAAGCGCTTATCAGAGTAAAAATTAATTAAAATTACGTACATACTCTTCACTAATTATGACACTATTTCTACAAATACATTAATACGTTACTTAACAGATTATTATAACATAATAACTGAACTTATTGAGATGGCTAAGCAGTTTGTATTCTAAGAGAGTTTGTAGTGAGACCCTACATGTTGTAGTTGTATGTTCATCTCACTAGAAGAACACAATTGATTTTATGACGTTAAGCATAAGAATTTCTAATAACTGATGACAAGTTTAATTCTATACTCCACAGTTCATTTCACTAGAAGAACACTATTGATTTTATGACGTTAAGCATAAGAATTTCTAATAACTGATGACAAGTTTAATTCTATACTCCACAGTTCATCTTACTAGAACACTATTGATTTTATGACGTTAAGCATAAGAATTTCTAATAACTGATGACAAGTTTAATTCTATGCTCAACACTCAACAGTTCTAAATACAGCACACACATTAGCTTTCTTTCTTTGTATGTTTATTATAAGGACCTACGCTACTTCAATCAGACTTGGCCATCAGGAAAAAGTGCACCCCCACCCCCCCACAAATAACAGGCAAAAAAATTGGTCTGCCGACTGCCGCCATTACAAAGAGTTCCTGCCAGCACAATCTTTGGAAAAAAGATTCTCGTAAAGCTAATAGAAAGGTATAACATGGAATGTAAGAGTGAAGATTTGTAGGAGTGTATATCAGGGTAATTTTGGACTTCACGGGCTAGGATAATCTGTACAACAAGTACTCCATTGCTGGTGGCAGAGAGACTGATTGAATTAAGGTAAGCAAGTTTTTAAGCTAGAATTTTGTGCTTCTATCTTATAAAGATCCTGCATGCATTTTCGTACCACATGAAGTGTATAGTGGATATGTTACGTTAGAAAGTACAGCTAAGAAGATTATGGAGGATGAAAGAGAGATACAGTAAGGTAGTGAAAAGACGGCAGAGTGGAAAATCCTAGCTTACTGATACCAGTAAAAATAATATAATTATACAGACTACAACCATATATATTAAAATATAAAAGAGTAGCACAGGTAGGTGAATATGTTAAGCAGGTAATTGTGGAAAATGAACATTGACCAACTCAGAGACCTAACAGCATGACAGCGAATAGAAGGACCTAGGAGAGAACACACCAAGTCACTATGGAGAGAACATTTATTGTCAGCAATTAACACAAGAAAACTAAATACACCTTCATTTATTTATTTTCTTTTAATGAGTGACCTAAAATGGATTGCATCTTAATCCTCAGCGTTAGGAAACTGCTCCCAGGTGTTGAGATGTGGCCCACAGCGCTAAGAGATTGGTAACATTAATTTCATATTTATAACTCGCAACCTAGCAACCTTACCAAAACTTAACCTGAATGAACCCCAAAAGTAATTATTATGAGGACAAAAATGACTAAATTAGGAATGATAAGCTTTAAACAAAAGTATTTGGGCATCCAGATGTTAAAGATCCTGCAGTCATTTAGTTGCCACACAATAGTGTTCATTGGATAAGTTGAATGTTCAATGGAGGAAGAATATGTAGATCGAAAGAAAGAAAAATTAAAATCGTGGAAAGGCACCAGGGTGGAAAGATATTAGGCCTATAGATCTGCCTAAAACGTTTATTTCAGAAGACCGACTAGTAATTAATATTCTAGTCTCTTAGTACTTAACCATAACATAGTAATAATATATAAGTATGTAGCAAAGAAAGATCAACATGTTAATTAGTATGTAGCTAGGTATTTCCACTCATCTAAATTTGGAAGCTATGTAAACATTCATTTCTAACTACAAATAAATTCCTTGTGTTACATATTTAGAGAACAGGTAAAATACTCTGTACATAATTTATTAAAGCCATTCTTAGACAATTCATCTCGAAAATATTTCATGCCAGATTTAAAGCTAAATAACACTTTGAGGAGATTAAAACAGCGAAGCATTAACCAATACAATGTCTAAAAGAAAGAAAGATCGTACAGAAAGTGTACCTCGATTTGTTGCTATAAAGAATACATCTATTATCATTTAGATAAATATAATCTTGCAAGTCTTAGAATTTCTGCCAAATCTCAGCAGCTCCTTCTGGATCCTTGGCTTCCGCTTCGGTTCTGCACAATCAATCAATATCTTCTGCAAAGCTCTCCCGTTCTGGAGCAAGTATTCAACAACAGACATCTCGTCGGCCTTTCCACGAAATGCCCTGAATTCTATTGTTTTGAGATTTGACGATACGCATTCAGGGACAAGTCTTGGCTGATGCCACAAGCAGCAATAACGGTCTGCAGAGGTGTCTCCTAAATCAACCCCCTAAAAAGAAGAAGAAGAAGAAGAAGAAGAAGAAAATGTTTCAAAGGATACGTTCACAACCTCTTTTGCAAATGCATTGAATCACTATAGTGTATAACTTACCCAGGGAAGTAAAAGAGTTTGAAGGTTGGGTGAGCTTGCAAGTATCTTTGGCAGTAAATTCCAACAAGTCCAATTATTAACACGCAGCTCCAACTTAATTAAATTATGAAATACAGGAAAATTATATTCAGATCCACGACCCAAATCATGAAAATCAGAAACAGGACCACCATCAAGGGCCTTCAAATAGAAAGGCAAAACATTAGAGTCATTAATTTGCAGAAAATTTGGACAATAGTTCAACCAAGTAAAATGTCAGATTGAAACTTACCCCAACAGCCTTATCAGTTAAAGTCAAAGACTGGACATGGAAAATATTATCAAGAAGCCTGAACACGGAATCACGTAACTGCAATCGTTCAATTCCGACGCCAATATAAGCGGTTGTGAGGGACAACAAAGTTTCCTCAACAAATATATCTGCCAATGCAGAGTCACAAATTTTAATAGTCTCCAAGGCCGGCGTATCAATTACAATCTCAAGCTTACTTTTTGTATCAACAGGCTCAGCAGTTTTCAATGTCAAATTCTTGAGCGCAGATCCACAAACAGTGAGACAACAGCCACTAAGATATTCACACTTCATAATAACTAAATCTTCAAGAACCGGACAGTTGAGCAAAAGATTCTCAACTGACTCATAACTCGAAAACTCAACATAGTAGAATTCAAGAACCTTGAGCCTGGAAAAACAAAAATGGCTAGGAACATCAACCAAGATTTGCCGTTTGAGTCGTAAAACTTCAAACATCCCATACGTATACATATCCGGGATGAGTTCATACGTTCCACCACCTGTAACAAAAAAGCCAAGGCTTACATTTTTCACTCGGCGTTGGAGTGCATTAGTAATCCAGTGATTGACAAGGGTGCGATCATGAGCCCTACCACATTCCAAACCCAACTCCTCAATATCCAAATCATTATCCCTGTCCATTAAAAATTTATTAACACAACTAGTCAAATGTGGTCCAGATATCTTACCATTCGAATCATCGAAACGAAGACTCGAGAGAGACATACAAAGAGGCCTCCATCTCTTAGACAAGGTACTGGTACGCACAGCTGAATCAAATGGAAGAAATGAAAGGATTTTGAGGAGTACCAAGTCGGGCAAATCACTGATTCTATCTACCCTTGAAATCTTTGGTCTCTTTGTTGTCTTTGATCTTTTTGAAGCCATTAGTAGATATGAATCAAGAAACAAAAGGGGTGGGAGAAAAATTACAAGGGAATGTCTGTCTGAATCAAGAAACTAAAGAAATGTATGAATGAATTCAACGAAAGAAAAGGGGCAGCAAAATGAGGGCAGCAGGGTTTGAGTGCAAGAGATAGCGGGGCAGCAGTATGATTATAAATACTACTGGTACAAGTGTACAACTATACTAGGCTAACAGCATCCGCATTGGATGGCCCATCTTCAATCCCATCCCCATTATTTAGGGGAATCTACAATTTTTGAACAAAAAATAAGCTCCATCCGGATCCCTAAAACAGGGATATGATTTAGGGATTGTAATCCAACCCCCATACCCATCTCATCCCCTGCTGCCGCCAGAACATTTCTTCGTTTCTTTTTAAATTGTATTTAGGGTAAAAGGTCACTTTGCCAAGTCTTGAATATTAAAGTTTCCGTTTACCCTATTGTAAAGGCCCTACTATATTTTACTTTTTTTTCTTTTTTTCCCACAGCCGTCACACAATATTTGGTTCCGTCTGTTTGACGGTTAAAATGCTGATTGTGATGCACTGCCACCCTGCCACGTGGAGCCCTAATTTTTTTTATAAAATTTATTAAAAACTTTAAAAAAATCATAAAAACTTTAAATAAATCATAAAAAAATCGTAAAAAAATCATAAAAATTATAAAAACTTTTAAAAAAATTATTAAAAATTATAAAAATTTAAAAAATCATTAAACTTTAAAAAAATCATAAAAAAATTAAAAAAATCGTAATAAATTCATAAATTTTTTTTAAAATTATAAAAACTTTAAAAAAATTATAAAAACTTTAAAAAAATCATAAAAACTTTTAAAAAAATCATAAAAATTCAAAAAATAATAATAAATTCATAAAAAATTATAAGATTTTTTAATATAATCTTAATTTTAAAAAAAAAATGAAACCCACCAGTTCAATTTATAAACCTTTACTCTGTTATTTACATTTACACAGCCTCCCTTGTTTTAATTCACTACCCAGCACTGCATCCCCTTTTCCAAATAAACCCAGTCCTTCGATTTCTTCTAAATCGCCAGTTTCCCCCCATTCATTTTTTCGGCTTTGTTGTCTCTCTCTCTCTCTCTCTCTCTCTCTCGCGAACATTCTCGATTCCCTCTCTCTCGATTACTCTCGGTTTTCTCTTGTTATGTAAGCTCGGATACTTGTGTCTCAACAATCGATTATCTCCCTCTCTTCTAACCCTTGTTGCGTGTGTGTTGCAGCAGTTTTTAAAGCTTGTTTTTTTGATAAAGTTTTGATCTTTGTTGATTTTGTTGTGGTGGTTGTATCATCAAACGTGTATGGTTGGTTTGTTAGCTGTATTCGCCCTCCCCTGTTCTGGCCGTAGAAAAACTGCTGGGTGTGTTAGTGTGGGTGTGGTGGTGATGTGAGTTTAGTGTGCAAGGGGTATACATATAAGATTGGTTTGTGTCCTATCGAATCTGAGTGGTCATGGGTTGTGGTAAGTGTTATTGTGCTGCAGAGTGTGTAGGCTGGTGGTGTTGCGAACTGTTTAGAATCGAGGAGGCAGGGGTGAATAAGGGGGGGATGGCTGGAGGAGGTTGCAAGGTATGACACATTTAGTAAATCTTGTGTATATGCAGTTGTGTTTTGATTTTCCGTGGTAGTTAGGGCTTTGTTTTTTATGAAAGTACAGTTGATTGTGAGTTTTATTGTTTAACGGGTTGTAATTGCGGTTCGTAACCGGATGAAGAGTGTGAAGAACAGAAAATTACTAAGGCAATGAAGATGGTTGCAACCTCTAAGCTGCGAGCAATTCAAGTGAGGGCTGAAAATTCGCTTGGATTATGGCAGTTACTGCTCATTTATAAAGATCTTGGTGAAACTTTTTTGGTGATTTTTTTTAAAGTTTATAATTTTTAATAAATTTTTATAAAAAAAATTAGGGCTGTGCTGATGTGGCGTCACGTGGCAGGCTGACATTGCATCACAGTCAGCATTTTAACAGTCAAACTGACAGAACGAAATATTGAATGAAGGCGGTCGGGAAAAGAGAAAAAAAGTAAAGTACAGTAGGCCTTGATTAGTACAGTAGGGTAAACGGAAACTTTAATATTGTACGGTAGGCAAAATGACCTTTTACCCATTGTATTTATAGATAGTGGGTGAGTTTTGGTAATGAAAGAGAGAGAAAGAAGTAATATAAAAAAGAATATAGGGATATGAGAATGGAAAATGGGGAATGAGATGTAGAAAATTTTTGAAAATTTTAGGAATTTACTATTTTTGTTTGGGAATTTACTATTTTTAGTAAGTTTTTGGGGATGAGAATGGGGCTCCCAATGTAAATGCTCTAAGAGCATCCTCATTCGGTCATTCCGTTCCCCATCCTCAAATATTTAGGGGAAATAAAATCACCTCCATCACATTCCCCATTTTGGGGTTTGATTTTACATAAAAAAAAAAAATTAGTCCCCATATTTAGGGATTTTGGTTCCTGCCGATCCCCATATTCAAACCTTCTCTCTCTCTCCATATAATAATATACTAGCATAATAACCCGTGCGAGGCACGGGTCATCTTCTAACAATCGATATAAATTCTGTGTATTTTTACGATTTGAAGGATTTTTTTGAATTCAATTGAACCTTTTATGTTCATACATATTATAATATTATTATTTTAATTTATGGATTATTTTATTTATGTATAAATCATAAGAGCATTAAAAAGAGGATGTTTTGTAGCATATAAATATATTATATAGGTTATAACACAATTTCTTTTAGAACAAGAATAAAAGAACATAATAAAATTTGATATTAAAAATCTATAAAAATTGGTTGTATACATAATCATATATGATATTTTTGATAATTAAAATACAAATTTTATAAATAATATAAGTCATCATATATATATTTACTCAAAAGTTAAATTGATAGCAAATATAGGAAAAGGACGAGACCAGAGGTTTAAGTAATACGTTTTTTAGTTTAAACTCAAAAGCTTATTTAGCTCAATGGTAACAAGGATGAGTTTTTTTGAGGAAGGCATGAGTTCAATTCCCCACAACAATATAATTTGTCTAATTTTTTTGTTTGAATAAGAGAGCAATGACAATTTAATGTAATTTTTTAATATTTAAGGGCAAAACTGTACTTTCACAGGGGGTTTATTGGCTCATTTTACCCATATGTTGCTCTATTATATATAGAAAGAGATTGTTATAAATTCTGTATAATTTTACGATTTAAGGATATTTTTTAATATAATTGCACCTTTTATGTTCATACATATTATAATATAAGTATTTTAATTTATGTATTATTTTATTTATGTATAGATCATATGAGCACTAATAATAGGATGTTTTGTAGCATATAAATATATTGTATAGGTTATAAAAAAATTTCTTTTAGAACAACGATAAAAAGACATATCATCGATGTGAATAATACTCGTCATACAATACTTTCCAGATAAAATTATTACGCTCCTTAATATTTATTTCTTTAAATATCTCATCAAGATATAAGTCGCATAGAATTATACTCCGAAATTACGAGAGGGTTGATTCCCAACACTAACATAATTTCATATATTTTTTGCATAAATAATAAAGGGATGGTGCTTTTATAATTTTTAAACATATAGGATATTATCGTAAATTCACAATCATTAAAATGACACTTTTTTGCACTTGTGTTGTGGTTTAATATATATTAATAGATAGATCCTGTACCATATTATGAAACCTAAAATATAATATTTTTAAAATAATGCGAATCAACATTATTTTTACTTAAAAATTAAAATAATAGTAAAAATAAATAATTGAGAGGCCGGGTTTATGTAAAAGGTTTTTTTAACTCAAAACTAAAAAGTCAATGTAGCACAGTGGTCAGTAGGATAACTTGTGTAAAGGAGGTTCTAGGTTCGATTCATAACAAAAACTCATTTTTTTCATTTAAATAAAAGAGTGGCATTTCGTGTAATTTTATAACTTGTAAGGGTATAACTATAATTTCACAAGGGGATTATTAGCTCAAATTATGTCCTTGCTGCTCTATTATATATACCATTATTTTTACTCAAAAATTAAAATAATAGTAAAAATATGATAATGGAGTGGTCGGGTTTATGTAAAAGGTTTTTTAACTCAAAACTTAAAAATCAACGTAGCACAGTGGTTGGTAGGATAACTTGTGTAGAGGAGGTTCTAGGTTCGATTCACCACAAAAACTCATTTTTTTCCCATTTAAATAAAAGAGTGGTATTTCATGTAATTTTATAACTTGTAAGGGTATAATTGTAATTTCACAGGGGGTTTATTGGCTCAAATTATGTCCTTGTTGCTCTATTATATATAGAAAGATGTAGAACTTTTTTGATAATTTTAGGTATTTACTATATCTGTTTAGGAATTTACTATTTTTAGTAAGTTTTTGGGGATGGAGATAGGGACCCCAATGGGGATGCTGCTCTAAGAGCATCTCCAAGGATGAAATCTAAATTTGTTAGCTATAAGAGCATCTCCAATGGTATTGGCTAAAATAATATAAAATAGTGATTATGTAAAATTTATTGAATCTGTAAGGTGTTGTACTCCAATGGAGTTGGCTATAATGATTAGTCATATTTTAAAAATAGCAAGTTATTATTATTTCAAATTGTTAAAAATAGAATGTATTATTTTAATATGGTAATATTGATGATGTGGAGTTTTATTAGAGCATCTCCAAGGGGAATAGCTAAAATGGTTAGCTAAAATAACATAAAATAATGGTTAGCTAAAATTTGCTTAACCTGTAAGAGATTGTGCTCCAATGGTGTTAGCTATAATTAAAAAACAATATTTTATTATTATTTATAAACCTCAAATACATAAACTGTAAAATCCTTGCTACTCCAACCATGTTTATGTATCCTGGTTATGTAAAATTAAAGACAGAGATGACGTGGCACAAGAATAGAAGATATGTAAATTTTTTAGAGGATTTCTAAATATAGAGGATCTGTATCTTGTTTTCTAATATTTTGCCTAACAATTAGGATGTTACCTGAGGAACACACAATTTTACTTTAAATCTAATATTTTATTGGATCAAATATATGATATAAATGTTGAACACAATATTTTCAGATAAATTTCTATATGTTTGTATATGAAAACTTGACAAATTCTGTAAGTAGAGAGATAGAGAAGAAGTAATCACAGAATGAGTAATTTGTATATATTGTTGTATTTATTACAATGTAAAACTCCTATATTTATAGTAGGAGAAATGTACCAATAGTCATGGAGGTGCCTAACTAACTATGACTATGCTGTGTTGTTTAAAGTCTAGACGGTGCCTAATATGTTTGATAATGTTGACACTCCCCCTCAAGTTGATGCATATATATCACTCATGCCCAACTTGCCAATAAGTGGATGAAGCATCTTCTGATTTAAACCTTTGGTAAATATGTCAGCTATCTGGTCCTCCAATCTTACAAAGTGAATACCAATGGTATCATTATTGATCTTCTCTTTTATGAAGTGTCGATCAATTTCAATATGTTTGGTCCGATCATGTTGAACTGGATTATGTGCAATGGCAATAGCAGTTTTGTTATCACAATGCAGCTTCATTGGAGTTGCAGATGCAAGTCCCAATTCTTCTAGGAACAATCTTATCCACAATAATTCACGTACACCTTTAGCCATAGCTCTATACTCTGCCTCAGCACTAGATAAGGCAACCACAGGTTGTTTCTTGCTTCGCCAAGTAACCAAATTGCTACCAACAAATGTACAATATCCTGAAGTAGATCGTCTATCGTCTTGACATCCGGCCCAATCTGCATCTGTATAGCTTTCAACCCCGAGATGATTTTTTTTAGTAAACATTACTCCTTTTCCAGGAGCAGCCTTAAGATACCTTAATATCATATAAACTGCATCCAAATGTGGTTGACGAGGATCATGCATATACCTACTAACAATTCCTACTGCATATGATATGTCTGGCCTTGTATGTGCAAGGTAGATTAGTCGACCAACTAACCTTTGATATTGAGATTTCTCAACAATTTCACCAGCATCTCCACAAAGTTTATGATTTGCTTCTATTGGAGATTCTGCAGGTCTACATCCCAACATCCCTGTTTCATTCAGAAGATCAAGTGTATACTTCCGTTGTGAGAGGAAGATACCACCTGGACTTCTAGAGACCTCAATACCAAGGAAATACCGTAGCTTTCCTAAGTCCTTCATCTCGAATTCAGAGGCAAGCTTACGTTTAACATTAGCAATCTCACAGGTGTCGTTGCCGGTGATCACAATATCATCGACACAAACAATTAACACTGTGATTTTTTCATCTCGTCTTTTTATGAACATGGTGTTATCTGAGTTGCTCTGTTTGTAGTCAAATTTAATCATTGCTCCCTGAAATTTGCCAAACCAGTCCCTTGGAGACTGTTTTAACCCATAAATAGTCTTCTATAGCTTGCATATTTTCCCGATGGTCGCAGCTGTAGAAAAACCCGGTGGAACATCCATGTAAACCTCTTCTTTCAGGTCTCCATGTAAGAATGCATTTTTTACATCCAATTGCTGAAGTTCCCATCCAAGATTTGCTGCACATGATATCAAGACTCGAATAGAGGCCATCTTTGCTACTGGAGCAAAAGTTTCCTAATAATCAATCCCGTAAGTTTGAGTATACCCTTTTGCTATAAGTCTCGCTTTGTACCTATCAATCAGCCCATTAGGTTTCTGTTTCACAGTGAATACCCATCTGCATCCTACTACCTTCCTTCCAGCGGGAAGATGAGTTAACTCCCAAGTGCCATTATGTTTCAAGGCATTCATTTACTCCATCATAGCATCTTTCCATTTAGGATCACATAAAGCATCCTGCCAAGTATGCGGAACAGAAACACTAGACAAGGATGATACAAAAGCAAGTGAAGATGGAGATAATGCATTATAAGATACAAAGTTTGAGATAGGATGGTTAGTGCAAGAGCGTACACCTTTTCTTATAGCAATAGGAAGATCTAGAGTAGGATCAAGAGTATTACCATTTTCTGGCTCAAACACAGGAGATGCAGGATCTGTCTCGAGGTCAAAGGTCTCTGGATGCGGTAAAGTGGTGATATCATTTCTTTTCCGCCTGGAATATGTAATCAAATCTGGAATATCTAATCTATTTAGATCATATGACTCATTACTCGTATGTGGAGGAATAGATAACCTGTTTGAACTAGTGTTTGGAATAGGTATATTAATAAATGGAAGTGTCTGTGACTCATCTGTTGCTTTACTATCAAGACTATGTCAGTTTATCTCCCCCTAAAGCAAGGAGGAGGAACCCGGAGAAAAATAAGACATGTTCTCCCAGAAACTAACATCATGACTGACAAATATGCAACGTGATGGAGGATGATAACATTTATATCCCTTCTGAGTTGGTGAATACCCAATGAAAACGCAGCGGAGGGCCCGAGAGTCAAGTTTATCCCGAGAGGGAGCATGATTATGAACAAAACATACACTCCCAAATACTCGAAGGGGTAGTGGGTGTGAAGAAGGTGCAAGAACACAAAACAACGGTGTTTTGAATTTTAGGACACTAGAAGGACGGTTTATAAGATATGCAGCAGTCATGACTGCCTCTCCCCAAAGATATTTGGGAACATGCATTGTTAACATAAGCGACTGAGCAACTTGTTGTAAGTGACCAATTTTCCTTTCTGCTACCCCATCCTGTTGAGAAGTTTTGACACACGAAGTTTGATGAATTATACCACATGTGTCCAAATAAGATATAAACGGGCCTCCATATTCAGTACCGTTATCACTCCGAAGAATTTAAACAGAAGCATTAAATTGTGTTTGTACCATGTGGTGAAAAAGATTTAAAGCACTCGAAAACTTCACTTTTTTGTTTAAGGAGATATACCCAAGTAAGCCTAGAATAACAATCAACAAAGACAACAAACCATCTATACCCATCATGTGTAGGATGTTTAAATGGACCCCAAACATCAGTATGAATAATAGAAAATAAAGTAGAACTTCTTTAATTTCTCGATGGATAAGATGATCTTTTATGTTTTGCTAGTTCACATGGTTCACAAAAAAAATCTTCCTTCTTACAGTGTTTTACTAAGGCAGGGAATAGATGTGTTAGAACACCAAAAGATGGATGACCTAACTGTCTATGCCACTGATGCAAAGATTCAAAAGCAGAATTTAACTTGGATGACACCTGATAAGTTGAGGGAGAAATAGAATTCCCTTCCATAACATAAAGTCCATCTACCACTTTACCATTGCCAAGGACCTTGCCTGTCGCCAGATCCTGAAATACATAGTGGGAGGAAAAAAAGGTTACTAAACAATTAAGATTTTCAGTAATACGTTGAGCAGATAATAAGTTTGCTGTTAAGGAGGGAACATGTAACACATCAGATAGTGGCAATGATGATGAGAGGCAGTGAGAAGTGCCTTGTCCATGAACAGGTACAATAGCTCCATTGACAACACAAATATTGCCTGTTTCACCATTATATGTTTTTAGGAAACTAGAATTTCTAGTCATATGTGCTGATGCTCCGGAATCAATAATCCATGAATTATGACATTTATCGGAGGTAAAGTGACAAGATGTACCTGCATGGGCAAAATTAGCTGTATGTGGAGTGGTGTTCATTTGTGACATTAATTGGCGGAGGGTGTTGACCTCTGAAGCAGTTATCGTCCCTGTTGAAGAATAAGACTCACATTCTGATGCAGCATGATGAGCACTAAAAGGAATACCTCTACCCGTGCTTCTGCCAGATGAGACACCACGGTAACCACCTCGGCCACGCCCTCCTCGTCCTCGAATTCTGAGATGAGGGTGCAGGATAAAACATGTTTCACGAGTGTGGTTTAACTTCTTGCAGTAGTCACATTTTAGACTGGATTTTTCACCCATTAAAGCCATTGGTATCTGTTCAGGTTGTTCTGGCTCAGATTGCTGAACATTTCCAGTTAAGAGTGCAGATCGTTCAGAAGAGACGACCGGAGCCATGCTTTGCTTTCGACTTTCCTCTAATCTGACACGACCATAGGCTTCTTCCACTGTAGGAAATGGAACTTGTCCGATAAGTTTATTTTTTATTAAATCATACTCATCAGACAATCCGTCAAGAAACTTCATCACTTTCTCTACAGTCATCATCTTTTGATATTTTTCTTGATCTTCAGCATGTTTACACTCAAATATAGTGTAATGTCCCAACTCACTCCATAATGATGTAAGCTCAGAATAATACCGAGTTAATGTGTGGCTTCCCTGAGCCAATGCCCACATCTTCCGTTTGATCTCAAATTGCTTGGCTACATTTCCGGAGAAGGAATACGTCCGAGTGAGAGAATTTCACACATCTTCAGCGGTATCAATGAAGATATATGTTTTTCGAATATCAACCTCCATAGAGTTAGATAGCCATGAACACACCATGGCATTTTCAGATTCCCAATCATCGAAAGTAGTATCACTTTCCAAAGGTTGTTTGGCTTTCCCATTGATATATTTCATCATTCTATGAGATTTAAGTGTCATTGTACAAGCTTTGGACCATTCCAGAAAATTCTTTCCGTTGAATTTAGGGCTTACATACGGAGTACTATGAAATCCCGATTTACTGCTACTTATAGCAGTATTTTGGCTTGAAATTGCGGAATCGCCGGTATCCGTCATTATAAAATATTCAAATAACAATTATTCCAATAATAATTTCCCCTTTTTCTCGTTAAATCTTAACTACCCAAATATGCATACAAGCCAGTGGTATAGTTACAACACAGATCAATAATAAAGGGAGTATTTTCTGCACAAGTTATATATATATACGCAAATATGCATACAATTATATATCAGAAAATAAATCTTCACGAAACTGAAAAGTGTTACCACGGTTGGAATCGGGATGATGAGAGGAATAAGAGTCCCTGAAGAAATTTCTTCAAAAAATGCTCGGGAGAGGCCCCACGCGCTGGCGCGTGAGCGCGTGTGGCGGCTCGGATGCGCGTGTGGCGGCGCGTGAGGGCGTGTGGCCGTCCAGTTTTCCAGTTTTCTTCTTTCTGTAATCTCATCTTCTCCTGCTCTTTCCAGTGATATGCTTATATTTGTGTTTGGGTGTGTTTTGAAAATTGAGTTTTTTGACAGAGGTATATTTCTGGGTTTGTTTGCTGTGTTTGTTTGGTTTCTTCCTTCTTTGTTTCCCTAGGATTTCACATGCTCTGATACTATGACAAATTCTGTAAGTAGAGAGATAGAGAAGAAGTAATCACAGAATAAGTAATTTGTATATATTGTTGTATTTATTACAATGTAAAGCTCCTATATTTATAGTAGGAGAAATGTACCAATAGTCATGGAGGTGCCTAACTAATTATGACTATGCTGTGTTGTTTAAAGTCTAGACGGTGCCTAATATGTTTGATAATGTTGACAAAACTTTAATAACTAAATAAGATTGTGCATTTAAACAAATGGTGCAAAATCAAATTTTACAAAGTTGGACTAACATAATATGACACAAATTAGATAGCTAATTATGTTTACACCAAATGGTTTAAGGTAATATATTGTGATTTTTCCTTTGTCTTAAACATTAATTGCTTAAATCCACACTTTTAGCAATTTTTCTGGAACTTCTTTCCAAACTTCTTTGTAAATTGTAGATTTGACTGATAAACATTGTAATATTTTGGACCATTGCAGGTGTACAGGTTTTTCTTACTCATTATATTTTAAAAAAATTAAATTTTGTTCAATTATTAATTCGAAATATGGCTAAATCATGTATTCTAGAACTAGACATAGTTGATTATAGAACCTTGAGTTCTCGAATAAGTATAGTTGACTTCTCAAATGAGCTTCTTGAATAAGTCTTTTTAACTTCTCTAAGAGCAAGTCCAATGTATAGCTATACGTAGTCCTATAGCTGTAATATAGAACTAAGTTTGCAAAATCACCACTCCAATGCATATCTATACTTAATCCTATAATAGCATAAATGGATAGTTAGTCCTATATTTAGGATTAAAAATGGCTATAGTCATTTTTGTCATATAATCTCTAACCAACAACATAATACTTTTCATTTATCAAAAAATGTTAAAATACATTTTAAATGTTAGGTTGAATATATGTAGTTGGTCCTATAGAGCATTAGTTGTATTTTAAGACCAAAAACTACTTTTTGATCTCAAATTATAGCAATAGCTATAGCTATTTTAGCTTTAGCATTGAACTTGCTTTAACTCAGACATCTTGAATTCGTTTAAATGACTTCTACTTCTCTAATCGGTACTTTGAGATCCGGTGTGAAAATATTCAAGAGGTCCTTCTTCAATTTTTTTAAAAATAAATTGAAAGGAAAACTTAAGTTTGGAATTTGGAATTAAATAAATCAGCACATAATAAGTCACTAGTGGAAAAACAATTTATCCCACTCAAATACTAAAAATCATAAAATTGCCCAAATGAATGAAATTTATGCAAAAAAATAATCATAAAATTACCCAAATGAATAAATTTTATACTTAAAAAATAATATAATCAATAATATATATAAAAGTTATGAACTTTATTCTTTTGTACTAGATAATGTTTGTTATTATTTTAGAAGCAAGGACTCGTGTTTTAACTCAGATGCAAAACATGTCTATATTCAACAACAATGCCTTAAATTTTGTTTAATTTTTTATTATATTGATTAACAATAATGGAAGAGGAAAAATGTTAAATTTACAAGAATTCCAAATTGATTTTGATTTTTAACAAACACCTCAAATAGTATATAACTATAGGGAGCGGCATAACATTTTTGAGCATGTTAGAAGGGCCAGTACGATCAACTCTTTTGAGCATCTCCGGTCATACTACATGAACAAGGTATTTTCATTTTTGTAATCCAAACATCTTGAATTGACATTATATCCTATTATATAATAAGAATAAGATAAATACTAAACGAGTGTTTGATTCCTAATAACAACATATATTTTATAAATTAAATTTAAAGTAACTAATACAAAGCTTAATTCATAAGTGCACTGAGATTTGTTTATGCCTCAGACTAAAATTCTTCTAATCATATTATGTCTATGCTTGCTTTTGTGAATAAATACGTTATTAATTAAAATTAAGAAGAATTATATCCTTATATCCTTATATAAAATTAAGAAGAATTATATCAAAATAATCTTAACCATCAAATCTAAATTTTAAAATTAGACGACCAAGATTACATTATATTGAAAAGAAAATTATAATCTAAAAATGATATAATTAAAAATGATTGTAGTACAATTGAAATTTTATTTAATTTTTTATTAATAGTAAATCGCAAGTCCCTATTTGCGGTGTTCCGAACAAAAACATGCGATACGCAATCCAAATCACGGAAAAAATTAAAGCCGATCACTAGCTGAATAAACAAAATATATCTAACTTTTTTTACAACTTTTTAGTAAAAGTTGTAAAAAAATATATAAATCTCACCGATTTTTTTTAGTCTTCCTAGATTTTATTTTTTACAGCTTTTGCAGAAATATATAAATCTCACCGAAATTTTTGGTTTTTTTAACGATATATCCTAAACATGCATATACGAAAATCTCTTATTCTTGTAAAAACTTTGTAAAAATATTATTTTTAATGATATCACAAAATGTGTTTGTATCAAAAAATATTATCAAATAGATTTTTCATAATCGCACATTTTGTTATAGTAACACAATAAATTTTAAAGATAATGCCTGTTTGGCAACAACGGCTTAAAGCTAAAAAAGGCTTTAAGTCGTTTTTGCCCTGTTTGTGTACATCGGCTTTAAGCCGGCTTTAAGTTAAAAAATTGCTTTAAGTCATAAGTTCCATTTAGGTACTTTTGACTTATGACTTATGAAGTTTTTTTTTTTTTTTTTTCACGATTCTTGTAAAGCTTAAATATTATGAATTTTAAATTTTTTTAAGTCAAATTTAACTTTAAGTCAAAATTATTAAAATTCCATTTAACTTTAAGTAAAATTACCCAAACACATTCATTCAGCTTAAAGTAAACAACTTTACTTTTTCCTTTAAGTTAAAACCACCTCCATTAAGTCAAAAATAACTTATTTTAAGCAATGCAAAACACCCTCAATATCAAACAGCTAATCTTCGATCGATGCTTTTTTCATTTTAATTCTATAAATAAATAATACAAAGAATAGTAGGGTTAGTTGATAGCATTTAGGTCTAGAAAAGACTTTTTTTTTTTGCTCAGTTGGGGTGAGTTTCAAACCGTGACCTCCTTATATCAATGCTTTGGTCCCTACAGGACAACTTCTTTCCTTAACTTATACTCCCTCTGTCCCATTCATTTCTACCCACTTACTATTTTGGGGTGTCCCATCATTTCTACCCATTCCAAAATTAGTAAAGTTTTAATAATAAAAAACACTATTACACCCACTAACTTTCCTCCACTATCTCAAATTTATAATATAAAACACTATTACACCCACTACTTTCTTCCACTATCTCAAATCTATTATTAAAAATTCATAGGTCCCACCACTTTATCCACTTTTCATCTAATTTTACTCATTTTTCATACAATTTCTTGGTCTCCGTGCCCGAACCCAGTGGAAAGAACCCACTGGGACAGAGGGAGTATATACCTATATATAATTGGTGCAAGATTATTAAATAAGAGTCTTGCTCAGATGAGAACCACCACTTATGGTGAGATATGAGATCTAATCATATTCACCCATTTAAATACATTATATTCATCTCTTACTGTTCATTTAATATTTTAATATTTTATATTTGGGATTTTATCTTTCTAATTCAACCACCCACCACCAGTAACCACCTCCGGCGACCACCAGAAAATCACCACCGACAAACATAAAATCACCACCGCCAAACCAGAAATCACCACAAAAAATACAAAAATACAAAAATCACCACCAAATAACAAAAATCACCACACTCCGCCACCTCCAACCATCGCACTGCCGCCACCACCAACAAAAATCACCACCAAATAATGAAAATCACCACAACCAAAACCACCACATCACCGCCCCCATCTCCGGTCACCACCGGAAGCCCAAAAATCACCAAAAAATTCAATATTCAATTTTTGAATCCATTTTTTCAATTCATTTCTTACAATTCACTACACGAATCCATGTTTTAATTAAATCTAAGATTGTTCAAATCTTCAATTTCTTCTCCGGTGCCTTGCAAAAAATTAAAACACACAAATTGACACACAAAATCTGTACGTATATAAACACACATAATTCCGGCAATAACTCCATTGGTCAGATCTGGACGAATAAGAGGAGATCGCGCCTGGCGGCGCCGGAGGAACGAACGGAGGCGAACAGTTGAGAGAGAGAGAGAGGAGAGAGAGAGAGAGGCGACAGCTTGGGGGCGGGTGGCGGGCGACGACGGCGGTGCAGCGGCGCGGCGTGGCGGGGTAGGGCGGGGCGAGATAGGGGTGGGGGTGGGGGTGGGGGTGGGGGTGGGGGTGGGAGATGGGGTGGGAGGCAGTACCGTAAGTGTGTGTCGTGTGTGTTTTGTGTGTGTAATGTGAGTGTATGTTTATTTTGTGTATGGTTAAGATTTGATGTGTGTATAAAAATTAGATGGCTGAGATTAGATCTCAGTTCTCACAATAATAAGGGGTTCTCATTTGAGCAAAAACCTATTAAATAATACTAGGTATGATATTGTGTGATCCTCACGTGAATAAACAGGTAAAACTAAAAAGAAGGTAAAAAATTAGAAAATATCTTTAAAACTATTTAAAAATTAATTATTATAATAATGAAAAAAATTACAACTTGAAATGAATAATTATTTTTTATATTAAATGCATCTTCAAAAATATAATTTCGTCAACCTTTACCTCCTTCACAATTTCTTCCAAGAAAGCACACCCTGAAATTCCTAATTCTTTAAGTTATTGTGGACTTGGAAAGCCTGGGAATGCAAAAAGAGGAGAGCATCCAGAATATTGAACTTTATACAGCTGATTGCAGCTCATGGAAATTGTGTATCTCATTCTTACAACTTATATCCCAGCTCCTTAGAGCAATCCAACAATGTCTTAAATTGATGTCCTTAGCTAAATTTAGGGCATTTAGGAAAAAATTTGTTCCAACAATGTCTTAGTGGTGCCTTAAAACACTAGGACATCCATCTCATCCCCTATTTTTAGTACACCACTAGTCATGCATTATTTCATTTTTTATCAATAAAAAAATTCACTTTCCTCCTTTTCTACCCTTCTTTTATCAAATATATTATTATTTTAATAATAAGGCACAAGGATAAGGCATATTTTTGGAGTTGATACATAAAAATAATGTCTTAAATCACTAGGACACTAGTCAAGGGCGGGGTAAACAAATTTGGGGCCCTGTGCGAGGTCTTAAAATTTGGCCCTCTATTTATATGAGCTGTCAGCAAAGAGATACATTAAAAAATAAAGACGTTAGTTCTATTAATTAGAGAAACTGTTCAACTTTCCAAGATGATCAATACTCAATTTATGGTAATATATTTAAACATTACAATAATTAATTTACTTTTATATATTGTTACTCTCAATATTTTCCAACTTTACTAGTTAAACTTGCCAAATATTTTTTTTTTGACAGAGCCAAAAGAAAAATTATGAAGTAATCTGAATTTTTTTGGTTAAAATTTCAAAATCTCTCTACATATATGTATAAGGAGGAAAAAATTTTGGGGCCCTATATTTTTGGGGGCCCTGTGCGGTCGCTCACCCCGCGCACCCCCAGCCCCGCCCCTGACACTAGTTTTTATGATATTTATAAGGCATTATGTAGGACATTGTTGGACTTGCTCTTAGTTGGCAAGTAAATTCATGTCTTAATTCCCAACCCTATCACTTCCGGTTTAATTTCCTCAAAACTGACTAGAGCAAAATTCACTAAATTTGGGAACTTAGCCTAGAAGGATCAATGACATTCATTTGTGTCAACTTATATCCAAGCTCCTTAGTTGGCAAGTAAATTCATTTTCCCTTTTTGTTTATTTAAGGAAGCTACAAGTACCTTGAAACTACAAGTTACTATGCACAATTTCAAAATCATATGACCAAAAGAAGTAACTCAATTTTATTTTGGCTAAATAAAGTAACACTTTTTCACTTTCAAGGAACTTGTAGTCGAAAAAGCTCCTGCAAAGTGAGCTATATTTTTTATTATTTCATCGCTTAGGATATGGTAAGGTTACTTAAAAACACTGCCACAGGATGCTGCACACATTCATTAGGTACTACATTCATCTGAGATTGAGCTAATATTTACAAAGGCGGGAGTTGATCTACATTACTCAAATTAATAAAAAAAACATTTCAACAATGAAATGAAGAAAATGAGTGCAGCTGATCTTGTATAGCAAGCATCCTTTACGCACGTCATAATTCCACGGGAGTAGCAGCTGACTTTCTTCTGCACATAGAATTCGCATTTAGAATAGAAATTAAATAAGACTGGATGTAGCCTAACTGCCCTAACATGCAGAAAGATTTATGAATTGGAACAGAAAGTGTTAAGCAGGTCGGCATCAACAACCTATATATTTACATATAAATAGACCAAAATATGAAGCTTTACTTCAGTTGCAAAACCAGGTAGACCAGTTCTCATGAAGAAGCACAACCTATGTGTATCGGAACTATCGTAGCTTTTATGGTAAACCCGCAAGCCATATAGTCTTGAAATTAAATTCTAATAAATTTAAAGTTCAAAACAAGAACATTGCATGCATTTTACAAAATAGAAGTCATTGTACACACAAAAAAACTTAATTAATATCGCCTTATCTTGAGTTCATAATTTACATTATTAAACCCTAATCTCAACATTCAACATTGCACTAAATCTTTTCTACATATATGAACATAGTTATATTATATTTGGTAACCCATTCATACAACTGAATCTCAATTAATATGTTGCAGAACCTATATCATTTTACAGTAAATCTTGAACTATATTTTGTGATAAATCATGTATTAAATTGTTGATTTACAAATCGAACATATCATTCTATGGTAAACCTTTTTCACCTTCATCTCCGTACAAGATAGAGACATGAAGAAATAGAAGGGGACAGGGATAACATGAGAAAAATACGTAACAAAGCCCCACCTTCACTCACTGGCCAGCGATTTTCAGACTGAAAATTAATTATATTAAAATACATACTCTTCGCTATTAATTACAACATTAAATTGACATATACATTGACATGTTCCTCACTAGATTATTATTACAACATAATAACTGAACTTGCTAAGATGGCTAGGTAGTTTGTATTATAATAGGGTTTGTAATAGATTGAAACCTACACATATATATGTATTCATCACACAAAAGGAAATTTTTTGATTTTTTGACCTTAAGCTTATGAGTTTCTATAAATGATGATGAGTTTAATAATACACCTCTGTTCTAAATACAGCGGAAAATACTTTTTGGAATACAAATGATAGTGTGCATAATAACTTTATTCTTTCTTTGTATGTTTATTATGAAGACCTACCCTAGCTAGTAGCTACTTGGATCGAACCTGGCCATGAAGAAATAAACATTATTCGTTTCAGGTCAAAAGCTAACTAGAAACTTGAAAGAAACCCAAAAGAGAGTTCGTCGCAGCACCACTTATATAGAGGAAAATGTGGAATCGTAGCCTTGTAATATGAAAACTTTTAGGAGTTATTTTACGGTTATTTTGGACTTCACACAGTCTGATGTTCTGTACAAGAAGTACTCCATCGCTGATGACAGAGAGACTGCCAGAATTAAGGTAAGTGAGTTTCTAATCTAGGATTTTGTGCTTCTGGCCTATAAAGATCCTGCAGGCATTTAGGTACCCCATAAAGTGTTCTGTGGCTTTGTTAAGTTAGAATACTGATCCACATAAAACAGCAGTAAAAATTATATAATTATATATGTAGTACAAAACCATCATACAGTAAATATATGATAAACATGGCAAATAAACATTGACAAACTCAGACACCTAATAGCATAATAACGAATACAAATACCTAGGAGAGAACCCACCAAGTCACTATGAAGTGAACATTTATGGTCGACTTCGGGAATTAAGACAAGAAAGCTATTTGTTTCTTTCAACTAATGACCTAAACCAGATTGCATCTTAATCTGTGGCGTCAGGAAACTGCTCCCTTGCACAAAGAATAGCAATTATTTCAAGATGCAGCCCATAGCGCCAGGAAATCAGAAACATTCATTTTATGTTTATAACTCGCAACCTAGCCACCTTATCAAAACCTAACGTGAAATGACCCCAAAAGTAAGAAAATTGAGGACAAGAATGAGTAATGATAAGCTCTGATTTTGTGCTTCCAGCATATTAAAATCCTGCAGGTATTTAGTTACCAAACAATAGTGTTCACTGAATAAGTAAAATGTTTAATGGAGGAAGATTATGTAGTTTCAAAGAAAGATTAAGTAAAGTCATGGAAAGGCACCAGGGTGGAACAATACTTTGCGTACTGATCTGCCTAAAAAGTACATTTCAGAAGACCGACTAGTAAATAATGTTATAGTCTCTTGGTATTTAACCACATTATAGTAATAATATATTAGTATGTAGCAAAGGAAGATTAACTTGTTAATCACTTGTTATTGGTAAATGAATATTGATAAGTCCAAATCTTATCCAGGCCCAAGTATCTCCATAGGTGGCTGGAATGATGCGGTTCAGGTGAAGGTTGGGAATCTACAATGCTCGGCAGTGGGTGGTGGTTCTGTGTAATGAATTCACTGCTCCTTTACTACAATTACTACCAAAAATAGATGATAAACTGGTATTCGAGAGACCAGGACTCTCCTTGAGTTCTAGATAAGCTTAATACAATTTAGTTGATAAGAACTCCAACAATAAAATCACACCTTATATCTGTACTCCCTCTCAACTTGCTAATTACTTTTCTATCCTTGACTATTTTCTGTTAAGACTTCTTTGCCCTTGCGCTTACATCGTGCATATGTACTTAAAGGCCCAGGCTGATTCATTGCAATACCCCGTCCCCAAAGATTCACCTTGTCCTCAAGGTGGAAAAGAGGAAATCTGGCATGTGTAGATTCAACATCTTTCCAAGCAGCCTCAAACAGTGGTAAGTTCTTACATTTCAGCAATGCTTCCAGGCGATGCTCAGACCCCATTTGTACTTGTCGAACATCAAGTAAGACTTCAGGTTCCACGGGCATATCTAGGAACTGATTTACTGAAATACCAAGCTCTGCATAAGTTAATGGAGAGAACCAAAAGCCCCACTCCAACCAGTTCGGTAAAGAGGATCGTGGTATTATGAAGCCACAAAATAAGAACGTTGCTAACACGTAGAAAAGACCACAGAAGATAGCAAGAGATTGATCAGGATATATGGAAGCTATCAGACGAAATGCTGCTACCGATACTTGATTCAGTAAAAATAGCAATAGTAACTGTCGAAAAAACCTTTCTGGTTCAGGGTTGTAACCTATGACATAGTAGGTAAGTGCGCACCAAATAAAAGCATCTAGAAGTGAAAATGGGATCTTTGGAATGACTGCTGGAATGGAATAAGCCCATGCAGGGTAAAAGTAGGAATCCCTTTGCTTGTAGAAGATGGTAAGTCTAGAAACAGTCATGGGAAGCTCTGGGATTGCATGGGGGGTTATTCTGATTAGGGAATAAAATAGAGAAGCCAGGAAGTAATTAGCACCAGAACGTGAGATATTTTTAGAACCAGCTAGGTCAACAAGATTGAGCTTCCCGCACGTGATCATTTCCTCCCCTTCTGGAGTACACTCCTTAATGTGAATTGTGATTGAAAATATTATCAAAATTGCCCTTTGAGCCCCTTTAGTACAATCAATATACTGGCAACGACGGCCGCCACCATGAGACATGCAGAAGTCTGTATGACCTTCGGCACTTTTTGTGCATTCAAGATGACATCTCCGGCCACCACCGTGTCCTTTGCAGAACATCGTTTTGCCTTCAGCTCCCTTATCACATCCAGACTGCTGACACCTTTTGCCACTAATAATTTCAAGCAATAGTACACCAAAGCTGAAAACATCAGACTTGGTGGAGTACAGGCCCTCCATAGCAAACTCAGGAGCAATAATATATCCATATGTTCCAACTATTTTGACAGTGCTGCTAGCTTGACATTCGCTGCCTCCAAGGATCCTTGCCATTCCAAAGTCAGAGATTTTTGGATTTATTTCTTTGTCCAGTAACACATTACTTGGTTTAAGATCTCTGTGAATGATTCTAAGACGAGAATCCTGATGAAGATACAACATTCCGCGGGCAATTCCATTTATAATATCTAGACGCACAGTCCAACTGACTTTTGCTCGTTTAGATTCATCATTAAGAAATAAATCCAGACTGCTGTTACTCATATATTCGTAAACCAGTATTCTTTCCTCTATGTCTACACAAAAACCCAAGAGCCTGACAAGATTTTTATGCTGCAATTTAAAGATCAGTAGAACCTCATTTATAAATTCATCTGAACCTTGAGTGGAGGTGGCTGAAAGTCTCTTGACTGCTATGTTCTTGCCAGTAGGTAGAGTGCCTTTGTAAACAGGACCAAACCCTCCTTGTCCAAGCTTGTTAGAATCAGAGAAATGATTTGTTGCTACTTTTACAGACTCTATAGGAATATAGGGAAATTCTTGAGGATCCAGGTTCTTCGGAGCTTGAAACTTTTGGAGCATAGAAGATGGGTCACTGTGCTCATTAGTTTCAGGTAACTGAATTTTCTGACAAGAGAATCGGTCCTTCCTATTGCTCAGTTGATTCCTCATTGCAAGACAATAAATGTAGAAGCCAATCAGTGTTACAAGTACAGCCGTGGCTCCGAAGGAGAGAATTACAATCATCAACTTGTTTTTCCGAGCACTGTGTTTTTCCAGTTCAGGTGTTGGAACACGGTTATCATCTTGATTTATCGGGTAGAACTCGTACCTTAAGAAGCAACTACGACTAAAAAGTCTTGCTCCTCGATAATGGTAGCAGCAACTTGAAAAGTTTGATATTGCAGTTTCAAGGCATGCATAGCAGTCATCTGGAGACAAGTCTTTAGTACACTGCCCAAATGCATGAATTGGTTCATAGTTATGGTCAGGAACATTTTTAAGGCCATTTTCTTCCACAATTTTGGTGGTTGATTCGCAATTTAACAAGAAACAGCTGATTGATGCAGCACTCAATTTTGCCATCTCAAGTAACCTCTCAAAACTACTAGGTTCTTCATTCACTGATGCCAAACACCCCGACCCTGAAGTACATTCCCCAAACTCCTCTTCCACAAAATTCTCATTTGCACCCACCCCTTCATCATCATCAATACCACCATGGCCCCCATAACTGCCTCCCGGACCTCCGCCGGACCCACTAGCCCTATAACCAACCCCAAAACCCACACCTATTTGACAGGATCCACCCAAACCAATCCCATTTCTCAAGTCATCATAACCTCCACCAACATCATTCATCACATAAAATTTTCCATACTCATTTTCATGAAACTTCTACGAAATAGTTTTATCAAACATGGCTACTTGGTTGGAAGTATTTACACTTACAGCCTTATCACGCTTGTCTGAAAACCTCGATGTAATGGTAGAACCTTTTTCACCAGACCCAACAAACCCCTTGCTAACAGTTAGGAGAGTGATATTAAAAGCTTCATCAATTAAATTGGAGTTTCTATCAGGAATTACCTTAAACACCTGCTGTACCGAGAATTCAGTATTGTAGATATAAGATGGCATTGATGAACAGGTGTTTGATGGGATTGTACCTGGGGCGATCGACTTTGGAGCTTTTTGGACAAATATTCTCTCAGAATTTTCATCAAACACCTGGAGTGCGGGCATCTCAGGTAGTAGTTTTGACATCTCCTTTGCTTGTGTTCCTTCTCCACCAACTTCAATTTCTCTTCCCCCCTCGTCGTTCTCTGCAGCAAGCTTTGATACCTCTTTCGCCTCCAATTCAGCCCCCATTTTCTTCGCCTTTGTGGTCCGGCTTTCCATAGCCCACTCCGCCAATGACTTACGTACCGCCTCCCTAGCTTTCTCAAATGCCTCCTCCATCCCTTTCTTAATCAACTCCTTCATCTCCTCTCCAAAATCTGTCAACAACTCCTTCATCTCCTCTCCAAAATCTGTCAACTTCTCTCCCATTAGATCGAATGCTCTGATACCAATTTGTAATGAATTCACTGCTCCTTTACTACAATTACTACCAAAAATAGATGATAAACTGGTATTCGAGAGACCAGGACTCTCCTTGAGTTCTAGATAAGCTTAATACAATTTAGTTGATAAGAACTCCAACAATAAAATCACACCTTATATCTGTACTCCCTCTCAACTTGCTAATTACTTTTCTATCCTTGACTATTTTCTGTTAAGACTTCTTTGCCCTTGCGCTTACATCGTGCATATGTACTTAAAGGCCCAGGCTGATTCATTGCATTCTGCGGCACCTCCGGAGGGATAATCACAAGAAATTTTGGTGGAGGAAAATGGGTAGTGGTTAAGAGAGGAGTATCAATGATTGCTTTTGTGTGAGTAAAAATTTGTAAACCCTGACAACTCTTATCTTTGGTCTAGGGTTGAGGGGTTTACCTAGACTTGTCCTGGAATCCAGTCCTAGCAGGTGGATGGCTGTCATTCTTCTAGTGAGGTTTTACCCGGGCTAGGGTTTTTAGGTGGTCGGGCGCAGCTCGGCACGTTAAGCACGCCTGCTTTGAGCCCAGAGTTGCAAGCGCCAAGTTCTGCTATCAATTTGCAGGGTGTCATTTTGGAGGTGGCTTCTGCAAGCGCCACGTGTCCGGGGCAGATGGGATTCTCTTTTACTGGACTCTTATCACTGTTTTGGCTTTTTTTCCTTCTGCCTGGGCCTAAGTTGGACCTTTCATTCATTCACATACTGACAAATATACAGCAACTCAAAGTTTCAGAGACCTAAAATATAGATGATATATCCAAGACATGTGAGAGGATCAAGAAAGTCGCTATTAAAAAAACATATAAGGTCGGCAATTGAAAGAGATATCCAGATACACCTTCATTTATATTCCAATTGTTATTACTAGTGACCTAAACCGGATTCATGTATCGGTTATCATCTTAGCTAGGCCATTTCCACTTATGTAAATTCTGGAAGCTATGTAAACATTCATTACTAACTACGAATGAATTCCTTGTGTTACATATAAAGAGAACAGCTGAATCACACAATCTATTAAGTGCCATTCTTAGACAATTCATCTCGAACATATTTTATGCCAGATTTAAAGCTAAAATAACACTGTGAGGAGATTAAAACGGTTAAGCATTAATCAATAAAAGTGTAAAAGAAAAGAAAGCTTGTTAAGAAGGTGTACCTGGAATCCTTTGTTGCTATATAGATCAGATACATAATCATTTAACTGATAAAATCAATCTTGCAACTTTTGGAACCTCTTCCAAACCTCAGCAGCTTCTTCCGGATCCTTGACTTTTTCTCTGGTTCTGAACAAGAAATAGATATCTTTTTTAAAGCTTTACCGTACAGGAGCAAGTATTCAAAAAGTGAAAACTCGTCTTCTGTTCCAGAAAATGCTCCATATTCAATTGTTTGAAGATGTTTTGATAAGCATTCTGGAACAACTGTTGGTTGCCTCCACAAGCCGCAAACATACCATTGAGAGGTGTCTGTTAAATCAACCCCCTAACAAGGAAAAGAAATAAAAAGCTTTATAGCATACATTCAGAAACTTGTTAGGAAATGCATTAAATCAAAATGTTGTATAACTTACCCATGGAAGTGAAAGACTTTGGAGGTTGGGCGAGCTTGCAAGTATAGCTGGAAGTGATTTCCAACATGACCAATTATCCACGCGAAGCACTAACTTTATCAGATTATGAAATGTCGGCAAATCATAATCAGACACACCATCGAGGGCCTTCAAATAAAAAGGCAAAACATGAGTCATTTATATTTGCAGCAAATTTGGAAAAAAGTTCTACTAAGTTAAATTTCATATACGACACTTACCCCAACAGCCTTATCAGTTAAAGTCAAACACTCGACATTATAAATTCTGTCAAGAAGCTCAAACAGAGAATCACGCATATGCATTCGTACAACCCCAACAGAGATATGAGCAGTTCTAACGTTCTCCAAAGTGTTGTTCTCAACATAAATATCCGCCAATGCCGAGTCAGTAATTTTAAGAGTCTCCAATGCCGGTGTATCTATTATAATCTTGAGCCGCTTTTGTCCACGAATCCACTCATCACATTTCAGTGTCAAATTCTTAAGCTTCGATCCCCAAACAGTGAGACGACGACCACTAAGCCATCTACACTTCTTAATAACTAAATCTTCAAGAACCGGGCACTCGAACAAAATCTCCTCAACACACTCATAACTAGAAAAAGTAACATAGCAAAATTCAAGAACCTTAAGTCTCGAAAAATTAAAATCATCCGGAATTTTGATCAAAATGTCACTTCTTAATCGTAAGACCTCAAACTTCTCATACGTATACATATCCGGTAACAGTTCATATTTATCATCCTCACCACTAAAACTAAAATTCAGGGTCATGCATTTCACATTACATTCAAGTGCTTTGGTAATCCACGTATCGATATGATTGTCATCGTAATCCCAAGCACAGTTCAGACAAAGTTCCTCAACATCCAAACCATTACGAAGCAGCAAGAATCTATTAACTGAATTAATGAAAAGTGGTCCAGATTTATTACCATTGGAATCGCTGAAGCGGAGATTGGGCAGAGATAGACAAAGGGGCCTCCATCTCTTGGAAAGAACACTTGTTCGCACAGCTAAATCAAATGGGAGAAATGAAAGGATTATAAGGAGAAGTGTGTCGGGTAAATTGCTGATTCTATCTTCTTCCCTTGAATTCCTTGATCTTTTTGTCTTTGAAGCCATTAGTACTGAAGTGAATTGTAGTTGTGTAAATGAATTTAAGCTCCAAATGTATATATGAATTCAAGAAAACAAGGGGATGGCTATCGGGAATATAACTCACAAGTCCAAAACGATTGGCAAGGGGACTTCGGGTTAAAGGAGTGTAATTTTTATTTTGGCTTAATGACCTTTCTATCCTTAAAATTTATTAATTACTCCCTCCGTCTCTAAATATGTTTCCTGTTTCCTCTAGACACTTTTGACAACGCATACTTTTAATTATTAATATCTTCAATTTCGTATTATTATTAAATATAAAAACTTCACTGTATTAAAGTACTCATAAATACGAATACAAACTATATTTTGTCTTATAAATAGTGTAAAAAGTCAAAACAGGAGACACAATATGAGACGGAGGGAGTACCATGTACTCATCAATTAGTGATGTTTCAATTTGTACCTTTTAATCCCTCATATATGTCAGTGCACCCTTCTTTCTATTTTTTCTTTAATAATACCCCTACACAATATGTACACATCATTGTAGGGGTATACGAGAGGGACATGGACAAGTACAGGGGACAAGGACAGGAGTGAGGGGAGGGAGAGCGTGAGGGAGCAATAATTTTGAGCGAGTTATCGAACTTCTGAAGAAGAGGTGATTGATGAATTTTGTGAGCTGGAAACATGATATAGTCAAGGAAATTGACGTTGACATGATTGATTAGGTAAATTGCTAAATCAAATGGGAGGAATGAAATGATTACAACGAGAAGCGTGTCAGGTAAATTGCTGATTCTATCTTCTTCCCTTGAATTCCTTGATATTTTTGTCTTTGATCGCTTTGAAGCCATTAGTACTGTAGTGAATTGTAGCTGTGTATATGAATTCAAGAAAACAAGGGGATGGCTACCAAGAATATACTCCCTCTTCCCTCTCATTTTTTTTAAATTACTATTTGAGACGTCTCTTTCATTTCTTTACGTAAATAGTAAATTTCCAGGTTATTAGAGCATCTCCAAGAGGCTCTTTGTTCAAACTCTTAACTCAAAAAACATTCAAAACATGAGGAGAGAAAATGAAAATATTGTTCCAAGAGACTTTTAGTGACTCTTAAAAACAATAAGAGCCTCTTCTCTCTCCTCATTTCTAAGAGACACTAGTAGCTCTTAACTTGTATTTAATAATAAAATATACATGTCCACCAATTCTTGCACAACTTTTGGTTATAGTGAGGTTAATTTATGAATAAATTATAAATAAAGAGCTAATATAAAGAGGATTGTTGGAGTTTGACACATAAACCAATGTAATAACCTTCCAAGAGCCATTTATTTATATTATTTTGAAGAGTCAATGTAGGAGTCGCTTGGAGATGCTCTTACACCCACCACTTTTTTCCAATATCTCATATTTAATAATAAAAAAAATACTATTACACCCTCTACTTTTCTCCACTATCTCAAATCTATTATTAAATATTGAAGAATGGGTTATCAAGGCCTACCATCAGGAGTTAGTCCAATATATTATTAAGTCTGATATTACAGCCAGCGACCCCGAGCTACGGGTCGAGTTCGCCATCAAGTCTTTAGAATGGAATCGCATCACATCTCTCTACAAGGTCCAGCGAGGCCTAGAATAATCTTATTGTGAAGACTTATAGCTAAGCCCAGCGAGGTCGCATAAGTAGGATTATCTCCATAAGCGTGGATCACCTTGCATGATTAAGCCCAGTGAGGTCGCATGCGAGGCCACGTAGCTTCTCCATTAGCCTCGCCAGTGAGGCCATATGATTCTAGCATCATGTTAGCCATAGGTAACCTCTATTGAGCCATGGGTCATGAGCAGGATTAATGGATAAATTATATTAGCCCATAGACGTCTAGTGGATTTGGGCCAAGACGAGCCCACAAAAACCCTAGCCCGTCTAAGTAACTTCTTCTGCAAGAACTACGTATGACTTGATCCCTATAAATAGGGTACGTAGGCACCTTGTTAAGATTGAGAAACAGTTCACCCCCGAAATATCAACAAACAAGATCAGCCACAAACAAACACAAATCTCCTCCGTGTTTTTAGCAGAATATCCGTATTTTGCTCCGTAATTCCAGCAACCTCCATAAATATTTTTATACAATATTCTCAATATAACAAGTAGTAACAGTTGCTAAAGCCCTATACTCTGCTTCTGCAGTACTAAGTGAAGTGACACTTTGTTTCTTAGCTTGCCAAGAGATTAGTGTTGAACCAAGCTGCAAACAATAGCCAGTAACAGATCTACCAGTCAAAGTACATCCTAAAAATATTGATTCATCGTTGTAAAATATGCATGATTGAAGATCATCAGCCATAAAACTTTCCAAAAAGAGGCACACTAAAGTAATAATGGCTAAGCGACGTTTAGTATAGTAGTTGGTAGTTTTCCTTGACATCTGAGGGAACTCCAGTAAAAAATTTGTCCATTCCACAAGAAAAAAATTGTTGTAACATATACAAGATTTATGACTGGATAGCAATAACATAGATACTATGCATAAGAGACGACATTCAATATTTTGCAATTATACAGCTCGTGAGAGTACAAAATATCATTTTGATAGCTCATTTACTACATGCAAAGCTCCTGTATTTTATTGTTGCAATCTAATATTATTTTCTTTATTTAACAACTACCACTATACTTCTCCTCTAGGCATCGAGGCCACTTGGGGTAATTTAATTTTACACTTTATATTCCCAGTATTCCCTCTCTAATAAGTTGAAATTTTGAATAATTATTTTACACCCAAGTAGCCAGCATGTACATATTCTTGAACTGCAGGTCTGACATAAAATTTTCACTTGAGTGTTTAACACAATAGTAAATTATCATTACTCAGCCACTTATGTATTCATTAACTAAAATCAGCCACCTATGTATTCGTGTGCAAACATTCCTAAACTAAGATAGAAGACGCAGGTACGTAGCATCCAGACAGTGTAAGTATTCGGTAGAAATAGTTACCCTTGTGAAAATTTCAAATAAAACATTTATTCACCAAGTAGACAGTAGAGCAGAGAAAATCAAGCTAGGCGGTAACTGGATAAACAATTCACACAATTAATTAGGATGAGAGTCATAAAGTTTGAACACAAGTTGTAATCATAATTAAGCTGCTCACAGAGCAGTTTAATGACTTCGTAAAAGCAAGCACTAGTACCCAGGTAAAACGTAAGCAATGTAGCTTCAAATTAAGCAATACAAAGTGATGTTCCAATCAAATAACATACAGATCCAAACTAATAAATATGAAAAAGAAACAACTATGGGAAATACACATTCTTCCTTGTCATGCTAGCATATAAACATAGAGATGCATATTTATAGTGTGTAAACATAGAGATTTCCACTCTTACCCGGGTTACTGTCTGCGCTGCAGTAGTTTGTCTCTTGCCACATGTAACTGCCTAATGGCAACACTAATTTCAATGCGTTTTTTTGGCATCTCTTCTGAACATAATACCCCCACTTCAAATATTGATACCAGACATACTTCCATTGCAACCCTGCTGTATGATTGTTTTACGCCATGTTCTTCTTGATCTAGTACGATTCGTGGATCAACAATGTCCATCACTCTTTGCGGGAGTGCTTTCTTCACATAGTCATGAAGATTATTATCATTGTCCACCATTATGCTACTTTCGGTAGGCCGCTTCCCCAAGAACATTTCCAGTAGAAAAATTCCATAGCTATACACATCCCCCTCTGCAGATATCTCCCCGCATATTCCATACTCTGCAGAACTAAAGAGTTAAACATGTGGAAAAAAAATAACACTTTAATATATTTTAAAGTCCTCTAAGTTTGAAACTTTCGTTTAATTAAGATCTTCAAGCAAAGTATCGTAATCATGAAATTCAATACTAGGAGAGATACTAAAAATTGATGAAAATAGATCAGTAAGAAAAGTCACCTAGAGGAATGTATCCGACTGTTCCACGTACCCGAGTTGAACTCTGTTTTGCTTGATTGATGTCACTTGTAGTAGCGAAGGAGAACTTTGCCAAGCCAAAATCACCAATACGAGCAACAAAATCTTCATCAAGAAGAACATTTCTTGGCTTTATGTCACCATGAATGATACTTGTGTGGCTGTGATGATGTACGTAATCCACTCCTAGTGCAACATCGATAGAAATATTTAGTCACTGGAGTAGAGTCAGGTTTCTTTCATTTTCTTGGTAGGAAGGACTTGGATGCAACCAGTTGTCTACACTCCCATTAGCCATGAACTCAAAAACCAGTGCCCTGAAGTCATTTCCCTTAAAATCAGTGCTAGAACAAGCTGTGATGATCTTAGTAAGATCCCGATGACGAATATTCCTCAACGTTTCACACTCTACCAAAAAGCTCTTGTTGGCTCCACGTACTTCAATGTTTCATACTTTCACAACAACTAAATGTTCCAGTGCTTCAAGAACTCCTTTTTAAACGGAACCATACCTTCCTTTACCGATCAAATTGTCGGGAGAAAACTCATTTGTAGCTAGTTTAATATCTTGGTATGAAAGTTTAAGATATTTCTTGTCCTTTGATACTAGGATAGAGTGATTCACCTTATTGGCATTTCGACATCGATAGTAAATCAATGTAATACATGTGAACATGACACCAAGGGGTACAAGAACTACGAGCAGTATTATTCTCAGGTTAAATGTTTTTTTCTTATTCCTTGAGCTTTTTACAAGACAAGCAGGAAAGTGCAATGCTTTAATACCTCCACAAAGCTCTGAATTTCAGTTGATTGAAAAAGCACTAACGTTTGAAAAGAGGCCTTTTTTTGACACTTCGCCTCCAAACTTGTTGTGTGACAAGTTGAGGAATTTGATTAGATGAAACCCATCAAAAAACCTTGGAATACTCCCGGATAAATTATTGTTCGAAAGATCTAACAACATAAGACTTTATAAATCTTCAAAAGAAGGAGGAATTCTACCTTGAAAAAGATTATTAGCCATATATAGCTCATCCAACATCCACCTAGAGTAGTGGGTATACCTCCTGTTAGTTTGTTGATCGAAACGTCAAGCTGAACCAAATGTTTCAAGCTTCCTATGTTTAATGGAAGTGGCCCATTAAATAGATTCCATGACAGATCAAGAGAAATGTATTGGGTAGAAAGCACAATTTCGTCAGGTATTACACCGCTAAGCTTGTTGTCAGCAAGGTACAATCCCACTAGAGTTGAGACGTTAAATAATTGAGCTGGTATGTTTCCTTGGAGCATATTATGATCTAAATTGAGTTGAACTAACCGAGTAATGTTGCTAATAGAAGTTGGAATCACTCCTGAAATGGTGTTGATACTCATATCTAGTCCACCCAGCTTAAAAAGCTCTCCAATTGACTCTAGAACGGTCCCAGTTAATAAGTTGTGACGCAATCCAAGTACTCTAAGGTTCTTAAGTTTTCCGATTTCACGGGGTATGCTTCCGTATAAATGATTTTCGTAGAGATACAGTTTCTCCATAGTGGCGGAGAGATTTACAATGGAATTCGGGAGCTCCCCTCTTAAACCGGTCTCGCTTAAGCCTAAATCATATAGATGGGAACAATTAACCAAAGAATTTAAGAAGCTCCAATCATTGGGCCGCATATTCTCTGCAAGTGGATTATGACCCAGACCTAGCCATTCAAGATTAGGAAGGCTACCCAAATTGTTTGGTATAGGCCCATTAATATGTTGGAAAACAACTCTTATGTTTCTCTCTAGAAAACAACTCTTGTGTTTCTCTCTTTTATTTCTCTTGGTATATTACAACTCTTCTTGGTTGTACATTTACAAATGAAACAAAGCATTCTATTTATAGGCTACAGATTTACCATGTTACATCATGGCATACCTCGTTACATAATAAATATAGCCACCTTTTATTTAGACATCAAACTTGACTCTAGCTACTAAGGTTTTGTTTCTTCTTTTTCATATCTTAGCCTACCTTATTTTACTAGCCACCGTCTTTGACTATTAGAAGTTGCACACCTGCTGTCATTTCCTTTATTCATACTAGAGGGTTTGAATTCTAACACTCCCCCTCAAACCCGACTTTCCATTCCGAGTGATTTCCGAAACTCATAAATCTTTGTTGCAGATAAGCTCTTCGTAAATATATCTGCAACCTGATCTTCAGTCCTGACTGCCTTCATGTCAATATCTCCTTTAAGTACTTTTTCCCGTAAAAAATGATAATGTACTTCGACATGTTTTGTCCTAGCATGAAACACCGGATTCTCAGCCAAACGGACTGCTGATATATTATCAAAGTGTAATGGAACTCCATCTTAAATTGGTTGGTTCAAGTCCTTCAAGAGTTGAGTCAACCAAGCACACTCTTGTGCTGCCATCGCTCCTGCTCTATATTCTGCTTCAGTGGTTGAGAGAGAAACAGTAGGTTGTCTCTTACTGCACCATGATATAGCTCCTGACCCAAGATTAAATACATATCCTATAGTCGACCTCCTGGTGTCATGGTCTCCTGCATAATCTGCATCACAGTAGCCGCTGACCTTGCTTTGTACTCCATTCTTATAGAAGAGTCCCCAATCAATTGTACCTTTAACATATCTCAAGATTCTTTTAACTGCTTCAAGGTATGTCTTCCTTGGTTTCTGCATGAACCTGCTAACAACACCTACTGCGAAAGCTATGTCTGGTCTAGAAAGAGTTAGATAGATAAGACTACCTACTATTTGCCTATACATTTTTGTATCCTTCAAGTCTTTTCCATCGTAGGCACACAACTTTAAGTTTGGCTCCATTGGGGTAGAGATCGGCTTGCACTCAGCAAGCCCATACTTTTGAATGATATCTCTTGCATATTTTTGTTGACCAAGAAATATACCAGTTTCTGTTCTTTCAACTTCCAATCCTAGGAAGTGCTTCAACTCACCAAGCTCCTTCATTTGAAATCAAACTGATAAGTTTTTCGTTGTTCGTTGAATCTCATCTTCGTCATCTCCGGTGATGATTAGATCATCTACATATACAAGGACAATTGATAATTTTCCCCCTTGAGATTTCACGAACATGCTCGAATCTTCTGGGGCAACATGATAACCACTTTGTACTAGGAACTCATCAATCTTCCCGTACCATGTTCTGGGTGCCTGCTTCAAGCCATATATTGCCTTCTTCGACTTGCACACGTATTTTGGCTTTTCATGATTCAAAAATCCTTGGGGTTGATCAATATAAATGTCACGATCAAGTTCTCCATGTAGAAAAGCATTCTTTACATCCATCTGCCATAATTTCCATGACTTACTTGCAGCTAGGGCTAGTAAGACACGAACTGTAGTAATCTTTGCCACTGGACTGAATGTCTCGTCATAATCTAGGCCATATTCCTGAGCGAACCCGCGAACAACTAATCGAGCCTTGTATCGCTCGATCGTACCATTTGGGCGAATCTTTAACTTGTAAACCCATTTACAGGATATGGGTTTAAAAGCTTCAGGTTTTGGCACTAAATTCCATGTTTGATTTTGTTTAAGTGCCAAAATCTCTTCTTCCATGGCCTTTCTCCACTCTGGACTCTTTGATGCTTCATCAAAGTTAGTTGGCTCTTTGACCTCAGCATAGGCAGCATCTATATACTTTGGATTTGGGCGTCAATCTCTATTAGACCTTCGTACTTGATGTTGTGAAGGCTCTTGTTGTTGTTCTTCCGGTTGATTAGTCTGTACTTCATCTGGTGTTTCATGAACACCTGTTCTCCAAGGGCTTCTTGACTTGGATCGTACCTCCAATTGATCCATTGAGGATTGTGGTTCCTCTGTATCGCCATTGTTTTGAGATGAATCTAACTGTAACTTGATTTGTAGCTTCTCTTGTAGCTCCTGTGTCTCTGGCAATGCTACCTTGTTTGTGTACCATGAAGATGCCTCATCAAATACAACATTTCGTGAGACATATATCTTGTTTGAATTGGGATCACAACATCTCCGACCTTTCTTCTGCTCGTCGTATCCCACAAAAATGCAACGGATAGCTTTCTTATCAAACTTACTATGGTCTTCATCTGCAATAAACACATAACATACACAACCAAATACCCGGAAATAATTGACAGTTGGTTTTAGGTTATACATCTTCTGAAATGGTGAAACAAATTCCAACCTTGGTTGTGGTAGCCTGTTAGTGATATAGACCACCGTCTTCATGCATTCTGCCCAAAACCTTGTATCAACATTCTTGGCATGTAGAAGACTTCTACACGTCTCTGCTAGATGGCGGTTCTTCCTCTCCGCTACTCCATTCTGTTGTGGAGTTTTTGCACAAGTGAGTTGTCTTCGGATGTTGAACTCCTTGAGGTAGTTGTTGAACTAATTTGAAGTGTATTCTCCTCCATTATCAGTGCGAAGGCACTTGATTTTTCTCCCGAGCTCGCGTTCTACCGAGTCCTTGAATTCCCTGAATTTTTCAAAAACCTCATCTTTATGTTTTAAGAAGTATACCCACACATACCTCGAAAAATCATCAATGAAGGTTAACAAATATTGACAACCACGAGTTGATGGTTGTTTGATTTTTCCAAGAACATCTGAGTGCACCAACTCCAATGGCTCCTTTGCTCTAAACTTTGACTCCTTGTACGACAATTGATGCGCCTTACCATATTGACATCCAGCACATACAGTATCATGGCTGATCTCAATTTGTGGGATTCCATTCAACCTTGACTTTTGCATCATAATCTTCAATTTGCTGTAGTTGACATGCCCGAGTCGTGCATGCCACAAGTCGCCTGTGTCACTCTTTATGGCCTTGTCTACATAGGCCTCTTCAGCTGACATTACATAGATAGCCTTCATTTTCAGTCCTTCTATAAAAGGTGTACCTATGACTTTTAATTCTTTATACACCTTCACATCATCTGGGCCGAATAATACGTAGTTACCTGAAGTTGTTAGTTGGGGTACTGACAGCAGGTTCTTCTTCATCCCTGGGACATGATAAACATTTTCTAGTTGTATTTCTTCATGTCCGTGCTTTTGTGGCAGTTGCGTCTTTCCAACATGGGATATTGGCAAATGTGTGTTATCTGCTGTTACGATAACACGATCTCCTATGTAATTTGTTATGCTCGACAATTTTGACTCATCTCCGGTCATATGATTGAAACAGCCTGAATCAACGATCCAATCATTCTTGTAGTCGACTAACTGCTCACATACAGTAGTAAGTGCATGTTCTTCTGTTGGGCCTTTCCTTCCTGCATCAACAATGTCTTTCTCTTCCACAAAGAAAGAAATGTCAAAGTTCCAATCTTCTTCTCCAGCGTGTTCTTTCTTAGAAGATGTTGTAATATTTCCTACAATTTTCTTGGACCAGCAATTTCTTACGTAATGTCCCTTCTTACCATAATTATAACATTCATCACTTTGATGATCTTTTTGTTGCCATCGGTTCTGACCACCCTAATTATTTGAGCTCCTCGAGCTCCCCCTGATTGGAAACCTCTATATTGATTTCCTCGAACATCTTTTTCTTGACTATTGAATCTCCCGACACCACGTCCTTGTCCTCGAACTCTACCACGACCACGACTGCGTCCTCGACCGTCTCTCCTGTTGGTGAAAGAGCCTCTCTTCACAAATGGTTGGTTGACTAGACATGGGTTTTTTTAGTTCCTCTTCGTTAATTAGCAAATTCTCCAGATCTGCTAAAGTTGGCTCGGTGGCCCAGCCCCGAGTTACCGTGATAATACTCTTATACTCCGGCTTTAGTCCATGGATGATAATTCTTTTCATCCTGGTTGGTGTAATACCATTTTCTGGATCTAGTTTGGAAATCTCGTCACAGAGAGATTTTACCTTTGAGAAATATTGACTCACGGTCATATTTTGCTGGAAGATGGACAAAAGCTCATTTTCGAGACTTTGTAATTTTGCGTCATTCTTCTTAGCGAAAACTCCTGTTAATATGTCCCACGCTTCTTTCGGCGTTTGGGCATCTTTGATTCGCTATAGAAATTCATCCTCCACAGCTACGGTTAAAGCGTACATGGCTTTGTCTACCTTAACCTTCCATTTCTTTAAGATCTCAGGGTCAACTACTGATCTTTGAGGTGTAGCATCTGATCGTTCCGGTGTTGAGGTTGAAGTGATAGAGGTCGTGTCTGTGCTTCTAGCCTCCCTTGGTGGTGTTGTATCACTGCCATTTACAACATCCCATAAATCCTGTCCAAGCAGGTAAAACTTTATACGAGTACTCCATGACCCATAATTATTGTTGTTGAGTTTCTCAACAGAGTTTGTAAAATCTCCCATGATTTTTACAGTGAATAATACTTCATCTTCTACGGCGTGAACAGTGTCATCTATATGAACAATGTCGTCTGTATGAACAGTACCGTCTGTATGAACAGTGAACAGTGAATAGTGAACAGTGAATAGTGCCTTCTTCTCCGACGAAGATCAGTATTTTCCGATAGAAATAGTGATCGGAATTTTTTTTCCAGAAATTTGCCAATTTCTTTTCCGAACTAAACCTTAGCTCTGATACAAAATGTTGGAAAACAACTCTTATGTTTCTCTCTAGAAAACAACTCTTGTGTTTCTCTCTTTTATTTCTCTTGGTATATTACAACTCTTCTTGGTTGTACATTTACAAATGAAACAAAGCATTCTATTTACAAGCTACAGATTTACCATGTTACATCATGGCATACCTCATTACATAATAAATATATCCACCTTTTATTTAGACCTCAAACTTGACTCTAGCTGCTAAGGTTTTGTTTCTTCTTTTTCATATCTTAGCATACCTTATTTTACTAGCCACCGTCTTTGACTATTAGAAGTTGCACACCTGCTGTCATTTCCTTTATTCATACTAGAGGGTTTGAATTCTAACATAATGTTGTTTATCTCCATAGAAAAGATAACAAGATTGGACGCATTAGCTATTGATGGTGGAAGTGGACCCGTAAAAGCATTTTTTGCAGCGTAGAACTCTTGCAGCTTGGGAAGGGAAAAGCCCATATCTGAAGGAAGGGTTCCATTTAACACGTTCTCGCGTAGCACAACAAGGTATATGGACGAAATGTTGTAAAGTGAAGGGGGAACTATACCCCTTAAATTGTTCTCTCCTAAATCAACATACTGTAATGTTGTGTGATGAGCAAGTTCTAAAGGTATACCTCCTACTAGATTATTAACGCTTAGAGAAAGATAATGAAGAGATGATGCATTCCCTATTAAAGGTGGAATGGCCAAGTGAAATGGTTGTTTCGAAGATCAAACTGCTCAAGCTTAGACCAAGAGGCAAACTCAGTGGGTAGTTTTTCTTCAAGATCGTTATTGATGTGTCAAATTATACCTAACCGCAAGCGCACGGTATCTATTGTAGTAGATATTAGCAAATACGGGTCGAATCCTCAAGGAGACAGTTTCAATTTCAATTCAATTGCTATCAATTGTTTCTAGTCACAACGATTGTTTGAGAATTTTATTAACTACTAAAACAAATTTAACAAAGGTTTTAAATCAATTAATTAACGGATCTAGGGCAATTCAGGTTCACCATGTTTACACCAAACAAATCACAAAAGTATAGCTTTTCAATGGGATTAAGTAATTAAAGCAATGGTTAATCTTTCTCAAGCATTAACGGTTAATCTTTCTCAAGCATTAACACTCTCAGAATATCTAATGATGTTCTCACACTCACCTTCAATTCTGCTAATTGTATGTAAGCCTCTAGTAGTAAAATCTCTCGATCTATTACTCCTTTTGCAATCAATTAATCCATGATATTGCGCAATTACACAAATTAAGAATTATAACATATCAATCAGAATTACTCTTTACCCATCAATCTACTAATCAAATTAAGCCCAAATCATGGTGCAAACATGACTCCCCTTAATACCCTAGAATTAAACTACTCACTCATGGTAGAATAAAAACTAATAATAATAATCAAGAAAGCCATAATAAACATGTACTAATAAACAAAATGAGATAAAGAGTACCTTAAACTTTGTATAAACGAAGAACAATGAAGATCCAAATTAAACCAAGTGCTTACAAAGGAAGAGATGAAGAGAGAAAAACCAAAACCCTAATTTATGTAAAAACGTCTGTATAAGTCTATCTATATCTATCTCACGTTTTTTTCTTCCTTTTATAATAAAACCCCTTAATAAAATCTGATATCTATCTCCTAATAAAAGTATTTTTAATATCCTAATCAATTTACAAAAAGATATCCATAATTGAATAGGATTTTCTTGTAAAATTCGTCACTTCTTTTTCTCCTCTGTTTCTGGGCTCTTCCAGTTGGATTTTGATTACTGGACCACCTCTAAATTAAAGATAATTCCCTAAGCTTCGCGTGGACAGTAAGATCGTCAAATTCTGACTTCTGGAACTCAAGATATGACCCAAACAGTGCAGGCAGCCCGTATAGCCCAATAATACGAATTTTCTCCTATTTTATCTCCAAAATAGCTCTTTTTGCTCCAAATCCTTCCAAGTTATGAATTCTTTATTTCCTACAATAAAACAATAAAATCTATTAAATAAAAATCCAAATCAATGCAAAACACAATAAATATGTGAATAAAATCATCTAAAATATATATAAAAATATACTCTATCAAACATCCCCACACTTAGCATTTGCACGTCCTCGGGCAAATAAGTGAAATAAAAACTAAGTCCTAACAAACATCACTTTCGTAGATGACACGATTGCATTGAGCATATGCAACAAGCCGTTAAACCCCTAGGCAGCCCTAGTAGGACGAGTGTTGTCTCGTGAGGGTTTATAGTGAATGTACCCACAAAATTCATCCAACCATGCAAAAGATTAATGCTAACACAACACCACACACACAAGTCCTCTCATGCCACATCAACTTAAGAATCAAAGTAAACATACGATGTCTTGGTGTCGAAAGTGCAAGTATTCACGTAGTCTACTCAACCAACATGTAGAAGGTCATAAAAATTCATGTCAAGTGTAAAAATCGTTGGTAATCATGCTAAGCCCACAAGAAATACATCTTTAAGTCTAAACTCGGGATCTCCTATGCCAAAACAAGTAATAGCTCACCTTTCACTCAAAAACGAATATTCACTCAAGAACAAGGTTAAGTGTATCACTCAATTCCAACAAAATCATAAACACAACTTGACACTCGCAATCAATCTCACTCTCAACACAACATACATCACTGATGACAATCAAAAGGTCTTTATTCGGGTTGTAGCGTGGGCTAGGGACAAGGTATGTCAAGTAAAGCTAAAACAGGTTAATGTCAAAAGCTAGTACCCAACAATAATCATTATTCAATTCCCTTTCTATTAAAACAACAAATACTTCCCCACACTTGGATTTTTCAATAACCCTTACATAATAACTTAACTAGTCGAATGAAGAAGGATCATACAAACATAAGAATGCTCTCAAATTTATTTATTTATTTTTTTTCTTTTTTTTCTGTTTTTTTCTGTTTTTTTTTTAGAGAGCTAAGGAATAAAGCAATGATCCATAGATATTTTTATGAATTTCGACTAGCAAGCATCAACCCAAAATTAATATTCCCCAAAAGTATGATCATCAATAACCCCCCTTTTATGAACACCTTATTACTCCCTTAAGCACGATACTAGCCTTTAACAATTTAGGTTCAAATTTAATGTAAGGCCAATAGAATAAAAAGGATAATGGAAAGTAATGTGGTGTGTCACCGAAAGAATAGGATTAGGCTCAAAGGGTTAACTAATTGATCATGTTTAAAAGGTGTGGAAATATGGGAAATACGAGATTAAACCTAAGTGCCTTTATCATCTCATCATCAAGTAATATCATGCATTTCAAGAAAGATCTCAAGTAAGTGCTAGCAATGTAAACAACATGTGGACACTCAAGCAAACGAAAAATCATGCAAAAGATATGCATATAGGCTCAAAACTCACTTGGTGTGACAAAACATAATCAATCCCAAGTAACAAGACTCTCTAACGCACCTACTTGTACTCAAAGCATGAAAACCAAGTCATCTTGCACATATTCATGTCATTCTAATCACTTACTACATCCAATTAAGTCTACTAGCTTCAACTTACTAGTGAAAGTGTGTGCACAAGAACAAAGCACGTCACTTCTCATACAAAAGCGTCAATAAACACAAGAATTCTACGCATGCATAGGTGTATCAAGCAAAATACAACAACTAATCAAATTGCATGGCTAGAATTATTTTTGGTATTTTTAATTTTTTAATTTTTTTGGTTTTTTTTTTTAAACAAGTAATACACTACGTTGATACACTACGTTGAGAACACCTCCCCACACTTAAGCGGTTCATTGTCCCCAATGAACTAATGAGCAAGATACAAAACTACAACTAAAAACAAAATAAAACTACACTAAAAAGAAAAGAAAGAAAACTCCCCTGGAATCAAGGTGTCGGGTGTGAAAACCATCCCTCATTTGCTTAGGAGCCACCCACGCACCACCAACAACCACCAAGAAATATCCTACCAAAAATACCCAATTAACAAAATTAATACAAAACCCCAAATTGACAAGAACACAAATTCGTAATAAAAAGAAAATAGAGAAGAGATATCCCAACTACGAATCAAAGAGGTGAACTTGCAATTAATTCCTCTTTAGAATTGAATTTTTAGAGATTTAAAGAAAATAGAAGAGGAATTGGATTTGTATGTATAGGTGGGTATATAATAATAATAATAATAATAATAATAATAATAATAATAATAATAATAATAATAATAATAATAAATAATAATAATAATAAATATAATAAATAATAATAATAATAAATAATAATAATAATAATAATAATAATAATAATAATAATAATAATAATAATAAATAAGAAGTAATAATAATAAATAAGAATTAGAATAGATATAGGTTTAGAATTTTTGGTGGAGAGATGGGAGGTTTTGAAATTGAAATAGGAAAATAATTAGATAAAATAGGGGTATAAATAGAATGAGGATGAATTTTTTTTTTTTTTTTAAAACACACAGCAGCTGAAAACCACATAAAAAAAAACGGACAAAACACTGAAAGAGGCAAGCTGCGCGCGTACTGTGCAACCTGCCCCAATAACAGACACGCAGGCGCAGCCTGCGCATCAGCCAGGCAGACTGCGGGATGACCAGTAACGCAGGCGCAGCCTGCGTTACACAGGGGGCAGACTGCGGAAGAAGCAGTAACGCAGGGGCAGCCTGCGTTACACATGAAAATTCGATTTTTTTTTTATTATTTATTTTTAAGAGAACACACAATTTTTTTATTTTTTATTTTTTTATTTTTTACACAACAAGGCTTAGGTTGAACAAATAACTAAGCAATTCTACTATATATGAAAGAGAAGGAAAGAAGTACTCCCCTATGCAAAAGCATGAAGTGCACCGATCCTCCAATGAAATCTTGGGTTGCCTCCCAAGCAGCGCTTATTTAGAGTCATTAGCTTGACCTCCTCAAAAATACTCCGGTAAAGGCGTAATATCCACTTTCTCGATCATAAACTCGTCACCACAGAAAGTATCAAGAGTGTTAGTGGTTGTCTTTATCCTGCAGAAAGTCTCCAAACAAGCATTAGTAAAATAAAATATGTCATTAATAAGCAATAGAGAGAGTGCTTGTGCAGTTTTGGAAAACTTTGTGATAAAACAGCGATAAAATTCAACACCACGAAAATATTGAACTCCCTTGACATAAGGTGGAGGTTCTGGTGGTGGCTTTTCTTCACTCCTCACTTTCACTGGAGCCATTCGGACATCTTGGCTTATCACATCATTGGCTAATAAGACACTTCCATCTTCTCCCTCTTCTCGAGCTTGAAACGTAGGAGCCACTTTGTATGGATCCTCAACCAGAATTTGAGAAATATCATCTTGGACAATATTTGTTATCACATCAACCTTGAAATAAATGTTCTTGAGCAAAGAAGCCTTGTAAGTAGAGGCTAGATCGAGAGCAAATTTATCAATACATGGTAGCTTAGGCACAGGTTGTGGAAGAGAAACAACAACCATCTCTGTATTGCTTTCCTTTGTAGCCTCATCATCAGTCACATTGTTCTCGGTAACAGCAACATCATTGATCTCGTCATCGGTGGCATACTCCTCCTCTTTATCAATGGCCTCATCATCAACATACATGGAGAAACTATCATATTCCTGATCGCTTATGAGATTGATAACAATCAGGTCCTCTTCGGATCGGATAGATGATGATGGTAAATAGTCGAGCTGCCCTATAGTAGAAGAGTTAGCCAACTGTGCAATTTGAGATTCAATCGCCAAACTTTGAGTTTCTAATCCTTTGATCGCCTCGGCTTGTTCTTCAGTACTCTTTAGCAGTTTATTCAAGATATCCCACATCTCATTTGTCTGATCAGCTTGCACATCTACACTGGTTTGAGAAACATGTAGATCTTCTTGTAGAGGAGGATATTGATATTCTTGCTGTGGCGACTGCTCATATGACTGATAATATTGTTGCTCAAACTGTTGCTGATTATGATATGAAAAATTTTGAGCACCATTGTCCTGGTAGTAGAAATCTGGTTGATTCACGTATTCTTGATCAAAAGTGTTTGAATACTGATTGTACCCATATCCTTCTTCAAAAGAATTCATTTGTCCCAACTGAGCACTCTGAGAATTATAGATATTGTAAGAGCATTCAAAACCATAGTGACCCTGCACACCGCAAATTTGACAGAAGTTGTAAGTTTTAGGGGCCACTTGTGACATCTCATTGATACTCATTAGACGCATAATGGGCTCTGTAGAGTTGAATGAGGCAATTTCTTGAGTGCGTGCCTCAGACATGGAAGAGAGTAGTGCAAAAGTATCAACTTCACCCATTGCAAACCTGTAGACACTCAACAAAGCCAAGAAAACGTAGTAAAATATGCCTCAATTGGAACAAAGGTTCCAACGAGACAATGGAAACAATCTAAACAACTAAATTAAAATCAATAGAAACTCGCTGTCTCCCCGGCAGCGGCGCCAAAAACTTGATGTGTCAAATTATACCTAACCGCAAGCGCACGGTATCTATTGTAGTAGATATTAGCAAATACGGGTCGAATCCTCAAGGAGACAGTTTCAATTTCAATTCAATTGCTATCAATTGTTTCTAGTCACAACGATTGTTTGAGAATTTTATTAACTACTAAAACAAATTTAACAAAGGTTTTAAATCAATTAATTAACGGATCTAGGGCAATTCAGGTTCACCATGTTTACACCAAACAAATCACAAAAGTATAGCTTTTCAATGGGATTAAGTAATTAAAGCAATGGTTAATCTTTCTCAAGCATTAACGGTTAATCTTTCTCAAGCATTAACACTCTCAGAATATCTAATGATGTTCTCACACTCACCTTCAATTCTGCTAATTGTATGTAAGCCTCTAGTAGTAAAATCTCTCGATCTATTACTCCTATTGCAATCAATTAATCCATGATATTGCGCAATTACACAAATTAAGAATTATAACATATCAATCAGAATTACTCTTTACCCATCAATCTACTAATCAAATTAAGCCCAAATCATGGTGCAAACATGACTCCCCTTAATACCCTAGAATTAAACTACTCACTCATGGTAGAATAAAAACTAATAATAATAATCAAGAAAGCCATAATAAACATGTACTAATAAACAAGATGAGATAAAGAGTACCTTAAACTTTGTATAAACGAAGAACAATGAAGATCCAAATTAAACCAAGTGCTTACAAAGGAAGAGATGAAGAGAGAAAAACCAAAACCCTAATTTATGTAAAAACGTCTGTATAAGTCTATCTATATCTATCTCACGTTTTTTTCTTCCTTTTATAATAAAACCCCTTAATAAAATCTGATATCTATCTCCTAATAAAAGTATTTTTAATATCCTAATCAATTTACAAAAAGATATCCATAATTGAATAGGATTTTCTTGTAAAATTCGTCACTTCTTTTTCTCCTCTGTTTCTGGGCTCTTCCAGTTGGATTTTGATTACTGTACCACCTCTAAATTAAAGATAATTCCCTAAGCTTCGCGTGGACAGTAAGATCGTCAAATTCTGACTTCTGGAACTCAAGATATGGCCCAAACAGTGCAGGCAGCCCGTATAGCCCAATAATACGAATTTTCTCCTATTTTATCTCCAAAATAGCTCTTTTTGCTCCAAATCCTTCCAAGTTATGAATTCTTTATTTCCTACAATAAAACAATAAAATCTATTAAATAAAAATCCAAATCAATGCAAAACACAATAAATATGAGAATAAAATCATCTAAAATATATATAAAAATATACTCTATCAGTTATAACTCATACTAATTTGTCTAATATGTACACAATGACTCAAATTGGCAGGGAATCCACCTTTAAAAGAATTGTATCTCAAATTAAGGGGGTGGTATTCAATCATGACTTTTAATGACAATTCTTGGGAGAATGATTTTTAATGACTTTTAATGATTTTATAGACTTTTAATGATTTTTAATGACTCTTGTTGAATCACCAAGATTTCCAAATACTTTTGATGACTCCTAACAAAATGACTTTTAAAAACTTTCATAGAATTTTAAATATATAACCTATATTTTAATAAATAGAATTTATGGTGTAGTAAGATCATATATAGCCTATATTGTGAAACCCTTTAACCTTTCTTCAGTACAACCCAATTTCGATCGTGTATTATCTGTTCAATCCGGCCACCAGAAAAACTTGAGTACAAGGTATATTTCTTGTTCAATTGAGTGTTCATTGTATATTTTTTTGTTGTAATTGAATCATATTTATAAACATATATCATACTGAACCATATCAGGAATCTTGTATCAGATTTTTACCTTCACTTATGATATCATAATTTTATGGGTTTCGATATTTGTGAAATATATATCTGTCACTATTCATCGCTAATTATGATGCAGAGTTATGACATTAGCCAGCAATATTTTTATGATGTAGAGCTAATTTTATTGGTGTTGTGTAAATTTTATTGGTGTTGTTATGATGCAGAGCTAATATTGTTATGAGTATAAATATGGAAATAGAAAACCAAGAAGAGGAAGAAAAAGATATGGAAGAAGAGGAAGCAAGAGAAGAAAAATGACATGAAATTTTTAAAAATGTGTTGACAGTAAATGGAACAATACTGAGTGTGTTGGATAAGCACACCATTACCCTGTCTAATCAAAGCATCCCGCGTTCACTTACTAGGCGACCTGTCAATTCAAGAGGGTATGAATATATTCATGTTGTTTTAAATGATGATCCCGAACACTTTCGAAAACTTTACAGGATGTATCCGCAAGTTTTTCTAAAGCTATCCAAGATTATTAGAGAAAAAACACTTTTGGAAGATACAAGATTTATATGTATTGAGGAGATGCTAAGAACTTTTCTACTTGTTGCTGGTCAGAATTCTCGATATTCTCATGTTGGTGACACATTCAACCGCTCACATTTTAGTACTAGTCAAAATTTCAACAAAGTTTTGAACAAAATTGCGGTGGATTTTATGGTTAAACCGAGCTCTTCAACCCCTGAAAAAATCAGAGAAAGTACGAGGTTTTTTCCTTATTTCAAAGTAAGTATATTGTCATTTTATTTTAATTGTGTTATATCATTATTACTCTTAAACATGATTTTTCTTGCATTTGTGATTATATGTTAATTTTTAAATTATTTTAGGATTGCATAGGAGCAATTGATGGCGCTCATATTCCAGCTATGGTCCCTGGACGTGACACAAGCAGCTACCGTAATCATCATGGGACAATTTCACAAAATGTTTTAGCGGCTTGCAATTTTGATTTACAATTTATATATGTTCTCAGTGGATGGGAAGGATCTGCACACGATTCAAAATTATTAAATAATGTTATATCAAGGAGAAATGGACTTAAATTACCACGAGGTATTTTTCTGTGTATTTAATTGATTTTTTATTTAGAAATTACACATGTTATTTTTTGGTGGACTGTGGATTTCCAAATAGACTCCAGTTTCTAGCTCCCTTCCGTGGTGTTCGTTATCATCTTCAAGATTTTCATGGTCAAGGTCGTCATCCTGAAAATGAAAAAGAATTATTCAATCTTCATCATGCTTCCTTGAGGAATACAGTGGAGCGATTATTTGGAATATTCAAGTCTCGATTTACAATTTTCAAGACGGCACCTCCTTTTTCATTACAAACACAAGCCGAACTAGTTTTAGCTTGTGCAGGCTTACATAATTTTCTTCGTAAAGAATGTCGTTCAGATGAATTTCCAATTGAAGCAGATAGTGCAACTTCATCAGCAAATCAAGAAGAGGATTTTAAGCCACTTATTCATGAAACACAGGAGCATCAACGTGAAAATGCTAATGCATGGAGAAATGAGTTGGCGAATGAAATGTGGATGAATGTGGAAAATATGAATGATGCTGAATGACAACTTTTTTATATTTGTTTTTAAAATTTTCCTTTTACTTTAAAAAGTCCTTTTATCAACCTCTAGATGATATTTGCAAACCTAGAGCTGCCACTATTCAACATTCTTTTTTTTGGTTTTGTTTTTGAGACATAAAATAATATTGTAATGCACTACTTGTGCAAGTTCTCTTACAGTTGAGAGAGGCATCATGTTTCATGCTAGCCTTTTCTTTATGTTGTTCTTTCTCAAAAATGAACAAATTGTAGAAACCTTGCTGAACAAACTGTTTCACTTCTCTTGTACTGTTAAATCCAGATTTTGAAGTATATGGCATAATCTTGTGTATGCCTCACCCTTTTGTTGTGCAGTGTTGAGCATGTTTCACAAACATATTGGCTTTGGCTTTGTTGGACTCTGATTAATTGATCATATGTTGACGTGATGCTTTGATCTTTTATTCGAAAAACAGTTTTGACTCCCCTTTTTTTTTACTGTAAAAAGATTATCCGGCTTATGTCTAATTTTCGTAGAAAATTTACATGTTCTGTGTTTTTGTTTCGCTATTCTTCCGGTGAGCACCTTTTGGTATTGGCAGAAGTTTTTGTTTTGCTATACGGCAGCTGATGTCTAAACTTCAGTTTGCACCTTGCGTTGCATGTACGATAGGAACTGTAACCCGAGACTCACCTTGCGTGCGATCTTTTATAGTAAACGTCTTCAAAAGTATAACATCTAAGTTTTTTTATTTGTGTTCATAAGTCATCTTATTGCTAATTAACAAGCATTCAAACTGGTATAGCAACTAATGAATCTCTGCTTAAGCAGTAGATAGACCTCTTAATCGTCTGGGACATTTTATAGAATTTTAGAGCATGTACGACGGTACAAGTACACAATGATTTTGTAAATTGAATCAGAACCATAGAAGGGACCAGTGATTTCGATTTAGTTATTTTTTTATGTAAAGAAAGAGGAGAAATGAACAACAATAACATGAATGAATGCAGATGGTATCAAATGAAGCAAGAGCAATGTACAACGTTGGTTTAGCTGGATTAACATTTTGGTCACCAAACATTAACATTTACAGAGATCCTAGATGGGGAAGAGGTCATGAAACACCAGGAGAAGACCCTTTACTAACAAGTAAATATGGTGCGTCATATGTTAAGGGTTTACAAGAAAGAGATGATGGTGATAAAAATTGCCTTAAAGTTGGAGCTTGTTGCAAACATTTCTACGAAACCACTACTGTGACTTCATTTGCTCTCTGGGACTTGAACAATTTCATTTGCTCTGGTGTATATGTGCCTTGCAATGACTCCATCTTCTTTGCTCTAGTATTAAGTAATTTAAGTGCCTTGAAATATGCAAGTTGATCCAAATCAGGTAATTCTTTGAGAAGATCCCAACAACTACAATAATCATTATTAAATGATTTAACAGCTTCAACCATCTTCTCAACTGAATGTGTAATTTGCATGATAGCATCTGGATGACTAGTATTAGCAGAAGAACTAGAATTTCCCTCGACCTCAGATATGTTACGCTTCTTAGGTGCTGGAGGAAGAGGAGCATCAAGATTAATAGGTTCAGAAGGTTGGGCCAAAGGATCTTGGGAATCATCCAGTGTACACTATGTATAAGCTGCAGTATCATAATCATAAACCAAGTCATCCAACAGGTGATGCTTTTTACTTGCTTTGTCATCATAAGTTCTTGCATCAGTATTATCTCCTAGTCCTACTGCATTCTTCCCGATGGCAGTCCCATTTCCCACCGCAATTCTTAAATCATCATAGTCTCCAAAGGTGTCCGTACGATAACTTCTGTGAGAAGGATGTACCTAATAAAACACAATATGTTAGTATTATAAACATGTCAAAAGTTTATCTTTATTGTCTTAAAAATATGTACATTAAAATAATCTTCCCAAACTTCATTCGGAGCAGTAAATTTTTTTGTTATAGGATCCCATCCAAATCAAGAATTAAACAACATCAATTTTGAATAGTTGGTGTATCTAGTTTTAAACCATTTCAAACGACTGAGATACTGGGAATGAGTTTTTTGACATCCAAGCTTTGCATTCAAAGTTGGAAGAATCTTTTTCTCCACGGTAACTTTATTGAATGAACCATTATTATCTCGCCAACCACGTTGTGCAGCATCAACCATGAGTTTCAATAACTCATTACTTTCGTCAATTGTCCAAGTTTTATACTGACCTCCTTTTCCTTTTGAATTGTCATTCTCTTGACACGCATCTCCCATTTTTCTGTGTTATTGATACATATATATTATAAGAAAAAGGGATTATCAATAATTATACATCATGCAATTACCCAAAAAAGGACAATAAAACCAGGTTAAAACATAATACATACATGTATGCAGGTTTGGACTTTACATGCTTATATGCATCTAGAAAGCTTTGTCATGTATCACATCAATTTCAAAAACAAAACATCCAACCATTCATAATTGATAAATTAACCACACAATAAACACACACACACACACACACACACACACACATATATATATATATATATGATACAACTACAAGCACATGGAGAGAGAAGCAAAATAAAGAAAAAACAGTAATAGAGGGAAAGAAAAAGAAGCAAGAAAAAAAGGAACCTCTATCGGCAGGGATGGAACCCTTGGGTGAGAGCTATCGTGGAGGAAGACAATGTCTTGTCAAATCTTCTCAAAAAGGACGTGACAATACCACCCTTAATTGAATACCCCTAAACTTTTAAAGTCTTTAAAAGTATTTAAACGTCATGATTGAATACCACCCCCTAAGATTTTCGAGGCGAAACAATCGACCAATTGCATTTGGAACTGAGCCATGGAAGTTGTTGTCATTGAGGTAAATTCCCTTGAGAAAGGAGAGATTTCCAATATGCGGCGAGAATGTTCCCACCAAGTGTTGCGAGCTGAGGTTGTGTGTTGTTACTCTCTGTCGTCTGGTGCTGCAAGTAACACCATTCCACTGACAGAAGTGGATGGAATTGTTCCACGAGTCTAGTGCACCCAATGGGTCATCTTTAACCGAAGCCTTAGAAGAATAAAGAGAATGATTAATCGGAGAGTCATGGTTGCATAATAGAAAAGAGACAATGGCAAAGAAAGCATGGGTACTGGTACTGCACATTCATACAACAAAACATAGTCCTTATAAGTTTTACGTGAGGAAAATTTTTGTGGTCAAGGTCTGCAAACCAACTAGTACAACATTCATAAACATTGTGTCTCCATGCTCAACTCCAGGAATGACCCAAAAAGTCAAGCAAAGTCTGTATATATAGGGTCTATATTTCATAAGCTAAGCGAGTCTGTATGGTGTCTTGACACCATTTGTCATCGAGTCGTTATCTCTAATTATATACAGTATATAATTATATTTACTGAAATTTTTGGGTGCACCTGTTGGACCTTTTTTTAAAATTGAATTGTAATATAAATTAAATAAGTACATTATATAATTTAGTTGTGTCTGATAAAAAAATGAAGAAAAATAAACACTGCAAATTAGAAGTGAGAAAATTGTGAGTCAACTGCACCTTCAAAAATCATATTTGTTAGAAAAAAAAAAAGTAAGGAAAATGCAGTAAAGACCACTTCATAAGGCAAGCAAAGTCAAGCAAGTGTAGTGAAGATTACTTGTACGCGTTTATAGACTGAGAAAGATGTGAGAAAAATGGGACTCCAGTCTCCACATGCACCTTGACAAAATGATATTCGAATGCGTTCCAGAAGGGTAAGAAAATTGCAGTCACGACCACTTTAGACTCGAGTGCAAAAGTGGGATCTGTATAGGAAGTGGGGCTGGCCGGTCAGATGATGAAATTCTACTAATGGCGCTGTGGTTCTATTAATGATGCTTAATTTGATGAGTGGGGTTCATTTTGTGTTTTGGAAACCAGCTTTTTTTCCAGCTTTGATTACAACTAAAACTATAAAAGGATCAATAAGGATCAATGCCATTCATTGTTCAGTTTCAAAATCATACAACCAAACCAAGCAACTCATTTTACATCCAAAGAGATTGTACTTGCATCAGAACAAATGAGGTCTAAGATTTAAAATATTTTGGTACATGGTCTTACTACAAAAAGATAAAAAAGGATCAAGCTCGTAATATGAATCGGTTTCTAGCCGGATTTTTGCTGTATTGTTGTTGTGTCGATTAAAACGAACCAAAAATCACCCAAACTCACCATTTCCTATACCGGTATAAGGGCTAATTGGACCTTTACGGATACTTGGAGGGTCAAAAGGAACGTTTTGAAACAGTGAGGGCTGATGGGTATTTTGGTGGAAATTTTGAAGGCTAAAAGGCCATTAAGCCTATTTATTATTTCATCGTTTAGAATATGGTAATGTCACTCCAAAACACTACACAGGCTGCTGCAGGCATTCACTAGGAACTACATTGATCTGAGATTGATCTAATATTAACAAAGGAAGGAGTTAATCTATATTACTTAAATAGAGAAAACATTTTTAACAACAAAATGGGTAAACTGAGTGCAGCTCTTGTATAGCAAGCATCCTTCACATACATCACAATTCCTCTGGGGTAGCAGCTGAGTTGTCTTCTGTACATGAAAATCACATTTAGAATAGATACATAGTACTAAATGTAGCCTAAATGCCCACATGTATCAACAGTTATGAACTGCAACAAACAGTGTAAAGCAGATAGGCACCAATCAACATCCTATACTTCCGCTGTAACCCAGGTAGAGAAGTCATTGTAAAAAAAACTAATATAACATCGAGTTATTATTTATTAACTTGACTTGCTTGGCAATAGAGTAAATCTCACGTTACACGTAACCAAACCTTGAGTTTATCTTTTATATGCTTATTGAACCCTGATCTACAACAATGCATCAACTCTTATCGACATATATGTTGATTTATATTGTAATATGTAAAATCTTGAACTTTATTATTATGATTAATCATGTACTAGATTGTTGAATTATAAAACGAACATATCATTCTATGCACCTTTTTCACATTAGTCGTCATACAAGATAAAGAGATGAAGGAAAGGGGGCACGGAGGAATACTTAGCAAACCGCCTTTACTCACTGGCAAGCGCTTATCAGAGTAAAAATTAATTAAAATTACGTACATACTCTTCACTAATTATGACACTATTTCTACAAATACATTAATACGTTACTTAACAGATTATTATAACATAATAACTGAACTTATTGAGATGGCTAAGCAGTTTGTATTCTAAGAGAGTTTGTAGTGAGACCCTACATGTTGTAGTTGTATGTTCATCTCACTAGAAGAACACAATTGATTTTATGACGTTAAGCATAAGAATTTCTAATAACTGATGACAAGTTTAATTCTATACTCCACAGTTCATTTCACTAGAAGAACACTATTGATTTTATGACGTTAAGCATAAGAATTTCTAATAACTGATGACAAGTTTAATTCTATACTCCACAGTTCATCTTACTAGAACACTATTGATTTTATGACGTTAAGCATAAGAATTTCTAATAACTGATGACAAGTTTAATTCTATGCTCAACACTCAACAGTTCTAAATACAGCACACACATTAGCTTTCTTTCTTTGTATGTTTATTATAAGGACCTACGCTACTTCAATCAGACTTGGCCATCAGGAAAAAGTGCACCCCCCCCCCCCCCCCCCCACAAATAACAGGCAAAAAAAATGGTCTGCCGACTGCCGCCATTACAAAGAGTTCCTGCCAGCACAATCTTTGGAAAAAAGATTCTCGTAAAGCTAATAGAAAGGTATAACATGGAATGTAAGAGTGAAGATTTGTAGGAGTGTATATCAGGGTAATTTTGGACTTCACGGGCTAGGATAATCTGTACAACAAGTACTCCATTGCTGGTGGCAGAGAGACTGATTGAATTAAGGTAAGCAAGTTTTTAAGCTAGAATTTTGTGCTTCTATCTTATAAAGATCCTGCATGCATTTTCGTACCACATGAAGTGTATAGTGGATATGTTACGTTAGAAAGTACAGCTAAGAAGATTATGGAGGATGAAAGAGAGATACAGTAAGGTAGTGAAAAGACGGCAGAGTGGAAAATCCTAGCTTACTGATACCAGTAAAAATAATATAATTATACAGACTACAACCATATATATTAAAATATAAAAGAGTAGCACAGGTAGGTGAATATGTTAAGCAGGTAATTGTGGAAAATGAACATTGACCAACTCAGAGACCTAACAGCATGACAGCGAATAGAAGGACCTAGGAGAGAACACACCAAGTCACTATGGAGAGAACATTTATTGTCAGCAATTAACACAAGAAAACTAAATACACCTTCATTTATTTATTTTCTTTTAATGAGTGACCTAAAATGGATTGCATCTTAATCCTCAGCGTTAGGAAACTGCTCCCAGGTGTTGAGATGTGGCCCACAGCGCTAAGAGATTGGTAACATTAATTTCATATTTATAACTCGCAACCTAGCAACCTTACCAAAACTTAACCTGAATGAACCCCAAAAGTAATTATTATGAGGACAAAAATGACTAAATTAGGAATGATAAGCTTTAAACAAAAGTATTTGGGCATCCAGATGTTAAAGATCCTGCAGTCATTTAGTTGCCACACAATAGTGTTCATTGGATAAGTTGAATGTTCAATGGAGGAAGAATATGTAGATCGAAAGAAAGAAAAATTAAAATCGTGGAAAGGCACCAGGGTGGAAAGATATTAGGCCTATAGATCTGCCTAAAACGTTTATTTCAGAAGACCGACTAGTAATTAATATTCTAGTCTCTTAGTACTTAACCATAACATAGTAATAATATATAAGTATGTAGCAAAGAAAGATCAACATGTTAATTAGTATGTAGCTAGGTATTTCCACTCATCTAAATTTGGAAGCTATGTAAACATTCATTTCTAACTACAAATAAATTCCTTGTGTTACATATTTAGAGAACAGGTAAAATACTCTGTACATAATTTATTAAAGCCATTCTTAGACAATTCATCTCGAAAATATTTCATGCCAGATTTAAAGCTAAATAACACTTTGAGGAGATTAAAACAGCGAAGCATTAACCAATACAATGTCTAAAAGAAAGAAAGATCGTACAGAAAGTGTACCTCGATTTGTTGCTATAAAGAATACATCTATTATCATTTAGATAAATATAATCTTGCAAGTCTTAGAATTTCTGCCAAATCTCAGCAGCTCCTTCTGGATCCTTGGCTTCCGCTTCGGTTCTGCACAATCAATCAATATCTTCTGCAAAGCTCTCCCGTTCTGGAGCAAGTATTCAACAACAGACATCTCGTCGGCCTTTCCACGAAATGCCCTGAATTCTATTGTTTTGAGATTTGACGATACGCATTCAGGGACAAGTCTTGGCTGATGCCACAAGCAGCAATAACGGTCTGCAGAGGTGTCTCCTAAATCAACCCCCTAACAAGAAGAAGAAGAATAAGAAAATGTTTCAAAGGATACGTTCACAACCTCTTTTGCAAATGCATTGAATCACTATAGTGTATAACTTACCCAGGGAAGTAAAAGAGTTTGAAGGTTGGGTGAGCTTGCAAGTATCTTTGGCAGTAAATTCCAACAAGTCCAATTATTAACACGCAGCTCCAACTTAATTAAATTATGAAATACAGGAAAATTATATTCAGATCCACGACCCAAATCATGAAAATCAGAAACAGGACCACCATCCAGGGCCTTCAAATAGAAAGGCAAAACATTAGAGTCATTAATTTGCAGAAAATTTGGACAATAGTTCAACCAAGTAAAATGTCAGATTGAAACTTACCCCAACAGCCTTATCAGTTAAAGTCAAAGACTGGACATGGAAAATATTATCAAGAAGCCTGAACACGGAATCACGTAACTGCAATCGTTCAATTCCGACGCCAATATAAGCGGTTGTGAGGGACAACAAAGTTTCCTCAACAAATATATCTGCCAATGCAGAGTCACAAATTTTAATAGTCTCCAAGGCCGGCGTATCTATTACAATCTCAAGCTTACTTTTTGTATCAACAGGCTCAGCAGTTTTCAATGTCAAATTCTTGAGCGCAGATCCACAAACAGTGAGACAACAGCCACTAAGATATTCACACTTCATAATAACTAAATCTTCAAGAACCGGACAGTTGAGCAAAAGATTCTCAACTGACTCATAACTCGAAAACTCAACATAGTAGAATTCAAGAACCTTGAGCCTGGAAAAACAAAAATGGCTAGGAACATCAACCAAGATTCGCCGTTTGAGTCGTAAAACTTCAAACATCCCATACGTATACATATCCGGGATGAGTTCATACGGTCCACCACCTGTAACAAAAAAGCCAAGGCTTACATTTTTCACTTGGCGTTGGAGTGCATTAGTAATCCAGTGATTGACAAGGGTGCGATCATGAGCCCTACCACATTCCAAACCCAACTCCTCAATATCCAAATCATTATCCCTGTCCATTAAAAATTTATTAACACAACTAGTCAAATGTGGTCCAGATATCTTACCATTCGAATCATCGAAACGAAGACTCGAGAGTGACATACAAAGAGGTCTCCATCTCTTAGACAAGGTACTGGTACGCACAGCTGAATCAAATGGAAGGAATGAAAGGATTTTGATGAGTACCAAGTCGGGCAAATCACTGATTCTATCAACCCTTGAAATCTTTGATCTCTTTGTTGTCTTTGATCTTTTTGAAGCCATTAGCAGATATGAATCAAGAAACAAAAGGGGTGGGAGAAAAATTATAGTAGTGATTATTACAAGGGAATGTCTATCTGAATCAAGAAACTAAAGTAAAGTATGAATGAATAACGAAAGAAAAGGGGCAGCAAAATGAGGGCAGCAGGGTTTGAGTGCAAGAGATAGCGGGGCAGCAGTATATAAATACTACTGGTACAATTGTACAACTATACTAGGCTAGAGCATCCTCATTCCGTTCCCCATCCTCAAATAATTAGGGGAAATATTTGTTTTCAAGCAAAAAATCACCTCCATCCCATTTCCCATTTTGGGGTTTGATTTTACAAAAAAAAATTAGTCCCCATATTTAGGGATTTTGGTTCCTGCCGATCCCCATCTTCAAACCTTCTCTCTCTCCGTATAATAATATATTTGTAATAATGAGTAGATTTTGGTAGTTAAAATTGTCAGGGAAAAGAAAGAAAGAAGTAATATAAAAAAAAATATAGGGATACCGGGATGGGATGTAGAACTTTTTTGATAAATTTAGGGCAAGAGGTCACTTTTCCTACTGTACTATTGCAAAATTTCTGATTAGCCTACTGTACTATCAATTGCATCACTACACTTTCCTTTTTTTCTCTTTTCACCATTGTCGTCTGTTTGATTAAACTGCCGGTCCATTTGACTAACGGACGGCTGACTTGGCTGCACAGTCACCAGTCCACGTAGATGACACATCAGCAACACAGAACCAAAAATAAACCCTTAATTAAACCCTTAATTAAACCCAAAAAACCATTTCACCCCTCTATTTTCCAGAAAACTCGAGAGACCTCTTCTCTTTTTTTTTTTAGAGCTCTCGGTTATATCTCTCCTCAGCTCTCTCTCTCCCTCAAAATCCCTCTCTAATCTCTCTCCCTAACCTCTCTCTAAGTCTCTCCTCTCTCTTTCTCTTTTCAGTGGGTAACTATGTGTGTATATATATATGGCGCGAGTGTGTGTATATGTAGTGTGGGTTGTGTGTACAGCTGAATGGAAGGTCGAATTGGGGGTTTAGTGAACTCTTGATGGATAAATAGAGTGACTCTTGTGGGTGTTGATTGGTAGGGATGAACGGAATGATGGGTGGACGGTGATGGCGGAGTATTGAGGGTGGGTTGGTGTTGTGGTGACTGTGAAATTGGCGTGAGCAAAGGGGTGATGGAAGTGGGTGGAAGAAAATGAAGAATGGAGGTGATTTGGTGAAGGGAGAAGAGGGAGGAGTTGTTGGGGGTGAAAGAGTAAAGAATGGGTGCTGTGTTGTTTGAAGAAAGGGGAGGCGGGTTGATGTTTTTGAAGGAGGTGGGTTATGGATGGTGGGTTCGATGTGGTGAGGAGATGGGATAGGTTGGAGATTGATAGTTGCAGGTGGGTGAATTGGGTGAACGGAGGAGGGAGGAGGTTGGGGGAGTTGAAGTACGGTGATTGAGCTGTTGGTGGGTTGATGTTGAAGGCGAGGTGGTTTGAAGGAGTCGAAAGGGGGGATGGAGTACGGTGGTTGCAAGGTGGGTGGAGTTCAGGAACGGTGGTTGCGAAGATGGAATTGTCGGTGGTGTGTTGTGCCGAAGGCGCAGTGTTGGATGGAGGCGGAGGTTGTGTTGGTCGCATTTGTGAAGTCGCGAGGTTGAAGGTAGACTAGTGTGAAAGATAGAGGTGGGTGATGTGAAGTTAGTGTTGGAGGAGAGAAGGGCGGTGTGGCTGCAGTTGCGTTGGTTGAACGGAGGGAATGGTGGTGAAGATGGTGGAATGAAACAGAGGCAGAGAAGGAGATGACAGTGTTGGAAGTGGTTTGTTGGCGGAGAAGAACAGAGGAGATGGGTAGCGTTGGGTTGTTGATCAATTGGTGTGGGCAGTGGTCAACGAAGGGAGGGAAGAGATGATGGAGAAGAAGGGCGATGGAATTGGGTTTTAATTGGGGGTTTAATTGAGGGTTTATTTTGGGGGTGGGTTTTATTTTGGGTTTAATTGTCTACGTGGATTGATGACTGAGCAGCCAAGTCATAAGTCCGTTAGTCAAATGGACGGCTATTTTTTTTAATAGGCGGCGATGGGGAAAAGAGAAAAAAAGGAAAGTGCAGTGATGCGATTGATAGTACAGTAGGCTAATCGGAAATTTTGCAATAGTACAGTAGGGAAAGTGACATTTTGCCCGATAATTTTAGGGATTTACTATTTTTAGTAAGTTTTTGGGGATGGGGATAGGGGACCCCAATGGGGATGCTGAGCAACTCCAACCATACATGTTCCTTACCTATAAGAGCATCTCCAATGCCATTCCTCATCTTCAACCCCTAAAATCTATACTATTATATAAAAGCCAAAACATTAAAAGTTTGGTCGAACGGTACCTATTGAATTTACCTAATTACCCTTGCACCCAATTAATATTAATATTATTAATCTACTATTATCAATTACAATTTTTACTCAACTTAACTAATTTAACTTTTTCGAAATTTCCTTCTCCAAGAGTCCTTCCCAATTCATAGTTGCCTACTTGCATTTCCTTTTTCTGCTCATTCACCTTCTTCTTCCACGCAAATAACACCATCATCAATTCTTTTGGTACGTAGTGAATTTACTTATTTACCCTTAATTATAAAAAAAATATGATATCTATACTATTAAAACTCCTAAAATAAATAATGACATAATATAAATTAATGGTAAGTAGTCAATTGCATTTTTTTATATTTACTTTTAATTGAAGATATTATCTTTTATTAACACCTAAAAACATCAATCGTATCATATCTCTAATCATTAATATTTCCTTTCGAATTAAAACATGTTACCTTTCTAATTTAAAACTAATCTTACAATCATTAATATATACCCGAAAATATAACATCATATTTTTCAAATATTGATAAAATATATTAAAAACATGTATACATTGTTTATAATAAGAAAACATTAGCCGAAACATTAAAAATTTTGTCACCTATTTTTTGGTATATGTTTTTTTAGTATTTCGTAAATTTACTTATTTAACCTTTATTATAAAGAAAAATATATACAATATCTATACTGTTAAAACACCTAAAATAAATAATAACATAATATAATTATGGTAATTAGTTGATTGTCTTTTTCATATTTACTTTTAGTTGAAGATATTACCTTTTATAAACACCTAAAAACATCAATCATATCATATCATATTTACCAATAATTAACATATACTCAAAAATATCACATCATATCTTCTAATCACTAACAAAATTAATATACTATTATATAAAAGCCGAAACATTAAAAGTTTGGTCGATTGATCGGTACTGTACCTATTGATTTTACTTATTTACCCTTATTTAATTATAGTTAAAATAAAATAATACTAATAATAACACAGACAGTTCTATTTAATAAAATAAAATAACAAAATTATAATACTAATAATTAATCGATTACTTTTTTCAGCTAAAACGTATAATCTTTCCTATCTTTTTTAATCCCTCTTTTTCTAGATATATCACGCGCAACATTAATTTCTCCTTTTCTAAAAATACTACGAGCAAATTTAATTAGTAAAATAACATAATTAAATTATAATTACTATAAATTAATTAATTACCTTTTTCACCTAAAACATGTCACTTTTTAAATTTTCACCTTACTTTTTCTATTTTTTCTAACTAAAATCTCTCATTTTCCAATTATATCACATGCGCTTCTATTTAATAAAATAAAATAATAGTATTATAATACTAATAATTAACCGATTACCTTTTTCAACCAAAACCTATCATCTTTTCTATATTTTCTAACTACAATCCCCCTTTTTTAGAAATATCACGAATAACATTTATATAATTATCATGAAATCATCTCATTGAAAAATTTAAGTCATTCAGGTTTTAAAAAAATTATTTCAAATTACTAAAAAATATTCATATAATAATAAAAAAATTCCTTTTTAACATTTACTTTTAATTGAAGAAATTACCTTTTATAAACCTAAAATTGTAACATATCTTATAAATGCTAATATTTGTTTTTTAACTAAAACATGTTACCTTTAAATTTAAAACTAATCTTGCAATCACTAATATAAACCCAAAAATATCACACCACATCTTACAATCATTTATAAAATATAATAAAAATCTATATACATTGCTAATAATAAGAAAACATGAAGATAATCCTTGAACATGAGTATATTAAATTATATTAAAAGTAAAAAAATTATTGAAAATAATGATTATATAAAACCTAAATTATAATAACTAATCGATTACGTTTTTCAGCTAAAACGTATCATCATATTATTTAAAACTTTAAGCCTACAAAATTTATGTCTTAAAATTTTTAATACAAATTTAAAAAAAATTATTGTATTAAAGAACATTCGTGCATCCGTGCATTGCATGGATTTTAAACTAGTATAATAAAATAACCGTTCCTTAAAATATAGGATACCAAAAAACTGTTTTACTCCAACGGTATTCCTTATATCGGTTCCCTATAATTCAAAAGTAACATATAATTAGTATTTTGAAATTTAATATATATCGGTTCCATATATTCCTAAACTTTTAAAATTCATATCTTTAAATCAATCCATTCAAAATTAGTGATTTATATATGTGTGTGTTCTATAATTCGAGAGCTATCTAGTGATATATAAATTTATCGATTTTGAGCAAAAAACATTCTGGGTAAAATTTTAATTTGACTTCGGTTTTTGAGTTTGGGGATAAATTTGATGATTCTGAATTTAATGGAGATGAAGAAGAGGGTGGGTTGCAGCGGGAAATGACTTGGCAAGAGATAGGGGAGCAATTTCTATTCCCTATTTGTAGGGAACCTCTCTCCTTCCCCTAAAATTTTTTGGTAAGGGATTTTACCATTAGAGATTGATTTTTCAGTTTGTGTTCCCTAAATGATGCCCACGTAGACAGATATAGGGAAGGGGGTGAGCATTGGAGATGCTCTAATGTGCTTAGGTGGACAAATATAGGGATTTTAGTCTAAAAATAAAGCTCCAACCCTACCCCTCATCCCCTTTATTTTTTAGGGGAGAGAAAATATAACCCCTTATTTTAGGGATCAAAATTAGATCCCCCATATCCTCCACCTCATCTACCTCATCTCCCATTGGTTAATTTATAAGAATGTTTAAAATTTAAATTTCAAAAAACTACACTGAAAATTACTTTTAAAATATAGGGTATGAATATAGGGTATATGATTAGAGTGAAACATAATTTTCATTACCTATATTTTTAATAATCCCTATTTTAGGGGTTAAGGAAAGGGAAGAGCATTGGAGTTGCTCAACATTCCTATTGGGAGCCCCATCCTCATCCCCAAAAACTTAATAAAAATAGTAAATCCCCAAACAAAAATAGTAAATCCCCAAAATTATCAAAAAATTTCTACATCTCATTCTCCATTTTCCATCCCCATAACTCTATAATTTTTTTTATATTACTTCTTTCTCTCTCTTTCACTTACAATTTTAACTACCAAACCCCACTAACTATTACAAATACAATTTAAAAAGAGATGGAGATAAACAGTAAAACCTCAAATATGGGGGTTTGATGGAGCACCCTAAAACTTTTCTGTAAAATGGGGAACCGGATACAAACTTGTTTTTTTTTGCTAAAACTAACAAATTCCTCATAATATAGGGATGGGGATTGGGATAGGGCACCCATTGTGAATGCTCTAAGGGGTTTTTTTTCCCTCAACTTGCACTATTTTAGAAAAGATATTCAGAATCCGTTTTATTTAATTTAGATTTTATAAAAGATATTGAAATCCCCATTTGATCTAGATTTAGAAAACACTATTTTAGGAAGAAGGATAAAGTTTTAAATATACTCGAAAATCGATTTGGGATATTCAAATCAGATATTGAAATCAAGTGATATTCAATCTATATCTTTAAAATGAGAATAATGTTCTTGAGGTTACCTCAGGAAACTTACCTGAGGTTTTAGTATAATTTTTTAAGGGTAGTTTTGTAATAATTGAACATGGCCCCCTGTATTTACAAAAATAACCCTATACTTGTATTATTTTTTTAATAAAGGAAACTTACCTGAGATAACATCAGGAAAAGCAAGCCCCTTTAAAATATTACGTGCCATTTAAATTTGATGATATTCAATTTAGATTCTAAAAACTTAACAAAATTTGATAAAATTTAAAAATTCACGAATAACTCATATATAACATTTATTAGAATTTGATAATAATTGAATTTTAATAAATGTTGTATATGAGTTACATTTCTATAATATTGGGGATGAATATATTATACAACTTTTCTTTGATTTATGCTTCGTATACGTTGATATTGTAGCTTTGAAATAATGTGTTTAAATGTAAATTATGTGGAATAAGAACACACAATTTTACTTTAAATCTAATATTTATTGGATCAAATATATGATATAAATGTTGAACACAAATCGTATTCTCAACTTCAATATTTTCAGATAAATTTCTATATGTTTGTATATGAAAACTTTAATAACTAAATAAGATTGTGCATTTAAACAAATGGTGCAAAATTAAATTTTACAAAGTTGGACTAACATATGGGCCTGTTTGGCTCTCCTTATTTTACTAAAATAAGGACTTATTTCGACAAAAAATTTCACATTTACATACTAATTTTTAGGATTAAATGTTTAGGAGGGGTTTAGTATTATTTATATGTAGAAAATAAGTAACTTATTTTAGAAAAAAGTACAGTTTGAAGTACTTTTTTCAGAAATAAGTTACTTATTTCTGAAAAATAAGATTTGCCAAACGGGCTCATAATATGACACAAATTAGATAGCTAATTATGTTTACACCAAATGGTTTAAGGTGATATATTGTGATTTTTCCTTTGTCTTATACATTAATTGCTTAAATTCACATATTAGCAATTTTTCTTGAACTCTTTCCAAACTTCTTTGTAAATTGTAGATTTGACAGGTAAACATTGTAATATTTTGGACCATTGCAGGTGTACAGGTTTTTCTTACACATTGTATTTTAAAAAATTAAATTTTGTTCAATTATTAATTCGAAATATGGCTAAATCCTTTATTCTAGAACTAGACATAGTTGATTATAGAACCTTGAGTTCTCGAATAAGTATAGTTGACTTCTCAAATGAGCTTCTTGAATAAGTCTTTTTAACTTCTCTAAGAGTAAGTCCAATGCATAGCTATACTTAGTCCTATAGCTGTAATATATAACTAAGTTTTCAAAATCACCACTCCAATGCATATCTATACTTAATACTATAATAACATAAATGGATAGTTAGTCCTATATTTAAGATTAAAAATGGCTATAGTCATCTTTGTCATATAATCTCCAATCAACAACATAATACTTTTCATTTATCAAAAAATGTTAAAATACATTTTAAATGCTAGTTTGAATGTAGTTGGTCCTATAGAGCATTAGTTGTATTTTAAGACCAGAAACTATTTTTGATCTCAAATTATAGCAATAGCTATAGCTATTTTAGCTTTAGCATTGAACTTGCTCTAACTCAGATATCTTGAATTCGTTTAAATGACTTCTACTTCTCTAATTGGTACTTTGAGATCCGGTGTGAAAATATTCAAGAGGTCCTTCTTCAATTTTTTTAAAAATAAATTGAAAGGAAAACTTAAGTTTGGAATTTGGAATTAAATAAATCAGCACGTAACAAGTCACTAGTGGAAAAAACAATTTATCCCACTCAAATACTATAAAATCATAAAATTGCTCAAATAAATGACATTTATGCAAAAAATTAATCAAAAAATCATAAAATTACCCCCAATGAATAAATTTTATACTTTAAAAATAATATAATCAATAATATATATAGAAGTATGAACTTTATTCTTTTGTACTAGATAATGTTTGTTACTATTATTTTAGAAGGAAGGACTCGTGTTTTAACTCAGATGCAAAACATGTCTATATTCAACAACAATGCCTTAAATTTTGTTTATTTTTTTATTATATTGATTAACAATAATGGAAAAGGAAAAATGTTACATTTACAAGAATTCAAAATTGATTTTGATTTTTAAAAAACACATCAAATAGTATATAACTATAGGGAGCGGCATAATATTTTTGAGCACGTTAGAAGGGCCAGTACGATCAACTCTTTTGGGCATCTCCAGTCATACTACATGAACAAGGTATTTTCACTTTTGTAATCCAAACATCTTGAATTAACATTATATCCTATTATAAAAAAAGGTCCCCAATATCACAATTTTGAAGTAAATGGCCTCAAATATCACAACTCAAAATATTGGCCCCAAATATCACTCCAAAACACACTTTCATGTAGCGTTTCTGGGAATTTTTTTTTCCCCTAAAAACGCTATTGCGTCTTGCGTTTTGGGGAATCATTTTTTTTTTTAAATATAAACGCTACATAGATTAGCGTTGGGTGGTTGTTAACGCCACTTTATGTGGTGTGGGTGGGGGGGAAACGCCACTTAATGTGGTGTTTTGGGGTGTTTTCCTTTTTTTTAAATTCTTTCAGGGGTTCAACAATTAACTTTTGGGGTTCAATGTTTCTATTTTGGATTTTAGAAATATTTGGAACGATGAATAACCCGTATACGAACTTAGGGTTTAGGGTTATTTACAACCCTAAACCCTAGACCCTAAATCCTAACTTATCCTGATTTTTAAACGCGTTAGCGTTCAAAAATCATGCCGCCGGATTCAATTTTTTAATTAAAAATTTTAAATTCAGAAAAAACAATTTTAATTAAATTTAAGGGTTCAACAATTTACTTTTGGGGTTCAACATTTCTATTTTGGGTTTTAGAAATATTTAGAACGACGAATAAACCGTATACGAACTTAGGGTTTGGGGTTTAGGATTGTTTACAACCCTAAACCTTAACTTATCCAGAAAAATCAGGCCGCCGGATTTAATTTCTTAATTTACATTTTTAAATTAAAAAAATATAATTTTTTTTAAATTTAGGTGTTCAATAATTAACTTTTGGGGTTTAACGTTTACATTTTTGGTTTTAGAAATATTCAGAACGAACCGTATATATTTAGGAAAAAAAAGAAAAAAAAATAAAAAATAAACAACGCCACATGAAGTGGCGTTACCTCACAATACACAGTCTTATCCAGCGTTTTCAAACCCAAAACACACTATTATCTAGCATTAACAAAATAAAAATCCTTCCCACAAAACGATAAACGCATTAGCATTTTTGAATTTAAAAAAAAATATAGGAAACGCGACACGAAGTAGCGTTTTTGAAGAAAAATTGAAATCGCTAGACGCTTTTGTGTTTTAGAGTGATATTTGGGGCCAACTTTTCAGATTGTGATATTTGGAGCCATTCACTTTCAAATTGTGATATTCAGGGCAACACCCCCTATTATATAATAAGAATAAGAGTAATAATAAACGAGAGCTAGTAAGGGTTCGATTCCTAATAACAACATTTATTTTATAAATTAAATTTAAAGTAACTAATACAAAACTTAATTCATAAGCGCACTTTGATTTGTTTATGCCTCGGACTAAAATTCTTCTAATCATATTATGTCTATGCTTCCTTTTGTGAATAAATACGTTATTAATTAAAATTAAGAAGAATTATATCTTTATATATAATAAGCGTAAAGGAGATTTTATCCATAATTTTGGTCATTGTACTATCAAAATAATCTTAACCGTCGAATCTAAATTTTAAAATTAGACGACCAAGATTACATTATATTGAAAAGAAAATTATAATCTAAAAATGATATAATTAAAAATGATTATAGTACAATTGAAATTTTATTTATTTTTTTATTAATAGTAAATCGTAAGTCCCTATTTGCGGTGTTCCGAACAAAAACATGCGATACGCAATCCAATCACGGAAGAAATTCATAGTATAAGTCGTTAAACGGTGTTCAAGTCAGTTTTAAAGCGGATCACTAGGTGAATAAACAAAATATATCTAACTCTTTTTACAACTTTTTAGTAAAAGTTGTAAAAAAATATATAAATCTCACCGATTTTTTTAGTCTTCCTAGATTTTATTTTTTACAGCTTTTGCATAAATATATAAATCTCACCGAAATTTTGGTTTTTTAACAATATATCCTAAACATGCATATACGAAAATCCCTTATTCTTGTAAAAACTTTGTAAAAATATTATTTTTAATGATATCATCACAAAATGTGTTTATATAAAAAAATATTATCAAATAGATTTTTCAAAATCGCACATTTTGTTATAGTAACACAATAAATTTTAAAGATAATATCAAACAGCTAATCTTCGATCGATGCTTTTTTCATTTTAATTCTATAAATAAGTAATACAAGAAGAGTAGGGTTAGTTGACTTTTTTTTTTTTGGCTAACTTGAGGTTCGAACCGTGACCTTCTTGGATCAATGCTTTGGTCCCGATAACTTCTTTTCCCTTAACTTATACCTATATATATGAGTCCCATTCTAGGGAGAACCATCTTACGTGGAGAACCGTGGAGAACCACTTAAAATGCATTTAAATAGTCCTTTATATAAGGCCCCTGGCGGGGCCCCTTCACATAAAAATCTTATAATTCTACCCTCTATCCATTCATCAAAAAAAAAAATTTAAGACTTTTAAAAAAAATTTAAAAAATGTTGCCACATCATCATTTTTTGAAAAAAAATTTTAAATTTTTTTTTATAAATAGATAGAGTATAGAATTATAAGACTTTTTTGTGAAGATGCCCCTGCGGGGCCCTTATATATAAAGCAATTATAATGTATGTTAAGTGGTTCTCCACGGTTCTCCACGTAAGATGGTTCTCCATGGAACAATGGCCCCTATATATAATTGGTGCAAGATTATTAAATAATATGATGTAGCGTGACGATCACGTGGGTATAAACAGGTAAAACTAAAAAGAAGGTATAAAATTAGAAAATATCTTTAAAACTATTTACAAATCAATTATTATAATAATGAAAAAATTACAACTTGAAATAAATAATAATTTTTTATATTAAATGCATCTTCAAAAATATAATTAATATAAAATATAATTTCGTCAACCTTTACCTCCTTCACAATTTCTTCCCAGAAAGCACACCCTGAAATTACTATATGAGAATAAACATGAGACTCTAACTTCATTAAATACTTCCCTTAGATCTGACGCCTTTAATCACTATATGCAATGGTTTTGATATCTGATCGGATAACACGAAACAAGTATACGCTACCTGTCAGCATGCGCATACCAAACTAAGCATACATCCACAAAAGAGATAGAAGATGAATAGACACCAATTATGCTTAGACCCTATATGTCTATAGAATTTGAAAACATAACAGTTGCAGAACAATTTATCCATAATGATCACATAAGGTAGTATAAGTATTTTCATCTCACACCACGAATCATATTGATAAACAATTATGAACCTATGCTAGCATGGCAAGTTCTAAATCTCAAGATTCACTTTCACTTCGCAAGAGATTAACAATTTAGATGTTCGCGACGCATCTATCTATTAAGCATAACCATACGAGGATATCAATTATATACCACACACAGATCTTTAAAGCATCAAGATACTAAGTTCCGTAAATAACTCCGTTAGAATCCCATGACAACGATTAGCTCATAATTGAACCGTTCATCGTCATGGGATTTGATGAAAACATGATAAATAACAAAATATGAAAGAAGGAAACAATAATATTATTTAAACGAGGAGTTGAGAAAACAAATCTATAATCCAGAATAACACAAAGGATGAAGTAGATCTAGATCCGTTGCTTGTCACGAGCGTTGAATCCTTCTCTCCTTTTCCCCCTTGCAGATCTAAGCTATGTTACGTAATTCTATGTAATAATGTGTATCTATCTATTAAAATGGTATGATGTGTTTAAATAGGCTCTAAAAGTCTTCCCCAGCAAGAAAATACAAAAACAGAATTATAATAGAATTTCTGCAAAATACGTTTCCTAAACTGATTCTGTTTTTAAGGAAAATTCGTAACTGACTTTTCTTCAGTGTTTCTGGAACGTTCCAATCGTAATTGGACCTCTGGACCACCTTAGAATGATAGAGTATCTCGTTATCTTCGCGTGGACTGCTTACGGGCCTCAAACGGACTTCTAGAACTCAAGATATGGCCAAAACAGTGTAAACTGCGCAACCCTTCTCAGAAATCCGAATTTTAATCAATTAATTCTCCAAAAACGATAGAAGCGTAAACCTTAATCAACATTCTCGTAAATCTGCACAACTAAACAAAACACATCAAAATCACCACAAACTTGAGTCCAAAACAATCAATTTAAGCCGATATGGAACGCTCCAAGTAGATATAAATCCACTTATCAGTTATTGTGGACTTGGAAAGGAGTGAAGTGCCAAAATGGCATAATTTTTTATCAAAATGTCCAAAATGGCACTCCCTCAAAACAATACCCCGCACTAGCACTTTTTTTAACGCAGCTACAATGTGCGTTCTGCAAAAACGCATATATAAAATGCGTTACAAGCTGAAAACGCATGTAAAACATGTGTTACAGACCAAACACGCGTTTTCGAACTGAAACGCATGTTTTAGCTGCGTTTTCAGCCATAACGCATGTGAAACATGCGTTTTCAGCGAAGATTTTTTTTTAAAACATTATTTTAAGGGATGCCGACTAATTTTTTTTATTTTTTATTTTTACTAAATATGTATTTTCAAATACTATTAAAAAACTTATAATCAAATAGCCATTTCAAATTATATTTTTTTATTCGTCATTTTGAATATTTCTAAAACCAAAAATTGAAACGTTGAATCCCAAAAGTTAATTGTTGAACCCCTAAATTTAATAAAAATTGTATTTTTTTTTAAATTTAAAATTTTAATTAAAAAATAAAATCCGGCGTCCTGATTTTTAACCCTAAACCCCAAACCCTAAACCTAAATCCGTATACGGTTTATTCGTCATTCAGAATATTTCTAAAACCCAAAATGGAATTATTGAACCCCAAAAGTTAACGGTTGAACCCCTAAAGGAATATAGATAAAATTTAAAATTTTACTTTAAAAAAATAAAAAAAAATAATAAAATTTTAATAATTTAATAATAATATTTAATTTTTAAAGTATTTTAATGATATTTTAAAAAAAGAAAAATGAATATAACATTAGGAAAGTGCTAGTGGAGGGCAACCTTTTCAAAAAGTGCCCATTTGAACATTTAACCCCAATTTTGTGCCATTTTGGGCATTTTCTCCTTGGAAAGCCGGGGAATGCAAAAAGAGGAGAGCATCCAGAATATTGAACTTTAAGTACCTTCAGCCTTTGGAAGCATACAGATTGCAGCTCATGGAAATTGTGTATCTCATTCTTATATCCAAGCTCCTTAGTTGGCAAGTAAATTCATGTCTTCCCAACTCTATCACTTCCGGTTTAATTACCTCAAAACTGACTAGAGCAAAATTCACTAAATCTTATTTTTCAGAAATAAGTTAATTATTCTGAACAAAAGTACGTGAATATGTACTTTTTTCTGAAATAAGTAACTTATCTTTGCAAGATAACGGATGTTAAACTCCCCATACACATTTTTCTAAAAAATAGTATGTAAATATGAATTTTTTTTCGGGATAGATAATTTACAAGTTACAATTAAGATTGCCAAACATGGCCTTGAGGAAGCTACAAGTACCTTGAAGTTGAAACTACAAGTTACTATGCACAATTTCAAAATCATATGACCAAAAGAAGTATCTCAATTTTATTTTGGCTAAATAAAGTAACACTTTTTCACTTTCAAGGAACTTGTAGTTGAAAAAGCTCCTGCAAAGTGAGCTATATTTTTTATTATTTCATCGCTTAGGATATGGTAAGGTTACTTAAAAACACTGCCACAGGATGCTGCACACATTCATTAGGTACTACATTCATCTGAGATTGAGCTAATTTTTACAAAGGCGGGAGTTGATCTACATTACTCAAATTAATAAAAAAAACATTTTCAACAAGGAAATGAAGAAACTGAGTGCAGCTGATCTTGTATAGCAAGCATCCTTTAGGCACGTCATAATTCCACGGGAGTAGCAGCTAACTTTCTTCTGCACAAAGAATTCGCATTTGGAATAGAAATTAAATAAGACTGGATGTAGCCCAACTGCCCTAACATGCAAAAAGATTTATGAATTGGAACAAAAAGTGTTAAGCAGGTCGGCATCAACAACCTATATATTTACATATAAATAGACCAAAATATGAAGCTTTACTTCCATTGCAAAACCAGGTAGACCAGTTCTCATGAAGAAGCACAACCTATGCGTATCGGAACCATCGTAGCTTTTACGGTAAACCCGCATGCCATATAGTGTTGAAATTTAATTGTAATAAATTTAAAGTTCAAAACAAGAACAATATTGCATGCATTTTACAAAATAGAAGTCGTTGTACACAAAAAAAAAAAACTTAATTAGTATCGCCTTATCTTGAGTTCATAATTTACATTATTAAACCCTAATCTCAACATTCAACATTGCACTAAATCTTTTGTACTATAGTTATATTATATTTGGTAACCCATTCATACAACTGAATCTCAATTAATATGTTGCAGAACCTATATCATTTTACAGTAAATCTTGAACTATGTTGTGATAAATCTTGTATTAAATTGTTGATTTACAAATCGAACATATCATTCTATGGTAAACCTTTTTCACCTTCATCTCCGTACAAGATAGAGACATGAAGAAAGAGAAGGGGACAGGGATAACATGAGAGAATACGTAACAAAGCCCCACCTCCACTCACTGGCCAGCGTTTGTCAGACTGAAAATTAATTATATTAACATACATACTCTTCGCTATTAATTACAACATTAAATTGACATATACATTGACATGTTCCTCACTAGATTATTATTACAACATAATAACTGAACTTGCTAAGATGGCTAGGTAGTTTGTATTATAATAGGGTTTGCAATAGATTGAGACCCTACACATATATATATGTATTCATCACACAAAAGGAAAATTATTGATTTTTTTACCTTAAGCTTATGAGTTTCTATAAATGATGATGAGTTTAATAATACACCTCTGTTCTAAATACAGCTGAAAATAGTAGCTTTTTGGAATACAAATGATAGTGTGCATAATAACTTTATTCTTTCATTGTATGTTTATTATGAAGACCTACCCTAGCTAGTAGCTACTTGGATCGAACCTGGCCATGAAGAAATAAACATTATTCGTTTCAGGTCAAAAGCTAACTAGAAACTTGAAAGAAACCCAAAAGAGAGTTCGTCGCAGCACCACTTATAAAGAGGAAAATGTGGAATCGTAGCCTTGTAATATGAAAACTTTTAGGAGTTATTTTACGGTTATTTTGGACTTCACACAGTCTGATGTTCTGTACAAGTACTCCATCGCTGATGACAGAGAGACTGCCAGAATTAAGGTAAGTGAGTTTCTAATCTAGGATTTTGTGCTTCTGGCCTATAAAGATCCTGCAGGCATTTAGGTACCCCATAAACTCATAAAGTGTTCTGTGGGTTTGTTAAGTTAGAAAGTACAGACAAGAAGATTACTGAGATAGGAAGAAAGATAAGGTAAGGTAGCAGAAAGGCGGCAGAGTGGAACAATCCTAGCCTACTGAATACTGATCCACATAAAACAGCAGTAAAAATTATATAATTATATATGTAGTACAAAACCATCATACAGTAAATATATGATAAACATGGCAAATAAACATTGACAAACTCAGACACCTAATAGCATAACAACGAATACAAATACCTAGGAGAGAACCCACCAAGTCACTATGAAGTGAACATTTATGGTCGACTTCGGGAATTAAGACAAGAAAGCTATTTGTTTCTTTCAACTAGTGACCTAAACCAGATTGCATCTTAATCTGTGGCGTCAGGAAACTGCTCCCTTGCACAAAGAATAGCAATTATAATAAGATTCAGCCCATAGCGCCAGGAAATCAGAAACATTCATTTTATGTTTATAACTCGCAACCTAGCCACCTTATCAAAACCTAACGTGAAATGACCCCAAAAGTAAGAAAATTGAGGACAAGAATGAGTAATGATAAGCTCTGATTTTGTGCTTCCAGCATATTAAAATCCTGCAGGTATTTATTTACCAAACAATAGTATTCACTGAATAAATAAAATGTTTAATGGAGAAGATTATGTAGTTTCAAAGAAAGATTAAGTAAAGTCATGGAAAGGCACCAGGGTGGAACAATACTTAGCGTACTGATCTGCCTAAAAAGTACATTTCAGAAGACCGACTAGTAAATAATGTTATAGTCTCTTCGTATTTAACCACATTATAGTAATAATATATTGGTATGTAGCAAAGGAAGATTAACATGTTAATCACTTGTTATTGGTAAATGAATATTGATAAGTCCAAATCTTATCCAGGCCCAAGTATCTCCATAGGTGGCTGGAATGATGCGGTTCAGGTGTAGGTTGGGAATCTACAATGCTTGGCAGTGGGTGGTGGTTCTGCGGCACCTCCGGAGGGATAATCACAAGAAATTTTGGTGGAGGAAAATGGGTAGTGGTTAAGAGAGGAATATCAATGATTGCTTTTGTGTGAGTAAAAATTTGTAAACCCTGACAACTCTTATCTTTGGTCTAGGGTTGAGGGGTTTACCTAGACTTGTCCTGGAATCCAGTCCTAGCAGGTGGATGGCTGTCATTCTTCTAGTGAGGTTTTACCCGGGCTAGGGTTTTTAGGTGGTCGGGCGCAGCTCGGCACGTTAAGCACGCCTGCTTTGAGCCCAGAGTTGCAAGCGCCAAGTTCTGCTATCAATTTGCAGGGTGTCATTTTGGAGGTGGCTTCTGCAAGCGCCACGTGTCCGGGGCACATGGGATTCTCTTTTACTGGACTCTTATCACTGTTTTGGTTTTTTTTTTCCTTCTGCCTGGGCCTAAGTTCGACCCTTCATTCATTCACATACTGACAAATATACAGCAACTCAAAGTTTCAGAGACCTAAAATATAGATGATATATCCAAGACATGTGAGAGGATCAAGAAGTCGCTATTAAAAAAACATATAAGGTCGGCAATTGAAAGAGATATCCAGATACACCTTCATTTATATTCCAACTGTTATTACTAGTGACCTAAACCGGATTCATGTATCGGTTATCATCTTAGGTAGGCCATTTCCACTTATGTAAATTCTGGAAGCTATGTAAACATTCATTACTAACTACGAATGAATTCCTTGTGTTACATATAAAGAGAACAGCTGAATCACACAATCTATTAAGTGCCATTCTTAGACAATTCATCTCGAACATATTTTATGCCAGATTTAAAGCTAAAATAACACTGTGAGGAGATTAAAACGGTTAAGCATTAATCAATAAAAGTGTAAAAGAAAAGAAAGCTTGTTAAGAAGGTGTACCTGGAATCCTTTGTTGCTATATAGATCAGATACATAATCATTTAACTGATAAAATCAATCTTGCAACTTTTGGAACCTCTTCCAAACCTCAGCAGCTTCTTCCGGATCCTTGACTTTTTCTCTGGTTCTGAACAAGAAATAGATATCTTTTTTAAAGCTTTACCGTACAGGAGCAAGTATTCAAAAAGTGAAAACTCGTCTTCTGTTCCAGAAAATGCTCCATATTCAATTGTTTGAAGATGTTTTGATAAGCATTTTGGAACAACTGTTGGTTGCCTCCACAAGCCGCAAACATACCATTGAGAGGTGTCTGTTAAATCAACCCCCTAACAAGGAAAAGAAATAAAAAGCTTTATAGCATACATTCAGAAACTTGTTAGGAAATGCATTAAATCAAAATGTTGTATAACTTACCCATGGAAGTGAAAGACTTTGGAGGTTGGGCGAGCTTGCAAGTATAGCTGGAAGTGATTTCCAACATGACCAATTATCCACGCGAAGCACTAACTTTATCAGATTATGAAATGTCGGCAAATCATAATCAGACACACCATCGAGGGCCTTCAAATAAAAAGGCAAAACATGAGTCATTTATATTTGCAGCAAATTTGGAAAAAAGTTCTACTAAGTTAAATTTCATATACGACACTTACCCCAACAGCCTTATCAGTTAAAGTCAAACACTCCACATTATAAATACTGTCAAGAAGCTCAAACAGAGAATCACGCATATGCATTCGTACAACCCCAACAGAGATATGAGCAGTTCTAACGTTCTCCAAAGTGTTGTTCTCAACATAAATATCCGCCAATGCCGAGTCAGTAATTTTAAGAGTCTCCAATGCCGGTGTATCTATTATAATCTTGAGCCGCTTTTGTCCACGAATCCACTCATCACATTTCAGTGTCAAATTCTTAAGCTTCGATCCCCAAACAGTGAGACGACGACCACTAAGCCATCTACACTTCTTAATAACTAAATCTTCAAGAACCGGGCACTCGAACAAAATCTCCTCAACACACTCATAACTAGAAAAAGTAACATAGTAAAATTCAAGAACCTTAAGTCTCGAAAAATGAAAATCATCCGGAATTTTGATCAAAATGTCACTTCTTAATCGTAAGGCCTTGTTATGCCAGATTTTTGGCATGTCTAATAATCTCCCAAATTTCCAATATTATTAATTATTAATTCAGATTAATAATTATAACTTAACCGCTAAGTTTTATCCTCTCTCTGAAACGAGGAAAGAATCAATCTTAATCAATCAATAACGGAAAATATCTCCAAACGATATTCTTCAAATCAGGAAGATATCACAACGATAAGATTAAATCAGATAAAATCAGTAATTACCAAGATTAACGAAGTTTATCCCTAAAGTCTCTAAGGGATAGACACAAATCAATTTTCACAGAACTGCGTTGGCTTGATCCTTATAAATATAAGGTACGCAGGCATCTTGGTACGATATGGGATCCGATACACGAGACAAATCGAGATACCTCTCAAGTCCAGCCCCAAACATCCAAAAATCCCAAATCCCCCTGTTTTCATGATTTCGTTATTCCAGCAACCTCCAAAATTTGTTATCACCAAATTCCTCCGTTAACAATTGGCGCTAGAAGGAGGGGATTTAATTATCTGTGGAGGACAGGTAATCTTCACGGGGGTTTCTTAAATTTTTATGCTGGACGATAAAGGTTGTGGTAAACAACGAAGACGAAGCGCATCAATTTAACATCAATTCATGTACATAAATTTTTGGCGAGATGGCATATTGCAAATCAATGAAAGAAGACATGCGCGTGAAGCACACTAAAAGGGAGGCAGTGACTTCAATTGAAAAAAAAAAGGTGTAAAGGCAATATGGCATAGGCAAGGACTAGCAACGAGTGCACACAGTATACAAGCGGATCACTGGTGCAAGATAACATGCTCATGGGCCCGCATGTGAAGATCGAAGATGAGCATTGAAGAAATAAAAAATAATCGAAAAAAAAAACAAGGAAAAGAAGAATATAAGGCGACAATGGAAGCAAAAAAGAAAATTTTGGCAGCGCTTGAATCTTTCCGACTATTCATAAAATATCGAGATAAGTTTTCTATTTAATTTAATTTTATGCAATTATATAAATATTTTATGTCATGCATATTATATTTTTATTACTAATATATTTGCGAGATATAAATTATTTTTGATTAAATATTCTATGCATGTTTAAATTAACATGTTATTATGCATGAATTATGTCTTAAATTTTTTATTATTTTGCATATATTATTACATCATATATATATGTCAGAAAATTAATTTCAAATTTACGAATTGAATTTGTTAAAAAAAAAAAAGACCCTCCGGTATATTATTTTTGAAGGCCCTCTTTTTTAGGGGTAATATTTTGGAAGACTTTTAGTTGAAGATTTTATTATTTAAGAAGGCCCTCTTGGGTAATATTTTGGAAGGTCCTCATTTAAAGAGTTTATAATTTTGGAAGACTCTCTTTTAATGGGGGTAATATTTTGGAAGACTTTTAATTGTAGATTTTATTTTAGAAGGTCCTCCTTTGTGGGGTTAATATTTTGGAAGGTCCTCCTTTGTGGGGGTAATATTTTGGAAGACTTTTAATTGAAGATTTTAATATTTTGGAAGGTCCTCCTTTGTGGGGTTAATATTTTTGAAGATCCTCCTTTGTGGGGTTAATATTTTGGAAGGTCCTCCTTTGTGGGGTTAATATTTTTGAAGATCCTCCTTTGTGGGGTTAATATTTTGGAAGGTCCTCCTTTGTGGGGGTAATATTTTGGAAGACTTTTAATTGAAGATTTTATTATTTTAGAAGGCCCTCTTGTGTGGGTAATATTTTGGAAGGTCCTCCTTTGTAGGGGTATAATTTTGGAAGGCTCTTATTCGAAGAGTTTATAATTTTGGAAGGCTCTTATTCGAAGAGTTTATAATTTTGGAAGGCTCTTATTCGAAGAGTTTATATTTTGGAAGGCTCTTAGTCGAAGAGTTGATTATTTTTGAAGACCTTTTGTGATGAGGATATTTTTTATAGAAGACCTTCTGTGTGTTGCTCATATTTTTTAAAAGACCCTTTGTGTGTTGCTGATATTTTCTAGAAGAACCTTCAAGTGTCGCTGATATCTTTTTTGAAAGAATTTTAGAATATTGATAGGACTTTGGAAAGATAACCTCCTCTAAGGAGGATCTTTGTGGAATATATTTATAAAACAAATGGTCTCCTTTGAGGAGAGTTAATAAAATAAACTTCGGGAAGTCCACCTCCTGTGAGAAGGGATATTTCTGGAATGGGGAACGACCTCCTCTGAGGAGGGTATCCCAAATTACCAAAGTCCTTGCAAAAACCGTACTTCCGGGGGGGATGTCCGTACTTCCGGCGCCTCATCAAGGCACGAACTTCGGGAAGTCCACCTCCTGTGAGGAGGGATATTTCTGGAATGGGGAACGACCTCCTTTGAGGAGGGTATCCCAAATTACCAAATCCTTGCAAAAACCGTACTTCCGGGGGGGATGTCCGTACTTCCGGCGCCTCATCAGGGTTCGAGCTTCGGAAAATCCACCTCCTGTGAGGAGGGTATTTCTGGACAAAAATGGTCTCCTTTGAGGAGAGTACTAATGATCTCCTTTGAGGAGAGTATTATAAAATTCTGAGGAAAATGACCCCCTTTGAGGGGGATACCCTCTAGAAGACATGGTAGATATGACCTTTTTCGACTGGATGTTGCTCAAAATGCTTTGCACGACTCTGCGAATAATGCTTGGATGGCTCTCCAAGATACATTCTCTCACACCTATAAAACTTATTATTTATATATCGCATATTGTCTTATTTACATCTACATGTATATTACGGGCACCTTGGTGCTCCATATTTTCTACTAATCTTCCTCTCATAGCTATTTCAGTGACTCAGAAAATTTGGAAGATCGAAGCATTCTTAGTTCTCCACTGCAGCAAGCTACACTGAAGAACTGGGGGGTAGTTGTTATGCCAGATTTTTGGCATGTCTAATAATCTCCCAAATTTCCAATATTATTAATTATTAATTCAGATTAATAATTATAACTTAACCGCTAAGTTTTATCCTCTCTCTGAAACGAGGAAAGAATCAATCTTAATCAATCAATAACGGAAAATATCTCCAAACGATATTCTTCAAATCAGGAAGATATCACAACGATAAGATTAAATCAGATAAAATCAGTAATTACCAAGATTAACGAAGTTTATCCCTAAAGTCTCTAAGGGATAGACACAAATCAATTTTCACAGAACTGCGTTGGCTTGATCCTTATAAATATAAGGTACGCAGGCATCTTGGTACGATATGGGATCCGATACACGAGACAATTCGAGATACCTCTCAAGTCCAGCCCCAAACATCCAAAAATCCCAAATCCCCCTGTTTTCATGATTTCGTTATTCCAGCAACCTCCAAAATTTGTTATCACCAAATTCCTCCGTTAACAGGCCTCAAACTTCTCATACGTATACATATCCGGTAACAGTTCATATTTATCATCCTCACCACTAAAACTAAAATTCAGGGTCATGCATTTCACATTACATTCAAGTGCTTTAGTAATCCACGTATCGATATGATTGTCATCGTAATCCCAAGCACAGTTCAGACAAAGTTCCTCAACATCCAAACCATTACGAAGCAGCAAGAATCTATTAACTGAATTAATGAAAAGTGGTCCAGATTTATTACCATTGGAATCGCTGAAGCGGAGATTGGGCAGAGATAGACAAAGAGGCCTCCATCTCTTGGAAAGAACACTTGTTCGCACAGCTAAATCAAATGGGAGAAATGAAAGGATTATAAGGAGAAGTGTGTCGGGTAAATTGCTGATTCTATCTTCTTCCCTTGAATTCCTTGATCTTTTTGTCTTTGAAGCCATTAGTACTGAAGTGAATTGTAGTTGTGTAAATGAATTTAAGCTCCAAATGTATATATGAATTCAAGAAAACAAGGGGATGGCTATCGGGAATATAACTCACAAGTCCAAAACGATTGACAAGGGGACCTCGGGTTAAAGGAGTGTAGTTTTTATTTTGGCTTAATGACCTTTCTATCCTTAAAATTTAGTACTCCCTCTGTCCCCTTGGTTATTTACCTTGGGGACGTAATTCTGGCACGGATTTTAAGGTGCAATTTGTGGATAGTTTCATAACTTATTTTTTAAATTTTCTTTTTTTGTATAAAAATAGAATTGTTCTATTTTTATACAAAAAAAGAAAAGTTAAAAAATAAGTTATGGAACTATACTTTTTAGGAGACTTAAAATGCGTGTCGAGCAGTGAAAAAGAAATGTAAAGAAATGGGAGGGACAGAGGGAGTACCATGTACTCATCAATTAGTGATGTTTCAATTTGTACCTTTTAATCCCTCATATATGTCATATATGTCAGTGCACCCTTTTTTCTATTTTAGGATTCTAGATCCTTCTATTGGTTGTCACCGCCTTTGTCATTGGGCTTTAAGTTATTGTCTTCGGTGTCAAGCTACTAAGTCCATAATATTTTGATGATATGTATTAACCCATTAGGTCGTCAGATTATCTTTGGCAAGTATCCACGAAAAGAGACTTGTGTCGATTATGTCAGTATTATAGTCATTGGTGGGAGTTCTTAAGGCTCAAATATATTTATGGACTACTGACGATCCATGGTATAAAATATGGGTTGCTGACGATCCATGGTATAAAATATGGGTTGCTGACGATCCGTGGTATATCGAAGTTATGATATAGTATCAACAAGTCCCCAGAATTTTATGAAAATAGTTTTCATAAGATTCTTAGTTTTGTAGTTCTTCAGCAATAATATAATTTTCTAGTCTCGCATGACATGTGTAGTGAAATTTGTGTTATCTAGTAGTCTTCGGCAAGAAGTGTAGTTAAGAAAGTATGCATCATGTCGATGATTCCTTGAAATTGGTAATTTGACTTTACTTTATCGCATGATTGAACTCTAACGATCCACTAGAATTAAGTCTTCATATCCCCATTGACATCAATGTATTAGTTTGCGGCAGTTCAGGTGATAGGAGGTCATCGACAGCAAGGTAACTAATAGAATATAGCTTCATGACGATGACTATTGAATTAAGATTTTGACCTCCATTTGTGCATCTCATGACAATGCCCATCATTCAGTAACAAATTCATCATTGGAATCATGTTGATGCTCTTTTTCTCGTTCACTATCATGGTACTCCATCATTCTAATGATAAAATCATCATTTCTCGTGCCAAGATTACTTGAAGTGCTTTGGCAGTAATGGATTATTGAGCGTCAAAGGATATTATAGCTTACGCCAATGACTACGAAATAATCCTCCATCTTAGGTTGATTGATTGGCTTTTTCCTGCTTTAGCATTTGTCGATCATGCTAAAACTGTAGTAGTATATTATTCCTTCTTCGGCAGAAATATAATAGCCAAAACTAGTTTCATGATGACGCATAGATGAATAAGTTGTTGTCGAAGCATCAGGAACTTCTCAAACCGAATGGCTTGATGTTAGACTGAGATGGAGCATGTTGTTGTCGTTGATGTAATCTTATATAAGTTGCATTTGTACTTCAACCACTGGTGTCGAGAATGGTGATGCCGATCCAAAGAAGTATTGATAATTATTTAGATGTTTGTTGCGATATGTACAATATTTACCTAGTACATGTGACATCTTGATAATATTTGCTTCATCGTCGAGTTGTTTAATTCACGAGCAAATAGAATATCACCACATGAATTAAATGTGTTATTTGCTTCATCATTAGCATGAGATGTAAATTTTTCTTGTCGCTGATGATAAAACTCAAATATTTTAGCTTTAGGGTACACTTCAGTCTTCGTCAAGACATCTTACCCATTGAGTATTGTTTTTCCAAACCATCATAGCATAAAACGCAATTTTTCAGTTCAGGTTGTGCTTCCAATCCTCAAAATATAGAAGACTATAATTGATCCAGATTGCGCAATGTGAGATATACTCTATGATCTATAAATTGTTAAATCTAAAAAACTGTAGATCACCACTTTCTCATCTCGGTCGAACCGTCATAGCTTCGCACTGAAGCGTACATCCGATCTGATATATCCTCTGCCCCCAAGTGACTCATTACTTCATTAAAGAAGTGGTTTGTCGCTAGTTTAGGACGGATATATATTGTATCCCCATGTGAGTGTCGACAGATCATAAGTCCATGATATTGGAATAATCTATGGCCCCCAAGTGATCATCAATAGATCACAAGTCTAAGACCTAGTCAATTTGTTATCCCGAAATGATCGTCGATTGGTCACAAGTCTAGGATAAGAATTTGATTTGCCCCCCAAGTGTTTTGATGATGAGTCACTAGTCTAGGACTGAAACGAATTCGTTGTGTAACATCCCGAATTAATTTTAGTTGAATAATATAAATTATTATAATTTTATGTATCTATATTGCTTTCACAAATATATGTGGCCATTTTAATAAAAATGTGTTAACTTGGAAAATATTTATATATTTTCATTGGTTTGCTACGACGTCTCGTAGCTCCCATAAAAATTGAACTATGACTGGTCTACGTTGATATCGACGTTCCCATAAAATTTAACTAAGGGAGATGGGCCGAGCAAATGCTTCAAGGCCCAAATGGGAAAGGGATAAAAAATTTTGAACTGATTATGTGGGCCAGTGTGAACTAGCCCAAGGATTTAACCTTGCTAAGACCCCAATATATAGTTGAGGATGGGGGTTTTCACTAAAATCCCATCGATGTGGGACAAGTGAAATATTTTCCTTGAGAATAAACTTGTCTCTTAAGCCATTTATATAGAAAAGGAAGATAACTAGGTGTTAATCATTTCGATGTGGGACAAAAGACAAGTGAAAATGCCTTTCCAAAAACAATTGCATTTCTAAGCTTTTTATAAGAGAACTCAGATTTTAGTAGTCTTGCCATACCTAGTTTTCACAATTCAAGTATATGAAGTAGACGAACTTCTAAATTATCCTTGTTGAAACTGAACCCAAAGTTGTGTTTAGTCAAGATAAACAATTTTACTTAGAGTTAAATAGAACTTGGAAGGAGGTCTACTTTTGAAACATATGTGGGATAATAAGGAAAAATAGCTAAAGTAGCAAACTCCCATAAACCAAGTTAATTTGCAAGTAATTGTGTCTTCAAAGTTCCTTAATATTTGTAGTGAAGAGATGCCCAACACCTTCTTGCCTATTCGATGTGGGATAAAATGAACCCTTTGTTATAGAGTTGATGGCACCATTAAGTATATGGTAAGATTATGTTGGCCTCATCCAATGTCATTCTTGTATTAGCTATGAATTACCTCGGCTAATTTCAAAGCCAAGATGGAAGTTCTATACTTCCATTTATTCAGCCAAAAATCTATGTTAATAGGCATTAGAGCAGGTTCAAGCTCCTTAGTCCTTCTAGTCGAAACTCCTTCTTGAGACTACTTTTATAGAACCCAACAGAAACCTGGTTTTGTATAATTTCGATGTGGGACAAAGAGAAAGCCTTCGTTAAAACCAAAGTATTTGGTAAACTCAATGTAGTAACCTGAACAACTTGATATATATAGACCTCAAAGGAAATTTCTTTCAAAAACCTCTCGATGTGGGATGGAGGTGAGTGTAGTTTGAAAGTACTCAATTCATACATTCTAAGAGATTAGCTTGGCCTTAAATTTTATGCACTTGAATATTTAGGAACAACATCGAGTTGCAAGAAACTTTTCAACTTATTTGCATTCCAAATTTGGTTTTTAAAATATATCTTAGCTCCCATGTAGGGCTATTCATTAATTAGCACCAAAGGATGTTGAGTACTACTTAGAGCTTGCAAACCAAGTCAAGTTTATATAGTGTGTGGGAGATTACTATGTTAGAAAGTCTCTCGATGTGGGACAATGGCAATAGATGGAAAACAAGAAATTGATAAACCCACATTGAGTAAAGAAGGATCAGTAGGTGTGAATATATGGAATGAACTTAGCCTTCATTGTCACTTGATCTAATATATATACATGTATGGCGGATAACGTTGCAAGTAGGTAGAGTCAGAATTGAGTTACCGGTGTTGATGATAAACAAGAAAAATTTTGTAGTGTTCATTTTATTCTATTTCTTTGGTACCACATCGATAGCAGAAAGAGAGACAAGAGTGTACATATTACAGAACTTCACTTGCTAACATCAACTAACTAGCAGAAAGAGAGACAAGAGTGTACATATTACAGAACTTCACTTGCTAACATCAACTAACTAGGATTGTGACGCGTTTAAACAGGGAGGTAGTGCGGCTGTGGTTTAATTTTGAACAAAGCTAAAGTACTCTTTTATTTTCAAGCCTCCTGATGGTTATACCACATCGAGAAGGGTAGGAGTAAAAGCTTACCTTTTGTAAGTCTTTCCTACTTTACTTTTATTTATTTTATTTCGATTTAAATTTAATTTAATATTTGTTTAATTTAGAAATTAGTAATAATGTGTTAATAATGATAGTGTAAATTTTGGATAGTTTTGGGAGACGAATCTGATAATATTGGGAATTATTCGAAAAAGATAAGGAGCGAAGAATAGAAGCGGTTTACAGTAAGTATATACTGTACTGATTTACTGTTTTGAATGATTAAATTGATTTTGAAACATCGATGACTTGTTGATGAAAATTGAGTATTCTTACATTGATGTTGTGAATTGATGATGATGCTTCCAAATCGGAAGTAAAGCTAAACCAATTGTTTAGCAGGCCGGGATCCCCACCAGTAGAACTTGTGAATTTATCATGTTTGAATACTCATTTTCAAATTATGTGAAAAATGACCTGTTCTGATGAGCATAGTTACTTGTTTTGTAAACCTCAGTTAAATAGTATGATATATGCTTGCTGGGCTCTATGAGCTCACCCTTTTATGTTACTAACTTCCACAGGGAAGAATTTTGGCGAAAGAGGTTCGGGAAAAGATAAGACTGTGATGAAGTGACTATCGAAGTTGAATAAAAAGCGTAGGACTCTAAGAGGAATGCTTTTGTATTAGACCTATGGTTGGAGTTAATTAAAAGCATATAATATGTTGTAACCTTTTATCGTAAGACTAGACTTTGTTGTAACTCCTTTTGGTTATTGTTAACGGAGGAATTTGGTGATAACAAATTCGGGGAGGGTTGCTGGAATTGTAGTGGTGATTGATTGTGGTGATTGGTGTAGGATGATTGGGGTTAGGGTTTGTGATTTGGGAATGGCTGAGATTGTATGATGTGGTTATTGCAATTTAGATCGAATAATGTATTCTCTCTTTTTTCGCAAGGGTTTGCATCGTGTCATACAATGTGCCTACGTACCCTATTTATAGGGATCAAGCCAAACGTAGTTCTTGGAGAGCAAGTAATCGTAATGGGCTAGGTTACCTTGTTTGGGAAGCCCATTGGATTGAGACCACCGCCTTTGATGTTATCATTATGGACTTTAAAGCCCAACTACTTTCTCGGAACGTATTGGTTAAGCTATTGACCCGGTATTTTCGGGGTCAACGCTTTCCCTGAGTTACGGAGATAAAATAGCTATAGGGCAGCCCTGAGCGTGGGCGAGATCCGCCTTAAAGGGCGAGATTTGTCCGTAAAGGCGAGGTCTAGCCCGAGATGTATTAATCTAAGGACCTAGTAAACGGTCCATCACCTTCCATATCATGATTATTGCCACTAGGGCGAGTTGTCAGGGTAATTGGACCCAGTCATTTTAACTGGGCGAGATCCACAATAGGGCGAGAGTGTTTATTTTGGGATATAACAACTACCCCCCAGTTTCTTGCAATATATTTATTTATAAAAGAAACTAATTCTCTCAATAGTCACACCTCGTTTTCTGTTCTTTTATCACCCAATCACATAATGCCACGTGTATTCACTCTTCCTCTTCCCTCAACTACTATAAATGCCTCCAAATTTCCTTTCTATTTTCTTAACTTATCTAACGATCTTCACGAAGCGCTGATAAAATTTTTATCAAGGCGGGCGAGTTTATTCTGAGCGGAAGGCGAGGTTCTTAATTTCGTGGGCGCCCCTTCAATATCCAAAGGCGATTCTTTCAATAAAGATACCTCTTTACCCCTCTTGTGGTTTATTATTTCCTTACTGATAGATATTTTGTCATATCAATCCCTTCTACGACAGACAACTTTCGTTAGCGTCCTTTAGGAATATTTAATTAAGAGGGCGAGGACATTTCCTTAAAGTCATATTATTTACTAGTTTTTCCTTATCTACATACTTTGACTCCGTCCTCGCCCTCTCTTTCAGATGTCGAGAGAGAGCTCGCCGTCCGTCGATAGGGGAATGTCGCCCTCTTCTTCAAAACCCTCCACTAGGGAGGAGATTAACACATACCTTGACCCCAAATGGTTAAAAACTCATAAAAGAAATGTCAACAATCTAAACATCGAAGCCAACCCAGACAACGTAATATCTTTATCAGACAGCATCCAATTGGGCGACGCTGAAGATGTTGCTAGTATATACCTCGCCCAAGATCTTGGTGAAAATGCAGAAGATGAGGAAGATCTTTATGATTTATTTACCGTCTTAGATCCAGATCAACCCGGCCCATCAAGATTAGGTAAAGGCCCAGGGAAAGATCTTGCAAAATATAAAGCCATGTTAGAGAACAATTCTAATTTTCCTAATCCCGAAGATGAAGTCGAGGTTGAAGATGACAATGAAGACGAGAGTGAAGCTCCTGGGACGAGTTCTGATGCAGAAGGCGAGGATGAGGAAGAGGTTTTATCAGTCTCGCCTGTTCGTTATGCCATGGAAGTTCCTTCTCCGCCGAATAACCCATACCAGCAACCTGTTCGTCCTTGCGATACAGACCTAATTTTTGCAGATGATGTCAGTGAACCCCTTAGAATGAAACATAGGTTTGATCAAGGAGTCATCTCCTGTGCAGGACTCGCCTCAACGATCTCTTCAGAAGAGATTATGTTCCTGATGGAATACTACAATCTCGAAGGGAGATGGTTGCGACCTCGCTCTCGTATGAGGATGCACATTTTTAACGTTGCTGGGCTACCAACACCAAGAATGGTTCTCACCAACAAGTTAATTGAACTTGGATTCGGGTCACCAATGCATCACTTTCTTCATCAAATCATTACGTACTTTAATGTCGCCCCTGTTCAATTATCTCCTAATAGCTATAGAGCGGCGATTGGTCTATATATGATGTATAGAATCAAGGGATATGATTCCCCCACTATGGCCGAACTAAGCCATTTTTTTTACTTAAGACGTTGTGGGAAGGATGTCGGATTTTACTATCTCGCCTACTGGTCAACTCATAACAAGAAAGGCTTCATTACTGGTAACCCAAGTAACATGAAGATGTGGAAAGAAGACTTTCTTTATTTGTTCGATGTTCCTAGGGTTAGAACTCAATTCAACTTGCGTCCTTGTAAGTATCTTGCACTTTTCCTTGAAGTCTCGCATTATTCAAGAATGTCGCCATTTTCTTTTTTATATATATTTTTTCTTTTTTGCTTCTAGACAAACCTTCCCAAACAAAACTAACGGGCGATGCCGCAGCTAGAGCTCTTGCCATTTCTCAACTCCCCAGATCAGAAAAAGACCTAGATATCTTAGTAACGCGTGATAATCTCAGAGCCTATGGCTTTTATAACGAAGGCTATGGTCAAATTCCGTACATTAAATTTAAAAGAGGAACTAAGAAGAGTACACGTAAAAAACAAATTGAAGGACTAACTGGTAAAGGTACCTCGCCTCCTTAATGCATCTCGCTTCATTATTCCCTTGTTTTGCATTTCCTCAAAGTGTTCATAAATAACTCATTTTCTTTAAGTGCAGGTCAAATGTCGAGACTCCCTTTTGGAAACAATCCTTACGCAGAGCCAACTCCTTCCGTTGCAGCCAACACATCTCGCCCTGCTCCTTCCACTGTGGTGAATCAGACTCGTCCTACCATCCCCCCTTCAAACATGGGCGAGAAGCATCTAGACAAAAACAAAAGGCGGGATTTTTTTGATACTTCAAAAAATGCCCAAAATAAAAAACACAAGTCAACCCTAGTTGAAGACTCGCCCTCAGATTCTGTGGCTACCACCTTTGGCTCAATTGCTGCTGAGCACTTCTCTGAACAGGATGTTAAAATTTTGAAGGGGCGGAAAGAAACTGATGAAGAATTTCACTTCAAGGCCGGCTTGGGCGATGCCTTTTTCCACGGCCTCAATGTTCTCTCCCAGAAGAACACCACCATCAGAGAGCTAGATCGTGTGAATAAAAAGCTCAAAGGCGAGATCTCCACTCATAACACAAAGTTGGGCGAAGTTCAGAAAAAAGCTGCTGAAGAACTAAAGGCCAATAAAGAAGAAATGACCAAGCTGCAAGCTTCTTTTGAGAATTTTAAACTAGAATCAGCAAAGGCAAGTGAAACACTCTCAGGCGAAAACTCAAAACTGAAAGACGAGGTGGAAGGACTTAAAGCCGGGATACGGAAGGCCCAAACCGAAGCCTATACCGTTGGTTTTCTAGATTATCTTCGCAACTTCCTCGCAGCTGATCCTGATTATAATTGGTCTGCATATTTCGCCCCTTCAACCCCTGCCTATATGCTGAAATTCAAAACTGATAATGCCGAGAATATCGCCGCAGCCCGGGAAGAACTTCGCAAGAAAATCGAAGCTGAAACGAGAGCTATAGCTGAGAAGGAGGCCCAGAAAAATGAGAAGAAGAATGGTGGAAACCCAGATGGAGCATCGCCCTCTGAGAATGTTGCCAGCTGACTCCAAGATTTATTTATAATCGCCCACACAATAGGAGTGCGGACCCTCCTATAATGGTCTCGCCCATGTAACTGTTATTCTTCAATCCATCTAACTCATTTCGAACTGATTGGAGTGCGCGTCCTCCATTTAAAGACGTCGCCCTTGTAATAACTTGGTTTTATCTTTTTATAATTGTCCTTTAACTCTTCTTGCATATTCTTCAAGCTTATTCTCGCCTAGATATAAGATTCTCGCCTTCTCTAAACTGTTGGAAATTGACTGCACAAACTCTATCTTCTAAAACGGCCTCGCCCTAATTAGAAGGTCGTAGGTTAATTATGTCTTCAGGTCTATCTTCTACACCTCGCCTTCTCTTTAACTTAACTCATGAGCTTTAATTAAAATCTAATTGATGAACTTTAATAAATTTCTCACTTCAAAGGTAACAACTACCATGTCTTCTTGAAGGTATCTCCCTCTAAGAGAGTCATTTTCCTCAGAACTTAATAAATTTTATGATACTCTCCTCAAAGGAGATCATTTTTCAGCTCAGAAATACCCTCCTCACAGGAGGTGGATTTTCCGAATCTCGAACCCTGATGAGGCGCCGGAAGTACGGACATCCCCCCCGGAAGTACGGTTTTTACAAGGATTTTATAATTTGGGATACCCTCCTCTCAGGAGGTCGTTCCCCATTCCAGAAATATCCCTCCTCACATGAGGTGGATTTCCCGAAGTTCGTGCCTTGATGAGGCGCCGGAAGTACGGACATCCCCCCCGAAAGTACGGTTTTTGCAAGGGCTTTGGTAATTTGAGATACCCTCCTCAAAGGAGGTCGTTCTCCATTCCAGAAATACCCTCCTCACAGGAGGTGGATTTTCCGGAGTTAATTTTTAAAACTCTCCTCAAAGGAGACCATCGTTTCATACATCTATGAAAATCCTCCTTAAAGGAGGTCATCCATCACAGAATTTAAACGAAAAACAATAAAGAAAAACAAGCATGTTTTATTCATAAATATATAAATCCTGGCTAAGGAAGAGTACATGCACTACCCCCCTAGACTTTCATGAAAATAATAATTAAAGGAAAGTATAACAAAAGTAGAACATACATTACTGATAGTATTTCTTCAAGTGTTCCATGTTCCAAGCTCTCGGAATGTGCTTCCCCTCCATATCGGCCAGGTAATAAGTTCCTTCCCATAAGACTGCTCTCACTCTATAGGGACCTTCCCAATTAGCGCCAAATACTCCATGATTCTGGATTTTTGTGTTAGGCATCACCCGTCGGAGAACATAATCGCCCACCTTTAAAGGCCTCGCCCTAACTTTTGAATTGTAAAACCTTGCCACTCTTTGCTGGTAAGATACCAACCTAGCTTGAGAAGTCGTTCTGAATTCCTCTGCCAAATCCAAATAAAGACGATGATTAACTTCATTCACTTCCGGCTGGTAATTATCTCTTCTAAAAGACCCTGCACCCAACTCCACTGGAACCATGGCCTCACATCCATATGTCAAAGAAAAAGGAGTTTCTCCTGTGGTAGATCTAGGTGTCGTGTTATAACTCCATAAGACATTAGGCAATTCATCAGGCCAATTCCCCTTACTATCATCTAACTTTGCCTTGAGCATGTGCTTGATTATCTTGTTCACTGCCTCCGTTTGGCCGTTTGTCTGAGGATGGCTAACGGCAGAAAAACTTTTCTTAATTCCCAAATTTTCACACAGCTGTCTCATTTCTTTACTGTCAAATTGTTTCCCATTGTCGGATATCAACTTGTAAGGTATCCCGAAGCGACAAATGATGGACCGGTACATAAAGTCCACCAACTTTTTTGCCGTAATTGAAGCTAGAGGCTCTGCTTCCGCCCACTTGGTAAAATAATCAACTGCCACAACAGCATACTTCACCCCTCCTTTCCCCTTAGGGAGCTCTCCTATTAAATCAATCCCTCACATAGCAAAGGGCCAAGGACTCGTCAAAGAAGTGAGAGGGGCTGCAGGACTGTTCACGTAATTGGCATACCTTTGACATTTATCACAGGATCTAGCAAAAACCATCGAATCCTCCCGAAGAGTAGGCCAGAAATATCCTTGACGTAATATTTTTTGCGCAAGAGAACCACCCCCCGAGTGATTTCCACAAATTCCCTCATGAACCTCTCGTAGGACATAATTGCATTCCTCTCCCTCTATGCATTTCAATAGTGGCTGATTAAAACCTCGTCTGTAAAGAGAACCTCCAAAATCCACATAACGAGCTGCTTTATATCTGAGTCTTCTAGCCTCAATTCTATCATCTGGTAGAATTCCGTCCTTCAGATATTTCCAGATTGGGGTCATCCAAGTATCATGCACAGCTACATCGACCTGCATTAGTTCAACCTCCGGGACACTGGGCTGCTTCTGGACTTCTAAGGGGATAACCCCTAAAAGAGTGGCTTCCTTTTGAGAACCTAACTTAGCCAGAGCATCTGCCTCTTCATTACCGTTTCTAGGAAGTTGCTCCAATCTCGCCTCCCGAAACAAACTCATCAATCTCTGGGTACACTTCATGTATAGCTCGGTACGGGGTCCCCTAGCCTGAAACCCCCCATTAACCTGATAAACAACCAGCATTGAGTCGCTCATGATGTTTATATTTTCCACCTTCATCTCGAGGGCGAGCTTCAAACCCGAGATCAAAGCTTCATACTCGGCATCATTATTTGTTGCATGAAAAGCAAAATGAATCGGCACTCCTCAGATGATGTCCCTCAGGACTGATTAAGACAATTCCCGCACCTGCACCTTCATTATTTGACGCACCATCCACATACAAATTCCACCATGGTGCCGAAGTAGGCCTTTCCTGAATCAACTCGGGCGGAGGGCTAGGTATCACGGCCAAGGCGTCGCCCTCGTGTGCCAGAGGAAATTCCAAAATAAAATCAGCAAGAGCCTGTCCCTTTATAGCACTTCTTGGCTTATACTCGACATCAAATTGCCCCAATTCCACAGCCCACTTCAACATTCGCCCAGAAGTCTCAGGTTTATGCAATATCTGCCTCAAAGGATACGATGTTCGGACCTCTATTCTATGTGCCTGAAAATAAGGTCGCAATTTCCTGGAGGCCAAAATCAGAGCATACACCAACTTCTCCATATTCGAATACCTTGTCTCTGCCTCCAACAACCTCTTACTAACGTAATAAATAGGATATTGGACTTCATTTTCCTCTCGTACGAGAACCCCGCTAACGGAGTATTCTGAAACAGCCAAGTATAAAATAAGGATCTCGCCCTCGAGAGGTTTTGACAGCAGTGGAGGAGACCCCAAATGATTTTTCAATGCCTGAAAAGCTTCCTCACACTCAGGAGTCCATTCGAAACTCTTCCCAACACCTTTGATAGCTTTGAAGAATTCTCTGCACTTATCAGAAGACTTGGACACAAAACGATTCAATGCGGCAATTCTCCCAGTCAAACTTTGAACCTCCTTCACTGTTCGTGGAGATCTCATATCAAGAAGAGCTTGTATCTTTGCAGGATTCGCTTCTATCCCCCTGTGATTCACCATAAATCCCAAAAAATTCCCAGATTCCACACCAAACACACACTTCTGTGGATTAAGCTTCATACGAAATTTCCTAAGGATTTGAAACATCTCTCCCAAATGCCGGATATGATCTTCAGCTTCCTTTGACTTTACCAACATGTCATCCACGTAAACCTCCATTGTTTTCCCGATCTGATCTTTGAACATTCTGTTTACTAACCTCTGATAAGTCGCCCCTGCGTTGAGTAGCCCGAAAGGCATCCCAATATAGCAATACAACCCCCTATCTGTGATGAAGGAAGTATTTTCCTGATCAGGTGCATACATTGGTATCTGATTGTATCCTGAATAGGCGTCCATGAAACTGAGCAAAGCATGCCCCGCAGTAGCATCCACCAACTGATCGATCCTAGGTAAAGGAAAGCTATCCTTCTTACATGCTTTATTCAAGTCAGTGAAGTCAACGCAGACTCTCCACTTTCCGTTGGATTTCTTTACCAAAACCGGATTCGCCAACCAATCCGGGTAAAAGGATTCTTTAACTAACCCGACATTTAGCAGCCGATCAACCTCCTCCTTCAAGGCAGCAGCCCGTTCACCACTGACTGCTCTTCGCTTCTGCCGAACACCCTTCCTAGATGGATCAATGTTGAGATGATGGCACATTACCTCAGGATCAATTCCTACCATGTCAGCATGACTCCAAGCGAAAACATCCAGATTTTCCTTTAAAAAGCCAACTAGCCTCTCCCTTAAGCTTGACTCTAACCTCGCCCCAATGTACAATACCTTGGATGAGTCTCTCTCGTCTACCAGAACCGGCACAGTGTCCTCCGCTGGACCCATATTCTTCTTGGGCTCAGGTAACCGAGGATCCAAGTCAAACTCCACCTCCTTTGTTCCACTGGACTCACCCACTTCTCGAACAGAAACAATCTCATCCCCTGACGATTTAAGTCCTTCACTCCCAGTCGTATCTCCATAATCCATAACGAATTTTCCCTTCTTGGCTCTAAGACTTCTTTGTTCCTCTTCTTCGTCAGTGACATCCTCAACAACCCCTTCCCGAAACTGATTTTGACTGACTAGAGGAGGAGCCCCAATCATCAACACCCTATGCCTTGTTCTGTTAACTGTGACTTCTTCCCCAAATGCAGTCTCCGCTTCTAAATTTTCCATAATACCTTCCACGGTCTCCCCCAGAGTAGGCGGCGCCTCTAACAGAAAGAGCGGGGTACTCCGCCTGACTAATGTCTCATAACTAGCCAAGTCATCGTCGCCGGGAAACTCTACTGTATAAACCATATTAGTGACTGGTCTAGGTTCGAATGATTTCAAGGTTTCCTGAGCACTTTCCTCTTTGAAGTCCAGCATCTCCTCTCGTTGTTTACCTTTTGAAGAAGACTTCATCATCTTGTTGTAACACTCCCTGGAGTCGTATTGACATCCCTTCACACATCCGATCCCTGCTGGAGTAGGAAACTTCATTGCTAGATGATATATTGATGTCACCACCCTCATTTCTTTCAATACCGGTCTCCCAAGCAATGCATTATAGCATGTAGGTTGATCAACTACCAAGAACTCGAACATTTGAGTAGCTGAATAAGGGTCTTCCCCTAAGGTAAGCGACAACCTTACAGTACCCTTGACCCGTACAGAATCCCCTGTAAAGCCGTAAATGTGGGTCGTTCCATGAGTCATTTCTTTATCAAGAAGCCCCATCTTCTTATAAGTTCCGTAATAAAGAATATTCACTGAACTCCCATTATCAATAAACACCCGATGAACACTCCTTGCACCAATTCTTACATTCACCACCAAAGCATCGCTGTGTGGGTGATGAACCCATTTAGCATCTTCTTCTGAAAAAATTATCTGTGTATCCTCCCCCTTAAACAGCTTAGGAGGTCTTTCTGATAAATGATTTACATTTGTTAGAGGAGGGTCCCTTGCCTCGCGGGCATATCTCTCCATAGCATTTCTTCCATTCCCGCCAACATGAGGCCCGCCAAAAATAGTATGAATGCTCGCCTCTTTTACGAACGTGGTCTTCTTCTGATTATCCGGCCTATCTTTGTCTTCGGGACCATCCCTCTTAGCCTCCTCCCGAGGAGGGATGTCCGCCTTTACTTTCCTAACCCATTCGGTCAACTTCCCATTCCTAATAAGCAGTTCAATCTCCTCCCTCAATTGTCGACATTGATGAGTGTCATGGCCATGAGATTCATGATAAGCACAGTATCTCTTTTTATCTCTTTGAGCATTCTTCGAAAGGGGGAGAGGTGTCTTATACAATCCCTCCTTTTTTGTTACCTCAAAAATATGTCCAATAGACGCCACCAGAGGTGTGAAGATACTGTTCTGGGGATGACCCTGATCTTTCAGAGAATAGATGGGTGGTGGAGGATACCGTGGCATTGGGCTAGGTGACCTTGATCGGTCTGACTCCCAAGTATCAACAACATTAACATCAACTCTGCCATTCCTCCTCGCATCCCCCTTTGGGCTTGGAGACCTATCCTTGCGTTTGCCTCTACGACTAGTTTCAGGATAATCACTTCTCTTCAAGGCCTCCTCCTCCCTCTTAAAGGGTTCAGCTTGCGCGTAAAGATCTGCAAGGGTCAATGGCTCTTTTCGTTGAAGCTCTTTCCAAAAATCCGAATTTACTCTCACCCCAGCTATGAGAAAGTTCTTGATAGTCTCATCTGAAGCTCCTCGAACAGTGGGGACCTCAGCATTGAACCGTCTGAAATAAGATTGAAGAGTCTCCCCTTCTCTCTGCTTTATGTTGGCTAGAGTCGTGACAGGGGGAGCATAGACAATAGAAGATTGAAACTGAATTAAAAACATTCTCCTCATTTGATCCCAAGATGTGATAGAGCCCGGTCCCAACTTTTGAAACCACTGATGAGCATTCCCCCGCAGTGTTGAGGCTAGCAACCTACACTTTGTCAGGTCCTCCACTTGGTAAAGCTCCATCTCCGTATTAAACCTTGCAATATACTCAGCTGGGTCAGAACTTCCCGTGAACCTTAGATCTCCCACCCCCCTGAAAGATGGTGGAAGGGGTGCTTCCCGTACTGCCAAAGAGAAGGGAGACGGGGCCGGCTCAAACATAGCCCCTGCCTGTCCCTCCGATTGTGCCAACAACCTACGCAAAGCATTTAAGTCCAAATCTTCAAACCCAGGAATTCCACGGGGGACCTCCTCGCGTCGCTGTTGATTCATTATCTCTTCGAATCGATACCGATCTCCAACAGTAGAATTCTCCGGACGGGAAAAATTATAACCGCGAGAGGCCATGAGATCTCTCTCCAAGTTAGATTCTATGGGTCCTCTCCGGTTCCCTTCTGCTTGATTGAAGAGATTGGCATAGGACCTCCTCTCCTCATACCCTAAGCTGTAATGGTTCTGGGTTCCCATTTGGGGATTATGGTTCCTGGCTCGAGCCATTGTGAATGCCGCAGGATCAGGGTTTCCCGTAGTTTCGTTCTCATGATGAGAACGGCGCCTTTCTTGTTCCAAGATCCTCTGACCGCCAGCTCGAACTCCCTCTACTTGGCTTGACTGTCTGGGGTCCTCTCTATCTGGAGGGAGTTCAACATAGGGATCACCAAAAGTTAAAACTCTGGGAGTGACAGCCCGGAACCTTTGATTTCCTCCAATCTCCCCAACAACTCGAACATCCCCTTCGAAAGGAATCTCCCTGTATAGGTTACGCTGGTAGTTCATGTCAAATTCTCTCCCAATGCGTCGATCTCCGACAGGTGTCCGATAACTCGCCTCCCAACCATGGTTTGGGCGTCGCCCCTCCTGATTCAGGCGAGTTTCTTCGAGAAACTGCCTTTCCCTTTCCATTGCATCCATTCTTGCCCCCATTCGATTGATCGTATTGCCCATATAAGTGATCTGGTCAAAAAGCTCAGTATTACTCATCAGAACGGGAGGATCTCCACCTATCCGCGGACTCGGTCGTCTATTAGGAATCCTAGGAGTTACCGACCTCCGGTGCGAACCCCCTGAATGATTGGGATTCCCCATCCCCGAGCTCCTTGCGACAGAATTATTCCTTGGCAGATTTTCTCTGGTCCTAACCTCTTCCATACGCCGATTATCCACACGCTCACGGTTTGATTGAGACATCCTTCCTCCTAAAATGTCAAAAGGCCCTCCTTCTAGCGCCACTTGTTAACGGAGGAATTTGGTGATAACAAATTCGGGGAGGGTTGATGGAATTGTAGTGGTGATTGATTGTGGTGATTGGTGTAGGATGATTGGGGTTAGGGTTTGTGATTTGGGAATGGCTGAGATTGTATGATGTGGTTATTGCAATTTAGATCGAATACTGTATTCTCTCTTTTTTCGCAAGGGTTTGCATCGTGTCATACAATGTGCCTACGTACCCTATTTATAGGGATCAAGCCAAACGTAGTTCTTGGAGAGCAAGTAATCGTAATGGGCTAGGTTACCTTGTTTGGGAAGCCCATTGGATTGAGACCACCGCCTTTGATGTTATCATTATGGACTTTAAAGCCCAACTACTTTCTCGGAACGTATTGGTTAAGCTATTGACCCGGTATTTTCGGGGTCAACGCTTTCCCTGAGTTACTGAGATAAAATAGCTATAGGGCAGCCCTGAGCGTGGGCGAGATCCGCCTTAAAGGGCGAGATTTGTCCGTAAAGGCGAGGTCTAGCCCGGGATGTATTAATCTAAGGACCTAGTAAACGGTCCATCACCTTCCATATCATGATTATTGCCACTAGGGCGAGTTGTCAGGGTAATTGGACCCAGTCATTTTAACTGGGCGAGATCCACAATAGGGCGAGAGTGTTTATTTTGGGATATAACAGTTATTAATAAAATTAAGTTTGTGTAAGAATATATTACGATGTTTGGTTTGGTTGGCGTGCCCCGGGTCGGGTTATGAGGTCATCCCGGGACCGGGGGCGTCACACGTTGCCCCCAAGTGACCTTCGTTGAACACTCGTTTGGGTTGGATTAATATTTAGCCCCCAAGTAATTCACCCTTCAACAAGGGGCAAAAGGTCACTTTGCCTACTGTACTATTGTAAAATTTCCGTTTAGCCTACTGTACTATCGAAGGGATCACTGTACTTTCCTTTTTTTCCATTTACCCCACTGCCGTCAGTCAAAAATTCTATCCGTTAGTTTGACTGTTAAAATGATGACTGGGATGCACTATCATCTTGCCACGTGGACGCCACATCAACACAGTCCTAATTTTTTTATAAAAATTTATTAAAACTTTAAAAAATCATAAAAACTTTAAAAAACTTTAAAAAAATCACAAATCAAGAACATGATGAATGTTCTTCATCTCTCCCCGAAATCCGGCAGGGATGCCCAGAAACCGACCGGCCAAGAATTTTCCGGCGACGGAAAAATATTCCGGTCACCCCCAAACCACACACACGCTGTTTTACACGGTCTTTGGCAATCAACATCCTTCGATACCATCACTACACATAACAGTCATCAATTACCAGCAAAACGACACAAAAATTGCCAAACCCGCAATTTCTCCGGCAAGCTCGCCATTAACGCCGACCAATATTCGCCCTCACTAATTTCTAAACCAAATCACACGATTAAGGTCTCAAAATGAAGCTTATAGCTCACACAATCAAACCCGTAGCACCTCTTATACGAACAATCAACAGATTTAAAGAACGAATCAATACAAGATTTCGAAATAAACCTTAACTCGAACTACAATATCTAGCACCATATGACACAATCATTGATGCAAAACGATTATATCTCATCCCATACTACTATAGGAATCCTCAGAACAATCAGAAAATCAAAGAATCAAAAACCCCTAATTTAATAATTATGAACCCTAAAATTCGAATTATCATAATAAAAATTATAAAAATTCAAGATGATAACCTGGGTATGATTTGATGGCAGATTATGATAGTAGAGATTGCAAGCTTCGAGATTCGGCTATTCAAAGATTAAATTATGAACCCTAATTTTTTACCCCTACAATATTAACTTGGCAGGCGATACAGAACTAGTAACATTTTTACATACGCCCACACACATAATCGCGGCACAAAAATTCGCGGCCTCGATCATCGTCTTGGCTTTGGCTTCTCCATAAGGTTTAATTCACAACCTCTATGGCCCTTTGTTACATACATGTTTTTGCTTTTACAGTTTATATATTTGTATGTAATTTCATGTTTGCTTTTACAGTTTACATGTTTTTGCTTTTACAGTTTATGATTTTTTTAAAGTTTTTATAATTTTTAAAAGGTTTTATAATTTTTAATAATTTTTAAAAGTTTTTATGAATTTATTACGATTTTTTTAATCTTTTATGATTTTTTTTTAAGTTTTTATGATTTTTTTTAAGTTTTTAATAATTTTTTGTAAAAAAAAAAATGGTTGTGCTGATGTGGCGTCCACGTGGCAGGCTGACAGTGCATCACAGTCAGCATTTTAACAGTCAAACAAACGGATAGATTTTTTGACTAACGGCAGTGGGGTAAATGGAAAAAAGGAAAGTACAGTGATCCCTTCGATAGTACAGTAGGCTAAACGGAAATTTTACAATAGTATAGTAGGCAAAGTGACCTTTTGCCCCTTCAGCATGAATTATGAATCACTGGTCTGGGTTAAATTAAATTATGGCCATTAAATATAAATGATATCTGCATATTAATATAAATAGCATAAACATTTATTGATATATGGTTCACAACATTTGTAATAAAACAAGATGGAAATCCTAATAAACAAATATCCTACTAAGATAAATAGATTAGTGGACCGTCAACACCACTTTATTTAAGCTTATCTGATGATGACGATGATATGGTGAGCTATTGGTAGTACTTCTTTAACTTGGAAATATTCCAAGTATTTTTTATTGGCGTTCCATCCATAGTCTCGAGTCTGCAAGTCCCCAAGCGAGGCATGCTTGAAATTTTGTATGGTCCTTCCCAATTGGGCATCAGCTTGCCCAATTGATCAGGCTTTGATGAAGCAGTTTTCCTAAGCACATAGTCGCCAATCTGAAAAAATCATTTTTTACTCCAGAATCAAAGTGTTGAGCAACCTTCTTCTGATAAGCAATAGTGTGTAATGTAGCCACTTTCCCATAAACTTTTGGCATCTTCCAATCTTTTTTCAATACCTTTGATGATGGTTTTATTGGCATTTTCAACCTGACCATTTCCTTGAGGATAAGCAACAACACTAGTGTGATGCTCAATGTGATACATCTCCATAAGTTCTGCAAATTTTTTTCCTTTGAATTGAGAACCATTATCAGAGACCATTATCTTTGGCACCCCAAACCTGTAAATAACACTCTCTTTGACGAACTTAATAACCGCTGCTTCTGTGATCTGAGAAAGTGCTTTTGCCTCCACCCATTTCGTCATGTAATCAATTCCCACTATGCAGTAAATCGCTTGACTTTTACCTTTAGCCAATTTTCCAACTATATCGATTCCCCACATCGCAAAGGGTATTGGGCACAGAATTGGAGTGAGCTCCGATGGAGGTTGGCGAGGTATGTTTGCATGAATTTGGCATTGATGACACTTTTGAACATAATCTAGCGCATCCTGATGAAGCGTAGGCCAAAAATATCCTTGCCTTAGAATTTTGAAGGCCAAGGCACTTCCTGCTAAGTGATCAGCACATACTCCTTCATGAACTTCTTCCAATGTCAACCTTGCTTCTTCAGGAGTAACACATCTTAAGAGTGGTTGCGTCTATAGAGCAAATTTCCCACCATTGTGTAGCTAGCCGCTCTATACTTGATTTTTCTAGCTTCAACTCGATTAGGTGGCAAAATATTTTTCTCCAAATAATCACGGATTGGCGTCATCCAGTTTTTTATCTGAGCAATAAAGTTAACTTCAATTCTTTCAACTGATGGTTGATGTAACTCTGTCATGTAAATAGTTCCATCAAGAGAAGTTGGATCGGCAGTAGCAAAGCGTGAAAGAGCATGTGCACGACCATTGTCTTCTCTGGATATACCAATGATGTCGAAGACCTCAAATTCCTTTGCCAAATTTCTGACTTCAAGTGCATAGGCTTTCAACCTTTCTTCCTTTCGATCATACTCGCCAGAAAAATGTTTGACAACAAGTTGTGAATCACTATAAGCTTGTAAGTGAATTACCTCTAGGCTTCGGGCTAACTTCATCCCAGATATCATCGCTTCGTATTCGGCCTCGTTGTTTGTCACCTTGAATATAAAACGAACAGCTTGACGAACTTCAAAACCATTCGGACTAGTTAAGACCATTCCGCCTCCATATTTTTCTTGTGCTACTAATCCATCGACAAAGAGTGTCCAAAGCTTTGCAGATTTATCAATGTGATCATCAATGACATCCTCTATGGGCGTTTTGAAAGAGCATTCAACCATAAAGTCAGCAAGTGCTTGTGCTTTAATAGCAGTTCGAGGTTTGTAAACAATATCATGTTCGCCAAGCTCCACTGCCCATGCCATCAATCTTCCAGATATTTCAGGTTTATGTAGGACTTTCTTTAGCGGCTAGTCGGTTATCACCTCAATTTTTCTTCCTTGAAAGTAATGTCTGAGCTTCTTGCTGCCATTATCAACCCCAAGGCCAATTTTTCAATGCTTGGATATCTTGTCTCTGCATCCTTCAATGCATGACTTACATAGAATACTGGCTTTTGAATCCCAACATCATTCTTGATTAGCACCGCTCCTACAGTTTGATCGGTTGCTGCTAAATAAATTTGAAGTGTCTCATCCCCTATTGGCCTTGTCAACAGAGGTGTTGTGGAGAGACATTCTTTCACTTTGTTGAAGGCTACTTCATATTCATCTGTCCATTTAAATTCTTTAACTCCCTTGAGTGTGTCGAAGAAGGGTAAGGCTTTTTCTGCACTTCGAGAGATAAAGCGTCGAAGAGCAGCTAATCGTCCAGTAAGTTTTTGAACATCCCTCTTAGTCTGAGGTGCCTTCATGTCAATGATAGCTTGGATTTTTTCTGGATTTGCTTCAATTCCCCTTTCACTTACTAAGTAGCCAAGAAATTTTCCAGATCTAACGCCGAACGTGCACTTGGTTGGATTTACCCTCATATTATGCTTGCGAATTGTTTCAAAACATTCCCTCAAATCATTAACATGAGTTTTGTCTTCACTCTTTACAATCATGTCGTCGACATAGCATTCCATATTCCTTCCAATTTGCTTTTGAAAAACCTTATTGATCACTCGTTGATAAGTTGCACCAGCATTGAGTAAGCCAAAAGGCATTTTAATGTAGGCCCAAGTTCCATGGTGTGTGATGAAGGCAATCTTACGTATATCCTCTTCAGCCATTGCAATTTGATGATATCCAGAGAAAGCATCTAAAAAGCTGAGCATAGAATATCTCGCAATAGCATTAATAAGTTGATCAATGTTTGGCAGTGGATAATGATCTTTTGGACAAGCCTTGTTGAGATCATTATAGTCTACGCACATGCGCCATTTTCCATTCGCTTTTTTAACCACAACCACATTTGATAACAATTCTGGAAACTGCACTTCTTCGATAAATCCTGCATTCAATAGCTTTTTGACTTCCTCTTCAATCACCTTTTGGCGCTCAGGAGCAAAATTTCTTTTCTTCTGCCGAACCGCATCGTAACCATCCTTCACATGGAGTTTGTGTTCAGAGATGTCTTTGCTTATTCTTGGCATAGTCTTTGCTTATTCCTGGCATATCTTCTGCTCCCCAAGCAAAGATGTCTTTGTACTCTCTTAGAACTTTAATTAATTCTTTTTTGATGGAGCTTGGTATGTCTTTGCCGATGGTCACCAAATGTTCTGAATCACCAGGAGTAAGCTCAATCTGCTCAGTTTCAGTAGCTGGTTTGGCAATAAGCTTTGTCCAATCTGTCCCGAATCATTCCAGCTCAATGTTGAATGAGGTTTTCTTTTTTGAACGATGCATTTCATCATCAGCTTTCCTTTTATTTTTTCCCTCATCTTCAGGTTCATCAACAGCAGTAGCTTTTTCTCTAGCATATTGCTCATTCATCTCATCTAGGGATAAAGTTCTTGCCACAACTTGATCACCTCTTACTTCACCAATCCCATCACTAGTCGGGAATTTCAACTTAAGGTGCGGTAATGAACAAACAGTTTGGAACTTTGTCAACATAGGTCGTCCTAGAATAACATTATATGGGGAATCTACATCAACAACATAAAAATTTAACTTATGTGTTACCTCTCTTGGTTCTTGACCAATGCTCAGTTTAAGAAAAAATTGTCCACTGATCGGTACTGGTTGGTTCCCAAAGCCATAAAGTGGTGGTTCAGCGCAAGGGTCCATTACTTCTCCTCCTAACTTGAGTGGATCATATGCCTTCTTGAAAATTACATTCACAGAACTTCCACCATCGATCAGAACCTTCCGAACTTTGTAATCATGTAGATAGCACGTAAAGATGAAAGGATCTTCATGTGGCCAAGTGATCCCTTCAAAATCATCTTCAGAAAAAGTAATTGGCAAAGATTGTTTTGGTCGATCATTCTGACGATAAAGATTGTATACTTCTTTGGCATAACGTGTTTTAGAGGATTTCGTGTCGCGCCCTGCCAATGACCCTCGAGAGATAGTATTGATCTCTCCATGCACTTGCCCTTTGATTATCTCGGGCTTCTCTTCTTTCCTCTCTGTCCTTCACAATAAAACGATCTAACTCTCCATCTTTGATAAGTTGTTCAATCAATCTCTTCAAGTTAAAGCATTCCTCTGTTGTATGCCCAGTTTCTTGATGATAATCACAATACTTGTTATTATTCTTCCTATAGTTTGGCAAGTTCAACTTACGAGGTCTCTCGAAGCCCGGCCTATTCTTGATCTCATTCAGAATTCGAGACCTTGTGGTGTTGAGGACTGTGAATACCATCTCATCTCTATTTTTCCTCTTGTCTGCCGACCTATCGGCATAGGATTTATCTTTTGGTCGGTCAGTCCTTGAGCGATCAGGTGACTTCTTTCGCTCTGGTGACTTCTTTGATGACTTTTCACTCTTCTTTGGGCTTCCTGTGCCAAGGGCTTCTTCTCTTCGACGAATATTTTCTGCTCTGGTATACATGTCATTCAAGCTTGATGGGGGAAAATAAAAAAGTGATTTTAATAACTTTCTGCTTCGTGTCTTTTCCAAACCACTATAAAAGAATCCCATTGTTTGGTTCTCATCCAACGAAGACACTTTTTCACATTCTTGCTTGTAACGTTTCATATATGTTATTAAAGACTCGTCGGATCTTTGCTTCACATTATTGAGAGATGCAGTCATTTGTCCAATCCTTCGGTTGTAATCATAGTGTTTGAGAAATTTTGACCTCAGTTGATCATACGAATAAATTGAGTTCGGCAAGAGAGTTCGATACCAACCCTATGCTCCATCTCTGAGGTATACCTCAAACATATTGCACATGGTAATTTCATCATGACCGGCACACTTCATATGTCTCTCATACTGGGTAACATGTTCATATGGATCGGTTTTACCATTGTAATAGTTCATCTTCGGAATTGCATGGCCAACTACAGGAACATAATCTCGAATGTATTTAACCAAAGGGGATTCAGTTGAGCAGTCCTCGTTTCCACCTCCTCGTATCTTTCTTTCTAGCTTTTCCAATTGGTCTTCATTAGGTTGATTATTGTTGTAGTTTCTTCCATTGCCATCATCCCTTCTTCGATAATCATCATTATTCCTTCCATTGTAGTCATCATGCCGATGATGGTAATCATCATCATCGCCTCCATTGTTATTACTTCCACAACCACCCTCATTATTACCATGTCCTCCGCCATGCCCTCCGTTATTTCCTGTGCCACGTCCATCGTCATGAGGTGGAGTATTTCCCCGGGGTGGGAATCCTTCGGGTGCACTATGATTATGCCGATCCCTTGATCTGGATCTTCTCCTTCTTGGTGACCGTTCGCCTGATGGTGACCAACGATAAGGTGATCGACCACGTGATGGTGTTCCTCTGCTAAGATTTTGATTAAGACGACGACGTTCATCGACGAGTTCTCTTTCACGATCATCAAGTTCTCTCATCCTTCTTTGAATCTCTTCGTCACGAAGTCTAGTAGCTTCATTCCTCCTTGCAAGTGTTTCTTCACGATCTGCGTCGCTGGACGCATGATTGTAATCTCCTTCCAGATCTCTTCCTCTTAGGGGTGTGTTTTCTCCTCTTTCCTGAGTATCAGATCTACCTCTTAATGCCAAGAGGATATTTCTTGCATCTCTGACAGGAGGTTGCTATTCGTTTTGTTGATATTGACCCTCATGAGAAGCTCTGTTCAGATGAACTTCGCGACCATCGTTGTCAACAACGATTCGGGTGATAGTGGATCTGACATGTTGAGAAGTTTCACCGACGGTAAAGTTGTCGAATGGATTGAAAGTACGAAGAGGAGTCTGGTAAGATGTTTAACGAGCCATTGAATTTTTCTTCTTTTTACTCTAAACGATTCCCACAGACGGCGCCAAATTTTGAAGCCAATTTTCGTCAAGGACTAAAATTCAATATTAAATTTGCATCGGGTATTCGGATAGAGAATATAAGAAGAAAAGGTATTAATAATAAGAACACAACTAAGGTTTTGGGATTTTTGGGACTGCTCTTGAGAGTATGTTAATCAGTAATGATTTTCGGATCCTCATCAAGGTGCCTACGTACCCTATTTATAGGGATCAAGCCCACGTAGTTCTATTCAATTTTGGTTATAATTTGTATTAGGCCCAACCCATCTATGATGCGTTGGCGACAAGTTATCTTTATGCGTTGGCGGCAAGTTATCTTTTTAGGATTCTAGATCCTTCTACTGGTTGTCACCGCCTTTGTCATTGGGCTTTAAGTTATTGTCTTCGGCGTCAAACTACTAAGCCCATAATATTTTGATGATATGTATTGACCCATTAGGTCGTCAGATTATCTTTGGCAAGTATCCATGAAAAGAGACTTGTGTCGATTATGTCAGTATTGTAGTCATTGGCGGGAGTTCTTAAGGCCCAAATATATTTATGGACTACTGACGATCCACGGTATAAACTATAAAATATGGGTTGCTGACGATCCATGATATAAAATATGAGCTGCTGACGATCCATGGTATAAAATATCCAAGTCATGATATAGTATCAACAACACGGTAGTAAACTTTAAGGGATGAAAGATATATATTAGTGACAAAAAATACGGGACAAAAAATGGATATTTCAAAGTTATATTAGTGATGTGTTATGTAAATGAGTGCATGTAAAAGCTATCAGAACGTGAAGATTCTAATTTTATTTTGATGCCATATTTGACCAAGCAGTAAAGAATACATCAATTTGATCAAGACAGAAAGTTTATTAAATTAGAAATTCCATGAATATATTTTAAACCATGGTGTTAAAGCATCAAGGACATATACCCTAACATTAGTGCAACCAAACGTTTTAGAAATCCTAGGATTTTATACCGAGATCAAGTGATAAAGCGAATACGTAACGAATTATGGATTAAACACAAATAAAATTAAGTACCATGCAAGATCATCAAGTGCAACATTTGGAAGCATCAATGTGAAACCAAAACCAAGTAATTCACCAATGCTTGACATGTGTTGACATGTGTGTGGAGGGGGATTTAGAAGAGTATCTAGCACACTTGGATGATTAAAAACATTACACAAATTAGCCAACCAACTAGTCAAACACAAGAACAAAGCAACCAACCAAGAACAAGAAGCTATCGGCCTTTTTTATTCCTCAAGGAATTGGAATTTCAAAACCCCACTTCTAGGGCTTCAAAAATTGTGATCTTGGACTCTTTGCAAAGGTCTTGACCTAACTAAGATATGCCTAGAATCTTAGCTCCATCCATGGAGTCTAGCATGTTCAAAACCTTGATGAAAGTGGTATGAATAGTAATGAATATTATTTTAACTTAGCGTTCTTGTTTTTACGTTAAAGATAAAAACTTTTAAGGACTATCCAAGGCTTCTTTCAGAATTACAAGCCATTGTTAGTGTTGTTAAGGCTTCAAGGAAGGTAAAAAGCTCAACCCCACTTTGTTATATTATGAGATATATGATTAATTTTGAGTTAGTTTAAGATTGTTAAAGTTATAGTGGTTTTAGAGGATTTTGGTGTTGATTTGAATGGATGGAATGGTAGATGTTGGTTTTGACTGTAATGGTGGATTTATTAGTTTGATAATGATGTTAGATGATGATAATTGTGTATGGGTTGGATTAGATGATGGTTTGGTGTGTTTGTAAATTAGAAATGTTTGATTTTAAGTCGTCATAATGACAAAATTTTGTTAAACATGTTAAGGCAGAAACTTCTAAGAACAAAAACCTACTAAGAAAAACCACTAGCCATGTAAGCTTAGAGCTTGTTTCGTAGATTGTTTTGGCACGAGAATCTTGTCAATCCAATTTATAGGAGATATTCAAGTTTTAGTGAAAGCGTGTCAGAAAATCAAATTGCACATCTGCACCAACTTTGAGGCTATGATCGAATCACTAAGAGCCATGATAAAATGTGAACCCTTGTGATAAAATGCTATAATTTTCAAACCTTATTCATAATTTTTGCAAGTTAACTACATTTTTAATTTTTGTATTATTAATATTATTCAATGGAGACCATCACAATGGAGATCATATACATTGTGACAGGCAGTCTTTTTCTTGTAGGTATTGTTGATTTGTCAAAGTACGAAAATAAAAATTAAATTACGTCTAGGAAGTTACTAGCTAATATAGTAATTCCTCCCCCTAGGATTATTATTAACAAATAACGAGTCAATCTGACAAAACGTTTTCTCGTACCAAATCAATTATTTGGATAAGGTATATCAATGCAATGATATATCATAGTCTAGATTCTATATGTTACATTTTAAAGGTAAAGTCAATTCGGCACAAATATCGAAAAACTTCCGAACACTGATTTTTCGAACAAAAAAAGAGATATTTATTCAAAACAGTGTTCCTTTTAAATGTTTTACCCTAAAAAATATTCGATATATTTTTTCAAAAGAATATTTCCAAACTTGCCTTATTTATTGACTTGCCCTTTCCCTCGTTCAGCCAAGGTCAGGGGTTCGAACCTACCTCGGAGCGAAAGCTTCGGATTTACGTGGGAGTACTGGGTGGTAGGGCTCAGCGATATATCTCCCCGGGTTTGAAATCCCACATACAAGTGTGTGGGGTAGTTCCCGGTTAAAAAAAAAAAAAATAAATGGATAAAATTGTCAAATATTCAAAATAAATATTTTGAGAACTTCATGATCATTATTATTAGAGAAATATTATATTTGAATATATTTCAAGCCACAACGTCGACAAGTTACGATAAACGGCTAATGTATTTTATTCCGTTGTGTAAGGGCATTTAATTAAAATATTTTTGAAAAAAATACCTTCACATGTTATTTTGACTTGAAACTTTGGGAATTTCACTAGAATATTTAAAAATAATTTTAGAAAAAGTTTCATGATTTTATGAGAACATTTTTTCCGAAACCCCTAAAATCGCTTCGGTTTTAATTTCGGGATTCGCGAAAAGTCGTCCAAAATGATACAAACTTTGGGTCGAATTTGACCATAAGTTTTATGATATATTTGAATACTTTTTGCATTGGTCTCATATTTTTCCACATTATTTTAAAAAAATCAAACAAAATGGGTTTGTCGCGTAGTTACGTATTTATCGGCTATTTTTGTACCAATAGAAGCTTCCTATATTGTATAATTGCTATTTTCCGCATGCTGATTTTCTGGAGCTTTCTAGGAAGGTGTCAAAAAGCTACTTTATGCATTTGATTATTTAATTAGTAGTTTGCCACTTGTCTTATGTCCATTGGTCCAAAAACTCCTAGTTTTGCCTATAAATACCAAGCCATATCCCACTCATTTCCTCAAGTCTCAAGAGCCAAAGAAATGCTGGAGTTTTCTCTCTAGATACACATCATATCCCAGATTTTAAAAGCTTCAAAAAGTATCTAGCAAATAAGCTTCAATCTTCATCTTTTATACACCTTTTAAGCTTGTTTCTCACTCCTTTTCTTACACCAAAAACACACCCTCGACCATCACTTTTAAGGCAGCTCCAAGCTCGAATTCTTGAAGCCTTTTAAGTGTTCTTACTTGAGAATTCGAGTCACCTTTGATAACCCCTTGAATATCTTTCTTTTGGTGCTCAAATTAAGTCATTCAGGTAGTGTTTTTATCACCATTTCTTGCTCTAAAACAACTCTAACCAAAACCACTTCGAAGACAAAGCTTTAGCTCGACTATAGCAGGTTCTTGAAGTGCTTTGAAAGTGGTTTAAGGATCCTTGTGTCTCCCTTAAATTACCTTTCATTGATTGATCTTGATGGCCTTGTTTTGATAGCAATTTTTGGTGATTTTGTGGTCACTTCTTACTCTTCCATACACCTCATGGCCAAACCAGTTTAGGCAGCCCCTTAGCACGAATTTTCACTGCCCTTAAGTGTCCTTCCTTGTGTCTTTGAGTCACCATTAATAACCCCTTGAATATTCTTCATTTGGTGCTCTTTCGGCCTTAGTTTGGTGTTGATTTTAGGCTTCGATCCTAGCTTATTGTTCTTCTTGATTTCTTTCTAGACTTCAAGTGGTTCTAAGTTAGTTACTTTTTGTATTGTGTGTGTACAGTTACACATACTAGTCTCGGAACCTAATTTATATCCTTTGAGAATACCTCTTATTTGAGAATTTTTTGCTTTAGACAACCAAGCAATCGGATAAAGCCAAAGGTGATAAACTAGTTAATTTTTCGCACTTATATATTTATATATCATTATCATGGCACTAGCCTTGTCCGTGTGTGTTTAATTTAACGTATAATAGCGTGGCGAAAGCCAACTATATATCACGTTTACTTTACTGTCTTGCATACCGCTTGTGTGACAAGTCCCTCGTGTGACTTATCCTTTTTTTAGCGGTCCTCGCACTTGCGAGTTGATATTTTTTCTTTCGTCCTCACACTTGTGAGTTGAATGATTAAGCACTCTTGCACACACCACAAAAGTACCGTAGCTCGTTCGATTGACGTCGTGACTCGCTCGTCTTTTATTTATAATGAATCAATTATTTTAACGCGTAATAGTGTCCCCGTGGCTAGTACAGTAACATACTAGTTTTGCACGGCTTTATTATATATCTCACGAATATTGTTTATTTGTAGCTTGTTGTTGTATCTTTGTAGTGAGGTGAAGTGAAGTGAGGTGATCTTCGTTTTAAGATCTAAGTATTAGACAGGTCGATGGGGAGTTGGGTGTCTTCGCCGTGAGGAAGAGGAAAAACCCAAGACCTAAGATCTAAGATCCGAGACCTACAAAGATAGCATCAAGGCCATCTTAAGGTTGTACGAGACTTTGAGGAGGTAGCTTGGAGTTACGCTACAAGTCAAGTCGAGTAGGTTTGCGCGTTTTTTTTAGGAGGTAATGGGGAGTTACATTCCAAGATAAATATATAGCGATTTAGCTTATATTTTGAGAAGGTAACGGGGAGTTACGCTTCAAGATAAATATATAGTTGTATTTGTTAAGGTTTCTCAATCTAGTATAAGGATTGTTTACTTATATTGGACGAAATCTCGAGTCCGGAGAGGAGCTCGAGGACTGGAATAGGGGTGTTCGAATCCGTGAGGGGATTGCGGGCATCACGAACCAGGATAAAATCAATCGTCAAACTCTTTAACTTTCTTCTTTTATATTCCACACTTTATATTACTAATTTATAAGTAACTAATTTTAAAAGGAGAAAGAAAATTAAAAAAAAAAACGCCAAGCTTAACTTTTAAAAAGGTGATAAGCTACTCAACCCCCTCCCCCTTCTAGCTTATCGTACCTACATTCGGGATCTATCACACTGTGCATTCAAAGTATTATAAAATTTATTTTTTTCAAAACATGTCACATGAAAATCACTATTTCATTAAAAATCTTTCAAAATCATATATGTTCAGTAAGGTATGTTTTGCAAAGTTCTGTAAATATAACATGATTTGTAGAACAATTCGTTTTGTTATACTTTGTTAGTAAAATATGCATGATTTCTAATTTAGATGTTTAAAATTTTTATTAAAATAAATTTGGATCGGTACCATTTAAATTTTAAAATATTATTAAAATTCGGTGATTTCTAATTTATATTTTGGAACATTCATTAAAATTTGATTATATTTAGTTCGTCAACAAAACCATATTTGGTGACTGTCTGATAACATATTTTCTTAAATCCTAAAATATTAAGGGTATTTACCAATAATATTTGCGATTTTACTATCTTCTCAAAATATTTGCAAAAATACCAATTTATTTGCAAAAATACCTAGGTTGCATATGCAACCTTATATGCAATCTCTGCAATTTATGCAACTGAAAACTGAAAGTTGAAGTTCCATTTTTTTGCCAACTTTCAATTATATATAAGGGCTGCACAGCACAAAAAATGGAAATTAAACTTTCAGTTTTCAGTTGCATTCGGTTGCATATGCAACCTATGCAATTGAATGCAACTGAAAACTGAAAGTTAAATTTTCATTTTTTGACAACTTCTAGTTATATATAAGGGTTGTACAGCAAAAAATGAAAATTCAACTTCCAATTTTCAATTGCATATGCAACCTATGCAACTGAATGCAACTAAAAACTGAAAGTTAAATTTTCATTTTTTGTCAACTTCTAGTTATATATATAAGGGTTGCGCAACAACAAAAAATGAAATTTTAACTTCCAATTTTCAGTTCCAATTTTCAGTTGCATATGCAACCTATGCAACTGAATGCAATTAAAAACTGAAAGTTAAATTTCCATTTGTTGCAGCTGCGCAGCCCTTATATACAACTTGAAGTTGTATATATAGGTCCCTTGAAGAAAATAGAGAATACAGGAATGTACTTGGACAAACACAAGGATAATGACAATTTAAATGCAGTCAAATCAGTACATTCAACTACTGCATCAAATCTTTACTGGCTCACATCCCACCTTTGAACGTCTTTAACAAGCATTTTACCTATTACCATTTTTCTTCAGGAGCAAAAACCAATTTGGCATGATTTAAAGCTGGGTTCCAAAACACAAAATGAACCCCACTCATCAAAACATCCCAGTTGCGGATGCCGACAATGACATAAAAAGACACTCCCCTTAATAGAACCAGGGAACATCATCTCAACATAGAAGTTAATCTTTTAGGATAATATGACCCAGGACAGACAATCCTATGTGGGCTAAGCTCAAAGAGATTGACTCTCCTTAATCCAGGAGAGATTATCAATATAAGTGGGTGAAAACCCATAAATTCAAGTGCCTTTGTTGGTTAAGTTATTGCAATGATGATACATAGATATAAATCTTAGATCAAAATTAAGAGTTAACCAGGACCTGGAAACCCTCTGGAAACATTAGATACGTAAATATAGCACATAATTGGAGCAAATTGGCAGACAATACATGGATAATTGGTCTATAAAACAAACATAGTCTAAAATCTGAAGCCCGTTTAATTCTATAACACTACTAACCAACTAATAAATTGTTACAAAAAGTTATAGCTTGAAATTTCTAGATACAAATACCTCAGTTCAATGATTATAGAGAAAAAAAACACCATTTGTCGTACCATTCTTTTCCAAGAAGCAGTCAATTTGAAACAAGCAGAATCTTCACACTTCTTTGTTAGAACTAGGGGATGACATACAAGAGTTTGTATTTCAATAATTTGAGCGAAACAAATAACTTTAGTTGGTGACCTTTCTGCCAAATTTCTTTGCATTATCCTCCACCCCTCCATACAAAGTAATCACTTCCGGAAAATACACACAGAACTCATCCACATACTTTTTTTTAAATTGCTCCTCACTCAGTCCTATGAAAGAACTCAAGGTCAAGTTCTCCTTCAGTACACCCTTCGACAACAAAAACCTAACAACCAAACACCGGGGCATAGTCCAATTTTCCAAGCTATGCATAACAGTAAGGGGACGATAAGAAACCTGAGATACACGCCATCCCATTTTGTTAACCAAAAAGTCCATTACCCGCTCTATCTTCTCCTCTGAAGTTGCCATGATAAAGGGCTGTTTCCTAGCAGCCCAAAGAATTTCATCATCTGACAAACCCCACTTCCTATACAAATCCCACTTCCGCTCCAGAGTTGATTTGCTGCACGCAGAAAACAGGTGGATTGCATCCACAAAACTTCTTTTTTCTGGATGAAACCCCAGTTCCTTAATTTCTTCAATAATCACTTTCAATTTCTCTGTTGGCTGAATCAAATTTGTAGTTTGGTCCCTCAACATCACCAAAATTCTATATTCAGGCACCCCGAGATTCAACAGCAATTCAACATTAGGTATTAGAGTCTTACTTATATCTTTTCTAAGTACCCTGATATTCCTCTTAACCGCAACAATCACACTACCATTATCTTTAAGAAAACTTTTCAAGAGCTCGCAAGTTGGTATAATGCGATTTACTAAACTGCGTCGAAGAATTTGTAGATCAGCCTCAAGCATTTTACAAAGGTCATTAGGTGTAAATCCATATGAATGTAAATAATCTAACTTAGGTTTGGTTGTACCTATATTCAAAGATAAAAATGATGGGTACTTGTTCATCAATTTCGAGATTTGGGTATCACTAAATCCATAATTCTTGAAAAGGCCCTTAACAGGCTCATCATCATTTCTCGTAACAGCGATTTCAGATTGAACATTTTGAGACAAATATCTATGGCTAAAATTCAAGAAACACAAATGGGTTGATTCCAAACAAGTAATAGCAGTAGGTTTGTTATTCTTTAGCATATGTTTGTATATACATGTAAACATAATGACAGGAAGTACCAACCTTAATGATTCTTGTGAGTGTTGAGGCTTTGAAGTCTGCTTAGGTTGTCGAGTTCCGTGATTTTGTGAGTCGTAAGAATAGAGGAATAGTTGAAGAAGAAACTGGGGAGCAGGGCCTGCTAAGTACTTGGGCCGGACTATATATTAGAAGGGACTGCTTAATGGATCTTGGACTTGCAGGGCTGCTTTGAGCTAAAATTTTGACAAAATTACTTCATTTATTAGAAAATATTAAAATAATTTACTTTTTACTTTTTTACGTCCATCGGTCCATTTGGATGGGGTTAACAATGGACAATCATGTCGTCATGTACTTTCGTTTCGTGTATTTTCGTGTTTTGTGTATTTGAAGGTGAAATCCATATCCACACGAAATAAATTCGTGTACTTGAATGTGAAACCCGTATCCACCCGAAATGAATTCGTGTACTTTCGTGTCATGTTTCGTGTATATATTATATAAAATTAAAAATAAAATTTAGTTAAAATTTATTAGTAAATATTATATTCATATGAAATATACATAAAATATTTTACATTTCCATATATAAATTTAAATACAACTCATAAAAACTTGTAAATATGTATTATTTGTGTAATATATATATATTTAAAAATAATATTAATATATACATAAAATTTATAACTAGTAAATTATAAACATCTTTATTTCGTGTACTTTCGTGTACCCAAAATAAAAATCCATATCTGACACTAAATATTTCGTGTAATTTCGTGTTCGTGTACTTTCGTGTTTCGTGTACCAAAAATCAAAACCCAAAACCGTATTTTTTGTGTCATTTCGTGTCGTGTTCACGTGTCAAATTGCCAGGTCTAGTTGAGAAGATTTGGTTTGGGTAGGGTTCAAATTTAAAAATTCGTTTTTGAAAAATTTAAAAGTAAAGTGTTAGGTTTTGATAATTTATGAAATAATTAAATACTAATATTATACATTAAATTCAAAATACAACACTTTACTTTTAAAATTTTCTAGAAAACGAATTTTAAATTTGAACCTAACCCAATGTTAGTCACAGAGGCATGCCTGTTTACATCTAATAACAAGCCTAATTGTTTGTAATGCTTTGCATTACTTACATGGCCTATTAACTGAGGGATCTTTAGTTGTAGAGTCTCTACTTGTTTTGTACTTGTAATAGGCACCAAATCCTAGTTGTGTAACTGTACTTATATAGTCAAGAATAATGCTTGAAAGAAGTTCCAAGGTTCATGCCTCAAGCAAGAAGATAAAGACTGTCAAATAATCACAGTTGGGATTTGAAGAAAGTGAAGAATTTGCCTAAGTACCAATTCGAGAAGTAGTTTTGTCTATTCGAGAAGTCCAGCATTCGAGAAGTCAAGGATTCGATATCTCAAGACACTATTCGATATCTCTGAATACACTGTTCGATATCCCATTCGATATCTCAGAGATTCGATATGTCTATTACTCGATCTGTTCGAGAACTCAAGAAGTCAACAAGTCAAAAGTAGTATTCGAGTTCTCAAGGAGTCAACAAGTCAAAGTTCCATTCGATATCTCAAGGACTCAGAAAGCTATTCGATATCTCGAGGATTCGATAAGTCAAATGTTCTATTCGACAACTCAAGGAATCCTGATGAAAAAGAGCTATTCGAGAAGTAATTCGATATGTCAATATAACAGTGTTCGAGAACTCAGAGTTATCGATCAAGTCAATTCTAGTTCTCGAATCACTTACTTAGTCACTTCTCGAATACATTCTTGGAGACAAAATACTGAAGAAATTGTACAAGTCTGAAACCTGCAACAAGCCAATGCACTTTATGGACCACAATCTGTAACGTGCTCTGGAAAGCCTACAAAGAAGCTTGGAGAGATATAGAAGAGACAAAGGGCTAAAGAAGTGGATCTGAACAGGCTTTGCAAAGTCAAATCTGTAACCGTTTGGACTCTTACTCAAATAGGATAGACAGACTAGAAAGTAAATTGTTTAGCTACCTTATTTGTAGTAAGTAGGTTGTATCCATACTCTATAAGGATACAGCCTCACTTTCTTAACTTTAACTTTTGAAGAGTCAAGTTTTTCATACACTGTAAGCTATATCTCTCTGAGAAAAACGAAGCTGAGAATACTATCATTTGTATTCACAGATTGTAGCAACCTTTTTCTAATAATACATTAGATTAAAGTGATATTGTGTCTTGTGTTGTTCTTTATCCGCACCTACACCTTTGCATACACAAACACTTATCTGCTACATAGACTCGAGACAAAGAAAAGTTCATGAATCCATTCACCCCCCCCTCTGTATTCTTTTACTGTATTCAATACTCAACAAGTGGTATCAGAGCGGGCTGTTTATTCAAAAATAGAAAAACGATCATGAGTTCGAATACACCAAAGACTACAGGAACGGTGAAAGTCCTTAAGTTTGACAAAGAGAATTACAACCTCTGGAAGATAAAGATGCAGTTGTTCATCAAAGCATCTCATCATTTATATCCTGAGATTCTCAAGAATGGTCCATTTGTTCCCCAACAGGAGATTCCTGAAAAGACTGTTGGAACCACTACTATTCCAAGACCTTATGTGGCTAAGGATCCATCCAAATGGATAGAATCAGAAAAGGACATGGTTGCCCTTGACAGTCACCTCATGTTGCTGATTATAGATTCCATGGACATGTCAATGTTTGCAAACATTGCTTCATGTACCACTGCCAAAGAAATGTGGGATCACATTGAGGTGTTATGTGAAGGAACTAATGAGGTCTGGGAAAACAAGAAACAGATACTGGTCACACAGTATGAGGCTTTCATGGCACAGCCCAAGGAAAGCATTACTGAGATGTTTAAAAGATTTCACAAGCTAGTTACTGAGTTATAGATGAATGACAAGGTTTACAGCACCAAGGAGTTAAACATGAAGTTTCTGCTATCTTCACCAAACCATCTAGAGCAAAGGGTCATCTCTCTAAGGGAAAGAGATTTGAACAAAATCACGTATGATGTGCTCTATGGGGTTTTAAAGACTCATGAGCTTGAGTTGCTTCAGAAAAGGACTATCCAAGCCAACCAAGGCAGAATGATAAACACATCATGTGCCTTGATTGTCAACAAATCTATTCAAGACCTAGAAGCATCTACAAGCCAGCTAAGGATAGAGGAGATAGTAGATGATGAAGAAACTGAAGCTGAGGTAAGTGAACCTGTTGAGGAGAAGGAGGAAGATGAGTTCTATACTCTTGAAGAACTAGATGGGATGGAAAATACTTCATATGCTTTTATGGCCAGAAAATTCCCAAACATCAGATTCAAGGGGAACCAACCCTTCAAACCTAAAACCCAAAACCATTCATTCAACAAGAGCAAGGCACCTGTGAAACCAAACAAGAATAAGTTCAAAACCAGCCATGTGGATAGGTCATCTGTAAGGTGTTATAGATGCAATGACCTAGGGCATTTTGCCAGTGAATGAAAGAAGCCTAAAAAGAAGGATAGAGATTATCTTGAGCTCGAAGCTAAGTATGAGGCCCTTCTAAAAAAGCAGACACAAGGTAAGGCCTACATAGCTGAAGGGAAGTGTTGGGATGATTCTGACAGTGATGGAGAGGAACAAGAATTTTGCAATTATGCCTTGATGGCCAATTCCAAGGAGGACACATCTCCATCAGACCCTCAGGTACCATCTCTCACTACTATAGACATGTCTGTTTCAGAGTATAACTGCATGATTGAACAACTATCTGTTGAGATGTTTAACATTCATACTAGTATGACTGCTGCTAATGAAGAGATTACTAAACTGTCCACTAGAAATGAAATGTTAATAAAAAAGAATGAGGAACTTGAGCTAACTGCTATGCAAGTAGAAAACCTTAAGAAAGAAGTTGAATATCTGCAGAATAAGGTTTTGTGTGCTAGTCAGGTTGAAAAGGCTCTTAGGGATGAATTAGCTGAAAATGAATTCAAACTGAAAACTTTCAAGAAATCATCTGGTCTAGTGCAATCCTACTGTGAGAAAATTGAAGCTAATCCCAAGGCTGCTATTTGACTTGATTATGGCACTCTTAAACAGAGAAAAGGCTATGCTGTCATTGAAGATGACACAGTTGTTCATGAGGAAGTGCCTCACATTTTGAAAAAGACTGAAAATCCAATTTTTAAGGAATCAACATTTGAAATTGATGAGGATGCCTTACTCATCAAACAAATGTTGAATGATAAGGATGAGGCACAATCCAATGAACAACAAGCATCCTCTAAGAGTGAGAGTGTCAAGTCAAAGACCAAGGAGCCAGTAGGTGATAGGATAAGACCCAAGAAGTTTGTTAAGTTTGTTTCAGCTGGAAAGAGTGAATCAGAGAAGAAAGTGACTAAGAAGAAACAGAACAGAAATGGCAAGTTAGGGATTAACAAAGATAACAACTATGCTTATATGCCTAATGCCCCTAGGAAAACTTGTTAGAACTGTTTCAGTACCAATCATTTAACTTATGCATGCAAGAAACCTGCTGGTAGTGTGTCTAAACCTTTCTATGATTGTTCTGTGCCTCTAAGACATAGAGATGCACCATTTTGTGATAAATTTGACTGTATGCCATGCAATATGAATGTTATGACTAGTTGTTTCAATTTGAGAAGGCAATTCATTGATGGTTTTATCAGTCACAATTCTCACACACACTACACAAGGTCAAAGTCTTCAAGTCCTCCTAAAGCTAGGAAGGTACCTTTGTCACCTAAGTCTGAGGCCTCAGGCTCTAAGACTTCTAACAGTGACAAGAAGACTAACACCAAGAAAGTTGATAAGCATGTTGTTTATGATAAAACTGTTTCTAAGTCACATGGACCAAAACTTGTTTGGGTACCAAAGAGAAGTAATACCTTTGTATTTGCAGGGCAAAGAAAGTGAAAAGAAGGTCATGTGGATTTTGGACAGTGGATGCTCAAATCATATGACTGGTGATATGGCCTTGCTATCACAGTATGAGGAAAAGGCTAGCCCAATGGTTGCTTTTGGAGATGACAGCATGGGTAACACATTGGGATATGGCAAGTTAAAAGTTGGAAATGTCATCATTGAAGATGTAGCACTGGTCAAGGGACTCAAGCATAATCTGCTAAGTGTTGGTCAGTTTGCTGATAGAGGATTCAAGGTGGATTTTGACAAAGATGAATGTTTGATCACCCACAAGAAGACTGGTGATTTTGCTCTATCTGGAGTAAGTAAAGGAAGCCTGTTTGTAGCCAATATGGATTCTGCAAACAAGGACAAAATTTGTTGCTTTTACTCAAAAGCATCAAATGAAGATTGTTGGCTATGGCACAAGAAACTATCACACCTGAACTTCAAAGCCATTAATTCTCTAGTCAAGAGAGAGTTAGTGAGAGGCATGCCCACACTTGAATTCTGTCAAGAAGGAGTGTGTGAGGCTTGTCAAAAAGGAAAGATGAAAAGGTCAAGCCACAAGTCAAAGACAGTGACATCTATAACCAAGCCCCTATAACTCATTCATATGGATTTGTTTGGGCCTGTCAATATTATGTCACTAGGAAGAAAGAAGTATGCCTTGGTGATGGTTGATGATTTTACAAGGTATACATGGGTGGAATTTCTGGCATCAAAAGATGAGGCTCCACAAGTAATCATTGAGCATATAAAGAAAGTTGACAAGGAAGCAAAGGCCAGCAATGCAAGTGTGATTGCACTGAGAAGTGATAATGGAACAGAGTTTAGAAATGCCATACTTGAAGCATTCTGTAAAGAGAATGGTATTTCTCAGCAATTCTCAGCTCCAAGGACTCCACAACAAAATGGAGTTGTTGAGAGGAAGAATAGAACTCTAATTGAGGCTTCTAGAACAATGTTATTGATGCAAAGATGCCTACATGTTTTTGGGCTGAGGCTGTAAGCACTGCATGCTATATCCAGAACAAAACCCTCATCAACAAAAACACTGGAAAGACACCTTACAACTTGATGACTGGAAAGAAGCCCACTCTAAAGTATGTTCATACTTTTGGAAGCAAATGCTTTGTATTGAAGGATAATTCTGAATATGTTGGAAAGTTTGATGCAAAAGCATTTGAAGGAATTTTTCTTGGCTACTCTATGGAAAGAATTGCATACAAAGTTTATATCATCAATCAAAAGAAAATTATGGAAAGCACAGATGTGACATTTGATGACAACAAACTACCTGGACTAGAAGAAGCCAATGATGAAGATAAAGATCCATTAAGGTTTGATAATCTAGATGATTCTGATGAAGAGTTTGAAACTGAAGTTGAAACTCAAGTTCAACAGACTCAAGTGAATGATAATACAAGAGAAGAATTTATGCCAATCAATAGTGGAGAGACTAGCATCCAAGACACACCTGTAAGTAGTGGCAACCTCACAGGGGAAGGAAATCAAGATGATGATTTGGATGATGAAGCAACATCAAGAATGAGAAATCAGGCTGAGCACTCAAGGAAATGGGATAGATCACACACTGCAGAGCAAATCATTGGAGATCCTAATGCAGGAGTAAGGACTAGGAGAGCTACTCAGAATGAGTGCCTCTATGGCTGTTTTCTATCTCAAGTTAAGCCTAAGAAAATTGATGATGCACTGTTGGATCCAGATTGGATTGTTGCTATGCAAGAGGAGCTGAATCAATTTGAAAGGAACAAAGTATGGGACTAGTGCCTGCACCGAAGAATAGAGCCATTGTTGGAACAAAATGGGTTCTGAAGAATAAGATGGATGAAGATGGTGTAATAGTAAGAAACAAAGCAAGGTTGGTTGCAAAAGGATACTCTCAACAGGAAGGCATTGATTATGATGAGACATTTGCCCCTGTTGCTAGATTGGAAGCCATCAGAATATTCTTGGCATTTGCTGTTCATTCAAACTTTAAAGAGTATCAAATGGATGTCAATTAGAGTGCATTTCTGAATGGAGAGTTGGAAGAAGAAGTTTATGTGCAACAACCACCTGGCTTTGAGGATCCACACTTTCTAGAATTTGTTTACAGACTGCTTAAGGCACTGTATGGACTTAAGCAGGCTCCAAGGGCATGGTATGATACTTTATCACAATTTCTTCTTGAAAATCAATTCACTAGAGGTACACTGGACAAGACACTGTTTTACAAGAAGCATGGTGATGATCTTATCCTAGTTCAGATCTATGTGTTTACAGACTTCTTAAGGCACTATATGGACTTAAGCAGGCTCCAAGGGAATGGTATGATACTTTATCACAATTTCTTCTTAAAAATCAATTCACTAGAGGTACACTGGACAAGACACTGTTTTACAAGAAGCATGGTGATGATCTTATCCTAGTTCAGATCTATGTGGATGATATCATTTTTGGTTCTACAAATGAGAAGCTGTGTGAGAAATTTTCTAAACTCATGCAGAGCAGATATGAGATGAGTATGATGGGAGAATTGACATTCTTTCTTTGGTTGCAAGTCAGTCAAAGGAAGGATGGTATCTTTATCAGTCAAACCAAGTACATCAAGGATTTATTGAAGAAGTTTGATTTGGAAGATTGCTCACCTGCAAAGACACCCATGGCCACTGCCACTAAATTGGATGAAGATGCTAAAGGCAAGAAAGTAGATATCTCAGTCTACAGAGGCATGGTTGGTTCTCTACTCTATCTCACTACAAGTAGGCCAGACATCATGTTTGCTACATGCTTGTGTGCAAGGTTTCAATCAAATCCAAAAGAATCATATTTGATTGCTATAAAAAGGATCTTTAAATATCTGAAGGGCACTCCAAACTTGGGTCTATGGTATCCTAAGGACACAAGGTTCAATCTGGTTGGCTATTCTGATGTTGATTATGCTAGATGCAGAGTGGATAGGAAAAGCACCTCAGGTAGCTGCCAGTTTCTTGGACAAAGGTTAGTCTCTTGGTATAGCAAGAAACAACAATCTGTGTCAACTTCTACAGCTGAGGCTGAATACATAGCTGCTGGAAGTTGCTGTGCTCAAGTGCTTTGGATTAGAAATCAACTTAGAGATTATGGACTTGTGTTGGAAAGAATTCCAATCATGTGTGACAACACAAGTGCAATCTCTATAGTTGCCAATCCTGTCAATCATTCTAGGACAAAGCACATTGACATCAGATATCATTTCATAAGAGAACATGCAACTAATGGAACCATTGAGTTGCATTATGTTTCTACAGATAAATAACTAGCTGATATATTCACTAAGCCATTAGATGAAGCCACCTTCACAAGGTTGGTTAGTGAGATTGGAATGCTGAATTCTTCAGATTCTGGCTAGGTGAATACAACATCTAGATTGTTGCAGCAGTAAACACTTACTTTATCTAAATTCTCAATATTTTTGGAGTAAGTGTTGGCTGAAATATGATTTATAAATATTTCAAATCTGTTGTATATTTGGAAAATCATATTTTTGTGTTAACTTAAAATTTCTATGAAATTTTGAGAGAATCACTGTTTAATTTACTAGAATATTCTTAAATGAATATGGCTGGTGAATTTTAAAAGATAGTGAAAATTAATTTTTATGAGTGATGAGTATATTTCGATAAGTCAGACTTCTCGAGTGATTCACTATTCGACATCTCTAACAAGTCTCATTAGAGCACTCTCGAGTTCTCGAATAGAGTCTTTTAGAGTTATCGAATAGAGGTTTTCTTGACTTCTCGAATATAGTGTTTTAGTTCTCGATTAACTGAGTTCTCGAATACTATATTTGAGTTCTCGAATCATTTGAAAAGGCTAAATTCTCGCTGAATCTTTACCGATTTTGGATTTTTGTCTAAAATTTTAATTCACTCATAAAAACACATTTTACCTAATTTAGAATTTATTCTAAGTTAGATAGCTGCCAGCTGTGAGTTTTCAACCTGCTTGAGTTATCGAATAAGCCTTTCTTGACTTATCGAATAGTTGTTTTCTACTTCTCGAATGCTTGACTTATCGATACAAAACATACATCTAATCGACAATTCAAGTACTTCATGCTTGTACAATTTCACATCTATTCGATTCATTTCATTCGATTTCTCAAGCATCAAAGCTCCCAAAACCCCTGAAAACCCTAACTGCTAAAAGCCAAATTTCTTTTTCAACCTTCATTTTCTTTTCTCTTCTCTCCGAATCAATGGCAACTGTGAAATTCAACACTAACTTCATTGCTATCTCAAGTGATGTCGAAGCCCCAAATGCTAACTACAAGTGTTTCGTCAAATGGATGTCTGAATCTTATATCAAAGAAGCACTTACGGCCAACCCAACTCTGTATCTAGACATTCTGGAGCAATTTTGGAATACTGCCATTACAGAAACAGTTGCTCTAGATGTTGGCAGTCTAGGTTATATCATTAACTGCAAGATACTTGGTAAAGAGTTCAGTATCACTTCTGAGGACATGAGCAAGGCCCTGGGTCTTCACCAGAATGAGTATGATGGCCTTGTAACAGAAGATCAACTAGTGGAATTCTTTGAACTAATAAGGTACTCAGACACCATCAAGGTTGGAAATCTAAAACGGGCACATCTACGAAAAGAGTGGAGCTATGTGTTTGCCACTCTCCTACAAGTATTCAGTGGAAGAAAATCCAGCTTTGACAAATTAAGTGCTCCTATTCAACAGATATGCTATTCACTTGCCTATGATAGGAAAATTGATATTGGAAAGCTCATAATGCAGGAACTCTATGGAAAACTTGGTAAGAACACAACCAAGAGAGGTAATGATATCTTCTTTCCTAGGTTTATTCAGTCTGTACTTAATTATCTAGATAAAAATGTGGCTGATTTACCTGTTTTAGATAAAAGTAGATTAGGCTACCCTAGATCCATGACCAAACTCATTTTTGGTAATTTGGATACTAGGAATGATGTGGATGTAAGGCTTGTAATAACTTCCCATATGGAGAAGTTATTTGAGTCCTACCCCCACAACTTGCCAACATTTGCCTCCAAATCTGAGTTAGCCAGACCCAAGCAAGTAGAACACAGTGCTAACCCAGGGTCTGCTAACCAACCACCTCAACCAAACACTCTACCACACAGTGAGCTAACTGCATCATCCTCTCAAAAGGGTGATGTTAGTAAAAAGAAGAGAAAGGAGGTAATGTCTGCACCTTTAACCATCTTATCTGAAGCAGCATTGGTTGTAGAATTAGGAAGTGAGGCACCTGAGTCACCCCTAATCAGGCCAAAGAAGAAGAAAACTAGAACCACCTCTTCAGTCACACAAATGGCTGAAGTTGTAAAATCAGGGGCAAACAGTTCACTAGATGTATCCTCTCAACAGGGTGCATTTATAGAATCAAGCATCCTCCCCAATGCAACTACCTGTATAGAGTCAGCACATGGGAGTGATAAAGCTGGCACTACACTGAGTGGAAAGCACATCACAATTGAAACTCCCTCTATCTCTCTGGGGGAGTTGTCCAACTCTAATCTACAAGACACTCCTCTTCCAGAATCTACCACTCAAATTTCTTTGTAGCCTGCAACTCAAGCAATTGAGGAGCAAGGCATTGATCATAAAGAATTCTTTTCTCTTGATGAGCCAATGATTTCAAGTGACTTAGTGCATGACACTTTGCTCACCACCCAGGAATCACATTTAGATGGTGAGGGAATGCATGCTGGGGCATCTCCTAATGACACCATCACAAACACAGAGGTTCCACTAGTTCTGTGGAGACACCAGTAGTAGAGTCAATCCATCCGGTTACAGAAGTTGCATCTGTAACTGAGGAGTCTAGCTTGCCTAGCTCTAGCTCTGACTTTCTGTCACAATGGCTGAAGCATGTGCAACATGACAGTGTTTCAGGATCAGGGTCTGTTCCACCACAATTGACGGTTGAAGCACTTCAAAGCTTAGTTGTGGATCAGATTCCTGAGTTTGTTAAGATTGCTCAGAACTTGGTCACCTCCAACATCCCTAATCCAGACTATGAAGCCATTCTACTATGCCATAGGGATGATGAAGCACTTCAATATCTCAGGGAGGAATACATCACTTCACTAGGATCCAATGCCAAATCTCTGACACATGGTGAAGTGTATGAAGACATGAATGATTCTCACAAGGGATTTCTCAAGGCTGCCCACTATCTTGGCAAATGAGTCAAATCTTAGGTCAGCAGGGTGTGTGATGAGACAGTCACTAAAGTGGAAGAAATCAAGAGGACCTTTGCTGCCAAATTCCCTCAGTTGGACAGTGTGTTTAAAGACCTCAAATACTGTAACTGTGACAGCCCCAAATCCGGGGTCATGAATCCAGGCCGTCACGGACCAATTTCCCTTTATTAATATTCTTCTCTTTGAAGCTGGAATATAAATGGATAATAAAACTCACACCATAGACCCCACACTTAATAATATTAACACACACACCAGTCATATGCTCAGAGAACAACATCCACTATATTAAGAGTTTAGAGTTTAAAGGAGTTATTACAAACCAGGATCATACTTAAATCCATTGTTGAATAATACTTCGACATGAAGCATTTCAACAATCAAAAGTTTATTACATGCTTACACACTTAATTATACATAAGGCTACCAGGACCCGTCTGCCTCTACGGCCTACGCTACCTCGGGAATCGGTGTCAGCGTGCTCTCAAAAGGTCGCCTTTCCCTTACCCTCTTGCGGGGCGTGGTACGGAGTATCGGCATACCTAGCTGTTATATACATAAGTAGCAAGAATGAGCTAAAATAGCTCAGCAAGATAAACTTTATAAACTAACATCAAAGGGAAACATAGATATATCTGTATAATAAACAGAAGACAAATCATAATTATTATGAAAGAATTTATTTTTATTATTCGATAAATACTCCTTCCAAATATTTTTATACTAAAAGAAATATATATATATATATATATATATATATATAGGGGGCTACTCCAATACAAACCTCCTTAAAATACAAACCTACAAACCAAGCAAAATTTAATATTTCAAGCTAATCTAATGACCAAACTATGGATACCCCAATACAAAAAACGTTTAAAATAATTGGCTCTATCCAACAAAATAAAAAAAACAATTCACTGTTCACGTGATGACGTGGCAGTGGATTTCACTGGTTAACGGTGCTTCGCACCTTCTTGTACGGCGCTTCGCGCCTTTATCATTCTAAAGTTGTAAGGAATGGCAATCAATGGTAAAGGTAATAGACGATTAACGGGTGTGTCGAGAGCCTTCGGCCCTCATGACTACCTAACTCATCCGTTTACTGTCTTAAATGCTTCGCATTTCCACGGCAAGTTTTTTTTTTTTGGATAGAGCCAATTATTTTAAGCATTTTTTGTGAAGGTACCCTTGGTGGGAACCTTAGAATAGATGAAATATAATTAATTTAGTATTGGTTTGTAGGTTTGTATTTTAAGAATGGTTTGTATTTGAGCAAAAGCCTATATATATATATATATATATATATATATATATATATATAGCATGCTAATATTAGTTTCTCTTCTAAAATAAAAAAAACCATTACATCATCTCAGTATAATATTTCAAGGTAATATATCACCTGCACAAAATCTCTCAATATAATACTTCCATTTTCCTTTTTATACACCAAATTATATAAAAGTAATATAAAATCAGTTTCTCTTCTTATTTTAAAATAATCCCATCACTTCATACCATTTTCCTTTTTCAGTATGCAAACCTGAAACCATTATCAATACTTCTTTTAAAAATTTTGGGGATATCCGCTAGCGCCAGATACGTTAGGACGATGATCAGTCGCCTAAGTACCTGCTCCTTGTTTACTACTAGTAGAAGCAATGTCAAACATCCCTGGAGGAAGGTTCTCCACTACATCCTCCTGGAGGAAGGTTCTCCACTACATCCTCCATCGGCAACACATGGGCCGAAGATAAAATAATGAGTGCTGGACTGTGCCGCACACAGCCTCTTACGCTTTTTGTTGCAATCCCCCTTTTTGTCAAATCATTATTCCATGTTTTTCCGTTTTCATTTCCGTTCACATATACCATTCCCATTTCCATTTGTCATCACCTTTAAATATATATATATATAATATATATATATATATATATATATATATATATATATATATATATATATATATATATATATATATATATATCATAATACTTTGATTATGACTCAGATATCTATTCTGTATTCAATGAAATCAAATATGCTCTTATATACATAAAGTATTCCATTTATTTTAGAAATATTAAATAATCCTCAATAATATCTATTAAATCACAATATTTAGAAATAATATTTTTAACATAATATTATAAATCATATAACCCTAGATAACAACTGATACCATTCTTTTATCTAACTCTAGATAACAACTGATACCATTCTTTCATATTCTCTTCATCATAAGGCATGTTCACTTTATTCGAAACCATATCTATATATCCATAATCCATATCCATCTCTCTTAAATTCCAAAATCAGAGAATAAATTCATTAATAACATAGCAACAATAGAATCACATCTATATATTTCATTAAATCATTTTCTTCGAAGGTAAATAAATTTCCAAGTAAAGTTAGAAAAATCTTGCCTGGATCCCTAAAGCGAGTAGGTATGATCCTGTGTTCGTCTCCCGTCTCTTTAGAAACGAAAGGATCACCGTTAAAACATATATCCCACTTAATCACCTAATCTCTATACAATAACACCCTTGACACATAATATATGTTTGACATAGCTTTTACGCACCAAAAGTTCCAAGAACTTAACCCTTTTTAAACTCGATCAAAGTTTTAGTGTATTTCACCACTTCCCTTAATAACCACACTCGACTGTAAAAATTCTCAGAAAATATAAATTTCGAATTTTAATGTAAGGTCAACTGGCAAGGACTCTCTGAACACCCTACTACGATATCCCAAAATTTTATAATTTTTAAAAATGTTTATGTATGGTATTTATTGCCTCAAAGTTGCTACAATTACGGTTTCTCGGTACTCGAACGTCTTTCACTAAAACTGACTTTTCTCCTAAACCGTTCATCAGATTTTAACGTACTTGTTAGTGTATACTGAAAATATTTATTTAAAGTATATACATTTATTTCTGGCCCGGTTTTATTGAGAATCATTTAAATGTTTACATGCTGTCTAATATTATATATTGTGGACAATCTAGTATCAAATGGGATACAGAATATTAGATTGTTAAATACGGTTTATATAATATAATAAGGTTCACAACACAGGTGGTGTTGGACAATCCACTGGTATGGCTGTAGTATTATTTAGATTAGTTTATATTGACTAATAAATAATACTAGTATACTTTGTGTATATTGAACAGGATCAAATTTAGAATTGTTCCCTTATACTGATTAAGAAGGAGAACTAAGATTCTATGTTATTATTAATGCTTAGGTTCTTAATCCGGATATAGTAATTGACACGTGTATATTATTTACATGCTTTGATTTATATATGAAATAATTCTTTTGAATTATATCATTATATTTTGGGTGATGGAATTATATACATGGTGAATATTATTTATAGAAGGAATCCATGTCCTGATAATATTCGGGTTAATGATGTCCCCTTGAAAGCTCAAAAAGATTTAATTATGTGAAACCCTGCAGGTGGATTTATTCCGGCATAATTAAATAAAGGTTGAGTGGATAATCAAGGATAAAAGATATTAATTAAATAAATGTTGAGTATTGAATACGATAAAAGAATACAGAGGGGGGGGTGAATGGATTCTTGAACTTTTCTTTGGCTAGAGTCTATGTAACAAATAATTGTTTGTGTGTGCAGAAGTGAAGGTGCGGATAAAGAACAACACAAGACACAGTATCACTTTAATCTAATGTATTATTAGATAAAGGTTGCTACAATCTGTGAATACAAATGATAGTATTCTCAGCTTCGTTTTTCTTAGAGAGATATAGCTTGTAGTGTATGAAATACTTGACTCACAAAGTTACAAAGTTAATGACTAATGAAGTGAGGATGTATCCTTATAGAACATGGATACAACCTACTTACTCCAAATAAGGTAGCTGAACAAATTACTTTCTAGTCTGTCTATCCTTTTTGAGTAAGCGTCCAAACGGTTACAGATTTGACTTTGTAAAGCCTGTTCAGATCCACTTCTTTAGCTCCTTGTCTCTTCTATATCTCTCCAAGCTTCCTTGTAGGCTTTCCAGAGCACGTTACAGATTGTGGTCCATAAAGTGCATTGGCTTGTTGCAGGTTTCTGACTTGTACAATTTCTTCAGTATTTTGTCTCAAAGAATGTATTCGAGAAGTGACTAAGTAGTTGATTCGAGAACTATAATTGACTTGATCGATAACTCTGAGTTCTCGAACACTGTTATATTGACATATCGAATTACTTCTCGAATAGCTCTTTTCTTCAGGATTCCTTGAGTTGTCGAATAGAACACTTGACTTGTCGAATCCTTGAGATATCGAATAGCTTTCTGAGTCCTTGAGATATCGAATGGAACTTTGACTTGTTGACTCCTTGAGAACTCGAATACCACTTTTGACTTGTTGACTTCCTGAGTTCTCGAATAGAGTACATAGACATATCGAATCTCTGAGATATCGAATGAGATATCGAACAGTGTATTCAGAGATATCGAATAGTGTCTTGAGATATCGAATCCCTGAGATATCGAATCCCTGACTTCTCGAATGCTGGACTTATCGAATAGACAAATATACTTCTCGAATTGGTACTTAGGCAAATTCTTCATTTCTTCAAATCCCAACTGTGATTATTTGACAGTCTTTATCTTCTTGCTTGAGGCATGAACCTTGGAACTTCTTTCAAGCATTATTCTAGACTCTATAAGTACAGTTACACAACTAGGATTTGATGCCTACTACAAGTACAATACAAACAGAAACTCTACAACTAGAGGTTCCCTCAGTTAAGAGGTCATGTAAGTAATGCAAAGCATTACAAGCTTGTTATTAGATGTATACAGGCATGCCTTTGTAACTAACAATCTCCCCCAAATTGTGAGTGAGACCCTTAGTCACAATTTCATGTCTGATAACAAGCCTAACATACATAAAGATAAAACTTTAACAGTACAGGTATGTAGATTGATTGAGGAAAGTACATAGAAGTGTTCTTACAAGTTATGAGAAACTACTAGCCATATCCTTTTGGATTCATCTCTTGAGCTTTGGCTTGCAGATTCTCATTTTTCATTTTCTCCTCAGCTTCTTTGGCTTTCTTCTTTGCATTTTCCTCCATGGCAAGAATAATGTCTTCCATTGCAGTGAGTTCTTTAATTAGAGGGGAGCCTAATAAATCCTTAAGTACTTCATTCAGCTGTTTCTCAGAATAGGAACTGATGTAGTCCATTCTAATCTTTACATTTTTACCATATTTCTTGTACTCAATGATGTAAGGATTAAACTTGACTCTACACAGACCCATAGCTCTCAATTCATCAGCCTTAGTTTTCATTGCAGCAAACTCCTCCTCCCTTTTCTTTAGTAGCTCCTCACTGTTCTTTCTCATTTCTGCCTGGTGATCTCTCTTCATTTTGACAAAGTCAATTAGCTCCAGCTTCCATACCCTTTCCACTCTGTCTTCAGAATCCAACATTGCAATTATTATTTCTATGTCATATAGCCTGCCCCAGTGCTGACATGTTCCTTCTTCCATCAGTATATTTTATTTCAAGAAAGTCATCAACAATGGCAACATGATAGATTCTTTGAGCCCATATGAACTGCAGTTGGTCTTCATCATAGATTTCATCCAGAGGTGGTATGTTCAATCCTGGAATTATTGTTAGTGCCTTTGACTTCGATATCTTCACCCTTCTTGCAGCATGCTTAAATTTACTCCTCCTTGAATGATTGCTAGGCAGAAACTTATGACCCTTGTTGGTGGACCATAGTAGTATTCCATTAGCAGTTTGCTTTCTGAAACATACACATGGTTTCTTGACTTGAATCTTCTTCTCTTCTTAAGGTGGCAAAACAGTTGCAGAAGCCATCGAATCAGATTTTGGTAGGTCATTACTAACAGTATTCACCCTAGACTCAGAGTCTTGTGTTGTGGTGAGGTTACTGCTAGCAATGCCTAAGGCTTGCTGTTTTCCAATTTTCCTCTCATAGACTTTTCCTTGGTCATCACCATCTTTCTTATTCTTGTCATCCTTCTTCTTCTTCTTCTCATCTTCATCACCCTTATCTCTCCTGTGATGTCTCCTCCTCCCATCACTTTTGTCATCAGAGTCATCATCCTTATTTCTCCTAGGTTGAGCCCTCTCTGGAGTTTCACCAGTTGCTATAAAAGATCTGAGAATGTGCAGTGCTTCAATTTCTTCAGCATTTCTGGTTCCAACCTTCTTCTGTAGTTAATCAATGATAGCAATGACTAGTCTGTGATTTCGAGAAGTGAGATCATGGGGAATGACCAATTGCTTGATGTCTTCAATTTTGGTGCCAGACTGATAGATGATTGTCCATGGCTTCTTGATCACTTCTGGAAGCCTTGAAGGTTGGCCATTCCTCAAATCATCAAACAGACTTTTGTTGTTCTCATTTCTCTTCTCAATAAGCTCAAGTATGGCATCTATCTCTGAGTGTTTTAGGGCTTGTAGAGTCTTGTATGTTAGATGCCATATCTTTGATTTAGATATCATCACTATCTCCTTGAACCATAGATTATTGACTTTCTTGGGGATGACAGTGATGTAGTCAATCTGCTCCTTCAACTCCCTCAGATAGAACTGAGTGTCACCAGCCTGTTCCCTTGTGGCTTTCAGAAACTCCAAGAAGGCTTTATCATGATAAACATTTGAGTTAGCAACTTCTTGTAGCTTGGCCTCAGTAATTACTTTGACTTCTATAGGCTTGGCACTTTCAGATATGGAGGATGGAGGTTTGTCAGATGGCATACTCCCTGCAACCACTGTGGTTGTGATAGATTGCTTCTGGCCACCAGGAGTAATGACATGCACAGTTGGTAGAGTAACAACTGGCAGTGAGGTAGGAGGCTCATCAACCTTTGTTTTTCCTTTGCCTGGCACATGAGTTGGAGATTTATTTGCCCTTTGGTGATCACCCTCTCTTAACTTTATCCCTTTTTCCTTGGGTTTCTCCCCCTTAGTATTTGAATTCTTTGTCCTCTTCTCCCCCTTAGGCTTGTTGTCAGGCACAGAGGCTTTAGAAGTGACCTTTGGGGTGGAAGATTCTTCAGGGAGAGGAAGACCCATATGCTTCATCATAGCAGCCAACATAGATTGTTGATGCAGAATAACATTAGCTGTGGTGGTTGCTTGAGTGTCCAACTGATCATTGAGAAGTGCAACCTTGTCTATAAGATGAGCATTGGACTTAGTGAGAGTAGCCACCTCCTTTTCAAGAGTATCCACTTTAGTGAATAGCTCATGTGCCCTGAAACCAGAGAGTGATTGATCCTTGAGTCTCTGAACTTCATACTTGGTCATGTCATGAACAGGGACCTCAGTTACCAGCTTATCCCCATATTGATTCTTGAACAGTGTTCTCAGCATGGCATTTGAGTCTGTGGTTTGATCAGACAGAGATTGAAACTTATGCCCCAGCCCTGTGACAATATCCTTGAGAAGGGCCAAGCCATTGTCCATTTTGATACAGCTAGACTTGCAGGCTAGAATTTCCTTGACCACAGTTTCCAGTTGAGGGAATTTGGAATCAAAAACCCTTTTTAGCTCATGCACCTCCTTGGTTGTGGCTGTACACACTTCTGTGACTTCTGTCTTTAGACCCTTGCCAAGGTAGTGTGCAGCCTTGAGAATTCCCTTGTAACTGTCATTGACTGCTTCATACACAACACTAGGGGTGAGAGAATTGGCATTGGACCCTAGTGAAGTGATGTACTCTTCTTTGAGGTACTGTAGGCCTTCTGAGAGAGGAATGTCATACTTTCCTTGAAGCCAGGCATCTATATTGCCTTCTCTCTCAGACTCATCCACAATTTTGACCTGTTGTTGCTCCACATCCTCTTTATGGCACAAGAGAATAGCTTCATAGTCAGGATTTGGCAGGTTGGCAGTGAGGAGGTGCTATGCAATCTTTGTGAACTCAGGAATCCGATCCACAATTAAGCTTTGAAGTGCTTCAACCGTCAATTGTTGTGGAACAGACCCTGATCCTGAAGCACAGGCTTCAGCCATTGTGACATAAAGTCAGAGCTAGAGCTAGGCAAGCTAGACTCCTCAGTTACAGATGCAACTTCTGTAACCGGATGGATTGACTCTACTACTGGTGTCTCCACAGAAGTGGGATGAGTTACACCAGCAGTTGACACAGGCACAGAGTCTCTAGTGAAAACTAGTGGAACCTCTGTGTTTGTGATGGTGTCATTAGGAGATGCCCCAACATGCATTCCCTCACCATCTAAATGTGGGTCCTGGGTGGTGAATAGGGTGTCATGCACCAAGTCACTTGAGTTCATTGGCTCATCAAGAGAAAAGAATTCTTGATGATCAATGCCTTGCTCCTCAATTGCTTGAGTTGCAGGCTACAAAGAAATATGAGATGAAGATTCTGGAAGAGTAGTGTGTTGTAGAGTAGATTTTGGCAACTCCCCCTGAGAGATAGAGGGAGTTTCAAGTATGATGTGCTCTCCACTCAGTGTAGTGCCAGCCTTATCACTCCCATGTGCTGACTCAATACAAGAAGGTGCATTGGGGAGGATGCTTGATTCTATAGATGCACCCTGTTGAGAGGACACATCTAGTGAGCTGTTTGCCCCTGATTTTACAACTTCAGCCATTTGTGTGACTGAAGAGGTGGTCTTAGTTTTCTTCTTCTTCTTTGGCCTTAGTAAGGGTGACTCTGGTTCCTCACTTTCTAGACCTAGTTCAACAGCTAATGCTGCTTCAGATAAAATATTTAAGGGTGCAGACATTACTTCCTTTCTCTTCTTTTTACTAACATCACCCTTTTGAGAGGATGATGCAGTTGGTTCAGTAATTGGTAAAGTGTTTGGTTGAAAGGGTTGGTTAGCTAGCCCTGGGTTAGCATTTTGTTCTACTTGCTTGGGCTTTGCTAACTCAGACTTAGAGGCAAATGTTGGCATGTTGTGGGGGTAAGTTCTAAACAAACTCTCCATATGAGGAGTTATGTTAAGTCTTACATCCACATCATTCCTAGTCTCCAAATTACCAAAAATGAGTTTGGTCATGGATTTAGGATAGCCTATTCTATTTTTATTCATCCCATCCAATTCAATCAATTTATCATCTAAGAAGTTAAGGACAGATTGAATAAAACGAGGGAAGAAAATTTCATTACCTCTCTTGGCTGAATTCTTACCAAGTCTCCCATACAGCTCCTGCAGAATGATGTGACCAACGTCTATCTTCTTTCCATAAGCTAAGGCATAGCCTATTTGCTATGCAGGAGTACTGATTTGGTCATAGCTGGATTTTCTTGCAGTGAAGACTTGAAGAAGTGTAGCAAACACATAACTCCATTCCTTCCTCAAATGCTTCCTGTTCAAGTGCCCAAGACTGATTCTGTCTGCATATTTGATGAAATCAAAGAAGTCTTCCAATTCAGCATTTGTAGCAAGTGGGTCATACACCTCTCCTTTGGTACCCATCCCAAGTGCCTCATTCATATCCTCTGTGGTGATAGTGAGATTTTTGTCTTGAATCTTGCAGTAGATGATGTACGAGGATATTGCAGAGTCAAGAGCCACCACCTCCACTGTAGTAGATTGCCAAAACTGTTCTAGAATGTCGAGATACAGAGTTGGGTTAACAGATAGAGCATTCTTGATGTACGATTCAGACATCCACTTCACAAAGCACTTGAAATTGGCGTTGGGTGCTTCAACATCACTAGTTAGAGCAATGAAGTTGGTGTCGAACTTTACTGTTGCCATTTGTGTGAGAGAGAGAGAGAGAAGAAATCGAAGGTAGAAGAAGAAATTTAGCTTTTACAGTTAGGGTTTCAGAGGTTTTGGGAGTTTGGATGCTTGAGAAATCGAATGAAATGAATCGAATAGGTGTGAAGTTGTAAAAGTATGAAGTACTTGAATTGTCGATTAGATGTATGTTCTGTATCCACAAGTCAGGCATTCGAGAAGTAGAAAACAACTATTCGAGAAGTTAAGAAAGGCTTATTTGATAACTCAAGCAGGTTGTAGCTCACAGCTGGCAGTTATCTAACTTAGAAATAAATCTAAATTAGGTAAAATATGTTTTTATGAGTAATTCTGAATTCTGAATAAAAATCCAAAATCGGTTAAAATTCAGCGAAAAATCAGCCTTTTCAAATGATTCGAGAACTCAAATATAGTATTCGAGAACTCAGTCAATCGAGAACTAAAATACTATATTCGAGAAGTCAAGGAAACCTCTATTCGAAAACTCTAAAAGACTCTATTCGAGAACTCGAGAGTGTTCTAAAGAGACTTGTTAAAGATATCGAATAGTGAATCACTTGAGAAGTCTGACTTGTCGAATTATACTCATAGAAACTCAATTTTCACTATCTTTTTAAAATTTACCAGCCATATTCATTCACGAATATTCTAGCAAATTAAACAGTGATTTTCTCAAAATTTCATAGAAATTTCAAGTTAACAAGAGAATATGATTTTCCAAATATTCAACAGATTTGAAATATTTATAAATCATATTTCAACCAACACTTACTCCAAAAAAATTAAGAATTTAGATAAAGTAAGTGTTTACTGCTGCAACAATCTATATGATGTATTCACCTAGCCAGAATCTGAAGAATTCAGCATTCCAATCTCACTAACCAACCTTGTGAAGGTGGCTTCATCTAATGGCTTAGTGAATATATCAGCTAGTTGTTTATCTGTAGAAACATAATGCAACTCAATAGTTCCATTAGTTGCATGTTCCCTTATGAAATGATATCTGATGTCAATGTGCTTTGTCCTAGAGTGATTGACAGGATTGGCAAATATAGAGATTGCACTTGTGTTGTCACACATGATTGAAATTCTTTCCAACACAAGTCCATAATCTCTAAGTTGATTTCTAATCCAAAGCACTTAAGCACAACAACTTCCAGCAGCTATGTATTCAGCCTCGGCTGTAGAAGTTGACACAGATTGTTGTTTCTTGCTATACCAAGAGACTAACCTTTGTCCAAGAAACTGGCAGCTACCTGAGGTGCTTTTTCTATCCACTCTGCATCCAGCATAATTAGCATCAGAATAACCAACCAGATTGAACCCTGTGTCCTTAGGATACCATAGTCCCAAGTTTGGAGTGCCCTTCAGATATCTAAAGATCCTTTTTATAGCAATCAAATGTGATTCTTTTGGATTTGATTGAAACCTTGCACACAAGCATGTAGCAAACATGATGTCTGGCCTACTTGCAGTGAGATAGAGTAGAGAACCAACCATGCCTCTGTAGACTGAGATATCTACCTTCTTGCCTTTAGCATCTTCATCCAATTTAGTGGCAGTGGCCATGGGTGTCTTTGCAGGTGAGCAATCTTCCAAGTCAAACTTCTTCAATAAATCCTTGATATACTTGGTTTGACTGATAAAAATACCATCCTTCCTTTGACTGACTTGTAACCCAAGAAAGAATGTCAACTCTCCCATCATACTCATCTCATATCTGCTCTGCATGAGTTTAGAAAATTTCTCACACAGCTTCTCATTTGTAGAACCAAAAATGATATCATCCACATAGATCTGAACTAAGATAAGATCATCACCATGCTTCTTGTAAAACAATGTCTTGTCCAGTGTGCCTCTAGTGAATTGATTCTCAAGAAGAAATTGTGATAAAGTATCATACCATGCTCTTGGAGCCTGCTTAAGTCCATACAATGCCTTAAGCAATTTGTAGACAAATTCTGGGAAGTGTGGATCCTCAAAACTAGGTGGTTGTTGCACATAAACTTCTTCTTCCAACTTTCCATTCAGAAATGCACTTTTGACATCTATTTGATATACTTTAAAGTTTGAATGAGCAGCGAATGCCAAGAATATTCTGATGGCTTCCAATCTAGCAACAGGAGCAAATGTCTCATCATAATCAATGCCTTCCTGTTGAGAGTATCCTTTTGCAACCAACCTTGCTTTGTTCCTTATAATTACACCATCTTCATCCATCTTATTCTTTAGAACCCATTTTGTTCCAACAATGGTTCTGTTCTTTGGTGCAGGCACAAGTTCCCATACTTTGTTCCTTTCAAATTGATTCAGCTCCTCTTGCATAGCAATAATCCAATCTGGATCCAACAGTGAATCATCAAGTTTCGTAGGCTCAACTTGTGATAGAAAACAGCCATAGAGGCACTCATTCTGAGTTGCTCTCCTAGTCCTTACTCCTGCATTAGGATCTCCAATGATTTTCTCTGCAGTGTGTGATCTATCCCATTTCCTTGAGTGCTCAGCCTGATTTCTCATTCTTGATGTTGCTTCATCATCCACATCATGGTCATTCTCATTTCCTCCCCGTGTGAAGTTGCCACTACTCACAGGTGTGTCTTGGATGCTTGTTTCTTCACTATTGATTGGCACAAATTCTTCTCTTGTATCATCATTCACTTGAGTTTGTTGAACTCGAGTTTCAACTTCAGTTTCAGTCTCTTCATCAGAATCATCTAGATTATCAAACTTCAATGGATCTTTATCTTCATCATTGGCTTCTTCTAGTCCAGGTAGTTTGCTGTCATCAAATGTCACATCTGTGCTTTCCATAACTTTCTTTTGACTGATGACATATACCTTGTATGCAATTCTTTCCATAGAGTAGCCAAGAAAAATTCCTTCAAATGCTTTTGCATCAAATTTTCCAACATATTCAGAATTATCCTTCAATACAAAGCATTTGCTTCCAAAAGTATGAACATACTTTAGAGTAGGCTTCTTTCCAGTCATCAAGTTATAAGGTGTCTTTCCAGTGTTTTTGTTGATGAGGGTTCTGTTCTGGATATAGCATGCAGTGCTCACAGCCTCAGCCCAAAAACATGTAGGCATTTTTGCATCAAGTAACATTGTTCTAGCAGCCTCAATTAGAGTTCTATTCTTCCTCTCAACAACTCCATTTTGTTGTGGAGTCCTTGGAGCTGAGAATTGCTGAGAAATACCATTCTCTTTACAGAATGCTTCAAGTATGGCATTTCTGAACTCTGTTCCATTATCACTTCTCAGTGCAATCACACTTGCATTCTTGGCCTTTGCTTCCTTGTCAACTTTCTTTATATGCTCAATGATTACTTGTGGAGCCTCATCTTTTGATGCCAGAAATTCCACCCATGTATACCTTGTAAAATCATCAACCATCACCAAGGCATACTTCTTTCTTCTTAGTGACATAATATTGACAGGCCCAAACAAATCCATATGAATGAGTTGTAGGGGCTTGGTTATAGATGTCACAGTCTTTGTCTTGTGGCTTGATCTTTTCATCTTTCCTTTTTGACAAGCCTCATACACTCCTTCTTGACAGAATTCAAGTGTGGGCATGCCTCTCACTAACTCTCTTTTGACTAGAGAATTAATGGCTTTGAAGTTCAGGTGTGATAGTTTCTTGTGCCACAGCCAACAATCTTCATTTGATGCTTTTGAGTAGAAGCAGCAAATTTTTTCCTTGTTCGCAAAAACCATATTAGCTACAAACAGGCTTCCCTTCCTTACTCCAGATAGAGCAAAATCACCAGTCTTCTTGTGGGTGATCAAACATTCATCTTTGTCAAAATCCACCTTGAATCCCCTATCAGTAAACTGACCAACACTTAGCAGATTATGCTTGAGCCCCTTGACTAGTGCTACATCTTCAATGATGACATTACTAACTTTCAACTTGCAATATCCCAATGTGTTACCCATGCTGTCATCTCCAAAAGCAACCATTGGGCCAGCCTTTTCCTCATATTGTGATAGCAGGGCCATATCACCAGTCATATGATTTGAGCATCCACTGTCCAAAATCCACATGACCTTCTTTTCACTTTCTTTGCCCTGAGGGTCTGATGGAGATGTGTCATCCTTGGAATTGGCCAACAAGGCATAATTGCAGAATTCTTGCTCCTCTCCATCACTGTCAGAATCATCCCAACACTTCCCTTTAGCTATGTAGGCCTTACCTTGTGTCTGCTTTTTCAGAAGGGCCTCATACTTAGCTTCAAGCTCAAGATAATCTCTATCCTTCTTTTTAGGCTTCTTGCATTCACTGGCAAAATGCCCTAGGTCATTGCATCTATATCACCTTACAGATGACCTATCCACATGGCTGGTTTTAAACTTATTCTTATTTGGTTTCACAGGTGCCTTGCTTTTGTTGAATGAATGGTTTTGGGTTTTGGGTTTGAAGGGTTGATTCCTTTTGAATCTGATGTTTGGAAATTTTCTGGCCATGAAAGCATATGAAGTGTTTTCCATCCTATCTAGTTCTTCAAGAGTGTAAAACTCTTCTTCCTCCTTCTCCTCAACAGGTTCACTTACCTCAGGTTCAGTTTCTTCCTCTTCTACTACCTCCTCTATCCTTAACTGGCTTATGGATGCTTCTAGGTCTTGAATAGATTTGTTGACAATCAAGGCACATGATGTGTTTACCATTCTGCCTTGATTGGCTTGGATAGCCCTTTTCTGAAGCAACTCAAGCTCATGAGTTTTTAAAACTCCATAGAGCACATCATATGTAACTTTGTTCAAATCTCTTTCCCTTAGAGAAATGACCCTTTGCTCTAGATGGTTTGGTGAGGATAGCAGAAACTTCATGTTTAACTCCTTGGTACTATAAACCTTGCCATTCATCTGCAACTCAGTAACTAGCTTGTGAAATCTCTCAAACATCTCAGTAATGCTTTCCTTGGGCTGTGCCATGAAAGCCTCATACTGTGTGACCAGTATCTGTTTCTTGTTTTCCTTAACCTCATCAGTTCCTTCACACAACACCTCAATGTGATCCCACATTTCTTTGGCAGATGTACATGAAGCAATGTTTGCAAACATTGACATGTCCATGGAATCAATGATAAGCAACATGAGGTGGCTGTCAAGAGCAACCTTCTCCCTTTCTGATTCTGTCCATTTTGATGGATCCTTGGCCTCATAAGATCTTGGGATAGTTGTGGTTCCAACAGTCTTCTCTGGTATCTCTTGTTGTGGAACAAAAGGACCATTCTTAAGAATCTCAGGATACAAAGGATGAGAGGCTTTGATGAACAACATCATCTTTATCTTCCAGAGGTTGAAGTTATCTTTGTCAAACTTAGGGACTTTCACCATTCCTGTAGTCTTTGGTGTATTCGAACTCATGATCGTTTTTCTGTTTTTGAATAAACAGCCCGCTCTGATACCACTTGTTGAGTATTGAATACGATAAAAGAATACAGAGGGGGGGTGAATGGATTCCTGAACTTTTCTTTGGCTAGAGTCTATGTAGCAAATAAGTGTTTGTGTGTGCAGAAGTGAAGGTGCGGATAAAGAACAACACAAGACACAGTATCACTTTAATCTAATGTATTATTAGATAAAGGTTGCTACAATCTGTGAATACAAATGATAGTATTCTCAGCTTCGTTTTTCTCAGAGAGATACAGCTTGTAGTGTATGAAAAACTTAACTCACAAAGTTACAAAGTTAATGACTAAGGAAGTGAGGCTGTATCCTTATAGAACATGGATACAACCTACTTACTCCAAATAAGGTAGCTGAACAAATTACTTTCTAGTCTGTCTATCCTTTTTGAGTAAGCGTCCAAACGGTTACAGATTTGACTTTGTAAAGCCTGTTCAGATCCACTTCTTTAGCTCCTTGTCTCTTCTATATCTCTCCAAGCTTCCTTGTAGGCTTTCCAGAGCACGTTACAGATTGTGGTCCATAAAGTGCATTGGCTTGTTGCAGGTTTCTGACTTGTACAATTTCTTCAGTATTTTGTCTCCAAGAATGTATTCGAGAAGTGACTAAGTAGTTGATTCGAGAACTAGAATTGAATTAATCGATAACTCTGAGTTCTCGAACACTGTTATATTGACATATCGAATTACTTCTCGAATAGCTCTTTTCTTCAGGATTCCTTGAGTTATCGAATAGAACACTTGACTTGTCGAATCCTTGAGATATCGAATAGCTTTCTGAGTCCTTGAGATATCGAATGGAACTTTGACTTGTTGACTCCTTGAGAACTCGAATACCACTTTTGACTTGTTGACTTCCTGAGTTCTCGAATAGAGTACATAGACATATCGAATCTCTGAGATATCGAATGAGATATCGAATAGTGTCTTGAGATATCGAATCCCTGACTTCTCGAATGCTGGACTTATCGATTAGACAAATATACTTCTCGAATTGGTACTTAGGCAAATTCTTCATTTCTTCAATTCCCAACTGTGATTATTTGACAGTCTTTATCTTCTTACTTGAGGCATGAACCCTGGAACTTCTTTCAAGCATTATTCTAGACTCTATAAGTACAGTTACACAACTAGGATTTGATGCTTACTATAAGTACAGTACAAACAGAAACTCTACAACTAGAGGTTTCCTCAGTTAAGAGGTCATGTAAGTAATGCAAAGCATTACAAACAATTAGGCTTGTTATGAGATGTATACAGGCACGCCTCTGTAACTAACAATAAATTATCAGTAATTTATTTAATTAATGGGCATGCGCTATTTCAAACATGGGGAATTTAATAAGCAAATAATATTGGAACCCAATTAAATAATTAAGTTGCGGTATTAGGAAAGGTAGTGCAAATATTAATTCTTTAGTGGATTGAATTAATATTTAATTACATTGGGCTAGGCCCAAGATGTAATTAGAAGGCCCAACCTAATTATCCATGATCCCTATTGTAGCCCTATATATATTCTTATTCTCTTCTTGCTAGTTTTTTGTCTAGAAAAATTTTGTAGCCACCTAGGAGCAAGAAGAGAGGTTAACTTGAGAAGACGAAGGCCACACTTCGCTCAAGGGAATTTGGGAATACAATAGAAGAGCGTGGAATCAACCGTTAACAAGTTGACTTTTGTATTCGTACTCGTTTAATTATTGTATCAAAAATCGCAGGGCCACGATCCGATTGTCCCAACAATTGGCATCAAGAGCAAGGTTCTATGGTTTTGCGATTTTTGATATGATGTCCATGTCATAATTATATATGCATGTATATAGTGGTAGGCTTGTATAATTTTGTTTTGCAGGTTGTTATCCACTATTATGGCCATGTATATTTTATTTATGTGTTTGGATCCCACGTGGTTTAATCGTGGTTAATTTTTGTTTTGGTTTCCACGTGGTTTATCGTGGTTGTAAATCACGAGGGTTGATCGTGATAGTTTTTTATTTCTATTCTGGTTTGTAATCTTGTAATACAATTTGTATTAGAGTTAGATTATGAAATATTGTAATAGAATAGGTCTGATCAGATTGTATGTAATTGTTTTATCAACGGAGCTCCAAGAGATTAAGGAGTGCTTCCGTTGCTGCTTGCTGATTGCTGCAGATTTTCGCTGATTTTGCATACAGTGTCCGATTTTTGCCGAAAATACCTTTTCGGAAAGGGAAACGGGCATCTGAACAAGACTGACTAAGTCACTCACGCGGATATAAGGCGAATTACCTCGTTTACCTGCTGTAAACAGCGATTTACTATTTTCAGAAATTGAAGTTCGATCCACGCTGCTATGTTTTGGTTTACAGTTTGGATGGGGCCATAATAGTGGATGTTTTTTTAATATGTTTTACATATTTTCCACTTGCTTGATTATTGCTTTAATTAATTAATTATGTGTGCTGTTAATTATGTATGTAATTATTTAATTGCATGTTTAACATAATTAGGACGACATGGACATAAATTTTTTTATTGTGCTTTAATCATGAGATATATGGTATGCTATGTTATGTGTTCTTTGTACTGTTATTTTGATAACATGTGGACCTCGAAGAATTAACATAGGGCGATGCATCTAGATATAAAAAATCCTCACACCAAAATACTAAGTGGGAGAGGGAATTAATTTGGTATTGAATCCCATGGTCTCCATTATTGTTTGTATGTAATGTAACACTAAGGCGAATATAAATTATATATATGACCACCCATCGTGGCATATAATTTATGGTGTCAAGTAGTGTTATGGATATTACTAGAACAAACTTCCTAAATTAATTACGAATATTGAAAGATATATATGACCACCCATCGTGGCATACCAAGTTTCATAGAATTCAATAATGAGATAAATTAATTACGAATATTGAAAGGTATATATGACCACCCATCGTGGCGTACCAAGTTTCATAGAATTCGATTAATTTATAGGGTATCAATGATTGAATATAGATCTTCGATATTGAGAGAAAGGATGATTCTGTCTAGAAAGGGGTCTTAGGTGATGCCTCTTGACAATGCTCCCCCCGATCTGGGAATTATCCTATTATCGATTATTGATTTGAAATATTTAATGGTGGCATCCGGTATTATTATTATTAATTTAAGATTTAATAATGGTATACACTTAGCTATGAAAAATAATATATAGTCCACCCTAACGTGGCGTATTATTTAGTAATAGGACCGAAATAATATTTAAACGAATTTATGTGGTATATATGTCACCCATCGTGGCGTACCAGATACTTATGGTGTTTAAATATTAGTGCATTAATTTTAATTTATTGTTAGAGGAAACCAATAGGTTTTAAGATTTGTGCAACCCTCTTATGTGTTACATGTATGATTCTCAGGATTAGATCACTATGGGCTTTAATCCACTATTCACCATACTTAAGGATAACAAACTTACGGGACCAAACTATATTGAATGGAAACGTAATTTGGACATAGTGTTGACTGCTGAGGAGTACAAATTTTGTACTTATGAACCCAAGCCAGATCAGCCTGTTGAAGATGCTCCTAAAAGTGAGAAGGAGTATTATAAGCGGTGGATTAAGGCTGATGAGATGTCGCGATGTTACATTCTGGCAGCAATGTCGGGTGTTTTGCAGCATCAGCATCAAGCTATGCCCACAGCTTCAGATATGCTCTTTAATCTCAAGGAACTTTTTGGAGCACAGAATAGGGCTGCTAGGCAAGTAGCAATGAAGGCTTTAATGAACACTCAGATGGCTGAAGGAACACCTGTAAGGGATCATGTTCTCGGGATGATGTCTCATCTGAATGAGATGGAGATCATTGGTGCTGATATTGATGGGGAAACCCAGATCGATGTCATCCTTATGAGTCTGCCCAAAAGTTTTGAGTAATTCCTCTTGAATTACACTATGAACAAAATGATGTATAGTCTCGCGGAACTTCTGACAGAACTTCAGGCAGCTGAAGGACTCTTTAAGCAGAATGTTCAAGTAAATGTGGCTGAGAAAGCTTCTTCCTCTAAGCCGAAAGGCAAGAAGAAGAAAAAGGTTCAGACACAGAAAGCTGGAAAGGTTGCTAATGCAGTGGGAGTTCAAGGTGGTGTGAAAAAGCCTAAGGGCAAGTGCTTCAGGTGCAAGCAGTCAGGTCATTGGAAACAGGATTGTCCTCTTCCTAAGAAGACAAACAATACTGGTATGTCTCTTTCTCTAGTTACAGAAACATATATAGCGGCTACATCTACGAGCACTTAGTGTATAGATACAGGAGCCACTGACCATGTTTATAACTCTATGCAGGGGTTCCAGCAAACCAGAATGCTTAGAGATGGCGAGATATATGTGTTCATGGGAGATGCTACGAAAGTAGTAGTAGTTGCAGTTGGAATAATTACATTGTCTTTTGGCGATGATAGGATTTTGGTTTTGAACAATTGTCTTTATGTACCTTCATTTAGAAGGAATTTGATTTCGGTTTCTAAACTTGCCATGGATGGTTATAATGTTTGTTTGGATCGTAATGTTTCTATTATGATGAATAAACGAGTTATATGTTCTGGTACATTGCAAGACAATTTATATATTATTAATCCTATCCAACCGATGCTGCAACAGAAGGAAACTAATAAATAACATTCTTTCTAGCTCAAACAAAAGAAAGAAACCTTATGAATTGAACCAAACATATCTTTGGCACTTAAGATTAGGTCATATTAACTTGAGGAGGATTCAAAGACTGGTAGTAGATGGGCCATTAGGCTCGTTGGTAGTGGAGCCATTTCTGGTTTGTGAATCCTGCTTGGAAGGTAAGATGACTAATCGACCTTTTAAAGGAAAGGGGAATAGAGCCAAAGAAGTATTAGAATTGGTTCATACTGATTTGTTTGGATCTATGAGTATTCAAGCAAGAGGAGGTTATGAGTATTTTGTCACTTTCATTGACGATTATTCTAGATATGGGTACATTTATTTGTTGCGCCGTAAGTCTGAGTGCTTTGAGAAATTCAAAGAGTACAAAACAAGTGCGGAGAAGCGACATCTTGGAAAATGTATCAAGTCACTACGATCAGATCGTGGTGGCGAATACTTGCTTGGAGAATTTAGGGAATATTTATCAAAAAATGGGATTACATCCCAGTTGTCTGTACCTGGCACACCTCAGCAGAATGGTGTAGCAGAGAGAAGGAATCGGACTCTTTTAGAGAGTGTTAGATCGATGATGAGTTATTCGGATTTACCCAAGTCGTTCTGGGGTTATGCTATAGAAACAGCGGCTTATCTTCTGAACTTGGTACCTTCTAAGTCGGTTCACAAGACTCCAATAGAATTGTGGACTGGTAGCAAACCAAGTCTAAGACATATTCGAATTTGGGGTTGTCCAGCACATGTGCTGAACAAGAACGCGACCAAGCTAGAATCTCGTACAGAAGTAAGGCTGTTTGTAGGCTATCCTATGGGAACGAAAGGTTATTCATTTTATAGTCCTAGGAATCGAGATGTCATTGTTAGCACCAATGCTAGATTCTTAGAAGAAGACTATATTATGAATCATAAACCCATGAGTAGTATCGTTTTAGAAGAACTAGTGGGAGGGACAGATAATCCCCAAGTGCCAATAGTACAAGTAGAACAACCACAAGAAAATGCACAACTTGACACTAGTACCGCACCAGTGCCACATCGTAGTGGGAGGGTTGTTCAACAACCAGAAAGATTCATGTTTTTTGGGAGAGTCCTCGGACTTGGTCTCTGGTGAACATGATGAGGATCCTAGGACATACGAAGAGGCAATTCTAGATAAAGATGCAGATCTATGGCAAAAGGCAATGGAATCTGAGATGGAATCTATGTATTCCAATCAAGTTTGGGAGCTCGTGGAACCACCCAAAGGTTTAAAACCCGTTGGATGTAGGTGGATCTACAAGAAGAAAAGAGGATCTGACAAAAAGGTGAAAGCCTGGAAAGCACGACTTGTTGCGAAAGGGTATACTCAGAAAGAAAGGATCGATTATGAGGAAACCTTTTCGCCAGTTGTTATGCTTAAGTCGATCCAGACTCTTTTATCTATAGCAGCTCATCTCGATTATGAGATTTGGCAAATGGATGTTAAGACAGCTTTCCTTAATGGAAAGTCTTGAGGAAACCATCTATATGCAGCAACCAAAGGGATTCATTAAGGAAGGCCAAGTGTATCTAGTATGTAAGCTTAAGAGGTCTATTTATGGACTAAAACAAGCTTCTAGGGACTGGAATATTCGTTTTGATCATGCAGTCCAGTCATATGGATTTGATCAAAGTCCAAGCGAATCATGCGTGTATAAGAGAAGTGAGGGTAATGCAGTGGTTTTTCTAGTATTATATGTAGATGACATTTTACTCATTGGAAACAATGTTAAGATGTTGTCATCAGTAAAGTCATGGTTGTTCAAACAATTTGACATGAAGGACTTAGGTGAAGCGGCATACATCCTTGGGATCAAAGTAATAAGGGATCGCAAGAAAAGGATGTTGGCTTTATCTCAAGAGCCTTACATTGATGAAGTATTAGCTCGTTTTAACATGCAGAACTCCAAGAAAGGTTTTCTACCTTTTAAGCATGGAGTTGCTCTATCTAAGAAGCAGTGTCCTTCGACACCTAAGAATATAGATAGCATGAAAGCAGTTCCTTACGCTTCGGCATGTGGAAGCTTAATGTATGCTATGTTATGTATGAGGCCTGACATCTGCTTTGCTGTAGGCATGGTTAGTAGATATCAGTCGAACCCAGGTTAGGAACATTGGAGTGCAGTAAAAACTATACTTAAGTACCTGAGAAGGACTAAGGAGCATATGTTAATTTACAAGGCCTCAGATCTATTTCCTTTGGGATATACTGATTCAGATTTTCAATCAGATAGGGATAAGAGGAAATCAACCTCGGGATATGTTTTTACTTTGGGAGGTGGAGCCGTTATATGGAGGAGTGTAAAGCAGAAATGCATTGCAGACTCTACCATGGAAGCCGAGTACGTGGCGGCCTCTGAGGCTGCAAAGGAGGCTGTAGGGTTCAGGAACTTCCTTTTGGACTTAGATGTGGTACCTAATTTGCCTAGAAGCTTGACAGTGTATTGTGATAACACTGGTGCTGTGGAAAATTCGAAGAAACCGCGAGACCACAAAGCAGCTAAACATATTGAACGTAAGTATCATCTCATACGAGGAATCGTAAAGCGAGGAGATATAGTTGTGGCTCACATATCATCAGAAGACAACCGGGCAGATCCTTTCACGAAGAGCTTGCCAGCCAAGGTTTTTGACAGGCATGTGGAAGCGATAGGAGTCAGATGGATGGACACGTAGTTTTCAATGTAATAGTGGATTAAATAAACACTGATATACTCATAGAATATTTTGAGTATAAGTGGGAGATTGTTAGTGTATACTGAAAATATTTATTTTAAGTATATACATTTATTTCTGGCCCGGTTTTATTGAGAAACATTTAAATGTTTACATGCTGTCTAATATTATATATTGTGGACAATCTAGTATCAAATGGGATACAGAATATTAGATTGTTAAATACGGTTTATATAATATAATAAGGTTCACAGCACAGGTGGTGTTGGACAATCCACTGGTATGGCTATAGTATTATTTAGATTAGTTTATATTGACTAATAAATAATACTAGTATACTTTGTGTATATTGAACAGGATCAAATTTAGAATTGTTCCCTTATACTGATTAAGAAGGAGAACTGAGATTCTATGTTATTATTAATGCTTAGGTTCTTAATCCGGATATAGTAATTGACACGTGTATATTATTCACATGCTTTGATTTATATATGAAATAATTCTTTTGAATTATATCATTATATTTTGGGTGATGGAATTATATACATGGTGAATATTATTTATAGAAGGAATCCATGTCCTGATAATATTCGGGTTAATGATGTCCCCTTGAAAGCTCAAAAAGATTTAATTATGTGAAACCCTGCAGGTGGATTTATTCCGGCATAATTAAATAAAGGTTGAGTGGATAATCAAGGATAAAAGATATTAATTAAATAAATTATCAGTAATTTATTTAATTAATGGGCATGCGCTATTTTAAACATGGGGAATTTAATAAGCAAATAATATTGGAACCCAATTAAATAATTAAGTTGCGGTATTAAGAAAGGTAGTGCAAATATTAATTCTTTAGTGGATTGAATTAATATTTAATTACATTGGGCTAGGCCCAAGATGTAATTAGAAGGCCCAACCTAATTATCCATGATCCCTATTGTAGCCCTATATATATTCTTATTCTCTTCTTGCTAGTTTTTGGTCTAGAAAAATTTTGTAGCCACCTAGGAGCAAGAAGAGAGGTTAACTTGAGAAGACGAAGGCCACACTTCGCTCAAGGGAATTTGGGAATACAATAGAAGAGCGTGGAATCAACCGTTAACAAGGTGACTTTTGTATTCGTACTCGTTTAATTATTGTATAAAAAATCGCAGGGCCACGATCCGATTGTCCCAACAATACTTTATATCAAAACGATCTATGGACTAAGCTCTATCCTTTTATGATCAGTTGGTGCTCTGGACAGGAAATTACCGTGTGACTATGGGTGCCAAAAATAGGGCATCTATTTGGTTTAACGAAAATCGGGCATTACAACGGCTATATTTTCATACTTTCCAAAATCCAACTCCTCCAAATCAATCATCCACCTTATACACCATCACCTACACCATGTGGTCATCCTACCAACCATAGTTACAAGCACATACTCCTTTCATATACAATAAAAACAATTATAAACACATAAATCACCATGATCTTATCATTTACACCCCTTAATCACTAACCAAATCAATATCCATCATAAATAAGAAAGGGCAAGAGCAATTATACCTTCTTGAAGCTTTAACAACACTTAATAACCCTTGGGATAGCATTTAACAACTTTATACTAGCTTGAATCAACTAAAGAAACCATAAAAACAATGTTAGTTCTTGAAAACTACTATTCATCACTATTCATCCATCCACTTTGATCAATTTATTACCTATGCAAATGATGTTGGATGGCTTTGAAATTTGGTGGGTAACTCTTTCTAACCTCCAAGAGTCTCCATGATTTTTCCTTAGAATTTTAGTTGAAGAGAGCTAGGGTTTGTGTTTTTATTTTCTTCTTTTTTTCTTGTAAAATCCGAATGGAGTATGAAGAGGATGGGGAGAGATTTTTGTTAATTTTTTTGATCTTATCTTGCTAATGTCTTGCTAATTCTAGAGTGTAGTGGAAGCTTGGTGATAATTATGAAAAAAAATCTTCACATTAAATGACTAATTTACCCTTAAATTCAAGTTAGTGGATGATGACATCAACCTAATGACCTCATAATCTCTTTTGTTTTTCTTTTCTAAGTATTATGCTAGAAATCTTGGATAATAATAATGTGGTATGTATCCTTGTTATATTACTAATCTTGGTTGCTTGGTTTCCATACTCGTCTAATTGTAATTCGCTTCGAATATACCTCATTACCTCAGTGGTTCTGAAATCATTTAACAATCCAATTTCCTTTGGTATTTCCTTAACTTAGTAATCCTTTAGTTTACCCTAATTCACTAATTCCTCAATATATAATTTCCTTCCATATCTCCATGCTTCTAAATTTCCAAAAGAAGCTTATTCGAAATCAAAATCCTCAAAATCCATATTCAGGAATTTCTGAAATCTATCGTCATTCCGAGTCACTTATTTTCATAGTATATCACTAATATGGTTTCTGTTTACTCATTTTCTGTTTCACTTATAGAATACCTACATACCATTTCTCTAATTCCTCAAAATTTACTATTCATGTGCTTACTGTAGTATTGCTAAAGTTAGGGTTATTACATCCTTCCCACCTTAAAAGGATTCCGTCCCGGAATCTCGTTGAAAATGTCCATAGATACCTTTTCCATCCACACCTTCTAACTCCTACACCCCTCTCTCTATCCTCTTTCCTTCATAATATCTCTATCTTGTTTGCGCAAAAATACACCAACATAAACTTGCTTGTCATTCATTAACATGCCATTTAGCTTATCAATAGTAGTGCTTTCACTATCTTTATCTTGCAAATTTCCTCCTGTTTCCAGTCATTCTATGTTATCTCATCTCTCATTCCTCTTTTGGCTAGGATTATCGGCCACCACATTGGCCTCCCCTGAATGGTAGTGTATCTCACTATGGTTTGTCTATATTTTGATCTCTATCATGACATAAAATATAAACACTTCAATCTTATTATATCCTATCTCTGTAAAATCCTCCAGAAATTTGACTAGAATAAGATTCCTTGAAACAATTGTAAGAAATACTACTTATAATATATATTTCCTATTCATACCTAAACAAGTTTGTGTTTCCCCCCCCCCCAAAAAAATACTCTTATTCTCTTTTTCATAGAATTTTCTGACCCCTAACAGATACTGATTTTCCTTATCTAGATTGTCAACCTTCCTACACCATTCATTGACCAAATTGATTCCTAACCAAACATTTACACTTTAAAAGGTTAAATAATAAAAGAAAAATTTTACCTGCATCTGTATCCGGCTTTTTCAATGCTTCTCCTAAAGTCATATTATACACCCTGGCAGTAGGTCTATTTGAAGCAGTCATACTTTGTCCTGGCGCAGACGATCCACCAGAACGACAATCTCTAGCTATGTGTCCTAGTTTCCCACACTAGTAACAATTAACGTCACTCCTAGGGTTTGTATCAACTGATGGGCACTTGTCAGAGTAGTGCCCCTTCTGTCCACATTTATAACAAGTTACTCCCAATAGTTTACACACTCCCGTATGCTTCCGACCACACGTGTTACAATCCGGTAATGGTGGTCGTGGTTGATTGGACTGAAATGTTCCTGAGGACTTACCACCTTGATTCACAGTCTCACTAACAGCCTTGTTACTCCTTGACCTTCCCACAAACTGAGATTTTTGTCCTTTACCAACCTTGCTAAAGTAACTTCCTTCACTTGAACCTCCTTTCTGGCCCTCAAATTTCCTTTTCTTACTCTCTCGACCTATTTGATTTTGTTCACTCTCGGCTTCTATAATAGATGCCTTTTGAACTACCGCAGCATAATCAGTTAACTCAAATGGTGACACTCTCATCCGTAACCATGGTTTCAAACCTTGTTGGAACCTTTTTGCTCGTTGTTCCTCAGTACGCACAAATTCTGGAACAAACCTAGACAGTTCAGTAAATTTAGTTTCATATTCTGCCACTGTTAGGTTATCCTGCTTTAACTCCAAAATTTTTATTTCCATTTGATTTTCCAGATACCTAGGGGAATATTTGTCTAGAAACACCCTAGTGAAACGCTCCCAGGTTACCACTCCCGCTCCCTCTAGATTCTTCTTAGCTTCCCACCAATAATTTGCCTCTCCCTTTAAGAGATAGGCTGCAAAGATTATTTTCTGATCCTCTTCTATCCTCAAAATCTCAAAAGCTTTCTCCATCTCTTTTAACCAGGCTCTGGCTACTACTGGGTTAGCAGTTCCCTCATACTCTGGGGGTTTTAATGACTTAAAGGCACGAAAGGAGTTAGCTGTCTAATTGGGAAGAACAGGTGGTTGTTGAGGATTCTGTGGATTAGCTAAATTCTGTCTTAATAGTTCCATGAATTGGTTAAAGGGATCACCACCCTAATTTCTTTATTGGCCAGTTGATTCATCTTCTTCCTCCTCATGATCTTGTTCATTATGAGCATTTTCATTCTGTCTATTTTGACTTCCTTTATCTCTCTCATTTTCCCTTGCATTTGCTCTATTGTTACGCTTAGGCGGCATGATTCTGTATATAACAATATTCCTCATTAATTACCCAAATTTAGGGTACAACATACATCATTTCCATATATGCACAACTATATCATTAGTTAACTTATTTATACATCACGGTTAATATCTAGTTATAATACCACTTAATAAGTAAGCTTATTACCTTTAGCACAATAACCTTTTCTTTTAAGTCAATCACCTATCATACATTAGTATTTTCGAATCCCAACATTTACTATCAAAATACGATAAAATTAGGCAAAATACATAAACTTCATTAATTCACATAAATATTTTACAACTTGTGGATACATCCTTCACTACTAGCTAATATATACATCATAAAGTACAAGGTTCGAAACCCCAAAAGCATAACCGTACATACTAATCCGCTATAACCAAAAGTACTACTAACTGTCCTCTAATAAGACTGGGATTAAGACAGTAAACAACTAAACTAATCCCCAAAATGACATCACGAGATGACTAGTCTGATTAGTGACCAAAACTACTACTCCGACTTATGGTAACGCCGCTCTAACCACATTCCTGATCTGCACTACCATAGAGGTGACTGTGTCTACTATCTGAGCTCTCCATGCTGGGTCCCCTCTATCTGCCAACAATCTCCTAATATTGCCGAGTGCTCGCAACTCAATACTAACTAAGCCCAAAGACAAACCATCAGGAATAGTACCTCCCCTCCCTCTGTCCGATCTCTGTAAAAGTGTATCTATAGTCCTACGGGACTCCTCCAGCTGTCCCTGTAAGACAAAGTGCTCTGACAATAAAATAGCTGGAAGTGGATCACCTGCCAGTATGGGTGCCTCTTGAGGGGGTATATTAGCTGGGGGAGGTGCATCTGCAGGTGGAGGTGCAACTACTGGTGGAGATGGAGGGACTAGCTCGGTATCTGCATCCTCAGAAGGGTCCTCCTCCACCTCATCCTCTGAGAAAAAAAAGTGTCCCGGTGGGGTGAACTGTTCTGCAGGATCCTCCAAAGGATCAGGGCTCGGTAGAGGGGATGGAACTGGTGAGGGCACTGGGACAGGAGTAAGAATCATGTGGATATCTCTCCATTCAGTCTGCTCCTCAGCTATAACCGATAACCTAGGCCTCTTACGCAATGGCATCTCCTCCTCTGGAATGTCTGACCTCACTCGGGAAGGACCTGCCCCATCAGATCCTACATAGGGTCTACCGGTGTACGGTACCACAGCCATGGCATCTCTCTGTCTGCGCTCTGATAAGTGGATTTTATATCCACTTGGAGCGCCTCATATCGGCTTAAATTGATTGTTTTGGACTCAAGTTTATGTAGTTTTGATGTGTTTTGCTTAGTTGTGCAGATTTATGAGAATGTTGATTAAGGTTGATGCTTCTATCATTTTTGGAGATTAAATTGATTAAAATTCGGATTTTCCGGGAAGGTTGCGCACTCTACACTGTTTTGGCCATATCTGGAGTTCTAGAAGTCCGTTTGAGGCCCATAAGCAGTCCACGCGAAGCTAACGAGATTCTCTATAATTCTAAAGTAGTCCAGAGGTCCAATTACGATTGGAACGTTCCAGAATATCTGAAGAAAAGTAAGCCACGAAGTTTCCTTAAAAACAGACTCAGTTTAGGAAACGTATTTTGCAGAAATTCTATTATAATTCTGTTTTGATATTTTCTTGCTGGGCAAGACTTCAAGAGGCTATATAAACACATCTTGGGACATATTATTAGGATGTAATATTAGATCAGATAATATAGTTTAGAGTAGATTAGTATTATTATTAATTGGAGATGTAGAGAAACACCATGACTCTTCTTTTGGGTGACAACATTGAAGTTTGAAGGTTTTGTTCTCTTAATCTTTTCTTTGTTCTTATTAGTTTAATTATGTTTTCTTGTTTTACTAGTTATTTTACTTGTTTAATTATTAGCGAGTAGTTATTTCTAGGGCTTAAAGGGAAGCCATGTTTGCACTAATATTGGCATGATTTTCATAGTGATTTGATTGGTTATGGTTAATTCTGATTGATATGTTTTAATCGTTAATTTGTGTAATGCAAATAGGGGTATGGATCGAGAGATTTACTTACTAGAGGCTTACATACAATTAGCAGAATTGAGGGTGATTGTGGAAACATCATCGGATTTCTGAGAGCGTTAATGCTTGAAAGAGATTAACTTGACTCTAATTACCTGATTGATTGAATTACTAAAAGTGGTTAATTGTGTTGAATGTTTCGAGAATGTTAATGCTTGGAAGAGATTAACATACTCTAGTTATAGGATCACATTGATTGCTTTAGCTTAAGAGCCAATTGTGTAAGCATGGTGGACCTGATTGCCCTAGGTTTTAAATAATTTGTTTATCATCTGTTTAATTAGTGTTAATCTTGTTTAATTAATTAATTAATATTCTTCAATAATCGTTTGTCCCTGAAACAATTAGCGATAACTGAAAAGGAATTAGTAGAACCTGTCTCCTTGTGGATTCGACCCGCTTGCCATCTGTACTAGAAATAGACACCGTGCGCTTGCGGTTAGGTATAATTTGACACATCAAGTTTTTGGCGCCGCTGCCGGGGAGACAGCGAGTTTCTATTGATTTTAATTTAGTTGTTTAGATTGTTTACATTGTCTCATTGGAACTTTTGTTCCAATTGAGGCAGATTTTACGTTTTCTTGGCTTTGTTGAGAGTTTACAGGTTTGCAATGGGTGAAGTTGATACTTTTGCACTCTTATCTTCCCTAGTAGAGGCACATACTCGAGAGATTGCCATGTCGAAGACTACAGAGCCCACTATGCGTCCAATGAGTATCAATGAGATGTCACAAGTGACCCCTAAAACTTACAACTTCTGTCAAATTTGCGGTGTGCAGGGTCACTTTGGTTTTGAATGCTCTTACAATGTCTATAATTCTCAGAGTGCTCAGTTGGGACAAATGAATTCTTTTGAAGAATGATATGGGTACAATCAGTATTCAAACACTTTTGATCAAGAATGCGTGAATCAACCAGATTTCTACTACCAGGACAATGGTGCTTAAAATTTTTCATATCATAATCAGCAACAGTTTGAGCAACAATATTATCAGTCATATGAGCAGCCACCACAGCAAGAATATCAATATCCTCCTCTACAAGAAAATCTACATGTTTCTCAACCCAGTGTAGATGTGCAAGCTGATCAGACAAATGAGATGTGGGATATCTTGAATAAACTGCTAAAGAGTTCTGAAGAACAAGCCGAGAAGATCAAAGACTTAAAGACTCAAAGTCTGGCGATTGAATCTCAAATTGCACAGTTGGCTAACTCTTCTACTACAGGGTAGCTCGACTATTTACCATCATCATCTATCCGATCCGAAGAGGACCTGATTGCTATCAATCTCACAAGTGATCAGGAATATGATAGTTTCTCCATGTATGTTGATGATGAGGCCATTGATAAAGAGAAGGAGCATGCCACCGATGACGAGATCAATGATGTTGCTGTTACCGAGAACAATGTGACTGATGATGAGGCTACAAAGGAAAGCAATACAGAGATGGTTGTTGTTTCTCTTCCACAACCTGTGACTAAGCTACCATGTATTGTTGTCCAAGAAGATCTTTCTCAAATTTTGGTTGATGATCCATACAAAGTGGCTCCTACGTTTGAAGCTCGAGGAGAGGGAGAAGATGGAAGTGTCGGCTTAATCTTTGATGTGATAAGCCAAGATGTCCGAATGACTCCAGTGAAAGTGAGGAGTGAAGAAAAGCCACCACCAGAACCTCCACCTTATGTCAAAGGAGTTCAATATTTTCGTGGTGTTGAATTTTATCGCTGTTTTATCACATAGTTTTCCAAAACTGCACAAGCACTCTCTCTATTGCTTATTAATGACATATTTTATTTTACTGATGCTTGTTTGGAGACTTTCTGCAAGATAAAGACAATCACTAACACTCTTGATACTTTTTGTGGTGACGAGTTTATGATCGAGAAAGTGGATATTACGCCTTTACCGGAGTATTTTTGAGGAGGTCAAGCTATTGACGTTAAAGAAGCGCTTTGTGGGAGGCAACCCATGTGTTTCGATGATTAGGTATGTTTCCTACTATCCCTCCTATTTACTTTCATTCAATGCGGACATTGAATATTTTAAGTTTGAGGGTGGTTTGAGGGATTAATAGTTGTTGTATTATTTGTTCATGTAGGATATCATGTTTGCATTTTAGTTGTAATTCATGAATGTTTGTTCGTATTATTATCATGTGAGTCCATAATAGTTGCATTTGCACCCATGCTTGATAGGAATTTTGTGTTGTTGACACTTTTGATTGAGAAGTGATATGCTTTGTTCTTGTGCACACACATATACAAGTAAGTTGAAGCTAGTAGTGTGACAGCCCCAAATCCGGGGTCATAAATCCGGGCCATCACGGACCAATTTCCATTCAATATCAATATCCCTTGGGTCTTTTTTTTTATAACAATTAATACCTATGCAATTGGCCCCGCAATAATACACACACACACACACACCAGTCATATGCTCAGAGAACAACATTCATCATAATAAAAGTTTAGAGTTAACCGTTATTACAAACCATGATCATACTTAGATACATTGTTGAATAATACTTCGACATGAAGCATTTCAACAATCAAAAGTTATTACACCAACTTACACACTTAATGTACAGAATCTATCAATACCCAACCGTCCGATAGCTACCTCAGGAATCGTTGCCAACACTCTCTCAAAAGTTCGTCTTTCCCGTACCCTCTTGCGGGGTGTAGTGCAGAGTATCGGCGTACCTAGCTGTTGTAATACATAAATAGCAAGAATGAGCTAAAATAGCTTAGCAAGATAATTTCTATCAACTAGCATCAAAGGAAAATAAATCATCATATATATATATTAAACAAAACCATTTTTCAGTTATTATGGAAAGAAATTTTATTTTCGTTCAAGACATATACCTTCCAATTATCTTTGTACGAAAAGAAATATATAATATTATAATCTCAGTCTCTCTTCTAATATCATATAATATCAGTTCCTCTTCTTAATTCCTATAACAATCAAAATACCATCTCAGTGTACTCTTCCAAGTTAATATGAAACCCGAACAAATCTTTCACTATCATCTTCTCATTTCCTTCTTATGCAACAATTATATAAATTAATATAAAATCAGTTTCTCTTCATCTGTAGCAGTAATTCCATCTTTTCATATCATTTTTCTGTTTTCAGTATAGAAGTCTGAAAACTATTTTTCAATTCTTTCCTTTATAGAAAACGTTGGGGATTTCCACTGTTGCCGAATACGTAAGGACGATGATCAGTCGCCCTCCGTACCCGTCCCTTTTTACTACCGGTAGACGGAGGTAGGTTCTCCATCATCCCCCAGGAGGAAGGTCCACCACTACATCCTCCCTCGGCATTCTTGGGCCGGAATAAATATTGGATGCTGGACTGTGCCACTACCACACAGCCTCTTACGCTTTCTGTTGCAATCCCCCTTTTTCAAATCATTTTTTTCCATTATCAAATACCATTTCACATTTTCCATTTCCATTCACATTTCCTTTCACATATATCATTTCCATTTATCATTCACCTTTAAGAATATATATATATATATATATATATATACATATATATATATATATATATATATATGTATATATCACAATACTTTGATTATGACTCAGACCTCTTTTCTGTATTCAATGAAATCAAATATGCTCTTATATACATAAAGTATTCCATTTATTTTAGAAGTATTAAATAATACTCAATAATATCTATCACAACATTTAGAAAGAATATTTTTAACATAGTATTATAAATCATATAACCCTAGATAACAACTGATACCATTCCTTTATATATCTTTAGATAACAACTGATACCATTCCTTCATATATAACTCTAGATAACAACTGATACCATTTCTTCATATTCCCTTAATCATAAGGCATGTTCACTTCATGCACAATCATCTCTATGTATATTCATATCCATCTCATACTCATATCCATATCATACTCATATACCTCTCCTTTTAATATCAATAATCAAGGAAACAAATTCTTAACAATATAGTAACAATAGCATCACACACATATATATATATATATATATATATATATATATATATATATATATTCCATGAAATCAAGTTTCTTTGAAGATAAATAATTTCCAAGTAGGGATAGAAAAGATCTTGCCTCGGTTTCGGTATCCTGACGGTATAGCTCGTGGCTCTTCCGGAGTTTCTATAAATACAAAAGGACCGTCGTTAGAATACCACATCTCTTACTCACTACACTCTTGTATAACATTACCCTTGACACCTTAATATATGTTTAACGTATCACTATTACCCCAAAGGTTCATGAACTTAACCATTTATAAACTCAATCGAAGTTTCAGGGGTTTTCACCATTTCCCCTAACGACCACACTTAACTGTAAAAATTCTCAGAAAATATGGATTTTGAATTTTACCATAAGGCCAACTGGTAATGCCTCTTTGACTACTCTACTACCATATCCCAAAATTTTATAATTTTTAAGAATGTCTAAGTATGGTAGTTATAGCCTCAAAGTTAACACAATTACGGTTTCTCGGTTTTCGAACGTCTTTCACTAAAACTGACTTTTCTCCTAAACCGTTCATCAGATTTTAACGCACCTTATATCCAAACAATCTATGAACCAAGATCTATCCTTTCATGATCAGTTGGTGCACTGGACAGGAACCTACCGTGTGGTTATGGGTGCCAAAAACAGGGCATCTATTTGGTTTAACGAAAATCGGGCATTATAACGGCTATATTTGCATACTTTCCAAAATCAAACTCCTCCAAATCAATCATCCACCTTATACACCATCACCTACACCATGTGGTCATCTTACCAACCATGGTTACAAGCACATACTCCTTCCATATTCAACTTTAATCACTTACAAATACATGGATCATCATAATATTAACATTTACACCACTAAATCACTAATCAACTCAATATCCATCATAAATAAGAAAAGGCAAGAATGTTTATACCTTCTTGAAGCTTTGACAACCCTTAAAAATCCTTGATATATCCTTAATCAACCTTATACTAGCTTGAATCAACTAAAGAAACCATAAAAATCAAATTAGTTTCTAAGGGTCACTATTCATCATCACTTTTGTAAACATCATAACAAATCAAAAAATAAGAGTTTGGCTCTCAAATTTTTACCACAGCTTGGCCTCTGTATAAGATTTGATTTGAGCTATAGATCACCAAAAACAAAGCTTCCTAGCTATGGTTTTGAGCTCCATCTTTCCGCTGGACAGAAACTGGACAGGTTTGGTTCTCCCACTTTGAGCATGGATTTGACTAGGCTATACTACTTGGTTTGCTATGAAATTTGGAGCGAATCATGCCCATGGAGTAGAGAGGTTGTGGTTAAAATTTGGTGATTTTATCATGGATAGAAATGGAGATATGAATTTTTCTTTACATTTTGTTTCTGCTGGACAGTTTGTAGAGAAAAGAGATGGAGAGCTTTTTGATGAGGATGAAGATGATATTTTGTTGATTTTGATCTTTATCTTGGCTTAATCTTGTTGTTTCTAGAGTCTTGTAGATTTGTGGTGGAGATTATAGAAAAATCCTCATGAAAAATTGATACTCCTATGGTTTTGATGATCACTTTCAGCAAGCTATTTGCTTGTAGTTTGATATAAAACATTGTGTTATGGTTGTACTAACTTGGTTTTGCAGGGTATATTAAGTGTACTGATTGTTTACAGAGAATATACAAACAGCAAGCTATTTGGTGCTATAACAGAAACAGTCCAGCAAGCCATTTCACACTGACAGACTCAAACAGCAGACTTTCACAACTGGCAGACTCAAACAGCAAGCCATTCGCAACTGGCAGAAATCCTGAAGACAAAGATCAAGATTGTTTCTCATGGTTTTTATTTCAGGAAATATATTGTAAGATATCTTTATCATATAATACGTATACAATATATTTAGAGCTCAAATCTTTTCAAATATCTTTTATTAAAACCGTGATAAATCTTATAGGAGTTTTCGTTTTTAAAAGATATTCTTGCTAAAACCTCCTATACACGTTTTATACATACAGAACAGAAGGGTTAAACTTTTCATACGATTCATCTCTTTCAAACTCTCTGTCAAACGTTCACAAGAACGTTGGTAAAATCTCTGTGATCATTTGAACGTTAGAAATTGATTTCTAAATCGTTCGAATAATGGTTGATTGATTTTCCGAACGTTGGTTGTGAGACTATTTATAATTTGTCTTGTGTTCATTCGTTGAGAACACTGAAGAGAAAATATTCAAGCACACAAGATTTCAAACAACTCGGTTTTTCATTGCTATATCCTTTGTTACTCTCGAGCTCTTAATATATTCTTACGTGCTATATTCTAAAGAGTTCATAGTTTGAGTTGTATCCTTTATTGATTGTATTGTTCGATTTGTAAGGATTAGTTGTTGGACAGTTTGGCTAGGGAACTAGGGTTTGGTGAACGTTGCTAGAGAAGTATACTTGGGAAGTATAGCTTAGAGAGCAAGTTCAGAAACAGGAGTTCAGCACGCCATTTGTCAACAGCTGGGTATTGAGGGAGATATATTGTTGTATCTTGTAATTGGCTTATTTCAGTGATCAATAATATATTCTCTTACCAAGTTGGTAAGGGACCAGGACGTAGGCCATAGGGGTTAGGGGTCGAACCTGGCTAAAAGTCTCTGTGTTCTTTATTTTCTGCTCTTTACTTACTGCTTGCATATAGCTTACTGTTTCTGCACTTTACTGTACTTACTGTCTTTATATTCAGTATACTGTTTGCATTCAGCATACATTCAGCTTACCATCTGTCTCTGCTTAAAACGTAATCAGTAAGCTGTTTCTGGTAATTCTTAAAATCAGTTTTTAGTTATACATAGTTAGCCATTTACACCTATTCACCCCCCTCTAGGTGTGCATTTTCATTTGGTATCAGAGCTTTGGTATACTAACAATTCTGTAACAGGAAAGTATTCGATCATAATGGCTGAAAACTATCCCGAAGGAAAATCTGATTTTAGGCCTCCACTTCTTCATGGCACACACAACTACCAATGGTGGAAAAGCAGCATGGAAACTCACTTATCCAGAGATCCATTGGTTCTGAGAGTTGTGCAAAAGGGTCCATATGTCTTTCTTGATAAAGATGGCAAGCCAAAGGATGTTGATGATCTTACTCCGGAAGAATTAATCCAACTTGGCTATAATGGAAAGGCTAGGAGCACTCTTATGAATGGTTTGAACCAGGCTGAATATGATAAAGTATCTTCATTCAAATCAGCAAAAGAAATGTGGGATGCTTTGGAGACTTATCATGAAGGCTCGAAATCTCTAAAGAAGGTGAAACTTAGCAAGCTAATGAATGATTTTGGAAACTTCAAGCTTAATGAAGGTGAAACTATCAAGGACAGTCAAGCACGGTTTCAAGTTACTATAAATTCACTAAAGAGACTTGGGAAATCTATACCACAAGACGAAATCAATATGAAGGTATTGAGTGCAGTACCATTTGTTTATGAAGCCAAAGTTACTGCCTTGGAATCCTCACCACTTATTGATACTATGGATCACTTAGCTGTATTTGCTGAGCTAGAGCAATTTGAAAGCAAGATAAATAGGAATCAGGTGGGAAGTTCAAGTGTTAAAGCTCCAACAGAAAAGATGAAGAATATGGCTCTCCATTCTAAAAACAGCAAGCCAATTGACTCTAATGATGAATCTGATTCAGATGAGGAACTTGCACTTATTTCAAAGAAGATCAAGAGGCTGATAGAAAAGAAGAACATGATGAAAAGGGAAAGAGGTGGCTACTACAACAACAAGAAAGGTTCAAAAGACCCTAAGGAGGAAACTTGTTTCGAATGTGGCAAGCCAGGTCACTATAAAAGGAACTGTTACAAACTGAAGTCAAAACAACCTACTGTTTTCAAGGATAAGAAGAAATCAAAGGCTCTACTGACTTGGAGTGATGATGATTCAGATTCCAGTGATGACTCAAGTGAAGAGATGGTGAACTTAGCACTTGTTGGAATTGAAGATGAATCTACTCAAGGAAATTCAGAAGGAGTGTATGCTGAAACTGATTCTGAAGAGGATTCTAGTGAGGTAAACTCTTCTAATGATTACATTTCTTCAGATGATACATTGTTAGATTCACTAACCATGCAGGAACAAAATAGTGTTATAATTGAAGAACACATGGCACTAAAGGCTGAAATCAGCAAGCTGACTGATAAGAATGCCTATTTATCCAAAATGGTAAAAGATCTGTTGCCAAAAATGGAAGAATGGGATTCAACTTCATTCAGTAAAGCTACAGAGATCAAGGAACTCAATACTAAGAACAGACATTTAGAGGCTAATGTCAAGTTACTTGAAAAGAGAAACAAGACCTTGACTGAAGAAATCAAAGAGCTAAGGTCTGATGTCAAAACTAAAGCTAAAGCATTGGAATCATACAAAATGAAGGAATCTAGCCAAGCCGAATCCTCAAAAACTGCTGAAAAGAGAGTTCAGCTTGCTGCTGAACTCATCAAACAGCAAGCTGAAGTGATCACTCTCCTAGAAACAGAAGTCAAAGATCTCAAGAAGGGCATGGAAACTTTTGTTCAAGGTGAAGACACTTTAAAGACAATGATGAAGAAGGCAAATGTCCCCTTAGTCAGAGAAGGTGTTGGTCTAAACTTCAACAACATTCCTTCCATCATATTTGAGCACCTTATCTTTCTTGTTGAAGTTTGATGGATTAAGGGGGAGAAATTTAAGAGAACCGTTTGGTCAAGATATTCGATTTAGATATGATTATTATGCTTGTTTATCTTGAATCTGTTTTATATCAAAATGTACTAATATGCAGGGATTTAGGGGGAGTTTTTATTTCCCCTAAATATTGTGTAATCATCAAAAAGGGGGAGATTGATACTCCTATGGTTTTAATGATCACTTTCAGCAAGCTATTTGCTTGTAGTTTGATATAAAACATTGTGTTATGGTTGTACTAACTTGGTTTTGCAGGGTATATTAAGTGTACTGATTGTTTACAGAGAATATACAAACAGCAAGCTATTTGGTGCTATAACAGAAACAGTCCAGCAAGCCATTTCACACTGACAGACTCAAACAGCAGACTTTCACAACTGGCAGACTCAAACAGCAAGCCATTCGCAACTGGCAGAAATCCTGAAGACAAAGATCAAGATTGTTTCTCATGGTTTTTATTTCAGGAAATATATTGTAAGATATCTTTATCATATAATACGTATACAATATATTTAGAGCTCAAATCTTTTCAAATATCTTTTATTAAAACCGTGATAAATCTTATAGGAGTTTCCGTTTTTAAAAGATATTCTTGCTAAAACCTCCTATACACGTTTTATACATACAGAACAGAAGGGTTAAACTTTTCATACGATTCATCTCTTTCAAACTCTCTGTCAAACGTTCACAAGAACGTTGGTAAAATCTCTGTGATCATTTGAACGTTAGAAATTGATTTCTAAATCGTTCGAATAATGGTTGATTGATTTTCCGAACGTTGGTTGTGAGACTATTTATAATTTGTCTTGTGTTCATTCGTTGAGAACACTGAAGAGAAAATATTCAAGCACACAAGATTTCAAACAACTCGGTTTTTCATTGCTATATCCTTTGTTACTCTCGAGCTCTTAATATATTCTTACGTGCTATATTCTAAAGAGTTCATAGTTTGAGTTGTATCCTTTATTGATTGTATTGTTCGATTTGTAAGGATTAGTTGTTGGACAGTTTGGCTAGGGAACTAGGGTTTGGTGAACGTTGCTAGAGAAGTAACTTGGGAAGTATAGCTTAGAGAGCAAGTTCAGAAACAAGAGTTCAGCACGCCATTTGTCAACAGCTGGGTATTGAGGGAGATATATTGTTGTATCTTGTAATTGGCTTATTTCAGTGATCAATAATATATTCTCTTACCAAGTTGGTAAGGGACCAGGACGTAGACCATAGGGGTTAGGGGTCGAACCTGGCTAAAAGTCTCTGTGTTCTTTATTTTCTGCTCTTTACTTACTGCTTGCATATAGCTTACTGTTTCTGCACTTTACTGTACTTACTGTCTTTATATTCAGTATACTGTTTGCATTCAGCATACATTCAGCTTACCATCTGTCTCTGCTTAAAACGTAATCAGTAAGCTGTTTCTGGTAATTCTTAAAATCAGTTTTTAGTTATACATAGTTAGCCATTTACACCTATTCACCCCCTCTAGGTGTGCATTTTCAAAAATGACTAATCTACCCTTAAAACAAGTTAGTGGAATATGATGTAACTTAGATGATCTCACCATCTCTTTTCTTGATTTTTCTTTTCTAAGTATAATGCTAGAAATCTTGGTAAATGGTAATGTGGTATGTATCCTTGTTGTATTACTAATCTTGGTTGCTAAATCTTCATATTCGTCTAATTAAAATTCATTTCGAATATACCTCATTATCCAAGTGGTTCTAAAATCATTTAACAATCCAAATTCCTTTGGTATTCTCTTGACTTAATAATCCCCTGGTTTAACCTAAATTCACTATTTCCTCAATATATAATTCTTTTAATATTTCCATACACCTTAATATCACATAGAAGCTTATTCGAAATCAAAATCCTCAAAATCCATATTCAGGAATTTCTGAAATCTATCGTCATTTCGAGTCACTTATTTTCATTGTACAACACTACTATGGTTTCTGTTTATTCATTTTCTGTTTCCATTATAGAGTACCTACATACCATTTCTCTAAATCCTCAAAATTTACTGTTCATGTGATCACTGTTCATGTGATCACTGTTGAAAATATCCATGGATACCTTTATCATCCGACACTTTCTAACTTCTATACCACTTCCTTTATCCTTTAGTTCTTCCATAATATCTCTATCTTGTTTGCGCAAAAATACACCAACATAAACTTGCTTGTCATTAATCAACATGCCATTTAGCTTTTCAATAGCAATACTTTCACTATCTTTTTCTTGCAAATCTCCTCCTGTATTCAGTCATTCTATCTTATCTCATCTCTCCTTCCTCTTTTGTTTAAGGGTATCGGCCACCATATTGGTCTTCTCTGAATGGTAGTGTATCTCACAATCGTTTAACTATGTTTTGATCTATATCATGACATAAAATATTAATACTCCAACATTTGTATATATCACCTCTGTAAAATTTTCCAGAAAATGAGTTATAATAGTATTCCTTGAAAAAATTGTAAGAAAATATTATCTATAATATATATTTTCTGTTCATACTTATACAAACATATACTTTCCTTTCATCCTTGAAAATATTCTCGCGCTTTCCCCAATACTCTTAATCTCCTTTTTATAGAGTTCTTTGACTCTTAACAGATATTGATTTGGATGACACGAGAATAACACACTTTCTTATATCACCATAGTTTACTTTCTCACATATAATTCTTATCTATATTATCAGTCCATTTACACCATTCATTGACTTAGTCAATCCCAAACCAAACATTTACACTTAAGAGGTTAAATTAGAGCGTACCTGCAATTTCCTCCGGATACCTTATCCCATATGTCTATTGTTCACTATACGCTCTTTACATCTTACTGATCCACCTTAGTTCCTTCATGATATACTATCTATTCCACCTCTGAAATTTCCCTTTATTATTCTCATCAAAATCTTTACCTCAAGTTTTACTCATTTACACCTTTTGGATTAATCCTTTGAACAATTAACATCTTTAATCTCTCTCTGCTACTTAGGGTATTAGTCACAATATTGACCTTCCCCCCTTAAAAGTTATTGCACCTCGAATCCTTTATTAATTATCCCCACTTCCTTTGTTTATCCTTATTCTGACTCTATCCTCAAAATACACCTTACTCTCAATAGTAAATCTCAATTATTCCTTAAAATTCCTCTTATTCTTTTTTTTTTCTTACTAATCATCAAATATACCTATTTCTTCTCACGAATTTCCTTCCTCTCTTATATCGAAACGCTTCCAGTTCTAATTATCTCTTATTGAAATCTTCATTGGAATCTTCAGTTTCCTTGTGTAATCACGTATACTCTAAACCTTGCTTTCATTATCCCATCTATTGATGAAATCTTCTATATTCGAAACAATTTATAGAATTTAGAAACTTTGAATTGAAACGAACCCAGAAACAAGCAAGGGTCCCACAACAATTTATAAAATTAAGAGTTTTAAATAGATCTTATTCGAAACAAAAGAATATTTGGGAAATCAATATGATGGAAGAACCCATACGTCACACAAGTGAGGGCGTCCCCTCCGACTTTCAATCACACAGACAGATCGTCCTTGTGTATACATGTAGGATTGTTCCTCTTAGTTGGAATAAGAAGTATAAAGAAAATATTTAATCACGATAATAAATACCCTCTTCCAAAAATAATCTTAGGGAAATGTTTTGACTAAAGTAGATAAAATACATTTTTGAAACACATTCCAAAGGTACCAGAAAGTTTTGAAAAGATACCGGCCTCTTTTAAATAAGAGATGATAGGTCACCCTGGAATTACTCACGAGGTTATCTAACGTACACTTCCCGATACATCAAGTATTCCCTTTCTCATATCGATCTCGTATGCTACATAAACTTAACACTTTTGGCATAATAACCTTTATTATCAATAATCTATAAAATTATAATCATTACTTAGAATAAACGTTTCGTTCGATAAACCCCCTTGAACTCGATGTGAGTTCATATTTTATATCATTACCTATATATCTATATGCGTATATTACTATCACTCTTGTTCCTGAGCAATATGACTCTAAGCTCTGATACCAAACTGTGACAGCCCCAAATCCGGGGTCATAAATCCAGGCCATCACGGACCAATTTCCATTCAATATCAATATCCCTTGGGTCTTTTTTTTTTATAACAATTAATACCTATGCAATTGGCCCCGCAATAATACACACACACACCAGTCATATGCTCAGAGAACAACATTCATCATAATAAAAGTTTAGAGTTAACCGTTATTACAAACCATGATCATACTTAGATACATTGTTGAATAATACTTCGACATGAAGTGTTGAGTATTGAATACGGTAAAAGAATACAGAGGGGGGGTGAATGGATTCTTGAACTTTTCTTTGATTGAGTCTATGTAGCAGATAAGTGCCTGTGTGTGTAGAAGTGAAGGTGCGGATAAATAAACAACACAAGACACAATATCACTTTAATCTAATGTATTATTAGATAAAGGTTGCTACAATCTGTGAATACAAATGGTAGTATTCTCAGCTTCGTTTTTTCTCAGAGAGATATGGCTTACAGTGTATGAAAAACTTGACTCACCAAAAAGTTACTAAGTTATGAAGTGAGGCTGTGTCCTTATAGAACATGGATACAGCCTACTTACTGCAAATAAGGTAGCTAAACAAATTACTTTCTAGTCTGTCTATCCTTTTTGAGTAAGTGTCCAAACGGTTACAGATTTGACTTTGCAAAGCCTGTTTAGATCCACTTCTTTAGCTCCTTGTCTCTTCTATATCTCTCCAAGCTTCCTTGTAGGCTTTCCAGAGCACGTTACAGATTGTGGTCCATAAAGTGCATTGGCTTGTTGCAGGTTTCTGACTTGTACAATTTCTTCAGTATTTTGTCTCCAAGAATGTATTCGAGAAGTGACTAAGTAAGTGATTCGAGAACTAGAATTGACTTGATCGATAACTCTGAGTTCTCGAATACTGTTATAATGACATATAGAACCACTTCTCGAATAGCTCTTTTCCATCAGGGTTCCTTGAGTTGTCGAATAGAACATTTGACTTATCGAATCCTCGAGTTGTCGAATAGCTTTCTGAGTCCTTGAGATATCGAATGGAACTTTGACTTGTTGACTCTTTGAGAACTCGAATACCATCTTGACTTGTTGACTTCTTGAGTTCTCGAATAGAGTAGTAGACATATCGAATCCCTGAGATATCGAATGAGATATCGAACAGTGTATTCAGAGATATCGAATAGTGTCTTGAGATATCGAATCCCTGACTTCTCGAATGCTGGACTTCTCGAATAGACAAATATACTTCTCGAATTGGTACTTAGGCAAATTCTTCATTTCTTCAAATCCCAACTGTGATTATTTGACAGTCTTTAACTCCTTGCTTGAGGCATGAACCTTGGAACTTCTTTCAAGCATTATTCTAGACTCTATTTGTACAATTACACAACTAGGATTTGATGCCTACTACAAGTACAATACAAACAGAAACTCTACAACTAGAGGTTCCCTCAGTTAAGAGGTCATGTAAGTAATGCAAAGCATTACAAACAATTAGGCTTGTTATTAGATGTGTACAGGCATGCCTCTGTAACTAACAATCTCCCCCAAATTGTGAGTGAGACCCTTAGTCACAATTTCATGTCTGATAACAAGCCTATCATACATAAAGATAAAACTTTAAAAGTACAGGTATGTATTTTGATTGAACACATAAATGGAATTACAAGATAAATACTCTTACAGTATGATGAGGTACTAGCCATTTTCTTTTGATTGCATCTCCATTGCTTTGGCTTGTAGATCATCATATGCTTTCTGTTTCCTTTCTTTCTCCTTTCTTGCAATCTCATCTATTGCTCTCATGATTTCTATCATAGCATCCAATTCTTCAATCATAATAGAGTTTTTGAAATCTTCAAGCACTGGCTTCAGAATGTTGGCAGGATAGTGACTGAGTAGGTCCATTCTTATATTGACATTGTCTCCATTTCTTCTCCTATATTTCACCACATAGGGATCAAGCTGAACTCTACACAATCCCCTTGCCCTTAGCTTTTCTGCTTCAATCTCCAGTCTATCAATTTCTTTCTCCCTTTCTAACCATTTCTCATAGCAGCCCTTTCTTATCTTCTCAGCATAATCTTTCTTCATTTTCACAAAGTCAATCAATTCCAGCTTCCATACTTTCTCCACCTTGTCTTTAGAATTCAGCAATGCAATGATTCTTTCTATCTCATACAATTTACCCCAATGTTGACAACCCCCTTGTTTGAATTTCATTTCTTTCCCATCAGTGTACTTGATTTCAAGGTGGTCATCCATAATTGCAGCATAGCATATCTTTTGAGCTCTTAGAAATTGCAGTTGCTCTTCATCAAAGTCTTCATCAAGTGGCTGGAGTTTCAATCCTGGAATGATTGTTAGGGCTCTAGATTTGGATAGCTTCACTCTTCTTGCAGCATGTTTAAATTTCATCCTCTTGACATGATTGCTTGGCAGAAATCTTTGACCTTTGTTGGTAGACCATAGTAGTATTCCATTAGCAGATTGCTTTCTGAAACATACACATGGTTTCTTGACTTGAATCTTCTTCTCTTCTTGAGGTGGTAAGACAGTTGCAGAAGCCATAGATGTAGATTTTGCTAGGTCACTACTAACAGTATTCACCCTAGACTTAGAGTCTTGTGTTGTGGTGAGGTTACTGCTAGCAGTGCCTAAGGCTTGCTGTCTTCCACTCTTCCTCTCATAGGTTTTACCTTGGTCATCATCATTCTTTTTATCCTTGTCTCCCTTTTTCTTCTTGTCTTCATCACCCTTACCTGTGATGTCTTCTCCTCCCATCACCTTTGTCTTCAGAATCATCATCCTTATTTCTCCTAGGTTGAGCCATCTCTGGAATTTCACCAGTTGCAATATAGGTTCTGAGGATGTGCAGTGCCTCAGTTTCTTCAGCATTTCTGGCTCCAACCTTCTTCTGTAATTGATCAATGATAGCAATGATCAGTCTATGATTTCTAGAGGTGAGATCATGGGGAATGACCAATTGCTTGATATCTTCAATTCTGGTGCCAGACTGATAAATGATTGTCCATGGCTTCTTGATCACTTCTGGTAGCCTTGAAGGTTGGTCATTCCTCAAGTCATCAAACAGACTTTTGTTGTTCTCATTCTTCTTTTCTATAAGCTCGAGTATGGCATCTATCTCTGAGTGTTTCAGTTCTTGTAGAGTCTTGTATGTTAGATGCCATATCTTCAATTTGGATATCATCACTATCTCCTTGATCCACAGATTATTGACTTTCTTAGGAATGACAGTGATGCAATCAATCTGCTTCTTCAACTCCCTCAGATAGAACTTAGTGTCACCAACCTGTTCCCTTGTGGCTTTCAGAAACTCCAAGAAGGCTTTATCATGATAAACATTGGAGTTAGCAACCTCTTGTAGCTTGGCCTCAGTAACAACTTTAACTTCTACAGGCTTGGCACTCTCAGATATAGAGGTTGGAGGTTTGTCAGATGGCATACTTCCTGCAACCACTGTGGTGGTTATGGATTGCTTTTGTCCTCCTGGAGTAGTGATGTGCACAGTTGGTAGAGTGACAACTGGCAAGATAGATGGAGGCTCATCCACTTTGGATTTTCCTTTGCCAGGCACATTTGGTAGAGACTTTGAAGCCCTTTGTTGACCACCCTCTTTTATTATTATGCCTTTCTCCCCCTTTGTATTTGAGTTCCTTGCCTTCTTCTCCCTCTTAGGCTTGTTGTCAGGCACAGAGGCTGTAGAAATGTCCTTTGGGATTGAAGATTCATCAGGTAGAGGGAGACCCATATGCTTCATCATTGCAGCTAACATGGATTGTTGATGCAGAAGGACATCAGCTGTGGTGGATGCTTGAGTGTCCAACTGATCATTTAGTAGTGCAACCTTTTCTGTAAGATGAGCATTGGTTTTGGTAAGAGTGGCTACCTCCTGTTCAAGAGTGTGCACCTTAGTGAATAACTCAGTGGCCTTGAAACCAGATAAAGATTGATCCTGCAGCCTCTTCACTTCATATTTAGACAGTTCATGCACAGGGACATCAGTCACTAGCCTATCTCCATAAAGATTCTTGAACATTGTCCTCAGCATGGCATTGGCATCTGTAGTCTGGTCAGATAGATTTTGAAATTTATGCCCCAGACCTGTGACAGTATCCTTTAGCAGAGCTAGCCCATTATCCACCTGAGTGCAGGTAGAGTTGCAGTGTTTGATGTCCTTGAACACACTATCTAGCTGAGGGAATTTAGCATCAAAGGCCCTCTTGACTTCTGCTACTGAAGTGGCTGTCTTGTCACACACCCTGTTGACTTCAGTTTTGACTCCTTTGCCAAGATAGTGTGCAGCCTTGAGGAAACCCTTGTAGGAATCATTTACAGCTTCATACACTTCACCAGGTGACAGGGATGTTGCATTGGAGCCCAGTGAAGTGATGTATTCCTCCCTGAGATACTGAAGTGCTTCATCGAGAGTAATATCATATTTTCCTTGCAACCAGGCATCTATGTTGCCATCTCTCTCAGCATCATCAATGATCTTTGACTTCTGCACTTCCACATCATCCCTATGGCATAACAGAATAGCCTCATAGTCTGGATTAGGCATGTCTGCAGTGAGAAGGTTCTGAGCAATCTTTGTGAACTCAGGAATCTGATCCACAATTAAGCTTTGAAGTGCTTCAACCATCAATTGTTGTGGAACAGACCCTGATCCTGAAGCACTGTCATGTTGCACAGGCTTCAGCCATTTTGACATGAAGTCAGAGCTAGAGCTAGGCAAGCTAGACTCCTCAGTTATAGATGCAACTTCTGTAACCGGATGGATTGACTCTACTACTGGTGTCACCACAGAGGTGGGATGAATTACACCAGCAGTTGACACAGGCACAGAGTCTCTAGTAAAAACTAGTGGAACCTCTGTGTTTGTGATGGTGTCATTAGGAGATGCCTCAGCATGCATTCCCTCACCATCTAAATGTGGGTTCTGAGTGGTGAACAAAGTGTCATGCACTAAGTCACTTGAAATTATTGGCTCATCAAGAGAAAAGAATTCTTGATGATCAATACCTTGCATCTCAGTTGCCTGAGTTGCAGGTTTCAAAGAAATTTTAGAGTTAGATTCTGGAAGAGAAGTGTGTTTAAGAGTAGATTTTGGCAACTCCCCCTGAGAGATAGAGGGAGTTTCAAGTGTGATGTGCTCTCCACTCAGTGTTGTGCCAGCCTTATCACTCCCATGTGCTGACTCTATACAAGAAGGTGCATTGGGGAGGATGCTTGATTCTATAGGTGCACCCTGTTGAGAGGATACACCTAGTGAGCTGTGTGCCCCTGATTTTACAACTTCAGCCATTTGTGTGACTGAAGAGGTGGTCTTAATTTTCTTCTTCTTTGTCCTGTGTAAGGGTAACTCAGATTCCTCACTTCCTAGACCTAATTCAACAGCTAATGCTGCTTCAGACAAGATATTCAATGGTGCAGACATTACTTCCTTTCTCTTCTTTTTACTAACATCACCCTTTTGAGAGGATGATGCAGTTGGCTCAGTATGTGGTAGAGTGTTTGGTTGAGAGGGTTGGTTAGCAGGCCCTGGGTTAGCATTTTGTTTTACTTGCTTGGGCTGTGCTAACTTAGATTTTGCATCAAATGTTGGCATGTTGTGGGGATAAGTCCTAAACAAACTCTCCATATGGGGAGTTATGTTCAGTCTTACATCCACATCATTCCTAGTCTCCAAATTACCAAAAATGAGTTTGGTCATGGACTTAGGATAGCCTATTTTATTTTTATCAATCCCAGGCAATTCAATCAATGAAGCATTTTTATAATTAAGTACAGATTGAATAAAGCGAGGGAAGAAAATATCAGTACCTCTCTTGGTGGTGTTCTTACCAAGTCTCCCATATAATTCTTGGAGTATGATTTGGCCAACATCAATCTTCTTCCCATGGGCCAAAGCATATCCAATTTGCTGCACAGGTGCACTGATTTGATCAAAGCTTGATTTCCTGGCAGTGAAGACTTGGAGAAGAGTTACAAACACATAACTCCACTCCTTTCTCAGATTCTTTCTGTTTAGCTTTCCAAGGTTAATCCCATCTGAGTAGTTTATGAACTCAAAGAATTCCTCCAACTCGGCACTAGTGGCCATTCTGTCAAATGACTCTTGTTGTAGGCCTAGTGCTTGGTTCATGTCTGCAGTAGTGATAGTGATTTCCTTATCTTGAACCTTGCAGTAGATGATATATGAAGTAATTGCGTTTTCCAGGGCTACAACCTCCACAATAGCAGTACTCCAGAATTGTTCCAGAATATCTAGATATAGAGTTGGGTTGGCAGAGAGTGCATCCTTGATATACGACTCAGCCATCCATTTCACAAAGCACTTGAAATTGGCATTGGGTGCTTCAACATCACTAGTGAGAGCGATGAAATTGGTGTTAAACTTTACTGTTGCCATTTGTGTAGAAGAGAGGAAAGAAATTGAAGGTTGAAGAAGAAATTTGGCTTTTCGTAGCTAGGGTTTCAGGGGTTTAGAGAGTGTAGATGCTTGAGAAATCGAATGAAATGAATCGAATAGATGTGAAATTGTATAAGTATGAAGTACTTGAATTGTCGATTAGCAGAGAGATTGTATCGACAAGTCAGGCATTCGAGAAGTAGGAAACAACTATTCGAGAAGTCAAGAATGGCTTAATCGATAACTCAAGCAGGTAGAAACTCACAGCTGGCAGTTATCTAACTCAGAAATAATTCTAAATTAAATAATATGTGATTTTATGAGTGAATTAAAATTTTAGACAAAAGTCCAAAATCGGTTAAAATTCAACGAGAATTCAGCCTTTTCAAATGATTCGAGAACTCAGATATAGTGTTCGAGAACTCAGTCATTCGAGAACTCAGTTACTATATTCGAGAAGTCAAGAATTCCTCTATTCGATATCTCAGAAAGACTCTATTCGAGAACTCAAGAGTACTCTAATGAGACTTATTAGAGATGTCGAATAGCGAATCATTCGAGAAGTCTGACTTATCGAACTATACCCATCACTCATAAAAATTTGATTTTCACTATCTTTTAAAAATTTACCAGACATATTCATTGAAAAATATCCTAGCAAATTAAATAGTGATTTTCTCAAAATTTCATAGAAATTTTAAGTTAATAAAAATATGATTTTCAACATATACAACAGATTTGAAATATTTATAAATCATATTTCAGCCAACACTTACTCCAAAAATATTGAGAATTTAGATAAAGTAAGTGTTTACTGCTGCAACAATCTAGATGGTGTATTCACTTAGCCAGAATCTGAAGAATTCAGCATTCCAATCTCACTTACCAACCTTGTGAAGGTGGCTTCATCTAATGGCTTAGTGAATATATCAGCTAGTTGTTTATCTGTAGAGACATAATGCAACTCAATGGTTCCATTAGTTGCATGTTCTCTTATGAAATGATATCTGATGTCAATGTGCTTTGTTCTAGAATGATTGACAGGATTGGCAACTATAGAGATTGCACTTGTGTTGTCACACATAATTGGAATTCTTTCCAACACAAGTCCATAATCTCTAAGTTGATTTCTAATCCAAAGCACTTGAGCACAGCAACTTCCAGCAGCTATGTATTCAGCCTCAGCTGTAGAAGTTGACACAGATTGTTGCTTCTTGCTATACCAAGAAACTAACCTTTGTCCAAGAAACTGGCAGCTTCCTGAGGTGCTTTTCCTATCTACTCTGCATCCAGCATAATCAGCATCAGAATAACCAACCAGATTGAACCCTGTGTCCTTACGATACCATAATCCCAAGTTAGGAGTGCCCTTCAGATATCTAAAGATCCTTTTTATTGCAATCAAATGTGATTCCTTTGGATTTGATTGAAACCTTGCACACAAGCATGTAGCAAACATGATGTCTGGCCTACTTGCAGTGAGGTAGAGTAGAGAACCAACCATGCCTCTGTAGACTGAGATATCTACTCTCTTGCCTTTAGCATCTTCATCCAATTTAGTGGCAGTGGCCATGGGTGTCTTGGCAGGTGAACAATCTTCCAAGTCAAACTTCTTCAATAAATCCTTGATGTACTTGGTTTGACTGATAAAGATACCATCCTTCCTTTGACTGACTTGCAACCCTAGAAAGAATGTCAACTCTCCCATCATACTCATCTCATATCTGCTCTGCATGAGTGTAGAGAATTTCTCACACAGTTTCTCATTTGTAGAACCAAAAATGATATCATCCACATAGATTTGAACTAGGATCATATCATCACCATGCTTCTTGTAAAACAGTGTCTTGTCCAATGTGCCTCTAGTGAATTGATTTTCAAGAAGGAATTGTGATAAAGTATCATACCATGCTCTTGGAGCTTGCTTAAGTCCATACAATGCCTTAAGCAATCTGTAGACAAATTCTGGGAAATGTGGATCCTCAAAGCCAGGTGGTTGTTGCACATAAACCTCTTCTTCCAACTCTCCATTTAGAAATGCACTCTTGACATCCATTTGATAAACTTTAAAGTTTGAATGAGCAGCAAATGCCAAGAATATTCTAATGGCTTCCAATCTAGCAACAGGGGCAAATGTCTCATCATAATCAATGCCTTCCTGTTGAGAGTATCCTTTAGCAACCAGCCTTGCTTTGTTTCTTATTATTACACCATCTTCATCCATCTTATTCTTCAGAACCCATTTTGTTCCAACAATGCTTCTATTCTTTGGTGCAGGCACAAGTTCCCATACTTTGTTCCTTTCAAATTGATTCAGCTCCTCTTGCATGGCAATAATCCAATCTGGATCCAACAATGCATCATCAAGTTTCTTAGGCTCAACTTGTGATAGAAAACATCCATAGAGGCACTCATTTTGAGTTGCTCTCCTAGTCCTTACTCCTGCATTAGGATCTCCAATGATTTGCTCTGCAGTGTGTGATCTATCCCATTTCCTCGAGTGTTCAGCCTGATTTCTCATTCTTGATGTTGCTTCATCATCCACATCATGGTCATCCTCATTTCCTCCCCCTGTGAAGTTACCATTACTCACAGGTGTGTCTTGGATGCTTGTTTCTCCACTATTGATTGGCACAAATTCTTCTCTTGTATCATTATTCACTTGAGAATGTTGAACTTGAGTTTCAACTCCAGTTTCAGTCTCTTCATCAGAATCATCTAGATTATCAAACTTCAATGGATCTTTGTCTTCATCATTGGCTTCTTCTAGTCCAGGTAGTTTGCTGTCATCAAATGTTACATCTGTACTTTCCATAACTTTCTTTTGACTGATGACATAAACCTTGTATGCAATTCTTTCCATAGAATAGCCAAGAAAAATTCCTTCAAATGCTTTTGCATCAAACTTTCCAACATATTCAGAGTTATCCTTGAGTACAAAGCATTTGCTTCCAAAAGTATGAACATACTTTAGTGTAGGCTTCTTTCCAGTCATCAAGTTGTAAGGTGTCTTTCCAGTGTTTTTGTTGATGAGGGTCCTGTTCTGAATATAGCATACAGTGCTCACAGCCTCAGCCCAAAAACATGTAGGCATTTTTGCATCAAGTAACATTGTTCTAGAAGCCTCAATTAGAGTTCTATTCTTTCTCTCAACAACTCCATTTTGTTGTGGAGTCCTTGGAGCTGAGAATTGCTGAGAAATGCCATTCTCTTTGCAGAATGCTTCAAGTGTGGCATTTCTGAACTCTGTTCCATTATCACTCCTCAGTGCAATCACACTTGCATCGTTTGCCTTTGCTTCCTTGTCAACTTTCTTTATATGCTCAATAATTACTTGTGGAGCCTCATCTTTTGATGCCAGAAATTCCACCCATGTATACCTTGAAAAATCATCAACCATTACCAGGGCATACTTCTTTCTTCCAAGTGACATTATGTTGACAGGCCCAAACAAATCCATATGGATGAGTTGTAGTGGCTTGGTTACAGATGTCACTGTCTTTGACTTGTGGCTTGATCTCTTCATTTTTCCTTTTTGACAAGCCTCACACACTCCTTCTTGGCAGAATTTAAGTGTGGGCATGCCTCTCACTAACTCTCTTTTGACTAGAGAATTAATGGCCTTGAAGTTCAGGTGTGATAGTTTCTTGTGCCACAGCCAACAATCTTCATTTGATGCTTTTGAGTAAAAGCAACAAATTTTGTCCTTGTTTGCAGAGTCCATATTGGCTACAAACAGGCTTCCCTTCCTTACTCCAGATAGAGCAAAATCACCAGTCTTCTTGTGGGTGATCAAACATTCATCTTTGTCAAAATTCACTTTGAATCCTCTATCAGTAAACTGACCAACACTTAACAGATTATGCTTGAGCCCCTTGACTAGTGCTACATCTTCAATGATGACATTTCCAACTTCCAGCTTGCCATATCCCAATGTGTTACCCATGCTGTCATCTCCAAAAGCAACCATTGGGCCAGCCTTTTCCTCATACTGTGATAGCAGGGCCATATCACCAGTCATATGGTTTGAGCATCCACTGTCCAAAATCCACATGACCTTCTTTTCACTTTCTTTGCCCTGCAAACACAAAGGTATTACTTTTCCTTTGGTACCCAAACAAGTTTGGGTCCATGTGACTTAGAGACAGTTTTATCATAAACAACATGCTTGTCAACTTTCTTAGTGTTAGTCTTCTTGTCACTGTTGGAAGTCTTAGAACCTGAGGTTTCAGACTTAGGTGACAAAGGTACCTTCCTAGCTTTAGGAGGGCTTGAAGACTTTGACTTTGTGTAGTGTGTGTGGGAATTGTGACTGATACAACCATCAATGAACTGCCTTCTTAAATTAAAACAACTAGTCATAACATTCATATTGCATGGCATACAGTCAAATTTATCACAGAAAGGTGCATCTCTATGACTTAGAGGCACAGAACAATCATAGAAAGGTTTAGACACACTACCAACAGGTTTCTTGCATGCATGAGTTAGATGATTGGTACTGAAACAGTTCTGACAAGTTTTCCTAGGGGCATTAGGCATATAAGCATAGTTGTTATCCTTGTTAATCCCTAACTTGCCATTTCTGTTCTGTTTCTTTTTAGTCACTTCCTTTTCTGATTCACTCTTCCCAGCTGAGACAAACTTAACAAACTTCTTAGGTCTTGGCCTATCAACTACTGGCTTCTTGGTCTTTGACTTGACACTCTCACCCTTAGAGGATGCTTGCTGTTCACTAGATTGTGCCTCATCCTCATCATTCAACATTTGCTTGATGAGTAAGGCATCCTCATCAATTTCAAATGTTGATTCCTTAAAAATTGGATTTTCAGTTTTTCTCAAAATGTGAGGCACTTTCTCATGAACAGTTGTGTCCTCTTCAATGACAGCATAGCCTTTCCTTTGTTTGAGAGAGTCATAGTCAAGTCCAATAGCTGCTTTGGGTTTAGCTTCAATTTTCTCACAGTAGGATTGCACTAAACCAGATGATTTCTTGAAAGTTTTAAGTTTGAATTCATTCTCAGCTAATTCATCCCTAAGAGCCTTCTCTACTTGACTAGCACATAGAACCTTGTTCTTCAAATATTCAACTTCTTTCTTAAGGTTTTCTACTTGCATAGTAGTTAGCTCAAGTTCCTCATTCTTTTTGGTTAATATTTCATTTCTAGTAGACATTTTAGCAATCTCCTCATTAGCAGCAGTCATACTAGTATGAATATTAAACATTTCAACAGATAATTGTTCAATCATGCATTTGTATTCAGAAACAGACATGTCTATAGTAGTGAGAGATGGTACCTGAGAATCAGATGAAGATGAGTCATCCTTGGAGTTGGCCATCAAGGCATAGTTGCAGAATTCTTGTTCCTCTTCATCACTCTCAGAATCATCCCAACACTTCCCTTCAGCAATGTAGGCCTTACCATGTGTCTGCTTTTTCAGAAGGGCCTCATACTTAGCTTCTAGCTCAAGATAATCTCTATCCTTCTTTTTAGGCTTCTTGCATTCACTGGCAAAATGCCCTAGGTCATTGCATCTATAACACCTTACAGATGACCTATCCACATAACCGGTTTTGAATTTATTTCTGTTTGGATTCACAGGTGCCTTGTTCTTGTTGGCTGAATGGTTTTGAGTTTTGGGTTTGAAGGGTTGATTTCTTTTAAATCTGATGTTTGGAAATTTTCTGGCCATGAAGGCATATGAGGTATTTTCCATCCCATCAAGTTCTTCCAGAGTGTAAAACTCTTCTTCTTCTTCCTCCTTTTCCTCAACAGGTTCACTCACCCCAGCTTCAGTTTCTTCATCATCTGCCACCTCCTCTATCCTTAGTTGGCTTGTAGATGCTTCTAGGTCCAGGATGGATTTATTGACAATCAAGGCACATGATGTGTTTATCATCCTACCTTGGTTGGCTTGGATAGCCCTTTTCTGAAGCAACTCAAGTTCATGAGTCTTTAGGACTCCATAGAGCACATCATAGGTGACTTTGTTCAAATCTCTCTTTCTTAGAGAAATGACTCTTTGCTCTAGATGATTTGGTGAAGACAACAGAAATTTCATATTTAACTCCTTGGTGCTGTAAACCTTTCCATTCATCTGCAACTCAGTAACTAGCTTGTGAAACCTTTCAAACATTTCAGTGATGCTTTCCTTGGGCTGTGCCATGAAAGCTTCATACTGTGTGACCAGTATCTGTTTCCTGTTTTCTTTAACCTCATCAGTCCCTTCACACAACACCTCAATGTGATCCCACATCTCTTTAGCAGACGTGCATGATGCAATGTTTGCAAACATTGACATGTCCATGGAATAAATGATAAGCAACATGAGGTGGCTATCAAGAGCAACCTTCTCCCTTTCTGACTCTGTCCACTTTGATGGATCCTTGGCCTCATAAGTTCTTGGGATAGTTATGGTTCCAACAGTCTTCTCTGGTATCTCTTGTTGTGGAACAAAAGGACCATTCTTGAGAATCTCAGGATACAAGGGATGAGAGGCTTTAATGAACAACATCATCTTTATCTTCCAGAGGTTGAAGTTTTCTTTAGCAAACTTAGGGACCTTCACCGTTCCTGTAGTCTTTGGTGTATTCGAACTCATGATCGTTTCTCTGTTTTTGAATAAATAGCCCGCTCTGATACCACTTGTTGAGTATTGAATACGGTAAAAGAATACAGAGGGGGGGTGAATGGATTCTTGAACTTTTCTTTGATTGAGTCTATGTAGCAGATAAGTGCCTGTGTGTGTAGAAGTGAAGGTGCGGATAAATAAACAACACAAGACACAATATCACTTTAATCTAATGTATTATTAGATAAAGGTTGCTACAATCTGTGAATACAAATGGCAGTATTCTCAGCTTCGTTTTTTCTCAGAGAGATATGGCTTACAGTGTATGAAAAACTTGACTCACCAAAAAGTTACTAAGTTATGAAGTGAGGCTGTGTCCTTATAGAACATGGATACAGCCTACTTACTGCAAATAAGGTAGCTAAACAAATTACTTTCTAGTCTGTCTATCCTTTTTGAGTAAGTGTCCAAACGGTTACAGATTTGACTTTGCAAAGCCTGTTTAGATCCACTTCTTTAGCTCCTTGTCTCTTCTATATCTCTCCAAGCTTCCTTGTAGGCTTTCCAGAGCACGTTACAGATTGTGGTCCATAAAGTGCATTGGCTTGTTGCAAGTTTCTGACTTGTACAATTTCTTCAGTATTTTGTCTCCAAGAATGTATTCGAGAATTGACTAAGTAAGTGATTCGAGAACTAGAATTGACTTGATCGATAACTCTGAGTTCTCGAATACTGTTATAATGACATATAGAACCACTTCTCGAATAGCTCTTTTCCATCAGGGTTCCTTGAGTTGTCGAATAGAACATTTGACTTATCGAATCCTCGAGTTGTCGAATAGCTTTCTGAGTCCTTGAGATATCGAATGGAACTTTGACTTGTTGACTCTTTGAGAACTCGAATACCATCTTGACTTGTTGACTTCTTGAGTTCTCGAATAGAGTAGTAGACATATCGAATCCCTGAGATATCGAATGAGATATCGAACAGTGTATTCAGAGATATCGAATAGTGTCTTGAGATATCGAATCCCTGACTTCTCGAATGCTGGACTTCTCGAATAGACAAATATACTTCTCGAATTGGTACTTAGGCAAATTCTTCATTTCTTCAAATCCCAACTGTGATTATTTGACAGTCTTTAACTCCTTGCTTGAGGCATGAACCTTGGAACTTCTTTCAAGCATTATTCTAGACTCTATTTGTACAATTACACAACTAGGATTTGATGCCTACTACAAGTACAATACAAACAGAAACTCTACAACTAGAGGTTCCCTCAGTTAAGAGGTCATGTAAGTAATGCAAAGCATTACAAACAATTAGGCTTGTTATTAGATGTGTACAGGCATGCCTCTGTAACTAACATGAAGCATTTCAACAATCAAAAGTTATTACACCAACTTACAAACTTAATGTACATAATCTATCAATACCCAACCGTCCGATAGCTACCTCAGGAATCGTTGCCAACACTCTCTCAAAAGTTCGTCTTTCCCGTACCCTCTTGCGGGGTGTAGTGCGGAGTATCGGCGTACCTAGCTGTTGTAATACATAAATAGCAAGAATGAGCTAAAATAGCTCAACAAGATAATTTCTATCAACTAGCATCAAAGGAAAATAAATCATCATATATATATATTAAACAAAATCATTTTTCAGTTATTATGGAAAGAAATTTTATTTTCGTTCAAGACATATACCTTCCAATTATCTTTGTACGAAAAGAAAAATATAATATTATAATCTCAGTCTCTCTTCTAATATCATATAATATCAGTTCCTCTTCTTAATTCCTATAACAATCAAAATACCATCTCAGTGTACTCTTCCAAGTTAATATGAAACCTGAACAAATCTTTCACTATCATCTTCTCATTTCCTTCTTATGCAACAATTATATAAATTAATATAAAATCAGTTTCTCTTCATCTGTAGCAGTAATTCCATCTTTTCATATCATTTTTTTGTTTTCAGTATAGAAGTCTGAAAACCATTTTTCAATTCTTTCCTTTATAGAAAACGTTGGGGATTTCCACTGTTGCCGAATACGTAAGGACGATGATCAGTCGCCCTCCGTACCCATCCCTTTTTCTACCGGTAGACGGAGGTAGGTTCTCCACCATCCCCCAGGAGGAAGGTCCACCACTACATCCTCCCTCGGCACTCTTGGGCCGGAATAAATATTGGATGCTGGACTGTGCCACTACCACACAGCCTCTTACGCTTTCTGTTGCAATCCCCCTTTTTCAAATCATTTTTTTTCCATTATCAAATACCATTTCACATTTTCCATTTCCAGTCACACTTCCTTTCACATATATCATTTCCATTTTCATTTATCATTCACCTTTAAGAATATATATATATATATCACAATACTTTGATTATGACTCAGACCTCTTTTCTGTATTCAATGAAATCAAATATGCTCTTATATACATAAAGTGTTCCATTTATTTTAGAAGTATTAAATAATACTCAATAATATCTATCACAACATTTAGAAAGAATATTTTTAACATAGTATTATAAATCATATAACCCTAGATAATAACTGATACCATTCCTTTATATATAACTCTAGATAACAACTGATACCATTCCTTTATATATCTTTAGATAACAACTGATACCATTCCTTCATATATAACTCTAGATAACAACTGATACCATTTCTTCATATTCCCTTAATCATAAGGCATGTTCACTTCATGCACAATCATCTCTATGTATATTCATATCCATCTCATACTCATATCCATATCATACTCATATACCTCTCCTTTTAATATCAATAATCAAGGAAACAAATTCTTAACAATATAGTAACAATAGCATCACACATATATATATATATATATTCCATGAAATCAAGTTTCTTTGAAGATAAATAATTTCCAAGTAGGGATAGAAAAGATCTTGCCTCGGTTTCGGTATCCTGACGGTATAGCTCGTGGCTCTTCCGGAGTTTCTATAAACACAAAAGGACCGTCGTTAGAATACCACATCTCTTACTCACTACACTCTTGTATAACATTACCCTTGACACCTTAATATATGTTTAACGTATCACTATTACCCCAAAGGTTCATGAACTTAACCATTTATAAACTCAATCGAAGTTTCAGGGGTTTTCACCATTTCCCCTAACGACCACACTTAACTGTAAAAATTCTCAGAAAATATGGATTTCGAATTTTACCATAAGGCCAACTGGTAATGCCTCTTTGACTACTCTACTACCATATCCCAAAATTTTATAATTTTTAAGAATGTCTAAGTATGGTAGTTATAGCCTCAAAGTTAACACAATTACGGTTTCTCGGTTTTCGAACGTCTTTCACTAAAACTGACTTTTCTCCTAAACCGTTCATCAGATTTTAACGCACCTTATATCCAAACAATCTATGAACCAATATCTATCCTTTCATGATCAGTTGGTGCACTGGACAGGAACCTACCGTGTGGTTATGGGTGCCAAAAACAGGGCATCTATTTGGTTTAACGAAAATCGGGCATTATAACGGCTATATTTGCATACTTTCCAAAATCAAACTCCTCCAAATCAATCATCCACCTTATACACCATCACCTACACCATGTGGTCATCTTACCAACCATGGTTACAAGCACATACTCCTTCCATATTCAACTTTAATCACTTACAAATACATGGATCATCATAATCTTAACATTTACACCACTAAATCACTAATCAACTCAATATCCATCATAAATAAGAAAAGGCAAGAATGTTTATACCTTCTTAAAGCTTTGAAAACCCTTAACAATCCTTGATATATCCTTAATCAACCTTATACTAGCTTGAATCAACTAAAGAAACCATAAAAATCAAATTAGTTTCTAAGGGTCACTATTCATCATCACTTTTGTAAACATCATAACAAATCAAAAAATAAGAGTTTGGCTCTCAAATTTTTACCACAGCTTGGCCTCTGTATAAGCTTTGATTTGAGCTATAGATCACCAAAAACAAAGCTTCCTAGCTATGGTTTTGAGCTCCATCTTTCCGCTGGACAGAAACTGGACAGGTTTGGTTCTCCCACTTTGAGCATGGATTTGACTAGGCTATTCTACTTGGTTTGCTATGAAATTTGGAGCGAATCATGCCCATGGAGTGGAGATGTTGTGGTTAAAATTTGGTGATTTTATCATGGATAGAAATGGAGATATGAATTTTTCTTTGCATTTTGTTTCTGCTGGACAGTTTGTAGAGAAAAGAGATGGAGAGCTTTTTGATGAGGATGAAGATGATATTTTGTTGATTTTGATCTTTATCTTGGCTTAATCTTGTTGTTTCTAGAGTCTTGTAGATTTGTGGTGGAGATTATAGAAAAATCCTCATGAAAAATGACTAATCTACCCTTAAAACAAGTTAGTGGAAGATGATGTAACTTAGATGATCTCATCATCTCTTTTCTTGATTTTTCTTTTCTAAGTATAATGCTAGAAATCTTGGTAAATGGTAATGTGGTATGTATCATTGTTGTATTACTAATCTTGGTTGCTAAATCTTCATATTCGTCTAATTAAAATTCATTTCGAATATACCTCATTATCCAAGTGGTTCTAAAATCATTTAACAATCCAAATTCCTTTGGTATTCTCTTGACTTAATAATCCCCTGGTTTAACCTAAATTCACTATTTCCTCAATATATAATTCTTTTAATATTTCCATACACCTTAATATCACATAGAAGCTTATTCGAAATCAAAATCCTCAAAATCCATATTCAGGAATTTCAGAAATCTATCGTCATTTCGAGTCACTTATTTTCATTGTACAACACTACTATGGTTTCTGTTTATTCATTTTCTGTTTTCATTATAGAGTACCTACATACCATTTCTTTAAATCCTCAAAATTTACTGTTCATGTGATCATTGTAGCATTGCTAAAGTTAGGGTTATTACAAGTAGACTTATTGAATGTTCTAAGTAATTAGAAGGACATGAATATGTGCAAGTTGATTTAGTTTGCATGCTTTGAATACAAGTCGGTGCATTAGAGAGATTTTTGCTTGGGATTGAGTATGTTTTTCTACCAAGTGAGATATTGAGCCATATTGCATTTTTTTTTTTTTTGAAATTTATTCGTTTGCTTGAGTGTCCACGGATTGTTTGCATTGCTAGCAGTTGTTTGAGGTCTTTCTTGAAACGCATGACATTATTTGACGATTAAAATGATAAAGGCATTTAGGAATAACCGCATATTTTCCCATATTACCACACCATATTAACATGATCAATTAGTTACCCATTGAGCTTAATCCTATTCTTTCGGTGACATACCACATTACTTGCCTATATCTTTTTCTTGTATTGGCCTTACATTAACTTGAACCCAATTGTCAAAGGCTAGTATAGTGCTTAAGGGAGTAATAAGGTGTGCAAGGAGGGGTTTATTGTTGGTCGTACTTTTGGGGGAAATATTGAAATTGGGTTTGTTTACTTGATAGTCGGCATATGTAATAAATTGTGGGATCATTGTTATTGTTTATATTATTGTTTTATTTAGCTCTCGGAAAAAAAAAAGAAAAAAAAAGAGAAAAAAAGGGAAAAAAAAAAGAAAAAGAAAAGAAAAAGAAAAAAATATATTATGAGAGCATGTTTGTGTTTGTTGTGATCCTACTTTAGTCGACTAGTCGAGTGTTCTTAGTAAAATTTATGTGGGGGGAACATAGTGTTGTGTATGATTTATTATGGTGCTTACTAGCTTTTGACACTTCACCTGTTTTGGCTTATTTGACATACCTTGTCCCTAGCCCCGTTACAACCCAAATAAAGACCTTTTGATTATCGTCATTGATGTATGTTGTATTAAGAGTTAGATTGATACCAAATGTCAAGCGTGCTTATGATTTTGTTGGAATTGAGTGATACACTTACCCTTGTTCTTAAGTGAATATTCTTTTGTGAGTGGATTGTGAGTGTTTGCTTATTTTTGCGTATGAGATCCCGAGTTTTGTCTCAAAGATGTACTCTTGTAGGCTTAGCATGTTTACTAACTTATTCTTACACTTGACATGGACTTGTGAGAACTTATGCATGTTCATTGAGTAGACTATGTGAATACTAGCACTTTCGACACCAAGACATTGCGTATTTACTTTGATTCTTAAGTTGATATGGCATGAGAGGATTTGAAGGTATGGTAGGATATTAGTACTAGATTATTTGCATTTTCATATTAGTTGCATTCATGCATTGCATTGTATTAGGTTACATGGATTTTGTGGGTACATTCGCTATAGGCCCTCACGAGACCTTACTCGTCCACTAGGGCTGCCTAGGGGTTTAAAGGGCTTGTTGCATATGCCAAATGCAACCGTGATTACCTACGGAAGTGGTACTAATTAGGTAGTGTTAATTGTTTATGCTTGAGGACAAGCATCGGTTTAAGTTTGGGGGTGTGATAAGTGGATTTTATATCCACTTGGAGCGCTTCATATCGGCTTAAATTGATTGTTTTGGACTCAAGTTTGTGTAGTTTTGATGTGTTTTGCTTAGTTGTGCAGATTTACGAGAATGTTGAATAAGGTTGATGCTTCTATCGTTTTTGGAGATTAAATTGATTAAAATTCGGATTTTCCGGGAAGGTTGCGCAGTCTACACTATTTTGGCTATATCTGGAGTTCTAGAAGTCCGTTTGAGGCCCATAAGCAGTCCACGCGAAGCTAACGAGATTCTCTATCATTCTAAAGTGGTCCAGAGGTCCAATTACGATTGGAACGTTCCAGAATATCTGAAGAAAAGTCAGCCACGAATTTTCCTTAAAAACAGACTCAATTTAGGAAACGTATTTTGCAAAAATTCTATTATAATTCTGTTTTGGTATTTTCTTGCTGGGCAAGACTTCAAGAGGCTATATAAACACATCTTGGGACACATTATTAGGATGTCATATTAGATCAGATAATATAGTTTAGAGTAGATTAGTATTATTATTAATTGGAGATGTAGAGAAATACCATGACTCTTCTTTTGGGTGACAACATTGAAGTTTGAAGGTTTTGTTCTCTTAATCTTTTCTTTGTTCTTATTAGTTTAATTATGTTTTCTTGTTTTACTAGTTGTTTTACTTGTTTAATTATTAGCGAGTAGTTATTTCTAGGGCTTAAAGGGAAGCCATGTTTGCACTAATATTGGCATGATTTTCATAGTGATTTGATTGGTTATGGTTAATTCTGATTGATATGTTTTAATCATTAATTTGTGTAATCGGCCGATATCATTGATTAATTATATGCAAATAGGGGTATGGATCGAGAGATTTACTTACTAGAGGCTTACATACAATTAGCGGAATTGAATTTGAGTGCGGAAGCATCATTGGATTTCTGAGAGCTAGGGTAAGAGATTAACTTGACTCTAATTACCTGATTGATTGAATTACTAAAAGTGGTTAATTGTGTTGAATGTTTCAAGAGTGTTAATGCTTGAAAGAGATTAACATACTCTAGTTATAGGATCACATTGATTGCTTTAGCTTAAGAGCCAATTGTGTAAGCATGGTGGACCTGATTGCCCTAGGTTTTAAATAATTTGTTTATCATCTGTTTAATTAGTGTTAATCTTGTTTAATTAGTTAATTAATATTCTCCAATAATCGTTTATCCCTGAAACAATTAGCGATAACTGAAAAGGAATTAGTAGAACCTGTCTCCTTGTGGATTCGACCAGCTTGCCATCTGTACTAGAAATAGACACCGTGCGCTTGCGGTTAGGTATAATTTGACACATCACGCTCCTCTGCCTCCTCAAGTCTCACTCTGATCTCATATCTCTCCATGGCCTCCGCGCGAACTCTCCTCCTGAGGTCAGTGACAGCATACTCTGGAACCTCTACACCTACTAGCTGTAAGTCTACAATTTCCTACTCTGATAGTCCTAGCCACTAGAGGTCCTGACTCGGCTCACCCATCTCCGCTCCCTATAATAAAACATAAAATTCTATTAGTAATAATCTATAAAATTATAATCACAGCTTAAAATAAATGCTACATGCGATATACCACCCTTGAACTCGATGGAAGTTCACAATTTTATATTATTACTGATACATTTATTATTACCACTTGTGTTCCTGAGCATTATGACTCTTAGCTCTGATACCAAACTATGACAGCCCCAAATCTGGGGTCATGAATCCAGGCCGTCACGGACCAATTTCCCTTTATTAATATTCTTCTCTTTGAAGCTGGAATATAAATGCATAATAAAACTCACACCATAGACCCCACACTTAATAATATTAACACACACCAGTCATATGCTCAGAGAACAACATCCACGATATTAAGAGTTTAAAGGAGTTATTACAAACCAGGATCATACTTAAATCCATTGTTTAATTACACTTCGACATGAAGCATTTCAACAATCAAAAGTTTATTACATGCTTACACACTTAATTATACATAAGGCTACCAGGACCCGTCTGCCTCTACGCTACCTCGGGAATCAAGGTCGCATTTCCCTTACCCTCTTGCGGGGCGTGGTACGGAGTATCGACATACCTAGCTGTTATATACATAAGTAGCAAGAATGAGCTAAAATAGCTCAGCAAGATAAACTTTATAAACTAACATCGAAGGGAAACATAGATATATCTATATAATAAACAGAAGACAAATCATAATTATTATGAAATAATTTATTTTTATTATTCGATAAATACTCCTTCCAAATATTTTTATACTAAAAGAAATATATATATATATATATATCTATATATATATATATATATATATATATATATATATATATATAGAGAAAAGTTCTATGGAGTACAGTTTAATTGGAGTACGTTGGAGTACACATACGTTCTGCACTCAAAATATTTTAAAATTTATTATTTTGCATATCTTATTACATGAACATCATTATTTCATCGAGAATCTTGAAAATTTTGTATGTTTTGCTAACAAAATATTGCAAAATGAATTGTTCTGCAAAACACATTTGGGTTGCAAAACATATATGTTCTGATTGCAAAACATAAAGGATTTTCAAGATGAACATATTGCAAAATATACATGATTTTCAAAATTATCAATGAAATTATGATATTCATATAACAAGGTTTGCAAAACAATAAATTTTAAAATATTTTGAGTGCAGAACGTATATGTACTCCAACGTACTCCAATTAAACTGTACTCCATAGAACTTGACCATATATATGTATATATATATATATATATATATATATATATATATATATATATATATATATATATATATATATATATATATATATATAGCATGCTAATATTAGTTTCTCTTCTAAAATAAAAAAAACCATTACATCATCTCAGTATAATATTTCAAGGTAATATATCACCTGCACAAAATCTCTCAATATAATACTTCCATTTTCCTTTTTATACACCAAATTATATAAAAGTAATATAAAATCAGTTTCTCTTCTTATTTTAAAATAATCCCATCACTTCATACCATTTTCCTTTTTCAGTATGCAAACTTGAAACCATTATCAATACTTCTTTTAAAAATTTTGGGGATATCCGTTAGCGCCAGATACATTAGGACGATGATCAGTCGCCTAAGTACCTGCTCCTTTTTTATTACTAGTAGAAGGAATGTCAAACATCCCTGGAGGAAGGTTCTCCACTACATCCTCCATCGGCAACACATGGGCCGAAGATAAAATAATGAGTGCTGGACTGTGCCGCACACAGCCTCTTACGCTTTTTGTTGCAATCCCCCTTTTTGTCAAATCATTATTCCATGTTTTTCCGTTTTCATTTCCGTTCACATATACCATTCCCATTTCCATTTGTCATCGCCTTTAAAAAAAATATATATATATATATATATATATATCATAATACTTTGATTATGATTCAGACATCTCTTCTGTATTCAATGAAATCAAATATGCTCTTATATACATAAAGTATTCCATTTATTTTAGAAATATTAAATAATCCTCAATAATATCTATTAAATCACAATATTTAGAAAGAATATTTTTAACATAATATTATAAATCATATAACCCTAGATAACAACTGATACCATTCTTTTATCTAACTCTAGATAACAACTGATACCATTCTTTCATATTCTCTTCATCATAAGGCATGTTCACTTTATTCGAAACATATCTATATATCCATAATCCATATCCATCTCTCTTAAATTCCAAAATCAGAGAATAAATTCATTAATAACATAGCAACAATAGAATCACATGTATATATTTCATTAAATCATTTTCTTCGAAGGTAAATAATTTTCCAAGTAAAGTTAGAAAAATCTTTCCTGGATCCCTAAAGCGAGTAGGTATGATCATGTGTTCGTCTCCCGTCTCTATAGAAACGAAAGGATCTCCGTTAGAACATATATCCCACTTAATCACCTAATTTCTATACAATAACACCCTTGACACATAATATATGTTTGACATAGCTTTTACGCACCAAAAGTTCCAAGAACTTAACCCTTTTTAAACTCGATCAAAGTTTTAGTGTATTTCACCACTTCCCTTAATAACCACACTCGACTGTAAAAATTCTCAGAAAATATAAATTTCGAATTTTAATGTAAGGTCAACTGTAAAGGACTCTCTGAACACCCTACTACGATATCCCAAAATTTTATAATTTTTAAAAATGTTTATGTATGGTATTTATTGCCTCAAAGTTGCTACAATTACGTTTTCTCGGTTCTCGAACGTCTTTCACTAAAACTGACTTTTCTCCTAAACCGTTCATCAGACTTTAACGTACTTTATATCAAAACGATCTATGGACTAAGATCTATCCTTTTTTGATCAGCTGGTGCTCTGGACAGGAAATTACCGTGTGATTATGGGTGCCAAAAACAGGGCATCTATTTGGTTTAACGAAAATCGGGCATTATAACGGCTATATTTTCATACTTTTCAAAATCCAACTCCTCCAAATCAATCATCCACCTTATACACCATCACCTACACCATGTGGTCATCCTACCAACCATGGTTACAAGCACATACTCCTTTCATATACAATAAAAACAATTATAAACACATAAATCACCATGATCTTATCATTTACACCCCTTAATCACTAACCAAATCAATATCCATCATAAATAAGAAAGGGCAAGAGCAATTATACCTTCTTGAAGCTTTAACAACACTTAATAACCCTTGGGATAGCCTTTAACAACCATATACTAGCTTGAATCAACTAAAGAAACCATAAAAACAATGTTAGTTCTTGAAAACTACTATTCATTACTATTCATCCATCAACTTTGATCAATTTATTACCTATGCAAATGATGTTGGATGGCTTTGAAATTTGGTGGGTAACTCTTTCTAACCTCCAAGAGTCTCCATGATTTTTCCTTAGATTTGTAGTTGAAGAGAGCTAGGGTTTGTGTTTTTATTTTCTTCTTTTTTTCTTGTAAAAGCCGAATGGAGTATGAAGAGGATGGGGAGAGATTTTTGTTAATTTTTTTGATCTTATCTTGCTAATGTCTTGCTAATTCTAGAGTGTAGTGGAAGCTTGGTGATAATTATGAAAAAAATCTTCACATTAAATGACTAATTTACCCTTAAATTCAAGTTAGTGGATGATGACATCAACCTAATGACCTCATAATCTCTTTTGTTTTTCTTTTCTAAGTATTATGCTAGAAATCTTGGATAATAATAATGTGGTATGTATCCTTGTTATATTACTAATCTTGGTTGCTTGGTTTCCATACTCGTCTAATTGTAATTCGCTTCGAATATACCTCATTACCTCAGTGGTTCTGAAATCATTTAACAATCCAATTTCCTTTGGTATTTCCTTAACTTAGTAATCCTTTAGTTTACCCTAATTCACTAATTCCTCAATATATAATTTCCTTCCATATCTCCATGCTCCTTAATATCCAATAGAAGCTTATTCGAAATCAAAATCCATATTCAGGAATTTCTGAAATCTATCATCATTTCGAGTCACTTATTTTCATAGTATATCACTAATATGGTTTCTGTTTACTCATTTTCTGTTTCACTTATAGAGTACCTACATACCATTTCTCTAATTCCTCAAAATTTACTATTCATGTGCTTACTGTAGTATTGCTAAAGTTAGGGTTATTACAGTAACACCACCTGCACCAAGATGGATCATGGGCTAGCACTGCTAAAGGATGCTATCACAAGTCTGGGGCATAAATTTCAATCTCTATCTGATCAAACCACAGACTCCAATGCCATGCTGAAAACAATGTTCAAGAATCAATATGAGGATAAGCTGGTAACTGAGGTTCCTGTGCATGACATGACCAAATATGAAATACAAAGACTCAAGGATCAATCTATCTCTGGTTTCAAGGCCACTGAGTTATTCACCAAGGTGGATACTCTGGAAAAGGAGGTGGTCAATCTCAAGACATCCAATGCTCAGTTAACAGACACTGTTGCTGCTATCAATGAAAAGTTGGACATTCAAGCCACTGCCAATGCTGATGTTCTTCTCAACCAACAACAGATGCTTTCTGCCATAATGAAGCATATGGGACTCCTTCTACCTGAAGCTTCTTCCAACCCAAAGGTCACTTCTACAGCCTCTGTGCCTGATAACAAGCCTAAGGGGGAGAAGAGGACATTAAGGAACTCAAAATCTAAGGGGGAGAAACCTAAGGAGAAAGGCATTACAATAAATGAGGGTGGTCAACCAAGAACTGCTAAGTCAAATCAGTCTGAGAAATTAAAGGCAGCATCTAAGGAGGAAAAACTGAAGAAAGTGGTTGTAGATGAAGAGGCCAAGATTCCATCTATCCCTCCATCTGAAACTGAAGAGAAGTCCCCAGAATATGAATTCGACATTCATGACATTGCTAAGCAATCTCTTCAAGGTGAACCTTCAGAATTCAGAAATGTTCTTACTCAAAGGTTATGTCAAGAAACTACAAATTCTAAACTATACCATGACATAGCCTTTCTGAAGCACCTACATGAGCTGAGAAGAAGGGAAAACTTCCACTACTTTGACTACATCAAGCTTCTTGTGCAAGATGTGTTTCTAGTCACTGTAGTGAGAAGAGAAATTGTTCAAACTAATCCTTATGCCATCATCACTGCCAATGATAGAGAAGTCCTAGTCCACACTGCCAAGAACTTCTTTCACATCCACATTGAAGCTTTGCAAATTCTATCCAGCTCTGAACTTGGAACAATTATCAAGAAGATAGAAAGGAATAACTCATCAGACAACAATATGCTCAAAGAGATTCTCACCAAGTGCATGAAATCTCAATTGCCTCAAGTAGTTCCTCAGCCTCACTGTATTTTATATGAAAAGAATCAAGACATTGTTGCCTTCAGATTTGGCCAACACCTCAAATCAAACAACATGTCTACAATAAAATTTTTGGCTGGAGTTCTACATTCAAGGAGTGGAAAATCTAAATATGAAATAGAGGCTCTTGACATTCTGGTGAAGTTTATCAACTCTCAGTCAGACATCAAGCCTATTGCTAAAGAGGGAAAGTCAGACAAAGATAAGGATGATCAAGACAAGAGAGGCAACAAAGGTGGATCTCAAGGAAGGAATAAGGGTGGTAATGACAAGGAGAAAAGGCATTGCTAGCAGTAACCTCACCACAACACAAGACTCTGAGTCTAGGGTGAATACTGTTAGTAATGACCTAGCAAAATCTACATCTATGGCTTCTGCAACTGTTTTGCCACCTCAAAAAGAGAAGAAGATTCAAGTCAAGAAACCATCTGTGTGTTTCAAAAAGCAAACTGCTAATGGAATACTACAATGGTCTACAAGCAAAGGTCACATGCTACTGCCAGGCAACCATGTAAAAAGGATCAAATTCAAAAAAGCTGCAAGGAAACCAAAGCTATCCAAATCAAGGACTCTGACAATCTATCCAGGCTTAAAACTCCAACCATTAGATGAAGATTTTGATGAAGACCAATTGCAATATCTAAGAGCTCAAAGAATCTACTATGCTGCCATTATGAATAACTGTCTTGAGATTAAATATAATGATGGAAGGGAGAAGAAATTCAAACAAGGACAGTGTCAAAATTGGGGCAAGCTATATGAAATATAAATAATCATTGCATTATTGGATTCTGAAGACAAGGTGGAGAAAGTATGGAAGCTGGAGTTGATTGATTTTGTAAAGATGAAGAGAGACTATACTGATAAGATAAGAAAGGGATGCTTTGAGAAATGGCTAGAAAGGGAGAAGGAGATTGATAGGCTGGAAGTTGAAGTAGAAAAGCTAAGGGCAAAAGGATTGTGTAGAGTTTAATTCAATCCCTATGTGGTGAAGTATAGGAGGAGAAATGGAGATAATGTCAATATAAGAATGAAGCTACTCAGTCACTATCCTGCCAACATTCTAAAACCAGTACTTGAAGATTTCAAAGACTCTATCATGCTTGAAGAATTGGATGCTTTGGCAGAGATCATAAAGGCCATGGATGAGAATGCAAGAAAGGAGAAAGAAAGAAAACAGAAAGCATATGATGATCTACAAGCCAAAGCAATGGAGATGGAATCAAATGAGAATGGCTAGTATTTCATCATACTGTAAGATTATTCATTCATGTGCTCAATCAAATTTCATACCTGTACTTTTCAAGTTTTATCTTTATGTATGTTAGGCTTGTTATCAGACATAAAATTATGACTAAGGGTCTCACTCACAATTTGGGGGAGATTGTTAGTCACAGAGGCATGCCTGTTTACATCTAATAACAAGCCTAATTGTTTGTAATACTTTGCATTACTTACATGACCTCTTAACTGAGGGAACCTCTAGTTGTAGAGTCTCTACTTGTTTTGTACTTGTAATAGGCACCAAATCCTAGTTGTGTAATTGTACTTATATAGTCAAGAATAATGCTTGAAAGAAGTTCCAAGGTTCATGCCTCAAGCAAGAAGATAAAGACTGTCAAATAATCACAGTTGGGATTTGAAGAAAGTGAAGAATTTGCCTAAGTACCAATTCGAGAAGTAGTTTTGTCTATTCGAGAAGTCCAGCATTCGAGAAGTCAGGGATTCGATATCTCAAGACACTATTCGATATCTCTGAATACACTGTTCGATATCCCATTCGATATCTCAGAGATTCGATATGTCTATTACTCTGTTCGAGAACTCAAGAAGTCAACAAGTCAAAAGTAGTATTCGAGTTCTCAAGGAGTCAACAAGTTAAAGTTCCATTCGATATCTCAAGGACTCAGAAAGCTATTCGATGTCTCGAGGATTCGATAAGTCAAATGTTCTATTCGACAACTCAAGGATTCCTGATGAAAAAGAGCTATTCGAGAAGTAATTCGATATGTCAATATAACAGTGTTCGAGAACTGAGAGTTATCGATCAAGTCAATTCTAGTTCTCGAATCACTTACTTAGTCACTTCTCGAATACATTCTTGGAGACAAAATACTGAAGAAATTGTACAAGTCTGAAACCTGCAACAAGCCAATGCACTTTATGGACCACAATCTGTAACGTGCTCTGGAAAGCCTACAAAGAAACTTGGAGAGATATAGAAGAGACAAAGGGCTAAAGAAGTGGATCTGAACAGGCTTTGCAAAGTCAAATCTGTAACCGTTTGGACTCTTACTCAAATAGGATAGACAGACTCGAAAGTAAATTGTTTAGCTACCTTATTTGTAGTAAGTAGGTTGTATCCATACTCTATAAGGATACAGCCTCACTTCCTTAACTTTAACTTTTGAAGAGTCAAGTTTTTCATACACTGTAAGCTATATCTCTCTGAGAAAAACGAAGCTGAGAATACTATCATTTGTATTCATAGATTGTAGTAACCTTTATCTAATAATACATTAGATTAAAGTGATATTGTGTCTTGTGTTGTTCTTTATCCGCACCTACACCTTTGCATACACAAACACTTATCTGCTACATAGACTCGAGACAAAGAAAAGTTCAAGAATCCATTCAACCCCCTCTGTATTCTTTTACTGTATTCAATACTCAACACCCAACCCAACCTTTCTCAGAGAAAATGCCCAAAATGCTTAAATTTGGAGCCCCATGGCCCAAAATGCTGAAAGGCGGAAGCACTGGACCAAAATACCGACGGGTCACGCATCTCACAGATGCGTGACATGGGATGCGCATCTCTGAAATGCGCAACACGGGTCACGCATCTGTGAGATGCGTGATGACGTCAGATGACGTCATTATCTACAAACAAGCTCTGGCGTGCTTTGACCTTAAAATCGCCTCTAAAATCGCCGATGTCCATTCTTGAAAATACGACAACCTCCACAAAAACTGATTACAACAAAAAAAGGCACATGCCTGCCTCTACATTTTGACATCTTTATTTGTTGATTTTGGCCCCGCAGGGGCATGCAAGAACAGATCGGAAAAACTAATCGGGAAAAAGCTTCGAATTGGGACTTCTTAATCTGGCGAAGTAAACGACAATCGAAGCATATAGGATTATCGAGGGTGAAACTACGAACAATTTGGTGTATAATATGTGAGTGCTCGTTTCCTGTAGAGAACGAACGAAGCAATTGAAAAAACCGAGCAAAAATCCGGCGATGGCGTGCTGGGGACGACGGTGAACAGTGCTTGAGACACGCATGTTGAACATGCGCATCTCAAGACACGCATTCTCAACATGCGTGTCCAAAGCACTGTACACGAGCTCAGAATTGTGTTTTATAAAGGACACGCATGTGTCAAAGGAGTGTCCGGATACTCCTTTCCCACATGCGTGTCCCGTAGGTATTTAGGGCCTTTTATTCCGAAAATTGGTATTTTGGACCAAATGTTTTGGGAGGTGGGTATTTAGGGCCATCACCCCCTTTCTCAACCCCCAGTTGATCACATAATTATAAATTTTTTTTAAAATTTTCTTTTTTAAATAAAATTTAAGTTATATATTTTAATTCATAAAAAAATTTAATTAATTACTTTTACTACATGATCAATTCTCCTTAAAAATGTGCCAAAAATCAAAGTGATAAATAGAAACCAGAGATTCAGCAATGTTTTAATAATTTTCAATGTTCATAAATGTAAATCATCACTTTTTCTTTTAAAAAAAACAATTCATTAATCAAAATTTATACGACAACTATAAATATAATCAAAATTGAATAGATGATTCAAAATATCGATGTTGAATCCTTCCTCACTAGAGATACAACCAACCGATTTAAAGATGATTTTAAAGATGATTTGAATGTATTCACTTCTTTTTATCCGACTGTTCTGTGCAATCGACCATATATGCGATCCCATAAAGCCAAACTCTCACATAAACTAATAAAATCCAAATAAATTAGGAAATTATTAAAGAAAATCAAGATTTTAAATAGAAAAAACGAAAAATAAAAGAATTGGAGTTTTCCATTGGTGAAAATCTATAAAAACTCCCTCAACAAATCTTTAATGGAGGCTAGGTTTTAGGAGTGAGAAAATCCAAGCATCCGTAAATCACCAGTTTTAGTAAAAGTTGACTAAAGTTAAACACTAATATATTTTAAGATACCAAGTACAGTAAAACCTCTATAAATTAACATAGTTGGGACCGGAAAATTCTACTAATTTACAGAGATATTAATTAATTGATAAATTAATAATTAATAATTTTATAAAGATTTTTGACATCAAAGAAAATTTATTTCCAATTATATACATTTAAATAGGTTGAATTGTACAATTTACGTTTTATACTTAATTCAATATATATTATTTTACAAATTCAATGAGTATTAGCGAGATTCAAAGTAAAGATTCATATATATTTAGATGATATTAAAGATAAAACAACATTTTTGGAACCTTTTACACTTAAAGAAGCACTCAAAACATCAAAAACATTGATTAATAAATTTTTAATGCTTTATGCAACAAAGAGGAATAAGAATGAGTTTTATATAGATTCAAATTTTAAAAACCCTTGAATCATATTTTATAAAAAGGTAATATATATATTTATGATTATGAAAGATTTATTAATTTATTATATTATTGGGACCATATATTTATACAGAGTTTTTTGAAAAAATTATTATCTTATTATCTTATCGAAATTAATCACTTTTTGAACTGGCCCAAGTTGGGATCGAAAAAAAATATTAAATTAGAGAAATTATTAATTTATCGAGTATTAATTTAACGGGGTTTTACTATATATGCTGCATGTAAAAATAACGAAAAAATTTAAAATAAATATTCTTAACTGCAGTAAGTAACCCCTTTCTAGGGGTGGGAATCAAATAATACGGAGCCGGATATGGCCATATCCGTATCCGGATTCGGCAATCAAAAATGATATCCGAATCCGTATCCGGATCCGGAAATATCCGGCTAAATCGGATACGGATAATATCCAAACGAATCTGGATTCGAATCCGGATATATCCGGATCCGCCACTTGCAGTCTTAGTTGTCCAAAATTATTACGTGAAGAGGGAAATGAACCCGAGTGTGGCTCATTTTGCTTTCCTAAATTCCTAATGTCACACTCAAACCACTTAGGCTACCTAATTGTTGTGTTACAATGCTTAATAATTAATTAATCATAATTTAGTATAAACATGCTTCTAATTGTATTCTTAATAATTAATGATAACTATATTATTATATTATCTTGATAGAATGATAGGCATGATTATATTTTGTAATTATATATTAAAAATATATTAAAAATATGTATTATATATAATTCATTTCGGATTCAGATATTTTCGGATACAGATGCACCTATATCCATATCCGCATCCTAAACTCCCGAATTCAAATACGAATAATATCCGATTGACTCCGAATACGGATAATATCCGCTTTTTTCATGATCGTACAAACACTATTTCGGACGGATATCGAATTTTCCTTATTTTTTTTACCAGCCCAACCCCTTTCAACTTGAGATACAGACACAACTAAACTCATTTACATACAGACAGGAGACAGCGATCCCCCTTGTTTTGTTTCTTGGTTCGCCAGAGATACATACATACAGCCCATTTACATACACCTCTTTTCTTGTTGAATTCATTACTGCACTAATGGCTTCAAAGAGATCAAAGACAAAGCAATCAAAGAATTCAAAGGTAGATAGAATCAGCAATTTACCCGACACACTTCTCATTATAATCCTTTCATTCCTCCCATTTGATTTAGCTGTGCGAACTAGCATTCTTTCCAAGAGATGGAGGCCTCTTTGTCTATCTCTCCCCAATCTCCACTTCAGCGATTCCAATGGTAAAAAATCTGGACCACTTTTCATTAATTCAGTTAATAGATTCTTGCTGCTTCGTAATGGTTTGGATGTTGAGGAACTTTGTTTGGACTGTCGTGGGGTTTACGATGACATTCATGTCGATGCGTGGATTACTAAAGCACTTGAATGTAATGTGAAATGTATGACCCTGGATTTTCGTTTTGGAGGTGTTTTGTATGAACTGTTTCCGGATATGTATACGTATGACAGGTTTAAGGTTTTACGATTAAGAATGGAAATTTTTATTAATATTCCGGATGATTTTAATTTTTCGAGACTTAAGGTTCTTGAATTTTGCTATGTCACGTTTTCGAGTTATGAGTGTGTTGAGGAGATTTTATTTGAGTGCCCAGTGCTTGAAGAGTTAGTTATTAAGAAGTGTCATTGGCGTAGTGGTCATCGTCTCACTGTTTGGGGATCCAAGCTTAAGAATTTGACATTGAAATGTTATGAGCGGCATCATGGACAAAAGCGGATTAAGATTATATTAGATACACCAGCATTGGAGACTCTCAAAATTACTGACTCTACATTGGCGGATATCTATGTTAAGAACACTTTTGATAAAGTTAGAACTGCTCATATCTCCGTCGGGATTGTAGGAATGCAGATTCGTGATTCCCTCTTTGAACTTCTTGATAATATTTGTAATGTCAAGTGTTTGACTTTGACTGATAAGGCTGTCGGGGTAAGTGCCATATCTGGAATTTAACATAGTTGAACTTTTTTTCCAAATTTGCTGCAAATTTAAATGACTCATGTTTTGCCTTTTTATTTGAAGGCCCTCGACGGTGTATCTGGTTATGATTTCCCCGTATTTCATAATCTGATTAAGTTGGTGCTGCGTGTTGATAATTGGTCGTGTTGGAAATTACTGCCAGTTATACTCGCAAGCTCGCCCAACCTTCAAAGTCTTTTACTTCCATGGGTAAGTTATACAATATTTTGATTTAATGCATTTCCAAACAGGTTTCTGAGTGTATGCTTTAAAGCTTTTATTTCTTTTCGTTGTTAGGGGGTTGATTTATCAGACACCTCTCGATGGTATGTTTGCGGCTTGTGGAGGGAACCAACACTTGTTCCAGAATGCCTATCATCACAGCTCCAAACAATAGAATATGGATCATTTTCTGGAACAGAAGACGAGTTTCTACTTGTTGAATACTTGCTCCTGTACGGTAAAGCTTTAAGAAAGTTATCTATTGATTGTTTAGAATCAGAGAAAAAGCCAAGGATCCGGAAGAAGCTGCTGAGGTTTGGAAGAGGTTCCAAAAGTTGCAAGATTGATTTTATCAATTAAATGATTATGTATCTGACCTATATAGCAACAAAGTATTCCAGGTACACGTTCTTAACAAGATTTATTTTCTCTTACACTTTTATTGTTTAGTGCTTCACCGTTTTTAATCTCCTCACAGTGTTATTTTATCTTTAACTCTGGCATGAATTTCTTCGAGATGAATTGTCTAAAAATGGCACTTAATAGATTGTGTGATTCACCTGCTCTCTAAATATGTAACACAAGGAATTCATTTGTAGTTAGTAATAAACACATAGCTACCAGAATTTACATGAGTGGAAATGGCCTAGCTAGGATGATAACCGAAAATTGCAGCTACTCTTGGAGCATGGGACTGCTTCACGGGTTAAGATTAAATCCGGTTTAGGTCACTGGTAATAACGAAAGGAATATATATGAAGTTGTATCTGGATATCTCATTTCAATTGCCGACCCTATATGCTTTTTTTTTTATAGCGACTTTCTTGCTCCTCTCACAGGTCTTCAATTTCATCGTCTGTTAGGTCTCTTAAACATCAAGTTGCTGTCTATTTGTTGGTATGTGAATAAATTAAAAGCCGCACTTAGGCCTAGCCAGAAGGGAAAAATATTCAAAACTGTGACAAGAGTCCGGCAAAAGAGAATCCCATGTACCCCGAACATGTGGCACTTGCAGAAGCCATCTGCGAACTGACACCTTTCAAATTGATAGCAGAACTTGGCGCTTGCAACTCTGGGCTCAAAGCTGCGCCCGACCACCTAACAACCCTAGCCAGAGTAAAACCTTATTAAAAGAATCGCAGCCATCCACATGCTAGGGCTAGATTCCTGGACAAGTCTAGGTAAACCCCTCAACCTAGTCTAGGTATCTTAGTAGATAGACCGAAGAAAAGAGTTGTCAGGGTTGACAAGTTTCTAGTCACACAAAAAAAATCATTGATATTCCTCTCTTAACCACTACCCATTTTCCTCCATTAAAATTTCTCGGATTATGTGCCGCATAACCACCACCTTCTGCCGAGCATTGTTAATGCCCAACCTACACCTAAACCGCATCGTTCCAGCCACCTATGGAGAAACTTGGGCCTGGATAAGATCTGGACCAATATTCATTTACCATATCATGTAATTAACATGTTGATCTTCCCTTTGCTACATACTGATATATTTTTAACATGTAATGTTTAAATACCAAGATAGTAAAACAAAATTTACTAGTTGGTCTTCAGAAATAAACTTTTTAGGCGGATCAGTAGGCCTAGTATTGTTCCACCCTGGTGCCTTTTCACGTCTTTACTTTATCTTTCTTTGAAACTAATAGATTTATAATTTAGATTATAGATAGATGATAACAACTAGACTTGACACAAGAACAATAACAGAACAAGCTTGTATAACTAATGGAAGAATACATGGACTACATTGTGAATGCTTGAGATGTATAAACTACTACTAATGATACATTATATAGAAATAGTAACAAGGTGATGGGACTGCAGCATGGGTGTATGTGGTGGTGATCATGTCCATATCAGTAGACATGAGAACGTGGACTGCAGTGATGGTGATGGACTGGACTGCACATGTAGTAACATGGTGCAGATTCTGGATTGCACATGTAGTGTCTCAATATCCTCCCTCAATTTGAATGGTGAAGAGAATCGAAAGCATCCAACTTGAAGAAGAATTAAACATCGGTCGTGGACCGGCTTCGGTGGTGCGTTTGCAGTGACCGGATGTGGTAACCTTCGGTGCTTGGACCGGCTTCGGTGGTGCTTGATGCAGTGACCGGCTTGGAAAATGTGGTGATATCCTCCCTTGGTTGGAAGGTGGAGGTTGAAGTAGAGACAAGTAACTGCAACAATGTATATGGCCAATGGAAGTGTTGTTGAACATAGGTACTAGGAGGCTAGAACCGGCTTCGGTGTTGCATATAGCAGTGATCGGCTTGGAATAACACGCACCCCAGCTATCTACGTGCCGATTAACAGCTATAGACATGCCGTAAGTGCGAGGTGAAGATTGAATTAGCTTCACAAGAGTGAGCGACGAAGGCTCGAAAATTATTGTGGTGTTGTTTGTTTTGTTGAAGAAAGAGGAGTGTTGTGTGGCCTATTGTTGAGTTGTTGGCTTGGAGTAACACACACCCCAGCTATCTACGTGCCGATTAACAGCTATAGACATGCCGTAAGTGCGAGGTGAAGAATGAATTAGCTTCACAAGAGTGAGCGACGAAGGCTCGAAAATGATTGTGGTGTTGTTTGTTTTGTTGAAGAAAGAGGAGTGTTGTGTGGCCTATTGTTGAGTTGTTGCTGTTGGGGATGATGTGGGGAGTGATTTAGGTGTGTTTGTGGGCTGTGGTGTATAGATAGATAATATGCAGAAGGTGCTATACATGTGAGCAGAAAATTTTTATTCGGATGAAGAAATGGGTTATGGGGAGGTCCTCATTAAAAACCACTTTGGGAAAAAAAGAGTGACCACCATTTTATTAACTAGGTAAGATAGAGCGTTTGTACATGAGAGGTGTGTTTGAAGATGTGTTTATGCGGAAGAAATGAAGAAGAAGAAGAAGTAGCAGTAGACAGCTTGCTGAGTCTGGGAAACATGCAGAAAACTTGCGGAATGAAGAAGGATCGGAGGAAGGCTGTTAAGCCTTGATTTCCTCCCTATGCTCTGATACCATAATAGATTTATAATAACAGCAGTAGATTATAGATAGATGATAACAACTAGACTTGACACAAGAACAATAACAGAACAAGCTTGTATAACTAATGGAAGAATACATGGACTACATTGTGAATGCTTGAGATGTATAAACTACTACTAATGATACATTATATAGAAATAGTAACAAGGTGATGGGACTGCAGCATGGGTGTATGTGGTGGTGATCATGTGCATATCAGTAGACATGAGAACGTGGACTGCAGTGATGGTGATGGACTGGACTGCACATGTAGTAACATGGTGCAGATTCTGGATTGCACATGTAGTGTCTCAATAGAAACTACATAGTCTTCCTCGTTCCTCCTTCAAACATTTTACTTATTCAGTGAACACTATTGTTTGGTAACTGAATACCTGCAGGATTTTTATAAGCTGGAAGCACTGAAACTTTATTTTAAAGCTTCTCATTAAACTTACTTTTGGGGTTCATTTACGTTAGGTTTTGGTAAGGTGGCTAGGTTGCGAGTTATAAAATAAATTGAATATTTCTGATTTCTTGGCGCTATAGGCGTCTCCAAATAACTGCTCTTCCTTGTGCGAGGGAGCAGTTGCCTGACCCCACAGATTAAGATGCAATCTGTTTTAGGTCACTAGTTAAAAGAAAGAATACAAATGAAGGCGTATTTAGTTTCTTGTCTTAATTGCCGACGGGGACATTAATGTTCTCTTCATAGTGACTGAGTGCCGTGGGTTGTCTCATAGGTATTTGTGTTCGTTGTTTGGCTTTTAGGTCTTTGAGTTTGTCAATGTTTATTTGCCATGTACTTATCATATTTTTACTGTATTATGGTTGTGAACTATATGTATAATCATATAACTTTTACTGCTGGTTTATGCGGATCAGTAGGCCTGGATTGTTCCACTCTCCGCCTTTCTGCTACCTTACCATATTTTTACTTCTATCTTCATAATCTTCTTGGTTGTTCCTAACATAACATATCCACTGAAAACTTTGTGTGGTACCTTAAAGCCTGCATGGTCCTTATAAGCCAGGATTTTTATAAGCCAGAAGCACAAAATTCTAGATTAAAAACTGTCTAACCTTAGTTCTAGCAGTCTCTCTGCCATCAGCAATGGAGTACTTCTTGACTTCTTGTGCAGTATCAATAGTGTATTCCAAAAAGATACTATTTCCACTGTATCTGGAACAGAGTTGTCTTATAAAACTATTCATCAGTAATAGAAACTCTTAAGCTTAAGGTCAAAAAATCAATAATATTCTTTTTGTGTGAATAATATTTATATATATGTAGGGACTCGATCTACTACAAACCCTCTTAGAATACAAACTACTTAGCCATCTTAGCAAGTTCAGTTACGATGTTGTAATAATAATCTAGTGATTAACATATCAATGTATTTGTAAAATAATGTTGCAATTAATAGCGAAGAGTATGTATGTAAAATTGTAAATATAATTAATTTTCAGTCTGACAAGAGCTAGCCAGTGAATAAAGGTGGGGCTTTGTTACGTATTCCCCTCATGTTATCCCTGTCCCCTCTCTTTCTTCATGTCTTTATCTCGTACGGAGACGAAGGTGGAAAAGGTTTAGCATAGAATGATATGTTCGATTTGTAAATCAACAATTTAATACATGATTTATCACTATATTGTTCAAGATTTAACATATAATAATATAGGTTCAGCAACATATTAATTGAGATTCAGTTGTATGAATGGGTTACCAAATATAATATAACTATGTTCATGTGTAGATAATATTTAGTGCATTGTTGAGATTAGGGTTCAATAACATATAAGATATAAACTCAAGATAAGGCGATAATTATTTATTTATTTTTCTTTTTTGTGTGTGCAATGACTTCTCGTTTGTTACTTTTTGTAAAGTGCATGCATTGTTATTGTTTTAAACTTTCAAAATATTAGAATTAAATTTCAACATTATATGGCAGTGGGTTTACCGCAAATGCTATGATGATTCCGATACATAGGATGTGCTTCTTGATGAGCACTGGTCTACCTGGTTTTACAGTGGAAATATAGCTTCATATTATGTTCTGGTTATATATAAATTTAATAATATATCGGTTGTTGATGCCGACCTTCTTTACGTTTTCTGTTCCAATACACAAATATTTCTACATGTTATGGCAGTTAGGTTACATTCAGTCTTATATAATTTCCATTCTAAATGCGAATTTTATGTGCAGAAGACAAGTCATCTGCTACTTCCGAGGAATTATGATGTACCTAAAGGATGCTTGCTTCCGAGGAATTGAACTTCCTTGAATGTGTAATGAGTCACTTCGTTCGGTCATATAATTTTCAAATTGTGCAAATTAACTTGTAGTTTAAACTTGTAGGTCATATAATTAATAACTTTCTTAAAAAAGTAAAAATTGATAGCTTTTGGTCTGTGGATATTCGGTAAGTTGACACAATGAATGTCATTGATCCTTGTCGGTTTAAATTTCAAACTTAGTGAATTTTGCGCTCGTCAGTTTTGGGGAAGTGATAGAGTTGGGAAGACATGAATTTACTTGCCGACTAAGGAGCTTGGATATAAGTTGTAAGAATGTGATACAACATCCATGAGCTGCATTCAGTAAGTTTCCAAAGATTTCAGGTGCTTAAGGTTCATTTTTCTGGATGCTGTGCTCTTTTTGCATTCTCAGGCTTTAGAAGTCTACAACTTGAAGAATTAGAATTTTCAGGTTGTGCTTTCGTAGAAAAATTGTGGAGGGGTAAAGAGACGAAATTTATGGCATGAAGGAGAAGACTGTTACAATCTTTCACCTAGTTAGTCTAAAAAATTTAGTACAGCTGAAATCTTTTATTCAGAGTAAAAATTATAAATTTTATATGCCGCTTTAAAGATGGTTGAAATAATAATTTACTATTTTTAAAATATAAACAATCATTAAATCGAACTCTATTGGAGTATAATACCTTACCGATTCAATAAATTTTACATAATCAATATTTTATATCATTTTAGCTAAACATTTTAGTCAACACCGTTGGTGATATTTTTAATAATTGTTACGGGTTTGTAAAATTTAGCAAAAGCAATAGATTAAAGTTGGCTAAATTTTTTGCTAAAAGATTTATAAATTGTACCACTGAAATTGTTAAATTTTTATATAATATCTATACATCTTATTTATATGTTATGCTAGACAAGATTTTAACTAAAGATTTTATTTCATTGATGATCTCTAATAACTAACTAATTTGTAGGCAATGTCATTGTTAACGGAGGAATTTGGGAAAACAAATTCGGGGAGGGTTGCTGGAATTGTGGTGGTGGTTGATGACGGCGAACGGCGTAGGACGTTTAGGGTTAGGGTTTACGATTTGGGGATGGCTGAGATTGTATGCTGAGATGTGTAGCAATTAAGATCGAATATCGAATTCTCTCTTTTTGTGCTAGGGTTTGCATCGTCCCATACAATGTGCCTACGTACCCTATTTATAGGGATCAAGCCAAACGTAGTTCTTGGGAAACAAGAAACCGTAATGGGCTAGGTTACCTTATGTGGGGAAGCCCATCAAATCAGGACCACCGCCTTTAGTGAAGTTCTCATGGGTTTTCTAGCCCAACTATTTCCTCGTAACGTGGCGGTTAGGTTATTGACCCGAGTTTTTTGGAGTCAATGCCTACCTTAAGCCACCAAAGAGGGATATCTAGTTATAGGGTTAGCCCTCTGGACCACTAAGGGCGATTCCTTTATAGGGAAATTCTCTGACTAAATTTGAAATGTAATTATCTTTTATTCTTATGGGGGAAATCCCCCTTTTGTCAACCTAGGGCGATTCCTGTAAACAGGCGAGTCCTCCTGTATTGGGCGCTGTCCTTTTGTTAGATGGGCCGTAGCCCATTTAGGCATTTAAAACATAGATTTCCTTCAAAATAGGGCGAGCCCGATTTATGGGCGTAACAACTACCCCCCAGTTTCTTGCAGTAATTTTTTCAAAAGAAACTATTTCTCAAAAGAAATGCCCGAGAAACAGGGCGAGCCCTTGTAGCATTTTCCAAAATTCCTAGCGCGGGAAATGAACTGTCACGCCTTGACACGTATCTCGAGAACCAATCAGATTATGCCACGTGGGTTTTCATTTTTCTCTATAAAAACCCGGAAACTTTCCTTATTCGTTCTTCATATCTCCAAAAACTTTGCTGAAGTGCTGCAGAATTTTCTCTAACAAAGTAAGCGAGGCCAATTTATTCCCAGGCGAGCTCTCCAACCTTTTAACAGGCGTCCTCTTTTCCAAGTAAGACACATATCTTTTCTCATATTGCATTATCTTACTTTAAATGTATACTCATAACTGAAACGCCGTTTGATTACGAAAATACTTGTTCATTATTCTAATAATTTTAAATAAAATGAGATAACCCCATAATTAGGTTAGGATGACGCTTAGGTTCTAGGGCGAGGACTCTTTTTTGTACCCTTCCTTTTTCTCAAATATCTCTTCTCTAATAGTCCTCGCCCTTCGTTTTTCAGATGTCAATGGAGAGGTCTGTATCCGAAGGTAGAACAGCATCGCCCTATGATGCTTCACCCCCACATTCTTCTCAAGGCGACCCTGACCATAGGTGGCTTAGGGCACATAACAATACCATTAACTCAACTAGGCGTCCCTTATCATCCCTTAATCAATCCCTGAACCAAAGTCCTCGCCCAGACGGAGAGGTCGAGGATTTATCCAGCACCTATCATGCTCAAGATTTGGGCGATGAAGAAAATGAAGATGATCTTCACGATTTATTTTCCGAGCTTGATCCACAAACACCGGGACCTTCCTGTATTGGTCGAGGCAGAGGGAAGGATTTAAAGAGATTTGAAAATGTCATTCGCGGGGACGATAACGAGGAATCAACTAATGAAGATAATGAAATAATTTCTGACGATGACACGATATATTCAGCCTCGCCCGTGAATTACATAATGGAAATGCCCTCGCCCCCAAACAATCCTTTCAGACCAGAAATTTATAAACATGAAGTTGACCTAGATTTCGCGGGCGACGTTTCAGAAGAAGAAAGGATTGAAATGAGAAAAGAAAAAGGAATCGTCTCTTGTGCCGGCCTCGCCTCTGAAATCTCATCAGAAAATATCATGTGGATGATAGAGTATTACAACTTGATGGGTAAATGGTATCGCCCTCGATCTTTCATGCGAATGCACCTTTTCGAAATCAATGGCCTCCCTACTCCACGCATGGTGCTAACTCCTCAGCTAGTTGAGCTCGGTTTTGGATGGCCAATCCATCCCTTCCTTCTGGAGATTGTCAATCACTATAACATCGCCCCTATTCAGCTTTCGCCTAATAGTTATAGGTTGGCTATAGGAATTTACATGATGTATATGAAATGCAAATACGAGGCACCAACCATGGAGGAACTCTCGTACTTTCTGGACATCAGGCGATGCGGTACAGAATTTGGCTTTTACTACCTCGCCCTCTGGCCAAAACACAATAAAAAAGGTTTTTCCAAAGGTAACCCAAGCAACATGAAATTGTGGAAGAACGATTACTTCTATTTCTACGACATCCCTAGGATCAATCCTCAATTTAACATTGAACCAAGTAAGTTTCTTCACTTTATTGTCTTCGCCCTTTCTTTACCTTACTACCTTCCTCTTACATTCCGCTTTTGTTAGATAAACCTCCTCAATCTGATCTACAAGGCGAGGCCTTACAGAGAGCTGAACATGTATCAAACCTACCTCGAGCAGAAAAAGACTTGGATCTTCTTGTCACTCCCGAATCCTTACTTGCTTATAGTTTTTACAATAAAGGGTTCGGGAAAGTTCCCTACATTAAATTTAAAAAGAATATGTCCAGAAAAACTCTAAAGAAAAAGATTAAAGGATTCACCGGAAAAGGTCTCGCCTCTTCCCCAAGTATTCTCATTCTTGTAACTTTTTCTGGTACATCTTTATTGTCGTAATCTTATTTATCTTAACCTCGGCTTTTACAGGTAAAATGGCAGAACTTCCTTTTGGAGATAATCCATTCGCTGAGGAGGTTGTCATAGAAAAGGCGCCCCCTTCACAAACTCAGCCGACCCCTTCAGCAGTCCTCGCCCAACCTGTCCCCAATATTAAAAATAAGGAGAAAAACGAAAGAAAACGAGGAGGCGGGGATCCAGATTTAGATGGAAGAAAAGGCGATGCTGCTAAGAAAAGCAAACATGTTGCAGATGGTCCATCAACAGGTGTCGCCGGGTTATTTGGTGACCTTGCAGCAAAAAACTTTGATGAAGACACTGTTAAATCTTGGTGTCGCCGAGATAGAATTGAGGCCAGCTTCTGCTTCAGACAGGGCTTAGGCGAGGCCTTTTTCCATGGTTTGGACCACGTGACAAACCTTGAAAATGAGGTCACTAAATTAGAGAAAACCCTTGATAATTCGAAAAAATCAGCCTCCTACTATAAAGGCCAACTGAACGAGTCAGAAAAGAAGTTGTTTAATCTGGGCGAGACCCATAAAGTTGAGAAGAAGCGCCTTGAAGACTCCCTTGCAGAAACCAAAGACATCGTCTTGAAAAAAGAAGATGCCCATGCCAAAGAAGTGGAAAAGCTTCAATCAGAGATTGAAGAACTCAAAGCTGGCAAGCGTAACTATCAAAAGGGGGCTTACTCTGAAGGATTCCTAGCTTATCTCTGCAACTTCTTGGCCGGCGACCCTGATTATGACTGGGCTTCACATTTTGCACCTTCAACTCCTGCTTTTATGAACAAGTTCAAAGCGGAAAACGCCCCAGCTATTGAGAAGGCGCGAACAGCCCTTCAACAAAAGATTGCCAAGGAAGTTGCTGCTGTAGAAGAGGCGAGGAAGAAAGAAGAGACGAAGAAAGGGAATCAAGAGGGTGAGCGTACGGATATAGCCTCGCCCTCTAACACTGTGGGAACATGACTATCCGAGTTACTCATTATAGCAAACCTCTTTGGAGTGCGGGCCCTCCAGTAATGGCCTCGCCTGCTTGTAACCTTTAAACTTTAACTCGTACCTTTCTACTATTTATGGAGTGCACGCCCTCCTTTCAATGGCGTTGCCTTTGTAATAACTTTATTCTGAATTTTCATCTATCCTTTTATTTACCTATCTGTCTATAATTTTGCAACACAACAATGAGATTTGGGGGACCTCCCCATTTGAAAGAATCACCCTTAAAGATATGTCAATCTTATAATCTTCTGAATCAGGCGACCCCCTAGTTCAAGGAGTCGCTTTTAAATGTGTCCTCGCCAATTTTACCACTTGGAAATAAGTTTTAATGATCTTCATTAGCTTGAAAGTATACTCCTCTCACGAGGTTATATCTCTCAAATACCTTCCTCTATTCTTCAGGATACCCTCCTCTCGGGAGGTCATATCCTCATTCTAAAAATACCCTCCTCTCGGGAGGTCATATTCTCAAAGTTGGACCTTGATGAGGTGCCGGAAGTACGGTCATCCCCCCCGGAAGTACGGTTTTTGCAAGGATTTTATTATCGGGATACCCTCCTCTCGGGAGGTCATATCCAATATTTCAAAAACACTCTCCTCCCGGGAGATAATGCTCTTGAAAATTGTTATAGTGTTATTAAGATCTCCTTAGAAGAGATTATCTTTCGCACTCATTTCACGAGATCCTCCTTAGAGGAGGTCATCTATTATAGAAATTTAACAAGAAAATTTAAGGAAAAACAAGCATGTTTTATTCATAAATATAAATCCTGGCTGAGGAGGTGTATATGCACTACCCCCCTAGACTTTTCCGAAAAATAAATTGAAGGAAAGTTTAATAACATAAAAGAAAATCAAACCGGGCATATTATTGGTAGTACTTCTTCAAATGCTCCATGTTCCAAGCACGAGGAATATGCTTCCCTTTCATATCCGCCAAGTAATAAGTACCTTCCCACAAAGCTGCTCTCACCCTATACGGCCCTTCCCAATTTGCACCAAATACTCCATGATTCTGTATTTTTGTGTTCGGCATGACACGTCGAAGGACATAATCACCCACTTTCAAAGGCCTAGCCCTCACTTTAGTATTGTAATACCGGGCCACCCTTCGCTGATAAGATACCAACCTCGTCTGAGACGTAGCCCGAAATTCTTCTACCATGTCAAGATAAAGACGATGATTTACTTCATTCACTTCCGGCTGAAAATGATCTCTGCGAAAAGAGCCTGCTCCTAACTCAACGGGAACCATAGCCTCACATCCATATGTCAAAGCAAAAGGAGTTTCCCCAGTAGTAGTTCTAGGAGTCGTATTATAACTCCAAAGAACATTAGGCAGTTCCTCCGGCCAATTCCCTTTGCTATCGTCCAACTTTGCCTTCAGAGTATGCTTGATGATTTTGTTAATTGCTTCAGTTTGCCCATTAGTTTGAGGATGACTCACAGCGGAAAAATCTTTCTTAATTCCAAGATTGCTACAGAATTCACGCATCTCCTTACTATCAAATTGCTTCCCATTATCAGAGATAATCTTATACGGAATCCCAAACCGACAGACAATAGATCGATTCACAAAATCTACCAACTTCTTTGCAGTGATGGTTGCCAAAGGTTCGGCCTCCGCCCATTTAGTAAAATAATCAACAGCCACTACCGCATACTTTACTCCTCCCTTCCCTTTAGGGAGTTCCCCAATTAAATCAATTCCCCACATAGCAAAAGGCCAAGGACTGGTCAAGGAAGTTAAAAGGACAGCAGGGCTATTCACAAAGTTAGCATACCTCTGACATTTATCACAAGCCTTGGCAAAATTGAAAGCATCTTCACGAAGCGTAGGCCAATAATACCCTTGTCGTAGCACCTTCTGAGCAAGTGATCCACCCCCCGAGTGATTACCGCAAATCCCTTCATGAATTTCTCGCAGGACATACCGACATTCCTCCCCATCAATACACTTCAGAAGTGGCTGATTAAATCCTCGCCGATAAAGGCTTCCTCCATAGTCAACATAATGAGCCGCTTTATACCTTAATCGCCTAGCATCACCCTTATCCTCTGGAAGTACCCCATCCTTCAAATATTTCCAGATCGGAGTCATCCAAGTGTCCTGTGCAGGTCCTTCTACCTGCATTAACCCTACTTCGGGAACGCTAGGCTCCTTTTGAACTTCCAAAGGGATTACCCCTAACAACGTGGCTTCCCTCTGAGATCCCAACTTAGCTAAAGCATCAGCCTCTGCATTACTATCTCTTGGCAACTGCTCCAATCTTGCTTCACGAAATAACCCCATTAACCGCTGAGTGCACTTCATATATAATTCAGTGCGAGGTCCACGCGCTTGGAACCCCCCATTAACTTGATATACCACCAACATGGAATCGCTCAAAATGTTTATATTCTCTACTTTCATCTCGTGAGCAAGCTTCAGACCCGAGATCAAGGCTTCGTACTCAGCATCATTATTCGTGGCATGGAAGGTAAAATGAATAGCGCTTCGCAGATGATGTCCCTCGGGGCTAATTAACACAATTCCAGCTCCAGCCCCTCCATTATTTACTGCACCATCTACATATAAAGTCCACCAAAGAGTCGGGCTAGACTGTTCTTCCATTGGAGGTGGTAGAGCGGTGGGTATAAGAGCTAATACATCGCCCTCTCGCTCTAAAGGAAACTCCAAAATGAAATCTGCAAGAGCCTGCCCCTTAATAGCACTCCTCGGTCTATACTCGACATCAAACTGTCCTAACTCAATCGCCCATTTTAGCATGCGACCTGAGGTTTCCGGCTTGTGCAATATCTGCCTCAGAGGGTACATTGTTCGAACCTCAACTTTATGCGCTTGAAAGTAAGGTCGTAACTTTCGAGAAGCCAATATCAAAGCGTATACCAATTTTTCCATGTTCGAATATCTCGTCTCCGCATCCAACAGCCTTTTACTAACATAATATATAGGGTGTTGAACGCCACCCTCCTCTCGCACAAGAACCCCACTAACAGAATATTCCGAAACAGCCAGGTACAGAATAAGTGTCTCCCCCACATGGGGTTTGGACAGCAGTGGAGGAGATCCTAAATGGTTCTTCAGTGCTTGAAAGGCATCCTCGCACTCAGATGTCCATTCAAACTTTTTTCCACCACCTTTAATGACTTTGAAAAATTCCTTGCACTTGTCAGAGGATTTGGAGACAAAACGATTCAACGCAGCAACTCTCCCTGTTAAACTTTGCACCTCCTTCACAGTTCGTGGAGACCTCATATCAAGAAGAGCCTGGATCTTTGCGGGATTCGCCTCTATTCCTCTATGATTAACCATGAATCCCAAAAACTTCCCAGACTCCACTCCAAATACACACTTCTGAGGATTAAGCTTCATGCGGAATTTTCGGAGAATTTGAAACATCTCGTCCAAATGTTGAATATGATCTCCCGCTTCCTTTGACTTTACCAGCATATCATCCACATAAACCTCCATGGTTTTCCCGATCTGATCCTTAAACATCATATTCACTAACCTTTGATAAGTCGCCCCTGCGTTAATCAAACCAAAAGGCATTCCGATATAACAGTACAAACCTCTATCAGTGATGAATGAAGTATTCTCCTGATCAGGCCCATACATCGGTATCTGGTTATAACCTGAGTAAGCGTCCATAAAACTAAGAAGAGCATGCCCAGCAGTAGCATCTACCAATTGATCAATCCTAGGAAGGGGAAAACTATCCTTCTTACAAGCTTTGTTCAAGTCAGTAAAATCGACACAAACCCTCCACTTCCCATTAGACTTCTTTACTAAAACAGGATTCGCAAGCCAATCCGGATAGAAGGATTCCCTAACAAGACCAACTTTCAGCAATCGATCAACCTCTTCTTTCAAAGCCATAGCCCGCTCACCGCTAACCGCACGTCTCTTCTGGCGAACTCCCTTCTTGGTAGGGTCTATATTAAGGTGATGACACATCACTCCTGGATCAATCCCTATCATGTCGTCGTGACTCCAAGCGAAAACATCTAGATTCCCTCTCAAAAAGGTAACCAGGTTAGCCCTTAAGTTTGCCTCCAATCTTCCTCCAATATACAAAACCTTAGAACAATCATCCACATCCACCAGAATGGGTACGGTGTCTTCGGCTTGCCCCATTTTCTTGTTGAGTTCTGGCAATCGGGGATCCAAGTCAAACTCAACTTCCTTTGTCCCACTGGATGCACCCTCCTCTCGCATAGAAACGACCCCGCCCATGAAAAGAGAGGAATCTTTTGTCACATTTTCTGGTGATTCGACTATTGGAGTATCCCCACAATCCATTATAAATTTTCCCTTCTTTGCTCTAAGACTCCTTTGTTCTTCTTCCTCATCAGTAACGTCTTCGACAATCCCTTCATGATACTGGTTTTGATCAACTGGATGAGGAGGAGCCTCAATCATCAATACCCTATACTTTGCATTGCAGTACCTTCTTTCATCATAACCAATTGCAGTACCTTCTTCGGAGGAAACCTTGCCATCATATACTTTTGCAACATCTTCCATCATAATCTCGACGGTTTCCCCCGGAGAGGGAGGTGCTTCCAAAAGAAAGAGTGGTGTGCTCAATTTAGCCAATTCCTCATATTTGGACAAAGCATCATCCTCAGGGAATTCCACTGTATACACCATACTAGTAACTGCCTTTCCTGACGATTTGGGTCCGAAAGATTTCAAGGTTTCCCGAGCACTCTCCTCTTTGAAATCCAGCATCTCCTCCCCTTGCTTACCCTTCGAAGAAGACTTCATCATCTTATTATAGCAATCCCGAGAATCATACTGACACCCTTTTACACATCCAATCCCTGCAGGCGTAGGAAACTTCATCGCCAAATGGTAGATTGACGTTACCACCCTCATTTCCTTTAAAACTGGCCGTCCCAGTAATGCATTGTAACATGTAAGCTGATCAACCACAAGAAACTCAAAAACCTGAGTAGCAGAGTAAGGCTCTTCTCCTAAAGTGAGAGGTAACTTCACAGTGCCCTTAACACGAACAGAATCTCCTGTGAAACCGTAGATATGAGTAGTTCCTTGAGTCATCTCCTTATCCAGTAGTCCCATCTTTTTATAAGTTCCATAATAAAGGATGTTTACAGAACTCCCATTGTCAATAAACACTCGATGAATACTCCTAGACCCAATTTTTACATTAACAACTAAGGCATCACTGTGTGGATGATGAACCCACCTTGCATCTTCCTCGGAAAAAATAATCTGGGTGTCCTCTCCTTTGAACATCTTCGGAGGTCTTTCTGATAAATGATTGACATTAGTAAGCGGAGGATGCTTAGCTTCTCGAGCGTATCTTTCCATAGCATTCCTACCGTTCCCTCCAATGTGTGGACCACCAAAAATCGTATGAATACTCGCTTCCCGTACGAACGGGATCTTTTCTTGCTGTTCTGGCTTATCCTTATCGTCGGGAACTTCCTTTTTGTTCCCCTCCCCTGGAGGAATAGGACCCTTCTGCCTCCGTACTTCCTTCACCCATTCAGTCAGTTTTCCACTCCTGATCAACAACTCAATTTCCTCCTTCAAATGCCGACATTGATAGGTTTCATGTCCACTTGACTCGTGATATGCGCAGTATCTCCTTTTATCCTTCGATGCATTTTTCGAAAGTGGTTTAGGTATACTGTACAACCCTTCTCCTTTTGTGACCTCGAAAATATGATCAATAGATGCCACCAAAGGTGTGAAAATGCTGGCCTGGGGAAATCCCTGATTCTTCTGAGCATAGAGTGGCGGAGGTGGATAGCGACGCAATGGGCTAGGTGACCTCGACCGTTCCTCTCTTCTGGTCTCAACAATATTGACATTACCACCTCCCGCCTTCCTCTTATCATTCCTAGGACTTGGTGATCTCTCCTTGCGCTTCCCCCTTCGACTGGCTTCTGAGTAATCATTTCTTTTTAAGGCTTCCTCCTCTCTTTTGAATGGTTCTGCCTGCGAATAAAGTGCTGCGAGGGTAGGAGGTTCTTTCCGCTGAAGTTCCTTCCAGAAATCCGAATTAACTCTCACCCCAGCAATAAGGAAATTCTTAATGGTCTCATCCGAGGCCCCTCGAACAGTAGGCACCTCTGCATTGAATCGTCGAAAATAAGATTGAAGAGTCTCCCCATCTCTTTGCTTTATATTAGCTAAGGTAGTAACAGGGGGAGCGTAAACAATGGAAGACTGGAATTGGATCAAAAACATTCTACGCATCTGTTCCCAAGAGGTGATGGAGGCTGGTCCCAACTTCTGAAACCATTGATGTGCATTCCCCCGTAGAGTGGAAGCAAGCAATCTGCATTTTGTCAAGTCTTCAACTTGGTAGAGTTCCATCTCAGTATTGAATCTTGCGATATACTCAGCTGGGTCTGAACTTCCTGTGAATCTTAGTTCTCCAACTCCACGAAAAGAAGGTGGAAGAGGTGCTTCTCGTACAGCAAGTGAAAAAGGGAGATGGGGCCGGCTCAAACATAGCACCTGCATGTCCCTCTGATTGTGCCAACAACCTGCGCAGGGCATTTAAATCAATATCTTCAAACCCGGGAAGTCTACGGGGGGCTTCCTCGCGTCGCTGCTGGTTTATTAATTCCTCAAATCGATATCGATCGCCAACGGTTGAGTTCTCCGGACGAGAAAAATTATATCCACGGGAGGTCATCAGATCTCTCTCCAAGTTAGATTCTATGGGTCCCCTCTGTCTCCCTTCTGCTTGATTGAAGAGATTGGCATACGATCTTCTTTCCCCATATCCCGAGCTATAATGATTCTGGGCTCTTACCTGAGGATCATGATACTCGGTTCGAACCATCGTAAGTGTCGCAGGATCAGATCCTCCCAAAATCTCGTTCTCATGATAAGAACGTTGCCTTTCATGTTCCGTGATCCTCTGACTATTAGCTCGAACCCCCCCTGTTTGAATTGATCGTCGAGGTTCTTCTCTATCCGGAGGGAGTTCAACATACGGATCGCCAAAAGTTAAAGCCCTGGGAGTGACAGCTCGAAACCTTTGATTTCCTCCAATCTCCCCAATGACTCGGACATCTCCCTCAAAAGGAATCTCCCTGTGCTGGTCACGCTGGTAGTTCATGTCAGATTCTCTACCGACGCGTTGATCTCCAACTAGTGTTTGATAGCTCGTTCCCCAGCCATTGTTTGGGTGTCGTCCGACTTGATTCAAACGAGATTCTTCGAGAAACTGCCTCTCCCTTTCCATTGCATCCATTCTTGCCCCCATCCGAGTAATTGTATTGCCCATGTAAGTGATCTGGTCGAAAAGCTCAGTATTACTCATCAGAACGGGAGGGTCTCCTCCTATCCGTGGAATTGGCCGTCTATCAGGCATCCTAGGCGTTACTGACCTTCGTTGCACACCCCCCGGGCGATCGGGATTCCTTATCACAGAGTTCCTTGCGACAGAGTTCCTTGCGACAGAGTTCCTTGGTGGTGGAGGGGGCAGGTTTTCTCTTGTCCTAACTTCTTCCATACGCCGATTATCAACACGTTCACGGTTTGACTGCGACATCCTTCCTCCTAAGATGTCAAAAGGCCCCTCCTTCTAGCGCCAATTGTTAACGGAGGAATTTGGGAAAACAAATTCGGGGAGGGTTGCTGGAATTGTGGTGGTGGTTGATGACGGCGAACGGCGTAGGACGTTTAGGGTTAGGGTTTACGATTTGGGGATGGCTGAGATTGTATGCTGAGATGTGTAGCAATTAAGATCGAATATCGAATTCTCTCTTTTTGTGCTAGGGTTTGCATCGTCCCATACAATGTGCCTACGTACCCTATTTATAGGGATCAAGCCAAACGTAGTTCTTGGGAAACAAGAAACCGTAATGGGCTAGGTTACCTTATGTGGGGAAGCCCATCAAATCAGGACCACCGCCTTTAGTGAAGTTCTCATGGGTTTTCTAGCCCAACTATTTCCTCGTAACGTGGCGGTTAGGTTATTGACCCGAGTTTTTTGGAGTCAATGCCTACCTTAAGCCACCAAAGAGGGATATCTAGTTATAGGGTTAGCCCTCTGGACCACTAAGGGCGATTCCTTTATAGGGAAATTCTCTGACTAAATTTGAAATGTAATTATCTTTTATTCTTATGGGGGAAATCCCCCTTTTGTCAACCTAGGGCGATTCCTGTAAACAGGCGAGTCCTCATGTATTGGGCGCTGTCCTTTTGTTAGATGGGCCGTAGCCCATTTAGGCATTTAAAACATAGATTTCCTTCAAAATAGGGCGAGCCCGATTTATGGGCGTAACAGTCATAAATAAATATGCGTTAATTCAAAGAGAAAACTGGTCCTGAGGTTGTCTTCAGCATCAGGGGAAGGTTATAACAAATTTGTATTGAGCATTTTTGTAAATATTAAATTTTTATCAGTAATTTACATAAATATCCTTAAATTTATATTTAAATTGTTTTAAGCTCATGTAGAATCCTGAAATCATACTCAGGCACATTTCAAATGAGTATTGAAAATTAGTAATCAACTAATTTGGATTTAGTAGAATGCACAAAGGAGTATTCGAAGATTAAAAATCAGTTGGAACGCTTATTGAATTTCAACTGCTCAATTAATATTCCCTAATGGCTTGTTTGGTAACTTGGAATTCATTTGAATTCCTGGAATTGACCAAATTTAGTGTTTGGTAAGATAAAAAAAATTTAGAATTGGAATTGATGAATTCCATACCAATTCAATATTAACTATTTTTTTGTAATTTGAAATTACAAGTGAAAGATAGTCATTTGAAATTCTTCTCCACCAAAATACATGAGCATCACATTTTTTTTTGGAATTTTTTTAGAGAAATAGTTTTTCTCGGGAAATTTTTTCTTTGAAAAATTATTTTCGAGGAAAATTTTCTCGTGAAATTTTTAGAAATTATTTTCCGGGAAATATTTTTAGAGAATTTTTTCTTTTCCCGGGAAAATGTTCTCGAGGAATTTTTCTCGAGAAATTTTTTTCCGGAAAAATTTTCTCGAGAAATTTTTTCTGGTAAATTTTTTTTTGGGAAAATTTTCTCGATAATTTTTTTCCGGGAAATTTTTCTCGATAATTTTTTTTTTCGGGAAAATTTTCTCGAGAAATTTTTCTAGGGAAAATTTTCTCGAGAAATTTTTTTCCGGAAAAATTTTCTCGAGAATATTTTTTCCGGGAAAATTTTCTCGAGAAATTTTTTTCCGGAAAAATTTTCTCGAGAATTTTTTTTTCGGGAAAATTTTCTCGAGAAATTTTTTTTCCGGAAAATTTTCTCGAGAATTTTTTTTCAGGAAAAATTTTCTCGAGAAATTTTTTTCTGGTAAATTTTTTTCCGGAAAAATTTTCTCGAGAAATTTTTTTTTGGGAAAATTTTCTCGAGAATTTTTTTTTCGGGAAAATTTTCTCGAGAAATTTTTTTCCGGAAAATTTTCTCGAGAATTTTTTTTCCAGAAAAATTTTCTCGAGAAATTTTTTCTGGTAAATTTTTTTTCATGAAAATTTTCTCGAAAATTTTTTTCCGGAAAAATTTTCTCGAGAAATTTTTTTCCGGGAAAATTTTCTCGCTAAATTTTTTTTTGGAAAAATTTTTCTCGAGAAAATTTTTTCCCGGGAAATTTTCTCGAGAAATTTTTTTCGCGAAAATTTTCTCGAGAATTTTTTTTCCGGGAAAATTTTTTCGAGAATTTTTTTTTCGAGAAAATTTTCTCGAGAAATTTTTCTAGGGAAATTTTTCTCGAGAAATTTTTTTCCGGGAAAATTTTCTCGAGAAATTTTTTTTCGGGGAAATTTTCTCGAGAAATTTTTTTCCGGAAAAATTTTTTCGAGAATTTTTTTCCCGGGAAAATTTTCTCGTGGAATTTTTTTCCGGAAAATTTTCTCGAGAAATTTTTTTCCGAGAAAATTTTCTCGAGAAATTTTTTTCCGAGAAAAAATTTTCGGGAACAGAAATTTTTTAAGCAAAAAATTTTCAAATTTTAAAATTTCTGAATTTGAAATTCTCATACTTACCAAACAAAGAATTTGGAATTGAAATCATGGATTTCAAATTTTGGAATTGAAATCTTGGATTTCAAATGAAATTGTAGTTCCCAAACGCCACCTAATAGTATTTGGTGAATCAGAGAAGGAAGCCCATTCTAAAACGTGGTCCAAGGCCCAGTCTCCGGTTTTGTTACCTCCATCCCCTTTATTCATCACTCAAAAAATTACAGAACTCGACAAGCTAAAGCAAGACTGCAAAGCCCTTGCCTCTCCACTCAGAAGAATCACAAAGGTTGGTGCTTTCTGTCATTTTAAGACACCCCTTGTCTTTATAATCACTTGAATATGCTTGCTTATATGTACAAACATATGCTCAAGAATAACAAATCTACTGCTATTACTTGTTTAAAATCAACCCATTTGTGTTTCTTGAATCCAACCCATAGATACTTATCACACAATGTTCAATCTCAAGTCACTGTTACAAGAGATTATGATGAGCCTGTTAAGGATCTTTTCAAGAATTATGGATTTAGTGATACCCAATTTTCCGAATTGGTCAAGAAGTACCCATCAATTTTATCTTTGAATATACGTATAGCCAAACCTAAGCTGGACTATCTACATTCATATGGGTTTACATCTAATGACCTTTGTCAAATATTCAAGTCTGATCGAGGTACTCTTGGATGTAGTTTAGAAAATCGCATTATACCATCTTGCGAGTTCTTGAAAAGTGTACTTAAAGATAATGCCAGTGTGATTATTGCGATTAAGAGGAATTCAAGGTTACTAAGGAAAGATATAAGTAAGACTGTAAAATCTAATGCTGATTTGCTGTTAAATCACGGGGTGCCTGAAAATAGAATTCGGGTGATGTTGAAGGACAAACCTGGAAGTTTGATGCAAGCTACAGGGAAGCTTAAAGTGATTATTGAAGAAGTTAAGGAATTGGGGTTTGATCCAGCAAAGAGAAGTTTTTTAGATGCAATCCACCTGTTTACTGCACTAAGCAAATCAACTCGGGAGCGGAAGTGGGATTTGTATAGAAAGTGGGGTTGGTCAGACGATGAAATTCTTTCTGCTGTTAGGAAACAGCCCTTAATCATGAGATTTTCAGAAGAGAAGATTGAGGGGTTAATGGATTTTTTAATTAACAAAATGGGCTGGGATGTATCACAGATTTTGTCTTATCCTCATGCGTTTACGTATAGCTTGGAAAATTGGACTATGCCGCGGTGTTTGGTTGTTCAGTTTTTGTTGTCAAAGGGTGTACTGAAGAAGAACTTGCCCTTGAGTTCGGTTGTAGGACCGAATGGGGAGAGATTTAAAAAAAGGTTTGTGGATAAATTCTGTGTTGATTTTCCAGAAGTGATTAATTTGTATGGAAGTGCGGAGGAAAATGCAAAGAAGTTTAGCAGAAAGGTCACCAACTAAAGTTACCTGTTTCGTCTAGATTACTAAAATAGAAGCTCTTAGATGTCATCCCCTAGATAGCATTTTAGTACTTCTAACAAAGAAGTGTGAAAGTTGTACGTGTTCCAAATTGACTGCTTCTTGGAAGCAAATGGTATGACAATGGTATTTGTATCTGGCAAATTCAAGCTTAAACTTTTTGTAACAGATTATTAGTAGGTTAGTAGTGTTAAAGAATCAGACCTGTTTCAGATTATAGACTATGTTGTTTCATGGGATCAATTATCCATTAATTGTTTTACATTTTGCTCTGATCATATGCTATATTTACGTTCGTAATGTTTCTTTATCACATGGACTAATTTTTAATCATTTTTTAAGTTTTTTCATGAGATTAACAATGCCTTATTTCCCCAAAAATGAGATATGCTATTATCAAAATTAGTCCTTGTGACTATTTAAGGGACTATATATGGTGGTAATCATAAAGAGTTAACAAAATGATATCTGATGGATCAGTGTTTTCATCTTGTTCTCTTGTTATGCATAGCTTGGATGACTGGACTATGCCACATTGTTTAGTTCAGTTTTTGTTGTCAAAGGATTTAGCGAAGGAGAACCTGAATTTGGGGATGCTCGAAGCACTCAGATGGGACAGGTTTAGAAGGGTTGTGGATAATTCTGTGTAAAATATACTCAGATGCTTAATTTGTCCGTAGGACAAAGGATTATAGAGAGAAAATTAGCTCGAGTAAGTTTCTACATGGGTAAAAAGATTCTTTGACCTCTTATGCTATTAAGAAAGAAGTAAGTTTCTGCATGGGGTAATAAAATTCTTTGACCTCTTATACTATTAAGTTGCGGATTAAGCTGTATCTGTTTGTTATTGGAAGAGTTCAACTAGTGATTTAGCGCAGAGACACCAACAGAGAGTTCAACTAGTGATTTAGCACAGAGACACCAACAGAGGTTCCTCAGTGCCTCATGCGTCGTCCCTAATCAGTTACAATTTTTGACAGATACATAATAAGAATGAACGGTTAGGTTGAGTGCATCTTCGTAATTATTCTTGACTGACCCTAATTACATTGTCAATTGGTTGGATTATTTCAAAACTTCGTTTGATACAGCTCCAGTTTTAGCATCAAAGAGTGGGGGATTTGTTAGAGTAATCGAGCATCATGTACCCCCTACCCCATGTTTATATTACGTTATCATTGTATACAATTTATTGTACGAGAATGTATTTCTTTGAAAAAAAAAGTGTTTGGTTAAATAATAAAGGGATATTCTGAATGGTACCCTTTTGGTATTGACTTTTTTGAATGGTATCACTGCATATTTTTGATTTACGAGTGGTACCATCAAGATTTTGTCTTCTCAATAAAAATACTCTTCCGTCATTAAAAAATTAGTCAAACGTTAGTTAAACAGTAATTTTAATGGAATATTTTTAATGGTACCCTTCTGATATTGGCTTTTCCGAATGGTACCCTTGTAAAATTTATATTTAATTCAATTTTGATCCTATAAATATTTAAAAAATATGTGGGTCTTTGTAATTTCATACTCTTCATTTTAAAATTTTAAAGTTTAATTTTTCACCAATTTTCCATTTAATTTCGAGTTTTAGAAGTTATTTAATTGGTTTTAAATTGTACTTCAGCATAGTGAAATTACCTTTTTGCCCCTATCTTTTAATCCCTAAACACCCAGTTCCCCCAATTAGGTGTGTTGAAATTTTGGTATTTCTCTATTGTTACGAATTGGTTATGAGAGTGGGTTGGTTCTAGTCTTGAAGCATCCAATTTTTGGAGCTCCACCACGATCACCTGTGTCGGCAGTGAAATTGAAAGAGACGATGTTGTGGAATCTCATTCTTTTTCATTGATTCTTGCTGGGTTTACATTTCTGTGATGATTAATAGTTGATAACAATTGTATGAACATTTGTTTAGCATTAAACATTTGATTAATGTTTTGCTTAACAGAAGGGTATTTTTATTGTGAAGACAAAATCTTGAGGGTACCATTCGGAAAAACCAATATCCGAAGGGTACCATTAAGAATATCCCATTAAAATTACTGATTGACTAATGTTTGACTAACTTTCTAATGACGGATGGGTATTTTTATTGAGAAGACAAAATCTTGATGGTATCACTCGTAAGTCAAAAATATGCAGTGGTACCATTCAGAAAAGCCAATACCAGAAGGGTAACATTGAGAATAACCTAATAATAAAAAAAATATTGAATATATAAAATTTGTTGAGCCTATAATATGTTGTGTTTCGGTGAAATTTTAATATGGCAATATGATGTGTAATTTCATTAGAATATCTCCAATGATGAAAAACTCTTAGTTAAAAATAGATCTGAACTGTCATAAATAAAAATTATGGAAAATATTTAAAAAAATATTTATTTTCAATGGAACATTTTAGACAATGCCATCATGTTGACAATATCTATCGAACCTCTAAATACCATAGACTATAGTGAAATGCAACATCATTTATTATCATATTAAAATAAAATATTATATTTTTAGAAATAATAATAACATACTATTTTTAAAATATAAACAATCAATATAAGCAATTCCATTGGAATATAATACATTACAAATTCAACAAATTTTATATAATTAATATTTTATATCATTTTAGCCAAACATTTTAGTCAACATCGTTGGAAATGCTCTTACGGGTCATTACGGGTCTGTAAAATTTAGCAAATATAGTCAATCTATTAAGATTGACTAAATTTTTTGCTAAAAGGTTTATAAATTGTATCATTTAAGTTGTGAAATTTTTACAAAATATCTATGTATCTTATTTATGTTTTGTTAGACAAGATTTTAGCTAAGGATTTTATTTCATCGGAAATACTCTAATAACTAACTAATTTCTAGGCAATGTCATAAATTGAGTGAAGGACATATATAACCGGTTTTTAAAACATTGATGACAAAAATAACCATATTTTAATAATTAAGCAAAAATAGTCGATGAAATATATATTACATAATACGCATTTGATAAAAGGGTATTATATAATAAATTATATTTTTACTGAAGTTACACAAACGAGATTGGAGTATTCTTTGATTGGATACCACAATCTCATATGCAAAAATGTCCAAAATAGTACAAAAAATTGACAGATTTGTCCAAAATAGCACCCTATAAATTTTTGGCACTTACCTAACACATCCTTAAGTTAACACCTATAATATATGCATTAATGGCTTTAATATGAATCCCACACTACAGATCGAAGAAAAAGAACGGCAACACATGGAGGGTCCCACAATACACACATTGCATGTGAGGTAAGTCATAAATTCACGACATAACGCAGGCTTGTAATGCGTCAGGCTGTTAACACATTTTGTAAATGCGTTTAGGTAAAACGCAAGAAAACTATGCGTTGCTATTATTGAATTTTTTTTTTATTTTTTTTTTTTTTGAAAGAAAGGAAATTTCATTAAAAAGAAGAATCTCTTAGTACAGCCTCTTCCAAACAAGAAGGGAGAGACAAGAACTCATTATGGCAATTAACTAAACAGGGTAATCGAGCACATTCATGAACAACCCTATTAGCATGATTCCTAACGAAGTGAATAGAAGTGTTAACTAGTTCCCTCAGGAGGATGTTGCACTGATCGATCACTTCTCCCACTTCTAACAAATTCCCCACATTCCGTCTGATACCCAGAACCACCAGCATCGAATCTGTCTCCAGCTCCAATCTCTGCCCAACCAAACCCTTCGACTTTACCCATGACAGAGCTTCCCTAACCCCAATCGCTTCTGCTTCAAACACAGTGGACGTAGGGGGCATGCACATAGTTCTTCCTGCTACAAACACTCCGTTGCTATCTCTTATAACCATTCCCACTGAGACATTCTCAGAAGAAGAACGGAAAGAAGCGTCCACATTAATCTTCAACACACCAGTCACTGGAGGTTTCCACTTCGTAGGATATTTTGGAGTATGTTGAGGATGGATATTGGAGATGTTCTTAAACTTAGCACGAGCTGATCTCCACTCAGAGACGTGATTAAAACTGTTGTCCATAGCGATAGCTGCTGAAACAGATTTTCCTTCCCAGACTCGCTTGTTTCTCCACATCCAAATGCCCCACAGAATCGTGCAAACTTTCATACTATCCTCCATTTTGCCACTAGACAGTGTGTCAAGAATCCAAGATGGGGCGTCTTCAATCTGGCTTGTGTCCAAAACCATTCCAGCATGCTGCCAACACTGGTTTGCGAAGGGACAATCAAAAAAGAGATGCAGTAGGTGCTCAACATCTGAATTACACATGGAACACGTACTTGTCACTCGAACTCCTTTGAATCTAAGCCGCCATCGAGTAGGAATTGTATTCCTACATAATCTCCAAATGAAAATCTTGATTTTATGAGGAATGAATAATGACCATAATTTCAAACAAGGGTTTTTGGTTATTTGAAGGAGAGAGCTAGTAAACGGATACAAGGTTGGTACAAGAAACCGGTTTCTCGTGCGGGGAAAGCAGTCCTTATCAAAAACGTTGCTCAAGCAATACCAGCTTACACAATGTCTTGCTTCCTTATGCCGAAGTCTTTATGTCAGGAGCTTGAGATCATGTTTAACAAATACTGGTGGCGTTCGAGCGGGGACAATGGCAAGGGCATCAATTGGTTGGCATGGGATGCTATGACAGGTTCGAAAGCTTCTGGTGGGCTGGGGTTCAGAAACCTCTATGGTTTCAACATTGCTCTTCTGGGGAAACAGTGCTGGAACATGATGAACAACCCAAGTTCATTGGTTGCTCGAGTCTACAAGGCTCGATATTTTCTGAATTCAAGTATGTTTGACGCTCAGAAAGGCCGTAATTCGAGTTATATTTGGCAAGGTTTGGTTACTGCCATGCAAGCACTTCGATCAGGCTTTAGATGGGTAGTTGGAAACGGGGAAAGTATCTATGCAACAAGGGACCAATGGTTGAGGGGGAAAGAAGACTTCTGTGTTGTGAATGATCACAGATATGCTGGCAGGACAGATAAGGTTTCATCTTATATTGACGCTGGTACAAAGAGTTGGAGAATCCCTCAAGTTTTTGAGAACTTTTTGCTTGAAGATGCGAGAGCTATTATCTCTATTCCTCTTCCTCAACGTGACACTGAGGATCGTGTTGTGTGGGCTGGTTCGAGCACAGGGATTTACACTGCCAAAGAGGGCTACAGACTTTGGCTCAGTCTTCAAAATAATGCATACAATGTTACTCCTGCTATTATTGAATTTTAGTTGGCTGTCACACTAACGCAAGCTTGATTTATGTTTTGAGGGTAACACATGATGAATGTGCGTTTTCTAAGTGCTAGTGATAGGCCAACTTTAATCAGAATGTTATTTTGGTCATTTTTACTTTAAATTGTGTTAAAATGGACCATAACCCTAACTTACATATATCACACTTTTTTATGCGTAAAACCCATCTAATTTGAAAATGGGCTAAATGGCAGTTAGGTTACTCAATTGACTGAAAACTTTCAATTGGGTTATCCAATTAAAAAAACTTTCAATCAGGTTACACAATTAATAAAAAATTTCAATCGTAGCACTGAGATTTACGGACGTTAAAAAAAAGACAGAAAGATGAGTCAGCATGAATCAGGTTCGTAAAACTCAGTGACCTGATTGAAAATTTTTATCAGTTATGTGACATGATTGAAAATTTTTATCAATTATGTGACCTGATTGAAAACTTTTATCAATTATGTGACCTGATTGAAAGCTAGTCAATCGGATAAAAGCTAGCCATGTCAACATGATGAGTTTTCTTTCCGTCTCTTTTTAACGTCCGTAAATCCCAGTGACCTGATTGAAAGTTTTTATTAAGGGATTGATGTTCCTGAGGTTACCTCAGGAAAGTTACCTGAGGTAACTATGATTCCCATATGAATGCACGAGGGTATAACTGTAATTACAGACTTTTTTAGAAGATTTTCAATATTTACAAAAATACCACAATATTTTTATACTGTAACCTCAGGTAACTCTCCTGAGGTAATCTCAGGAGCTTTTTTCTCTTTTATTAATTATGTGATTTAATTGAAATTTTTTTGAATTGAATGATCCAATTGATAATTTTTAGTCAATTGAATGACCTAACTGCCATTTAACTCATTCGAAAATCCAACTCTTCTCTTCTATCATGGTACCTTTCTTAATCTTTTTTCTGGTAATATTATATGTATAAACATGGATTGGGTGAAATATTGATTAGAGTATATTTGATCTGTGTTTATAACATGATTTGAGGAGGGTATCAATTCAACTTCCTGATCCATGTATGTGGTTTTATGATCGGATCATAGTGTTTTGATTAGACAAATATCGAGTGAAAGATAAATACTATACTCATTTATCTTTTGGGTATCCAAACATTTATATATGACCACTTTTTTCTTTTTTGCTAATTTATGAATGACCACTTTATTCAATGTTAACATTTCGGTATCAGTTTGTAATATTTAGATTATTTTTGTCATTATTTCTCATAAATATGGGTTAATTCACATGAGTATTGAAAATTACTATACTCTGTTCATTCATTTGTTAACATTTAAGATAAAAGACTAGCCTTTTAAAGTGTATATAAAAAATAGTTTTATAATTTATTTTTTAAATTTTTTTAAAGTAAAAGATTAAACATTAAATTTTTATTCAAAAAAAATTAAAAAAATTAATGAAATTATAATTTATAGAAACCAAACATTCAATTCCAAATGTTAAAAATTGGATGGAATATAATGAATAGTAATCAACTAATTTGGATTTAGTCGAATGCACAAACTAGTATTCGAAGATTAAAAATCAGTTGGAACGCTTATTTGAATTTCAATTGCACAATTAATATAAATCAATTTTGACAAAGTTACCACTGAGCCAAATTGTATGATGCAGTTGACCATATGTTTTTCTCCCAAATTAACTACTAGTACGTAGTATTATTTTGACCATAATAATATTAATTATCTTATGGTGTAATCATACTTACTGAGAAGGAAGCCCATTATAAGAGCAAGTCCAACAATGTCCTACATTATGCCCTATAAATATTAGAGAAAAGGCCCTCTTTATCACAATTTGGAGATAAAATGCCCTAATTATCACAAACTGAAAAAATGGCCCTTTTTATCACGGAAAAACGCAACATTATCTCACGTTTTTTAAAAACGCAAAGGCGTCTTGCGTTATTGCCTATTTAATATCTGAAATCGATTTTCCAAAAAAAAAAAAAATTGTGAAAAAACGCAACATTATGTTACGTTTCTAAGAAACGTAAGTCCTACTGGCGTTTACACCTGTGGGCCCCGCAAGGGTGATCAATTTTCCAAAAAAAAAAAAAGAAAAAAACATTGATAACGCAACATAATTATGCGTGGTTAACTTTTTTTTTTAAAAAAAAAAAGGAAAAAAGGTGGTAACGCAACACGCCAATGCAGTACTCAAAAACGCAACACGCCCTTGCGTTATTCTGTGATATAAAGGGCCATTTTCCTGGGGTGTGAGATTTAGGGTCATTTGACTCCAAATTGTGATATAGAGGGCCAACACCCTAAATATTATAAAAATTAGTGTCCTAGTGATTTAAGACATTATTTTTATGTATCAATTCCAACAATATGTCTTATCCTTGTGCCTTATTATTAAAATAATAATATATTTGATAAAAGAATGGAAGAAAAGGAGGAAAGTGGATTTTTTTATTGATAAAAAATGAAATAAGGCATGATTAGCGGTGTCCTAAAAATAGGGCATGAAATGAATGTCTTAGGGGGTGGTATTGTGTTAAGACTTTTAAAGACTTTCAATGATTTTAAAAGTTATGGGGTATTCAATTCTAACTTTTAAAGAGTCTTTAAAAGTATGGTGTTATTCAATTAAGACTTTTAAGAAGTATTTAAAAGTAGGGCGGTATTGAATTTAGACATTTATAGACTCTTTATAAGTATCGTGTTATTCAAAAAGTCAATGACTTTTAATGAGAATGACTTTTAACAAAAATTATAACTACATCCCTTGAAAAAAAGTCATGAACTTTTTGATAAGATTTGGCATGACTTCTAATAATTCTATTAAAATCATCTTGAATAAAATTGTTTCATCTATTGCCAATAATTTTTTTTAAAATTTCATGTCGCTTTTATTCTCTTTCTTCCTCTTCTTGCATCTCTTTTTCTTCCTCTTCTTGGTTTTTCAATTTTCATATTATATTCATTTTAGTAAACAATATTATTGAGGGTGCGATCTTTTGCAATTTTGTAAAACTAGATCATCTTTTGCAATTTTGTAAAACTAGATCATAACACACAAAGTAAAATAAGAATTCATCAAACATTATAGTAATTCATGGGCTTCTAAAAATATTATGCTTGCAAAAATTCACATAAAATACCAATAAAATAGCTTTGCATCATAAAAATATTGCTGGCTAATGACATAGCTCTGCATCATCATTAGCTATGAATAGTGACAAATATATAATTTTTAGATAAAAATATGCAATGAATACTCAATTTAACAAGAAATATACCTTGTACTCAATTTTTTGGTGGCCGGATTAATCAGAGAACACACGATCGAAATTAGATTGCAGTGAAAAAAGGTTAAAGAATTTCACAACATTGACTAATATATAATCTTTGTAATTAGTCTAGTAAACCACAAAATCTATCAAAAAGTCTATGAAAGTTTTTAGAAGTCATTTCATTAGGAGTCATTAAAAGTATTTCGAAATTTTAGTGACTCACCAAGAATCATTAAAAGTCATTAAAAGTTTGTAAAATCCATAAAAGTGAATACCCCAAAAATTGTCATTAAAAGTCATAATACAATACCACCCCCTTAGTGTTTTAAGGCATCACTAAGACATTGTTGGAGCATATTTTTTCCCAAATACCCTAAATTTTAGCTAAGACCGTCAATTTTGAACATTGTTGACTTGCTCTAAGGCCCAATCTCCGGTTTTGTCAACTATCCATCCCCTTTATTTTTCACTCAACAAAAATTACAGAACTCGACAACCTAAGCAAGACTGCAAAGCCCTTGCCTCTCCACTCAGAAGAATCACAAAGGTTGGTGCTTTCTATCATTTTAAGACACCCCTTGTCCCCTATTATCACTTGAATATGCTTGCTTATATGTACAAACATATGCTCAAGAATAACAAATCTACTGCTATTAGTTGTTTAAAATCAACCCATTTGTGTTTCTTCAATTCAACCCATAGATACTTATCACACAATGTTCAATCTCAAGTCACTGTTACAAGAAATGATGATGAGCCTGTTAAGGGTCTTTTCAAGAATTATGGATTTAGTGATACCCAATTCTCCGAATTAATCAATAAGTACCCATCAATTTTATCTTTGAATATACGTATAGCCAAACCTAAGCTGGACTATCTACATTCATATGGGTTTACATCTAATGACCTTTGTCACATATTCAAGGCTGATCGATGTATTCTTGGACGCAGTTTAGAAAATTGCATTAAACCATCTTGCGAGTTCCTGAAAAGTGTACTTAAAGATAATGCCAGTGTGATTATTGCGATTAGGAGGAATTCAAGGGTACTAAGGAAAGATATAAGTAAGACAGTAAAATTTAATGCTGATTTGCTGTTAAATCACGGGGTGCCTGAAAATAGAATTCGGGTGATGTTTAAGGACAGACCTGGAAGTTTGATACAACCTACAGAGAAGCTTAAAGTGATTATTGAAAAAGTTGAGGAATTAGGGTTTGATCCAGCAAAGAGAACTTATTTAGATGCAATCCACCTGTTTACTGCGCTAAACAAATCAACTCGGGAGCGGAAGTGGGATTTGTATAGGAAGTGGGGTTGGTCAGACGATGAAATTCTTTCTGCTGTTAGGAAACAGCCCTTAATCATGAGATTTTCAGAAGAGAAGATTGAGGGGGTAATGGATTTTTTAATTAACAAAATGGGCTGGGATGTATCACAGATTTTGTCTTATCCTCATGCCATTACGTATAGCTTGGAAAATTGGACTATGCCGCGGTGTTTGGTTGTTCAGTTTTTGTTGTCAAAGGGTGTACTGAAGAAGAACTTGCCCTTGAGTTCGGTTGTAGGACTGAATGGGGAGAGGTTTAAAAAAAGGTTTGTGGATAAATTCTGTGTTGATTTTCCAGAAGTGGTTAATTTGTATGGAAGTCCGGAGGAAAATGCAAAGAAGTTTAGCAGAAAGGTCAACAACTAAAGTTACCTGTTTCGTCTAGATTATTAAAATAGAAGCTCTTAGATGTCATCCCCTAGATAGCATTTTAGTACTTCTAACAAAGAAGTGTGAAAGTTGTACGTGTTCCAAATTGACTGCTTCTTGGAAGCAAATGGTATGACAATGGTATTTGTATCTGGCAAATTCAAGCGTAAACTTTTTGTAACAAATTATTAGTAGGTTAGTAGTGTTACAGAATCAGACCTGTTTCAGATTATAGACTATGTTGTTTCATGGGATCAATTATCCATGAATTGTTTTACATTTTGCTCTGATCATATGCTATATTTACGTTCGTAATGTTTCTTTATCACATGGACTAATTTTTAATCATTTTTTTAGTTTTTTTCATGAGGTTAACAATGCCTTCGGCTGGATTAATATTTCCCCAAAATGGAGATATGCTATGATCAAAATTAGTCCGTGTGACTATTTAAAGGGACTAAATATGGTGGTAATCATAAAGAGTTAACAAAATGATATCTGATGGATCAGTGTTTTCATCTTGTTCTCTTGTTATGCATAGCTTGGATGACTGGACTATGCCACATTGTTTAGTTCAGTTTTTGTTTGTCAAAGGATTTACCGAAGGAGAACCTGAATTTGGGGATGCTCGGAGCACTCAGATGGGACAGGTTTAGAAGGGTTGTGGATAATTCTGTGTAAAATATACTCAGATGCTTAATTTGTCGGTAGGACAGAGGATTATAGAGCGAAACAGCAGCTCGAGTAAGTTTCTACATGGGTAAAAAGATTCTTTGACCTCTTATGCTATTAAGAAAGAAGTTTCCAGTTGGCAAAAAAAAAAAAAAGAAAGAAGTTTCTGCATGGGGTAATAAAATTCTTTGACCTCTTATACTATTAAGTTGCGGATTAAGCTATATCTGTTTGTTATTGGAAGAGTTCAACTAGTGATTTAGCGCAGAGACACCAACAGAGGTTCCTCAGTGCCTCATGCGTCGTCCCTAATCAGTTACAATTCTTGACAGATAATAAGAATGAACGGTTAGGTTGAGTGCATCTTCGTAATTATTCTTGACTGCCCCTAATTACATTGTCGATTGGTTGGATTATTTCAAAACTTGGTTTGATACAGCTCCAGTTTTAGCATCAAAGAGTGGGGGATTTGTCAGAGTAATCGAGCATCATATACCCCCTACCCCATATTAATATTACATTTTGGCTTTGTTTATTAACTTCTCTTTTTTTCCCTTTCCCACCGGCTTCACCATGGTTTTCATTTCTTTTTCATATTGTAGTCGATTAGATCCGGGTTCAGAAGGACTGCAGGAGCTTGATCTCTCATCTATGGAGGTCAAACTTTAGCCTTATCTTCTCTCATTCTTATATATAGTCTGAATGCATATCTAAATAAGTTTGCAAAAGAAGCTGTGGCATAGAGTTAATCCACAATTTACAAAAACTCCTTTTGTAATCGATTGCACAACTTCTTTTGCAAAATAAGTTTGCAAAAGAAGTTGTGCAATCGATTAGGAGCAAGGCGCCTATGTTATCTTATTTTGGTACTTTAGTTAATGATTGTAGGGAGCTTCTAGAAGAGTTCCCGGAAGTGTCTTTAGTGTTCATTAGACGGTCTGCTAATGGTGTTGCTCACTTCCTCGCAAGAGCATCCCGTTATGTTGCTGATCGTATTATTGGGAGGGGTGATGTCTCTCCTGAATTTCTCAATGTAATCATGAAAGATTGCCAGTAATGGATAGTTTTCCTTTGGTTTCAAAAAAAAAAAAAAAAAAAAAATCCACAATTTACAAAAACTACATAAAAAAATGGAGTGTAATGGTCTCCCCCCCCGCCCCGAATACAATGGTATAGAATCACAGGTTTTGTCTTGTCATTCTCTTGTCATGATTTTTTGTTGGTATATACAAAATGTTGTTGTCAAAGGCTGTATCAACCGATAACATGGCTTTGGTTACGTAAAATATCAAGTGCGGCGTTCGATAGAATAGATGGACAAGAGAGAATCGAAGCAACACTCTTTTTGCTAAATAACCAAAGCAAAATACCCGCTAAATCAAGTTTCCACATGTGTGGGCTTACAATTTCTTAACCATGATTTAGTTAAAACAATCAAATAGATCTTGACGAGAAAAAGGAAAAGCCAATCAAATAGATTACAAAAATATTTGCTGAATACCCCCTCCTAGTCACTGTTAAATAGGTCTGAAAAATCACCGATAAATCGGCCAAAAATCGGTCAAAATATTAAATATTATTTAATTAAACCTGAAGATTTTGGGTTAAACTCATAATATATGATCTCAATTTAATTTATATATAAATTAAATATATTTTTTGTATACTGTATATTGAGAACAAAAAGGAGAAGTATAACATTACCACCAATTATAAAATTTTGTTTACTAATACATGCAAATACAAAATATAGTACATACAACAATTTTATGTTCAACACACAAATAAAAAAAATCTTAATATATAAATTTATAAATATACACTAATTAGAATAATATACACAAAACTTTTTGTTTTTGCTAAATAAATTATTGTTTTGTTAAATAACTTCATACATCTACATTTAATATGTCATGTCATTCTGACGCATATTTTGAGTAGACAACTATTATGTGCAAATAAATTTTTTAAATTATATTTAGTTATAAATGATTAAAATGATGAATGAAAATATGATTATTTAAAGCTTCGCAAGTTTCTAAAATTTTCATATATATAATCTATGTACACGAAATAATACTAGTAATTATTTTATCAAGAATATATATTAATAGTTTAAATGGGAGTGATACTCATAAATACTTATACACCTAATTTTTGTGATGTACAAGAAAAATTTAATGTTCATATATGAGAGATACTTTTATAATTACGATCAAATATTTATAATTTTATCAATAAAATACATTATTTACTCGTTTAATTATCTAAGCACGTATTTAGCTCTATTTTTTAAATTTTAATTTTACAATCTTAATCGTTAACCTGTAATATTAAACAAACAATTTGAAGCGAAATTTTTTTTCTTATAAACATATCTTAAATTTCACAGAAATGTATTCAAATGTACAGACAGTATATTCCAACTAAAACATGTGACTTCTCTCACTCCACTAGCCTGTGTTCAACAACAATTTTTTTACCATTTTGCTTCTTCTCCATGCATTGATTTCGATAATCATCCTAAATTATCTTTACATTTTTGTTGGTATGATTATCCTCTTTCTCTGTGTGTCTCTCTGTGTCTATATATATATTATCTTGCTCAGTTTCAAGATTTGATTTTTTTGATGATTTTTTGTGTAATTTGATGTTTCAGGGTCTGTGAAACATGGAAATGAAGCTCATTTATCATCAATATCTTACCCTTTTGATTGGTTGTGCTATGCTTCACCTTGGAGACTCTAGCAGGGTAAATAGCTTATATCTTCAAGAATTGATTTTTAATTTGTGGGAATTTATTTGAATTTTACTGATGATTTGTCTTGTTGTTTTAATGGATTGTAGGTGTCGAATGATTCGATAAATCTGCATCTGGTAGCTTCTTCTGGTGATGAAACCAGTAGTGCTGGTATTGGTACATTTTTTATTACTGTTTGTTTTAGAAATTTTGTATCTTTCTGAGTTTAGGTCTAGTAATTGCTGTAATTTTGGTTATTATGATGTTGCCTTGGTTTAATTTATTTATATTCCCCTGAATTAGTAGTAGTTCATTCAATTTATAAAACTGTAGAAGATTATAATAATTATATCCGAAAAAGGATGCATAGTCGGAAGCTTTTAGTGATTCGAAAGTTTTGTTGTTTTTTTTACTATTGATCCTGTCGAGATTGTCAAGACCAATTTTAGGTTTCGTTCCGTTTTTACTTGCTAAGATTCAGACCTGGCTTGGCCCATGTATCAGTATTTCATGAGAAAATCATTTTAATATTTAGTATAATCTTTAGTTAAGTTTCTTTCTTACTTGAATGAGATAATTAGAGATACAGTTGTTAATAATTAATTGCTAGATGTGCATATTATTCTCCCTTCAAGTTGTCTTTGCAATTTCAGTCCACAAGTACGATATATCAATAACAAATGTTAGTTTCTGTTAAAAAAAAAAACCAACAAATGTTAGTTTGATGTATCTTAAAAAATCAAATGTATCTCCTTTTCTACTGCATTAATATGTATACGATGCTAGTTTTTCTTTTCATATAGATATTCTTGCTTTGATTCCTTTGATATAACAGGAACACGACAATAACTTATGAATCCTTGGTCTTGTTGTTTAAGAAATTGTTTACAAATGAGACTATTTGATAAACACAGATGAATTATCTCCATTGTTTATTATGATGGTAATTAATGCATTTTTATATACAAAATTTTAATCTATATAGTTTTTGTTTAAATCTGTACTTCGTTCATGCAGGACCATGCCCTTCCGGCTGGGTTATGAGCCCAAGTAAGAGAAAGTGTTTTCAATATATAAAGAATTATACATCATGGGATGAATCAGAGAGGCATTGTCAAGGTAACCAAGGACACTTAGCAGCGATTGGATCAATTCGGGAACTAAAATTTGTTGAAAAGCTATGTGATGAAGTCGTAAATGGATGCTGGATTGGAGGCAGAAGGAACAAAAATGCAATTGTTGTGGAGTGGAGATGGTCAGACAAGACAACATGGAATGCATCTATTATTCCTCAGACACATCTCAGGTTCAATTGCAACAATTTGTCATGCCAGAGTGATGAAAAGATCTCTATGTGTACACTAACTTTGGGGACTAATGGAAGTAATCTTGTTACTGAGAATTGCAATTCATCTCATGCTTATATTTGCATGACTCATATAGGTATTCTGTTACCTTTGCTTAGGCTGCGGATTTTGTAGTCATATTCCTTTCTTTTCGGTGTATGTTATAACTATACATGGTTACATGAAATTGAGACTCAAGTCTTTGTATATATGTAGTTGATACATTTTCTAATCTTCCTTTCAAGAAATAATCTTAGTTTTCCTTTTTACCTTTCAGAGAATAAATGTCATCATATGTGCTGTCACAGAGAGTATCTCATTAGCCTTGCTGTTGTGAGTGGAGTAATACTTTGCATATCATTAAGCGTTGTGGTTTGGCTTCTAGTGTATAGGCATAGTAAAAGGCGTAAAAAATCACGCAAATCATCTAATCCAGCAGCATCAGCATTGGTCCAGCATTCATGGGAAATTTTTACGCGTGACGAATTAAGGTCAATAACCAAGAATTTCATTGAAGGAAACCGTCTTCCTGGGGATGCCAAAACAGGTGGCACATATTGTGGAATTCTCCCTGATGGTTTGAGAGTTGCAGTTAAGAGGTTGAAGAGGTCGAATTTTCAAAGAAAGAAAGAATTCTTTTCTGAAATTGGAAGGGTAGCAAGACTTCATCATCCAAATTTAGTTTCTGTGAAGGGATGCTGCTATGATCATGGTGATCGCTACATCGTTTATGAGTTCATAGTTCATGGGCCGCTGGATAGATGGTTACACCATATTCCAGTGGGAGGTAGAAGTTTAGACTGGGTCATGAGAATGAATGTTGCCACCACTCTTGCTCAAGGAATTGCGTAAGTAAAATCCTATTGGTTGCCTTAAAGATGAAATTATTTGCATGTAATCTTCTGTAGTGGATCATCTGCTACCACACTTTGCTTTTGATATATTGATATGTAACACTGGAAAGATTGATTACTCTGCTCATTTTACATTGCAAACTTGTTAGGAGGTGCATTTCTTTCCTATTTTGGAAGTGGGTATACCACATAGCAGCATTACAGTGTATGTGCTAGGCTTTTAGCACTTGCTGCTATCTCTTTTAACCAATTTAAGCTGGCTTATGTGTTTCTGCTTTCCTCTTTCTACTTTTTTAAATAATTAGCAAGGGGCCTCTCGATATTGCATTTTGGTGAACCATAACCTTCTTTTGAGAATAAACAATTACCGCTTATTTTTGGTTGATTTATCAAATATTAGGTGCGGCATTCACTCGCTTATGCCTGTTTTGGAGTGATGCGTGTATTGAAATTCACTGTTTACATCAATTTTCTTATTTTAAAATTGAATATATTTTTTTAACAGATTTCTCCATGACAAGGTGAAGCCACAAGTTGTCCATCGAGATATTCGGGCAAGTAACGTACTCCTTGATGAAGATTTTGGTGCACATTTAAAGGGGGTTGGCCTATCAAAGTTCGTGCCATATGAAGTGATGCATGAAAGGACAGTTATGGCTGGGGGTACTCATGGTTACCTTGCTCCAGAATTTGTGTACAGAAATGAGCTAACAACTAAGAGTGATGTTTACAGCTATGGTGTTCTGTTGCTTGAAATTGTTAGTGGACGAAGACCAGCACAAGCTGTTGATGCTGTGGGTTATCAGAGCATCTTTGAATGGGCTACCCCTCTTGTCCAGTCTCACCGCTACCTTGAGCTTCTGGATCCTTTCATCTCTTCTTCACCACATATTCCTGAAGCGGGAGTTATTCAGAAGGTTGTGGACCTTGTATATTCGTGCACACAGCATGTACCATCTATGCGTCCTAGAATGTCGCATGTTGTCCACCAGCTGCAGCAGTTGGCGTAGTCTCTTGCTGTGAAGTTGATTTTACATGTTTCCAGAAATTTTTTCTCTAGAAGTGCAAGAAGTATTGAAAAGGGGTACTTTCCCTCATGTTACATATTTAAATTTAAGTTGCACTAGGTAGGTTAGCTCACTACTGATGTACCGTTAGTTCCAGGTGGTGTTAATTCTAATATTCTTTGAAATATAACGAAAAATGTTGCATTTGTATGCAGAGTTTTTGGATAAATTTAGATGCTTGAAATTTCTGTTTATGTTCTGTTATAGGAAAATTTTCTGGTAGATAGCATACTATAAATTGTCTCTCCCATTTACATTCTCAACGTCATTTTAGAGTTTTAGTTGTGGAAGTAAAGAATTATTCCAATTTTATGCATTGCCAAAAAGGGCTTTCCTGGAAAGAAGGAATTGTTGGCTTAAGATTATACTAATAGCCGCCCATTTGTTTCGTGCAACTTTCTATCACAGGAACTGAAAGCATTCGTGATTGGATCTTCTTCTATCTAAATAATATATATATATATAGAAATAAGAGGTTTGTGATTCAATCAATATTCCTATCCTTGCTCTATTTCAGATTTTCCTCCTACGAAAGCTTTAAGCTTGGTTTTCATGTTCCTTCAACTCAAGCTGTTTGATTAGGAGTTCTGTTTACATAGAAATCTGTAACACTTATCCTTGCATTGTTGTCTGGTAAATACTTCTGTCAGATTCAAGTTTCGGTAGAGACATGTGCTCATGAATATTAGGGTATAAGCATCCTAAAATTTTCTTAATTATTCCGCCAAATAATATGTGCACACTACCTGTTAAGAACCAGTGAAAGCTACTCGAAACTCTAGTGCCGAGTATACTTCAAGAATCGACTCGATGAACATCTTTATTTCGATGTTATGGTGAATCTCCACCCACATTGAAATCCTAGTCATTGAACACTTTCTTACATGTGAAAGCTAAGCTTAAACACCAAAATTAGCAAATATTATAAGATAAATGGTTGAAGAATTCCGAAGTTTTGCCTGATCAAGGTGTTAAAACAGTTGGGAAAATAAAGGAGTGACTCAAACAAATTGCTTGGCGGCACAAATGAAAAAAAGGTACGTATGTTTGCTTTACTTCTACTTCTTCGTGAAAGTAGACCAACAACATCGATATAAATGAACGTTAGTAACCACCATGCATTCTTTAACCTTTTCATTTACATCCAACCAGAAACGGTACTAGAATTATAATGTAGGAGGAACCAAAATAATGTTTAGAAGGATCTACTCGAAATATCAAAAATTTTATGTAATCCGATAATTGGCTGGGATCGGAGCTCACTCTGTTCCCCCTAATTCAGTCCCTGCATCCAATTGTTACCGAAAGGAGTGATTTACGAATAAGATGGTTTATATTTGAACACGAAACTATATATTGAGGCAACTGATATGATGCACCCAGAAAAGAGCCATAAAATTACTCCATTAACAGAGCAGGTAGTTGGCTGGTGGATTGAAGTTATTTTGAGGACTCTACTGACAGAGCTGACAAGTTCATTTTTCATTACTCCAAGTTACTAAAATAAATTAACTATTAATGTAAGGGAAGTACTGATATTAATTCTTCTGAGCCGGCAATTAAATTGATTACGTGTTCTCGGAGGGCTGGGATTTCTGCCTCCTTTCTCCGTGTCCCCTAATTTTTTTAATACAAAAAAAATGTCATTGTGGGGCCATTTTAAATAAAAAAAATATTTTTATTTAAAATATGGCTTGCATGGGCACTCTTTTTGTATTAAAAAGAGTAGGGGACACAAAGGAAACATGGAGGAAGGAGGAATGAGACAGAAGATCCGGAACCTGTTCTCGGACATTCCGTTGCACATCATTTACTAAGAGAGTAATGCTAGGTACCCCAAATTGGTACCCAAATATTACTCCCAAATGATGTGGCAATCCTTACATGGCATGGTGAAAATTTTTGATTGGGTGGTTGGTGTGAATGCTGGGGGATCCACTATTATTATTACAACCAATTAAATTGCTACACTTGACATTTGGAAATTTTTTTGGATACCTAACATTTTCCTTACTAAAAATGTTAAGCATTTAAAAAACTAAATATTAGACTTTAAATTCAGGTGCCGAATGAAGATCCGCGGTGTCGGCAATAGCATCATTATATGAAAACAGCAGATTAACCAACCAAAATTTAAACTAATCGCAGTTAATCGAAACAAAAACTCATATTCAACGTGTCAGCCTCTAATTATCTTATGTACCAAAATGAAATTAAGTGGTTAATTATGTCAAATTAAGGAAGCTCACTATTGATATTCTTACCTCTTCTGTAAAACCAAAGATTTAACCCAAAAATTTGAACAAACCCAACAAAGAAATGCTTGTAACTTGCATGTAACTAGGGTACCTGGTATGGGGTTTCCAAAGACATGCCCATAGGCATGCCCAAATGACATGCCAATTTCTATTTAATATAAATTTATAAAGGTAATAAAAATTGATTGACATTAATATTATAAAAATAATACAATACTAAAATTATTTTGATCTTACAAATTATATAGTAGAAAAAATTTAAAAATAATTTATCAAATATTTTCACTAAAAATAATAGATTATGACACATATATATATATATATATATAATTAATTATAAAATATTAATATAAAGACATGCCAAATCATGAAAAAACATGCCTGACATGTTCAGTCTGACATGCCCGTGACTAGGGCTGTAAATGAGTCGATACGCTCACGAACAGTTCGGTGTCCGATTCGAAAAAAGTTCGATTCGAGTTCGGTTCGATTTGTAAACGAGTCGAACATGAACACGATTTTAAGGTTCGTCTTGTAAATGAGCTGAACCCAAACACGACATAGTTCGGCTCGAAAGTTCGCGAGCAAGTTCGATTATATAGTTCATGAGCAAGTTCATTAATATAGTTCGTGAACCTTGTTCGTAAATATGGTTCATGAATAAGTTTGTGCACAAACTTCATATATATACGTTCGTGAACATAATTTCTTTAACATTTAACGAGAGTTCTTGAATTCACGATAATTTGTAAATAATTGTATAAGTAAGTGTTACGAAGTAATATGTTAGTTTTATTTTGTCTATTCATTATATTTTCTTTGTTTAAATTTATAAATTATTTTTATTAATAATAATTAAATTATACATATGTTACATTATAAATTATAACATTAGTTCGTTATGTATTAACTAAACTTGGTCCAAATTTGATTCCTTGATAAGTCTAAAATCGAAGCATTTCTCGAGTTTTCAATGTTTCATCCCCCAATTTTATTTTTATTTTAATTGCATTAAAAAATTTTGAGAAAAAAAAGGTTGAAGTGTTCATGAACACGAAATCATGAACATTATTTATGAGATGTTCGTGAATAGTAGCTCGTTAGACATGTTCGTGAACTGTTCGTGAATAAAAGTTTTCTTAACGAATCGATACACAAACAAAAATATTGGCTCGATCAAAGTTCGAGCTCGAGTTCGAGTTCGATGTATTTATAACGAGCTGATACACGAACAGTTAAGAGTTCGGCTCGGTTCGACTCATTTACAGCCCTACCCGTGACACCGTCACATGCTCTGCTAATTGTAATTATGCTGTTACATCATCCCTCTAATCTACTAATCCAGTTATACCAAGTAAAGTTCTCTTCTAACAATCATTAGAATGTATTGTCAAATTAGAATTATCCTAAATAGAATCCTCTTTGCTCATTTATATTCAATATACTAGTATATCGGTATAAAAACTCGAATTAACGGAATTTTTATGTTATTCATTAAGAGAAGAAGGATCTTATTCGAAAATTTGATAAATATTATCGTAACAGGTGAAATGTAATATATGAGCTGGGATCCTCTGTTCCCTTCTTCCGTGTCTCCTTTGTGTCCCATGTTGTTTTTAATAAAAAAAAATGCTCTTGTGGAGCCTATTTTTATTATTTATTAAAATGGACCCCGCAGGGGCACTCTTTTTGTACTAAAAAAAGCAGGGGACATAAGGAGGACACAGAGGAAGGGGACAGAGGATCCGGACCCATAATATACCGATACATAAAGTAATTTACAATAAGTGTAAAGTGTGTATGACTTTTACCGTGGATGTTTCTAATAGTTACCCAACTAGACCAAGCTCTCATTTACTGGTCCATCTGATTAGTTGGAAACTTGGACCCTTAATCTAAATTTGCATCGAATAATCCATCAATTACCAAGGGTACAAGATCATTAAAACTTAAATCACACGACAATCCAACTAATGTTCGTGTCAAATTTGTTAGGAACCTTGTAAGTAAGAAGTTGATAGCTCCATGTAGAATTAAAGCATAAACTAAATAATAATTCGTTAATATACCAAAAAATTGAAGAGAAATTTGTCATTCACGGCATGCTAGATTTTAAAAAGTTAAGAGATTTAAGAGATTAATTTGTAACAGAGAGAACAATTATCATCGGTTTCGTGTTCATAAAAATGTGAACAATATAATAGAAATTTAGAATTGAAACTCATGTAAATAAATATATTTATTTATAAACCAGACATTATGCATGGTGATGTAATGTATATATTAGGTGCATGCCTCGTAGAGTCGTAGACGATACCGTTACTTTTGGTTTTGCATGATCCGATTTAAAAATGTAACATCAAAACATTTATTTTAGGTAGCCTCATATATGTGCCATCTCTTCTCTCCTATAAATACTTGCAATGGTGTTGCCATTTCTTCTTAAAGCCCTTCTCTTCAAATCTCGTTCTCTCTAGTTCTCATACATACATAAAGAGAAGAGAGAGAGATTGGGAGAGATTGAGAGAGATTGAGAGACCGAGAGATAGAAGATGCTTAAAATGACAACATTAAGGGTTTTGATATTTTTGTTTTGCATGATCATAGCTCATGCCTACCGGGATAGTTTGTTGCCGGAAAAACAATTATCCGGCAGCCATTACGTTCATCAAGTACAAAAGATGCAAGCTTTCAAAGAGTCTTTTGCTCTACGTCAATCAATATCACCATCACAAGTAAGTCCTAGCTAAAAATATTGTTCTTTTGTTTTTTCCTTTTATTTTATTACATTCTTTCTACTTTAAAGAAATGGCCACTTTATTTGTAGAAAATATATTTGTGTTGATTTGAAGTTATTTGATGATGATCCAGGTAAGTGATGCACAAGGGTCAACACGGGTGTTTCATGTGACATCTTATGGTGCGGACCCAAGTGGTAAAAATGATAGCACAAATGAAATCCTTAATGCAATTTCTGATGCGGCTCGAGATCCGGGCAACGGAATTTTGTATAAGGACATTGTTAATCTCGGAGGTGTAAGAATCGATCTTGATGGCGGAAATTACAAAATTAGCCGCCCCTTAAGGCTGCCGGTCGCCGGCAGAGGTAACCTCATGGTATATTCTACTTCACATTCTTATAAATAAGATACTTGTAAATGTAGAAAATACTAGAGGTCTGAAATGTTTGTCATGTTATCATTTGGTACAGTACTGTATTTGAGTATTATTTTTCGGATTTCGGACATCTATAAATAAGCAAGTGTAGATTTAAATTTTGTGACATGATTTTTGTCTTCTCAACCGTTGGCAACTCGTTAAATATTCTGAATTTCAACATTTTAAACAGATACATGGAGGAACATTGACAGCTTCAGATGATTTTCCGACAGATGGGTACCTAATTGATTTATCAGATCCATCTTCTTCAGGACTAGAGTACAATTATGAATATGTGACACTAAAAGACCTTTTGTTAGACTCAAACTTCAGGGGAGGAGGAATTCAAGTTATAAAATCTTTGAGAACTGGCATTGATAATTGTTACATTACACATTTCACTAGCTATGGCATTTTCGTCCAAGGTGGCCACGAGACCTACATTCGAAACTCTTTCTTAGGTCAGCACATCACTGCTGGTGGCGACCCCGGAGAAAGAAGCTTTTCGGGAACTGCAATAAGCCTAAATGGAAACGACAATGCTGTAACCGATGTGGTCATTTTTTCAGCTGCAACAGGGATTCTTTTAAGCGGCCAAGCTAATACAATTTCCGGGGTGCACTGCTATAATAAGGCAACGGGTTTTGGTGGTACAGGGATTTATCTAAAATTGCCTGGTCTAACTCAAACCAGGATCATAAACTCTTACTTTGACTTCACAGGAATTGTCGCGGAAGACCCTGTACAACTTCACATTTCTAGTAGTTTCTTTTTAGGGGACGCGTTTGTTCTCCTGAAATCGATAAATGGAGTTGCACGTGGAGTCAACATTGTTGATAATATGTTTTCTGGGTCTGGTAAAGGAGTAGACATTGTACAATTGGACGAAAGAAATAGAAATTTTAACGACATTGATCAAGTGGTTGTTGATAGGAATAGCGCCAGAGGGATGAATGTTAAGGCAACAGTTGCTATAGGTACAGCGAACGGAAATGCTGCGAATGATACATCCTGGACTGTCGATCTGAATCAAGCTCTGCTATTCCCTAATCGTATAAAATCCGTACATTACTCGTTAATAGCAGGCGGAGATACGTTTCCTACTCATGCTTTGCGTAATGTGACAGATAATCGGATTGTTGTCCAGTCGAATGAGCCTGTTCGAGCAACTATTACTGTGATTGTGGATCAGTGAATGCCATAATAGAGATCAGTGATCTAGAAAAATTGGTATGATACTATTATTTGTAATCATTCAACATGTACATGTGAATATGTGATGATTTTTATATGTACTCGGACTACTAGAGAGCGATCCAAATGTACGATGTCAATTAGCAGACTTATTCATTTTCTGCTTTGATTATCATGGGCAGAAAATAGAAAATCTGAGGTTCTTTGACAAAGACTCAAACTTACATTGAATATATTTTGAGAACTGTGTTACGACTGTATTTCGCTGGACCTGAGTTCGGTCGGACCTGCAAATGAGAAGAATGCGAGTTTGGCCCCCGATTCACCTCCGGTGTGAGAATAAGTTAGTCGGTTTTTGATGAGTAATATTGAACGTAGAAAGTTTGTGTTGTGTGTGAAATTGTGTCTAAAATGAAAGGATGAACCTGACTAATATTCTTCTCCTTCCGGGCGGTTACCCGAATAGTGGGCATCGTGTGCCGACGTGTCCCACGTTCTTGGGAGTTGGAACCATATGACCGTTATCGGCAACTGGACCAGACGAATATGGGCCTCCATTCGGGCTCGAGGCACTGGATTATCGGTTCGGCCCATTAAGGAGATGGGCCTCTAACATGTCCCTGAGCTTCGTTCGGAGTTATCCTCAGGACGGAGGCTAAAGCCTAGGCCCATCTTCGGAGTTCAGATAATAAGGACGATGGACAAGGTTGAAACGTTTCCTTGGAAACCGTGTCCCCTTGTGGTTAACAGCTGTCTAATCTCGAGATTCACGCTTTAATCTCCGCCGTTGAATTCGAAACGCCTCTTGTCCAAACGATGCGTCTCTGTATATAACTCTTCTAAACCCATTCATTCTTACTTTTACGCTTACCAATTAAACAACCATCAGAGCAAAGATCTTAATTTCTCAGAGCTTTTCGCAGGCAACGATTGGAAACGCCGATTCGTCGCCGGTCATCTTCTCTTCTCCGACTCCGGTTGACGTCTACATTCAAGCAATTTATCCTCGAGAACTCAGTCTTATCAAGAATCTTCAAACCAGTAAGTGACATTTCCCTTCTCGCTTCTTTACCATAATTGTTCCGCACTTCACATATTCATGTATGTATCTATCCATAATTGCCTCTAACAATACGTATGTATGCATAAAATTACCTGTGATTCTCAAATGTTCTATATACATGCCTGTAAGTAGTTAGGCTATATTCATGTATGAATGAGCTTTGCCTTTCGGTTCTCTTTATAGAGTAGTGCTAGAGGTACCAAAATTTGGTACAAAAAATTGTCACCAAATGATATGGCATGGCTGATGTGGCAGTATGGGTCTTTTTGATTGGTTTTGTTGTTGTGAATACAGGGGGCCCATTTATTATTACAACAAATCAGAATGTGCCACGTGTATTTGGGGAAAGTTTTGGAAACCAATTTTGGTGTCCCTAGCATTATTCCTCTTGTTGTAATTACGAAGTATGGACTGAATTTTATCCACTTCAATGGTAGTAATTTGAAATTTATTATATATTGATTAGAATTAAATATTATTTTTATTTTTCGAAAATGTGATTAAGAATACTTTTTTTTAAAGAAGATAGTGAATTTTTACATTAATCTCTTACACATGTAAAGTATATTCACATGCATGGTTGTAAAAATCGGTAATTTGTATAAATCAGTTGAAGTACCAATTTAAGATTAATCGGGTAATCGGGGATTAATCGGAAGGATTAATCGGAGTACTAATCGGATATTATAATAATATTTAATATATTAATCTAATTTACAATTAAACATATTATTTTAAATAAACTCACAGGATTAATCGGATTTTAAAAATCGAATCGATTGGTTATCTTACAGAGGATTAATCGGGAATTAATCGGTTAAATCGGGGATTTTTAGAACCATATGCATGTATGTGATACAGACATTTTAAACTTGGACCCTTGATCTGAATTTGCAACGAATAATCACATCAGTTATACTTATATATCAAATGCAAAGGGTACAAAATGATGGATACTTACAACACGACAATCCAACTAATGATCTAAAATTCATGTCACATATCATACTGTTAGGAACCTGTAAGTTAGAAGTTGGTGACTTGATATCTATACTATTATATAAATTCCGGAACATTAAAAGTCTTGGTACTTGTTTTTTGGTACCAGTTTTTTAGTAATTCGTGAATTTACTTATTTACCCTTTATTAAAAAGAAAAATAAATATATGATATTTATACTTTTAAAACACTTATAATAAATAATAACACAATATAACTAATGGTAAGTAGTCGATTGCCTTTTTTCGCATGTACTTTTAATTGAAGATATTACCTTTTACAAACACCTAAAAATATCAATATATCTTCCAATTATTAATATTTCCTTTCAAATTAAAACACGTTACCTTTTTAATTTAAAACTAATCTTCATTAATATTTTCTTTCGAATTAAAACATGTTACATTTTTAATTTAAAACTAATTTTACAATAATTAATATATACCCGAAAATAGCACACCATATATTTCAATTGTTAATAAAATATATTAAAAATCTTCATACGTTGTTTATAATAAAGAAACATTAGCATAATCCGTAAACATGAGTATATTAAAATTATATTAAATTAAAATTAATTAATAATTATATAATACCCGAAACATTAAAAATTTTGGTACCTATTTTTTGGTATATGTTTTTTGGTATTTCGTGAATTTACTTATTTACCCTTCATTATAAAAAATATATATAATATCTATACTATTAAAACACCCAAAATAAGTAATAACATAATACAATTAAAGGTAATTAGTCGATTGCCTTTTTCACATTTAGTTTTAGTTGAAAATATTACATTTTATAAACACCTAAAAAGCTCAATCATATCACATTTTCCAATCAATTCATATCTAGCAATAATTAATATATACCCAAAAATATCACACCATATCATATAATCAGTAACAAAATATAATAGAAATTCGTATTACGAATAATGACCAATAAATTTTTAGTAAAAAATCAGAATCATTAGATCTAATTATTAAATATATTATATGATTAAAATAATTTACTAAAATTTCAAGTTTCAAATTTTATCAACGCCATATTTATTTTAAAATTTTATAATATAAGTTTTATCAAAGTAATATAATCGGTAACAAAATATAATAGAAATTCGTATTACGAATAATGACCATTAAATTTTTAGTAAAAAATCAGAATCATTAGATCTAATTATTAAATATATTATATGATTAAATAAATTTACTAAAATTTCAAGTTTCAAATTTTTCTATTATGTTATTATTTATTTTAGGAGTATTGTTTTTTTTATAATGAAGGGTAAATATTTTTAGGTGTTTATAAAAGGTAATACCTTCAACTAAAAATAAATGTGAAAAAGGCAATCGACTAATTACCGTTATTTCTATTATGTTATTATTTATTTTAAAAGTATTTATTTTTCTTTATAATGAAAGGTAAATAAATAAATTCACTTAGTACAAAAAAACAGGTACCAAAACTTTAATGTGTTTTAATTCGAAAGGAACTATGATAAAATTTGAAACTTGAAATTTTATTAAATTAATTTAATCATATAATATATTTAATAATTAGATCTAATGATTCTGATTTTTTACTAAAAATTTAATGGTCATTATTCGTAATACGAATTCTATTATATTTTGTTATTGATTATATTACTTTGTTAAAACTTATATTATAAAATTTTAAAATAAATGTGGCGTTGATAAAATTTGAAACTTGAAATTTTAGTAAATTAATTTAATCATATAATATATTTAATAATTAGATCTAATGATTCTGATTTTTTACTAAAAATTTAATGGTCATTATTCGTAATACGAATTTCTATTATATTTTGTTACTGATTATATGATATGGTGTGATATTTTTGGGTATATATTAATTATTTTAGGAGTATTTTTTTTATAATGAAGGGTAAATATTTTTAGGTGTTTATAAAAGGTAATACCTTCAACTAAAAATAAATGTGAAAAAGGCAATCGACTAATTTCCATTATTTATATAATGTTATTATTTATTTTAAGAGTATTTATTTTTCTTTATAATGAAGGGTAAATAAGTAAATTCACTTAGTACCAAAAAACAGGTACCAAAACTTTAACGTGTTTTAATTCGAAAGAAAATATGATAAAATTTGAAACTTGAAATTTTAGTAAATTAATTTAATCATATAATATATTTAATAATTAGATCTAATGATTCTGATTTTTTACTAAAAATTTAATGGTTATTATTCGTAATACGAATTTCTATTATATTTTGTTACCGATTATATTACTTTGTTAAAACTTATATTATAAAATTTTAAAATAAATATGGCGTTGATAAAATTTGAAACTTGAAATTTTAGTAAATTAATTTAATCATATAATATATTTAATAATTAGATCTAATGATTCTGATTTTTTACTAAAAATTTAATGGTCATTATTCGTAATACGAATTTCTATTATATTTTGTTACTAATTATATGATATGGTGTGATATTTTTGGGTATATATTAATTATTGCTAGATATGAATTGATTGGAAAATGTGATATGATTGAGCTTTTTAGGTGTTTATAAAAGGTAATATCTTAAACTAAAAGTAAATGTGAAAAAGGCAATCGACTAATTACCTTTAATTGTATTATGTTATTATTTATTTTGGGTGTTTTAATAGTATAGATATTATATATATATTTTTTTTATAATGAAGGGTAAATAAGTAAATTTACGAAATACCAAAAAACATATACCAAAAAATAGGTACCAAAATTTTTAATGTTTCGGGTATTATATAATTATTAAATAATTTTAATTTAATATAATTTTAATATACTCATATTTACGGATTATGCTAATGTTTCTTTATTATAAACAACGTATGCAGATTTTTAATATATTTTATTAACAACTGAAAAATATGGTGTGCTATTTTCGGGTATATATTAATGATTGTAAAATTAGTTTTAAATTAAAAAGGTAACGTGTTTTAATTCGAAAGAAAATATTAATGAAATTAGTTTTAAATTAAAAAGGTAACGTGTTTTAATTTGAAAAGAAATATTAATAATTGGAAGATACATTGATGTTTTTAGGTGTTTATAAAAGGTAATATCTTCAATTAAAAGTACATGTGAAAAAAGGCAATCGACTACTTACCATTAATTATATTATGTTATTATTTATTATAGGTGTTTTAAAAGTATAAATATCATATATTTATTTTTCTTTTTAGTAAAGGATAAATAAGTAAATTCACGAAGTACCAAAAAATTGGTACCAAAAAATAGGTACCAAAACTTTTAATGTTTCGGAATTTATATAATAGTATAGATAGTATATATTAATAATTGTAAAATTAGTTTTAAATTAAAAAGGTAACGTGTTTTAATTCGAAAGAAAATATTAATGAAGATTAGTTTTAAATTAAAAAGGTAACGTGTTTTAATTTGAAAGGAAATATTAATAATTGGAAGATACATTGATGTTTTTAGGTATTTATAAAAGATAATATCTTCAATTAAAAGTACATGTGAAAAAAGGCAATCGACTACTTACCATTAATTATATTATGTTGTTATTTATTATAGGTGTTTTAAAAGTATAAATATCATATATTTATTTTTCTTTTTAATAAATGGTAAATAAGTAAATTCACGAATTACCAAAAAACAGGTACCAAAACTTTTAATGTTCCGGAATTTATATAAATAGATAAGTTTTAAAACATGCATATCATTAATTAAATTTATGTTAAATTATTAAAATTAAAATTAAAATAAAATATTTTAAATAATGATTATATAAAAATATAATTATAACATAAAATAAAATTTATTACATATCAACAAAAAACCATGCATCGCACGGGTTATAAGCTAGTATAATGAAAGCATAAAATAAATAAAACGTTTATACCAAAAATTAAATAACTAAAGACCAATTGAAGAGAATTTTTTCACTCACAACATGCTGATTTTATTGTTCCTACTCTGTTAAATTGTATTTCCTAAGTCTCATTTATTTCTTTAAACTTTTCTTTTTGAAAAATGCTAGATATCTCAAAAAAAAAAAATTAAAAAATTCTTCAAATGCTTATGTGTCATATTTATAATTGGTAACTTTCCTAACTATGAAATTGGATCCAACGTATATATATATGCCACAAATTAAAATATGACATGTGTCCTGCCACATCATTCGGTAAAAAATTTGGGGAAGAATTTGGGGAACGTAACATTGCTCCTTCTTTTTTTATGTGCTCTCAATCCTTTACATTAAAAAACTTTCCAAATACAGCAAAATTTTATAATATAAAAATTAACTATATCTATTACTTTGCTCCACTGTATCCACTTTATTTTGATTGGTCCCACCATTTTATCAATTTTTCTTATTTTTTCAATAATTTACACATTTTCTTAATCACCGTGCCTATCTCATATGTAAATAAATGAGAGGGCCGAAGGGAATAAAAAATAACAGATTAGTTTGTGTTGTGCCCAAAATTTGTAATGGATTTAATTTTAGGCCCATGGATGTTGGAGGCCCAATTTTAGTGGTTTGAGTGATATTTGAGGAGGATAAGTTTTGGAGGAAGCTCTGGAGGTGGAAAGTTTGAGGGAAGCTCTAGAGGTTCCGCTGTGGAGGTACGAATATGGAGGTAGCTCTGGAGATTCCGCTGTGGAGGTATGGGTTTAAAGGAAGCTGTGGAGGTGTACATTTGAAGGGTAGCTCTGGAGGTGGAGGTTCGGTTTAGAGGGAAGCTGTATAGTTGCAGGTGTGCTTACAGGCTCCACCTCTGTCTAACAGAAGTAAAGTTGGACAAGGACTCTTGTTCCTAAACTTTAGGAGCACGGAAATGGACTCAAGAGATGGACTTTGAGATGGATTCTACTACATCAAATGGGATATACACGTTATATACATAATATATGTGGATAATTACATGAAAAGACATGGATAAATGGGCTTCTAGTGTTATACTTCGAGTAGGACTCTGCAAGGCAGCTGGCTGATTCAAGGATAAGGCGTGTTTCAGAGGGAAAACACATAAAAAACGTGGCTTATTGCTCAAGAAAGGAGTCCATGACCTAAAGAACTACATCGAGGCTTGATTCCTATAAATAGGATATGTAGGCAGTTGGCAAGGGGGTTCGGATATTCACTTCTCTACGCGTAAGGCACGTGTACCCTCGGCGATCATATTCTGGACATATTTGGCCAGAGTTTTGCCATTGTTGTCCGGTGACCTTGCTAATTCAGTCCCAAAAACACCACAAATCTCCACCCACTTTGGCAGTTGGAGCTGGAGCTGCCAGCTGAAGTTGCGGACGTGCGAACCTGCTTCAACGTCCGATATCCAAGGACAAATTCGGTTATTCCAGCGATATTCTCTCGGGGTGTTGTTGCGGAATTTTCTCACAACATTTTTGGCGCTAGAAGGAGGGGAATCTCCGATATTTTGAGAAGAAAAATGTCTAAAAGCTTCGGTGATGATCGTACCTTGAAGAATTTGACGGATTAAATTCCAAATAAGGGTAGGAGAATCATTACTCTAAAAAAAAATCCGAAAAATTGGAGAAACGGAGGAGAAATCATGGCTTGTTGGAGAAAAGGCGAAGAAGAAGGGAGGTAATCACCTTCATACTAGTCATTTAATGGTGAAAATGCATAAAGGACGATATATGACTCAAAGATGCACATATTTTTGGCTTGATGGAAGAGACATGAAAAAAATGGCCGGAAAATGAAGTTTTTGGATGTTAATTTTCGTCAAAAATATCCAGAAATAGGGTTCCGCTATGAGAGCTTCTATGATCTGGGAGCTTCTCATGTCAGGGGTGTTGATATGTTTAACTAGACAGGTGAAGCTGAACATCCACCTGCTAATGGACTGGTCCCAACTTGGCGAAGATGCTGTTAAAGTGGTGGAGGATATCAAGAAAGGAGGCTGCTAGAACCAAGGTGGATGATGTTGATCCAGCTGTTGAAGAAAAGGAAACAGAGGTTCCTAACAAGGAGGCAGCTGATACTCAAGCAATTACCCCAAACGCAGCTGCCCCTACTCCTTCCATCACAAATAGAGGTATGACCACATCCACCTGCTCATGGAGGTACGACCATCTGGAGTGGTTCAGTCAAGAGTTTCTAGTGGCAAAGATAGGAGAGACCTCAATCTCGAGGTTGCACCTATGGAAGAAGGTTTCTATAAGGTTCCCCAAATACTTCATCTTAGCATATGATAAGGAGGTTGATAAGTGGATTTATATCCACTTGGATCGCTTCATTTCGGCTTAAATTGGTGTTTTGTATCTCAAGTATTGGTGTGTTTTAATCCGTTTTTATGAGAATTGTGTAGGTTACATTGCAAGGAGGTGGGCCAGTAGCTATGAAGTGTTTCTAAACTAAAAAGAACAAGAGACAAGAGTTTCATTGGATTTGGGTGAGAAATCAGAAGTGGCAGGAATTCAGTCTGTGCAGCAGGAGACTGGGCGCGGGCGCGCTCAGAGTATATAGAAATCGCGCGCGGGCGCGCTCTAGGTTTGATCAGATTTTCTTCCGCGCGGGCGCGCTGGAAATACGCTACAGGTGCGCGCGGCCGCGCTCATGCCCGACAGAATGTTTCTGGAATTTAATTTCAAGAAGGAAACTGCTTCAAATCTTCTCCTAATCATTATGGAAATTGCTAGGATGGCTAAGAACGTTCCAGAATCTGTTTTAAACATGGGAATTGCACTTCTAATCCAATCAAAGATGGAAAATTACCGGAATTCTATCCTATTTCAATAACGGTAATTGCTTGGTCAAGGAGGCACTTGGGGGCTATAAATACACACCTTGGGGCACAAAAAAATCATCATCTACACATCCTACACACAAAATTCGTTCAGAGCAAGAAGGGAGAGAAGCTAAAGCGAGGATCGTGACGACAAGAAGATCTAGACATAGTTTTCTTGTATTCCTTTGTTAGGCGTATCTTGTGGATGCTCATTACTTTTCCGGATTTGTTCGCTAAACCTTATCTTTTTATTGATTTATTCATCTTCTTTATCTTGTTTAATATCATGCTTTCGTCAAATCCCATGGTGACGAAAGGTTCGATTATGAACTAATCGTTATCATGGGATCCTAGTGGATTTATCTATGTAGCTTAGTAGTTTGCATGCCTTAGAGATTTATGTGTGGTGAATTCTTGATATCCTTGTATGGTTGTACTTATTGAATTTAGGTGCGTCGCGAACATCTAATATGTTAATCTCTTGCTAAACGAGAGTGGATCTTGAGATTTAGAACTTGCCATGCTAGCATAGGATAGGTTGATGTTAAGCATCATGATTTGTGGCATGAATAGAGATATTATGCTACCCTATGTGATCTAAGTGAATAACTTGTGCTTCAACCTTTATGTTTTCAAATTCTATAGAGATATAGGGTCTAAACATAATAGGTGCCTATTCATCTTCTATCTCTTTTGTGGATGTATGCTTAGATTGGTACTAGTATACCGAGAGGTAACTTTTACTCTTTTCGTGTTATTCGATCAGATATCAAAACCATCGCATGTTTTAATCGAAGGCTGCAACTCTAAGTGAAGTAGATAAAGAAACTAGGATTCCATGTTATTCTCATATAAGTAATTCGATTTTAATTCTTGTTAATTCTTTAATTCTTAGTTTTATAATTTGCATCTTAAATTAATTTAGTTAATCAAACCATATTTGTTATTTTTCTTAGCAGTGAATTAAAACCATACGCTATTGCATAGACATATTTTCTGAGTAAAACTTAACCAAGATCTCTGTGGAACGAACTTTAATTGTATTACTTGTGACTACGTGCGCTTGCGTGAATTTAGCATAACAAGTTTTTGGCGCCGCTGCCGGGGATCATCGGTGTTTTTATTTCAGTTTATGTGTTTGTCAATAGTGGTCGTTAGCGTTCACTGACTCGGATTCTTACTTAGTTTGTTTGTTTCGTGGTGTTTCAGGTACTTGAGTTTGTATGCGAACACGCTCACAAGCTCGTTTGGAAGAACTGGCAGAGGACGGTTGTGTAGAGAATATAGAGAATAAGGAAGAGGAATCTGAAACTACAGTAGCAATGGCAGATGCAGCAGCAGCTAAGGCATTAAAGGACTATTCTCAGCCGAAACTCAATGACATTCAGTCTAGCATTGTTAGGCCAGCTATTGCAGCGAACAACTTTGAGATCAAGCCGGGCACAATTCAGATGGTGCAGAATTCAGTCCAGTTTGGGGGAGCTTCTACGGAGGATCCAAACATGCATGTTCGGGACTTTATTGAAATCTGCGACACTTTCAAGTGTAATGGTGTGACGGATGATGCTATCAGGTTGAGGCTTTTCCCATTCTCTCTGAGGGATAAGGCTAAGAGCTGGCTACACTCTTTACCACCTGGTTCCATTACTACATGGGAAGATCTTGCTCAGAAGTTCCTTACTAAATTCTTCCCTATGGCGAAAACTGCAGCAATAAGAAACCAGTTGACTCAATTTCAACAGCAATCTGGTGAGTCATTGTGTGAGGCTTGGGAACGCTACAAGGAGATGCTAAGGAAGTGTCCTCATCATGGCATGCCTGATTGGATGGTTATTAATGGATTCTACAATGGGTTGGGAGCACAATCTAGGCCTTTGCTAGATGCAGCATCAGGTGGAGCTCTTTGGGCGAAGAGTTATGATGAAGCTTATGAACTTATTGAGATGATGGCTGCTAATGAATATCAGAATCCAACCCAGAGACTTTCTCAAGGCAAGGTAGCAGGAGTTTTGGAAGTAGATACAGCTTCAATGATTACGGCTCAGTTGAAGGCTCTTGCTATGAAAGTGGATTCTCTTGCTAATTATGGAGTTCAGCAGGTGGCTAGTGTTTGTGAGTTATGTGCGGGCGCACATGAGACGAATCAGTGTGCTATCTCTTCTGAATCAGCACAGTTCGTGAGTAATTTCCAGAGACCTGCTGCACCGGTTCCAGCCACTTATCATCCTAATAATAGGAATCATCCTAACTTCAGCTGGAGCAACAATCAGAATACGCAACAATCTTATCAGCAAGCGAAGCCGTATAATCAAGGCTATCAACAACCTTATAGGGCACCATATCAACCTCCGGGATTTCAGCAGCAACAATCTCAGACTCATGCGGGGCAATCATCTAATGATAAATCTGATGAGATGTGGATAGCATTGAAGAACCTACAAGCTGGTCAGAAGCTTTTGGAAACTCAGATAGGACAGATTGCAAGTGCTTTAGGTAGTAGGCCACAAGGAACTCTTCCTAGTGATACGGAAGCAAATCCAGGTAGGAGGGACTTCAAGGAGCAGGTGAAGGCCGTAACTTTGAGATCAGGAAGGGTCACATCAGATCCTAAATCAGCAACTAATGAGGATGAAGAAGTGCAGAATCAGCAAGTCGAAAAATCTGCATTGCCCGAAATTGAGAAATCTGACTTGGTAGCTGATCAGCTTGAAGGTGAAGAAGAGAAGAGCAAGGAATCTGTTGAGAAGGCTTCTCCGGAGTTGTCTACAAAGAATAATCAGATCTACCCTCCTCCTCCATATCCTAGAAGACTCCAGAAGCAGAATTTGGATAACAAATTTGCTAGGTTCATAGAAGTGTTCAAGAAGTTGCACATCAACATACCTTTTGCGGAAGCTCTTGAAGAGATGCCGAGCTATGCCAAGTTCATGAAGGGTATTCTCTCGCGTAAGTTGAAGCTCGATGCATTAGAGACCGTTGCCTTAACGGAAGAGTGTAGTGCTGTTCTGCAACAGAAATTGCCTCCAAAGCTAAAGGATCCGGGTAGTTTTACTATTCCATGCACAATTGGTAATTTATTCTTTGAGAAGTGCTTGTGTGACTTGGGAGCTAGCATCAATCTCATGCCCTTGTCAGTATTCTTGCAACTGGGTCTACCAGATCCAAAGCCAACTAACATCTCGCTACAGTTGGCTGATCGTTCAATTACGTATCCTAGAGGCATAGTGGAGGATGTCTTGGTGAAAGTTGATAAGCTCATCTTCCCTGCTGATTTTGTTATATTGGATTTCGAGGAAGATAAAAAAGATTCCCATAATTTTGGGAAGGCCATTCCTAGCTACGGGTAGTACCTTGATCGATGTGCAGAAAGGAGAGCTCACCATGAGGGTACAAAATCAGAATGTCACCTTTAATGTGTTCAATGCTATGAAGCTTCCATCTGATGAAGAAGAATGTTTCAATGTTGATTTGGTTGATTCCGTGGTAGCCAAGGATCTTGATCATTTGTTGCTAACAGATTCTTTGGAAAAAGCATTGAGTGGGAACTCTGAGGTGAAAGATGAGGATGAAGTAATGCAAATTCAGATGTTGAATGCAAATTTGTGGAAGAGAAAATTTGATATGCCATTCGAGTCTCTTGGGTTAAAGGAGCTGGAAAAGTCACAAATCCGTCTTAAACCATCTATTGAGGAGGCTCCTACTCTTGAACTCAAACATTTGCCTAATCACTTGAGGTATGCTTTTCTTGGTGATACCTCTACACTACCTGTTATTATTTCGTCTAATCTGTCAGATGTCGAGGAAGAAAAGCTCTTGCGTATTTTGAGGAAATTCAAGACAGCAATTGGTTGGACTATAGCAGATATCAAGGGAATCAGCCCTTCTTATTGCATGCATAAAATTCTGCTAGAGGAAGGAGCTAAGTCTACTGTTGAACATCAAAGACGACTCAATCCGATTATGAAGGAGGTGGTGAAGAAGGAAATTCTAAAGTGGCTTGATGCGGGTATTATCTATCCTATCTCAGACAGTTCTTGGGTGAGTCCGGTTCAATGTGTGCCAAAGAAAGGAGGCATGACAGTTGTTGCTAATGAAAAGAATGAGCTTATCCCTACTCGAACAGTCACGGGGTGGAGAGTTTGCATGGATTATAGGAAGCTCAACAAAGCCACAAGAAAAGATCATTTCCCTCTTCCATTCATTGATCAGATGTTAGACAGGTTGGCAGGGCACGAGTATTATTGTTTGCTTGATGGTTATTCTGGATATAATCAGATTTGCATTGCTCCGGAAGATCAAGAGAAGACCACATTCACATGTCCTTTTGGCACGTTTGCTTTTCGTCGAGTTTCTTTCGGACTTTGTGGAGCTCCTGCCACTTTTCAAAGGTGCATGATGGCTATTTTCTCAGACATGATTGGCTCGAATGTGGAGGTTTTTATGGATGACTTCTCAGTTTTTGGTACATCTTATGATGAGTGCTTGCATAATCTTGGCTTGGTATTGAAACGTTGTGTGGAGACAAATTTGGTGCTTAATTGGGAAAAATGTCACTTTATGGTGCAAGAAGGAATTATTCTTGGGCACAAGGTATCTAGGAAGGGGCTTGAAGTGGATAGGGCCAAGGTGGAGACGATCGAGAATCTTCCTCCACCTATTTCAGTTAAAGGAATTCGCAGTTTTCTTGGTCATGCGGGATTCTATAGGCGATTCATTCAAGACTTCTCGAAAATCTCTAAACCTTTGTGCAATCTGTTAGAGAAGGATGTTCCTTTCAAGTTTGATGATGAATGTCTTGCGGCTTTTGAGTTGTTGAAAAAGAAGCTAACTACTACTCCTATTATTACCGCACCCAATTGGGAGGAACCGTTTGAGCTTATGTGTGATGCTAGTGACTATGCTGTTGGAGCTGTGCTTGGGCAAAGGAAGGATAAGATTTTTCATGTGGTTTACTATGCTAGTAAAACCCTCAATGAGGCTCAGCTTAACTACACCACTACAGAGAAGGAGTTGCTAGCGGTTGTCTATGCTTTTGAGAAATTCAGATCTTATTTGCTTGGTACGAAGGTGATTGTGTATACGGATCATGCGGCTATTCGATATCTCATGTCGAAGAAGGATTCGAAGCCTAGATTGATTCATTGGGTTTTGTTATTACAAGAATTTGATGTGGAGATCAAGGATAGAAAGGGCACGGAAAATCAAGTAGCTGATCATCTTTCCCGTTTGGAGGACCAAGGTGAGGATTCACATGCTAATTCTCTAATTAATGAATCTTTTCCAGATGAGCAACTTTTTGGGGTGCAAGGTGAAGAGCCATGGTTTGCAGATTATGTGAACTATCTTGTTAGTAATGTCATCCCTCCGGAATTCTCTTATGCTCAAAAGAAGAAGTTCTTACATGATATGAAGTGGTACCGTTGGGACGAGCCATTCCTGTTCAAACTTGGTATAGATCAGATTTTGAGGAGGTGCATTCCGTATAGTGAGACGGAGAGTATTTTGCATGATTATCATTCTACCGCATATGGAGGTCATTATGGTGGTAATAAAACAGCTCAGAAAGTACTTCAGGCGGGATTCTATTGGCCGACTCTGTTTAAGGATTCTCATCGTTTTGTGATGAGTTGTGATCGATGTCAAAGAGTTGGAAATATCTCTAGGAGGAATGAGATGCCTTTGAATACTATTCTCGAGGTTGAGATCTTTGATGTGTGGGGGATTGATTTCATGGGTCCGTTTGTTTCATCTTGCAATAATCAGTACATCTTGCTAGCTGTGGATTATGTGTCTAAATGGGTTGAGGTGAAAGCCTTACCAACCAATGATGCTAAGGTGGTGCTGAATTTTCTTCACAAGCAGATTTTTACACATTTTGGGACTCCAAGAGCTATAATCAGTGATGAGGGGACACACTTCTGTAATCGTCAATTTACTGCTATGATGGCAAAGTACAATGTGACGCATCGTGTTGCCACTGCTTATCATCCCCAAACTAATGGTCAAGCGGAGGTCTCGAATCGTGAAATCAAAAGGATCCTTGAAAAAGTGGTAAATCCATCTCGTAAGGATTGGTCATTGAAGTTAGACGAAGCTGTTTGGGCTTATAGAACTGCTTACAAGACACCTCTTGGGATGTCACCATATCAGTTGGTGTTTGGTAAGGCTTGTCATTTACCAGCTGAGTTAGAGCACAAGGCTTTTTGGGCATTGAAGAAGTTAAATTTGGATATCTCAGCTGCGGGTGAAAAGCGTCTACTTCAGTTGAATGAGCTTGAGGAATTTCGTGAGCAGGCTTATGAGAATGCGAAAATGTACAAGGAGAAGGTTAAAAGGTGGCATGATAGAAAGTTGGTGCACAAGGCATTTGTGCGGGGTCAACAGGTTTTGCTGTACAACTCTCGCCTTAAACTTTTTCCTGGAAAGCTTAAGTCAAAGTGGTCTGGTCCGTTTACAGTTAAGGAAGTATTTCCACATGGAGCGGTGGAGATATTTAGAGGGTCTATCAATGATGCTTTTAAAGTAAATGGACATCGACTGAAGCCGTATTATGGAGGAACGGTGAACCGTGAGAAGGTTGCCTCCGTTTTGTCAGAATTGTGAGATTTCGGAAGTACGTCAAGCTATTGACGTAAAACGAGCGCTTCGTGGGAGGCAACCCATGGTGTTAGGTATTTTTGTAGAAGTCAGTAGGTAGGTATTCATCTTGTTTAAAAAAAAAAAAAAAAAAAAAAAGAAAAAATTTTCTGGAAAACAGTTGGGCGCGGGCGCGCGGGGATTACACTGCAGATGGGCGCGGCCGCGCGGAAGGTCTGGAACGAAAAAAAAAGATACAGAACAGGGCAGTTTGTTTTTATTTTCAGTTCTTATCTTTTCTTTCCCCAACCCAAAACCCTAACTACTCTAATCATCCCTACGATTCAATCTCTAATCCCTCCATAGAATCTCATCGCCATACTTACATCTCATACCACCTATACTTACATCTCTACATACACACATTCACCCATTCATCTAAATTTTCAAACCCTAATTGGACTTCAAAGGGGGCTGCGATTTTTCAAGTTTGGGGGACTGATTTGGCAAGTGCTACCTCTACTATTCGATTTGGGTAATCTTTGCTCTTGTTATTTGATATTTCGAATTGTAGTTCTTGCAAATTTTGAGTTTTTGGTGTGAGATTTTTGGACAGAAATTTGGTTCGAATTTTGGCAGTTGGGGTGTGATTTTATTGTTGTTCTTGATTACTATGGCACCTAAGAGAGCTCGGGTTGTTGGTAGCAGTTCCCGTGGACGGTCATTGTCCGGTTCTGACTCGAGTTCGGGAGATGAGGGTATGGATAAGTTTCGTTCTGAGGAGGCTAGGGCTGAGTATGTGAAATTGATGACTCGGTCTGTGGCGAAGGATAGGATTTGGTTGCCTCTTGCTGCTGATGGAGAGATTGTGGCTATGATTGAGGAAAGGGGTTGGCAGAATCTGTGTGAGCTTGCATCCGCTGTCCCGTTGAGTATAGTTCGGGAATTCTATGCTAATGCTAAGGAAAATAAGGATGGTTATTCATTTGTCCGAGGGTTTACTATAGATTATACTGCTCGTGCTATTCGGCTGTTACTTGGGTTGCCGGATAGACCTGTTGGGGCGGAGGACTGGACTTTTAAGGCCAGGTCCGAGGTTGACTTAGATGAGGTGGTGGCACGTCTGTGTGTGCCAGGGACGACATGGAAATTGAAGGTTGGGTCGGCTGAGAAGGCTACATTCGCATCTGCTTCGATGAACAGATATGCTAGGGCTTGGAATTCATTTATTTGTGCTAATCTGTTGCCTACTACACATACGCATGAGGTGACAGTTGAGAGAGCTATCTTGTTGTGGGCCATTCTGAATGGGCATTATATCGATGTTGGCTATTTGGTGAATCAGAGTATGCTGCGATTCTTGAGGGGGTCTACAGGGGCAGTTCCTTATGGCTCTATTGTTACGAGGATGTGTTCGATAGCTGGGGTGACATGGTCGTCTAAGGAGCAGATTCAGATGCCAGCTGGACCCATTGATGTGTCGAAGTTGGGGGAATGGCCTGGCGGCATTCCTCATCCTAGGGGTATGGGCTATGAGATTGTTGGCGCTCCTCCAGTTCAGCAGGCTCCTGTTGCCATCTCGAGTGCTTCGCATGATAGACGGATGATGAGGCGGATGGATGCATTGTATGAGAGCCATAGCCGTTTTTCAGCAAGGTTGACACAGGCTTTCAGTGCTGCATTTGGAGCTAGTGGTGCCCATGTTGAGTGGCCAGTCTTTGGATCGGACACTGTTTATCCACCTCCTGATTCTCCGCCCGAGGAGGGTGATGACGCTGCGGCGTAGGTATGTTTCTACTTTCCCTCGTATTTACTTCCATTCAATGAGGTCATTGAATATCTTAAGTTTGGGGGTGGTTTGGGGGAAAAGTATTGTATATGTTGTATATGTTTCATTGTGTTCATGTAGGATATCATGTTTTGCATATTAGTTGTAAGTCATGCATTTTATGTTCGTATTATCTACGTGTGTTCATATAGGACATTTTGTTTTATTTTCGTATACCATGTGAGTTTTCATTTAGTTGCATTTTCATGGCATGCATTTTTCATGATCCCTTAAAATGAGCTGATTCTGATTGATAGGTAGATGTTGATTTGAGTGTGATGATAATGAGTAGAGGGCTGATTTATAGTTCCTAGGTAATTGACATGCATGTTCAGGAACAAAATTTTTACACAGTCTCATTGGGGTGCTTTTTGGGTTAGGTTGGAGTCATGCATGTTGGATGTTTTGAGATTTAATCACTTGTTTATTCTTAGAATTTTCGTTATTCCCTTTATAGCGTAGGAACATTAAAATCTAAGTTTGGGGGAAAACAGGAATTTCATGCTAGTTGTTAATATTTGTCAATAAAGGCTAGGCGTCAAATGGCTAGTAGCCAGCTCATATTTATATGAGTAGTCTAGGATTGGAAATGAGAAAGGCTCATTCCAGATTGCGAAAAAAAAAAAAAAAAAATCAGAAAAAGAAAAAAAAAAAGAGTCAAAAGTCCAATTGTTTAATGCAGAATTAACCAGAGTGAGCTCTTTAATACTCGAGTAATTAAGTCTGAGGGGACTTAGTCCTAGTGACCTAAGGCTTTATAGTCTGGGATCCACTGACCCAACACTCGCTACATGGGTATTATTGTATAAGCCTTTTGGGGTCTCATTCATTGCACGGTTAAATAAGCATGCGTATTGTATATGTAGTGTCGTAGTATAGTAATAAAGCATGAGTTTCTGTCTACCTTGGATAAGGGTGGAGGTGTTCCTAGGTTATGGAGTGTCTACAGTCTATTCTAGTTATAAACCTGTGATTGTCTTGACAGAAAGCATGTATGATTTTTGACCTAGTTCTGGGGGTATTCCTGATGAGCATTGCACACACGCACGTTTCTGTTCATGTATTGTTAGTATACGGGGACTTAGTCGAGCTCTGCATGGATTTGTTGCATTCGTTGAGATATTTGCTTGTTAGTTGGTTTTGGTGAGTTTGAAGGGGATCTTTGCATTTTTTTTTTCATATTAGTTGCATTCATGCATTTGCATTGCATTAGGTTAAATGAATTTTGTGGGTACATTCACTATAGGCCCTCACGAGACCTTACTCGTCCACTAGGGCTGCCTAGGGGTTTAAAGGGCTTGTTGCATATGCCAAATGCAACCGTGATCACCTACGGAAGTGGTACTAGCTAGTTGTATATATTTTCGTTTGTTTATGCTTGAGGACAAGCATCGGTTTAAGTTTGGGGGTGTGATAAGTGGATTTATATCCACTTGGATCGCTTCATTTCGGCTTAAATTGGTGTTTTGTATCTCAAGTATTGGTGTGTTTTAATCCGTTTTTATGAGAATTGTGTAGGTTACATTGCAAGGAGGTGGAATGGAATTTCCAGTAGCTATGAAGTGTTTCTAAACTAAAAAGAACAAGAGACAAGAGTTTCATTGGATTTGGGTGAGAAATCAGAAGTGGCAGGAATTCAGTCTGTGCAGCAGGAGACTGGGCGCGGGCGCGCTCAGAGTATATAGAAACCGCGCGCGGGCGCGCTCTAGGTTTGATCAGATTTTCTTCCGCGCGGGCGCGCTGGAAATACGCTACAGGTGCGCGCGGCCGCGCTCATGCCCGACAGAATGTTTCTGGAATTTAATTTCAAGAAGGAAACTGCTTCAAATCTTCTCCTAATCATTATGGAAATTGCTAGGATGGCTAAGAACGTTCCAGAATCTGTTTTAAACATGGGAATTGCACTTCTAATCCAATCAAAGATGGAAAATTACCGGAATTCTATCCTATTTCAATAACGGTAATTGCTTGGTCAAGGAGGCACTTGGGGGCTATAAATACACACCTTGGGGCACAGAAAAATCATCATCTACACATCCTACACACAAAATTCGTTCAGAGCAAGAAGGGAGAGAAGCTAAAGCGAGGATCGTGACGACAAGAAGATCTAGACATAGTTTTCTTGTATTCCTTTGTTAGGCGTATCTTGTGGATGCTCATTACTTTTCCGGATTTGTTCGCTAAACCTTATCTTTTTATTGATTTATTCATCTTCTTTATCTTGTTTAATATCATGCTTTCGTCAAATCCCATGGTGACGAAAGGTTCGATTATGAACTAATCGTTATCATGGGATCCTAGTGGATTTATCTATGTAGCTTAGTAGTTTGCATGCCTTAGAGATTTATGTGTGGTGAATTCTTGATATCCTTGTATGGTTGTACTTATTGAATTTAGGTGCGTCGCGAACATCTAATATGTTAATCTCTTGCTAAACGAGAGTGGATCTTGAGATTTAGAACTTGCCATGCTAGCATAGGATAGGTTGATGTTAAGCATCATGATTTGTGGCATGAATAGAGATATTATGCTACCCTATGTGATCTAAGTGAATAACTTGTGCTTCAACCTTTATGTTTTCAAATTCTATAGAGATATAGGGTCTAAACATAATAGGTGCCTATTCATCTTCTATCTCTTTTGTGGATGTATGCTTAGATTGGTACTAGTATACCGAGAGGTAACTTTTACTCTTTTCGTGTTATTCGATCAGATATCAAAACCATCGCATGTTTTAATCGAAGGCTGCAACTCTAAGTGAAGTAGATAAAGAAACTAGGATTCCATGTTATTCTCATATAAGTAATTCGATTTTAATTCTTGTTAATTCTTTAATTCTTAGTTTTATAATTTGCATCTTAAATTAATTTAGTTAATCAAACCATATTTGTTATTTTTCTTAGCAGTGAATTAAAACCATACGCTATTGCATAGACATATTTTCTGAGTAAAACTTAACCAAGATCTCTGTGGAACGAACTTTAATTGTATTACTTGTGACTACGTGCGCTTGCGTGAATTTAGCATAACAGAGGTTCTTATGGTCAGAAAATGGAGAATCAATCGGTTAGAGGTGAAGGACTATCGAAGCTCTCATGGTTAAAATTATGGAGTAAATTCAGGTCGTAAGGAGAGTATGCAGGTGAACCTGCATGGGAAGGAAGGTGGAGCTAGATGTGAACCTCTTGACCAAGGAGGTACCAATGAACCAGGGATGCAGTTGAAGCTGTTTATTCAATCTATTGGGTATGTGGATGTAGCTGTACCTAGAGATGGGAAAGGTGCAGCTAAGGAGGTGCTCAGAAAAAAGAACCTCCAACACTGCTTTCGAGATACAGGCAACAAAGGAATGAGGAATGAGGATCATGGAAGAAGTTCAACTACTGGAATTAACAAGAAGTCGGATAACAAGAACCTCTACAGGAAGATAGAAGAGCAAAGGAAGCAATATGGGTCAATCATGGCAGTTTTAGCACGTAACTTGAGGTTCGACAGTTGAACATGGAGCTTCCACTATAACAAGCTACTACAATTGATTGAGGTTGTCTAAAGGATCCACCTTATGCCATGACAAAATTCACTACAGGAAGCTCAATGTAGAATAACAAATGAAACATGTTACCAGGTAGCCTTAATGGAGGAACCTCACGATGAAGGTTCCAGTTTTTCGGGGGATAGTACTACCCATGGAATTGATGCAAATGGCTGCTCTAATGAAGGATAATGAAGGCAAGACGCAGCATGTGGAAGTTATGACTAAGGATTAAAAAAAAGTACAAGGGAACCTTGCGGAGTTCTTGGTTGGTCATGTGGCAACACCTACAGAAGTTGGTGAAAGCAATTTATAGGGGTGCTCATAATGGAAGCTTCACCAATAGTGAAAGGTGGAAGCTCAGAATATCTAGTTGAAAGCATCGAGCAAAAGGTGTCAAGTTATGGTTTAAATGATGCTGAAGCTCCAGTAAAAAAGGCTATTCAGGAAGCTAAAGGCGAACTGGTACCTCTTATAAACTGAAAGAGGAAAGTGGCACATTCTGAAAAATACAGCATAAGGAACTTATAAAACCTCTAAGGTGATCAGCTGATAGAGAATCCAACAATAAGGTTAAAGGAGGAAGCTCCTGGAAAGAAACCATCTCAGCTCGTGAAAGTTTCAAGAAATATAACCATGGCATTCTTCATGATGAAGAATCTCGAGGAGGTTCACATACTGTAAGCCCCGTTGGCATGACAAGTTAGAAGGTGTTTCACAAAGAGGTTTTCCTCCTATGAGCTTCTCGAATATTGGAAGCTGGAATTTGGGAATACCTTATGGAAGGAATTGCAGAAGGAGTAGATTAAAATAATCTCAATCAGATTCTGGAAAAGATGCTATTGGACAAAGAAGGAGGTACAAATGACCTCTTAATTATTAAGGGAACTGGCGCGAGGTTCAAATATGGAGCTACCTACCAATCGGCGAATGCTGAATGGAAATTGTTGTGCCCAAAATCTCCATGGGCTAGATTTAGGCCCATTAATCTATAGGATCCGGTCCATACAAGCTAGAAGATCAACCCAGTACGAGTTATGAAGATCGAATAGAAGAAATGACTAAGGAAGTATGAGTATCAGGAGGTTCCCAACGGTCAGGAAGCTGAGCTGAGCACTAGAAGACCAGGTTCCTCCAAGTAGAAGAGTTCGAGTTAGCATAACAACAGCCATAGAAGTGATAAAAGCATGTGAAGAATTATCTAGTCTAACCAGTTTGTTATTTGTGCAGGTATTGACACCCAAAGGGAGGTCCCTAAGCGATATGTCCCGAAATAAGGAGGTCCCTGAGAAACAGGCTCCTAAGATATAGGTTCCTGAGCACCAGGTTCCTACGAGTTGCCAACAGAAAGTTCTAGAAGCCATCTAGGACAGATAAACGAATTGATATTGGAGTATAATTCTAGGGCGCAGATGATCCTAGAATTATCTCTGATCAATGAGAGAATCATAGTGGGGTACGAACTCGAGTTCTACTCTACTTAGCCAACTAGTTCGTGAAAGGCTCTAAAGGAACCTGAGTCCTACACGAACTAGGTGACCGAATACAACTATTCCAGTAAGAGACAGAATCATACTAGAACTACGTGAGCTTGATCCCTATATATACAAGGGTACGTAGGCACCTCAGGGTAAGACGCATTAAGTTCTCTGATTTTCTCTAAAGGCACCTGAGATTATTGGAGATACCCTCGAGCTCAGCTCAACCCCCACAAACACAACCCAAACCTTTTCTCAGAACAGTTGATCGCTAGCCTATACAACTACCTGCAGACCTCTCATAAGTTGATTACGAAATCCACTCATCAACATTGGCGCTAGAAGGAGGGGCTAGTTAATATCTTAAGAGTGGAAAAGATGTCAGGCAACTCGGATAGCGAAGCAACCCGTTCTGAGCGACAGATTCATGAGGGGAACACATCTCCTCCCAGAGCACCGAAAGTTACTAAAGCAGCTATGATGGAAATTTTAAAGACTGTGGGAGAACGTTTGTCGACTTTGGAGCAGGCTTCAAGCAAAAAGAAGAAAAAGAAGGCAAAGAAAGGCAAGAAGTCGAAGGTTACTCCGAAACAGTTGAATTTTGAAGAATCTGAGAATGGAGAGGAGGTTCCAGACGATGGTGGAGAACCGAAGCAAAATAATGGTGATGAAGAGCTAGAGAATCCTGAGAAGAGTAAAACTGTTAGCAAGGGCCGTACAAGGTCCAAGGGAAAGAAGAAAACCAAGACTGGAGGTTCCTCACAGAAAAAGAAGAAAGATAAAGACCCATCTATCGAAATAATTGAAGAAGAAAGCACGGATTCAGATGAGGATACTGAAGAATCAAGCACTGCAGAGTCGCAAGAAGAGGAAGAAACGAGTAAGAAGACAAAGGCGGAAGCTACTGGGGAGGTGACAGCAGAAGATGTCAAGAAAATTTTGGCTCAACTCAAGGACGAAAAGAATCTTGCTGTGAATCCTATAACAGCTTCTCCTTTCACCAAGAAGGTTCGAAAGTCGGCTCTACCTAGGTCTTATAGGCCTTCGAATGAGTTGAAATTCGATGGGACTACTGATCCCATCGAGTACCTTAGTCGTTTTGACACAGAGATGGATGTCTATCAAGTGAAGGAAGCCACCAGATGCAGGTTACTGGCTGCAACTCTACAGGGTGGAGCCCATCAATGGTTCAAAAGGTTACCCGCAGATTCGATTGGTTCTTGGGCGAGTATGGGGAAGCTCTTTGTCACTCAATTTAGAGCATCTGTTGCATTCGCACCACCAACCAATACCTTAGCCAATATCAAACAAAGACTTAGTGAGACGTTGACAGAATATTTCAAGAGGTTTAATGCGGAGGTTCCTAAAGTTAGGAAAGCATCTGAGGAAACTATAAAGAATTTCTTAATTGCTGGAGTCAAAGGAGGCTCGGATTTTTGGAAAGCACTTCAAGGAAAAGAACCAGAGACGTTGGCAGATTTTTATGCCCAGGCAGAACCCTTTCGTCTGGTGGAGGAATCTCTAGCTGAATTAAGGAAGGATCCAGATTTTGTAAGGCAAAGTGGAAACAAGAGGTCGAGACAAAGAAGCCCTAATGGTCGTGACAATAAAAAGGTGGTTAGTCGCACATCCCAGGTGAAGCCTGAAGCTGTGAATCCTACTAAACCTGTCATGAGTCAGGTACCGCCACCAGCTTCCTATAATAACAATAAACATGAGAGACCTGTCTATGAAACTTTCACCCCTTTGGTAGCCCCAATCGATCATATTTACGCAGTGAATGAGAAGTCCTCATGGTTTAAGAAGCCTTTCAGAACTGGTCCCCCAGGGAATAAGAATGAGCGCCCATACTGTGACTTCCATGATAATAATGGGCATAATACTGCAGATTGTCGTCACCTCAGAGATCTAATTGAAACTCTAATCAGACAAGGGCAATTGAGTGAATGGGTGGCTCAGGAAGGAAAAAAGTATAGAGATGAGAAGACTCAGAAGACACAGACACAGGAACCTGTTGTGATAGAAGGACCACCTAAGGCTGGGTGCATTCGCACAATTATAGGAGGTCCCCACATTGGAGGAAGCAGCAGGAATGCCATGGAGAGGTATACCCGTGAGGCTAAAGAACGTCCTTTAACCAGTATTTACAATCTGTCACAGAGGTCCCCAAGGCTGTTTGAAGGAGAGGATGCAGATATCACTTTCACTGAAGAAGACGCTTCCTGGGTGCACCATCCCCATACCGATGCTTTGGTAGTTGAGGCAGGAATTGGGTCTTATGAGGTTCATCGAGTGCTAGTTGATAATGGAAGCTCTGTAAACTTGCTATCTTACTCAGCTTTCAAGAAGATGCATTTTCTAGATAAAGATTTAACTCCAACAAACGATACCTTATATGGATTCACTAATAATCAGGTTCCTATCAAAGGTAAGATTCGTTTGCCAGTAACTTTAGGTGATAAACCATGTTGCATTACACAGCTAGCAGAATTCATTGTTATAGAAGAGAATATGAATTACAATGCTATTCTGGGAAGACCCATTTTGAAGGAGATGAGGGTAGTAACCTCCATTTACCACCTAACGATGAAGTTCCCTACACCAAATGGAATTGGTGTAGTTCGAGGATGTCAGTATGAGTCTAGAGAATGTTACACCAAAGCTCTGCAACATGCTGCTAAGGCTGCTAAATTGCCTGAACCTATGGACGAGGTTCTTGATGATTTTCCAGGAAAGAACCCAGACAAAATAACGCTTGACCTGCGTAGTCCGCCTTTGGAAGGTTTTGTGCCAGCATCCTGTAGAGCTATAAGAATTGAAGAGATCATAGAAGAGGAACCTCATGCTGAGATTCCAGTTTTTCGGGGACCAGATACCCCTTACTTACTGATAGAAAGTGCACCCCCTACGGACAAGGATGGTGATGTGTGTATGGCAGAAGGATTGAATGAAGAAAAATCACGAAAACTGAAACATAATGGAAGCAATGAAGACAGTCAACCAACATCAAAGAGAAGGAATGTCATGCACGAAGTTCAGGAACCGTCTACAGTCCAGAAACCTCAAGAGGACTCAACCACAGAGATGGAGGTAGACTTAGACCCTCGAATGCCAGAAACCATGGTTAAGGCTGGACCAGCTGGTGAAACTTTGGATGTGAAGATCAATGACAAAGATGGCACAAAGGTGTTGAAGATTGGAGCTCAACTCGATCCAGCCTTAAAGGAATCTCTCATTACCTTTTTGGGCAAGAACCTGGATGTGTTTGCATGGTGTCATGCAGATATGGAAGGGATAGATCCAAGGGTCATGTGTCATAAGTTGAATATTGATCCAGAAAAGAAAGGAGTGAGACAAAAGCGAAGACCAGTTAGTGGAGAAAGAGCTCAGGCATTGAAAGAAGAGGTCGACAGATTATTGGATGCAGGATTGGTTAAAGAATCTTTTTACCCTGTATGGTTGGCAAATCCTGTTTTGGTAAAGAAACCTAATGGAAAATGGAGAACCTGTGTGGACTTCACAGATCTTAACAAAGCATGCCCGAAGGACAGTTTCCCACTACCACGGATTGATCAGTTAGTGGATGCAACAGCTGGACATGCCCTCCTTAGCTTCATGGATGCATATTCAGGTTACAATCAAATCCCTATGTATGAACCTGACCAAGAGCATACTTCTTTTATTACGGATAGAGGTCATTATTGCTATGTGTGCATGCCATTTGGATTGATTAATGCTGGAGCCACATACCAACGGTTAGTGAATATGATGTTTAAAGACCAAATTGGCCATACTATGGAAGTATATGTGGATGATATGCTAGTTAAGTCTAAGGAAGCTGTTGACCATGTAAAGCACATAGAAGAAATGTTTAAAATCTTGCGAAAGTACAGAATGAAGCTGAACCCTCAAAAATGTGTGTTTGGGGTAGAATCAGGAAAGTTTCTGGGATTCATGGTAAACCACAGAGGTATCGAAGCCAACCCAGCCAAGATTAAAGCATTGATTGATATGAGGTCACCGAGAACTGTGAGAGAGGTTCAGTCTCTTACAGGAAGAGTTGCAGCTTTGAATAGATTCATTTCGAAGTCCACTGATAAGTGTCAGGAGTTCTTTAAAGCTATAAAGAAAGGAAGTAAATTCGAATGGACCACAGAATGTGAGAGAGCGTTTGAAAAGTTAAAGGAGCATTTGGGGAGCCCCCCACTGTTAGCCAAACCTGTGGATGGAGAAACATTGATACTTTATTTGGCTGTATCAGAGTATTCCATTAGTGCAGTTCTGGTTCGAGAAGAGAATGGACAGCAGAGCCCAGTCTACTATGTCAGCAAAAGATTACTTGATGCAGAAACGAGGTACACAGGAATGGAGAAGCTGGTTTTCGCATTGATTCTGGCTTCCAGGAAACTGCGACCTTATTTCCAAGCTCACAAGATTGAGGTAAGAACCTCATATCCACTTAAGCAAGTGATGCATAGGCCAGAAACTTCTGGAAGAATGTTAAAGTGGGCTGTGGAGCTAGGACAGTTCGACATAGAATATAAGCCAAAGACAGCAATCAAAGCTCAAGCTTTAGCAGATTTCTTAATCGAGTTTCCACCTCATGTAGAGGTTACTGGCCAAGAGGGGCCAAAAGAGGTGGTAGAAAAACAGGCAGACAATGACAACTGTGCACCTTGGTGGACACTGTATGTGGATGGAGCTGCTAACAGTAGTGGAGCAGGTGCAGGCATAGAGCTAGTTAGTCCGGAGGGACACCAACTCTATAGCTCAATTCATTTTGCTTTTAGAGCCACGAACAATGATGCAGAATATGAGGCATTGATTGCAGGCCTCAAGTTAGCTTTGGAGATGAAAGTGGAGAATATCAGAGTGTTTAGTGATTCGATGTTAGTAGTTTGGCAGATTCGTGGTGGTTTTCAGGCAAGAGGGCCAAGAACAGACTTATATTTGAGGTACTCCCAGGAGTTGATCGCAAGGTTCAAAGAGGTGAAGCTAGATCAAATACCTCGAGGAAAGAATACCAAGGCAGATGCATTGGCCAAGCTAGGATCTCAGAGAAAATCCACGTTATTGGGAGTAATTCCACTTCAGATTTAGGAGCAACCTAGTGTCTTCAAAGAAGAAGTGATGGACATCGAGTTCCCAGTTGAAGATTCCTGGATGACCCCAATACATCGTTACCTGGACAAAGGGGAGCTACCTCCCAGTCAAAATGATATCAGGAAGCTGAGGTATCATGCAGCCATGTATGTAATCTATGATGGAGTTCTGTATAGACGGGGATTCAATCAGCCTTTGCTCAAGTGTGTAGCTGGAGAACAATGCAAGTATATCCTCGAAGAGATTCATGAAGGAGTATGTGGAAATCACTCGGGGGGTAATTCTTTAGCCATGAAAGTCCTTCGACAAGGATACTATTGGCCAACCATCAAAGCAGATGCTACAAAGTTTGTGCAGGCATGCAGTAATTGTCAGAGGTTTGCAAATTTTGATAGTCGTCCTGTAGCACCTATCAAACCGATTGTTAGCCCTTGGCCATTCGCTGTTTGGGGAATAGACCTCATTGGAGAACTCCCGAAAGGAAAAGGAGGAGTGAAATATGCAGTGGTTGCAGTCGATTACTTTACAAAGTGGGCAGAAGCAGAACCACTTGCTAAGATTACAGCGTCAAAACTGACTGAATTTGTGTTTCGAGCCATTGTATGCAGGTTCGGCATTCCGCAGAAACTGATTTCTGACAATGGGAAGCAGTTTGATAGTAGAGAGCTTAGAGGGTTATGTGAGCAGTTTGGAATCCAAAAAGCATTTTCAGCAGTGTATTATCCGCAGAGTAATGGACAGACTGAAGCAGTGAATAAGATTATCAAGCACACTTTGAAGACGAGGCTTGAAGATAAGAAAGGAAGTTGGCCAGAGGAGCTTCCTGGAGTCTTGTGGTCGTATAACACCACGCCTAGAACTACAACTGGTGAGTCTCCTTTTACCCTCACTTATGGTTGTGAAGCTAGGGTACCTGTGGAAGTTGTAACAGGTTCCTTGAGAAGAAAGTATTTTGACCCCGAGAGCAATGAGGTCAATCATAGACTGTATTTGGACATGGTCGAAGAGTTGAGAGCAGATTCGCAAGTGAAGTTAGCAGCATATCAACAGAGAGTTCGAAGGTATTACAACAAAAAGGTGAAGGCAAGACCTTTTAAGGTTGGAGACCTAGTTCTGAGGAAAGTCATGCCGAATACCAGGGTTCTGGCACATGGAGCCTTTGGAGCAAATTGGGAAGGACCCTACCAGATAAAGTCAGCAATTTGGGAAGGAACCTACCACTTGATGGATATGGATGGGAACCTCATTCCGAGAGCTTGGAATGCAGAACATCTCAAGAAGTATTATCAGTAATTCTTTTATGATATTTTTCTTAGGAAAAGTAAGGCTCTTTCAGCCCACGAATAAAGGCAGCTTATTAGTTATAGCTGACCAGTATTTTGATTTCAGTATTTGATTATGCATGTACTCGGGGGGTACTTGATGTGAACCTCCCTACTTGCAAGACGATTTTTTAAAAAGTATTGAGCGATAGATAGCTCTACGATGAATATTTTGAGTGCATTCTTTGCAGTTATAGCTCCTTAAAAGTTCTTTTACGTAACAATAATTACCCAAAAGAACTGGGGGGTAGTATTCCTACTTAGACAGTATTGTGCATGCTATGATTTGATATTTCATATGCCAATTTGAAAATTTTGAAACAGGTTACCTTGACTAACAGGTTCCTGTAGCATTGCGTTGTATTTTGCAGGTTACCTGAGCTGACAGGTTCCTGTAGCATTGACAGTATGTGCGAAGTATGAATACGATTTGACAGAATATGTGGACTATGAATGATTGATAAGAAAAGCCCCAGGTAGCTTCCTGGGCATTGAGAAAAGTCCCAGGTAGCTTCCTGGGCATCGAGCAAAGTCCCAGGTAGCTTCCTGGGCATTGAGAAAAGTCCCTGGTAGCTTCCTGGGCATTGAGAAAAGTCCCAGGTAGCTTCCTGGGCATTGAGAAAAGTCCCAGGTAGCTTCCTGGGCATCGAGCAAAGTCCCAGGTAGCTTCCTGGGCATTGAGAAAAGTCCCAGGTAGCTTCCTGGGCATTGAGAAAAGTCCCAGGTAGCTTCCTGGGCATCGAGCAAAGTCCCAGGTAGCTTCCTGGGCATTGAGCAAAGTCCCAGGTAGCTTCCTGGGCACGAGAAAAGCCTCAGGTAGCTTCCTGAGCAACTGTGATTGAAAAGCCTCAGCTGACTGAGCACGACATTGTTGCCAAAAGCCTCAGGTTCCTTGAGCACGAGAATTAAAGTCCTGACAAAAGGCACCTAAAGTCCTGACAAAAGGCACCTTAAAGAGAAGCCTAATAAGCTCTCCCTCATGTGGAACCGCCTTTGGCACATGGGAAGAAGGGATAAAATCCTTAGCATTTACCTTCATAAGATGTCTAGCCTGACACATGAAGAAGAGGAATCTGTGTGGACTCCTAGAACGGCGCACAGGTTCCTAGAATCGCCTCGAGGCACAAAAAGGAACCAACATGTCTCGAGGCATGTTGGGACCTAGAGAATAGGACTGGGAGCCAAGCAGGCAACCTTTCCAAGAGATGACCCGAATTAAACAAGAGAAAGATTTTACTAACGTTAACTGTTTTTTGTTTTATGTTTATTTTGCAGGATTAATACTCGAGGAACCTGGTCTTGATAAAGAAGAAGTTATTAAAGAAGGCTACGGTTTAGATTATCGATACAAAGTATAAACACAGAGGTTCCAGGTTTTATAACTCAGCTGTAGTTTGTTGCATTTATTTTGAGATTTTTCTAGTGGAAATATGCGTGTGTTCTGTTTCTTACAATGGGTTAGCCCACGTAAGCTTGAACATATGAGTAAGGAAGCTGAATTATTCTCTAGTGCATAACAGTGAAGTATTTCATGAGGTTTTGAAGAAAAGTATGTAGTAAGTTAAGATTCGAACAAAGAAATATGTATGAGCTTACCCTGGACAAGAGATATGTAGCAAAAACAAATATCATAAACCATGAAGAGAGAGTTATAGGTACAGAGACCCAGAAAACCAGCATAAAAGTTATTGGCACGAAGGCCATGGAAACCAAATTTAAAATTACATTTTGCGAGGCGTTACGAGGAGCCCGCAACCTCATCAAAAGTTATCAAAAGTTTTTAAAAGGATCTTGTTGAAATTACGAAGGAGGAACCTCATCGGAACCCTTGGTGGCAACAGGAGGAGTTGGAAGGATAGGCTGAATAACTTCGGGAGCAGGAACCTCTGCAGTCTCAAGGTTGGCACCTGGAGACCTCTCAACCGTTTTCACGGGAGGAACAGAGGTTGCAGCAGCAGCTTCATTTTCAAAATCTTTGATCATCCCTACTACGTCCTCGCCTAGGAGAGACCAGTTTAGCTCGGGCATTTTCTCCCACATGGATCTCATGTAGTCACGAACGCCTTCGTCATAACCCTCATCATACCTAGCTTTTTCCTGGATGAGCATGGATGATTTGGCAATAGCAGCCTCAGCATTTAAAGCATCAACCTGAGCTTTTAGTTCGTTGATTTTCTCTAGCATGGATAATTTCCCATCTTGCAAACTCTTCACCTGTTCCTGGAGCTCATCCCTGTTATTCTTTAGTGAGGTTTCAGCAGCTTTAGCCCTCCTTACCGCAGCAGTGGCAATATTCACGCTCTCCTCTCTAGCAGCCAGCTCCTCTTTGAGTTTTGAGATCTCTCCTTGTAATCGGAGGTCATACGGTGTTTTCAAGGCAAAATCATCACAGTATCGTAGGGCAAAGAATGCATTTTGGGCAGCAGAGAACCTCATGGCATGCATAGCCTCGGTAGAATCCATCTTGGCCCAGCTGGCAATCGCTTCTGGAAGCACATGTGTATCAATCAATTCTTTAAATTGATTCTGTGCCACAGCTGATTCAACTTTTACGGCTTTGCTCTTCCTCATGGACCTGGTTTGTGAACTCCCAGAGAGGTCAAGAGTAGTCTGGGCTAACTTGCGCTTGGAGGAGCTAGAAGGTTGAGTCTGGACAGAGGATGGGGTAGGAACTTGGCTGATTGGTGTTGCTGTGAGCGGAATCTCCTGTGCCTCAACATCAGATTTAAAGATCTCGTCCACATTCTTGGTTCGTTTGACGAAAGAGGGAACTTTGGGAGCCATGTCTGCATAAGATAATAAGTTAAAAATTAGAGAAGCATGCATGGAGTAAAAAGATGTATTCACAAAGATACAGTTAAGAAGGAAAGACATAACAATAAGGAAGCTCATACCAGTGTTTGAGGGAATAAAACCTAGGGAAGTCAAATTTTCAGAAGTCATCAGAATCAAGCAGTCCCTAATGGAAGCTGATAGTTTCAAGATCTCTTTCGCCCTCTCTAAACACACTCCAGTCAGAACGGTTTGTTTGGGAATATTTGGTCGGTGATTAAAAGCATACTTGACATCAGGGCAGTCAAAACAATAGACAAATTACTCTTGCCACAAATCAAAGTTCTGTTTAACATTTTTTATACATTGACCCTGATGACAAGGCCATGCTGACAGATAAAAACAACCTGAGCTTCTCCCGGTATCTTTCAACCTAAAGAAATAGCCTAACTCAGGGGCAGACAGGGGAGTTGTGAATTTGCTGGAATACAGAATAAAAGTACTGATGGCCAAACGGTAAGAGTTAGGAGTCAGTTGCATAGGTGCTAGGTTATAAAACTCTAATACATCCCTTAGAAAAGGATGAAGAGGTATAGAAAAACCTACTCTAAAAAAAGCAGCAGAAATGACGGCATTAGGAATCCCACGATCAGGAATTTTGACATCAAACCTGTGAGCTCTTTCACCAGGCTTAGGAATCACAATACTACAGATTGGACGGGGACATTCCTCAAGAAGTTTTTCTAATTTAACAGAGGTCGTGATGGAATCAGTTTTCTCACAAAAAGGTGTAATTTCCTGTTTGAACAACTCTCTCTCAACAGTCACCTCACTCTGAAAATCAGGTTCCAAGAAGGATTCAAGTTTAAGTTCAGGTTTTGACACCTCCTCATCATCAGAGGGCCAATCATCTCCTAAGTCGATAAATGTAGGGATAAGAGGTTGAGACAATGGAGATACTACAGGTTTAATGAGTATGTCCTCAGGTTCATTTACATTGGGTATTACAACCCTGGATCTAGTTCTCTCACCAATCGACATAGCAACTAAGGGTTGAATTGAAGATTGGTGGTCAGAATGGGTAGATTCAGAAGACATCTGCAAAAAGACAGACGAAGAAGGGGCAGGCCTTTATGGAACCTAGGAGAAAGATTAGGGTTCTAAAGTGTTTAGACACGGTGCAATTATTGACAGGGTATATTACAGAAAACCTTGAAGAAGGCATGTACCAACAAAATTAGAAACATATGAATAGACAGATAGCTAAAGATTATGATAAAACCGTGACAACGCAGCCATGAATCGACGGTTAAGGTACTAATAAACCAGAGGTTGTGAACGTTCGTGTGTGTGAAATATGGAGTGTGAAGAACAGATACAGACGCATACATACAAAGAAAATGATGGCATGCAAAGTCCAAGGAAACAGATGATTGAAAAACGAGATAAGGATATGAGAGAATAGAAAGAAATAAGTCGAAATCATACCTTGATTTAAGTTGAACGGCGATGGAGAAGATGAATTAAGCGAATGACTATTGAACTCCTCTTGTTCTCTCTCCAAGGGTTTTTGCAAGATTTTGGTAAAGGTAAAAATGGACCTGAGGGAGTGAGATGGCGATTAAATAGTCAAGGTAAATGAAGCAGTTCGTACACGTGGCAGCGCATTACTGGAGCGGTAAAGTGAAGAGGTACACGCGTGAGAAGCGTATGAACCTTGGGAACTTACACATTAACTACAGCTTTGGTAAGTGATAAGTTTAATTCAAATTTTGAATTATCTTCTACAACCAACCATTATCCCCTCTTAAATTATTAAATTTAAAGAGGCGTGGAGTTGAGTGACAAGTTGGATTCCCTGGGAAGTTGAGTGCAAACATAAAGTAGATTTCGAGAGCTGGAGCAAGAAGAAGAAAATAGTGAGATAACAGGTTCCTTAATACAAAGGAAGCTTACTCAAGATTATATCAAGCTGAAAATATTCTATGTCCTGTTTCCTATACCGAGTTAGCTCATATAGGCTTGGACATAAAAATGTTGAAGCAAAGTATTGTTACTAGAACGGTTTTGCATTGAATCTTTGATCGCAGAATTAGAATGGGTTCCTTTCACATTACATGATTTCAAGGAACCGGGGGGTACTTGTTGTGCCCAAAATCTCCATGGGCTAGATTTAGGCCCATTAATCTATAGGATCCGGTCCATACAAGCTAGAAGATCAACCCAGTACGAGTTATGAAGATCGAATAGAAGAAATGACTAAGGAAGTATGAGTATCAGGAGGTTCCCAACGGTCAGGAAGCTGAGCTGAGCACTAGAAGACCAGGTTCCTCCAAGTAGAAGAGTTCGAGTTAGCATAACAACAGCCATAGAAGTGATAAAAGCATGTGAAGAATTATCTAGTCTAACCAGTTTGTTATTTGTGCAGGTATTGACACCCAAAGGGAGGTCCCTAAGCGATATGTCCCGAAATAAGGAGGTCCCTGAGAAACAGGCTCCTAAGATATAGGTTCCTGAGCACCAGGTTCCTACGAGTTGCCAACAGAAAGTTCTAGAAGCCATCTAGGACAGATAAACGAATTGATATTGGAGTATAATTCTAGGGCGCAGATGATCCTAGAATTATCTCTGATCAATGAGAGAATCATAGTGGGGTACGAACTCGAGTTCTACTCTACTTAGCCAACTAGTTCGTGAAAGGCTCTAAAGGAACCTGAGTCCTACACGAACTAGGTGACCGAATACAGCTATTCCAGTAAGAGACAGAATCATACTAGAACTACGTGAGCTTGATCCCTATATATACAAGGGTACGTAGGCACCTCAGGGTAAGACGCATTAAGTTCTCTGATTTTCTCTAAAGGCACCTGAGATTATTGGAGATACCCTCGAGCTCAGCTCAACCCCCACAAACACAACCCAAACCTTTTCTCAGAACAGTTGATCGCTAGCCTATACAACTACCTGCAGACCTCTCATAAGTTGATTACGAAATCCACTCATCAACAGAAATCTATATTAAAGGCATGTAAGCAGGAACCTCTTAATGGAAAATTCACCAGAAACTATGAAAGGCCTAGGAAAATAATAAAGCTGACATTGGAATCTCGGTTGGAGAGGATTTGGACTTTTGTATGTTGAGGCAATGGAAATTAGGTGGGACTGAAGACGCCGTCTCAAAATTGGTAGATGTCAATAATTTTAATGAAATATGAAGGATCGAAAGGTAACCTGGGTGGCATATGAGTGAAATATTCATCTCAGTTTCGAAGGTGATCCGTACAAAAAGATAATTATCTATCAAGAGGTAGCTCCCCCCAAGGCACTATCATTGGCAGCTTTCTTGTTAAAATGATGGAGGTTGATGGGTTTCAGCTGCAGGAGCAGCTTCCTTGGTATTTACCTGCTGGTTGCAGGTTGGTTGGTTTTAGCTGCAGGAGCAGCTTCCTCGGATTTCACCTGGTGGTTGAAGGTTGATTGGTTTCAGCTGCAGGAGCAGCTTCCTTGGTATTAACCTGCTGGTTGCAGGTTGGTTGGTTTCAGCTGCTGGAGCAGCTTCTTCGGATTTTACCTGCTGGTTACAGGTAGCTTCTTTGCTATTCACCTTCTAGTTACAGGTAGCTTCTTTGGTATTAACCTGCTGGTTGCAGGTAGCTTCTTTGGTATTCACCTACTGGTTGCAGGTTGATTGGATTTAGCTGCAGGTGCAGCTTCATTGGATTTTAGCTACGGATTGCAATTTCATTAGGAACTTATCTATTGGTTGCAGGTTCATTGGCTTCACCTGTTGGCAGCAGGTTCATTGGTTTCATCTACAATATGCAGGTGCATTGGTTTTATCTATAGATTTTCGAGGATCTAGGTTCACATTCTTGAGGAGCTTCCTTATATTCGTTAGCTCGCGATATTTAAGTGTGGCTTGGACGGATTTGGATATTGGAATTTTGGAGAAACCTCACCAGTAGACCTCTTTAGGCTTAGGAGAAGTAAAAAGGCTTATTAGGTACGACTATCACGCTTAGGTTTAGGTTTTGATCTGTCACTAAAATGTGTCATTTTATTTGCATGACTTATGTGGATTATATGTTTACATGATCTATGTGGATTATATGTTTATGTGTTCGTTTGCTATTTGTTTATGTGAAAATGCTTTCTTGTTAATGGTTTATGTGTGAATCTTGAATGTTTGAATGGTTGGATCTAGTTCTTTATTATCGTTAGTCATATGTCAAATAAATAGGAGGGTAGTGAGAATATGGACCTGCTAGGTAGATCCTCTTAAGTATGAACCTCTTAGGTACGAACCTCCACGGGGAGTATAGAGACTGGCTCGTGAAGTTCCTATGCTTATAGGATCGTGAGGTGCCTTAATGGAGTCTAGCTCGCGAAGTTCCTATGCTTATAGAATCACGAGGTGCCTTAATGGAGTCAGGCTCACGAAGTTCCTATGCTTATAGGATCGCGAATATTGGAATATGGATTGGCATATGGATTGGAATATGGATTGGCATGTGGATTGGAATTCGGATTGGACTATGAGCTCATCAAACCCTTGTTCGGGTAGTGAAGCTCTTTCATTTTTGAAAATCTTTACGTCAATGGAATGATGTTTAAAAGCATACGGAGACTTGATACGAGTTATACCTACAAGAATCTTAAAAGGCCAAGTTCTGGAAGTGTGGTTTAGCTACAACTGCTTATGGTTTATTGAGGTACAGGTTCAGGTACAGCTGCATGTTTTTGACCAATTGCTTCTGAGCTGGCTAATATATTTCGAATTCATGTTGAAGAAGGTTTTGCATGTCATATCGAAAGGAAATCCAACGGCTCGGGGAGTACATTAGATTTTCGTCGAAGAGCTGGAAGATTGGAAAAGAGGTTCTCATTATGAGCTTGCTGAGGGGGAGCTTCTACCAAGTAGGTTCAATGGCCGAACCTGATCTAAATCAGAACTGTTGTGCCAAAAATCTCCATGGGCTAGATTTGGGCCCATTAGGCTTAAGGATCCAATCCGTATGAGTAATATGGGTTATGATTGAGGTCCTTAAGTTAAATGGCGCTAAATAGCATGTGAAATGGATCTGGACAGGTTCAGGTTCCCGAGAGAAATCTTCCTGCAGACAGCTTCCCGAGAAACAGGTTCCTGCAGACAGGTTCCTGAGAGACAGCTTCCTGTACGAAAACAGATTTATGCCAGCAGATTTATAGTAAGATTAAGCCTCCTATTCTTTAGGAGCAAGTCATGAACGCCAACTCCTTATTGGATTATTTTCCTTGGGCGCAGATGATCCTTGAATACCTCTAATAAGAGTAAAACTAGTAAAGATACTCCTAGTCGGACTAGAACTCGAGTTCTATTCGACTTAGGTCGCCTATTCGTGGCTGAATCTGGAGAAAAGGACTTCCCCACGAATTAGGAACCTAGAATATTGCTGCCTAACCAGACTTCTAGTCTAAAAAGAACTACGTGAACTTGATCCCTATATATACAAGGGTACGTAGGCACCTTCAGAACACGGCTACAAGCCTCGCAATACACCTACGAGATTCTTGAGAACACACGACACAAGCCTCAAGGGAACTCGCGAGATTCTTGTAAACGCTCTCGAGCTCAGTTCAACCCCCACAAAAAACCTCCATTCTCCATAGATTAGTTGATCGTTAGCCTTTACAACTCACCATAAACCTCTCAAAAGTTGTTACGAAATCCACTCATCATAATTGGCGCTAGAAGGAGGGCAGAGTTATCATCTTAAGAGTGGAAAGATGGCAGGCAGTTCTGATAGCGAAGCAACACAATCTGTAGAGAAAGGCCTACAACCCTTGAACAAATAAAACAGAAGAAGAAGAAGTCGAAGTTAGCAGCTGGTAAGAAGGGTAAAAAAGCTAAGATTAATCTTAAGCAGTTGGGCGTTGATGAAGAAGAACGTGAAGAAAAGGATGAGGAAGAGATCGAAGACCCAAAGAAAGATACTGAAGGTGAAGAAGATGGTGAACCCAAGGATAAACAACCTCCTGTTAAGGAACGTTCTACCGAGATAATTAAAGATGATTCAAGTTTAGTCGAGATTGCGAACGATTCGTGTATAGCAGATTCACAGGAAGCCGATGATAAAGATAAGGAAGCAAAGGACGGTGGAGCTGGTGATGTGAATGCTGAAGACCTCAAGAAGATTTTAGTGAAACTCAATGAAGAGAAGCAGTCAATAACAGGTGCAATAACCTCATCTCCATTCACTAAGAAGGTTAGAAAATCCCCGTTACCTAAATCCTATCGTATGTCAAACGAGTTCAAATTTGATGGCACTACGGATCCTGTGGATTATCTGGGTTGTTTCAATACCGTGATGGAAGTTTATCAAGTTAAGGAGCCAATAAGGTGTAGATTACTGGCTACAACCCTTCATGGTGGAGCTCATCAGTGGTTCAAGAGGTTACCATCATATTCTATAGATTCTTGGAAGAATACGGGGAAGCTCTTCGTCACTCAGTTTAGAGCTTCCGTGGCTTTTGCACCCCCAACCAATACATTGGCCAACATCAAGCAGAAAGCAGATGAGACCTTGACAGAGTACCTTAAACGTTTCAATGTAGAGGTTCCCAGGGTTAAGAAAGCTCCTGACGAGGTCATTATGAGCTTCCTGATTGCTGGAGTTAGAGCTGGCTCAGACTTCTAGAAGGAGTTACAAGTACGTGAACCTAGTACACTAGCTGAGTTCTACACACAAGCTGAACTATATAAGTGTGTGGAAGAATCCTTGTTGAAATTGAGAGAAACAGAAAATCTTGGAGATGAAGCTAGTCACAAAGGAAGTAAGCGAGAGAGGTCTCCAAGCCCAAAAGCATATGTTATTGGGGATCGAGCTTCCTCCAAAAGAAGTAAAGCAAATTTGAAGACAAAGTGCGATAATTATACCTCTTTGGTCGCTCCAATGGATCACATCTTCGCGTTTTATGGGAAAGAGGGAATATTTATGAAGCATGCACCTTTACCTGTAGGAGCAAGGAAAGATCTGAAGAAATATTGTGACTTCCATGAGGATAATTGCCATGATACTTCCGAATGTAGAGCATTGAAAGACCAAATTGAGGAATTGATTAAAGCTGGGAAGCTCGCGGAATGGATAGCTTGAGCCAAATTGAAAGTTTGAGAGTTTTCTTAAAGTAGAGTTGAGAGACCTTTATTTATATATGTATTTCCTTCTTAGAACTGGGGGGTAGTGCATGTATACCTTCCTAGCAAGTAAACCTATTTCTTTCGAGTAGTTTTCAACGAAATTATGAGTAGTTCTTTTCCTTGTATTACGTCATACATGAGCTTATATTTAGCTTGTAAAACAAGGAACATACCTCATTCAATTCAGTGACCTGAAATACCTCACAAGTAATCTCTTTAACTATCTCTTGTTTCTTACAATGAGTTAGCTCGCGTAAGCTTAGAGGAACTGTATTGGGATATTTGTATAGAGGTTCATTCTCAACATGTTTCGTAAGAAGATAAAGAAGAAATGAGAAGACATGTTAAAGCTACAAGCAAGAATGATGTGAAGAGGTTATAGTATTTATTCGAGCGTTAAAGAAAATTTGACATAGTTGAAGATTTTGATGAAGAGTATCTACAAGAATATGATATGAGCATCTTGAAGAAAACACACAGTACTCAACTTCATGGATGAATATTCAACGACTTATTAGAAATTATCGAAGAATTGTGAAGCTTCTTGGAGTTAGTTCTTCATCAAAGACAAGCTTCCCTGAAGAACTGGGGGGTAGTACAATTACAATTACTATAGCACATGGTACTTTGAAAGTTGAGGATTTCAAAGTTTTGAGAATTCAGACCAGGAACCTCACCACCAGGTCCAGGAAGCTCGCGATTTGATTCAGGAACCTCACGGCTAAGATGCAGTTTGGAAACCTCATAGCTCATATTTGGTTCAGGAACCTTGAGGATTGATTTGGTCTAGTATCTTGAAGAGCAGCATGCTTGCATCATGAACACGTCAATGAGTTTCCAAATCTTAATGGATACTTCCACTTCACATCTGATTAGTCTACAGAAAGATCCAGGTGATACCTATCCTTTTATGCTTACATATTCGTAAAAAACCTCCCAGGTTCATTATTATATACCTGAAGCTCATAACTTGTATGTAACAACTTCCGGGTTCATTGATATTTGTTAGAAGCCAATTGTTGACAATTTCTGATTAGCAGCTTCCTGCTTGAAGTTCCCAGCTAGCCGATACCTGAATAGAAGAAAGTGTACTTACAGCAAGAACTCCATGCCTTCAGAGGATTAATCTAGTGCCCTTATGGATTCTCTATGTGCCCGTATAGGTTCGCTTAGAGGCCAAAAGGATTCACTTAGTGCTTCATGCATCCACGCGCATTTGTTTGGTATCTTGATGGATTCTCTTTGAACCCTTTTAGGGATTCATTTGGTGCCCAATTAGTTTCGATTTTTGCCCTTAGCAGAGATTCACATAACGACCAGTTGGATTCACCTTATGCCCTTACAAGGATTTGCAAAGAGCCCAGAAAGATTCACTTGAAAGCCATGTCAGCTACAGGCACTCGATAGCCAGAAAAGACTTGCAAGCACGAGAGATTCACATCGAAAAGCCCAATGAATCGTATGCACAATTCAAAAGTCCTGTTGTGCCCAAAATCTCCATGGGCTAGATTTAGGCCCATTAAGCTATAGGGTCCGATCCATACCAGCTAGAAGAATGATCCAGTACGAGTTATGAAGATCAAATAGAAGAAATGAATAAGGAAGTATGAGTATTAGGAGGTTCCCAATGGTCAGGAAGCTGAGTTGAGCACTCGAAGACCAGGTTCCTCCCAGCAGAAGAGTTCGAGTTAGCATAGCAACAGCCATAGAGGTGATAAAAGCATGCGAAGAGTTATCCAATCTAACTAGTTTGTTATTTGTGCAGGTACTAACACCAAAAGGGAGGTCCCTAAGTGATATGTCCCGAAATAAGGAGGTCCCTGAGAAACAGGCTCCTGAAATGTAGGTTCCTGAGCACCAGGTTCCTACGAGTTGCCAACAGAAAGTTCTAGAAGTCATCTAGAACAGATAAACGAATTGGTATCTGAGTATAATTCTAGGGCGCAGATGATCCTAGAATAACTCTAACCAATGAGAGAATCATAAGTGGGGTACGAACTCGAGTTCTACTCCACTTAGCCAAACTAGTTCGTGAAAGGCTCTAAAGGAACCTGAGTCCAACACGAATTAGATGACCGAATGCAGCTATTCCAGTAAGAGACAGAATCATATTAGAACTACGTGAGCTTGATCCCTATAAATACAAGGGTACGTAGGCATCTCAGGGGACGACGCATTAAGTTCTCTAATTTTCTCTAAAGGCACTTGAGATTATTGGAGATACCCTCGAGTTCAGCTCAACCCCCACAAACACAACCCAAACCTTTTCATAGAACAGTTGATCGCTAGCCTATACAACTACCTGTAGACCTCACATAAGTTGATTACGAAATCCACTCATCAACATTGGCGCTAGAAGGAGGGATTAGTTAATATCTTAAGAGTGGAAAAGATGTCAGGCAACTCGGATAGCGAATCAACCCGTTCTGAACGACAGATTCATGAGGGGAACACATCTCCTCCCAGAGCACCGAAGGTTACTAAAGCAGCCATGATGGAAATCTTAAAGACTGTGGGAGAACGTTTGTCGACTTTGGAGCAGGCTTCAAGCAAAAAGAAGAAAAAGAAGGCAAAGAAAAGCAAGAAGTCGAAGGTTACTCCGAAACAGTTGAATTTTGAAGAATCTGAGAATGGAGAGGAGGTTCCAGACGATGGTGGAGAACCGAAGCAAGATAATGGTGAGGAAGATATGGAGAATCCTGAGAAGAGTAAAACTGGTAGCAAGGGCCGTACAGGGTCCAAGGAAAAGAAGAAAACCAAGACTGGAGGTTCCTCAAAGAAAAAGAAGAAAGATAAAGACCCATCTGTCGAGATAATTGAAGAAGAAAGCACGGATTCAGGTGAGGATACTGAAGAATCAAGCGCAGCAGAGTCGCAAGAGGAAGAAGGAACGAGTAAGAAGACAAAGGCGGAAGCTACTGGGGAGGTGACAGCAGAGGATGTCAAGAAAATTTTGGCTCAACTCAAGGACGAAAAGAATCTTGCTGTGAACCCTATAACAGCTTCTCCTTTCACCAAGAAGGTTCGAAAGTCGGCTCTGCCTAGGTCTTACAGGCCTTCGAATGAATTGAAATTCGATGGGACTACTGATCCCATTGAATACCTTAGTCGTTTTGACACAGAGATGGATGTTTATCAAGTGAAGGAAGCCACCAGGTGCAGGTTACTGGCTGCGACTCTACAGGGCGGAGCCCATCAATGGTTCAAAAGGTTACCTGCAGATTCGATTGGTTCTTGGGCAAGTATGGGGAAGCTCTTTGTCACTCAATTTAGAGCATCTGTTGCATTTGCACCACCAACCAATACCTTAGCCAATATCAAACAAAGACCTAGTGAAACGTTGACAGAATATTTCAAGAGGTTTAATGAGGAAACAATAAAGAACTTCTTAATTGCTGGAGTCAAAGGAGGCTCAGATTTTTGGAAAGCACTGCAGGGAAAAGAACCAGAGACGTTGGCAGATTTTTATGCCCAGGCAGAACCCTTTCGTCTGGTGGAGGAGTCTCTAGCTGAATTAAGGAAGGATCCAGATTTTGTAAGGCAAAGTGGAAGCAAGAGGTCGAGACAAAGAAGCCCCAATGGTCGTGACAATAAAAAGGTGGTTAGTCACACGTCCCAGGTGAAGCCTGAAGCTGTGAATCCAACTAAACCTGTCATGAGTCAGGTACCGCCACCAGCTTCTGTTGTGCCCAAAATCTCCATGGGCTAGATTTAGGCCCATTAATCGATAGGGTCCGATCCATACAAGCTAAAGGAATGATCCAGTACGAGTTATGAAGATCAAATGGAAGAAATAAGTAAGGAAGTATGAGTATTAGGAGGTTCCCAATGGTCAGGAAGCTGAGTTGAGCACTCGAAGACCAGGTTCCTCCCAGCAGAAGAGTTCGAATTAGCACAGCAACAGCCATAGAGGTAATAAAAGCATATGAAGAGTTATCCAATCTAACCAGTTTGTTATTTGTGCAGGTATTGACACAAAAAGGGAGGTCCCTAAGTGATATGTCCCGAGATAAGGAGGTCCCTGAGAAACAGGCTCCTGAAATGTAGGTTCCTGAGCACCAGGTTCCTACGAGTTGCCAACAGAAAGTTCTAGAAGCCATCTAGAACAGATAAACGAATTGGTATCTGAGTATGATTCTAGGGCGCAGATGATCCTAGAATAACTCTAACCAATGAGAGAATCATAAGTGGGGTATGAACTCGAGTTCTACTCTACTTAGCCAAACTAGTTCGTGAAAGGCTCTAAAGGAACCTGAGTCCTACACGAACTAGGTGACCGAACAACAGCTATTCCAGTAAGAGACAGAATCATACTAGAACTACGTGAGCTTGATCCCTATAAATACATGGGTACGTAGGCACCTCAGGGTACGACGCATTAAGTTCTCTAGTTTTCTCTAAAGGCACCTGAGATTATTGGAGATACCCTCGAGCTCAGCTCAACCCCCACAAACACAACCCAAACCTTTCGTAGAACAGTTGATCGCTAGCCTATACAACTACTTGTAAACCTCACATAAGTTGATTACGAAATCCACTCATCAACATTGGCGCTAGAAGGAGGGGTTGTTAATATCTTAAGAGTGGAAAAGATGTCAGGCAACACGGATAGCGAAGCAACTGGTTCTGAACGACAGATTCATGAGGGGAACACATCTCCTCCCAGAGCACCGAAGGTTACTAAAGCAGCCATGATGGAAATCTTAAAGACTGTGGGAGAACGTTTGTCGACTTTGGAGCAGGCTTCAAGCAAAAAGAAGAAAAAGAAGGCAAAGAAAAGCAAGAAGTCGAAGGTTACTCCGAAGCAGTTGAATTTTGAAGAATCTGAGAATGGAGAGGAGGTTCCTGACGATGGTGAAGAACCGAAAGAAGGTAATGATGATGAAGATATGGAGAATCCTGAGAAGAGTAAAACTGGTAGCAAGGACCGTACAGGGTCCAAGAAGAAGAAGAAAACCAAGACTGGAGGTTCCTCAAAGAAAAAGAAGAACGATAAAGACCCATCTGTCGAGAGAATTGAAGAAAAAAGCACGGATTCAGATGAGGATACTGAAGAATCAAGTGCTACAGGGTCGCAAGAGGAAGAAGGGACGAGTAAGAAGACAAAGGCGGAAGCTGTTGGGGAGGTGACGGTAGAAGATGTCAAGAAAATTTTGGCTCAACTCAAGGACGAAAAGAATCTTGCTGTGAACCCTATAACAGCTTCTCCTTTCACCAAGAAGGTTCGAAAGTCGGCTTTGCCTAGGTCTTACAGGCCCTCAAATGAGTTGAAATTCGATGGGACTACTGACCCCATTGAGTACCTTAGTCGTTTTGACACAGAGATGGATGTTTATCAAGTGAAGGAAGCCACCAGGTGCAGGTTACTGGCTGCAACTTTACAGGGCGGAGCCCATCAGTGGTTCAAAAGGTTACCTGCAGATTCGATTGGTTCTTGGGCAAGCATGGGGAAGCTCTTTGTCACTCAATTCAGAGCATCTGTTGCATTTGCCCCACCGACCAATACCTTAGCCAATATCAAGCAAAGACCTAGTGAGACATTGACAGAATATTTCAAGAGGTTTAATGCAGAGGTTCCTAAAGTTAGGAAGGCATCAGAGGAAACAATAAAGAATTTCTTAATCGCTGGAGTCAAAGGAGGCTCAGATTTTTGGAAAGCACTGCAGGGAAAAGAACCAGAGACGTTAGCAGATTTTTATGCCCAGGCAGAACCCTTTCGACTGGTGGAGGAGTCTCTAGCTGAATTAAGGAAGGATCCAGATTTTGTAAGGCAAAGTGGAAGCAAGAGGTCGAGACAAAGGAGCCCCAATGGTCGTGACAATAAGAAGGTGGTTAGTCGCACATCCCAGGTGAAGCCTGAAGCCGTGAATCCTACTAAACCTGTCATGAGTCAGGTACCGCCACCAGCTTCCTATAACAGCAATAAACCAGAGAGACCCGTCTATGAAACTTTCACCCCTTTGGTAGCTCCGATTGATCATATTTACGCAGTGAATGAGAAGTCCTCATGGTTTAAGAAGCCTTTCAGAACCGGTCCCCCAGGAAATAAGAATGAACGCCCCTACTGTGACTTCCATGATAATAATGGGCATAATACTGCAGATTGTCGTCACCTCAGAGATCTAATTGAAACCCTAATCAGACAAGGGCAATTGAGTGAATGGGTGGCTCAGGAAGGAAAAAAGTATAGAGATGAGAAGACTCAGAAGACACAGACACAGGAACCTGTCGTGATGGAGGGACCACCTAAGGCTGGGTGCATACGCACAATTATAGGAGGTCCCCATATTGGAGGAAGCAGCAGGAATGCCATGGAGAGGTATACTCGTGAGGCTAAAGAACGTCCTTTAACCAGTATTTACAATCTGTCCCAGAGGTCCCCAAAGCTGTTTGAAGGAGAGGATGCAGATATTACTTTCACTGAAGAAGATGCTTCCTGGGTACATCATCCCCATACTGACGCTTTGGTTGTTGAGGCAGGAATTGGATCTTATGAGGTTCATCGGGTTCTAGTTGATAATGGAAGCTCTGTAAACTTGCTATCTTACTCAGCTTTCAAGAAGATGCATTTTCTGGATAAAGACTTAACTCCAACAAACGATACCTTGTACGGATTCACCAATAATCAGGTTCCTATCAAAGGTAAGATTCGTTTGCCAGTAACCTTAGGTGATAAACCATGTTGCATTACACAGTTGGCAGAATTCATTGTTATAGAAGAGAATATGAATTACAATGCTATTTTGGGAAGACCCATTTTGAAGGAGATGTGGGTAATAACCTCCATTTACCACCTCACTATGAAGTTCCCGACGCCAAATGGAGTTGGCATAGTTCGAGGATGTCAGTATGAGTCTAGAGAGTGTTACACCAAAGCTTTGCAACATGCTGCTAGAGCTGCTAAATTGCCTGAACCTATAGACGAGGTTCCTGATAGTTTTCCAGGAAAGTACCCAGACAAGATAACGGTCGACCTGCGCAGTTCGCCTTTGGAAGGTTTTGTATCAGCATCCTGTAGAGCTATAAGAATTGAAGAGATCATAGAAGAGGAACCTCATGATGAGATTCCCGTTTTTCGGGGACCAGATACCCCCTACTTACTGATAGAAAGTGCACCCCCTACGGACAAGGATGGTGATGTGTGTATGGTAGAAGGGTTGGATGAAGAAAAATGCCGGAAACTGAAGCATAATGGATGCAATGAAGACAGTCAGCCAGCATTAAAGAGAAGGAATGTCATGCACGAAGTGCAGGAACCGTCTACCGTCCAGGAACCTCAAGAGGACTCAACCGTAAGGATGGAGGTAGACTTAGATCCTCGAATGCCAGAAACCATGGTAAAGGCTGGACCAGCTGGTGAAACTCTGGATGTGAAGATCAATGACAAAGATGGTAAAAAGGTGTTGAAGATTGGAGCTCAGCTTGATCCAACCTTAAAGGAATCTCTCATTACCTTTTTGGGCAAGAACCTGGATGTGTTTGCCTGGTGTCATGCAGATATGGAAGGGATAGATCCAAGGGTCATGTGTCATAAGTTGAATATTGATCCAGAAAAGAAAGGAGTGAGACAGAAGCGAAGACCAGTTAGTGGCGAGAGAGCTCAGGCATTGAAAGAAGAGGTTGACAGGTTGTTGGATGCAGGATTAGTTAAAGAATCTTTTTACCCAATATGGTTGGCAAATCCTGTTTTGGTAAAGAAACCTAATGGAAAATGGAGAACCTGTGTGGACTTCACAGATCTCAACAAAGCATGTCCGAAGGACAGCTTCCCACTGCCACGGATTGATCAGCTAGTAGATGCAACAGCTGGACATGCCCTCCTTAGCTTCATGGATGCCTATTCAGGTTATAATCAAATCCCTATGTATGAACCTGACCAAGAGCATACTTCTTTTATTACGGACAGAGGTCTTTATTGCTATGTATGCATGCCATTTGGGTTGATTAATGCTGGAGCTACATATCAACGGTTAGTGAATATGATGTTTAAAGACCAAATTGGCCATACTATGGAGGTATATGTAGATGATATGTTAGTTAAGTCTAAGGAAGCTGTTGACCATGTAAAGCACTTAGAAGAAATGTTTGGAATCTTGCGGAAGTACAGAATGAAGCTGAACCCTCAAAAATGTGTGTTTGGGGTAGAATCAGGAAAGTTTCTGGGTTTCATGGTAAACCACAGAGGAATCGAAGCCAACCCAGCCAAGATTAAAGCATTGATTGATATGAGGTCTCCGAGAACTGTGAGAGAGGTTCAATCTCTTACAGGAAGAGTTGCAGCTTTGAATAGATTCATTTCGAGGTCCACTGATAAGTGTCAGGAGTTCTTTAAAGCCATAAAGAAAGGGAACAAATTCGAGTGGACTGCAGAATGTGAGATAGCGTTTGGAAAGCTAAAGGAGCACTTGGGGAGCCCCCCGCTGTTAGCCAAACCTGTGGATGGAGAAACATTGATACTTTATTTGGCTGTTTCAGAGTATTCCATTAGTGCAGTTCTGGTTCGAGAAGAGAATGGACAACAGAGCCCAGTTTACTATGTTAGTAAAAGGTTACTTGACGCAGAAACGAGGTACACAGGAATGGAGAAGTTGGTTTTCGCATTGATTCTGGCTTCCAGGAAGCTGCGACCTTATTTCCAAGCTCACAAGATTGAAGTAAGAACCTCATATCCACTTAAGCAAGTGATGCATAGGCCAGAAACCTCGGGAAGAATGTTAAAATGGGCTGTGGAGCTAGGACAGTTCGACATAGAATATAAGCCAAAGACAGCAATCAAAGCTCAAGCTTTAGCAGATTTCTTAATCGAGTTTCCACCTCATGAAGAGGTTACTGGCCAAGAGGGGCCAAAAGAAGTGGTGGAAAAACAGGCAGATAATGACAACTGTGCACCTTGGTGGACACTGTATGTGGATGGAGCTGCTAACAGTGGTGGAGCAGGTGCAGGCATAGAATTAGTTAGTCCAGAAGGGCACCAACTCTATAGCTCGATTCATTTTGCTTTTAAAGCCACGAACAATGATGCAGAATATGAGGCATTGATTGCAGGACTCAAGTTGGCCTTGGAGATGAAAGTAGAAAATATCAGGGTGTTTAGTGATTCAATGTTAGTAGTTTGGCAGATTCGTGGTGGTTTTCAGGCGAGAGGGCCGAGAACAGACTTATATTTGAGATATTCCCAGGAGTTGATCGCAAGGTTCAGAGAGGTGAAGCTGGATCAAGTACCTCGAGGAAAGAATACCAAAGCGGATGCATTGGCCAAGCTAGGGTCACAGAGAGAATCCACATTATTGGGGGTAATTCCACTTCAAATCCAGGAGCAACCAAGTGTTTTCAAGGAAGAGGTAATGGACATTGAATTTCCAGTTGAAGATTCCTGGATGACCCCGATATATCGTTACCTGGACAAAGGGGAGCTACCTCCCGATCAAAGTGATATCAGGAAGCTGAGGTATCGAGCAGCCAGGTATGTAATTTATGATGGAGTTCTATATAAGCGAGGATTCAATCAGCCTTTGCTCAAGTGTGTAGCTGGAGAACAATGCAAGTATATCCTCGAGGAAATTCATGAAGGAGTATGTGGAAATCACTCGGGGGGTAATTCTCTAGCCATGAAAGTCCTTCGACAAGGATATTATTGGCCAACCATCAAAGCAGATGCTACAAAGTTTGTGCAGGCATGCAGTAATTGTCAGAGGTTTGCAAATTTTGATAGTCGTCCTGTAGCCCCTATTAAACCGATTGTTAGCCCCTGGCCATTCGCTGTTTGGGGGATAGACCTCATTGGGGAGCTCCCGAAAGGAAAAGGAGGAGTGAAATACGCAGTGGTCGCAGTCGATTACTTTACAAAGTGGGCGGAAGCAGAACCACTTGCTAAGATTACAGCGTCAAAATTGACTGAGTTTGTGTTTCGAGCCATTGTATGCAGGTTTGGCATTCCACAGAAGCTGATTTCTGACAATGGGAAGCAGTTCGATAGTAGAGAGCTTAGAGGATTGTGTGAGCAGTTTGGAATCCAAAAAGCATTTTCAGCAGTGTATTATCCGCAGAGTAATGGACAGACTGAAGCAGTGAATAAGATTATCAAGCACACTTTGAAGACAAGGCTTGAAGATAAGAAGGGAAGCTGGCCAGAGGAGCTTCCTGGAGTCTTGTGGTCGTATAATACCACGCCTAGAACTACAACTGGTGAGTCTCCTTTTACCCTCACTTATGGTTGTGAAGCTATGGTACCTGTGGAAGTTGGAACAGGTTCCTTGAGAAGAAAGTATTTTGATCCCGAGAGCAATGAGGTCAATCATAGACTGTATTTGGACATGGTTGAAGAGTTGAGAGCAGATTCACAAGTGAAGTTAGCAGCATATCAACAGAGAGTTCGAAGGTATTACGACAAAAAGGTGAAGGCAAGACCTTTTAAAGTTGGAGACCTAGTTCTGAGAAAAGTCATGCCAAATACCAGGGTTCTGGCACATGGAGCTTTTGGAGCAAATTGGGAAGGGCCTTACCAGATAAAGTCAGCTATTTGGGAAGGAACCTACCACTTGATGGATATGGATGGGAACCTCATTCCGAGAGCTTGGAATGCAGAACATCTCAAGAAGTATTATCAGTAACTCTTTTATGCGGAAAAGTAAGGCTCTTTCAGCCCAAGAATAAAGGCAGCTTATTAGTTATAGCTGACCAGTATTTTGATTCCAGTATTCAATTATGCATGTACTCGGGGGGTACTTAATGTGAACCTCTCTACTTGCAAGACGATTTTGTTTTAAGTATTGAGCGATGTATAGCTCTACGTTGAATATTTTGAGTGCATTATTCGCAGCTATAGCTCCTTAATAGTTCTTTTACGTAATAATCATTACCCAAAAGAACTGGGGGGTAGTATTCCTACTTAGACAGTATTGCACATGCTATGATTTGATATTTCATATGCCAGTTTGAAATTTTTGAAACAGGTTACCTAGATTAATAGGTTCCTGTAGCATTGTGTTGCATTTTGCAGGTTACCTAAGCTGACAGGTTCCTGTAGCATTGACAGTATGTGTGAAGTATGAATATGAATTGACAGAATGTGCAGACTACGATTGATTGATCAGAATTAGCTTGTGGACAGATTGTTGAGAGAAGTATAAAGTCCCAGGTAGCTTCCTGGGCATTGAGAAAAGTCCCAGGTAGCTTCCTGGGCATTGAGAAGAGTCCCAGGTAGCTTCCTGGGCATTGAGCAAAGTCCCAGGTAGCTTCCTGGGCATCGAGCAAAGTCCTAGGTAGCTTCCTGGGCATCGAGCAAAGTCCCAGGTAGCTTCCTGGGCATCGAGAAAAGTCCCAGGTAGCTTCCTGGGCATTGAGAAAAGCCTCAGGTAGCTTCCTGAGCAAATGTGATTGAAAAGCCTCAGTTGACTGAGCACGACATTGTTGCCAAAAGCCTCAAGTTCCTTGAGCACGTGAATTAAAGTCCTGACAAAAGGCATCTAAAGTCCTGACAAAAGGCACCTTAAAGAGAGGCCTAATAAGCTCTCCCTCATGTGGAACCGCCTTTGGCGCATGGGAAGAAGGGATAAAATCCTTAGCATTTACCTTCATAAGATGTCTAGCCTGACACATGGAGAAGAGGAATCTGTGTGGACTCCCAGAACGGCACACAGGTTCCTAGAATTACCCCGAGGCATAAAAAGGAACCAACAGGCCTCGAGGCATGTTGGGACCTAGAGAATAGGATTGGGAACCAAGCAGGTTACCTTTCCAGGAGAAAAAAGGAACCAACAGGCCTCGAGGCATGTTGGGACCTAGAGATTAGGATTGGGAGCCAAGCAGGCAACCTTTCCAAGAGATGGCCCGAATTAAACAAAAGAAATTTTACTAACCTTAACTAGTTTTTTGTTTTATGTTTATTTTGCAGGTTTAATGGTCGAGGAACCTGGTCAAATTATTTAGGATCTAAGGTTATCAGAAAGGGTTTTTAGTTCAAAAGACGACTCTGATAATGTTAAGTGAAGCACGAGAAAAGATGTGTTTAAGCTTACGAAAGTTGATCAGATATTTTGTAGGGAACCTGGTTTAGACCTGGGAGGAATCTCTAAGGAAAACTACAGTTCAGATTACGGTGGTGAATACATGTCTCAAAGTATAAACAGAAAAGGGTTCCAAGTCTGCAAGTAAGCTGTATTTAGTTAAATGTTATTTTGAGAAAATTATAAGTGAAAGTATGTATGCATCCTGTTTCTTATAACGGGTTATCCCACATAAGCTTGGATGTATAAGTATGGACACTAATTAGTTTTTAAGATGCATGATGATAAGGTATTCTACGAGTTTTTTAAAAAAAGGTGTGCAGTATTAAGTAGTACAGATGCAGGTTAAGAAACTAGGCGTGAATAAGTAAGAGCAAGAGATATACCAAGAGTAGATAATAGTCACTAGAAACGTAAAGAGTTATAGGGCACGAAGGCCATCAAAACCAAGTTAAATTACATCCCGCGAGGCACTACGAGGGGCCCGCAACCTCAAGAAAAGTTATGGAAAGTTCAGAAAATTTATGAAACTCTAGGCAGGAGATACTTTACTAGATTCTTCGATAGCTGAGGAAGGTGGAAGAGTGGTTGGAGTAGCGTCAGGAGCAGGAACCTCTGCAGTCTCAAGGGTGGCACCCGGAGACCTCTCAACCGTTTTCACGGGAGGTACAGAGTTTGCAGCAGCAGCTTTCTCCTCAAAATCTTTGATCATCCCTACTACGTCTTCACCCAAGAGGGACCAGTCTATATTGGGCATCTTCTCCCATGTGGAACGTATGTAGTCATTAATACCTTCATCATAGCCTTCATCATATCTGGCCTTCTCCTTAACCAGTATGGATGACTTCACAACTTCAGCAGCAGCATTCAGGGCATCCACCTGGGCTTCCAGTTCATTGGTTCTTTCTAACATCGACAGTTTCTCGTCCCTAAGGATCTTAACCTGACCTTGAAGTTCGATTTTCTCATCTTTTAAAGAGGTCTCCACAATCTTGGCATTTCTGACAGCCGCAGTGGCAATGTTTGCCTTATCCTCACTAGCAGCTAGTTCTGTTTTGAGTTTGCGAATCTCTCCTTGAAGTTGAAGGTCATATTGGGTCTTTACAGCAAACTCGTCACAGTATCTGAGAGCAAAGAAAGCAGATTGAGCAGTAGCAAACCTCATGGCGTGCATGGCTTCAGTAGAACTCATCTTACTCCAGGCAGCTATCGTCTCTGTAGGAACATGGGTGTCAATCATGTCTTTGAACAGATTGGAGGTTTGATCAGGATCGGTTTTTACTGCTTTGCTCTTCCTTGACGAGCGGGTCTGGGGAGCTGCTGAGAGGTCAAGAGTTGTCTGAGCAAACTTCCTCTTTGAAGAACCAGAATGAGTAGTTTGGGAAGCAGGAGTGCCAGGAATTTGATTAATGGGAGTTGCATTCAGCGGAACCTCCTTAGTTTCAGTCTTGAAGATCTCATCCACGTTCTTGGACCTCTTGATAAACGATGGGGCTTTTGGAGCCATATCTGCGAAAGAAAGTACAAGAAAGTATCAGAGATTTATATACAGAATAAGCAGGTAAATGTGCAGATTTATAACAATAGAAAAGAAAGGACAACAACAGGGGAACTCATACCAGAAGCTGAGGGTATAAAACCTAGGGCAGATAAATTATCAGGGGTCAATAGGATCATACAATCTCTTATGGCCGAAGAATGCTTCAAAGCCTCTTTAGCTCTCATTAAGCAAGCTCCAGTAAGAATAGTCTGTTTTGGAATTAATGGGCGGCAATTGAATTCAAAGCGAATGGAGGGACAATCAAAGCAGTAAAGGAACTGCTCTTGCCATTGATCAAAGTTCTGTTTAACACCTTTTATACATTGGCCTTGATGACTAGGCCAGGCAGTCAGATAGAAGCAACCAGAACCCTTCCCAGTGTCCTTCAATCTGAAGAAGTAACCTAATTCATGTGCAGATAGTGGGGTTGTAAACATGCTAGTGTACAGAATGTAGGTACTAATGGCTAACCTATATGAGTTAGGTGTCAATTGGAGAGGGGCCAAACCATAGAAGTCAAGAACCTCTCTCAGGAAAGGATGCAGAGGGAAATATACACCAACTTTGAAGAAGGCAGCCGAGGTTACAACATTTGGAATACCTCGATCAGGTATCTTGGTATCAAACTTATGAGCTCTCTCACCTGGTTTAGGGATAACAATGGAGCAGGATGGACGAACACATTCCTCATACAATTTCTCTAACCTAGTCACGGTCATAAGAGAATCCATTCTGTCACAGAAAGGTACGATTTCTTGCTTATACAACTCTCTTTCGACGGACACTTCGTTATCAAAATCAGGATCCGGGATCAGACTATGATCAGGCTTAGACACTTCCTCTCCGTCAGAGGGCCAATCATCCCCCAAATCTACAAAGGAAGGGGTAGGAAGATTTGTAGAGGGTAAGGTCGAAGGTTTGAGAAGGATATTTCCAGGTTCATCAATGTCTGGAACAACAACCCTAGACCTAGTTCTTTCCCCTATTGGCATCATAGAAGGTTGAATAGAAGACAAGTGGTCAGAGTGTGTAGAATCAGAGGACATCTGCAAAAGACAGACGGAGAAAAATCAGGTTTTGAGTCTTTTAAAAGAGAAATAGTGGTTCTAAAGTTCTGGGACGGACATAGCTATGAGACACATGGTAGTCAGCGAATTACACAAAAGCTACGCACCATTGAAACGACTCATATCGATTACAGTATAAGTTGAAAACATGTGTGTACAGGATGTGAATAAATAATATCGAATCCCAGGGAAACCAGGATTACAAAACTATAAATCGATGACCAAACAAACAAGGTGTGGTGAACAAGTTGTATGAAAAGCATGGAATGTGAAAGATAGATACGAACGCATACATACAAAGACCATAAACAAAGAACATCGACATGCAAGATACGACAGTGCAGACAGTACGAAATGAAGTCAAAAGAGCAGAAAGAAAGCAAATCATACCTTAATTAGAAAAAAGCGGTGACGGAGAGCTTGGATTGAGTAAGCGACCGTCGGACTTCTTTTCCTTCTTCTCTCTCTCTAAGGGTTTTGAAAGATATTTGGTAAAGGTAAAAACTAGACTTGGAGTTAGAAGTGTGTTTATATAATCAAGACAGTTCCGTACACGCGTCAGAGCCTTAGTGGAGCGGTAAAAACGAAGAGGTATATGTGTGAAAGGCGTGTGAACCTTGGGAACTCATGCATTAACTACAGCTTTGGTAAGTGATAAGTTCAATTCGAACTTTAAATTATCTCCAGCTGCCAACCATTATCTCTTCCTATAAATCTTTAAATTATTAAATTTAAAGAGACGTGGAGTTAAGGGGCTAATTAGATTCCTAGAGGAGCTAAATGCAAGCATCGAGTTGACTTCGAGAACAGCTATCTAAAGAAGAAAATAGCAAGATAACAGGTTCCTTAATGCAAAGGAAGCTTACTCAAAATTGTAGTAAGCTGAAAATATTTTATGTCCTGTTTCCTACGCCGAGTAAACTCATGTAGGCTTGGATATAAAATGTTGAAGTGAGGTATTGTTGCTAGAATGGATTAGCATTGAACTTTCGATCGTAGAATTAGAATAGGTTCCTTTCACATTTACATGATTTCAAGGAACCGGGGGGTACTTGTTGTGCCCAAAATCTCCATGGGCTAGATTTAGGCCCATTAATCGATAGGGTCCGATCCATACAAGCTAAAGGAATGATCCAGTACGAGTTATGAAGATCAAATGGAAGAAATAAGTAAGGAAGTATGAGTATTAGGAGGTTCCCAATGGTCAGGAAGCTGAGTTGAGCACTCGAAGACCAGGTTCCTCCCAGCAGAAGAGTTCGAATTAGCACAGCAACAGCCATAGAGGTAATAAAAGCATATGAAGAGTTATCCAATCTAACCAGTTTGTTATTTGTGCAGGTATTGACACAAAAAGGGAGGTCCCTAAGTGATATGTCCCGAGATAAGGAGGTCCCTGAGAAACAGGCTCCTGAAATGTAGGTTCCTGAGCACCAGGTTCCTACGAGTTGCCAACAGAAAGTTCTAGAAGCCATCTAGAACAGATAAACGAATTGGTATCTGAGTATGATTCTAGGGCGCAGATGATCCTAGAATAACTCTAACCAATGAGAGAATCATAAGTGGGGTATGAACTCGAGTTCTACTCTACTTAGCCAAACTAGTTCGTGAAAGGCTCTAAAGGAACCTGAGTCCTACACGAACTAGGTGACCGAACAACAGCTATTCCAGTAAGAGACAGAATCATACTAGAACTACGTGAGCTTGATCCCTATAAATACATGGGTACGTAGGCACCTCAGGGTACGACGCATTAAGTTCTCTAGTTTTCTCTAAAGGCACCTGAGATTATTGGAGATACCCTCGAGCTCAGCTCAACCCCCACAAACACAACCCAAACCTTTCGTAGAACAGTTGATCGCTAGCCTATACAACTACTTGTAAACCTCACATAAGTTGATTACGAAATCCACTCATCAACAGCTTCCTATAACAACAATAAACATGAGAGACCTGTCTATGAAACTTTCACCCCTTTGGTAGCTCCGATTGATCACATTTACGCAGTGAATGAGAAGTCCTCATGGTTTAAGAAGCATTTCAGAACCGGTCCCCCAGGGAATAAGAATGAGCGCCCATACTGTGACTTCCATGATAATAATGGGCATAATACTGCAGATTGTCGTCACCTCAGAGATCTAATTGAAACTCTAATCAGACAAGGGCAATTGAGTGAATGGGTGGCTCAGGAAGGAAAAAAGTATAGAGATGAGAAGACTCAGAAGACACAGACACAGGAACCTGTCGTGGTGGAAGGACCACCTAAGGCTGGGTGCATACGCACAATTATAGGAGGTCCCCATATTGGAGGAAGCAGCAGGAATGCCATGGAAAGGTATACCCGTGAGGCTAAAGAACGTCCTTTGACCAGTATTTACAATCTGTCACAGAGGTCCCCAAAGTTGTTCGAAGGAGAAGATGCAGATATTACTTTCACTGAAGAAGATGCTTCCTGGGTACATCACCCCCATACTGATGCTTTGGTTGTTGAGGCAGGAATTGGGTCTTATGAGGTTCATCGAGTGCTAGTTGATAATGAAAGCTCTGTAAACTTGCTATCTTACTCAGCTTTCAAGAAGATGCATTTTCTGGATAAAGATTTAACTCCAACAAATGATACCTTGTACGGATTCACTAATAATCAGGTTCCTATCAAAGGTAAGATTCGTTTGCCGGTAACTTTAGGTGATAAACCATGTTGCATTACACAGTTGGCAGAATTCATCGTTATAGAGGAGAATATGAATTACAATGCTATCTTGGGAAGACCTATTTTGAAGGAGATGAGGGTAATAACCTCCATTTACCACCTCACTATGAAGTTCCCGACACCAAATGGGGTTGGTGTAGTTCGAGGATGTTAGTATGAGTCTAGAGAGTGTTACACCAAAGCTTTGCAACATGCTGCTAGAGCTGCTAAATTGCCTGAACCTGTGGACGAGGTTCCTGACAATTTTCCAGGAAAAAACCCAGACAAAATAACGGTCGACCTACGCGGTTCGCCTTTGGAAGGTTTTGTGTCAGCATCCTGTAGAGCTATAAGAATTGAAGAGATCATAGAAGAGGAACCTCATGCTGAGATTCCAGTTTTTCGGGGACCAGATACCCCGTACTTACTGATAGAAAGTGCACCCCCTACAGACAAGGATGGTGACGTGTGTATGGTAGAAGGATTGGATGAAGAAAAATCCCGAAAACTGAAACATAATGGAAGTAATGAAGACAGTCAGCCAGCATCAAAGAGAAGGAATGTCATGCACGAAGTGCAGGAACCGTCTACCGTCCAGGAACCTCAAGAGGACTCAACCACAGGGATGGAGGTAGACTTAGACCCTCGAATGCCAGAAACCATGGTTAAGGCTGGACCAGCTGGTGAAACTCTGGATGTGAAGATCAATGACAAAGATGGTACAAAGGTGTTGAAGATTGGAGCTCAACTCGATCCAGCCTTAAAGGAATCTCTCATTACCTTTTTGGGCGAGAACCTGGATGTGTTTGCATGGTGTCATGCAGATATGGAAGGGATAGATCCAAGGGTCATGTGTCATAAGTTGAATATTGATCCAGAAAAGAAAGGAGTGAGACAGAAGCGAAGACCGGTTAGTGGAGAAAGAGCTCAAGCATTGAAAGAAGAGGTGGACAGGTTATTGGATGCAGGATTAGTTAAAGAATCTTTCTACCCAGTATGGTTGGCAAACCCTGTTTTGGTAAAGAAACCTAATGGGAAATGGAGAACCTGTGTAGACTTCACAGATCTCAACAAAGCATGCCCGAAAGATAGCTTCCCACTGCCACGGATTGATCAGTTAGTGGATGCAACGGCTGGACATGCCCTCCTCAGCTTCATGGATGCATATTTAGGTTACAATCAAATCCCTATGTATGAACCTGACCAAGAGCATACTTCTTTTATTACGGATAGAGGTCTTTATTGCTACGTATGCATGCCATTTGGATTGATTAATGCTGGAGCCACATACCAACGGTTAGTGAACATGATGTTTAAAGACCAAATTGGCCATACTATGGAAGTATATGTGGATGATATGCTAGTTAAGTCTAAGGAAGCTGTTGACCATGTAAAGCACTTAGAAGAAATGTTTGGAATCTTGCGGAAGTACAGAATGAAGCTGAACCCTAAAAAATGTGTGTTTGGGGTAGAATCAGGAAAGTTTTTGGGTTTCATGGTAAACCACAGGGGTATCGAAGCCAACCCAGCCAAGATTAAAGCATTGATTGATATGAGGTCACCGAGAACTGTGAGAGAGGTTCAGTCTCTTACAGGAAGAGTTGCAGCTTTGAATAGATTCATTTCGAAGTCCACAGATAAGTGTCAGGAGTTCTTTAAAGCTATAAAGAAAGGAAACAAATTCGAGTGGACCGCAGAATGTGAGATAGCGTTTGGAAAGTTAAAGGAGCATTTGGGGAGCCCCCCACTGTTAGCCAAACCTGTGGATGGAGAAACATTGATACTTTATTTGGCTGTGTCAGAGTATTCCATTAGTGCAGTTCTGGTTCGAGAAGAGAATGGACAGCAGAGCCCAGTTTACTATGTTAGTAAAAGGTTACTTGATGCAGAAACGAGGTACACAGGAATGGAGAAGCTGGTTTTCGCATTGATTCTGGCTTCCAGGAAGCTGCGACCTTATTTCCAAGCTCACAAGATTGAGGTGAGAACCTCATATCCACTTAAGCAAGTGATGCATAGGCCAGAAACTTCTGGAAGAATGTTAAAGTGGGTTGTGGAGCTAGGACAGTTCGACATAGAATATAAGCCTAAGACAGCAATCAAAGCTCAAGCTTTAGCAGATTTCTTAATCGAGTTTCCACCTCATGTAGAGGTTACTGGCCAAGAGGGGCCAAAAGAGGTGGTGGAAAAATAGGCAGACAATGACAACTGTGCACCTTGGTGGACACTGTATGTAGATGGAGCTGCTAACAGTGGTGGAGCAGGTGCAGGCATAGAACTAGTTAGTCCAGAAGGGCATCAACTCTATAGCTCGATTCATTTTGCTTTTAAAGCCACGAACAATGATGCAGAATATGAGGCATTGATTGCAGGCCTCAAGTTGGCTTTGGAGATGAAAGTAGAGAATATCAGAGTGTTTAGTGATTCGATGTTAGTAGTTTGGCAGATTCGTGGTGGTTTTCAGGCGAGAGGGCGAAGAACAGACTTATATTTGAGATACTCCCAGGAGTTGATCGCAAGGTTCAGAGAGGTGAAGCTGGATCAAGTACCTCGAGGAAAGAATACCAAAGCGGATGCATTGGCCAAGCTAGGGTCACAGAGAGAATCCACGTTATTGGGGGTAATTCCACTTCAAATCCAGGAGCAACCAAGTGTTTTCAAGGAAGAGGTAATGGACATTGAATTTCCAGTTGAAGATTCCTGGATGACCCCAATACATCGTTACCTGGACAAAGGGGAGCTACCTCCCAATCAAAGTGATATCAGGAAGCTGAGGTATCATGCAGCCAGGTATGTAATTTATGATGGAGTTCTGTATAAACGAGGATTCAATCAGCCTTTGCTCAAGTGTGTAGCTGGAGAACAATGCAAGTATATCCTCGAGGAAATTCATGAAGGAGTATGTGGAAATCACTCGGGGGGTAATTCTTTAGCCATGAAAGTTCTTCGACAAGGATATTATTGGCCAACCATCAAAGCAGATGCTACAAAGTTTGTGCAGGCATGCAGTAATTGTCAGAAGTTTGCAAATTTTGATAGTCGTCCTGTAGCCCCTATTAAACCGATTGTTAGCCCTTGGCCATTCGCTGTTTGGGGAATAGACCTCATTGGAGAGCTCCCGAAAGGAAAAGGAGGAGTGAAATACGCAGTGGTCGCAGTCGATTACTTTACAAAGTGGGCAGAAGCAGAACCACTTGCTAAGATTACAGCGTCAAAATTGACTGAGTTTGTGTTTCGAGCCATCGTATGCAGGTTTGGCATTCCATAGAAGCTGATTTCTGACAATGGGAAGCAGTTCGATAGTAGAGAGCTTAGAGGATTATGTGAGCAGTTTGGAATCCAAAAAGCATTTTCAGCAGTGTATTATCCGCAGAGTAATGGACAGACTGAAGCAGTGAATAAGATTATCAAGCACACTTTGAAGACAAGGCTTGAAGATAAGAAAGGAAGCTGGCCAGAGGAGCTTCCTGGAGTCTTGTGGTCGTATAACACCACGCCTAGAACTACAACTGGTGAGTCTCCTTTTTCCCTAACTTATGGTTGTGAAGCTATGGTACCTGTGGAAGTTGGAACAGGTTCCTTGAGAAGAAAGTATTTTGATCCCGAAAGCAATGAGGTCAATCATAGACTGTATTTGGACATGGTCGAAGAGTTGAGAGCAGATTCGCAAGTGAAGTTAGCAGCATATCAACAGAGAGTTCGAAGATATTACAACAAAAAGGTGAAGGCAAGACCTTTTAAGGTTGGAGACCTAGTTCTGAGGAAAGTCATGCCAAATACCAGGGTTCTGGCACATGGAGCCTTTGGAGCGAATTGGGAGGGACCTTACCAGATAAAGTCAGCAATTTGGCAAGGAACCTACCACTTGATGGATATGGATGGGAACCTCATTCCGAGAGCTTGGAATGCAGAACATCTCAAGAAGTATTATCAGTAATTCTTTTATAAGTTTTTTCTTAGGAAAAGTAAGGCTCTTTCAGCCAACGAATAAAGGCAGCTTATTAGTTATAGCTGACCAGTATTTTGATTCCAGTATTTAATTATGCATGTACTCGGGGGGTACTTAATGTGAACCTCTCTACTTGCAAGACGATTTTTTTTAAAAGTATTGAGCGATGTATAGCTCTACGTTGAATATTTTGAGTGCATTATTTGCAGCTATAGCCCCTTAATAGTTCTTTTACGTAACAATAATTACCCAAAAGAACTAGGGGGTAGTATTCCTACTTAGACAGTATTGTGCATGCCATGATTTCATATTTCATATGCCAATTTGAAAATTTTGAAACAGGTTACCTAGACTAACAGGTTCCTGTAGCATGGTGTTGTATTTTGCAGGTTACCTGAGCTGACAGGTTCCTATAGCATTGACAGTATGTGAGAAGTATGAATACGATTTGACAGAATATGTGGACTACGAATGATTGATATGAAAAGTCCCAGGTAGCTTCCTGGGCATCGAGCAAAGTCCCAGGTAGCTTCCTGGGCATCGAGCAAAGTCCCAGGTAGCTTCCTGGGCATCGAGCAAAGTCCCAGGTAGCTTCCTGGGCATCGAGCAAAGTCCCAGGTAGTTTCCTGGGCATTGAGCAAAGTCCCAGGTAGCTTCCTGGGCACGAGAAAAGCTTCAGGTAGCTTCCTGAGCAAATGAGATGGAAAAGCCTCAGTTGACTGAGCACGACATTGTTGCCAAAAGCCTCAAGTTTCTTGAGCATGTGAATTAAAGTCCTGACAAAAGGCACCTAAAGTCCTGACAAAAAGGCATCTAAAGTCCTGACAAAAGGCACCTTAAAGAGAAGCCTAATAAGCTCTCCCTCATGTGGAACCGCCTTTGGCACATGGGAAGAAGGGATAAAATCCTTAGCATTTACCTTCATAAGATGTCTAGCCTGACACATGGAGAAGAGGAATCTGTGTGGACTCCCAGAACGGCACACAGGTTCCTAGAATCGCCTCGAGGCACAAAAAGGAACCAACAGGCCTCGAGGCATGTTGGAACCTAGAGAATAGGATTGGAAACCAAGCAGGTTACCTTTCCAAGAGGAAAAAGGAACCAACAGGCCTCGAGGCATGTTGGGACCTAGAGATTAGGATTGGGAGCCAAGCAGGCAACCTTTCCAAGAGATGACCCGAATTAAACAAGAGAAAGCTTTTACTAACGTTAACTGTTTTTTGTTTTATGTTTATTTTGCAGGATTAATACTCGAGGAACCTGGTCTTGATGAAGAAGAAATTATTAAAGAAGGCTACGGTTTAGATTATCGATACAAAGTATAAACACAGAGGTTCCAGGTTTTACAATTCAGCTGTAGTTTGTTGCATTTATTTTGAGAATAGACAAGTGGAAATATGCATGTGTTCTGTTTCTTACAATGGGTTAGCCCACGTAAGCTTGAACATATGAGTAAGGAAGCTGAATTATTCTCTAATGCATAACAGTGAAGTGTTTCATGAGGTTTTGAAGAAAAGTATATAGAAAGTTAAGATTCGAACAAAGAAATATGTGTAAGCCTACCCTGGACAAGAGATATGTAGCAAAAGCAAATATCATAAACCATGAAGAAAGTTATGGGTACAGAGACCCAGAAAACCAGCATAAAAGTTATTGGCACGAAGGCCATGGAAACCAAATTTAAAATTACATTTTGCGAGGCGTTACGAGGAGCCCGCGACCTCATCAAAAGTTATCAAAAGTTTTTAAGAATCTTGTTGAAATTACGAAGGAGGAACTTCATTGGAACCCTTGGTAGCAACAGGAGGAGTTGGAAGGATAGGCAGAACAACGTCAGGAGCAGGAACCTCTGCAGTCTCAAGGTTGGCACCTGGAGACCTCTCAACCGTTTTCACGGGAGGTACAGAGGTTGCAGCTGCAGCTTTCTCCTCGAAATCTTTGATCATCCCTACTACGTCTTCACCCAGGAGGGACCAGTCTATATTGGGCATCTTCTCCCATGTGGAACGTATGTAGTCATTAATACCTTCATCACAGCCTTCATCATATCTGGCTTTTTCCTTGATAAGTATGGATGACTTCACAACTTCAGCAGCAGCATTCAAGGCGTCCACCTGAGCTTCCAGTTCATTGGTTCTTTCCAACATCGACAGTTTCTCGTCCTTAAGGATCTTGACCTGACCTTGAAGTTCGATTTTCTCATCTCTTAAAGAGGTCTCCACAATCTTTGCATTTCTGACAGCCGCAGTGGCAATGTTTGCCTTATCCTCACTAGCAGCTAGTTCTGTTTTGAGTTTGCGAATCTCTCCTTGAAGTTGGATGTCATATTGGGTCTTTACAGCAAACTCATCGCAGTATCTAAGAGCAAAGAAAGCAGATTGAGCAGTAGCAAATCTCATGGCGTGCATGGCTTCAGTAGAACTCATCTTACTCCAGGCAGCTATCGTCTCTGTAGGAACATGGGTGTCAATCATGTCCTTGAACAAGTTGGAGGATTGATCAGGGTCAGTTTTCACTGCTTTGCTTTTCCTTGACGAGCGAGTCTGGGGAGCTGCTGAGAGGTCAAGAGTTGTCTGAGCAAACTTCCTCTTTGAAGAACCAGAATGAGTAGTTTGGGAAGCAGGAGTGCCAGGAATTTGATTAATAGGAGTTGCATTCAGCGGAACCTCCTTAGTTTCAGTCTTGAAAATCTCATCCACGTTCTTGGACCTTTTGATAAATGATGGGGCTTTTGGAGCCATATCTGCGAAAGAAAATACAAGAAAGTATCAGAGATTTATATACAGAATAAGCAGGTAAAAGTGCAGATGTATAACAATAGAAAAGAAAGGACAACAACAGGGAAAATCATACCAGAAGCTGAGGGTATAAAACCTAGGGCAGATAAATTATTAGGGGTCAATAGGATCATACAATCTCTTATGGCCGAAGAGTGCTTCAAAGCCTCTTCAGCTCTCATTAAACAAGCTCCAGTAAGAACAGTCTGTTTTGGAATTAATGGGCGGCAATTGAATTCAAAGCGGATAGAGGGGCAATCAAAGCAGTAAATGAACTGCTCTTGCCATTGATCAAAGTTCTGTTTAACACCTTTTATACATCGGCCTTGATGACTAGGCCAGGCAGTCAGATAGAAACAACCGGAACCCTTCCCAGTGTCCTTCAATCTGAAGAAGTAACCTAATTCATGTGCAGATAGTGGGGTTGTGAACATGCTAGTGTACAGAATGTAGGTACTAATGGCTAACCTATATGAGTTAGGTGTCAATTGGAGAGGGGCCAAGCCATAGAAGTCAAGAACCTCTCTCAGGAAAGGATGTAGAGGGAAGTACACACCAACTTTGAAGAAGGCAGCAGAGGTTACAACATTTGGAATACCTCGGTCAGGTATCTTGGTATCAAACTTGTGAGCCCTCTCACCTGGCTTAGGGAGAACAATGGAGCAGGATGGATGAAAACATTCCTCATACAATTTCTCTAACCTAGTCGAGGTCATAAGAGAATCCATTTTTTCACAGAAAGGTACAATTTCTTGCTTATACAGCTCTCTTTCAACGGACACTTCGTTATCAAAATCAGGATCTGGGATCAAACTATGATCAGGCTTAGACACTTCTTCTCCGTCAGAGGGCCAATCATCCCCCAAATCTACAAAGGAAGGGGTAGGAAGATTTGTAGAGGGTAAGGTCGAAGGTTTGAGAAGGATATTTCCAGGTTCGTCAATGTCTGGAACAACAACCCTAGACCTAGTTCTTTCCCCTATTGGCATCATAGAAGGTTGAATTGAAGATAAGTGGTCAGAATGTGTAGAATCAGAGGACATCTGCAAAAGACAGACGGAGAAAAATCAGGTTTTGAGTCTTCTAAAAGAGAAATAGTGGTTCTAAAGTTCTTGGACAGACATAACTATGAGACACGAGGTAATCGGTGAATTACACAGAAGCTACGCACCATTAAAACGACTCATATCAACTACAGTATAAGTCGAAAACATGTGTGTACAGAATATGAATAAACAATATTGAGTCCCAGAAGAAGTCAGGGTCACAAGACCGTAAATCGATGATCAAACAAACAGGGTATAGTAAAAGACTGTGTGAGAAGCATGGAATAGATACAAATGTATACATACAAAGATTAGAAACGAAGAACATCGACATGCAAGACACGAAAGTGCAGACAGTACGAAATGAAGTCAAAAGAGCAGAAAGAAAGCAAGTCATACCTTAATTAGAAGAAAGCGGCGACGGAGAGTTTGGATTGAGTAAGTGACCGTCGGACTTCTTTTTCTTCTTCTCTCTCTAAGGGTTTTGGAAGATATTTGGTAAAGGTAAAAACTAGACTTGGAGTTAGAAGTGTGTTTATATAATCAAGACAGTTCCGTACACGCGTCAGAGCATTAGTGGAGCGGTAAAAACGAAGAGGTATATGTGTGAAAGGCGTGTGAACCTTGGGAACTCATTCATTAACTACAGCTTTGGTAAGTGATAAGTTCAATTCGAACTTTGAGTTATCTCCAGCTGCCAACCATTATCTCTTCCTATAGATTCTTAAATTATTAAATTTAAAGAGACGTGGAGTTGAGTGACGAATTAGATTCCCAGAGGAGCTAAATGCAAACATCGAGTTGACTTCGAGAGCAGCTATCTGAAGAAGAAAATAGCAAGATAACAGGTTCCTTAATACAAAGGAAGCTTACTCAAGATTATATTAAGCTGAAAATATTTTATGTCCTGTTTCCTACGCCGAGTTAACTCATGTAGGCTTGGATATAAAATGTTGAAGCGAGGTATTGTTACTAGAATGGTTTAGCATTGAACTTTTGATCGTAGAATTAGAATAGGTTCCTTTCACATTACATGATTTCAAGGAACCGGGGGGTACTTGTTGTGCCCAAAATCTCCATGGGCTAGATTTAGGCCCATTAAGCTATAGGGTCCGATCCATACCAGCTAGAAGAATGATCCAGTACGAGTTATGAAGATCAAATAGAAGAAATGAATAAGGAAGTATGAGTATTAGGAGGTTCCCAATGGTCAGGAAGCTGAGTTGAGCACTCGAAGACCAGGTTCCTCCCAGCAGAAGAGTTCGAGTTAGCATAGCAACAGCCATAGAGGTGATAAAAGCATGCGAAGAGTTATCCAATCTAACTAGTTTGTTATTTGTGCAGGTACTAACACCAAAAGGGAGGTCCCTAAGTGATATGTCCCGAAATAAGGAGGTCCCTGAGAAACAGGCTCCTGAAATGTAGGTTCCTGAGCACCAGGTTCCTACGAGTTGCCAACAGAAAGTTCTAGAAGTCATCTAGAACAGATAAACGAATTGGTATCTGAGTATAATTCTAGGGCGCAGATGATCCTAGAATAACTCTAACCAATGAGAGAATCATAAGTGGGGTACGAACTCGAGTTCTACTCCACTTAGCCAAACTAGTTCGTGAAAGGCTCTAAAGGAACCTGAGTCCAACACGAATTAGATGACCGAATGCAGCTATTCCAGTAAGAGACAGAATCATATTAGAACTACGTGAGCTTGATCCCTATAAATACAAGGGTACGTAGGCATCTCAGGGGACGACGCATTAAGTTCTCTAATTTTCTCTAAAGGCACTTGAGATTATTGGAGATACCCTCGAGTTCAGCTCAACCCCCACAAACACAACCCAAACCTTTTCATAGAACAGTTGATCGCTAGCCTATACAACTACCTGTAGACCTCACATAAGTTGATTACGAAATCCACTCATCAACAAGTCCCATAAGCATGTGGGCACCTAGTTAAAGGTTTTGGGAACCTAATCATGGGTAACCTAACCTAGAGTTTGATTATACCTGAAAAGCCTTTAAAGGGATTCACCTTGTGCCCATACGGATTCACTTGGTGCCCCTAGCATTTGAAGGGATTTACCTTGTGCCCTTACAGATTCACTTGGTGCCCCTAGAGTTTGAAATAATTCATCATGTGCCCTATAGATTCTCTTTGTGCCCTCTGCAGGATTCACTTAGAGCCTATAAGGATTCACTTGGTGCCACAAAGGAATTCACTTAGTGCCCAACCGGATTCTCTTCGTGCTCTTGCCATGATTCATCTAGAGCCCGGATGGATTCACTTCGTGCTCCCTAAAGCCAAAAAGGATTCATTTGACGCCCAGTCGAATTCTTTAAATGCCCTTCTCAGGATTCACTTAAAGCTCAACTGGATTCGTCTTATGCCCTGTCAAGGATTCACTTAGCGCCCAATTGAATTCTCTAAGTGCCCTTCCCAGGATTCACCTAGAGCTCAATTGGATTCGTCTTGTGCCCTCATCAAAGCGATACAAAGATGAATACTCTCATTTTATAAAGCTTGTATATGATCGAAACAAGTACCATACTACTAACAGGTTTTTGATAAAGTAGCTTGCAGTGTTAACTCGAATAACTTGTAGAAGGGGGGGTTGAATACAAGTTATATAATCCTGTCTGATTTTTGCTTGATTATAAAAACAAGAATAAACGAATGAATCAAACTCTTGTTTGTATTAATAAGATCAAATACAAACTCTACCAAAGGTGTACAATACCTTTAGCAGCTGCTGACAATACAAATATCTCTCTGTTTGTTTCGAACTTCTCGAATACAAACCTTATACAGAGCTACGCACACGAACTCACAATTTCGTCTCACGCCTCACACTCTTTACAATGATATTGAGAGAGTATTTATAATGCTACCTATCAACTAATAACAGAAAGATATAATCTGTACATGACAATGTTCTGCCTTCTAGTCGATAGTTTCCTTCAATAGAAAACTCTTTCCTTCATAATATCTTCTTGCTTGTTCTTCAAACAACAATCCTGTTTTATAGCACTTGCCAGTTTCTGTAGCATCCATAATGACATCATCAGTAACACGACTGATATCAGGATCTGCACACTGCATCAGTATCTGATCAACCATCAGTATTGGACACGTCATCAGGATTTGCTCTCTGTTCCTGACATGTAGTCTCCGATACACTGTTCATTCCTGATTAAACTATACAGATAACTGTTTTACACATAAAACCTATATACAGTGCTAAATCCTTTATAAGATCAGGATTACAAGAAGTATAATGTGTAAATTCTATTCTTAACATCACAACTTATGAATTATTCCTAACAATCTCCCCCTATTTATGCTTTAAAATCTGAAGCATAAATCTAAGTTGTGGATGTCAAAACATATAACAATACAACCAGAATAGAATTTATGAATGTAGAATTATGAAGTTAAGTACCTCCTTCACAGATGTAGACGTTTATCTAGTACTTAGAAGAAAGAATTTTAACTATTAATGCTGCTCTTCCTTTACCACTTCCTAGCTGAGATTCACCACTGTCACTCCTGGTTCTTCTTTTTACTACCATTTGTCTGATCTTTATCTCCCCCAGCTTTAGATTTATCTTTATCTCCTTCAGTCTGGTAGTGTTGTTGTTGTCTTTGAATTGTCTTTATCTCCCCCTTTTTGACATCAGCAACATTAATTCCAAGAGATTCAGAAACAGAACAAATGAGATTCATAAGAACTGCTTGATTTTCCATAATTGTGACTTGGTTATCTTCAAGTGATTGAAGTCTTGTTTGAATAGCAATTTGAGAATTCTGAATATCTTTCAAAACATCAGAATGAACTTCAATGTTGGAAGTGCTTCTAGTATCTTCAGTATCAGAGTCAGAAAGAACTTTATCTTCAAGTCTTGTAGAAGAAGTTGCTTGAGTTGTATGATATTCAAGTAATAAAACCTGATTAGAAGTATCAACGTCTTCATCTTTCTGTTCTGGAACTGAAACATGATCATCATCTCCTTCACCAGTATTCTGTGTACTAACATCTTCAAATCCTGACTCCTCCTTAGAGTGATCAGAGACTGTTGATGTCTCAATTCTAGCTGATATTGGAAGTACATACAAAGGAACACTAGGATCATTAGGATCTTCATCTGGTACATATGTAACAAGAGATTGCTTTATTCTGGCACCTCTTCTGTTAATGATTCCTGCAAGCCTCTCCTTTTGCTTCTGAGCTTTAACTTCTGGCTTTGCATTGTGATGTGCTAGGTCATTCTTCTGATACATTTTGATGAATGAATAAGTACCAGCATCCATACCCAAATTTTCAGACCAAGATTCAGGAAAAACCTGATCCCAGAAATGAAATGATGGTTTCCTAATTTTCTCTCCCTCACTATGGAGTTGATCATCCATACCCTCATTCTCACTTTGACTTTCTAAAGTCAACACTCTTTCTACCTCACCTTTTGCCTGGTCAGGAGCCAGCCGCTCAAATTGTGGATCTAAGTCCATCTTTTCAACTGTATCACTCAAATTTAGATAAGTGCTCTCATGACCTACAGAAAAATAGAGTTTAGAAGGAGTTTTTATACCTGAACTCACATGGAGAGAGGGTTCCTCATATGGCATGTGGCTTGAGGTTTTCTCCAAGGAGTGAGCTGCTATAGTGTCTGAACCCATACAATCATCTTCTTTCCTTTCAGAAACTACAGGCTCCAGTATACCACTTTCAGGTTGTTTACTAGACTCTGATGTCTTCAGTAATACTTCATTAGACACCATAGTTAGTATATCACCGTCTTTAAGTGTTGTTTGCTGAGACACACCCTCAAGGTGGATAGACTCTGACTGAACAAAATTTGTTTGATCTTCAGAAAAATCAACTAAAGTCATTCCTCCCATATCATAGGGTATCTCACTTGCATTCTCAGTCATCACAGAAGACCTTTCAACATCAGCTATCACAGCTCCTGAGTCATCCTTCCTCTGACTAGATGGTTCTTGTGTTACAGTGACTGTGATCTGATCTTTCCTACTATTCACCACTGGTGCAATAGTATCTTCTGTTGACTGCATTCTTCTATCTACTTCCTCCAGTTTTTCACCTTGAGATGAAGCATCTTCAATAATTACATCCTTGTCAAATAAATATGCATGAAGTGATTGAAGTGCAACATGCTTCGAGAGTCCAAATTTCTTGACTAATTGTCTTCTGACAGATACATAGAAATACATCTTCATTAAGTCAAGTCTTTGATGTAGAAGTCCATATTCATCTGGAAATAAAAGTTTTGGTACTTTTTCAACCAAAAAGTCTAGAACAGGCCTTGACAACTTCACTTTGAGAGAAATTAGTCCCATAGCCAGTCTGTATGATAATGTAGTTTCCCATGAAGAATCAATATCCAGATCTCTCTTGTCAAATACTGACATAGACGTAGCTTGATTTGTAGAAACCTGCATGATATTAGTTGGACTAGACTCTGTGTGTGTAGGTGACAATTGAATCTTTCTCCTTGTTCTCCTGATATAGTGAGCAAAAGATTTATCCTGAGAAGACTCAAGAGGTGTAGACACAGAAGTGATCTTGGGATGAGATCTTTGTTCAATAGACACAGTCTTTTGAGAGACAGTATCCAGTAACTGTTTTCCCTTTTTAAAAACTACAGCCTTTTGAGAGACTGCAGCCTGGCTGTGACTAGGTTTTTCATCTCTTTGTGCTAACAAAGAAAGTTGAATTGCAGCCTTCAATTCTGCTCTCTCTGCAAGAGTTAAGTCATCATCATCTTCACTAGAATTACTACTACTACTTGACACAACAAATCTTCTCTTCCTTACAACTGATGTCTTTTGAGAAACACCAGAGGTTGGTTTCTTTGAAACAATAGGCTGTGGATCAAATTTGGTTCTTGAATTGTTTCAGAGAATATGATGTTTTGGGCTACTTGGGTAGACACAGGTGGGTTCTCCTCCAATTGAGATTCCTGAGCCATTTCACCACAAAAGAAAGAAGAATTGTAGATAGTAGGAAGATGAGTGTTAAGAATTACCTGAAAATGATGTGGATAATGAATTGCAGGTATTTCATCTAGATTCTTTTCATTGTCCTTCTTTGTAATATCAGAGAAAATTCTCTTTTGCTGTTCATAAGAAGAAACACAGTGTTCCCTACCAAATCTAGCTTCAACATCAGGAATAAAATGGTTAATAAACAATTGCATAAATCTATGATAATAAACCATTTTCCTGTTTTGATCTCTTGACCCAAGTTTAATACTCATCTGACTTAAGATAATATGACCAATGTTAATTACTCTGTCATAAAGCAAACTATAAGCAATATGTGATGTAACAGAAGTAATTTGTTGAAAAGAACTACATTTGCCAGTAAAACATTTAGCAATTTGATCAAAGTAAAAAGACCATTCCTTTCTAAGAAAAGTTCTATTCAACTGGCTCATGTTATCTAGAGGTCCACTATAACCTAATTCAGACAACATAGTTCTTATATTATCATCAGATGGTACATTCTCATAACTATCAGTAACAGGTAAGCAGAGTACTGAACTAACAACAGATTCAGTAATGTCAAATAAATCTTGTCCTAAATGTAGAACAATCTTACCTGATTGACTCTGAGTAGCATCAATTACTTCAGCATTCTCCCAAGCTTGTGAAACAGCTACTTGATTAATCTGTGGAGATGCTGTCAATGCATAACTTAATGGTCCATACACCAGAAAGTCCATGATTGGATGAAAATCAGATGACACTCCTTCCTTGTTGGTAATAGCTGCAACATGATTGTTTGTCATAAAATCAAAGTCACCAAACTTGAAGGCTACTGATTTAGGTAATCTTCTCTGAGCTGCCATTTTTGATCTGAAAAGAAACTTGAAAAATTCTTGAAATGGATTAGTGATTTTGAAAACTCAAGAGTGATTTTTGCTTTAGAGAATGTAAGATTAGAGAAAGCAATTGCACGATTAGAGTTTTAAAACAAATATATTTCACAAATCTTTCAGACCACTATCTCACGTTGACACGTAGATTGACAGGTGTCAGTCCCTGAAAAATGCGGTTACCCACGATTTTTTTTGGAAAATAAAATCCAAAATTGATTTTCATGAAATAAATCAGGGTATAAATAAGAAATATTGATCAGCTTCCTTTTCCTGATGACCTCTCATCAAAATAATCACAAGCAATGATTTTCACATCCTGATGGTCACACATGAAATCCTGACCAATATTATCAGAGACTTAATATGGAGTTTTTCACGTGGCATTTTTCTTTTATCTGAAAAAGAAAATAAACAATTAATCTGAACAGAAAATCAATTGGTTAGATATTTTCAATATTTCTTGAAACAAGAAATACAGTCTCATGCAATAATTAGCATTTGACTTCATTAAGACTTCCAAGTGACTGCTCAACTTCTCACGTCTTTCTTTAAAAGAACCACACGCCTTATGCCATTCTCCATAACCTTTCAATTTCTTTTCTTCTCAACAATGCTTCTCAAACCAAAAATTCCTTCAAACCCATTTTTCAGATTTTTCTTGGTCGATGAACATCCTGTTCTTGATCATCTCTTTGAACAAACGACTCTTCTCATTGAACTAATCATGAATGGATTGGTTTTCGATAATATCCAGAGGTTTCTCCTAGAACATCCATCTGTTGGATACAATCTTCCCCTAACCTCCTCAAAACTTGAGGATGAAGAATTTGGCCGAGAGTCTGAGGTTGATCTTGATGAAGATGCTATTCATTTAAGTTAGCTGCTCTCATTCAAGTCGCCCAGACAAGGAATCCAAGAGCAAACGAGGCTTTCATCCCCTGATGGATTTCTTGAGATGCTCCTTGTCCTGTTCCTCAGAGTTCATATCAAAGACAAGTATAAAATAGAAATTTAGACAAAAAGATGTTGTATTTCATTTCCATGTAATGATTTCTATTAATGAAAATACAATTTCTTGTTATCTGCTTGTCTTTTGATTTCTGAATGATGTACAAATTATCAGTATGCAAATATCAAAACTTGCTAGCATAGACTTAACACATCACAGAATCAGATTACTACACAAAGTAAACGTCAGGATCTGAAACAATTTTCATAATCCTGATACTGACACAATACTGATGACGTCAGCATCCTGATAACAAATCTAATCCTGATGATTATTAACAAGTCTATCATACTGAAATTTATCAAGGCAATGTGTTATAGCTAAAACATTTAACAATCAAATATAGATCCTGACAAGAATATCAAGTCTATAAGCTAAGAACAACATACCTTGCTACTTTTGCAGATGTTAAAGATCTAAAAATTTAACATTCCTAACTCACTTACTAGTCTACTGAATGTAGTCTCATCAAGTGGTTTAGTTAGAATATCTGCAAGCTGTTTGTCAGTAGGAACAAAATGAAGTTCCACAGTACCATTCTCAATATGTTCTCTAATAAAATGATACCTGACATCAATGTGCTTAGTCCTTGAATGTTGAACTGGATTTTCTGCAATTTTAATAGCACTAGTATTATCACAAAACATAGGAATATTACTAAGTGTCATACCATAATCCATCAACTGATTTCTTATCCAAAGGAGCTGTGCACAACAACTGCCTGCTGCTATGTACTCAGCTTCTGCAGTTGAGGTTGAAACAGATTGTTGCTTCTTGCTTGCCCAAGAAATCAATCTATTTCCCAAGAATTGACATGTACCTGTAGTGCTTTTCCTGTCTATTTTACACCCTGCATAATCAGAGTCTGAATAGCCAATTAGAAAGAAATCAGATTCTCTAGGATACCACAAACCAAGATTTGGAGTTCCTTTGAGATATCTAAAAATTCTCTTCACAGCAATTAAATGAGATTCCTTAGGATCACCTTGGAATCTAGCACATAAACAGGTAGAAAACATTATATCTGGCCTACTTGCAGTTAGATATAACAAAGAGCCTATCATGCCTCTATAACTAGTATTATCCACACTCTTCCCTTTAGGATCAGAGTCTAGTTTAGTGGCTGTTGCCATGGGTGTTTTTGCAACTGCACAGTCTTGAAAGTCAAACCTTCTTAAAAGATCTTTGATATACTTTGACTGATTAATGAAAATACCAGTCTCAGTCTGTTTGACCTGCAAGCCTAAGAAATAATTTAGTTCACCCATCATGCTCATCTGATACTTAGACTGCATAAGCTTGCTAAACTTAGCACATAACTTCTCATTAGTAGAACCAAAAATAATATCATCAACATAAACTTGAACTAAAAGCAATTCACCTTTTATCTTTCTAAAGAATAGAGTTTTGTCAATTGTACCTCTTGTGAAGCCATTTTCAAGAAGAAATTTAGACAAAGTCTCATACCATGCTCTTGGTGCCTGCTTTAGTCCATAGAGTGCCTTGTCAAGTTTGTAGACATGATTTGGAAACTTTGGATCAACAAATCCAGGTGGCTGTTCTACATATACTTCTTCATCAAGTTTGCCATTTAGAAAAGCACTCTTAACATCCATCTGGTATACCTTGAATTTTGAATGAGCTGCAAATGCAAGAAACATTCTGATTGCTTCCAATCTTGCTACAGGTGCAAAGGTCTCATCATAATCAATGCCTTCTTCCTGAGAATATCCCTTGGCCACCAGTCTTGCTTTGTTTCTTACAATCATACCAGATTCATCTAGCTTGTTTCTGAAAACCCATCTTGCACCAACAATAGATCTACCTTTAGGTCTTGGTACCAGTTTCCAAACTTTGTTTCTCTCAAACTCATTTAACTCCTCCTGCATTGCAATTACCCAATCAGGATCCTGTAAGGCTTCTTCAACCTTCTTAGGTTCATTCTTTGAGAGAAAGCAACTATACAAGCATTCATTTTGAATTGATCTTCTAGTTCGAACACCACTATTTGGATCACCAATTATCAAATCTTCAGTATGATCCTTTGTCCATTTTCTAACAGGTGGTAGATTAACTCTGCTAGTCTCTCCCCCTAAGTTAGTGGTATCTTTTGTAGAAGAATTCTCTCTACCTTCAACAACTCTCCTTTGATCAATAGAATCAGTAGATTCCATATTGCTGCTAGTTACTGATCTTTCCTCAGTAGACTCTGAAAGGTCAGTTCCTGATGGAGTAGACTCTGAAACGTCAATTCCTGATGGAATAGACTCTGAAAGACTAGTCTGCTCCTGATGATCACTGTGTTCTCTCTGATTGATTTGCTCCCCCTCAACAGTAGCATTCCTTTGAGAAGCAATAAAAATTCCTTCTGGAGAACCTTCATCATCACTTGAGAGTATCTCAGAAATCTTCAGATTTTCAAATTCCAATTTGTCATGGCTTTTATCAGTTTGCAAAATTCCAAATTTCTTATCATCAAATGCAACATGAATTGATTCCATAACAATGTGAGTTCTGAGATTATAAACTTTGAAGGCCTTAGATGCTGAATATCCTAGAAAAATTGCTTCATCCGATTTGGCTTCAAATTTTCCAAGTTGTTCTGGATGAACTTTTAGGACATAGCATTTACATCCAAAGATGTGAAAATATTTCACACTTGGTTTCTTTCCTTTGATCATCTCATAGGGAGTCTTTCCATGACTATTTACCAAGGTACAGTTCTGAGTGAAACATGCAGTGTTAATAGCTTCTGCCCAAAAGTAGGTTGGAAGTTTTGCATCTGCAAGCATGGTTCTTGCTGCCTCTATGAGAGTCCTGTTCTTTCTTTCCACTACACCATTTTGTTGAGGTGTAGCAGGTGCAGAAAACTGTTGAGTGATTCCATTGTCTGCACAAAACCCCTCCATTGTAGAATTCTTGAATTCTGTACCATTATCACTCCTAAGTACTTTGACTTTGTACTCAGAGTTATTATGAATATTCTTGATGAGTTCAATGATTTGCTGAGGAGCTTCATCCTTCTTGTGTAGAAAGAACACCCATGTGAACCTTGTGAAATCATCCACCATAACTAGAGCATATCTTTTCTTGCTGATAGACATAATGTTTACTGGACCAAACAGATCAAGATGTAGCATGTGAAATGGTTCAGTAATTGAATTTTCAGTCTTGCTCTTGAAAGTGGTTCTTCTTTGCTTTCCAAACTGACATGCATCACAAAGTCCATCTTGCACAAAATTCGCCTGAGGTAGGCCTCTCACCAAATTGTATTTAACAAGTTGATTAAGCTTCTTGAAATTAAGATGTGAGAGCTTCTTGTGCCAATTCCAGCTTTCATCATTTGTTGCTTTGCTGTAGAGACATCTAACAATTCCTTTAGATGTATCACTTAAGCTGGCTTCATATATGTTACCATGCCTTTGACCAGTTAGAACAATGTCTCCATTCTGCATATTCAAGACTTTGCATCCTTCTCTGTCAAAGATTGATTTGTAACCTTTATCACCCAGTTGACTTATGCTTAAAAGAGTATGTTTCAAGCCTTCAACCAGTGCTACATTTTCTATGATGACATTCCCCAAAATAATTGAGCCATATCCCAGAGTTTCTCCTTTGTTGCCATCTCCAAAAGATATTACTGGGCCAGCTTTCCTCTAAAACTTTGTAAGCAGGGACTTCTTTCCAGTCATGTGTCCAGAGCATCCACTGTCCAAGATAATTGAATGCTTCTTTCCTGTGCCCTGCAAACAAAAAGTAACTAGTTAGAATTTTTTAGGACCCAACTTTGATTGGATCCTTTCTTACTAGATTTAGAGACAACAGATTTTGAAGATTTTGCCTTTATTTTACCTGTTGCAGAGTCAACTTTAGACTCTGATCTCACAAACTGTTTGTGACTAGGAGTTTCAGATTTCAAAGAATAATAGTCATAATACAGTTCATGATATTCTCTACACATGTAAATGGAATGAAGTAAACTACCACAATGATAACAAGCTTTTTGTGGTTGGTATTGAATTTTCTGAGTCTTGGGGAATCTGGACTCAGTTTTCCAAGAAGGTTTTTGATTGCAGTCTAGGGCCAAATGATTATGATTTCCACACTTATAGCATTTTTTCCTAGGTGCATCAGGTACATTCTTGTAATTATTCTCTTTGTTAATACCTTCTTTTCCATTCCTATTTCTCTTGATCTTGCTAGACTCTGAAAGACCATCTAATCTCTGTTTCAACTGAGATTTAGACAGAAACCCTATGTTTACATTCTTAGGTTTCTCTAACACTTTCTCATCTGAATAACTATTGTTAATTCTCTTGTGTACAACAGGGGTACCTTTTGAATCAACAAATTTAACATGATTAGGTTCAGAAACAATTTTCTTACCTTCAGATTTAGATGTGTTAGCTTCTACCTTACTATCATTATTGACAATAGCTACTTTTTCTTCTTGTCTAGCCTTATCAAAACCTAAACCATTAACCTTACCACGAATTCCACTCTCAAAGATTTCTATTGTTTTCTTACTGGAATTGTTAATGGTCTTAATCACATCTCTCTCTTCTTCTAGTTCTTTTCTGACATAGTCATAAGCCTCAAGAATTACACTATAATCATGCTTAGCTTTATCAGAACTCAACTTGTATTCTTCCATTTGAATTAATTCAGATTCAAGAAAATTATTTCTATCAACTAATTTATCATTCTTAACCTTAAGTTCATCTCTTTCACAAGTAAGAATTCTAAAATTAGTCATAAGATTCTTAAACTCAGCATGGATAGATCTAATTTCATCAGAATTTAAGCTATCAAATGAATCAAGAGAGTGAAGTGATACCTTATCAGAGGATGGAGAAGTTTTCTTTGGAGATCCAGGCTTGTCTGAACTATTGGCCATCAATGCAATGTTTTCATAATCCAATTCATCTTCAGAGTCACTGGAATCAGCCCAATCCTTCTGTGTGACCATAAGTGCATTACCCTTTCCTGAATTCCTAGGCTTCTTACACTCACTAGCAAAGTGTCCAAGCTCGCTGCAGTTAAAGCACTTGATCTTGGCCTTATCAAGCTTGACAATTGTACTTTTGCTCTTGTCACTCTTCTTCTCCTCCTTCTTTTGAAAAGGTCCTTTGCTAAATCTTCTCCTGTTGAATCTGCCTTTCTTGAAGGCTTTAGCAAACATAGCAAAGAGTTCTTGCATCTCAGATTCAGAATCATTGTTGTCAGAGTCCATATCAGTAGTCTCTGACTCAGAACTTTCTTTGCTTTTCTTCTTCCTTGAATTCTTTACAGCAATCTCTTCATGCTGTTCTTCAGGAAGCTTCTTTACTTCAGATTGAGCAGTAAGTGCAATAGTCTTCATCTTTCCTTCACTCCTGCTCTTCTTCTGCTGCTTGTCAAGTTCATAAGCTCTCAATTTTCCATAGACTGCCTCTAATGAAATCTCATCCAGATCATTTGCTTCCTCAATCGCAGATATCTTCTCATTGTAGAAATCAGGCAAAGCTTTCATGAACTTTGTATTCATATCCTCCAAGTCATAATATTTACCATGCATGGCCATCTCATTGATGAGTTTTGTAAACCTATCAAAGGTATCAGTAAGTGACTCACCAGACTTGGATTCAAAGTACTCATACTGTTGTATAAGTAATGTCCTCATATTCTTCCTGACAGGCTTAGTTCCTTCACAGTGAACCTTAAGATTGTCCCATATATCCTTAGCAGTTTTACAAGAGAGAACATAATTAGTGAGAACAGAATCAAGACTATTGAATAATATGTTTCTCACTTTAGCATCTTTAAGAACACTCTCCTTGTCCTTATCCGACCATTCAGATTTTGGCTTCTCTGCTGTATGTTCTGGAACAACCTTACCATCAACAGTTGCTTGTCCAACGACCTTTGTTGGAACAAAAGGTCCATCTCTGATTCTGTCAAGATAATCAGGATCTGTTGCTTCCAGATGATGCAACATCTTTACTTCCCATAGAGTATATTCGTTTCTCTTGAGCATAGGAATCTTAGTATTCCCATCCTTGTAACCAGACATGATTGCAGATCTTTATGATTATTCGAAATCAACCTGCTCTGATACCAATTGTTAACTCGAATAACTTGTAGAAGGGGGGGTTGAATACAAGTTATATAATCATGTCTGATTTTTGCTTGATTATAAAAACAAGAATAAACGAATGAATCAAACTCTTGTTTGTATTAATAAGATCAAATACAAACTCTACCAAAGGTGTACAATACCTTTAGCAGCTGCTGACAATACAAATATCTCTCTGTTTGTTTCGAACTTCTCGAATACAAACCTTATACAGAGCTACGCACACGAACTCACAATTTCGTCTCACGCCTCACACTCTTTACAATGATATTGAGAGAGTATTTATAATGCTACCTATCAACTAATAACAGAAAGATATAATCTATACATGACAATGTTCTGCCTTCTAGTCGATAGTTTCCTTCAATAGAAAACTCTTTCCTTCATAATATCTTCTTGCTTGTTCTTCAAACAACAATCCTGTTTTATAGCACTTGCCAGTTTCTGTAGCATCCATAATGACATCATCAGTAACACGACTGATATCAGGATCTGCACACTGCATCAGTATCTGATCAACCATCAGTATTGGACACGTCATCAGGATTTGCTCTCTGTTCCTGACATGTAGTCTCCGATACACTGTTCATTCCTGATTAAACTATACAGATAACTGTTTTACACATAAAACCTATATACAGTGCTAAATCCTTTATAAGATCAGGATTACAAGAAGTATAATGTGTAAATTCTATTCTTAACATCACAACTTATGAATTATTCCTAACATGCAGCATCCTTGATGATCATCAGAAGCTTCTAGTTAGTAGCTTCCAGCTTCCGGTTTCCAACCCACAGTTTATAGCTACAGCTTCCAGATTCAGTGATATTCAGCCGAAACAAGCAGTTTTCAGTCAATCGCTTCAACAAACTATAGGAGGTTCATGCGCCATGACGGCTCGGGGGTAGCTCAATTCCCCTATATCTTATTATTGTGAGCATGCACAAAGAAGAGCTTCCATTCCAGTTTTAGCAACGGAACCTCAATACAAACAAGCACGATGAAGCATAGATAAGTTCTAACTTTATGCCTTTATATCCTTAACTATCATGCACATTTCCTGTTAATGAGAGCTTATATTCTGTCATGCTTAGATACATATTGCTTCTAAATGCGCATATTCCATGATCTTTAGAAATGAAATTTATGTGAACTTGTACTTAGGATGTTGTCATGCCCTATAGGTTTGCAGTTTACGCAACATATATGCTCAGTTTATGATCTCGAACATGTTAGTTGAAACAACCTTTTATATAATTGATATGCCATGAGAAGGTAGGAACATATATATTGTAGATAATCATTCATACTTGCATACATGCATCACTTATATGTGAGCTCTTCAGATCGTATTACTAATCTATTTTTTTCTAGTTTTCTTAGTATTGTGCCCAAAATCACCATGGGCTAGATTTAGACCTATTAACTCATACGTTCCAATCAACAAGTATTGTATGAGCCAAGAGACAGATTGTCTCCAACACCAGATATAAAGACCAAACGTGGAGAAATGAGCACTAGCTGAGAAGACAGTCAAGAGATTATAAGTATCAAGACGGTCCTGATGAACTAGTAGCTGAGCAGATTATGAATGAACCAGGTTCCTCCCCGCGGAAGAGCCCAAGTCAGCCTAGCAACAGCAATGAGGACAACAAGAAGTACATGGGAACTACAGAAAGACTCCCTAGACTAACATATTTGTTATTTTTACAGGTACAGATTCCTGTAGAGGGGTTCCTGAGCACCAGGTTCCTGAGCATAGACAACAGATAGATCAAGAAGCCATCTAGAGAGAAGCCGACTCATTATTGGAGAGAACTCCTAGGACGCAGCTGATCTTAGATTACCTCTAATAGACAGACAGTAGATAGTCGAGCAAAAAGCAGTTTAGAAGATGAAGCAATGTCTCGAGCAATCAAGTTATGATTTTTAAGGTTAACCTCGTGCCCTTTTAAAGATTCATCCAGTGCTCTATTGGATTCGTTTTGTGCCCTCAGCATAGGTTCACATAACGCCCAATTAGGTTCACCTGATGCCCTTATTTGGATTCACGTGGTTTCCTTGACAATCTTAAGATTCACCATAACCCCTTTAAGGATTCATCTAGTGCCCTATTGGATTCGTTTTGTACCCTCAGCATAGGTTCACATAACGCCCAATTAGGTTCACTTTATGCCCTTATTCGGATTCACTTGGTTCCCTTGACATTCTTGAGGTTCACTCAGTGCCCAATTAGATTCGCTTTGTGCCCTTGTCAAAGGATTCACTCAGCGCCTAATTGGATTCACTTTGTGCCCTTGTCACGATTCAAACAAGAAGACAAAGACCCGCATGGTTCACTCAAAAGAAACATGGGAGCACTGAAGGGATTGGACCTTAAAATATCAAGCTATTTAGGTTCCTCTCGCATCCTATGACTTCGAGGAACCGGGGGGTACTTGTTGTGCCCAAAATCTCCATGGGCTAGATTTAGGCACATTAGGCTTAAGGATCCAATCCGTATGAGTAATATGGGTTATGATTGAGGTCCCTTAAGTTAAATGGGTCTACATAGCATGTGAAATGGATCTGGACAGGTTCAGGTTCCCGAGAGACAGCTACCCGAGAGACAACTTCCCGAGAAACAGGTTCCTGAGAGACAGCTTCCTGTACGAAAACAGATTTATGCCAGCAGATTTATATTAAGATTAAGCCTCCTATTCTTTATGAGCAAGTCATGAACGCCAACTCCTTATTGGATTGTATTCCTTGGGCGCAGATGATCCTTGAATACCTCTAATAAGAGTAGAACTAGTAAAGATACTCCTAGTCGGACTAGAATTCGAGTTCTATTCGACTTAGGTCGCCTATTCGTGGCTGAATCTGGAGAAAAGGACTTCCCCATGAATTAGGAACCTAGAATATTGCTGCCTAACCAGACTTCTAGTCTAAAAAGAACTACGTGAACTTGATCCATATATATACAAGGGTACGTAGGCACCTTGAGAACACGGCTACAAGCCTCGCAATACACCTACGAGATTCTTGAGAACACACGACACAAGCCTCAAGGGAACTCGCGAGATTCTTGTAAACCCTCTCGAGCTCAGTTCAACCCCCACAAAAAACCTCCATTCTCCATAGATTAGTTGATCGTTAGCCTTTACAACTCACCATAAACCTCTCAAAAGTTGTTACGAAATCCACTCATCAACAAGAACCATAAGGGAACAGATAAGTTCTATTCTCATGTTTTTACATATTAATTATCATGCATGTTTTATGTACATGGATGGAAATTTTTCATAGCCTTAAGCTAAAAACATCATTCGAACCTCATCTTTTCAAATGGATCATTATCTTTAGCATTGCATTAGCTCATGATTATCAAAATGCGCATTTCATATGATTTCAAGGAAACAAGTTTGCATGGATTTATAAAGAAAAGGTCATCATTCCATATACATTTATTAAATTATCCATGGTTTTCAAAAGGTGTTTTCAAAGTTGCTAGCTGAAGCTGTCAGGTAGGTACCTAGGCACGCTATATGCCCAATAATGTAACCACTTAGAAAGATATAGCAGCAATTCAGGAGGTTTTCATAGCTGATCCTTTGGTCCCTCTTGTGGTACGTATATGGAATCACTTATAACTTACAACGCTCGGAGGATCCCAAGGTTTATTGGAATGGTCTGGAAAGTCCCACGATGCTGGGCATTATAGGGGAAGCCCTCAAAATACTTAACCACTTCTTTGGAAGTCCATTGTGATATGTTCGTGGAAATTTCTGAAAATAGTTGCATTATGTCTTGAAAAGTGTGTTCGCCAAGGTTCTGCTTGATTGTAGAGGCAACAACGGATTTCTAGACAAAATTATTTGCACCTGCATACTTGCATGAATGTTTTCTATGTGTATAAGCTGTATGCATTATATAGGTGAGCTGTTTAGCTCCAACTACTAATCATTGTTTCTAGTTATTGTCATAGCTCAGGTTTGGAAGTTTAAGGTATCTTTGCAACCGCAGGAGCTCTATACAGAAGCTCCATGGCATGGCTCACGAGGAATTCTTACACGAAGGTTATCTTAGCAGGAGAAAGGAGCATCTTGAGGAGTCAGGTTATGTGTTAACACAAAATCACGCAAGCGCACGTGGTCACAAGTAATATAGATATAAGTCAAGTTCGTTCCCACAGAGATCAGGTTTTTACTTCAATTTAGTACCTATGCAACAGTGTATGGTTTTAATTCACTGCTAAGACAATTAACAAATTGGGGTTGATTAACTAAATTAAACTAAGATGCAAATTATAAAACTAAGAATTAAATTAACTAATAAGAATAGAAATCGAATTACTTATGAGAATAAAAACATGGGACTCTAACTTCATTATCTGCTTCACTTAGAGTTGATGCCTTTAATCAATACACATGTGGGATTTGATATCTGATCGGATAACACGAAACAAGTAAAAGTTACCTCTCGGTATACTAGTACCAAACTACGCATGCATCCACAAAAGAGATAGAAGATGGGTAGACACCAATTATGTTTAGACTCTATATCTCTATAGAATTTGAAAACATAACGGTTTAAGCACAAGTTATCCACATAGATCACATAGGACAGAATAATATCTCTATTCATGCCACAAATCATGATGCTAAAACATCAACCTATCCTATGCTAGCATGGAAAGTTCTAAACTTCAAGATCCACTCTCGCTTCACAAGAGATTAACAATTCAATTTAGATGTTAGCTACGCATCTAAAAGCATTAAGATTAACCATACGAGGATATCAAGAATTCACCACACGTAATCTTTAAAGCAATCAAACTACTAAGCTACATAGATAACTCCGTTAGAATCCCATGACAACGATTAGCCCATAATTGAACCGTTCATCGTCATGGGATTTGATGAAAACATGATAATAAGCAAGATATGAATAAAAGAAGCAATAATATTAATAAAACAAAAGTTGAGAAAACAAATCTATAATCCAAAGTAACACAAAAGATGAAGTAGATCTAGATCCGTTGCTTGTCACGAGCGTTGAATCCTTCTCTCCTTTTCTCCCTTGCAGATCTAAGCTATGTTACAATAATAAAACTATTGATCCCAATTACAATGCTTAGATGTGTTTTTATAGGCTCTAGATTTCTTGCCCAGCAAGAATTTATCTTCTATTACAATTATAATTTAATTAAGGTGCTAAAAACTGCCCAAAATACAATTAGAACTTGAAAAGGGCAAAACAGTAATTTCCCTGCTCCCATCAGTCTGTTTGTCGTGCTTCCTGCCCCCACCACGCGCAACTTACACGTGCGACACCTATTCCATGTTGTAGAAAATCTCCCAAGCTTCGCGTGGGCAGTAAGATCGCTGAAAACGGACTTATAGAACTCTAGATATGGCCAAAACAGTGTAAACTGCGCAACTGTACCAGAAAATCCGAATTTTAATCAATTAATCCTCCAAAAACGATAGAAGCATCCACCTTAACCAACATTCTTGTAAATCTGCACAACTAAGCAAAACACATCAAAACTACAAGAAACTTGATGTAAGAACCCAGATTTTTGGGTAGAATTAAAACTTTTTATTATGTATTGATGTAAGAGTGAATAGTGGTTACAACTACAATGTAATACTGGCTTTAATGAATGAATAATGGAAGGATATATATTCCAAGGTTATATGTCCTGAGGGATGCTATTGGGTGATAACTTAGATTAGAATAATCTATCTCCTAGAAAGTTAAGATAAGATTCCCTAGAGAGAAATAGATACCCTCATGACATCCAAATCAATATCTATTATAAGCCCAGCGGTTCCGTAAAAAAAAAAAAAAAAAGGTTAAGGAACACTCGAGGGTGAACCAGGTTCATTTTCCTAATTATAGGAATTAAATAAAAATAAGTGATGAATAGTGATTTTGGTGGAATTTGGAATATTATTATAATAATGTTATACCCGGTATTCGGAACGGATTTCTGAATTCGTATTAGTGATCCAGGAGGAAAATAAGTGTATGTAAAAGCTGTCGGATTCAGAAAAAGAGCACTTTTATTTTCTCCGAGATTTCCCTGGACACTGCAAGACTTAAGGATTTATAAAAGGGATTTAAGGAATTTAAATTCGAGAAGTATTAAGAAAGATGGAGAATGTTATTATAAATATTAAGAAGGTTTTCGGTAAAACCCTAACTAGAAACGGTTGAGTTATTCCTCCGAACGATCAATGAAATTGAGCAATAACCGGACAAAGAGACAAGCAGAGAACCAAGAGGTGTGATGAGCTAGTGGAAAGTGACATAATCACTTTATGCTAGATAAGATCAAAGAAACCAAGCTAGTTACATTACTAACTAGCACCATTAGAGATCAACTAGTACTTAGCATCTCTTTACCATTCCACCACTTAAATATCAACACATACTCATCCAAAAACATCATCCCTTGTATCATCACTTTATTAAAGCAAGATAAGATGAGATATTATCCAAAACATATCACTTTATGCATTATTGTGCAAAGCAACCAAGCAAAAAACATCAAACTCTCTCCACCAAGCTCCATTCGAATTTTTCATTAATTCAAGAGGAGAAATCCAACTTCCAACCATCATTTGATCTCCAAATTTTTATGGTGAGTCCTATATTTCATAAAAATGATCTCCTAGAAATCTTAGCTTCAAACTCCATGTTTTCCATTTTCAAATAAATCATCAAAGTTTAGGGTGAATAGTGATTACAAGAACTAACCTTGTTTTTCTTGATTTGTTTGAATGATCTAAGCTTGGTAAAGGTATCCTAAGGGCTATACAAGGATTATTAAGTTCTTAGACACTCCAAGGAAGGTATAAACCTCATGAAACCCTAGATCTTACTTTGAGATTATGCTTGTTCTTGATGATTTTAGAGTAGTATGTTCATGATAATGTTATAAGCATGATTAGTTAAGTGGTTTAGTTGATTTAAGAAGCATGATGATTTTGATGCTAAGATCAGTAGCTTCTGGACTTTTTGAGATGATGAACATGTGTATAAGTTGGATTTGTGCCCGGTGTGGCTTGGTATTGTTGTTATAATTTTTAGAACGTTCGATTTATAGCCGTCGTAATGTCGAAATTTCGTTAACCTTAAGACCACGAACTTGACAGTAGATGTAACTCACTGATTATCTTCGATTTATGCCATGATAAGCTAGAGTATGTTATGAGCTTCGTTTTGATATAAAGATCGCATGAAACGGACTTACGGTTTAGGAGTTATGATTAAATTCGTGAAAGTGGTTCGGAACCGTAATCAAAAGTTCGTAACTGAAATTGGAATCCCTTAACATGACTAAGTCAGTGACGAAACATGGTAATTAAATATTAGAGGTCATAAGGAAGGCGTGAGAGAAAACCACAAGTAAAATGGATCATTTTCCGATTTTATAAAAATGTTCGAATCAAGGTTAAGTACGAAGAAACCACTTTTCAGAGATAACACTATTCATTCGAATGCTCCTGCCCTGTTTTAGTAAAATCTGGAAAACTTTATCTTCTGAACAAAGTCAGATTCTGAGCTAGCCACCTTATAGACATTCTCTAGAGTATGTACGCGAAAACGGTGCGTCATTTGAGTTAACGGTTACCGAGTTATGAACGTTTTAGTGAAAGAGGTGGGAATAGTGAAAATCCGTCGTTGACTGAACTTCGAAAATACATTTCACCTATCTAGACCCGTGTTTTCGAATTGGAAATTTTATGATAAATATTACAAATACCAAAGATGATTTTAAAAGTGGTTTCGCAATTAAATACGTTTCCCGTGATTTATTAAAAGTGTTGAAGTGTGAGTCACGGAATAGTAATTCTCAGAAAAGTCAACTCTAGGGGTACTACTTTGGCCACCCATTTTGGATAGATTAAAAGAGGAATCTCGAGTCGACTAAAACAGGAAACTTGTTAAGAATTATCAAGACCACATATTGGTGCAAAGAACGAGATTATAATTGATTAAGTAAGATATACGAAAAATCCGACATTAAGGATGGGTTCGAGGTGTGTTTTGGACTAAACTTACATGACTTAAGTTAAGTTATACTTAACCTTCGAAATGTTAAGTGATTGACCTCGGTTGTTGTGACTATTTATAGATCACTGGATCGACACGAGACACACTACCCCTACAGGATTACCAGGCAAGTTTCCGATACTTGGAACTGTTGTTGTGATAATATATATGATGATTGTTTTATACATATGCCATAGAATGCATGCCTACTTTCAAGTTAATATTGAATTACTTGTTCCCTGAATTGATATCGGCTTATAGACTATATATGAAATATCAGTTATAAGCCGGATTGTTTGGTTAAGACCCTTAGCGAAGGGCGTATGATATTCATACTTCAAATATAGACCGGGAGTCGATATTTTGTAATATATAAATAGTCGTGGAAACCCGGAGGGATCCCAACGACAAATTTATTATTTCGAGGATTTTTATTCGATTACGAATCTTTCGAGGAACGTTATTTGAGTATTACCTCAGTGAAGGAATATTTAATGAATATTATTTTAATATTCATTTAGAATGTCATTTATTTAATGAATATTATTTTGATCATTCATTGGAGTTATTTAGTTAATGAATATTATTTTGAATATTCATTAGAGTTATTTGGTTGACGAATATCATTCCCAAATATTCATTTGGCTTACTTATTATTATTTGGAATATTCATTTGATCTTTATTTATTTAATGAATATTACTTTCGAATATTCATTTAAGGTTTGATTTACTTAATGAATATTATTTTAAAATATTCATTGGAAGTTCTATTTACTCAAGGAATATTACTTCGAATATTCCTTTAAAGTTTTGATTACTAAATGAATATTATTCGGATATTCATTTAGAATATTATTTGTTAAATGAATATTATTTTGGATATTCATTTAGAATATTATTTGTTAAATGAATATTATTTTGGATATTCATTTAGAATATTATTTGTTAAATGAATATTATTTTGGATATTCATTTAGAATATTATTTGTTTAATGAATATTATTTGAATATTCATTTGGAATGTTATTTGTTAAATGAATATTATTTTCAAATATTCATTTAAGGTTTGATTTATTCAGTAAATATTATTTTAAATATTTATTTAAGTTTATTTATTCAATGAATATTATTTTAAATATTCATTTAAGAAGAGATTTATTTAATAAATAATTCTATATATTCATTCGAGGATTACTTACGAGCAATATTATGATTTAATAATATTCCGTAATTATTATTGACTTAATGAATATTCTTGGAATATTGATTTAAATTCTTTTAAGTTCTTTTTATGATGATTCATATTATTCAAAGATTATCTATCACCTTCAGATAAGGTGTAAAATATTTCGGAGTATTTTATGACTATTCTTATCAAGGGGAGGTTCCCAAACATTATTTTCATTTAAATCTATCTTAAAGAAGATTTAAATACTCGCTCAACTTCCAAACATATATAAGGGGACCTCACTTGAGATATGTTATTTATTGGACTGCCCGGTCCTATACTTGCTAAAACTATCTTGTCACTCACATCTTGATTCTTTCAAGCATCGATATGAGTCTGTTTGGTTACCTCCTCAACGCTCGAGGGGTAAGAATTGATGGAACAAGTTTATATCCATTAACAAGCATCAGCTTGGGAAATATTGGTGATTTTTCCTTTCCAACTAGATACGACTACTTTGTGGAGTCCTATCAACAAGTAATATACTTGGGGAAAGGGGGAGGAACTTCACGTTTCAAAGTTATGGATGTGAAATGAACTAGGAGATGCGTAAGTGACCCAGTGGCGCCGGTCCAGCAAATGGCCCAACCGTTGGCCGGGGGGTTCCAGAGGGCGGTAGACAAGTAAATCCGTCGGTGCTTCCTTCTACATGTAGTAAACAAGAGGTGGGGAGCATAACATGCGACTGATCATCGTGTAAATGCTATGTCTCCTGGCGCGTCAAACTCCAGTATTAGTTCATCTCTCAATGTTGGAAATTTCCTGCAACCTTATCATTATTGGCAGGTTTGAAAAGTGTTTGAATTGGAATTGCAATATTCTTCCTGCAAGTTCCTCTATTATGAAAAGTTGATAATATCTGACTCATCTTTGACATAGCAGATATTTATTCAAAACAAATATATTTTGAGTTACCTTGTAACTTCATCTCATACCTTATATTGGTACTACATCGTTAATGCATGGCATATGGTTTCAAAGATATTTTGGACTGTTATATATTATCACTGTTCAATTATATTTTTGGTGGGCTATTGCTCACCCTTGCTTTATTTATTTATATCACAACAACAGCTAGATCAGATGGCCGCGCAAGGCGCACTCAGCATAGCAGGTGTTAGCCGTCAGAGGATTAATCGCGGAGGTCATAGTTACCATTGCTGAGGATGCAGCCTCTGGTAGGCTAGTTGTTAGCATTTGTGCACCAAATGTATTTATATATATGGCATATACCAATGGATGGCAAAGAGCATGTAAATTGTAAAATTGTAATTCTTTGGGTTGTAAGAACTCCAACTTATGATTAATAATATTGACGATTACTCTGATTTCATCTCTGGGACTATAACGGGTGTGTTTTATGTTGTTGTTTTGGGTCACAAGGTTGTAATTTAAATTATGTTGATTTTGTGGTTGGATATTGAGACCGTAACGACCAGATCCCTGACCCTGGATCTGGGGGTGTTACAGAAATGGTATCAGAGAGAGCGTTATATATCCCAGAGATGATGCGACGTTAAAACAATAAATTCATTAAGATAATAAGAACTCTTGCCAAGTTCATAGTCGAACTACTTAATGTAGTATTGACATATAAAACCCTTTTGGGAACTATTAAGTATCATGATAGTAACTTAGCTCGTGCTTGTACCGACTAGTAAGGCGACAGACCTTGAGGCATACGAGCAGGAGCACGATGATGCCTGATTATATGCTGACGATCGGATGGTGGATTCGATAGAGTACCCTACTGAGGACCCGGAAGAGGTTCCAGCAGAGGGGGAGAATCCTGTTAGAGACAGGGAAGTCTACCTTGAGGAGATGAGGGCCGCAGCCAGAAAGACTATAAGAGTTAAGATATAGTGCTCAGAGGAATGAGCGTAAAGAACTGAGATATTGTTAATGGAATTAAAGAGGCATATTGGATTCATAGCCGGACTAAGTGCCAGCAAGTAAGATGGATTTGAGGAATTACTCAAGATCTTATGTAAGGATAGATAAGAATCCTTGGAGACTTTCAGATTAATGAGAAAGGAATTAGAATGATGCATGATTATCAAAGACATTGGTATAGGACGGGGAGCAGAGTCCCTAGGAACAGTTAAGACATAGGTGGCAAGTGCCATATCTTCAGATAAATGGATTAGTGTGAATATTGTCAATGGTAATTCGCCGTGAGAAGACAGATTTCATAGGTTTTAATTTATGAAACCAAATTGAGATTGTTAAGGTGATTTTATTCAGGGAAATGCCCATCTTATAAATGGATCAACTTAGAAAGAAAAGACATTGGGAAGTGATGGCCTGAACGGATAAAGTATATAAGGAAATAGTAAGCGAGACAATGATCTCAGAACCTACAAGAGGAGAAGACCAGTGAGTCTGTGATAAATTAGTAATAAGGCTATCATCAGGAACCAATTATAAGTTCAGTTCAATTCAGTGAAATGATGAACCAGAAACATTAGATGCATGTGATTCAGAAGAATATTAAATTCTTTCTTTTCCTTGAATGGATTATGGTAGTTACCTTAAGTTTATTCTGACACTGAATCATAAATGGATTAGGCAAGGCGAGCAGTGGTTGAGATGTAATTGGGAATGCTTTTAGATGCAACCTGAAAGAACAGGTGTAGGACATGTTCTCGAAATAAGAGTTTTGGCAAAATGAAGTCCAACAATAGGACATATGATCAATAGTGAGTAGTGTTGGTCGACCCCATCAAATTAAAAACCATTTCAAAGGAAGAAAGGTCAACCACACCGGAAAAGGTGAGAAATTTCATAAAATTCACAAGGTATTACCAAAGATTTGCTCAGGACTTTACAGAAAGTGTAGTCCCGTAACCCGACTTATTGTAAGAATAAAAGTTTGAATGGACAAGATAAACGTGAGAAGATCTTCCTGGAGCTAAAGGTAAAGTTGGTGATGACCAGGGTTGGCGTTGCCTAATGGAAGAAGGAAACTTTGGGAGATATTATGATGCAACTCATACAGGTATAGGTCTGCGCTTATGCAGCACGACAGCGTAATTTCAAATACAATTGGACAACACGGTTCACCAGATTGGATGACCTTGGTAGTGCCAATTCTGGGAAGCGACTGACCCCGATGGTAGCGTTCCTTCTGAGACTAGTTGTTAAGTAGACTGGTATTCGGTAGTATCGACTATTAGGACAAGCATGTATCGGGGAGGTATGGCATGTTTAGTTTGAAACTTTTTGATTCCCCTTCTAAGGACGATGTATATTTGGTTTCCTTCTAATGATTAAACTCCCAGCTTTATGTCAATCATTTCGCTATTGTAACTGTTTATGGTTCGACCAGCTCGGATGTTCATAGAAATATTCTTTGGGTATCGAAATGGATTTTCTTAACGTAACCAGTGGGTGGATAGATTGACTGAAGTTTCCCTAATCTTGGAAAGGAATTGGATAAAATTTGGCAAACCTTGTCTTTCGGATTATCTGAATACATCACTGAGGAGTCGATTGAGACTTATATGGAGTGAAGTTTTTGAAAAGATCAAAAGGTATCAAGTAGAAGGCACTATGCCAGCAATTGCTAGAAAAGTAATGCTATTAGCCGACCCCTAAACTCACATATTTTAGCATGGCCAATGGGGCCAAGTCACTAAGGATTATCAAGTGATTGAACCAGCAATGTAAGGACAAAGCGGGGTGCTTCTAACAAAGTGCCAACCGCGAGAACTTTTGATGTAAAATGAATTGAGATACATGAGGATGGATTTTATAAATACCCTAGATGTATTAGGCACTAAGAAATTCACGTTGATCACGACCAATATCTTCCAGAACATCCTTGCTACCATTACCAAGTTCTGTAAGAAAGAGCAGATAGACATATTTTGTCTTTTGGAAGGTCATGTAGACCGACATTCAGAAGAAGAGGTTAGCATTAAGCTACCTATAGATGATTAAGACGAGAGTGATTGAAAAGAGACCTTTATTAGGGATATATAATTGGATAGCCAATTACAGGATGTATGTATTCCTTCAAAATAAAATTGAGGATAGAATGTCCAGAGATTAAGACGAACCCTGGGGGGATGCACAAAGGATAGCATCAACCATAATAAAGACATTGTGAAATCAGACGATATAAGTTGAATCGACAAGGTATCAATAACCTATAAGGATTTGTGAAAAGAAGTCTCGAAAAGTACATAGACAGAATTGTTATAGAGTTGATTAATGATGTTTGATGTACCCTGTACCCAGAAGATACAGGAGGAATGATGAGGATGACCTAAGAAACCTTATAAGGGAAGAGGTAATATTCCGAACTTCAAAAAGGGAAGTTTGGTAAGGAATGTATGACATAGTAACAATAAGGCTAGATGAAGCATGTGTGAAACCATGAGAAAGTATGGATTGAACCAATAAGGTTGAGATTTTCCTAAAATAAGAAAGGACTGAGATAAGAAATATCCTAGATATGATTGGGAGTAACCGTGATAAAGTTCCCACAGAAAGGTGGAAGCAATGATTTTTGTAAAAAGACTAAAATATGTTTTCTCTCATCTAGCAAAGTTCAAGGGAGGATGCTTCTACCCTGAGTTGGAATAGATCCAGAAAACATTGATCTCAAGAAATTATTATAATCAGGAAAGGCCAACGAGGTGGCCGACACTTTAAGTATAGGGGAGTAAGTATAAATGCTCAGACCAAAGAAATAGAATGATAATGTAAGGACCTTGATGGTCATAATGTGGTAGAGGAAGTTACATTCCGTCTAATGATTTTGCCAGGATCAACTATAAGAATAGTTTAAGTAAAGATTCGATTCCTGATGTTGCCAGTAGCACATTACCGACATTAGGAGGCTCTACGACAGACCAGACCAAATTCCCCAAGAGACTCGCCTTTTCTTTGGAAAGAAAGAGGGGAGGTTAAGTAACAATGAATTGGTAGTAAATGACCAGAAATAGAGAGGGTACAAATACTGATAAGCCAAATGGCACGATGATGAATGACAAGCAAGTTTATGTTGGTGTATTTCTGTGAAAACAAGATAGAGAATTATGAGGTTGGCAAGCGATTAAGCAAACCGCTAAGCTTTTAGTCTTCTACCGGAGATATATGATTAATAATCTCACCAGCCTGTTCCAGTTGCGATGCTGGAAGCTTTCCTGCAATTTTATTTGCTTCATGTAATATCTACGTCAAGTTCAGGAAGCGTTCCTTATGGATAGGAAATAGTGATTATTTTGTTTTCCTAGAGGATCTTGAATTGACAATTATGATGCTTAGTTATTAAAGCACTGCGTAAACGATAAACGATGGTGATCCTTCTGAGAAATTAGGTGGTAACGACTGTGGAAATATCGAATTGAATCTAAGTTAGAGAAATCATCCAGGTTTATTTCGGATGGTGTAATTTCTGGAACGACGGGATATTTGAAATAAATGATTAGGCTATGATGGTTCATAGAATGATTATAGTAGAAATAAAGACAAGCAACTGATTGAGATGAATGAAGAGTTGAGGATTAATAAGAAAGTCAGATATGCGGACTCATGAGAAGCTCCAGTAATGAAGCGAGAAAAGTATGGAATTAACAGGGCAAAGTATTGGCCAAAACGGAATGTTGGAATTAGAAACATAAATGACATACGAATTGACCCCTTTTTAGGTTGGGGGAAGTCGAGGAAATTTGGAATAGATTGATTGAGTAATAAAGAGACTCGTGGAATGAGAAAGTGAAATCTAGATGGTTGAACAAAGGAAAGTTTGACCCCAATCAAGTGACGCGTATTGAGTAAAGGTGACGAGCGTCTCAATAAAGAGATGACAATGGAGTTAAATAACCGAAGTGAATGAGAATCAGATAATAAGAAGGATGTGATTAATAAAAGAAAAGATTGGAAAAACAATTATGAAAATGTGAAGCAAGGAATGTTATGAATGAACTTCCTAACGAGCTCTCGGAATGACAACCTGATAGTGTTAGAATTATGAGTATGAAAGAGCCAGTGTCGGGGCGTGAAATGTGAGTAATAATAATGTCAAGCGAGAAATCCAAGATTTAACCTGAGAGGTTGAAGGATTTTCCAAAAAGTAAGTGGTGCTAATATCAAGCAAGAGTATAGGTCCATAGAATGATGGACAGAGCAGCAAGGACATGTGATATGAGAGATTACGAAAAGTGGAATTTGATACGAATATGATTATTTTTCTTCTCTAATAAACCTCTATAGTTCAGAGGTAAATTCTAGGTATGATATTTTGACAATCATGAAAACTTTCTTATATGATTCTTTGAAATTCGTTCTTTTCTTCTCCCTTATTTATCTTCTTCTAAATTGAGAAGAACAACCCTTTAAGGAGGGGAGGTAATACTACGTGACTCTCTGTCTGTGTGATAGGAGTCTAAGTGGAATGCCATTAATTGTTTAATTGCTTGTCAAGTACTAAAGGTTGGCCCCCTTCTGTACTAGCTATGCAATACAACAAATGTTCATTGATCACAGTGATCTCTCGATAAATTTTTCCACCTAAATATATATACATCGAGATTGCGAAGATTAAAGCGATCAGGAATTGCAAAAAAAAAAATTACGAGTGAGGTTATCTCCGAAATTCGTAGCGCCTTAGTGATACCGAAGTCACTGCACGTACCAATAAGGTTAATAGTATAAGACCGGACAAGAGTGTATACCATATAATGTGTTGTGCGAAAGTATCAAAGAATTGGTAGAACGGATAAAGGGTGTATTGTAACACCAGTACGATGTGCTTTAGAAAGATTGGAATGTGTAAGGATCGACCAGAGAATTGGAAAGCGAAATAACCAACAAGTACCCAATTGTCTTCTACTTGATTCCGGGACGGAATCCTTTTAAGGAGGGGAGACTGTAAGAACCCAGATTTTTGGGTAGAATTAAAACTTTTTATTATGTATTGATGTAAGAGTGAATAGTGGTTACAACTACAATGTAATACTGGCTTTAATGAATGAATAATGGAAGGATATATATTCCAAGGTTATATGTCCCGAGGGATGCTATTGGGTGATAACTTAGATTAGAATAATCTATCTCCTAGAAAGTTAAGATAAGATTCCCTAGAGAGAAATAGATACCCTCATGACATCCAAATCAATATCTATTATAAGCCCAGCGGTTCCGTAAAAAAAAAAAAAAAAAGGTTAAGGAACACTCGAGGGTGAACCAGGTTCATTTTCCTAATTATAGGAATTAAATAAAAATAAGTGATGAATAGTGATTTTGGTGGAATTTGGAATATTATTATAATAATGTTATACCCGGTATTCGGAACGGATTTCTGAATTCGTATTAGTGATCCAGGAGGAAAATAAGTGTATGTAAAAGCTGTCGGATTCAGAAAAAGAGCACTTTTATTTTCTCCGAGATTTCCCTGGACACTGCAAGACTTAAGGATTTATAAAAGGGATTTAAGGAATTTAAATTCGAGAAGTATTAAGAAAGATGGAGAATGTTATTATAAATATTAAGAAGGTTTTCGGTAAAACCCTAACTAGAAACGGTTGAGTTATTCCTCCGAACGATCAATGAAATTGAGCAATAACCGGACAAAGAGACAAGCAGAGAACCAAGAGGTGTGATGAGCTAGTGGAAAGTGACATAATCACTTTATGCTAGATAAGATCAAAGAAACCAAGCTAGTTGCATTACTAACTAGCACCATTAGAGATCAACTAGTACTTAGCATCTCTTTACCATTCCACCACTTAAATATCAACACATACTCATCCAAAAACATCATCCCTTGTATCATCACTTTATTAAAGCAAGATAAGATGAGATATTATCCAAAACATATCACTTTATGCATTATTGTGCAAAGCAACCAAGCAAAAAACATCAAACTCTCTCCACCAAGCTCCATTCGAATTTTTCATTAATTCAAGAGGAGAAATCCAACTTCCAACCATCATTTGATCTCCAAATTTTTATGGTGAGTCCTATATTTCATAAAAATGATCTCCTAGAAATCTTAGCTTCAAACTCCATGTTTTCCATTTTCAAATAAATCATCAAAGTTTAGGGTGAATAGTGATTACAAGAACTAACCTTGTTTTTCTTGATTTGTTTGAATGATCTAAGCTTGGTAAAGGTATCCTAAGGGCTATACAAGGATTATTAAGTTCTTAGACACTCCAAGGAAGGTATAAACCTCATGAAACCCTAGATCTTACTTTGAGATTATGCTTGTTCTTGATGATTTTAGAGTAGTATGTTCATGATAATGTTATAAGCATGATTAGTTAAGTGGTTTAGTTGATTTAAGAAGCATGATGATTTTGATGCTAAGATCAGTAGCTTCTGGACTTTTTGAGATGATGAACATGTGTATAAGTTGGATTTGTGCCCGGTGTGGCTTGGTATTGTTGTTATAATTTTTAGAACGTTCGATTTATAGCCGTCGTAATGTCGAAATTTCGTTAACCTTAAGACCACGAACTTGACAGTAGATGTAACTCACTGATTATCTTCGATTTATGCCATGATAAGCTAGAGTATGTTATGAGCTTCGTTTTGATATAAAGATCGCATGAAACGGACTTACGGTTTAGGAGTTATGATTAAATTCGTGAAAGTGGTTTGGAACCGTAATCAAAAGTTCGTAACTGAAATTGGAATCCCTTAACATGACTAAGTCAGTGACAAAACATGGTAATTAAATATTAGAGGTCATAAGGAAGGCGTGAGAGAAAACCACAAGTAAAATGGATCATTTTCCGATTTTATAAAAATGTTCGAATCAAGGTTAAGTGCGAAGAAACCACTTTTCAGAGATAACACTATTCATTCGAATGCTCCTGCCCTGTTTTAGTAAAATCTGGAAAACTTTATCTTCTGAACAAAGTCAGATTCTGAGCTAGCCACCTTATAGACATTCTCTAGAGTATGTACGCGAAAACGGTGCGTCATTTGAGTTAACGGTTACCGAGTTATGAACGTTTTAGTGAAAGAGGTGGGAATAGTGAAAATCCGTCGTTGACTGAACTTCGAAAATACATTTCACCTATCTAGACCCGTGTTTTCGAATTGGAAATTTTATGATAAATATTACAAATACCAAAGATGATTTTAAAAGTGGTTTCGCAATTAAATACGTTTCCCGTGATTTATTAAAAGTGTTGAAGTGTGAGTCACGGAATAGTAATTCTCAGAAAAGTCAACTCTAGGGGTACTACTTTGGCCACCCATTTTGGATAGATTAAAAGAGGAATCTCGAGTCGACTAAAACACGAAACTTGTTAAGAATTATCAAGACCACATATTGGTGCAAAGAACGAGGTTATAATTGATTAAGTAAGATATACGAAAAATCCGACATTAAGGATGGGTTCGAGGTGTGTTTTGGACTAAACTTACATGACTTAAGTTAAGTTATACTTAACCTTCGAAATGTTAAGTGATTGACCTCGGTTGTTGTGACTATTTATAGATCACTGGATCGACACGAGACACACTACCCCTACAGGATTACCAGGCAAGTTTCCGATACTTGGAACTGTTGTTGTGATAATATATATGATGATTGTTTTATACATATGCCATAGAATGCATGCCTACTTTCAAGTTAATATTGAATTACTTGTTCCCTGAATTGATATCGGCTTATAGACTATATATGAAATATCAGTTATAAGCCGGATTGTTTGGTTAAGACCCTTAGCGAAGGGCGTATGATATTCATACTTCAAATATAGACCGGGAGTCGATATTTTGTAATATATAAATAGTCGTGGAAACCCGGAGGGATCCCAGCGACAAATTTATTATTTCGAGGATTTTTATTCGATTACGAATCTTTCGAGGAACGTTATTTGAGTATTACCTCAGTGAAGGAATATTTAATGAATATTATTTTAATATTCATTTAGAATGTCATTTATTTAATGAATATTATTTTGATCATTCATTGGAGTTATTTAGTTAATGAATATTATTTTGAATATTCATTAGAGTTATTTGGTTGACGAATATCATTCCCAAATATTCATTTGGCTTACTTATTATTATTTGGAATATTCATTTGATCTTTATTTATTTAATGAATATTACTTTCGAATATTCATTTAAGGTTTGATTTACTTAATGAATATTATTTTAAAATATTCATTGGAAGTTCTATTTACTCAAGGAATATTACTTCGAATATTCCTTTAAAGTTTTGATTACTAAATGAATATTATTCGGATATTCATTTAGAATATTATTTGTTAAATGAATATTATTTTGGATATTCATTTAGAATATTATTTGTTAAATGAATATTATTTTGGATATTCATTTAGAATATTATTTGTTAAATGAATATTATTTTGGATATTCATTTAGAATATTATTTGTTTAATGAATATTATTTGAATATTCATTTGGAATGTTATTTGTTAAATGAATATTATTTTCAAATATTCATTTAAGGTTTGATTTATTCAGTAAATATTATTTTAAATATTTATTTAAGTTTATTTATTCAATGAATATTATTTTAAATATTCATTTAAGAAGAGATTTATTTAATAAATAATTCTATATATTCATTCGAGGATTACTTACGAGCAATATTATGATTTAATAATATTCCGTAATTATTATTGACTTAATGAATATTCTTGGAATATTGATTTAAATTCTTTTAAGTTCTTTTTATGATGATTCATATTATTCAAAGATTATCTATCACCTTCAGATAAGGTGTAAAATATTTCGGAGTATTTTATGACTATTCTTATCAAGGGGAGGTTCCCAAACATTATTTTCATTTAAATCTATCTTAAAGAAGATTTAACTACTCGCTCAACTTCCAAACATATATAAGGGGACCTCACTTGAGATATGTTATTTATTGGACTGCCCGGTCCTATACTTGCTAAAACTATCTTGTCACTCACATCTTGATTCTTTCAAGCATCGATATGAGTCTGTTTGGTTACCTCCTCAACGCTCGAGGGGTAAGAATTGATGGAACAAGTTTATATCCATTAACAAGCATCAGCTTGGGAAATATTGGTGATTTTTCCTTTCCAACTAGATACGACTACTTTGTGGAGTCCTATCAACAAGTAATATACTTGGGGAAAGGGGGAGGAACTTCACGTTTCAAAGTTATGGATGTGAAATGAACTAGGAGATGCGTAAGTGACCCAGTGGCGCCGGTCCAGCAAATGGCCCAACCGTTGGCCGGGGGGTTCCAGAGGGCGGTAGACAAGTAAATCCGTCGGTGCTTCCTTCTACATGTAGTAAACAAGAGGTGGGGAGCATAACATGCGACTGATCATCGTGTAAATGCTATGTCTCCTGGCGCGTCAAACTCCAGTATTAGTTCATCTCTCAATGTTGGAAATTTCCTGCAACCTTATCATTATTGGCAGGTTTGAAAAGTGTTTGAATTGGAATTGCAATATTCTTCCTGCAAGTTCCTCTATTATGAAAAGTTGATAATATCTGACTCATCTTTGACATAGCAGATATTTATTCAAAACAAATATATTTTGAGTTACCTTGTAACTTCATCTCATACCTTATATTGGTACTACATCGTTAATGCATGGCATATGGTTTCAAAGATATTTTGGACTGTTATATATTATCACTGTTCAATTATATTTTTGGTGGGCTATTGCTCACCCTTGCTTTATTTATTTATATCACAACAACAGCTAGATCAGATGGCCGCGCAAGGCGCACTCAGCATAGCAGGTGTTAGCCGTCAGAGGATTAATCGCGGAGGTCATAGTTACCATTGCTGAGGATGCAGCCTCTGGTAGGCTAGTTGTTAGCATTTGTGCACCAAATGTATTTATATATATGGCATATACCAATGGATGGCAAAGAGCATGTAAATTGTAAAATTGTAATTCTTTGGGTTGTAAGAACTCCAACTTGTGATTAATAATATTGACGATTACTCTGATTTCATCTCTGGGACTATAACGGGTGTGTTTTATGTTGTTGTTTTGGGTCACAAGGTTGTAATTTAAATTATGTTGATTTTGTGGTTGGATATTGAGACCGTAACGACCAGATCCCTGACCCTGGATCTGGGGTTGTTACACTTGAGTCCAAGACAACCAATTTAAGCCGATTTAGAATGCTCCAAGTGGATATAAAATCCACTTATCATTATGGTTTTCAAGGAAAAATGCTGGAAGCTAGTAGGTTCAGCTACGAAGCTGAGGATGCTTATAACAGGAGGTGGAACATCGTACGTGATCTATGGTATACGGATGGGTCTCATTTAAGGATTCAGATTGAGGTACATATGCAGAAGCATTGTGTTTCCTGTTTCTTATGCCGAGTTAGCTCATGTAAGCTTGGAAGTACAGTGTTGAAGCTATGTATCTTTCTGAGAAGGTAAGGAAGGATTGGGCCTCTTCTAGTATTGGTTCCTTTCGCATTCCATGACATCAAGGAACCGGGGGGTAGTTGTTGTGCCCAAAATTTGTAATGGATTTAATTTTAGGCCCATGGATGTTTGAGGCCCAATTTGAGTGGTTTGAGGAGGATCAGTTTTGGAGGAAGCTCTGGAGGTGGAAAGTTTGAGGGAAGCTCTAGAGGTTCCGCTGTGGAGGTACGAATATGGAGGTAGCTCTGGAGATTCCGCTGTGGAGGTATGGGTTTAAAGGAAGCTGTGGAGGTGTACATTTAAAGGGTAGCTCTGGAGGTGGAGGTTCGGTTTAGAGGGAAGCTGTATAGGTGCAGGTGTGCTTACAGGCTCCACCTCTGTCTAACAGAACTAAAGTTGGACAAGGACTCTTGTTCCTTAACTTTAGGAGCACGGAAATGGACTCAAGAGATGGACTTTGAGATGGATTCTACTACATCAAATGGGATATACACGTTATATACATAATATATGTGGATAATTACATGAAAATACATGGATAAATGGACTTCTAGTGTTATACTTCAAGTAGGACTCTGCAAGGCAGCTGGCTGATTCAAGGATAAGGTGTATTTCAGAGGGAAAACACATAAAAAAGTGGCTTATTGCTCAAGAAAGGAGTCTGTTGATGGAGGATTTTCGTAATCAATGTGATTTTCGGAGGCCCGCTGGAATTTACAAGTGTAACACATGTAATTGGCTGTTTGTTTGTGATTTGGGTGTGATTTGATGGTGGGGGTGAGCTGAGCTTAAGAGGTTACGAGAATCATCGCAGGTTCCATTAGCGAGATCTGTGGTCGTTCTCCCAAGATGCCTACGTACCCTTGTTTATATAGGGATCAAGCTCACGTAGTTCTAATGCGACTCTGTCTTTGCTAGAATAGCTGTGTTCGATTACCTAGTTCGTATAGGACTCAGGTTCCTTTAGAGCCTTTTACGAACTAGTTGTGGGAATAGAGTAGAACTCGAGTTCGTACCCCATTCTAATTCTCTCGATTATTGGAGATATTCTAGGATCATCTGTGCCCTAGAATTATACTCCAATAATAATATGTTTATCTGTTCTAGATAGCTTCTAGAACATTCTATCGGTCATACTTAGGAACTTGGTGCTCAGGAACCTATATTACATGAGCCTGTTTCTCAGGAACCTCCTTATTTCGGGACACATTGCTTAGGGACCTCTTTATAGGTACCTGTACCTGCACAAATAACAAATATATTAGTCTGGGGAGCCTCTTTGTGGTTCCCATATGCTCTTGTTGTCTTCACTACTGCTGCTAGGCTGTCTTGAACTCTTCTGCGGGGAGGAACCTGGTCCATTCATAATCTTCTCAGCTTCCGGTTCATCAGGAACCTCATGATACTTATAGCTTCTTGACTGTCTTCTCAGCGAGTGCTCATTTCATCATGTCTGGTCCTCATATCTTGTACTGGATCTTTGGACCCTATAGCTTAATGGGCCTAAATCTAGCCCATGGAGACTTTGGGCACAACAACTACCCCCCGGTTCCTTGAAGTCATGCAATACGAAAGGAACCTACTTCAATGCTTTATCACTTCTCTTAAAATGTATTACTTCAACAACACGTATCCAAGCTTACATGAGCTAACTCGGCGTAAGAAACAGGACACATAATGTTTTAGTAAACATAGTATCGATCAGCTTCTTTCTTGGTGAGGAACATGTTCTCTTCTTCTTCTTCGAAACTCATTCTTCTGACAAATCTTCACTTCTTCAACTACTAGTCATTCTCTGTACATTCTTCTAATAACTTTGCAAAATCTCTCCAAGAACACTTCTGAGGTTTTGGGATGTTATCATACTTCTGCTTACTCTTGTATCATCTTAGGTGATCTTTGTCTTCACATGTCTTTTGTATATCTAGAAATCTTGAAAAGCGAGTGGCACCTCAACAGCTTCCAATCAAGAGGTTCAACCTTTATTTACTTCTTTTGGGAAAATGCATAATTTTCACTTCGTGCATCCAAGCTTTCATGAGCTAACTCGGCGTAAGAAACAGGATACACTACGCTTCTGTATGCAGATTCCAAATTAAATCCTCAAATCAAAAATCAAAGGATCGTGCTGAAAACTAACCTGGAAACTTTTCTGAAGACGTCTTCTCGTGGATCATTATCATCAGACTGCGAAACTCGTCGTAAATACTCTCTAATTGTTCAAGCAATACTTCTTTCTTCTTCCGAACTGACTTATATAAAATGATCTCTCATCCAATGCTTTCATAGAATACGTTGGAAACTTACTTATAACCCCAAGAATCTCCATTATTCGTAGGATGAAACAACCCTGGAACCTCTTGAACCATCTAAATAGCTTCTTAGTAAACCTCGGTTGCTTGCTCTACTTGGAACTTTCAAACCCTTGTAAACTTATAACCTCTTGTCTACATACTTCGAGTACTGTTTCCAAAACCATAATCTAAAGCATAACCTTTCTTGATAACTTTTTAACTTTTCATTGCTGAATAACTAGACCAGGTTCCTTATGAATAACTGTTGATGACTACTAATCCTGCAAAGTAAAAACATGAAACAGAAACCAGTTAATGTTAGTAAAATTTCTCTTGCATAATTCGGGTCAACTCTTGGAAAGGTCACCTGCTTGGTTCCCAATCCTAAACTCTAGGTCCTAACATGCCTCGAGGCATGTTGGTTCCTTTTTTCTCTTGGAAAGGTTACCTGCTTGGTTCCCAATCCTAAACTCTAGGTCCCAACATGCCTCGAGACATGTTGTTTCCTTTTGTGCCTCGAGGCGATTCTAGGAACCTGTGCGCCGTTCTGGGAGTCCACACAGATTCCTCTTCTTCATGTGTCAGGCTAGACATCTTATGAAGGTAAATGCTAAGGAACTTATTCCTTCTTCCCATGTGTCAAAGGCGGTTCCACATGAGGGAGAGCTTATTAGGCTTCTCTTTAAGAACAAGTGTGCCGGTCTAGGCTCCACACAAGTTCCCACTTCCTCTCGTGCCAGTGGCGGCTCCACGGAGGGGTGAAACATATAGTTTCATGTTCCTGTATGCTAGTCTCGGCTCCATACAGGTTCCTTTAAGGTGCCTTTTGTCAGGACTTTAGGTGCCTTTTGTCAGGACTTTAATTCACGTGCTCAAGGAACTTGAGGCTTTTGGCAACAATGTCGTGCTCAGTCAGCTGAGGCTTTTCAATCACATTTGCTCAGGAAGCTACCTGAGGCTTTTCTCGTGCCCAGGAAGCTACCTGGGACTTTTTTTTTCTCGATGCCCGGGAAGCTACCTGGGACTTTTTCTCGATGCCCAGGAAGCTACCTGGGACTTTTTCTCGATGCCCAGGAAGCTACCTGGGACTTTTTCTCGATGCCCAGGAAGCTACCTGGGACTTTTTCTGGATGCCCAGGAAGCTACCTGGGGCTTTTTCTCGATGCGTGCTCGGGAAGCTACCCAAAGGCTTAATTCATATCAATCATTCATAGTCCACGTATTCTGTCAAATCGTATTCATACTTCGCTCATACTGTTAATGCTACAGGAACCTGGCAGCTCAGGTAACCTGCAAATACTGTCAATACTACAGGAACCTATTAGTCAAGGTAACCTGTTTCAAAATACAAGTACTAAAACTAGCACTTAAAAAGTTTCAAATTGGCATGTGAAATAGCTAATCAAACATGCATATTATTGTCTAAGTAGGAATACTACCCCCCAGTTCTTTTGGGTAATTACTGTTACGTAAAAGAACAATAAGGAAGCTATAAACATTATCGTCATTCTAAGAATAAGGAAGACTAACCTCATCATAAGCAAAATAGATCTTCTTCTACTATCATCAATTCTTGCTAAAAGAAATGCCATGCTGTCTAATCAGAATACTAATCTGGCGAAGACTTACGTGAATCCAATTGGATATTATGTGATCCTTTATGGATAGAAAGCTCTTGCGGTATGTGCACCAGAATCTCTTCATATGAACCTGTTGATTGCAGGTGAATTTGGAAGCTGTTGCTATGAGCTTCCAAAAAATACAAATGAACCTGAAAATTACAGGTGAATAACATAAAATCTGTTAACTATAGTTACATAAAATCTTTGCAGCAAGACACACTTTCTTCTATTCAAGTATCGATCTGCTAAAAACTTCTAGCAGGAAGCTGCTAATCAAAAGCTATCTACAGCTGGCTTCCAACCAATATCAATGATCCTGGAAGCTGTCACATACAAGCTTCAGCCATATATGAATGATCCTGCAACATGTTAGTTACAAGAAAATAGCAAATAGTCCACTAGATGCTAGTAAAACAACTAAATCTGGAAGCTATTACCAGAATTTCCATATGAGTAACGCAAAACCTGTTACCTACAGGTAAATATAACTAAACCTGGAAGCTACAGGTATATATCAAGGAACCCGCGATCTGCAGGTAAACATTAAGGAACCTGTGAGGTGCAAGTAAATAGCAAGGAATCTACTAAATGTAGGTAAATATCAAGGAACCTGCGAGCTGCATGTAAATGTGCATTCTAACATCTAGAAACATAATCAAGACATAATCATAGCTTTATCTCATGTAAGATCTCAACAGCATAGATGCTTATGTATGCTTTATGTATAGCAAGAGTTTGTTGCGCGTACCTGGGAGGTTTCTACGAATATGTAAGCATAAATGGAGAGGTATCGCCTGGGTCTTTCTCTAGATTGATCTGCTGTGAAGTGGAAGCCTCCGTTAAGCTTTGAAAACTCATTGACGTGTTCATGATGTAAGCATGTTGCTCTTCAAGGTACTAGACCAACTCAATCCGCAAGGTTTCTGAACCAAATCTGAGCTATGAGGTTCCCGAACCTGATCGTGAGGCTCCTTAACCTGATTTTTGCAATAGTAATTATACTACCCCCAGTTCTGCAGGGAAGCTTGTCTTCGGTGGAGAACTAGATTCCGGAAGCTCCACAATTCTTCATTAACCTTGAGGTAAAGTGCTCAATTTCTCACATCATAACAAATATCAACTTCTCTGGTCTTTCTAATACTACCTCTAATCATCATGTCAACTGCTCTCTAACAAGTTGCTGAATATTTGTTTGTGAAGTTGAGTAATGCGTGTTGTCTTCAACTCAATCTTCACTTCTTTTCCATTTCAAGAGGTTCCCTTCTATCTGTTGGGGGACCTGAACTGTTCAACTTTATCAAAGCTACTCTTGTCAGAATCAGATTCTTGCATCTACTCTTCATCAAAATCTTTAATTGTATCTGATCTCTTCTTCAAACCATGCTAAATCTTCTTCAACGCTTCAATCGATACTGTGACTTCTCCGTGCCATTCTTGCTTATTGCTTCAACTTTTCCTCTAATTTCTTCTTTGTCATATGACTTCATGAGTGAGGTATATTCTTCTTGAGACCTCATTTTTTCCCATCAGAAAAATTCTTGTGTACGGGGGGAGACCTCTGGTTCCGGGAACCTCATGTCAGTAGGTCTTTTTTCATTCTGAATCATCTTGCTATGTCTCTTTCACTCAATCTTTTTCAACCTCTTACGACATGCATTGCGAGCGAATCTCTATATCGAATACAAATATCCCAATACAACACCTCTAAGCTTACGCGAGCTAACTCATTGTAAGAAACAAGAGATGTTGAGAGAGACTATTTACAAAGTACTTTCAACAAAAGAAGACAGGCTTTCTACAGGCTCACTGAATTGAAGCTTCTCACTTTAGTTTTGTAATGCTTAGCGAGCAATCTCTGTGTTTCTGCAAAACGACTTTCGGATGAATTTGCTCTGTCACTATTGGTCTTCGATTTCAAATCCAACTCTTCATGTGCACATTACTATTGCTGCAATCTTCCTTAGACTTTTCCGGAATCACGGCCTTCAATTCTTCGTTTGTCATCTATTTTTATCATTCATATTTTTATTATCGAGTCGATATCGATACTTGCCTTGTATTCCTGCACATATTTAAGATAACAATATGCAAGTAAAATATTCTAGGCATAATATTTTTCACGACATTGTTATTAGCTCATGCATGCATGCTGTTTATATATCTATTTGCAGGATTAAAATAAAATTGAACTGAATACTTAGCTTTGTTTATTGCGGAGAGTTTGTCTTGCAAATGACTCTCAACTGCAAATCTCCCTTCCTGTACCATTACGTTGTCATCAACTCTGATCCTCCTGGAAATCATCTTCTTTGCTCCCTTTGTTAGCTGCGTTTAAATGCCTTCCCTTTAGGTTTAATTGCGGCTATGAGACCACTGCTTCCGTGTATATAGCTATCACTGAGACATCACCGTGTGGCTCCATATTCGTCCATGGAACGGGTGCTTATGTAGCTGGCACCACCAGCACCGTCAACTTCCTGCTACATGCTCTTATCCTGAACATTTTCTTTAGCTTCTCAATTACAAGGCATGCTGCTGTATAAGGTTCCCTGGAATATTCTGTGACCCTTATTGCCACACGTACACCATGGCATGTCTGTTTCTGTAGTTGTCAGCCTCATATATATACTTGCCACCGTTAGCCTATACATCACTATTGTCAAATTCTTATCACTATACCAGCCAAACGAACTACACCATGCATGCTTCACACCTCTAACTGGTTTGACACCTTAATTATCCTCAATTTCTTCGATTTCATACTCCTGGGTCATTTACCAGTTTGCAGTTCGTACAACCTTCTTCAGCCTTTGCTTTAATCTCCAAGGTAAACCAATATGATCGGTGTGCCACTAATATTTATGGAAACTCTTGCCAGCCATTGTTTTCTCACAAGAATCTGAACTTTTGAAGTCTCCAGCTGGCCCATCATTGTCATCTTCCTGCCAAACTTGTAAACCCCATCCGATGCTATACACTGACGCGACCTCAGACGTTGGTTTAATGTGTCAATTTCCACTCATTCCACCGATCTTCTCTAACAATTATAACCACCAGTGAAATCACAACTTATTTTTATTGACTAGTCTCTGGGTACTTGTAGCAAGCTATCGTTTTCACCATCTTGTTGATCTCATGACAATTTGCCCAGATTTTGTACATCCGATAGAATCTTCATATCTCCACTCATCTATGCATCTTTACTGGTAGTACTTCTTAACGAATTCAACTGTTATATCATCTGGGCCTAAATCGATCATAACCCATATTAACATCTTAATGCAGATTTTTTACTCAGAAACATCCTTTCTGGACATCTCGACCACTCTTCACTAATTATGGCATAACTTCCTGTTGGAAAGGTATTTTTATGAGCCGTAAATTTTTCTGGAAACTAGACTCCGATACCTTTCCAACGGTGTATCATACCGTCTCTACAACCTTTCGTATCAAAGCAGTTTATTCCGTGAAATTGACTCAAAAACTTCAATCTCAGAATTCTGGTTTTCTGCTTACACAAGTCGCTTGCATCTGCTCTTTGCTGCTAGCATCTTTCTTACACAAGTGACTCAAAATCTCCATGTATGCTTACATGCTTTATTCTTCTATATGGTTGCTACACTCTTCTATATTTCTCCATACTCCCAGATGTACATAGGTACCAGATTCTCGCTTTCTTCAGTCCTTGTTTTGGTTTCTGCAACACCATGTCATGTCCATGAATAGAACCCATAAATGTATGTTTGATTCACATCATTCTCAAGTTTTGGCTTAGCCCATATGTCCCTGTATGTACCAGATTAAAGGATTGTCCGATATGAACATCCACAACCACCATATCGCATATACATATGCGCCCGTATGAAGTTCTTAATGATTAAAACAACTACCGCAAAAGTCGAACTTCGAAGCTTGACATCATAATTCTCTCTACATACTGACCATCCTCTTCTTTCTTCATGTCATCACGCCACTGGTGCTTCGGCCAAGCTTCTCCTGGGCTTTGTATTTTTTATTGGTCTCGGTAAAGCACAACTTTTCTTCTTGTATTATAGAAAGTACAATTCCAGATTCTAGACTCAAACCATGTCCTCATCTGCAATATATCATTGGCATTGTCCCATTTTCCATTGCTTCTTTCATGGTTACAGGTGGGTTTATCTACAGAAGCTCCATGATGTCGCTGTTTCGCCCTTCTCAGCTCTTTCTGCTACTTCGTGCTTCAATCTCCACGTACATTCATGCATAGCTTCTGTAGAATTAGTGCATAGCTCTCCTAATTTTCTGATGGTAATCATCCAAACTCCTTATCTCACGCTATCAACCCATCCACAGGTTCCTTATATTGCCTCGATTCCTGGCCATTTCTAAGAAAGCTAGAAGCCTATTTCTCAGTCTTGCGAGCTATGTACTTGGATGGTTGCTCATATCTGTGTTCCTGATAGATCGAACCACGACATCTTCGTTCGTCTTCACGTCTCCACTACCTCGTTGTTCACTGATCTTCACGCCCGTTGCATGCAACTCTAATGACTTTATATGGCTTAGGTCCTTTGATGTATTCGTCTTCTTGCATCAATACCTGCCACCAAATTAATCCAAGATTATGTCATCAGCTTAAGAATCTTCTTAATAGTAGTTGTTTGATGTCAGCTTGTCCCTCGCACTATCCTGCATCTGATGGCTATCTTGGGATGGTTGCCCAGATTACATATGTACAACCTGGCATGTTCTACTCGGCATCTCTGTATCTTGTTTTACATATACACAGAATTTTGTATTTGTATTTGATATTCAACATCATATACGTGATTAGAAGAACAATAACACACTATTGTTGATGTCTCGTCGTTGCTGTTTGGAAGTCCGGGAAAACTCCACCCTTTTCTCGATCTAGAAACCTTGTCTGTAAGATGAGCATTGGACTTGGTGAGAGTAGCCACCTCCTTTTCAAGAGTATCCACTTTAGTAGCTCATGTGCCCTGAAACTAGAGAGTGATTGTTCTTGGAGTCTCTTCACTTCAAACTTGGACAGTTCATGCATAGGGACTTCAGTCACTGGCCTGTCTCCATAAATATTTTTGAACATTGTCCTCAGCATGGCATTGGAGTCTGTAGTCTGATCAGATAGAGCCTGAAATTTATGCCCCAAACCTGTGACAGAATCTTTTAGAAGAGCCAAACCATTGTCCATCTTGGTGCATGTAGACTTGCATTCCAGAATGTCCTTGATGACTGACTCCAACTGGGGAAATTTGGAGATGAATTCTCTTTTGACTTCATGGACTTGGTGGATTGTGGCTGCAACTACTTCATTCACTTCTGATTGCAGGCCTTTACCAAGATAGTGTGCAACCTTCAAGATCCCCTTGTAGATGTCATTGACAGCCTCATACACATCACTGGGGGTTAGAGATTTGGCATTGGACCCCAGTGAAGTGATGTATTCTTCTCTTAAATGTTGGAGGCCTTCTGAGAGAGGTACAGAGAATTTGCCTTGCAGCCAAGCATCCACATTTCCATCTCATGCAGATTCATCTGCTATTTTCTGTTGTTGCTGCTCTACATCTTCTTTATGGCATAGCAAGATGGCTTCATAGTCAGAGTTGGGTAGGTTTGAGGTGACCAAGTTTTGGGCAATCTTTACAAACTCAAGGATCTGATCCACAACCAAGCTTTGAAGTGCTTAAACCGTCAATTGTGGTGGAACAGACCCTGATCCTGAAGCACTGTCATGTTGCACAGGCTTCAGCCATTGTGACAAGAAGTCAGAACTAGAGCTAGGCAAGCTAGACCCCTCAGTTACAGATGCAACTTCTGCAACCGGATGGATTGACTTTCCTACTGGTGTCTCCACAGAAGTGGGATGAGTTACACCAGTAGTTGACACAGGCACAGAGTCTCTAGTGAAAACTAGTGCAACCTCTGTGTTTGTGATGGTGTCATTAGGAGATGCCCCAGCATACATTCCCTCACCATCTAAATGTGGGTCCTGGGTGGTGAACAAGGTGTCATGCACCAAGTCACTTGAATCCATTGGCTCATCAAGAGAAAAGAATTCTTGATGATCAGTGCCTTCCTCCTCAATTGCTTGAGTTGCAGGCTGAAAGAAATTTTAGTGGTAGATTCTGGAAGAGAAGTGTCTTGTGTAATAGATTTTGGCAACTCCCCCTGAGAGATAGAGGGAGTTTCAAATGTGATGTGCTCTCCACTCAGTGTTGTGCCAGCCTTATCACTCCCATGTGCTGACTCTGTACAGATAGATGCATTGGGGAGGATGCTTGATTCTATAGATGCACCCTGTTGAGAGAATACATCTAGTGAACTGTTTGCCCCTGATTTTACAACTTCAGCCATTTGTGTGACTAAAGAGGTGGTTTTAGTTTTCTTCTTCTTTGGCCTGATAAGAGGTGACTCAGGTTCCTCACTTTCTAACTCTACAGCCAATGCTGCTTCAGACAAGATGGTTAAAGGTGCAGAAGCAACCCGTTTTCTCTTCTTCTCCTTTTTACTAACATCACCCTTTTGAGAGGATGATGCAGTTGGCTCAGTGTTTGGTAGAGTGTTTGGTTGAGAGGGTTGGTTAGCAGGCCCTGGGTTAGCATTTTGTCCTACTTGCTTGGGTTGTGCTAACTATGACTTTGAGTCAAATGTTGGCATGTTGTGGGGGTAAGTCCTAAACAAACTCTCCATATGGGGAGTTATGTTCAGTCTTACATCCACATCATTCCTAGTCTCCAAATTACCAAAAATGAGTTTGGTCATGGATTTAGGATAGCCTATTCTATTTTTATTCATCCCATCTAATTCAATCAATTTATTATCTAAGAAGTTAAGTACAGATTGAATAAAACGAGGGAAGAAAATTTCATTACCTCTCTTGGCTGAGTTCTTACCAAGTCACCCATACAGCTCCTGCAGAATGATAAGGCCAACATCTATCTTCTTTCCATATGCTAAAGCATAGCCTATCTGCTGTGCAGGTGTACTGATTTGGTCATAGCTGGATTTTCTTGCGGTGAAGACTTGAAGAAGTGTAGCAAACACATAGCTCCATTCCTTCCTCAAATGCTTCCTATTTAGATGCCCAAGACTAATTTTGTCTGCATATTTGATGAAATCAAAGAAGTCTTCCAAATCAGCAGTTGTAGCTGGTGGGTCATACACCTCTTGTTTGGTGCCCATCCCAAGTGCTTCATTCATGTCTTCTGTGGTGATAGTGATATTCTTGTCTTGAATCTTACAGTAAATGATGTATGAGGTTATTGAAGAGTCAAGAGCCACCACCTCCACTGTAGCAGACTTCCAGAACTGTTCTAGAATGTCTAGATACAGAGTTGGGTTAACAGATAGAGCATTTTTTATGTATGATTCAGACATCCACTTCACAAAGCACTTGAAGTTGGCGTTGGGTGCCTCAACATCACTAGTTAGAGCAATGAAATTGGTGTTGAACTTTACTGTTGCCATTTGTGTAAGAAAGAGAGGAGAAATCGAAGGTTGAAGAAGAAATTTAGCTTTTTGCAGTTAGGGTTTCAGAGGTTTTGGGAGTTTGGATACTTGAGAAATCGAATGAAATGAATCGAATAGATGTGAAATTGTAAAAGTATGAAGTACTTGAATTGTCGATTAGATGTATGTTATATATCGATAAGTCAGGCATTCGAGAAGTAGAAAACAACTATTCGATAAGTCAAGAAAGGCTTATTCGATAACTCAAGCAGGTTGTAACTCATAGCTGGCAGTTATCTAACTTAGAAGTAAATCTAAATTAGGTAAAATATGTTTTTATGAGTAATTCTGAATAAAAATCCAAAATCGGTTAAAATTCAGCGAGAAATCAGCCTTTTCAAATGATTCGAGAACTCAAATATAGTATTCGAGAACTCAGTCAATCGAGAACTAAAACACTATATTCGAGAAGTCAAGAAAACCTCTATTCGAGAACTCTAAAAGACTCTATTCGAGAACTCGAGAGTGCTCTAATGAGACGTGTTAGAGATGTCGAATAGTGAATCACTTGAGAAGTCTGACTTGTCGAATTATACTCATAGAAACTCAATTTTCACTATTTTTTTAAAATTTACCAGCCATATTCATTCACGAATATTCTAGCAAATTAAACAGTGATTTTCTCAAAATTTCATAGAAATTTCAAGTTAACAAGAGAATATGATTTTCCAAATATGCAACAGATTTGAAATATTTATAAATCATATTTTAGCCAACACTTACTCCAAAAATATTGAGAATTTAGATAAAGTAAGTGTTTACTGCTGCAACAATCTAGATGATGTATTCACCTAGCCAGAATCTGAAGAATTCAGCATTCCAATCTCACTAACCAACCTTGTGAAGGTGGCTTCATCTAATGGCTTAGTGAATATATCAGCTAGTTGTTTATCTGTAGAAACATAATGCAACTCAATGGTTCCATTAGTTGCATGTTCCCTTATGAAATGATATCTGATGTCAATGTGCTTTGTCCTAGAATGATTGACAGGATTGGCAACTATAGAGATTGCACTTGTGTTATCACACATGATTGGAATTCTTTCCAACACAAGTCCATAATCTCTAAGTTGATTTCTAATCCAAAGCACTTGAGCACAGCAACTTCCAACAGCTATGTATTCAGCCTCAGCTGTAGAAGTTGACACAGATTGTTGTTTCTTGCTATACCAAGAGACTAACCTTTGTCCAAGAAACTGGCAGCTACCTGAGGTGCTTTTCCTATCCACTCTGCATCCAGCATAATCAGCATCAGAGTAACCAACCAGATTGAACCCTGTGTCCTTAGGATACCATAGTCCCAAGTTTGGAGTGCCCTTCAGATATTTAAAGATCTTTTTTATAGCAATCAAATGTGATTCTTTTGGATTTGATTGAAACCTTGCACACAAGCATGTAGCAAACATGATGTCTGGCCTACTTGCAGTGAGATAGAGCAGAGAACCAACCATGCCTCTGTAGACTGAGATATCTACTTTCTTGCCTCTAGCATCTTCATCCAATTTAGTGGCAGTGGCCATGGGTGTCTTTGCAGATGAGCAATCTTCCAAGTCAAACTTCTTTAATAAATCCTTGATGTACTTGGTCTGACTGATAAAGAAACCATCCTTCCTTTGACTGACTTGCAACCCAAGAAAGAATGTCAACTCTCCCATCATACTCATCTCATATCTGCTCTGCATGAGTTTAGAAAATTTCTCACACAGCCTCTCATTTGTAGAACCAAAAATGATATCATCCACATAGATCTAAACTAGGATAAGATCATCACCATGCTTCTTATAAAACAGTGTCTTGTCCAGTGTGCCTCTAGTGAATTGATTCTCAAGAAGAAATTGTGATAAAGTATCATACCATGCCCTTGGAGCCTGCTTAAGTCCATACAGTGCCTTAAGCAGTCTGTAAACAAATTCTGGGAAGTGTGGATCCTCAAAGCCAGGTGGTTGTTGCACATAAACTTCTTCTTCCAACTCTCCATTCAGAAATGCACTTTTGACATCCATTTGATACACTTTAAAGTTTGAATGAGCAGCAAATGCCAGGAATATTCTGATGGCTTCCAATCTAGCAACAGGGGCAAATGTCTCATCATAATCAATGCCTTCCTGTTGAGAGTATCCTTTTGCAACCAACCTTGCTTTGTTCCTTATAATTACACCATCTTCATCCATCTTATTCTTCAGAACCCATTTTGTTCCAACAATGGTTCTATTCTTTGGTGTAGGCACAAGTTCCCAAACTTTGTTCCTTTCAAATTGATTCAGCTCCTCTTGCATGGCTATAATCCAATCTGGATCTAGCAGTGCATCATCAAGTTTCTTAGGCTCCACCTGAGATAGAAAACAACCATAGAGACACTCATTCTGAGTTGCTCTCCTAGTCCTTACTCCTGCATTAGGATCTCCAATGATTTGCTCTACAGTGTGTGATCTATCCCATTTCCTTGAGTGCTCAGCCTGATTTCTCATTCTTGAAGTTGCTTCATCATCCAAATCATCATCCTGATTTCCTCCCCCTGTGAGGTTGCCACTACTCACAGGTGTGTCTTGGATGCTAGTTTCTCCACTGTTGATTGGCACAAATTCTTCTCTTGTATTATCATTCACTTGAGTCTGTTGAACTCGAGTTTCAACTTCAGTTTCAGTCTCTTCATCAGAATCATCTAGATTATCAAACTTCAATGGATCTTTATCTTCATCATTGTCTTCTTCTAGTCCAGGTAGTTTGCTGTCATCAAATGTCACATCTGTGCTTTCCATAATTTTCTTTTGACTGATGACATAAACCTTGTATGCAATTCTTTCCATAGAGTAGCCAAGAAAAATTCCTTCAAATGCTTTTGCATCAAATTTTCCAACATATTCAGAATTATCCTTCAATACAAAGCATTTGCTTCCAAAAGTATGAACATACTTTAGAGTGGGCTTCTTTCCAGTCATCAAGTTGTAAGGTGTCTTTCCAGTGTTTTTGTTGATGAGGGTTCTGTTCTGGATATAGCATGCAGTGCTTACAGCCTCAGCCCAAAAACATGTAGGCATCTTTGCATCAAGTAACATTGTTCTAGCAGCTTCAATTAGAGTTCTATTCTTTCTCTCAACAACTCCATTTTGTTGTGGAGTCCTTGGAGCTGAGAATTGCTGAAAAATACCATTCTCTTTACAGAATGCTTCAAGTATGGCATTTTTGAACTCTGTTCCATTATCACTTCTCAGTGCAATCACACTTGCATTGTTGGCCTTTGCTTCCTTGTCAACTTTCTTTATATGCTCAATGACTACTTGCGGAGCCTCATCTTTTGATGCCAGAAATTCCACCCATGTATACCTTGTAAAATCATCAACCATCACCAAGGCATACTTCTTTCTTCCTAGTGACATAATATTGACGGGCCCAAACAAATCCATATGAATGAGTTGTAGGGGCTTGGTTATAGATGTCACTGTCTTTGTCTTGTGGCTAGATCTTTTCATCTTTCCTTTTTGACAAGCCTCACACACTCCTTCTTGACAGAATTCAAGTGTGGGCATGCCTCTCACTAATTCTCTTTTGACTAGAGAATTAATGGCTTTGAAGTTCAGGTGTGATAGTTTCTTGTGCCACAGCCAACAATCTTCATTTGATGCTTTTGAGTAAAAGCAACAAATTTTGTCCTTGTTTGCAGAATCCATATTGGCTACAAACAGGCTTCCCTTCCTTACTCCAGATAGAGCAAAGTCACCAGTCTTCTTGTGGGTGATCAAACATTCATCTTTGTCAAAATCCACCTTGAATCCTCTGTTAGTAAACTGACCAACACTTAGCAGATTATGCTTGAGTCCCTTGACTAGTGCTACATCTTCAATGATGACATTTCCAACATTTAACTTGCCATATCCCAATGTGTTACCCATGCTGTCATCTCCAAAAGCAACCATTGGGCCAGCCTTTTCCTCATACTGTGATAGCAGGGCCATATCACCAGTCATATGATTTGAGGATCCACTGTCCAAAATCCACATGACCTTCTTTTCATTTTCTTTGCCCTGCAAACACAATGGTATTACTTCTCCTTTGGTACCCAAACAAGTTTGGGTCCATGTGACTTAGAAACAGTTTTATCATAAACAACATGCTTGTCAACTTTCTTGGCACTAGTCTTCTTGTCACTGTTAGAAGTCTTAGAACCTGAGGTTTCAGACTTAGGTGACAGAGGTACCTTCCTAGCTTTAGGAGGACTCGAAGACTTTGACCTGGTGTAGTGTGTGTGAGAATTGTGACTGATACAACCATCAATGAATTGCCTTCTTAGATTGAAACAACTAGTCATAACATTCATATTGCATGGCATATAGTCAAATTTATCACATAATGGTGCATCTCTATGTCTTAGAGGCACATAACAATCATAGAAAGGTTTAGATACACTACCAGCAGGTTTCTTGCATGCATGAGTTAAATGATTGGTACTGAAACAGTTCTGACAAGTTTTCCTAGGGGCATTAAGCATATAAGTATAGTTGTTATCTTTGTTAATCCCTAACTTGCCATTTCTGTTCTGTTTCTTCTTAGTCACCTTCTTCTCTGATTCACTCTTTCCAGCTGAAACAAACTTAACAAACTTCTTGGGTCTTGTCCTATCAACTACTGACTCCTTGGTTTTTGACTTGACACTATCACTCTTGGAGGATGCTTGTTGTTCACTGGATTGTGCCTCATCCTCATCATTCAACATTTGCTTGATGAGTAAGGCATCCTCATCAATTTCAAATGTTGACTCTTTAAAAATTGGGTTTTCAGCCATTTTCAGAATGTGAGGCACTTCCTCATGAACAAATGTGTCATCTTCAATGACAGCATAGCCTTTTCTCTGTTTAAGAGAGTCATAGTCAAGTCCAATAGCAGCTTTGGGTTTAGCCTGAATTTTCTCACAGTAGGATTGCACTAGACCAGATGAGTTCTTAAATGTTTTCAGTTTGAATTCATTTTCAGCTAATTCATCCCTAAGAGCCTTTTCCACTTGACTAGCACATAGAACCTTATTCTGCAGATATTCAACTTATTTCTTAAGGTTTTCTACTTGCATAGTTGATGTGTCAAATTATACCTAACCGCAAGCGCACGGTGTCTATTTCTAGTACAGATGGCAAGCGGGTCGAATCCACAAGGAGACAGGTTCTACTAATTCCTTTTCAGTTATCGCTAATTGTTTCAGGGACAAACGATTATTGGAGAATATTAATTAACTAATTAAACAAGATTAACACTAATTAAACAGATGATAAACAAATTATTTAAAACCTAGGGCAATCAGGTCCACCATGCTTATACAATTTGCTCTTAAGCTAAAGCAATCAATGTGATCCTATAACTAGAGTATGTTAATCTCTTCCAAGCATTAACACTCTCGAAACATTCAACACAATTAACCACTTTTAGTAATTCAATCAATCAGGTAATTAGAGTCAAGTTAATCTCTTCCAAGCATTAACACTCTCAGAAATCCGATGATGTTTCCACAATCACCCTCAATTCCGCTAATTGTATGTAAGCCTCTAGTAGTAAAATCTCTCGATCCATACCCCTATTTGCATATAATTAATCCATGATATCGGCCGATTACACAAATTAACGATTAAAACATATCAATCAGAATTAACCATAACCAATCAAATCACTATGAAAATCATGCCAATATTAGTGCAAACATGGCTTCCCTTTAAGCCCTAGAAATAACTACTCGCTAATAATTAAACAAGTAAAACAACTAGTAAAATAAGAAAACATAATTAAACTAATAAGAACAAAGAAAAGACTAAGAGAACAAAACCTTCAAACTTCAATGTTGTCACCCAAAAGAAGAGTCATGGTGTTTCTCTACATCTCCAACTAATAATACTAATCTACTCTAAACTATATTATCTGATCTAATATTACATTCCTAATAATGTGTCCCAAGATGTGTTTATATAGCCTCTTGAAGTCTTGCCCAGCAAGAAAATACCAAAACAGAATTATAATAGAATTTCTGCAAAATACGTTTCCTAAACTGAGTCTGTTTTTAAGGAAAATTCATTGCTAACTTTTCTTCAGATATTCTGGAATGTTCCAATCGTAATTGGATCTCTGGACCACTTTAGAATGATAGAGAATCTCATTAGCTTCGTGTGGACTGCTTATGGGCCTCAAACGAACTTCTAGAACTCCAGATATGGCCAAAACAGTGTAGACTGCGCAGCCTTCCCGGAAAATCCGAATTTTAATCAATTTAATCTCCAAAAACGATAGAAGCATCAACCTTAATCAACATTCTCGTAAATCTGCACAACTAATCAAAACACATCAAAACTACACAAACTTGAGTCCAAAACAATCAATTTAAGCCGATATAAAGCGCTCCAAGTGGATATAAAATCCACTTATCAATAGCAGTTAGCTCAAGTTCCTCATTCCTTTTGGTTAACATTTCATTTCTAGTAGACAATTTAGCAATCTCCTCATTAGCAGCAGTCATACTAGTATGAATATTAAACATCTCAACAGATAGTTGTTCAATCATGCATTTATACTCGGAAACAGACATATCTATAGTAGTGAGAGATGGTACCTGAGGGTCTGATGGAGATGTGTCATCCTTGGAATTGGCCATCAAGGCATAATTGCAGAATTCTTGTTCCTCTCCATCACTGTCAGAATCATCCCAATACTTCCCTTCAGCTATGTAGGCCTTACCTTGTGTCTGCTTTTTCAGAAGGGCCTCATACTTAGCTTCGAGCTCAAGATAATCTCTATCCTTCTTTTTAGGCTTCTTGCATTCACTGGCAAAATGCCCTAGGTTATTGCATCTATAGCACCTTACAGATGACCTATCCACATGGCTGGTTTTAAACTTATTCTTGTTTGGTTTCACAGGTGCCTTGCTCTTGTTGAATGAATGGTTTTGGGTTTTGGGTTTGAAGGGTTGATTCCTTTTGAATCTGATGTTTGGAAATTTTCTGGCCATGAAAGCATATGAAGTGTTTTCCATCCCATCTAGTTCTTCAAGAGTGTAAAACTCTTCTTCCTCCTTCTCCTCAACAGGTTCACTTACTTCAGCTTCAGTTTCTTCATCATCATCTACTATCTCCTCTATCCTTAGCTGGCTTATAGATGCTTCTAGGTCTTGAATAGATTTGTTGACAATCAAGGCACATGATGTGTTTATCATTCTGCCTTGGTTGGCCTGGATAGCCCTTTTCTGAAGCAACTCAAGCTCATGAGTTTTTAAAACTCCATAGAGCACATCATAAGTGATTTTGTTCAAATCTCTTTCTCTTAGAGAAATGACCCTTTGCTCTAGATAATTAGGTAAAGATAGCAGAAACTTCATGTTTAACTCCTTGGTGCTGTAAACCTTGCCATTCATCTGCAACTCAGTGACTAGCTTGTGAAATCTTTAAAACATCTCAGTAATGCTTTCCTTGGGCTGTGCCATGAAAGCTTCATACTGTGTGACCAGTATCTATTTCTTGTTTTCCCTGACCTCATCAGTTCCTTCACATAACACCTCAATGTGATCCCACATTTCTTTGGCAGATGTGCATGATGCAATGTTTGCAAACATTGACATATCCATGGAATCAATAATAAGCAACATGAGGTGACTGTCAAGAGCAACCTTTTCCCTTTCTGATTCTGTCCATTTGGATGGTTCCTTGGCCTCATAAGATCTTGGAACAGTTGTGGTTCCAATAGTCTTTTCAGGTATCTCTTGTTGTGGAACAAAAGGACCATTCTTGAGAATCTCAGGATACAAAGGATGAGAGGCTTTGATGAACAACATCATCTTTATCTTCCAGAGGTTGTAATTTTCTTTGTCAAACTTAGGGACCTTCACCGTTCCTGTAGTGTTTGGTGTATTCGAACTCATGATCGTTTTTATGTTTTTGAATAAACAGCCCGCTCTGATACCACTTGTTGAGTACTGAATACGGTAAAAGAATACATAGGGGGGGTGAATGGATTCTTGAACTTTTCTTTTCTCGAGTCTATGTAGCAGATAAGTGTTTGTGTATGCAAGGTGTAGGTGCGGATAAAGAACAACACAAGACACAATATCACTTTAATCTAATGTATTATTAGATAAAGGTTGCTATAATCTGTGAATACAAATGGTAGTATTCTCAGCTTCGTTTTTCTCAGAGAGATACAGCTTACAGCGTATGAAAAACTTGACTCACAAAAGTTAATGACTAAGAAAGTGAGGCTGTATCCTTGTAAGAACCCAGATTTTTGGGTAGAATTAAAACTTTTTATTATGTAATAATATGGGAATGAATAGTGGTTATGACTGCGATGTAACGACTGTCTATTTAATGAATGGAATGGATTTGAATTCAATTATTATATGTCATGCAGAATACCTTTGGTTGACAACATAGATAAGAATGATCTATCTCCTAAGAATATGAGAAGATTACTTCAAGTAAGATTATTCTCATGTCATCCAAATCAATATCTATTATAAGTCCAGCGATTCCGTAAGAAGGTTAAGGAACACTCGAGAGTGAACCAGGTTTATTTTCCTAATTATAGGAATTAAATAAAAATAAGTGATGAATAGTGGTTTTGGTGGAATTTGGAATATTATTATAATAATGCTATATCCGGTATCCGGAACGGATTTCTGAGTTCGTATTAGTGATCCAGGAGGAAAATAAGTGTATGTAAAAGCTGTCGGATTCAGAAAAATAGCACTTCTATTTTCTCCGAGAATTCCCTGGACACTGAAGGATTTAAGGATTTATTTAAGAGATTTAAGGGATTTAAATTCAAGGATATTAAAGGAGGATCAAGGATATTAGTATAAATATTAAGAAGGTTTCCGGTAAAACCCTAACAAGAAATACTTGAGATATTACTCCGAACGATCAATGAAACGAAGCAATAACCGGACAAGAAACAAGCAGATAGCCAAGGTGCAAGCATGTGCAAGTGGATAAGATCAAGTAACTAGGTTGGTTACCAAAGGAACTAGGATAACTAGAAGCCTAACCAAGTGTTTAGCTTCATTACATCATCAAACCACAAGATCAAGACACATGCCCCTTAATTTACCTCATGCATGACATACCACCTTTAATAAAGCTACTTTAGCTAGATATTATCAAGATGTGGTGTATTATGCAAGAGAACCAAGCAAGCCAAGGTCAAAAACTCCATCTCTCCATTTCTTTCAAAACTGCCCAGCACAAACACCTCCAAGAATAAAATTCATATCTCCATTTTCATCCATGATAAAATCACCAAATTTTAACCACAACCTCTCCACTCCATGGGCATCATTCGCTCCAAATTTCATAGCAATCAAAGTAGTATAGCCTAGGCAAATCACCTCCCCAAGTTGAAGAATCAAACTGTCCTGATGCTTGACAGTTTCTGGACAGATTTTCTAATGGCCATATCTCCTTCATTACTCAATGAAATTTGGTGTTCTTTAGCTTTTTGGAAATCTGGTTAGATTCTCTACAATTCTTCTTTAGGACCCTCATCCAGAAAAGCAAGGTAAGGACCTCGTTTTTGCATTTCTTTGGACTGATGAATAGTAACTCCGAAGTGATTAACTAGTTTTCTTGTTTTGTTCTTAAGGATTAAGCTATATAAAGACTATCTAAGGCTTGTTAAGTGTTTATAAACACTTGATAGTGTTCCTAGAGCTTCCAAGAAGGTAAACCCTTAACCCACCTTTGAGTTTTATATGAGATTTGATGGTGTTTATGGCTTGTATGCATGATTTAGAGCGTGTATGTTATGCGGGTGTTATAAAAATGTTAAAATATATTTTGTGGCTCCAAGACCTGTTGAGACAGTGAGGAAGATGATAAATAGTGTCCATGAGTGTTGGTTGTTGGTTGAATGATTATTTGGGTTGTTTGAAAATTGGATTATTCGTTTTTAAGCCGTCGTAATGTCGAAATTTACATAGGTGTTAAAAACAGAGCATGTCCGAAACTGTAAGTTTCTTACAAGGTTGAGGACCTGACATGAACTTGTAGATCTCGAGTCATAGATCGTTTTGGCGCAAGAATAGAAACAAACAAACTTACGGTTTAGGAATTATGATTAAATTCGTAAAAGTGGTTCGAAACCGTAATCGAAAGTTCGTAACTGAAATTGGATTCCTTTAATACTATGAAATCAGTGGCGAATCTGTATAATTAAATAATAGAGATAAAAAGGAAGGTGTGGGAGAAGACCACATGTCGAATGGATCATTTTCCGATTTTATAAAAATGTTCGAATCAAGGTTAAACGCGAACGAACCCCTAGAAGCATACTTGGTTATGACTTTGGTGAATGACTTAGAAAACGAGCGATAAATCTCGAGGTATAATCTTGGTTCGTAAATGACCGACCTTAAAACTTACATGACTTAAGTATATACAAAGTGTAAGTATGACGACGTGTCTTAGTAGCGAGCGAATGACGGGTCATAGCGAGAATGAAGAGAATTGCACTAAAAGGTGTTTAACGAGATAACTCGAAAACGTGTTTCGACTTAAGTAAGTTATACTTAGCCTTTTAAAAAGTGTTAAGTGATTGACCTCGGTTATTGTGACTATTTATAGATCACCGGATTGACACGAGGCACACTACCCCTACAGGATTGTCAGGCAAGTTTCAAATCCTTTTTAAAAGACTGTTGTTGTGAGTATATATATATATGTATGCTTTCTGTTATACATATGCCATAGCATGCATGCCTACTTTCAAAGTCATATTGATATACTTGTTCCCTGAATTATTGTTGGCTTATGAGCTAGATAGTTATTATATCAGTTATAAGCTGGAAATTTATAAGACCCTTAAACGAAGGGCATCTGATCCTCATTCCTTGATTATAGACCGGGAGTCGTTATTTCTTGATATATTGACATTATTTTCAGAGGAAAATAATTAAGTAAATATTTCCCATTTATTATCTGGCGAATATTATTGAGATATTCCTTTGAGATTATTTGATAAATATTATTCGGGTTATTCATCAGATATTTAATTATTCGATGAACATTATCTTTAATATTTATCTAAAGTCGATTTAATATTCGAATATGATTTCGAACCCTCAGTTAAGTTATTTACTTAGAGAATATTCATTCTTATTTCTTCGATAAATATTATTTTGAATATTCATTCGAGTTTATTTATTTAATGAATATTATTTTAATGTTCATTCGAGCCTTATTTATTTAAATGAATATTATTTCGAATATTCATTCAATCTCTATTTATTTTATAAATATTAGTTGAACATTGATTTGAACTCCAGTTCATCGATAAATATTATTTTGAATATTCCCTTGAGACGATAAATATTATCTTCGACATTCATTTAAAGTCGATTCAATTATTGAACATAATTTCGAATATTCATTCGATAATCATTTCTTCGATAAATATTATTAAGATTGAATATTCATTATTTATTTAATGAATATTGTCTCAAATATTCAGTCGACAATTATTTCATCAATAAATATCATTTTTTAAGTTGAATATTCATTATTAATTTAATGAATATTATATCAAATATCCAAGGGATGTTTATTTCACCAATAAACATTATTATTTTCAAATATCCATTTAAGATTGGATTTATTTAGTGAACATTATTTTAAACATTTATTTGAGTTTATTTAATTAATGAATATTATCTGGAATATTCATATAAAGAAGAGAGTTATTTAGTAAATAATTCTAAATATTCATTCGAGGATTACTTACGAGTAATATTATGATTTATTCATATTCCTTAATTAATATTGAGTTAATAAATATTCTTGGAATATTTATTTAAATCCTTTTAAGTTCTTTTATAATGATTCATATTATTCAAAGATTATATGTCACCTTCAGATATGGTGTAAAATATTTTGGAGTAGTTTATGACTATTTTTATCAAGGGGAGGTTTCCAAAACTCTATTTTCATTTAAATCTATCTTAAAGAAGATTTAAATACTCGCTCAACTTCCAAACAGATATAAGGGGACCTCACTTGAGAGATGTTATTTATTGGACTGCCCGGTCCTATACTTGCTAAAACTATCTTGTCACTCACATCTTGATTCTTTCAAGCATCAATATGAGCCTGTTTGGTTACCTCCTCAACGCTCGAGGGGTAAGAATTGATGGAACAAGTTTATATCCATTAACAAGCATCAGCTTGGGAAATATTGGTGATTTTTCCTTTCCAACTAGATACGACTACTTTGTGGAGTCCTATCAACAAGTAATATACTTGGGGAAAGGGGGAGTAACTTCACGTTTCAAAGTTATGGATGTGAAATGAACTAGGAGATACGTAAGTGACCCAGTGGCGCAGGTCCAGCAAATGGCCCAACCGTTGGCCGGGGGGTTCCAGAGGGCGGTAGACAAGTAAATCCGTCGGTGCTTCCTTCTACATGTAGTAAACAAGAGGTGGGGAGCATAACATGCGACTGATCATCGTGTAAATGCTATGTCTCCTGGCGCGTCAAACTCCAGTATTAGTTCATCTCTCAATGTTGGAATTTCCTGCAACCTTATCATTATTGGCAGGTTTGAAAAGTGTTTGACTTGGAATTGCAATATTCTTCCTGCAAGTTCCTCTATTATGAAAAGTTGATAATATCTGGCTCATCTTTGACATAGCAGATATTTATTCAAAACAAATATATTTTGAGTTACCTTGTAACTTCATCTCATACCTTATATTGGTACTACATCGTTAATGCATGGCATATGGTTTCAAAGATATTTTGGACTGTTATATATTATCACTGTTCAATTATATTTTTGGTGGGCTATTGCTCACCCTTGCTTTATTTATTTATATCACAACAACAGCTAGATCAGATGGCCGCGCAAGGCGCACTCAGCATAGCAGGTGTTAGCCGTCAGAGGATTAACCGCGGAGGTCATAGTTACCATTGCTGAGGATGCAGCCTCTGGTAGGCTAGTTGTTAGCATTTGTGCACCAAATGTATTTATATATATGGCATATACCAATGGATGGCAAAGAGCATGTAAATTGTAAAATTGTACTTCTTTGGGTTGTAAGAACTCCAACTTGTGATTAATAATATTAATGGTTACTCTGATTTCATCTCTGGGACTATAACGGGTGTGTTTTATGTTGTTGTTTTGGGTCACAAGGTTGTAATTTAAATTATGTTGGTTTTATGGATGGATATTGAGACCGTAACGACCAGATCCCTCACCTTGGATCTGGGGGTGTTACAGAAATGGTATCAGAGAGAGCGTTATAAATCCCAGAGATGACGCGACGTTAAAACAATAAATTCATTAAGATAATAAGAACTCTTGCCAAGTTCATAGTCAGACTACATAATGTAGTATTGACATATAAAACCCTTATGGGAACCCTAAAGTATCATGATAGTAACTTAGCTCGTTCTTGTATCGACTAGTAAGGCGACAGACCTTGAGGCATACGAGCAGGAGCACGATGATGCCTGATTATATGCTGACGATCTGATGGTGGATTCGATAGAGTACCCTACTGAGGACCCGGAAGAGGTTCCAGCAGAGGGGGAGAATCCTGTTAGAGACAGGGAAGTCTACCTTGAGGAGATGAGGGCCGCATCCAGAGAGACTGTAAGAGTTAAGGTATAGTGCTCAGAGAAGTGAGCGTAAAGAACTGAATTATGAAGAGAATTAAAGAGGCATATTGGATTCATAGCTGGACTGCCGGATGAAGTACCAGCAAGTAAGAATGATTCATGATTATCAAAGACATCGATATATGTTGGGAAGTAGAGTCCCAGGAACAATTGAGATAGAGGCAAGAAGTGTCATATCATTTGATAAATGGGTTAAGTTTGAATATTATCAAGTAGTAATTCGCCATGAGAAGGCAGATTTCATAGGATATAAGTTGTGAAGCCAAAATGAGATTGATAAGGTGGCTTACTCAGTGAGATGTCCATTTTATGAATGGATCAGCTTAGAAAGTAAAGATAATGGAAAGTGATAGCCTGAATGGATAAAGAATATAAGGAAGTAGTAAGTGAGACAATGATCTCAGAACCTACAAGAGGAGAAGACCAGTGAGTCTGTGATAAACTAGTAATAAGGCTACCGTCAGGAACCAAGTATAAGTCTAGTTCAATTCAGTGGAATGATGAACCAGAAACATTAGATGCATGTGATTCAAAGGAATATTAAATTCTTTCTTTTCCTTGAATGGATTATGGTAGTTACCTTAAGCTTATTCTGACACTGAATCATAAATGGATTAGGCAAGGCGAGCAGTGGTTGAGATGTAATTGAGAATGCTTTTAGATGAAACCTAAGAGAACAGGTGTAGGCCAAGTTCTCGAAGTAAGAGTTTTGGCAAAATGAAGTCCAGTTAATAGGACACATGATCAATAGGAGTAGTGTTGATCGACCCCACCAAGTTAAAGATATTTTCAAATGGAGATTGGCCAACCACACTGGCAAAGGTAAAGAATTTTCATAAGACTCACGAGGTATTACCCAAGATTTGCACAGGACTTCACAAAGAGTGTAGTCCCATAACCCGACTTAATTGTAAGACTAGAAGTTTGAACGTACAAGATAAATGGGAAGAAATCTCCATGGAGCTAAAGATAAAATTGGTGACGACCCAGCATTGGCGTTATCTAATGGAGGAAGGAAAAATTTTGGAAATTTATTAGGATGCACCTCGTGCGGGTTTAGGTGCTGTGCTTGTGCAACCCGGTAGGGTGATTGCGGGTGTATACGGACAGCACGGTTCACCAGATTCGGATAGCCTTGATAGTGCCAGTTTTGTGTAATGACTAATTTCGATAGTAGTGTGCCTTCTGAAACTAGTTGTTAGAACGACCGGTATTCTGTAGTGTCAATGATTATGACGAATATGTATCGGGAAGATATGGCATGTTTTAGTTTGAAACTTTTGATTACCCTTCTAGGGGAGGTATTTATTGGGCTTCTTTCCAATGGTTAGACTCCCAACTTTATGTCAAACGTACCGTTACTCTAACTGCTTACGGTTCGACCTGTTTGGATGTTCCTAGAGTTTTCTTCGGGTTTCGAAATGAATCTTCGTAGTGTTACCAGAAGGTGGATAGATTGACCAAATTTCCCTGATCCTGGAAAGGAATTGGACGAAATTTGGCAAACCTTGTCTTTCGGACTATCTGAATACATCACTGAGGAGAGTGGAAACTGAGGCAAACCCTATGAATTGGGTAAGGTAGCCGCTACACGGATTGGTAGATAGATCCCAATTATTACGATTGATTGTAGAGACAAAATTTTGAAGTTGAGATTGGACGGAAAAAGGGAAATGTAATTAAGAAACAAGCCGGACTGAGAAATTCTGGGATTGACTTAAATGAAAATGTTGTTATGCCAGAAGTGTTAAGCTTTTGTGGCGCGTGGAATTAATAAGAATAGTTGAAAGGATAAAAGTAAAAAAAAGGGTGACCGGGCGTGGCACCGAGAAGTCGATTGAGACTTATATGGAATAAAGTTTTGGAAAGATCAAAATGTATCAAAGAAGAAGGCACTATGCCGGCAATCGCTAGAAAAGTAATGCTAGTAGCCAACCCCTAAACTCACATATTTTAGCATGGCAAGATGGGGCCAAGTCACTAAGGATTATCAAGTGACTGAACCAGCAATGTAAGGACAAAGCGGGGTGCTTCTAATCAAGTACCAACCGCGAGGACTTTTGATATTAATTGAATTGATATACAGAATGATGGATTTTATATATACCATGGACGTATTAGGATTTAGGGTAGCGACCACTGAAAGGTTACGAAGATTGCCAAAGTCAGTGCAGTATGATGCATAAATGTTATATGAAGCTTAGTGTCCTCAAAAAGAGCATTAGGCACTAAGAGATTCACGTTGAACACGACCAATATCTTCCAGAACATCCTTGCTACCATTACCAAGTTCTGTATGAAAGAGTAGATAGACATATGTTGTCTTTTGGAAGGTCATGTAGACCGACATTCGTTTGAAAGAAAGGTTAACATTAAGCTACCTATAGATGATTAAGATGAGAATGATTGAAAAGTGACCTTTATTAAGGATATATGATTGGATTTCCAATTACAGGATATAAGTATTCCTTGAAGATAGAATTGAGGATAGAATGTCCATATATTAAGACGAACCCTGGGGGATGCACAAAGGATAACATCACCCCTAATAAGGACATTGTGAAATCAGATGATATAAATGAATCGACCAAGGTGTCAATAACCTATAAGGAATTGTGGAAAGGAGTCTCAAAAAGTATATAGACAGAATTGTTATAGAATTGATTGATGATGTTTGATATACCCTGTACCCGAAAGATACAGGAGGAATGATGAGGATGACCTAAGAAACCTTACAAGGAAAAAGGTAATACTCTGAGTTTCAAAATGGAAGTTTGGTAGAGAAGGTATGTAGATTAATAATGATGCCAGAGGAGGTATGTGTGAAGCCATGGGAAAGTATGGATTGGACCAATCAAGGTTAAGATTATCCTAAGATTAGGAGTAACAGTGATAAAGTTCACATCGGAAAGGTGGAAGCAGTGACTTATGTAAATTTTTCTCCTTCAGCAGAGTCTATGGGAGAACACGTTCACCCAACAGTGAGGGAAATGAGGCAGAAGAGCCTGAGTTGAATAGATCAAGAAAACATTGATTGCAAGAAATTATTATCAGGAAAGGCCAATGAGGTGGCCGACACTTTAAGTATTGAGGAGTAATTATGAATGCTCATACCAAAGAGACGAAATGATATTGAGAAGGACTTTGAAGGTCAGAATGGGGTGGAGGAATTTACATTCCCTCTATTGATTGAGCAAGAATCAACCATAAGAGTAGTTTAAGTAAAGATTCGATTCCTGATGTCGTCTTAAGCATATTACCTGCGTTAGGAGGTCCTATGTTGAGGTAAACCAGGACCTGGTACGAAATTGACTAAGTAAACCGTTAGCTTCCAATCTTCTACTGAAGGTATATGATTGATAATTCCGTCAACTTGGCATAGCTACGATGCTTGAAGCTTTTCTGCAATTTTATCTGCTTCATGTAATATCTACGTCAAGTTCAGGAAGCATTCCCTATGGATAGGGAATATTGATTATTTTGTTTTCCTAGAGGATCTTGAATTGACAATTATGAAACCCGCATGTTTAGTGATTCAAACACGACGTAAATGATAAGCAATGATGACCCTTCTGAGAAATTAAGTGTTAACGACTGCGGAAATGTCGAATTGAATCTAAGTTAGAGAAATCGTCCAGGTCAATTTTGGATGGTTTAATTTTGGAGACGACAGTATATTTGTAATAAATGATTAGGCTATGATGGTTCATAGAGTGATTAAAGTAGAAATAAAGACAAGTGACTGATAGAGATCGAAATAGAATTGAAAATCAATAAAAGAGTCAGATAGGCGGACTCATGAGAAGCTCCAGTAATGAAGCGAGAAAAGTATGGAATTGGCAGGGCAAGGGTATTGGCCAAAACGGAAAGTTAGAATTAGGAGCATAAATGACATACAAATTGTCTCCTTTTAAGTTTAGAAAATTCGAAGAAATATGGAATAGATTGATTGAGTAATAAAGAGACTCATGGAATGAGAAAGCGAAATCTAGATGGTTGGGCAAAGGAAAACTTGACCCCAAACGTGTAACACGTATTGAGTAAGGGTGACGAGTGTCTCAACCCTAAGATGATGGTGGAGATAAACAACAAAAGTAAATAAGAATTAGATAATACGAAGGATGTGCTTGATAAAGAAAAGATTAGGAAATAATTTTGGAAAGTGAAGCAAGGAATGTTATGAATGGATTGATGAATGGGTTTTCCTAATGATCTATCGGAACGACAACCTGATGGTGTTAGAATTATGAATAGGAAATGGCCAGTGTCGTGGCGTGAAATGCCAGTAATAATAATGTCAAGCGAGAAATCCATGATTTTAACCTGAGAGGTTGAAGGATTTTCCAAAAGTAGGTGATACTAATATCAAACAAGAGTATAGGTCCACAGAATGATGGACAGAGCAACAAGGACATGTGATATGTGAGATTACGATAAAGAAGTATTTGATACGAATACGATTATCTTTCTTCGCTAATAAACCTCTATAGTTCAGAGGTGAATTCTAAGTATGATATTTCGACAATCATGAAAATTTTCTTATATAATTCTTTGAAATTCTTTTCTTTTCTTCTTCCTTATTTATCTTCTTCTAAATTGAGAAGAACAACCCTTTAAGGAGGGGAGGTAATACTACGTGACTCTCTGTCTGTGTGATAGGAGTCTAAGTGGAATGCCATTAATTGTTTAATTGCTTGTCAAGTACTAAAGGTTGGCCCCCTTCTGTACTAGCTATGCAAAATAACAAATGTTCATTGATCACAGTGATCTCTCGATAAATTTTTCCACCTAAATATATATACATCGAGATTGCGAAGATTAAAGCGATCAGGAATTGCAAAAAAATTACGAGTGAGGTTATCTCCGGAATTCGTAGCGCCTTAGTGATACCGAAGTCACTGCACGTACCAATAAGGTTAATAGTATAAGACCGGACAAGAGCGTATACCGGATAATGTGTCATGCGAAAGTATCGAAGAATTGGTAGAACGGATAAAGGGTGTATTGTAACACCAGTACGATGTGCTTTAGAAAGATTGGAATGTGTAAGGATCGACCAGAGAATTGGAAAGCGAAATAACCAACAAGTACCCAACTGTCTTCTACCTGATTCCGGGACGGAATCCTTTTAAGGAGGGGAGACTGTAAGAACCCAGATTTTTGGGTAGAATTAAAACTTTTTATTATGTAATAATATGGGAATGAATAGTGGTTATGACTGCGATGTAACGACTGTCTATTTAATGAATGGAATGGATTTGAATTCAATTATTATATGTCATGCAGAATACCTTTGGTTGATAACATAGATAAGAATGATCTATCTCCTAAGAATATGAGAAGATTACTTCAAGTAAGATTATTCTCGTGTCATCCAAATCAATATCTATTATAAGTCCAGCGATTCCGTAAGAAGGTTAAGGAACACTCGAGAGTGAACCAGGTTTATTTTCCTAATTATAGGAATTAAATAAAAATAAGTGATGAATAGTGGTTTTGGTGGAATTTGGAATATTATTATAATAATGCTATATCCGGTATCCGGAACGGATTTCTGAGTTCGTATTAGTGATCCAGGAGGAAAATAAGTGTATGTAAAAGCTGTCGGATTCAGAAAAATAGCACTTCTATTTTCTCCGAGAATTCCCTGGACACTGAAGGATTTAAGGATTTATTTAAGAGATTTAAGGGATTTAAATTCAAGGATATTAAAGGAGGATCAAGGATATTAGTATAAATATTAAGAAGGTTTCCGGTAAAACCCTAACAAGAAATACTTGAGATATTACTCCGAACGATCAATGAAACGAAGCAATAACCGGACAAGAAACAAGCAGATAGCCAAGGTGCAAGCATGTGCAAGTGGATAAGATCAAGTAACTAGGTTGGTTACCAAAGGAACTAGGATAACTAGAAGCCTAACCAAGTGTTTAGCTTCATTACATCATCAAACCACAAGATCAAGACACATGACCCTTAATTTACCTCATGCATGACATACCACCTTTAATAAAGCTACTTTAGCTAGATATTATCAAGATGTGGTGTATTATGCAAGAGAACCAAGCAAGCCAAGGTCAAAAACTCCATCTCTCCATTTCTTTCAAAACTGCCCAGCACAAACACCTCCAAGAATAAAATTCATATCTCCATTTTCATCCATGATAAAATCACCAAATTTTAACCACAACCTCTCCACTCCATGGGCATCATTCGCTCCAAATTTCATAGCAATCAAAGTAGTATAGCCTAGGCAAATCACCTCCCCAAGTTGAAGAATCAAACTGTCCTGATGCTTGACAGTTTCTGGACAGATTTTCTAATGGCCATATCTCCTTCATTACTCAATGAAATTTGGTGTTCTTTAGCTTTTTGGAAAGCTGGTTAGATTCTCTACAATTCTTCTTTAGGACCCTCATCCAGAAAAGCAAGGTAAGGACCTCGTTTTTGCATTTCTTTGGACTGATGAATAGTAACTCCGAAGTGATTAACTAGTTTTCTTGTTTTGTTCTTAAGGATTAAGCTATATAAAGACTATCTAAGGCTTGTTAAGTGTTTATAAACACTTGATAGTGTTCCTAGAGCTTCCAAGAAGGTAAACCCTTAACCCACCTTTGAGTTTTATATGAGATTTGATGGTGTTTATGGCTTGTATGCATGATTTAGAGCGTGTATGTTATGCGGGTGTTATAAAAATGTTAAAATATATTTTGTGGCTCCAAGACCTGTTGAGACAGTGAGGAAGATGATAAATAGTGTCCATGAGTGTTGGTTGTTGGTTGAATGATTATTTGGGTTGTTTGAAAATTGGATTATTCGTTTTTAAGCCGTCGTAATGTCGAAATTTACATAGGTGTTAAAAACAGAGCATGTCCGAAACTGTAAGTTTCTTACAAGGTTGAGGACCTGACATGAACTTGTAGATCTCGAGTCATAGATCGTTTTGGCGCAAGAATAGAAACAAACAAACTTACGGTTTAGGAATTATGATTAAATTCGTAAAAGTGGTTCGAAACCGTAATCGAAAGTTCGTAACTGAAATTGGATTCCTTTAATACTATGAAATCAGTGGCGAATCTGTATAATTAAATAATAGAGATAAAAAGGAAGGTGTGGGAGAAGACCACATGTCGAATGGATCATTTTCCGATTTTATAAAAATGTTCGAATCAAGGTTAAACGCGAACGAACCCCTAGAAGCATACTTGGTTATGACTTTGGTGAATGACTTAGAAAACGAGCGATAAATCTCGAGGTATAATCTTGGTTCGTAAATGACCGACCTTAAAACTTACATGACTTAAGTATATACAAAGTGTAAGTATGACGACGTGTCTTAGTAGCGAGCGAATGACGGGTCATAGCGAGAATGAAGAGAATTGCACTAAAAGGTGTTTAACGAGATAACTCGAAAACGTGTTTCGACTTAAGTAAGTTATACTTAGCCTTTTAAAAAGTGTTAAGTGATTGACCTTGGTTATTGTGACTATTTATAGATCACCGGATTGACACGAGGCACACTACCCCTACAGGATTGTCAGGCAAGTTTCAAATCCTTTTTAAAAGACTGTTGTTGTGAGTATATATATATATGTATGCTTTCTGTTATACATATGCCATAGCATGCATGCCTACTTTCAAAGTCATATTGATATACTTGTTCCCTGAATTATTGTTGGCTTATGAGCTAGATAGTTATTATATCAGTTATAAGCCGGAAATTTATAAGACCCTTAAACGAAGGGCATCTGATCCTCATTCCTTGATTATAGACCGGGAGTCGTTATTTCTTGATATATTGACATTATTTTCAGAGGAAAATAATTAAGTAAATATTTCCCATTTATTATCTGGCGAATATTATTGAGATATTCCTTTGAGATTATTTGATAAATATTATTCGGGTTATTCATCAGATATTTAATTATTCGATGAACATTATCTTTAATATTTATCTAAAGTCGATTTAATATTCGAATATGATTTCGAACCCTCAGTTAAGTTATTTACTTAGAGAATATTCATTCTTATTTCTTCGATAAATATTATTTTGAATATTCATTCGAGTTTATTTATTTAATGAATATTATTTTAATGTTCATTCGAGCCTTATTTATTTAAATGAATATTATTTCGAATATTCATTCAATCTCATAAATATTAGTTGAACATTGATTTGAACTCCAGTTCATCGATAAATATTATTTTGAATATTCCCTTGAGACGATAAATATTATCTTCGACATTCATTTAAAGTCGATTCAATTATTGAACATAATTTCGAATATTCATTCGATAATCATTTCTTCGATAAATATTATTAAGATTGAATATTCATTATTTATTTAATGAATATTGTCTCAAATATTCAGTCGACAATTATTTCATCAATAAATATCATTTTTTAAGTTGAATATTCATTATTAATTTAATGAATATTATATCAAATATCCAAGGGATGTTTATTTCACCAATAAACATTATTATTTTCAAATATCCATTTAAGATTGGATTTATTTAGTGAACATTATTTTAAACATTTATTTGAGTTTATTTAATTAATGAATATTATCTGGAATATTCATATAAAGAAGAGAGTTATTTAGTAAATAATTCTAAATATTCATTCGAGGATTACTTACGAGTAATATTATGATTTATTCATATTCCTTAATTAATATTGAGTTAATAAATATTCTTGGAATATTTATTTAAATCCTTTTAAGTTCTTTTATAATGATTCATATTATTCAAAGATTATATGTCACCTTCAGATATGGTGTAAAATATTTTGGAGTAGTTTATGACTATTTTTATCAAGGGGAGGTTTCCAAAACTCTATTTTCATTTAAATCTATCTTAAAGAAGATTTAAATACTCGCTCAACTTCCAAACAGATATAAGGGGACCTCACTTGAGAGATGTTATTTATTGGACTGCCCGGTCCTATACTTGCTAAAACTATCTTGTCACTCACATCTTGATTCTTTCAAGCATCGATATGAGCCTGTTTGGTTACCTCCTCAATGCTCGAGGGGTAAGAATTGATGGAACAAGTTTATATCCATTAACAAGCATCAGCTTGGGAAATATTGGTGATTTTTCCTTTCCAACTAGATACGACTACTTTGTGGAGTCCTATCAACAAGTAATATACTTGGGGAAAGGGGGAGGAACTTCATGTTTCAAAGTTATGGATGTGAAATGAACTAGGAGATACGTAAGTGACCCAGTGGCGCCGGTCCAGCAAATGGCCCAACCGTTGGCCGGGGGGTTCCAGAGGGCGGTAGACAAGTAAATCCGTCGGTGCTTCCTTCTACATGTAGTAAACAAAAGGTGGGGAGCATAACATGCGACTGATCATCGTGTAAATGCTATGTCTCCTGGCGCGTCAAACTCCAGTATTAGTTCATCTCTCAATGTTGGTATTTCCTGCAACCTTATCATTATTGGCAGGTTTGAAAAGTGTTTGAATTGGAATTGCAATATTCTTCCTGCAAGTTCCTCTATTATGAAAAGTTGATAATATCTGGCTCATCTTTGACATAGCAGATATTTATTCAAAACAAATATATTTTGAGTTACCTTGTAACTTCATCTCATACCTTATATTGGTACTACATCGTTAATGCATGGCATATGGTTTCAAAGATATTTTGGACTGTTATATATTATCACTGTTCAATTATATTTTTGGTGGGCTATTGCTCACCCTTGCTTTATTTATTTATATCACAACAACAGCTAGATCAGATGGCCGCGCAAGGCGCACTCAGCATAGCAGGTGTTAGCCGTCAGAGGATTAACCGCGGAGGTCATAGTTACCATTGCTGAGGATGCAGCCTCTGGTAGGCTAGTTGTTAGCATTTGTGCACCAAATGTATTTATATATATGGCATATACCAATGGATGGCAAAGAGCATGTAAATTGTAAAATTGTACTTCTTTGGGTTGTAAGAACTCCAACTTGTGATTAATAATATTAATGGTTACTCTGATTTCATCTCTGGGACTATAACGGGTGTGTTTTATGTTGTTGTTTTGGGTCACAAGGTTGTAATTTAAATTATGTTGGTTTTATGGATGGATATTGAGACCATAACGACCAGATCCCTCACCTTGGATCTGGGGGTGTTACAATCCTTATAGAACATGGATACAACCTACTTACTCCAAATAAGGTAGCTAAACAAATTACTTTCTAGTATGTCTATCCTTTTTGAGTAAGTGTCCAAACGGTTACAGATTTGACTTTGCAAAGCCTGTTCAGATCCACTTCTTTAGCCCCTTGTCTCTTCTATATCTCTCCAAGCTTCCTTGTAGGCTTTCCAGAGCACGTTACAGATTGTGGTCCACAAAGTGCATTGTCTTGTTGCAGGTTTCTGACTTGTACAATTTTTTCAGTATTTTGTCTCCAAGAATGTATTCGAGAAGTGACTAAGTAAGTGATTCGAGAACTAGAATTGACTTGATCGATAACTCTGAGTTCTCGAACACTGTTATATTGACATGTCGAACCACTTCTCGAATAGCTCTTTTCCATCAGGATTCCTTGAGTTGTCGAATAGAACATTTGACTTATCGAATCCTCGAGATACCGAATAGCTTTCTGAGCCCTTGAGATATCGAATGGAACTTTGACTTATTGACTCTTTGAGAACTCGAATACCACTTTGACTTGTTGACTTCTTGAGTTCTCGAATAGAGTAGTAGACATATCGAATCTCTGAGATATCGAATGAGATATCGAACAGTGTATTCAGAGATATCGAATAGTGTCTTGAGATATCGAATCCCTGACTTCTCGAATGCTGGACTTCTCGAATAGACAAATATACTTCTCGAATTGGTACTTAGGCAAATTCTTCATTTCTTTAAATCCCAACTTGTGATTATTTGATAGTCTTTATCTTCTTGCTTGAGGCATGAACCTTGGAACTTCTTTCAAGCATTATTCTTGACTATATAAGTACAGTTACACAACTAGGATTTAATGCCTACTATAAGTACAAAGCAAATAGAAACTCTACAACTAGAGGTTTCCTCAGTTAAGAGGTCATGTAAGTAATGCAAAGCATTACAAACAATTAGGCTTGTTATTAGATGTATACATGCATGCCTCTATGACTAACAAATTTACTTGCCAGTAATGTTTTTTTGGCGACACCACGTCCACACATACATTTTATCTTTTTGCATCGAGAATTTAAATGAGTTTACTGAAAGGGGTAACTGCAGATGAGAGTGTAGTTATAAATGTAAGTATGTTCTGCTGCAAGCTTCTTCTTTTTAGTTTCTTTTGCTATAACAAGTGTCATAAGCGAAATATATACTAATGAATTAAAGTGAACACAACACCTAAATCAAGAAAATAGACTGATAGTTAATCCTCTCTAGTCCATGCTTCTCAACCACAATTGTTTAAACTCAAGATCAGAATTTTGTACCAGTGACAATCTTTAGGTCCGATTGATTTATTATCACAACTATAATCAATTATTCCAAAGAATTGTGTCGTGCCTATTGCTTTAGCTGCGACTTCAAATCTTTATTTGAACAATTGATGCTTACAAAACTTCGCACATGCTTTTTGAAATCCTATAATGGATGCTGAAACATGAGGGCTTTTTTTTCCTCCCCATTCAAAGCAAAGAGGACTAGAATAGGTCTTTCTACAAAGGAACTGAAATATTTGGTTGATTTCAGACTTTATATACAAAACACATTTTTGGCATTTGCATATTTTTTTTAATTATATAATTTGCTAACTAAATAAAGTTTTGCCAACTGTTTAATGGTCATAATTTTTTTTAACCACAAATTTATTGGTACATTTACTTTGAGATAATGAGTTTTATGTATAAAATTGCAGGATTCTGTCATTGGGTACTGTTGTTGTACGACAATGTGGTTATACAGCTACTGTAAAGGTTGTTGGCGACGTTAAGAAGGATAAGTACAACTCTCAGAACATTGACATTGACGACCAACTTGTTGGGGCAGCAAATGCTCTCAATATAAACAGGTACGGACATGTGTGCACGCGCTATATTTTCTTATATAAGAGTTGGGGTTCAAAATCTTTGTAAGAGTTTTTCTTATTGCGGCTATTGCCAATTACTAATGTGTACATAGCAAAGCGAAACCCAGAATATAAACTGAATTTATTTTTTCTTGACAGTTTTGTAGTTTATAATTCAGTTTGAACTATGATGTTTCATTTGCGATAATTCATACTATAAAATTTAAGTGGCACAATTTGTAGGTAGAGAACCTGCTAATATTTTGACATTGACAGTCATGTTGTGACTCTTTGGTATCGACCACCAGAACTATTGCTTGGAGCCACCTATTATGGAGTTGTAGTTGATCTTTGTAGTAGTGGTTGCATTCTTGGTGAACTGTACGCTGGCAAGCCTATCATGCCTGGAAGGACAAAGGTACCTTACTAGTTCCTACCATGTCATGATTTAGTTTCCTTCTGGTGAGAAGCACTTAAATGTGTTATTTACACTTCTATGGAAAAGTAACAAGCTGCATACTCTAGCTGGAGCAAATATAATAATATATAATAAAAATCCATACAATCTTAAAACAGAGAATAATTTTTAGTATTGTTTTAACTGTATGTCCTTCAATGGAGTGTAATTTATCAACGGTTGACTGCTAGAATTACGGGGCTACAAGACATTTTTCATTGATCCTATAATTATGCAAGGTATTTTTTGTTGCTAGCTTCTTACTAGTCATGTATCATGTCATGCAGGAAGGTAAAAGTAGACATGCAGCCCTGATAACAAATGCAAGAGAAGGGTCATTGCCTACTCATGGAGTTGCCAACGGTGGCCATGAAGAATCAAAACTAGAATTATTTTTTCTTGTATAGGTCTTCTTGGATGCATCTTTTTATTTATATTTTTTTGTTATTAGCTCTTGGACACCGGTTATCTTTTGAATTTTTTTTGTGATTTGGTTGGTTTTGTACTAGATGATGTTATTGAAATGATGTTGGATGATGTTATTGAAATGTAATTAATTTGGTTCTTGAATATTTAAATGTCATAATTTTTTTTGTTATTAAAACTAGTTATAAATGATTTTAATTATGTAACACTCAATGTGTTACAATTGGTAAAAGAGGGTGTTACAATAGATTGTGGACCCCACTTAGATGTGGGCCCCACAGTTGTCGATGTGCAAAATTATATCCTCTATTGTAACACACAAACTATGTTGTTGTAGAGTGTTTAAGATGTTGCTATAGAGGTCTTTAGTAACCACATTTTCTATGTTAGCTTAGGCTGTGTTTTGATGTTACCTTAGATATCTATAGTTACTGCTGAGAACCTAACACAGCTGAAGTGTTACCATAGCCCTATTTTGGCCTATGGTAACTTCAAACAGGGGTCTATGGTAACACAGTTTGGAGGTTGCTATAAGCAATCTATGGCGTAGTGAAAAGTGCTAGCAAATTGGTATACATTAGCTATTGACTTGTATCTAGATTATTAAGTTTGACTGACATGATTATATGCAAGATTTGTAAAAGGTTAAGTGTCTTTCTGCAATTTACACTCTAGCTGGACAAGTCCGTATAAGCAATGTTGGGTCTTAGAGCCCATTTGTTTTCTTCTATTTGTTTTGTTAGGTTATAGTCTTTGGCCTGGTTTCTTTCGTTTATGAGAATAAGCATGAATTTATTTGATATTATTTTGTACTTGCATGTTAGAGTAAGGTGTGATCTGTTATACATTAAATTGATTAGTAATTTATTGACTGATATAGATAGATATATAAGTATCTGACATGATTTTGAATTCTAATTAATTGTTAATTACAATGTTATTTAGGATTTATTGGTGCAATTATTTTCGGTGTGTTTAGTCGACTTTGAGGTAAGTACTTTTTGACTTTTAATTTTCGAAAAGTAAATTTTGATTCTGCAACTTTCGATTTTCGTATAAGATATAAGATATAAGATATTGTTTTGAATTGTATAAGATATAAGAATTCTGTTTCGAACTTTATAAGATATAAGTATTTGATTTTAGAATCCTCAGTCTCTACGTTTTGAACCCGTTCGTAATTTACGCTATAGTTCCGGAACTAGCCTTAGATACCCTTAGTACGCGCACAAGTGTGCAACTTTAGATACCTATTAAGGGCGCGTAATTATTGAACTTTAGATGCCGGTCACTGGCAAAGTGTGGCGAAAGAATAAGAATAAGAATAAGATGTCGGTCACTGGCAAAGTGTGGCTGTAGAGCAAGACTGTGGTATTTTCGATTTTCGTTTCGTTTTATTTCTGTTTTCTGCTTCTGCTTCTGTTTTAAATTCTGTATTTTGAAAATATAAAACTTTGGGTTGGATTTATTTTCGCAAAGGTTTTGCAAACTTATATTTGATTTTGAAAATTGTTTTATTAAAACACCCATTGAATTTTAAGATTATCTGTTAGTCAATTGTACTTGCTGAGCTGTGTAGCTCATTCGTTTCTAATATTTCAGGTTCTGATTTTTGGGAGCTTTATAAAAAAAGGGATGTGAACTTGTGGATTTTGTGCTTGCTGATTAGATGCATTTATTGGACGAGTCGTATCGTGTTATTTGAATAAATTTTTAATACTTTGTTAAATGTGGAATATTGAATTTATGGAGTTGCGTCTCCGTTTTTATGGTTTTAGAATATTGAATTTGACCACTGCATTTGACTTTCATGACTTTTTGCTTATTCAAATAAAAGAAATACATTTTATTTAAGTTTCGTATTTAGAATTAATATCTCAAAAAGTCGGGATGTTACAGTTGGTATCATATGTGACAACCTGGGTCAAATCCCAAGTCTTTTTTGAAAATCGGGTCAAATCCCGATTCCGAATCTGAAATAAGTCAAAGTATACTAGCCCAAATGCAACCAACTTGGGTAGTCCACAAGCCCACCACAGGCCCCCAAAAAATCATGATTTGTTGGTGCACTTAGTAGTAGTACTTTGCCTTATAAACTTAACTAAAGTCTCAAATCTCCTCGATGTGGGACTGGGGTGTTAGAAACTCCCCCACTTAAACTCCTGACATCCTTGTCAGGCCTAAACGGATATCTCATAGGTCCGGATCGTTCCTCTCTAGCTATTGTGGGATAATACCAGCTGGCTTCGTGTCCCCACCTCCGGACTTCTATCCATTGTAGAATAATACCACCAACCTTCGTGTCCCCACCTTCGGCAACTTGATAAATCAAGCTTTCGAGAGTCAGCTCTGATACCATATGTGACAACCCGGGTCAAATCCCGAGTCTTTTTTGAAAATTGGGTCAAGTCCCGATTCCGAATCTGAAATAAGTCAAAGTATACTAGCCCAAATGCAACCAACTTAGGTAGTCCACAAGCCCACCACAGGCCCCCAAAAAATCATGATTTATTGGTGCACTTAGTAGTAGTACTTTGCCTTATAAACTTAACTAAAGTCTCAAATCTCCTCGATGTGGGACTGAGGTGTTACATAAAAGGTGCAATTGTATTAAAAAATATCCTTAAATCGTAAAACTATACAGAATTTATATCAATTGCTAGAGGATGACCCGTGACTCACACGGGTTATTATGCTAGTTAAACAAATAACTAAATCATAATATCAAGAACAATAATGAAAATAATCAAGAGGAAAACTGATATGTACAAGACCCAAATACTCTAAAGACTACATTGTATTATGTTTCTGGCTTAATGATACACTGAATGAAAATGATTACATTGTTTAAATAGATAAAAAACTAACCATTACAAACTAAGGATAAAAACAATGATTTGATATTATCTTATCTCTTATCTTATTCTTATCTTACCTCTTATCATCTTATCTTTTATCTTAATTACGATTAACCAAATCATATTGACAACACTTTATTTCCATAACTGAAGTTGTTTTCTGATTTTCCTCCACGTTAATCTACACGTTTAGAATAATTTTCCAACACCACTTTGACAAGTTTCGATTCATGTGCACAAAATAGCAAATAAAATAATCATCAAAACCATAATAATTGCAGCTTAAATATGTTGTAGTCTTGTAGAACATCGATCTTGCATAAAAATAAAATACCAATTGGGCTGGGTTTGGGCTTGGACTTGGTTGTATTTTACGTCAACTTGGACTTGGTTTATTTATGGTTTGGATAGCCTAAGGCCTTCAATGAGTCGCACGTTCTTTTGGGCATTACAAGTTACAACGGAGATGTCATGATTTTGATTCTCGTATTTATCGAAAATTATTTAATAATCGAGCAGAAAAAATATATTATTTAGTATAATATTAGATTTTCAGTTATTAATAAAATCATCGGAACTAAAAGATTAATAATGTTTAAAGTAATTTATTGAAGATTAATAAATTGGGAAGTCCACGTAGTTTACTTTCCAGGGCAAAACGTACTTTGAGTTAAAGAAGCTTCACTGGAAACGTGTTTAGGTGGAAATAGACTTTGTCTGTTTAAAAATAATCAAAAGAAACATGAAAAATCTTTTTGTTATTTTTGTCCTTCTTTTCTTAACACGGTTTGAAATTTTAGATAAAATCGCAGTTCCAATCTTTTACGCTTCCTTTTCTGGTCCTCAAACCCCCACCACCTGGCCCTTTATTTGAATTTCTATTTAAATATTCTCGAAGGATTCCACCTTTGAAAATACGGAGTATTACACAACCAGGAGTATCTATCATTTATTTCATCGTATGTACCATTAAAAGAATTGCATGTTTGTATGATTCTTCCTAAAGGTTGTTACAATACTTTCTCGAATCAACGATAGAAAAATATTATCTTTCTTTTTTATAAGTCTTTATGATTAATAAGACTCTTGTGAAACATATTAATGGGAATTGCATGCATACATATCCGTCATAAATTAAAATATGTCATGATCATGTGTCATGCCATATTATTCGATAAAAATTCTGGGGAAGGATTTGGGGAACCTAGAATTATTCAACTAAGTAATATATGAATCGGCATCTTCAACAAGCGATCAATAATATAATAAAAAGAATAAAATGGCATTTCCGTTAAACGATAAGTAATATAATATAAAAAAAAAAAGCTCCTAAATATATTAGACGAGTACATAATTTATTTAATTTACTGACATGATTATAATTATTTGATCGATTCATGCGATTACAAAAGATTCCAATGTATTTATATGAGATTTTTTTCATATTTCAATTCAATTAACTTAATTGAGTACGGAAAATCAAGCTTAGATGATAAAAAGAATACAAGAATAGCATGCATGTTAGCTCAAGTAATGACAAATTAGAGTCTGATGTGGCATCTGATGTGGCACACTCGTGAGCTAACAAGAGCTGTCATGAGCTGGCTGTTAGTTAGTTACGAATTATATAGATATAGGCAATGTATGTAGGTAAAATGTGTACTATAAATACTCGTGTATTGTTCTCATTCTGGATCTAAGTTGAATATACAGTTTAGTTCTCATTTCTGCATATACTTACGTATATTCTATATCATCATCTACCTTACTGATACATTCTGAGATGGTATCAGAGCTTAAGCTCGACCTGTTCGGAGTAAACTTTATATCATTTCATGCCTGGATGATCATACGCTGCTGTTACTACTTCAGATCTTGTAACAAACAACTCAACTTCAATGGTGTCTGCATCTCCAACAACGACAACTGCTAATTCTTCGATGATTGATGTTAATCATCCGTTTTATCTTCATACTGGTGATAATCCAGGTATGGCGATTGTCACTCAGCTTCTTACTGAACAAAATTATCAACAATGGAGTCGTGCTGTTACGTTAGCTCTATCTGCTAAACTGAAATTAGGTCTAATTGATGGATCAATTGTTATGCCTGCAATTAGTAATTCAACATATGCTCTGTGGAAACGATGTAATGATATAGTTGTATCGTGGTTGTTGAATTCTATTTCACCTGAGATACGTAATAGTGTTGTCTATTTGACAACTGCTAAGGCTATTTGGGATGATTTAGCCATTAGATTTGCTCAGAGTAACTTGCCTAGGGTTTTTTAGTTGAAGAAAGAGCTCATGTCTTTATCTCAAGGCACAATGTCTGTTACGGCTTATTTCACTAAGTTTAGAACCTTGATTGATGAAATGGATGATCTATCTCCAATGCCTAGATGTTCTTGTGTTAATCGCAATTGCACATGTGATTTTGTTGCTAAAATGGATACTTATGATCAAATTCATAAGTTGAGTCAGTTCTTAATGGGGCTTAGTGATCATTTTACTGCTGTGAGAGGTCAACTCCTTATGATGAAGCCATTACCTAGCTTAAGTCAAGCTTATTCTCTTCTGCTTCAAGAAGAAGCGTAGAGAGAATGTAATCATCCTATATCTGCTACTGATTTAGTTGCTATGAATGTTAAGTTTAGTAATACCAGAGGTAGAACTATGAATCAGACTAGGACAAGAAAGATTTCTACTGGTTCTGAACATCAAACTCAAGCTTATTGTGATTTCTGTCATCTAAGTGGTCATACTAGAGAAAAGTGCTTTTGTCTTCATGGATACCCTGACTGGCATCGTTTGTATGGACAACCAAAATCAAAACCTAGACTCAAGAATGCTGCTCAAAGCACAACTCATGTCTCAACTAATACTGGTGTAGTGACTTCAGAACAGTCTTCCCCTGCTTTCTCTGATGCTCAATGTCAGCAAATTACACATATGATTCAAGCTAGCTTGAAATCTCTTAATACTTGGCAAAGTAATCATGCCTCTAGCACTCCTTTTGCTACTACATCTTCTATGTTGCAAGGTAAACGCTTCTGTTATGTTTCATCAGTTCACAATTTACTATTTTTATACAAGGCTCATTGTTTGCACTAATTCACGCAAGCGTACGTGGTCACAAGTAATATAGATATAAGTTGAGTTCGTTCCCACAGAGATCTGGTTTGGGTTTCAATTCAGTCAATGCACCTATGCAACAATGTATAGTTTTTATTCACTACTAAGACAATTAACAAGATGGGTTTTGATTAACTAAAATTAACTAAAAAAAACAAATTAACAAACTAAGAATTAATTAACTAACGAGAATTGGAATCGAATTACTTCTGCAAGAGAAAACATGGAATCCTAACTTCATTAAATACTTTGCTTAGATCTGACGCCTTTAATCACTATATGCAATGGTTATGATATTTGATCGGACAACACAAAACAAGTACACGCTACCTCTCAGTATACGTATACCAAACTATCCATACATCCACAAAAGAGATAGAAGATGAATAGACACCAATTATGCTTAGACCCTATATGTCTATAGAATTTGAAAACATAACGGTTGAAAAACAAGTTATCCATAATGATCACATAGGGCAATATAAGTATTCTCATCTCATACTACGAATCATGTTGATAAACAATCATGAACCTATGCTAGCATGACAAGTTCTAAATCTCAAGATCCACTTTCACTTCACAAGAGATTAACAGATTAGATGTTAGCTACGCATCTAACAATTAAGCATAACCATACGAGGATATCAAATATACATCACACACAGATCTTTAAAGCATCAAGATACTAACTCCATAGATAAATCCGTTAGAATCCCATGACAACGATTAGTTCATAATCGAACCGCTCGTCATCATGGGATCTGATGAAATCATGATAAAAACAAAGTATGAAAAGATACAAATAAATCTAAGTAATTGATATGTAATGGTTATACAAATTACAATGATAGGATGTGTTTATATAGGCTCTATAATTCTTTTCCAGCAAGAAATTGCCTTCTATTACAATTAGAATTCAATTAAGGTACTAAAAACTGCCCAAAATACAATTAGAACTTGAAAAGGGCAAAACAGTAATTTCCTGCTCCCATCAGTCTGATTGTCGAGCTGTCTGCGCCCAACACACGCAACCTGCTCGTGCAAGACCTGTCCCATGTTGTAGAAAATCTCCCAATCTTCGCGTGGGCAGTAAGATCGCTGAAAACGGACTTCTAGAACTCCAGATATAGCCAAAACAGTGTAGACTGCGCAACCTTCCCGGAAAATCCGAATTTTAATAAATTTAACCTCCAAAAAACGATAGAATCATTAACCATAATCGACATTCTTGAAAACTGCACACTACACAAAACACATCAAAACTACAACAAACTTGAGTCCAAAACAATCAATTAAAGCCGATATGGAACGCTCCAAGTGGATATAAAATACACTTATCACACCCCCAAACTTAAACCGATGCTTGTCCCCAAGCATTAACAATTACAACTAACTAACTAACTAGTACCACTTCCGTAGGTGATCACGGTTGCATTTGGCATATGCAACAAGCCCTTTAAACCCCTAGGCAGCCCCAGTGGACGAGTAAGGTCTCGTGAGGGCCTATAGCGAATGTACCCACAAAATCCATGTAACCTAATGCAATGCAATGCATGAATGCAACTAAATGAAAATGCAAATAATCTAGTACTAATATCCTACCATACCCTCAAATCCTCTCATGTCATATCAACTTAAGAATCAAAGTAAATATGCAATGTCTTGGTGTCGAAAGTGCAAGTATTCACATAGTCTACTTAATGAACATGCATAAGTTCTCACAAGTCCATGTCAAGTGTAAGAATAAGTTAGTAAACATGCTAAGCCTACAAGAGTACATCTTTGAGACAAAACTCGGGATCTCATACGCAAAAACAAGTAAACACTCACAATCCACTCACAAAAGAATACTCTCTCAAGAACAAGGGTAAGTGTATCACTCAATTCCAACAAAATCATAAGCATGCTTGACATTTGGTATCAACCTAACTCTTAACACAACATATATCAATGACGATAATCAAAAGGTCTTTATTTGGGTTGTAACGGGGCTAGGGACAAGGTATGTCAAATAAGCCAAAACAGGTGAAGTGTCAAAAGCTAGTAAGTACCATAATAAATCATACACAACACCCTATTTTCCCCCCCCACATAATTTTTCTATTTTTCTTCCAACAAAAACAATCGACTAGTCGACTAAAGTAGGATCACAACAAACACAAACATGCTCTCAGAATATATTTTTTTTTTCTTTTTTTTCTTTTTTTTTCTCTTTTTTTTCGAGAGCTAGATAAAACAATAATATAACAAATAACAATGATCCCATGAATTTATTACATATGCCGACTATCAAATAAACAAACCCAATTTTCAATATTTCCCCCAAAAGTAAGACCAACAATAAACCCCTCCTTGCACACCTTATTACTCCCTTAAGCACTCTACTAGCCTTTGACAATGTGGGTTCAACTTAATGTACGGCCAATACAAGAAAAAGGTCTAGGCAAGTAATGTGGTATGTCACCGAAAAAATAGGATTAAGCTCAACGGGTTAACTAATTGATCATGTAAATATGGTGTGGTAATATGGGAAAATATGTGGTTATTCCTAAATTCTTTTATCATTTTAATCGTCAAATAATGTCATGCATTTCAAGAAAGATCTCAAACAACTGCTAGCAATGCAAACAATCATGTGGACACTCAAGCAAACGAATAAATTGCAACAAATATGCAATAAGGCTCAAAAACTCACTTGGTGGAAAAACATACTCAATCCCAAGCAAAAATCTCTCTAACGCACCTACTTGTATTCAAAGCATGCAAACTAAATCAACTTGCAAATATTCATGTCCTTCTAATTACTCACAACATTCAATAAGTCTACTAGCTTCAACTTACTAGTGTATGTGTGTGCACAAGAACAAAGCATATATCACTTCTCAATCAAAAGCGTCAACAACACAAAATTCCTATCAAGCATGGGTGCAAATGCAAACTACTGTGGACTCACATGAAATACGAATATAAAAACAGAATGTCCTATATGAAACAAATGTAGATAACACGAACATAAATGCATAATTTACTACTACTAATATGCAAAGCATGAAATCCTACATGAACACATAATACAACAACAACTACTAATCCCCCAAACCACCCCCAAACATAAAATATTCAATGTCCACATTGAATGGAAGTAAATACAAGGGATAGCAGAAAACATACCTACAAGGTGCCTTACATATCATTCCCCATCGCAACTCAACATGCTTGTTTGGCAAAAATCCCCTTTCTGTAGCAATTGGCCTCAACAACAACCGATTAAATTCAACCTCCGCCGTCGGAAACGAAAATTTCACAACACTAGCATCACCTCTCCCACGCTTAAGAGCCATAAGAATCAATACCCAACTCACAAGAAGCTCAACCAATAATTATCAAGCAATATCACACCAAAAATAGCCCAAAAACCAAGAATAATACAAAATCCCCAATTTACAAGAACACAAATTCGTAATAAAAATAAGATTAGAAAAAAAAATTACCCAATACGAATTGAAGAGGTGAACTTGCAATTAATTCCCCTTTAGAATTGAATTTTTAGAGATTTAAAGAAATAGAAGAGGAATTGGATTTGTATTTATAGGTGGGTATATATATAAGATGATGGAGAGGGTTGTAAAAAAAAATTAGAGTGTTGGAGAGATTTAGGAGGTTTGAAATTGATCTAGAATAAAAATAGGAATTAGGGATTGAAGAAATTTGAGTTAGGATAGAATTTGGGGTTCATTTTGTAGGTTAAAACACCAAAATTCCGGCAGAAAAACGTTCTGGGAGCTGTAACGCAGGTGCAACCTGCGTTTCCCATGCGCAGACTGCGCGTGAGGCAGTAACGCAGGCGCAGCCTGCGTTACAGGGGTGCAAACTGCTCGAAAAGCAGTAACGCAGGCGCAGCCTGCGTGACAGAGCTGCAGCCTGCTCGAAATTTTTCTTTTTTCTTTTTTTTTACACTCAATTTTTTTTTTACATACAACACTCAAATTTTTTATTATTATTTTTTTTTGAAAGAAAACACTCAAAATTTTTTTTTTCCTACACTAATGCGTGGGTTGCCTCCCACGAAGCGCTTCTTTAACGTCAACACCTTGACGTTACTTCCAAGCCTCCATTAAGGATGATAATAGTTGGCCTGGTCATCTCTTCGCGAGACTTCATCGTCATCACGGCGACACACTTTCTGCCCCTTCTCATCGTTTGGCCTATTCGTGTAACAACTATGTCCTATTCCAATGCCTTCATCTGTTGACCCAAAATCTGTCAACTTGTAGAACAACACACACTCGCGGGCTTCGCTTGAATATAATGGAGGAGGGTAAATGTAAGTTGCTGAAGCCTTTGGTTCCTCAAAGAGAACTTCCTCTCTTGGCTCTAATGCGCTACCTCCATCTTTAAACTATGAGACAAGTAGAAGACCTGCATCTTTCCCATGTTCTTCAGCCTCTTGGTACGCACATACCAATTTTTGAAATTTGTCCAGCTCATCAGTGTCTGTCCCAAATAGTGCCCTTTCCAAATCATCCACCATCCTAACATGATCAAATTCCTCACATGGCTTGCGAATGCTCACCTCACCTTGGAATTTGTCTTCCTCAATTATGCATGCAGTACCTTGCTCCAAGTCACCGTTCTTTTCTGGAATTGCCTCTAGTATGAATTATTGTTTCTCTTGTTCCACAGCACTCACAACTCGAGCAACTAGTATCTCCAAAGATTTGAGAGACTCCTCATTACTCTTTATAAGCATCCTAAGCTCCTCCATAACATCAACTTCATCTGATTGAAAAGTAGGAGTAGGTTGCTGATGTTGAAACTCTTCACTACCAAAGAAATATGACATATTTGGAACATCTTGCTGGTACTGTTGAGGATGGTATTGAAAATATGGTTGTTCCTCATAAGTGTCCTCGAATATTATGAGGGATCATGAACGCCAAAACACTGCTCACATTGCTGAGGCATGGATGTCCTCGAATATGCCCACCATGGCAACTCCTCGCATGCCATCTTCAAACACTCAAGTACATGAACACACCGAACTAAACAAGATAGGTAAGAAAAAATCTGAGTCAGTGAACTCTAACGACCACTATTGACAAGCACATAAACCAAAAATAAAACACCGATGATCCCCGGCAGCGGCGCCAAAAACTTGTTTGCACTAATTCACGCAAGCGTACGTGGTCACAAGTAATATAGATATAAGTTGAGTTCGTTCCCACAGAGATCTGGTTTAGGTTTCAATTCAGTCAATGCACCTATGCAACAATGTATAGTTTTTATTCACTGCTAAGACAATTAACAAGATTGGGTTTTGATTAACTAAAATTAACTAAAAAAACAAATTAACAAACTAAGAATTAATTAACTAACGAGATTTGGAATCGAAATACTTCTGCAAGAGAAAACATGGAATCCTAACTTCATTAAATACTTTGCTTAGATCTGATGCCTTTAATCACTATATGCAATGGTTATGATATCTGATCGGACAACACGAAACAAGTACACGCTACCTCTCAGTATACGTATACCAAACTATCCATACATCCACAAAAGAGATAGAAGATGAATAGACACCAATTATGCTTAGACCCTATATGTCTAAAGAATTTGAAAACATAACGGTTGAAGAGCAAGTTATCCATAATGATCACATAGGGCAATATAAGTATTCTCATCTCATACTACGAATTATGTTGATAAACAATCATGAACCTATGCTAGCATGGCAAGTTCTAAATCTCAAGATCCACTTTCACTTCACAAGAGATTAACAGATTAGATGTTAGCTACGCATCTAACAATTAAGCATAAACATACGAGGATATCAAATATACATCACACACAGATCTTTAAAGCATCAAGATACTAACTCCATAGATAAATCCGTTAGAATCCCATGACAACGGTTAGTTCATAATCGAACCGCTCATCATCATGGGATCTGATGAAACCATGATAAAAACAAAGTATGAAAAGATACAAATAAATCTAAGTAATTGATATGTAATGGTTATACAAATTACAATGATAGGATGTGTTTATATAGGCTCTATAATTCTTGCCCAGCAAGAAATTGCCTTCTATTACAATTAGAATTCAATTAAGGTACTAAAAACTGCCCAAAATACAATTAGAACTTGAAAAGGGCAAAACAGTAATTTCCTGCTCCCATCAGTCTGATTGTCGAGCTGTCTGCGCCCAACACACACAACCTGCTCGTGCAAGACCTGTCCCATGTTGTAGAAATCTCCCAAGCTTCGCGTGGGTAGTAAGATCGCTGAAAACGGACTTCTAGAACTCCAGATATGGCCAAAACAGTGTAGACTGCGCAACCTTCCCGAAAAATCCGAATTTTAATAAATTTAACCTCCAAAAAACGATAGAAGCATTAACCATAATCGACATTCTTGCAAACCTGCACACTACACAAAACACATCAAAACTACAACAAACTTTAGTCCAAAACAATCAATTTAAGCCGATATGGAACGCTCCAAGTGGATATAAAATCCACTTATCACTCATTGTGTTGACTGGATTTTGGACTCGGGTGCCACTGACCATATCATATGTCAGTTGTCTTTGTTATTAAATCCAACACCTTTGCAAGCTAGTTTATATTTACGAGATGATACTATTGCTCCTATTACTCACTCTGGATCTTTGAATCTCACTGCATCTGTTACTCTTCATCAAGTTCTTTGTGTCCCTAGTTTTTAATGCAATCTTGTTTCTATTCCAAAATTAACAGCACATTCTCATTGTACTGTTAGTTTTTCTCCCACTAAATGCTTCATGCAGGCCCCTTAGCAAAAGAAGATGATAGAGATTGGTAAGCTTGCTGATGGGTTGTACAAATTTCATTCACACCTGTTGGATCCTGTCTCTTCTTCTCTGTCAAGTTCTGTTCATCAATCCAGTACTAAAAATTTTGCTCAGCTGTGGCATGCTCGATTGGGTCATCCATCCTCCACTGTGCTCACTCATTTATAGTTTGTATCTACTTGTGATCATTCTCAACTACATGATTGTGATATTTATCATAAAGCTAAACAAACTAGATTGGTGTTTCCTGTTAGTACTTCTGCTAGTACATCTTTGTTTGATTTAGTTCATTGTGACCTATGGGGTCCTTACAAGACTTTTACTCATGGAAAATGTAGTTTGTTTCTGACTATAGTAGAGGATTTTTCCAAGTGTACATGGGTGTTTTTACTTGTTGACAAAACTCAAGTCTCAGGTTTACTCAAAAACTTTATTGCACTTGTACACACTCAATTCAATACTACTATTAAGACCATTCATTCAGATAATGGTACTGAATTCGTCAATAAGGATTTTCGGAATCATTTGAAGTCTCTAGGCATTAATCATCAAACTTCGTGTGCTCATACCCCTCAGCAAAATGGGGTGGCTGAGAGGAAGCATCAACATCTTCTTAATGTTGCTCGGTCTCTTAAACTTCAAGCCTCACTTCCTAACACTTTCTGTGGTGATTGCTTTTTAACTGCAACCCATTTGATTAATATTACTCCTTCAAAGCTTCTGCACTTTAAGTCTCCTTATGAGATATTGTTTAACAAATCTCCTTCTTATGACACTCTTAAGGTTTTTGGCTATCTATGTTATATGACAAAGGTTGGTTTGCCTAAAGATAAACTGGATTCTAAGGCAATTGCTTGTATTTTTCTTGGCTATCCATTTGGTAAAAAGGGGTACAGAGTGATGGATATGCATACTAAGAAAACTTATATCTCTCGAGATGTCTACTTCATTGAAGACAAATTTCCTTTTTCTAAACTTCAGACCATACCTGCTACTATTATATCTCCTTCATTGTCATTAAGTCCTCCTAATGATACTGATATTCCCTCTTATACTATCTCTACTGAGGCTACTGATACACCCACTACTGATACCACTGATACTACTGAGACTAATACTATAATCAATGATGTTGTTATAGCATCAAATGATACTGTTACTCCAACCAATGAGATTGTTGTTCCTAGTCGACCAGTTCGACAAAAAACTCTGCCATCTAAGTTTTTGGATTACACTGGACTCACACCTGCTCTCTTATCAACCGCTTCCAATCATGTGAATTATCCACTACAAAGGTATATGTCTTATCATGTTTTCACACCAAGATATGTCAACTTTTTGGCCAACACAACTGTTGTTCCTACCCCTTACACTTTTAGTCAAGCTGTTAAATATGATGTATGGTGTCAAGCAATGAAATCAGAGATTACAGCTCTTGAATCGAATAACACTTGGGAGATTGTTCCATTGCCTCCTGATACTAATATAGTTGATTGCAAATGGCTGTATATGGTTAAGTACAAAGCCAATGGTGAGGTTGAACGTTACAAAGCTCGTCTAGTCGCCAAGGGTTTTACTCAAAAAGAAGGCCTATATAATTTCGAAACTTTTGCATATGTGGCCAAAATGACCACTCTGCAGATTTTGTTAACTTTTGCTGCTGCTTTCAACTGGAAATTGCATCAAATGGATGTCACCAATGCATTTTTGCATGGTGACCTTCATGAAGATGTTTACATGAGGTTGCCTCCTGGTCTATCTCACTTTACTGGTAAACCTTTTCCTCCTTCATCTTCAACTACTTGGGTCTGTAAGCTTATCAAGTCTTTGTATGGGCTTAGACAGTCTCCTCGAATGTGGTATCTCAAACTAGCTGATGCTTTACTTCTATTTGGTTTGATTCAATGTCCTACTGATCATAGTTTGTTTACTCTACATAAGGATGGTCAATTTGTAGCTGTGTTAGTGTACGTAGATGATCTTATGATTACTGGTTCTTCTCCTCAATTAATTGCTCAAGTTCAAGATTTTCTTAAAACAAAGTTTAACATTAAAGATTTGGGGCATATGAATTACTTTCTTGGTTTGGAGATTGCTCGTTCTGATGCTGGTATTTACCTACATCAACACAAGTAATGCTTGGATATTCTCAAAGACACTGGTTTATTGGCTGCTAAACCATCTCTTATTCCCATGGAGCAGAATCATAATCTTCAGAAATCTACTTCTTTTCCGCTGACTGGTTCTGATATCAAAGTATTTCGTCGACTGATTGGTCGTCTTATCTACTTAACTATTACTCGTCCTGATCTGAGTTTTGTTGTGCACACATTAGCTCAGTTTATTGCTAATCCTCTTCAGGATCATCTTGATGCAGTTTATCGAGTTTTTAGATATCTTAAAAATGCTCCTGGTCAAGGGTTGTTGTTTCCTGCTAACAATGATTTACAACTTCGTGCTTATTGTGATGCCGACTGGGGTGGTTGTCTTGATACTAGATGTTCTCTTACAGGGTACTGTGTCATGCTTGGTTCTGCTCTCGTGTCATGGAAATACAAGAAGCAAGTTACTGTGTCTAAGTCCTCTAGTGAGTCTGAATATAGAGCATTGGGTGACACAACCTGTGAGCTTTTTTGGATAACTTTTAAAAACCCGACTTTTCGGACTATTATTTCTAAATCAAAAACTTAAATAAAATACATTTCTTAAATCAATAAATCCAAAATTAACGAAAGTCAAAACATCGGTCTAATTCAATAATCCAAAAACATAAAATTGGAGGCTCAACTCCAGAAATTCAATAATCATAATATTGCACACAACAAAATTTATTCTTCTAGCACGATAAATTTTATCCAAATAATTGCATCAAATCACGTAGCACAAAGTTCACATCTCTATTCACAATCAGCTTCCAAAAGTCCGGACCTGAAATATAATAAAACAATGAGCTGCGAAGCCCAGCAAGTAACTATCCCCCGACGGCTCAAAATAAAAACTTTAAAAAATCATACAAAAGTTCTAAAGTTATAAATCAATAAAGGAATCTTAACAATAAATCACTTTTTATTCCCACAGATCTAAGTCACGGTCACACTATGCCAGTGACACGGCTTCTATAGTTCGATGGTTCAATGGGGGCCAGTTTACGTCCCTCGTTAAGTCAAACTCAACAAGGTATCTATGTGTTGTGGAACGTGCGTAAACTAGTTCTATATGTCACACTATCCAGTGACCGGATTCTATGATTCGATACGCAACTAAAACTTGGAATTCTTATAAAAATCTTTTCTAAATTCTATTTTCGATGTCACAATTTTCAAAAATCAAATACTACAAATACAATAGAAATTAACAGAACAGAAACGGATTTGATAATACTAGTGAGCAACGAAAAGTCACTTACCTCGATATCGATGTTGCACCCTGAAAATAAAGCACAACAAATCCTAGATATTAATTCATTATCTATTAACAATCAAATAAAGCAAATAAGCACACACCTTAATAGAACTCATGTGGCAATTACCTATAGCTTACTCAAAGAAAATTCCAAAAATCACACAGCAAAATATCTTACTTACAAAATAGACCATTGTTAACAAAATCAGCCCTGACCAGTTTTGGAAATTGACAAATTACTCTCTAAAAATGATTTTATTTGAAAAAGTACAAAACACGAAAAACGTAGACAATTCTGAGACCTTTCCAGAATGGTAAGGCTCATCAAAAATGAAGAAGTAACGAATTCAGAAACAATGAAAATGCGGATTGGCAGAACAGAATCAGCACCTGATCACAACAATAATTTGATATTTAAGATATCAAAATCACCGAATTTGACAGAGAAATATGAACAGAAAATGTAGAACACGAAAATATCTTTTCATAATGATAAGACTCGTCGAAAACGGAGTAGTAATGAATTCCGAAAACAAAGAAATACGGACTGCAAAAACAGAAACAGCCCCTAACTATGATAGTATTTTGAGGTTTAAGACCGTAAATTCATAGCAATCATTAGAGAAATGTAAACAATAAACGTAGGGTTCGAAAGGACCTTTCCAAGTTGATATTACTCATAATATTTGGACAAAATCTCAATTTTCCATGAATTTTCAAAGTTGAGCACTCAGTTTCGAAAACACAGAGGTCAGATCACAAAATCACATAAAACACGAACTTACAAGCCGAATTTCAGAAAAGTTAAAGAATCAAAGTCACAGATAATCGAAATACCTTTCCAAAGACACCGAACTCACCATCATACCATAAAAATCGAATTATATACAAATATTACAAGAATTTAGCATATGCAAAAGACTCAATATGGCAATCCCTTGAAATCAAAACGAGATAGAGAGTATAACGAAGATTTCCATACCTTAAATCATAATGAATATCGATGATCCTCAACAACCTCATAATCCTTAATCACAAGAACCCAAATTTAAATAACAAGATCAAGGATACTATAAACCTTATAATCTCATAAACATGTATCTATAAAACAAAAGTCTAATCTCTTACCTCTATTATCTTGAACTCAAAATTCGTAGACTCTAATTAGGGTTTTGGTATGCTTCTCTTCCTCTCTCTTTTTCTCCTCCTTTCCCATCTTCTCTCTCTCACACGTAAAAGTAACGTAAATTGATTTCTACAAAACCCTACTCTTTTCTTTTCCTTCTCTTTATCTATTCTTTTTTTTTTCTTTTCTCTTTTATTCTCTTTTTTTATTGTTGTCATAACTAAAAATATTCTAATTGTAAAATAAACATATTTTTAAACAAAAAAATTACTGATATTAATATTATCTTACTAATATAACTAAAAATAATCAATAGAAAAATATGGGATGTTACATAACTTCTAATCTTAAAACATTGGGTCACACTCCTACTAGTGCAATTCCTCTTCACTGTGATAACAAGTCTGCCTTATACATTGCCTCTAATCCAGTGTTTCACGAGCGCACGAAGCATATAGAAATCGACTGTCATTTTGTTCGACAAAAACTACAGTAAGGTTTTATTGAAACTTTTCATATTAGCTCAGCTGAACAACCTGCAGATTTACTCACCAAAGCTCTCTCATCTGGTCAGCTGAACTATTTGTTGTCCAAGTTGGGTGTTTCCAATTTGTTCTCTTCCAACTTGAGGGGGGATGTTAGCTCAAGTAATGACAAATTAGAGTCTGATGTGGCACACTCGTGAGCTAACATGAGTTGTCATGAGCTGGCTGTTAGTTAGTTACGAATTATATAGATATAGGCAATGTATGTAGGTAAAATGTGTACTATAAATACTCGTGTATTGTTCTCATTCTGGATCTAAGTTGAATATACACTTTAGTTCTCATTTCTGCATATACTTACATATATTCTATATCATCATCTACCTTACTGATACATTCTGAAATGTAGGTTTGAGAGAGAAGTAGATTACCAGTAGTTATAATGTGAATTTGATTAGAACATTAGACGACATAACATGAATGTCTATTTCAAATTTTAATAAGAGGTTAAATATCAAAGTGGTCACTGAAGTGAAGTCCATATATCATTTCATTCACCAAGCTCGGGTATTATTTGAATCACTAAAATCATAATAAATATCAAACAGATAACTCTAAATAGGGGTGTACACGATTCGGGTTGGGCGGGTTGGAAGAAATTTTGGACCCAACCCAATTTAATCGGTTTGAAAAATTTTCAACCCAATTCATTAAAATTAAATTCAAAATCCAACCCAATCCAATCCAATCGGTTTGGACCGGTTATGAATAGTAAATATTAAAAAAAAATGCATAAAAACTTGTTATCATTTTTGTGGTTGCTGAAAGAATGAAAGGTTTCAGCATATGTTTAATACATTTCAGCATAACATGATTGCGATAAAAATTTAACTTACGACTTGCATCTCATAGTTTCTACAACAGATAAAATGTTGCTACTTTCTCTCGGTAATTTTCATGTATTTTAATGGTTTGCTGGACAAAATATATGAATATACATTGTTGGTACAAAGACCTGTTAGCATAACTGCTACGCGGTACTGCAATTTCAATCTTGATATACTATCAAATGTAAATGGGCCAATGTTATAATGGATCATGGATATATATAATTTTTTTTTTATTAAATTAAATTATTTTTTAATCGGGTTGGGTTGGTTCGGTTAAAAAAAAAAATTAAAACCCGTACCCAACCCATTTAAATCGGTTTAACGCTTTTTCAATCCAATTATATATCGGTTAAAAAAAATCGGTTTGGATCGGGTAAATAGTGTCGGTTTGGATCGGATTGGTCGGTTTTATCAACCCGTGTACACCCCTAACTCTAAATATGTGTTCGAAAACTAAAAATAATTTTTTGTTGATTCTGCACATTTTTCTTAATGCTACTGCAACCAAATGAAAAGTTGTTAAATTTTGGTATTTCAGATAATATATTTAGAATTTAAAAAAGTTTATTTACTATTCATTTTTAATTAAAACAAGAAAAATGACTATAAAATTAAAAATAAGTAGTAAATGAATTTTTAAAAATCTAAATATATTATTTGAAATACTATAATTTAACAACTTTTCATTTGGTTGCAGTAGCATTAAGAAAAATGTGTAGAATCAATAAAAAATTACTTTTATTTTTCGAATACATATTTGGAGTTATTATTTCATATTTTTTATGACTTTAGTGATTCAAGTAAAATCCCGTTAAAATCCGGGAATAAAATAATATATGGGTTTCACTCTAGTGATAACTTTCATATTTAATCCTTTTAATAAACTACTTTCTTTTTTCAAAGTCGGTGGAAGTATTAGGACAAAGTTAAAATTAGGGAAAGCAAATATTACATGGCTTAAAGCGATAGTCGACCTTACTTTAGAGAATTAAATTGTAACTTAAAAGTGAGTAATCTAATTCCATATTCTTTAGTGGTATAATATTAATAATTATTAGTGGACTTTTCAGTCACAACCACAATTTTCTTTTGTTGGTATAATTTGGACAATAAATTTTGCTACTATAAAGTTTGGGGTCCGGATCTTCTGTCCCCTTCTTCCGTGTCTCCTTTGTGTCCCCTGCTCTTTTTAATATAAAAAGAGTGCCTCTGCGGGATCCATTTTAATAAATAATAAAAATGGGCTCCACAGGAAAATTTTTTTGTATTAAAAACAACAGGGGACAAAAGGAGATATGGAGGAAGGGGACAAAGGATCCCAGTCCTAAAGTTTGTTACATGAATTATGTATTGTGGTGACTTACCATAATTTGTTCGGGAACGTGTATGCAGTATGTTTCGTCCAACCAAATTGTACTCGTTTCATTAAAATTTTGTACTAAAAATAAAGTACTAAAAAATAAAGTTATTATGAATAGCTAAACATGATTAAGTAAAAACTCAACAAATTCACAATTTTAATCAACTTTAATATTTTATCGGTTCTAATATAAATTTCCATAAATAAATAGTCCGGTGGTGAAGATGTCATCAATTTACCTACGTTTAAAATTGTAACTGTGCAATCTGTTTTAAATTTGATTTGTTTCTTATGTGTGTATCTACTATCTACACACCGTATCTATTTATATTCGCTCAACAGTCTTAAAACACTTGCAGTTGCATTGCTTCAGTCCAAAAGAAAAAGCCAGAAGTACCAAAATCCAACCAAAATACTCTCCATCTCTATCTGCCCGTACGTGCATCTCTGAACTCTTCACACCGGCCACTTATTTTACTTACATTCTTCTGTTTGTCAAAATCAATGAGTTCATTAGCTTTGTTCACCATCTTCTTCTTTGTTTTCTACTTCTTACAAGAATCTTCATGCTCATTATTCAAACAACAGGCATTTTACAAATTTCAAACAAGGTTCCAAGAAAAATTTGTCTCTCCTAGCATTGCCCCTGTAACAGCTCCATTGCCAATCCAAGATACACCAAAGGTAATTCTTTATCTTTCTTTCTTTTCATCTTTTTTATTTACAGTGGCGGAAACTACCAACTAGGCCGAAAAAAAGTTATTTTAAATCATGGTTCCGTCACTGTCGTAGATTTTTGTTGGGTATGGTAAAATTGAAAAAATAAATAATTTGGTAACAAAAAGTAAAATAATTGTTTTGCAGAGTAGTGGAAGAGTGTTTTATCCTATAGGGTATGGAGCAGATCCGAGTGGAGCGCAGGATAGCAGTGATGCAATACTCAATGCGGTGGCTGATGCACTCATGGTACAAAATGATGGACACCAGTTGTTGCCAGGAGTGAGTGACTTGGGGGGTGTTATTATTGATTTACAAGGTGTGAGTTTCAAGATTGGTAAGCCCATAAGGCTTCCCCCCGGTGCTGGCAATCTAGTGGTAATTTTTTTTTCTAAATCCCGTCTCTTATTTTACTTTATTTAATTACAGATTACGGAATAGGAATACCTTTTTTTTTATCCAATTGAACATACTCGCACATCCATCTTGTCTTTTGTCAAAATTTCCGAAATACGGATCATTTTCTTTTAGAACACATGGCTCATTTTAGCACATAAATTTATTTTTTCGGTTACTATTTTAGACGTCTTGTTGTGATTTACATGGGTACCGACTGTACTACAGTTTTAGTTTTGTAGATTCTCATGTGAATCTTATCAACAGTGTCCTGTTGCACATGTTTGCAACATTGTCGGATGCTAAAACCAGAAACTTGCAGTAGTAACAGTTACTTCAACTCTTCAAGTGATGTTACACAGATTGCACAGTGTTGCAGATTTCGGAAATCGGAACTATTCGGTTGAGGTACCGATTTATGATTTATCGGGTGATTTGATTGAAAAATCGGTGATTTATCGGCGATTTTTGCAAAATCGGCCGAATCGGTTCCAAAATTTTAACCGATTTTTGGCCGATTTATCGGCGATTTTTCAGAAATCGGGCGATTTCTATAACAGAGAGATTGCAAGAGAAAAAATGTAAGAAAATGAAGAAAACAAACAAACGCATGTGCCTTTTCACTTTCAATGTGTCAAGTTCTAACATGAGCGGCTTTCATGCATGGGGCCACGGGTAGAAAGGAGGTAGTAACAGTTATTTGTTAGCTGTAGAGCTTACAGAGTTCTTGGTTTTCTCATTACATTAATAAGGTCTGGCCTCTTTATTCTCAAAATTAGTTACACCTTCTACTACTTTCCAACCACTCCTAAATCTTGTAATTTACTACTCTAACTCTGCAGTCTGCATCCTTTCCCAAATGAACATAAGTCATAGAATATTAAGTTCCTAGATCAGTAAGATGTACGCAGATCTTATCGATTCTTGGATGAAGTCGGGAAATTATTTTCGTAATCGTTTTGCGAAAACACGAAAGAGATTATCGATCCTTAAATGAATTAAATATATTAATTCCGAATTCATTTTGCAAAAAGACCGAGAAATTATTTTCGTAATCGTTTTGCGAAAACACGAAAGAGATTATCGATCCTTAAATGAATTAAATATATTAATTCCGAATTCATTTTGCAAAAAGACCGAAGTGTTTTCATGAGTACTAGGCTTCTGAAATTATAGGAGAATAATTAATTAGATACAAATTTTAACTAAAACTTAGCCCATTGAATCAAAGCAATTTTAACATAATTCCTGTATTTTTAATTTGGATTTTGTTCGTTTTATTTTTCTGCTTAGCTAGTATAGATTCTATGTTCAAGCTTCGAAATAATAAGTAGTGTCGATAATTTGGATATCAGATTCAGGGAGGAACTTTGCGTGCATCGGATACGTTTCCAGGTGATCGACATCTTGTTGAATTATGGTCGCCAAATTCTGTTAAACGTGATACAAACGAAGTAGCAGAGGACATGGCTCAAACTGATGGGATATACTATGAGGACATTGTATTTCGTGACATTCTTTTTGATTCTGGTTATCGAGGAGGTGGGATGTTGGTGCTCGACTCTGCTCGAATTCGTGTAACTGACTGTTTCTTTCTCCACTTCACAACACAAGGAATCCTTATTCAAAATGGTCATGAAACCTTCATTTCTACTTGCTTTCTGGGAGAACATCCAACCATTGGAGGTGATAGAGGTGAAAAAGATTTTGTAGGGACTGCCATTGATCTTGCCAGCAATGATAATGCAGTTACGGATGTTGCCATTTTCTCAGCAGCAATCGGAATCGCTTTAAGAGGTCAAGCTAACATAATCACAGGGGTGCATTGTTATAATAAAGCTAAGTATTTTGGTGGTGTTGGAATTTTGGTAAAAGCAGCACAAACAAGACTGGATAATTGTTATCTAGACTTTAATTCTATAGTTATTGAGGATCCTTCTCAAGTTCATATTATTAATGGGTTTTTTCTTGGAGGAGGTAACATTGTATTGAAATCAATTAATGGTCGAATATCAGGTTTAACCATAGTTAACAATATGTTCACTGGGAATGAAAAGAGTACTTGGACACCAATTGTAAGTTTAGATGGGACATTTTCGAAGATCGATCAAGTGGTGATTGATCACAATAATGTAAATGGGATGAGTTTGAGATCGACGGTGGGGAAGATGACAATTCCTGGAAATGGAACGGAATGGATCGCAGATTTTTCATCTGTTCTGGTGTTTCCTAACCGGATAAATCATGTTCAGTATTCATTCTATGCTCATGGATTTTCTGGGGTGTTTCCGGCGCATGTATTGACAAATATATCAAATAATATTGTGGTCGTAGGGAGCGAGAAACCTGTAAATGGGGTAGTTTCTGTAGTTGTTGATCAACATAATATTGTTGGAGAGTCGAATTTATTCATGTAAAAGACAGGAAATGTCTTCATTTACAATGTAAATTTTGATATTTCATATTTAAAGTTCATGGGCAGTTTCTCTCTGTCATGTTTTAATTTAAATTGTTTTAGGCCTTGATGTTTGACTTCTGTTCAATGATTCTGTAATATCCAGAAGCTCAAACAAAGGCAACACTGCTGATCTTGTTCCGGATCAAAGACATAGCTAAAGTAAGCAATTACTCAAGCTGGTAAAGCACTAAAGGCTGATTAAAGACAGCAATTATATAAAGCAATGTGTAACTGAACAAGAATCAAGAAAGTTAGTAGTTTCGGAAAGTTTTTCCTGTTTTGACTTTTGTTCCTATTTATTGTAAGCGCTTGACTACTAATTTACGCATAATTTATAAGATAAAATATAGTCATGAGTGATCTTGTTTGATTCGTATTTGTGAGTACTTTAATACAGTGAAGTTTTTATGTTTAAAACTAACACGAAATTAAAAATATTAACGATCAAAAGTGTGCGTTGGCAAACGTGATAAAGCAAACAGGAAAATCTTTTAGGAACGGAGGGAGTACTAAAGTACTAAAGTAAGAAACAGAAATTTGGAGGTCAGTGCATGCTTTGTACTTTATGAACCTTTCAGGTCTACATATTCTGATTGTGCATCTGTGTTATGAAAAGTGCATTAAGCGGCCGCTTAAGCGGAATTAGGGATAAAAACGTCTAGCTTTTAGCAAAATCGGGATTGTAAGCGTTTTTTTGGGTTTAAGCGGGTTTAAGCGGGATTAAGCGGGTCAAAGACGGATTAAGTGGGTCAAAAACGGATTAAGCGGATGAATTAAAAAAATATAAAAAATATAAAAAAATTATAAAAAATTATAAAAATTATAAAAAATTATAAAAGATGGTGAAATAATGCATATGTTTCCGTTTTTCTGAAAGAATGTTACAATCTATCTTTCTATCTTTCGGATCTCGTATTATGATAATTATGATGTTTGTATTTTCTAAGTTTATTATGACTAAGTACAGTATGACTTTGTGAATGTAGAGTTTACTAGTTTTAATTTTTATCATAATATTTTATATCATATGTGAATGTTAATTTTTTTTTAAAAAAATTAATATTATATTTATTTCTATAAATATATAATTATTTATAATCCGATTAATGATCCGCTTTTAAAACCGCTTAAGCATCCGCTTAACCGCTTAAGCACTAGAAGGTCATCCCGCCGCTTAGGTCCAATTTGCGCTTTTCACAACACTGTTTGGAAGACAAACAAATGTATATGCAAGTTTAACATGGCTACCTTTTTTTTATTTTTTCTTAGAATTTTATAGTTATGTTACTAACTACTACAATCTCTCTGCAGATGAAGTTGATCATGTTACAAATCTTTAGTTTACCTGGTATAGAAAGTTGTGTTCTACTCTATTTCAAAAAAATATCATCGGTGTCAACAAATAAAACCTTCCAACTCACAAGAAACTAAAATGTTCAAAACAAATAAAACTTCCAACTCACAAGAAACTAAAATGTTCAAATATTTACAAAGCAACGTTCGTCGCCTGATATAATGTATCACAAGTTGCATTACACAAAAATAAATTAGATGAAAATGCAGCATATAATTAACAATTGTCTGCATTACATGTCTATATTACATATTCTGCAGTCTGACACAATTGCGCAAACAACTTCTGTTAAAAGTATATACATGCGATTCTAAGCTTTCCAAACTTTTGGCAATATTACTTGCATGTAGCAACAATGCTCTGGAAGTTCAAGCAGAAACACCACTTGTGCAATTATGTAGGTGAAATCCAAACGAGATAATCCTACAATATTGGGACTGCAACCTAATTTTTAACATCAATGTCGCGGTTGTCATAACCTTTATCATAATCTTCATCAGTGCTGGCATCATAGTAATCTTCGTCATCTTCATCGTCTTCGCCTTCGTCATAATCCTCCTTGTCCTTGACCATCAGTTGTTCTTGAATTCGGTCTCTGATGGCAGTTCCCTAATAAGGAAACAAGGGATCATATGCAATTCAATATACATGTACATGTGCAAAAGCATGAAAAAATGTTTGGATGAGAAGAGGGGGGGGGGGGGTCTAACCATTTTATGACAGCCTTCTTCAAACATCTCGAGAAAACCAGCAACCAGGCGATCAGCATTATCCACCCACATGTTACGATTCTTTGCAACTGTTTGCATCTGTAGCATCAAAGTCCCCAAACATACCATGTTATCCAACTGATCAGTAATAATGATATAACTTCATTACTATTCACAACATAACATTAAACCCCTAAAGATTAAGCTTTGACAAATTTAAATGATGTTGATATCATAAATGCTAAAGAGTAAAGACTGATAGTTAACACGATATGAAGCATATATGGTATTTAGAAACACTTTTCCCAATACTATATATTTAGATGTGATCCTAATTATGAATTATAAATTTTCCAAAAAATAGATTAGGGAAGTACACAACAGACCTGGGCTGGAGAATATGGTGACTAGGGCGCCATGTCGTTGCCTTAGCAGCACTGTGACAACAATGTTCCCTCCTAATTATTTAATAGCCTCTTTCCGATCCTTATTTCGTTTTTACTTACATATTAATGAAAGTGCTCTCTCTGCACTACATTTTCTACTTTTTATGAACAGATAGTCCTTTTAGTAATAAAATAAGCAGGTAGACGGTATAAGGAGTATTGTTGAAGATGTCACTCGTATCAATGTTCCAAGTGACTAAGAACCAAAGTGCTTATATTATTTTAAGAGACAAATAGAGGGTAGAGAGTCTTTCGGACATGCTCTTTGGTTTTATAACTACTTGAAGGCGTAAGATTAGATAGGGAAAGTTAAATAAAAAAAAAATCTTGCCATAAACCTCTGTGATCTTTTATATTTACGAAAAACCAAGACTACATATATGTCAATTATATAATGTTATAGTTATACTTTCTCCAAACCGCAACAAGAGTCCTCAATTGACTTTTATGGTTGAATTGACTATTTAACAAACTCTGTTCTCAGGTAGATATTCCTACCACTTAAGAAATACTAAAATACATATAACATTAATCATCTTCAGGCTAAAAAAATTGTTGTAACTATGTAAAGTATAAACTACATGCTTTATTATTAAGATTAAAGACTTACTGAGTATAAAGTCACTGAAAGACATATCTATTCTACAACGGAGAATGTAATGACCAATTATTTCACCAACTTTTACATATTATTTTGTTTATGCATAACTTTGGTACCTTCTCTTCCACTTTCTCTTGTTGTTTCTTCACTTCTTCCCGCAACTTTTTTAAGCCCATGTTTACTCTCAATCTCTTCTCCTGATAGAAAGTAAAAAAGATTTTACAATAGAATTTCTCAAAGAGTAGAATATGGTAAGGACAATAAAAACCAATAAAAAAAGTTTGAGGGTTACAAAAAGTGGACATGCCTTTACATAGCTAACACCCAAATCTTTTCTTGAGTAACCCCGATCTAAGTTACGAATCACATACTCGTTGTAATCTTTGACAATTCTCATTATGACATCCGATGTGGAGATTCCTTCAGTTCGTTTAGTCTCCTTAAATTTTCCAATGGACTTGACCTGCATGAGAAAGTTCGATAATATCCATATTCATACAACTCTGGTCAAAGAACGGAAGTTTTAAAGATAATGGAAAAGCAGAAGAAAAAAGAGGTGAAAATTCCAAAATTCAAGGTGAGTGACCTAACCAGTTAAGACTATAATAAGCACTCTAGCAGGTATATGTTTCTAATAGAATGAATCCCCAAATCATCTAAGAACGACATATGCTATTAGCCTATTACAGAGTAAACAAGAGACTGAATTCTAAAGGCCATGCACAATCACACATGACATATATACCCTATGAGCTTAACCTACAAATTCATAAACATCCTTGCCAGCCCCACTCGCATCAGCATACCTGACAACAGAAACAAAAGAAAAAATGTTTAGAAAATACAAAGACATTATCAATCTAGACAGTAGGTGTTCATAACCAAAAAGGTAACTGTATTCACCATTCACATTTAAAGATTAAAAGCCTTCCTAGATGATGGTGTGTACTTGCTGAAACCAAACTGTTCCCCTAGTTCTAGTGATTTACAACACTGTTTATTGATTGCTAGCCACGCTCATTAAGACCACCTCTTTAGTTCATATCCACTAGGACCACTACCTTCTATTGCTCCTTTTGTGTTATACAGGGAAATTGTTTCTAAGCACCATACATAATTGAGTTACATAGATTTTCTCATGTGTTTATTCTGTACAACAAAAGCATAAAAAAATAAAATAAAAACAGGTACATGGTATCCAATTATTGTTGACACTTTTAATGAAATATTATAGGTTTACTATCCAGGAACCCAGAGGGCCAAATGAACCGATTAGATCCACTGACCAAACCAAGCAAAAGTTTGCCAAAATACAAGAGGCACAGTATTCTGAGTTACATACGGGTATAGGACAGAAGTAACCACATTTCTAACACCAACATTTAGTACTCACGATCAAAAGTTTAGCCATCGAGGCCCAGCATCAAAGGTTCAAACATTCACCTCCAGTTGACAAAGTGTAGGAAAGTATACCTATTGATGTTCTCTCTCCATCCCATTCATTTCAACCACATTTCCTATTTTATTTGTCCCAAAAAGTTTGCCCACAATCAATAAATTAGGTAGATTAGACTTCAAATATGTCAAAATTTTATGAATACGGTATTTGCTTGAGCGTAAATATAGAAAATAAAATGTATGTAGAGCAAATTGCAAAAAACATGTTTTTAGTCAACAGACAATACGAAAGCGACGGAGTGAGTAGGATTAGTGTTTCAAAACTGTAGAAAACCTAATACTCAAAAATTTTTTGAACCACATCAATGTTATTTAAGGCACACGGCGCACTATGGTGCAAGGGTTCTGTGGAGCCTGGTGACAAGGCGCGAGGCCAGGCGCTAAGATATATATCATGCAAAAAAAACATACATAATAAATAAGGAGTCATCACCAATTATACATGCATTATTTCAGTTTTGACGTACAAAATGTGAGTATGAGTATGACGATTATAGTATACACAATTAGTTAGTCTTTCATTAAAAGCAATTAAAAGTAACAGAGGAAATACTATAGAATTTGTACACGTGAATAGAAGGGAAAAAATAAGTGAAAAATAACTAATGGGTATTAAGTTTTTTTTTTTTTTTACAAAAATGTACTCAGCATGACTTACTTACTACTGTACATTACTTATTTAATATTTTTAATGAATTAATTAATTATTTGATCAATATTTATTTAATCAACATCTATTTAATTATTTATTTCATTTACTAAAGCAAGTGATGATTACATACATAAATGATAAACCATATATGTAAGACAGATAAAACAAACTAACAAATTAATAAAATAAAAATAAAAACAAAAAGTAGTTGCATTAAGTATATTATATTATTATGCTGTCTCAGTATAAATTAGTTGAATTAGTGTTTTTGTGTGTGTGTGTGTGTGTGTGTGTCTATACATGATATGCATGAGATGAGAAGTCAGAAGTAACAGAGACGTGTCTCTCGCCTCTGCCTTGCCTCTGAAGATTAGTCGCGCGCCTCAATGAAGGGGTTGCGCCTCATGGTAGTCAGAGGCAAATTAGCTGTCCCTCGCTACGCCTTGCGTGATTTTGACAACAGTGAACCGTATTTTTTCCATTCTATTAAATTAGGTCCACGGCAAGGACATATTTAACTGAACCCGATCTCTACTACATATGGAAAACAATTATCTAATGTATACTAGGCTCTGGGTTCTGCAAAATGTACACAAGAACAGATTTCTAGAAAGAAGAATGGAGTCATGCGTTTAACTATAAAAGTAACCAATAGAAAAGAGCCTACTCTATATATATGTTATTTGCCTACCCACTTCTTCAACTCATCAGTAATGTATGTGACTCTTCTACTTACTGCATATGATATAGAACATTAAAGGATGGACATCTACTCCCGAATAGGGAATATCTACTACATCTGCCAACACAAGGGCTATTTCTGAAACAAAGCTACTTACGGAAGAGAATCGTGTGCCACATAATCAATCCGATGTTTGTCAAGAAACTCTATTGTAACCACCCATGGGGCATCGGGAATAACTTCATCTACCCACCTGCATACAAAGGTTCGCAAAATCAGTGTCAAGGAAGCCGATGTCAACTGCAATACACTGTTCAAATGTGTCAACAAATCTTAATATCCCTTTTAAGGAAAGATAAAGTTACACATTACAAGATTTAAACGTTAAAATGTTCCTGACAATTACAAATTATAAAATCTAAAAACAATTTCGAAAGCTTATATAAATTCTCCAAACAAAATTTACTTGCAATGACGAAGAGATTCATAGCGCTCCGCATCAGTCATCACAGTTTTGCCCTTGAATTTGTGGGTAACTTCATCATTGCAGCATCCAACAAGCAGGTAAGTATTCGGAAACCTACACATTAATAACAGACTGTCTTACATATCTCTACTAGTAAAATACTAAAAAAGAACAGTCTTTCGTCAAAACAAGCCACCAACATAACTTACAAATCAATACTTTCCAATAAAGTCATACAACAATGAAATCCAAATGAACTACATAACAGTCAATAAAAAATGTACTTCATCAAAGTTCGATTTTTAAGTACCAATTCCCCAAAACAGCGAAAAATGAAGATAGCATACAGCATAAATTCACAAAACAAAAACCAAATCATGTACACATACACTATCTCTACGCAAAATACACACACACACAATTCCCAAATCAGTTAAGCAAGCAAAAGAGAACATAACAAGAACCACCCCACTTGAAATACAATCAAAATCAAGCACACAACAATAAATAAACCAAACCCAGATCAAGAAAATGAATCTTGTAAAGACCCAACTGGAAATTAAGCAAAAAAAAAGGAGTAAGATATGAAAGTTACGATTTTTTGGCTTGTTCAAGAGAACGGGCATGACCAAAGTGAAAGAGATCATAGATACCATCTGCATACACACGAACTGGCCTGTCTGTAGGAGGTTCATTCATGGTATAAACCTTTTTGATTGAAACAGCCATGATACTAGATTACTAGATTTTACTGCTAATGATTTGATAGATTGAGGATGATTCGGTGAGTGTTGTATTTCCCAAGATCTTTCATAAGGTTTTTCTTTGATGTGACATGTGTACGCCCAACCTTTTTTTTTTTTTTTTTTTTTTTTTTTGAGGGCGTGTACCCGTGTACGCCCAACTTCATACCTGCACACCATGTAACAACCAAGTGATTATTCTACCTTTTTTAGTATTTTTTATATAAAAAGGTTTATATTCTAATTTAAATTTATTATTTAAATAAGTCATTATTCCTAAATTAAATTTATCTGTTATAGTTTATCTGACCTCATTACAAGATGATTAGCGATTTTCATAAAATATTTTTCTCCATGAAAGAATGAATGTTTATTTTTGTTTAAGTTTGTCCAAGTCTTGGCTTTCATGTTCAGTAGATATTTTATTGTCAGCATTATTAAGATGATACGATTTTTCTAGTGCGTGTCCAAGATTACATGATAAGAATTCGTGCTTGCTTAGTTGTTAAATTTTGATAGATAGAAATTTTATTAATAATGATGGATCCCCTGCATGCACAAATATATACATCAATTAAAATTTTCCAACTCATCAAACACGTATTCTTAGCATATGCCCTTAGGCACACACTAGACAAACCATTGTGATATTCATTGAGGGTTGATAATAATGACATCCGTTGAGAGTTGAATTGCTTCATTCGTTGATACTATTGAACCAACATTCGTTGAGATACATTGTCATTTATGCAAAATTACAAAACACATAATATTTACAATTAGCTTACATATTCTGCATATCCGTCAGTGCTGACCCTGAGTTTCAGGGGTTGATATGAGCTAAAAGTAAACCCTAAACACACAATTAATGATGCATTAATTAGACCTAGCTTCACTATGCTTGACTTTACACAACGTTTTTTCCATGGTGTTGCCATCTGAAAAAATGTTGTCATAACTATGTTCAATCTTGCCTATTACAACATCGAGTCCATGTGTTACCTTAGACATGATAAAGTGTTGACGTAAATGTTGTATATGTTTAATTAAAAAATAAATTAAATTATCATTTTACATAAAAGTGATAAAATTCTTAGAAAATAATTCATTTATTTTTTGGAATTTGAACTGGAGTGAATGGTATTTTCTTGTAAAGTAACATATTTTTCAATCATTTTAAAATTAAAAAATTTAAAACTTTTATGTTTTTAATTAAGAAATTGTATATATGTATTAAAATAATTTAAAATAAATTACACTTTGCATAAAAAGAAAAAAATTTGTGAAATGAATTTATTTATTATATAAAAAATATTAAATTGAATAGGAATGAAAATGATGATTTTTTTGAGTAATTTTAAAATGAACAAATTTTGTAATAAAAAAAAGTTTTCAAAAATGAAATGATTACAAAACTTATGTAAAAAAAAAAGAAATAATTTAAAAAATAATGAAAACCAAAATTATTTGATACAGATAATTTATAAAACTAAAAAATAGAAATTTATATTATTTTTCAAAAAAAATAAAATATTTAAAATAATATATATAACATTAAATCAATAAATTGAATGAAAAATGTATATTTTTGTTAAATTTCAGCATGTCTATGTCAGGTCTTACGGAGTGGACCACTTCTGCTCCGGAGTTTATTATTTGTATTCTTGATTCTGAGAAATATTAATGCAAGTACGTTTGTTTAAAAAAAAAGGGTAAATCATGATATTTTTCGTTAATAATTTAGGTAAATTGAATTAATTAGTCTGCCGGGCTAGAAAGAGTGGGATGGGCTGAAATGGTTAAAGGGGGGCTAAAATTGGATATCAAATTTAATGAAGGCCAAAAACCCGCTCATAATTTTCGAACAGGACCCTCTTACTACCTAAACACTCTCTACCTTCGCTCTCCCTCTCACACTCTGGTCGCACTATCCATCGAACTATAATATCCCGTTTGAAAAAATATGAGTCTCAACGTCTTATTCACGGTATCAAGATAAGTCGTCAAGCTCCTACTATCAATCACTTACTGTTTGCAGATGACAGTTACATGTTTTGCAAGGCATCAGAAGAGGAAGCTCTAAGATTGGTGGATATTCTCCAAATATTTGAAGAAGCATCAGGGCAACAGGTAAACTTTATGAAGTCTTCAGTTATCTTCAGTACTAATGTAGGAAGGGAGTGCAGGGAGCAGGTCTGTCATACTTTACAGATGGGTGAGGCAGATGGTTCGGTGCATTACTTGGGACTACCAAACATGGTAGGTCGTAATAAATCCAGGGTGTTGGGGTACTTGAAAGACAAAGTGAAGTACAGAGTGCAAACTTGGAAGGAGCAGTGGATATCTCAGGCTGGCAGAGAAGTTCTTATTAAAAATGTGGCCCAAGCTATTCCTACATATGCAATGAGCACATTTTTATTACCTAGAGAAATTACTAAAGATTTTGAGAGGAGCTTATCTAGGTATTGGTGGGGAGTTAAGGATAATTCGAGGGCAGGCATAGTTTGGATGAACTGGGAAAGGTTAAGTAATCATAAACTAAGAGGGGGCCTAGGAGTGAGGAATTTTACTGACTTCAATTTGGCGCTCTTAGGTAAACAGGGGTGGAGATTTTGTACTTGTCCTGAAAAATTGTCTAGCAAGATTTATAAGGCTCGGTACTTTCCTAACTGTCATTTTCTTGACTCAAGTCTGGGGGATAATCCGAGTTACATTTGGCGGAGCATTTGGGAAGCTAAATCAGTAGTTTTGGCAGGTGCTAGGTGGAAGTTAGGTAATGGTGATGGGGTTAGAGTTTTGGGTCATCCTTGGCTTAATGATGATTTGAACCCTTATATCACTAGCGAAGTACAGGGGCTGAGCCACGCTACTGTGAACTCGTTGAAAACGTTGGATGGGCTTCAGTGGGACAGGGAAATTGTTACAGATTTGTTTAATCAACGGGATCAACAATGCATTTTGAATACGGAGGTGGGGGGTGTGGGAGTAGTTGATACGTTGTATTGGAATGAAGAAAGTAGTGGGACATATTCTGTTAAGAGTGCATATAAATTGATTCAAAGACAGAAAGGGGGATGGAGCACAGGTGATGATAGTGGTTTATGGAAACGTCTGTGGAGAGTTAAGGCTCCTCCTAAGGTTCTTAATATGGTTTGGCGTGCATTATCTCAGTCCTTACCTACTAGAACGGCTCTTTATGTTAAGCGAGTTACGGATTCTGTGATTTGCCCAGTTTGTAATGGGGATCAAGAGTTAGTGATTCATGCTATTGTCAGTTGTCCTTTTGCAGCTAGTTGCTGGAGGAAAAGAGGTCGAGCATGTCAAGCTACAAATGATACTAATTTTGATACTTGGCTGGAGCAGATGTTGAATGTAGTTGACAGGGAGGAATATGGAGAAATCTTTACGTTATGTTGGAGCATATGGCAGGCTAGAAACAATATGTTGTGGCATCAGAAAAGGAGTGAAGCAGGTTTTGTGGTTTTATCGACAAGGCAGTACCTTGCAGAATGGAAGCAGGCCCAAGTAATGACAACAAAGGCTCTTTACCAGGATGTGGAAAGTGGTGATGGAGCAATGTCTTGGGTGAAACCAAAAGAAGATGTAGTCAAGGTATCAGTCGATGCTGCGATCTTTGCTGAGACTTCGAAGTATGGTATCGGTTTGCTAGCTCGGAATGACAGAGGCGAGGTAATTCAGGGGAGATCAGAAGTGTTTCAAGGAGCTGTGCGCCCAGAATTTGCAGAAGCAATCGCTATTAAAGAAGCGCTGAGTTGGGTGAAGGCAATGGGATGGAGGGAGACAGTGGTTGAAACGGATTGTTTGGCGGTTGTTCAAGCAATTCGGAGCAATGTCCCTATGACTTCTCCGTTTGGTAGTATAATTATGGAGTGTCGTTCGATGCTCGTAGATTCAAACATTGATATGTTTTTTGTTAGACGATCTGCTAACATGGCGTCTCACTTTCTAGCGAGAGAGTCATGTTCTTTTCCAGGTCGAGTTTTCGATAGGAGGTCTGTTCCTATTGGGTTGGAGGCTATTGTTCTGGCTGATATTTTTGAGTAATATATTTTCCCATTTTCGTCAAAAAAAAAAAAAATAATATCCCCTTTGATATGGGCTAAAAGTAAGCCCTAAAGACACATTTAATGTGGCATTAATTAGACTCGGAATGGTCCAAACGTGGGGGCCACCAGGTGGGCCCAAACCCTATTTACAATATTAATTTCGTAATTAATATTAGGGATAATAAACAGCTCAGCAATAAGTGTCAGATAAGAACATTATCTCTACAAGGAGTAGCCTCCAAGGCATATACTCATACAAGGAAACAGACTCCTACAAGGAAAGGGTCTAGAACTTTCCTCGAGGTTGACTTACCCACCAAGTCACCTAACCCTACCATAACTCTAAGGCTTCTCAGCCTATATAAAGGGTTAGACCCCTCAACTCAGAACTACGTTTTATTGGCTTGATTCTCTTAATACGGAGATACGTAGGCATTCTGTGAGGACCGTTTAAGTCTCGAACGCAGAAGCAGCCATTAAAGCACGAAGCTCACGCACCCTAGCATTAAATATACACAAACCCTAGCCACAAATCGTAACCTAGTTTTTATTCCACAACATTTGGCGCCGTTTGTGGGAAGAAGACATCAACCATGGTTACCACTCGAAGAACAACACCGGTCTCAACCGAGCCCACCTCTGGCACTGTTATCCCATCAGTTTCTGCTCCTCCATTGACGGAGCAAGGGACGAATCCTCATACTCAGATCTCTCAACCACTAGGGACGAATCCCCATGCTGAGGGATCTCAACCAGAAATCGTCCCTCCAGGACAGGAGACTAACCCGCTCCATATGATAGTCTCTCCTCTCCCTCTGAGTAGTCGCCCGCCTCTTCATAGCCTCTCCACTTCTTCACTCCCTGTCAACACCAACCCACTGTATGGGCTGCCTAACTACCCCCAGGGTCCAAGGGATCCTGGACCAAGCGGTCATGCTCGGCTGATCCATGGGCAACAACAACCCCCTTATCTTAGAGGCCCGGCCCCTCCTGAACCAGGATACTATGATTACTCTGGTCCTTATACTGAAGATTCGTCGTCTGAAGACGATGATCGAGACGAAGCCCCAAGGAGGCGACGCGCTAATAAGGAACCTCTGAGGAGGAATCCAGCAAACCGTGATGGTCCTTTAATAATCGCAGAGAGAATTAAGGCTTATGAAGCCGAGATTCAGAAGCTGAAGGATGACCAAGCAAGGGAGCAAGAAAGACAGAACCCTAATCAGACTCGACCTCCTCCGACTTCAGGAGGGATTCCCTTCATAGATTTGGAGAGGTCTTCAAGGAGACGCCGAAGGGCTGAAGCCCCAACCAGAGGGATTACAAGGGTGGAACTCCCCAAGAGTAACCCCAAAGACTTGATGCCACAAGGAGATCTCGATGATCGACCCCTCCGTTCACTGAGGAGGTGATGAACGCGCATATCTCCCGAAAGTTTAAGATGCCCACAATAAAAGCTTATGATGGAACGGGGGATCCCGCAACTCATGTGAGAACGTTTACGAGCGCATTGTTATTGCAGCCCGCTAACGATGCCCTTAAGTGTAGGGCGTTTCCCCAAACCCTGTCAGGCATGGCGCAACGTTGGTATTGCCGTCTACCTCCAAATTCAATTAGCTCTTTTAAGGAATTGAGTACCGCTTTTGTCAGTCAATTCATTAGTGGAAGAATTCATGAGAAAAGCTCTGCATCCCTTATGTATGTAGTACAGGGGAAGAATGAGAACCTGAGAGATTATCTCAAGCGATTCACTAAGGAGACCCTAAACATTACTGATTTGGAAAATAAGGTGGCTATGGTAGCCCTGCAGCATGGAACCACGGATCTCTTTTTTAAGAGGTCGCTGGCAAAACATCCCCCTGAGAACATGGATGAGCTCCAACGAAGGGCTGATAAGTACATTAAGGCTGAGGATAGCATGAAGAAGGAAGCCACGTTGGGCAATGGAGGCAACGGGAACTCCGAGAAGCGAAAGCAAGACCAGGAGTATGATGACCAGGAATATGATGCTAGGGACAAGTATCCCCGAACTAGTGAGGACTCCGACTCTGCCCCTAAGAAGAACCAAGGACCAAGGTTCACTGAGTATGCAAGGTTGAACACTCCCAGGGGTCGAATCCTATTGGACATTGAGAAGGATAAGGATTTTCGATGGCCGAAGCCACTCAGGGGTGATCCCACAAAGAGAAACAAAAATCAGTATTGCAGATTCCACAAGGATGTAGGGCATGACACTGATGATTGTAAGCAACTCAAAGATGAGATCGAGTTCTTGATCCGTAAAGGGAAGTTGGGCTACTTCACTAAGGGTGAAGATCGTGGTAATCAGAGAAGAGAGTATGATAGGAACGACGACGATCGGGATCGCACCCCACAGCCCCGAGGGCCAGTGATCAACATGATCTCAGGAGGCCCGACTGCGGCCGGGACGACTAGGAACTCTCGGAAGGCTTATGCCCGAGAAGTGATGCATATTGTCGGAGAGACACCAAAGCGTGCAAAAACTGAAGTAACAATCGAATTTGATGATTCAGACCTTGAAGGGGTGAAGTTCCCCCACGATGACCCGCTGGTCATAACACCCATGATTGGGAATTCAGAGGTAAAGCGAGTCTTGATAGACAATGGAGCTTCAGTGGAAATTTTGTTCTATGATGCATTCGTGAAAATGGGATACAACGACTCTCAGTTGACCCTATCTAACATGCCTATATATGGATTCAGCGGAGTAGAGTCTAAAGTTGAGGGAACTATTCTGTTGCCCGTCACCATCGGACAGAAGCCAACAGAGGCCACTCAGATGCTGAACTTTTTGGTTATCAAAGCGTCTTCCACCTACAATGCCATCCTCGGGAGGACTGGACTCCATGCTTTTAAGGCTGTGGCCTCAACCTATCACATGAAGATCAAGTTTCCAACCAGGAATGGTGTAGGAGAACAAAAAGGTGACCAGAAAATGGCTAGGAGCTGTTATGTAGCCGCGTTAAGGCCTGATGGAGTCGGGGGGCAGGTCCTTCCGATTGAAGACATGGACGTTTGTAGTGATAAGGAACATCAAGAAAGGCCAGCAGAGGACATCACACATAAACCTCGGACAGCCATTAAGGCTAAGGCGTCAACTGACTTCGTGGTTGAATGCATCATTGGCAACCAAGAAATCGGGGGGTAGGAGATTGTACCCCAAGCTATAAGTGAACTTCAGAATAAGAATGAGGTGACCAGAAGGAGTAGTGAGTGCTCTATTTTATTGGAGCATCAAAAACAAAATCAAGTGGTGCAAGCCTAGTCTTGCAAAGCCCCGATGGGTTCAAATTATCCTAGTAGTTTTTAGCTTCATATTTTATCTAGTAGAAATAAGGTTCGATGAAACCATCGCAGAGCATGTTGCTCCGAGTAGGACAGTAGTATTCTATGTAAGGGTTGAACCCATCTCAAGTTATTAATGCAAGTTTGTTTTCCATTCATTGATTATGTGATTTTATTTATGTACCTAACACCTGATGTGTGTAAGTCAAAGATGACCAAGTACCGAAAATAAAAGATACACGAATGGAAACAAACAAACGCATAAATAAAAACCCTGAAAGGTCGAGAGTTACTAAGAATTTAAGTCCTTGAAGGACCCCAGATAAAAGAGAGAAGCTTGGCCTTTATATATAAAAAAAAAAAACTAGGGCATCTCAACCGATTAGAGAGAATATCAACCGGCTGTAGCCCGTTAGAAACCTTTGTGGGCCATCAGCGCAAATTGGACTCTAAAAGGTCCAACACAATCAGGCCTGTTAAGGCCCAAGTCAAAATCAATTGGGACTCCCAAATATGCGGAGTGGGTTCACGAGGAAAGGCCCCAAACTCTGATGAGTCTAAGGCCCGAAACAGAGGAAAGGCCCAAAGGTCCCAAACGAAGTTGTCTGAGGTCGAGACCAACGACCTCGTTTTGCAACATGTTTTCGAACTCGTTCAAACGACCAAGAAGTTGATTAAAGCCCTGGGTTGAGGTCGTAAACGGCCTAAGATATGAGGTCGTGGTTATATTGATTTGAGGTCGAAGCATCGAGCTCGTAGTTGAACTATGAATAGGGCTTGTAACGTGCGACCTGGGCATAGAAAAAGCTTACGCTGAGCTCGTTGCATCCTAGTCGAAAATGAACTAGAGAGAATAGAAATTTCTCGCGACCTCACTCCCAATTTGAGGTCGTTTCAACACCATCTGAGCTCGTCCATTCGAGGTCGGAAAAACACTGAAAATCCTGAAAAGAAGCCACGACTTGGCCCCCGTTTGAGTTCGTTTTTGAGCTCGAAAATGAACTAATTTCTGCTCGAAAATGACTTAGAAAATAAGAAAAATGGCTGCGACCTTGAGGCAGTTTGAGCTCGAATTTGAGCTCGGGTTTGCAAAATTTCGAGCCGAAACGATAATTTCTGAATAGTACTAGTCTTCAGACGCCAGGGGCTCTGCCCCTTGGACCCCACCAGGGGTTGCCGCCCCTTGGACCCCGCCCGGGGGCTGCCGCTCCTGGACCCCCGCTAGCGCCGATTAACACCGTTTAGTGCCGTTTAAGCACATATTAGTGCCGATTAGTGCCATTAGTGCCGTTTTACGCCATTCAACGTTGTTTAAACACTGTTTAAGCATTGTTCAAGGCTGATTAGCGCTGCCTGGTGCCATTTAACACCGCTTAGTGTCATTCAACATCGTCGTAAATGTGTCGGTCGCTCCACGCTTTACATTAAGATGATAAGTTGAAAATACTCATGTAAGAGCAATAAACCCTGACCCAAGTCTCATGTAAGGCCGTTATAACTTCAAGGAAAACCTGATCAGTTTTCCTAGAAGTTGGGGGGCAAATGATATGGGCTAAAAGTAAGCCCTAAAGACACATTTAATGTGGCATTAATTAGACCCGGAATGGTCCAAACGTGGGGGCCACCAGGTGGGCCCAAACCCTATTTACAATATTAATTTCGTAATTAATATTAGGGATAATAAACAGCTCAGCAATAAGTGTCAGATAAGAACATTATCTCTACAAGGAGTAGCCTCCAAGGCATACACTCATACAAGGAAACAGACTCCTACAAGGAAGGGGTCTAGAACTTTCCTCGAGGTTGACTTACCCACCAAGTCACCTAACCCTACCATAACTCTAAGGCTTCTCAGCCTATATAAAGGGTTAGACCCCTCAACTCAGAACTACGTTTTATTGGCTTGATTCTCTTAATACGGAGATACGTAGGCATTCTGTGAGGACCGTTTAAGTCTCGAACGCAGAAGCAGCCATTAAAGCACGAAGCTCACGCACCCTAGCATTAAATATACACAAACCCTAGCCGCAAATCGTAACCTAGTTTTTATTCCACAACACCGTTATTTTTAGAATAATAATAATAAAGAATAATTGAATGAAAAGGATTAAAATTAGAAAATGATAAGGAATTTAAAAGTGAAATGGAATAGTGGGCCTAAAATAAGGATCAGATTTGAATACGACAAACTAATAGGTTTGTTGTTAGGGTTTTGTAACTCTATATAAACATCTTATTCTTCTTCCTCATCTTTTATAACAAAATTCGTAAGGCTTTTTCACACAAAATTCAGGAATCTTGTAAAATTCGTAGAAAATTCATCGTAAGTTGGAATTCGTTGATTCTAAACTTGTCGGAAAGTTCTTTTCGTGCTCTATAACTTTCATTCTTTGAGTTTTCCAAGAAAACATCGTTTATAGGATCAAAAAATAAAAATACAGATCTGATCATGAGTGGTTACATGTTTTGAATTCTTGTTTTTCCGTTTAGAAGTAAGTTTCTGATTGATTTTGATAGTGTTTTTTAAAATTATGTATTATGTGTACGAATTTGTTATCAAAACTAAGGATAAGTGATTATTTATTTTGAACTGATATGTGTCATTGTATATGTGTTATGTGTAAGCAGCAATAGTCTTGGACTCTGATTTATGTCATGGTTTGCGAAAATAAGAATAAGAATAAGGACCGAGTCACCAGGTTGTAGTGACGGTTTTCTAAAAATTTGGGACCGTTATCACCGGGTTGTAGTGATCGTGGTATGAATCATGGGTTTCAATTTATTGTTGTTATGTGTAGTCGTATCGTATCGTATCACATCGAATATGAATTAGAATACGTGTATACAAAATTTTGTATCGTATATTTTATCGTATCGTATCGAATATTGTATTCTTTTATGTGTATATGTGTTATTTGGCCCTACTAGTTGGATCGACTGGTTACTTGCTGGGCTGTATAGTTCATTACTTACAATTTTCAGGTTCAATGTAAGATCGAGTGGATAGCATTGGAGTTTGAAAAGCTTAGGTTCGAAGTAGATTAGCTTTTAGATTGTCATTCTTAGCTGCGCTTTTGTAATAAGTACCTTTGTAATTGACTTTTTGTTTAAAAAATTGTATTTTTATTTAGTTTTCGATTTAGAATTAAAAGTCCGAAAAATCGGGATGTTAGCTTAGGGTTCAATTTAAATTAGGGTTTGTTTTCAATTAGGGCTTCAATTGGGGTTCGACTCGGATTCAACTTCAAATTTACAAGCTTTGGTGTTCATCCTCCTCTCTCGATCTCCTTCTCCCTCTCCTCTTTCTCTCTCCCCTCTCTTTTAATTGTTAGTTTTAGCTGCATTGTATATTTGTAATTGTTTAAAGAAATATTCTCTTTGCAAAACCAAACTTACAATTTGACATTTTGGGTGTAATGGTATGTTTTGTTGAGGGTTTTTTGTGTGTACACTATTTGATGATGTTACTTTTTTTTTTGTTTTTCCGGAATATTTATACAATAGACTTCAATTTTGGTTTGTTGAATTTATTGTTTTATGATGGGGTCTCGTGGTTTAACAAGTGGGTCTTTAGCCTTTCTTAATTATCCAGCACAAGTCATGTTCAAATCCACAAAGGTATATACATTAACTATTAATTGCTCATTATATTTTTTTTATTGATGATACTAGACTTGAATTCTTGTCATGACCATTTATTATTGTAAATTAGAATTCTAATCCCTTAGGTCCTAGTACAGGGTACTTCTTGTAATGGTGATTGTTTGCACAAAATCACGCAAGCGTACGTGGTCACAAGTAATACAGATAGAAGTCAAGTTCGTTCCCACAGAGATCTGGTTATGGTTTTAATTCAGTAGATGTACCTATGCAACAATGTATGATTATTATTCACTGCTAAGACAATTAACAAATTGGGTTTTGATTAACTAAGATTAACTAAAAAAACAAATTAACAAACTAAGAATTAACTAACTAACGAGACTTTAAATCAAATTACTTCTGCAAGAGAAAACATGGAATCCTAATTTCATTAAATACTTTGCTTAGATCTGACGCTTTTAATCACTATATGCAATGGTTATGATATCTGATCGGACAACACGAAACAAGTGCACGCTACCTCTCAGTATAAGAATACCAAACTAAACATACATCCACAAAAGAGAGAGAAGATGACACCAATTATGCTTAGACCCTATATCTCTATAGAATTTGAAAACATAACGGTTGAAGAACAAGTTATCCATTAAGATCACATAGGGCAGCATAATATCTCTATTTACGCCACAAATCATGATGTTAAAACATCAACCTATCCTATGCTAGCATGGCAAGTTCTAAATCTCAAGATCCACTCTCGCTTCACAAGAGATTAACAAATTAGATGTTCATGACGCATCTATCAATTAAGCATAACCATACAAGTATATCAGATATACATCACACACAGATCTTTAAAGCAATCAAGATACTAAATCTCCATAAATAAATCCGTTAGAATCCCATGACAACGATTAGTTCATAATCGAACCGCTCGTCATCATGGGATCTGATGAAACCATGATAAAAACAAAGTAAGAAAAGATACAAATAAATCTAAGTAATTGATATGTAATGGTTCTACAAATTACAATGGTAGGATGTGTTATATAGGCTCTATAATTCTTGCCCAGCAAAAAATTGTCTTCTATTACAATTAGAATTCAATTAAGGTACTAAAAACTGCCCAAAATACAATTAGAACTTGAAAAAGGCAAAACCGTAATTTCCTGCTCCCATCAGTTTGATTGTCGAGCTGTCTGTGCCCAACACACGCAACCTGCTTGTTCAATACCTGTCCCGTGTTGTAGAAAATCTCCCAAGCTTCGTGTGGGCAGCAAGATATGGCCAAAACAGTGTAGACTGTGTAACCGTCCCGAAAAATCCGAATTTTAATAAATTTAACCTCCAAAAAATGATAGAAGCATTAACCATAATCGACATTCTTGCAAACCTGCACACTACACAAAACACATCAAAACTACAACAAACTTGAGTTCAAAACAATCAATTTAAGCCGATATGGAACGCTCCAAGTGGATATAAAATCCACTTATCACACCCCCAAACTTAAACCGATGCTTGTCCTCAAGCATTAACAATTACAACTAACTAATTAGTACCACTTCCATAGGTGATCACGGTTGCATTTGGCATATGCAACAAGCCCTTTAAACCCCTAGGCAGCCCTAGTGGATGAGTAAGGTCTCGTGAGGGCCTATAGCGAATGTACCCACAAAATCCATTGCAATGCAATGCAATGCATGAATGCAACTAAATGAAAATGCAAATAATCTAGTACTAATATCCTACCATACCTTCAAATCCTCTCATGCCATATAAACTTAAGAATCAAAGTAAATACGCAATGTCTTGGTGTCGAAAGTGCAAGTATTCACATAGTCTACTCAATGAATATGAATAAGTTCTCACAAGTCCATGTCAAATGTAAGAATAAGTTAGTAAACATGCTAAGCTTACAAGAGTACATCTTTGAGACAAAACTCGGCATACGCAAAAACAAGTAAACACTCACAAAAGAATACTCACTCAAGAACAAGGGTAAGTATATCACTCAATTCCAACAAAATCATAAGCATGCTTGACATTTGGTATCAATCTAACTCATAACACAACATACATCAATGACGATAATCAAAAGGTCTTTATTTGGGTTGTAACGGGGCTAGGGACAAGGTATGTCAAATAATCCAAATCAGGTGAAGTGTCAAAAGCTAGTAAGTACCATAATAAATCATACACAACACCCTATTTCCCACCCACATAATCTATTATTTTTCTTCCAACAAAACACTCGACTAGTCGACTAAAGTAGGATCACAACAAACACAAACATGCTCTCATAATATATATATATATATATTTTCTTTTTTTTCTATTTTTTTTTCTCTTTTTTTTTTCGAGAGCTAGATAAAACAATAATATAACAAATAACAATGATCCCATGAATTTATTACATATGCCGACTATCAAGTAAACAACCAAACCCAATTTTCAATATTTCCCCCAAAAGTAAGACCAACAAAAAACCCCTCCTTACAAACCTTATTACTTCCTTAAGCACTCTACTAGCCTTTGACAATGTGGGTTCAAATTAATGTAAGGCCAATACAAGAAAAGGTCTAGGCAAGTAATATGGTATGTCGCCGAAAAAATAGGATTAAGCTCAACGGGTTAACTAATTGATCATGTAAATATGGTGTGATAATATGGGAAAATATGCGGTTATTCCTAAATGCCTTTATCATTTTAATCGTCAATTAATGTCATGTGTTTCAAGAAAGATCTCAAACAACTGCTAGCAATGCAAACAATCCGTGGACACTCAAGCAAACTGTTAAAATAAGACCCTAGCAATGCTAAGGAATGAACACCAGAAATTGTTATGTATTAATATTCTGTGTTGTTGATTACAAGAGCTCCTAAGCCCTATTTATAAGCTTAATTAGCCTTCATCTACGTAACTGATTACATCACAATTACTGTGGATCTTCTGACTATGACTTACTGTAGCAAGTAGACTTATTTTAGCACACAATATTTGACACGCCTCCTCACTCGAAATCCCATCTTCGGATGAAAGACCTTTCTTGGGATTGAAGAGTGGACACTAGTAGCCCTTGAGCTTAATCTGAGCATCCATCTATACCCATTTTTAGGATCGACCGATCTTGAGTTTATTGAGTCTTTTGGGATACCGGGACTCGAACTTGCGACCACATGGTATATTTTAGGCCATGTCAAAAACATAAAAAAGTGCTGCTTTTCAGCACAACGGTGGATGACCACCAATCAGTCCTTGAACTGATTATTTTGAAGGAACTGAGACTCGACTTTGTGATCACTCAGTATTAACAAGATATAGCAGTGAACTGTGTGTATGTCTGTATACATACTACTACTTCTGCTGCTTTGTCGTCGTGGTAGTGAACTGTGTGTACATCTGTATATACACTACTTCTGCTGCTTCGTCGGAATAACGCCCCCTGAACTATTTAATTTGCAGCATCGTAATAAATTGGAGAAATACCATAATATCAACAACCATTTGAATAATACACAATTAAATCTATAACCGGGCAAACTCTTAAAATCAAAGTGATACATTTTTAAAAAGATCCCGATTTTTTTAAATATTAACACTACTTTCTCTTAAGAAAATAAATGTAAATTTTTTTTTATCGGATCTAAAATCATAAAATCACTGATTTTTTTTTTATCCTTTTTTTTCTTTTCTTTTGTTTTTCTTTGCTTTTCTTTTTTTTTCTTTATTTTTTACTGCTACCTTTTTTTTTCTTTAGCATCTTCCTTTTTTAATGGATGCTTTTACTTTTTTGTTTTTTCTTTAGCATCTTGCTTTTGCTTTTTTACTTTAACATCTTTTTTTTCCCTGATAGAAAACACACTACACTCCACAAGTTGGGCCAGAAGTTGTATTCCGCATCTTTCCTCACTCTTCACTTCTTTTCTTCTTTCTTTTTATCTTTCTTCTCGGGAGTTTCAGTTTCTTCACAAACCAGTCTGCCTTCGTGATAGCCCAGATATATATATATATACGCAAATATACATACAACTATATATCAGAAAAAAAATAAATCTTCACAAAACTGAAAAATGATACCACTGGTGGAATCGGGGGAATGAGGCGAACAAGGATGCCTTCTGCAACTTCGCCGGAAAAGCACCGGAGGACACCACACGCGCCGGCGCGTGGGCGCGTCTGGCGGCGTCTGGTGGCTTCCGGCGGCGTGTGGGAGCGCGTGTAATGGCAAATGACAACCGGATTTCTGGATTTGTCTTCTTTACAGCTATTCTTCACAGTATGTAAGTTTGGTTTGATTCTGAAAAAATCAAAAACTGGGCAGTTGTTTTTTTTTTCTTCTGCAACTTTTCTGGTCTGTTTCTTCCTGTTTTCTTGAAAACAAGGATATGAATCTCACGTTACCCTCTCTGATACCATGTTAAAATAAGACCCTAGCTATGCTAAGGAATGAACACCAGAAATTGTTCTGTATTAATATTCTGTGTTGTTGATTACAAGAGCTCCTAAGCCTTATTTATAAGCTTAATTAGCCTTCATCTACGTAACTGATTACATCACAATTACTGTGGATCTTCTGACTATGACTTACTGTAGCAAGTAGACTTATTTTAGCACACAATATTTGACACAAACGAATAAATTGCCACAAATATGCAATAAGGCTCAAAAGCTCACTTGGTGGAAAAATATACTCAATCCCAAGCAAAAATCTCTCTAACGCACCTACTTGTATTCAAAGCATGCAAACTAAATCATCTTGCACATATTCATGTCCTTCTAATCACTTACAACTTTCAGTAAGTCTACTAGCTTCAACTTACTAGTGTATGTGTGTGCACAAGAACAAAGCATATCACTTCTCAATCAAAAGCGTCAACACAAAATTCCTACCAAGCATAGGTGCAAATGCAAACTATTATGAACTCACATGATATACGAACATAAAAATAGAATGTCCTATATGAAACAAACGTAGATAACACGAACATAAATGCATAATTTACTACTACTAATATGCAAAGCATGAAATCCTACATGAACACATAATACAACAACTACTAATCCCCCAAACCACCCCCAAACTTAAAATATTCAATGTCCGCATTGAATGGAAGTAACTAAGAGGGATAGCAGAAAACATACCTACTCGTCCGACGAACCAAATCCGAATAGGTGACCGGCAAAAACCCTCTTTCTTTAGTAATCAACCTCGCCATCAATTTATCATACTCGTTTTGAGCTTCCACCGACACAAATTTCTCCCCATTATCTCCACTAGCATCCTCATCCGATATTGGACGGGTACTAGTACTACCTCGTTGACGCTTAGGTGCCATAAAAATCAATACCCAACTCACAAAATTCACCAAAATCCACAAAAAATTCGAACTCACAAATACCCCCAAATAATCAAGAACACACAACCCTAATAATGCAAGAACACAATTCGTAATATCAAAATAAAAGGAAGAAATATACCCCAAATACGAACCGGAGAGGTGAAGCTTGCAATTAAAAAATCCCCCAAACTTGAATCTTGAAGCCTTGAAATTGATTGTAGGAAATATAATTTGAATGTGGTAGGATTTGTGTGTCTATAGGTGTATATACAGATTTGTCTGTAGGGTATATAGATTTGGGAAAAAATAAAAATAAAAAATAAAATAAAATTTTGAAATAGGAGATGGATTGAGAATAATTTGGAATTAATATAAGACTAGAATTAGGATTTTAGGTGGAGAAAATAATTAGAAAAGGGGTTGGAATTGATTTAGGAGATGAATTGATTATTTAATATATGTTAAAACATAATATATAAACACACGGACAACACTTACCTCCTGGACAGTAACTTCGCCAGGACATGGCGCGGACCTGGCGCCGTGGCGCGTGAAACACCCTGCTGGTTTTTTTTTCGTTTTTTTTTAAAACAAAAATAAAAATAAAAACAAAAGTAAAACCAAAAGTAATACAACTAACCTTCCTAGACAGAAACTTTGGTCGGCTATATCCTGAATCGTGCGCCATGGCTGGAATTTTCTGCGGGATTTTTTTTTTTGAAAAACACTCAAATTTTTTTTTTCCTACAATAATGCGTGGGTTGCCTCCCACGAAGCGCTTCTTTAACGTCAATAGCTTGACGTTACTTCCAAGCCTCCATTAAGGATGATAATAGTTGGCCTGGTCATCTCTTCGCAAAACTTCATCGTCATCACGGCGACACACTTTCTGCCACTTCTCCTCGCTTGGCCTATTCGTGTAACAACTATGTCCTATTCCAATGCCTTCATCTGTTGACCCAAAATCTGTCAATTTGTAGAACAACACACATTCGCGGGCTTCGCTTGAATATAATGGAGGAGGGTAAATGTAATTTGCTGAAGCCTTTGGTTCCTCAAAGAGAACTTCCTCCATTGGCTCTAATGCGCTACCTCCATCTTTATACTCTGCGACAAGTAGAAGACCTGCATCTTTCCCATGGCCATCAGCCTCTTGGTACGCACATACCAATTCTTGAAATTTGTGCAGCTCACCAGTGTCTGTCCCAAATAGTGCCTTTTCCAAATCATCCACCATCCTAACATGATCAAATTCCTCACATGGCTTGCGAATGCTCACGTCACCTTGGAATTTGTCTTCCTCAATTAAGCATGCAGTACCTTGTTCCAAGTCACCGTTATTTTCTGGAATTGCCTCTAGTATCAATTGTTGTTTCTCTTATTCCACAGCACTCATAACTCGAGCAACTAGTATCTCCAAAGATTTGAGAGACTCCTCATTACTCTTTATAAGCATCCTAAGCTCCTCCATAGCATCAACCTCATCTGACTGAAAAGTAGGAGTAGGTTGCTGATGTTGAAACTCTTCACTACCAAAGAAATATGACATATCTGGAACATCTTGCTGGTACTGTTGAGGATGGTATTGAGAATATGGTTGTTCCTCATAAGTGACATATAGATCAACTCCTTCGTAGTAACAATATTGTGAGGGATCATGAACGCCCAAACACTGCTTACATTGCTGAGGCATGGATGTCCTCGAATATGCCCACCATGGCAACTCCTCGCATGCCATCTTTAAACACTCAAGTACCTGAAACATACCAAACTAAACAAGATAGATAAGAAAACCAAATCCGAGTCAGTGAACTCTAACGACCACTATTGACAAGCACATAAACCAAAAATAAAACACCGATCATCCCCGGCAGCGGCGCCAAAAACTTGTTTACACAAAATCACGCAAGCGTACGTGGTCATAAGTAATACAGATAGAAGTCAAGTTTGTTCTCACAGAGATCTGGTTATGGTTTTAATTCAGTAGATGTACCTATGCAACAATGTATGATTATTATTCACTGCTAAGAAAATTAACAAATTGGGTTTTGATTAACTAAGATTAACTAAAAAAACAAATTAACAAACTAAGAATTAACTAACGAGAATTTAAATCAAATTACTTCTACAAGAGAAAACATGAAATCCTAACTTCATTAAATACTTTGCTTAGATCTGACGCCTTTAATCACTATATGCAATGGTTATGATATCTGATCGGACAACACGAAACAAGTACCTCTCAGTATACAAATACCAAACTAAACATACATCCACAAAAGAGATAGAAGATGAATAAACACCAATTATGCTTAGACCCTATATCTCTATAGAATTTGAAAACATAACGGTTGAAGAACAAGTTGTCCATTAAGATCACATAGGGCAGCATAATATCTCTATTTACGCCACAAATCATGCTGTTAAAACATCAACCTATCCTATGCTAGCATGGCAAGTTCTAAATCTCAAGATCCACTCTCGCTTCACAAGAGATTAACAAATTAGATGTTCATGACGCATCTATCAATTAAGCATAACCATACAAGGATATCAGATATACATCACACACAGATCTTTAAAGCAATCAAGATACTAAAGCTCCTTAAATAAATCCGTTAGAATCCCATGACAACGATTAGTTCATAATCGAACCACTCGTCATCATGGGATCTGATGAAACCATGATAAAAACAAAGTAAGAAAAGATACAAATAAATCTAAGTAATTGATATGTAATGGTTCTACAAATTACAATGGTAGGATGTGTTTATATAGGCTCTATAACTCTTTCCCAGCAAGAAATTGCCTTCTATTACAGTTAGAATTCAATTAAGCTACTAAAAACTGCCCAAAATATAATTAGAACTTGAAAAGGGCAAAACAGTAATTTCCTGCTCCCATCAGTCTGATTGTCGAGCTGTCTGCGCCCAACACACGCAACCTTCTCGTGCAAGACCTGTCCCATGTTGTAGAAAATCTCCCAAGCTTTGTGTGGGCAGTAAGATCGCTGAAAACGGACTTATAGAACTCCAGATATGGCCAAAACAGTGTAGACTGCGCAACCGTCCCGGAAAATCCGAATTTTAATAAATTTAACCTCCAAAAAACGATAGAAGCTTTAACCATAATCGACATTCTTGCAAACCTGCACACTACACAAAACACATCAAAACTACAACAAATTTGAGTCCAAAACAATCAATTTAAGCCGATATGGAACGCTCCAAGTGGATATAAAATCCACTTATCAGTGATGCGTGCTTTTAATTCCTGTATTTAGAAGTAAATACCCGCTCTATGAATATCTGTCTAATTTCCTTTGTCACTTGAACATTTTTCTTAGCTTTCTAGCATCACTTTGTTTGCACTAAACAATTGTGACACTTGTTAGGCTATATGTTTTTGTAACTAACTGGTCAAGTTATGTTACTAACTGGTTGGTATATTTAATTTGTATAATTATGTGATGTGTACTTGAGGATGTGATGAAACCTGCTTATAGCTTTCAGTTTTTTGTAAAATTGTTACATTATTATGCACCAGAATTTTGTTTGGTCAGTACATATCTGAGGATACTATAATAAGATTTCACAAAAGCATACGTAAGTATTCACTTCGAGGCGGAAGAGGATGTGGTTCGGTTTTATTTTCCAACAGCTATTGTACTGCAAAAATGGTTGTGCTTTGGGTTACTTGCCTCTTATATTATAGGTATTAATAATCTAATGTAGGTAATAAGTACTTGTTATTTGGACTTGCTTTTTCAGTCATCGGAAGCTTATTTGATAGTTTTAGCCTAACTTGTATTATTTATCTATTTCAACCTGTCCTTTTTGCTCAGTTTGGATTTATGCTGGCACATAGAGACATGGATATGATATACATAGTTGACTTCCTAATAAAACCAATTTGAAATATCTTAAAGGCTTAATTGCTTTTATGATCATGTTACTCCAGAGTGTCGTGTAATTTGAAACATCAATATCTTTTATTTTGTTACTCACCAATTTTTGTTTTCACAATAACTGAAGGCCAAGAGCTTTCTGGATATTATTGATTGCAATTATTTTTTTCTTTGGAATTGTAATCTTGTCAAATGCATCATGTTGCAAGGGTGAGAAATGCTCTGGCTTATGCTACGCATAATGTTTTTTAGTGAAAATGGATTTGTCTGGATCTCAAGTCCTATTATCATTGCTTCAGATTGTGAAGGAGCTGGTGAGTAGTTTTGCATGACCACTTTAGTATGCTCTTCATAAATTTTTTTCCCAATTTCTGGAAATTTCATTTTTATGTATGTTTACAAAATGTACACCTTTTGACTCAAATTGTTTTCGATATACTGTCAAGAGCATGCTTTTTAATTTCACATCTTTTCCTCTTTGACTTCTCAATAACTCTTTTTGTAAGATAAATGTTACCATGTCAGATCCCAAGCTCCAGAGAAGCTATTGAATCCCCTACTAATGCCATCCCTAAAACCAAAGATGGTTTGATTGATTGGTCACATGCAAATAAAAGCACTTTTTCACATTAGGTTATGAAGCTTTAGAATTTCAGACATGTATTTTTAACTATACAAACCTCATCGTAATAACTTTAAGAAAGATTAGGTGTGTTTGACGATCTTATGATGTGTTTGACGTATTAGGCAAATGTCAGTTTACTAGGTGTGGTTATGTACATTGTAGGAGTAAGGCCCTGTTTCCATAGTTAGCGATTTCCTTTAATTCATATTTGTTTGCTTATTAAATCTTATGGTTTTATATCGGTTTTTCAGGTTGGGTGGTGGGCTGGGGTTTCTGATGAAGAAAAACATCCTTGGGATGTGTGCAGGGAAAAACTAATGTTTCTTTGAAGGACACTAGTCTTTTTGGAGTAACATTCTCTGAAAATCTCAAAACTGACTTCTGCTCTTTGAGGACCAAGGTAATTCAAATTGTTTGGTCTGCTGAATTTACAAGAAAATTCAAGAATTCCAATCAGTGTTTGCCGTGATCAAGTTTTAGACTAATATGGTTTTTTCTACAGAGGGGTTGTAGTCAAATATCAAAGGCTGGAGCTATAAGATCCCAATAAGTATAAAGCAAATGCGAAAGTGCACTTTGACTACTTTGGACTTGTGGCATGCTGATGTTCATCTTGACAAAATTGGGGGTGCAAGACAAAATGGATAGAAAAGTGAATATGTTCCTCAAAAACTTGACATAGATACATAGACTCTCCGGTTTTAGACATTTTTTTATGTATTCTCATTTCCTTAAATAAGGAGCTAAGCCAAGATTGTAGACCTTTGTTTCATATTTTAGTTTTATTTTAGAGTTAAGGATTATGAATTATGTAATGGAATTGATGATTATGTTTTTGGTGAAATGATAAGAACATATTAACTATTATGTTGCATTTATTATTATGTAAAATGAGTATATAAATATACACATACGAATATAAATTGTAGTACAATTTTAATTTTTCAAATGGGTCCCACCTGTCAGTGGGTCCATTTTACAATAAATGTGTATCCTATGGCAACACAATTGATCATGTTGGTGTAGGTGTAAAAAATGTTGCAAATGACCCTACGCTAATGACGAAAAAACTAACACCCGAAAAGTGTTGTCGTAGAAATTTTTTAGCTTCTTGCACCATTTTTGAAGTGTTGCAGAAGACCATCTATGGCGTAGTACTTGGTCCAAACATGAAATCCATTAATGAGGCCCGAAACCCTAATTAAATATTAGTTTCGTAATTATTATTAAGGCTAATTAACAGCTCAATAATACGAGACAAAAATGGACATAACTTCTATAAGAAGTAGCCTCCAAGGCACCTAATCATACATGGAAACTTATTCCTACAAAGAAGGATGTGGATATTCAAGGAGGTGACTTGTCCACCAAGTCTCCTAACCCTACTCTAAATCTAAGGCTCTCAACGCCTCTATAAAGGGCATGATCCCTCATCATCAAAAAAGCATTTTTTGGGAAGAGCTCAATACGTCAGCATTATTTCAGGCATGATCCTCGAATAAGGACATACAAGCCACTACGTCCTTGGTGTGCCCTAGCCGCCTTAGCCCCGAGGGCATCACCAACAACTATGTTTTGGCTTGATTCTTGATATTCATCAAGGTACGTAGGCATCTTGTTAGGATTGACTTAGTCACCGACAACAAGAACAACCATCGTTAAAGCTCGAAGCTCAACCCTTGCATTAAATACACACAAACCCTAGGCATCAATCTCCAACCTTAGTTTTTATGCCACACCATTTGGCGCCGTATGTGGGAAGACAACATCATGATGAACACACGGAGAACACCGGTGACTACGAACACCATCGTCAGCACTTTTGTACCCAAGACCACGGAACAAAGGTATGCACCCCCTTAGACGAGTACCCATATTCCGGGTTCTCAACCCCAAGGATAAATCTCCAAATTACTGAAACCCATGTTGAGGGATTGCAGCCCATAAGGATGAATCCCCAAAGCCAGGAGATGAATCCCCTTCAAATGGTTGTTTCCCTTCAAGGATACGACCTACCCCCATGGAGTATAGATCTCCACCATCGTGATTCTTGTAAACACGAATCCAGCCTATGGACTACCCACCTATCACCCAAACGCAAGAGGCATTGGAGGAAGTGGCCATGCATAGAGAGTGCACAAGCCATATAAACCCCCATATAGCACATGCCTAGGCCCTGTCTATGAAGGAAGGTACCAAGATTATTCTGGACCCTATATCGAGGATTCATCATCTATAGATGATCGAGATCGAGCCCTGAGGAGCAGGCATGTGCAGATAAGGAACCCACTGTTGGGCGTGCCCGAGAAACTTCGGACAGAGTGCCAAGAACGGCACAGGATAGGGTTAAGGCTCATGAAGCCGAGATCCAAAAGTTGAAATAATTTAAATTGTTGAGTTCTCATTTTACTTTACAATAACAATTTGATTTCATTTCTGTTTTGCAAAAAGAATTTTAAACCCCTCCTATAATCTGTGATTGCATTTTTTGGAAATAACAACGAATAAGAGTCTCAATAATATGTTGCATAGGTTTAAAATTCATATGCACAATTTATGTGGAAACAAACTCTACTTATGAGAAATAGTACTTGAATTTACGTGCATTTGGGTGGGTTGACTTTTTTAAAATTCACTTTAAATCTTGTCCAGGTTTTTTATGTTAAAGATTTGTTCTAAGAATATTGTGTTATCCATAACTTTGATTCCTTGGCTACTTTAATTTGAAATGGAGTGAAATATCGATAACTTGTTTTATCTATGATTTTATTCATTTGCAGCATAAATCGCACACATTATATATAACAGGTGTTTAATTGATTTTATTACTGGGTATAGGTATAGCATAAAGAGAACATCTGCTTGCAACGAAATAATTTTTTCAAATCAAATATTTAATTTTTTTGTAGTAAATCATCCAATAATTTTAAAAATGGAAAAAATAAAGGCCTCTGATATGTTTTATAATGCCTCAAAAAACCTATCATGACTACATTCCAATGGTTAAACTAGTTTGGTAAAAATGAATTCTATACATGTTCAAAATCATCAAGTTATAACTTAACAGATTTTGTATTTAATCTAATGAGTCAAATCTTGAAACCAATAATATGTATTTCTATACAAGGTGCAAACTTAATATAGAGAAGTTATGAATATATAATCAGATTCCAAAAAAATACATAATAGAGTGGCATATAAATTAGTACGTAAGTAAAACATTCTAATCAATACAATTAAATTAAACAAGCGCTAGAAGTAACGAGTTTAGCCATGGGCAAAATCACTTAATTTGCTTAAAATTTTAATCATCTCTCTACTTTTCACGACGTGTTTTTCGATTTCTTTCTTACCTAATAAAATGCATGTCACTATACAAACCGTCTTCCTGGTTAAGACCCTCCCCTATATCTCCACTGCAAATCACATGATGATGATTTAGGGACCCATATTTTGCTTTTTAACCAATCGTATGATTGGAGTTTTAGGATGAATTGGCCTAAAACTACATTGTTTAGCTGTGACTTTTGGTGGCTTGGACAACATCAAGGATTTGTAGTTTTCGATGAAGATATTCAAAGAATTGTAGGTGTTGTCGATTTTACAAACGCTAACCTAAGTGCACGTATCGAACAAGTAGTATATAAAATTCGTTCCCACGAGGACTAATTTAAGCAGTTAAATACCAATCACTATCGTTCTCTCAATTCAAGTTAAATAAAATATGATCAAAATTATTTTATGAACTTGTTAGGAATTATTCATCAGTTGTGATGTTAAGAATAGAATTTTATTTATACTTCTTGTATATTCTGATCTTATAAAGGATTTAGCACTTTGTATAGGAAACATGTGTTAGACAGTAATCTGTAGGATTAAGTCAGGAACAGTGCATCAAGTACTACATGTCAGGAACTAAGATTAAATCCTGATATGACAAGTCAAATACTGCTCGAGTACTGATGAGATGGTCAGATCCTGATTCAAGATGGAATCCTGATATCAGTTGTATTACTGATGACGTCATTATGGATGCTACAGAAACTGGCAAGTGCTATAAAACAGGATCTTTGTTTGAAGAACAAGCAAGAAGATATCATGAAGGAAAGAATTTTTTATTGATGGAAACTATCAACTGGACGGCAGAACATTGTCATGTATAGATTATCTTTCTGTTATTAGTTGATAGGTAGCATTATAAATACTCTCTCTATATCATTGTAAAAAGAGTCGAGCGATTGTGAGTCGATAGAATAAGGTTTGTATTCGAGAGTTCGAAACAAACAGAGAGAGATTTGTATTGCCAGCAGTTGCTAAAGGTATTTGTACACCTTTGGTAGAGTTTGTATTTGATCTTATTAATACAAACATTTTGGTTTATTCGTTTGTTCTTGTTTATTTATTCGAGCGAAAATCAGACACGATTATATAACTTGTATTCAACCCCCCCCCCCTTTTACAAGTTATTCGAGTTAACAATTGGTATCAAAGCAGGTTGATTTCGAATAATCATAAAGATCTGCAATCATGTCTGGTTACAAGGATGGTAATACTAAGATCCCTATGCTCAAGAGAAATGAATATACTCTATGGGAAGTAAAGATGTTGCATCATCTGGAAGTAACAGATCCTGATTATCTTGACAGAATCAGAGATGGACCGTTTATCCCAACAAAGGTTGTTGGACAAGCAACCGTTGATGGTGTGGTTGTTCCAGAACATACAACAGAGAAGCCTAAATCTGAATGGACAGATAAGGAAAAAGAGAATGTTCTTAAAAATGCTAAAGTGAGAAACATATTATTCAACAGTCTTGATTCTGTTCTCACTAACTATGTTCTCTCTTGTAAGACTGCTAAGGATATATGGGATAATCTTAAGGTTCATTGTGAAGGAACTAAGCCTGTTAGGAAGAATATGAGGACATTACTTATACAACAGTATGAGTATTTTGAATCCAAGTCTGGTGAGTCAATTACTGATACCTTTGATAGGTTTACAAAACTCATCAATGAGATGGCCATGCATGGTAAATATTATGACTTGGAGGATATGAATACTAAGTTCATGAAAGCCTTGCCTGATTTCTAAAATGAGAAGATATATGCAATTGAGGAAGCTAATGATCTGGATGAGATATCATTAGAGGCAGTGTACGGAAAACTGAGGGCTTATAAACTTGACAAGCAGCAGAAGAAGAGCAGGAGTGAAGGAAAGATGAAAACTGTTGCACTTACTGCTCAATCTGAATCAAAGAATCTTCCAGAGGAACAACATAATGAACCTGCTGTAAAGAACTCAAGGAAGAAGAAAAGCAAAGAAAGTTCTGAGTCAGAGACTACTGATATGGACTCTAAGAACAGTGATTCTGAATCTGAGATGCAGGAACTCTTTGCTATGTTTGCTAAAGCTTTCAAGAAAGGAAGATTAAATAGGAGAAGATTTAGCAAAGGATCTTTTCAAAAGAAAGAGGAGAAGAAGAGTGACAAAGGCAAAAGTACAATTGTCAAGCTTGATATGGCCAAAATCAAGTGCTTTAACTGCAGCGAGCTTGGACACTTTGCTAAGTGAGTGTAAGAAGCCTATGAATTCAGGAACGGGTAATGCAGTCATGGTCACATAGAAGGATTGGGCTTATTCCAGTGATTCTAAAGATGAATTGGATTATGACAACATTGCACTGATGGCAAATGTTTCAGACAAACCTGGATCTCCAAAGAAAACTTCTCCATCTTCTATTAAGGTATCACTTCACTCTCTTGATTCATTTGATAGCTTAAATTCTGAAGAAATTAGATCTATCCATGCTGAGTTTAAGAATCTTATGACTAACTTTAAAATTCTTACTAGTGAAAGAGAAGAACTTAAGGTTAAGAATGATAAGTTAGTTGATAGAAATAATTTTCTTAAATCTGAGTTAGTTCAAATGGAAGAATATAGATTAAGTTCTGATAAAGCTAAGCATGATTATGGTGTTATTCTTGAAGCTTATGACTGTGTCAGAAAAGAACTAGAGGAAGAGAGAGATGTGATTAAGACCATTAACATTTCTGGTAAAAAGACTCAAGAAATCATTGAAAGTGGAATTCGTGGTAAAGTTAATGGTTTAGGTTTTGATAAGGCTAGACAAGAAGAAAAAGTAGCTATTGTCAATGATGATAGTAAAGTAGAAGCTAGCACATCTAAATCTGAAGGTAAGAAAATTGTTTCTGAACTTAAACATGTTAAATTTGTTGATTCAAAAGGTACCCCTGTTGTACACAAGAGAATTAACAATAGTAATTCAGATGAGAAAGTGTTAGAGAAACCTAAGAATGTTAACATAGGGTTTCTGTCTAAGTCTCAGTTGAAACAGAGACTAGATGGTCTTACAGAGTCTAGCAAGATCAAAAGAAATAGGAATGGAAAAGAAGGTATTAACAAAGAGAATAATTACAAGAATGTACCTGATCCACCTAGGAAAAAATGCTATAAGTGTGGAAATCATAATCATTTGGACCTAAAATGCAATCAAAAACCTTCTTGGAAAACCGAGTCCAGATTCCCCAAGACTCAGAAAATTCAATACCAGCCACAAAAAGCTTGTTATCATTGTGGTAGTTTACTTCATTCCATTTACATGTGTAGATAATATCATGAACTGTATTATGACTATTATTCACTGAAATCTGAAACTCCTAGTCACAAACAGTTTGTGAAATCAGAGTCTAAGGTTGACTCTGCAACAGGTAAAGTAAAAGCAAAATCTTCAAAGCCTGTTGTTTCTAAATCTAGTAAGAAAGGAGCCAATCAAAGTTGGGTCCTAAAAAATTTTAACTAGTTACTTTTTGTTTGCAGGGCACAGGAAAGAAGCATTCAATTATCTTGGATAGTGGATGCTCTGGACATATGACTGGAAAGAAGTCCCTGCTTACAAAGTTTGAGAGGAAAGCTGGCCCAGTAATATCTTTTGGTGATGGCAACAAAGGAGAAACTCTGGGATATGGCTCAATTGTTTTGGGGAATGTCATCATAGAAAACATAGCACTGGTTGAAGGCTTGAAACATACACTTTTAAGCATAAGTCAACTGGGTGATAAAGGTTACCAATCAATCTTTGACAAAGAAGGATGCAAAATCTTGAATATGCAAAATGGAGACATTGTTCTAATTAGTCAAAGACATGGTAACATATATGAAGCCAGTTTAAGTGATACATCTAAAGGAATTGTTAGATGTCTCTACAGCAAAACAACAAATGATGAAAGCTGGAATTGGCACAAGAAGCTCTCACATCTCAACTTCAAGAAGCTTAATCAACTTGTTAAGTACAATCTGGTGAGAGGCCTACCACAGACAAATTTTGTGCAAGATGGACTTTGTGATGCCTATCAGCTTGGAAAACAAAGAAGAACCACTTTCAAGACCAAGACTGAAAAATCAATTACTGAACCATTTCACATGCTGCATCTTGATTTGTTTGGTCCAGTAAACATTATGTCTATCAGCAAAAAAAGATATGCTCTAGTCATAGTGGATGATTTCACAAGGTTTACATGAGTGTTCTTTCTACACAAGAAGGATGAAGCTCCTCAACAAATCATTAAACTTGTCAAGAATATTCAGAATAACTCTGAGTACAAAATTAAAGTACTTAAGAGTGACAATGGTATAGAATTCAAGAATTTTACAATGGAGGAAAATAATTGGCTATTCAGACTCTGATTATGCATGGTGTAAAATAATTGGCTATTCAGACTCTGATTATGCAGGGTGTAAAATAGACAGGAAAAGCACTACAGGTACATGTCAATTCTTGGGAAATAGATTGATTTCTTGGGCAAGCAAGAAGCAACAATCTGTCTCAACCTCAACTGCAGAAGTTGAGTACATAGCAGCAGGCAGTTGTTGTGCACAGCTCCTTTGGATAAGAAATCAGTTGATGGATTATGGTATGACACTTAGTAATATTCCTATGTTTTGTGATAATACTAGTGCTATCAAAATTGCAGAAAATCCAGTTCAACATTCAAGGACTAAGCACATTGATGTCAGGTATCATTTTATCAGATAACATATTGAGAATGGTACTGTGGAACTTCATTTTGTTCCTATTGACAAACAGCTTGCAGATATTCTAACTAAACCACTTGATGAGGCTACATTCATTAGGTTGGTAAGTGAGTTAGGAATGTTAAATTTCTAGATCTTTAAACATCTGCAAAAGTAGCAAGGTATGTTGTTTTCAGCTTATAGACTTGATAATTTTGTCAAGATCTATACTTAATTGATAATTGCTTAAGCTGTAACATTTTACTTTGATAAATTTCAGTATGATAGACTTATTGTTATCAGGATCAGGATTGCTATCAGTATGCTGACGTCATCAGGATTTTATCGTCAGTATCAGGATTACAAAATTTGTGTGTGTTGTTGTTTCAAATCCTGAAGTTCATTTTATTTAGTGATCTGATTCTGAGTTCTGTTAAGTGTATGCTAGCAAGCTTTAATTCATTCATACTGATAATTTAAATTGTTTTTCAGATCAATCAATAAACAACAATAGGCAAGTAGATAATAAGAACTTGTATTTTCATTAATCAAAAGCTTTACATACATGAAAATGAAATACAAACATCTTTTTGTCTAATTTCTACTAATAACCCCATTCTTGTCTAAAGTTGTTGCTGTTCTTAGTCTTCACAGATCTACTTCAGGACAAGGAGCATCTCAAGAGTAACTTTGATGATCTACTCCTGGATTCCTTGTCTGGGCGACTTGAATGAGAGCAGCGGACTCAACTCTATTCTTGTTGAGGAGAATGAATAGCATCTCCATCAAGATCAACCTCAGACTCTCGTCCAAATTCTTCATCCTCAAGTTTTGAGGAGGTTAGAGGGAGATTGTATTCAACAGATGGATGTTTTAGAAGCTATGTTATTACAGAGAAGTTGTGTGGTTGTGGAGTTAAGAAAGGCAAAGGACATCAGGTGTTTATAAAGGAAATAATGAGAAACTGAACAGTCATGTTAAATGTTGAAAGTATCGGCGTATATATCAATGCGTATGACTGGCCCTATCATATTTTCAAGATATTTTGAAAATCTAACAAAATATTTTTGTTTGAATTATTGATGTTCTTTTCAGGTTAAATTTTGAGATTGCCACGTGGAACTCCATTTAATCTTTGGAATCAGGATGATAGTGATCTAGAAAACAAGAGTGATTTCATCAGGATTGATGATTATTTTTAATTATTAATCACATTGAGAATTGTGATTATCTTGGTGAAAAAGATCACATTAGGAAATGAAGCTGATCAGCATTGATTTTATTTTACCCTGATTTATTTAATTGAAATCAATTTTGGATTGTATTTTACAAAAATCGTGGATAAACTGCATTTTTCAGGGACTGACACCTCTCAACCTACGTGTCAACGTGGGTTAGTGGGTCTGAAGAATTTTTGAATATATCTTTATTTTGAGACTTTGATTGTTTATTGCTAACTTCTAAATCGTAATTCTTAAGGCAAAAACATTCATTTGAGTTCTGAAAATCTCTAATCAATTTCAATATTTCTCACGTTCTTTTCAGATCAAGAATGGCAGCTTAAAGGAGACAACCAAAATCAGTAGCTTTCAAGTTTGGTGACTTTGATTTTATGACTAATAATCATGTTGCAGCAATCACCAGCAAGAAAGGTGTATCGGCTGATTTTCATCTTGTGATGGATTTTATGGCTATTGGACCTTTGCATTATGCATTGGCAGCATCTCCAGAAATAAATCATGCTGTAGTTTCACAAGCTTGGGAGAATGCTGAAGTAATTGATTCTACTCAGAGTCAAAAAGGTAAGATTGTTCTACATTTAAGACAAGATACTTATGAAATTACTGAATCTGTTGTTAATTCAGTACTTCACTTACCTGTTAATGTTAATTATGCAAGTGAACCATCTGATGATGATGTAAGAACTATGTTGTCTGCACTAGGTTATAATGGACCTCTAGACAACATGAGCCAGTTAAATAGATCTTTTCTTAGGAAAGAATGGTCTTTCTTCATTGATCAAATTGCTAAATGTTTTACTGGTAAATGTAGTTCTTTTCAGCAAATTACTTCTGTTACATCACATATTGCTTATAGTTTGCTTTATGACAGAGTAATTAACATTGGTCACATTATCTTAAGTCAGATGTGTATCAAACTTGGGTCAAGAGATCAAGACAGGAAAATGGTTTATTATCATAGATTTATGCAAATGTTTATTAACCATTTTATTCCTGATGTTGAAGCTAGATTTGGTAGAGAACATTGTGTTTCTTCTTATGTACAGCAAAAGAGAATTTTCTCTGACATTACAAAGAAGGACAATGAAAAGAATCTAGATGAAATACCTGCAATTCATTATCCATATCATGTTCAGGTAGTTCTTAAAACTCATCTTCCTACTTTATATAATTCTTCTTTCTTTTGTGGTGAAATGACTCAGGAATCTCATTTGGAGGAGAACCCCCCTGTGTCTACCCAAGTAGCCCAAAACATTTTAGTCTCTGAAACAATTCAAGAACAAAGTTTTGATCCACAGCCTGTTGTTTCAAAGAAACCAACCTCTGGTGTTTCTCAAAAGACATCAGTTGTAAGGAAGAGAAGATTTGTTGTGTCAAGTACTTGTAGTTCTAGCAAAGATGATGATAATACATCTCTTGCTGAGAGAGAAGAATTGAAGGCTGCAATTCAACTTTCTAAGCTAGGACAAAGAGATGAAGCACCTAGTCACAGCCAGGCTACAGTCTCTCAAAAGGCTGTAGTACTTAAAAAGGGAAAACAGTTACTGGATACTATCTCTCAAAAGACCGTGTCTATTGAAAAAGGATCTCATCCCAAGATCACTTCTGTGTTTGCACCTCTTGAATCTTTTCAGGATAAATCTTTTGCTCACTATACCAGGAGAACAAGGAGAAAGATTCAATTGTCACCTACACACACAGAGTCTAGTCCAACTAACATCATGCAGGTCTCTACAAATGAAGCTACAATCAAGTCAGCAATTGATAATAGAGATCTTGATATTGATTCTTTATGGGAAACTACATTGTCATACAGACTGGCTATGGGAGTTATTTCTATCAAAGTGAAACTATCCAGGCCTGTTCTAGATTTTCTAGTTGAAAGAGTATCAAAACTTTCATTTCCTGAAGAATATGGACTTCTACTTCAAAGACTTGACTTAATGAAGATGTATTTCTATGAATCTTTCAGAAGATAATTAGTCAAGAAATTTGGACTCTCAAAACATGTTGCACTTCATGCATATTTATTTGACAAGGATGTCATTATTGAAGATGTTTCAGCTCAAGGTGAACAACAGGAGGAAGTAGATAGAGAAATGTAGTCAACAGAAGATACTATTGCACCAGTGGTGGATAGTAGGAAAGATCAGATCACAGTCACTGCAACACAAGAACCATCTAGTCAGAGGTTGGATGACTCAGGAGCTGTGATAGTTGATGCTGAAAGTTCTTCTATGATGAATGAAATTGCAAGTGAGAAACCCTATGATATGGAAGGAATGGCTTTGATTGATTTTCCTGAAGATCAAACAAACATTGTTCAGTCAGAGTCTATCCACCTTGAGGGTGAGTCTCAGCAATCAACACTTAAAGACGGTGACATACTAACTATGGTGTCTAATGAAAGTGGTATACTAGAGCCTGTAGTCTCTGGAAGGAAAGAAGATGCTTGTAAGGATTCAGAGACTATGGCAGCTCACTCCTTGGAGAAAACCTCAAGCCCCTTGCCAGATGAGGAATCCTCTCTCCATGCGAGTTCAGGTATAAAAACTTCTTCTAAACTCTATTTTTCTGTAGGTCATGAGAGCACTTATCCAAAATTGAGTGATACACTTGAAAAGATGGATATTGATCCACAATCTGAGAGGCTGGCTCCTGACCAGGCAAAAGGAGAGGTAGAAAGAGTGTTGACTTTAGATAGTCAAAGTGAGAATGAGGGTATGGATGATCAAATCCATGGTGAGGGAGAGAAAATTAGGAAACCACCATCGTTTGATTTCTGGGATCAGGTTTTTCCTAAATCTTGGTCTGACAATCTTGGTATGGATGCTGATACTTATTCTTTTATCAAGATGTATGAGAAGAATGACTTAGCAAAGCACAATGCAAAGCCAGAAGTTAAATCTCAGAAGCAAAAAGAAAGGCTTGCAGGAATTATCAACAGAAGAGGTGAAAGGCTAAGACAAACTTCTACACCACTTGTACCAGAAGAAATTCCTAATGATCCTAGTATTCCTTTGTATGTACTTCCAATATCAGCTAGAATTGAGACATCAACAGTATCTGATCACTCTAAGGAGGAGTCAGGATTTGTAGATGTTAGTACACAGAATACTGGTGAAGGACAGAATGATCATATTTCAGCTTCAGATCAGAAAGATGAAGATTTTTGTAACTCTACTTGAGTATTATTACTTGAATATCATTCTACACAGGCAACTTCTTCTACAAGACTTGAATCTGAAGATATTCCAAACACTTTCAACATTGAAGTCAATTCTGTAGTTTTACAAAACATTCAGAAATCTCAAATTGAAATTCAATCAAGACTTCAAACACTTGAAGATAACCAAGTCACTATTATGGAAAATCAAACAGTTCTGATGAATCTCATTTGTTTAGTTACTGAGTCTCTTGGAATCAATGTTGTTGATGTCAAAAAGGGGGAGATAAAAACAATTCAAAGGCAACAGACTGGGGGAGATAAACAGACTGAGAGAGATAAAAGAAAAAACTAAGGATGACAGAGGTGAATCTTATCAAGGAAGTAGTAAAGGAAAAGAAGCATCAAATAGTTGAATTCTTTCTTCTAAGTACTAGATACTTCGTCTACATCTAAAGAAGGAGGTACTTAACTTCATGATTTTTGAATTTATAAATTCTATTCTGGTTGTACTGTTATATGTTTTGACATCAACAACTCAGATTTATGCTTCAGATCTTAAAGCATAAATAGGGGGAGATTGTTAGGAATAATTCATGAGTTGTGATGTTAAGAATAGAATTTTATTTATACTTCTTGTATATCCTGATCTTATAAAGGATTTAACACTTTGTATAGGAAACATGTGTTAGACAGTAATCTGTAGGATTAAGTCAGGAACAGTGCATCAAGTACTACTTGTCAGGAACTAAGATTAAATCCTGATATGACAAGTCAAATACTGATCGAGTACTGATGAGATGGTCAGATCCTGATGCAAGATGGAATCCTGATATCAGTTGTATTACTGATGATGTCATTATGGATGCTACAGAAACTGGCAAGTGCTATAAAACAGGATCTTTGTTTGAAGAACAAGCAAGAAGATATCATGAAGGAAAGAATTTTTTATTAATGGAAAATATCAACTGGACGGCAGAACATTGTCATGTATAGATTATCTTTCTGTTATTAGTTGATAGGTAGCATTATAAATACTCTCTCTATATCATTGTAAAAAGAGTCAAGCGATTGTGAGTCGATAGCATAAGGTTTGTATTCGAGAGTTCGAAACAAACAGAGAGAGATTTGTATTGTCAGCAGCTGCTAAAGGTATTTGTACACCTTTGGTAGAGTTTGTATTTGATCTTATTAATACAAACAGTTTGGTTTATTCGTTTGTTCTTGTTTATTTATTCGAGCAAAAATCAGACACGATTATATAACTTGTATTCAACCCCCCCTTCTACAAGTTATTCGAGTTAACAGAACTACTCCTAAAATATAAACATTTATATAACAAATCAACTTAAGAATAAAACAAGAGTGAAAGTATCGAGGCCTTTAATTTCCTCTTGAGTCTTACAAGTATCATTCATTATCTCTAATTTCATTTTCTACTCGCTAGTCTAGGGTACATAACTAATCAAAAGGATCTTCTGAATCTCAAGTGATTCTAACTCATAAGATTAACTTCCATATCCCTATGTAAGTTTAAATCTATTAGCAACATTAACACATAGCCCTAATGTGACTACTTGGGGTGATTAGGTATATTCGTATCTTAAACACAAATTAACAGAATTGTTAATTAAAAGTTATATTTATTGGGTCTAATCTAGGTTGTCTTTTCCAAGCATCACCTAAATTACTGATTCAATTACAAAGCTAATTACTCTTTGTAAAGCATTACACAAAAATCAATATAAACGACCATAACAAACATGAAATAGAGAATTAAAAAGAACACTTATATTATAGGGAGAAATTGGTATAACAATGTTTTGGAGGTTTGCTGGATTAACGGAGCAAAATACAGATATTTTGCTAGTGAAAGAAGAACAAGGATTAGGGTTTTGGTGTTTAGGTGTGGCTCAACTTGTATGGTGATTTCAGGGTTAACTATTTCTCATCCATACCAAGGTGCCTACATACCCTATTTATAGGGATCAAGCCATACGTAGTTTGTTTTTACTAAAACACGCAAGCGTACGTGGTCACAAGTAATACAGATAGAAGTCAAGTTCGTTCCCACAGAGATCTGGCTATGGTTTTAATTCAGTAGATGTACCTATGCAATAATGTATGATTATTATTCACTGCTAAGACAATTAACAAATTGGGTTTAGATTAACGAAAAAAAACAAATTAACAAACTATGAATTAACTAACTAACTAGAATTTAAATCAAATTACTTCTGCAAGAGAAAACATGGAATCCTAACTTCATTAAATACTTCGCTTAGATCTGACGCCTTTAATCACTATATGCAATGGTTATGATATCTGATCGGATAACACGAAATAAGTACACGCTACCTGTCAGCATACGTATACCAAACTACCCTTACATCCACAAAAGAGATAGAAGATGAATAGACACCAATTATGCTTAGACCCTATATGTCTATAGAATTTTAAAAACATAACGGTTGAAAAGCAAGTTATCCATAAAGATCACACAGGGCAGTATAAGTATTTTCATCTCACACCACGAATCATATTGATAAACAATTATGAACCTATGCTAGCATGGCAAGTTCTAAATCTCAAGATCCACTTTCACTTCACAAGAGATTAACAAATTAGATGTTCATGACGCATCTATCAATTAAGCATAACCATACGAGGATATCAGATATACATCATACACAGATCTTTAAAGCAATCAAGATACTAAAACTCCATAAATAAATCCGTTAGAATCCCATAACAACGATTAGTTCATAATCGAACCTCTCGTCATCATGGGATCTGATGAAACCCTGATAAAAACAAAGTATGAAAATATACAAATAAAACTAAGTAATTGATATGTAATGGTTCTACTCCTAATGATGATGATCTAATTTTACAAGGGTTGGATGTGTTTATATAGGCTCTAGACATCTTGCCCAACAAGAAAATACCAAATCAGAATTATAATAGAAGTACGTTTCCTAAACTGATTCTGATTTAAAGGGAAATTCGCAGCTATCTTTTCTTCAGATTTTCTGGAACGTTCCAGCTGCAATTGGGCCTCTGGACCACTTTAGAATGATAGAAAATCTCGTTATCTTTGCGAGGAGAGTAAGATCGCCCAAAACTGACTTCTAGAACTCAAGATATGGCCCAAACAGTGAATCTCACGCGTGCAGCCCAATAAATCCGAATTTTAATAAATTAAATCTCCAAAAACGACAAAAACATCCACCATAATCAACATCCTTGTAAATCTGCACAACTAAACAAAACACATCAAAACTACAAGAAACTTGAGCCCAAGACAATCAATTTAAGCCGATTTAGAATGCTCCAAGTGGATATAACTCCACTTATCACACCCCCAAACTTAAACCGATGCTTGTCCTCAAGCATAAACAACTAACACTAACTAATTAGTACCACTTCCGTAGGTGATCACGGTTGCATCTGGCATATGCAACAAGCCCTTTAAACCCCTAGGCAGCCCTAGTGGATGAGTAAGGTCTCGTGAGGGCCTATAGCGAATGTACCCACAAAATCCAATGCAATGCAACTAAATGAAAATGCAATTAATCTAGTCTAATATCCTACCATACCTTCAAATCCTCTCATGCCATATCAACTTAAGAATCAAAGTAAATACGCAATGTCTTGGTGTCGAAAGTGCAAGCATTCACATAGTCTACTTAATGAACATGCATAAGTTCTCACAAGTCCATGTCAAGTGTAAGAATAAGTTAGTAAACATGCTAAGCCTACAAGAGCACATCTTTGAGACAACACTCGGGATCTCATACGCAAGAACAAGCAAACACTCACAATCCACTCACAAAAGAATATTCACTCAAGAACAAGGGTAAGTGTATCACTCAATTCCAACAAAATCATAAGCATGCTTGACATTTGGTATCAATCTAACTCTTAACACAACATACATCAATGACGATAATCAAAAGGTCTTTAATTGGATTGTAACGGGGCTAGGGACAAGGTAAGTCAAATAAGCCAAAACAGGTGAAGTGTCAAAAGCTAGTAAGTACCATAATAAATCATACACAACACCCTGTTTTCCCCCACATAATTTTTACTAAAAACAAACACTCGACTAATCGACTGAAATAGGATCACAACAACACAAACATGCTCTCATAATATATATATTTTTTCTTTTTCTTTTTTCTCTTTTTTTCTTTTTTTTTCTTTTTTTTCTTTTTTTTTTCTTTTTTTCTTTTTTTTTCCGAGAGCTAAATATAACACAAACAATAATATAAACAATAACAATGATCCCACAATTTTATTACACATGCCGACTATCAAGTAAACAACCCAATTTCAATATTTTCCCCCAAAAGTATGACCAACAATAAACCCCTCCTTGCACACCTTATTACTCCCTTAAGCACTCTACTAGCCTTTGACAATATGGGTTCAAATTAATGTATGGCCAATACAAGAAAAAGGTCTAGGCAAGTAATGTAGTATGTCACCGAAAAAATAGGATTAAGCTCAACGGGTTAACTAATTGATCATGTAAATATGGTGTGGTAATATGGGAAAATATGCGGTTATTCCTAATGCATTTATCATTTTAATCGTCAAATAATGTCATACGTTTCAAGAAAGACCTCAAACAACTGCTAGCAATGCAAACAATCCGTGGACACTCAAGCAAACGAATAAATTGCAACAAATATGCAATAAGGCTCAAAAACTCACTTGGTGGAAAAACATACTCAATCCCAAGCAAAAATCTCTCTAACGCACCGACTTGTATTCAAAGCATGCAAACTAAATCATCTTGCACATATTCATGTCCTTCTAATTACTCACAACATTCAATAAGTCTACTAGCTTCAACTCACTAGTGTATGTGTGTGCACAAGAACAAAGCATATCACTTCTCAATCAAAAGCGTCAACAACACAAAATTCCTATCAAGCATGGGTGCAAATGCAAACTACTATGAACCCACATGATATACGAACAAAAAAAAACAGAATGTCCTATATGAAACAAACATAGATAACACAAACATAAATGCATAATTTACTACTACTAATATGCAAAACATGAAATCCTACATGAACAAATAATACAACAACAACTACTAATCCCTCAAACCACCCCAAACTTAAAATATTCAATGTCCTCATTGAATGGAAGTAAATACAAGGGATAACAGAAAACATACCTGAATACCGAAGCATACCCAACAATTTTTTTTTCTCGCAAAAATCCCCTTTCCTTAGCAATTGGCCTCAAAACAACCGATTAAATTTAACCTCCGCCATCGAAAACGAAATTTCCCAACATTAGCACTATCTCTCCCATGCTTACGAGCCAAAAGAATCAATACCCAACTCACAAGAAGCTCCACCAAAAATTACCAAGCAATACCACACCAAAAATAGGCAAATACCTAGAATAATACAAAATCCCAATTTTTCAAGAACACAAATTCGTAATCAAAATAAAATTTGAGAGAAGAAATAAACCCACTACGAATCGGAGAGGTGAACTTGCAATTAATTCCTCTTTAGAATTGAATTTTTGGAGATTTAAATAAATAGAAGAGGAATTGGATTTGTATGGCTAGATGTGTGTATATATATATAAGATGATGGATAGATGAGATTTAAAAATTTAGAGTGTAGGAGAGATTTGTAGAGGTTAAGATTTGATGTAGGATAGATATAGGAATTTAGAATTGAAGAAATTTGGGTTAGGATAGAATTTAGGGGAATTTTTATGGTTAAAAACTAGAATTTTCGAGAAAAATCTGGTCAGAACAGGGGTATAACGCATCTCGTGGCTGCGTTACAGGGCAACAGGCACGGAACAGGGTAGACACGCAGGAGCTACCTGCGTGTTAGGGGGTGTAAACGGCTGTAACGCCAGCGCAAACTACGCAACTGAGGGTCAACCTGCGCGGAATACAGTAACGCTGGCGCAAGTCGCGTTACTGTTCACTTTTTTTTCTTTTTTTTTTTGCACAGATTTTTTTTTTCACTACACTCATTCTTTTTTTTTTTTTCATACAACACTCAAATTTTTTTTTTCTTCCTACACTAATGCATGGGTTGCCTCCCACGAAGCGCTTCTTTAACGTCAATAGCTTGACGTTACTTCCAAGTCTCCATTAAGGATGATAATAGTTCGCCTGGTCCTCTCTTCGCGAGACTTCATCGTCATCAAGGCGGCACACCTTCTGCCCCTTCTCCTCGCTTGGCCTATTCGTATGACAACTATGTCCTCTTCCAATGCCTTCATCTGTTGACCTAAAATCTGTCAATTTGTAGAACAACACACATTCGCGGGCTTCACTTGAATATAATGGAGGAGGGTAAATGTAAGTTGCTGTAGCCTTTGGTTCCTCAAAAAGAACTTCCTCCATTGGCTCTAATGCGCTACCTCCATCTTTATACTCTGAGACAAGTAGAAGACCTGCATCTTTTCCATGTTCATCAGCCTCTTGGGACGCACATACCAATTCTTGAAATTTGCGTAGCTCATCAGTGTCTGTCCCAAATAGTGCCCACTCCAAATCATCCACCATCCTAGCATGATCAAATTCCTCACATGGCTTGTGAACACTCACCTCACCTTGGAATTTGTCTTCCTCAAGAAAAGACTCAATTGTACTATACTCAATATTTGACCATGAAACAACCTCATCAATCAGCACCTTAGAATCCCGGAGATCAGCCAAGCCGAGCGACTCACACTCTTCCACCTCATCACTATCCACCACAGGTTCTGATAAAACAGAATTTTCTTCTTTTTCTATAGAATCCTGATCATGAATTCCTTCTTCATCCTCAATTGCTGAATTCTGATCGTTCGTGACTTTTCCAGATCTGAGTGTTATGGCCTTAACCTGCTCCATGCCATCTTGTTTTCCTGGATTCACCTCTGTGTCACTAGGAAGAACTCCCTGTGGCCCGTTGAGAAAGGCACTTGCAATTTGCTCAAACTGATCCTCTAATGTCTTGAGAGATACCTCCTGACTTTTAATCATCAACCTCAATTCATCCAATTCAGATTTTTCATTCGAAGATTGACCATCATCCCCATGAAACTGTTGTTGCTGAAAATCTTGATTGTTGCTCCAGTCGAAATTGGGATGATAGGTGGCTGGAGCTGGTTGCGAAGGTTGCTGGAAGTTGCTCACAAACTGTGCCGATTCAGAAGATATGGCACATTGACTCGTCTCATGTGCGCCCTCACATAGCTCACAAAACTAGCAACTTGAGACACCCCATGCTTTGACATAAAATCCAATTTCTTATTAAGTGCCTCTAGCTGAGTTGCTAGAGCTGTGACTGTATTAACTTCCAGAATTCCTGATAATTTGCCTTGTGATAATCTCTGAGTTAGATTCTGGTATTCATTCGCAGCCATCATCTCAATCAACTCATAAGCTTCCGCATAGCTCTTAGCCCACAGAGCTCCACCTGATGCTGCATCTAGCATGGGTCTTGACTGTGCACCCAAGCCATTATAAAAACAGTTAATCACCATCCAATCAGGCATCCATTGATGTGGACACTTCCTTAGCATCTCCTTATATCGCTCCCAATCCTCGCACAAAGATTCTTCAGACTGCTGTGAAAATTGAGTAATAGCGTTCCTAATTGCTACGGTCTTTGCCATGGGGAAAAATTTAGTGAGAAATTTCTGAGCAAGATCCTCCCATGTCAAAATAGAACCTGCTGGTAGAGAATGTAACCAACCCTTAGCTTTATCCCTCAAAGAGAATGGGAAAAGTCTCAATTTCATAGCATCTTCCGACACCCCGTTGATTTTGAAAGTGTCGCAGATCTCAATGAAATTCCGAATATGCATGTTAGGATCTTCAATCAGAGCACCCCCAAACTGAACCGAATTCTGCACCATCTGAATTATGCTAGGCTTGATTTCGAAAGTATTAGTTGTAATAGCTGGCCTGACAATGCTAAATTGGATGTCACTGATCTTTGGTTGAGAATAATACATCAATGCTTTCGCTTTTGCTGCTTCTCCCATTGCTACCTGCAACATACAAAACTAAACAACTATGTAAGAAACAATCCGAGTCAGTGAACTCTAACGACTACTACTGACAAGCACATAAACAAAAAATAAAACACCGATGATCCCCGACAGCGGCGCCAAAAACTTGTTTTTACTAAAACACGCAAGCGTACGTGGTCACAAGTAATACAGATAGAAGTCAAGTTCGTTCCCACAGAGATCTAGTTATGGTTTTAATTCAGTAGATGTACCTATGCAACAATGTATGATTATTATTCACTGCTAAGACAATTAACAAATTGGGTTTAGATTAACTAAGATTAACTAAAAAAAACAAATTAACAAACTATGAATTAACTAACTAACTAGAATTTAAATCAAATTACTTCTGCAAGAGAAAACATGGAATCCTAACTTCATTAAATACTTCGCTTAGATCTGATGCCTTTAATCACTATATGCAATGGTTATGATATCTGATCGGATAACACGAAACAAGTACACGCTACCTGTCAGCATACGTATACCAAACTACCCATACATCCACAAAAGAGATAGAAGATGAATAGACACCAATTATGCTTAGACCCTATATGTCTATAGAATTTGAAAACATAACGGTTGAAGAGCAAGTTATCCATAAAGATCACACAGGGCAGTATAAGTATTTTCATCTCACACCACGAATCATATTGATAAACAATTATGAACCTATGCTAGCATGGCAAGTTCTAAATCTCAAGATCCACTTTCACTTTCCAAGAGATTAACAAATTAGATGTTCATGACGCATCTATCAATTAAGTATAACCATACGAGGATATCAGATATACATCACACACAGATCTTTAAAGCAATCAAGATACTAAAGCTCCATAAATAAATCCATTAGAATCCCATGACAACGATTAGTTCATAATCGAACCTCTCGTCATCATGGGATCTGATGAAACCTTGATAAAAACAAAGTATGAAAATATACAAATAAAATTAAGTAATTGATATGTAATAGTTCTACTCCTAATGATGATGATCTAATTTTACAAGGGTTGGATGTGTTTATATAGGCTCTAGACATCTTGCCCAACAAGAAAATACCAAATCAGAATTATAATAGAAGTACGTTTCCTAAACTGATTCTGATTTAAAGGGAAATTTGCAGCTGTCTTTTCTTCAGATTTTCTGGATTGTTCCAGCTGCAATTGGGCCTCTGGACCACTTTAGAATGATAGAAAATCTCGTTATCTTCGCGTGGACAGTAAGATCGCCCAAAACTGACTTCAAGAACTCAAGATATGGCCCAAACAGTGAATCTCACGCGTGTAGCCCAATAAATCCGAATTTTAATAAATTAAATCTCCAAAAACGACAAAAACATCCACCATAATCAACATCCTTGTAAATCTGCACAACTAAACAAAACACATCAAAACTACAAGAAACTTGAGCCCAAGACAATCAATTTAAGCCGATTTAGAATGCTCCAAGTGGATATAACTCCACTTATCATAGTTCTTGGGTAATAAGTTACCTAGATGGGCTAGGGTTTTAGAAGATAAGTCACGGCCCAAGCCCACTCGTTTTAAGGCTGATGTGGCAATGAGTCATTAACTCTATCCATGATCCATGGCCCAAAGAAGGAAACCGATGATCTCGCATGGTTAGATTCGAGGCCTCTTCAGCGAGGTTGGTAGAGAAGTAACAAGGGCCTGGCATGCGACCTCATGGGGCCGAGACATGCAGAGCGGACCCAAATATTGATACTCCTATGGTTTTGATGATCACATTCAGCAAGCTATTTGCTTGTAGTTTGATATAAAACATTGTGTTATGGTTGTACTAACTTGGTTTTGCAGGGTATATTAAGTCTACTAATTGTTTACAGAGAATATATATACAGCAAGCCATTTGGTGTTACAACAGAGACAGTTTGGCAAGCCATTTGCACTGACAGACACAAACAGCAAGCCATTTGCAAACTGCCAGAAATCCTGAAGATAAATATCAAGACAAATTCTCATGGATTTATTTCAGGAAATATATTGTGAGGATTCTTTATTATATAATACGTACACAATATATTCTAGAGCTCAAATCGTTTCAAATATCTTTCTTTAAATTATTTTATAAAACTTATAGGAGTTTCCTTATTTAAAAGATTTTCTTTCTTCAAAATCTCCTATACACGTTTTTATATCTATACGAATCAGAAGGTTAAGTTTTCATCGATCTCTTTCTCTCAAACCTTCTGTCTAACGTTCACAAGAACGTTTGTAAAATCTCTAACCAATTGAACGTTGGAAATTGATTTCAAATCGTTCGAATAATTGGTGATTGATTTTCTGAACGTTGGTGTGAAGCTTTATAAACCTGATTCTTGTGTTCATTCATTCCTAACAATCCAGAGAAAAACATTCAAGCACACAAGATTAAAAACAACACGGTTTTCATTGCTATATTCTTTTGATTCTCTCGAGCTCTTAATATATTCATACGTGCTATATCTTAGAGAGTTCAGTGTTTGAGTTGTATTCATCTATTGATTGTATTGTTTGAATTGTAAGGTTTAGTTGTTGGACAAGTTGGCTTGGGAACTAGGGTTTGGTGATCGTTGCTAGAGAAGTATACTTGGGAAGTATAGCTTAGAGAGCAAGTTCAGAAACAGGAGTTCAGCATGCCATTTGTCAACAGCTGGGTATTAAGGGAGATATATTATTGTATCTTGTAATTGGTTTTATTTCAGTGATCAATAATATATTCTCTTACCAAGTTGGTAAGGGACCAGGACGTAGACCTTAGGGGTTAGGGGTCGAACCTGGCTAAAAGTCTCTGTGTTCTTTATTTTCTGCTCTTTACTTACTGCTTGCATTTAGCTTACTATTTCTGCACTTTACTGTACTTGTTATCTGTGCATTCAGCATACCATTTGTCTCTGCATAAAACGAAATCAGCAAGCTATTTCTGGTAATTTTTAAAATCAGACTTAGTTAAATATAGTTGGCCATTTACACCTATTCACCCCCCTCTAGGTGTGCATTTTCATTTGGTATCAGAGCCTTGGTATACTAACAATTCTGTAACAGGAAAGTATTCGATCATAATGGCTGAAAACTATCCCGAAGGAAAATCTGATTTTAGGCCTCCACTTCTTCATGGCACACACAACTACCACTGGTGGAAAAGCAGCATGGAAACTCACTTATCCAGAGATCCATTAGTTCTGAGAGTTGTGCAAAAAGGTCCATATGTCTTTCTTGATAAGGATGGCAAGCCAAAGGATGTTGATGATCTCACTCCGGATGAATTAATCAAACTTGGCTACAATGGAAAGGCAAGGAGTTCTCTTATGAATGGTTTGAACCAGGCTGAATATGATAAAGTATCTTCACTCAAATCAGCAAAAGAATTGTGGGATGCTTTGGAGACTTATCATGAAGGTTCGAAATCTCTAAAGAAGGTGAAACTTAGCAAGCTAATGAATGACTTTGGAAACTTCAAGCTTAATGAAGGTGAAACTATCAAGGATAGTCAAGCACGGTTTCAAGTTACTATTAACTCACTGAAGAGGCTTGGAAAATCTATACCACAAGATGAAATCAATATGAAGGTCTTAAGTGCAGTACCATTTATCTACGAAGCCAAAGTTACTGCCTTGGAATCCTCACCACTTATTGATACTATGGATCACTTGGCTGTATTTGCTGAGCTAGAGCAATTTGAAAGCAAGATAAATGGAAATCAGGTGGGAAGTTCAAGTGTTAAAGCTCCAACAGAAAAGATGAAGAATATGGCTCTCCATTCTAAAAACAGCAAGCCAATTGACTCTGATGGTGAATCTGATTCAGATGAGGAACTTGCACTTATTTCAAGAAGATCAAGAGGCTGATAGAAAAGAAAAATATGATGAAAAGGGAAAGAGGTGGTTTCTACAACAACAAGAAAGGCTCAAAAGACTCTAAGGAGGAAACTTGTTTCGAATGTGGCAAGCCAGGTCATTATAAAAGGAACTGCTACAAACTAAAGTCAAAACAGCCTACTGTTTTCAAGGACAAGAAGAAATCAAAGGCTCTACTGACTTGGAGTGATGATGATTCAGATTCCAGTAATGACTCAAGTGAAGAGATGGTGAACTTAGCACTTGTTGGAATGGAAGATGAATCTGTTCTTGGAAATTCAGAAGGAGTGTATGCTGAAACTGATTCTGAAGAGGATCAGAGTGAGGTAAACTCTTTTAATGATTATATTTCTTCAGATGATACTTTGTTAGATTCACTAACCAAGCAGGAACAAAATAGTGTTACAATTGAAGAACACATGGCACTAAAGGCTGAAATCAGCAAGCTGACTGATAAGAATGCCTATTTATCCAAAATGGTAAAAGATCTGTTGCCAAAAATGGAAGAATGGGATTCAAATTCATTCAGTAAAGCTACAGAGATCAAGGAACTAAATACTAAGAATAGACATTTAGAGGCTAATGTCAAGTTACTTGAAAAGAGAAACAAGACCTTGACTGAAGAAATCAAAGAGCTAAGGTCTGATGTCAAAACTAAAGCTAAAGCATTGGAATCATACAAAATGAAGGAATCTAGTCAAGCCGAATCTTCAAAAACTGCTGAAAAGAGAGTTCAGCAAGCTGAACTCATCAAATAGCAAGCTGAACTCATCAAACAGCAAGCTGAAGTGATCACCCTCCTAGAAACAGAAGTTAAAGATCTCAAGAAGGGCATGGAAACTTTTGTTCAAGGTGAAGACACTTTAAAAACAATGATGAAGAAGGCAAATGTACCTTTGGTCAGAGAAGGTGTTGGTCTAAACTTCAACAAGAAAGATAAGGTGCTCAAATATGATGGAAGGAATGGCATTCCCTACAATTATGCTATGCCTTGGAAGACATGCAATAAATGTGGTGGAAAAGGACATCTGGAAAAGAATTGTGTGGTTCAAGTATATCATAAGACAAAAATAGCATACCAGAATGGACCAGTCAGACAGCAATCAGCATACCAGAATGTTTCTGGCAGAAGACAAACAGCTTACCAACAGAATGATCAGTCCCCAAAAGTGGTCCAAATGTGGATCAAGAAATCTGATTTAAATGCTTTATATATTCTTGCTACTAACCAACCTGGACCCCAACCTATATGGGTACCAAAACATTGAGTTATTTTTGTTTGTTTTGTAGATGTGCCTTGCTGCTAAGGTCAAGTCAAAGTAATGGATCTTGGACAGTGGATGCACAAGACATATGTGTGGAGACAAATCTCAGTTTATGAATCTCAAAATGAAAAAGGGTGGAAGAGTGACAATTGGGAATAGCAAAACTCTTCAAATCCTTGGTACCGGTTCTATTAGTAAAAGTAATATTTCAATTGATAAAGTTCAATATGTCAAAGGTCTTTCTTATAATTTGCTGAGTGTTACTCAATTATTTGATGATGGACATCATGTTGAATTAGGCATTGATAAAGCTATTATTACTATTGGTACTAACAAATTCCCCCTAGTTACTAAAAGGGAAGGAAATATATATGTATTAGACTTTGATATGCAGGAAACAACGTGCTGTTTGGCTGCAGTGGATAATAGCCCATTTATTTGGCATAGAAGATTGGGACATGCACACATGGATTTGCTCAGAAAGTTATCAAGCAAGAAACTAGTGAGAGGGCTGCCCAAGCTAAAGTATGTTAAAACAGAAGTCTGTTCAGCTTACCAATTGGGAAAACAGCTTCGAAGCACTCACAAATCAAAGAAAATGGTATCTACTTCTAAACCCTTAGAGCTTCTGCATTTGGACTTATTTGGTCCAGAAGCTTACAAGAGTATTGGAGGTAAACAATATGGTTTTGTGATTGTAGATGATTATTCTAGATTTACATGGGTATTATTTCTTCATTCTAAAGATTGTGCTTTTGATGAGTTTAAGAAGCTAATCAAATTACTTGAGAACAAGTTGAATATAAGACTTGTAGGTATAAGGAGTGATAGAGGAGGTGAATTTCTCAACAAAGACTTCATTGATTATTGTGAAAAAAGAGGAATTACACATGAATTTTCTGCACCAAGGACTCCACAACAAAACAGAGTGGTAGAAAGGAAGAACAGGTCACTACAAGAAACAGCAAGGACTCTTTTGCAAGAAAGCAAGCTGCCTAGAAGTTTTTGGGCAGAAGTAGTGAATACAGCATGCTATGTGTTGAACAGAGTCATAATTAGGCCTATTTTGAACAAAACTCCGTATGAATTGTTGAGGAAAAAGAAGCCAAACATTAGTTACTTCAAAATCTTTGGCTCAAAGTGTTTTGTGCTCAAGACAATTGATAATGATGAATTTGCAGGTGAAGCTGATAATATACAACCTCAAGTTACTGGAAATCAGTAAGCCAACAATTCTGCTGAAACTGGAATTCAGCAAGCCAACAACATTACTGAGAATGGAAAACAGCAAGCTGGAAATGCAAATCAGCAAGCTGAAGTGGTCAGATTAACTTCACATGAAGAAATTGCTCAACATTCTCTACCAAAGGCTACAAGGATAGTAAAGAATCATCCTCCAGAACTTGTTATTGGAAATATTTCAGATGGAATCATAACAAGGAGAGGAAAAGCAAACTTTTGTGCTTATGCCGCCTTTTTAGCTCAAGAAGAACCCAAAAATATCAAAGAAGCATTAGAAGATGAAAATTGGATCATGTCAATGCAAGAGGAACTCAACCAATTCGAGAGATGTGATGTTTGGGAACTTGTAAAACCACCAGAAGATGCTTCTATCATAGGAACCAGATGGGTGTTCAAGAACAAAGTGGATGAATTTGGAACAGTTACTCGAAATAAAGCAAGGCTCGTGGCTCAAGGCTATAATCAATAAGAAGGAATTGATTTTAAAGAAACATATGCACCTGTAGCTCGTTTAGAATCAATCAGAATGCTTCTTGCCTATGCATGCTACAAGAAATTCAAGTTATAACAAATGGACGTAAAAAGCGCATTTCTAAATGGCGTGCTGGATGAGGAAGTCTATGTCAAACAGCCTCCTGGATTCGAACATGAGAAGTTTCATGACTATGTTTACAAGCTCAAGAAGGCATTATATGGTTTAAGGCAGGCCCCAAGAGCGTGGTATGAGAGGCTTAGTAAGTTTCTTCTCAAAAATGGATTCATTCGAGGTAGTATCGATCCCACATTATTTACAAAGCAAAATGGTAAAGATATTCTTGTTGTACAAATATATGTGGATGATATTGTATTCGGTGCTACTAATGAATCTATGTGTGAGTGGTTTTCTAAGTGCATGTACAATGAATTTGACATGAGCATGATGGGGGAACTCAATTATTTCTTGGGTCTCCAAATCAAGCAAACCATTGATGGTATTTATGTGCATCAATCAAAGTATACAAAGAATCTGCTCAAAAGATTTGGTTATGAAGATGTCAAAGCAAAAACAACTCCTATGACTCAAAACAGCAAGCTGTTTGCAGATGAGAATGGTAAGGAGGTGAATGTCAAAAGGTATAGAGGTATGATTGGAAGTTTATTATATTTAACTGCCTCAAGACCTGATATCATGTATAGTGTATGTGTTTGTGCAAGGTTTCAATCCAACCCTAAAGAGTCTCACTTAAATGCGGTTAAAAGAATTTTTAAATACTTAAGTGGTACTATCAATCTTGGTTTGTTCTATCCTATCACAAATACTTTTGATCTCGTGGGGTATAGTGATGCAGATTATGCAGGGTCTCAAACTGATAGAAAGAGTACAAGTGGTGTTTGTACATTCCTTGGACAAAGCTTGGTTTCATGGCAAAGCAAAAAGCAAGCTTCTGCTGCTCTATCAACGGCCGAAGGAGAATATTTAGCAGCTGGTAGCTGTTGCTCTCAAATTTTATGGATGATTCAAACTCTAAGGGATTTTAATATCAAGTGTGGCAAGATTCCAATATATTGTGACAACACGAGTGCTATCAATATCTCCAAGAATCCTTTGAATCACTCAAGAACGAAGCACATTGACGTTCGCCATCATTTCTTGAGAGATAATGCAGCAAAGGGGAAGATTGAGTTGGTATTTGTCTCAACTGAAGTTCAACTGGCAGATATTTTCACAAAGCCATTGGCAGAAGAAAGATTTGCAGCCATACGAATGGAGCTTGGCATGTGTACAGTGTAGTCAGCAAGCTGACAAGCACAGAACGGGTAACGTTGGCTTACCATTTGTATCTGAACAGTTTATATGCCATTACCATGATTTGATTTTTTAATTTTATTTCTCTATGCTTATTCCAGACCTGGACTAATATTCTTTTTGTTGAATTTTTGATGGATTAAGGGGGAGAAATTTAGGAGAACCGTTTGGTCAAGATATTCGATTTGGATATGATTGATTATGCTTGTTTATCTTGATTCTGTTTTATATCAAAATGTACTAATATGCAGGGATTTAGGGGGAGCTTTCTTATTCTCCTAAATAGTGTGTAATCATCAAAAAGGGGGAGAATGATACTCCTATGGTTTTGATGATCACATTCAGCAAGCTATTTGCTTGTAGTTTGATATAAAACATTGTGTTATGGTTGTACTAACTTGGTTTTGCAGGGTATATTAAGTCTACTAATTGTTTACAGAGAATATATATACAGCAAGCCATTTGGTGTTACAACAGAGACAGTTTGGCAAGCCATTTGCACTGACAGACACAAACAGCAAGCCATTTGCAAACTGCCAGAAATCCTGAAGATAAATATCAAGACAAATTCTCATGGATTTATTTCAGGAAATATATTGTGAGGATTCTTTATTATATAATACGTACACAATATATTCTAGAGCTCAAATCGTTTCAAATATCTTTCTTTAAATTATTTTATAAAACTTATAGGAGTTTCCTTATTTAAAAGATTTTCTTTCTTCAAAATCTCCTATACACGTTTTTATATCTATACGAATCATAAGGTTAAGTTTTCATCGATCTCTTTCTCTCAAACCTTCTGTCTAACGTTCACAAGAACGTTTGTAAAATCTCTAACCAATTGAACGTTGGAAATTGATTTCAAATCGTTCGAATAATTGGTGATTGATTTTCTGAACGTTGGTGTGAAGCTTTATAAACCTGATTCTTGTGTTCATTCATTCCTAACAATCCAGAGAAAAACATTCAAGCACACAAGATTAAAAACAACTCGGTTTTCATTGCTATATTCTTTTGATTCTCTCGAGCTCTTAATATATTCATACGTGCTATATCTTAGAGAGTTCATAGTTTGAGTTGTATTCACTTATTGATTGTATTGTTCGAATTGTAAGGTTTAGTTGTTGGACAAGTTGGCTTGGGAACTAGGGTTTGGTGATCGTTGCTAGAGAAGTATACTTGGGAAGTATAGCTTAGAGAGAAAGTTCAGAAACAGGAGTTCAGCACGCCATTTGTCAACAGCTGGGTATTAAGGGAGATATATTATTGTATCTTGTAATTGGTTTTATTTCAGTGATCAATAATATATTCTCTTACCAAGTTGGTAAGGGACCAGGACATAGACCTTAGGGGTTAGGGGTCGAACCTGGCTAAAAGTCTCTGTGTTCTTTATTTTCTGCTCTTTACTTACTGCTTGCATTTAGCTTACTGTTTCTGCACTTTACTGTACCTGTTATCTGTGCATTCAGCATACCATTTGTCTCTGCATAAAACGAAATCAGCAAGCTGTTTCTGGTAATTTTTAAAATCAGACTTAGTTAAATATAGTTAGCCATTTACACCTATTCACCCCCCTCTAGGTGTGCATTTTCAAATATATGAATACTCATGTGACCTCGAGGGGCCAGCTACAAGCCTTCTAATAGAGAGCGAGATAGCGATCTCTTTTAGCCTGTAGATTGAGATGATAAAGACGAAGCGATCCCTCGGAGGGAAGTCATAGCGAGGCGATCCCCAGAAGAATCATGTGCAAGGTGGCCCTGTAAGAAAGATACCATTGCGAAGTCATACTGAGCTAGTCCTAATAGTGGGCTTTAGTGACCCAATTGTCACCTTCTAGGCCCATAGTAGATTATGAACCATCAATTTAGCCAATCAAATCCTTCTAATTTATCATGCCAGATTCTGGCATAACAACTACCCCTAGTCCACATGGTCAATGAAAATATGATGTGGGCTCATCCAACAGATTGGTGAATCTGCGACGCGAAGCCTTGGTTCGCTGTTAATATAGATATGACCGTTAGAGACGTAGCGCCTCCAAGAATATGAAGAGGTTTGATAGCTGTTGTGTCTCGAGATGCGTTTTCAATGGTTGAGATCTTACCACATGTCCCATGATTTTCACTCACCTGATGGCTATATATACTTCTGTCACTATCATTTCCTTTTTCATTCTTACAAACACATTGTCGAAGTGCTGTCAGTTTGCTCCCGGATCAAACACAAGAAATTCTCGAGTTCAATCACCAGCGACCCCAACTTTTCTCAAAGTTCTTCAACCTTCTCAAGAACAAGTAAGTCTTCAATCTTTCCTTAATATTTATATTGACGTTCTTCATTTCAAAAGCATGATTATATGTCTTTAATTTCATGCGATGTGATCCCTTATAACTGCGATCACACTGTCCATTTCACTTTGTGATCCCGTTTTCGCTTAGGCAGACCAACGACCCTATGCTTAGATTATGCTTAGAAACATTGCTTCTTTCTTTTCCTTAGAATAGCGATCTCGTAGTGATCCCATAACATTCTTTGTGAGCGAAGTGAGAACACATAGAGCCTTTCTGTTCATTTATTCTTTTCTTCTTTTATTCTCTTTTGCTTTCTTTAAGGGCACACACACTTAATTTCCCACATTCTTTTCAGATGTCGAATGACGACAGTTCAAGGACGCCCTCTCCTATGCCTGATGTTCAAATCAGCGAGGAGGCTGCTGCTAACATCGTGAGGGCTACAAGTACTAGTGAGAGCTCCTTTAAGTTATATTTTGACCCACACTGGTCCTATGAAGAATATACTAGGGAGATTCCTTTAGATACATGGCGATCCAAACACCCTGCGAGCTCACGAGATCGATTTTTAGATATTCTCCCCGCTCAAAATGAGCCCAATTCGAGATGACATATATTAACAAAGAGATTGAAGCACTGAAAAAGAAGGGAGAAGAATTTAGCTTACAAGCGGCACAACTTCTTGCCAGAATGCCCCCTCCTCCTGCCACTTCACCAATCGACATAAGTGACTTTCCAGTAGATTCGTTGGGTGATGCATATTACGACCTCGAAGGAGGTGAAGATAATGAAGCTAATTCTGATGATTCCGACTACAAGGAGCCTTCCTCAGATGATGGTGGACTTGACGAGGTGTCAAGAATTATAAATTTTAAAGATTATGATTACGTCCCTGAGGCGTCGCCGGAACCTTATATGCCGACCCCTCAACCAGAGCTAGAGGGGGTCATATACGTTGGTGGGCCTCGCTCTGAAGATATCGAGCCTGGTTCGAAGATGAAGCCAGGTGAACCTCGCATCCTTGCATGCCAAGATCTGTCTTCAACTTTGACTCTAAAGACTAACACAGAGGGGGTCGAGAGATTCAGGCCAGAGGGAAAAATAATTCTCCCTAAGTCTGGGATGCGATGCTATCGCTTTAACTATAAGGAAAATGGAGGCAGGGTACCAAGGATGGTCTTAACGGTCCCCCTAATGAAGATAGGTGTCTCCTCGCCCCTTCACCCTTTCATAAGGGATGTCTGCGAAACATACTACCTGGCCCCCATCCAAATCAGTACAAATGGCTATAGATCCATGATCACTCTTTATATTCTCTATCACAAGCTTGGATATCCGCCCCTGGATGCGAAGACAATGGGCTATTTCCTTCAGCTCAAGCGATGCGGGGCCAAAGATTTTGGATATGTTTACTTTTCCATATGGCCAAAGTTCAACAAAAAAAAAGCCTCCTTCCTGGGGGAATAAGTAATGCCGGCTCGTGGAAGGAACCTTTCCTATACATTCACGAGGTCCCCAGAGTAAAAACAAGCTTCAACTATCTCCCTGGTGAGTTATTTATCCAGATTTTACTCCTTCGTCTTCTTGAGATTCTTTAAAATTAACAACCTTTTCGGCATCGCAGTTGGTCCGGTTCACACTGTTCTTAAAGGTGAAGAAAAAATGCGGGCTGATGAAGTGTTAACGAAGTCAACCAAGGAAGAGAGGAATACCAAGACTCTACTGTCTTTGGAGAACCTGATTGAGTGTAGATTCCTCAAGGAGGGGGTAGGTTCCTCTCTAGAAGCGGGGCCTTCAACTGTGAAGCGATCCTCGCGGAAAAGAAAATTTTGAGAGGAGGCCTCGTCCTCTCACGTTGAGATAATAGATAATGATGGTATTTTACAGCGTTACGACCCATAATTACTGTCCATTGCATCATAGTTCTTTACCTTTATAAATGCATTTATTTTACTGCCATCCACCAAATTATTGGAACTGTTTTGACCCGTCCTTTACTTTTACGCAGGTATGTCAAGCCGTGGTGATCAAATTCCTCCCTTCCTCCAGCCAAGCGCTAGAAAGGGTTCGGCTTCAAAGGCAGCCTCTACATTAAAAGTGCCTCCCAAACCAACAGACCCTCAACAGAAAATTATCAATAACCCGCTTCCTCAAACAGGCATCGCTGTAGATCAGGTGCTGGACCTCGCTGAACAGAGCCCTATCAAACGGGCTAAAAAAGATGGGCTTCTAGACGAATCCTCTTGGCCTCCCTCCGGGGTCGTTACTGCTACGGCTTCGTAACATCTCTTTGCCACTCTGGGGTCCAAATATTCTGATGAAGCTGAAGCCTCTAACTGGTGGAAGGCGACCCCAGAGGAGAACGCTAATGCATTGACAAGGTGTTTAGCGGAATCTTTCATAGCCAAGCTGTGCACACCAAGCACTTCTTCCAGCTTGATGAAAAGAATAAGGTGCTTGAGTTCCAGAAGGTTGAGGATAAGCGATCCTTTGAGGAGACCTATAAGAAGAAGCTCTCACATGATACTCCTCAAATCAGAACAGATTTGAAGACAGCTCACAGGGAGAGGAATGAATTTGAAAAATCTCTCAAGGAACTGTAGAAATCCAGCGAGGAGGCCTTAAAGAAGAAAGATGAGGAGATCACTAAGCTACAAAGTGATCTGGCCGTGTTAGGAATAATTCATGAGTTGTGATGTTGAGAATAGAATTTTACTTATACTTCTTGTATATCCTGATCTTATAAAGGATTTAGTACTTTGTATAAGATATATGTGTTAGACAGTAATATGTAGAATTAAGTCAGGAATAGTGCATCGAGTACTACATGTCAGGAACTGAGATTGAATCTTGATACGTCAAGTCAAATACTGATCAAGTACTGATGGGATGGTCAGATCCTGATGCAAGATGGAATCCTGATATCAATCGTGTTACTGATGATGTCATTATGGATGCTACAGAAACTGGCAAGTGCTATAAAATAGGATCTTTGTTTGAAGAACAAGCAAGAAGATTTCATGAAGGAAAGAATTTTCTATTGATGGAAACTATCAACTGGACGGTAGAACATTGTCATGTATAGATTATCTTTCTGTGATTAGTTGATAGGTAGCATTATAAATACTCTCTCTTTATCATTGTAAAAAAAGAGGACGTGAGTTTAGCAATTGAGTTCGTGTGCGTAGCTCTGTATAAGGTTTGTATTCGAGAGTTCGAAACAAACAGAGAGAGAGATTTGTATTGTCAGCAGCTGCTAAAGGTATTTGTACACCTTTGGTAGAGTTTGTATTTGATCTTATTAATACAAACAGTTTGATTCATTCGTTTATTCTTGTTTATCTAATCAAGCAAAAATCAGACACGATTATATAACTTGTATTCAACCCCCCCTTCTACAAGTTATTCGAGTTAACAATTGGTATCTCTTTCACTGGTAAGAATTCTAAAATTAGTCATAAGATTCTTAAACTCAGCATGGATAGATCTAATTTCATCAGAATTTAAGCTATCAAATGAATCAAGAGAGAGATGTGATTAAGACCATTAACAATTCTGGTAAAAAGACTATAGAAATCTTTGAAAGTGGAATTCGTGGTAAAGTTAATGGTTTAGGTTTTGATAAGGCTAGACAAGAAGAAAAAGTTGCTATTGTCAATGATGATAGTAAAGTAGAAGCTAGCACATCTAAATCTGAAGGTAAGAAAATTGTTTCTGAACTTAAACATGTTAAATTTGTTGATTCAAAAGGTACCCCTATTGTACACAAGAGAATTAACAATAGTAATTCAGATGAGAAAGTGTTAGAGAAACCTAAGAATGTAAACATAGGGTTTCTGTCTAAGTCTCAGTTGAAACAGAGATTAGATGGTCTTTCAGAGTCTAGCAAGATCAAAAGAAATAGGAATGGAAAAGAAGGTATTAACAAAGAGAATAATTACAAGAATGTACCTGATGCACCTAGGAAAAAATGCTATAAGTGTGGAAATCATAATCATTTGGCCCTAGACTGCAATCAAAAACCTTCTTGGAAAACTGAGTCTAGATTTCCCAAGACTCAGAAAATTCAATACCAACCACAGAAAGCTTGTTATCATTGTGGTAGTTTACTTCATTCCATTTACATGTGTAGAGAATATCATGAACTATATTATTACTATTATTCTTTGAAATCTGAAACTTCTAGTCACAAACAGTTTGTGAAATCAGAGTCTAAGATTGACTCTGCAACAGGTAAAGTAAAAGCAAAATCTTCAAAGCCTGTTGTTTCAAAATCTAGTAAGAAAGGATCCAATCAAAGTTGGGTCCTAAAAAATTCTAACTAGTTACTTTTTGTTTGCAGGGCATAGGAAAGAAGCATTCAATTATCTTGGACAGTGGATGTTCTGGAAATATGACTGGAAAGAAGTCCCTGCTTACAAAGTTTGAGAGGAAAGCTGGCCCAGTAATATCTTTTGGAGATGGCAACAAAGGAGAAACTCTGGGATATGGCTCAATTGTTTTGGAGAATGTCATCATAGAAAATGTAGCACTGGTTGAAGGCTTGAAACATACACTGTTAAGCATAAGTCAACTGGGTGATAAAGGTTACCAATCAATCTTTGACAGAGGAGGATGCAAAATCTTGAATATGTAGAATGGAGACAATGTTCTAACTGGTCAAAGACATGATAACATATATGAAGCCAGCTTAAGTGATACATCTAAAGGAATTGTTAGATGTCTCTACAGTAAAGCAACAAATGATGAAAGCTGGAGTTGGCACAAGAAGCTCTCACATCTTATCTTCAAGAAGCTTAATCAACTTGTTAAGTATAATCTGGTGAGAGGCCTACCTCAGGCAAATTATGTGCAAGATGGACTTTATGATGCTTGTCAGCTTGGAAAATAGAGAAGAACTACTTTCAAGAGCAAGACTGAAAATTCAATTACTGAACCATTTCACATGCTACATCCTGATCTGTTTGGTCCAGTAAACATTATGTCTATCAGCAAGAAAAGATATGCTCTAGTTATAGTGGATGATTTCACAAGGTTCACATGAGTGTTCTTTCTACACAAGAAGGATGAAGCTCCTCAGCAAATCATTGAACTTGTCAAGGTTATTCAAAATAACTCTAAGTACAAAGTCAAAGTACTTAGGAGTGACAATGGTACAGAATTCAAAAATTCTACAATGGAGGATTTTTGTGTAGACAATGGAATCACTTAACAGTTTTCTGCACCTGGTACACCTCAGCAGAATGGTGTAGTGGAAAGAAAGAACAGGACTCTCATAGAGGCAGCAAGAACCATGCTTGCAGATGCAAAACTTCCAACCTTTTTTTGGGCAGAAGCTATTAACACTGCATGTTTCACTCAAAACTGTACCTTGGTAAATAGTCATGGAAAGACTCCCTATGAGATGATCAAAGGAAAGAAACCAAGTGTGAAATATTTTCACATCTTTGGATGCAAATGCTATGTCCTAAAAGTTCATCCAGAACAACTTGGAAAATTTGAAGCCAAATCAGATGAAGCAATCTTTCTAGGATATTCAGCATCAAAGGCCTTCAAAGTTTATAATCTCAGAACTCACATTGTTATGGAATCAATTCATGTTGCATTTGATGACAAGAAATTTGGAATTCTGCAAACTGATGAGAGCCATGACAAATTGGAATTTGAAAATCTGAAGATTTCTAAGATACTCTCCAGTGATGATGAAGGTTCTCCAGAAGGAATTTCTATTTCTTCTCAAAGGAATGCTACTGTTGAGGGGGAGCAAATAAATCAAGGAGAACACAGTAATCATCAGGAGTAGACTAGCTATTCAGAGTCTACTCCATCAGGAACTGATCCTTCAGAGTCTACTGAGGAAAGATCAGTAACTAGCAGCAATATGGAATCTATAGATTCTGTTGATCAAATGGGAGTTTTTGAAAGCAGAGAAAGTTCTTCTACAAGAGAAACCACTACCTTAGGGGGAGAGACTAGCAGAGTCAATCTACCACCTGTTAGAAAATGGACAAAGGATCATACTGAAGATTTGATTATTGGTGATCCAAATAGTGGTGTTCGAACTAGAAGATCAATTCAGAATGAATGCTTGTATAGTTGCTTTCTCTCAAAGAATGAACCTAAGAAGGTTGAAGAAGCCTTACAGGATCCTGATCGGGTAATTGCAATGCAAGAGGAGTTAAATGAGTTTGAGAGAAACAAAGTCTGGAAATTGGTACCAAGACCTAAAGACAGATCAATTGTTGGTGCAAAATGGGTTTTCAGAAACAAGCTAGATGAATCTGGTATGATTGTAAGAAACAAAGCAAGACTGGTGGCCAAGGGTTACTCTCAGGAAGAAGGAATTGATTATGATGAAACCTTTTCACCTGTAGCAAGATTGGAAGCAATCAGAATGTTTCTTGCATTTGCAGCTTATTCAAAGTTCAAGGTATACCAGATGGATGTAAAGAGTGTTTTTCTAAATGGCAATCTTGATGAGGAAGTATATGTGGAGCAACCACCTGGATTTCTTGATCCAAAGTTTCCAAATCATGTCTACAAACTTGACAAGGCACTTTATGGACTAAAGCAGGCACCAAGAGCATGGTATGAGACTTTGTCTAAATTTCTTCTTGAAAATGGCTTCACAAGAGGTACAATTGACAAAACTCTATTCTTTAGAAAGATAAAAGGTGAATTTCTTTTAGTTCAAGTTTCTGTTGATGATATCATATTTGGCTCTACTAATGAAAAGTTGTGTGCTAAGTTTAGCAAGCTTATGCAGTCTAAGTATCAGATGAGCATGATGGGTGAATTAAATTATTTCTTAGGCTTGTAGGTCAAACAGACTGAGACTGGTATTTTCATTAATCAATCAAAGTATATCAAAGATCTTTTAAGAAGGTTTGACTTTCAAGACTGTACAATTGCAAAAACACCCATGGCAACAACCACTAAACTAGACTCTGATCCTAAGGGAAAGAGTGTGGATAATACTAGTTATAGAGGCATGATAGGCTCATTGTTATATTTAACTACAAGTAGACCAGATATAATGTTTTCTACCTGTTTATGTGATAGATTCCAAAGTGATCCTAAGGAATCTCATTTAATTGCTGTGAAAAGAATTTTTAGATATCTCAAAGGAACCCCAAATCTTGGTTTGTGGTATCCTAGAGAATCTGATTTCTCCCTAATTGGCTATTCAGACTCTGATTATGCAGGGTGTAAAATAGACAGGAAAAGCACTACAGGTACATGTCAATTCTTGGGAAACAGATTGATTTCTTGGGCAAGCAAGAAGCAACAATCTGTCTCAACCTCAACTGCAGAAGCTGAGTACTTAACAGCAGGCAGTTGTTGTGCACAGCTCCTTTGGATAAGAAATCAGTTGATGGATTATGGTATGACACTTAGTAATATTCCTTGTTTTGTGATAATACTAGTGCTATCAAAATTGCAGAAAATCCAGTTCAACATTCAAGGACTAAGCACATTGACGTCAGGTATCATTTTATTAGAGAACATATTGAGAATGGTACTGTGGAACTTCATTTTGTTCCTACTGACAAACAACTTGCAGATATTCTAGCTAAACCACTTGATGAGACTACATTTAGTAGATTAGTAAGTGAGTTAGGAATGTTAAATTTCTAGATCTTTAACATCTGCAAAAGTAGCAAGGTATGTTGTTTTCAACCTATAGACTTGATATTCTTGTCAAGATCTATATTTGATTGTTAAATACTTAAGCTGTAACATTGTACTTTGATAAATTTCAGTATGATAGACTTGTTAATAAACATCAGGATCAGGATTGCTATCAGTATGCTGACATCATCAGGATTTTTTCGTCAGTATCAGGATTGTGAAATTTGTGTGTACTATTGTTTCAAATCCTGAAGTTCATTTTATGTAGTGATCTAATTCTGAGTTTTGTTAAATCTATGCAAGCAAAATTTAATTCATTCATACTGATAGTTTATATTGTTTTTCAGATCAGTCAATAAACAACAATAGGCAAGTAGATAATAAGAACTTGTATTTTCATTAATCGAAAGCGTTACATACATGGAAATGAAATACAAATATCTTTTTGTCTAACTTCTACTAGTAACCCTACTCTTGTCTAAAGTTGTTGCTGTTCTTAGTCTTCAAAGATCTACTTCAGGACAAGGAGCATCTCAAGAGCCACTTTGGTGATTACTCCTGGATTCCTTGTCTGGGTGACTTGAATGAGAGCAGATGACTTGAATGTATAGCATCCCCATCAAGATCAACATCAGACTCTCGGTCAAATTCTTCATCCTCAAGTTTTGAGGAGGTTAGAGGGTGATTGTATCCAACAGATGGATGTTCTAATAGAAGGTTCTGGACATTATATGGATCTACTCCAACCATGTCTAAAACGATGAGAAAAGTCATCTCTTCAAAGAGACGAATATTGAATCTTTGGTGTTTGTAACACCCCCAAATCCGGGGTCAAGGATTTGGTAGCTACGCGGAAATCCTCAATGTCAAATTACCTGTTTAACAACATTAAACCATCTGTAATCATTAAAACTGAAATATAACTCTGCGACCCCAACCACCAAGCATCTTTTAGGTCATAGGGCTAGAAACAAGGACTAAAATCTTTACATCTTCATTACATCCATTCTATTACATCACACTATGTCTTACAAATCTTATACTACTAGTATAGCTTTGTTGGGAAGTACACCAATAACTAATACTACTCAGTACAAAGTAATATATATTACACATCAATGTACCTACATATAACTTACTCCAGCTATAGCTTTTCTGGATCATATCATCCTCATAAGGGCGTACTGCCTGCTTCTTCTGAGCCATGCAGATAAGCCTCAACCGTCTACCTTCCTCTGAAAGGTTAATATTTGAAAATAAACAAGTATGAGCGAAAGAATTGCCCAGCAAGTTAATAATAGAACTTCACAATATATATATCAATACACACAAGGGTATTCAATATCTAACGATATTTAATATCATTTCTGAAACATTTAACTATGGAATTTCATTTAGGGAAGTATAACCTTTGATATAACATCAAATGAACAATCTGAGATCATAATAACCATAGTAGCTTTATATCTTAGCAAAATGGTATAAGTTGTAGTCTCAATAACCTTTAATACAACTCTTCAAAATATGAAGTTCAATATACTACTACTACAGGTGTTTTCATCAAACAGAAACCAAACTATAAAAAAAGGATCCCCTTTTTAGTATTTCACAAGTCTTAAAGTATATACATATAAGTATATCATTTTCGCCAGAACACTTGGCAGATCAGGATACTGTACCTCAGCAATATAATAACCGTTCTAAAATATCTTTGAAACCTTATGCCATGCATTGACAAACATGATGCTAGTATATTGTAAAAGATGGAGTTATAAGACAGTTCAATATAACCTTTCCGTAAAATATCTGCCATATAGAATATAAGCAGAATATCAACATATAACTTGAAAGATGAAGTTATAAGGTGATCCAATATCAAAAACCTCCTTATCACAACTCATGTTATGTAAGGTATCAACAGAGTCATTAATTATATGATAAAGGATGAAGTTGCAAGGTAACTCAAATTATATAATTATTCCATGGAAATATCTGTTATGTCAAAGATAAGCCAGATATTATCAATTTTCATAATAAAGGAATTTGCAGGAAGAATATTGCAATTCCAGTTCAAACACTTTTCAACCCTGCCAACAATGATAATGTTGCAAAAAATTTCCCAATTTGGAAGATGAACTAATACGGGAGCTTGCCGCGCCAGGAGCCACAACATTTACGATGATCAGTCGCATGTCATGCTCCCCATCATTTGTTCTCTACATGTAGAAGGAAGCACCGACGGATCGCCCGCCCTCTGGAACCCCCCGGCCAACGGTTGGGCCATTGCTGGACCGGCGCCACTCGGCCACTTACGCGTCTCCTAGCTCAATAACATCCATGACTCTGAAACGTAAAGTTTGTCCCCCTTTCCCCAAGTATAATACTTGTTGATAAGACTCCACAAAGTAGTCGTATCTAGTTGGAAAGGAAAATTCACCAATATTTCCCAAGCTGATGCTTGTTAATGGACATAAACTTGTTCCAACAATCTTACCCCTCGAATGATGAGTGGGTACACAAGATTCAATGACTCATAGCAACCCAGTTGCGAACGAAAAGAATAGTTTCAAAGAAATTATGACCAAAAAGTCATCAAGATAGATAACATTTCTCAAGTAAGGTTCCCTTACAATTTAACGGATAGAATTGAATGAAGAATGGAATCTTGAGAACCTTTCTTGATAATAGTATTAATAATAAGACTCCGAAATAATTTACATAATATTTGGAGGTCGGAAATAGCATTTGAATGAAGTAAATCATTCTTGAAACGAGTTAGAAGAATTAGATAAATATTCCAAAGAATATTTATTAAGTCAAAAATATTGAAGGAATAATCTTAATATAAGATATTGCTCAACTGGATATTCGAAAAGATATTGATTAAATAAATAATGATCGAATGAATATTCGAAATAATATTCATTATTTAACTTAATTAAATTCTTAAGGAATATTCAAAATAATATTTGATGAATAAATTGACCCTGAGTGAATATTAAAGATGATATTCATTAAATAAAGTTCAAATGAATATTTAAAATAATATTCATTTACTAAATAATCTCGAATGAATATTCAAAATAATATTCATTAAGTAACTATCTCAAATGAATATTTAAAATAATATTCATTAAATAAATAAGGGAAAATATCTACTGAAAGTAATCATGATATATCAAGAAATACTGACTCCCGATCTATATTTAAGGAATTTAAGTCATACGCCCTTCACTAAGGGCATTTGAACTAATATCTCATATCTAGCTTATAACCCAATATCAACTCGTAGTCAAGTATTATAATATACTTTTGAAAACAATTATGCCTTCCAATAGCATATTTAACATAAATAATATTCATATGGTATTTCTCGACTGAGATAATACTCAAATAACATTACTCGAAAGATTTAGTAAGCCAATACAATTCCTCGAATGATATCGTATTCAAATAATAATCCTTGAATGGTTTCCAAGCAATTCATACTTCACGGAAATATAATTAATGTTTATAAATAACACTCCTCAAAATAAATAATAATCTGCCGTTGGAATCCCTCCGGGTTTCCACGACTACCTCTATCTCACAAAATACCGACTCCCGGTTTAGAGTCTAAACAATGAATATGCTCTTATATCTAGAGTTACAAGGTATACTTGTACATAAAATACTTAACTCAAAAGATCGCATAAATTCCAAAGGTCAAATCTATTTTAACCGGAAAATAAGATTATCGCAAAACTGTGTAACAATATACCTGGCAATGCAGTATCATATAATAATATTTCAAAGTATAGGTTTTGATCACTTGCATAGATTAAACCAAAATATAATATTTTAAACTATGAAAGTCCTTAAATCACTTTTAAATATCAATTTGTACTCTTTAAAACACTTAGGGTATTTAATAAACATTTACACCATATTTCTTAAATAATTAATAATCAACCACCCCTTTTTAACGGAATAACCAAATCAATAGTCATTTATGAAAGTAAATATTCAAATAATATTTACTACTACTATTGAAATAGTCAATAACCTCCAAACACCCAAATGAACTCTTGGAATATATCTATTCAAAACCAAGACATTAGCTCTCCGGCAGTTCCCGGACTTAAGTACTTTATCAAAATAATTATCACTGACTCTCGGTTAATAAGAAATAAATGCTAGATATGAAAATCCTTTTTAAATGAATAGGATAAATAATATTCGTTGAATTAAATAACTCTTCCAAATGGCATACATCAATATCCTTCTAGATATTTTTAATCGAAAATATCCCAAGTATAATATTTGCAATATTCTATGAACAAGATACCGATTAAGGGGAGGTGAGTCATAATTTATCGGTCTCCATCGACAACATTATAAGTCATGGGATTTTGACAATTGGCATAAGCAGAATTTAATAACATTAGCAAAGCCCAAAAATATACTGGTTTTGATGAGTAAGCACAGAGTGGGAAAACTTGCAATTATGGATTCAAATCTAATCCACACATTTAATATATTTAAAAATACAGATACTCTGAACGATAGAGTATGCATAAATAAACTTGCCTCTGGTCCTCAGCAGAAAACAGAAATAGCGAATAATTCCTTCGCACCTCGTCCAAGCATTTCCATGGAGGTAGTTTACCTTTCTTCATACGATGCCTCGATCTTTCCTTTTTGATGCACGTTCGCTCCAACTTGATTATACCCTAATGGTACTGAAATAGTTACGATTATGTGTCAGTCCAACCTCGTATCTCGAGTAGACACAACTCAGAATTACCACTAAGTAACCTAAGGTCGTACTATAGTTGTTATCCCTATAGTTGACTACTCAAATACCAATTAATACACATAACACATTTAGCAAAGAAGATGAAATAGAAAAGTCCCTCTTTTATAAAGTGGACATTTCCAGGTGTTAAACACATCACAATGCTACACAATTACAACACTTAATCAAACTCCACTTAACATATACAACTATAATGCCATTGACATTCTATGACACAACTTAATTAATAGATAATCCTCAAATCACAACTAATCTTCAACTGAGCACATAATTCCTCGAGACAACAATTATCCTCAAATTAATACATAAATGGACAATTAATCCCTAAGACACAATTAATCCTCGAAATGAATTCCTCGACACATATATACATAAACAGTTAGCACCCAAAACATGCCTTTAGACCATTGAAGTCAAATAAGTTAAATAAATTTAAATGCAGGGGATTTTCAGAAAATTTCGGCATGAGGTATTCGTTTATCGGACTATGGGCACAGCCCCTCAAATACAATTCAACCCTGTTTTTACCAAAAATAAAGCTGCCTCAACTTGCAGCAAAGTAAACAAGTAAGAAAAGTACCCGCCCAGACATGCGGCACCTAGCACATAAGAAATTCTGCCTCGACATGCAGTAAACACATAATAATTTACATTAGCATTAACTACTACTTAAGCTACATCAATAATCGTATTACTCACGCATTTTAATGATACACGTGACCATCAATTATTGATATTCGTAAGCCCTAGAGAACAACCCCTAGCATTAACTATTACTTACGCTATATCAATGATCATATCACTTGAGCATATTAATTATACTTGTGACAATCAATCATTGATATTCGTAAGCCCGAGGAACTAGTCGAAGAGAATTACACAAGTCCTTAAATACTGACATTTAGAACTTATGATCTCTTTACGACTCCTCGCAGTTAAACTAAATAACATATAACATTCATAATTAGTAAAGCCATAAAATACTACGACTCGCTTCAAACCATTTAGCACATAAACATTTCCGACCCATATGCAACTAGCAACTCATATAACCTCCACAACTTATATGGCAACTCATAGTTAACCACTAACGACCACAATTTAATTCCAACCATTACACTTAGCAATTAACAATTACAATCGAAAATTAACAATTACCAATTTAGCAATTAACATTTAACCACCACTAACCCGCACATTTAACCGGGCCCACAATTCATCTCAATAATTACCAACAAGTATAGACCTTCCGAATTAAATCTCGGAATTTAATCTAATCATTAAAATTACCACATTCACCTTACCAATTAAACCTAATTTAATCACAACGATAATCTCACTCTTTAAACTAATTAAATTACAACAATTAATTAATTAAATAACTACAATTAAACAATATATAATAATTACATCTAATTTAATACGAGAATTAAATAATTAGATTTATGAAATTATACCCCTTTCGTTTTCGATCCGAAAGTCAAGCCACCGGAGTCTCCCATTTCTCTTTCTTTCTCTCTCTCTCTCTCTCTCTCTCTCTCTCTCTCTCTCTCTCTCTCTCTCTCTCTCTCTTGTCAGCCACCACCGTGGCTCCCCTCATTCTCCACTTCCACCGCAGCACAGCCTCCGGCCGCCACTGCCTTGTCTTCTCCGGCCACCACACACACACGCGCGACCCTTACACACATATACACGCGATTTACACACACCACACATACCCACACATATATATATACATATATACGTATATATTAGACCCAATTTAAAAACCCCCATCTCTCTTTTCTTCTCTCTCTCTCCCCGCTGTGTTTTCTTCCCCTCCCCCCGATTTGGTTGTGCGGCTGCGTGTATGTATATCTGTGTATATATGTAATGTGTTGTGTTGTGTTTTTAACCCTAATGGGCTTGGCCCATTACTATTCAAAAGCCATACATTTAATTACTACACACTTTAAATAATATTTTACACTAATAACTCTAATTTGTAAAAATAAAATTTCTAGCATAATTAAATACTAGAATATTTTTAAAGACTTTTGGAGAAAGAATTAGAATTAAATCTAAATTTTCTAAATTTGATATGCATTTTACAAATCAATAATAATTTATAAAAACAATTCATAAAAGTAATAATTGTGATTCATAATTCACAATATACAAGGCTTTATAAAAATACTACAAACACTATTGTTTTAGTAAAATCTCAAATTCTTGATTTTATATATTAATCAAGTAATTTCTACAAATCCCCAAATAATTAAAACAATCATTTTCTAAGGATTTTAAAATCTCTAAATTATTCAATAATTTAAAATAAAATCTTTACTAAATAATTCCACAATTCAAAATTAAATCTTCGCCCAAATAAACTATTGACTCGAGGTATCTACTCGGTCAATATAATTTTAAAACGGGACCCGGTTCCACTTAACCGAAAATAATTAAATAATAATAAAAAAAAATTCTCCTCATTTTAGGAAAAACATTATTATTATTAAAATAATAATAAAATCATTTCTTGAAAAATCTGGTTATTACAGTGTTCATCATTTGTGAGAAATCGAAAGATTGGGTTGAAGGTCATTATGTTTTGTGGAAGCTCTGTGCTTACAGAGAGTTATGTGTATTTTTGGAGTTAAGAAAGGAAAGGACATCAAGGGTTTATAAAGGAAAGAGTGAGAAGCTGAACAGTCATTTTAAATATTCAATGTATCGGCGTATACATCAATGCGTATGACTGGTTCTTTCATATTTCCAAGATATTTTTGACAATCTAACAAGATTTTTTTTTGTTTAGATTATTGATGTTCTTTTCAGGTTAGATTCTAAAATTGCCACGTGGAACTCCATTTAATCTTTGGAATCAGGATGATAGTGATCAGGAAAACGAAAGTGATTTCATCAGGATTGATGATTATTTTTATTATTTTTAATCACATTCAGAGTTGTGATTATCTTGGTGAAAAAGATCACATCAGAAAATGAAGCTGATCAGTATTGATTTTATTTTGATTTTACCCTGATTTATTTAATTGAAATCAATTTTGGATTTTATTTTCCAAAAATCGTGGGTAAATTGCATTTTTTTGGGACTGACACCTGTCAACCTACGTGTCAATGTGGGTTAGTGGGTCTGAAGGATTTTTTAATATATCTTTATTTTGAGACTCTGATTGTTTATTGCTAACTTCTAATTCGTATTTCCTAAGGCAAAAACATTCATTAAGTGCTCAAAATCACTAATCAATTTCAAGATTTCTCAAGTTCTTTTCAGATCAAAGATGGCAGCTCAAAGAAGTCTACCTAAATCAGTAGCTTTCAAGTTTGGTGACTTTGATTTTATGATGAATAATCATGTTGCAACAATCACCAGCAAGAAAGGAGTATCAGCTGATTTTCATCCAGTAATGGATTTTATGGCTATTGGACCTTTGCGTTATGCATTGACAGCATCTCCAGAAATAAATCAAGTTGCTGTTTCACAAGCTTGGGAGAATGCTGAGGTAATTGATTCTACTCAGAGTCAATCAGGTAAGATTATTCTACACTTAGGACAAGATACTCATGATATTACTGAATCTGTTGTTAATTCAGTACTTTGCTTACCTGTTACTGATAATTATGCAAGTGAACCATCTGATGATGATGTAAGAACTATGTTGTCTGCATTAGGTTATAGTGGATCTCTAGACAACATGAGCCAGTTAAATAGGTCTTTTCTTAGGAAGGAATGGTCTTTCTTCTTTGATCAAATTGCTAAATGTTTTACCGGCAAATGTAGTTATTTTCATCAAATTACTTCTGTTACATAATATATTGCTTACAGTCAGATGTGTATTAAACTTGGGTTAAGAGATCAAAACAGGAAAATGGTTTATTATCATAGATTTATGCAAATGTTTATTAACCATTTTATTACTAATGTTGAAGCTAGATTTGGTAGAGAACATTGTGTTTCTTCTTATGTACAGCAAAAGAGAATTTTCTTTGATATTACAAAGAAGGACAATGAAAAGAATCTAGATGAAATACCTGCAATTCATTATCCACATCATGTTCAGGTAATTCTTAAAACTCATCTTCCTACTCTCTACAATTCTTCTTTCTTTTGTGGTGAAATGACTCAGGAATCTCGTTTGGAGGAGAACCCCCCTTTGTCTACCCAAGTAGCCCAAAACATTATAGTCTCTGAAAAAATTCAAGAACAAAGTTTTAATCCACAGCCTATTGTTTCAAAGAAACCAACCTTTGGTGTTTCTCAAAAGACATCAGTTGTAAGGATGAGAAGATTTGTTTTGTCAAGTAGTAGTAGTAGTTCTAGTGAAGATGATGATAATATATCTCTTGCTGAGAGAGAAGAATTGAAGGCTACAATTCAACTTTCTAAGCTAGGACAAAGAGATGAAGCACCTAGTCACAGCCAGGTTGCAGTCTCTCAAAAGACTGTAGTACTTAAAAAGGGAAAACAGTTACTAGATAATGTCTCTCAAAAGAGTGTGTCTATTGAAAAAGGATCTCATCCCAAGATCATTTCTGTGTCTACACCTCTTGAGTCTTCTCAGGATAAATCTTTTGCTCACTATTCTAGGAGAACAAGGCGAAAGATTGAATTGTCACCTACACGATTCAATTGTCACCTACACACAGAGTCTAGTCCAACTAATATCATGCAGGTCTCTACAAATGAAGCTACAATCAAGTCAGCAAATGACTATAGAGATCTTGATATTTATTCTTTATGGGAAACTACATTATCATACAGACTGGCTATGGGAGTTATTTCTATCAAAGTGAAGCTATCCAGGCCTGTTCTAGATTTTCTAGTTGAAAGAGTACCAAAACTTTTATTTCCAGAAGAGTATGGACTTCTACATCAAAGACTTGACTTAATGAAGATGTATTTCTATGTATCTGTCAGAAGACAATTAGTCAAGAAATTTGGACTCTCAAAGCATGTTGCACTTCAATCACTTCATGCATATTTATTTGACAAGGATGTCATTATTGAAGATGCTTCAGCTCAAGGTGAACAACAGGAGGAAGTAGGTAGTGGAATGCAGTCAACAGAAGATACTATTGCACCAGTGGTGGATAGTAGGAAAGATCAGATCACAGTCACTGCAACACAAGAACCATCTAGTCAGAGGTTAGATGACTTAGGAGTTGTGATAGCTGATGATGAAAGGTCTTCTGTGATGACTAAAATTGCAAGTGAGAAACCCTATGATATGGGAGGAATAACTTTGACTGATTTTCTTGAAGATCAAACAAACATTGTTCAGTCAGAGTCTATCTACCTTGAGGGTGAGTCTCAGCAAACAACACTCAAAGACGGTGACATACTAACTATGGTGTCTAATGAAGTATTACTGAAGACATCAGAGTCTAGTAAAGAACCTGAAAGTGGTATACTGGAGCCTGTAGTCTCTGGAAGGAAAGAAGATGTTTGTGAGGGTTAAGAGACTATAGCAGCTCACTCCTTGGAGAAAACCTCAAGCACCTTACCAAATGAGGAACCCTCTCTCCATGTGAGTTCAGGTATAAAAACTTCTTCTAAACTCTATGTTTCTGTAGGTCATGAGAGTACTTATCCAAATTTGAGTGATACACTTGAAAAGATGGATATTGATCCATAATCAGAGAGGCTGGATCCTGACCAGGCAAAATGAGAGGTAGAAAGAGTGTTGACTTTAGATAGTCAAAGTGAGAATGAGGGTATGGATGATCAACTCCATAGTGAGGGAGAGAAAATTAGGAAACCACCATCGTTTGATTTCTGGGATCAGGTTTTTCCTGAATCTTGGTCTGACAATCTTTGCAAGGATGCTGGTACTTATTCTTTTATCAAGATGTATGAGAAGAATGACTTAGCAAAGCACAATGCAAAGCCAGAAGTTAAAGCTCAGAAGTAGAAAGAAAGGCTTGCAGGAATTATCAACAGAAGAGGTGAAAGGCTAAGACAAACTTCTACACCATCAGTACCAGAAGATATTCTTAATGATCCTAGTATTCCTTTGTTTGTAATACCAATATCAGCCAGAATTGAGACATCAACAGTATCTGATCAATCTAAGGAGGCGTCAGGATTTGTAGATGTTAGTACACAGAATACTGGTGAAGGACAAAATGATCATATTGCAACTTCAGATCAGAAAGATGAAGATGTTTGTAACTCTACTCGAGTTTTATTACTTGAATATCATTCTACTCAGGCAACTTCTTCTACAAGACTTGAATCTGAAGATATTCCAAACACTTCCAACATTGAAGTTAATTCTGTAGTTTTACAAGACATTCAGAAATCTCAAGTTGAAATTCAATCAAGACTTCAAACACTTGAAGATAACCAAGTCACTATTATGGAAAATCAAGCAGTTCTGATGAATCTCATTTGTTCTGTTACTGAATCTCTTGGAATTAATGTTGCTGATGTCAAAAAGGGGGAGGTAAAAACAGTTCAAAGGCAACATACTGGGGGAGATAAATAGACTGGGAGAGATAAAAGAAGAACTAAGGATGACAGAGGTGAATCTTATCAGGGAAGTGGTAAAGGAAAAGAAGAATCAAATAGTTGAATTCTTTCTTCTAAGTACTGGATACTATGTCTATATTTGAAGGAGGAGGTACTTAACTTCATGATTTTTGAATTCGTAAATTCTATTCTGATTGTATTGTTATATGTTTTGACATCAACAACTCAGATTTATGCTTCAGATTTTAAAACATAAATAGGGGGAGATTGTTAGGAATAATTCATGAGTTGTGATGTTGAGAATAGAATTTTACTTATACTTCTTGTATATCCTGATCTTATAAAGGATTTAGCACTTTGTATAGGATATATGTGTTAGACAGTAATCTATAGAATTAAGTCAGGAATAGTGCATCGAGTACTACATGTCAGGAACTGAGATTGAATTCTGATACGTCAAGTCAAATACTGATCAAGTAATGATGGGATGGTCAGATCCTGATGCAAGATGGAATCTTGATATCAGTCGTGTTACTGGTGATGTCATTATGGATGCTACAGAAACTGGCAAGTGCTATAAAACAGGATCTTTGTTTGAAGAACAAGCAAGAAGATTTCATGAAGGAAAGAATTTTCTATTGATGGAAACTATCAACTGGACGGTAGAACATTGTCATGTATAGATTATCTTTCTTTGATTAGTCGATAGGTAGCATTATAAATACTCTCTCTTTATCATTGTAAAAAAAGAGGACGTGAGTTTAGCAATTGAGTTCGTGTGCATAGCTCTGTATAAGGTTTGTATTCGAGAGTTCGAAACAAACAGAGAGAGAGATTTGTATTGTCAGCAGCTGCTAAAGGTATTTGTACACCTTTGGTAGAGTTTGTATTTGATCTTATTAATACAAACAGTTTGATTCATTCGTTTATTCTTGTTTATCTAATCAAGCAAAAATCAAACACGATTATATAACTTGTATTCAACCCCCCCTTCTACAAGTTATTCGAGTTAACAGGTCGTTGCACAGGCTTCGCTAGCGACTGCTGAGGAGAAATTTCTGGCTAAAGGCCAAGTCACCTTTATGAAGGAATTCATCTGCACGATCCCTGACTTTGACTGGGACCAACTTGGACCGGGTAATGTTAACTATGCCGAGCTCCTTAAGCAAGAGATCGCGGAGGAGGATGCCGTAGAAGCGAAGCTAGCGGAGGAGGCCAGGTTGGTAGAAGAGGCTAGACTAGCTGAGGAGGCTTCCAAAGCTAACCAAGACAAAACTTCTTCTTGAATTTTCTATGACTTTATTTAAATCATTTTGAGTTCTTGAACTAGGGATGCGGGTACCCTTTGAATACCTCACAAGATGTAACCATATTTTTTTATAACTTTGGCGACCTTCAAGAATTCTGGGATCGCATGACGACCCGTGGTGACTTTGATATGCTTTATTACTTTAATTGATGCATGCTTCGTAGAAACTGTTGGGTTTCAAGCAATCAAACATAGCGGAAAAATGCGAAAAATAAAATAAAATTGAAACCCACCGCAAGGATCCATGCGAGAATTGTATATTTAATTCGTGGTTATCAGAAATTAGTACCTTAAAAAGCTTTCCGATGTCTGAGAGTGAAGAAAAGATTGTTCGATCAACACGTATCCCGCACGAGCGATGTACGCCTCTATGGTATCCACACGAATGCTTTCTTGAAGGAATTGCAGTGTAATAGCACCAAGAACTCGATTTTCTCCTCTTCTGATCTCTCCTCTATCGCTGTTAGGGTTTTAGTATTTTATCACAAAATAAAACGTAACCCTTATCAGATCACTAAATAGAGTTATATAAATGGAGAGAAAAACGAGTTTTAACTCTAATCCTTTTAGAGTTTGTATCAATCCGAATTCTAATCATTCTCATCTTATTAAGTCTTACTTAATAAGCAAGCTACTGAATTTCGAATTAATAATAATTCGAATTTTGTCTCTTTAATTAATCAAGTCTATACTTAATTAATTAACTAACAATTCAATTTATCATCTTAATTTAAAGGGAAATGCTAACAATAGCCCTAAGGGCTATGGTTAAGCATTAAATATTCTCATCTTTTCAACATTGACTTTAGTTATTTAATTGTTTTTAAGTTTTTCAATGCTCTTTTACAACATCAATTCAATTTTCTAAGTAATAATAGTGGACCCCCTGCATTCACATTAATTTCCACTAATAAAAAAATCCCCAAATTGCTAAATAATTATATTGAAATTTGTGCAAACTTAATGTATTGAGTGCAAATTTGACATTTTAAATGCATTTATCCACTTGCATTAATGCTTAATCATAGCCCTTAGGGCTATGTTTAGCATTACCCTAATTTAAATCCGATTATTTAAATTAAATTATCCTTCAAGCGCTCTTGTGTGTGACCCTATAGGTTATTATTATATTGGCAACAATTTTATTTAAAATCGTAAACAATGAGCGGCATCTAGTAATACATCATTGTTACCCAAATAATAATAATTAAATCGTTGAATCGATTTCGCCTTTCGTGAACAATATTCTATGTAATATAATTCCTTTAACCATGATATTATAGATTAAACTGGAGGCATGGAATATGTCATCCTCGTCATAATTTAATCTTTATTTTCTTGATCGATGAGTAGACTATTCAAACAAATCACTATTTGAGCACGACCATGCATTTCATAGTCTCACTCAAACAAGAGGCCAATAATATCACTCCAATATATTTATATATATATTAAGGAGGGTTAAATTCCATCTAGATCATTCACATTTCTCATACGATTCACAATATACCCAAGACTACCTTTATCATTACCCGATTAAAGATAACTTTTGATAGAATCAAAATATATTAATTCTCGTATAGAAATGTAATGACTTCAGGTCTAAGGTCATTACATCATTATCACATTTGAGATTCATAATGACACATTTATTCATTCCATGTCGAATCTCATATTGGTCTATCCAGTACATCGTACTCATACATGTACCTATGCATTGACTTTAGTATCATCATACTTATGATCAATGAGAAGTGATCATCAGTCAATCAACATACTAGTCTTGATGTATTATTATTGTCCCAATAACACTAATACTTGACTAGGGATATTTAAGATTATTATACAGTATATTATCTCATAGTTATATAGTTCGTATCAATAATCTAGGGACATTTATTATACTAACAATTATATCGCAATAAATACTAAGCATAACAAAACATCAATATAATCAAAATAGAACATAAATGTCAATGACGAAGTTCAAATAAACTGAAATGTATTGCCTCTAGGGCACCTACACTAACAGAAACAACCACTTTCATTTTCTTTATTTTGAAGTTGCCTTTATGTAGATTTTCTTCTTAAGTATGTAGTGCCTTTTACTGAAGCTTGATACCTTTGTTAGCTTCGTTTAGCTTGCTTTTCTTTGCTTCTTAGATGTAGATTGTGATCGTAGATTGTGATCTGAAATGGAGTAGCCTCGCATTGTTGTGCTGAGCTAGACCTTAAAATGTACATTCTAACAAACAAGTGAAGTTTGAATGCAAAATAAAAGGTAATTTATAAAGCAAACGAACTCATATATTGATAATTAGGAACAAGGCCCAAAATTTGACAAGTAATAGGGACCAGGCCCTAAAGTTGATAAATAGCAGGGACGAGGCCCGAAAATCATTACATCATAAAGAGGAGGTGTCTATATGATCACTACCCCCCAGTACTTAGAATGAATTTATTTATGCTAAGTAGTAGTAGTAAATAGAGACTACCAGGGGCGAGGCCTTTACTGATAGTATTTTCTCAAGTGCTCCGCGTTCCAAGCTCGCGGGATAACTTTGTCCGTCATATTAGTGAGATAGTAGGTTCCTTCTGACAATGTAGCATAAATTTTGTATGGTCCTTCCCAATTAGAACAAAAAACCCCATGACCCGGGACCCTAGTGTTAAGCATGACCCTTCTGAGTACTAGATCGCCCGCACGTAGAGGTCGCACTTTTACTTTTCCATTATAGTACCTTGCTTTCCTTTGCTGGTAAGCTGCGAGGCGTAACTGAGCCTCGCTTCTTGTTTCTTCTATCATGTCCAGATAAAGTCTGTGGTTGACCTCATTTGCCTCGGGATCGTAGTGTTCCCTTCTAAACGACCCTGAACCTACTTCAATAGGTATCATGGCCTCGCATCCATAGGTAAGAGAAAATGGAGTCTCCCCTGTGGTCGACCTCGGGGTCGTGTTGTACGACCACAAAACCCTTGGTAACTCTTCAGGCCAATTACCCTTGCTCTCCTCCAGCTTAGCTTTCAAAGTATGCTTTATTATTTTATTTATAGCCTCAGTTTGGCCATTTGTCTAAGGATGGCTCACAGCTGAGAAACTTTTCTTGATCCCCAAATTTTCACAAAATTCTTTCATCTCCTTGCTATCAAATTGCTTCCCATTATCTGATATGAGCTGATAAGGGATCCCATAGCGACACACAATTTCTCTATACACGAAGTCTTTTAGTTTCTTGGCAGTGATTGTTGCAAGTGGCTCAGCCTCGGCCCACTTAGTGAAATAATCTACTACCACCACCGCATACTTAACTCCCCCTTTAGCCTTGGGAAGTTCTCCAATTAGATCAATGCCCCACATAGCGAAGGGCCATGGGCTCTTGAGCGAGGTAACGTGAGACACCGGGGCAGTGCTAAAATTAGCGATCCTTTGACAAGCATCGCACCTTCTTGAGAATTCAAATGCATCTGTTTTTAATGTAGGCCAAAAATATCCTTGTCGAAGAATTTTCTGAGCCAGCGAAGTACCCCCCGAGTGGTTTCCACATATTCCTTCATGGACCTCTCTCAAGATATAGCTACATTCTTCACCATCTACACATCGCAGAAGCGGTGTGTTGAATCCCCTTCTGTAAAGAACTTCATCATATATCACATAACGAGCGGCCTGATATTTGATCTTCCTCGCTTCCTTTTTATCCTGGGGTAGTACCCCATTCTTTACATACTCCCATATTGGGGTCATCTATGTTGACTCTGAGCTCCTGATCTCTATGACAAACTCTTCAGGGACATTAGGCTTGGACTGAATTTCCAGTAGTATAACTCCACGCGAGCCCAGTTTCGCGAGGGCACCTGCTCCCTGATTTTTGCCCTTCTGATAAATTCCACCTTGACTTGCCTGAATGATTTCATCAACCTTTGCACACATCGCAGATAGAGTTCAATTTGAGGCCCCTGGCCTGCCATCTACACCCAATGTGTCCTGTGACCAGCATAGAATCATTGTATGTATTGAGATTTTCCACCTTCATTTCAATTGCGAGCTTGAGGCCAATGATCAAAGCCTCGTATTCAGCTGCATTGTTGGATGCTTCGAATGTAAAATGTACTGCACTGCTTATCTTGCGACCTTCAGGAGTAACAAGTTCGATCCCAGCTCCAGCTCCTTCCTTATTAGAGGCACTGTCCACATAAAGCTCCCACCACGAGGATAAATTCTCAATTTTGATCTCGTTGTTAGTATTCTCAGGGATCGCCACGAGAGCCCAAGAATTTTTGCACAAACTGAAGGGGAAATTCGAGTATGAAATCTGCTAGAGCCTGACCTTTTAATGCGTCTCATGGCTTGTACTCGATGTCAAACTGATTAAGTTCCACAGTCCATTTCAAGAGTCTTCCCGATGTCTCTGGTTTATGCATTACTTGCCTTAGAGGATAAGATGTGCAAACCTCGATCTTATGGGCTTGGAAGTATGGCCTTAATTTTTGCGAGGCCAGCACCAGAGCGTAGGCAAGATTCTCCATAATGGTGTAACGAATCTCTGCATCCAACATTCTTCGACTGATAAAATAAATCGGGTATTGAATCTTTTCCTCCTCGCGGACTAAGATAGCACTGATCGCATGCTCTGACACAGCGAGGTAAATAATGAGTACTTTACCGACCTGAGGTTTAGAGAGCAGAGGTGGCGATCCCAAGTGTTCCTTGATTTTCTGAAAGGCCTCCTCGCATTGCGCGGTCCACACAAAATTCTTTCCCACTTTCTTAATTGCCTTAAAGAACTCTTGGCACTTGTTTGATGATTTTGACACAAATCTATTAAGAGCAGCTATCCTCCCTGCACTACGCCATAGATTGCTTATTGTAACCCCCAAACTGTGTTACCATAGACCCCTGTTTGAAGTTGCCATAGGCCAAAATAGGGCTATGGTAACACTTCAGCTGTGTTAGGTTCTCAGCAGTAACTATAGATATCTAAGGTAACATCAAAACACATCCTAAGGTAACATATCAAATGTGGTTACTAAAGACCTCTATAGCAACATCTTAAACACTCTACAGCAACATAGTTTGTGTGTTACAATAGAGGATATAATTTTGCACATGGACAATTGTGGGGCCCACATCTAGGTGGAGTCCACAATCTATTGTAACACCCTATTTTACCAATTGTAACACAGTGAGTGTTACATAATTAAAATCATTTATAACTAATTTTAATAACAAAAAAAATTATGACATTTAAATATTCAAGAACCAAATTAATTACATTTCAATAACATCATTCAACATCATTTCAATAACGTTATCTAGTACAAAACCAACCAAATCATCCAAAAATATCTACCAACACTAGCTAATGAACAAAACTTAAAACGTACAAGTACTAGAGCTAATAACATGGTAAATTTGAAAAGACAACCGGTGTCCATCAAAGACTCAAAGATCAATTTATTGAGCTACAAGAATTGTTTGACAGAAGAGAAAGACTCCTTGTGACAACTAGACTTCTCTTTCGTAAGCCTTCTTCATTAGCATCTCTAATTAGCAACATATGACTCTTTACTAGTTGTCTAATGACAAATTCATTCTCACTAGAAGCTTCTGCAGCAGTCAATGAGTCATTAATTGAATGCAAATGACCTGGAACAAATGGAATCTGAAATGACAAGCAAGTATTAGCAATTTAGCATCAATAAAAATTGGTATAATAAGCTGCTTTCAGTTTATACATAAAAATGGTGAAACTCACAAATCAAAACGCTATGACATCCATTAAAATTGATAAAAATGACAAACTTAGAATAGATGCCATAAAGGGACGATCAAGCTCCAGGTATGAAGAATTTAGGAAGAAAAGAGTATACAAATGAAAACAATGAACGGTCTATCCTTAAATGTAAAGCTGATTGCTTAATAAAATAAAAAGTAATTAGCTTTGCCAAACCATCAGTCTTTACATAATAATTGTGTACTTGAGCTATTTTCAAGTTTCCAATATGTACACAGGTTATTACAGAATTCAAGCAATAGATGTACATAAAAAATATATACATCATCAAACAAACCAGGCTTACTCCCCTCAGGCATCTCAGGTTCTGTAAGAAAGTAAATACAATTTGCAAATGCAGTGTACCTATAATAGGGACAGGTCCCTGAGTATTTCTAGGTTGTCAGGATCAATCCTTAATGCATTCCGATAGCATTTAATCGCCTCTATATAATTCCTATCTGACCGGTATAGAAGACCATAAACGTGCCAGCAAACATGATTCTTCAAGTCATTCTGTATTAAACACGTGAAAGGGTAAGCTTCAAAACTGAGAAAAATGACATTTAAATGTTGGTTTAGTAAGTAATGTACAATAAGGAGGAATCTTTCTCACCTTCATCCTAGTCGGACAAGATCATAAGCTAATTAATAAATGATCATAATTATCATAATTCCTTCAACTCCTTGGGCATTATCATTATCATTATCATAATAATTATCATAATTACTTTATACATCTTTTCAACATGCAAAAGAAACACGACAGTGAATCAGGACTAACCTGTACTTGTGCAAAGCTTCAAATATATTTCATCATGACTCTTACTTGACATTTTGCAAAGTCTATCCTGTAAGGAATGCCTAAGTGCACCTAAAACAGATAGAAAGCAACACAAACCAGATCAAATGTCAGTTGAGAATTATTACACAGATGAAAATAAAGGATCTGATTGGTAGTAGGAGACCATACTTGCATTCACTTGTTGAGATTTATTGTCAACCTCCAAAATGATTGATTTGCTGCTTAGAGTGTAATAACCCGAATTTTCAGAAAATGATTTTATTATTATTTTAAGAATATTAATGTTTTTCCTAAAATGAGGAGGAAATTTTTATTTTATTTTATTGTTCATTATCCAGTTCAAGGAATTTCAAAAGCGAATTATTTAATTATTGTCTGGTTCAGTGTAATTATGAACTATATTATGTGATTATTGTTGGAAGGTGGGATGTATGTGAAGTTGTGTTTATGTGTTTATATGATGATTTGTGTGAGTTGTGAAAGCTGATGTATTTTATTTATATTTTTGAGGATTTAAATATATTTAAATCATGCATTTTGATCCTCTGTTAATTTTATAAAATTATCGGAGGAATTAAAAATCATGAAATCTCTTGAAATATTATCTTTATATATTTATTGAGTTTTAAAATTGTTGGGTGGATTAATTTGGGAGTTGTGGTATTTTAAAATGATTTTTTTAGAGTTTTATTGTATTTTAAGGATCAAAACTTTGAAAATTCATATTTAATTCATTTTGATCCGAAAAATATTTTAAAAATATGTGGGTGTTCATAATTTTATACTCTTTATTTTAAAAATGAAAAGTTTAATTTTCTGAAATTTTATTTAATTTCGATTTATAAAGTTGTTTATTAGTTTTAAAAGTGAAGATGTAGTGTTTTAATTGGGCCCGGGATAAATGGAGTAGTAATATAATTAGATTTGGGCCTAAGCCCATTAGTTGAAAAACGCAGCAGTTGAGAGAAAAGTCGGGGAGAGAGATCAGATTGGGGGAAGAGAAAAATTAGGGATTTGGGAAGAATAATTCAATTGGGGGTTTGATTGTTGATGCAATTGGGCAACATATTCATATATGTGTGTATATACGTGTGTGTGTGTGTATCTATATTAGTGTGTGTGTGTGTGTGTGTTGGTGAGTCGTGGCGCAACAGGTAGTTGCGGGGATGGCGACCAACGGAGGCGCGACGGCGCTAGGCGGAGGCGCGGCGACAAGGGGAGGCGCTGGGGAGGCTGTGCGCGGCGAGGGGAGAGGCTGCGTGGTGGTGGCTGCACAGCAGCCACGGTAGAGAAAGAGAGAGAGAGAGAGATGGTGATGTTTGGTGGTGTTCATCGGAGAAGGTATAATTGAGATGCGTGTATTTGATTATCGTAGTTTAATTTATTTATTTATTTATTTTTTTTGCCAAAGTAGTTTAATTTATTAATTGTTGTAATTTAATTGATTTTAAATTGTGAGATTTTGTGTTAATTTTCATAATTAAATTAGTTGTGAAATTGTGAGTATTGTTTAATTGTTGTAATTATAATTAGATTTTAATGGTGAGATTAATGTGTTGATTTCCGAGATTAAATTCGGAGATTATGATTGTCATGATTAATTGTGTGTCCAATAATCTAAGTGGGCTAATTGGTAAGTGTATGTGCTAAATGATCTTAGTGAATAAAGTTAGTGTTTTAGTGGAGAAATTGTTAATTGTTAGTTGTTAGTTCAAATTGTGAAATGTTAATTTTTATATGCTAATTGCTAAAGTGTAATGGTTGTAATTATATTGTGGTTTTGTTAATATTTGGGTTTAATGATTATTAGTGGTTAATGGTGATGTTAGTATTACGTGTGGAGTTTATGTGAGTTGGCTAAACTGTAAGTGCTATGTGCTAAATGGTATGAATTGAGTCATAGTAATTGAAGGTTTTATTATCTATAAATGGTTATATGCTAAATGTAATAAATGAGTAATAATATTTGTTAGAGGTCATGAGTGCCAACTACGTGGTGTTGGCTTAAATGTGGATAAATTTAGTTTACTTTCTTTAAATGTTGAGGTGCCGCATGTCTGGGCGGATACTTTTCCTTATGTGCTAGGTGCCGCATGTCTGGGCGGATACTTTTCCTTATGTGCTAGGTGCCGCATGTCTGGGCGGGTACTTTTCTTACTTGTTTACTTTTATGTTGCTGCAAGTTGAGGCAGCTTTATTTTTATAAAAACATGGATTGAATTGTATTTGAGGGGCTGTGCCCATAGTCCGATAAACGAATAGCTCATGCCGAAATTTTCTAAAAATCCCCTGCATTTTTAATTTATTTAACTTATTTGATTTCAATGGTTTAAATGTATGATTTGGGTGTTAACTGTTTATGTGTATATGTGCTAAGTGATTTAATTCAAGGATTTATGTGTTTCGGGGATTAAATGCGTTTTGAGGATTATTTATAAACTTAGTTTTGTCATAGAATGACACTAGTATTATAATTGTATATGTTAAGTGAAGTTGACTAAATGTGTTATGTGCATTAATTGGTATTTGAGTAGTCAGCTATAGGGATAACAACTATAGTACGACTTTAGGTGACTCAGTGGTAATTCTGAGTTGGGTCTACTCGAGATACGAGGTTGGACTGACACGTACTCGTAACAATTACAGTACCGTTAGGGCGTGATCAAGTGGAGCAACGTGTATCAAAAAGGAAGGATCGAGGCGTCGCGTAAAGTTCATGGAACTGCTTGGGCGAAATGCCAAGGATTTATTCGCTGTGTTCCGTTTGGTGCTAAGGACCAGAGGCAAGTTTATTTATACATACTCTATCGTTCAGAGTATATTTATTTTAAAATATAAGAAATGTGTGGAATAAGACTTCAGTCCATATTTACAAGATTTCTTCTATCTTTATCTGGATAAATTGTTTACTTTTAAGTAAAATGGTTTGACGGGTAATATATGTGATATGGAGAGAGTGATATACTATAAGGAGTAAAGTGATATGGGAACGAATGGTATCAGTTGTTATTATGGTTATTTTTATGATATTATGGTATCAGTTGTTATCTAAAGTTATTTTATAATATTACAGTTATGTGTAAATTGAGGATATTTGAGTTCTAAACTCTTTCAGACGTTATTAATAAATATTTTGTTATATAAGGGGACAAGGGTTGATGTCTACAGATTTTCTTAAAAGGGACTTACATGTAAAGTATTTTAGTTGGTGTATTTTAAAGGTATTGATATATGAATAGAAAAGTGGAAAGGGGTTATCTTGAGAGGTATATTTTCGAAAACCCGGACAAAGTTTTTTAGAAAGAATTTCGCAATAATTAACCTAATGGCAACATCACCAATAAACTAGTGTTTATTTAATTAGTAGATACCTCTTGAAGCATCTACTGATTAAATAAACCTTATTCGTCTAATTAAATTTATTTAATTAGATGAATATTATTTTAAAAATGTTTTCTTACAATCGCTTTGTTCCGGAATAATAATAAAAATATTTCGATGGTTATAAATGAGACATTTTTGGTTAAAAATGTCTGGAATGATAATGATAAATGTTATTTTAATGGTTATTTAATTCAATGAATATTAGTTATAATATTCATTTAAAAGGGATTATTGAATAGTTATTCTTTAGATATTCTAAGTGTTCTAAGGGTGATTATATATTGTTAAAAGGTTGTTTAAGGAATTTCATAGTGAAATGAATGTATGTCTTGAATGGATATACCTGTATAAATGTTTTCAAATGATTATAATTCGGATATGAAAATGGAAAGGTGAAACAGAAATGTGAAATGTGAAATGTGGAAAGGTGAAATGGAAATGGAAATGAAAATGATAAATGTGAATGGAATAATGATTTGACCAGAAAGGGGGATTTCAACAATAAGCGTAAGAGGCTATGTGGAAGTGGCACAGTCCGGCACCCAATATTTTATTACGGCACGAAGATGCCAAGGGAGGATGTAGCAGGTAGCCTTCCTCCAGGGTTGATTACCTGGTAGGGATCATCCCTTCTACTAGTAGTAAACAGAGAGCGGATACGGTTAGGCGACTGATCATCGTCCTACGTATCTGGCGCACGATGATCAGTCGCCGGCAGATATCCCCAAAACTTGAAAGAAAGAATTGAAAATGGTTTTCAGATTTCTATAACTGAAAACAGAAAAGTGAGATGAAATGATGGAATTATTGTTACAAACGAAGAGAAACTGATTTTATATTACTTTTATACACAATTGTTGTATAAAAGGAAATGGAAAGATTATATTGAGAGCTTGATTTTAAATGTTATATTACCTTGAGATATTATACTAAGATGATGTATTGATTATTATCTTGTTATAGAAGAGAACTGATATTATATTATCAATAAGTAAGTGATTTCATATTGAATAACCAGCAAGTTTATGTTGGTGTATTACTGCGCAAACAAGATGTGGCTATTTAATTACCTTGTATCGGCATCGTTTATATTATATTGGTATATTGTTCAGTTGATATTAATTTCAAACATTATACTTTCCCTATAGAATTTCGTGGTTATAAATGTTTCAAGAATGATATTAAGTATCGGTTGAATGTTGGAAACCCATACACCTGAAGGGATATTTTGTTAAACTCTAGTAATAACTTGCTGAGCAATTCTTTCGCTCATACTTGCTTGTTTTCAAATATTAACTTTTCAGTGGAAGGTAGCCGGACGAGGTTATCTGCATGGCTTAGATGAAGCGGGCAGCGTGCCCTTATGAAGTCGATATGATCTAGAAAGTTTATATCTTGAGTAAGTTATATGTAAGTATATTGATGTGTAATATATATGTTACTTTGCGCAAAATAGTATTAGTTGCTGGTGTACTTCTCAACGAAGTTATACTAGTAGTAAGGAGTTGATTCTTGTTTCTAGCCCTATAACCTAAAAGATGCTTGGTGGTTGGGGTCTCAAATGTTGTAACTCAATTATTAATGGCTACAGATGGTTTAATGTGGTTAAACAGTTGATTTGTTATTAAGGTTTTCCGTGTGACGACCAAATCCCTGACCCCGGATTTGGGGGCGTTACATAGAGAACTATCCCTTTTTAGATCAATGCATATAGGAGCACGAGTGTCACCACCTTCACTAGTAGGCTGCCAAAATCAGATTATTACCCTCAAGTAAATATAAGGTTCCAAACAAAAAACAAAGGCCGAGACTGGTAAAATTACCAAAGCAGGATGTCCTATTAGACTGTTCAAAATAGCTGATTTACCTGCACCCTAAAAATACCGAACAATTAGAATGTAGTACATTCATAGCAGCATATATGTCACCAGAACATTTGGAAGAAATTGTAATGATATGTGGACAACAAAAGTAATAAAGAAAATAAGCATCACAGCAAGTCAAGATGACTGCAAATGCTGGGGAGACAGCATAACACATTCATTTTTAAATTGTGAAAACTAAATATCAAGGGATGATCAAAGTAGTTAAACAGAGATTAAAGTCCAAATACTGGATTCAGATGGAAGTGATAAACTTCTCTATGTTGTTTAACCAATTCAAGCAATCCAAGTATGATAATAAAATACCTCTCACTACTACTATCAAGGAAGCATTAACTTCAAAATCGAACAAGAATGTTGCAATTTAGAGTTCCTAAAAATACAAATTGAACACAAACCTTCAATAAGTTGTCTAGTTTTCCTAGAACTATCTGAATTATTCACATTAATTATTCTAGGTTCTTGTTTTAGGACTGTCAATGACTCCTGCAATAGCAATCTAGACAATTAGATTTAATAGCTAAACCAAAATCGAAAAACCCATGAGCCATAACTGAATTATAAAATCATAATTAGAGAATAAAATAAAACCTGGGGAAGCACATTCAAGGGCCTTTTTGCCTGCACACAGGGCAAAAAAAATCTTGAAAAAGATCTAATAGCAAAATCAAAACTTTATAAGGTATAAAAATTGAGTATACTAGTATCGATGAATAGGAAATGAGACTTACAAAGGTTGAAACTTGTTGCATTGAAGTATTCTCATCTGCATCACAAAGAAACCACTAAAAAAAGTAAAGTACAATTAAACTGAGAGAAACTAGTTGAATATAACCGGTGATTTTAAAATTGGTTCTCAAAACTAGTTGTACTGTCTTCCATCTCTAGAGCTGGGAAAAAAATCCGAAAAATCCGATATTCGTCCGAAATATCTGTATTCGTATCCGAAAAAAAGCGGATATTATCCGTACCCGAAATCAACCGGATATTATCCGTATCTGAATCCGAGAGTTTAGGATACGAATATGGATATAGGTACATCCGTATCCGAAAATATCCGTATCCGAAAGTAATTATATATAATATATTTTTAATATATTTTAATTTTTATCATTTATTCTTAAAATTTATTTTAATTTAAACATGGTGCATTAGTATCTCATGATTCATGAATATCACCCCCCGTCCCCCTCCTTTTTTCCCATGCTTATTTGTCTTTACCATTTTCCTTTTCTCTTTTTCTTTTACATTGACACAATCTTATCAGTTACCAATTACTCATCTTCTTTATACATTATACCAACTCATCACCCCAAAACACACTTAACTAAAACCCCCTAGCTCAAACACACACATCTTATATTATATCTGTCTTATTACTGTCTATATAATTCCTCTCTCTGGGTTATACTAATCTCTGCAGAGAGAGATAAATGGTTTTGATAATTATTTGATTGGTACTTATTGGACACCATTATCTTTATTTTCATCTTCATCGTTTAAAAAAACTAAAGATTTTGTTGGGCAAGGAGTAGCCGGCGCCACTGATAACAACAAACAAGAAGTTATCTCCGATGATTATAATCTCAACCGCTCTGTTTTAGAAATTAGGGTTCTTTTTAAACTCAAAATTGGGGGTTTTGAATTAAGGCTTCGGTTTTGGTGTTTTGGGTCGATTTGGGGATGATTAGTGTTGGATGGTGTTGATTTAGAGTGTATGGGTGACAAAACAGGGGAAACTCGATCTGGGGTCTTGCCGTTGAAACGCCGTCGCCGGCGATGAAGTTTGGCCGGCGGTGTGGCCACGTGGGTGGCAATTGCTTGTGGTTCGGATCCGGATATTATCCGTATTCGGATAATATTGGCCGGATTTGGATATAGATAAAGTTTTTTCGGATATTTCCGGATTCGAATACGGATACGGATACGGTTTTAAAAAACGGATCCGGATATAGCAGTATCTGTATCCGTATTATTCGTTTTCCACCCCTATCCATCTCAGCACCCCCACCTCCATTTTCATCTTTTTGACTCGAATTTCTCTGACCCAATTGGAAATCTTGGATTTTTCTCACTCAAACACACTCAAATACACACAAAGTTTGTTCCTTTACTCAATCTACCAAGACCCACTTCCCCTCTTGTGGGAATCAAAGATTTAAAGGGTCGTGTATATGTGTGGGAGAGAGAGTAGAGGAAGAATATAGTCTGTGTCGGCTATAGCACAGAGAGAGAGAGGTGAGAGATGATCCCCAATTCTTTTCCCTCACTTATGTTGTATTAAAAATTAAACCCAATTATTTGATATTTATGAATAATCAATAATTTAATTATCTGATGGAATATTACGTTTTAAAATGATTACTTCAATGATTTTGTTAAACTTAATTATTTTTAAAGTCAAATAAGTATAAAATCATTAATTTTAAATAAAATAAAAATTTTGTTCATGAATACTCTACGGTAACACATCTCATGGTGTTACCCAATGTAACACCTTTTATAACTATAGTAACATACTTCTACGGATTTGGTAACACCATAATCACAAGGTTGCGATAGCTCAAAATTTTCATACCTATGGTAACATCCATAGTGGTAACACCCATGCCAAAAGGTTGCAATAGGCCATCTATGGCGTAGTGCTGTGAGGCTCTGAACCTCCTTTACGCTTCTAGGCGACTGCATCTCCATTAGGGCCTTAATTTTTGCTGGGTTAGCCTCAATGCCTCTGTGGTCGACAATAAACCCAAGAAATTTCCCAGACTAGACCCCAAATACACATTTTTGTGGGTTGAGATTCATCCTAAACTTCCTTAATATATCAAACATCTCTGCGAGGTAAGTGATGTGATCCCTAGCCTCCTTAGACTTTACCAGCATGTCATCTACATATACTTCCATTGTCTTGCCAATTTGTTTCTCGAACATCATATTAACAAGCCTTTGGTAGGTAGCCCCAGCATTGAGAAGACCGAATGGCATCCCTATGTAACAATAGAGGCCTCTATCTGTGATGAACGAGGTGTGTTCTTGATCAAGTCCATACATGGGTATCTGATTGTACTCTGAATAAGCATCCATAAAGCTAAGGAGTGCATGCCCAGCTGTAGAGTCCACTAGCTGATCGATCCTTGGTAGCGGAAAGCTATCCTTGGGGCAATGTTTGTTAAGATCAGTGAAGTCCACACAAGTTCTCCACTTTCCATTTAGCTTCTTCACGAGGACAGGGTTCACGAGCCAGTCGGGGTAGAATGATTCCCTAACGAGGCCGACCTCGAGAAGCCTGTCTACTTCTTCTTTGAGGGCCTCGGCTCGGTCCCCACTAATGGGTCGCCTTTTTTGTCTGACTTCTTTCTTGTTTGGATACAAGTTGAGCCTATGACACATGACATTAGGATCGATCCCAATCATGTCTTCATGAGACCATGCAAATACATCTAGATTGGTCTTCAGAAAGTTAACGAGCCTTTCACGAAGCTCAGGATTGAGTTGCGACCCAACCTTCAACACCTTGGAAGGATCTTTTGCATCGACCAAAACAGAGATGGTGTCTTCTGCAGCCCCAGCTCGCTCAACGTATTCTGGGATGCGAGGATCCAAATCAAGCTCATATTCGCGAGCTGTGCTAGATTCTCCTTCATCCTTTCTCACGACTCCATTTTGCAGCGAGGCCTCAGTTTCTGAAGATGGGATCGCTTCCACATGACCATATTCATTTATTATTGTAGTTTCACGAGTCACTCCATTTGGCAGATCCACCAAGGTTGAGGTTTCCTTGCGAACCCACTTCCCCTTCCGAGCTCGCACAACGGTTTGCTCTGGGCTTTCCTCACTATCACTATCGGTAGCTTCTTCAACGATCCCTTCTTGAAGGACCATCACAGGATGTGAGATTTCCATCATTAAGGACCCTGGTATTGGCTCCACTTGAATACCCAAATTATCAAAATAACCTTTCGGAATCTCTTCAATGGATATTATATTGCATTCGGTAAAGGGTCGCGAGACTGTCTTATTGCGAGCCCTTTCCTCATCATCGCATTCCATCTTGTCTATCATACCCTTCTCAGCGGACTTAAGGGCCTTATTGTAGCATTCACGAGATTCATGTTGTACTCCCCTAACACATCCAACTCCATTCGAGGTAGGGAACTTCATAGAAAGATGATAAATAGAAGTAACCACCCTCATTTCTTTAAGGATCGGCTTCCCACAATGGCATTGTAGGCCGAGGGTTGATCAACTACCATGAAGCCAGCGATCTGGATAGTGATACAGGGTTCATCCCCTAGGGTCACTGGGAGCCTTATGACTCCCTTAACATTAACTGAAGAACTGAAGCTCCGGTAAAACCATAAAGATGTCCCACAGTAGGGAGTAGGTCTTTGTCCACGTACCCCATTTTCTTGTAGACCTCGTATGTTAGAACATTAACTGCACTTCCATTGTCAACCAGAACCCTGTAAATATTCAGCGATCCAATATGAATTCGGATAATAAGGGCATCTGAGTGGGGGTGATGAACCTGATAAGTGGATTCTATATCCACTTGTAGCGTTCCATATCGACTTAAATTGATTGTCTTGGATTTAAGTTTGTTATAGTTTTGATGTGTTTTGTGTAGATGTGCAGATTTGCAAGAATGTTGATTAAGGTGGATGCTTCTGTCGTTTTTGGAGGTTAAATTGATTAAAATTCGGATTTTCCGGGACGGTTGCGCAGTCTACACTGTTTTGGCCATATCTGGAGTTCTATAAGTCCGTTTTCAGCGATCTTACTGTCCACGCGAAGCTTGGGAGATTTTCTACAACATGTGACAGGTCTTACATGAGCAGGCTGCATGTGGTGAGCGCAGAAAGCTCGACAATCAGACTGATGGAAGCATGGAAATTTCTGTTTTGCCCTTTTCAAGTTCTAATTGTATTTTGGGCAATTTTAGTACCTTAATTGAATTCTAATTGTAATAGAAGGTGATTTCTTGCTGGGCAAGAAATCTAGAGCCTATTTAAACACATCTTAGCCTTGTAAATCGTATCATCATCATCGTTTTATTATTGCATCATAGCTTAGATCTGCAAGGGAGAAAAGTAGAGAAGGATTCAACGCTCGTGACAAGCAACGGATCTAGATCTACTTCATCTTTTGTGTTATTCTGGATTCTAGATTTGTTTTCTCAACTCTTTGTTTTATTAATATAATTACTTCTTTTATTCATATCTTGTTTATTATCATGTTTTCATCAAATCCCATGACGATGAACGGTTCAATTATGAGCTAATCGTTGTCATGGGATTCTAACGGATTTATTTATGGAGCTTTAGTATCTTGATGCTATAAAGATCTATGTGTGATGTATATCTGATATCCTCGTATGGTTGTGTTTCATGTATTTAGATGCGTAGCTAACATCTAATTTGTTAATCTCTTATGAAGCGAGAGTGGATCTTGAGATTTAAAACTTGCCATGCTAGCAGAGGATAGGTTGATGTTTTAACATCATGATTTGTGGCGTAAATAGAGATATTATGCTGCCCTATGTGATCTTAATAGACAACTTGTTCTTCAACCGTTATGTTTTCAAATCTTATAGAGATATAGGGTCTAAGCATAATTGGTGTCTATTCATCTTCTATCTCTTTTGTGGATGTATGTTTAGTTTGGTATTCGTATACTGAGAAGTAGCGTATACTTGTTTCGTGTTGTCTGATCAGATATCATAACCATTGCATATAGTGATTAAAGGCATCAGATCTAAGCAAAGTATTTAATGAAGTTAGGATCCCATATTTTTCTCATATAAGTAATTCGATTTAATTTCTCGCTAATTAGTTAATTCTTAGTTATTTAATTTACATTCTTAGTTTAATTTAGATAATCAAATCTCAATTTGTTATTTGTCTTAGCAGTGAATTAAAACCATACATTGTTGCATAGGTACTAAACTGAATTAAAAACCAGATCTCTGTGGGAACGAACTTGACTTATATCTATATTACTGGTCACGTACGCTTGCGTGATTTTGTATTAACAGAACCCACTTTGCATCTTCTTGAGTGAACATGATATTTGTGTCTTCTCCTTTGAAAAGCTTTAGGGGTCGCTCCTGCAAGTGATGAATATTAGTGAGGGGCCGTTCTTTAGCTTCACGAACATATCTCTCCCTGGCCTTGTTACTATCTCCACCAATGTGGGGTCCTCCAATAATTACATGGATACTTCCTCCTCGTGTTTCCCTTTTTTTATGAGGCTCCTCATTCTGTCGAGGTGGTGGGACATTGTTGTAACCGAGGCCTGACTTCGCATTATGCTTCTTCACTTTACGAACTGCCCATTCAGTTAACTTCCCATCTCAAATTAATTGATCAATCTATTGCTTGAGCTACCAATAATCTGTAGTGCCATGCCATGTTTGTTCATGAAAGGCACAATATTTACTTGTATCTGAAGTTCCTTTCGGACCCATTGGTGTGGGTCTCTTGAATACTCCTTTGTTTGCATTGACAGCATAGATGTGGTCAATCGAGGCAACCAGCGGGACAAACTTGTCCTCGCTTCTTGTGGAGCGAGCTCGAGGAGGGGATCGCCTTAAGAACTCGTGTTCCCTCCTCTTTGGGCTAGGGCTTTGATCCCGTCTTCGCCTTGGGCTTTGAGAATCCTTCCTTTTCACCCCCTACTTCTACCTCCACTGCTACTCCTTTCACTATTCTTCTTAAGATTTGCAAGTGATTTCTCAACGCGCTTGAAGGGCTCAGCGACCCTATGCAACTCTGAAAGCGTGCTAGGGGTTTGCTCTTGTAGTTTCTTCCAGAATTTAGTTCCTTCTCTTACCCCAACAATAAGGAAATTCTTCACAGCTTCATCATTTGCACCTCACACGCGTGGCACTTCAGCATTGAACCTTTTGAAGTAATCATGAAGAGTTTCTCCCTTCTTCTGTTTTATGTTCGCCAATGTGGACACAGGAGGTGCATAGAGCATCGAAGATTGGAACTGTTTAATGAAGATGTCCACGAGTTGTTCCCATGAATCTATGACAACCAGGGCTCCTAACTTTGAAAACAACTGCTGGGCACTTCCTCTTAACGAAGCCTCAAATAACCTACATCTCGCTAATTGTGAGACCTAATATACATCCATCTCGTTATTGAACCGAACCACAAACTCAGTTGGATCAGTATCCCAATTATAGGTCATATCAGAATGATGGACTCAAAATACTGCAGGTAGTAGGGTAGTCCGAATTTCGTGAGTGAAGGGTGAAGAAGAACCCATAGTACTGAAAATCCCTTTCTCATTATTGATCGCATCCAAGGCCTTTTTCAACTCCTCTAGCTTATAGTCCCCGATTTTAGCCTCCTTGTCTTCTTTTTTCTTCTCTCCAGTACTGCCATGATGAGATTGAGTCTTTTTAGGAGCACTAGACTCCTCTTGATCATTCTTACGGTCCTTCTTTTTACGATCCTCCTCGCGGTGTTGGGACCGCTCACGATCCCGATGAGATGGGGGTCTGTCTTCGCGATGATGGGACCGATCACGCTCTCTTCGAGGAGAGGGGGGTCTGTCATCGCGATGATGTGACCGCTCACGATCTCTATGAGGGGATAAAGGTCGATAGGAGCCCCTGCTTTTGTTTTTAGATCCTCCATCCTTACCAGCATTAATCTTTTCTAACTTAAGACGAAGATCGTGCTCAGTCAGTTTCTTTCCAATGCGATCGAAGACACTTACTGATCTCCCCTCAGACGAGCCATGCTTATCCTTCGACCCTTCTTTCTCCATAGTAGCTTCCTCCTCGTTCGAATCAGGGTTCGTTTGATCTGTCACCACATCACAAAGTCCTCTATTAATTTCTTGGTGGGGCCTTTACTTCCTTTTACTTGATAAGTTCGATCCCCTGTCCTGGCATTCCTCTTCGAACCTCTAGAGCTATGTCCCATGATAGAAATTTTGGCCTACTTCCGAGTTTTAAATGACTGCTTACGGCCCTCAAACGGACTTGTAGAACTTCCGATAGAGCCCAAATAGCGAAAATTATGAAAACTATCCAAAAATCTGATTTTTTAATGGATTAACTCCAAAAAATTAAATTTGAGCTCCAATCCATTACTTTCTTGATTCCTACAATAAAACATTAAAACACATTAAATAAATTCCAATTTCATGCAAAAATAACTACAAATGTAGGGATAAACAAATAATAAATAACTACTTATCAGTAGGTAATAACCAAATTAGCTACGAAGTCAGAAATGATGGTTTTTATTTATTTGTAAAAGGATTATGGCGGAAAGTAAGAATATGGTGAATTATGGAGCGTAGATAACTTGATCCTTTTGATCATTAAGATGTTATCATAATTTTTTATTTTTTTTTACTTTATCATACTAAATTTTATATTTATTGCATTTCAAAATAACATTCATGTTCAGGTGATTCAATAAAATATTTTTTAATTATTGGTTATGTATATGCACCGACACTAGTTCATTTTAGATCCACTTTGATGGTAATTATATCATATATATAATTGGTGTAAAGGAGTTCTTATGGTTGGTTTGGTCGCCAGGGGTGAATTTGTCTTTTCAAGATTATAATTAGTAAATTAAATGATGTTAAATAGAAATTAAAATTAAAATATTGTTAAATATACACCTTATTGATAAATTTGTAAATGGAGTTTGTAGATAACATTTTGCAATTCTTTCAAAATTAATCAAAAATTAATAATATATAGTATAACAAAGTTAGCGAGCGAGAAATATTTAAAAAATATTAATTAAACATTTTTAAATTAGAAAAACATGAAATTTTAAGGAAAAAAATCAATAACAATTAAAATAATAAAGATCACTATTAATAAAATAAGCATCGTTAATTTAATGGTGCTTACAAACATTATTTTACAATTTTCACAAAAACAATTTAAAAACAAAAAAAAAAAAAATATATGTGCATTGCACGGGTTTAAGGCTAGTATATATAATGTGGTTTGCGCAGTCTTCTGTCTAACCCACATGGTTATTTGGAATGCCCTTTGGCTTGATTAATGTAGAGGGAACTTGAAAAGACCATGGAAGTGTATGTGGATGATAGCTGAAGAGATCCGTATGCCTTAATATCATAGGGTGCGCCCTCTGTAAATCTATATATTTAGTTTTAGTGCGAGCCTGTTGCCCAGTAACTAACAATTGTAGAAGGGGGGTTGAATACAAGTTATATAATCGTGTCTGATTTTTGCTTGATTATATGAACAAGAATAAACGAATGAATCAAACTCTTGTTTGTATTAATAAGATCAAATACAAACTCTACCAAAGGTGTACAATACCTTTAGCAGCTGCTGACAATACAAATCTCTCTCTGTTTGTTTCGAACTCTTGAATACAAACCTTATACAGAGCTACGCACATTCACTAGTTCGACTCACGCTCTTTACAGTGATGTTGAGAGAGTATTTATAATGCTACCTATCAACTAATAACAGAAAGATATAATCTATACATGACAATGTTCTGCCTTCTAGTCGATAGTTTCCTTCAATAGAAAACTCTTTCCTTCATAATATCTTCTTGCTTGTTCTTCAAACAACGATCCTGTTTTATAGCACTTACCAGTTTCTGTAGCATCCATAATGACATCATCAGTAACACGACTGATATCAGGATCTGTACACTGCATCAGTATCTGATCAACCATCAGTATTAGACCGTCATCAGGATTTGCTCTCTGTTCCTGACATATAGTCTCCGATACACTGTTCATTCCTGACTAAACTATACAGACAACTGTCTTACACATAAATCCTATATACAGTGCTAAATCCTTTATAAGATCAGGATTACAAGAAGTATAATGTGTAAATTCTATTCTTAACATCACAACTTATGAATTATTCCTAACAATCTCCCCCTATTTATGCTTTAAAATCTGAAGCATAAATCTAAGTTGTGGATGTCAAAACATATAACAATACAACCAGAATAGAATTTATGAATGTAGAATTATGAAGTTTAAGTACCTCCTTCTCAGATGTAGACGTTTATCTAGTACTTAGAAGAAAGAATTTTAACTATTAATGCTGCTCTTCCTTTACCACTTCCTAGCTGAGATTCACCACTGTCACTCCTGGTTCTTCTTTTTACTACCCTTTGTCTGCTCTTTATCTCCCCCAGCTTTATCTTTATCTCCTTTAGTCTGGTAGTGTTGTTGTTGTCTTTGAATTGTCTTTATCTCCCCCTTTTTGACATCAGCAACATTAATTCCAAGAGATTCAGAAACAGAACAAATGAGATTCATAAGAACTGCTTGATTTTCCATAATTGTGACTTGGTTATCTTCAAGTGATTGAAGTCTTGTTTGAATAGTAATTTGAGAATTCTGAATATCTTTCAAAACATCAGAATGAACTTCAATGTTGGAAGTGCTTCTAGTATCTCTAGTATCAGAATCAGAAAGAACTGTATCTTCAAGTCTTGTAGAAGAAGTTGTTTGAGTTGTATGAAATTCAAGTAATAAAACCTGATTAGAAGTATTAACATCTTCATCTTTCTGTTCTGGAACTGAAACATGATCATCATCTCCTTCACCAGTATTCTGTGTACTAACATCTTCAAATCCTGACTCCTCCTTAGAGTGATCAAAGACTGTTGATGTCTCAATTCTAGCTGATATTGGAAGTACATACAAAGGAACACTAGGATCATTAGGATCTTCATCTGGTACATATGTATCAAGAGATTGCTTTATCCTGGCACCTCTTCTATTAATGATTCCTGCAAGCCTCTCCTTTTGCTTCTGAGCTTTAACTTCTGGCTTTGCATTGTGATGTGCTAGGTCATTCTTCTGATACATTTTGATGAATGAATAAGTACCAGCATCCATACCCAAATTTTCAGACCAAGATTCAGGAAAAACCTGATCCCAGAAATCAAATGATGGTTTCCTAATTTTCTCTCCCTCACTATGGAGTTGATCATCCATACCCTCATTCTCACTTTGACTTACTAAAGTCAACACTCTTTCTACCTCACCTTTTGCCTGGTCAGGAGCCAGCCGCTCAAATTGTGAATCTAAGTCCATCTTTTCAAGTGTATCACTCAAATTTAGATAAGTGCTCTCATGACCTACAGAAAAATAGAGTTTAGAAGGAGTTTTTATACCTGAACTCACATGGAGAGAGGGTTCCTCATTTGGCATGTGGCTTGAGGTTTTCTCCAAGGAGTGAGCTGCTATAGTCTCTGAACCCTTACAATCATCTTCTTTCCTTTCAGAAACTACAGGCTCCAGTATACCACTTTCAGGTTCTTTACTAGACTCTGATGTCTTCAGTAATACTTCATTAGACACCATAGTTAGTACATCACCATCTTTAAGTGTTGTTTGCCGAGACACACCCTCAAGGTGGATAGACTCTGACTGAACAAAATTTGTTTGATCTTCAGAAAAATCAACCAAAGTCATTCCTCCCATATCATAGGGTATCTCACTTGCATTTTCAGTCATCACAGAAGTCCTTTCAACATCAGCTATCACAGCTCCTGAGTCATCCTTCCTCTGACTAGATGGTTCTTGTGTTACAGTGACTGTGATCTGATCTTTCCTACTATTCACCACTGGTGCAATAGTATCTTCTGTTGACTGCATTCCTCTATCTACTTCCTCCAGTTGTTCACCTTGAGCTGAAGCATCTTCAATAATGACATTCTTGTCAAATAAATATGCATGAAGTGATTGAAGTGCACCATGCTTTGAGAGTCCAAATTTCTTGACTAATTGTCTTCTGACAGACACATAGAAATACATCTTCATTAAGTCAAGTCTTTGATGTAGAAGTCCATATTCATATGGAAATAAAAGTTTTGGTACTCTTTCAACCAGAAAATCTAGAACAGGCCTTGACAACTTCACTTTGAGAGAAATTAGTCCCATAGCCAGTCTGTATGATAATGTAGTTTCCCATGAAGAATCAATATCCAGATCTCTCTTGTCAAATACTGACATAGATGTAGCTTGATTTGTAGAAACCTGCATGATATTAGTTGGACTAGACTCTGTGTGTGTAGGTGACAATTGAATCTTTCTCCTTGTTCTCCTGATATAGTGAGCAAAAGATTTATCCTGAGAAGACTCAAGAGGTGTAGACACAGAAGTGATCTTGGGATGAGATCTTGGTTCAATAGACACAGTCTTTTGAGAGACAGTATCCAGTAACTATTTTCCCTTTTTAAGAACTACAGCCTTTTGAGAGACTGCAGCCTGGCTGTGACTAGGTTTTTCATCTCTTTGTGCTAACAAAGAAAGTTGAATTGCAGCCTTCAATTCTGCTCTCTGAGCAAGAGTTAAATCATCATCATCTTCACTAGAGTTACTACTACTACTTGACACAACAAATCTTCTCTTCCTTACAACTGATGTCTTTTGAGAAACACCAGAGGTTGGTTTCTTTGAAACAATAGGCTGTGGATCAAAATTTGGTTCTTGAATTGTTTCAGAGACTATAATGTTTTGGGCTACTTTGGTAGACACAGGTGGGTTTTCCTCCAATTGAGATTCCTGAGCCATTTCACCACAAAAGAAAGAAGAATTGTAGAAAGTAGGAAGATGAGTTTTAAGAATTACCTGAACATGTTGTGGATAATGAATTGCAGGTATTTCATCTAGATTCTTTTCATTGTCCTTCTTTGTAATGTCAGAGAAAATTCTCTTTTGCTGTTCATAAGAAGAAACACAATGTTCTCTACCAAATCTAGTTTCAACATCAGGAATAAAATGGTTAATAAACATTTGCATAAATCTATGATAATAAACCATTTTCCTGTTTTGATCTCTTAACCCAAGTTTAATACTCATCAGACTTAAGATAATATGACCAATGTTGATTACTCTGTCATAAAGCAAACTATAAGCAATATGTGATGTAACAGAAGTAATTTGCTGAAAAGAACTACATTTGCCAGTAAAACATTTAGCAATTTGATCAAAGTAAAAAGACCATTCCTTTCTAAGAAAAGACCTATTCAACTGACTCATGTTATCTAGAGGTCCACTATAACCTAATTCAGACAACATAGTTCTTATATTATCATCAGATGGTACACTTACATAACTATCAGTAACAGGTAAGCAAAGTACTGAATTAACAACAGATTCAGTAATGTCAAATGAATCTTGTCCTAAATGTAGAACAATCTTACCTGATTGACTCTGAATAGAATCAATTACCTCAGCATTCTCCCAAGCTTGTGAAACAGCTACTTGATTAATCTGTGGAGATGCTGTCAATGCATAACTTAATGGTCCATGCGCCAGAAAGTCCATGATTGGATGAAAATCAGATGACACTCCTTCCTTGTTGGTGATAGCTGCAACATGATTGTTTGTCATAAAATCAAAGTCACCAAACTTGAAGGCTACTGATTTAGGTAATCTTCTCTGAGCTACCATTTTTGATCTGAAAAGAACTTGAAAAATTCTTGAAATGAATTAGTGATTTTGAAAACTCAAGAGTGATTTTTGCTTTAGAGAATGTAAAATTAGAGAAAGCAATTACACGATTAGAGTTTCAAAACAAATATATTTCACAAATCTTTCAGACCACTATCCCACGTTGACACGTAGATTGACATGTGTCAGTCCCTGAAAAATGCGGTTACCCACGATTTTTGGAAAATAAAATCCAAAATTGATTTTTCATGAAATAAATCAGGGTATAAATAATCAATACTGATCAGCTTCCTTTTCCTGATGACCTCTCATCAAAATAATCACAAAATGCAATGTGATTTAAAAATATAATTTTCAAATCCTGATGGTCACACATGAAATCCTGATCAATATCATCAGAGACTTAATATGGAGTTTTCCACGTGGCATTTTTCTTTTATCTGAAAAAGAAAATAAACAATTAATCTGAACAGAAAATCAATTGGTTAGATATTTTCAATATTTCTTGAAAACAAGAAATACAGTCACATGCAATAATTAGCATTTGACTTCATTAAAACTTCCAAGTGACTGCTCAGCTTCTCACGTCTTTCTTTAAAAGAACCAGACGCCTTATGCCATTCTCCAAAACCTTTCAATTTCTTTTCTTCTCAACAATGCTTCTCAAACCAAAAATCCCTACAAACCCATTTTCCAGATTTTTCTTGATCGATGAACATCCTGTTCTTGATCATCTCTTTGAACAAATGACTCTTTTCGTCGAACTAATCATGAATGGATTGGTTTTCGAAAATATCCAGAGGTTTCTCCTAGAACATCCATCTGTTGGATACAATCTTCCCCTAACCTCCTCAAAACTTGAGGACGAAGAATTTGGCCGAGAGTCTGAGGTTGATCTTGATGGAGATGCTATTCATTTAAGTTAGCTGCTCTCATTCAAGTCACCCAGACAAGGAATCCAAGAGCAAACGAGGCTTTCATCCCCTGATGGATTTCTTGAGATGCTCCTTGTCCTGTTCCTCAGAGTTCATATCAATAGACAAGTATAGAATTATCAATAGAAATTTAGACAGAAAGATGTTGTATTTCATTTCCATGTAATGATTTCTATTAATGAAAATACAGTTTCTTGTTATCTGCTTGTCTTTTGATTTTTGAATGATGTATAAATTATCAGTATGCAAATATCAAAACTTGCTAGCATAGACTTAACACATCACAGAATTAGATTACTACACAAAGTAAACGTCAGGATTTGAAACAATTTTCATAATCCTGATACTGACACAATACTGATGACGTCAGCATCCTGATAACAAATCTAATCCTGATGATTATTAACAAGTCTATCATACTGAAATTTATCAAGGCAAAGTGTTATAGCTAAAGCATTTAACAATCAAATATAGATCCTGACAGGAATATCAAGTCTATAAGCTAAGAACAACATACCTTGCTACTTTTGCAGATGTTAAAGATCTAAAAATTTAACATTCCTAACTCACTTACTAGTCTACTGAATGTAGTCTCATCAAGTGGTTTAGTTAGAATATCTGCAAGCTGTTTGTCAGTAGGAACAAAATGAAGTTCCACAGTACCATTCTCAATATGTTCTCTAATAAAATGATACCTGACATCAATATGCTTAGTCCTTGAATGTTGAACTGGATTTTCTGCAATTTTAATAGCACTAGTATTATCACAAAACATAGGAATATTACTAAGTGTTATACCATAATCCAGCAACTGATTTCTTATCCAAAGGAGATGTGCACAACAACTGCCTGCTGCTATGTACTCAGCTTCTGCAGTTGAGGTTGAAACAGATTGTTGCTTCTTGCTTGCCCAAGAAATCAATCTATTTCCCAAGAGTTGACATGTACCTGTAGTGCTTTTCCTGTCTATCTTACACCCTGCATAATCAGAGTCTGAATAGCCAATTAGAAAGAAATCAGATTCTCTAGGATACCACAAACCAAGATTTGGAGTTCCTTTGAGATATCTAAAAATTCTCTTCACAGCAGTTAAATGAGATTCCTTAGGATCACTTTGGAATCTAGCACATAAACAGGTAGAAAACATTATATCTGGCCTACTTGCAGTTAGATATAACAATGAGCCTATCATGCCTCTATAACTAGTATTATCCACACTCTTTCCTTTAGGATCAGAGTCTAGTTTAGTGGCTGTTGCCATGGGTGTTTTTGTAACTGCACAGTCTTGAAAGTCAAACCTTTTTAAAAGATCTTTGATATACTTTGACTGATTAATGAAAATACCAGTCTCAGTCTGTTTGACCTGCAAGCCTAAGAAATAATTTAATTCACCCATCATGCTCATCTGATACTTAGACTGCATAAGCTTGCTAAATTTAGCACACAACTTTTCATTAGTAGAACCAAAAATAATATCATCAACATAAACTTGAACTAAAAGCAATTCACCTTTTATCTTTCTAAAGAATAGAGTTTTGTCAATTGTACCTCTTGTGAAGCCATTTTCAAGAAGAAATTTAGACAAAGTCTCATACCATGCTCTTGGTGCCTGCTTTAGTCCATAGAGTGCCTTGTCAAGTTTGTAGACATGATTTGGAAACTTTGGATCAACAAATCCAGGTGGCTGTTCTACATACACTTCTTCATCAAGTTTGCCATTTAGAAAAGCACTCTTTACATCCATCTGGTATACCTTGAATTTTGAATGAGCTGCAAATGTAAGAAACATTCTGATTGCTTCCAATCTTGCTACAGGTGCAAAGGTCTCATCATAATCAATGCCTTCTTCCTGAGAATAACCCTTGGCCACCAGTCTTGCTTTGTTTCTTACAATCATACCAGATTCATCTAGCTTGTTTCTGAAAACCCATCTTGCACCAACAATAGATCTATCTTTAGGTCTTGGTACCAGTTTCCAAACTTTGTTTCTCTCAAATTCATTTAACTCCTCCTGCATTGCAATTACCCAATCAGGATCCTGTAAGGCTTCTTCAACCTTCTTAGGTTCATTCTTTGAGAGAAAGCAACTATACAAGCATTCATTTTGAATTGATCTTCTAGTTCGAACACCACTATTTGGATCACCAATTATCAAATCTTCAGTATGATCCCTTGTCCATTTTCTAACAGGTGGTAAATTAACTCTGCTAGTCTCTCCCCCTAAGGTAGTGGTTTCTCTTGTAGAAGAACTTTCTCTGCTTTCAAAAACTCCCATTTGATCAACAGAATCAGTAGATTCCATATTGCTGCTAGTTACTGATCTTTCCTCAGTAGACTCTGAAAGGTCAGTTCCTGATGGAGTAGACTCTGAAACGTCAATTCCTGATGGAATAGATTCTGAAAGACTAGTCTGCTCCTGATGATCACTGTGTTCTCTTTGATTTATTTGCTCCCCCTCAACAGTAGCATTCATTTGAGAAGCAATAGAAATTCCTTCTGGAGAACCTTCATCATCACTTGAGAGTATCTCAGAATTCTTCAGATTTTCAAATTCCAATTCGTCATGGCTTTCATCAGTTTGTAAAATTCCAAATTTCTTATCATCAAATGCAACATGAATTGATTCCATAACAACGTGAGTTCTGAGATTATAAATTTTGATGGCCTTAGATGCTGAATATCCTAGAAAAATTGCTTCATCCGATTTGGCTTCAAATTTTCCAAGTTGTTCTGGATGAACTTTTAGGACGTAGCATTTGCATCCAAAGATGTGAAAATATTTCACACTTGGTTTCTTTCCTTTGATCATCTCATAGGGAGTTTTTCCATGACTATTTACCAAGGTACAGTTTTGAGTGAAACATGCAGTGTTAATAGCTTCTGCCCAAAAGTAGGTTGGAAGTTTTGCATCTGCAAGCATGGTTCTTGCTGCCTCTATGAGAGTCCTGTTCTTTCTTTCCACTACACCATTTTGTTGAGGTGTACCAGGTGCAGAAAACTGTTGAGTGATTCCATTGTCTGCACAAAACCCCTCCATTGTAGAATTCTTGAATTCTGTACCATTGTCACTCCTAAGTACTTTGACTTTGTACTCAGAGTTGTTATGAATATTCTTGATGAGTTCAATGATTTGCTGAGGAGCTTCATCCTTCTTGTGTAGAAAGAACACCCATGTGAACCTTGTGAAATCATCCACCATAACTAGAGCATATCTTTTCTTGCTGATAGACATAATGTTTACTGGACCAAACAGATCAAGATGTAGCATGTGAAATGGTTCAGTAATTGAATTTTCAGTCTTGCTCTTGAAAGTGGTTCTTCTTTGCTTTCCAAGCTGACATGCATCACAAAGTCCATCTTGCACAAAATTTGCCTGTGGTAGGCCTCTCACCAAATTGTGTTTAACAAGTTGATTAAGCTTCTTGAAATTAAGATGTGAGAGCTTCTTGTGCCAATTCCAGCTTTCATCACTTGTTGCTTTGCTGTAGAGACATCTAACAATTCCTTTAGATGTATCACTTAAGCTGGCTTCATATATGTTACCATGTCTTTGACCAGTTAGAACAATGTCTCCATTCTGCATATTCAAGATTTTGCATCCTTCTCTGTCAAAGATTGATTTGTAACCTTTATCACCCAGTTGACTTATGCTTAAAAGAGTATGTTTCAAGCCTTCAACCAGTGCTACATTTCCTATGATGACATTCCCCAAAACAATTGAGCCATATCCCAGAGTTTGTCCAATGTTGCCATCTCCATAAGACACAGTTGGGCCAGCCTTTTCCTCAAATTCTGATAGCAAGGTTTTGTCTCCAGTCATGTGCACAGAGCATCCACTATCCATGACTAACACATTTTTCTTTTTACCCTTATTTTCACCAGCAGAAGTCTCATCAGTTTTAGCCATCAAAGCATAATTCACTTTTTCCTCTTCAGAGTCAGATGATGAGTCCATCCAATCCTTGCTTGAAGAAATGAGAGCTTTGGTTTTGGTCTTCTTGCACTCAGTTGCAAAATGACCCATTCCATCACAGTTATAGCATCTGATTTTTGACTTGTCAAACTTGCTGCTTTTGCTTTCTTTCTTCTTGTACCTGTCTTTGTCAGCATTGAAGGTTTTCTTCTGGAATTTCCCTTACTTTCTAGCCTTTCTGAACTTCATCTTTTTGAAGCCCTTGACTATCATAGCAACCATTTCCATCATATCAGAATCAGTAGAGTCATCATCAGTATCAGGATCAGACTCAGTATCAGTATCTGATGATGAGTCATCAGGAATTGACTCTTCCACTCTACTCTTTCGGTTATAAACCTCCTCAGCTTTTCCCTTTGATTTTGATTCAACATTCAAAGCAACAGATTTTGCTTTGACATTTTTCTTGTTCTTCCTCTGTTGAACCTCAAGATCATGAGTTCTTAGCATCCCATAGACTTCATCAAGAGACAGCATCTTCAAATCATATTGATGCCTTATGATTGAAGCTTGAGTATCCCACTCTTCAGTTAAAGCTCTGAGAAACTTGGTATTCGAATCCTCTGGATCATACTCTTTGCCAACCAGTGATAGATTGTTCAGTAAAGTCAAGAATCTATCATACATATCAGTAAGGCTTTCATCAGATTTAGCATCAAATTGCTCATACTCCTGAATCAACAGAGCCCTTCTGTTTCTTTTGATAGATTCAGTACCTTGACATTGAGTTTCCAAAGTATCCCAAATTTCCTTCGCAGTCTTGCATGCTATTACCCTGTTAGACATGACATTATCAAGACTGTTATGCAAAATATTCTTTACCTTTGCATCTTTGAGTACTTGAACCTTTTCTTCTGTCGTCCATTCACTCTTTGCCTTAATGACATAGTGTTCAGCAACAGTCTCTGTTCTTGCAACTAGTTTTGTTGGAAGAAATGGTCCATCATTGATCCTGTCAAGATAGTCAGGATCAGTTGCTTCCAGATACATCAACATTTTCACTTTCCAGGTTGGATACTCAGTCTTCTTGAGAATTGGAATTTTAATGCTTTCATACTTGCTTGTCGACATCTTAAGATCGTTTTTGATTTAAATTAATCAGTTTAGCTCTGATACCAATTGTTGCCCAGTAAATAACAATTGTAGAAGGGGGGTTGAATACAAGTTATATAATCGTGTCTGATTTTTGCTTGATTATATGAACAAGAATAAACGAATGAATCAAACTCTTGTTTGTATTAATAAGATCAAATACAAACTCTACCAAAGGTGTACAATACCTTTAGCAGCTGCTGACAATACAAATCTCTCTCTGTTTGTTTCGAACTCTCGAATACAAACCTTATACAGAGCTACGCACATTCACTAGTTCGACTCACGCTCTTTACAATGATGTTGAGAGAGTATTTATAATGCTACCTATCAACTAATAACAGAAAGATATAATCTATACATGACAATGTTCTGCCTTCTAGTCGATAGTTTCCTTCAATAGAAAACTCTTTCCTTCATAATATCTTCTTGCTTGTTCTTCAAACAACGATCCTGTTTTATAGCACTTACCAGTTTCTGTAGCATCCATAATGACATCATCAGTAACACGACTGATATCAGGATCTGTACACTGCATCAGTATCTGATCAACCATCAGTATTAGACCGTCATCAGGATTTGCTCTCTGTTCCTGACATGTAGTCTCCGATACACTGTTCATTCCTGACTAAACTATACAGACAACTGTCTTACACATAAATCCTATATACAGTGCTAAATCCTTTATAAGATCAGGATTACAAGAAGTATAATGTGTAAATTCTATTCTTAACATCACAACTTATGAATTATTCCTAACAGAGCCCTGTGAGAGGTTTACACTTGTGCATACTATCTCTTGTTTCTTACGCCGAGTAAGCTCATGTAAGCTTAGAGATATGGTGCATTTGTGTTATTCCTCTGCGAAGAAGTTAAAACTAGAGTTGTCCAGGAGATAAAATTTTGGATTGAAGAAATTAAGGACGCGCCCTCCGCATAGAATCTTGAAGATAAGAGGAATGAGGACGCGCCTTGGAGGAAAAAAACTACAAAAATTTTGGTGTCGTTTAGATTGAAATTCCATGCTTCATCTTTGATTTTACATGGAATTGGGGGGTAGTTGTTATGCCCAAAATTCGGTTCGGGTATTCTAAAATAGATTCGGGTCAGATATAGGTTCAATTTAGGGATTTTCAGGATAAATTAGGGTTTTGATAAAGATTTGCAGAAGAAGGACGCGCCCTCACCTCCCGTACGTGGAGGGCGCGCCTTGAGAGACATAAAAGCTGTTAAAAAGGATGCTTGTTAGTTTTACAAGAAATTAGGCCGCGCCTTCTCCTTTTCTATAGTTAGGGCACGCCCTAAATACTAAAACATGATAAAGATTTATATTTAAGTTTATTTTCCAAGAAGTCACTGAAGAAATCTCTCCTGGGATTCTACTCAAGCTGAGATTCTACTCAAGTTGGGATTCTACTCAAGCTGGGATTCTACTCAAGCTGGGATTCTATTTAAGCTGGGATTCTAGAAGTTGAAGAATTCCCTCCTGTCGTATCTCAGGAGGGGGATGTCTATCGTAGAAGGCCTCCAGGGGTTTTCCTGGATTTGGGGACCTTTCTTATACACTGAGGGCATGTTCTCCTCGGTGGAAAGATAGGTCTCTCTTTGGTGTGTACTTTGGAGCTCTGTTCATGTATTCAATGGGCGCGCTCTCATTGGGCAACTTTGGAGTAATCTGCACTTTGCACCCAAAAGTTCTGGATCACCTGTCCTGCTATCTAGTGGGTGCTTTTCATTCGGGGGACAGGGATGCGTTCTGCACTTGAGATAAACCATGGCTATACCTGCATCCTTGAAATCAAGAAATAGCTCGTAGCAGATAGGACTAGTCCTCGACGGGGTAAGTTTCCTTATCTGTGAAGTCTTGAGATCTTGGATGAGCCTTGGGCCTTTTGTGGTTAGGTCTCATAGTAGAACATTCCGGATGCTGGACCAACAATCCAAGCCCATTTGGGTTTCTTGCTCTCCAAGAACTACGTATGGCTTGATCCCCTATAAATACCGAGGTACGTAGGCCGATTGAGGGGTTGGAAGTCGGGAGCTCTGAATAGCCGCCACTAACCCTCTCAATCTCAGCCCCCAATTCATCAGAGCCACCACACTCCGGCGACTTTTCCGGCGAAGAGCCACCATCATAGATCTTGATTCCGGTGACGTACCTCAAATTTGTTGTTACCAAATTCCTCGGTCAACGGAGTGAAATATCGATAACTTGTTTTATCTATGATTTTATTCATTTGCAGCATAAATCGCACACATCATATATAACAGGTGTTTAATTGATTTTATTACTAGGTATAGGTATAGCATAAAGGGAACATCTGCTTGCAATGAAATAATTTTTTCAAATCAAATATTTAATTTTTTTTGTAGTAAATCATCCAATAATTTTGAAAATGGAAAAAATAAAGGCCTCTGATACGTTTTATAATGCCTCAAAAAACCTATCATAACTATATTCCAATGGTTAAACTAGTTTGGTAAAAATGAATTCTACACATGTTCAAAATCAACAAGTTATAACTTAACAGATTTTGTATTTAATCTCATGAGTCAAATCTTGAAACCAATAATATGTATTTCTATACAAGGTGCAAACTTAATATAGAGAAGTTATAAATATATGATCAGATTCCAAAAAAATACATAATAGAGTGGCATATAAATTTGTACATAAGTAAAACATTCTAATCAACACAATTAAATTAAACAAGCACTAGAAGTAACGAGTTTAGCCATAGGCAAAAATTACTTAGTTTTGCTTAACATTTTAATCATCTCTCTACTTTTCACGACATGTCTTTCGATTTCTTTTCCCTTACCTAATAAAATGCATGTCACTATTACAAACCGTCTTCCTGGTTCAGACCCTCCCCTATATCTCCATTGCAAATCACATGATAATGATTTAGGCAACCATATTTTGCTTTCTAAATAAATCGTATGATTGGAGTTTTAGGATGAATTGGCCAAAAACTAGATTGTTTAGCTGTGACTTTTGGTGGCTTGGACAACATCAAGGATTTGTAGTTTTCGATGAAGATATTCAAATAATTGTACATAATAACCAAATTAGCTACGAAGTCAGAAATGATGGTTTTTATCTATTTGTAAAAGGATTATGGCGGAAAGTAAGAATATGGTGAATTATGGAGCATAAATAACTTGATCCTTTTGATCATTAAGATGTTATCATAATCTTTTATTTTTTTTAACTTTATCATGCTAAACTTTATATTTATCGCATTTCAAAATAACATTCATGTTCAGGTGATTCAATAAAATATTTTTTAATTATTGGTTATGTATATCACCGACACTAGTTCACTTTAGATCCATTTTGATGTTAATTATATCTAATATATAATTGGTGTAAAGGAGTTCTTATGGTTGGTTTGGTCGTCAGGGGTATATTGTCTTTTCAGGATTATAATTAGTAAATTAAATGATGTTAAATAGAAATTATAATTTAAAATATTGTTAAATATACACCTTATTGAAAAATTTGTAAATGGAGTTTGTAGATAACATTTTGCAATTCTTTCAAAATTTATCAAAAATTAATAATATCTAGTATAATAAAGTTAGCGAGTGAGAAATATTTAAAAAATATTAATTAAACTTTTTTAAATTAGAAAAACATGAAATTTTGAGGAAAAAAATCAATAACAATTAAAATAATAAAGATCAATATTAATAAAATAAGCATCGTTAATTTAATGGTGCTTACAAACATTATTTTACAATTTTCACAAAAACAATTCAAAAGCAAAAAAGTTAAAAAATATATGTGCATTGCACGGATTTAAGGCTAGTATATATAATGTGGTTTACGCAGTCTTCTGTCTAACCCACATGGTTATTTGTGTATTTTTAATGTAAAAAATTAAAATAATGCAACAATTATGTAAAAATTTATAGATTAAGCATATCAATGAAGTGCATTCGTAATTAAAAAAGATCTTGGTTCCCTGATTGTTAGGAATATGTTGTAGTTGATGAGAACTTAACATTCAAGCAAAATTGTATAAGTCAAGTTTTGTAACTGTCAACGGATAAGACATTATAACTCTATTCGTTGACAGGTAGCTCATCAACGGATGAGGCTTTGTAGCATACTGCAATATCTCTGTTTATCAGTTGATAGTGTTTTTATTCAGAGTCATGTTGACCATCAATGGATAGGCAGAATAGGGTAGCCAATTGTAAATAAGCTATGCTATGTAATTCTGTCTAAGTGAAAGTGTATCAACGGATGAGAACATGGCTCTATCAACGGATACAACTCAAATCTACTCTATCAACGGATACAGCTCAAACTACCATCAACGGATAACTGTGCACAACAATCAACAGATAATCATTATCACTTTATCCTATGCTAGCTAAGGATTAGCAGTTGATAAGGACAAGTTTGACTGACAGATCACATGGGTTGATAGTCGGTATAAAAAGGCAGTATGGCAGCCATACTTTGGAAACATAGAAGAAAGAAGCATTCCATTTACACAGTACATACAAGAAAGGTGCAGGGGACATATCTGTTCACAAGGACAACCTTTCGGCTACATGTGGATTTGGAGTGGAGTAGCAAGTCAACTTGAATTAGATTAATATTATCTTATTCCTGTAGTACTTGTAAACTTGGGATATATAACCAAGTGTAGCAACTCTTTAGAGATTAAGAAAACAGACATACTTGCTTAGGGTTTCTTGAATATCCTTAGAAAGCAAAGAGTCGTAAAAACAGAAGCTGTGTACATTTGTATCACAGAGTTTTCTTCGAATAAAAGTCTCAGGTGGTACATTTAACCACCTGATTTTTTATGTGTTTGTGAACCATTTCTTATTCAACAATTATTTCCTTATAGATTTCTGTGGTTTTTATCAGAAATTTATAATTATCAAGAATTGTATTCAACCCCCCTTCTACAATTATACAAGTGTGTAATCTGGGAATAACAATTGGTATCAGAGCAAGCTTCTAACATATTTGAAGTTTAAAGATCAACACACTTCCAACATGTCTAAGAAGGATTATGGAGTGAAGATAGGTTCTTGATAGAGAAAATTACTTTCACTGGAAAGTAAAAATGCGTCTACATCTCATGTCTATTGATGAAGGTTTTGTAGATTGCATTGAGAAGGGTCCTCATATTCCAATGAAGGCTGTTTCAAGAGTTGGTCTTGCTGCAGATGCACCAGACACTTACATTCCCAAACCTGTTTCTGAGTGGAGTACTGAGGATGTTGCAGAAGTCCACAAAGATAAAAAGACCATGAATATTCTGTTTAATGGCTTAGAAACAGACATGGTTGACAATGTTATCAACTGTACTACCTCCAAGGAAGTATGGGACATTGTTCAAACCCTTTGTGAAGGAACAGAACAGGTAAGGGAAAACAAGATGCAACTACTGATCCAACAGTATGAGCACTTCCATTTCAAGAATGGAGAGACATTAAATGACACATTTAGTAGATTTCAAAAGCTACTGAATGGCTTAAAACTGTATGGAAGAATCTACCAAGTGAAAGATTCTAATCTCAAATTTCTGAGATCACTGCCCAAAGAGTGGAAGCCAATGACTGTTTCTCTAAGAAACACTCAAGAGTACAAGTCATTTACTCTTGAAAGGCTCTATGGAACTTTAAAGACATATGAACAAGAAATGAAGCAGGATGAAGAAATTGAGAAGGCCCAAAAGAAAAGTGGGTCAGTTGCACTTGTTGCCAACTTGGAGCAGAAAGAGGAGAAGAGGTCTGAAGCTGCTAAATCTACACCAAACAGGGAAGTTTGTGAAGGTAGAGCAGAATCAAGCAAAAGCAAGAAAAAGGTGTCTGAAGAAATGAGTGTCCTTCAGCAGGATGAATTGGATGAGATAGATGAGCATTTAGCCTTTCTATCTAGGAGATTCTCTAAGCTAAAATTCAGAAGAAACTCTGGGGTGGCTAAGCCATTTAACAAGGATTTTTCCACAAGCAACTATGTGGATAAATCCAAAATTAAATGCTACAATTGTGGAATTGCTGGTCACATGATAAGTGAATGCAGGAAGCCTAGATCTGAGAACAAGGGAAAGCCAGCTGAAACTGTTGACTACAAGAAGAAATATTTTGATCTTCTCAGACAGAAAGGAAAGGCATTCATGACCCAAGAGTATAACTGGGCTGCTGATGGAAATCATTCTGATGATGATGCTGAGTTTGTCAACCTTGCATTAATGGCTAATTCTGAGCAGGAAGCAAGTTCAGCTAGCAATCAGGTATTTACTACTAATCTCTCTGAGCTCACCAAAGAGGAATGCAATAGTGTTATAGATGATATGTCTACTGAACTATATCACTTGAGAGTTACTCTTAAATCACTTACTAAAGAGAACAATATGATTAAGGAGACTAATTTGTTTCTAAGTGATAGAAATGTTGTTCTAGAAACTCAATTTCTAGAATTTGAGAAAATGAGAGTTGATTGCAATGATGCTAAAAGTGAACTTGAAGCTGTGTTAAAAAGAGAACTGATTTTAAGAAACCAGCTTGAAAAAGAACAAGGGATAATTGCTAAATTTCAAAGCTGTAGGAATATTTCTCAAAACATAATAGAAGTCCAGGGAATAGAATCATTTGTGAGGGATACCTGGACTCAAAAGAAAAAGGAGCTAGAACCTTGCCTTGAGGATCTAGAGACTATTTATGAATCAACGGATAGTGATCATCCGTTGACAGATGAACCATCAACGGATGAGAGGTATCCGTTGACTAGCAAAAAGTCTGTTAGTGAGAAGGAACTCAAGAAACTGAATAATCAGTATGGTCCAGTAGCCAAGAACTTTGTTTCTGGTGAAAGTAGCCAAGCCAAATCAAGTGAGAAGGCTAAGGCAGGTGATTTACTTAACAAAAAGGCTGTTGGTAAATCAGTTAATGAAAAGGTAGAGACTGAGGGTAAAAAGAAAAAGAACAAAAATGGTAAGATAGGCATTAACAAGAAAAACAATTATTCTCCTGACAAGTTTGCTCCTAGGAAAACTTGTGGTAATTGCAATAGTGTAATCACCTATCTTCTAATTGCAAGTCTGTTAAAAGGACTCCTATTCATGTACCTCAATCTATGCCAAGTATGCCTGCAATGCCTGTTATGCCTGGTTTGTATCAGAATGCCAGTTTTTCAAATCCATATGTGAACATGCCATATGTGTCTAATCCTTATTTTCAATCTGTGAATATGCCACAAATGTCATGGAGCATTCCTAGCATGGATGATATGTATGCCAATTTTCCACAAATGCATGCATCAAATATTTATGCAAATAAGCATCTGTCTAAACCTATCACTCTAGCATCTACACCTAAAGTGAAGATTGCTAAGAATGCAAAACCAAAGGCTAACAAGAAAGGACCCAAGGAAACTTGGGTACCAAAATCAACTTGATTTGTATTTTGGAATGTGTGTGGGGAAATAAGAGGAATCTATGGTACCTAGACAGTGGATGTTCTAGGCATATGACAGGAGATTCAACCCTGCTCACAGAGTTCAAGGAGGCAGCTGGCCCTAGAATTACCTTTGGAGATGACAGCAAAGGATATACTTAAGGATATGGCTTGATTACAAAGGACAATGTCATCATTGAAGAAGTGGCTTTAGTTGAAGGTTTGAAGCACAATTTGCTGAGTGTCAGTCAGATTTGTGACAAAGACTATGAAGTAAAGTTCACTAAAGAAGCCTGTGTTGTTTCTACCAAGGAAAACAACAATGTGGTTCTGACAGGTTTTAGAAAAGGAAATGTTTACATAGCTGACTTCAACTCAGTATGCTCAGAATCCATTACTTGTCTCTTCAGCAAAGCAAGCAAGGATGAGAGTTGGCTATGGCATAAAAAGCTGTTACATTTGAATTTTAAAGTTATGAATGATTTGGTAAGAAAGGATCTTGCTAGAGGAATCCCTCAATTGGAGTTCATCAAGGATGGATTGTGTGATGCCTGCCAATTAGGGAAACAGAAGAAATCATCCTTCAAGAGCAAGACAGAGTCATCCATTGTTAAGCCCCTTCAATTGCTGCATATGGACTTATTTGGTCCAGTAAATGTCATGTCCATTTCAAAGAAGAAATAATGTCTGGTGATTGTAGATGATTTTTCTAAGTTTACATGGACCTTCTTTCTGCACTCCAAAGATTGTGCAAGTGAAATCATCATCAATCATCTCAGACTAGTAAACAATGGTTCTGAAGTAAAAGTGCAAAGAATCAGGAGTGACAATGGCACTGAATTCAAAATTCCACAATGAAGATTTTCTGTGAAGAGAATGGAATTGTCCATGAGTTTTCTGCTGCTAGAACACCTCAACAAATGGGGTTGTTGAAAGGAAAAACAGAACTCTCATTGAAGCAGCTAGAACAATGTTAAGTGAATCAAGATTGCCAACATATTTCTGGGCTGAAGCTGTCAACACTGCCTGTTTCACTCAGAATATTTCCTTGGTCAATCAAGCTAAAGGAATGACTCCTTATCAGTTATTCACCGACAAGAAACCAACATTAGCTTTTCTTCATGTCTTTGGATGTAAGTGTTTTGTGCTAAGAAATCATGGAGATAACTTGGGCAAATTTGAAGCAAAGGCAGATGAAGCTATCTTTGTTGGATATGCAGCAGGGAAAGCCTATAGAGTCTACAATCTAAGAATCAACATTGTTATGGAATTTGTACATGTTGTGTTTGATGATCAAAAGATTCTAGGTCTAAATGATGAAGGCTTCCATGAAGAATTGAGATTTGAGAATGAGGTAGAAGGTAGAATGTACATTGATGATGATGAGGAAAAGGAAGATCATGGCTATGGAAATTCACCTAGAGTTGTTGGCCCAACTAGAAGTGATGCTAACACTGGAAATGAAGCATCCGTTGACAGTCATACTGGAGCATCAGATGCATCCGTTGACAGGCATTCTCATGCATCAGTCGACATGCAAAATGGAGCATCCGTTGATAGACAAAATGATGTATCTATTGACAGTCAACTTCATAACTCCGCAAGGACAACAAACTCAGGGGGAGTTTCTCAAAGTCAAAACTCAATATCCAATCAACAAGATCATGCTCACTTAGATGAAGCAACCTCATCTAGATCAAACCTTCCACCTTCAAGAAAATGGACTAGAGATCATCCTTTTGAGTTAATCATTGGTGACTCAAACTCAAGAGTCCAAACTAGGAGGGCCACACAAGAAGAATGTCTATACAGTAGTTTCCTGTCTCAAGAGGAACCTAAGAAAGTGGAAGATGCCCTTCTAGATCCAGATTGGGTCTTAGCAATGCAAGAAGAGCTAAACCAATTTGAGAGAAATAAAGTATGGAAGTTTGTGCCCAAACCTGATGATAGAGGTGTCATAGGTACCAAATGGGTTCTCAAGAATAAGACTGATGAAAATGGCATAATTGTGAGGAATAAAGCTAGATTAGTGGCAAAAGGCTATTCTCAAGAAGAAGGAATAGATTTTGATGAAACTTTTGCTCCAGTGGCAAGACTTGAGGCAATTAGAATTTTCCTAGCCTATGCAGCACATGCCAATTTCAAAGTCTATCAGATGGATGTCAAAAGTGCCTTTCTAAATGGGGAACTGGAAGAAGAGGTATATGTCCATCAACCTCCTGGCTTTGAAGATCCAGAATTTCCAGAATATGTATATCTTCTCTTGAAAGCACTTTATGGTTTGAAGCAAGCACCAAGAGCCTGGTATGACACTTTATCTCAATTTCTTTTGGAGAATCACTTCACTAGAGGTACAGTAGATAAAACCTTATTTCATAGAAATGTCAATGGTTCTTCAATACTTGTTCAAATCTATATAGATGATATTATTTTTGGGTCTACAGATGGGAAGCTTTGCAAAAGGTTTGCCAAACTTATGCAAAGTAGGTATGAAATGAGCATGATGGGTGAATTAACTTACTTTCTTGGTTTACAAGTAAAGCAAGTTAATGAGGGAATTTTCATAAGTCAAACAAAATATATTTATGATCTTTTAAAGAAATTTGACTTAATGGATTGTGCCTCTGCAAAAACACCTATGTCCATTGCAACTAAGCTTGAATTGAATACTAAGGAAAAATCTGTGGACATCTCAAGCTATAGAGGCATGGTAGGCTCACTTCTATATCTAATGGCTAGTAGACCTGATATAATGTTTTCCACTTGTCTTTGTGCTAGATTTCAAGCTGACCCTAGAGAGTCTCACTTGATTGCTATTAAGAGAATTTTCAGGTATCTCAAGGGAACACCAAACCTTGGCATTTGGTACCCAAGAGATTCTGGCTTTGATCAAATTGGCTATTCAGATGCAGACTATGCAGGTTGCAGAATTGATAGGAAAAGTACTACAGGCTCCTGTCAATTTCTAGGGAACAGGCTTGTGTCATGGTTCAGTAAGAAACAGAACTCAGTCTCCACTTCTACAGCTGAAGCTGAGTACATTGCTGCTGGAAGCTGTTGTGCACAGATTCTTTGGATGAAAAATCAACTTATTGACTCTGGTCTAAAAGTTGAGAAGATTCCAATTTTCTGTGACAACACTAGTGCTATTGCCATCACAGAGAATCCAGTGCAACATTCGAGAACCAAGCATATTGACATCAAATACCACTTCATTAGAGAGCATGTGATGAATGGTACAGTAGAAATGCACTTTGTGCCAAGTGAAATGCAGCTTGCAGATATCTTCACCAAGCCTCTTGATGAAACTTCATTCACAAGGTTGGTAGGTGAATTAGGTATGCTTAATTTTTCGTAATTCCTAGTGATATTTAATCATACTGTATTGCAGCTAGAAATGTGTTTTGATTTACTTGAGAACTAAAAACTCTCAGAAATACTCTTAGCAGAAATTTTGTTTAAGGCAAAATTTGCTTATCAACGGATATCCTTTTATCCGTTGGTAGTATAAACACATTACTAGATTTTCGTATGTCAATGGATAACAGGTTGTCCACGTCATCGATGGAATAGCCGTTGGTAAACGTGTATAATTAGTCACGGCTGTACTTCTTTTCTTTTCATTTATTATCTGACAGTTACTTTTGTCCAATGGGGTAATTACTTTTATTTATTTCATTTTTAATTCTTGAAAAATATAAAAGGCTGTCTTGTGCTCTCACATCTCACCTTTATTCATTTTCAAGAATCTCATAAGTTAACTGCATCTTCTTCACTAAAACTCTCTCTGCAACAAAATTTCAAACACTTCAATGGCGCCTATTGTTAAGATGATGTCTTCCACTGGGTTTACGTATGAGAAGAACAATTTCGCAGCCTTTGTTGATACAGTGAACGCTCCAAAAGCCTATCACACTATGATGAATTTTGTGAAGAACTGTAGGCTGTCATATGCTATGACTACCACCACACCCCTCATCCATGAAGTAATTGAGGAAATGTGGACATCGGCTGAATTTAATGGTACTGATGAAACTATCTCTTTTTCTCTTAAGGGTAAAAATTATGTGGCTAATTCTAATGTCTTTACTGCATGTTTAAAATTACCTGAAAATAATTGTACATCATCACCAACCGATGCTAAAATAGTTATCATGCTAAACTCAAGTGGATATGCATTTAGTACTGACAATTTAGGCAAAATTGTTAGGAAGGGTATGGTTAAAGAATGGAGTTATCTGTGTGATGCTTTCATTAAAACTTTTTCTGGTAAAATTAGTAATTTTGATGCTGTTACTAAATCCATGCTAGTGATGCTTTGTATGCTTTTAACTGATAAATACTACAACTTTGGCACACTGGTAATGTATGAAATAGCAGCTAAATTATGTAACAAAGGAACTATGGGCAAAAATATCTACTTTGCTAGATTTTTTATGCTCTTAGGCCTGCATATGTCAGAGAATGAGCTATCCCTCTCTAACCCGGATAGCAAGTTCAGTTGTTTTGTACAGGAGAAGAGAGTCCTCAGTGACTTGATTCGAATGAATCTGAATGCAGGAGTGCAATTGGCCGGTTTATCCACCAATTGTTCATGTAGCTTCTAATCTTATTACTCCTATCTCTACCCAAATCTCTTTGCCTTCCATTATCACAATGGAGTCTGTAGTTGTGACCAAACAGGCTCCTACCCAAGTGACTAAATCCAAAGTCTCAAAACCACAATCTAAAAGACAAACCTCAGGTGTCTCTCAAAAGGCACCTGTTGCAAAAACTACCAAAACTCTTTAGGGGAGTGTGAAGGTGGTAGTGAGTGGTGAGGGACAGGGTGAACATCAAAGAAGCCCTAAGGATAAGGAAGGTGAGGCAGGTGCAACCAACATTTCAGTCTCTCAAAAGACTGTTAATGAACCTTCAAGCCAAATTCTAGTTACATCCTCTCAACAGGGTGTGACTACTGATTTAAGTTCCACTCCAGGAACACTGCATAAAAGGGCAAGAGACACAGATAGCTCTCACTCAAAAACCTATGGTAGAAGAGTAAAATCCAAAACCATTGGGGAATCACAGGGTGCACACACATTACAGCAAACTGTACCTTCTCAAATTCAGTGTGATGTGACTTCAATAAATGTGGAGTCACAGCCCCTTGATCTTAACCTTCAATTAGATATACATTTTAATCCACCATCACCAACTCCATCTCTGGATGTGGATATGATATCTACATCAATTCCTGATTCTCCATCTTTAAAATTCTTGGAGAATCAATCACCATAGATTCAGTGTTGGTTTTCACTTCAACGGATACTCTTTTTCCTTCATCAACGGATATCCTTCATCCGTTGACAAGTGTTTCTCCATCAACGGATGTGTCTACAACTAATCATCCGTTGACAGCAATAACTACTACATCAATGGATACACTTTATCCGTTGACAACTCTCTCTACCACTGCAAAATGTGACATTCCCATGTCAACTGTGGTGAAACACTTTTAGGAATGAGGGAAGGGAGTGAGAGGCTGCCTTGTGAGCAGGCAAAAGGAGAGAAAAATAATGAGAGGCTGACCATTTCTTCCAATCAGGAAAAAGGAGAGCAAGAGAGTTCCACCTTAGTAGGTGAAGGTGAGGGTGTGAGAGGTGTGAGCCAGGGGGAGCCCCTGATGCAAGAAAAGAGAAATGAGAGGAGAGAAGGGACTACAGGAGAAATAAGGCAGGATGACTCAGCCATTGCAAGTGAGTTAATGGAGGTTAATGAAGCTTCCAAAGAGATGGAATTTCGACAAGAATATCAGTCAATTATTGACTCCATCTCTTTGGATCCTGAAACCTTTACTCATCCTATTTCTGCCTATCAAGTCATGGCACAACAGGGAAATGTGGAGGCAGAGGAGGCAATGCACCTAGTGCACACCTAAGAATCTCTTCAAAGAGCAAAAGAAGCTTTACAAACCCTGTCTCCAAGTGTTGGAAGTGAAGAATTTGGCAGTGATGACAGTCAAAGTTTAGAAGGTGAAGAAGTCAATGAGGAAGAGACTCCAGAATGGATGTTTACCAATGCCACTGAACTTAGGGATCTCAATGTGGAAATCATGAAGCAATATCAATCTGCTAAGGCTGAGCACCAAACTGCAGAACCACAGAGAAAGACTGTTCTTGAGCAGGTTATGGCCTCACTGAAACTGCAAAAGATGCAAACAGTTATTCAAAGAAAACAACAGGAGGAGGTCAAAACTGTAATTAGAGATATGAAGATAGAACTAGATGCCAGGATTGAGGCACTAGCTCCTACTACCACTCAGAAGGTGCTTACTAGCAAACTTCTCAAAGAAGATAGCATGGCTAAGTCTGTTCAGCTTCTTTCCTCCAGAGTGGATAGTATGGAATCTCAAATGCAAACTATCATTGCCAATCAATCAAAACAAACTCAACTACTGGAAATGCTACTTGCAGCTTCACCCCCAACCCTTGATGCTAACCAAAAGGGGGAGAAAATGGGAACAAGCAAAGAAGAGGCTGCAACATCTTCTGGTCAAATTCAAGCTACCAGTAGTAAGATAGCACAGATTGAGGTGGAGCAACAGCCAATTGTAGTGGTCAATCCAACAGATTTTGAAATAAAGGCTTCCCCTGTGAAGAAACAAGTGGCTTTGCCTGAGATTCAAAGTTTAGAAGAAATCTCAGATGGTGAAAGGCAAGCCAGAATAGAAGCTTTGGAAAAGATCAACAAGGAGACTAGTGAAAGAATCCTAAAGACAGAGAGGATTATCAATTAATCAATTGCATCATCTCTGTTTCTTAATGCTCAATCTTCTGCTCCAACAATATCAACCACAATCATGAAGGTGCTCACTCCAGAGATTGTGGCTCCTACATTCTATGATGCTGAGCCATCATATGTCAAAGAATTTGAACCAGTCATCAAAACCAGAGCCTACTCACCACCAAAGGAAAATGGGAAGAACAAGCTTCAATTGGACTACCCATTTCCCAAGAATGATGAAGATAAGCTAATGGGAAAAACAATCATAGAGTTCAAAGAGCAGACAAATAAGAGTGTAAGAGATTGGATGGCTGTAATTATAAGGAATGGAAAAGTATTAAATATATACAACAGCCATCCTAGATTTGTGGAAGCTAAAAGAGAAGAAGTCTCCAGAATCCAAAGGGAAGCTCATCCAAGTACCGAAAATCAACATGAAAACTCAGATGAAAAGAGGGCCAGGCTGGCTGAAGAGTTAATGGATGAGATAGAAGAATAGATGAGGGAACTTGAGGAAGTCCCCAAATCCAAACCTAAAAGAATGAAAGCTAAAACCAAAAGGGTTCTTTCTCCAGAACCCTCTCTAGAAAAAGAAACCACTGGCTCATCAGTATCTATATCTGCAACAGTAATCAACCCATCTGTGAACTTTCATGGTGACCCCATAATGCCTAAAGAAGAACCAATGAATTTTGATTCAATTGAAGTTCCTTCATTCTTGCTGAATCCAAAACAGAAGAAAAGGGCTCCAAAGAAGCAACTTTCAAAGGGACCATTTCAAGTTGCTAGGGTACCTGCTATTGTCAAACAGCCAATCTTGGAAAACAAAAAAGACTTTATCTATCAGGCAGAAATTGAAGAATACTCTGGCATGAATCTATTTTTGGATGAATTGTCAGAAGTAAGAGGAATTGACAAGTACAAGAATCTACCTGAGAGATTAGTAAACGTCTACAAGGGAGGAAATCAGAGGACATGGCCATTACAAAAGGTTCTTGGAGAGAATTATCATACATTGACCAAAGTGTTCTCAGCATTCAAGAGACACACAAGGTTCTCTGAGACAGCTAGAAGGGAGATAATTAGCAGAATAGAAGAAATAAGGAGAGAATGGAACTCACCCTCAAGTCTACCAAAGAAAATGAAGATCCCATACAATGGATAGAAAATCCACATTCAACCCTTTTGGATGATGGAGTTCAGGGATGAAGAGGGCACTAGGAGATTCTTCAGGTTAGAAGACCAACTGTCAAAGGCTAGTTCTGAATACCTAAGATGGTTACAACTAAAGCTAAATCCAAAAGTTGTTGAAGATACCTTCTATAGGCAACTTCAAGTGCAAATTGAGTCCAACTCTACCAAGGAAGGAAAGTCAAGGGTGCAGCCAACCAGAGAGAGGAAACATAATTAATTTGCTCAATCTAAAGGAGCACATCTCTGATAAGTTTCTTAAAGCTTTCTGTTTTTAATTTTTATAGCTTAATACAATTTTTGCATACTGTAGTGTGTATATATCTTTAGGAATGTTTTGTTATCATCAAGGTTCTGAATTTATGCTTTACTGCCATCAAGTATAAATTGGGGGATATTGTTAGGAATATGTTGTAGTTGATGATAACTTAACATTCAATCAAAATTGTATAAGTCAAGTTTTGTAACTGTCAACGGATAAGACATTATAACTCTATTCGTTGACAGGTAGCTCATCAACGGATGAGGCTTTGTAGCATACTGCAATATCTCTATTTATCAGTTGATAGTGTTTTTATTCAGAGTCATGTTGACCATCAATGGATAGGCAGAATAGGGTAGCCAATTATAAATAAGCTATGCTATGTAATTCTGTCTAAGTGAAAGTGTATCAACGGATGAGAACATGGCTCTATCAACGGATACAACTCAAATCTACTCTATCAACGGATACAGTTCAAACTACCATCAACGGATAACTGTGCACAACAATCAACGGATAATCATTATCACTTTATCCTATGCTAGCTAAGGATTAGCAGTTGATAAGGACAGGTTTGACTGACAGATCACATGGGTTGATAGTAGGTATAAAAAGGCAGTATGGCAGCCATACTTTGGAAACACAGAAGAAAGAAGCATTCCATTTACACAGTACATACAAGAAAGGTGCAGGGGACATATCTGTTCACAAGGACAACCTTTCGGCTACATGTGGATTTGGAGTGGAGTAGCAAGTCAACTTGAATTAGATTAATATTATCTTATTCCTGTAGTACTTGTAAACTTGGGATATATAACCAAGTGTAGCAACTCTTTAGAGATTAAGAAAACAGACATACTTGCTTAGGGTTTCTTGAATATCCTTAGAAAGCAAAGAGTCGTAAAAACAGAAGCTGTGTACATTTGTATCACAGAGTTTTCTTCGAATAAAAGTCTCAGGTGGTACATTTAACCACCTCATTTTTTATGTGTTTGTGAACCATTTCTTATTCAGCAATTATTTCCTTATAGATTTCTGTGGTTTTTATCAGAAATTTATAATTATCAAGAATTGTATTCAACCACCCCCCCTCTACAATTATACAAGTGTGTAATCTGGGAATAACACTGATTTTGTGCTTTTTGGACAAACGAATCGAAAATTGAGCAATTCAGTCATTCTTTAATTTTACTACAATTCATGTTAGGGCAAGCGAAGATATTTTGGGTTGTCGGCCAAAAAGTATCGAAACTACAATTGTGTATTTTTTTAAAAATATCACAACGAATTTCTTCAATATATAATCTCAAGTGGATCACTCAAACCACCTGAAATCTTGAAATTGTTGAGTTCTCATTTTACTTTGCAACAACTATTTGATTTCTTTTTTTGTTTTGCAAAAAGAATTTCAAACTACAATCTGTGGTTGCATTTTTGGGAAATAACAACGAATAAGAGTCTCAATGATATGTTGGTTTAAAATTCATATGCACAATTTATGTAGAAACAAACTCTACTTACGAGAAATAGTACTTGAATTTACGTGCATTTGGGTGGGTTGACTTTTTTAAAATTCACTTTAAATCTTGTCCAGGTTTGTAATGTTAAAGATTTGTTCTAAGAATATTGTGCTATCTATAACTTTGATTTCCAAGGCTACTTTAATTTGAAATGGAGTGAAATATCGATAACTTGTTTTATCTATGATTTTATTCATTTGCAGCATAAATCGCACACATCATATTTAACAGGTGTTTAATTGATTTTATTACTGGGTATAGGTATAGCATAAGGGGAACATCTGCTTGCAATGAAATAATTTTTTCAAATCAAATATTTAATTTTTTTGTAGTAAATCATCCAATAATTTTGAAAATGGAAAAAATAAAGGCCTCTGATACGTTTTATAATGCCTCAAAAAACCTATCATAACTATATTCCAATGGTTAAACTAGTTTAGTAAAAATGAATTCTACACATGTTCAAAATCAACAAGTTATAACTTAACAGATTTTGTATTTAATCTCATGAGTCAAATCTTGAAACCAATAATATGTATTTCTATACAAGGTGCAAACTTAATATAGAGAAGTTATAAATATATGATCAGATTCCAAAAAAATACATAATAGAGTGGCATATAAATTAGTACGTAAGTAAAACATTCTAATCAACACAATTAAATTAAACAAACGCTAGAAGTAACTGTTAGGTCCAGAATAATGTAGAAGGGGGGTTGAATACGTTATTCAAAAAAATATTTCGATTTTTGATGTGGATATGAAATCAAAAATACTAAATCGAAATAACACAACTGTGTGGGAAATATCTTTTAATAGATAAAACCCGGAGGTTTGTTACACAATCTAATCCTACGGATCAGCTACAAAATCAAACACTCCTAAGATAGTTTAGGCACGAGGACCTTCTACCCGACACTTCCTGAAAGCGGGCTAAGCCGGCTTTCCTACTAGATGGACTGTCTAGCAGCTTACACAGAGATGGTATAAGAGAGAGAAGAGAAAGTTGTGTGTTGAGGTGTGTTTTGAAATGAAATACAACAGGCCTATTTATATGTTTTAGAAAGTCACTATGCTGCACTATTTCAACAACCCCCATGGGCCCCACCTGCATAGTAACACTATTCCAACAACCACAAAAACGTGTCTGTTGAAAATATTTTGGACGTGGGCCCCACCAGCCACTATTTGAATAGTACTATTCACGTGGGCCCCAGATGAATAGTAATTTTCCTTACTATTCATGAATAGTAATTTCGGTTACTATTCATATGAATAGTACTATTCATGTGAATAATGATTTTGGTTACTATTCATATGAATAGTGATTTTGGTTACTATTCATATGAATAGTGATTTTGAATACTATTCATTTTCCTCTTAATTTGACATCCTTAAATATGCAGCTTCCAAAATGGAGGATATCAATACTGCTCTAAACTCAATCATACCTCTTAACAATTTTTCTGAGTTAGATACTTCGATTCCTTTGTGAAGTGTTGACGCCTAGTGCAACTGGTCTGGTTCACAGACGACTAACATTCACTCATGGTCTTTGTATCATGTCTTTAAGACCACTGTAATCTTTTGGCCCTTCAACTGAATCATCAGTACATCTTATTCTGTCACTGAGGCTTGATCATATTAATGAACTTCTTTCAGCGACTTGATCCTTGTTGATGCCTGTTCTTCAACTTTCACGATCCCTGTATAGAGTTAATATTATTTATCTTTTATCCTAGTTGAGTTATATATGTCCTCTATTACATATTACATTACATTATGCTTTACAATCTCCCCCTATTTGATTGTTAGGGTTTGGCAAGCAAATTCCTAGAGGATAACTCAACTGATACAACAAAAAATGAAATACAAAGATAAATAATATTAAAGTACATTCTGGATCATATATACATTTTCCAAATTTCCAAGTGCAAGACAATTGTTCCTCTAGACTGAACATATCTTCAAGTTTGCCTTTGCTTTCTTTCCACATAGCACGAATATTCCAATTAGCTTTTCCTTTCCCAAAATAAAGTTAATTCTATGTCAACAACCTTTTCCTTGCCCTTATTACGCCTAGTAGCTTCTTGATCATCCAACTTCTCCCCCTCAGTTGGGTTATCCTCCAGAGTAGTAGGATGTGGAGTTGGTAAATTAGACGAAGCTATCTTCCCCAAGGAATGAATTGCATGACTAAACTGGGATGCCATGGAACTTAATTGAACCTGGAATGCATCATGTTGAATAAGTTGCAAATTTTTGATTTCTGCAATGGACTTACAGATATTTTGCAACTCTTTCTCCATTGTTTGGACCCGTGTAAGGAGTCTGCTATATTCCTTTCTGGTTACAGGTGCATGTGGTTGAGTAGGTTGCTCACTCGTATGATCTGCAGGTGTTTCACTCAACACTCTATATTCACTCGGTTTAGTGGTTTGGGTTACACTTACATGTTCTGTTGGTGTTTCCCTCAACTTTCCTCTGGAGCTTCCACCGATATGTGTACCTGCAAATAAAATCATCCTAGCCCCTTTTTCAGAGGTCACGGATGGTGCAATGAAAGTTCCTGAGCTTCCGTCCTCACGTGAAGCGAGTTGCCGACCACTGGTAAAAAGTGGTAAATCTCGAAAGAGATCCAGAGATTTTCCCCTGGGAGGTTAAACTTGAATCGATTAAATGGCACAAAACCCAAGTTTCCCTCGTACGTCTGTGAAGACACTTGGTTCATAAAAGAACCACCCACCAATGGATCTTTCCGTAAAATGGAAGATTCACCAGCAGTTATTGAGGTAGGTAATTCCACCTCGGATGCCTGTGAAGGCATTTGATCTTTAGAAAGATCATCAACCACTCGTATGTTCCGTGAAATGGAACTCAAGATAGTTGCTCCCGTCAATTCAATCTCATTTACATTTGCACTCATTGGATAAGAAAGAATTGTTTCACTAACAGTTGCCATTACCTCAGGTTCATTGGGTTTACTCCGTTTAGAATGAGGTAGAGCGGCTGTTGTAACTAACTCCTTATGTGGTGCTGCTGAGGCACTATCTCCCTCAATAATGTGGATAACTAGTCGTTTAAGTGACAATTAAGGTGTTGGAGTTTGTTGTGTTTGTGTTTGCATTTGTAGAATGGGCTCTTCGACCTGTGTTAGAGTCGGTGGGATTTCCTGCTCTTGGTCGGATAAGATGGCCACTGGGGGCTATAGAAACTGTATTTCCTGTGACACAATAGGGAATACAAAGGTTGGAATAGCAGGGATTGAAATATTACCTTGTCGTATACCTGCTCTCACTGGTCGTGGTAACAACGGAAGTGGGACAGTCTTTAGATATTCAGTTAGGACTGTAGACACATCCGTATATTTCTTTTTGCTTATGTAATTAATTACATTCGTCTTCATGGAAGAACATTCCACTTTTTGACCATTTTCCAAGCGTACCCTGTCTTCATCATTCAAAAAATCATTCAATATTAACTGTAGAAACCTTGGATATAGACATTTGACATTTTGAGTCCGAACATCTCTTGTTCCCAAGCGTTTCATTTTTAAAATGATTTGACCAAGCATTATTTTTCCAAAATTAATCCTCAAATTATTGGCGACCGCATACCCTATTATTTGAATAAATTCAGGTATTCAATCTTGATTTGTTCTATCTGAGAAAAAAACATGGTTAAGAGTGTAAAATAAGAAATTCCAGTACTGGGTTAGAAACGTTTTAGAAAGATTACCAGTATTGAAATTACCATCTTGGTACCTTATAAAATGAAAGAACATTTCAATCTGTTCGGGTGTAGGATCAGAAATGAGATTTTCCATTGGAAAATGAAGAATTCGATTAACATCTCGTTCAGTGACCCTAATCGACCTACCAAATAGTCGATATGTGAATGCACACCCGTCCTGTCCAGAAGTGTTAACCGCACTGCAATATAGTTCACACAATGCATCATGGTTAAGCTGCACCTGTGTAACTAAAGCATAGCGAATTAATGAATGTTCATTCAGAAATTGTGTCCAAGCCCGAAATTGCTCATCCTGAATGGTTTCGATTTGCTGAATGGAAACAGGATTAACTTTACCAATTAAAAAACTTCCCTGCAATGCCATTTTCAAAACTTTGAGGAAATTCAAAAACAAGAGTTAGTGCGTATAACAAGAATATGAAATCCGCTCTAAAAACACCAGCTAGATTGTGAGATCTTTCCGGTCAAAGCTTGAAATATTCAGCAATTGTGTGTATATGCTCTGTATATCTGAAAATTGATGATGTTAAACACAAAAAAAAACTCATCATTTATAAGGTTTCAAGTATTAGTGGATTAGGTGTAATAGTGACAGGTTATGTTTGAAAAATAACACCGCTCAATAATTTCTCATCTAACTACCTAATTAGCCGAAAAAACATCTTATCACCGAAACCTGTCGGCCGAAAAAACATCTTATCGCCGAAACCTATCAGTCTATACACATACACATATAATACTTCTAATTATTATGGATTTAAAAATAATCACACAGTAAATCAAGAATTAATCCACAATAATCAGATAAACTCACAATTAAATAGACATAAAATTAACAAAATATCATTAATTGATATATGTCAATAAAATATTTATTTAATTATGCTACAATTAACTCAATTATTTACTAACTAATTACCATAAAATATAGCATTTATAAGCGTGGTAATTAATATAAAGATAACTATAAAAAGAGGACTGGATGCAAATAAATTCACAAGTTCTAAACATATGGACATTTAAAGTACATGTGAACTTATAACAAATTGTAGTTATTGATTATCCAAAATTAATTAGACAGATTTAACATCCCAAGTTCACCAACTAACCTGGAGAAAGTGGATTCATCCAGTGGTTTAGTAAAGATGTTTGCAATTTGTTGATCTGTGGGAACAAAATATAATACCACAGTTCCATTCATGACATGCTCTCGTAAGAAATGATACCTGATATCAATATGCTTAGTCCTGGTGTGTTGAACTGGATTATTGGCAATGGCAATGTCACTCTTGTTGTCACATAGAATTGGAATTTTGTCCAACATGAGTCCATAGTCCTGAAGTTGATTCCTCATCCACAAGATCTGAGCACAACAACTACCTGCCGCAATGTATTCTGCTTCGGCTGTCGAGGTAGATACTGAGTGTTGCTTCTTGCTGTACCAAGATACCAACCTTCTTCCTAGAAACTGACAGCTTCCAGAAGTACTTTTTCGATCAATCTTACAACCTGCAAAGTCAGAATCTGTATAGCCAATTAGGTCAAAACCTGTTCCTTTAGGGTACCAAATCCCAAGATTGGGGGTTCCCTTAAGGTATCTGAAAATAAGTTTAACAGCTATAAGATGTGACTCTTTAGGGTTAGCCTGGAATCTAGCACATAGACAATTTGCGAACATAATATCTGGTCTACTAGCAGTTAAGTACAAGAGAGAGCCGATCATACCTCGATACTTCGTGATGTCAACTGACTTACCAGATTTGTTTTCATCAAGCTTGACTGCAGTTGGCATCGGGGTCTTGGCAGTAGCTGCTTCTTCCATCCCATACTTCTTTAGAAGATCCTTTATGTATTTTGATTGGCAGATGAAAATACCATCAGGCTTCTGAACAACTTGAAGTCCAAGGAAGAAGGACAACTCACCCATCATGCTCATCTCGTACCTACTCTGCATTAGCTTAGCAAATCTCTTGCATAGCAAATCATTAGTAGAACCAAATATTATATCATCCACATATACTTGCACCAGAATTATATCATTTTTATGCTTTTTATGAAAGAGAGTTTTGTCGATGATACCTCTTGTAAAACCATTTTCAAGTAAGAACTTGGAGAGAGTATCATACCATGTTCGAGGGGCTTGCTTGAGACCATAGAGAGCATTGAAGAGAAAGTACACAAAACCTTCAAATTCCTTGTCTTCGAACCCAGGGGGTTGTTCAACATAGACTTCTTCCTCTAGATCTCCGTTAAAAAATGCACTCTTCACATCCATCTGAAAAACCTTAAAGTTGGAGTGTGCAGCAAATGCTAAGAACATCCTGATTGCTTCAAGCCTTGCAACTAGAGCATAGGTTTCATCATAATTACTTCCCTCTTCTTGAGAGTAACCCTTTGCTACCAATCGAGCCTTGTTCCTCGTAACAATACCATTTTCATCCAATTTATTTCTAAACACCCATCTAGTGCCAATTACATATTTATCTTTTGGTCTTGGCACCAGCTTCCATACTTTCTGCCTTTCGAACTGATTGAGTTCTTCCTGCATTGTAGTTACCCAATCTGGATCATCAAGAGGTTCATCAACCTTTTTAGGTTCAATTTGAGATAAAAATCCTGCGAAATTGCATTCATTCTGTGTTGCTCTTCTAGTCTGTACACCCGTGTCCGGTTCACCAATGATCTGTTCAAAGGGATGCGCTCTACTCCATACCCTTTGTCTCGGCAGATTTGATCTTGATGATTCCCCAAGTTCACAATTGTGTTGAGTGTGGTGACTAGTAGATCAAAATCATTGTTTGCTCCCCCTGAGCTGTTGCTTTCAGAGTTTGATGAATCAGAGTTTAATGCATCATTAGCAGTAGATGCATTCTTTGATGTTTCTTCACTTGATTGGGGTTCATTTTCATCGTTCACTTGCTCCCCCTCAACATGTGCTGCAATCTGATCTACTTGTATAGATTGAACAATATTGTCTGAAAGAGTATCAGAATCTTGTAGATCAACATTTATTTCTTCATTTTCAAATCTCAGCTGGTCATGTTCATCAAAATCTTCAAGTCCTGTTATCTTTTTATCATCAAAAGACACATGGATAGATTCCATGACCAATTTTGTTCTCAGATTATAGACTCTGAATGCTTTTGTCGATAGTGGGTATCCAACAAAGATTCCTTCATCAGCTTTTAAATCAAATTTGGAAAGCTGTTCTGGATGAGTCTTAAGAACAAAACATTTACATCCAAACACATGAAAGTACTTCAGGTTCGGCTTCTTATTTTTCACCATCTCATATGGTGTTTTACCATGCTTGTTTATGAGTGTAGCATTCTGTGTGAAACAAGCAGCTTGCATAGCTTCAGCCCAGAAGTAAGTTGGCAGCTTTGCTTCATCAAGCATGGTCCTTGCAGCTTCTATGAGAGTCCTGTTCTTTCTCTCTACTACTCCATTTTGTTGTGGAGTTCCAGGTGCAGAGAATTCTTGCTTTATTCAATCTTCTTTACAAAACTCTTCCATGACTGCATTCTTGAACTCAGTGCCATTATCACTCCTTATGATTTTCACTGTATGCTTAGATCCTTTGTCCAGTTGTCTAACATGCTCTGTTAAGATTGATGCATTTTCTTCTTTCTTGTACATGAAATATACCCATGTATATCTGGTGTATTCATCAACAATAACCAAAGCATATCTTTTCTTTCCAATAGACATTATATTTACTGGACCAAATAAATCAACATGCAATAAGTGATATGGCTCAAAAATTGAGGAATCAGTCTTACTTTTGAATGAAGTTTTCGTTTGTTTTGCCTTTTGACATGAGTCACATAGGCCATCTGGAGTAAAAACTGATTTGGGCAATCCTCTCACAAGATCTTTCTTCACTAGCTCATTAATGCTGTTGAAATTCAGATGAGAAAGTCTCTTGTGCCAATCCCAGCTTTCTTCAATTGATGCTCTACTCAGTAGACAGATTGCAGAGCCATCAGAGTTTGTTGAAAGCTTGGCTTCATAAATGTTACCATGCCTGTATCCCTTCAGAACAACTTTTCCTGTAGATTTGCTTACAACTTCACCGTGTTCTTCAAAGAAATCCACATGATAACCTCTGTCACAGATTTGACTCACACTTAGTAGATTATGTTTGAGTCCTGAGACTAGAGCTACAGCTTCAATGATGACATTCCCAAGATTGATATTGCCATATCCCAGAGTCCTTCCTATGTTGCCATCTCCATAAGAAACACTTGGGCCAGCTTTCTCCACAAATTCTGATAGCAGGGCTTTATTTCCAGTCATGTGTCCTGAGCATCCACTGTCCAGAACAAGGATATTTTTCCTGTTACCCTGCAATCACAAAAACCACTAATGATTAGTTTTAAGGACCCAGACTTGCTTGGATCCTTTGGCCTTATTAAGTTTGTTAGCTTTTGCAACAGAAGTCTTATTAGAGTTTGTGCTTACATTCTTTTTATCAGAATTTATACATGTAGAATCAATCTTGAATTTATTCAAAGAGGGTTTAACTTCATAATAAGCATAATACAATTTATGATACTCTTTACATGTATAAATAGAATGCCAAATATTGCCACAGTGAAAACAAGGATTCTGTGGCTTAAACCTAACTGAACCACTCTTAACTCCTGACTTAGGAGGTATAGAGTTTATATTTTTATTCTTCTTGCAAAAAGTAGCAAGATGGTTAGGATTTCCACAGTTGTAACATTTCTTCCTTGGAGCATTGGGAATAGGCATATAGTTATTGCTTTTATTGACGCCTACCTTTCCATTTCTATTTTTCCTAGGTTCTTTTACCTTGTTCACTCTTTTTATCTCCTTCAGCTTGTGTTTAAGCTGTTTCTGAGACATTAAGTCAATATTTACTGATTTGACTTCCTGTTTTGGTTTGTCAGATTTTGGTACAAACCTCACAGGATTAATTTTGGGCTTTGCAGCCCTTTCAGTAAATACAGGTTTAGAGGTCTCAGCTTCTAGGTTGGCAGTTTTCTTTTTATCAGTGTAACCTAGACCTTCTTTCCAACAATCATTCTCTATGATAATCTGAGTAGTTTTCCCAGAGTTAGTCCAAGTTTTAATAATGTTTCTTTCTTTAGCAAGTTCAGATTCAAGATAAGCATGCTTTTTCAATAATTCAGTTTTAACAAAAATAGCATCATCTCACTCTTTCTGAATTTTTAACATCTGGACTAATTCTAATTCTAGATAGTCATTTCTCTTTCTAAGCTCTAGACTTTCAGATTTTATTCTTTCATTTTATAAAGTCTGATCTCTATAGCTAAGATGCAAGGTTTTAAGAAAGATTCTTAACTCAGATATATCAGTAGTATCAAAAGCTAGAGTAGAATGAGGTACCTTGGTCTCAGTAGCTTCAGAGATACTATCAGCATTTGACATCAAGGCATAGTTCACCTCATCTTCAGAGTCTGAAGTGTCAGCCCAGTCCTTCTTCTTTGTGATGTAGGCTTGACCTTTATCAGCTTTGGCTTTATTGCACTCAGGTGCAAAATGTCCTTTCTCACCACAATTATCGCATTTGATCTTGGACTTGTCCACTTTCTCAGACCTGCCTTCCTTTCCCTTAGTTTTTCTGAAATTCTTCTCTAACATGATTGTATAGCTTTTTGGATCTTAACTGTTGTATAATAACAGAGTGGCTCTGATGCCAATTGTTAGGTCCAGAATAACGTAGAAGGGGGGTTAAATACGTTATTCAAAAAAATATTTCGATTTTTGATGTGGATATGAAATCAAAAATACTAAATCGAAATAACACAACTGTGTGGGAAATATCTTTTAATAGATAAAACCCAAAGGTTTGTTACACAATCTAATCCTACGGATCAGCTACAAAATCAAACACTCCTAGGATAGTTTAGGCACGAGGACCTTCTACCCGACACTTCCTGAAAGCGGGCTAAGCCGGCTTTCATACTAGATGGACTGTCTAGCAGCTTACACAGAGATGGTATAAGAGAGAGAAGAGAAAGTTGTGTGTTGAGGTGTGTTTTAAAATGAAATACAACAGGCCTATTTATATGTTTTAGAAAGTCACTATGCTGCACTATTTCAACAACCCCGTGGGCTCACCTGCATAGTAACACTATTCCAACAACCACAAAAACGTGTCTGTTGAAAATATTTTGGTCGTGGGCCCCACCAGCCACTATTTGAACAGTACTATTCACGTGGGCCCCGGATGAATAGTAATTTTCTTTACTATTCATGAATAGTAATTTCGGTTACTATTCATATGAATAGTACTATTCATGTGAATAATGATTTCAGTTACTATTCATATGAATAGTGATTTTGGTTACTATTCATATGAATAGTGATTTTGAATACTATTCATTTTCCTCTTAATTTGACATCCTTAAATATGCAGCTTCCAAAATGGAGGATATCAATACTGCTCTAAACTCAATCATACCTCTTAACAGTTTTTCTGAGTTAGATACTTCGATTCCTTTGTGAAGTGTTGACGCCTAGTGCAACTGGTCTGGTTCACAGACGACTAACATTCACTCATGGTCTTTGTATCATGTCTTTAAGACCACTGTAATCTTTTGGCCCTTCAACTGAATCATCTGTACATCTTATTCTGTCACTGAGGCTTGATCATATTAATGAACTTCTTTCAGAGACTTGTTCCTTGTTGATGCCTGTTCTTCAACTTTCACGATCCCTGTATAGAGTTAATATTATTTATCTTTTATCCTAGTTGAGTTATATATGTCCTCTATTACATATTACATTACATTATGCTTTACAGTAACGAGTTTAGCCGTGGGCAAAAATCACTTAGTTTTGCTTAACATTTTAATCATCTCTCTACTTTTCACGACGTGTCTTTTGATTTCTTTTCCCTTACTTAATAAAATGCATGTCACTATTACAAACCGTCTTCCTGGTTCAAACCCTCCCCTATATCTCCATTGCAAATCACGTGATAATGATTTAGGCACCCATATTTTGCTTTTTGACCAATCGTATGATTGGAGTTTTAGGATGAATTGGCCAAAAACTACATTGTTTAGCTGTGACTTTTGGTGGCTTGGACAACATCAAGGATTTGTAGTTTTCGATGAAGATATTCAAATAATTGTACATAATAACCAAATTAGCTACGAAGTCAGAATTGATGGTTTTTATCTATTTGTAAAAGGATTATGGCGGAAAGTAAGAATATGGTGAATTATGGAGCATAAATAACTTGATCCTTTTGATCATTAAGATGTTATCATAATCTTTTATTTTTTTACTTTATCATGCTAAACTTTATATTTATCGCATTTCAAAATAACATTCATGTTCAGGTGATTCAATAAAAAAAATTTTATTTATTGGTTATGTATATCACCGACACTAGTTCATTTTAGATCCATTTTGATGTTAATTATATATAATATATAATTGGTGTAAAGGAGTTCTTATGGTTGGTTTGGTCGTCAGGGGTATATTGTCTTTTCAGGATTATAATTAGTAAATTAAATGATGTTAAATAGAAATTAAAATTAAAATATTGTTAAATATACACCTTATTGAAAAATTTGTAAATGGAGTTTGTAGATAACATTTTGCAATTCTTTCAAAATTTATCAAAAATTAATAATATCTAGTATAATAAAGTTAGCGAGCGAGAAATATTTAAAAAATATTAATTAAACTTTTTTAAATTAGAAAAACATGAAATTTTGAGGAAAAAAATCAATAACAATTAAAATAATAAAGATCAATATTAATAAAATAAGCATCATTAATTTAATGGTGCTTACAAACATTATTTTACAATTTTCACGAAAACAATTTAAAAGCAAAAAAGTTAAAAAAATATATGTGCATTGTACGGATTTAAGGCTAGTATATATAATGTGGTTTACGCAGTCTTCTATCTAACCCACATGGTTATTTGTGTATTTTTAATGTAAAAAATTAAAATAATGCAACAATTATGTAAAAATTTATAGATTAAGCATATCAATGAAGTGCATTCGTAATTAAAAAAGATCTTGGTTCCCTGATTTTGTGCTTTTCGGACAAACGCATCGAAAATTGAGCAATTCAGTCATTATTTAATTTTACTACAAGTCATGTTAGGGCAAGCGAAGAGATTTTGGGTTGTCGGCCAAAAAGTATCGAAACTACAACTGTGTATTTTTTAAAAATATCACAACGAATTTCTTCAATATATAATCTCAAGTGGATCACTCAAACCACCTGAAATCTTGAAATTGTTGAGTTCTCATTTTACTTTGCAATAACTATTTGATTTCATTTTTGTTTTGCAAAAAGAATTTCAAACCCCTTCTACAATCTGTGGTTGCATTTTTGGGAAATAACAACGAATAAGAGTCTCAATGATATGTTGGTTTAAAATTCATATGCACAATTTATGTGGAAACAAACTCTACTTACGAGAAATAGTACTTGAATTTACGTGCATTTGGGTGGGTTGACTTTTTTAAAATTCACTTTAAATCTTGTCCAGGTTTGTAATGTTAAAGATTTGTTCTAAGAATATTGTGCTATCCATAACTTTGATTTCCAAGGCTACTTTAATTTGAAATGGAGTGAAATATCGATAACTTGTTTTATCTATGATTTTATTCCTTTGCAGCAAAAATCACACACATCATATATAACAGGTGTTTAATTGATTTTATTATTGGGTATAGGTATAGCATAAAGGGAACATCTGCTTGCAATGAAATAATTTTTTCAAATCAAATATTTAATTTTTTTTCTAGTAAATCATCCAATAATTTTGAAAATGGAAAAAATAAAGGCCTCTGATACATTTTATAATGCCTCAAAAAACCTATCATAACTATATTCCAATGGTTAAACTAGTTTGGTAAAAATGAATTCTACACATGTTCAAAATCGACAAGTTATAACTTAACAGATTTTGTATTTAATCTCATGAGTCAAATCTTGAAACCAATAATATGTATTTCTATACAAGGTGCAAACTTAATATAGAGAAGTTATAAATATATGATCAGATTCCAAAAAAATACATAATAGAGTGGCATATAAATTAGTACGTAATAAAACATTCTTATCAACACAATTAAATTAAACAAACGCTAGAAGTAACGAGTTTAGCCATGGGCAAAAATCACTTAGTTTTGCTTAACATTTTAATCATCTCTCTACTTTTCACGACGTGTCTTTCGATTTCTTTTCCCTTACCTAATAAAATGCATGTCACTATTACAAATCGTCTTCCTGGTTCAGACCCTCCTCTATATCTCCATTGCAAATCACGTGATAATGATTTAGGCACCCATATTTTGCTTTTTAACCAATCGTATGATTGGAGTTTTAGGATGAATTGGCCAAAAACTACATTGTTTAGCTGTGACTTTTGGTGGCTTGGACAACATCAAGGATTTGTAGTTTTCGATGAAGATATTCAAATAATTGTACATAATAACCAAATTAGCTACGAAGTCAGAAATGATGGTTTTTATCTATTTGTAAAAGGATTATGGCGGAAAGTAAGAATATGGTGAATTATGGAGCATAAATTACTTTATCCTTTTGATCATTAAGATGTTATCATAATCTTTTACTTTTTTTACTTTACCATTCTAAACTTTATATTTATCGCATTTCAAAATAACATTCATGTTCAGGTGATTCAATAAAATATTTTTTAAATATTGGTTATGTATATCACCGACACTAGTTCATTTTAGATCCATTTTGATGTTAATTATATCTAATATATAATTGGTGTAAAGGAGTTTTTATGGTTGGTTTGGTCGTCAGGGGTATATTATCTTTTCAGGATTATAATTAGTAAATTAAATGATGTTAAATAGAAATTAAAATTAAAATATTGTTAAATATACACCTTATTGAAAAATTTGTAAATGGAGTTTGTAGATAACATTTTGTAATTCTTTCAAAATTTATCAAAAATTAATAATATCTAGTATAATAAAGTTAGTGAGCGAGAAATATTTTAAAAATATTAATTAAACTTTTTTTAAATTAGAAAAACATGAAATTTTGAGGAAAAAATTCTATAACAATTAAAATAATAAAAATCAATATTAATAAAATAAGCATCGTTAATTTAATGGTGCTTACAAACATTATTTTACAATTTTCACAAAAACAATTTAAAAGCAAAAAAGTTAAAAAATATATGTGCATTGTACGGATTTAAGGCTAGTATATATAATGTGGTTTGCGCAGTCTTCTATCTAACCCACATGGTTATTTGTGTATTTTTAATGTAAAAAATTAAAATAATGCAACAATTATGTAAAAATTTATAGATTAAGCATATCAATGAAGTGAATTTGTAATTAAAAAAGATCTTGGTTCCTTGATTTTGTGCTTTTCGGACAAACGCATCGAAAATTGAGCAATTCAGTCATTATTTAATTTTACTACAATTCATGTTAGGGCAAGCGAAGAGATTTTGGGTTGTCGGCCAAAAAGTATCGAAACTACAATTGTGTATTTTTTAAAAATATCACAATGAATTTCTTCAATATATAATCTCAAGTGGATCACTCAAACCACCTGAAATCTTGAAATTGTTGAGTTCTCATTTTACTTTGCAATAACTATTTGATTTCATTTTTGTTTTGCAAAAAGAATTTCAAACCCCTTCTACAATCTGTGGTTGCATTTTTGGGAAATAACAACGAATAAGAGTCTCAATGATATGTTGGTTTAAAATTCATATGCACAATTTATGTGGAAACAAACTCTACTTACGAGAAATAGTACTTGAATTTACGTGCATTTGGGTGTGTTGACTTTTTTAAAATTCACTTTAAATCTTGTCCAGGTTTGTAATGTTAAAGATTTGTTATAAGAATATTGTGCTATCCATAACTTTGATTTCCAAGGCTACTTTAATTTGAAATGGAGTGAAATATCGATAACTTGTTTTATCTATGATTTTATTCATTTGCAGCATAAATCGCACACATCATATATAACAGGTGTTTAATTGATTTTATTACTGGGTATAGGTATAGCATAAAGGGAACATCTGCTTGCAATGAAATAATTTTTTCAAATCAAATATTTAATTTTTTTCTAGTAAATCATCCAATAATTTTGAAAATGGAAAAAATAAAGGCCTCTGATACATTTTATAATGCCTCAAAAAACCTATCATAACTATATTCCAATGGTTAAACTAGTTTGGTAAAAATGAATTCTACACATGTTCAAAATCAACAAGTTAAAACTTAACAGATTTTGTATTTAATCTCATGAGTCAAATCTTGAAACCAATAATATGTATTTCTATACAAGGTGCAAACTTAATATAGGGAAGTTATAAATATATGATCAGATTCCAAAAAAATACATAATAGAGTGGCATATAAATTAGTACGTAAGTAAAACATTCTAATCAACACAATTAAATTAAACAAGCGCTAGAAGTAACGAGTTTAGCCATGGGCAAAAATCACTTAGTTTTGCTTAACATTTTAATCATCTCTCTACTTTTCACGACGTGTCTTTCGATTTCTTTTCCCTTACCTAATAAAATGCATGTCACTATTACAAACCGTCTTCCTGGTTCAGACCCTCCCCTATATCTCCATTGCAAATCACGTGATAATGATTTAGGCACCCATATTTTGCTTTTTAACCAATCGTATGATTGGAGTTTTAGGATGAATTGGCCAAAAACTACATTGTTTAGCTGTGACTTTTGGTGGCTTGGACAACATCAAGGATTTGTAGTTTTCGATGAAGATATTCAACTAATTGTACATAATAACCAAATTAGCTACGAAGTCAGAAATGATGGTTTTTATCTATTTGTAAAAGGATTATGGCGGAAAGTAAGAACATGGTGAATTATGGAGCATAAATAACTTGATCCTTTTGATCATTAAGATGTTATCATAATCTTTTATTTTTTTTTACTTTATCATGCTAAACTTTATATTTATCGCATTTCAAAATAACATTCATGTTCAGGTGATTCAATAAAATATTTTTTAATTATTGGTTATGTATATCACCGACACTAGTTCATTTTAGATCCATTTTGATGTTAATTATATCTAATATATAATTGGTGTAAAGGAGTTATTATGGTTGGTTTGGTCGTCAGGGGTATATTGTCTTTTCAGGATTATAATTAGTAAATTAAATGATGTTAAATAGAAATTAAAATTAAAATATTGTTAAATATACACCTTATTTAAAAATTTGTAAATGGAGTTTGTAGATAACATTTTGCAATTCTTTCAAAATTTATCAAAAATTAATAATTTCTAGTATAATAAAGTTAGCGAGCGAGAAATATTTAAAAAATATTAATTAAATTTTTTTAAATTAGAAAAACATGAAATTTTGAGGAAAAAAATCAATAACAATTAAAATAATAAAGATCAATATTAATAAAATAAGCATCGTTAATTTAATGGTGCTAACAAACATTATTTTACAATTTTCACAAAAACAATTTAAAAGCAAAAAAGTTAAAAAAATATATGTGCATTGTACGGATTTAAGGCTAGTATATATAATGTGGTTTACGCAGTCTTCTGTCTAACCCACATGGTTATTTGTGTATTTTTAATGTAAAAAATTATAATAATGCAACAATTATGTAAAAATTTATAGATTAAGCATATCAATGAAGTGCATTCGTAATTAAAAAAGATCTTGGTTCCCTGATTTTGTGCTTTTCGGACAAACGCATCGAAAATTGAGCAATTCAGTCATTATTTAATTTTACTACAATTCATGTTAGGGCAAGCGAAGAGATTTTGGGTTGTCGGCCAAAAAGTATCGAAACTACAACTGTGTATTTTTTAAAAATATCACAATGAATTTCTTCAATATATAATCTCAAGTGGATCACTCAAACCACCTGAAATCTTGAAATTGTTGAGTTCTCATTTCACTTTGCAATAACTATTTGATTTCATTTTTGTTTTGCAAAAAGAATTTCAAACCCCTTCTACAATCTGTGGTTGCATTTTTGGGAAATAACAACGAATAAGAGTCTCAATGATATGTTGGTTTAAAATTAATATGCACAATTTATGTGGAAACAAACTCTACTTACGAGAAATAGTACTTGAATTTACGTGCATTTGGGTGTGTTGACTTTTTTAAAATTCACTTTAAATCTTGTCCAGGTTTGTAATGTTAAAGATTTGTTATAAGAATATTGTGCTATCCATAACTTTGATTTCCAAGGCTACTTTAATTTGAAATGGAGTGAAATATCGATAACTTGTTTTATCTATGATTTTATTCATTTGCAGCATAAATCGCACACATCATATATAATAGGTGTTTAATTGATTTTATTACTGGGTATAGGTATAGCATAAAGGGAACATCTGCTTGCAATGAAATAATTTTTTCAAATCAAATATTTAATTTTTTTCTAGTAAATCATCCAATAATTTTGAAAATGGAAAAAATAAAGGCCTCTGATACGTTTTATAATGCCTCAAAAAACCTATCATAACTATATTCCAATGGTTAAACTAGTTTGGTAAAAATGAATTCTACACATGTTCAAAATCAACAAGTTATAACTTAACAGATTTTGTATTTAATCTCATGAGTCAAATCTTGAAACCAATAATATGTATTTCTATACAAGGTGCAAACTTAATATAGAGAAGTTATAAATATATGATCAGATTCCAAAAAAATACATAATATAGTGGCATATAAATTAGTACGTAAGTAAAACATTCTAATCAACACAATTAAATTAAACAAGCGCTAGAAGTAACGAGTTTAGCCATGGGCAAAAATCACTTAGTTTTGCTTAACATTTTAATCATCTCTCTACTTTTCACGACGTGTCTTTCGATTTCTTTTCCCTTACCTAATAAAATGCATGTCACTATTACAAACCGTCTTCCTGGTTCAGACCCTCCCCTATATCTCCATTGCAAATCACGTGATAATGATTTAGGCACCCATATTTTACTTTTTAACCAATCATATGATTGGAGTTTTAGGATGAATTGGCCAAAAACTACATTGTTTAGCTGTGACTTTTGGTGGCTTGGACAACATCAAGGATTTGTAGTTTTCGATGAAGATATTCAAATAATTGTACATAATAACCAAATTAGCTACGAAGTGAGAAATGATGGTTTTTATCTATTTGTAAAAGGATTATGGCGGAAAGTAAGAATATGGTGAATTATGGAGCATAAATAACTTGATCCTTTTGATCATTAAGATGTTATCATAATCTTTTATTTTTTTTTACTTTACCATGCTAAACTTTATATTTATCGCATTTCAAAATAACATTCATGTTCAGGTGATTCAATAAAAGAAAAATTAATTATTGGTTATGTATATCACCGACACTAGTTCATTTCAGATCCATTTTGATGTTAATTATATCTAATATATAATTGGTGTAAAGGAGTTCTTATGGTTGGTTTGGTCGTCAGGGGTATATTGTCTTTTCAGGATTATAATTAGTACATTAAATGATGTTAAATAGAAATTAAAATTAAAATATTGTTAAATATACACCTTATTGAAAAAGTTGTAAATGGAGTTTGTAGATAACATTTTGCAATTCTTTCAAAATTTATAAAAAATTAATAATATCTAGTATAATAAAGTTAGTGAGCGAGAAATATTTAAAAAATATTAATTAAACTTTTTTAAATTAGAAAAACATGAAATTTTGAGGAAAAAAATCAATAACAATTAAAATAATAAAGATCAATATTAATAAAATAAGCATCGTTAATTTAATGGTGCTTACAAACATTATTTTTCAATTTTCACAAAAACAATTTAAAAGCAAAAAAGTTAAAAAAATATATGTGCATTGTACGGATTTAAGGCTAGTATATATAATGTGGTTTACGCAGTCTTGTGTCTAACCCACATGGTTATTTGTGTTTTTTTAATGTAAAAAATTAAAATAATGCAACAATTATGTAAAAATTTATAGATTAAGCATATCAATGAAGTGCATTCGTAATTAAAAAAGATCTTGGTTCCCTGATTTTGTGCTTTTCGGACAAACGCATCGAAAATTGAGCAATTCAGTCATTATTTAATTTTACTACAATTCATGTTAGGGCAAGCGAAGAGATTTTGGGTTGTTGGCCAAAAAGTATCGAAACTACAACTGTGTATTTTTAAAAAATATCACAACGAATTTCTTCAATATATAATCTCAAGTGGATCACCCAAACCACCTAAAATCTTGAAATTGTTGAGTTCTCATTTTACTTTGCAATAACTATTTGATTTCATTATTGTTTTGCAAAAAGAATTTCAAACCCCTTCTACAATCTGTGGTTGCATTTTTGGGAAATAACAATGAATAAGAGTCTCAATGATATGTTGGTTTAAAATTCATATGCACAATTTATGTGGAAACAAACTCTACTTACGAGAAATAGTACTTGAATTTACGTGCATTTGGGTGGGTTGACTTTTTTAAAATTCACTTTAAATCTTGTCCAAGTTTGTAATGTTAAAGATTTGTTCTAAGAATATTGTGCTATCCATAACTTTTATTTCCAAGGCTACTTTAATTTGAAATGGAGTGAAATATTGATAACTTGTTTTATCTATGATTTTATTCATTTGCAGCATAAATCGCACACATCATATATAACAGGTGTTTAATTGATTTTATTACTGGGTATAGGTATAGCATAAAGGGAACATCTGCTTGCAATGAAATAATTTTTTCAAATCAAATATTTAATTTTTTTTCTAGTAAATCATCCAATAATTTTGAAAATGGAAAAAATAAAGGCCTCTTATACGTTTTATAATGCCTCAAAAAACCTATCATAACTATATTCCAATGGTTAAACTAGTTTGGTAAAAATGAATTCTACACATGTTCAAAATCAACAAGTTATAAATTAACAGATTTTTTATTTAATCTCATGAGTCAAATCTTGAAACCAATAATATGTATTTCTATACAAGGTGCAAACTTAATATAGAGAAGTTATAAATATATGATCAGATTCCAAAAAAATACATAATAGAGTGGCATATAAATTAGTACGTAAGTAAAACATTCTAATCAACACAATTAAATTAAACAAGCGCTAGAAGTAACGAGTTTAGCCATGGGCAAAAATCACTTAGTTTTGCTTAACATTTTAATCATCTCTCTACTTTTCACGACGTGTCTTTCGATTTCTTTTCCCTTACCTAATAAAATGCATGTCACTATTACAAATCGTCTTCCTGGTTCAGACCCTCCCCTATATCTCCATTGCAAATCACGTGATAATGATTTAGGCACCCATATTTTGCTTTTTAACCAATCGTATGATTGGAGTTTTAGGATGAATTGGCCAAAAACTACATTGTTTAGCTGTGACTTTTGGTGGCTTGGACAACATCAAGGATTTGTAGTTTTCGATGAAGATATTCAAATAATTGTACATAATAACCAAATTAGCTACGAAGTCAGAAATGATGGTTTTTATCTATTTGTAAAAGGATTATGGCGGAAAGTAAGAATATGGTGAATTATGGAGCATAAATAACTTTATCCTTTTGATCATTAAGATGTTATCATAATCTTTTATTTTTTTTACTTTACCATGCTAAACTTTATATTTATCGCATTTCAAAATAACATTCATGTTCAGGTGATTCAATAAAAAAAAAATTAATTATTGGTTATGTATATCACCGACACTAGTTCATTTCAGATCCATTTTGATGTTAATTATATCTAATATATAATTGGTGTAAAGGAGTTCTTATGGTTGGTTTGGTCGTCAGGGGTATATTGTCTTTTCAGGATTATAATTAGTAAATTAAATGATGTTAAATAGAAATTAAAATTAAAATATTGTTAAATATACACCTTATTGAAAAATTTGTAAATGGAGTTTGTAGATAACATTTTGCAATTCTTTCAAAATTTATCAAAAATTAATAATATCTAGTATAATAAAGTTAGTGAGCGAGAAATATTTTAAAAATATTAATTAAAAATTTTTAAATTAGAAAAACATGAAATTTTGAGGAAAAAAATCAACAACAATTAAAATAATAAAAATCAATATTAATAAAATAAGCATCGTTAATTTAATGGTGCTTACAAACATTATTTTACAATTTTCACAAAAACAATTTAAAAGCAAAAAAGTTAAAAAATATATGTGCATTGTACGGATTTAAGGCTAGTATATATAATGTGGTTTGCGCAATCTTCTGTCTAACCCACATGGTTATTTGTGTATTTTTAATGTAAAAAATTAAAATAATGCAACAATTATGTAAAAATTTATAGATTAAGCATATCAATGAAGTGCATTTGTAATTAAAAAAGATCTTGGTTCCCTGATTTTGTGCTTTTCGGACAAACGCATCGAAAATTGAGCAATTCAGTAATTATTTAATTTTACTACAATTCATGTTAGGGCAAGCGAAGAGATTTTGGGTTGTCGGCCAAAAAGTATCGAAACTACAGTTGTGTATTTTTTAAAAATATCACAATGAATTTCTTCAATATATAATCTCAAGTGGATCACTCAAACCACCTGAAATCTTGAAATTGTTGAGTTCTCATTTTACTTTGCAATAACTATTTGATTTCATTTTTGTTTTGCAAAAAGAATTTCAAACCCCTTCTACAATCTGTGGTTGCATTTTTGGGAAATAACAACGAATAAGAGTCTCAATGATATGTTGGTTTAAAATTCATATGCACAATTTATGTGGAAACAAACTCTACTTACGAGAAATAGTACTTGAATTTACGTGCATTTGGGTGTGTTGACTTTTTTAAAATTCACTTTAAATCTTGTCCAGGTTTGTAATGTTAAAGATTTATTATAAGAATATTGTGCTATCCATAACTTTGATTTCCAAGGCTACTTTAATTTGAAATGGAGTGAAATATCGATAACTTGTTTTATCTATGATTTTATTCATTTGCAGCATAAATCGCACACATCATATATAACAGGTGTTTAATTGATTTTATTACTGGGTATAGGTATAGCATAAAGGGAACATCTGCTTGCAATGAAATAATTTTTTCAAATCAAATTTTTAATTTTTTTCTAGTAAATCATCCAATAATTTTGAAAATGGAAAAAATAAAGGCCTCTGATACGTTTTATAATGCCTCAAAAAACCTATCATAACTATATTCCAATGGTTAAACTAGTTTGGTAAAAATGAATTCTACACATGTTCAAAATCAACAAGTTAAAACTTAACAGATTTTGTATTTAATCTCATGAGTCAAATCTTGAAACCAATAATATGTATTTCTATACAAGGTGCAAACTTAATATAGAGAAGTTATAAATATATGATCAGATTCCAAAAAAATACATAATAGAGTGGCATATAAATTAGTACGTAAGTAAAACATTCTAATCAACACAATTAAATTAAACAAGCGCTAGAAGTAACGAGTTTAGCCATGGGCAAAAATCACTTTGTTTTGCTTAACATTTTAATCATCTCTCTACTTTTCACGACGTGTCTTTCGATTTCTTTTCCCTTACCTAATAAAATGCATGTCACTATTACAAACCGTCTTCCTGGTTCAGACCCTCCCCTATATCTCCATTGCAAATCACGTGATAATGATTTAGGCACCCATATTTTGCTTTTTAACCAATCGTATGATTGGAGTTTTAGGATGAATTGGCCAAAAACTACATTGTTTAGCTGTGACTTTTGGTGGCTTGGACAACATCAAGGATTTGTAGTTTTCGATGAAGATATTCAACTAATTGTACATAATAACCAAATTAGCTACGAAGTCAGAAATGATGGTTTTTATCTATTTGTAAAAGGATTATGGCGGAAAGTAAGAACATGGTGAATTATGGAGCATAAATAACTTGATCCTTTTGATCATTAAGATGTTATCATAATCTTTTATTTTTTTTTACTTTATCATGCTAAACTTTATATTTATCGCATTTCAAAATAACATTCATGTTCAGGTGATTCAATAAAATATTTTTTAATTATTGGTTATGTATATCACCGACACTAGTTCATTTTAGATCCATTTTGATGTTAATTATATCTAATATATAATTGGTGTAAAGGAGTTATTATGGTTGGTTTGGTCATCAGGGGTATATTGTCTTTTCAGGATTATAATTAGTGAATTAAATGATGTTAAATAGAAATTAATATTAAAATATTGTTAAATATACACCTTATTGAAAAATTTGTAAATGGAGTTTGTAGATAACATTTTGCAATTCTTTCAAAATTTATCAAAAATTAATAATTTCTAGTATAATAAAATTAGCGAGCGAGAAATATTTAAAAAATATTAATTAAATTTTTTTAAATTAGAAAAACATGAAATTTTGAGGAAAAAAATCAATAACAATTAAAATAATAAAGATCAATATTAATAAAATAAGCATCGTTAATTTAATGGTGCTTACAAACATTATTTTACAATTTTCACAAAAACAATTTAAAAGCAAAAAAGTTAAAAAAATATATGTGCATTGTACGGATTTAAGGCTAGTATATATAATGTGGTTTACGCAGTCTTCTGTCTAACCCACATGGTTATTTGTGTATTTTTAATGTAAAAAATTAAAATAATGCAACAATTATGTAAAAATTTATAGATTAAGCATATCAATGAAGTGCATTCGTAATTAAAAAAGATCTTGGTTCCCTGATTTTGTGCTTTTCGGACAAACGCATCGAAAATTGAGCAATTCAGTCATTATTTAATTTTACTACAATTCATGTTAGGGCAAGCGAAGAGATTTTGGGTTGTCGGCCAAAAAGTATCGAAACTACAACTGTGTATTTTTTAAAAATATCACAATGAATTTCTTCAATATATAATCTCAAGTGGATCACTCAAACCACCTGAAATCTTGAAATTGTTGAGTTCTCATTTTACTTTGCAATAACTATTTGATTTCATTTTTGTTTTGCAAAAAGAATTTCAAACCCCTTCTACAATCTGTGGTTGCATTTTTGGGAAATAACAACGAATAAGAGTCTCAATGATATGTTGGTTTAAAATTCATATGCACAATTTATGTGGAAACAAACTCTACTTACGAGAAATAGTACTTGAATTTACGTGCATTTGGGTGGGTTGACTTTTTTAAAATTCACTTTAAATCTTGTCCAGGTTTGTAATGTTAAAGATTTGTTCTAAGAATATTGTGCTATCCATAACTTTGATTTCCAAGGCTACTTTAATTTGAAATGGAGTGAAATATCGATAACTTGTTTTATCTATGATTTTATTCATTTGCAGCATAAATCGCACACATCATATATAACAGGTGTTTAATTGATTTTATTACTGGGTATAGGTATAGCATAAAGGGAACATCCGCTTGCAATGAAATAATTTTTTCAAATCAAATATTTAATTTTTTTCTAGTAAATCATCCAATAATTTTGAAAATGGAAAAAAATAAAGGCCTCTGATACGTTTTATAATGCCTCAAAAAACCTATCATAACTATATTCCAATGGTTAAACTAGTTTGGTAAAAATGAATTCTACACATGTTCAAAATCAACAAGTTAAAACTTAACAGATTTTGTATTTAATCTCATGAGTCAAATCTTGAAACCAATAATATGTATTTCTATACAAGGTGCAAACTTAATATAGAGAAGTTATAAATATATGATCAGATTCCAAAAAAATACATAATAGAGTGGCATATAAATTAATACGTAAGTAAAACATTCTAATCAACACAATTAAATTAAACAAGCGCTAGAAGTAACGAGTTTAGCCATGGGCAAAAATCACTTAGTTTTGCTTAACATTTTAATCATCTCTCTACTTTTCACGACGTGTCTTTCGATTTCTTTTCCCTTACCTAATAAAATGCATGTCACTATTACAAATCGTCTTCCTGGTTCAGACCCTCCCCTATATCTCCATTGCAAATCACGTGATAATGATTTAGGCACCCATATTTTGCTTTTTAACCAATCGTATGATTGGAGTTTTAGGATGAATTGGCCAAAAACTACATTGTTTAGCTGTGACTTTTGGTGGCTTGGACAACATCAAGGATTTGTAGTTTTCGATGAAGATATTCAACTAATTGTACATAATAACCAAATTAGCTACGAAGTCAGAAATGATGGTTTTTATCTATTTGTAAAAGGATTATGGCGGAAAGTAAGAACATGGTGAATTATGGAGCATAAATAACTTGATCCTTTTGATCATTAAGATGTTATCATAATCTTTTATTTTTTTTTACTTTATCATGCTAAACTTTATATTTATCGCATTTCAAAATAACATTCATGTTCAGGTGATTCAATAAAATATTTTTTAATTATTGGTTATGTATATCACCGACACTAGTTCATTTTAGATCCATTTTGATGTTAATTATATCTAATATATAATTGGTGTAAAGGAGTTATTATGGTTGGTTTGGTCGTCAGGGGTATATTGTCTTTTCAGGATTATAATTAGTAAATTAAATGATGTTAAATAGAAATTAAAATTAAAATATTGTTAAATATACACCTTATTGAAAAATTTGTAAATGGAGTTTGTAGATAACATTTTGCAATTCTTTCAAAATTTATCAAAAATTAATAATTTCTAGTATAATAAAGTTAGCGAGCGAGAAATATTTAAAAAATATTAATTAAACTTTTTTAAATTAGAAAAACATGAAATTTTGAGGAAAAAAAATCAATAACAATTAAAATAATAAAGAGCAATATTAATAAAATAAGCATCGTTAATTTAATGGTGCTTACAAACATTATTTTACAATTTTCACAAAAACAATTTAAAAGCAAAAAAGTTAAAAAAATATATGTGCATTGTACGGATTTAAGGCTAGTATATATAATGTGGTTTACGTAGTCTTCTGTCTAACCCACATGGTTATTTGTGTATTTTTAATGTAAAAAATTATAATAATGCAACAATTATGTAAAAATTTATAGATTAAGCATATCAATGAAGTGCATTCGTAATTAAAAAAGATCTTGGTTCCCTGATTTTGTGCTTTTCGGACAAACGCATCGAAAATTGAGCAATTCAGTCATTATTTAATTTTACTACAATTCATGTTAGGGCAAGCGAAGAGATTTTGGGTTGTCGGCCAAAAAGTATCGAAACTACAATTGTGTATTTTTTAAAAATATCACAACGAATTTCTTCAATATATAATCTCAAGTGGATCACTCAAACCACCTGAAATCTTGAAATTGTTGAGTTCTCATTTTACTTTGCAATAACTATTTGATTTCATTTTTGTTTTGCAAAAAGAATTTCAAACCCCTTCTACAATCTGTGGTTGCATTTTTGGGAAATAACAACGAATAAGAGTCTCAATGATATGTTGGTTTAAAATTCATATGCACAATTTATGTAGAAACAAACTCTACTTACGAGAAATATTACTTGAATTTACGTGCATTTGGGTGGGTTGACTTTTTTAAAATTCACTTTAAATCTTGTCCAGGTTTGTAATGTTAAAGATTTGTTATAAGAATATTGTGTTATCCATAACTTTGATTTCCAAGGCTACTTTAATTTGAAATGGAGTGAAATATCGATAACTTGTTTTATCTATGATTTTATTCATTTGCAGCATAAATCGCACACATCATATATAACAGGTGTTTAATCGATTTTATTACTGGGTATAGGTATAGCATAAAGGGAACATCTGCTTGCAATGAAATAATTTTTTCAAATCAAATATTTAATTTTTTTCTAGTAAATCATCCAATAATTTTGAAAATGGAAAAAATAAAGGCCTCTGATACGTTTTATAATGCCTCAAAAAACCTATCATAACTATATTCCAATGGTTAAACTAGTTTGGTAAAAATGAATTCTACACATGTTCAAAATCAACAAGTTATAACTTAACAGATTTTGTATTTAATCTCATGAGTCAAATCTTGAAACTAATAATATGTATTTCTATACAAGGTGCAAACTTAATATAGAGAAGTTATAAATATATGATCAGATTCCAAAAAAATACATAATAGAGTGGCATATAAAATAGTACGTAAGTAAAACATTCTAATCAACACAATTAAATTAAACAAGCGCTAGAAGTAACGAGTTTAGCCATGGGCAAAAATCACTTAGTTTTGCTTAACATTTTAATCATCTCTCTACTTTTCACGACGTGTCTTTCGATTTCTTTCCCTTACCTAATAAAATGCATGTCACTATTACAAACCATCTTCCTGGTTCAGACCCTCCCCTATATCTCCATTGCAAATCACGTGATAATGATTTAGGCACCCATATTTTGCTTTTTAACCAATAGGATGAATTGGCCAAAAACTACATTGTTTAGCTATGACTTTTGGTGGCTTGGACAACATCAAGGATTTGTAAAATGCATATCAAATTAGAAAATTTAGATTTAATTCTAAATCTTTCTCCAAAAGTCTTTAGAAATATTCTAGTATTTGATTATGATAAAAAATTTATTTTTACAAATTAAAGTCGTTAGTTTATAATATTACTTGAGGTATATAGTAATTAATTTGGTGTGTTAAATGTATTGTTTTAGTGTTGTTAGGCCAAGCCCATTAGGTTTAACACACAAAACACACAGCATATACATACATTATACACACAGCCGCACAAACCCATCGGGGGAGGGGGAGAGAAACCAGCAGGGGGGAAGAAATTGGGGGAGAGAAAAGAGAGATTGGGGGTTCAATTTTCAACTCCATTAGCTAATATACATATATATATATATATATATATATATATGCGTGTATAGGTGTGTGTGGTATGTGTTTGGTGTGGTGGAGCCGCGCGACTTGGGTGTTGCAGGAGGAAGGAGCGTGCGCGGGGAGAGGGAGCAGCAAGGGTCGAGCTTGGTGCGAGGAAGATGAAGCATGTGGTGGTGGTGGCGCCTGTTGTGCAGAGAGAGAGAGAGAGATGGTAGTGGTGGAGAGGTTCTCCAGTGGGTCAAACGAAACGAAAGGGTATCCTCTCCTTCGGATTTAATTATTTAATTTCCATTTTAGATTAAATTGCAATAATATTGTTTTAAATTTTGTGATGAAATTCGGAGAGGCTAAACTTGTCAATTATTGGATTGTTGTAATTTAATTAGTTTTAAATTGCAAGTTAAATGTGCAAAATTTTGTAATTAGTCTAATGTTGTAAATTATGAATATTGTCATGTTGTCGTGAATTAATTCGGAGAGTATAGTTATTTATAATTGTTAAGGACTAAGTGCGAGTCCGATTAAATGTTCGTATTTAGTAATGATTAATTGTTAATTGTTAAGTGCTAGTTTTAATTGTTGGAATCATTTTGTGATGTCGTTAATATTCAGGTTTAATGATTATTGGTGGATTGGTGATGTTGGTATTATTTGTGGAAATTATACGAGTTGACTAAATGGTAAATGCTTATGTGCTAAATGGTATAAAGCGAGTCATAGTATTTGATGGCTTTACTAATTATGAATGTTATATGTTATTTATTTTAACTGCGAGGAGTCATAAAGAGATCATAAGTTCTAAATGTCAGTATTTAAGGACTTGTGTAACTCTCTTCGGCTAGATCCTCGGGCTTACGAATATCAATGATTGATTGTCACCAGTATAATTAATATGCTCAAGTGATATGATCATTGATATAGCGTAAGTAATAGTTAATGCAAGGGGTTGTTCCCTAGGGCTTACGAATATCAATAATTGATTGTCATGTGTATCATTAAAATGCGTGAGTGATACGATTATTGATGTAGCGTAAGTAGTAGTTAATGCTAATGTAAATTATTATGTGTTTACTGCATGTCGAGGCATAATTTCTTATGTCCTAGGTACCGCATGTCTGGGCGGGTACTTTTCTTACTTGTTTACTTTTATGTTGCTGCAAACTGAGGCAGCTTGATTTTCCTTGGTAATTGCACAGTTGAATTGTGAATTGAAAAACAGGGGAATAGTCCGATAAACGAATACCTCTTGCTGAAATTTTCTAAAAATCCCCTGCATTTAAATTTATTTAACTTATTTGATTTCAATTGTCTAAAGGCATGCTCGAGGGTAACTGTTTATGTATACACGTGTCAAGGGATTTGTTTCGAGGATTAAATTGTGTTTTGAGGATTAAATGGGCATTATGAGTCTTTATCAAGGATAAAGTATGTTTTGAGGATTACATATTAATTAAGTTGTCATAGGATGTCGATGGTATTATAATTGTACATGTTAAGTGAAGTTGACTAAGTGGTTGTAGGATTATGATGTGTTTGGCACTAGGAAATGTCCACTTTATAAAAAGAGGACTCTTTCAGTGTCAATTGCTATTACTAAATGTGTTATGTGCATTAATTGGTATTTGAATAGTCAACTATAGGGAGGACACCTATAGTTTGACTTTACGTGACTTAGTGGTAATTCTGAGTTGTATCTACTCGAGATACGAGGTTGGACTGACACGTACTCTTAACTATTTCAGTCCCATTAGGGTATAATCAAGTGGAGCGACGTACATCAAAAAGGGAAGATCGAGGCGTCGTATAATGAAAGGTAAACTACCTCCATGGAAATGCTTGGACGAGATGCGAAGGATTTATTCGCGGTTTTCTATTTTCTGCTAAGGACCAGAGGCAAGTTTATTTATGCATACTCTATCGTTCAGAGTATCTGTATTTTGAAATATATGAAATGTGTGGATTAGATTTAAATCCATAGTTGCAAATTTTCCAACCATGTGCTTCCTCATCAAAACTAGTATATTTTTGGGCTTTGCTAATATTAGTAAATTCTGCTTATGCCAATTGTCAAAATCCCATGACTTAAAATGTTGTCGATGGGGACCTATATTTTATGACTCACCTCCCCTTAATCGGTACCTTGTTTATAGAGTACTGCAAATATTATACTTGGGATATTTTCGATTAAGAATATCTAGAAGGATATTGATGTATGCTATTTGGAGGAGTTATTTAATTCAATGAATATTATTTATCATATTCATTTAAAAAGGAGTTTATATTTATTTCTTATAGACCGAGAGTCAGCGATAATTATTTTGATAAAGTGCTTAAAGTCCGGGGATTGCCGGAGAGATATGTCTTGGTTTTGATTAAGAATATTCCAAGAGTTCATTTGGGTGTTTGGAGGTTATTGAATATTTTAATAGTAGTAGTAAATATTATTTGAATATTTACTTTAATAAATGACTATTGATTTGGTTATTCCGTTAAAAAGGGGTTGTTGATTATTAATTATTTAATAAATATGGTGTAAATATTTATTAAATACCCTAAGTGTTTTAAAGAGTATAAAATGATATTTATAGGTGATTTAAGGACTTTCATAGTTTAAAATATCATACTTTGGTTCAATCTATGCAAGTGATCAAAACCTATACTTTGAAATATTATTATATGATACTGCGTTGCCAGGTATATTGTTACACAGTTTTGCGATAATATTATTTTCCGGTTAAAATAGATTTGACCTTTGGAATATATGCGATCTTTTGAGTTAAGTAATTTATGTACATGTATACCTCGTAGCTCTAGATATAAGAGCATATTCATTGTTTAGACTCTAAACCGGGAGTCGGTATTTTGTGAGATAGAGGTAGTCGTGGAAACCCGGAGGGATTCCAGCGGCAGATTATTATTTATTTTGAGGAATGTTATTTATAAACATTAATTATATTTCCGTGAAGTATGAATTATTTGGAAACCATTCGAGGATTATTATTTGAATAGGATATCTTTCAAGGAATTGTATTTGTTTACTAAATCTTTCGAGGAATGTTATTTGAGTATTATCTCAGTCGAGAAATACCATATGAATATTATTTCTGTTAAATATGCTAGTGGAATGCATAATTGTTTTCGAAAGTACAATGTGGTACTTGTGTTATGATTTGATGTTGGCTTATAAGCGAGATATGAGATATATTAGTTATAAGCCGGATATTGCTAAGACCCTTAGCGAAAGGCATACGAATCTCATTCTTCGAATATAGATCGGGAGTCGGTACTTCTTGATATATTATGAATATTTTCGAAGGAGAATATTTAAGTAAATATTTCCCATTATTTATTTGAATGAATATTGTATGAATATTCATTCGAGATTAGTTACTTAATGAACTTTATTTTAATATTCATTTAAGGATGAATTATTTATTGGATAATATTCCAAATATTTATTCGAGGATTTTCTTATTTAAATAATAATTTCCATATACTTATTCGAAGGTTACCTTGAGCAATATTTTATATTAAGAATATCCTTTAATTATTTATGAGTTAATAAATATTCTTTGAATATTTATTTAATTCTTTTAATTATTTTTAAAAAGGCATTATTTTATTTAGGTATTATCTTCGATCTTCAAATACTATGTAAATTATTCCTGAGTCTTATCATTATTACTTTTATCAAGGAAGGTTCTCAGAACTCTATTCTTCATTTGAATCTATCTTTTAAAATATAAGGGAACCTTACTTGAGAGCTGTTATTTCTTTGACTACCCGGTCATATACTTGTTAAACTACCTTTTCACTCGCATCTTGATTCTTTTCAAATATCGATATGAGTCTTGTTGGTTACCTCCTCAACACTCGAGGGGTAAAATTCATGGAACAAGTTTATATCCATTAACAAGCATCAGCTTGGAAAATATTGGTGAATTTTCCTTTCCAACTAGATACGACTACTTTGTGGAGTCTTATCAACAAGTATTATACTTGGGGAAAGGGGGATGAACTTTACGTTTCAGAGTCATAGATTTCATTCGAACTAGGAGTCGTGTAAGAGGCCGAGTCGCGTCGGTCCATCCCAAAGGCCCAACCGTTGGCCAGGGAGATCAAAAAGGGCGGTGGACAAGTAAATCCGTTAGTTCTTCCTTCTACCGGTAGTAAAACCAAATTGAGCTGTACAATCTGCGACTGATCATCGTAAATATTGGAACAGCGGGCGCGGTGAATACTCCAGTGTTAGTTCATCATCCAACTTGGATATTTCCTGCAACACGTATCGAAGAGACTTCTTTCAGGTTGACGGGTAGTTCCCGCGACACGTATCGAAGAGACTTCTTTCAGGTTAGCAGGGGTTTGAAATATGTTCAAAACTAGGATTGAAATATTTTCCTGCAATTTCCTCGTTGTGATATATGATGATATCTGGCTCATATTTTGCATAGCAGATATTCATACGAAAGTTATAATTTGAGTTACCTTGTAACTTCATCCTTTATCTCATAATTGATGACTCTGTAGATACCTTACATAACATGAGTTGTGATAAGGAGGTTTTTGATATTGGAGCACCTTCTAACTTCATCTTTTAAGTTATATGATGAGATTCTGCTTATATTCTATGTAGCAAATATTTTACGGAAAGGTTATATTGAACTATCTTATAACTTCATCTTTTACGATATACTAGCACTATGTTCGTCAATGCATGGCATACAGTTTCAAAGATATTTTAGAACTGTTATTGTATTGCTGAGGTACAGTATCTTGATCTATCAAGTGTTTTGGCGAAATGATATACTTATATGTATATACTTTCAGTCTTGTGAAATACTAAAAAGGGGATCTTTTTATGGTTTGGTTTCTGTTTGATGAAAACACTTGTAGTAGCAGTATATTGCACTACCTATTTTGAAGAGTTTTTCTTAAAGGTTGTTGAGACTACAACTTATACCATTTTGCTAAGGTACGAAGCTTACTATGATTATTATTATCTCAGGTTGTTCATTTGATGCTATTTCAAATGTTATACTTCCCTTATTGAAGTTCCATAGTTATAAATGTTTCCGAAATGCTATTAAATATCGTTAGACATTGAATACCCTTGTGTGTATTGGTATATATATTGTTAAGTTATATTATTAACTTGCTGAGCAATTCTTTCGCTCATTCTTGCTTGTTTCAAATATTGACCTTTCAGAGGAAGGTAGTCGGTTGAGGCTTATCTGCATGGCTCAGAAGAAGCAGGCAGTACGCCCTTATGAAGATGTTATGATCCAGAAAAGCTATAGCTGGAATAAGTTATATGTAAGTATATCGATGTGTAATATTTATATTACTTTGTACTGAGTAGCTCTAGTTGCTGGTGTACTTCCCAACGAACCTATACTAGTAATATAAGATTTGTAAGTCATAGTACGATGTAATTGAATGGATGTAATGAGAAATGTAAGCATTTGAATTCTTGTTTCTAGCCCTATAACCTAAAAGATGCTTGGTGGTTGGGGTCTCAAAGGTGGTAATTCAGTTATTGAGTGACTACAGGTGGTTAATGTTATTAAACAGGTAATTTGGCATTGAGGATTTCCGCGTGATGACCAAATCCTTGACCCCGCCGGATTTGGGGTGTTACAGAAATGGTATCAGAGCTTAGGTTATAGTAAACTAGAAACGAGAGTGAGTAGGAGTGTGTATAGTTATGTGAGAATGTCAGAACTCATGTAGAGTTCATGTTGGACTATTGGATATAGTGTCAATGATTAAGTTAAGATTGGAAGGCTATGTCGAGGAATATGTGGATGCAGACTTCACTTCTTGTGGTGAGGGATGTCTGCTAAAGGATTCTTAGAGACAAGTATTGGTTGGCAAGGGCATAGATCGCCCGAGGCACGAATCTAAGATGATTTTTGGGGATTCATGGAAACAGTTATGTATTCTCCGAACTATAGGAAATCTCAATATGATGATGAAGGATAGAAAGTTGGCATCTAGTATTGTGGAAAGGATGTGTTGAGAACGTATTCGCACTGTTAAAATTCCGAAAGGGAAGTAAAAGTAGACCCGGCAATTTTCAACACGACACGAAAAAATGATACGAAACGGCACGAAAATTTAGTGTTTGGGTTTGTATTTTTAGTACACGACACGAAAGTACACGAACACGAAAGTACACGGTCGAGATTTAGTGTCGGGTTTGGGTTTACCCTTCAAGTACACGACACGACACGAAGTACACGAAATAAATAAATAAATATATTTATATTTATATTTATATTTTTTTTAACAATAATATACAAGTAAGTCAAATTGTCAAGGCTCTCCCTCGAACATCTCTCTCAATCTCTCGTCTCTCCCATATCTCTCTCCCTCCGTATCTCAATCTCAATCTCTCTTCTCTCCCTTATCTCTCTAGTCTCTCAATTAACTGTCTTGTTTTGTTGGTATTAGATATTAGATATTTTAATATTTTTATTAGACATTTAACATTTATATTTGTGATTATACATAAATTTATAATATTATTTATAAATACTATGTAAAAATACAATTTTAATATATATTTGTAAAAATATTATTGAAAATTGTAATATTTTAATATATTTATATATTTATTTTTATTCTTATTATTATTTAAAATAACACGAAACACGACACGAAACGTATACGAAACAAAAGTACACGAACACGAAATAACACGAACCCCTAAACGGGTGGTTATGGGTTTAGCATTTAGGTACACGAAACACGAAAGTACCTGACACGAAAGTACACGACACGAACGAATTTCCAGGTCTAAGTAAAACAAGATCACCCTGAAAGATTATTAATCGAAGTTGCGAGTATTTAAACTCTCTCGAGCTTAACAGAGTTTGAGGTAATATTATGAATGGATTGGTGGACAGACACCGATTGTTTCGATTGATTATAGAAGTAACATGGTGAAGATGAGATTGGTCAATAAAGATGAAATATGTTTTAAGAACCAAGACGGACTGAGAAAGTCTGAAAAATACTAGTACGAAGGCTGTTATGCCAAAGAGAGATAAGCTTAAGTAGCTCATGGAATCGTCATGAGGATAGGAATAGGTGGTATAAAGATGGTTATAATGTGACTGGATCTAATTATGTATTTTCTAGCAATGTTCCGGAATATCGTCCATTCGACATGTGGAATTCGTCGTTGCTAGGGGCGACACCGGTATCGAAGTCTTCTCAAGGAATAGAACGCTTGCGTGATGTGCTTGCACCGAGTCGAATAGACCTCCTTATGATTGTAAATGTCGATGGTTGAATCTTCAGCGATTATTATGAGTCGACGATGACGTCGGTTATCAGGCACCTTAGGGTGTGCGTGAGAAAGAAGAGCGTTAAAATCGAACGATTATCCGTCAGAGGAGCCGATATAAAATGGCATCCGTAGAGACCTTAGCAGTACCCTCCCCATATGGGAATCGTTTTGATTACCTTCCCAATCTGAATTATTTGACATCTCCCCATTTGCAAATTATGTTTATTACCTCCCCAATCTGTGAATTATTTGACACCTCCTCGTGCATAAATTATTTTGATTACCTCCCTAATCTATGACCTATCTTGACATCTCTCCAAGAGAGAATTTCAATAAAGAATATATTCCCTCTTCGAAGTTATTCTTTAATACTTGTGTTAAGCCATATTTAATTTCGATTGTGCCAGAAGCTGTCATTATTCCTACCTTCATATTTCTGAAGCCCTGTCGAATGATGTTATTTCAAACTTCCACTTACTTTCCTTCAAAAGTGGATGATTCTATGGTGGTATAGCACCACTTGCTTGTTGAATACCAGTATCTTTCTGGTTATCCTTTTCTTTGGAAATCGTGCTTTGGAATTTGTTCAATTTTAATCCAAGGTGTCTCTTTGAGAATTAATTGTGAAATGACGATAATTATTAACTGGACTTTGCTTTCATACTTCTCAGCTCCCACTGAGATGAACAACCCTATCATTATCGAGGCCACAAGGACTTTCTGTCTGTGTGATAGAAGTCTGACGGGACGCCGTCACTTGTGAGTTGTGAAATACAAGAAGGCTAATTACCTTTAGTAATGTCTTAACTGAGACACGCAACATGAGTTCTTATGATCATATTGATCTCTCAGTAAATTCTCTTATCTCCGATAAGGTTTGCTTCAAAATTTACTATCTTATGATCACCGGTGTGTGACCTCTGCCCTGATATAGGAGTTTTCTCTTCACAGCTCCATGATTCTAGTTATCTCTAATGAATTTCAAGGGGATGCCAACCAGGTCGGCCAAGTCAAAACTCGCTGATAGAAACTAGATTTGCAACGGAATCGCCAAGAGCAAGAGTGAATCCCAAGGCGAATAAAATATCAGTGACGTATCAATAGAATTAGTTAATTCTTTCTCTCTCAATGATATTATGTTAATGGAATTAGTGCATTCTCTCTCTCAAGAGTGTTATGTGAATAGAATCAGTGAACTCTCTCGCACAAGGGTAGTATAATAATGGAAAGTTGGTCAAGATATATGTGTGAAAGGAATAACGTGGTAATACTCTAATGATAACTGTGTCAACTAGAGATCCTATGGTAGGATTGAGGTTTCGGTGAAGTTGTTTACGTAGAGACACTATCTCCGGTTTGGCAGAACAAGTGTTGACGATGAAAGGGTTAAGGAATCCCAATAGTGGCCTTAGCTGATTCCGTGGACGGAATCCTTTTAGAGAGGGTAGACTGTAATAACCCGGATTTTTCAAGAAATGATTTTATTATTATTTCAATAATAATAATGTTTTTCCTAAATTGAGGAGGAATTTTTTTTTTTATTTATTATTTAATTATTTTCAATTAAGTGGTATATATATATATATATGCGTGTATAGGTGTGTGTGGTATGTGTTTGGTGCGGTGGAGCCGCGCGACTTGGGTGTTGCAGGAGGAAGGACCGTGCGCGGGGAGAGGGAGCAGCAAGGGTCGAGCTTGGCGCGAGGAAGATGAAGCATGTGGTGGTGGTGGCGCCTGTTGTGCAGAGAGAGAGAGAGATGGTAGTGGTGGAGAGGTTCTCCAGTGGGTCAAACGAAACGAAAGGGTATCCTCTCCTTCGGATTTAATTATTTAATTTCCATTTTAGATTAAATTGCAATAATATTGTTTTAAATTTTGTGATGAAATTCGGAGAGGCTAAACTTGTCAATTATTGGATTGTTTTAATTTAATTAGTTTTAAATTGCAAGTTAAATGTGCAAAATTTTGTAATTAGTCTAATGTTGTAAATTATGAATATTGTCATGTTGTCGTGAATTAATTCGGAGAGTATAGTTATTTATAATTGTTAAGGACTAAGTGCGAGTCCGATTAAATGTTCGTGTTTAGTAATGATTAATTGTTAATTGTTAATGCTAGTTGTAATTGTTGGAATCATTTTGTGGTGTCATTAATATTCAGGTTTAATGATTATTGGTGGATTGGTGATGTTGGTATTATTTGTGGAAATTATACGAGTTGACTAAATGGTAAATGCTTATGTACTAAATGGTATAAAGCGAGTCGTAGTATTTGATGGCTTTACTAATTATGAATGTTATATGTTATTTAGTTTAACTGCGAGGAGTCGTAAAGAGATCATAAGTTCTAAATGTCAGTATTTAAGGACTTGTGTAACTCTCTTCGGCTAGATTCTCGGGCTTACGAATATCAATGATTGATTGTCACCAGTATAATTAATGTGCTCAAGTAATATGATCATTGATATAGCGTAAGTAATAGTTAATGCAAGGGGTTGTTCCCTAGGGCTTACGAATATCAATAATTGATTGTCACGTGTATCATTAAAATGCGTGAGTGATACGATTATTGATGTAGCGTAAGTAGTAGTTAATGCTAATGTAAATTATTATGTGTATACTGCATGTCGAGGCAGAATTTCTTATGTGCTAGGTGCCGCATGTCTGGGCGGGTACTTTACTTACTTGTTTACTTTTATGTTGCTGCAAACTGAGGCAGCGTGATTTTCCTTGGTAATTGCACAGTTGAATTGTGAATTGAAAAACAGGGGAATAGTCCGATAAACGAATACCTCTTGCCGAAATTTTCTAAAAATCCCCTGCATTTAAATTTATTTAACTTATTTGATTTCAATTGTCTAAAGGCATGCTCGAGGGTAACTGTTTATGTATACATGTGTCAAGGGATTTGTTTCGAGGATTAAGTTGTGTTTTGAGGATTAAATGGGCATTATGAGTCTTTATCAAGGATAAAGTATGTTTTGAGGATTACATATTAATTAAGTTGTCATAGGATGTCGATGGTATTATAATTGTACATGTTAAGTGAAGTTGACTACGTGGTTGTAGGATTATGATGTGCTTGGTACTAGGAAATGTCCACTTTATAAAAAGAGGACTCTTTCAGTGTCAATTTCTATTACTAAATGTGTTATGTGCATTAATTGGTATTTGAATAGTCAACTATAGGGAGGACACCTATAGTTTTACTTTACGTGACTTAGTGGTAATTCTGAGTTGTATATACTCGAGATACGAGGTTGGACTGACACGTACTCTTAACTATTTCAGTCCCATTAGGGTATAATCAAGTGGAGCGACGTACATCAAAAAGGGAAGATCAAGGCGTCGTATAATGAAAGGTAAACTACCTCCATGGAAATGCTTGGACGAGATGCGAAGGATTTATTCGTGGTTTTCTATTTTCTGCTAAGGACCAGAGGCAAGTTTATTTATGCATACTCTATCGTTCAGAGTATCTGTATTTTGAAATATATGAAATGTGTGGATTAGATTTAAATCCATAGTTGCAAATTTTCCAACCATGTGCTTCCTCATCAAAACTAGTATATTTTTGGGCTTTGCTAATATTAGTAAATTCTGCTTATGCCAATTGTCAAAATCCCATGACTTAAAATGTTGTCGATGGGGACCTATATTTTATGACTCACCTCCCCTTAATCGGTACCTTGTTTATAGAGTACTGCAAATATTATACTTGGGATATTTTCGATTAAGAATATCTAGAATGATATTGATGTATGCTATTTGGAGGAGTTATTTAATTCAATGAATATTATTTATCATATTCATTTAAAAAGGAGTTTATATTTATTTCTTATAGACCGAGAGTCAGCGATAATTATTTTGATAAAGTGCTTAAAGTCCGGGGATTGCCGGAGAGATATGTCTTGGTTTTGATTAAGAATATTCCAAGAGTTCATTTGGGTGTTTGGAGGTTATTGAATATTTCAATAGTAGTAGTAAATATTATTTGAATATTTACTTTAATAAATGACTATTGATTTGGTTATTCCGTTAAAAAGGGGTTGTTGATTATTAATTATTTAATAAATATGGTGTAAATATTTATTAAATACCCTAAGTGTTTTAAAGAGTATAAAATGATATTTAGAGGTGATTTAAGGACTTTCATAGTTTAAAATGTCATACTTTGGTTCAATCTATGCAAGTGATCAAAACCTATACTTTTAAATATTATTATATGATACTGCGTTGCCAGGTATTTTGTTACACAGTTTTACGATAATATTATTTTCCGGTTAAAATAGATTTGACCTTTGGAATATATGCGATCTTTTGAGTTAAGTAATTTATGTACATGTATACCTTGTAGCTCTAGATATAAGAGCATATTCATTGTTTAGACTCTAAACCGGGAGTCGGTATTTTGTGAGATAGAGGTAGTCGTGGAAACCTGGAGGGATTCCAGCGGCAGATTATTATTTATTTTAAGGAATGTTATTTATAAACATTAATTATATTTCCGTGAAGTATGAATTATTTGGAAACCATTCGAGGATTATTATTTGAATACGATATCTTTCAAGGAATTGTATTTGTTTACTAAATCTTTCGAGGAATGTTATTTGAGTATTATCTCAGTCGAGAAATACCATATGAATATTATTTCTGTTAAATATGCTAGTGGAATGCATAATTGTTTTCGAAAGTACAATGTGGTACCTGTGTTATGATTTGATGTTGGCTTATAACCGAGATATGAGATATATTAGTTATAAGCCGGATATTGCTAAGACCCTTAGCGAAGGCATACGAATCTCATTCTTCGAATATAGATCGGGAGTCGGTACTTCTTGATATATTATGAATATTTTCGAAGGAGAATATTTAAGTAAATATTTCCCATTATTTATTTGAATGAATATTGTATGAATATTCATTCGAGATTAGTTACTTAATGAACATTATTTTAATATTCATTTAAGGATGAATTATTTATTGGATAATATTCCAAATATTTATTCGAGGATTTACTTATTTAAATAATAATTTCCATATACTTATTCGAAGGTTACCTTGAGCAATATTTTATATTAAGAATATCCTTTAATTATTTATGAGCTAATAAATATTCTTTGAATATTTATTTAATTCTTTTAATTAGTTTTAAAAAGGCATTATTTTATTTAGATATTATCTTCGATCTTCAAATACTACGTAAATTATTCCTGAGTCTTATCATTATAACTTTTATCAAGGAAGGTTCTTAGAACTCTATTCTTCATTTGAATCTATCTTTTAAAATTTAAGGGAACCTTACTTGAGAGCTGTTATTTCTTTGACTACCCGGTCATATACTTGTTAAACTACCTTTTCACTCGCATCTTGATTCTTTTCAAATATCGATATGAGTCTTGTTGGTTACCTCCTCAACACTCGAGGGGTAAAATTCATGGAACAAGTTTATATCCATTAACAAGCATCAGCTTGGGAAATATTGGTGAATTTTCCTTTCCAACTAGATACGACTACTTTGTGGAGTCTTATCAACAAGTATTATACTTGGGGAAAGGGGGATGAACTTTACGTTTCAGAGTCATGGATTTCATTCGAACTAGGAGTCGTGTTAGAGGCCGAGTCGCGTCGGTCCATCCTAAAGGCCCAACCGTTGGCCAGGGAGATCAAAAAGGGCGGTGGACAAGTAAATCCGTTAGTTCTTCCTTCTACCGGTAGTAAAACCAAATTGAGCTGTACAATCTGCGACTGATCATCGTAAAGATTGGAACAGCGGGCGCGGTGAATACTCCAGTGTTAGTTCATCATCCAACTTGGATATTTCCTGCAACACGTATCGAAGAGACTTCTTTCAGGTTGACGGGTAGTTCCCGCGACACGTATCGAAGAGACTTCTTTCAGGTTAGCAGGGGTTTGAAATATGTTCAAAACTAGGATTGCAATATTTTCCTGCATTTTCCTCGTTGTGATATATGATGATATCTGGCTCATATTTTGCATAGCAGATATTCATACGAAAGTTATAATTTGAGTTACCTTGTAACTTCATCCTTTATCTCATAATTTATGACTCTGTAGATACCTTACATAACATGAGTTGTGATAAGGAGGTTTTTGATATTGGAGCACCTTCTAACTTCATCTTTTAAGTTATATGATGAGATTCTGCTTATATTCTATGTAGCAAATATTTTACGGAAAGGTTATATTGAACTATCTTATAACTTCATCTTTTACGATATACTAGCACTATGTTCGTCAATGCATGGCATACAGTTTCAAAGATATTTTAGAACTGTTATTGTATTGCTGAGGTACAGTATCTTGATCTATCAAGTGTTTTGGCGAAATGATATACTTATATGTATATACTTTCAGTCTTGTGAAATACTAAAAAGGGGATCTTTTTATGGTTTGGTTTCTGTTTGATGAAAACACTTGTAGTAGCAGTATATTGCACTACCTATTTTGAAGAGTTTTTCTTAAAGTTTGTTGAGACTACAACTTATACCATTTTGCTAAGGTACGAAGCTTACTATGGTTATTATTATCTCAGGTTGTTCATTTGATGCTATTTCAAATGTTATACTTCCCTTATTGAAGTTCCATAGTTATAAATGTTTCCGAAATGATATTAAATATCGTTAGACATTGAATACCCTTGTGTGTATTGGTATATATATTGTTAAGTTCTATTATTAACTTGCTGAGCAATTTTTTCGCTCATTCTTGCTTGTTTCAAATATTGACCTTTCAGAGGAAGGTAGTCGGTTGAGGCTTATCTGCATGGCTCAGAAGAAGCAGGCAGTACGCCCTTATGAAGATGTTATGATCCAGAAAAGCTATAGCTGGAATAAGTTATATGTAAGTATATCGATGTGTAATATTTATATTACTTTGTACTGAGTAGCTCTAGTTGCTGGTGTACTTCCCAACGAACCTATACTAGTAATATAAGATTTGTAAGTCATAGTACGATGTAATTGAATGGATGTAATGAGAAATGTAAGCATTTGAATTCTTGTTTCTAGCCCTATAACCTAAAAGATGCTTGGTGGTTGGGGTCTCAAAGGTGGTAATTCAGTTATTGAGTGACTACAGGTGGTTAATGTTATTAAACAGGTAATTTGGCATTGAGGATTTCCGCGTGACGACCAAATCTTTGACCCCGGATTTAGGGTGTTACAGAAATGGTATCAGAGCTTAGGTTATAGTAAACTAGAAACGAGAGTGAGTATGAGTGTGTATAGTTATGTGAGAATGTCAGAACTCATGTAGAGTTCATGTTGGACTATTAGATATAGTGTCAATGATTAAGTTAAGATTGGAAGGCTATGTCGAGGAATATGTGGATGCAGACTTCACTTCTTGTGGTGAGGGATGTCTGCTAAAGGATTCTTAGAGACAAGGGTAGTATAATAATGGAAAGTTGGTCAAGATATATGTGTGAAAGGAATAACGTGGTAATACTCCAATGATAAATGTGTCAACTAGAGATCCTATGGTGGGATTGAGGTTTCGGTGAAGTTGTTTACGTAGAGACACTATCTCCGGTTTGGCAGAACAAGTGTTGACGATGAAAGGGTTAAGGAATCCCAGTAGTGGCTGTTGTGACCAAAATCTCGCATGGATCAGATTTAGGCCCGTTATGAATTTTGGGTCCAATCCACAAGGAAAGAGGATATTTTAGAGGGCTTCCAAGGTACCCGTGGTAACCCATGAAAACTGATAACAGGGCTCCCGAGTAGAAGGGCTCCCGAATGGCATGGCTCCTAGATAACAGGCTTCCAAGAGCCTATGACAACCCATAGGGGCTACCATGAGATGGGTAGCAGGTAGATATGACGATAAGGGTCCTGGGAATGGCCTCCCATGGATGATCCATAATCCATAGACATCATTATATAGCTTCCAGTATAGCTACCAGACATGGCTTACCAGAATAGCTTCCATAACCGGCTTACCAAAGGGGCTGCCATAGTTTGGGTTACCGGGCGGTACCCCCAGAGGGGTACCTTGCGATTAACATTGAAAAAATATAAGGCTTATGGTCCCGAGGATAGTCTCATCCATAGCCAATGACAACCATCAGAGAGGGCTTCCAGCATAGCTTCCGTAACTGGGTTACCGGAGGGTCTACCGGGTGGTACCCCCAGCTTCCACGGAAGCCTGGCAGAAACACAGATTCAGACTAGGACAGCCATCAGATAAGGCTTCCAGTATGGCTTCCATAATTGGGCTACCGGAGTCAGGTTACCGGAGTCAGGCTACCGGGTGGTACCCCAGCTTCCCCCGGAAGACTGATAAGGCCGCCAGATTGGATAAGGCAGATCTCCTACTTTTTCGGAGCACGTCTCTACAGCTGAAATACACCTCTAAACGGATAATTATTCGGTTATTTGAGGATATACATCAGAATTACATGATAAATCCTTCATTCTTGAGACAAACATCAATGGATAGGCTTCCAACAATCCTGATATGACTTGGAAACCTGATAACTATATCACAATCAGTTGATATACGTAAATATCAGTCATTATCTCATCATAAACGAGATAACTCATCACAAACAACCGAACATATCAATCAAGAACTACATACGGGCTTGATCCACTATAAATAGTGGTATGTAGGCAGTTTACGGGGTCTCTTCTCGAAACGCACGTTGATACTAAGAGCATGTATACTCCGGTGCACGTTTACTCTCATAATTAGGGTTCTTGGCAGGCCAACATTCGGTCTTTGAGCTCTAATTCCCGTAAATTCAGCCCCAATCATCACCAAAATACTTTCCCGTGTTCTTCGGAAACCCCTAGCCGTGAGCCTTCCCGGGCGGTAGCCATTAATCTCCAACTGTTAGCCTTTCCGGGCAGTTGGGCGATTCCATATTCAACGGCGCTATTCCAGCAACGACCTCCACGTAGTTGTGCTAAAATCCTCCCACAACAATTGGCGCTAGAAGGAGGGGCCTTTATTATCGTCTTTTGGAGGAAAAGATGTTTGACCGCTCCGGCAATGATGAAACGCCATCTAACGGCATCGATAAAGAAAATGGTGATAAAAAGCATATTGTTACCATCGATGACATGTATCTGTGCATCAAACGAATGGAAGAAAAACTGGACTCCCTTGAAAGAGATATTGAATTGAAGAAGGAGTGCGAAATGGAGCTTAGTCCATTGTCAAAACGAGATGAACAAGAAACGATTCCGGGACAAAACTCGCATGAAGAAGGGCCTGGAGATATTTTTCGAGATGATATGCAGGGGTATGAAATTCCGTTAAAATATGATATGATCAATAGTGGCATTGTTGGTGCATAAAATGAGCCAAATACGGGATTGGATGGCCTGATTGTTGGCCAGAAACCACACATAATGGGCGAAATTTCCCCTGAAAGAAGTAATCTGAAGAGATCTCAGATGGGGGCTCAAAAAGGCTTTCGAGGACGAATGCAATCAGGGTGCCAAGGGGGCTTCCACCTGGGATCCCGCCTAGAGGTACCATGGCATCATCATGAAAGGTGGGCGAAATTTCCCCTGAAAGAAGTAATCTGAAGAGATCTCAGATGGGGGATCAAAAGGGCCTTCGAGGATGAATGCAATCAGGGTGCCAAGGGGGCTTCCACCAAGGACCCCGCCTAGGGGTACCAAGGCATCAGCATGAAGGACTCCCGCTGAAAACCCATAAATACCAAGGCCAGAATGAATCTCAAGCGTATAGCCATGTCAGTGAAGGAAAGTTCCTATCCTTTGGAAGCCCAGTAGCTGGATGGATAAAGCATAATTCAGGCTTCCGGCACACTTGCGGCCTTGGAGGCAACCGGGAAATGAATCCAGACAATATGGATGAAGAATATATACCCTCCAACGGGCAACCGGACCCATTTATTGTTAAAAGGCTGAGCAAAGCCTGGAAGGCAGATGGGCCACCACTCCCCAGGTTTTGTGCAAAGAGTGGCAGCCCCGAATATGATGGTAGCCCTGGATCCGGTAGTCCTAAAATCCGGTAGCCCTAGATCCGGAAGCCCTGGATCCGGAAGCCCTAGATTCGGTAGTTCTAGATCCGGTAGCCCTAAAATCCGGTAGCCCTAGATCCGGTAGCCCCGAAGGCAGAACACCAAGGAGTTAGACAGACCAGCCACATGATTGGGTTGGGGTCCCAAAGAAGGCACCCTGAATTACCACCTATCAAGAAGCCCCAGTGGAAGTCCTCTTTTGGGCATAGGCTCAATGATATACAACTTATTAGTTGTAGCTGTGTAACTTTGAACTCAGTTATCATGAATTTTGTCATTCATAAACACTCGGGGGGTAGCGCATGTGCACCACCCGGAGTAGTAGCAAAATGCTCTACCAATTGAATATCTGTAAAGTTGGAAGCAGATTCCTATTCGTTGTCTTCATAATCAAAATGCCTGATACAATTGGCAATTGAGATCAGTAGTCGAAAAAGAGAAATGATGACGATGTTCTAAACATGTGGATAAAAAAAGTCAGAAAAAAGAAGATGTGCACTTATAGTGCGGGGCTTCCATCATGGAAACCTCATGTCAAGGTTTCCAATTCGTTCGGGGGGTAGCACCACCAATAATATTGATGTTGGAAGCTGGTAAGGAAAATCATGGAATTAAAAAACTCTTCCTAATGAGCAGTTTGATACTGTGGAAGCAAAGACAGGGCTTCCGGTGCAACTGGTCAGCATCCCGGAACACAAATGCCATGTAGAAAATGAGCGACCTACCAACCACGTTGCTAAAAGGGAATAACTCAGATGATGAGAAGGTCCTCAAATATGATTTTAGGAAAGCTGAATTACGGTATATCCTATAATTCTGTGAAAGGGTTACCTGCTGTAAAAGAAAAGTTAGTGGTAGCCTCAATTGTCATTTGATCACAAGGCTTCCCATCCAAAACAAGAAGGGTTGCCTAAAAGGGCCATCAACACAATCTTGAAGAGCACTACCTAGTCTCTCACGAAAAAGAAAAGGCATGTAAGCCCTTAAGATGAGCAAGCTAATGGAGGTGCCAGTGCCAAGAATACAAAGGAAGCTCTTGGAAAAGGGGGCAACCAAGTTCCTAACAGCTCCAGGCGGCACAGTCATGACTGTAGCCTGACCAGAAGCCTCATGAGAATGGCAAGGATGGCTAATTGCTAGATGCTACCATGTAAAGAAGGCCTATTATGACTGCCTCAGACTCCCAAAGAGTTATGAACCAAAAATTTCCTTCACAAGATACTCCTATGGAAAGCCTCTCCAGCAGTTGAAGCTCAAATCATAAGATACCTTTGGGAAAAAATTATGGAAGCAAACAAAGTTTTGGAAAGCTGCCACCAGAATATTAAAGGGATACCAATGATCTCTCTACCAAAAAAGAAGAGATATGAGGCCCACGTATGGCATGCCACTTGGGTTGCCACATATTAGGGCTACCAACTATCTGGCAAGTGTAGAATGGAAGGTTATCCTGAAAGTATGCAAGGAAACCAGAGGCATCTAAAAAGGCCTCTTAATCAAAAAAGAACCTTTCAAAGAGGTTGCTATGGGAAAGGGATGGCTTTCCCCTGAAAAATATGGCTTGCAGCCTCCCACATTAGAAATGGAGAAAATCTAAAATGCCTAATGAAGGGTCTACATGAAGATGCTCACGAGAACAGCCAATCAAAAATTAATGAAATGAAGCTTCCTATCAAGAAGGAAATGGGCATAGGCCTCCTACCGATGGAAATAGATGTGGCTTCCCAATTGAGGTTCGTGAACCTGACAAGAGCTGCAACAAGTTATGATACAATACCTTGCTTCTCGGGTATAGATTCAAGCCTTCTAAGGAAAGAAGTGAAAATATCAAAAATAGAGCTGAACCAGATGCCCGGGGGGTAATGGATGCACATATCCCCTGGATGCAGTTTGATGTAATTGTACTCTTTGATTTTCAGTGAAAGGAGAAGTCGACTGTTTCCTTATACAGTTGTTGACTTATGATTAATTGGAAAAGAAGGGCATGGAAGCCCCACAAACATAGTTCCACATGGCAGCCAGGCTACCATCCAGAACTAGGGGGTAGTGGATGTACATCCCTCTGTAGCATGCTGAAATTATCAGAATTTTAAACTTTTCATGATTGTTACCAGACATGTATGGAACCTTGACTGGTTCACATGGCTTACTTGGTTATTTGGGCATGTATGGAACCCTGATCGGCATACATGGATCCCCTCATTATTTGGGATTATGTGGAACCCTGATTAGCACACATGGATCCCTTCATTACCAGACATGTATGGAACCTTGAGTGGTTCACATGGCTTACTTGGTCACCAGGGCATGTATGGAACCCTGATCGGCATACACGACTCCCTTCATTTTTTGGGTTTGTGTGGAACCCTGATCGGCACACATGGATCCCCTCATTACCAGACAGGTATGGAACCTTGAGTGGTTCACATGGCTTACTTGGTCACTAGGGCATGTATGGAACCCTGATCGGCATACATGACTCCCTTCATTTTTCGGGCAGGTATTGAACCCTGATCGGCACACCTGGATCCCTCTATTACCAGACATGTATGGAACCTTGACTAGTTCACATGGCTTACTTGGTTATTTGGGAATGTATGGAACCCTGATCGGCATACATGGATCCCTTCATTATTTGGGCTTGTGTGGAACCCTGATCGGTACACATGGATCCCTTTATTACCAGACATGTGTGGAACCTTGACTGGCTCACATGGCTTACTTGGTCATTAGGGCATGTATGGAACCCTGATCGACATACATGGATCCCTTCATTATTTGGGCATGTATGGAACCCTTATCGGCATACATGGATCCCTTCATTATTTGGGCATGTATGAAACCCTGATCGGCATACATGGATCCCTTCATTTTTTGGGCAGGTGTGGAACCCTGATCGGCACACCTGCCAGACATGTATGGAACCTTGATTGGTTCACATGGCTTATTTGGTTATTTGGGCATGTATGGAACCCTGATCGGCATACATGGATCCCTTCATTTTTCTGGCTTGTGTGGTACCCTGATCGGCACACCTGGATCCCTTCCTTTTTAGTCATGTATGGAACCCTGATTGGCATACATAGCTTCCTCTATTATTAATCATGTATGGAACCGTGGTTGGCATACATCAATCTTTTAATCACTAACCTACGTGGTTACAAGAGTTAACTTATATGGATTATCAAAGATTTTTCTAATGTAGCCTTACAGGAATGGTTTACATGGCATTATCACACTCGATTCATAAAATAATTGGGGCTCCCGGAATGAAGGCTCCCAGGCCGAGCTTTCGGCACCCAGGCTACCAATAATGGGTTACCGCCAGTAAGGCTCCCAGAGCCAGGTTTCCATACTGCGGGCTTCCAGGAACAATATGGTTACCGGACGGTACCCCCACACCCAGGGTGGCAACAACGCGGACTAAGGATGAGGCTCCCCGGAACAGACGCTTCCAGGATGAGCTACCGGTGTAAGGCTTCCACAAACAAGGCTCCCAACATGGGGCTCCCAGAATCAGGCTTCCGGGTGACCAGCTCCCGCAACGGAAGCCCCTATGGTGGAAGTTGTAACCTCAAGGGATAAGGTACCTGCAACCCCATATGCTTTTGAGCAACCTACACGGGTATGTGAAGACTAAACTCACCCCCTTCGAATTATGGTAATGCTCATAACTCTATTACTCTTCCAAGCTTGCTATTAAAAGATTTAGCTTATCCACTGATGTTTAGTTAAAGAACTCATATGCATACCTATTGACTATAAAAGAAAAGTGATTAAGCATTTAGGAGTAGATCTATGATCCCCTTTAATGACTTGCAAAGGTTACCTCCTGTATAGAAGCCTGACTTGATTATCATTTTTACTTGTAGAGTAGTATTCTCTTCATAGTACACAATCCTATCAAACTTTGAACACCTCGCTTACTTAGGAAACCATTCACTACGGAACTAAGTAAATGGTTAGGCCCTAATAATCAGATTTAGGCTTAGCTAGAATGTCTTAGCCTGAATATAACTGCTTAAACGTACTAGAATTTGAATGGTAGGACTAATGCCTAAACAAATTTTACTAAGTTGCTTATGCGCTAGATAGTAACCCATGCACTTTAAACGTTAAGTGATAGAAAGAGGTTACCTAGTGATGGATATAGATGCTATTAACATATGTCTAAGGCTAATAATAAGATAACCGTACCAAATGCAATATGCATACGTTCATAAAACTAGATAACAATTAGTTTATAAAACAACCAACCTAATGATTAAATTTTAAGGTTCCTGTTGGTAGAGTTCACAAAGTTTTGCAGGATCAGCTTTCAAAGTTGAGCAGATTTTAGAAGATGAGCAGATTCCTACTCCAAAAATGGTTCCTGAATATTGGGGTTCCAAGATGGAAGCTCTAATACTTTCTACATCCATGATAGAGCTTCAAGGACGAAACATCCAAGATGGGGACCCTAGGATGGGGCTTCCAGAATAAAACATCTAGAGTGAGGATCCCATAATGGGGTTTCCAAGATGAAGCATCCAGGATGGGTATGCCAATGTGGGGCTGCCAAAATGAGATGTCATGGTGGAAGCTCTTAGATGAATACTGCAATCTCGAAGGGCAGGGTTCTAGTCACCCACAGTGCATGTGCACAGTCATTACGGGTCACCATTGAAACAATTGAAGGTTCCAAAGTTGGAAGCTCCTTCGTTACTCCTATGATGGAAACGAGGTAATATTTATGATGCGTCTAAATACACATGTCATAACCAAATTACACAGGTATGTGAGAAACTAAACCCTCTTTAATTGCATGAAATTGCACTCTATGACAAGTATGTGAAATGATTATCCCTTAGGCTTAAGATTATTACTTTTTGATATGCCGAATTCATTGAAATCCTTGCGTGAATAGGAGAATTCGACATGCTAGAGGTATTAAGTCAAGATGATTAGCAAGACCTACAAGATATCTTTCATTGTACATCCTATGTGACTCTACCACATGAATATCTGCATGATGCTAAATGACTCTTGCCTACTAAAATTCAAATATGCTATTGTCATGTCCATATACTTCCTAAGTATTACATATGTTGTCACTCGCTTGGGATACATGAGATCAACATGAGGCATGCACTAGAATATATATTGTGAGGTGAATAATGCTTGAGGTTTATAGATTCCTTGAATGTTTACATGTAGCTAATGGCTAGCCTATATCTTTATTGCTCACCTGCAATGGATAGCATGCAAGGTTAATGTTATTTGCTTATAACTAACAGCGTGCAGGTTCCCTGCTATTTACCTACTACTAATAGGTTTCATGATATATACCTATTGTTGACTGTTTACATATTATTTATATGCAATTGATAGCTTGCAGGATGATTGCTATTCTCCTGAAGCAAATGGCTTCCGGGTTCCATGATGTTTACCCGTGGCTAACAAGTTTCTTTGTTATTTACTTATAGCTAACAACTAATGATTTCTTTGATATTCTTCTGCAACGAATGGTATGCAGGTTCCTTGATACTTACTTGAAACTTATAGCTAACAACTTCCAACTAATAGCTTCCAGCTTGTAGCTTCCATTCTGCATCTTCTGTCAAACAGCTTGCAGGTTCATTAATGATCAGCTACAGCCAACAACTTCTAGACTTCACAAAAGTAAGATTAAAGCTGGAATGGGCTGACATATTACATGAGAAGAGATCTAAGGGCTCGGGGGGTAACTCGGTTCCCCAACACCCTACCACAAAGAGGAAAAAGGGGTTTCCATCAGAAGTTCACATGAAACAAGGGGCTTCCACCCTCCATGTTCATCAACGGAAACCCGAACCCGGATTGGCACGATAAGAACAAAGATAAGTTCTACTCTACTGCCTTTGCATATTCACTATCATGCATGTTTACACACTTGTAAAGAAGATTTTTCAACATTCATCTGAAAACTTTGCTGAGATGCATGTTCTGTCAAAATGATCATTGTTTTGCCTTGCATAATTTCACAACCATATGAATATGCCTACATGATCTAAATTATACCTGAACCAATACATGAAAATCATCATGATTTACACAATGCATGTGTTTTTATAAACATTTTTTCGAAATTGCTAGCTGAAACTGTCGAGTAGGTACCTAGGCACGCTATATGCCCCACATGTTACCACTTGGAAAGACATGGCAGCAATTGAAGGTGTCTCCACGACCTTCCATTAGTTCCCCTTGAGACACGCATACAAGATTATTAATGACATAAGCGCACATATGAGAATATGTGTTGCCTCCTGAAAATTCATGCAAGTACAAATCACTTACAACTTATAGGAGAAGTCCTCAAAATACTCATTATAGGAGAAGTCCTAAAAATACTCAACAATTTCTTTGGGGATCCGATGCGTTGGAATAATGGAAACATCTGAAAATTGTGGCACAATGCCTGAAAAAGTGTGTTCGCCAAGGTCCTACTTGATTGGAGAAGCGGCAATATACATTTTTTTACAAAATCATTTACACTAGCATATTCATACTTTCCTGTATGCATCAAATATGTGTGATCTTGTGCATTATCTTTAAGGGCTACTTAGCCCTCATTACTTATCTCTTTTTCTAGTTGTCTTGGTAGCCCAGGTTTTGGACGCTTGAGGCATCCCTACAACCGCAGGAGCTTCAGGACATCAAGGGATTCTTACTTGAAGGAAAATTTGGTAGAGAAAGGAAGCATCTCAAAGTATAAAGTCATGATTCTAAAAAAGAAATGCCAGAAGTCGGTAGCCCCATGATATGAAGCCAACCAGAGTACCACGAGTGATATGAAGTGAATAGAAGATATCCTTGATTTGAGAACTCACATTGAAATACGCATGCATAAGCAGAGTGTTTCCTGTTTCTTACGCCGAGTTAGCTCATGTAAGCTTGGGAACACGATGTGGAAGATGTATACTTCTCTGAGAGAATAATAAGAAAGTATTGGACCTTACCTTGTTCTGGTTCCTCTTGCACTTATGCTTCAAGGAACCGGGGGTAGTTGTTGTGACCAAAATCTCGCATGGATCGGATTTAGGCCCGTTATGAGTTTTGGGTCCAATCCACAAGGAAAGAGGATATTTTAAAGGGCTTCCAAGGTACCCGTGGTAACCCATGAAAACTGATAACAGGGCTCCCAAGATAATAGGGCTCCCGAGTAGAAGGGCTCCCGAATGGCATGGCTCCCGGATAACAGGCTTCCAATAGCCTATGACAACCCATAGGGGCTACCATGAGATGGGTAGCAGGTAGATATGACGATAAGGGTCCTGGGAATGGCCTCCCATGGATGATCCACAATCCATAGACATCATTACATAGCTTCCAATATAGCTACCAGACATGGCTTACCAGAATAGCTTCCATAACCGGCTTACCAAAGGGGCTGCCATAGTTTGGGTTACCGGGCGGTACCCCCAGAGGGGTACCTTGCGATGAACATTGAAAGAATATAAGGCTTATGGTCCCGAGGATAGTCTCATCCATAGCCAATGACAACCATCAGAGAGGGCTTCCAGCATAGCTTCCGTAACTGGGTTACCGGAGGGTCTACCGGGTGGTACCCCCAGCTTCCCCGGAAGCCTGGCAGAAACACAGATTCAGACTAGGACAGCCATCAGATAAGGCTTCCAGTATGGCTTCCATAATTGGGCTACCGGAGTCAGGTTACCGGAGTCAGGCTACCGGGTGGTACCCCAACTTCCCCCGGAAGCCTGATAAGGCCGCCAGATTGGATAAGGCAGATCTCCTACTTTTTAGGAGCACGTCTCTACAGCTGAAATACACCTCTAAACGGATAATTATTCGGTTATTTGAGGATATACATCATAATTACATGATAAATCCTTCATTCTTGAGATAAACATCAATGGATAGGCTTCCAACAATCCTGATATGACTTGGAAACCTGATAACTATATCACAATCAGTTGATATACGTAAATATCAGTCATTATCTCATCATAAACGAGATAACTCATCACAAACAACCGAACATATCAATCAAGAACTACATACGGGCTTGATCCACTATAAATAGTGGTATGTAAGCAGTTTACGGGGTCTCTTCTCGAAACGCACGTTGATACTAAGAGCATGTATACTCTGGTGCACGTTCACTCTCATAATAGGGTTCTTGGCAGGCCAACATTCGGTCCTTGAGCTCTAATTCCCGTAAATTCAGCCCCAATCATCACCAAAACACTTTCCCGTGTTCTTCGGAAACCCCTAGCCGTGAGCCTTCCCGGGCGGCTAGCCATTAATCTCCAACTGTGAGCCTTTCCGGGCAGTTGGGCGATTCCATATTCAACGGCGCTATTCCAGCAACGACCTCCACGTAGTTGTGCTAAAATCCTCCCACAACAGTGGCCTTAGCTGATTCCGTGGACGGAATCCTTTTAAGGAGGGTAGACTGTAATAACCCGGATTTTTCAAGAAATGATTTTATTATTATTTCAATAATAATAATGTTTTTCCTAAATTGAGGAGGAATTTTTTTATTTTTTTTATTATTTAATTATCTTCGGTTAAGTGGAACCGGGTCCCTTTTTAAAATTTTATTGACCGAGTAGATATCTCGAGTCAATAGTTTATTTGGGCAAAGATTTAATTTTGGAGTGTGGAATTATTCAGTAAAGATTTTATTTTAAATTACTAAATAATTTGGGGATTTTAAAATCCTTAGAAAAATGATTATTTTAATTATTTGAGGACTTGTAGAAATTACTCGATTAATTTATAATATCGAGAATTTGAGATTTTACTAAAACAATAATGTTTTTAGTATTTTATAAAGCCCTGTAAATTGTGATTTATGAATCACAATTATTATTTTTATGAATTGTTTTTATAAATTATTAATAATTTATAAAATGCATATCAAATTAGAAAATTTAGATTTAATTCTAAATCTTTCTCCAAAAGTCTTTAAAAATATTATAGTATTTAATTATGCTAAAAAATTTATTTTTACAAATTAGAGTCATTAGTTTATAATATTACTTGAGGTATATAGTAATTAATTTGATGTGTTAAATGTATTGTTTTAGTGTTGTTGGGCCAAGCCCATTAGGGTTAACACACAAAACACACAGCATATACATACACTATACACACAGCCGCACAAACCCATCGGGGGTGGGGGAGAGAAACCAGCAGGGGGAAGAAATCGGGGGAGAGAAAAGAGAGATTGGGGGTTCAATTTACAACTCCATTAGCTAATATACACACACACACACACACACACACACACACACACATATATATATATATATATATATATATATATATATATATATGCGTGTATAGGTGTGTGTGGTATGTGTTTGGTGCGGTGGAGCCGCGCGACTTGGGTGTTGCAGGAGGAAGGAGCGTGCGCGGGGAGAGGGAGCAGCAAGGGTCGAGCTTGGCGCGAGGAAGATGAAGCATGTGGTGTTGGTGGCGCCTGTTGTGCAGAGAGAGAGAGAAAGATGGTAGTGGTGGAGAGGTTCTCCAGTGGGTCAAACGAAACGAAAGGGTATCCTCTCCTTCGGATTTAATTATTTAATTTCCATTTTAGATTAAATTGCAATAATATTGTTTTAAATTTTGTGATGAAATTCGGAGAGGCTAAACTTGTCAATTATTGGATTGTTGTAATTTAATTAGTTTTAAATTGCAAGTTAAATGTGCAAAATTTTGTAATTAGTCTAATGTTGTAAATTATGAATATTGTCATGTTGTCGTGAATTAATTCGGAGAGTATAGTTATTTATAATTGTTAAGGACTAAGTGTGAGTCCGATTAAATGTTCATGTTTAGTAATGATTAATTGTTAATTGTTAAGTGCTAGTTGTAATTGTTGGAATCATTTTGTGGTGTCGTTAATATTCAGGTTTAATGATTATTGGTGGATTGGTGATGTTGGTATTATTTGTGGAAATTATACGAGTTGATAAATGGTAAGTGCTTATGTACTAAATGGTATAAAGCGAGTCGTAGTATTTGATGGCTTTACTAATTATGAATGTTTTTTTTTTTTTTTTTTTTTGCTAATTACTAATTATGAATGTTATATGTTATTTAGTTTAACTGCGAGGACTCGTAAAGAGATCGTAAGTTCTAAATGTCAGTATTTAAGGACTTGTGTAACTCTCTTCGGCTAGATCCTCGGGCTTACGAATATCAATGATTGATTGTCACCAGTATATTTAATATGCTCAAGTAATATGATCATTGATATAGCGTAAGTAATAGTTAATGCAAGGAGTTATTCCCTAGGGCTTACGAATATCAATAATTGATTGTCACGTGTATCATTAAAATGCGTGAGTGATACGATTATTGATGTAGCGTAAGTAGTAGTTAATGCTAATGTAAATTATTATGTGTTTACTGCATGTCGAGGCAGAATTTCTTATGTGCTAGGTGCCGCATGTCTGGGCGGTTACTTTTCTTACTTGTTTACTTTTATGTTGCTGCAAACTGAGGCAACTTGATTTTCCTTGGTAATTTCACAGTTGAATTGTGAATTGAAAAACAGGGGAATAGTCCGATAAACGAGTACCTCATGCCGAAATTTTCTAAAAATCCCCTGCATTTAAATTTATTTAACTTATTTGATTTCAATTGTTTAAAGGCATGCTCGAGGGTAACTGTTTATGTATACACGTGTCAAGGGATTTGTTTCGAGGATTAAATTGTGTTTTGATGATTAAATGGGCATTATGAGTCTTTATCAAGGATAAAGTATGTTTTGAGGATTACATATTAATTAAGTTGTCATAGGATGTCGATGGTATTATAATTGTACATGTTAAGTGAAGTTGACTAAGTGGTTGTAGGATTATGATGTGTTTGGTACTAGGAAATGTCCACTTTATAAAAAGAGGACTTTTTCAGTGTCAATTGCTATTACTAAATGTGTTAAGTGCATTAATTGGTATTTGAATAGTCAACTATAGGGAGGACACCTATAGTTTGACTTTACGTGACTTAGTGGTAATTTTGAGTTGTGTCTACTCGAGATACGAGGTTGGACTGACACGTACTCGTAACTATTTCAGTCCCATTAGGGTATAATCAAGTGGAGCGACGTACATCGAAAAGGGAAGATCGAGGCGTCATATAATGAAAGGTAAACTACCTCCATGGAAATGCTTGGACGAGATGCGAAGGATTTATTCGCGGTTTTCTGTTTTCTGCTAAGGACCAAAGGCAAGTTTATTTATGCATACTCTATCGTTCAGAGTATCTGTATTTTGAAATATATGAAATGTGTGGATTAGATTTAAATCCGTAATTGCAAGTTTTCCAACCATGTGCTTCCTCATCAAAACTAGTATATTTTTTGGCTTTGCTAATATTATTAAATTCTGCTTATGCCAATTGTCAAAATCCCATGACTTAAAATGTTGTCGATGGGGACCTATATTTTTTGACTCAACTCCCCTTAATCGGTACCTTGTTTATAGAGTACTGCAAATATTATACTTGGGATAATTTCGATTAAGAATATCTAGAAGGATATTGATGTATGCTATTTGGAGGAGTTATTTAATTCAATGAATATTATTTATCATATTCATTTAAAAAGGAGTTTATATTTATTTCTTATAGACCGAGAGTCAGCGATAATTATTTTGATAAAGTGCTTAAAGTCCGGGGATTGCCGGAGAGATAATGTCTTGGTTTTGATTAAGAATATTCCAAGAGTTCATTTGGGTGTTTGGAGGTTATTGAATATTTCAATAGTAGTAGTAAATATTATTTGAATATTTACTTTAATAAATGACTATTGATTTGGTTATTCCGTTAAAAAGGGGTTGTTGATTATTATTTATTTAATAAATATGGTGTAAATATTTATTAAATATCCTAAGTGTTTTAAAGATTATAAAATGATATTTAGAGGTGATTTAAGGACTTTCATAGTTTAAAATATCATACTTTGGTTCAATCTATGCAAGTGATCAAAACCTATACTTTGAAATATTATTATATGATACTGCGTTGCCAGGTATATTGTTACACAGTTTTGCAATAATCTTATTTTCCGGTTAAAATAGATTTGACCTTTGGAATATATGCGATCTTTAGACTCTAAACCGGGAGTCGGTATTTTGTGAGATAGAGGTAGTCGTGGAAACCCGGAGGGATTCCAACGGCAGATTATTAATTATTTTGAGGAATGTTATTTATAAACATTAATTATATTTCCATGAAGTATGAATTACTTGGAAACCATTCGAGGACTATTATTTGAATATGATATCATTCAAGGAATTGTATTTGTTTACTAAATCTTTCGAGGAATGTTATTTGAGTATCATCTCAGTCGAGAAATACCATATGAATATTATTTCTTTTAAATATGCTAGTTGAAGGCATAATTGTTTTTGAAAGTATAATGTGGTACTTGTGTTATCATTTGATGTTGGCTTATAAGCGAGATATGAGATATATTAGTTATAAGCCGGATATTGCTAAGACCCTTAGCGAAGGGCATACGAATCTCATTCTTCGAATATAGATCGGGAGTCGGTACTTTTTGATATATTATGATTATTTTCGAAGGAGAATATTTAAGTAAATATTTCCCATTATTTATTTGAATGAATATTGTATGAATATTCATTCGAGATTAGTTACTTAATGAACATTATTTTAATATTCATTTAAGGATGAATTATTTATTGGATACTATTCCAAATATTTATTCGAGGATTTACTTATTTAAATAATAATTTCCATATACTTATTCGAAGGTTACCTTGAGCAATATTTTATATTAAGAATATCCTTTAATTATTTATGAGTTAATAAATATTCTTTGAATATTTATTTAATTCTTTTAATTAGTTTTAAAAATGCATTATTTTATTTAGATATTATCTTCGATCTTCAAATACTATGTAAATTATTCCTGAGTCTTATCATTATTACTTTTATCAAGGAAGGTTCTCATAACTCTATTCTTCATTTGAATTTATCTTTTAAAATATAAGGGAACCTTACTTGGGAGCTGTTATTTCTTTGACTACCCGGTCATATACTTGTTAAACTACCTTTTCACTCGCATCTTGATTTGGGATATTGTGTGTGGAGATATATATTTTGGATTTGTGGTGTGTGTTGTTAAAGAGTGTTATGGCTCCCAAGAGATTACGTGTGGCGAGTAGTAGTAGTTCAGAGGAGGAGGTGGAGGCGAATTATGATGAGGATAAATATCGATAACTTGTTTTATCTATGATTTTACTCATTTGCAGCAGTGTTCAGTCTGATCCACATAATTATTTGTGTGTTTTTAATGTAGAAAAGCTCAAATTATACAACAATTATGTAAAAATTAAAGATTAAGCATATTAATGAAGTGTCTAAGTAATTAAAAAAGATCTTGGTTCCCCGATTTTGTGCGTATAGGACAAATGTCATTGAAAATTGAGTAATTCAGTCATTTTTTAATTTTACTACAATCATATTAGGGTAAACGTAGAGATTTTGGGTTGTCGGCAAAAAAAATTATTTTTCAATTTACGTATTAGAACAGTTTTTTAATTGGATTTCATGCGATTACATTAAACGAGTTTTAAAAAGAGCTTTGGCCAAGAATATCCCAAAAAGCTATATCACATAACAAGAATACCCAAAAGCAATGATGATGGCCATAAATACCCGTCTATTACGCATTTCATATGAGAGTAATAGGGTTACGCATTTGATATTGGGGTAACTAATATAGATTTTTTATCTATTACGCATTTGGAGAATGGGTAATCTCCAAATGCGTAATAGGCTTCCCTGACAGGTCTATTATCCGTCTTCCAAATGCGTAATGTGTATAAAATCTATTACTCCTTTCCCAAATGCGTAATAAAGGGGTATTCATGGCCATCATCCATGATTTATGTTATTCTTATCAGTTTTATTAAAAAATAGATTATTTATGTCATTCTTTCTTTTAAAAAAGGATAGTAGTATTCATTTACTTGTAATAAACAATAATATAAATTTGATGATTACTATAAAGCATTAAAAAAATGTCTACATGTTATGACTTATGTTTACTTGTAATAAACAATAATATAAATTTGATGATTACTATAAAGCATTAAAAAAATATCTACATGTTATGACTTATGTGGGGTGAAGTTCGATTTAAATCATTTTACCTGTCGATCTATTAACATAGTACTCCGTATAAAATATTTAAATTGCCAATAAACTCGCGCAAGTGCACGTTATCTCCAAAAATAGAGTTCATTCCCATAATGCAATGAATTCTGTAAACTATACCAATGCAACGAGTTTTGAGACTCTTAACAATTAATGCGAAAGGTTTATTTTGAATTCTTACTTTTACAGTTTACTAAACTAACACAATGTTATGAAAAATTGATTTAATAAAACTATAATTAAATATAAAATCTTGAATCAATCACTTAATCGATCATGGTCTGATTCTCTCTCCCCACTCTTCTCAATCCAAATTGAAATTGACAATTAAATTTTTTAAATCACTAAAAAAAATCCCTTTTTCTTTGCCCGTCTCTTACAATTAAAGAGACAAAAACAACCACACCGGACAATTAAAGAGATGGAAACAATTACACCGCAAGGACTTGGATGTTTTTTTTTTTTTACTTTACTGGGTCTTTTCTCTTCCAAATCAATCATCCCTTCTGTCTGTGTCCATTTTTCTTATGAGCAATAATCTTGGATGACATTTTTGTTATTCCTAGAAATTTAGGGACATTCTAGATAATTCCCATTCATTTTTCTGTCTCATTTATACATAGAAGGAGATCAACGAAAAAGACTTTAAGCAAACATTAGACATGCATATAAAAGACATAATAAAATCAAACTAAAAATTCGACTTCAAGTTTCTTACTCCCCACCCCCAAACCCAAAATCTGGACTTCAAATTTCATGACACGAACCTGCTCACTTGTTTACAAATTGTTCGATCAGCCCAAAATACATTACACTGATTGATTTTAAAAATGCAGTCTCACGGTAAAGTATAAAACAGAATTAGAAGATTACAGGACATCAAAATATACAACTATCCTACAACATACTGACTGAGTGACTGTAGACTGTATATCACTTGTAAATTTTGTGTTTCAAGGCTTAAGAATGAACAAGCAAAATTTGTTTTACTAAATCTGTCTCTGGCTGAAAATGAAAAGTAGACATTGTGACTGCATATTTATTCGCTCTCTTCCTCTTCCAGAGTCGACATCACTTGCTCCGTAGGGGGTCCTGAGGTTATAGGGGGCCTGTAATATGAACGCTTATCAAGCTTCGCAAGTTCAACATATATCAATCTGCCATCGACATACTGTCAGAAAAGAGAAGAATTGTAAGTATCTTAGGCCATGGAAAGTCAAGAATAATACAATGAACAATATGCAAAAAAGAAATCACAACCTTTTGGTCCATGTTTTCTAGAGCTTGCAAGGCTGCCTCCTGACTACTATATTGAATAAATGCATACCCTTTTGATCTCTTTCTGACTTCATCTTTAGCAATCATGACTGCTAATAAATTGATAAAAGTATATATACATATATGTTCTTAAACTTTTAAATGATAGCACAATTAGTTAGATGGACACATACCTTCAGCTATCTCGCCAAAGTTTGAAAATTCCTTCTCCAAACAACTTTCAGTGGTAGAATATGATAGATCTGCAGTTTATAGTATCAACTACGACTCACATATAATTCATTAAGTAAAATCTATAACAATAATCATAGAAGGACAAAAGAGATATGGACTGCAAATTATATTAAGGAGTAACTGTATCATATTGTTTACATAATTTAGTGAATTATGAAGTCCATGCTGGTTCCAAAGTTCAACTTCTCTCTTAGCACTCTAGCAATCAAAATCACTGCCTTAAATCCTGAGAGACATTATTTTCTTTATTGAAGCTTGGAAACATCATTTTTCAGCCCTATGAATATCAACTTATCAAAAATAGGGAAAATTCTTTTAACTGAGAACTTACTGCCTTTTAGAAGTAGACGTGAATATCTTTAGAAGGAATGATGAGGCGGTCAGGCTAATTAAGTAAATAAATTTTAAGGATTAGAAGCAGTGAAACCCCTAAATCAAATGACCGTTGAGGAAAATGCTAATTACACTAGATTTGTTAGACTCAGCGGTGTAATTGGAACAATGTTCCACCTTAATATCTAAACTAATTTTTTTCAGAGTATTAGGATGCGGTTTTTCAGATACCACGTTAATTGACCAACTCTCTTAAGGCGTAAGAAGTGGCATAGCTGGTTCATATATCTTTCACGTCAACATTCAAGCGAGATACCTCATATTTTACTATTTTAGGCTATGACTACACTCAGTTCGGACTGATAAAACTAAATTAAAGAAAGGCCAGCGGAGTTAATAATCTCGACAAGATTTGTAATCACAAATAAATTTCATGGACCTAAGAAGTTACATAACCACACTTACAAAACTCGATACATTTATAATGCTAAATCCACTCATCAATAACACAATACACAAAATCCATAATTACATATAAAATCAATATCACTACAAAACCAACTACTTGATGCAATCACAAAGTTCAACTAAATTTGTTTAATCATGGTCACATACTAACACAAGTGTACTAAACATTATAAGTGTGCACTTAAACAGGGTCTAAAAGTTCAAACCCAGCATAAAAAATCAAAACTTGCTCAAAATCAAGAAAGCCCAGTATTAAAAATCAAAACTTGCTGAAAATGAAGAAAGCCCAGTAATAAAAATCAAAACTTGCTCACAATCAAGAAAACCCAGTAATAAAAATCAAAACTTGATGAAAATCAAGAAATGAAGAAACAGGGGGAGTGGACTTACTTCGGACCATGATTTTGCTGGCAAGAGGGAAGTCAAAGAAAGAGGCTTTAAGGGGTTTGACTCCATTAAACCTGGGGTGTTGTGGAGTGATTATGCTACCAAAATTCAACCATACATTTGTTGTTGTAGCCATTATTTTTGGTACAAACTGAGGGACCGAAAATTGAGAGGTTTAATTAGGGTTTTTGATGTGGGTCGGGTCTGGTTTGGTAAGAAACCAATGTTTTTGTTCCTTTTTTTTTTTTATGAAAGTAAATGTTTTTGTTCTTTATAGAAATAGAAAAGATACTTGTGAAAGAAAATACAAAAAAAAGTAAATTATATGGATATCTATATCTATATCCATATTATCTATCTATACCGGCAAAAGATCACTTTCCCTATTGTACTTTTGTAAAATTTCCGTTTAACCTATTGTAATATCAAAGTCATCACTGTACTTTCCTTTCTTTCTCTTTTACCCATCGCCGTCTGTTTGACTAAACTACCCTCCATTTGACTAACGGACGGCTGACTAGACTACTCAGTCAGCACTCCACATAGATGGACACATCAGCAACACCCCAAATTAAACCCCCAAAATAAACCCTCAATTAAACCCCAAATTAAAACCTAACCCAATTAAAACCCACCTCGATCAATTTCAGAACCCCCCAAAATTACTTACACTTTTGGGTTGGTTTGCGAAGATGGGTTTGCGAAATGGGTAGTGAAAGGGGGGAATGAACGGAGGAGGTAGGTTTGCGAAGATGGAGGGCAGTGTTGTAGAAAGCCGAGGTGGAGGTTTTGATGTGCAAAGGGTACCGTAGAACGAAGAGGAAGAGTGAACGGAAGTGGTCGAGTTGAATGAAATGGGTGGATGAAGAGGAGGCTATGATTGTAGAAGGAAATGGGAGGAAGGGGTTGTTGAAAATGCGAGGTGAAGGGGGAAGAAGGACGGAGGAAAGGTAATGGCCGGAGAGGTGAATGGAAGAGAAGAACGGTGGTGAAGGAGGAGGTGAGAACGGAGTTGATGGAAGTGGGTGGAGCAATGTAGTGATGGTGTAAGAAGGTTGAGGTTGTGAAAGATGAGCGGGTGGAGGTTGAATGGTTGATGTTGACCGGTGGAGGGGTTGGTCGGAGAATTGTGCAGCAATTGTCGAAGGGGAGTTGGGTGGCTGATGTGTGGCACAGGTGAGATGAATAAAATGGGTTAGGGATTTGTTTATGCTCTGTTGCGTATTCCTTTTTTTTATTATTTTTTTTAGAATGAAATGGGTTTATTATGGGGTTTTGTGTTGCTAATTAATTTTTTTATGAATTTTTAATAAATATTTACGATTTTTATTGTTTGTATGATTTTTTTTTATGAATTTATGCTTTTTATGATTTTTATACTTTTTATAATTTTTAATGAAAAAATTAAGATTTTTCTTAAAGTTTTTATAATTTACAATTTTTTTTAAAAGTTCTTATAATTTTTTATGAATTTTTACAATTTTTTTAATGTTTTTATGATTTTTTAAAGTTTTTGTTGAGTATAGAATATAGTAAAATAATACAGAGGGGGGGGGGGTGTGAATGGATTCTTGAACTTTTCTTGGTTGAGTCTATGTAGCAGATAAGTGTTTGTGTGTGCAAAGATGTAGTTGTGGATAAAAAACAATACAAGTCACAATATCACTTTAATCTAATGTATTATTAGATAAAGGTTGCTACAATCTATGAATACAAATGATAGTATTCTCAGCTTCGTTTTTCTCAGAGAGATATGGCTTACAATGAATATGAAAAACTTGACTCACCAAAAGTTAATTGCTAAGGAAGTGAGGTTGTATCCTTATAAAACATGGATACAACCTACTTACTACTGTAATAACCCTAACTTTTAGAATGCTACAGTGCCTAAATGAATAGTAATTTCGAGGATTTAAGGAAATGGTATGTAGGTACCCTATAAGTGAAACAGAAAATGAATAATCAGGAACCATATTAGTGTTGTACTATGAAAATGAGTGACTCGAAACGATGACGGATTTAAGAAATTCCTGAGTATAGATTTTTAAGATATTTGATTTCAATTGAGCACTACTGTATTGGATATTAAGGAGTATGGAGATTTAACAAGGATTAATTATATTGAGAAATGATATGAAATTAGGTCAAACCAGGGGATTATTAAGTCAAGGGAATGCCAGAGGAATTTAGATTGTTAAACAATTTAGAACCACTTGGAAATGAGATATTAAATTTGAGGAATTGAGGATTTAATATTTTAGAATTTTATTATATTTGATTTGAGATTTTAGAACGAAAACCGCTGAGGCTTTATAATGAGATTAAGCGAACGAATCATGAATTAAGGATATTAAATGTTAGAAGTCCAATGGAGGATATATTATGAGAGGGAAAGAGGATTGAGAATATAATCCTAGAGCAGAGAGAATGCAAACTAGTTTGATAACGCTTGAGAACCGGGAAAGCAAATTCTGAGAAAAAGAGAATATATCAAGGATATTGGATCTAATACCTACTTGAGGATTAGAATCACCCTAACACACTAATATATGATGTGGGAGAGGATATTATATATCCAAGGAATTTACAAAGGAAAAACCACTAAGACGATCGCAGAAATCGTTCGATGAATTAAATGACGAGAGAACTTTGAACGGCGCCCAAACAAAAGGCCCAAACATGGGGAAAGCCCAAATTCCGGCCCAACACTATAAGGAGCTGATCTTAGAGTATTAGGGAAGGAAACCATGTGAGTGAATAAGAGAAAGAGGAAGGGCATTGGTGGAACATTTCAAGATAAGGCAAGGTGATAAGTGGATTTTATATCCACTTGGAACGTTCCATATCGGCTTAAATTGATTGTCTTGGACTCAAGTTTGTTGTAGTTTTGATGTGTTTTGTGTATTGTGCAGGTTTGCAAGAAGGTTGATTAAGGTTGATGCTTCTATCGTTTTTGGAGATTAAATTGATTAAAATTCGGATTTTCTGGGAAGGTTGCGCAGTCTACACTGTTTTGGCCATATCTGGAGTTCTAGAAGTCCGTTTTCAGCGATCTTACTGTCCACGCGAAGCCTGGGAGATTTTCTACAATCTTGGACAGAAATCATGGCGCGGGAACCCTTCTCGAAATTCGAAATTTTGTCCTGAAAATCCTGATTTACTGTTTGGGCCATATCTTGAGTTCTACAAGTCTGTTTTGGACGATCTTACAGTCCACGCGAAGATAACGGAATTCTCTTTCATTCTAAAGTGGTCTAGATGTCCAATTACAAATGGAACGGTCCAGAAATACTGAAGAAAAGTCAGCTACGAATTTTCCTTAAAAACAGAATCAGTTTAGGAAACGTATTTTGCAGAAATTCTATTTTAACTCTATTTTGGGTATTTTCTTGCTGGGAAAGAATTATAGAGCCTATATAAACACATCCAACCCTTGTAATTTGTATCATTAGGAGTAGAACCATTACATATCAATTACTTAGGTTTATTTGTATTTTTTCATACTTTGTTTTTATCATGGTTTCATCAGATCCCATGATGACGAGAGGTTCGATTATGAACTAATCATTGTCATGGGATTCTAACGGATTTATTTATGGAGCTTTAGTATCTTGATGATTTACAGATCTGTGTGTGATGTATATCTGATATCCTCGTATGGTTGTGCTTTATGAATTTAGATGCGTAGCTAACATCTAATTTGTTAATCTCTTGTGAAGCGAGAGTGGATCTTGAGATTTAGAACTTGCCATGCTAGCATAGGATAGGTTGATGTTTTAACATCATGATTTGTGGCGTAAATAGAGATATTATGCTGCCCTATGTGATCAATGTGGATAACTTGTTCTTCAACCATTATGTTTTCAAATTCTATAGAGATATAGGGTCTAAGCATAATTGGTGTCTATTCATCTTCTATCTCTTTTGTGGATGTATGTTTAGTTTGGTATTCGTATACTGAGAAGTAGCATATACTTGTTTCGTGTTATCCGATCAGATATCATAACCATTGCATATAGTGATTAAAGGCGTCAGATCTAAGCGAAGTATTTAATGAAATTAGGATTCCATGGTTTATCTTGCAGAAGTAATTAGATTTAAATTCTTGTTAGTTAGTTAATTCTTAGTTTTGTTAATTTGTTTCTTAGTTAATTTAGTTTAATAAACCCAAAATTGTTATTGTCTTAGCAGTGCATAATAACCATACATTGTTGCATAGGTACAAAACTGAATTAAAACCATAACCAGATCTCTGTGGGAACGAACTTGACTTATTCATATATTACTTGTGACCACGTACGCTTGCGTGATTTAGTGCAAACAAGTTTTTGGCGCCGCTGCCGGGGATCATTGGTGTTTTATTTTTGGTTTATGTGCTTGTCAATAGTGGTCGTTAGAGTTCACTGACTCGGATTACTTTTTCTAATCTATTCTTGTATAGTTCGTTGGTGTGTTCAGGTACTTGAGTGTTTGAAGATGGCATGCGAGGAGTTGCCATGGTGGGCATATTCGAGGACATCCATGCCTCAGCAATGTGAGCAGTGTTTGGGCATTCATGATCCCTCACAATATTGTTACTACGGAGGAGTTGATCCATATGTCAGTTATGAGGAACAACCATATTTTCAATACCATCCTCAACATTACCAGCAAGATGTTCCAGATATGTCATATGTCTTTGGTAGTGAAGAGTTTCAACATCAGCAACCTATTCCTACTTTTCAGTCAGATGAGGTTGATGATTTGAAGGAGATTAGGATGCTTGTAGAGAATCATGAGAAGTCTATCAAATCTATGGGGACACTTGTTGTTCACGTTTTGAGTGCCTTGGAACAAGAGAAACATCAATTCATACTAGAGGCAACACCAGAAAATAACGGTGACTTGGAACAAGGTACTGCATGCATAATTGAGGAAGACAAATTCTAAGATGAGGTGAGCATTCGCAAGCCATGTGAGGAATTTGATCATGTTAGGATGGTGGATGATTTGGAAAGGGCACTATTTGGGACAAACACTGCTGAGCTGCACAAATTTCAAAAATTGGTATGTGCGTACCAAGAGGCTGATGACCATGGGAAAGATGCATGTCTTCTACTTGTCTCAGAGTTTAAAGATGGAGGTAGCGCATTAGAGCCAATGGAGGAAGTTCTCTTTGAGGAACCAAAGGCTTCAGCAACTTACATTTACCCTCCTCCATTATATTCAAGCGAAGCCCGTGAATGTGTGTTGTTCTACAAATTGTCAGATTTTGGGTCAACAGATGAAGGCATTGGAATTGGACATAGTTGTTACACGAATAGGCCAAATGAGGAGAAGGGGCAAAAAGTGTGCCGCCGTGATGACGATGAAGTATCGCAAAGAGATGATCAGGCAAACTACTATCATCCTTAATGGAGGCTTGGAAGTAACGTCAAGCTATTGACGTTAAAGAAGCGCTTCATGGGAGGCAACCCATGTGGTTCTAATGTTAGGTATGTTTCTACTTTTCCTTTGTATTTACTTTCCATTCAATGTGGACATTGAATATTTCAAGTTTGGGGGTGGTTTGAGGGATTAGTAGTTGTTGTATTATGTGTTCATGTAGGATTTCATGCTTTGCATATTAGTAGTAGTAAATTATGCATTTATGTTCGTGTTATCTACGTTTGTTTCATATAGGACATTCTGTTTTTTTGTTAGTATGTCATGTGTGAGTTCATAATAGTTTGCATTTGCACCCATGCTTGATAGGAATTTGTGTTATTGACGCTTTTGATTGAGAAGTGATATGCTTTGTTCTTGTGCACACACATACACTAGTAAGTTGAAGCTAGTAGACTTATTGAATGTTGTAAGTGATTAGAAGGACATGAATATGTGCAAGATGATTTAGTTTGCATGCTTTGAATACAAGTCGGTGCATTAGAGAGATTTTTTGCTTGGAATTGAGTATGTTTTTCCACCAAGTGAGATTTTGAGCCTTATTGCATATTATTTGCAATTTATTCGTTTGCTTGAGTGTCCACGGACTGTTTGCATTGCTAGCAGTTGTTTGAGGTCTTTCTTGAAACGCATGACATTATTTGACGTTTAAAATGATAAAGGCATTTAGGAATAACCGCATATTTTCCCATATTACCACACCATGTTTACATGATCAATTAGTTAACCCGTTGAGCTTAATCCTATTTTTCGGTGACATACCACATTACTTGCCTAGACCTTTTTCTTGTATTGGCCTTACATTAATTTGAACCCACATTGTCAAAGGCTAGTAAAGTGCTTAAGGGAGTAATAAGGTGTGCAAGGAGGGGTTAATTGTTGGTCTTACTTTTGGGGGAAATATTGAAAATTGGGTTGTGTACTTGATAATCGGCATATGTAATAAATTCATGGGATCATTGTTATTGTTTATATTATTGTTTTATTTAGCTCTCGAAGAAAAAAGAAGAAAAAAAGAAAAAAAAAAGAGAAAAAGGAAAAAAGCGAAAAGAGAAAAAAAAAAGGGAAAAAAAAAAAGAAAGAAAATTATATAATATGAGAGCATGTTTGTGTTTGTTGTGATCCTATTTTAGTCGACTAGTCGAGTGTTTGTTTCAGTAAAAATTATATGGGGGAAAATAGGGTGTTGTGTATGATTTATTATGGTACTTACTAGCTTTTGACACTTCACCTGATTTGGCTTATTTGACATACCTTGTCCCTAGCCCCGTTACAACCCAAATAAAGACCTTTTGATTATCATCATTGATGTATGTTGTGTTAAGAGTTAGATTGATACCAAATGTCAAGCATGCTTATGATTTTGTTGGAATTGAGTGATACACTTACCCTTGTTCTTGAGTGAATATTCTTTTGTGAGTGGATTGTGAGTGTTTGCTTGTTTTTGCATATGAGATCCCGAGTTTTGTCTCAAAGATGTACTCTTGTAGGCTTAGCATGATTACTAACTTATTCTTACATTTGACATGGGCTTGTGAGAACTTATGCATGTTCATTGAGTAGACTATGTGAATGCTTGCACTTTCGACACCAAGACATTGCGTATTTACTTTGATTCTTAAGTTGATATGGCATGAGAGGATTTGAAGGTATGGTAGGATGTTAGTACTAGATTAATTGCATTTTCATTTAGTTGCATTCATGCATTGCATTGCATTAGGTTACATGGATTTTGTGGGTACATTCGCTATAGGCCCTCACGAGACCTTACTCGTCCACTAGGGCTGCCTAGGGGTTTAAAGGGCTTGTTGCATATGTCAAATGCAACCGTGATCACCTACGGAAGTGGTACTAGTTAGGTAGAGTTAGTTGTTTATGCTTGAGGACAAGCATCGGTTTAAGTTTGGGGGTGTGATAAGTGGATTTTATATCCACTTGGAACGTTCCATATCGGCTTAAATTGATTGTCTTGGACTCAAGTTTGTTGTAGTTTTGATGTGTTTTGTGTAGTGTTCAGGTTTGCAAGAAGGTTGATTAAGGTTGATGCTTCTATCGTTTTTGGAGATTAAATTGATTAAAATTCGGATTTTCCGGGAAGGTTGCGCAGTCTACACTGTTTTGGCCATATCTGGAGTCCTAGAAGTCCGTTTTCAGCGATCTTACTGTCCACGGGAAGCCTGGGAGATTTTCTACAATCTTGGACAGAAATCATGGCGCGCTGCGGCCTGGGAAGGGTGCTGCAGCGCGGGAACCCTTCTGGAAATTCGAAATTTTGTCCTGAAAATCCTGATTTACTGTTTGGGCCATATCTTGAGTTCTACAAGTCTGTTTTGGACGATCTTACAGTCCACGCGAAGATAACAGAATTCTCTTTCATTCTAAAGTGGTCCAGATGTCCAATTACAACTGGAACGGTCCAGAAATACTGAAGAAAAGTTAGCTACGAATTTTCCTTAAAAACAGAATCAGTTTAGAAAACGTATTTTGCAGAAATTCTATTTTAACTCTATTTTGGGTATTTTCTTGCTGGGAAAGAATTATAGAGCCTATATAAACACATCCAACCCTTGTAATTTGTATCATTAGGAGTAGAACCATTACATATCAATTACTTAGGTTTATTTGTATTTTTTCATACTTTGTTTTTATCATGGTTTCATCAGATCCCATGATGACGAGAGGTTCGATTATGAACTAATCATTGTCATGGGATTCTAACGGATTTATTTATGGAGCTTTAGTATCTTGATGCTTTACAGATCTGTGTGTGATGTATATCTGATATCCTCGTATGGTTGTGCTTTATGAATTTAGTGTTGGTTTCAACCCAATATGATGTTATGGGTTTGGGTGGTCCAAGATGTATAAGAGAAAGATAATAATTGTATGTGTAGACAATTATTATATATGGTATGTCTTGATCACTAAGTTGGGTAATTAGGTGCCAAGAATTGGAAGACTTGTACAACAAGTATGGTAAGACTTGTAAAACAAGTATGGTAAGTCTTGGTGGCTAAGTTTTGGATGACTATATATACATAGTCATATTGTATTTGTTTGATAGAGGTGAAAGCTTAAGAGATGTAGTCTTAAGTATTGTTTGGGAGATGCTTGAGCATTGTTGGCTCAAGTATCAGGGTTGGGACACCATTAAGGTGTTATTGTTTTGATGTATTGTTGATTATTGTTAAGATTAGTAATACAAGTTTGGGATGTGGGTGTTTCCACATCAAGTATTTGTGTGTTCTTGTTTTGCGCTTTGGTAGATCTTGTTAATTATTGATTGGTGTATGCGCGCTCTGTATTGGTTATTTGTGAATCTCGAATTGTGTAAGTCCCCTAACCTAACAAGTGATATCAAAGCCAAGGTTTAGGTTTGTGTTTGAAGAGGTTGAGGGAAAGTTCGAGAAGGATTTGCTGACAAGGAGATTGCTACTAAAGCGGGAAGAGACAAAGTTACGTGCGGTTTGGCGGTTGACTTGCACCGTGGATATATCATGTGTTCAGACTCAAGATGGAGGAAGATGGAAGAGGTCATCGCAATTGTTTCAATGGCTTGATCAACCAGGTGAACTGTTTGGATGATACTGCGGATTTTCTTCAGGAGGCCAAGGGATTGTGAAAGCAAGGATCGGGTGACTCAACATGTGGAAGAGCACTCGTGGTGGTTGATGCACGTGATTTTGTAGATGGATACATCGTTATGGTGAAGAACGATGGTTTGGGTGGTTTGGAGGGTCACTATATGGGTTTTAGCGACTCAATGTTTGGAAGAACAAGAGGAGGTTCTTGTTTGAGGGGAGTCGTTGGCGAATGGACGTCGATGGCTTGATTGGTTACCGTTCAATCCGATATGGGTATTGGGTTGAAGGGGAGGATTGTTGGGTTTCAACCCAATATGATGTTATGGGTTTGGGTGGTCCAAGATGTATAAGAGAAAGATAATAATTGTATGTGTAGACAATTATTATATATGGTATGTCTTGATCACTAAGTTGGGTAATTAGGTGCCAAGAATTGGAAGACTTGTACAATAAGTATGGTAAGACTTGTAAAACAAGTATGGTAAGTCTTGGTGGCTAAGTTTTGGATGACTATATATACATATTCATATTGTATTTGTTTGATAGAGGTGAAAGCTTAAGAGATGTAGTCTTAAGTATTGTTTGGGAGATGCTTGAGCATTGTTGGCTCAAGTATCAGGGTTGGGACACCATTAAGGTGTTATTGTTTTGATGTATTGTTGATTATTGTTAAGATTAATAATACAAGTTTGGGATGTGGGTGTTTCCATATCAAGTATTTGTGTGTTCTTGTTTTGCGCTTTGGTAGATCTTGTTAATTATTGATTAGTGTGTGTGCGCGCTCTGTATTGGTTGTTTGTGAATCTCGAATTGTGTAAGTCCCCTAACCTAACATTTAGATGCGTAGCTAACATCTAATTTGTTAATCTCTTGTGAAGCGAGAGTGGATCTTGAGATTTAGAACTTGCCATGCTAGCATAGGATAGGTTGATGTTTTAACATCATGATTTGTGGCGTAAATAGAGATATTATGCTGCCCTATGTGATCAATGTGGATAACTTGTTCTTCAACCGTTATGTTTTCAAATTCTATAGAGATATAGGGTCTAAGCATAATTGGTGTCTATTCATCTTCTATCTCTTTTGTGGATGTATGTTTAGTTTGGTATTCGTATACTGAGAAGTAGCATATACTTGTTTCGTGTTATCCGATCAGATATCATAACCATTGCATATAGTGATTAAAGGCGTCAGATCTAAGCGAAGTATTTAATGAAGTTAGGATTCCATGGTTTATCTTGCAGAAGTAATTAGATTTAAATTCTTGTTAGTTAGTTAATTCTTAGTTTTGTTAATTTGTTTCTTAGTTAATTTAGTTTAATAAACCCAAAATTGTTATTGTCTTAGCAGTGCATAATAACCATACATTGTTGCATAGGTACAAAACTGAATTAAAACCATAACCAGATCTCTGTGGGAACGAACTTGACTTATTCATATATTACTTGTGACCACGTACGCTTGCGTGATTTAGTGCAAACACAAGGACAAGCAAGTAAATAGCAAGAAATGGAGTAACATGTTTTAAGCTTGGCAAGTGGACCAAAGGATCACCAACATTTGGACCAATAGATGATCAACACCACATTAAAAGAGGATAAGAGTGAATAAAGGGATAGATACATGTACGAGCAAGTAGAAACCAAGCAAACTCCATTCTTTCAATTTCTCCAAAACATGTCAAACATAAACACTACTCAAAGAAAAATTCATATCTCCATTTCTATCCATGATAAAATCACCAAATTTTAACCATAACTTCTCCACTCCATGTGTAAGGTTCTTTCAAAATTTCATGGCCAAAAAAGTAGTGTAGCCTAGTCAAATCCCTCCCCCAAGTTGAAGAAGTCGCACTGCCCTCTTCCTGGCAGTTTCTGCCTCCGACTTTTAAACACCCATAAGTAGAGCTTCAAGCATTCCCTGGTGATGAACTAGTACTCAAAAGAAATCTCTTGAATAGTATAAGGTGTGGTAAAAATTTGAGAATTAATCTCTAAGTTTTCGATTTTATACAGATTTTACAAAGTGATGGATGAATAGTAACTCACTTGGATTTTGTGTTTTGTTTTGAAAGATTAAGGCATATTAAGGTTGTATCAAGGTGTATCAAGGACTACAAGCCTATAGTAAGAGTGTTAAAGCTTCAAAGAAGGTATAAACATCCTCACCCCTTTTTAGTTATGATGGATTATGGTTAGTTTAGTGGATAAGTTTGTATAAGTCATGAAACTATGATTATATGTGTGTTATAAGTTGAGTTGATTGAATATGGAGGTGGTATGTGCTTGTAACCATGGTTGGTATGATGACCACATGGTGTAGGGACTGGTATATGTGTTGGATGATGGATTTGGAGGAGTTATAATATGGAAAGTGAGGAAATATAGCCGTTATAATGTCCGATTTTCGTTAACCATAGAGTTTCCCTGTTTTGAGACAGAGATCCCAAACCATTAAATGTCAGTAGGAGGTACCAACTGGTCATGAGAGGATAGATCTTGGTTCATAGGTCGTTTTGATATAAAGTACGTCAAAATCTGATGAATGGTTTAGGAGAAAAGTAAATTTTAGTGAAAGACGTTCGAAAACCGAGAAAATGCAATTGTGTCAACTTTGAGGCTATAATTGACATACTTAGACATTCTTAAAAATTATGAAATTTTGGAAGGATATAGTAGGGTGATCAGAGAAGCATTACCCACTGACCTTGGGTGAAAATTCGAAATTTATATTTTTTGAGAATTTTTACAGTCGAGTATGGTTGTTAAGGGAAATGGTGAAAAACACTGAAACTTTGATTGAGTTTAAAATTGTTAGGTTCTTGGAACTCTTGGGTTATTAATAATATGTTAATCATATATTAAGTGTCAAGGGTATTGTTATATAAAGGTAAAGTGAGTAAGGGATGTAGTATTCTAACGATGATCCTTTTCGAGTTTATAGAAACTCAGGACGAACAACGGGTCATACCTCTGGGATATAGAGATCGAGGCAAGATTTCTTTTATCCTTATTTTGATAAACTGTTTATGTTCAAAGGAAATGGTTTTGGTGGATAATATATGAATCTTATATGATGAGATGATTAGGGATATATTCCCTGTTTACTGAGATTTTTGAATATGGATACGAATATGGATAGAGCGAATATACTTTATGTTTTTAAAGGGATATGAAAGACTGATATCAGTTGTTATCTAGAGTTATATGTTTATAATATTATGATAAAAATATTCTTTTTAAATAATTGTGATTTAATAAATATTATTTGATTTTATTTAATACTTTTAAAATAGATGGAATATTTTATGTATATAAGAGCGTATTTGATTTCATTGAATACAGAGGAGATGTCTGAGTCATAATCAAAGTATTATGACATATATATTTTTAAAGGTGATGATAAATGGAAATGAAAATGATATATGAGAATGGAAATGATATGTGTGAATGATATATGGAAATGGTAATGAAAAATGGAAAATATGGAAGGATGTTTTATAAATGGAATAACGATTTGAAAAAGGGGGATTGCAACAGTAAGCGTAAGAGGCTGTGTAGGAGTGGCACAGTCCGACATTGCAAAAGTAAGCGTAAGAGGCTGTGTGCGGCACAGTCCAGCATTCAATATTTATTACGGCCCAAGAGTTGCCGAAGGAGGATGTAGCAGGTAGCCTTCCTCCAGGGATGATTGTCATTCCTTCTACTAGTAGTAAACAGAGAGCAGGTACGGTTAGGCGACTGATCATCGTCCTACGTATCTGGCGCTATCAGAATCCCCAAAGTATTAAAAGAAAGAATTGATAATGGTTACAGTTTTATATACTGAAAAGGGAAAAATGGTATGAAATTATGGAATTGTTTTATGGATTGAAGAGAAACTGATTTTACATTATTTTTATATAATTGTTATATAAAAGGAAATGGAAAGATTATATTGAGAGATTTATTTCAAATGTTATATTATCTTGAGATATTATACTGAGATGATTTATTGATTATTATCTTGTTATAGAAGAGAAACTGATATTATATTATATTATATTAGAAGAGAAACTAATATTATATTGTTCTATATTTCTTTTCTTATAAAGAAAAATGGATGGTGTATTTAATAAGTAAGAATTAATTCTTTTCTTAAGGATTATGATGGGTTTTCTGTTTATTAATATATATATATATTACTTTCATTGATGCTAGTTTACAAAAATTTATCTTGCTGAGCTATTATAGCTCACTCTTGCTATTTAATTATATAACAGCTAGGGCAGATGCCGATACTTCGCACTACATCCCGGAAGAGGGTAAGGGAAAGACGACCTTTTGAGAGAGTGTTGGCGTAAATCCCTGATGTAGCTGATAGACGAATGGGTATTGGTAGACTTATGTACATTAAGTGTGTAAGCTGTATAATAAACTTTTAATTGTTGAAATGCTTCCTGTAGAAGTATTATTCAACAATGTACTTAGTAAGATTCTGGGTTTGTAATAACTGCTTAACTTTAAACTTATGATATTATGGATGTTGTTCTCTGAGCATATGACTGGTGTGTAATATTATTAAGTGTGGGGTCTATTGTGTGAGTTTCATTGCGCATTTATATTTCAACTACCAAGAGTATAGTGTTATTAAAAGGAAATTGGTCCGTGACGGCCTGGATTCCTGACCCCGGATTTGGGGCTGTCACAGTTTGGTATCAGAGCTACGAGTCATAATGCTCAGGATCAATAGTGATAATAATATACACATATAGATATATATGTAATGATATAACATATGAACTCCTATCGAGTTCAAGGGTTGTATATCGAATGTCATTTATTCTAAGTAGTGATTATAATTTTATAGATTATTACTAATAAAGGTTTATGTTTTATTATAGGGAGAGGAAATGAGTGAGTCGAGTTATGTTCGTAAGTGGCTAGGGATATATATATATATATATATATATATATATATAAATGTGTTAATCGGTGATATAATTATTGAATATGGAATAATGTATATTGTACCCTAAATTTGGGTAAATAATGGAGAATATTGTTATGTACAGAATCATGCCGCCTAAACGTAATACTAGGGTAAATGTAAAGGAAAATGAGGGAGTTTGATGTAATAGAGTAAGTAGATTGGTGAATAGACACTGATTGTTTGTGGATATGAAAGGGTGAAACTGAGGTTGGTCGGTAAAGCCAAGATATACCTTAAGGACCAAGACAGACTGAGACATTCCGAGATTGACTTAAATGAAAAGGTTATTATGCCAAAAGTGTTAAGTTTATGTAGCACACGGGATTAATATGAGAAAGGGAATACTTGATGTATCGGGAAGTGTATGTTAGATAACCTCGTGAGTATACAGGGTATGTTGGGATATACAATTATAAAGTATAGTTTGAAGGGCCATTGATACCGGAGCATTGTCAGGATAAGACGATCAACATTACGTAAGTATATCGATTAAAAAGTTGTGTTCTATTATGGATAAAGGCAGAGAGTATCGAGCCAAGTCACGACTAGGTAAATGAGGATAATTGGGAATAGCAGACGATAGGTTAAGGCTACATGGTGAGTGCCAAATTTAAGAAATTTTGGAGAGTACGCAGTCTAAGATATAAATAGTATTTGAGGAAAACCTTCCATTATTGGGTTTTGCAATTGGGCAGAGGCTATTAACGGTACCTATTTTCAAAATTTCCTAAAGCCCTGCCAAATTATATTATTGAGTTTCAAATTTTCCTCCACTGGTGAGTAATTCTAGGGTGATCTATCACCTCTTATTCAAAAAGGGCCTGTATCTTTTCAAAACTTTCTAGTACCTTTGGAATGTATTTCAAAATTTTATTCGATCTACCTTAGTCAAAATATTTCTCTAAGATTATTTTCGAAAGGTGGTATATGTCATCATGATTTAAATTTTCCTTTATATTTCTTACTCCAACTAAGAGGAACAACTCTATATGTATACACATGGATGATCTGTCTGTGTGATTGAAAGTCAGGAGTGGACGCCCTCCCTTGTGTGACATACGGGTTCTTCCATAATATTGATTTCTCAGATGTCCTTTTATTTCAAATAAAAGTTATTTAAAACTCTTAATCTTATGAATTGTTATGGGACCCTTGCTTATTTCTGGGTTCATTTCAAATCAAAGTTTTTTTTTAATAAAAATACTATCAATTGTTTCGAATATAGAAGATTTCATTAATGGAAGCAAGGTTTAGAGTATACGTGATTATACAAGGGAACTGGAGATTCCAAAGGAAATTTCGATAAGAGATAATTAGAGCTAGAAGCGTTTCAATATAAGAGAGGAAGGAAATTCGTGAGAAGAAATGGGTATATTTGATGATTAGTAAAAAAAAGAATATGAGGAATTTAAGGCATAATTGAGATTTACTATTGAGAGTAAGGTGTATTTTGAGGATAGAGTCAGAATAAGGATAAACAAAGGAAGTAGGGATAATTAATGAAGGATTCGAGGTGCAATAACTGTTAGTGGGGGAAGGCCAATATTGTGACTAATACCCTAAGTAGCAGAGAGATTAAAGATGTTAAGTATTCAAAGGATTAATCCAAAAAGATGTAAATGAGTAAAACTTGAGGTAAAGATGTTGATGAGAATAATAAAGGGAAATTTCAGAGGTGGAGTAGATAGTATATCATGAAGGAACTAAGGTAGATCAGCAAGATGTAAAGAGCGTATAGTGAATAATAGACATATGGGATAAGGTATCCGGAGGAAATTCTAGGTACGCTCTAATTTAACCTTTTAAGGGTAAATGTTTGGTTAGGGATCGACTAAGTCAATGAATGGTGTAAATGGACTGATAATATAGATAAGAATAATCTATATGTGAGAAAGTAAACTATGGTGATATAAGAAATGGGGGTTATTCTCATGTCATCCAAATCAATATCTGTTAAGAGTCATAGAACTCTATAAAAAGGAGATTAAGAGTATTGAGGAAAGCGCGAGAATATTTTTCAAGGATGAAGAAAAAGTACATGTTCGTATAGTTACGAACAGGAAATATATATTATAAATAATATTTTCTTACAATTGTTTCAAGGAATATTATTATAACTTATTTTCTGGAAAATTTTACATATATATATATATATATATATATATATATATATAAAGATTGGAATATTAATATTTTATGTCATGATAGAGATCAAAATATAGCCAAACAATAGTGAGATACACTACCATTCAGGGAAGGCCAATGTGGTGGCCGATACCCTTAGTAAAAAGAGAAAAGAGAGATGAGATGATATAGAATGACGAAATGCAGGGGAAGGTTAATAAGGAAAGATAATGAAAGTGTTGTTACTGATAAGCTAAATGGCATGTTGATGAATGAGAAGCAAGTTTATGTTGGTGTATTTTTGTACAAAAAAGATAGAGATGTTTATGGAAGAACTAAAAGATGGAGGAAGTTCTTCAAAAAAAAAAAAGATGGAAGAAGTAATGTGAGAATTTGAAGGTGTTATGTGGGAAAGGTAATTATCGATATTTTCAACGTGATTCCGGGACGGAATCCTTTTAAGGGGGTAGACTGTAATAACCCTAACTTTTAGAATGCTACAATGCCTAAATGAATAGTAATTTCGAGGATTTAGGGAAATGGTATGTAGGTACCCTATAAGTGAAACAGAAAATGAATAATCAGGAATCATATTAGTGTTGTACTATGAAAATGAGTGACTCGAAACGATGACGGATTTCAGAAATTCCTGAGTATAGATTTTTAAGATATTTGATTTCAATTGAGCACTACTGTATTGGATATTAAGGAGTACGGAGATTTAACAAGGATTAATTATATTGAGAAATGATATGAAATTATGGAATTGTTTTATGGATTGAAGAGAAACTGATTTTACATTATTTTTATATAATTGTTATATAAAAGGAAACTGATATTGTATTGTTCTATATTTCTTTTCTTATAAAGAAAAATGGATGGTGTATTTAATAAGTAAGAATTAATTCTTTTCTTAAGGATTATGATGGGTTTTCTGTTTATTAATATATATATATATATATATATATATATATATATATATATATATACTTTCATTGATGCTAGTTTACAAAAATTTATCTTGTTGAGCTATTATAGCTCACTCTTGCTATTTAATTATATAACAGCTAGGGCAGATGCCGATACTTCGCACTACACCCCGGAAGAGGGTGAGGGAAAGACGACCTTTTGAGAGAGTGCTGGCGCATATCCCTGAGGTAGCTGATAGACGAATGGGTATTGGTAGACTTATGTACATTAAGTGTGTAAGCTGTATAATAAACTTTTGATTGTTGAAATGCTTCCTGTAGAAGTATTATTCAACAATGTACTTAGTAAGATTCTGGGTTTGTAATAACTGTTTAACTTTAAACTTATGATATTGTGGATGTTGTTCTCTGAGCATATGACTGGTGTGTAATATTATTAAGTGTGGGGTCTATTGTGTGAGTTTCATTGCGCATTTATATTTCAACTACCAAGAGTATAGTGTTATTAAATGGAAATTGATCCGTGACGGCCTGGATTCCTGACCCCGGATTTGGGGCTGTGATAAGTGGATTTTATATCTAATTGGAACATTCCATATCGGCTTAAATTGATTCACTTGGACTCAAGTTTGTTGTAGTTTTGATGTGTTTGTGTTTAGTTGTGCAGGTTTGTGAAATATCGCTTAGGGTTGGTGATTTTGTCAATTTTGGAGATGATTTGAGCAATGGAATGAAGGATGGCGTATTTCCCTAGGCTACCATGAGGATTTATAAGTCAAGAATTGAAGAACGGGAAGTGGCAAAAGAATCGGAAGAGAAAACGGATGAAAAATGAGCAAATTGTGGAAATTTCAGATTTTAGGGTATGTTGCGCAGACTACACTGTTTTGGCCATATCTGGAGTTCTAGAAGTCCGTTTTGGACGATCTTACTGTCCACGCGAAGCTTGGGAAATTTTCTACAAGAAAAAGCAAAATAAAAATTCTGGACAGGAGCACCAGCGCAGGCAGCACTCCAGAAAGTCCAGAAACAGCAAGTAGAGCGCAGGCAGCGCTTATATAGCGCAGGCAGCGCTTCAACAGTGCTCAGAAACAGAAAACACAGCGCAGGCTGCGCTCTAGGGTCTAGGGAGCGCTGGCAGCGCTTGACCAGGAGAACATTGCTGAAAAATGTCTTTTTTACCCCTATTCGAATTCTATTTGTATTTTTGGTACCCAGACCTATTTCTAATTGTATTGTAGGTTGTTTTTCTTGCTGGGAAAGATATCTAGGCCTATAAAAACACATCTTAGCATTGTAATTTGGATAGTTTTTATTATTGTATCTTAGCTTAGATCTGCGAGGGAGAAAAGGAGAGAAGGATTCAACGCTCGTGACAAGCAACGGATCTAGATCTACTTCATCTCTTGAATACTTTGGATTATAGATTTGTTTTCTTAACTCTTTGTTTTATTAATATTATTTCTTCTCTTATTCATATCTTGTTTATTATCATGTTTTCATCAAATCCCATGACGATGAACGGTTCAATTATGAGCTAATCGTTGTCATGGGATTCTAACGGAGTTATCTATGTAGCTTAGTAGTTTGATTGCTTTAAAGATTACGTGTGGTGAATTCTTGATATCCTTGTATAGTTAATCTTAATGCTTTTAGATGCGTAGCTAACATCTAAATTGAATTGTTAATCTCTTGTGAAGCGAGAGTGGATCTTGAGATTTAGAACTTGCCATGCTAGCATATGATAGGTTGATGTTTTAACATCATGATTTGTGGCATCAATAGAGATATTATGCTACCCTATGTGATCTATGTGGATAACTTGTGCTTAAACCTTTATGTTTTCAAATTCTATAGAGATATAGGGTCTAAACATAATTGGTGTCTACCCATCTTCTATCTCTTTTGTGGATGCATGTGTAGTTTGGTACTAGCTAGTATACCGAGAGGTAACTTTTACTTGTTTCGTATTGTCCGATCAGATATCAAATCCCGCATGTGTATTGATTTAAGGCATCAACTCTAAGTGAAGTAGATAATGAAGTTAGAGTCCCATGTTTTTATTCTCATAAGTAATTCGATTTATATTCTTATTAGTTAATTTAAGTCTTAGTTTTATAATTTGCATCTTAGTTAATTTAGATAATTAAAAATCCCAATTTGTTAATTTTCTTAGCAGTGCATAATAACCATACATTGTTGCATAGGTGCATGAACTGAATTGAAACCATAACCAGATCTCTGTGGGAACGAACTCGACTTATATCTGTATTACTTGTGACCACGTACGCTTGTGTGATTTAGTGCAAACAGGTTGTCACAACTACAAATAAGGTAGTTAAAACAAATTACTTTCTAGTCTGTCTATCCTATTTGAGTAAGAGTCCAAACGGTTACAGATTTGACTTTGCAAAGCCTGTTCAGATCCACTTCTTTAGCCCTTTGTCTCTTCTATATCTCTCCAAGCTTCTTTGTAGGCTTTCCAGAGCACGTTACAGATTGAGGTCCATAAAGTGCATTGGCTTGTTGCAGGTTTCTGACTTGTACAATTTCTCCAGTATTTTGTCTCCAAGAATGTATTCGAGAAGTGACTAAGTAAGTGATTCGAGAACTAGAATTGACTTGATCGATAACTCTGAGTTCTTGAACACTGTTATATTGACATATCAAATTACTTCTCGAATAGCTCTTTTTCATCAGGATTCCTTGAGTTGTCGAATAGAACACTTGACTTATCGAATCCTTGAGATATCGAATAGCTTTCTGAGTTCTTGAGATATCGAATGGAACTTTGACTTGTTGACTCCTTGAGAACTCGAATACCACTTTGACTTGTTGACTTCTTGAGTTCTCGAATAGAGCAGTAGACAAATCGAATCTCTAAGATATCGAATGAGATATCGAACAGTGTATTTAGAGATATCGAATATTGTCTTGAGATATCGAATCCCTGACTTCTCGAATGCTAGACTTCTTGAATAGACAAATGTACTTCTCGAATTGGTACTTAGGGAAATTCTTCACTTTCTTCAAATCCCAACTGTGATTATTTGATAGTCTTTATCTTCTTGCTTGAGGCATGAACCTTGGAACTTCTTTCAAGCATTATTCTTGACTATATAAGTACAGTTACAAAACTAGGATTTGGTGCCTATTACAAGTACAGAACAAGTAGAGACTCTACAACTAGAGGTTCCCTCAGTTAAGAGGTCATGTAAGTAATGCAAAGCATTACAAACAATTAGGCTTGTTATTTGATGTTAACAGGCATGCCTCTGTGACTAACAATCTCCCCCAAATTGTGAGTAAGACCCTTAGTCACAATTTCATGTCTGATAACAAGCCTAACACACATAAGGATAAAACTTTAAAAGTACAGGTATGTAGATTGATTGAAGAAAGTACATAGAAGTATTCTTACAAGTTATGAGAAACTATTAGCCATATCCTTTTGGATTCATCTCTTGAGCTTTGGCTTGCAGATTCTCATTTTTCATATTCTCTTCAGCTTCTTTGCCTTTCTTCTTTGCATTTTCCTCCATGGCAAGAATAATGTCTTCCATTGCAGTGAGTTCTTCAATGAGAGGGGAGCCTGACAAGTCCTTGAGTACTTCATTCAGCTGTTTCTCAGAATAGGAATTGATGTAGTCCATTCTAATCTTTACATTTCTACCATATTTCTTGTACTCAATGATGTAAGGATTAAACTTGACTCTGCACAGACCCTTAGCTCTCAATTCATCATCCTTAGCTTCCATTGCAACAAACTCCTCCTCCCTTTTCTTTAGTAGCTCTTCACTGTTCTTTCTCATTTCTGCCTGGTGATCTCTCTTCATTTTGACAAAGTCAATTAACTCCAGCTTCCATATCCTTTCCACTCTATCTTCAGAATCCAACATTGCAATTATTCTTTCTATGTCATATAGCCTGCCCCAGTGCTGACATGTTCCTTGTCTGAATTTCTTCTGTCTTCCATCAGTATATTTTATTTCAAGAAAATCATCAACAATGGCAACATGATAGATTCTTTGAGCCCATAGGAACTGCACTTGGTCTTCATCATAGTTTTCATCCAGAGGTGGTAGGTTCAATCCTGGAATAATTGTCAGTGCCTTTGACTTGGATAACTTCACCCTTCTTGCAGCATGCTTAAATTTACTCCTCTTTACATGGTTGCTTGGCAGAACTTTTTGACCTTTGTTGGTAGGCCATAGTAGTATTCCATTAGCAGTTTGCTTTCTGAAACATACACATGGTTTCTTGACTTGAATCTTCTTCTCTTCTTGAGGTGGCAAAAAAGTTGCAGAAGCCATTGAATCAGATTTTGGTAGGTCATTACTAACAGTATTCACCCTAGACTCAGAGTCTTGTGTTGTGGTGAGGTTACTGCTAGCAATGCCTAAGGCTTGCTATTTTCCAATTTTCCTCTCATAGACTTTGCCTTGGTCATCATCATATTTCTTGTCATCCTTCTTCTTCTTCTTGTTTTCATCACCCTTACTACTCCTGTGATGTCTTCTCCTTCCATCACTTTTATCTTTATCCTTGTCTTGATCATCATCCTTGCTTGGGTTGAACTTGGCAGACTCAGGTACAATGCCAGTTGCAATGTATGATCTGAGATAAGATATAGCTTCCAATTCTTCTGCTGTTCTTACACCCTTCTTCTTGTTCAGCTTCTCAATGATGTCAATAATGAGAGGTTTGTTCTGAGGGACTAGATGCTTAGGAATGATCAGCTGCTTGATATCATCAATTCTGGTTGCAGCTTGATAGATGATGGTTCTAGGATTTGTGAATACTTCAGGTAGCCTTGAGGGTTGATCATTCCTTAAGTCATCAAAGAGACTCTTGTTATTTTCATTCCCTTATTCAATCAGTCCAAGGAACACATCCACTTCTGAGTGCTTTAGGCTTTGTAGAGTGTTGAAAGTCAAATGCCATATTTTTGACTTAGATACCATCATTATCTCCTTGAACCATAAGTTGTTGAATTTCCTAGGAATAACAATGAGGTAGTCAATCTGCTCCTTCAACTCTCTCAGATAGAACTGAGAATCACCAGCCTGTTCCCTTGTGGTTTCAGAAACTCCAAGAAGGCTGTATCATGATAGACATTTGAATTAGCAACTTCTTGTAGCTTGGCCTCAGTAATGACTTCAGCTTCTACAGGCTTGGCACTTTTAGATTTGGATGATGGAGGTTCATCAACTGGCATGCTCCCTGCAAAGACTGTGGTTGTGATAGATTGCTTCTGACCACTAGGAGTAATGACATGCACAGTTGGTAGAGTGACAACTGGAAGTGAGGTAGGAGGTTCATCAACTTTGGATTTTCCTTTGCCTGGCACATTAGGTATGGATTTTGAAGCCCTTTGGTGACCACCCTCCTTTATCTGTATGCCTATCTCCTTAGGTTTCTCCCCCTTTGGATTTGAATTCCTTATCCTTTTCTCCCCCTTAGGCTTGTTGTCACCCTTAGGCTTGTTGTCAGGCACAGAGGCTTTAGAAGTGACCTTTGGGTTTGAAGACTCTTCAGGTAGAGGGAGACCCATATGCTTCATCATGGCAGCCAACATAGATTGCTGATGTAGAAGAACATTAGTTGTGGTGGTTGCTTGAGTGTCCAACTGATCATTGAGAAGTGCAACCTTGTTTGTAAGATGAGCATTAGACTTAGTGAGAGTAGCTACCTCCTTTTCAAGTGCATCTACCTTGCTGAACAATTCAGTAGATTTGAAGCCAGACAGGGATTGTTCTTTAAGTCTCTGCACTTCAAACCTAGTCATGTCATGCACTGGAACTTCAGTTACCAGCCTGTCTCCATATAAATTCTTGAATATTGTCTTCAGCATGGCATTGGAGTCTGTGGTTTGATCAGATAGAGATTGAAATTTATGCCCCAGACTTGTGACAGTATCCTTTAGCAGTGCTAGCCCATGATCCATCTTGGTGCAGGTGGTGTTACAGTATTTGAGGTCTTTAAACACACTGTCCAACTGAGGGAATTTGGGATCAAAGGTCCTCTTGATTTCTTCCACTTTAGTGGTTGTCTTATCACACACTCTCCTGACCTCAGTTTTGACTCCTTTTCCAAGATAGTGTGCAGCCTTGAGGAATCCCTTGTGTGAATCATTCATGGCCTCATACACTTCACCAAGGGTCAGAGATTTGGCATTGGAACCTAGTGAAGTGATGTATTCCTCCCTGAGATATTGAAGTGCTTCATCAAGAGTAATATCATATTTTCCTTGCAACCAGGCATCTATATTGTCATCTCTCTCAGCATCATCAACTATCTTTGTCTTCTGCATCTCCACATCATCCCTATGGCATAGCAGAATGGCTTCATAGTCTTGATTAGGAATGTTGGAGGTGACCAAGTTCTGAGCAATCTTGATAAACTCAGGAATCTGATCCACAACTAAGCTTTGAAGTACTTCAACCGTCAATTGTGGTGGAACAGACCCTGATCCTGAAGCACTGTCATGTTGCACAGGCTTCAGCCATTGTGATAGAAAGTCAGAGCTAGAGCTAGGCAAGCTAGACTCCTCAGTTACAGGTGCAACTTCTATAACCAGATGGATTGACTCTACTACTGGTGTCTCCACAGAAGTGGGATGAGTTACACCAGCAGTTGACACAAGCACAGAGTCTCTAGTAAAAACTAGTGGAACCTCTGTGTTTGTGATGGTGTCATTAGGAGATGCCCCAGCATGCATTCCCTCACCATCTAAATGTGGGTCCTGGGTGGTGAGCAAGGTGTCATGCACCAAGTCACTTGAATTCATTGGCTCATCAAAAGAAAAGAATTCTTGATGATCAATGCCTTGCTCCTCAATTGCTTGAGTTGCAGGCTGCAAAGAAATTTGAGTGGTAGATTCTGGAAGAGAAGAGTCTTTTAGATTAGAGTTTGGCAACTCCCCCGGAGAGATAGAGGGAGTTTCAATTGTGATGTGCTCTCCACTCAGTGTTGTGCCAGCCTTATCACTCCCATGTGCTAACTTTGTACAAATAGTTGAATTTGGGAGGATGCTTGATTCTATAGATGCACCCTGTTGAGAGGATACATCTAGGGAACTGTGTGCCCCTGATTTTACAACTTCAGCCATTTGTGTGACTGAAGAGGTGGTTTTAGTTTTCTTCTTCTTTGGCCTTTGTAAGGGTGACTCAGGTTCCTCACCACCTAGACCTAATTCCACAGCCAATGCTGCTTCAGATAGTATGTTCAAAGGTGCAGACATTACCTCCTTTCTCTTCTTTTTACTAACATCACCCTTTTGAGAGGATGATGCAGTTGGCTCACTGTGTGGTAGAGTGTTTGGTTGAGAGGGTTGGTTAGCAAGCCCTGAGTTAGCATTTTGTTCTACTTGCTTGGGATGTGCTAACTGTGACTTTGAATCAAATGTTGGCATGTTGTGGGGGTAAGTCCTAAACAAACTCTCCATATGGGGAGTTATGTTAAGTCTTACATCCACATCATTCCTAGTCTCCAAATTACCAAAAATGAGTTTGGTCATGGATTTAGGATAACCTATTCTATTTCTATCTATCCCAGGCAGTTCAATCAATTGAGCATTGATAAGTGGATTTTATATCCACTTGGAATGCCTCCGTTCGGCTTAAATTGATTGTTTTGGACTCAAGTTGTTATAGTTTTGATGTGTTTTACTTAGTTGTGCAGATTTACGAGAATGTTGATTAAGGCTGATGCTTCTATCGTTTTTGGAGAATTAATTGATTAAAATTCGAATTTTTGAGAAGGGTTGCGCAGCTTATACTGTTTGGGCCATATCTGGAGTTCTAGAAGTCCGTTTTCAGCGATCTTACTGCCCACGCGAAGCTTGAGAGATTTTCTACAATATGGGATAGGTCTTACACGACCAGGCCACGTGTGGTGGGCCCAGGAAGCACGACCAGCAGATAGATGGGAGCAGAGAAATTACTGTTTTGCCCTTTTCTAGTTCTAATTGTATTTTGGGCAATTTTTAATACCTTAATTGAATTCTAATTGTAATAGAAGGTAATATCTTGCTGGGCAAGATTTGTAGAGCTTATTTAAACACATCCTACCATTGTAAATCATAACAATTCATAGCTTTTAATCGTATCAAGGTACTTTCAATCTTCAATTCTTTCTTCAATATTATGTTTTCATTCATTATCATTATTATTATGTTTTCTTTATTAAATATGCGTAACTAATTCTCTAATCTGAGGATTGGGTAGTATTCCTTGGTATTCATGCATGCTTGATTATGTGATTTTCTGCTTTGCTGATCTGTTAATGAGATCTTAACACAATTAGGGGAGTCATGAACCTTTGATTGTATTCTAGGGATTGTAATAAGCTTGGGAGAGAAGTTGCAATCTTAGTACATGATTTAACAGACATAATTTGAATATTAGATCGGGAGATTAATAGGAGAATTGTGAGACATATAATTCTTGGCACTTAACAGTTTATAGATATACTTTGATTGTATCACGGGAGTGACAATTAGGGTGTAGCTGTAGGCACTATATTGTAACCTGGGAGGGTACAGTATAACTTTAGAAGAATTGTTTTCAGCAAGGTAGGAACACAGATATCACATTAATATTGAGCATGTATTGAGACCAAGTGAAGAACCCCAGTTCTTAGATTGTTTTCCCATATATTTGAATCTCTGTTTAAAATCAATTCTTAGTGCTTATAATTAGTTCTTGGTTAATTTAGTTAATACACAAACCCAAAATTCTTCTCACACACTTCTAGACGTAAAGAGATAAGAAACTTGAACTTGATATTACATTCAGTCCTTCCCTGCGAACGAACACACAAAAATACTACTAACAAATTGCTCCTACCTGGCGCAATTTGCTCGTAGGAATCCTATCCCAAGTTGTAGAAAATCTCTCAGGCTTCGCGTGGGCAGTAAGATCGCTGAAAACGGACTTCTAGAACTCCAGATATGTCCAAAACAGTGTAGACTGCGCAACCGTCTCAGAAATCCGAATTTTGATTAATTTATTCTCCAAAAACGATAGAAGCATCAACCATAATCAACATTCTTGTAAATCTGCACAACTAAGCAAAACACATCAAAACTACCACAAACTTGATTCCAAGACAATCAATTTAAGCCGATTTAGAATGCTCCAAGTGGATATAAAATCAATTTATCACACCCCCAAACTTAAACCGATGCTTGTCCTCAAGCATTAACAATTACACTATCTAACTAACTAGTACCACTTCCGTAGGTGATCACGGTTGCATTTGGCATATGCAACAAGCCCTTTAAACCCCTAGGCAGCCCTAGTGGACGAGTAAGGTCTCGTGAGGGCCTATAGCGAATGTACCCACAAAATCCAATGCAATGCAATGCATGAATGCAACTAAATGAAAATGCAAATAATCTAGTACTAAAATCCTACCATACCATCAAATCCTCTCATGCCATATCAACTTAAGAATCAAAGTAAATACGCAATGTCTTGGTGTCGAAAGTGCAAGTATTCACATAGTCTACTCAATGAACATGCATAAGTTCTCACAAGTCCATGTCAAGTGTAATAATAAGTTAGTAAACATGCTAAGCCTACAAGAGTACATCTTTGAGACAAAACTCGGGATCTCATACGCAAAAACAAGTAAACACTCACAATCCACTCACAAAATAATATTCACTCAAGAACAGGGGTAAGTGTATCACTCAATTCCAACAAAATCATAAGCATGCTTGACATTTGGTATCAATCTAACTCTTAACACAACATACATCAATGACGACAATCAAAAGGTCTTTATTTGGGTTGTAACGGGGCTAGGGACAAGGTATGTCAAATAAACCAAATCAGGTGAAGTGTCAAAAGCTAGTAAGTACCATAATAAATCATACACAACACCCTATTTCCCCGCCACATAATTTTTACTAAAACAAACACTCGACTAGTCGACTAAAGTAGGATCACAACAAACACAAACATGCTCTCATAATATTTTTTTTCTTTTTTTCTCTTCTTTTTTTTCTTTTCTTTTCTCTTTCTTTTTTCTTTCTTTTTTCTTTTTTTTTCCGAGAGCTAAATATAACAAAAACAATAATATAAACAATAACAATGATCCCACAATTTTATTACACATGCCGACTATCAAACAAACAACCAAACCCAATGTTCAATATTTCCCCAAAAGTAAGACCAACAATAAACCCCTCCTTGCACACCTTATTACTCCCTTAAGCACTCTACTAGCCTTTAACAATGTGGGTTCAAATTAATGTAAGGCCAATACAAGAAAAGGTCTAGGCAAGTAATGTGGTATGTCACCGAAAAATAGGATTAAGCTCAACGGGTTAACTAATTGATCATGTAAATATGGTGTGGTAATATGGGAAAATATGTTGTTATTCCTAATTGCCTTTATCATTTTAATCGTCAAATAATGTCATGCATTTCAAGAAAGACCTCAAACAACTGCTAGCAATGCAAACAATCCGTGGACACTCAAGCAAACGAATAAATTGCAATAAATATGCAATAGGCTCAAAATCTCACTTGGTGGCAAAACATACTCAATCCCAAGCAAAAAAATCTCTCTAACGCACCTACTTGTATTCAAAGCATGCAAACTAAATCATCTTGCACATATTCATGTCCTTCTAATCACTTACAACATTCAATAAGTCTACTAGCTTCAACTTACTAGTGTATGTGTGTGCACAAGAACAAAGCATATCACTTCTCAATCAAAAGCGTCAACAACACAAAATTCCTATCAAGCATGGGTACAAATGCAACTATTAAGAACTCACATGACATACGAACATAAAAAACAGAATGTCCTATATGAAACAAACTTAAATAACACAAACATAAATGCATAATTTACTACTACTAATATGCAAAGCATGAAATCCTATATGAACACATAATACAACAACAACTACTAATCCCCCAAACCACCCCCAAACTTAAAATATTCAATGTTCGCATTGAATGGAAGTAAATACAAGGGATAGCAGAAAACATACCTGAAAACCGAAGCATACCCAACAATTTTTTTCTCGCAAAAATCCCCTTTCCTTAGCAATTGGCCTCAAAACAACCGATTAAATTTAACCTCCGCCGTCGAAAACGAAAATTTCCCAACAATAGCACTATCTCTCCCATGCTTACGAGCCAAAAGAATCAATACCCAACTCACAAGAAGCTCCACCAAAAATTACCAAGCAATACCACACCAAAAATAGGCAAATACCTAGAATAATACAAAATCCCAATTTTTCAAGAACACAAATTCGTAATCAAAATAAAATTTGAGAGAAGAAATAAACCCACTACGAATTGGAGAGGTGAACTTGCAATTAACTCCTCTTTAGAATTGAATTTTTGGAGATTTAAATAAATAGAAGAGGAATTGGATTTGTATGTCCAGGTGTGTATAAATATAAGATGATGGATAGATGAGATTTAAAAATTTAGAGTGTAGGAGAGATTTGGAGAGGTTAAGATTTGATGTAGGATAGATATAGGGATTTAGAATTGAAGAAATTTGAGTTAGGATTGAAATTGAGGTTGAAATTGTAGGCAAAAATATTAATTTTCGGGAAAAAAACTGGGCAGAAAGGGGGTATAACGCAGTCCGTAGCTGCGTTACAGGGTGTTAGGCGCGGAATGGGCAGACACGCAGGAGCAACATGCGTGTTAGGGAGATATACAGATGATGTCACGCAGGAGCAACCTGCGTTACCCAGGCGCAAATTGCGCTGAATACAGTAACGGGAGCGCAGGTTGCGTTATAGGGGCGCAACTTGCGCGAAAAAATACTGTTCACTTTTTTTTTTTTGAACAGATTTTTTTGTTTTTTTTGTTTTTTTTTTGTTTTTTTTTTCTGCACAACACTACTACTTTTTCTTTTTTTTTTTCATACAACACTCAATTTTTTTTTTTTTTCCTTCCTACACTAAACACTCATTTTTTTTTTCTTCCTACACTAATGCATGGGTTGCCTCCCACAAAGCGCTTCTTTAACGTCATTAGCTTGACGTTACTTCCAAGTCTCCATTAAGGATGATAATAGTTCGCCTGGTCCTCTCTTCGCAATACTTCATCATCATCTCGGCGGCACACTTTTTGCTCCTTCTCCTTGTTTGGCATATTCATGTAGCCACTATATCCTCTTCCAATGCCTTCACCTGTTGACCCAAAATCTGTCAATTTGTAGAACAACACACACTCGCGGGCTTCGCTTGAATATAATGGAGGAGGGTAAATGTAAGTTGCTGTAGCCTTTGGTTCCTCAAAGAGAACTTCCTCCATTGGCTCTAATGCGGTACCTCCATCTTTAAACTCTGAGACAAGTAGAAGACCTGCATCTTTCCCATGTTCTTCAGCCTCTTGGTTCGCACATACCAATTCTTGAAATTTGTGTAGCTCAGCAGTGTCTGTCCCAAATAGTACCCTTTCCAAATCTTCCGCCATCCTAACATGATCAAATTCCTCACATGGCTTGCGAATGCTCACCTCACCTTGGAATTTGTCTTCCTCAATTAAGCATACAGTACCTTGCTCCAAGTCACCGTTATTTTCTGGTGTTGCCTCTAGTATGAATTGTTGTTTCTCTTGTTCCAAGGCACTTAAAACTTGAGCAGCTAGTGTCCACATAGATTTGATAAGCTTCTCATTATTCTCTGCAAGCATCCTAATCTCCTTCCTAATCTCCTTCAAATCATCAACCTCGTCTGACTGAAAAGTAGGAATAGATTGCTGATGTTGAAACTCTTCACTACCAAAGACATATGACATATCTGGAACATCTTGCTGGTACTGTTGAGGATGATATTGAAAATATGGTTGTTCCTCATAAGTGACATATGGATCAACTCCTATGTAGTAACAATATTGTGAGGGATCATGAACGCCCAAACACCACTCACATTGCTGAGCCATGGATGTACTCGAATGTGCCCACCATGGCAACTCCTGGCCTGCCATCTTCAAACACTCAAGTACCTGAAACACACCGAACTAAACAAGAATAGATGAGAAAAAAAATCCGAGTCAGTGAAATCTAACGACCACTATTGACAAGCACATAAACCAAAAATAAAACACCGATGATCCCCAACACCGCGCGCGTGTTAAGTGATTAGTGGATTTTATATCCACTTGGAATGCCTCCGTTTGGCTTAAATTGATTGTTTTGGACTCAAGTTGTTGTAGTTTTGATGTGTTTTGCTTAGTTGTGTAGATTTACGAGAATGTTGATTAAAGTTGATGCTTCTATCGTTTTTGGAGATTTAATTGATTAAAAATATGGATTTTCCGGGAAGGCTGCGCAGCTTATACTGTTTTGGCCATATCTGGAGTTCTAGAAGTCCGTTTTCAGCGATCTTACTGCCCACGCGAAGCTTGAGAGATTTTCTACAATATGGGATAGGTCTTACACGACCAGGCCGCGTGTGGTGGGCCCAGGAAGCACGACTAGCAGATAGATGGGAGCAGAGAAATTACTGTTTTGCCCTTTTCTAGTTCTAATTGTATTTTGGGCAATTTTTAATACCTTAATTGAATTCTAATTGTAATAGAAGGTAATATCTTGCTGGGCAAGATTTGTAGAGCCTATTTAAACACATCCTACCATTGTAAATCATAACAATTCATAGCTTTTAATCGTATCAAGGTACTTTCAATCTTCAATTCTTTCTTCAATATTATGTTTTCATTCATTATCATTATTATTATTTTTTCTTTATTAAATATGTGTAACTAATTCTCTAATCTGAGGATTGGGTAGTATTCCTTGGTATTCATGCATGCTTGATTATGTGATTTTCTGCTTTGCTGATCTGTTAATGAGATCTTAACACAATTAGGGGAGTCATGAACCTTTGATTCTATTCTAAGGATTGTAATAAACTTGGGAGAGAAGTTGCAATCTTAGTACATGATTTAACAGACATAATTTGAATATTAGATCGGGAGATTAATAGGAGAATTGTGAGACATATAATTCTTGGCACTTAACAGTTTATAGATATACTTTGATTGTATCACGTGAGTGACAATTAGGGTGTAGCTGTAGGCACTATATTGTAGCCTGGGAGGGTACAGTATAACTTTAGAAGAATTGTTTTCAGCAAGGTAGGAACACAGATATCACATTAGTATTGAGCATGTATTGAGACCAAGTGAAGAACCCCAGTTCTTAGATTGTTTTCCAATATATTTGAATCTCAGTTTAAAATCAATTCTTAGTGCTTATAATTAGTTCTTGGTTAATTTAGTTAATACACAAACCCAAAATTCTTCTCACAAACTTCTAGACGTAAAGAGATAAGATACTTGAACTTGATATTACATTCAGTCCTTCCCTGCGAACGAACACATAAAAATACTACTAACAAATAAATTATCCAAGAACTAATTATAAGCACTAAGAATTGATTTTAAACTGAGATTCAAATATATGGGAAAACAATCTAAGAACTGGGGTTCTTCACTTGGTCTCAATACATGCTCAATATTAATGTGATATCTGTGTTCCTACCTTGCTGAAAACAATTCTTCTAAAGTTATACTGTACCCTCCCAGGCTACAATATAGTGCCTACAGCTACACCCTAATTGTCACTCACGTGATACAATCAAAGTATATCTATAAACTGTTAAGTGCCAAGAATTATATGTCTCACAATTCTCCTATTAATCTCCCGATCTAATATTCAAATTATGTCTGTTAAATCATGTACTAAGATTGCAACTTCTCTCCCAAGCTTATTACAATCCCTAGAATACAATCAAAGGTTCATGACTCCCCTAATTGTGTTAAGATCTCATTAACAGATCAGCAAAGCAGAAAATCACATAATCAAGCATGCATGAATACCAAGGAATACTACCCAATCCTCATATTAGAGAATTAGTTACGCATATTTAATAAAGAAAACATAATAATAATGATAATGAATGAAAACATAATATTGAAGAAAGAATTGAAGATCGAAAGTACCTTGATATGATTAAAAGCTATGAATTGTTATGATTTACAATGGTAGGATGTGTTTAAATAAGCTCTACAAATCTTGCCCAGCAAGATATTACCTTCTATTACAATTAGAATTCAATTAAGGTATTAAAAATTGCCCAAAATACAATTAGAACTAGAAAAGGGCAAAACAATAATTTCTCTGCTCCCATCTATCTGCTGGTCGTGCTTCCTGGGCCCACCACACGCGGCCTGGTCGTGTAAGACCTATCCCATATTGTAGAAAATCTCTCAAGCTTCGCGTGGGCAGTAAGATCGCATACGAATCTTATAATTAGGTTAATTGTTTCTTATTGTTTAGATTTTATCTTTGTATATATTTTTCTTTTCTTTCTTTTTGTATTTCTTTCTTTGGTGTGTCTACAGGTTTTTTGAGGTAGACAACTTAAACAGGTTTTGAGGAGAGAGACTAGATGGAGTACAACTTTGGTTGGAACAATGCTCAGAATTTCTACAACAGTCAGGAACAATATCAAGACTTCAATCCTTACCCACAATTCAATTCTTATGAGGATTGTAATGCATATCAGGTGAATTCGTTCTATTCTGAGAACTCATTTTATGCTCCATATGCCCCTAGCAATGATTATTCATATTCGTTTGAAAATCAATATCATGATGATGTTTATCCATATATGTGTAATGATGTTGATATGAGTTTAACTCAGTCTAATCCTTATTTACCTGCTGATTGGGAGATTGCGCTTAATAAAATGATTCAAGGAACTCAGTCTAATCCTCCCTTACTTTCTTTGGGAGTTTTTGATGAACCAACTTTAGAGATTGCTAGTGACAATGATATTCCATGTGATTCAATAGCTTGGTACGAGGAGAATGCTAAACTAAATAATTTTATTTGGGAAGTTCGAGCAGTGTGGCATGAAGGTTGTTATCGAACTCCCCCGTGTGTCAATTTTCCTCTATGCCATGATTCTTGTTTAGCAATTGATGATAATGTTGTGTCTGATGAGTCTACTTGTGTAGTTGATAATTGCCCCATGCGCATTAATGATAATTTGGATGCAATTGAAATTCTACCAAATCTAGAAAATTTTGAGCTTAATACATTGGTAGACGAGATTAAAATTGATGAGTGTCCAATTATAGAAGAGAAGGAAGTTAAGATTGATGAAATTGAAAATCTTGCTTTAGAGTATAAGGATCCGATTTTGGAGGACTATATGAGTCGTACTTATAATGATTATTCTGACGACTTTTCTAGCTATTTTGATGTTTCCAAGTCTCTTGAGCATGATAGGTTCTTGAAAGTTTTCGTACCTTTCAATGGATCTAAGGCATATATGCACATCATAATTTTATTACTAATTCGTAAATATGTGAATCTATTTGCTTTTTCTCCTCACTGAAGATTTTATGTGCAAATACGTCAAGCTATTGACGTTAAAGAAGCGCTTCGTGGGAGGCAACCCACGCATTAGTTTGAAAAAAAAAATCGAGTTTTTGGGTGTAACGCAGACTGCTCCTGCGTTACTGGTGTTTCCGCAGATTGCAGCTGTGTAACGTAGGATGCGCCTGCGTTACTGTATGTGCCGCAGTTTGCCTGGTTGTCACGCAGCCTGCGTCTGCGCGTCTGGATGTGGTGCAGATTGCTTCAATGCGCGAGCAGGTTGCTTGATGCAGTTGATGTCCGAATTTTTGTTTTCAGAGGCTGTCTATATAAAAAAAAAAAAAACATTTCATCCCCATTCTATTTATATCCCTATCCTAAATCTAATTCTTTTCCTATTTCAATTTCAAAACTTCCCATCTTTTCTTCAAAAATTCTAAACCTATTTCTATTCTAATTATTATTATTATTATTATTATTTTATTATTATTATTATTATTATTATTCTTATTATTATTTTTATTATTTTTTATATTTATTATTATTATTATTATTATTATTGTTGTTATTATTTATTATTATTATTTATTATTCTTAATATTATTTTTTTTTATGCCCACCTATACATACAATTCCATTTCCTCTTTTATTTATTTAAATATCTAAAAATTCAATTCTAAAGAGGAATTAATTGCAAGTTCACCTCTTTGATTCGTATTGGGTAAATCTTTTTCTCTAATCTTATTTTTATTACGAATTTGTGTTCTTGTCAATTGGATTTTGTAGTGTTCAGGCAAGGTGGCCAGTCTATGGAGCTCGTACGCAGTATCCACCGCCAGATTCTGATTCCTCCGAGGAGGAGGACGAGTAGGTATGTTTTCTGCTATCCCTTGTATTTACTTCCATTCAATGCGGACATTGAATATTTTAAGTTTGGGGGTGGTTTGAGGGATTAGTAATTGTTGTTGTATTATTTGTTCATGTAGGATTTCATGCTTTGCATATTAGTAGTAGTAAATTATGCATTTATGTTTGTGTTATCTACGTTTGTTTCATATAGGACATTCTGTTTTTATGTTCGTATTTCATGAGAGTTCATAATAGTTTGCATTTGCACCCATGCTTGATAGGAATTTTGTGTTGTTGACGCTTTTGATTGAGAAGTGATATGCTTTGTTCTTGTGCACACACATACACTAGTAAGTTGAAGCTAGTAGACTTATTGAATGTTGTAAGTAATTAGAAGGACATGAATATGTGCAAGATGATTTAGTTTGCATGCTTTGAATACAAGTTGGTGCGTTAGAGAGATGTTTGCTTGGGATTGAGTATGTTTTTCCACCAAGTGAGTTTTTGAGCCATATTGCATATTTTTTGCAATTTATTCGTTTGCTTGAGTGTCCACGGATTGTTTGCATTGCTAGCAGTTGTTTGAGGTCTTTCTTGAAACGCATGACATTATTTGACGATTAAAATGATAAAGGCATTTAGGAATAACCGCATATTTCCCATATTACCACACCATGTTTACATGATCAATTAGTTAACCCGTTGAGCTTAATCCTATTTTTCGGTGACACACCACATTACTTGCCTATATCTTTTTCTTGTATTGGCCTTACATTAATTTGAACCCACATTGTCAAAGGCTAGTATAGTGCTTAAGGGAGTAATAAGGTGTGCAAGGAGGGGTTTATTGTTGGTCATACTTTTCGGGAAAATATTGAGATTGGGTTTGGTTGTTTACTTGATAGTTGGCATATGTAATAAATTGGGGGATCATTGTTATTATTTATATTATTGTTTTATTTAGCTCTCGGAAAAAAAAATAGAAAAAAAAAAGAAAAAAAAGAGAAAAAAGAAAAAAAAATATTATGAGAGCATGTTTGTGTTTGTTGTGATCCTACTTTAGTCGACTAGTCGAGTGTTCTTAGTAAAATTTATGTGGGGGGAAAATAGAGTGTTGTGTATGATTTATTATGGTGCTTACTAGCTTTTGACACTTCACCTGTTTTTGGCTTATTTGACATACCTTGTCCCTAGCCCACGTTACAACCGAATGAAGACCTTTTGATTATTGTCATTGATGTATGTTGTGTTAAGAGTTAGATTGATACCAAATGTCAAGCATGTTTATGATTTTGTTGGAATTGAGTGATACACTTACCCTTGTTCTTGAGTGAATATTCTTTTGTGAGTGGATTGTGAGTGTTTGCTTGTTTTTGCGTATGAGATCCCGAGTGTTGTCTCAAAGATGTGCTCTTGTAGGTTTAGCATGTTTACTAACTTATTCTTACACTTGACATGGACTTGTGAGAACTTATGCATGTTCATTGAGTAGACTATGTGAATACTTGCATTTTCGACACCAAGACATTGCGTATTTACTTTGATTCTTAAGTTGATATGGCATGAGAAGATTTGAAGGTATGGTAGGCTAGATTAATTGCATTTTTCATATTAGTTGCATTCATGCATTATATTGCATTAGATTAAATGGATTTTGTGGGTACATTCGCTATAGACCCTCACGAGACCTTACTCGTCCACTAGGGCTGCCTAGGGGTTTAAAGGGCTTGTTGCATATGCCAAATGCAACCGTGATCACCTACGGAAGTGGTACTAATTAGGTAGTTGTAATTGTTTATGCTTGAGGACAAGCATCAGTTTAAGTTTGGGGGTTTGATAAGTGGATTTTATATCCACTTGGAATGCCTCCGTTCGGCTTAAATTGATTGTTTTGGACTCAAGTTGTTGTAGTTTTGATGTATTTTGCTTAGTTGTGCAGATTTACGAGAATGTTGATTAAGGTTGATGCTTCTATCATTTTTGGAGAATTATTTGATTAAAATTCGGATTTTTGAGAAGGGCTGCGCAGCTTATACTGTTTGGACCATATCTGGAGTTCTAGAAGTCCGTTTTCAGCGATCTTACTGCCCACGCGAAGCTTGAGAGATTTTCTACAATATGGGATAGGTCTTACACGACCAGGCCGCGTGTGGTGGGCCCAGGAAGCACGACCAGCAGATAGATGGGAGCAGAGAAATTACTGTTTTGCCCTTTTCTAGTTCTAATTGTATTTTGGGCAATTTTTAATACCTTAATTGAATTCTAATTGTAATAGAAGGTAATATCTTGTTGGGCAAGATTTGTAGAGCTTATTTAAACACATCCTACCATTGTAAATCATAACAATTCATAGCTTTTAATCGTATCAAGGTACTTTCAATCTTCAATTCTTTCTTCAATATTATGTTTTCATTCATTATCATTATTATTATGTTTTCTTTATTAAATATGCGTAACTAATTCTCTAATCTGAGGATTGAGTAGTATTCCTTGGTATTCATGCATGCTTGATTATGTGATTTTCTGCTTTGCTGATCTGTTAATGAGATCTTAACACAATTAGGGGAGTCATGAACCTTTGATTGTATTCTAGGGATTGTAATAAGCTTGGGATAGAAGTTGCAATCTTAGTACATGATTTAACAGACATAATTTGAATATTAGATCGGGAGATTAATAGGAGAATTGTGAGACATATAATTCTTGGCACTTAACAGTTTATAGATATACTTTGATTGTATCACGGGAGTGACAATTAGGGTGTAGCTGTAGGCACTATATTGTAACCTGGGAGGGTACAGTATAACTTTAGAAGAATTGTTTTCAGCAAGGTAGGAACACAGATATCACATTAATATTGAGCATGTATTGAGACCAAGTGAAGAACCCAGTTCTTAGATTGTTTTCCCATATATTTGAATCTCAGTTTAAAATCAATTCTTAGTGCTTATAATTAGTTCATGGTTAATTTAGTTAATACACAAACCCAAAATTCTTCTCACACACTTCTAGACGTAAAGAGATAAGAAACTTGAACTTGATATTACATTCAGTCCTTCCCTGCGAACGAACACACAAAAATACTACTAACAAGCATTTTAAAATTAAGAACAGATTGAATAAAGCGAGAGAAGAAAATGTCAGTACCTCTCTTAGTTGTGTTCTTACAAATTCTCCCATACATCTCTTGTAGGATGATTTGACCAACATCTATCTTCTTTCCATAGGCCAGTGCATAGCCAATTTGTTGCGCAGGTGCACTGATTTGATCAAAGCTTGATTTCCTGGCATTGAAGACTTGAAGAAAAGTTGCAAACACATAGCTCCACTCCTTTCTCTGATTCTTCCTGTTTAATTTTCACAGATTGATCCCATCTGAGTAGTTGATGAACTCAAAGAATTCTTCTAACTCTGCATTCGTGGCCAGTATGTCATATGACTCTTGTTGTAGGCCCAGTGCTTGATTCATGTCTGCAGTGGTGATAGTGATTTCTTGGTCCTGAATCTTGCTGTAGATTATGTATGAAGTTATTGCGCTTTCCAGGGCTACAACTTCCACAATAGCAGTTCCCCAAAACTGTTCTAGAATGTCTAGATACAGTGTTGGGTTGGCAGAGAGTGCATCCTTGATGTATGATTCAGCCATCCACTTTACAAAGCACTTGAAGTTCGCATTGGGTGCTTCAACATCACTGGTTAGGGCGATAAAATTGGTGTTGAACTTCACTGTTGCCATTGATACAGAGAGAAGAGAAGAAAAAGTAAAGGTTGAAGAGGAAATTTAGCTTTTTGCAGTTAGGGTTTTCAGAGGTTTTGGGAGTTTAGATGCTTGAGAAATCGAATGAAATGAATCGAATGGATGTAAAATTGTATAAGTATGAAGTACTTGAAATGTCGATTAGATGTATGTTTTGTATCGACAAGTCAGGCATTCGAGAAGTAGAACACAACTATTCGATAACTCAAGAAAACGCTTATTCGAGAACTCAAGCAGGTTGAAACTCACAGCTGGCAGTTATCTAACTTAGAAATAAATCTAAATTAGGTAAAATATGTTTTTATGAGTAATTCTGAATTTTGAATAAAAATCCAAAATTGTTTAAAATTCAGCGAGAAATTAGGCTTTTCAAATGATTCGAGAACTCAAACATGCTATTCGAGAATTCTATCAATAGAGAACTTAAATACCTTATTCGAGAACTCACTCATGTCTCTGTTCGAGTTCTCTAAAAGTCACTAATCGAGAACTCGGGAGTGTCCTGAATAGGCTTTTAGAGAAGTCGACCACTAACACTGAAATGAACCATTCGAGAAGTCTGACTTATCGAACTATTCCTTTTACTCATAGAAACTCAATTTTCACTATCTTTTAAAATTTACCAACCATATTCATTCAAGAATATTCTAGCAAATTAAACAGTGATTTTCTCAAAATTTCATAGAGATTTCAAGTTAACAAGAAAATATGATTTTCCAAATATGCAACAGATTTGAAATATTTATAAATCATATTTCAGCCAACACTTACTCCAAAAATATTGAGAATTTAGATAAAGTAAGTTTTTACTACTGCAACAATCTAGATGTTGTATTCACTTATCCAGAATCTGAAGAATTCAGCATTCCAATCTCACTAACCAACCTTGTGAAGGTGGCTTCATCTAATGGCTTAGTGAATATATCAGCTAGTTGTTTATCTGTAGAAATATAATGCAACTCAATGGTTTCATTAGTTGCATGTTCTCTAATGAAATGATATCTGATGTCAATGTGCTTTGTCCTAGCTAGAATGATTGACAGGATTGGCAACTATAGAGATTGCACTTGTGTTGTCACACATGATTGGAATTCTTTCCAACACAAGTCCATAATCTTTAAGTTGATTTCTAATCCAAAGCACTTGAGCACAGCAACTTCCAGCAGCTATGTATTCAGCCTCAGCTGTAGAAGTTGACATAGATTGTTGTTTCTTGCTATACCAAGAGACTAACCTTTGTCCAAGAAACTGGCAGCTACCTAAGGTGCTTTTCCTATCCACTCTGCATCCAGCATAATCAGCATCAGAATAACCAACCAGATTGAACCCTGTGTCCTTAGGATACCATAAACCCAAGTTTAGAGTGCCCTTCAGATATCTAAAGATCCTTTTTATAGCAATCAAATGTGATTCTTTTGGATTTGACTGAAACCTTGCACACAAGCATGTAGCAAACATGATGTCTGGCCTACTTGCAGTGAGATAGAGTAAAGAACCAACCATGCCTCTGTAGACTGAAATATCTACTTTCTTGCCTTTAGCATCTTCATCTAATTTAGTGGCAGTAGTCATGGGTGTCTTTGCAGGTGAGTAGCCTTCCAAGTCAAACTTCTTCAATAAATCCTTGATGTACTTGGTTTGACTGATAAAGATACCATCCTTCCTTTGACTAACTTGCAATCCAAGAAAGAATGTCAACTCTCCCATCATACTCATCTCATATTTGCTCTGCATTAGCTTAGAGAACTTTTCACACAGCTTCTCATTAGTAGAACCAAATATGATATCATCCACATAGATCTGAACTAAGATGATATCATCACCATGTTTCTTGTGGAACAGTGTCTTGTCCAGTGTGCCTCTAGTGAATTGATTTTCAAGGAGAAATTGAGATAAAGTATCATACCATGCCCTTGGAGCCTGCTTAAGTCCATACAGTGCCTTAAGCAGTCTGTAGACAAATTCTGGGAACTATGGATCCTCAAAGCCAGGTGGTTGTTGCACATAAACTTCTTCTTCCAACTCTCCATTCAGAAATGCACTCTTGACATCCATTTGATAAACTTTAAAGTTTGAGTGAGCAGCAAATGCCAAGAATATTCTGATGGCTTCCAATCTAGCAACAGGGGCAAATGTCTCATCATAATCAATGCCTTCCTGTTGAGAGTATCCTTTTGCAACCAACCTTGCTTTGTTTCTTACTATTACACCATCTTCATCCATCTTATTCTTCAGAACCCATTTAGTTCCAACAATGGTTCTATTCTTTGGTGCAGGCATAAGTTCCCATACTTTGTTCCTTTCAAATTGATTCAGCTCCTCTTGCATGGCAATAATCCAATCTGGATCCAACAGTGCATCATCAAGTTTCTTAGGTTCAACCTGAGATAGGAAACAACCATAGAGACACTCATTCTGAGTAGCTCTCCTAGTCCTTACTCCTGCATTAGGATCTCCAATGATTTGCTCTGCAGTGTGTGATCTATCCCATTTCCTTGAGTGCTCAGCCTGATTTCTCATTCTTGATGTTGCTTCATCATCCAAATCATGATCATTCTCATTTCCTCCCCCTGTGAGATTGCTACTACTCACAGGTGTGCCTTGGATGCTTGTTTCTCCACTGTTGATTGGCACAAATTCTTCTCTTGTATTATCATTCACTTGAGTCTGTTGAACTTGAGTTTCAACTTCAGTTTCAGTCTCTTCATCAGAATCATCTAGATTATCAAACTTCAATGGATCTTTATCTTCATCATTGGCTTCTTCTAGTCCAGGTAGTTTGCTGTCATCAAATATCACATCTGTGCTTTCCATAATTTTCTTTTGACTGATGACATAAACTTTGTATGCAATTCTTTCCATAGAGTAGCCAAGAAAAATTCCTTCAAATGCCTTTGTATCAAACTTACCAACATATTCAGAATTATCCTTCAATACAAAGCATTTGCTTCCAAAAGTATGAACATACTTTAGAGTAGGCTTCTTTCCAGTCATCAAATTGTAAGGTGTCTTTCCAGTGTTTTTGTTGATGAGGGTTCTGTTCTTGATATAGAATGCAGTGCTCACAGCCTCAGCCCAAAAACATGTAGGCATCTTTGCATCAAGTAACATTGTTCTAGCAGCCTCAATCAGAGTTCTATTCTTTCTCTCAACAACTCCATTTTGTTGTGGAGTCCTTGGAGCTGAGAATTGCTGAGAAATTCCATTCTCTTTACAGAATGCTTCGAGTATGGCATTTCTGAACTCTGTTCCATTATCACTTTTTAATGCAATCACACTTGCATTGTTGGCCTTTGCTTCCTCGTCAACTTTCTTTATGTGCTCAATGATTACTTGTGGGGCCTCATCTTTTGATGTCAAAAATTCCACCCATGTATACCTTGTAAAGTCATCAACCATCACTAAGGCATACTTCTTTCTTCCTAGTGACATGACATTGACAGGCCCAAACAAATCCATATGAATGAGTTGCAGCCAACAATCTTCATTTGATGCTTTTGAGTAGAAGCAACAAATTTTGTCCCTGTTTGCAGAGTCCATATTGGCTATAAACAGGCTTCCTTTCCTTACTCCAGATAGAGCAAAGTCACCAGTCTTCTTGTGGGTGATCAAACATTCATCTTTGTCAAAATCCACCTTGAATCCCCTATCAGTAAACTGACCAACACTTAGCAGATTATGCTTGAGTCCCTTGACCAGTGCTACATCTTCACTGATGACATTTCCAACTTTCAACTTGCCATATCCCAATGTGTTACCCATGCTGTCATCTCCAAAAGCAACCATTGGGACAGCCTTCTCCTCATACTGTGATGAGCAGGGCCATATCACCAGTCATATGATTTGAGCATTCACTGTCCAAAATCCACATGACCTTCTTTTCACTTTCTTTGCCCTGCAAACACAAAGGTATTACTTCTCCTTTGGTACCCAAACAAGTTTGGGTCCATGTGACTTAGAAACAGTTTTATCATAAACAACATGCTTATCAACTTTCTTGGTGTTAGTCTTCTTGTCTTAGAAGTCTTAGAGCCTGAGGCCTCAGACTTAGGTGACAAAGGTACCTTCCTAGCTTTAGGAGGACTTGAAGACTTTGACCTTGTGTAGTGTGTGTGAGAATTGTGACTGATACAACCATCAATGAATTGCCTTCTCAAATTGAAACAACTAGTGATAACATTCATATTGCATGGCATACAGTCAAATTTATCACAAAATGGTGCATCTATATGTCTTAGAGGCACAGAGCAGTCATAGAAAGGTTTGGGCACACTACCAACAGGTTTCTTACATGCATGAGTTAGATGATTGGTACTAAAACAGTTCTGATAAGTTTTCCTAGGGGCATTAGGCATATAAGCATAGTTATTATTTTTGTTAATCCCTAACTTGCCATTTCTGTTATGTTTCTTCTTAGTCCCTTTCTTCTCAGATTCACTCTTCCCAGCTGAAACAAATTTAACAAACTTCTTAGGTCTTGACCTATTACCTACTGGCTCCTTGGCTTTTGACTTGACACTCTCACTCTTAGAGGATGCTTGTTGTTCACTGGATTGTGCCTCATCTTCATCATTTAACATTTGCTTGATGAGTAAGGCATCCTCATCAATTTCAAATGTTGATTCTTTAAAAATAGGAGTCTCAGTCTTTTTCAAGATGTGAGGGACTTCCTCGTGAACAACAGTGTCATTTTCAATGACAGCATAGCCTTTTCTCTGGTTAAGAGTGCCGTAGTCAAGTCCAATAGCAGTTTTGGGTTTTGCTTGAATTTTCTCACAGTAGGATTGCACTAGACCATATGATTTCGTAAACGTTTTCAGTTTGAATTCATTTTCAGCTAATTCATCCCTAAGAGCCTTTTCAACCTGACTAGCACACAAAACCTTATTCTGCAGATATTCAACTTCTTTCTTAAGGTTTTCTACTTGCATAGCAGTTAGCTCAAGTTCCTCATTCTTTTTTATTAACATTTCATTTCTAGTAGACAGTTTAGTAATCTCTTCATTAGCAGCAGTCATACTAGTATGAATGTTAAACATCTCAACAGATAGTTGTTCAATCATGCATTTATACTCAGAAACAGACATGTCTATAGTAGTGCGAGATGGTACCTGAGGATCTGATGGAGATGTGTCATCCTTGGAATTAGCCATCAAGGCATAATTGCAAAATTCTTGTTCCTCTCCATCATTGTCAGAATCATCCCAACACTTCCCTTCAGCTATGTAGGCCTTACCTTGTGTCTGCTTTTTCAGAAGGGCCTCAAACTTAGCTTCGAGCTCAAGATAATCTCTATCCTTCTTTTTAGGCTTCTTGCATTCACTGGAAAAATGCCCTAGGTCATTGCATCTATAACACCTTACAGATGACCTATCCACATGGCTGGTTTTGAACTTATTCTTGTTTTGTTTCACAGGTGCCTTGCTCCTGTTGAATGAATGGTTTTGGGTTTTGGGTTTGAAGGGTTGATTCCTCTTAAATCTGATGTTTGGAAATTTTCTGGCCATGAAAGCATATGAAGTGTTTTCCATCCCATCTAGTTCTTCAAGAGTATAGAACTCATCTTCCTCCTTCTCCTCAACAGGTTCACTTACCTCAGCTTCAGTTTCTTCATCTTCTACTACCTCCTCTATCCTTAATTGGCTTGTAGATGCTTCTAGGTCTTGAATAGATTTGTTGACAATCAAGGCACATGATGTGTTTATCATTCTGCCTTGGTTAGCTTGGATAGCCCTTTTCTGAAGCAACTCAAGCTCATGAGTTTTTAAAACCCCATAGAACACATCATATGTAACTTTGTTCAAATCTCTTTCCCTTAGAGAAATGACCCTTTGCTCTAGATGATTTGGTGAAGATAGCAGAAACTTCATGTTCAATTCCTTGGTGCTGTAAACCTTGCCATTCATCTGCAACTCAGTAACTAGCTTGTGAAATCTCTCAAACATCTCTGTGATGCTTTCCTTGGATTGTGCCATGAAAGCTTCATACTGTGTGACCAGTATCTATTTCTTGTTCTCTCTGACCTCATCAGTTCCTTCATATAACACCTCAATGTGATCCCATATTTCTTTGGCAGTGGTACATGAAGCAATGTTTGCAAACATTGACATGTCCATGGAATCTATAATCAGCAACATGAGGTGACTATCAAGGGCAACCATCTCCTTTTCTAATTCTGTCCATTTGGATGGATCCTTAGCCACATAAGATCTTGGAATAGTAGTGGTTCCAACAGTCTTTTCAGGAATCTCCTGTTGGGGAACAAATGGACCATTCTTGAGAATCTCAGGATACAAATGATGAGATGCTTTGATGAACAACTGCATCTTGATCTTCCAGAGGTTGTAGTTTTCTTTGTCAAACTTAGGGACTTTCCATTCCTGTGGTCTTTGGTGTATTCGAACTCATGATCGTTTTCTGTTTTTGAATAAACAGCCCGCTCTGATACCACTTGTTGAGTATAGAATACAGTAAAAGAATACAGAGGGGGGGTGAATGGATTCTTGAACTTTTCTTGGTTGAGTCTATGTAGCAGATAAGTGTTTGTGTGTGCAAAGATATAGGTGCGGATAAAGAACAACACAAGTCACAATATCACTTTAATCTAATGTATTATTAGATAAAGGTTGCTACAATCTGTGAATACAAATGATAGTATTCTCAGCTTCGTTTTTCTCAGAGAGATATGGCTTACAATGAATATGAAAAACTTGACTCACCAAAAGTTAATTGCTAAGGAAGTGAGGCTGTATCCTTATATAACATGGATACAACCTACTTACTACAAATAAGGTAGTTAAAACAAATTACTTTCTAGTCTGTCTATCCTATTTGAGTAAGAGTCCAAATGGTTACAGATTTGACTTTGCAAAGCCTGTTCAGATCCACTTCTTTAGCCCTTTTTCTCTTCTATATCTCTCCAAGCTTCTTTGTAGGCTTTCCAGAGCACGTTACAGATTGAGGTCCATAAAGTGCATTGGCTTGTTGCAGGTTTCTGACTTGTACAATTTCTTCAGTATTTTGTCTCCAAGAATGTATTCGAGAAGTGACTAAGTAAGTGATTCGAGAACTAGAATTGACTTGATCGATAACTCTGAGTTCTCGAACACTGTTATATTGACATATCGAATTACTTCTCGAATAGCTCTTTTTCATCAGGATTCCTTGAGTTGTCGAATAGAACACTTGACTTATCGAATCCTTGAGATATCGAATAGCTTTCTGAGTCCTTGAGATATCGAATGGAACTTTGACTTGTTGACTTCTTGAGAACTCGAATACCACTTTGACTTGTTGACTTCTTGAGTTCTCGAATAGAGCAGTAGACATATCGAATCTCTGAGATATCGAATGAGATATCGAATGAGATATCGAATAGTGTATTCAGAGATATCGAATAGTGTCTTGAGATATCGAATCCCTGACTTCTCGAATGCTAGACTTCTCGAATAGACAAATGTAATTCTCGAATTGGTACTTAGGTAAATTCTTCACTTTCTTCAAATCCCAACTGTGATTATTTGATAGTCTTTATCTTCTTGCTTGAGCCATGAACCTTGGAACTTCTTTCAAGCATTATTCTTGACTATATAAGTACAGTTACACAACTAGGATTTGGTGCCTATTACAAGTACAGAACAAGTAGAGACACCAACTAGAGGTTCCCTCAGTTAAGAGGTCATGTAAGTAATGCAAAGCATTACAAACAATTAGGCTTGTTATTTGATGTAAACAGGCATGCCTCTGTGACTAACAGTTTTTATAAAAAAAATTAGGGCTGTGATGTGGCGTGTACGTGGCCGCTGACAGTGCATCCCAGTCATCAATTTAACTGTCAAAAAGACGGAAAGAATTTTTGACTGACGGCGATGGGGAAAAGAGAAAAAAAAAGGAAAGTGCAGTGATGACTTCGATAGTACAATAGGCTAAACGGAAATTTTACAAAAATACAGTAGGGAAAGTAACCTTTTGCCCCTATCTATACTATATATACTATATTTGTAGTTTGGTTAATCTTTTATCTTTTGTTATCCCTCCTTCATATCTTTTATTTTTTTTATCCCTCATTCATAACCATTAGACATTAATTAAAATAGATCATAACAGTTAGATATAACAATACTAAAAATTGTTATATAAGAGGTCAAAAGTTTTATTTTTCACCAATAATATATTAATTTATATTTAATATTAAAAAGTATTATATACAAAGATGTAAGGTTCGAATTTTTCTAATAACATATTAAAATTAATATTTATAATATTATATTATACTATAAATAAATTAGAAAAATTAAAAGTAAGACCTATAAGCTAACATAATAACATGGACAGTCGAGAACATAACTTTTTTTCATGCTAATGGATTGCAAACTCGTATAGGGAATAAAATGAAGAAATCATATATAAATATTAGCCTATAATTCTTGCAATGCACGATTGTTTTAAGTTATTACTTTAAAATACATACATATATATATATATATATATTACATAAAAATTATTTTTTTAACTTTTATGTAAAAGAAAAAGTGAAATTTATCTAATCATAATCATGTAGACCTTTTTTCGATTTTTATATAAAATTTTCTATATTGTAAGTGTTTTTCAGATTTTGTGTAGTTTTTGACTACATAACTTATTACTCGTGTGATGCATGGATGTATTTTTTAATATTTTTTGTTTTATACCCATATTTTCGTATACAGTTTTCAATTCGTAGAAAAATAAATTATAGAAGATAATAAAATATTGTAATACATGTTTGATAGTATTTTAACAATAGTTTTTTAATAATTAATAATATGTTGTTGACGGAAATTGAATCTTAAACTCGTGAGAGTAGTTTATAAAATAATATTCTCTCCATCCCATTTTATGTGAACCTTATTTCTTTTTGGTACGTCCCAAAAAGAATGAACCTATTATACTTACTATTTTTGAACACTACTTTTCACTATTACACCCACTACTTCTCTATTTTATACTCCTTTTTTATTAAATAAACATTATTACACATTTACACTCACTACTTTCCTCCACTATCTCAAATCTATTAGTATTAAATATTAATAAGTCCCACCACTTTACCCACTTTTCAACTAGCTTTACTCTTTTTTTACTACCTTTTCTTAATTTCCGTGAAAGTCAAACCAAGTTGTATAATTCGGGACGGTGGGAGTATATATATTTAATAGAGATATGTTATTTGTGGGATTCGAACTTGGAACCTATAAGAGTATTTCAAATATTAGAAAAAGAATATTCTTTTAGCATTAGATCCAACGGTTCTTATTTATTTATCTTCAAATTTAACCGTTGTTATTGAGTGTCAAAAAAAAGTGTACCAAACCGACAATCAAATATACACTGTTTCGCTTATAATAGTATGATATAGATAGATATGCATTTTCCTATTTATAAATTATCACATCTATTTCATCAAATTGTCAGTACATGTTTTTAGATGTTTCATCCTATTATTAATATTTTATAAAATAAAATAAACTTTTTTTATTTTAATAAATTTCTTTATTATCAATTATGTTCTCTTTCACCTGTTTTAATCTTCATATCCCTTCCGAATTAAATGAATATTAGTAACAATTAGATGTAACCGAGTATAGTAAACTAAAATAATGTAAAAGGAAGCCATTCAGCCCAATATATACTGGTATTAAGTTGATTTTCTTAAGAAAAATGCTACAGCCACCAAATTAGTTCCCAAATTTTGAACATGGTATTAATTTGATTGGATATAATAATAATGGGCCCGTCAGGGCCATCAAATTAAAATATCACAAAATGCCAACTAATTAGTTCCACATCATTTGATATCAAAATTTGATACCCAATTTGGTGACGGTAGGTTATTCCCTTTTTTGTCACAGTCGCAAATCCATTCTCTTTTATATTTGAGTGTATTTGACCAAAGTAGAGCCAGCATATCCTAGTAATTCATTCATTTTTCTAATAAAAAAGATATATCAGTAGACCAGAATAGTGTTGAAGATATTGAAACTACTCCTATAATTTACAGATGTCTCCATCGGAAAAACTAATATTCCGTACCATGCATGCCTAAAAACTGCTACTTAGAATATTATATACTCATCTAACGAATCTTCGCCTTTCGAATTTTCCATATGATCGTCAAGAATCATGCTGAAGCTAGTTTAGATATAGCTGAACTTTCTATGACCTCTTTCACATGTTTTTACCTTGCCGCCACAAACTCCAGTTCAGAATCACAAGTGAAACAGTGACGGAATTAATTGGGCTAACTAGACTTCAAGTTTCTCTTATATCTAAGTTAATATCTAAGTTAATATCAAGTATTTTCACTGCATATATATTTCAAATCGTGGTTCCGTCACTGAGTGGGAACTGCAAATTTGGAATGCCAAAGGAAATCTGCACTTTTGAGTTGAGAATATACACATTGCATATTACATAAACACACATATGTATTAATTAATGCATGCTTGTTTACATATATTTGGTAGCTAGCTGGCTGTTCAAACGCTCGAGTCTCTAAAATTGGGCTTTCATCAGAATTATTGCCATGATTCGCATATCAAGAGTTAATTAGATGCTTTTTTTACTGCAATCAAATACTATATAAGATATGGTACCGTGCAGACAGAAGTCACAAATTATGTGTAATGTGTTTGGTAAATAAAACTGCAGATTAGAGAAGTTAAAAAGTTACTTGAGGTTAAAAACAGGTACTGTACGTAATCAAGTATCCCTTTTTTGAAATTCAATTGAAGGTTAAAAACATGTTGAAACAGATTGTCATTTCATTCGTGACAAGTTGGCTTCTGGTGCTATATCTATTCAGTTTGTTCCTTCTTAATTATGCTCAAATTGCTGATGTCTTTACCAAACAGCTCTCAGTTGGTAAACAAAGGGAGTTACTTCGAAAGCTTGGTGTTCAGACATCTTCCTAGCTAGTTCTGCTGCTGACAAGTCTGGAGCCAGTGCTCATACTTCTTGCACTGCTTTCACTGCCTAGCTCCACACTTGAGGGGGAGTAAAGGATATGCTAAGTGTGCTAGCTAAGGGTGTTTCACTACTATGACTCTATGAGGGTTATATTTGGTATTTTAGTAGTAGGGACAACACAGTCATTTCACATTAGATCGTTATTTTTCTTTTACATTGTGTGTTTGTGTGTTAGGGCTGTAAATGAGTCGATACGTTCACGAACAATTCGGTGTCCGGTTCGAAAAAAGTTCGATTCGAGTTTGGTTCGATTTGTAAATGAGTCGAACATGAACACGATTTTGAGGTTCGTCTTGTAAATGAGCTGAACCCAAACACGACATAGTTCGGCTCGAAAGTTCGCGAACAAGTTCGATTATATAGTTCATGAGCAAGTTCATTAATATAGTTCGTGAACCTTATTCGTAAATATGGTTCATGAATAAGTTTGCGCACAAATTTCATATATATATGTTCGCGAACAAAATTTCTTTAACATTTAACGGGAGTTCTTGAATTCACGATAATTTGTAAATAATTATATAAGTAAGTGTTACCAAGTAATATGTTAGTTTATTTTGTCTATTCATTATATTTTCTTTGTTTAAATTTATAAATTATTTTTATTAATAATAATTAAATTATACATATGTTACATTATAAATTATAACATTAGTTCGTTATGTATGAACTAAACTTGGTCCAAATTTGATTCCTTGCTAAGTCTAAATTCGAAGCATTTCTCGAGTTTCCAATATTTCATCCCCCAATTTTATTTTATTTTAATTGCATTAAAAATTTTCTAGAAAAAAAAGGTTGAAGTGTTCATGAACACGAAATCATGAACACTATTTATGAGATGTTCGTGAATAGTAGCTCGTTAGACATGTTCGTGAACGGTTCGCGAACATGTTCGTGAATAAAAAATTTCTTAACGAGCCGATACACAAACAAAAATATTGGCTCGATCAAAGTTCGAGCTCGAGTTCGAGTTCGATGTATTTATAACGAGTTGATACACGAACAATTAAGAGTTCGGCTCGGTTCGACTCATTTACAGCCCTAGTGTGTGTGAACTTGAGCTGGATATAATAACTTTGTATTGTTGATTCATCTTTCAGATTTATGCGATACAAACTTCATTTCTCTTGATTTGTATGTTACAGTAAACTCTTTAGAACAAAGTCACAAAAGTCACAAATATGTGTAATGTGTTTGCCTGTTTGGTAAATAAACTGCAGATTAGAGAAGTAGAGGTTAATTAAAAACAGGTACTGTAATCAAGTTTGCCTTTTTTTGAAATTATAATTATTTTTATTTAAATTGAAATTAATATCAATCTTCTTAAGAAATTAAAATTGTTTCCACAAAGAATTGCAACTTGTATTTCTGCTACTAAATCTCTATTTTATGAAACTTGCGTAGGTCTTTTAATTCGGGCACCTTTACGTTTGACGAATCAAAATCAAAATCTTCAAAGCATGCATGATGTAGCTGAAGAAATTAACAGAAGACAAGTTTATATTGGCTAGTTTGGGAGGAAAACTGACCCTCAGAGTGACCTCAAGGGAGTTTCCTCCATACATTCAAATTCAAATTCAATTCAACACTCTTTGGCTAATCAAAACATTGCTAATTATGATGTTTAATTAGCACTTCTAACCACCCAAGCTACAGGAATATATAGTCAAAAAAACTAAGAAAAAACCAAAAGTTAAGTGGAGAAGCTACCACATATGTAACACCATCATGTCTAATTTTGAAAGACTAATACAGTAACATAATACATAATATTGAAAATTATAATTACTAGCTATATGAAGCCAGCTACCTTTAATTGCTTAATCAGACCTTCTGCAAAAGTTCCATAAAATGAAGAAATAAATAATAAAGTACTAAAACAGTGCACAGAAACACTGTAGTAACGACTATTTATATGATGATCATACCTCCAAGCCTGCTACAAGTTCTCTAGCTTTTATTTGGAAGAAAAAAAATATTTACATTGCAGCTGATACTTCTTATGATCATGATCATCAAACATCATAAAATTGTCCAGAAACCGCTAGTTTAATTAATAATAATAGTTACCATCCCTGTTGTTATCTCCGGTGCTGAATGAAGAAGATTCATCCATAAGTTCGTGCAAATCCGGAACATCATCGATGCCAAAATCATCCAATCCGCCGCCACTTTGCATGTTGTTGTTGTTGTTGTTGTTGTTGTTGTTGTTAATGTGTGAATTATCGTACATTTCTTGCTGCTTCCACTGCTGTCCTTGATGTTGTTGATGAACAACAGGATTCATTTGTTGATTGTACATGTATTCGGATCCCAGAGGTGCGATTCCTGAACTTGTACCGATTATTTGATGATCATTTTGGTTGCCAAAGCTCAAGGTAACTGGTCCCTTTTGTGAACCAAAAGATGATGCCTTTGTATTGTGACAACCAGTGAATTGTTGCACAAGGGATCTAAAGTTTGTTGTACTTGCATTAAGAAGCGTAGTGGGAGTCCTTCGTGAAGCCCTTGATCTTCGACGAATAGGCTTACCCGATGAGCCTTGAGGGTTGAGATGACCATCAGTGGTTCCTAAAGAAGTTGAGTTAATAGGGCTAGAAGTGTTGTTGGTAGTAAAACTAGTGGTAACTATAGTACTAGTATTCGGATCCGGAAAACCGAGGCCGGTGCCACCGGAGGCGAAGGCGGCCGGATTGGAAGCGATGTTGGATTGTTGATAGTAATGGAACCACTGATGAGGATCTGTAGAGCCATTGTTAGTGTCATTCATAGTTGTTGGGGGAAGAGGGTGGGTATCAATTTTTAAGCATAGTTTGAATGGTTTTATAGTTGAATAAAAAAATGAGTAGTCAAAGATAAGAGGCAAGCTGAATATTGTTGAATGTATTTTCTAGTAAAATACTGTGATTTATGCATAAGAATATATAGAAATTAAAGAGATGGAGCGGAATCAAAGGAGCCTAATCTAGGTTAAAATTTTGGTTAAATTAAAAAAGTTGGTAAGCTTTTTTTTTTTATGAAATCATGATTTTCACTTAAATCATTTAATTTCGATTATTTTATGAGAGTTAAGTTGACCAGCATTTGAGTGGAGATCGTGGAGACATATACATTATGCACTCAAAATATTGCAAAACATATATATTTGCAAGGAATGCTCAATTAACAATATTATTTCATTCAAAATCTTAAAAATCACATATGATTTGCAAGCAGAACATGTTTTGGAGAACAATACGTTCTGCAATATTTTGTTTGCAGGACATACATGATTTTCAAAATTTTTAATGAAATTTGCATGTAAAACATATATGATTTTCAAGATTTTCAATGAAATTAATAGTATAATGATTTTCATAGAACATGATTTTCAATGAATAAATTTTTGTAATGTTTTGATTGATATTGGTCTCCGATCTCCACTAAAAATATTGGTCTCATGTGATTCTAATTCTGATGGAAAAAGTAGGCCAAAAAGGGTTGGGTGCTTCTTCCAGGCAACAACATGCAAAATTTATTCAATCTGAATGATGTGATCGTTGTGTGATGTGTGTATAAATTTATATGTGTGCGTGTGAACATGCATACGAGATTACATCACCACGCACTTGGACTCTAAATCATGTTACATGTTACGAGCTTTTCCAGATGGTCAATATATACTAACTCTATAACTTGTGCAGGATATTTTTTAGATATAATTAAATTTTAACTTTTAAATATATAATATATTTGCATATTAAAAATACGATAAGTGAATTATGTAATTATTAATTTTTCAAAATTATGTGTTATTAGACTAATGATCCCTTACTTTTATAAGTATTATATTCATATACATAAAAATTTGGCATTTATTATATTCTTTTGAATTTAAATTCATTTTTCCTATAAATGTGTAATAGTTAAATATGATACATGACATATCAGATTACATAATTGTAATGGGTATATTGTTTGAATTTGTATTTAGGCAAATTTCCATTTTCAACTTCACCTGTGCTTATTTCTCTAGCATTGTAATTCAAATTTGAGGCATAACATAATCCATAAATCTTCTTTCAAATATTATTTCGTGACTTTTTATATAGTTACACAGATAGAATTGATGCCCATTATAAATACATTTTAAAAGATAGAAAACCTATCTAGAGAGGGTTCCTAGTTAAGGATTCAGGTAAGTAATCCAAAGAATTACAAACGATTAGTACCTCCTCTGACTAACAAAATGTAATTAATACATGCAAATTAAATTATAAAGTTATTAATATAATATTTCATATTTTTTTAAAAAAAATATAGGATATATGTGCATATTTAAAGTGCGATTAATAAGTTACATGAATTTTGATTTGTCTGAACTATGTGTTGTAAGATTAATGATCTATTATTTGTTATTTAGCTTGTTTTCGAAAGACATAAGTAAGTGAAAACATAAGTTTGTGGTTTCAAAACTACTATCTATGCTTTTTATATATTGGATTTGCGCATGTGTTTTAGAAAAATAGTTCTAAATTAATTGTTTATTTTCCGGATCTTACAATTTATTGTTTTTAAGTTTAATAATATGACATCTATATTTAGAAACTTTAGCCCAATTTTTGTATATATTTGATTTAATCATATAATAAACTTTCAATTTGTTAATAAATTTGTATTTTTCGAGCTCATATCATTTTTAGTGTTAGAATGATAATATAATAAATATAATTTATCAATACTGAGATAGTAATAATAAATCATTATTATGTAATAATGTGTTAGACATCATTAATACATGTATATTAAATTAGAAAATAAATAATATCATAATGAAGAATAATATAGTAAGTTTAACAATTAATTAAAGAGGATAGGGAACCTGAGATGTATCTCAGGTAAATTATCTGAGATATATGGGATTTACATGTAAAAATAAGATGGGCAATTTTGTAAAATCAAATATTTTTAATTAGCCAGCGGGCCCATTCATATTTAAAGTATATTTTCTACATATCTTAGGAAAAGTTTCCGGAGATCAATCTCAGGATACTTTTTCTCTTAATTAAATTACTCTATGTTATAATAGATGTGTGCGTATCAATAGCTAATGTATATTTGGAAATTGGAAGCCTTAATCCCCCATGTTTGCGCAAGGAGAAGTTTTGATCAAATTGTCGATAATTCTAACATTATAAGATTTTAATAAGAAAAATATTATGAGGAAATGATCAAATTACATCATTTTGGTGTTAAAGCTATCTAAAATATTCATATTTAAAAGATTTCGTCTTTTATATTCATGGCTACGCATGTTAATCAGTACATAAAATACGCATTCTCAACATGCTTATTTTTAACTATTCATTGTCCCTCTCATATATTTTCTCTCTGGCTTTCAAAGTTTCTCGCCGACAACTCTCGTCGCCTCCCCCTCTGTCGTCGATCATTCTCCACCATCCTGAGCACATAAAAACAATCACCATATTTTATTATCCATTTTCCCCAATTTCTTTGTCTTGATCTGATTCCGTAGGAGCGTGTAAAATCGATTGAAAAAATGGATCGGACATGAAAATCGAATTTAGGTTTAGTTTGGGGTTTTCAAAATCCAGCATTAGCAATTAAAAATTGTTGGTATATGATTGCAGAGGATTCAATTACGAGTTGATTGGTGTATAATATGTCATGGGAAAATGCCTCTATGATTGTGAACGACATTGCCAGATTTTTACCCCCAAAAATCACTTCTAAGGTCATTTGTATCATCGATTGTAGGAGACGATGAATATTGATTGAATACGCATGCATTTTGAAGATGTGTGTCCATCACTACGCATTCTGGAAATGCGTTTCTTGAATACGCATCTTGAAACTAAAATTTCATTTTATAAATTGTACGCATGAGATCATGCGTATACCATATACGCATCTTGAAAATTCATAACTCGTGGATATTTTGGACGGTACATCTCGCATTTGGACATTTCGGGCGATTGGCTTTTTTTTTTTTGGGTATTTTGGTTTTTCACCCTAATATTACATTGGAGAGGTATATTAAATAAAGATTTTGATTGATTTTTAAATTATTAATTATCGTAGAATCATTTTTTAAGCACGAATAGATAATTTAAATAATAATGATTTATTTTTTGTCATCTTAATTTCATGATGGATTATCACCTTTTTATGAATTTTGTTTTAAAGGTATGTAAACTTGAGTATTTAAAAAAAATGTTTTTGAAACTTGAAGTGTTATTTGGAGAAGTTGTCAGCTCAAACCAATTTAGAACATAAATACTCTCTTCGTATTATCATGTCATTTTTGAGTTTTGAATCAAATTGAAAAAAAATTTACTCAAATTTATATATAGTATATAACTAAGAAAAAAAATTATATTATTAAAAAGTACATTTAATACATTTTAAATATTATTTTCAATATTTAATCAAAAATTAATCAATTTAATGCCTTAAAAATCAAGAAAAAACATGTAAAATGAAAAGAAAAGACTACTGACTAATTTTTAAGTATACTATCTTATAATCCGTGCGATGAACGTATTTTTTTTTATATGATTTTTTAAATTTTTTAAGACATAAATTTTGTGTTTTAAATTTCTAAATGATATGATTTGATAATGATTACACAAATGTTTCCCGTGATATTTCTAGAAAATGAGGAAAAAAATTAGAAAATATGATACGTTTTAGGTAAAAAAAAAGATACTCGACTAATTATTAATAATTAAATATAAATAAAATTGATTGGTTATTAAGAATAACATGTTTTACATAAGAAGGAAAATTAATTAGTTATTAGTAATTATAAATAATTAAGTAAAACAATAAATTATTAAGTGAGGGTGAGTAAGAATAATTAGGTAAAAATATAAAATACTGTACCGACCAAATTTTTTATATTTCGACTATTATAATATAAAATATATAGATTAATTTTGATTTGCACAGTCATCCAAATGAAAGTGATGAACTAGGTAGTACTTGCAACTAAGAGGGTGTTTGGGATTTGCTTAAAATAAGTTAGTTTTGACTTAATGGGGGTATTTTTAATTTAAAGGAGAAAGTAACGTTGTTTACTTGTTTACTTTAAGTTGAATGAAAGTGTTTGGGTAATTTTACTTAAAGTTAAATGGGGTTTAATAATTTTGACTTAAAGTAAAATTTGACTTTGTTAGTCACAGAGGCATGCATGTATACATCTAATAACAAGCCTAATTGTTTGTAATGCTCTGCATTACCTACATGACCTCTTAACTGAGGGAACCACTAGTCGTAGAGTTTCTACTTGTTCTGTACTTGTAATAGGCACCAAATCCTAGTTGTGTAACTACACTTATATAGTCAAGAATAATGCTTGAAAGAAGTTCCAAGGTTCATGCCTCAATCAAGAAGATAAAGACTGTCAAATAATCACAGTTAGGATTTGAAGAAAGTGAAGAATTTGCCTAAGTACCAATTCGAGAAGTATATTTGTCTATTCGAGAAGTCAGGGATTCGATATCTCAAGACACTATTCGATATCTCTGAATACACTGTTCGATATCTCATTCGATATCTCAGAGATTCGATATGTCTACTACTCTATTCGAGAACTCAAGAAGTCAACAAGTCAAAGTGGTATTCGAGTTCTCAAAGAGTCAACAAGTCAAAGTTCCATTCGATATCTCAAGGACTCAGAAAGCTATTCGATATCTCGAGGATTCGATAAGTCATATGTTCTATTCGACAACTCAAGGAATCCTGATGGAAAAGAGCTATTCGAGAAGTGGTTCGATATGTCAATATAACAGTATTCGAGAAATCAGAGTTATCGATCAAGTCAATTCTAGTTCTCGAATCACTTACTTAGTCACTTCTCGAATTCATTCTTGGAGACAAAATACTGGTGAAATTGTACAAGTCAGAAACCTGCAACAAGCCAATGCACTTTATGGACCACAACCTGTAACGTGCTCTGGAAAGCCTACAAAGAAGCTTGGAGAGATATAGAAGAGACAAAGGGCTAAAGAAGTGGATCTGAACAGGCTTTGCAAAGTCAAATCTGTAACCGTTTGGACTCTTACTCAAAAAGGATAGACAGACTAGAAAGTAATTTGTTTAGCTACCTTATTTGTAGTAAGTAGGTTGTATCCATGTTCTATAAGGATACAACATCACTTCCTTAGTTAAGTGATACACGAACTTTAACTTTTGGAGAGTCAAGTTTTCTCAAACATTGTAAGCTATATCTCTCTGAGAAAAACGAAGCTGAGAATACTATCATTTGTATTCACAGATTGTAGCAACCTTTATCTAATAATACATTAGATTAAAGTGATATTGTGTCTTGTGTTGTTCTTTATCCGCACCTACACCTTCGCACACACAAACACTTATCTGCTACATAGACTCGAGCCAAAGAAAATTTCAAGAATCTATTCACCCCCCCCCCTCTGTATTCTTTTACCGTATTCATTACTCAACAAGTGGTATCAGAGCGGGCTGTTTACTCAAAAATAGAAAAACAATCATGAGTTCGAATACACCAAAGACTACAGGAACGGTGAAAGTCCCAAAGTTTGACAAAGAGAATTACAACCTCTGGAAGATAAAGATGCAGTTGTTCATCAAAGCATCTCATGTTGCTGATTATAGATTCCATGGACATGTCAATGTTCCAACAGTCCAGCATATGAAAAGACTGTTGGAACCACTACTATTCCAAGATCTTATGTGGCTAAGGATCCATCCAAATGGACAGAATCAGAAAAGGACATGGTTGCCCTTGACAGTCACCTCATGTTGCTGATTATAAATTCCATGGACATGTCAATGTTTGCAAACATTGCTTCATGTACCACTGCCAAAGAAATGTGGGATCACATTGAGGTGTTATGTGAAGGAACTGATGAGGTCAGGGAGAACAAGAAACAGATACTGGTCACACAGTATGAGGCTTTCATGGCACAGCCCAAGGAAAGCATCACTGAGATGTTTGAGAGATTTCACAAGCTAGTTACTGAGTTGCAGATGAATGGCAAGGTTTACAGTACCAAGGAATTGAACATGAAGTTTCTGCTATCTTCACCAAATCATCTAGAGCAAAGGGTCATTTCTCTAAGGGAAGGAGATTTGAACAAAGTTACATATGATGTGCTCTATGGGGTTTTAAAAACTCATGAGCTTGAGTTGCTTCAGAAAAGGGCTATCCAAGCCAACCAAGGCAGAATGATAAACACATCATGTGCCTTGATTGTCAACAAATCTATTCAAGACCTAGAAGCATCTACAAGCTAATTAAGGATAGAGGAGGTAGTAGAAGAGGAAGAAACTGAAGCTGAGGTAAGTGAACCTGTTGAGGAGAAGGAGGAAGATGAGTTCTATACTCTTGAAGAACTAGATGGGATGGAAAACACTTCATATGCTTTCATGGCCAGAAAATTTCCAAACATCAGATTTAAGAGGAACCAACCCTTCAAACCTAAAACCCAAAACCATTCATTCAACAAGAGCAAGGCACCTGTGAAACCAAACAAGAATAAGTTCAAAACCAGCCATGTGGATAGGTCATCTGTAAGGTGCTATAGATGTAATGACCTAGGGCATTTTGCCAGTGAATGCAAGAAGCCTAAAAAGAAGGATAGAGATTATCTTGAGCTCGAAGCTAAGTATGAGGCCCTTCTGAAAAAGCAGACACAAGGTAAGGCCTACATAGCTGAAGGGAAGTGTTGGGATGATTCTGACAGTGATGGAGAGGAACAAGAATTTTGCAATTATGCCTTGATGGCCAATTCCAAGGATGACACATCTCCATCAGACCCTCAGGTACCATCTCTCACTACTATAGACATGTCTGTTTTAGAGTATAAATGCATGATTGAACAACTATCTGTTGAGATGTTTAACATTCATACTAGTATGACTGCTGCTAATGAAGAGATTACTAAACTGTCTACTAGAAATGAAATGTTAATCAAAAGAATGAGGAACTTGAGCTAACTGCTATGCAAGTAGAAAACCTTAAGAAAGAAGTTGAATATCTGCAGAATAAGGTTTTGTGTGCTAGTCAGGTTGAAAAGGCTCTTAGGGATGAATTAGCTGAAAATGAATTCAAACTGAAAACTTTCAAGAAATCATCTGGTCTAGTGCAATCCTACTGTGAGAAAATTGAAGCTAATCCCAAGGCTGCTATTGGACTTGATTATGACACTCTTAAACAGAGAAAAGGCTATGCTGTCATTAAAAATGACACAGTTGTTCATGAGGAAGTGCCTCACATTTTGAAAAAGACTGAAAATCCAATTTTTAAGGAATCAACATTTGAAATTGATGAGGATGCCTTACTCATCAAATAAATGTTGAATGATAAGGATGCGGCACAATCCAATGAACAACAAGCATCTTCCAAGAGTGAGAGTGTCAAGTCAAAGACCAAGGAGCCAGTAGGTGATAGGATAAGACCCAAGAAGTTTGTTTCGTTTGTTTCAGCTGGGAAGAGTGAATCAGAGAAGAAAGTGACTAAGAAGAAACAGAACAGAAATGGCAAGTTAGGGATTAACAAAGACAACAACTATGCTTATATGCCTAATGCCCCTAGGAAAACTTGTCAGAACTGTTTCAGTACCAATCATTTAACTCATGCATGCAAGAAACCTGCTAGTAGTGTGTCTAAACCTTTCTATGATTGTTCTGTGCCTCTAAGACATAGATATGCACCATTTTGTGATAAATTTGACTGTATGCCATGCAATATGAATGTTATGACTAGTTGTTTCAATTTGAGAAGGCAATTTATTGATAGTTATATCAGTCACAATTCTCACACACACTATACCAGGTCAAAGTCTTCAAGTCCTCCTAAAGTTAGGAAGGTACCTCTGTCACCTAAGTCTGAAATCTCAGGTTCTAAGACTTCTAACAGTGACAAGAAGACTAACACCAAGAAAGTTGACAAGCATGTTGTTTATGATAAAACTGTTTCTAAGTCACATGGACCCAAACTTCTTTGGGTACCAAAGGAGAAGTAATACCTTTGTGTTTGCAGGGCAAAGAAAGTGAAAAGAAGGTCATGTGGATTTTGGACAGTGGATGATCAAATCATATGACTGGTGATATGGCCCTGCTATCACAGTATGAGGAAAAGGCTGGCCCAATGGTTAATTTTGGAGATGACAGCATGGGTAACACATTGGGATATGGCAAGTTGAAAGTTAGAAATGTCATCATTGAAGATGTAGCACTGGTCAAGAGACTCAAGCATAATCTGCTAAGTGTTGGTCAGTTTACTGATAGAGGATTCAAGGTGGATTTTGACAAAGATGAATGTTTGATCACCCACAAGAAGACTGGTGATTTTGCTCTATCTGGAGTAAGGAAAGGAAGCCTGTTTGTAGCCAATATGGATTCTGCAAACAAGGACAAAATTTGTTGGTTTTACTCAAAAGCATCAAATGAAGATTGTTGGCTGTGGCACAAGAAACTATCACACCTGAACTTCAAAGCCATTAATTCTATAGTCAAAAGAGAGTTAGTGAGAGGCATGCCCACACTTGAATTCTGTCAAGAAGGAGTGTGTGAGGCTTGTCAAAAAGGAAAGATGAAAAGATCAAGCCACAAGTCAAAGACAGTGACATTAATAACCAAACCCCTACAACTCATTCATATGGATTTGTTTGGGCCTGTCAATATTATGTCACTAGGAAGAAAGAAGTATGCCTTGGTGATGGTTGATGACTTTACAAGGTATACATGGGTGGAATTTCTGGCATCAAAAGATGAGGCTCCACAAGTAATCATTGAGCATATAAAGAAAGTTGGCAAGGAAGCAAAGGCCAACAATGCAAGTGTGATTGCACTGAGAAGTGATAATGGAACAGAGTTTAGAAATGCCATACTTGAAGCATTCTGTAAAGAGAATGGTATTTCTCAGCAATTCTCAGCTCCAAGGACTCCACAACAAAATGGAGTTGTTGAGAGGAAGAATAGAACTCTAATTGAGGCTGCTAGAACAGAACCCCCATCAACAAAAACCCCCATATCTAGAACAGAACCCCCATCAACAAAAACACTGGAAAGACACCTCACAACTTGATGACTGGAAAGAAGCCCACTCTAAAGTATGTTCATGCTTTTGGAAGCAAATGCTTTGTATTGAAGGATAATTCTGAATATGTTGGAAAGTTTGATGCAAAAGCATTTGAAGGAATTTTTCTTGGCTACTCTATGGAAAGAATTGCATACAAAGTTTATGTCATCAGTCAAAAGAAAATTATGGAAAGCACATATGTGACATTTGATGACAGCAAACTACCTGGACTAGAAGAAGCCAATGATGAAGATAAAGATCCATTAAGGTTTGATAATCTAGATGATTCTGATGAAGAGTTTGAAACTGAAGTTGAAACTCAAGTTCAACAGACTCAAGTGAATGATGACACAAGAGAAGAATTTGTGCCAATCAACAGTGGAGAAACAAGCATCCAAGGCACACCTGTGAGTAGTAGCAATCTCACAGGGGGAGGAAATGAGAATGATCATGATTTGGATGATGAAGCAACGTCAAGAATGAGAAATCAGGCTGAGCACTCAAGGAAATGGGATGGATCACACACTGCAGAGCAAATCATTGGAGATCTAATGCAGGAGTAAGGACTAGGAGAGCTACTCAGAATAAGTGCCTCTATGGCTGTTTTCTATCTCAAGTTGAGCCTAAGAAACTTGATGATGCACTGTTGGATCTAGATTGGATAGTTGCCATGCAAGAGGAGCTGAATCAATTTGAAAGGAACAAAGTATGGGAACTAGTGCCTGCACCAAAGAATAGAACTATTGTTGGAACAAAATGGGTTCTGAAGAATAAGATGGATGAAGATGGTGTAATAGTAAGAAACAAAGCAAGGTTGGTTGCAAAAGGGTACTCTCAACAGGAAGGCATTGATTATGATGAGACATTTGCCCCTGTTGCTAGATTGGAAGCCATCAGAATATTCTTGGCATTTGCTGCTCATTCAAACTTTAAAGTGTATCAAATGGATGTCAAGAGTGCATTTCTGAATGGAGAGTTGGAAGAAGAAGTTTATGTGCAACAACCACCTGGCTTTGAGGATCCACACTTTCCAGAATTTGTTTACAGACTGCTTAAGGCACTGTATGGACTTAAGCAGGCTCCAAGGGCATGGTATGATACTTTATCACAATTTCTTCTTGAAAATCAATTCACTAGAGGTACACTGGACAAGACACTGTTTTACAAAAAGCATGGTGATGATCTTATCCTAGTCAAGATCTATGTGGATGATATCATTTTTGGTTCTACAAATGAGAAGCTGTGTGAGAAATTTTCTAAACTCATGCAGAGCAGATATGAGATGAGTATGATGGGAGATTTGACATTCTTTCTTGGGTTGCAAGTCAGTCAAAGGAAGGATGGTATCTTTATCAGTCAGACCAAGTACATCAAGGATTTATTGAAGAAGTTTGACTTGGAAGAATGCTCACCTGCAAAGACACCCATGGTCACTGCCACTAAATTGGATGAAGATGCTAAAGGCAAGAAAGTAGATATCTCAGTCTACAGAGGCATGGTTGGTTCTCTACTCTACCTCACTGCAAGTAGGCCAGACATCATGTTTGCTACATGCTTGTGTGCAAGGTTGATAAGTGGATTTTATATCCACTTGAAACATTCTAAATCGGCTTAAATTGATTGTCTTGGGCTCAAGTTTCTTGTAGTTTTGATGTGTTTTGTTTAGTTGTGCAGATTTACAAGGATGTTGATTATGGTGGATGTTTTTGTCGTTTTTGGAGATTTAATTTATTAAAATTCGGATTTATTGGGCTGCACGCGTGAGATTCACTGTTTGGGCCATATCTTGAGTTCTAGAAGTCAGTTTTGGGCGATCTTACTGTCCACGCGAAGATAACGAGATTCTCTATCATTCTAAGGTGGTCCAGAGGTCCAATTACGTTTGGAACGTTCCAGAAAAACTGAAGAAAAGTCAGCCACGAATTTTCCTTAAAAAAACAGAATCAGTTTAGGAAACGTATCTTGCAGAAATTCTATTATAATTCTGTTTTGGTATTTTCTTGCTGGACAAGACTTTTAAAGCCTATTTAAACACATCCTACCATTGTAATAGATATACACACATTATCATAGTTTTATTATTGTAACCAGCTCAGATCTGCAAGGGAGAAAAGGAGAGAAGGATTCAACGCTCGTGACAAGCAAGGATCTAGATCTACTTCATCTTTTGTATACGTTGGATTATAGATTTGTTTTCTCAACTCTTAGTTTTTATAATATTATTACTTCTTTCTTCCATATCTTGTTAGTTATCATGTTTTCATCAATTCCCATGACGATGAACGGTTCAATTATGAGCTAATCGTTGTCATGGGATTCTAACGGATTTATTTATGGAACTTAGTATCTTGATGCTTTAAAGATCTGTGTGTGGTGTATAATTGATATCCTCGTATGGTTATGCTTAATAGATAGATGCGTCGCGAACATCTAATTTTTTAATCTTTTGTGAAGTGAAAGTGGATCTTGAGATTTAGAACTTGCCATGCTAGCATAGGTTCATAATTGTTTATCAATATGATTTGTGGTGTGAGATGAAAATACTTATACTGCCCTGTGTGATCTTAATGGATAACTTGTTCTTCAACTGTTATGTTTTCAAATTCTATAGACATATAGGGTCTAAGCATAATTGGTGTCTATTCATCTTCTATCTCTTTTGTGGATGTATGTTTAGTTTGGTATGCGTATGCTGACAGGTAGCGTATACTTGTTTCATGTTATCCGATCAGATATCAAAACCATTGCACATAGTGATTAAAGGCGTCAGATCTAAAGGAAGTATTTAATGAAGTTAGGATCCCATGTTTATTCTCATATAAGTAATTCGATTTTAATTCTTGTTAATTAGTTAATTCTTAGTTTAATTCTTGCATCTTAGTATAAATTAGATAATCAAACCCAATTTGTTACTTTTCTTAGCAGTGAGTTAAAACCATACATTGTTGCATAGGCATATTTACTTAATAGAACCATAACCAGATCTCTGTGGAACGAACTTTAATTGTATTACTTGTGACTACGTGCGCTTGCGTAAAAATAGCATAACAAGTTTTTGGCGCCGCTGCCGGGGATCATCGGTGTTTTTATTTTAGTTTATGTGCTTGTCATCAGTGGTCGTTAGCGTTCACTGACTCGGATTCTTACTTAGTTTGTTTGATTCGTGGTGTTTCAGGTATTTAAGTTTGTATGCGAACACGCTTACAAGCTCGTTTGGAAGAACTGGCGGAAAACGATCGTGTAGAGAATATAGAGGATAAGAAAGAGGAAACTGAAACTATTGTAGAGATGGGTGACGCAGCAGCAGCAGCTAAGTCTTTGAAGGAGTATTCTCAGCCGAAACTCAATGACATCCAGTCTAGCATTATTAGGCTAGCTATTGCAGCGAACAATTTTGAGATCAAGTCGGGCACAATTCAGATGGTGCAGAATTCAGTCCAGTTTGGGGGAGCTCCTACGGAGGATGCCAACATGCATGTTCGGGACTTTATCGAAATCTGCGACACTTTCAAATGTAATGGTGTGACGGATGATGCTATCAGCTTGAGGCTTTTCCCATTCTCTCTAAGGGATAAGGCTAAGAGCTGGCTACACTCTTTGCCACCTGGTTCCATTACTACATGGGAAGATCTTGCTCAGAAGTTCCTTACTAAATTCTTCCCTATGGCGAAAACTGCAACATTAAGGAACCAGTTGACTCAATTCCAACAACAATCTGGCAAGACCTTGTGTGAGGCTTGGGAACGCTACAAGGAGATGCTACGGAAGTATCCTCATCATGGCATGCCTGATTGGATGGTTATTAATGGGTTCTACAATGGGTTGGGAGCATAGTCTAGGCCTTTGCTAGATGCAGCATCAGGTGGAGCTCTGTGGGCGAAGAGCTATGATGAAGCTTATGAACTTATAGAGATGATGGCTGCTAATGAATATCAAAATCCAACCCAAAGGCTATCTCAAGGCAAGGCAGCAGGAATTTTGGAAGTAGATACAGCTTCAATGATTACAGCTCAGTTGAAGGCTCTTGCTATGAAGGTGGATGCTCTTGCTAATTATGGAATTCAGCAGGTGGCTAGTGTTTGTGAGTTATGTGTGGGCGCACATGAGACGAATTAGTGTGCTATCTCTTCTGAATCAGCACAGTTCGTGAGTAATTTCCAGAGACCTGCTGCACCAGTTCCAGCCACTTATCATCCTAATAATCGGAATCATCCCAATTTCAGCTGGAGCAATAATCAAAATACTCAACAATCTTATCAGCAAGCGAAGCCATTCAATCAAGGTTATCAACAGCCTTATGCTCCAAAGGCACCATATCAACCTCCGGGATTTCAGCAGCAACAGCCCCAGTCTCATATGGGGAAATCATCTAATGATAAATCAGATGAAGTGTGGATAGCAGTAAAGAACCTACAAGCTGGCCAGAAAGTCTTGGAAACCCAGTTAGGACAGATTGCAAGTGCCTTATTTAGTAGGCCTCAAGGAACTCTTCCTAGTGATACGGAAGCAAATCCAGGTAGGAGGGACAACAAGGAGCAGGTGAAGGCTGTGACTTTGAGATCGGGAAAGGTTACTTTTGATCCTAAATCAGCCACTAAAGAAGATGAAGAAGTACAGAATCAGCAAGTTGAAAAATCTGCAGTGCCCGAAATTGAGAAATCTGACTTAGTAGCTGATGAGCTAGATGGTGAAGTAGAGAAGAGCAAGGAACCAGTTAAAGCTTCTCCGGAGCAGTCTACAAAGAATACTCAGATCTATCCTCCTCCTCCATATCCTAGAAGACTTCAGAAGCAGAATTTGGACAAGAAGTTTGCCAAGTTTTTAGAGGTGTTCAAGAAGTTGCAGATTAACATTCCTTTTGCGGAAGCTCTTGAACAGATGCCGAGCTATGCCAAGTTCATGAAGGGTATTCTTTCTCATAAATTGAAGCTTGATGAATTAGAGACCGTTGCTCTAACGGAGGAGTGTAGTGCCGTTCTGCAACAGAAGTTGCCACCAAAGCTTAAAGATCCGGGAAATTTCACCATCCCTTGTACTATTGGCAATCTTTCTTTCAGCAAGTGTTTGTGTGATTTGGGAGCTAGCATCAATCTTATGCCCTTGTCAGTCTACATGCAACTTGGTCTACCGGAGCCAAAGCCAACTAACACCTCTTTGCAGTTGGCTGATCGATCTATCACATATCCTAGAGGCATAGTGGAGGATGTTTTGGTGAAAGTTGATAAACTCATATTTCCTGCTGATTTTGTGATCTTGGATTTCGAAGAAGATAAGAAGATTCCCATAATCTTGGGAAGACTGTTCTTGGCTACAGGAAAGACTTTGATTGATGTGCAAAAAGGGGAACTCACCATTAGGGTGCAAGATCAGAATGTCACTTTTAACGTTTTCAATGCAATGAAATTTCCCTCAGATGAAGAAGAATGCTTGAAGGTGGATCTTGTTGATTCTGCAGTTACTAGGGAGCTTGAGCAGTTGTTAAAGTCTGATTCTTTGGAAAAAATTTTAGTTGGTGATGCTGATTTTGAAGAAAAAGATATAGCCGAGCAATTACAACAGTTAAATTCAGCTCCATGGAGAAAGAGATTTGACATGCCTTTTGAATCACTTGGGTTAGCAGGGCTGAAAAATTCTGAGGGACGTCTTAAGCCATCTATTGAGGAAGCTCCTACACTTGAACTCAAACCACTTCCTGAGCACTTGAGGTATGCTTTTCTTGGTGATGCATCTACATTACCTATTATTATTGCTTCTAACTTGTCAGCTAGTGCGGAAGATAAGCTCTTGCGAATTTTGAGGGAGTTCAAGTCAGCAATTGGTTGGACCATAGCAGATATTAAGGGAATCAGCCCTTCTTATTGCATGCACAAAATTCTGCTAGAGGAAGGAGCTTAGCCTACTGTTGAACATCAAAGACGACTCAATCCTATTATGAAAGAGGTAGTGAAGAAGGAAATTCTAAAGTGGTTAGATGCTGGTATTATCTATCCTATCTCAGACAGTTCTTGGGTGAGTCCAGTTCAATGTGTGCCAAAGAAAGGAGGCATGACAGTTGTTGCTAATGAGAAGAACGAGCTCATTCCTACTCGGACAGTCACGGGGTGGAGAGTTTGCATGGACTATCGAAAGCTCAACAAGGCCACGAGAAAAGATCACTTTCCTCTTCCATTCATTGATCAGATGTTAGACAGGTTGGCTAGACACGAGTATTATTGTTTGCTTGATGGTTATTCTTGTTATAATCAAATTTGCATTGCTCCGGAAGATCAAGAGAAGACCACATTCACATGTCCTTTTGGCACTTTTGCTTTTCGTCGAGTTTCTTTTGGACTTTGTGGTGCTCCTACTACTTTTCAAAGGTGTATGATGGCTATTTTCTCAGATATGATTGGCACTAATGTTGAGGTTTTCATGGATGACTTCTCAGTTTTTGGTACTTCATATGACGAGTGCTTGCATAATCTTGGCTTGGTATTGAAACGTTGTGTGGAGACTAATTTGGTTCTTAATTGGGAGAAGTGCCACTTTATGGTGCAAGAAGGAATTATTCTTGGGCACAAGGTATCTAGTAAGGGGCTTGAAGTGGATAGGGCTAAGGTGGAGACAATTGAAAATCTTCCTCCACCTATCTCTGTTAAAGGAATTCGCAGTTTTCTTGGTCATGCGGGATTCTATCGGCTATTCATTCAAGACTTCTCGAAAATCTCTAAACCTTTGTGCAACCTGCTGGAGAAGGATGTTCCTTTCAAATTTGATGATGAGTGCCTTGCAGCTTTTGAGCTCTTGAAGAAGAAGCTGACCACTACACCAGTCATTACCGCACCTAATTGGGAGGAACCGTTCGAGCTTATGTGTGATGCTAGTGACTATGCTGTTGGAGCTGTGCTTGGGCAAAGGAAGGATAAAATTTTTCATGTGGTTTACTATGCTAGTAAAACCCTCAATGATGCACAGCTTAACTACACCACTACGGAGAAGGAGTTTCTAGCAGTTGTCTATGCTTTCGAGAAATTCAGATCTTATTTGCTTGGTACGAAGGTGATTGTGTACACGGATCATGCTGCTATTCGATATCTCATGTCGAAGAAGGATTCAAAGCCTAGATTGATTCGTTGGGTGTTGTTATTGCAAGAATTTGATGTGGAAATCAAGGATAGGAAAGGCACGGAAAATCAAGTGGCGGATCATCTCTCGCGCTTGGAGGACCACGGTATGGATTCGCATAACAAATCTCTTATTAATGAATCTTTTCCAGATGAGCAGCTTTTTGTAGTGCAAGATGAAGAGCCATGGTTTGCAGATTATGTGAACTATTTGGTGAGCAATGTTATTCCTCCAGATCTATCGAGTGCTCAAAGGAAAAAGTTCCTACATGATGTGAAGTGGTACCGTTGGGATGAACCGTTTTTGTTTAGACAAGGAGCAGATCAAATGATCAGACGATGCATTCCGTATAGTGAGACGGAGAGTGTTTTGAGAGATTTCCATTCAACTGTGTATGGTGGTCATTATGGTGGAGAAAAGACAGCAGCTCGTGTGCTTCAAGCAGGTTTCTATTGGCCTACCTTGTTCAAGGATGCTCATTGGTTTGTAATGAGTTGTGATCGATGTCAAAGGGTTGGCAATATTTCTAGAAGGAATGAGATGCCTCTTAACATGCTTCTTGAGGTAGAGATCTTTGATGTTTGGGGAATTGACTTCATGGTACCTTTTATTTCTTCATGCAATAATCAGTACATCTTGCTAGCTGTGGATTACGTGTCTAAGTGGGTCGAGGTGAAAGCCTTACCGACCAATGATGCTAAGGTAGTGCTGAATTTTCTTCACAAGCAAATTTTCACGCGTTTAGGGACACCACGTGCTATAATCAGTGATGAGGGGACACACTTCTGTAATCGTCAGTTTACTACGTTGATGGCAAAGTATAATGTGACGCATCGTGTTGCCACTGCTTATCACCCTCAAACTAATGGTCAAGCGGAAGTTTCTAACAGAGAGATCAAGAGAATTCTGGAGAAAGTGGTGAATCCGTCTCGTAAGGATTGGTCATTGAAGTTGGATGAAGCTGTGTGGGCGTACAGAACTGCCTACAAAACTCCTCTAGGTATGTCTCCGTTTCAGTTGGTTTATGGTAAAGCATGTCATTTGCCTGCAGAGTTAGAACACAAGGCATATTGGGCGTTGAAGAAGTTAAATTTGGATATTAAGGCTGCGGGTGCAAAACGGTTGCTTCAATTGAATGAACTTGAGGAATTTCGTGAGCAAGCTTACGAAAATAATAAAATGTATAAGGAGAAGGTCAAGAGGTGGCATGATAAAAGGTTGACGCCCAAGGCATTTGTACCGGGACAACTAGTGTTGCCATTTAATTCTCGCCTCAAGCTTTTTCCAGGAAAACTCAAGTCACGGTGGTCGGGTCCGTTTATTGTTAAGACGGTGTATCCTCATGGAGCTATTGAAATTTATGAAACAACACCGGATCATACTTTCAAAGTAAATGGACAGAGGTTGAAGCATTACTATGGAGGTTCGTTTGATCGCGAGAAGGTTTCCGCCATTTTTGCGTCGACGTGAATTATCGGAAGAATGTCAAGCTAATGACATTAAACGAGCGCTTCTTGGGAGGTAACCCAAGCCTTGTTGTATACATTATTACTTCTTTCTTCCAAAAAAAAAAAGAGCAGATTGCAGGTCTGTAACGCAGGCTGCGCCTGCGTTACTGGATGCGGGGCAGGTTGCAGGGGCATAACGCAGGCTGCGCCTGCGTTACTGGAATTGAAGCAGATTACGGGGGAGACGCGCAGGCTGCGCCTGCGCAACTGCTATTGAGGCAGTTTGCCTGTACGCACGGCAGCTTGCGTGTTAAAGGTTTGTCAGATTTTTTTTATTTTATTTTTTTTTCTTCTGTTGGTACGTGCTCAGCTGTTGTGTTTATATATATAAAAAAAAAATCTTTCACCCCAAATCTTATTTATACTCCCATCTTTTCCCCTAAATCTTTTCCTATTTTAATTCCAAAACCCCTCATCTCTCCTAAAAAAAATTCAAATTCCTATTTCTTTTTCGTTTATTCATTAAATATTTTTTCTATCCTATATCAAATTTCAAATTCCACCCAAATTTTTTCCTTTTCACATTAAAATTTTTCTATCACTCCATGGCCTATATATACCCATACATACACACCCAATTCATTATCTTCCTCTTCTACATCTCTAAAAAATTCAAATTTGGGGGAAAATTAGTACAAGTTCACCTCTTTGATTCGTAGTGGGATTTCTTTTCTCTATTTTATTTTTATTACGAATTTGTGTTCTTGTAAATTGGGGTTTTTGTATTATTCTTGTTACTTGGGTATTTTTGGTGTGATTTTGCTTGGTGGTTTTTGGTGGGATATTTCTTGGTGGTAGTTGGTGGTGCTATTGTTGAGTGGGGTTTTGATTATTATGGCGCCTAAGCGAATGAGGGGTGGTTCTATTAGGGTGGAGAGATTTTCTTCTACGGATGCGGAGGTTGAGTATAGTCGGTTGTTGTCAAGGTCGGTGGCGAAAGAAAGGGGGTTTTTGCCAACTCGTCATTATGGGTTGGTTGATGTGATTAGTGAGTTACGTTGGGGAGAGATTTGTAAGGCACCTGCTCCGGTTCCGTTGAATATTGTTAGGGAGTTTTATGCGAATGCTAAAGGTGAGCCGGATGGGGTGTCTGTGGTTCGAGGTAAACAGGTGGATTATAGTATTGATGCTATTCGTGCGATTTTGGGACAACCACCTAAGCTTGTGGGGGTTGAAGATTGGGCAAGGAAGACTAGTGAGGATGTGGATATGGAGGCGATTATTCATGAGTTATGTGTTCCTGGTACAGTTTGAAAGTATAAATTGGGAACTACTGAGCCAATTAATTTTCCGTCTTCTGCGATGAATAAGTTTACAAGAGCATGGTATTTATTTATCTGTGCTAATATTATGCCTACTTCTCATACGGGTGAGGTAACAGCTGATAGAGCGATTCTTCTTTGGGGCATTCTAAAGGGAAAGTACATTGACGTTGGATATATTGTTTATCAGAATATTGTCAGGTTTTTAAAGTCTAATACACTGTCATCATTGCCCCATGCTTCTATTATAGCTGGATTATGTAAAGATAGTGGTGTTATCTGGGGTGCAGATGAGGAGTTGCAGTCACCTTTGGCTACCATTACTGATGTGTCTATTGATCGAATGCCTGACTGGCAAGGTGGGGTTCCGCATCCGAGGGGACTTGGTTATGTTGTTAGTGATGCCGGTGCTAGTGGTCAGGGAGTGGGCGCTCCACCGCGTGTTTCGAGAGTACCGAGAGTTTGGGATGGCCACTTTAGACGTTTGTACAGGCGGATGGATGCTATACATGCTTGTAACCGGGAGTATGCTCAAGATATGGCTACAGCTTTGAGAGATGCGGGTATTCAGGCAAGGTGGCCAGTCTATGGAGCTCGTACGCAGTATCCACCGCCAGATTCTGATTCCTCCGAGGAGGAGGACGAGTAGGTATGTTTTCTGCTACCCCTTGTATTTACTTCCATTCAATGCGGACATTGAATATTTTAAGTTTGGGGGTGGTTTGAGGGATAAGTAGTTGTTGTATTATTTGTTCATGTAGGATTTCATGCTTTTCATATTAGTAGTAGTAAATTATGCATTTATGTTCGTGTTATCTACGTTTGTTTCATATAGGACATTCTGTTTTTATGTTCGTATATCATGTGAGTTCATAATAATTTGCATTTGCACCCATGCTTGATAGGAATTTTGTGTTGTTGACGCTTTTGATTGAGAAGTGATATGCTTTGTTCTTGTGCACACACATACACTAGTAAGTTGAAACTAGTAGACTTATTGAATGTTGTAAGTGATTATAAGGACATGAATATGTGCAAGATGATTTAGTTTGCATGCATTGAATACAAGTTGGTGCGTTAGAGAGATGTTGCTTGGGATTGAGTATGTTTTTCCACCAAGTGAGTTTTTTAGCCTTATTGCATATTGCATGTTTGCAATTTATTTGTTTGCTTGAGTGTCCACGGATTGTTTGCATTGCTAGCAGTTGTTTGAGGTCTTTCTTGAAACGCGTGACATTATTTAATGATTAAAATGATAAAGGCAATTAGGAATAACCGCATATTTTCCCATATTACCACACCATAGTTACATGATCAATTAGTTAACCCGTTGAGCTTAATCCTATTTTTTCGGTGACATACCACATTACTTGCCTAGACCTTTTTCTTGTATTGGCCTTACATTAATTTGAACCCACATTGTCAAAGGCTAGTAGAGTGCTTAAGGGAGTAATAAGGTGTGCAAGGAGGGGTTTATTGTTGGTCTTACTTTTGGGGGAAATATTGAAGATTGGGTTTGGTTGTTTACTTGATAGTCGACATATGTAATAAATTATGGGATCATTGTTATTGTTTATATTATTGTTTGTGTTCTATTTAGCTCTCGAAAAAAAAAAAAGAGAAAAAAAAAAGAGAGAAGAGAAAAAAAAGAAAAATATATATTATGAGAGCATGTTTGTATTGTTGTGATCCTATTTCAGTCGACTAGTCGAGTGTTTGTTTTAGTAAAAATTATGTGGGGGGGAATATGGTGTTGTGTATGATGTATTATGGTACTTTCTAGCTTTTGACACTTCACCTGTTTTGGCTTATTTGACATACCTTGTCCCTAGCCCCGTTACAACCCAATTAAAGACCTTTTGATTATCGTCATTGATGTATGTTGTGTTAAGAGTTAGATTGATACCAAATGTCAAGCGTGTTTATGATTTTGTTGGAATTGAGTGATACACTTACCCTTGTTCTTGAGTGAATATTCTTTTGTGAGTGGATTGTGAGTGTTTGCTTGTTCTTGCGTATGAGATCCCGAGTGTTGTCTCAAAGATGTGCTCTTGTAGGCTTAGCATGTTTACTAACTTATTCTTACACTTGACATGGGCTTGTGAGAACTTATGCATGTTCATTGAGTAGACTATGTGAATACTTGCACTTTCGACACCAAGACATTGCGTAATTACTTTGATTCTTAAGTTGATATGGCATGAGAGGATTTGAAGGTATGGTAGGCTAGATTAATTGCATTTGCATATTAGTTGCATTCATGCATTGCATTGCATTAGGTTAAATGGATTTTGTGGGTACATTCGCTATAGGCCCTCACGAGACCTTACTCGTCCACTAGGGCTGCCTAGGGGTTTAAAGGGCTTGTTGCATATGCCAAATGCAACCGTGATCACCTACGGAAGTGGTACTAGTTAGTTAGTTAGTTGTAATTGTTTATGCTTGAGGACGAGCATCGGTTTAAGTTTGGGGGTGTGATAAGTGGATTTTATATCCACTTGAAACATTCTAAATCGGCTTAAATTGATTGTCTTGGGCTCAAGTTTCTTGTAGTTTTGATGTGTTTTGTTTAGTTGTGCAGATTTACAAGGATGTTGATTATGGTGGATGTTTTTGTCATTTTTGGAGATTTAATTTATTAAAATTCGGATTTATTGGGCTGCACGCGTGAGATTCACTGTTTGGGCCATATCTTGAGTTCTAGAAGTCAGTTTTGGGTGATCTTACTGTCCACGCGAAGATAACGAGATTCTCTATCATTCTAAGGTGGTCCAGAGGTCCAATTACGTTTGGACCGTTCCAGAAAAACTGAAGAAAAGTCAGCCACGAATTTTCCTTAAAAAAAACAGAATCATTTTAGGAAACGTATCTTGCAGAAATTCTATTATAATTCTGTTTTGGTATTTTCTTGCTGGGCAAGACTTTTAGAGCCTATTTAAACACATCCTACCATTGTAATAGATATACACACATTATCATAGTTTTATTATTGTAACCAGCTCAGATCTGCAAGGGAGAAAAGGAGAGAATGATTCAACGCTCGTGACAAGCAAGGATCTAGATCTACTTCATCTTTTGTATACGTTGGATTATAGATTTGTTTTCTCAACTCTTAGTTTTTATAATATTATTACTTCTTTCTTCCATATCTTGTTAGTTATCATGTTTTCATCAATTCCCATGACGATGAACGGTTCAATTATGAGCTAATCGTTGTCATGGGATTCTAACGGATTTATTTATGGAACTTAGTATCTTGATGCTTTAAAGATCTGTGTGTGGTGTATAATTGATATCCTCGTATGGTTATGCTTAATAGATAGATGCATCGCGAACATCTAATTTGTTAATCTTTTGTGAAGTGAAAGTGGATCTTGAGATTTAGAACTTGTCATGCTAGCATAGGTTCATAATTGTTTATCAATATGATTTGTGGTGTGAGATGAAAATACTTATACTGCCCTGTGTGATCTTAATGGATAACTTGTTCTTCAACTGTTATGTTTTCAAATTCTATAGATATATAGGGTCTAAGCATAATTGGTGTCTATTCATCTTCTATCTCTTTTGTGGATGTATGTTTGGTTTGGTATGCGTATGCTGACAGGTAGCGTATACTTGTTTCTTGTTATCCGATCAGATATCAAAACCATTGCACATAGTGATTAAAGGCGTCAGATCTAAAGGAAGTATTTAATGAAGTTAGGATCCCATGTTTATTCTCATATAAGTAATTCGATTTTAATTCTTGTTAATTAGTTAATTCTTAGTTTAATTCTTGCATCTTAGTATAAATTAGATAATCAAACCCAATTTGTTACTTTTCTTAGCAGTGAGTTAAAACCATACATTGTTGCATAGGCATATTTACTGAATAGAACCATAACCAGATCTCTGTGGAACGAACTTTAATTGTATTACTTGTGACTACGTGCGCTTGCGTAAAAATAGCATAACAAAGGTTTCAATCAAATCCAAAAGAATCACATCTGATTGCTATAAAAAGGATCTTTAGATATCTAAAGGGCACCCCAAACTTGGGTTTATGGTATCCTAAGGACACAGGGTTCAATCTGGTTGGTTATTCTAATGCTGATTATGCTGGATGCAGAGTGGATAGGAAAAGCACCTCAAGTAGCTGCCAGTTTCTTGGACAAAGGTTAGTCTCTTGGTATAGCAAGAAACAACAATCTGTGTCAACTTCTACAGCTGAGGCTGAATACATAGCTGCTGGAAGTTGCTGTGCTCAAGTGCTTTGGATTAGAAATCAACTTAGAGATTATGGACTTGTGTTGGAAAGAATTCCAATCATGTGTGACAACACAAGTGCAATCTCTATAGTTGCCAATCCTGTCAATCATTCTAGGACAAAGCACATTGACATCAGATATCATTTCATAAGAGAACATGCAACTAATGGAACCATTGAGTTGCATTATGTTTCTACAGATAAACAACTAGCTGATATATTCACTAAGCCATTAGATGAAGCTACCTTCACAAGGTTGGTTAGTGAGATTGGAATGCTGAATTCTTCAGATTCTGGCTAGGTGAATACAACATCTAGATTGTTGCAGCAGTAAACACTTACTTTATCTAAATTCTCAATATTTTTGGAGTAAGTGTTGGCTGAAATATGATTTATAAATATTTCAAATCGGTTGCATATTTGGAAAATCATATTTTCTTGTTAACTTGAAATTTCTATGAAATTTTGAGAAAATCACTGTTTACTTTGCTAGAATATTCTTGAATGAATATGGCTGGTAAATTTTAAAAGATAGTGAAAATTGAGTTTCTATGAGTAAAAGGAATAGTTCGATAAATCAGACTTCTCGAATGGTTCATTTCAGTGTTAGTGGTCGACTTCTCTAACAAGCCTATTCAGGACACTCTAGAGTTCTCGAATAGTGCCTTTTAGAGAACTCGAACAGAGAAATGAGTGAGTTCTCGAATAAGGTATTTTAGTTCTCTATTGATAGAGTTCTCGAATATCATGTTCGAGTTCTCGAATCATTTGAAAAGGCTGATTTCTCGCTGAATTTTACCGATTTTGGATTTCTATTCAGAATTACTCATAAAAACATATTTTACCTAATTTAGATTTATTTCTAAGTTAGATAACTGCCAGCTGTGAGTTACAACCTGCTTGAGTTATCGAATAAGCCTTTCTTGACTTATCGAATAGTTGTTTTCTACTTCTCGAATGCTTGACTTGTCGATACAAAACATACATCTAATCAACAATTCAAGTACTTCATACTTATACAATTTCACATCTATTCGATTCATTTCATTCGATTTCTCAAGCATCAAAGCTCCCAAAACCCCTGAAAACCCTAACTGCTAAAAGCCAAATTTCTTCTTCAACCTTTACTTTTTCTTCTCTTCTTTCTGTATCAATGGCAACAGTGAAGTTCAACACCAATTTTATCGCCCTAACCAGTGATGTTGAAGCACCCAATGCGAACTTCAAGTGCTTTGTAAAGTGGATGGTTGAGTCATACATCAAGGATGCACTCTCTGCCAACCCAACACTGTATCTAGACATTCTGGAACAGTTTTGGGGAACTGCTATTCTGGAAGTTGTAGCCCTGGAAAGTGCAATAACTTCATACATAATCTACTGCAAGATTCAGGACCAGGAAATCACTATTACCACTGCAGACATGTATAAAGCACTGGGCCTACAACAAGAGTCATATGACATACTTGCCACGAATGCAGAGTTAGAAGAATTCTTTGAGTTCATCAACTACTCAGATGGGATCAATCTTGGAAAATTAAATAGGAAGAATCTGAGAAAGGAGTGGAGCTATGTGTTTGCAACTCTTCTTCAAGTCTTCACGGCAAGGAAATCAAGCTTTGATCAAATCAGTGCACCTGCACAAAAAATTGGCTATGCACTGGCCTATGGAAAGAAGATAGATGTTGGTCAAATCATCCTACAAGAACTGTATGGGAGACTTGGTAAGAACACAACCAAGAGAGGTACTGACATTTTCTTCCCTCGCTTTATTCAATCTGTTCTTAATTTTAAAAATGCTCAATTGATTGAACTGCCTGGGATAGATAAAAATAGAATAGGCTATCCTAAATCCATGACCAAACTCATTTTTGGTAATTTGGAGACTAGGAATGATGTGGATGTAAGACTTAACATAACTCCCCATACGGAGAATTTGTTTAGAACTTACCCCCACAACATGCCGACATTTGACTCAAAGTCACAGTTAGCACAGCCCAAGCAAGTAGAACAAAATGCTAACCCAGGGCCTGCTAACCAACCCTCTCAACCAAACACTCTACCACACAGTGTGCCAACTGCATCATCCTCTCAAAAGGGTGATGTTAGTAAAAAGAAGAGAAAGGAGGTAATGTCTGCACCTTTAACCATCTTATCTGAAGCAGCATTAGCTGTAGAATTAGAAAGTGAGGCACCTAAGTCACCCCTAATCAGGCCAAAGAAGAAGAAAACTAAAACCACCTCTTCAGTCACACAAATGGCTGAAGTTGTAAAATCAGGGGCAAACAGTTCACTAGATGTATCCTCTCAACAGGGTGCATCTATAGAATCAAGCATCCACCCCAATGCAACTACCTGTACAGAGTCTGCACATGGGAGTGATAAGGCTGGCACTACACTGAGTGGAGAGCACATCACAATTGATAATCCCTCTATCTCTCAGGGGGAGTTGCCAAACTCTAATCTCAAAGACACTTCTCTTCCAGAATCCACCACTCAAATTTCTTTGCAGCCTACAACTCAAGCAATTGAGGAGCAAGGCATTGATCATCAAGAATTCTTTTTTCTTGATGAGCCAATGATTTCAAGTGACTTAGTGCATGACACTTTGCTCACCACCCAGGACCCACATTTAGATGGTGAGGGAATGCATGCTGGGGCATCTCCTAATGACACCATCACTAACACAGAGGATTCACTAGTTTTCACTCGAGACTCTGTGCCTGTGTCAACTACTGGTGTAACTCATCCCACTTCTGTGGAGACACCAGTAGTAGAGTCAATCCATCCGGTTACAGAAGTTGCATCTGTAACTGAGGAGTCTAGCTTGCCTAGCTTTAGCTCTGACTTCCTGTCACAATGGCTGAAGCCTGTGCAACTTGACAGTGCTTCAGGATCAGGGTCTGTTTCACCACAATTGACCGTTGAAGCACTTCAAAGCTTAGTTGTGGATCAGATTCCTGAGTTTGTCAAGATTGCTCAACACTTGGTCACCTCCAACATCCCTAACCCAGACTATGAGGCCATTCTGCTATGCCATAGGGATAATGTGGAGATGCAGAAGACAAAGATAGTTGATGATGCTGAGAGAGATGGCAATGTAGATGCCTGGTTGCAAGGAAAATATGAAATTACTCTTGATGAAGCACTTCAATATCTCAGGGAGGAATACATAACTTCACTAGGATCCAATGCCAAATCTCTGACACCTTGTGAAGTGTATGAGGCCATGAATGATTCTTACAAAGGCTTCCTCAAGGCTGCTCACTACCTTGGAAAGGGAGTTAAAACAGAAGTCAATCAAGTATGTGATACAACAGCCAAGGAAGTAAGTGCAATTAAAAGGGAATTTGCTGTCAAATTTCCATCTTTAGATCATGTCCTCAAAACCATTCAGGAATGCAAATCTTCATGCACCAAGATGGACAATGGTTTGGCTTTGCTTCATGGAACAGTCAGCCATCTAGAAACTCATGTTCAGAACCTCTCTAATCAGACAACTGAAGCTAATGCCATGACCAGGACTCTTTTTGCTAATCAATATGGGGATAAGCTGGTAACTGAGGTTCCTGTGCATGACATGACCAAATATGAAGTACAAAGACTCAAGGAACAATCTATCTCTGGTTTCAAGGCCACTGAGTTATTCACCAAGGTGGATACTCTGGAAAAGGAGGTGGTCAATCTCAAGACATCCAATGCTCAGTTAACAGACACTGTTGCTGCTCTCAATGAAAAGTTGGACATTCAAGCCACTGTCAATGCTGATGTTCTTCTCAACCAACAACATATGCTTTCTGCCATAATGAAGCATATGGGACTCCCTCTACTTGCAGATTCTTCCAACCCAAAGTTCACTTTTACAGCCTCTATGCCTGACAACAAGCCTAAGGGGGAGAAGAGGACATTAAGGAACTCAAAATCTAATGGGGAGAAACCTAAGGAGAAAGGCATTACAATAAATGAGGGTGGTCAACCAAGAACTGCTAAGTCAAATCAGTCTGAGAAATTAAAGGCAGCATCCAAGGAGGAGAAACTGAAGAAAGTAGCTGTAGATGAAGAGGCCAAGATTCCATATATCCCTCCATCTGAAACTGAAGAGAAGTCCCCAGAATATGAATTCGACATTCCTGACATTGCTAAGCAATCTCTTCAAGCCTTTCTGAAGCACCTACATGAGCTGAGAAGAAGGGCAAACTTCCACTACTTTGACTACATATCAAGTTTCTTGTGCAATATGTGTTTCTAGTCACTGTAGTGAGAAGAGAAATTGTTCAAACTAATCCTTATGCCATCATCACTACCAATGATAAAGAAGTCCTAGTCCACACTGCCAAGAACCTCTTTCACATCCACATTGAAGCTTTGCAAATTCTATCCAGCTCTGAACTTGGAACAATTATCAGGAAGATAGAAAGGAATAACTCATCAGACAACAATATGCTCAAAGAGATTCTCACCAAGTGCATGAAATCTCAATTGCCTCAAGTACTTCCTCAGCCTCACTGTATTTTATATGAAAAGAATCAAGACATTGTTGCCTTCAGATTTGGCCAACACCTCAAATCAAACAACATGTCTACAATAAAATTCTTGGCTGGAGTTCTACATTCAAGGAGTGGAAAATCTAAATCTGAAATAGAGGCTCTTGACATTCTGGTGAAGTTTATCAACTCGCAGTCAGACATCAAGCCTATTGCTAAAGAGGGAAAGTCAGACAAAGATAAGGATGATCAAGACAAGAGTGGCAACAAAGGTGGATCTCAAGGAAGGAATAAGGGTGGTGATGACAAGGAGAAAAGGGATGGTAGAAGCAAGAAGAAAGATGATGACAGAGATGGTGGAAAGGTGTATGAGAGAAAGAGTGGAAAATAGCAAGCCTTAGGCATTACTAACAATAATCTCACCACAACACAAGACTCTGAGTCTAGGGTGAATGCTGTTAGCAATGACCTACCAAAATCTGAATCAATGGCTTCTGCAACTGTTTTGCCAACTCAAGAAAAGGAGATGTTAATCAAGAAACCACTTGTGTATATCAAAAAGCATACTGCTAATGGTATACTACAATGGTCCAAAGTCAAAGGTCTTAAATTTCTCTCAAGCAACAAAGGAAAGAAGCTGAAATGGAAGATGTCAGCCAGAAGGGCAAGAAAGGTGAAGACATCTACATCTCAGGCACTCACAATCATTCCTGGACTAGACTTGCCTTGTCTCAACATAGACTATGATGAAGATGAGATAGCATATCAACTAGCTCAGAGAATCTATCATGTAGCTATAGTTGATGACTGTCTGGAGTTCAAATACACTGATGGGAGACTCAAGAGATTCAAGCAAGGCATGTGTGAACACTGGGGCAAGTTACATGATCTACAAAGAATAATGGTGCTACTCAACCTTGAGAATGAAAAGGAGAGAATGTGGAAAATTGAGATAGCTCATTTTATCAAGATAAAAAGAGATCATGAGGAAGAGTTGAGAAAGAAGAATGAAGCCTTGAAGATAAAGAGAGAAGAAGAGTTAGCTGCTCTAGAAGCCAAAGCTGAAGAATTGAGAGCTAAAGGGTTATGCAGAGTCAAGTATAATCCTTACATTGTGGAATACATGAAATATGGCATAAATGTGAAGATTAGAATGGATTACATTAGCTCTTACTCTAAAGCCAAACTGAATGAAGTCATCAGAGACCTATCTGGCTCACCTCTCATTGAAGAACTCACTGTCATGGAAGACATCATCCAGGCAATGAGTAATGCAAAGAAAGCCAAGGAAGAAAAAGAAAAGGAGGATCTACAAGCCAAATCTCAAAGAGGAGAATCAAAGGAAAATGGCTAGTATCTCTTCATAACTGTGAGAATGCTTTCTTTGTAATAATATTCAATCAATTTCATACATGTACTTGTCAAGATTTATCTTTATGTATGATAGGCTTGTTATCAGATATGAAATTGTGACTAAGGGTCTTACTCACAATTTGGGGAAGATTGTTAGTCACAGAGGCATGCCTGTATACATCTGATAACAAGCCTAATTGTTTGTAATGCTCTGCATTACCTACATGACCTCTTAACTGAGGGAACCACTAGTTATATAGTTTCTACTTGTTTTGTACTTGTAATAGGCACCAAATCCTAGTTGTGCAACTGCACTTATATAGTCAAGAATAATGCTTGAAAGAAGTTCCAAGGTTCATGCCTCAAGCAAGAAGATAAAGACTGTCAAATAATCACAGTTGGGATTTGAAGAAAGTGAAGAATCTGCCTAAGTACCAATTCGATAAGTATATTTGTCTATTCGAGAAGTCCAGCATTCGAGAAGTCAGGGATTCGATATCTCAAGACACTATTCGGTATCTCTGAATACACTGTTCGATATCTCATTCGATATCTCAGAGATTCGATATGTCTACTACTCTATTCGAGAACTCAAGAAGTCAACAAGTCAAAGTGGTATTCGAGTTCTCAAAGAGTCAACAAGTCAAAGTTCCATTCGATATCTCAAGGACTCAGAAAGCTATTCGATATCTCGAGGATTCGATAAGTCAAATGTTCTATTCGATAACTCAAGGAATCCTGATGGAAAAGAGCTATTCGAGAAGTGGTTCGATATGTCAATATAACAGTATTCGAGAACTCAGAGTTATCGATCAAGTCAATTCTAGTTCTCGAATCACTTACTTAGTCACTTCTCGAATACATTCTTGGAGACAAAATACTGGTGAAATTGTACAAGTCAGAAACCTGCAACAAGCCAATGCACTTTATGGACCACAACCTGTAACGTGCTCTGGAAAGCCTACAAAGAAGCTTGGAGAGATATAGAAGAGACAAAGGGCTAAAGAAGTGGATCTGAACAAGCTTTGCAAAGTCAAATCTGTAATCGTTTGGACTCTTACTCAAAAAGGATAGACAGACTAGAAAGTAATTTGTTTAGCTACCTTATTTGTAGTAAGTAGGTTGTATCCATGTTCTATAAGGATACAGTTTCACTTCCTTAGTTAAGTGATACGCGAACTTTAACTTTTGGAGAGTCAAGTTTTCTCAAACACTGTAAGCTATATCTCTCTGAGAAAAACGAAGCTGAGAATACTATCATTTGTATTCACAGATTGTATCAACCTTTATCTAATAATACATTAGATTAAAGTGATATTGTGTCTTGTGTTGTTCTTTATCCGCACCTACACCTTCGCACACACAAACACTTATCTGCTACATAGACTCGAGCCAAAGAAAAGATCAAGAATCCATTCACCCCCTCTGTATTCTTTTACCGTATTCATTACTCAACAGACTTTAAAAAATTTTAAATTCATGATATTTAAGCTTTACAAGAATTGTGAAAAATAAATAAATCCATAAGTCAAAAGTACCTAAATGGAACTTATGACTTAAAACAGTTTTTTAACTTAAAACCGGAGGAAACAAACAGACCAAAACTGACTTAAAGCTGAAAACTCCTTTAAAGGAACATCACCCAAACACCCTCAAAGTTACTTAGAAGATTTCGTAAAAAAAAAAAAAAGAATATTAGAAGATGGAGTGAGCGTAACCGGCAAGTATAAAAGATGGGTCTACTCTACAATCAAATGGCTAAAGAAACTTCAGAGGAATTAGCCAAGTTTGACTAAGAATTAAGAATAGTCAACAGATGCTCTCCATTGATGCGTCTCTGTCTGTCCTTCATTCAGGTCACCAAAACTCTTCGTCAAACAAAATACAATAATACGAGTACATAATACTACCAAGAATATATATACATACTACATATAATCGAAGGTTCTGAATGTGAACACGATCTAACCGTTGCATGGAATTATTTCACGTGTTTTTCCATTAAATTTAATTAAACAATCCAAACCAACCAACTGATTTAGCTATACCATAATCCTTCTTTCCCATTCATTTCTAATTTCTATACATTTCTTTTATAATGTCTAACACGTATTTTAAGGTGCATAACTAGTATAGTTTCATAATTTATTTTATAATTTTCTTTTTTATAAAAATTAAAAAAAATATAAAACTAATTATCAAACTATAATAATTTGGAGCCTTAAAATGCATATTATCCCAGTCCCCAATATATACCATTCATTTGCACGGAGGGAGTACCAAGTTCACTGCCACCAAATATATGTCATAATAACATCAGTCCCCTCTTAACTATTTTAGAACCATCAGCTAAATATAAACTTGGGATTTTTAGCGTCCAAAAAATTAAACATACATATTAAGCATTTTATTTACAAAAAAATTATTAGAAAAAAAACAATTTTAACACAAGTTAAAAACTATGCAGAAAATTCATGCTATAATATATTAAACATGTTCCAAAATTATGATATATTAAAATTGATAATTTTGGGGATCATTTCAAATTTGAGAACTTGTATAGATTTTTTTAAGCATCTCCAATCCTTAGCTAAAAGTCTACGTATCATTTCAAAAATAAAACTTATACATGTAAAAAATTAGCCACTCCATGGGATAAAATCTTAAATTGTTTATAATTATAGATAATCTCTTGATATTAGCTATATTTGTCAAAGTTCTAGAGAATTGCCACATCACTTATTTCTATATTAAAATAATATATTCCATTAATAACAACTTGAAATATTAATAAGATAACATTTTTAAAATAAAGTCAATCATTATAGTCAATATTCTCGTAGCACAATGTCTTACAAGTTCGACAAATTTTACATAATAATAATTTAGCCAATCATTTTTAGCTAATATGCTCTTACACATCCTAATCTAGGGTCCAAGTTTTTACACTTTTTTACGCTTTTTTTACGAATAGGAATGGCCTGAATTCAAATTATTATTGAAAAAAAATTAAAAAATAACGTGGCACAATAATGTATTACAAATTTTAATTTAACGACGTATAGGAATACGAATTTATTATTTTAGTAACAAAGTTACCTATTACTAGATGCTTAGCAAAAAAAATTACCTATTAGACATATCATCAGTAGTTTGAACAAAAATTGGGACTATTTCAGATTTTTCGTAAGAAAATGAATAATTATTTAACTTAGTTTCTACATTTATTTATGTTACATGATTTCAAATTGTATACAAGTGTTATAGTTTCTACTTTCTACCATGCTCAAAACTTTCTCAGCCTGAGTAATTGAAGAAAATAATCTTTGTTTACAAAACTATGTCCTAACCTTGTTAATTTGATGTTTTTTAAAATAATTTTTTCAAAAATTATGAAATTAATACTATGAACTCTACTCTTTTTTCTTTTGAAATATACTATGAATCCTTTATATATATTATATACTAACATGACTTTCCATGCCATTTAGTAATTTACTAAAATAACCTCGGATTTAGTAATTTACTAAAATATCCTTAGATTTTATAAATATATAAAATATTGTTGTTGGCATGTATTGAACCCATGACCTCTTGGTAGGAATCAATTGTATGATCACACAATGACCATCATGCTAGAAGCCCACTTCATGAAACTTTTGGAACTCATCCACTAGATTCTTAAATAGCTCTCAATTCTTCATTTTATTTAATACTTATTTTAGAAATAATTTCAAAGAAAACAAATGAAATAATGTCTCTTTTCATTTATTACAGGTCAAAATGCACTTTCAAGCCAATTTAGTAATTTATCAATATACCCCTCTTTATATCTGTTGTAGAATAAAAACTAGGTTACAAATTGTATTTAATGCTAAGGGTTAGGGAGCTTCGTGTTTTAATGGTTGTTTCCGTGTTCGAGACTGATCGGTACTCACAGAGTGCCTACGTATCTCGTATTGAGAATCAAGCCAAGACGTAGTCCTGAGAATGAGGGGTCAGACCCTTTATATAGGCTGAGAAGCCCTAGAATTGTAGTAGGGTTAGGTGACTTGGTGGGTAAGTCACCGACTAGAAGAAGGTTCTAGTCCCTTTCCATGTATGAATCAGTTTCCATGTTGGAGTATGTGCCTTGGGGGCTAAGTCAGGCAAGAGTAATATTCTTGTTTGACTCTCATTGCTGAGCTGATAATTACCACTAATATTAATTACGAAATTAATATTATAAATTGGGTTTGGGCCCATCTGGTGGGCCCCACGTTTTGACCATATTGGGTTCATTTAATGCCACATTAAATGTGTCTTTAGGGCTTACTTTTAGCCCATATCATTTGCCCCCCAACTTCTAGGAAAACTGATCAGGTTTTCCTTGAAGTTATAACGCCCTTTCTGAGACTTGGGTCAGGGTTTATTGCTTTTACGCAAGTACTTTCAACAATATCATCTTAATGTAAAGCGTGGAGCGATCGACGCATTTACAACGATGTTGAACAACACTAAACAGTGTTAAACGGCGCTACACAGCGCTAATCAGCCTTAAACAACGTGTAAACAGTGTTAAACGATGTTAAACGGCATAAAACGGCATTAACAGCACTAATCGGCGTTAACCTGTGCTTAAACGGCACTAATCTGTGCTTAAACGGCACTAATCTGTGCTAATCGGCACTAATCTGTGCTTAAACGGCACTAATCTGTGCTAATCGGCACTAATCTGTGCTAATCGGCACTAATCTGTGCTTAAACGGCACTAATCTGTGCTAATCGGCACTAATCTGTGCTAATCGGCACTAATCTGTGCTTAATCAGAAATCTTCATGTTCCTGATGAACCCGGGTTGATTGAAAATATTCGTACCCCTGATCACTCCGGGTTGGACAGAAAATACTCGTACCCCTGATTACTCCGGGTTGGACAGAAAAAATACTCGTACCCCTGAAGAACCCCGGTCGGCCGAAGCCTCCCGGGTGCGCCGGTCGGCCAGCCACCGGTCGGCCAGCCACCGGTCGGCTGGCTCCCGGTCGGCTGAAGCCTTCCGATTTGCCCCGGTCGGCCGGCTTCCGGTCGGCTGGAATTTTTTTTTTTTTTTCAATACCTCAATTTCCTTCTTCAACATGGTGTTTACGTATGTTCGTGGTCTTGATGAACATGACAAAAATAGTCGTGGTCTTGAAGAACATGACAAAAATAGTCATGGTCTTGACGAACATGACAAAAATAGTCGTGGTCTTGACGAAAACTCCCGTGGTGTTGACAAACCCCGGTCGGCCAGCCACCGGTCGGCTGGAACCCTTCGGTTCGCCCCGGTCGGCTGGCTCCCGGTTGGCTGAAGCCCTCCGGTTTGCCCCGGTCGGCCGGCTTCCGGTCGGACCACGTCAAAATATTTTTTTTTGCATTCTTGGCTTCAATACTCCGACCTCTTTCTTGAACATGATGTTTTCATAAACACGTATACTCGTGTTCTTGATGAACATGTATACTCTTAGCCTTCATGAACATGTATGTTCGTGGTCTTGATGACCATGGGTATGGGGAGTCAACAATATGGTCATTCATAACTTTTGCTTAAGACTTCCCTTGATTTCTCAATTAGCGCTGCTAATCCCTTACTTTATGTTAACTTCTTGATGAGGCTTCTAAAACTTCCTTTGTCAGATACCAACTGACATTCTTAGTTTCTTATTCTGAGTTTTTGACGAATCCCTTCATTTATTAACAGATAGTTTTCGTCTCTTTTTTGCATTTATCCGATACATGACCTGTAAACACGATCGGGCCTGTATCTCAACCTGGAGTAACAGGTCACACCTTTTCTATAAAAGAAGGGGAGCATCCTTCATTCTTCCTCACTTCTTCACTTCTCAAATTTCTCTCAAGCTCTAAAATTCTCTAGTTCTTTAGCTTTTCAAGCTCATCTTCAAGTTCAAGCTCGATATGGCTGACAGACGCCCGGTCCCCCCAATCTCCATGGAGGAAGCAATGAGGAAGAAGAGCATGGCCAGAACGGTTAAAGGTATGCTAAAACTCAAGCCTCCTCGTTTTGTTGAACGTCGATTTGTTTCTTTATTAGACTTGTTGAGCACCATGGGGGAAGCTTTTCCCAACAGTTCAAATTTGGCTGCCTTCCATTGTCATTCTAAGTTGAAAAAGAAGGACATTGTGAAGATTAGGAGTACGTACAGTTTTCCCGATGTGATCAATGTTTGCTTACCAAATCCGGGAGATCGGACTTGCAATTGGCATCCAGAAAGATTGTGTGTTTTTAAAGGTGCTTTAGAGGCGGGATTGAGGTTCCCGGTTCATCCTTTTATTATCAGGTTCCTGGCGGAGCTCTAGATCCACCCGTGTCAATTGTATCCTAACTCCTGGAGGTTCTTGATTATCTTCATGCTAAGATGTAAGGAGTTGAACATCACTTGGGACACAACTTTATTCAGAAGCATCTTCATGACCAAGAATTCTCCTGATTCCTCACCAGGATATGTTAGCTTTCAACTCCGAAATAGGCTCCCTCGTATTGTAAACTCCTTCTCTTTTCCCGATTCCCATCATACTTGGGATAGGGAATTTGCCGTTTTGGAGTGGAAAGGTGGCGATTGGGGCCACTTCTTTGTTAAGAGATTCGGGGTCGCAGAGGATAGTTCACATTTCGTGCTTGACCTTACTGACCAACAATTGCACGACAGGGATAAACTGCTTGCCGATGAAGGGTGTTCTCATTATAAAACGATTCTTACTGAGAAGAAGCTCATTGAAGCTGGCTTGAGCTTTCTTTCTGTTGAGGGTAATTTTTCCTTCGTGACTTCATTATGAACTATGTTTGTTCTTATTCCGATGTTTTTTCTCTCATATTTCAGCTGCTGAGGATGATAAGTGGATTTTATATCCACTTGGAGCATTCTAAATCGGCTTAAATTGATTGTCTTGGACTCAAGTTTCTTGTAGTTTTGATGTGTTTTGCTTAGTTGTGCAGATTTACGAGAATGTTGATTAAGGTGGATGTTTCTATCGTTTTTGGAGATTTAATTTATTAAAATTCGGATTTATTGGGATGCACGCGTGAGATTCACTGTTTGGGCCATATCTTGAGTTCTATAAGTCTGTTTTCAGCCCGTAAGCAGTCCACGCGAAGATAACGAGATTCTCTATCATTCTAAGGTGGTCTAGAGGTCCAATTACGTTTGGAATGTTCCAGAAAAACTGAAGAAAAGTCAGCCACGAATTTTTCTTAAAAACAGAATCAGTTTAGGAAACGTATCTTGCAGAAATTCTATTATAATTCTGTTTTGGTATTTTCTTGCTGGGCAAGACTTTTAGAGCCTATTTAAACACATTCTACCATTGTAATAGATATATACACATTATCATAGCTTTATTATTGTAACCAGCTTAGATCTGCAAGGGAGAAAAGGAGAGAATGATTCAACGCTCGTGACAAGCAACGGATCTAGATCTACTTCATCTTTTGTTCTAGATTTGTTTTCTCAAACTCTTGTTTATTAATATAATTACTTCTTTTATTCATATCTTGTTATTTACCATGTTTTCATCAAATCCCATGGTGACGAAAGGTTTAGTTATGAACTAATCGTTGTGGTGGGATCCTAGTGGATTTTTCTATGTAGCTTAGTAGTTTGTATGCCTTAAAGATTTATGTTTGGTGAATACTTGATATCCTTGTATGGTTGTGCTTATTGAATTTATGTGCGTCGCGAACATCTAATTTGTTAATCTCTTGCTAAACGAGAGTGGATCTTGAGATTTAGAACTTGCCATGCTAGCATAGGATAGGTTGGTGTTTTGACATCATGATTTGTGGCATCAATAGAGATATTATGCTACCCTATGTGATCTAAGTGGATAACTTGTGCTTCAACCTTTATGTTTTCAAATTCTATAGAGATATAGGGTCTAAACATAATAGGTGACTATTCATCTTCTATCTCTTTTGTGGATGTATGCGTAGATTGGTACTAGTATACCGAGAGGTAACTTTTACTTGTTTCGTGTTATTCGATCAGATATCGAAATCATCGCATGTTTTAATTAAAGGTTGCAACTCTAAGTGAAGTAGATGATGAAACTAGGATTCCATGTTTTATTCTCATATTAGTAATTCGACTTTAATATCTTTAATTAGTTAATCTTTAGCTTGATAATTAATTTAGTAGTTAATAAAAATCCAATTTGTTATTTGTCTTAGCAGTGGATAAAAACCATACATCGGTGCATAGGTACATTAATTGAATTGAACACCATTCTAGATCTCTGTGGGAACGAACTTGATTTAATCATATATTACTTGTGACAACGTGCGCTTGCGTAAATTTTGCATAACAATTTTTTGGCGCCGCTGCCGGGGATCATTGGTGTTTTTATTTTAGTTTATGTGCTTGTCATCAGTGGTCGTTAGCGTTCACTGACTCAGATTCTTACTTAGTTTGTTGATTCGTGGTGTTTCAGGTACTTAAGTTTGTATGCAAACAAGTTCGCAAGCTCGTTTACAAAAACTGGCAAAAGACGATCGTGTAGAGAATTTAGAGAACAAGGAAGAGGAATCTGAAACTACAGTAGCAATGGCAGATGTAGCAGCAGTCAAGGCTTTGAAGGATTATTCTCAGCCGAAACTTAATGACATCCAGTCTAGCATTATTAGGCCAGCTATTGCAGCGAACAATTTTGAGATCAAGTCGGGCACAATTCAGATGGTGCAGAATTCAGTTCAGTTTGGGGGAGCTCCTACGGAGGATGCCAACATGCATGTTCGGGACTTTATCGAAATCTGCGACACTTTCAAATGTAATGGTGTGACGGATGATGCTATCAGGTTGAGGCTTTTCCCATTCTCTCTAAGGGATAAGGCTAAGAGCTGGCAACACTCTTTGCCACCTGGTTCCATTACTACATGGGAAGATCTTGCTCAGAAGTTCCTTACTAAATTCTTCCCTATGGCGAAAACTGTAGCATTAAGGAACCAGTTGACTCAATTCCAACAGCAATCTGGCGAGACCTTGTGTGAGGCTTGGGAACGCTACAAGGATATGCTACGCAAGTGTCCTCATCATGGCATGCCTGATTGGATGGTTATTAATGGGTTCTACAATGGGTTGGGAGCACAGTCTAGGCCTTTGCTAGATGCAGCATCAGGTGGAGCTCTGTGGGCAAAGAGCTATGATGAAGCTTATGATCTTATAGAGATGATGGCTGCTAATGAATATCAAAATCCAACCCAAAGACTATCTCAAGGCAGGGCAGCAGGAATTTTGGAAATAGATATAGCTTCAATGATTACGGCTCAGTTGAAAGCTCTTGCTATGAAGGTGGATTCTCTTGCTAATTATGGAGTTCAGCAGGTGGCTAGTGTTTGTGAGCTATGTGCGGGTGCACATGAGACGAATCAGTGTGCTATCTCTTCTGAATCAGCACAGTTCGTGAGTAATTTCCAGAAACCTGCTGCACCAGTTCCAGCCACTTATCATCCTAACAACAGGAATCATCCCAACTTCAGCTGGAGCAACAATCAAAGTGCACAACAACCTTTTCAACAGCCTTATCAGCAAGCAAAACCATTCAATCAAGGCTATCAACAGCCTTACGCTCCAAGGGCACCATATCAACCTCCTGGATTTCAGCAGCAACAGCCCCAGGCTCATGTGGGGCAATCTTCTAATGAAAAATCAGAGATGGATGATTTGAGGATGATGGTGAAGAACCTGCAAGCTTCTCAAAGGATCATGGAGAATCAGATGGGGCAGATTACAAGTGCCTTGGTAAATATGCAACAAGGAACTCTTCCAAGTGATACAATGGGTAATCCAGGCAAGAGGGAGGTCCATGAGCAGGTGAAAGCTGTGACTTTGAGATCTGGAAAAGTCACGAGTGATCCTAAATCAGCAACTGAAGAAGATGAAGATATTCAGAATCAGCAGGATGAAAAATCTGCAGTGCCAGAAATTGAGAAATCTGATTTAGTGGCTGATCAGTTAGATGGTGAGAAGAGCAAGAAACCTGTTGAAAAGTTTACTCCGGAGCAATCTTCAATGAATAATCAGATCTATCCACCTCCGCCATTTCCTGGACGTTTGCAGAAAAGTCAAGAGAAACAGTTTCAAAAGTTTATGGATGTTTTCAAGAAACTGTCCATTAACATTCCTTTTGTTGAAGCGTTGGAGCAGATGCCAATATATGCGAAGTTCATGAAGGATATTTTGTCAAGGAAGAGAAGGTTGGAAGAATTTGAAACAGTGGCATTGACGGAGGAGTGTAGTGCCGTTCTGCAACAGAAGTTGCCTCCTAAACTGAAAGATCCAGGACGTTTCACTATTCCATGCACTATTGGCAACCTTCCTTTCAACAAATATTTATGTGATTTGGGAGCTAGTATTAATCTCATGCCCTTGTCTGTTTTCAAGCAACTTGGTCTACCGGAGCCAAAGCCAACTAACATCTCTTTGCAGTTGGCTGATCGATCTATCACATATCCTAGAGGTATAGTGGAGGATGTCTTGGTAAAGGTTGATAAGCTCATCTTCCCTGCTGATTTTGTTATCTTGGATTTCGAGGAAGACAAGAAGATTCCCATAATTTTGGGAAGGCCGTTTCTAGCTACGGGTCATACTTTGATCGATGTGCAAAAAGGAGAGCTTACAATGAGGGTGCAAGATCAGAATGTTACCTTTAATGTGTTCAAGGCAATGAAATTTCCGACAGAGGATGAAGAGTGTTGCAGTGTGGAAATAGTTGATACGGGTCAGAGAAAGAAGTTTGATCAGTTATTGAGCGAAAAATCTGACATGCATGTGTGTTCGCACTTATTCACGCAAGAGAACGTGGTCAACAAGTAATATAGAGTAAATAGGATTCGTTCCCACAGAGACTCAAATTGTTCGTTATGCTCACTTATGCACCAGCTAATGATTTACACTCACTGCTAAGACAATCACAATATTGGTTTGATTTAACTAATGATTGATTACCAACTAAGCCAATTACGAGAAAATAACTTAACTTTAACCTTATAATAAACAAACATGGGATTTCAATTTCATTTACTACTTCATCTAGAATCTTATGCCCTTTAGCCTAGCATGTGACCGAGTTGATTACTGATTAGATGCACTAAACTGATACATACCAACTTTCGTTGTGCATATACCATCCTACTGATCATCCACAATTGATAGAAGTCAAGTAGTCACCAAATATGTGTAGTCCCTATATGTCTATAGCAATTGAACACATACCGGTTGAGAATCAAGCACCCATTAAACCACATAGTCGATGCAAGACGGTTAGAATTACATCACAAATTAATACATGTTCTTCACATGCAAAAACCTATGCTAGCATGAATTGTTCTAAACCCTAGATCCACTTTCGCATTCACTAGGATTAAACAAACAATTACAAGTGTTCGCGACGCACTTATAACGAATAAGCATAAACATACTAGGCAATCAATACATTCAATCACACACCAAGGCATAAAAAACACTCAATTTCTAGAATCCATAGCAAAATCCATTAAAACCCCATGACAACGAATTAGCCCATAATCGACCTCATCGCCATCATGGGTTCAATTGATAACATAATTCTAGAACAACAAATAATTAAAAGAAGAGAGAAAATAAGGTTCAGAAATAACTCCCCAAAGTAGAAGAATACAAAAATTCCAAAGATTACTCCTTGCTTGTCACTAGCTTGGAGATGTATCTTCTCTCCTTTTCTCTCTTCCCAAGAACTAGGTTATAATACGTAACGTATGTATTATGATTACAAGGGTTGGATGTGTTTATATAGGTCCTAGAATACTTTTTCAACAAGAAAAGACCTAAAAATACAATTTAATTCGAAACAGGATAGAATTCATCAATTTCCAGCGAGTTCGGGCGCACCCTGCGCGGTAGCAGCGCAGTCTGCGCGGCTAGCTCCTGTTCAGAATTATAGAAAATTTCCCAGGCTTCGCGTGGACAGCTTATGGGCCTCAAACGGACTTGTAGAACTCCAGATATGGCCAAAACAGTGAAGACTGCGCAACCTACCCGGAAATCCGAATTTTGCACAAATTGCTCCTTTCTCCTCCGTTTCTTTCGCATTAGCTAACATCTTTAATACCATGACACATGTAACTCCTTGATAGCATAACACAAGTGTACCATCTTCATTCCAATACTTAATTCCGCTCTAATATCGATTAGAAACACCAACACTAACCGATAGCTACAACCCTGCACAACTACACAAAACACATAAAAAATACAACAAACTTGAGACCAAGTCAATCAATTTAAGTCGATATGGAACGCTCCAAGTGGATATAAAATCCACTTATCACACCCCCAAACTTAAACCGATGCTTGTCCTCAAGCATAAACAACTACACTATCTAATTAGTACCACTTCCGTAGGTGATCACGGTTGCATTTGGCATATGCAACAAGCCCTTTAAACCCCTAGGCAGCCCTAGTGGACGAGTAAGGTCTCGTGAGGGCCTATAGCGAATGTACCCACAAAATCCATTTAACCTAATGCAATGCAAATGCATGAATGCAACTAATATGAAAAAAAATGCAAAGACCCCCTTCAAACTCACCAAAACCAACTAACAAGCAAATATCTCGACGAATGCAACAAATCCAAGCAGAGCTCGACTAAGTCCCCGTATACTAACAATACATGAACAGAAACGTGCGTGTGTGCAATGCTCATCAGAAATACCCCCAGAACTAGGTCAAAAATCATACATGCTTTCCGTCAAGACAATCACAGGTTTATAACTAGAATAGACTGTAGACACTCCATAACCTAGGAACACCTCCACCCTTATCCAAGGTAGACAGAAACTCATGCTTTATTACTATACTACGACACTACATATACAATAAGCATGCTTATTTAACCGTGCAATGAATGAGACCCCAAAAGGCTTATACAATAATACCCATGTAGCGAGTGTTGGGTCAGTGGATCCCAGACTAAAAAGCCTTAGGTCACTAGGACTAAGTCCCCTCAGACTTAATTACTCGAGTATTAAAGAGCTCACTCTGGTTAATTTTGCATTTAAATTATTTATATAACTCTTTTTTTCTTTTTTTTCTTTTATATTTTTTTTCCTTTTTTTTTTATTTTCCCGCAATCTGGAATGAGCCTTTCTCATTTCCAACCCTAGACTACTCATATAAATATGAGCTGGCTACTAGCCATTTGACGCCTAGCCTTTATTGACAAATATTAACAACTAGCATGAAAATTCCTGGTTTCCCCCAAACTTAGACTTTAATGTTCCTACGCTATAAAGGGAATAACGAAAATTCTAAATATAAACAAGTGATTAAATCTCAAAACATCCCACAGGCATGACCCTAACCTAGCCCAACAGCACCCCAATGAGACTGTGTAATAAATTTTGTTCCCGTAACATGCAAGTCAATTTCATAGAAACTATAAATCAGCCCTCTACTCATCATCATCACACCCAAATCAACATCCACCTATCAATCAGAATCAGCTCGTCCTAAGGGATCATGAAATATGCATGCCATGAAAATGCAACTAAATGAAAACTCACATGGTATACAAAAATAAAACAAAATGTCCTATATGAACAAACGTAGATAATACGAACATAACAATCATGCATGAACTATCACTACTATGCAACATGATATCCTATATGCAAAATACAACAATACATACAACTACTATCCCCCAAATCACCCCCAAACTTAACATATTCAATGTCCTCATTGAAGGTAAATTAAAAGGGTAAAAGAGATACTCCCCTACACGCCGGCATCTCCACCCTCCTCGGGTGGTGTGTCTGGTGGTGGATAGACGTGGTGCGCTCCAACACAACTGTTGTTTTATTCGAAAGCAAGAAATCATGGGTTGCCTCCCACGAAGCGCCTTTCTTTAACGTCTTTAGCTAGACTTGGCCACAATTTTCATCTTGAAAATTTTCTACACCGCATCTCTATAAGGCCATTTAATGATCTTTTCTGGAGCGACATCTTCAACGACAAGCTTTACCCGTATTCGCTCCTCACAAGATCTCTTAACAACATTCCCCCGCCTACCTGAAAAGTTAGCAGCAATAACAATAGCAAGCAAAGGATTTGAATTACAAGAAACATACCCCAGGTGAACTAGCAATGTTTTTAGCTCAAGTTCGGGAGCTCCTTCAAATGATGGCTTAAGGCGCACCTGAGAATTCCAGAGATCTTCCACTCCAAGCAACTTATGTGGAATACGTAGCCCCATTAACCAAGGCACTGTAATCCTCAGTTGGCCATGCTTTGCCTTCTCCTTCTCCGTGTCATACTTTTTACTCTGCCCTGCATCAACCAATTTCAAGCTAAAACACTCCTCGTCCTCCGCCGACAAATTCATGGCTAGAGTTTGCTTTTGAAGCCTATGTGGATATGGAGGAGGAAAATCGATTTGGACGATCTCTGTAGTCTTCTCCGGAGTAGATTTGTCAACAGGAGTGATGCTCTTTTCCTCTTCGGCCTCCAGCTGGTCGAAGTCAGATTGCAACGGAGCGGCATTCAACAACTGAACATGCTCTTCTAATTCATCATCTTCCACACTGAGACACTCTTCATCCTTCGAAGGAAATAACATAGCCGCTTGAGCCTTGGAATTTTCTTGATCTTGGGCTGATTCTTCAAAATTTTCAGATTGCAAAGGAAGTGGTTGCGGCTGATTATTCAGAATCGAGTTTTCTGGACATTCTGAATTTTCTGATTGGTTTGCCTCCGACTCTGCTTCCTTATCAGCTTCATGTTCTGCTTCTTCCCCATCTTTGCCCTCAGACTCTCCTTCCTGAACTTCGATCATGGTCTCACCCGTGGCTAAGAAAGGCCAGTCAAGACTGATAGGCATGTTATTGTCCTCCTGCTCTACAGCTAGGCCTTCTGTGTCACTTGCAATATGATTCAATGTTTGTAATGCATTTGCAATTTGACCAATCTGATCTCCTATTCTCTGGAGAGACAATGCATTGCTTTTAGCCATCAACCTCAATTCTTCTAATTCAGCTTCTTCGGTCGACTGTTGGATAGACCAAGTCTAAAATTGCTGCTGCTGAAATTCAGGAGGTTGAAAGTGTTGATGCACTGGGGCATACTGATGCTGAAATTGTTGCCCCTGTTGCTGCTGAATTCCCCCTGGATTGTATGGCTCATCTTCAAACTGCTGATTTTGGAGCGGGTAGGATGGATATTGGAATTGCTCCATACCACTCTGATTGTAGTCCCAGCTGAAATTTGGCCGGTTTCTGTTATACTCACATTGATGAGTGTAATGTCCACCTGCACACAGCTCACAAACAATTACAAATTCCTGCTCCCAATAATCCATCAAATAAAAAGAAAAAAAACGTCTGAGTCAGTGAATTTAACCCAAATTGATGACAAGATCATAAACTAAACAAACAATGAACTGAGTCCCCGGCAGCGGCGCCAAAAACTTGTTCGCACTTATTCACGCAAGAGAACGTGGTCAACAAGTAATATAGAGTAAATAGGATTCGTTCCCACAGAGACTCAAATTGTTCGTTATGTTCACTTATGCACCAGCTAATGATTTACACTCACTGCTAAGACAATCACAATATTGGTTTGATTTAACTAATGATTGATTACCAACTAAGCCAATTACGAGAAAATAACTTAACTTTAACCTTATAATAAACAAACATGGGATTTCAATTTCATTTACTACTTCATCTAGAATCTTATGCCCTTTAGCCTAGCATGTGACCGAGTTGATTACTGATTAGATGCACTAAACTGATACATACCAACTTTCGTTGTGCATATACCATCCTACTGATCATCCACAATTGATAGAAGTCAAGTAGTCACCAAATATGTGTAGTCCCTATATGTCTATAGCAATTGAACACATACCGGTTGAGAATCAAGCACCCATTAAACCACATAGTCGATGCAAGACGGTTAGAATTACATCACAAATTAATACATGTTCTTCACATGCAAAAACCTATGCTAGCATGAATTGTTCTAAACCCTAGATCCACTTTCGCATTCACTAGGATTAAACAAACAATTACAAGTGTTCGCGACGCACTTATAACGAATAAGCATAAACATACTAGGCAATCAATACATTCAATCACACACCAAGGCATAAAAAACACTCAATTTCTAGAATCCATAGCAAAATCCATTAAAACCCCATGACAACGAATTAGCCCATAATCGACCTCATCGCCATCATGGGTTCAATTGATAACATAATTCTAGAACAACAAATAATTAAAAGAAGAGAGAAAATAAGGTTCAGAAATAACTCCCCAAAGTAGAAGAATACAAAAATTCCAAAGATTACTCCTTGCTTGTCACTAGCTTGGAGATGTATCTTCTCTCCTTTTCTCTCTTCCCAAGAACTAGGTTATAATACGTAACGTATGTATTATGATTACAAGGGTTGGATGTGTTTATATAGGTCCTAGAATACTTTTTCAACAAGAAAAGACCTAAAAATACAATTTAATTCGAAACAGGATAGAATTCAGCAATTTCCAGCGAGTTCGGGCGCACCCTGCGCGGTAGCAGCGCAGTCTGCGCGGCTAGCTCCTGTTCAGAATTATAGAAAATTTCCCAGGCTTCGCGTGGACAGCTTATGGGCCTCAAACGGACTTGTAGAACTCCAGATATGGCCAAAACAGTGAAGACTGCGCAACCTACCCGGAAATCCGAATTTTGCACAAATTGCTCCTTTCTCCTCCGTTTCTTTCGCATTAGCTAACATCTTTAATACCATGACACATGTAACTCCTTGATAGCATAACACAAGTGTACCATCTTCATTCCAATACTTAATTCCGCTCTAATATCGATTAGAAACACCAACACTAACCGATAGCTACAACCCTGCACAACTACACAAAACACATAAAAAATACAACAAACTTGAGACCAAGTCAATCAATTTAAGTCGATATGGAACGCTCCAAGTGGATATAAAATCCACTTATCAATGTGCATCCTAGCAGTGATTCCATTGGTAGTTCTTCAATTCGAGATCTTTCGTGTGTAAAGCTTGGGAAACTTCCATCACATTTGAGGTATGTCCTTTTGAATAATGAGCTAGTGATTTTTGAAGAGGGGCGTGATAACGTGTTGCGAAGGTGGAAAGCAGATGTTAAGGAAGAGGAAATTTTTGTTCAGCCGGTTGAGTCGGAGAAGCACTTTAGAGGAGTGAAGAAGAAAAAGAAAAAGATTAGGCCGTTGGGTAGAAAAATCGAGTTGAAGGCTGAAGGAAGAAATTTGTGGAAAGCAAGCAATCAAGATGTCAACATTCGTATGAGTGGTTTGTCTGTTGAAGATGGTTCAGTTATTCTTTTGAAACCGCCATGAGTTGAGGAAGTAACGTCAAGCTATTGACGTTAAAGAAGCGCTTGGTGGGAGGCAACCCATGCATTAGTGTAGGAAAAAAAAAATTGAGTGTTGTGTGAAAAAAAAAAATGATGAACAGTAACGCAACCTGCGCTCCAGTCACGCAGTTTGCGCCCGGGTTACTGCATTCAGCGCAAATTGCGCCTGGGTAAAGCAGGTTGCCCCTGCGTTATAGCCCATTTAAACCCCCTAACACGCATTCCTGTCATGCGTGACTGCTTTGTTCCGCGCCCAGCGCCCTGAAACGCAGCCTTCTGATGCGTTATACCCCTGTTCTGCCCAGAATTTTTTCCGAAAATCAGTGTTTTTACCTCTAAAATTCCCCCAAATTCAATCCTAACCCAAATTTCTTCAATTCTAAATTCTTATATCTATCCTACATCAAATCTTAACCTCTCCAAATCTCTCCTACACACTTAAATCTTTATTCAACCTATCCATCATCTTATATTTATACCCACCTATACATACAAATCCAATTCCTCTTCTATTTTATTTAAATCTCTAAAAATTCAATTCTAAAGAGGAATTAATTGCAAGTTCACCTCTCCAATTCGTAGTGGGTTTATTTCTTCTCTCAAATTTTATTTTGATTACGAATTTGTGTTCTTGTAAATTGGGATTTTGTATTATTCTTGATATATTGGAGTATTTTTTATGTGATATTGCTTGGTAATTTTTGGTGGAGCTTCTTGTGAGTTGGGTATTGATTCTTTTGGCTCGTAAGCATGGGAGAGGTAGTGCCAGTGTTTGGAAATTTTCATTTTCGACGGCGGAGGTTAAATTTAATCGGTTGTTTTGAGGCCAATTGCTACGGAAAGGGGATTTTTGCGAGAAAAGAAATTATTGGGTATGCTTCGGTTTTCAGGTATGTTTTCTGATATCCCTTGTATTTACTTCCATTCAATGCGGACATTGAATATTTTAAGTTTGGGGGTGGTTTGAGGGATTAGTAGTTGTTGTATTATTTGTTCATGTAGGATTTCATGCTTTGCATATTAGTAGTAGTAAATTATGCATTTATGTTCGTGTTATCTACGTTTGTTTCATATAGGACATTCTGTTTTTATGTTCGTATATCATGTGAGTTCATAATAGTTTGCATTTGCACCCATGCTTGATAGGAATTTTTTGTTGTTGACGCTTTTGATTGAGAAGTGGTATGCTTTGTTCTTGTGCACACACATACACTAGTAAGTTGAAGCTAGTAGACTTATTGAATGTTGTAAGTGATTAGAAGGACATGAATATGTGCAAGATGATTTAGTTTGCATGCTTTGAATACAAGTTGGTGCGTTAGAGAGATGTTTGCTTGGGATTGAGTATGTTTTTCCACCAAGTGAGCTTTTGAGCCTTATTGCATATTTGCAATTTATTCGTTTGCTTGAGTGTCCACGGATTGTTTGCATTGCTAGCAGTTGTTTGAGGTCTTTCTTGAAACGCATGACATTATTTGACGATTAAAATGATAAAGGCATTTAGGAATAACCACATATTTTCCCATATTACCACACCATGTTTACATGATCAATTAGTTAACCCGTTGAGCTTAATCCTATTTTTTCGGTGACACACCACATTACTTGCCTAGACCTTTTTCTTGTATTGGCCTTACATTAATTTGAACCCACATTGTCAAAGGCTAGTAGAGTGCTTAAGGGAGTAATAAGGTGTGCAAGGAGGGGTTTATTGTTGGTCGTACTTTTGGGGGAAATATTGAAATTGGGTTTGGTTGTTTACTTGATAGTCGACATATGTAATAAATTATGGGATCATTGTTATTGATTATATTATTGTTTGTGTTCTATTTAGCTCTCGAAAAAAAAAAGGTTGAAAAAAAAAGAAAAAAATATATATTATGAGAGCATGTTTGTTTTTGTTGTGATCCTACTTTAGTCGACTAGTTGAGTGTTTGTTTTGAGTAAAATTATGTGGGGGGAAATATGGTGTTGTGTACAATGTATTATGGTACTTACTAGCTTTTGACACTTCACCTGTTTTGGCTTACTTGACATACCTTGTCCCTAGCCCCATTACAACCCAATTAAAGACCTTTTGATTGTCGTCATTGATGTATGTTGTGTTAAGAGTTAGATTGATACCAAATGTCAAGCATGTTTATGATTTTGTTGGAATTGAGTGATACACTTACCCTTGTTCTTGAGTGAATATTCTTTGTGAGTGGATTGTGAGTGTTTGCTTGTTCTTGCGTATGAGATCCCGAGTTTTGTCTCAAAGATGTACTCTTGTAGGCTTAGCATGTTTACTAACTTATTCTTACACTTGACATGGGCTTGTGAGAACTTATGCATGTTCATTGAGTAGACTATGTGAATACTTGCACTTTCGACACCAAGACATTGCGTATTTACTTTGATTCTTAAGTTGATATGGCATGAGAGGATTTGAAGGTATGGTAGATTATATTAATTGCATTTGCATATTAGTTGCATTCATGCATTGTATTGCATTAGGTTAAATGGATTTTGTGGGTACATTCGCTATAGGCCCTCACGAGACCTTACTCGTCCACTAGGGCTGCCTAGGGGTTTAAAGGGCTTGTTGCATATGCCAAATGCAACCGTGATCACCTACGGAAGTGGTACTAGTTAGTTAGTTAGTTGTAATTGTTTATGCTTGAGGACAAGCATCGGTTTAAGTTTGGGGGTGTGATAAGTGGATTTTATATCCACTTGGAGCATTCTAAATCGGCTTAAATTCATTGTCTTGGACTCAAGTTTCTTGTAGTTTTGATGTGTTTTGCTTAGTTGTGCAGATTTACGAGAATGTTGATTAAGGTGGATGTTTCTATCGTTTTTGGAGATTTAATTTATTAAAATTCGGATTTATTGGGCTGCACGCGTGAGATTCACTGTTTGGACCATATCTTGAGTTCTATAAGTCTGTTTTCAGCCTGTAAGCAGTCCACGCGAAGATAACGAGATTCTCTATCATTCTAAGGTGGTCCAGAGGTCAAATTACGTTTGGAACGTTCCAGAAAAACTGAAGAAAAGTCAGCCACGAATTTTCCTTAAAAACAGAATCAGTTTAGGAAACGTATCTTGTAGAAATTCTATTATAACTAGTAATATTGCCCGTGCTTCGCACACGGAAATGATATTTGTTTAGTTTATTTTATAATTTATTTATGATTTTTTAATGTCGTATATTTATGACATTATTCATCTTGGAATAATTTTTTTGTAAAACCATATTACGATCATGTCATTACTTACTTAAGAATTGTGAATCATGGAATATAATAATAAGCGGGAAAAATCTAAAATGTTACCTGCTAAAGCGATGTTTTGAATATCAGAATCACTTAGTTGCTGACTTTCATTATTGGTCACTGTCATCCGAAGATACAGATAACTTTGTAGCCATGTCATTCAACACCTGTCAAACGATATCATTTTATAGATGAAGTTCAAAAAATGAATCACATTACAATATAATACCATGGGTATTACTACACTACTGCCTGACATTCTTTTGGAAATAAGACCTTTTTGTCTATATAACTCACAGAATCTTTTGTTGGGTCAACCCAACAAAATTAACTCAAAGAAAATTAAACCAGAATCTTTTGTTGGATTACTATTAATGCGACCACTTTGCAAAGAAAATTAACTCAAACCACGATATGCTTTTCTACTTGACAGATAATGTAAACCATACATATTTTTGAAACTTGGATACAAATACACACTAAAATTAGCATATAGTATATTATAAATAATGAACTTATACAAATTAAAATTCACATTACTTAACTTTGAATGATAACTTGATCTTACATGTAAAAAATAAACTTAGCTTGGATACACATCACTCATTCATTGGTATCCTATCAGATTAAATCACTATAGTATTGTTGATTACTTTTAATTGATTACAAAGTCTGTATATTTTATAACACAATAGTATAAAACATAAAATGACTCTTTCTAGGCAACAAAAATGACTGATGTACCACCTATTTTATCTCGAATTTTTACTATAAGTTTTTGAAAATTATCTAAAGTTTAAAATTGATTACTTATGTCAGCCATGGATTAGTTTATTTCCTGATCACTACTTTGTCTATTTCCAGGTCATGTTTTCTTGCCGGACCAATTTACACAGCCTCTATAATTTAAATGAGTAAACACAACGAACAACAGGAATATAGTAATATTTTCCCGTCCATATAACAGCCAAGTATATACTGGCTTTTGGTAGGGACTTACCTTGCATGTCACTCCCAATTTTCATTTTCAAAACACCTGGTAAACTTAATACAGGTAAGCCCATGCCAAATTTCCCAATACCCTGCAATTGAAGATGTTCAACAGTTAAAAAAGTTTAGAGACTTGGAAATCTGGCAAAGATACAGTACTTTATAAGACACACACACACATGCATATATAATTACCTAATGATCTCCAAGAAATCATATTTAAAGTCCTGTAGAACTCAACCACCGAATTCCAGATACCTTTTCTTATAGTTCAAATTTTTCTTGTCGGTGTTGTTTTTACCTGGAGCCTAGGTTCAACATATAGCATTTTGAGACACAGAATCTCTTACAAAGTCTCTGCATATGATAATTACTATGACCTATGTCAAGAAGCGGTGACACCATCAAATATTTGTAAAGTAATTGCTACTTTTAGTTTTTAGCTTGTGTGCTATAGCTTATAGAAACAATATAAAAAGGTATTCACATAGGTATTACCATGCTTACATGAGATCATTGCAGAGTGCAATTACTTACGCCAATATTGTACCTTGTTCATCTGCTTCTACTCCTACCTTTGCCTCACTTTGACAACGTAAATCGGGAGTCAGCGAATAAACAATATTGTCCGCAAAGAACAAAAATCTATCAAAATAAAATAAATAAATAATTATTGTGCAAAGTTAAGAACAAAACACAAAGTAGAGTTGAAATATAAACCATATGAACAAATAGTATAAGGTTTCCAACAAATATAAGTATAAAGACTATTCTATAATACTGCATTTACATACAGAAAAAGGAAACACAAAGATTGTATAAACATGATAAAGTAAGATAGGTTGGAGATGGATTGCCGGATTGCTTGAGCATATCTGCGATAAAAATTAATGAATTAATTAGTGATTTGAAATTCAAAATTTCCCCATTTGGTTGCAATAGTATCATCAGAATTCTATGTAATCATCAAATACTATTGGGACCATAATGAAAACAATCTCAATTGTGATCCAACATCAATAAAATAAAATAAGTACAACTTGGAATTTCTGATCGATTGAGCATATATGCAATGAAAATTAATGAACTAATTAGTGATATACAAACATTCAAAAAGAACACAATTTTGAAGAGAGAAACATATGTATCAAACACATACACAAACACTTTGATATAATATACACACCAAGAAGTATACGACTGGATGCAAACACAGTCAATATAACAAAATATAGGGATTAAAGAGATTGTAAATTAACATTACCTTAACACTGAAGCCAAGACCGTCCAAATCCAAAATATCAACGAAGTCCACATGTTTAAATGAAACAGTCAAAAACATAAAAAATTCTCTCAGGAGTATAATCAAACACTTAGAGCGCAAAAATATAGTCTTTAAATGAAACAGTCAAAAACATAAAAAAATCCTCTCTGAGGAGTATAATCAAACAGTTAGAGCGCAAAGATATAGTCAGACATCAATTTAAAAACTAAGAAAAGAAGAGGAGAGTACATATCAAACATCAAACCGTAATCCAGAATATCATAATCAACTAAAATGTACATATAAACTATTACAATTAAGATGAACATAATAAGAACATCCCAATTAAGAAGGTATACACAACATACATAGTATAGAGGGCAAAAGTAATGTACCATTAGAAGGAAGACAATGGCGCTTACAATCTGTAAAAAGCTTAAATAGATATGGATTAAAAAAAACACGGAGATAGATAAAAAACATTAGCATTAATAACCTGATCATCAATCTATTTGTAGGTAGTATTGGATAAATGCAAAACCTGCAAACAACACAATTGAACAGAAATATTGAGTTCACTGTTTGGGCCATATCTTGAGTTCTATAAGTCTGTTTTCAGCCTGTAAGCAGTCCACGCGAAGATAACGAGATTCTCTATCATTCTAAGGTGGTCCAGAGGTCAAATTACGTTTGGAACGTTCCAGAAAAACTGAAGAAAAGTCAGCCACGAATTTTCCTTAAAAACAGAATCAGTTTAGGAAACGTATCTTGCAGAAATTCTATTATAATTCTGTTTTAGTATTTTCTTGCTGGGCAAGACTTTTAGAGCCTATTTAAATACATCCTACCATTGTAATAGATATATACACATTGTCATAGCTTTATTATTGTAACCAGCTTAGATCTACAAGGGAGAAAAGGAGAGAAGGATTCAACGCTCGTGACAAGCAACGGATCTAGATCTACTTCATCTTTTGTTCTAGATTTGTTTTCTCAAACTCTTGTTTATTAATATAATTACTTCTTTTATTCATATCTTGTTATTTACCATGTTTTCATCAAATCCCATGGTGACGAAAGGTTTAGTTATGAACTAATCGTTGTCGTGGGATCCTAGTGGATTTTTCTATGTAGCTTAGTAGTTTGTATGCCTTAAAGATTTATGTGTGGTGAATACTTGATATCCTTGTATGGTTGTGCTTATTGAATTTAGGTGCGTCGCGAACATCTAATTTGTTAATCTCTTGCTAAACGAGAGTGGATCTTGAGATTTAGAACTTGCCATGCTAGCATAGGATAGGTTGGTGTTTTGACATCATGATTTGTGGCATCAATAGAGATATTATGCTACCCTATGTGATCTAAGTGGATAACTTGTGCTTCAACCTTTATGTTTTCAAATTCTATAGAGATATAGGGTCTAAACATAATAGGTGACTATTCATCTTCTATCTCTTTTGTGGATGTATGCGTAGATTGGTACTAGTATACCGAGAGGTAACTTTTACTTGTTTCGTGTTATTCGATCAGATATCGAAATCATCGCATGTTTTAATTAAAGGCTGCAACTCTAAGTGAAGTAGATGATGAAACTAGGATTCCATGTTTTATTCTCATATTAGTAATTCGACTTTAATCTCTTTAATTAGTTAATCTTTAGCTTGATAATTAATTTAGTAGTTAATAAAAATCCAATTTGTTATTTGTCTTAGCAGTGGATAAAAACCATACATCGGTGCATAGGTACATTAATTGAATTGAACACCATTCTAGATCTCTGTGGGAACGAACTTGATTTAATCATATATTACTTGTGACAACGTGCGCTTGCGTAAATTTTGCATAACAGAGGAGCTGGACAATCTCCCTGAGAATCAACCAACTGTTACAAGGCGTATGATAAAGCATGCAGAAGCTCAACTGAATCCCCCTGAAAGACAAGTTCCTCAATTCCTAGTGGGATGCAGCCAAGGAGGAAAAAGGTCTCACAATGCTAGTGAAGGCATTAGGATCCCCTTTACTCCAGATTGGGGCATCTGTGAGCAAGATTCTGTCATGGGGAGCTCTGCTCTATGCTTAGATTGGTCGAGGCTTTCTATTACCCCTCCTGATCTCCTAACTGTCACTACGGGGGATAAAATCGATGAATCCGAACGCCTTGGAGCTCAGGCCTTATATCAGGTATCAAATTGTTCACTTAATGTTCTTATTTACTTTGTTAGCTACAAACGTCTTTCTAATTCCCTTGTTGCAGGACAATGCCTATCTTCAATCCGCGACTTGTCAAGGTCGTGCTTATAGGGATGACAATGCCATACTGAAGAACGAGAAGGCACAGCTCCAAGAGCAGATACAAGACTTGGACTCTAGAGCTATCCGAGATGAGGCCAACTGCCATTCTCTTCAAAAGAATCTCCGTTCTATGGCAAAGAAGATGTCTGCCAAAGCTGACAAAGTGATTGATGCCTACCATAAGTCAGAAGGGTTTTTCGAGCTCATGGATAAGCATGATGATGAAATGCGGCCATTCAACATGTCCGTTGGTTGGAACAAGGCTATTGGTGCCGTTAGCCACAAGCATCCTACTGTGGTCAACCAAGCAGATTTTCCTTGCCCTAACTGGGCTATTGGTGCTGAAAATCAAGTGAAACGCGCATCAGGTTCCAAAGGAAGTCGTCGCCCTTCCAGTTCTGGCTTGAGGACAGCGGCCAATGTCATTAGCTCCGGATCATCTTCTTCCCGTTCTGCCGGAAAAAAGGCCATGTCTAAGAGGGAGGCAGCCGTGAGGCAATCTTTCCCCGGAAAGCAAATTCGTGCCAGAGTCGTATCTTCGACTGAGACTTCAGAAGAAGAAGGGGCCGTGGTGCAGAAGGGAGCGGCGCAACCTATGGAGATGGAGGCCGAAGAAGATAATGATGAGGATGATGAGAGCTCCGAAGAGGAGGAGGGAGGAGAGCAAGAACAAGAAGTGGTAGGGGAATCCTCCGAGGAGTAAGTGGCCTTGCATGGCCTTGTTAGCCGCTTGTGGCTTTATCTTTCCAGTTTTTAATCAAGGTCCTCCGGGACTTAACTTTTATGGTTTGTAACTTAACTCTAAATTTGGCCCCTTGGGGTTATTTATGCAATTGTTTTATTTCCATTTGTGTGTTCTTTATTTTCGTTACTTGGTCATCTTTGACTCGCACTCATCAGGTGCTTGGCACATAAATAAAATCACACAATCATAGAATGGAAAACAAACTTGCATTAATAACTTGAAATGGGTTCAAACCCTTACATAATTTCTTACTGTCCTACTCGGGGTACTAAGCCCTGGAATGGTTTCATCGAACCTTATTTCTACTTCCCTTAATAGATAGATAAAAAACAAGTCCTTACTAGGAAGGCTTACACATAATAAATCTTCAAGTTCAGAGCATGCCAGGTTCGTGGCACTTCATTCCCATCTAACGTCTCCAACTTGTATGCTCCTCGCCCTAATGTCTTCCTGACTCGATATGGCCCTTCCCAATTAGGGGCCAGCTTTCCTTTTGCTCCAACTCCAGAAGCCTATATTTTTCTCAAAACTAAGTCACCTTGATGGAAGAACCTTTCCTTAACCCTATGGTTGTAGTAAAAGGATGCCTTCTTCTGATGCTCCACATTCTTAGCGTTTGCCTCGTCCCTGACTTCATCAATTAGATCAAGGGCGAGCCTCATGCCTTCTTCATTGGTCTTTTGTTCATATGCATCAACTTGAGGTGATGCATGCATGATCTCCAAGGGCACAACTGCCTCGGCTCCGTAAGCCAACAAAAACGGGGTTGCTCCTGTTGTCACCTTACAAGTGGTGCGATATGCCTAGAGTATAGGCAATAACTCATCCACCCAAGTGTTCCTTGAGCGTTCAACTCTTTTCTTTAGTCCATCAAGAATAATTCGATTGGCTACCTCTGCCTGTCCATTAGCTTGCGGGTGTGCTACTGAAGTAAAACGAAGCTCAATAGCATTTTCCTCGCAGTATTTCCTAAATTCTTCATTGTTGAACTGCGTCCCATTATCTGTCACAAGGATTCGGGGAATTCCGTACCTACAAATGACATTCTCCCAAAAGAACTGGGCAACCTGCTTAGTGGTTATCTTTGCTAGAGGTTTAGCCTCAATCCACTTGGTGAAGTAGTCGATGGCCACTATCAAAAACTTCCTTTGTGCTGATGCCATGGGGAAAGGACCAAGTATGTCCATCCCCCACATTGCAAACGGTATGGGAGAGCTAACTGAAGTTAACATCTCAGGCGGCTGCCTTACGATAGGGGCGTGCTTTTGACATTTGTCACACTTCTTGACATAATTCTGGGCATCTGCCAACATCTCTGGCCAATAGAATCCAAGGCGGGTAATTTTGTAGGCTAGGGCTCTGCCCCCCAAGTGTTGCCCACAGATCCCTTCATGAACTTCTTCCAATGCTTCCTTAGCCTCTTGGGGCCTTAAACACTTCAAATACGGGATAATAAACGATCTCTTATAAAGGATGCCTTCGATCAAGGCGTATCTCAATGCTCTTACTGACAACTTTCGTGCCTCCAAGGCATTGTTAGGGAGCCAACCGGTTTCGAGGTGAGCTTTGATAGGATCCATCCAGCAGCTTCCTATATCAATTGGTGCCACCAACTTCGAGTTAATGGTCGGGGCCTTCAAGACCTGGAAGTAAACACTCCCTGCATAATTCTCTATCTCTGAAGAAGCGAACTTGGACAGGGCATCGGCCTTAATGTTCTCTTCTCTTGGAATATGCTCCACATAGCATTCATCAAACTGAGTCATAACAGCCTTTACGACTTTCAAATACTTTGCCATAATTTCATCCTTGGTTTCAAATTCGTCATTCACTTGCGAGACTACCAGTCTTGAATCTCCACAAACTTTGAGGTTCTTGACCCTCATGACTCTGGCCAAGCCCAAACCGGCTATCAATGCCTCATACTCCGCTTCGTTATTGGTGGTAGGAAAGTCCAACTTCAGAGCGTACTCAACTGTGAACCCATCGGGACTTTGCAAAACCAAACCTGCACCACTAGATTTTGTTTTTGATGCTCCATCAAAATAGAGTACCCAATACTCCTTTAGATCAGGTACGAGCTCATCTTCTTTTTCCTCCTTCCCAGGGGTAGTCACTATCTCTTGCCCCCCGACTTCTTGGTTGTTAATGGTGCATTCAACCACGAAGTCAGCTAATGCCTGAGCCTTAATGGTTCGAGGCTTGTATGCGATATCGAATTCTCCTAACTCAATCGCCCACTTGATTAGCCTGCCACTGGCCTTAGGGCTATGCAATATGTTCCTCAATTGCTGGTCTGTCAAGACTTGGATCTTGTGTGCCTGAAAATAAGGTTGCAACTTTCTCGAGGCAGTTACCAATGCCAAAGCGAACTTCTCGACAGTTGAATAATTCAACTCAGCCCCATGCAATACCTTGCTCACTGATAAGTGGATTTTATATCCACTTGGAACATTCTATAATGACTTAAATTGATTGTCTTGGGCTCAAGTTTCTGGTAGTTTTGATGTGTTTTGTTTAGTTGTGCAGATTTACAAGGATGTTGATTATGGTGGGTGTTTTTGTCGTTTTTGGAGATTTAATTTATTAAAATTCGGATTTATTGGGCTGCACGCGTGAGATTCACTGTTTGGGCCATATCTTGAGTTCTAGAAGTCAGTTTTGGGCGATCTTACTGTCCACGCGAAGATAACGAGATTTTCTATCATTATAAAGTGGTCCAGAGGCCCAATTACATCTGGAACGGCTTTGGAAAATAGAAGAAAAGTCAGCTACGAATTTCCCTTAAAAAACAGAATCAGTTTAGGAAACGTATCTTGTAGAAATTCTATTATAATTCTGTTTTGGTATTTTCTTGCTGGGCAAGATGTCTAGAGCCTATATAAACACATCCAACCCTTGTAAATTGTATGAGGAAGATCATCATCATTAGGAGTAGAATTATTACATATCAATTACTTAGATTTATTTGTATCTTTTCATACTTTGTTTTTATCATGGTTTCACTTGATCCCATGATGACGAGAGGTTCGATTATGAACTAATCGTTGTCATGGGATTCTAACGGAGTTATTTATGGAGCTTTAGTATCTTGATGCTTTACAGATCTGTGTGTGATGTATATCTGATATCCTCGTATGGTTGTGTTTTCATGTATTTAGATGCGTAGCTAACATCTAATTTGTTAATCTCTTGTGAAGCGAGAGTGGATCTTGAGATTTAGAACTTGCCATGCTAGCATAGGATAGGTTGATGTTTTAACATCATGATTTGTGGCATGATTAGAGATAATATGCTACCCTATGTGATCTAAGTGGATAACTTGTGCTTCAACCGTTATGTTTTCAAATTCTATAGAGATATAGGGTCTAAGCATAATTGGTGTCTATTCATCTTCTATCTCTTTTGTGGATGTATGTTTAGTTTGGTATACGTATACTGAGAGGTAGCGTTTACTTGTTTCGTGTTATCCGATCAGATATCATAACCATTGCATATAGTGATTAAAGGCGTCAGATCTAAGCAAAGTATTTAATGAAGTTAGGATCCCATGGTTTTTCTTGCAGAAGTAATTAGATTTCAATTCTTGTTAGTTAGTTAATTCGTAGTTTTGTTAATTTGTTTCTTAGTTTAATTTAGTTAGTTAAAACCTTAATTTATTAATTGTCTTAGCAGTGAATTAAGATCATACACTGTTGCATAGGTGCGTTTACTGAATTAAAACCATAACCAGATCTCTGTGGGAACGAATTTGGACTTAACCTTATATATTACTTGTGACCACGTGCGCTTGCGTGATTTAGTGTAAACACTCACATAATAGATAGGTTTCTGAATTTTCTTCTCTTCTCGAATGAGAACAGCACTCAATGCTTGTTCGGATACTACCAGGTACAGATAAAGAGTCTCCCCGGGATTAGGCTTGGCCAACAATGGGGCTTTATCCATGTACTTATTCAGCTGTTCGAAAGCCTCTTGGTTCTCAGGAGTCCATTCAAAAATTTTCACCTTCTTCAACGCTTGGAAGAAAGGCAAGCACTTGTCACCAGATTTAGAAATGAACCTCCCCAAGGCTGCAACTCGGCCTGTTAACTTCTGTACATCTCGTATAGAGCGGGGTGGTTCCATGTCCAGAATTGCTTTGATCTTGTCAGGGTTAGCCTCTATGCCTCTCTTTGACACCATCAGTCCCAAAAATTTTCCTGATCCAACTCCAAAGGCACACTTGGCTGGATTCAACATCATCTTGTGGTGCCTCAGCACTTCGAATGCCTCTCTGAGGTGCTTAATGTGATCAGTCTTGAGTAGGCTCTTGAATAACATGTCATCAACATAGACCTCCATGGTTTTTCCAATCAGATGGGCGAATATCTTATTCACCAGCCGTTGGTAAGTAGCTCCTGCATTCTTTAGACCAAAAGCCATAACAAGATAGCAGAAAACACCAAAGTCAGTTATGAAAGATACCTTAGGGATGTCCTCTTTGTGCATCTTAATCTGATTGTAGCCACTGAAACCATCCATGAAGCTCAACATCTCATGTCCAGCTGTGGCATCTATCAACATGTCTATCCTTGGCAAGGGAAAACAATCCTTTGGGCACGCATCATTCAAATCAGTGAAATCTATACACATCTTCCACTTTCCATTCGCCTTCTTGACCATCACATGGTTTGCTAACCATTCGGGGAATTGAATTTCTTCAACAAACCCAGCTTCCAATAGTTTGTCAACTTCTTGCTTAATGGCCTCTTGCCTTTCAGGAGCAAAATTCCTCTTTTTCTGCTTTATCTTCTTCCGTTCAGGATCGACGTTCAACCTATGAGTTATAAGTTGGGGGTCAATTCCTGGCATGTCCGCTGTTGTCCAAGCAAACACATCGCTATTCTCTTGCAAGAACGCTGTCAATTCGCCCTTCAGGGGTTCCTTCAGAGATGCTCCTATATATGTAACCTTCTCAGGGTCGCCCAGCTCCAGAGGGACGGGGATTAAATCCTCTGCTGGCTTCCCTCGGTGTTCATCATCACCACGGACATCCATGTCTTCAATCGGGAGTACCTGCCCCCCGACTCCATCAGCTCTTAGGGCGGATACATAACAACTTCTTGCCATCTTCTGGTCACCTTTTTGTTCTCCGACCCCATTCCGGGTTGGAAACTTAATCTTCATGTGATATGTTGAGGCAACAGCCTTGAACGCATGAAGTCCAGTCCTTCCCAGGATTGCGTTATAAGTTGAGGCTGCCTTAATTACCAGAAAATTCAACATCTGAGTAGCTTCTTTAGGTTCCTGCCCGATTGTCATGGGTAACTGGATAGTACCCTCCACCTTGGACTCAATTCCATTGAATCCGTAGATGGGCATGTTGGTCGGGGTCAGCTGAGAATCGGTATATCCCATTTTCATAAAAGCATCATGAAACAGAATGTCAACAGAAGCTCCATTGTCTATCAAGACTCGCTTCACTTCCGAGTTCCCAATCACAGGGGTTATAACTAACGGGTCATCATGGGGGAATTTCACCCTTTCAAGATCAGAATCATCAAAACCAATTACGATTTCGGTTCTAGCACGCTTCGGGGCCTCTCCCACGATGTGCATCACCTCCCTGGCGTATGCCTTTCGAGAGTTTCGAGTTGTACCGGCCGCTGTCGGGCCTCCCCAGATCATGTTGATAACTGGCCCTCGGGGCTGTGTGTTACGATCACGATCATTATCCCTTCTATCATTGTTTCTCCTATCGTAGTCCCTTCTTTGGGCTCCACGATCTTCACCCTTGGTGAAGTTACTTAGCTTTCCTTTGCGGATCAAGAATTCAATCTCATCCTTTAATTGCCTACAATCATCTGTATCATGTCCCACATCTCGGTGGAACCGACAATATTGATCCTTGTTTCTCTTTGCGGGGTCTCCCCTGAGTGGCTTCGGCCATCGGAAGTCCTTATCCTTCTCGATCTCTAACAAGATTTGACTCCTAGGAGCATTCAACCTTGCATAGTCAGAGAACCTTGGTCCCAGGCTCTTTTTTGGTGGCGAATCAGAGTCTTTGCTAGTTCGGGGATACTTTTCCCTAGCATCGTACTCCTGCTCTTGCTTTCGCTTCTTTGTATCATTGTTACCCCGACCATTGCCTATTATGACCTCCTTCTTCGTGCTATCCTCAGCCTTGATGTACTTATCAGCCCTTCGCTGGAGCTCAGACATATTCTCGGGAGGATGCTTTACCAATGATCTCTTAAAGTATAGGTCGGTGGTGCCATGCTCCAAGGATACCATTGCAACCTTATTCTCCAAATCGGTAATGTTTAAAGTCTCCTTAGTGAACCTCTTAAGGTAATCTCTTAGATTCTCATTCTTCCCTTGCACCACATACATAAGAGATGTGGAACTTTTCTCATACACTTTTCCGCTGATAAACTGGCTAACAAAGGCAGCACTTAGCTCCTTAAAAGAGCCAATTGAGTTTGCAGGCAACCGGCTGTACCATCTCTGAGCCATACCCGACAGGGTTTGAGGAAACGCCCTACACTTTAAGGCATCACTTGCGGGCTGTAGCAACAGCGCGTTTGAGAACGTCCTGACGTGGTTCGCAAGATCACCTGTTCCATCATAGGCCTTAATTGTCGGCATCTTGAACTTCTTTGAGATGCGGGCATTCATCACCTCCTCAGTAAATGGGGGTGTGGGATCATCAGGATCCCCAAGTGGCATCAGATCCTTAGGGTTGCTCTTGGGGGTTTCCACCCTCGTTGTTCTTCCAGTTGGGGCGTCAGCCCTTCTCTGCCTCCTTGAAGACCCCTCTAGATCTATAAAGGGAATCGGTCCTGAGGTTGGAGGAGGCTGAGTTTGATTCAACCTAGCTTCTTCTCTGGCAATATCTTCCTTTATCCTCAAAATCTCGGCCTCATGAGCCTTGATTCTTTCAGCAGCTGTCAAGGGGGGTCCATCATGGATAGTTTGTGTTCTCCTTCTTCGTTCTCTGCTAGCACGTCGCCTTCTCGGGGCTTCATCACGATCATCATCAGTCGATGAATCGTCAGTATAGGGGCCAGAGTAGTCAAGATGCTCTCGATCTTTGATTTGCAAGGCATGACCACTGGGTCCAGGAGGGTAATTAGGCAGACCATACATTGGATTGGTATTCCTGGGAAGATCCGTAGTATGGATCTGTACTCCTGGCGGCGGGCGACTGGGATCAATTAAAGGAGAAATCAACGTCTGAAGTAAGCTGGTTCCTGGGTGGATGACCATAGGTAACGTCCCCTCGGCATGGGGATTAGTCCCTGGAGGTTGAGAAACCTGAGCTTGAGTAATCGCCCCTATGGCTGGGGGTACCTGCTCAGTAACAGGCGGAGCGGAGCTTAGGGGCAGAGCCTTAGTAGTGATTGGTGTTGTTCTTCGTGTAGTTACCATGGTTGATGTCTTTTTCCCACAGACGGCGCCAAATGTTGTGGAATAAAAACTAGGTTACAAATTGTATTTAATGCTAAGGGTTAGGGAGCTTCGTGCTTTAATGGCTGTTTCCGTGTTCGAGACTGATCGGTCCTCACAGAGTGCCTACGTATCTCGTATTGAGAATCAAGCCAAGACGTAGTTCTGAGAATGAGGGGTCAGACCCTTTATATAGGCTGAGAAGCCCTAGAATTGTAGTAGGGTTAGGTGACTTGGTGGGTAAGTCACCGACTAGAAGAAGGTTCTAGTCCCCTTCCATGTATGAATAAGTTTCCATGTTGGAGTATGTGCCTTGGGGGCTAAGTCAGGCAAGAGTAATATCCTTGTTTGACTCTCATTGCTGAGCTGATAATTACCACTAATATTAATTACGAAATTAATATTATAAATTGGATTTGGGCCCATCTGGTGGGTCCCACGTTTTGACCATATTGGGTTCATTTAATGCCACATTAAATGTGTCTTTAGGGCTTACTTTTAGCCCATATCAATATCAATGTTAAAAAAAATTGTATTAGGAAAAGATTTTATAATCCCCCTATGATACAAACAACTTAAATTTATGCACACAACCACTACAACATAACAATTTCTGATACCTACTTAAAAATCATTAACTACATTTTCAAAGAACCTACTTCCTAGATTTTTCTTGATTTTTTTTTTATAAATTTACACATGAAAAAACTATAAAAAAATATATTTCCATCTCATTTAATTAAAATTAAAATTAAAATTATTATTATATTTTCATGAAATTTAAAAATTATAAATATTCTTTTCGTATTATGTATGTGATAGGAAAATACGACACAAATTCACATTGTACACGAAATGACATAAACTCAAATTTTGATTTCTGGTACATGTATAATAATATTTTTTTGTAAAATCATAAATCATAATAATTATTCATGTTTGTTATGATCATGACAAACACAAAATAAATTCACTTGGTACACGTATATATGAGCATTTCATCTATCCCATCCGACCGCGATCCAATCCCCTTCCCATTCGGATTGGGGATTGCGAAAATTTTCCGTCAGTATGAGAAATATGAAATATTATAAAATAGAAATTCGGGGGATGAGAATGGGATCGGGGATTAAGGTATCCCGACCTGATCCCCAATTCACGTTCCCATCCGATTATCGGGGATTAAGGGAATATTTTATTTACTAGATTATTAAAGATAAATATAATTCAAAATTTTAAAATTTTGATAAATTTAAAATTTCACAAAAAAATAACAAAATAAAAATTTAATTTTAATAATTTTAGTTATATATTTCAACTTTTGTTATAAAAAAATAATTTGAATCGCTATTTATGATATAATAATAATAATAATATTTATCATGATTTATCAAATTATTTTTATTATAAAATATATTAAGGATTTATAAATTTCAATTAAAAAAATTAAGAATCCTCAATTCCTCGTGGGGATCCTCGTTCCCCTTTCGATGTAGTAAAATAATCCTCATTCAGGGATTGATAAGGGTTCAACGATTATATTCGAAATTTTAATTAAAAATTATATTTCGATTTTTTTAAAAAAAAATCACGATTTCTCCGGGGATCCTCATTCCCGTTCGGGGTAGTAATCAGAGAGCAAAATAATCTTCGTTCAGGAACCGAGACATGTTCAATGATAATGTTCGAATTGGGGGATCACCATGGGTCTAGCACTCTTCGATCCTAAATTGACCTGATGTCACTCCCAGGTACACAAAATAACATAAATTTATTTACTGTCAAATTGGTAATAGAACTAAATAGTTGATAATAATATGTTAATCTAACCTGTTACAAATATTAGGTGAGTTTAATTAAAATTTCAAAAATTATAATGTTAGCGGAAAAACATTCGAAAGAAGTATATATGTTTAATGTGCGAGAGATATGACAATTAACTATTTTAATTATTAATTATATTAAAATTAACATATATATAAAATGTTGAAACAATGACATTCAAAATATATGTATAAGATTATTGTACAAGATATATGACAATCAAATATATTTTTTTATACCTAATTAGCTCATAATCCTCATTCTCGTCCGGGGTAGAAATCGGAGAGCAAAATACTCTTCGTTCAGGAACCTAGACATGTTCAATGATAATGTTCGAATTCGGGGATTGCCTTAGGTATATTACTCTTCGATCCTAAATTGAACTAATGCCACTCCTAGATACACAAGATAACATGAATTCATTTTCTATCAAATTTGGACATCTAGATATAAAAAATGCTTATTGCAAACATTTATATCTCGATTAAATACTAGCAAAAGAATTGGTACATCATTTTTATGCCAACTTAAAAACAAATGGCAATAGAACTAAATTATTGATAAGAATATGTTAATCTAACCTATTGACAAATATTAGATGAGTTTAATTAAAATTTAAAAATTATAGTATTAACAGAAAAACATTCGAAAGAAGTAAATGTATAAGATTACTGTACGAGAGATATGGCAATTAAAGATTTTTATACCTAATTAGCTCATAATCATATAGTGATAATTTCATACGAATATGTGCATGTAAAATTATCATAGTTAAAATGCAGGTCATGCATTACACGACTATCATGCTATAATAATAATTTCACTTTTAAAATTCTAAGATAAAAGTGTTTTAACAACTACAAAAGAAAGTGATTATCGTAAAAAAAAATTGTTCTGAAATTAGAATTATAGTTTTATGAAATTTTAATACAATATTTATCTATATTATGAATATGCCATGAAAACAAAATATGCATTCACGTGGTACACAATATAACGTGAGTTTTTCAACCATTGAATTAGGACATATGATATAGAATATACGGAAACACGACATGATTTTTTGGTCTTATCAAAAGAACTGAATTTATGACATCTAAATATAAATGGAGTTAAATTCACAACTACTGAATAAATTATCTCTTTTAATGTTTGTTTATATCTTATTTTAAATTAAATTTTATAAAATTTATTTAATATGTGATTGTTGGGGTTTAATACATTTACCTAAAAATTTTGTCTACAAAAGTTGCAATTGTGAAAAACAAATGTTTTTGCTAAAGCAATTTTTTTTATAGAAAATGTTGTCGAAAAATTGCTTTTAGATTTACTAAGTTGTTTGAACCAAGTTTTCTACAAAAAAATTGTTGTTGCGGTCTGCAACATCAATACCAAATAGACCTTTAATACGATTGATACTATGTACAATATATATATATAATCAGAATTTGCTGATATGTTAGATTTGGACTCTATACGAGTTATCGATTAAATAAATGAATAAAATGCATAGTTGAATTATAATATTGTATCATAAACAAGATTATATATACTAAACAAAGATGTAAAATTATATATGACTACATATAACATAATGATCGATTGGTGATATTTTAAGACTGTATAAAAAATAATTTTTTTCACTGTAGCTCATATTAGTTTGTATGGATACAACATACATTTTAGTTGATTTTTCCTAATATTAAACCGGTTTGTGCTATTGCTGCGCACCAAAATACATCTCCTACCAAATATGTAATGATCCACCATCTCCTATTACTGGTTTATTATTACTAATGGAAATAAAATAAATAACATATCATTATTGTGATAATCTTTTAAAAAAAACTGCTAGAAAACAGACTAAACAACACATTATTGTTGCAGTAGTACTTGACCACTAATGAGTAACTTTTATGTATCATTATTATCGATCATTCATCTAACATTAAACGAATACTATTTACAAATATGATACCTAGGTCGGTCTTGAGAAATTGAAAGTTCCAACTGAATTTGAATTTTGTACTCAACTAAAAATCTACGTACCATTTATTTATCGGCACTTCTTATATCTTAAACTATTTTTGGTGCTAGCTTGAATAAAATGTGCCCCAAATATCATTTTTGTGTCTCCACATATTTTTAATTTTTTTTACTTATTAGAAAAGATGTGCCTCTAAATTACATCATTTTCTCGGTGCCCCATTGCATGAGCGGCTTAATCTAAGGATTGCCTCTGTATAATATTCAAAATATAGAATTCAATAATATTTTAAAATTCGAACAGTTACCAACTATTGGGCTTAAATAAATCGAAGTACATAGAATAGACTGAAAAGAAGATATGACCGATTCAAATACGATTTACGAAAAACATTGAGTAAATTAGAATGTATCCCTACCTTGCACAAAATGTGTAAATACCGATCATCCAATTTATCAAACAGTAACATAAACTTGCATGCTTGAGAAGTGAACAGAACAGAACATATACATAATTTTTTGTTTTTTGTTGTGTGCGTTTATCAGATGATGAAGTGTCACTCTCATTTTCCACCTACTAAGAAAATAGTGGCTATTTTAATTAATTATAATTATGATTTTTTTGGCACCAAAGAAGGTCTAAGGAAGACCCGCACGTGAATTACTAAAGTAAAAAGAATATACTCCGTAATAAATGAATTAGTAACAAATACGGAGTATAAAGTATGAAAATTACATAGAAAAAGCATGTATGTATTTTATAATATTAATGCAGACAAATAGTTGGTCAAGGTCAAGGGGGAGTGATATATGCAAGCCAACCAAGCTTAGAACATGGAGCTTTTAAGTTTTGACCATGACCAATCACCCAATTACTTGCAACACAAGGGTTAATTTATTAAATAAATAAATAATTACCTTAACTTTAGTGATAGATACTTTTATCTACTTCTAAATCCATTTCCGTTTAAAAATAATTTGTCATAATTAACACTACCTTAATTAAACAAAATGACATTAGAAAAGAGATTAAAGGCAATGTTAGAAGAAGTTGGTCAATCAATCTGTCTATAATCGTGCAAAGACTTTCTTCTTCTCAATCCCGTTTACTTTGACTATATACAGTAACTGTTTACCACCCTTAATCCTTGTATTAATTTAACCTAATTCTACTTAATCGACCTCTGATTTTTTAATGACACGAACTCCAAAGTTTGAACATGGTTACTACCGGTAAGCTACACAAAAATTGTACTCTGCGGGCACTTGACTAAATTGACTTACATTCCACAAGTTAAATACAATTACTCAAATTACTATATAATAGTATAAGGATCGTGTTAACAACAGCCCTTAGGGCTATATTTAAGGATTAATTTTTGCCATGTGATGGATTTTTATTAGATGATTTATGTGAATGCATGGGGGTATATACTTTTATGCAAGTGGGGCACAATCTTGAGCCAATTAAAAACTACCACATAACACCTTAATCATAGCCCTAAGGGCTGTGGTTAACATTTTTCATAGTATAATACTAGGGAAATGCTAACAATAGCCCTAAGGATTATGGTTAAGCATTAAATATTCTCATATTGTCAACATTGATTTTAGTTATTTAATTAATTTTTGGTTTTTCAATGCTCTTTTATAACATCAATTTAATTTCCCAAGTAATAATAGTGGACCCCCCTCTGCATTTACATTAATTTTCACTAATAAAAACATCCCAAATTGCTAAATAATTATATTGAAATTCGCGCAAACTTGATGTATTAAGCGCAAAATTAACCTTTTAAGTGCATTTATCCACTTACATTAATGCTTAACCATAGCCCTAATAACAATTTTTTATTGAGGTTTCGCACTTTGTACCCCTTATCATTGGGTGTTTTTTCGTTTTGGTCTTATACTTTAATTCGTTACACTTTACACTTAAAACTTTAAATATCCTCACACTTTGCACCTTTTCCGTCAAATCAATCCGTTAACGTTAAATAACGAGGGTAAATTAGTCTTTTTACGTACAATTACACAGCACTTTGCACCCTTATCTTTGGGTGTTTTTTTCGTTTTGATCTCATACTTTAATTCGTTACACTTTACACTTAAAACTTTTTTACCCTAGCACTTTGCACCCTTTTGACAGATTTCTGTTAAATCAAGCCGTGAACGTTAAGTGGCAGGGGTAGGAGGAGTTCTGGAACGGTGAAAAATTGATTTCTACCCTTATATATACCCTCACCTATACATATTAACACTACGCTCACTTTTCACAACGTTTTTCCATAGTGTTGTCGTAGCTATTTCAACCTTTCCTATTACAACATCGAGTCCTTGTGTTAGCCTAGACATGATAAAATGGTGGCCTGGATGTTGTATATGGATAATTAAAAAATTAATTAAATAATCATTTTACATAGAAGTGATAAAAATCATTAACAAATAATTTATTTATTTTATTGGAATTTGAACTGGAGTGAATAGTATTTTTTTTGTAATGTAACGTATTTTTCAATAATTTTAAATTAAAAAATTTAACAATTTAAAAATTTTATGTTTTTTAATTAAGAAATAGTATATATGTATTAAAAATAATTTGCAATAAATAACACTTTACATAAAAAGTAAAAAAAATTATAAAATGAATTTATTTATTATATTGAAAATATTAAATTAAATTGGAGTGAATGATGATTTTTTTGAATAATTTTAAAATTAAACAAATTTTTAAAAAAAATGTTTTCAAAAATAAAATAATTAGGCTCGATCGACAAATTCTACCCCTCCCCCCTTGGCCCAAATTTTAACAAATTAGAAAAATTATTGTCTAGGTTTCATTCTCTCTCTCCTTCTGTATCTCTCTCTCCCTCCATCTCTGTCTTTATCTCCCTCTTTTTGTCACTCTCCATCCCCCAAAAAAGTTAAGACTCGATCAGGGCATTCCTCAAATCGCCTACCTACATTTGTAGAGATCCACGAAGTCTGAACTACACGATAATTCTTGCATCTACAAAGATAAGCCATGAATATACAAGATTTAGATGTATCAAATGAAGATACAAATTAGTATGTATAGGTGGGGGTATATATACGGGTAGGAATCAATTTTTAACCGTTGCAGAATTCCTCCTACCCCTGCCATTTAACGTTCACTACTTGATTTAACAGAAGTCTGTCAAAAGGGTGCAAAGTGTTAGGATAATTAAAGTTTTAAGTGTAAAGTGTAATGAATTAAAGTACGAGACCAAAACGAAAAAACACCCAAAGATGAGGGGTGCAAAGTGCTATGTAATTGTACATAAAAAGAATAATTTACCCTCGTTATTTAACGTTAACGGATTGATTTGACGGAAAGGGTGCAAAGTGTGAGGATAATTAAAGTTTAAAGTGTAAAGTGTAACGAATTAAAGTATGAGACCAAAACGAAAAAACACCCAAAGATAAGGGGTGCAAAGTACGAAACCGTCTTTTTTATTGTACTAGCATTTTGCCCGTATTTCGTACACGGCATCTTATTTAATTTAAAATGTTATTTTAAATAATTTTAGGAGTTTGATTGATCACCTACAAACATGTTACATTCAATTATACCATTATATAATTATTTAATGAAATGGTATTATGAAAAAAATTATATAAAGAGTAGCATACAATTCTATTTTGACAATGCTAAAAATTTATTCTATCCATCAAAATTTGAAATTTAAGTAATAAATATTTTTGAAATTTTGTTCTCTAACTGAAAACAAATAATAAATTGTCTTCATTATTCAAATGCAAAAATGATTTCCTTCATCGCCAACATTCCAAAGCATTAAACCTGAAACACATTTTTTAAAAAATACTTGTAAAAGAAATAAAATAATAGTAGTCTAATGAAATTGTCATAATGAAAAATCAAGATATTAAACTTATTCTCTGATTGTCAACTGATGATGTGTTAGAAGATTTCTATGTTCCTGGTGTTTCAATAAACATTTTACCATAATACTTTGAATTTGATAGAGTAGCATCACCCTCTTTTGAATTTAATCTCTGTTAATAAAATAATAATGCATGATTAAGATAAATAAATAAATAAATTATAAATTATATTTTGTTTTTTGTTTATATCTATATTATCTATACTATATTATAATAAGTGAAATGGGGTATAATTTGTAGTTTGGTTATCCCCTATTTTTGGTTATCCCCCATTCACAACCCTTTAGATCTTCAATTCAAATAGATCATGATCGTTAGATACAACAATATTAAAAGTTGGAGGTCTAAGGTTCGAATCCAGCCAACAACATTTTAATATAAAATTAATACTAGATTATATTATATAGAAAGGTTGAAGGTTCGATTCCCACCTACAGCATATTAATTTAGATTTAATACTAAACTAAGAATAATGTTTATAATATTATATATATAGGCAAATGATCAAAAGAGAACTCTTTTTTTGAAGAAAACTAAGGTACTAATCCTAACCATTGGATGTATTATAATCAATGGCCCCGCCAGGGGCACCCACACACTAATCAAATACACCCTCACACACACAATCCTACCTAATCCCCTCCGTTTTTAATTTGATTTTTCCCGTCAATCGGTGATATTTTTTTAAAATCTAATTTTACCACATTTTTCTCCATCTCCCAACGATCAGTTTGAATACCATATGTGCTATATTTTAATTTAGTTTTCTAAGTTCTCCTTTTAAAGGGGTTTTCTAAGTTCTCCTTTTAAACTATACGTTAATTTAGAAAAAACAAAAAGTAAATGTGCTTTGCACGGGGTATAAGCTAGTATGAGTAACATACATCATCTAGATTGATTGTGGCATAAGATTGAGATTCTGAATCAAGGCTAGATACTTGTTGATGAAGATCAGTTGCATAAAAAATATCAGAATTATTCAAAATATTTTCTTCATTGAGAATTGTGGTGAAGGTAAATTTTTTCCCAACAATATTTTTGAGCTCTTCCGGAAATGTATCAGTTGCTTTTTTCTACAAAATAAGAAGACAAATATAGTTAAATTTAAATATACTTGAGCAGGGACTAATTTCGATTCATATAAATATTTTTGTAGCATTTTATTTAGTTCATTCAAGACCACTACATATTATTGAATTAAGATTTAATTGTCATTTTAAAGGCTTGCCTTTCTTATACCTTTTCTTTTTCTTATCTATTTTCCAACCTGTTATATTAATATTAATGGGCATCAAAGTATTATTGAATTAAGATTTAATTGTCATTTTAAAGGCTTGCCTTTCTTATATCTTTTCCTTTTCTTATCTATTTTCCAACCTATTTTATTAATATTAATGGGCATCAAAGAAATAAAGAAAATTAAAAAAATGAAGGATAATAGTAGAGGTTCAGATTTGGGTCGATCCAATCTAAATTGGGTCGCTCCAAATGCTATGTAATGACAAAAAGAGGCATCAAAGAAATAAAAAAGATTAAAAAAGTGAAGTAGTAGAGATTTAGATTTGGGTCGATCCAAAAAATGAAGTAGTAGAGGTTTAAATTTGAGTCGATCCAATCTAAATTGGGTCGCTCAAAATGCTGTGTAATAATAAAAGGGGGCATTAAAGAAATAAATAAGATTAAAAAAATGAAAGATAATAGTAGTAATTTTCGAAATGTAATACTAGTAGATATTGTGATTATATTAATATTGATATTGATATTATGGTCATTATTCTAGAGAGGACCTCTTTATATGGAGAATATGAGAGAACTACTAATTTTATATGAGAACCATGTATTTTTTCTGATTCTATAGTAGAACCAATTTTTTTTTTATTTTTCTCAAAAAAAAAAATTTCTTAAAAAAAAATCTGGTCTGCCACGTCAGCAGTGCTGACGTGGCACTACCACGTGTCACTGCCACGTCATCAGTGCTGACATGGCACTGCCACGTCATCAGTGCTGACGTGGCACTGCCACGTTAGCAGTCAGATTTTTAAAAAAAAATTAAAAAAACATTATTATTTTTTTTAATTTTTTAAAAAAAATAAAATAAATGTTTGGTTCTATCATAGAATCATCAAATTGATCTTTTTTTTATATAACCAAAAATTAAAACTTTGATTCTACTATAGAATCATATAAAATTGGGATAATAAATTATTTCGTCCTTCAACTTTATGTTGTTTTTGGTTTAGGTCCCTGAACTATGAAAAATAATATACGGATACCTAAACTTTTAAAATTTCCGATTGACATCCTTCCTTTCGCGGAATGAAGTGAAAATTTAACATGTTAATCTTCGAGTGATTATAAGAACATGGGTGGTGAAAATTTTCGATTTCGAATTCACTAACATATAGAAATCTGTACTTTAATTTCAAGAACACGAAAAAAAACTTACTAAAATCTGCAGATTTGCATATGTTAGTGAACTCGAAATTGAAAACTTTCACCACCCATGTTTTTATAATCACTCGAAGATTAACATGTTAAATTTTCACTTAATTCCGCGAAAGGAAGGATGTCAATCAGAAATTTTAAAAGTTTAGGTATTCGTATATTATTTTTTATAGTTCAGGGACCTAAACCAAAAACAGCATAAAGTTGAAGGACGAAATAATTTATTTTCCCTATAAAATTAGTAGTTCTCTCATATTCTCCACATGAGGAGGTCCTCTCTAGAAGGGGACTCTTGATATTATTTTTTTGATACTGATGAGATCAAACCGGTCAAAAAAGGACAATTGAAAGCAAAATAATTGACTTTTTTAAATTAAATACTACTCCATGAGTGACATGTATTAGCGACTGTCTCGGCTTTTATGACCAGTCATTGGTCAACACATACCGTTTCCTACTTCTCTTCTCTGGTTTCGCATTTTCCTGGTATTTCTCATCCATTTCTTTTTCCAGAATTAGAATAAAATATACATGTATACTACTTTTGTACGATGCAGAAACACAAAGGAACAAAATAACATCGACGACTTACTGACTACTGTACTTAGCAAAATAGGAGTATAAACAAATAGTTGACGACATTTTAATATACAGACGGTACTGGGATTGGAGTGTATTCCGTTTCAAAAAATAACCTATTGGAGTAGATTTTATTGCGAATGTCGCCATTAAATTTGGAATTCTTTAGATGTCAAAAAAATAAATGTATAAATTATTTTGTATGCAGAAGCTTTTACTGTAAATGAATACCAGAAACAACTCCAATACAAATTAAAAATCATATTAAAACACTCATGATACAATATATTAAAAAAAATCCTAAAATTATGATATATTGTAACACTTATATTCATTCCATAATTTAAAAAACTCTCTTAAATTTGGGTCTATGCTAGAGTTTTTTGCACACCCTAAAATAAATCTGCAAGTCCTTGACAATCACAAATTGAACTTGTATGCAATTTGCCTACTTCTGAAACAGGGGTGAGAAGGATTTTTCTAGCCAATGGAGCAGAAAAAAACCGATTAACTAATTACCGAAACTAAATTTACAATTCTACATTGACAAGGGTGATAAAGAACACCTCGATGAAGTTGAAAAAGATGAGAATATGCAAAATTAGTGAACCAGGTATCACTCACACATCCATCTCAGTTTCTCTTTTAAGCAGTAATTTTTTCCCTCCTTTTTTTTTTTTGATATTTAACAGTGAAGTTTCTACTCTATCGTTATTTCCAGAATTGTGGTAAGTCTGGGTCTTTTGTATCTCCTAAGAAGTAAAGAAGAGCACACGACACTAACAGATGAGAGAGCCATACATGTACCAGCTGCCCAGGGAGGCAATTTGAGCTTTACGAGAGGGAAAAAAACTCCAGCAGCTATTGGAATTGCAATGACATTGTAGGCCATGGCAAACACATAATTTAATCTGATTCGATTGAACGTCTTTCTTGAGAGATCAATAGCTGTTATTACATCCTCTAGATTATTTCTCATCAGCACATAGTCAGCTGCTTCAATTGCAATATCTGTTCCTGCCCCGATAGCCATACCAACATCTGCTGCAGCTAAAGCTGGTGAATCGTTGATACCATCACCCACCATAGCAACCGTGCTTCCATCTTTTTGAAACGAACGAATGACATCAGCTTTTCCAGCTGGCATTACCTCTGCTCGTACATCATGAATACCAAGCTGCACAGAATGCTAAATGTTACTCCATGTAATAATACTTCAGCAATGATTTCTGCATCTGCCCTAATTATTATCCAAGCTAAAAATGATCATAAATTTTATGGCTTGGACAATAATTTGAGGCAGTAGCATGGGTTACCTGCCTTGAACAAAATTGAGGCATACTAGAATTTTTTAAATTCATTGGGACGGAGTTAGTCCAAATCAGCGTAAAATGCACTTTGGCATGAAGACACATAATGTCGCCATAAGAAACATATAACACTTCTTTTTAATCTGTTTCAAATATAATTCTTATATTTTAACTGCATAAAATCCGCCAATGACCCCCAAGTAGTGGTATCATGATCCAACAGGCAGAACCTTCAGCTTTTAAAGGAAAAACTCCTTGCAGTGGCTTACAAGGTTTGTTTTGAATTAATTAATTTTTACTGCGTGGCTTTAATCTTGTAACATAGGATTAAAGTGAAAATCATTCTATTGACATGATGTGCAGCATTGACCAATAAAATTATGTACCTACCTCCTTAGCTACAGCATAAGCTGTTCTCCAGTTATCCCCAGTGACCATGACAGGTTTGACACCCATTTTCACGAGGCCTTCCACTACTACAGCTGCTTCTCTCTTCAGTGGATCAGCTACTCCCAGAATGCCAATCAAGACAGCATCATATGCCACTAGTATGCCTGTCTTCGCACTTTCTTCCAGTTCTACCATAAAATTCTCAGAATCAGTTGGGATAGCAACACCGTTTTCATTAAGCAAGCTACGATTACCAACCTGTTGAATATTTCATAATCAAGGATCTTGTATAAACAAAACCACCAAAAATTATAAACCATATTTAATAAAATTAATTGTCTGTTGCTCTTTTTACATCTTCTTTTGGGTCTATAATAAGTTAATTTTAGTTAAAAAAAATTGCGATAAATACTCACCAAAACGTGTTTTCCATTGATAAGACATTGGACACCTCTTCCTGGAAGAGCAGTGAATTCAAATGCTTCAAGAAGCCATCCTGAGTACTTGGGCTCCTTCTCAAGGTATTGAATATCTGTAATAGCTGAAGGGTCCTCGAAGAAGTGGAAATGGCGAGCATATTCCATTATTGCTTTAGCTAAAGGGTGTTCACTGCTAGCCTAAATCATAAAATACCAGACCAACCATAAGAAGATTTTAGGGTTGTTATAGTGGTAAGACACTTAAATGTATATAATCAAGGAGGATTATCTTTTCTGGTTAAAACTTAAACGATATATCATCAGAATTCAAGTTCTATCGGAATTGGTTTACAATAGAAATTCACTCATAAGCTGATTTTAAGCAACTGGATAAAGAAAAATGGCTTAGAGCATACAGACACACAGCACTAGTATAATTGTTCTCGACGAACAATACTATAGTGACATAAGAAAAAAACTTGTGTTGGAAATATATAGTTACCTCTGCAGAAGCTAGTGACATAAGAAAAAAACTTGTGTTGGAAATATATAGTTACCTCTGCAGAAGCTACCAATGTGAGAAATTCTCCACGATCCATTTCTGCAAAAACTTTTGCTGTTGTGACTGTTGCTTTTCCTTGGGTTAAAGTTCCTGTTTTATCGAACACTACATAATTAACCATCTGTGCCCTCTCCAATGCATCGCCTCCTTTAATTAGCACACCATGATTAGCTCCAACCCCCGTTGCAACCATGACAGCTGTTGGGGTGGCCAATCCAAGTGCACATGGACAAGCAATTACTACCACCGATATCGCAAACATGAGGGAAAAAACAAAGTAATTGCTATTTTCAGGCAGCCATTCTACTGGGTAGAAACCAAAAACTCCACCGATATACCTACACAAATAAATTTTGGCATGAAACTTATAAATATTTTAATAATCGATAATAAGTTTACTTGCATAAAACTATCCAAAAGATAGTTGTGAACTTACCACCCAATTAGTGTCAACAATGAGAATGCAACGACAGTAGGGACAAAAATACTTGCCACCTACAAGTTGGAAAGATAATCAGGTGAGACGGACACCTGAGTACTTGACTTGTAAACAAAACAAAGCATACTATACTCCTGAAAAAAGATCTGAACCAGACAAAATTTCTGGAGCCTGTTACTAAAATAATCTCATTCACGGTTCACCTGATAATGACCCTACTATATTCTAAAAGCACCGACTTTCCATTGATCTATTCTCCTTCTACTTCAGTCACATTCGATATCTAAATCTTATAGAAACAAATCTCACATTTCTATCATTTCTATTACTTTACATCTAACACAACTAGCCTGGTGGACCAACCATTTCTGCTGATAAAACATTCATGCAATCAAAGATTGCTTAATCAAAAAAATTATTCATCCAGTCGAGAGTGTTGACAAATCATACACTTCTGCAGAAAGTCAAACTAAACTTACTATTAATCTCATTTAATGGACTTAGGAAAGCTACATACATAGAATCCTCTCTCAATCAGCATAAAACACACCTATAGAACTATATATATTATATAAATTCAGTTTATAATGCAGAATATAGAATATGGAATCTGCACTTGGGATCCACACAAAACAGATTTGATTTAGGAGCATTAAGCAAGCTACGTAGAATTAAAAAAACCACAACACTACCTTAAGTATTAACCATGAACTATTAGATGCAAGACAACAATTGATACTTACATAATCAGCAAATTTCTGAATGGGAGCTTTCGACATCTGTGCAGTCTCAACCAGAGAAATAATCTGGCTTAAAACTGTGTCGGAACCTATTTTTGTTGCTTGTATGTGAAGGGAACCATTTAAATTTATAGTACCACCAATAACTGCAGCATTAGCAGCCTTTGAAACTGGTTCAGATTCACCTGTAACCATACTCTCATTGACGTAACTTGAACCCCAAATAACCATGCCATCCACAGGAACTTTTGCGCCAGGAAGAACTTTTAGCATGTCACTAGGCTGAATCAGTAGAGAATCTATCTCCCTTTCTCTAATAACCTTGCCAGCTGATAATAATGCAAGAGAAACAACATTAATTAGTAAAATTACATAAAAAAGATCATTAACCATCCCACAGACGAAGTACATAAGAAATCACTAAACATGTGTGTTTGTCAAATTAACTTATGGAATCTAGTAATGCACCAAAATTTATTGTTTATCATTCTTGGGTAGAAGATTTTAGTCAGGGGAGAAAATGTGAAAGCAGGTAAGAACCTCGGTCTTTGAAAAAAGGAATCTCACACATTCATTGTAATGTCAAAGAAGCATACCCTTGTCTTTGAGAAGCAGCAAAGCTGTTGCTGGTGTTAGTTCTACCAACTTCTTTATAGCATCTGAAGTTTTTCCTTTTGCAAGAGTTTCCAAGTACTTCCCTAGTAGCACAAATGTTATCAGCATTGCACTGGTTTCAAAGTACGTAGGCGACCAGAAACCAGTTACTGCACCATATAACAGAGCATAGACAGAATAAAAGTACGAAGCCGAAGTTCCTAATGCTACAAGAACATCCATGTTTGTCGAACCATTTCTCAGAGCTCTCCAAGCTGCAACATAAAATCTCTTCCCAATGACAAACTGCACGACACTCACTAAGGCCCATTTCAACCAATCACCCATTTGGAATGGCCCACATTTCCGAAGCAATAAAGAATACAGTATAGGGATGCTTGGGCATACAAAACGCATGATAATGACAGGAATCTGGCAAAAAAATTAACAAGTCAAAACTGAATCAATTAAAAAAGATGATGAAAAATGTGAGTGATCCCTTGCTATGTGCAAATGGCTTTCGACGTGCTCTTTAATACAAACGGTGCACATACTAGAGTAGCTATAAATTTAGTGTATGCCTTTAGATAGAACTATTCATAAAGACCAGAGTAATGACTAAGAAATAAGAATATCCAGGATATATGCAGCAGCTAGGGTGTCAAAAGGAGCAATCAAGCAAAGCAATACTAGGATACACTAACTTCTACATATAATGCTGTACATTCTTCTAAGATGCACCCATAAGGTTGATAACTGACTGTAACCTAGTAGCAGAGTTAAAATTGAGACTCACACTGAGAATGAGACTGGCCGTGAAAAGGCGAAACATTTTTGAGGATTCTTCAAGATCCTTAGAAGTCATTCTTGTATAAGGGTTTCGGACACGTAGAATGAATTTTCCGTAGCTTCCTCCTTCAATCTCATCAACTAGCAATCTTGAACCAAGAACCACAGGATCAAAGAGAACTTCTAGTTCTCTTGATATTTTATTGAAACAGAACTGCCGCACACCTTTCAAGTTGCAGAGTATTCCTTCTAATAGCTGTACATCAAAATCACTTGCTATCCCATTAACTACTAATATGATTTTATCCTGCTGGCTGCTCTGTACAAGTGAACCTTCAAAGCCAGCATCTTCAATCGCATCCACTACGTCATCCTTACTGATTACAGTAGGATCATATTCAACCTCGCCTAAAGAGGTAGACAATGCCACCACTGCCCTCTTCACACCAGGAAGCTTTCTCAAAATTCCTTCAACCGAATTTACACAAGCAGCACACGTCATGCCTCCTATAGTAAACTGTCCCACCACATTTCCATTTGAATTCGTTTGAGACGAACTGGTTTCCGGTTCAATCTCTGCCTCAAAACCGGCATCTTCAATTGCATTCTTAATGTCATCCTCCTGAAATGGTATAAAATTAATCGCACAGATTCGTTAATTCTGCTAGGCCATTTTACTAGCAAAAATGTTTACAGTCAAATCAATTATTACATCCCCGTCACACAATAAAGTTCTGTATTATTACCATTAACGTAATGCAACTCATCGTGAAAACTACAATATGTTTTACAAACGAATATCATTTTGTAGCATATATTATATCTGACTCTGCCAGGTACTGTATCGTTAATTCGTTATTATCAATTAGCAGAAATACAGATGTACAACAGCTAATTATATCCAGAAAAAGTCAGCATCACTAACAATCATGTATATGAACTGTATTAAGCTAATATTCAATTAACAAAGAGCTCCTCAAACTAATGAACCCACAAAATAATTTTAAAAATGCAGCTCAATAAATTAATTAATAATTAAAGGTCACTAAAACTAAAGTAATTAATAAAATGTAGCTTGTTCAACACTAGTAATAACAAAAATCATAAGTATGTAAAGCATAACTAGATCAAATTAAAATACATATACTAGTGATCTCTAGTGAGAACATTTTTGACGTGTTTTTCTTCTGAACGAGAACAGTTTTAATGTGAGAACGACATATAAGAAAGTGTGAATATGTGATCATGAGTCATAAGGCACTTACATTAACATTCATATATATAGTGTCAGGTGAGATCAGTTTTAACGTGATAAATACGAAAGTGTGAATGTGTGATCATGAGTGATAAAGCACTAACATTGACAAGAGAGGGATGAAAAACGACGTCGGCTTTGTTCTGAAGAAGCGCAACAGAAGCCCGAACAACGCCATTTAAGGTGATCAAAGCATTTTCCACAGAATTCGAACACGCCGCACATGTCATCCCGGTGATTCTCACCTGAATTCTCCTCATTCCTTCACTCAGTTTCACTTGTTCGTCTTCGTATGAGTCCAGTAGCCGTACGTCCTCCAAATCACCGTCCGGAGAGGTTTTTCCAGTCATTTGAACACTCGGCGCCATTAGGAATGAGAGAGAGAGAGAGAGAGATGTAATGTTGTGGAGAGAGATTGAGTGAAATATATGTATATGTGTGTGTGTATAGGTAGAGAGAGAAATGTGGAGGGAGAAATGAGAGAAAGATGTTTTATGTATATGTGTGTGTGTATAGGTAGAGAGAGAAATGTGGAGGGAGAAATGAGAGAAAGATGTTTTATAATTGAAAAAGGGTGGGGGTTAGGGAGATGGAATGACGTAAATGGAGCTGAAAATATGGTAAATTACGGTTGTTCCTTTGTACTTGGTATTTTGGAGGGTTGTACTGCAAATATAGGTGAGTGTTTGCGTAACGACTCGGGTAACAATATTTATGAATATAGTACTTGAAATGTTATTTTCAGCAACAAAAATAATTTTGGGATTTTTAAAGATGCAACCAAAGATATTGATCAATTTTTTAAAAAATTATACTACTACTGTACCATTTTATGGGGGTTTTTTCGACGTGAATTTAAGAGATTTTGTTGAATTACAAAAATTTTAGATGTAATAAATTAGGATATGCGGGAGTGCATTTATTTTTTGAATCTATAACCTTTATTAGTAAGCGAAACTCCTTTTTAAGGGTACTATTTTTTTGGTTCGCACCATATTTTGGTTTCACTAATTTTTTGGTTCGCACTCTATTTTGGTTTCACCCCTAAATCCCTAACTCTACTAAAATTCTATGTTATTTTTTTAATTAAAAGATATAAAACCTATGCCAAATCTGTTTACAATTGCGCAGTCCTGCTAAGAATTGCACGGTCCACACATAATTACGTTAACAACACTTGAAAAAAATTTGACTAATATGCAGTTTATATAACCAAAAAATAATTCTTAAAAAAAACAAAAAAACTTGGTGATAAAAAAAACACTATACACAACAATTACTCAATTTACAACTTAAAACTTATAAAAAGTTAATACATAAATTTAATAGAATTTACAATTTAGTTATGAAATTGGATATAAGAAAAATATTTCACAACCATAACTAAAATCTATAAACTTTATTAATAAGCGTAACACCCTTTTAACGATAGCACTTTTGATTCACTCCTATTTTGGTTTCATCCCCGTATATAATCCTATTTATATTATAATTCTATGATGTTTTTTAATAAAATAGAAATTCTATTATAAATATAATTCTTTTATTACAACTTTAAATAAAAAAAAGTTTCATCCCTAGAATCATATTCCCTTACAATTCTATGTTATTTTTTTAAAAAAATAATAAAATTGAAATCCTATTATAGTTAATACAATTTTTTATCATAAAAAATTGAAATTCTATTATAATTATAATATAATTTTTTTAATCATAATTTAGAATCAAAAAATAATACGATCCATTCTCCAAAAGATTTTTCAAGGAACACCCCTTTAACGGTACCACTTTTGGTTCGCACCGTATTTTGGTTTCACCCCTACAATCCTATTTTTACTATAGTTCTACGTTGTTTTTTAATAAAATAGAAATCCTATTGTAATTATAATTCTTTTATTACAACTTTAAATAAAAAAAATAGTTTCTATTCCCTTACAATTTTATGTTATTTTTTAAAGAAAATAATAAAATTGAAATCCTATTATAATTATAATACAATTTTTATAATAATTTAGAAAAAAAAAATAATACGACCAATTCTCCAAAAGATTTTTCAAGCAAAACAACTAGAACATGTTTTATACACTACTCTAGAACTTTCTTCCCTGCGATTATATGTTATTTTTTAAAAAAATATAATAAAATCGAAATCTTATTATTATTATAATTCTTATATTGTATTAGCAATTTTTTTATTAAAAATTATAATAAAAAAGGATTGCGGTTAATTATCCTAAATATTTTTCAATGAAAACAACCGAAATGTGTTTACATGCACTTCTATTAAACAATCTAAACTTATAGTTTGTTAATCGTATAAATTTTTTATGCAAATAACATAGTTCTTTTTATAATATTTGTAATATAATTTTATAAATATTTAATTAAATAAAAATTATTAATTATTTAACATAAATCTCGGAGCCCGTGCTTCGCACGGGTTATTATCTAGTAATGCTAATTATCCCAAATTGGATCCTAAATTTTTTTCCCAAATTACACGTATCATTGGTTATAATTATAATGGGTCCGCCAGGGTCATATCAATCTCACCAATTAAAACCCTCCGTACAACTAACTCATTAATGACACATTGTTATGCCCAAATCTTGGCGTAAGCCCTAAGCATGCCTAATAGGCTGAAATAGTGGTTCACAACTCATAATGGGCCTAGAGATGAAGATTGGGTCACTAAAACCCACCATCAGGAGTCAGTCCAATATACTATCAAGCACAATGTGGAAGTTTGCGACCCTAAGCTGTGGGTCGAGTTCGCCAGCAAAGTCCCTAGTATGGGATAACATCTATCGTACACATCTCTCTACAAGGTCCAGCGTGGCCTAGAGGTCCAGCGTGGCCTAGAATACTGTCTCTGCAAGGTCTAGCGTGGCCTAGAATATATACTCTTATAAAGACTAGAGGTCCAGCGAGGCCTAGAGCATATTTATTATGAAGGCTTACGGTCAGGCCCAGCGAGGTCACGTGAGTATAATTATCTCCGTACAGCGTGGACCACCTCGCATGACTAGCCCAACGAGGCCGCATGCGAGGCCATGCAGCTTCTCCATTCGCCTCGTCAGCGAGGCCAGTTAATTTAAGCATCATGCTAGCCATATGCAACCTTTAATGGACCATGGGTCTTGAGCAGAATAAATGGGTAAAATATATCAACCCAAGAAGAGTCTAGCGGATTTGGGCCAAGTCGAGCCCATAGAAACCCTAGCCCGTCTAGGTAACTTCTTCTCCAAGAGAACTGCGTATGGCTTGATCCTTATAAATAGGGTACGCATGCATCTTGTAATGATAATTGACAGTTCACCCCTGAAAACACCATACAAGATCAGCCACAAACGATCTCCAATCTCCTTCCGTGTTCTTCGTGTTCATAGCGAAATATCCGTATTTTGCTCCGTGATTCCAGCAAACCTCCAAAATATTGTTATACAATATTCTCCCTATAACATTTGGCGCTAGAAGGAGGGGGAAAGTCATCATATTGGGAGAAGGATGACTAAATCGAACAAGAAGAACGGAGGGAACAACAATGGGGAGACCCCGGGTCTCACAAGACACCCAGGAGCGAGGCGAAGATAGGGGCCGAGGTTCGGAATGACCCCCATCTCTTCGTAGAGAGCGTGAGTGGTCTTATCATCGCGAAGACAGACCCCCTCTCTTCGTAAAGAGCGCGAGCGGTCCCATTATCGCGATGAACGACCCCCCTCTCCACGTCGAGATTGTGAGCGGTCCCATAAGTACGAACCCGAACCCCGGAAGCGCAAAAAAGGAAGATCGCAAGGACGATCAAAAGGAGTCAAGCGCTCCCAAAAAGACTCAATCCCATCACGGTAGCACTGGAGAGGGACAGAAAAAAAAGGGTTGAGGATAAGAAGATCAAGATTGGGAACTTTAACCTCGAGGAGGTGAAGAAGGCCTTTAATAAGATACTACTAAGACAAAGGAGGGAACGCAGCATGAGGCCGCCTCATCTGAGGCAGGTCAGTAAGTGTCTTTGATCGCATTGGAAAGAATTTAATTGAGCATGATATCCACCTCAAGCTCGAAAAGCTCAGTGTTGACAAGAAGAATAAGCGACCCCATGGTAGAGGCTAAGGCAAGGGTCAAGGTTCTAACGGACCCCCTTCTCCTCATCGAGATTGTGAGCGGTCCCATTGTCGTCACGACGGACCCCCTTCTCCTCGTCGAGATTGTGAGCGGTCCCATTATCGTCATGACAGACCCTCTTCTCCTCGTCGAGAACGTGAGCAGTCCCATGAACATCGCGACAGACCCCCCCCCCTCTCCTCGTCGAAATTGTGAGGCCCCTTATATAATTTGACTATTGAGATCAAAGAGATGCATCTACTTGAGATGCTTCTTGGTGAAATACCTCAACGTCGAGGAGAGGGGGGACGCCCCCGATCCTTGGGGAGAGGGGGGACGCCCCCAATCCTTGGCGGCAATGAGGAGGTCCTTAACTACCTCAGTACACCAGGAAGATCATCTATCAAACAAGCCCCCAGCTTGGTATGGACTTCACTAATATCAGCGTACATTGCCCCAATTTGAAGGAGAACTCATAGTGGGGTCACATTAAATTTTCTTCATTACAAATGGTGTCAACTCCAAATAATACAAGAAGGTTGCTGAAACATGTTGATTCCTCATCACATCTATAATTATAATAAGGACTCGGGGGGTAGTGGCATGACATAAACACCACTCCTAGCAGGACATTTGAAAATTTTCAAGACAAGGCCAGCACCTAGCGTTGTGAGGCCGGCACCTAGCGTTGCGAGGCCGTACCTAGCGTTGCGAGGTCGGCACCTAGCGTACGAGGCCGTACCTAGCAGTGCGAGGCCGAACCTAGCGACGCGAGGCTGCAAACTCGACACCTTGCGATGCGAGGCCTCTCGGCCCCATAGGCACAATCAGGATCATTTGAAGACCCCATCAGCTATTCTAAAACATTTGGGAAAAATTTAACAGATATGAAGAGGCGTTATGGAGGAATCTATACATGCTAAAATCATGCAACATGAGTCCCTTGTGCAAGCAGATACGAGGCATATGGTACTTTGCAATATTATAAACATTAAAAGAGCATCAATAAAGCAAGCCAATCCAGGTTCAAGGAGTATCCAAATAAGCAAAAGAAATTAAGTCTACAAGCGCGAGGCAAATAAAGGGAGTGCCCGCATCTCCACTGAGTCTAGTAGATAAACTTTAAAAGCAGTAAAAAGGAAGTCATGGGGATCCATTTGCCGCTTCCTCATTCATCTCCATCTTGAGGTTATCAGCAAACTTCCCAGTCTCTTCGCCCAACCGGTACCAATCAAAGTCGCCAACCTTTTCAAGGAATTTTTTCATGAAGTCAACAGATCCTTGGGTCTCGGCCTCCTCAATGATAGTGGGAAGAGCATTAGCAGCATCTTTAGCTTCCTTCTCTAACTCAGCGACGCGGTCTCTAAGCTCCTTGATCTGGGAGTCTGACTGCTCCCTCTCAACATCATGATCCAGCTTAAGCTTCTTTCTAGCTGACTGCTCCTCATGAAGCTCTCTCTTAAGCTTCTCAGTCGTGCCTTCAAATTCTTTCCTCAAACTATTTTTTGCATCCTCGGCATCAGCCTGAGCCTGTGCAAGTTTGGATTTGAGATTCACAATCTCTTCGCTCATCTTACTATTGGAAGAAGCCAAGGCTCGAACCTCCTTGTGGTGATGCAATTGATGGAAGAAAAGCTCACCTATAGCTTTAGTCTTGGAAGCATTGGACTTCTCCAGAGATTGTAGGGGCCAGGAATACATATCAATCTCAGAAACATGGGCATGTGCCAATTTGCCATATGTCTGGCGGACCAGTCTAGGAGAAGGATGAAGGGGAGAGAGACTCTTGTCATCCTTGTTCTTCTTTATTGGTGGTTCTTTATGAAGACTCGTTATCTCAGTTGATTTTTTCCTGCTAGGATGGAGGGAAGAAGATGATTGTCGAAGAGGCATTGTGAGAGTGGTCTGCTTAGGAGGAGGCATGACAACATCAGACTTGGTAGCTGAACCCCCAAAAAGGGAGGAATGGTGAGTCAGATTGCCAGAAGGGTTAAGAGAGGTACTCGCGGCTTTATCCTTCTTCATGAAAGGGACCGCGTGGATATGTTAGTTACAGAGGCATGCCTGTATACATCTAATAACAAGCCTAATTGTTTGTAATGCTTTGCATTACTTACTTGACCTCTTAACTGAGGGAACCTCTAGTTGTAGAGTTTCTGTTTGTATTGTACTTGTAATAGGCATCAAATCCTAGTTGTGTAACTGTACAAATAGAGTCTAGAATAATGCTTGAAAGAAGTTCCATGGTTCATGCCTCAAGCAAGGAGTTAAAGACTGCCAAATAATCACAGTTGGGATTTGAAGAAATGAAGAATTCGCCTAAGTACCAATTCGAGAAGTATATTTGTCTATTCGAGAAGTCCAGCATTCGAGAAGTCAGAGATTCGATATCTCAAGACACTATTCGATATCTCTGAATACACTGTTCGATATCTCATTCGATATCTCAGGGATTCGATATGTCTACTACTCTATTCGAGAACTCAAGAAGTCAACAAGTCAAGATGGTATTCGAGTTCTCAAAGAGTCAACAAGTCAAAGTTCCATTCGATATCTCAAGGACTCAGAAAGCTATTCGACAACTCGAGGATTCGATAAGTCAAATGTTCTATTTGACAACTCAAGGAATCCTGATGGAAAAGAGCTATTCGAGAAGTGGTTCGATATGTCATTATAACAGTATTCGAGAACTCAGAGTTATCGATCAAGTCAATTCTAGTTCTCGAATCACTTACTTAGTCACTTCTCGAATACATTCTTGGAGACAAAATACTGAAGAAATTGTACAAGTCAGAAACCTGCAACAAGCCAATGCACTTTATGGACCACAATCTGTAACGTGCTCTGGAAAGCCTACAAGGAAGCTTGGAGAGATATAGAAGAGACAAGGAGCTAAAGAAGTGGATCTAAACAGGCTTTGCAAAGTCAAATCTGTAACCGTTTGGACACTTACTCAAAAAGGATAGACAGACTAGAAAGTAATTTGTTTAGCTACCTTATTTGCAGTAAGTGGGCTGTATCCATGTTCTATAAGGACACAGCCTCACTTCATAACTTAGTAACTTTTGTGAGTCTAGTTTTTCATACACTGTAAGCTATATCTCTCTGAGAAAAACGAAGCTGAGAATACTACCATTTGTATTCACAGATTGTAGCAACCTTTATCTAATAATACATTAGATTAAAGTGATATTGCGTGTTGTGTTGTTTATTTATCCGCACCTTCACTTCTACACACACAGGCACTTATCTGCTACATAGACTCAATCAAGAAAAGTTCAAGAATCCATTCACCCCCCCCCCTCTGTATTCTTTTACCGTATTCAATACTCAACAAGTGGTATCAGAGCGGGCTGTTTATTCAAAAACAGAGAAACGATCATGAGTTCGAATACACCAAAGACTACAGGAACGGTGAAGGTCCCTAAGTTTGATAAAGAAAACTTCAACCTCTGGAAGATAAAGATGATGTTGTTCATCAAAGCCTCTCATCCCTTGTATCCTGAGATTCTCAAGAATGGTCCTTTTGTTCCACAACAAGAGATACCAGAGAAGACTGTTGGAACCATAACTATCCCAAGAACTTATGAGGCCAAGGATCCATCAAAGTGGACAGAGTCAGAAAGGGAGAAGGTTGCTCTTGACAGCCACCTCATGTTGCTCATCATTGATTCCATGGACATGTCAATGTTTGCAAACATTGCATCATGCACGTCTGCTAAAGAGATGTGGGATCACATTGAGGTGTTGTGTGAAGGGACTGATGAGGTTAAGGAAAACAGGAAACGGATATTGGTCACACAGTATGAAGCTTTCATGGCACAGCCCAAGGAAAGCATCACTGAGATGTTTGAAAGGTTTCACAAGCTAGTTACTGAGTTGCAGATGAATGGAAAGGTTTACAGCACCAAGGAGTTAAATATGAAATTTCTGTTGTCTTCACCAAATCATCTGGAGCAAAGAGTCATTTCTCTAAGAGAGAGAGATTTGAACAAAGTCACCTATGATGTGCTCTATGGAGTACTAAAGACTCATGAACTTGAGTTGCTTCAGAAAAGGGCTATCCAAGCCAACCAAGGTAGGATGATAAACACATCATGTGCCTTGATTGTCAACAAATCCATTCTGGATCTAGAAGCATCTACAAGCCAACTAAGGATAGAGGAGGTGGCAGATGATGAAGAAACTGAAGCTGGGGTGAGTGAACCTGTTGAGGAAAAGGAGGAAGAAGAAGAAGAGTTTTACACTCTGGAAGAACTTGATGGGATGGAAAATACTTCATATGCTTTCATGGCCAGAAAATTTCCAAACATCAGATTTAAAAGAAATCAACCCTTCAAACCCAAAACTCAAAACCATTCAGCCAACAAGAACAAGGCACCTGTGAAACCAAACAGAAATAAGTTCAAAACCGGTTATGTGGATAGGTCATCTGTAAGGTGTTATAGATGCAATGACCTAGGGCATTTTGCCAGTGAATGCAAGAAGCCTAAAAAGAAGGATAGAGATTATCTTGAGCTAGAAGCTAAGTATGAGGCCCTTCTGAAAAAGCAGACACATGGTAAGGCCTACATAGCTGAAGGGAAGTGTTGGGATGATTCTGAGAGTGATGAAGAGGAACAAGAATTCTGCAATTATGCCTTGATGGCCAACTCCAAGGATGACTCATCTTCATCTGATTCTCAGGTACCATCTCTCACTACTATAGACATGTCTGTTTCTGAATACAAATCCATGATTGAACAATTATCTGTTGAAATGTTTAATATTCATACTAGTATGACTGCTGCTAATGAGGAGATTGCTAAACTGTCTACTAGAAATGAAGTATTAACCAAAAAGAATGAGGAACTTGAGCTAACTGCTATGCAAGTAGAAAACCTTAAGAAAGAAGTTGAATATTTGGAGAACAAGGTTTTATGTGCTAGTCAAGTAGAGAAGGCTCTTAGGGATGAATTAGCTGAGAATGAATTCAAACTTAAAACTTTCAAGAAATCATCAGGTTTAGTGCAATCCTACTGTGAGAAAATTGAAGCTAAACCCAAAGCAGCTATTGGACTTGACTATGACTCTCTCAAACAAAGGAAAGGCTATGCTGTCATTGAAGAGGACACAGCTGTTCATGAGAAAGTGCCTCACATTTTGAGAAAAACTGAAAATCCAATTTTTAAGGAATCAACATTTGAAATTGATGAGGATGCCTTACTCATCAAGCAAATGTTGAATGATGAGGATGAGGCACAATCTAGTGAACAGCAAGCATCCTCTAAGGGTGAGAGTGTCAAGTCAAAGACCAAGAAGCCAGTAGTTGATAGGCCAAGACCTAAGAAGTTTGTTAAGTTTGTCTCAGCTGGGAAGAGTGAATCAGAAAAGGAAGTGACTAAAAAGAAACAGAACAGAAATGGCAAGTTAGGGATTAACAAGGATAACAACTATGCTTATATGCCTAATGCCCCTAGGAAAACTTGTCAGAACTGTTTCAGTACCAACCATCTAACTCATGCATGCAAGAAACCTGTTGGCAGTGTGTCTAAACCTTTCTATGATTGTTCTGTGCCTCTAAGACATAGAGATGCACCCTTCTGTGATAAATTTGACTGTATGCCATGCAATATGAATGTTATGACTAGTTGTTTTAATTTAAGAAGACAGTTCATTGATGGTTGTATCAGTCACAATTCTCACACACACTACACAAGGTCAAAGTCTTCAAGTCCTCCTAAAGCTAGGAAGGTACCTTTGTCACCTAAGTATGAAACCTCAGGTTCTAAGACTTCCAACAGTGACAAGAAGACTGACACTAAGAAAGTTAACAAGCATGTTGTTTATGATAAAACTGTCTCTAAGTCACATGGACCCAAACTTGTTTGGGTACCAAAGGAAAAGTAATACCTTTGTGTTTGCAGGGCAAAGAAAGTGAGAAGAAGGTCATGTGGATTTTGGACAGTGGATGCTCAAATCATATGACTGGTGATATGGCCCTGCTATCACAGTATGAGGAAAAGGCTGGCCCAATGGTTGCTTTTGGAGATGACAGCATGGGTAACACATTGGGATATGGCAAGCTGAAAGTTGGAAATGTCATCATTGAAGATGTAGCACTAGTCAAGGGGCTCAAGCATAATCTGTTAAGTGTTGGTCAGTTTACTGATAGAGGATTCAAAGTGAATTTTGACAAAGATGAATGTTTGATCACCCACAAGAAGACTGGTGATTTTGCTCTATCTGGAGTAAGGAAGGGAAGCCTGTTTGTAGCCAATATGGACTCTGCAAACAAGGACAAAATTTGTTGCTTTTACTCAAAAGCATCAAATGAAGATTGTTGGCTGTGGCACAAGAAACTATCACACCTGAACTTTAAGGCCATTAATTCTCTAGTCAAAAGAGAGTTAGTGAGAGGCATGCCCACACTTGAATTCTGCCAAGAAGGAGTGTGTGAGGCTTGTCAAAAAGGAAAAATGAAGAGATCAAGCCACAAGTCAAAGACAGTGACATCTGTAACCAAGCCACTACAACTTATCCATATGGATTTGTTTGGGCCTGTTAACATAATGTCACTTGGAAGAAAGAAGTATGCCCTGGTAATGGTTGATGATTTTTCAAGGTATACATGGGTAGAATTTCTGGCATCAAAAGATGAGGCTCCACAAGTAATCATTGAGCATATAAAGAAAGTTGACAAGGAAGCAAAGGCAAACAATGCAAGTGTGATTGCATTGAGGAGTGATAATGGAACAGAGTTCAGAAATGCCACACTTGAAGCATTCTGCAAAGAGAATGGCATTTCTCAGCAATTCTCAGCTCCAAGGACTCCACAACAAAATGGAGTTGTTGAGAGAAAGAATAGAACTCTAATTGAGGCTGCTAGAACAATGTTACTTGATGCAAAAATGCCCACATGTTTTTGGGCTGAGGCTGTGAGCACTGCATGCTATATTCAGAACAGAACCCTCATCAACAAAAACACTGGAAAGACTCCTTACAACTTGATGACTGGAAAGAAGCCTACACTGAAGTATATTCATACTTTTGGAAGCAAATGCTTTGTACTTAAGGACAATTCTGAATATGTTGGAAAGTTTGATGCAAAAGCATTTGAAGGAATTTTTCTTGGCTATTCTATGGAAAGAATTGCATACAAGGTTTATGTCATCAGTCAAAAGAAAGTTATGGAAAGCACAGATGTAACATTTGATGACAGCAAATTACCTGGACTAGAAGAAGCCAATGATGAAGACAAAGATCCATTGAAGTTTGATAATCTAGATGATTCTGATGAAGAGACTGAAACTAGAGTTGAAACTCAAGTTCAACAAACTCAAGTGAATAATGATACAAGAGAAGAATTTGTGCCAATCAATAGTGAAGAAACAAGCATCCAAGACACACCTGTGAGTAATGGCAACTTCACAGGGGGAGGAAATGAGGATGATCATGATGAGGATGATGAAGCAACATCAAGGATGAGAAATCAGGCTGAACACTCAAGGAAATGGGATAGATCACACACTGCAGAGCAAATCATTGGAGATCCTAATGCAGGAGTAAGGACTAGGAGAGCAACTCAAAATGAGTGCCTCTATGGATGTTTTCTATCACAAGTTGAGCCTAAGAAACTTGATGATGCATTGTTGGATCCAGATTGGATTATTGCCATGCAAGAGGAGCTGAATCAATTTGAAAGGAACAAGTATGGGAACTTGTGCCTGCACCAGAGAACAGAACCATTGTTGGAACAAAATGGGTTCTGAAGAATAAGATGGATGAAGATGGTGTAATAATAAGAAACAAAGCAAGGCTGGTTGCAAAAGGATACTCTCAACAGGAAGGCATTGATTATGATGAGACATTTGCCCCTGTTGCTAGATTGGAAGCCATTAGAATATTCTTGGCATTTGCTGCTCATTCAAACTTTAAAGTTTATCAAATGGATGTCAAGAGTGCATCTCTAAATGGAGAGTTGGAAGAAGAGGTTTAGGTGCAACAACCACCTGGCTTTGAGGATCCACATTTCCCAGAATTTGTCTACAGATTGCTTAAGGCACTGTATGGACTTAAGCAAGCTCCAAGAGCATGGTATGATACTTTATCACAATTCCTTCTTGAAAATCAATTCACTCGAGGCACATTGGACAAGACACTGTTTTACAAGAAGCATGGTGATGATATGATCCTAGTTCAAATCTATGTGGATGATATCATTTTTGGTTCTACAAATGAGAAACTGTGTGAGAAATTCTCTAAACTCATGCAGAGCAGATATGAGATGAGTATGATGGGAGAGTTGACATTCTTTCTAGGGTTGCAAGTCAGTCAAAGGAAGGATGGTATCTTTATCAGTCAAACCAAGTACATCAAGGATTTATTGAAAAAGTTTGACTTGGAAGATTGTTCACCTGCCAAGACACCCATGGCCACTGCCACTAAATTGGATGAAGATGCTAAAGGCAAGAGAGTAGATATCTCAGTCTACAGAGGCATGGTTGGTTCTCTACTCTACCTCACTGCAAGTAGGCTAGACATCATGTTTGCTACATGCTTGTGTGCAAGGTTTCAATCAAATCCAAAGGAATCACATTTGATTGCAATAAAAAGGATCTTTAGATATCTGAAGGGCACTCCTAACTTGGGATTATGGTACCCTAAGGACACAGGGTTCAATCTGGTTGGCTACTCTGATACTGATTATGCTGGATGCAGAGTGGATAGGAAAAGCACCTCAGGAAGCTGCCAGTTTCTTGGACAAAGGTTAGTTTCTTGGTATAGCAAGAAGCAACAATCTGTGTCAACTTCTACAGCTGAGGCTGAATACATAGCTGCTGGAAGTTGCTGTGCTCAAGTGCTTTGGATTAGAAATCAACTTAGAGATTATGGACTTGTGTTGGAAAGAATTCCAATCATGTGTGACAACACAAGTGCAATCTCTATAGTTGCCAATCCTGTCAATCATTCTAGAACAAAGCACATTGACATCAGATATCATTTCATAAGAGAACATGCAACTAATGGAACCATTGAGTTGCATTATGTCTCTACAGATAAACAACTAGCTGATATATTCACTAAGCCATTAGATGAAGCCACCTTCACAAGGTTGGTAAGTGAGATTGGAATGCTGAATTCTTCAGATTCTGGCTAAGTGAATACATCATCTAGATTGTTGCAGCGGTAAACACTTACTTTATCTAAATCCTCAATATTTTTGAAGTAAGTGTTGGCTGAAATATGATTTATAAATATTTCAAATCTGTTGCATATGTTGAAAATCATATTTTTATTAACTTAAAATTTCTATGAAATTTTGAGAAAATCACTATTTGATTTGCTAGGATATTTTTCAATGAATATGTCTGGTAGATTTTAAAAAGATAGTGAAAATCAAATTTTTATGAGTGATGGGTATAGTTCGATAAGTCAGACTTCTCGAATGATTCACTATTCGACATCTCTAATAAGTCTCATTAGAGTACTCTTGAGTTCTCGAATAGAGCCTTTCTGAGATATCGAATAGAGGAATTATTGACTTCTCGAATATAGTAACTGAGTTCTCGAATGACTGAGTTCTCGAACACTATATTTGAGTTCTCGAATCATTTGAAAAGGCTGAATTCTCGCTGAATTTTAATCGATTTTGGATTTTTATCTAAAAATTTAATTCACTCATAAAAACACATTTTATTTAATTTAGAATTATTTCTAAGTTAGATAACTGCCAGCTGTGAGTTTCTATCTGCTTGAGTTATCGATTAAGCCATTCTTGACTTCTCGAATAGTTGTTTTCTACTTCTCGAATGCCTGACTTGTAATCGACAATTCAAGTACTTCATACTTATACAACCTCACATCTATTCGATTCATTTCATTCGATTTCTCAAGCATCTACACTCTCTAAACCCCTGAAACCCTAGCTACGAAAAGCCAAATTTCTTCTTCAACCTTCAATTTCTTCTCTCTCTTCTACACAAATGGCAACAGTAAAGTTCAACACCAACTTCATCGCACTCACTAGTGATGTTGAAGCACCCAATGCCAATTTCAAGTGCTTTGTGAAATGGATGGCTGAGTCATATATCAAGGATGCACTCTCTGCCAACCCAACTCTATATCTAGATATTCTGGAACAATTCTGGAGTACTGCTATTGTGGAGGTTGTAGCCCTGGAAAACGCAATCACTTCATATGTCATCTACTGCAAGGTTCAAGATAAGGAAATCACTATCACTACTGCAGACATGAACCAAGCACTAGGCCTACAACAAGAGTCATTTGACAGAATGGCCACTAACGCAGAGTTGGAGGAATTCTTTGAGTTCATAAACTACTCAGATGGGATTAACCTTGGAAAGCTAAACAGAAAGAATCTGAGAAAGGAGTGGAGCTATGTGTTTGCAACTCTTCTCCAAGTCTTCACTGCCAGGAAATCAAGCTTTGATCAAATTAGTGCACCTGTGCAGCAAATTGGATATGCTTTGGCCTATGGAAAGAAGATAGATGTTGGCCAAATCATACTTCAAGAATTATATGGGAGACTTGGTAAGAACACAACCAAGAGAGGTACTGATATTTTCTTCCCTCGCTTTATTCAATCTGTACTTAATTATAAAAATGCTTCATTGATTGAATTGCCTGGGATTGATAAAAATAAAATAGGCTATCCTAAGTCCATGACCAAACTCATTTTTGGTAACTTGGAAACTAGGAATGATGTGGATGTAAGACTGAACATAACTCCCCATATGGAGAGTTTGTTTAGGACTTACCCCCACAACATGCCAACATTTGATGCAAAATCTAAGTTAGCACAGCCCAAGCAAGTAGAACAAAATGCTAACCCAGGGCCTGCTAACCAACCCTCTCAACCAAACACTCTACCTCTTACTGAGCCAACTGCATCATCCTCTCAAAAGGGTGATGTTAGTAAAAAGAAGAGAAAGGAAGTAATGTCTGCACCTTTAAATATCTTGTCTGAAGCAGCATTAGCTGTTGAATTAGGTCTAGGAAGTGAGGAACCTGAGTCACCCTTACACAGAACAAAGAAGAAGAAAACTAAGACCACCTCTTCAGTCACACAAATGGCTGAAGTTGTAAAATCAGGGGCACACAGCTCACTAGGTGTATCCTCTCAACAGGGTGCACCTATAGAATCAAGCATCCTCCCCAATGCACCTTCTTGTATAGAGTCAGCACATGGGGGTGATAAGGCTGGCACAACACTGAGTGGAGAGCACATCACTTTTGAAACTCCCTCTATCTCTCAGGGGGAGTTGCCAAAATCTACTCTAAAACACACTTCTCTTCCAGAATCTATCTCTGAAATTTCTTTGGAACCTGCAACTCAGACAACTGAGATGCAAGGTATTGATCATCAAGAATTCTTTTCTCTTGATGAGCCAATAATTTCAAGTGACTTAGTGCATGACACTTTGTTCACCACTCAGAACCCACATTTAGATGGTGAGGGAATGCATGCTGAGGCATATCCTAATGACACCATCACAAACACAGAGGTTCCCCTAGTTTTTACTAGAGACTCTGTGCCTGTGTCAACTGCTGGTGTAATTCATCCCACTTCTGTGGTGACACCAGTAGTAGAGTCAATCCATCCGGTTACAGAAGTTGCATCTGTAACTGAGGAGACTAGCTTGCCTAGCTCTAGCTCTGACTTCATGTCAACATGGCTGAAGCCTGTGCAACATGACAGTGCTTCAGGATCAGGGTCTGTTCCACAACAATTGACGGTTGAAGCACTTCAAAGCTTAATTGTGGATCAGATTCCTGAGTTCACAAAGATTGCTCAGCACCTTCTCACTGCAGACATGCCCAATCCAGACTATGAGGCTATTCTGTTATGCCATAGGGATGATGTGGAAGTGCAGCAGTCAAAGATCATTGATGATGCTGAGAGAGATGGCAACATAGATGCCTGGTTGCAAGGAAAATATGATATTACTCTCGATGAAGCACTTCAGTATCTCAGGGAGGAATACATCACTTCACTGGGCTCCAATGCAAAATCCCTGTCACCTGGTAAAGTGTATGAAGCTGTAAATGATTCCTACAAGGGTTTCCTCAAGGCTGCACACTATCTTGGCAAGGGAGTCAAAACTGAAGTCAACAGGGTGTGTGACAAGACAGCCACTTCAGTAGCAGAAGTCAAGAGGGCCTTTGATGCTAAATTTCCTCAATTGGACAGTGTGTTCAAGGACATCAAACACTGCAACTCTACCTGCACACAGGTGGACAATGGGCTGGCTATGCTAAAAGATGCTGTCACAGGTCTGGGGCATAAATTTCAGAATCTATCTGACCAGACTACAGATGCCAATGCCATGCTGAGGATAATGTTCAAAAATCTTTATGGAGATAGACTAGTGACTGATGTCCCTGTGCATGAATTGTCTAAATATGAAGTGAAGAGGCTTCAGGACCAATCTTTATCTGGCTTCAAGGCCAATGAGTTATTCACTAAGGTCAACACTCTTGAGCAGGAGGTAGCTACTCTCACCAAGACCAATGCTCATCTCACAGAAAAGGTTGCATTGCTAAATGATCAGTTGGACACTCAAGCATCCACCACAGCTGATGTCCTTCTGCATCAACAATCCATGTTAGCTGCAATGATGAAGCATATGGGTCTCCCTCTACCTGATGAATCTTCACTCCCAAAGGACATTTCTACAGCCTCTGTGCCTGACAACAAGCCTAAGGGGGAGAAGAAGGCTAGGAACTCAAATTCAAAGGGGGAGACAAAGGGAGAGAAAGGCATAATAATCAAAGAGGGTGGTCAACAAAGGGCTTCTAAGTCTCTAGCAAATGTGCCTGGCAAGGGAAAAGCCAAAGTAGATGAGCCTCCATCTATCTTGCCAGTTGTCACCTTACCAACTGTGCACATCACTACTCCTGGAGGACAAAAGCAATCCATAACTACCACAGTAGTTGCAGGGAGTATGCCATCTGACAAACCTCCAATCTCTATATCTGAGAGTGCCAAGCCTGTAGAAGTCAAAGTTGTTACTGAGGCCAAGCTACAAGAAGTTGCTAACTCCAATGACTATCATGATAAAGCCTTCTTGGAGTTTCTGAAAGCCATAAGGGAACAGGTTGGTGACACTCAGTTTTATCTGAGGGAGGTGAAGAAGCAGATAGACTACATCACTGTCATCCCCAAGAAAGTCAACAATATATGGGTCAAGGAGATAGTGATGGTTTCCAAACTAAAGATATGGCATCTAACATACCAGACTCTACAAGACCTAAAGCACTCAGAGATAGATGCCATACTTGAGATCATTGAGAAGAAAAATGAGAACAGCAAGAGTCTGTTTGATGATTTGAGGAATGGTCAACCTACAAGGCTACCAGAAGTGATCAAGAAGCCATGGACAATTATTTATCAGTCTGGTACCAGAATTGAAGATATCAAGCAATTGGTCATTCCTCATGATCTCACCTCCAGAAATCATAGACTGATCATTGCTATCATTGATCAATTACAAAAGAAGGTTGGAGCCAGAAATGCTGAAGAAATTGAGGCACTGCATATTCTCAGAACCTATATTGCAACTGGTGAAATTCCAGAGATGGCTCAACCTAGGAGAAATAAGGATGATGATTCTGAAGACAAAGGTGATGGGAGGAGAAGACATCACAGGAGAGATAAGGGTGATGAAGATAAGAAGAAAAAGGGGGACAAGGATGAAAAAGATGGTGATGACCAGGGTAAAACATATGTGAGAAAGAGTGGAAGACAGCAAGCCTTAGGCAATGCTAGCAGTAATCTCACCACAACACAAGACTCTAAGTCTAGGGTGAATACTGTTAGTAGTGACCTAGCAAAATCTACATCTATGGCTTCTGCAACTGTCTTACCATCTCAAGAAAAGAAGAAGATTCAAGTCAAGAAACCATGTGTATGTTTCAGAAAGCAATCTGCTAATGGAATACTACTATGGTCTACCAACCAAGGTCAAAGATTTCTGCCAAGCAACCATGTCAAGAGGATAAAATTTAAACATGCTGCAAGGAGAGTGAAGCTATCCAAATCTAGAGCCCTAGCAATCATTCCAGGATTAAAGCTCCAGCCACTTGATGAAGACTTTGATGAAGAGCAACTGCTATTTCTAAGAGCTCAAAAGATATGCTATGCTGCAATTGTGGATGACCACCTTGTAATCAAGTACACTGATGGGAAAGAAATGAAATTCAAACAAGGGGGTTGTCAATATTGGGGTAAATTGTATGAGATAGAAAGAATCATTGCATTGCTGGACTCTAAGGACAAGGTGGAGAAAGTATGGAAGCTGGAATTGATTGACTTTGTGAAAATGAAGAAAGATTATGCTGAGAAGATAAGAAAGGGCTGCTATGAGAAATGGTTAGAAAGGGAGAAAGAAATTGATAGACTGGAGATTGAAGCAGAAAAGCTAAGGGCAAAGGGATTGTGTAGAGTTCAGTTTGATCCCTATGTGGTGAAGTATAGGAGAAGAAATAGAGACAATGTCAATATAAGAATGAACCTACTCAGTCACTATCCTGCCAACATTCTGAAGCCAGTGCTTGAAGATTTCAAAAACTCTATTATGATTGAAGAATTGGATGCTATGACAGAAATCATGAGAGCAGTAGATGAGATTGCAAGAAAGGAGAAAGAAAGGAAACAGAAAGCATATGATGATCTACAAGCCAAAGCAATGGAGATGCAATCAAAAGAAAATGGCTAGTACCTCATCATACTGTAAGAGTATTTATCTTGTAATTTCATTTATGTGTTCAATCAAAACACATACCTGTACTTTTAAAGTTTTATCTTTATGTATGTTAGGCTTGTTATCAGACATGAAATTGTGACTAAGGGTCTCACTCACAATTTGGGGGAGATTGTTAGTTACAGAGGCATGCCTGTATACATCTAATAACAAGCCTAATTGTTTGTAATGCTTTGCATTACTTACTTGACCTCTTAACTGAGGGAACCTCTAGTTGTAGAGTTTCTGTTTGTATTGTACTTGTAATAGGCATCAAATCCTAGTTGTGTAACTGTACAAATAGAGTCTAGAATAATGCTTGAAAGAAGTTCCATGGTTCATGCCTCAAGCAAGGAGTTAAAGACTGCCAAATAATCACAGTTGGGATTTGAAGAAATGAAGAATTCGCCTAAGTACCAATTCGAGAAGTATATTTGTCTATTCGAGAAGTCCAGCATTCGAGAAGTCAGAGATTCGATATCTCAAGACACTATTCGATATCTCTGAATACACTGTTCGATATCTCATTCGATATCTCAGGGATTCGATATGTCTACTACTCTATTCGAGAACTCAAGAAGTCAACAAGTCAAGATGGTATTCGAGTTCTCAAAGAGTCAACAAGTCAAAGTTCCATTCGATATCTCAAGGACTCAGAAAGCTATTCGACAACTCGAGGATTCGATAAGTCAAATGTTCTATTCGACAACTCAAGGAATCCTGATGGAAAAGAGCTATTCGAGAAGTGGTTCGATATGTCATTATAACAGTATTCGAGAACTCAGAGTTATCGATCAAGTCAATTCTAGTTCTCGAATCACTTACTTAGTCACTTCTCGAATACATTCTTGGAGACAAAATACTGAAGAAATTGTACAAGTCAGAAACCTGCAACAAGCCAATGCACTTTATGGACCACAATCTGTAACGTGCTCTGGAAAGCCTACAAGGAAGCTTGGAGAGATATAGAAGAGACAAGGAGCTAAAGAAGTGGATCTAAACAGGCTTTGCAAAGTCAAATCTGTAACCGTTTGGACACTTACTCAAAAAGGATAGACAGACTAGAAAGTAATTTGTTTAGCTACCTTATTTGCAGTAAGTGGGCTGTATCCATGTTCTATAAGGACACAGCCTCACTTCATAACTTAGTAACTTTTGTGAGTCTAGTTTTTCATACACTGTAAGCTATATCTCTCTGAGAAAAATGAAGCTGAGAATACTACCATTTGTATTCACAGATTGTAGCAACCTTTATATAATAATACATTAGATTAAAGTGATATTGCGTGTTGTGTTGTTTATTTATCCGCACCTTCACTTCTACACACACAGGCACTTATCTGCTACATAGACTCAATCAAGAAAAGTTCAAGAATCCATTCACCCCCCCCTCTGTATTCTTTTACCGTATTCAATACTCAACAGGATACAACATGGAAACGATGACCTCACGAGGTTATTCTATGTTATTCTTTTGAAAAATACCACATGTGGGGCCACATGTGATGTTTCTTTTTCAAAATGGAAACCAAAACATATACACTTAATATTCAAGCTGGTGACAATTGGTTTGCGAGGAGAGGTAAATTTACGAAGCAAGCAGACAGCTTGCATGGCAGAAAAATTAAGCGTAGCGAGGTGTCCAGTATGAGAAGACATGGACTCATATTAAAAATACAAGTCAGATATATATTTGAAAGTGGAAAAGCAACAAGATGCAGTCAGCTGTGACACGCACTTGTAATCCAAGCTGGACGGTTGTAGCTGCCGTAACTTATTCATGCGGAGCTCGTACAATAAGAACAAATAAGAGGAGCGAGGGCTCAACAAATTAAAAAAAAATCTACTACAGGATCACGTGTGGCTGTCAAGACAAGAAGTGCTAAGCCCGGATGAAAATCAGAGGAAAAAATGCATGCACCGTAAAAAAATATAACGAAACAAGAGCATGTGCTGCGTGGGTTATATTGCATGGCAAAGTGGCAGGGTCCACGTTAAAAATCAAAGTCAAAGAAAAAGATGTACAAGACTCGTACATACAGGAGTACAAATTAATCAATACATGGACATGGCTAATAAGGACAAAGGTGGTGGGTCTCGTGCTAAATAAAAAAATACAAGGCAAAAGCTTGTTTGCATGGTCACCAGTGGATATAAAACTCTTTATTCACGAGGACTACTCGCATGGAGAAAAATTAGAAGGCAACAAATAATTCAAAAGCTGGAAGGCACGTGTTTAGTAAAAAAAAAAAATGAAAGCTGCTAAGCAAGGAGGCTTCCCGACAAATCAAATAATTATTTTGATTTTATTTTTCAAGAAATTTTGAAGACCATAAAAAATAGTTCTCCGCTACATCTGCGTGCACCGAAGAACTGGGGGGTAGTTGCTATGCTTGAAAATTGATACAAGCTCTAAGCAGACTCATTACAAGAATTGAGGAAGCCTCACGACGTATGAGGCTGCGAGGAGACCCCGCAACGTATGAGGCTGAGAGGAGGCCCCACGACATATGAGGCTGCGAGGAGGCCTCGCGATGTATGAGGCTGCGAGGAGGCCTCGCAATGTAAGAGGCTGCGAGGAGGCCTCGTAACATATGAGGCTGCAAGGAGGCCTCGCAACATATGAGGCTGCAAGGAGACCTCGCAACGTATGAGGCTGCAAGGAGGCCTCGCAGCATATGAGACTGCAAGCAATCCTCTCAACTTATGAGGAGGCCTCTCATCATAATAACAAGGAGTAGAGGAGAGTCCTCTCATTATACTTTAAGAAGATCTGAAGATACATGAGAAAGCCCGAGCTCACACATCAGTCAGACATAAGATATAATTGTAACAACTTATGACTGCAAGGCCCTATGGGGTCGCCTCTCAAGGTCCCTGCAGGACCATATTGCACTTGGAAGGACCCTTCGAGGTCACCATCACTCACTTATACTTGGCTTCGCATTAATTGAAATACACACAACACATGTCATCATCTTAGCAGTTGGGAGAAGATCTCGAAATACGACAGTTGTCTGCAATCATTAAAATTCATTAGGACCGCGATGCAATTCCAAGGCAATTGAGATAGTTATGCATTCATCTACAACAATCTATAGCGAGCACAGGCCTCGCATCGAAGTTTTGACTCCACATCGCATTTTCAATGGCAATATGTACTCAAGGGGTAGTTGTTATGCCCAAATCTTGGCCTAAGCAGGCCTAATAGGCTGAAATAGTGGTCCATAACTCATAATGGGCCTAAAGATGAAGATTGGGTCATTAAAACCCACCACCAGGAGTCAGTCCAATATACTATCAAGCACAATGTGGAAGTTTGCGACCCTAAGCTGTGGGTCGAGTTCGCCAGCAAAGTCCCTAGTATGGGATAGCATCTATCATACACATCCCTCTACAAGGTCCAGCGTGGCCTAGAGGTCCAGCGTGGCCTAGAATACTGTCTCTGCAAGGTCCAACGTGGCCTAGAATACTCTTATAAAGACTAGAGGTCCAGCGAGGCCTAGAGCATATTTATTATGAAGGCTTACGGTCAGGTCCAGCGAGGTCGCGTGAGTATAATTATCTCCGTACATCGTGGTCCATCTCGCATGACTAGCCCAACGAGGCCGCATGCGAGGCCATGCAGCTTCTCCATTCGGCTCGTCAGCGAGGCCAGTTAATTTAAGAATCATGCTAGCCATAGGCAACCTTTAATGGGTCATGGGTCATGAGCAGAATAAATGGGTAAAATATATCAATCCAAGAAGACGTCTAGCGGATTTGGGTCAAGTCGAGCCCATAGAAACCCTAGCCCGTCTAGGTAACTTCTTCTCCAAGAGAACTACGTATGACTTGATCCCTATAAATAGGGTACGTAGGCATCTTGTAATGATGATTGACAGTTCACCCCTGAAAACACCATACAAGATCAGCCACAAACGATCTCCAATCTCCTTCCGTGTTCTTCGTATTCTTCGTGTTCTTAGCGAAATATCCGTATTTTGCTTCGTGATTCCAACAAACCTCCAAAATATTGTTGTACAATATTCTCCCTATAACACACATCATTTAGAAACATTTTTTGGGTACCAATTTAGGGTACCTAGCATTACTCTTATTTTTTTTAAAAAAAGTCTTTAACTAATGTTTAAAGTTATCTTTGACATTAAGGTTATTTAATGTTTTGCTCAATGTAGAAGTCGTCCTGAATCAACTGGGAGTTCCCATAATACTAGTGTCTTTTGAGAATTTTTTTCCCATAATACATGTTAATTTCCAGTTTTTAATGTAAACTAGCTTATAATCCGTGCGATGCACAGGTTTTTTTGATATATTAATGATTGTAAATTTATGTTTTAAATTAAAAGGTTGTGTATTTAATTAGAAAAGAAATATTAATGATTGGAAAATTATGATTGGAAAATTATGTTTTAAATTAAAAGGTAACGTGTTTTAATTAGGAAAGAAATATTAATTATTGTAAGATACGATATTTTAGGTGTGTATAAAGGATAATATGTTCAATTAAAAGTAAACGTCTTTTAAATTGATTGAAAGATAAGATATTTTATGTATTTATTAAATTTTAGTTAATGGTACAATTATGTTTTTATATAATTATCAATTTAATAATTTTTTAAATTTTAATTTAATATAATTTAATGTACTCATATTTACATATTATACTAATATTTTCCTATTATAAACAACGTATAGGGATTTTTAATATATTTTATTAATAATTGAAAATATGGTGTGATATTTTTGGATTTATATTAATGATTGTAAGATTAGTTTTTTTAAAAAAAAAAGATAACGTATTTTAATTAGAAAGGAAATATTAATGATTTGAAGATATGGTACTGTTGATAATATTAATGATTTGAAGATATGGTACTATTGATGTTTTTATAAAAGGTAATATCTTCAACTAAAAGTAGATGTGAAAATGGTAATGACTAATTACCTTTAATTATTGAAAACCAAATAACCAAACCGAAAACCAAAACTTTCAATGTTTCGGCTTTAATATAATAGTATAGATTTATTAAATTTTAGTTAATGGTACAATTATGTTTTTATATAATTGTCGATTTAATAATTTTTTAAAATTTTAATTTAATATACTTTAATGTACTCATATTTACATATTATACTAATATTTTCTTAGTATAAACAACGTATAGGAATTTTTAATATATTTTATTAATAATTGAAAATATGGTGTGATATTTTTGGATATATATTAATGATTGTAAGATTAGTTTTTTTTTAAAAAAAAGATAACGTATTTTAATTAGAAAGGAAATATTAATGATTTGAAGATATGGTACGATTGATAATATTAATGATTTGAAGATATGGTACGATTGTTGTTTTTATAAAAGGTAATATCTTCTTTAAATCTAGTATTTTTGGTAAATTCCCTATTTTATTTTATTAAACAGAATTGCTAATAGTGTTAAATAGAACTGTCGGTGATATAATTGGAAAAAGAGAGATTTTAGTTAGAGGAAATAGAAAGGTAACATGAAGATGACATGATTTATGTGAAAACGACAATTGATTAGTTTATAGTAATTATAATTTAATTATGTTATTTTACTAAATGAAATTACTCATAGTTTTCAGAAAATGAGAAATTAATATTGCTCGTTATATTTCTAGAAAAAAAAGGGAATTTAATTAGAAAAAATAGAAAATATGATATATTTTAGTTGAAAAGGTAATCGTTTATATATTGGAAAAAGGTAATCGTCCATGATATAATTGGAAAAAGAAAAATTTTAGTTAGAGAAAAGGTAACGTGTTTTGTCTGAAAAAGGTAATTGATTAGTTAATAGTAACAATATTTTAATTATATTATTTTATTAAACGAAATTATTAATATAATAATTTTAAACCGAAAACCAAATAACCAAACCGAAAACCAAAACTTTCAATGTTTCGGCTATTAAACGAAATTATTAATATAATAATTTTAAACCGAAAACCAAATAACCAAACCGAAAACCAAAACTTTCAATGTTTCGGCTTTAATATAATAGTATAGAAAACCAAATAACCAAACCGAATAACCAATCCGAAAACCAAAACTTTCAATGTTTCGGTTTTAATATAATAGTATAGATTTGTAATAATTTTTCCTAAATTATCCTTCTTGAAAATTATATAGTAATTAATGAGAAATGACCAATAATTTAAAATAGCTTATGATTTTAAAGAAGTCAATATTTATAATGGGTATAAGAGAAAATACATTATCTAACTAATAGTATAATTTTAAAATCCATAATTTTTTCAAAAGATACTTTTATAACGGGACGGAGGGAGTACATAAGTAACTAATTCGGATTTTTTCCTAGATCTATGGTTATACTATATCTTATTATTTTTTTAGTTCTTACTAGCTTATACAATATTTTTAATTTTTTGTAATTTTTTTATAGTGTAATATAATATTATAAAAATTTATTTTTTAATATGTTTTTTGGAGGATTCGAACCTTACACCCTTTTATGTAACAATTTTTACTATTAAATTTAAATTGATATGTTGTTGGCACGAATCGAACTTTAGACTTTTGCTTATAATAACTTTTAATATCATAACGGTTATCATTTGAGTTATTTGAGTTGAAGATGTTTCGGTAGAAAATGAAAGAGATAACCAAAAAATCAAAAAATGATGGATTAAACAAATTATAAAATATACCTCATTTCGCTTATAGTATAGATAGATTATATAACAGGATTTAGGTTTTGGTTCTTTGATTTGCATATATTATTTTGGTTAAAAAATAAAATGAAAACAACAAAACTTTAATTCTTATAAGTAACAAGATACCTAAAAGTATAACTATTCAAATTCGCACAAAATATAAATAGAGTCCCACTCTAGGGAGAACCATCTTACGTGGAGAACCGTGGAGAACCACTTAAAATGCATTAAAATAGTCCTTTATATAAGGCCCCTGGCGGGGCCCCTTCACATAAAAGTCTTATAATTCTACCCTCTATCCATTCATCAAAAAAAAAAAAAAAAATTTAAAAAAATGGTGCCACGTCATCATTTTTTGAAAAATTTTTTAAAATATTTTTTTTGTAATTTTTTTTTATAAATAGATAGAGTATAGAATTATAAGATTTTTTTGTGAAGATGCCCCTGCGGGACCCTTATATATAAAGCAATTATAATGTATTTTAAGTGGTTTTCCACGGTTCTCCACGTAAGATGGTTCTCCATGGAACAATGGCCAATATAAATAAGTTACAAGTACAAGTTTAAATGATTTATCTTAAGTTGCATATTTTCTCCCCCGAAAAGAGCATTTTGAGTCAAGTTTACAGTCATTTCCAAAAAATTTATGTGGCTTTGGGGGCGTTTGAGTAAACTTTTTTCCAGAATAAGTCAACTTATTTTAAGATAAAGTTAGAAATTCCTAACTTTCCAACTTATTTTCCAATTTATTTTTGCAACTTATTGAATCTCAAACATACATTAAATACTTGTATTAAAAAAAATTATCAAAATGTAAAATTTTTATCCAAAAATAAGTCCATAAATATTTAAAATAAGTTCAGGCACTTTATCTGGCAGGAGGTGGCTTATTGGAAGATGAATTAGTTTAGCACCACCAGGACACAATAAGGATGATAAGAAAGCAGAAAGAAAGATAATGGAGTTGTATTCACCCACTGAAATGCTATGACAAAAATGAAAAAAAAACACAATTATTCGTGCATTGAAATGGAAAAATAGACAGCCATTTTGTGTCCCCTTTCCACCAAAACATCAACTATCTTTTCCTATCCACCAATTATTTTCCAACATTTTGACTTCATTACACTCCTTCTGGTAAATTAAGAATAAAACAATGGTTTGTGCAATTGTCAAAGCTCGTAAGGTAGGTTTTGAGTTCACTATTATTAATGTTCATGTCAGTTTTGTACTTTGAAACTTTGCTGCCTTGGCAAGGCATGAGGAGCAGCAGCAGCAGGTGAACCATAACCATATGTTACTATCTAGTAGGTGCATTATTTGACAATTTACCAAATTTTTAGTTATCTAAGATAATCTAACCCCCCACCCCGCCAATCTTTAAGTTGTTTAAACCACCCCACCAAACACAGGTTCCATATTCCTATTACAATTATCTAAGACATGACTGTATATAATTTAGTAGCATGCTTACAATCGAGAGATTCTAGTCTAATGATGAATACTGAATTCTTAAGTGCGATAGATAACAGGTTCCTTTCTCTTAATATGGATATACTACTAAAATAAACATATAATTCGACAAAAATTATAAAATCGGGTTCCATGAGTTCCACAATCCCTAAACGACTTTACTTCATGTACATTCTTGAAGATACGAATATACTCCTTTAATGAAAAATTGCATGAGCTTGGCTGTGTGTGTCATAGTCATGTAAATTTTCATAATCGCATTAAATTGTTGCAACTAGTACTACTTCAAAACAGAAAGATTACTTTTGACTGTAATTAGTTATGTGTGACTATTTTCGACATGCTCCGAGTGTCGAAAAATATAACAAAAGGTATGGATATTGGTGTTACGATTGTATTTCGTCGGATCTTAGTTCGGTCGGACCTGCAAATGAGAAGAATGCGAGGGTTTGGCCCCCCGATTCACCTCCGGTGTGAGAATAAGTTAATCGGTTTTTGATGAGTAATATTGAACGTAGAGAGTTTGTGTGATTGTGTGATTGTGTATCTCCCAGAATGAACCTGACAGAATGAACCTGACTGTATCATATCTTTTATTCTCCAGGCGGTTACCCGAAGTTACCTGTGATTCTCAAATGTTCTATATACATGCCTGCAAGTAGCTATGCTACTTTTGATGTACCATTTTGTCCCTTAATTATCTTTCCCTAAGATTCTGGAATTGGTCCGAAAAATGGCCTGGGCAAGAACTTCCTTCGGGATCTTCGAACCTTGAGAACACTCTTCGGACCATCCCGATCTCTCGGAATTCTCTTCGAAACCTTCTAGTTTCCCGTAGTTTTAGGCTTTCGGATCCCTTCGTCCTAGGTTGTAGAATGCCCCGACCGATCCTGGCTCACTGTACTCGGCCTTTTCTCCCTCTGTTTTCTTCTTTTTTGTCCGAGTACAAGGCTAACGTCTCTTCATTTCCGAATGCAGGGACATGGATCGGTCGACCGAGGGTGCTGGCCCTTCGAAGGTTTCGCCCTTCAGCGACGCTAAACAGTTCCCAGCCGCTAATCTCCGGTCGCAACTGACCGAGGAACAAATCGAAGGGTTCCACTCCAAGTACTTAGTGGAGAGAAACGTATGGTACTTCTTCGCACCACGGAAGAAGGATCGCATCTGGCACAACCCCGAGATCTCCCCTGTCTGCGGAGGAGGTGTGGCGACCGGTATATCCGAAATGGCGTTTAAATGCGGCTTTCGGTTACCGATGTTGCCAATTCTGAAGAAGATACTGAAGCAGTTGGGGATAGCCATAGGGCAGTTAGATCCAAACAGTTTCTTCCACATCAACGCCTTCCAAGCTCGGTGCCTGGCCAAGGAGATGACTCCGAGGACGACCTTGTTCTGGCATCATTACGAGCTCCGAAGGAACGCAAAGAGCAACGACTATTATACCATAGCCCGTCGAACTGGTAGGGCCGACTGGGCTCAAACGAACTCCAGCAACAAAGGGGCTCATGAGAAATGGACTTTTGTTTCGGGGCCGAGGATGGAGAAATACGACCGATGGCATGATGTCGATCCGTCCAGGTTAAAGTATCCCGACCTACTACAAGCGGACCAACATGATTACCGTTTGCTTTGCGAACTTGAAATGGACAGGGTTCCGCTATCGGACGGCAGGGACAACAACTGGTTGGTCGCCCTTTGGGGTAGTGGTAACATCCATCTTTAACTTGTCCTGACATATTTGTTTTCAGCCTTTAAGTACTATCTTTTATACTCAGCTGTGCATATTTTAACCTTCTGTTATTTTGTGCAGTGTCTTCCCTTCAGGAAATTGTTGAACGTAAGCGCAGGAAGGCGGTCCAACTTGTTTCGGCTGCTACAGCTGAGGCCGAAGCCGCGGCTAGGGCGCCCGATGGGGCGGAAAACACGGCTTCCGGTCCTCTGGATATTATTACCACTATTCCTGACTCCTCTCCTCCTCGGGACCGGGAGACGGATGAGACAGGCCTGGTCACTCCGACCGACTCTCGGAAGAGGGGCCGTTCGGGAAGTGATGGATTGAAAGTGTATGCTCCCCAGTGGGGAGTTATTGAAGGTGATAAAATTGTTGTCCCAGCTCCCCAACTCTCCACCATCGTTGGCCCCGACCTCTGCAGGGGCCTCATTCTGCCAGCTGATAGGCCGACACTTGCCAAGGCGAACGACCTGGAGGCTTGTACCGAGATGCTGGCCCTACTCTCTATGGTAAGCCTTTTCCTCGGTGTTGCCCATTTTACTTGTCTTTAGCATCTAATTCTTTTCCCTTGTCATTTTTCAGACTGTCTCCTGGTCAGCTAACGTTGCCGAACGGATGGAGGGGGTTCAGGCTAAGCTGAAGGGGGTTGATCAACTGAAGGCCCGGGCGGTCAAGGCTGAAGAGGATCTCCGTAATGCGACCACTGATCTAGAGAGGGTCACCGGCCAAGCTAGCTCCTTGAAGGCCGAGAATGATGCCTTGAAGGAAAGGTTGGAGGGGATGGACACCTTGAAGGCCAGGGTGGAATGGAGGAACAAACAACTCAAAGCTACAAGGAAGAGCGTTCGGAAGCTGAAGAAGACTCTTGACCTTACCTAAGAAAGATGCTATCAGATGGGATATGATGAAGCTGTGCTGAAGGCAAATTCTCTAGGCTTCGATCATACTCAGCTGATTGATCTTACGCTTGGGATGACGGATCCGGTCGGTCGGGAGAAGTCTGATCAGCCTTTGGAGGTTTCTTCAGGTGAAGATGAGCCTATTTCTGATGAACCTCCAGCCGACGAGTAGTCTTGTAATCTTATTGATTTTTATGGCCTTAGGGCTTGTAATGTTTAACCCTGCCTTCTGGCATAATATTTTTGCCTTCGGGTTTTTAATTTGCCTTAGCATAATTTTTCTTTTTTACGCATCTTCGGCTTCGATTTGCCTTAGCATAATTTTCTTTATTTATGCGTCGTCGGCTTCGGCTTTAACGTAATTTCTGTTTCCGTTCATGCATCTTCGGCTTTTATTCGCCTTAGCACGATTACGTTTAATTCTATGCATCTTTGGCCTCATTTTGCCTTAGCATATTTGCTTTACTTTAACTTTTATGCGTCTTCGGCTTTATATTGCCTTGGCATAATTACTTGTATGTTTGTGCATCTTCGGCCTCAGCCTAGCATGTATGTGCATTTTTGGTCGTAACCTAGCTGTCCCCCTAGTATTTAAGGGGTTTTGTAAATGATTATGGTCCCGTTCGGTCGGTTGAAATTTTTTTCCCCTGCAATTAATTAATGTCAAAGCAACTTAAATACTAAGACATTTTTGTAAGGGTCCAAATTTCATTCGGTGCCCCAAATTTGGATTCGTCAAGTATTTGCGACTTAAATCATAATGTACTTGAACACTAAAAATAAGTTAGAGGGCGCATGTTTTGTTCGGTCGGCCCCAAACATGGGTTCGTTAAGCTTAATATTGTGTACTTAACCTTTTGGTTACCAATGTACTTAGCTTAATAATAATAGATAAAAGATGGAGCAAAGCAATCTTTTCATTAATCATGCAACTCTTACATCGATTTGATTACATAGATTAATCTTAGGGAATTCAGGATAAAGGTGCATAACACAAAATACTGAAGTAAAAACCGAGAAAATTTGTCCAGTAGGCTTACTGGTAAAAACGGCGAAGGCGAGCGGCATGCCAGGTGTTTTTGATTGGGCTGCCGTCCAACTGAGCCAATTTGTAGGTGCCTGGCTGAACCACTTCGATTACCACATAGGGTCCCTCCCAGTTCGGCATAAGCTTTCCTTGCTTAGTCGGTATAGATGCTGCTAGTTCTCTTAGGATCAAATCGCCTACTTGAAAAGTCCTCTTTTTAACTCCTGAATCATAGTACTGTGCCGCTTGGAGCTGATACCTTAAGTTTCTTTGGTGGGCTGCCTCCCTTTCTTCTTCCAGTAAATCCATGTTCGCCCGGAGTCTGAACTCATTCGTTTCCACATTAAAGACTTGTGTTCGATAAGACTCCAAATCAACCTCAACAGGCAGTAGGGCATCTGTTCCGAAGGCCAGCTTGAAGGGTGTCTCCCCGGTTGAAGATCTTGCGGTGGTTCGGTAGGCCCAAAGGACCCAAGGTAACTCTTCGGCCCAAAGACCCTTGACTTCTCCTAGCCTCTTCTTAATTCCATCGAAGATAATTTTGTTGGCCGCTTCGATCGCCCCGTTTCCTTGGGGATGTGCGACTGAACTGAATTTCTGTCGGATTCCGAACTGAGCTAGAAACTTTCTGAACTTACTTCCGATGAACTGAGTTCCGTTGTCCGATACACATACCATGGGGATGCCAAACCTTAAGATCACTTGCTCTAACATGAACTTCTTTGCTGCTTCTTCGGTAATGGCTGAAAGTGGTCTGGCTTCTATCCACTTAGTCATATAATCGATTGCCACAATGCAATATTTTGCTTGTTTAGTACTGGTAGGTAGGATCCCAACGATGTCAACCGCCCACATTGCAAAAGGGATCGGGCTAAGGACTGAAGACATCTCTTCGGGTGGTTGCTTCGGTATTACGCTGAATAGCTGGCATTGTCTGCACTTCTTTGCATATTCGGATGCGTCTTCCTTCATCTTCGGCCAGAAAAACCCTTGCCTGAGAATCTTGAAGGCTAAGAATCTTCCTGCCAAATGTTCTCCGCAAATTCCTTCGTGAACCGTCTCGAGGGCTAGCTGCTGTTCATCTTTGTCTAAACACCTGAGTAATGGTTGACTTGCCGATCGCCTGAATAATCGGCCCCCGACCAGAGTGTAGTTCCCCGACCGATACTTCACCTTCTGTGCTTCCCTTCGATCAAGTGGTAGGCTACCCTTCTCCAAGAATGCCCTGATGGGGGTCATCCAATTGACCCCTTGGTGAATTTCCATGCACTTCTTCTTGTCTATCGAAGGCGTCTTTACCTCGATCAAATAGATGGACCCATTCAGGTTCTGGGTCTCTACCGAAGCTAGCCTTGAAAGGGCGTCTGCCCGACTGTTGTTTTCTCTAGCGACTTGAGTTAGTTCAAAAGATTCAAACATCAAAGATTGCTCACGTACCTTAAGGGCGTAGGCCTTCGTTCTGGGATCTTTTTGTCCATACTCCCCTTAGAACTGTTTTACTACCAACATCGAATCACTGAATGCCCTGAGGTGTTTAACTTGCAAATTTTTTGCTAAGTCTAATCCGGCCAAAAGAGCTTCATATTCGGCTTCATTGTTCGTCAGGGGAAAAGTGAACCTGATAGCTTGGCATATTTCAAATCCTTCTGGGCTTGTCAGAATTAAACCTGCCCCACAATTTTCCCTGGCGACTGACCCCTTCACAAACAATTTTCTGGGACATGTTAGAGGCCCATCCACAAACAATTTCCATTTTCCTGGTGCCTGTATTAGCTGCTCTTCGGGAGCCAAGTCATTCGGCCCCGAGAAAGAGCATTCCACTATAAAATCTGCTAGTGCTTGGGCTTTGATCGAAGTCCTTGGCGTATACTCCAAATCATGCTCCCCCAGTTTGATCGCCCAAGCAACCACTCTGCCCGATGCCTCTGGCCTTTGCAAAATTTTCTTCAACGGCTGATCTGTTACTACCTTAATCGTCCTTCCCTGGAAATAGTGCCTTAGCTTTCTTGCGGCCATCACCAACCCATAGGCGAATTTCTCTGCATTCGGATATCTAGTTTATGCATCTTTGAGAATATGGGAAACGTAGAACACCGGATGCTGGTTCCCTTCATGTTCCTTGACCAACACGGCTCCAAGGGTTCGGTCGTTCACAGCTAAGTATAGTTGCAAAGTTTCTTTCGGATCAGGCCTCATTAAGAGTGGGGCGTTCACTAAGTATTCTTTGACTTCTTCAAAAGCTTTTTGGCAGTTAGGCCCCCACTCGAAATTCTTGGACCCCCGAAGTACTTCAAAGAATGGTAAAGCCTTTCCGGCCGATCGGGAAATGAACCTCCTTAGGGCTGCTAACCATCCGGTCAGCTTCTGAATGTCCCTGATCGTCCTCGGCGCTTGCATGTCGATTACTACCTTAATCTTTTCTGGGTTCGCCTCGATCCCTCGGGCACTAACCATGTATCCCAGAAATTTTCCACTATTGACTCCGAACGTACACTTGTTCGGGTTGATCCTCATGTTGTTTTTCCTGAGTGTTTCGAAACACTCCCTCAAATCTTCAGCGTGATCCCTAAAAGGGATTTAACGATCATGTCATCCACATAACATTCCATATTCCGCCCAATCTGGGCCTTGAACACCTTGTTGATAATCTTTTGAAATGTTGCCCCGGCGTTCTTCAGGCCAAAAGGCATCTTAACATAGGCATAAGTGCCGTTTGGTGTGATGAATGCTGTATTTGGAATGCCCTCGGCCTGCATGGCGATTTGGTGGTATCCTGAGAATGCATCCAAAAAACTGAGTATTTGATGCCCCGAAGTGGCATCTATCAGTTGATCAATATTTGGCAGAGGATAGTGATCCTTCGGGCAATGTTTGTTCAAGTCTGTATAATCTACACACATCCTCCACTTGCCATTTGACTTCTTGACCACGACCACGTTTGCCAACCAGTCGGGGTAGTCGATTTCTTCGATGAACTTTGCCTCTAGCAACTTTTCCACTTCAGCTTGAATTACTTTTTGCCTTTCCATGGCGAAATTTCTCTTTTTCTGTCTCACAGGCTTGGCTTCGGGAACTACATTTAAACAGTGTTTGGCTACCGAAGGGTCCAAACCTGGCATATCTTCGGGATTCCATGCGAACACGTCATGGAACTCCTTAATGACTTTTATGACTTTATCTTTTAGCTCCGCTTCCATGTTCCTTCCAATTTGGATCATCTTTCCAGACTGACCCACATATAGTTCCACTTCTTCGGTCTCGGCAGTCGGCTCGGCAATGGGGCTTGACAGGTCGGCCCCAAATTTCTCCAGCTCTATGTTCAGTAGTTGATGGTTGCCCCCAGTTTCGTTCTCACTTCTCTTCCTTTTACCAGCTTCAGTCATTTCCATATCCTTGTCTTTCTCCAAATCTTCCAACATAATTATTCTTGCGGCTTTCTGATCGCCTCTCATCTCCCCGACACCGTGTTCGGTCGGAAACTTCAACTTCAGGTGAGGGATGGAAGAGACGGCTTGGAACGGAGATAGAGCTGGTCTCCCCAAAATGCCGTTGTAAGGGCTATCGACCCGAACAACATAAAACTTGGCTTCTTTAACGACTGTGTATGGAGCTTTCCCCAACAAAACATTCTGTGTGATCGTGCATTCGATCGGTACCGGTTGATTACCGAAGCCGTATAGTGGTGCCTCATGGCACGGCTCCAGCTGTTCAACACCAAAATTCATCTTGCAATACGTTCGGTGATACAATATGTTGACCGAACTTCCCTCATCGACCAACACTCTCCAAATCTTGTTTTCCCCAATTACGGGGTTTATGACAAGAGGGTCTTCGTGTGGCCATATCACGTCTTCAAAATCATCTTCCGTGAATGATATCGGAAGTGTTTGCTTGGCAGCATTTGACTGGTAGAGATTGTAGATTTGCCTGGCATACTTCTTTCGGGCTGTTTTGCTGTCCCGATCAAGGATGGTTCCTCCGGATATTGTTCTGACTTCGCCCCGATACTTTTCTGAACCTTCGGCATCTTTATTGTCTCTCTTCTTTTCCTTATCGTCTAGCCTGTCCCTCAGATCTCCCACGAACTTGGTCAGTTCCCCGTCTTTTATCATTTTCTCAATCAATTTCTTCAAGTGGTAACATTCATCAGTATTGTGACCTTTATCCCGATGATAGTCACAATATTTGCTGTCGCTTCTTCTATTTTCAGGGGTCTTTAACTTGGGTGTTCTAACGAACCCAGGTTTACCCTTTATCTCATGGAGAATCTTCGAGATAGGTGTGTTTAGTGGTGTGAACACAGTACTATCCCTATCTCTTCTTCGTTCGGCCCCTTTGTCGGGCCTCGTATCATTCAGTCGGCTCTTAATGTCGCCACGGCCCTTCTATCATCCCTTCGGTCGTCCTTTCTATCATCCCTTCTATCATACCTATCATTTTTCTTGCTCTCCTTGTAACCCCCTATGGATTCTAGCTTTCTTCTAATGGCCTCCCCCCCTCAAATATATATCATTTAAAGATCTAGGAGGCATATCGTAAAGAGAAGATCGAAGCTTCTTACCTTTAACGGGGTCGAGGCCGGCTGCGAGGAATCCGGCTGCCTTTACTTTATCCAAGTTGGTGACCATTCCTGCTTCTTCTTTGAACCTTGCCAGGTAGTCACCCAATTCTTCGTTCGATCCCTGCCTGCAGTGGATCAGGGCTTCAGTATCCTTCTCTCTTCAACACAAGTGGGAGTAGTGCCTCAAGAATTTCTTCTTTATCTGCTCGTACGAGCCTATCGATCTAGGCCTTAATGACCTGTACCACATGGATGTGTTCCCCTTGAGGTATGTCTTGAACATTTTGCAAAGCATCACATCACAATGCCCCATACCGGTCATGAGTGATTCATACTTCTCACAGTGGTCTTCGGGGTCTCCCTTTCCATTGAACTCGTTCATCTTTGGAAACTGCCTTCCTGGTGGAGGTCGAAATTGCTCAACATCCTCGGTCACCACTGCTCGTGGCTGACTCTTCTTTCTCCGAACATAGCCTTCTCGATCCTACGGATACGGTCGTCCGTATGTGGACCTTCTTCCTCCGAATCAGAGGAGTACACTACCTTCGACCGGGTTCTCCTAGAATTTGATTCAGAGTCCTCTGACTCGTCTTCATCATTTCTAGTCCTCGGCCTCTTATCCCTTCGGTCATCCAACTCCGGGTCTTCGGCTTCTAAAGCCTCTCGAAGCACTTTCTCTTGTAACTCAATCTCCTCCCTTTGGAGCTTTAGGGCTTCCAGCCTCAAGCGATCGGCCTCCCTTTTCCTGGCCAGTTGTTCGGCCTCCCTGCTGCTCTTTTCTTTTTCAATTTCGTTCCGCTTCCCCTTGGCCTTTTGTTCTTCTCGCCATTTCATGAGCATCTCATGTTGTTCTTCAGGAGACGGCATATCTCCTTCTTCATCAAACGTTAACAGCCTCGGGGTGATGGGAGTTGTCCTTGGGATCAGGGGAGGAGTGGTGCGGCTGTTTCCAGCCACTGTGCTGTTATCGGCTACTGGTATTTTGGTTTCATTTGCCATGATTGATGGTGGAACTCAACACAAAACGTATCTCTACGTTCCCACAGACGGCGCCAAATGTTACGACTGTATTTCGCCGGACCTTAGTTCGGTCGGACCTGCAAATGAGAAGAATGCGAGGGTTTGGCCCCCCGATTCACCTCCGGTGTGAGAATAAGTTAGTCGGTTTTTGATGAGTAATATTGAACGTAGAGAGTTTGTGTAATTGTGTGATTGTGTGATTGTGTATCTCCCAGAATGAACCTGACTGTATCATATCTTTTATTCTCCAGGCGGTTACCCGAAGAGTGGGTATCGTGTGCCAACGTGTCCCACGTTTACCGGAGTGTCAACCATATAACCGTTACTGGTAACTGGACCGGATGAATGTGGGCTTCCATTCGGGTTCGGGGTATTGGATCGTCGGTTCGGCCCATTAAGGAGATGGGCCTCTAACAATTGGAAGGGCATCTCTTTAATTTATTATTATTATTATTATTATTATTATTATTATTATTATTTTAATTTGTGGCGGTTGCAAATAAGTAAGACTCCGCTCAGGAAATAAGCTGATGCAAGAAGCCCAAAGATATAAGGTCCATATTTATTAAAGGGTCGGAAAGGCCCATAATACTATGTTTATAGTCCAGTTGGTGTACGATATGGTTCGACAACATGACAAAATATCCTGCTTATGATCTCGGGTCTTCCAGCATTTTCAACCGCAAAGTGTCGAAAAATAAAAGAGTAAATGATTAAAATATCTCGTTTGTTAAATTTATTTGTTTAATATATTCATTTTCAAAAATATTAACTAAAATATTCATTTTAATCAAATATTTCATTTGGAGTGGAATATCGGAGATGATACTTCTCACTCAATAAAATATTAGAAGTGATAGTAGAGTATCGGGTGTTCAAAAACTTCGTTACAAGTGCAGTATTTCACTTGATATATACGTTCAGATATTCCACTATGATTAAAGTATGTACTGATGCTCCTTCGGGAGTGGCGTGTCATTCTAATACTTCACTAATATTTGTTTAATATTTAGGATCATATTTAATGAATGTAGATATTTTACACATGCTTTAAATGAAAATTAGGTATTTTCGGTTTTTAACCTAAATAAAAATTATAAATAATATATAAAAAATTTTATTGGGCTTTCACCCTAAATTAAAATTATAAATAATATATATATAATTTTATTAAATATATTGTTTTGATTATATTTATTAAATTTCTAGAAACTTATGATGAAAATTTATGTTATCTATTATCATATCAAAATAATATCCAAATTATACCATCTTTGTGTATAAGGTGCCCGAAATACCCATAATCAATTCTGTCCGTCTTTTTTGCTCATGGTCTGCGCATGCAGGGCATGCGTGACCTGGGATACGCATGTTGGAAATGCGTATCGCAGGTCACGCATCGTCCAGATGCGTGATGACGTCATATGACGTCATTTTTTCACAAATAGCTCCGGCGATCAAATGAATCAAAAATCGCCCGCAAAATCGCCTCCCTCCGTTCTCCACCGTACTCCAGCTACCTCCACTATTTCTGAGGGCATCAAAACGAAGCCCATACCTCCCTCTCAATTTTCCCCCATTGATCTTTTGAGTTTTGGCCCCGTAGGGGAGTGTGTGACAAAATCGTAAAACACGATCGGAAAATGAGCTCGATTTGGGGCTTTTAAATCCGGCAAAACAAATGGAAAATGTATGGTATAGGCATGTTGAGGGGAGAATGCGATCAGTAGGGTGAGAAGGCGATCAATTTGGTATATCAATATCAATATATTCCTAATGTCTGCTAGTATTGCATTTTGAAAATTACTGCTTTTATCCTTCATTTTTTAATCTTCTTTATTTCTTTGATGACCTTTTTTGTCATTACACAGGAAAATTACTGCTTTTATCATTTATTTTTTTAATCTTCTTTATTACTTTGATGTCCCTTTTTGTCATTACACAGCATTTGGAGCGACCCAATTTAGATTGGATCGACCCAAATCTAAATCTATACTATTTTTTTATCATTACACAACATTTGGATCGACCCAATTGTATTGACCCAAATCTAAACCTCTACTATTATCCTTCATTTTTTATTAATAATATAATTAATGATAATTATCCGATTGCCTTTTTCAATTAAAAGATGTTTACTTATAATTTATATGATATTATCTTTTATAAATAAATAAAATATCATATCTTCCAATCAATAATTTTTTTCTCTCTTCTAATCAGCATTTGGAGCGATCCAATTGGATCAACCCAAATATAAACCTCTACTATTATTTTTTATTATTAATATAATTAATGATAATTAGCTGATTGCCTTTTTCAATTAAAAGATGTTTACTTATAATTGATGATATTAACTTTTATAAATACCTAAAATATCATATCTTCCAATCAATAATTTTTTTTCTTTCTAATTAAAACACGTTGACTTTTAATTTAAAACATAATACTGTAATAAATAATACATACCCAAAAATATGACATCATATCTTCTAACCACTAACAAAATATAATAAAAATTCGTATACAACGAATAATATCCGTTAGATTTTAGCTAAAAATTAGAATTGTTAGATCTAATGATTAAATATATTACATGATTAAATTTATTTACAAAATACATATCCAAAAATATGACATCATATCTTCTAACCACAAACAAAATATAATAAAAATTCGTATACAACGAATAACATCCGTTAGATTTTTAGTTAAAAATTAGAACAGTAGATCTAATGATTAAATATATTACATGATTAAATTTATTTACTAAAATTTCAAGGTTCGAATTTTTGTAAATACCTAAAATATCATATTTTCCAATCAATAATTTTTTTTTCTCTCTATTTAAAACACGTTGACTTTTAATTTAAAACATAATATTGCAATAATTAATATGTTAGGTCGAATACACAATATATATAATCAAGTACTGTATGAGTAAATAACAAGAACACACGTTTTAGTACTTAAAACTGTTTGGAATTAATAATTCCTCTCTCAGTGATGTAAAATATCACAGAGAGCTGCTTAGGTTACAATGAATGATATTCGTTCACGATGGATACCCTTCTAGGGTTAACCTAACTGTATTTATAAGATATACAGCTACGTACAATCGTTAATTGATTCTCCTAAAATTAAGCTATACAATTGATATCAATTACGATTGCTACACGTCTTCTAAGTCAACTCAATCTCTTTGACAGCTATCCAATCTTCAAAGATATTGCTTCCATATTAATCTTAAATTAATCTTAAATTAATCTTCAAACTCTGTTGACTTGTAGACGCTTCCAGTAGACAGACTTTAGCAAACTCTGTTGCTCTCCTAGCCAGCAGTGTTTGCGCTTTCTTGTGTTCAGCTAGCAGTGTTTACACTTCCTTCTGTCAGCGTTTGCGCTTCCAGCTACCAGCGTATACTCAAACTCTGCTACGACTGCTTTCATTAACAAGTTAAACTCTTTTTACCTGTAACACTTAAACACTGACATTAAATCACATGAATTATATCTAACAATCTCCCCCAACTTGTTCATTAGAAAAATGTACAAGTTCACAGTAATTGATGATGTCAAAACAATTAAATAAAAACACAGTGTTTAACATATAACCAGAGTTTAATCTTGACTTAACAAAATCTACAGAAAATTCAAATTACTTACAAATTCTGTCTACCTAACCTCCTCAAGATCTGGAGTTGTTCTGAGATAATCTATCAACAGTCTTCTCTCAGCATTTTCAAGTTCTCTCTGCATAGCTTCTTTGATCTCTTTTAACTCTGGATCATTCTCATCAGTTTGATAGATAGCAGCTCTTAGATCGTAGATTTTATTTCTCCTCATCTCATTACCCAGTCTTATGAACTTGACTTCCTCTGATTGAGAATTAAAATCAAGAACTGTAATCCCTAGATCAGTCTTTAATTTAGCAGTTCCTTTCTTCATCTCAACAAGATTTCCATTCCAGTCTCTGTATTTAGGAACATACTCTTCAGTAGTCTTCAATCCTGTAAAGGCTTTGGCTCTCAGCATATATTCCCTTATAGAATTAGCAATAAGCTCTGTTCGTCGATTTCTGACTCTGAATATATGCAGAACATACTGAAGTTCTTCAAACAACTTTAGCTTGATTGCTTCTTCATTCACTCTATACACTGTTCCATCTGTCATAAAGTATAACAGAAAGTGAATATCTAAGCTCCTTTGATGAACTAGTTGAAATGATTCCAACTTGTCCAGATTTTCTTGAGTAATACCAGAACCAAGAGAGACAAGTGCAGAGGGATCTCTTGGACTGTTACTAAATCTCAAATCTCTTCTTGAACCTAAGCCAGAAGTATTCCTGCCTGGTGGCTTTCCTGAACAAGCAACATTATGTTGATAACCACCAATCACTCCTGTTTGTGCTTGAACTGGAATCTTTGGCCTAGAAAACCCAGGTAAAGGTTTGCTTTGAATCTGTACAACTTGTGTGGCAACAGAGGTTGTAACTGTCATTTTGCCTTTGCTTTCTTCACCCATCACCCCTTTTAGTTTTAACTTGGCATCAAGAGAAGACTTTCTTACCAACTTTCCTTCTTCTTCTTCTTGAATACCAGATAAATTCTCTTTAATTTCAATCCCTTTCCTTGCAGGCTTTGAAGCTTTGACAATCTTCTTTCCTTTCTTGGACTTCAGTGCCTTTAAATGTTCTTTTTGCAACAGCTTTTCTTCAGCATGTATGTCTTCAAGTGTAGCCTCAGCATTTTCCTCACGAAAAATCTTAGCAGCTAACTCTTCATCTATCTGTGGATTGTCAGTGAATGACAAATCCTTTTGCCTTGAAGTAGAAGTACTCTGAAGATTTGTATCTGCCACCAAATTTGACTTTGACCTTGTAGACCTTCCATGTCCATGTCTTGGATTTGCACTTCTTAAGCCCTTATCAGCATTTGCACCTTCTTCATCCAGATGATCCTTCTTTGATAGAGTTTGAGTTTGCTTGCACTTAGTTTTAGCAATTCTCTCCCCCTTTTTGACATCATCACCATCTGGAATCAAAATAGAAGTGATTAACTCAAGAGAGTTTGCAATGGAATCAACCTTTTCAGTCAGCAAAAGCTGATTCTGTTCAACTTTGCTCAATCTGTCATTGAGAGTCTCCTGAGCTTTTGAAAATTGTTGAAATAGCTTAGAATTAGCTCTTTGAGATTTCTCCTCATGAGTAGCAACCTCTGTTCGAAGATCAACAATTGCCTTCTGACTATCATCAAACCTGTGATTCAAAGACTTGATCTGAATCACTTTTCCTTGTAGACAAGTGAAAATATCAGGATTTGAAATCTTTGAAGAATTTGCCTTGAGAAAGGTAGCTGCTCTGCCAGGAGGAAAAATACAATCTGATTTGTACCAATCTGCAGTTTGCTTGGTCAAATAATTATCCTCAATTTCATGAACAGAAGGTCCAGCAAAATCTGGTTTTTCTCCTGTTTTCTGTCCATCAGTTTGAAATTTTTCTTTATTAGCTTCTGTACTCTTGTCTTCAAACGAATCACTAACTGACACATCAGTAGGTGCAACTGAAGCAATGTCTTCATTTGGAGCAGCAACTGGTTCTTGAGCAACTTGTTTTCCTTTATGACCTTGTGCATGCTCTGAAGAAACAACCTTTGCTGGTTGATCAATCTCCTCACCATGATCAGAAACATGATGTGCATCAGAGTATAATTCTGTGTGTGATGCAACCTCAGTGTCTTCTAAGACAACAGTAGGCCCATCTGCAACACCAGTATCAACAGAGTTTGTAACTACCATGGGTGTTGGAGTAGATGCTTCATTGTCAAAAGAAAATGGAGTGGGAGTTTCATCAAACTCTTCCATTGTAGGTAATGCATCTCTGTCATCATTATCAGTCTGAACCTTAGCAAGTTCTGGTTCATCAATCTTGAAACCTGATTCTTCTACAGTAGGTTCTATGATAACCTCTATCTCAACAGTAGGAATATCCTTAGAAATATTCTCTTGAGCTTCAACAACTTGCTCATCATCAGAGTCTGTAAGAATCAGCCTCCTCCTCTTTGCTTGAGGCACTTCAATCACCTCTTCTTCTTCACTAGAACTGTCCTCAACTGGTGGTGATGAAGGCATATTTGCCCTTTTAATGACTCTTCTGGTATAAACAGCTCTAGGAGATGTCTGTTTAGCCTTGGAATGCTTTGTTTTAAGGGCAGTATGCTTTTGCCTTTTTGGTTTAGATTTTGGTTGAGGTTGAGTAGTAGTGACATGCTCAGGGTTTGTTGGTTCAGTGATTGGTTCAGGTTGTGGTGGTTTTGATGTAGTAGGTACAGTGTTTGTTGGTGTTGGCTCAGATGATGGTATAGGATGAGAGTGTATGGTTTCAGTGTGGTCAGTGGCTAAAGGTTCAGGCATTTGTTGTGTTTCTGGTTGTTGTGGCTGTTGTGGTTCTTGTGGTGGTGATTGAGAATCTTGGGGTTGATTTAGAAAGTTTTGCAGGGCAAGTGGCAAAACAAGTTCAGGTAGATCTTTACCAGCATCTTTATTTGTCATATCAGAGAATATTCTCTTATTGACTCGAAAAGGTTGAATCACATCAGCTGCATCAATTTCTAAACCAGGTACACAAGCATTGAACAAAAGTTGACAAAATCTAGCAAAATAGACTGTAGTAGACTCTGACAATTTATCGCCTAAATTCATTAACACATATCGACCAAAATCAAAATTACTACCATAGAGTAGAGAATACCCAATTTGCAGACTATCCATAGGAATGACATCCCAGTTGGTGACTTTCTTCTGGAATGTCCTGGTGATACATTCAAAGAAAAAATTCCATTCCTTTCTAAGATTTGGCCGTTTGACACTGCCCAGCTTTGCCAGAGAATCCATATAACCAATTTCTGTTAACATGTCCCGCAGATTTTGCTCAGAAACAACAGATAGAACAGCAGGTTCAATCAATGCTTGCCCAATCTCAGAGTCACGAAGAAAATTTTGTATAAGGTGAAACGCTTCGGGAGCACGGTCGTTCTCAAGTAGAGCTGCAAAATTGTTAGGCACAAAACGAAGACCAAACGAAGTAAAAGGTTTTGTTGCCATTAGATCAAGAAATAAGCAAGAATTGACAGTGAGAATGATAGGTAGGAAAGGTGTTTGTGAAAATGTCGAAGTGAAAAACAAAGGAGGTCTGTGTTTTGGTAAAGTGAATATGAGTGGGTGTGAAGTGATAGTAACAAAAAAAATGATTTGAGTAGTAATTAAAAATTAAAACTCAATCGTTTATACATTGAAAACACGCAATCGTTCCTAGAATAGTGTGAAAGTGGGACACAATGATGGGTGAGTGGGACACGTGTCAAACATGCAGCGGAACAATCAATCACTCGCAGTAAAAGCAATTATTACTGTTGTCTTTCCTATTATCAAGACACTTTACCACAATTACACTCATTAACAGTTGTCAAACACTCTATTTACTCAAAATTTTCAAATTATCTTAATGAAAATTTACCTTAGAGTACGGAACACAATCCATCAGTGTTTGTCAAATTTTCCAACTTTATCACTAAAACCCTTTCAAAAATTGCACAGTCGTGAATATATGTGTGTGTGTGTAGCAGAGGTTACCAAATCAATTTTTATAGCATCTAATATTTCATAAAATCCATAAATTAAATCAATAAACACTGAATGCACAAACTCTCATATTAAACACGGAGTATGTGATGAATGCTAAACTCTGTAGTTCCTTAAATACAGAAATCTGAATAACCCTATTCTCATTGATGTTCATGATTATCCAAGTAATCACACAGTCATTATAGACAAAAAGATCAAGAGATAGGTATCAAAGCATCATTCAGTGAGTAACATGTCAGGGATTTGATAAACTCACAAACTCTCATAGCACACAAGTGTTTAGGTGAAGTGTTTTCACTCAAATTCAATCAGTAAAAAGCAGATACTTCCATAGGCTTGAATTTCCACCAAATCTACACTACTTTGAGTACATATATGCACAAATCAAAAGGACTTTATTCAGGGTTGAAATTTAGTAAGTTCAAACAGATGAGAAAAGATGTATTATTTGAATAAATGACGAACTGAACAATTTAATAGACCAAAGTGTTTAGTCACACTGTTAGTACATATTTGTACAAGATGATCAGCATATATACATTTTTTTTTATTATGTATATATACTGAGAAAACTTTCCTTTTCTTGAGAAACACTCACCTGCTTGCATTTGATTTTCCAAAAGAATATAACTGCTCTTAATACGATAGAGTTAAAAAAAATGAGCAGTTAATGAGGCTCAAGGGGGTTTACTAAGGGTGGTATTTTATGAACAGTGTTTGGAGTAAGATGGTAAATCCTAGTGCCTTTATCATTTTCATGCACACACATATCATGTAGTCTCAAAATGGTTTAACACAAGTTCTAGAGCAACATACTCACTGATGAATATCACACATCAATAAAATCTGATTGATATAAAATGTATCAATCACTCATTTTGCTCAAAATCTCACAGGGTGCAGACATGAATTGTTTCTCACCAAACTAAACAATGACACATCTCAGGTTTTAAAATTTTCACAAGTACAAACAAGGAATTATCAAGAACTATGTATATGTCTTGGGAACAAAGTGTCAATAACCAGAGTTTAGAGTTCATCAATATCAGAAGTTATTCATGAGAGGCAATGCACACAGTATTCATAGACTCAGAGTTTAGGACCAAATAAACTAAGAGATGCTCTAAATATGAAACAGTATCATGTTGTGTTAACTTACTGCACAGTTTCTGATTAGATCACAGTGACTCGGAAAGAGTCTTGATTTATTCAATGAGAATCATGCTTCATACATATTTCTTCATTGGTGTTTTCATCCAGACAAAGATCAATTCAGAATTCACAGAGTTTATCAACCATATTAACAGTGTATGACAGACAGACATGCTGACAGAGTTTAACAATGTGAAAACAAAAACATGTGAACAGAGTCTGCATAACAGAGTTTAATCAATAAAATTCACATAGCACTTAACAATTCACAGAAATATGAGTAACACATTTTATAAGAAAATTTTGAGTCTAACCAACATTTTTAGTCAAAACCAGAGACCATTCCTAGTTCATTGACGAGCCTTGTAAATGCTGCTTCACTCAAAGGCTTGGTGAAGACATCTGCAAGTTGTTGATCTGTAGGCACAAAGTGGAGCTCAATGTTGCCTTCCTCTACATGCTCTCTGATAAAGTGATACCTTATGCTGATGTGCTTTGTCATTGAGTGTTGTACTGGATTACCTGTCATTGCAATAGCACTTTGGTTATCACAAAAAATAGGTATTTTGCTATACCTCAATCCATAATCCAGCAATTGATTCTTCATCCATAGAATTTGTGCACAGCAGCTACCAGCAGCAATATACTCTGCTTCAGCTGTAGATGTGGATATTGATTTCTGTTTCTTGCTGTACCAAGAAACAAGTCTGTCACCAAGAAATTGACAACTTCCACTGGTGCTTTTTCTGTCAATCTTACAGCCTGCAAAGTCTGCATCAGAGTAACCAAGTAGTTTGAAATCTGATTCTCTTGGGTACCACAGCCCTAAAGTTACAGTGCCCTTGAGATACTTAAAAATCCTCTTCACAGCTGTTAAATGTGGTTCCCTTGGATCTGCCTGAAATCTTGCACACAGACATGTTGCATACATGATATCAGGTCTACTTGCTGTTAGATAGAGAAGAGAGCCAATCATTCCTCTGTAACTTGTCATATCTACTGATGACCCTGTATCTTTGTCCAATTTTGTTGTAGTTGCCATAGGAGTTGTTGCAGATGAACAATCAAGCATGCCAAATTTCTTGAGAAGATTTCTGGTATATTTTGCTTGATTGATAAAAATTCCATCATCTGTTTGCTTCACCTGTAAGCCTAGAAAATAACTTAGCTCTCCCATCATACTCATTTGATATCTGGACTGCATGAGCTTGGCAAACTTCTTACAGAGTTTATCATTAGTAGATCCAAAAATGATGTCATCAACATATATCTGAACTAAAAGCAAGTCACTTCCAGATTTAAAATAAAACAGAGTTTTATCAATTGTACCTCTGTTGAACCCACTTTCTAAAAGAAACTGAGCCAGAGTTTCATACCATGCTCTTGGTGCCTGCTTAAGTCCATAAAGTGTCTTGTCTAGCCTGTAGACATGGTCTGGATATTTTGGATCTACAAAACCAGGTGGTTGTTCAACAAACACTTCTTCTTCAAGTTTTCCATTCAGAAAAGCACTTTTCACATCCATTTGAAAAACCTTGAATTTCTTGTGAGAAGCATAAGCAAGAAACATCCTTATTGCCTCCAACCTGGCAACTGGTGCAAAAGTCTCATCATAATCTATCCCCTCTTGCTGTGAATAGCCTTTTGCCACAAGTCTGGCTTTGTTTCTTGTAACAACCCCTTCACTATCAGTTTTGTTTCTAAAAACCCACTTCGTACCAACAATAGACCTGTTCTTTGGTCTTGGTACTAGTGTCCACACTTCATTTCTCTCAAATTCATTTAACTCTTCTTGCATTGCTGTTATCCAGTCAGCATCTTTAAGAGCTTCTTCAACTTTCTTTGGTTCATTTTGTGACAAGAATGCATGAAATAGACATTCATTTGTTGTTGCACTTCTTGTCCTTACTCTTGCATCTGGATCACCAATGATCAAATCAGGTGTGTGAGATTTGGTCCATTTCCTAGCTGAAGGCAATTGACTTCTTTCAAAGTTGGATCCTCCCCCTCGATCCATGTTCTCCTGATTTTCTTGATATCTTTCTTCATTCTCTGAGGCTCCCCCTGAATGTGACTGCTCAGTGTGTGAACTGTTAGATTTTGGACTTCCAGAGTTTGAGTCACCAGAGTTTGATTCAGAATTTTCAGCTGAGTCATTATCAGAATTTGAGTTATCACTTTGATGAGTTTCTTCATGCTCCCCCTCAACTGGTTCTTCTCTTGTTTCTGGCTGAAAGGTCTCTTCAGTATTTACCAGTAGAGGTTCAGAGTTTGTCAGATCAGACTCATCAGAGTTTAAATCTTCATTTTCGAAGTGTAGTTGATCATGTTCATTTACATCTTCAAGTCCAGTTATTTTCTTGTCATCAAAAGACACATGAATAGATTCCATGATCACTCTGGTTCTCAGATTATAAACTCTGAATGCTTTAGTTGACAGTGGATAGCCAACAAAAATTCCTTCATCTGCCTTCAGATCAAATTTGGTCAACTGTTCAGGATGAGTTTTCAGCACAAAGCATTTGCACCCAAAAATATGAAAATATTTCAGGTTTGGCTTCTTTTCTCTCACCATTTCATATGGTGTTTTTCCATGCTTATTTATTAGAGTGGCATTCTGAGTAAAACAAGCAGTTTGAACAGCTTCTGCCCAGAAATAGGTTGGTAATTTTGCTTCATCAAGCATAGTTCTGGCAGCTTCTATCAAAGTTCTGTTCTTCCTTTCAACTACACCATTCTGTTGTGGAGTGCCAGGTGCAGAAAACTATTGTTTAATTCCTTTGTTCTTACAAAATTCTTCCATTGTTGAATTCCTGAATTCAGTTCCATTGTCACTTCTGATTATCTTCACTTGATTCTTTGACCCTTTGTCCAATTGCATTATATGTTCTGCCAGTGTTAATGCAGTTTCATCCTTCTTTGCTAGAAAATACACCCAAGTGTATCTGGTGTATTCATCAACAATGACTAGAGCATATTTCTTCTTTCCAAGAGACATAACATTCACTGGTCCAAAAAGATCAACATGTAGAAGATGATAAGGATCAACAATTGAAGACTCAGATTTGCTTTTAAAAGAGGCTTTTCTCTGTTTGGCCTTTTGACAAGAATCACACAGGCCTTCTGCATTCAACAAAGACTTTGGCAGTCCTCTTACAAGATCATTATTTATTAGCTCATTGATGTTGTTCAGATTTAAATGAGAGAGTTTCTTATGCCACTTCCAACTCTCTTCACTGGACAGCCTTGTAGACAGACACACTGCTTTGCCATCAGAGTTTGTTGACAATTTTATTTCATAGATGTTATTGTGTCTGTTTCCAACTAGAGCAATTTTCCCTGTAGATTTACTGATGACTTGACAATATTCAGGCTGAAAATCTACATGATATCCTCTGTCACAGATTTGACTCACAGAAAGCAGATCATGCTTGAGTCCTGGAACCAGAGCTACATTTGTGATGATGACACTTCCAAGATTAATATTGCCATATCCCAGAGTATGTCCTATGTTGCCATCTTCATAGGAAACTTTTGGGCCAGCCTTCTCCACATACTCTGATAGCAGGGCTTTATTTCCAGTCATGTGTCCTGAACATCCACTGTCCACGACTAGGGTACTTACCCTGGTGCCCTGCAATCACAATCAATCATTGATTGTTAGTTTTAATGATCCAGACTTGCTTGGATCCTTTTGCTTTATTGAATCTGTTAGTTTTTGCAGCGAATTTGTCATTATCAGAGTTTAAACTAACATTTTCAGTCTTAGCACTTGCAGAATCAACTTTAACCCATTTCAAATTAGGTTTTAGTTCATAGTAATTATGATAAATAGCATGATAATTCTTGCAAGTATAAATTGAGTGCCAAGTACTTCCACAATGTTTGCACAGAGTTTGTGGTCTCGGTTTGACATTATCCTTTTTCACTCCAGATTTGGAGGGTAAAGAATTAATGTCTTTGTTCTTCCTGCAAAAACTAGCAAGATGATTAGTGCTACCACAGTTATGACAAGTTTTTCTAGGTGCATATGTAGCAAGCATTGGCCTATTTCCTAATGTAATGCCTACCTTTCCATTTCTGTTTTTCCTAGGCATTTTCTGTTTGTTGACAGATTTTATTTCTTTAAGCTTATGCTTGAGTTGTTTATCTGTCATTGAACCAATATTAACCTGTTTGACACTGGTTTTTACTGGCTCACTTTCAACAGCTCCATGTTCAGTTTTAACAGTACCATGAACAAATGTTCCAAATTTCTTAGAAGAAAGTGGTGGTCTAATCTTGACTGTATTCTGAAACCTAAGTACATCATCCTCAGAATAACCTAGACCTACTGTGTCTGATTGAAAAACCTCTTGAGTGTCTTTTCCAGAATGTGTCCAAGTTTTAATAATGTGCTTTGCATCCTCCAATTCAGATTCTAGTTGCTTATACTTACCTAGCAACTCCTGTTCTATAAACACAACATCATCTCTTTCTTTCTGAATTTTATTCATGTTTTCAAGTTGTTCTTCAACAAGTTTATTTCTTTCTTTGAGTTGAGAACACTCATTCTTGATTCTTTCATTCTCTAAAGTCTGATCCCTATAACTGATATGTAATGCTTTAAGATAAATTCTCAATTCAGTTATATTATCAGTATTATAAGCATAGGTAGTTGGAGGTACCTTAAGTTCAGAATCTTCATTCTAAGTAGAGGCCATGAGTGCATAGTTTATCTCCTCATCTGAATCTGAGGTGTCTGCCCAGTCTCTGCCTTTGGTGTAGAGTGCCTTTTCAGTTTTACCCTTTTTGCACTCAGGAGCATAGTGACCCATCTCCTTACACTTGTAGCATTGAATCTCAGACTTATCTTTCTTCCCAGATTTGGAGTCCTTTCCCTCAGATTTTCTGAAATTTTTTCTGTCAGACTTTGAGTAATCCTTGGAGAATCTCTTTCCCTTCTTGAAGTTCTTGAATCCCATCTTCTTGAAGGTCTTTACCATCAATGCAGCCATTTGCATCATCTCTTCATCATCTTCAGAATCAGATGATTCATCTGTGTTTGAGTCAACATCAGTGTTTGATGACTCACTTTCTGAATGAGTGACCAAGGCTTTTCCTTTTGCCTTCTTCCTTGATGGCTCTCTCTTTGAAGATTTTTCTTCAACTTTCAGAGCAACAGACTTTGACTTCCTGCTTGATCTCCTGTTTCTCTGCTCCATTTCCAATTCATGAGTCTTGAGCAGTCCATAGATTTCATCAATCTCAGTATCAGCAAGATCATAGTTGTCTCTTATAGTGGCTGCTTTCACATCCCACTTTTCAGGAAGAGAGAGAAGAAACTTGAGATTCGAGTCTTCTAGATCATATTCTTTGTTAACTAATGATAGATCATTGAGCAGTTTACAGAATCTGTCAAATGTTTCTGTCATGGTTTCTTCAGACTTTGCCTCAAAATGCTCATACTCCTGTGTGAGTATGTTCCTTCTATTCTTCTTGATTGCAGCAGTTCCTTGACATCTAACCTCAAGTGCATCCCAAATTTCCTTTGCAGTTGTGCAGTTAATCACTTTGTTAGACATAACATTGTCTAGAGCACTGTGAAGTAAATGCCTTACTTTGGCATCCTTAGCAATAGATGAAAGATCCTCAGCAGTTAGATCTTTCTTTTCCTTAGGAATCACCTTCGATTCCTCACCAGCAACAGCAGCAGTTAACTTTGTAGGTTTATGAGGACCTTCATAAATTCTATCAAGATATTCTGGATCTGTGGCTTCCAGAAACATGGTCATCTTTACCTTCCAGATTGCATACTCTGATGGCTTGAGTATAGGAACCCTAATCGTTTCATACCTACTAACAGTAGTAGGGGCTTTCTCAGAACCTGATGGAGGAGGAATCTCTGCCATTGATTACTATTGTGTTTTGGATCTTAAACTGTAATAAAGTAACAGATTGGCTCTGATACCACTTGTTAGGTCGAATACACAATATATATAATCAAGTACTGTATGAGTAAATAACAAGAACACACGTTTTAGTACTTAAAACTGTTTGGAATTAATAATTCCTCTCTCAGTGATGTAAAATATCACAGAGAGCTGCTTAGGTTACAATGAATGATATTCGTTCACGATGGATACCCTTCTAGGGTTAACCTAACTGTATTTATAAGATATACAGCTACGTACAATCGTTAATTGATTCTCCTAAAATTAAGCTATACAATTGATATCAATTACGATTGCTACACGTCTTCTAAGTCAACTCAATCTCTTTGACAGCTATCCAATCTTCAAAGATATTGCTTCCATATTAATCTTAAATTAATCTTCAAACTCTGTTGACTTGTAGACGCTTCCAGTAGACAGACTTTAGCAAACTCTGTTGCTCTCCTAGCCAGCAGTGTTTGCGCTTCCTTGTGTTCAGCTAGTAGTGTTTACACTTCCTTCTGTCAGCGTTTGCGCTTCCAGCTATCAGCGTATACTCAAACTCTGCTACGACTGCTTTCATTAACAAGTTAAACTCTTTTTACCTGTAACACTTAAACACTGACATTAAATCACATCAATTATATCTAACATAATACATACACAAAAATATGACATCATATCTTCTAACCACTAACAAAATATAATAAAAATTCGTATACAACGGATAATATCCGTTAGATTTTTAGTTAAAAATTAGAACTGTTAGATCTAATGATTTAATATATTACATGATTAAATTTATTTACTAAATGCATTAAATGCATACCCAAAAATATGACATCATATCTTCTAACCACTAACAAAATATAACAAAAATTTGTATACAACGAATAATATCAGTTAGATTTTTAGTTAAAAATTAGAATTGTTAGATCTAATGATTAAATATATTACATGATTAAATTTATTTACCAAAATTTCAAGGTTCAAATTTTTATAAATACCTAAAATATCATATCTTTCAATCAATAATTTCTTCTCTCTAATTAAAACACGTTGACTTTTAATTTAAAACATAATATTGCAATAATTAATACATACCCAAAAATATGACATCATATCTTCTAACCACTAATAAAATCTATACTATATTATAAAAACCGAAACATTAAAAGTTTGGTCGATCGGTCGGTACGGTACCTATTGATTTTACTTATCTACCTTTACTTAAATAAAATCCATCATACTAACTAATTAATTTCTTTTTTCAGGTTAAACATATTATCTTCTCTATTTTTCAATAAATAAATAATTTCATTTTTCATGTAAATTCATTATTTTTTATATTTTATCTAACTAAAATTTCCATCCTACTAACTAATTAATTTCCCTTTTCAGGTTAAACATATTATCTTTTCTATTTTTCAAAAACTAAATAATTTCCTTTTTCAGGTAAAATACAATATTTTTTATTTTATCTACTAAATTTTTTCCTTTATTAATAAATTTCCTTTTTCAGGTTAAACATATTACCTTTTCTATTTTTTAATAACTAAATAATTTCCTTCTTAGGTAAAATACAATATCTTTTACATCTTATATAACTAAAATTTCTCCTTTTTTAAAAGCTACGATCAATTTTGTATAATAAAATAACATAATTATATAATAATTAGTATTAACTAATCAATTACCTTTTTTTAGCCAAAATACGTTGCCTTTTCTCTTTTCTCTAACTAAAATCTCTCCTTTTCCAATTGTATCATGGACGGTTACCTTTTTCAAACACGTTATCTTTTTTCTTTCTCTTACGAAAATCTCTCTTTTTTCAAGTATATCACGGACGATTCTATTTAACAAAAATAAAATAATAATATTATACTACTATTAATTAACTGATTACCTTTTCAACTAAAACGTATCATCTTTTATATTTTTTCTAATTAAATTCCCTTTTTTTCTAGAAATTTCAGGGGTAACATTAATTTCTCATTTTCTAAAAACTATGAGCAATTTTATTTATTAAAATAACATAATTAAATTATAATTACTATAAACTAATCAATTACCTTTTTCACATAAATTATGTTATCTTTTTAATTTTCACGTTACCTTTCTATTTTTAAAACCTAAAATCTCTATTTTTCCGATTATATCATGGATGGTTCTGTTTAATACAATAAACTAATAATATTATAATATTAATAACTAAGCGATTACCTTTTTTATCTAAAATGTATCATCTTCTATTTAATGAAATAAAATAATAATTATATAAATACTAATAATTAGCCAATTACCTTTTTCAAGTAAAACCTATCATTTTTTCTATATTTTCTAACTAAAATCACTCATTTTCTAGAAATATCACGGATAACATTTATATAATTATTATCAAATCATCTCATATAAAAATTTAAGTCTCCCAAATTTATATTTTTAAAAATTAACTTAAATTAATGAAAAATTCATATAATATAAAAAAAACCGTGCATCAAATAGTTCAGTTCTATTTTTTTTTAATTTTCTCAAAACTTTGAATTAATAATTCCAATGATTAGAAAAATTCTCAATTGCATTTTAAAGCTTTACTAATAGAGGAAACTAAATATATAGTTTCATTATTTTTTACCTATAAAATCTTTACTAATGAAGTAAAGTAAATATCTAAATTGCATTTTAAATGTTTACTAATCGAGGAAACTAAATATACAATTCTAATATCCTTACCTTTAAAATTTCATTTTAAAACATTGAAAGTTTGGTCGGTCGATTGGTTGGTTGGTCGGTCGGTCGGTACCTATTTTTTTACTTTATTACCCTTACTTAATTATAAATAAAATTTCTCCTAATAACTAATCAATTTCTGTTTTCAAGTAAAACATATTAAAATAATCAATTTCCTTCTAAAATACGTTACTTTTTCTATTTTCTTTAGCGAAAATCTCTCTTTTTCCAATTAAATGACACCCTTACTTAATTATAAATAAACAACTTCCCAATAACTAATCATTTTTTTTTGCAGTAAAACATATGAAAATAATCAATTTTCTTTATAAAAAAAACGCTACCTTTTCTATTTCCTTTAGCTAAAATCTATATTTTTCCAATTATATGGTGTCGGTTGGTTGGTTGGTCGGTCGGTACCTATTGTTACTTAATTACACTTACTTATTTATAAATAAAATTTCTCCTAATAACTAATCAGTTTTTGTTTTCAAGTAAAACATATTAAATTTATCAATTTCTCTAAATTTCATTTTAAATTTTTACTAATCGAGAACACTAAATATACAACTCAATTGCATTTTAAATTTTACTAATAGTGGAAATTAAATATCACTAATAAAATATAATAAAAATTCGTATACAACGAATAATATTCGTTAGATTTTTAGTTTAAAATTAGAACTATTATGCACTTTTATAAAGGAGAAAACGAGGGGATCTAAACCTCTACTATTATCCTTCATTTTTTTATTAATTATATAATTAATGATAATAATTAGCCGATTGCCCTTCTCAATTAAAAGATGTTTACTTATAATTTATATGATATTATCTTTTATAAAAACTTAAAATATCATATCTTACAATCAATAATTTTTTTCTCTCTAATCAGCATTTGGAACGATCCAATTGGATCAACCCAAATCTAAACCTCTACTATTATCCTTTATTTTTTATTAATAATATAATTAATGATAATTAGCTGATTGCCTTTTTCAATTAAAAGATGTTTACTTATAATTGATGATATTACCTTTTATAAATACCTAAAATATCATATCTTCCAATCAATAATTTTTTTCTCTCTAATTAAAACACGTTGACTTTTAATTTAAACATAATATTGCAATAATTAATACATACCCAGAAATATGACATCATATCTTCTAACCACTAACAAAATATAATAAAAATTCGTATACAATGAATAATATCCGTTAGATTTTTAGTTAAAAATTAGAACTGTTAAATCTAATGATTAAATATATTATATGATTAAATTTATTTACTAATTGCATACCAAAAAATATGACATCATATCTTCTAACCATTAACAAAATATAATAAAAATTCGTATACAACGAATAATATCCGTTAGATTTTTAGTTAAAATTAGAACTGTTAGATCTAATGATTAAATATGTTACATGATTAAATTTATTTACTAAAATTTCAAGGTTCGAATTCCGTCAACGATACTATTATCTTTCATTTTCTTAATCTTTTTTATTTCTTTGATGCCCCTTTTTACCATTACACAGCATTTGGAGCGACCCAATTTAGATTGGATCGACCCAAATCTAAACATATACTATTTTTTGTCATTACACAACATTTGGAGTAACCCAATTGGATCGACCCAAATCTAAACCTCTACATTTATCCTTTAGTTTTTTATCTTTCTTTATTTCTTTGATTCTCCTTTTTGTCATTACTCAAATCTATCTCTGTCATTTTTCACCTTCAAGTCCAAGCCGCTCAAATCTTCACACTGCTGGATTTTGACGCATGTTTGCACTTTTCAGTTTTGAAAGCTGGGTTTTTTCACCAAATTAACATCTCAACCCCCTGAAGTAGGGTTAAGGTATGTGTACTAGACCTCCGTACGGGTCATATATGTTTGGTTCCGGTTTTTAGTTTGGCCATAAGAGTTAAGTTTTTATTGATTTCACAGTATTAAAAATTAGACAGGATAATATTTGTTTGGTTTTGATTTTGGTTTGGAATTTAAGAATTAAAGTTTTAATGAATTACCCGATGTTATAATAATATACAGGACACCAGAAAGGTACCTTTAAAATATTTGCTTGGCCTTTCAATTTTCGACTTTACATGTCATAATGACAAAGGTAGTTGGAAAGATTACCAGTTAATAACATTGACACAGTACAGACCATGTTATTTGTAAATAATCTTGAGACTCAATTTGATACTTATAAACATTTTTTTTGTTTTCAAGCAAGTTTATGTTCTTTATGGATTTGTTCAACGTAAGTTTCATGGGGTAGACATGCTACGTACCAGAAAGTCTTATGGAATAACATACTTTTTATCGGATGTCTCCGAAGGGACTATGGAATAACATACTTAGAAGCTCAGACCCACGTCACAAGCCTCACCCTCTGGATCAGGCAACATTGCTCTTATTTATGTTCTAAATATCTTCTTTACTCGCGTTCAATTTCACTTCATATATGATCTCATATTTAGCACTTTCACTTTAGTTCCATATTAAAATATAAAAGCACTAACTTTTCTCTTTTTCAGTTTAGTTGGCTTTTTGAGAGAGAATAGTTTGTGGAAATGTGATTGTTATAATTTGTAATCATACATTATTTGAAGATAAAAGTGAATAAGTGAGCTTCTTGCGTAGACCTGTGTTTTTGGTAAATAGTATTATCTATTATCCTTCATTTTTTAATCTTCTTTATTTGTTTATTTAATGCCCCTTTTTGTCATTACACAGCATTTGGAGCGACCCAATTTAGATTGGAACAAAAAATTCTATTATGATATTGTACTTATTTTCAGTAATGTTGTAGTACTACGATTGCACCTCCATCCTTTCTCTTCTCCTCCAGCTACATAATTTTAAATATTGAAAACAAAATACAATACAAGAAGAAGTTTGCATTTATAAATATAGATTACAAGCAGAGAGAGATGTTTAGTTACAGACAGACTACATAGAAACAACATAAGTGATAAAAGAAAGATGTTAGTTATAGATAGACTATATATATAGCAGCAACATAAGTGATAAAAAGAAAGATGGCCCACATGATGATCAAGCCAATGAAGTATTGAAGTATTTAACAAGCCTGAACCACATAAACAACTTCCATTTTATAGGTATTGTTTATCATAACGTGGGTAATGGGTTTATATATTCCCATTAATTTTATTTTTGGTCACCCCTCTAAGTTGATCACAAAAAAATTAACAACCCATCAAAATAAGTAGTTTAAAAATATATTCAAATTCAAATTATTATATTCGTTTCAATAAGAACATACTTTTAATATAATAAAGTCAATAAAATAAAAATTCAACAATTTCAGAAAGCGAGAGCCATGGTGAAATACCTTAATTTGAACATAAACTATAAATCTACTATAATATTTATCTGATATTTTGGCTTGCTTATTTAATTGTATAATTTTATTATTTTTAATAAAAGAATCTATATTAATAATATATATACTGTATTTTCATACATGAATTTACTAATACAGTTTAATTGTCACGCTCTGGTGAGAATGAGAACAGTGAGAACACACATATTCACTACATTTCAAGCTATTTTAAAAAGACACGCTAGGGGCATCTTCACAAAAAAAGTCTTATAATTCTACCCTCTATTCATTCATAAAAAAAATTTAAAAAAAAATTAAAATGAGAACAGTGAGAACACACATATTCGCTACATTTCAATCTATTTTAAAGGGCTCCGCTAGGGGCATCTTTACACAAAAGTCTTATAATTCTACCCTCTATCTCTTCATAAAAAAAATTAATAAAAAAATTAAAAATTGCTTGAAATGTATGGTCTCATTGTTCTCCAACATTTACATATTATATTAACTATGAGATCTCATATTTAATATAATATGTTCTTGATATTATATGAGGTTTAATGTTTTGGAGCCATTTAATGTTTTGGATCCATTGGGGGTGAAGGGATTATCATTTCCGCATTTGAATAATGAAGACAATTTATTATTGTTTTCAATTAGAGAACAATATTTGTAAAAATATTTATTACTTTTATTGATTAAATAAATTTTCAACATTGTTAAAATAGAATTGTATGCTAATTTTTTATATAAATTTTAGCATATCATTATTTTATTAAATACTTATATAACTGTATATAATATCTTTCTAAGAATTGATTATTTATATAATTGCATATATTATATTCTTAAGAAATCAATCAAATTTGTTAAATTTTTGGTATTATCAATTTAAATTAAATAAGATGTTTTAAGAAATCAATCAAATTTGTTAAATTTTTGGTATTAACATTTTAAATTAAATAAGATGCCGTGTATGAAGTACGGGCAAAATGCTAGTAGTATGGTAATAAACGATTGCTAGAAATAGGTGAACAAAATGGTCAAAATTTTGGATGGAAAACGAGTCCGGCGACGTTCGAAGGGGACGATGAACAGTGACCAATACACATGTTCAACATGCGTATCCCGATCCACGCATATCAAATATGCGTATTAATGGTATTGTTCATTGAGTGATGCAACTGAAATTAACGAAGTACACGCAAGTGAGTAATGCGTATATAAACTGTACGCATTTTAAATATGCGTATACCCTATATGCATGTGAAACATGCGTGGCCCGTGGATAAAAAGGACGAACCTTTCCATCGGTCGGTATTTTGGGCAATTGGAATTAAATGGGGTGACTATTTTGGTTTTTCACCGAAACAATATATATTATTTACAATTAGATTGAAATAAAATATGTTCTATTTATAATAATTTAAAATATTAATAACACAATATTCTTAGAATAAATCGATCATTATAACTAAATTCATTAAAATATAACATCTTACAAATGAATTTTGTAATATTTAGTTACATAGCAAACCAAACACATTTAATTTTATTATCCAGCAAATATATAATTGACTCAATTTAAATGCAATTTCATTTATACCAAAAAGGGTTTTATATCAAATTGGCCACCCGTTCACTCAAAACTATCAATTAGACCATCCATTCAAAAACGATATCATTTGAATCACTAAATTCATAATAAATATCAAAGTGGCCACCTATTATAGTAATCGGAAAGTAAAAATAATTTTTCATCGAGTTTTACACATTGTTCTTAAATACTACTATAATCAAATGAAAAGTTATGAATTCTAGTATTTTTTATAATTATTTAGAATTTAAAAAGTTTATTTACTATTTATTTTTAATTAAAACAAGGAAAATGACAATAAAATAAAAAATAAATAGTAAATGAATTTTTAAAAATCTAAATATATTATCAGAAATACTAGAATTATTAACCTTTCATTCGGTTATGGAAGTATTCAAGAAAAATGTGTAGAACTCGATGAAAAATTACTTTAATTTTCCGAAAATTATAATGGGTGGCCACTTTGATATTTATTATGATTTTAGTGATTCAAATGATATCGTGGGTGGTTTAATTGATAGTTTTGAGTGAAATGGGTGGCCAATTTGATATAAAACCCATACCAATAATCACAAAAGTTAACGAAATAAATACGATTATGAACTACCCACTTTCCAGATATTTTTTTTAAGAATACATCATTATTTTTATATCAAACGAATTACTAAATTGCATCATTATTTTTATTTCGAGTTTTTATCTTACTAGTTTATAACCCGTGCGATGCACGGATTTTTGTTGATATGTAATAAATTTTATTTTATGTTACAATTACAGTATATTTTTATATAATCATTATTTAAAATATTTTATTTTAATTTTAATATTAATAATTTAATATAAATTTAATTAATGATATGCATGGTTTAAAAATTATATTATAAAATTTAAAATAAATATGTCGTTGATAAAATTTGATACTTGAAATTTTAGTAAATTAATTTAATCATATAATATATTTAATAATTAGATCTAATGATTCTGATTTTTTACTAAAAATTTAATGGTCATTATTCGTAATACGAATTTCTATTATATTTTGTTACTGATTATATGATATGGTGTGATATTTTTGGGTATATATTAATTATTGCTAGATATGAATTGATTGGAAAATATGATATGATTGAGGTTTTTAGGTGTTTATAAAAGGTAATATCTTCAACTAAAATAAATGTGAAAAAGGCAATCGACTAATTACCTTTAATTGTATTATGTTATTATTTATTTTAGGTATTTTAATAGTATAGATATCATATGTATTTTTCTTTGTAATGAAGGGTAAATAAGTAAATTCACGAAATACCAAAAAACGTATACCAAAAAATAGGTACCAAAAAAGGTAATATCTTCAATTAAAAGTAAATGTGAAAAAAGGCAAGCGACTACTTACCATTAATTATATTATGTTATTATTTTTTATAGGTGTTTTAAAAGTATAAATATCATATATTTATTTTTCTTTTTAATAAAGGGTAAATAAATAAATTCGCGAAGTACCAAAAAACAGGTACCAAAACTTTTAATATTCCGGAATTTATATAATAGTAAAATATTAACGAAGATTAGTTTTAAATTTATAAAGTAATGTGTTTTAATTCGAAAGGAAATATTAATGATTGGAAGATATATTGATGTTTTTATGTGTTTATAAAAAGGTAATATCTTCAATTAAAAGTGTTGTGAGGGAAAATTGGTACAACACTTCAATAAGGTAATTACAAGAATAAGATCAATAAAATCCAGTAATAATGATTGAACCAACCGGGTTTATAAGCCAAAACCCTAGTTTTATGAACCCTAATCCGTGAGGGAGAAGAGTAAATATTTGGACTGAGTTTGCAAGTTCTCCAGGCTTTTAATGACCGAATATGACCTATTCAATCACTTACCAACAACCAGGAGCCAATGTTAGAGGTGTGAATTTGTGTCTAACCTTGCAAAGTGCCTACATACTTCTATATTTATAGAAGATCAAGTCCCATGTAGTTCTTGATAACCCTCCATGATTTGATAAGCCTGATCCTCCATAACAGACCTCATGTGATTGTTTATCCATCCTCTCACGATTATCCAACCGTTACTCCATGATTAATCCATGTATTTTCATGATTTATCCTCCCGTATATACGTGTGTATATATATATCCTATATATACGATGCTAATCCACGATATACACTGCTGTTAGACCGTTCCTATTGTTCAGGAGTTATCTACTGGGTCGTTTTGACGTGTCTTATCTGATTGTCCGCGTTTTAAGGAGCCCCGCAATTGCTGGTGCAATTTTTGGGAACTATCAGGGTTCGCGTGGTTGAACCCCTACTAGTTCACCTGCCACCGGGTTGAACCCCTATCCAGCTTCAACACAGCACTTCCCCTATCCAGGGTTCACACACTTACACCCCTACATGAACATATCCCCAAGCCAACTATCAGAATCCTTATCTTTAATCTATTCCTAAGGCATAATGGACCAATACATCTGCTCGTAGCCCAACTTAATCCTTTCATATCCCGATTATTCGAACCCGTAACCTTAATGGGCCTTAAACCAAGCCCAAGGCGAATTTTAGGCACAACAACTACCCCCCGGTTCCTTGTAGTCATTTAAATGCAAAAGGAACCTTACGTTATTCACACCCTAGCCACACTTTCATTCCACATGAACCCCTAAGCCTACGTGAGCGTACTCCTTGTAGGAAACAAGGGATTCAACCATGGAACTTTTGCGGTGACAATCATTCTCCCAAAAATTCACATTCTGGGGTCCATATGTCTCTCCTCTGGGTTACCTCCATCGAACCCCCTTAGACCACAAACTCTCGTATATATTCTCATTTTTCTCTAAATATCACATTCAAACATTCTTCTTAAACGATAAACCTGAAAACAACATAAGTCCCACTTGAACTCTAGTTAATCAGACTTCAAATCCCATAAAAACTCAAATATCCTAAAATTTGATTTTCATATAATCACTCCGTTTTTCCATAAAATTTAATGCATTAAGCCTTTTACCCGTCCAGATTCAAAACCCTCATACTTCTCAAAAACCGTGTTTATAATTATCCTCAACCTTCAATCAAACACGTGTAACAACGGTTCATATCCCCAGGCTATTATATATACTCTTCCCACTATACCTTCGCCCCTTTCATCTCTTTCTCAAAGAAATAAAACCCTTCTTTTTATCTACTCCTAAGCGATTCACCTTCCCGACCCAATCCCGGCGAGAACTCCAGTTTTCCGGTTGCTCTCTCCAATTCGAAGGTACTTTTCTGTTCTTATTCTTCCATTATTTCTCGTATTACTTGGTGTCTACTGATTTTTATGCACACTGATGCACACGTATGTTCACCCCACCTTTGTATTTGCATCTGTCAATGTTTGATAATCCATCCCAACTATTTCCTTGCCATTTCCTCGTGTTGAACATCGTTCTTTAGATGATGTTCTGTATGATTGGTGTATGCATGCCGTGTTTGTTTTCCTAATTGAGTAGATCTGTTTACTTCCGATAATAAGATTCCATCTGCCTGTTCATATTTCCATATACACATGCTTGTTTTTACACATCTGTCCTCCAATTGTGCATTTTACTCATATTCGTTAAGTGATGTTTCGCTCATGTTCTTGTGATGTTAATGAATTTCTTTTCGCGTTTCCCCTACTCCAACCTCTTTGTTCGTAGGTTATAATTCGCTGAACTCAGCCCTGGATTTATTGGTTTAGGGGTCCTACACTCGTAACCCCTTTTTGCTTGGTCCTGGGATGCATATACACAAACCCTGTTTGAAGTAATGTCCCACCTATCCTTTATAAAAACTCTTCGCATGAAACCCTTGGATGAATTTGAACACCTTCAACCCATTCCCTTCATTGAAACCTAAAGGACAGGAGAGTGAACATGATTGAATTGGGGGGTTCGTATCCCTGAACCCCTTTGATCAATACACCTCCACCATTCTTTTCCTGATGTGAAAATTGCCCCCTTTAAGACTTGAGCTATGGGACTTGGAACTCACTCTGCTTTTCTTTGTGCAGATGTCGAGCCAATCCATGTCTGACGGATCAAAAAATTCTGTCACCAGGAAGGTTCCTCAAATGGCAGCAGCCTCTGATACTGACTCATTCTCCTCTCCCAGTCCCCTATCCAGGCTTCCCCCTACGGTTGCTACCGTAAGTGGCCGTACCCGCTCCAAAGTCAAAATCCTTGACCCCACCACTGCTCAAATCTCAGTTAAAACCTTTCCTTTTGACTCTTCACCGTTTACTCCTACCCCTGTTAGTTCTGATTCTCCGGAATCTGAGGAGGAAATTCATTCACTGGGACATTTATCCCCAACAGCCGTACCCTTCAATGACCAGTCGGAAAATAGTGAAAACCAGGATGAAGCCACCTCTGTCAAAGTCTTGAATGCTACCACCCCCCAGCTTTCTTGTGCAAACACTCGAACCTCTATGACCTCTCAAAAACTAGGGAACCTCCTCGAAGCCTGTAATCCCGGGTGTTCACTTGTCGTACCCCAGCCTGAAGAGAGGTGTCATGACTTTTCTAACTTTGAGCCTGACCAGGCGATTCCATGTGCTGTCTTCTCTGCTCAGTTCTTTAGGTTGGGGTTATCATTACCCCTCCATCCTTTCATTGTGGACATCCTAAACACTTATAAACTTGCTCCTTTACAATTGACCCCGAACTCCTACCGAATGGCAATTTGCATGTACATCTTGTACGACTCCTTGTTTCAAGTTAAGCTAACCGCTCGTGAGTTGGGTTTCTTTTATCAACTTAAAGAGACTGGGAAAACCTCTGGCTTTTACTACCTTACCACCTGGAACATCCACCAAGGTAAATGCATAAAGGGCAACAAACAAGGGATGTCAGGTTGGCACAAGCAATTTCTCTATTGCTATGATTGTCCGAGTTACAGAACAGACTTTAACCATGACCCACCCATGCCCCTCCAGACTGATTTGGAGGGTGAAGAGCTGAAGAGGGCTTGTAAATCCTTAAAGAAGAGTGCAGGGCTAGGTGATGGTGCTAGACTGCTAACTAAGAGAAAATTAATCCGCTTAGGCTTTAGTAAGAAAATCAGCACCAAATCTTTAGAGGTTACAGGTACCCTTGTTGAGACAAACCTTGCTGACAAAACTCCTAATGAAACAGGTTTTCCATGCACCCCCGCTTTGCAATCAAATCTCCCGTTTACTGCTTTCCTTTTATTATAAATGCTCCACACCTTTATCTGCCCATAACATGCTTGACTTGTGTATTGTAAATATCCTTTTAATCATAATTATTTAAATCATAATTCTGTTTATCTGTGCAGATATGTCTTTCTCTGTGCCATCATTCATCAAGCGTTCTGGATACAAGGGTACCTCCAAGTCATCAGTCATACCCCATGCTTCATCTAACAGAACCCCTGTCCCAGCTGCCAAATCTAGTCCGGCTCAAGCCGAAAAAATGGTTTCCTCCAAGAAAAGGTCTTCTCAACGTACCCCTGAGCCATCAGGGGCCTCTGGTTCTCATGGGAGCAAACGTCCTAAAACTGAGGCAAAGCGAAGTCCTCCAAAAATCGTTCCTCCGGCTTCTCTAACGGCCTTCATTGAGTCCATAAAAGAGAGGATTCCTATACAATCCATCCTGGAATGGGATAGTTTGAGCTTTGAAGAAGCTGCAAGTAGGGTCCCTTTGATGAATGCAGAAAGCTTGTTCTTGTATCTGAAGCACAGTGATCAAATTGCAGAAGCTGCGAAGGGGAACTCCAGGGTCCATACAGAGTTGTTCAGGGTGCAGTCAGAATTGAAAGCTTTCCAGGACGATAGGAAGAAGCTCTTGGATTCTAACAAGAAATTGTACGAGAGTGAATGCAAACTGATCCAAGAGAAAGATAGGTTACTGAAGGACAGGGAGACCCTTGATACCGTTATTCTGAAGATGGACAAAGAGAAAGAGGAGGCAGCTGCAGCTCACCAGAAGGAGAAGGAGAAACTTGACCTCAAAATCAAATCTCTTCAAGGCTCAATTGCTAAGCATAAAGTTTCTCTTTCCAAGCGAGAGGATCAGCGATATGATTCGGGTTATAAAGCTGGTGTGAAGGATTACATGTCATCTATGTACGAAGCCTTTCCTAACTTGGAGTGGGGTCTTCTTGGCCAAGATGCAGTGGATGCCATCGAGTTGATCAAGGAAGAGCAGGCCGTTGCTGCTATGCAGGTGAATCCCAACCCTGTGGGTGTTGAAGCTGTGCAAACTCCTGGTGATGCCATCATGCAAGATGTTTCTGTAATGGAACAAACTGTGGTTCCAACTGCTGAAGCCCCGGAAGGTGAGGTGCAGACAGCTGAAGTCCCGGAAGGAGACCCTGCAATTGAATCTCAGATGAACACCTCTCCTGCAGAACATGAGAAAGAAGCTTTAACTCCTCCGGTCGAAACCCAGGTAGTCAGCCCTGCCAAGTTACCCCAGTAACTTGCTCGTATCTCCTAGAATTTCCTTTATTAAATCAGCTTTGTGAACTTTTCTTTTGCTGGCATGTATTGCCATGAACTAATTAGTTTGAGGGTGCGGGCTCCTCTGAAGGCCTCGCGTGATGTAATCTTTGAACTATTTCCCTGAAGCTTTGCTATGGTTTATGCATGTCATTTGCTTGATAAATGCCCAAAGTGTAGCTAAATTGCATGCTCACCCGTGCACACACCTCCTTCAAATTCAGCACCTAGTACTCCTTACTTCGCAGGCCACGCTTAGGGGTACCATCCACCTTATATTTAGTTTCATTTAGTATCAATGCCAGAATCCACCTTACAGTAATTAAGCCTTTGCCAATCTTGGGGTTCCAACGACTATACCCCTGTTTATTAATGGGATAACGTGTATCCTTTTCTGAAGAACAGTAGATGTTCCATCTATCATGCTCCTAATATGGGTTGACAAATCATGTTTATCCTTATAAGTTTTTAAATCCGTGCACCAAGGAATTTTCCATTAGGTCTGCCATTTCCATCCTGAATCTTTATTTTGTAGCTAGCCCTTATTAGCCATAAGATCTTAACTGAAGGTTAATTGGTAATCCACCAATCGTACCATCGGATATGACCTATGTTGAAACATGTTGGGTTCCCACCATCCCTAACTTCCATACACCTTCTTTATAAGACCAATTTTCTCAGTCATTCCTATTGCTCAAAGACCAGGCCTTACTCGCCCAAATTCCTTGGGGTTGTGGTGAGGCTATCTTGATATCAGTCACCCGCCATACTAACTATACGGCAGTTCGAGGTTCGAGCGGTTGAACCCCCCTTCGTGATCCTAGTTACCCTAGAATCTTCCTACCACGGGGTTCATCCCTTGTTATGCATGAACCATGCATATTCCAACCCCTTTGTACGTAATCCCTGTGCATTTCTGTCCATGTATTCGTATAATTCATATTTATATAACCCGTGTGATCCATTAACATACATTCCATATGTTTTCCATCCATTAACATATAATCCATATGCTTCCATCCATTAACATATAATCCATATGCTTCCATCCCTTAACATATAATCCATATGCTTCCATCCATTAACATATAATCTATATGCTTCCATCCATTAACATATAATCTATATGCTTAAAAATTTTCATCCATTTTTTAAGTTAAACTATCCTTCCGTTAAGCGATGTATATCCACTACCCCCCGAGTTCTTTAATATAGTTAGACTTATAATGAAGAACTAGGTTCAACAGTCGTACCCCTTATATTTTTTTTATTTAAAGGCACAAATAAAACAGGTTACACATAGCATGCATTCATCCATATAAGTCCATACATTTTATGCATAAAACGGAAATGAGAAAAGGAGAAATAAAAAAGAAGTCGATTTCAATTCCATTAAATCACATCATAGTACGGTGTTCAACAGGTAGGCGTACATTCACAACCCCCCAAGCACTTTATTAACATAAAAGAAAAATTTCTGACCGACTGATCCTAATATGATGGTAGCTACAACTAATAAGCCACTTTTATTTTCCTACACCTGAAAGAGGTCTACAAGGAACGTTACCTGGGTTCAACTACTGGTAATACTTCTTAAGATGTTCGGCGTTCCATGCCCTCGGGATTAGTTTCCCGTCCAAATCTTCCAAATGATAAGTTCCTTCCCATAAGACTGATTTAATCACATATGGGCCTTCCCAATTTGCCTCAAAGGCTCCATATCCTGGAGTCCTCATGTTAGGCATCATCTTCCTTAAAACCAGATCACCAACCTTTAAGGGTCGTGCTCGAACCCTGCCATCAAAGTACTTGCGAGTTCTTTGTTGATAGGCTGCAAGCTTCAACTGAGAAGTTGCACGAACTTCTTCCACCAAATCTAAGTACAAGCGATGATTAACCTCATTTTCCATGGGATCAAAGTTATCTCTCCTAAATGAACCTACACCAATCTCCACGGGTATCATTGCCTCGCACCCATAAGTTAATGTGAATGGGGATTCGCCAGTTGTAGTCCTAGGTGTTGTGTTGTAAGACCATAACACCATAGGAAGTTCCTCTGGCCAGCAACCTTTTTTATCTTCCAACTTTGCCTTCAAAGTGTGTTTAATGATTTTATTGATGGCTTCAGTCTGACCATTGCTTTGGGGGTGGCAGACTGCAGAGAAGCCCTTAATGATTCCGAGATCTTCACATAAACCCCTCATCTCCTTGCTGTCAAATTGCTTGCCATTGTCGGATATCAACTTATAGGGGACCCCATATCGGCATATAATTGCTCGAAACACAAACTCCTTCAATTTGGCTGCAGTGATCGTTGCCAGGGGTTCAGCCTCTGCCCACTTTGTAAAATAATCCACGGCTACAACAGCGTACTTCACCCCTCCCTTTCCCTTAGGGAGTTCTCCAATCAGGTCGATGCCCCAAACAGCAAAAGGCCATGGGCTAGAGAGCGGCTTTAGGGGTACGGCAGGATTCTTATTTGAGTTGGCGTACCTCTGGCATCGATCACATGCCTTTGAGAATTTGTGCGCATCCTGCTGCAGGGTTGGCCAGTAATACCCCTGACGAAGTATCTTGTGGGCCAATGAGGTTCCTCCAGAATGGTTTCCACATATGCCTTCATGCACCTCCCTCATAATATATTCACATTCACTGCCTGCTATACACCGTAGAAGAGGTTTGTTGAAGCCTCTCTTGTACAGCTTTCCATCATATAAGGCGTAACGCGTAGCCTTATATTTCATTCTCCGGGCTTCATCCTTTTCAGCTGGCAGAACCCCTTTTGTTATGTACTTCAAGATGGGAGTGATCCATGTGTCCTCTACTTGGGCCTCGACATCCATACAATCCATCCTTGGAATGCTAGGTTGTTGTTGTATTTCCAATGGTATCACCCCTAGCATAGTCGCTTCCCTATTAGAACCCATTTTTGCTAAGGCATCTGCACTTGAGTTTTCCGTCCTTGGAATTTGCACCAGATTGATTTCTTCAAACTTGCTCATCAGCTCTTGAGCGTACCTCATGTATAGATCAGTGCGTGGACCCCTGGCTTGAAAGTTGCTTTTGATATGTCCTACTACCAACATGGAGTCACTATACACAGTCATATTTATCACCTTCATTTCAAGTGCCAGTTTTAGCCCCGCAATCAGGGCTTCATATTCAGCATCGTTGTTTGTAGCCTTGAATGTGAAATGAATTGAGCTCTGCAGCTTGTGACCTTCGGGGCTTATCAGGACTATACCAGCACCTGCCCCATTTCCATTCACGGCTCCATCCACATAAAGGGTCCACCATGGTGCGCAATTTTCTGTCGGGGCTTCCTTCTCCAGAGGTTCCCTCACGGTTTTCTTGGTTTCCACCTCAAAGGACGGTGGGAATTCCAATAAGAAATCGGCGAGTGCCTGTCCCTTGATAGCTGTTCTTGGCTTGAATTCAACATCAAATTGGCCTAACTCTACAGCCCATTTCATCAACCTTCCTGAGGCTTCAGGTCTGTGCAGGACCTGCCTCAGTGGGAATGAGGTTCGTACCTCTATCGTGTGCGCCTGAAAGTATGGCCTTAACTTTCTTGATGCCAGAATCAATGCGTAGGCTAGCTTCTCCATGTTTGTATATCTGGTTTCAGCATCCAGAAGCCTTTTGCTCACATAATACACGGGGTATTGGATTTGATCTTCCTCACGAACCAAAACAGAACTAATAGAGTGTTCAGAAACCGCCAAATACAAAATCAGGGTTTCGCCCTCTATTGGCTTTGCCAGCAATGGGGGGCTTCCTAATTGTTCCTTCAATTTGGTGAAGGCAGCTTCACATTCAGGCGTCCACTCAAAGCCTTTTCTCTTCTTGATAGCTGCAAAGAATTCTCGACATCTGTCCGAGGATTTGGAGATAAACCTGTTCAAGGCTGCCACCCGTCCGGTGAGGCTTTGAACTTCCTTCACACTTCGAGGGGATCTCATTTCGACTAGTGCTTTTATTTTGGCCGGATTGGCTTCGATTCCTCGATGGTTGACAATGAAACCCAAGAATTTTCCAGATTCTACCCCAAACACACACTTTTGGGGGTTCAACTTCATCCTATATTTCCTCAGGATGCCAAACATTTCAGTGAGGTGGGCAACATGGTCGCCTGCTACCTTGGATTTTACCAGCATATCGTCCACGTATACTTCCATAGTTTTTCCAATCTGGTCTTTAAACATCTTGTTGACCAGCCTTTGGTAGGTTGCTCCAGCGTTCAGCAGTCCGAAAGGCATTCCGATATAACAGTAGAGCCCTCTGTCTGTGATAAAAGAAGTGTGCTCCTGATCGTGTTCATACATCGGGATTTGATTGTAACCTGAATACGCATCCATGAAACTCAGCAAGGCATGACCAGCCGTAGCATCGACTAGTTGATCAATACGCGGGAGCGGGAAGCTATCCTTGGGACAGGCTTTATTCAAGTCAGTGAAATCAACGCACGTACGCCATTTGCCATTGGGCTTCTTTACCAAGACCGGGTTTGCCAACCACATGGGGTAGAATGATTCCTTTACTAGCTTGGCCTTCAACAGTCTGTCTACCTCTTCTTTCAGGGCGACAGCCCTTTCCCCACTTATTGCTCTCCTTTTCTGCCTTACAGCCTTCATGTCTGGATCAATGTTCAAATGGTGACACATCACCCTCGAATCTATTCCCACCATGTCCTCATGGCTCCATGCAAATACGTCTAAGTTGTTTCTTAGAAATACCACCAGTGCTTCCTGGACTTCAGCTTTCAACTGTTTGCCAATCTTCAACTCCTTAGTAGGATCAGCTGCATCCACCAAGATAGATAAAGTGTCTTCAGCTGCCCCAGTCTTTTCCTTGGCTTCGGGCATTCGGGGGTCAAGGTCAATTTCCACTGGGTTCACCTGTTCTGCACCCTGGTGGGGTTCCACCACCTGACCATCGGCCTCTCTTGATTCCTTCAGATCGTCTCCATTATCCACACTTTCAAAATCACTGTCATGCACTTCTTCCACTATACCCTCAATCAGTGGCTCTTCAGCTTTGGAATTTTGAAATTTCGGGGCTTCCAGCATTAGTATCCCTTTAGGGGTACCTACCCCCTGAAAAGGTGCAACATCCGTATAGGGCTCCTCGCCTGGATGTTGTACAATCATAATAACATTACACATGTCTCTTTCTTGTCTTGCTTCCTTTCGACGCAAAGATTCATCTCCCCTCCCTGTGCCGGGGTCCAAGTAACGATAGCATTGTTCCGAGGTACCCCCATCCACCAACAATAGATGTTTGCAAGCTTGTTCAGCTGTATGCAGGGCTTTACTATAGCACTCCCTTGAATCTGATTGACATCCCTGAACACACCCAATTCCTCCGGGAGTTGGGAATTTCATTGACAGATGATAAATGGATGTCACTACCCGCATTTCCTTTAACATCGGCCTTCCGAGTATCCCATTATAGGAGATGTCTTCATTTACCACCATGAATTCTACCACTTGTGTAGCTGACCGGGGTTCCTCCCCCAAAGTGAGAGGGAGTTTCACTCGCCCCACAATTTGTACAAGGTTGCCGGTAAATCCGTACAATTCATTGTAAGAAGGAGCCATTTCTTTGTCAAGTAACCCCATTTTCTGGTAAGTGCTATATGCCAAAATGTTTACCGAGCTTCCGTTATCCACCAGCACTCGGTGTACGTTCAAGCCTCCGATCGCAGCTTTAATTACCAAAGCATCGTTATGGGGGTGGTGAACGTGCCTGGCATCCTCTTCGGTGAACGTTATGTCGACTGTCTCACCCTTAAAAAGCTTGGGTGGCCTTTCAGACAGGTTATACACATTCGTGAGGGGTACGCCCCTTGCTTCCCGGGCATAATTTTTCTGGGCATTCCTGCTAGTACCCCCGATATACGGTCCACCAATTATAGTGCGGATACTGTTGGTTCTTGTAAGGCGTTCAGGATTCACCTTTTCAGTTTCTTTGTGAATTCTGTCATTCTTGTCTCCTTTGGCTTCTGGAGCTACAAACTCGGTGAGATAACCCCTTCTTATAAGGTCTTCAATGTGGTCCTTCAAATGACGACATTCCGCCGTTTCATGTCCATTGGCATCGTGAAAAGCACAATACCGTCCTTCATTTTTATTCCCTGGAGGTCCATTTCTTACTGGCTTCCTAAACATTCCTGCCTTGTTCCCAACTTCATACACCTGTTCAATGGAAGCTGTGAGCGGGGTGTACTCGGTATACCTGCCCGAACCCTGAGAGTCCTTCCTAGTGGGATATTTGTAATTTACTGTCCTTCCTGTATTGGTTGCATTCACCGTTATAGGAGCTGTCTTTTCATCACGATGGGTGTTTCTGGTAGAGGAGCTTCCACCATAGGAGGTTCGTTTGTGGTACCCCCTATCTTTTGGGCTATATGACCTACGCCTCTTGCTCCTGCTCCATTCCCTTGAACTTCGACTTTTCTCAAGTTTAGCCAGTGACTATTCAACCACCTTGTGAGTTTCTGCTTTGGCGTAAAAGTCTGCCAAAGTTTTGGGCTCCGCCCCTTGTAGCTCCTTCCAGAAATCAGTACCTGGGCGTACGCCCGCAATCAAGAAATTCTTATAGGTTTCATCTGTGGTCTTCCTCACCTTAGGAACCTCTGCATTAAACCGCTTGAAATATTCAGTGAGGGTTTCATTCCTTTCCTGCTTGATGTTCGCCAGAGTGTTAGCTGGGGGTGCGAATGCAACCGAAGCCCGAAATTGGGTCACGAACATTTCACTCATTTGCCTCCAAGATTGGATAGAATTTGGACGTAGCCTCTTGAACCATTGATGAGCACTGTCTCTTAGCGTAGCAGCCAATAAGCGACACTTCGTTAGGTCTTTCACCTGATATACTTCCATTTCCGTATCAAATCGGCTGAGATATTCTACTGGATCAGTGGTTCCACTGAACTTTAGGTCTCCCACCCCCCTGTATTTTGGTGGGAGTGGCGAATCCCTCACTTTCTTAGTAAAGGGTGAAGCCACTGTTAAGCCTTCTAGCGACTGTTTTTCCATCTTCAGCTTCTTTAGTGCCTCACGCAGATCCTTTACTTTGTAGTGCTCATTCTCCTCATCTGTGAACTGGTTGTCATCACTGCAAGAATCCTCAGCTAAACCCAGGTCGTCATCACTGTAATTGGGGTTATGTCGGGAACTGCAGCTTCGCTCATCATTACCCCCTTTAGATTGTCTACCAGACCTGGAAACGGATTTATCCCTTCTGTAGCTATGAGATCCTTGTGACTTCGCCTCTGGGGCTTTCCTGTTCTGTCTTTCCTTCTTCCCATTAAGTTTGTGACGTAAATCTTTGACGTCCATCTTATTGCCCAATCTGTCGAAGACACTCAGGCTACGGGCGGGTGAACTCTGTGACTGTCGTACCTCCTCTTCTCCTTCATTCCAGTCTGGATCTGTCTGGTCAGTCTCCACATCAGAAAATCCTTTCTGTGAGGCCTCTTTTTCCGACCCCTCCTCATCACTGTCGAAATCTAACCGAACTGGCGTAACCACCTTTTTCTTCACCTTTCGATCCTTGGAACCCTGTTCTTGCTTCCATTTCTTCAGCTTTTCAGATTTCTTTTTTAAAGAAACGACTTTCTTCTCCATCTTCTTTAACTTTTCTCTAAGTTCCCTATTCGTGACTTCACCATCATGTTCCCTGTCCTCATCACTTCGTCCAACCTCCGGTGTACGATCATCACCAGATTTCCGAGACATCTCTTCCCTCAAGAGATAAAACCAGCCCCTCCTTCTAGCGCCACAAATGTTGTGAGGGAAAATTGGTACAACACTTCAATAAGGTAATTACAAGAATAAGATCAATAAAATCCAGTAATAATGATTGAACCAACCGGGTTTATAAGCCAAAACCCTAGTTTTATGAACCCTAATCCGTGAGGGAGAAGAGTAAATATTTGGACTGAGTTTGCAAGTTCTCCAGGCTTTTAATGACCGAATATGACCTATTCAATCACTTACCAACAACCAGGAGCCAATGTTAGAGGTGTGAATTTGTGTCTAACCTTGCAAAGTGCCTACATACTTCTATATTTATAGAAGATCAAGTCCCATGTAGTTCTTGATAACCCTCCATGATTTGATAAGCCTGATCCTCCATAACAGACCTCATGTGATTGTTTATCCATCCTCTCACGATTATCCAACCGTTACTCCATGATTAATCCATGTATTTTCATGATTTATCCTCCCGTATATACGTGTGTATATATATATCCTATATATACGATGCTAATCCACGATATACACTGCTGTTAGACCGTTCCTATTGTTCAGGAGTTATCTACTGGGTCGTTTTGACGTGTCTTATCTGATTGTCCGCGTTTTAAGGAGCCCCGCAATTGCTGGTGCAATTTCTGGGAACTATCAGGGTTCGCGTGGTTGAACCCCTACTAGTTCACCTGCCACCGGGTTGAACCCCTATCCAGCTTCAACACAGCACTTCCCCTATCCAGGGTTCACACACTTACACCCCTACATGAACATATCCCCAAGCCAACTATCAGAATCCTTATCTTTAATCTATTCCTAAGGCATAATGGACCAATACATCTGCTCGTAGCCCAACTTAATCCTTTCATATCCCGATTATTCGAACCCGTAACCTTAATGGGCCTTAAACCAAGCCCAAGGCGAATTTTAGGCACAACAAAAAGTAAATGTGAAAAAAGGCAAGCGACTACTTACCATTAATTATATTATGTTATTATTTATTATAGGTGTTTTAAAAGTATAAATATCATATATTTATTTTTCTTTTTAATAAAGGGTAAATAAGTAAATTCACGAAGTACCAAAAAACAGGTACCAAAAAACAGGTACCAAAACTTTTAATGTTCCGGAATTTATATAATAGTATAGATTTTTGGACGTCATTTTTGTAGAGTCGAAAAGAGTAATAAAAGAAGGCCAAACAAACAAAGCCTTAAAAAAGAATGAAGTGGCAAAATCGTCACTCAACTTGCAATCAAATCATAGAACTCAAAAAGCTTACAAACGGGTCACTCAACTAATTAAAACTTTCTTATCCATCATTAAACTAAAAAATCTTATAATCAGGTCATCGAACTCAAAAAACTTACAATCAGGTCGAACCCTCCATAATATAAGTTCACAGTATACAATCTTATTGGCATGTTCAATACAAATAAATAAATGATAAATACTTGTCTTTTATAATTATTTCCTTCCCTAAAAATTAGGATATTGAAAAAGAAAATTTAATTTTTAATATGTGAATTATAGATAAATTCAAATTCTCATTCCTACAAATTTGAAAACCATTTCTATTTTGAATATATTAATAATTATTTTCTTCACAAAAAATTAGGACAATAAATAAAAAATTTGATTTTTGATATTTAATTAGAGGAGTTTTAGAAAAAAGATAAATATGATTCAGACGATTTTAAACCTCATGAGTATTCTCTTTTATATAAATTTGGCTTAGAAAAAATTGTGAGTACGTATGCTAGTGACTCCGAATAATGCTCATGTGTCTCTGTCTATTGTCTAATAATATAAGAATGGTTTGGAATTTAAGTTGTGAGAGTTTTCTCGGTCTATAAGATTGAACATGCCAATAAAATTTTGCCTGTTTGGCACAACTTTTTTTAATGGCTTATGGACTTATTTTCGGATAAAATTTTTATATTTTGATAATTTTTTTTATACAAGTATTTAATGTATGTTTAAGATTCAATAAGTTGCAAAAATAAGTTGGAAAATAAGTGTCCGTTTGGCAAAACTTTTTTTAAGGACTTATGGACTTATTTTCGGGTAAAAATTTTATATTTTGATAATTTTTTTATACAAGTATTTAATGTATGTTTAAGATTCAATAAGTTGCAAAAATAAGTTGAAAAATAAGTTGGAATGTTAGGAATCTCTAACTTTGTCTTAAAATAAGTTGACTTATTCTCGAAAAAAGTTCCCCCAAACACCAACTTTGTCTTAAAATAAGTTGACTTATTCTGAAAAAAAATTCCCCCAAACACCCCCATTGTATGCTGTGAACTTATATCATGGAGGGTTCAATGATCTGATTGTAAGCTTTTTGAGTTCGATGACCTGATTGTAAGATTTTTGAGTTTAATGATGGATTAGAAAGTTTTAATTAATTAAATGATTCATTTGTAAGTTTTTTGAGTTCAATGACCTAATTGTAAACCATTTAAGTGACAATTTTGCCATTTCACCGTTAAAAAATCATCAAATTCAAAACCCCAAATCTGTAAAACCCAAACCCTAATTCATCACCTTGTTGTTGAATAAATATCGAGAATCTATTGTTACAGAATTAAAATGGCGTCTCCGAGCACAGCACCTCCTCCACATTATTATTCAACTAGTAATAATAGTAACAAACCTTATTTTGAATGGTACAAGAACCCTGCTGCTTCCTTGTTTCAATTTTCTCACCCTCTCAATCGCAACTCCTCCTCCTCCCCTGCTTCCTCAGGTCTCTCCTCTCTCTCTCTCTCTCTCTCTCTCTCTCTCTCTCTCTCAATCTCTCTCTTTTTTTAATCTCTCTCAATCTCTCTCTCTCCCTCTCTCCCCTCTGCCCCCTATTCATATGATTTGACTAGTATATGATCTAATGATTGTGATAATATTTGGTTTTTATTAAATTGAGTAGAATTTTGTTAGATGCGGAATTTTTAGGCGAAAATGCGTAGCTAATGGTGTACTGAACACCCCACACTTCACTCGAGAACCCATTTTTCGGTTAAAGTGGGGATCACCAAGACCGTCTAACATCTTAAATAGCACTCACTACGGGTGCAAATGTTGCCGAATCACCACAGTTATTGCTATTTTTTTAATGGAATTTTAATTTTCGTGTCATCAATATCACTTGTGAGTTGTGGCAAATTTTATCAAAACATGGTGTCAGCGAGTTGGCAAATGGCAACTCTAATAGTTACTTGTATAATCTTATACATTACTTTCATATGCAAGTCCTTGATAGTAATAGGTATGGTGATATATGACTTTTGACAAATATAAACTCCTATACAAAGGCACGCAAAAGAGGTATACAATGTAAACTATGACACTATCTTGGCATCCGCATCTCTATCGGAGATGCTCTAAGAGCAACTCTGATAGGGGTGCTAAAGAGTGCAAAATCCTATCTGGCTTGACCCTATTGTTTCCTTACTATGGGAGTGTCACAATTTGCAAAGGTGCTTAAGATTGCCAACAAAACTTGCCAACTCTTGGAGCATTTGTCTGCTAAAACTTGCCAAGAGTGATATGAATGTAAGAGAAAAAGAAAATTTGAGAATGTTTGCCACCCTAGCAGGTGCTTTTGTGCTTTTATTGTTCAAACTCAGACCTAGGTAGACTTATAATTTTTAATGGGTCATGTAATAAAAATTATGTATGTTTTTAATGGCTAGGGAACGCAAACTAATCTTCAATTTGGTTATTCCCCCAAAAACCTTTCTTGTTTAAGCTTAATTTTAAAGAACTCTACTGCTATACAAGAGCGCTCAGACCATGACTAAAGATGATGATTCTCCCAAAACCCCAAGGTGATAGGAGAAGGCGCACATGTATCTTATACCTTCGAGGCTTTGACAAAATGCAATTTGTATTTCTCAGATTGCTTGTCATTGCTCTTACGTGTGTTTACGCATCAAGTTCTGGCTGCATGATATCACCTTATATGTGCCCGGTAATTGGACATCTATCACTTGTCACATTAACAACTTTAAATAACACTTTTATTTGCTTCTCATATAATTAGAAAACTTTGGTATCTTTTTCTTATTCCTAAAGTTACAAAGAAGTTTACAAGTCTTGCTTTTTCTTCATGCCAATACTTGTCAGAAGTCTTTAAAAAGATAATCAGTATTTTTTGCTAATGGAATTTTTTCGGTTTTGAACTGTAAAAATATATGTTATAAATTGTATTTATTCCTAAATTCAGAATAGAACTTGTGTTATTTAGGCTGCCTGGTTACACTTATGTTGGGTTATGCATTCGAAAGCGAGTAGAAGGTCTAGGGATTCTTTAAGCATGAAAAAGTGGTGATTGGTTTATAGGTATCTATAGTTTTCAGTAGCCCGTAGGCTTTGCATTTTAGTTTTTTGGAAGTAGTCATTGATCCAACACATATGATCTCACTGTCATAAACAAAATAAAAATGACGGTATCTTTTTCTCGATGTCATCTCAGCTAACTTGCAGCATGTTTTCGTCTGTAGGATACGTAATTACCAATCCCTACCGGCATTTTATTACAAACATTTTTTAAATATAATTCTGTTAGACCATGAGTATGTTGCTTGCTGATGGTTACCAGTCTATTCCATGTTGCCATTGTCAATTTTTTAGTTGCATATGTAAATCAGGTTCTGCTCTTTATTCTGTACTAATCCAGTAATTCCAGGTTCATCAAAAATTGTGGTAATTGAGTCAGAAGAGCAATTCAAAAGGTCACTTCGCAAGGTTCAAGGTAATCTTATTTACTTCTGTTCTGTTGATGTCAGTTTTTACTGTTTTTTTTATTATCATAAGGTTTTTGCTGGACCTCAGATATGAATTTAATTGGTTTTCAGATGAATCACTGTCAGCAATATTTTACTATACCGCGGTTTGGTGTTCTCCATGTAAGATTCCTTGACTCTTGTTATTTTTAAGCACCTATGTAGAATTAAATAGTGAGACTTCTTTTTACTTATTTGCCTATGTAAATTTTTCATCTGACTTTTAATTTATAGGTATTTCATTTTATTTTATATCTTGCAGGTAGGTTATTGTCTCCTATTATTAAGCAGTTAAGTGAGAAGTACCCTCATGTTACTACGTACAAGGTTGATATTGATCATGTAAGATTAACCTCTTCCTAGTATTGTTAGTCCTTTGGCAGCTATAGAGTTGTCTCACTGAAGTATTGTGTAATTGTGAGATAATGGTTGCAGAATAAGCTACAATTTTTGTGTACGCTTCCACCCTCCTGCTATGATTTTTTTTTTTTTAACTCCATTTAAGGACATTCTGTTTACCTTGGTCTCCATGAATGTTCTGGTCAACTTTTTTTCTTGTTTTGTACAAACTTTTTCTCATCTATGTAGAACGTTTCATTGTTTAGTTACTACAAAACTTCCTACTTGTGGCAACTCCTGGATCGAATTTGCTGTAAAAGTACAACAGTTCTTTATCTACATGCTAATCCTTTTACGAACTGGGAATCTTCAAATCACCTAATGTGTTGCCTCTAGTGTGTTTGTCATTATATTGCTCCGGCAGTCATACTGATGCTGAAGCTATATTGCTGAACAAAGTGAGGTAGTAAACTATGTGATTGATTTTCAAATCTTAAGACAAATGCAGAAGTGGAATAGAGCTGGTATTAGCTAGACTGAGTTTGACTTGCCTGATTGTTAGCACAAGTTTGTAGCCAGTCTCATGTCTGTTGCAATGCTTTGGGATCTAGTTGCAACTTGCAAGTATTTACAAACTTGCAAAGCAAAGTTCTGTTGAATGAGGATTTGGAAAATTTACATGTGGTGTTGTCATGTTGATTTTTTTTTTTTCTCATCTCTTTCTGTCTTCTTTTCTTTCATATATTTTTTGATTTTTCTCATGTTTTTATTTTCTCCTTACACTTGGAAACTACCTAGATTCGTGTTAATGACTTTGCTGTAATGTTGATATATATGCCATTATTGTTGATCTGTTTTGCAGAAGGGCCTAGGCAATGCATTGAGCAACATGGATATACACTCTGTGGTAATAATCACTTTTTTTTAGCGGTAGATAAATAGATGTAGTGTTTTTTTTCAAAGATTGGTATCTATTATAGCTGTTAAGTTATGTGTTCTGCTCCAGTGATGAAGTTTTATCATGTAGTTGTCATATCGTTCCAATTGCTGAAGCTCTGTATTGAGCTATGTGTGGAACTGAAGGGACAACTGAGGAGCTCTGTTTAAAGACCCCCCCCCCCCCCCTTGTTACCCTAAGGAACCTATTTTATATTCTGAAATATCCTGTATTTTTTGTCATATGGTTAGTACATTTTATTGTCTGTATGGTATACATATAAAAAGAATCTAGAATCTAGATCTATTAAAAATTCTACTCTACGTTGGTAAAGTTTCAGTTTGAAGCTTAAACTAAAGTGAGATGATCATTCGTCGCAATAACTTGAGTTCTTAAGTAGTCATATGAACCAAAAAAGGTACACTAGGTATATCCAACCATAACAGTCTGAGCGTGAAATTTTGTGCTGCTAGAGATGTGGGGAAGCCGGGAAGGTGCGGAAGATCTTTTTTTGCTTTACACCTTGATGCGGAACAAGGAATTATTAAATTAATTTGTATGTATTTTACATTATTATTTAGAATTAAAAGTAATTATAACTGATTAGGTATAAGCATATTTATTAGGAAGATTCTAGATTATTCTTTTAGAATAATAAAGATTTGTTTCCTTCAATTAATTAGTTATACATATCTGGAAAAAAAGGGAGATGTAAACTTTTAGAGCAATTCTTACTTTGTGGTGCATTCATATATTATGGAATTTGGTTTCGGTTGCCTTAGGTTTTTTTTTTATTGATAACTTTATCTTCCAGCTTATTTTAAGCGTTTAGGTATTCAAACCATTCATTTGTATGCTTTCATGTACTTGGGTTGGCTCCAATTCTTAAGGTCAACTTGATATCTTAGAAAATCGTAAGTTACAAAATACGAACCCTCTTATTGTGAGGCACTGAGGTGCTTATAATTTTCTCCAGTCTGTATTATTCTGTGTGATACTGATTATTTCTTTTGCTGCAGCCATACTGATAATTTTCTTTTGCTGCAGCCAACAGTCCACTTATTCCGTAATGGATTAAAGGCCAATGAAGTAATTGGGGCCGATGTTCAACTATTAAAGAACATGATGGAAAAGCTGTACACATGATTTTCTTTACAAAGGCTTGTGTATATTCTTTCGAAGTACAAGAGTGCAGAAGAATTCTTACCAGCTCAAGTATAATCTTGTTGGTTCATTTAGCATTCAAGTTGTGGGATATATATACAAATCAGTGAATTGTCCCTACTACACATGTTTCTCTTTTGATATATTTGTAGATCAAATGAATATTTCGTTTTCCAATTAGCCCAAATTGGATCATAGTTACTCCTTTCTCTCATTTTTTTTTCCCTGTTTTGATTTTTTACATTATTCATTATAAGCGGTTGACTACTAATTTACGTATAATTTATAAGATAAAATATAGTAATGTGTGATTATGTTTGATTCGTATTTGTGAATACCTTAATATAATGAAGTTTTTATATTTTATACTAATACAAATTAAAAATATTAATAATAAAAAATATGCATGGGCAAACGTGTCCCGCCCATAAAGAAAAGTAATAAGAGACGTTGATATCGATTGAAGTCGACTATCTTGATTATCATTTTCTCACACCAACTTAATTTTTCCTAATTAATTAATGTGAGAATCAAATCTCTTTTAACGTTATATATATATATATATATATATATATATATATTGAATAATTAGGTTTATATGCCTTACAAGTTACAAATGAGTATCTATTCTTATAAATCGTGGGATGAGCGAAAATCGAATCCATGAAACGATTAAGAGATAAGTCCTTAACTAAGGATCCGAAAAAGGAAAAATGCAATAAAATAAGTGATGTATCTGGTACTTCTAAAAGTATATAATATTGCCTTAAATATTTTAATTTGAAGATGAAAAAGCTATTTGATCACAATTTGGGAGAAGGCATGGATGCAATAGAATCAAAAATACAATAAAAAAATATGTGAAATTGCGTATTAATATAACTAAGCAGGCCATATAGAAATATATAGAACAAACCTCTTAAATACAGATCTCTCCAAAAAAAAAAAATAATAGTATTTTTTAAAAAAGTTATACAAGTTATATACAGTTAAACCTCAATAAATGAGTGATAAATGAATACGCTAAGATTGAAAAATTTTATTCATTAATTAAAATTATTCATTTGTTGAGATCAAAACTGCACCGTCTCTATTACATCGGGATCGAAAAAAATTATTTATTTGATGAGATTATTCGTTTATCAATCAAAGTTCTACTGTATTGTGTAATGTGTTATTTTAGAATTAAGATAGAAAAATCTAATTTTATGACACCCCCGTTAAAAAACAAAAAGTAGAAAATGAAGCTAAAAGGAACAGTAATTAGCCCATGCCATATATCCAAACAAGCCTCCCTAGTGTATGTGAGCTAAAACAAAACCAATGTCAATCTTCTTCTCAAACCCCACTTTGCTAAGAAATGGGTTCAGAAGCCTCATGTTTTTAACCCCATCTGTATCTATATCTTACTCTACTTGTTCTGTTCTTTCTTCTGATGATTCTCGCCGGAAAAAATGGAGGCAGCCGGTTGTTTCAGCTCTTGAGCTTGGTGGAGTTAAAATTGCTAAAGAGGGTAATTAAATTGCAAACCCCAAGTCTTTAAATATGTTGTTTCTTTATAAAGTTTGAATCTTTTTTGCGTTTAATGTATTGGGTATGTGTTGAAATGTTGTATTGTGTGATAGGATACTGAAAGTTGCAATTTTTATTTAGCAAATAAAAATGTTGCAGTATTTATTAATTTTGTGTGGTTTTTTGGACACCACAGTTTGATAGTCTAGTTCATTTTAGTACAAGGGTTTCGACTTTCGATGCGTATCTGCATTTATGTGAAGTAGTCTGCTTTTTGAATTGATGTACTGCAGTTTAGAGTATTGTGTTCTGGTTTGATTTCTTTTGGTTTTGGTATGTAGATGTGGTTAAAGAAGACCCGACAAACAATGTTCCTGACTCGATATTTTCGAAACTTGGAATGCAACTTCACAGAAGGCCTACGCATCCTCTAGGGATATTAAAAAATGCCATCTTTGATTATTTTGATACCAATTATCCAAACAAGTTTGACAAGTTTGATGATCTCTGTCCAATTGTTTCGGCTAAAGAGGTAATAGACTGTTACTTGCTCACTTGTTTTCTACTATTTTCTTAACTTCCGTTGTTGGAGGAATTTGGTAACTAGATTTTTAAAAAAGGCTAGTGTATTTAAGAAATCACTTGAGTGCAATAAAGTAACAGTAACAAAAGTAGAGAGAGGAAGTACAATAATTGGAGAGAAAGTATTGCACTATTGCTTATGTATATGTGTTTGTGTATATAGTATAGAATGTTTGCCTACTAGTTTGGCACCTTCTATTATTAGACCGAAGTAGGAACCATCACAATCAGCCGTTATCTGTACTATTTGCGTATGTTCTCACTAGCTACATGTATCCACTTAGGGCAGCTGCTGCGAGAACCATGATAGCACCAGTACTTATCCTTGACCGCCACCAATTGTGTATTCCTTGGGCAGTGACCCCATAGGGAAAACTTGTACGTATTGGTGAAGGATAAAGATGGTGGCGTGAATGCGCATTTACAGATATCCGGCGAGGTCCTTTGAACAGCTCATATCCCAGACTTTTCTGGACTGATCATGTGCTCACTGGGCCCCAATCTTTACTGGATGAGTTTTATGTCCACTAATGTGGACTCTTCTTTTGAGATGACCAAATTGCAGGTTTTCTAGGCTCACTGCCATGTAGCTAGCCACAAGATTATGCTACAAGAACTTCTATTCACTGGTCATTTCTAGATTTTAAAAAAAGAAATAGAAAAGAACAAAGGCGCTAGACTTCCCTTGTCAAGAAAAAAGGTGCGAGTCTTTGTATGCAGACATGCTGTCAGTGCATATAAATGGCGCACAAACTCTGAGCACTCTAGAAAGTGGTTTCCCTTCACACGTGATAGTTGTTTCCACATTATAAGATTGCTTTGTATTATTAGGTGCAAGTCAGGAGATTAAAAATAAATGTCTCTATAGACCAGCAGCTGCTTCACATGTTCTTACAAGATTGATGTTCATCTCTTATTGGTCTCACTTTATTCATGTACATGTTTCGACTTCTGGTGATATTTGAATCATTCGATGTTCTTGTCAAGTTTATTGCATGCAATTCCTTATAATGAGGTGATCCATATTCAAGATAGTTCATAGTCGTATGCAGACTAGCTGTACAAATAGTAGTATGCTGGTGATTTTCTGTTTGTGTGCTTCTACCCTTAACATAGGAATACTATGACTTGCAGATCTAATAAACTAGAGGAAGTGACTGTAGCTAGCTAATTAGCTTTAAGTTAAAACTATAAATGATTGCAAATCGTTAGAAATTATTACAACCAAAACAGTATAATATCACAATTAATAAGAAAAAGTCAAAAAAAACATAGAGACTTCTGCTGGACCCTTTGACTTAGTTACACAATTCTAACCCCTGATGTTAAAAATGTTGAGGTCCTTGGGCTTGCATTTTTAATCATTCAGTGTAGCGAAGTGCATCATTATTCATTATCCAGCTTGCCTGGTGCTACTTGCTTTAATTTACTACAATTGTAAATAACGGGAAAGGATGACCAACTGCAGAACTATATTTTGATGTCTAAGGACCAAGGATTAAGGATTGTTTATCAATACTAATCCGATATCCCCTTTTTAATGATTTGTGACAACAACTCTTGAGCGTTCACTTTAGATTTAACGCATTACACTGTTTTCGCTTGCTTTTTTTATGGCTGAAAGAAGAAACTGCAGATAAAAAGATTAGATTGAAATGCATGTTGGAGGACATTACTCCTCCGATGGTAATAAGTGCTCAATTAAGAGGCATTCTAATACCATATTCATTTTCTGCAGAACTTTGATGATGTCTTAGTGCCCGCAGATCATGTTAGTAGGAGTTATAATGATACATACTATGTAGACTCTGAAACTGTTTTAAGGTGTCATACAAGTGCACATCAGGCTGAGTTATTAAGGAAGGGACATACTCATTTTCTTGTTATTGGAGATGTATACCGCAGAGATTCCATTGATGCAACTCATTATCCCGTATTCCATCAGGTTCTATTTCGCTTATTGCAGAAACAATCAGTTTAGCCATTGCCTTCTAATATCTAAAGTAGTTTTGAACTTAAACAATGTAGATGGAAGGGGTTAGAGTTTTTTCCCCAGATGACTGGGAGGCATCTGGAATGGATGCTACATCTTATGCTGCTGGGGATCTCAAGACATGTCTTGAGGGTTTGGCAAGCCACTTGTTCGGTAAGATCTTGTGCATCATTGAGATCCATCTAGTAAGATGGTCAACATAAGTCCAATTTATTGAGTAGTGTAGACCTCATAAATTTTGGAATTGTTGTTGAAAAGTAGCAACTAATTTATGCTAAATTAGATGTCTGGAATGCTGTAATGAGTGGAGGAGGCACAGCAGATACTTTAAATAGTGAAAAGTAATTTTGAGTTGAAGAAATACCTAAAGATGCAATTCCTATAAGTGAAGCCGGAGTTGTGTATCAGAATAATGCTATATTGCCATATGATTAAGTCTGTTATTGCACTGTTTATTACTTCAGAGTTCATTGGTTCCCCACATGTTGAACTGATTATACTTGCGGTCTCTGAAAACAGTAGACTCTGGAATCATAGACTCTGAAAGACCAGTATTGACTCTGACTTGTAGACTCTAAATTGCAGACTCTGATTCTTCAGTTTTCAAAATTGATCTTAGTCCTAGACTCTGTTTGCAGGGGCGTACCCCCAGTGAAACTGGAAGGGACCTTGGCCACCCCCAGCTTTCCAGCACAAGCATATTAGTATACTGAAGGAATGCTTTGAAATACTAGTATATTATTCATTAGGTCCCAGCCATCAGTTTTTAATTGGACAAGAATAGAATTTACAATGTAAAAAACTAACGATAAGGCATAAGCTCATATCATACAAAGAAAGGAGGGGACTATCAAACAAAAGCCCACAGTTAAAAAGTCCATGTAAATTAAAAAACAAAATAAATCTATTTAAACGGAAAACGTAGTTTACATATTGCAACAAAACTAAAGAATGGAGGCTCGAATTAAACATGCAGCACAGGATTATTTTATAGCTTTATTGATTATTTGTTAATTTTTCTCTCCAATTGCTTCAATTTAAACTAGTCAACTAAGCTTATGATTCTTAATTTCATTTGTTCCTCGCACATATTCAGTCATCATGTTAGTTTAGCTTGGAGATTGTAGATCTAATTACAGATAATATTTGTTACTTAAAAAAGCGGACATCTAGATTTTTAAAAATTATTAATTAAAAAATTTATTTTTTTATATTTCGATTTATTTTTGGCCCTCTCCAACAATTGATCCTGCGTCCGCTCCTGTCTGTTTGTGTGAGAAGGTTACGTGATTCAATTTTATTCTGTACATCATCAACATATGAATTTATTCCTAACACCATATCTTGATATCTGTATTACTATATAAATTGCAATATGATTGTGACTGAAATTCCTTACTGACTTAGAATCTCTTATTACTATATAAATTGCAATATGATTGTGACTGAAATTCCTTACTGACTTAGAATCTCTTAATACTTCAGGGGCTGTGGAAATGCGTTGGGTTGACACTTATTTTCCTTTCACCAATCCATCATTTGAACTCGAGATATACTTTCAGGTACTCATACTTTATTACATTTTTGTTTGTAAGCTGTTAAAAGATTGCCTAAGCTTTTAAACAAATGTGACAAATAAGAAAAAGAATACGTACCAAAAAAAAAAATTCAGCGATCTTCAGTTTTAATAGAATCATCATTGATTTGAAAAACATCTCTTTCGATATGTCTTCCAACTATCATTCAACCGTACTTCTCCTATTTTGTTGCAAAGAACAACTTCTATTATTCTATAGGAGAAATTCCGCTCTCAACTGTTGCAGTTGCAACCACCAACCTTCCAATGTTAGCTTCACTGCATATAAAACCAAGATGATTCAATTTCTTTTTGTTTTTTTTCAACCAATTTTCAAGCAAGGTCCAGCAAGTCCTTTAAATTGTTGGAACCGTCATATTTTTTCAAATCAGTAATATATTTGAATTTTTCCCATTTTTTCAAATTTGAATTTTGAAGTATAAAATTGTGCAAGCTGAATCAGTTGTGGTTTGTTTAAAGCCTAAAAGGAATGATGTTGATTAAGACAAGCTATGCTGTGACTTCTGGAATGGCCAGATCCTGTAGTGTGACAGTGGGCAGAAGGAATTCTCAGTTTAAGAAGCATTCATCTGAAAAATGTTAAGAAAATTTAGTGGCATTAGTTTTCTCACTTGCCCTTGCTCAAGTCTGCCGCTTGCAAAGAGCAGTAAAACAGGACTACCATGCAGGGTTGTCACGGCGTCCATATGGCGTCGTAACAACCTTGCTACCATGTTAATTCTCGTGAAATGATATATGGTATATGTATCAATTTTCTAATTCATAATTAACTGATTAGGACAAGTGGCTGGAGGTTCTTGGATGCGGGGTGACAGAGCAGGAGATACTAAAAAGAAGTGGTAAAACCAATAACGTTGCTTGGGCTTTCGGACTTGGATTGGAACGTTTGGCGATGGTTCTGTTTGACATACCTGATATTCGACTATTCTGGTCAAGTGATGAGAGATTTACTTCTCAAGTAACTCTAATGAACTTTAACAGAATTTTTTATTTTGTAACGTGAATTTAAAGCATTGATTATTATTTTGGTAGCTCATGCTTTCAGTCATGGCTGAATTAACCAATCAGTTCAACTAATGTTTCTATTTTTCCTTTTAAAAGATCCTTTCTTCAGCCTTAGATCATGTAACTGCGCACTAAGTTGCAAGTTTCCTTTTCTCCTGTATGCAGTTCTTAAAAGGTGAACTTGGGACGAAGTTCAAGCCATATTCAAAGGTTTGATGTTCTTTTCATCTGGTACATGTTATGTACAATTTTAATTTATCAGGTGTTAAAGGTGAAATTTCAAACCAGATTGTGTTGGCAGCTGTGCATGTTGCCCAAATGCTTAGAAATATTAACCAGACCGTGTTGGCTGATCTGTATGTTGCCCAAATGCTTAAAAATATTGTAGAAATTGTATTAACATGATTTTGATATCTGTTCCCAGTATCGGAAATTCAGCTGCTTGCAATTTTGATAACATCAATAGTACTTGCAATTTCCCTTTGACAGAAGTCCACTTCTTTTTGCAGTATCCTCCATGTTTCAAAGATATGAGCTTCTGGCTAAGTGATTCATTTACCGAAAATAATCTTTGTGAAATTGTTAGAGGTGTAGCTGGGGATCTTGTTGAGGAGGTAAGTTAATCCGTGTTTATGCAATCAGTATTGGACACTTTATACTAGACACTCCATTTTATAGAAAAAATATTAACTTGGTCAATTTTACAAGTACTTTCTACATAATAAGTATGTTAATATTTTTTTAAGAGTAATTTGCACTTTGTACCCATTAGCTTTTACATTTTTGTTGATTTGGTCTTAAACTTTATTATGCGACACTTTACGTCCCAATGGTTTGTTGACCAATTCATTTCACTTGACCACTTTCCATCCATTTCCACCGTTAATGTTAACTTGAAAGGGTAATTAAGTCTTTTTTAATGTTAACGGTGGAAATGGATGGAAAATGGTCAAAAGGGTGCGAAGTGAATTGGTCAAAAAACCATTAGGATTTCAAGTATCACAGATTAAAGTTTAAGACCATTAGGATTTGGTCTTAAACTTTGTTATGCGACACTTTACGTCCCAATGGTTTGTTGACCAATTCATTTCACTTGACCACTTTCCATCCATTTCCACCGTTAATGTTAACTTGAAAGGGTAATTAAGTCTTTTTTAATGTTAACGGTGGAAATGGATGGAAAATGGTCAAAAGGGTGCGAAGTGAATTGGTCAAAAAACCATTAGGATTTCAAGTATCACAGATTAAAGTTTAAGACCATTAGGATTTGGTCTTAAACTTTGTTATGCGACACTTTACGTCCCAATGGTTTGTTGACCAATTCATTTCACTTGACCACTTTCCATCCATTTCCACCGTTAATGTTAACTTGAAAGGGTAATTAAGTCTTTTTTAATGTTAACGGTGGAAATGGATGGAAAATGGTCAAAAGGGTGCGAAGTGAATTGGTCAAAAAACCATTAGGATTTCAAGTATCACAGATTAAAGTTTAAGACCGAATCGACAAAAACGTAAAAGATAATGGGTGCAAAGTGCAAATCACTATTTTTTTTAATAAGAGTCACTGAAAAGTAGAAAATATCTTGGCACTGTCTTTGTCGTGATTAAAAGTTCCAAGGTGGTGGCATAGTCTAACAATGGACAAGCAAGGCGGTGGCATAGTCTAACAATGGACAATCCCTTAACTATTTAAGGGGGTTACTCGAACGAATCACACCGCAAGGGAATGAACAATTGCATTGCAGTGTCTTGAACGAAGTGTTATGGTTTAATTTGGTTGGTTATGATCAGCAGTAGTAAATAGTATGTACCAGTCCTCTGCTTTGATGATGTTCTGGAAGTTTTACAAGCTTTCCTGATTTAAACTATGAAAATTGTTCTACTAGATAGCTGAAGCCAAACCAGCTATGAACTTTATCCTTAATATCAAAGTTAAGAAGCGAACAATAAGGTTTACTCTGTAAATAACGTTGACTTGTTTATACTATATTACTATCGATACATCTTCACTCCACTTTTATATAGATGAGAATCGAGGTTAGTATAGGACTCTCTAGTAAGATAAGCTACATAATATATAAACCTTATAACAAATCATAATTGCAAAACAGGGCTACATGTACATAGTTTTATCTGATCTTCTAAATCTTGCCTTTTTTATCAGGTGCGATTGATCGATAACTTTACCAACAAGAAGGGAATGACTAGTCATTGTTATAGGATAGCATATCGCTCCATGGAGCGTTCTCTAACAGATGATGAAATTAATGAACTGCAGGTACTTATATTATTCTATAGGAGTACTAGTAATCTAGGCGTGTTCATCATATAAACTATATGAACATGAATTTTGTGTTTTCACATCGAGTGTTTCTTTTAACCAAATATATTGGCCTTTTATTGGTATCTGTACTGATTGTCATTGCAGTGGAATGTACGAGATCAAGTGCAGAGCAAGCTGAATGTCGTTTTAAGATAAGTATACTTAGTATATTCCAAGACACATTTAAGTGTCCCCAATCACGTACATTTTTTCCCCCATTTTTCCTAATTACAGGTATTAATTTTCATGTAATTTTCCAAATATTATGTGTGTTTTTTGTTTGCTGGAATATATAAACAATACATAATTTATTACTTCAGTTAAAGTTTCCATGAATTATTGAGTTTACAGATATCAAAAGTTATCCTTTGATGTAGTCATGTAGCACATAATTCCATCTTTAATGTTAACTATAACATTGTATGGTGACATATCTGCACACAGAGGATATTGCACCAAAACGATTAATTGATTGAGTTTTATCAATTTTCTTTTAAATATTCCCTGAGTGGTGAAAGTTCAGAGGCTCTAAAAATTATCCTTCAGTTTCTTTTTCTAGCTCTTTTCCAAGTGGTAGATGTTGAAGTACCCAGCCCAGAATGTAGAGTCAGCTCAGTCAAGTCACTTGATGATATTTTGTAGTATCAGATAGGTATAGCTAAAAAGTGTTAATAGGTCCTTTATAGCCCTAGACGCCACGTTACTAACCAGGTACGGTTAGCTTGTGGTGAAATGATGTTACAGTTGAGTAAAAAAAAAGGGATTGTCACTAGTCAGGCAATGTCCATACATCAAAACTTTTAACTGTCTTTTCAAATTTCTACTTAATTGGAAGGATGGAAAGTTACAAGTGCTTTCAACCAAAGGTATTAGTGTATTTAACAAAGAAAATTAAACCAAGCGTATATCCCAACACTGAGGTCTGAGGATGGTAGGATGGTAAGATGTTCTGATGATCATAAAATGCTAAACTTTACTTTATATTAAAGATCATAGTGTATGTTCACATAGGAGATAATATCATACATATTAACCTTCAATAAAAAGAAATTTAGCTATAATATAGAAGAAAAGGTAATTAAGCAAGTTCATGAAAAAAGATACTAATGACTTGAAGCATCTCGAAAAGATTCTTAAACAAGCTTTTAAATCCAAAAATAAAGAGCATGAGAAATAATTGGGTTCCAAGAGATTTTTAGTGGTTCTTATAAAGTTTAAGAGCCTATTCTTTATTCTCATTTTTAAGAGTTACCACATGGTTCATAACAGTTTTCTATTAATAAAATGTTCACTTGTACATGGTTGAATATAAATATTTGTCATAATTGGGTTTGAAATATTAATAAAACATAAATTAGCAGCCAAAATAAAGAGTATTGTTGGAATTGATACAAACATATATGTATTGACTTGCTAAGAGTCATATAATTTATATTATATATAGAGCATCTCCGAGAGATTCCTGCATTCATTCTTAAAAATAATATAAACAAATGATTTTTAGGAAGTTATTATATTGATTTATGTGTTAAACTCCAACAACACTCTTTATATTAACTTTTTATTTATATTTTATTCATATATCAACGTTATGGTTATAAAAATCGGTAATCGGTATAAATCGGTTGAGGTAACGATTTAAGATTAATCGGATAATCGGGGATTAATCGGAAGGATTAATCAGAATATTAATCGGATATTATAATAGTATTTAATATATTAGTCTAATTTACAATTAAACATATCATTTTAAATAAATTCATAGGATTAATCGGATTTCACAAATCGAATCGGTTGGCTACCTTATAGAGGATTAATCGGGGATTAATCGGTTAAATCGGGGATTTTTAGAACCATGACGTTACTATGACAAAAAAGTTATGTAAGAATTGAAGGAAATGTCTTATCTTATTAATAAAATAAAAGTGGAGCTATTAAGTGCTCTTAAAAATGAACCTTAGAAGTGAGTCCGTTGGAGCTACATTTTAATTCATGATCTTCATTTTTTTTTATCTTAACTTTTTAACTTGAAAAGTGTGTGCTCTGTTACAAAGATCTCTGAAATCTCTCTTTTAGAATGCAATGTCCAATAAAGATATATCACCAGAAATGTTACACATGTTGGAAGACAGAAGAGAAGAAGAAAGTAACAGTTAAGTGAAATAGTAATAAAGCCTATATAGTAGGTATGACAGGGTTAAAGGGAAAAGGACAGAAGAAATAGCAGTGGTCAACATAATTTGTGACAATGATAGGCTCTCAGACTTCTGATTCGACTACACTCTGTGACAAAGATTTGTCTCCGATTGGGGGAAATAAGGGGAAGGGGAATCCTTCAAACTTCAAAAATCAAACCATCAAAATTGCTAGCAACCCTTTGTTTCAAAATACTAGTATTCCTTTTGACTTGTGCACATTTTTAATATATACAATTTATAAAATAAAATAGGTCCACAAATTATTTTTAGAATTTTCTAGTATATTTTAAATAAAAAAATTTGACATTAAACATCTATTTAGGAAAAAAAGTTAAAAAAATTGTGAAATACTATTAAAATCCATCACAGTACCAAACATGCTGTGAAATCTCTTCACATCAAGAACCCATAGTCCATAGATCATCACCACTGCAGCACTGGTAAACATTTCTCAGGAAGCAGATGCAATCACCTATAATATAATCAAGATCATCCACCATCATCTTTTAGTACCAAACTACTTATTCATTTCCTTATTCGTTTATGGCCCAGCCTTGTTAGTTGTTACCATGACAATGATTTTGTAATTCCAGCCTGTTACCGTGAGTCCGTGACAATGATTCCAGAAACGTTGTTGTTGTGACAACCCGGATCAAATTTATACCCCCTCTGTCCATTCCTTTTCTTATCATTTCAAAATAGGGTGTTTGACACGCATTTTAAGGTGGATTTTTAGTATAGTTCCATAATTTAATTTTTAAATTTTCTTTTTTGTATAAAAATAGAACAATCCTATTTTTATACAAAAAAAGAAAATTTTAAAAATAAGTTATGGAACTATACTTAAAATTTACCTTAAAATGCGTGCCAGAAAGTGACAAAAAAAGTGTAAAGAAATGGATAGGACGGAGGGAGTAATACTTTTCAAAAATCAAATTTTACATGGTTCGAATTCATTGTCTGTCATGGATTCAAATTTTGTCGAAGAAAAATGTGTACATGTGTTAATTAAAAAAATCATATAATTTTTTTATACCAGTACCGAATTTATATTATTTTTTCTTAAATTTACCAATTTGTTTAGCTGTCACTACTTGTCACTGAGTAGCTGAATAGGATTAGGTCTCAATTTAACAGAACATACTTACCAAACGATCGATACCAAATTTAACATGGTAAAACATTTACAAACATGGAAATTGGTTCCTGGCTAAGGTTGAATGCCAACCACTTACCAAAATGTTTTATTACGGAATAAAACATTGAATGAAACATCGCGACAGATGATTGACATCTAACGTTGGAAGGAAAATGTAACCATATAATAATGAATTATAGTAGACGGAATTATGACTATGCACCTTGGTTGTAAAAATCGGTAATCGGTATAAATCGGTTGAGGTACCGATTTAAAATTAATCGGGTAATCGGAGATTAATCGGAAGGATTAATCGGAGTACTAATCGGATATTATAATAATATTTAATATATTAGTCTAATTTACAATTAAACATATTATTTTAAATAAATTCACAGGATTAATCGAATCAGTTACTTACCTTACAGAGGATTAATCGGGGATTAATCGGTTAAATCGGGGATTTTTAGAACCATGCTATGCACATACATTGGAACCTTGAAAAGCTGATGAAGCCCCATAATATTCTTCTGCAAAAATATCATGCACTTCATCATTGAACTTAGCTTTCGTTTCTTTTGTTTGACAGCGGAGTATTTTGTATTTCTATTTATTTCACACTAAGAAATTAGAATTAATTTTTAAAAATATTGCTGGTGAGCATAAAGTTGCTCGACATAATAACCACCAGTTCCCCAGCAGTCCAGCACTGGGCAGTGGCCATAACGCTTCATTTTGCTTTATAAAATGTTCCCTTTGTTCGACGCCAGTTGCATGAATTATGCGTGGCAATAGCTGAGGACTGAGGAGTGCAACGTATTAGGGCCTGCCTAGGTTACTTTCGTGGGCATGGCGTGATTGTTACAACATATTTTAACGATGAAAATTATGTAGTACAAATTTTAAAATGTTGGGGAATTGAGTGATAACTTGGATTTTTTTTAAATCGTGTGAACACTTTCAGATTGAAATTATTTGTGGTTCACCCAAATAATTCAATCGGATAAAGTCAGAAATTCTGCAAGAAGAGATAATGTATTTTGCTGTGTATTTCAAAATGAACCAGTGGGTAAAATGATCAATGCAACACCTATATATAGATGTCAACAGGTGTGTTTTTTGCCAATAGACACATCTCAAGATGTGTCTTTTCCCAATAGACACATCTCATTCCAACAGTCATGTCCAATACCAACAGACACATCTCAAGATGTATCTTTTCCCAATAGACACATCTCAAGATGTATCTTTTCCCAATAGACACATCTCATTCTAACAGATGTGTTTAATGCCAATAGACATGTCTCATAAGCAATAATTCTGAAATCATAACGAACTCGAACAGAACATGCACTCCGCACTCTCCCGACTTGTTCGATGTAACATTACGATTACATTGATCAACTAGTCAATCCAATTACACTAAAATATCCAACATAAAATTTATACGTAATTGAAGATTTATAAAAGAATGACTTTATATTCTGATTTTATGAAGGATTAATTTTCAACCATAGCTATATATGAAGGTAAGAAATGTCCATCCTGATTTGTGAAGTTGAAAGCTTGGGATTAGTTTAGTTGAACAGGTCCCATTCACATGGTCTATATAGCCCACTTACCAATATCCATGTGCCTTCTCTGATTCCAATCAGATCAACACAAATGTTTAACCCTTGTGTCCTACTCCCTCTTTCCTATTCATTTTTAGCTAGTTCTTTTTCATTACTTCACATATTTTAAGGCTCCTCTAAAGCATAGTTTCATAATTTATTTTTTAAATTTTCAAAAAAGATAATTAATTTAGAAAAAATGATCACAAATTTATATTGAAAATTGGAAATGAACATGTTTTATGGAAAAATTCTCTCAAATTAGACTAATATTGTGGGAGTGAGAGAGTAAAAATCTCTTGCGATAAACAGACAATTTTGTTCTAATTTGTTTAAACTTAGATAGTTTAATTTGTCTTATAGAAAGGGACATGAAAGCATAGGAAGTGTGAATGTGAAACGAGGTTTGAGTCACTTCAAGAAACATCATCCAGGCATCCTGTTCAACTCAGACACTTATGGTTTACATTTTTCTTTTCGTTATTTCTTTGTCGTCGGCAACAAGATTTGATATCTGGGACTAACATGGAGATTACAGCCGTATAAAGATATTTGAGAATAGAATTGTTGCATGATGTCAAACCAAGTACCACATCGAGAAGATAAGAGAAAATTTTCTTATATTTAATCAACCAATAATTCCATTAGTATGAGATTTTTTGGCATATGTTTGAAAATAAATTCGTGCGAACTCAATTCAAAGCGGACAATATCATACTATTGTGGAGTTATGACTTGTTCGTGGATCAACATAACTGTCTCACCCACATTCGCCATATGGAACTTCAAAATTGGATAGACATTTCAAATTAAGCTAGTGACAAAGAAAATGTTAGCACAGGCACAATTATATATTCTTGCTAATGAAAATCTTGCATACAAAAAGTATTAATTAATTTTCCGAGAAATTCACTGGCCAACTTACATACAGATAATAAGATTAATTAGCAAACAAAAGAGATGATAAAATTATTGCTAAAGGTTGAGAAGTTATCATTGTAGTCTTGAGCTCACTTTTCATACCAGGGGAGATCTATGAGGAGCTCCCTTTCTTCTATTGTTAAGGGACAGCATTATCTGTTGTGAAAATCCTGAATTGTCCCGGTCATGACTAGAGCAGGACGAGCCTTGGCAGTAATGTAATGGATCCTCAATGCTGTCCTTGTGGGTATTTTGGTCCATTTGGACCCCTTGAAATTGCGAGAAGTGGTAGTCAGATTTGTCAAACCTATTAATGCTTGAAACATCTTCACCTTGATAAACCATATGATCGACCTACAAAACAACATTTCAAGAACCATAATGCTTAGTGTTCTCAACATTTCGATGACCATAACGCTTAGTGTTCACGACATTTCAGAACTGATGATTGTAGATAATTGAAGGACACAATCAGGTGCATGCATGTACATGTAATGGAAGGAGAAGAATGGAGAGATACCTTGCATGACAGAGAACAAAAGTGAAATGGCTCCTGGAGAATTCTTTGACAGGTGAAGCAAGTATTATTGCCGGGGCCCTTATTGGAAGACCTAGTCTGTTCCCTTTCTTTCAAGAATATCGCTTTCGCACCGTTTATGGTGTAGGGCTGCCACATATACAAACTATGTGCTATTAAGATCCCATTATAAATAAACTTTCATCCACATTTTATAAAGGCCATGTTTGCAATTAGTTGATAGCTGTTAGCTGTAGCCGATTGAATTAGCTGTTTTAACTAGCGGATTTAAATTAGCTGTTTTGACTAGCGAATTGAAATAGCTGTTTTTATTAGCGGATTTAAATTAGCTTTTTGATCCTAAACCTTTAACTCAAACCTCTAACAACCAAACACTCACATTAGATGTTTGATTTGGTCAAATCTCTAATCTACCCCAAACTTCTAATTTCACCTCAAACCTCTAACTTCCAAACACCCCCAAAATGTTGCTCCTTCTTCAAATACTAATAAGAAATACTAATAAGAGCAAGTCCAATGTAATGCTATCTTTAGTTTTATTGTTATATTATAATATCAAATGCTAAAAAACTCAATGCAAAAGGGTTCTACAATTGGATGCAAATATGCATAAATGCATCATTGGTTCTAAATTTGAAACCAAGGATGTATTTATGCATCCATGTCAAATCATCATTTAATCCTATATGAATTGTTTGTTGATGAATTTTAAATGAAAATTAGGAGAGAGAAAGAAAATTTAACTAAATTTAGCATTATTTGGATACAAAATACAATTAGCATTGGAATTGAAGTTATGTTTTAACACCAAAAAATATTTTTTGATGCTAAATTATAGCAATAGTTATAACTATTCTATATCTAGTATGAGGCTTGTACTAAATTTAGTGTACCAAACCAATAACCAATAAATATCCTATGTTTTGTTGTATAGATACTTAGTTATTTCACGGAAAAATGAGGATTAAGTAAGTTTTAAAAGAATGAAAATCTTTGAAAGTAGTAAATACATGGATAATCACATAACATTATACACATTGGTGTATATTGGTTTTGGAAGAAGAGAAAGACAAACATTGTATCACAGACTTTATTATTACTTTGGAAAATGAAGAGTAAACCAAGTTTCAAGAGTCAAACCTTGAAATAATAAATACAAGGATACTTCCCAAAGAAGAGAAAGACATTTATCATGTACTCCTTGTATCCGAATGAGTTGTAAATAAAAAAGACTAAATTGCAATTTGCAATCCTTTAGTTCGGATCAAAATCAGTTTGGTACTCATAGTTTGCATAATTACAGTTTGCATTCCTAAGAATGTTTGGGTGTTGCAAATAGCACCCCTTTCGTGTATTTTTACCAAATTGCCCCTGATATTTTGGTAAATTCAGAATACTTAATTATATTTTGATCCCTAAAGTATGAAATGTTGCATACATGAACCTTTGAACAAAAAGTTTCGAATTTTCATAAAATTTTTCGAATTTTTCCTAAATTTTTTCGAATTTTTCCAAACGATGCACAGAAAACATCGAAAAAAATTAGTAAAAATTCCAAAAAATTTAGTAAAAATTCGAAAATTTTTATGAAAATTCGAAACTTTTTTTCCCAGGGTTCATGTATGCAACATTTCATATTTTAGGGATCAATATAGAATTAAGTATTCTGAATTTACCAAATTATCCCTGGGTTTTTGGTAAAATTACACGAAAGGGGTGCAATTTGCAACGCCCAAACATTCTTGAGGATGCAAACTGCAATTATGCAAACTATGAGTACCAAACTGACTTTGGTCCGAACCAAAGGGTTGCAAATTGCAATTTAATCTATAAAAAAAGATATTCCATATGCATTTTAAGGATAATTTCATAACTTATTTTTAAAATTTTTTATAAAAAAATTTATTAATACTATTTTTATACAAAAAAGGAAATATTTTAAAAATAAGCTATGAAACCATCCTTAAAATGTATCTTAAAATACGTGCCAAACATTTTTGTTTACATAAATGAAGAGAATAAATGAAGAGAACGGAGAGACTAACAAGTTTACTCCTACTGTTCTACATGAAAAAAACGAAGGATGGAGTAATGCAAGAACGCGGAGGTTACAAAATATAACACACACAGACACAGAAACTTGTGTACCAACCAAAAACATGAGATAAACAATGTCTTTTACCTGAATATAGGAACAGCCAATGAGCTTCTTCAGTTCCTCCAGTCGAATAACATCCTGGTAAACATATCTTCTCACCTGGAGATCACACCAAAGTTAAAAAAAATCAACCAATGCCTAAGACCTTAAAACACATCCTGCCTTGTAAATTGCAATTGGTGACTATTCATATTCATCTACAAGTTAGGTGAGCCAGTTGGGTCACAACCCAAAAAATGATGTGAAATAATTAAGATGGCTTAGGCATTAAAGTGAACTCTGTAGCTAGTATGGTGAATGAAAACAAAACAGGCTACACAAAAATAAAATTGTGAGTCAAACTTGCACTTTCTTCGAAAGCAACAATTGATAAACCTTTGCAGAAGAGAAAATTAGTTAAAGAAAGGATATCTTCCATTATGGGAAACCAAACAAATCGTAAAAGTAGGAGATCATATGTCCTAACACTTCCTTGTTGAGTATCAATGACAAATTCACAATTGACATCTACTATCCACATAATTGAGGCCTCATCATCTCATCAGGATTCAAAACTTAAAGTTAAATGAAGCCCTTCATTCCAAATTATATCTATCATGATTATAACTCCGAAAGAAATCATAATTCAATCAAGAAAATCGAAATCTTTGAGAATTTTGTTAGCTTGGCAGTTTCTTGAAATTCGATAAGAATTCAAGAATTCGAGAAATCGCAGAATTCAAGAACTCGAGAAATCACAAAATTCTTTGCAGAATTCAAGAATTCGAGAAATCAAGAAGAATTCTATTACCAGCACAGATAAAGTCATGTAATTGTGTGTGATTAGAATTATATATGAAGTCTACATGCTGAGATGAATTTAGAATCTTGTACCAGAAAACACACACACAAACACACAGTTACATGAATTATGAAGGTGTAATATACTGTAACAGAGTACCTGAAGTAGAGGATGGGAGTGATGAGAAGGAAGACAGTGAGGGCAAAAGCTTTGACAACAGATCAAACAGAATATGTTTTTTTCATTCTTTTTTTCATTTGGATGAACTTCACATGTAACAAAGAATGTCTCAGACATTAGAGCTTCAAGCCATGCAGGTTTCATTGCCATATCTTCTCTGTCTGATGATTCTTTCACCATTTTTTATTACTCATCATCTCTGTTATCTACTGCTTTAATTGATATTATGATATAGTACTCTACTATATGTGTGTATATGTAGTATAGAGAAGATAAACCCTACCTGCAGGTACACTCTACTTTTGGTCTATGTACATACTCAAAGTTTCGAAATCTTGTCATTTATAAAAAGACTGAGATACTGTGAAAACGAAGGACATGTTAATAATTAGTCATTTATGTAATTTACACTTCTATTTATCACTATGTTTGGGATCAGAAATTTTATTCATTTAACGAGATTATTCATTTATCGAGGTCAAAAAAGCACTGTCTTATGTTAAGATCGAGAAAAAAATATTAATTCCACAAGGATATACATTTATGGGGCAGAGGCTCTGTTCTTTATACTCCTTGGGACTAGAAAATTTTATTCATTTATCGAGATTATTCATTTATCATGGTTGGAAGGACACCATCTCTATTTTAACGAGATCGAGAAAAATATTAATTTATAGAGGTTACTTTACTGGGTAGAGGTTCTGCTGTACAAACTAATATTTGAGGGGTGTATGTGCAGAGACCGAGAGAGGGTGGGGAGGTACTGATAAGGAGTAAGGACTGGGTCTAGTGGGCTGAGTGTGGTGCAGTGCAGTGCTGGCAAGAGTACAGCCCACCAATGTGTACTTTTTTCGGCTCCTAGCAGAATTACAAATCACCACAAGACAGAAAAATAAGTAAACATAACCTCGAGTCTTTACATACTGAGCAACCTCATTGTACAAAATTACCCAGACACCTCCGATTGATGGTAAAGAAAGTGTCATTATCAGTATGAAATTGTTTGTCCGGTGCAATGCGAGATGTTGCGATTTGCAAAAGTACTCAAATTTGCCAACAAAACAAATATGTTAGTATGTTACATAATACAAGTTGCAATTAGCCAAGGTACTCAAAGTTGCCAACACAATCAAACCTATCTATATACTAAGAGCATCTCACCCTTAGCAAAAAAATCCTACATGTCAAATATTATACATAATTTGTATAAATTATAAAATTCCAACCATGCAACATCCTTAGCTAAAATTATAGTCAATCTTCTCACATTGGACAAATTTGTTGAACCTCTCAAGAGATGTAAGAGCATCTCCAATGCAGAAAAACCCTTAGCTATAATATCTTACATAGCACATGTAATGGATAATAAAGGGTTTTTTTTTTCATAAATACCCTTGTCTAGAAATGTTTTTGCAAAACTACTATTTTTAAAAAAACTAATTTGCAAAAATACCATCTTATTTGCAAAAATACAATCGTATTTGTAATGGCTGCGCAGCAAATTGCATTCAGTTGCATATGTGGTTTAACTTTCAATTTTTAGTTCCATTCAGTTGCATAGGTTGCATATGCAACTGAAAATTGGAAATTGATTTTTCATTTTTTTACTGCTGCGCACCCCTTATATATAACCAGAAGTTGACAAAAAATGAAAATTTAACTTTTAATTTTTAATTGCATTAAGTTGCATAGGTTGGATATGCAACTGAAAATTGGAAGTTAAATTTTCATTTTTTGATGTTGCGCAGCCCTTATATATAAGCAAATAAAATGAAAATTAAACTTTCAGTTTTCAGTTATATTCAGTTGCATAGATTGCATATGCAGCCGGAAACTGAAAGTTTAATTTTCATTTTTTGCTGCTGCGCAACCCTTATATACAATTGAAAGTTGGGAAAAAAATGAAAATTTAACTTTCAATTTTTAGTTGCATTCAGTTGCATATGTTACATATAAGGTTGCATATGCAACCTAGGTATTTTTGCAAATAAATTGGTATTTTTGCAAATATTTTGAGAAGATAGTAAAATCGTATTTTTTTTTAAAAAAGTAGTATTTTTGGTACATAATTTAAAATAATATCACTCCAACTCAAATCATACTTGATTGATTATATTTGTTGAACCAACCTATCCCTTTAGCAAAAATTATACACAACTATTATGATAACTATGCCCATTGGAGTTCCCCTGGTCAACCTTATTTAACTATTTCTCAATTTAAAACTTTTTAGCCAGCCATTATAACTTTTGCCATTGGAGATGATCTAACAAAACTGTACATATAAATTTAATCAATATAGCTAATCTGTTGGAGCATAACACCTTTGTTGTGGAATAAAAACTAGGTTACGAATCTGTATTTAATGCTAGGGTTCGGGAGCTTCGTGCTTTAATGGCTGTTTCCGTGTTCGAGACTAATCGGTCCTCACAGAGTGCCTACGTATCTCGTATCGAGAATCAAGCCAAGACGTAGTTCTGAGAATGAGGGGTCAGGCTCTTTATATAGGCTGAGAAGCCTTAGAATTATGGTAGGAGTCAGAGACTTGGTGGGCAAGCCACCGCCTTGAGGAAGGTTCTAGACCCCTTCCTTGTAGGAATCAATTTCCATGTTGAAGTATGTATCTTGGAGTCTAAGTTAGGCAAGAGTAATATCCTTGTTTGACTTTTATTTGCTGAGCTGCTTATTGCCTTCAATATTAATTACGAAGTTAATATATAAAAATAGGGTTTGGGCCTACCTGGTGGGCCCTACGTTTGGACCCTAATTAATGCCACATTAAATGTGTCTTTAGGGCTTACTTTTAGCCCATATCAACCTTAGAGCATCTCCAATGTATTGGTTAAAATGTTTAGCTAAAATAATATTAAATATTGATAATTAATGTAAAATTTGTTGAACCTGTAAGGTGATGTGCTTCAATGGAGTTGGTTATATTTTAAAAATGGTATGCTAATATTATTATTTTAAGTTATTATAAATAGAATTAACTATTTTGATATGTCAACGGATGATATGAATAATGTGGAGTTTCACTATAGGTTGTTCAGTAAATATAGCCAATATAATGGGTTTGCCTAAAACTTTACCTAAGGGTATTGTACCATTGCTATGCAATTTTTTTACACATTCACTACACCATATATTGGATATGGCAGCCACTTAAAAGTGTTGCTTTACCACCTAAAACCATTGCTGTAGAGTCTATTGCAATGCTTTTGCAAAAATCGGGCGTTAACTTTGGTTTGGTTGCTATATGTCTATGTAGCAACGGATTTAGTACCATATGGCAACGATAAAATTCATTGCAAAAACCGTATGTGGCAATGGTTTTAGACCTATAGCAACGAATTTTTGGCATTGCAATAGCCTATTGCAATGCTTTTAGTGAGTATTTTTTTTGTTAAACATTGCAAAATGTAGACTATGACAACATTTTAAACCAAAATTGGCAACATTTTTTGTCCAACCGCAATGGTTTCTATAACAAAAACAACAATTAAAGACAACATTTTTATAGGAAATAACAATGCTTTTCTAAAAACAGTTGGGCATGACTAGTATGTTTCAATTAGAATCCACCAAAATAACTTGGCACCATTACAAACACCAATCCAACTAGTACATCAATACCATCTGTCCAAAATAATACCAAGACCATCCCCACGACTGATCCAAAATAATACAAAGGCATAAAACCCATCAAACGTCTAAGGATCGAGCTAAGTGCAAAATAAAACGACATTATAGTTCGTACACAATGTCGTCTATAGCTAGTTCATACATTCACCAAATATGAAACATAAGCAAGGATAATAAACGACAATTTAGGCATCAGTAGTTCCATTTCCATCTCCTGCCTCTTCCTCATCATCAGTAGCACCCAACTGATCATCAACAACAATTGTCAAAGTAGGATTCTGTTCTGCTATCTTTTCCAAAATCCTTTTGAGTTTACGGTTCATCTTCTCCTCCATTTCAACAGAAAGTTCCTCTCTTAGTTTTGCCAATTCTGCTGATTTCTTGCTGTCTTTTTTTGGCACATCAATATTCTTTGTTTTCCTTGTCCTTCCACTTCTTCCAACCAACCAATTTGGCCCATGAGCTGCAAAATCTAATTCCACTATAACATCTTCGGCTTCATTAGCATCGTCCTACATAACATATGACAGTAAAACAATTTCAATATACATAACATATTTTGTGACAATAGATTTATATAAGTAGTAGTTGTTACCTCATAACCCTTGCGAGTTTTAGGGTATATCTGTGACTTCGTGGGTGTTTCAGGCATGCCCTTCTTTATTTTCTAGCAAAAACATATAGAGTGAAGCAAGAAGGAATTTATGTTAGTAAAATTATTAAGTAATCTGCAAATAAGAATTACCAAATTGCTGCTATCTAGTATATAAAATGCGAACACGGTTATCCCTAATTACCATACCATTTCGTTCCCAATCTGAGCATAACTTCTACGGCCAGAATTGTGTGCATCTTTAAGTTTTCGTCGATTTCCTGCATTTTTTCCAGCAATTTCTTGCACATGTTCAAAACATAAAATGACATAAAATTGTGTTATTTTTATAGGAGTTTTGAATAAACCTTCACCTGCACAAATGACAAGGATCTAAACTTGATTATTTGGTTTTATCAGTATTTACCAATCATCCAGATGGGTGTTTTTTATGATGAATCAAACTACTGACTCAGAGGAGCTATAGATCTTTTCAATGAATAATTGAAGGTTCTTGCTGATCATTTAAGAGACTATAAAATCACATCCTCCTTTAAGGTTGGGAGTTTTATCTGTAACTTCATAGCTTCAATGTAGCAGTTGAAAATAGTTTTGTACATGCAAGCTCATATGTACAAGAAACTTAAATATGATGTCTGTTTTATAATTCTAAATGGAAAGACTTCCACAAGTATATATATAGCATTATAGAGCAACTATCAACCCAGAAAGTCTAATTTCTATGATCATCACTTTTCGCATCTGTAACAGCCCGACTTTTCGGACTATTAATTCTAAATATGAAACTAAAATAAAATACAATTCTTTATTCAATAAATCCAAATTCAACGAAAGTCAAACCCAAAGTCAACACAATAATCTGAAACAATCTAATTAAAAATGCAGCTTCACAAATTCAATAATCAATGTCTTACACTTAACAAAACAATTAATTCTAATAGCACAACAACAAATTGTGTCAAATCAAATGACAAGAAATTCCACAAAGTTCACGTCCTTATTCGATCCAAAGATTAGTAACCTGAAATATATTAAAACAATGAGCTGCAAAGCCCAGCAAGTAACCATCGCCCGACGGCTCAAAAATAATAATTTTAAAAAAAACAAAAGTTCTAAAGCTGTAAATCGATAAAACAATTTTAATAGTAAAATCACATTATATTCCCACAGTTCTAAATTACGGTCACACTATGCCAGTGACACGGCTTCTATAGTTCGATGGGGGCTAGTTTACGTCCCTCGTTAAGTCAAACTCAACAAGGTATCTATGTGTTCCGGAACGTGCGTAAACTAGTTCTATATGTCACACTATCCAGTGACCGGATTCTATGATTCGATACGCAACTAAAACTGGGGATTCTTATAAAAATCTTTTCTAAAATCGATTTTCGATGACACAATTTTCATAATTCAAATCGATCACATATTTCGAATAAAACAATATTTAATCGAATAAAAATAGATTTAACAATACTAATGAGCAACGAAAAGTTACTTACCTCGATGTCGATATCGTACCCCCCTGAAAATAAAACCACAACCAATCCTAAATATTAATCCATTAACTATTAACAATCAAATATAGCAAACAAGCACACACCTTAATAGAACTCATGCGGCGCTACATATAACTTACTCAAAGAAAATTCCAAAAATCACACACCAAAATCTTACAAAATAGACCATTGTTAACAAAATCAGCCCTGATCAGTTCTGGAAATTGGCAAATTACTCTATGAAAATGATTTTATATGTGACAAGGCTGTCGCGTACCTATCAAATAATAAATCTAACAAATCCTTCTAGCTATGTAGTAGGGTAAGTCAGAGTCGATCCCACAGAGACAAACGTATCAATCACCAGTTATTTCTGATTTAATTCGGTTAAGCAAGTAACACAATAAATATTGAGAGATTATTAAACTAATTATATACTAAAGAGAATTGTGTTTGTATTAATCAAATATTAAAAATATCCAGAATTAAGTATCCCCACTAGCATGAATTAATGCAATCGTGAATTTCCTCCCCAATTAATCGTAAACTACTCAACAGGAAAGATGCGCCCTATAAATACCAATAACCCCTCTTGAGTATTAATGGCTTCTCTTAAAGTACAATCAAACCTATTCTCATGGTATCATGCAATTTAGAGACATTAGTCACAGCATCCTAATTTCCTAACAATTCATTCTACCTATTCTCATGGAGAACTTCATGTTCTTATTGGATAAATCACAACCGTCTAAATCCAACTCTCGCTGATAAATAGACAATGGTTCAAACAATAAACATAATCACGTCTGATTTGTAATTGCTAATTAAAACAACTCAATAAGCAAGAGCAATTAAACAATCAAGTTGGGGGAATTGGAAAATTCACACATCAATCATAGCTAGGGTTCAACTTAACCCTAGATTAGTAGTCTACTCACTCATAATTGAATTAACAAAACAAGAATTATAAATTGAACACATAATTATAAGAAAAGAGAAAAACCTTTAATCTTCAAAGAAAATCAATCTTCTCCCTTGCAGATCTAAGCTATGATATATAATAAAGCGATCCTCAATTACAATGCTTAGATGTGTTTTTATAGGCTCTAGCTTTCTTGCCCAGCAAGAATTTATCTTCTATTACAATTAGAATTTAATTAAGGTGCTAAAAACTGCCCGGAATATAATTAGAACTTGAAAAGGGCAAAACAGTAATTTCCCAGCCATGCTCCTCAATGAATACGTACGCGAATTAATTAAGCACATTACTTGCACGTGCTTCCTATCCCAGGTTGTAGAAAATCTCTCAAGCTTCGCGTGGGCAGTAAGATCGCTGAAAACGGACTTACAGAACTCCAGATATGGCCAAAACAGTGTAAGCTGCGCAGCCTTCCCAAAAAATCCGAATTTTAATCAATTAATTCCCAAAAAATTATAGAAGCATCCACCTTAATCAACATTCTCGTAAACCTGCACAACTAAGCAAAACACATCAAAACTACAAGAAACTTGAGTCCAAGACAATCAATTTAAGCCGATTTAGAATGCTCCAAGTAGATATAAAATCCACTTATCAAACACCCCCAAACTTAAACCGATGCTTGTCCTCAAGCATTAACAATTACAACTAACTAACTAGCTAGTACCACTTCCGTAGGTGATCACGGTTGCATTTGGCATATGCAACAAGCCCTTTAAACCCCTAGGCAGCCCTAGTGGACGAGTAAGGTCTCGTGAGGGCCTATAGTGAATGTACCCACAAAATCCATTTAACCTAATGCAATGCAATGCATGAATGCAACTACTATGAAAGTGCAAGATCCCCTTCAAACTCACCAAAACCAACTAACAAGCAAATATCTCAATGAATGTAACAAATCCAAGCAGAGCTCGACTAAATCCCCGTATACTAACAAATACATGAACAGAAACGTGCGTGTGTGCGATGCTCATCAGAAATACTCCCAAAACTAGGTCAAAAATCATACATGCTTTCCGCCAAGACAATCACAGGTTTATAATCAGAATAGACTGTAGACACTCCATAACCTAGGAACACCTCCACCCTTATCCAAGGTAGACAGAAACTCATGCTTTATTACTATGACACATAATAAAATATACAATACGCATGCTTATTTAACCGTGCAATGAATGAGACCCCAAAAGGCTTATACAATAATACCCATGTAGCGAGTGTTAGGTCAGTAATCCCAAACCACAAGGGCTTTAGGTTACTAGGACTAAGTCCCCTCAGACTTAATTACTCGAGTATTAAAGAGCTCACTCTGGTTAATTTTGCATATAAACAAATAACTTATTGATTTTTTTTTTCTTTTTTTTTTTCTGCAATCTGGAATGAGCCTTTCTCATTTCCAACCCTAGACTACTCATATAAATATGAGCCGGCTACTAGCCATTTGACGCCTAGCCATTATTAACAATTATGAACAACTAGCATGAAAATTCCTGGTTTCCCCCAAACTTAGACTTTAATGTTCCTACGCTATAAAGGGAATAACGAAAATTCTAAATATAAACAAGTGATTAAATCTCAAAACATCCCACAAGCATGACCCTAACCTAGCCCAAGAGCACCCCAATGAGACTGTGTAATAAATTTTGTTTCCGTAACATGCAAGTCAATTTCATAGAAACTATAAATCAGCCCTCTACTCATCATCATCACACCCAAATCAACATCCACCTATCAATCAGAATCAGCTCGTCCTAAGGGATCAAGAAATATGCATGCCATGAAAATGCAACTAAATGAAAACTCACATGGTATACGAAAATAAAACAAAATGTCCTATATGAACACACGTAGATAATACGAACATAACAATAATGCATGAACTATCACTACTATGCAAACATGATATCCTATATGAACACAAAATACAACAATACATACAACTACTAATCCCCCATATTACCCCCAAACTTAAAATATTCAATGCCCTCATTGAATGGAAGTAAATACAAGGGATAGCAGAACATACCTACTCATCCTCGCTAGCAGCATCCTCGTCATCCTCATCAGATGAATCAAGTGGAGGATACGGAATCCGAGCTCCAAATATAGGCCACTGCATAGGAGTACTAGGTGACTGAAACTTTGCCTCCAAAGCTATGCCCATGTCCTCAGAATACTGGCGACTGCTAGCATGCATAGCATCCATCCGCCTAGTCATTTGACGAAAATAAGATTCAAAAACGGACACATCCACCTGACTCTGCGAAGAACCTGCTCTAGCCACCTTTGGTGCCCTCGAAACATGTGGCGGAACGCCCGTTCCCTGACCACTAGCACCATCAACAACAAAGCCTAATCCCCTAGGATGAGGAGTGCCGCCCGACCACTCCTTCAACTTCAACCGATCAATGGTAGCATCCGTAATAGAAGCCATAGGTTGTTGCACCTGCTCACCTTGATAGCATTTAACTTTCGATGCATCACACAAATACGCAACAATAGAAGCATAAGGAATATTCACCGACAATTTGCTTCCCAAAAACCGAAGAATATGTTGATTGATAAGATGCCCAATGTCGACATACTCGCCTTTTAGAATACCCCATAGCAAGATGGCTCTATCAACAGTAACATTGGTAACATGGTTTGTCGGAATGATATTAGAACTTATGAAAAAAAAACCATGCCTTTGCAACACTTGACAACGATGAAGCCGGGAAATTACACTTTATGTCCGTACCCAACTTACATTTCCATTCCGTTCCCGGAACACAAAGCTCATCAATGAGTTCATCAAGATCAACATCATCATTAGTCTTTTGTCCCCAATCCGTAGCATCTCGAGGTTTAGGCGGTTGCCTAATCAAATTACGAATAGCACGAGGTGAATAATCCACCTTCCGACCCCTCACAATCGTGGAATTATTCCTTTCTATTGTTGCATTAGCATAAAATTCCCGAACCACATCCAACGAAGCATCATTAGCAAATTCACAAAATAACGTCCAACCCCTCTCAGTAATCATAGCTCTCATCTCTGTATACTTATGGGGCACAAGCCTCCGTTCCTGAATAACCCCCCTTGAAACTAACCGAATATACTCCGCCTTAGCCTCCTCATTAACAAACCTTTCCACTCCATCTCCCACAACATCATTCTCATCCAAAGATGGAGGAGCACTACTACCACTACCCATTAACCGTTGCCTTTTAGGAGCCATAATCAACAAATAACAAGCAAGGCACAAAAATCTCCAATCAATTCACCAATTTAAGAACCCCCAAATTACACACCAAGAACCCTAATTTGCAAAATTCACAAATTCAAATAAAAAAATAAGATAGAATGTTACCCAATTGAATCCAAGAAGTGAATTTGCTAGATGAATCCACACAATTTCGAAATTAAATCCCCCTTGCACTTTGAATGGATAAAAGTTGAGAATTTGAGATTTATATAGATGGTTTTGTGTATGTATAGATGATGTGGGTGTATATATAGGAGATGTAATAATAATAGAGATGAAATTAGATGTGGAAAAGGATTTTTGGTGTGTTTAAAATTTGATTTGTAGTTAGAATAGGGATTGGGAGGATAGGTTTAAGATTGAGAGATGAATTAGAAATAGGATAAGAAAATAAAAGGGGTAAGAATTTTGGGAATTAAGAGACAAAAACAAACCGCACAAACAGAACAAGCAGACAGGTCTGGCGCCTCATGCGCGGGTGGGCGCGTCACGCGCGGGCAGGTTCTGCTCATCCGGGCGCACTTGCGCGTGTTGTGGCGCCTCATGCGCTGATCGTCCCTGCGTTACTCGGCGCACTTGCGCTGGTGCTGGCGCATGATGCGCTGGCGAGCACTGCTCAGCTTTTTTTTTTTTTTTTTAAGAAAAGAGAAAAGAGAAATAATAACGTGTATAACAAGGCTTGGGTTGCCTCCCAAGAAGCGCATTTGTTTAATGTCGTTAGCCCGACACCTTCACATCAATCATTCTGAAAAAGGGGAAAACAGCTGAAAATCCACCTCCTCGTTAATTGGTTCACCCGCTCTATAATGCTTCACTCTTTGCCCATTCACCTTGAATGACTCTCCATGGGTATTCAACAATTCAACTGCACCATATGGAAAAACCTTTTGTATCTTGAACGGACCAGACCACCTAGAACGAAGTTTTCCGGGAAAGAGTTTCAATCTTGAATTAAATAGAAGAACTAGCTCCCCTTCCTTGAATTCTCTTCGTAATAACCCTTTGTCATGCCACTTCTTTGTTTTTTCCTTGTAAAGCTTAGAACTTTCATAAGCCTCAAAACGAAGCTCATCTAGCTCATTAATTTGCAGAAGTCTTCTCTCACCTGCTGCTAACATATCAAAATTTAGACCCTTGATAGCCCAAAATGCACGGTGCTCTAACTCAACGGAAAGATGACATGCTTTTCCATAAACCAATCTATACGGAGTTGTCCCAATAGGTGTCTTAAACGCAGTTCTATAAGCCCAAAGTGCATCATCAAGCTTCGTAGACCAATCCTTCCTTGATTTTGCGACTGTCTTCTCCAAGATAATCTTTATTTCATGGTTAGAGATCTCCACCTGACCACTAGTTTGGGGATGATAAGAAAGTCCCACCTTATGATAAACTCCATATTTCTTCAACATAGCTTCAAAACGATTTTCGAGAAAATGCTTTCCTCCATCACTAATTAAAATCCTTGGCACTCCAAATCTAGGAAAAATCGTCTGCTTAAAGAACTTACTTACAACACGAGCATCATTAGTGGGAGATGCAATGGCTTCAACCCATTTTGAGACATAATCCACAGCTACCAAGATATACCTGTTCTTAAAAGATGGAGGGAATGGTCCCATGAAATCTACTCCCCACACATCGAAAAGCTCCACTTCAAGAATGCTATTGAGAGGCATCTCATTGCGTCTTGAAATATTCCCCGTTCTTTGGCAACGATCACAAGAATGAACATATTGGTGGACATCTTTAAAAAAACCAAACCAAACCAAACATACCCAGTATATCCCGCATGAAGCAGGGTCTGGGGGGGTAAATTGTACGCAGACCATACCCCTACTTTACAGTAGAGAGGCTGTTTCCGTGAAGACCCCCGGCTTAGTGCACCGCAAATCAAAGTGAATTTTATACAAAGATGATAATGTTGGGTAAAATAGTCGACCATACCTGGGCCCATGGCCTTGATCACATGGGGCTTACCTACTCGGGCAAGGGGCAGTCCTCTCCTGGTCCAGGAAGACCTCCGGCCAAGCTCCCTGCGCCTGCAAAAACAAAAAACAGAAGACAATATGAAGATGAAAAGCCAAGCTTCTAAACTAATGCTAACCGGGAGAGCCCAACTCTGAGGCTCTCAACCACAGAACCACTCCCTAGAAGGGAATCAACAACTCTAATCTGTCGCCTCCAACAACTCCTATCAGCTGTCGAGTTCTCATCCAAGTTTAAGGCCTTCAAATCCATCCTGAGCTGTTCTTCCCACGACCTCCTCGGTCTGCCTCTTCTCCTCACCCCAACAACCGTAAGACTCTCGACCCTCCTCACCGGGGCTTCCGGAAGCCTCCTACGAACGTGGCCGAACCATCTCAACCTCCCTTCCCTAACTTTCGCAGAAAAAGGCGCCACCTCCAACTCGCTCCTGAAAACCACATTCGGGATTCTATCTAGCATCGTGCGGCCACAGGACCACCGCAACATCCTCATTTCAGCTGCTTCCAACTTGCACTCGAGGGCCTTCTTCGCCGCCCAACACTCCGAACCATATAACATCGCAGGGCGGATAGCAGCTCTATAGAACTTCCCTTTCAGCTTTAACGGGACTTTCTTATCGCACATCACCCCTGACGCAGCCCTCCACCTTAGCCATCCCGCGTTGATACGATGAGTGACATCATCTTCAATCTCACCTTCCTTCTGGATGATCGAACCCAAATACTTGAACTTATCCGTACGGGGGACGATCTGATCTTCAATCCTAACCTCCACCCCTTCCTCGTTGGCGTCACCACTGAAGTTGCACCAGAGGTATTCGGTTTTAGACCTGCTCAGACGCAGTCCTCGGGGCTCCAAAGTGGATCTCCATAGCTCCAACTTCTCATTCACCTCCCCCCTCGATTCCGCCACTAGCACTATGTCATCGGCGAAGAGCATACACCAAGGGATGGCGTCTTGAATCCCTCGCGACATGACATCTAAGATCAGGGCGAAAAGAAGAGGGCTAAGGGCCGACCCCTGGTGTAACCCAATCTCCACAGGGAAAAAACGAGCATCACCGACTGGGGTCCGAACGCAGGAAGAAGCTTGAGAGTACATGTCTTGAATCGCCCTGACGTACGCCGATGACACTCTCCTCTCCTCAAGGCTCTTCCAAATAGCTTCACGGGGGATGCTATCATACGCCTTCTCAAGATCGATGAACACCATATGAAGGTCTTTGCGACGCTCTCTGAACTTCTCCATAAGGCGTCTGACGAGGTGAATGGCCTCGGTCGTCGATCTTCCCGGCATAAAACCAAATTGATTCTCTGAGATTTCAACCTCTCTTCTAATCCGAGATTCAACCACTCTCTCCCAAAGCTTCATAGTATGACTGAGTAATTTAATTCCTCGATAGTTACTACAGATCTGAGCGTCACCTTTGTTTTTGAAGAAAGGGACGACAATACTGCGCCTCCACTCCTCTGGCATCTTAGAACCCGAGAGGAGTGCATTGAACAGATCCGTTAGCCAAAGAACGCCAACCTCACCAAGACAAAGCCACACCTCGATTGGTATCTGATCCGGACCTACCGCCTTCCCTCTGGCCATCTTTTGAAGGGCACCCTTGACTTCCTCTTTGGAGATACGATCACAAGGGCCGACGGAGCGGGCGGGCGATAGAGTGACCTCTTGCGCCACACTGGCAACACTCCTCCTCGCCCCATTGAAAAGATAGTGAAAATATGAACTCCACCTCTCCTTAATGGCGTCTTCATTAATTAACACTCGGCCTGAATCATCCTTAATAAACTTAACAGAGCCCAGGTCGCGCCGCCTTCTCTCCCTAGCTTTAGCTAGTTTAAAAATAGCGTTCGCTCCTTCCTTGGTATTTAGGCGCTTGTACAGCCCCTCATAAGCTTCACTTTTGGCTTTCGCGACAGCCTTTTTTGCCTCTCTTCTCGCCACCTTGTAGGCTTCCAGCTTCAGAGACCTCTCCGTCCCTGAACTCGACAAAAGTTCTTTAAATAGCATACATTTTGCCTTTACTTTCTTTTGAACCTCCTCGTTCCACCACCATGACTCCTTATGGCCACTGAACTTTCCTGAAGAGACCCCCACCACCTTCTCGCCCACACACCGAATAGCCTTCGCCATGCTGGACCACCTACAGTTAACATCTCCACTAAGATCGAAACAACCTTCTTTAAACAAAGACTCCCTGAATTCGGCCGCCTTCTCGCCCTTCAAGTCTTTCCAAAGTATTCTTGATCTTGACTCTCTCATTCTGCGAACTTCTCGGCCCCCTATGGAGAGATCCATGGCCAACAGACGGTGCTGAGAAGCACAAGCCTCACTCCGGAACACCTTGCAATCTACGCACATCCTAGCATCCCTCTTGCGCATAAGAAGGTAATCTATCTGAGTGTTGAGACCTCCACTGCTGAACGTAATGAGGTGTTCAGCCCTCTTCTGGAATGTTAGATATAATTGATGTGATTTAATGTCAGTGTTTAAGTGTTTCAGGTAAAGAGAGTTTAACTTGTTATTGAAAGCAGTGTTTGAGTATACGCTGATTGCTGGAAGCGCAAACGCTGACAGAGGAAAGCGTAAACACTGATAGCTGAATGCATGGAAGCGCAAACGCTGTTAGCGTGGAGAGAACAGAGTTTGCTAAAGTCTGTCTACTGGGAGCGTCTACGAGTCAACAGAGTTTGAAGATTAATTTAATATTAATATGGAAGCGATATCTTTGAAGATTGGATAGCTGTCAAAGAGATCGAGTTGACTTAGAAGACGTGTAGCAATCGTAATTGATATCAATTGTATAGCTTAATTTAAGGAGAATCAATTTACGATTGTACGTAGCTGTATATCTTATAAATACAGTTAGGTTAACCCTAGAAGGGTATCCATCGTGAACGAATATCATTCTTGTAACCTAAGCAGCTCTCTGTGATACTTTACATCACTGAGAGAGGAATTATTAATTCCAAACAGTTTTAAAGAGTTAAAACGTGTGTTCTTGTTACTTATTTATACAGTTCTTGATTATTTATTGTGTAATCGACCTAACAAGTGGTATCAGAGCGGTATCTGTTACTTTATTACAGTTAAAGATCCAAACACAATAGTAATCAATGGCAGAGATACCTCCACCATCTGAAAAAGCCCCTACTACTGTAAGTAGGTATGAAACAATTAGGGTTCCTATCCTGAGGCCATTGGAGTATGCAATTTGGAAGGTGAAAATGACCATGTTTCTGGAGGCTACAGATCCAGAATATCTGGACAGAATTTATGAAGGTCCTCACAAACCTACAAAGTTATCTGCTGCTGCTGCTGGTGAGGAACCAAAAGTCATACCAAAAGAGAAGAAAGATTTATCTGCTGAGGATCTTTCATCTATTGCAAAGGATGCGAAGGTAAGGCATTTACTTCACAGTGCATTAGACAATGTTATGTCTAATAAAGTGATAAACTGCACAACTGCAAAGGAGATATGGGATGCACTTGAGGTTAGATGTCAAGGAACACCTGCAATTAAGAAGAACAGAAGGAACATACTCACACAGGAGTATGAGCATTTTGAAGCAAAATCTGATGAAACCATGACAGAAACATTTGACAGATTCTGTAAACTGCTCAATGATTTGTCATTGGTGAACAAAGAGTATGATTTGGAAGATTCAAATCTCAAGTTTCTTCTCTCTCTACCTGAAAAGTGGGATGTGAAAACGACCACTATTAGAGATAATTATGAACTTGGTGAAACAGAGATTGATGAAATTTATGGTCTGCTCAAAACCCATGAATTGGAATTGGAGCAGAGAAACAAAAGATCAAGTAGAAAGTCAAAGTCTGTTGCTCTCAAGGTTGAGGAGAAATCATCAAAGAAGGAGGAATCAAGGAGAAAGGCAAAAGGGAAAGCCTTAGTCATCCATTCAGAGAATGAGTCATCAAACACTGATGTTGACTCAAACACAGATGATTCATCTGATTCTGAAGATGATGAAGAAATGATGCAAATGGCTGCATTGATGGTAAAGACCTTCAAGAAGATGGGATACAAGAACTTCAAGAAGGGAAAGAGATTCTCCAAGGACTACTCAAAGTTTGATAAGAAGAATTTCAAGAAATCTGAAGGAAAGGACTTCAAATCTGGAAAGAAAGACAAGTCTGAAATTCAATGCTACAAGTGTAAGGAGATGGGTCACTATGCTCCTGAGTGCAAAAAGGGTAAAACTGAAAAAGCACTCTACACCAAAGGCAGAGATTGGGCAGACACTTCAGATTCAGATGAGGAAGTCAACTATGCTCTCATGGCTACTACTCAGACTGAAAATGATGATCTTAAGGTACCTCCAACAACCTATGCTTATAATACTGATAATATAACTGAATTGAGAATTTATCTTAAAGCATTGCATATCAGTTATAGGGATCAGACCTTAGAAAATGAGAGGATAAAGTCTGAGTGTTCTCAACTCAAAGAAAGAAATAAACTTGTTGAGGAACAGCTAGAGAACATGAATAAAATTCAAAAAGAGAGAGATGATGCAGTGTTTATTGAACAGGAGTTGCTAGGTAAGTATAAGCAACTAGAATCTGAATTGGAGGATAGTAAACACATCATTAAAACTTGGACACACTCTGGTAAAGACACTCAAGAAGTGTTTCAGTCAGATACAGTAGGTCTAGGTTACTCTGTTGGAGATGAACTTAGATTTGAAAATAAGGTAAAAGTTAGACCATATTGTTCATCTGAGGGTAATGTCATGGGAACAGGTGGACCTAAGACTGAAGCACAGAAAAAGGCTGTTAAAGAGTCATATGCTAAAACTTTTGTTAAAGAGGCTAACATTGGCTTAATGACAGATAAACAACTCAAGCATAAGCTTAAGGAGATAAAATCTGTCAACAAACAGAGTATGCCCAAGAAAAATAGAAATGGAAAGGTAGGCATAACCTCAGGAATTAAGCCAATGCTTGCTTCATTAGCTCCCAGGAAAACATGCTTTAATTGTGGTAGCACTAATCATCTTGCTAGTTTCTGCAGTAAGAATAAGAACATTAATTCTTTGCCTTCTAAAACTGCAGTAAAGTGTGATTATGTGAGAACTAGACCACAGACTTTATGCAAACACTGTGGAAGTACTTGGCATTCTATTTACACTTGCAGAGATTATCATGCTATTTATTATAATTACTATGAACCCAAGCCAAATTTGAAGTGGGTTAAAGTAAACTCTGCAAATGAAAATTCTGAAAAAGTTAGCTTAAACTCTGTTAATTTGAATTCCGCTGCAAAAGCTAACAGAATTAAGAAAGCCAAAGGATCCAAGCAAGTCTGGATCCTTAAAACTAATAATCAGTGATTGTTTGTGATTGCAGGGCACCAGGGTCAGTACCCTAGTCGTGGACAGTGGATGTTCAGGACACATGACAGGAAATAAAGCCCTGCTATCAGAGTATGAGGAGAAAGCTGGCCCAGAAGTTTCCTATGGAGATGGCAACATAGGACATACACTGGGATATGGCAACATTAATCTTGGAAATGTCATCATCACAAATGTAGCTCTGGTTCCAGGACTCAAGCATGATTTGCTATCTGTGAGTCAAATCTGTGACAGAGGATATCATGTAGATTTTCAGCCTGAATATTGTCAAGTGATCAGCAAATCTACAGGGAAAGTTGCTCTAGTTGGAAACAGACACAACAACATCTATGAAATCAAATTGTCAACAAACACTGATGGCAAAGCAGTGTGTCTGTCTACAAGGATGTCCAGTGAAGAGAGTTGGAAATGGCACAAGAAACTCTCTCATTTGAATCTGAACAATATCAATGAGCTCATAAAGAATGACCTTGCAAGAGGACTACCAAAGTCATTGTTGAATGTAGAAGGCCTGTGTGATTCTTGTCAAAAGGCCAAACAAAGAAAAACATCTTTCAAGAGCAAATCTGAGTCTTCAATTGTTGATCCTTATCATCTCCTACATGTTGATCTTTTTGGACCAGTAAATGTCATGTCACTTGGAAAGAAGAAATATGCTCTAGTCATTGTTGATGAATACACCAGATACACATGGGTGTATTTTCTAGCAAAGAAAGATGAAACTGCTTTAACACTGACAGAACATATATTGCAACTGGACAAAGAGTCAGAAAATCAAGTGAAGATAATCAGAAGTGACAATGGAACTGAATTCAGGAATTCATCAATGGAAGAATTTTGCAAGAGTAAAGGAATTAAACAAGAGTTTTCTGCACCTGGTACTCCACAACAAAATGGTGTAGTGGAGAGGAAGAACAGAACCTTGATAGAAGCTGCAAGAACCATGCTAGATGAAGCAAAATTGCCAACATATTTCTGGGCAGAGGCAGTTCAAACTGCTTGTTTTACTCAAAATGCAACTCTGATCAACAAGCATGGTAAAACACCATATGAAATGGTGAAGAAGAAGAAGCCAAATCTAAAATATTTTCATATTTTTGGATGCAAGTGCTTTGTGTTGAAGACTCATCCTGAACAGTTGACCAAGTTTGACCTAAAGGCAGATGAAGGAATTTTTGTTGGCTATCCATTGTCAACAAAGGCATTCAGAGTTTTTAATCTGAGAACCAGAGTGATCATGGAGTCTATTCATGTGTCATTTGATGACAAGAAAATAACTGGACTTGAAGATGTTACTGAGCATGATCAACTGCGCTTTGAAAATGAAGACTTATTAAACTCGGATGATACAGATCTGACAAACACTGATGAGGTCAATTCTGAACCTCTACTGGTAAACACTGAAGAAACTATTCAGTCAGAAACAAGGGAAGAACCAGTTGAGGGGGAGCATGAAGAATCACATCAAAGTGATACTTCAAACACTGATAGTGACTCCATTGATAACTCTGAATCAAACACTGTTGATTCAAACTCTGATCATTCAAATTCTGAGCAGTCACAATCAGGGGGAGCATCTGAAAATGAAGAAAGACACCAAGAAAATCAGGAGAGCATGGATCAAGGGGGAGGATCACATGATGACAGAGGCAATCTGCCTTCTGCAAGAAAATGGACAAAGTCACATACACCTGATTTAATAATTGGTGATCCAGATGCAAGAGTAAGGACAAGAAGTGCAACAACAAATGAATGTCTGTTTCATGCTTTCTTGTCACAATCTGAGCCAAAGAAAGTAGAAGAAGCTCTTAAAGATGCTGACTGGATAACAGCAATGCAAGAAGAGCTAAATGAATTTGAAAGAAATGAGGTGTGGACCCTTGTACCAAGGCCAAAGAAAAGATCTATTGTTGGTACTAAATGGGTTTTCAGAAATAAAACTGACAGTGATGGTGTGATCACAAGGAACAAAGCAAGACTGGTAGCTAAAGGCTATTCACAGCAGGAAGGAATAGATTATGATGAGACTTTTGCACCAGTTGCCAGGTTGGAGGCAATAAGGATGTTTCTTGCCTATGCTTCTCACAAGAAATTCAAGGTTTTTCAAATGGATGTGAAAAGTGCTTTTCTGAATGGAAAACTTGAAGAAGAAGTATTTGTTGAACAACCACCTGGTTTTGTAGATCCAAAATATCCAGATCATGTTTACAGGTTAGACAAGGCACTCTATGGACTTAAACAGGCACCTAGGGCATGGTATGAAACACTTGCTAAATTTCTGCTAGAAAGTGGGTTTCACAGAGGTACTATTGACAAAACTCTGTTTTACTTTCAATCTGGTAATGACCTGCTCTTAGTACAGATATATGTAGATGATATCATTTTTGGATCTACTAATGATAAACTCTGTAAGAAATTTGCCAAGCTCATGCAGTCAAGATATCAAATGAGTATGATGGGAGAGTTAAGCTACTTTCTAGGCTTACAGGTGAAGCAAACAGATGATGGAATTTTCATTAATCAAGCTAAATATACCAGAAATCTACTCAAGAAATTTGGCATGCTTGACTGTTCATCTGCAACAACTCCCATGGCAACTGCAACAAAACTGGACAAAGATACAGGTTCATCAGTGGATATGACAAGCTACAGAGGGATGATTGGTTCTTTACTTTATTTAACAGCTAGTAGACCTGATATCATGTATGCCACCTGTCTGTGTGCAAGATTTCAGGCAGATCCAAGAGAACCACATTTAACAGCTGTGAAGAGGATTTTCAAGTATCTCAAGGGAACTGCAACCTTAGGACTGTGGTACCCAAGAGAATCAGATTTTAAGCTACTTGGTTACTCTGATGCAGATTTTGCTGGATGTAAGATTGACAGAAAAAGTACAAGTGGAAGTTGTCAATTTCTTGGTGACAGACTAGTGTCTTGGTACAGCAAGAAACAGAAGTCAATATCTACATCTACAGCTGAAGCAGAGTATATTGCTGCTGGTAGTTGCTGTGCACAGATTTTATGGATGAAGAATCAACTACTGGATTATGGGTTGAGGTATAGTAAAATACCTATTTTCTGTGATAATCAAAGTGCTATTGCAATGACAGGTAATCCAGTACAACACTCAATGACCAAGCACATCAGCATAAGGTATCACTTTATCAGAGAGCATGTAGAGGAAGGCAATATTGAGCTTCACTTTGTGCCTACAGATCAACAACTAGCAGATGTTTTCACAAAGCCTCTAAGTGAAGCAACATTTACAAGACTGGTCAATGAACTAGGGATGGTATCTGGTTTTGACTAAACATGTTGGTTAGACTCAAACTCTGTTGAATAAAATGTGTTGCTCATATCTCTGCAAATTGCTAAAGTGCTATGTGAACCTTATTAGTTAAACTCTGTTAGCATGATTGTTGGTTATACACTGTTAATACGTTTGATAAACTCTGTGAATTCTGAGTTGATTTTTGTCTGAATGAAGATACCGATGAAGAAAAATGTATAGAGCATGATTTTCAGTGATAAATCAATATTCTTTTTGAGTCACTGTAATCTAATCAGAAATTGCACAGTAAGTTAACACAGCATGATACTGTTTCATATTTAGAGCATCTATTAGTTTATTAGATCCTAAACTCTGAATCTATGAATACAGTATGCATTGCCTCTCATGAATAATACTGATATTGATGAACTCTAAACTCTGATTAGTGACACTCTGTTTCCAAGCTATACTTGATTTTTGATGATTCTGTGTTTGCACTTGTGAAAATTTTAAAACTTGAGATGTGTCATTGATGATTTTGGTGAGAAACAGTTCATGTCTGTACCCTGTGAGATTTTGAGCCGAATCAGTGATTGATACATTTTATATCAATCAGAGTTTATTGTTGTGCGATATTCATCAGTAAGTATGTTGCTCTAGAACTTGCATTAAACCATTTTGGGACTACGTGATATATGTGTGCATGAAGATGATAAAGGCATTAGGATTAACCATTTTTCTTCAAACACTGTTCACAACATCTTTGAACACTGTTCATAAACTCTGTTCATAAACATGACCCGTAGTAAACCCTTTTGAGCCTAATTAACTGCTCATTTTCTTGAATACTGAAGTATTAAGAGCAGTTATCTTCTTTTGTTAAATCTGATTCAAACAGGTGAGTATTTCTCAAGAAAAGATATCTTACTCAGTATATATATATATGTCAATAATAATAAAAAAAAAAAAAAAAAAAAAATATAAAAAAAAAAAAAAAAAAATGTATATACTGATCATCTTGTACAAAAATGTACTAACCATTTGACTGAACATTTTGATCAAATAAATTGTTCAGTTCGAAATTCTCATTCGAAAACATCTCTTCTCATCTGTTTGATTTCACTCAATTACAACCCTGAACAAAGTCCTTTTGATTTGTGCATATATGTAATCGAGGTGGTATAAATTTGGTGGACATTCAAGCTTATGGTAGTATCTGCTTTTACTGATTGAATCTGAGAGTAAACACTTCACCTAAACACTTGTGTGATGTGAGAGTTTGTGAGAAAATCCTTGACATGTAACTCACTGAATGATGCTATGATGTTTATCTCCTGATCTTTTTGTCTTTAATGACTGTGTGCTTATGTGGATAATCATGATCATAAACTGGAACAGAGATATTCAGATTTCTGTAATTAAGGAACTACAGAGTTTAGCATTCATCATATACTCTGTGTATAATATGAGAGTTTGTGCATTCAGTGTTTATTGTTTTAATTTATGGATTCTATGAAATATTAGATGCTATAAAAATTGATTTGGTAAACTCTGCTACTCACACACGAAAATCACGACTGTGCGTTTTTGAAAGGGTTTTTGTGATAAAAATTGAAAATTGGATAAACACTGATTGATTGTGCTACATACTCTAAGGTATATTTTCATTAAGGTAATTTGAAAATTTTGGAGTAAATGGAGTAGTTGACAACTGTTAATTAGTGTCATTAGTGGTAACGTGTCTTGAAAAATGGAACGACAGCGGTAATAATGGCTTTTACTGCGCCTGTATTAAGTGCACCGTTGCATGTGTGACACCTGTCCCACTCACTCATCATTATGTCTCCCTTTTACACTTTTCAAGGGAACAGTTGCGTGTTTTCAAGTAAAAACGTTTGAGTTTAGTTTTTAACTACAACTCAAATTACTTTTTGCCACAATCATTTTTATCCACACGTATTCACTTTACCAAAAACAAAGAACATCTTTGTTTTTCACCTTGGCATTTTCACAAACACCTTTCTTGCAAAACATTTTCACAATCATTTTCTTGTTTATTTCTTGATTCAATGGCGACTAAACCTTTTACTGTCTTTGGTCTACGTTTTGTGCCTAACAACTATGCAGCATTACTTGAGAATGACCGGGCACCAGAGGCTTTTCATCTTATGCAGAATTTTCTTCGAGATTCTGAAATTGGGCAAGCGCTGGTTGAACCGGCTACTCTATCTGCTTCCCAAGTTGTTAATTTCTGGCAAAACTCGAGATATATAGAAGGAGGAGAGAATGGAACTCCGTCTATCATTTTCTCTCATGAAGAACAAGAGTTTGTGATCACTCCACAAACTGTTCGCGAAGTCATGGATTTTGACACACATACTTCGTATGCTGTTGTCTCTGAGCAAAATCTGAGGGAAATGCTCACAGAGATTGGGTACATGGAATCACTTGCCAAGCTGGGCAGTGTGAGGAGGCCAAATCTGAGAAAAGAGTGGAACTTTTTCTTCGATTGCATTACAAGAACATTCCAGAAAAAGGTCACCAACTGGGATGCAATTCCAATGGACAGTCTTCAAATTGGGTATTCTCTACTTTATGGTAGTAATTTTGATTTTGGTAGATATGTCTTAATGAATTTGGGTGATAAGTTGTCAGAGTCTACTACTGTGTACTTTGCTAGATTTTGTCAATTATTGTTCAATGCATGTGTTCCTGGTTTAACTGTTGATGAAGCTGATGAGATTCAACCGTTTCGAGTCACAAAGAGAATTTTTACTGATATGTCAAACAAAGATGTTGGAAAAGACTTACCTCCTTTAGCATTGCCACTTGCTTTGCAAAATTTTGTTAATCAGCCACAAGACAATGATACACATCAACCACAACAACCAGAACCACAGCCTATGCCTGAACCTTTAGCCACTGATCGTACAGAAAACATACCATCTCAACCTACTCAAACACCTGAGCCCACACCAACAACCACTGAACAACCCATATCACCACCAACACAAACAGAACCTCAAACACAACCTGACCAAATGAACACTGAACAAACAAACCCTGTCACAACCACTCACTCACAACCACCACCAAAGCCAAAGAGGAAGAAGCATACTGCAATCAACACTGAACGTGCTAAGGCTAAACAGTCAACTCCAAAGACTGTTTATTCTAGAAAAGCAAAACAAAGGGCAAACAGACCTTCACCACCATTGGTTGAGGAAAGTTCCAGTGAGAGTTCTAATGAAGATGCAGAACAGGTTGCAGTACCTCAAGCTAAGAGGAGGAGGCTAATTTTGACTGATTCTGATGATGAGCATGTGGAGGAGGCTCAAGACAAAATCTCATTTGATATTCCTACTGGTGAGCCAGAGGTTATCATAGAACCTGTTATCCCAGACTCAGGAGTCAATGTTGCTGAACCAGAAGTTGATAAGGCTCAAGAAAATGAAGATGCTAGAGATGTTTTATCTCCATTGGAAGAGTTTGCTGAAACTCCGATGTCTTTCAATCATGAAGCATCTACTCCACCACTCATGGAAGTTACACTTTCAATTGATACTGGTGTTGCTGATGGGCCTACAGTTGTTCTTGAAGACACTGTGGTTGCATCACACACTGAGTTAAACTCTGATGCAAATCATACTTCTGCTCATGGTGAGGAGGTTGATAAACCAGAAAAGGTTTTTTCTTCAGAGCAAACTCCAATTGATAAAGGAAAACAGGTTGCTCAAGAACCTATTGTTGCTCAAGAACAAATTGCTCAAGAACAAATTGCTGCTCCAGAACCTAGTCTTTCTGTTGCCTCTACTAGTGAATCAATGAGTGATTCTGTTGAAGCTAATAGTACAGGAGTTGACCAACCACAAAATCAGCCAGATGGTCAGAAAACAGGTGAAAAACCAGATTTTGCTGGGCCTTCTAATAATGAAATTGATGATGGTTATTTGGCCAAGCAAACTGCTGAATGGTACAAGTCAGACTGTATTTTTCCTCCTGGAAGGGCAGAAAAGTTTCTTGAAGTCAATTCTAAAAAGATTACAAATCCAGAAATTTTCACTTGTTTGCAAGGCACAGTGATACAAATCAAAACTTTGAATAATAGATTTGATGACACTCAGAAATCTATTGTTGATCTTCGCACTGAAGTTGCTACTCATGAAGAGAAAGCTCAACTAGCTAATGCTAAACTCTTTCAACAATTTGCCAAAGCTCAATCCAATCTAAATGACAGACTGAGTACAGTTGAAAAGAATCAGACTTTACTGGCTGAGAAAGTTGATTCTATAGCAAATTCTCTTGAGTTAATCACCTCCATACTGATTCAAGACAGTGATGATGTCAAAAAGGGGGAGAGAGTTTCTAAAACCAAGTGTAAGAAAGATCAAACTCTGTCAAAGCAAGATAAAAATGATGATGAAGAAGCCAATGCTGATAAGGGCTTAAGAAATGTGAATCTCAGACAAGGACATGGGAGGTCTTCAAGGTCAAAGCCAAATTTGGTGATAGATTCAAATGCTCAGAGTACTTCAGGTTCAAAGCCAAAGGATTTGTTATTCTCTGACAATCCACAAACTGATGAAGAATTAGCTGCAAAACTTTTTCGAGAAGAGAATGCTGAAGCTACACTTGAGGATATTCAAGCTGAAGAGAAGTTGTTACAGAAAGAACATCTAAAAGCTGTGAAGTCCAAGAAAGTGAAGAAAGTTGTTAAAACTTCAAAGTCTGCAAAGCCTGTGATGAAAGGAATTGTAATTAAAGAAAAACTATCTGGTATTCAAGAAGAAGAAGAAGAAGATACTGGGAAGCTAGTTAGAAAGTCTTCTCTTGATGCTAAGTTGAGATTAAAAGAGAAAGTTGATGAAGAGAGAAAGGGCAAGATGATAGTTACAACCTCTGTTGCTACACAAGTTGTACAGACACAAAGTAAACCCTTACCTGGTTTTTCAAGGGCAAAGATTCCAGTGCAAGAACAAGCAGGAGTAACTGGTGAGTATCAACATAATAAATCTTGTTCAGGAAAGCCACCAGGGAGAAATACTTCTGGATTAGGTGCAACAAGAGATTTGAGATTTAGTAACAGTCCAAGAGATCCCTCTGCACTTGTATCTCTTGGTTCTGGTATTAATCAAGAAAATCTAGACAAGTTGGAATCAGTTCAGGTAGTTCATCAAAGAAGCTTAGACATTCACTTTCTACTATACTTTATGGCAGATGGGTCAGTGTATAGAGTGAATGAAGAAGCAGTCAAGCTAAAACTATTTGAGGAACTTCAGTATGTCTTGCATATCTTCAGAGTTAGAAATCAAAGAACACAGATCATTGCTAATTCTATAAGGAAACATATGCTGAAAGCTAAAGCTGCTACAGGAACAAAGTCTGCTGAAAAGTATGTTCCAAAATACAGAGACTGGAATGGAAATCTGATTGAAATGCAGAAGGGAACTACAAGGTTGAAGACTGATCTTGGAATTACAGTTCTTGATTTCAATGTAAAGTCTGAAGAATTAAAGTACATCAGATTGGGTAATGAAATGAGGAGGAACAAGATCTATGATCTCAGGGCTGCTATTTTTCAAACGGATGAAAATGATCCAGAGTTAAGAGAGATCAAGCAAGCTATGGAAATTGAACTTGAAAATGCTGAAAGGAGATTTGATAGAGTGTATATTTATATATATTTTATATGATTATATTCCTCATATTTATTATATTTTGCATTTAATTGGATTTTTATTTAATAGATTTTAATGTTTTATTATAGGAAGCAAGGAAATTCTAAACTTGGAAGGATTTGAGAATAAAGAGCTTAATTGGAGATTTATTAGAAGGAAATTCGGATTTGTTGGGCTGCACGCGCGCAATTCACTATTTTGGCCATATCTTGAGTTCTACAAGTCAGAATTGGGTGATTCAACTGCCCACGCGAAGATAATTAAATTTTCTATCATTCTAAGATGGTCCAGATGTCATATTACAATTGGAGCGGCCCATAATTACTTGGGAAGAGTCAACTACGAATTTTCATGGGAAATCTATTCAATTTAGGAAACGTACTTGTAAAATATTTTTATTAGAGGCATATAAAAACATTAGAGATATACATACGTATAGAGAGGGACGTACAGATAGATACACACAGAGAGAGAGACAGGAGAACTTTTGTAATTCTTTCTTCTGGAGACTTTTGGGGAGATTAATTATTTTCTTCAAGATCGAAGATTAAAGGTTTTTCTTCTATTCTTACAATTATGTGTTCAATTAATTATTCTTGTTTTGTTAATTCAATTATGAGTGAGTAGATTATTAATCTAGGGTTAAGTTGAACCCTAGTTATGATTGGTGCATGATTTTCCCAATTCCCCCAATTTGGTTATGATAATTGCTCTTGCTTATTGAGTTGTTTTAATTAGCAATTACAAATCAGACGTGATTATGTTTATTGTTTGAACCATTGTCTATTTATCAACGAGAGTTGGATTTAGATGGTTGTGATTTATCCAATGAGGACATGAAATTCTCCATGAGAATAGGTAGAATGGATTGTTAGGAATTTAGGGTGCCGTGTTTAATGTCTCTAAATTGCATGATACCATGAGAATAGGTTTGATTGTAAGTTAGAGAAGCCATTAATACTCGAGAGAGGTTATTGGTATTTATAGGGCGCATCTTTCCTCTTGAGTAGTACATGATTAATTGGGACGGGAAATCGTAATTGCATTGATTCATGCTAGCGGGGATACTTAATTCTGGATGTTTTTAATATTTGATTAATACAAACACAATTCTCTTTAGTATAAAATTAGCTTAATAATCTCTCAATATTTATTGTGTTACTTGCTTAGCCGAATTAAATCAGAAACAACTAGTGATTGATACGTTTGTCTCTGTGGGATCGACTCTGACTTACCCTACTACATAGTTAGAAGGATTTGTTAGATTTATTATTTGATAGGCACGCGACGGCCTTGTCAAATTTTTGGCGCCGCTGCCGGGGACAAAGCAGTGTTAGATTAGTTAATTTTGAATTGATTTAGCTAAGTATTTTAGTTGAGTTGCTTCGGCTATTATTCCCTTGTTAATTGATCATCGTTTCTAGTTCTCTTGTTGCATGCACACTCGAAGTTCAGGTACTGAAAACTTAATTGAAATTGATCCTGAAATTGAAGCTACAGCAAGAAGGCAAGCAGGCAAGCGAAGGAAAAACAAGGATAAGGAAATTATGACTGATACAACAGCTAAAGCTCTCAGGGAGCATGGTATGCCAGATGCTACAGGTGTACTCTCCAGTATTGTCAGACCAGCAGTCACAGCTACACACTTTGAGCTCAAGCCTCAGTTCATCCAATTCATCTCCAATGATTCTTTCGCGGGATTGTCCACTGAAAATCCTGTTGATCATCTTGAGAGTTTTCTTGAAAAGTGTGATACAATAAAGCTGACAAATGTTAGTGATGATGCTATTAAGCTGCGCTTATTTCCATTCTCTCTTCGTGATACAGCAAAAGATTGGTTGAAAGATGAAGGACCAAATACATTCACTACTTGGGATAGTCTTGCGAAGGCTTTTCTACTAAAATTCTTCAGTCAGAAGAAGACCTCTAAGCTCCGGAATGAGATCTCTAATTTCCGTCAAGATGATGACGAGTCACTTCATGATGCTTGGAGAAAATTTAAGCGACTTCAAAGACAATGCCCTCACCATGGAATTCCTGACTGGTTGTTGATCCAAACATTCTATAATGGGTTGACACAAGAGTTTCGAAACTTTGTTGATGCTTCTTCTGGTGGTTCTATTATGAAGAAGAGTACTGAGGATGCGAAAGTTTTGTTAGACGAGATAGCGTCTAATGATAATTATCCATACAGTGATCGAAATCATCCTAAGAAAGGTGGTAAGTATGATGTTGATGCTCTAACCATGTTGAATACTACTATGCAGGCTATGGTCAAAAAGATTGAGCAATTGGATGCCAGAAGTACTTCATCTACTGTTGCTTCATGTGAGATATGTGGTGTTGTTGGACACACCAAACTTGCTTGTCAATACAATCCTTCTGGAATGGCAGTTGAGCAAGCTAATGCTCTTTACAATCAGAATCAGAGGCCGCAGTATAATCCTTACTCCAACACGTACAATCCAGGTTGGAGAGATCATCCAAATTTCTCTTACAGGAACAATCAGGGTCAAGCTCAATCTTCACAGAATAACTTTACTCAGCCTCCTGGTTTTCAGCAAGCTCAGCCGCAGAAATCCAACTTGGAAACTCTTATGGAAGGATTTATCTCTACTCAATCAAAGAAGAATGAGCACTTCGATTCAAGCATTAATGAGATAAAGGCTCACAACAAAATGATGGAGAACACGATCACTCAAATTTCTCAACAGTTGAGCCAACTTAATAAGTCTTCAGGCCAACTTCCTGGCCAAACTGAGCAACCGTCAAGGGGCCATATCAATGCTATAACTTTGAGAAGTGGTACAGAATTGAAGGAGCCGGAATTGAAAGTGAGCAAAAATGTTGTGAATGCTAAAGAAGGTGAAGAGGAGATTGCAACTGAGAAACCGATAGAACCAGAGATCGTGGAAAAAGAAAAGAAAGAATCAGAAGTTGTTCCTCTCAAACCATATGTGCCGCCTGTTCCTTTTCCACAAAGGTTGGCACAAGCGAAGCTAGAGAAGAAGTATGGTAAGTTCCTTGAAATTTTGCAGAAGTTACATATCAATATCCCATTCATGGATGCTATCACTGAGATGCCATCTTATGCAAAATTCCTGAAAGATATTTTGTCAAGGAAGAGAAAAATTGAAGAAAGCTCTACCATCTCATTAACGGCAGAGTGCAGTGCCATCTTGCAAAATGATCTTCCGAAGAAGTTAGCGGATCCAGGTAGCTACTCTATTCCTGTTCAGCTTGGGGATGTCGAAATAAAAAGAGCTTTGTGTGATCTTGGAGCAAGTGTCAGTTTGATGCCTTTATCGATTTGTGAACAACTTCAGATGGGTGAACTAAAACCCACACGTATCTCTCTACAACTGGCAGACAGAAGTGTGAAATTTCCACTTGGAATTCTTGAAGATGTGCCCCTTAAGGTAGGAAAGTTTTATATTCCATGTGATTTTGTTGTCATGGAAATGGAAGAAGATGCAAATATTCCTATCATTCTTGGGAGGCCTTTCTTAGCAACAGCTGGAGCTATCATTGACATGAAAAACGGAAGGATTTCTTTTGAGGTAGGCGAAGAGAAGATGGAATTCAAACTACAAAGTACAATGGGACATCCTTCTACGGATGAGTTTGTAAATAGGGTGGATGCACTAGAGGAAGTGATCGACATGAAAGCCAAAATTCTTTTATCTGAGGATCCACTTCAAGCTGTTCTTGAGGGTAATGTTGATGAAGAAAATGGAGAGTGTCAGGGTTACGAGAAGCTTTTGGATGCAGCACCTACATATAAGCATGAACATTCTAATGTGCTACATCATGGGGAAGTTAAGGAGAGTTCCACGCCTCCTAAGGTAGAACTGAAACCATTACCTGCATCTTTGAAATATGTGTTTATGGGCCATAATGAATCATATCCTATTATTGTTAATTCTGAGCTTGATGACATTCAAATTGAGCAATTGCTCACTGTCCTAAGGAAATACAAAAATGTTATTGGGTATTCCATTGATGATATCAAGGGCATTAATCCATCATTTTGCATGCATAAGATTATTCTGGAAGATGAGCAAGCTTCTTCTATTGAGCCTCAACGGAGACTCAATCCTAATATGATGGAGGTGGTCAAAAAGGAGGTTTTAAAACTTCTTGATGCAGGTATAATCTATCCTATCTCTGACAGCAAGTGGGTTAGTCCTGTGCATGTTGTTCCAAAGAAAGGAGGAATGACCGTGGTGAAGAATGATAAGGGTGAGTTGATTTCTACTAGAACTGTGACAGGGTGGCGCATGTGCATTGATTATCGGAAATTGAATAAGGCCACAAGGAAAGATCATTTTCCGCTCCCTTTTATTGATCAAATGCTTGAAAGGTTGGCGAAACATTCTTACTTCTGCTTTTTAGATGGATATTCAGGCTTCTTCCAGATTCCTATCCATCCAAATGATCAAGAAAAGACGACTTTCACATGTCCCTATGGTACATTTGCATACCGCAGAATGCCGTTTGGTCTATGTTGTGCTCCTCCCACTTTTCAGAGATGTATGATGGCAATTTTCTCAGATTTCATTGAAGACATTATGGAGGTTTTTATGGATGACTTCTCAGTTGGTGGAACTTCTTTTGATGCATGTTTACATAACTTGGAGAAGGTGCTTCATAGATGTCAAGAAGTTAATCTCATTCTCAATTGGGAAAAATGCCACTTTATGGTACAAGAGGGAGTTGTTCTGGGTCATGTTGTTTCGAAGAGAGGCATTGAAGTTGATAAAGCCAAGGTCGAGGTTGTTGAGCGCTTGCCACCCCCTACTTCAGTCAAGGGGATAAGAAGTTTTCTTGGTCATGCGGGATTCTATCGCCGTTTCATCAAAGATTTTTCAAAGATTGCTCGACCTCTTACTGAGCTCTTGGGTAAGGAGGTACCTTTTGTGTTCACTGATGCTTGTGCTGAGGCTTTTGAAACATTGAAGAAAGCTCTTGTCTCTGCTCCAATTATACAACCACCGGATTGGAGTCTACCTTTTGAGATCATGTGTGATGCTAGTGATCAAGCTATTGGTGCAGTCCTAGGCCAAAGGAAAGATGGAAAGCTTCATGCTATCTACTATACAAGCAAGACCTTAGATGGGGCTCAGATTAATTATGCAACAACAGAGAAAGAATTGCTAGCAGTGGTGTATTCTATGGAAAAATTTCGATCTTATCTTGTTGGTTCGAAAGTTATTGTTCACACTGATCATGCAGCTTTGAGATACTTGATGAGTAAGAAGGATGCTAAACCTCGTCTGATTCGTTGGATTTTGCTTCTCCAAGAATTTGACTTAGAGATTAAAGATAAGAAAGGGGCTGAGAACGTGGTTGCTGATCATCTTTCACGCCTTACTCTTGATGAGGAAGATGGTAAATCTACTCCACTTGATGATTCTTTTCCTGACGATCATCTACTTTCTCTTGCAAGTCTAGAGGTTCCTTGGTATGCTGACATAGCTAATTTCTTAGCTAGTGGAACTGTTCCTCATGGTTACTCGTCGCAGCAAAAGAAGAAATTTTTCTATGATGTGAGGAAACACTTTTGGGATGATCCTTTTCTTTATAAATCTTGTGCTGATGGAGTCATTAGAAGATGTGTTCCGTATAATGAGATTGCCTCTATAATCTCACATTGTCACGATTTGCCAAGTGGTGGTCATGCAAGTACTACGAAAACTGCTGCAAAGATTCTTCAGTGCGGTTTTTATTGGCCAACTCTCTTTAAAGATGTCCACCAATATGTTCATTCTTGTGATCGTTGTCAAAGAACTGGAAATATTTCAAGACGCAATGAGATGCCCCTCAATGGCATTCTTGAAGTGGAGCTTTTTGATGTTTGGGGAGTAGATTTCATGGGACCATTCCCTCCATCTTTTAAGAACAGGTATATCTTGGTAGCTGTGGATTACGTCTCAAAATGGGTTGAAGCCATTGCATCTCCCACAAATGATGCTCGTGTTGTGAGCAAGTTCTTTAAGAAGACGATTTTTCCTAGATTTGGAGTGCCAAGGATTTTGATTAGTGATGGAGGAAAGCATTTTCTCGAAAATCGTTTTGAAGCAATGTTGAAGAAATATGGAGTTTATCATAAGGTGGGACTTTCTTATCATCCCCAAACCAGTGGTCAGGTGGAGATCTCTAACCGTGAAATAAAGAATATCTTGGAAAAGACAGTCGCAAAATCAAGGAAGGATTGGTCTATGAAGCTTGATGATGCACTTTGGGCTTATAGAACTGCGTTTAAGACACCTATTGGGACAACTCCGTATAGATTGGTTTATGGAAAAGCATGTCATCTTCCCGTTGAGTTAGAGCACCGTGCATTTTGGGCTATCAAAGGTCTGAATTTTGATATGTCAGCAGCAGGTGAGAAGAGACTTCTACAAATTAATGAGCTAGATGAGCTTCGTTTTGAGGCTTATGAAAGTTCTAAGCTTTACAAGGAAAAAACAAAGAAGTGGCATGACAAAGGGTTATTACGAAGAGAATTCAAGGAAGGGGAGCTAGTTCTTCTATTTAATTCAAGATTGAAACTCTTTCCCGGAAAACTTCGTTCTAGGTGGTCGGGTCCGTTCAAGGTACGCAAGGTTTTTCCATATGGTGCAGTTGAATTGATGAATAGCCATGGAGAGTCATTCAAGGTGAATGGGCAAAGAGTGAAACATTATAGAGCTGGTGAACCAATTAACGAGGAGGTGAATATTCAGCTATCTTCTCCTTTTACAGAATGATTGATGAGACGGTGTCGGGCTAACGACATTAAACAAATGCGCTTCGTGGGAGGCAACCCATGCATTAGTGTAAAAAAAAAAAAAATATTGTTGTTGTAAAAAAAAAAAAAAAAAAAAAAAAAAAAATTGAAATTGAGCAGATTGCAGGTCTGTAACGCAGGTTGCACCTGCGTTACTGGTAATAAGGCAGACTGCGGGAGAGTAACGCAGGCTGCACCTGCGTTACTGAAGGAAAGGCAGACAGCGGCTTGGACGCGCAGGCTGCGCCTGCGTGTCTGTATGCGGGGCAGTCTGCGTCACTCGCGTGCAGCGTGCGCGTGGTTCAGCGTTGGGGAGGAAATTTTCAAGAAAGTTAATCAGCTTGTCCCTGTAAGTTTTTGTCCGTGTATTTGCTTATATATAAAAAAAAAAAAATAAATTCTTTCACCCCAATTTCTATTTATACCCCCATCTTTCTCCCTAAATCTTTTCCTATTTTAATTCCAAAAACCCCTCATCTCTCCTAAAAAATTTCAAATTCCTATTTCTTTTCTAAATCTTTTTCTTTTATCCATTAAATATTTTTTCTATCCCATATCAAATTCCAATTTCCACCAAATTTTTTCCTTTTCACATTAAAATTCTTATATTCATCCTATCACTCCATGGCTTATATATACCCATACATACACACCCAATTCATTATCTACCTCCTCTACATCTTTAAAAAATTTAAGTTTGGGGGAAAATTAGTACAAGTTCACCTCTTTGATTCGTAGTGGGAATTCTTTTCTCTATTTTATTTTATTACGAATTTGTGTTCTTGTAAATTGGGGTTTTTGTATTATTCTTGTTACTTGGGTATTTTTGGTGTGATTCTGCTTGGTGGTTTTTGGTGGGATATTTTGAGGTGGTTATTGGTGGAGCTTCTTTTGAGTTGGGAATTGATTCTTATGGCTCCTAAGCGTGGGAGAGGTGGTGCTAGTGTTGTAAAATTTTCGTCTCCCGCATGATTCATTCGAGGATGAGGCATTGCAGGATATTTCTTGGTGGTTGTTGGTGAAGCTATTGTTGAATGCAGTTTTGGTTATTATGGCTTCTAAGTGACTGAGGGGTGGTTTTGCACACTCGACACCTTGATTTCAGGGGAGTTTTCTTTCTTTTCTTTTTAGAGTAGTTTTATTTTGTTTTTAGTTGTAGTTTTGTATCTTGTTCATTAGTTCATTGAGGACAATGAAGCACTTAAGTGTGGGGAGGTGTTCTCAACGTAGTGTATTACTTGTTTAAAAAAAAAAAAAAAAATTCCAAAAAAAAAATTAAAAAATTAAAAAAACCAAAAATAATTCTAGCCATGCAATTTGATTAGTTGTTGTATTTTGCTTGATACACCCATGCATGCGTAGAATTCTTGTGTTTATGGACGCTTTTGTATGAGAAGTGACGTGCTTTGTTCTTGTGCACACACTTACACTAGCAAGTTGAAACTGGTAGACTTAATTGAATGTGGTAAGTGATTAGAATGACATGAATATGTGCAAGATGACTTGGTTTCCATGCTTTGAGTACAAGTAGGTGCGTTAGAGAGTCTTGTTACCTGGGATTGATTATGTTTTGTCACACCAAGTGAGTTTTGAGCCTATATGCATATCTTTTGCATGATTTTTCGTTTGCTTGAGTGTCCACATGTTGTTTACATTGCTAGCACTTACTTGAGATCTTTCTTGAAATGCATGACATTACTTGATGATGAGATGATAAAGGCACTTAGGTATAACCTCGTATTTCCCATATTTCCACACCTTTTAAACATGATCAATTAGTTAACCCTTTGAGCTTAATCCTATTCTTTCGGTGACACACTACATTACTTGCCATTATCCTTTTTATTTTATTGGCCTTACATTAAATTTGAACCTAAATTGTCAAAGGCTAGTATCGTGCTTAAGGGAGTAATAAGGTGTTCATAAAAGGGGGGTTATTGATGATCATACCATTGGGGAATATTGATTTTGGGTTGATGCTTGCTAGTCGAAATTCATAAAATATCTATGGATCATTGTGTTTATTCTTTAGCTCTCAAGAAAAAAAAAAGAAAAAAAAAAAAAAAAAAAAAAAAAGAAAAAAAAATAAATATGAGAGCATACTTATCTTTTATGATCCTTCTTCATTCGACTAGTCAAGTTATTATGTAAGGGTTATTGAAAAATCCAAGTGTGGGGAAGTATTGTTTTAATAGAAAAGGAATTGAATAATGATTATTGTTGGGTACTAGCTTTTGACATTAACCTGTTTTAGCTTTACTTGACATACCTGGTCCCTAGCCCACGCTACAACCCGAATAAAGACCTTTTGATTGTCATCAGTGATGTATGTTGTGTTGAGAGTGAGATTGATTGCGAGTGTCAAGTTGTGTTTATGATTTTGTTGGAATTGAGTGATACACTTAACCTTGTTCTTGAGTGAATATTCGTTTTTGAGTGAAAGGTGAGTTATTACTTGTTTTGGCATAGGAGATCCCAGGTTTAGACTTAAAGATGTGTTTCTTGTGGGCTTAGCATGATTACCAACGATTTTTACACTTGACATGAATTTTTATGACCTTCTGCATGATGGTTGAGTAGACTACGTGAATACTTGCACTTTCGACACCAAGACATCGTATGTTTGCTTTGATTCTTAAGTTGATGTGGCATGAGAGGACTTGTGTGTGTGGTGTTGTGTTAGCATTGATCTTTTGCATGGTTAGATGAATTTTGTGGGTACATTCACTATAAACCCTCACGAGACAAAACTCGTCCTACTAGGGCTGCCTAGGGGTTTAACGGCTTGTTGCATACGCTCAATGCAATCGTGTCATCTACGAAAGTGATGTTTGTTAGTTAGTTAGGATAGTTTTTATTTCTTTATTTGCCCGAGGACGTGCAAATGCTAAGTGTGGGGATGTTTGATAGAGTGTATATTTATATATATTTTATATGATTATATTCCTCATATTTATTATATTTTGCATTTAATTGGATTTTTATTTAATAGATTTTAATGTTTTATTATAGGAAGCAAGGAAATTCTAAACTTGGAAGGATTTGAGAATAAAGAGCTTAATTGGAGATTTATTAGAAGGAAATTCGGATTTGTTGGGCTGCACGCGCGCAATTCACTATTTTGGCCATATCTTGAGTTCTACAAGTCAGAATTGGGTGATTCAACTGCCCACGCGAAGATAATTAAATTTTCTATCATTCTAAGATGGTCCAGATGTCATATTACAATTGGAGCGGCCCATAATTACTTGGGAAGAGTCAACTACGAATTTTCATGGGAAATCTATTCAATTTAGGAAACGTACTTGTAAAATATTTTTATTAGAGGCATATAAAAACATTAGAGATATACATACGTATAGAGAGGGACGTACAGATAGATACACACAGAGAGAGAGACAGGAGAACTTTTGTAATTCTTTCTTCTGGAGACTTTTGGGGAGATTAATTATTTTCTTCAAGATCGAAGATTAAAGGTTTTTCTTCTATTCTTACAATTATGTGTTCAATTAATTATTCTTGTTTTGTTAATTCAATTATGAGTGAGTAGATTATTAATCTAGGGTTAAGTTGAACCCTAGTTATGATTGGTGCATGATTTTCCCAATTCCCCCAATTTGGTTATGATAATTGCTCTTGCTTATTGAGTTGTTTTAATTAGCAATTACAAATCAGACGTGATTATGTTTATTGTTTGAACCATTGTCTATTTATCAACGAGAGTTGGATTTAGATGGTTGTGATTTATCCAATGAGGACATGAAATTCTCCATGAGAATAGGTAGAATGGATTGTTAGGAATTTAGGGTGCCGTGTTTAATGTCTCTAAATTGCATGATACCATGAGAATAGGTTTGATTGTAAGTTAGAGAAGCCATTAATACTCGAGAGAGGTTATTGGTATTTATAGGGCGCATCTTTCCTCTTGAGTAGTACATGATTAATTGGGACGGGAAATCGTAATTGCATTGATTCATGCTAGCGGGGATACTTAATTCTGGATGTTTTTAATATTTGATTAATACAAACACAATTCTCTTTAGTATAAAATTAGCTTAATAATCTCTCAATATTTATTGTGTTACTTGCTTAGCCGAATTAAATCAGAAACAACTAGTGATTGATACGTTTGTCTCTGTGGGATCGACTCTGACTTACCCTACTACATAGTTAGAAGGATTTGTTAGATTTATTATTTGATAGGCACGCGACGGCCTTGTCAAGATTGTTGATTGATTATCTCAGAACAACTCCAGATCTTGAGGAGGTTAGGTAGACAGAATTTGTAAGTAATTCGAATTTTCTGTAAATTTTGCTAAGTCAAGTTTAAACTCTGATTATATGTTAAACACTGTGTTTTTTTTTTTTTTTTTTTTGTTCGTTTTGACATCATCAATTATTGTGAACTTGTACATTTTTCTAATGAACAAGTTGGGGGAGATTGTTAGATATAATTGATGTGATTTAATGTCAGTGTTTAAGTGTTTCAGGTAAAGAGAGTTTAACTTGTTATTGAAAGCAGTGTTTGAGTATACGCTGATTGCTGGAAGCGCAAACGCTGACAGAGGAAAGCGTAAACACTGATAGCTGAATGCATGGAAGCGCAAACGCTGTTAGCGTGGAGAGAACAGAGTTTGCTAAAGTCTGTCTACTGGGAGCGTCTACGAGTCAACAGAGTTTGAAGATTAATTTAATATTAATATGGAAGCGATATCTTTGAAGATTGGATAGCTGTCAAAGAGATCGAGTTGACTTAGAAGACGTGTAGCAATCGTAATTGATATCAATTGTATAGCTTAATTTAAGGAGAATCAATTTACGATTGTACGTAGCTGTATATCTTATAAATACAGTTAGGTTAACCCTAGAAGGGTATCCATCGTGAACGAATATCATTCTTGTAACCTAAGCAGCTCTCTGTGATACTTTACATCACTGAGAGAGGAATTATTAATTCCAAACAGTTTTAAAGAGTTAAAACGTGTGTTCTTGTTACTTATTTATACAGTTCTTGATTATTTATTGTGTAATCGACCTAACATGGAAAATAGAATTCACAATCACCAACTCTTGGGCAGTAGCAAACTCCAACAACGCTGACCCACCGACGTTCCTGACCCCGAAGCCGAAACCCCCATGGGCGCCGGGATAGCCATCCGACCTCTCACCAATGTGGCCATTAAAATCTCCACCCAGCACTACAAGTTGGTCATCCGGAATGCTTCCGACCAACTCATCTAAACCTACCCAAAAAGCCTCCTTCTCCGAGACGCCCAAACCGACTTGAGGGGCATACGCGCACACAACGTTCACCACCTTCTCCCCAACCACCACTCTGACTGCCATGATCCTGTCATTACACCTCTTCACGTCCACGACGTTGTCTTTAAGATCATTCGCTAAAAGAATACCCACTCCGTTCTTCGAGTTGGCAAGACCCGAGTACCACAACTTATATCCGTTCGCTTCTCTAGACTGAGCTCCCTTCCACCTAGTCTCTTGAATACATGCCACGTCCACCCTTCGCTTCTTTAACACATCCACGAGCTCCAAAAATTTGCCATTCAGGGTACCTAAGTTCAGACTACCAACACGCAAAAAACGCGACATCTATAAAACATAATATAGTACTAATAGTAATGAAAGTCAATAAAAGTAATTAAATAAATAGTAATAATAATAATAGTAAAGCTAATAATAGTAGGAGGCGGTGATGGCTGCTTGCCGGAAGAAAAGAGAAGTAGGTAAAAGCCGGAATCAAAACCAAAGAGAAGGAAGAATTTAGGCAGGTTAAAACTAGGTAATTAGACCCAGTCCCAGAAGCTGAATTCCCCACAAAATCACGCAGCTCAAAATCAACAAACGACACAACGGAAAGCAAAACGGCACAAAACCTATGAACCAAAACAATTCTGCAGCAAACAGAGACCCACGAACCTCACAAACAAAACCACCAGAAAATAAAATCAACTAACACCCACTTACAACCTTGACATTCCACAAAACCTGAGACCCGCAAAACAGGTGCGCTAGACTGGTTTGGAGTTTGAAGAATAACAAGGTGAGGATCCGTAGGAATGGATCAAAGGGAATAAAAGTTTAAAATGATGTTGGAATTGTAGTAAATGAAAAGCTATAATTAGGACGAAGAAGGAGAGAAACAAAATGTGGGTAGGAGTGTGTGTTTGTGTAAGAATATGAGATTATGCTAAACTAAAATGTGGATTAATGGTTTGAAGATTCCGGCGATCCGCCGGCCAGATTTAATCAGGACAGTATATGACCGTTGGCGAGAGAAAAGTTTGTAAAAGTTTTTATCTGAAAACATACAATACCTTGTCCAATAAAAACCGCACTGAAGAATCTTTGCAGCAGTTTTTGTAGTACTTGCATGACCACCACTTGGCAAATCGTGACAATGTGAGATTATAGAGGAAATCTCATTATATGGAACACATCTTCTAATGACTCCATCTGAACATGATTTATAAAGAAAAGGATCATCCCAAAAGTGCTTCCTCACATCATAGAAAAATTTCTTCTTTTGCTGCGACGAGTAACCATGAGGAACAGTTCCACTAGCTAAGAAATTAGCTATGTCAGCATACCAAGGAACCTCTAGACTTGCAAGAGAAAGTAGATGATCGTCAGGAAAAGAATCATCAATTGGAGTAGATTTACCATCATCCTCATCAAGAGTAAGGCATGAAAGATGATCAGCAACCACGTTCTCAGCCCCTTTCTTATCTTTAATCTCTAAGTCAAATTCTTGAAGAAGCAAAATCCAACGAATCAGACGAGGTTTAGCATCCTTCTTACTCATCAAGTATCTCAAAGCTGCATGATCAGTGTGAACAATAACTTTCGAACCAACGAGATAAGATCGAAATTTTTCCATAGAATACACCACTGCTAGCAATTCTTTCTCCGTTGTTGCATAATTAATCTTAGCCCCATCCAAGGTCTTGCTTGTATAGTAAATAGCATGCAGCTTTCCATCTTTCCTTTGGCCTAGGACTGCACCAATAGCTTGATCACTAGCATCACACATGATCTCAAATGGTAGACTCCAATCCGGTGGTTGTATAATTGGAGCAGAGACAAGAGCTTTCTTCAATGTTTCAAAAGCCTCAACACAAGCATCAGTGAACACAAAAGGTACCTCCTTACCCAAGAGCTCAGTAAGAGGTCGAGCAATCTTCGAAAAATCTTTTATGAAGCGGCGATAGAATCCAGCGTGACCCAGAAAACTTCTTATCCCCTTGACTGAAGTAGGGGGTGGTAAGCGCTCAACAACCTCGACCTTGGCTTTATCAACTTCAATGCCTCTCTTCGAAACAACATGACCCAGAACAACTCCCTCTTGTACCATAAAGTGACATTTTTCCCAATTGAGAATGAGATTAACTTCTTGACATCTATGAAGCACCTTCTCCAAGTTATGTAAGCATACCCCAAAAGAAGTTCCACCAACTGAGAAGTCATCCATAAAAACCTCCATAATGTCTTCAATGAAATCTGAGAAAATTGCCATCATACATCGCTGAAATGTGGGAGGAGCACAACATAGACCAAACGGCATTCTGCGATATGCAAATGTACCATAAGGGCATGTAAAAGTCGTCTTTTCTTGATCATTCGGATGGATAGGAATCTGAAAGAAGCCTGAATATCCATCTAAGAAGCAGAAGTAAGAATGTTTCGCCAACCTTTCAAGCATTTGATCAATAAAAGGGAGAGGAAAATGATCTTTCCTTGTGGCCTTATTCAATTTTCGATAATCAATGCACATTCGCCACCCTGTCAAAGTTCTAGTAGAGATCAACTCACCCTTATCATTCTTCACAACAGTCATTCCTCATTTCTTTGGCACTACATGTACCGGACTAACCCACTTGCTGTCAGAGATAGGATAGATTATACCTGCATCAAGAAGTTTTAAAACCTCCTTTTTGACCACCTCCATCATATTAGGATTGAGTCTCCGTTGAGGCTCAATAGAAGAAGCTTGCTCATCTTCCAAAATAATCTTATGCATGCAGAATGATGGATTAATGCCCTTGATATCATCAATGGAATACCCAATAACATTTTTATATTTTCTCAAGACCGTGAGCAACTGCTCAATTTGAATGTCATCAAGCTCAGAATTAACAATAATAGGATATGATTCATTAGGGCCCATAAACACGTATTTCAAAGATGCAGGTAGTGGTTTCAGTTCTACCTTAGGAGGCGTGGAACTCTCCTTAACTCCCTCACGCTGTAGCACATTAGAATGTTCATGCTTAGATGTAGGTGCTGCATCCAAAAGCTTCTCGTAACCGTGACACTCTCCATTTTCTTCATCAACGTTACCCTCTAGAACAGCTTGAAGTGGATCCTCATATGATAAAGTTTTGGCTTTCATGTCGATCACTTCCTCTAGTGCATCCACCCTATTCACAAACTCATCCGTAGAAGGATGTCCCATTGTACTTTGCAGCTTGAATTCTATCTTCTCTTCGCCTACCTCAAAAGAAATCCTTCCATTTTTCATGTCAATGATAGCTCCAGCTGTTGCTAAGAAAGGCCTCCCAAGAATGATATGAATATTTGCATCTTCTTCCATTTCCATGACAACAAAATCACACGGAATATAAAACTTTCCTACCTTAAGGGGCACATCTTCTAGAATTCCCAATGGAAATTTCACACTTCTGTCTGCCAGTTGTAGAGAGATATGTGTGGGTTTTAGTTCACCCATCTGGAGCTGTTCACAAATTGATAAAGGCATCAAACTGACACTTGCTCCAAGATCACACAAAGCCCTTTTTATTTCGACATCCCCAAGTTGAACAGGAATAGAGTAGCTACCTGGATCCGCTAACTTCTTTGGAAGATCATTTTGCAAGATGGCACTGCACTCTGCCGTTAATGAGATGGTAGAGCTTTCTTCAATTTTTCTCTTCCTTGACAAAATATCTTTCAAGAATTTTGCATAAGATGGCATCTCAGTAATATCATCCATGAATGGGATATTGATATGTAGCTTCTGCAAAATTTCAAGGAATTTACCATACTTCTTCTCTAGCTTTGCTTGTGCTAACCTTTGTGGAAAAGGAACAGGTGGCACATATGGTTTGAGAGGAACAACTTCTGATTCTTTCTTTTCTTTCTCCACGACCTCTAGGTCTACCGGTTTCTCAGTTGCAATCTCATCTTCACCTTCCTTAGTATTCACAACATTTTTGCTCACGTTCAATTCCGGCTGGTTCAATTCTTTACCACTCCTCAAAGTTATAGCATTGATATGGCCCCTTGGTGGTTGCTCAGTTTGACCAGGAAGTTGGCCTGAAGACTTATTAAGTTGGCTCAACTGTTGAGAAATTTGAGTAATAGTGTTCTCCATCATTTTGTTGTGAGCCTTTATCTCATTGATGCTTGAATCGAAGTGCTCATTCTTCTTCGATTGAGTAGAGATAAATCCTTCCATAAGACTTTCCAAGTTGGATTTCTGCGGTTGAGCTTGCTGAAAACCAGGAGGCTGAGAAAAATTATTTTGTGAAGATTGAGCTTGACCCTGGTTGTTCCTGTAGGAGAAATTTGGATGATCTCTCCAACCTGGATTGTACGTGTTGGAGTAGGGATTATACTGCGACCTCTAATTCTGATTGTAAAGAGCATTAGCTTGCTCAACTGCCATTCCAGAAGGATTGTATTGACAAGCAAGTTTGGTGTGTCCAACAACACCACATATCTCACATGAAGCAACAGTAGATGAAGAACTTTTGGCATCCAATTGCTCAATCTTTTTGACCATAGCCTGCATAGTAGTGTTCAACATGGTTAGAGCATCAACATCATACTTACCACCTTTCTTAGGATGATTTCTATCACTGTATGGATAATTGTCATTGGACGCTATCTCGTCTAACAAAGCTTTCGCATCCTCGGTACTCTTCTTCATAATAGAACCACCAGAAGAAGCATCAACAAAGTTTCGGAACTCTTGTGTCAACCCATTATAGAATGTTTGGATCAACAACCAGTCAGGAATTCCATGGTGAGGGCATTGTCTTTGAAGTCGCTTAAATTTTCTCCAAGCATCATGAAGTGACTCGTCATCATCTTGACGAAAATTAGATATTTCATTCCTGAGCTTTGAAGTTTTTTTCTGACTGAAGAATTTAAGTAGAAACGCCTTCGCAAGACTATCCCAAGTAGTGAATGTATTTGGTCCTTCATCTTTCAACCAATCTTTTGCTGTATCTCGAAGAGAGAATGGAAATAAGCGCAGCTTTATAGCATCATCACTAACATTGGTCAGCTTTATTGTATCACACTTTTCAAGAAAACTCTCAAGATGATCAACAGGATTTTCAGTGGACAATCCTGCAAAAGAATCATTGGAGATGAATTGGATGAACTGAGGCTTGAGCTCAAAGTGTGTAGCTGTGACTGCTGGTCTGACAATACTGGAGAGTACACCTGTAGCATCTGGCATACCATGCTCCCTGAGAGCTTTAGCTGTTGTATCAGTCATAATTTCCTTATCCTTGTTTTTCCTTCGCTTGCCTGCTTGCCTTCTTGCTGTAGCTTCAATTTCAGGATCAATTTCAATTAAGTTTTCAGTACCTGAACTTCGAGTATGCATGCAACAAGAGAACTAGACACAATGATTAAATAACAAGGGTATAATAGCCGAAGCAACTCAACTAAAATACTTAGCTAAATTCAATTCAAAAATTAACTAATCTAACACTACTTTGTCCCCGGCAGCGGCGCCAAAAATTTGACAAGGCTGTCGCGTACCTATCAAATAATAAATCTAACAAATCCTTCTAGCTATGTAGTAGGGTAAGTCAGAGTCGATCCCACAGAGACAAACGTATCAATCACCAGTTATTTCTGATTTAATTCGGCTAAGCAAGTAACACAATAAATATTGAGAGATTATTAAACTAATTATATACTAAAGAGAATTGTGTTTGTATTAATCAAATATTAAAAATATCCAGAATTAAGTATCCCCACTAGCATGAATTAATGCAATCGTGAATTTCCTCCCCAATTAATCGTAAACTACTCAGCAGGAAAGATGCGCCCTATAAATACCAATAACCCCTCTCGAGTATTAATGGCTTCTCTTAAAGTACAATCAAACCTATTCTCATGGTATCATGCAATTTAGAGACATTAGTCACAGCATCCTAATTTCCTAACAATTCATTCTACCTATTCTCATGGAGAACTTCATGTTCTTATTGGATAAATCACAACCGTCTAAATCCAACTCTCGCTGATAAATAGACAATGGTTCAAACAATAAACATAATCACGTCTGATTTGTAATTGCTAATTAAAACAACTCAATAAGCAAGAGCAATTAAACAATCAAGTTGGGGGAATTGGAAAATTCACACATCAATCATAGCTAGGGTTCAACTTAACCCTAGATTAGTAGTCTACTCACTCATAATTGAATTAACAAAACAAGAATTATAAATTGAACACATAATTATAAGAAAAGAGAAAAACCTTTAATCTTCAAAGAAAATCAATCTTCTCCCTTGCAGATCTAAGCTATGATATATAATAAAGCGATCCTCAATTACAATGCTTAGATGTGTTTTTATAGGCTCTAGCTTTCTTGCCCAGCAAGAATTTATCTTCTATTACAATTAGAATTTAATTAAGGTGCTAAAAACTGCCCGGAATATAATTAGAACTTGAAAAGGGCAAAACAGTAATTTCCCAGCCATGCTCCTCAATGAATACGTACGCGAATTAATTAAGCACATTACTTGCACGTGCTTCCTATCCCAGGTTGTAGAAAATCTCTCAAGCTTCGCGTGGGCAGTAAGATCGCTGAAAACGGACTTACAGAACTCCAGATATGGCCAAAACAGTGTAAGCTACGCAGCCTTCCCAGAAAATCCGAATTTTAATCAATTAATTCCCAAAAAATTATAGAAGCATCCACCTTAATCAACATTCTCGTAAACCTGCACAACTAAGCAAAACACATCAAAACTACAAGAAACTTGAGTCCAAGACAATCAATTTAAGCCGATTTAGAATGCTCCAAGTAGATATAAAATCCACTTATCAATATGAAAAATCATAAAGCTCGAAAAACGTAGACAATTCTGAGACCTTTCCAGAATGGTAAGGCTCGATAAAAACAAACAAGTAACGAATTCAGAAAGTAGATATTTGCGGACTGCAGAACAGAATCAGACCGTGACTTCTCTAGTATTTTGTTGTTTAAGACTTCAAAATCACAACATTTGACGAAGGAATGTAAACGAAAAACGTAGATCTAGAAATTATCTTTCCAGAATGATATCGCTCATAATTTTTGGATAAAAACTCAATTTACTATGAATTTTCAAAGTTGGGCACTCAGTTTCGAAAACAAGCAGGTCAGATCACAAAATCACAGAAAGCACGAATTTACATGCAGAATTTCAGAAAAGTTAAAGAAGAAAAGTTGTAGATAATTCAAATACCTTTTCAGAAAGACTAATTTCATAAAATTCCGATGAATAACGAATCCTATACGAATTTTACAAGAATTCAGAATCCAAACATACTAGCATACAAAATCGGAGTAATCATACTAAGACAATGAATATAACAAAGAACTCATGGATACATGCATGATATCACCACATATACAAAACTTAAGAGACTAACAAAAATCCTTAACATAATCAAAATCAATTAAACATAGTACACATGAATTAACAAGAATATCAAAAGAAATAAAGAATCGTTACCCCTTCTTTTTAATCGTGTTATGAGTCTTCTCTTCTCTTGTTGTTCTCCTCTCGTGTTCTTCTTCTCATGTTTATCTTCTCTTCTCTCTCTCTTTCTCTATCTCTATCTTTTTCCTCTCTCGGCGTTTCTTTTCTCTTCCTCTCTCTCTACATTTTTTTTTTCTTTACCTGACTACTATATAGAATTCTAGGGTTTTTCTATATATTTTTTTAACTGATGTCTTTATCCTTACTAATTATTCTTTAATGATACATCCTTTTTAATAAGAAAAAAATTACAAATATTTAGCCAAAATTAGAACCTTAAAAATTAACTATGAGTTACAACCTATAAATCTTCTATTTTAATGACTTTCTACAATAACTCCTCTAAAATTGAAAATGCTATTATCTTAAATCCCAAATTATTAATACTGAATTATAAAATTATTTACTTAATTAATCTAAAATCCTGGGATGTTACAAACTACCCTCCTTAAAAGAATTTGGTCCCAAAATTTTCAAAAATCATAATATTTTAAGAACCCCACCTACCTCGAAAATTCGCGAGCTACCAAAATCACCCACAATTCAAGCCTATTAGGCAGTCTACAGGAAAATAACCTAGAGCTCTGATACCAACTGTAACAGCCCGACTTTTCGGACTATTAATTCTAAATATGAAACTAAAATAAAATACAATTCTTTATTCAATAAATCCAAATTCAACGAAAGTCAAACCCAAAGTCAACACAATAATCTGAAACAATCTAATTAAAAATGCAGCTTCACAAATTGAATAATCAATATCTTACACTTAACAAAACAATTAATTCTAATAGCACAACAACAAATTGTGTCAAATCAAATGACAAGAAATTCCACAAAGTTCACGTCCTTATTCGATCCAAAGATTAGTAACCTGAAATATATTAAAACAATGAGCTACAAAGCCCAGCAAGTAACCATCGCCCGACGGCTCAAAAATAATACTTTTAAAAAAAACAAAAGTTCTAAAGCTGTAAATCGATAAAACAATTTTAATAGTAAAATCACATTATATTCCCACAGTTCTAAATTACGGTCACACTATGCCAGTGACACGGCTTCTATAGTTCGATGGGGGCTAGTTTACGTCCCTCGTTAAGTCAAACTCAACAAGGTATCTATGTGTTCCGGAACGTGCGTAAACTAGTTCTATATGTCACACTATCCAGTGACCGGATTCTATGATTCGATACGCAACTAAAACTGGGGATTCTTATAAAAATCTTTTCTAAAATCGATTTTCGATGACACAATTTTCATAATTCAAATCGATCACATATTTCGAATAAAACAATATTTAATCGAATAAAAATAGATTTAACAATACTAATGAGCAACGAAAAGTTACTTACCTCGATGTCGATATCGTACCCCCTGAAAATAAAACCACAACCAATCCTAAATATTAATCCATTATCTATTAACAATCAAATATAGCAAACAAGCACACACCTTAATAGAACTCATGCGGCGCTACATATAACTTACTCAAAGAAAATTCCAAAAATCACACACCAAAATCTTACAAAATAGACCATTGTTAACAAAATCAGCCCTGATCAGTTCTGGAAATTGGCAAATTACTCTATGAAAATGATTTTATATGAAAAATCATAAAGCACGAAAAACGTAGACAATTCTGGGACCTTTCCAGAATGGTAAGGCTCGATAAAAACAAACAAGTAACGAATTCAGAAAGTAGATATTTGCGGACTGCAGAACAGAATCAGACCGTGACTTCTCTAGTATTTTGTTGTTTAAGACTTCAAAATCACAACATTTGACGAAGGAATGTAAACGAAAAACGTAGAGCTAGAAATTATCTTTCTAGAATGATATCGCTCATAATTTTTGGATAAAAACTCAATTTACTATGAATTTTCAAAGTTGGGCACTCAGTTTCGAAAACAAGCAGGTCAGATCACAAAATCACAGAAAGCACGAATTTACATGCAGAATTTCAGAAAAGTTAAAGAAGAAAAGTTGTAGATAATTCAAATACCTTTTCAGAAAGACTAATTTCATAAAATTCCGATGAATAACGAATCCTATACGAATTTTACAAGAATTCAGAATCCAAACATACTAGCATACAAAATCGGAGTAATCATACTAAGACAATGAATATAACAAAGAACTCATGGATACATACACGATATCACCACATATACAAAACTTAAGAGACTAACAAAAATCCTTAACATAATCAAAATCAATTAAACATAGTACACATGAATTAACAAGAATATCAAAAGAAATAAAGAATCGTTACCCCTTCTTTTTAATCGTGTTATGAGTCTTCTCTTCTCTTGTTGTTCTCCTCTCATGTTCTTCTTCTCATGTTTATCTTCTCTTCTCTCTCTCTTTCTCTATCTCTATCTTTTTCCTCTCTCGGCGTTTCTTTTCTCTTCCTCTCTCTCTACGTTTTTTTTTTCTTTACCTGACTACTATATAGAATTCTAGGGTTTTTCTATATATTTTTTTAACTGATGTCTTTATCCTTACTAATTATTCTTTAATGATACATCCTTTTTAATAAGAAAAAAATTACAAATATTTAGCCAAAATTAGAACCTTAAAAATTAACTATGAGTTACAACCTATAAATCTTCTATTTTAATGACTTTCTACAATAACTCCTCTAAAATTGAAAATGCTATTATCTTAAATCCCAAATTATTAATACTGAATTATAAAATTATTTACTTAATTAATCTAAAATCCTGGGATGTTACAGCATCTGATAGTTGTTAGTCGTAGTAAGGTTGAAGGTTTTCAGTCATTAAAGAGTTCAAACTGATAACATATTTGAATTGTGACGTCTAATTTGCAAAAAACAGAATAATGAGAATAATATTACCCATTTATAATATATTACATAAAGGATAGAAGCTTACCACCCATTCCGTTAAAGCTTTCCTGTCTACCTGTCCCGTCTCAGCAATATCTATCAGTGGAAACACAAAATCGACCTCCTCCCTAAGCATGAATCTCCGCAGGTCCTGTTCATCAATGTACCTTCAGACGTATAATATTAAAAATTTAATAGAGTACTCTGGACAGTGGAGAATTGGAGTAAGAAATGGTCTTAAGACAAATTTTCTCACTTGGAACCAGGCTGAGCCACATTCCTGTATATGTTATAGGCAGCTGCAATTGCTTCCATCTCATTAGTTATCTCCTTATCAACCTGTTCATTGTTGCCATAGTAATCACTTTCATCTAGGGAACTGGAAATGGTTGCCATAAAATTTCTTGCATTATTCAAAACACAAAAATTAACTCAAAACATAAAATTGTCTCAGACCAAAAGAAAACAAAGCACAAGACATAAAAAAAAAACAGAACACATAAACTCCTATAAGTTGTGCACACAAAACCCCTAATTGTTCGAACACAAAACCCCTAATTGAAACACATAAACAAAACCCTAATTGAATTTACAATTAACAAAAACCCTAATTGAGTCTACAATTAACATAAACATACAAAACATGAACATACAAAATCGGTATTAGCTCACAGACAAACAAAAAATTGAATTTTGAACAAAAAAAAAATCCCAAAATCAAAATTAAAACCCAAAGTCGAACAAAAAAAATTCAAAGTCGATATGAACATACCGGTATTTTAGAACTTTAATCTCCCAAATTTAAACTTCGAGCTTCTGGTCTTCGATCTTCGATTGAGCTTTAATCTCCCAAAGTCTTCGATTTGAGAGTGTTTGAGAGTGTATATTTGGGTTTGAGAGTGTTTGAGAGTATGTGTGTCTGAGAGTGTATCTGTGTCTGTGTGTCTCAATTATTGCCCCGCTTTTTACTTTTTAGTATTTTTGTTTTGAGCGCCCATTTTTTTTAGAAAGCCCGCTTAAAAATTGCGGGCTTTTTATGTTGTCTATAGCAACGAAGTTCTAAAAGCATTGCAATAACTTCCAGCTTTTAGATTTTTTAAACTCTATCGTCATGGTTTTTAAAAAGCGTTACGATACATCTTAACTGATAAAAACCCATTGAAATTGTCAATCAACGACAATGGTTTTTCAACATTTTTCTAAAATATGGTTGCCATATCCAATCTATGGTGTAGTGATTCTTTATAATTATTTTTTTGGTAGCTGATTTCAAATTTTAGCTAAGTGGTCTCTCCCATTGGAGATACTCTATATTTAGTAAAATTTAGCCGATCATTATTTTGTATTATTTTAGGCAACCATTTTATCCTACTCCGTTATATATTCTCTAAACTATATAATAAGCAAAAAATGATATAATTTGTTTTTAATTTACAAGTGATGGATCTTTCGGCTCAAATTATATAAAAACAGTATGGATATAATACTAAAAAATTGTTCAGAGATCTAAGTTTTGATTACCACCAATAAATTATTAATTATCCTTTATAATATTTATTTTTAAAAAAATAAATAAATCTTAAATATTATTAATCACATTATATTCTATTGTATAATATTTTATAATTTTTAAAAGAATAAAATAGATACAAATTATTTAATATCATTGAAATAATAAAAAACAGTAATTCATGCTTTGCACGGGCTCTAACACTGTGTTTCAGAATTTTTTTTTGAAATAAAAGAAAAGACAGTTGAAGATTTAATTTCTTTGGCTTGTTCCCGAAGGATTTTTGTTGGAACAAAAGAAAAGATCTTTAAAGATTTGGAAAAAAAATCCTTATATATTTGTTTTCAAAAGCTTATTTCCACTCTTGGAAAGATTTAGAGAGAAAATAAAATAACCTATTTTCTGTTCTTTTCTTTTTCTTTCATTGATTCTGGAACATAGCGTAAGATAGTCTCATGTAATACACGTTTTGTAAAAATGATACAGAAAATACAATAGTTTATGACACAACAAAATTGGCATGTCTAATTTCCTACCATAATATTACAAAATTACTTTGAATGTTATATATATTCAAACTTATTTTAAATTTAATGTTATATATGTTAATTTTGATTTTGAGTTTTGTACGATTAACCGCTAGAGATCACCCTTTAAGATATATGTATAAATTTGTCTCTTCCTAACTTGTTATGTTGAGCCTGATTAATATCATACTAAAATATAAGTTTCAGATAAACTTGTACATGTTTAGTTAAAACATAGAGAGAATAGGGAACCTAAGTTATGTTGCAAATTACTTTTGTGAGATATTGAGTACAATTATTTCATAATAAAACTACAAAAAAACAGTCAATAGACATCACCCATTTAACATCGTTTGCATTTTTGACCGATGTTAAAGGTTTGTTTTACATCAGTTTTACTATAACCGATGTTAAAGTAGGTTTTAAACATCACTTATACTTAAAACCGATGTCTCAACCACTTTTTAAAAAACAAAAAAACATGCGTTCATACATTTTCCCGTTCCTTTTTTTTCCAAGCCCACTTTCCCTCAAAGTACTTAGAAACATTTCCCTCATTCACCCCCACGGGGTGTCTCAGATGGTCGGACAGTGGCGCTTAAGACTTGCTGCCTTGAGATCACGAGTTCGATTCCCTGGGGCGTTTCGGGATTAAGTGGGCTACCATGCTCATGGGTATGAGTGTGCTAGTATGCCCTCCGAATTAGTCGAGGTGCGCGCAAGCTGGCCCGAACACCAGATTATAAAAAGAAAAAGAAAAAAAAAACATTTCCCTCATTCCTTTTTTTTCATTTCCCTCCTTAAGACATTTCCCATCTCCCGCTCCTCACTCAAACTCAGTATTATCACTCAAACTCATCTATCACTCAAACTAATTCACTCACAAACTAGCTAATTTGAAGAACCCTAGCTTACAAGACCCCAAATTCAAACCCTAGATTACAAGCCCCCAAATTCAAACCCTAGCTTGAGCCCCCAAATTCAAACCCATGATTTCAAAAACCCCTTTTCGAATCCCAATTAGGTCGAACCCTACCTTTCGATTTCTGTTAATTGGTTGCTCTTGGAGGCTTTATCTATCTCGAATCCGCTCAAATTAGTAAGTATTTTTCTCATTTTTGTTTGAAAATTCAAATTTTGGTTTTTAGTTTAGGTTTTTTTAGCAGATTGTTTGATTCTTAAGCTTGGGTCATCTCCAAAGTAAGTGATTCTTCAGATTTAATGTTATAGATGTTGATTTCAGGCCTTCTTCGATTGGGCTTTTATTTAAGAAAAGAAACTTTGCATTTGAAGGCTTTTATTTAAGATCACTCTCTCGTCCCCCCTCCCCTCGCTCCTCCACTCTCTCTCTCTCCCCTTTTGCTTTTTATTTTCGATGTTTAGGCATGTAGTATTTTCGATTTTTGGGCTTTATTTATAGGGCTTTTGATTTGTGCTTTGCAAATTTATTTTTGCTTATTGTTGTTGTTGTCCGTGGTTTTAACGATCTGTTAGAACTATTTCTTTTTGTTGTTTTGATTTTTCGGTTTTGATTATGGTGTAGGTGATCAACTGATTACTGCATTCTTATCTTGCAACTGTTCTCTGCTTTTCTTTCTGTGTATATGTGTTAGGTCTGTTATCAAAATGTTTTGTAAATAATAAATACAAAACCCTCAACAAAAAGCTTTGTAAATACATATTATTTACCCAAAAAGCTGTATAAATAATAATATACATAAAGCTGCAATCCAATTTTCTCACGATCTCCACCTTCTTAATAAACAAGTTTTGGATCATCTCTTCTAGTCTCTTCACAGGATTTAGCATTTTAACAATTCTCTCAAACTAGTACGGTGTCATTTTAACTTGTTGAGTGACAACTCATTAGCACCGACTATTTAATACATTTTTATTAATTGCTGATTCATTATATATACAAACTTGTAGCCTATCACATGTATATGTGCAACTGGAATTGGATACCTAATTCTGATTTCGGTGCTCTATCAATCATGCTCTTGCAACATTTTAATTTTTAAGAAGATACTCTTATCTCCAAGTTGATGTGAAATTTTTACTGCTTACAGTAATGCTATACATAAGGTTGATAAGCCACCATGGAATATACAAAACAGAGTATGAAATTTTTACTGCTTACAATAATGCTATACATAAGGTTGATAAGCCACCATGGAATATACAAAACAGAGTATGATATATAAGAAGTTAGACTTCACAAGTATGACTCAATTTTTCAATTAGAATATAAAACGTGTTTAGTTTTAATTGGGAGATTATTTTACTTTGGCCATTCAATGTGATTTCCAATATGAAATACTGGAACATGTAGTCTTTTTCCTTTTAATGCTATGATTCTTTGTTGTCAATGGACCAAGTATTTTATATGAATTATAAATGATATTCTTATCTTTAGTTATATATTGATTCTTTATAAATGTTGTTAGCCTACTGTTGGTTGGAGGATGATTAAGTTATTGCTGTTATGCATCTACTAACATAGTGTACAATGCAATTTAGGTTAACAGACATTATGCAACTGCAGGGAGATACAGAGAGTATATCATGAGCCAGTGAAAGGTTTGCTAAGGTTAATTGTTACTTTTTTTGGGATCCAAATGCAAATTGCAAAATCTTTATTTGGAATGAGGTTTTGAGGGCAAAAAGATTAATGTGCTTATTAAATACTTTCCTTTCTGTTTGTTCGAACTACTACATCCATTTAATAAATGTAGTCCCAACTAGTGTTGATATTCTATGGCTACTATGCAGATATCGGAAGTGGTTAATAGCATGAAAGATCTAATTGATTACAACCGAGAAAGTGGGACTGGACCTATGGGTAAGCTCTTACTTCCAGCAATTAACTTTTTTAACCAAGAGTGGTTCTATTTGAAAGGCTGTTATTTTGAAAAAAAATAAGTTATTATATAAAGAAGGGTGTCCACAATAATAATTTATTAATTAATGAGGATTAAAATGCTTCAGATTTGTATTAGGATATCACTCTATAAAATGCTTTGAACTGAAAAGGATGTATGCAATCCTGAGATAACTAGAGCTTTTTAAACAAGTTTCTTCCGGAAATATTGAAGAGCCAAGCTTGATAAATGTTGATACTTGAGCTGATTGCAGAGAGCTCAAGCAAGTGCATATATTAAGAAACAGGAGCCACATCAAGCTCTGATCTTTTAACTAAATTAAGTTGGCTCAAATAATGATTGAATTAAAATTACTTCCAGTATCATTTGGACAACTAGCAGTATGCTGCCTTATTCTGTAAGGTACTCCAAGGATGTTTGATGCTTTAATGAGCAATTTCGTGGATATAATGAAAGTACATCAGGGCATAATTAAAGTTTACTGCTCATCATATAGACCTCATTAGTGTAATTAGCTCTTCCTGTGTTAGTTTTTTAGGGTAAAATTTTTTTTTGCAATGGCTTACTTCTGACCCTTGTATATGCATTTTTGCATGGACATGCATGTTTTGTGTACTGGAGCCAATTGGGGGGTTTTTTTCAATCTTGCTCAGACAACAGCAGCATACTATACTAGTGGCTAATTTTGTACTATCTCAGGTCCCTATCATTCAATCAAACTCTCAGGGTATCAACAAAGTGGTAAATTCTTTGCATCAAAAGTTTCCTGATATCTCAAAATCCCAATTAAGGACCAAAGTACTTGAGATATGTCATTACACAGGAAGTGCTTTGGTAAGTGCTTTATTATAACAATGCTAATTCTTTTCTGTTTTCATCAATCAAGTTACGGGATTACTTTTAGTAAGATTAGATTCTTTGGTAGGTTTTTTTCTGTGGTTACTTTGATTATAATCCTCTTAATTGTTTCTTTTTTGCTAAGTAATCCTATTAATTTTTTATGCGTACTAGCTTCCGAAGATTTATATGCATGATAGGACTTGGATATACATGATGATTTATATGCAGTAGTCCAACTTTGTTTGTGATTTGCATTTGAACTGTATTGAATGCTCAACTTGCTTACACTTATTCATTTTTCCCCAGAGATCTTGGCCAATTTTCCTCGGAGAAAAAAAATACTTCACCAGGATCTCTTGCTCAGACCCAGCAACATGAGCAACAACTTCAACAACAGCAGCAGATAGTTGCACAAAGCTCTAACAACGAGGACTCTGTCCAGGCTACTGCAATGCAATTGGCTTCTAACAATAACGGTATACAGAGTGTAAACAACAATCTGAATTCAGCACCTTGTTCAATATTTCACCTTGTTATTGTGAACTTGAGAATATATTAGTAGTTGGGGTAGTTTATGTAGTTTTGAATATGGAGTTTGTTGTAACTTTGGTGAATGTGGATGGTTTTGGTTATTGGTGTAGTAGATTGTTAATGAATTATGCTTTTGGGTGAATGTTTTGTATTGTTAACTTTGGTGGTATATAAGTCTATTTGAACGTGCAATGCTGATTTTGGTAATTTTTTGGCACATAATTATGCAAATATAACACATCACATTGTTATTGTAAAAACGATGTTAAAACAAAGAACATACATCACTTTTTAAAGCAAAACTGATGTTCCTGCAAAAAACAGACATCAATTTGAGTCTTTAACACATCACCTAAAAACTGTTGTCTAATTTGGCAATTTCATGGATCTATTTTACATCGGTTAAAAACCGATGTGGTATACCACTTGCAACATCAGTTTTCTATTCAAAACCGATGTAGAATAGGGGTTGAGACATCGGTTCTAGATAGAACCGATGTAGTACAGGGGTTGAGACATCGGTTCTGTTTTAAAAACTGATGTTGTTGATAACTATTTACATCTGTTTAGAACTGATGTAATAAGTCCTTTTTAACATCGGCCCAGACCGATGTAAAACACATGGACTTTTAACAACACCCACCTAGACATCGGTTTTTGAAAATTTTTACATCAGCCCAGAACTGATGTCTATTGACTTATTTCCAGTAGTGTGTGCATATAAAAAAAAGTATTTAAAAAGATTGTGCATATCAAAATATTATGTATAAAATCACAATGGTTTTATTCATATCACAACTAGATGTATCTTAGTTTCTTTTTTCCTCAAACATATGTTACACATTATGCTTATACTTATTCTTGTATACTTTCCATAATTGATCAACTGGCTTGCCTAATATATCAACAAAGTAACTATCATTGTACGAATCCTTCATTTTTTTGTTAAGTTGTGCCACAAATCCTCCTAACAAGCTTTCACAATATTCAAGAAATCGTGCTGTTATTCCGTATCCTTGATCCCATCTATCGCCATCACCTGGGTGGGCTAGTATAGGTGGATAATAATTATCTCTGATCATCATATAATCAGCTATCCCTTCAATCAATCCATTTGGAGCATCGTCAGGAATCCATTGAAAAACATGTGTCATCTCATGATAAAGAAGAGAAGTAAATTCCCACCGCATGTCCATGTCATACTCTTTTATGTAAACTGCGCTCACGTTAATAATATTTCTTGTCGTGATTGCTGCCGCGTCTTCATCGTATTGATCTATAACTACTATTACAACATCTTGTGGTCTTCTATCATCCCGATTATTTTGTTGATCGAAAGTATCATATATGAATTGGTTAATTGTACCCATTGTTTGTATAGTAAAATTAACTCCAACTTCTTTTTCAAATTTCTTTCCTCCTGGAGTGTTTGGTACTTTATCAATAACTTGATAATCTATGGACATTGCCCCTTGTAATGTTATTGCAATGACCATCAAAATGGAGAACAGATTAACATTAGCCATGTTTGTAATTTTTTATATCTGTATGCTCTGATCTGTGCACCCACATATAAAGTATGGTCATATATTTATATAGAGTTATGACTAATCTTTAATTTATGAGATGAGATTGCTTAAATTTTAATTTTTTTAATATCTACTTTACATAATAATATCGTAAAAGATTGTGAATGGATATCAATATTTTCATAATTTTAATTATACATGTAAATATTTCAATTGCCCGTGGTTTGAATTTTCTAAGTGATTTGATATCGCATTAATTATAGATTTTATAGATATAATGAAATTGTTCGAGAATTGATGATGAATTTCATATACAAATAGCTTTGTTAGATGATGAGATTCATGATATATCATGCAAAAGTTTTTTTTTAATGTATATATATATATATATATATATCTAGGATTAGGATCAAATACAAACTTTTCTTAAATACAAACTTACAAACTTTTTTTGTTCAACACATTTATAACTTCAGTTCAACATCATTTATCAAAAATAATTTAAATTTTATTGAATACACATAATTTAATTCTTCAAAATCCTTATGGGATTCACCAATACCAAAATAGGGTATGAAAATATGAAATTTTATTATATTATTTTTTTTAATATGGGGTCTGTAGAACCGTAGTTAAAAATTTGTTGAAAAAATATTACATAATTCTCAATTATCCTTTTCAGGTTCACCAATACCAATTAGGGTTTAAAAATATGAAATATTATTAATATAATATACTTTTCTTAATTATACCAATTTAAAATTATTTTATATATTTGGATTCAACACAAGTATAACTATTGTTCAACAAATGATGTTAAACTTAAGTTATATATCTGTTGAACACTTGTTATAAAAGAATTTTATTTTTTCGTAAAAAATGTTGTAAACATGGTTTTAATAAATTATAAAAATGTTATAATTTTTTTTCCAATTATGTGTATTAAATAAAATTTAAATTATTATTAAATAATGACGTTGAATCAAAGTTATGTATGTGTTGAACAAAAAAAGTTTGTAAGTTTATATTTAAGAAAGTTTTTACTGGAACTCAGCCCTATCTATCTATATGGATAAGTCTCATTTTGAACACACTATAACAGTAACTAAGGGGTTATTTGTTAAAGCTGAACAATTTTTTCTGAATGATTGAAATATCTGAACGAATGGATAATCTGAATGTTGAATGAATGATGTTATTAGATAAATAAAATATAATTTTTTTTGAATGATAATTTTAAACTTAAAATTAATTTAATTTACTAATATTACTTCTTCTTTTTCATCAAAAGTTGCTAATATTACCTATTAGAGTTATTTGTTTAATTAAATAATTTTTTATGAATAATTAAAATTTATAAACAGATAATAGTATTTAATTTTTATAATTTGATTGATTAAAAAATTATTAGAAATGCGATCTTCACATTTTATTTTATGTTAAATAGTCAATGATGTTAGAAAACAAATGTGATCTAAAAAACTTGATTAGACAAAAATAGTCAATGATTACTTGAATAATGTAAAAGTAATAACAATTAATAAATAAACCTGAAAATGGCAGTGAATAGAGTGCATACATGTAATTTGAACGGTTCAGTTGAAAATTTAAGGTCCTCTCTAAGCACTGTACAGATAAAAAAAATGCACAAACAATCTAAATATAGTGGCTATATGTATGGTTTAGTTCATATCCTTTCATTCATCAATTAACGTTGGAGGGGGACACGGAGACCAAGATGATATATAAAAAATGAGTAAAGTTAGATGAAAAGTTGGAAAAGTGGTGGGATCTATTAATTTTTAATAATAGATTTGAGATATTGGAAGAAAATAATGGGTGTAATAGTGTTTTTTATTATTAAATATGAGATGGTGGGGGAAGATAGTGGGTGTAATAGTGGGGAAAACTTACTATTTATGGTAACGTAAAGAAATGAGAGGGACATCCCAAAATAGTAAATGTAAAGAAATGAGAGGGACGGAGGGAGTAGCAAAAAAGAAACCAATAGTAGAACACATGAGTCTCTAACTGTCTAACACAACACGGTTATATATCACACATATCACACAAATCAGATTTATTTCAAAAAAAAAGATTATAACAATTTGTAAGTGTAAATATATTTGTAGAATTACAATTTATTCAAATATCATGCAAAATAATTCTCATTTTCTGTATGAAAAAATGTTACATATAATGAATTATATAATAAAAAATACGGTTTTTTTTCATAAATACCCTTGCCTAGAATTTTTTTTGCAAAAATATTTTTTTTAGAAAATAATTTTTACAAAAATAATATCTTATTTGTAATGGTTGCATAGCGGCCTAGCGGGTTGCATTATGTTACGTCATATTTTCAGTTGCCTCAATTATCTCCCAAATTTCCAAGTACGAATCTAATAATAATTAACTTAATCCCCAAGTTAATTATTTGCTCTCTCTGAAACGAGGAATAATCTCCAATTAATTCAAAGAGATAAAATCTACTAATTCCCAAAATACATCCCTTAACAATCATATGGATTAAAAACCAATCCTTAACAGAACTGCGTTGGCTTGATCCTTATAAATATAAGGTACGCAGGCATCTTGAAAAAGGATCTGACACATCTAACATGTCGAGACACCTCTCAAGTCCAGCCCCAAACACCCAAAATCCCGAATCCCCTATTTTCATAATTTCGTTATTCCAGCAACCTCTGAAATTTGTTATCACCAAATTCCTCCGTTAACAATTGGCGCTAGAAGGAGGGGATATATTTTGATTGTGGAGGACAATCAATTCACACGCATGGGGGATTATTATGGATATGGAGCTGCTTTAATGGAGGAGCTAAGCGGTGGAGGCGGTGGCTCTATTCCGAATTAAGATAAGTTTTCTTATGATTCTGTCCATATTAATTAATTATCTTATAAAATTCATAGTAAATTCAATACATGCCAGATTTCGATGATTTTTAATGATTCGGAAAGATTTTTAAATTGTCTATAACTTTTGTTCTTTCAGTTTTCTCAGATAATATCTCGATCTATTCTCGAAATCACAAAAAACAATCAGATCTCGTTTTCCAGCATTGAGCAGTAAATCAGCAGACGCTTTATTTGATTCCCGATTCGTTATAAGTCCGTTATTGATGAGCCATATATTTTCGGAAAGATCTTTTCATTCTCTACAACTTTCGTGTTGTGAGTTTTCCAGGAAAAAATCGTTTAGATGGTCAAAAATGTCAAAAACAGATTTGGACAGAATTTGAATTGTGATGATTTTCAAGATTTTAGGTGTAATCTTCTTGGTACATGATTTTGGAAGGCTCTTAATTAAAGAGTTTATTATTTTGGAAGGCCCTCCATTGTGAGGGGGTAATATTTTGGAAGACTGTTAATTGAAAAGTTTATTATTTTAGAAGGCCCTCCTTTGTGGGAGTAATATTTTGGAAGGCCCTCCTTTGTGGGGGTAATATTTTGGAAGACCCTCCATTGTGGGGGTAATATTTTGGAAGGCCCTCCTTTGTGGGGGTAATATTTTGGAAGGCCCTCCATTGTGGGGGTAATATTTTGGAAGGTCTTCCTATGTGAGGGTAATATTTTGGAAGATGATCTCCTTTAAGAAGAGTTTTATTGAAGATATCTTCGGAAAATCCACCTCCTGTGAGGAAGGATATTTCTAGAAAGGGGAACGACCTTCTGTGAGAAGGGTATCACAAATTTTTAAATCCTTGCAAAAACCGTACTTCCGGGGGGGATGTCCGTACTTCCGGCGCCTCATCAAGGTACGATCTTCGGAAAATCCACCTCCTGTGAGGAGGGTATTTCTGATATGGGGAACGACCTCCTTCGAGGAGGGTATCCCGAATTATAAAATACTTGCAAAAATCGTACTTCCGGGGGGGATGTCCGTACTTCCGCCGCCTCATCAAGGGTACGAGCTCTAGGAATATGACCTCCCGTGAGGAGGGTATTCTCTGGATGCATTTATGGAAATTCTGGTGGATATGACCTTCTTTGAGGAGGATATTTTTTGGAATACGTTATGAAAACTCTAGAATACGTCCTTCTTTGAGGAGGGTATTTCTCGGAGTGCTTAATGGATGATATTGTTTTTGAATATTTGCTTTTCTGAGTATTGCTCGGAAAGCTTTGCACGATTCTCCGAATAATGTTTGGATGGCTCTCCAGGATACGTTCTCTCACACCTATAAAACTTATTCTTTTTTACATCTCGCATATTGTCTCGTTTACCTCTACATGTATATTACGGGCACCTAGGTGCTCCATATTGTTTACTAATCTTCCTCTCCTAGCTGTTTCAGTGACTCAGGAAATTTGGAAGATCGAATCATGCTTAGTTCTCCACTGCAGCAAGCTACACTGAAGAACTGGGGGGTAGTTGTTACGTCATATTTTCGGTTGCCTCAATTATCTCCCAAATTTCCAAATACGAATCTAATAATAATTAACTTAATCCCCAAGTTAATTATTTCCTCTCTCTGAAACGAGGAATAATATCCAATTAATTATAGAAAATGTCTTCAAACGATATCCTTCAAATCAGGAAGGTATCCCAACTTAAATATAATTCAAAGAGATAAAATCTACTAATTCCCAAAATACATCCCTTAACAATCATAGGGATTAAAAACCAATCCTTAACAGAATTGCGTTGGCTTGATCCTTATAAATATAAGGTACGCAGGCATCTTGAAAAAGGATCCGACACATCTAACAAGTCGAGACACCTCTCAAGTCCAGCCCCAAACACCCAAAATCCCGAATCCCCCTATTTTCATAATTTTGTTATTCCAACAACCTCCGAAATTTGTTATCACCAAATTCCTCCGTTAACACATTCAGTTGTATGTGTGGTTGCATATGCAACTTCTTATACAACTGAATGCAACTGAAAACTAGATGTTGAATTTTCATTTTTTTCCCAATTTTCTAGTTGTATATAAGGGCTACGCAGCAGCAAAAAATGGAAAATCAACTTCCAGTTTTAATTGCATTCAATTGCATAGGTTGCATATGCAATTGAAAACTGTAAGTTGAATTTCCATTTTTTGCTGCTGCGCAGCCCTTATATACAACTGGAAGTTGGGAAAAAAATGAAAATTCAACATCCAATTTTCAGTTGCATTCAGTTGCATAGGTTACATATAAGGTTGCATATGCAACCTAGGTATTTTTGCAAATAAATTGGTATTTTACAAATATTTTGGGAAGATGGTAAAATCGCAAAAAACTTAAAAAGTAGTATTTTTGGTAAATATCCTAAAAAATAGATATTTTGTGTAAAAATACATGATAAAAGATAAAAAATATGAAATCTTGTAAATATAAAAATACACTACACAAATTTTGTTAAACAAAAAATTACAATACAGAATAAGTTCTGTAAAACTAAAAAATTAAAGTACATGTAGTAATTAATTTTAAAATTTTTGCATAGATAGTAGTACACAAAGTTTTATGTTTAATAAAATGTTCGATGTTCTGTATGGGAAAAAACTATTGAGAAATACAGAACCGAGGATGAAACAACCTGATATCCATTAAAATTATATAACAACCGTTGTTAAGGTGTTTGGACGTAGGATGATGATCACATGTAACCTATTTTAAATTGGTCAATGAGGAAGGGTTACTAGGTTACTCAAAAACAAATGAGTTCCTCATTGAACCAGCCTATATTTATATACATACATACATACATAGATACATATATACATACATACATACAGACATACATACATACATACATACATGCATGCATGCATGCATACATACATGCATACATACATATATATCGAGATGAGCTGAGCTATACGGAGACCACTATTAAATTGGATATTATATATGTTGTGCAATACATTTTCAAACATATTATTTAAGAAAACATGTTCTACTTGCAAAACATATACGATTGCCAAGATATCCAAAACTTGAGTTTAACATCATTTGTTGAACAATAATTATACTTTTGTTGAATCTAAATATATAAAATAATTTGACATTAGTATGATTAGGAAAATTATATTATATTAATAATATTTCAAATTTCTATACCTAAATTTAGTATTGGTGAACCTAGAAGGATAGTTGAAAATTACATACTATTTATTCAACCAAATTTTACTACGGTTCAATGCATAAAATTTCATATTTTTATATGGTAATTTGGTTTTGATTAACACCAGAAAGATATTGAAGAATTAAATTATGTGTATCCAATAAAATTTAAATTGTTATTTAATAAGTGATCTTGAACCCAAGTTGTGTATGTGTTGAACAAAAAAAGTTAGTAAGTTTGTAATTTAGAAAAGTATGTATTTGATCCCATTCCTATACATACATGTATCCTATCTATGGCGTAGTGCTTGCAATTATTGCCATCACCACCACCATCGTCAACGTAAAACCATATCTTTTGTTGGTCCCGGAGTATTGCAGAAGGGGGGGGGGGTTGAATGCAATATTGATAAATTCAAATCTTCACTTCAATATTCGTCCAAAAAAAAAAATCTTCACTTCAATAACAGTAATGAAGATTCTAACCTATCAGTAGAAGAAATGCAAACACAAGTGATTACTCAAGATATTTCTCACAAAATAAATGTTTTATTTATTTTTCAAAGTGTTGCTACAACCTAGAGAAAATGTATTTTCTCCAGCTTCGTTTCCTTGAGTTGATACAGAAAGAATGAGAGATGGATCTCTATAAAGACTAATCTTTTCTAACATCTCTGTCACATGGGTTGTGGAGCTGCTGCCATTTTAAGTGGCAGCTCCTTACAATTTGCACACCCATGTGGCTTTCCTAAATTGCTATGCAAACAGAGTTATCATTATACATAAAGTAATTTGGATACTTTCTAAAACAAGCTAACACAATTCTAGTAGATGTAGATTTGTCATACTCTTGAATTGACGAGCTTTGTCTTGTGATCTTTCAAGCTTCTGTCGTAGTCTAGCAGGTCTGCTACAATTTTTGAAGTGTTGCAGCAAATATGTTTCTTGAACATCTAAACTGTCACGGGTTTGACTGAGATAAATCTCCAATTCAAATATTCCATTGAGACAGTAACCTTCGACGCCAAGTCTGCTGTCATGAGAATGTACTTTGGATGACAATATGAGTCCCCGCCAATGTTGTTGTCAGTAATTCAGGACTTGCTGTCAAAGCGTGAGAATGTTGCTATCTTCATGCTTCCGCCAATGTTGCTGTCAAATTGAATCTATTGTCATCACTTGCAACATGCTGTCTTCTTGTAACCTTACCGTCAGTATCATGACAGTAACTTTTATTCTTGCTGTCGAACTGATATATTTCTTAAGGCTTGAACATTTGAATGAACTTCTTCGAAGATACATACTTATTATATTACAGCAATTACTTTGGTCTGTAACACCATGTTCTACTTAGTAAAAACTAAGCATGATAGAATAGTTAAATTGTCTCTAAGTTATCACCCATAAATCCTAACAATTTCCCCCAATTTATTTTTATGGATAATAACAACAAATTTACAATCAAAGCATGTTGACAACTTAACTAATATAGATCATAATAGTTAAAACTTTATTTCTGATAGATGTGACAGGGTTCTAGAGCATTTCCAAGCATTAAGCATTACAAAGGACAATGATCTGATTACAAAAACAAGTACTCCTCTAGGTTGAGCAGATTTAGAAATTTATTTAACTTGTTATTGAGCATTCCTTTTCTGTCTGGTTTCTTCCTCTCTTTTGAGAGCTTCTTTTAGGTGCTCCTTAAGACCTTGCACTAGGTTCTTTTCATCAGGAGATATGGCATCATCTTCTATCTCATCAATGTACCGTTTGATTTGATAAGAAAAGTTCATGTTTACATAATTCAGGTCATTCCATATTTCAAGATCATACATATAAGTTCTGAATTTTAGTATGCCTCTTTCAATATTAAATCTCCTGTCAGGAAAAGCAATCAAGGATTCTCTAGTTTTGAATCTTCACCTTTTCTTCGAGCAAGAATCTCCTCAAGCTCCAAACACACAACATTTTAAGCTTGTGAGATGACCGAACAACCTTTTATTATCTCTCACATGTTTTACTTTTTTACTTGCAAACTTTTCTAAAAATGTATTTCGATAAACAAATAGAAAATTTTTAAAAGTAACCTAGATACAATCTATTTTTAGTACAATCTATTTTTAGTATACAGATTCTCCTTTTTTTTTTTGCCAAAGTAAAATGCAGATTTCATTAATAACATGAAAGAGACTCAGTCGAGACAACTCCCAAACTAATCATACAACCAGGTTGAAAAACAAATGAACGAGCTAAACAATTAGCCGTTTTGTTTCCTGATTGTTTAAACATCTGAATACAAAGATTCTTAAAATTAAAAATGACTTCCATGGCCGTCCGAGCAATCCAGCTTGCATCATTCCTGAAACCAGTAGCTTCACAATTGACCCTCACAATAATTCTGTAGATATAGCAGTGTTCTGGTAGAGGTAGCAAATGCCTCATATTATGAACAAACTTTTGTTGTGAAAGGTGAGCACATGCGATTTTCACCACCGTCCCAACCGTACCCCAGCTATCTACATGCCGGAAACCAGCTATAGACATGCCGAAAAAACCAACGATGCGGTAAATCCAGATCTCCCAATAAACCATATAATTCATTTTCAATGACGAAGTAGAGGGAGCACTCGCACAGAGCAATACAACTAACAATAAAACAAACACACGACGCATAATGCGTTACTTCGCCTCAAAGCGATACAAATTCAAAAAGTCAAAAATCCCGGATTCACACCAAATTTTGATATGATGTTAAGCAAGAGATTTTGAGTCTAAGAATTGTATTTATTTGCAAAAACGAACTCTAATCCGAAGCAGATCTGAGAAAATTCGAAAGGAATTTTCAAACTTAAAGCTCGATTTATTGAAACAAATAGGCTAGAGACAAGAAAGAGATGAGCGGTGAGGGAGGAGAGGGGGAGAGGGAGGAGTAAATAATAAGGATGGCCTCCGGCGGTGGTTTAGAGAGGGAGGAGTAAATAATAAGGATGGCCTCCGGCCGGTGGATAATCCACCGCCGGAGGGGTTGTTTACACGGACAAAGACCTTGGCAAAGGGAGGGAGAGAGAGTTTGGAAAAAGAGAGAATTTTGATTGAATTGATATTGGTATGTCATACTCATATCATAATCTTGTAAACAATATAGGGTAATTAATATATTTTCTAACAAATATACGTGTAATATTTTTATTAATTAAAAACATGATTTTTTTTTAAAAAATATTGGTTTTGATTATATGTTTAAAGCATTTTGTATATTTCTCCCTCAAAGCATTTTGTATATTTGTCCCTCAAATATTTAAGGGAGAAATATAAACTCACAATAAACTCATTTATTTATTTAATAAACTCACAATAAGAATATATTTTGTATGAATGACATTTTTATTTGGCAAATGAAATTGACAAAAGCATCCAAAATTGGTTATAGAGTAAAAGCCCATGGCCAAACAGTGCTGAATGAAACATAAGAAAACACCTAGCTTCAACTTCTCTGTTGGTCACTCTTGGTTTGCTTCACTCGGCTCTAAAGTAAGTTGACACTCGATTTCTCTTTGTATCTATGATTTAATTTATCTCTCTGTATATATGAATCTTTTTAATCTTTGTTTGCCCATTAACTGCAAACCCCTCCTTAAATCTACAGAAAATGATTTATATATGTCTGCATGTTTATGTTTAAGTGCGAGTATGGACAATACCCATTATTTTATGCCATACTAGAGTTTATTTGTTGTTCTATATGTGTTTGATTGCGTAAAGTTTGAATCTTTTGTGTGTGTAGGGTGCATAGGGTTGAGTTCTTGATCATTCGGATTGTAATAAGGGTAAAAAAACAAGATTCTTGGGATGAGTTTGATTTTGAGAATAAAGGGTTATTTGCCAAATGGGTTGTTTTTAAGGCCTAATGTTTGTGGTATTGCTGCGTTTAACTCACATGGGTTGGCAAGGCAATATGCTCAAGTTGCGAGAAAAGAGGAAGAAGAGGAGGAGGAAGAAGTTGAGTATGATCAAAGAAGGCTTCCGACTGATTATAACCCGGATACATTTGATCCAAAGGAGCATCGTAGTCCTCCTACGGAACGTGTGTGGAGGCTTGTTGATGAAATATGCGGTCTTACGTTGATAGAAGTTGCGGAGTTAGGCTCAATCATGATGGGGAAAGTGGGTATGACTACACAAGGTGCTGGATTGGCTAGTATGGGTGCAATGAGCGGATCAGCAGCTGAGGAGGCGATGCCGGAGAAGACTGCGTTTGATCTGAAGTTGGAGTCATTTGATGCAGCCACAAAGATTAAGGTAATCAAAGAAGTTAGAGCGTGCACAGATTTGGGTCTTACAGAATCTAAACAGGTGGTGGAAAAGACACCTGCAGTGTTTAAAAAGGGTGTATCAAAAGAAGAAGGAGAAAAAATAATCGAGAAGATGAAAGCTGCTGGTGCCAAAGTTGTCATGGAGTAAACTACAAATGAATCAGGGGTACATGTTTTCGCTCCAAAGTTGTCATGGAGTAAACTACAAATGAATCAGGGGTACATGTTTTCGCTTTTTGAATCAAGTTGATTTTGTTAATTATCACGTGTCCTGCTTTTACGATTGGTAATCATATAAAAGAAGCATCTTGGAGGTAACTCAATTCAAGTTGTTGAAATCATAATTAGTAATATTTGGTCTTGGTGTAGGGCAGAAATTTAATCAAGAAGGCCAGATGTCATGTTGAGACCTTGTCAACTGCTTATGTTTTTTTCTTAATTTTAACTATTTACACGATAATGGCGTATGAAAATTCGAAGATTTTTTGTAGTGCCTTTTCCCCTCTCTTTTTCCTTGCGCTTTATTAAAAAATCAAGTTGATCTTGTCTTGGATTACTAAACTTCTGTTAGTACTCATCTTACCGTGCTTGTAAATCTTTTGGTCAAAAGCCTTCATTCTTTTTCACTTATTACAATTTCCCTGGATTTGTCCAGATGTTTTATTAAGATATATTTCAGTTTTAGCATGTAATCTGTTCATTGCTACAGCTATTTGTTTTAATGAACATGAAACCAACTGTATAGATACAAATACAATTATGTATACTATATTGATGCATACATTAATATTAGAAATACAGAGATAGTTGGCATTTAATCGTCGGAGAGTGGAATGACACTTACTAATTTTTTTTTAAGGAGTGTATGGATATATAGTTTCTGTCTTAAAAGTGTTGTATAAGGCTTGAGGTTTCATTTGCAGTTCTGATGATTTTTAAAAGTTAAGCCCTCTGAAATTTAGACAGTTATGTGGACTTCCTAGATTAAATTTGAATCAAGTAGATAAGAATCTCAGGTTAAGAAGTTTACAAAATTTGTGTCATGCTACTGGTGTATAATCTTAGAGAAAGTGTTAGCCCGATCCTAAACAGACTCCTTAACAAATAGGTAAAGCTGGATTAACAATCCAAGTATCTAGGTGTCCCAACAGGCAGACCAAAAGTGTGGCAACTGTTGAACGCCTAGCAGTTTAAGCTTACTAGTTACTACTTGTCTAACGGAGAAGTGTTCTAATGTAGGAACAACACCCCAGGGCTCAACTACTAAGTCAAAACTAGGAATATAGATCTGGTACGAATTTAAGTGATGTTTCTGTATATAGGCTTAATAAACACAATTGACAGAGATGTAGGATTTAATTGGAGACTTAATGTACTTTGGAGCAAACAAAGTTTTTGCGGAGAATTATGGTTCTTAAACAGGTCGTGGATGGCCTCAGTAGAATGTCCTTTAAACGCAAGTGGTAGGTTCTAGATGATACACAATGTGCACTTTTGGGGACATTTGGTTCAAGGTTAGTGGATCCTGTTAATGGGGATATAAATTCCATTCTTGTCTATTGGTGTTTGGTTGAGACGGCATAACGCATACCTTACATGACCCTTGGGATTCTCTTTCTTGTCCATCTCCATTCCCTTCAGTTTCATTTTCATCAACAATCTAAACACCCCTGAAACATTTATGCATATAAGATTGAAGAAACAACATACTAATAAATGTGTCCCCTTCGTAAAAAGTAGTAATTGTGAAATCTTTTGCTTCTTGAAAACAGTACTAGAGTGTGGTTACTCACTTTTAAACCTTTTTCCTGAAGTCACTGCGAGCATTGCTGAGTTGAGCTATAGCCCTTCCTGTGCAAATACAATGTGAAATAGCTTCTTGTAGGTATAGCCAAACCGACCTGGAAGTTACTTGCGTATTAACTGAACATTTAAAGGCTTAAGATTAGGTTTACGTATATGAGCTACTTAACAGTCCTGTTCTCGATCTGGATAGTATTATATATATGCTTTATATACTCATATAGTGAAACGTATATCTTGATGTCTTGTGTAATTTTATCATATTAACTTCTCATGAACGCTTGTGTTAGTGTACAATTTTAATTTTAATTATACATGTGACCTGTTAACTGCCTCAACTTGACAAATCCAGACTGAATACTGGTGAGACAGGTGTAGCTGGCTAGCCAGGGTAGTCCACTACCTGAGCTCACTTGATGTTTCCACATAACACTACCTATAGTTAATAACCAGGCAATTTTTGTGTGTTGATATTTGCAAATTTCACATTTTTAGAGCAACTCAGTAAATCTAGAGTGGAACTTTATTTAACTCAAATATTCTAGTGAGTACATTTCGGATGTGGATATCAACAGTTTGTCATATAAAGCTATAATTGATGTCCAATGTTCAGGCTTAAATCTCAGTAGTAGTCAAGGAGGCTTAAATCTGAATAGTTGTGAAGCATATACATACACTAGGTTCTCAGCAAAAGAGATATAAACGGTAAACATAATGTGAAGCACATACACTAGGTTCTCAGCAAAAGAGATATAAAAGGTAAACATAAATATCAATATCTATCCCACTTAGGCGTAATAAAAACTCCAAGAACTGTTACGTTTTGAAATCTGCATATAATAAAACAATGACATTTGAATGCAATGAACTTAAAGTTCTTGATTGTCACTTTTATAATATGCAGTAATATAAACTCCATTAATGGAGATAGAAGCTTAGTAAATGAAGAAGAAGAAATATGTACAACTGTGTAAATTGATAACAAACTGTAAAGACTACATTGTGAATTATCTACAAAAGTACAAAATACAGAGAAGAACAAGTCTATATATAGACTAACACACACTGACTAACAGCAACATAACAGTAGCCACATGACAGCTAGGCTACAACAAGGATACAGCAAGGCAGGCTAGAGCACTGTATGTATGATATATTGTAACATCCCCCTCAAGTTGAAGGTGGGAATGCAATGGAAGCCTTCAACTTGAAGCTTGAAAGTAGCATGAAATCTGGTAGGTTTTGATGATAGACAGCAGCTCCAGGTAGCAACAATAGCAACAAAGGAGCAGCTGAAATCCTGATGGAATTCTTAACAGTCCAGAGATCACATTGACAGCAGCAAAATCAACGGATATGCATCAACGGATGCACCAAGTATCTTCATCAACGGATGTATATGCATCAACGGATGCACCAAGTATCTTTAGTTTGTTGATGAACCAGGTAACAAGCAAGCAAGCAACCAGAACTTTAGGCAAGGTAATAACATAGGGATGGCAAAAAAAACCGATCCGACGGATACCCGATCCAATTCGACTCGATTGGATCTTACCGAACCCGATTTTTTGGATTTGGATTTGGATTTGGATTTGATTTTTAAACCCGAAAGAGTTTGGATTTGGATATTAGCTATATCCAACCCGATCCAAACCCGAAACCCGAAAATCCGATCCAAACCCGATCCAAACCCGAAATCCGAAAAAACCCCGATATATATACATATATAAATTATAATTTATATATTATAATTTATTCCTTAAAAATAAATACCCGTTACTTAGTTACACTAGGTAATTTTGTTCAGGCAATTTTGATACACATGCTGTGCTACTATGAAATTTCTTAGTTCAGGCAATTTTGATACACATGCTGCGCTAGCTAGTCTTCTAGTCTACACTCTGTCTCTGAATATTTATGTGGATATTTATTTGCAATTGTATTTTAATTTTTATGTCTTTAGATATTAATAGTGATGTAACTTGGACTTATTTATTTTCATGTCTCTGAAATCTAGATATTTATTTGCTATTGTAATTTTAATTTTTATGAAATTTAGCTTAAAAAAATATTAATACTTTTTTACAAAGAATTAAAAATTTCGGGTTTGGATAAAACCCGAACCCGATCCAAACCCGGTGGATCGGGTTTGGATTTTGAATTTCCAAATCCATTTGGATTTGGATCGGGTTTGGATTTGGATTAAGGATTCGGGTTTGGATATCACAGATATCCAACCCGATCCAACCCGTTGCCATCCCTATAATAACAGCAACTGATAGTTGGCAACAGAAGAAACAATACTTGTAGCACCAGAGATCACACTGGTAGCAGTCAAAGTACAGTAGCAACTGTCTGAACACAACTTGACAACATCAAATAGTTATCAACAAAATAGACTGACAAATCCTGATGGACAGCAAACACATATTAATATTGCAACTATTAACACAGTAGAGCAGCAACACCAAGAAGATAAACAAAACAAAGAAGACATTCGTTTGGTTGGAGCGCTCCATTTTGTATATTGACAAACTGATAAAACTGTATTTACAGTACAAAGAGTAAGCTTGAGACTACATCTTGAATATCTAAGTAAGTAAGTGATTACATAGAGGAACAAGACTATATATAGACTAAACATTACTAAGTAACAAACTAGTAACTGAATAACAGAATGGTGGTGAATGGTGTAGATGATATTGTCCAGCTGTTGCCTGCTCTATATATTCCAACACCCCCTCTCAAGTTGGAGGTGATGAAGACATGAAGAAACATCCAACTTGGAGCTGGAATGACTTAGAACCCGGAATGCAAAACTGAACTGAACTTTTCTGGACTTGTTCTTGACTGATAAAACTATGACTGGAGCTTGCCATCTTGCTAAACATAAAAAAAAACTGCTAGGACAGAAAATTTAAATGCACTGTGAACTTTGATGCAGCAGAAAACATTGTGCTTTTGAGCTGAGCTTGATAGTGCTTCTGAACTTGACGTAAACAACACATATAGCAACTCCCCCCCTCAAGTTGTGAGTGCTGGCAATCACAACTTGCAAACTAAGGAAGAACATGACATGAGAGTGATAGAAAATGAGAAAGGAAAATGATATTGGACTGCAACTTGTAGTTGACACCACCAAGATTGGAGAGAATTTGAACTCACAAAGTAGTGACGAAATCAAACACAAAATGAATGATTATAAGAAATCCAAAAGGATTGAAATGAGAACTCCAAGATGAGTGAAATAGAATGCTTGCTCACAAGGAGACATGCCAAAACAGAGGTAGAAACCAGCTATCCACATGTCGTTCAACAGCTATTGACATGCCGAGAAAAACGAAGGAGAGTACCCCAGCTATCTACTTGCCATAACATAGCTATAGACTTGCCGTAAGCAACTAACCAACGCAGAAAAAATGATAAAATGATCCCACAATGAGGCTGGAAAAACCAACAATCAGAACAGAATCAGAAACTATGACCTCGCAGAGTCGGAAACCGAACTCGAACGGTCATCAGGAAAAAATGATCACAAGGCAATCATCAAATTCAGAATTCAGTTTAACTCACCAGGAGCTTAGAATCAGAACTCACTAAGGAGCTTTCAGAAAACAATTTAGAACCTACAAAGAGGCTTAGAACTTCTATTGCCAAACTGCACATATCGAACACAACTTTACAACTGCTGCCAAACTTGGCCACAAACTTAACCACAGCAAAATTGATCAACTACAACCACAATTGCCAACACAAGTGGCACAATACAGTCTCACCAACAAACTATACCAGTAAAACTGAACCAAAAAACATGATGAAAAATCTGAATATAGAACCCAAAAACTGGCACCACAAAGCACAATTCATCCATAACCAAACTAACATTAGAGCCACCAGTGTTGCACTCAACAAAATACCAAAACACGAACAGAACTGCTTATAAGCAACACCATGCGAAAAAAAAATTGCTCAGAGAAACAATACTGCTGCCTGGCTCAAACAAACAAACACCTTATTCCATCTCAATTTAACCACAGCACATAGAACAAACGAGAACAAACGACAATTACTATATTTTGTGTTTTCGTTGTTTTCGAGTGAAGAACAATTTGATAACAAACTGAACATCACGAACAAGTAACAAAATTATATAAACTGAACATCACGAGTAGAGATTTGTGATGATGATGATGTCAATCGAACAAAAACAGATAAAATTGAGAGATAACGAACACATCACAGATACAGTTCGTTGAGGAATTTTATCAAACAGATAGAGTACGATCAGTACACAAATGAACAAACACAATTCGTTTCAGAGATTCAGATGAAATGATCAAGAAACAAGAATCGATTATCAACACATAAGTAAGAAATGAAGAACACTGATTATACGAAGATTATGAACAGATTATAAAAGAAAATCTCAACAAAATGCTAAAAACAGATCTCAAATAGGTACAAAAATATCCGAGAAGAAGTAAGAACAGAATACACCTGAATCAAAGATGAAGATAACGCGGAAGACAGAAAACAAGATCGATCGCCATTATCACAACAAGCTGAACAAGATTCAGAGATAGAAACACGTTACAGATGTGTACAAAACTGTAAAATTAACAGAGAACATGATCGACGATCAATTCAATAGCGAAATGACGATCACGAACTGAAGACGATGATGAAGATCTCACCGCTCTGATACCATGTCACTTTTATAATATGGAGTAATATAAACTCCATTAATGGAGATAGAAGCTTAGTAAATGAAGAAGAAGAAATATGTACAACTGTGTATATTGATAACAAACTGTAAAGACTACATTGTGAATTATCTACAAAGGTACAGAATACAGAGAAGAACAAGTCTATATATAGACTAACACACACTGACTAACAACAACATAACAGTAGCCACATGACAGCTAGGCTACAGCAAAGATACAGCAAGGCAGGCTAGAGCACTGTATGTATGATATATTGTAACATTGATTTCTAATTCTTGTTGAAACTGAACTACTAAAATAGGAGCTCATAAACTGAATCCAAAAACCAATGGTAGTTACATTAAAGACCATATTCCAATACATAGTGTGCTGAGAGAATATAGATCAAATTGTCTGTAATCACCAAGAGTTAGTGATGTCAAAGCCGAGCTATCCTAACAAACTTAGTCTCCGTATGTGTGCTTGGAAAAGGGTGAGATTCATAGATTTTAGCTAGCTTGGAATGTGTCCGTATCAGATTCAGACGAGGCAATTCAAAGGTGATATGGTAAATCAAACCCGCAGCAGGCTTTGTCATTACCTTGATCACTTTCACTTACGTATCTCATACCCTGCTAGCATATGTTGTAAAACAATTCCATTGTTGTTATTGTTTCAGGATTGTTATAATCAAAATAAATTTGAAGAACAAAGATTTATATACATACATTTTTGTGATCTTGATTACCAGTCGCATATTGCGAGAGAGAAACCAGGTAACTCAAACTAGTCAGTGATAGGTCTCTGAGTGCAACTCAAAGTAGCCGGAGAAAGGTCTTTGAGAAACCAGGTAACTCAAACTAGCCGGAAAAAGATCTTTGACCTATAGGTTGTAATATCTACATTTTATGTATAGGTTGTAATATCTACATTTTATGGTGGAATAGGCACCAAAGAGACGTAAAGAATGTTGAACTTTAAAATCAGCACATTAAATTTGTAAAAAATAAGGGCCCTGTTTGGCAATTAGCTGATAACTATTAGCTGTAGCTGATTGAATTAGCTGTTTTGACTAGCGGATTAAATTAGCTGTTTTGACTAGCGGATTTAAATTAGCTATTTTGAATAAAAATGTTTAGTAAATAGCTTTTTGAGTAACTTTTTGTGACACATAGCAAACCTCTAATTGAAAAAGCTTCTAAAATGAGCTTTTTCAAAATTAGCTTTTTGATCTTAAACCTCTAACAACCAAACACTCACATTAGATGTTTGATTTGGTCAAACCTCTAATCTACCCCAAACCTCTAATTTCATCCCAAACCTCTAACTTCCAAACACCCCCAAGATCGGTGTATAAGTTTGTTTGATTATAATAAAAAAGTTATTTCACAAATAAGGTGGGTGTATGAGTTTGTTTGATTATAATAAAACAAAGTTATTTCACCGTATATGAATTACACATATGGACACACTCAGCATAATAAAGGAAAAATAATTAGACTGTAATATCATATGTAATGATACAAGTCATGATATTATTGCACACAATCTGCATTATAAGGAAAAGTTACTAAACAGCAAGTTCAAGTTTTGCTTCTGCAATAGCTGGGTAAAGAGTTTACTAAAATCGTGCTTAACTAAAATCCTGTTGCATTGTCTTGACAAAAAAAATAATCCTGTTGCATTGTGATAAAGAGCCTGCTAAACCATTACCAGATACAACATGTCCAAGCTACACCTACAGTGTTTGCCTCCCGAGCAAGGCTTCGAATTTCGAAATTTTTGCCAACATGTTCAGACCGAACTTTTGGATTGGTGAAACACCAATAGTGAATTAAAGATAAACAAATTACACTGAAAAAGTATCTAAAAATATCCAATTTAGATATTTGTACAAAACTGTAAAATTCAGAGATAGAAACACGTTACAAATGTGCACAAAACTGTAAAATTAACAGAGAACATGATCGACGATCAATTGAACAGCGAAATGACGATCACGAACTGAAGACGATGATGAAGATCTCACCGCTCTGATACCATGTCACTTTTATAATATGCAGTAATATAAACTCCATTAATGGAGATAGAAGCTTAGTAAATGAAGAAGAAGAAATATGTACAACTGTGTATATTGATAACAAACTGTAAAGACTACATTGTGAATTATCTACAAAGGTACAGAATACAGAGAAGAACAAGTCTATATATAGACTAACACACACTGACTAACAACAACATAACAGTAGCCACATGACAGCTAGGCTACAGCAAAGATACAGCAAGGCAGGCTAGAGCACTGTATGTATGATATATTGTAACATTGATTTCTAATTCTTGTTGAAACTGAACTACTAAAATAGGAGCTCATAAACTGAATCCAAAAACCAATGGTAGTTACATTAAAGACCATATTCCAATACATAGTGTGCTGAGAGAATATAGATCAAATTGTCTGTAATCACCAAGAGTTAGTGATGTCAAAGCCGAGCTATCCTAACAAACTTAGTCTCCGTATGTGTGCTTGGAAAAGGGTGAGATTCATAGATTTTAGCTAGCTTGGAATGTGTCCGTATCAGATTCAGACGAGGCAATTCAAAGGTGATATGGTAAATCAAACCCGCAGCAGGCTTTGTCATTACCTTGATCACTTTCACTTACGTATCTCATACCCTGCTAGCATATGTTGTAAAACAATTCCATTGTTGTTATTGTTTCAGGATTGTTATAATCAAAATAAATTTGAAGAACAAAGATTTATATACATACATTTTTGTGATCTTGATTACCAGTCGCATATTGCGAGAGAGAAACCAGGTAACTCAAACTAGTCAGTGATAGGTCTCTGAGTGCAACTCAAAGTAGCCGGAGAAAGGTCTTTGAGAAACCAGGTAACTCAAACTAGCCGGAAAAAGATCTTTGACCTATAGGTTGTAATATCTACATTTTATGTATAGGTTGTAATATCTACATTTTATGGTGGAATAGGCACCAAAGAGACGTAAAGAATGTTGAACTTTAAAATCAGCACATTAAATTTGTAAAAAATAAGGGCCCTGTTTGGCAATTAGCTGATAACTATTAGCTGTAGCTGATTGAATTAGCTGTTTTGACTAGCGGATTAAATTAGCTGTTTTGACTAGCGGATTTAAATTAGCTATTTTGAATAAAAATGTTTGGTAAATAGCTTTTTGAGTAACTTTTTGTGACACATAGCAAACCTCTAATTGAAAAAGCTTCTAAAATGAGCTTTTTCAAAATTAGCTTTTTGATCTTAAACCTCTAACAACCAAACACTCACATTAGATGTTTGATTTGGTCAAACCTCTAATCTACCCCAAACCTCTAATTTCATCCCAAACCTCTAACTTCCAAACACCCCCAAGATCGGTGTATAAGTTTGTTTGATTATAATAAAAAAGTTATTTCACAAATAAGGTGGGTGTATGAGTTTGTTTGATTATAATAAAACAAAGTTATTTCACCGTATATGAATTACACATATGGACACACTCAGCATAATAAAGGAAAAATAATTAGACTGTAATATCATATGTAATGATACAAGTCATGATATTATTGCACACAATCTGCATTATAAGGAAAAGTTACTAAACAACAAGTTCAAGTTTTGCTTCTCCGATAGCTGGGTAAAGAGTTTACTAAAATCGTGCCTAACTAAAATCCTGTTGCATTGTCTTGACAAAAAAAAATAATCCTGTTGCATTGTGATAAAGAGCCTGCTAAACCATTACCAGATACAACATGTCCAAGCTACACCTACAGTGTTTGCCTCCCGAGCAAGGCTTCGAATTTCGAAATTTTTGCCAACATGTTCAGACCGAACTTTTGGATTGGTGAAACACCAATAGTGAATTAAAGATAAACAAATTACACTGAAAAAGTATCTAAAAATATCCAATTTAGATATTTGTACAAAACTGTAAAATTCAGAGATAGAAACACGTTACAAATGTGCACAAAACTGTAAAATTAACAGAGAACATGATCGACGATCAATTGAACAGCGAAATGACGATCACGAACTGAAGACGATGATGAAGATCTCACCGCTCTGATACCATGTCACTTTTATAATATGCAGTAATATAAACTCCATTAATGGAGATAGAAGCTTAGTAAATGAAGAAGAAGAAATATGTACAACTGTGTATATTGATAACAAACTGTAAAGACTACATTGTGAATTATCTACAAAGGTACAGAATACAGAGAAGAACAAGTCTATATATAGACTAACACACACTGACTAACAACAACATAACAGTAGCCACATGACAGCTAGGCTACAGCAAAGATACAGCAAGGCAGGCTAGAGCACTGTATGTATGATATATTGTAACATTGATTTCTAATTCTTGTTGAAACTGAACTACTAAAATAGGAGCTCATAAACTGAATCCAAAAACCAATGGTAGTTACATTAAAGACCATATTCCAATACATAGTGTGCTGAGAGAATATAGATCAAATTGTCTGTAATCACCAAGAGTTAGTGATGTCAAAGCCGAGCTATCCTAACAAACTTAGTCTCCGTATGTGTGCTTGGAAAAGGGTGAGATTCATAGATTTTAGCTAGCTTGGAATGTGTCCGTATCAGATTCAGACGAGGCAATTCAAAGGTGATATGGTAAATCAAACCCGCAGCAGGCTTTGTCATTACCTTGATCACTTTCACTTACGTATCTCATACCCTGCTAGCATATGTTGTAAAACAATTCCATTGTTGTTATTGTTTCAGGATTGTTATAATCAAAATAAATTTTAAGAACAAAGATTTATATACATACATTTTTGTGATCTTGATTACCAGTCGCATATTGCGAGAGAGAAACCAGGTAACTCAAACTAGTCAGTGATAGGTCTCTGAATGCAACTCAAAGTAGCCGGAGAAAGGTCTTTGAGAAACCAGGTAACTCAAACTAGCCGGAAAAAGATCTTTGACCTATAGGTTGTAATATCTACATTTTATGTATAGGTTGTAATATCTACATTTTATGATGGAATAGGCACCAAAGAGACGTAAAGAATGTTGAACTTTAAAATCAGCACATTAAATTTGTAAAAAATAAGGGCCCTGTTTGGCAATTAGCTGATAACTATTAGCTGTAGCTGATTGAATTAGCTGTTTTGACTAGCGGATTAAATTAGCTGTTTTGACTAGCGGATTTAAATTAGCTATTTTGAATAAAAATGTTTGGTAAATAGCTTTTTGAGTAACTTTTTGTGACACATAGCAAACCTCTAATTGAAAAAGCTCCTAAAATGAGCTTTTTCAAAATTAGCTTTTTGATCTTAAACCTCTAACAACCAAACACTCACATTAGATGTTTGATTTGGTCAAACCTCTAATCTACCCCAAACCTCTAATTTCATCCCAAACCTCTAACTTCCAAACACCCCCAAGATCGGTGTATAAGTTTGTTTGATTATAATAAAAAAGTTATTTCACAAATAAGGTGGGTGTATGAGTTTGTTTGATTATAATAAAACAAAGTCATTTCACCGTTATGAATTACACATATGGACACACTCAGCATAATAAAGGAAAAATAATTAGACTGTAATATCATATGTAATGATACAAGTCATGATATTATTGCACACAATCTGCATTATAAAGAAAAGTTACTAAACAGCAAGTTCAAGTTTTGCTTCTGCAATAGCTGGGTAAAGAGTTTACTAAAATCGTGCCTAACTAAAATCCTGTTGCATTGTCTTGACAAAAAAAATAATCCTGTTGCATTGTGATAAAGAGCCTGCTAAACCATTACCAGATACAACATGTCCAAGCTACACCTACAGTGTTTGCCTCCCGAGCAAGGCTTCGAATTTCGAAATTTTTGCCAACATGTTCAGACCGAACTTTTGGATTGGTGAAACACCAATAGTGAATTAAAGATAAACAAATTACACTGAAAAAGTATCTAAAAATATCCAATTTAGATATTTGTGCCAAGTATAAAAGGAAGTCATAAGAGAGAAATAAGAAAATATTGTAATTGTAATACTCCATCCCATAAAATTGGTCTCTTAAATTTTTTTTTTTCCATAAAACGTGTCCATTTACAATTTTCAATGTAAATTTATAATTATTTTTCCTAAATTATCTTTTTTGAAAATTGTATAGCAATCAATGGAGAATGACTAAGAGCATCTCCAAGAGTCTCTTAAATCACTCTTAAATATATTATAAAATAATAGCTCTTAGTGATTTAATGTAGATTCGTCTCCAACAATGCTTCTTGTATTCACTCCTCATTTCATTTTATATTATTAATTAAAAGTAAGCTACATCCATAAAAGTATAAAAGTGGATAGAGAGAGATTGTTGTCTTAAAAATTTATAATATAATATTAGTTAAGAGTTGCTAGTAGCTCTTAAAATTGAGGAGAGAGAAGACAATTTTAGTAAATTTAAGAGTCACTAGGAGTCTCTTGGAGTGAAAAAAAATCATCTCTCTCCTCAAATATCAAGTTAAGAGCCATTTTAAGAGTCTCTTGGAGATGCTCTAAGAGCATAAAATAATTTATCTTCTTAAAAGTGAATGCATTTATAATGGGTATAAGAGGAAATGTATCATCTAATTAATGTTTTCTTAAGATGCGTAATTTTGTCAAAAAAAACTTGTATTGTGGGATGGAGGTAGGGATGGGATCGAATCGGGTCGGGTAGGCTCGGATATATCAATATCCATATCCAAACCCGAAAATTTTTATCCTACCCGAACCCGATCCGAACCCGAAAATTAATATCCAAATCCGATCCAACGGATTTCGGATCGGATTCGGATATACCCGAAACCCGAATTTTTTTGGATTTATAAATACCCGAAACCCGAAAATTATTATTTTTTTAATTCTCCCCAACAGTACAGAGATTGAAAAGAAATAACAAAAACTAAAGAGAACCCATACAATATATACTATATAATGTATAATAAGATAAAGAGGGTAAAATTTGTAGTTTGGTTAACCACTATTTTGGTTATCCCTCATCCACAACGTTAAATCTTCAACTCAAATAGATCATGACCGTTAGATACAATAATTATATCCTTATATATAATAAGCGTAAGAGGGATCTTATCCATAATTTTGGTCTGGTCACTATACTACCAAAATAATCTCAATCATCGATTCAAATATTTTTAAAAAATAGACGATCAAGATTATATCATATTAAAACGGAATTATAATCTAATAAGGATATCATTAAAAAAGGTTGTATTGGAATTGGATTTTAAAAATAAAATAAGATATAATCATAATTGAATATGTAAAACCTAACATATATCAATTTTTAACAACAATTTAATATGTAATTATATCCTTATATATAATAAGCATAAGAGGGATCTTATCCATAGTTTTGGTCACTGTACTACCAAAATAATCTCAACCGTCAAATCTAATATTTTTAAAAATAGATGATCAAGATTATATCATATTAAAAGAGAAAATTTTAATCTAAAAGGAAATAATTAGAAAAAGTTGCATTAGAATTGAATTTTAAAAAGAAAATTATAATTTAAAAAGGATATAATTAAAAAGATTGTATTATAATTGAATTTTAAAACGAAAATTATATTCTAAAAAGGATATAATTAAAAAGGTTGTAATAGAAGTAAATTTTATTTATTTATTTATTTATTTATTTATTTTATTAGTATTGAAATAAATTCATATTTACTATTTGGGCTTGAGATCTAGAAATTAAATTTAGTTGATTTTACAATCCACGCGAAACTCATAAAATTATCTTTAATTTAGTGATGACTTAATAACTATTATTTAAATGGAAACACTCAAAAGCTCAAGTAAAAATATTTTTACGAATTTTTACATTAATCATATTCAATGTAAAAGATCTACATTGATAATGCTATTCAATGTAGAAAACCTAATTATATATGATTCAAATCATTGACATACGCATTTTCGTATTTTAATATAAATGCACTTTTTAGTTTATAACATATTAAAATACTAAATATTTTAGGGAAATGTTAAATCCAGAGCAAAATTTTTATTTCTAGAGCAAATTTCTGTGAAATGGCAAAATTGCCCTTATTTTAAACCAAGTCTAGCCCCCCTGCATTCACAAAAACAAGGATAATTTGGTATTTTTAAGGAAAATTGCTCTGGAAATAAAAATGTTGCTCTGGATTTAACATTTCCCATATTTTATTATGCTAGATCCACCGGTTTTCATCTGTTTATTTTAAGATATAACGGTTCTTATTTATTTTGTCGTACGGAGGACCAGACTACCTATTATCCAAATTTTGGACAAAATCTATCCTGCACTTATTATGAAAATTGTACTCCTTCCGTCCCTTTTTAGTTGACACATTTGTAAAAAAATATTGTCCCTAAATAGTTGTCACATTCCTTGTTCCAATACATTTTTTACCAATTTTTCCATATATATACCCCTTTATTTCTAATATCAATGTTTGACTTTATATTTAATATATACACTCATAACTCATCATTTAATGTTAAGATTAAGGGCAAACATGGAAACAAATTATATAATTAAAGCTTTCTTAATATGTGTGTTTTTTGCAAATGTACCAACTAAAAAGGGACAGAGGGAGTATTTGTTTGTTAGTAGAACTATCTTTAAATAATAACAAGGGTATTTTGATAATCAAAATGAATTATAAGTAGAATTCATAAATCGAAGAGAATTTCAACGTAAAAAATTGTCAATTTCTTCTCTCTTTTGTTTCTACGTAGGTTTAATTGAAAAATAATTGTTAAACCATCATTAAATTAAAGATTATTTTGTTAATTTCATTTGGGTCGTAAAATCGTTCAAATCAAATTTTAAAGATTCAAGATAGAGTACAAATATTAAATCGAATGTGTAAAATCTTATATATATATATATATATATATATATATATATATATATATATATATATATATATATTGGAGGTTTGCTGGAATCACGGAGCAAAATACGGATATTTCGCTAAGAACACGAAGAACACGGAAGGAGATTGGTGATTATTATGGCTGATCTTGTTTATTGATATTTCAGGGGTGAACTGTCAATCATCCATAACAAGATGCCTACGTACCCTATTTATAGGGATCAAGCCATACGTAGTTCTTAGATAATAAGTTACCTAGACGGGCTAGGTTTTTTGGAGATTCATCTTGGCCCAAGTTCACTCACTTTTGGCCTGATGTTAATAGTGCACTGGCCCAAGTCCACTCACTTTTGGGCTGATGCTAATAGTCCATTAATTCTGCTCATGACCCATGGCCCAATAAAAGTTACCTATGGCTAACATGATGCTAGAATCACATGGCCTCACTGGCGAGGCTAATGGAGAAGCTACGTGGCCTCGCACGCGACCTCACTGGGCTTAGTCGTGCGAGGTGATTTCAGGTATGGGTACAAGCACGCGACCTCCTTGGGTGCAGACATGCGACCTCCTTGGGTGCAGGCATGCGACCTCCTTGGTACAGGCATGCGACCTCCTTGGGTGCAGGCATGCGACCTCCTTGGTACAGGCATGCGACCTCGTGGGTGCAGGCATGCGACCTCGTGGGTACAGGCATGCGACCTCGTGGGTACATGAATGTGACCTCGTGGGTACAGGCATGCGACTCGTGGGTCATGCGATCTCGTGGGTCATGTGACCTCGTGGGTACAGGCATGCGACCTCGTGGGTACAGGCATGCGACCTCCTTGGTACGGGCATGCGACCTCCTTGGTACGGGCATGCGACCTCGTGGGTACAAGCATGCGACCTCCTTGGTACGGGCATGCGACCTCGTGGGTACGGACATGCGACCTCGTGGGTACATGCATGCGACCTCGCTGGGCTTAACTGTATCTACTCATACGGCCTCGCTGGGCTTAGCTATGACCCTTCATATCTACTCATGCGACCTCGTTGGGCTTAGCTATGAGCCTTCATAAGAATATTCTAGGCCTCGCTGGACCTCTAGTCTTCATAAGAGTATTCTAGGCCTCGCTGGACCTTGCAGAGAGATGTGATAGATGCTATCCCATTCTACGGACTTTGCTAGCGAACTCGATCCATAGCTAGGGTCGTTGTCTTCCATATTATACTGATAGTATATTGTACTAACTCCTGGTGGTGGGATTTGGTCACCCAATCTTCATCTTTAAGTCCATTGTGAGTTGTGGACCACTATTTCAGTATATTAGGCCTGTTTAGGGCTTATGCCAAGATTTGGGCATAACAACTACCCCCGAGTCCATATTGCCATTGAAAATGCGATGTGGAGTCAAAAACTACTTTGTCAAAACTTCGATACGAGGCCTGTGCTCGCTATAGATTGTTGTAGATGAATTGTTGGGATTTATGGGTGATAAATCAGACAACTTAACTAGATTCATTGGTATACTTAGTTTTACTAAGTAGAACATACTGTCATAGCCAGAAGTGTATTCTTGTAATTAAATAAATACTGTCATGTAATAATTGTAATTCTTTGAAGAAGTTCGATTATGTTCAAGCCTCAAGAAATACATAAGTTCGACAGCAGGAATAAAAGTTACTGTCAAGCATTTGACAGTAAGGTTACAAGGAAACAGCATGTTGCCTAGGTCGACAACAAGTTTCAACTTGACAGCAACATTGGCGGAGATTCTGATGACATCAACTTGCATATATAGTTTGCGACAACAAGTTTGGAATTCTTGACAGCAACCTTTGCGGGGAATTCATACTGTCAACCAAAGCACAATTCTTTGACAGCAACCTCTGCGGGGAACTTATACTGTCAATCAAAGAATAATCCTTTGACAGCAAACTTTGTGACAAACATACTGTCATATAAAATCAACTTGATTTTGGAATTTTCTAAGTCAAATTAAGCGACAAAGTACATGTTCAAATGAAGCAGGCGTGCTGCAATGTTCAAACTTTACAGCAAGCTTGGAAAGTCTATAACAGAAGCTCGAGAGATCACATGGAGCAACCTGTAAAGTTTAGAGCAGATAAATTTGAATACTGCTAGATCTGGGTGGCTCAAATGTGGAAAGCATCTAAAGTTACTTTGTGTGTATCACATGGGAATAAATCATGTAATGAGCTGCAAAAAGAATATGACAGCAACTCAACAACCCATGTTGATAGTGATAGTATAGTAGAAAAAGATCCAACTATCACTCTATAAATAGAACACTCTATTATACAATAGAAAGATATCTCTACAACTGTAATCTCTTGAGAATTCGAAGCTTGAAAATTATTTTGTTCTCAAGGTTGTAGCAAATCCTCGCAAAATAAATAAAACACTTATTTTGTGAAACATCGTGTTAGATATTACTTGTGATTGCATTTCTTCTACTAGTAAATTACAAACTCTATTTAAGTTGTTGAAATAGTTGTTGAAATTTATTAGTATTGCATTCAACCCCCCTTCTGCAATACTTTCCGGGACCAACAACTGGTATCAGAGCCTTCAGATTAATACACATATCTGAGATCCAAATGGCAAGTATTCAAAGGTCAAGTAATATCAAGATTCCAGCTTTTGATAAAGAAAACTACAACATATGGAAAAAGAAGATCATGTTATTTATCAAAGCTCAGAATCCACTATTCCTAGGTATCCTGGAAAATGGCCCCTTCATTCCTCAAAAGGAAATTGCAGCTGCTACAGTTAATGGTGTAGTAACCCCAGCTCATTGGGTTGCAAAGAAATCTACTGAGTACAATGACTCAGAAAAGGAGAAGGTAGCCCAGGATGATCACCTGCAGCTTATTCTGCTAGATATACTTACCCTGGACAAAGCCATGAGTGGAAACATAATAGTATGCACCTCTGCCAGGGATATGTGGAAAAAGATATGTTAACTCGAATAACTTGTAGAAGGGGGGGGGGGGGTTGAATACAAGTTATATAATCGTGTCTGATTTTTGCTTGATTATATGAACGAGAATAAATGAATGAATCAAACTCTGTTTGTATTAATAAGATCAAATACAAACTCTACCAAAGGTGTACAATACCTTTAGCAGCTGCTGACAATACAAATCTCTCTCTCTGTTTGTACTCTCGTATATTCACGATTACAAACCTCACGAACACTTTTTACAATGATATAGAGAGAGTATTTATAATGCTACCTATCAACTAATAACAGAAAGATATAATCTATACATGACAATGTTCTGTCTTCTAGTCGATAGTTTCCTTCAATAGAAAACTCTTTCCTTCATAATATCTTCTTGCTTGTTCTTCAAACAACGATCCTGTTTTATAGCACTTGCCAGTTTCTGTAGCATCCATAATGACATCATCAGTAACACGACTGATATCAGGATTTCATCTTGCATCATCAGTATCTGATCATCATCAGTATTAGACCGTCATCAGGATTTGTTCTTTGTTCCTGACATGTAGTCTCCGATACACTGTTCATTCCTGACTAAACTGTACAGATAACTGTCTTACACATAAATCCTATATATAGTGCTAAATCCTTTATAAGATCAGGATTACAAGAAGTATAATGTGTAAATTCTATTCTTAACATCACAACTTATGAATTATTCCTAACAATCTCCCCCTATTTATGCTTTAAAATCTGAAGCATAAATCTAAGTTGTGGATGTCAAAATATATAACAATACAACCAGAATAGAATTTATGAATGTAGAATTATGAAGTTAAGTACCTCCTTCCCAGATGTAGACGTTTATCTAGTACTTAGAAGAAAGAATTTTAACTATTAATGCTGCTCTTCCTTTACCACTTCCTAGCTGAGATTCACCACTGTCACTCCTAGTTCTTCTTTTTACTTCCCTTCGTCTGCTCTTTATCTCCCCCAGTCTGGTGTTATTGTTAACTCGAATAACTTGTAGAAGGGGGGGGGGTTGAATACAAGTTATATAATCGTGTCTGATTTTTGCTTGATTATATGAACAAGAATAAACGAATGAATCAAACTCTGTTTGTATTAATAAGATCAAATACAAACTCTACCAAAGGTGTACAATACCTTTAGCAGCTGCTGACAATACAAATCTCTCTCTCTGTTTGTACTCTCGTATATTCACGATTACAAACCTCACGAACACTTTTTACAATGATATAGAGAGAGTATTTATAATGCTACCTATCAACTAATAACAGAAAGATATAATCTATACATGACAATGTTCTGTCTTCTAGTCGATAGTTTCCTTCAATAGAAAACTCTTTCCTTCATAATATCTTCTTGCTTGTTCTTCAAACAACGATCCTGTTTTATAGCACTTGCCAGTTTCTGTAGCATCCATAATGACATCATCAGTAACACGAATGATATCATGATTTCATCTTGCATCATCAGTATCTGATCATCATCAGTATTAGACCGTCATCAGGATTTGTTCTTTGTTCCTGACATGTAGTCTCCGATACACTGTTCATTCCTGACTAAACTGTACAGATAACTGTCTTACACATAAATCCTATATATAGTGCTAAATCCTTTATAAGATCAGGATTACAAGAAGTATAATGTGTAAATTCTATTCTTAACATCACAACTTATGAATTATTCCTAACAATCTCCCCCTATTTATGCTTTAAAATCTGAAGCATAAATCTAAGTTGTGGATGTCAAAATATATAACAATACAACCAGAATAGAATTTATGAATGTAGAATTATGAAGTTAAGTACCTCCTTCCCAGATGTAGACGTTTATCTAGTACTTAGAAGAAAGAATTTTAACTATTAATGCTGCTCTTCCTTTACCACTTCCTAGCTGAGATTCACCACTGTCACTCCTAGTTCTTCTTTTTACTTCCCTTCGTCTGCTCTTTATCTCCCCCAGTCTGGTGTTATTGTTAACTCGAATAACTTGTAGAAGGGGGGGGGGGTTGAATACAAGTTATATAATCGTGTCTGATTTTTGCTTGATTATATGAACAAGAATAAACGAATGAATCAAACTCTGTTTGTATTAATAAGATCAAATACAAACTCTACCAAAGGTGTACAATACCTTTAGCAGCTGCTGACAATACAAATCTCTCTCTCTGTTTGTACTCTCGTATATTCACGATTACAAACCTCACGAACACTTTTTACAATGATATAGAGAGAGTATTTATAATGCTACCTATCAACTAATAATAGAAAGATATAATCTATACATGACAATGTTCTGTCTTCTAGTCGATAGTTTCCTTCAATAGAAAACTCTTTCCTTCATAATATCTTCTTGCTTGTTCTTCAAACAACGATCCTGTTTTATAGCACTTGCCAGTTTCTGTAGCATCCATAATGACATCATCAGTAACACGAATGATATCAGGATTTCATCTTGCATCATCAGTATCTGATCATCATCAGTATTAGACCGTCATCAGGATTTGTTCTTTGTTCCTGACATGTAGTCTCCGATACACTGTTCATTCCTGACTAAACTGTACAGATAACTGTCTTACACATAAATCCTATATATAGTGCTAAATCCTTTATAAGATCAGGATTACAAGAAGTATAATGTGTAAATTCTATTCTTAACATCACAACTTATGAATTATTCCTAACAATCTCCCCCTATTTATGCTTTAAAATCTGAAGCATAAATCTAAGTTGTGGATGTCAAAATATATAACAATACAACCAGAATAGAATTTATGAATGTAGAATTATGAAGTTAAGTACCTCCTTCCCAGATGTAGACGTTTATCTAGTACTTAGAAGAAAGAATTTTAACTATTAATGCTGCTCTTCCTTTACCACTTCCTAGCTGAGATTCACCACTGTCACTCCTAGTTCTTCTTTTTACTTCCCTTCGTCTGCTCTTTATCTCCCCCAGTCTGGTGTTATTGTTAACTCGAATAACTTGTAGAAGGGGGGGGGGGTTTGAATACAAGTTATATAATCGTGTCTGATTTTTGCTTGATTATATGAACAAGAATAAACGAATGAATCAAACTCCATTTGTATTAATAAGATCAAATACAAACTCTACCAAAGGTGTACAATACCTTTAGCAGCTGCTGACAATACAAATCTCTCTCTCTGTTTGTACTCTCGTATATTCACGATTACAAACCTCACGAACACTTTTTACAATGATATAGAGAGAGTATTTATAATGCTACCTATCAACTAATAACAGAAAGATATAATCTATACATGACAATCTTCTGTCTTCTAGTCGATAGTTTCCTTCAATAGAAAACTCTTTCCTTCATAATATCTTCTTGCTTGTTCTTCAAACAACGATCCTGTTTTATAGCACTTGCCAGTTTCTGTAGCATCCATAATGACATCATCAGTAACACGACTGATATCAGGATTTCATCTTGCATCATCAGTATCTGATCATCATCAGTATTAGACCGTCATCAGGATTTGTTCTTTGTTCCTGACATGTAGTCTCCGATACACTGTTCATTCCTGACTAAACTGTACAGATAACTGTCTTACACATAAATCCTATATATAGTGCTAAATCCTTTATAAGATCAGGATTACAAGAAGTATAATGTGTAAATTCTATTCTTAACATCACAACTTATGAATTATTCCTAACAATCTCCCCCTATTTATGCTTTAAAATCTGAAGCATAAATCTAAGTTATGGATGTCAAAATATATAACAATACAACCAGAATAGAATTTATGAATGTAGAATTATGAAGTTAAGTACCTCCTTCCCAGATGTAGACGTTTATCTAGTACTTAGAAGAAAGAATTTTAACTATTAATGCTGTTCTTCCTTTACCACTTCCTAGCTGAGATTCACCACTGTCACTCCTAGTTCTTCTTTTTACTTCCCTTCGTCTGCTCTTTATCTCCCTCAGTCTGGTGTTGTTGTCTTTGAATTGTCTTTATCTCCCCCTTTTTGACATCATCAACATTCATTCCAAGAGATTCAGAAACAGAACAAATGATATTCATCAGAACTGCTTGATTTTCCATAATTGTGACTTGGTTATCTTCAAGTGATTGAAGTCTTGTTTGCATAGCAATTTGAGAATTCTGAATATCTTTCAAAACATCAGAATGAACTTCAATGTTGGAAGTGCTTCTAGTATCTTCAGAATCAGAATCAGAAAGAACTGTATCTTCAAGTCTTGAAGAAGAAGTTGCTTGTGTTGTATGATATTCAAGTAATAAAACCTGATTAGAAGTATCAACATCTTCATCTTTCTAATCTGGAGCTGAAACATGATCATCATCTCTGTTAACTCGAATAACTTGTAGAAGGGGGGGGTTGAATACAAGTTATATAATCCTGTCTGATTTTTGCTTGATTATAAAAACAAGAATAAACGAATGAATCAAACTCTTGTTTGTATTAATAAGATCAAATACAAACTCTACCAAAGGTGTACAATACCTTTAGCAGCTGCTGACAATACAAATATCTCTCTGTTTGTGTCGAACTCTCAAATACAAACCTTATACAGAGCTACGCACACGAACTCACAATTTCGTCTCACGCCTCACACTCTTTACAATGATATTGAGAGAGTATTTATAATGCTACCTATCAACTAATAACAGAAAGATATAATCTATACATGACAATGTTCTGCCTTCTAGTCGATAGTTTCCTTCAATAGAAAACTCTTTCCTTCATAATATCTTCTTGCTTGTTCTTCAAACAACAATCCTGTTTTATAGCACTTGCCAGTTTCTGTAGCATCCATAATGACATCATCAGTAACACGACTGATATCAGGATCTGCACACTGCATCAGTATCTGATCAACCATCAGTATTGGACACGTCATCAGGATTTGCTCTCTGTTCCTGACATGTAGTCTCCGATACACTGTTCATTCCTGATTAAACTATACAGATAACTGTTTTACACATAAAACCTATATACAGTGCTAAATCCTTTATAAGATCAGGATTACAAGAAGTATAATGTGTAAATTCTATTCTTAACATCACAACTTATGAATTATTCCTAACAATCTCCCCCTATTTATGCTTTACAATCTGAAGCATAAATCTAAGTTGTGGATGTCAAAACATATAACAATACAACCAGAATAGAATTTATGAATGTAGAATTATGAAGTTAAGTACCTCCTTCACAGATGTAGACGTTTATCTAGTACTTAGAAGAAAGAATTTTAACTATTAATGCTGCTCTTCCTTTACCACTTCCTAGCTGAGATTCACCACTGTCACTCCTGGTTCTTCTTTTTACTACCATTTGTCTGATCTTTATCTCCCCCAGCTTTAGATTTATCTTTATCTCCTTCAGTCTGGTAGTGTTGTTGTTGTCTTTGAATTGTCTTTATCTCCCCCTTTTTGACATCAGCAACATTAATTCCAAGAGATTCAGAAACAGAACAAATGAGATTCATAAGAACTGCTTGATTTTCCATAATTGTGACTTGGTTATCTTCAAGTGATTGAAGTCTTGTTTGAATAGCAATTTGAGAATTCTGAATATCTTTCAAAACATCAGAATGAACTTCAATGTTGGAAGTGCTTCTAGTATCTTCAGTATCAGAGTCAGAAAGAACTTTATCTTCAAGTCTTGTAGAAGAAGTTGCTTGAGTTGTATGATATTCAAGTAATAAAACCTGATTAGAAGTATCAACGTCTTCATCTTTCTGTTCTGGAACTGAAACATGATCATCATCTCCTTCACCAGTATTCTGTGTACTAACATCTTTAAATCCTGACTCCTCCTTAGAGTGATCAGAGACTGTTGATGTCTCAATTCTAGCTGATATTGGAAGTACATACAAAGGAACACTAGGATCATTAGGATCTTCATCTGGTACATATGTAACAAGAGATTGCTTTATCCTGGCACCTCTTCTGTTAATGATTCCTGCAAGCCTCTCCTTTTGCTTCTGAGCTTTAACTTCTGGCTTTGCATTGTGATGTGCTAGGTCATTCTTCTGATACATTTTGATGATTGAATAAGTACCAGCATCCATACCCAAATTTTCAGACCAAGATTCAGGAAAAACCTGATCCCAGAAATCAAATGATGGTTTCCTAATTTTCTCTCCCTCACTATGGAGTTGATCATCCATACCCTCATTCTCACTTTGACTTTCTAAAGTCAACACTCTTTCTACCTCACCTTTTGCCTGGTCAGGAGCCAGCCGCTCAAATTGTGGATCTAAGTCCATCTTTTCAACTGTATCACTCAAATTTAGATAAGTGCTCTCATGACCTACAGAAAAATAGAGTTTAGAAGGAGTTTTTATACCTGAACTCACATGGAGAGAGGGTTCCTCATATGGCATGTGGCTTGAGGTTTTCTCCAAGGAGTGAGCTGCTATAGTCTCTGAACCCATACAATCATCTTCTTTCCTTTCAGAAACTACAGGCTCCAGTATACCACTTTCAGGTTGTTTACTAGACTCTGATGTCTTCAGTAATACTTCATTAGACACCATAGTTAGTACATCACCATCTTTAAGTGTTGTTTGCTGAGACACACCCTCAAGGTGGATAGACTCTGACTGAACAAAATTTGTTTGATCTTCAGAAAAATCAACCAAAGTCATTCCTCCCATATCATAGGGTATCTCACTTGCATTCTCAGTCATCACAGAAGACCTTTCAACATCAGCTATCACAGCTCCTGAGTCATCCTTCCTCTGACTAGATGGTTCTTGTGTTACAGTGACTGTGATCTGATCTTTCCTACTATTCACCACTGGTGCAATAGTATCTTCTGTTGACTGCTTCACTCTATCTACTTCCTCCAGTTTTTCACCTTGAGATGAAGCATCTTCAATAATTACATCCTTGTCAAATAAATATGCATGAAGTGATTGAAGTGCAACATGCTTCGAGAGTCCAAATTTCTTGACTAATTGTCTTCTGACAGATACATAGAAATACATCTTCATTAAGTCAAGTCTTTGATGTAGAAGTCCATATTCATCTGGAAATAAAAGTTTTGGTACTTTTTCAACCAAAAAGTCTAGAACAGGCCTTGACAACTTCACTTTGAGAGAAATTAGTCCCATAGCCAGTCTGTATGATAATGTAGTTTCCCATGAAGAATCAATATCCAGATCTCTCTTGTCAAATACTGACATAGATGTAGCTTGATTTGTAGAAACCTGCATGATATTAGTTGGACTAGACTCTGTGTGTGTAGGTGACAATTGAATCTTTCTCCTTGTTCTCCTGATATAGTGAGCAAAAGATTTATCCTGAGAAGACTCAAGAGGTGTAGACACAGAAGTGATCTTGGGATGAGATCTTTGTTCAATAGACACAGTCTTTTGAGAGACAGTATCCAGTAACTGTTTTCCCTTTTTAAGAACTACAGCCTTTTGAGAGACTGCAGCCTGGCTGTGACTAGGTTTTTCATCTCTTTGTGCTAACAAAGAAAGTTGAATTGCAGCCTTCAATTCTGCTCTCTCTGCAAGAGTTAAATCATCATCATCTTCACTAGAATTACTACTACTACTTGACACAACAAATCTTCTCTTCCTTACAACTGATGTCTTTTGAGAAACACCAGAGGTTGGTTTCTTTGAAACAATAGGCTGTTGATCAAAATTTGGTTCTTGAATTGTTTCAGAGACTATGATGTTTTGGGCTACTTGGGTAGACACAGGTGGGTTCTCCTCCAATTGAGATTCCTGAGCCATTTCACCACAAAAGAAAGAAGAATTGTAGATAGTAGGAAGATGAGTGTTAAGAATTACCTGAAAATGATGTGGATAATGAATTACAGGTATTTCATCTAGATTCTTTTCATTGTCCTTCTTTGTAATATCAGAGAAAATTCTCTTTTGCTGTTCATAAGAAGAAACACAATGTTCCCTACCAAATCTAGCTTCAACATCAGGAATAAAATGGTTAATAAACAATTGCATAAATCTATGATAATAAACCATTTTCCTGTTTTGATCTCTTGACCCAAGTTTAATACTCATCTGACTTAAGATAATATGACCAATGTTAATTACTCTGTCATAAAGCAAACTATAAGCAATATGTGATGTAACAGAAGTAATTTGTTGAAAAGAACTACATTTGCCAGTAAAACATTTAGCAATTTGATCAAAGTAAAAAGACCATTCCTTTCTAAGAAAAGTTCTATTCAACTGGCTCATGTTATCTAGAGGTCCACTATAACCTAATTCAGACAACATAGTTCTTATATTATCATCAGATGGTACATTCTCATAACTATCAGTAACAGGTAAGCAAAGTACTGAACTAACAACAGATTCAGTAATGTCAAATAAATCTTGTCCTAAATGTAGAACAATCTTACCTGATTGATTCTGAGTAGAATCAATTACCTCAGCATTCTCCCAAGCTTGTGAAACAGCTACTTGATTAATCTGTGGAGATGCTGTCAATGCATAACTTAATGGTCCATACACCAGAAAGTCCATGATTGGATGAAAATCAGATGACACTCCTTCCTTGTTGGTAATAGCTGCAACATGATTGTTTGTCATAAAATCAAAGTCACCAAACTTGAAGGCTACTGATTTAGGTAATCTTCTCTGAGCTGCCATTCTTGATCTGAAAAGAAACTTGAAAAATTCTTGAAATGGATTAGTGATTTTGAAAACTCAAGAGTGATTTTTGCTTTAGAGAATGTAAGATTAGAGAAAGCAATTACACGATTAGAGTTTCAAAACAAATATATTTCACAAATCTTTCAGACCACTATCCCACGTTGACACGTAAGTTGACAGGTGTCAGTCCCTGAAAAATGCGGTTACCCACGATTTTTTGGAAAATAAAATCCAAAATTGATTTTCATGAAATAAATCAGGGTATAAATAAGCAATACTGATCAGCTTCCTTTTCATGATGACCTCTCATAAAAAATAATCACAAAATGCAATGTGATTTAAAAATATGATTTTCAAATCCTGATGGTCACATATGAAATCCTGACCAATATTATCAGAGACTTAATATGGAGTTTCCACGTGGCATTTTTCTTTTATCTGAAAAAAGAAAATAAACAATTAATCTGAACAGAAAATCAATTGGTTAGATATTTTCAATATTTCTTGAAACAAGAAATACAGTCTCATGCAATAATTAGCATTTGACTTCATTAAGACTTCCAAGTGACTGCTCAGCTTCTCACGTTTCTCTTTAAAAGAACCAAACGCCTTGTGTCATTCTCCATAACCTTTCAATTTCTTTTCTTCTCAACAATGCTTCTCAAACCAAAAATCTCTTCAAACCCATTTTTCAGATTTTTCTTGGTCGATGAACATCCTGTTCTTGATCATCTCTTTGAACAAACGACTCTTCTCATCGAACTAATCACGAATGGATTGGTTTTCGATAATATCCAGAGGTTTCTCCTAGAACATCCATCTGTTGGATACAATCTTCCCCTAACCTCCTCAAAACTTGAGGATGAAGAATTTGGCCGAGAGTCTGAGGTTGATCTTGATGGAGATGCTATTCATTTAAGTTAGCTGCTCTCATTCAAGTCGCCCAGACAAGGAATCCAAGAGCAAACAAGACTTTCATCCACTAATGGATTTCTTGAGATGCTCCTTGTCCTGTTCCTCAGAGTTCATATCAAAGACAAGTATAGAATAGAAATTTAGACAAAAAGATGTTGTATTTCATTTCCATGTAATGATTTCTATTAATGAAAATACAATTTCTTGTTATCTGCTTGTCTTTTGATTTCTGAATGATGTACAAATTATCAGTATGCAAATATCAAAACTTGCTAGCATAGACTTAACACATCACAGAATCAGATTACTACACAAAGTAAACGTCAGGATCTGAAACAATTTTCATAATCCTGATACTGACACAATACTGATGACGTCAGCATCCTGATAACAAATCTAATCCTGATGATTATTAACAAGTCTATCATACTGAAATTTATCAAGGCAATGTGTTATAGCTAAAACATTTAACAATCAAATATAGATCCTGACAAGAATATCAAGTCTATAAGCTAAGAACAACATACCTTGCTACTTTTGCAGATGTTAAAGATCTAAAAATTTAACATTCCTAACTCACTTACTAGTCTACTGAATGTAGTCTCATCAAGTGGTTTAGTTAGAATATCTGCAAGCTGTTTGTCAGTAGGAACAAAATGAAGTTCCACAGTACCATTCTCAATATGTTCTCTAATAAAATGATACCTGACATCAATGTGCTTAGTCCTTGAATGTTGAACTGGATTTTCTGCAATTTTAATAGCACTAGTGTTATCACAAAACATAGGAATATTACTAAGTGTCATACCATAATCCATCAACTGATTTCTTATCCAAAGGAGCTGTGCACAACAACTGCCTGCTGCTATGTACTCAGCTTCTGCAGTTGAGGTTGAAACAGATTGTTGCTTCTTGCTTGCCCAAGAAATCAATCTATTTCCCAAGAATTGACATGTACCTGTAGTACTTTTCCTGTCTATTTTACACCCTGCATAATCAGAGTCTGAATAGCCAATTAGAAAGAAATCAGATTCTCTAGGATACCACAAACCAAGATTTGGAGTTCCTTTGAGATATCTAAAAATTCTCTTCACAGCAATTAAATGAGATTCCTTAGGATCACCTTGGAATCTAGCACATAAACAGGTAGAAAACATTATATCTGGCCTACTTGCAGTTAGATATAACAAAGAGCCTATCATGCCTCTATAACTAGTATTATCCACACTCTTCCCCTTAGGATCAGAGTCTAGTTTAGTGGCTGTTGCCATGGGTGTTTTTGCAACTGCACATTCTTGAAAGTCAAACCTTCTTAAAAGATCTTTGATATACTTTGACTGATTAATGAAAATACCAGTCTCAGTCTGTTTGACCTGCAAGCCTAAGAAATAATTTAGTTCACCCATCATGCTCATCTGATACTTAGACTGCATAAGCTTGCTAAACTTAGCACATAACTTCTCATTAGTAGAACCAAAAATAATATCATCAACATAAACTTGAACTAAAAGCAATTCACCTTTTATCTTTCTAAAGAATAGAGTTTTGTCAATTGTACCTCTTGTGAAGCCGTTTTCAAGAAGAAATTTAGACAAAGTCTCATACCATGCTCTTGGTGCCTGCTTTAGTCCATAGAGTGCCTTGTCAAGTTTGTAGACATGATTTGGAAACTTTGAATCAACAAATCCAGGTGGCTGTTCTACATATACTTCTTCATCAAGTTTGCCATTTAGAAAAGCACTCTTAACATCCATCTGGTATACCTTGAATTTTGAATGAGCTGCAAATGCAAGAAACATTCTGATTGCTTCCAATCTTGCTACAGGTGCAAAGGTCTCATCATAATCAATGCCTTCTTCCTGAGAATAACCCTTGGCCACCAGTCTTGCTTTGTTTCTTACAATCATACCAGATTCATCTAGCTTGTTTCTGAAAACCCATCTTGCACCAACAATAGATCTATCTTTAGGTCTTGGTACCAGTTTCCAAACTTTGTTTCTCTCAAACTCATTTAACTCCTCCTGCATTGCAATTACCCAATCAGGATCCTGTAAGGCTTCTTCAACCTTCTTAGGTTCATTCTTTGAGAGAAAGCAACTATACAAGCATTCATTTTGAATTGATCTTCTAGTTCGAACACCACTATTTGGATCACCAATTATCAAATCTTCAGTATGATCCTTTGTCCATTTTCTAACAGGTGGTAGATTAACTCTGCTAGTCTCTCCCCCTAAGTTAGTGGTATCTTTTGTAGAAGAATTCTCTCTACCTTCAAAAACTCTCCTTTGATCAATAGAATCAGTAGATTCCATATTGCTGCTAGTTACTGATCTTTCCTCAGTAGACTCTGAAAGGTCAGTTCCTGATGGAGTAGACTCTGAAACGTCAATTCCTGATGGAATAGACTCTGAAAGACTAGTCTGCTCCTGATGATCACTGTGTTCTCTCTGATTGATTTGCTCCCCCTCAACAGTAGCATTCCTTTGAGAAGCAATAGAAATTCCTTCTGGAGAACCTTCATCATCACTTGAGAGTATCTCAGAAATCTTCAGATTTTCAAATTCCAATTTGTCATGGCTTTCATCAGTTTGCAAAATTCCAAATTTCTTATCATCAAATGCAACATGAATTGATTCCATAACAATGTGAGTTCTGAGATTATAAACTTTGAAGGCCTTAGATGCTGAATATCCTAGAAAAATTGCTTCATCCGATTTGGCTTCAAATTTTCCAAGTTGTTCTGGATGAACTTTTAGGACATAGCATTTACATCCAAAGATGTGAAAATATTTCACACTTGGTTTCTTTCCTTTGATCATCTCATAGGGAGTCTTTCCATGACTATTTACCAAGGTACAATTCTGAGTGAAACATGCAGTGTTAATAGCTTCTGCCCAAAAGTAGGTTGGAAGTTTTGCATCTGCAAGCATGGTTCTTGCTGCCTCTATGAGAGTCCTATTCTTTCTTTCTACTACACCATTTTGTTGAGGTGTACCAGGTGCAGAAAACTGTTGAGTAATTCCATTGTCTGCACAAAACCCCTCCATTGTAGAATTCTTGAATTCTGTACCATTGTCACTCCTAAGTACTTTGACTTTGTACTCAGAGTTATTATGAATATTCTTGATGAGTTCAATGATTTGCTGAGGAGCTTCATCCTTCTTGTGTAGAAAGAACACCCATGTAAACCTTGTGAAATCATCCACCATAACTAGAGCATATCTTTTCTTGCTGATAGACATAATGTTTACTGGACCAAACAGATCAAGATGTAGCATGTGAAATGGTTCAGTAATTGAATTTTCAGTCTTGCTCTTGAAAGTGGTTCTTCTTTGCTTTCCAAACTGACATGCATCACAAAGTCCATCTTGCACAAAATTCGCCTGAGGTAGGCCTCTCACCAAATTGTATTTAACAAGTTGATTAAGCTTCTTGAAATTAAGATGTGAGAGCTTCTTGTGCCAATTCCAGCTTTCATCATTTGTTGCTTTGCTGTAGAGACATCTAACAATTCCTTTAGATGTATCACTTAAGCTGGCTTCATATATGTTACCATGCTTTGACCAGTTAGAACAATGTCTCCATTCTGCATATTCAAGACTTTGCATCCTTCTCTGTCAAAGATTGATTTGTAACCTTTATCACCCAGTTGACTTATGCTTAAAAGAGTATGTTTCAAGCCTTCAACCAGTGCTACATTTTCTATGATGACATTCCCCAAAATAATTGAGCCATATCCCAGAGTTTCTCCTTTGTTGCCATCTCCAAAAGATATTACTGGGCCAGCTTTCCTCTCAAACTTTGTAAGCAGGGACTTCTTTCCAGTCATGTGTCCAGAGCATCCACTGTCCAAGATAATTGAATGTTTCTTTCATGTGCCCTGCAAACAAAAAGTAACTAGTTAGAATTTTTTAGGACCCAACTTTGATTGGATCCTTTCTTACTAGATTTAGAGACAACAGATTTTGAAGATTTTGCCTTTATTTTACCTGTTGCAGAGTCAACTTTAGACTCTGATCTCACAAACTGTTTGTGACTAGGAGTTTCAGATTTCAAAGAATAATAGTCATAATACAGTTCATGATATTCTCTACACATGTAAATGGAATGAAGTAAACTACCACAATGATAACAAGCTTTTTGTGGTTGGTATTGAATTTTCTGAGTCTTGGGGAATCTGGACTCGGTTTTCCAAGAAGGTTTTTGATTGCAGTCTAGGGCCAAATGATTATGATTTCCACACTTATAGCATTTTTTCCTAGGTGCATCAGGTACATTCTTGTAATTATTCTCTTTGTTAATACCTTCTTTTCCATTCCTATTTCTCTTGATCTTGCTAGACTCTGAAAGACCATCTAATCTCTGTTTCAACTGAGACTTAGACAGAAACCCTATGTTTACATTCTTAGGTTTCTCTAACACTTTCTCATCTGAATAACTATTGTTAATTCTCTTGTGTACAACAGGGGTACCTTTTGAATCAACAAATTTAACATGATTAGGTTCCGAAACAATTTTCTTACCTTCAGATTTAGATGTGTTAGCTTCTACCTTACTATCATTATTGACAATAGCTACTTTTTCTTCTTGTCTAGCCTTATCAAAACCTAAACCATTAACCTTACCACGAATTCCACTCTCAAAGATTTCTATTGTCTTCTTACTGGAATTGTTAATGGTCTTAATCACATCTCTCTCTTCTTCTAGTTCTTTTCTGACATAGTCATAAGCCTCAAGAATTACACTATAATCATGCTTAGCTTTATCAGAACTCAACTTGTATTCTTCCATTTGAATTAATTCAGATTCAAGAAAATTATTTCTATCAACTAATTTATCATTCTTAACCTTAAGTTCATCTCTTTCACAAGTAAGAATTATAAAATTAGTCATAAGATTCTTAAACTCAGCATGGATAGATCTAATTTCATCAGAATTTAAGCTATCAAATGAATCAAGAGAGTGAAGTGATACCTTATCAGAGGATGGAGAAGTTTTCTTTGGAGATCCAGGTTTGTCTGAACTATTGGCCATCAATGCAATGTTTTCATAATCCAATTCATCTTCAGAGTCACTGGAATCAGCCCAATCCTTCTGTGTGACCATAAGTGCATTACCCTTTCCTGAATTCCTAGGCTTCTTACACTCACTAGCAAAGTGTCCAAGCTCGCTGCAGTTAAAGCACTTGATCTTGGCCTTATCAAGCTTGACAATTGTACTTTTGCTCTTGTCACTCTTCTTCTCCTCCTTCTTTTGAAAAGGTCCTTTGCTAAATCTTCTCCTGTTGAATCTGCCTTTCTTGAAGGCTTTAGCAAACATAGCAAAGAGTTCTTGCATCTCAGATTCAGAATCATTGTTGTCAGAGTCCATATCAGTAGTCTCTGACTCAGAACTTTCTTTGCTTTTCTTCTTCCTCGAATTCTTTACAGCAATCTCTTCATGCTGTTCTTCAGGAAGCTTCTTTACTTCAGATTGAGCAGTAAGTGCAATAGTCTTCATCTTTCCTTCACTCCTGCTCTTCTTCTGCTGCTTGTCAAGTTCATAAGCTCTCAATTTTCCATAGACTGCCTCTAATGAAATCTCATCCAGATCATTAGCTTCCTCAATCGCAGATATCTTCTCATTGTAGAAATCAGGCAAAGCTTTCATGAACTTTGTATTCATGTCCTCCAAGTCGTAATATTTACCATGCATGGCCATCTCATTGATGAGTTTTGTAAACCTATCAAAGGTATCAGTAAGTGACTCACCAGACTTGGATTCAAAGTACTCATACTGTTGTATAAGTAATGTCCTCATATTCTTCCTGACAGGCTTAGTTCCTTCACAGTGAACCTTAAGATTGTCCCATATATCCTTAGCAGTTTTACAAGAGAGAACATAATTAGTGAGAACAGAATCAAGACTATTGAATAATATGTTTCTCACTTTAGCATCTTTGAGAACACTCTCCTTGTCCTTATCTGACCATTCAGATTTTGGCTTCTCTGCTGTATGTTCTGGAACAACCTTACCATCAACAGTTGCTTGTCCAACGACCTTTGTTGGAACAAAAGGTCCATCTCTGATTCTGTCAAGATAATCAGGATCTGTTGCTTCCAGATGATGCAACATCTTTACTTCCCATAGAGTATATTCGTTTCTCTTGAGCATAGGAATCTTAGTATTCCCATCCTTGTAACCAGACATGATTGCAGATCTTTATGATTACTCGAAATCAACCTGCTCTGATACCAATTGTTAACTCGAATAACTTGTAGAAGGGGGGGGTTGAATACAAGTTATATAATCCTGTCTGATTTTTGCTTGATTATAAAAACAAGAATAAACGAATGAATCAAACTCTTGTTTGTATTAATAAGATCAAATACAAACTCTACCAAAGGTGTACAATACCTTTAGCAGCTGCTGACAATACAAATATCTCTCTGTTTGTTTCGAACTCTCAAATACAAACCTTATACAGAGCTACGCACACGAACTCACAATTTCGTCTCACGCCTCACACTCTTTACAATGATATTGAGAGAGTATTTATAATGCTACCTATCAACTAATAACAGAAAGATATAATCTATACATGACAATGTTCTGCCTTCTAGTCGATAGTTTCCTTCAATAGAAAACTCTTTCCTTCATAATATCTTCTTGCTTGTTCTTCAAACAACAATCCTGTTTTATAGCACTTGCCAGTTTCTGTAGCATCCATAATGACATCATCAGTAACACGACTGATATCAGGATCTGCACACTGCATCAGTATCTGATCAACCATCAGTATTGGACACGTCATCAGGATTTGCTCTCTGTTCCTGACATGTAGTCTCCGATACACTGTTCATTCCTGATTAAACTATACAGATAACTGTTTTACACATAAAACCTATATACAGTGCTAAATCCTTTATAAGATCAGGATTACAAGAAGTATAATGTGTAAATTCTATTCTTAACATCACAACTTATGAATTATTCCTAACAATCTCCTTCACCAGTATTCTGTGTACTAACATCTTCAAATCCTGACTCCTCCTTAGAGTGATCAGAGACTGTAGATGTCTCAATTCTAGCTGATATTGGAAGTACATACAAAGGAACACTAGGATCATTAGGAACTTCATCTGGTACATATGTATCAATAGATTGCTTTATCCTGGCACCTCTTCTGTTAATGATTCCTGCAAGCCTCTCCTTTTGCTTCTGAGCTTTAACTTCTGGCTTTGCATTGTGATGTGCTAGGTCATTCTTCTGATACATCTTGATAAATGAATAAGTACCAGCATCCATACCAAGATTGTCAGACCAAGATTCAGGAAAAACCTGATCCCAGAAATCAAACGATGGTTTCCTAATTTTCTCTCCCTCACTATGGAGTTGATCATCCATACCCTCATTCTCACTTTGACTTACTAAAGTCAACACTCTTTCTACCTCGCCTTTTTCCTGGTCAGGAGCCAGCCGCTCAAATTGTGGATCTAAATCCATCTTTTCAAGTGTATCACTCAAATTTGGATAAGTGCTCTCATGACCTATAGAAAAATAGAGTTTAGAAGGAGTTTTTATACCTGAACTCACATGGAGAGAGGGTTCCTCATATGGCAAGGGCCTTGAGGTTTTCTCCAAGGAGTGAGCTGCTATAGTCTCTGAACCCATACAATCATCTTCTTTCCTTCCAGAAACTACAGGCTCCAGTATACCACTTTCAGCTTCTTTACTAGACTCTGATGTCTTCAGTAATACTTCATTAGACACCATAGTTAGTACATCACCGTCTTTAAGTGTTGTTTACTGAGACTCACCCTCAAGGTGGATAGACTCTGACTGAACAAAATTTGTTTGATCTTCAAGAAAACCAGTCAAAGTTATTCCTCCCATATCATAGGGTATCTCACTTGCATTCTCAGTCATCACAGAAGTCCTTTCAGCATCAGCTATCACAGCTCCTGAGTCATCCTTCCTCTGACTAGATGGTTCTTGTGTTGCAGTGACTATGATCTGATCTTTCCTACTATTCACCACTGGTGCAATAGTATCTTCTGTTGACTGCATTCCTCTATCTACTTCCTCCTGTTGTTCACCTTGAGCTGAGGCATCTTCAATAATGACATCTTTGTCAAATAAATATGCATGAAGTGATTGAAGTGCAACATGCTTCGAGAGTCCAAATTTCTTGACTAATTGTCTTCTGACAGATACATAGAAATACATCTTCATTAAGTCAAGTCTTTGATGTAGAAGTCCATATTCTTCTGGAAATAAAAGTTTTGGTACTCTTTCAACCAGAAAATCTAGAACAGGCCTTGACAACTTCACTTTGAGAGAAATTAGTCCCATAGCCAGTCTGTATGATAATGTAGTTTCCCATGAAGAATCAATATCCAGATCTCTATGGTCATTTGCTGACTTGATTGTAGCTTCATTTGTAGAGACCTGCATGATATTAGTTGGACTAGACTCTGTGTGTGTAGGTGACAATTGAATCTTTCTCCTTGTTCTCCTGGTATAGTGAGCAAAAGATTTATCCTGAGAAGACTCAAGAGGTGTAGACACAGAAGTGATCTTGGGATGATATCTTTGTTCAATAGACACAGTCTTTTGAGAGACAGTATCCAGTAACTGTTTTCCCTTTTTATGAACTACAGCCTTTTGGGAGACTGCAGCCTGGCTGTGACTAGGTTTTTCATCTCTTTGTGCTAACAGAGAAAGTTGAATTGCAGCCTTCAATTCTGCTCTCTCAGCAAGAGTTAAATCATCATCATCTTCACTAGAATTACTACTACTTGACACAACAAATCTTCTCTTCCTTACAACTGATGTCTTTTGAGAAACACCAGAGGTTGGTTTCTTTGAAACAATAGGCTGTGGATCAAAATTTGGTTCTTGAATTGTTTCAGAGACTATAATGTTTTGGGCTACTTGGGTAGACACAGGTGGGTTCTCCTCCAAATGAGATTCCTGAGCCATTTCACCACAAAAGAAAGAAGAATTGTAGAGAGTAGGAAGATGAGTTTTAAGAATTACCTGAAAATGATGTGGATAATGAATTGCAGGTATTTCATCTAGATTCTTTTCATTGTCCTTCTTTATAATGTCAGAGAAAATTCTCTTTTGCTGTACATAAGAAGAAACACAATGTTCCCTACCAAATCTAGCTTCAAAATCAGGAATAAAATGGTTAATAAACATTTGCATAAATCTATAATAATAAACCATTTTCCTGTTTTGATCTCTTAACCCAAGTTTAATACTTATCTGACTTAAGATAATGTGACCAATGTTAATTACTCTGTCATAAAGTAAACTATAAGCAATATGTGATGTAACAGAAGTAATTTGCTGAAATGAACTACATTTACCAGTAAAACATTTAGCAATTTGATCAAAGAAGAAAGACCATTCCTTTCTAAGAAAAGACCTATTCAACTGGCTCATGTTGTCTAGAGGTCCACTATAACCTAATTCAGACAACATAGTTCTCACATTATCATCAGATGGTACATTCTCATAAATCAAACTAACAGGTAAGTGAAGTACTGAATTAACAACAGATTCAGTACTATCAAATGAGTCTTGTCCTAAGTGTAGAACAATCTTACCTGATTGACTCTGAGTAGAATCAATTACCTCAGCATTCTCCCAAGCTTGTGAAATAGCTTCTTGATTAATTTGTGGAGATGCTGTCAATGCATAACTTAATGGTCCATTCGCCAGAAAGTCCATGATTGGATGAAAATAAGTTAATACTCCTTCCTTGTTGGTGATAGCTGCTACATGGTTGTTTGTCATAAAATCAAAGTCACCAAACTTGAAGGCTACTGATTTAGGTAATCTTCTCTTAGCTGCCATTTTTGATCTGAAAAGAACTTGAAAAATTCTTGAAATGGATTAGTGATTTTGAACACTCAAGAGTAGTTTTTGCTTTAGAGAATGTAAAATTAGAGAAAGCAATTACACGATTAGAGTTTCAAAACAAATATATTTCACAAATCTTTCAGACCATTATCCCACGTTGACACGTAGATTGACAGGTGTCAGTCCCTGAAAAATGCGGTTACCCACGATTTTTGGAAAATAAAATCCAAAATTGATTTTCATGAAATAAATCAGGGTATTATCAAGATAAAACTCAATACTGATCAGCTTCCTTTTCCTGTTGTGATATCCCATCAAAATAATCATACAATGCAATATGATTTAAAAATAATAAATCTCCAATCCTGATGGTCACACTTGAAATCCTGATCAATATCATCCTGATTCCAGAGACTTAATTGGAGTTTCCACGTGGCATTTTTCTTTTATCTGAAAAAGAAATAAACAATTAATCTGAACAAAAATCAATTGATTAGATATAATCAAAATTTCTTGAAAACAAGAAACACAGTCACACGCAATAATTAGCATCTTACTTCATTAAAAATTCCAAGTGACTGTTCAGCTTCTCACGTCTTTCTTTAAAAGAAACAAACGCCTTATGCCATTCTCCATAAACCTTTCAATTTCTGTTCTTCTCAACAATGCTCCTTAAACCAAAATTCCATTCAAATCCATTCTTTAGATCTTTCACGGTCGATGAACATCCTGTTCTTGATCATCTCTTTGAAAAGATGACTCTTCTCATCGAACTAATCATGGATGGATTGGTTTCCGATAATATCCAGAGGTTTCTTCTAGAACATCCATCTTTTGGATACAATCTTCCCTTAACCTCCTCAAAACTTGAGGATGAAGAATTTGGCCGAGAGTCTGAGGTTGATCTTGATGGAGATGCTATTCATTTAAGTTAGCTGCTCTCATTCAAGTCGCCCAGACAAGGAATCCAAGAGTAGACGAGGCTATTCAATCCCCTGATGGATTTCTTGAGATGCTCCTTATCCTGTACCTCAGAATTCATATCAATAGACAAGTATAGAATTATCAGTAGAAATTAGACAAAAAGATATTGTATTTCATTTCCATATATGTGATGATTTTAATTAATGAAAATACAATTTCTTGTTATCTACTTGTCTTTTGATTATTGAATGATGTGTAAATTATCAGTATGCAAATATCAAAACATGCTGGCATAGACTTAACACATCATAGAATTAGATTACTACACAAAGTAAACGTCAGGATCTGAAACAATTTTCATAATCCTGATACTGACACAATATTGATGACGTCAGCATCCTGATAACAAATCTAATCCTGATGATTATTAACAAGTCTATCATACTGAAATTTATCAAGGCAAAGTGTTATAGCTAAAGCATTTAACAATCAAATATAGATCCTGACAAGAATATCAAGTCTATAAGCTAAAAGAACATACCTTGCTACTATTGCAGATGTTAAAGATATAAAAATTTAACATTCCTAACTCACTTACTAATCTACTGAATGTAGTCTCATCAAGTGGTTTAGTTAGAATATCTGCAAGCTGTTTGTCAGTAGGAACAAAATGGAGTTCCACAGTACCATTCTCAATATGTTCTCTAATAAAATGATACCTGACATCAATGTGCTTAGTCCTTGAATGTTGAACTGGATTTTCTGCAATTTTAATAGCACTAGTATTATCACAAAACATAGGAATATTACTAAGTGTCATACCATAATCCATCAACTGATTTCTTATCCAAAGGAGCTGTGCACAACAACTGCCTGCTGCTATGTACTCAGCTTCTGCAGTTGAGGTTGAAACAGATTGTTGCTTCTTGCTTGCCCAAGAAATCAATCTATTTCCCAAGAATTGACATGTACCTGTAGTGCTTTTCCTGTCTATCTTACACCCTGCATAATCAGAGTCTGAATAGCCAATTGGAAAGAAGTCAGATTCTCTAGGGTACCACAAACCAAGATTTGGAGTTCCTTTGAGATATCTAAAAATTCTCTTCACAGCAATTAAATGAGATTCCTTAGGATCACTTTGGAATCTAGCACATAAACAGGTAGAAAACATTATATCTGGCCTACTTGCAGTTAGATATAACAATGAGCCTATCATGCCTCTATAACTAGTATTATCCACACTCTTTCCCTTAGGATCTAAGTCTAGTTTAGTGGCTGTTGCCATGGGTGTTTTTGCAACTACACAGTCTTGAAAGTCAAACCTTCTTAAAAGATCTTTGATATACTTTGACTGATTAATGAAAATACCAGTCTCAGTCTGTTTGACCTGCAAGCCTAAGAAATAATTTAATTCACCCATCATGCTTATCTGATACTTAGACTGCATAAGCTTGCTAAACTTAGCACACAACTTTTCATTAGTAGAACCAAAAATAATATCATCAACATAAACTTGAACTAAAAGCAATTCACCTTTTATCTTTCTAAAGAATAGAGTTTTGTCAATTGTACCTCTTGTGAAGCCATTTTCAAGAAGAAATTTAGACAAAGTCTCATACCATGCTCTTGGTGCCTGCTTTAGTCCATAGAGTGCCTTGTCAAGTTTGTAGACATGATTTGGAAACTTTGGATCAACAAATCCAGGTGGCTGTTCCACATACACTTCCTCATCAAGTTTGCCATTTAGAAAAGCACTCTTTACATCCATCTGATATATCTTGAATTTTGAATGAGCTGCAAATGCAAGAAACATTCTGATTGCTTCCAATCTTGCTACAGGTGCAAAGGTCTCATCATAATCAATGCCTTCTTCCTGAGAATAACCCTTAGCCACCAGTCTTGCTTTGTTTCTTACAATCATACCAGATTCATCTAGCTTGTTTCTGAAAACCCATCTTGCACCAACAATAGATCTATCTTTAGGTCTTGGTACCAGTTTCCAGACTTTGTTTCTCTCAAACTCATTTAACTCCTCCTGCATTGCAATTACCCAGTCAGGATCCTGTAAGGCTTCTTCAACCTTCTTAGGTTCTTTCTTTGAGAGAAATCAACTATACAAGCATTCATTTTGAATTGATCTTCTAGTTCGAACACCACTTTTTGGATCACCAATAATCAAATCTTCAGTATGATCCTTGGTCCATTTTCTAACAGGTGGTAGATTAACTCTGCTAGTCTCTCCCCCTAAGTTAGTGGTATCTCTTGTAGAAGAATTCTCTCTGCCTTCAATAACTCTCCTTTGATCAGTAGAATCAGTAGATTCCATATTGCTGCTAGTTACTGATCTTCCTTCAGTAGACTCTGAAAGATCAGTTCCTGATGGAATAGACTCTGAAAGATCAGTTCCTGATGGAGTAGACTCTGAATAGCTAGTCTGCTCCTGATGATCACTATGTTCTCTTTGACTTATTTGCTCCCCCTCAACAATAGCATTCCTTTGAGAAGCAATAGAAATTCCTTCTGGAGAACCTTCATCATCACTGGAGAGTATCTCAGAATTCTTCAGATTTTCAAATTCCAATTTGTCATGGCTTTCATCAGTTTGCAAAATTCCAAATTTCTTATCATTAAATGCAACATGAATTGATTCCATAACAATGTGAGTTCTGAGATTATAAACTTTGAAGGCCTTAGATGCTGAATATCCTAGAAAAATTGCTTCATCCGATTTGGCTTCAAATTTTCCAAGTTGTTCTGGATGAACTTTTAGGACATAGCATTTGCATCCAAAGATGTGAAAGTATTTCACACTTGGTTTCCTTCCTTTGATCATCTCATAGGGAGTTTTTCCATGACTATTTACCAAGGTACAGTTTTGAGTGAAACATGCAGTGTTAATAGCTTCTGCCCAAAAGTAGGTTGGAAGTTTTGCATCTGCAAGCATGGTTCTTGCTGCCTCTATGAGAGTCCTGTTCTTTCTTTCCACTACACCATTCTGCTGAGGTGTACCAGGTGCAGAAAACTGTTGAGTGATTCCTTTGTCTACACAAAACCCCTCCATTGTAGAATTCTTGAATTTTGTACCATTGTCACTTCTAAGTACTTTGACTTTGTACTCAGAGTTATTATGAATATTCTTGATAAGTTCAATGATTTGCTGAGGAGCTTCATCCTTCTTGTGTAGAAAGAACACCCATGTAAACCTTGTGAAATCATCCACTATCACTAGAGCATATCTTTTCTTGCTGATAGACATAATGTTTACTGGACCAAACAGATCAAGATGTAGCATGTGAAATGGTTCAGTAATTGAATTTTCAGTCTTGCTCTTGAAAGTGGTTCTTCTTTGCTTTCCAAGCTGACATGCATCACAAAGTCCATCTTGCACATAATTTGCCTGAGGTAAGCCTCTCACCAGATTGTGCTTAACAAGTTGATTAAGTTTCTTGAAGTTGAGATGTGAGAGCTTCTTGTGCCAATTCCAGCTTTCATCACTTGTTGCTTTGCTGTAGAGACATCTAACAATTCCTTTAGATGTATCACTTAAGATGGCTTCATATATGTTACCATGTCTTTGACCAGTTAGAACAATGTCTCCATTTTGCATATTCAAGATTTTGCATCCTTCTTTGTCAAAGATTGATTTGTAACCTTTATCACCCAGTTGACTTATGCTTAAAAGAGTATGTTTCAAGCCTTCAACCAATGCTACATTTTCTATGATGACATTTCCCAAAACAAATGAGCCATATCCCAGAGTTTCTCCTTTGTTGCCATCTCCAAAAGATATTACTGGGCCAGCTTTCCTCTCAAACTTTGTAAGCAGGGACTTCTTTCCAGTCATATGTCCAGAGCATCCACTGTCCAAGATAATTGAATGCTTCTTTCCTGTGCCCTTAACAAAGGATGGAGAAGTTTCTTTGGAGATCCAGGTTTGTCTGAACCATTTGCCATCAATGCAATGTTGTCATAATCTAATTCGTCTTCAGAATCACTGGAATTAGCCCAATCCTTCTGTGTGACCATAAGTGCATTACCTTTTCCTGAATTCCTAGGCTTCTTACACTCACTAGCAAAGTGTCCAAGCTCGCTGCAATTAAAGCATTTGATCTTGGCCTTATCAAGCTTGACAATTGTACTTTTGCTTTTGTCACTCTTCTTCTCCTCTTTCTTTTGAAAAGGTCCTTTGCTAAATCTTCTCCTGTTGAATCTTCCTTTCTTGAAAGCTTTAGCAAACATAGCAAAGAGTTCCTGCATCTCTGATTCAGAATCACCATTGTCAGAGTTCATATCAATAGTCTCTGACTCAGAACTTTCTTTGCTTTTCTTCTTCCTTGAGTTCTTTACAGCAATCTCTTCATGCTGTTCTTCAGGAAGCTTCTTTGATTCAGATTGAACAGTAAGTGCAATAGTCTTCATCTTTCCTTCACTCCTGCTCTTCTTCTGCTGCTTGTCAAGTTCATAAGCTCTCAATTTTCCATATACTGCCTCTAATGAAATCTCATCCAGATCATTAGCTTCCCTCAATCGCAGATATCTTCTCATTGTAGAAATCAGGCAAAGCTTTCATGAACTTTGTATTCATATCCTCCAAGTCATAATATTTACCATGCATGGCCATCTCATTGATGAGTTTTGTAAACTTATCAAAGGTATCAGTAAGTGACTCACCAGACTTGGATTCAAAGTACTCATACTGTTGTATAAGTAATGTCCTCATATTCTTCCTGACAGGCTTAGTTCCTTCACAGTGAACCTTAAGATTGTCCCAAATATCCTTAGCAGTTTTATAAGAGAGAACATAGTTAGTGAGAACAGAATCAAGACTATTGAATAATATGTTTCTCACTTTAGCATCTTTTAGAACATTCTCCTTGTCCTTATCTGACCATTCAGATTTTGGCTTCTCTGCTGTATGTTCTGGAACAACCACACCATCAACAGTTGCTTGTCCAATGACCTTTGTTGGAACAAAAGGTCCATCTCTGATTCTGTCAAGATAATCAGGATCTGTTGCTTCCAGATGATGCAACATCTTTACTTCCCATAGAGTATATTCGTTTCTCTTGAGCATAGGAATCTTAGTATTCCCATCCTTGTAACCAGACATGATTGCAGATCTTTATGATTATTCGAAATCAACCTGCTCTGATACCAATTGTTAACTCGAATAACTTGTAGAGGGGGGGGGGGGTTGAATACAAGTTATATAGTCGTGTCTGATTTTTGCTTGATTATATGAACAAGAATAAACGAATGAATCAAACTCTGTTTGTATTAATAAGATCAAATACAAACTCTACCAAAGGTGTACAATACCTTTAGCAGCTGCTGACAATACAAATCTCTCTCTCTGTTTGTACTCTCGTATATTCACGATTACAAACCTCACGAACACTTTTTACAATGATATAGAGAGAGTATTTATAATGCTACCTATCAACTAATAACAGAAAGATATAATCTATACATGACAATGTTCTGTCTTCTAGTCGATAGTTTCCTTCAATAGAAAACTCTTTCCTTCATAATATCTTCTTGCTTGTTCTTCAAACAACGATCCTGTTTTATAGCACTTGCCAGTTTCTGTAGCATCCATAATGACATCATCAGTAACACGACTGATATCAGGATTTCATCTTGCATCATCAGTATCTGATCATCATCAGTATTAGACCGTCATCAGGATTTGTTCTTTGTTCCTGACATGTAGTCTCCGATACACTGTTCATTCCTGACTAAACTGTACAGATAACTGTCTTACACATAAATCCTATATATAGTGCTGAATCCTTTATAAGATCAGGATTACAAGAAGTATAATGTGTAAATTCTATTCTTAACATCACAACTTATGAATTATTCCTAACAATATTGAAGTCTTGTTTGCATAGCAATTTGAGAATTCTGAATATCTTTCAAAACATCAGAATGAACTTCAATGTTGGAAGTGCTTCTAGTATCTTCAGAATCAGAATCAGAAAGAACTGTATCTTCAAGTCTTGTAGAAGAAGTTGCTTGTGTTGTATGATATTCAAGTAATAAAACCTGATTAGAAGTATCAACATCTTCATCTTTCTGATCTGGAGCTGAAACATGATCATCATCTCCTTCACCAGTATTCTGTGTACTAACATCTTCAAATCCTTACTCCTCCTTAGAGTGATCAGAGACTGTAGATGTCTCAATTCTAGCTGATATTGGAAGTACATACAAAGGAACACTAGGATCATTAGGAACTTCATCTGGTACATATGTATCAAGAGATTGCTTTATCCTGGCACCTCTTCTGTTAATGATTCCTGCAAGCCTCTCCTTTTGCTTCTGAGCTTTAACTTCTGGCTTTGCATTATGATGTGCTAGGTCATTCTTCTGATACATCTTGATAAATGAATAAGTACCAGCATCCATACCAAGATTGTCAGACCAAGATTCAGGAAAAACCTGATCCCAGAAATCAAACGATGGTTTCCTAATTTTCTCTCCCTCACTATGGAGTTGATCATCCATACCCTCATTCTCACTTTGACTTACTAAAGTCAACACTCTTTCTACCTCACCTTTTGCCTGGTCAGGAGCCAGCCGCTCAAATTGTGGATCTAAGTCCATCTTTTCAAGTGTATCACTCAAATTTGGATAAGTGCTCTCATGACCTACAGAAAAATAGAGTTTAGCATGAGTTTTTATACCTGAACTCACATGGAGAGAGGGTTCCTCATATGGCAAGGGGCTTGAGGTTTTCTCCAAGGAGTGAGCTGCTATAGTCTCTGAACCCATACAATCATCTTCTTTCCTTTCAGAAACTACAGGCTCCAGTATACCACTTTCAGGTTCTTTACTAGACTCTGATGTCTTCAGTAATACTTCATTAGACACCATAGTTAGTACATCACCGTCTTTAAGTGTTGTTTGCTGAGACTCACCCTCAAGGTGGATAGACTCTGACTGAACAAAATTTGTTTTATCTTCAAGAAAACCAGTCAAAGTTATTCCTCCCATATCATAGGGTATCTCACTTGCATTCTCAGTCATCACAGAAGTCCTTTCAGCATCAGCTATCACAGCTCCTGAGTCATCCTTCCTCTGACTAGATGGTTCTTGTGTTGCAGTGACTGTGATCTGATCTTTCCTACTATTCACCACTGGTGCAATAGTATCTTCTGTTGACTGCATTCCTCTATCTACTTCCTCCTGTTGTTCACCTTGAGCTGAGGCATCTTCAATAATGACATCTTTGTCAAATAAATATGCATGAAGTGATTGAAGTGCAACATGCTTCGAGAGTCCAAATTTCTTGACTAATTGTCTTCTGACAGATACATAGAAATACATCTTCATTAAGTCAAGTCTTTGATGTAGAAGTCCATATTCTTCTGGAAATAAAAGTTTTGGTACTCTTTCAACCAGAAAATCTAGAACAGGCCTTGACAACTTCACTTTGAGAGAAATTAGTCCCATAGCCAGTCTGTATGATAATGTAGTTTCCCATGAAGAATCAATATCCAGATCTCTATGGTCATTTGCTGACTTGATTGTAGCTTCATTTGTAGAGACCTGCATGATATTAGTTGGACTAGACTCTGTGTGTGTAGGTGACAATTGAATCTTTCTCCTTGTTCTCCTGGTATAGTGAGCAAAAGATTTATCCTGAGAAGACTCAAGAGGTGTAGACACAGAAGTGATCTTCGGATGACATCTTTGTTCAATAGACACAGTCTTTTGAGAGACAGTATCCAGTAACTGTTTTCCCTTTTTAAGAACTACAGCCTTTTGGGAGACTGCAGCCTGGCTGTGACTAGGTTTTTCATCTCTTTATGCTAACAGAGAAAGTTGAATTGCAGCCTTCAATTCTGCTCTCTCAGCAAGAGTTAAATCATCATCATCTTCACTAGAATTACTACTACTTGACACAACAAATCTTCTCTTCCTTACAACTGATGTTTTTTGAGAAACACCAGAGGTTGGTTTCTTTGAAACAATAGGCTGTGGATCAAAATTTGGTTCTTGAATTGTTTCAGAGACTATAATGTTTTGGGCTACTTGGGTAGACACAGGTGGGTTCTCCTCCAAATGAGATTCCTGAGCCATTTCACCACAAAAGAAAGAAGAATTGTAGAGAGTAGGAAGATGAGTTTTAAGAATTACCTGAAAATGATGTGGATAATGAATTGCAGGTATTTCATCTAGATTCTTTTCATTGTCCTTCTTTATAATGTCAGAGAAAATTCTCTTTTGCTGTACATAAGAAGAAACACAATGTTCCCTACCAAATCTAGCTTCAAAATCAGGAATAAAATGGTTAATAAACATTTGCATAAATCTATGATAATAAACCATTTTCCTGTTTTGATCTCTTAACCCAAGTTTAATACTTATCTGACTTAAGATAATGTGACCAATGTTAATTACTCTGTCATAAAGTAAACTATAAGCAATATGTGATGTAACAGAAGTAATTTGCTGAAATGAACTACATTTACCAGTAAAACATTTAGCAATTTGATCAAAGAAGAAAGACCATTCCTTTCTAAGAAAAGACCTATTCAACTGGCTCATGTTGTCTAGAGGTCCACTATAACCTAATTCAGACAACATAGTTCTCACATTATCATCAGATCGTATATTCTCATAAATCAAACTAACAGGTAAGTGAAGTACTGAATTAACAACAGATTCAGTAATATCAAATGAGTCTTGTCCTAAGTGTAGAACAATCTTACCTGATTGACTCTGAGTAGAATCAATTACCTTAGCATTCTCCCAAGCTTGTGAAATAGCTTCTTGATTAATTTGTGGAGATGCTATCAATGCATAACTTAATGGTCCATTCGCCAGAAAGTCCATGATTGGATGAAAATAATTTAATACTCCTTCCTTGTTGGTGATAGCTGCTACATGGTTGTTTGTCATAAAATCAAAGTCACCAAACTTGAAGGCTACTGATTTAGGTAATCTTCTCTTAGCTGCCATTTTTGATCTGAAAAGAACTTGAAAAATTCTTGAAATGGATTAGTGATTTTGAACACTCAAGAGTAGTTTTTGCTTTAGATAATGTAAAATTAGAGAAAGCAATTACACGATTAGAGTTTCAAAACAAATATATTTCACAAATCTTTCAGACCATTATCCCACGTTGACACGTAGATTGACAGGTGTCAGTCCCTGAAAAATGCGGTTACCCACGATTTTTGGAAAATAAAATCCAAAATTGATTTTCATGAAATAAATCAGGGTATTATCAAGATAAAACTCAATACTGATCAGCTTCCTTTTCCTGTTGTGATATCCCATCAAAATAATCATACAATGCAATATGATTTAAAAATAATAAATCTCAAATCCTGATGGTCACACTTGAAATCCTGATCAATATCATCCTGATTCCAGAGAATTAATTGGAGTTTCCACGTGGCATTTTTCTTTTATCTGAAAAAGAAATAAACAATTAATCTGAACAAAAATCAATTGATTAGATATATTCAAAATTTCTTGAAAACAAGAAACACAGTCACACGCAATAATTAGCATCTGACTTCATTAAAAATTCAAAGTGACTGTTCAGCTTCTCACGTCTTTCTTTAAAAGAAACAGACGCCTTATGCCATTCTCCATAAACCTTTCAATTTCTGTTCTTCTCAACAATGCTCCTTAAACCAAAATTCCATTCAAATCCATTCTTTAGATCTTTCACGGTCAATGAACATCTTGTTCTTGATCATCTCTTTGAAAAGATGACTCTTCTCATCTAACTAATCATGGATGGATTGGTTTCCGATAATATCCAGAGGTTTCTTCTAGAACATCCATCTTTTGGATACAATCTTCCCCTAACCTCCTCAAAACTTGAGGATGAAGAATTTGGCCGAGAGTCTGAGGTTGATCTTGATGGAGATGCTATTCATTTAAGTTAGCTGCTCTCATTCAAGTCGCCCAGACAAGGAATCCAAGAGTAGACGAGGCTATTCAATCCCCTGATGGATTTCTTGAGATGCTCCTTGTCCTGTACCTCAGAATTCATATCAATAGACAAGTATAGAATTATCAGTAGAAATTAGACAAAAAGATATTGTATTTCATTTCCATATATGTAATGATTTTAATTAATGAAAATACAATTTCTTGTTATCTACTTGTCTTTTGATTATTGAATGATGTGTAAATTATCAGTATGCAAATATCAAAACATGCTGGCATAGACTTAACACATCATAGAATTAGATTACTACACAAAGTAAACGTCAGGATCTGAAACAATTTTCATAATCCTGATACTGACACAATACTGATGATGTCAGCATCCTGATAACAAATCTAATCCTGATGATTATTAACAAGTCTATCATACTGAAATTTATCAAGGCAAAGTGTTATAGCTAAAGCATTTAACAATCAAATATAGATCCTGACAAGAATATCAAGTCTATAAGCTAAAAACAACATACCTTGCTACTATTGCAGATGTTAAAGATTTAAAAATTTAACATTCCTAACTCACTTACTAATATACTGAATGTAGTCTCATCAAGTGGTTTAGTTAGAATATCTGCAAGCTGTTTATCAGTAGGAACAAAATGGAGTTCCACAGTACCATTCTCAATATGTTCTCTAATAAAATGATACCTGACATCAATGTGCTTAGTCCTTGAATGTTGAACTGGATTTTCTGCAATTTTAATAGCACTAGTATTATCACAAAACATAGGAATATTACTAAGTGTCATACCATAATCCATCAACTGATTTCTTATCCAAAGGAACTGTGCACAACAACTGCCTGCTGCTATGTACTCAGCTTCTGCAGTTGAGGTTGAAACAGATTGTTGCTTCTTGCTTGCCCAAGAAATCAATCTATTTCCCAAGAATTGACATGTACCTGTAGTGCTTTTCCTGTCTATCTTACACCCTGCATAATCAGAGTCTGAATAGCCAATTAGAAAGAAGTCAGATTCTCTAGGGTACCACAAACCAAGATTTGGAGTTCCTTTGAGATATCTAAAAATTCTCTTCACAGCAATTAAATGAGATTCCTTAGGATCACTTTGGAATCTAGCACATAAACAGGTAGAAAACATTATATCTGGCCTACTTGCAGTTAGATATAACAATGAGCCTATCATGCCTCTATAACTAGTATTATCCACACTCTTTCCCTTAGGATCTGAGTCTAGTTTAGTGGTTGTTGCCATGGGTGTTTTTGCAACTACACAGTCTTGAAAGTCAAACCTTCTTAAAAGATCTTTGATATACTTTAACTGATTAATGAAAATACCAGTCTCAGTCTGTTTGACCTACAGGCCTAAGAAATAATTTAATTCACCCATCATGCTCATCTGATACTTAGACTGCATAAGCTTGCTAAACTTAGCACACAACTTTTCATTAGTAGAACCAAAAATAATATCATCAACATAAACTTGAACTAAAAGCAATTCACCTTTTATCTTTCTAAAGAATAGAGTTTTGTCAATTGTACCTCTTGTGAAGCCATTTTCAAGAAGAAATTTAGACAAAGTCTCATACCATGCTCTTGGTGCCTGCTTTAGTCCATAGAGTGCCTTGTCAAGTTTGTAGACATGATTTGGAAACTTTGGATCAACAAATCCAGGTGGCTGTTCCACATACACTTCCTCATCAAGTTTGCCATTTAGAAAAGCACTCTTTACATCCATTTGATATATCTTGAATTTTGAATGAGCTGCAAATGCAAGAAACATTCTGATTGCTTCCAATCTTGCTACAGGTGCAAAGGTCTCATCATAATCAATGCCTTCTTCATGAGAATAACCCTTAGCCACCAGTCTTGCTTTGTTTCTTACAATCATACCAGATTCATCTAGCTTGTTTCTGAAAACCCATCTTGCACCAACAATAGATCTATCTTTAGGTCTTGGTACCAGTTTCCAGACTTTGTTTCTTTCAAACTCATTTAACTCCTCCTGCATTGCAATTACCCAATCAGGATCCTGTAAGGCTTCTTCAACCTTCTTAGGTCCATTCTTTGAGAGAAAGCAACTATACAAGCATTCATTTTGAATTGATCTTCTAGTTCGAACACCACTATTTGGATCACCAATAATCAAATCTTCAGTATGATCCTTGGTCCATTTTCTAACAGGTGGTAGATTAACTCTGCTAGTCTCTCCCCCTAAGTTAGTGGTATCTTTTGTAGAAGAATTCTCTCTACCTTCAATAACTCTCCTTTGATCAGTAGAATCAGTAGATTCCATATTAATTGCTGCTAGTTACTGATCTTCCTTCAGTAGACTCTGAAAGATCAGTTCCTGATGGAATAGACTCTGAAAGATCAGTTCCTGATGGAGTAGACTCTGAATAACTAGTCTGCTCCTGATGATCACTGTGTTCTCTTTGACTTATTTGCTCCCCCTCAACAGTAGCATTCCTTTGAGAAGCAATAGAAATTCCTTCTGGAGAACCTTCATCATCACTGGAGAGTATCTCAGAATTCTTCAGATTTTCAAATTCCAATTTGTCATGGCTTTCATCAGTTTGAAAAATTCCAAATTTCTTATCATCAAATGCAACATGAATTGATTCCATAATAATGTGAGTTCTGAGATTATAAACTTTGAAGGCCTTAGATGCTGAATATCCTAGAAAAATTGCTTCATCCGATTTGGCTTCAAATTTTCCAAGTTGTTCTGGATAAACTTTTAGGACATAGCATTTGCATCCAAAGATGTGAAAGTATTTCACACTTGGTTTGTTTTCTTTGATCATCTCATAGGGAGTTTTTCCATGACTATTTACCAAGGTACAGTTTTGAGTGAAACATGCAGTGTTAATAGCTTCTGCCCAAAAGTAGGTTGGAAGTTTTGCATCTGCAAGCATGGTTCTTGCTGCCTCTATGAGAGTCCTGTTCTTTCTTTCCACTACACCATTCTGCTGAGGTGTACCAGGTGCAGAAAACTGTTGAGTGATTCCTTTGTCTACACAAAACCCCTCCATTGTAGAATTCTTGAATTTTGTACCATTGTCACTTCTAAGTACTTTGACTTTGTACTCAGAGTTATTATGAATATTCTTGATAAGTTCAATGATTTGCTGAGGAGCTTCATCCTTCTTGTGTAGAAAGAACACCCATGTAAACCTTGTGAAATCATCCACTATCACTAGAGCATATCTTTTCTTGCTGATAGACATAATGTTTACTGGACCAAACAGATCAAGATGTAGCATGTGAAATGGTTCAGTAATTGAATTTTCAGTCTTGCTCTTGAAAGTGGTTCTTCTTTGCTTTCCAAGCTGACATGCATCACAAAGTCCATCTTGCACATAATTTGCCTGAGGTAAGCCTCTCACCAGATTGTGCTTAACAAGTTGATTAAGTTTCTTGAAGTTGAGATGTGAGAGCTTCTTGTGCCAAATCCAGCTTTCATCACTTGTTGCTTTGCTGTAGAGACATCTAACAATTCCTTTAGATGTATCACTTAAGCTGGCTTCATATATGTTACCATGTCTTTGACCAGTTAGAACAATGTCTCCATTTTGCATATTCAAGATTTTGCATCCTTCTTTGTCAAAGATTGATTTGTAACCTTTATCACCCAGTTGACTTATGCTTAAAAGAGTATGTTTCAAGCCTTCAACCAGTGCTACATTTTCTATGATGACATTTCCCAAAACAATTGAGCCATATCCCAGAGTTTCTCCTTTGTTGCCATCTCCAAAAGATATTACTGGGCCAGCTTTCCTCTCAAACTTTGTAAGCAGGGACTTCTTTCCAGTCATATGTCCAGAGCATCCACTGTCCAAGATAATTGAATGCTTCTTTCCTGTGCCCTTAACAGAGGATGGAGAAGTTTTCTTTGGAGATCCAGGTTTGTCTGAACCATTTGCCATCAATGCAATGTTGTCATAATCCAATTCATCTTCAGAATCACTGGAATCAGCCCAATCCTTCTGTGTGACCATAAGTGCATTACCTTTTCCTGAATTCCTAGGCTTCTTACACTCACTAGCAAAGTGTCCAAGCTCGCTGCAATTAAAGCATTTGATCTTGGCCTTATCAAGCTTGACAATTGTACTTTTGCTTTTGTCACTCTTCTTCTCCTCTTTCTTTTGAAAAGGTCCTTTGCTAAATCTTCTCCTGTTGAATCTTCCTTTCTTGAAAGCTTTAGCAAACATAGCAAAGAGTTCCTGCATCTCTGATTCAGAATCACCGTTGTCAGAGTTCATATCAGTAGTCTCTGACTCAGAACTTTCTTTGCTTTTCTTCTTCCTTGAGTTCTTTACAGCAATCTCTTCATGCTGTTCTTCAGGAAGCTTCTTTGATTCAGATTGAGCAGTAAGTGCAATAGTCTTCATCTTTCCTTCACTCCTGCTCTTCTTCTGCTGCTTGTCAAGTTCATAAGCTCTCAATTTTCCATATACTGCCTCTAATGAAATCTCATCCAGATCATTAGCTTCCTCAATCGCAGATATCTTCTCATTGTAGAAATCAGGCAAAGCTTTCATGAACTTTGTATTCATATCCTCCAAGTCATAATATTTACCATGCATGGCCATCTCATTGATGAGTTTTGTAAACCTATCAAAGGTATCAGTAAGTGACTCACCAGACTTGGATTCAAAGTACTCATACTGTTGTATAAGTAATGTCCTCATATTCTTCCTGACAGGCTTAGTTCCTTCACAGTGAACCTTAAGATTGTCCCAAATATCCTTAGCAGTTTTATAAGAGAGAACATAGTTAGTGAGAACACAATCAAGACTATTGAATAATATGTTTCTCACTTTAGCATCTTTAAGAACATTCTCCTTGTCCTTATCTGACCATTCAGATTTTGGCTTCTCTGCTGTATGTTCTGGAACAACCACACCATCAATAGTTGCTTGTCCAACGACCTTTGTTGGAACAAAAGGTCCATCTCTGATTCTGTCAAGATAATCAGTATCTGTTGCTTCCAGATGATGCAACATCTTTCCTTCCCATAGAGTATATTCGTTTCTCTTGAGCATAAGAATCTTAGTATTCCCATCCTTGTAACCAGACATGATTGCAGATCTTTATGATTATTCGAAATCAACCTGCTCTGATACCAATTGTTAACTCGAATAACTTGTAGAAGGGGGGGGGGTTGAATACAAGTTATATAATCGTGTCTGATTTTTGCTTGATTATATGAACAAGAATAAACGAATGAATCAAACTCTGTTTGTATTAATAAGATCAAATACAAACTCTACCAAAGGTGTACAATACCTTTAGCAGCTGTTGACAATACAAATCTCTCTCTCTGTTTGTACTCTCGTATATTCACGATTACAAACCTCACGAACACTTTTTACAATGATATAGAGAGAGTATTTATAATGCTACCTATCAACTAATAACAGAAAAATATAATCTATACATGACAATGTTCTGTCTTCTAGTCGATAGTTTCCTTCAATAGAAAACTCTTTCCTTCATAATATCTTCTTGCTTGTTCTTCAAACAATGATCCTGTTTTATAGCACTTGCCAGTTTCTGTAGCATCCATAATGACATCATCAGTAACACGACTGATATCAGGATTTCATCTTGCATCATCAGTATCTGATCATCATCAGTATTAGACCGTCATCAGGATTTGTTCTTTGTTCCTGACATGTAGTCTCCGATACACTGTTCATTCCTGACTAAACTGTACAGATAACTGTCTTACACATAAATCCTATATATAGTGCTAAATCCTTTATAAGATCAGGATTACAAGAAGTATAATGTGTAAATTCTATTCTTAACATCACAACTTATGAATTATTCCTAACAAGATAGAGCTGTTGTGTGAAGGAAGTGAAGAGGTTAGAGAAAATCAAAAACAAATACTGGTGTCACAATATGAAGCGTTCATGGCCAAGCATGGAGAAGAGCTAACTCACATGTTTGAAAGATTTAGCAAGCTGATAGCTGAGCTCCAGATTCATGGAAAGTTCTATGAAAAGAAGGAAGTCAATATGAAGTTTTTGCTAACTCTCCCAGACCATCTTGAGCATAGAGTAACAGCCATTAGAAAAGGAAGAGATTTAAACTCTGTCTCTCTTGAAACATTGTATGGAGTTCTAAAATCGTATGAACTTGAATACTATCAAAAGAGAGCCATACAAAGTGGATCCAAGGGAATGATGGCAAACATGGCTGGTGCTCTAGTTGCTCAAGGACCTTCATACTTTCAAGCAAGCGAGCAAATTCAAAATGCTCAACAGCCTCAATTTTCATCTGTGAAAATTGAAGAGGTGGTTGAGGATGAAGAAATGGTTGTTCTTCAACAAGAAGATGTTGAAGATGAAGAATTCTACACTCTGGAAGAAATGGAGAAAATGGATAATCCAACCATGGCTTTTATGGCAAGGAAATTCAAAAATATAAGGTCCAGGAGGAACAAGCCATACAAGTCTAAAGGTCAATTTCCAAAATATAACCAAGGAAGCTCATCAAAACTTGCTACTGGCACCAAGGGTGGATACAAAACAGGAATGGTAAATAGATCAAAATTTAGATGCTACAACTGCAATGAACTCGGTCACTTTACTACTGAATGCAAGAGACCAAAACAAATACAAATAATGGAGAAAGGAACTGGAAGTCAATTTAAGAAAGGACATGGAAAGGCCTATGTGGCTGAAGGAAAATGCTGGGATGAATCTGATGATGAAGAAGAAGAGGAATTCGTGAATCTAGCCTTGATGGCTAGAGAGGATGAAGAAGCATCAACCTCTTCAAGTCAGGTACCATCTCTAGTTTTACTAGATATGTCCTTAAATGACTATAAGCAAACCATTGAGGAAATGAGTACTGAAATGTTTAATATTTACACTAGTTTATCTGCTGCAAACGAAGAAATTGCTAGATTAACTAAGGAAAATGAAACACTCAAATCCAACAATGATGTATTATTGCTTAAGACCAGTTCTATTGATTCTTTAGCTCAGGAGAACGAGAGATTAAAGAATGATTTGATCTGTGCTAAAGAGATAGAGGATTATCTAAGAAAAGAAATGTCTGAAAATGAATTTAAGCTTAAGGCATTTAGAAATTCCTCTAAAATAATTCAAGAGTATCATGAGAAACATACTGAAAGTAAGAAGATAGGTATAGGCTATGATTATGGTAGGAGACCTGGTAAAGAGGCTGTTATACAGAACAATAATGAAAACAATACTGTCAGGCCTCACATCCTCAAAAATGTGAGCAAACCAATTTTTAAAAGTACAGAGTTTGAGGTTGATGAAACTTCTCTAATTATTAATCAAGAACTCTGTGATGAAGATGAGAGGGCTGACAGTGTGTCTAAGGAAGAAAAAGATTCTGTTAAAATTCCCATGACAGAAACTTTATCAAGCAGCCCGACCAAGTGTTCAAAAGATATTGTCACAAAGGATGAGACAATAACGTTTAAAGATACTGTCAAGAAGGCACCCAAGACAGTAACTTTCAAACCTACTGTCAAGACTGCAAGTACAAAAGGTGCTGTCAAAAATAGCTCGACAGTACCTTCTGAACATACTGTCAAGACAATTGTCTCCAAGCCTAAGAACAGAAATGGCAAGCTAGGCATTGATAATAAGAATAATTATGTGTATGTTAAGCAGGCACCCAGGAAACTTTGCAATAACTGTGGCTCCTCACATCATTTAACCTATGTTTGTAAGAAATTAACTAGTAGCATAACTAATGCAACAGAGTTGAAAGGGAACTTACATAGAACCCCCGTTATGCAAAGAACAATGGTTGTCTGTAATAACATTGACTGTATGCCATGCTAAATTACTGCCATGAGTACATGCTTTAATCTGCAAATTTCATCTACTGAAATATGTTCTTATATGCAAACTGTAAAGATTTCTGAATCCACTAAAAATAGTGAGAAGGCTGTTCTCACTAAGAAAAAGACTAAGCCAATTTCTAAAACTAAGTGGGTAATAAAAGAAGTCAAGGAACCATCTTCTGATGATACTATTTCAAACATTGATAAAGTTTCTGATGATACTGAGTCTGCAGGACCCAACAAGACTTGGGTACCAAATGCAAATTAAACTCTATCTGTCTTGCAAGGAAAGAAAGGTAAACAGGTCATGTGGATAATCGACAGTGGATGTTCCAAACACATGACTGGTGATATATCCATACTATCACAATATGTTGAGAAGGCTGGCCCAACAATAACCTTTGGAGACAACAGCAAAGGTTACACTGTGGGATATGGCTGCTTAAAAGCTGGAAATGTTGTCATTGAAGAGATATCTCTTGTGGAAGGTTTGAAGCATAATCTGCTTAGTGTCAGTCAATTCACTGACAAGGGATTCAAAGTCAATTTTGGCATGATGGAATGCACAATCTACCACAAAAAGGATAGAAGCCTGTCTCTGAAAGGAGTTAGGAAAGGAAGCCTATTTGTTGCAGACTTAAACTTAACAAATGAGGAAAGAATATTTTGCTTCTACAGCAAAGCAAGTGTTGGAGATAGCATGCTTTGGCACAAGAAGCTTTCCCATCTCAACTTTAAAATAATGAACATGCTAATGAAGAAGGAATTGGTGAGAGGACTGCCTCAACATGAGTTCTGTCAAGAAGGACTGTGTGAGGATTGTCAAATGGGGAAACTAAGGAAAGCAATGCATAAATCAAAACAAGTCAACACCAACACTGAAGCACTCAAGTTGATTCACATGGATCTTTTTGGACCAGTGAATGTTCAATCACTATCCAGAAAAAGATATGCACTGGTCATGATAGATGACTATTCTAGATACTCTTGGGTGAAATTTTTAGAATCAAAAGATGAAGCTGCTCAAGAAATCATTGATCACATAAGGGTACTTGATAGGACCCGTGGAGCAAAAGTTCAATTTCTAAGAAGTGACAATGGAACTGAGTTCAGAATTGCTACACTTGGAAACTACTGCAAAGATCAAGGGATTGTTCAACAATTCTCTGCTACAAGGACTCCACAGCAAAATGGAGTTGTGGAAAGGAAAAACAGGACACTCATTGAAGCTGCTAGGACTATGTTGAGCAATGCTAAATTACCAACATATTTCTGGGCAGAAGCCATCAATACTGCCTGTTACACACAGAACAGAACACTAATCAACAAAGCTCATGGTAATACTCCTTACTATCTTTTGACAGGGAAGAAACCAACTGTCAAGTACTTTCATGTTTTTGGAAGCAAGTGCTTCTTAATGAAAGACAACCATGAAAGAAAAGGCAAGTTTGATACTAAAGCATATGAAGGCATTTTCATGGGATATGGGATAGAAAGGACTGCCTACAGAGTCTATATCATGGAGCACAAGACAATTGAAGAAAGTGTAAATGTCACATTTGATGAAACCAAGTTTCCAGGGTTACATGAAGATGGTCAAATGCAACCCTTCAGATTTGAGAATCAAGGATACTTGGAAATAGAAGAATTTGTTGATGAAGAACCCAGTCTTATTCAATCAATGGGATATGAGAAAGAAACTGTCAATGCTCATGATCTAAATCAAACTTCAGCCCAATCACAGACAATTTTAGGCATCAATCTACAAGACTGTGAAATTGGAGAAATTAAGTCAAATGAGCAGAACAATGAAAATGGTGGAGAGACAAATCCTCATATTGATGAAAGTCAATCTAATCAAACAAGAAGCTTGCCTCAATCAACCAAGTGGAACAGAGATCATACCAGTAATCTAATTATTGGAGATCCCACAACTGGTGTAAAGACAAGGAGGAATATCTCTGCTGATAGCATGTTTTCATGTTTCTTATCTCAAATGGAACCAAAAATAGTTGAAGAAGCATTGTTGGATTCTGATTGGGTGATGGCCATGCAGGAAGAGCTCAATCAGTTTGAAAGAAACGATGTTTGGAAGCTGGTTCCAAGGCCAAAAGGAAAATCAGTCATTGAGACAAAATGGGTCTTCAGAAACAAAATAAATGAAAGTGGAAATGTGACAAGAAATAAAGCAAGGCTAGTGGCCAAAGGTTACTATCAACAGGAAGGGATAGATTATGATGAAACATTTGCTCCTGTTGCCAGACTTGAAGCTATAAGAATTTTCTTAGCCTTTGCTGCACATTGCAAATTCAAGGTATTTCAAATGGATGTCAAAAGTGCCTTTCTAAATGGAGAATTAGAAGAAGAAGTGTATGTTGAACAGCCTCCTGGTTTTGAGAATGACAAACTGCATAACTTTGTCAACAAGCTGTTCAAGGCTCTATATGGTTTAAAGCAAGCACCAAGAGCCTGGTATGACACACTCTCCAATTTTCTCCTGGAAAATCAATTTGTAAGGGGTATGGTGGATAAAACTTTATTCTATAAATACCATGGCAAAGACATCATCCTTGTGCAGATATATGTTGATGACATAATTTTTGGTTCAACAAATGAAAAATTATGTGAAAAGTTCTCATCTCTAATGAGAAACAAGTATGAAATGAGCATGATGGGAGAATTAGCATTCTTTCTTGGTCTCCAAATCTATCAGAAGAAGGATGGAATCTTTATCTGTCAAACTAAGTATGTCAAAGAACTTCTCAAGAAGTTTAACTTAGAAGATTCATCACCTGCCAAGACACCTATCTCAACAGCCACCAAATTAGAGTTAGATCCTAAAGGCAAGAAAGTGGATTCTAGTACATACAGAGGCATGGTTGGATCACTTCTTTATTTAACAGCTAGCAGACCAGACATAATGTTTGCTACATGTCTTTGTGCAAGATTTCAGGTTGATCCAAAAGAATCGCACTTAGTTGCGATCAAAAGAATCTTTAGGTATCTTAAAGGCACTCCAAATCTAGGCCTTTGGTACCCTAAGGAAACAGGATTTGATTTAATTGGATACTCTGATTCAGACTATGCTGGCTACTACAGGAAGCTGTCAATTTCTTGGGGGGAGATTGGTGTCATGGTTTAGTAAAAAGCAACATTCAGTTTCTACATCAACCGCAGAAGCTGAATATATTGCAGCTGGAAGTTGCTGTGCACAAATACTTTGGATGAAGAATCAGTTAATGGATTATGGACTAGAGATGTCAAACATTCCTATCTATTGTGACAACACTAGTGCCATAGCCATATCAGACAATCCAGTTCAACACTCCAGAACAAAGCACATTGATATAAGGCATCATTTTATCAGGGAGCATGTTGAAAAGGGAGATGTAAAACTGGTTTATGTTCCAACAGATAAGCAACTTGCAGACATATTCACCAAGCCACTGGATGAAGCAACATTTACCAGGTTGGTGAGTGAATTAGGAATGCTAAATCAGGTATGATTAACTGACTGGTTTATCATTTCTCAGTCGCAGCTCATGACAGAAACTTTCAAAGTACTGTCACAAGAATTTACTGTCATTAGAAGGTACTGTCATGAGAAGTTATTGTACCAATTGCTACTTGTTCAGACAACATGTTTGCTATGACTATGCTAAAAGATTTATCATTTTAGATATCATGTTTGCTATGACTATGCTAAAAGATTTATCATTTTAGATATCATGTTTGCTATGACTATGCTAAAATGGTTTCACATGTCTATTTTAATGTGATAATAAGTAGTCAAGTGTCCTTAACTTAATTTGTGTATGAGCAATGACAACACGTTTTTGCGCCTAGTTTACTGTCAGATAAACTTGCTATCGCACATTCACCTTATTGACAGAAATGTTGTTATCGCACAGGTTGTTGTCAATGAAAGTTGCTGTCACGAGAAATTGCTGTCAAAGATAGTGGAGAAAAGAAAAGCGCATAGGTTACTATCAAATGAAAAGTTGCTGTCACGGGAAGTTGCTGTCAAAGATAGTGGAGAGATATATATTAATATATATATATATATATATATACATATATATAATTTTAATCCTCCAATCCACGATCTAATAGCAACTGCCACGTAATATAGCAAGTGGGGTTAATGGGTAAAATCATTACTACACGATTCATCTTATAAACTGAATCTACCGTTTAATCTACTATCACTTTCATTTGCAAAACCTTTCAACCTTTTACATCCAAAAACCACATTTTCTCTCTCAATTTTTAGAACATTCATCAATGGCACCCAAACAATCTTTTGCCCAAACTAACTTTGCCGGTATTCATTCTCCTGGTGATCCCGGTGAAAACTTCAAAGGACTTGTTTCATTCATAAACAAATCCTACTTAGGTCATGCAATAACCTCAACCCCAAAGATTGATATTGAAAGAATTGATAAATTCTGGAAATTTGCTAGTATTCAAGGAACTGAAGAGAATGAGGCAATTAACTTCAAAATAGATGGTGTAAACCATTCTCTTTCGGTAAATGATATTAATATAGCCTTGGGTATTGTTTTGGCGAGTGGAGAAAGTTTTCAGGGCTTAGCAAATGATGACACTCTGAAGAGGTTCTTTCTGAAGATTGGGTATTCTGGTTCTAAACTTGAAGAAACCTCTGATAAATGGTATCAAATGGGAGAAATGGACATGAAGTTTCTAAGAAAGGAGTGGAGCATGATCTTTGACGTCATGGTGAAGGTGTTCTCTACTAAATCAACAGGCTGGAATGGAATACCCTCATATATCAAGAAACTCACTCATTCTTTAGTCCATGGATATAAGGTGAATGTTGGAAAGCTAGTCATGGTACAATTGAAAAATGCCATAGGTAAAAAGGTATATATATATACCCTCGCTTTTTAACAATGTGTATTAATCATATTTGTGGTAATATTGTAGATGCTCCTCATTTTGAGGAATGTCCTGTTTTGAAGAAAAACACACACACACACATCTCTCAACACACAAAATTTAAATGCACATATTCCACTATGTTTCACACAACACATGGTTAATCAAGAGCCCAACCTTGATTATCCATTACCTACAGGGTATACTTTTTTCACAATTGAGAATGAGATTGAATTAGACCTAAATTCAGTTAACCCACATTCTACACCATACATTCCACCTAGGGACTCTAGACTGCCCAAAGCCCTTAAAATAGCCAAACAAGAATCAAAGAAAAGATCCCTAGAGAGTGTAACTGGTGAAAATGTTGAGAGTCAAGAGGGAGTTACTACATCTAGTGCAGCAAATAAGGATGGTAGTGAAAAAGAACCCACGGTAGCCCCTTCTGAGCCTAAGAAGAAGAGAGCTAGAAGGGCCAAGGTTACTGTCAGCCACCCTACGGTTTCCCAAAAGATTGTAGAGGATAATATGGAAATAAACTCACCTCTAGGTGTCTCTTCTCAACAAGAGGCATCTATTGAAATTGGCATGTCTCCCAAGGCATCTTGTGAAGAGTCTGTACAACCTCAAGAACTCACTCTTGAGGAGCCTATACTTGAAGATATACACATAGAGATAGAGCACAGTGAGGAATTCATTCCTACCTTTGATGTTCCACAATTTTCTTCTGTGGAATAGCCAAATGATCCATCTAAAATTCATACTTCTACCTTCATTCCCACATCCGTTGTTTCTTCTGAAAAACCTAGAGAGGGGGACAGTACCAACCCCTCAGGTTTTGATCATCCATCTCAAACCAGGGATGAGCCCCCATCAAGTGGTCCACAAGAACCCATTTCTCAAAGTGAAATGGATACCACTCCTTCAAACACTGGATTAGATCAAGGTGGATTTATGTCAGATATTGAAACAGCCAGCATCTTGATCGATTCCCTCAAAGCATCTTACCCTAGGGAAGTTGCTGTCACAGCCAAAGTTGCTGTCAAGGACAATCCAGAAAGTTCTGTCAAACAATCAAGTGACAGTAACATTCTGGTAAAAGATGCTGTCAAAGGCCTTCCCAAAGTTGCTGTCAATAGACCTTCTGACAGTAACTTATTGGACAAAGATGCTGTCAACCCTGCTCAATCTCAATTTCAGGAAGGATTAATTGAGGACATCTCTGATGATGACATGCCACTCTCCAAGGCTTTTAAGGTAAAATCTAAATCATCTTTCTCTTCATTGCATGCTAGTACTGCTCATACTCATGCATCTAGGATGAGTGAGGGAGAGCAAAAGAAAAGAGAGATAAAAGAAAAGAGAAGTGAGTCTAAAAATGAGAGGCAGCCAAATGTGCTGGCAAAAGGTGAGGGACTTGAGCATGTCCAAAGTGAAAATGAGGGAGCCATTTATCAAAAGGCATTAGGCCTTGAGGGACTTACTGTGAGAGATGATGAGATCATCTATAAAAACAATGAGAGTGTAAGAACCCCAACAGCCTTCTTGCCCCAGACTTATCCTCAACCTCCAAAGAGGCTTAGGTCTGGTGGTCCTTCTGCAAATGACAGGCTTCAAGCTATTGAAGACTGGTGTGCAAAGATGGAAAGCAAGTTAGACAACATGTCTTCTACTGTGAAAACTGGATTTGCTGAGATTCAAGCAACTCTGCTGTCTCTTTCTTCTATCATCAATGCTGTCAACTTATCTAAGGGGGAGAAAGTGATAGATTAGAAAGAAGCTGAGCAACCAGTGGAGCAACCAGTAATGCAAATGAAGTCACAAGGGGGGAAGCTGAGAGACAGGGGGAGCAAAGGAGTAAGGGGGAGGAAAAAGAAACTGTTATAGCCTCTGGAACTGGTGAATTGTTTGAAACTGAAGTAGATGGGGAGACAATGCTAGTATCTGAGGAAGTATTGAAACTGATACAAAGAAATAAAGCATCTTCCATCAAAATTAGTGAACCAGTTCCTGAAAAGAAATAATCCACTTTGGAGAGGCTTTGGAGAGAAAAGGAGGAGTCAAACAGGATGGGCAAAGGAAATGACAAGTTGCCTGAATATGTGAATCCTTGTGAGATTGTTACTTGGACTGATGGAAGCACATACTCTCAAGAAGAAGCTGATTCTATGATGATAAGTCATATGGAGAGCACCCTAAATAATAAGGATGAGGAATTCAATACTCTGGTGAATAAAGCAATCACGGAATCTGGAGGAAAACCTGCTAAATTGGTAAAAGTTTTGAAAGAAAAGATTATCAACCTATCTGTGAAAATTAGCTCAGAGAAAAGGTGGGCAGTTGAAGTGTTTCTAAAGAGCAGACATTCAATATTCATAACAATGCAACTGCTAGAAACCTTCTCTTCCAGAGTACAGTACATCTTTAGGCTACTTGTCAAGACAAAGTCTACCATCTTTAATGAAAGTCTCTATCTGCAACTAAATTCAATGGTGAATAGCAAACTTCCAGAAATAAGTCTCCAGCCATATGGTACTTGGAACTAGCCGCACCTTTCTCTCCATTTCTCTATCCCTCTCGTCTCCTGCACCTTAACCGGCGGGGCTTCCAACGGTTTTTCCGATGGAAAGCCCCAAATTCTTTCTTTTATTTTGTTTGATCTATCTCTTTTCAATAACCTTCCTTTTTGGACAAGAATTTCTTTACTCTTGATTTGTGTTGAATTGTTTTTCTAGATCTATACTACCGGAGTTTTCGGCCATCTTTCTTCTTCGATTCGAGCGGGGATTTCGAGAGTTAGCCGCATATCAGTGGTTTCGGTTGTCAGATCTAAGTTTTTTGATTTTTCTTTGTAATTTTCAGTTTGTTTTTTTTGGTTTTGGCTTGTATTTTTTGGATTTGATCTCTCCTTTGTGAGAGTTTGGATTTCTCTCCTTTGTTTGTGAGAGTATGATTTCTGATCTAGTGAAACAAGTTTGTAGGATGTTGCATTTATGGTCGAATATTCAAGCAGCATTAGCCCCAGGTGGAGGTCCAACCGCAACGAGTACATATAAATCTCCATACGAGAGGGGCAATATCATCTTCAACAAATTTACTAAATATGGATTAATCAGTATTTGTTTATATTTTTCGTTGTTCGACTATTTTTGTAGATGTCGTATGACTTATCATTAATGAATGGAATTTTGCTCAAAAAAAAAAAAGTCTCCAGCCATATGGTGTTAGCTTCAGACAGGTAACAGCCAAAGGAACTAAGGGACTTGGTTTTTTAACTCTTGAAGGAAAAACGTCTCTACAGAGCAAAACATCATGGATGTACTGAAGTTATTGCTGAAAGCTCCCATAACCAAGGAAAGGATTCAAGCAGTTAACGATATCCACAAGCTATTGGCAAAGAGAGATGAGGAATATAGTAATAAAATTAAGAAACTCATTGCCAAAGCAAATGAAAGCAGAAATGCCAAAGGTGAAAGCTGCTCATTTGATGACACCTTGGATAAAGATGGTGATGACAATGAAGGTGAAGGTAAAGCTGGAGGATCTAAAAAGTCAGAAAAGGGAGATTCTTCAAAAGAGCAATCCCAAGCTAAAGAAGCTGAGCCAAAGGAAACTTCAGAAACTCCTTGAACAAGCAAGAAAAATGAAGTTACTATCAAAGATGCTGTTAGGAAAGATGAAGACACTGTCATGAAAGATGCTGTCAAAGAAGACACTATCAGAAGCCCTATCAAAGATGTTGTCAATGATTCTACTGTCAAAACATCCAAGACAGTAAGAATCAAAAGAAAGGCAAATAGAAAGATAAAGGGAAAAGTTGTGTACAAAGGAAAAGAAAAAGCTACAGGGTTAGGACTTAAGAAACCCATCATGAGAAGAAGAATGAATAGCTTTGAAAAGTTGCAGGAGAATGCTAGAAATTCAATCACATTTGTGTCTGTAGACTTAGATGATTCAAAGGAAAATGCAACAGGATATGTTCTGTGGGAGAACAAAGAAAGAGCAATTATGGTAGAACCTGACTTCACTCAGGTAACAAAATCAAGGGTGGTTTCAAGCAATCTTAATTCAACCTTTGAAACTGTAAAATGAAGAATTGATTATTTCAATTTGGAAAGGATGGTTGAACTCTTGCAAACCTATGATGATATTTCAAAGAAGGTCATGGACCATGTTCTCAAATACTATGAAGCCAAACATGCTGAATTTATTGGTAAATATGGTGATTGGACACTTCACAATGATGAAGATATCTATCAAGCCCTAGGTATGGAATATGAAGAAGACAATCCCATTCCTGAGTACAACTGGGTAGAAATGGAGAAACCTTACACAAAGCCAGAAATGGATAGATATGAGGCAGAGCAGAAATTCAAAGAAGAATTAGCCTCAAGGCACAAATCTCGTCAACAGATAGAAGATGAGATTGAAGCTCAAATGAAGGAAAGCTGCAGTAAACTCAACAAACTCAACAGCAATGGATCAAACTATCAGCCATGTGTACTGGACAATCCTTTGAGAATCAAGTATGGCAAAGAAGAAATCTATGCAGATAGCTTTTCTAAGTTGAGAACTAGTGTGCTAAAAGAACTGTACTGGCAAGTGGTAGGATCATCAAACAAGCTTGAAACACTGTGTTCTTGGGATCTAGACATGATTTTTGATCAAAGGAAAGGAGAGGATCCCAGCTTGGACAGACTAAGAAGGGAAACCTTAAATCAGCTTCCTGGCAAAAGATTCAAGATGGAGGGAAATGTGTTGAAATTCAAATCAATTGTCAAGCAAAAAGTTTATTGGATGGAACTTAAAGATGTGTTAAACACTACTTCCTCGATGCTCAGGAAATACATCGTGGAAAATGAAGATGATGTAGAGACCCCTGAAGAAAAGGAGCTAATTGAGAAACTCAGAAAGGCTCTGAAGGAAAAAGAGCTAAATGAAAGTTCAAATCAAGCTAAGTAAACATTTTTTTTCTTTCTAGATTAATTATGAACTTTTATGATCATTGTTTGAAAACAATCTAGATTAATCACATTTTTCAGAAATGAAGGGATTATTCATTCTGATCTATAGTTAAGTTGTCAGCATGATATATCTGTAAATTTGTCCTTATTGTCCATAAAAACAAATTGGGGGAGATTGTTGGGATTTATGGGTGATAGATCAGACAACTTAACTAGATTCATTGGTATACTTAGTTTTACTAAGTAGAACATATTGTCATAGCCAGAAGTGTATTCTTGTAATTAAATAAATACTGTCATGTAAAAATTGTAATTCTTGGAAGAAGTTCGATTATGTTCAAGCCTCAAGAAATACATAAGTTCGACAGCAGGAATAAAAGTTACTGTCAAGCATTTGACAGTAAGGTTACAAGGAAACAACATGTTGCCTAGGTCGACAGCAAGTTTCAAATTGACAGCAACATTGGCGGAGATTCTGATGACAGCAACTTGCATATATAGTTTGCGACAGCAAGTTTGGAATTCTTGACAGCAACCTTTGCGGGGAATTCATACTGTCAACCAAAGCACAATTCTTTGACAGCAACCTCTGCGGGGAACTTATACTATCAATCAAAGATTAATCCTTTGACAGCAAACTTTGTGACAAACATACTGTCATATAGAATCAACTTGATTTAGGAATTTTCTAAGTCAAATTAAGCGACAAAGTACATGTTCAAATGAAGCAGGCGTGCTGCAATGTTCAAACTTTACAGCAAGCTTGGAAAGTCTATAACAGAAGCTCGAGAGATCACATGGAGCAACCTGTAAAGTTTAGAGCATATAAATTTGAATACTGCTAGATCTGGGTGTCTCAAATGTGGAAAGCATCTAAAGTTACTTTGTGTGTATCACATGGGAATAAATCATGTAATGAGCTGCAAAAAGAATATGACAGCAACTCAACAACCCATGTTGATAGTTATAGTATAGTAGAAAAAGATCCAACTATCACTCTATAAATAGAACACTCTATTATACAATAGAAAGATATCTCTACAACTGTAATCTCTTGAGAATTCGAAGCTTGAGAATTATTTTGTTCTCAAGGTTGTAGCAAATCCTCGCAAAATAAATAAAACTCTTATTTTGTGAAACATCGTGTTAGATATTACTTGTGATTGAATTTCTTCTACTAGTAAATTACAAACTCTATTTAAGTTGTTGAAATAGTTGTTGAAATTTATTAGTATTGCATTCAACCCCCCTTCTGCAATACTTTCCGGGACCAACATGAATGCATAACTATCTCAATTGCCTTGGGATCGCATCGCAACCCCTATGAATTTGAATGGTTTCGGACAGATGTTGTGTCTCGAGATCAGCTCCCAACCGCTAAGATGATGACACGTGTTGTGTGTCTTTCAATTAATGTGAAGCCATGTATAAGTGAGTGATGGTGACCTCGAAGGGTCCTTCCAAGCGCAATGTGGTCCTGCAGGGACCTTGAGAGGCGACCCCATAAGGCCTTGCAGTCATAAATTGTTATAATTATATCTTCTGTCCGCTGATATGTAAGCTTTGGCTCTCACCCATATCTTCAGGTCTTCTTAAAGTATGATGAGAGGACTCTCCGTTGTTCCTTGTTATTGAAAGAGTTTGTCCTAGAATCCAATCATGTATGATGATTTAGGAAGAACTTTCTTGTACTCTTATTTGATTTCATTAATATTAATAAAAGACTTATTTGTTTTTATTACGGGCTTTATCTATTTAAAGTGTTTTAAATAAGATATTCCATGGTTTAAAGTAAAGTGTCTAGAATTATAATGAGATTATAATAGTGAGATCTAGAAGATGATAACTCTAGACCTAAACAGTTCCTGATCATAGGATAACTAATTGGAAGTTAGTGAATCCGCAAAGATTGGTACATACTATGTTTGCTCCTTTCAGGAGGATGTCTGTTCTCATAGGCATTTGTGTGGTGACACTATAGCTAGTATGTAGGTGCTTATTAGGCAAATAAGTTCACTGAACATGACTCGATAAGTTGAACAACTAATGGAGTTTACTCACGTGTCGATAGTTGTTCACTAAGTGATAGTTGTACAAGTGTCCTTAGACTTGAGATCGTTAGAGTAATCTTGTATATAATGAACTGTGCTTTGGTTTAGTCCTTAGTCTCAAGGACATCCATTAGGTCTATTCTGGGCATAGGGATTTGTGTATGGAGATAGTTAACGGTCAATAAAGGATCTACCCCTTCCAGTAAGGAAGTGAATATCCTATGTTATTCTTAGTATGCGAGTTCTGGAATCTCTGGCCAGAGTGAATGAAATTAGAAAGGAGTTTCTAATTTGCATTAATATGAACTTTGCATTATGAATAAGAAATCATATGATTAAATTTTATAGGCTTGACACGAGATCCATGCCTTGTATTTAATCGAGATATTGTAGGGTGGAAGGAATTGATTGTACGGTAACTAGTCACTGACAGGTTCTTGGTATTCTAAGCAGTGAATTCATATTATCCGGATAGTCGCGATATGTTGAGAAGCATCACTCACGATGTAGAATAAATATAATTAATTAGTTATTTATATTTAATGAATTATTAGAATTCATATAAATAATAAATAAAAAGTTTATTATTATTTATTTCTACTACCGGCTTAATATTGAACCTACAGGGTCACACCATAAAAAGATTAATTTATTGATGAAGGTATTTGGAGAGAGAATTATTTTCTAAATAATTTAGACAAGAAAGAATGATTAAAATAGTTTTAATTATTATTAAAGCATTTTACAATATAAAATGTGGGGTTAATATATATATATATATATATATATATATATATATATATATATATATATTATTAAAAACCCTAGGAGAGCCCTATAAATAGAATGAGATGGATCATTCTAACACACACTTTTGTTTTTGGTGAAAAACCTAAGAAAGGAGCTAGCCTCCATCTCTCTCTTTCTCTCTTCCAAAACACCATTTTTATAAAGCTCCATCTTTATAAAAGCTTCATCGAAGGATTAATCTTGGTGGATACCGGTAGAGTGCTTCACACTCTGAGAAGCAACTGCAAGCAACCATCGATTATAAAGCTTCGAATTTCAAGGTATGGTTATGATTCCTGCGCTCTCGTATATTTATATGTTTTTTCTATATGTGCGATACATGGTTTTTACGAAATAATTGATATATCATGCTTCCGCTTGTCCGTAAATTCCTTCAATGGTATCAGAGCCAGGTTCTGCATATAGATATTCATATAAAAATTTTCAGATTTTTTTATGCATGTATGGATTTATTATGATTTTTGCGAGTATATTTAGATTTAATTATGGATTAATTCGAAATATTATTTGCATGAGATTTTGACCACTGATCTGGGTTCTACAAGTGTTGTGGATCATCCAGGTATTTTTTTTTCATAATTTTGTGATGTGTAGATTATTTGTTATGAATTTTTTTTAAAATTGTTTTGATTAAAATCCATAAAATAATCATGCATGTGAATAATATGAAATTAAATTTTGCACAAGGACCCCATAGCTACCTTGTAAAGGATGCTGCTGTTTGATTTCAGAAATCATGTTATTTTGATTTTTTATTAATTTATTAATTAATTGTTAATTAATTTATTAATAGTAAAAAAAAATAATGATAATAATAATAATAGTTATTATTAATACTACAATAAAAGAAGGCGGTTTTTGTTTTAGTTGTCAAGGCAACAGTTACAAAGCACTTGGCATTTGATGTATCGTACAACGGCAATCATACAAAAAAAAACGTTGTTGCTGCTGCTGTTTTCGCGCGTGGGCACAAACGCCGGGGGCGGGGGCGGGGGCGGGGGGGGGGGGGGGGGTCGCGCATTTATGAAATGCGTCATAGTTCCGTCGCGCAGGAGGATCATGCGTTACACAATTTAATGGCTTTAAATTGTTGTAGCGCATTCCAGTCATGCGTTACAGACCTTCAGCTCACATTAAATTTGATTTTTTGGGAGTTTGGTAACTCCGTTTTGGGAGTGCAATATATCGTTGGATTCATTTTTCCGAGACAGATCTAATGGAGTGGTCAAATATTTTTTATATAATAGTTTTGAACTGTTTATATTCCCGGAAGTGTTTTAAAGCATGTTTTAATTGCTTTTAAATACTATAATAAATCCATACATCAATATATCATTATGTGACATGATATTACTTGCATGCATACATGTTTGTTTATGTTTATATATGAGATATATGCCTATGTTTACCATGCGATGATAGATTTAGGTGCATTTAAATCAACATAAGGCGTGCTCTAGGAAATCTAGAATAGGAATCGTTTCTTGCCTTAATAATAATATTATGAATACAATCATGAGATTCTTGTGTTTTTGAAACACGTAATTAAATATGAATTTTCAATATTGAGAGAAAGGATGATTCTGTCAAAAACAGATTTTGATCTGTAAGAAAAGGGTATTAAGTGACGCCTCTTGACAATACTTCCCCCGATCTGGGAATCATCCGATTATCTGGGAATCTCTTTAAAATATGATTATGATTGTTAAATAATATTAGTTAATTAATAATGGTTGATATTTATTTATTTATGAAATAAATAATTAGTTAGCAATTTTATTAATTGATTAAATGAGATTTAATTTATTATAAAATAATTAAGATGTGATCTTAATATTATTAATTATTTATTTAATTTATGAAATTATATTAAGGGAGAGATTAATTTTCTAAAGAGTTTAGAAATAAGAATTAATGATTAAAAGAGTTTTAATTATTAGTTAATAACAGAAAGATTTATTTTCTGTTGTGGAATAAAAAGTAGGGTGTATTTATTGCGTATTAACTACTAGGGATTGTGGAAGTTTCGAGCTTTAATGGCTGCACTTGTGTTTCGTGACTCAATCTGTCCTCACAAGATGCCTACGTATCTCTGTATTGTTAGAGAATCAAGCCAAGACGTAGTTCTGAGAATGAGGGGTCAGACCCTTTATATAGGCTGAGAAGCCCTAGAATCGTAGTAGAATTAGGTGACTTGGTGGGCAAGTCACCGCCTTGAGGAAGGTTCTAGACTCCTTCCTTGTAGGAGTCAGTTCCCATATCGAATTCTGTGCCTTGGAGGCTAAGTCAGGCAAGAGTAATATCCTTGTTTGACTCTTATTGCTGAGCTGGTTATTACCCCTAATATTAATTACGAAATTAATATTATAAATAGGGTTTGGGCCCATCTGGTGGGCCCCACGTTTGGACCATTCTAGGTCTAATTAATGCCACATTAAATGTGTCTTTAGGGCTTACATTTAGCCCATATCATTTGCCCCCCAACTTCTAGGAAAACTGATCAGGTTTTCCTTGAAGTTTTGACGGCCTTTCCGAGACTTGGGTCAGGGTTTATTGCTCTTACGCGAGTACTTTTAACGATATCATCTTAATGTAAAGAGTGGAGCGACCGACGCATTTACGACGATGTTGAACGACACTAAACGGTGTTAAACGGCACTACACAGCGCTAATCAGCCTTAAACAACGTTTAAACAGTGTTAAACGATGTTAAACGGCACTAACAGCACTAATCGGTGCTAATCTGTGCTTATCGGCACTAAAATGTGCTTATCAGCACTAATTTGTGCTTAAACGGTGCTAGCGGGGGTCCGGGGGCGGCAGTCCCTGGCGGGGTCCAAGGGGCACAGCCCCTAGCTGGGGTCGAGCTGCCAGGTCAGCTTGGAAATTTTTTATTTCTGAAGACTATTACTATTCAGAAATTATCGTTTCGATTCAAATTTGTGAAAAAATAACATTTTTTTTTCCGACCAGGATCGAGGTCGTGGAAGGGGTGCCCAGGTCGTGAGGGCTGCGACCTCAATCCACGAGCTGAAACGAGGTCACGTAAGGGCTCAAAATGGAGCAGGTCGTGAGTTTTTTGACCTCACTATACGACCTGGTTCGAGGTCGTGTATACTCCCTCAATCAGTCTGGTCGTGAGAACTTTGACCTCAATTCACGAGGTGGATCCGGGTCTTATAGAGACGCTATATGAGGCAGGTCGTGTTATGTGCGACCTCATTCTTCGAACTAGAGCGAGTTCGTGTAAGGTCTTTATAACAACCTCGTCATACAACATATGGCCTCACCTTACGAGGTGATTCGAGGTCGTCCATGGTTTTAAAAACAGCCTGGTCGGGTGTACCTCGATCTCATTTTTCGACGTAAAATGAGTTCGTGTAAGGGCACCATACAGAGCTGGTCGCGAACCTATCGACCTCGACCTACGAACTGGTTTGAGGTCGTGCATGGTCACCAGAATGGCCTGGTCGTAGGCTGTTCGACCTCAATCCTCGAGGTGAATTGACGTCGTGCAGGGGCAGCATATCCTCTTTGTCGTTCGACTCACGACCTCATTCTCCGAGATGAATCGAGGTCGTCCATGGCCTTCATTATGGCTTTGTCGCGAATTCTTCGACCTCAATCCACGAGGTGGTTTGAGGTCGTCCAAGGTTCATTAACTGGCCTCATCGTGTTGTGTACGAACTCGTTCTTTAAAGTGGAATGAGGTCGTACAAGGTCTTTAAAGCGAATTTGTCGTGAGCTCTTCGACCCTAACCAACGAACTAACTTAAGATCATCTATGGTCTCTTAATTGGGCAGTTCGTGAGCTAGCCCCGTGATCTCATTTTGGGTTGACATCAACCTAGAGTTTTTGAAACAAACTTTCTTAGCTCGGTTGGCCGTCATGGCTTCAATGTTCGTCTCGGTTCCTGGGACTTCTGTGACGACCTCTCGGCTGACACGTGCTCGGCCTTGGGGTTGTTCGAGTGTTGAACGTTGGGGTTCTGGATCGAGAATCCAAAATTTCATATTGGTTTTCAAGTTTTGTCTTAAAGTTTCAACCTTTTTATCTTGATTGGAGGTTCATGACCTTCTCAAGTTTGGCCTTCATAGCTAATCTTGGCCTTCATGGCTAATCTTGGCCTTTATGGCTAATATCTCGTGTTTCTCATCCTAAGATTCAAGGTTGATGTTCACATGCTCAACGTTGGTGTTCTGGATCAAAGATCCATGATCCCAAGTTCATTTTTCAATTTCTAATTTGAGGTATCAACCTTTTTTTTTTTTAGTTCTTCTAACAAGTATTCTTAATCAACTACCAAAACAGGTTTCAGGTCAATAGGAGTTGTCTGCTATGCCTTGAATGGTTTCATGAACCTTGAATTCAAACGACTTGTTTCTTAGTCCTTGTGACCTTCCGTGCCTTAACTTGTTTGCTGAATCCTTGGTCTTAAGGTTATCATCAACGCTTGACTCTCATCCTTGTGATGAAGTTCTTTAGTTCTTGCCTCCTCCTTGTTTCTCATGGAGGAAGTTTTCCTTCTCGGTTGATCGTTCAGGTAGTTCACTTGCTCCTTAGCGCTTGACCTCAGGCCTGGTGTGCCTTTGTCGGTTTTCAACCCTTTAGCTTGATTCTAGGTTTCCAACCTGGTCGTGAGGTTCACGACCTCATCCTACGATCTGGATTGAGGTCGCGTAACGCTCCATATTTGGCTAGTTAGCGAGACCTGCGAGCTCAATTCACGATCTGAATTGAGTTCGTGTAAGGGTCAATATTACAACTCCCTGTTTCTTCCCGATATTCTCCTTCGTGTCATCGTTTGGTAACCAGCCATTCTCAAGGTGTGCTTTGATAGGATCTATCCAGCATCCTCCTATCCCGATAAAAACAATAAGCTTAGAATCAATTGTAGGGGTTCTCAGAACTTGGAAGTAGACGTCCCCAGAATGGGTCTCGACCTCTGAAGAAGTATAATGAGATAAGGCATCGACCTTTGTACTCTCCTCCCTTGGGATATACTCAACGTGGCACTTGTCGAACTGGGCTATCGCAGCTTTCACAATCCTTAATTATTTGGCCATATTCGTTTCACTAGCCTCAAACTCTTCATTGACTACCAGCTTTGAGTCTCCACAGACTTTCCGGTTCTTTCACCCTCAGGGCTCTTGTCAATCCAAGGCCGGCCATCAGAGCTTCATACTTTGCCTCGTTGTAGGTTGTTTGGAAGTCCAACCTCAAGGCATACTCAACTGCGAACCCATCGGGGCTTTGCAGAACTAAACCTGTATCACTGGTTTTTGTTTTTAATGCCCCATCAAAATAGAGCACCCAATACTCTTTCTTCTCTTTCAGGGGCTTCTCACCTTGCTGTCCTTCCTGGTCTATTACCTCCTGCCCCCGACTTCTTGGTTGTCAACGATATATTCAATCACGAAGTCAGCTAGAACCTGGGCTTTGATGGTCGTCCTAGGCTTGTACTTAACATCAAATTCTCCTAGTTCGATTGCCCACTTGATGAGCCTTTAATTACATTGAATGCGGCCTATTCGAGCCTTCAATTGCATGGAACATGGCCTATTCGAGCCTTCAATTTAATGGAATGCGGCCTATTCGAGCCTTCAATTCCTTAGAGCTAGAAGTTTGTGGTTTCATCAAACCTTATTTCCACTTAGTCTGATCAGGTGGAGTGTCCTAACCGGATGCTCAGATATGATAAATCTTGAGGTTTGGGATGTGCCAAGTTTAGGCACCACGTTTCTTTCAAACAATTCCAGCTCGTAAGATCCTCGTTTTTGAATTGTTATCCATTTATGGTTACAAGGATTGGTGGAAGTCCATATCTACGTATCACACTTTCCCATAGGAATTGTGTCATTTACTTGGTGGTTATCCAGTCTTGGGGTTTGCCCTCAGTCTACTTCATGAAGGTATCAATTGCAACTATCAGGAACTTCCTCTGGGCATTTGCCACTAGGAGTGGTGGAACTGATGGTTTTCAATATTTTAGGGTACTGATCAACAGTTGCGTGTTTTTTTTATATCGATCGCACATAACTTCTGGCATCAGCCATCATGTCTGGTCAATAGAATCCCAATTGGATCATCTTATGGGCAAGGGTCCTGCCCCCCGAGTACTGCCTACAGATTTTCACATGAGTTCTTTTCAAGGCTAAATTCACGTTTTGAGGTCTTAGTGTTCTTACTGACAACTTTCGTGCCTCCAAGGCATTGTCGGGTAACTGACCAGTTTCCTGGTGAGCCTTTGTAGAACCTTTCCAACAATTTTTCATACCTACAAGTGTTATTAGCTTTTCTCTCAACACTTCGGGTCTCCAAGACTTGGAAGTAAGAACTTTCAACATAATTCTCTATCTCTGAGGAGGCAAACATAGATAGGACATCAGTCTTTATGTTTTACTCCCTCGTAACACTCATATAATTGAGTCAAGTTACAAGTATTTTGTCACGGCTCCGGGCCTGGCCTCGAACTCACCCTTCACTTTTGGTACTACCGATCTTGAGTCTCCATAGACTTTAAGGTTTTGACCCTCGGGGCTCCGTCCAAACCAAGTATGGCTATCACGGCTTTGCATTCAGCTTCATTATTTGTCGTTGGGGAATCATGAACCCATCGGGGTATGTTACCACTTAATTCTGTTTTTGATTCTCCATCAAAATTGATCCAATACTTCTTGAGTACCGCTTCTGGATTCTCCTTCTCTAATCATTTGCCCTCCTGGAGTACTACCCCCTGCCCCCCGACTTCTTCGTTGTCAATGGTGTATTCAACCACGAAGTCAGTGAGTGCTTGGGGATTTATTGTGGTTACTCTGTCTCGTACAAGACATTTCTCACATAACAGATAGGTTTCTGAACTTTGTCTTCCTCTTTCACGAGGACGACACTCATATTTGTATTAAATACAGCCAAGTATAGATGCAGTAACTTTCCATAATTTGGTTATGTCAACACTTGGAGGTTCCGTGTCAATGATTGCTCTACTCTTATCGGGGTTGGCCTCAGTTTCCATGTTTGGGGACCGTAAAACCCAAAAAAAAAAATTCTGATCCCATGCTGAAGGCTTATTAAGTCAGAGTCAATATCATCTTGTGGTGCCTTAACACCTCAAACGCCTCATGAGGATGCTCGATGTGATGTGCCTTATCGAGGCTCTTGATTAACATATCATTCTATGAACTTCTATAGTCTTCCCGCTAAGATGCTCAAAGATCTTATATATCAATCTTCGATATGTCGCCTCTTTGGGACGTCACCTTTATGCACTTTGATCCTAGCATTTTATGACCAGCTGCTGCATTGGTCAATGTATCGTTCCTTGGTAGGGGGAAGTAGTCATTGAGACATGCATCATTCATATCATTGAAGTCCATGTACATCCGTCATTCTCCGTTGGCTTTCCTGCCTCTTGGAAACAAAGTTTCTTTTCTTCCATTTCATCATATATTCGGGTAGGCGTCTAGTTTACACGATTAATTTGGGATTGATCCCTGGCATATCAGCTACAGTCCAAGCAAATACAACAATGTTCTCTTGTAGGAACGCATCCAATATGCCCTTCAAGGGTTCATTCATCAACGCCCTACATGGGTAACTTTTCAGGTCCTTCAGGAACTAGGGGAGTGGGGACTAAGTCCTCAGTAGGTTTTCCTATTTGTTTCTAATCTTCTCGGACATCCATGTCTTCAATCGGGAGGACCTACCCCCCGACTTCATCAGGCCTCAAGGTGACCGGATAGTTATTATTTGGTCTCTCTTTTCTTCATTAACTCCATTCATTGCAGGAAATTTGATCATCAGGTCTTATCTTGAGGCAATCGCCTTAGGGGTGTTCAAGCCTATCATTCCTAGGATAACATTGTAAGTGCAAGTTGTTTTAACCACCAAAAGGTTCAATATCTAAGTGGGCTCCTTAGGCTTCTGTCCCATTATCTTGGACATCCGAATAGTTTCTTCAACTCTTGACTCAACTCTATTGAACCCATAGACGTGCATGTTGGAGGGGGTCAATTTGAGAATCGTTGCATCCCATCTTCGAGAATGCATCATGAAACGAGATATTTACTGATGTTCCATTGTCTACAAAGACTCCTTTCACTTGCGAGTTACCTATCACAGGTGTTATGACCAACGGGTCATCATGGAGGCACTTGACCCCTTCAGAATCATCAAAGACAAATGTCATTTTTAGTATTTGCTCGCTATGGAGCTTCTAATATAATGTGCATAACTTCTTGAGTGTAAGCTTTACGGGAGCTCCTTGTATTCCCGATCGTTGTCGGGTCTTCAAAAATCATGCTTATCATCGGCCTCCTAGGGCTATGGATTGCGATCTCGATCGCCATCCTTCCTTTCATAATCTCTACTTCATAATACTGCCTTAGGTTACCCTGTTGGCCATCCTTGATGAACTTATTCAACTTTTCTTTTTGGATCAGAAACTTGATCTTGTGTTTCAGCTGTCTACAATCGTGAGTGATATTCCCTATTGGATTATGGAACTGACCATATTGGTTATTATTTCTCTTCCCGGGGTCAGCCCTTAGTGGCTTCAACCATCAGAGATTCTTGTGTTTCTCAATGTCCATCAGGATTTGGTTTTTTTTTTATTATACAAATGTGCATGGCTGGTGAACCTCGATCCTTGATTGTTCTTCTTCGAGGGAGAGTCAGAATCTTTACTTGTTCGAGGATGCTTATCCTTAATATTCTACTCTTGACTACCTTTGCTTCTTGTTATTTCCTCCATTGCCTCCAACATGGGTCGAGGCTTCCCTTACACTTTCATCTACCTTGATGGCTACTCTACCTTCAAGGCTTTCTTGGTGATTCGCTTCATGTAATCCCTCAAGGATTCATTCTTTCCTTGTTCCACGTTCATGGGGATGCAAAACTTTTTTCATGAACTTTCTATCAATAAATGGGGCGATAAGTGCCCTACTTAGTCCTTTAAAGGATCCGGTCGAGTTCAAACCGACTATACTATCGTTGTGTCATGCCCCCCAGGGTTTGAGAGAACGTCCTACACTTGATTGTGTTAGTCACGGATTAAAATTAGTAGTGCATTGAAGGATGTCCTCATATGATTAGTGGGATCTCCTGCCTCATTACACACCTCGATGGTGGGCGTCTTGAGTTTCCTAGAGATATGAGCATTCATTATCTTGTTGGTGAAGGACATGATTGGATCGTCATGATCACCTAAAGGTATCGAGTCATCGGGATCAGCCCTTTGTGTATAAACCCTTATCATCTTTGGGGTATTTTTTGACATAATAACATGGGGGGACCCTAGCCCTTGGGGGCTGCCTAGCCTCTTGTATTTCCAAATCTTTCTTCAATTTTTGGATAAGCGCTCATGAGTGAGTATCCTTCCTCCTAAAGTCTTGAGAGCCAGTCCTTTGGATCCACGGGGCTGAGAAGGCCCTGACCATCCTTCGAGCTCATTACCTGGTTCTCCTTCTGAGATGGTTATCTTCATTAGTGGATGATGAATTGTCAACAGTATAAATTCGGAGAAATCACGACTCCTTCATTGGCGTTCTAGGTCCTAAATGCATTGAGGCACGTATGCCTCATGTTGTTGATCACTTCTACCATCGATGAATGATGTCCTTAAGTTCATTGTGTAATGATAGAGATGGACATCTGTAGTCCCAATGGTGCGCTAGAGGGGCGACACCACCATCCGGAGGGGATTCATCCCTGAATTCATTGAACCCACAATTGGCTGCTGCGGATGAGTAATTTGAGCCCCTAAATCTTTTCTTCTATGGCCTGAAGAGTCGTTCCTTGAGTCCCTCGGGGTTGAGAACGTCCTGCTCCTTCGGCGAGCTCCTTGCCTTGACATCTCTTGCTAGAACGGATGTCCTCTTCCTCATTTTATTCAGATGAGAAGTTGTCTTTGGTGTATGATCCAGAGAAACTTTGGTTTCCTCCAACAAGGGGACCAAGCCTTCAATGTATTAAGGCACATACTTCTCATGAGTAAATGGATGGTTTCATCTGTAATTGGGAATGGTGACAACCCATAAACGGGGTTTTGAGTCATTGGGATTGACGGTTATGGCGATCTCTGCTCTTTGTGCTCCATTAGCCAGAAGTGAGACCATCATATGCAATTGAGGATTCGCTCCTTGAGTTAGTGGATTTGGGTCATCCCTTGGGGAATCACCCCTTGGAGATGCATCTTTAGGGGAGTCATTCCCTGAATGAAAGTCAAGGGGAGTGGATCATCAGTCCGATTGCTCTTTCATCGTATTTATTGTATGGTTGAGACTTCTTCTCCCTGCTGCGTGTGGAGGTTCCAAGCCTCAAATATGAGGTGAATCACCCCTTATTAGAGATCATGCTAATTAGTACGCGGTTATGGGCAAATCGTGCCTAAGATTGGGGATCCGTCCCTTAAGAGTTTATAATCTATCTTTTTCGGCTCCTTGGATTCTCATTTAAATTTTCGTTCCTAGAGGGTTCAACCCTTGAACAGTGATAGGTGTGGGCACTCTTCACCTTCTCAATAAAAGGAATGGTAGGATCATCCTGACCTCCTGGTTGTATTAAATCATTGGGCTCAGACCTTGGGATCTCTGTCCTTGAGACCTCAATCTTTCTATGCCTCCTTGAAGGCCTCCCCGAATCAACAAAGGGGATTTCTCTGACCTTTGTAATAGGGAGATAGTTTTATTGCTTCTCTTGTTCTTTCTTCAGTCACGCCCATCAGTGGGTTATTTTTCTGCACGCCTCCTCCTCGGGGCTCGATCTCGATCATCCTTAGATGATGAATCCTCGGTATAGGGTCCAGAATAATCTAGGTACCCTCCTTCATAGACAAGGCCTAGGCCTGTGATGTATGGGGGTTTTTATGGCTTGTGCATTCGATGTGCATGGCCACTTTCTCCAACGCCTCCTACGTTCGGGAGATAGATGAGTAGCCCGTAGGCTGGATTCGTGCTTGCGAGAATCACGGTGGTGGAGATCTATGCTCCATAGGGGTATACCGTATCAAGGGGATTTATCTCCTAGCCTTGGGGATTCATCCCTATGGGCTGCGATCCCTAGACATGAGTTTCAGTAATTCGGAAATTCGTCCTTGGGGTTGAGAACCCAAAATCCGGGTACTCGTTTAAGGGGGTACAGACCCTTGTTTTGCAATCACGGGTATAGAAGTGCTAGTGGTGGTGTTCGTAGTCACCGATGCTCTCCGTGTGTTCATCATGGTTGATGTTTGATTCCCACAGACGGCGCCAAATGTTGTGGAATAAAAAGTAGGGTGTATTTATTGTGTATTAACTACTAGGGATTGTGGAAGCTTCGAGCTTTAATGGCTTCACTTGTGTTTCGTGACTCAATCTGTCCTCACAAGATGCCTACGTATCTCTGTATTGTTAGAGAATCAAGCCAAGACGTAGTTCTGAGAATGAGGGGTCAGACCCTCTATATAGGCTGAGAAGCCCTAGAATCGTAGTAGAATTAGGTGACTTGGTGGGCAAGTCACCGCCTTGAGGAAGGTTCTAGACTCCTTCCTTGTAGGAGTCAGTTCCCATATCGAATTCTGTGCCTTGGAGGCTAAGTCAGGCAAGAGTAATATCCTTGTTTGACTCTTATTGTTGAGCTGGTTATTACCCCTAATATTAATTACGAAATTAATATTATAAATAGGGTTTGGGCCCATCTGGTGGGCCCCACGTTTGGACCATTCTAGGTCTAATTAATGCCACATTAAATGTGTCTTTAGGGCTTACATTTAGCCCATATCATTTTCTAAAAGGTTTAGAAATAATTTTATTGATTAAAAGAGTTTTAATTATTAATTAAATTGGTTAGTAATTATGATACTTTATAGAAAAAATTTAGTTGAAATTTTTGTCTATAAATATATATATATATATATATATATAATTATAAACCTTATAATAAAATCCCTCTTAATAATATCAAGTAGTAATTCGCCAATGACACAACGGGCTTGTGTCGGTCATAGCCTTCCAACATGGTAGAAAAGTAGTTCTTATTTTTAAATCATTGTCGTTTCGTGCTACAGCCGAGGGCTTTGATTTCGAAATTAGAAATACTTGTCTATTACATAGATATGTGTACAATGAATTAGAATCTAATGGTCGTTACGTGCTACAGCCGTGGGCCGTTGGAGACTGATTCAATTGTACGAAATGTTGGGTTAGACTTGACTTAGAATATTGAGTTTGTTGTGCTACAGCTGTGACTCAATTATTCAAGAGGCTAAAGTTTTATTAGGGAATAACAAGATATGTAATTGACAAGAGTTGTCTGCCTATTGAACATCACATGGCGTTTCGTGCTACAGCCGAGGTTGTGTGATGGAATGTAGGATCCCTATTCCCACTAGCATTTCGAATGCTTATTTATTCACTTAGGGGGTTGTATAAATTAGATAAACTAGTGGGAGCCACTTATAAATAAAGAAGCGATTCATATAGTGTTTTAATAATGAAATTGAATATTTGCTAAGTGTTGTTATGTGTATATCATTTGCAGACTTAATATATATATATATATATATATATATATATATATATATATATATATATATATATATATATATATATATATATATAGATAGATATATACACTAGGACTTCTGCACAATCACTCCATAGCATACTAGATGCACACATATTGACTGGTCCCAACTATGCTAACTAGCTTCGAAGCTTGAGAAAAAGTTCTTAGGGGCTAAGAAGCTGGGATATGCTGTTTGTTTTCACTGTAACAAGGTGAGGCACTGGAAGAGGAACTGTAAGGTTTACCTTGCAGAACTGAAGGTGAAGAAGGCTAGTGAGACTACCGCTTCTAATTCAGATATGTTTATGATGGAAGTAAACATGTCACTAAATCAACTTCTACTTAAGTATTAGATACTACTTATGGTTCTCACATTTGCAATTCGTTGCGAGGACTAAGGATAAGTAGGGCTCTTGGGGAAGAGAAGGCGATTCTACGGATGGGCAATGGAGCAAGAGTTGCTGCCATAGTTGTAGGGTCATTTGATTTACATATGCCTACGGGCAAGACTATTATTTTAAATAATTGTTATTTTGGTTTCCTCGATTGTGAAGAATATTATTTCTATTCCAATGTTAGACTTGGATGGATTTTCATTTATTATTCAGAATATTAAACATCTAATCCTCAGAGATAATGTTCTTTATGGTAGTGGAACTTTAAATAATGGTCTGTATGTATGTGACATAGAATATGTTTTACTTCATATTAAACAAAAAAAAAGATGATGAAAATCCTACCTACTTATGGCACTACAGACTTGGTCATATTAGTGAAAATAGACTTCGGACATTGCATAAGGAAAGGTTACTGGAACCCTTTGATTTTGAATCATATCCTACAAGCATGTCTTGTCTATTGGGTAAAATGACCAAATCTCCTTTTAGTGGACATGGAGAGAGCGCTAGAGAATTGCTAGTATTGGTACACATAGATGTATGTGGACAAATGTCTATGCAAGCCATGGCAGGATTTTAATACTTCGTGACTTTCATAGATAATTGATCTAGATTCAGATATATGTATTTAATGAAATACAAATTTGAAGCCTTTGAAAAGTTCAAAGAATACAGTTATGAAGTAGAGAAACAAACCAAACATAGTATTAGAGCTCTTCAATCAGATCGAGGAGATGAATACTTGAGTGGTGAGTTTCTAGATTATCTCAAAGAAAATGGTATAGTCTTCCTGTGGACTCATCTGGACACTCCATAGTAGAGTGGAGTATCTGAAAGGAGAAATTGAACTTTGTTTGACATGGTTCGATCCATGATGAGCTATGCAGATCTTCCAGTATCACTTTAAGGTTATAAATTGGAAACCTCGGCATATTTACTGAATAAGGTGCTTTCCAAATCTATTCCTCAAACTCCATATGAGATATGGAAAGAAAGGAAATCGAGTCTTAAACACGTTAAGATTTGGGGATATCCAGCTTATGTCAAGAAAGTTGACCCTGATAAGCTGGAATCTCGATCCGTAAAATATAGGTTTGTGGGATATCCTAAAGAGATTTTAGGGTATTACTGTTACACCGATTATAGGGTGTTTCTCTCCAGACATGCTACCTTCTTAGAAAAATAGTTTATCCTTGAAGGGAACAGTGGGAGCAAGATTGAACTTAAAGAAGTTCATGAAACACAAACTACTACGGTTCAAAAGAAAACTCTTGTTCAAACTAAACAACCTTATGTGACATAGTATTGACTCTGAGAAATGGCAGAGTGCCATGAAATCCGAAATGGATTCTATGTATGCCAACCAAGTATGGACCTTGGTTGAAGCACCTGAGGACGTTAGACTTATTGGGTGCTAAAGGGTATACAAGAGAAAGATTGGAGTAGATGGCTAGGTGGAGACCTATAAGGATAGGCTCATGGCAAAAGGATTCAGACAAAGGCAAAGGATTGACTTTGATGAAACTTTTTGCATGTAGCCCTACTCAAATCAATTCGGATTTTGCTTGTGATCCATATATGGATTAAATCAAGCTTCTCGTAGATGGAACATCTATTTTGATGAGAAAATTAAAGAGGTTGATTTTATCAAGAACATAGATGAACCATATGTCTGCAAGAAGGTTAATGGGAGCACATTTCTTGTATTGTATGTGGATGACATACTTCTTATAGGAAATAATATACCGATGCTGCAATCAGTCAAAGTGTGGCTATAAAAGAACTTCACTGTGAAGGACTTGGGAGAAGCATCCTACATTCTCGGTATGAAGATCTATAGAGATAGATCTAGAAGAATGATAGGTCTTACCCAGGGTACATACATCGAGAAAGTGCTTAAAAGTTTAGCATGGAAAACTCCAAGAGAGGTCTCACACCGATGAGCCATGGAGTATCCCTTTCCGAGAAGATGTCTCCTAAGACACCTAAGGAAAGAGAGTGTATGAGTAAGATTCCTTATGCTTCAACAATAGGATCTATCATGTACGCGATGTTATATACTAGGCCTGATGTTGCTCATTCAATTAGTGTGACGAGCAGATATCAATCCGATCCAGGTGAAGACCGCTGGAAAGCAGTGAAGAACATCCTTAAGTACTTGCGAAGGACTAAGGATATTTTTCTTGTTTTTGGTGGATCTGAGTTGAAAATAGAGGGTTATACTGACTCTAGTTGTCAATTAGAAAGTGATGATAGCAAATCCATGTTAGGGTACGTGTTTACTCTGAAGGATGGAGCGTTTAGTTGGAAGAGTTCCAAACAGCCTACAATGGCTGACTCAATAGCGGAAGCAGAGTTTATAGATGCAAGTGACGCTGCAAAACTGTTTTGTGGCGCTTTCTTTTGATTAGGGAGATCATTGAAAGTAGAGATGTCAACATTGAGAGAGTAGTTGACACACATAACAACACAGCAGATCCACTCACTAAGCCGCTATCTCAGATTCACTTCGATCGTCATAATGAGTGAATGGGTATTAGATACCAGAGTGATTGGCTTTAGTACAAGTGGGAGATTGAAAGAGTTTGTCCTAGAATCCAATCATGTATGATGATTTAGGAAGAACTTTCTTGTACTCTTATTTGATTTCATTAATATTAGAGTAAAGTGCACTTTGTGTACCTGAATTTTGGCGAAGACACCACTTCGCATACCATAGTATTAAATCTGCCACGGGCAATACTGAATAAACAATTTACTTACAGTTAGTGTACTACCGTCAACTTCTTCTAACTCCGTCTATTTTTTACAGGGGTATTCTTGGTATTCTTAATATTATAGTCAACATGTTCTCTCTCAATCATCCCCATCGTCAAATCTCTGTTCTTCCCTAAATTCCCTAAATTAATAGTGTTCTGTGTGTGTAGTTTAATTAGTGTATCTATTGTGATGTGTGTGTATGTCTGAGACGTGTAGAGGTTGCTGTTGTTGGGTTATGCATCGACAGCCTCTCATACCACCGCTGTTCTTCCCATCTCCACCACCCAGCAACACCGTGTTGTTCATCTTCACTAACACCTCACCACTACTCTCCTCTCCGTTCACACCCACCCACATCACACACACTTGCACCATGATCTCTGCATCATTATCCGTAGCTCCACACTTGCACTTCACTATATCGTCTCCACCTTGATACTTTAATCTTGCATCCAAGTTGATATTCTCAGCTGTAAAAGTGATTTGAGTCCCATGTTCAACTTTTTCAAACAACAATTCCGTATCAGCTTTTTCTCCTTCAAGTACTATATCACTGATTAAGACACTTTCCATGACAAATTAAGTATTCCTTATTTCAGAGAAGGTAAAGTGGCTCCAGGTGAGTCTCTTGAATGCAAATGTGGTGACCGATACCTCAACATCACTTTCAATAGTCCGCCCAAATTACTTTTATTACTAAGATGGTTCAGAAAATCAAATGTAACTAAGTCTCTTAGCTCCACTTGTTTCAACATTTTCATTGCCATTCTGTATTCAACCAAGCCACTGAACACCTCGACTCCACAACCCCCTTTAATTCCCAGCCGCTGTAAACCAACATAGCCCCACCCATTTTAGTCTTCCTCTCCCAACCCATCTCTTTCTCCTTCTCCCAACACCAAAACCTCCGCTGCTCCCCTGTTTATTTTCCCCTGTATAACTCCTCCCCTGCTTTCTTCTTTTTAATTCACCCAAACAAACCCAGTAATCCCCAGCCCCTTCTCATCGTTTTCTGTCAAACAACCCAATAAGTTTTGTTTCTCTCTAAGTCTTTCACCTCCCTCTCTCTCTTTAAAGTCATCACTGTGTATGTATGTATTGCGTGGCTACGAGTTGTGTGTGCAGAGTGGGTGATTAATTGAAACTGTGTGTGTATCTGTGCTTCTAATATATATATATATATATATATATATATATATAACCAAGCTGGAATGGACAATAATACCCCTGGGGCATTTAACGCCGTTTGAGCAAAATAGACGGCAGTACACAAACTTTAAGTAGTTAGCTTCTTTGGTATGGGCCGTGGCAGTTTTGATACTATGGTATGCGAAGTGGTGTCTTCGCCAAAGTTCAGGTACACAAAGTGCACTTTACTCTTAATATAAATAAAAGACTTATTTGTTTTTATTACGGGCTTTATCTATTTAAAGTGTTTTAAATAAGATATTCCATGGTTTAAAGTAAAGCTTCTAGAATTATAATGAGATTATAATAGTGAGATTTAGAAGATGATAACTCTAGATTTAAACAGTTCCTGATCATAGGATAACTAATTGGAAGTTAGTGAATCCGCAAAGATTGGTACATACTATGCTTGCTCCTTTCAGGAGGATGACTGTTCTCATAGGCATTTGTGTGGTGACACTATAGCTAGTATGTAGGTGCTTATTAGGGAATAAATTCACTGAACATGACTCGATAAGTTGAACAACTAATGGAGTTTACTCACGTGTCGATAGTTGTTCACTAAGTGATAGTTGTACAAGTGTCCTCAGACTTGAGATCGTTAGAGTAATCTTGTATATAATGAACTGTGCTTTGGTTTAGTCCTTAGTCTCAAGGACATCCATTAGGTCTATTCTGGGCATAGGGATTTGTGTATGGAGATAGTTAACGGTCAATAAAGGATCTACCACTTCCAGTAAGGAAGTGAATATCCTATATGTTATTCTTAGTATGCGAGTTCTGGAATCTCTGGCCAGAGTGAATGAAATTAGAAAGGAGTTTCTAATTTGCATTAATATGAACTTTGCATTATGAATAAGAAATCATATGATTAAATTTGATAAGCTTGACACGAGATCCATGCCTTGTATTTAATCGGGATATTGTAGGGTGGAAGGAATTGATTGTACGGTAACTAGTCACTGACAGGTTCTTGGTATTCTAAGCAGTGAATTCATATTATCCGGATAGTCGCGATATGTTGAGAAACATCACTCACGATGTAGAATAAATATAATTAATCAGTTAATTATATTTAATGAATTATTAGAATTCATATAAATAATAAATAAAAAGTTTATTATTATTTATTTCTACTACTGGCTTAATATTGAACCTACAGGGTCAGACCATAAAAAGATTAATTTATTGATGAAGGTATTTGGAGAGAGAATTATTTTCTAAATAGTTTAGAAAAGAAAGAATGATTAAAATAGTTTTAATTATTATTAAAGCATTTTATAAGATAAAATGTGGGGTTAATATATATATATATATATATATATATATATATATTATTAAAAACCATAGGAGAGCCCTATAAATAGAATGAGATGGATCATTCTAACACACACTTTTGTTTTTGGTGAAAAACCTAAGAAATGAGCTAGCCTCCATCTCTCTCTTTCTCTCTTCCAAAACACCATTTTTATAAAGCTCCATCTTTATAAAAGCTTCATCGAAGGATTAATCTTGATGGATACCGGTAGAGTGCTTCACACTCTGAGAAGCAACTGCTAGCAACCATCGATTATAAAGCTTCGATTTTCAAGGTATGGTTACGATTCTTGCGCTCTCGTATATTTATATGTTTTTTCTATATGTGCGATACATGGTTTTTACGGAATAATTGTTATATCACGCTTCCGCTTGTCCGTAAATTCCTTCAGTTATTATGATGAGAGGCCTCCTCACAAGTTGAGAGGACTCATTGCAGTCTCATATGTTGCGAGGCCTCCTCACAGCTTCATATGTTACGAGGCCTCCTCGCAGCTTCATATGTTGCGAGGCCTCCTCCTCATTGCAGTACATGGTGTTGGTCAACATATCAGTATGAGATCTGTACTAGATTTTCGGATCTGCTAGCCCAATATTATTATCAATTCTCGTTATAGGTCTATTTAGAGCCCATATCAATTTTTGAGCATAACAACTACCCCCAGTTCTTCGGTGCAGGCAGCTGTAGCGGAGAACTATTTTTTCTGGTCTTCAAAATTATTTTGAACTCCTCTAAAAATTAAAATCAAAATAAGTTTTTGATTTTTTGGAAAACCTCCTTGCTTGACAGTTTTAGATTTTTTTTTTTAATTCAATGCAAGTCCATGTCTCCTTGTACTAGCCGCCTCGCTACATTTTATTTTATCTTCTCGCGCCTCGTTTTAATATGTAGCCTGCTTAAATAACATCCGTGAAGAGAGGAATATGCCTCGTTAACATGAGCCAAAATTCTTGCTCTTTAACCACCGTTGTAGGTCCCACGAATTTGAATAAAATTCAAATTAAGCATGGACATAAAGTTCACGTACATGGCCACGTGATTTGCAATGCTTTGGTTTTTTCTATTTTCTTGCTCTTTAACCACCGTTACGGTCCCACGAGCGATCCATGTGTGTAAATTTCTTGGTTCTTGACTTTTTATTCCACTGCTACTTTTTTGATGTTGTCATGCCTCCTCCTAGGCAGACCACTCTCACAACGCCTCTTCGACAATCATCTTCTTCCCTCCATCCTAGCAGGAAAAAACCCACTGAGATACCGATTCTTCATGAAGGAAGAGTTCCTCGCCCCCTCATCCTCCTCCTGGACTGGTCCGCCAGACATTTGGCAAGTTGGCACATGCCCATGTTTCTGAAGTTGACATGTAAGCCTGGTCCCTACAATCTCTGGAGAAGTCGAATGCTTCCAAGACTAAAGCTGCAACTGAGCTTTTCTTTCATCAGTCGAGTCACCACTCGGAGATTCGAGCCTTAGCTTCTTCCAATATTAAGATGAGCGAAGAGGTAGCGAATCTTAAATCCACACTTGTGCAGGCTCAGGCTGATGCCGAGGATGAAAAGAATAGTTGGAGGAAAGAATTTGAAGGCACGACTGAGAAGCTTAAGAGAGAGCTTCTTAAGGAGAAGTCAGCTAGAAAGAAGCTTAAGCTGGATCATGTTGTTGAGAAGGAGAAGTCAGACTCCCAGATCAAGGAGCTTACAGACCGCGTCGCTGAGCTAGAGAAGGAAGCTAAAGATGCTGCTAATGCTCTTCCCACTATCATTTAGGAGGCTGAGAATAAAGGTTCTTTTGACTTCATGAAAAAGTTCCTCAAGAAGGTTGATGACTTTGACTAGTACCGGTTGGGCGAAGAGACTGGGAAGTTTGCTGATAACCTCAAGATGGAAATGAATGAGGAAGCGATAAATGGATCCCCATGATTTCCTTTTTATTGCTTTTAAACTTTATCTTCTAGACTCAGCGGAGATGCGGGCACTCCCTTTATTTGTCTCGCTGATAAGTGGATTTTATATCCACTAATTTACTTCCATTTGAACTTTAATCGTTTGCAAGTTCTCGAGTTTCGGTGTCATTTGATACGATTTTGTGTAATTTGTGTAGGTTGTATTGTTGAGGGCATGATGGTGCTAAAATGACGTTATGGTGGTGTGAATTTAATTTAAAGTTTGTGGAATAAAATCAGAGCAATTAGCATGTCACGTAGAAGAAGCTTGTGAGTAGTCCAGGAAGGTTGAGGCGCTCTTGCGCGCCAGTTGGAGCAACAGCGCTCGAGGTACAGGGGTATAAGGGCGCAGTTGCGCGGTTCAAGGGCGCCATAGCGCGCGCAAGGATCAGGAGTTGCTAGGCGCAATTGCGCGTGGTAGGGGGCAATAGCGCTATGGCGCGCGCGAAGCAAGGCATATCCAGGGGTTTTCAAGCGCAGCTGCGCGGGGTAGAGGCGCAACAGCGCAGGAAATGAAGTGCAGCGGCGCTCTTTGAGGCGCTATGGCGCTTGGGGTGATTTTGGCAGATTTCATTTGCTTTATTTCAGGTCACAAATGTTTGGGCCTATTTTAATTAGGGTAACAGCTGAACCTTATATGTAATGTGAGAGACCTAAAAACAATAGCCATCGTTGTTCTTTATTTTCTTTTTAGCATCTATCAACACTTTCATGGAGATTTCAAGAACATTTTCAAGGAAATTCTCCAAGCTAGTGACAAGCAAGGATTATTCTTTGGAACCTTTGTACTCTTCTATTTTGGGGATTTATTTCTAAACCTTATTTCTCTTTTCTTTTATTATTATTTGTTTTTTTTGAATTATGTTATCAATTGAACCCATGATGGCGATGAGGTCGATTATGGGCTAAATCGTTATCATGGGGTTTTAATGGATTTTTCTATGGATTCTAGTAATTGAGTGTTATTTATGCCTTGGTGTGTGATTGATTGTATTGATTGCCTAGTATGTTTATACTTATTCGTTATAGGTGAGTCGCGAACACCTGTAATTGTTAGTTTAATCCTAGTGAATGCGAAAGTGGATCTAGGGTTTAGAACAATTCATGCTAGCATAGGTTTTTGCATGTGAAGAACATGTATTAATTTGTGGTGTAATTCTAACCGTCTTGCATTGACTATGTGGTTTAATGGATGCTTGATTTTTAACCGATGTGTGTTCAATTGCTATAGACATATAGGAACTACACATATTTGGTGACTACTTGACTTCTATCAATTGTGGATGATCAGTAGGATGGTATATGTACAACGAAAGTTGGTGTGTATCAGTTTAGTGCATCTAATCAGTAATCAACTCTGTCACATGCTAGGCTAAAGGGCATAAGATTCTAGATGAAGTGGTTAATGAAATTGAAATCCCATGTCTGTTTATTATAAGTTAATCGTTAAGTAATTTTCTCGTAATTGGCATAGTTGATATTTAATCGTTAGTTAAGCAAAACCAAATTTGTGATTGTCTTGGCAGTGAGTGTAAATCATAAGCTGGTGCATAAGTGAACATAACGAACAATTTGAGTCTCTGTGGGAACGAATCCTATTTACCATATATTACTTGTTGACCACGTTCTCTTGCGTGAATAAGTGCGAACAAGTTTTTGGCGCCGCTGCCGGGGACTCGGTTCATTGTTTGTTTAGTTTATGATCTTGTCATCAATTTGGATTAAATTCACTGACTCAGACGCTTTTCTCACTCATTTACTTTTGGGTTTCTCAGGTACTATCTTGAGCGTGTATGCTTACTCGATCTCAAGCTCGAAAAGAAAATCTGGAAGAAGAGAAGAACGAAGAGGAATTAGTGGAAGAAAATGAAGAAGAGTTGGTAGTTACCGGAGAAATGGCAGCTAACAAGGCGCTGAAGGAATATTCTCAGCCCAAGATTGATGATATTCAGTCGAGTATTGTGCGGCCGGCTATTGCTGCAAATAATTTTGAGATCAAGCCGGGCACGATCCAAATGGTCCAGAACTCAGTCCAGTTTGGGGGTTCACCTGTTGAGGATCCCAACATGCATATCAGGGATTTCATTGAGATCTGTGACACCTTCAAAACCAATGGAGTTTCTGAGGACGCTATCAAGCTAAGGTTGTTTCCATTCTCTTTGAGAGACAAAGCAAAAAGCTGGTTACATTCACTTCCAGCAGGTTCCATCACTACATGGGAAGATCTGGCACAAAAGTTCTTGACTAAATTCTTTCCTATGGCAAAGACTGCTGCCATGAGGAATGCTCTTACACAATTTTGTCAGCATTCTGGTGAATCACTGTGTGAAGCTTGGGAAAGGTACAAGGAGATGCTCCGGAAATGTCCTCATCATGGGATGCCAAATTGGATGGTCATCAATAGCTTCTACAATGGGTTAAGTCATTCTCGAGCAATGCTTGATGCAGCATCTGGAGGAGCTCTGTGGGCCAAAAGCTATGAAGAGGCCTATGACTTGATTGAAATGATGGCTGCAAACGAGTATCAGAATCCAACACAGCGTATTCCACAAGGTAAGGTTACAGGTGTACTTGAAATGGATGCCACAACAGCTATAGTAGCTCAGCTACAGGCTCTAACCATGAAAGTGGACTCATTGGCTAAGGTGGGGGTTCAACAAGTCGCCATGGTTTGTGAATTGTGTGCGGGGGCTCATGACACTAATCAATGTGCAATTTCTAGTGAGTCGGCACAGTTTGTCAGCAATTATCAGAGGCCTTCACAACCTGTTCCTAATATATATCATCCCAACAATAGGAATCATCCTAACTTCAGTTGGAGCAACAATCAGAATGCTATGCAACAACCATCTCAGGGTCAGCAGTATAGTTCAAGGCAGTTCAACAATTCGGGTTATCAACAACCCTATGCCCAAAGGCCACCATACAATCCACCTGGATTTCATCAACAACAACCAGGAAGTCATGTGCAATCTAATGAGAAGTCAGAAATGGAAGAATTGCGAATGATGTACAAGAGTCAAGCAGCATCTCTGAAAACTCTTGAAAATCAAATGGGCCAACTGGCCAATGCTCTTTTGAACAGACCTCAAGGGCAATTACCTAGTGACACGGAAGCAAATCCGGGAAAAAAGGAGGTCAAGAACAAATTCATGCTGTTACGTTACGTTCTGGAAAGGTTACAGACGATCTGGGAGTCAAAAAGCAGTTTAACGAAGAACTTGAAAATGTTGTGAACAGCGATTTGGGCGCGGGCGCGTCTGAGGGGTCTATCCGGTCTTCTAATTCAGCTCTCCCGGTCATTCAGAAGGCATCAGGTGAGGAAGAAAAGGAGAAGTCAGATGGGAAAACAGGTTCAGAAATTACGGAAGCTAGCAAAGAAGTTTATCCACCTCCGCCATTCCCTAAAAGGCTTCAGAAATAGAAGTTTGATAAGCAATTCACAAAGTTCTTGGAAGTGTTCAAAAAGTTGCACATAAATCTACCATTTGCTGAAGCACTTGAACAAATGCCAAGTTATGCCAAGTTCATGAAGGGCATACTTTCGAGGAAACTGAAACTCGAGGAGTTAGAGACCGTCGCTTTGACGGAGGAGTGCAGTGCTGTCTTGCAACAAAAGTTGCCACCTAAGCTGAAGGATCCGGGGAGTTTTACCATACCGTGCATCATTGGGAATTTTGTCTTTTGACAAGTGTTTGTGTGATTTAGGGGCAAGCATCAACCTCATGCCCTATTCGGTTTTCTTGCAACTTGGTCTTCCGGAGCCTAAGCCTACCAACATGTCACTCCAGTTAGCTGATCGCTCAATTACCTACCCTCGAGGAATTGTAGAAGATGTTCTGGTAAAAGTAGACAAACTCATCTTTCCAGCGGATTTCGTCATACTTGATTTTGAAGAAGATAAGAAAATCCCTATCATTCTTGGAAGACCATTCTTGGCCACGGGGCAAACCTTGATTGACGTGCAAAAAGGGGAACTTACGATGAGGGTGCATGATCAAAATGTCACCTTCAATGTTTTCAAGGCTATGAAGTTTCCAAGTGAAGAAGAGCAGTGTTTGAAGATAGACTTGGTGGAGTCAGCAGTGCAAACAAAAATTGAGCATCTGCTCTTGAATGACACATTGGAAAAAGCACTGATTAGTGATTCTTTATTGGAAGAAGATGAGATAGATGAGCAACTGCTACTTCTTGATGCTACTCCATGGCAAAGGAAATTCGAGAGACCAGTGGAATCTTTAGGTCTATCTGAATTGAAGGGGTCACATCAGCGGTTGAAACCATCCATTGAAGAAGCTCCAACTCTAGAGCTCAAACCACTACCTGATCACTTAAGGTATGCTTCTCTTGGTGAGTCATCTACTTTACCTGTGATTATTGCTGCTAACTTGTCAGATTTTGAGGAAGACAAGCTCTTGAGAGTTCTTAGAGAATTTAAATCAGCTATTGGATGGACCATAGCAGACATCAAGGGGATTAGTCCGGCTTACTGTCAACATAAAATTCCATTAGAAGAAGGGAGTAAACCAACAGTGGAAAATCAGAGACGTCTAAATCCAATCATGAAAGAAGTTGTGAAGAAAGAAATTATCAAGTTGTTGGATGCAGGGATTATCTATCCCATTTCTGATAGTTCATGGGTAAGCCCAGTTCAATGTGTGCCGAAGAAAGGTGGCATGACGGTAATCACCAATGAGAAGAATGAACTTATCTCTACTCGCACAGTCACTGGTTGGAGAATCTGTATGGACTACCGGAAATTGAACAAGGCCACTAGGAAGGATCATTTTCCTTTGCCCTTTATCGATCAGATGCTGGACAGACTTGCAGGTCAGGAGTACTATTGCCTATTGGATGGATATTCTGGGTATAATCAAATCTGTATTGCCCCTGAAGATCAGGAGAAGACGACTTTCACATGTCCATTTGGTACATTTGCTTTTCGGCGAGTCTCTTTTGGTTTGTGTGGTGCACCTGCCACTTTTCAAAGGTGTATGATGGCTATCTTTTCAGACATGATTGGTAAGACCGTAGAAGTTTTCATGGATGACTTTTCTGTAATCGGTCTCTCTTTCGATGAATGTTTGAAAAATCTGGGTGCGGTTCTGAAAAGATGTGTGGAGACTAATCTAGTGCTTAACTGGGAGAAATGCCACTTCATGGTTCATGAGGGAACTATTCTTGGGCACAAGGTGTCACGGAGAGGTCTAGAGGTGGACAGGGCAAAAATAGAGACAATTGAAAATCTTCCACCACCTAATTCAGTGAGAGGGATTCGCAGTTTCCTTGGTCACGCAGGTTTCTACAGGCGTTTTATCAAAGACTTCTCAAAAATCTCCAAACCATTGTGTAAGCTCTTGGAAAAGGATGTTCCTTTTAAATTTGATGAAGAATGTTTGACCGCTTTCGAGACTCTGAAAAAGAAATTGGTTTCAACACCAGTGATCATTGCTCCCGATTGGAGTGAACCTTTCGCTATGATGTGCGATGCTAGCGATTATGCAGTGGGGGCTGTTCTTGGTCAAAAGAAAGACAAAGTGTTTCATGTGATCTATTATGCAAGCAAGACTCTTAATGATGCTCAGTTGAACTACACTACTACTGAAAAGGAGCTGTTGGCCATAGTCTATGGTTTCGAAAAATTTCATTCTTACTTCCTCGGTACAAAGGTAATGGTGTACACGGATCACGCGGCTATTAGATATCTGCTCTCTAAAAAGGACTCCAAACCTCGTTTAATTCGTTGGGTACTTCTGTTACAAGAATTTGATGTGGAGATTAAGGACAGGAAAGGGACAGAGAATCAAGTAGCTGACCATCTTTCTCGTCTGGAGGACTTTGGTAAATCCTCTCGAGACGGTACCATCATTAATGAATTCTTCCCGGATGAGCAATTGTTTAGGGTGCAAGAAGAGGAGCCATGGTACGCAGACATTGTGAACTTTCTGGTTAGTCAAGTTATTCCATCCGAATTTTCTTATGCACAAAGGAAGAAGTTCTTGCATAAAGTTAAATGGTATCGTTGGGACGAACCATATCTGTTTAAATAGGGGGCTGATCAAATTCTTAGAAGATGTGTGCCGTATAGTGAAACAGAGGCTATTCTGAGGGATTATCACGCCACGACATATGGGGGCCACTATGGAGGTGAAAAGACTGCTACTCGGATTCTTCAAGCGGGGTTCTACTGGCCTTCTCTTTTTAAGGATGCTCATCAGTACGTCTTAAGGTGTGATCGTTGTCAGCGTGTTGGTAACATATCGAGGAGGGATGAGATGCCCCTTAATGTAATGTTAGAAGTGGAAATTTTCGATGTTTGGGGAATTGACTTCATGGGACCCTTTATCTCTTCATGAAACAACCAATATATCTTGCTAGCCGTTGATTACGTCTCTAAATGGGTTGAGGTCAAAGCACTTCCGACAAATGATGCCCAAGTCGTGCTTAATTTCCTTCAGAAGAACATCTTCACCAGATTTGGTACTCCTCGAGTCATTATCAATGATGAAGGCACTCATTTTTGCAATCGCAAGTTCACTAATCTTATGGCCAGATACAATATCAATCATCGGGTAGCTACAGCGTACCATCCTCAAACCAATGGCCAAGCTGAAGTGTCTAATCGGGAAATCAAGCGTATTCTAGAAAAGGTGGTGAGTCCTTCAAGAAAGGATTGGTCTCTAAAACTCGACGAAGCCGCCTGGGCTTATCGAACGGCATATAAAACACCCTTGGGTATGTCGCCATATCAGCTTGTCTACGGGAAAGCTTGTCATTTGCCGGCGGAATTGGAGCACAAGGCTTATTTGGCTTTGAAGAAGCTAAATTTCGATCTTATAGCCGCGGGTGAGAAGAGAATGGTGCAACTCCATGAGATGGACGAGTTTCGCTTGGAAGCATACGAGAACAATAAACTCTACAAAGAAAAAGTGAAGAGATGGCATGATCGTCGTTTAGTCAACAAGGTATTTGTTCCTGGCCAACCCGTGTTGTTATTTAATTCTCGCCTTCGTCTATTTCCAGGAAAGCTTAAGTCGAGATGGTCAGGGCCCTTTGTTGTAAAAACTGTGTTTCCGCATGGAGCGGTTGAGATTTTTGAGAAATCACCTGATCAGTCGTTCAAAGTCAATGGTCAGAGATTGAAACCGTACTTTGGTGAGGTATCGAATCGTGGGGCTGAAACCGTGGTTCTTGCAATTACTGAGTAAATCATGGAAGTCACGTCAAGCTACTGACGTAAAAGCAGCGCTTCGTGGGAGGCAACCCACGCTTTGGTATTCTTATGTTGTTTATTGAAAAAAAAAAAAACAGGGGCTGCCAAGCGCAGCAGCGCTCTCTCTAGCGCAACAGCGCCTGGCGCAACTGTCTTTCCAGGAGACAACTCGCGCAACAGCGCTCTTCTCATGCGCAATAGCGCCCAACAATCAAATTCCAGGAGGTTCTGAGCGCAAGAGCGCCTTCCTCAAGCGCAGCTGCGCTTCCCCTGTATAAAAAAAAATAAAAAAAATGAAACATTTGTTATACAGCCCCTTTGCCGAAACCATACATACACCCTCATCTCTTATACTCCTAACCCTAAAATTCTCTCTACCCAAAAATCTATACCTCATCCCCTTCTTAATTTCAAATCCTACATTTCCCAAAACCATCTCAAATCCTATCCCACTAATTATCTCTACATAATCACCTATACACACAAATCCCCTCTTTATTCCAAATCATTCAACTTCCATACAAGCTTCAAGATTTCTCTAATTCAAGTTTGGGGGAGTGCTTTCAAGGTTCTCATCTTCAATTCAAGTGGTAATATTCTCTCTTAAGTTAATTATTTAGTGAATTGAATTGTTGGAATTGGGATATTGTGTGTGGAAATATATTGTGGATTTTTGGTCTTTGTTGAAATTTTGTTGTTCAAAGAGTGGTATGGCTCCCAAAAGAGTACGTGTGCCGAGTATGTTTATGCTTATTCGTTATAGGTGAGTCGCGAACACCTGTAATTGTTAGTTTAATCCTAGTGAATGCGAAAGTGGATCTAGGGTTTAGAACAATTCATGCTAGCATAGGTTTTTGCATGTGAAGAACATGTATTAATTTGTGGTGTAATTCTAACCGTCTTGCATTGACTATGTGGTTTAATGGATGCTTGATTTTTAACCGATGTGTGTTCAATTGCTATAGACATATAGGAACTACACATATTTGGTGACTACTTGACTTCTATCAATTGTGGATGATCAGTAGGATGGTATATGTACAACGAAAGTTGGTGTGTATCAGTTTAGTGCATCTAATCAGTAATCAACTCTGTCACATGCTAGGCTAAAGGGCATAAGATTCTAGATGAAGTGGTTAATGAAATTGAAATCCCATGTCTGTTTATTATAAGTTGATCGTTAAGTAATTTTCTCGTAATTGGCATAGTTGATATTTAATCGTTAGTTAAGCAAAACCAAATTTGTGATTGTCTTGGCAGTGAGTGTAAATCATAAGCTGGTGCATAAGTGAACATAACGAACAATTTGAGTCTCTGTGGGAACGAATCCTATTTACCATATATTACTTGTTGACCACGTTCTCTTGCGTGAATAAGTGCGAACACTCGCACTTGTAGACTTAATTTCTTTTACTTATTTGGATGTTTCTTGAACCTGGATTGGCTTACTTTATAATATTGCAACGTACCATAGGCCTCGCATCTGCTTGCACAAGGGACTAATGTTGCAATGATTTTAGCACGTATAGATTCCGCCTCTCCATATCTGTTAAACTTTTTTTTTCAAACATTTTAGGATAGTTGATGGGGTCTTCAAATGATCCGATCACTGCCTATGGGGCCGAGAGGCCTCGCATCACTAGATGTCAGGTTTGCAGCCTCGTGTCGCTAGAAGCTGGCCTTGCAATTTTTCAAATGTCTTTCTAAAAGAGGTGTTTATGTAATGTCGCTACCCCCCGATTCCTCATTATCATTGTTGATGTGATGAGGAATCAACATGTTTCAACAACCTTCTTGTATTATTTTGATGTGACCCCGCTATGAGTTCACCTTCAGATTGGGGCAATGTATGCTGATATTAGTGAAGTTCATACCAAGCAGGGGGCTTGTTTGATAAATGGTCAAGCCCTACCATGGACCTTGTTTTAGAGGAGGTTGGACCATGATGGGTAGTAGTCACTTGTTCTTCCTGGTGTACTGAGGTAATTGAGGACCTCCTCGTTGTCGCCAAAGATCGGGGGCGTCCCGCCTCTCCTCGACGTAGAGGTATTTCACCAAGAAGCATCTCAAGTAGAGGCATCTCATTAGAGGCATCCCACGAAGGGGCATCTCACAAGGAGGCATCTCACGCAGAGGCATCTCTTTGATCTCAATAGTCACATCATATAGGGGCCTCATAATTTCGACGAGGAGATGGGGGTCTGTAGCGACGATAATGGGACCGCTCACGATCTTGACGAGGAGAAGGGGGTCTGTCATGATGACAATAGAACCGCTCACGATCTCGACGAGAAGATGGGGGTCAGTCATTACTGATAGTGTTAGTGCCCTAGAGACAATGTAGTTGTGCTTCTAGGAAAGACTATTTTGTTATGTTCCAACGATTATTTCTATATTGATTTATTATGTCTTTATTTACTGCGAAATAAATATTAGAATAATAAATGTCCTTGGAATATGTAACATGTATTCTATATCTTTAAGTATGTGACTTAAAAATGAGATTATATGAATAGTGTTTATATTCCTAAATATCCCTAATCGAGCATTAATAATATGGGACAATTATAATGCATAAAGATTAGTATATTTGTTGACTGATGACCACATCTCATTGGTCATAGGTATAGTGATACTAAAGTCAAGAACATAGGTGCATGTAATATTCTACATGACACTGGATTGACCCACAGTGAGTTTCTACATGTTGATAATGTCATTAGAAAGACTCACAGTGATAATGGTATAATGATCCTTAGACTTGAGATCATTATATTTCTATACGAGGATTAATATACTTTGACTACATTAAAAGTTACCTTTGACCGGGTGATGATAAAAGTGTACATCGGGTATATTATGAGACGTATGAGAAATATGAATGATAGATAAAGGATTTAACCCTCCTATTATTAGGAGAGATATTATTGGCCTCTTGATTGAGTGAGATTATGAAAATGCATGGCCATGCTCAAATATTGATTTGTTTTTAATAATCTACTCATTGATCAAGGAAACCCGGATTAAACGTTGAAGAGGATGACTAATTACATGCCTCGAGTTTAATCTATAATATATGGTTAAAGGGATTATATTACACGGAAACATTAATCACGAAAGGTTTAATTGGATCACCAGTTAATTATTATTACTTGGGTAGCAATGATGTATTACTAGATGCCGCTCATTGTTTACAATTTTAATTAGATATTAAAATTGTTGCCAACGTAATAATAACCTATAGGGTCACACACAAAGAACGCTTGAAGGAGAAATAATTTAAATTATGAATTTAAATTAAATAAGTAATTTGTTCTATTTATAATGTTAATTAAGTTTGACTTAATTAATTAATTAAATAGAAAAAATGGAATTACTTTAACTAATTCCGAAATTAGTTATTAATTAATTAAGTGAGACTTAATTAAATAATAAATTGGAATTTCGGATTAGTATTAATTATAATTGGATTATAATTAGAAAACTAATTCTCTTCTCTCTATATATATCTCTTTATGGCTGATTTTACATGGTGATACAAGTTTTACAAAACCCTAGCCGTTCTTGAGAGAGATAAAGAAGATAGAGAGAGAAGCAGTTTTCGGGTGCTAGTACACATCAATCCTTCGAGAAAAGAGTTCGTGTGGATACCGGTAGAGCGTAGATCACGAGAGCGGGATGCGTGGTGATTCAAGTTGCTTTGGACCTCCATCTGTCATCAACTGTTAAAGCTTCGTTTTAAGGTAAACGTTCATAACTACGAATTAAACGTCTTGTTTTGCATGGATCCTGCGATTGGGTTTCGATTTTATTGTTTTTATTATTGATTTCCGCTGCGTTTGATGCTCGAAACCCTTCAATGGCATCAGAGCTACTTGCAAAACGCTTTTAATTCGGTTATGTGTTTAACAGTTTTGGTGTATATAAACATGTATGTGATTTGCCATGTTTTTGTGATTATACGAGATGTGTATGTATATGTTTTGAACATATGATATATTAGTGGATTGTATAATCATGGGATGATTGTATAAATTGCTGAGTGTATATGATACATGCTTGTTCTTATTTTTGGAGATTGTATACGATACGATTTTCGAAAAATTGTGCAAATTTAGTGAAATTTGCGTACTGTGTCCGATTTACGCAAACGAGATATGTTTTCTGACTGGAATCAGGCCACTGAGCAAGACTGACAAAGTCAGGTTCGCATCTGTAAGCCGTTTGACATAGTTTACTGCCTGTAAACAGCGATTTATGGTTTTCAGAATTTGATTCTGATTTTCTGAAAATCGTTTTATGAGTTATAACTTATATGATTATATTGGATATGATATGTTGATGACGTTCATATATATATATATATATATATATATATATATATATGTGTGTGATTTATGTTTGTTCTTGATATGGGGATTGTTGATAAGTGGATTTATATCCACTTGAAACATTCTAAATCGGCTTAAATTGATTGTCTTGGGCTCAAGTTTCTTGTAGTTTTGATGTGTTTTGCTTAGTTGTGCAGGTTTACGAGAATGTTGATTAAGGTGGATGCTTCTATAATTTTTTGGGAATTAATTGATTAAAATTCGGATTTTCTGGGAAGGTTGCGCAGTTTACACTGTTTTGGCCATATCTGGAGTTCTGTAAGTCCGTTTTCAGTGATCTTACTGCCCACGCGAAGCCTGGGAGATTTTCTACAACTTGGGATAGGATTCCCAGGAGCAAATTGCGCCGGGTAGGAGCAATTTGCGCGAAGAACAGACTGCTGGGCGCAAGTTGCCCCTGAAAAATTACAGTTTTTACTATTTTGGCCATATCTTGAGTTCTACAACTCCGTTTGGGGCCCGTAAGCAGTCCACGCGAAGATAACGAGATTCTCTATCATTCTAAGGTGGTCCAGAGGCCCAATTACGTCTGGAACGGCTCTGGAAAATAGAAGAAAAGTCAGCCACGAATTTCCTTAAGAAAACAGAATCAGTTTAGGAAACGCATCTTGCAGAAATTCTATTATAATTCTGTTTTGGTATTTTCTTGCTGGGCAAGACTTTTAGAGCCTATTTAAACACATCCTACCATTGTAATAGAGAGATACACATTATCATAGTTTTATTATTTGTAACCTAGCTTAGATCTGCAAGGGAGAAAAGGAGAGAAGGGTTCAACGCTCGTGACAAGCAACGGATCGAGATCTACTTCATCCTTTGTGTTACTTTGGATTATAGATTTGTTTTCTCAAACTCTTGTTTATTAATATAATTACTTCTTTTATTCATATCTTGTTATTTACCATGTTTTCATCAAATCCCATGGTGACGAAAGGTTTAGTTATGAACTAATCGTTGTCATGGGATCCTAGTGGATTTATCTATGTAACTTAGTAGTTTGCATGCCTTAAAGATTTATGTGTGGTGAATTCTTGATATCCTCGTATGGTTAATCTTAATGCTTTTGGATGCGTAGCTGACATCTAAATTGAATTGTTAATCTCTTGTGAAGCGAGAGTGGATCTTGAGATTTAGAACTTGCCATGCTAGCATAGGTTCATAATTGTTTATCAATATGATTCGTGGTGTGAGATGAAAATACTTATACTGCCCTGTGTGATCTTTATGGATAACTTGTGCTTCAACCTTTATGTTTTCAAATTCTATAGAGATATAGGGTCTAAACATAATAGGTGCCTATTCATCTTCTATCTCTTTTGTGGATGTATGTGTAGATTGGTACTAGTATACCGAGAGGTAACTTTTAATCTTTTCGTGTTATTCGATCAGATATCAAAACCATCACATGTTTTAATTAAAGGCTGCAACTCTAAGTGAAGTAGATGATGAAACTAGGATTCCATGTTTTATTCTCATATTAGTAATTCGAATTTTAATCTCATTAATTGTTTAATTCTTAGTTTTATAATTTGCACTTAGTTAATTTAGATAATCAATCTCAATTTTGTTATTTTTCTTAGCAGTGGATAAAAACCATACATCGGTGCATAGGTACATTAATTGAATTGAACACCATTCTAGATCTCTGTGGGAACGAACTTGATTTAATCATATATTACTTGTGACAACGTGCGCTTGCGTGAAATTAGCATAACAAGTTTTTGGCGCCGCTGCCGGGGATCATCGGTGTTTTTATTTTAGTTTATGTGCTTGTCATCAGTGGTCGTTAGCGTTCACTGACTCGGATTCTTACTTAGTTTGTTTGTTTCGTGGTGTTTCAGGTACTTAAGTTTATATGCGAACACGCTTACAAGCTCGTTTGGAAGAACTGGCGGAAGACGATCTTGTAGAGAATAAAGAGAATAAGGAAGAGGAATCTGAAACTACAGTAGCAATGGCAGATGCAGCCGCAGTTAAGGCTTTGAAGGAGTATTCTCAGCCGAAACTCAATGATATTCAGTCTAGCATTGTTAGGCCAGCTATTGCAGCGAACAATTTTGAGATCAAGTCGGGCACAATTCAGATGGTGCAGAATTCAGTTCAGTTTGGGGGTGCTCCTACGGAGGATGCCAACATGCATGTTCGAGACTTTATCGAAATCTGCGACACTTTCAAGTGTAATGGTGTGACGGATGATGCTATCAGGTTGAGGCTTTTCCCATTCTCTCTGAGGGATAAGGCTAAGAGCTGGCTACACTCTTTGTCACCTGGTTCCATTACTACATGGGAAGATCTTGCTCAGAAGTTCCTTACTAAATTCTTCCCTATGGCGAAAACTGCAGCATTAAGGAACCAATTGACTCAATTCCAACAGCAATCTGGCGAGACCTTGTGTGAGGCTTGGGAACGCTACAAGGAGATGCTACGCAAGTGTCCTCATCATGGCATGCCTGATTGGATGGTTATTAATGGGTTCTACAATGGGTTGGGAGCACAGTCTAGGCCTTTGCTAGATGCAGGATCAGGAGGAGCTCTGTGGGCAAAGAGCTATGATGAAGCTTATGATCTTATAGAGATGATGGCTGCTAATGAATATCAGAATCCAACCCAAAGGCTATCTCAAGGCAAGGCAGCAGGAATTTTTGAAGTAGATACAGCTGCAATGATTACGGCTCAGTTGAAAGCTCTTGCTATGAAGGTGGATTCTCTTGCTAATTATGGAGTACAGCAGGTGGCTAGTGTTTGTGAGTTATGTGCGGGCGCACATTAGACGAATCAGTGTGCTATCTCTTCTGAATCAGCACAGTTCGTGAGTAATTTCCAGAGACCTGCTGCACCAGTTCCAGCCACTTATCATCCCAACAATCGGAACCATCCTAATTTCAGTTGGAGCAACAATCAGAATACTCAACAATCTTATCAGCAAGCGAAGCCATTCAATCAAGGCTATCAACAACCTTATAGGGCACCATATCAACCTCCGGGATTTCAGCAACAACAACCCCAGGCTCATATGGGGCAATCTTCTAATGAAAAATCTGATGAGATGTGGATAGCGTTAAAGAACTTACAAGCTGGTCAGAAGCTCTTAGAAACTCAGATAGGACAGATAACAAGTGCCTTAGGTAGTAGGCCACAAGGATCTCTTCCTAGTGATACGGAGGTTAATCCAGGCAGGAGGGACAATAAAGAACAGGTGAATGCAGTTACTTTGAGATCTGGAAAAGTCACGAGTGATTCTAAATCAGCAACTGAAGAAGATGAAGATGTTCAGAATCAGCAGGTTGAAAAATCTGCAGTGCCAGAAATTGAGAAATCTGATTTAGTGGCTGATCAGCTAGATGGTGAGAAGAGCAAGAAACCTGTTGAAAAGTTTACTCCGGAGCAATCTTCAATGAATAATCAGATCTATCCACCTCCGCCATATCCTGGACGTTTGAAGAAAAGTCAAGAGAAACAGTTTAAGAAGTTTATGGATGTTTTCAAGAAACTGTCTATTAACATTCCTTTTGTTGAAGCGTTGGAGCAGATGCCAAGATATGCTAAATTCATGAAGGATATTTTGTCAAGGAAGAGAAGGTTGGAAGAATTTGAAACAGTGGCATTAACGGAGGAGTGCAGTGCGGTGTTGCAACAGAAATTGCCTCCTAAACTTAAAGATCCAGGAAGTTTCACTATTCCATGCACTATTGGCAACCTTTCATTCAGCAAGTGTTTATGTGATTTGGGAGCTAGTATTAATCTTATGCCCTTGTCTGTTTTCAAGCAACTTGGGCTACCGGAGCCAAAGCCAACTAACATCTCTTTGCAGCTGGCTGATCGATCTATCACGTATCCGAGGGGTATAGTAGAAGATGTTTTGGTGAAGGTTGATAAGCTCATCTTCCCTGCTGATTTTGTTATCTTGGATTTCGAAGAAGATAAGAAGATTCCCATAATCTTGGGAAGACCGTTCTTGGCTACAGGGAAGACTTTGATTGATGTGCAAAAAGGAGAGCTTACAATGAGGGTGCAAGATCAGAGTGTTACCTTTAATGTGTTCAAGGCAATGAAATTTCCAATAGAGGATGAAGAATGTTGCAGTGTGGATATAGTTGATACGGGTCAGAGAAAGAAATTTGATCAGTTATTGAGCGAGAAGTCAGATATGCATGTGCTAAATCATCCCATCACTGAATCCATTGATAGTTCTTCAGTTCAAGATCTTTCGAGTGTAAAGCTTGGAAAACTTCCACCACATTTGAGGTATGTCCTTTTGAATAATGAGCTAGTGATTTTTGAAGAAGGGCATGATAACGTGTTGCGAAGGTGGAAAGCAGATGATAAGGGAGAAGAAATTTTTGTTCAGCCGGTTGAGTTGGAGAAGCACATTAGAGGTGTGAAGAAGAAAAAGAAAAAGATTTGGCCGTTGGGTAGTAAAATCAGGTGGAAATCTGATGGAAGTGATTTGTGGAAAGCGAGCAACCAAGATGTCAACATTCGTATGAATGGTTTGTCTGTTGAAGACGGTTCGGTTATTCTTTTGAAACCGCCTTGATTTGAGGAAGTAACGTCAAGCTATTGACGTTAAAGAAGCGCTTGGTGGGAGGCAACCCACATTAGTGTAGGGAAAAAAAAATTTAAGTGTTATTCAAAAAAAAAAAAAAAAAAAAAAAAAAAAAAAAACGCGACATGGCGCCAATTTTAGGACCCTGCCTAGACAAGTTTCTGTCCAGGATGCATTACAAGGGTATGAGTTTGTGTTGTGTTTTCAAAAAAAAAAAAAAAAAAAAAAAAAAAAAAAAAAAAAAAACGGAAAAAAAAATTGTCCAACAGAGAATGACGTGCGCCATGTCGCATGGTTCACGCCGTAGCCTACTCCGCGACCTGGCCGAGGCGACCAACTGTCCAGGTTAGTTTTTTCTTTTTAGTTAATATATATAGGTTAGTTAATGTACGTGTATATATGTGTAACATATATTTTATTAAATAAACATTCATCTCTTAAAATCAATTCCAACCCCTTTTCTAATTATTTTCTCCACCTAAAATCTTAATTATAGTTCTATATTAATTCCAAATTATTCCCAATTCATCTCATATTTTTTTTTTTCCAAATCTATATATCCATCTATATATACACCTATAGACACACAATTCCTACCCCATGCCAATTATATACCAATTCCAATTAATTTCAAGGCTTCAAGATTCAAGTTTGGGGGATTTTTAATTGCAAGTTTCACCTCTCCGGTTCGTATTTGGGGTATATTTCTTCCATTTATTTTGATATTACGAATTGTGTTCTTGCATTATTAGGGTTGTGTGTTCTTGATTATTTGGGGGTATTTGTGAATTCGAATTTTTTGTGGATTTTGGTGAATTTTGTGAGTTGGGTATTGATTCTTATGGCTCCTAAGAGTGGGAGAGGTGGAACCAAGTGTTGTGAAATTTTCGTCTTCCGCATGATTCATTCGAGGATGAGGACGAGTAGGTATGTTTCTGCTATCCCTTGTATTTACTTCCATTCAATGAGGACATTGAATATTTTAAGTTTGGGGGTGGTTTGAGGGATTAGTAGTTGTTGTTGTATTATTTGTTCATGTAGGATTTCATGCTTTGCATATTAGTAGTAGTAAATTATGCATATATGTTCGTGTTATCTACGTTTGTTTCATATAGGACATTCTGTTTTTATGTTTGTATATCATGTGAGTTCATAATAGTTTGCATTTGCACCCATGCTTGATAGGAATTTTGTGTTGTTGACGCTTTTGATTGAGAAGTGATATGCTTTGTTCTTGTGCACACACATACACTAGTAAGTTGAAGCTAGTAGACTTATTGAATGTTGTAAGTGATTAGAAGGACATGAATATGTGCAAGATGATTTAGTTTACATGCTTTGAATACAAGTTGGTGCGTTAGAGAGATTTTTGCTTGGGATTGAGTATGTTTTTCCACCAAGTGAGTTTTGAGCCTTATTGCATTGTTGCAATTTTATTCGTTTGCTTGAGTGTCCACGGATTGTTTGCATTGCTAGCAGTTGTTTGAGGTCTTTCTTGAAACTCATGACATTATTTGATGATTAAAATGATAAAGGCACTTAGGAATAACCGCATATTTTCCCATATTACCACACCATGTTTACATGATCAATTAGTTAACCCGTTGAGCTTAATCCTATTTTTTCGGTGACATACCACATTATTTGCCTAGACCTTTTTCTTGTATTGGACTTACATTAATTTGAACCACATCGTCAAAGGCTAGTAGAGTGCTTAAGGGAGTAATAAGGTGTGCAAATGAGGGGTTTATTGTTGGTCGTACTTTTGGGGGAAATATTGAAAATTGGGTTTGTTGTAATAAAATTGTGGGATCATTGTTATTGTGTATATTATTGTTTGTGATATATTTAGCTCTCGAAAAAAAAGAAAAAGAAAAAAAATAGAAAAGAAAAAAAGAAAAGAAAAAAAAGGAAAAAAAAAGGAGAAAAAGAAAAGAAAAAGAAAAAGAAAATATATTATGAGAGCATGTTTGTGTTTGTTGTGATCCTACTTTAGTCGACTAGTCGAGTGGTTGTTTTTAGTAAAAATTATGTGGGGGGAAATAGGGTGTTGTGTATGATTTGTTATGGTACTTACTAGCTTTTGACACTTCACCTGTTTTGGCTTATTTGACATACCTTGTCCCTAGCCCCGTTACAACCCAATTAAAGACCTTTTGATTATCGTCATTGATGTATGTTGTGTTAAGAGTTAGATTGATACCAAATGTCAAGCATGCTTATGATTTTGTTGGAATTGAGTGATACACTTACCCTTGTTCTTGAGTGAATATTCTTTTGTGAGTGGATTGTGAGTGTTTGCTTGTTCTTGCATATGAGATCCCGAGTGTTGTCTCAAAGATGTACTCTTGTAGGCTTAGCATGTTTACTAACTTATTCTTACACTTGACATGGGCTTGTGAGAACTTATGCATGTCATTGAGTAGACTATGTGAATACTTGCACTTTCGACACCAAGACATTGCGTATTTACTTTGATTCTTAAGTTGATGTGGCATGAGAGGATTTGAAGGTATGGTAGATTAGATTAATTGCATTTGCATATTAGTTGCATTCATGCATTGCATTGCATTAGGTTAAATGGATTTTGTGGGTACATTCACTATAGGCCCTCACGAGACCTTACTCGTCCACTAGGGCTACCTAGGGGTTTAAAGGGCTTGTTGCATATGCCAAATGCAACCGTGATCACCTACGGAAGTGGTACTAGTTAGTTAGTTAGTTGTAATTGTTAATGCTTGAGGACAAGCATCGGTTTAAGTTTGGGGGTGTGATAAGTGGATTTATATCCACTTGAAACATTCTAAATCGTCTTAAATTGATTGTCTTGGGCTCAAGTTTCTTGTAGTTTTGATGTGTTTTGCTTAGTTGTGCAGGTTTACGAGAATGTTGATTAAGGTGGATGCTTCTATAATTTTTTGGGAATTAATTGATTAAAATTCGGATTTTCTGGGAAGGTTGCGCAGTTTACACTGTTTTGGCCATATCTGGAGTTCTGTAAGTCCGTTTTCAGTGATCTTACTGCCCACGCGAAGCCTGGGAGATTTTCTACAACTTGGGATATGATTACCAGGAGAAAATTGCGCCGGGTAGGAGCAATTTGCGCGAAGAACAGACTGCTGGGCGCAAGTTGCCCTGCAAGTTGCCCCTGAAAAATTACAGTTTTTACTATTTTGGCCATATCTTGAGTTCTACAACTCCGTTTGGGGCCCGTAAGCAGTCCACGCGAAGATAACGAGATTCTCTATCATTCTAAGGTGGTCCAGAGGCCCAATTACGTCTGGAACGGCTCTGGAAAATAGAAGAAAAGTCAGCCACGAATTTCCTTAAGAAAACAGAATCAGTTTAGGAAACGCATCTTGCAAAAATTCTATTATAATTCTGTTTTGGTATTTTCTTGCTGGGCAAGACTTTTAGAGCCTATTTAAACACATCCTACCATTGTAATAGAGAGATACACATTATCATAGTTTTATTATTTGTAACCTAGCTTAGATCTGCAAGGGAGAAAAGGAGAGAAGGGTTCAACGCTCGTGACAAGCAACGGATCGAGATCTACTTCATCCTTTGTGTTACTTTGGATTATAGATTTTTTTTCTCAAACTCTTGTTTATTAATATAATTACTTCTTTTATTCATATCTTGTTATTTACCATGTTTTCATCAAATCCCATGGTGACGAAAGGTTTAGTTATGAACTAATCGTTGTCATGGGATCCTAGTGGATTTATCTATGTAACTTAGTAGTTTGCATGCCTTAAAGATTTATGTGTGGTGAATTCTTGATATCCTCGTATGGTTAATCTTAATGCTTTTGGATGCGTAGCTAACATCTAAATTGAATTGTTAATCTCTTGTGAAGCGAGAGTGGATCTTGAGATTTAGAACTTGCCATGCTAGCATAGGTTCATAATTGTTTATCAATATGATTCGTGGTGTGAGATGAAAATACTTATACTGCCCTGTGTGATCTTTATGGATAACTTGTGCTTCAACCTTTATGTTTTCAAATTCTATAGAGATATAGGGTCTAAACATAATAGGTGCCTATTCATCTTCTATCTCTTTTGTGGATGTATGTGTAGATTGGTACTAGTATACCGAGAGGTAACTTTTACTCTTTTCGTGTTATTCGATCAGATATCAAAACCATCACATGTTTTAATTAAAGGCTGCAACTCTAAGTGAAGTAGATGATGAAACTAGGATTCCATGTTTTATTCTCATATTAGTAATTCGAATTTTAATCTCATTAATTGTTTAATTCTTAGTTTTATAATTTGCACTTAGTTAATTTAGATAATCAATCTCAATTTTGTTATTTTTCTTAGCAGTGGATAAAAACCATACATCGGTGCATAGGTACATTAATTGAATTGAACACCATTCTAGATCTCTGTGGGAACGAACTTGATTTAATCATATATTACTTGTGACAACGTGCGCTTGCGTGAAATTAGCATAACAATTGTATACGATACGATTTCTGTATACGCTGTTAAGATTCGGTGAACTCTGTGTCCAGTGTCCGATTTTCGCAAATGATATGTGTTTTCTGACTGTAAACGAGCGTCTGAACAAAACTGATAGAAAAGCTATCATCGACTCATCTGTAAGGCGTTTGACGCCGTTTAGTGACTGAAAACGGCGATTTATTGTTTTCAGAATTTGATTCTGATTTTCTGATTTTTGCGTTATATGATTTCTTTGATTGGATCATCTGAAATATGATATCGTTTAACATGATTAGATAATATGACATGTTCTTTAATTGTTACTTGAGCATGGTGGATGGTTATGGCCTTGAGACCCATAGGATAGAGGTTTTTGTTTATGGTTTGGTTTCTAAATACGACTTGCATGTCGTCATTCCTTGTAATGATTAAATCTCTAATATAACTCGAGTTCTCCTTGTAATTACATTAGTATAGTTGTTTTGTTTATGTAATGTACATGAAGACATGAAGACAAGCAAGCAATAGGTTTATTAGAGGCATAGAGTTTAATTCCATTGGGTTCGACTTAACTAAGTGACCACAATAGGTTTGTGAACTTAGAGGCATAGAGTTTGGTAAGATTTATTAGATAAATAGGAACAAATGTTGTTATATGAACAAATGTTGTTCTACCAAACTATCCAAGAGTTATATATGATATAATTGACAAATGTTGTCTACCTAAATAATCATTTTAAGGAGAAAAGCCAAAGCTGACCTTAAAAGGGATGAAATATGGATCTTGGCTCACTAGAAAGGTTTAGAGAAACTTTTCCGAATTGATAGGTAGGGCTATTAATTTGATAAAAATAGTGAGAGATATATATATTTTGAATATATATGAATAATCACTTGAACATAATTTAATAATTCCGTAGACTAATTATTTTATGCATTTTAACATTGTAGAAATTCGAAATGGAAAATAACTCAAATAACTTCTCTGTACGATCAGTCCTTGAGAAGGACAAGTTGACAAGAACTAACTTCCTAGATTGGCAAAGGAATTTGAGGATTGTCCTCGGGCAAGAGCGAAAGCTCTATGTCATAGATATTCCTTACCCTGGACCTCTCTCTGAAGGTGCAACGGAGGCTCAACGAAATGCTTATTAGAAGCATTTGGATGATGACACCGATGTCACCTGTTTTATGCTTGCGACTATGAGTCCTGAGCTGCAAAAACATTATGAGAATTTTGATTCTTATATCATGATCGAGCACCTTAAACGTATGTTTAAAGGACAGGCTCGTCAAGAGAGATTTGATACAAGCAAGGCTTTTTATGCGTGTAAACAGGGTAAAAGGAAGAGAAACTGTCAAAATTATTTGGAGGATCTAAAGAAACTGAAGGTTGTTCAGATTTCTGATTCAGGTAATTATGTTATAGAAGTCAATTTGTCTACTTCTACATCATGGGTATTAGATACTGGATGTGATTCCCACATTTGTATAAATGTGCAAGAACTCCGAAGGAGTAGAACTTTGGTGAAAGGAAAAGTCGACCTACATGTTGGCAATGGAGCAAAGGTTGCTGCCTTAGTTGTAGGGACTTATTATTTCTCGTTGTCCACTGGGCTTATTTTAGAACTAGAGAACTGTTTTATGTGCCTGCGATTTGCAGAAACATTATTTCCATTTCTTGTTTGGACAAGATTGGTTTTTCGTTTTTGATTCAGAACAATGGTTGTTCGTTTTCATTGAATAATGTTACCTATGGGGTTGCACGTTTGTTTAATGGTTTATATGTTCTTGATCTTGATAATCCTGTCTATAACATAAATAATAAACGTCTTAAGACAAATGACTCAAATCAAACATATACCTCTGGCACTGTCGTTTAGGCCATATAAATGAGAATCGCATTTCCAAGTTACATAAGGATGGATACTTGGATAAGTTTGATTTCGAATCATACGAGGAATGTGAACCATGTCTCATTGGCAAAATGACTAAAGCTCCTTTTACCAGACAAGGTGAGAGGGTCACCAAACGATTGGAATTGATACATAGTGATGTATGTGGTCCAATGCGTACGATGGCAAGAGGTGGCTTTTATTATTTCATAACCTTTACTGATGATTTTAGTAGATTCGGATATATGTATCTTTTGAAGAACAAATCCGAATCGTTTCAAAAATTCAAAGAGTATAAGGCTGAAGTTGAAAAGAAATTAGGCGAAAGTATTAAAACTCTACGATCTGATCGTGGGGGAAAATACTTAAGCTTGGAATTTAAGAATTTCCTAAAGGAGTGTGGTAACGTATCACAACTCACTCCTCCTTACCTATGACTAACATGATGCTAGAATCACATGGCCTCATTGGCGAGGCTAATGAAGAAGCTACGTGGCCTCGCACGCGACCTCACTAGGCTTAGTCGTTCGAGGTGATCTCAGGTATGGGTACAGGCATGCGACCTCCTTGATACGGGCATGCGACCTCCTTGATACGGGCATGCGATCTCGTGGGTGCAGGCATGCGACCTTGTGGGTACAGGCATGCGACCTCGTGGGTACAGGCATGCGACCTCCTTGGTACGAGCATATATTCAACCTCGTGGGTGCAGGCATGCGACCTCGTGGGTACAGGCATGCGACCTCCTTGGTACGGGCATGCGACCTCGTGGGTGCAGGCATGCGACCTCGTGGGTACAGGCATGCGACCTCCTTGGTACGGGCATGCGACCTCGTGGGTGCATGCATGCGACCTCGTGGGTATAGGCATGCGACCTCGCTGGGCTTAACTGTATCTACTCATGCGGGCTCGCTGGGCTTAGCTATGAGCCTTCGTATTTACTCATGCGACTTCGCTGGGCTTAGCTATGAGGCTTCATAAGAATATTCTAGGCCTCGCTTGACCTCTAGGCCTCGCTTGACCTCTAGTCTTCATAAGAGTATTCTAGGCCTCGCTGGACCTTGCAGAAATATGTGATAGATGTTATCCCATACTAGGGACTTTACTAGCGAACTCGACCCATAGCTAGGGTCGCTGTCTTCCATATTGTACTGATAGTATATTGTACTAACTCCTGGTGGTGGGCTTTGGTCACCCAATCTTCATCTTTAGGTCTATTGTGAGTTGTGGACCACTATTTCAGCCCATTAGGCCTGCTTAGGGTTTATGCCAAGATTTGAACATAACATATATATATATATATATATATATATATATAGGCCTTTGCTCCATACAGAACACTCTTATATAACAAACAATAATGAACACCTTAGATCTATTAGATCCTTTGGCCCCGCCAGGGGCACCCAATACAAAAAGTTGTTATTTTTTTACCCTCTATCAAGCCAGCAAAAAAAAAAAATAATAAATTTAAAAGTTTACTGTTCATGATGACGTCATCATCATGAAAAGTAATTTTAATTTTTTTTTTTTGAGATGATGGATGGATAGAAGGTAAAAAAAATAAGAACTTTTTGTATTGGGTGGCCCCGCCAGGGGTATTGGATCTATTAGATCTAAGGTGTTCTTTATTGTTTGTTATATAAGGTATTTTTATGGAGTCCAACCCTATATATATATATATATATATATATATATATATATATATATATATATATATATATATATATATCAATTTTTTAACAACAATTTGATATGTAAATTAATAACATATAAAATTAAAAAAAATCGATATAATTATAGATATTGAAAAAGAAGTCGTGCTTTGCACGGGGTTATAAGCTAGTACTAAAAGTTGTTATAAACAAAGGTTTAAGGTTCGATTACCGCCAACAACATATCAATTTATATTTAATATTAAAAATTATTTAATACAAAGATGTAAGGTTCGAATTTTTCCAGTAACATATTGAAATTAATATTTATAATATTACACTACACTATAAACAAATTAAAAAAAAATTAAAAGTAACTCTTGATTTGCATGGTCTATAAGCTAGTTGTTTTGAAAAAGAACGTATATCTAATTTGATATGTCTATTTATTTTAAAAATAAATTTTAAGGGGAAAACATTTATAATTATTAATACTTGAATATTTATACAAAATCTAATTAAAAATAAAATAAATATAGCATCTGTTCATTTCACGGGCTCTAAAAAAGTAAATTAAGTAAAATTTAATTTTCTGGTGAGATAACTTATGCCGCAAGTAATTTGTACAAGTTTAGCCAAGTAGGATTTAAGCCCAGCCCGTGACCAAACAGGGCTCTAAAGCACCTACCTACCTTCAACTTCTCTGCTCGTCACTCTTCGTTTGCTTCACTCGGCTCTAAAGTAAGTTTTGCACTCGATTTCTCTCCATATCTATGCTTTTTTTTCTCTCTCTATATATATGTCATTTTAAATCTTTGTATGCCCATTAAGTGCAATTACATGATCAGCTTTCCTCTGACGTCTTAAGGTTTTAAGTAAAGATTTTAAATTAGTTGTGTTAGATGTATCTCCCACTATTTTATGCCATAATGGAGTCTATTGGTTAGTATTATAGTACGTTTGTGTTTGATTCTATAAAGTTTCAATATTTTGTTTGTATAGGTTGCGTAGAGTTGAGTTCTTGATTCACTTGAACTGGAAAAAGGGTAAAAAAGAAGATTCTTGGGGATGAGTTTGACTATGAGATTAAGGGGTTCTTTACCAAATGGGTTGTTTTTAAGACCCAATGTTTGTCATAATTCTCTGTTTAACTCAATTGGGTTGACAAGGCAATATGCTCAAGTTGCGAGAAAAGAGGAAGAAATTGAGTATGATCAAAGAAGGCTTCAGACTGGTTATGACCCGGCTACATTTGATCCAAAGGGGCATCTTAGTCCTCCTACGGATTGTGTGTGGAGGCTTGTAGATAAAATACCCGAACTTAAGTTGATGGAAGTTGCGGAGTTAGGCTCAATTATGATGAAGAAAGTGGCTTTAAAGATTCCCCTGATTGTCAATGCGAAGAAACCTGGTTCTGGATTGGTTAGTATGGGTGCAATGAAGGGAATGGCAGCAACTGAGGAGGCGATGCCGGGGAGAACTGCATGTGAACTGAAATTGGAGTCATTTGATGCACCGCCAAAGATTAAGCCAATTAAAGAAGATAGATTGAGTACGGATTTGGGTCTTAAAGAAGCCAAAGATTTGGTGGAAAGCGTTCCTTCTGTGTTTAAAATGGACGATTCGAGAGAAGGAGAAAAAACAATCGAGACGAAGAAAGCTCTTGGTGCCAATGTGGTCATGGAAAAGAATGAATTTGAACTGAAGTTGGAGTCGTTTGAAGCACTGGCAAAGATTAAGCTAATTAAAGAAATTAGATCGTGTACATATTTGGGTCTTAAAGAAGCCAAAGACTTGGTGGAAAACATTCCTTCGGTGTTTAAAAAAGGCGTTTCGAGAGAAGAAGGAGAAAAAATAATCGAGAAGATGAAAGCTCTTGGTGCCAAAGTTGTCATGGAGAAGAATGAATTTGAACTGAAGTTGGAGTCCTTTGATGCACCAGCAATGATTAATCTAGTTAGAGAAGTTAGATCATTAACAGGCTTGGGTCTTAAAGAAGCCATAGATTTGGTGAAAAGCGTTCCTTCAGTGTTTAAAAAGGGCGTTTCGAGAGAAGAAGGAGAAAAAATAATCGAGAAAAGATGAAAGCCCTTGGTGCCAAAGTTGTCATGGAGTAAACTCCAAATTAATCAGGGTACATTATTTTAATTTCTGAATCTAGTTGATGTCTGTTATCACCAGAACTGCTATTGCGACTAAAAATGATATAAAAGAAGCATCTTAGAGGTCACTTGGTTCAAGTTGATGATATTGCAAACGGTAATTATTTAATCTTGGATTTGTAGGGAAGATATATAATCAAGAATGGTTATACTTCTTGTTAGACCCTGTTCAGTGCTTATGTTTTTTATACAAATATATCTAACTGTTCATACGCTTATGGAATTGGAAAATTCGAAGAGTTTTGGTGGGTTTTCTCTCTTTCTTTTTCCTCGTGCTTATTGAAAAAATCAAGTTGTTTCCTCCTAGATCACTAAATTTCTCTTAGTACTCTTGTAACCATGTTTGTGAATCTTTTGGACAATAATAACCTTTGTTCTTTTTCACTTGGTGGAGTTTTCTGTATTACTGGTACACATGTGTAGTTATGAATATTTTCAGTGTCAGCATGTAATCTACACATTGTTACAACTATAATTCTTGATGAATGTACGCTTCTAATTCATTCACAATCTTAATTAATTTCACTTACCCAACCAGAATGTAGAGAAATTTTCTGAATAATATACTTCCTTTAAGATTTTTCCAAGCTTTTGGCACCAATATGGTATGAAGGCACCGTGTGCACTACCTACAACAGGATCATGAAAACAAATTAAGTAAACACCAATAAGATTTATCTACTCAAAACAATGCAATAAACTCAAACATAATAAATAAGACTTTCTTAAGGACCTGCTACTTGTCTTTTATTTCTTAACTACTTATAACATATAACTCAAATAATGAGGTACTTATCTTGGCATTTGCAAGTTGCCTCAACCCAAACATAATTGTCAACTGTTAACATAAAAATACATTATGTAAATGATGCCTCAGATAATGCATAATGTAAATGATAATAACATAAAATACAACAGATCACATTATATACCAACTTTTTAATCAAATCCCCTTGCCTATATGCTCCTCAAATGGTGTCGTAGAGTCTCCGCGACATAAAAAGGAGATCACCTAGCAAATACTCATTTTGATTTTACATTTTAGACATTTATGTTGTAACTGGATCACGGTTATCCTAAAATCAAAACCATTAACATTAGCTTATAGTAAGGCCCTGTCTACTACATATTGTAAAACATAAGTCATTAGCTATTACACAACTAATAACAATAGGCAATTATCGGTACCATCTATGCAACAAACATTTAGACATTACAATCCCTTAAGTACATGCGAAAACTAAGTCCAATCATATATTGTCGGACTATTGCAACATAAAGCTTTTCAGGGAAGAGAAAGCAACCACATAAATAACAGATCCAAGTAAGAGAAAGCAACCACATGAATAACTCAGCAAGCAACCACAACAACCACATCCAGAGAAGAGAAAGAACAAAAAGCTGAGTGATTCAGAGCCAGGTTTTTAAGAGTAAATCGGCCAGGTTTTAAAAAGGACTATCATAAATAACAAACACTAAACTTAAGCACATCAATAAGAAAGAATAGCTATTAAAACACATCATGAAAAAATACCATACTAATAACAAATTTATCAACTTACTTTTTGATTGGGATAAATTATCAAACACTTTATAGGCAAAGTCTAACCCATTATATGTCTCAAAATCTTGAAAGAAACTTGCTTCTACATCCCACATATCAAAATCATTAATAACTGCGACATGATACATGTCATCACATATATAATCGACCAATTATAAGTATCAAGTGTTATCAAAAAAGAACAATACCTTCAACATGAGAAAGTTATCAACTGTGTCTCTTGGGCTAATCATCAAACACTTCCTCCCAAAGTTCAATCTACAAATAAAAAACACGTATATCTCAAAATATAAGAAATATATCTAGTCAAAACAAAAGCAACATGATGCAAATACTTACCAATTTTGAACCTTAGTCCTGCTTCAAATATATCTTGTGCAAATCTCAATCTGAAATAAAGAACAATGAAAAACATTACATGATATAAAAATAATGGAACAGAAATCCGAGATAAAAGAAGAGAAATTTGATGAAAAATTTGAACCATTTATCTTCATCTCATCAAACAATTGATGTTTAAACTTAAATATACAATATCATCAAACAATTGTAGTAAGTAAGATTAGTAGAACTGAGAGAATATTTAGAGAGAGAACTTGTTTTCAGTTAATGAAGATTTGACGAAAAAGAGAGTAAGTAATTTAAATTTGTAATGGATCTCAATTTGAATCCTTGGTATTATAATTGATTTTGAATTTGAATTCTTGGTATCTGTATCTGGCACTATTACTTACGTCGGTACGTGTGTGTATATTCGGCTAGCGGCTTTGTTTTGCTGTCAGGTAGACTTGTAATTACAAAGAACTGTAAGGGCAATTTCAAAATCTGAAATTAGACTGTAGCAAAAGCTCTTCAGGCACTATTATATAGATAGATTTAACCGTCAGAAAGTGGAATGACACTTCTAGTGAAACTACAAAGCTATTGATAACTTTGTAAGATTGAGGATTGAATACAGGTAAGTGAAGAAGAACAAGCAGATGAACAAATAGATGGAGAATATATTTACAAACTGAGTTTGCAATAAGCGGCTACATTGTGTTTTCCCCAATTGGGTTACAAACTGATTCTTAGTACATATATATAGAAGGTTAGTAAAAGACTATACTACCCTTCTTCACTACATTACATTACTACCCTTATTCCTTAATACTCACCCTTATTCCTTAATACTCCCCCTCAAGCCAATGAGTGAAAACAAAGTGAAACTCTTGGCTTGAAGAAATTATAGCGCAAAAAATTCAAGTCATTGCAGAAAAGCAACAGTTGGAATTACTGTAGTTGATCAATCAATGTCCGACAGGTGCTCCTTCGGAAATTCTCATGTTGTATGTAACCGATGTGGGGTACAGATTGTACATCGTCAAGTACAGGAGCATGCTCAAACTTGTGCTGGTGCAAATCCACAAGCTCAGCAGACCGTAGAAAGTAGAAACTTTGAAAGATGCTGCTACCTCTGTTACAAGCTCATCATAGAATTTTAGGAATGATAGCGACTTGACAAAGCAAGACAAGCTTATCACCCTTTAAAAAAAAAAAACTCCATCGATCTCTTCTTCCTTGTCATCCAATAACATCTGTTTTCAAAAGGCTACTTCAAGGCTAATGACCTACTTCAAGGGTCATGGCCGCCTCAACAGAATTTGGCGCCGGAATTTAAACGGAGAATCGAGGAACAACTTTAAGTCCCGACAGCTGGAGTGTGCTACTGCCGTTTTGAGGACTACTGCTCACAGAGCTCAATTTTTTACTCCATCGACTTCCCTTCACTCCTTTAACCACAACTTGATCTGTTAATTCAAGGCATTTTGCCTCAACAGAATCTGGTAGAGCAAAGTGTCGAAGCACAAACTTCCAGGCATGACCGGAGTAAACAAGGCTTCTTTCGCCCAATCTCCATGAGTAAACAAGGCTTACCCTAATCTCGTACCACGCATTTCTGGACATAATTATAGCAACTTGACTATGCAAGCTAAGCTATTAAATTCAGCAACTTGACGATGCAAGCTAAGCTGTAGAATTAGCTCGAGTACTCGTTCATTCTGCACATTTCAGAAATGAACTCTCGGCTTTTAATTTCAAACGATGGCAATGACTTCCATCTTCAATCAGTTTCTTCGACATTACTATCTGATGCCTTTATAATTGGATCAGTCTAGAAAGGCTGTCAACATTCAGTTCAACATTCCTACAGTCAGTCCTACACAGACCAACACCGTCTAGATCAGTACCATGAGGTAACTTTGATGAAGATGCAACCTCAGCTTGTTTCTCGCTGATCAGCTTCAAACTATCAATGACAAGATCTAACTGTCTTGATGATGCAGCTGGAGCATCAGGACCCGCAGAACCAGCAACAAAAGACTGCAAGATTACCAGTGCATTTGTAGCACTTAAAGCTGCAAACAATTCAGGAAGAAGCTTTATCTCTTCAACAAGCCGAGTTAATATGTCTGTAAGTCTGGAGATCTGCTCACTGCTCCTTGGGCACTGGCCTGATGATGATGCTTCTGATTTCACTATATTTAGAACACCAGGTTCTCTGGATATCCCATCCAGTGTCGGTAACTGGCTTCCCATAAAAGTCAAAGACCCTTCAATATTAGCACCAAGAACATTAGTACCTCTCAGATCAGAGATACTCATCCCAGAACTACAGTGAGCCATAAATCTGTTACTATTTACAGCATAGTCATCTGCAGAACTTCGTAAACCCCTGTGCTCACCAATCCTTTCACTTTTAACCCAGTTAGGCACTTGCACACCAAAGTCTAATGTAGCTTCACTCCCTTCTGAACCTTCTCTAGCTGGAGCTATATATCCCTGACTGTATATACCTTGTGTAAAGTCATCTAGTTTGTAGTTAAAAAAACTATTGTGTGTCCAATCAGTATGATAATTCAGACATATTTTTCTATAGCAACAGTTCCCAGAAGCAAATAACTTGCTGGTATAATTTCTAGTTCTAGGAGACATGTTATGATCAGATGATGCGATTAGATCGACTTGCAATGGCATAGAAGAACTACTACTAGAACCATCATCTAAGCGCTTCCTGCGAGAACCCACAATCTCAAATACCAGACAGTGTCTTCTCATACCACGTTGCAGAGTAGAAGCAATCTCATTGCCCACTTTCTCACTTGTGTCACCAGCTAAAAACTGGCTATGTGAAACAGGGACGTCTTGATCCTTAACTACTTCTTGCATATCATGGCTGCCTTCGAGGAGAGAAGAATTATTATCAGGACCAACAGCATTTACAGCTCCAGAAATTTGCAAATTATCAGTCAGAGAAGTACAGAAAGTCATTCCAGGTAATAGTGATCTCTGACTAGGATCGATTAATGACTTTGAATCGTTTGGTGTATCATTCAGTAATAGGTCGTCTTCATCAGAAAACAAGTTTTCCCAACTACATTCGGCAGCTTCTTTATTTGCATCGATATTGCTCGGACCCTCTAGATGTACTTCTCTTCCAACGAGTTCTTTTCCTGAGCCAATTGCAGCTAAGGTAGTTCCAAAAAACTGGAAAAGTTTTAAGCTCCAATTCAATTGCCCCTGTTTCCAATAATGTTACAAAAAACACCTCTACCAAGAAGCAACCTAAAAATGGATAAGTGTTGCTCAGAAAATTGTAGTAGAGAACACCTCGTCTGCTGTTCCAAAAATTGCTAACCACAAAGCTAGAAACGTAACCAAATCCGGTTCAGCCCCATTACTCACCATCTCAACAAGCACTCCCAAAGCCAAATCTATCGAACCCGACTGACAATACGATCTCGCAAGCATGTTACACGACATTAAATTAACCTCAATACCATACTTCTCAGGTAACTCCCTAAACAACTGCTCAGTCATATCAAATTTCTTAGCATACACACTAGCAGCAAGAAGCCCATTGAAAAACTTCAACTCTTGTCAGGCATTTCGTCAAACAGTTGGAGTACATTCTCAAACATACCGCCTCGTCTGTAAAGCGCCATAAGCTTTGTCCTCAACCCTCCTGGTGTTTCACAGCTTCTTCTACCAGTGAATGCTCATTAGCAGCTGCGAGGTGACATACATAATTGTTAGCCCTGTAAATACGAAGCTTGTCGGCCGAAGTAGCTACTTTGTTTCTCTGAAAGCATTCTGATTTTCCTGGGGCGGTGAGGTTAGGGTTTGGAGATGGGTTTGATATAAGGGATTGGTGAGGTGAGGCAGATTGTGGGATTGTGGTTAGGGCTGAAAATTGATCCGGATTATCCGGTATCTCGGCTTATATCCGGTTCGAAAATACGATACATGTCTCAGATCCGTTTTATAAATGATCCAAATCTGGCGGAAAAATTAAGCCCGATTAATATATGATCCCAAATCTGAACAAAGCTATACCCGCTCATTTTAGGGATCATATTTTTCTAATAATATGAACCCTACCCGAATTTGGTTCATATCCGGACTCGGTAAAAACCCGGTATAGGGATTATATAGTAATAACTCTTTACAATACCTTTGTGTTTTCAGCTCATTACATATTATATATTCAGCATAATATGTTTAGGTTATGTTTAGGTTAAAATGTTAAACTCAGTCTAATACAAATACAGATATACATCGATAATATCAATATTAAGTTCCATACTCTTCGTTCTTCATTCTTATCAGAGTGTCGATGCATGTACCTAGATGTATTTTAGATCGACTATGCATCTACAACAAATTATTAATGCCTTCGACGCCTCGTTTCCACAAATATATAAATAAAAATGATTAAATGATTATTTATATAATTTAAATAAAAATGATACTAATGTTGCTGGATCATATTTGACTCGTATTCGATGGATCACAAACTACCCGGTTAGAAAAAAGAAAATATGATACCGGTTCATATTCGGTTTGGATCCGGACCACAATACTCGGGATCGGATCATATCCGAATTAAACGATACCGATCCCAAATCTGGACACGATAAAAATAAAATGATCCGAGACCTGAGCAAGGCTATACCCGGTATCACCCGGATCATTTTTCACCCCTAATTGTGGTTGAAAGACCCTAACAAAGAGTGAATCTTGAAGATAATATTTCTCAGTGACAAATTATCAAACACTTAGAGAGCATAAATTTATTTGAGTAATTTTACAATGAGAGAGATAGATTCAAACTACAATGCGGAAGAAATCAGGAGTCTCGAAGATCGATGGCTATGATACCATGATAACTTTGTAAGATTGAGGATTGAATACAGGTAAGTGAAGAAGAACAAGCAGATGAACAAATAGATGGAGAATATATTTACAAACTGAGTTTGCAATAAGCGGCTACATTGTGTTTTCCCCAATTGGGTTACAAACTGATTCTTAGTACATATATATAGAAGGTTAGTAAAAGACTATACTACCCTTCTTCACTACATTACATTACTACCCTTATTCCTTAATACTCACCCTTATTCCTTAATAGATATGATATGCATTGCAATTCCAGATGCTAAAATTTTAAGACTAAATTGCATTTCGCAACCCTTTGGTTCTTTCCAAAATCACTTTGGTATTCATAGTTTGCATAAATGCACTTTGCAACCCACAACTTAATTTGCCGGTTCAAATTGCACCCCTTTCGTCTGTTTTTGACCAAATTGCCCTTGATAATTAAGGAAAATTTTAAAAAAAATAAGGAAAAATTCGAAAAAATTAGGAAAAATTCGAAAAATTAGAAATTTTTTTTAAAAAATTTAGGAAAAATTCGAAAAATTAGAATTTTTTTTTAAAAATTTAGGAAAAATTCGAAAAATTAGAAAAAGTTAGGAAAATTTTAAAAAAAAATTAGGAAAAATTCAAAAAATTAGGAAAAATTCAAAATATCGGAAAAAATTTCGATTTAGGAAAAATTTCAAAATTAGGAAAAATTCAAAATTTCGAAAAATAAAATATGGCATAACAATAAAAATCGAAAAATTTAGTACTTTTTAAAAAATAAAATATGGAAAATTGCAATTTTTCGAATTTTTTCTTTTTCCAAAATTTTGATTTTTTCCTAAATTTTAGTATTTTCGAATTTTTCCTAATTTTTTTTTTGAATTTTTCATAAATTTTCGAATTTTTGAAAATATCCCTTAGTTTATTAAAAATTTTCGAATTTTTGCTTTTTCCTACATTTCGAATTTTTCCTAAATTTTCGAATTTTCTAATTTTTCCTAATTTTTTTCAAATTTTCCCTTTTTTTTTTGAATTTTTCTTAATTTTGTAATTTTTTCCTAAATTTTCGAATTTTTCCTTAATTTTTTAAAAATTTTCCTTAATTATCAAGGGCAATTTGGTCAAAAACAGACGAAAAGGGTGCAATTTGAACCGGCAAATTAAGTTGTGGGTTGCAAAGTGCATTTATGCAAACTATGAATACCAAAGTGATTTTGGAAAGAACCAAAGGGTTGCGAAATGCAATTTAGTCAAATTTTAAAGATATGATTTTTTTTTGTTATTTTAAAAAGTGTACAGGGGATGTTTAGTTTTTGTCTAAAATTGTTATGTTAGGCTTTGAGGTTTTATATTGCAAAATTGATGATTGTTTCAAAACTTTATGCTTCTACGAATATTGGTAAACGGTTGCTAGCGTTTGCTGACAAAACACGTACCCATCATTTATATGTACCGCAGAAAGTTGTACATGTTTTTCCAGCAAATAGTGCAGAAATATTGTAGTGCAGAAACTGTTAGGAAAACAAAAAGAGGAGATGACATTTCAGTAGAAATTTCTTTGTAAGTGTGTGTGAGAGAGGGAGGGAGATTGATTATAGTTCACCTGTTAACTACGGAACTTTTTCCACGACAAAGCAATGAACAAATTGAAAGTAAGAATGCCTCAAAGATTTGATGAAATGCAAAGAAGAGCAAAATGCCAAAAAGCCAAGCAAAAGACCAGGTCCTATTCCTGCGTAAAACCACATCCGCTCATCATCTGAGTATGAATCAGAATTAGAACCAGCTTTTTTGTAGTTGTGACCTTCATCGTGTGATTTGGTAACACCAGCGCAGAGCTTTAGAATAGGTCCGCCACCCAGCCGATTGTTGCCAGCATAGATGGATGAGATATTATCGCCCTGATAAATCATTGAAAGAGAGGTTCGTTCAAGTGGATCAAGAACTTTAATTCCGATACGCTTTGTGGAATAGGGGCAGAAAATTTATTTCTTGAGAGATCAAGAAACTCTAGTTGTTCCGGTTTGCCAATCCTGTCAGGGATCCTTCCTGCTAGATTGTTACCCGCTAAATTCAGATTCAATAGATTACGAGATCCATCAACTCTTCTGGAATCTCTCCACTGATGTCATTGTTTGACAAACTGATTGAATATAAAAAAGCGAGTGTATATGTGTATTTTTGGTCGTATCCTTTTGCATCATCTATTAGCATATCACCAACAATTAAAATGTTATCAGTTTAAAACTCATTATTTTTACTGCTATTTGTCATGGCATTAAAACAAGGAGGAACGTTTTCAGTGATCGATGTGATTTCCTGCCAAGTTTAAAAATGTATTGATGAGAAGTTGCAAAACTGTTTAGGCAAACTACCATAGAATTAGAAATGGTTGGCTTTGAGTACTAGATACGTGATACTTGGTAATTGCTCTCCAGTCCAAATAGGAAGAAAATCTCACGTCAAACACACGCAGACTTTTGGATGGACAGACAACTAAAGTAGCCAGGGATGTAAAATTGCATATATATGCAGGAATATCTCTCGATAAATGGTTGTTTCACAGTACTCTGATTCAATTCTTATACTTCTTTAACTCTACGTTCTGCACTTTGTTGTCTTCTGAGATGGTCTGCTGTATGAAGTGTTGGCTTTAATTTTTCATCAAATTATCTGGCAAGTCTTTTGTTGTATCACTATTAAGGAGGTTTAAATGGTGTGATGGTGGCAAGCAAAGCTAATTGCTGTTCTGTGGAGATAATAAATAGTAATGAGACTGTTACTCATTCGGGAAGATCTTTGACTTGATAATTTGTATTGTAAATTATAAGCTTGATAGTCATCGGGGAATGAACACAAAACTGAAATTGTAAATGAAATATACTAAATACCCACTCATGCACCATGAAATTCATAGATATCACAAGAGGAACAAAAATATTGCACCTAGTAATGTTTATGATGGAATTAGATCCAAGTCCTTTCGTCGCACTAGGTACAGTAATCACATGAATGGCTAAACATTCTTACATTCATTACTGTTGGAAATATTAACTAATACAGTAACGTAGAGGGAATTATATATCGTATTTAGCAAGCCAAGGCCAAACAAACAATCAACGAAACAAAACACGAAGGTAAAACACATGCATATTAGTAACTGTAAAAACAAAGGAAAGACAGAAGACATACCAGTAGCCATTGCTATAGCAGTATGTCAAACAAACAAGAAAACAGCTGAGTCGTCAGGATTTGCTCGAAAAACCTGACTGCTCTTGAAAAGATAATCGCCCCCACTTATACTGTGTCAGGATGCTGGTGATATTCTTCTAGGATAAAACAGCTCCGAGCGATATGATCACAGTAATCAGTATGCTCAACTTCGACTAGCGCCTCAGTCGCCGGAAAACCTTAAGTACAAGAAACTATGGCAGGAGGGAGAACAGAGAGTGTAGGGTGTGGTAAGTACTGATCCTAATCGATATATATATATCGCCTCGCGTACGCGAGACGCCGAGACATTCGCCCAAATCGTCCTTCGACCGAGCCGACCCGAGTCGAGTCGAGACGTGACGTGGCGTGGAGGGCGGCGGCGCGCGTGTGTGTGTGCGCGCGCGTGGAGCACACAATAACACAATGCACCATCATACACCTTAGTAGTTGTACACTACCCATGTGTGTGATTCTATATAAAGCCAACAACCCCTTTATTTATTTCAATGTGGGACAAATACATATTCTCATTTTCAAGCTCTTTCAAGCTACCCACTTCAACTCTATTTCTCTATGGATTTCACTAAGAAAATTACTTAGACCCATATACGAAAATTTAAGTCCTCATAGCAAAGAACAATTTCCAATCGTTAAAATCCGGAATTAACATCAAGAACATAAAATACTTATGCTCAAAAAACTCAATTTTCTAACAATCCCCCACAAATCCATACAGAAATGCTTCAGGTTTCTCATCATGACTTGTTTTTCAGAGTAGGTACCCTTCCGGGTTTGAACCCTCCTAAGTCCCCTACTTCGATGACTACCGGATTCAGATGGAATGTTTCACCTTGAATCTTAATCCGTTTCGTGTAATCATGTTCCATAGACGACGACAAGTCAAAGGCTATGGTGCCAATCTACGGCTTTGAGACATTAATGGTCTTGTCTCGATCCTGTTCGTCGAATGCTTCAAGGAATAACCCTTTCCTCTAATTGCGACCACACAATTACATTCGCTTAGCTGGGCATCTCCAGAGATGTACTGCTACCATCTCGTCGAATGACTTGACCCCATTCAGAGTTATAATAACTCTTGCTTACTAGCAGTGTCAGTACCTTCTAGGTTTACAGGGGGTAGACTCAGATACAACAGTATCATCTATGCAGCAAAGGTACTACCAATTCATCCTTACAGCTTGTTATTACCACATTGAATACACTTCAAGGGATATCCTCTCATGTGTATTGGGTTCCCACTGATGATGAACTATGATGGGTTGATAGCCCCATCCCCAACCTTGACTTAAGGACCACTGCAGGTTCCAGTCCTTTAGTCAAAGGATCAGCTATATTATTCTGAGTTCCTATGAACTCTACAACAATAATCCTATCAGACACTAAACCCCTAATAGACTTTAGTCTAACTTGGATGTGCCTCTTTGTTTTGGCATTATACTTTTTACTGCTAATCTTGTCGATAGTTGTTTTACTATCACAATGAATAGCAAACGCAGGAAGCGGTCTGCTTACTACAGGTATCGTGGACATAAGTCCGTGTAACCATTCAGCCTCCGTCCCCGTGGCATCAAGCGCACACAACTCAGCCTCAAAAGTAGACCGAGTTACTATAGTCTGTTTGGTCGACTTCCAGGATATTGCTCCACCTGCAAAGGTGAACACGTATCCAGTCACTTCATTGGAACCAGACTTCTTAGCTATCCAACTTGCATCACTGTACCCCTCAAGCACACCAGGAAATTTCCTATAGTGTAAACTTAGGTACATTGTGCCTTTCAGATATCTAAGTACTCTATCAAGAGCATCCCAATGAGTTCTGTTTGGACAGCTTGTATATCTAGCCAACTTAGACACAGAGTATGAAATATCTGGTCTAGTACAGTTAGCAAGATACTGCAAGCTCCCTATAATCTGAGAGTACCTTAACTGAGACACAGGTACTCCTGAAGTATTCTTGACAAGGGCAACTTTAGGATCATAGGGTGTACTAGCGATTCTACACTGTGAATAACCATATTTCTCAAGTATAGATTTCTCTATATAATGAGACTGCGATAAAGTTATTCCCTCAGCTGACTGTGTCAGCTTGAGACCAAGAATCACACTAGCCTCTCCCATATCCTTCATTTCAAAATGCCTTTTCAAGAAAGCTTTTGTCTCGTTAATAATCTCAGTATTGGTTCCAAACAGTAATATGTCATCTACATATAGGCACAAGATGACACACTCACTACCTTTAACTTTGGTGTAGACACACTTGTCACTATCATTAATATCATAACTGAACGGCACTATAGTTTCATCAAACTTCTTATGCCAATCCCTGGGAGCTTGTTTCAAGCCATAGATGGATTTGATCAACTTACATACTTTCCTTTCGTTACCAGATGCAACAAATCCCTTAGGCTGATCCATATAAATCTCTTCTTCAAGTTCACCATGAAGAAAAGCTGTCTTTACATCCATTTGATGGATGATAAGACCATGTACGGAATCCAACGCTACAAGGATTTGGATTGTTGTCATTCTAGCTACTGGAGAGTATGTGTCAAAGTAATCAATGCCCTCCTTTTGCTTAAAACCCTTAGCTACCAGTCTAGCTTTGTACTTATCTATTGAGCCGTCAGGGTTCAACTTCCGTTTAAAGATCCATCTGCACCCGATAGTAGAACACCCAGGAGGGAGATCAACTAACTCCCATGTTCCGTTAGAAACAATAGAGTCAATTTCACTCTTTACAGCGCCCTTCCAGTGCCTAGACTCTGAAGAATCCATAGCTTGTCGGAAAGTTAAAGGTTCGTCCTCGACATTGTAAGTGATAAAATCACTTCCAAATTCCTTGACTACCTTTGCACGCTTACTCCTTCGTGGTTCCTCTACCTCCTTAGGAGTAGAGCTACTACTAGGTTCCGCCCCCATATTTGTCATCTTTTCCACATGATCAGGAATAGAACTTGATGTGTGAGTAGGATCTTCATTAGAAGTATCTTGAGGCATACCAGTCTTCATAGGGTAGACATCATCAAAGAATGTAGCATCACGAAACTCAACTATCGTGTTTACCACTATACAATCTTTGTCAGATTTTAATACTAAAAATCTCATAGCTGTAGTGGTCTCAAGATAGCCCAGAAAGATACAATCAACAGTCTTCGGACCCAGTTTCTTTCTCTTATGTTCAGGGACAAGTACCTTAGCAAGGCACCCCCACACACGAAGATACTTAAGACTAGTCTTCTTGCCCTTCCATAACTCATAGGGTGTCTTATCCATGTGTTTCAGAGGGACTCTATTCAGAATATGGCAAGCCGTATTCAGAGCCTCTCCCCACATGTATTTAGGCAGCCCGGAGTTAATAAGCATACTATTAATCATATCTTTAAACGTTCTGTTCTTTCACTCAACAGCCCCATTAGACTCATGTGTGTATGGTGGGGTAACTTCATGAACTATACCATTGCTTGCACAAAATTCATTAAAAGCGTTACTCGTATACTCACCACCTCTATCAGATCTCAACCTTTTAAGTACCTTATTAGTTTGTTTTTCTACTTCAGTTTTATATATAATGAATTTACTAAGTGCTTCATCCTTATGTCTAAGTAAATAAACATAACAGTATCTACTACTATCATCTATAAAGGTAATGAAGTATCTAAACTGGTCCTTAGTCAACACACTACCAAATTCACAAATATCAGTGTGTACTAAATCTAACAAGTCTGAATTCCTAACAATATTATGAAAAGGTTTCCTTATTTGTTTAGCAGACCCACATACTTGACATTTAGAATTCTTTTATATGGTATGTCTTGGAATCAACTCTAAGTTCATCATAATTTTAAGAGCACCAAAATTTAAGTGACCAAGTCTAGCATGCCATAAAGTTGAAGATTCAACACAGTTAACAAAAGGAGTAATATTATTCAAAGCACCCAAAACGGGCTCAACATTTATTACAAATAAACCATTCGACAAGTAACCCTTGCCAAAAAATGTACAAGTATGAATAAAAACTACTTTATTACATTTGAGAGAGTCTTCAAAACCATTAGCTACTAAACAGCTGCCACTTATTATATTTCTACGCATGTCGGGAACATGATGCACTCTCGTCAGGGATAGAATACGACCCAAAGGAAACTTCAGGTCCACGTTTCCTACTCCATGTACTTGAGCAGCACTTGCGTTCCCCATCGTCACTGTCAAGCTATGACTCTGTTGATAAGATACAAATAAACTAATGTCAGCACAAATATGCACATTAGCTCCAGTATCAATCAACCATTCATTTGACAGATAAGTGGAAAATAGTACAGGGTTGTAGGTAACATACCGGTCCACGTTGGTTTCAGAAGCCAAAGCCTCACCAACAACCATGTTCGCTACAGGCCCACTTGAGGTTCCAAGCACAGCATTCGCTTGAGCTACTGCCTCGGCTTTCTTCGCTTTCTTTGTAGGGCAGTCCTTACTCCAGTGCCCAACCTGCCCACAAGACCAACATGGTTTGTTTGCCTTTGGTTTCTTGGCCTTATCCTTGTCATTCTTAGGTTTATTACTATTACTCTTCTTAGAGACAACCTTCCTTTTCTGTCCTACAGTTGCTACATTCACCTTCGAGCTTCCGTGCTCAGTTGGCATCACATGTCCCTGTTTGGACTTGTGTTGTTCTTGCACCGAGATGTCCAACATAAGGTTAGTCCAGGTGATTTCTCCTTTCTGTCTTTTCAGGGTGAGAGAGAACTCTTCCCAAGACTTTGGGAGCTTTTCAATCACACTCATCACCTTAAACTTTTCGGGGAGGTCCATTCCAGACTCCTTCAAAGCATGCACTATCATCTCGAATTCATGCACTTGCTCAGTCATGGACTTATTGTCCACCTGCTTGAAATCAAGGAACCTAGCCAAAGAATACTTTTCCAGACCTTGTGAGTCAGTATTATGTGTCTAGTCCAGCTTCTCCCATAAGAGTTTTGCGGTGTAGGCATCGGAGGAGTACACATCAAACAATGTGTTCGTGAGAGCTGCCAAAATGGCCGCCCTAGCCACCCCATCCTTCTCAGCCCACTTCGCAAAACCCTTAACTAATTCAGCCTTCTCTTGATCCACAACCGGCTTCTCATATTCCATAACAGGCCATAGACCCTTTACAGTCAACCACAACTTCATCCTTTTCTACCAACGAGAAAAGCCAACGCCCCCATTGAATTTCTCCGGTAAGCCAGTTAATTCAACGGGTTGTGGAAAACTGTAAGTGGTCCAGTCCATGACCCCAGCAGATGCAACCGAACTACCACTAGCAGGAATTTCACTCTCGTTAACCATTATGCTAAATACTATATAATGGATTATCTCTTCAAGAATGTTGGAAATATTAACTAATACAGCAACATAGAGGTAATTATATATCGTATTTAGCAAGCCAAGGCCACGCAAACAATCAACGAAACAAAACACGAAGGTAAAACACATGCATATTAGTAACTATAAAAACAAAGGAAAGACAGAAGACATACCAGTAGCCATTGCTATAGCACTATGTCAAACAAACAAGAAAACAGCTGAGTCGTCAGGATTTGCTCGAAAAACCTGACTGTTCTTGAAGAGATAATCACCCCCACTTACACTGTGCCAGGATGCTGGCGATATTCTTCCAGGATAAAACAGCTCCGAGCGATATGATCACAGTAATCAATATGCTCAACTTCGACTAGCACCTCAGTCGCTGGAAAACCTTAAGTACAAGAAACTATGGCAGGAGGGAGAACAGAGAGTGTAGAGAAGAGAAGAGAATGTAGGGTATGGTATATAAAACCCAGCAGCTTAGCTCTCTATTTATAGGAGAGGCCAAACGTAACTGATGCCACCCAATTGATATTGTAACTGCTGATTTACAATTAATATAACGAAACGGCTGATTTATTCAAATCAAAATGGCTGTAACGCCTGATTTAATAAATCGTAACAGTTACGTATATATTTTATCCACACATATCAGTTTTATTTTAATTATACGATTATATATATATATATTATCAAATTCTGTTCAGGACTCAACATCAGGTACTGATGTCCGTCCATCAGTATTTGATCATCAGGATCTGGTACCGTCAGGACTTGAGGTCCATCAGTATTTGATCAGGATCTGATAGTACCTTCAGGATTTCATCAGGACTTGGTCTATCAATTTTAGATGTCTGACCAGTTGCTGATTTATTCCAAGTACTGATCCTAATCGATATATATATATATATTTATTCTAATTAAAATATATTTAAATACAGAAATAAAATCCCTCGCCCAGGTCGCCTCGCGTACGCGAGACGCCGAGACATTCGCCCAAATCGCCCTTCGACCGAGCTGACCCGAGTCGAGACGTGACGTGGCGTGGCGTGGCGGGCGGCGGCAGTGCGCGTGTGTGTGTGTGTGCGCGCGCGTGGAGCACACAGTAACACCATGCACCATCATACACCTTAGTAGTTGTACACTACCCATTTGTGTGATTCTATATAAAGCCAACAACCCCCTTTATTTATTTCAATGTGGGACAAATACACATTCTCATTTTCAAGCTCTTTCAAGCTACCCACTTCACCTCTATTTCTCTATGAATTTCACTAAGAAAATTACTTAGACTCATATACGAAAATTTAAGTCCTCATAGCAAGGAACAATTTCCAATCATTAAAATCCGAAATTAACATCAAGAACATAAAATACTTATGCTAAAAAAACTCCATTTTCTAATAATTACAAATATGAAAATCTTTACCATGGTTCAGGTTCACTTTACTTCTTAATCGGAATCGTCTACCTCACCAAAAATCTCTACGTAATGCATTACCTCCTTCTTTGAATAAAGTTTTTTGCCTATTATCGGCTTCACGTAATACTGCAAAAAAGACAGTTTACTATCAATAAAGCATTTACTCCCTCCGTCTCTAAATATGTTTCCTGTTTCTTCTGGACACGTTTGCCAATGCACACTTTTAATTGTTAATATCTTCAATTTCGTACTAGTATTAAATATAAAAACTTTACTATATTAAAGTACTCATAAATACGAATCCAACAAGATCACTCATGACTATATTTTATCTTACAAATTATGTATAAATTAATAATCAACCGCTTATAATGAACAGTGTCCAAAATCAAAACAGGAAACATATAGCGAGACGGAGGGAGTATCAAATGCTAGGGAACCAAACAAATTTCCCAAAAATGTCTCCAAAATGATGCGGCAGGAGTATCAAATGAGATGGACCCCCCTTGCATTCACATCAATTCCACCAATTAAACATTCTCATTTTAACACATCATCACATGCCATGATAGAGTGTATTTTATATATACTTTATAGGATTTTGTTCCCACATTTACGGTGCTTTTGTGAATAATCGTGTGGATTTAATTAGTTTTTGATGAGTTTGTTGCAGGAAATAAAAAATTGCCAAGTTGAAAGAAATCAAGCATTATTTAATGATTTTACGGTGTTTTTAGCTCGAAAGATTTATTTTGTGAAGTTAGGAGAAGAAGCGATGAAGTTCCGGTTCGTTGCTAAGTATTTTGGAGTTAATTGGGGCGCTTAACAGTTTTAGCAGGGAGCTATAGCGCAGGTTAGAGCGCTACAGCGCTTCATTCCTACTGCCCAAGACAAGCCACAAGCAAGAGAACGAACAGAGAGATCGGGGCGCAACAGCGCTGGTAGTAGCGCAGCAGCGCATGGCTGCTCTGTTTCTAGCGTTTCAGCAGATTTTGCAAGGCGCTATAGCGCGCTCGGAGCACAACAGCGCAAGGCCTCTCCTGTCCAAGGCGTGCAGCAGCAAGAACGAGCAGCAGCTACAACGCGCAACAGCGCGCGGTACAAGGGCTGCAGCGCCTGTGCTGTGCGGGGTGATTTTAAAAGCAGAATTTTCTACTCCTATTTGGAACATAATTAATTGTCTTCCAGCTGGGCCTCTAATTTAGGCAATTATTATAGTCTTGTAGCACTATATAAACGACTAAATTGCACTGTAGTGGCCAAAATATTTTCAATTTTGCACGGAGATGGCTAAATTTTAATTCATGCCAACGTGATGGCTAAATTTTAATATTTGACGCAAAAAAGGTGCTCAGACTCCATTCCGTTAAATCGACATTGACGGCGTTAGTTAGGGTTCTTCAAGAAATTTGGGGCTTTTTGATTCATTGATTTTCCGGTTGAATTGATTGATTGTATAGTTTCATATTGATGCCAGGAGTTCAATTCCATGTTCAATTTCACCGTTCTATTGTTAGTTTTGTTAATTCGAATTCTAGGGTTCTTGAGTCAAATTAGGACTTTTTTATTCTGAAATTTTCCAATTGATTTGATGATTCATATAGCTTCTAGGGGTCCTAAGGAGCATGTGTATGTGTTTAATTGCATCGTTGTTTCAGAGGATTGTGTAATTCGATCTTTGAGTTTTAACCGATCATAAAATCAATTTGTTCATGAATTCTGTTGCTTGTCTGTATAAACTGGTTCCATGGTTGGATTGTACATGTTATCAGCTTCGTTTTGACATTAAAAACTCTGAGTTTGATTTAGAAATAATTGAAACCGTAGCTAGTTGGCCGGAATCCATGTCGAGCTCGCCGGGTTTTGCTCGGATTTGATCGTTTGTTATGGTTGTAGTACTTTGTAGGATGCCCAGTGACTGTGGAACATGTTGGTGTCGATTTAGTGCGCTAAGGAAGCTCACCGGAGCTGTTGTGGCTAACCGAAAAGTACAAAATCTCGCCGGATTATTATTAACTAACGCCGTCAATGTCGATTTAACAGAATGGAGTCTGAGCACCTTTTTTGCGTCAAATATTAAAATTTAGCCATCACGTTGGCATGAATTAAAATTTAGCCACTTTCGTGCAAAATTGAAATATTTTGGCCACTACAGTGCAATTTAGTCCTATATAAACACATCTAGGTATAGTTTTTAGGCATCGAAAAATTATTGTACACACTACAATCTTGTAAACATCTTTTGGGAGATTTTTGGAGAACTTTTATTTTCTTTGAAGATTAAAGGTTTTTCTCTATTCTTATAATTATGTGTTCATCTTTTAATTCTTGTTTTGTTAATTTAATTATGAGTGAGTAGATTATTAATCTAGGGTTAAGTTGAACCCTAGTTATGTTTGATGTGTGAATTTCCAATTCCCTCAATTTGATTGTTTAATTGCTCTTGCTTATTGAGTTGTTTTAATTAACAATTACAAATCAGACGTGATTATGTATATTGTTTGAACCAATATCTAATTATCAGCGAGAGTTGGATTTAGATGGTTGTGATTTATCCAATAAGAACATGAAATTCTCCATGAGAATAGGTAGAATGGATTGTTAGGAAATTAGGGTGCTGAGATTAATATCTCTAAATTACATGATACCATGAGAATAGGTTTGATTGTATTTAAGAGAAGTCACTAATACTCGAGAGGGGTTATTGGTATTTATAGGGCGCACCTTTCCTTTTGAGGAATATATTTGATTAATTGGGGAGGAAATTCACGATTGCATTAATTCATGCTAGTGGGGATACTTAATTCTGGATGTTTTTAATATTTGATTAATATAGACACAATTCTCTTTAGCATAAAATTAGTTTAATAATTTCTCAAAATTTATTGTGTTACTTGCTTAGCCGAATTAAATCAGAAATAACTGGTGATTGATACGTTTGTCTTTGTGGGATCGACTCTGACTTACCCTACTACATAGTCAGAAGGATTTGTTAGATATTATTATTTGATAGGCATGCGACGGCCTTGTCAAATTTTTGGCTCCGCTGCCGGGGACAAATCAGTGTTAGATTAGTTAATTTTTGATTTGATTTAGCTAAGTTGTTTACTTGAGTTGCTTCAGCTATTATTCCCTTGTTATTTGATCATTGTGTCTAGTTCTCTTGTTGCATGCACACTCGAAGTTCAGGTACTGAAAATTTAATTGCTCTTGATCCTGAAATTGAAGCTACAGCAAGAAGGCAAGTAGGCAAGCGAAGGAAAAACAAGGATAAGGAAGTTATGGGTGATACAACAGCTAAAGCTCTCAGGGAGCATGGTATGCCAGATGCTACAGGCGTACTCTCCAGTATTGTCAGACCAACAGTCACAGCTACACACTTTGAACTCAAGCCTCAGTTCATCCAATTCATCTCCAATGATTCTTTCGCAGGATTGTCCACTGAAAATCCTGTTGATCATCTTGAGAGTTTTCTTGAAAAGTGTGATACAATAAAGCTGACTAATGTTAGTGATGATGTTATAAAGCTGCGCTTATTTCCATTCTCTCTTCGAGATGCAGCAAAAGATTGGTTGAAGGATGAAGGACCAAACACGTTCACTACTTTGGATAGTCTTGCAAAGGCGTTTCTACTTAAATTCTTCATTCAGAAGAAGACTTCAAAGCTTAGGAATGAAATATCTAATTTTCGTCAAGATGATGACGAGTCACTTCATGATGCTTGGAGAAAATTTAAGCGGCTTCAAAGACAATGCCCTCACCATGGAATTCCTGACTGGTTGTTGATCCAAACATTCTATAATGGGTTAACACAAGAGTTCCGGAACTTAGTTGATGCTTCTTCTGGTGGATCTATTATGAAGAAGAGTACTGAGGATGCGAAAGCTTTGTTAGACGAGATAGCATCTAATGATAATTATCCATACAGTGATCGAAATCATCCTAAGAAAGGTGGTAAGTATGATGTTGATGCTCTAACCATGTTGAATACTACTATGCAGGCAATGGTTAAGAAGATTGAGCAATTGGATGCCAGAAACACTCCATCTACTGTTGCTTCATGTGAGATATGTGGTGTTGTTTGACACACCAAACTTGCTTGTCAATACAATCCTTTTGGAATGGCGGTTGAACAGGCTAATGCTCTTTACAATCAGAATCAGAGGCCACAGTATAATCCTTACTCCAACACGTATAATCCAGGTTGGAGAGATCATCCAAATTTCTCCTACAAGAACAATCAGGGTCAAGCTCAATTTTCACAGAATAATTTCTCTCAGCCTCCTGGTTTTCAACAAGCTCAGCCGCAGAAGTCCAACTTGGAAAGTCTAATGGAAGGATTTATCTCTACTCAATTGAAGAAGAATGAGCACTTTGATTCAAGTATTAATGAGATAAAGGCTCACAACAAATTGATGGAAAACACGATCACTCAAATTTCTCAACAGCTGAGCCAACTTAATAAGCCTTCAGGCCAACTTCCTGGCCAAACTGAGCAGCCGTCAAGGGGCCATATCAATGCTTTAACTTTGAGAAGTGATAAAGAATTGAAAGAGCCAGAATTGAATGCGAGCAAAAATGTAGTGAATGCTAAGGAAAGTGAAGAGGAGATTGCAACTGAGAAACCGATAGAACCAGAGGTCGTGGAAAAAGAAAAGAAAGAATCAGAAGTTGTTCCTCCTAAACCGTACGTGCCACCTGTTCATTTTCCACAAAGGTTGGCACAAGCTAAGCTAGAGAAGAAGTATGGTAAATTCCTTGAAATTTTGCAGAAGCTACATATCAATATTCCATTCATGGATGCTATTACTGAGATGCCCTCTTATGCAAAATTCCTTAAAGATATTTTGTCAAGAAAGAGAAAAATTGAAGAAAGCTCTACCATCTCGTTAATGGCAGAATGCAGTGCCATCTTGCAAAATGATCTTCCAAAGAAGTTAGCGGATCCAGGTAGCTACTCTATTCCTGTCATGCTAGGAGATGTCGAAATCAAAAGAGCTTTGTGTGATCTTGGAGCAAGTGTCAGTTTGATGCCTTTATCAATTTGTGAAAAACTCGAGATGGGTGAACTGAAACCCACACGTATCTCTCTACAACTGGCAGATAGAAGTGTGAAATTTCCACTTAGAATTCTTGAAGATGTTCCCCTTAAGGTAGGAAAATTTTATATTCTATGTGATTTTGTTATCATGGAAATGGAAGAAGATGCAAATATTCCTATCATACTTGGGAGGCCTTTCTTAGCAACAGCTGGAGCTATCATTGACATGAAAAATGGAAGAATTTCTTTCGAAGTAGGCGAAGAGAAGATGGAATTCAAGCTGCAAAGTACAATGGGATATCCTTCTACGGATGAGACTGTAAATAGGGTGGATACACTAGAATAAGTGATCGACATGAAAGCCAAAACTTTATCATATGAGGATCCACTTCAAGCTGTTCTTGATGGTAACATGGATGAAGAAAATGAAGAATGTAAGGGTTATCAGAAGCTCTTGGATGCACCACCTTCAATTAAACTTGAACATTCTAATGTGCTACATCATGAGGAAGTCAAGGAGAGTTCCACGCCTCCTAAGGTAGAACTGAAACCCCTACCTGCATTTTTGAAATACGTGTTTATGGGCCCTAATGAAAAATATCCTATCATCGTTAGTTCTGAGCTTGATGACATTCAAATTGAGCAATTGCTCACGGTCTTGAGAAAATATAAAAATGTTATTGGGTATTCCAATGATGATATTAAGGACATTAATCTATCATTTTGCATGCATAAAATTATTCTGGAAGATGAGCAAGCGTCTTCTATTGAGCCTCAACGGAGACTCAATCCTAATATGATGGAGGTGGTCAAAAAGGAGGTTTTAAAACTTCTTGATGTAGGTATAATTTACCCTATCTCTGACAGCAAATGGGTTAGCCCGGTACATGTAGTGCCAAAGAAAGGAGGAATGACCGTGGTGAAGAATGATAAGGGTGAGTCGATCTCTACTAGAACTGTTACAGGGTGGCGAATGTGCATTGATTATCGGAAATTAAATAAAGCCACAAGGAAAGATCATTTTCCTCTCCCTTGATCAAATGCTTGAATGGTTGGCGAAACATTCTTACTTCTGCTTCTTAGATGGATATTCAGGTTTTTTCTAGAATCCTATCCATCCGAATGATCAAGAAAAGACAACTTTTACATGTCCCTATGGTACATTTGCATACCGTAGAATGCAGTTTGGTCTATGTTGTGCTCCTCCCACCTTTCAGCGATGTATGATGGCAATTTTCTTAGATTTTATTGAAGACGTTATGGAAGTTTTTATGGATGACTTCTCAGTTGGTGGAACTTCTTTTGATGCATGCTTACATAACTTGGAGAAGGTGCTTCATAGATGTCAAGAAGTTAATCTAATTCTCAATTGGGAAAAATGTCACTTTATGGTACAAGAGGGAGTTGTTTTGGGTCATGTTGTTTCAAGAAGAGGCATTGAAGTTGATAGAGCCAAGGTCGCGGTTGTTGAGCGCTTACCACCCCCTACTTTAGTCAAGGGGATAAGAAGTTTTCTTGGTCATGCGGGATTCTATCGCCGTTTCATTAAAGATTTTTCGAAGATTGCTCGACCTCTAACTGATCTTTTAGGTAAGGATGTACCTTTTGTGTTTAATGATGCTTGTGTGGAGGCTTTTGAAACATTAAAGAAAGCTCTTGTCTCTGCTCCAATAATACAACCACCGGATTGGAAATTACCATTTGTGATCATGTGTGATGCTAGTGATCAAGCTATTGGTGCAGTCTTAGGTCAGAGGAAAGATGGAAAGCTTCATGCTATTTACTATACAAGCAAGACCTTGGATGAAGCTCAGATTAATTATGCAACAACGGAGAAAGAATTGCTAGCAGTGGTGTATTCTATGGAAAAATTTCGATCCTATCTCGTTGGTTCGAAGGTTATTGTTCACACGGATCATGCAGCTTTGAGGTATTTGATGAATAAAAAGGATGCTAAACCTCATTTGATTCGTTGGATTCTACTTCTTCAAGAATTTGACTTAGAGATTAAAGACAAGAAAGGGGCCGAAAACGTGGTTGCTGATCATCTTTCACGCCTTACTCTTGATGATGATGGTGGTAGAAATCTTCCAATTGATGATGCTTTTTCTGATGATCATCTACTTTCTCTTGCAAGGATAGAGGTTCCTTGGTATGCTGATATAGCTAATTTCTTAGCTAGTGGTACTGTTCCTCATGGTTACTCATCGCAACAAAAGAAGAAGTTTTTCTATGATGTGAGGAAGCACTTTTGGGATGATCCTTTTCTTTATAAATCTTATGCAGATGGAGTCATTAGAAGATGTGTTCCGGACAATGAGATTGCTTGTATAATCTCGCATTGTCACGATTTTCCAAGTGGTGGTCATGCAAGTACTACGAAAACTGCTGCAAAGATTCTTCAGTGCGGTTTTTATTGGCCAACTCTTTTTAAAGATGTCCACCAATATGTTCATTCTTGTGATCGTTGTCAACGAACTGGAAATATTTCAAGACGTAATGAGATGCCTCTCAATGGCATTCTTGAAGTGGAGCTTTTCGATGTTTGGGGAGTAGATTTTATGGGACCATTCCCTCCATCTTTTAAGAACCGGTAAATCTTGGTAGCTGTGGATTACGTCTCAAAATGGGTTGAAGCCATTGCATCTCCCACTAATGATGCTCGTGTTGTAAGCAAGTTCTTTAAGAAGACGATTTTTCCTAGATTTGGAGTTCCAAGGATTTTAATTAGCGATGAAGGAAAGCATTTTCTCGAAAATCGTTTTGAATCTATGTTGAAGAAATATGGAGTTTATCATAAGGTGGGACTTTCTTATCATCCCCAAACCAGTGGTCAGGTGGAGATCTCTAACCGTGAAATAAAGACTATCTTGGAAAAGACAGTCGCAAAATCAAGGAAAGATTGGTCTACGAAGCTTGATGATGCACTTTGGGCATATAGAACTGCGTTTAAGACACCTATTGGGACAACTCCATATAGATTGGTTTATGGAAAAGCATGTCATCTTCCCGTTGAGTTGGAGCACCGTGCATTTTGGGCTATCAAGGGTCTGAATTTTGATATGTTAGCAGCAGGTGAGAAGAGACTTCTACAACTTAATGAGCTAGATGAGCTTCGTTTTGAGGCTTATGAAAGTTCTAAGCTTTACAAGGAGAAAACAAAGAAGTGGCATGACAAAGGGTTATTACGAAGAGAATTTAAGAAAGGGGAGCTAGTTCTTTTATTTAATTCAAGGTTAAGACTTTTTCCCGGAAAACTTTGTTCTAGGTGGTCGGGTCCGTTCAAGGTACGAAAGGTTTTTCCATATGGTGCAGTTGAATTGTTGAATACCCATGGAGAGTCATTTAAGGTGAATGAGCAAAGAGTGAAGCATTATAGAGCTGGTGAACCAATTAACGAGGAGGCGGATATTCAGTTGTCTTCCCCTTCTTCAGATTGAATGATGAGACGGTGTCGGGCTAACGACATTAAACAAATGCGCTACTTGGGAGGCAACCCATGGATTTTATATTCTTAAAAAAAAATTGTAGAAAACGCATCGCGCAACAGCGCCTCAAGTCGCGCTACAGCGCCTTATACCAACTGTTGGCCCCGTTATACCCCCATTTCTCTCATTATATTTTACAAAACCTACTTCCCATAATTTCTAAACCCTAATTCCTCTCTACCACTACAAATCCATAACCCATAAACACAAATTCCTCTTTCAAATCCATCTTTTCTCCTAACCCATCTACACTTTCTACATACCTATATACACACCTATACACACAAATCCCCTCTCTATTCCAAATCATTCAACCTCCATTAAAGCTTCAAGAGTTCTCTAATTCAAGTTTGGGGGAGTTCTTGCAAGGTTATCATCTTCAATTCAAGTGGGTATAATTATATCCTTCTTATTTATTTCGATTGAATTGAATTGTTGGAATTGGGATATTGTGTGTGGAAGAATTATTTATTTTTGGGTTTTTGAAGTTGTTGAATATTTTTTGCTAAGAGTGTGGTTATGGCTCCAAAGAGGCAAAAGATTGTGGGTAGTAGTAGTAAGCAACCTTCTACGGAGGAGGAGTTTGATAATGAAAAATTTATTTCTAGGAAGGCTCAAGATGAGTATGACGATTTAATGTTGAAGGCGGTTAATAAGGAAAGGGGTTTCGCTCCCTCGAGCGAGGATGGAGAGTTGAAGGCTATGATTAATGAGATGGGGTGGACGGCTTTTTGTGTTAAGCCAGTGGCAGTTCCGTTGAGCGTGGTAAAGGAGTTTTATGCCAATGCTAAGATGGATAAAAATGGGTTAACTATGGTAAGGGGCAAGGTTGTGGACTACGGGCCGGGGGCTATTCGTCATGTTGTGGTTCAACCGGCCAAACCTAGGGGTGCTGAGGATTGGGAACAAAAGACTCGGGCGGATGTTGACTTGGATGCTATTATGGCAGGGATGTGTGCTCCGGGCACGGTTTGGAAGTGTAAAGCGGGCACGGCTGAGCCGCTTACTTTCCCTGCGGCTGCATTGACCAGATATGCGAGGGCTTGGTTCCTGTTTCTAAGTGCTCACATAATGCCTTCGTCGCATGTCACTGATGTTACAGTCGAGCGTGCTATCGTTTTGTGGGGTATTCTAAACGGAAAATACATTGATCTCGGGTTCTTAATTCATCAGAGTATCATGAAATTCTTGGGTGGCAGCACTACAGGGGGGATTCCGCATGCTGTTATTGTTACTGATTTGTACTATAATGTGGGCGTTCGCTGGCATATTGATGAAATCCTGCAGAAGACTATTTCTAACCTTGATCATTATGCGATTAACAGGTTGGCGGAATGGCCGGGCGGCATTCCTCATCCTAGAGGTCTTGGTTATGTGGTTGCTAATGAGGGAGGTGGTAATCCGCCACCTGAGGAGAGGGTTCCTAGACGGGCAAGTAGAGCAGGGCCTTCTCAGTCACAGACGAGTCAAGGTGCTGTGGTTTTTAGTGATGCTCAGTTCAGGCGCATGATGAGGCGGCTTGATGCCTCACATGACATCAACAGTCGATTTGCTGCGGACTTGACTCAAGCTTTGGATGGGGTGTACCAGCAGCAGGGGGTTCAGGTGACATGGCCTATCTATGGATAGCACACCGTTTATCCACCTCCGGATACACCACCTGAGGAGGGTGGCCCTGATGAAGACTAGGTATGTTCCCTGTTATCCCTTTTATTGCCTTCACTGAGGACATTGAAGACTTCAAGTTTGGGGGTGATTTTAGGGGTAAGTAGTAGTCGTTGTGTTATTGTGTCATTGTATCTATGTAGAATTACAAAAAAAAATTAACCAAAAATAATTCTAGCCATGTGAAGATTACTTACGTAAATGCACTCATGCATGCTTAGAAATCTTGTGTTTATGGATGCTTTTGATTGAGAAGTGATATGTGATGTTCTTATGCACACACGTACACTAGCAAGTAGAAACTAGTAGACTTTTTGAATGTGCTAAATGATTAGAATGACATGAATATGTGCAAGGTAATTTGGTTTATATGCTTTGAATACAAGTAGGTGCGTTAGAGAGACTGTTACTTTGGGATTGATTATGTGCTTTGTCACACCAAGTGAGTTTTGAGCTTATAATGCATATCTTTTGCATGATTATTCGTTTGCTTGAGTGTTCACTTGTCGTTTGCATTGCTAGCACTTGCTTGAAGTCTTTCTTGAGATGCATGACATTAATTGATGATAAGATGATAAAGGCAATTAGGTATAACCTCATATTTCCCATAATTCCAAACCATTTATACATGATCAATTAGTTAACCCTTTGAGCCTAATCCTATTTTTTCGGTGACACGCCATGTACTTGCCTATATCCTTTTCTTGTATTGGCCTTACAGTAATTTTTTATCCTAAAATTGTCAAAGGCTAGTATTGTTCGTAAGGGAGTAATAAGGTGTGCAAAAAGGGGGGGTTTTATTGATGATCATAATTTTTGGGGAATATTTGGGGTTTGGTTGTTAGCTTTGTTAACTCGAATAACTTGTAGAAGGGGGGGTTGAATACAAGTTATTTAATCGTGTCTGATTTTTGCTTGATTATATGAACAAGAATAAACGAATGAATCAAACTCTTGTTTGCATTAATAAGATCAAATACAAACTCTACCAAAGGTGTACAATACCTTTAGCAGCTGCTGACAATACAAATCTCTCTCTCTCTGTTTGTTTCGAACTCTCGAATACAAACCTTATACAGAGCTACGCACATTCACTAGTTTGACTCACGCTCTTTACAATGATATTGAGAGAGTATTTATAATGCTACCTATCAACTAATAACAGAAAGATATAATCTATACATGACAATGTTCTGCCTTCTAGTCGATAGTTTCCTTTAATAGAAAAACTCTTTCCTTCATAATATCTTCTTGCTTGTTCTTCAAACAATGATCCTGTTTTATAGCACTTGCCAGTTTCTGTAGCATCCATAATGACATCATCAGTAACACAACTGATATCAGGATCTGTACACTGCATCAGTATCTGATCAACCATCAGTATTGGACCATCATCAGGATTTGCTCTCTGTTCCTGACATGTAGTCTCCGATACACTATTCATTCCTGACTAAACTATACAGATAACTGTCTTACACATAAATCCTAAATACAGTGCTAAATCCTTTATAAGATCAGGATTACAAGAAGTATAATGTGTAAATTCTATTCTTAACATCACAACTTATGAATTATTCCTAACAATCTCCCCCTATTTATGCTTTAAAATCTGAAGCATAAATCTAAGTTGTGGATGTCAAAACATATAACAATACAACCAGAATAGAATTTATGAATGTAAAATTATGAAGTTAAGTACCTCCTTCTCAGATGTAGACGTTTATCTAGTACTTAGAAGAAAGAATTTTAACTATTAATGCTGCTCTTCCTTTACCACTTCCTAGCTGAGATTCACCACTGTCACTCCTGGTTCTTCTTTTTACTACCCTTTGTCTGATCTTTATCTCCCCCAGCTTTATCATCCTCAGTCTGGTGGTGTTGTTGTTATTGTCTTTGAATTGTCTTTATCTCCCCCTTTTTGACATCAGCAACATTAATTCCAAGAGATTCAGAAACAGAACAAATGAGATTCATAAGAACTGCTTGATTTTCCATAATTGTGACTTGGTTATCTTCAAGTGATTGAAGTCTTGTTTGAATATCATTTTGAGAATTCTGAATATCTTTCAAAACATCAGAATGAACTTCAATGTTGGAAGTGCTTCTAGTATCTCTAGTATCAGAATCAGAAAGAACTGTATCTTCAAGTCTTGTAGAAGAAGTTGCTTGAATTGTATGATATTCAAGTAATAAAACCTGATTAGAAGTATCAACATCTTCATCTTTCTGATCTGGAACTGAAACATGATCATCATCTCCTTCACCAGTATTCTGTGTACTAACATCTTCAAATCCTGACTCCTCCTTAGAGTGATCAAAGACTGTTGATGTCTCAATTCTAGCTGATATTGGAAGTACATACAAAGGAACACTAGGATCATTAGGATCTTCATCTGGTACATATGTATCAAGAGATTGCTTTATCCTGGCACCTCTTCTGTTAATGATTCCTGCAAGCCTCTCCTTTTGCTTCTGAGCTTTAACTTCTGGCTTTGCATTGTGATGTGCTAGGTCATTCTTCTGATACATTTTGATGAATGAATAAGTACCAGCATCCATACCCAAATTTTCAGACCAAGATTCAGGAAAAACCTGATCCCAGAAATCAAATGATGGTTTCCTAATTTTCTCTCCCTTACTATGGAGTTGATCATCCATACCCTCATTCTCACTTTGACTTACTAAAGTCAACACTCTTTCTACCTCACCTTTTGCCTGGTCAGGAGCCAGCCGCTCAAATTGTGGATCTAAGTCCATCTTTTCAAGTGTATCACTCAAATTTAGATAAGTGCTCTCATGACCTACAGAAAAATAGAGTTTAGAAGAAGTTTTTATACCTGAACTCACATGGAGAGAGGGTTCCTCATTTGGCATGTTGCTTGAGGTTTTCTCCAAGGAGTGAGCTGCTATAGTCTCTGAACCCTTACAATCATCTTCTTTCCTTTCAGAAACTACAGGCTCCAGTATACCACTTTCAGGTTCTTTACTAGACTCTGATGTCTTCAGTAATACTTCATTAGACACCATAGTTAGTACATCACCGTCTTTAAGTGTTGTTTGCTGAGACACACCCTCAAGGTGGATAGACTCTGACTGAACAAAATTTGTTTGATCTTCAGAAAAATCAACCAAAGTCATTCCTCCCATATCATAGGGTATCTCACTTGCATTTTCAGTCATCACAGAAGTCCTTTCAACATCAGCTATCACAGCTCCTGAGTCATCCTTCCTCTGACTAGATGGTTCTTGTGTTACAGTGACTGTGATCTGATATTTCCTATTATTCACCACTGGTGCAATAGTATCTTCTGTTGACTGCATTCCTCTATCTACTTCCTCCAGTTGTTCACCTTGAGCTGAAGCATCTTCAATAATGACATTCTTGTCAAATAAATATGCATGAAGTGATTGAAGTGCACCATGCTTCGAGAGTCCAAATTTTTTGACTAATTGTCTTCTGACAGACACATAGAAATACATCTTCATTAAGTCAAGTCTTTGATGTAGAAGTCCATATTCATCTGGAAATAAAAGTTTTGGTACTCTTTCAACCAGAAAGTCTAGAACAGGCCTTGACAACTTCACTTTGAGAGAAATTAGTCCCATAGCCAGTCTGTATGATAATGTAGTTTCCCATGAAGAATCAATATTCAGATCTCTCTTGTCAAATACTGACATAGATGTAGCTTGATTTGTAGAAACCTGCATGATATTAGTTGGACTAGACTCTGTGTGTGTAGGTGACAATTGAATCTTTCTCCTTGTTCTCCTGATATAGTGAGCAAAAGATTTATCCTGAGAAGACTCAAGAGGTGTAGACACAGAAGTGATCTTGGGATGAGATCTTTGTTCAATAGACACAGTCTTTTGAGAGTCAGTATCTAGTAACTGTTTTCCCTTTTTAAGAACTACAGCCTTTTGAGAGACTGCAGCCTGGCTGTGACTAGGTTTTTCATCTCTTTGTGCTAACAAAGAAAGTTGAATTGCAGCCTTCAATTCTGCTCTCTCAGCAAGAGTTAAATCATCATCATCTTCACTAGAATTACTACTACTACTTGACACAACAAATCTTCTCTTCCTTACAACTGATGTCTTTTGAGAAACACCAGAGGTTGGTTTCTTTGAAACAATAGGCTGTGGATCAAAATTTGGTTCTTGAATTGTTTCAGAGACTATAATGTTTTGGGCTACTTGGGTAGACACAGGTGGGTTCTCCTCCAATTGAGATTCCTGAGCCATTTCACCACAAAAGAAAGAAGAATTGTAGAAAGTAGGAAGATGAGTTTTAAGAATTACCTGAACATGATATGGATAATGAATTGCAGGTATTTCATCTAGATTCTTTTCATTGTCCTTCTTTGTAATATCAGAGAAAATTCTCTTTTGTTGTTCATAAGAAGAAACACAATGTTCTCTACCAAATCTAGTTTCAACATCAGGAATAAAATGGTTAACAAACATTTGCATAAATCTATGATAATAAACCATTTTCCTGTTTTGATCTCTTAACCCAAGTTTAATACTCATCTGACTTAAGATAATATGACCAATGTTGATTACTCTGTCATAAAGCAAACTATAAGCAATATGTGATGTAACAGAAGTAATTTGCTGAAAAGAACTACATTTGCCAGTAAAACATTTAGCAATTTGATCAAAGTAAAAAGACCATTCCTTTCTAAGAAAAGACCTATTCAACTGGCTCATGTTATCTAGAGGTCCACTATAACCTAATTCAGACAACATAGTTCTTATATTATCATCAGATGGTACATTCTCATAACTATCAGTAACAGGTAAGCAAAGTACTGAATTAACAACAGATTCAGTAATATCAAATGAATCTTGTCCTAAATGTAGAACAATCTTACCTGATTGACTCTGAGTAGAATCAATTACCTCAGCATTCTTCCAAGCTTATGAAATAGCTACTTGATTAATCTGTGGAGATGCTGCCAATGCATAACTTAATGGTCCATTCGCCAGAAAGTCCATGATTGGATGAAAATCAGATGACACTCCTTCCTTGTTGGTGATAGCTGCAACATGATTGTTTGTCATAAAATCAAAGTCACCAAACTTGAAGGCTACTGATTTAGGTAATCTTCTCTGAGCTGCCATTTTTGATCTGAAAAGAAACTTGAAAAATTCTTGAAATGGATTAGTGATTTTGAAAACTCAAGAGTGATTTTTGCTTTAGAGAATGTAAAATTAGAGAAAGCAATTACACGATTAGAGTTTCAAAACAAATATATTTCACAAATCTTTCAGACCACTATCCCACGTTGACACGTAGATTGACAGGTGTCAGTCCCTGAAAAAATGCGGTTACCCACGATTTTTGGAAAATAAAATCCAAAATTGATTTTCATGAAATAAATCCGGGTATAAATAAGCAATACTGATCAGCTTCCTTTTCCTGATGACCTCTCATCAAAATAATCACAAAATGCAATGTGATTTAAAAATATAATTTTCAAATCCTGATGGTCACACATGAAATCCTGACCAATATCATCAGAGACTTAATATGGAGTTTTCCACGTGGCATTTTTCTTTTATCTGAAAAAGAAATAAACAATTAATCTGAACAAAAATCAATTGGTTAGATATTTTCAATATTTCTTGAAAACAAGAAATACAGTCACATGCAATAATTAGCATTTGACTTCATTAAAACTTCCAAGTGACTGTTCAGCTTCTCACGTCTTTCTTTAAAAGAACCAGACGCCTTATGCCATTCTCCAAAACCTTTCAATTTCTTTTCTTCTCAACAATGCTTCTCAAACCAAAAATCCCTTCAAACCCATTTTCCAGATTTTTCTTGATCGATGAACATCCTATTCTTGATCATCTCTTTGAACAAATGACTCTTCTCATCGAACTAATCATGAATGGATTGGTTTTCGAAAATATCCAGAGGTTTCTCCTAGAACATCCATCTGTTGGATACAATCTTCCCCTAACCTCCTCAAAACTTGAGGATGAAGAATTTGGCCGAGAGTCTGAGGTTGATCTTGATGGAGATGCTATTCATTTAAGTTAGCTGCTCTCATTCAAGTTGCCCAGACAAGGAATCCAAGAGCAAACGATGCTTTCATCCCCTGATGGATTTCTTGAGATGCTCCTTGTCCTGTACCTCAGAGTTCATATCAATAGACAAGTATAGAATTATCAATAGAAATTTAGACAGAAAGATGTTGTATTTCATTTCCATGTAATGATTTCTATTAATGAAAATACAGTTTCTTGTTATCTGCTTGTCTTTTGATTTTTGAATGATGTATAAATTATCAGTATGCAAATATCAAAACTTGCTAGCATAGACTTAACACATCACAGAATTAGATTACTACACAAAGTAAACGTCAGGATTTGAAACAATTTTCATAATCCTGATACTGACACAATACTGATGACGTCAGCATCCTGATAACAAATCTAATCCTGATGATTATTAACAAGTCTATCATACTGAAATTTATCAAGGCAAAGTGTTATAGCTAAAGCATTTAACAATCAAATATAGATCCTGACAGGAATATCAAGTCTATAAGCTAAGAACAACATACCTTGCTACTTTTGTAGATGTTAAAGATCTAAAAATTTAACATTCCTAACTCACTTACTAGTCTACTGAATGTAGTCTCATCAAGTGGTTTAGTTAGAATATCTGCAAGCTGTTTGTCAGTAGGAACAAAATGAAGTTCCACAGTACCATTCTCAATATGTTCTCTAATAAAATGATACCTGACATCAATGTGCTTAGTCCTTGAATGTTGAACTGGATTTTCTGCAATTTTAATAGCACTAGTATTATCACAAAACATAGGAATATTACTAAATGTTATACCATAATCCAGCAACTGATTTCTTATCCAAAGGAGCTGTGCACAACAACTGCCTGCTGCTATGTACTCAGCTTCTGCAGTTGAGGTTGAAACAGATTGTTGCTTCTTGCTTGCCCAAGAAATCAATCTATTTCCCAAGAATTGACATGTACCTGTAGTGCTTTTCCTGTCTATCTTACACCCTGCATAATCAGAGTCTGAATAGCCAATTAGAAAGAAATCAGATTCTCTAGGATACCACAAACCAAGATTTGGAGTTCCTTTGAGATATCTAAAAATTCTCTTCACAGCAGTTAAATGAGATTCCTTAGGATCACTTTGGAATCTAGCACATAAACAGGTAGAAAACATTATATCTGGCCTACTTGCAGTTAGATATAACAATGAGCCTATCATGCCTCTATAACTAGTATTATCCACACTCTTTCCTTTAGGATCCGAGTCTAGTTTAGTGGCTGTTGCCATGGGTGTTTTTGCAACTGCACAGTCTTGAAAGTCAAACCTTCTTAAAAGATCTTTGATATACTTTGACTGATTAATGAAAATACCAGTCTCAGTCTGTTTGACCTGCAAGCCTAAGAAATAATTTAGTTCACCCATCATGCTCATCTGATACTTAGACTGCATAAGCTTGCTAAACTTAGCACACAACTTTTCATTAGCAGAACCAAAAATAATATCATCAACATAAACTTGAACTAAAAGCAATTCACCTTTTATCTTTCTAAAGAATAGAGTTTTGTCAATTGTACCTCTTGTGAAGCCATTTTCAAGAAGAAATTTAGACAAAGTCTCATACCATGCTCTTGGTGCCTGCTTTAGTCCATAGAGTGCCTTGTCAAGTTTGTAGACATGATTTGGAAACTTTGGATCAACAAATCCAGGTGGCTGTTCTACATACACTTCTTCATCAAGTTTGCCATTTAGAAAAGCACTCTTTACATCCATCTGGTATACCTTGAATTTTGAATGAGCTGCAAATGCAAGAAACATTCTGATTGCTTCCAATCTTGCTACAGGTGCAAAGGTCTCATCATAATCAATGCCTTCTTCCTGAGAATAACCCTTGGCCACCAGTCTTGCTTTGTTTCTTACAATCATACCAGATTCATCTAGCTTGTTTCTGAAAACCCATCTTGCACCAACAATAGATCTATCTTTAGGTCTTGGTACCAGTTTCCAAACTTTGTTTCTCTCAAACTCATTTAACTCCTCCTGCATTGCAATTACCCAATCAGGATCCTGTAAGGCTTCTTCAACCTTCTTAGGTTCATTCTTTGAGAGAAAGCAACTATACAAGCATTCATTTTGAATTGATCTTCTAGTTCGAACACCACTATTTGGATCACCAATTATCAAATCTTCAGTATGATCCTTTGTCCATTTTCTAATAGGTGGTAAATTAACTCTGCTAGTCTCTCCCCCTAAGTTAGTGGTATCCCTTGTAGAAGAATTCTCTCTACCTTCAAAAACTCTCCTTTGATCAATAGAATCAGTAGATTCCATATTGCTGCTAGTTACTGATCTTTCCTCAGTAGACTCTGAAAGGTCAGTTCCTGATGGAGTAGACTCTGAAACGTCAATTCCTGATGGAATAGATTCTGAAAGACTAGTCTGCTCCGGATGATCACTGTGTTCTCTTTGATTTATTTGCTCCCCCTCAACAGTAGCATTCCTTTGAGAAGCAATAGAAATTCCTTCTGGAGAACCTTCATCATCACTTGAGAGTATCTCAGAATTCTTCAGATTTTCAAATTCCAATTCGTCATGGCTTTCATCAGTTTGCAAAATTCCAAATTTCTTATCATCAAATGCAACATGAATTGATTCCATAACAACGTGAGTTCTGAGATTATAAACTTTGAAGGCCTTAGATGCTGAATATCCTAGAAAAATTGCTTCATCCGATTTGGCTTCAAATTTTCCAAGTTGTTCTGGATGAACTTTTAGGACATAGCATTTGCACCCAAAGATGTGAAAATATTTCACACTTGGTTTCTTTCCTTTGATCATCTCATAGGGAGTTTTTCCATGACTATTTACCAAGGTACAGTTCTGAGTGAAACATGCAGTGTTAATAGCTTCTGCCCAAAAGTAGGTTGGAAGTTTTGCATCTGCAAGCATGGTTCTTGCTGCCTCTATGAGAGTCCTGTTCTTTCTTTCCACTACACCATTTTGTTGAGGTGTACCAGGTGCAGAAAACTGTTGAGTGATTCCATTGTCTGCACAAAACCCCTCCATTGTAGAATTCTTGAATTCTGTACCATTGTCACTCCTAAGTACTTTGACTTTGTACTCAGAGTTGTTATGAATATTCTTGATGAGTTCAATGATTTGCTGAGGAGCTTCATCCTTCTTGTGTAGAAAGAACACCCATGTGAACCTTGTGAAATCATCCACCATAACTAAAGCATATCTTTTCTTGCTGATAGACATAATGTTTACTGGACCAAACAGATCAAGATGTAGCATGTGAAATGGTTCAGTAATTGAATTTTCAGTCTTGCTCTTGAAAGTGGTTCTTCTTTGCTTTCCAAGCTGACATGCATCACAAAGTCCATCTTGCACAAAATTTGCCTGTGGTAGGCCTCTCACCAAATTGTGTTTAACAAGTTGATTAAGCTTCTTGAAATTAAGATGTGAGAGCTTCTTGTGCCAATTCCAGCTTTCATCACTTGTTGCTTTGCTGTAGAGACATCTAACAATTCCTTTAGATGTATCACTTAAGCTGGCTTCATATATGTTACCATGTCTTTGACCAGTTAGAACAATGTCTCCATTCTGTATATTCAAGATTTTGCATCCTTCTCTGTCAAAGATTGATTTGTAACCTTTATCACCCAGTTGACTTATGCTTAAAAGAGTATGTTTCAAGCCTTCAACCAGTGCTACATTTCCTATGATGACATTCCCCAAAACAATTGAGCCATATCCCAGAGTTTCTCCTTTGTTGCCATCTCCAAAAGATATTACTGGGCCAGCTTTCCTCTCAAACTTTGTAAGCAGGGACTTCTTTCCAGTCATATGTCCAGAGCATCCACTGTCCAAGATAATTGAATGCTTCTTTCCTGTGCCCTGCAAATAAAAAGTAACTAGTTAGAATTTTTTAGGACCCAACTTTGATTGGATCCTTTCTTACTAGATTTAGAGACAACAGACTTTGAAGATTTTGCTTTTATTTTACCTGTTGCAGAGTCAACTTTAGACTCTGATCTCACAAACTGTTTGTGACTAGGAGTTTTAGATTTCAAAGAATAATAGTCATAATACAGTTCATGATATTCTCTACACATGTAAATGGAATGAAGTAAACTACCACAATGATAACAAGCTTTTTGTGGTTGGTATTGAATTTTCTGAGTCTTGGGGAATCTGGACTCAGTTTTCCAAGAAGGTTTTTGATTGCAGTCTAGGGCCAAATGATTATGATTTCCACACTTATAGCATTTTTTCCTAGGTGCATCAGGTACATTCTTGTAATTATTCTCTTTGTTAATACCTTCTTTTCCATTCCTATTTCTCTTGATCTTGCTAGACTCTGAAAGACCATCTAATCTCTGTTTCAACTGAGACTTAGACAGAAACCCTATGTTTACATTCTTAGGTTTCTCTAACACTTTCTCATCTGAATTACTATTGTTAATCCTTTTGTGTACAACAGGGGTACCTTTTGAATCAACAAATTTAACATGATTAGGTTCAGAAACAATTTTCTTACCTTCAGATTTAGATGTGTTAGCTTCTACCTTACTATCATCATTGACAATAGCTACTTTTTCTTCTTGTCTAGCCTTATCAAAACCTAAACCATTAACCTTACCACGAATTCCACTCTCAAAGATTTCTATTGTCTTCTTACTGGAATTGTTAATGGTCTTAATCACATCTCTCTCTTCTTCTAGTTCTTTTCTGACATAGTCATAAGCCTCAAGAATAACACTATAATCATGCTTAGCTTTATCAGAACTTAACTTGTATTCTTCCATTTGAATTAATTCAGATTCAAGAAAATTATTTCTATCAACTAATTTATCATTCTTAACCTTAAGTTCATCTCTTTCACAAGTAAGAATTCTAAAATTAGTCATAAGATTCTTAAACTCAGCATGGATAGATCTAATTTCATCAGAATTTAAGCTATCAAATGAATCAAGAGAGTGAAGTGATACCTTAACAGAGGATGGAGAAGTTTTCTTTGGAGATCCAGGTTTGTCTGAACTATTGGCCATCAATGCAATGTTGTCATAATCCAATTCATCTTCAGAGTCACTGGAATCAGCCCAATCCTTCTGTGTGACCATAAGTGCATTACCCTTTCCTGAATTCCTAGGCTTCTTACACTCACTAGCAAAATGTCCAAGCTCGCTGCAGTTAAAGCACTTGATCTTGGCCTTATCAAGCTTGACAATTGTACTTTTGCTTTTGTCACTCTTCTTCTCCTCCTTCTTTTGAAAAGGTCCTTTGCTAAATCTTCTCCTGTTGAATCTTCCTTTCTTGAAAGCTTTAGCAAACATAGCAAAGAGTTCTTGCATATCAGATTCAGAATCATTGTTGTCAGAGTCCATATCAGTAGTCTCTGAATCAGAACTTTCTTTGCTTTTCTTCTTCCTTGAATTCTTTACAGCAATCTCTTCATGCTGTTCTTCAGGAAGCTTCTTAACTTCAGATTGAGCAGTAAGTGCAATAGTCTCCATCTTTCCTTCACTCATGCTCTTCTTCTGCTGCTTGTCAAGTTCATAAGCTCTCAATTTTCCATATACTGCCTCTAATGAAATCTCATCCAGATCATTAGCTTCCTCGATCGCAGATATCTTCTCATTGTAGAAATCAGGCAAAGCTTTCATGAACTTTGTATTCATATCCTCCAAGTCATAATATTTACCATGCATGGCCATCTCATTGATGAGTTTTGTAAACCTATCAAAGGTATCAGTAAGTGACTCACCAGACTTGGATTCAAAGTACTCATACTGTTGTATAAGTAATGTCCTCATATTCTTCCTGACAGGCTTAGTTCCTTCACAGTGAACCTTAAGATTGTCCCATATATCCTTAGCAGTTTTACAAGAGAGAACATAGTTAGTGAGAACAGAATCAAGACTGTTGAATAATATGTTTCTCACTTTAGCATCTTTGAGAACATTCTCCTTGTCCTTATCTGACCATTCAGATTTTGGCTTCTCTGCTGTATGTTCTGGAACAACCACACCATCAACAGTTGCTTGTCCAACGACCTTTGTTGGAACAAAAGGTCCATCTCTGATTCTGTCAAGATAATCAGGATCTGTTGCTTCCAGATGATGCAACATCTTTACTTCCCATAGAGTATATTCGTTTCTCTTGAGCATAGGAATTTTAGTATTCCCATCCTTGTAACCAGACATGATTGCAGATCTTTATGATTACTCGAAATCAACCCGCTCTGATACCAATTGTTAACTCGAATAACTTGTAGAAGGGGGGGTTGAATACAAGTTATTTAATCGTGTATGATTTTTGCTTGATTATATGAACAAGAATAAACAAATGAATCAAACTCTTGTTTGCATTAATAAGATCAAATACAAACTCTACCAAAGGTGTACAATACCTTTAGCAGCTGCTGACAATACAAATCTCTGTCTCTCTGTTTGTTTCGAACTCTCGAATACAAACCTTATACAGAGCTACGCACATTCACTAGTTTGACTCACGCTCTTTACAATGATATTGAGAGAGTATTTATAATGCTACCTATCAACTAATAACAGAAAGATATAATCTATACATGACAATGTTCTGCCTTCTAGTCGATAGTTTCCTTTAATAGAAAAACTCTTTCCTTCATAATATCTTCTTGCTTGTTCTTCAAACAATGATCCTGTTTTATAGCACTTGCCAGTTTCTGTAGCATCCATAATGACATCATCAGTAACACAACTGATATCAGGATCTGTACACTGCATCAGTATCTGATCAACCATCAGTATTGGACCATCATCAGGATTTGCTCTCTGTTCCTGACATGTAGTCTCCGATACACTGTTCATTCCTGACTAAACTATACAGATAACTGTCTTACACATAAATCCTAAATACAGTGCTAAATCCTTTATAAGATCAGGATTACAAGAAGTATAATGTGTAAATTCTATTCTTAACATCACAACTTATGAATTATTCCTAACAAGCTTGTTAGTCGAAGTTTATCTTTTGGATCATTGTTCTTGTTATTATTTAGCTCTCTTGAAAAAAAAAAGAAAAAAAAAACAGAAAAAATAAATATGAGAGCATACTTATCTTTTGTGATCCTACTTTGATTCGACTAGATAAGGTGTTTATTGGAAAATAATAAAAGTTCAAGTGTGGGGAAGTATTTATTGGTTTTAATAAGTATGGGAGTTGGTTTAATTTCATTGTCGGGTACTAGCTTTTGACTTAACCTTCTTTGGCTTTCTTGACATACCTTGTCCCTAGCCCCATTACAACCCTTATAAAAGACCTTTTGATTGTCATCGATGATGTATGTTGCGTTAAAGGTTAGATTGATATCAAGGACGAAGCATGTTTATGATATTGTTGGAGTTGAGTGAAACACTTACCCTTTGTTTTGAGTGAATATTTTTTGTGAGTGAACGGTGAGTTTTTGCTTTTGGCATAGGAGATCCCAGATTTTGTCTCAAAGATGTGCTCTTGTGTGCTAACATGTTTACCAATCTATTCTTACATTTGACATGAATTTCTATGATCTTATGCATCTTCTTTGAGTAGACTATGTGGATACTTGCACTTTAGACACCAAGGCATTGCATTTTCATTTTGATTCTTAAGTTGAAGTGGCATGAGAGGACGGGTGTGTGTAGTGTTGTGTTGATGTGTGGTCTTTTGCATGAGCTAGATGAATTTTGTGGGTATATTCACTATAAACCCTCACGAGACCTTACTCGTCCACTAGGGCTACCTAGGGGTTTAAAGGGCTTGTTACATATGTCAAATGCAACCGTGCTCACCTACGGAAGTGGTACTAATTAGTTAGTAATAGTTATTATGTTAGTTTGCACGAGGACGCGCAAAGTGCTAAGTGTGGGGATATTTGATAGAGTGTATTTTATATATACTTTATAGGATTTTGTTCCCACATTTATGGTGCTTTTGTGAATAATCGTGTGGATTTAATTAGTTTTTGATGAGTTTGTTGTAGGAAATAAAAAATTTCCAAGTTGAAAGAAATCGAGCATTATTTAATGATTTTACGGTGTTTATAGCTCGAAAGATTTATTTTGTGAAGTTAGGAGAAGAAGCGATGAAGTTCCGGTTCGTTGCTAAGTATTTTGGAGTTAATTGGGGCGCTTAACAGTTTTAGCAGGGAGCTACAGTGCAGGTTAGAGCGCTACAGCGCTTCATTCCTACTGCCCAAGACAAGCCACAAGCAAGAGAACGAACACAGAGATCGGGGCGCAACAGCGCTGGTAGTAGCGCAGCAGCGCATGGCTGCTCTATTTCTAGCGTTTCAGCAGATTTTGCAAGGCGCTATAGCGCGCTCGGAGCGCAACAGCGCAAGGCCTCTCCTGTCCAAGGCGTGCAGCAGCAAGAACGAGCAGCAGCTACAACGCGCAACAGCGCGCGGTACAAGGGCTGCAGCGCCTGTGCTGTGCGGGGTGATTTTAAAAGCAGAATTTTCTACTCCTATTTGGAACATAATTAATTGTCTTCCAGCTGGGCCTCTAATTTAGGCAATTATTATAGTCTTGTAGCACTATATAAACACATCTAGGTATAGTTTTTAGGCATCGAAAAATTATTGTACATACTACAATCTTGTAAACATCTTTTGGGAGATTTTTGGAGAACTTTTATTTTCTTTGAAAATTAAAGGTTTTTCTCTATTCTTATAATTATGTGTTCATCTTTTAATTCTTGTTTTGTTAATTTAATTATGAGTGAGTAGATTATTAATCTAGGGTTAAGCTGAACCCTAGTTATGTTTGATGTTTGAATTTCCAATTCCCCCAATTTGATTGTTTAATTGCTCTTGCTTATTGAGTTGTTTTAATTAACAATTACAAATCAGACGTGATTATGTATATTGTTTGAACCAATATCTATTTATCAGCGAGAGTTGGATTTAGATGGTTGTGATTTATCCAATAAGAACATGAAATTCTCCATGAGAATATGTAGAATGGATTGTTTGGAAATTAGGGTGCTGAGATTAATGTCTCTAAATTACATGATACCATGAGAATAGGTTTGATTGTATTTAAGAGAAGCCACTAATACTCGAGAGGGGTTATTGGTATTTATAGGGCGCACCTTTCCTTTTGAGGAATATATTTGATTAATTGGGGAGAAAATTCACGATTGCATTAATTCATGCTAGTGGGGATACTTAATTCTGGATGTTTTTAATATTTGATTAATATAAACACAATTCTCTTTAGCATAAAATTAGTTTAATAATTTCTCAAAATTTATTGTGTTACTTGCTTAGCCGAATTAAATCAGAAATAACTGGTGATTGATACGTTTGTCTCTGTGGGATCGACTCTGACTTACCCTACTACATAGTTAGAAGGATTTGTTAGATATTATTATTTGATAGGCACGCGACGGCCTTGTCATGCCACATCATTTTGGAGAGGTTTTTGGAAAATTTATTTGGTTACCTAGCATTACTCTTAAGTTTAAGTTTAAGACTCGTTATCAAGTGAGTAATGCATACAACTTTTTATGATATGATCCAGGAATAAATGTGATATATATTTGCATAGCATAAACAAGGCCTACTTTCATCCCACCAAAATAAAACCAATAATTAAAGGAAAGCAGGTGGAAACCTAAAAAGAAAAATAGAAACACGTAGAAATTATAAATAAGAAAAAACATGGTTGCAAAATCGCCAATGGTTGACAAATTAATAAAGATTGGTACTGATGTTTCATACCAACGAACCCAGCTCTGATGACAAAAAAGGAGAAACACTATGGTTTAAAATATTTTTTATGTACATTGCGGCGAAACGCAGAAGAAAAATAGTGGAAGTTGTTCGGATGATCGAACCACGCATTACGCGACAACAAAAGCAACAAAAGAAAGAAAAAGGGATGTTCAATCCAATTCCTAGATCGGCATTTACACATCACACTTCGCATTTTAAGTTAATAGTAATTTGATTATGTTGAACAAATTTGTTTGATCAAATTATCATCCACTCTCAAAATTTATATTTTAAATGCACATAACTCTACTAACACAATCTAGTTCAATATACATACACTTCACATTCAAAACGAATCAAATAAAATAACAATTTATGTCCATCATAATGAGAAACAACGGATTCAACTACATATCACTTACGACAATATATCAATCAGTAACTCAACTTGGAATAGAACTGGTGTTAATACAGAAAATATATTTATTTTGTATCTAAGGCACGGGCCAGCATATCCGCTTCAGAAAGCTATTTTTATATGGGCTTACCTGAATCAAGTCATAGCCCATTCATAATCGTATCTGAAGGATGTCATCAATAATCTATAAACATGTTGAGCCCGATCCAATGAACAATCCACGAAACAGAGCCCAATACTTTGAAGTGATGGAAAGAAATTATGTAGTTCAAAAGCTAATTCTCTAGAAGGATCTAGATACTCAACGTATTCTCTCAATATGTGGACTTTATCCCAATAAATAAGGATACATAGTCACAATTGATTACAATACTTTGTCCCAAATATCTCGCAAACTCTAATTGTATTCATCATACTTTACATATTTATTCTCATTATCTCCTCTCGGCCTTTTGTTTATCTTCGGGAAGGCTTTCAAAGCTTCACCCCAATCCAACATGATCCTCCGGCACGTTTCATCCGATTTCTGTAGTTTCCAAAATGCTTTCAACTTTCCCGGTCACCATCAAATTGGTGAACCCGGAAATCGGGTCGGATCCTGGTACAACCATCGGGTCGGATCTAGGTGCTAGTTCCGGGTCAAACCTTTCTCCAACAGGAGCTTCCCTGACATTATCGGCAAGTATTTCGGGTAAATTCATCGAGGATAACTCGTACACAAATCCTTCAAAATCATATCCAGTATTTGGATCGACAATGATTGGCAAGCCAAACGGGTGGGGCATAGGGTAGCCAAAGAACGTGTAGAAATACTTGATGCACATAGAATCGGAAAAAGGATCGACGTCAGAAGTTAGTTTCTTAATATCTTCTATAAGTTTATCAAAATCGCATGCAGGTACTCCAGATTAAGAAACAACAAGTCAAGGAGGTGCAGTTTGATGTAGAGATACATGTACAGTTCTATCAATCAACTCTATGAGTTCCATATGTGTTGTATTTAGAGATTTTGCAAGGTACGTATTTATTTGATAATTTTCATTGTACGTACAAATTGTGCATGTGTAGCCGTTTCATGTTGTAACGTATAGATATTGTTGAATTTCTGTTACTGGAATTTTGTTGCTAAAAGTAAAGTAAGATATCTTTTGGATTTTACGTTTTATTTAGTAATTATGCCATATTTAGATTTCATAAAATGGTGTACAGCTGGTATTTTGGTATCTTTGGATAAGAATTTTTTTATAAAAACTTTTTCATTTCAAATTTAAGAATTTACTCATTAATTTTAGTCACGTGAATTATAAATTTAAAAAGAAATTCAATGTCAGAAGACAACAATACCAATTGTACACCATTATATGAATTTCAAATATGACACAATTATTGCATAAAATAAAACGCCCAAAAGATATTGAGCTTTCCTTTTAACAACAAAATTCAAATAAAAATTCGACAATATTCATCGATTACAACATAAAACAACGGCTGCATGCACAGAGTCCGGATCCTCTGTCCCCTTCTTCATGCCCTTTTTGTATCCCCTGACACTCTTTTAATACAAAAAAAGCAGGGACACGGAAGGGGGCAAAGGATCCGGACTCGCACAACGACATATGTACATAAAAAGTTATCTAATAAATTCCCTTCAAAATCTCTATAATACAACACCCCCAAACTCACCACGTCGATAGATACAATTGCACATGTGTTTGTACATACAACTGCACCTCCCTAGTCCCTGCACATACAACTGCACCTCCCATGACGTTGTTTCTTAATCTTGAACAACTATTTCTACACGTTCTTTGGCTACCCTGTGCCCCACCTGGTTAGCCCACCAATCCCGACCCGGTTATTTGATCCGGTTCTGAAGGTTTTATGTACGAGTTATCCCACCCGGTAGAATTACCCGATATACTAGCTGATGATGTCAGGGAAGCTCCAGTGGGTGAAAGATCTGACCCTGAATTACCACCCGGATTCGATCCGCTGGTCATACCCAGATCCGACCCGGTTTCTAAATCCACTTGAAATCACATGGGGAAGCAAGGGCAATCGGATGACACGTGGCAGAGGATTAGGTTTGATTGGGGTGAAGCTGCGAAGAGGAAGAAAAGGCCGACAGGGAAGGCCTAGTTGGTTGCCCCGAGGGTGGACTGTGTGATCGACAAGCCTCAGATGAACGGTGCTATAGCAGGAGTCATCGATAAGGTAACAAATCTAATGTTATATCAAGTTGATGTCCTATATTATTCCAAGTTGAGTTATTGATTGAGGCTCCCGGTCCCTAGCAAACGTATGCCAGGGACATTTTATACAATATACGGTTTTTTAGCCGTCTGATCAAGTCATCAACGAACAGGATTAGAACAAAAGTTTTAGAGGAGTGTATTCAATTGAGATTCTGTTGGATTGTTAATAATCCATGATTTTAATGGAATGTATAAATCCATGGATTGTTTAAAATCTCTACAAAGATTATTTTAATTCTCTACAGATTTTGATGGATTTTTGTTGAATTACAAAATCCCACAGATTCTACGAGATTAATTTCTTTCATTTTTTTTATTTTATAATATCTATATATCAATTAAAGATAACCATATATAAATAAATAGTCCAAAATAAATATAGTCCGAAAATTTTAAAATATTGAATGATAGTATTTCAAAAAAAAAAACTAAAGATTCGAGAAAAAAAATAAAAAAAATGCTTATTCATCTAGTTATCGTCATTCATGTGTTCCTCGTTCTCATCGTATTGATCATCACCATCTTCTTCATTTGTTGCGGTACGAGGCCTAACGAGGCTATCATTCCACATGGCATTAGCACTGTTAGCTCTCCAAGTATTAGCTTCGGCCCTTTGTTGTTGTTGACTTGAAAAATTTGATCCATCATTACCACCATCCTCCGTGTCGGTAGGCTGGTTATCTTCTACTTCGACTGGAAATTCATAAGAACGACACTCTTTTCGAAGAAAATTATGGAGGCCAGCACAAGCTGGTACCAACTCTGCTTGTATTTGAAGTGAAAATGGAGGTGCAGTTTTAAATATCGTAAATCGAGATTTAAAGATACCAAATATTCACTCGACCACATTTCTCAAAGATGAATGACGGAGATTAAATAGCTCATTTGCATTTCTTGGGTGACGACCTTGACCATTAAAATCTTTTAGATGGTATCGTACCTTATGAAAAGGAGATACAAATTGGCGACGATTAGCAAATCCACAATCTACAAGATAATATTTTCCTGAAAATAAAAACATTTTAAAATATTTCTTTGAGTAATAAAATGAAATTTTACAAGATATACATAAAGCGAAAAAAATAAATATAAGTATAAAAGAAATATTACCTTGAGGAACTTCCGGTCCATTTCTCCTTGATAATGCATCATTTAACAATTTTGAGGCACTTCAAGAACATAAGGAGAGACGAAGAAAGGATAGCAATGCAGTGATGACAATGGTTATAAATGACAATATATTTTAACCTTTGTAGAATAGGTTAACGGTATAGGTTGAGAAGCATCATTAAAGTTACAAGTTGCAACCCATGGTTTCCAATGTACAGTCTATTATATTTCTAGGCCAAACTTGCATCGCATCTTCATTAATTTTGAGTACGTAGTGTATAATCTGAAAGATTCATTTGATCAAGAAAACTTAAAAAATTGCAAATTTCTATTTGAGAACAAATCCATCAAAATATTGTGTAGTAGGAACAAATTTTACGTTGATAATTTTACATATAAAATCACCTACAAATATTTCAAAATCCATGACTTTAGCAAATCTGTTGAAATTTGAATACCTTGAGATTTTGATTGATTGTTTAAAATCTGGATTGAATACCTACTGATTTTAGAAGATTTTTTAAAATCTCAATTGAATACCCACAGATTTAGAAAAATTATTTGAAATCTGAATTGAATACCTGCAGATTTTAAAAGATTGTTTAAAATCCTAAATGAATAACAGATTCTCAAATGAATACACCCCTCTTAGTAGGTATCGTAGAAAGTTTATGCGGTACGTGTAAACTCACCCGTACCGCAGAAAGTTTCTGTGGTACGTAGCTCCCCTATTTTCATACCAAAAACCCTATTATACACGTATCGTAGAAACTTTTTGCGGTACTGTATGTTGTAATATATGTTTGCTGTAGACCGGACCCCATTGATTGATGTATTGTCTTAAGAGAGATGCAGTTCAATATGTTTTTGTTACAATGGAGTTCAATTGTTGTTTTATTTGATTCGTTTTTAATGTGTAGTGTATAAATATAAAACTAATTGGGTGAAGAAGGTAAATACCCGCTTTTCACATAAAATTGATGAAAATAACAATTCTAGGGGAAGATAGGTTGAAAATAACGGATTAAATACACATTTATCATATGGGTATCGTAAAATTGATTTCTAATTAACTCTATCTTCTATTTGAAGCTTAAGTGAGGAGCACATGAACTGAATCCAAAAACCAACTATGGTTACATTAAGACCATATTCCAATACAATGGCTCCGTTTGGGGTTTCATAAACCTCGTGACTTATGGCTTATAAGGCCATAAGTTCTTATGGGGGGTGTTTGCCAAAATAAGTTTTAGCTCAACTTATAACTTATAAATCCATAAGTTGAATGTTAAGAATTCTTAACTTTCAACTTATAACTTATAACTTATTATCGATATACGTAATATATAGTGTATGTTTGGGGTATCTTAAAATAAGTAGTTTATGACTTATAAGCACTTATGTCATATAAGTGATGAGTAGAACAGTCATTAGAGTGTTTGGTAAATCAGAACTTATAATCAGTAGACTGTTTGGGTAAATCAGAACTTATAAGTTATTTTTTTTTTTACAATTTTCAAAATATTATTTTTTTTATATATAACAATGGATATCAATGGATAGATCTCGATGAATAGAGAAATTTGATATATAAATATCAATTTTCTAATGAATGGATCGAGAGATATATGGTTTTGAAGATTTGAAGGATATTATATATTGCGTATATCGAGAATAAGTTATAAGTTATAAGTTGAAAGTTAAGAATTCTTAACATTCAACTTATGGGTTTATAAGTTATAAGTTGACCTAAAACTTATTTTGGCAAACACCCCCCATAAGTGTTTATCGCCTTATAAGACATAAGTTAACAGTAAAACGGGGAAACAAACAGGCCCATAATATCCTTCAAATCTTCAAAACCTTATATCTCTCGATCCGTTCATTAGAAAATTGATATGTATATATCAAATTTCTCTATTCATCGAGATCTATCCATTGATATCCATTGTTATATATAAAAAATAAATATTTTGAAAATTATAAAAAAAAATTAACTTATAAGTTCTGATTTACCCAAACAGTCTACTGATTATAAGTTCTGATTTACCAAACACTCTAATCTCTGCTCTACTCATCACTTATATGACATAAGTGCTTATAAATCATAATCTACTTTTTTTAAGATACCCCAAACATACACAATAGTATTCTGCTAGAATATCTAAATTGCGAGATCGAATTACCTGTAATCCAAAAGTTTGCAATGTCAACCACAAACTATCCTGACAAACTTAATATCTGCATGAGTGCTTGGCAAATGGAGAGAATCATAGATTTTTGCTTGAAACGTTTCTGTATCATAGTCAGTGGAGGAGGCTTCAAACGTGATATGATAATCAAACCTGTAGCAGGACCCAGTGGCGGAACCAGGATGTTTTTGGACCCCGGGCTAATCTAGCTCTATATTCCGGGGTGGGGAAAATTTCAGGGTAAGCCGCGCGAAGCGCGGATTTTTTTTTCACTAAATCATGCAAAAATTGGATATTTTTCACTAAATCATACAAAAATCGGATATTTTTCACTAAATCATACAACAAATGGATATACACACAATTAAAAACCAAACTTATACCTCTATTTAATATTTCAACAAAGGCTAAAAAATTATATATAGCCATTTTTAAATTTGACCCCGGGCTAAAAAAAAAATTTACTTGTTTTTTTTTCCCCGACCCGAGCTGGCGCCGGGGCCCTCCCCTGGTTCCGCCCCTGGCAGGACCTGTATAGCAGGCTTTGTCATTGCCTTGAGCACTTTTACTTTGGCATAACTCGTACCCTGTAAACATAGATTGTCGAATAATTTCATCATTGTTACTGTTTCGAAATTGTTGTAATAAAAAGAATTCAAAAGAATAAAGATTCCGAAGCTAACATTTTCAATATTACATTCGCCAATCGCATACTGGGACAGAGTAACTAGGTACAGTTAAACCTCGATTAAGTAATATTCGATAAAGTAATAAACTCGCTTAAATAATAAATTTCGTCGATCCCAACTTGGGCCAATGTAAAGTAATATTCTCGCTAAAAGCATAAGATAATAAAAAATTAGAAAGTCATTAAGGGTCCAAGTAATATGTAAAGTAATAATTTCATAATTATGTATATATATATATATATATATATATTGTTAGGATCTAGAGTGCGGAAGCGATATAATTCAACCAAAGATTTAAAGAGAAAAATATAAAGACTGTAAAATAACACCGGGATTTTTAGGTGGAAAAACCCTCTTTGAATAGAGGTAAAAAACCACCGGCGAGAGAGCCAAAAATATCCACTATAATAAAATGGGAGTACAAGAATATTTCCTTCTAAGGCTGACAGAGAATAGCCCAAATTAACAACTCTCTACGGGTTAAATAATTATACCCGAAATATAGAAAGAGAGGATGAATAAGAGAGGAAATATAAGAGAGGAGGTTGTGGTGTATTTGAGGTGTGTTGTTTGTGTTGTGGTGCATTTAATTGATCACCAAGCATGGGTATTTATAGTACCCGGATGTAGTGTGAATAAGTAGTGTGAAGCCATCCATTTTTCTTCCTGCACCAACTCCTCACACCCAAAATTCTTCCTGCCATCCTTTACCAAATCCAACCAATTAGTTTGTAGCCCACCATAGTCATTTGACTTGTGCAATGGTGAGCCACCGTCCAACAAATCTCCACCTTGACTCACCATTCAGCAAAAAAACGCTCTTCTCGCCATGAACACCTTGATCAGGTGTGGATGATACCAGCTAAGTTAAGACAATGATCAAACTTAGCTGATGGAAGTGGCTTGGTTAACATGTCTGCAGGATTATCGGCTGTATGAACCTTCTCGACAGTAAGATTTCCTGCAGCAACGGTATCTCGGATAAAGTGGTGCCTTATATCAATATGCTTGGTCTTGGAATGATATTTGCTGTTCTTGGTTAAATGGACAGCACTCTGACTATCACTGAATACTACCAGAATATCTTGTTGTATACCAAGTTCGCTTACCAAGCCTCGGAGCCATATAGCCTCTTTCATACCTTCAGTAGCAGCAATGTATTCTGCTTCAGTGGTTGATAATGCCGCAATGGCTTGTAATGAAGAATACCAGCTGATTGCAGAACCACACAAGGTAAATATATAAGCAGAAAGAGATCTTCTCCGATCTAAGTCACCACCATAGTCAGCATCAACATATCCAACTACGCCTCCGGGATCAGCTCTGTGTCTATCAAATACCAAACCAATATCAGATGAACCCTTCAAATAACGAAGAATCCATTTCACTGCATCCCAATGTTGTTTTCCTGGATTGTGCATGAATCTGCTAACCATACTAACAGCATAGGCCAAATCAGGCCGGGTACACACCATGTGAAAGGCAGAGTGTATTAACTTGTAACACTATAACTAATGTAACTCAATTAAACGAAAAGATACTTAACCAGAAGACAATCAAGAACAAGAAGTCACAAGGAATCAACACAAAATGAAGACAAGGTAATTGATACAATTGAACATGTTAACTATGATCAAGCCAAGAAGAAATCATTGAGAGAAGTTCAAGTCAAAGTTGTTCAGGCCTCAGTGATTTGAGAATTCGAGATTCAAGATCATAACTATCAGTATCAACAAGACCAATTGATTTCAAGTGAACAAGAAGGAAAGCAAATATTGGAAAGCCAAGTTACTAAGTGAATATGGTAATTTATTCAAGAAACAGAAACACTATCAAGACTAGTCACCTATGAACCAGACCAGTGCATCAAGTGTCAGGACATTGATAGCAAGTTTATGTCAGTAGTAAAGATCCATGTTCAAGAGCTTGTAGAAGAACAAAGAAGATATGAAGATATCACAAGCTCAAGATGTGCATTGAAGTTTCAAGTTGAAGACCAGAATATTTTCTAAGTACTAAATGTTCTAGATGGCTAAGTCGAAATTCTCAAGTAGAAATTCTACTTAGAATTTCGAGATGGCTAAGTAGAAATTCTCAAGTAGAAGTTCTACTTAGAGTGCAGCTTCAACATGACACATGGCATCTTCTGATTGGCAGATTTCCAAGCTTTCAAGATAAGACAAGATTTATGTGGACATCATTGGGCCACGTACATCTTAGTCTTTAAAGACTACAGGTCATAGATTACATGTAGTATAAATAGAAGCACTTGTGTAATGTTTTAGTTAGTGAGCAATATTGAGAAAAACACAAGAAAAAGAGAGAGAGTATTCACAGAGCTTAGAATCATTCACTTCTCTCTCAACTTCTGTTATACTTTGTAATGAATGTTGTAGCAACCTTTTCAAGTTATATATAAAAGAAATATATTCCTTGAATCTGTGTGTTCACTTATTGCATCGTATTTATTGCTTCTCAAAATCGAAAAGTTGTATTCACCCCCCCCTCTACAACACATTTGGACCTAACAATTGGTATCAGAGCGGATGTTTAACATACAAAACATAGATCCTTGTGTTTAGTAGAAGAATCGTGAGTTTTCATTTTCTAGATCTACTTTTCTAAATTTCTAGAAAAGTCAGCTTTAATTCATTTCCAGTGAAAACTCATCCAGAAAAAATTATTTAAATACTCCAGGAGTGATTATTTGGCTTGGGTGTATTTTAATTAATTTTTGTGAATTAATCTGGGTTCATTAATATTTGGTGTTCTTGAGTGTTCATCATCTGTTCTTATCAAAGAATATAACCCAGCAACTTTTCAATTTCCTTTTCAAAGAAATTATAGTCAAAAAGGTGTTTTTGGTACTTTTGATTTGATTATTATTCCTTAGCCGAAAGCAAAAGAAAGTGTACTCAGTGCTTAGCAGGTGGGTTAGTCACTTTCGGCGTGTAAAGCAATCAAAAGTCAAAAAGGTGTTTTAGTGGTGATATTGTTTATTCAATATTAAAGTAATCTGCAGAAGAAAATTATTCTAAGGACAAAAGTTCTACATAGAATTTCTACTTGAGATTTTCTACATAGAATTTCGACTTGGACAATTTCTACTTGGTGAATTTCGACTTGGACAATTTCTACTTAAGAGAAATTTCGACTTGAGCAAAAATTTCTACTTAGAGAAATTTCGACTTGGCAGAAGTTCTACATAGATATTCTACATAGCCTAGTCTTGGGTACTTAGAATTTTTTAGTGACAAGATTTGAAATGGCTCCTAAAAATTCTTTCAAGATCCCAATGTTCAACCGAGATCACTATGAAGAATGGGTTTTCAGAATGAGACTCTACTTAGAGACAATTAACCCTGAGTATCTGGAAGTCCTTGATAAGGGTAAATTCGTTCCAATGAGAGCTATTCCTGAGCGTACGGAAGGAGAGGAGGTTATACCTGCTCGGTCTGAGCCTAAAAAGGCAGCGGACTTTACGGATGCTGACAAGGAGCAAATAGCTTATGACACTTCTGTAAGACAAACCTTGATGGAATCTCTCGATCATGAAATGTTCAACATAGTCAAAGGTTTGAATACAGCAAAGAAGATTTGGGACAAGATAGAAGTTGTCATGGAAGGATCTGCAGAGGTTAGAAGCAACAAGACACTTATACTCAAGATGGAGTATGACACCTTTAGAATACGAAAAGGAGAAAGCATAACAGATGTCTACCTACGATTCAGTCAGTTGGTATTGGATTTGAATCTGAGAGGTGTTACTCTCCCCATGGTTGAGACCAATACGAGATATCTGAGGAACCAGCCAAAGAGCATTGAACATAGAGTCTACGCAATCAGAGAAACCAGAGATTTGCATACAACTTCTCTGGAAGAGTATTATGGAATATTAAAGACCTATGAGCTGGAGACACTTCAAGATCAAGCATGGGACAATGATTCAAAAGGAAAAGAAACTGCATCAGGATTAGTTGCTGATGAGGAAGAGTCTAAGAAGGCAATGGTTGCAGCAAAGCCTAAATCATCACTTGCACCACATCAAGTTGATAATGATGACGAGTGCGCATCTAACAGTGATGATGACTACTTCACCCAAGAAGAGCTGGACAACATGGACGATAGTGTCGTGGCATACATGGCAAGGAAGTTCAGCAACATGAGATTCAGAAAGAGCAACCGACCACAGAGAAATTCTTCATCTTATTATCGGGCTGCTAAGGGTGGTGGTAGTTCGTCAGGCTACCAAGGTAAAGGCAAGAGTACCAGCTACAAATCTCCTTTGGATTTCAAAATGAAGTTCAAATGCTATAACTGTGGAGAACCTGGACACTTTGCCTCGGACTGCAAAAAGCCTAAACAGACTTATCCAAAAGAGACATTTGAAGCCCTCAAAAGCAAGTATGAATCGCTGGTGAAAGAAAAACATGGTAAAAGAGCTTTAGTAGTAACAGAAGGAAGAGCTTGGGATGATTCAGATGAGGAAGATGTTACTAATGTAGCAAACTTTGCGCTCATGGCTGAGACATCAGAGGAACCAGAGGTACCAGTTCTAACCCTTAAAGTAGAAATGTCTATTGATGATTATAAGGAACAGAACGGGGCTCTTAGCGAAGAGATCTACATGTTGTGCAAAAGCCTAGACACTTCTCAAAAGGAACAGAAAACACTTGTCGCCAAAAGCAGAATGCTTGAGGCAAAAGTGGAAGAGTTAGAGGCTGCTTGCACTGTAGATACTTCCCTAAGAGATTTTATTAAATCTTTGGAACACAAGCTCGTCCTTAAGGAAGAAATAGAATCATGTTTAAGGAACAAACTAGCGGAGTTAGAAACTAAATGTGAAGCTTACAAACTAGCTGCTAGTAAAGTGTATGTAGATAATGATGTGTTTAAGAAGATAACTGGAGTAGGTGTAGGACTTGATTATTCTAATCTTTCTAAGAAAGATGGGAAGAGACCTATAGACACTAGTTCCAGTGACCTTAAAAATGATATTCCTAGCATTTTTAAACCTTCTGTCAAACCCATCTACAAACACCTTGTTCCTAGAATAGAAGAAGAAGAGACTGAATTGATAGCTAGATATGAGATTGAGATGGAAGATCGTCAGAACGCACAACCTATAACTCCTATTAAACAAGTTAAAATCAATTTCCCTAGTGATGAATCTAGACTAGGAATAGGAGCTAAGGCTGTTAAACAACCAGGGAAGAAAGGCATAAAAGAGGTTAAGGCTGAACGAATAAAGAAAGCATGTTATCACTGTAAATCTACTGAACATCTTTCTTATGCATGCACTGCTACACATGCCATGCCTACCACACACACTATGAATAATCTGCATCAGAATCATGCACAGTGTGGTCAACCTAATTGTATGCCATGCACTTTTAACGTCATGCAAACTTTTGTGAATTTAATGAATGCATCTAGCCAGTCATGCTCAAATACTGCTGCTAGTTCAAACAACAAAAAGAAGTTTGGGAGAGCCAAGACTGTCAGTCCTCCTAAAGTTAGGAGTGACAAACCTTCTCCTAGGACTGATAAATATGTCAAGTCTGAGAAAGGAAAGGAGGAAGTCGAAAGCTCTAGTTATGTTAAGAAAAGTGCATCTCCTGTTGTTAAATCTGTTGATTCTAAATCTTATCGAAAAGCCGGGCCCAATCAAAGTTGGGTTCCGAAGAAAGTCTAATCAATCTGTTATTGCAGGGCATTAAGCAAAAGAGAAATAAAGTTATATGGGTGCTAGATAGTGGAGCATCGAGGCATATGACTGGAAACAAGTCCCTGCTTACAGAGTTGGTTATGAAAGCTGGCCCTTATGTTACCTTTGGAGATGACAGCATAGGTGTGACAAAGGGATATGGCAAACTGAAAACTGGCAATGTCATCATTGAAGATATTTCCTATGTTGAGGGATTAAAGCATAATTTGTTGAGTATCAGTCAATTCTGTGACAAAGGTTACGAAATTGTCTTCAACAAGAAAGGTGTATCAATCACTCACATCAAGGAAGGCAAACTGGCTTTGAGAGGAGTTCGAAAGGCAGATCTTTTTGTTGCAGACATGGATTCAGCAAATCAGAATGAAGTCACCTGTTTCTACAGCAAAGCTTCGGATGATGAAAGCTGGTTATGGCACAAAAAGTTATCTCACTTAAACTTCAAAACGATGAATGCTCTCGCGAGGCGAGAATTGGTGAGAGATCTACCTCAAATGGAGTTCGCTCCGAAAGGACTCTGTGAAGCCTGTGAAATGGGAAAGTCGAAGCGAGCCTCGCATAAAAGCAAGGAAATTTCAAGTATCACTGAGCCTCTGCAACTTCTTCATATGGATTTGTTTGGCCCAGTGAATGTCCTATCTTTGTCTAGGAAAAGATATGCATTGGTAATCGTGGATGACTTCTCCAAGTATACATGGGTATTGTTCGCAATGACGAAAGACGAAGTACCTTTCTTAATCATTGATCACATCACTCAAATTGAGAATGTTTCAACACTTACTGTGAAGATGATTAGATCAGACAATGGCACTGAATTCAAAAACGCAGTGCTAAATGACTTCTGTGTATCTAAAGGAATACGTCGTCAGTACTCAGCACCGAGAACTCCACAGCAAAATGGAGTAGTTGAAAGGAAGAATAGAACATTGGTTGAAGCAGCAAGAACTTTGTTGTACGATTCGAAACTTCCTCTGTATTTCTGGGCAGAAGCAGTGAGTACCGTGTGTTACACTCAAAATCGATCCTTGATCATAAAAGACAAAGAAAAGACACCATGTGAGCTAATGAACGGCAGAAGACCAACAATCAAATATTTTCATGTATTCGGAGCAAAATGCTATGTACTTATAGATGATGAAAATCTAGGCAAGTTTGCAGCAAAAGCTCGTGAAGGAATATTTGTTGGTTACTCCACAGATGTGGTAGCAGCTTATAGGGTGTTCTTAGTAAATGATCGAAAAGTGACTGAAAGCTACAACGTCAGATTCGACGATACCAAACTATCATCAATTTCAAGAGATTCTAGTGAACCCGAGTCCCTAAAATTTCAGAATCTGGACTTAGAAGATCTTGAAGATGAACCTGAGTTGGTTGTCCCATTAAATGTTCCAAGTGTACGTGAAGAACCTGAGTCTAGTGAACAAGCTAATTCTACAAGATCAGGAGAGACTTCTTCAGTACGAACCGGCAACAACTCAGGGGGAGTAAATAGCAGCTCAAGGACTACTGTTCAAGGCTCGAATCGAGTTGACTCTAGTTCTGTAGGAGCTGGCACTAACTCAGGGGGAGTTAGTGAAAGTATTCAAAGTAGTCAGCACCACAATTCAGAAAGTCATGCTGAATCATCAAGACAATTTCCAAGAGAACGAGTATGGAATAGAGACCATCCGTTTGAATTGATTATTGGTGATCCAGATGCTGGTGTGTCTACTAGAAGAAATGCAAGAGCTGACCTGGCTAATATTTGCTTATATTCTGGGTTCTTATCCAAGCTTGAACCTAAAGAAATAGAAGAAGCTCTTGGTGATGCTGATTGGGTGATTGCAATGCAAGAGGAACTCAATCAGTTTGAAAGGCAGAAAGTTTGGAAACTGGTACCCTGACCAAAGAACAAATCAGTAATTGGAGCTAGGTGGGTATTCAGAAATAAAATGGATGAAAACGGACTTGTAACACGAAACAAGGCTCGTTTGGTTGCAAAAGGTTATTCTCAGCGAGAAGGAATTGATTATGATGAGACCTATGCACCAGTTGCAAGACTTGAGGCAGTCAGGATGTTTTTGGCATTTGCAGCACATAAGAACTTCAAGGTTTTCCAGATGGATGTGAAAAGTGCCTTCCTGAACGGAGAGTTAGAAGAAGAAGTGTATCTGGAACAGCCGCCTGGCTTCATTGATCCAGAACTTGTAGATTTTGTGTATCTTCTCTTCAAATCTGTCTATGGCCTCAGGCAATCCCCAAGATGTTGGTATGAAACCCTATCCGTATTCTTAATTGAAAGTGGTTTTACTAGGAGAGTAATTGACAAAACATTGTTCTATAAGAATGTGAAGAATGATTTAATACTTGTTCAAGTATATGTGGACGATATTATCTTCGGGTCATCGAATGAGCGCTTGTGCGAGAAATTTGCTAAGCTAATGCAAGACAAATACGAGATGAGCATGATGGGAGAGCTGTCTTTCTTCCTTGGATTACAGATCAGTCAGAGAAAAGATGGTATCTTTATCTGTCAATCCAAGTACGTCAGAGATTTACTCAAGAAGTATAATCTAGAAGATGCATCAGCAGCCAAGACTCCCATGGCAACAGCCACGAAGCTTGATGAAGACAAATCAGGTAAATCAGTTGACATCACAAGCTATCGAGGTATGATTGGCTCACTTCTCTATTTAACTGCAAGTAGACCCGATATAATGTTCGCGACTTGTTTATGTGCAAGATTCCAAGCGGATCCTAGAGAATCACATCTCATAGCCGTCAAAAGAATTTTTAGGTATCTCAAGGGCACACCAAATCTAGGAATTTGGTACCCAAGAGATACAGGTTTTAATCTAATTGGCTATACGGATTCAGATTATGCAGGTTGCAGGATTGATAGGAAAAGCACATCTGGTGCTTGTCAATTTCTTGGCAGAAGATTGGTGTCCTGGCAAAGTAAAAAGCAACATACAGTATCTACTTCTACTGCTGAAGCTGAGTACATTGCTGCTGGAAGCTGTGTAGCTCAAATACTGTGGATGAGGAACCAATTGAAAGATTATGGCATGGAGCACAAGAAAATTCCAATTATGTGTGACAACACAAGTGCTATTGCCATAACCAACAATCCTGTAGATCACTCAAGAACAAAGCACATCGACATCAGGTATCACTTCATAAGAGAACATGTCGAGGAGGGGACTGTGGAGCTACATTTTGTGCCCACAATGCAACAAATTGCAGATATATTCACCAAACCTCTTGATGAAGTAACATTCAATAGGTTGGTTGGTGAATTGGGAATGCTTAACACAAGTTAGTAAAGCCTTCTATCTGTAAAATCCATGGTTATGTTGGTATATGCAAGCTATTTAATCATTATGTGTTTAGACTTTAAAATGCCTAATTAATGATTATTATAGGATGCATATAGTGTGATTTTGCATGAATTCAGTGTGTTTTAAGTGTCTTTTATAGCACAAATCTGTGAATTTATGCTTGTTAGATTGCATGATCATAGGGGGAGTTAAATTCATAATATTCTAAATATTGCATGATTTTTAGATGAATTTACCTGTGTTTTTCATGTAATTAGAGGCCTTAGAATTATCAAGGAATGTTTTAATTATGTCATATATTAAAATCCTTGAATTGATATTTATATTAATTTGACAAAATTAATTGTTGAGTTTTTCAAAGAAAAATTGTCAAATTAATCTAAGTATCTTCAAAATTTCGAGTTAGTGTCTATCTCGAAACTCATCTAGAAATTCGACTTGAATTTCGATTTGAGCTTCCAGTGTGAAGTTTTGAAAATTCTAAGTCTGGGAAGAATTTCGAGTTAGCCTCTATCTCGAAATTCAACTCGAAATTCGACTTAGAGTTCGACTTAGAGTTACCAGTGTGCCTATCTTTATTTTCTTCAAAATATTCGAGATAATTTCTATCTCGAACTTTATCTCGAAGGTTGAGATAAGTTTCCATTTTTGGAGATATTTTTGAAAAGAACTGAGAAAATTTCGAGTTATTGAATAATTTCGAGTTAGACTCTATCTCGAAACTCAACTCGAATTTCGACTTGATGTTCGAGATAGAGCTCTCAGAAGGGGATTTATTTCGAGTTAACTCCTAACTCGAAGTCTATCTCGAATTTCTACTTGAATTTCGATATAGATTTCCCTAGTAATGTTGGTAGTGTGTGCTGTTTACATGGTCTTAATAGATAAATGGTAAAGGTTTTCGAGTTAACAGCTATCTCGAACTCTATCTCGAACTCTATCTCGAAGTTCGACTTAGAAAGTTCGAGATAGACTTCGAGATAGACTTCGAGATGGAATTTCGACTTGAGTGTTCCCTGTATGTACTTAATGTTTTTCACACTTTTTAACAGGGACATTTTAGTCATTTCACAGTAATGTCTATATATACATCTTTAACTCGATGTTTTTCTTTCACTTTTACCTAATAGAGTTTTACAGCCGCACATATACATACAGGCGATTTCATATTCTCAACCATTGATTCGTGATTTTTGTGTCAAATCTCATACGGACAACGAATTAATGCCCATTTTTTGACTGCTATCACTTGTGTGTTACCATTAAATCTCTGTTCTTGTGTGTTTGTGTCATTGTTCATCCTTCTTGAGATATATACACACGTATATACACACACGAGTTTACAGATCTGTTCAAAAACGTTTTTAAACACACACTTCACTGTTAGTGGAGAGTTAATCATTGGTTTGAAATTTGCCTTCCATTAACTGTTAATTGCATCCCGTAGTTTGATTTCTCAAAAAGGAACTTTTGTTGTTCTTGATAAATTAAAAGGGATTTAACGGTTTATTCTAAAATTCATTGTTTTAATCCCGTAGTTTAATTTTTCTGAAAAGGGACTATTGTTGTTCTTGATAAATTAAAAGGGATAAAACTGTTAATTAAAGATTAATTGTTTTTCAGAAATTAAAATTAAAATTTCACATCTTTTTAAAGAAAAACTTTTAATTAAAATGGCTCACCAATTTTCACTTGCCAAAAACAATTTTTATAATATTTCTACGGAAATTGGTGATCAACTCCCGCGCTTTAAGTCTTGGATACGATTTCTCAATTTGTATTCCAAAGCTAGCGATGCTTTTACTGCTAAACCTACACTAGTGCATGATGCTTTACAGCAATTATGGACTAGTGCGGTTTCTTTTGGGAGCAAATCAACCCCCTTTGGTTTCAGGTTTACCTTAGCGGGTCAGGAATATGTGGTGACTGAACAAATTGTCAACAAGGTTCTTGGATTCCCTGTTAAAGATGCTTATGATCCAGAACCTACAGCTGCAGATCGCCTCAGTTTCTTTGAAGAAATAGGATGTTATCCTCCGACTGGCCGGATCACTGGAAACATCCAAAAACAATTTCTTCATGTGGAATGGAATTACTTTTTCGAGGCCATCACAAGATGTTTTCGGGCACGAGAAAGCGATTACCATCAAATTTCCATTCCCATGCAAAACCTTGGAATTGCCCTAGCAAGAGAGCTGGATATAAATTATGGACGAATAGTTCTCTCTGAGATAGTGGCTGTGATGGGATCTCCTGCAAGCAGAGACCTCAACACTACAGATGTTGTCTGCTGGTTTCCTCGGTTCCTACAGATGCTGATTAATCATTTAGTACCGAAGGATGCTCTTGCTGTTAGACGGAGTTTTGCCAGTGGTCCATCATCTGCACCGCTAGGGATGGGCACTAAGTCACTTTCAACAGTTGAAAATCAGGATAAACATCATGGAAAACCGATGTCTGTTCCTGAAACCTTACAAAAGTGGCTTACATATGATGAGGGAGTTACTACTTTGATGGAATTCTCGCAAGCTTCATCACATGCTCAGAATCGGTCTGCTCATGCTGAGGCATTTGAAGAGATTCCTGATGAGCAAAGCGGTGATGGACAAGGTAATGAATCAGGTAATCTCTCTCTACATTCTACTCATTCCTCTTCCTATGTTTCTGATTCCATGACCCAAGAGACTGCTAGCCCGCAGAATCTATCCCAGGGTAAGAGCCATATTTCTAATTCCTTGTCATCCAAGTCACCGGAATCCAAACAGCCAGCACATATAGATGTAGGAAATGATGAGGAGAGTGAATCCGAAGAGCAGCAACTTATTCGAAAGAAAGCCAAAACTTCTCATGCTGCTACTTCTAAACGTCAGTCAAACCCTAGAGTGTCACACGCAACCACTCCACCTCACGAGAGTGGTTCACCCCTTGAACAATCTGCACATAGGGATTTTGATTTTGATGATAATTATGTACCTTTTGAAGATGCTGTTACTTCAAAAGGACATGAAGCTTTAAAAACTTCAGCCGTACCTTCACCGGTACGTACTGATGCTACAAAGAGGATCGGTTCTGATGTTGTACAAGAACACTTTGTAGCCTCTCAGCCTGAGATTCCAACTCAGGAACAAACAGCAATTGATCCCATAACTGCAAATTATATTCCTTATTCAGTTTCTGCAGGTACTGCTTCATATTTTGGATCAATTATTGAAGACATACACGAGCGTGAGACAGGGAGTGTGTGTGAGAGGTTAGGGAGAGAGGGACCTTCATTTTTAAGGCCCGAAACCGAGCGCCAAATACCAACAGAACTAGAATTAGAGCGAGGTCACCTAAACCAAACACCGTCCCTTAATGCTGAAAATCTTGAATCTCGGTTGTCTTCTATGGAAAGTCAAATGAAGCAGTTTGGGCAGTCAATGGGGCAGTTAGGGATGAATGTTGGAGATAATCAAAGGGCACTTGACGACTACGCAGCACGAATGGCACTTCAAGCTTCAGCTTTTACTGATTTGAAAAATCAGGTAAATGACATGGGCCATGCTGCTGGTGTCTTGGGAAACACCCTGAATGACAGGATGGGAGCAATGGAGCTTACAATGGATACTCTGGCCGTGGAGATAAGCAGAGTTATGTTCGCAATCAGAAGTTTTGTGCCCCAGGAATGTTTCGCGCCGCAACAACCTCCCCCCGATGCTGGTACAGGTGGTGCTAGTGGAGCAGGAGCCTATGGTTCCGGGTTTGAAGATTTTGATGCAGCTGGTGGATCTGGAGACCAGGGTGGAGTTCAGGATAACTCACCTAAGGGGGAGAGTATAAAGAAGACGAGACAGCAGGGAGTTCAAATCGAAGAAATTCAAGAACATGCTGATCTTGTAAAAGAAATGGAAGTTGAGCCGTCTATTGATGAAGAGGCTCTAAGAAGGAAAAAGGGTAAGGCAATAGCGATTGAGCCAGATGAGCCATTCGTTGATCTGAGTCATCAAGAAAAAGTACAGGAGGTACTCGACTCAGATTCCGATATGGAAGACGCACCGTTGAAACATGCTATAAAGAGATCATTGAAGGATCAAGGTGGAGGTGCTGGAATGTCTTTCGGATTGCCTGAAGAAATTACTGTCGATGAGGAAACCCTTGAAGCTCAACAGTTAGCCTTGGATCAAGCTGAGTTCTTTAAAATGAAGCAAATGCAAGGTCGTGCTGCGTTTCAGGAAAAGAAAGCGGAGCTACAAGGAAAGCAGTACGATTATGAGCTTGCAAGGCTAGCTGATCCTCAAATCGATCTGGACAATAGAAGGATAGGAAAGAAGTGGGATGACGCAAGGAAGATATTGATGGGACCATGTACAAAAGGAGATCATAACAAGGAAGCAGATGATCTGTTCTACAACCTAAATTTGCAGAATCCAATGGCTGCTGACTACATAAATGCTTTAAAGAGATTAATTTCTAAAGTCAGGGTTGGATACAATTCAACGCAAAAGGAGTGGCAGGTTATTTTGTCTTTCACAGAAGGAGTCCCGATGTCTTTCATGTATGTGGATGATCAATTCATGACGAGAAGATCTGCATCAGAGTTGTTCTTGCTAGCAACAAAAATTCAATACTCTCATTCTGAGAATCTAAGCATTCTGTATAGGGATCAGTTAATGCGGCTAGCAGAGGACAAGGGTCCAGAATTCTCAGCATATCCAAATGTTGTCCGGATGGTGGTTGACAGTAAATTGAAGAGGGTGAGCCTGGAGGAAAATGACTTAATGGAACTTTCAGTGGAATCTCTTAAGGCCGTCTGTAGGCAGATGATGGGTAAGGGATTCGCTTCTGTGCTTAAAGATAAATCAGTGAAGACCATTGAAAGTGTCATACTAAAGAAGAGCAATGAGGTGTGGAAGTGTGATGTCATTGCTCCGAACCCTCTTGATAATGTGAAGATTGAACCAGAGCTGATAGAGAGGAATTGGAATATTCTTCAAGCAATGAAGAATGTTGATGAAGCTCTGAATCTTCCTTCTGGAGCACTTGAACAAGGAGAGATAAGGGAGGCAGTTGGTGTTCCAGGAAGAGACAGCGTATACTGGATACATTCTTTTGCTGATAATACAGCTGATGCCTTAGTATTCATAGATGCAGACCAGAAGCAAACACTCTTGCATATGAGTAGAGAATGGCTGAAGCAGACTCAAGATGCTGCATTTCTGGAGAAAGTGTTATATGTGTTCAAATGGGAAGATGTGGATGTTAAGTATGTAAATGAAAAGCAGAGACTCGTGAGTTACCTATCTGATGTAGTAGTGGAAATGAAGCGATTGGAGCGAGATGCGGCTAGTGTCCACAATACTAACCGTGTCATAGGCTATCCCAAAATGATCTACTGTCAGTTTAAATCTGATAAAACTCATAGGAAACCTCGGCTTATAATGAAGAAATTTGAGGACATTCCAGAGATCAGAACTACTCAGGAGGTGGACAAACTCAGAAGGCTTTTTAAACATCCTTACCCAGAACCCAGGAACCCTCTAGAGATGGAAGCAGTAAGTTTGTTGAATACTAGGTGGACGCAACTTCATAATCCAGTATATAAGAAACAAAAGCAGCAGGAGGAGAAGCGCAGAAGGCAAAAAGAAGAAAAGGACCAAGCTGCTGAAGCTAGGAAGAGAAAACGGAATTAGGGTTAAAGGTCAGAGTGGTGTGAACTTGAAGTTGGAAAAACTTCATGTCTTTCGGTTGCTTTAACTCACTTGAGGAAAATTCATCTTAGAATGAATCCAATAAGGTGATATAAGTTTGACTAAAAGATATGAAATAATCCAGGTGATAGGAATCATTCAAATGATCTTTAATTCGAGGTTCGAATTCTGTTTCTAGTTTAAGTTCTTTGTATTGTTTTCATGTACTTGTAAATTGTATATTTTTTCAAGACTGTAATGTTAATTATCTTTTCTCGTCTCTTGTTTAGTTGAGTTGTCCTTCATTAATTTGAATGTCATTGTTAGACAATCAAATTGGGGGAGATTGAAAGGCAGAGTGTATTAACTTGTAACACTATAACTAATGTAACTCAATTAAACGAAAAGATACTTACCCAGAAGACAATCAAGAACAAGAAGTCACAAGGAATCAACACAAAATGAAGACAAGGTAATTGATACAATTGAACATGTTAACTATGATCAAGCCAAGAAGAAATCATTGAGAGAAGTTCAAGTCAAAGTTGTTCAGGCCTCAGTGATTTGAGAATTCGAGATTCAAGATCATAACTATCAGTATCAACAAGACCAATTGATTTCAAGTGAACAAGAAGGAAAGCAAATATTGGAAAGCCAAGTTACTAAGTGAATATGGTAATTTATTCAAGAAACAGAAACACTATCAAGACTAGTCACCTATGAACCAGACCAGTGCATCAAGTGTCAGGACATTGATAGCAAGTTTATGTCAGTAGTAAAGATCCATGTTCAAGAGCTTGTAGAAGAACAAAGAAGATATGAAGATATCACAAGCTCAAGATGTGCATTGAAGTTTCAAGTTGAAGACCAGAATATTTTCTAAGTACTAAATGTTCTAGATGGCTAAGTCGAAATTCTCAAGTAGAAATTCTACTTAGAATTTCGAGATGGCTAAGTAGAAATTCTCAAGTAGAAGTTCTACTTAGAGTGCAGCTTCAACATGACACATGGCATCTTCTGATTGGCAGATTTCCAAGCTTTCAAGATAAGACAAGATTTATGTGGACATCATTGGGCCACGTACATCTTAGTCTTTAAAGACTACAGGTCATAGATTACATGTAGTATAAATAGAAGCACTTGTGTAATGTTTTAGTTAGTGAGCAATATTGAGAAAAACACAAGAAAAAGAGAGAGAGTATTCACAGAGCTTAGAATCATTCACTTCTCTCTCAACTTCTGTTATACTTTGTAATGAATGTTGTAGCAACCTTTTCAAGTTATATATAAAAGAAATATATTCCTTGAATCTGTGTGTTCACTTATTGCATCGTATTTATTGCTTCTCAAAATCGAAAAGTTGTATTCACCCCCCCTCTACAACACATTTGGACCTAACACCATGGCATACATTAAACTTCCAACGGCATTAGAATAAGGAACGTGTGACATGCGCCTTTTACCTTCTTCGGATTGTGGACACTGTTCTGATGATAATTTAAAATGAGCAGCAAGTGGAGTATTAACAGGTTTACAATCTTTCATGTTGAACCTGTCGATCATCTTCAAAACATAATTCTTCTGTGACAACAGAAGCTTACCTGCCTGACGATCTCTACTAATCTCCATTCCAAGAATCTTCTTGGCGGGACCTAAGTCCTTCATATCAAATTCACTACTCAACTGGGCTTTTAGCTTGTTAACGAGAGATTTATCTCGAGCAGCAATTAACATGTCATCGACATAAAGCAACAAGTACACGAAAGACCCATCTGATGTCTTTTGAAAATAAACACAATTATCATAACTACTTCTAGAGTAGCCGTGTTCAATCATGAAGGAATCAAACCTTTTATACCATTGTCTAGGAGACTGCTTCAGACCATAAAGAGACTTCTTCAACCGGCATACACAGTCTTCTTTTCCCGGAACTATAAACCCCTCAGGTTGATGAATATAAATTTCTTCTTCGAGATTTCCATGAAGAAATGCAGTTTTCACATCTAACTGTTCCAACTCCAAATCATGCAAAGCAACCAAAGCAAGTAATGTACGAATAGAGGTATGTCGGACAACAGGAGAGAATACCTCATTGAAGTCAATGCCTTCATGTTGATCAAATCCTCTGACAACAAACCTTGCTTTGTGTCTTGCACTTTCAACGCCAGGGATGCCTTCTTTCTTCTTAAAGATCCACTTACAACTGATGGCTCTCTTACCCTCAGGTAACTTCACCAGATCCCAAGTATCATTTTTATGAAGACTCTCAATCTCTTCTTGCATAGCTGTAACCCATCTTGCTGAGTCGGTACTAGAGATAGCCTCAGAGTAACTTCTGGGCTCATTAGAATCATCAATCTCTTGTGCAACAGCTAAAGCAAAAGCAATGTTGGCACTTTGGTCAACGTATCTTTGAGTCATCCTTTTTGGTCTCTGTTCAGGAAGATTTTGAGCCATAGACCATGGTTGTGGTAAACCTCGCCTTTGTGGTTGACGTTGTGGACTTCTGTGGTCAGCAACAATAGTTTGATCGTTGGAATTTTGTGGAGTGGAGGAAGTTGGGACATTTTCCTCTTCATCTGAAGTTTTGACTTCGAACTCCACCTTCTCTCCGGTACTGTCTATATCATTTGTACCTGTAGGGGAAGCAACAACATCTTTTCCAGAAGATAGCATAATATTTTCATTAAATGTAACATTTCGGCTATGAAAAACCTTTTTAGACTCGGGGTCATACAACCGATAACCTTTGACCCCTAAACCATAACCCAAGAAAATGCATTTTTTCGCACGTGGTTCCAATTTTCCCTCGTTCACATGGGAATAAACAGGACAACCAAATATTCTAAGGTTAGAATAATCAATAGGTTTACCTGACCAAACTTCTTCTGGAATATTGCCGTCAAGTGAACTGTTTGGGGAGCGGTTTATCAAATAACATGTTGTGGATGCCGCTTCTGCCCAAGACTCTTTCCCCAAACCAGAATGAGAGAGTAAACAACGAACTTTCTCCAATATAGTTCTGTAGAACAGAATTCAGTAGAACAGAATTCAAGACCATTGTCAGTTCTCAATCTTTTCACCTTCCTACTAGTCTGGTTTTCAATCAAGGTTTTCCAATCCTTGAAAGTTGAAAATGCATCATTTTTGTGTTTTAGAAAATAAACCCAGAGCTTTCTTGAGAAATCATCAATAATGGTCAGCATATAATGACATCTTCCTTTAGAAGGAACTCGTGAAGGACCCCAAAGATCCGAATGGATATAATCTAATGTACCTTTAGTTCTATGAACGCCTTTTGAAAAACTAACCTTTTTCTGCTTACCAAAAATACAGTTTTCGCAGAAATCAACCTTACCGGTACAATGGCTTCCGAGTTTTCCTTCCTTGTTGAGGACCTGCATTCCTTTTTCACTCATGTGGCCCAACCGCATATGCCACAAATTTGTATCATCAGTGGATGAGATAACATCTGCAGAACCTGAAATAGTTGAACCATGCAGCGTATACAAACTACCACCAGATCTATTTGCCTTTAGTAATACAAGAGCACCTTTGGACACTTTTAGAACTCCACCTTCAGCTGAATACTTACACCCTAGTGATTCAAGGGTGCCTAAGGAGATGAGATTCCTTTTTAAGCCGGGGACATGTCTGACACCGGTCAAAGTTCTAGTAATACCATCATGAGTTTTAATTTGGACTGTACCTAAACCGACAACTTTGCATTGAGCATCGTTGCCCATTAAAACAAGACCACCATCAATTTTCTCATATGTAGTAAACCAATCTCTATTAGGTGACATGTGAAATGTACAGCCAGAATCAAGTATCCACTCATTTCTAGACCTTTGTTCTACGTCAGCCGCTATTAATAACTCCCCATCAGAACCAGACTCAACGATACTAGCTTCAGCATGGTGATCGGGTTGTTTAACTTTACCCTTATCTTCTTTATCTTGCTTATTTTTTAATTTAAAGCATTCAGAGACTTCGTGTCCTTTCTTCTTGCAATAACGACAAAACTTAGAGTTTCTACCTCTAGATTTTGATCTGGGCCTATTCTTACTGTTACTACCAATTTCAGCATTTCTCCCTCTAATAACCAAGCCTTCACCCGAATTTTCAGAATGAATTTCGGTATCAAATTTTTCTTTTGACAATAAATGTGACTTGACATCTTCAAAAGACAAGCTAACACGATTTCCATATAGCATAATTTCTTTGAAGTGTTTATATGAGGGTGGTAGTGAGACAATAAGTAAAACGGCTTTATCTTCATCATCAATAGTGACGTCTAGGTTTTCTAAATCAACAGTAATTGAATTAAACTCATTTAAGTGAGTTTGAATAGGAGTACCTTCTGACATACGGAGTGTGAAGAGACGCTCCTTAAGCCGCAATTTGTTTGCAAGGCTCTTGGTCATGTAGAGAGACTCCAATTTAGTCCACACGCTTTCGGCGGACTTTTCTTTAATGACCTCACGCAATACTTCTCGTGATAAACAGAGCTGGATCACGGATAACGCCTTTTCATCAATTTCAACCCACTGATCTTCTGTCATAGTGGCCGGCTTCTTTGATTTACCATCCAGAGCTTTCTTTAAACCATTTTGGATTAAAACGGCTTGCATTTGGACGCGCCATATAGCGAAACTAATTTTACCGTCAAATTTCTCAATATCGAATTTTGTCGACATAGTAAAAATCTTAGTTGAAAAATATAATGGCTCTGATGCCAATTTGTTAGGATCTAGAGTGCGGAAGCGATATAATTCAACCAAAGATTTAAAGAGAAAAATATAAAGACTGTAAAATAACACCGGGATTTTTAGGTGGAAAAACCCTCTTTGAATAGAGGTAAAAAACCACCGGCGAGAGAGCCAAAAATATCCACTATAATAAAATGGGAGTACAAGAATATTTCCTTCTAAGGCTGACAGAGAATAGCCCAAATTAACAACTCTCTACGGGTTAAATAATTATACCCGAAATATAGAAAGAGAGGATGAATAAGAGAGGAAATATAAGAGAGGAGGTTGTGGTGTATTTGAGGTGTGTTGTTTGTGTTGTGGTGCATTTAATTGATCACCAAGCATGGGTATTTATAGTACCCGGATGTAGTGTGAATAAGTAGTGTGAAGCCATCCATTTTTCTTCCTGCACCAACTCCTCACACCCAAAATTCTTCCTGCCATCCTTTACCAAATCCAACCAATTAGTTTGTAGCCCACCATAGTCATTTGACTTGTGCAATGGTGAGCCACCGTCCAACATATATATATATATATAATGTATATAATGTGTATGAGTTACAAAATTTAATTTTTTTAAAAAAATATGAATTTATAGTAGCGTGTTTCTTCTTTCCACCAAAGCCAAAATTAACGTCATCCTTGACTTTATGTAAAACATAAATAATTCCAGGTATATTTTGCTCGAGTTGTAACAAGTAATTGTTCAAAGTGCTGAAGAAATTATATCATGTTAATATTATCATTTAATATTATGTTGTATGTTCATGAATTTATATTTTAGAATTACAATAAATTTTAGATGATTGAGATTCTATACGATGTACACAACACATGTTACATGCATCTGGTGCAATTTTTTATATGCATTAATCTAGTTTTTATATATAATTAATCGTAACAAAAGTAATTTTAGATCAAATACATTGCATGTGATTGATTCTTATTTTTAAACATAAAGTTTTGTAATACATAAACATAAAAATTCGGTAAAGTAATAAAATATTACTTTATCGATAAAATAATAAAATATTATTATATCGATAAAGTAATAAATTCGATAAAATAATATTTTTTTCCGATCCCAACAATATTATTTTAAAGAGATTTAACTGTAACTCAAACTATCTGGAGAAAGGTCTCTGGTTGGTCGATCGTAATACTGAAATTTCGTGGCAGAATAGGCACCCACAAGTCCACAACACGTAAATGTTCTCCGGCTTCACAATCCTAATACACACATGAGCAAAAGTTTTTTTCTTTTGATTAAAAATGAAAGGGGAATGGTCCGTGTCAAACATTTGCCACCGAACTGTTACACAACAAATGGTTCCTACAGCGTTGGATCGTTGATCCAATGGCTGGGGTTTAAAAAAAAAAATTACACCGTATAGCAGAAACTTTCCGCGGTATGGGGTAATTATAAAATTGCCCCCCTGTTTTCACATCAAAAATATACTGTTCACCGTACCGCAAAAAACAGTAGGGGCATTTTTGTAATTACCCCGTACCGCAGAAAATTTCTGCGGTACGGTGTAATTTTTTTTTAAATCCCAGCCGTTGGATCAACTGAAAGATCATATGTTGGGAAATAGTTAACTAGCAAACAATTGCTAGTGAACAGACCCCAAAATGAAATTACACATGCACACAATTAGCAAAACAAAAAAAAAAAAACTTAATTAGATACATTACAGTAATGTCCAAGATACACAATCATATGAACCACATATGTGCAATGAATCGGCATAATCATGAAAACTTACATGGTGTTTGGGGTTGCTTAAAATAAGTTACTTTTGATTTAATGGTGGTATTTTTAACTTAAAGGAAAAAGTAAAGTTGTTTACTTTAAGTTGAATGAATGTGTTTGGGTAATTTTACTTAAAGTTAAATATGGGTTTAAAAATTTTGACTTAAAATGAAATTTGACTTAAAAAAATTTTAAATTCATAATATTTAAACTTTAGAAGAATTGTGAAAAAAAAATATAAAAAAAAATCGATAAGTCATAAGTCAAAAGTACCTAAATGGAACTTATGACTTAAAGCAGTTTTTTAACTTAAAGCCGGGCTTTAAGCCAATCACCCAAACAGACCATTTCTGACTAAAAGTGGCTTTCTCCTTAAAGCACGGGAAGCCAAACAGGCTGTTAATCAAGTGCGTAAGACAGATAAATCTTCCGTAACTGTTAGACATGGCAAAGCAGCATTAATATTTTGACTTTTCCTCCTTTTGTTCGATTTTCGAAAGCTCTAGAACAAATGAACATCATTAAGTTTTTTAATGTTTTTACCAATTTTTGCAGGATGTGGAAAACAGATAATATGTTTATCAGATAACAAATCTATATGAATTTTATCCTCAGTTTATCTCCTCAAACAGATACCTTTAAAATGTATTGGTGAACTAAAAATAATTTTTCATTGAGTTCTACACATTTTTCTTGAATGCTAACATAACCGAATGAAAGTATAATAATTCTAGTATTTTTGATAATATATTTAGATTTTAAGAAAATTTTATACTATTTATTTTTAATTTTATGGTTATTTTCTTTCATTTAATTAAAATTAAATAATAAATAAATTTCTTAAAATCTAAATATATTATCAAAAATACTAGAATTCATAATCTTTCATATGGTTCAAGTAACATTTAAGAAAAATGCATAGAACTCGATAAAAAAATTATTTTTACTTTCCGAGTACATTTTAAAGATATTCGTTTGATATATGTGTTTAAAAGTGTTTTAAATGAGACCCCGAATTTATCTGTGTGCAATATGAGATATATCAAGTTATTCGGTGGCCAATTTGATATTTAATCCTTAAACTTACCATTCTCCTTGTGCACAGTAGCCAAGCAATGCTGCTGTCGAAAACTCTGATACTGAACAGTGTATAGATCAGCTGCTGCAAACTCTGGATGCAATACAAATATGAATGAGAGTAAAGTAAAATTTAACATATAAAGTTTACGATGATTGCAAGTGAACAAAGATTTCCTACTTAATGTATAACAAAAGTTGTGTAAGATTGAGGATTGTGTATTGGACCAAGCACGAGCGACAGTCGAATTGGAATGTTCTGGCGCGACTGCATCGATCATACTTTTATCAAACCTGAAATAGAGTACATTATAAAGTTAAAAAAAAATATTGTTGCTGTAATAATTTCTTGGACTTTTTTCAGAAATGCCAAGTTGCAGGATTTTTTTTCACAAATACGGTGCAGCTTCATATGCAACCTTGCAAAGCAATTGTATTTTTGAAAAAAATATTGAAAATTTGAGTATTTTTGAAAATTTACCTAATTTTTTCTGGTCTTAAATAATTGTCATCTCGGTATAAAAATTTTGAAATATGAATTTCAATTGAAAAATTTTCTTAGATTTATTAAGGAATAATGATATATTTATAATTTATCTTAACACCAGATTGATCTATTATTATTTTGTTTTGTTTTGCAGATTAGTATCATCAAGAAAATAGTGTTTTTCTGGAAACGAAAAATTACTTTTTGATGCAAAATAAAATAATCTACCTATAATTTTTTAGGGAATTTGAAATAATAGGTTCCTGAACTATTCGTGTTTTACTGTCTAGGTTCCTGAACAAAAGATTCTGCATTTCGGATCCTTAAATTATTATTTTTTTGTGATTCAAGTCCCTCCATCATAAAATTCTAACGGACGTTAGAATCTTGATGACGTGTCACAAATGTGGAAAACAAATTTTTGGTTTAATTCCCTGAACCTTTCCATTTTTTGATTTAGATTCTTAAAAATTAAAATTTTAAATTTTAGGGACAAAATAATTGAATATTTTAAATTTTAAACATAAAAATTTATACTTTATTTAAAAAAAACTAAACATAAAATTGAATATAAAATCTTAAACATAAACTTTAAATGTAAAAATCGAATATATGAAATTGAACATAAAATTCAAAATTTTAAACATAAAAATTGAACATAATAATTTAAATTTTAAACATAAAATGAATCATTATGTACGTTTTATAAGTATGTCAACCATTAAAGTGTTTTAAACGATAATCATGTTTATGTTTAAAGTAAATGATAATCATGTTTAAATTTATTTTTAAAAATTTATGTTTAAAATTTAAAATTTTTATGTTTAAGTACCTAAACTAGAAAATGGAAAAGTTCAGAAATTTAAACTAGAAATTTTAGAATCTTGATAACGGAGGGACAAAAAATCAGAAAAAAAATAATTCAAAGATCCAAAATACGAAATCTTTTGTTCAGGGACCTAGACAATAAAATACAAATAGTTCAGGGACTTATTATTCAAAATTCCAATTTTTTTTGTCAAATTTCCCTTATTTTTTAAGTTTACGAGAACTTAAGAAGTGATTTGTTAAACTTAAAAATTGAATGGCTATATTCTATTGATGGTTCATTCGAGATTTTTAGGTAATTCATAAATCTCGTCTAGAATTTAAGCATAATCAATCAAAATTTAGAAAAATGTAATTGGATTAGTAAAAATAATAAAAAATCTGTTGGCAGATGGCAATCAATTAATTAAAACGTATTGACTCTACCAAAACAAACAGCGGCATTTATAGCAAAAACTAAACCCATAGAGCAAAATCTACATTTAATCGTTAGTAGTCGGTTGAAACCCAAATAATTTAATTATCTTACACCCATATCAGAGAAGTTGAAGGACATGCAAGTCTAGCAAACCTGTAAGTTACCAAAATATTTAGATTGAAGATAGCAATAAATGATTAAAAAATATATATATTAAGATTCCATCTCACATGAGAAAATTTTACTCCAAAATCAGTTTTTAGTAACCATGCAGATTACCATATTTCCCCGCTTACATATTCCTCACAAGCTTCTTTATTCTCTCATCTGCTAATTAACCTAGGCCAATAAAGACCATGGATATCAAAATTTTACAAGTTAATACACTTCGCAATCGAATACTCATTCATTAAGAGATGGATTCACTTTCTTACTAATGCCTAAAGTGCCTCACATTAGTGAAGAGAAGTGAAACTCCATACTTATTACAACAATCAATTGCATCATTATCTCTTATGCTACCCCCAGGCTCTGCTATTACAGCAACCCCACTCTCGCAGGCTTCCTCAACTGCGTCTTTCCAAGCTGTTAATAGAAACAAGAGCAAATTAGATCCAGACAAGAAAATCTTATAGTCAGATATCTACTATAACTTTAAACATATATACTTACCAAATGGAAAGAATGCATCACTAGCCAAAGCTGCGCCTTTTACCTCGTTTCCAGCTTTTCTTAAAGCTATCCTCAAGCTTTCCACACGGTTTGGCTGCCCGCTTCCCATGCCCAACATACAATTGTTCTGTGACATAAAACAATGATAAGCATGTACGTAGTAGTCAGAAAAATGGAAGACAGACAAGGTTCAGGAACTTATTAACCTTTGCAACTACAATAGCGTTACTCTTCACATGCTTCACGCATAACCATGCAAACTCTGCATCATGAAGCTCGCTTTCTTGAGGTGTCTTCTCAGAAACTGCTTTGAATTGTATATCTTCTGGAGTTAAATCATCAGAATCTTGAGCTAACCAGCCCCCACCAACCTGTCTGAGTGAAAGCTTCCCTTTGCTATTCTGGCTGGCCTCAAGTATTCTCAAAGTTTTGGACTTTCCACGGAGAACCTCAAGCCCCTTTTGCGTATATTTGGGAGCAACAACAATCTCATAAAACATTCGAGTTTCTCCATCAGTGGGACTTCTAAATTCTCGAATATCCTTGGCAAGAACCTTCCAAACACATCAGATTCTACATCAGAATGTAACGATGCATAAAATTGATTCTTAAATTTTCCTGTCACACATAGCTTCTTAAGGAATTACAGAGAATTACTTATCACCACTGGGAGTGGGATTCATGGCAATCAATATTGATAATCTGTGTTCGCAGTCATATGTGTGCATGCAAGTGTGCTTCAAATGAATGCAGCAGATTTCTCACTTTGCTATGATGCAGTGTAGAAAGGAATTTGTATGAATGCAACCTTAATCAGAAAAACAAAGTCACATAGAAATTCATGATGTCAACAAACTAACCTCGTTGACTTCTATGTTAAAGGCAACAATACCACCAAAAGCACTCACTGGATCTGCTTTTACAGCTAGTCTATATGCCTCAATTATATCATCGCGTGAAGCTACCCCACAAGGATTTGTGTGCTTTACAACTACACACGTAGGCTTTTTAAACTCACACACGCAGTTCCAAGCTGCATCAGCATCTAGATAGTTATTGTAAGACATCTCCTGCACCAATATAAAAAATATATCAACAGAAAATTGTGTTCATTCTTAAATTTATTATCAACTTAAAATTTATTCCAAAATCTGAATCGCGTGTCGTTAGCTGCAATTACATATATCTCATCCTCATCACTATTAATTCCCCTCAAAAAAAAAAATCCACATCACTAATAATGATAACAAAGATAGTCAATTTTTCTAATAGGGTGCATGGTATATATAAATTTTCAAGCTACAATACCTTTGAAAACTATGAATGTAACAACAAAGTCATAGAAGTACATGGACATTATAGCCTCACCTTTCCATGATGTTGAATAGCAGTTGCAATACCACCCGCGCTAAACTCAGCGAGACTCTTGTCAACATAAAATGCAGCCCTTTGATGAGGATTTTCACCATAACGGAGAGAACTTTTGAGAGAAAGGGGGACCGTTAAGCTGGGAGGAAATTTATCTTCTGTTACCATATAGAGCTAGTTAGAGTGTGTTCTCCATAAATTACAAGGAGCCAGATATGAACGATGTTTATCTTTATCACAAGTTTACTAAATCAATATATGAGATATTTAATATCAGTGACATCCTTTTTTGATACACTGTGATTCTGTGAAACAACTTCGAACTAGATAGTACATCATTAGAATTGATTGAAATATTTTTTGCTTATTCCTTTTATGCTGAAAGACATTCCAGAACTTATCTTCACCAACATGGTGTGAAAATTTAAACTAGGATTTCATGCCCACCCCGCATGGGTTAAAGTTTTTATATTTGTTGCTATGTTATAACGAAATTTTAATAAATATTTTGTCTTAAAAATAAATAATTAGTTGCATTATTTTTAGTTTAATATATTTCTTATTTCATTCCTTGACATGAATTGATTCAATAAGGCATTTATTCTATCTGATGTGAAACATATATGAAACTTGCTTTTAAAAAAATGTTTAGATATCTAAAAGAGAAAATTTATATTTCCCTTTAGAATTAAAATGAAATAATGTAGGAAGTAGGAACGTTAGAATATATACACAATTAAAATACATGCATTATACTATGATTTAAAAGATCTTTTTTCAGTAATCATAAATAGATAAAAGAGTAAATAAATTTTGAGTAAACATAGTGATGTCATAAATTTTTGAACAAATTGTAGTAAAATGGATATAAAGAAAATAAATTCAAAAGGTAATGACCATATTTGAACATCCCAGTTGCTACTAAAGAAACTATTCCTACTATTTGAAGATAGTTTAATATGATTCTGGAGATGCTTTATTACCCCCAGAATCTTTTCCTCCAGATGGTAATTATATCTCTGATATTGTGGAAAAAATACTCATATTGATGAGTTACATTTAATTTCACAATGCAAGCACAAAGGACATTACAATAAATTAAAAAAGATACAAGAAAACAATTACCTCCCTCCGTCTGCTTCCATAGCCACTCAGAAACTGCAGAATCGTAACTAGCAACATGTTGAAAAGCCTTCCATGCTAGCTTCCTCCTAAACTGTTCATTGACCCTATTTGCTCTAAGAGATTCTAAAAGTTCAGGATAGTCTTTTGAATCAACCACCACCAAGACATCCTTGTGATTCTGTTCAAAATATATTAATTCATTAGAAGCTGATAAAAATAGTAATAACTATCAATCATGTTCAGAGACAATACAGGCTGAATTGTCTCAGAAAAAAAGGGCAGATAGTCTTAAGTAACAGTATACAGGGAAAAATATCGTTGACTTGATTTGGTAAAAGATTAGATGAAATACTGGCCTGTCATCATATCACAGACTGGCAAGACTACAAACAAAATGTTCAAACGATTCAATGTGTTGAACCTAATTTACTGATTGTTGAATTTAGTAGATCAAAACCGACTCCTATTTATTTATCATTTCGTTATGTGTCTAAGGAACGCAGAGTAATGCAAAATAGAGAATCTCATTTTAACTTGAACACTACATAATCAATATTTTCTCTGAGACAAATAACCTTTGCTGCAGCTCTGATCATGGCAGGCCCACCTATGTCAATCTTCTCAATTCCATCCTCAAATGATATCTCGTTGGTTGAGGAAACCGTGTCATAGAATGGATACAAGTTCACAATCACCACATCAAATGTACCTGCAGGAGAAGTTCTTAGCTCTTGTAAGGAAATTAATCATTGCTTGTAAGAATCCATGAATATGCAGCAATTTGGCATTTATGTGTTACCCAACATTTATATTACTTCAATCAAAACGAATTAATTATTTCTTTTTTACTAATGGTCAGAAAATCACCAGACTACACCATACTTGTTCCTTGCATGGCTGGATGGAATAATTGTCCACTTACACAGCGACAAACTTGCACCCAAAAATATAGTAAAACTACTCAGTAATTTTACCCACCTAAGTTACACATAGAATTAGGCATTTAGGCTACTAAACTATTTACTTGCACATACTTTGCCGACTAAAATAATACATTTCTCAGTGTATTGTTGCCAAAACAACTTATACTTTTGGTTTACAAGAAAATATTAAAAATACTGAGGATGACGAACAATAACATTTAGATGAGACCGAGGCTGATTTAAATGATTCATGGTGCTGGTATACAGACAGAGGATAACAAGAGCGTTAGAATATACACATTAGCTAAAAATTATGTTGCTCTGGAGGAATTAATAAATTATGATGTAATTTTTCTTAAAGGCTTTAAGCAGAGTAACATGCAAAAATGGCATGATAAACTTGCTTAACGTTTTATTCAGAACTCACCAATTCCATGCTTATCAAGAGCTTCCATGTGATGGCTTTGGTCTCTTCTAGCAAGGATTCCTCCATGTATGTTGGGATGTAATGTTTTGACACGACCATCAAGCTGTAAAAGAATAAAGATTTTTTAACATTCTATCCAAAAAGAGCATATGGAGGCAAAATGAACATGGAAACTTGGAAATAAACAATCCTGTCTATTTTTCACACAAAATAAAGTAGTAAATCAACCATGATTTAATATATACATATATATACTTGTAATAGTGAGGAAGTTGAGGTGTAATTGAGCAAAAAAGGGGTTGAGGTAGATGATAGACTGTCTTTACCATTTCTGGGAAACAGGTAAGTTCTTCCACTCTAGTGACAGACACCCCATTACTCTCCAAAGAAGATGCAGTTCCTCCAGTCGAGACAATTTTGTATCTACAAAGCAGAGATTAATTCATCAGGAGCGTACAAACGTCATTTTTCTTAACAAGCTTCTAGCAAGAGCTTCCATATCATCACAATAGAAATCACACATCGCTAGCTTCTTAGGATAAAGGGATTGTTCCGTAGATATGTAGAACTGGAGGTCAGCTAATTACATTTCTATAAGAATCATTACAAGAAATCGTACATCGCTAGCTTCCTAGGAACAATTTCAGCCCTTTTTTTACTTCTTAAGAGATAATGACTTTGCAATTTGGGTAGAAAAGCCATCCCCAATTATATTTGGAGAACAATCACAAATATCCAGATAAACTGACGGTTCTAAGCTTCTGTTAACATTTCAATCAGATTATGATGGTTCAATTAGGCTCCAGATTCATCATCTAGATTATACGATTAAAGTCACTCATAAAAAATGGTCTACTCACATGTACAAGTCAGAGTACTTAAAATAAAAAAAAATGTAGAAGCAATTACAAAGTCACACCAAAGAAAAGGAAAAAATAAACAATAACTGCACTAAAAACATAAAGGCTGGGCATCACAATTTACCCTAATTCCTGCAGTCCATTGCCAAGCAGAGCCAGATCTTTTTTATCTGAGAGCGAAATCAGAGCTTGTTTGCTTCCTGAGAGATTAAAAAGTTCAAATGTTTAGGAAATTGCACATATAAACGCAATCCAAATCAAACTGTAGAACAGACCATTATGCAATCTACCACTATTTTCATAACAAACCAACATTCTGTACCAAGAACAATTTACATTCTACCAAAGAACAAAATAAAATAAGGTGTAGGCTCGTGGCAGCACCAAGCATTTGCTAAATAATAATTAATAATTAACAGGTAACCTAAGCATCTCACAGTTCATAAATCATCAGTTATACAAACCCAATAGCAAGGAAGCAAATGATTTTGAAAAGAAAAAAAAAAAGACATTTCCTCAACCCGTAATATATCAATTCCATACGAAGAAGAGTACATACATCAATCCATATAATACATAATTCTCAATATAACTAGTTTCTTTGCCAGTTACCATTTGCTTCACATCGAAAACTTATAAACTTTAACACAAACTATTCAAGAACCAATCTTTATCTTATCTATCTATCTGTTTACAAACAAAACCTAAAAACACACTGTACACACATAAAATAGTTTCAAACTTCAATACAAACACTTTAAGTACCCAACTTCATCCATCTCTATCTTTAAAAAAGTTTCAAACTTTAACAAAAACAACTTCAAGAATCAAACTTTATCCATCTGTACACACACACACACTAAAAAAGCTATACACACACATACCAGAAACAGAGGAGCCAGAGGTATCAACAGCTGAAGAAAGGGTGCCTACAGCTTCTGCCATAGCTTTAATCGGACAATTATTCAATCTAAACACACCTGAACACTAAAACAACAACAACAACAACAAATTAAAAAGATTAAATTTTTAACATTTTCTTGAAAAAAGGACAAGACTTTATGGAAATTAAGCACCTTATGTAAAGCAAAATTGGGTCTTTGAGAGGGATGGAGCTGAGAAACGACGCCGTAAAGAGGGTTGTTGTGAAGTGGGTTTTCAAGATTTGTGAGTGAGATCACGGCGGCGGAGGTTGAGACAAAGCCCATCTAGAGAGTGAGCGTGTGTATTGTATGTGTGTGTAGGGGTGAGTATTCGGTTAAAACCGAACCGAATTGAATTTTAATTCCGTTAACCGAAACCGAAATTTAAGAAATTTGAGAACCGAAAATCGAACCGAATTAAATTCGGTTATTAACCGAACCGAAATATTAATTTCGGTTATTACCGAAAACCAAAATAAAAAACCGAATTGTGAAAGACATCTTATGAGGCTTGCAAATCATCATTCTGGAATTCCCAAAAGATGAATCTAACTTTGTTTTAGCATAACTGGTTCCAAACTTTCAACCTACAAACAGAGTCCACAATGAGCAGCACCACTAATTAAGTACCAACACAAAAGAATAACAGAGAATCAAGTCAATCAACAATTCAACATACAGCCTATTTAAGTATTAACCAAACAACAGTACACAAAAGAGTATTAACAATGTTTTTATCAAATTTCAGTTCACAAACAAATAAACAAAATCGAACACAATTATTGGTTTTAAACAAAAAATCTTTGTGGGTATTAACTATTAAATTGAACAAATCGCAGCAAAATCACACATAAAGATTAACGATTATACCTTGAAGTTTGAATTCTTCGATTGCTGGAAGCCTGGAAATCTAAATCTTGGTAAATTCTTTGATTGTAAAAGCGGTGCCGCGGCTGGGTACTGGTAGAGTGGTGTCTTGTGTCTGGGCCTCTGGGTGGGTACTAAATTGTGGTACTAACTACTAAGTAGTAAGTTGGGGTAAGTGTAATTCTATTTCTGGCGCAATGAGGATGAGGGGGTCGTGGTCTGGTCGTAGCGGTTGAAAATTAATTTCATTAAAAAGAAAAAATGGGTTAGAGAATAAATTAAGAGTTGGGTCAGTATTGGTTTAAAAGTTAAAATTATGTTATATTAAATTTAATCAATAATGAAATTTAAAATAAATTAACAAAGAATAAAACTAATAAAATATTCATCATCATCAACTTAATTAATTACTATTATTGGAAAAATAGTTGTAATAGCACAAAACTTACATACAATTAACAAATAAGGATAAAATATAAAAAAACATAATGAAAAATAAATCACAAATTCATTCTTTACATAAAATAAACAAGTATACAAAGCATGCCATTAAAATTTCAATTCAAAAATAATTTTTTTTAAAAGAAGAATTTACATTTAATTACAAACCAAAATTTTTGAAAAGAAAATATTTGTAAAACAAGATATTAAAAAAGTAATGAAAAAACATGTTATAATTGGAAAACAAAAAATAAATATAATGCACTTAAAATATTTGTAAAACAAATACTAATTCAAAACAAAAAGTCTAAATTTAGAAAATTAAAATCAACAAGAAAATTTAATATAATACACTTAAAATAAATATAAACCAACACAAAAATATAGAGATAGTATAAACTTTCTTTAAAAAAGTGTTCACATGTGTTAAATTACAATAAGTTACCACATGCCTAAAATATATTATATATATTCTAATAAATAGAAGAGAAAATGGCAAAAAAAAATGAATTATTAAAATTTATGTTAGGCTAAAACTTAAAATATAATTTTCAAACAAATCATTTACTAAGTAAAGGTGTTTTAATAAAAACATTATTTTAATAAAAATCTTTTTTAGGTTTGACAACAAATATGTTTCTGATATTAACAAACAAGGATAAATTAGCAAAAAATCATAATTAAAAATAACTCTCAAATTCATTCTTTATATATAATAAACAAGTAAACAAAGCATATCATTAGAATTTCAATTCAAAAAATAATTTTTAAAAAACAAGAATGTACATTTAATTACAAAACAAAAAAGAAGTTTTAAAGAAAATATATGATAAAATAAGATAATAAAAAAGTAATCAAAAAACATGTCATAAATGACACCAAAATTCAATAAAATATATTATACAAAATAAACGTCAATTCAAAAAAAAGTTCTAAATGTAAAAAACTAAAAACAACAATAAACTTTAATATAATGCACTTAAAACAAATATATACCAACACAAAAACATAAAAAGATAATACAAACTTTCTTTAAAAAAAAATACAAACATAAGTGTATTCACAATTACATAATCACATATACATATATAAAGAATAGTTAAACCATTAAGTTCCCACATGTCTAATGTATATTATATATATTCTAATAAAAATTTCCCAAAAAATATGAAATATTTAAATATATATATATATGTTAAGCTAAAACTTAAAATATAATTTACAAAAAACAAATCGTTTACCAAATAAAAGTGGTTTAAGAAAAATTATTTTAATAAAAATAATTAAAGATTCTATTTTTAGGTTTGACAATAAATATGTTTCTAAAATAAATATGTTTCTTACTTTATTATTTTAATAAAAGTGAACACAAATCAATAAATGAACATATTTTAAATTAGAAAGCAATCTAAATAACCACAAAATAAATTTATATTAATATCTAAATATAATATAACATAGAAACCCCTAATATTACTATAAACAAAACACTTAATAAACACCACACCAAAAATATAAAATTAACATGAAAAAATAATTAATATTCAAACAAATAAAACAATTTAATACCACACATATTTCCAAAAAGGTTAAAAACTGCCTTTAAAAATTATAAAAACACAATAACAAAATATCTTAAAAAATCAAGATAACAATTAAATTACATAATCAAAAAGATAAAAAGATAATAATAAATTGTTATACGAAAACAGACCATTATATCTTTCAAAACTCCAAAATTTCGAAACAATCTTTTCTATTAATTAATTATTTTTTAACTTTTTTTTTGACAAAATTAATTTTAATGCTGATTACAAAAATTGTGCACTGTAACAGACAAACTACTTGATGTCTTGACGACTTGTTTGCTGTAGAAAGGATTCTCGTGCGCTTTGTCGTGTGCGTGTGTGTGTTTTTTTGAATTTTATTAATAATAGAGATTTAACCAAACCAAAGAGTGACAAAAAAAAGAGTACTAAAAAAGAGTGACCAAAAAAAGAGTACCAAACCAAATATACCCTATTTTGCTTATAATAGTATAGTATAGATATTATATAAATCGGTTTTTTATTTCGGTTTTCGGTTAACCGCGGTTAAAAACCGAAATTTCAGAAAAACGAGAACCGAAAACCGAACCGAAATTGAAAATTTGGTTAACCGAACCGAAAATATTTCGGTTATTCGGTTCGGTTTTCGGTTAACCGGACCGAATACTCACCCTTATGTGTGTGTGAGTGCGCTTTATCTTGCCGCTATCATATTCTGTTATTAAACTTTGATGGCGCCTTTTCAATCTATTTTTATAATTTTCTTAGACCTTTACAAATTTAAATATATTAATAATATTTATAACATATTAAAAATAAAAAAGGTATTCAAATTGATAGAATATAGGAGTTTAAATTCGTATGAAAGACTATAAGTAGTAATATTTATATGAAAGATTGTAAGTAAAATTTATATTATGTTTAAATTTGTGTAAATTTTACGTCTTTTATAATATTAATTGATTTACAAGTTATGAAATGTCTAAATTATGTTCATAATATTGTATACAAATCTACATTCTAATGTGAGTCGTCAAAATTACTATTGAGTGATGCGGGTATCATTTAAAAAAAACAAATATAATGAAGAATAAAGGAAATTAAAAAAATTCATATGAAAAAATGATAAAGTATCGATTATTAATCGATTTTTACAAGAAACAATTTTTAATCCGATTGTAACAAAATAGTTTGATTAACCACCAAACAATAATTAATCACCAATTAATATCAATTACTGCCAAACTCCAATATTAAAACATTCATTTAGTCAAATTCTAATTTGATTCAATTTTTTAATTCTTTTTTGAAATCTTTAATTTCTAAACACAACCAATGTAAAATAATGGCATCCTTAATCATGTGTATTATAGAATAGTAATGAAAGCTTTTATTTAAATATTTAAATAAATTTAATAATATTAAATTTGAGAATTAGAAATTATATTATTCATAAATTTAAAATTTTACTTGACAAACAACATTTTCCATCCAGCATTCAGATTAATCAATGATTCAGAATTTTAACCATCCAGAAAATATTGTTCAGATTTAACAAATGACCCCTACTAATAAAAAATATTGATAAAACAACCCGCAGGTATAAAGCTAGTAGATATAACTAGAACAGCGGTGTTTTGTAACTGAATTTCATATTTTACATTGAAATAACACGAGGTAAATTAATAATTAAATTCTGACAATCATTCTAAAATTTTTAACAAAAAATTTAAAATTGAATGTATTACATATGCAAAATATCATTGTTATGTCATATTTTTGTCAAGTCTAATAATCTTCCAAATTTTTAATATTTATTAATTACTATTTCAGATTAATAATTTTTACTTAATCGCTAAATTTTATCCTGTCTTTGAAATGAGAAAATAATTAATCTCAATCAATCAATAACGAAAATAATATTGTCAAACGATTCACAATGCTAAGATTAAATCAGATACAATCATTTTTGCAATAGAACATAACAAAAGTTAAAATTTGAATGTATTATTGGTAGAGTTCAGCTGTAGAACATAACACTATACATGCAAAAAGTCATGTTTATGTATAATATATTAAAATAAAAATATTCAATTTTGTACTAGAACATATTAAAAAATAACCATTAAATGCTATAAAATATAACATTGCACATACAAAAAGCCATGTTTATGCATTATATTTTGAGAACGTTTTTTTTTAACAAAAAGGAATCAATTCATTAATCAAAAGGTATACGGCATCTACAAATACAATCGAAATGACAGACTTTTAAGTGGATCGCTGTTGAATCCTTCGTAAAGAAAACCAGGCGATTTGAAGATGATTGAAAGTATGTACCAGTAGTTTTTTTTTATCGGACTGTTCTATGCAAACGACCATAGATGCGATCCCATAATAACCTTCATCCATGAATCAAAACCATGAAAATCTTGCCAATCTATAACCTCGACCATGGAACACACCAAAATCCAATCAAAACAAAAACTCAAACTCTCACAAGAAGAGACTAACAAAACCCAAATAAATTGAAAATTTGTTGAAACCCAAATAAATTGGGAACTTATTGGAAAAAACAAAAAAACGAAAAAGGATTGGTGCTTACCGAGGCTAGGGTTTTAGAAAAACGAGAGAAAGTCGATAGATCTCTAAATGTTTTTTATTTTGAGAACATTTTTAATCATGCACAACGATGCAAACAGGTATGTAGGTTTCAAAATGTATATATGTATAAATATATTGTTCAAAACATTACTATATCAGCTTCATTTCTATTATTTTGACAAAAAAAACTTCATTTCTATTATGATCAAATTAGTTGTGTTACAAAATCTTATTATCTTGGGAAATTTAGGTGAGACATATCTCAGTTCATTACTATTCATATAATAATTTACTATGATATTTAATTATTATTCATTCAGTTTGTTTGAATTAATCATGTTTTAAAAAATATTTTTATTATTGTTTGATTAATTAGGATGAAAAGTTGTTTAAAAAAATTTTTGGCTGAAAAATATTCATTTTATAAATTAAGTCAGATCATAATTATTAGAGTGAATTTTTGATATTATTTTAATTATTTTATTTTTTATTATAAAGTTGTTTTGTTCCTTACGCTAATTATATATAGGATATAATAGGATCCTTAATTACTTTTATTAATAGAACAAAACAAGTATGCCTAATTCCACTACTACTATTAGAACTGGAAGCACTACCGATTCCAGTACTACTATACTACGTACACTTCAAATACTAATTAAAATACTAATTAAAATAGAAAATCTTACACTTCAAATACTAATTAAAATAGAAAATCTTTTAAATACAAAGATGATAACAAGTTTATAACATATTCATCAAACCAAAACCTCTATATAAAACCTCTATATAAGCTAAAAGCAAAATGGGTGTTCGAATTTAATGAGTAAAAAACTTTGAATTTAAAGGATACATATAATTAATAATTTTATTAAATATAGAATAGGTGTTCGAATTCATAATAGAGAATAATTTGAATTCATAAATAAAACATATAATTAAAAAATTTATTGGAATTAGAATAGGTATTCGAATTTATATAGGAGATAGTTCTAATTTATAGCAAAGACATATAATTAAAAGCTGTATTGCAAGTAGTATTGTAGAACAAGTATCTGTAAGACATATAATTAAAAATTATATGAAATAGAATAGGTATTCAAATTTATAGAGGAGAAGTATTCAAATTTATAAAGAAGATCCATATAATTAAAAGTTCTTTTAAAAATAAAATAGGTACTTGAATTTGTAGATAAGACATGTAACTAAAATTATATTGGAAGTAAAATAGATGTTCTAATTTATAAATGGAAAGAGATCGAATTCATAGGAAAGACATATAATTAAAATTTTAGTCGAGCTAGACAAGATGTATCTTTCTCATTATCAGTTTGCATGGGTATCAAACCAAAGTGCAAGTGCATGATTTGTTACATATTATAAATTCAGGAAGGCACAGAGACTTCACATATTATAAATTCTGGAAGGCACAAAGACTTTATGTTTCTAGCTCTAATATACGATAATAAAACATACAAGTATCTCTCTGTATTCGTTGATATTTTCTTAGATTTTAATAAGTTAAAATATTAATAAATAAAATTTTATTGAGTAAATTCGGTATATATTTTTTTTCATAGAAATCCTTTATTTTAACTTTTTTATACAAGTTAATTATAATTGTATTAGAAAAATGTATCCATAAATTTAATATTATTCCGTAACAAAAAGTCTTCATATTTAAAAAAATCGATGTATTAACATAACAGAAAGACATTCGCATGCGGAAGTTATAAATAAATACAGTAATATCTATAATATACAAAAATAGTATTCTGTATAAATATTAGAAAGTTTAAAAAAATGTAAAAATTGGAATTTACTTTCTTTAAAGGTTTTAATTTTTAAGAAAACAATGTTATTTTATAAGATAAGTGTCATCAATAATATTTAATAATAATTAATGAAGTTGGAATTTCGGTTCCAAATAAGAGCGGCTCAAAACGTGTTTAACGGGAAGGCGGCTCACTAGAAAAGATTGTATTCGCTATTAAAATTTGATATTGATGTCATATTTTTTTAGGGTTCGAGTTTTATGGACAAAAATTATTTTTAATCTTTATAATATTTGTTAAAGTTGTAATTTCAATTTTAACGAGAAAGCGGCTCAATCGAAAAAATCGTGTTTAACAAGAAATCAGTTTATTAGAGAAGATTATGTAACTACTACTCCCTCAGTCCCATGTGATTGTTTACGTTTCAAAATGATGTTTTTGGCACGCATTTTAAGGTGCATTTTAAGGATAGTTCCATAACATATTTTTAAAATTTTCTTTTTTTGTATAAAAGTATAATGTATATATTTTTATACAAAAAAAGAAAATTTTAAAAATAAGTTATAGAACTATCCTTAAAATACACCTTAAAATGCGTGCCAGAAAGTGTAAAAAGAAATGTAAAGAATTGGTTGGGACGGAGGGAGTAAAATTTAATAATAATAATATAATATAACATAAATACGTATTGATTTTTTTTGAAAAAATTATAACGTCGCGACTAATTTTTTAATAAACTAGCATTTTGCCCGTACTTCGTACACGATATCTTATTTAATTTAAAACGTTAATATGAAAAATTTTACAAATTTGATTGCTTTTTTTAAAAGACATTCTATGCATTTATATAAATAATAAATTCTTAAAAAAAACATTCTGTACAGTTATATAAGTATTTAATAAAATAGTGATATGCTAAAATCTATTATCTATTATATATATAATATAATACCACAACATGTCACATTTTATTCCTTGCAAAGTTACTATTTTAGCCCTTCATTTTAATTCATTTATTTATTTTTTTTCAAAAAGTTGTTGTTGAGAATTGAACCTAGGTCTTTCCATTCATGTACACACCACCTTACCACTAAGCTAACCAATCACATGTGTTGTGTAAGTCAAAAATATGCTATGTATGTTGGGTGATGAATGAAAAATACTTGGTATTTTGATTTCTAAGATATTTTATATGTAGAGTAAAGTTCTATGGAGTACTATTTTAATTGGAGTACTTGGAGTACATATACGTTCTGCATTCAAAATTTTGCAAACTTTATTATTTTGCAAAGCTTATTACGTGAATATCATTATTTCATCGAAAATCTTGAAAATTTTGGATGTTTTGCTAACAAAATATTGCAAAACGAATTGTTCTGCGAAACACATTTGTGTTGCAAAACATATATGTTCCAATTGCAAAACATAAAGAATTTTCAAAATGAACATATTGCAAAACATACATGATTTTCAAAATTATCAATGAAATTATGATATTCATATTGTTAAGTTTGCAAAATAATAAATTTTAAAATATTTTGAATGCAGAACGTATATGTACTCCAAGTACTCCAATTAAATAGTACTCCATAGAACTTTTCTCTTTATATGTAATAGTTAAGTATGAATTAGTGATATATGATATGTAGTGAACTTTGATATATACCACAACATGTCACATTTTATTTCTTGCAATTCTTGGGTAAATTATTATATAATTACGCCAATATATGAATAATAATTGTATAGAAATACTCATAAAATTCGAGATTCGGAACTAAACGATTGGATTTACGATTAGGAATTAAACCTGGGAATAACAAGAATAATAAAAGAATAATAAACATATATATTTTAGTGATAATAGTATTTAATGTATTAGTCTAATTTGTAATAAAATATACTATATAAAATCTCATAGCGAGTAATCAAATTTAAATTCTCAGTTTTGAATAAAGTGAATTTAAATTCACAACTAAAAACATTGAATTAGATGACTATCTTAATAGATATTATAAATCTTAGACAATTCATGTTGAAAATGAAGTTCTCGAGAAGAGAGTTTGCTAAACTATATTTAGGCAACACCGCTACAAACTGAAAGGTGTTCACGGCTACAAAATCAAACTACTAAAACCCAAAATATCGCAATATTCCACATTTTATTTAATATCATTTCACATTTATGCCTTCCAATTTCCTATGATTTAACTCTAAAATCCCCCTAAAGTCAAATGCTATGAAAACGTTAGTTATAGACTTTGTCTAGAATCGAAACTGTGACATCCAATTCTAAGTATAATGAATTTGAATTTATAACTAAAATAATTGAACTAGATGACTAATTGATTGTATATTAGAAATTTTGGACACAACCTGTTACAAAGTGAGAGCACTTGAAAAGAGAGTAAGTTAATCTATATTTAGGCAACATTGCAACAAATTAAAGAATATTCATGGTCACAACTATTAAAAATCAAAATCTCACAATAAAGCTTGAATATCCCCGTGCCTTGCACGGGTAACGAAGCTAGTTTATATAAAAGAGTAACATACAAATCTATTTTGACAATGTTGTCAATTTATTTAATCCATCAAAATCTGCAATAAAAGTAATAAATATTTTAAAAAATATAGTTCTCCAATTAAAAACAATAATATATTGTCTTCATTATTCAAATGGTTAAATGATAATCCCTTCACCCGCAATGACTCCAAATCATTAAACCTGAAACTTATTTTTTTTTAAAAATTGAGAAAAGAAGAAAATAATAATAGTCTATTGAAATTATCAAGAATTTAAAATTAAACATGTTTTTGTTTTTTGCTTTGGTTGCCTGTGATGAATTACTTGATGATTTCCCTTTTCCCGGTGGTGTATTGGTAATCATTTTAACCGAATACTTTGAAAGTGATGGGGTACCGTCACTCTCTTGTGATTAAAAATTAGTTGTACAATAGGTTTATATGTTTTTATTATTTTTAATGTATTTTTATCTTATAATACTATATTAAAAATGGACACATGCATTTAGTTATGAATGTTATAACTACGTATCAATGTCTAAATAAAAAATTTGATAAATTTTTTCTTTTAAAGGATTAAAATATGAATTAATTTTAATTTTACTACTTTTTTGTGAACTCATTGTTTTATTATATTAATTTATTATGTGTACAAATAGATATTTACGTATTTATAAATCATAGTACGGATATATATAATCTAGGATTTAGGAAGCACAAATAAATTATTAAAATAGGAGAAGCATGCACCACCAAAACGGAGAAAAACTCATCACATTCGCTAGCCAATTCTATCAAAATTTTGATGCCACTTTGAAGATGCAACCACATCACATGCACCAAAGAGACTTGCAACCATTCCGATATCCATTAATGACCATCATAATCACTCAAAACAATTATAGCCTCCTATACTCATATGTACTTTTGTAAATTTCCAAACAACCCGGAAATATAATAAAAAAATTAAGAGAATATCTTATAAAAGTGATAGATAAACCAACTTAATCCGAAATTTCAACTTAGAAGTACATCCAAAATTTCAACTTAGAAGTACATCATAGGTTTCAGGGCAGCAACCAGTTTAGAAAAATGAAAATTTAAACCAAGATTTCCAAATAAGAATTACTGGTAGTACTAATCATGAATTTTATTGCAATGATAAATTAGAAAAGTCCTGCAACTCTTGCTCAATGATTCAGATGCTGCAGCTGATGCCACAAAGGTCATCTACTTCTCCTGCACAAGACAGAATTAAACAATTAGATATATAACATGGTCATAAGAAGCATCCTCTAACTACAATAATATAATGTAGATTAAACTACATATCCCAAAAGAAATTGCAAGTAACCACTTTTTATTTTCTTATTTGACGATATAGTACACCCAGGAGTATGTCCAGTGTCATCTCAATCACAGCAGTCTGCGAGATAATGCACAAATAGTATACTGTAAATGTAAAAGAGCAACTAAATTAGGAGAATACCAATAGCTTAATTAATCAAGATATAGTGTTTAAAGAGCCTCCCTGAGTATTTTTTTTATATCACAAACGAAAAGACTCAGTTTGGCATGCATAATCAATTTAAAATTTTTGCCTTTTATTTATAATAATTTAAATAAATATTTTGTGAAGTAAAAAATGCATATTTTTAAAGTCAATCTAGGTAACTGTACTTTCAGATGAGCATTTCAGTAACACAAAGAGATCCATAAGACTATGGAAAATATTAGTTGCATCATAACCTAAGCCAAGTCGAGAAACATTTAGGAGGAAGTCTGTGGAAACAGGACAAATGAGTCATGTGAAGTCGGTGGTAGAGTACTTTCAGGGGTTCCAACACTCTTAGCAGCGGAAGGATATGAAGAATTTTGATTAGCGCAAGAGATTTAATTAGAGGATCTCAGACTTTGAAAGAGCATACCATCAAAAAGTATAAATCACAATAGTAATCAGGACACCAAGCATCTGAACCCAGAATTTTAAGCTAACACTATGAGTAGGCTGCTGGTATGATTTAAAATATATCATAGGATGTTGGCATGATTTGATAAAAACATCCATAGCACTTGTATTGTACTGGCTACGCATTAGTTGATAGCAATTGGTAAAAATAATGTAAATTTTTTAGAACCATAAAGACATACAATGTAAATTTTTTAGAACTATAAAGACATACAAAGAATTAGAATCTATATATGAACATAAGCTCAACGAACTCATACCAATACAAAAGGAAATTCAAATCACTAAACATGACCATCTCAATGTACGATCATTTTTATTCATGATTTCATTAGATATTTCAGCTATAACAGGGGAGACTGATAGTAATTTATGTTTCTAAGTACTTAATAGACTGATAATATATATGTTTATGAGTATTTATGATAATCTATATTTTTCCTTAATTACCAGGTTCAGATGAAGGCTGAGAGATTTGATTACGTAAATTTCGTTTGTGACCTGTAGATGAAGTTAAAAAGGTTATATGTGTAATACTGCATAAGTACATAGTTTTGTTATCAAGTGGTAAATTTTCAAAAGGTATATTAGTACCTGATAGGGGTGTAGAAGAATATTGTTGCTGCGATCCATCCATAAATTTATGATATGAAGAATATTAATTTGCCTGTACAAAGATAATATATGAGAATTGCTTTCCACCATACACTAATTCTTAATTTGAATTAAATAAACAAATATTATGTGCTTATTTTCTTCACATGATAAATATTTGCCATGTTTTATCACACGAATACCAACCAAACCACATACGTTATGCAAACATTTAAGTCTAAACTACTAAATGAGCCAGTAATTCTAAACATATCATCTTATATCTTATTTGTATATATAATAGGTTCTGCACTCACCGTGCTTGCAGGTGCAGCAGATGTGGTTGATTCCCCGCTTGATGAATTTCTTGCCTGCAATAGTACAAAAACATAAAGAATTACTAATATGACTAGAATTGCCTAGAATTGCCTGCTTGTATTTGCATGATTAGTATTAATACTTTTTGCTTCGCATGCGCTCAGTTAACATGTATTAATATGACTTTAGAAATCAATTGAGAAATGGAAGAGACTATCACATACTGAAATAACTATTCAGTTCTTGAGAAACCATTACAATGTCTATTGCTCTATAGCAAAATACAAAAAACCATTATCAAATAGAATAGCAACTAAAAATGTAAAAAAAATCACAATCAAGAATTTGAATAGTAAACATTGTAAATAAGATGAAGCTCCAAATGATAAAATCACCCATTTGATTACAATTATTACTACACAAGCAATTTGCTCAAGTTGAGCTTATTTAATATATACATAATAAATCTTTTACAAAATTTAAGGTTCTAAGCAAAGTATGGAATCAGCTGCTCAATCTCTATTTTCTGACTTTGAGGGTACCGGTATGGCCTAACCGATACTGGATTAGTTCCTTCTTGAAGCCGAATAGAATGGGCATAGTCTCGGTGAGGAGGCAATGTATTTGGCATGTTGAAGACCTTGTCATACTGTTGTAATAGCGGTTTGGCCCATTGAGGAACCTGATTTTGAGTCCCCTTACCTACTGTTGCCTCTTCCATGCTTTCCATGCGATTGAGTTCTACTAAAAAATCTGTTCCCTCCTTCCTGATCGTCCTCAACATGGCCTTTAATGAAATTTTCGATCGTCCTAGAGCGGGATCTCCTTTCAACGTCACTGTTTCTCTTTGTAATTGAAATTTTAAGGTCTGAGTCTTCCAATTAGTGCTCATGGTTCCCAGTTTTTCGAGCCATTGAATTCCCAATATTAAATCGGAATTCCCCAAAGGCAAAGGTAGGATGTCCTCCACCACTTCAATCCCTTTTATCCATACAATATAACAAAAACATAAAGAATTACTAACATCATTTTATTAATGAAATCCACTTGAACTTGTCAGTTGGTTAAGGTAGTAGCCTAGAATTGCCTGCTATTCTACTCTCCCTGTACTATTTTTGGTGTGTTTTAACGATTTTGCTCCGGTGGTTGTCTTGCACAGCCCCGGTGGGGCCAGATCAGGTAAGAGAGATACAGAACACACGTTAATTGATTGTATTATTCTACTCTCACTGTACTCTTTTTGGTGTGGTTTAACGATTTTGCTCTGGTGGTTCCTAAGGTTTCAACTTAAATATTTATAAGATATCGCAGTTGGAGTCACAGGCTACTAATTAGCAATGCTAACTTGTACATGGAATTGTGTCATAATTTTGATAATTTACAAAATTAGACACCATAAGTACTCTAAGTAAGTATGAACTACAAATAATCAAAGAAACCCACAATCAAAGAAATGGAACAGAAAGTAAGTATCAATATTTAACCTTTGGAAGATCGGAGAGCACCAAGATGAAACCGATGGGGTTCCTTTTGGTTAGCGTTAGTAACCCAATTGCTTGTGTTATTGTATATTCCATATTGTTTGACATGATGTAGATCAGCTATGAAGAGAAGCGAAATCAACGGGATAGCAAATCAATGTTCTATGTCTGAATAACGGGATAGTTATGTAAAAATTGGGTTTAACCCGGTTTGATTATCTAACTCAGTGTTTTGTGATTATATTGGGTGGTTCGGATCTGTTTTAGATATTTTGATGATCCATTAACCTGATCAAAAAGTAGAAGGACTAAAAAGGACTAAAAAGGATTAAAAGCTTAAGGGTAATATTGATTTCAAAGGGTAATTGGTGTAATTTGATTAAGTCCTTCACTAGCCATCATTAAGAATATATTGATATTGATATGCGAGTATAGAATTTTTTTTATAAAAATATATTAACTTTTGCGAAAATATCAATTTACTTGTAAAAATGTAGTTTATAATCAAATCAATCAAATTCAATTGGTTTGCATTCATATATATAATTATTACATGTAACTTGTTGCGTAGCTATTGCACATGTTTGATTTGGTTGTAGCTCGTTTTCTTGCAAATAAGATTTGTAAAATATTTTTTTGAAAATATTTTTGATTATATGATGAAATTATAGAAAAAATTAAGATAAAATGGATTTTTTTGATAAACAATCAATCATAAAGGTGTTTTAGAGCAACTTGATTATTTATTTGTACTCCTAAACCAAAATTTAAGAAATTTGACTTGATTTTACATTCCAAAAGTATCATAAGTGATCCTTTAAAAATTAACACACGTTTTCCATTTCTTATTTTTAAAGTACTCCTAGTCATCGTTTATTTTCTTTTTATCAATAAAATATTCATCTCCCTCCTTTTTTCCAACATCTTTTTCTCTTTCTTTCTAACTTTTTTTTTCTCTCTCTCCCCAATATTAATATGACAATAATGAGCACATATAAGAAATATTGTTGGATTAAACACTCCTAAACTTATTCTAAATTACTACAAAATCAATTATTTATAATATTTTTAAGAAATTTATTAAGAGACTGTTGAAGTTGCTCCAAGATCCTATTTAGATTGTTGTTATGAACAGTGTAACATATGCTTTTTGTTTGAAAAGTACGTATAACTTCTTTTTTTTGGTATATTTGGAAAATACTATTTTTTGATAATCAATTTTGACTAAAATGCTATTTTTTGCCAAGATTCTAATATCCGTTAGAATCTTTTTGACAAAAGAACTTGAATCAGAAAAAGAAATAGTTCATGGATCCGAAATACGGAATCTTTTATTCAGGGACCTAGACAATAAAACACGAATAATTCTGGTACCAATTATTTAATTTTCAATAATTTTGAAAGAAGTTGCCTTTTAATTTTTTAGGAACCAATTATTAGTTTCAACATCAAAAACACATCCACAATATTATTGTTAATATACTATACCCTAAACATGTATATATTAAAAATAGCTGATAACCCGTGCGAAGCACGGACACAGATTGAACACGAACCGAGATTAAAATATTAATATTAATATATTATTTATTATTTAATTATAGAGAATCGAATTCAAAATCAATTAAAAAATTAAAATAAATAAATCTTTATAATTATGTAGTTGTAAGGAATCGAATCTGAGGTCAAGTTAAAAAAATTAAAGTAAATAAATCATGTATAATTATGTTGTTCTAAGGAATAGAATCCCGAATTTAGTGATAACCATATTTTATATTTTGCTACTTTGGTAATATTACGCACCATAAAAACATGATTTGTCATTATATCCTTATTTTTTATTATATAATAAGAGTAAAAAAGATAATAAAGAAGTACTAACATAGGTCGAGTGTTCGATACTCATTGACAACAATTTTAAATTATAATTTACATCCTTTATATAATAGGCATGCATGTATTCATCTAATAACAAGCCTAATTGTTTGTAATAATTTGCATTACTTACATGACTCCTTAACTGGCGAACCCTCTAGTTGTAAAGTTGTTACTTGTACTCAGTACTTATAATTGTTGAAAATATTCACTAATAAAGCAACATAGAGGCAGTTATATATCGTATTTAACAAGTCAAGGCCAATCACACAAATAACGAAACAAAACACGAAGGTATAAAACATGCATATCAGTAACTGAAAGAACTAAAGAAGGACAGAAGACATACCAGTAGCCATAGCTATAGCAGTATATCAAACAAATAAGAGAACAGCTGAGTCGTCAGGCATTGCTCGAAGTCATGACTGCTCTTGAAGAGATAATCGCCCCCACTTACACTGTGTCAGGATGCTGGCGATATTCTTCCAGGATAAAACAGCTCCGAGTTATATGATCACAGCAACCAGATAACTCAACTTCGACTAGCACCTCAGTCGCCAGAAAAACTCTAAGTAAAAGAAACTATAGCATGAGGAGAACAGAGAGTGTAGAGAAGAGAAGAGAATGTAGGGTGTGATGTATAAAAAATCACCAGCTTAGCTCTCTATTTATAGGAGAGGCCAAACGTAACCGATACCACCCTCATCAATATTGTAACTCCCATTCCATTTAATAAGAATGAAACGGTCTATTTAATATAATCAAAACGGCTGATTTCATATTAAATAAATCGTAACAGTTACTATATATATTTTATCCACACATTTCAGTTTTATTTTAATTAATCTGAATATATATATATATAATCAAACTCGAACCCAACATCAGGATCTGATCCATCAGGATTTTCGTCCGTCAGGATCTGATGTCCATCAGTCATCAGGATTTGGTACCGTCAGGACTTGGCCCATCAGTATTAGATGTCTGACCAGTTCCACATGATTTCTTCCAAGTACTGATCCAATTAATAAATATATTTATTCTAATTAAAATATTAATTAAACACATAAATAAAATCCCTCGCCCAGGTCGCCTCGCGTACGCGAGACGCCGAGACATTCGCCCAAATCGCCTTTCGACCGAGCCGAGTCGAGTCGAGACGAGGCGTGGCGAGGCGGGCGGCGGCGGCGCGCGTGTGTGTGCGCGCGCGCGTGAAGCACACAGTAACACCATGAACCATCATACACCTTAGTAGTTGTACACTACCCATATGTGTGATTCTATATAAAGCCAACAACCCCCTTTATTTATTTCAATGTGGGACAAATACACATTCTCATTTTAAGCTCTTTCAAGCTACCCACTTCAACTCTATTTCTCCATGGATTTCACTAAGAAAATTACTTAGACCCATATACAAAAATTTAAGTCCTCATAGCATGGAACAATTTCCAATCGTTAAAATCCGGAATTAACATAAAGAACATAAAATACTTATGCTCTAAAAACTCCATTTTTCTAACAATCCCCCACAAATCCATATAGAAATGCTTCAGGTTTCTCATCATGACTTGTTTTTCAGAGTCGGTACCTTTCCGGGTTTGAACCCTCCTAAGTCCTCTACTTCGATGACTACCGGATTCAGATGGAATGTTTCACCTTGAATCTTAATCCGGTTGATATAATCATATTCCATACACGAAGACAAGTCAAAGGCTATGGTGCCAATCTACGGCTTTGAGACATTAATGGTCTTGTCTCGATCCTGTTCATCGAATGCTTCAAAGAATAACCCTTTCCTCTAATTGCGACCACACAATTACATTTTCTTAGTTGGGCATCTCCAGAGATGTACTGCTACCATCTCGTCAAATGACTTGACCTCATTCAGAGTTATAATAACTCTTGCTTACTAGTAGTGTTAGTACCTTCTAGGTTTACAGGGGATAGACTCAGATACAACAATATCATCTATGTAGCAAAGGTACTACCAATTCATCCTTACAGCTTGTTATTACCACATTGAATGCACTTCAAGGGATTTCCTCTCATGTGCATTGGGTTCCCACTGATGATGAACTACGGTGGGTTGACAGCCCCATCCCCAACCTCGACTTAAGGACCACTGCAGGTTTCAGTCCTTTAGTCAAAGGATCAGCTATATTATTCTGAGTTCCTATGAACTCTACAGCTATAATCCTATCAGACACTAAACCCCTTATAGACTTTAGTCTAACTTGGATGTGCCTCTTTGTTTTAGCATTATACTTTTTACTCCTAATCTTGTCAATAGTTGTTTTACTATCACAATGAATAGCAAACGCAGGAAGCGATCTGCTTACTACAGGTATCGTGGACATAAGTCCGTGTAACCATTCAGCCTCCGTCCCCGTGGCATCAAGCGTACACAACTCAGCCTCAAAAGTAGACCGAGTTACTATAGTCTGTTTGGTCGACTTCCAGGATATTGCTCCACCTGCTAAGGTGAACACGTATACAGTCACTCCATTGGAACCAGACTTCTTAGCTATCCAACTTGTATCACTGTACCCCTCAAGCACACCAGGAAATCCCCTATAGTGTAAACTAAGGTACATTTCTCCTTTCAGATATCTAAGTACTCTATCAAGAGCATCCCAATGAATTCTGTTTGGACAGCTTGTATATCTAGCCAACTTAGACACAGAGTATGAAATATCTGGCCTAGTACAGTTAGCAAGATATTGCAAGCTCCATATAATCTGAGAATACCTTAACTAAGACACAGGTACTCCTGAAGCATTCTTATCAGGGCAACTTTAGGATCATAGGGTGTACTAGCGATTCTACTCTGTGAATAACCACATTTCTCAAGTATAGATTTCTCTATATAATGAGACTGTGATAAAGTTATTCCCTCAGCTGACTGTGTCAGCTTGAGACCAAGAATCACACTAGCCTCGCCCATATCCTTCATTTCAAAATGACTTTTCAAGAAGGCTTTTGTCTGTTTAATAATCTCAATATTGGTTCCAAACAGTAATATGTCATCTACATATAGGCACAAGATGACACACTCACTACTTTTAACTTTGGTGTAGACACACTTGTCACTATCATTAATATCATAACTAAACGGCACTATAGTTTCATCAAACTTTGTATGACAATCCCTAGGAGCTTGTTTCAAGCCATAGATGGATTTGATCAACTTACATACTTTCCTTTCGTTACCAGATGCAACAAATCCCTCAGACTGATCCATATAAATCTCTTCTTAAAGTTCACCATGAAGAAAAGCTGTCTTTACATCCATTTGATGGATGATAAGACCATGTACGGAAGCCAATGCTACAAGCATTCGGATTGTTGTCATTCCAACTACAGGAGAGTAGGTATCAAAGTAATCAATGCCCTCCTTTTGCTTAAAACCCTTAGCTACCAGTCTAGCTATGTACTTATCTATTGAGCCGTCAGGGTTCAACTTTCTTTTAAAGATCCATCTACACCCGATAGTAGAACACCCAAGAGGGAGATCAACTAACTCCCATGTTCCGTTAGAAACAATAGAGTCAATTTCACTCTTCGCAGCGCCCTTCCAGTGCCTAGACTCTGAAGAATCCATAGCTTGTCGGAAAGTTAAAGGTTCGTCCTCGACATTGTAAGTGATAAAATCACTTCCAAAATCCTTGACTACCTTTGTACGATTACTCCTTCGTGGTTCCTCTACCTCCTTAGGAGTAGAGCTACTACTAGGTTCCGCCCCACATTTGTCATCTTTTCCACATGATCAGGAATATAACTTGATGTATGAGTAGGATCTTCATTAGAAGTATCTTGAGGCATACCAGTCTTCATAGGGTAAACATCCTCAAAGAATGTAGCATCACAAAACTCAACTATCGTGTTTGCCACTATACCATCTATGTCAGATTTTAATACTAAAAATCTCATAGCTGTAGTGGTCTCAAGATAGCCCAGAAAGATACAATCAACAGTCTTCGGACCTAGTTTCTTTCTCTTGTGTTCAGGGACAAGTACCTTGGCAAGGCACCCCACACACGAAGATACTTAAGACTAGTCTTCTTGCCCCTCCATAACTCATAGGGTGTCTTATACATGTGTTTCAGAGGGACTCTATTCAGAATATGGCAAGCCGTATTCATAGCCTCTCCCCACATGTATTTAGGCAGCCCAGAATTAATAAGCATACTATTAATCATATCTTTAAATGTTCTAATCTTTCGCTCAGCAACCCCATTAGACTCAGGTGTGTATGGTGGGGTAACTTCATGAACTATTCCATTGTTTGCACAAAATTCATTAAAGGAGTTACTCGTATACTCACCACCATCTCAACCTTTTAAGTACCTTACTAGATTGTTTTTCTACCTCAGTTTTATATATAATGAATTTGCTAAGTGCTTCATCCTTATGTCTAAGTAAATAAACATAACAGTATCTATTGTTATCATCTATAAAGGTAATGAAGTATCTAAACTGGTCCTTAGTCAACACACCACCAAATTCACAAATATCAGTGTGTACTAAATCTAACAAGTCTGAATCCCTAACAATATTATGAAAAGGTTTCCTTATTTGTTTAGCAGACACACATACTTGACATTTAGAATTCTTTTCGATAGTGTGTTTTGGAATCAAATCTAAGTTTATCATATTTTTAAGAGCACCAAAATTTAAGTGACCAAGTCTAGCATGCCATAAATTTGAAGATTCAACACAGTTAATAGAAGGAGTAATATTATTCAAAGCACCCAAAACGGGCTCAACATTTATTACAAATAAACCATTTGACAAGTAACCCTTGCCAAAAAATGTACCAGTATGAATAAGAACTACTTTATTACATTTGAGAGAGACTTCAAAACCATTAGCTACTAAACAGCTGCCACTTACTATATTTCTACGCATGTCGGGAACATGATGCACTCTCGTTAGGGATAGAACACGACCCGAAGGAAACTTCAGGTCCACGTTTCCTACTCCATGTATTTGAGCGGCACTTACGTTCCCCATCGTCACTGTCAAGCTATGACTCTGTTGATAAGATACAATTAATCTAATGTCAGCACAGATATGCACATTAGCTCCAGTATCAATCAACCATTCATTTGACAGATAAGTGGAAAATAGTACAGGGTTGTAGGTAACATACCGGTCCACGTTGGTTTCAGAAGCCAAAGTGATAAATGGATTTTATATTCATTTGGAGCGTTCCATATCGGCTTAAATTGATTCACTTGGCCTCAAGTTTGTTGTAGTTTTGATGTGTTTGTGTTTAATTGTGCAGGTTTGCGAAATATCGTTTAAGGTTGGTGTTTTCGTCAATTTTGGAGATGATTTGTGCAATGGAATGAAGGATGGCGTATTTCCCTAGGCTACCATGAAGATCATAACGCTTAAGAATTGAAGAACGAGAAGTGGCAAAAGAATCGGAAGAGAAAATGGATGAGAAATGAGCAAATTGTGGAAAATTCGGATTTCAGGGTATGTTGCGCAGTCTACAATGTTTTGGCCATATCTGGAGTTCTCAAAGTCCGTTTTGGACGATCTTACTGTCCACGCGAAGCTTGGAAGATTTTCTACAAGAATAGAGCAAAATAAAAAACCTGGACAGAAATCCAAGCGCTGGCAGCGCCCTTCAAGAGCTGGCAGCGCTCTAGAAGTGTCAGAAACAGAAGTTCAAGCGCTGGCAGCGCGCGCGGGGTCCAGAATTTCCTGAAAAATGCCGATTTTGCCCATATTCGAGTTTTAATTGTATTTTTGGTATTTTCTTGTGCCAAAATCGAATTCTAATTGTATTTTAGGTCTTTTTCTTGCTGGGCAAGACTTCTAGAGCCTATTTAAACACAATCTACCATTGTAATTTGGATCATTAGTTAGCATATTATAACATAGAATTAATAATCTTGTTTCATTATCATGGTTTCACTTGATCCCATGATGATGAGAGGTTCAATTACGAACTAATCATTGTCATGGGATTCTAACGGATTAATTTATGGAGCTTTATTATCTTGATGCTTTAAAGATCTATGTGTGATGTATATCTTATATCCTCGTATGGTTATGCTTAATTGTTAGATGCGTAACTAACATCTAATCTGTTAATCTCTTGTGAAGTGAAAGTGGATCTTGAGATTTAGAACTTGTCATGCTAGCATAGGTTCATAATTGTTTATCAATATGATTCATGGTGTGAGATGAAAATACTTATACTGCCCTGTGTGATCTTATGGATAACTTGCTCTTCAACCGTTATGTTTTCAAATTCTATAGACATGTACGGTCTAAGCATAATTGATGTCTATTCATCTTCTATCTCTTTTGTGGATGTATGGGTAGTTTGGTATACGTATGCTGACAGGTAGCGTGTACTTGTTTCGTGTTGTCCGATCAGATATCATAACCATTGCATATAGTGATTAAAGGCGTCAGATCTAAGCGAAGTATTTAATGAAGTTAGGATCCCATGTTTTATCTCATATAAGTAATTTGATTTTTAATACTTGTTAGTTAATTAATTCTTAGTTAAGTACTTGTTCATTAGTTAATTTAGATAATTAAACCCAATCTTGTTAATTGTCTTAGCAGTGAGTAAAAACCATACATTGTTGCATAGGTATAAAACTGAATTGAAACCAAAACCAGATCTCTGTGGGAACGAACTTGACTTATATCTATATTACTTGTGACCACGTACGCTTGCGTGATTTAGTGCAAACACAAATCCTCACCAACAACCATGTTCGTTACAGGCCCACTTGGGGTTCCAAGCACAGCATTCGCTTGAGCAACCGCCTCGGCTTTCTTCGCTTTCTTTGTAGGGCAGTCCAACTCCAGTGCCCAACCTGCCCACAAGACCAACATGGTTTGTTTGCCTTTGGTTTCTTGGCCTATCATTGTCATTCTTAGGTTTATTACTATTACCCTTCTTAGAGACAGCCTTCCTTTTCTGTCCTACAGTTGCTACATTCACCTTCGAGCTTCCATGCTCAGTTGGCATCACATGTCCCTGTTTAGACTTGTGTTGTTCTTGCACCGAGATGTCCAGCATAAGGTTGGTCCATATGATCTCTCCTTTCTGCCTTTTTAGGGAGAAAGAGAACTCTTCCCAAGACTTTGGGAGCTTTTCAATCACACTCATAACCTTAAACTTTTCAGGGAGGTCCATTCCGGACTCCTTCAAAGCATGCACTATCATCTCGAACTCATGCACTTGCTCAGTCATGGACTTATTATCCACCAGCTTGAAATCAAGGAACCTAGCCACAGAATACTTATCCAGACCTTGTGAGTCAGTATTATGTGTCTGGTCCAGCTTCTCCCATAAGAGTTTTGTGGTGTAGGCATCAGAGGAGTACACATCAAACAAGGTGTTTGTTAGAGCAGCCAAAATGGCTGCCCTATCCACCCCATCCTTCTCAGCCCACTTCGCAAAACCCTTAACTGATTCAGCCTTCTCTTGATCCACAACCGGCTTCTCATATTCCACAACAGGCCATAAACCCTTTACAGTAAACCACAACTTCATCCTTTTCTGCCAACGATAAAAGCCAACGCCCCCATTGAATTTCTCCGGCAAGCCAGCTAATTCAACGAGTTGTGGAAAATTGTAAGTGATCCAATTTATGACCCCAGCAGATGCAACCGAACTACCACTAACAGGAACTTCACTCTCGTTAACCATTATGCTAAATACTATATAACAAATTATCTCTTCAAGAATGTTGGAAATATTCACTAATAAAGCAACATAGAGGCAGTTATATATCGTATTTAACAAGTCAAGGCCAAACACACAATTAACGAAACAAAACACGAAGGTATAAAACATGCATATCAGTAACTGAAAGAACAAAAGAAGGATAGAAGACATACCAGTAGGCATAGCTATAGCAGTATATCAAACAAATAAGAGAACAGCAGAGTCGTCAGGCCTTGCTCGAAGTCCTGACTGCTCTTGAGGAGATAATCGCCCCACTTACACTGTGTCAGGATGCTGGTGATATTCTTCCAGGATAAAACAGCTCCGAGTTATATGATCACATCAACCAGATAACTCAACTTCGACTAGCACCTCAGTCGCCAGAAAAACTCTAAGTAAAAGAAACTATAGCATGAGGAGAACAGAGAGTGTAGAGAAGAGAATGTAGGGTGTGGTGTATATAAAATCAGCAGCTTAGCTCTCTATTTATAGGAGAGGCCAAATGTAACTGATACCACCCTCATCAATATTGTAACTCCTATTCCATTTAATAAGAATGAAACGGTCGATTTAATATAATCAAAACGGCTGATTTCATATTAAATAAATCGTAACAGTTACTATATATATTTTATCCACACATTTCAGTTTTATTTTAATTAATCTGAATATATATATATAATCAAACTCGAACCCAACATCAGGATCTGATCCATCAGGATTTTCGTCCGTCAGGATCTGATGTCCATCAGTCATCAGGATCTGGTACCGTCAGGACTTGGCCCATCAGGATCTGGTACTATCAGGATTTTATCCATCAGGACTTGGCCCATCATTATTAGATGTATGACCAGTTCAACATGATTTCTTCCAAATACTGATCCAATTAACATATATATTTATTATAATTAAAATATTAATTAAACACATAAATAAAATCCCTCGCCCAGGTCGCCTCGCGTACGCGAGACGCCGAGACATTCGCCCTTCGACCGAGCCGACCCGAGTCGAGTCGAGACGTGGCGTGGCGAGGCGGGCGGCGGCGCGTGTGTGTGTGTGCGTGCGTGAAGCACACAGTAACACCATGAACCATCATACACCTTAGTAGTTGTACACTACCCATATGTGTGATTCTATATAAAGTCAACAACCCCTTTATTTATTTCAATGTGGGACAAATACACATTCTCATTTTCAAGCTCTTTCAAGCTACCCACTACAACTCTATTTCTCCATGGATTTCACTAAGAAAATTACTTAGACCCATATACGAAAATTTAAGTCCTCATAGTAAGGAACAATTTCCAATCGTTAAAATCCGGAATTAACATAAAGAACATAAAATACTTATGCTCTAAAAACTCCATTTTTCTAACAATAATTGGCTTCAAAATTCTAGTTGTGTAACTATATAAACTAGTCATGTAAAAATGCTTGAAAGAAGATCCAGAGATCATGCCTCAAGCTTGAAGAAAAAGGATGTAGAAATAAATACTGTTGGATTTTGAAGATAGAAGATTTGCCTAAGTACTAATTCGAGAAGTATTTTGGACTATTCGAGAAGTCAAGGCTTCGAGAAGTCAGGGATTCGATATCTCAAAAGACACTATTCATATCTTAAGGAGTCAATAGGTCAAAGCCTCATTCGAGAACTCAATGATTTGATATGTCTAAATATTCTAATCGAGAACTCAAAAAGTCAACAAGTCAAAGCAGCATTCGAGTTCTCAAATAGTCAACAAGTCAAAGTTACATTCGATATCTCAAGGACTCAAGAAAAATCTCAAGGATTCCATAAGTTAAATCTCTATTCGATAAGTCTATGTAAGAACCCAGATTTTTGGTAGGAATTAAAACTTTTATTATGTACTAATGTAGAAATGAATAGTGGTTACGACTACGATGTAGCAACGGTTCTAATGAACGGATATGGAACGGATTTGGATTCAAATGTTTATATGCCATGAAGGATGCTATTGGTTGACAACATAAATTAGAATAATCTATCTCCTAGGGAGATTAACAACAATCCGTGACAAAGCATTAGTTACGAGTACTAGTCAATGTAGTAGTGTTCTACTAAGATCTCCAACCAAAATAATTTTTTATTTGAAAATTGGGTAATATCATTAAATTAGATATATCCTGACATCTGTATGTTTGGATCGTCGAGAAATATTTTTAAAAAAATATAAATAGCAATCTGTGACAAAGCACTAGTTACGAGTACTAGTCAATACAATAGTGTTCTTCTAAGATATCCAACTGTAATGCCATATTTTTGGCATGTCTAATAATCTCCCAAATTTCTAATATTTATTAATTATTAATTCAGATTAATAATTATTTCTTAATCGCTAAGTTTTATCCTCTCTCTAAAATGAGGAAAGAATCAATCTCAATCAATCAATAACGGAAAATATCTCCAAACGATATTCTTCAAATCAGGAAGATATCAAAACGATACGATTAAATCAGATAAAATCAGTAATCACCAAGATTAACGAAGTTTATCCCTAAAGTCTCTAAGGAATAGACACAAATCAATTTCATAGAACTACGTGGGCTTGATCCTATATAAACATATAGGTACGTAGGCATCTTGGTATGTGGCGATGATAAGTGGATTTTATATCCACTTGGAGCATTCTAAATCGGCTTAAATTGATTGTCTTGGACTCAAGTTTCTTATAGTTTTGATGTGTTTTGCTTAGTTGTGCAGATTTACGAGAATGATGATTAAGGTTGATGCTTCTATCGTTTTTTGAGAATAAATTGATTAAAATTCGGATTTCTGAGACGGTTGCGCAGTCTACACTGTTTTGGACATATCTGGAGTTCTAGAAGTCCGTTTTCAGCGATCTTACTGCCCACGCAAAGCTTGGGAGATTTTCTATAATATGGGACAGGTGTTTCACGAGCAGGTTGCACGTGGTGGGCGCAGGTTGCACGCGCGCGGTGCTGAAAAATTACAGTTTTTACTATTTTGGCCATATCTTGAGTTTTAGAAGTCCGTTTGAGGCCCGTAAGCAGTCCACGCGAAGATAACGGAATTATCTATCATTCTAAAGTGGTCCAGAGGTCCAAATACAACTGGAACGGTCCAGAAATACTGAAGAAAAGTCAGCTACGAATTTTCCTTAAAAACAGAATCAGTTTAGGAAACGTATTTTGCAGAAATTCTATTATAATTCTGTTTTGGTATTTTCTTGCTGGGCAAGACTTCTAGAGCCTATATAAACACATCCAACCTTTGTAATTTGTATCATTAGGGTAGAACCATTACATATCAATTACTCTAGTTTATTTGTATTTTTTTCATACTTTGTTTTTATCATGGTTTCATCAGATCCCATGATGACGAGAGGTTCAATTATGAGCTAATCGTTGTCATGGGATTCTAACGGATTTATTTATGGAGCTTTAGTATCTTGATGCTTTAAAGATCTGTGTGTGATGTATATCTGATATCATCGTATGGTTATGCTTAATTGATAGATGCGTCATGAACATCTAATTTGTTAATCTCTTGTGAAGTGAAAGTGGATCTTGAGATTTAGAACTTGCCATGCTAGCATAGGTTCATAATTGTTTATCAATATGATTCGTGGTGTGAGATGAAAATACTTATACTACCCTGTGTGATCTTTATGGATAACTTGCTCTTCAACCGTTATGTTTTCAAATTCTATAGACATATAGGGTCTAAGCATAATTGGTGTCTATTCATCTTCTATCTCTTTTGTGGATGTATGTTTAGTTTGGTATACGTATGCTGACAGGTAGCGTGTACTTGTTTCGTGTTATCCGATCAGATATCATAACCATTGCATATAGTGATTAAAGGCGTCAGATCTAAGCAAAGTATTTAATGAAGTTAGGATTCCATGGATTCTCTTGCAGAAGTAATTCGATTCCAATTCTTGTTAGTTAGTTAATTCTTAGTTTGTTAATTTGCTTTTTAGTTAGATTTAGTTAATTAAAACCCAAATTTGTTATTTGTCTTAGCAGTGAATTAAACCATACATTGTTGCATAGGTACAATACTGAATTAAAAACCAGATCTCTGTGGGAACGAACTTGACTTATATCTGTATTACTTGTGACCACGTACGCTTGCGTGATTTAGTGCAAACAGGCGACCTATACACGAGACAAATTGAGAAACTTGCCAAGTCCAGCCCCCTCTTTTTTCATGAACCCTCATCTCCTAAAAACATCCACATACTCATAATATCGCTCATACTATTCCAGCAAACCTCCGATTTCGTGTTGTTACGAAATTCTTCCAACAACATTTGGCGCTAGAATGAGGGGTTTTATAATTCGAGGAGGACGAATAATTCATAATTCACATGGGACTTCCTAACAATATCAATTTTCTCATGTCATCCAAATCGATATCTGTTTAATAGATATTACAAAATAATCGCTATCAATATCAAATCAAATCAAATCGATTTTTTTTATCTTGCAAAGGGAAATAATCGCTATCAATATCAAATCGATTTTTTTAATCTTTAATACAAATTTTTCTTAAATACAAATTTACAAAAAATTTTTGTTCAATATATTTATAACTTCGGTTCAACATCAATTATCAAATAATAATTAAATTTTTTCTTCAATACACATAATTTTATTTGTTTAATATGAGGTTTGTTGAAACATAATTCAAAATTTGTTTAATAGATATTACAAAATACTCAAAAATCCTTCCGGAATTAAGATATATAAGTATGAAATATTTTTAATTTCATACACTTTTCTTAATTATACCATTGTAAAATTATTTTATATATTTGGATTCAACACTTGTTCAACAGATGATGTTGAACTCAAGTTATATAATTTGTTGAACACCATTATAAAATAATTTAATTTTTTTGTAAATATATTTCTGATTTCAATTTTGTGTATTCAATAAAATTTTAATCATTATTTTATAAATAATGTTGAATCGAAGTTATTATATATTAAAAGTTCGGGTGTAGGATGTTTAAGTGCTAGGTACTCCAAATTTTTCTCAAAACTTTTTATCGAATAATGTGATATGACACATGCTACTACATATCCTAAAATTATAATGTCATAGTCAATCTGATTATATGTCATAATTAGTGGTAAAAAAAAATAATCTATCCATTATAACTTTTCCAACCAAGTTAGTTGTTAAAATTATTAACTAAAATAATATAAAATATTAAAGGATTAAAATTTGCTATATTCGTAAGATGATATGTTTCAATGAGGACGGTTATAATGTTTAAATTTATGTTTACAAATTGGTTACAATTTTTAATAGATGCGACAAATTCATCAATGTAAGAACATATATGATTTGCTAAAATAGTATAAAATAATGATTATGTAAAATTGGCTGAAATCGTAAGAAATTGTACTCTAATGGAGTTGGCTATAATAATTGTTTTTATTTAAAAAATAGTATGTTATTATTATTTCAAATTATTATAAATAGAATATATATATATATATATATATATATATATATTCAATATGTTCATGGATGATATTAAGTTTCTTTACATGTAGATTCGACAAATATAGTAACATGAAGGGTTTATTTTTGATAACAAAAATGTCTGTTGAAAATGAAATTATTTTACATTAATACCTTTAATACCTTATATATAATAAGCATAAGGGACATCTTATCCAAATTTTTTGTCGTCATCACTGATTTTTGGTCGTCGTCACTGTACTATCAAAATATATGATCCGTTGGATTAAAAATAGACGATCAAGATTAGATCACATTAAAAAGAAAATTATAATCTAAAAAGGAATCAAGATTAGATCAAAAATAGGGGAACAAGATTAGATCAAATTAAAAAGAAAATTATAATCTAAAAAGGAATCAAGATTAGATCGCATTAAAAAGAAAATTATAATCTAAAAAGGATATAATTAGAAAATGTTGCATTAGAAGTGAATTTTAAAAAAGAAAAATTATATTCTTAAAAGAATATAATTAGAAAGGGTTGTATTAAAATTGAATTTTTAAAAGAAAATTATAATTTGAAAAGGATATAATTAAAAAAGGTTAAATTAGAATTATATTTTATTTATTTTTTATTAGTATTTAAAAAAAATCATATCTACTACTCCTTGGGCTTTATCTTGAGATCTAGAAATTAGATTTGGGTGATTTTACAATCCAAGCGAAACTCATAAAATTATTTTTAATTTAGTAATGATATAATAATTATTATTCAAATGGAAAAACTTGGAAAAACTAAGAATCTCAAGAGAAATATGATTACGAGTTTTTACATTAATCCTCTTTAACGTAGAATTCCTACATTGATAATGCTATTCAATGTAGAAAACCTAATTATATATGAATTAAATCATTGACATATATATATTCGTATTACAATATAAATACACTTTTTAGTTTATAACATATTAAAATTTAAATATTTTTTATGCTAGATCCAACTGTTTTCATCTATTTATTTTAAGATATTTGTCGTATAGAGGTCCAGACTACCGATTATCAAAGTTTTGAACAAAATCCCTCTTACACTTATTACTAAAATTGTATTTGGTTGTTAGTAGAACCATCTTCAAATAATTATAAGGGTATTTTGATAATCAAAACGAATTATAAGTAGAATTCATAAATCAAATAAAATTTTCAGCGTAAAAAATCGTCAATTTTTTCTCAATTTTCCTTCTACGTAGATTTAATTAGAAAAAATTTATTAAACCATCACCAAATTAAAGATTATTTTGTTAATTTTACGTGGGAGGTAATCGTCCAAATTAAATTTTAAGAATTCAAGATAGAGTACAAATATTAAATCGAACGTGTAAAACTTATATATATCAATTTTTAATAAAAATTTGTTATGTAAATTAATAACTTATAAAATTAAAAAATATATAATGTAATTAAAGATATTAAAAAAGGAGTCATGCGTTGCACGGGTTATAAGCTATTTATATATAACAAGCATAATAGAGATCTTATCCATAATTTTCGTCACTGTACTACCAAAATAATCTCAACCGTGGAATCTATTTTTTAAAAAATAGACGATCAAGATTATATCATATTAAAAGAGAAAATTAAAATCTAAAAAGGATATGATTAGAAAATGTTGCCTTATAAGTGAATTTTAAAAATAAAATTATAATTTAAAAACGATATAATTAAAAAAAAGTTGCATTAGAATTAAATTTTATTTATTTTTTATTATTAAAAAATATTCATATTTACTATTTGGGCTCTATCTTGATATCTATAAATCAGATTTGGATGATTTTACAATTCACGCGAAACTTATAGAATTATCTTTAATTTATTGATGATTTAATAATTATTATTCAAATGGAAACACCAACGGTTTTCATCTATTTATTTTAAGATTCAACGGTTCTTATTTATTTTGACCATACTACCAATTATCAAAGTTTTTGACAAAATCTCTCATACACTTATTATTAAAATTGTATTTTATTATTAGTAGAACTATCTTCAAATAATAACAAGGGTATTTTGAAAATCAAAACGAAATATAAGTATAATTCATAAATCGAATATAATTTTCAATGTAAAAAAGCGCCAATTTCTTTTCTTATTTGTTTCTGAGTAGGTTTAATCGGAAAATAATTGTTAAACTATCACTAAATTAAAGATTTTTTTTTTTGTTAATTTCACGTGGGCTGTAAAATCTTTCAAATCAAATTTTAATAATTCAAGGTAGAGTACAAATATTAAATCGAAAGTGTAAAATCTTATGTATCATCAACTTTTTAACAATAATTTTATATGTAAATTAATAACATATAAAAGTAAAAAAAGTAAAATTATTTTAAAATTTAAAAAAGGAACCGTGCATTGCACGGGTTATAAGCTATAAGATCTTATCCAAAGTTTTGGTCGTCGTCGCTCTACTACCAAAAGCATATGATCCGTTGGATTAAAAAATTGGATTAAAAGTCATCCATTGGATTATAAATTATATCCTTATACAGTATATTTATTTATAATTTTCACTTTGTTAATTTACTATAATACCCTTTCTTCATCGATTTGTTTTTTTCTTCATCATTAGAACTAAATTTAATTTAAAAATATTTTAATTTAGTAAACAAATAAAATATGTATAAACAAATAAAATCAATTACAAATAGACAAATAAAAAAGATGTCTACATTGAATTGGAAAAAAAATCCTAATACAATAATAATTACATTATTCTATCAAAAATCTATAAATACAAGGGAAAAAAAAATCCTAATACAATTATAATTACATTATTCTATCAAAAATCTATATATGTACTAAAGCCGAAGGATTTATATGTTTGTCTACCTGGGAAACATTATGCGAGGGCTCACCCTCCTGAAGTCGGTAACATTTTAAGAAGCCATGGAAGAGAAACATACATTATGCCAATAGATTCGGAGGATGTGCACTGTTCTTTTGTTGATGATATGTGTATATCATATTAAAAAGGAAATTATAATTTAAAAAGGATATAATCTAGCAAAATCGTATTAGAATTGAATTTTTTTAAAAAAATTATAATATGAAAAGGATATAATTAAAAAATGATACAATTAAATTTTATTTATTTTATTTTATTAATATTAAAGTTTTAATTGGAAAATAATTTTTAAATTATTACTAAATTAAAGATTATTTTGTTAATTTCATGTGTGCTATAAAATTATCAAAATCAAATTTTAATAATTCAAAATAAAGCACAAATTATATCCTATTATATAATAAGAGTAAGAGAAATAATAATAGGTATTAGCATAGGTCAGAACTATACTAGAAGAGTATTTATTGACCTGCCTCCTATTCCCACCAGTAATCCAATACAGTATGTAATATTAATGTATAATCTCTCGCTTAATTATGAGAAAATTATTACAGTATTAAAGTATTTAACTCCAGCTTTAATTTATATGTTCCATGTTCGTAGATATAACCTTTTGGGGCTCTGTGTACGCCTAAAAGATAGGAAACTAGGAAGCTTTTAGCACACCATAATTAATATTTTTTAAAATATTTTAACTCATCAAATTTAATTAGTATTTTTAATAAACAATTTAATAAGTATTAAATTCTTCTTGATTATCTCAAAATCTATATGATTTTCAATATTTTAATTAAAATTTTTTAATATATAATAAATGTAGAAGACATCTTATCCAAAATTTTGATACTATGATAATTTGTCGTTGCCAAAACAATCTCAACCGTTGGATATATATATTTTTTTAAATAGACGATCGAAATTATATTATATAAAAAATAATTATTGTATAAAAAGATTATAAATTAAAAGAAGTTATATTAGACCTGGATTTTAAAAAAGTCTAAAATAAAAAAAGTTAAAACTTAATAAGGAGACCAATTTAATTATTATGTAAATAACATTAAATTTCTATTATATACCAAAATAAAAAAGATCGTTAGGTCTTAAAATCAAAAGATGGAAATCGTTATTTTCTAATATTAAAACTTGTATTTGGTTGTTAGTGATTTTGATAAATTCAACTAAATATAAGTAAATTTTCTAAATCGAATAGAATTTTCAACGCAAAAAATGGTCAAATTCTTTTAAGGCCTAATAGAATTTGGTTGAATATTCAACAAAATTTTCAATAGAATTTTCAACGCAAAAAATCGAATAAATTCAACTTGTGTTTGATTCTGTGTTGATTTGATTTGAAAATAATAATTACACCATCAATGAATTAAACATTATTTTGTTAATTTCACATGAACTGTAAAATCGTTCAAATCAAATTTTAAGAATTCAAGATAGAATACAAATATTAAATCGAACGTATAAAATCTTATATGTATCACATAAGATCCGTTGGATTGAAACTAAACGATCAAGATTAGATCACATAAAAAAGAAATTATAATCTAAAAAGGATATAATTAGAAAAGGTTGTATTAGAAGTGAATTTTAAAAAGAAAATTATAATCTAAAAAGGATATAATTAAAAAAAGTTGTATTATAATTGAATTTTAAAAAGAAAATTATATTCTAAAAAGGATATTAAAAAAGGTTGTATTATAATTGAATTTTAAAAATAAAATTATATTCTAAAAAAATATAATTAAAAAAAGTTGTATCATAATTGAATTTTACTTTTTATTTATTAGTATTAAAAAATTTCATACTCACTATTTGGCCTCTATCTTGAGATCTAGAAATCAGATTTGAATGATTTTACAATCCATGCGAACCTCATAAAATTATCTTTAATTTAGTGATCCTTTAATAATTATTATTCAAATAGAAACACTCAGAATATCAAGAGAAAATATAATTACGAATTTTTACATTAATCCTAATCTATGTAGAAGTTCTACATTGATAATGCTATCAATTGTAGAAAACCTAATTGTATATGATTTAAATCATTGACATATACATTTTCGTATTTCAATATAAATATACTTTTTATTTTATAACATATTAAAATATAAAACATTTTTTATGCTAAATCCAACGATTTTCATCTATTTATTTTAAGATCTTTAATTTGTCGTACGGAGGAATAGACGATTATCAAAATTTTGGACAAAATATATCTTATATAAATATACAGAGTACTTTTTAGTTTATAACATATTAAAATATAAAACATTTTTTATGCTAGATCCAACGGTTTTCATCTATTTATTTTAAGATCTTTGTCATACGGAGGAATAGACTACCGATTATCAAAATTTCGGACAAAATCTCTCTTACACTTATTAAGAAATTATAATCTAAAAAAGATATAATTAGAAAAGGTTGTATTAGAAGTGAATTTTAAAAAGAAAATTATAATCTAAAAAGGATATAATTAAAAAAGGTTGTATTATAATTGAATTTTAAAAAGAAAATTATATTCTAAAAAGGATATAATTAAAAAAAAGTTGTATTAGAATTAAATTTTATTTTTTATTTATTAGTATTAAAAAATTTCATATTTACTATTTCGACTTTATCTTGAGATCTAGAAATCAGATTTGAATGATTTTACAATCCATTCGAACCTCATAAAATTATCTTTAATTTAATGATGCTTTAATAATTATTATTCAAATATAAACACTCAGAATATCAAGAGAAAATATAATTACGAATTTTTACATTAATCCTAATCTATGTAGAAGTTATACATTGATAATGCTATCAATTGTAGAAAACCTAATTGTATATGATTTAAATCATTGACATATACATTTTCATATTTCAATATAAATATATTTTTTATTTTATAACATATTAAAATATAAAACATTTTTTATGCTAAATTCAACGATTTTCATCTATTTATTTTAAGATCTTTGTCGTACGGAGGAATAGATGATTATCAAAATTTAAAACATTTTTTATGCTAGATCCAACGGTTTTCATCTATTTATTTTAAGATCTTTGTCTTACGGAGGAATAGACTACCGATTATCAAAATTTCGAACAAAATCTCTCTTACACTTATTATTAAAATTGTATTTGGTTCTGAGTAGAACTATCTTTAAATAATTATAAGGATATTTTGATAATCAAAACGAATTATAAGTAGAATTCATAAATCAAAAAGAATTTTTAACTTAAAAAATCGTCAATTTCTTCTCTTTTTTGTTTCTGTGTAGATTTAATTATATTAAACCACCATTAATTTAAAGATTATTTTGTTAATTTCATATGGGCTGTAAACGTCCAAATCAAATTTTAAAATTCAAGATAGAGTACAAATATTAAATCGAACATGTAAAATCTTATATATATATATCAATTTTTAAACACCAATTTGATATGTAAATTAATAACTTATAAAATTTCATAAAAGTAATATAATTGTAGATATTAAAAAGGAGCCGTGCGTTGCACGGGTTATAAGCTAGTATATATAATAAGCATAAGGGAGATCTTATCCAAATTTTTGGTCGTCGTCGCTGTACTACCAAAAGCATATGATCCGTTGGATTAAAAAATTGGATTAAAAGTCATCCGTTGGATTATAAATTATATCCTTATATATTTATTTATAATTTTCACTTTGTTAATTTACTATAATACTCTTTCTTCATCGATTTGATCGATTTGTTTTTTTCTTCATCATTAGAAATAAATTTAATTTAAAAATATCTTTATAAGAGGGATCTTATCAAAATTTTTAGTCTGCTCGCTGACTACCAAAATTATGATCCGTTGGATTGAAACTAAACGATCAAGATTAGATCACATAAAAAAGAAATTATAATCTAAAAATGATATAATTAGAAAATGTTGTATTAGAAGTGAATTTTAAAAAAAATATATAATCTAAAAAGGATATAATTAAAAAAGGTTGTATTATAATTAAATTTTAAAAAGAAAATTATATTCTCAAAAGGATATAATTAAAAAAAGTTGTATTAGAATTGAATTTTATTTTTTATTTATAGTATTAAAAAATTTCATATTTACTATTTGGCATCTATCTTGAGATCTAGAAATCAGATTTGAATGATTTTACAATCCATGCGAACCTCATAAAATTATCTTTAATTTAGTGATGCTTTAATAATTATTATTCAAATAGAAACACTGAGAATATCAAGAGAAAATATAATTACGATTTTTTACATTAATCCTAATCTATGTAGAAGTTCTACACCGATAATGCTATCAATTGTAGAAAACCTAATTGTATATGATTTAAATCATTGACATATACATTTTCATATTTCAATATAAATATACTTTTTATTTTATAACATATTAAAATATAAAACATTTTTTTATGCTAAATCCAACGATTTTCATCTATTTATTTTAAGATCTTTGTCGTACGGAGGAATAGACGATTATCAAAATTTTGGACAAAATCTATCTTATATAAATATACGGAGTATTTTTTAGTTTATAACATATTAAAATATAAAACATTTTTTATACTAGATCCAACGGTTTTCATCTATTTATTTTAAGATCTTTGTCTTACGGAGGAATAGACTACCGATTATCAAAATTTGGGACAAATCTCTCTTACACTTATTATTAAAATTGTATTTGGTTCTGAGTAGAACTATCTTTAAATAATTATAAGGATATTTTTATAATCAAAACGAATTATAAGTAGAATTCATAAATCAAAAAGAATTTTTAACTTAAAAAATCGTCAATTTCTACTTTTTTTGTTTCTGTGTAGATTTAATTATATTAAACCATCATTAATTTAAAGATTTTTTTGTTAATTTCATGTGGGCTGTAAACGTCCAAATCAAATTTTAAAATTTAAGATAGGGTACAAATATTAAATCGAACATGTAAAATCTTATATATATCAATTTTTAAACACCAATTCGATATGTAAATTAATAACTTATAAAATTTCATAAAAGTAATATAATTGTAGATATTAAAAAGGAACCGTGCGTTGCACGGGTTATAAGCTAGTATTCTTTAAAATCTTTATTTATTTATGGCATATAAGACATACTTTTAGCTAAGGATTTTCGATGGTATGGGATGATCTAAGAAGGATAATTTACTAAATTTTATTCACGCAAAAAAAAAAAGAAAAGAAAGTAAACTAACAATTGCCGATTTGCCATACATACATAGGCCATTATTCCATGGAGACCCATTTTATGTGGAGTCCATGGAGACCCATTTTGGACCATTAGATCTAAAACACATCTGATGGTTGATAATATTCCACTAAAAAAAAGAAAAAATATTAAAAAAGTACCGGTAATACTGTTATACTCTCTCTCTCTAACTACACTCTCTCTCTAACCTCTCTCTCACTGAATCTCTCTCTCTCGTCTCTCTCTGTCGTACCTCTCTCTCACTGAATCTCTCTCTCTCTCGTCTCTCTCTGTCGTATATCTCTCTCCCGTATATCTTTCTCGTATCTTTTTCTCTCTCAGATGTGTCAATTTGAGATGGATTCTTCTTCAAATCAAGGTGTTTGTGTTTCGAATCAAGCTCAAATTTCTGATTATATTGAAGCTGTGTCCACATCAGGTACAATTCGTTTTTTCCAAATTGTGATTTTTTGTTCTGTGTAGTATGATTTATTGTAGATTTTTCCTGTTGATTTGTATGTATACTTGTTGGTTCTATAATACAATCGAAACATGTGTGTTCTTAAGCAAGTAAATATTGAGTGTAGTGTATGTAATCTTTAAATTATGTATGTTATTTGGTTCTGTAATAGAATCAAAACAGTTGAGCTAGTTATATTTAGTCGGTCGTAGCTGTGTATAAGACATCTAGAACATATGGTGGATAGTTTTTGTTGGTTCTGTAATACAATCGAAACATGTATGTGCTGTAGTTTTATTTAATAAAAAATGATTCTATTCTATAATCGGATAAATTACTCATAAGCAGCAAATCTAATGCTCAAAATTTTAGATAGGCATTTTGATTATACTATAGAATCAAATTTGAACTTATTTAATTTTGTTTGTTTTAGGACTGTTTTGGATTTCACAGTTTAGGATGTTGTACAAGAAGTCAGTTTTTGTGATTTCAAACTATATAGTTTTAATTATATGTAGTTGATCAAATATTGAACCTAAAGGCATCTCAAGTAATTAGCATCCAATTTTTTTGTTAGGGCTACATTTTCCTGTGTATTATTTTAGCGTCGCAATGTCTAGTTTTTGTAATCATTTGTACGGGCTGTGTAGGCAAATATAAACAACTCTATTTTAAGCAAGTTCAAACCTGATGTACACTAATTGCATCTCTGCCATTTGTTACTCAGTCTTTTACTTGGTTTTTTTACATTATCATAATATTGAATTCAAGGTTTTGAAACATATGTTCCTGATCCTGACTAACATTTTTTAATGGTTTATTTTTGTCTTTTATTCAGTCAATGTTCCGTATACTGAAAATAGTTATGATGTTGAACTTGCACCTGATTCCATTGGTAATGATATTGTCGAAGATTTGTTAGAAGGCTTTGACGATTCTTTTAGTAAAAGCAGCAAGTTATGGATTCCCAAAGTGCTTGATGACAAAGTTAGACCATACCCTGGCCTTCAATTTACCGATATTGAATCTTGTTTTCAGTTCTACACTGAGTATGGAAGGCAGGGTGGATTTGAGGTTCGGAAGTCAACACAAAAAGTCAGACAAGGCATTATTGTTACGAAGTATATAGTTTGTTCAAAAGCAGGGCACCACGAAACTTCTATGTCAAAAAATCTGGCTGCTAAATCAGATTCGTCTCATTCGTCCAGTACTATTGATGTAAAATGTAGGAGGACTGTCACTAAGAAATGTGAATGCAATGCAAAGATAATTCTGAAGTACAGGGGCTTGAATTGCTATGCAGTTTCCTCTTTTATTGAGGGTCATAACCACCCGTTATCATCTGAATCTGACAAAGAATTTCTTCGGTCCAATCGATCCATGACTTCTTTTGAGCGTAGATTTGTTTTAGATTCTGCAAAATCAAACTTAGGCCCGTATAGAGCTCACAACCTGTTCAAGTCCATTTCTGGTTCTTACTCTTCTGTTGGTGCAACTGCCGTGGATTTCCAAAATTGGATGAGGGATATTAAGCTTTACATTGGTCAGCATGATGCTGACATGTTGCTTCAAAAATTCGAAAATAAACGTGACACATCAGATGGAGGCTTCTTTTATGAATATCAGACAGATTCAAATGGCCACCTAACTCGCTTATTCTGGTGTGATGTTCGAGGTCGCAGGAATTATGATGTTTTTGGAGATGTTGTGTCTTTCGATGCAACATATCGTACAAATAAGTAAGTTTTTATATTTCCTTTTCATTCAATCATCGTTCAGTCATTCACATATATCACTGACTATGTTATTTATTTATTTGCATTACAGGTATAGTATGGTTTTTGTTCCATTCATTGGGGTCGATAATCATTGGAAGAGTGTCACATTTGCATCTGCTTTGCTTAACCAAGAGACTGCACCAAATTTTACATGGGCATGTGAGGCTTTTCTAAAGGCTTTTACACGCCCTCCAAAATGTATAATAACGGATCAGTGTCTTGGGATGAAAGTAGCGATTGATACAACATTTCCCCGTGTTATGCATCGATATTGTATGTGGCATATCATGCAAAAGTTTCCAGCCAAGGTACATGAATTCTTAAAAGTTTGAATTTTAAAACCAAATTAGTATTGATTTTCATATTTTGGCGTTTTTCTTATGAGTTTATGCTTCTTTTTTTTTAAAAAAAAAAAATTGTAGATTGGTCCTGTTTTTTGTACGGAGTCTGGTTTGATGAAAGCACTTAATAAGCTTGATTTAAATAGTTGTTCTATTGCAGAACCAAATTTTGCCAAATTTTGGTTATATTACATAAGCACAATTTATACCTTTCCATTTATACACAAAACTGATTCTATTACAGAATCATAGTTTATACCTTACGATTTGTACACAAAATTGGTTCTATTAAAGAACCACAAATACAATACATGTAGTAGAACAAAATTAGTTTTGGTTTTCATATTTTGCGTTTTTCTTATGAGTTTATGCTTTTTTTTGGGAAAAAAAATTGTAGATTGGTCCTGTTTTTTGTGCGGAGTCTGGTTTCATGGAAGCGCTTAATAAGTTTGTTTGGTCGTCACACTTGACGGTTGCTGAATTTGAAGAAGGTTGGGATGCAATGCTTAAGGAATTTGGATTGACTGAACATGTTTGGTTGAAAGAAATCTATTCTATTAGAGCCTCATGGATTCCTGCCTTCTTTAGGGACAAGCCAATGGGAGCATTACTGAGAACAACTTCAAGGTCAGAAAGCAGCAACTTCTTCTTTAACCATTTTGTCCAAAAAGGTGACACACTTTCAGAGTTCTACTTGTGTTATGAGAGTGCCATTGACAAACAGTTTCATGATCAAAAGAAACTGAATAATACTGACTTGAATTGTATTCCACAACCTATAACTGAGAAGGACATTGAAAAGCATGCAGCTCGGCTTTACACTCATTCTATGTTCTACAAGGTTCAAAAACAAATAAAGGCGAGTTGTTTTCATATCAGTCTGGCAGGCCAACCAACGGTTGTCGATGGTGTGAATAAGCACATAGTTCGTGATAAAAGTTTGAATGGGAAGTTTTTTTAGGTTGTCTTTTCTCCGTCGACAAATGATGTAAGCTGTTCTTGTAAGCTTTTTACTAGAGTGGGTTATCTCTGTCGACATTGTTTTTACTGTTTAGGTCTTTGGGGGGTGGATGAAATTCCACATCAGTTCTTATTAAAGCGCTGGATGAGAAATGCAGATAGATTTTGCAAATTGAAGTTTTCTGCTGAAACTGAAATTAGTAGTGATGGGCAGATAATTAGAGATACATCCAATAAAATATGGAGGGAATACCAAGCTTCCTTTGATAATGTTTCCAGTAATGTAAATGGTTTACGTTATTTGTTGGATGAAATGAAGTGTTTGAGGACTAGAATTGAAGAAAAATATGAGAAGTGTCCAGTAACAAAGGATGACATGCTTCAAGAAATATTTGGTGTTAGGCCTTCAGGTTCAACTAGTGTTCGTCCGCCACTGCCAAGTAATAACAAAGGAAGCCGAAAAAGGATTCCTGGTCCTGCAGAGTTAAGTTGTGATGGTAAAAAGAGGAAATTAAAAACGTGCAAATCTTGTAAGACATTAGGTTATCATGATTCACGTAAATGTCCGAAGAAGGGGCAACAGCTTCAACAAAATCCTCCCTCTCAGAGCGTTCAGAGTACATTAAATCAGTGCATGCAACCTCAACCTTCCAACAGTCAGAACGTTCATATAAATGGAATCCCTAATTCCACTAGTGAAGTACAACAAACAGGTAAGTCTTGCTCATTGTTTTATTTCCATACTACCTGGATCAAAATGAATTTTTAAGTTAACTATGTAGTTGTTTGTGCATAGAGCTTTTAATTTCAGTTGAAAGAAAAAATTAAAGTTTGCATTGTTTTCCTGCAGTGTGTGCAGAAAAAGAGGGGATCTGAATCAAACACTTGCATTGAGGGAGCTCATGGAGATAAACATTGAAACTATGTTCTGTTGAAACGTTGATAAAAGATTGAAAATGTTCATTTGTGACTAATTCTCTGTATTAGAGTTTCATTGGCTAATTGAATATCTGAATCATGCCAATTTTATTTGTTTTGTATGAGCTTTTTGGTTCTTACATTGTAAAAAGACACCGTTTTGCTTGAACGGTTTTAAGCATCCTTATTACTTGATGTTCTTTGTTTTGTATATATTTTTTTCATTCTAGTGCTCTATGAAATTACTTAATCTGCCAGTAATTGATAATCAAATATTTCGATTTGTAGTTTTTCCCTTTCTGTTGACTCTATAGTAGAACCAAAAGAGAAATACTTTTGGTTCTGTTGCAGAATCATGTGGATATTCATCATGAAAATATTACACATATGCAAACCACTTATATACAATAATAATTTGTACAGGAATTAAAGTTATTTACAAACAAGTACCATAATTTACAACAAAGTTATTTACAAGCAATCACAAAATAAAAGTTGGATTTTAACCAACAAGTCTAGATTATAAAACATAATAAGCAATCCAATGTTCAGGATCACTAGTCGACCTCCATGTTGCTGTCATGCCCTTCATCTATATCATTTTCCCTATCTGGTGAATGAACTGATCTAATGGCTCGACGAGGCACACCTGCATAATTAGGATCACCTGCATGGCTAGCGGCAGTACTAGAGCTTTCCTCAGAAAGATTAACAAGAGGATCAGCAGAGCACTCCAAAATATTATAATCTCTCTCAAATCCTGGTTTATGAGGACATTTATTTTCAAGTTTGTGATCAGGGCTGCAACATAGTGAACATGATCCATTTTGCATGTATTCTATGGTAATTCTTGCATGCGTGAAGGTTTCATCAATACCAGGAACTACAACAAGAATGTGTTTTGGCCTAGAGTGCATATGACTCATTTCGAGACATATCTTGGCAGAATATCCTGTCTCATTTCTGGCAGCGGTAGTCCAGGTACTAAGCCCATCATTGCGGATGACTGTACCTAATGCCTCAGCAATATATGTAAGCCCTTCCATGGACCAATATGGCCTTGGAATATTTTTAATGTTCACCCACTGGGTACAAGTATCAAGGGTGTATTTGATGGAAGGATATTTGTGAATTATAGGACCAAAAACAAAAATCTTCCCTTCTACATTTACAGGCCCTAGAGAGATGACCTTGTCCCTTATTTCTTCATTGTCAAATTTAAAATAAAAGAAGCCCGATTCATCAAAATTTATAAAATTAAAACCCCAAGATTCAAACCTTGATGACATGAACTGTTGTACCATTTGAAGGTTAGACTTCTTATTTAAAGCATGATCAACAAAATAGCCTAAGCAACTAAGTTTCCAGGCCTTTTCAGCATTTACAAAGAATTGTAATGGAGGATGGACGATTGTGGAACAATTATAGGAAGAGCAGTGATAAGTGTTGTGAATATCATTGCCTGATTCATTCGAAATAGCATCAAAAAGCGAACATTTATAGTAGTCTAATGGAGTTATACCTTTTGATTCCAAATCAGAAAAAAATTTATCCCTTGCAGAATAGCGAGATTTTGCATGCATAACCCTTTCGGCAGATGTTGGTGTTATCCATGATTGAAGTTGTTCAATCGGGACTGGTTGAATGGGATTTTCGACTCCAAAATCAGCCACAGGGTGGGCCTCAATCCTACGACCCTCAAGAAACCATATTTCCTTACTTGTTGATGATGAACTGCCATATTTTTCCAATGCTTTGGATGATGAAGCCATATTGTACAGGGTATAAATTTGGGGTAGTTTCTTTTGTTGTTTTTTATGAGAAAGAAATGATGTGGCGGTTTGTACTTGTAACTGAAAATAAAACTTTACTTATATAGCTGTTCAATTCAAAACATGAGTCGTGACTCATTCGTACAGTTTTTATAGTTGATTTACATTGAATTTAATGATTCTATTGTAGAACCAGTTTCAAAATTTGGTCATTTTTCTTAATCTTTTCCCATCCTAATCCTTGGTTCTACAATGGAATCAATACTCAAGTATTTTTTATTCCAATGTAGAATAAAATTACCAAATATCAAAATTAGGGTTTTAGAAACATTCAGAATGATGAATAAATCGTATACAGAATTAGGGTTTAAGGTTTAGAGTTTAGGGTTGTTTACAACCCTAAACTCTAGACTTTAAACCCTAACTTTTCCTGGTTTTTAAAAAATCGGGGCTGGTCCCCGATTTTTTAAAAACCAGGCCGCCGGACTTATTAAGCAAACTCAATTTTTAAATTTTTATCTGTGTTCCCTTATGGCTTCAAACGTTAACTTTTTGGGTTCAACATTTGCATTTTGGGTTTTAGAAACATTCAGAATGACGAATAAATCGTATACTGAATTAGGGTTTAAGGTTTAGAGTTTAGGGTTGTTGGTCCCCGATTTTTTAAAAACCAAGCCGCCGGACTTAGTAAGTAAAATGAATTTTTAAATTTTATCTGTACCTCCCCTAGGGGTTCAAAAGTTAACTTTTTGGGTTCAACATTTGCATTTATATTTGTTCTGAGTTGTAGTAAAATTTAAACATCATGTTAAATTTTTTACTCTTTTTTTGGAATCTATCAACTAGTAGTCTTTTTACTCTTACGTAATTTCATCAACTCTGTTTTCTTTAGCAGTTTTCAAATTTATTCTAGTTTTCAAATTTATTCTTTAGAATTTTGTTTTGGCAAATGTGACTCTGAGATACTTTGCCAAGTTGAAGCTTGACTATTGAATTAAAATGTTACTTTTGATTCTATTGTAGAACCAGGTAGATAGTAATTTCCCTCTATTGTTTTTCAACATAGATTTTGGTTCTCCAATGCAATCCACAATCAAGTATTCTTCATTCCAATGTAGAAATAAAAGGGGGACTACAAAACCAGATTAGTTTTATAATTTAATTTTTACATTTATACAATGCAAATGTAAATATAATTTTTGGTTCTACAATGGAATCAAATCTCAAGTATTGTTGATTCCATTGTAGAATTCTGCAGGCTATAAGTTGCACCTTCCACATACAACTGTCCTGTAATGGCATTGTGAAATTCCATTTGCAGAATGCACATTACGATAACAGGACAATTATATATAGGTTACATTAAAATTTTGATTGCACACCATCAAAATTTGTTTCCCACAATAATCATAAAGATAATCATTGTTAACTACAATACTATAAGAAGAAAATTAATCCAGATTTCTTTAAATTTTTATTTTACTACTGTTAACAAGGATGCACACATAATCAAAGCATCTAATTCATCCAATTATCACTTCCAATTGTCATTGTTGATGCATAGACTTGATCTCTTTGAACATCTTGTTCTTGAAATAATTGATCGGCGAGTATATTATCTTTGCAGCATATATCTGTCGTGCTCTCTGTAGCTGCCTTTTTTGCATGTTGTCCTGCACCCATATTTAAAAATTAGTTCCCCATTTGTTAAAATTCAATATAAAGAGTGAACTCAACTTGGACTGAAAAACAACAATTCAATTCGAACAACATAAAGAGGACTAAAAACACTAAAAACAGCCAACCATTCAGCACTTTCAACTAAGCAATTTAAATTTGGACTATACAGCAACTACATCTCAGTCGACTACAACTCGACCATCATCAAAATAGCACAACTAAACATTCAACACCAATCAAACACCAGTCAACTCAGCACAACTCGCAAAACTCAGTGACACATCAACGAACTCAAAACTCATACAACCGAACGACTCAACAATTTACAAACTCGAGAACTCTACTCTACTGCAAACTCAGTGAGAAACCAGCAAAAAGAAAAAAAAACACATTATGCCTAAATACCAGACACAAACAAGAAATACAAGACACTCAGCCACTAAACCACTAAACCAGCGAACACAGTTAACTTGGTAAACTTAAACATCAAACGAAAAGAACTCGGACATCGAACGAACAACACAGAAAACGGAGAACGAACAGAAACTCAAAAAACAACGATTTAGAACAAGAGTAATCCAGAAATCGAACAAAACGTTGAAAAGAAAAGTATAATTAAACTCAAAACCAAGCTGAAAATCGGTGAAAAATAATAGGAGAAGCAGAAAATTACTTACAATTTCAGCTGAAAATTTGCAATCCCAGGATTTTATCCCATTTCCCATGTACGTCTCCATGTGGTTCATTGCAAACACTCCAGCTTCTGAATTCTTGTTCTTTGTCTGCCATTTCATTTGTAAAAGTGTCATGGTAGCATTCCTTATTTGCTGGCTCTTCCTTAGGCTATGCTGTTCCATGTACTTTGAAAAATTCTCTTGCTAACATTTTATAAAACTATATTAGTTGATAGGATGAAATGGAATAGGTATAAGGTACTTTGTAAGGTCAGAAACTTACCAAATTTTGTGGGATTCCATTGTAGAATGAAAATATATCTCCCCCATATCTATTGTCTATTATCTCAGCTGCAACATTCTTCAAGTTGAAACAAACCACATAGATATGATTTGAATAATGGATGGGGAAGAAGATCTGCATATTAGTCTATAGGTCAGAATCTGGCATATAAATCAAAAAAATAGAATTACACAATAACTGTTGTAGAATTTACCACATCGACATCAGTGATTTTAACTTTATGCTTGTGAAGAACTGAATCCAAATTTATACAAAATTTCATAAAGTTCAGAGCATCGTCGTTTTTTTGGCCTCCAACCACATTCCCCATCTACCGAATCAATTTACAAAATAATTATTAGTACTTTCCAAATCATGCATGGGCATAAAAACATAATTTCGTATCAAACTCAGAAACCATTAAAAAGCACCAGTTAAAATATCATAATAAACTCTTTAAATGTTTTACCGTGGTCAGTGTGTTGCAAAAAAATCTGCGAGGAGAGTTGGAAGATCTGTATTTCTCATCCTCGTTTAGAATGCACGTATACACATCTACGACATTAAAAACAATTCTCTTCTCGAGTTGTAAGCTTTGAATGTGGTGCTTGAAACAACTAGTACCATTCCAGAAGAAAATATCATCCCTGGTAAATGAATAATCATACAAACAATCAACATAAAGAACAAATATGCAATCAACAAGTAAGCAAAAACAAGGTAAATTGCTATTCTACAAGAACGGATAAGAATTCTTTCATTTTGTGTAAATTATACTTACATAGCTCCTTGCCGTGTTCCATTGATCCAATTCCAAACTTCTTCCTCTTCTTTTGTACATCTTGGTCGGTTGAAGTCGATTGTTCGATCTAGGAATGGCGATTTCTGGAATTCTCCCACCTTTTGCTCCCTCCTTAATTTGTTTGCACCAAACTCTATTTGCCTGGTAGATTTTCTTTTAAAAAGATCATCATCAACAATTTGGCCTCCTATATATAATTCCCCTAAAAAGTCGTCTATATCGACTAATTTATTATAAGCTCTGTCATGTTCAGGAAGCATTAAAACGTCGAATGTTTTCCAATCGTTCTTGGTGAAATAAGGCCATTCGCTGTTTTGCGGGGGAAAAAAAATTTACTTTGCTAAGAAATTCCTTGCAAAGAAACACATAAAATTTGCAACCAACATAAATAGCATTACCTTTCTACTTCGGTGCTTGACAACTAATCCATCTTTGCAAGCTTCTGTCCATATTGTTTCAGCTCTTCATTATTTGGAAAAAGTACCCTCGCCTTTGCCAAATTATCAGAGCATATTTTCTTCACCTTCTCGAGTTCATTAAAGTCTTTCTGGACTCTTGACAACATTTCCTAGTAAAGTAAAAAAAAAACAGTTTTTAGATAACAAGACTATAGATAATGTGAAACTATTGATAATGTGGGAATGATAATGTGGAACTAGTGAGTCTATGGAGAATTGAAGAGTACAGTAAAAAATAAAGGCATAGTGTTGGTCCTAGTGGACCAACACTGACCATATAATAAATGAACGGGAACAGGATGATATTGGCAGACTACATATAATGTGAAATTAGTGATGTGTAGATTGTACCTTCTCTTTAACTTTATCAGATGTATCATGTGTATTTTGTATGTCTCTGGTTACAGACATGATACAATCGTTCACTTCATCTCCTTGCGAAAAATTCAAAGTTTTCTGTACCCCTCTAATAGTTTCTTTTGGAGTTCTCAAATCGTCACCATATCCAAATTCCTAGAAGATATGATATAACCAGATTAAATATGATAAATTAAATATAGCAATTCTATATAATTTAAAGCAGGTGGTAAAACTTAAGATTCCATAATAGAACCATAATTAAATATGTAAAAAAAAATTGTTCTACAAAAGCATTATAGAAAACAAGCCTATAGAACCAGATAAAATATTGTGATTCTCTTTAATATTAACCTAGCTACACCTCATCATTCTATAACAGAAGCATATTTAAATATGTTAATTTATGATTCTCCAAAAGCATTATAAAAAAAAACAAGTCTATAAAACCAATGTATTTAATATTCAGGATATTAATGTGTTATAAATTAATTATAAAAGTTCCGAAAGTACTAATATTCAGGGTATTAGAGTTATTAGCATAGCAGATACAACGTACTAGAGGGACAAATATGTAAAGACATTTTTATAAATATTTACCTGACAACTTACATTCTCAGCAAATACCTCGGCGTGCACATTTCCTTTCTCAGCATAATCCCAGTTACCATCAATATCTCTGAACATCTATTTTTTACATGACAAGTTTTATGATTAGTCACTCACCATGTTAATCCTAAATACTACCGAATCAATGTTATAACCATAAAAAAATGATTCTATTACACAAAACTGGTTCTATTACAGAACCACAAATAAAACAGATTAAACAATAATAATAACTTGAAAAGGAACAGAATTAAATTTACCTTGCTAACTGTTCCTTCATCATGCTGGATAAAATGGGTATCACGTCCCTCTTTCTCTTCAGCAAAATCACCATCAACGTGAGTATCTCCAAGTTCCTTTTTTCAAATTTGCATGAAATTTGTGAGCAAGTTGTATTGTAATTTTATTCTACACACCAATACCTTAATTCTCTAATCATTCAACAGGTTCTTAATATACTCACAAAAAAATATACTACATCATGAACTACGGTCTACGACAACTATAATTAAATTATACATGCTCAACAGGTTCTTCATTATCCTTCTGATTAACATGTTCTTCACCATCCTGCTCAACAAATTCTATACCATTCTGATTGAATTTGTCTTCATTTCTTGGCTTCTCGATCTCAATCTGCATTATTGTGTTTTTGAAAATGATTAACATGCATATATCAGAATTATTCTAAGTAAATAATCTTTTGAACCAGAAAATTACACTTACGATTTCTCCTTTGCCAAAAGTATGGTCAAGCATTTCAGCTCTGTTTCTATCCCTTACCCTTGAGTTAAGCCATCCAAGGTAAGCTGGATATGTCTTTTCTACGGTTACTAGACGATTCTCTGTCCGTGTAAGGTAGAAATACTACAAAGTACAGACAGGACACTAATGCATTAGCTCACATTACAAATTAAAAAGTGCTTTTAACTAATTAATCATACACCAAAATGATTTTTATTCACCAGTAGGAATACTACGGAACCGGTGTAGAACTGAGTATTTGGATTTTTCCACCAACTCTCATGACTTGATTTCAAATTTTCTATAACTGGTTTGCACCAGTTATAGTTCTTCGCATCGTCGTAATTGCCGCAGAACTTCAAAACTTTTGGGCACACAAAGGATGTTTTGTTTGATTTAATGAACAGGTTTGTCATAAGCACCATGAAGTTTTGTTTGAAGTTGTCATCCGCCACCATCGATGCTTCAATTTTCTGACGGACGTCCTTCTCGGTAATCCTACTTGCTGCCTTCCCCTCAAACTGCTTTTTCCATTCCCGCATCCTTTCGTTCTCACCTTCGAAAGAAACCTCGATTGGTCCTCTTGGAAGACCTAGGACGTCAACTACGTCTTCTTCTTTCACTTTCAGTTTACGGCCAGGATGTAAAGCCATATATCCCAAATTATGGTCATACCACCATAAACAGTTCACTGCCAGAAACTGCGGGAATGATTTGCCCTCCATTGAGAAAGACAACAAGTGACCGAATCCTGCTTCTTTAACCCATTCTTTTTGAGCAGCGGACATCCCTTCAACCACGGCTGTGAATGTAGATGGGTAAGCTCTCAAATTAACTTTCTTTGGGTCTTCAGAATTGTTTGCATTTACCACATCTTTCTTTGCCTTCTTGATTTTTTTTCTTACTTCCCTGATAGAAAGAAAAAGGGGGAAAAAACAATTATTAGTGATCCAAGTGGCATGCAGAATTACTAACATCAATGGAAATTCATATTTGAGCTATCTTAAATACCTGCACTATAGCCTTTCTTTTTTTCGTCATGTCTGTTCCTCTTGCTTTCTTAGGTGGAGTCGTTTCAAAATCACTATCATTATCATTCATGATAGTAGACGAACCTCCATTCTTTTTTCCTTTAGTTGTTTTACCCTGATGGAATCCAAACAAAAAAAAAGAGTCAAATAAACCTATAGAAATAGCCTAGAAATGATTATAAAATAAATGTCATTCGGCCTGGTATTAGTTATAAATGATTCTACTGCAGAACGATAAGCACAAAAAATATATTATCATACGAACTGCATAATACCTTATCTTGTTTTTTCCTTTTCTGCACTTTAGGAATTTCAATCATCTCCGGCTCATCTTGAACATCAGAAACTGCAATTACCTCAGGCTCATTGAACTGGATATCCACTAAAGATTTTTGTGCTTGATCATTTTCATTCGCTTTTGCAGCTCTAAGCCTAGGTGACACTCTTGTTGACCTAACTTTGAATTTAAGCTTCTTTGAGGTTTTGAAAGCTGACTCATTAATGACAGTGACAGATTTGTCCTTGTTATTTTCATCGTTGTTCACGACATCTGCTACTGGTGGCACTGTTTTAAACATCTCCTGTGAGCTCTCTGGCTGTGAGCTATCTGGAGTGTATATGACTAGTGCACGCAGAGCATCGCTTCCTTTAAACATATCATTTTCATCTGGAGTACTTGCACCTATATGTTCATTAGTTGGATTAAAAAAGATAATTAGCTAAAGATTCTAGGAAAAGAATGCCCATATATACAAAAGCAACACTAAAACTTATTTCCCTTCCAGCCTACTTAAAAGAACATATAACATTTATCTGACTTGCCTCATAAACTTTGTTAGTTACATTTTTCGTACCTTTTCCAAACAGTGGTTCAGTAGCATCTTTCTTTGCAACATCATTTTCAGTAGCATCATCCTCATCTTTGTCTTCATTTTCAATTTGTTCATTTGAAACAGATGCTATTTTTTCAAAAAATTCTTGAACATCACTGTCAGTGAACCAATTTTCATTCATCTGTTAGGAAAAACAATAAATAAAAGAATGAGTACGCATTACAACGTAATGCAAAAAATAAGCAGAAATCGTAAATGCAAGTGAAAAACAGTATTAGGGTTCTATAGTAGAATCAAATATTATGGTATTATTTACTAATTCAAATATAAACTATGATTCTACTATAGAATATAAATAAAAAACTCACACTCATAAATTAAGTCTACAAATTACATTTCTATTTTTGATTCCATAATAGAATCAAAGGCTATAGCTAAAAACTCTATAGTAAAATTAAAAGTGCTGCCATAAAAATCATCTAATTTGTCATCTGTTCTATATTAGAATTAAAAATACTATCTAAAATATAAAAGTCTTGAAGATCCTTACGAATTCTGGATAATGTTCTTCAATGTTTAAATTCTCTGGACATGTCATCAAGAACTTGTACATGTAGTACAACACATAGTGCCCACATTTTGAACCATCATTCTGTTGTGGGACTTTTGGAACCATGAAAGAGATGTCATCATATCCTTCTTTCTGCTCATTTTTGTAAATATCAATGACAAACCTGTAAAATATTAGATTATTAGCACAAACAAGTCAGATATAATTACACTTTCTACTTTTTAGAAATTAAATATATAAACTAGTAAGTACCGTCTAATTTCTGCTTCAAGCAATTCGGGGTTTGCTTTGTGAAGTGAATCTAGTAGTATTATAGATGGACTTGTTGTGCTATTCACATTTTTACCCAAATTGCATAGAATCAGTAGGTTCCAGTGGTTTCTGTAATTAAACAAAATTAAAAATAATCAGAATTATTCAATGGATGGATGCAAATAATATGAAACAACAACTGATTCTTAAACATTTACTTACGCTTGACACATTGGAACGAACACGTATCGTTTCTCAAAAACGCTTTCAATTGATATCCAGTACATTACATTAGATTCTTCCTTCTTATTGGCATATGAACTGTACCATAAAGGGTCAAAACATATGCATCCGTCTCTTTTCGTTCTTGGTATCATTTTCCAGATAGTACTTAAAAAAAAATATATATATATATATAAGCATCATTGTTTTCTTAAGTAATCATAACTACTCAAGACAACAAACTGGAATGTTTTCTTTACCTTTGATGTTGATAAAATGTATCTGTGCTCAACTCTTCTTCCATGTTAATGTTATTTTCAGATTTTTTTTTCATTCTCATTCTCCTGGATGAAAAACCTTTCTGTACAAGTTTTAATCGATTCCCAGAACGCGTACCTGGAAATTTTTTAAAACAAACATTTTGAATCAATTGTATCCTGTTTTTTTCTGTTCTACAATGCAACAGTATTAGAACACATTATAACCGACAGGGTTGTACAAGTAGAGAAGGACAGTGCAGTTTAGTATAAGTAGAGAAAGCTTCTACAGTATAATCAAAAAACTACAAACACATAAATATGCAAAGTTACATACAAATATCTCTTCTTTCCATACAAAGTTAGTGGTTAATGAATCTCAGGAGGAGAATATGGAGTTGAAAAAACTAAAAGAACAGTCAGGCGAGGAGTTGATATGGAGTGAATACTTGTCATTGCCATTCACACAAAATGTAAGCCAGTTTTGAAATGTTACATTGCACATTCTTTTATGAAATTATGAAATTAACTAATGTTATGCTAATGCTACAAACAACGACGTTACTTTACATGCACTGGTAATAACAGAAACTTTAAGACTAGGAAATATCGATTAAATATGTTCAGATAAAAGGGCGTTATGTTATACCTAAAGGATGGTGTGTCTACACATATTTCAGATCAGTTCACTTGGATGAAAATCTTTATGACTCTCCTCACAAGTTCAATGCATGGAGATGGCAATTAAGTGGATCATTATATCTTAAGAAACTAGAAGTAATATGTATTTAACCATTAATCAACTCGCTGATCATTGAACAATTTAAATACTGAATTAGCTGACTAATTAACTCGCTGATCATTTTTACAGAATAGAGACACAAGTGGCTATAGCTTCACTCCTTTTGGAGGTGGACAAAGGCTATGTCCTGGCCTTGATCTTGCCAGAGTGGAAGCTTCTATCTTCATCCACCATTTTGTCAGTCAATTCAAGTAATTCCAAATTTCATTGAAATAATGCATACAACAGAACTACACATGCACACGAATCTTGTCCACGGGACTTCTAGTTTAACCAGTCGCATGTTAAGTTAACAACTCCCCGAAATACTTAAGGTTTTCAATTGGATCATATATTTTAATAGTACAAAACTAGTTCTATTACAGAACCACATGTGAAAATAAGTGTAAACTCACATTCTACTACCAATCAATGTTATAATCAACAAAACTACAAGTGCACAAATTATAGTAGAATAAAAAATTTGCACAAAACAAAAATGACGCCAAAGAATATCAACATAAACATGATTCTATAGTAGAATTAAAATATACAAAAAAAAAAAAGATTACATCTGGTTCAAATCTACTGTAGAATCAAATTATTAGCAATTATCTATTAATTTCGAATTCTAGAATAGAATGATTAAACAACTGGTTCTATTACAGAACCACATGTACATGAGAAATTTTGGTTCTAGCACAAAAACAAAATTTATACCTTACGATTTATGCACAAAATTGGTTCTATTACAGAACCACATGTACAACAGATGTAATAACACATGAAAATAAGTGTAAACTCGCATTATATTACCTAATCAATGTTATAATCAACAAAAAGTGACTGACATTAACAATCACTATAGAATCACTGTAGAATGAGATCTAATTAAGCATGCATATACATTTTTTAAAGCAAAAATAGCTAATAATACAAATATGATTCTATACTAGAATCAAAATACAAAAAACAAAATGAAGCCAAAGAATATCAAAATAACCATGATTCTATAACAGAATCAAATTACACAAAACACAAAAAACATATCAGATCTGATTGTATTGTACTGTAGAATCATATAACTACCAATTACCTACTAATTTCGAGTTCTACTATAGAATCAAAGTTTGAATTAGATAAAAAAATTACCTATTCTTCTCCCAAACTTCATTTTCGAGCTTAACCTGAAGAAATTAACAAAATGCTAGTTAGATTATGAATAAAACTCTAAAAAATTACAGAATCATTACCTAGATGATTAGATTTGAAGATGAAATCACGATTTGAAGCTGTATTCTCCGTTTGCGACGACGTACGAGCTGAGCTTGTATGTATCGTGTGTGTATTTGCAGAGAGTATTGAGCTGAGATGTGCGTGTAAGTTGTAACCGTTTTATCCTTTGTCTTTTTTTTTTTAATTTCTTTTTGTTTTTTATTGTTTTAATCACAACTGTTGGTTGATTTAATGGTCAGATGATGGGTCTCCACATGTACTCTATCTAACTTGGATCTCCCTAAAGTGTGACTCTACATACATAACCATATTTGTCCAAAGTGCTAACAAGAGACTTGCCTAATCTCTGGTCCTTTTCTTCTCCAGTCCTTTTCTAAACTTGACCCACCTGTAGTACTTTGTACACAGATTATAACAAATCATAGGTGAATATTGTTCCCATTCATAAAGATAGGAACTATATATCATCAGAATTTCTCCGTTTTTGAGACATGCACGAGGCTCTAAATCACCAAGATCAGATATGAAAAATTTGTTAGTCCATGATTCTTGAACGCCATACTTACTCATTACCCAAAACTCACACCCATTCCATAGGATGCAGTCCCTGAGGTAACCCATAGTAAGGCAAAGACAACCGTCTAGTGATCCAAGATAGTATTTCTTAGGGCATTTAGGCGTTTGAATCACCTGAAATTTCTCATTTTCTGGGTCGAAAGAATATATTAACTCATTTTGGTCGTTGAGCCAATGATACAGTCCATTTACTAAGATGGGCTGGCCCTGAATGGAACAACCAGGAGGAAGTTCCCCAATACTCCTCCATGTGTTGGTGCCAATTGTTTGTATATATATTGCTTCTGGTCCCAAAAATTCCTTGCGATAAGATCCCAACAATTTTAACTGACAATTTTAACTGATTGCTTTTTTGAGCCAAAACCAGAGCACCTGTCTCCGAGTACTTTACATCGTCCATTATAGCTTTTTGCACAACTATACGTTGACCGATTATTGGATTATACATATAGTAGTACCACAATGCGTGTGATTTATGTAGTTGAGGATCATCACTGGAAGAAAGCCGACTGGTAAAAGCTAGTATCCAACAAGTAGCCTGACAAATAAAAATATTTAAAAAGACTGAAGACGATATGCCGAAAATTTGTGGTATGTTTTTTTTTAGATAAATCAGAAAATATATTACCAAACGACGGTTACAGAGGACATCGGTAGGAACCATTGGAAAAAGAAAACCGATGTGCCTAGTAGGTTACAAGAGGAGACCGCTGGAAAATACACAGGATTAAATATAATCGGAGAAAACAAAAGCAGATTTAAGCTGCATGGGACGACGCAGGCCATTGGTAATAACAAAAGAAGGGGAAAATTCTGCGCCATAGCTCATTTTAGAAAATAGCCTAGCTTGTTAGAGGGACTCGTCGATGTCCATGTTTTTGGAGGATTGCTGAGCGTTCAGATTTGGACTGGTTTCTTTGATCGAAATGCCTTTGAGACCAATGTTTGTAGAGGAGGGGAATGATGCTAGTATTCCTTGAAGGGAGCCTTCGATTGCACTAGATAGGATATCTTTTGCCTTCAAGTTATTAATTATATTTTCCTCCATGTTAATCTCTGGTTTGCTCAGTTTTTTGGAAATGAAGTTCAGGCAGCCACTGTCAATCAGATTTATTGCTTCTTTGGACAGGAGACCATCATTGTTGAAGATGTGGTCCTTATACAGTTTTTCTTTACCTTTCGAACTTAATTACCTTAAGCATGTCAACCTTACCAGTGTGGGGTGCCAGGAGATTCAGAGTGATGTTGATGTTTATGTTGAGAGGACAGGTAGCTATGGGCTCCAATGCGCCTTCATATTTATTCTCACAGTCGATGTCATGAGGGAAGCAGAGACTTTGGCTAGAGTCCAAGGAGTTGTGAGAAGAGGTACGAGGCTTATGCTCAGATATCACTTCTCCTTGACCAAGGTTAGACATAGGTTCAATGATAAGGTCCAAAGGCCCCCACCCCATGTCGAGACAAAGTAGCTCATTGAAGTTGCCTACAGATGAGTCAAAGATACTGAAAGTGGATAGATTTTCCATGCCAAATCTTGCCGCATATGCTGCTACTGAGTTATGCGCGGCCGATGTCTGTGACATCTTACATGCAGAGTGCCCAGAAGAGAGCTTGTTTTTCACCAGCGTATTGATTTGAATGACTGCTTTCTCCACATTTTCTTCTAAGATGATTTCTTCTTGGAGGCGAAGTGTGTTGTAGGCATCGAGATTATCTGTTTCCAGTTGGAGTCTGTTTCTTCCTAGTCTAAGAGCATTGACCATTCCAGTGTGCATACCTCTGATTTGGGCTTCTAGGAGAGGGATATCTTTCATTGGGCCCATTGCCCCCATATCATGACTCCATCCGAGTCTCTGATGATTACTCCAATTCCATTATAGTTACCATTTGGGAGAGGTTCAGTCAGTTCAAAGCCATGCATAATAATTTTCACAAACTCTCCCACTGGGGCAACCCACTTTACTTCCATGAGGGAGAGAGAGGGAGAAGAAGAAGAAAGAGAGAGAAAAGAAGAAAGGAGAAGAGAATGGAAAGGGGAAGGAGAAAGAGAGAAAAGGGAGATAAAAGGAGCCTAGAAAACATACTGTACGTAGCTGTTGAGGTGATGTTACAGGCCCATGCTTGCACCTGCTAGCTATACTGGTGCTAGGTAGGCATAAGACTTGCATTCCCTATGAAAAAGTGTGAAATATAGTACTGACTGTACTATTGATTTATTTTTTAAAAAACCCAGCATTCTCATCGATGAATGATAAGAAGTTTCCTCCCATTGGGCTGGGCAAGGGATTGTATGGAGTCCTGGGAAGAGATTAAATTATTGGGCCCAAAAGTCTCTGAAGTTGAGGAGGTTAAGACCCATTTTTGCCAATGAGTCTGCTTCTTCATTGAACTCCCTTGGGATCCATTCAAATGTTGTAGATTCTAACACATTTTTTGTGAAGTCTTGCGTTAGCCCCAGGGAAGATAAGAGTGACTGGTTGTTGGATTTGAACATGAGTATGGCCATTCGAGAGTCAGAGCAAATTACTATTTTCTGGTGCGAGAGATTTAATCTTTGTAGTGATTGCACCACATGACCAATTGCTTTTATTTCGATATCCCTGATATTGTCCAGTTGTGATGGCCCAGAAAATAGATACATAAGGGATCCCTTGTTATTTTTGATAATGCCACCAATTCCTCCCTTCATATGCAATTGATGGTAAGATGTCAATGCTCCGTCTGTCGCACAGATGATGTTGTAAAGTTTTGCATGCTCATCCCAAAACTGCTTGTAACAGAAATCGCCTTTTGTAGGTATTGAAAAATCGGATGGATAGCTGGCTGTGTACAAAGATTCATCAAGTTGAGCCAGAACTATACGGTTGTCTCTTTGGAGCACTAGTTGCAGATGAGCTTTTCCTCTGGAAAAGTAAACTAGCGGAAAGTAAGTTTGGTAAATTAAATTGGCCCAATCTTTGCACACACAGCTGCATCTGAGGATGGATTTTGGTGGAAGAAAACATAATATATCAAGAATATTATTTTCGTGTAGATCAGTAATGGTGGTTACTTTCATGATTTCTTTTATTGATGTATATAAGAGCATCTCCAATGGCGTTAGCTAAAAATGATTGGCTAAATTACATAAAATATTGATTATGTAAAATTTGTCGAACCTGTAAGACATTGTGTTCCGAGGGTATTGGCTATAATGATTGGCTATATTTTAAAAATGGTATGTTATTAATATTTCAAGTTGTTATTAATGGAATATATAATTTTAATATAGAAATAAGTGATGTGGCAATTCACTACAGTTCTCTAGAGGTTCGACAAATATAGCCAACATCAAGAGATTATCTATAATTATAGATAACAATTTTGTCCCATTGGAGTGTAATTTTTTTACACATTCTTTATAATTCTTATTTATGGTAATTAATTTTAAAATTTAGCTAAAGGATCTCTCCCATTGGAGATGCTCTAACAAGAATGAATACGGAAGCCAACAAAGGGTTGGTGCAGTGGTCGAGAATCTCATAGATTAGCTTTAGGATATTACTTGGAGATGAAGTTTATTTTAAAAAGGAAGTTGGTAAATTTGGTAATTTTACGTTTGGAAGGATATTACAAATCATGTAATTAGTTCGTCCCTGCCCTGCACTCTTTTTCTCGGGTGAGGATCCTCTGTCCCTCCTTCATGTTCCCTTCTCTGTCCCCTGTATAAAAAGATTGTCCCTAGCGGGTCCCTGTATTAAAAAATAAAAAAATAAAAATAAAAATATTTTTTAATAAAGAGGCCCCGCCAGTGACACTCTTTTTATACAGGAAACACAGAAGGGGATATGGAGAAGGGGACAGAGGATCCAGGCTCCTTTTTCTCTGCCAATTTTTTAGTAGTTATTAGTATTTTGAATCAACATTCTAAAACTGTAATACATCGTTCATATTTGCATATACATATGTACATATACTTTTTCAGGGAGTTAAGTGTTTGCTTTTTCCGATTAAATTGAACCATATTCTGATTAGAGTTTGATCCAAAAGTTTTGTTGAAAAATGTGGGTTTTTAGCCTCACATTGACGAATTATTTTGAGCTCCGAATTGATTGAGTGAGACTTGTGTGCATATTTGTAACAAGTTATGTTTGGAATGTGTTTTTCTCCGCAAGAGCTTTTCAATGCACGTTCAAATACTCAAAACGATTAAGGGAACTTCATTAGAAGTAGAAAAATAGAAGTTGAAATTTGAATCACACAACTGAATGAAAAATATGTAATGTCCAAATGTATTAATAATGTGTTGCTCCATCACCTCGAGGTTTCGCAAACCGTCGGGCTAATGCACTTTTATATAGCCTCATTGCAAATCATTTTATCCCGCATCATTAGGACTTCCGTTTTATCCCGCACGGTAGGACAATTTTTTTTTTGACTGAGCAGAACGTCTTACCTGATGTAATATGTGGCTAACTCCGAAAAATAAAGCAAGACATTACAATACTAAAAAGTCTTTAAATTTGTACAAGGCGCACATGGACAGCATGAAAGATTAAGATCCCCTTTGGTATTATTGTTGGAAACAACAACCGTTTATTTCTGCAGGTACATTTTCTAATAAGTGTTTTTGATTGAAAATTTACTTTTACAAAAAATATGTTCCCATGTTTTTGAAAAAAATCTGCTTCTTTTACGGGAAACAACTATTGATTTGTACCTCAAAATTCACTAAAAACATTATTTTTGATAAATTATAACCAAAATATGCATATATCAAAAATATTAGCAAACAGTTATATAATTTTCGTAACAGTACTTTTTTCAATAACAAAATGATTTTTAATATGAATACCAAACAAAGCCGTAAAAAGAGCAAATATGTACTGAATTTTGAACATTTATTATTGGTTTATCTCAGCAAACTACAACAGCAACTAGTTACAGCTCAAGTCCAGCTGGATTGCCACATGTATAACCAACTCTGCACTCTACATTCTACATCACAATCTGTTACATTCTGTTATAGATATTTCTGTAACAAACTTTGTATATAAATAGACAGTTAAAGTAGAGAGTAGAGTAGTCATAACAATGAGTTAGTAAGATTTGTATAGATTGATTTCTCTTATTCACAGCAATGTATACTCAGTTTATTCTTCATCAATGGTGTTTGAGCTTGAGCATTGTGAAAGTTTAGTAAAACTTATATGGTATCAGAGCACCTGGCAACGGTTCTTCGTCATCTCCTTTACTTGTTTTTGTATAGTTGATCTTCGTCTTCGAGCTTGTTTACTTTCCGCCATTAAAGCTTCATTCAAGCTTGTTCGATACAACTTTTATCTCAGGTGTTTTCGATCTTTAATCCTTCGTCTTGCTTATTGTCTAAACTGATTGTGTTCTTATTCATCGATCTGTTCTTGTATGACATTTGATGAATTCATATCATGTTATGACTTGAAGATCATTCTAGATCTTTTCATCTGAATTAGTACTCAAATTTGTTGTTTACTTCTTTGATCTTAAAACCAAATCATCTCTTTCATTTCTTGTTTTCGCTATTACTGTCTTGATTCATGGCGAATCGAAACAATCAAAATCAAAACCAGAATGTTGTTCAAGATGTTAATAGTGTGTACTATATACATCCTTCGGATTCCTCTGCAAATCAGATTGTTTCTGTGAAATTTAATGGAGAAGGTTTTAATAATTGGAAAAGGAGCATGATGCTTACTCTGTCGGCCAAGAACAAATTAGGCTTTGTCAATGGCACAATCTGTGTGCCTGAAACTACTTCTGCTCAGTATAAAGCTTTGGAGCGTTGTAATGACTTAGTAATTTCATGGATTCTTTATAATTTGGATGAAAATATTGCTAGGAGTGTCTTGTTTCTGAAAACAGCAAGAGCTATATGGCAAGATTTAGAAGATAGATTTGGTTATGCATCAATGCCACAGATATCTTCATTGGAACATAAATTGGCTGAATTGCATCAAGGTGATATGACTGTGTCTGAATTTTACACAAAGTTGAAGACTATTTGGGACAGTCTTGATGATACTTATCCATTGCCAACTTGCACTTGTTCTAATTGTACTTGTGATCTTACTGGAAGAATTCAGAAAATGCAACAGGAGAAACGTGTGCTTCAATTCTTGATGAAACTGAATGACAGGTTTTCTGCAGTTAGAGGGAGTATCTTGATGATGACACCTCTGTTAAATGTTACTCAAGCTTATAGATTGGTTGCACAAGAAGAAAATCACAAGGATATGTCTCAGGCTCAAAATGTTTCTCAAAATGATAATCTGGCATTTGTTGCAGACAGAAGGAGATTTTCAGATGCAAATTCACAAGGAAATAGGTTTCAGACTCAAGGAAACAGATTTCAAGTTCAGAGATCTCAGACTCAGTTTAATGCTGGAAATGGAAATGATGGAAATGATTACAGGAAGCCTAAAAACAACTACTACTGTACTCATTGCAAGATGAGTGGACATAGCATTGAGAGATGCTTCAAAATTCATGGTTTTCCACCTGGTTTCAAAAGCAACAGAGTTTCCAGAGTTGCAGCTTTATCTCAGAATTCTAATACCATGGATGATAACAATGTTGATGATTTTAATGATCAAACAACTTCCATGTCTTCACTCTCAAATGATCAGTATAACCAACTGATTGACTTGCTAGCCAAACAGAAATTGGTTGAGTCTAATCACAATCAGGATCAATCTTCTGGACATGCTTTACTTGCAGGTAAAGTGTGTCTCATGTCATCTTTTAATCAGGAATGGTTCTTGGATAGTGGTGCTACTGACCACATCAGCCCAAACTTGACAGATTTTATCTCTTTTAAAGAGGTTCCAGATACTAATAATTCTATTACTATACCAGATGGCAGCAAAATTTCAGTCCTACATATTGGAACAGTTCTTTTAAATGATACCATTACTCTGACAAATGTGTTACATGTACCTGCTTTTCAGTACAGGTTATTGTCTGTTCACAAGCTTTGTCAAGACATGCAATCTAACATAATTTTTTCTGCTACTCAATGTAAACTTCAGGACCACTTTCAGAAATTGCCTCCTCTTCTTCTTGGTGAATTGCACAAAGGGCTCTACACTGTTCCTCATAAAGGCTCACTTCCTGGTGCTAATTTCTTTCATTCTCAAGCTGCTCATCTCAGCATATCTACTGAATCCAAACTCTGGCATTTGCGAATGGGTCATTTGCCTTTCTCTCAATTGAAGCTACTTAGACCTTCATGTATTGTTAAAGATGATGTTGCAGAAACGATTTGTCAAATTTGTCCTATGGCAAAGAAAACTCGAAATGCTTTTCCTATAAGTAGTATTAAAACTACTTCTGTTTTACAGCTCTTACATGTGGATGTATGGGGGCCGTATAAAACCTTGAATCATAACAAATGTAATCAATTTGTTACCATTGTAGACGATTTCAGTCGGTATACATGGGTTCGTTTGATCAAGTATAAATCAGAGGTCCTTGCAGTAGTGTCTTCTTTTATTCTTTATGCTGAAAAGCAATTATCTACCAATGTTCTTAGCATACGTTCAGATAATGCTAAATAATTTACAGAAGGTTTTTTAAAGTCATTTCTTCAATCTAAGGGCATTATCCATCAGACAAGTTGCAGTTATACTCCTCAGCAAAACGGAGTTGTAGAACGCAAACATCGTCATCTTTTAGAAACAGCTCGAGCTCTTCATTTCCATTCGAAATTACCTGATCATTTCTGGGGTGAGTCTATTCTCTGTGCTACCTATCTCATTAATCGTATGCCACTGAAAAGTATTTCATTTCACACTCCGTTCTTCAAACTATATAATATCAAATCAAGTATGGAAAATCTCAGAGTATATGGTTGTTTATGCTACATTTCGACATTGAAAGTCAATCGTTCTAAATTTTCACCTCGTGCAAAACCCTGTGTTTTCATAGGCTATCCTGCTAATCAAAAGGCTTATAAAGTCCTAGATTTAACCACTTCAGAAATTCTTATTTCTCGAGATATAATTTTTTATGAACATCATTTTCCATATCAAATGCTTTCTCAATTGTCCTTAACAAAGAATCAATATGTTACTTCTACTTTCCTACCAACTTTTACAGAAGATATTACTTCAGCTCAGACTGATAATGTTTCACACACTTCATCTCCTGCTACTTCTACTTCTTCTTCTACATCCCACACTACACCTCAAACTACACCTCAAACTACACCTCAAACTAGTTCAACCTCTTCTTCAGAAGACATCATAGTTCTAAGACATTCTACTCGTCCTAAAAAACCACCGTCTTATCTTAATTCTTATCATTGTAATCTTGCTGCTTTACCATCTACTCCACATTGGTGTAATTTGGTACAATATGATCATATGCCTGATTATCACAAGGCTTTTATTTCTCATCATCAATCTTTGATTGAGCCTACTAGTTATACTGAAGCAGCTTCTCAACCATTATGGTCAGAAGCAATGTCAAAAGAAATCCAAGCTCTTACTGATAATAAGACTTGGGATCTTGTTGATTTACCCCCAGGGAAGAAAGCCATATCTTGTAAATGGGTTTATAAAACTAAACTTCATGCAGATGGTACACTTGAACGTTGCAAAGCACGTCTTGTTGCCAAAGGTTTCACTCAGCAATATGGCATCGATTATGAAGATACTTTTTCTCCTGTTATTAAAATGAGCTCAGTTCGTTGTTTAATTGCATTGGCAGCCAGTCGATAGTGGCCATTATTCCAACTGGATGTTAACAACGCGTTTTTGCACGGAGACCTTTCTGAAGAAGTCTATATGAAGGTTCCTCCTGGTATCTCTCATAAACCAAATCAAGTTTGTAGACTACGAAAATCTCTATACGGACTGAAACAGGCCTCACGAACTTGGTTTGAGAAACTTGTCAGTGAACTTATTTCTCTGGGATACTGTCAATCAAAGAACGACTATAGTTTGTTTATCAAAAAGTCTCCCAGTAACATTACTATTGTTGCTGTGTACGTTGATGATATTATTGTTATTGGAGATTTTCCTACTGAAATTGAGCATCTTAAATCTCATTTAGATCATACTTTTGGTATTAAAGATCTGGGCTTACTTCATTATTTTCTAGGCATTGAGGTGGGATATGTTACTAATGGCATTTTGCTTAGTCAAAAGAAGTTTACTGCTGATATTCTCAAGGATTGTGATTGTGATCTATCTAAATCTGCAGTAACTCCTCTCCCATTGCAGCTCAAATTGTCATCTACATCAGGTTCTTTATACCCTCACCCTGATCACTACCGTTCGCTTGTGGGAAAACTAAATTATCTCACTAACACACGACCAGATCTTTCATATGCTGTTCAAACTTTAAGCCAATATATGCAACAACCTCGTATTCCACACTATGAGGCTTTGTGTCATACTTTAAGGTATATTTCTCATACAATTGGCCAAGGTATTCTTCTCTGTGCTACTGATAAACTCACACTTCAGGCTTTTTCAGACTCTGATTGGGCATCTTGTATAGATACTAGAAAGTCAGTCACTGGTTATATTATGCTCTTGGGTAATTCTTCCATTTCCTGGAAGTCTAAGAAACAATCAACTGTTTCACGATCTTCATCTGAGGCAGAATACCGTGCCATGGCTTCTGCAGCATCTGAAGTCACTTGGCTTGTTCGTTTACTAGAAGAACTTGGTGTTTCTTCTCTTAAACCAGTTACTTTACACTGTGATAACCAATCTGCCTTACATATTGCCAAGAACCCTGTTTTTCATGAACGAACGAAACACATAGAACTTGACTGCCATTTTACACGAGACAAGGTTCTTGAAGGTCTTCTCCAATTATCTTATTTGCCTACTACTCATCAGCTAGCTGACATTCTAACCAAGGTGTTACCTGCTCCACATTTTCGTGATCTGATATCCAAGCTAGGAATGTCGAAGCCTATACTAACATCTGCTTCTCCATCTCCAAGCTTGAGGGGGGGTATTGGTTTATCTCAGCAAACTACAACAGCAACTAGTTACAGCTCAAGTCCAGCTGGATTGCCACATGTATAACCAACTCTGCACTCTACATTCTACATCACAATCTGTTACATTCTGTTATAGATATTTCTGTAACAAACTTTGTATATAAATAGACAGTTAAAGTAGAGAGTAGAGTAGTCATAACAATGAGTTAGTAAGATTTGTATAGATTGATTTCTCTTCTTCACAGCAATGTATACTCAGTTTATTCTTCATCAATGGTGTTTGAGCTTGAGCATTGTGAAAGTTTAGTAAAACTTATATTTATATCTTCATCAAATCTATCCGTTCTAGGCCCTTGTACTTTTATTCATCTTTAGGCTTGTTTTGGGACCAAAGGATCCCAAATTTTGGAGACAACTTTTCTCTATCATGAATTTAATTAACAATTTAATTTTTCACGCACAACAACTCTTTGGTTCATAAATTCTTGATGTCAGCAACAATTTTTATGAAGTTTACATCAGGGAAATGGACATGTCTAGCTAATTGGAAGTGTTATTTTATAGTAAAAGCATCATACTATATATATACGTTCGGTGGCAACATCAGTATTTCTTACGAGAGAAAAGAATCTTGGAGGCTTCTGCAAGCATGTCAACTACACAAATAATTCACAAGAAAAAAAATTAACCTCTTCACTACAAGAGATTTTGAATCATACATTAGATTGATAGATACAGGACTAGGTGCCAGACATAAACTTAATTGACTCCCACATAGAGGACGGAACCAGGAATATATATCGCAGGGGCCAAATTTTCCGGTAAAACTGATAAAACGGACTAGGTGCCAGACATAAACTATATTGTCCCACGTCCTAACCAGAGATCAGGCCTATTCTCTTCGTTCCTTTTCTTCTTGGATCCTTTTCTTAACCCGACGTTTCTGTACTTCTTTGAACACGGATAATAACATATCATTGATGAATCTGTTTCCCGTTCATAACGTATAGTTCTCTCGCGACCATTTACCATCAAAATTTCTCCATTTTTTAGGCATGCTAGAGGCTCCAATGCACCAATATTAGAAAAGACAAATTTTTTAGTCCATGAATCTTGAACGCCATACTTATTCATCACCCATATCTCGCACCCACCTCTCGAGGTAGTAAAACTAAGGCAAAGACAACCGTCTAGTGATCCAAGATAGGATCTATTGTATTTCTTAAAGCATGAGGGCACTTGAATCACTTGAAATATCTCTTCTTCCGGGTCAAAAGAATATATTACTGCATAGTATCCGTTGAGCCAATGACACTTTCCGTTTATTAAGATGGGCTGGCCCCTGCCGGAACAATGAGGAAGTTCCCCAATACGTTTCCATGTGTTTGTGCCAATTGTTTGTATGTATGCTTCTACTGGTCCACATAGCATCTTACAATAAAATCCCAACAACTTCAACTGGTTGGTTTTTTGAGCCAAAACCAAAGCACCTGTCTCCCACACTACATCAACACCACCATCCCTTATAGCTTTTCGTACAGCCATATGTTGTCCGGTTATAGGATTATACATATGGTACCAGGATTTGAATATTCCATATAGTTGCTCCTCTATAGGATCACTCGTAGAACACATATAGCTAAGAGCCAGTATCCAACCTGTAACCTGACAAGTAAAAATATCCAAGGAGACCGAAGATGATATGCCAAAAATTCGTCGTATGTTGATATCAAAAATCGACTTCTCAGGTATGGAAAAATCGGCAGGAAAACTGGCTGTGTACAAAGCTTCATCAAGTTGAGCCAGGACTATACGATTGTTTCTTTCGAGCAGCAGTTGGAGTGGAGCTTTTCCTCTCGACAAGTATAGTTGTGGAAAAGAGGGTTGGTAAATTAGATTGGCCCAAACTTTGCACACACAGCTGCATCTGATGATAGATTTTGCTGGAAGAAAACATAATATATCGAGAATGAATTTTTCATGCAGATCCGTTATGGTGGTGGTTGCTTTCATAAACTTATATTTTCTCATGATGGAATGAGTTTGAAAACCAATGAGCAGAGGAGACTCAACCTCAAACATAAGCTTTTGTAAGCCGAAGGGTATGGATCGGCCTTATATATAATGTGATAAAAAAAAATTCAATTAGAGTTATATATGGTGTCAAATTTTGGTAATGATATTACTTGGGGGGATGAATTCTGTTTTTTAAAAGGAAGTTTGTAAATTTATTTATCAAAGGATATTGCAAAGCAAAACTATATTAACTAGTATGGTGCCCGCTACGCTTTAGCTTCATTATTTTTAATATTTTATTATTTTTGAGTTATTGTGGTATATTCAATATAAAATTGAAAATCAATTAAATATTATACATCGTTGACTTTATACTTAAAATTTTCGTTGCGTCTTTAATTTGACAACTAATGTAAAACAATGATTTATAAAAAAACGAATGTAGACAATTAGAAGACAAATTATGATAGTTACAAAGATTTAATATTTTTTTAAACATGTTGGATTTTTTTTTAAATTTAGATATAATAGGAAATGTTTATGTTGATTTTTCGCTAAACAAATCGCATATTTTTTAAAATTTCATAAGACATGTATAATATTAAAGTAAAGAAATATATTCCATTCTTTTACTAAGACACGTGTATATGTTTAATTCCATACAATAAAAGCTCGATAAATTAATATTCAATAAGTTAATAATCTCAATTAATTAATATTTTTTTAGTCCCAACATAATAGGGTTAATGTAAACATAATAAAGTTAATGTGAAATGATATTATTGATTTACTTATACTCTTTTATGGGCTTGGGCGGGAGGAAGTAGTGTAGAAAAGAATCCTATACGAGGCTTTGTTATACATGATTAATCACATTCATTTAAAATTCACATTTCTTAAATATTCAATTAAAGTGGTGATTGTAATTTGTCTAAACAAAGTTTAAATTGTCATAACATTTCTAATATCATGTCCTCTTCACATTGCAGACCACTCCAAAGTCATAACATAGCAATATAGCATTGGTTCTATTATTTTTTTTAATATATTAAATTTTTATCTTGAATGAATTTCAATAATTTTATTCTTGGATATTATAAAAATAAAAGTCGGAGATAGTTGTTTGAACCAACCCAATTTATTTATCTACCCCATTTTATTTACCTATCTCTCGAATTAGTTTAAGTTCGATAAATCTACGTCATTGTGCTATCCTTTTATAACAAAAGAAGTTGTGCTACCCATGGCATGTTCTGTGCTGATATTGTTTTTAATTATTTTACGGTAGTACTCCGTAGTTGTCTACTTATGATCCTAAGTTTTTATTTAAAAATTAATATTTTTCGAGAACAGTTGACTTTTTTATATTAAAATACTTTCTCCGTTTCATCAAATTATTAAACTATAGTTTCATAACTTATTTTTAAAAATTTTCTTTTTTGAATAAAAAATTAAATTAAATTTTAATTTAAAAGTTATTTTTTTAAAAAAAATATATTAAAATAGAAAAGATGTAATTTTTAATGATATATTTTTTTTAATTTTTCTTAATATATATATATATATATATATATATATATATATATTAATTTCAGTCAATTTTTTGTCAAATTGACCAATCAAAAATTAAAACGAACATGTTTTTTGAGACCAAAGAATTGTTATTTGAATATTAGGCCAGTAAGTTTTTGGTTGAATTCTTAAGTACAGTAAAATTTTGCCCTCAATTTCATCAGCTGTTTTATCCGTCACCATTTCAACTTTTCTAAGCTCATCTTCTCCTAAGTTGTGCTTCTTACCCGCATATGACTTTCCAGATCATTTCTTCTAGAAATTGCACAGCTACATGCCTACACTCCTGAACTTTCATCAGATTTTCTGGCCATGTCCCAGATATTTTCTCAGTATCATATCTACGTCTTGATTTATATATCCCGTACAGTGAAAGTAGCACCAACATGGTAATTTAACAATGACGCATGACAGAAATATTAGACACACAAATGATAAAATGCATTATAATTGTCTGCCACAGTACAAAATAATAAACAATTTTGTACAACAAAGAGTATAGATACATTTTGCTCTGCACGAAATGTAGGCCCAGAATAGTAAGAACTACCACATTGTATATTAGCAAAAATTCTCTTGCAGTCAATGCTTTCAAAAGTTCTCTTATCAACCCAGCTGTATGGATTTTGATTTTGTCAAATGAGATCGTTACATCATTTCCAACTTCTTGTCCGACGTGAAATGAATGGAATGCCTCAACAAATTCTCTAGCTGTAATGTTAGAAATGATTGATGAGAACAGTGTTTGGAAGCTATAGTGACAAAACAGAGTTTAGCTGGAAGCAGTCAGAGTTTAGTTAAACACTGACTGGAAGCGCAACAGAGATTGTTAAACTCTGTAGCGGTATTGTCTGAAGAGTCAACAGTGTTTGAAGATTGATACAAGATAAATATGGAAGCAATATCTTTGAAGATTGGAAAGCTGTCAAAGAGATTGAGTTGACTTGGAAGACTGGAGCAATCGTGATTGATATCAATTGTATAGCTTAATTATAGAAGAATCAATTACTGATTGTACGAAGCTGTATGTTCTATAAATACAGTTAGGTTAACCCTAGAAGGGTAATCGAACATTGAGAAATTCATTGATTGTAACCTAAGCAGCTCTCTGTGATATTTTACATCACTGAGAGAGGAATTGTTAATTCCAAACAGTTTTTAAGTATTAAACAGTGTGTTCTTGTTAAGTTACTCATACAGTATTTGATTAACTATTGTGTATTCGACCTAACAAGTGGTATCAGAGACAATCTGTTACTTTATTACAGTTAAAGATCCAAAAACATAATAGTAATCAATGGCAGAGATACCTCCACCATCTGAGAAAGCCCCTACTACTGTTAGTAGGTATGAAACAATTAGGGTTCCTATACTTAGGCCATCAGAGTATGCAATTTGGAAGGTGAAGATGACCATGTTTCTGGAGGCTACAGATCCAGAATACCTTGATAGAATTTATGAAGGTCCTCACAAACCTACAAAGTTATCTGCTGCTGCTGGTGGTGAGGAATCAAAGGTCATTCCAAAAGAAAAGAAAGATCTAACTGTTGAGGATCTTTCATCTATTGCAAAGGATGCAAAAGTAAGACACTTACTTCACAGTGCATTAGACAATGTTATGTCTAATAAAGTAATTAATTGCACAACTGCAAAGGAAATATGGGATGCACTTGAGGTTAGGTGTCAAGGAACTCCTGCAATCAAGAAAAACAGAAGAAATATACTCACTCAGGAGTATGAGCATTTTGAGGCAAAGTCTGAAGAAACCATGACAGAAACATTTGACAGATTCTGTAAATTGCTCAATGATTTGTCATTGGTTAATAAAGAGTATGATTTAGAAGACTCAAATCTCAAGTTTCTCCTTTCTCTACCTGAAAAGTGGGATGTGAAAACAACCACTATAAGAGATAATTATGAACTTGGTGAAACAGAGATTGATGAAATTTATGGACTGCTCAAAACCCATGAATTGGAATTGGAGCAGAGAAACAAAAGATCAAGTAGAAAGTCAAAGTCTGTTGCACTTAAGGTTGAGGAGAAACCATCAAAGAAGGAAGCATCAAGGAAAAAGGCAAAAGGAAAAGCTTTAGTCATACACTCAGAAAGTGAGTCATCAAACTCTGATGTTGACTCAAACACAGATGGAACATCTGATTCTGAAGATGATGAAGAGATGATGCAAATGGCTGCATTGATGGTAAAGACCTTTAAGAAGATGGGATACAAGAACTTCAAGAAGGGAAAGAGATTCTCCAAGGACTACTCAAAGTCTGACAAGAAGAATTTCAAGAAATCTGAAGGAAAGGACTTCAAATCTGGTAAGAAAGATAAGTCTGAGATTCAATGCTACAAGTGTAAGGAGATGGGTCACTATGCTCCTGAGTGCAAGAAGGGTAAAACTGAAAAGGCACTCTACACCAAAGGCAGAGATTGGGCAGACACTTCAGATTCAGATGAGGAAGTCAACTATGCACTCATGGCTACTACTCAAAATGAAGATGATGATCTCAAGGTACCCCCAACTACCTATGCTTATAACACTGATAATATAACTGAATTAAGAATTTATCTTAAAGCATTGCATATCAGTTATAGGGATCAGACTTTAGAAAATGAGAGGATAAAAAGTGAGTGCTCTCAACTCAAAGATAGAAACAAACTTGTTGAGGAAAAGCTTGAAAACATGAATAAAATTCAGAAGGAGAGAGATGATGCAGTGTTTATTGAACAGGAGTTGCTAGGTAAGTATAAGCAACTAGAATCTGAATTGGAGGATACTAAACACATCATTAAAACTTGGACACACTCTGGTAAAGATACACAAGAAGTGTTTCAGTCAGATACAGTAGGTCTAGGTTACTCTGAAGGAGATGAACTTAGATTTGAAAATATGGTTAAAGTTAGACCACATCGTTCATCTGAAGGTAATGTCATGGGAACAGGTGGACCTAAGACTGAAGCTCAGAAAAAGGCTGTTAAAGAGTCATATGCTAAGACTTTTGTTAAAGAGGCTAACATTGGTTTAATGACAGATAAACAACTCAAGCATAAGCTTAAGGAGATAAAATCTGTCAACAAACAGAAAATGCCTAGGAAAAACAAAAATGGAAAGGTAGGTATAACATCAGGAATTAAGCCAATGCTTGCTTCATTAGCTCCTAGAAAAACATGCTTTAATTGTGGTAGCACTAATCATCTTGCTAGTTTCTGCAGTAAGAATAAGAACATTAATTCTTTGCCCTCTAAAACTGCAGTAAAGAGTGATTATGTGAGAACTAGACCACAGACTTTATGCAAACACTGTGGAAGTACATGGCATTCTATTTACACTTGCAGAGATTATCATGCTATTTACTACAATTACTATGAACCCAAACCAAATTTGAAATGGGTTAAAGTAAACTCTGCAAATGTAAACTCTGAAAAAGTTAGCTTAAACTCTGATAATGTGAATTCCGCTGCAAAAGCTAACAGAATTAAGAAAGCCAAAGGATCCAAGCAAGTCTGGATCCTTAAAACTAACAATCAGTGATTGTTTGTGATTGCAGGGCACCAGGGTGAGTACCCTAGTCGTGGACAGTGGATGTTCAGGACACATGACTGGAAATAAAGCCCTGCTATCAGAGTATGAGGAGAAGGCTGGCCCAAAAATTTCCTATGGAGATGGCAACATAGGACATACTCTGGGATATGGCAACATTAATCTTGGAAATGTCATCATCACAAATGTAGCTCTGGTTCCAGGACTCAAGCATGATTTGCTATCTGTGAGTCAAATCTGTGACAGAGGATATCATGTGGATTTTCAGCCTGAATATTGTCAAGTGATCAGTAAATCTACAGGGAAAGTTGCTCTAGTTGGAAACAGACACAATAACATCTATGAAATTAAATTGTCAACAAACACTGATGGCAAAGCAGTGTGTCTGTCAACAAGAATGTCCAGTGAAGAGAGTTGGAAATGGCACAAGAAACTCTCTCATTTGAACCTGAACAACATCAATGAGCTAATCAAGAATGATCTTGTAAGAGGCCTACCAAGGTCTTTGTTGAATGTAGAAGGCCTGTGTGATTCTTGTCAAAAGGCCAAACAGAGAAAAGCCTCCTTCAAAAGCAAATCTGAGTCTTCAATTGTTGATCCTTATCATCTCCTACATGTTGATCTTTTTGGACCAGTGAATGTTATGTCTCTTGAAAAGAAGAAATATGCTCTAGTCATTGTTGATGAATATACCAGATACACATGGGTATATTTTCTTGCAAAGAAGGATGAAACTGCATTAACACTGACAGAACATATAATCCAACTGGACAAAGGGTCAGAAAATCAAGTGAAGATAATCAGAAGTGACAATGGAACTGAATTCAGGAATTCATCAATGGAAGAATTTTGCAAGAGTAAAGGAATCAAACAAGAGTTTTCTGCACCTAGCACTCCACAACAAAATGGTGTAGTGGAGAGGAAGAATAGAACCTTGATAGAAGCTGCCAGAACCATGCTGGATGAAGCAAAATTGCCAACATACTTCTGGGCAGAAGCAGTTCAAACTGCTTGTTTTACTCAAAATGCAACACTGATCAATAAGCATGGTAAAACACCATATGAAATGGTGAAAAAGAAGAAGCCAAATCTAAAATATTTTCATATTTTTGGATGCAAATGCTTTGTGTTGAAGACTCATCCTGAACAGTTGACCAAATTTGACCTAAAGGCAGATGAAGGAATTTTTGTTGGCTATCCATTGTCAACAAAGGCATTCAGAGTTTATAATCTGAGAACCAGAGTGATCATGGAATCAATTCATGTGTCATTTGATGACAAGAAAATAACTGGACTTGAAGATGTCAATGAACATGATCTACTCCACTTTGAAAATGAAGATTTATTCTCTGAAAAAGTAAACTCTGATCAGACTGATCTGACAAACTCTGTTGATCTAAACTCTGAACCTCTACTGGTAAATACTGAAGAAACTCTTCAATCAGAAACAAGGGAAGAACCAGTTGAGGGGGAGCATAAAGAATCACATCATTGTGATAATTCAAACTCTGAAAGTGACTCAGTTGATAATTCTGAATCAAACTCTGCTGATTCAAACTCTGTTGATTCAAACTCTGTTGATAATTCTGAGAAGTCACATTCAGGGGGAGCATCTGAAAATGAAGAGAGGCACCAAGAAAATCAGGAGAGCATGGATCAAGGGGGAGGATCACATGATGACAGAAGAAATCTGCCTTCTGCAAGAAAATGGACTAAATCTCACACACCTGATTTAATTATTGGTGATCCAGATGCAAAAGTAAGGACAAGAAGTGCAACAACAAATGAATGTCTGTTTCATGCATTCTTGTCACAATCTGAGCCAAAGAAAGTGGAAGAAGCTCTTAAAGATGCTGACTGGATAACAGCAATGCAAGAAGAGCTAAATGAATTTGAAAGAAATGAAGTGTGGACACTTGTACCAAGGCCCAAGAACAGATCCATTGTTGGTACTAAATGGGTTTTCAGAAATAAAACTGACAGTGAGGGTGTTATCACAAGAAACAAAGCAAGACTGGTTGCAAAAGGCTATTCACAACAGGAAGGAATAGACTATGATGAAACATTTGCTCCAGTTGCTAGATTGGAGGCAATCAGAATCTTTCTTGCATATGCCTCTCACATGAAATTCAAAGTGTTTCAGATGGATGTGAAAAGTGCATTTTTGAATGGAAAACTTGAAGAAGAAGTATTTGTGGAACAACCACCAGGCTTTGTAGATCCAAAATATCCAGACTATGTCTACAGGTTAGACAAAGCACTCTATGGACTTAAGCAGGCACCAAGGGCATGGTATGAAACCCTTGCCAAATTTTTACTAGAAAGTGGGTTTCACAGAGGTACTATTGACAAAACTCTGTTTTATTTTCAATCTGGTAGTGATTTTGTTAGGAATAATTCATAAGTTGTGATGTTAAGAATAGAATTTACACATTATACTTCTTGTAATCCTGATCTTATAAAGGATTTAGCACTGTATTTAGGTTTTATGTGTAAGACAGTTATCTGTATAGTTTAGTCAGGAATGAACAGTGTATCGGAGACTACATGTCAGGAACAGAGAGCAAATCCTGATGACGGTCCAATACTGATGGTTGATCAGATACTGATGCAGTGTATACAGATCCTGATATCAGTCGTGTTACTGATGATGTCATTATGGATGCTACAGAAACTGGCAAGTGCTATAAAATAGGATCGTTGTTTGAAGAACAAGCAAGAAGATATTATGAAGGAAAGAGTTTTCTATTGAAGGAAACTATCGACTAGAAGGCAGAACATTGTCATGTATAGATTATATCTTTCTGTTATTAGTTGATAGGTAGCATTATAAATACTCTCTCAATATCATTGTAAAGAGCGACGAAGTTGTGAGTTCGTGTGCGTAGCTCTGTATAAGGTTTGTTCGAAGAGTACGAAACAAACAGAGAGATATTTGTATTGTCAGCAGCTGCTAAAGGTATTGTACACCTTTGGTAGAGTTTGTATTTGATCTTATTAATACAAACAAGAGTTTGATTCATTCGTTTATTCTTGTTCTTATAATCAAGCAAAAATCAGACACGATTATATAACTTGTATTCAACCCCCCCCTTCTACAAGTTATTCGAGTTAACAATTGGTATCAGAGCGGGTTGATTTCGAATAATCATAAAGATCTGCAATCATGTCTGGTTACAAGGATGGGAATACTAAGATTCCTATGCTCAAGAGAAACGAATATACTCTATGGGAAGTAAAGATGTTGCATCATCTGGAAGCAACAGATCCTGATTATCTTGACAGAATCAGAGATGGACCTTTTGTTCCAACAAAGGTCGTTGGACAAGCAACTGTTGATGGTGAGGTTGTTCCAGAACATACAGCAGAGAAGCCAAAATCTGAATGGTCAGATAAGGACAAGGAGAATGTTCTCAAAGATGCTAAAGTGAGAAACATATTATTCAACAGTCTTGATTCTGTTCTCACTAACTATGTTCTCTCTTGTAAAACTGCTAAGGATATATGGAACAATCTTAAGGTTCACTGTGAAGGAACTAAGCCTGTCAGGAAGAATATGAGGACATTACTTATACAACAGTATGAGTACTTTGAATCCAAGTCTGGTGAGTCACTTACTGATACCTTTGATAGGTTTACAAAACTCATCAATGAGATGGCCATGCATGGTAAATATTATGACTTGGAGGATATGAATACAAAGTTCATGAAAGCTTTGCCTGATTTCTACAATGAGAAGATATCTGCAATTGAGGAAGCTAATGATCTGGATGAGATTTCATTAGAGGCAGTATATGGAAAATTGAAAGCTTATGAACTTGACAAGCAGCAGAAAAAGAGCAGGAGTGAAGGAAAGATGAAGACTATTGCACTTACTGCTCAATCTGAAGTAAAGAAGCTTCCTGAAGAACAGCATGAAGAGATTGCTGTAAAGAATTCAAGGAAGAAGAAAAGCAAAGAAAGTTCTGAGTCAGAGACTACTGATATGGACTCTGACAACAATGATTCTGAATCTGAGATGCAAGAACTCTTTGCTATGTTTGCTAAAGCTTTCAAGAAAGGAAGATTCAACAGGAGAAGATTTAGCAAAGGACCTTTTCAAAAGAAGGAGGAGAAGAAGAGTGACAAGAGCAAAAGTACAATTGTCAAGCTTGATAAGGCCAAGATCAAGTGCTTTAACTGCAGCGAGCTTGGACACTTTGCTAGTGAGTGTAAGAAGCCTAGGAATTCAGGAAAGGGTAATGCACTTATGGTCACACAGAAAGATTGGGCTGATTCCAGTGACTCTGAAGATGAATTGGATTATGAAAACATTGCATTGATGGCCAATAGTTCAGATAAACCTGGATCTCCAAAGAAAACTTCTCCATCCTCTGTTAAGGTATCACTTCACTCTCTTGATTCATTTGATAGCTTAAATTCTGATGAAATTAGATCTATCCATGCTGAGTTTAAGAATCTTATGACTAATTTTAGAATTCTTACTTGTGAAAGAGATGAACTTAAGGTTAAGAATGATAAATTAGTTGATAGAAACAATTTTCTTGAATCTGAATTAATTCAAATGGAAGAATACAAGTTGAGTTCTGATAAAGCTAAGCATGATTATAGTGTAATTCTTGAGGCTTATGACTATGTCAGAAAAGAACTAGAAGAAGAGAGAGATGTGATTAAGACCATTAACAATTCCAGTAAGAAGACAATAGAAATCTTTGAGAGTGGAATTCGTGGTAAGGTTAATGGTTTAGGTTTTGATAAGGCTAGACAAGAAGAAAAAGTAGCTATTGTCAATGATGATAGTAAGGTAGAAGCTAACACATCTAAATCTGAAGGTAAGAAAATTGTTTCTGAACCTAATCATGTTAAATTTGTTGATTCAAAAGGTACCCCTGTTGTACACAAAAGAATTAACAATAGTTATTCAGATGAGAAAGTGTTAGAGAAACCTAAGAATGTAAACATAGGGTTTCTGTCTAAGTCTCAGTTGAAACAGAGATTAGATGGTCTTTCAGAGTCTAGCAAGATCAAGAGAAATAGGAATGGAAAAGAAGGTATTAACAAAGAGAATAATTACAAGAATGTACCTGATGCACCTAGGAAAAAATGCTATAAGTGTGGAAATCATAATCATTTGGCCCTAGACTGCAATCAAAAACCTTCTTGGAAAACTGAGTCCAGATTCCCCAAGGCTCAGAAAATTCAATACCAACCACAAAAAGCTTGTTATCATTGTGGTAGTTTACTTCATTCCATTTACATGTGTAGAGAATATCATGAACTGTATTATGACTATTATTCTTTGAAATCTGAAACTCCTAGTCACAAACAGTTTGTGAGATCAGAGTCTAAAGTTGACTCTGCAACAGGTAAAATAAATGCAAAATCTTCAAAATCTGTTGTCTCTAAATCTAGTAAGAAAGGATCCAATCAAAGTTGGGTCCTAAAAAATTCTAACTAGTTACTTTTTGTTTGCAGGGCACAGGAAAGAAGCATTCAATTATCTTGGACAGTGGATGCTCTGGACATATGACTGGAAAGAAGTCCCTGCTTACAAAGTTTGAGAGGAAAGCTGGCCCAGTAATATCTTTTGGAGATGGCAACAAAGGAGAAACTCTGGGATATGGCTCAATTATTTTGGGGAATGTCATCATAGAAAATGTAGCACTGGTTGAAGGCTTGAAACATACTCTTTTAAGCATAAGTCAACTGGGTGATAAAGGTTACAAATCAATCTTTGACAGAGAAGGATGCAAAGTCTTGAATATGCAGAATGGAGACATTGTTCTAACTTGTCAAAGACATGGTAACATATATGAAACCAGCTTAAGTGATACATCTAAAGGAATTGTTAGATGTCTCTACAGCAAAGCAACAAATGATGAAAGCTGGAATTGGCACAAGAAGCTCTCACATCTTAATTTCAAGAAGCTTAATCAACTTGTTAAGCACAATTTGGTGAGAGGCCTACCACAGGCAAATTTTGTGCAAGATGGACTTTGTGATGCATGTCAGCTTGGAAAGCAAAGAAGAACCACTTTCAAGAGCAAGACTGAAAATTCAATTACTGAACCATTTCACATGCTACATCTTGATCTATTTGGTCCAGTAAACATTATGTCTATCAGCAAGAAAAGATATGCTCTAGTTATGGTAGATGATTTCACAAGGTTCACATGGGTGTTCTTTCTACACAAGAAGGATGAAGCTCCTCAGCAAATCATTGAACTCATCAAGAATATTCATAATAACTCTGAGTACAAAGTCAAAGTACTTAGGAGTGACAATGGTACAGAATTCAAGAATTCTACAATGGAGGGGTTTTGTGCAGACAATGGAATCACTCAACAGTTTTCTGCACCTGGTACACCTCAACAAAATGGTGTAGTGGAAAGAAAGAACAGGACTCTCATAGAGGCAGCAAGAACCATGCTTGCAGATGCAAAACTTCCAACCTACTTTTGGGCAGAAGCTATTAACACTGCATGTTTCACTCAAAACTGTACCTTGGTAAATAGTCATGGAAAAACTCCCTATGAGATGATCAAAGGAAAGAAACCAAGTGTGAAATATTTTCACATCTTTGGATGCAAATGCTATGTCCTAAAAGTTCATCCAGAACAACTTGGAAAATTTGAAGCCAAATCGGATGAAGCAATTTTTCTAGGATATTCAGCATCTAAGGCCTTCAAAGTTTATAATCTCAGAACTCACATTGTTATGGAATCAATTCATGTTGCATTTGATGATAAGAAGTTTGGAATTTTGCAAACTGATGAAAGCCATGACAAATTGGAATTTGAAAATCTGAAGAATTCTGAGATACTCTCAAGTGATGATGAAGGTTCTCCAGAAGAAATTTCTATTGCTTCTCAAAGGAATGCTACTGTTGAGGGGGAGCAAATAAATCAGAGAGAACACAGTGATCATCAGGAGCAGACTAGTCTTTCAGAATCTATTCCATCAGGAATTGATGTTTCAGAGTCTACTCCATCAGGAACTGACCTTTCAGAGTCTACTGAGGAAAGATCAGTAACTAGCAGCAATATGGAATCTATTGATTCTATTGATCAAAGGAGAGTTTTTGAAGGTAGAGAGAATTCTTCTACAAGAGATACCACTAACTTAGGGGGAGAGACTAGCAGAGTTGATTTACCACCTGTTAGAAAATGGACAAAGGATCATACTGAAGATTTGATAATTGGTGATCCAAATAGTGGTGTTCGAACTAGAAGATCAATTCAAAATGAATGCTTGTATAGTTGCTTTCTCTCAAAGAATGAACCTAAGAAGGTTGAAGAAGCCTTACAGGATCCTGATTGGGTAATTGCAATGCAGGAGGAGTTAAATGAGTTTGAGAGAAACAAAGTTTGGAAACTGGTACCAAGACCTAAAGATAGATCTATTGTTGGTGCAAGATGGGTTTTCAGAAACAAGCTAGATGAATCTGGTATGATTGTAAGAAACAAAGCAAGACTGGTGGCCAAAGGTTATTCTCAGGAAGAAGGCATTGATTATGATGAGACCTTTGCACCTGTAGCAAGATTGGAAGCAATCAGAATGTTTCTTGCATTTGCAGCTCATTCAAAATTCAAGGTATACCAGATGGATGTAAAGAGTGCTTTTTTAAATGGCAAACTTGATGAAGAAGTGTATGTAGAACAGCCACCTGGATTTGTTGATCAAAAGTTTCCAAATCATGTCTACAAACTTGACAAGGCACTCTATGGACTAAAGCAGGCACCAAGAGCATGGTATGAGACTTTGTCTAAATTTCTTCTTGAAAATGGCTTCACAAGAGGTACAATTGACAAAACTCTATTCTTTAGAAAGATAAAAGGTGAATTGCTTTTAGTTCAAGTTTATGTTGATGATATTATTTTTGGTTCTACTAATGAAAAGTTGTGTGCTAAGTTTAGCAAGCTTATGCAGTCTAAGTATCAGATGAGCATGATGGGTGAACTAAATTATTTCTTAGGCTTGCAGGTCAAACAGACTGAGACTGGTATTTTCATTAATCAGTCAAAGTATATCAAAGATCTTTTAAGAAGGTTTGACTTTCAAGACTGTGCAGTTGCAAAAACACCCATGGCAACAGCCACTAAACTAGACTCTGATCCTAAGGGGAAGAGTGTGGATAATACTAGTTATAGAGGCATGATAGGCTCATTGTTATATCTAACTGCAAGTAGGCCAGATATAATGTTTTCTACCTGTTTATGTGCTAGATTCCAAAGTAATCCTAAGGAATCTCATTTAATTGCTGTGAAGAGAATTTTTAGATATCTCAAAGGAACTCCAAATCTTGGTTTGTGGTATCCTAGAGAATCTGATTTCTTTCTAATTGGCTATTCAGACTCTGATTATGCAGGGTGTAAGATAGACAGGAAAAGCACTACAGGTACATGTCAATTTTTGGGAAATAGATTGATTTCTTGGGCAAGCAAGAAGCAACAATCTGTTTCAACCTCAACTGCAGAAGCTGAGTACATAGCAGCAGGCAGTTGTTGTGCACAGCTCCTTTGGATAAGAAATCAGTTGCTGGATTATGGTATGACACTTAGTAATATTCCTATGTTTTGTGATAATACTAGTGCTATTAAAATTGCAGAAAATCCAGTTCAACATTCAAGGACTAAGCACATTGATGTCAGGTATCATTTTATTAGAGAACATATTGAGAATGGTACTGTGGAACTTCATTTTGTTCCTACTGACAAACAGCTTGCAGATATTCTAACTAAACCACTTGATGAGACTACATTCAGTAGACTAGTAAGTGAGTTAGGAATGTTAAATTTTTAGATCTTTAACATCTGCAAAAGTAGCAAGGTATGTTGTTCTTAGCTTATAGACTTGATATTCCTATCAGGATCTATATTTGATTGTTAAATGCTTTAGCTATAACACATTGCCTTGATAAATTTCAGTATGATAGACTTGTTAATAATCATCAGGATTAGATTTGTTATCAGGATGCTGACGTCATCAGTATTGTATCAGTATCAGGATTATGAAAATTGCTTCAGATCCTGACGTTTACTTTGTGTAGTAATCTGATTCTGTGATGTGTTAAGTCTATGCTAGCAAGTTTTGATATTTGCATACTGATAATTTATACATCATTCAGAAATCAAAAGACAAGCAGATAACAAGAAATTGTATTTTCATTAATAAAAATCATTACATGGAAATGAAATACAACATCTTTTTGTCTAAATTTCTATTCTATACTTGTCTTTGATATGAACTCTGAGGAACAGGACAAGGAGCATCTCAAGAAATCCATCAGGGGATGAAAGCCTCGTTTGCTCTTGGATTCCTTGTCTGGGCGACTTGAATGAGAGCAGCTAACTTAAATGAATAGCATCTCCATCAAGATCAACCTCAGACTCTTGGCCAAATTCTTCATCCTCAAGTTTTGAGGAGGTTAGGGGAAGATTGTATCCAACAGATGGATGTTCTAGGAGAAACCTCTGGATATTATCGAAAACCAATCCATTCATGATTAGTTCGATGAGAAGAGTCGTTTGTTCAAAGAGATGATCAAAAGCAGGATGTTCATCGACCAAGAAAAATCTGAAAAATGGGTTTGAAGGGATTTTTGGTTTGAGAAGCATTGTTGAGAAGAAAAGAAATTGAAAGGTTATGGAGAATGGCACAAGGCGTTTGGTTCTTTTAAAGGAAGACGTGAGAAGCTGAGCAGTCACTTGGAAGTCTTAATGAAGTCAAATGCTAATTATTGCATGAGACTGTATTTCTTGTTTCAAGAAATATTGAAAATATCTAACCAATTGATTTTCTGTTCAGATTAATTGTTTATTTTCTTTTTCAGATAAAAGAAAGATGCCACGTGGAAAACTCCATATTAAGTCTCTGATGATATTGATCAGGATTTCATGAGTGATCATCAGGATTTGAAAATTATATTTTTAAATCAAATTGCGTTTTGTGATTATTATGATGAGAGGTCATCAGGAAAAGGAAGCTGATCAGTATTACTTATTTATACCCTGATTTATTTCATGAAAATCAATTTTGGATTTTATTTTCCAAAAAAAATCGTGGGTAACCGCATTTTTCAGGGACTGACACCTGTCAATCTACGTGTCAACGTGGGATAGTGGTCTGAAAGATTTGTGAAATATATTTGTTTTGAAACTCTAATCGTGTAATTGCTTTCTCTAATCTTACATTCTCTAAAGCAAAAATCACTCTTGAGTTTTCAAAATCACTAATCCATTTCAAGAATTTTTCAAGTTTCTTTTCAGATCAAGAATGGCAGCTCAGAGAAGATTACCTAAATCAGTAGCCTTCAAGTTTGGTGACTTTGATTTTATGACAAACAATCATGTTGCAGCTATCACCAACAAGGAAGGAGTGTCATCTGATTTTCATCCAATCATGGACTTTCTGGCGTATGGACCATTAAGTTATGCATTGACAGCATCTCCACAGATTAATCAAGAAGCTGTTTCACAAGCTTGGGAGAATGCTGAGGTAATTGATTCTACTCAGAGTCAATCAGGTAAGATTGTTCTACATTTAGGACAAGATTCATTTGACATTACTGAATCTGTTGTTAGTTCAGTACTTTGCTTACCTGTTACTGATAGTTATGAGAATGTACCATCTGATGATAATATAAGAACTATGTTGTCTGAATTAGGTTATAGTGGACCTCTAGATAACATGAGCCAGTTGAATAGGTCTTTTCTAAGAAAGGAATGGTCTTTTTATTTTGATCAAATTGCTAAATGTTTTACTGGCAAATGTAGTTCTTTTCAACAAATTACTTCTGTTACATCTCATATTGCTTATAGTTTGCTTTATGACAGAGTAATTAACATTGGTCATATTATCTTAAGTCAGATGAGTATTAAACTTGGGTTAAGAGATCAAAACAGGAAAATGGTTTATTATCATAGATTTATGCAATTGTTTATTAACCATTTCATTCCTGATGTTGAAGCTAGATTTGGTAGGGAATACTGTGTTTCTTCTTATGAACAGCAAAAGAGAATTTTCTCTGATATTACAAAGAAGGACAATGAAAAGAATCTAGATGAAATACCTGCAATTCATTATCCACATCATTTTCAGGTAATTCTTAAAACTCATCTTCCTACTCTCTACAATTCTTCTTTCTTTTGTGGTGAAATGGCTCAGGAATCTCAATTGGAGGAGAACCCACCTGTGTCTACCCAAGTAGCCCAAAACATCATAGTCTCTGAAACAATTCAAGAACCAAATTTTGATCCACAGCCTATTGTTTCAAAGAAACCAACCTCTGGTGTTTCTCAAAAGACATCAGTTGTAAGGAAGAGAAGATTTGTTGTGTCAAGTAGTAGTAGTAATTCTAGTGAAGATGATGATAATTTAACTCTTGCAGAGAGAGCAGAATTGAAGGCTGCAATTCAACTTTCTTTGTTAGCACAAAGAGATGAAAAACCTAGTCACAGCCAGGCTGCAGTCTCACAAAAGGCTGTAGTTCTTAAAAAGGGAAAACAGTTACTGGATACTGTCTCTCAAAAGACTGTGTCTATTGAACAAATATCTCATCCCAAGATCACTTCTGTGTCTACACCTCTTGAATCTTCTCAGGATAAATCTTTTGCTCACTATATCAGGAGAACAAGGAGAAAGATTCAATTGTCACCTACACACAGAGTCTAGTCCAACTAATATCATGCAGGTTTCTACAAATCAAGCTACATCTATGTCAGTAGTTGACAAGAGAGATCTGGATATTGATTCTTCATGGGAAACTACATTATCATACAGACTGGCTATGGGACTAATTTCTCTCAAAGTGAAGTTGTCAAGGCCTGTTCTAGATTTTTTGGTTGAAAGAGTACCAAAACTTTTATTTCCAGATGAATATGGACTTCTACATCAAAGACTTGACTTAATGAAGATGTATTTCTATGTATCTGTCAGAAGACAATTAGTCAAGAAATTTGGACTCTCGAAGCATGTTGCACTTCAATCACTTCATGCATATTTATTTGACGAGGATGTAATTATTGAAGATGTTTCAGCTCAAGATGAACAACTGGAGGAAGTAGATAGAGGGAAGCAGTCAACAGAAGATACTATTGCACCAGTGGTGAGTAGTAGGAAAGATCAGATCACGGTCACTGCAACACAAGAACCATCTAGTCAGAGGAAAGATGACTCAGGAGCTGTGATAGCTGATGTTGAAAGGTCTTCTGTGATGATTGAGAATGCAAGTGAGATACCCTATGATATGGGAGGAATGACTTTGGTTGATTTTTCTGAAGATCAAACAAATTTTGTTCAGTCAGAGTCTATCCACCTTGAGGGTGTGTCTCAGCAAACAACACTTAAAGACGGTGATGTACTAACTATGATGTCTAATGAAGTATTACTGAAGACATCAGAGTCTAGTAAAGAACCTGAAAGTGGTATACTGGAGCCTGTAGTTTCTGAAAGGAAAGAAGATGATTGTATGGGTTCAGAGACTATAGCAGCTCACTCCTTGGAGAAAACCTCAAGCCACATGCCATATGAGGAACCCTCTCTCCATGTGAGTTCAGGTATAAAAACTCCTTCTAAACTCTATTTTTCTGTAGGTCATGAGAGCACTTATCCAAATTTGAGTGATACACTTGAAAAGATGGATATTGATCCACAATTTGAGCGGTTGGCTCCTGACCAGGCAAAAGGTGAGGTAGAAAGAGTGTTGTTGACTTTAGTAAGTCAAAGTGAGAATGAGAGTATGGATGATCAACTCCATAGTGAGGGAGAGAAAATTAGGAAACCATCATTTGATTTCTGGGATCAGGTTTTTCCTGAATCTTGGTCTGAAAATTTGGGTATGGATGCTGGTACTTATTCATTCATCAAAATGTATCAGAAGAATGACCTAGCACATCACAATGCAAAGCCAGAAGTTAAAGCTCAGAAGCAAAAGGAGAGGCTTGCAGAAATCATTAACAGGAGAGGTGCCAGGGTAAAGCAATCTCTTGATACATATGTACCAGATGAAGATCCTAATGATCCTAGTGTTCCTTTGTATGTACTTCCAATATCAGCTAGAATTGAGACATCAACAGTCTCTGATCACTCTAAGGAGGAGTCAGGATTTGAAGATGTTAGTACACAGAATACTGGTGAAGGAGATGATGATCATGTTTCAGTTCCAGAACAGAAAGATGAAGACGTTGATACTTCTAATCAGGTTTTATTACTTGAATATCATACAACTCAAGCAACTTCTTCTACAAGACTTGAAGATAAATTTCTTTCTGATTCTGATACTGAAGACACTAGAAGCACCCAATATTGAAGTTCATTCTGATGTTTTGAAAGATATTCAGAATTCTCAAATTGCTATTCAAACAAGACTTCAATCACTTGAAGATAACCAAGTCACAATTATGGAAAATCAAGCAGTTCTTATGAATCTCATTTGTTCTGTTTCTGAATCTCTTGGAATTAATGTTGCTGATGTCAAAAAGGGGGAGATAAAGACAATTCAAAGACAACAACAACAATACCAGACTGAAGAAGATAAAGATAAAGCTGGGGGAGATAAAGATCAGACAAATGGTAGTAAAAAGAAGAACCAGGAGTGACAGTGGTGAATCTCAGCTAGGAAGAGGTAAAGGAAGAGCAGCATTAATAGTTAAAATTCTTTCTTCTAAGTACTGGATAAATGTCTACATCTGAGAAGGAGGTACTTAACTTCATAATTCTACATTCATAAATTCTATTCTGGTTGTATTGTTATATGTTTTGACATCCACAACTTAGATTTATGCTTCAGTTTGTAAAGCATAAATAGGGGGAGATTGTTAGGAATAATTCATAAGTTGTGATGTTAAGAATAGAATTTACACATTATACTTCTTGTAATCCTGATCTTATAAAGGATTTAGCACTGTATTTAGGTTTTATGTGTAAGACAGTTATCTGTATAGTTTAGTCAGGAATGAACAGTGTATCGGAGACTACATGTCAGGAACAGAGAGCAAATCCTGATGACGGTCCAATACTGATGGTTGATCAGATACTGATGCAGTGTATACAGATCCTGATATCAGTCGTGTTACTGATGATGTCATTATGGATGCTACAGAAACTGGCAAGTGCTATAAAATAGGATCGTTGTTTGAAGAACAAGCAAGAAGATATTATGAAGGAAAGAGTTTTCTATTGAAGGAAACTATCGACTAGAAGGCAGAACATTGTCATGTATAGATTATATCTTTCTGTTATTAGTTGATAGGTAGCATTATAAATACTCTCTCAATATCATTGTAAAGAGCGACGAAGTTGTGAGTTCGTGTGCGTAGCTCTGTATAAGGTTTGTTCGAAGAGTACGAAACAAACAGAGAGATATTTGTATTGTCAGCAGCTGCTAAAGGTATTGTACACCTTTGGTAGAGTTTGTATTTGATCTTATTAATACAAACAAGAGTTTGATTCATTCGTTTATTCTTGTTCTTATAATCAAGCAAAAATCAGACACGATTATATAACTTGTATTCAACCCCCCCCTTCTACAAGTTATTCGAGTTAACAGATTTGCTTTTAGTTCAGATATATGTGGATGACATCATTTTTGGATCTACTAATGATAAACTCTGTAAGAAGTTTGCCAAACTCATGCAGTCAAGATATCAAATGAGTATGATGGGAGAGCTTAGTTATTTTCTAGGGCTACAGGTGAAGCAAACAGGTGATGGAATTTTTATAAATCAAGCAAAATATACCAGAAACCTTCTCAAGAAATTTGGTATGCTTGACTGTTCATCTGCAACAACTCCCATGGCAACTGCAACAAAATTGGACAAAGATGCAGGGTCATCAGTAGATATGACATGTTACAGAGGAATGATTGGTTCTCTACTCTATTTAACAGCTAGTAGACCTGACATCATGTATGCCACTTGTTTGTGTGCAAGGTTCCAGGCAGATCCAAGAGAACCACATTTAACAGCAGTAAAGAGGATTTTTAAGTATCTCAAGGGCACTATGACTTTGGGGCTGTGGTATCCAAGAGAATCAGAGTTTAAACTACTTGGTTATTCAGATGCAGATTTTGCAGGCTGTAAGATAGACAGAAAAAGCACCAGTGGAAGTTGTCAATTTCTGGGTGACAGACTTGTTTCCTGGTACAGCAAGAAACAGAAGTCAATATCTACATCTACAGCTGAAGCAGAGTATATTGCTGCTGGTAGCTGCTGTGCACAGATTTTATGGATGAAGAATCAACTACTGGATTATGGATTAAGGTATACCAAGATACCTATTTACTGTGATAATCAAAGTGCTATTGCAATGACAGGTAATCCAGTACAACATTCAATGACAAAGCACATCAGCATAAGGTATCACTTCATCAGAGAGCATGTAGAGGAAGGAAACATTGAGCTTCACTTTGTGTCTACAGAACAACAACTTGCAGATATCTTCACCAAGCCATTGAGTGAAGCCACATTTACAAGACTGGTCAATGAACTAGGAATGGTCTCTAGTTTTGACTAGAGATGTTGGTTAGACTCAAAAACTCATTGCTCATGTTATACAAATTGTTAAGTGCTATGTGAACCTTAGTATTAAACTCTGTTCTGCATGCTAATGATTAAAACTTGTTAAACTCTGTCAGCATGTCTGTCTGTTAAACATTGTTAATATGTTGGATACACTCAGTGAATTCAGAATTGATTTTTGTCTGAATGAAAACACCAATGAAGAAAAATGTATGAAGCATGATTCTCAGTAATTAAATCATGATTCTTTCTGATTCACTTTAATCTAATCAGACTTTGTGCAGTAAATCAACACAGCATGATACTGTTTCATATTTATAGCATCTCTTAGTTTATTCAGTCCTAAACTCTGAGTTTATGAATATTGTGTGCATTGCCTCTCATAAGAAAATTTCTGTTATTGATGAACTCTAAACTCTGATTAGTGACATTCTGTTTCCAAAGGTATGGTTCCTGATGATTCCTTGTTTGTACTTGTGAAAACCATAAAACTTGAGATGTGTCATTGATTAGTTTGGTGAGTTCAGATTCATGTCTACACCCTGTGAGAGTTTGAGCCAAATCAGTGATTGATACATGCTATATCAATCAGTATTTATTGTTGTGTGATATTCATCAGGAAGCATGTTTCTCTAGAACTTGTATTAGACCATCTTGAGACTACATGATATGTGTGTGCATGAAAATGATAAAGGCAATAGGATTTACCATTCCTTCAAACACTGTTCAAAATTCTTTTGAACAATGTACAAACACTGTTCATAAATACCACCCTTAGTAAACCCCTTTGAGCCTAATTAACTGCTCATTTTTCTTAAACTCTGAAGTATTCAGAGCAGTTTTTTTTTAAAAAACAATCAAGCAGGTGAGTGTTTCTAAAGAAAAGAAAAATTTACTCAGTATATATGCTAAATAAAAAAATAAATAAAAAAAAAAGAAAAAAAAAGCATATATACTGATCTTGTACAAATATGTACTAACAGTGTGACTGAACACTTTGCTCTATTAAAATGTTCAGCTTGAAATTCACTCATGAATAAAACATCTTTTTCATCTGTTTGATCTTATCTCATTACAACCCTGAATAAAGTCCTTTTGATTTGTGCATACATGTACTCAAAGTAGTGTAGAATTGGTGGACATTCAAGCATATGGTAGATTCTGCTATTTCTGATTGAATGTGAGTGTAAACACTTCACCTAAACACTTGTGTGCTTTGAGAGTTTGTGAGTTTATCAAATTCATGACTGTTATTCACTGAATGATGCTCTGATTTCTATCTCTTGATCTTTTTGTCTTCAAAGACTGTGTGCTTACTTGGATAATCATGGAACATCAAAGGGAATGGAAGTTTTCAGATTTCTGTATTACAGTAACTACAGAGTTTAGCATTCATCAAATAATCAGTGTTTAATATGAGAGTTTGTGCATTCAGTGTTTATTGATTTTTGTTATGGATTTTATGAAATATTAGATGCTTTAAAAATTGATATTAGTAAACTCTGCTTCACACACACTCATATTCACAACTGTGCAATTTTTGAAAGGGTTGTTAGTGATAAAGTTGGATAATTGATAAACACTGTTGAGTTGTGTTAAATACTCTAAGGTAATGTTTCATTGAGATGATTTGACTATTTTGGAGTAATTGGGGTAGTTGACAACTGTTAATTAGTGTAAATATGTCAAAGTGTCGTGATGATAGGAATGACAGCGGTAATTATTAAGTGATCCATTGGTTGTTTGACACGTGTCCCATGATAGTGTCCCACTCACACATTACTCTACAATCAGTTACGCGCTTTTACTGAATAAACGATTGAGTTTTAGTTTTACTCTAATCGTTTTTGTTCTCTCACTTCACATCTATTCATATTCACCCACTCACAGTTACTTGCATACTCATTCACTTTCAAAATTCTCATTCATTCTCATTCACATTTTGATAAACACTTACAGTGCATACACATCTTTTCTCTAAATATCTTCATTTCATATCTTCTAATGGCAACCAAAGCGTTTGATGCAGCAGGATTAGTGTTTCTTCCTAGCAACTATGCAGCACCACTGGAGAATGCAAATGCTCCAGAGGCGTTTCATCTGTTTCAAAATTTCTTGAAAGACTCTGAAATAGGGAAGGCGTTAACTGCACCACCAATACTCTCTGCTTCACAAATCGCTACCTTTTGGACAAACTCTGTGTATGATGATGGAGAAGAATCTGGCACTCCAACAATCACCTTCACACATGCTGAATCAGAGTATATCATTACTCCAACTACGGTTAGGGATGCTCTGGATTTTGAGACACACACTTCTTACAGTGTTGTTGGTCATGATCGTTTAAGGACAATGTTGCAGCAAATTGGCTGTGCAGGAGATTTGAATAAGATTGGATCTTTGAGAAGGCCACTTTTGAGAAAGGAATGGAGTTTCTTTTTCGACTGTATTACAAGAGCTTTTGGCAAGAAGACAACAAACTGGGATGCACTTCCTCTTGACACTCTCCAAATTGGTCATGCTCTACTATATGGAGGTAATTTCGATTTTGGTAGATTAGTGCTAATGAATCTGGGAGAGCGTTTGTCTGAGACTACTTCTGTTTATTTTGCTCGTTTTTGTCAAATGCTATTTACTGCTTGTATGCCTAACATTCCAATTGATGAAGCTGATGTGATTCAGCCTTTTCAAGTTGCTAAAAGAATGTTTTCTGATTTGACAAACAAAGATGTCACTAAACAGCACATACCTGATATGTTTATGCCACTAGCCTTACAGAACTATGTAAACCAACCTCAAGATTCTCAATCACCACATCACATGCCTGAACCACATCACATGCCTGAACCAACACCTACAACACCCACAACCACTGTACCTACTACATCTCATCAACCACAACCAGAACACATAAACTCTGAAACCTTAAACTCTGAGCCAGCATCTACTGAACAACCCAAATCCAAACCAAAAAGAAAAATACACACCGCCCAAAACACTAAACACTCAAAGGCTAAACAGACATCACCTGGAGCTGTTTATACTAGAAGAATGAAACAAAAGGCAAACAGACCTTCACTTTCACCACCTAAAGAGAGCTCTAGTGAAGAAGAAGAGGAGATTGTAGTGCCTCAAGTCAAGAAGAGAAAATTAATTCTTTCAGATTCTGAAGATGAGAATGTTGTTGAAGCTCCAGAGGTGGTTTCACTGCATACACCTACTGTTGAGGTTGCAGAGAATGTTGCTATACCTGCAGAGGTTGAAATGCCTGCAGAGGTTGAAATGCCTGCAGAGGATATTGTGACTGACAATGTTGAAGCACCTGCAGAGGATAAAATGCCTGCAGAAGAAAATAACAGAGATGGTTTTTCACCAATGGATGATATTCTTGACTCATTTGAACCATTCTCTGATCCTATCTCACCTGTTGTTCATTTTGAAGCAACTGGTACAGCTGTTCAGCCTGTAGCATCACATACAGAGTTAATCTCTGAGGGTTATCAAATTCCTGACAAGGGTGATGAGGTTGATCAAGCATCTAAAGATGCAAACTCTGTTGAACCTATGCAAGATGAAGCAACAAATACAAACTCTGTTGCAGAGCCTGTGCAACATGAGGATAATATTGAAAAGGTTGCAGAAGTTGTTGCAGAAACTGTGGCTGACACAGCTCAGCACAGTGATTCTTTCAAAGATGCTCAAGCTAAAGATGCAAGTGCTGAAGATGAATCTGACAGCAGTGCAAACTCTGATTCTTTTCTGAGTGCACCAGCACAGACTGAAAATAAACATACACCTTTTGATCAGCCTTGTCCATCTCATGCAATTGAAGAAGAGTATCTTGCTAAATCTGCTGCTAATTGGTATAAACAAGATTGTATTTTTCCAAAAGGGAGAGCAGCTGATTTTGTTAAACAGACTGCTAGTCAAATTTCAAATCCAGAGATTTTATCATGCTTAAAAGCAACTGTGGTACAAGTCAAAACTCTGGATGGAAATTTTGCTGATACAAAGCAAGAAATTGTTTCTTTGAAGACAGAGATACAGTCAAGAGAAATGAAGATGGAAAGAGAGTCAAAAATCAAAGCTGCACAGCTTTCTAAAGTTCAAGATACTCTCTTTGCCAGGCTAGGAAAGGTTGAAGAAAATCAAGCTACTTTGTTGGCTAAGGTTGATTCTATTGCTAACTCTTTGGAGCTTATTACATCTATACTCATTCCTGATGATGTCAAAAAGGGGGAGAGAGTTGCTAAGTCTAAATGCAAAGTTTCTCAAACTCTGTCTCAAAAGGATGATGCTGGAGATGGAGGGGCAAGTGATAAGAGTAAGGTGTTAAACTCTGAAAGGCAAACTCTGATATCTAGCAAATCTCTTAAGTCACAGTCTGTTGGAATAAACACTGAAACTCAAGGTACTTCAAAAACCAAGAGTTTGGAATTAATATCAAATCCAAAGACTGATGAGGAGCTAGCTGTTAATCTTTTCATGGAGGAGAATGCAGAAGGAGTTACTATAGAAGATGCTAAAGCTGAAGAGAAAAGTCTACAAGAAAAGCGTTTGAAGACTTTAAAGTCTGATAAGTTGAAGAAGAGAGAGAAAGTGGTTAAAACTGCAAAGCCTGTTCTTAAAGGCATTGAAATCAAAGAGAAGTTAACTGGCATTCAAGAAGAAGCAGAAGAAGAAGATAAAGAAAAGTTGATCAGAAAGTCTTCTCTTGATGCTAAATTGAAGTTAAAAGGGGTAATGAATGAGGAGAACAAGGGCAAAATGATTGTTACAACCTCTGTTGCCACACAAGTTGTACAGACACAAAGTAAACCCTTACCTGGTTTTTCAAGGCCAAAGATTCCAGTGCAAGAAGAAGCAGGAGTGACTGGTGGATATCAACATAATGTTGCATGTTCAGGAAAACCACCAGGCAGAAATACTTCTGGATTAGGTTCAAAAAGAGATTTGAGATTTAGTAACAGTCCAAGAGATCCCTCTGCACTTGTATCTCTTGGTTCTGGTATTACTCAAGAAAATCTAGACAAGTTGGAGTCAGTTCAGCTAGTTCGTCAAAGGAGCTTAGACATTCACTTTCTGTTATACTTTATGGTAGATGGGTCAGTGTATAGAGTGAATGAAGAAGCAATCAAGCTAAAATTATTTGAGGAACTTCAGTATGTCTTGCATATCTTCAGAGTCAGAAATCGTCAAACACAGCTTATTGCTAATTCTATAAGGGGGTATATGCAGAAAGCTAAAGTTGTTACAGGATCAAAGTCTGCTGAAAGATATATTCCTAAGTACAGAGATTGGAATGGCAATCTGATAGAGATGGAGAAAGGGACTTCGAAGCTGAAGACTGATCTTGGAATTACTGTTCTGGATTTCAATGTAAAGTCTGAAGAAGTGAAGTACATCAGGTTGGGAAATGAAATGAGAAGAAACAAGATCTATGATCTCAGAGCTGCTATTTTTCAAACTGATGAAAATGATCCAGATTTAAGAGAGATCAAGGAAGCTATGGAGATTGAACTTGAACATGCTGAGAGAAGATTGTTGATTGATTATCTCAGAACAGCTCCAGATCTTGAGGAAGTTAGGTAGACAAAAGTTGTAAGTTTGTTAAGTAAAAGTTTAAACTCTGTTTGTATATTAAACACTATAAACTTTGTAATTGTTTTGACATCATCATTTATTGTAAACTTGTACATTCTTGCTAATGGACAAGTTGGGGGAGATTGTTAGAAATGATTGATGAGAACAGTGTTTGGAAGCTATAGTGACAAAACAGAGTTTAGCTGGAAGCAGTCAGAGTTTAGTTAAACACTGACTGGAAGCGCAACAGAGATTGTTAAACTCTGTAGCGGTATTGTCTGAAGAGTCAACAGTGTTTGAAGATTGATACAAGATAAATATGGAAGCAATATCTTTGAAGATTGGAAAGCTGTCAAAGAGATTGAGTTGACTTGGAAGACGGGAGCAATCGTGATTGATATCAATTGTATAGCTTAATTATAGGAGAATCAATTACTGATTGTACGAAGCTGTATGTTCTATAAATACAGTTAGGTTAACCCTAGAAGGGTAATCGAACATTGAGAAATTCATTGATTGTAACCTAAGCAGCTCTCTGTGATATTTTACATCACTGAGAGAGGAATTGTTAATTCCAAACAGTTTTTAAGTATTAAACAGTGTGTTCTTGTTAAGTTACTCATACAGTATTTGATTAACTATTGTGTATTCGACCTAACATGTAACAAATTTGTAAGGCTCATTTTTATGTACCCAGTACCGTCTATGATCTTTCTTTGATGTCACCTGCACCCCAAATAAGTTACAACATGAGAAAAAACTTAAGCAAATGATTGTAGATCACTCACTTATTGTAAAACACCTTTCCTTGGGGGACATTTAAAACCCATGAAACCAATGGAAACCAATGTTAAGACCAATTGCTCACTGCAATGTCTATCTATTTTCAATTTATTTGAAGTAATCAACCATGTAATAAAACATCACAATATATACTAAACCTAGTGCGAAGATTGAAGTCCACTGCATCTCCTTTGATAGTCACCGAGCGGCTATCAGAGCTACCAGTTGCGGAAGAACCAACTTCACTTTGCTTAAGGCATCCAGCATCGGAAGGTGTAGTAGCATCTGATAGACCTCCTTTTTCGGAAGTCCCATCACCAGCGTTCCTTCCAAATTTCCAAAACCAAAGGAATTTCCATGATGGAAGCTTTCTCTCCTTCAAACTTATGCTGGACTTCTCTAAAGTATCTTCTCTAAAGATAAAGCAAGTTTAGAAATTATACCAATTTTTCCGTCTCTCCCAGATATGGATGCCAATAGCCTTAAAATACAGGACAATTGAAAAAAGAACTAACAAACATGAAAACAGATGCATACATACCAAGTGACATGAAGACTATTATCTAGGCAGACAACATGAAATTGCACTATATACTTTGATTTACATCCTTGACTCACCTTGAGCTTGGTTTGTCTCTCCGTTAATGGTAAAACTTTCACGGCCATATTGTAAGTTGGCAGGTGCATCAGCATCCATTGCATGTTCAGTTCTTGTGAGTTCCTCTGTGGGCACCCCTACAATAGCACACAAATTACCAGTTGTATTTAGTACTAAATCATTGGAAGAACATACAAGTAAAAACCTACCTAACTGCAATATAGTTTAATTTAATAGATGCAAGGCATATATAATGAATTGCATTATGTACTTTGATTTTGCATCCTTGATGCACCTTGAGATTTGTTAGTCTCTCCAGTTAAAGTTACACTTTCACCACCGTATTGCAAGTTAGCAGGTGCATCAGCATCCATTACATCTTCGTATTCTGGGAGTTTCTCCGTGGGCACTCCTGAAGCATCAGCTTCTTGGTAATCTCTTGAATTTTCCACATTGTTAGTGTCACCATCCATCTGAAGCAGATAAGGCCTTTCATCATTCTCTTGACATTTCACTTTAAAGTCATTGTCAATTTCACCATAATTTACATCAAATTGTTGTACGGTATCCTTAATTTGACATGAGTCAATTGCATCTTTGCCATAACAATCCTCTTCTGAGATATTATGGGTAGCTATCTCTGCATCTGATTTCTCAGAGTAGCCTCCACTGTCTTCCACCAAGTTCCAGACCAAAGTAGATGAATTTTCCTTCAACGATTCAAGACCATCCACTATCTTATCAGTTATCACTGTGCTAGTTCAGTTTCTTCAAACTTTACAATGTTAAGGTCACCTGTCCTGCTTATTTGCCTTCCAGTGCTTCCCATAAGGTCAGCAACTATTCGATTATCAAACCCTGCAAAATCTTCGCAAATGGACTGGGGCAGAGCCGCAGTACTACAGACTTTGACCTGCTCAATGATTTTATCATGTTGACCGGAAAACTCTTCACCACAGTATTTGCTACTCTTCACTATGGACATTGGTGTACCTATTATTTGAATGCAAGATATAATTAGAAACAGATCGACTTTAAAACATGATACTGGGTGAAAAGCAGTCACACTTAACCAACCTTGCTCTTTTCCACAGCTGTCCTTTAGTAGTCCGTAAAAATAATCACGCTGACTGGAAAACTCTTTACCAAAGTTTTTGCTACTCTTCACCATGGACATGTCTGTACCCGTTATTTGAATGCAAGGGAAAATTAGAAACAGATTGCCTTACAATTATGAAAACAAAATATTTGGTAAATAGCAGAGTCATGCAAACAAACCTTGCTCCTTTGCACATCTGTACTCTGAAGGTGTGTGACAATGATCATCAACACTGGAAGTAAGTGCATGGAAAACAACCATGTGAGCAGCTCACATGAGATCCATTAACCAAGAATGTAAACACAATTTTTCAAGAAGCTAAATATCAATATATTAGCAACTGGCCAGCTGCTCAGTAATAACATGCATTCAGCACTAACCTTCATGAGCAATCACAGGGCACGGATTATTGTCTCTGTCAGCGTCATGTTTCGAGATGAGCAGTGTTCTTTCTCTACTGATATTTTCAGAAATAGAACATGTCATCTCCCCCAAGTCACATTCTCTCTCCCTAGATTGTTGCCCCTCTAAAATATGATGTGCATCGCCAAACATGCTTGAAGTTCTTTCAGAAGCTTTTTCAACACTATCTTCAAATACAGTTTCCTCCACTTCTCTCCCTTCAATGCCTACTGAAAATATTGTACACATAACTCTACATTATATTTCAGCAAGCGAACAAATATTGTCTATTTTGATTCTAACTATACTAATCTTTTATATAAAAGATAAAGCAAGTTTAGAAATTATACCAATTTTTCCGTCTCTCACATATATGGATGCCAATAGCCTTAAAATACAGGAAAACTGAAAAAAGAACCAAATTGTTTTATGATAACATAGGTCAAAACAATTCATAAGCAAAATGAATTTCTATATCAAATACAGATCGGAGAGAAGCGGGGAGATATGACATTTAACATCAAACACCAAGATGACATAAAACATACATACAAAATGTAGAAAATAGTGAAAAACTCTCTTTGATATTAAATCAAACACTTAGACTGCAAGATTTAAAAGAAGACAAATTACCAAGCTTCTTGAGAAGATGAAGAAAAAACATAACAATCAAAACCAAAGATCATCTCAGTCTTAGGACTACAAACATCGAAACTGAAATCGTCCAAATAATTTCATGAACAACCTGCAAATCGAATACAAAAGTGAGAAGAAAATTTAACACAAATACAACAATTCGAAAGCAATTAAACTTTACATACAAAATATATTGATATATAAGTAGGAGAAAACAGAAAAGTTGAGAGGAGCAGAGAGAAACTTTTAGAAGTGATTTTGAATTTGAAAAAAGAGATAAGAAAGATTGAAAGAGGTAACAAATCAAACACCATCCCCAAACTCAATCACAACATCGCAATTTCATAAACCCTAACCATCTCAACAATTACACAGTAAACAAACACAATCGCAACAAAATCAATCAGAATCTCTAAATCATTGTGTATATAAACAATCAAACATAACCTAAAACGAAGTAATCGAAACAATATATGTATGTGTGGCTTGTTGAGGAGAGAGAGGGAGGGAGGGAGAGAGAGAGAGAGAGAGAGAGGGAGAGAGAGAGAGAGAAATCTACCTATTAAGATGAAAATAAACCCTAGAATTGATGGAATTGAGCTTGGGAGAGAAGCATCCATTATAACACAAATTTGAAGCTTAAATGGCTATAATTAAGCTGAAAAATTATCAAAAAATTATCAAGTTGGTATCTTCAGACATTAGATTCAAAAAATTGAAAGAAGCAGATAATAGATGAAAGAACCTCTTTCATCAATCTCATATATGTTTTGAGTTTTTGAATTTCAAAATAACACATATGAGAGTGCACAGCTATTGTTAATGACAAATATAGATTAAGACAAAGAGAAGTTTGAATATTGTGTGGCTTGCAAAGAACAAAAGAAGAAAATGAGTGGAATGGTTGTATAAAAGTACCTTAATTCAAGCCTCTGGTTCGATCATTCCGGGAAAATGACAAAATTGGAAGAGAGCAGCAGCTGGTGGGTGGGTAGACTGCAGCTCACATGTTCGTGGTTGGTTTCAAAATATACTCTTTCAAGCTATGAAAACGATGTGCTGCTCTTCTGCGCCACTTGCAAGGTTGTGTCTGTTTCCTTATTTATCATTTTTGTCTTCAAAGAATTAAATTTGGCATTATTTGTAAATAATAAAATTGGCTTATGACTTGATGGCATGTGAGTGTAATTTTGATACAACTTTAAGGATAGGGGGTGTAAAAAGCCATCAAATTTGGCAACAGGATTTATTATATAGGGGATTCGTTTCCATTGCCCTGCAATCCTTTTCTCTACCAAATTATAATATCGTTTTTGTATTCTAAATCATCATTCCAAAATTGTAATACATGCTGTTTGACAGTTTGAGAAGCATTAACATGTAAACCATACAATAATTTAAATAATTTTATTTCCACAAAAATAAATCGACAAAACTGAAAAACTGATAAAACAAACTTGGAGCGTGTTTGGCTTAACTTAAAAAATGTTACTTATGACTTAAAGTGCTACTTACTCACTTTAAGTGAAAAGTGATAATTTTCACTTAAAGTTAGGTGTATCTGTTTGGCTAATTTTACTTAAAGTAAATTTATTTTTAAAAAATTAACTAAAAAAAAAGAAATTTATATTTTTTAAACATAATATAAAAGTGTAAAATACAAATATATGCAAAGAATATAATACGAGTTAAAAGGTGACTCAAATACATAAAAATTTGATATGAGAAAAAAATAAGTGGAAAAAAAGTACCTCCAAGGTACTTTTTTTTTTTGAACTAAAACTAACTTTAAGTGGAAAAAAAAAGGTTAGACAAACACCTCATAATCACTTTAAGTGGAAAAAAAAATAATAAAAGGGGGGCCAAACATGCTCTTGGTGCCATCATTACCATAATTGTTCCAATTCCTAACCAGAGAGTTACCTATTCTTCTTCCATGCTTTCTCTAAACCCAACATGTCGATGCTTAAACAAATCAAAGATGAATGTGTTTCCCATTCATAAACCTTTTGTCATCAAAAAAATTCCGTTTTTAAGACAAGCCACAAGCTCTGATGTACTCAAATATTAAAGGGCAGCTGCTCTAGTCCATGAATCTTGAATGCCATACTTATTCATCACCCATGTCTCATGCACACCATATCGGGTTAATCGAAGGCAAAGACAACCGCCTAATGATCTAAGACTGGACCAAGCGTAGTTCTTAAAGCATGATGGCGTTTGAATCACATGAAACTTCTCTTCTTCCGGATCAAAAGAATTTATTACTGCATGATGGTTGTTGAGCCAATGACTCCTACGAAGATGTGGGATGACCCTGTCCTGAATAATATGGTAATTCCCCAAGATTCTTCAACTGATTGCTTTTTTGAGCCAAAATTAAAGCACCCGTTTCCCAATCTACATCATCATCTATCATAGCTTTTTGTACAGCTATATATTGGCCAGTTACTGGATTATAAATATGGTACCATGACTGGTATAAATTATATAGTTCAAGATCATTCGAAGAGCATCGCAGGCTAAGACCTAGTATCCAACCTGTAGCACTACTCAGAAAAATGTACAAGGAGATTAGTGATGATATGTCGAAAACTCGTCCTAGGATGATATCATAAATCACCTTTTTAGGTATTGACAACTTGGAAGGAGAACTGGCTGTGTACAAAGGCAGTGAACGCTGCAAGATCAAGCCATTACAGGACATCTCTGATTCTCTGAACATCTTCAAATCTATACAAGTTGTGCATGGGCAGACGGAAAAATAGAAACAGCAAATTTTTACCGACCCGGATGTCCCACGTGCCTTAATTCGTCTTCTGGTTTCGATAGGGACTTGGGAGCAGAGCATCCCAAAACCCGCCGCATCCACTATTTTTCATGAATTCTTTACCAACACTCTTCTTTCTCAGGCGCAACATACACGGTGGCAGAATCAGGATTCCTAGACACCCAGGTCTAAAGAATGTTATCGGTAGCTTTTGAAGTCGTCAGGGCTTGAGAAAGTTTAATGCTGAATTTCATGAAAATGTCAGAAATTTAAAACTAAAATAAACTATAGGGTTGTATACTATACACATGTAATTATGTATATTTGGAGAGAAAATGTAGACCTTGAAGAGATTGGATAGTTCTAATTTACCAACACTGAACTTTAAACATAGAAAATCTGTCCAACATTTAACAGACTCTCATGGGGAACATTAAATATTACACTGTTCTCCCTACAAATCTTCCTTAAGAATGCATATATATAGTCTATGGCTATCTTTTTATGGAACCTAGCATCCCTCCTTGCTCTTATCACAGTGTTTCCAAGTATGTGGACGACCCCGGCATCTCTACATGCGTTAAGAAACTCCGTTTCATCGACTTCTGTCTGACTGCTCACCTGTCCCGATGACATGCCAGTATGATTTGCATTGGCTGGAACAATGGAGTCTATTGTAGAAATTGTGGAGTCAACATAGGACATATTTGTATTCGGGTTATCTTCCAACAGCATGTCTCTTGACTGTTGGGTTTGTTGGCCATACAAGCTATACTCTTCAGAATCAGAACATCCTTCCATCATAGACTCTAACCTAACAAACATAAAGAGGTTATTAAAGAGCTTTTTCTCAAAATCATCGTCTTTCTTGTGGAGGTCTTTGTAGCCATATCGTGCAACACAGCGAAACATGTGAAAATTTTTGGGTCCAATGCGTTTAACAAGAAACCTTTCATCTTCAGGTACTGTGTAAACTGGGAGGTATTTCACACAGACAAAAACGACTACAGAATGAATAGCAGGCAAGTTCGTGATGAAATGTGAAAAAATACGAGGTACCCCACTTGCCAGCTCTGTGTAAACAAGTCCCACGCCAGGGACACGGACCAATCCTAAACTGGGGCCGAGGCCAAGGATCCATCCCAGGGAGACCTTACTGTGCATCTCGAATTCATAACGTTTCACAGTACCATAATGCCAAATATACATGACTACGAGAAAGGCGGCTGCAATAACAAGCGGAACCCAACCACCCTGATCAACCTTGAAAAGTACAGCTGAGAAGTAGGTGCACTCCACCAGTAGGGACAAAACTGTGAAAATCAGGACTATAATCCAGTGGCAGCGCCATACTAATAGCATGATTAAAGTCATGAGAAACGTGGTAGCCAGCATGACTATAACAACTGCTGTCCCTGTTCACAGACCAGATATGAATCAAGACATCATTAGTTGTTGGAAGAAGTTATATTATGTGAGCATAGCAATTTCTTTTTCAAATAAAAAAAAACTTATAAAATGTATGCATCTAAGAGAACTAATTAAATATGTGTAAAACCGAATACAACCGACTTAAAGCAATAATCAGAATCCAAGAAGGTAGAAAATTGTTTCTGATAAAAATTGACGGAGAAGCAGGATGAGCAGATGAGGAAAGGGACAAACAGATAACACCACAAAATATATGTAGGAACTAACAATGTAAGTATATAAATATATATTTCTATTATATATATGCCAAGGGCTTATTTGGATTGAGGGTTGGGTTTGGGTGGGAAGGGTCAAAAATCTGAAAACTATGTTTGGGAGAACTATCTGGAGTGAAGGGTTGGGTTTTCGTGGCTAGAGAAGGGTTGGAGTTTAGTTATTAGGGATATCTAGAGAACCAAAATTCTAGACTTACCAAGAGTAGATCATTAAGATGAAAAGAATCATATTATTTACATTAGGCTAGATAAGGAATAGATGCACTCACCATAGGCATTACCAATTTGGCTTTGATTTCGAAATCCAGCAGTAACAGCAATGCAAAGAAGCATAAGGATCCAATTAATATCTGGAATATATATTTGCCCAAGAAATTTCTTTGATGTATGTACAACCTTGACTCTGGGGAAACAGCCAAGTGCAAGGGCCTGCTTGATTATTGAGAAAGTAGCCGAGATGGTGGCCTGACTTGCAACAATAGCAGCTAAAGTAGCGACAATAAACATAGGCCAGTACACGGTGTCTGCATATTCAGAATTTCTGTCAGATTCATCATAGATATGGTCCCATTTGGTCAATTTAATAATCAAGAGTTTTATCGATATGATGGATACTTGTTTAATTGTTCAATTATGTCAAAAAGTTCAACAGTAAACTGCGGCTAATTAGAAAACTTACACATTATGTAAATCTACTTTGGAATCATATTGTCAACAGACATTATTATCAGTCTATATCACATTCAGAAAGATCACATATAATCTCATCTGAACATCTCAAAAAATTCAAGTATGACTAAATATTATGAAAATGAAAATCAGAATGAACCTGGAATGGAACGATAGAATGCATCTCGCACATGTTCCTTGTTCTTCATGAGGTAGGCTGCTTGGCCAGTATAAGCTAATAAAAGACAAGGAAAAACAACTACTGTGAAAGCAAGTTGTATAGCTGAAACTGGGAAGTGGGCCAGGTCGGCGAAAAGCGCCTCCGTCCCTGCGTAGGAAGAACCCATTATGATATCATCAGCATTCATATATATTTATTATCACATGATTTGTTCTATGCTAATAAGAGCAACACACTAGATAAACAAATTGTAAGAAAGAAAAAAACCTGTGATGCTAAGCATGATCCCTCCAAGAGAGGTCCAAGAACGTTTTCCACCCTTTCTGAAGTAATGATATATGTACACAGGGGAGATGGCTCTCACAACTTTTCTGTCATATTTCAGTATATTGAACATTCCAATGCCTCCAATCAAGATAAACCAGAGCAATACAATTGGGGCAAATATAAACCCAACTTTATCTGTTCCATAATGTTGCATGCTAAACAAACCAACTAGTATGATAACAGCTACAATCACAACCACATCTGCAACAAACACAATAAGATTAATGTTGCTCCGATGAATGACGCTAGCAATTTTTAACACACTTAAATGGGAAAAAAAAGTTATAGTAGAAGTTTAAAAAATTCAATAGATTTATATGTTTGGCATTGGTACCATTACTCATCTCCGGATGGTCCACCTTGATTCCTCCAGAAGCTGAAAGAACTGAGAAAAATTGAAACTTGTGAGCATAGTATAGTAGAACTGAAGATAGTGGCTATTGGCTAAAGTATACTTGGCGCTGAAAATTCAAGCAACAATGTAATAGAAGTTACATGACTGGAAGTAGACATATTTAGAAGGTAAATCTATTAAGATTATTAATAAGCTCTAAAGCATGAAGAATTCTCTTTTTAGATCGTCGATAAAGAATCTTAAAGCAAATACATACCTGATATAGCTGGAGTGAGAATCCCATCACCAATTACCATGCAAGTGCCAACAAGGACAAGCATAAGAAGACTATTTCTTCTGAATGCATTTGCTTCCAACCATTTCTTGGTTTTTGCAGCAAAAGAACTTTCATGAAAAATGCTACGACTATAAGTTGTCAACTCCTCATCAGTCCGATGTTGGTTTGGAACTGTATTAACTTTTGCATGCCGACGGAGCAGTGAGTAAAGAGCAAAAGTACCACCTGCATAACCAAGAATTAAACTGGCGGTAAGTTGTCTAATTAATGATCTTAATAAAAAAAAGATTTGTACTGAGTAAAAAAAAAAGTGTACATAGTCTTTACTTTTAAAAAACAACAAATTTACTTTATAATCATTTAGCTGAGCAAAACTAGGTAGATTACATTCAAGCATGTTATGCTCCGACCCCCAATGACTTGTGGGAAAATTAATTTATATAAGTGTACTTTATGTGAATTGGTGTTAAGATATCCCAGAATTGGTGGCAGGGTTTTATAGTGCAAAATTATTTGTAGGCTGATTTCCTATTAAATGGAAAAAACAAATCAAATATCTTGGTATTAAAATTTATGAAGTGAAAATCATCTCGTCTGACAATTAAATTTATCATATAGGAGATATAACTTTGAGTCAGATGTAAAGGACAAGTCTATATTTTTGTCCATAAATATGTTGCATTAGTGCAGAACTACACAATCAGCACAGGTCATTACGCCACTTGGATCTCAAAGTACAAGAAATACATAAATAGATGGCATCTCATGAATACACTGTTGCCAGTTGGAAGCGAGAACCTGCGTCAAAATTCTGCATATATTTTAGCATTACCAGGAATCTTTTGCATTGCTTTCCTTTATACTTGGGACACCTAGTTGGAAAGTGGGTTCCGGTGAAAGCACTTGGCATTCTTGTTAGTACTAAGAAAGTCCTCCCACCCCATGATTTTTACTCTCAACTCCTAAAGATAATGTTGTGAAATTTAATGATTTGTGATTGGAGAAACCCTGCTTTCTTCCTGACACTCAAAATCTAAATTGATTATAAATTATAATTTCTTCAGTATGCAGTATGTTCTTTGTCTAGTTCGTTCAACACAAGCTCGTCAACAATAAATATAAGATACTGAAGCAAAAGGCAAAGACTTGAGTTTTATCAAACCAATGCACTCTTCCACTCAAATATCTTGAAACATGAGGAAGTGCTCACTGCACTGGCATACGATGACAAGAACCTTTTAGCAATTTCCAGATAATTTTTCTTTTCTATTTTTTTTTTCCTTTAGTGGTGGTTTTTTTTGGGGGTGGGGGGTGGGGGGTGGGGGGTGGGGGGAGCACAAAGGTTAAGCGGCATAGGAGATAACAGCCCAAAAACCTTTTGCTCTTTCAGCTGTCCAAAGACAGCCATCCTAGCTCAACTAAGGCAAAAAGGCGAAGACATCAGTTTTACTTTAGGTTCTACTATTCATTTGTATATCAAATTCTTCTTATAGAGAGAGAGAGAGAGAGGATAACCCCAGAAATTACGTATCAATTGGTTCTGCTATTTTAAAATCGGCTTACCTTGGCCATTGTCATTCGCCCGGCACACAATGAAAACATACTTTAACAGTGGGATGAGTGTGAGGGAGTAAATAATTAATGACAGTGCTCCGATAACCTCCTCTGTATCATTGATCCCATCAGGAAAAGTATTGTAAAAGACATATAAGGGAGACGTTCCTAAGTCTCCATAAACCACTCCAAGACTCTGGAATGCAAGTCGCAAAAGCAATATAGCCGAGAATTTCTGCATTCGAAAAAATCAAACAATTTAAGATTATGACAAGCAGCATACATTGATCACTAAACCTTATGCCAAATCAGGCGTGCATACAGATAACAAATTCCACATTTCACATATTCATAAAGACACACATCAAATAGCCTAAACGTTGGGGAATATAACAGACTAACAGTGACATATAAAATTAAGCAAGAAAAAAGATAATAGACGAAAATCAACCAAGACAACATGATAACAAGGTCCCTAGATTGCATATTTGTATACCATTCATGCACTCGATAAACATCAATAAATTAGAGCCTCAAACAAGAAATACAATTCAAATCTGGACAGCACAAGCAAAAAGGAAATCTGAAAAAAAATTAATGAATAGATGCAGCCACCATTAATTCAGAACCCCTACATCCAAATAATGCCACAACACTAAAAACTTATTTAAAAAACCGGACCTTTATTTGTTACATTGACAGTTGCCCTGTTACAAAAGACCAGCAAGTAGCAAAGTAGTAGCTTTGCCAGAAGCAAGAACAAGTACAGTAAGTTGACTGAGAGAGAGAGAGAGAGAGATAGGGAGGGAGAGAGAGAGAGAGGGAGGGGGGGGAGAGAGAGAGAGAGATTGCAACTCACTTTCTCTCTATACATATTTTTAATTCTTCCAGCCTCTTCATCCATAGGCTGATCAAGCTTCTGGTCCAAGTCCCACATACTCCCTTTAGTTCCATTTTCACCACTATCTTCTCCACTTGCCATTCAAACTCAACAACTCATACACAAATCACAACCCAAAATCAAAAATCACCTCAACTCCAACACAAAAGGGTCACAATTTCCAAAACTAAACACAAAATCAAGAATCTCCAAAGCCACAAAAATAAACTGAAGTAGCTTAAAAAATCAGTACTTATCCCACAAGAAGAAAACAAAATAAAACAAAGAGACGGGCTCAATTTTGATATTATCACTTGGTGGGGTCATTACTGCTCAATCAGCAGCAGCCACATAATAACATTTTATAAATTATATACAACCCTGATGACAATTTTAGAAGCCTAACAGCATAAAATGGTCAAATTTTGATAACAACCTGGAAAAAGACTGTATATGAATCAAACCCAACTCTCATTTTGGTTTGTAATAACAGAATTCTATTCTTACGAAACAAGAGGAACAAACTTTACGAATTTTGAAGAGAGAAGTAGACAAATGTATACTTACATTAGTACTTATAATGGAGAAATATTTAATGTGGTTTTTGCAATCAAGCCCACAGCTTTAGAAACTACCTTAAAAGATAGGCAAACGCTAATCATAGTAATATATGGCTATAATAATATATAAAATAATAGTTAGGCTAAAATTTGTTGAACCTGTAAGATATTAGGCTCCAACGGGATTGGCTATAATGGTTGGCTATATTTTGAAAGTAGTATTTTATTATTATTTTGAATACTTTTTAAATTCAAATTTACCTTAAAATATTAATCCAAGAAGTAATATTAATATTATATTGCTGCAGCTTTGCTACAGCTTTGTAAAGATTGGCTATATATAGCCAATGAACTCAGCTTGGCTATATTTTTGGACAAGGGTTTTGATGGGTTGGAGAGGTCCAATTTTGAGAGATTGCCTATAATTGTTACTGTTTATCTGTAGCTGGTGTTTATTGCTAAGGGTGTTGGCCGGTTGGAGATGCTTAACGGGACTATAGTTAAGCATTAAGGGTCTGTTTGGGAAATCTTATTTTTCAGAAATAGGTTACTTAATCTGGAAAAAAGTTAGGAAATATGTACTTTTTTCTGAAACAAGTAACTTATTTTTGCAAGATAACAAATATTAAACTCCCAATACACATTTTTCTATAAGAAAAAATATGTAAATACGAATTTTTTTTCGAAATAAGTAATTTATAAGTTGATCAGTAAATTTGCCAAACACCAATATTCTCATGCTTTCAACATTTATTCTAAGTTATTTAATTGAATTTTGGTTTTTCAATGCTCCTTTACATCATTAATTTAATTTTTCAAGTAATAATAGTGGACCCCTTGCATTCACATTAATTTCAACTAATAAAAACATCCCAAATTGCTACTCCCTACGTCCCATAATAGTAGTCTCTTTTGAAAGAATTTTTTTTCCCCATAATACATGTCCATTTCAATTTTCAATGTAAATTTGTGATCATTTTTCCTAAATTACCCTTTTTGAAAATTGTATAACAATTAATGAGGAATGACCAAAAGTATAAAATAGCTCATATTTTTAAAAGTCAATGCATTTATAATGGGAATAAGAGGAAATGTATCATCTAATTAATGTTTTCTTAAGATGCGTAATTTTTTCAAAAAAGACTTGTATTGTGAGACGGATGGAGTAAATAATTATAGACTAATTTGCACTTTGCATCCCCTTGGTTTGGCCTTATTACACTTCGAGGTGTAAAATCTTATATATATCAAATTTTTAACGACAATTTGATATCTAAATTAATAACATATAAAATTTAAAAAAATTAATATATATCAAGTTCTATGGAGTACAGTTTAATTGGAGTACGTTGGAGTACATATACGTTCTGCACTCAAAATATTGTAAAATTTATTGTTTTGCAAACCTTGTTATATGAATATCATAATTTCATTGATAATTTTGAAAATCATGTATATTTTGCAATATGTTCATCTTGAAAATCCTTTATGTTTTGCAATCAGAACATATATGTTTTGCAACCCAAATGTGTTTTGCAGAACAATTCATTTTGCAATATTTTGTTAGCAAAACATACAAAATTTTCAAGATTCTCGATGAAATAATGATGTTCATGTAATAAGATTTGCAAAATAATAAATTTTAAAATATTTTGAGTGCAGAACGTATGTGTACTCCAACGTACTCCAATTAAACTGTACTCCATGGAACTTTTCTCTCTCTCTCTCTATATATATATATTAAAAAAGGAACTGTGCATTGCACGGGTTATAAGCTAGTATTTTTAAAAGTCAATGCATTTATAATGGGCATAAGAGGAAATGTATCATCTAATTAATGTTTTCTTAAGATGCGGAATTTTTTCAAAAAAGACTTGTATTGTGAGACGGATGGAGTAAATAATTATTGACTAATTTGCACTTTGCATCCATTAACTTTCTAACCCGCTACAGTTTGCATCCCATTAACGATTGGTCAGAAAAATTGACGGAAAACGTCTAATTCGTGAAGGGCATATATGGAAAACAATTATGTAATGGTCAGATTGCAGATTGTGGCCAATATAACACTTTCTAAACAATTAAAACATATATATATATATATATATATATATATACATATGTTATATTAAAACATATGTATGTATATATAATATATTAAAATATATATATAATATATAAAATTTTATATATTATATATGTTTTATATATGGATTTTGTATGATCCGATAACGATCTGATCTAAATATGTTATATTTATTATATATTTTATATATCTATGTAATATTTAATGAGAATAATGTTCCTGAGGTAATCTCGGGAAATTTACCTGAGATTTTAGTATAAATTTTTAATGGTATTTTTGTAATAATTGAACATGACCCCCTGTATTTACAAAAATAACCATATTCTTATATTGTTTTTTAATAGCCTCAGGAAACTCACTTGAGGTAACCTCAGGAAAAGCAAGCCCATATATAATATATATTAAATCTATATATAAAACATATATAATATATAATTTTATATAAATAGTATTATTTTGGAATATAAATTTGGATTTGTCAATGTATATATGTAATTTTTATTTCGTCATAATATTTTAAAATATTATTTTTTAAATTAAAAAATAAAAAATATATATTTTTAAAATTTATTAAAATGATCTGATGCAAATATAAAAGAGTGCAAATTGTAGCGGGTTAGAAAGTTAAGGGATGCAAAGTGCAATAAGCCCAAACCAAGGGGATGCGAAGTGCAAATTAGTCAAGATCGTATGTATATGTTTATATGTGAAAAGTCTGATTTACCCCTCTTGACTGACGGTAATGGTCAGACTTAACAGCGCAAATGTAAAAGGGATGCAAACTGTAGCTGGTTAGAAAGTTAAGGGATGCAAAGTGCATATATGAATACTACAGAATGTAAAGTGCAATAAGCTCAAACTAATATAAATGCATTTATCCACTTACATTAATTCTTAACCATAGCTCTATGTTTAGCATTACCCTAAAAGATAAAGGGGGTGTTTGGGAAACCTTTTTCCGGAATAAGTCAACTTAAATAAAGTTAGAAATTCCTAACATTCTAACTTATTATTTGTAACTTATTGAATCTCAAACATGCATTAAATACTTGTATAAATTTTTTTTATCAAAATATAAAATTTTTACCCGAAAATAAGTCCATAAGTCCTTACAAAAAATTTTGCCAAACGGCACCAAAAAATCATTTGTGTATATAATATCAGTGTAGAAATTATATCATGTTGCACGATTGAGAAAATTACTATTTTAATTTGGGTCGTGGTTCCTGACAATCGATTGGCAGGAACTATTTATGTAATAATTAGATCTTTGATCCAACGGCCTGGATTAAAGAAAAAAAATTACTTGTCCGTTATAATTTTCCGCGGATAGATTAATTGGCTGTCCGATATAATTTTTCGCGGATAGACAATTTTTTTTTAATCCAGGGCATTGGATTAAATATCCAACGGCCTGGAAATTAATTGTTATATAACTGGTTCCTGACAATCGATTGTCAGGACCGGGTCCCTTTTAATTTTATGAGTTTTAAAGTTTGTTAAACTTACCCTCTTTTTTAATTCACTGGTAGATTCTCTTGGAGTGGTGGATTCTCTTTTAGATTCTCTTCGATTGTCAGCTGACAGGTGCTCTTGGAGGCGTCATATCAGAGTGGTGGATTCTCTTTTAGGGAGCGGCTCGGTTATGGAGAGTCTCAGAGTTGGGTTGTCTCGGTTAGCTTTATCTTAGAAGTACGTTCAGCTTTGTTTTGGCATTTTACGTTTTTATTGTCTTCTGTTTGCCGGTTTTGCAGTTGTAGGGAGATTGGACCGGTCTTTTCTCTATGTAAGGTTTACTGGGTATGTGTGACTCGGCTCGTTCGGTCTGTTGTCGTTTGCTTGTGGTTTATAATGCAGGGGGACCGTCCGGAGTTACTCTCGCAAGCTGGTAGAGCGGAGCGCAACAGGAGCTTAGTAACATTTTTCCAATCAGGCGGGTAGGTCCCATGTGGAGAACGCCATGGGCTCAGGTATTGCTTTGAACATTTTCGTATCATTTAGATTCTTGTGTATATAGCACCCACAGTATCTGTCGCGCACGTAGCCGAGGGTCTTCACGGAAACAGCCTCCCTGCCTTAAAAAGCGGGGGCATGGTCTGCGTACAACTTACCCTCCCCAGACCCTGCTCTGAGCGGGATATACTGGGTATGTTTGGTTTGGTTTGGTTTTAGTTGAATATCGGAAATAAATTATCTCTATGTGAATTTTGTTTTTAGTGCATGGTTCAGCACTTCAGCTACCGTTGTACTCTTCAAAAATATAAATTCAAAATTAAGCGTAATATTACTAAATTTTAACAATATTTCAGATTCATTCATTATTATATTTTTTATTTTAAGCAAAAGCTTTTGGGAGGATTTTAATCATCTATCTTATCTTATTACTCCTTCCGTCCCCCTCAATTATTTACATCGGAGGGAGACACGGAGATCAAAACAATGAATAAAAAATGAGTAAGGTTAGATGAAAAGTGGGTAAAGTGGTGGGACCTATCAATATTTAATAATAAATTTGAGATAGTAGAGGAAAGTAGTGGATGTAATAGTGTTTTTTATTGTTAAATATAATGGGAAAAGACAGTGGATCAATATAAAAATTTACTATTTATGGTAACGTAAAAAAATGAGAGAAAATTCTTAAAATAGTACTCTCTCTGTCCCACATGATTCTTTACAATGTGGGCTGGGCACGAAGACCAAGGATAGTGGGTGTAATATTGTTAAAAAAAAATGAAGTAGTGGGTGTAATAGTGATTTTATTGTTAAAATAATTGAAGTAGTGAGTTTAATAGTGTAAAGTGTTGTAATAGTGAAGTGAAGTATTGGATGTAATAATATATTTTGTTGTTAAAAGTTACTATTTTAATAATGTAAACAATTGGTGGAATATCCTAAAAAGAAAATTGTAAAGAAATGGATGGGACAGATGGAGTAACTGTAAAGAAATGAGAGGATATAACCTCTCTTAAGAAAATGAAAAATAGGGGACAAAATTAAGTCATATGTTGAGACGAAGGTGGATATCGGATAAAAATAGTTGATAGATATGGTTAATTTTATATTATAAAATTTTCTTATTTTCAAATTTTTCGAAGTGTAAAAAGTTGAAAGGTATATAATAATATGGGATTCATGTGTCTGAGGATGACCTCAGACAGAACCCTGAGTTTAAAAGCTTTCCAATACAATTTTAAGGGTATTTAGATAAATTTATTGATAAAAAAATTGATATTACAAAAATGCCCTTTGCGGGGCCACTTAATCTATAGGCTATTTGTCTTATAACCTCAGGAGAACTACCTGAGCACATCATCAGGCCCATTTTTCTCATAATAATATAATATATTCGGAAAAAGGTAAAGAAAATATTGGAATAGAGAAAACTTTAAAAAAAAATACATTTTAAAAATAAAGGATAAAGAAATGATCGGAACGGATAGAATATTTAACATAAAAAATAAAAAATCGGGTATTGATTTGTTCTTTAGTGAAATGAGGTGGGGGTATTGATTTGTTTATAGTGAAGAAAACTTGATGACAGGTTTGTTTATATTGGCGGGTCATTAGAATTAAATATTCTAAGAATATGCTAAACGTCTGATTTACTAGAGAAGTGTCTTGGAATAAAAAATAGAGCATTATAAATTGTCGACCAAAATTGAATGATGTGGCAACATTAATCATGCACTATGAATCTATGATCCTCGTTTATTTCCATACTTACTTTTAGTAGTACAATAATCTATATTACTCTATATATTATACTACACTGTAAGCGCGAAGAGAAAAATGGGCCTGAGGATGACCTCAGTAACTCCCCTGAGGTTATATCCTTTTCCTGTATATATTCAATGGCATTTTTGTAAATACAAATTATTCATCCTGAATTTACTAATCTACCCTCCTGCATTTACATTAAAAATACTTATAACCTCAGGGTACTACCTGAGGTCAACCTCAGGTACATGTTACTCTAAGCGCGAAAGTGGTATAATTTGTAATTTGGTTATTCATCATTCATAACCGTTAGATCTTCAACTCAAATAAATCATGACCGTTAAATACAATAATACTAAAATTTATTATATATAGAGGTCTAAAGTTCGATTCCCGCCAACATCATATTAATTTATATTTAATATTAAAATTATTATTTACAAAGATGTAAAGTACAAAATTTTCCAATAACATATTAAAATTAATATTTATAATATTGTATTACATTATTAACAAATTATAAAAAAAAATTAAAATTAACTCGTATTTTGCACGGGCTATAAGCTAGTAGGAGTAACAAGATATTATAAAATATTATATTTACATCTATAAAAAGAAATATTATTTACACCCGCTCTTAAAAGCTTCCTTGTATAAGAGTATCTCCAATGGGGGAGACCCCTTAGGTAAAATTTAAATTATCATACCAAAAATAAAAAATTTACAAAATATGTTAAAAATAGTATATTCCAATGGTGTAAAACCTTTGTCTATATTTTTAGCCAACCATGTGATATTGGCTATTTTTGTTGAACCTCTACAGATCTGTAGCAAACCTGTAGCAAACCTGTAGTCAAATCCACATCATCTATTACCATATCAAAATAATACATTCTATTTATAACAACTTGAAATAATAATAAAATATTATTTTTAAACTATAGACAATCATTATAATCAATCTCATTGGAGTACAACACCTTACAGTTCAGCAAATACCTTGCAGATTCAACAAATATTATTTTAGCCAATCAATTTTAGCCAGCCCCATTGGAGATGCTCTAAGAAGGTAAAAATTAATATTTTCTTATTTTAGAAAACTTTAATACTTATTATCACATTGACAAACTTTAACAATAATTGAACTTGATATATCCCATTTAAATATTAAAACTAATCATTATAAAATGTAATACAAAATTTGATACATGTTTCAATGTCATGTAAGTAACTAAATCATTTTGGTTAATTTTATGTTTAATTTTGTGTTTGTTGATAAAAAAAAATGAAACAGTAACTTTTATTACTCCCTCTTTTTTATAATTTTTTTACTGGTTAATACATATTTTTTTTTGACAACTAATACGTATTTTAAGGTATATATAAAGGGGTTAATTGGCTATTTCATAACTGAACTCGTACTCAACTTGCAGTTGGATAATCGAACTCAAAAAGTATGCAGTCAACTTATCAAAATAATTAAAACTTGCAATTAGGTAATCGTCGTCAACTTCATGTAACGTCCGTGACGGAAAGCTAACATGGTGTGCTGATGTGTTAAAAATTATACACGTGTTGTGCTGATGTGTTAAATAATTTAAAATTAATTATTTTAAAAACTCTTAAATTATTTTAAAACTCTTAAAAACTCTTACATTTTTTTTATTCACAATATCTCGTCTCTCTCCTGTAACCTCTCTATCCCCTCTGTTCTTCGTTTTTTTCTTTTTCTTTAAACAATTAAACCCCTTGTTCATTATGATTTTGTCATTTAAATTAGTAGCTTTAGTATTCAAATCGTTAGATTTTCAATTCTTTACAACCCCATACCCACTAATTTTAATTTTGCAAAATTTTAAAAATTGGGGATTTTCGAGTTCTTGGTTTAATTGGTTGTTTGTGATGCTGTAATTGACAGGATGAGGGTTGTAATGAGTTGGGAGGTCACTTAGGTTATGATGTTGTAATTGACGGGTGGTGCTGTGTGGTGAAGAGGTGGGGAGTGAAAGAGTACACTCCAAGTGAATCTAGGCCAGTCACACTGGAAAAGAAGGACTTGAAGCAAATAGCCATGCATAAATATGCAGCCATCCTTGAAAAGATTCTCTGCATAAAAGAAACAGACAAGGTGAAGATAAATTATTCATCTTCAAATTGCATCATCACTTCGATGACTCACACCACAATGAGCCAAGAAGATAAAGCTACTTTGCAAGCATGCAAAAAACGCATGACAAAAAGCCAGCTAATGTTTGATTGTCACAACGCAGAATTTTGTAAAGCTAGTGCACGAATAATTAAAAAGACAGGTACCGACGAGAGTTATCTCTGTCAATACTGCCAAAATGACCCCACCACTAGCAAGGATAAAGGAAAAGCGGTGGAGGAGAATTAAAACGAAAGGAATCTGCTTTATCAAAAGCAAAAGAGGAAAAGCATTTACCTTGGTTAAAAACATCTACTTTAGCTTTATCAAAAGGAGAAGCATCTACTTTAACTTTATCAAAAATCAAAAGAAGAAGGCATCTGCTTTAAAAAGAATCTACTTTAATAAAGTAGAATAATAATTCAAGTTTGTACAGATCCTCGACCTTGGGTTATAAAAGGCGAGTTAAGTTTCAGTTGAAGGAGATCGAAATTCATACGCACAACTCTGTATGCAATTCTGAAAAGTCCACAAAATAATGTGTGAGTAAAAACCCTTAGGGGTTATGAGTGTAAACAGGCTCATAATGAGTCTATATCTGTATAATTATATGAATCAATAAAAAGTCTTTTTCTTTTGAATCTTGGTTTAATTCTAAGTTATTCTGGAGTCCGCTTTGGAGCACATGGAGTACCGCTGAGGCAGGAGGCCGTTAGGGAAACGCCGCTCATAGGATTGAAGACGAGGAATAATAACCAGAAGAAAATGAAGTTTTAAAGATCAATAATTCTATACAGATAGTGACCATTTGAGAAGCCTGGTAAAACTCATAAACCCTATTTAAAGAAATTATATCTTTGTGATTTTTTATTAAATTATTATATTCATGAACGATAAACCTTGGTTTGTTAACATTAAAGGTAATGCCATGATTGACATGTCTAATCTTGAATATTTAAATCATCTCCTACAGAGATCTAGAAATACAGTTTCTCCTGGAAACCAAAGAGCTACTAGATACCTAATTTTGGATTTAGAAGCCATTAAAAGAGAACAACCCTCTTTTTATAATAGATTTTCTTATATTATAGAAAATGAAATTCTTAATTTAAAAAGAATTATGAAATTAGAGCCCTATCCTCGTAATAGGACTAGAACATCAGAGGAAAGTTCCTCTAACATGTTGACATGATTAGAAATAATCATAGTTTAGACCTCTTTTGGTTACAGAAGAACGGAGAAGACTCCATCTTTAAGAAAACATCTGCTTCCACACCTGTTATAATTACAGTCCTTTGTGTCTCCCCACTTATTGGTATCAGAGCCTAGGAATAATCTTTTAAAATGAACCTTTTAAAAGGAAAAGAGATTGATGATCTTCAGACTTCTGATGATAATCAAGATTATGAAATCGAGTTTTCAGAAAACGAAAAAGGATTTCAAGGAAGTTTTTTGGTAAAACAAGAAATGCTTTCAAAAATCAAGAATTTAAAGCTTGATTTGAAAAAAGAAAAAGTATTTAGAATTCCTTTTAATCTAAATCCTTTGAGAAGAAAAAACAATATCTTTTACTTTGTCAGTACAAAAGAAATGCACGTCGACATAAAAGATACTAAAGGTTCAGTTTTCCTTTCTCTTATAAACAGAGAAGAAATTAGGAAAAACCTTTCTAAAATTGACTCTAAGATTAGGCCAACAATCAGCACAGTCCATTTAGGAGCTGTAAAGATTTTGTTAAAATCCGAGTTTCAAGAAGGAATTGATTCGCCTATTAAAATGGCTTTAATAGACAATAGAATCAAGGATCGTAGAGATTGTATTTTAGGTGCTGCTAGAGAAAATTTAGCATACCAAAAATTCATGTTCTCAGTCTACCCTAAGTTTGGACTTAGCCTAGACACTAAGAATTTAGATACGGTTTTATCTTTCGTATACCAGTTTGAACGAGAAAACCGTATGGATGCCGGAGACAAAGTCTTTAGCATATCGTATGTTGTAGCCTATGCCTTGACTAACAGTCATCATAGCATAGATTACAAGAAATCTGAATATATTGAATTAGAAGATGTATTCTCCGACATAGGATCAGTAGAAGAGAAGCAATTCTCAGAAATTAGTCCTTTAGAAAATTCGTGGGCAATAGACATTGCTAGGAATAAACCACATCTAGGAGAAAAACCTAGAATGAGTTTTAAAGAAAAAAGCCTAGTCATAGGAGAATCCTCAACAGACAATCTTTTAAGGAATGTCTCAACAAGAATTGATAATTTAAGTCAGAAGCTTGAACTTATCAGTTAAATGACTACTTCATTACATGTAAATCCTCATATTTACAAGAAAGGAAAAATCCTTAATCTGAAAAGATTAAGTGAAGAAGTAGAACAAGACCTGAAGAATTATACCTTCAATAGTCACCCAGGTAGTGCAAGAATTACTACTATAATTGCATCTACTAATAATCTTAATCAGATTACAGGAAGAATTTTACTTGAAGTATATAATATGTTATCTTATTTCGGTCTTAGCAAAGACCCTAGTGAAAAATTCTCAAAAGCTCCCATTTATTTTGGAAAATACGGAACCACTTATTTTCAAAGAGGGGGGAGTGGATCTAGCAGTAGCAACAGGCTAGAAGATATAAAAAATCTTGTAAATGAGATTAACAACAAAGCTATGAATCTTTTAGTTAAAAATAACGAAGAGATTAAAAAGCTTACAGAACAGGTAGAAAAGCTTAGTAAAAATAAGCACGAGATACCTATATCTAGGAAAGAAGTTGTAGACTTTACGTCTAAACTTATAGAAATCGAGGAATACCTTAGAAAGATTCTAGGATGAGTCTTAAGGAATTACAAGAAGATTTCACTAAGATTATTAAGCCACAGTTAGAAGAAATTCTAGAGTTGCTTAAAAATCATCAGAGAGCCGATAACATTGAAGCGGCAGCAGCAAAGATTATCAATGAGATAAAAATTATTATTCATGATTGTCCTTGAAATAAAGAAATTCTTGATGTTCTTAAGACAGGTACATCAGGCAAAGAAATCATCTTAGTAGATGAAAAATTCAAGAAACTCTTGAAATATAGTTATCCTAACTTTAATGTTGGTAACGAAGAAATGGGTTCAGGTAAGAACTCGGGAAGTTTTTCATGGCCATCTGATGTTGATAACAAAAAATCAACATGAACTACATGGAAAGAGTAGAAGAATTCTTCTGGAAAAATCTAGAAGATGAAGAATTGCAAGTTACAGATGACAACTATGGTCAATTGGAACAAGCAATCAGATTAATGGAAATAGAGGATGACTCTATCGCCAACAAAGAAATAGAGTCAAGCAGTGAGTTAAGATCATTATTTGGTTTTAATAATTATGAAACTCTAAATATTATTAAAGCTTTCAGCTCAGCAGAAGAATCAGATTCTGGAGAAACACTTCAATACTCAGGCAATGAGAGTTTAGAAGAAGAAGTTTTCCCTGAAAATTTCAGAATGAACAACCAGTCATCTCCACTCAAAAACGAGACGGGAGAAACAGGAGAATCTTCCAGAACTAAAAAGGAAGAAACTACAGGTGGTAGAAAAAGAAAAGGTGATTTTTATCCTTCTTTTACAGAACCTAAAAATGTTACTAATATTTACGGTAGTAATATCTTAAATATTGATGGCAAATCAAATAGAAAAGAACTCACTGACAGATGGGCTCGAGAAATAAGTCTAATAATACAGACTTATAACGAAGCTTATGACGATCAAGAAACAGTTTTGTTATTGATGGAGCATAAGACAACATGTGTTGTTAATAACATGATTAAAAACACCACATGGGGTCCAGTAATGAATCCTGTAACTGCCTACGAAAATGTTATAGATGCGATTTATACATTATTCTTAGGAATAGATCTTCAGCTCAATAAAATTCAAGAATTGGCTAAGATAATTAGTAAGGCAAAATCCATGCTTACTAAAATGCAACTTTGTGATATTTGTTTTCTTGATCAATTTTATGGTGATTATGAGAAATACTTATATCAATTAGTTGATTTAAATGACTATAAGAAGTTCATTAGAGATTATCTTCTTAAAATACCTTTAGTAGGTGAAAAATCCCTTGAAAGATTTAATCTTGAAGCATTATGAGCTGTAGAGCAAAGTTTGGGGTTCGCTCAAAGAATAGTTAAAGAAGAAATCAGTAAGATTTGTGATTTGACTAAAAAACAAAAACAGCTTAAGTTATTTAGCAAAAAATGCTGTGAAAAGATAATAGAACAACCGGTTGAATATGGATGTAGTAAATCATCTAGGAAGTTCTACAAGAAAAAATCGTATAAGAAATATACGAAAAAATACAGGTTTGTTAGGAAAAAGAAGCCCTTCAAATCAGGTAAATACGTTAAGAAAAAATCTTCTAAGAAATTTTCTAACGAGAAACAAAAGTTTTGTCCAAAAAACAAGAAAAATTGCAGGTGTTGGATTTGCAGTGAAGAAGGACACTATGCAAATGAATGTCCTAACAAGAAAAAGCATGAAAGTAAAGCTCGAATGCTTGAACAGGTATACTCTCTAGGATATATTCCTATCGAAGAACCTTATGAAGATATACAAGAAGTGTACATCTTAGAAGAAGAATTAGATCCCGGACCAGAAGAGTCAGAGACTAATGAATATACTTCATCAGATTCAGACTGAAGAAGTGAAAGATATGGCGATATCAAATATCACCAATCCAAATTCTATTTATATCCCTGGAATCTTGAATTTTGCAGGATAAAAAAAATAGAATTACATTGTGATAAGTGGATCTTATATCCACTTGAAACATTCCAAGTCGGCCTAAATTGATTGCTTTGGCCTCAAGTTTGTGGTAGTTTTGATGTGTTTTGTGTAATTGTGCAGGGTTGAAGAAATATCGATTAAAGGTGTAGTTTCCGTCGTTTTTGGAGCGTTTTGTGGAGTTGATTGATGATATGGAATGAAGAATGGTGGCTAATATCAACTCCTAAGAAGTATACAAGTCATTAAGAATGAAAGACGGAAGCTCATGCAAAAGGAACGGGAAGAAAAGGCGAAAAAAGAAAAGAAAAATCAGTTTTCGCAGAACGGGAGCAAGCCGGGCGCCCCAGCCTTGTTTCCAGCGCTCCAACCTTGTTTCCAGCAGATTGGCACGGCGCCTCAGGCGCCCAAACGGCGCTCTTGCGCTGGTGGCGTGCGGGAGAAAAATCAGTCAGAATTTCTGATTTTGTTTTGGTCATATCTTGAGTTCTAGAAGTCCGTTTGAGGCCCGTAAGCTGTCCACGCGAAGATAACGAGATTCTCTATCATTCTAAAGTGGTCCAGAGGCCCAATTGCAGCTGGAACGTTCCAGAAAATCTGAAGAAAAGACAGCTGCGAATTTCCCTTTAAATAAGAATCAGTTTAGGAAACGTACTTCTCTTATAATTCTGATTTGGTATTTTCTTGTTGGGCAAGATGTCTAGAGCCTATATAAACACATCCAACCCTTGTAAAATATATTCATTATCATTAGGAGAAAACCATTACATATCAATTACTTAGGTTTATTTGTATATTTTCATACTTTGTTTTTATCATGGTTTCATCAGATCCCATGATGACGAGAGGTTCAATTATGAACTAATCGTTGTCATGGGATTCTAACGGATTTATTTATGGAGTTTAGTATCTTGATGCTTTAAAGATCTGTGTGTGATGTATATCTTGATATCCTCGTATGGTTGTGATTCATGTGTTTAGATGCGTCATGAACATCTAATTTGTTAATCTCTTGCTAAACGAGAGTGGATCTTGAGATTTAGAACTTTCCATGCTAGCATAGGATAGGTTGATGTTTTAACATCATGATTTGTGGCATGATTAGAGATAATATGCTACCCTATGTGATCAATGTGGATAACTTGTTATTCAACCGTTATGTTTTCAAATTCTATAGAGATATAGGGTCTAAGCATAATTGGTGTCTATTCATCTTCTATCTCTTTTGTGGATGTAGTTTTGTTAATTTGGTTTTTAGTTAATTTAAATAGCTAAAACCCATATTTGTTATTTGTCCTAGCAGTGCATAATAACCATACACTGTTACATAGGTGCGTTTACTGAATTAAAACCATAACCAGATCTCTGTGGGAACGAACTTGACTTATATCTGTATTACTTGTGACCACCTACGCTTGCGTGATTTAGTGCAAACAAGTTTTTGGCACCGCTGCCGGGGATTATCGGTGTTTTATTTTTGGTTTATGTGCTTGTCAATAGTGGTCGTTAGAGTTCACTGACTCAGATTTTTTTTTCTTGACTATCTTGTTTAGTTCGGTGTGTTTCAGGTACTTGTGTATTTGAGGATGGCATGCGAGGAGTTGCCATGGTGGGCATATTCGAGTACATCCATGCCTTATCAATGTGAGCGGTGTTTGGGCGTTCATGATCCATCACAATATTGTTACTACGAAGGAGTTTATCCATATGTCAGTTATGGGGAACAACCATATTTTCAATACCATCCTCAACAGTACCAGCAAGATGTTCCAGATATGTCATATTTCTATGGAAGTGAAGAGTTTCAACATCAGTAACCTATTCCTACTTTTCAGTCAGATGAGGTTCCTACTAGGGAGGAGATTAGGATGCTTGTGAAGAGTAATGAGGAGTCTCTCAAATCTTTGGAGATTCTAGTTGCTCAAGCTGTGAGAGCCTTGGAACAAGAGAAACAACAATGCATATTAGAGGCAATTCCAGGAAATAATGATGACTTGGAGCAAGGTACTGCATGCATAATTGAAGAAGACAAATTCCAAGAGGAAGAGAGTATTCACAAGCCATGTGAGGAATTTGATCAAGCTAGTGAGGTGGATGATTTGGCAAGGGCACAATTTGAGACAGACACTGATGAGCTACGCAAATTTCAAGAATTGGTATGTGCGTACCAAGAGGACACTGATGAGCTACGCAAATTTCAAGAATTGGTATGTGCGAACCAAGAGGATGAAGAACATGGGAAAGATGCAGGTCTTCTACTTGTCTCGGAGTATAAAGATGGAGGTAGCGCATTAGAGCCAATGGAGGAAGTTCTCTTTGAGGAACCAAAGGCTTCAGAAACTTACATTTACCCTCCCCCATTACATTCAAGCAAAGCCCGTGAATGTGTGTTGTTCTACAAATTGACAGATTTTGGGTCAACGGATGAAGGCATTGGAGTTGGACCTAGTTGTTACACGAATAGGCCAATCGAGGAGAAGTGGCAGAAAGTGTGCCGCCGTGATGACGATGAAGTCTCACGAAGAGAGGACCAGGCAAACTATTATCATCCTTAATGGAGGCTTGGAAGTAACGTCAAGCTATTGACGTTAAAGAAGCGCTTCTTGGGAGGCAACCCAAGGTATGTTTTCTACTTTCCCTTGTATTTACTTCCATTCAATGAGGACATTGAATATTCTAAGTTTGGGGGTGGTTTGAGGGATAAGTAGTGTATATATATGTGATTGTTAGTCATTGTGTTCATGTAGGATTTCATGTTTTGCATATTAGTAGTAGTAATAAATTATGCATTTATGTTCGTGTTATCTATGTTTGTTTCATATAGGACATTATGTTTTTATGTTTGTATATCATGTGAGTCCATAATAGATTGCATTTGCACCCATGCTTTATAGGAATTTTGTGTTGTTGACGCTTTTGTTTGAAAAGTGATATGCTTTGTTCTTGTGCACACACATAGACTAGTAAGTTGAAGCTAGTAGACTTATTGAATGTTGTAAGTAATTAGTAGGACATGAATATGTGCAAGATGATTTAGTTTGCATGCTTTGAATACAAGTAGGTGCGTTAGAGAGATTTTTGCTTGGGATTGAGTATGTTTTTCCACCAAGTGAGATTTTGAGCCATATTGCATATCTATTGCAATTTATTCGTTTGCTTGAGTGTCCACAGATTGTTTGCATTGCTAGCAGTTGTTTGAGGTCTTTCTTGAAATGCATGACATTATTTGACGATTAAAATGATAAAGGCATTTAGGAATAACCGCATATTTTCCCATATTACTACACCATATTTACATGATCAATTAGTTAAACCGTTGAGCTTAATCCTATTTTTTCGGTGACATACCACATTACTTGCCTAGACCTTTTTCTTGTATTGGCCTTACATTAATTTGAACCTACATTGTCAAAGGCTAGTAGAGGGCTTAAGGGAGTAATAAGGCGTGCAAGGAGGGGTTTATTGTTGGTCATAAGTTTGGGGGAAATATTGAAATTTGAAATTTGGGTTTGATTGTTTGCTTGATAGTCGGCATGTGTAATAAAATTGTGGGATCGTTGTTATTGTCTATATTATTGTTGCTCTAGCTCTCGAGAAAAAATAGAAAGAAAAAAAAATCGAAAAAGAAAATATATATATATATATATATATATATATATATATATATATATATATTATGTTATGAGAGCATATTTGTGTTTATTGTGATCCCACTTTAGTCGACTATTCGAGTGTTTTTGTTGCATAAAATTATGGGGGAAAAATAGGTGGTTGTGTATTATTATTAAGTTCCTACTAGCTTTTGACACTTCACCTGTTTTGGCTTATTTGACATACCTTGTCCCTAGCCCCATTACAACCCAAATGAAGACCTTTTGATTATCGTCATTGATGTATGTTGTGTTAAGAGTTAGATTGATACCAAATGTCAAGCATGCTTATGATTTTGTTGGAATTGAGTGATACACTTACCCTTGTTTTTGAGTGAAAATTCTTTTGTGAGTGGATTGTGAGTGTTTGCTTGTTTTTTCGTATGAGATCCCGAGTTTTGTCTCAAAGATGTACTCTTGTAGGCTTAGCATGGTTACTAACTTATTCTTACATTTGACATGGGCTTGTGAGAACTTATGCATGTTCATTGAGTAGACTATGTGAATACTTGCACTTTCGACACCAAGACATTGCATATTTACTTTGATTCTTAAGTTGATATGGCATGAGAGGATTTGAAGGTATGGTAGGATATTAGTACTAGATTAATTGCATTTTCATTTAGTTGCATTCATGCATTGCATTGCATTGGATTTTGTGGGTACATTCGCTATAGGCACTCACGAGACCTTACTCGTCCACTAGGGCTGCCTAGGGGTTTAAAGGGCTTGTTGCATATGCCAAATGCAACCGTGATCACCTACGGAAGTGGTACTAGTTAGTTAGTTAGTTGTAATTGTTTATGCTTGAGGACAAGCATCGGTTTAAGTTTGGGGGTGTGATAAGTGGATCTTATATCCACTTGAAACATTCCAAGTCGGCTTAAATTGATTGCTTTGGCCTCAAGTTTGTGGTAGTTTTGATGTGTTTTGTGTAATTGTGCAGGGTTGAAGAAATATTGATTAAAGGTGTAGTTTCCGTCATTTTTGGAGCGTTTTGTGGAGTTGATTGATGATATGGAATGAAGAATGGTGGCTAATATCAACTCCTAAGAAGTATACAAGTCATTAAGAATGAAAGACGGAAGCTCATGCAAAAGGAACGGGAAGAAAAGGCGAAAAACGCAAAGAAAAATCAGTTTTCGCAGAACGGGAGCAAGCCGGGTGCCCCAGCCTTGTTTCCAGCAGATTGGCACGGCGCCTCAGGCGCCCAAACGGCGCTCTTGCACTGGTGGCGTGCGGGAGAAAAATCAGCCAGAATTTCTGATTTTGTTATGACCATATCTTGAGTTCTAGAAGTCCGTTTGAGGCCCGTAAGCTGTCCACGCGAAGATAACGAGATTATCTATCATTCTAAAGTGGTCCAGAGGCCCAATTGCAGCTGGAACGTTCCAGAAAATCTGAAGAAAAGACAGCTGCGAATTTCTCTTTAAATCAGAATCAGTTTAGGAAACGTACTTCTATTATAATTCTGATTTGGTATTTTCTTGTTGGGCAAGATGTCTAGAGCCTATATAAACACATCCAACCCTTGTAAAATATATTCATTATCATTAGGAGAAAACCATTACATATCAATTACTTAGGTTTATTTGTATATTTTCATACTTTGTTTTTATCATGGTTTCATCAGATCCCATGATGACGAGAGGTTCAATTATGAACTAATCGTTGTCATGGGATTCTAACGGATTTATTTATGGAGTTTAGTATCTTGATGCTTTAAAGATCTGTGTGTGATATATATCTTGATATCCTCGTATGGTTGTGATTCATGTGTTTAGATGCGTCATGAACATCTAATTTGTTAATCTCTTGCTAAACGAGAGTGGATCTTGAGATTTAGAACTTGCCATGCTAGCATAGGATAGGTTGATGTTTTAACATCATGATTTGTGGCATGATTAGAGATAATATGCTACCCTATGTGATCAATGTGGATAACTTGTTCTTCAACCGTTATGTTTTCAAATTCTATAGAGATATAGGGTCTAAGCATAATTGGTGTCTATTCATCTTCTATCTCTTTTGTGGATGTATGTTTAGTTTGGTATTCGTATACTGAGAAGTAGCGTATACTTGTTTCGTGTTATTCGATCAGATATCATAACCATTGCATATAGTGATTAAAGGCGTTAGATCTAAGTAAAGTATTTAATGAAGTTAGGATTCCATGGTTTATCTTGCAGAAGTAATTAGATTTCAATTCTTTCTAGTTAGTTAATTTGTAGTTTTGTTAATTTGCTTTTTAGTTAATTTAGATAGCTAAAACCCATATTTGTTATTTGTCTTAGCAGTGCATAATAACCATACACTGTTGCATAGGTGCGTTTACTGAATTAAAACCATAACCAGATCTCTGTGGGAACGAACTTGACTTATATCTGTATTACTTGTGACCACGTACGCTTGCGTGATGTAGTGCAAACACATTGCTATGTAGATACAGGAGAAAGTCTGTGTCTGACAAGCAGATACGTTATCCCATAAGAACATTGGGTTAATGCAGAAAAGCCTATATATGTAAGTATAGCAAATAATAGTACCATTACTATTGATAAGGTATGTAAAAAACCTTGACATAATGATTGCAGGAGAAGTATTTCATATTCCTACAATCTATCAACAGGAATCAGGTGTAGACCTTATTCTAGGAAATAATTTTCTAAACTTATATGGACCATTTACTCAACATCCAGATTATATTATTCTGACCCATGCAGAAGGAAGAGTATTTGTCAAAAAATTGGTTATTACTAAAAAGTTTGGAGCTAAAGATTTTCTTGAATCTATGAAGAAAAACTCTAAGACTCGTCAGCCAGAAGCTATAAACATCAGCCCTAATAAAATTCAACTTTTAAAAAGGGGGAAGGATAGTTTAGAAAGATTTAAAGAATTGAACTTTATTTGTAAAAATTTAGTTCTAGACATAGAAAAGAAATCGATAATCGAGAGATTATTAGATTCAGTATGCTCTGAAAATCCTTTAGATCCCAAAAAGACTAAGCAATGGATGACAGGAATCATCAAGCTCAGAGATCCCAAGACAGTAATCAAGGTAAAACCTATGAAGTACAGTCCTCAAGATCGAGAAGAATTTGGAAAACAAATTCAAGAGCTATTGGATATGAATATTATCATACCCAGTAAATCACCTCACATGTCTCCAGCATTTTTAGTAGAAAATGAAGCAGAAAGGAGAAGAGGTAAAAAGAGAATGGTAGTCAACTACAAGGCGATTAATGATGCCACCATAGGAGACAGCCATAATTTACCAAATAAGGATGAATTACTCACCCTTATCAGAGGTAAGAAAATGTTTAGTTCATTAGACTGTAAATCTGGTTTTTGGCAGGTATTGCTATACAAAGAATCACAGCTATTGACAACATTTACATGTCCTCAAGGACATTATCAATGGAAGGTGCTACCTTTTGGATTCAAACAAGTGCCCTCTATATTCCAAAGATATATGCAAAACACATTCAGGTCTTTTGAAAAATTCTGTTGTGTATATGTTGATGATATTCTTATTTTCAGTGATAATGAACAGGATCATCTCAGACACTTAGCAACAGTATTAAAGAAATTCCAACAACTTGGTATTATATTGTCAAAGAAGAAAGCTCAGCTTTTTAAGACAAAGATTAATTTCTTAGGATTTAAAATTTGATCAAGGAACTCATTGTCCTCAAACCCATATCCTGGAACATATTCACAAATTCCCGGATAGAATCGAAGACAAAAAATAGTTGCAAAGGTTTTTAGGTATATTAACTTATGCTTCTGATTATATTCCTAAACTTGCAGCTATACGTGCCCCTTTACAGGCAAAGCTCAAGAAGGATGTTCCATGGGAATGAAGAGATTCTGATACAAACTACATCATCAAGGTAAAAAAGAATCTAAAGAGTTTTCCAAAACTCTATCATCCAGAACTAGATGATAAGCTAATCATTGAGACAGATGCCTCAGGAGAATATTGGGGAGGAGTACTCAAAGCTGAAGTACTCAAAGCTGATAATTCTAATGAAGAATTAATATGCAAATATGCTTCAGGAAGCTTTAAAGACGCCGAAAAGAATTATCATTCAAATGAAAAAGAATATTTGGCAGTCATTAGAGTAATCAATAAATTTTCTATTTATCTAACTCCAGTTAAATTTCTGGTTAGAACTGATAATAGAAACTTCACTTATTTTCTTCGTACTAGGATACAGGGAGATAATAAGCAAGGAAGGCTAGTCAGATGGCAACAATGGCTATTTCGCTATAGCTTTGATGTGGAACACATTAAAGGAGTTAAAAACTGCTTAGCATATTTTTTAACAAGAGAATTCCAGCAATAACAGGTGTAAAAGTTATGATATGACATTTCTCTGTTTATTATGATTTTGCAGGAATCCAAAGCCTATTTTCTGGCTATAAATACGAGAAGAATTGGAGTGCAGAAATCACACTGAACAAACACCAAACACTTCTCTATACCAAAGATCTCTTAACAGATCAAAGAGTTTTGTTTACTCTATAAATAAATCTCTTTCTTTGAGAAAAACTATGGATACTTCCATAGAACAGCTAGAGCTTAAAGAGGCCATTCTCTTGAAGAAATTTAAACTTATTCAGGATGAATTATTCCTAGTTCGAGCAGAGCTAGAATATGTAAGGAAGTACTCTCTTCCTGAAAAACAAAAGGTTATTTCTACACCTTCCTCGGAAACAAGTGAAATAGAAACTAACCCGGAGCAAATGGCTACCGGTAAAGGCAACTCAAATCCGTTGATGCCTGTGGATTTGACAAAAATCCAAACGGAAGCTCAGTCTTCGCAATAAAAGGTTATTTGTACACCTTCCTTATCAATAAGTAAAGTACAGACTAATCCAGAGCAAACGGCTCCTGGTAAAGATTCATCAAATCCGTTGAAACCTAATGCTTTGGTAAAAAGCATTACTGAGGTTCAGACCTCCATAACATTGGGAGAATCATCAGATTTAAATCTGAGACCCAATGGGGGAATTCCAATCCCACTAAAATCAAAAGAGCAATCTTTTGTAAAACCTTTCGGTATTACCAGCAAGAATTACTATGTTGTTTATAACGGTCCCAATCCAGGAATCTATAACAACTGGGCAATTGCAAATCTTGCAGTTTCAGGAATTTCAGGAGTTTCTCACAAGAAGTTCAAGGATTTCCAAGAAGCTAGAGTATCTGTTGATCTCTATACCACAGAAATGATGAAACCACCTTTGAGTCTTATCAATTCTGCAGACGCTTTGAAGCCAACCTTCAAACAAGTGTTAAAAAAGACAGCATTTTCACAAAAGGTGTTGGGAAAAATAAAGTCAGACGAAAATCTAATCATAGATTTCAATGAAGATAGCGGAGAAACCATCTTCGACAGTTTCAACTACTTCTATGAACTAGGAAGAGGAGCTACGGGACAAGAGTTCGTGAAATATAAGTTTTTTACCACGGATAAAACAAACATAAGTTATTTTAACTTTTATCCTAATTCAGATCCTGAGTTAGTTTATGAAGCTTATATTAATGGGTTAGTTACTTTAATTACCCATCCAATAATTTGCTAGAAATTGGCAGTTTTCCAAAAGCTTTCAGGGAAGCAGTCAAGAAATTCAGAACAAAGTGTGTTCAGAATCCAGCAAAGGAAATCTTCATCAAGGTCCAATCAACACTACCATTTTGGGATGAAGACTATCAAGACGTCTTCGCTAAACCATTTCATTGCGTTCAGCTAGGAATCGTTAAAGAAAGGAGAGATGAGGTAGATGGGAATTGTGCGAGGTGGGTAGAATAAAAGGGGGGAAGAGTTGTTAGTGGGTTTAAAAATGAGTTGTGAGAGTGGGGTGAAGAAGAGATGAGGTGTGGCGGCTGTGGTCGAGGGGATGGTAGGTGGATGTGTGTGTGTGGTCAATGGTTGCGAAGTTGTGGGTGGGTTGTGTTGCAGCGGTGGATGCAATGGAGGGAAAGTTGCTATTCGCGAAAGGAGGAAGAAGGGATGGGGCGGTGAAGGTCGAAGTGGTGAGATGTTGGTAAACGGAGGTGGGTTGAGTGGATAATGGCGTTGGTTGGAGAGGTGAGAGGGAGAAGAACGGTGGTGGGAAGCAGTGGTGCGTTGGTGAAGGAGGAGAGGAAAAAGAGGTGAAGGAGATGGGGAGTGAAAGAAAGAGAAACATAGCAGCGAAGGTGGTGGTGAGGCTGTGTTGTCGCGATGTGGATGCGTGACGGGGGTGAAGGGAAGGCGGTAGATGGGCGACTGCGGAAATAAAGGGAAGAGTGGAGCAGAGGCGATTGATGGTGGTGACTGGTGGGGGTTTGAAAAGAGGATATGTGGTGTGGGTGATGAATTAAACGGAGTGGCTGTGGAAATGGGTGGTAGGTGCGATTTGATGGAGATGGGAAGATGGGTGTGAGGCTGGGTGGGTGGAGTTGAAGGAGAAGTGCAGATGGTGTTGGTGCGGTTGTTGGAGAAGATGGGTGGATGGGACGGTGTCGTGACGGAATGAAAGGGGGTAGAGAATGAAGGGTTAGCGGAGGAGTAGAATTAAGGTTGAAGAATCGGTTGATTTTACTTTTAATGAATATGTATTTTTTATTGTTTTTTAATTTGTTTGCATTTGTATTTAGTTTTTTTAATGGGAATATGAATATGTGTTAGTTACAGAGGCATGCCTGTATACATCTAATAACAAGCCTAATTGTTTGTAATGCTTTGCATTACTTACATGACCTCTCAACTGAGGGAACCTCTAGTTGTAGAGTTTCTGTTTGTATTGTACTAGTAATAGGCATCAAATCCTAGTTGTGTAACTGTACAAATAGAGTCTAGAATAATGCTTGAAAGAAGTTCCATGGTTCATGCCTCAAGCAAGGAGTTAAAGACTATCAAATAATCACAGTTGGGATTTGAAGAAATGAAGAATTTGCCTAAGTACCAATTCGAGAAGTATATTTGTTTATTCGAGAAGTCTAGCATTCGAGAAGTCAGGGATTCGATATCTCAAGACACTATTCGATATCTCTGAATACACTGTTCGATATCTCATTCGATATCTCAGGGATTCGATATGTCTACTACTCTATTCGAGAACTCAAGAAGTCAACAAGTCAAGATGGTATTCGAGTTCTCAAAGAGTCAACAAGTCAAAGTTCCATTCGATATCTCAAAGACTCAGAAAGCTAGTCGACAACTCGAGGATTCGATAAGTCAAATGCTCTATTCGACAACTCAAGGAATCCTGATGGAAAAGAGCTATTCGAGAAGTGGTTCGATATGTCACTATAACAGTATTCGAGAACTCGGAGTTATCGATCAAGTCAATTCTAGTTCTCGAATCACTTACTTAGTCACTTCTCGAATACATTCTTGGAGACAAAATACTGAAGAAATTGTACAAGTCAGAAACCTGCAACAAGCCAATGCACTTTATGGACCACAATCTGTAACGTGCTCTGGAAAGCCTACAAGGAAGCTTGGAGAGATATAGAAGAGACAAGGAGCTAAAGAAGTGGATCTAAACAGGCTTTGCAAAGTCAAATCTGTAACCGTTTGGACGCTTACTCAAAAAGGATAGACATACTAGAAAGTAATTTGTTTAGCTACCTTATTTGTAGTAAGCAGGCTGTATCCATGTTCTATAAGGACACAGCCTCACTTCATAACTTAGGAACTTTTTGTGAGTCAAGTTTTTCATACACTGTAAGCTATATCTCTCTGAGAAAAACGAAGCTGAGAATACTACCATTTGTATTCACAGATTGTAGCAACCTTTATCTAATATACATTAGATTAAAGTGATATTGTGTCTTGTGTTGTTTATTTATCCGCACCTTAATTTCTGCACACACGGGCACTTATCTGCTACATAGACTCAATCCAAGAAAAGTTCAAGAATCCATTCACCCCCCCCTCTGTATTCTTTGACCGTGTTCAATACTCAACAAGTGGTATCAGAGCGGGCTGTTTATTCAAAAACAGAGAAACGATCATGAGTTCGAATACACCAAAGACTACAGGAACGGTGAAGGTCCCTAAGTTTGATAAAGAAAACTTCAACCTCTGGAAGATAAAGATGATGTTGTTCATCAAAGCCTCTCATCCCTTGTATCCTGAGATTCTCAAGAATGGTCCTTTTGTTCCACAACAAGAGATACCAGAGAAGACTGTTGGAACCATAACTATCCCAAGAGCTTATGAGGCCAAGGATCCATCAAAGTGGACAGAGTCAGAAAGGGAGAAGGTTGCTCTTGACAGCCACCTCATGTTGCTTATCATTGATTCCATGGACATGTCAATGTTTGCAAACATTGCATCATGCACGTCTGCTAAAGAGATGTGGGATCACATTGAGGTGTTGTGTGAAGGGACTGATGAGGTTAAAGAAAACAGGAAACAGATACTGGTCACACAGTATGAAGCTTTCATGGCACAGCCCAAGGAAAGCATCACTGAGATGTTTGAAAGGTTTCACAAGCTGGTTACTGAGCTGCAGATGAATGGAAAGGTTTACAGCACCAAGGAGTTAAATATGAAATTTCTGTTGTCTTCACCAAATCATCTGGAGCAAAGAGTCATTTCTCTAAGAGAGAGAGATTTGAACAAAGTCACCTATGATGTACTCTATGGAGTCCTAAAGACTCATGAACTTGAGTTGCTTCAGAAAAGGGCTATCCAAGCCAACCAAGGTAGGATGATAAACACATCATGTGCCTTGATTGTCAACAAATCCATTCTGGACCTAGAAGCATCTACAAGCCAACTAAGGATAGAGGAGGTGGCAGATGATGAAGAAACTGAAGCTGGGGTGAGTGAACCTGTTGAGGAAAAGGAGGAAGAAGAAGAAGAGTTTTACACTCTGGAAGAACTTGATGGGATGGAAAACACCTCATATGCCTTCATGGCCAGAAAATTTCCAAACATCAGATTTAAAAGAAATCAACCCTTCAAACCCAAAACTCAAAACCATTCAGCCAACAAGAACAAGGCACCTGTGAAACCAAACAGAAATAAGTTCAAAACCGGTTATGTGGATAGGTCATCTGTAAGGTGTTATAGATGCAATGACCTAGGGCATTTTGCCAGTGAATGCAAGAAGCCTAAAAAGAAGGATAGAGATTATCTTGAGCTAGAAGCTAAGTATGAGGCCCTTCTGAAAAAGCAGACACATGGTAAGGCCTACATAGCTGAAGGGAAGTGTTGGGATGATTCTGAGAGTGATGAAGAGGAACAAGAATTCTGCAATTATGCCTTGATGGCCAACTCCAAGGATGACTCATCTTCATCTGATTCTCAGGTACCATCTCTCACTACTATAGACATGTCTGTTTCTGAATACAAATGCATGATTGAACAATTATCTGTTGAAATGTTTAATATTCATACTAGTATGACTGCTGCTAATGAGGAGATTGCTAAACTGTCTACTAGAAATGAAATATTAACCAAAAAGAATGAGGAACTTGAGCTAACTGCTATGCAAGTAGAAAACCTTAAGAAAGAAGTTGAATATTTGAAGAACAAGGTTCTATGTGCTAGTCAAGTAGAGAAGGCTCTTAGGGATGAATTAGCTGAGAATGAATTCAAACTTAAAACTTTCAAGAAATCATCTGGTTTAGTGCAATCCTACTGTGAGAAAATTGAAGCTAAACCCAAAGCAGCTATTGGACTTGACTATGACTCTCTCAAACAAAGGAAAGGCTATGCTGTCATTGAGGAGGACACAGCTGTTCATGAGAAAGTGCCTCACATTTTGAGAAAAACTGAAAATCCAATTTTTAAGGAATCAACATTTGAAATTGATGAGGATGCCTTACTCATCAAGCAAATGTTGAATGATGAGGATGAGGCACAATCTAGTGAACAGCAAGCATCCTCTAAGGGTGAGAGTGTCAAGTCAAAGACCAAGAAGCCAGTAGTTGATAGGCCAAGACCTAAGAAGTTTGTTAAGTTTGTATCAGCTGGGAAGAGTGGATCAGAAAAGGAAGTGACTAAAAAGAAACAGAACAGAAATGGCAAGTTAGGGATTAACAAGGATAACAACTATGCTTATATGCCTAATGCCCCTAGGAAAACTTGTCAGAACTGTTTCAGTACCAATCATCTAACTCATGCATGCAAGAAACCTGTTGGTAGTGTGTCTAAACCTTTCTATGATTGTTCTGTGCCTCTAAGTCATAGAGATGCACCTTTCTGTGATAAATTTGACTGTATGCCATGCAATATGAATGTTATGACTAGTTGTTTTAATTTAAGAAGGCAGTTCATTGATGGTTGTATCAGTCACAATTCTCACACACACTACACAAGGTCAAAGTCTTCAAGTCCTCCTAAAGCTAGGAAGGTACCTTTGTCACCTAAGTCTGAAACCTCAGGTTTTAAGACTTCCAACAGTGACAAGAAGACTAACACTAAGAAAGTTGACAAGCATGTTGTTTATGATAAAACTGTCTCTAAGTCACATGGACCCAAACTTGTTTGGGTACCAAAGGAAAAGTAATACCTTTGCGTTTGCAGGGCAAAGAAAGTGAAAAGAAGGTCATGTGGATTTTGGACAGTGGATGCTCAAATCATATGACTGGTGATATGGCCCTGCTATCACAGTATGAGGAAAAGGCTGGCCCAATGGTTGCTTTTGGAGATGACAGCATGGGTAACACATTGGGATATGGCAAGCTGACAGTTGGAAATGTCATCATTGAAGATGTAGCACTAGTCAAGGGGCTCAAGCATAATCTGTTAAGTGTTGGTCAGTTTACTGATAGAGGATTCAAAGTGAATTTTGACAAAGATGAATGTTTGATCACCCACAAGAAGACTGGTGATTTTGCTCTATCTGGAGTAAGGAAGGGAAGCCTGTTTGTAGCCAATATGGACTCTGCAAACAAGGACAAGATTTGTTGCTTTTACTCAAAAGCATCAAATGAAGATTGTTGGCTGTGGCACAAGAAACTATCACACCTGAACTTTAAGGCCATTAATTCTCTAGTCAAAAGAGAGTTAGTGAGAGGCATGCCCACACTTGAATTCTGCCAAGAAGGAGTGTGTGAGGCTTGTCAAAAAGGAAAAATGAAGAGATCAAGCCACAAGCCAAAGACAGTGACATCTGTAACCAAGCCACTACAACTTATCCATATGGATTTGTTTGGGCCTGTCAACATAATGTCACTTGGAAGAAAGAAGTATGCCCTGGTAATGGTTGATGATTTTTCAAGGTATACATGGGTGGAATTTCTGGCATCAAAAGATGAGGCTCCACAAGTAATTATTGAGCATATAAAGAAAGTTGACAAGGAAGCAAAGGCAAACGATGCAAGTGTGATTGCACTGAGGAGTGATAATGGAACAGAGTTCAGAAATGCCACACTTGAAGCATTCTGCAAAGAGAATGGCATTTCTCAGCAATTCTCAGCTCCAAGGACTCCACAACAAAATGGAGTTGTTGAGAGAAAGAATAGAACTCTAATTGAGGCTGCTAGAACAATGTTGCTTGATGCAAAAATGCCTACATGTTTTTGGGCTGAGGCTGTGAGCACTGCATGCTATATTCAGAACAGAACCCTCATCAACAAAAACACTGGAAAGACACCTTACAACTTGATGACTGGAAAGAAGCCTACACTAAAGTATATTCATACTTTTGGAAGCAAATGCTTTGTACTTAAGGACAATTCTGAATATGTTGGAAAGTTTGATGCAAAAGCATTTGAAGGAATTTTTCTTGGCTATTCTATGGAAAGAATTGCATACAAGGTTTATGTCATCAGTCAAAAGAAAGTTATGGAAAGCACAGATGTAACATTTGATGACAGCAAACTACCTGGACTAGAAGAAGCCAATGATGAAGACAAAGATCCATTGAAGTTTGATAATCTAGATGATTCTGATGAAGAGACTGAAACTGGAGTTGAAACTCAAGTTCAACAAACTCAAGTGAATAATGATACAAGAGAAGAATTTGTGCCAATCAATAGTGGAGAAACAAGCATCCAAGACACACCTGTGAGTAATGACAACTTCACAGGGGGAGGAAATGAGGATGACCATGATGAGGATGATGAAGCAACATCAAGAATGAGAAATCAGGCTGAACACTCAAGGAAATGGGATAGATCACACACTGCAGAGCAAATCATTGGAGATCCTAATGCAGGAGTAAGGACTAGGAGAGCAACTCAAAATGAGTGCCTCTATGGATGTTTTCTATCACAAGTTGAGCCTAAGAAACTTGATGATGCATTGTTGGATCCAGATTGGATTATTGCCATGCAAGAGGAGCTGAATCAATTTGAAAGGAACAAAGTATGGGAACTTGTGCCTGCACCAAAGAATAGAACCATTGTTGGAACGAAATGGGTTCTGAAGAATAAGTTGGATGAAGATGGTGTAATAATAAGAAACAAAGCAAGGCTGGTTGCAAAAGGATACTCTCAACAGGAAGGCATTGATTATGAGGAGACATTTGCCCCTGTTGCTAGATTGGAAGCCATTAGAATATTCTTGGCATTTGCTGCTCATTCAAACTTTAAAGTTTATCAAATGGATGTCAAGAGTGCATTTCTAAATGGAGAGTTGGAAGAAGAGGTTTATGTGCAACAACCACCTGGCTTTGAGGATCCACATTTCCCAGAATTTGTCTACAGATTGCTTAAAGCACTGTATGGACTTAAGCAAGCTCCAAGAGCATGGTATGATACCTTATCACAATTCCTTCTTGAAAATCAATTCACTCGAGGCACATTGGACAAGACACTGTTTTACAAGAAGCATGGTGATGATATGATCCTAGTTCAAATCTATGTGGATGATATCATTTTTGGTTCTACAAATGTGAAACTGTGTGAGAAATTCTCTAAACTCATGCAGAGCAGATATGAGATGAGTATGATGGGAGAGTTGACATTCTTTCTAGGGTTGCAAGTCAGTCAAAGGAAGGATGGTATCTTTATCAGTCAAACCAAGTACATCAAGGAGTTATTGAAGAAGTTTGACTTGGAAGATTGTTCACCTGCCAAGACACCCATGGCCACTGCCACTAAATTGGATGAAGATGCTAAAGGCAAAAGAGTAGATATCTCAGTCTACAGAGGCATGGTTGGTTCTCTACTCTACCTCACTGCAAGTAGGCCAGACATCATGTTTGCTACATGCTTGTGTGCAAGGTTTCAATCAAATCCAAAGGAATCACATTTGATTGCAATAAAAAGGATCTTTAGATATCTGAAGGGCACTCCTAACTTGGGATTATGGTATCCTAAGGACACAGGGTTCAATCTGGTTGGTTATTCTGATGCTGATTATGCTGGATGCAGAGTGGATATGAAAAGCACCTCAGGAAGCTGCCAGTTTCTTGGACAAAGGTTAGTTTCTTGGTATAGCAAGAAGCAACAATCTGTGTCAACTTCTACAGCTGAGGCTGAATACATAGCTGCTGGAAGTTGCTGTGCTCAAGTGCTTTGGATTAGAAATCAACTTAGAGATTATGGACTTGTGTTGGAAAGAATTCCAATCATGTGTGACAACACAAGTGCAATCTCTATAGTTGCCAATCCTGTCAATCATTCTAGAACAAAGCACATTGACATCAGATATCATTTCATAAGAGAGCATGCAACTAATGGAACCATTGAGTTGCATTATGTCTCTACAGATAAACAACTAGCTGATATATTCACTAAGCCATTAGATGAAGCCACCTTCACAAGGTTGGTAAGTGAGATTGGAATGCTGAATTCTTCAGATTCTGGCTAAGTGAATACATCATCTAGATTGTTGCAGCAATAAACACTTACTTTATCTAAATTCTCAATATTTTTGAAGTAAGTGTTGGCTGAAATATGATTTATAAATATTTCAAATCCGTTGCATATGTTGAAAATCATATTTTTATTAACTTAAAATTTCTATGAAATTTTGAGAAAATCACTATTTAATTTGCTTGGATATTTTTCAATGAATATGTCTAGTAAATTTTTAAAAAGATAGTGAAAATCAAATTTTTATGAGTGATGGGTATAGTTCGATAAGTCAGACTTCTCGAATGATTCACTATTCGACATCTCTAATAAGTCTCATTAGAGTACTCTTGAGTTCTCGAATAGAGTCTTTCTGAGAAATCGAATAGAGGAATTCTTGACTTCTCGAATATAGTAACTGAGTTCTCGAATGATTGAGTTCTCGAACACTATATTTGAGTTCTCGAATCATTTGAAAAGGCTGAATTCTCGCTGAATTTTAACCGATTTTGGATTTTTGTCTAAAAGTTTAATTCACTCATAAAAACACATTTTATGTAATTTAGAATTAATTTCTAAGTTAGATAATTGCCAGCTGTGAGTTTCTATCTGCTTGAGTTATCGATTAAGCCATTCTTGACTTCTCGAATAGTTGTTTTCTACTTCTCGAATGCCTGACTTGTCGATACAAAACTTTCTGCTAATCGACAATTCAAGTACTTCATACTTATACAATTTCACATCTATTCGATTCATTTCATTCGATTTCTCAAGCATCTACACTCTCTAAACCCCTGAAACCCTAGCTACGAAAAGCCAAATTTCTTCTTCAACCCTCAATTTCTTTTCTCTCTTCTACACAAATGGCAACAGTAAAGTTCAACACCAACTTCATCGCTCTCACTAGTGATGTTGAAGCACCCAATGCAAATTTCAAGTGCTTTGTGAAATGGATGGCTGAGTCATATATCAAGGATGCACTCTCTGCCAACCCAACTCTATATCTAGATATTCTGGAACAATTCTGGAGTACTGCTATTGTGGAGGTTGTAGCCCTGGAAAACGCAATCACTTCATATGTCATCTACTGCAAGGTTCAAGATAAGGAAATCACTATCACTACTGCAGACATGAACCAAGCACTAGGACTACAACAGGAGTCATTTGACAGAATGGCCACTAATGCAGAGTTGGAGGAATTCTTTGAGTTCATAAACTACTCAGATGGGATTAACCTTGGAAAGCTAAACAGAAAGAATCTGAGAAAGGAGTGGAGCTATGTGTTTGCAACTCTTCTCCAGGTCTTCACTGCCAGGAAATCAAGCTTTGATCAAATCAGTGCACCTGTGCAGCAAATTGGATATGCTTTGGCCTATGGAAAGAAGATTGATGTTGGCCAAATCATACTTCAAGAATTATATGGGAGACTTGGTAAGAACACAACCAAGAGAGGTACTGATATTTTCTTCCCTCGCTTTATTCAATCTGTACTTAATTATAAAAATGCTTCATTGATTGAATTGCCTGGGATTGATAAAAATAAAATAGGCTATCCTAAGTCCATGACCAAACTCATTTTTGGTAATTTGGAAACTAGGAATGATGTGGATGTAAGACTGAACATAACTCCTCAGATGGAGAGTTTGTTTAGGACTTATCCCCACAACATGCCAACATTTGATGCAAAATCTAAGTTAGCACAGCCCAAGCAAGTAGAACAAAATGCTAACCCAGGGCCTGCTAACCAACCCTCTCAACCAAACACTCTACCACATACTGAGCCAACTGCATCATCCTCTCAAAAGGGTGATGTTAGTAAAAAGAAGAGAAAGGAAGTAATGTCTGCACCTTTAAATATCTTGTCTGAAGCAGCATTAGCTGTTGAATTAGGTCTAGGAAGTGAGGAACCTGAGTTACCCTTACACAGGACAAAGAAGAAGAAAACTAAGACCACCTCTTCAGTCACACAAATGGCTGAAGTTGTAAAATCAGGGGCAAACAGCTCACTAGGTGTATCCTCTCAACAGGGTGCACCTATAGAATCAAGCATCCTCCCCAATGCACCATCTTGTATAGAGTCAGCACATGGGAGTGATAAGGCTGGCACAACACTGAGTGGAGAGCACATCACATTTGAAACTCCCTCTATCTCTCAGGGGGAGTTGCCAAAATCTACTCTTAAACACACTTCTCTTCCAGAATCTAACTCTGAAATTTCTTTGGAACCTACAACTCAGGCAACTGAGATGCAAGGTATTGATCATCAAGAATTCTTTTTTCTTGATGAGCCAATAAGTTCAAGTGACTTAGTGCATGACACTTTGTTCACCACTCAGAACCCCCATTTAGATGGTGAGGGAATGCATGCTGAGGCATCTCCTAATGACACCATCACAAACACAGAGGTTCCACTAGTTGTTACTAGAGACTCTGTGCCTGTGTCAACTGCTGGTGTAATTCATCCCACTTCTGTGGTGACACCAGTAGTAGAGTCAATCCATCCGGTTACAGAAGTTGCATCTGTAACTGAGGAGTCTAGCTTGCCTAGCTCTAGCTCTGACTTCATGTCAACATGGCTGAAGCCTGTGCAACATGACAGTGCTTCAGGATCAGGGTCTGTTCCACAACAATTGACGGTTGAAGCACTTCAAAGCTTAATTGTGGATCAGATTCCGGAGTTCACAAAGATTGCTCAGAACCTTCTCACAGCAGACATGCCTAATCCAGATTATGAGGCTATTCTGTTATGCCATAGGGATGATGTGGAGGTGCAGAAGTCAAAGATCATTGATGATGCTGAGAGAGATGGCAACATAGATGCCTGGTTACAAGGAAAATATGATATTACTCTCGATGAAGCACTTCAGTATCTCAGGGAGGAATACATCACTTCACTGGGATCAAATGCAAAATCCCTGTCACCTGGTGAAGTGTATGAAGCTGTGAATGACTCCTACAAGGGTTTCCTCAAGGCTGCACACTATCTTGGCAAGGGAGTCAAAACTGAAGTCAACAAGGTGTGTGACAAGACAGCCACTTCAGTAGCAGAAGTCAAGAGGGCCTTTGATGCTAAATTTCCTCGATTGGACAGTGTGTTCAAGGACATCAAACACTGCAACTCTACCTGCACTCAGATGGACAATGGGCTAGCTCTGCTAAAGGATACTGTCACAGGTCTGGGGCACCAATTTCAAAATTTATCTGACCAGACTACAGATGCCAATGCCATGCTGAGGGTAATGTTCAAGAATCTTTATGGAGATAGGCTAGTGACTGATGTCCCTGTGCATGAATTATCTAAATATGAAGTGAAGAGGCTGCATGATCAATCTTTATCTGGTTTCAAGGCCAATGAGTTATTCACTAAGGTGAACACTCTTGAACAGGAGGTAGCTACTCTCACCAAGACCAATGCTCATCTCACAGAAAAGGTTGCATTGCTAAATGATCAGTTGGACACTCAAGCATCCACCACAGCTGATGTTCTTCTGCATCAACAATCCATGTTAGCTGCAATGATGAAGCATATGGGTCTCCCTCTACCTGATGAATCTTCAATCCCAAAGGACATTTCTACAGCCTCTGTGCCTGACAACAAGCCTAAGGGGGAGAAGAAGGCAAGGAACTCAAATACAAAGGGGGGGAAAGGCATAATAATCAAAGAGGGTGGTCAACAAAGGGTTTCAAAGTCTCCAGCAAATGTGCCTGGCAAAGGAAAAGCCAAAGTGGATGAGCCTCCATCTATCTTGCCAGTTGTCACTTTACCAACTGTGCACATCACTACTCCTGGAGGACAAAAGCAATCCATAACTACCACAGTGGTTGCAGGGAGTATGCCATCTGACAAACCTCAAATCTCTATATCTGAGAGTGCCAAGCCTATAGAAGTCAAAGCTGTTACTGAGGCCAAGCTACAAGAAGTTGCTAACTCCAAAGTCTATCATGATAAAGCCTTCTTGGAGTTTCTGAAAGCCATAAGGGAACAGGCTGGTGACACTCAGTTTTATCTGAGGGAGGTGAAGAAGCAGATTGACTACATCACTGTCATCCCCAAGAAAGTCAACAATATATGGGTCAAGGAGATAGTGATGGTTTCCAAACTAAAGATATGGCATCTAACATACCAGATTCTACAAGACCTAAAGCACTCAGAGATAGATGCCATACTTGAGCTCATTGAGAAGAGGAATGAGAACAGCAAGAGTCTGTTTGATGATTTGAGGAATGGTCAACCTACAAGGCTACCAGAAGTGATCAAGAAGCCATGGACAATCATTTATCAGTCTGGTACCAGAATTGAAGATATCAAGCAACTGGTCATTCCCCATGATCTCACCACTAGAAATCACAGATTGATCATTGCTATCATTGATCAATTACAGAAGAAGGTTGGAGCCAGAAATGCTGAAGAAACTGAGGCACTGCACATCCTCAGAACCTATATTGCAACTGGTGAAATTCCAGAAATGGCTCAACCTAGGAGAAATAAGGATGATGATTCTGAAGACAAAGGTGATGGGAGGAGAAGACATCACAGGAGAGATAAGGGTGATGAAGACAAGAAGAAAAAGGGGGACAAGGATAAAAAGGATGATGATGACCAGGGTAAAACATATGTGAGAAAGAGTGGAAGACATCAAGCCTTAGGCACTGCTAGCAGTAACCTCACCACAACACAAGACTCTAAGTCTAGGGTGAGTACTGTTAGTAGTGACCTAGCAAAATCTACATCTATGGCTTCTGTAACTGTCTTACCATCTCAAGAAGAGAAGAAGATTCAAGTCAAGAAACCATGTGTATGTTTCAGAAAGCAATCTGCTAATGGAATACTACTATGGTCTACCAACCAAGGTCAAAGATTTCTGCCAAGCAATCATGTCAAGAGGATGAAATTTAAACATGCTGCAAGGAGAGTGAAGCTATCCAAATCTAGAGCCCTAACAATCATTCCAGGATTGAAACTCCAGCCACTTGATGAAGACTTTGATGAAGAGCAACTGCTATTTCTAAGAGCTCAAAAGATATGCTATGCTGCAATTGTGGATGACCACCTTGTAATCAAGTACACTGATGGGAAAGAAATGAAATTCAAACAAGGGGGTTGTCAACATTGGGGTAAATTGTATGAGATAGAAAGAATCGGTGCATTACTGGATTCTAAAGACAAGGTGGAGAAAGGATGGAAGCTGGAATTGATTGACTTTGTGAAAATGAAGAAAGAATATGCTGAGAAGATAAGAAAGGGCTGCTATGAGAAATGGTTAGAAAGGGAGAAAGAAATTGATAGACTGGAGATTGAAGCAGAAAAGCTAAGGGCAAAGGGATTGTGTAGAGTTCAGTTTGATCCCTATGTGGTGAAGTATAGGAGAAGAAATGGAGACAATGTCAATATAAGAATGGACCTACTCAGTCACTATCCTGCCAACATTCTGAAGCCAGTGCTTGAAGATTTCAAAAACTCTATTATGATTGAAGAATTGGATGCTATGACAGAAATCATGAGAGCAGTAGATGAGATTGCAAGAAAGGAGAAAGAAAGGAAACAGAAAGCATATGATGATCTACAAGCCAAAGCAATGGAGATGCAATCAAAAGAAAATGGCTAGTACCTCATCATACTGTAAGAGTATTTATCTTGTAATTTCATTTATGTGTTCAATCAATTCACATACCTGTACTTTTAAAGTTTTATCTTTAATGTATGTTAGGCTTGTTATCAGACATGAAATTGTGACTAAGGGTCTCACTCACAATTTGGGGGAGATTGTTAGTTACAGAGGCATGCCTGTATACATCTAATAACAAGCCTAATTGTTTGTAATGCTTTGCATTACTTACATGACCTCTCAACTGAGGGAACCTCTAGTTGTAGAGTTTCTGTTTGTATTGTACTAGTAATAGGCATCAAATCCTAGTTGTGTAACTGTACAAATAGAGTCTAGAATAATGCTTGAAAGAAGTTCCATGGTTCATGCCTCAAGCAAGGAGTTAAAGACTATCAAATAATCACAGTTGGGATTTGAAGAAATGAAGAATTTGCCTAAGTACCAATTCGAGAAGTATATTTGTTTATTCGAGAAGTCCAGCATTCGAGAAGTTAGGGATTCGATATCTCAAGACACTATTCGATATCTCTGAATACACTGTTCGATATCTCATTCGATATCTCAGGGATTCGATATGTCTACTACTCTATTCGAGAACTCAAGAAGTCAACAAGTCAAGATGGTATTCGAGTTCTCAAAGAGTCAACAAGTCAAAGTTCCATTCGATATCTCAAAGACTCAGAAAGCTAGTCGACAACTCGAGGATTCGATAAGTCAAATGCTCTATTCGACAACTCAAGGAATCCTGATGGAAAAGAGCTATTCGAGAAGTGGTTCGATATGTCACTATAACAGTATTCGAGAACTCGGAGTTATCGATCAAGTCAATTCTAGTTCTCGAATCACTTACTTAGTCACTTCTCGAATACATTCTTGGAGACAAAATACTGAAGAAATTGTACAAGTCAAAAACCTGCAACAAGCCAATGCGCTTTATGGACCACAATCTGTAACGTGCTCTGGAAAGCCTACAAGGAAGCTTGGAGAGATATAGAAGAGACAAGGAGCTAAAGAAGTGGATCTAAACAGGCTTTGCAAAGTCAAATCTGTAACCGTTTGGACGCTTACTCAAAAAGGATAGACAGACTAGAAAGTAATTTGTTTAGCTACCTTATTTGTAGTAAGCAGGCTGTATCCATGTTCTATAAGGACACAGCCTCACTTCATAACTTAGGAACTTTTTGTGAGTCAAGTTTTTCATACACTGTAAGCTATATCTCTCTGAGAAAAACGAAGCTGAGAATACTACCATTTGTATTCACAGATTGTAGCAACCTTTATCTAATATACATTAGATTAAAGTGATATTGTGTCTTGTGTTGTTTATTTATCCGCACCTTAATTTCTGCACACACAGGCACTTATCTGCTACATAGACTCAATCCAAGAAAAGTTCAAGAATCCATTCACCCCCCTCTGTATTCTTTGACCGTGTTCAATACTCAACAATATGCATTGTTTTTTTTGATTGATTCGGGTTACAAGTCTTTGTGGTAGCTGATTTGTCAAATGTGTCATGTATGAAAATTTAAATAGAAAAATAAACTTTCAAAAAATCTCGAGAAAAATAGAAATCAAGTTTTCTCTTCAAATGTTTTAAAAGTGTGGATGAAAATTTTGGAACCCTATATAAGAAGTTTTTATTTGTTTATTTTCTCGAGTGTCCTTAATAGACAACTGATACATATACATATTTATAAAGCATTTTAATCATATAAATAATTAATTAGTTCATAATATAATATTCAATAATACTAATAACTTTGAAAAATATGAAAAGGGTGATGGTCGAAAATGTCCAATCCTCAATTTTCATGATCTTGTTTATCCCATTTCAAAAATTTTGTCCAAAAAATCACGTTTCATGCTACGCAATAGTATGCCATTTCATTTGCCGTATCATGTCTCTAATGTGGCACTTCATGTGCAGCATTAGAGTTGATGTGTCGCATTAGAGTTGAAGCGGCAAACGATGTTCAGAAATAATCATGATGCGGCACACGCACATGTGCATCAGGTGGAATTTTTTGAAAATTCTATGGGACAGACGAAATGCAATATTTTTGGGATATTGGAGGGCCTTCTTCCTTAAAAATGGTTCATTTTGATAATTCTCTCAAAAATATTTTCTTTTATAAATTTTAGTTATTTCTTTGAAAATCGAAGGAACTATAATTATACCTATCTTGAGGGAACTTTTGCATTTTATTTTGTTGTTCAACAACGTAATTACTAACCAGTATTAAAGTATGTATCCGTGGTTCGTCGATGGGGTCTTCTTTTTTAAGTCGTACTCCGTTTGTTCCATTCAATTCTTAACACTTTTTTTGTAATTTTCTGGCACGCATTTTAAGGTGAATTTTAAGAATAGTCCCATAATTTATTTTTGAATTTTTTTATATAAAAATAAAACAATCCTATTTTTATAAAAAAAAATCAAAAATAAGTTACGAAATTATTCTTAAAATCCACCTTAAAAATACGTGGTAAATACCCTGTTTTGAAATGTTAATAAACGGATGGAATGAAGGAAGTATCAGATTATGTAACTATGTATATAGAAACGAATATAATGATAATAATATGTCTCATTTTATAATCAGTAAATGCAGAATGATGTATTTTTTAAAACAATTCTGCAGCGATTTAGATTCAACACGTTCTTTAATATTATTGAAAGGAACCAGACCATTAATAAAGGCTCACCAAACGCTGCTGCACACTGAAAATACACGGTTCCGCCGTTAAAAAAAAGTTATTTCTATAAGTTGTACTTGAAGTAATCAGTGAGTAAGAATTTTGCATTTCTCTTGATAGATTTAAAAAAAATTTTAGGTATACGGTTCATAATTACAATTAGCGGTATTTGCGATGTAGATGCAATTTTTTCCTCAAAACATAAATTAAATTGTAATATTTTTAAATTGTAACCGCAATTGCACTATATAAAACAAAAATCGTGAAAATCGCACCACGAAAACATAGTGCGGTAAGATGCTATTTGTGCGATTTATACATTTAAAAATTACTGATATTAATTATTAGATGAAATAAATAATATTTTTTGATAATGTGATTAAATTCCTAGTAATTTGATTTGCTTAAGTTATTTTGTATAATTTGTATTTATGTATCATTTTGTTATTTAATTTTACAGTTGGTGCCTCAAACTCTACTCTTAGAACATACTAACATAATATCTTGACCATGAAGGCATATTTTGAGAATTTAATATACACTGTTTGTTCATCTAGTTAATTTTAAACCAATCATATCAACTAATAAATAAAAACAAAAACATGCAGATAATTTATAATATTAAATTTATAAATATTAATCTAAATGTTTGTAAAAAGAACTTGGACCTGTTAATTTTAATGGTCTAAGAGCATCTCCAACGGTGTTTTATAAAATGATTGGCTAAATATTGATTATGTAAATTTTGTTGAACCTGTAACGTGTTTTACTCCAATGGGATTGATTATATTGGTTGGCTATATTTTAAAAATGGTATGTTATTATTATTCCAAGTTGTTAAAAATAGAATGTATTATTTTTTATATGGTAATTGATGATGTGAAGTTAAACTACAGGTTGCTAAAGGTTCGACAAATATAGCCAACCTATTGTGGTTATCTATATTTTTACCTAAGAGTTTTGTCCCATTGGAGTGGACAAAATTTTACAAATTCTCTATATATCTTATTTAAGGTAATTTATTTTGAATTTTACCTAAAGGCTTTACACCATTGGAGATGCTCTAACCGTCGATAAACTCATAAAATATAATATACATGATTTGTTAAATATTGCGGTACGGTTTGTACTACGTAATTGATAGGGCCGATCCTAGGATAAGGTAATCAAGGCGAACGCCAAAAAAATAATATAAGTGTAGTAGATTACATAAATTTAGATATATAAATTGATATGCTTATATTTGAATGTGTTTTTGAATACTAAAATTTCTTTTTCAATATTACTGTTCTTTTTAACTATTACTGTTTTGAATATGGATAATTATTTTTTCACGATCTTGAAAAAATAGGGGTACCATTTCAAAAATTCGTCTCGGACACCCAAATCTCTAGGATCGACCCTGGTGATTGAAATTCAAAATCGCAACCTGCACCGCACTACGCATTTTGTCAAGATTTTAAATAGATACCGCACCACAAAAAATAAAAACCACGCTTCGCGGTGTGGTGCGTACGATTTTCGCAATTTGATGAGTTATAAATATTAAAGTTTGCACAAATATATATAGTAGAATCTCGATAAATGATTAACATTATCAAATGAATAATTTTTTTTGATGGATAACGGGGTAAATGAATAATTTCGTTAAATGAATTAGTGAATAAATTTTTATTAAAATCCTTATATAAAGAATATTTACTAAAACTGAAGCAATATGTATTTTATGATATATGTCATATAATAAAAAATCAAAATTCATATATACTCCCTCTGTCCCTCTCATTTCTTTACAGTTACTATTTTGGGGTGTCCCTCTCATTTTTTACATTCCAAAAATAGTAAGTTTCTCCCACTATTACACCCACTATCTCATATAAAAAATAAAAAATACTATTACATCCACTACTTTCCTCCACTATCTCAAATCTATAATTAAATATTAATAGGTCCCACCACTTTACCCACTTTTATCTAACTTTACTCATTTTTTATACAGTTTCTTGGTTTCCGTGTCCATCCCCATGTAAACAACCATGAAGGATGGAGGGAGTATATTTTAATAAAGTCCAACCATATTGTCCATACAATTTTATAAATAGTCTTCAATATGTTAAAATAGTTCGATTACACTATATTTAGTTTATACGTATAATGCATGTATGCATATTAGTGAATGAAGAAAAAAATGATAAGAATTTTGCAATTTTAACTATTACCTTCTACATACATTCGAATATTAAATTTTAAAATATCATTATCATAAGAAAATAAAATAAAATTATTGTCTAAATGAATAAATATTCATTTATTGACAATTGAATAAAATATTTATTTATTGATAAATAAATAATTTCATTAAATAAATGTATTTTTTTGATTCCAAATGTATTTATTTGTCGAGATTCCACGGTAAAATTATAAGCACTTAATTAATCGAGGGTTAATTTTTTTTTTTTTTTTAGGGTTTTAGGCTAAACATGGAGGTAGGGCGGTAAATGAGTCGATACGCTCACGAACAGTTCGGTGTTCGGTTCGAAAAAAGTTCGATTCGAGTTCGGTTCGATTTGTAAACGAGTCGAACATGAACACGATTTTGAGGTTCGTCTCGTAAATGAGTTGAACCCGAACACGACATAGTTCGGCTCGAAAGTTCGCGAACAAGTTCTATTACATAGTTCATGAGCAAGTTCATTAATATAGTTCGTGAACCTTGTTCGTAAATATGGTTCATGAATAAGTTTGTGCACAAATTTCGTATATATACGTTCGTGAACATATTTCTTTAACATTTAACGGGAGTTCTTGAATTCACGATAATTTGTAAATAATTGTATAAGTAAGTGTTACGAAGTAATTTGTTAGTTTGTTTTGTCTATTCATTATATTTTCTTTGTTTAAATTTATAAATTACTTTTATTAATAATAATTTAATTATACATATGTTACATTATAAATTATAACATTAGTTCGTTATGTATTTACTAAACTTGATCCAAAATTGATTCCTTGATAAGTCTAAATTCGAAGCATTTCTCGAGTTTTCAATGTTTCATCCCCCAGTTTTATTTTTATTTTAATTGCATTAAAAAATTTCTAGAAAAAAAAGGTTGAAGTGTTCATGAACAAGAAATCATGAACACTAGTTATGAGATGTTCGTGAATAGTAGCTCGTTAGACATGTTCGTGAGCTGTTCGCGAACATGTTCGTGAATAAAATTTTTCTTAACGAGTCGATACACAAACAAAAATATTGGCTCGATCAAAGTTCGAGTTCGAGTTCGAGTTCGATGTATTTATAACGAGCTGATAAACGAACAATTAAGAGTTCGGCTCGATTCGACTCTTTTACAACCCTACATAGAGGTTAAATACTTAAAATTTCCACAAAGACATCATTGACTAACCTGCATTAATTTAAATTACTTACGTACGCAATTAATAATGCAGTGATTTTATATCTAATTAATAAGTACGAGTGTGACTACTTATAATCGATAGTACCACGTTAACTTCTTGTCAGTCTAGTAGGAGTACTATTTAAATTAGCTTGACTTGACATCGATCATTTTTATATAAATTTTTCGGTCAGATCCAACTTGCAATATAGGAGTTACTCATGAGCATCTACAACGATACACTCTTTCCTTGACCCCTAAAATAAGGATTATTAATAATATAGGAAATTAAAATGATTTTTCATTCCAATGATAATCCCTATATAGATACCTTATATTTTAAAAGTTAAATTTTTAAAATTTAAAAGTTTGAAATTTAAATAAATCAACCAATGGGAAGGGGAGCAGATGACGTGGAGAAAGATAGGGGCTGATATGTGGATCCTCACATGTAGGGATCTATTTTCTCTCCCCTAAAATATATTGGGAAGGGGAGAAGTGGTTGGAGAGTATTTTTTGGAAGAAAATCCCTAAAATTGGTAAGGGACGTGCATCCTTGGAGATGCTATCCTCCATTTTTCCACGTTTTCGTTATGAGCCTGTTTGGCAACTTGATTTTAAGCCATTCATGTGCTTTAAGTAGTTTTTGACCCGTTTGTCAACCCCTGCTTTAAGACGACTTTAAGTTAAAAAACTCCATTAAGTCATAAGTTTCTTTTAGGTACTCTTGACTTATGACCTATGACTTATGGAGTTTTTTTTTTTTTTTTTTAATTTCACGATTCTTGTAAAGTTTAAGTATTATGAATTTAAAATTTTTTTAAGTCAAATTTCACTTTAAGTCAGAATTATTAAATCTCCATTTAATTTTAAGTAAAATTACCCAAACACATCCATTCAACTTAAATTAAACAACTTTACTTTCTCCATTAAGTTAAAAACACCTCCATTAAGTCAAAAGTAACTTATTTTAAGCAATTCCAAACGGTCTCATAAACTCTTTCAAGATAAAGAGGCGGTTTGAGATTGCTTAAAATAAATTACTTTTGATTTAATGGAGGTGTTTTTAACTTAAAGGAGAAAGTAAAGTTGTTTACTTTAAGTTGAATGAATGTGTTTGAGTAATTTTACTTAAAATTAAATGGGGTTTAATAATTTTGATTTAAAGTGAAATTTGATTTTAAAAAAATTTAAAATTCATAATATTTAAACTTTACAAGAATCGTGGGAAAAAAAACTCAATAAGTCATAAGTTATAAGTCAAAAGTACCTAAATGGAACTTATGACTTATATCAGTTTTTTAACTTAAAGCCGGCTTTAAGCCGGTGTACCCAAACAGAGCAAAAGCTCCGGAAAATTAAAAACTCTTTAAAGGAGGTGTTGCCAAACGGGCTGAAGCCAAACCTATGTGACTACTTAAAAATTAATAAAATGCAGTGTTGTAGATTTTGGAAATCGGAACTATTCGGTTGAGGTACCGATTTACGATATATCGGGTGATTCGGTTGAAAAATCGACGATTTATCGGTGATTTTTGCAAAATCATCCTAATCGGTTCCAAAATTTTGACCGATTTTTGGCCGATTTATCGGCGATTTTTCAAAAATCGGCCAATTTCTATAACACGGATCAAAAGACTTAAGTATGAAGAGCTGATTTAAGTACTTATGAAACAAATAAAAGAATATTAACCAAAAGAGCTTGCTCTTTTCACGTTCTCCCTTGTGTAGAACGAGAGATTAGCACAACTGTCAACTAATACTAATGTTTAGGAAACATTGTTACACACAGGCAAATGAGAAGGCACCCCAGGGTGAGGGGGCTAATCTTGGTTCTGAGTAACATTTAGCAGATAATTGATGCCAAACCATACCAACCACAGAAGTGTAGATGCAATTGCAACCTTTAGCTTACCGATTAAAACAATCTTTTGCATAAATAAGCTAGGCATGTCACGTCCTGAACAGCTGCACCATCCAAATATTCACCAACTCATGATTCCAAATAATGCAACTCTTGTCTATTCATGAAAATAATGCAATTCAGTAGCAAGTACAAACCCCACCCAACTGCCTATATTCTTTACATACAACTCTCATAATTCATGTGGCTACAGGGTACGCTGAGTTTGTGTCCACTCGGGGATGTAATAGGCACATGAATACGATGAAATGTACGCTGCGAGCAAAAGAGTGAAACATCATTGTCATTGATCTTGACATGTGCGACAATTTACCCAATGCAGGATGAATGTTTTTTGAAAAAATGGCATTGTGATTTATGTTCCGTTTCATATATTGTTGTTGGAAAAGTAATAGTAACTTATTTTTGAAAAAAGTATTTGATAAATTTTAAAAAGCAATCTTTTGGTTGAAAAGCTGTTTTAGCTAGAGAAAGCATGTCCTCTAATGCTTTTAAAAAAAGTGGTTTTCAGTTTTTGCGAGAAGCAAATTTCAACATCAAATCTCATCAAAAACATTAATTTAATAATTTATAATCAAAATATGCATACATCAAAATAGTACCAAACAGTTATCGAATTTTCGCAATACAACTTATTTTAATAACACTTTTTCCAACAATACGATAATTTTTAATATTAATCCCAAACAAAGCCTTACTAGTAGTTAGCTAGATTTGTTCCTAATCAATACTCTTTATAATAAACGAACCCCTTTTTTTTGGGGCGCAAGTACCAAATTTTGGTTATTATTCGATTTATTTATTTTATTATTATATTTACACATATTTATTTATTTTATTTATACATATAATCATACACCTACTCTAATTACAAGTCATATTACATAATTAAACTTTGATTTATGAGTGAGTGAGTACAATTTATTTATTTGTTTATTTTAGACAAAATCCTTTTATTGTGGCACAATAAACCAAGCATTGATTATCACGCGATTTATTTATTTTATTATTATATTTTTTTTATATATTTATTAGTTATGATTATATCTAAATAATCATTAATCTACTTCTACTATATATAAATCTTATTACAAAATCAAACTTTGTTTATAAGTGAATGTGTACAATTTATTTAATTGTTTTATTAAATTTATTTATTAATTATATTCATATATGACCATTTTTTTTGCTAAGAATATATGACCATTTTTTGTTTGGACTGCCAAACTTTAGTTATCATTAGATTTATTTATTTTATTATTATAATTTTATAAATTTATAAAGAAAATAACAAACTCGTGCGCTAGTTGCTCTTATTTCGTATTTTCGTGATACACAATTATCCGCACAAAGCACGCCTGTTTAAATCTTAGTTCATACCTCATACGTATATGTTAGAGCAAATACAATGCAATGCTATCCTTAATACTATTGCTATATTATAGCACCAAGTGCTAAAAAACTCATCTCCAAAGAGGTGCTATAGTTGAATGCATCCTTGGTGTTATTATTGCTATATTATGCATCGTTGGTGCTAAATTTGAAACCAAGGACATCCATGCCACATCATCATTTAACTAGAATGAGATAAGTTTATTCAGAATATTCAATAGAAGTTAAAAAAGTTAAGTAAAAGTTAAAAGAGTTGTTAAATTTAAAACTAGTTATAGAACTAGCTTTGTAGGGTGAGTTTTATTTTAGCACCAAAATTCATTTTTTGATTCTATATTATAGTAATATCAATAGCAATTTAGCATCTAGCATTGAACTTGCTCACAATTTTCCAAAATGTGGTTAAAAGGTCCCTCATTCAACTTTAATTGCACATGAAATCCCTCCAAATAATGAGACAGCCATCGACAACTGAAATTTGAATCATTTGCATGTGCAAAACTGCAGTCTTAATAACAAAGAACGAGCAACTGAAAACAAGATTTAAGCATTAACCACCAACTTAGGAAGTGCCTGTGGTAAATTCTTCCATATTGATGAAACATAAAACAGAAGTTAATCATTTCATTCTTTAGACAAGTAGTATGATATTTTCTTCGGACAAATATGATCATGTTTAAAAATTCTTCAAAACCAACTAAACCACTTTAGAATTTCGACCCACATTGTCTCAACATAACAGGGTCAGGCATTTAGGCTTTTCAATGATGCACTCCTGTCCTTTGTTTTTCCATGTTGGTAGATAGTCAATATTTTAGAACATAGACTATACTGATCACTGAACACAATCAGAAGATTACCAGATCGGAATGCAAATGCCAACCACCAAAAACAAGGATTACCCAGTGTCTAGGACTCCAGGTCTCACCTACATAAACAAATTATACCTCTTCATCACAGCAAAACCCGGTTCAAAACAGACAACACTAGCCAAATGCCAAGAATAACACTTACGCCAAAAACAACCAATCACATTTTTGGGTTCTAATTACACAAGCCAACATAAGAAGAAAAGAGAATAAACATTTCAATTAATTATATAATTTTAATATAATATCTGGGTATTTTATCGAACTCACATTGTTGAGAGTCGAATTTGACCACTTGACAGATAGTTCAGTCAATTGAAGCCATGTTTACTCATATTAGCTGTGTCAATTTCAATCATCAACAAAACAGCGTGTATATATATAGCATAAAGATCCAATATAATTGTCATTACACTCTCAAACAACTGTCATAAAATTATTTACCAAAAAGTTATCTACCTGCTATTACCTCAACAAAATATTACAGTCACTGGACGGCAGATAATACTTTTTCAAGAATACTTAATCCTACAACAGAAACAGTTGATAATCCCAAACTAAGTCCTATCAAAAGCTTGTACTTTTATCCTCCACAGATTCGATGGTACAAGAAATCCCTGACTAGTACATGAGCTATCCACAGAGGCAACACTAATAGACATGAATCGAAAACCTGACATAAACTTGACAATATAACAGAATATTGTCAGTTTGTCGCCAGGCATATATTAATTTACTCCTGTAGACTGTAAAGGGGTTTCAATCCGATCGTTCCTAGGTATGTACAACCATACATGTACTGAGGGTCGTAAATTTTCACAACTCAATGAAATCTTAAGATAGTAAAAATAAGATTTTGAGATGCGGAATTAAATTACGGAATCTTCTCAAAACTTAAAAAGATAAAAGCTTCTGATCTCTAAAAAAATATAATGAATTCTCAGCTTCTAAAATTCTGATATCTTTTATGATTCGATTACATTCCTCTGACGTTTTAAAAGTTTACATCAGCTCCTATTTCAAGTTGAAGATACACATATCACATTAAAGCATGGAACTATTCCTAATCTAATTCAACTTGCTGCTCCTCATCTTCAGCACATTAGGAGTTTCAGTATAATTCGGAATATATTCTACTAAATTAACATAAAAAATGTTGTAAAGTAATTGACTATTCGTCTATGCCAACATCAAAAAATATAGTCTCGTTTCTTACTTCTCATAGAACCCTGATCTTGTTATGCTGAACAATGTGTATTAATAATCATCAAACAGAAACAGAAGATAGAGATTAAGAAGTATATGAAACATGCAAAAACAACCAAAAACAAGGACTACTCAATTCATTGTTAAGACAACTTGATCATACCCGTTAATACAGCATTCCCTTTACACAGCATCATCTAACATTATTTACACAAAATAGTTTCAACCGAAGTCTCAAACGTCCAAGTTCTCCATTTGAATGCTACTCTTGAGAGGCACATACTCGCCAAGATATCCACCAAGGTGGTCATACAAAGCACTCTTATCAATCCCTTCATGATGATAACTCTTGCAAACATAATAAAACACACTCTGCACCAACAAAGCAACCAAATTCACAATCACCAACACCACAACCAAAATCCCACCAACGACAACCTTTCCGAAAACACCAAGACTCCCACCATAAACCACCAAACCCCCAAAAACCCCATTAATCGCAGCACAAACAATCAAATACCCGGAAACCATCACAACCGCCATCCAAGTCTTCCCCTTTAACAACTTATAACTCTTCCTAATCGCAGCAAACCCGTAAACAGGTTCAACAACAGACACCACACTAGCCAAATGCCACAATGCAGTAACATAAACATGAACAACAACAAACATTAAAACAACCACAATCATACAAAAAACAAACCCATTATTCTCCTTGGTATCGAAAGCGAAAATCAACAAAACAAGAAACCCAACAATAAAAACAGAATAATAAAACACCATAGCAACAATAACCCATAAATAAGTAACAAAAAGCCTCTTCAAAACACTAGGAACAGCAGCAATAATAGACCCAAATGAAAAGGGCTTAGAAGTATACAAAGAAGCAACAGTAAACACAACAGCAGCAGTGGAAAGAAGTGAAAAAGCAAATAAAAAGATTAAATAAAAGAACTGAAAAACAAGAAGTTTAGTAAAAAGTGAAGAATCTGAGCCATAGGGGCTTAAGAGATTTGATAAAAGAGGGTGTGTCAAAAGGGTATGAGCTAAAATTGCAAAAGAGAGTGGGAAAATTAGGGTTAGTGTGATTTGAATGAAGGTGTTAAGGGAGTGTTTGGGGATAAAAATTGATTCTTTAAAGATTCTTGAAATTGTTAGGAACTGAAGCTCTTCTGGTTCAAGATCCATTAGGTAATTTTTGGGGTTGAAGGTGTCATGTTTAGATTAAGATCTTGTGAAGCAAATATAAGTCATCTTTTTGTGCAAGCTGTAACAGCAGATTCAGGCGCAAAATTTTCGGTTTTTTTTTCATAGTTTCTAAATGCAGGTCATCTTTACTGAATGCAGGTCATTGAGATTACTAAAATAACCTTCCTCATTTTTTGTGCAAACTGTATACAATCAATGGATTCTCCTCCTTTTTTGTGCAAATTGTACCATTTTCTAGGTTTTTGTGGTAGTGTCGTATGTATCAATTCATCTGCACGGTATTTTAATACAATAACTTATTATATCTTTGTTATAATAACTTTGTTATTGTGTTTCATAATTTTTCTTCCATTTTATACACATATAATAATCTTAACTTTAAATATATTCTTCTCATTTTCAAAATAGCTTTACCATTACATAATATGGTGACCTAAAGATGTGTAAGGTAGTGTTCCCATCATATTGACGTGGTTCTAGATCTTAATAACAAACAGTAATATATATGTAATTATATATTAACATGTTTGTGTATGTCTCTTTAATTTGTAAAGTACTTCAAATTGCATGTATAATATATAATAGTATTTTGATCTCTTTTTCTTTTTAATCATTCATGAGTATTTAAAAATAATCATTTTCTTAGTTTACAAAAGTTGCGACTAATAAATTAACTTGGTTATGTTATACATTTTCTTTGTTTATAATATTTTAGTATAATATAAATTCACTGTATGTATAAATCATTTTCTTTGTTTATAAATCATTTTAGTATATATTTTCTTTGTTATATTATACATTTTTTTCGTTTATATATCATTTTAGTATATTATAAATTTACTATGTTTATAAATCATTTTCTTTGTTTATAAATCATTTTAGTATATATTTTCTTTGTTATATTATACATTTTGTTTGTTTACAAATCATTTTAGTATATTATAAATTCACTATATTTATAAATCATTTTCCTTTTCTATAAATCATTTTAGTATATATTGTCTTTGTTATATTATACATTTTCTTTGTTTGTAAATCATTTTAGTATATTTTAAATTCACTATATTTCTAAATCATTTTTTTGTCCATAAATAATTTCAATAATTTTCTTTGTTATATAATACATTTTCTTTGTTTATAAATTATTTTAATATACTATAAATTAATTATATTAAATAGATATATTATCATGTTTGTGTGCAATTTTATGTAATGTAAATTTATGTTACTTGAAATTGCACTAGGTAAGGTCATGATTTTTTTAAAGTATTTTTGAAGAAACATGCAAATATTATATTTGATTAGTAAATTAATTGTTTGCTTCTTACTTGTTACATTGTTTGTGATGTTACATTGATATGTAATTTTGTGAGGACTTTTTTAATATAATTTTTGATACTTACTATATATTTTTATCGTGTATTTAATATAGAAACATGAATTTTATTATCTATTAATTATCATTTCAACACAAATTATTTCTCACAAATTTTTCAAAAATAAACATATATTTGAAATGTTTTTTATAAAAACAAAATCGTAAATTATATATAATGAAAAAATAAAAATAATAAGTATTACTAAAAATAAAAAGTCTTTTAACTAGCACAAATCGAAGTAGCGAGAAGGCTAGAGCCAACCTCAAATATTAATTGTATTAATTTAAAATATTTGAATTCTAAAACTATAAAAATTTTAATGATGTAATATACCTATTTTAAATTGAAAATATGGATATTTTTAAATAAAATAAACAAGAATAAAACAAATTGTTCATGTTATCATAAATTGTTCATGTTATATTATGTTTCATCCATACATTTTATTTAATTTATTTAATAACACTAATAAATATGCACGGGAGTCAGCAAAACCACGACAGGCTCAACCGCATACATTTAATAGGGTATCATGGAAAAAGGGGTTTAAATGTAATATCCATGAACTGCATTCAGTAAACATGACCTGCATTCAGCACCACCCTTTTTTTTAAGCAATGCTATGCGTTCAGAACTTCAGATTGTTCTCTAAAATAAACTTAAGTGTTCACGTATTTATAGAAATCGGTCGATTTCAATAAATTTACCAAAAATCGGTCAAAATTTTGGAACCGATTTGGCCGATTTTGCAAAAAACATCGATAAATTACCGATTTTTCAACCGAATCACCCGATAAATTGTAAATCGACACCTCAATCGAATAATTCCGATTTCCGAAATCTACAACACTGATTACGAGTAACTTTTAACCATGTTATTAACAAAATTCTATAAAATATACATTTAATTAAATTATATCAACAAAATATATTATATCAAACAGAATCGGTAGGAAACCCATAAATATATAAAGAATTTTAAAATTTTTAGAACTTGCCTTTTGTTGATAATCCGAATGCTAATTGGAGGAATCCAATAAATCAAATCAAAAATAAACCTAATAACCAATTTATTAATTGAAATTTTAGCACGAGAATATAAAGAATATTTTGTTTACAAAATACAAAATTTTCATTTGCAAGAATTTGTTTGAAAAATACAAATTTTAATTTGCAAGAATTTTTGTTAAGTTAAAATATCATATATTCAACATTCCTTCAATTTTAATAATTCAATAAATGAGAATATTAGGGGTACGAGGAACTCGAATCTGAAATCTTTCGCATTAAGAGCTCTAATACTATTTTAAGTTACCAGTTTTTCTAAATTCATAAAATTTTAAAATATTAGAGAATTCGGATTAAAGAAAATGCCTGAATTAACAAAATTTTAATATAAATCTGCCATTAAACTCGGTTAACATATCATTATTTTAATATAAATTAATCTCTACTACCTACTTTAACCATTTTTTGATATTTGTTCCTGTAGCTGTGATGCAATGATCCAGTAAAACTTTCTTTTCTTTTGTACGCTGTTTCCAATTTTTTTTTTTTGCTAAGCTGAGTATATTAAAAAGAAAAAGAAAAACAGGGATGACCATTCCTCTATGACAGGCCATAGAGGAGGACTATCTATAATCAATCTTTATGAAGGATTGAGAATAGAAAAGAAACAACAATGCAAAATCACTAGCTAGTCCCTAGCCAAGCAGTCCTTACATAATTAGAAGAATTATTAGCAAACCAAGTGGAGCTAAAAAGCCTAGATTTTATATCGCGAACGATATTAACAAATAATTTTCCCGGGCTAGAAAAACCTTTGTCATGAGCTCTAGCATTTCTTTCTCGCCAAACATGGTAACAAAAAACCTGCGCGATGAGCAGCAGAAGATGTTTTTGCATGCTGTTTGTGATATTACCCCAGGAAGCAAGCAGGCTAAGCCATGTGTGCTCACGGACAATGGTGCCAACAAGATTAGCCAACTTCTGCAAGACGAACAAACTGTAATCACAAGTGACGAACAGATGGTCCGTACTTTCCAGCCCTCCAACACAAAAATAGCAATGTGGAAGAAGATCAATGCCAAAGGAGATAAGTCTTTGCAAGGTATTCAATCGACCATGACACACGACCCATTCGTGGTGTGCATAACGGTTGATTTTTAGTTTATGCCAAACATAGCGATGCCATGGAACCTCAAGAAGTTTAAAGCGAATGGAGTCCCAAATATGTGAAGTACGGATTTTGTGAAGTGCAACACCGTTCCATAGAATTCTATCTTGGACATTCAAGTCAAAATTTGGAAAGTCGAAGTTTTTTTAACCAATGCAGTAAGGCAGGATGCACATGGTGGTGTCTGGTATTTGGGGTTGGGAGATGCCATACTCCTGTAGACAAAATATCATGAACAGAGGCATTAGCACACAAGTTAGCTTGAGTAATGATGTAGTCAGTGTTCGAAGTAGCTAAGCAATGACCTCTCCACCATGGATCAAACCAGAGAGAGGTGTTGCAACCATTACCAATTGTGTACTCTAGGAAACTAAGGGCAATTGGCCTAAGTTTAAGAATTTTTCGCCAGATCCAAGAACAGTCATTAGGCTCGGACATTGTCCAGAAATAACATCGTTTCAGAACCGTAGAATTAATCCAAGTGGCCCATAGAGTGTTGGCTCCACGAATCACTTTGCACAAGTGAAGAAGAAGCTGAGCCCGATTCCAAGACCTGGAGTCTTTGATGCCCAAACCCCCTTCATTAATAGGTAAAGTCACAGTAGACCAGCTTACCTTAGCACCCCCTTTGACATTAGGGTCTCCTTTCCACAGAAACCTAGTAAGGATGGTTTGAATACGACTATGCACAGCAGCTGGAAGAAGGAAATGGTTGGTCTAGTAAGCTTGCATTGAGAACAAAACACTTCTTATTAACTGCGTTCGACCAGTTAAAGAGAGAAACATAGAAGTCCAAGAAGTAATTCTTTGAGTAATCCTATTGATTAGAGGGATACAATCATTGACACCTAGCTTGGTAGAAATAAGTGGCACCCCTAGGAATTTTACAGGAAGCTGACCATGAGGGATATGAAACTCGTTATCAAACCAAGTTACAATCTCAGGTTTGCAGTTGGCAAAGAAGGCAATACTTTTGTGAACGCTTGGATGCAGACCACTTATATTAGAGAACTGAGTGAGACAGTTCATTATGTGATGAATAGAATCTTTATCTCCATGCGAGAAGAGGAGAATATCATCAGCAAAGAATAGGTGGGAAAGATCCAAATCCTTACATCGCCAATGATGTTTGTACGAAGGAGGTTTATTTTTCAATAAGCAGGACAAAACATTCATAGCTATGGTGAAAAGATAAGGGGACATAGGGTCCCCTTGTCTAAGCCCTTTTCTTCCTTTGAAGTAACCTTGTAAGCTCCCATTTATCTTAACTGAGTATTGAACTGTAGAAATAGCAGCATACACCCAATTCCGAAACTTAAAAGGAAATATAGAAAATGATTTATTTTTTTTTCTCTTCAAATTTTTTCAAAAATGGGGAAAAAAAATTGGAAATACTTATAAAGAGAACTTCTTCCCTAATTTTTAGCTTTCTTTTTTTTTCAAAAAATTATTCTAGAACAAGTTATGGAAATTATTCTTTACCTTTCTTTTCATTTCTTTCCAAAATTTGTTTTTGGAACACAAGTGGTAATATAAATTTAAAAAAGTACACCACATACGTTAATTAAAACAAGCTTAAAACCCGTGCGATGCACGGATTTTTTTTTAAAATTATATGAATTTTTTCATTAATTTAAATTATTTTTTTAAAACATGAATTTTGGAGTCTTAAATTTTTATATGAGATGATTTGATAATAATTATATAAATGTTATCTGTGATATTTCTAAAAAAAAAGGAGTGATTATAGTTAGAAAATATAGAAAAGATGATAGGCTTGGTAAAAAAGGTAATCGGTTAATTATTAGTCCCTCCGTCCCATCCATTTGTTTACATTTTTGAAAGAGTGCCTGACACGCATTTTAAGGTGCATATAAAATATAGTTTCGTAACATTTTTTTATAATTTTATGATTTTGAATAAAAGTAGAATGTTTATATTTTTATTCAAAAAAATAAAAATTCAAAAATAAGTTATAGAACTATACTTTATATGCATCTTAAAAGGCGTGTCAGACACTCTCTCAGAAACGCAAACAATTGGTTGGGATTGAGGGAGTAGTAATTATACAATTATTAATTTATTATATTAAATAGAATTCTCGTGATATGATTAGAGAAAGAGAGGAATTAGTTAGAGAAAATTAAAAAGGTAACATGTTCTAGGTGAAAAAGGTAACTGATTAATTTATAGTAATTATAATTTAATTACGTTATTTTACTAAATATAATTGCTCGTAATGTTTTTAGAAAAGGAAAAATTAATATTGTCCGTGATATTTCTTTTAAAAGAAGGATTTTAGTTAGAAGATGTAGAAACGATGATACGTTTTAGCTGAGAAAGGTAATTGATTAATTATTAATATTATAATTTTATTAGTTTATTGTATTAAATAGAACCGCCCGTGATATAACTGGAAAAAGAGAGATTTTAGTTAGAGAAAATAGAAAAGTTAACGTGAAAATTAAAAAGATGACATGATTTATGTGAAAAATGTAATTTATTAGTTTACAGTAATTATAATTTAATATTGTTATTTAAAAAAAATAAAATTGCTCATAGTTTTTAGAAAATGAGAAATTAATGTTGCCCGTGATATTTAAAAAAAAAAGGAAATTTAATTAGATAAAAGAGAAAAGATGATACGTTTTAGCTGAAAAGGTAATTGGTTAATTACTTCTATTATGATATTATTATTTTATTTTTAGTAAATAGAAATGCCCGTGATATAATTGGAAAAAGAGAGGTTTTAGTAAGAGAAAGGAAAAAAGGTAATGTATTTTGACTGAAAAAGGTAAACGTCCATGATATGATATAATTGAGAAAAAAGAGATTTTAGTTAGAGAAAAAGGAAAAGGTAATGTGTTTTAGTTGAAAAAGGTAATTTATTAGTTAATAGTAATTAAAAGTAATTACATAATTATGTTATTTTATTAAACAAAATTGCTCGTAGTGTTTTTGTAAAAAGGAGAAATTTTAGTTAGATAAAATGTAAAAGATATTATATTTTACCTAAAAAAGGAAATTATTTAGTTATTGAAAAATAGAAATGGTAATATGTTTAACCTAAAAAAGGAAATTGATTAGTTAGTAGGATGAATTTAATCTGTAATTGAGTAAGGCTAAATAAGAAAAATCAACAGGTACCGTACCGACCGACCGACCAAACTTTTAATGTTTCGACATTTATATAATAGAATAGATTTGGGTTTAAACGGGTTCTCTATTTAAGTTTTAGAAATATTAATTTGGAGTTAAATAATTCTCATTTAGGATTCAAATGGTTTCATTTTAGATTTAGAAATATTCAATTTTTTATTTAAATTTTTAAATTTATTTGTATTCCCTTAGCGATTTAACTGTTAACCTTTGAGTTTCAACTTTTCCATTTTGGGTTTTAGAATAAACCGTTTACGGACTTAGGGTTTAGGGTTTAAGGTTTTAGGGTTTAGGGTTAAGGGTTGTAAACCTTAAACCCTAATTTATCCTGATTTTTAAAAATCGAGATTGGTCCCCGATTATTTAAAAATCAGGTCGCCGAACTCTTTAAAATATTCAATTTTTAATTAAAATTTTAAGTTTATCTATATTCCCTTTAGGGTTCAACTTTTCAATTTTCGGTTTTAGAAATATTCAAAATGACTAATAAACATTTGCTTATAATTTTTGCAAATACATATTTAGCAAAAATAAATAAATAAATTTAATGAAATATTCAAAATGACGAATACATCGTATACGAATTTAGGACTCGATAAGACTCGATAAGGAAACACAATTTCAATTGATGTTTTGATTATAAATTTAATTTTTTTAAATATATCTGTATACCCTTAGGGGTTCAACGGTTTACCTTTGAGGTTCAATTTTTCCATTTTGGTTTTTTAGAAATATTCAAAAAGACGAATAAACCGTATACGAATTTAGGACAACCCTAAACCCTAGACCTCAGCCCTGATTTTTTAAAAATCAGACCGTCGGACTCTGTAAAATATTCAATTTCCCTTTGGGGTTCAACTTTTCTATTTTGGGTTTTAAAAATATTCATAATGCCGAATAAACATTTGATTTTACTTTTTGTAAATATATATTTAGCAAAAAAAGGTTAACATTTAATTTATTTTAAAGAAAAAAACACCAACGCATGTGAAACATGCGTATACAGAAAGAATTATTTATTTATTTGAAAATTGAAACGGTTCAACATGCACGAAATGCGTATGTGACAACGCAAACCTGGCATCAGGCCCAATCCTTACTTTTTTGGGGCCCTAGGCAAAAGAATAATTGGGGCCCTTTTCAATAAAAAATTATGAAAATTCAAAACCACTAAAATTTTATTAATAAAATTACAATATCCAAGTATATTACATAATAATTCATAGAAAATGAGTTCTACGAGCTTTCCATAATAACATCAAAATCAATATTTTTCAAGAGTTCCTTCTCGATTGAACATATTATTCATATGTTCAGTACTATTTTCGTGTTGCTGGAACCTCTCACTAATATGCTTCCAATCAGGTAAACCCTCATTTGCTAACAAAGTTTTGGTCGTACTAGTATTAGATTTAAACAACTTGCAACAAAAATAGAAAAGTTTATCAACATGTTTAGAATAAACCAACCATTTTCAATCACTAATCTCACCGTCGTCGGTCGATAGAGCAGTGCCAATAATAAGATTTTTGAGACAAGAGAACCCTTAAATTCTCAATTTCAGATTCTCCGAACAACTCCAATTCATCGATGCTAATGCTTGTGAGTGATACACTATTCAACTCTGCACTTTGTCTATATTTAAATTGAATAAAAAATTTCCCGTTGCCATGAGGAGGTCTAATTTTCAAGAAGACTTAATGATATATAGCAACGATTTAATTCTTGAGAAGTATTGAAATTTAATGATGGGTGGAGAAAATTTTAAGAAAAGTAGTTTGGCCATGAAAGAAAGGGGGAGAAGATGAGGAGCTGAGAAATTAATTTTGTACAAACGAGACCAAAGCCTGAAGAGTGCTAAGTGATTGTTCTGGATTTTAATTTTTGGGCCTTTCCATTTTACTTATTTATCATTTTTTCTCTACTTAAAAATAATGCCTCTTAGCAAAAAACAAATCTACTATAATTAAGAAACCTAAAAAAATTGGGCCCTATTTTAAGTTTGGGCCCTAGGCCATTACCCCTCTAAACTACCCTCAGAACCGGGCCTGCCTGACATGCGTGGTCAGTAATAACTTTAAAAAAATAAAAATATTCAAAACCAACGCATGAAGTAAATGCATAATGCTTCCTTCGCATCCTTGTTATGCGTATTCAGAGTAAATTATACTTGCCACACGCAACATCAATATGTGTTAGGAATATGTTGTAGTTGATGATAACTTAACATTCAAGCAAAATTGTATAAGTCAAGTTTTGTAACTGTCAACGGATAAGACCTTATAACTCTATCCGTTGACTGGTAGCTCATCAACGGATGAGGTTTTGTAGCATACTGCAATATCTCTATTTATCAGTTGATAGTGTCTTTATTCAGAGTCATGTTGACCATCAATGGATAGGCAGAATAGGGTAGCCAATTGTAAATAAGCTATGCTATGTAATTCTGTCTAAGTGAAAATGTATCAACGGATGAGAACAGGGCTCTATCAACGGATACAACTCAAATCTACTCGATCAACGGATACAGCTCAAACTACCATCAACGGATAAGTAGACACAACATCAACGGATAATCATTGTCACTTTATCCTATGCTAGGAATTAGCAGTTGATAAGGACAGGTTTGACTGACAGATCACATGGGTTGATAGTAGGTATAAAAAGCAATATGGCAGCCATACTTTGGAAACACAGAAGAAAGAAGCATTCCATTTACACAGTACATACAAGAAAGGTGCAGGGGACATATCTGTTCACAAGGACAACCTTTCGGCTACATGTGGATTTGGAGTGGAGTAGCAAGTCAACTTGAATTAGATTAATATTATCTTATTCCTGTAGCACTTGTAAACTTGGAATATATAACCAAGTGTAGCAACTCTTTAGATTGTAAGAAAACATACACATTTGCTTAGGGTTTCTTGAATATCTTTAGAAGCAAAGAGTTGTAAACACAGAAGCTGTGTACATTTGTATCACAGGGTTTTCTTCGAATAAAAGTCTCAGGTGTTACATTTAACCACCTGATTTTTTATGTGTTTATGAACCATTTCTTATTCAGCAATTATTTCCTTATAGATTTCTGTGGTTTTTATCAGAAATTTATAATTATCAAGAATTGTATTCAACCCCCCCTTCTACAATTATACAAGTGTGTAATCTGGGAATAACAATATGCAACTACTGATCCAACAGTATGAGCACTTCCATTTCAAGAATGGAGAGACATTGAATGATACATTTAGTAGATTTCAAAAGCTACTGAATGGCTTGAAACTGTATGGAAGAATCTACCAAGTGAAAGATTCTAATCTCAAATTTCTGAGATCACTGCCCAAAGAGTGGAAGCCTATGACTGTTTCTCTAAGAAACACTCAAGAGTACAAGTCATTTACTCTTGAAAGACTCTATGGAACTTTAAAGACATATGAACTAGAAATGGAGCAGGATGAAGAAATTGAGAAGGTCCAAAAGAAAAGTGGGTCAGTTGCACTTGTTGCCAACTTGGAGCAGAAGGAGGAAAAGAGGACTGAAGCTGCTAAATCTACACCAAACAGGGAGGTTTGTGAAGGTAGAACAGAATCAAGCAAAAGCAAGGAAAAGGTGTCTGAAGAAATGAGTGTCCTACAGCAGGATGAATTGGATGAGATAGATGAGCATTTAGCCTTTCTATCTAGGAGATTCTCTAAGCTAAAATTCAGAAGAAACTCTGGGGTGGCCAAGCCATTTAACAAGGATTTTTCTACAAGCAATTATGTGGATAAATCCAAAATTAAATGCTATAATTGTGGTATTGCTGGTCACATGATAAGTGAATGCAGGAAGCCTAGATCTGAGAACAAGGGAAAGTCAACTGAAACTATTGACTACAAGAAGAAATACTTTGATCTTCTCAGACAGAAAGGAAAGGCATTCATGACCCAAGAGTATGACTGGGCTGCTGATGGAAATCATTCTGATGATGATGCTGAGTTTGTCAACCTTGCATTAATGGCTGATTCTGAGCAGGAAGCAAGTTCAGCTAGCAATCAGGTATTTTCTACTAATCTCTCTGAGCTCACCAAAGAGGAATGCAATAGTGTTATAGATGATATGTCTACTGAACTATATCACTTGAGTGTTACTCTTAAATCACTTACTAAAGAGAACAATAGGATTAAAGAAACTAATCAGTTCTTAAGTGATAGAAATGCAGTTCTGGAAGTTCAATTTCTAGAATTTGAGAAAATGAGAGTTGATTGCAATGATGCTAAAAATGAACTTGAAGCTGTGTTAAAAAGAGAATTGATCTTAAGAAACCAGCTTGAAAAAGAACAAGGAATAATTGCTAAATTTCAAAGTTGTAGGAATATTTCTCAAAACATAATAGAAGTCCAGGGAATAGAATCATTTGTAAGGGATACCTGGACTCAGAAGAAAAAGGAGCTAGAACCTTGCCTTGAGGATCTAGAGACTATTTGTGAATCAACGGATAGTGATCATCCGTTGACAGATGAACCATCAACGGATGAGAGGTATCCGTCGACTAACAAAAAGTCTGTTAGTAAGAAGGAACTCAAGAGACTGAACAATCAGTATGGTCCAGTAGCCAAGAACTTTGTTTCTGGTGAAAGTAGCCAAGCCAAATCAAGTGAGAAGGCTAAGGCAGGTGATTTACCCAACAAAAAGGCTGTTGGTAAGTCAGTTAATGAAAAGGTAGAGACTGAGGGTAAAAAGAAAAAAGAACAGAAATGGTAAGATAGGCATTAACAAGAAAAACAATTATTCTCCTGACAAGTTTGCTCCTAGGAAAACTTGTGGTAATTGCAATAGTGTCAATCATCTATCTTCTAATTGCAAGTCTGTTAAAAGGACTCCTGTTCATGTACCTCAATCTATGCCAAGTATGCCTGCAATGCATGTTATGCCTGGTTTGTATCAGAATGCTAGTTTTTCAAATCCATATGTGAACATGCCATATGTGCCTAATCCTTATTTTCAATCTGTGAATATGCCACAAATGTCATGGAGCATCCCCAGCATGGATAATATGTATGCCAATTTTTCACAAATGCATGCATCAAATATTTATGCAAATGAGCATCTGTCTAAACCTATCACTCAAGCATCTACACCCAAAGTGAAGATTGCCAAGAGTGTAAAGCCTGTGTTGTTTCTACCAAGAAAAACAACAATGTGGTTCTGACAGGCTTTAGAAAAGGAAATGTTTACATAGCTGACTTCAACTCAGTATGCTCAGAATCCATTACTTGTCTCTTCAGCAAAGCAAGCAAGGATGAGAGTTGGCTATGGCATAAAAAGCTGTCTCATTTGAATTTTAAAGTAATGAATGATTTGGTAAGAAAGGATCTTGCTAGAGGAATCCCTCAATTGGAGTTCATCAAAGATGGACTGTGTGATGCCTGCCAATTAGGAAAGCAAAAGAAATCATCCTTCAAGAGCAAGACAGAGTCATCTATTGTTAAGCCCCTTCAATTGCTGCATATGGACTTATTTGGTCCAGTAAATGTCATGTCCATCTCAAAGAAGAAATACTGTCTGGTGATTGTGGATGATTTCTCTAAGTTTACATGGACTTTCTTCCTGCACTCCAAAGATTGTGCAAGTGAAATCATCATCAATCATCTCAGACAAGTAAACAATGGTTCTGAAGTAAAAGTACAAAGAATCAGGAGTGACAATGGCACTGAATTCAAAAATTCCACAATGAATATTTTCTGTGAAGAGAATGGAATTGTCCATGAGTTTTCTGCTGCTAGAACACCTCAACAAAATGGGGTTGTTGAAAGGAAAAACAGAACTCTCATTGAAGCAGCTAGAACAATGTTAAGTGAATCAAGATTGCCAACATATTTCTGGGCTGAAGCTGTCAGCACTGCCTGCTTCACTCAGAATATTTCCTTGATCAATCAAGCTAGAGGAATGACTCCTTACCACTTATTCACCAACAAGAAACCAACGTTAGCTTTTCTCCATGTCTTTGGATGTAAGTGTTTTGTGCTAAGGAATCATGGAGATAACTTGGGCAAATTTGAAGCAAAGGCAGATGAAGCTATCTTTGTTGGGTATGCAGCAGGGAAAGCCTATAGAGTCTACAATTTAAGAACCAACATTGTCATGGAATCTGTACATGTTGTGTTTGATGATCAGAAGATTCTAGGTCTGAATGATGAAGGCTTCCATGAAAAGTTGAGATTTGAAAATGAGGTAGAAGGAAGAATGTACATTGATGATGATGAGGAAAATGAAGATCATGACCTTGGAAATTCACCTAGAGCTGTTGGTCCAACTAGAAGTGATGCTAACACTGGAAATGAAGCATCCGTTGACAGTCATACTAGATCATCAGATGCATCCGTTGACAGACATTCTCATGTATCCGTCGACAGGCAAAATGGAGCATCCGTTGATAGACAAAATGATGCTTCTGTTGACAGTCAACTTCATAATTCCTCAAGGACAACAAACTCAGGGGGAGTTTCTCAAAGTCAAAACTCAATATCCAATCAACAATATCATACTCACGTAGATGAAGCAACCTCATCTAGATCAAACCTTCCACCTTCAAGAAAATGGACCAGAGATCATCCTTTTGAGTTAATCATTGGTGACTCAAACTCAAGAGTCCAAACTAGGAGAGCCACACAAGAAGAATGCCTATACAGTAGTTTCCTGTCTCAAGAGGAACCTAAGAAAGTGGAGGATGCTCTTCTAGATCCAGATTGGGTCTTAGCAATGCAAGAAGAGCTAAACCAATTTGAGAGAAATAAAGTATGGAAGCTTGTGCCCAAACCTGATGATAGAGGTATCATAGGTACCAAATGGGTTCTCAAGAATAAGACTGATGAAAATGGCATAATTGTGAGGAATAAAGCTAGATTAGTGGCAAAGGGCTATTCTCAAGAAGAAGGAATAGATTTTGATGAAACTTTTGCACCAGTGGCAAGACTTGAGGCCATCAGAATTTTCCTAGCCTATGCAGCACATGCCAACTTCAAAGTCTATCAGATGGATGTTAAAAGTGCCTTTCTAAATGGGGAACTGGAAGAAGAGGTATATGTCCATCAACCTCCTGGCTTTGAAGATCCAGAATTTCCAGATTATGTATATCTTCTCTTGAAAGCACTTTATGGTTTGAAGCAAGCACCAAGAGCCTGGTATGACACTTTATCTCAATTTCTTCTGGAAAATCACTTCACTAGAGGTACAGTAGATAAAACTTTATTTCATAGAAATGTCAATGGTTCTTCAATACTTGTTCAAATCTATGTAGATGATATTATTTTTGGGTCTACAGATGAGAAGCTTTGTAAAAGGTTTGCCAAACTTATGCAAAGTAGGTATGAAATGAGCATGATGGGTGAATTAACTTACTTTCTTGGCTTACAAGTAAAGCAAGTTAATGAGGGAATTTTCATAAGTCAAACAAAATATATTTATGATCTCTTAAAGAAATTTGACTTAATGGATTGTGCCTCTGCAAAAACACCTATGGCCACTGCAACTAAGCTTGAGTTGAATACTAAGGAAAAATCTGTGGACATCTCAAGCTATAGAGGCATGGTAGGCTCACTTCTATATCTAACAGCTAGTAGACCTGATATAATGTTTTCCACATGTCTTTGTGCTAGATTTCAAGCTGACCCTAGAGAGTCTCACTTGATTGCTATTAAGAGAATTTTCAGGTATCTCAAGGGAACACCAAACCTTGGCATTTGGTACCCAAGAGATTCTGGCTTTGATCTAATTGGCTATTCAGATGCAGACTATGCAGGTTGCAGAATTGATAGGAAAAGTACTACAGGCTCCTGTCAGTTTCTAGGGAATAGGCTTGTGTCATGGTTCAGTAAGAAACAGAACTCAGTCTCCACTTCTACAGCCGAAGCTGAGTACATTGCAGCTGGAAGTTGTTGTGCACAGATTCTTTGGATGAGGAATCAACTTATTGACTATGGTCTAAAAGTTGAGAAGATTCCAATTTTCTGTGACAACACTAGTGCTATTGCCATCACAGAAAATCCAGTGCAACATTCGAGAACCAAGCATATTGACATCAAATACCATTTCATCAGAGAGCATGTGATGAATGGTACAGTAGAAATGCACTTTGTGCCAAGTGAAATGCAGCTTGCAGATATCTTCACCAAGCCTCTTGATGAATCTTCATTCACAAGGTTGGTAGGTGAACTAGGTATGCTTAATTTTTCATAATTCCTAGTGGTATCTAATAATACTGTATTGCAGCTAGAAATGTGTTTTGATTTACTTGAGAATTAAAAACTCTCAGAATAACTCTTAGCAGAAATTTTGTCTAAGGCAAAATTTGCTTATCAACGGATATCCTTTTATCCGTTGGTAGTGTAAACACATTACTAGATTTTCGTATGTCAACGGATAACAGGTTGTCCACGTCATCGATGGATAAACTGTTTTCTCAACCGTCCAATCTTTATCCGTTGACATACATATTCTTTTTATATAGCCGTTGATAAACGTGTATAATTAGTCACGGCTGTACTTCTTTTCTTTTTATTTATTGTCTGACAGTTACTTTTGACCAATGGGGTAATTACTCTTAATTATTTCATTTTTAATTCTTGGAATATATAAAAGGCTGTTTTGTATTCTCACATTTCACCTTTATTCATTTTCAAGAGTCTCATTAGTTAACTGCATCTTCTTCACTAAATCTCTCTCTGCAACAAAAACTCAAACACTCCAATGGCGCCTATTGTTAAGATGATGTCTTCCACCGGGTTTACCTATGAGAAGAACGATTTCGCGGCCTTTGTTGATACTGTGAACGCTCCAGAAGCATATCACACCATGATGAATTTCGTGAAGAAATGCAAACTGTCACATGCTATGACTGCCACCACTCCTCTAATCCATGAGGTTATCGAAGAGATGTGGGCATCTGCTGAGTACAATGGCACAGACGGTACACTTGCTTTTTCTTTAAAGGGTAAAAATTATGTAGTTAATTCTGATGTGTTAACTGCTTGTTTAAAATTGCCTGAGAATAACTGTCTGAAGGAACCCAGTAATGCTGAAATTGTTACCATGCTTAATTCCATAAATTATACCCTTAGTACTGAGAACTTAGGGAAAATTGTTAGGAAAGGTATGGTTAAGGAATGGAGTTATCTTTGTGATGCCTTCATTAAAACTTTTTCTGGCAAGATTAGTAACTTTGATGCTGTTACCAACTCCATGCTAATTATGCTTTGTATGCTTTTAACTGATAAATTTTATAATTTTGGCACACTAGTCATGTATGAGATAGCAGCTAAATTAGGTAAAAAGGAAACTAGGGGCAAGAATGTTTATTTTGCTAGATTTTTAATGCTCCTAGCACTGCATGTATCTGAGAATGAGCTATCCATTGCTAACCCGGATAGCAAGTTCAATTGTTTTGTTCAGGAGAAGAGAGTCTTAAGTGATTTGATTCGAATGAACCTAAATGCAGAAGTACAATTGGTATATCTACCAATTGTTCAGGTAACTGTTTCCAACCCTGAACTTCCTATCTCCAACCCCCAAATTTCTTTGCCTTCTAGTGTCACAATGGAGTCTGTGACTGTGACCAAACAGGCTCCTACCAAAGTGACCAAATCCAAAGTTCCTAAACCACAATCTAAAAGACAAACCTCAGGTGTCTCTCAAAAGGCATCTGTTGCAAAAACTACCAAAGCTCTTGAGGGGAGTGTGAAGGTGGTAGTGAGTGGTGAGGGACAGGGTGAACATCAAAGAAGCCCTAAGGATAAGGAAGGTAAGGCAAGTGCACCCAACATTTCAGTCTCTCAAAAGACTGTTAATGAACCTACAAGCCAATTTCTAGTTACATCCTCTCAACAGGGTGTGACTACTAATTTGAGTTCCATTTCAGGAACACAGCACAAAAGGGCAAGGGACACAGATAGCTCTCCCTCAAAAACCTATGGTAGAAGGGTAAAATCCAAAACCATTGGGGAATCACAGGGTGCACACACTGTACAGCAAACTGTACCTTCTCAAATTCAGTTTGATGTGACTTCAATAAATGTGGAGTCACAGCCCCTTGATCTTAACCTTCAAATCGATACACATTTTGATCCACCATCACCAACTCCATCTCTGGATGTGGATATGATATCTACATCAATTCCTGATTCTCGATCTTTAAAATTCATGGAGAAGCCCCACTCAACAATTGGTGGTCATCCTCTTTTAGATGATTTGTTGGGCCATCAATCTTCCATTCCTGAATTCACAACACTATCTGTGGCCTCTTCCTTAAAATCAATCACCACAGATTCAGTGTTGGTTTTCACTTCAACGGATACTCGTTTACCTTCATCAACGGATATCCTTCATCCGTTGACAAGTGTTTCTCCATCAACGGATATGTCTTCAACTAACTATCCGTTGACAGCAATAACTACTACATCAACGGATACACCTTATCCGTTGACAACTCTCTCTACCACTGCAAAATGTGACATTCCTATGTCAACTGTGGAGGAGTTTGTAGTAATTGAAACACTTTTAGGAATGAGGGAAGGGAGTGAGAGGCTGCCTTGTGAGCAGGCAAAGGGAGAGAAAATCAATGAGAGGCTGACCATTTCTTCCGGTCAGGCAAAAGGAGAGCTAGAGAGTTCCACCTTAGTAGGTGAAGGTGAGGGTGTGAGAGGTGTGAGCCAGGGGGAGCCCCTGATGCAAGAAAAGAGAGATGAGAGGAGAGAAGGGACTACAGGAGACATAAGGCAGGAAGAATCAGTCATTGCAAGTGAGTTAATGGAGGTTAATGAAGCTTCCAAAGAGATGGAATTTAGACAAGAATATCAGTCAGTTATTGACTCCATCTCTTTGGATCCTGAAACCTTTACTCATCCTGTTTCTGCCTATCAAGTCATGGCACAACAGGGCAATGTGGAGGCAGAGGAGGCAATGCACCTAGTGCACACCTCAGAATCTCTTCAAAGAGCAAAAGAAGCTTTACAAACCCTGTCTCCAAATGCTGGAAGTGAAGAGTTTGGCAGTTATGACAGTCAAAGTTCAGATGGTGAAGACATAAATGAAGATGAAACTCCAGGATGGATGTTTTCCAATGCCACTGAACTTGGGCATCTCAATGTGGAAATCATGAAGCAATACCAATCTGCTAAGGCTGAGCACCAAACTGCAGAACCACAGAGAAAGACTGTTCTTGAGCAAGTAATGGCCTCCCTGAAATTACAAAAGATGCAATCTGTTATTCAAAGAACACAGCAAGAGGAGGTCCAGTCTGCAATTAGAGATATGAAAATAGCACTAGATGCCAGGATTGAGGCACTAGCTCCTACTACCACTCAGAAGGTGCTTTCTAGCAAACTTCTCAAAGAAGATAGCCTGGCTAAGTCTGTTCAGCTTCTTTCCTCAAGGGTGGATAGTATGGAATCTCAATTGCACACCATCATTGCCAATCAAACAAAACAAACTCAACTACTGGAAATGCTACTTGCAGCTTCAACCCCAACCCTTGATGCTAACAAAAAGAGGGAGAAAATGGGAACAAGCACAGAAGAGGCTGCAACATCTACTGGCCAATTTCAAGCTACCAGTAGTGAGATAGCACATATTGAGGGGGAGCAACAGCCAATTGTAGTGGTCAATCCAACAGAGTTTGAGATAAAGGCTTCCCCTGTGAAGAAACAAGTGGCTTTGCCTGAGATTCAAAGATTAGAAGACATCTCAGATGGTGAAAGGCAAGCCAGGATAGAAGCTTTGGAAAAGATAAACAAGGAGGCTAATGACAGAATTCTAAGGACAGAGAGGATGATCAATGAATCAATTGCATCAACTCTGTTCCTTAATGCTCAATCTTCTGCTCCAACAATATCAACCACAATCATGAAGGTGCTCACTCCAAGGGTTGTGGCTCCTACATTCTATGATGCTGAGCCATCATTTATCAAAGAATTTGAACCAGCTATCAAAACCAGAGCCTACTCACCACCAAAGGAAAATGGGAAGAACAAGCTTCAATTGGACTACCCATTTCCCAAGAATGATGAAGTAAAGCTAATGGGAAAAACAATTATGGAGTTCAAAGTTCAGACAAATAAGAGTGTAAGAGATTGGATGGCTGTAATCATGAGGAATGGAAAAGTATTAAATATATCCAACAGTCATCCTAGATTTGTGGAAGCTAAAAGAGAAGAAGTCTCCAGAATCCAAAGGGAAGCCCATCCAAGTACAGAAAATCAACATGAAAACTCAGAAGAGAAGCAAGCCAGGCTAGCTCAAGAGTTAATGGATGAGGTAGAGGTGGAAATGAAGGAACCTGAGGAAGTTCCCAAAATCAAACCTAGAAGAAGGAAAGCTAAAACCAAGAGGGTTCTTTCTCCAGAACCCTCTCCAGAAAAAGAAACAATTGGTTCACCAGTACCTATGTCTGCAATAGTAATCGACCCAACTGTAAACTTTCATGGTGACCCCATAAGGCCTAAAGAGGAACCAGTGAATTTTGATTCAATTGAAGTTCCTTCATTCTTGCTAAATCCAAAACAGAAGAAAAGGGCTCCAAAGAAGCAACTTTCAAAGGGACCAGTTCAAGTTGCTAGGGTACCTGCCATTGTCAAACAACCAATCTTGGAAAACAAAGAAGACTTTATCTATCAGGCAGAAATTGAAGAATACTCTGACATGAATCTATATTTGGATGAATTGTCAGAAGTAAGAGGAATTGACAAGTACAAGAATCAGCCTGAGAGATTAGTGTTTGTCTACAAGGGAGGAAGTCAGAGGACATGGCCACTAAAGAAGGTTCTTGGAGAAAATTATCATACATTGACCAGAGTGTTCTCAGCTTTCAAGAGACACACAGGGTTCTCTGAGATAGCCAGAAGGGAGATAATTAGCAGAATAGAAGAAATAAGGAGAGAATGGAACTCACCCTCAAGTCTACCAAAGAAAATGAAGATCCCTTATAATGGACAGAAAATCCACATTCAACCCTTTTGGATGATGGAGTTCAGGGATGATGAGGGCACTAGGAGATTCTTCAGGTTAGAAGACCAACTGTCAAAGGCTAGTTCTGACTACCTGAGATGGTTACAACTAAAGCTAAATCCAAAGGTTGTTGAAGAAGATACCTTCTATAGGCAACTTCAAGTGCAAATTGAGTCCAACTCTGCCAAGGAAGGAAAGTCAAGGGTGCAGCCAACCAGAGAGAGGAAACCTCATTAATCTGCTCAATCTAAAGGAGCACATCTCTGATAAGTTTCTTAAAGCTTTCTGTTTTTAATTTTTGTAGCTTAATACAATGTTTGCATACTGAAGTGTGTATATCGTTAGGAATGTTTTGTTATCATCAAGGTTCTGAATTTATGCTTTATAGCCATCAAGTATAAATTGGGGGAGATTGTTAGGAATATGTTGTAGTTGATGATAACTTAACATTCAAGCAAAATTGTATAAGTCAAGTTTTGTAACTGTCAACGGATAAGACCTTATAACTCTATCCGTTGACAGGTAGCTCATCAACGGATGAGGTTTTGTAGCATACTGCAATATCTCTATTTATCAGTTGATAGTGTCTTTATTCAGAGTCATGTTGACCATCAATGGATAGGCAGAATAGGGTAGCCAATTGTAAATAAGCTATGCTATGTAATTCTGTCTAAGTGAAAATGTATCAACGGATGAGAACAGGGCTCTATCAACGGATACAACTCAAATCTACTCGATCAACGGATACAGCTCAAACTACCATCAACGGATAAGTAGACACAACATCAACGGATAATCATTGTCACTTTATCCTATGCTAGGAATTAGTAGTTGATAAGGACAGGTTTGACTGACAGATCACATGGGTTGATAGTAGGTATAAAAAGCAATATGGCAACCATACTTTGGAAACACAGAAGAAAGAAGCATTCCATTTACACAGTACATACAAGAAAGGTGCAGGGGACATATCTGTTCACAAGGACAACCTTTCGGCTACATGTGGATTTGGAGTGGAGTAGCAAGTCAACTTGAATTAGATTAATATTATCTTATTCCTGTAGCACTTGTAAACTTGGAATATATAACCAAGTGTAGCAACTCTTTAGATTGTAAGAAAACATACACATTTGCTTAGGGTTTCTTGAATATCTTTAGAAGCAAAGAGTTGTAAACACAGAAGCTGTGTACATTTGTATCACAGGGTTTTCTTCGAATAAAAGTCTCAGGTGGTACATTTAACCACCTGATTTTTTATGTGTTTATGAACCATTTCTTATTCAGCAATTATTTCCTTATAGATTTCTGTGGCTTTTATCAGAAATTTATAATTATCAAGAATTGTATTCAACCCCCCCCTTCTACAATTATACAAGTGTGTAATCTGGGAATAACAATATGCGTATCCTATGAGCGCATGTATGAAATGCGCAGCTGTCTGATTATTTTGGACAAAATTTCTGATGCTCGATATTTTGGGCGGTGAATTTTAATATTTGGTTATTGGGGGCTTTCACCCTCCAGATTACCAGGTCATATTATATATTCAACAAATTTTAAATATGTAGCCTTTTTATTATTTTATGTTAGTGACAGAAGTTTGTAAACAAATTTAATATTATTTGTAACATCCCACATCGATAAGAATAAGAGTGTTTGGGGCCTTTATAGATACAAGTCAATAACTAATGTATACCAATTTGCTAGCATTTTTGGACTGACCTGTGGTGGGTTGCTGGGTCTGGTATGCATTCGGTTGTGGGTTTGGATGTTATAAATGGTATCAGAGCTCTGCCCGGCCGGCAGTGCAGAGGCACTGCACGGGTTTAGTAAGTTTGTGTGTGGGCTCGACGAGGACGTCGACCCTATAAGAGGGGGTGTTTGTAAAATCCCACATCGATAAGAATAAGAGTGTTTAAGGCCTTTATAGATACAAGTCAATAACTAATGTATACCAATTTGCTAGCATTTTTGGACTGACATGTGGTGGGTTGTTGGGTCCGGTATGCATTCGATTGTGGGCTTGGATGTTGTGATCAGAAAGTACATTTTAAAAAAAATATGGTATGACTTGCATTTAACTAATGTAGGAGTTAGGGTCTGCTTAGCAAGCCCAATAAGTGATATCAGAATTATGATTATAACGGTCCAAAACAATCTCATATGGGCTTCTGATTAGATCCAAGAAGAGGCAGGTGTGTTATCCGAGGTTGGGCTTAAGGGGGAGCAGGTGGACTGTTAGGAATATGTTGTAGTTGATGATAACTTAACATTCAAGCAAAATTGTATAAGTCAAGTTTTGTAACTGTCAACGGATAAGACCTTATAACTCTATTCGTTGACAGGTAGCTCATCAACGGATGAGGTTTTGTAGCATACTGCAATATCTCTATTTATCAGTTGATAATGTCTTTATTCAGAGTCATGTTGACCATCAATGGATAGGCAGAATAGGGTAGCCAATTGTAAATAAGCTATGCTATGTAATTATGTCTAAGTGAAAATGTATCAACGGATGAGAACAGGGCTCTATCAACGGATACAACTCAAATCTACTCGATCAACGGATACAGCTCAAACTACCATCAACGGATAAGTAGGCACAAAATCAACGGATAATCATTGTCACTTTATCCTATGCTAGGAATTAGCAGTTGATAAGGACAGGTTTGACTGACAGATCACATGGGTTGATAGTAGGTATAAAAAGCAATATGGCAGCCATACTTTGGAAACACAGAAGAAAGAAGCATTCCATTTACACAGTACTTACAAGAAAGGTGCAGGGGACATATCTGTTCACAAGGACAACCTTTCGGCTACATGTGGATTTGGAGTGGAGTAGCAAGTCAACTTGAATTAGATTAATATTATCTTATTCCTGTAGCACTTGTAAACTTGGAATATATAACCAAGTGTAGCAACTCTTTACAAAGAGAGAAAACATACATATTTGCTTAGGGTTTCTTGAATATCTTGAGAAGCAAAGAGTTGTAAACACAGAAGCTGTGTACATTTGTATCACAGGGTTTTCTTCGAATAAAAGTCTCAGGTGGTACATTCAACCACCTGATTTTTATGTGGTTGTGAACTATTTCTATTCAGCAATTATTTCTTTATAGATTTCTGTGGTTTTTATCAGAAATTTTATAACTATCAAGAATTGTATTCAACCCCCCCCTTCTACAATTATACAAGTGTGTAATCTGGGAATAACAATTGGTATCAGAGCAAGCTTCTAATATATTTGAAGTTTAAAGATCAACACACCTTCAACATGTCTAAGAAGGATTATGGAGTGAAGATACCGGTTCTTGATAGGGAAAATTACTTTCACTGGAAAGTAAAAATGCGTCTACATCTCATGTCTATTGATGTAGGTTTTGTAGATTGCATTGAGAAGGGTCCTCATGTTCCAATGAAGGCTGCTTCAAGAGTTGGTCTTGCTGCAGATGCACCAGACACGTACATCCCAAAACCTGTTTCTGAATGGAGCGCTGAGGATATTGCAGAAGTTCACAAGGACAAAAAGACCATGAATATTCTGTTTAATGGCTTAGAAACAGACATGGTTGACAATGTTATCAACTGTACTACCGCCAAGGAAGTATGGGACATTGTTTAAACCCTTTGTGAAGGTACAGAACAGGTAAGGGAAAACAAGATGCAACTACTGATCCAACAGTATGAGCACTTCCATTTCAAGAATGGAGAGACATTGAATGATACATTTAGTAGATTTCAAAAGCTACTGAATGGCTTGAAACTGTATGGAAGAATCTACCAAGTGAAAGATTCTAATCTCAAATTTCTGAGATCACTGCCCAAAGAGTGGAAGCCTATGACTGTTTCTCTAAGAAACACTCAAGAGTACAAGTCATTTACTCTTGAAAGACTCTATGGAACTTTAAAGACATATGAACTAGAAATGGAGCAGGATGAAGAAATTGAGAAGGTCCAAAAGAAAAGTGGGTTAGTTGCACTTGTTGCCAACTTGGAGCAGAAGGAGGAAAAGAGGACTGAAGCTGCTAAATCTACACCAAACAGGGAGGTTTGTGAAGGTAGAACAGAATCAAGCAAAAGCAAGGAAAAGGTGTCTGAAGAAATGAGTGTCCTACAGCAGGATGAATTGGATGAGATAGATGAGCATTTAGCCTTTCTATCTAGGAGATTCTCTAAGCTAAAATTCAGAAGAAACTCTGGGGTGGCCAAGCCATTTAACAAGGATTTTTCTACAAGCAATTATGTGGATAAATCCAAAATTAAATGCTACAATTGTGGTATTGCTGGTCACATGATAAGTGAATGCAGGAAGCCTAGATCTGAGAACAAGGGAAAGTCAACTGAAACTATTGACTACAAGAAGAAATATTTTGATCTTCTCAGACAGAAAGGAAAGGCATTCATGACCCAAGAGTATGACTGGGCTGCTGATGGAAATCATTCTGATGATGATGCTGAGTTTGTCAACCTTGCATTAATGGCTGATTCTGAGCAGGAAGCAAGTTCAGCTAGCAATCAGGTATATTCTACTAATCTCTCTGAGCTCACCAAAGAGGAATGCAATAGTGTTATAGATTAAATGTCTACTGAACTATATCACTTGAGTGTTACTCTTAAATCACTTACTAAAGAGAACAATAGGATTAAAGAAACTAATCAGTTCTTAAGTGATAGAAATGCAGTTCTAGAAGTTCAATTTCTAGAATTTGAGAAAATGAGAGTTGATTGCAATGATGCTAAAAATGAACTTGAAGCTGTGTTAAAAAGAGAATTGATCTTAAGAAACCAGCTTGAAAAAGAACAAGGGATAATTGCTAAATTTCAAAGTTGTAGGAATATTTCTCAAAACATAATAGAAGTCCAGGGAATAGAATCATTTGTAAGGGATACCTGGACTCAGAAGAAAAAGGAACTAGAACCTTGCCTTGAGGATCTAGAGACTATTTGTGAATCAACGGATAGTGATCATCCGTTGACAGATGAACCATCAACGGATGAGAGGTATCCGTCGACTAACAAAAAGTCTGTTAGTAAGAAGGAACTCAAGAGACTGAACAATCAGTATGGTCCAGTAGCCAAGAACTTTGTTTCTGGTGAAAGTAGCCAAGCCAAATCAAGTGAGAAGGCTAAGGCAGGTGATTTACCCAACAAAAAGGCTGTTGGTAAGTCAGTTAATGAAAAGGTAGAGACTGAGGGTAAAAAGAAAAAGAACAGAAATGGTAAGATAGGCATTAACAAGAAAAACAATTATTCTCCTGACAAGTTTGCTCCTAGGAAAACTTGTGGTAATTGCAATAGTGTCAATCATCTATCTTCTAATTGCAAGTCTGTTAAAAGGACTCCTGTTCATGTACCTCAATCTATGCCAAGTATGCCTGCAATGCCTGTTATGCCTGGTTTATATCAGAATGCTAGTTTTTCAAATCCATATGTGAACATGCCATATGTGCCTAATCCTTATTTTCAATCTGTGAATATGCCACAAATGTCATGGAGCATCCCCAGCATGGATAATATGTATGCCAATTTTTCACAAATGCATGCATCAAATATTTATGCAAATGAGCATCTGTCTAAACCTATCACTCAAGCATCTACACCCAAAGTGAAGATTGCCAAGAGTGTAAAACCAAAGGCTAACAAGAAAGGACCCAAGGAAACTTGGGTACCAAAATCAACTTGATTTGTATTTTGGATTGTGTGCAGGGAAATAAGAGGAATCTATGGTACCTAGACAGTGGATGTTCTAGGCATATGACAGGAGATTCAACCCTGCTCACAGAGTTCAAGGAGGAAGCTGGCCCTAGGATTACCTTTGGAGATGACAGCAAAGGTTATACTAAGGGATATGGCTTGATTACAAAGGACAATGTCATCATTGAAGAAGTGGCTTTAGTTGAAGGTTTGAAGCACAATTTGCTGAGTGTCAGTCAGATTTGTGACAAAGACTATGAAGTAAAGTTCACTAAAGAAGCCTGTGTTGTTTCTACCAAGAAAAACAACAATGTGGTTCTGACAGGCTTTAGAAAAGGAAATGTTTACATAGCTGACTTCAACTCAGTATGCTCAGAATCCATTACTTGTCTCTTCAGCAAAGCAAGCAAGGATGAGAGTTGGCTATGGCATAAAAAGCTGTCTCATTTGAATTTTAAAGTAATGAATGATTTGGTAAGAAAGGATCTTGCTAGAGGAATCCCTCAATTGGAGTTCATCAAAGATGGACTGTGTGATGCCTGCCAATTAGGGAAGCAAAAGAAATCATCCTTCAAGAGCAAGACAGAGTCATCTATTGTTAAGCCCCTTCAATTGCTGCATATGGACTTATTTGGTCCAGTAAATGTCATGTCCATCTCAAAGAAGAAATACTGTCTGGTGATTGTGGATGATTTCTCTAAGTTTACATGGACTTTCTTCCTGCACTCCAAAGATTGTGCAAGTGAAATCATCATCAATCATCTCAGACAAGTAAACAATGGTTCTAAAGTAAAAGTACAAAGAATCAGGAGTGACAATGGCACTGAATTCAAAAATTCCACAATGAATATTTTCTGTGAAGAGAATGGAATTGTCCATGAGTTTTCTGCTGCTAGAACACCTCAACAAAATGGGGTTGTTGAAAGGAAAAACAGAACTCTCATTGAAGCAGCTAGAACAATGTTAAGTGAATCAAGATTGCCAACATATTTCTGGGCTGAAGCTGTCAGCACTGCCTGCTTCACTCAGAATATTTCCTTGATCAATCAAGCTAGAGGAATGACTCCTTACCACTTATTCACCAACAAGAAACCAACGTTAGCTTTTCTCCATGTCTTTGGATGTAAGTGTTTTGTGCTAAGGAATCATGGAGATAACTTGGGCAAATTTGAAGCAAAGGCAGATGAAGCTATCTTTGTTGGGTATGCAGCAGGGAAAGCCTATAGAGTCTACAATTTAAGAACCAACATTGTCATGGAATCTGTACATGTTGTGTTTGATGATCAGAAGATTCTAGGTCTGAATGATGAAGGCTTCCATGAAAAGTTGAGATTTGAAAATGAGGTAGAAGGAAGAATGTAAATTGATGATGATGAGGAAAATGAAGATCATGACCTTGGAAATTCACCTAGAGCTGTTGGTCCAACTAGAAGTGATGCTAACACTGGAAATGAAGCATCCGTTGACAGTCATACTAGATCATCAGATGCATCCGTTGACAGACATTCTCATGTGTCCGTCGACAGGCAAAATGGAGCATCCGTTGATAGACAAAATGATGCTTCTGTTGACAGTCAACTTCATAATTCCTCAAGGACAACAAACTCAGGGGGAGTTTCTCAAAGTCAAAACTCAATATCCAATCAACAATATCATACTCACGTAGATGAAGCAACCTCATCTAGATCAAACCTTCCACCTTCAAGAAAATGGACCAGAGATCATCCTTTTGAGTTAATCATTGGTGACTCAAACTCAAGAGTCCAAACTAGGAGAGCAACACAAGAAGAATGCCTATACAGTAGTTTCCTGTCTCAAGAGGAACCTAAGAAAGTGGAGGATGCTCTTCTAGATCCAGATTGGGTCTTAGCAATGCAAGAAGAGCTAAACCAATTTGAGAGAAGTAAAGTATGGAAGCTTGTGCCCAAACCTGATGATAGAGGTATCATAGGTACCAAATGGGTTCTCAAGAATAAGACTGATGAAAATGGCATAATTGTGAGGAATAAAGCTAGATTAGTGGCAAAGGGCTATTCTCAAGAAGAAGGAATAGATTTTGATGAAACTTTTGCACCAGTGGCAAGACTTGAGGCCATCAGAATTTTCCTAGCCTATGCAGCACATGCCAACTTCAAAGTCTATCAGATGGATGTTAAAAGTGCCTTTCTAAATGGGGAACTGGAAGAAGAGGTATATGTCCATCAACCTCCTGGCTTTGAAGATCCAGAATTTCCAGATTATGTATATCTTCTCTTGAAAGCACTTTATGGTTTGAAGCAAGCACCAAGAGCCTGGTATGACACTTTATCTCAATTTCTTCTGGAAAATCACTTCACTAGAGGTACAGTAGATAAAACTTTATTTCATAGAAATGTCAATGGTTCTTCAATACTTGTTCAAATCTATGTAGATGATATTATTTTTGGGTCTACAGATGAGAAGCTTTGTAAAAGGTTTGCCAAACTTATGCAAAGTAGGTATGAAATGAGCATGATGGGTGAATTAACTTACTTTCTTGGCTTACAAGTAAAGCAAGTTAATGAGGGAATTTTCATAAGTCAAACAAAATATATTTATGATCTCTTAAAGAAATTTGACTTAATGGATTGTGCCTCTGCAAAAACACCTATGGCCACTGCAACTAAGCTTGAGTTGAATACTAAGGAAAAATCTGTGGACATCTCAAGCTATAGAGGCATGGTAGGCTCACTTCTATATCTAACAGCTAGTAGACCTGATATAATGTTTTCCACATGTCTTTGTGCTAGATTTCAAGCTGACCCTAGAGAGTCTCACTTGATTGCTATTAAGAGAATTTTCAGGTATCTCAAGGGAACACCAAACCTTGGCATTTGGTACCCAAGAGATTCTGGCTTTGATCTAATTGGCTATTCAGATGCAGACTATGCAGGTTGCAGAATTGATAGAAAAAGTACTACAGGCTCCTGTCAGTTTCTAGGGAATAGGCTTGTGTCATGGTTCAGTAAGAAACAGAACTCAGTCTCCACTTCTACAGCCGAAGCTGAGTACATTGCAGCTGGAAGTTGTTGTGCACAGATTCTTTGGATGAGGAATCAACTTATTGACTATGGTCTAAAAGTTGAGAAGATTCCAATTTTCTGTGACAACACTAGTGCTATTGCCATCACAGAAAATCCAGTGCAACATTCGAGAACCAAGCATATTGACATCAAATACCATTTCATCAGAGAGCATGTGATGAATGGTACAGTAGAAATGCACTTTGTGCCAAGTGAAATGCAGCTTGCAGATATCTTCACCAAGCCTCTTGATGAATCCTCATTCACAAGGTTGGTAGGTGAACTAGGTATGCTTAATTTTTCATAATTCCTAGTGGTATCCAATAATACTGTATTGCAGCTAGAAATGTGTTTTGATTTTCTTGAGAATTAAAAACTCTCAGAATAACTCTTAGCAGAAATTTTGTCTAAGGCAAAATTTGCTTATCAACGGATATCCTTTTATCCGTTGGTAGTGTAAACACATTACTAGATTTTCGCATGTCAACGGATAACAGGTTGTTCACGTCATCGATGGATAAACTGTTTTCTCAACCGTCCAATCTTTATCCGTTGATATACATATTCTTTTTATATAGCCGTTGATAAACGTGTATAATTAGTCACGGCTGTACTTCTTTTCTTTTCATTTATTGTCTGACAGTTACTTTTGACCAATGGGGTAATTACTCTTAATTATTTCATTTTTTAATTCTTGGAATATATAAAAGGTTGTTTTGTATCCTCACATTTCACCTTTATTCATTTTCAAGAGTCTCATTAGTTAACTGCATCTTCTTCACTAAATCTCTCTCTGCAACAAAAGCTCAAACACTCCAATGGCGCCTATTGTTAAGATGATGTCTTCCACCGGGTTTACCTATGAGAAGAACAATTTCGCGGCCTTTGTTGATACTGTGAACGCTCCAGAAGCATATCACACCATGATGAATTTCGTGAAGAAATGCAAACTGTCATATGCTATGACTGCCACCACTCCTCTAATCCATGAGGTTATCGAAGAGATGTGGGCATCTGCTGAGTACAATGGCACAGACGGTACACTTGCTTTTTCTTTAAAGGGTAAAAATTATGTAGTTAATTCTGATGTGTTAACTGTTTGTTTAAAATTGCCTGAGAATAACTGTCTGAAAGAACCCAGTAATGCTGAAATTGTTACCATGCTTAATTCCATAAATTATACCCTTAGTACTGAGAACTTAGGGAAAATTGTTAGGAAAGGTATGGTTAAGGAATGGAGTTATCTTTGTGATGCCTTCATTAAAACTTTTTCTGGCAAGATTAGTAACTTTGATGCTGTTACCAACTCCATGCTAGTTATGCTATGTATGCTTTTAACTGATAAATTCTATAATTTTGGCACACTAGTCATGTATGAGATAGCAGCTAAATTAGGTAAAAAGGAAACTAGGAGCAAGAATGTTTATTTTGCTAGATTTTTAATGCTCCTAGCACTGCATGTATCTGAGAATGAGCTATCCATTGCTAACCCGGATAGCAAGTTCAATTGTTTTGTTCAGGAGAAGAGAGTCTTAAGTGATTTGATTCGAATGAACCTAAATGCAGAAGTACAATTGGTATATCTACCAATTGTTCAGGTAACTGTTTCCAACCCTGAAATTCCTATCTCCAACCCCCAAATTTCTTTACCTTCTAGTGTCACAATGGAGTCTGTGACTGTGACCAAACAGGCTCCTACCAAAGTGACCAAATCCAAAGTTCCTAAACCACAATCTAAAAGACAAACCTCAGGTGTCTCTCAAAAGGCATCTGTTGCAAAAACTACCAAAGCTCTTGAGGGGAGTGTGAAGGTGGTAGTGAGTGGTGAGGGACAGGGTGAACATCAAAGAAGCCCTAAGGATAAGGAAGGTAAGGCAAGTGCAACCAACATTTCAGTCTCTCAAAAGACTGTTAATGAACCTACAAGCCAAATTCTAGTTACATCCTCTCAACAGGGTGTGACTACTAATTTAAGTTCCATTTCAGGAACACAGCACAAAAGGGCAAGGGACACAGATAGATCTCACTCAAAAACCTATGGTAGAAGGGTAAAATCCAAAACCATTGGGGAATCACAGGGTGCACACACTGTACATCAAACTGTATCTTCTCAAATTCAGTTTGATGTGACTTCAATAAATGTGGAGTCACAGCCCCTTGATCTTAACCTTCAAATCGATACACATTTTGATCCACCATCACCAACTCCATCTCTGGATGTGGATATGATATCTACATCAATTCCTGATTCTCCATCTTTAAAATTCATGGAGAAGCCCCACTCAACAATTGGTGGTCATCCTCTTTTAGATGATTTGTTGGGCCATCAATCTTCCATTCCTGAATTCACAACACTATCTGTGGCCTCTTCCTTAAAATCAATCACCACAGATTCAGTGTTGGTTTTCACTTCAACGGATACCCGTTTACCTTCATCAACGGATATCCTTCATCCGTTGACAAGTGTTTCTCCATCAACGGATATGTCTTCAACTAACTATCCGTTGACAGCAATAACTACTACATCAACGGATACACCTTATCCGTTGACAACTCTCTCTACCACTGCAAAATGTGACATTCCTATGTCAACTGTGGAGGAGCTTGTAGTAATTGAAACACTTTTAGGAATGAGGGAAGGGAGTGAGAGGCTGCCTTGTGAGCAGGCAAAAGGAGAGAAAATCAATGAGAGGCTGACCATTTCTTCCGGTCAGGCAAAAGGAGAGCTAGAGAGTTCCACCTTAGTAGGTGAAGGTGAGGGTGTGAGAGGTGTGAGCCAGGGGGATTCCCTGATGCAAGAAAAGAGAGATAAGAAGAGAGAAGGGACTACAGGAGAAATAAGGCAGGAAGAATCAGCCATTGCAAGTGAGTTAATGGAGGTTAATGAAGCTTCCAAAGAGATGGAATTTAGACAAGAATATAAGTCAGTTATTGACTCCATCTCTTTGGATCCTGAAACCTTTACTCATCCTGTTTCTGCCTATCAAGTCATGGCACAACAGGGCAATGTGGAGGCAGAGGATGCAATGCACCTAGTGCACACCTCAGAATCTCTTCAAAGAGCAAAAGAAGCTTTACAAACCCTGTCTCCAAATGCTGGAAGTGAAGAGTTTGGCAGTGATGACAGTCAAAGTTCAGATGGTGAAGACATAAATGAAGATGACACTCCAGGATGGATGTTTTCCAATGCCACTGAACTTGGGCATCTCAATGTGGAAATCATGAAGCAATACCAATCTGCTAAGGCTGAGCACCAAACTGCAGAACCACAGAGAAAGACTGTTCTTGAGCAAGTAATGGCCTCCCTGAAATTACAAAAGATGCAATCTGTTATTCAAAGAACACAGCAAGAGGAGGTCCAGTCTGCAATTAGAGATATGAAAATAGCACTAGATGCCAGGATTGAGGCACTAGCTCCTACTACCACTCAGAAGGTGCTTTCTAGCAAACTTCTCAAAGAAGATAGCCTGGCTAAGTTTGTTCAGCTTCTTTCCTCAAGGGTGGATAGTATGGAATCTCAATTGCACACCATCATTGCCAATCAAACAAAACAAACTCAACTACTGGAAATGCTACTTGCAGCTTCAACCCCAACCCTTGATGCTAACAAAAAGGGGGAGAAAATGGGAACAAGCACAGAGAGGCTGCAACATCTACTGGCCAATTTCAAGCTACCAGTAGTGAGATAGCACAGATTGAGGGGGAGCAACAGCCAATTGTAGTGGTCAATCCAACAGAGTTTGAGATAAAGGCTTTCCCTGTGAAGAAACAAGTGGCTTTGCCTGAGATTCAAAGCTTAGAAGACATCTCAGATGGTGAAAGGCAAGCCAGGATAGAAGCTTTGGAAAAGATAAACAAGGAGGCTAATGAAAGAATTCTAAGGACAGAGAGGATGATCAATGAATCAATTGCATCATCTCTGTTCCTTAATGCTCAATCTTCTGCTCCAACAATATCAACCACAATCATGAAGGTGCTCACTCCAAGGGTTGTGGCTCCTACATTCTATGATGCTGAGCCATCATTTGTCAAAGAATTTGAACCAGCTATCAAAACCAGAGCCTACACACCACCAAAGGAAAATGGGAAGAACAAGCTTCAATTGGACTACCCATTTCCCAAGAATGATGAAGAAAAGCTAATGGGAAAAACAATTATGGAGTTCAAAGTTCAGACAAATAAGAGTGTAAGAGATTGGATGGCTGTAATCATGAGGAATAGAAAAGTATTAAATATATCCAACAGTCATCCTAGATTTGTGGAAGCTAAAAGAGAAGAAGTCTCCAGAATCCAAAGGGAAGCCCATCCAAGTACAGAAAATCAACATGAAAACTCAGAAGAGAAGCAAGCCAGGCTAGCTCAAGAGTTAATGGATGAGGTAGAGGTTGAAATGAAGGAACCTGAGGAAGTTCCCAAAATCAAACCTAGAAGAAGGAAAGCTAAAACCAAGAGGGTTCTTTCTCCAGAACCCCCTCCAGAAATAGAAACAATTGGTTCACCAGTACCTATGTCTGCAACAGTAATCGACCCAACTGTAAACTTTCATAGTGACCCCATAAGGCCTAAAGAGGAACCAGTGAATTTTGATTCAATTGAAGTTCCTTCATTCTTGCTAAATCCAAAACACAAGAAAAGGGCTCCAAAGAAGCAACTTTCAAAGGGACCAGTTCAAGTTGCTAGGGTACCTGCCATTGTCAAACAACCAATCTTGGAAAACAAAGAAGACTTTATCTATCAGGCAGAAATTGAAGAATACTCTGACATGAATCTATATTTGGATGAATTGTCAGAAGTAAGAGGAATTGACAAGTACAAGAATCAGCCTGAGAGATTAGTGTTTGTCTACAAGGGAGGAAGTCAGAGGACATGGCCACTAAAGAAGGTTCTTGGAGAGAATTATCATACACTGACCAGAGTGTTCTCAGCATTCAAGAGACACACAGGGTTCTCTGAGATAGCCAGAAGGGAGATAATTAGCAGAATAGAAGAAATAAGGAGAGAATGGAACTCACCCTCAAGTCTACCAAAGAAAATGAAGATCCCTTATAATGGACAGAAAATCCACATTCAACCCTTTTGGATGATGGAGTTCAGGGATGATGAGGGCACTAGGAGATTCTTCAGGTTAGAAGACCAACTGTCAAAGGCTAGTTCTGACTACCTGAGATGGTTACAACTAAAGCTAAATCCAAAGGTTGTTGAAGAAGATACCTTCTATAGGCAACTTCAAGTGCAAATTGAGTCCAACTCTGCCAAGGAAGGAAAGTCAAGGGTGCAGCCAACCAGAGAGAGGAAACCTCATTAATCTGCTCAATCTAAAGGAGCACATCTCTGATAAGTTTCTTAAAGCTTTCTGTTTTTAATTTTTGTAGCTTAATACAATGTTTGCATACTGTAGTGTGTATATATCGTTAGGAATGTTTTGTTATCATCAAGGTTCTGAATTTATGCTTTATTGCCATCAAGTATAAATTGGGGGAGATTGTTAGGAATATGTTGTAGTTGATGATAACTTAACATTCAAGCAAAATTGTATAAGTCAAGTTTTGTAACTGTCAACGGATAAGACCTTATAACTCTATTCGTTGACAGGTAGCTCATCAACGGATGAGGTTTTGTAGCATACTGCAATATCTCTATTTATCAGTTGATAGTGTCTTTATTCAGAGTCATGTTGACCATCAATTGATAGGCAGAATAGGGTAGCCAATTGTAAATAAGCTATGCTATGTAATTCTGTCTAAGTGAAAATGTATCAACGGATGAGAACAGGGCTCTATCAACGGATACAACTCAAATCTACTCGATCAACGGATACAGCTCAAACTACCATCAACGGATAAGTAGGCACAACATCAACGGATAATCATTGTCACTTTATCCTATGCTAGGAATTAGCAGTTGATAAGGACAGGTTTGACTGACAGATCACATGGGTTGATAGTAGGTATAAAAAGCAATATGGCAGCCATACTTTGGAAACACAGAAGAAAGAAGCATTCCATTTACACAGTACTTACAAGAAAGGTGCAGGGGACATATCTGTTCACAAGGACAACCTTTCGGCTACATGTGGATTTGGAGTGGAGTAGCAAGTCAACTTGAATTAGATTAATATTATCTTATTCCTGTAGCACTTGTAAACTTGGAATATATAACCAAGTGTAGCAACTCTTTACAAAGAGAGAAAACATACATATTTGCTTAGGGTTTCTTGAATATCTTGAGAAGCAAAGAGTTGTAAACACAGAAGCTGTGTACATTTGTATCACAGGGTTTTCTTCGAATAAAAGTCTCAGGTGGTACATTCAACCACCTGATTTTTATGTGGTTGTGAACTATTTCTATTCAGCAATTATTTCTTTATAGATTTCTGTGGTTTTTATCAGAAATTTTATAACTATCAAGAATTGTATTCAACCCCCCCCTTCTACAATTATACAAGTGTGTAATCTGGGAATAACATGGACTTTTCAGTATGAGCCTAGGGGGAGCTAGATAGCCAGGTGAATTTTCCAGTATGGATTAAGGGGGAGCTAGATAGCCAGGTGAATTTTCAGTATGGATTAAGGGGGAGCCAGATCACAAAAGGAAGGTAGATTCAATAGGTGTCGAGTTCGATGTGTGAAAGGGAAGATTATTGAGAGTTGTCCTACATCATTTGTGGGAGAGGCAGATAGCTAATTTATAAGTAGACAGATTACTTCATTATAGACCTTTTGAAAATTATCCAAAAACAAATCCATAAAGATTAAATCCAAAATGAACAATATCATACTAACATAGAATTAAGGCTTACTTAGTAAATCCAACACTACTCACATTTTCTACAAATTTAACATAACTAAAAACTCACGTTCAGTATACTACATATGAAAACTCCAATAATTTCTATACTAGAAATGCACAGGAGCCCATCTCTACATAGCACCTCTACTTTGGAGGGAAGTAACAAGTAAAGTAAGTACTAATGTTGAGAATGAAATAAAATGAATAAAATTAATTAGAAATAATAGAATTTGGAAGGGAGTTTAGGAAAAAAAAGAGTTAATATAAATTTGTTATAATTAAAATTGTGAGAAAAATTAATATAGGAAAAGAATATGAAAATGTGTCGCTTGTTAAAATTGAAATTAAGTAAAGAATGAAGAATATGAACAACACATGTTATAATTTGAATTTCATTTGAATTTTATTTCTTGGGTTTTTGTTTTCTAAAAAAAAAAAGCTCTCTAATGTCATTTGCACGTTTTTACTTTTTAGCACTAATAATGAGTTGAAACAATAATGTTACCCATTTTTATAGTGTTGTACATGTACCATATCTTCAGTGGAACAGAGCAATCAGCATGTATAGTAAATTTAACAGAGGAATTCTGTCCAAAATATTAGTCTATCAATCGTGGCTCATATAAATGCATAGTACCATAATATTTACCTAGGATTAATTGGCTATTTCATAATTGAACTCGTGCTCAACTTACAGTTGGGTAATCGTACTCAAAAAACTTGCAATTGGATAATTATACTAATAATAAATTGCGATTTAATCATTAAACACGAAATAACTTGCAAATCCCTGCTGTAGATGCTTCGGTACCTCTGTTTGGTACTGACTTGATGGGCTCAGTTCAGGGGCAAGTGACGATCTCTCCGTCTGATCAAGGCCTGGTATCTAGGACTAATCAGCCCTCTCAAGCACGGTTTAGTTCTCAAGCACGGTTTAGTTCATTTCCTCCTTTGTTCTCGGGTCAAGCAAATCGAGGCATAGTGATTATGGAGCCTATTAGTTCTATGGAGCCAACGACTGTTGTATCTCAGGTTCATACTGATAAAGGCAAAAGGAAAATCTCAGAGGTGGCTAGCTTGCCCCCGGTGTCTTATAATAGGCCGCTTGTGGATCTCTCTCCTCCGGTTTCTATTCCTGTGGAGGCTCCGTTCATTGCCCTCTCAAGTGGTATCTCTTCTGCTACTTTCAAAGTAGGAGGTTCATCTCTTGTTGACAACTACGATGCTGAAGATGTTATATTAAACAATTAAGATAGAGTTGGTTGGTACTGGCTATGTGGTCGTGATTTTTAATTCTAGGTTTTAGAGGTGTAGCCTCTTTGCTTTGGGTTCCTAGAATATTGGTTCTGGTTAGGTACTTTGTTTTCCATTGTAAGTGCCGGCTGGTTATTTTATTAATGAACTCTGCTTATCTAAAAAAAAAACACGAAATAACTTGCAGCGCCATTAACTTGCATTGACTTTTAACGGTGCACCGTTAAATGATGCCACATATGATGCCATATCATTATTTTAACTTAAAATTAAATTAAAAAACTTTAAACACAAAATAATTTTTATTTATTTTTCTTTTATTTTTCTATATCCCTTCTTCCCCATACCCCTCTACCACTGCTCTCTTTCTTCGATTAAAAAAAATGTCTCGGCCGGAGCTCTTCTCCCCATCTCTCTTGTTGATTTATACATACACCTACACCTGTATATCGACAACCAATAGATACAAAATGATCAATTTCGAATTTAATTAGCTTTGTATGTGCATATCCATATATACATATACATCTATGTTAATTAGGTTTCAGATCTGTTAATTTGAAGGTGATTTGAGACTGATGCTTTTGATTATTCTAAATTTTGGTTTTGATGTTATTGTTGTTCTCATTAGCTTGTTTCTTCTTTGGCAACTGCCTCTTCATTTAAAACTTGTTTATCTCTCTGGTAATGATCTCTCCGGCCAAATTCCCACGGATATTACTTCTCTCCGCAGACTTCTCCGATTAGATTTATCGGATAATAATTTTCAAGGAGTGATTCCTACTGAATTTCCAGCTCGGTCGCTTACACTTCGTCTAGATAATAACCAACTCTCAGGTACAATACCTCCCTCTGTTGCTTCTAATAGGACTGTTGAATCATCACCGACATCACCTGGTAAAAAATTGAAGCGGAAAGGTCTTAGTTCTGGTGCTATTGTGGCAATTGTAATTGCAACTGCAGTTGTAATAGTAGTGGTTATCTATATTATAGTTGCTTGTTGCTGTGGAAGATACTCGAGATACTATTGATTTGGTTTAGGGATTCGTAAAGAACGATCTATTGGTTGGCAAATGTTTGTTGTGTATGCGTGTTGTGTTGTGGCTAGAAAATGAAATTGCCGGAGTTTGTTACGGTCGTCGGCGATGGCGATGGCCGGATTCTGGAAAGGAGAAGAATTGTTCTTCCTGTTCTTGAAATTTCCTTTTTATTTTTTTTATTCAGTCTATGTTTGATCTGTTTTTGCTGGTTGGGTTGAGAGATTGAGTGAAAAAGAAATAAAAAATTATTTATATTTATTCCAAAAATGTTTTTTTATTTTAGTAAAATTCTTGTTTTTAATGAATCAAACCACTGAGCGTACAACGTGTATAATTTTTACACATCAGCATGCCACATCACTGTTCCGTAACGAAAGTTAACGAGAGTTGATGGCGGTTGGCCAATTGTAAGTTTTAATTGCTTTAATGAGTTGATTGTAAGGTTTTTGAGTACGATTACCCAACTGCAAGTTGAGCACGAGTTCAGTTATGAAATAGCCAATTAACCCATATTTACCTAGGTTTTAATTTAATATAAGATCTTAATTTGAATCTAATCCTATGAAATTAATAAGTGAAGTAAATAAAGTTTCAAGCATGTACTTTAAACTGTAACAAGTGAAGTTGGTTCTGGCTCCGGAACAGTTGGTAGTTTGCTAGTTTAAAATGATTATTATGGTATGAACTTCCAAATAGTTGTTGCTTTCTAACTTGCTTCTGATTTGTAGTTGATACTTGAACTCACAAGTCACAACAGTGACACATATGTGGATTAGGAATTCTCCATGCCCAACAGAATTATGGGGGCGTTTGGGAGAACATTTTTCCAGAATAAGTCAATTTATTTTAAGACAAATCTAAGTGTTTGGCTTCCTCAGTCCATTGGGTTTATATCGGACTTATAATACCAAATTGAGAAGTTGGACAAACCTAACTTTCATCTTATTTCTCTAACTTATTTTCTTGATATACATAAATATAATATCATTCAAATCTTCAAAATCATATATCTTTTGATTCGTTCATTAAAAAATTATTATATATATATATATCAAATTTTTCTAATCATCGAGATCTATCCAATGATATCCATTATTATATATTAAAAAATAAATATTTAAAAAAAAAATTAACTTATAAGTTCTGATTTACCAAACACTCTACTGAATTATAAGTTATGATTTATCAAACACTTTACTGACTTATAATTTCTGATTTACTTATCACTTACAATCAACTTATTTACTTAAAGCAATAAGTTACTTTTTTTAAGTTACGCCAAACGGCCCTAAATAAGCCAGACCCGACTTTAAGTTCAAATAAGCCCACTTTAAAGTGAGCCAAACACACAAAGTTAGAGATTCCTAACTTTCCAACTTATTTTTGCAACTTATTAAATCTCAAATATACATTAAATACTTGTATAAAAAATGTATCAAAATATAAAATTTTTATCCAAAAATAAGTCCATAAGTCCTTAATAAAAGTTTTGCCAAACAGGCACTATATGTCATTTGCGATTAAGAGCCTGTTTGGGGATGGACTTATAGCTTATCCATTTGGCTTTAAGAGTTTTTGGGGTGTTTGGCAAAGTGGCTTCTTGAGCTCCTTAATAGAGCTTTTCTCCATTAATTTTAAAAGTACCTTTTAGGTACTTTTGACTTATGATTTATGACTTATCGAGTTTTTTTTCTTCCTTCCAGGACTCTTGTAAAGTTTAAATAATATGATTTTAATTTTTTTTAAAGTGAAAATTATTAAATCCCCATTTAACTTTAAGTAAAATTATCCAAACACATTCATTCAACTTTAAGTAAAAAAAGTTACTTAAGTTAAAATAAAGTACTTTAAATCAAAAGTAACTTATTTATTTTAAGCAATCCCAAACGCCCTCTAGATAAGTGACATTAGCTAAATTTGCCACCTTCTGTATGTACTTAAAAGCTACCGAGTACAGTACAAGTTACTTTCCTGTCCTCTCATTTCTTTATACTTTCCTTTTTGAAATATTTTTCTCAATTTTTTGCATTTCAAAATTTACCTAAAATAATAAAGTTTTGTAATATAAAAAATAATTACATCTAGTACTTTCCACCACTAAATTCCCTTTATTACATAAAATATTGATTGATCCACTATTTTACTCAATTTACTTACTTTTTTCTACTATTTTACACTTTTTCTTAACCTCCGTGCCGGGAACGGAAGGAGTATTACACTACGACGTAGGTGGTACCACCGGGAGTAGCGGAATCAAGAGAGAGGCTAAATATAACCCGACTAAAACTTGGTGTAATTTTTCTTAGTTTGCTAATCATAAAAAGTTGCGGTCTTTTATTTTATACAAAATTGGAACTATTTCAAGATGAAATGTCATAATGCTTGTGCTTATGAATAAGTGTGTGTTTGGGGTATCTTAAAATAAGTAGTTTATGACTTATAAGCACTTATGTCATATAAGTGATAAGTAGAGTAGAGATTAGAGTGTGTATGTTTGGGGTATCTTAAAACGAGTAGCTTATAACTTATAAGCACTTATGTCATATAAGTGATAAGTATAGCAGTCAGTAGAGTGTTTGGTAAATCAGAACTTATAATCAGTAGATTGTTTGGGTAAATCAGAACTTATAAGTTAACTTTTTTTTATAATTTTAAAAATATTTATTATTTATATGTAACAATGGATATCAATGGATAAATCTCGATGAATAGGGAAATTTGATATATACATATCAATTTTCTAATGAATTGATCGAGAGATATATGGTTTTGAAGATTTGAAGGATATTATATATTGCGTATATCGAGAATAAGTTATAAGTTATAAGTTGAAAGTTAAGAATTCTTAACATTCAACTTATGGATTTATAAGTTATAAGTTGAACTAAAACTTATTTTGGCAAACACCCCCCGTAAGTGCTTAGGGCCTTATAAGGCATAAGCTAACAGTAATGTGAGATGCCAAACAGGGCCAGTGTGTGTGTTTGAGGTATCTTAAAATAAGTAGCTTATGACTTATAAGTAGAGTAGAGATTAGAGTGTTTGGTAAATCAGAACTTATAATCAGTAGACTGTTTGGTAAATCAGAACTTATAAGTTAACTTTTTTTTATGGCCCCCGGTCTGGTGCAAACGTATGCACCAGTACTGTTACTCAACATACGCTTCCCCCACCGTTGGATCAACCATCCAACGGCTTTGATTAAAAAAAGAATTTAACCGTACCGCAACAAGTTTTCGCGGTACGGGGCAATTACGAAAATACCCCTGCCCCCGTACCGCAACAAGTTTCTTATTTCGCCAGTAGCAGTTTAAAACACAAAATTCATAAAATCATCACCACATACTGCTTTTTTGAGGCGATTTATTCAGTTTGAGAGGCGATTTCTTGCATTTGAGAGGTGAAATCAACACGAAAGGGCTGTTCTTCATCATTTTTTAGGTATTTTGTTCATTATTCTTGTTTTCTTTCCTGGTATAATATGTGTACATATGATTTTGTATGTATGTAATTTAGATTGCGATTTATTGTATGTTTGCTGCATATTGTTGTGCATTGTTGTGTGTAATGCGAATTAGGGGCATAAAAATGGTGTAATTCGAATTTCCCCGTACTTTAGTTTAATTAGGGTTTAATTTTTTTTAAATTATGTGTATAATTGAACTAGGGTTTATGTGTAATTCGAATTAGGGCCTTGCACTAGAAATATTTTTGTTGATTTTACAGGGAATGTTTGTTGTATTTAGGGTATATTCTTGTGAAATTCGAAATGAGTATTTCATTTTGATTATTAATTTAGTTCTTATGTTTTTAATGTAATGTAATTCCTTATCTAATTGGCAGGTATGGATCATTTTAACGATGACTTACTTGATACTTTACCGGGTCCTAGTAGAGCGAACATCATTTGGGATAACCGCTATCATGTTAGCGAGGATGTGTGGGATGGTAGTGGGAGGGATGAGTTGGAGTGCATTTGTGGTAATAGGGCGATGCGGGAGTGGAAGTTAAGAAGACCACAGAGGGAGCTTCTACATATGATGGGTTTGGGATTTTTACCAACCCCCATGTTGTGTTGGGTAATGACGCGAGACTCATTTCTGCTATGATTGAGCGGTGGAGGCCTGAGACCAACACCTTCTTCATGAGGCAAGGGGAGATGATAGTTACCTTGTAGGATGTTGGGTACATCTTAGGATTGCCGGTTGTTGGTGAGGCTGTGACATGTGGTCTCATAGAGAATCGGAAAGAGTTCTTTATTCGTAATTGGTTTGAGCCGTTGACAGATGAGGAGGTGGAGGATGCGTTGTTTAGAAATCATATCAAGTTGACATGGCTATTTGAGAGATATGGTAGACATAAGTCGGAGAAACATAATGTCGAGGCAACTATTGTACATACACATGCATACTTGGTATTTCTGTGTGGTGCCATTCTATTTCCTACGAAGGACAAAGCCTATGCCCATGTCAGATACATTGTGCCTGTGTCCAACATCCGAGAGGTTCATAATTATTCTTGGGGTGCAGCGGTGTTAGCACATTTGTACAGAGGGTTGGAGATTGATGCGAGGAAGAATAGTAAGAGTGTTGCTGCTTGTGTATGGATATTGCATATTTGGTCTTATGAGAGATTTCCTCGTATTGGCGTGCCTCAGCGGGACCTTGGTCATCCTGATTTTCCGGTTGCAGAGGGTTGGGCTTATTCGTCGCTTCAGGGTATTAATAGGAAGCGGCGTCAGTCCGGTCCTCACCACAACTTACCCTTTTATAGGGGTGAGTTTGATGGAGTTGCTGGTGATGATGTGGTGTGGAGGCCATATGCTCGATTTGACGAGGTTGTTGATTGGGAGATGCTACAGGCACAGCTAGCTGGTAATGCTCGAGTCTCCTTGGTATGCTTTGATGTGGGTGAGTGGCAGCATCCGGAGAGGGTGGTCAGGCAGTTTGGTAATTTGCCAGTGATTCCTCAGGCTCCTGTTAACATGCTCTCGTATAGGCAACCTAAGGAAGCCACTTTTGCCCCCGAGGATTGGTTGGTTAGGTGGTTTGTTGATATTGGGAGGTGGGCTAGATTCTGCTCAGATTTGGAGGGTTTAGTTGATTGCACTTCTAATATTGCATCCAAGGCGGAGTACATGGCTTGGTATGCAGAGATTACCCGTGCACGTGTAGGGAAGCCATAACCTGTCCCCCATTCAACCTACCAAACGAGGGAGCTCTATGATGGCGTCGAGGGATACCGAGTTCTAAGTATCCTAACTTTCCTACATTTCAATTACACAGTGCATACCTAATATGTTTATTTATTAACATTGTTTTATCTTGTAGATGGTAACTGCACTTGATATGCTGAAGCAGTTGGATTCTAGGGCTCCCGTTGAGTTTTTGGAGGAACTTGGGACGATTTCAGATACCTTTCTCACTCCTTTGACAAGGTTGATGAAGAAGGTCAGAGGGCCAGCTTATAAAGCTCCAAAATTTGAGAATATACGTCCACTTTCACTGTGTGAAGAAGATCCCGAAGGTACTGCTACAACCATTACTTCGCACGATGTCATTGACATGACACAACCATCCCAACATATGTCTCAGCCTCCCATTCCCAGTGGTACTGCCTCTTCTAGTAGGCCTTCAAAACTACCAACCCGGAGAATGAGGGGGGAGAAGTGGAGTATCATGAAGGAGTTGGATGTGCAGAAGCGAAATACAATCTATGATGATTGGGGGTGGGGCATTGGGCAAAGGCCTAAGTTGAAAGGAGGAATTCAAGTATATGGCTATCATGTATCAGAGAAAGCAATGCAAAGCTTAGCTCCCAGTGCATGGGTTGATGACATGATCATTTATTGCTATATGGTAAAATCTCATGCTTCTCCTTGTTTTACATCTATTGTATTTGTCCTTCTTTATATAACCATAGTTATGTGTTTGTTTTTAGGCATTGCTACGAGAGCGAGAGGAAGATATTCATAACTCTAAAATTTGGGAGAGGAAGCTGGTTTACTACTTCATGGATCCGTACTTCATTGTCCTTGGGTGGGAACAATTGAAAAAAATCCGACGAGCGGGTAGGAAGGGTGAGAATGCGGAGAAGAAGGCTTGGGGTGAAGCACTCCGAAGTTTAAATGGTTTTGCCACTTCAAGCATTGGTCCCTCCGTTATCCAGGCGGATTACATATTCATCCCATGTAATGTGGACGGTAATCATTGGATCTTATTCATGGTTTGTACGAAGACGTTTGATGTTATCATTATAGATTCGATGAACGATGAGCCGACATGTCCAAGGGCAATACAAGTTGTGGTAAGGATCTTTATTTTTTTTTAAGTGGGTGATCGTAAATTTTTTCCTTTAGTAGTTATCAACAACTGTGTTTTTCTTATAATTTATGCAGTCATAGTTACTGCCAAGATTGTTACTCAAGCTAAATCCTTAGTTTGACCGTGATCCTGACTTACATGAGGTCCTACCTTTACCGCAAAGACCGAAACAACGGAATTGTAATGATTGCGGTGTTTTTGTCATGAAATACATGGATTACATGTTGCAAGGTTATGATATAACCTCGCTCACATCTTGGCCACAAAAATTAGTTGATACGTTCTGGTATAGAATAGCGAGGGAGCTTCAAGTGGGAAAGGCAAGAGGGATTTCCGGTGTTCGTATGCGTGAACGTCATCAACTAGTAGAGTAGTAAATCATGGATTTTAGTTTAATTTTGTTGTAATTTTTAGTCTAATTTTCCTTCTACTTTAGTTGGAATTTAGTTGTAGTTTAGTTGGAATTTAGTTGGAATTTTAGTTGTAATTTAGTTCGAATTTACTTGTAATTTAGTTGGATTTGACTTGGTTTTTAGTTGGATTTTGCTTTGTTTTTAGTTGGATTTTTCTTGGTTTTTTAGTTGGATTTTAGTGAGTTCTTTGTTGCTTTTATCTTCCCTTTTTGGTTGAATTTCACTACGCACTTGACTTGAAATGTACTTGGAATTTCGATTCATGTTGGTTTTTATTGTTGCCTTGGTTGCGTTGGAAATGTATCACAACACTGTGGTCTGGCAGGTTTCAGGTGTTTGTGGTTTTTTGATATCACAGGATTGTTGTCTGATAAATCTGCAGGTTTTGCAGTCTCCAGACCGTACCGCGAAAAGTTTCTGCGGTACGTGCAAAACAGACCAATTCCCAGCAAAACAGAGCAAAACAGAGCATATTGCTACTGCCCAAACCTGCCTAAAGTCACTATTTTTTGGAAGTTAGTGCCAAAATCACTCCAAAAAAATATGCTAGACTTCCTAAAATCTTAAAATGTTATAATAAGTGAACTTTTGAAAAAAAAAACATGATTTACTTTTATTTTAAAGAAATTTCATAATTCCTTATAAAATACATGAAAATAATAAGTTTTTTGGAAGTTAGTGCCAAAATCACTCCAAAAAAATATGTTAGACTTCCTAAAATCTTAAAATGTTATAATAAGTGAACTTTTGAAAAAAAACATGATTTAGTTTTATTTTAAATAAATTCATAATTTCTTATAAAATACATGAAAATAATAAGATTTTGGAAGTTAGTGACAAAATCACTCCAAAAAATATGTTAGACTTCCTAAAACCTTAAAATGTTATAATAAGTGAACCACGTAGTACATTCTTCAAACATTATAATAACATGGGTTTTCAATAAATTTCAAACATTTGAATGAAATTATAATAAATTACATTAATTTCATTAAAATTAGAATAAGTTCATTACAAATCCGAAAATGCTACATGCATATTTCATTTGAATGGAGTGAACAACTCCTAACCAAACAAACCTAATATATTGGAAAAGCCGACAGACAAACGGTGAGAGCGTTTTCCGGAGGAGCCTCCAAATTCACAAAAGCGGCAACATGATACAAGATAACAACACAACCCTCGTGGATGACACCTTCACTAATGGTTTTGTGCGTGCTAGTGTCATTCCAAATGGACACTTTTATAGACATCGATCCATCGTAGAGATTAAATGTGGCCAAACAACGAGGATGAGGAGAATCTTTTACGTGGGAAACCCATCCCTTTACATATTGCACGCGCATTTGATCTCGTGTGCAACCTTCCCGATGCCTCAATTTGTAAATGTCACTAACGTTGTCACAATACTCAAAAAGTCCACCATCCCAATCGGAAATCCGCCACTTGCCTTCGGTGTCCTTGCCCAAGTTCAAAACTGGAAAGAAGTAAGGATCCACATTATACGCTACCCGCTCCATCATTTCTTCGGTGTCCATCCAACGACATGCTTCGATCAAATTTTTTGACCTATAAGCCTCTTCCTCCGGAGAACATAACTCATCATCCTCCTCCTCAACAATCGGTGGGGGCTCAATGGGTTCCCCCATTATGTCATAGTATTCATGTAAATTGTGACATATTTCATCCGCGGCATTGTTCGATATATCACTAATATATGACTCACTTCCCCCGGAAGAAGCCGAGAGTGAATCACTAACATGTGAAACATCCGAAACATCACCACCATCCATGTTACCTACACATGACAATAAAGAGTTATAGCAAAAGAAAGACATGTGAGAAGGACATAAAGTAAATGAAAGAACGGATAAGTAAAGAGTTATAGCAATTACAATTGTTCACTTTCACTTTGAGGCATGTGAGCATTTTGAGCCATTTGGGCATTTGAGCCATTTGAGCATTTAAAGCTTCTAGCCTTCGTGGACAATTTCTTTTGTCATGTCCTTCAAAATTACAATGTGTGCATTTTCTTTTCGGCTTCCCTTTACCAAGCGATTCGACGGGACTTTTAAAACGAACGGTTTTTTTCCTCCCTTTCGTTTGGGACACAATAGGGTCGAGAATTGGTTCATCATCATGTGTTTCATCGTGAGAATCTACATTGCTTTCATGAAATTGAACTCCATCAACCCTCATACTTTCGAGAATTGGTATTTCTCGATTCATCACCTCGACGGCATAATCATATCGTTCCTTAGATGCAATGCTACTATGATAAAAACTCATCGTGAGCATTGTCATGCTATTAAATCTATCGGTTGGGGTCATCTCATTAGATTCTCCAATGTTCAACTCGTAAGGCAACAAATCGTTGACTATATTAGCATGCATAGTCCACCGTCGAAGTATGAAATGGTCGGGAATCTTGAAAATTCGTTTTTTATTCAAAACCGCCAAGATGTGTCGACACGGAATCCCTACATGTTCAACCATTCTATACATACACATGCCCTTCAAAGCTTCTTTGTTGAATGCAACATAATTTAGTTTTGATGTTGGTCCCAAATTTTGCCTATACAAACAATAATAGGTATTTTCGTCCCCTTCCCTCTCCCCTTCTTCATAAGCTTTTTTGTCTTTGACCACAAAGTATTGTAAGGATTCAACCAATTCATCTTGAAATTTTCTAAACATCTCCTTGGTACAAATTTTTGAACCATGAATCTCCAAGGCGGTTTGCATTTTTATAGAACGCTTTAAAGTACATGACACAAAATCTTCTTCTTTCTCCCGTACAAATTGTCTTGCCAATGCCTTTTGGGCATTTTCAATGAGTTCTTTTAATCCCGTGGCGGAGCTCACATAACTATCAAAGAAAGAATTCATCCCCTCACTCCTTGAAGTGGTGTTTTGACCTGCTGAAAATGTGTTCCTAGTATATGCAATGATCCATTTCTCCTTCAACTCATATAACCCCTGTAACCATTTATTATCTTGTAACTCATACTTCTCCATCAAAGATTCCCATCTAGCCTCGAATTCATATTCGGTCAAAGAATTATAAATACAATGGTTAAAGTCCACTTTAAAGTCCGGAAAGGTGGAATAATAATGTGCTAGTTTTTCCGGGAATTTGTTACTAATGTGCCATGAACACAACAAATGGGTAGTATTCGGAATTACAATTGCAATAGCGTTTTCCATGGCTTGATCTTGATCGATTATTATAGTCTTTGGATGTTTATTCCCCATAGCTTCAAGCAAAGTACTTAGAACCCACTCAAAAGTTGTTGTGTGTTCATCTCGCATTAGTGCAAAACCAAATATCACTGAATGATAATGGTGGTTTACGCCGGTAAAAGGGACAAATGGCATGGCATATCTATTTGTCCGATATGTCGTGTCGAATGCCACAACATCACCAAAATTTTGGTAGGCCATTATACATCTAGGATCAACCCACACAAGACATTTCAAACGTTGTTTTTCATCAACTTGTGTTCTAATAAAAAAATTTTGAACCACTTTCTTCATTAAATCTATGTAACAAGTCTAATGCGGCTTGAACCTCACAACTTTCAAACTTTTTTTTCCTCTCATCCCGTATGACATTCCTAACATGTTGAGTACCAAACCCTACTTTGTCATTACCTCCATGCAGATTACCGATAATATTCATTACTTGAAAATCACGAATTCCCCCACCACGAAGAGTTTTGATCAAACTACGAGTAGCGGTATTCACATGCCTTTCTCGTTGTATCAAATTCATCTTCGAATGAGTGACACATACGTGATTGTGATTTAACTCAAGACTAGTTATCTCCCAAAGACTTAAATTCTTCGAATAATTCACATACATGCTTACTTTAAATTCACATACATTCTTACTTTCCAATTGCTCCTAGGAAGATTTTCTCTACGTCGTTTAGGATTACTACTACTTTCACCACTTATACCCGCAAGTCTACAAACGTACATACGAGCATATATTTCACTACTTTTAGAACGCCCATGGGTTGATTGAATTCTAATACCAAATCCAATTTTTAGGGCATATGCCCTAAAATTTTTTTCCCCTTGTTCCAAAGTATGAAATAATTGATGCATATATGGAACGCCATTTCCATCTTCACACTCTACATTATCCTCATTTTCATTTTCAACATCTAAATCATCATCTAGCTCTTCATCTTCCTCAACACTAACAAATTCATCATTTTCATCCACATTAATGAACTCATCAATATTAACAAATTTGGGGGTGCTAGGCTCATCACTACTTTCATCGATAACTTCATTCATACTTAAATCATCAAGATGTAAGGAATCTTCAATTTTTTTTTATTTTTTTCATTATCATTTTTTTTGAACCAAACATACGAGAAAATAATCTATCCGCCATTACAAAGATCACAAATAAAAGAGATAGATTTTACCTCAAAGTTGATGAAGATCTCACTATGATTTCATCCCACTTTTGGATTTCTGCACAGACAGAGAGAGATAAACAAGTTTCTGTGGTTGGTTTTGTGTGGTCTTGTTTAAATCATCATCTAGCTCCTCATTTTCATTTTCAACATCTAAATCATCATCTAGCTCCTCATCTTCCTCAACAATAACAAATTCATCATTTTCATCCACATTAATGAACTCATCAATATTAACAAATTTGGGGGTGCTAGGCTCATCACTACTTTCATCGATAACTTCATTCATACTTAAATCATCAAGATGTAAGGAATCTTCAATTTTGTTTTTGTTTTTTTCATTATCATTTTTTTTGAACCAAACATACGAAAAAATAATCTATCCGCCATTACAAAGATCACAAATAAAAGAGATAGATTTTACATTAAAGTTGATGAAGATCTCACTATGACTTCTTCCCACTTTTGGATTTTTGCACAGACAGAGAGAGATAAACAAGTTTCTGTGGTTGGTTTTGTGTGGTCTTGTTTAAATGGAGATAGGGAGCAGGCTCGGTTGTGGATAAGGGAACAGGACCGTACCGCGGAAATTTGTTGCGGTACGGGGGCAGGAGTATTTTCATAATTGCCTCGTACCACGGAAACTTGTTGCGGTACGGTTAAATTTTTTTAATCAGAGCCGTTGGATGGTTGATCCAACGGTGGGGGAAGCGTATGTTGAGTAACGGGCCTTTTTTTATAATTTTCAAAATATTTATTTTTTTATATATAACAATGGATATCAATGGATAGATCTCAATGAATAGGGAAATTTGATATATACATATCAATTTTCTAATGAATGGATCGAGAGATATATGGTTTTGAAGATTTGAAGGATATTTGGCCTGTTTGGCTCGCCATATAAGATGGACTTATGGACTTATTTTCGGGTAAAATTTTATATTTTGATAAAAAAAATTTATACAAGTATTTAATGTATGTTTGAGATTCAATAAGTTGCAAAAATAAGTTGGAAAATAAGTTAGAAAGTTAGGAATCTCTAACTTTGTCTTAAAATAAGTTGACTTATTCTGGAAAAAAGTTCCCCCAAACATCCCCATTATATATTACGTATATCGAGAATAAGTTATAAGTTATAAGTTGAAAGTTAAGGATTCTTAGGCCCTGTTTGGCTGAACTGATAAGTTGGTTTATTGGACTTTAAGTCCAGTCCAGCTTATTTACAAGTGTTTGCCTACCAACTTATTTTAATGACTTATGATCTTATAAGTTCATAAGTTGAAAGTTAGAAAAGTCCCAACTTTTTTCCAGCTTATTAACTTATTTGTACTATTCCTAAATCCCTTCGTTTTTAATTTGTTTTTTCCCGTTAATCGACGATATTTTTTTTTTCAAATCTAACTTCACCATTTTTTTCTCCATCTCTCAACGATCATTTTGCATACCATATGTGCTATATTTCGACACGATTTAGAAAAATTATATTAAAAATATGTGTTCTACAGTAAATTTATAATTTCCGATTTACCAAACACTTTATTAACTTATAATTTCTGATTTAGTTATCACTTATAATTAACTTATTAACTTAAAGCAATAAGTTATTTTTTTTAAGCTATCCCAAACGGCCCCTTAACATTCAACTTATAAACTTATAAATTATAAATTTAGCTAAAACTTATTTTGGCAAATACCCCCATAAAGACTAATGGGCTATGGCCTTATACGACATAAGTTGCTTCAAACATGAAACGCCAAACAGGGTCTAAGTAAGTCCTAACATGCATTCAAATGGCTGTTCTTTGTGGAATGTCCTAGTACTTGTGGGCCTTGTGGCGTTCGATGTATGGGTTAGGGATATAATATAAACTATGTTCAAGCAAATGGTTGTCTTTTGTGGAATGAATTACTTTAATATGGAGTGATTAATAATTTAGCATCAATAATTATGCAAGATAACATTTTAAATTTCCACAATTATATTTTCCCACCTATGTGTTACTACAAATTTAGCACTTCATGGAGCTACACATTGCATCCATATATAGTACTTGCTACACTACAATACTCCGTTAAAAAGCAAGATGAAAGTTGAACTCCTATCTTCAGAGCTCATAAAACCATGTACTTCTACTTCCCCGAGCCTCCGCGATTACAATATTTCGATAGTAGATGAGCTATGCCCTGTAATGAATGTTCCCGTGATTTTATATTACCCTACTGATATTCACAGCAGTGGAAAAGAGAATTGCACTAGCATTTCAAAATGCATGCACTTGAAAAAGTCGCTGTCAAAGGTCTTAACCAGATTCTATCCATTTGCTGGAAGATACTTAAAAGATGCGTACATGGTTGATTGTAGTGATCAAGGTGCTGAATTTGTGGAAGCCACAGTTGATATTGAACTTGATGAACTTATTGGCCAAAGGAAGAATATGAAGGTTGAGCTGCTTAATTATTTACTTCCGCGTCCAATTGGTGCAGGGGATGAAGTCACTGATCCTCTGCTAGCTGTGCAAGTAAGTGTTTTTGCCTGTGGCGGATGCGCCATTGGAGTGTTGAGCTCACACCGAATTGCTGACATTTCAACCATCAGCTATTTTATTAAGGAATGGGCTACTGATGCAAAGCTACTATTGGGGGGCTATGACCAAAATGATCATGTCACGGTGTCCCCTATTTGGAACTCTGCTTCCATGTTCCCTGGACAGAAATTGTCTGGTCTTCCTCTTGGATTAACCAGGGAAAAAGAAAATGTTGCGAATCCTAAATTTGTTACAAAGAAGTTTTATTTTAGCAAAAGCGCAATTGCAGAAATCCGTGAAAAGGCCAGATTAGACAAATCAAGCGAGAGATCACCAACAAGGGTACAGTCTTTGTGGGGAATAATAGGGAAAGCTATTATTGACATAAATGTTGCTAACCCTGAAACCCCTAGAGGATTTTTAATTATTCAAGCAGTGAACATGAGGGAAAGAACCGATCCACCTATTCCGAGACATCAATGTGGAAATCTCTTCTTAATATCCACAGCTCAATCTGTGGCAGGCGAAAAAGGGGTGGAATTTCAAGGTCTTGTCGATCTTTTAACGTGCTCTGTGAAGAGAGATGTGGAGTTATGTAAAATGTTACTATCAGTGGGAAATGGAGGGCAATTGACAGCTCAAGGCTTCAATGAGTTGATAAAAAGTCTTACAGATCCTGAAATTTCTAGTGTTTCCTTGTTCACGGACTGGTGCAAGTCTCCATTTTATGAAGCTGATTTTGGCTGGGGAAAACCCATTTGGGTCAGTAACGTCCACATTCCTATTAGAAATAATGTCTACCTTATTAGCGACAAATCTGGAGAAGGAATTGAAGCATGGGTAAATTTGAATATTGATGACATGCCTAAATTCGAACAGGATTCCAACATTATGGAATTCGCTACTTGAATTTTACTAAGTCTTCAACTGAGTTGTTTCAACAGATCCATGCTCAGTCTGATCAAGAATGGATCGAGAACATGCAAAGAAGTGGAGCAGAAGTAAATTTAATGGATGTATGGGAGGCTGGCCTGTTCTTTTCTTTCATGTACTTTATTATATGAATTTATTCAAACTATTCACTGTTGAGTTTCTGTTCCAGCTGCTTGCGCCTCTTGCTTTTTCTAAGGTCATTTGGAAGTGCATTTTCTGACATGATGAACTTAAATTAGGCATTGGTGCTGATAAAAAGTTTTTCACAATCAGTTTTAATTATTAGGATCTCAGACATACCTTTAAAAATGGAGTTGCCTGCATTGGTTAAAATTGTCGTTTAAATGAAATTAATATGCTTGAATTTCGTTCATAGCCATCTGAATTATTAAGATATCAGAAGCAGCAAAAACATGGGAGGGTAAGGGTAAGAGGTTAAAAACCTTCATGAGACATCGTATTCTGCATCTATGTAGTAATCAGATTTTCTTTAAATGAATGGGAGGGCACTGGTTGGAAGACTGGCCTTACTTGCATTGGTGCTCTCATTGTGCCACTATCACAGCTGTTTGATATCAACATTGGAATCTGACAATCTTCATGCACTATATAAATTTCCTTTTTGTGAATTAAAATTTTAGTTGTATTTTTTATTCACAATTTTTTTTTTTTTACAATGCGATCAAAACACCTTAAAGTGTGCGCCAACAAATCAAGCAATAGATAAAATGAAACACAGACGGAGTAGTCGTCTGTAGGCTGTAGCTCCCTCTTGGTATTTCAGAACAATCGAAAGGGTGTCCTAGTCCAAGCAAAGCAAAGTACAAATTCTATCTCTTCCTTTATAAAAGAGGGTATAAATATAGTCTTATACCTCAAGATTTAAAGCTTTCAGGTCACACTAATCACGAGGAATTAATTCAAACATGACGGGGATTTCGAGCCTTCAATGTTGGGAAAAAAATGTTTATAAACAGAAGTACTTCTATTTTGGGGAACTAGAAATATAAGCCCGGCCGCCCAGAAAAGAAAAGGAGACCAAAATTATATTACTCCCTTTGTTACTGAATTTACCTTAATGTTGTTAATGTTGTGTTTGGTTGGGATGAATGGAATGTAAAGGAATGGAATGAAATTTGAACTATGAAATAACAATATTTTTCTATGACAGAAACAAATTTTTAACTAGGGTTACATACACATTGCAATCATATACAGTATGTTTGATTAAAGCTTACACTGTGCGTTTGTGCTCCTGTCGATAAAAGAAAGGCGCTGTGCAAATCAAACCAGCGATGTTGAACCTTTAGAATTTGGAAAACAAGAACACTGAGATTCTAAGTGAAAAGGACATGACATGACTAAAGAAATTCCAGCCCCATTACTAAAGCACACTTCCAACTTTGATCAGTGTAAAACTTTCTTCTTTTGTCTTATTACACAACAGTTTGGCTCCAGCGGAGTTCGAACTTCTGATACCATGTTAAATTACTACTCACGTCAAACTTCAAGTTGTTGGAACGAAGGCTTAATATGAACGCATTATATCTAATATCTTTAACACGGAGTGAAGATTTGTCATTTCCACTCTTTTTGTTGCCCATTTACACAAAATTTAAAACTTTGATATTTACCATTAATTTCCCAGGGTATGAAATTTTATTTCTTCCTACTGATTTTCGAAAGGCAAATCCAACTTTAAAAAAAATCTATTTATATTGGAATAACATAAAGATAAAGTAACTAACTCACTTATTCCGCTCAAAGAGCAAAACAACCTAACCACCTGGCCAACTCGACTTCTTAACATGGGAAGAAAATCTTAAACTATATAATAGCAGCCACGTCTTATCACTCTGGGCTACCATTTATTTTGAGGACTTGCAGACAGCAGGTATCCGGGAACCTTTTTGTGTGCAGGTACTATGATCTTAACTGTACTTACATATATTATTTGACATGACATATGATGCGTTTCCGATTAGATATAGCTAGCCACCATTCATTTTTTGAGTGGTTTTTTGGCACGCCGATGTTTTCACTTTTGTAGCTTTACTTACGTACATCACATGACAGTACTGTTTCCTTTGGCTCAATGTACGAACTTCGCAGAGTTCAAACTGGATACATAGGAAAAAATATATGTATTCATTGCATAAAGTATATCAACTTAATTAGTATGTAATTTGAAGATTTAAGTTAATAATCTCATAGTCATGTATGTTGTGATTAATTAAGCCCGTCCCGTACGTACTGTTTTCATATAATAATGACTTTACAATTAATTGATCAGCTCAGGGGCAATGGCAAATGTGGTTGACGTGGAATTTACAAGCACATTTCCTCATTTGGGTTCTAGTATGTCTACTCGCAGCTTCTTTTTCTTTTTCTTATTTGTTTTTGTTCCATGCGAGTAATATCGGTAAATTTTCTTAATGATCTCTCTCTCTCAAAGCTTACCTGAGTGAAGAGAGACAGAAATATCTGTATCAGGACCAGCCTTTGTATAGAGCCATAATGAAGAATGACTGGATTGCTGCTGAGGAAGTCATTGATAAGTACCCTAGCGTCTTGAGGGATTATATATCCGAAGGAAAGGAAACTGCACTTCACATTGCTGCTTTATCCAAAGATGTTAGCTTTGTGAAAAAACTAGTAGAAAAGATGGATACACAAGACATGGAGATTCAGAATGGACAGGGTAATACTGCCCTTTGTTTTGCAGCTGTAGATGGAAATGTAAGAATCGCGGAGCTAATGATAGCGAAAAATAGTAATCTTCCAAATTTGCATGGCCCTGAAGGGGTAAAACCGATTGATATGGCTGCTTCACTAGGACAGAAGGATATGGTCAAGTATCTCCACCCTCTATCTAGAGTGGTTAACTGGAGTTTAAAGGAAAAGGCTACCCTAGTCACAACTTGTATCGCTAGTGGTTTGTATGGTGAGTACCCAATTATTTTTTAATTTGCAATTTCATTTCATTTGTTTTCTACTGATATGAGAAACCCAAATTTCCTTCAGAAAAACTTATATTCATAGTGTGTGCATGTGTAATATAAATGCCATACTTACCTATAAAACATATGTGTGATTTGTTATAATCCATTAACCTGTTCCGCTACATTCAACATTTGATTTCCGAAAGCAAACCACATTCATTCTAAGGTAGGAGTATATTTTAATTATAGATCTTGTTTTTTGTTTAATTTAGATGCAGCTTTCAGAATGGTCCATGATGACTCAACTCTTGCTGCTGCCAAGGATGCCAATGGCGCCACAGCATTACACGTTCTTGCTCATCTGTCGCCATCATCTAATGATGTACACGAAGAGGGATTATGGAGAAGAATCAACTCGTGTAAGTTAATTATAGTACTTGGGAATTACAATTTACTAAATGATGGACCTTCAAGTTATTCACAAAGTACAGATGAAGTTTGCATAATTAGGTTGGGTCGAATTAATATTACAACGCTACATTTAACTAGCTATTTTTCTGTACATAACTGGTACGTATATATTATCTTAGTTTTCTCCCAAGTTCCTTTTCACTCTAGTTCTAGCTAATATATTTCTACAATTTTAGAATGCAATCATAATAGATTCACCCTTCAATTTTTTAAAGAGCGCCAATTGATTTATTCAAAAAATTTCATCAACTCCTTTACCATCTACCTTATTAGTTTTTCTTCATTTAGTTATGCTATCCATGAAGGCAGTTAAATAACGAAAAGTTCGTGTTCTTCAGTTATTTCATCCATATACTAAATGAGAAGTCCGTGTTCTTTCATTTAATATATATGTTGAATCATCATGCATAGCCTTTGTGTGAAAACGAGTATATTGTAAACTAGTACACAACGGAGAACAGATAATAATTTACTTTTAAACTGTTGCTTAGATACATATGACATCTTCATTAACTCAATCTCTTGTTAAGATCTACTCGTGAAGGGGGGAAATGAGGAACAGTCAGATGAATTCTATGCCAACAAAATTTTAAATTATTGCTGGGATAAAAATGAAATGAATGTAACATCTATGTTTACTGTTTAGATCTACACGTGAAGGAGGAAAATGAGGAAAAGTCACAGCAATTCTATGCCCACAAACTTCTATACTTTATCTTGGATCATATTCTTCTCAAGGAAGATTGTGAGATATCAAACTTGATTGAAGAGGTTCCTACGCTATTATTTGCAGCTGCAGAAGCTGGAAATACTGAATTTGTCATTGCACTTATAGACTACTATCCTGATTTAATATGGAAAGAAAATTACCGCAATCAGAGCATCTTTCATGTTGCAATTTTGCATCGTCATCAGAAGATTTTCAATCTTCTTCACGAAATTGGTTCCATTGGGAGCCTGATAGCGACTCGCAAAGACAATGATGGTAACAATATGTTGCATTTAGCAGCAACGTTAGCACCACAAGAGAAGCTCAACAAAGTTTCAGGGGCAGCACTTCAGATGCAACGAGATCTACTTTGGTACATGGTAAGTGTTCTATTACCAGAATCCACTGCTAAAAGTAAAATAACGTGTCTTGATAAATCTCGGAGGAAATCCATGGCATTGTAGAGTAGTAATGCCCCTCTACAGCTCTTCTCTTGGTAAAAGAAGGCTGAGGATGCACAATTCTGCCATATACAACTACTAATTACCTAGATACTTGTTGGTTTTTTTTCATAAAATAAATCTGGGAGAACATTATAATCTTGTTGGTTTTTGTGATTTTAAGCTTAATTACTTATTTTTCCTATGTAAACAAAGATTTGTTCCGTTATTATTTGTAATGCATCTAACAATGACAGGAGGTGCAGAGTATAGTCGGACCTTCCTATAGGGTAAAGAAAAATAAGGATGGTAAAACGCCACACGACATATTCAAGGAAACACACAAAGGCCTTATGAAGGATGGTGAAAAGTGGATGAAAAGTACTTCTAGTTCATGTTTGGTGGTGGCAACACTAATCGCCACTGTAGTGTTTACAGCAGCTTTTACGGTCCCTGGAGGCGTTGATAGCAGTGTCGGAGTTCCACTTTTGTTAGATGAGCCATTCTTTAAAGTGTTTGCCATATCAGAGGGCATCGGTATGTTCTCATCTTCAACCTCAATCTTAATGCTCTTGTCCATTCTCACTTCCCGGTACCAAGAAAAAGATTTTTTGCACTCTTTACCCCTCATGCTGATGGTTGCAATTGCAACACTATTTCTCTCTATAGCAGCCATGATAGTAGCCTTTTGTACTACCTTATTCTTATCTTTCGAGGATGGAGAAACTTTACTCCCTATTCTCCTTGGAGTATTTGCTTGTATACCAATTATGTCATTTCTTGTAAAATTTCCCCTCTTGGTTGACATAATATGTTCAACTTATGATTCCCGCTTTCTTTTCCGTTCCAACAATCGGTTGTTTCAAAGAAAAACTAGGATATATTGATCTGTACGGGGTTTTGGCTTTGTGAAAAGAAGTTGGAAGAGTTGAGGTTTCAGTAGTCAAGTACTAAATATCCTTGGCAAATTCAAAGTACTGTTTTTTTTTTTTTGCTAAATAGTACTGTTGTATATCAGTGCTGTTGTATATCAGTGTTTGTTGGTTAAGTTGAGCAACATTATGTGTGTGTTATCACTGGAACAATTTGGTAAATATGTTCCTTTTATTCTTGAAGAAAAAAATGAATGTGTGTGTGTGTGTTCAATTAGCATCCAAATTCCTGCATTCATGGTGATTCCTTGCGATTTTAATGTTGGCCGGCAATGGCATGGTTTACTATCTGATCCAAATAATCCTTTTTTTAGGTTTTAAAAAGGCAAAAAATTACACCAATAACCATATTAATCTTGGCCAAAAAATAATTAATCATACCAGATCTTTAACCAGTTAACAGGCCCCAGTCTGAGCTCAGGAAGAACCGCTGGTCGCCGATGACTCAAGGAACTGAGTCACTAATCACTCCTAGCCATTGAAGAGGTCTACACAATCTATACGAAAATAAAGTCACTCTGTTATGTTCAACATAGACTACTGTCAAGTCCAGCAAACTTCATGCTTACTTTCCATAGGCGGAGGCAGAGCTACTAAGCCCCGATGATACTGGTGAAGTAATTTGCAAGTCCTTTAGTAATTTATAAAATTATTGATCACAAAATATAATATTCACACAATACAAGGAGAAAAAACTACGTTTTTCTATATGCTGACAAAGGACTTCTTACTTTTCGCTTAGGAGTTGATCTGCATTCATAATCAAAGTCGCCATACTTGTTTGATACAATTTTTAAAATTGTACCTATCACCTTGCTGTTGATATCCGTTTCACTGCTTCTAAATTCTCAGCCGTGCTACTTATAATAAGAGGTTGAGTGTTTAAAGCTCAGTGAGGAGATGAGTATTTAAATTTTTGTAATTGACTACTATACTTTTTTGCAAATCTAGCCGGATATTTGAGGTTAGAGAATTGAGATGCATTTTGTGTTCGTATTTTAGCCTCAATTGATGCAAGAGAGACTAGCTACATATGAAGTACCGTCTCATAAGTACATTCTTGATTGCGAACAGAAATAATGTAACATTTATGGAGATATAATTAGACCCATTCTCCCAAGGATGGAGTCTCCCGCCCCAGGGATGGGTAAAAATTAATGTCGACGCTGCAATCTTCACAGCAACTGGCAGTGTTGGGGTAGGAAGTATAATTCGAGATGGAAACGGGGGTTTTGTTTGTGCTCGAAATCAGAAGATTGAGTCTCAACTACATCGCAGAGAAGCAGAGGCTTTGGGATTAAAGGAGGCCTTATCATGGACAAAGGGTTTGGGTTTCAGATGGTGCATTTTTGAGACGGATGCAAAGGTAGTAGTGGATGCGATTAAGGAGGTAAAAGGATGTGCGTACTTTCATACTATTGTAGTAGATTGTGTTGATTTATTAAAGCACTTTGATAATGTGCTAGCTGAGTTTGTTCATAGGTCTGCGAATGAAGAATGAAGTTGCTCACAAGTTAGTTAGGGCCACTCGTTCTATGTCACGCGTCAGGAGAGGATGGGTGTCGCTCCGAACTTTATTTCTGATGTCTTGATTATTGATTCGATTTAATGAAAAGCAAGTATGTTTATGTAAAAAATAAAAAATTTAGAGCCATTCTTCGCAAGCAAAACATACTTTCAATCAAGATTAAAACATACTTTTTATAGTTTATGTACAATAAAAAGATATCATAAATACATACTCTCAATCAAGATTAAAACAGTAAAACATGACGAAGCCAGCAAAGTGCTTAGAACGTTTATCTGGAAGAAGAGAAGTGCTCTCAGAAAAATTATGTGTTGGGTGAGATATTAGAGTAAAAATACTATAGTGGCTTCCCATTAAATATATTGATTTGATGATACATGAGACACATACTATTACGACTGTTCTTGGCTCCTGTATGTCCTTGAATGTCGTAGAACCTCCACTAGGTAACTTAAGACATCGTATATGGAATCGACGTAAACTAGGCCCATAATGATGCAGCCGATGATGAGGGATGTAAAGTAATAAGGAGGCATGTAATCCTCAAGGACTAAGGCCTGGAGAAACGTGGTGAATATAGAGCATGAGGAGAGGAAGAGACACGAAATAGCAATCGAGTACTTCAGTGGCAGGGCAAAGTACAAGTCCTCCAAATGAAATCGCGACAACTGAGTTGACAGAAGAGTTCCCAAGGCAATCAAAGAAGCAAAGAAAGTAAGGCCAACATAACTCAAAAAAAGATTCAAATCATGAACATGCCCTTTTCCGTTAAAGAGCAGGGGAGTGCCTTTCACTTGATCAAATCCTCCAGGAAGAGTGAAAACAGCTGCGAAACTCACAGTGGCAATCAATGCTGCCACAACCATTAAACCTTGATTCATTTCTTTCACTGCTTTCTCAGCTGCTTCTCGTTTATGTTTGTAGTCTTTCAGCAATAAATCTTCTGCTGTGCTCCCATCATTGTTCCGAATATGCAACAGATGTGGTGAACAGTCATGTCTTATACGCTGTTCGAGTCATCGAAATTAGTAAGAAACCTTGATGATGATATGTAAAGAATAAAAGAAATGAAGATTTTAATAGTGCCACAAAATTTAAATTAATTGCAGGATGCATCAGAAGAATTAACTACTCGCACTTCAATAACTTTAAAATTAGTTTTATAATTGTGCAGAAAAGTTCAATGAATATTTTTTGAAAAGGCTATCCTCTGCTTGGGCGTTTGAAGCGTTCAACTAATTACAAATTGGTGAAAAACTCATTACACCTTAACCATTAATACTCATAGCAGCTGTCAGCATTTGACCTTATAACTAACAGTAAACCAATTTAGAGAGAGAGAGAGAGAGGGAGGGAGGGAGGGAGGGAGAGAGAGAGAGAGGGAGGGAGAGAGAGAGAGAGAGAGAGAGAGAGAGAGAGAGAGTGAGGGAAAGGGAGAGAGAGGGAGAGGGAGAGAGAGGGAGAGAGGGAGAGGGAGAGAGAAAGTTTGTACTACATTTTCATGGCAGTAATAATTTGGAGTCTATGTAAAGCCAGAAGAGACGTGCAGTTTAAGTTAAATACAGTTGAGGTATTTACCTGAAACCAAAAAATATCCCAAGCCATCAGGTTAGCTACTCCTAAAGAAAAATTAGTGGCAGGCTTGGTTTTTGTTGCACGATGCAATATTGTGTTTCCTTTATTATCAACATCTAACAACATTCTTTCCTTGTTAATCGCAGATTCTTTCAGCTTCTCATAAATTTCACCACCCCTATGCTCCGCTGCAAAATGGAAGACATTTCTTCCATCCTTGTCAATAGAGTTGGCAGCATCAGGAAAATAACTGAGGATTTCATTGACTAGTTCAGGTATGCCCTTTTCAATGGCTTGTATAAGAGGGTTTGAATGTGCTCTATCCGACGTTTCGGACTGATAATCATGGTCTTTATGTGCAGAATATGTGTAACGATTCCAATCTTCCTCTTCCTCCAGCAGTCGCTTTGCAAGTGCTACTGCAGCCATGTTCTTTCGCTTCGTATCATCTATTGGTTGAATCCAAGGCAATTCTGTGGAAATAATACAGGCATCCAACTTGCTAATCATTGGTGTAAAAGTATGTATAGTATTCAATTAAAGTGTTATAGTATTATAGTATCACTTTTTTTTTTGTTCTTTTTATTCAATATTTTTTATTATCACTCTTTTTCAGTGTTACTCTACTTGGAGGAAATGACTTGTCACTATTAATGCAGCTTGGTTGGACACATTTTTTGTGAGATCAGAACAGGATGTCTTGATATTTTATAACAGTTCAATCCTTTTTCAATTTCTTGTTTGATAATTTAAAACAATTCATTCTTAATATTCTTTAAATTTCGAGTTAAAGAAGGAAAATTGACTTTACGCAAAAAAAGTTCGAGAAGTGGATTTCGTTTTATGTCTTCGATGTAGGTTTTCCGTCTGCTATCTGGATCCTCCTCATCACCTTCTTTCACGGATCTGATGTCATACATGTATGGTATGCCTGCTTGACAACACAACAGAAATCAAAGTATGAGTTCCTTTACATTTGATTGATGTGCTGGGAAATTGCATCTTTTCTACTAAAACCTGTCAGAAAAGGATTACATAATATATTTTGTATTGGGTTAGGATCTTAAGTAAATTAATTAGGAATAAGAAAGTTGGGTTAAGGTCAGATGGAAGGTATAAACAAGAAAAAAGTTGTGCATAAGAAGAGACTCATTTGAAAATATTGCTCAAGGAGAAAATCTGAAGTTTTGTTTTTGAGAGAGGGGTTTGACAGGCCCCTTCCTCTGATACTCGAACAGATGCATATACTAAGACTCGAACCTCAACCTGTTGTAACCGATAAAATAATTATATAAATTCACTATGCTACAGTGATAGGAAAAACCCTGAACTTCTAATGCATTCAGAATAATGTCAAATGCATTCATAATAGTGACTTGTGCTTTTTATTACATGCAGAGTGATTTTGCAATTTTCACTTGTATCATATTGTGTGGTTAAATAAGTAGTATTATCGTGCTTAAGAATCCCAATTTTTAACAAACAATATACTAGTGAATAGTGATCATGCTTAAGAATGAAAATAGGCAACTAGTGAGCACAGGGCATCACCCTTCTAACAAAATTTATTTGTTGATTTTATGGGTATGCAAGTTTACATAGCTACTTAAAAAGGGAGGATGAACACTCACACCAATAGAATAGAACCCTCGAACTCTGTAGAGGAATAAAAGATGCCTTTCCCATAGTTGCTGTTGTATAATAAGAGTTGCTCCGAAAAGAAGATGGTGACAAGGCTAGCAGATTCAAAGCAGTTTCCCCGGATTTGTTACGTATTTGAGCAAGTTCTTGTCCATACTTCACATCCAATATTCTTGTAGCCGTGCCTGCATTTTGAAACCAAAGTCATCAGATCAACGAGCTAGAGACAGTAATATCCAGGACTAGCTAGTACTGAGATTAAATTTTCAAAACTGATAAAACAAAGATTAAGACTGAACAAAACAGAAGAAGAAACCAAAACAGAGGATATATAGTTGTACACAAAATCTAGTACCTGGAGAGAAGTATATGCCTAAATCATCTGTCTAAGCTTGTTTTAGAGTAATGTCTTAAAATGGCAGGGCTATCAGGAAATCGAGTTCAACTCGAGGTTGGACTTAAGTTGTTAGGTATGTCATTGCCCTAAATTTAATTATTTTTTAAATTCAAACAGGGACCTTACATACAAGCATACATGAACGCTCATGAGAAGATGAGAGGGGTATCCATTAGACCACAATGCTATATACTAGTATATAGTTTTATGAAAACTTGTTACAATGGTCCTATATGATAAAAAACACTACCTTGAGAAAAAAATTGGGACTTTTGTCTTCTTTAAGTTAACAATACAGAATTTTGAAAACATAGAATTTAAAAAAAAGAAGACTTACGATAGTATTCTCCCATAATAGCAGCATGAAGAACAGTGCAGCCATCATTTCTCTGCGTCCTACAACCTTCTTCGTTATAACTCAGAATTTTCAAGAAAATTTTCCATTTTCCACATGCAGCCGCCAGGAATAGTGCGGTCTCTCCTGAAACATTGGGGATAGAAAGTAAATTATCTTTCTCTGCCGACATTCTTGCAGCACAATCTTTGCAATTGCACATGGGAACTGAACAGCCGAGCGTTGAAATCAATTTCTGTTCTTTTTGGTACAGCAATTCAACAATACGTCCACTATCATGCCTCGCGGCTTCGTGTAGCGCTGTTTCACCTCTAAGGTTTTGTTTTTTGAGGTGCTCTAATTTGGTAACAGTACCATCACTCATCAGTTTCTCTACAGCAACCTCATATTGGCGAATGACTAGCAAATGAAGAAGTGTGTTGCCTCGACCATCTAGTCTTACCGCAGGTTCCTCATTCCAGTAATTGCATAGAAAATCAGGAGTTCCTTCATCCGGCTTTTTATTTGCTATTCTTTTGTAAACTTTTTTACGCCTCAATAGCATGTCTTCATTTGCTATTGTGATCTCCTCTCCCATCTGGAATGCGGCTAGCACTTTCCTTGATTATTTTTCTTAACAGAGATGAATCGATGAAGATTGTCTAGCTTATCAGTATCTGCATATGAAAATTATGCATGCTTACCAAAATGGAACTGAGCCTATATATATACACTAGTTGTTGAAGAAAAAGAATCAAGATAATATGAATGTTTGAAGTAAAGCATAAATCACAGTGCAAACTGTAAAGTAATCGAAATTCATGTGTTTCGTCAAATCGCAGTTGTAGTACCTGTACTGCTAAAGTTTGATAGCATGTAAGATACAAAAACATCTGTTACAAGTAAAGAACTAAAACACTAAAAGTATGGAGTGATGACTTTAGGGGCTTACCACCCCAAGGTCATAGGTTTAATTCCCGGGAGACACGGAAGTAAGTGGATTGTCATGTTCGGTGGGTACGAGTGTGCTAGCAGTCCTCCGGATTAGTTGAGGTGCGCGAAAGCTGGCCCGGACACTGGATTATTAAAAAAAAAAGGTAAGGATCAGCGAGATAGTAACAAAGTTTGTGAAATGATTGTCAATCATATATGATTTTGGAACATTTTTAGTAAGTTTTAATATTCTAAAGAAATCGAACACATGAAAAATGCTGCGATGATTGGCATCTTCAAGTACTCAAGAATGCTGCAGATACAAGCAAGCATATTTATATACAGCAAGACAGGTAGGCGTCTTTCTTATGGAGAAAGCGTCGAACAATTGAAGTTCACATCTCATTTCACTTCGTGAGTTCGTGTACTAAAATTAAACTTTTCCTAAAGAAAACACGTTCCGCTCGTGCAAGGTTACTTTTTTTTTATATAATTTATTTATAGTGTAATATAATATTATAAATATTAATTTAATTCTTCATCATATTTTAAATTATAATATTATCTTAATATATATAATACAATTTCAGGTGAAAATTTATTTCAATGCCCGTGACTCGCACAGACTTTTACGCTATTATTTTTCCTATTATAAAAATAATATTTTAATTATTATTCAATTATTTAACCTAATAATGTTATAATTGGTATTTTTTCCAATTAAATTTGGTTAAATTAGAAAACCAAATTTAATTATTTTTTTAGTTATTTATTCATTCTTTAACCTCCGCCGTTCTGCGTGATTTTTGGTGAATCCTATTCCGACGATGATTAGCAGAGTAGCAATCTAATAATGCTATTTTCTGAATTTTTTTTCAAATATTATTTTAATAATATAGTAATATTTTAATCATTATTTTCAATTAATTTACCTAATAATGCTATTTTTGATATTTGAGTGATCTGTTAGGTGGCTGTATGACGGTTTGTTTGATTTATCTGTATGATGTAGTAGTTAAAATGAGCTAGCTTTGTAGCCCGTGCAAGGTATGAGCATGTTCTAGATTACAAATATTTATGAATTATTCGTGATCACGCGGGATTGGATTGTTGATATCTTCGCAGCAATTGTTGTGAGGAAATAGAATTTATGCAATACCCGATCGTGACATGCAAATGATAATTCTGGTTAAATTAAATATGTTTATATTTTACGCTATGTTTTGTTTTGTTAAAGCAAACTTGAACGATATGTAATAAATTGGTCAATGTTAAGATCAAAACCGTACTTCGAAATATAAATATATAGAGTTAACATGGATGGATACAAAGATACATACACGTATTAATTACATAATAATAAATGCATATTGGTTCATATCAGTTATTATTATGTAATAAATATGTTAGTGTTCCAATACCCAAATAGCCCCCGAAAATATAACATGGATATAATTAGTAGGGGTAAATATAACTTTTTATATGAATAAATTTGCTCATGGAACCCTCCCCCCATTTGCTTTATTATATATGTGTGTGTGTGTGTGCGTGTGTGTGTGTGGGTGTTTGTTATATTGTTTTGTGCGTTTACGTATTAAAGATGTGATTGATGAGTTTTACGATAGTTAATGTTAATAAAAGTTTGTATTATATATACTTATACATACGCATGCAGTTTCTTTTTTTGTATTGTGATATTTTTTTATAATATTTAATTCGTAGATAATTACAGTATATCTAAAATGATTAATATGATATGGTATATGTTAGTGAATATTATAGTACATTATAACACATCCACAAAAATTTATATATGTATATATTTATGTTTGTACATGTGTATGTATGTATAAATATGCATATTAATTATACAATAATTAATAAATTACAAATAATGAAATATTAATAGATTATACAACATAAATGTATGTATGTATGTATGTATGTATGTATGTATGTCTGCTATATAGTATGTATGTATGTATATAATATTATAGTATATTATTATATATCTACAAAAATTTATATATGTATGTATTTATGTTTGTACATGTGTATGTATGTATAAATATGCATAATAATTATACAACAATTAATAGATTACAAATAATGAAATACTAGCTTAAAACCCGTGCGATGCACAGATTTCTTTTAATATCAAATGATTTTTTTATTAATTTCAATTATTTTTTTTAAAATATGAATTTTGAAGATTTAAATTTTTAAATGAGATGATTTGATAATAATTATATAAATTTTATCCGTGATATATTTAGGAAAAAAGGGATTTTAGTTAGAAAATATTGAAAAGATTACATTTTAGTTGAAAAAATTAATCAGTTAATTTTAAGTAATTATAAAATTATTATTTAATTTTATTAAAAAGAATGTCGTGATTTAACTGGAAAAATAGAGGTTTTAGTTAGAGAAAATTAAAAAGGAAACCTGTTTTAGGTGAAAAAGTTAATTGATTAGTTTATAGTAATTATAATTCAATTATGTTATTTTACTAAATAAAATTGCACGTAATGTTTTAAGAAAAGGAAAAATTTATGTTGTTCGTAATATTTTTAGAAAAGGGTGATTTTAGTTAGAAAATATGAAAGATGCTACATTTTAGCTGAAAAACTTAATCGATTAATTATTAATATTATTATTTTATTATTTTATTTTATTAAATAGAGCCATCCGTTATATAATTGAAAAAAAACAGATTTTAGTTAGAGGAAATAGAAAAGGTAATGTCAAAATTAAAAAGGTGACATGCTTTAGGTGAAAAGGTAATTTATTATTTTATAATAATTATAATTTAATTTATGTTATTTTGCTAAATTAAATTGCTCATAGTGTCTTTAGATAGTGAGAAATTAATGTTACCCGTGATATTTATAAAAAAAGTATAATTTTTATTATGAAATATGGAAAAGATGATACGTTTTAGCTAAAAAGGTAATCGGTAATTATTATTATTATAATTTCATTTTATTAAATAGAACCACCCGTGATATAATTGGGGAAAAAAATTAGTTACAAAATAGAAAAAAGATAACATGTTTTGGCTGAAAAAGGAAACTGATTAGTTAATAGTAATTACAGAATGCCGTGATTTAACTGGAAAAATAGAGGCCTTAGTTATAGAAAATTAAAAAATAAACATGTTTTAGGTGAAAAAGATAATTGATTAGTTAATAGTAATTACAATTCAATTATGTTATTTTCCTAAATAAAATTGCTCGTAATGTTTTAAGAAAATGAAAAATTAATGTTGCCCGTGATATTTTTAGGAAAAAAGGTGATTTTAGTTAGAAAATATATAAAAAATAATACATTTTAGCTGAAAAGCTTAATCGAATAATTTTTAATATTATAATATTGTTATTTTATTTCAGATTTTAGTTAGAGAAAATTGAAAAGGTAATGTGAAAAATGAAAAAGGTGACATGTTTAAGGTGAAAAAGGTAATTGATTAGTTAATAGTAATTATAATTTAATTTATGTTATTTTACTAAATTAAATTGCTCGTAGTGTCTTTAGATAGTGAGAAATTAATGTTGAATGCGATATTTTTAGAAAAAAGAAATTTTAATTATGAAATATGGAAAAGATGATATGTTTTAGCTAAAAAGATAATCAGTAATTATTTGTATTATAATATTATTATTTTATTTTATTAAATAGAACCACCTGTAATATAATTGGAAAAGATATATTTGAGTTACATAATAGGAAAAAGGTAACATATTTTGGCTGAAATATGTAATTGGTTAGTTAATAGGAATTATAATATAATTATGTTATTTTATTAAATAAAATTGCTCGTAGTGTTTATAAGAAAGGAAAAATTTTAGTTAGATACCTTATAAAAGATATTGTATTTTACTTGAAAAGGGAAATTAATTAGTTAGTAAAAAATAAAAAAGTTAATATGTTTAATCTGAAAAAGGTAATTGATTAGTAAAAGATAAATTTTTGTAAAAATTGCTCGTAGTGTTTATAAGAAAGGAGAAATTTTAGTTAGATACCATATAAAAGATATTGTGTTTTACTTGAAAAGGGAAATTAATTAGTTAGTGAAAAATAGAAAAGATAATATGTTTATTGATTAGTAAAAGAGAATTTTTTGTAAAAATTGCTCGTACTGTTTATAAAAAAGGAGAAATTTTAGTTAGATACAATATAAAAGATATTGTGTTTTACTTGAAAAGGAAAATTAATTAGTTAGTGAAAAATAGAAAAGGTAATATGTTTAATCTGAAAAAGAAAATTAATTAGTTAGTAATTAGTAAGGGTAAATAAGTAAAATCAATAGGTACCGACCAACCAAACTTTTAATGTTTCGGCTTTTATATAATAGTATAGATTATAGATTTTGATTAATGATTGTAAGATGTGGTGTGATATTTTTGGGTTTATATTAGTGATTGCAAGATTAGTTTTAAATTTAAAGGTTACATGTTTTAGTTAGAAAACAAATATTAGCGTTTGTAAGATATGGTTCAATTTTAGGTGTTTATAAAAGGTAATTTCTTCAATTAAAAGTTAATGATAAAAAGGCAATCGGCTAATAACTATTTATTATATTATTAAAAATAATAATTAAGTAAGGGTAATTAAGTAAAATAACATGTTTTATTAGTTAAGGGTAAATAAGTAAAATCAACACGTACGTTTCTTTTGATATGTTATAAATTTTTATTTAATAATATAATTAGGTTTTATACAATCATTATTAAAACTAATTTTTTTACTTTTAATATAATTTAATATACTCATGTTCAAGGATTATCCTCATGTTTTCTTATTTAGCAATGTATATAGATTTTTATTATATTTTATTAATGATTGTAAGATGCGGTGTGATATTTATGGGTTTATATTAGTTATTGCAAGATTAGTTTTAATTTTAAAGGTAACATGTTTTAGTTAGAAAACAAATATTAGCGTTTGTAAGATACGGTACAATTTTAGGTGTTTATAAAAGGTAATTTCTTCAATTAAAAGTAAATGTTAAAAAAGCAATCGGCTAATAACTATTTACTAGCTTAAACCCCGTGCGATGCACAGATTTTTTTAATACTATATTAAAATTTTTAATTATTTAAATTAATTTTTTTATAAAATTATTTTTTGGAAACTTAAATTTTTAAATGAGATTATATGATGATAATTATATAATTGTTATTCGTGATAATTCTAGAAAATGGGGAATTTTAGTTAAAAATTCAGAAAAGATGATGGATTTTAGTTGAAAATGATAATCGGTTAATTATACGTAATTATAAAATTATTTTTTTATTAGATAGAATGTCTATGATATAATTGGAAAAATAGAGGATTTGGTTAGAGAAAATTAAAAAGGTAACATGTTTTAGGTTAAAAAGGTAATTGATTAGTTTATAGTAATTATAAGTTAATTATATTATTTTACAAAATAAATTGCTTGTAATGTTTTTAGAAAAAGAGAAATTATTGTTGTCCGTTATATTTCGAGGAAAAGAGGGATTTTAATTATAAAATATATAAAAAATGATATGTTTTAACTGAAAAAGTTAATTGATTAATTATTAGTATTATCATATTACTATTTTATCTCATATAATAGAACTGCCCTTAATATACTTGAAAAATGAGATATTTTAGTTAGAGAAAATAGAAAAGAAAACGGGAAAATTAAAAAGGTGACATGTTTTAGGTAAAAAAGATAATTGATTAGTTTATACTAATTATAATTTAATTATGTTCAATTACTAATTAAAATTGATCGTAGTGTTTTTTAGAAAATGAGAAATTAACGTTGACCGTTATATTTCTAGAAAAAAAAGGAAATTAATTAGAAAAAATAGAATGATGATATGTTTTAGTTGAAAAGATAATCGATTAATTATTAGTATTGCAGTGCACGGGTTTCTTGTATTATGTTATAAATTTTATTTAATATTAAAATTATGTTTTTATATAATCATTATTTTAATAATTTTTTAAATTTTAATTTGTTATAATTTAATATACTCATGTTTACAGATTATAATAATGTTTCCTTATTATAAACAACGTATATGATTTTTAATATATTTTATTAATAATTGAAAATTTTGGTGTGATATTTTCGAGTATATATTAATGATTGTAAGATTTGTTGTAAATTAAAAAGGTAACGTGTTTTAATTAGAAATATTAATGATTGAAAAATATGATACAATTGATCTTTTTAGGTGTTTATAAAAGGTAATATCTTCAACTAAAAGTAAATATGAAAAATGCAATCGACTAATTACCATTTATTATATTATATTGTTATTTATTTTAGGTGTTACATTTTACTTGAAAATTATGGTGTGATATTTTCGGTTATATATTAATGATTGAAAGATTTATTTTAAATTAAAAAGGTAATGTGTTTTAGTTCGAAAGGAAATATTAATGATCGAAAGATATGATATGATTCATGTTTTTACGTGAAAGTAAATATGAAAAAGACAACGACTAATTACCGTTAATTTTATTATATTAATGTGATATTTTCGGGTATATATTAATGATTGTAAAATTTGTTTTAAATTAAAAAGATAACGTGTTTTAGTTCGAAAGGACATATTAATGATGGAAAGATATGATACGATTGGTGTTTTTAGGTGTTTATAAAAGGTAATATCTTGACTACTTACCATTAATTATATTATGTTATTACTTATTTTATATTGTAAGATTTGTTTTAAATTAAAAAGGTAACGTCTTTTAGATTTTTAGTTCGAAAGGAAATATTAATGATGGAAATATATGATACAATTGATGTTTTAAGTTGTTTATAAAAGGTAGTATCTTGACTATTTATCATTAATTATATTATGTTATTACTTATTTTAGGTGTATTTTTTTATAATGAAGGATAAATAATTAAATTCACGAAGTACCAAAAATAGGTACCAAAAAATAGGTACCAAAATTTTAATATTTCGACTTTTATATAATAGTATAGATTTGTTTTAAATTAAAAGGTAACGTATTTTAGTTCGAAAGGAAATATTAATGATGGAAAGAAATAATACGATTTACTCCCTCCGTCCCTTTGAATTCTTTACGTTTGCGGACGTCCTATTTTTATACAAAAAAATAAAATATCAAAAATAAGTTATAGAACTATCCTTAAAATGCACCTTAAAATGCGTACGCACTTTTATGTAAAGAAATGGGTGAGACAGAGGGAGTATGTTTTTAGGTGTTTATAAAAGGTAATATCTTGACTAATTACCATTAATTATATTATGTTATTACTTATTTTAGATTGTAAGATTTGTTTTAAATTAAAAAGGTAACGTGTTTTAGACTTTTAGTTCGAAAGGAAATATTAATGATGGAAAGATGTGATACGATTGATGTTTTTAGTTGTTTATAAAAGGTAGTATCTTGACTAATTACCATTAATTATATTATGTTATTACTTATTTTAGGTGTATTTATTTTTTTTGTAATGAATGGTAAGTAAGTAAATTCACGAAGTACAAAAAAATAGGTACTAAAAAACAGGTACCAAAACTTTTAATGTTTCGATTTTAATATAATAGTATAGATTTTATTAATAATTGAAAAATATGGTACGATATTTTCGGATATATATTAATGATTGTAAGATTAGTTTTAAATCAAAATGGAAACATACAGTAAAACCTCCTTAAATTAATACTCGATAAATTAAAAATCTCTCTAAGTTAATAATTTGTTCCGGTCCCAACTTGGGGCAGTTCAAAAAATGATCAATTTCGATAAGATAATAAGATAATAATTTTTTTGAAAACCCTATATAAATATATGGTCCCAATAATATTATAAATTAATAATTCCTTTATAACCATAAAAATATATGTATTAACTTTTTGTAAAATATGATTCTAAGATTCTTAAAATTTGAATCTATATGAAACTCATCTTTAACCATCTTTGTTGCATCCAAAAGTTCGAATGTGATGTTTTCGTAGAGCATTAAAAAGTTACTCAATTAATGTTTTTTATGTTTTGTAAACAATATATATAAAACATAATTTGTACAATTCATTATATTTAAATGTATATAATTGGAAATTAATTTTCTTCGATGTCAAAAATTATCTATAAATTAATAATTATTAATTTATCGATTAATTAATACCTCTCTAAATTAATAGAATTCTCCGGTCCCAACTATATTAATTTATAGAGGTTTTACTGTATTTTAATTCGAAAGGAAATATTAATGTTTGGAAGATATGATAAAAGGTAACATCTTCAACTAAAACTAAATATGAAAAAGGCAATCGACTACTTACCATTAATTATATTATGTTAATATTTATTTTAGGTGTTTTAATATATATTTTTCTTTATAATGAAGGGTAAATAAGTAAATTCACGAAGTACCAAAAAATAGGTACAAAAAAACTGGTACAAATTTATATAATCATTATTTTTTACATAATTTTTAATTTTAATTAATATAATTTAATATATACATGTTTACGGATTATACTAATGTTTCTTTATTATAAACAAAGTATATTTTTAATATATTTTATTAATACTTGAAAAATATTGTATGATATTTTCGGGTATATATTAATGATTGTAAGATTAGTTTTAAATAAAAAGTGAAACGTATTTTGTTTGGAAGATATGATAAAAGGTAACATCTTCAACTAAAACTAAATATGAAAAAGGCAATCGACTACTTACCATTAATTATATTATGTTAATATTTATTTTAGGTGTTTTAATATATATTTTTCTTTATAATGAAGGGTAAATAAGTAAATTCACGAAGTACCAAAAAATAGGTACAAAAAAACTGGTACAAATTTATATAATCATTATTTTTTACATAATTTTTAATTTTAATTAATATAATTTAATATACACATGTTTACGGATTATACTAATGTTTCTTTATTACTCCCTCCGTCCCTTTTGATTCTTAACACTTTCTATTTTGGGATGTCCCAATAGATTGTTAACATTTCCTAAAATAGTAAGTTTTAACACTATTACACCCACTACTTCACTTATTTTAACAATACTTTACACTATTACATCCACTACTTAACTTATTTTAACTACAAAATCACTATTACACCCACTACTTCATTTATTTTAACAATATTACACCCACTATCTTGGTTTCCGTGCAAAAAGCAAACGTTAACATCCCATTGGGACGGAGGGAGTATAAACAAAGTATATTTTTAATATATTTTATTAATAATTGAAAAATATTGTATGATATTTTCGGGTATATATTAATGATTGTAAGATTAGTTTTAAATAAAAAAGGAAACGTATTTTAATTCGAAAGGTAATATTAATGATTGGAAGATATGATAAAAGGTAACATCTTCAAATAAAAGTAAATATGAAAAAGGCAATCGACTAATTACCATAAATCATATTATGTTAAAATTTATTTTAGGTGTTTTAATATATATTTTTCTTTATAATGAAGGGTACATAAGTAAATTCATGAAGTACCAAAAAATATGTACCAAAAAATTGGTACCAAAACTTGCAATGTTTCGGAATTTATATAATAGTATAGATTTTCGAATATATATTAATGATTGTAAGATTAGTTTTTAATAAAAAAGGAAACGTATTTTAATTCGAAAGGTAATATTAATGATTGGAAGATATGATAAAATGTAACATCTTCAACTAAAAGTAAATATGAAAAAGGCAATCGACTAATTACCATTAATTATATTATGTTAAAATTTATTTTAGGTGTTTTAATATATATTTTTCTTTATAATGAAGGGTACATAAGTAAATTCACGAAGTACCAAAAAACAGGTACCAAAAAATTGGTACCAAAAAACAGGTACCAAAACTTTCAATATTTCGGAATTTATATAATAGTATAGATTAGATTATTATAAATAATAATTAAGTAAGGATAATTAAGTAAAATAAAATATTTTATTTGTTAAGGGTAAATAAGTAAAATCAACAGGTACCAACCAACCAACCAACCAAACTTTTAATGTTTCGGATTAAAAATAATAATTAAGTAAGGATAATTAAGTAAAATAACATGTTTTATTAGTTAAGGGTAAATAAGTAAAATCAACAGGTACATTTCTTTTGATATGTTATAAATTTTTGTTTAATAATATAATTAGGTTTTATACAATCATTATTAAAACTAATTTTTTTACTTTTAATATAATTTAATATACTCATGTTCAAGGATTATCCTCATGTTTTCTTATTTAGCAATGTATATAGATTTTTATTATATTTTATTAATGATTGTAAGATGCGGTGTGATATTTATGGGTTTATATTAGCTATTGCAAGATTAGTTTTAAATTTTAAAGGTAACATGTTTTAGTTAGAAAACAAATATTAGCGTTTGTAAGATATGGTACAATTTTAGGTGTTTATAAAAGGTAATTTCTTCAATTAAAAGTAAATGTTAAAAAGGCAATCGGCTAATAACTATTTATTAGATTATTATAAATAATACTCCCTCCATCCCATCAGATTCTATACAGTTTTTTTCACTGCTTGGCACGCATTTTAAGGCTCCTATAAAGTATAGTTCCATAACTTGTTTTTAAAATTTTCTTTTTTTTTTTGTATAAAAATTTAACATACCTATTTTTATACAAAAAAATAAAATTTGAAAAATAAGTGATGGAACTATCCTTAAAATGCACCTTAAAATGCGTGCCACATCCCCGTCCCCCAATGTATAGTTTCTGCTGGGACAGAGGGAGTAATTAAGTAAGGATAATTAAGTAAAATAAAATATTTTATTTGTTAAGGGTAAATAAGTAAAATCAACAGGTACCAACCAACCAACCAACCAACCAAACTTTTAATGTTTCGGCTTTTATATAATAGTATAGATTAATAGATTGTACAACATAAATGTATGTATATATTGTATGTATGTATGTATGTATGCATATAATTAATAATTATGTATGTATGTATGTATGCATGTATAATTATTAATTATACATTAATATATAATTATAAATTATAATTAATAATTGTACATTATCTCATTATCTGAGGTAAATCAACTGAAATTTATCTACAAATTAATATATATATATAAACAAAAATATATAGTATGTATGTATGTATATAATATTATAGTATATTATTATATATTCACAGAAATTTAGATTTGTATGCATTTATGTTTGTACATGTGTATGTATGTATAAATATGCATATTAATTATACAATAATTAATAGATTACAAATAATGAAATATTAATAGATTATACAACATAAATATATGTATGCATATATGTATGTATGTATGTATGTATGTATGTTATATAGTATGTATGTATGTATGTTATATAGTATGTATATAATATTATTGTACATTATTATATATCCATAGAAATGTTTATATGTATGTGTTTATGTTTGTACATGTGTATGTATGTATAAATTTGCATATTAATTATACAACAATTAATAGATTACAAATAATGAAATATTAATAGATTTTTTAACATAAATGTATGTATGTACGTATGCATGTATAATTACTAATTATGTATGTATGTATGGATGTATGTATATCTATACTATTATATAAAAGCCGAAACATTAAAAGTTTGGTTGGTCGGTACCTGTTGATTTTACTTATTTACCCTTACTTAATTACAGATAAAAATCTTCTTTTATATTTTATCTAACTAAAATTTTTACTTTACTAACCAATTCTCTTTTTCAGGTTAAACATATCTTTTTTTAATAACTAAGCAGTTTTCTTTTTCGGGTAAAATATAAACTTTTTCAGTCAAAACACGTTACCTTTTCTCTAACTAAAATTTCTTTTTTTCCAATTATATCACGGGTTACCATTTTCAGGCAAAACAAGTTACCTTTTTTATTTGCTCTAACTAAAATCTCTAATTTTCAAATTATATCACGGGCGATTCTATTTAATAAAAGTATAATAATATTATTATAATGTTATTAATTAACCGATTACCTTTTCATCTAAAAACGTATCATCTTTTTTATTTTTTCTAATTAAATTCTTTTTTTCTAGAAATATCACGGCTAACATTAATTTCTCATTTTCTAAAAACACTATAAGCAATTTTATTTAGTAAAATAACAATTAAATTATAATTACTATAAACTAATCAATTACCTTTTTCATCTAAAATATGTTACCTTTTTAATTTTCACGTTATCTTTTTCTATTTTCTCAAACTAAAATCTCTCTTTTTCCAATTATATCACGGACAATTATATTTAATAAAATAATATTATAATACTATTAATTAACTGATTATCCTTTTCAGCTAAAACGTATCATCTTTTCTATATTTTCTAACTAAAATCCCTCTCTAGAAATATCACGGGCAACATTAATTTCTCCTTTTCTAAAAACATTACGAGCAATTTTATTTTTTAAAATAACATAATTAAATTATAATTACTATAAACTAATCAATTACATTTTTCACCTAAAACATGTTACCTTTTTAATTTTATCTAACCAAGTCCTCTCTTTTTCTAATTATATTACGGGCATTCTATTTAATAAAATAAAATAATAATTTTATAATTAATAATAATTAATTGATTACCTTTTCAACTAAAACCAATCACATTTTCTATATTTTCTGACTAAAATCATTCGTTTTCTAGAAATATCACGGATAACATTTATATAATTATGATCATCATCTCATTTACAAATTTAAGCCTCCAAAATTCATATTAAAAAAAATTAATTCAAATTATTTAAAAAATTAATATAATATTAAAAAAATTCCGTGCATCGCACGGGTTTTAAGCTAGTATGTATGAATGTATGTAAGTATGTATGTATGTGTGTATGTATGTATGTATGTATATGCGTATATGTGTATGTATGTATGAATAATTATTGGGATTATACATTATACAAATATTTATGTATGTTGCTAATGATTTTTAATATTAACTCAAATGTTCACACAGCTTAACTGGTTATGGTGTTGCATTTAGTTATGCAAGGTCATGGGTTCAACCCTTTGAATAACATTATTTTTACAAATATTTAGAGTTAGGTTTGGAGTGAGGTTCGGAGGGACCGAGCCTATGAATTAATTTGCTCATGGAAACCCCTTGTTGGTGCATTAGATAGATAATAGATAGATCGTCTATGTTGTCCTTGTTCAAATTCGTTACTAAATGATACTCCCTCCGTCCGCTAATATTGGCCATCATTCAAAATCCATGTATTTAGCGATCAAATTAAAATTACCATATTTAACCATAATTATTAATATATTTATGAAAATTTAACAAATTTGACACATAATTTGCTTTGTTAAGGAAGGGTGAGGATCCTCTGTCCCCTTCTTCATGCCCAGTCTCCTGATCAAATTAAAATTACCATATTTAACCATAATTATTAACATATTTATGAAAATTTAACAAATTTGACACATAATTTTCTTTGTTAAGGAAGGGTGAGGATCCTCTGTCCCCTTCTTCATGCCCCCTTCTGTGTCTCCTGTACAAAAATAGTGTCCCTGGCGGGGCCCCTGTATTAAAAAATAAAAATAAAAATATTTTTTAATACAGGGGCCCCGCCAGGGGCAGTCTTTTTATATAGGGGACATGGAGAAGGGGACAGAGGATCCAGACTCGTTAAGGAAATGTGGACAATAGTTTTGGGACAAACAAATATGGAATTGTGGCCAATATTAGCGGGACGGAGGGAGTACTCAATTACACAATGAAAATCTTACTATTGGTATTACGTCAAGCCCTCAAAATTTATATGGTATTGTGCAAATGATTGAGTAAAAGATATTTCATCTATTTGTTTCCGAGTATCGTTAGCTTAGTGTCAACTTGATTTTGTTTTGTATTATTTGGTGAGATTAAATTGGGTCCTGATTTTGCATGAACTTGTTATTTCAACTTACTTAACTGATAGGTAGATATAAATTCCTGGTTCGATCTAGTAAGCGAAACAGACCTCATGCTTGAACTGTGCTTGAACTGGTTGCTCCAGTTCAGATTGAGAAATAGCTTTAGAACCAGACAAGGGCTACTTGAAACCTGTCCTGATGGTGTGAATATCCACATTGAAATTTGTCTGTTATAAATCATTTTTGTTGCTCTGCCCTGGGTATGTGTATTTGGTAAATTTAATGTCATTAATTTGAATATTTGGTCATTTGGACAAAACAGAGTTATATTTTGGACATTGTGTGAGTTTCGACAAGCATTTTTTTAGCGGAAAATGAAATGAGTTCACCATGAGTTTGCACTGGAGGATTGGTAACTCATAACTTTGTGCCTACAAAAGATAGTCCAGTTCAGCTAAAACATTCCGCACACATCCCTAGAGATAAGATCCAGTACTCAGATAACACATGTGTCACATTGACCACGGACAATGAGCTCAAATATGCAATACAAAGGAGCCTTATAGGACTGACAAATAAAGGAGACAATGTGGAGAACATCTATGAAAAACTACTACTGGTTGGCATAAACTTCATACAAGTGAAAGCCATCTCATACAACAAATTCTTACTCATCTTTTCTGATGTAGAAGAATTTGACAACTTCGATCATACCCACCTAGCCAACATTTTTGAGGTTGTTAAATACACAGATCCGGAGGATATCATTACTTCTAGAATGATTAATCTTACTGTGCTGGGTTTACCGATCTACGCCTGGACTAGTAACAATATCAAACGCCTAGTTGGGGAATGGGGCACTATACTAGATATATCTCCGTCACATCTCACTAATGACAACTACACCTCTCCGACGATATTGGTTGAAACCACTTTTCCTCAACAAATCTAGAAAACTATTAGTGTAGTCATCGAAGGCAAGGTGCTACTAGTACATGTTTGTGAACAATCTGCACTTGTCAAGTCTGTTTTGTTTCCCAAGCTCAGCATTAATACACCTCAAGCAGAAAGCGATGATAGTGACGACGAGCTTATTTCTGACAGAGGCTCCCCAGATACACAAGGCACACGTAACACAAATAGAGACACCACCACGCCAACCAGCCCGGTGAGAGGAGGGGAGGCATAGGAACAAGTTAACAAGAATCTACTAGACAATACTTTAGGACCTACTACACACGATGATGTCCAAGAAGAAGCCGAAGTTACAAACCAAGCACACAAGGAAGAAGAGAAAGGGATTTCAGGGCCATTCTCTGCTCCCATTGATGACAAATATAGAGAGACAGTGTAAAGTAGCTCCTCGGAAACCATGGACTCTACTTCGACAATTTACTCAGCAGAAGAAATACATGTTGTAGACTAACATCACCCAGTGCACAAAGCAGTGCAAATGGGGCTATGCAAAGGTCTCTTCGGTATGCACATTAGGAGAGGTCGTGGCAGACCTCGCAAATTTAAATACACATCGGATAGAATGGCTACTCAGAACAAATGCAAGAAAACGAAGGAGACATACACATCCTGTCTAAAGACAACCACACTAAGCAAATCATCCTCTTCGATAAAAATACAGAGAAGATGCAGCAGGCTCATATCATATTTAAAGATGCATTGGATATGGGCTAACAACAAAACAAGATGCAGAGACAACAATACAACACATCTTAGCGGCAATCTAAGATACAAATTACACATATATTTAAGTGATTGAATCATGCAGCTGTTCTCTGGACTATCTTGGAATGTTAGAGGGTGTAACAAATTAACAAATAGGAGGAATGTAAAGACCCATGTACTTAACAACAAAGTCAATTTCCTTTGCTTACAAGAAACAAAGTGCAATGCATGGGATTCCATTAAAAAGAGCACAATTTGGGATGAGAGCTCGCATGGGTGGCTGGAAGTGCCTTCCACTGGTCTTTCAGGAGGCATTCTCACGTCATGGGACAAACAATACTTTACCTACACACGGCACATACTGTCAAACAATTGGATACTCTTTCAAGGAACTACAACACACAATAACACTCCTTTCATCTGTATTAATGTGTACGCACCGCAATCTTCTATGGATAAAGTGGAAATGTGGGAACAGATTAGCAACCATCTCAATTCGGTTAGTGACATGGCTATTATAATCACGGGTGACTTCAATAGTGTTAGAGGGCCACTTGACAGATTCAACTATGCATATAGCGACTTAGACACCAGTATCTTCAATGAGTACATAAGGAACAATGGGCTTGTTAACCTTCCTACTCAACCTCCACACTTCACCTGGTTTGGCCCAGCCGGGAAGAAAAGTAGACTTGACTGGGCCCTGGTCAATCGGAAGTGGTTTGATACACATAAATGGATTGCCAAAACACTCAACAGGAAAAACTCGGATCATAGGCCACTTTGGGTGGGCACTTACTCAACCAACTGGGGGCCCAAACCATTTAAATTCTTCAATTCCTGGTTAGAAGATGAAACACTGAATCACATGCTCACAAATGTCCGCAACACTGATGATGATGGCAACTTGAACATTTCTACAATGATCAGGGATATTCGTAACGTAGGCAAGTGGTGGAACAAGAACATATTGGGAAACCTTGATAGTAAAATTAAACAAAAGGAAGAGGATCTAGAGAGGTGTGATGACACTGACGATACTAACTCAACATTTATTGCTAGAGAACTCAGCACACTATACCACCACAGGGATCACATGCTCTGGCAAAAATCGAGAACTAACTGGGAGGCATTTGGGGACAAAAATAGTATATATTTCCACCTTGTGGTTAACAGGAGGAGACATAGGAATAACATAATAGGGCTACTACACAATAATACCTGGACGACAAATCCACAACATATCGAAAGTATATTATATCAACATTATAGCTCCTTTCTCAGCAAGGAACAAGATGGCACAATATTCAAATTAGGGCGACTAGAGACAAACAAACTAACAACCAGCAACAAAGAGTCACTAGAAAGGGCATTCACAATGGCAGAAGTGTCGATAGCTCTTAAGGAATCTGACTCTAACAAATCTCCAGGACCAGATGGATTAAATGTAGCATGTCTCAAACATTATTGGGCCCGATTGCAACCCAGCTTCATGGAGTCTATAAATAAATTCTATCACACGGGGCATATCCCTAATGGTCTTAACTCCTCCTTCATTGCTTTGATTCCCAAAGTTACAAACCCTTCGACCCCTGCAGACTTTCGTCCCATTAGTCTTATTAATAGCACTATGAAACTTCTCTTGAAGGTACTAGCCAACAGACTCAAACTAGCTCTTCCCTAAATAATATCAGAAGAATAGACAGGATTTATGAAAGACCGGTGCATCTCCGACGGAATCATTCTCACCTCAGAAATAATCCATTCGTTAAAACGGAAGACAGCTAGAGGAGTAATTTTAAAACTTGACTTTGAAAAGGCTTTTGATACGGTCAACTGGGATTTCCTCATGGATACACTTGTTTCAATGAACTTTGGAGAACATTGGATATCGTGGATCAAGGCAATCTTTACATCTATTAGAATCTCAGTTCTAGTAAATGGATCCCCAACAAAGGAGTTCAGACCTTCGCGAGGCCTCAGACAGGGCGACCCACTGTCTCCACTCCTTTTCAACATTGTGGGTCAAGTCCTCCATCACATGATCATGATGGCACATAGGAACAAGGACTTCAAAGGTATACAAAATGGGGAACATACATTCACACATCAGCAGTTTGCAGACGACACACTGTTATTCATCAATGGGGATCAGGAATCCATATCTAGCATCAAACGTACCTTATTAACTTTCCAACTGCTGTCAGGACTTAAAATAAACTTTCACAAGAGTGAACTGTTGGCTCTTGGCTATGAGCAGAGACTAGTAGACGGATGGGCCAGTACTTTGGGCTGTAAGATAGGCTCTATTCCTTTCACATATCTGGGAGTCCCCCTAGGCATGCCTCAGAGGAACCTATCTACCTGGGATCCTCTTATTCAGAAATTCAATAGCAACCTTAATAATTGGGCATCGTCACATCTTAACATGGCAGGGAAGCTAATTCTCATGAAAGCTACCCTTGACAGTCTTCCTATTTATTGGTTTAATTTTCTCTGTATGCCTGCTACAATTCAGTCACGAATTGACATTATTAGGATGTCTTTCCTCTGGGGAAAAGGCAAACTACACTTAACCAACTGGAACCATGCAATGCTTTGCAAGAAAAGTGGAGGTTTGGGGATAACAAATCTAGAGCACAGAAATTTAGCGATGCTAGGAAAAAGTTGGTGGAGAATCAAAGAAAACAAAAACACACCTTGGATAAGATTACTTAAAGCTAAATATGGTCAAGATACAGATCATTGGCTAATTGAAACACGCCCACGTAACAGGTCGAATCTCATTACTAATATCCAGACTCTCACTAACCATGCAGGTACGTCTTCACTTTTCCAGAATAATAATTACATATGGAAAGCAAAAAATGGGGGTAGGGTTCGTTTCTGGGAAGATACGTGGATTAGAGATAATCCTCTGAAGCTGGTTTTCCCCATCCACTATCGTATCACCAAGTACAAAAACATATACATAAAGGATTTTATAGACATTTGGGAACATAATAAGCACGCTCCTCATACCTTATGGACAAGGCATCTTCGACCCATGAATACTTGGAAGCTAATGAAATATACAGTATACTACAAGCATACAACTCAAGTGCCCTAGAAGATAAATTAACATGGAAGGACACAAACAATGCGTACTCGACTGCAAATATGTACGTATCACTAAACAACGGGAACAACATAAATTTCAGGTGGGCTTTCATTTGGACTTTAAAAGTCCCTCCAAAGATCAAACTATTCATCTGGAAGTTAGTTAACAATATTCTCCCAACTGGTAAGTTTTTAGCAAATAGAATCCCCAACTTTGGGCATGCCACGAACTGCAGACTATGCAACGATCAGGAGGAAGACATTCAGCACATATTTCATAATTGTATACATGCTAAGAAAAATTTGTCGACAAATGGTGGGTGAGACTAGACATTCGTACTCCAAGCACTGACTGGATATACAAGGTCTTCCGAGCTGCAGATTCATCCACATACAAAGATCACTGGCAAAGCACAGTTTCGGCAACACTTTGGACACTATGGTTAAACCGAAATGATACAATTTTCAACAATTCGCCTGCAACAGGAAAACAAATTCAGTATCTGATCGCGTAGCGTATAGATCTTTTAAATGGTGCACTTGTAGTGGACTCTTACAACATTGCAACAAATTGGATTGGTTTGAGAACCCAATCCAAGCAGTGAACACTCAACATATTAAATTTCTCCAACATCTCAAGAATAGCAGAGACTATTTTGGTTTCACAGATGGCTCTTGGAAAATAACAAATGGAGTCATTAAAGCGGGTATCGGTGTCTATCTTCAAAATAACTCTGGTGATACTAGTTTCTTATACAGTGGTCTCACGACTACAGCCAACTCACTTCAAGCAGAAACAAACTCACTGGTTTTCCTACTACAACAGATAATCAAAAAAATTAATTCTGATATGAATGTCGTGATTTTTACAGACTCTAAAGAGTTAGTGATGAGTATTGGTCTATACAGAGCAGGACTCAGTGATTGTGTTCAATATGCAGAAGGGGAGGATTTTAACTTGTACAACAATATTAATGTGGAGCATACAGAGAGAAAATACATCAGGGGGCTGATTACTTAGCCAAACAGGGTGCTTCTAGGCCCAATGTCATCATGGGATGGTTCACTTGACTCAGAAACTTAGTGATGAGGCCACGTTTTGGTCTCATCAGAGTTGGGCTCATTGAGTGTGTCCAACCAGCAGTAGGAGAGGAACTATCTTATACAGCCATATCAATGTGGTTCAGGGTGACTCTAGGCCCATTATTTACAAGGGCGGGATCTCTGGGATTTTTGCACAATCTTTCTCCTCGGGTCCTGTATAAGATTAGTTTAGTTCACATTACTTTAGCACACGGCTCTAGGATATGTCACCTATATATTTGCTGTTGCTTTGCCGCTTTTGTCCCATCATATCTTTAGGAGCCATTCCCTACTACTCCCCTTACCACTCCCCTACAATCCACTTTTGTTCCTCCATATGGACGGGACCTGTTCTTGCCCCAGTGCACATAGGTCCGTGTTACTATCTTCTGGGCATTGCACACTTTTTTGGCTATAAATCTTTCACTCCCTCAGATGACACATACAACACAATAACACACAAATGGCTTTCTACACTTGGAAGGCACCACTAAGAGGGCAACTCAAAGTAAATGTCCATGTTATCAACACTTCTCGTCAGCATAATGGCAATACCAACGGTGTAAAAATTGTCATCAGAGACCATAGGGGATGCATGGTGAAGGCACTCACAGGTTCTATGCGTGCTTTATCTCCGCTTGCTTCACAACTTTGGGCGCTCCATATGGGTCTTAACCAAACTAGGCTTGCCAATGGTGAGATTGTTATGCTTGAGACGGACAACTTCAACCCCTACTTTGAAGTTACTAGATTGGATGGAAGAGGTGACAAGACATGTCTCTGGATAGTCGAGCAAATCAGAAAACTACTTGGGCATAACCCGGAATGGGATAATGTAATCAAATATGTGGCGGAGTCATCAAACCGCACTTGCACTGAACAATTGGGATACAATGTATTACACAATAGTCCCATTTGGTCGGCTCCAGGAGAAATTGGACTTGGATATGGGTTTTGGGCCTCCTATCCGCCAACTCTCGGTTTCCCCTATCCCTATTGATGCACAAGGTTTTGTTCTAGGATTCGCTCTTCCGGATGAAGCACTTGTTCGTACTGCTGATGAGGCACAGGACCAAGTGTCTATCAATGGAGGTGGTTCACAGTAACTCCTCTCCACTACATGCCTTTTGCTGCTTGCATGTTTTTGTACTCCTCTCTATATTAGGTGTTCTATACTAGTTGTATTTCACTAGCACCTTTTGGTAGCCTCTCATGTATTCTGCTTTCACTGTACTCTCATTCCCCTATCTGGGTAGGCTGGGCTACTAGGCTTGCCTAGTAGTTTTACCAACCGTTTATGGAAAATCTTAATTATATATAAAAAAAAACTGTCCTTCACTGTCCATTTGGTAGCTCTAGGCTCACTTCCTAACGAGAGTTTGGTCTGAAAAGGATTTGATAGGGTCGCTAGAATAGGGATGTAGGAATACATCTACTGGTATTGGATGTCGCTACAACTGTCTTGTTATAAACTGTTTATTGTAAGTGCCTACAAATTAATGGCACTTACTTGCAAGATTTTGCATACTATTGGGATATGAGTATGTCTACTTGTTTGAATAATTTTGCTGCTCTAAATCGGTCAAACTGTCTCTCTTTCTATGCTTAAGCATCTGAACAATGAACATTGAGTAAATACTTATGTATGTTTGTGTTTGATTTATTCATCATTGTATGTTTCTGGGGTTTATGTTTTTTTTTTGCATTGCTAATGTTTTATAGTAGATTTTACATACAGTATTTCAATTTTTCATGTTTTTTCCCCTTTAATATATTAGTTTGCTCATAACATCCCTTTGCATACTTAATTAACTATTTTTTGTTTTGTAGTATTTGGAAAGATTTAGTGAAGTCCTGATTTTGCGTTAACTTGCTATTTCATCAAATTTAATTAATACATTTTCCTGGCGTGTAAGCCAAAATTTGTTATGAAATGAACTAAATTGTTTTATATTTTCTTTTCTGTTTATCAGCTTTCCTACTATTATTTTTTATTTGCTCTTATTTTTGAGTAAATTACAGTTTGCACTCAGTATCTTAAGGTCTTTTGTCATTATGGTCTCAAACTTAATTTCTTGGCAGTTTGCACTCCAAATTTAAGGTCTCCTTTCAATTTGCACCCTATTGACCACTTTTCATCCAATCTCAACGTTAAAAATTTGAGGGTATTATTGTCCTAATGTTTCAAGCAATCCAATTAGCCAAAAAAGGGAATTTCATTTAGCAGTCCTTTTAATGATTTTTATAAGTTAACTAGTAATATAGCACTTGTCTGATTTGGATCTTTTAGCTCGTTCATGTCAAAATAATAATGTTGTTTTGACTTTTGTTAGTTACTTTGATAAAATTTTAATCGCAAATTACATATACTAGTTTATAATCCGTGCAATGCACGGCTCCTTTTTAATATCTATAATATATTAATTCTAATAAATTTTATATGTTATTAATTTACATATCAAATTGTTTTTGAAAATTTGATATATATAAGATTTTACACGTTTGATTTAATATTTTTACTCTATCTTGAATTCTTAAATTAGATTTGGACGGTTGTACATTCCACGTGAAATTAACCAAATAATCGTTAATTTAGTGATGATTTAATAATTAGAGAATAAAGTTCCTGAGATTAACTCAGGAACTTTACCTGAGGCACTAGTGTATTTTTATGTAAAATAGTAATGGTATTTTTGTAAATGCATATAATTATCTGTAATTACAATAATGTCCTTGTGTATTTGTATGTAAAAAATTTTAATCTCAGGAAAATTTACCTGAGGTTACCTCAGGAACCTTAATCTCTAATAATTATTTTCCAATTAAAAGTACGCAGAAATAAAAGAGAAAATACATTAACGATTTTTTACGTTGAAAATTCGCTTCAATTTTTGAATTTTACTTATAATTCGTTTTGATTATCAAAATACCCTTGTTATTATATGAAGATAGTCTACTAATAACCAAATATAATTGTATCGTTATATATAATAACCATAAAATATATAAACTAAAAAGTGTATTTATATTGAAATACGAAAATGTGTAAGTTAATAATTTAAATCATATATAATTAGATTTTCAACATTAAATAGTACTATCAGTGTAGGACTTCTACATTGAATATGATTAATTTAAAAATTCATAATTATATTTTCTCTTGAGGTTCTGAGTGTTTCTATTTGAATAATGCAACATTTTCTAATCATATCCTTTTTAGATTATAATTTTCAATTTAATATAATATAATCTTGATCGTCTATTTTTAAAAATATTAGATTCGACGGTTGAGATTATTTTGGCGGTACAGTGACCAAAATTATGGATAAAATCCCTGTTACGCTTATTATATATAAGTATATACTATATATATATATAATAAAATTAAAATTGTATTATTATAAAACATATATAATTAATTTTAATGCACATTTTTTATTTTTTATTTATTAATTTTTGATGAATAAAAAATAAAAAAAAATTATAAAATTTTTATATAAATGTCTAATTAGTTAAGAATCTAACTGGCTAATTCATCATTATTTTATATAAAAAATTTCAGTTATGTCATTTAAAAAAAAATTCGAACACATTATTGTACTATCAATTTCTACAGATAGTAACATTTTATATATTATAATTTTCACAATTGTTAAAAATTGTTTGACTTTGATGGAGGGACATTAAAAATGGCCACATCCACACCACGTCATCGTAACGTAACATATCCAAATCTAATCCTACCTCATATGTACAATTAATGTCTATTTTTTAGCTAATTGGATTGCTTGAAACATTATGACAATAATACTCTCAAATTTTTAACGTTAACGGCGAGATTGGATGGAAAGTGGTCAACAGTGTGCAAACTGAAAAGAAACCTTAAGTTTGGAGTGCAAACTGCCAGGAAACTAAATTTGAAACCATACTGACAAAAGGCCTAAACATACCGGTGCAAACTATAATTTACTCCTTATTTTTCTTAATTTGTATGACAGCTTACGTAAAATCCATATTCGATCTAGTATGTGAAACAAACCTCGTGCCTGAATTGTTCAGTCCAATTCAGTTTGATAATCAAAAGCTGTTTAGAACCTGACCTGAAGGTGTGAATATATTAGTTGTTCCATAACATACATTGAAATTTTGACAAGATCCATAACAAAACATGCTGCAACTTTTAACTTTATTGGAGCCAAAACATGCTACAACTTTAAACTAAAAATATTTTTTTCCTTTGTAGAGATAAAGTTGGGTTATTCAATAACTACAATAACTACTCTTGTGTGTGTATTTGTCTTCTTTATTCGAGATGAAAAATTAAACCAAGTTAATTTGTAATCAATAATGTGTGATGACCAAAAGCTTGTCATGAGATCTGAAGTTTGTTTGTCATGCACCCTACTGGATAATGAACGCCTGTGATGCTGTGATCAATAACAGAACCAAGGGGTAGGATTAATGAGTTTTGAAATCCCTGCTAAAAATATTTTAGGCCTAGATAATTTGAAATTCCGATTTCATGCTACCTATGTTCAATGATAAAAACCTGCATTTTGATTATATAGGATTGGAAGGATCAAATTAAATCAGATATGGCAAAATTCAAAACCAAATCTGTTTCTTTTTCGCAAAACTCAAATCCAATCAGAATAGAACTCCTAAAGTGAAATCCGATCCAACAGATTTCTGATTGGATTATGGTAAAACCCAAAACTAGATTCCTTTTTTATTTTGCAAATGTCAGCAATTAATTCAACAGATAAAAACAAAGCATAAAGCCATAAACTAAAATTTGACTTGACATAAATACTTTACGAGTTAGATCATTCATATCATTTACTTCTATCCGTCAAATACGATAAAAACACAAGTTCTAAGTTGATTACAACCAAAAAGAAATGTCTTAATTAAGAAGATCATAGAGTTGGGGGCACAAACAACCAGCATTATAATCCTTGTACAACAACAATAGTTATATCTTCCTTGACACTCCCTGTAGATTGTAAATAAGTAACGGAGTTAGTAAATGTGCAATAAACCTGGACCAAATACTCCACAAAAGACTACATATCAAGTATAATCTGATATGTAAATGAGTCATTTCAAGTTTCAAAATAGATAAAAATCATGAATTAATTGGCCCTTAATTAGTTTCTTGTGAGCTCAGTATAATCTGATATCTTGATTGACCCTTGTAGATTACTATATTGTTTACATCTACAAATTATTAGTTTAATGTGTTGTGAATTATTAACTGACAACATATATGTTGTACGTGGGTAAAGTCTTAATCATAGATGAAAACTAGTCTCTGAAAAGTAACTATTTTCTGTTGTAGGAGGTTTGACTTGGTATACGGTACTTATTCATAAATTGGTATAGTTGTAGAGGATTCGACCTATTTCCTAACAGTAAAAATTTCAGCTTCAATTCTTGATCGAAAACTGCATAATATATAAGCTAAAGTACCGCATATTGTGTTCTTAAAAGTTGAAAAAGATACTTAAAAAGGAATTGTAGGGGCAACAATAATCATGAATTAATTGTCTATACTATAACATTTAGATTGTCTTCAAATGCTTGTACCAATATCATCGAAAGATCTTTATCCCGTGCATAGATTTTGAACTCAGGAATAAGGTCAATAGCCACCGAATATCAAACTAAGACACAAGATTTAAGTAATTAACTTGGTAAGCGCATCATCAAAACACTGAAACACTAGAGAGAGATTTAAACCCTAGAGAGATAGATAATTCAGTTGTAGAGAGAGAAAGCAGAAATCTAGAGAGACAAAAAGAGATTTGCTGAAATTTGATTTCCATTTCCTAAAAATTATCAAACATAACAGAATTACAATACTCCTATATTTTTATCGATGCACTTACTAAAGACGTCAGAAGACTATAATGCTCTTACATACTACCATTATTGATAGTACAACTAATACTAGGTTTTCTTAATTGATAACTATCTAAATTTCATTTGAAATCCTTCATCTTTTGTATCTAACACTCTCATTTCTTTTATAGGTCAAATCTAATCCTTACGAGATCTTCTTTTACGTTGTAAGGATCATCCTTTTAGTTTAAATGATCAGCTGTCCAAGGCCTGTTGAAAGACACTTTGTTTTAAAAGAGTCGTTGTCGAACTTCATGAACCAAATCGCGTCCCTGAACAGTTTGGTTATGTAAAGGTAATAGAGCCTGATTTCTCTGACCTCCCGGACATCAAGCAAATTCCAAAGAAGGGTCCCAAGAAATATCTAAATCTGAGCATAATATATGCGTGTTTTACAAAATTTTGGTATTCTCGATCTCCATCACGGGGACAACTCTTAATGGTTGGGCAGTACAACCTTGGATAGAGGGATATCAAGATAGTCCATTACCTATATTCTTATGTAACGCTTTCAATCATAACCCCTACTAGTGATATATAGTCTGTTGGTTTTTTATATATTTTTGTTGAAACAACTAAAAGTCTGGGCTGCTATTTATTGTATGGATGTTGGTAGTAGGGAATCTGTAATAGGAGGTGGTAGATGCGTATTAGGGGTTATATCACTAGTAGGGTAGCATCGTCGATATATATATAATCTTAATGTCCAAATTATGATTTTATAGAAGCTTTGGTTGAAACAGCTAGTGGAGAAGGTGGAGGAGCTCATGTCGGGGAGCCTAGTAAATTTGCCCTAACTTTTTTCATGTGAAGCCTTTGCTGCTGCGTGGCTTATGTTTAATAAAATAATTTAATTTTTATGTTCTCTATTATGCTTACACCATTCTGACCAGCTTAGTTTGTGCGAAAATACACCCTTACCATTAAAGTACACTACAAGGAATTTTGATTCAGACAACGGATTTCATCCGTAGTCTGATACTGACCATCCCCGTTGTCTATCGGAGTGTCGTCTGTTACGCGCCTCAGACAACGGGTCGAAATGTTGTGTGTTAGAGCGAGGGACAACGACTTCATCTCTAGACGTCGTTGTCTGATAACCAGAAACAACAACAGTCGATTTAGAAACCGTTGTTGTTTAGGATGCTACACAATAGTTTTAATTGAATACACACTTGTCTGAAAGGAAATCACACAATAGTTTTAATTTAATGCACACTTGTTTGAAAGGAAATCACACAATAGTTTTATCTCAATACACACTTGTCTGAAAGTAAATCACACAACATTATTATAGAATTTTTCCGTTGTTGTTTAGGATGCTACACAATAGTTTTAATTGAATACACACTTGTCTGAAAGGAAATCACACAATAGTTTTAATTGAATGCACACTTGTCTGATAGGAAATCACACAATAGTTTAAATTGAATGCACACTTGTCTGAAAGGAAATCACACAACAGTTTTAATTCAATACACACTTGTCTAAAAGGAAATCACACAACATTATTATAGAATACTTCCATTTGTTTAGGATGCTACACAATATTGTTACATATGCAATTATATTCACCCAAAAACTACCAAAACTTACATATTCATTCACCAATATTCATTCACCAAAAACCAACATCATTCAACCATAAACCATTCACCAATACTAGGTGTATTGATTTGTTCTGATAGTAAACATTTTTACGACATGTGATACATTGTACAGAACAGAGACAGGGATAAGAAAGTACAACATTCTATTCTATAGCTATCAGAGTTCGGTATTTACTAAATGTTGTTACATATGATTGGAAGTCAAAGAGTATGGTTTAGTGTGATGGCTCATGCTGGCATATTCTCTCTGGTTCTCCTTTATTCCACAAGTTCTCGTGTTCCCGTTGTTTATTTCCCAGCGTCAGGAGTGTGCCTGCATGAGCGGCACATACCATTAACAGTGATTTGCAATCAGATTCCTATAAGTTCATAGTTCATTCTGTTAGGGGACAATAATATGAAATGTGTACAATCAAATCAATCACACTTGTCATCGAAACATTATATGCAAATGTCATGGCTTAAGGAAAAAAAAGTAGGGGCAGAGAACATACAGCTCGCTTAGCTTCTTCTATACTTGAAAATGTGACTCGACCATATCCAGTCTGCCCATTAAAACAAATCATATCAAATCATTATCCGTTAAAACAATAACCCAAATGAAACCAGGTTGTACTGATTTTTCAATCTTATATGATTGAATACTATTTAATCAGCTATACATTGTGATGTTTATATATTTCTAATATATAAGAAAGAGTTATATGTAACATCATGTTTTTACAGAAAGATTCATAGCTAAGCGAAGCCCTATTGTACCATATAACTACTATGCAAGCCTGAATTATATGCACCTGTACTCTCAATTAGATCTTATACTAATCATAAAGAACTTGTAAGTGCATCGGAAAAACAAGCAAGCAGCAGTTACACAGAAAATCACATCCTTAATTTTCCCAATTCAGGTATAGACATTACAGTAGTATCTCTGGAGATATGTCAAGGTACAACACCAAATCAGGAGCCAACAACCCCATGTCTGGAGCCTGCACAAAGACATCAGTGTTATGTGATACACAATAATAAATGAACCTCAAACTGACTAAATATAAGAAGGGTTTTCACCTTGCACCATCCAATATCAAGTCCTTTCGATGCTGAAAATGCCACCCCTGAATACAAATACCGATCAACAATAAGAACTGACGTTCTCTTGTTTATTCAACAAAACCTTTTGATAGAATAACATTGGTTAGGGCTTATTAATTCTCTGAGTTAGGGCTTGAATGCTGCTATAGCTCTGAATAAGTGGCAAGTCCTTCAGATCTACAACAAGTATTTGTAATTCAAGTTAGAGCTTATATTTGGATGTTTCAATTGCATCTGCATTTCCAAAGTCAATAAGGCAACAGAGCTTATGTCTGATTGCGCAAACATATACCTACGAAAGATATGCAGAGGGAAGGAAGTTAGAGAAGTAGAACAAACAGCAAAGAGAATATGATCTAAAATCTTTAATAACTCATTGGGGTTGACATATTTCAACACTAATGAAACATCAAATTAATTTGCATTAATTTCAGAACCAATTATTACGAACAAGTGGGTACTAATAATGGCTCCTCAAATGACATGGTAATGCAGTACATATCACCTTTAATGAGGCTCTGCCCAGCACGTTGCATTGACTGATGGTTCTATCAAAATAATTCTCTCCAAAGATTGTGGCCAGACTTCTCGCACTGCCCTATAGCATTCGAGATATTGAAAGGATCAGCTAACTAACAGTGTTCACAGGATCCAGGATTTCTGATGGCACACCCTCCACTTCAGTCGGGATATCTAATCCAAAAACATCAGTTTTTTTTTGTAAGTAGCATCCAGAAGGCTACCAGAATGTATAGCATCAATGATTTTCTGGTGTATGCCAACTTCATACGCTTCCCCACGCCATAGCTACACATTTAAAACATATTTTAGAAGCAAATTTAGTTAAGGTGCGGTATAATATTCAGTATTTACTCTTCATACCTTCCACCTGACTATCCAGTGTTCACGAGCCATCTTGTTGCTCCATGTTTTTCCATTTTTGTGGCTAGCATTGCAGCATATTTAGTAGGGTGTAACATAATAAACGCTGCACCATAGCAAGCTGAGAATGTTGCCTGGTGGAAGAACACCAAATGCATCGCATGCTAAAAGTATGACATTCTTAGAGTGTGGACCAACACATGGGATCTTAGCATTCGGGATGTACTCAATAGGATATGCAGCACGAGTGTTCTCTGCGTTAAAAGATAAGATGGAGGAGCATCGTTTAATACATGACTTGCAATGAGGAGAGAAATCAAAGGAAACAATGGTAAAAATAAATCTAGCAAAAATGGTCACTTAACTCTTTGACTGAAATCACCTGTAACAATCATACATATATACCATCAGAAATCTCCACACTTCAGCAAAGGCAATAAGACTAAAAGGTCATCTTGAAACTAAATTGCCCTTGCAATAATGTCATTAACAGACTACATCTATAAATATTAGAATAATATAAAAATCCAGTAAACTATTTAGAAATTAGAACTATTACTAGATCTAAATCTAGGAAGTTTTATGGAAGACAAGTAAAATTGACTAAATTTAATAATGAGCAAACAAGAAATCACAAAATTGAGCAGATGGGCACTTCAATAATTGGCCCCCAAATTAAGTCTTCCTTTAGTATCCATTTAGCCCCCAAAATGTCACACACACAATTTACTCCGATTGTAATTTATACAAAAAGCAAGACCTGCACCCCCAAAAAGAATGTTAGATTTGTACCAAATCAACACACACATATATGAATAATAATAATCATAATAAAAAGAATTACATTTGTCAAGTATTTGTTGTTCATTGTCAAGTGTGAATCCACTCTTCTTGAACTCCGATTTGATTTCTTCTAACCCCCAAATTAGCTCTCAAATTGAAGCCATCGATTGAACTTTGAACCTCAAATCCTCAAATTGAACCTCGATTGAACTTTGAACCATAGAGAGTGAGTGAATGTTTGAGAATGAGGGGTGTTGCTGTTTTGTTAAGTGAAAATTACTAGTGAGAATGAGTGGTAAGGGGAGAGGGAAACAAAAAGAATTGGATTAACCCTAAAATGAACAAGGGGCTGTGATATACGGAGTATTAAGTTAGGCAAAAATTTGGATATCGATAAGATTTGACTTCAATTATCAGCATATGTGAAGGAGGGAAACAAAAAATTAAGTTTGGGGGGAATTTACGTTCACTAAAATTTTCAGGAAAATTTGGTTTGGTCGATGAAATGAAGGAGGTAAAGGAGGAGAGGGAAATGAAAATAATCTTTTTTATAAAATAAATTTTTATTTGTGAGATATAAAAAAGTTGAAATAAAAAATAATAATTTTGATCGAACAGTAAGAAAGTTAGTATACACTCATTTTAGTGTTTGGAAAAAAATAATTGAAAAATAAAAAAGATTTCAAAAAAATAGGTTACGTTCATACAAGAATAATTTTATTTTTTCTAAAAAAAAAATTCACATCACTATATTCAATATAATATCATCCGTACGGTTGGATCATCGAAAATAGATTTTTAAAAAAATAGAGTATGTTCAATCGGGGCGAGGCTAGTTAGAAAGAGTAGTGCTTTTGGAGAATTTATATTATAAACTTATACGAGAATAATTTTAAATATTTTAAATTTTTTTGTACATCACTAAAATCAATATATAATTCATCCATATGGTATGATCATCAAAAAATGATTTAAAAAAAAATAGATTACGTTCAATCGGGATGAGACTAGTTAGAAGAAGTAGTACTTTTGGTGAGTTTTTATAATAAACTCAAACAAGATTAATTTAAAATATTTTAATTTTTTTGCACATCAATATATTCAATATATATTATCATTCGTACTGTTGGATCGTCGAAAAAAGAATTTAATACGGAGTTATTCCAAAATTAGACTAGTTTGACCAAATAGTACTTTTGATAGTTTGATACATGACCATTAAAATATCAAAAAAGAATAATTTGATATTTTCTAATTTGTTTTTCACATCACTATATTCAATATATAATATCATCAGTACGGTTTGATTATCGAAAAAAGATTCTAAAAATATAGAGTACGTTCAATCGGGACGAGACTAGTTAGAAGAAGTAGTACTTTTGAAGGATTTATATTATAAACTCATACGAGAATAATTTTAAATATGACCGTCGGCGGTCATATTAAATATGACCTCACTGGTAGCACTAGCCTGATTAGCTTGGCATTCAATGCCTAATTGAACAAATAACGAAGAATAAAAAATTAATTTGATATAAATTAACATAATAAATTTGAAATTTTTAAGTGATATATTCGGATGTTAAGATATATCTAATATATTGATATTCCCAAATTTTCAATAAATAAAAATTTAATTTGATTGGAGATCCTAGTAGATTAATACTATATTGACTAGTACTCTTAACTAGTTCTTTGTCACGGATTGTTGTTTCTATTTTTCTAAAAATGGATCTCGACAATCCAACTTTAAGGATGTCAAGATATATCTAATATAATGATATTCACAAATTTTCAAAAAATAAAAAATAAATTTGGTTTGTAAAATTTAATATTTAATAAACGAAGTGGTCTTGCTAAACGAAGTGATTATTTGTCAAATACCGTTGTCTCGAGTGATACCAGACAACTGTTTCGGAAAAATTATCCGTTGTCTGATAACAGACAATGGTATTTTAACAAATACAGTTGTAATGTGAAGCTTCAGACAACGGTATGTTGTAAAGATACCGTTGTCTGACAGTGGTTATGTTTTTTTAAAACATAAATATAAATTAACATAATAAATTTGAAATTTTTAATAATATATTCAATCACATTTCTCGACGATCCAATGGTACGGATGTCAAAATATATCTAATATATTGATATTCCAAAAATTTACAATAAATAAAAAATTGATTTGGTTAGAGATCTTAGTAGATCACTAGTACATTGACTAGTACACTTAACTAGTGCTTTGTCACAGATTGTTGTTTCTATTTTTCTAAAAATATTTCTCGACAATCCAACTTTACGGATGTCAAGGTATATCTAATATAATGATATTCACAAATTTTCAAAAAATAAAAAATAAATTTGATTTGTAAAATTTAATATTAGAAACCGGCGAGATTTTGAAGTTTGGCGAGCAACAACAGCTCTGATGATCTTCCTTAGCACACCAAATCGACACTAACATGCTCCACAGTCACTGGGCATCCTACAAAGTACTACAACTATAACAAACGAATCAAAAACAGCCATAAACGATCAAATCCAAGCGAAACCAGGCGAGCTAGACATGGATTCCGGCCAACTTCGATTCTAAACCAAACTCAACGTTTAATAACTCAAAACAAAGCTGAGAACATCAGCAAACTAACCCCCATAATCACGTATACGAAAAATCATTGAACAATCAAATTTAACTTCGAGTTAATATCCGAAAATTATGAAATTATGAACCAAGCATATTCGAATACACACACACACACACACACACACATAAACATGTAGTACAGATCATGAGATTCAATTTAATTACTCATATGAAGGATTTTAATTTCAGAATCACCTTCAAAAGGATGTTTGATCTTCAAGAACTTCAAGAACTATTTCTAAAAATGTTGTGCTTAATATCACACAACATTTTTTATAACAAAACTGTTGTCTGATTTTTTTCATTGTTTCCCACCAAATCTAATTCAATTTTTTCATTTCCCACCAAATTCAATTCAAATTATTTCATTATTTCCCACCAAATTCAATTCAAAATTTTCTGTAGTTCAGATAACGGTTTCTTGAAAATACGTTGTCTGATAAAATCATTCAGACAACACAATTGGAACATTGTCTGAAGTCTCTTCACACAATGTTATTTTGTAAACCGTTGTCTTGTCCAACTTGTTTGCACAACGGTAATTAAAACATTGTCTGAAGTCTTTTCACACAACAGCATAAAAAACACCATAAAAAAAACACTTGTCTGATTCAGTTTGTTAGACAACAGAATAAACCCCGTTGTCTGAAGGCTGGATCAGACAATGTTTAAAAAAAAAAAAAAAACTCTTGTCTGTTGATTTCTAACAACACTTTTTCCACTTTACGTTGTCTGATGAGTGTTGTCTGATGCTGTTTTTTTTTGTAGTGGTACAAAAATCTACAATTCAACCATTTATGAAAACTAAATACAAAAACCATTATTTTAGAAAAAAACTAAAGTGTATGACACTATCCATTTTTCTTGAGTAATTGATATGCACTCATTTTCAGCTGTGTTTTTTGTATTACAAACGTTTTTCATTCTCTCAATCTCCATTCTTTTCCGTCTCATCTTAATCAATTTCTTTTATTAAAACATGGCTTTGTACCAGTAGTAGGCTGTCAAATGGATATTTCGGATACGAATTTTCCTGTATTCGAATCCAAAATTTAAATCCTTATCCGTATCCGAATTTGGAAATACAAAAATACCCTAATCCGACGGACACAATCATATTTGCTATATTTCAGAAATGGATATTTCTTTTATATTTGTTCTTAAGCAGGAATCAGAGATAAGATAGTCTCTTAACATTTTAGTGCATGTCATTTGCAATTGAAAAAAATTTTAGTCTAATCCCCCGGTATTCACAAATTTTGGCCACTCAAAGAGGGAGTGAGATACGCTCTCCGTTTTTTTAAAAAAATATGGTTATGTTTCTAAATTTCAATTGTTGAGTTGTCTAAATTTGAAATTTGATGGCTAAGAAGCAAGGACACGGGTGCGGGAGTGCGGGTGCATAGTTCAGGGACACGCAGATTCGGAAAACTTTAAATATGGGGATACGGGTGCGGGGGGACACGTCATGTATAAGTAAAAAATTTCAATATATTTCATGTTACATATATTAAAATCATTTGACGAAATCAAAAACTGTATGCAAACTGAATGAAATACAAAATTTGTTTATCCAAAACATACAAGTATAAGTGTAATCGTTTCATTTATGCAAAAATGAACATGATTATCAATACTTTTGTTTTTGCTATAGGCATTGATACTTGATTTTGTGAAAATAGATAGTTAACACAAAATTTGACTATAATTGGTGAAAATAAAATTTGAAATGAGGATCGCGGAAGAATCCGTGTGTCCGATACGGGGACACGCGTGTCGAAGAATTCGACACGGGGATTCGGATATATGTTTTGTTTTAAGTGAAGTTAGTGGAGATTTGTTATAACCGGTTAAAGCTTTGGTGAAATAGTTGGTGGAGGAGCTTCTGTTGAGGAGTAGATGGTGGAAGTTGAAGCTCCAATTAGTCAGAATTATTTGTTAGGATAAGAATCACAAATTTTAACAACAATTATGCTTAACATATCGAATCTAACGTAGAATCTTATCTAAAATCAAGAATTAACTGTTACATAGAATCCAATATAGAATCCATTATAGAATCTTATATATATTTTTGTAACAATAAAAGTATGTGTAATCACGTTATATTTGATCCTAATTTTTTATTAGATTCTATTTTTATCCATAAAAAAATCATTTTTGATGTGAAAATTAGAATCTAAAAGCGATTTTATGTAAGATTCTATTGTTCTTTATATAAGATGTTCTTCATTGAGCAATGATATATATATATAGGCTTTTGCTCAAATACAAACCAATCCTTAAATACAAACTACAAACTAACACTAAATTAATTATATTTCATCTATTCTAAGTTTCCCGCCAAGGGTACCTTCACGAAAGATGCTTAAAATAATTGGCTCTATCCAACAAAAAAAAAAAAAAAAAAATCCCTGCCGTGGAAATGCGAAGCATTTAAGACAGTAAACGGATGAGTTAGGTAGTCATGAGGGCCGAAGGTCCTCGACACACCCGTCAATCGTCTATTGCCTTTACCATTGATTGCAATTCCTTACAACTTTAGAATGATAAAGGCGCGAAGCGCCGTACAAGAAGGTGCGAAGCACCGTTAACCAGTGAAATCCACTGCCACGTCATCACGTGAACAGTGATTTTTTTTAATTTTTTTTTAAATTTTTTTTGTTGGATAGAGCCAATTATTTTAAGCATTTTTTGTATTGGGGTACCCCTAGTTTGGTCATTAGATTAGCTTGAAATATTAGATTAGTGTTTAGTTTTTAGTTTGTAGTTAATTTTAGTTTGTAGTGGAGTAGGACCCTATATATATATATATATTATATTCAATTAAAGTATAATAAATTACAGTTACATTACATCAAACTGTCACTCTTTTTTCTTTTAATTTTTAGCCAAGATAAATTTTCACTCTTTTTCAGTTTGACTCTTCAAGTTACGAAACCGATGTAACAGATCCTAGTGATTCATACAACTCTACTTGAAGGAGGAAATGTGTGAACTAGAGAAGAACATCTTAATTTTAATTAGGACAGCTGATTACTTTTTTTTTTATTTGGATAATTTTAAACAGTTCGGCTATTATCATGGGTTAATTTGAACTGAACAAAAGAAATTGTAGCGTCCTAATCATTTGTTGTACAGTATCATTTAACGTTCTGAACCAATAAAAAATCAGCTGGACGAGTCATCCACAAATTTTTATATGAATGGTTCGTGAACTAGAAATCACCCATGTCCTCCCATTATAGTTTACAATAGTTTTTACCCATTTTTTTAAATTTTATATTACTGGCCAATAATAATAATACTAATGTTGCTACATATTAAATTAATTAACAAGTTTAAATCTACTTAGGGGGTGTTTGGGAGAACTTTTTTTCAGAATAAGTCAATTTATTTTAAGACAAAGTTAGAGATTCCTAACTTTCCAACTTATTTTCCAACTTATTTTTGCAACTTATTGAATCTCAAACATAAATTAAATACTTTTATAAAAAAAATTATCAAAATATAAATTTTTTATCCGAAAATAAGTCCATAAGTCCACAAATAAAGTTATCCCAAACAGGCACTTAATTATGTACCTTTAAGTTACTTTATACATTAAATAACAAAACTAACTGTTTTATAGTAATTATTATTTACATAAATGCTTCAAATTGATTGATTACTTAAATTTTATTATGCTATTTAATATTAATATTTTGAGTTTCATAAAATAATTGTATTAATAAATATTAGCACTAATATTGTACAAATTAAATAAATGATTTTTTGAAAAAAGTATTAGGAGTAATAAATAATTTTAATATTATACATTTATATCATATTTAAAAAAAAGTTAGTTATTCAGAACATATGATTTATCAAATGACTTAAATAAACAGTTCAGAAATTTGATTTGTTCACAAAAACTCATTCAGATTAATCAAATGACCCGTTCTTAATACTGTATGAACCTCAAGTGAAGGAATATGGACTATACTCAAAAGTAGGTTGAAAAATGGATTTCTTTCTCCTTCATAGACGAGGGTATAGCATCTCCTCTCTGGATCCTCCTCGTCACCTTCTTGAAACGTTGTGCGGACCAGTGGCGGAACCAGAACCTGAATATAGCCGAGGCTCAAATAGCTTAGTGTCACCTGCGAAATTTTTTTTTGGATCTGACACTGTTGTCATCGACGGAAAAATTTTCTGGATCCGACAATGTTGCCACTATAAATGACTTATTTTTACTACTTGAACTATAATTTTGATGGCAAGAAACAATCGAAATAAAGCAGAGAGTGAGCGTGGGATGAGACTGTTGAGCTTGTGACTTATCAAAAGAAAGCAAAGAATTTGTTGCCCTTTAACCCCGGGCTATTTAAAAATATATATAGTCATTTTCAAAATTAACTCCGGGCTAAAAAAAAAAAATTTACTTGATTTTTTTGGTTCGACCGGGGCTAGCCGGCTAGCGTCGGGGCTAGCCCCCTAGTTCCGCCCCTGGTGCGGACGGTATACTTGAGCGGTATACCTGCTTGACAACAAAACAAAATTCAAAGGAATCCCATTCTATTTGTTTAATGTGTGGGAATAAAGATGTCTAGAACTGGCAAATATATTTTCCAGTAAAAAGTTTAAACAGAATTGTCTTGGGTAATAATCGTAATTTAGTTAATTAGGAATAAGAAAGTTGTGTAGCATCTATAAATTAATAGGTACTTAATAGTTATTTGGATTTTGAGAGAACCAACCAACATTAGAGAGTTATAGAGATAAGTTCAGATGGAAGTTATATACAAGAAATTGGTGTGCATGAGAAGCCTCATTTGAAAATATTGATTAAGGAGCAACGAAAGCTTTGTTTTTAAAAGAGCTTGACATGGTCCCTAACCCTGATACCTCGCATATATGCATTTACTAATAAGAGTTGAACGCTAAACATGTTGAAGATAAGAGTAATTATTATGCTACAATGCTAGGAATTACCCCTGAACTTAAAATGTGACTTTTGCTTCTAATTACATGCAGAGGATCAGTTGGCTTTCATGCACCCTCACATTTTGCATTTTTCACTTGTATTACATTCAACCTATTTTTGTTATTGCAATACATTAGGACCTCGCTTGTTGTTGAGGAAAATTCCGTTAAGTAATAAAAACCGCAAGTGTACGGGCGTACGTGAATACGAGGGCAAGTACGGGTCGATTCACAGAAAACGCGAGTAAAGTTCTTAATTAAAAACCAACAAAAACAATTATCTAACACTTAAAAATATCACTTATAAAAACAACTAAGGAACGGATTTCATCGGCCAAACATGGTGTTGCATAAAAATTGGTCTCCACTAACAAAAAACACATAAGTATTCGAAATAAAGACAACCAATGATTTCGAATCAAATATAATTTAAAGTTGTAAAAACCACTTTGTATCAATCGTACCAATCAAGTCAATTCTCAAAAATTTATGGATCATAACTATGCGAACTCCCAACTCTACTTGTGTGGCTCGCATGAAAATACTCACATAAATATGATATTGGAAATGACTAGCAAAACAAATTTGTCATTTAAAGCACTTACACCACATAATCATATTATTCGACCAACTACATCCGCCCCTTAGAAAGGGTTCTTAGCCAAGCATGATCAAAGCAACAACGATATAAATTAAAGAACTCATACCAGAAATTGAAGAAAAGCTTGACTTTTATTGCACGATAACTTGAATACAAGGAAGAAGGTTTTTGCTAGAGAAAAGATGAAGTAAAGCTAGATATGTCTTTACAATGAGCCTAGCACGTCTATTTATACTAAAATATTTACAAAGGAGCATTAATTACAAAGATCTCTTTATTTATTCACAATAATCTTCGTGACCAAGCGCTTGCTCAGCATTCCCATTCGATCCGATATCTTGCTTGATTCACCATGATTCTGCTGACTCGTGACGATGTGGCTTGATATCTTGGTTTTAATGCACATATTCTCCAATATTTGACCAAATCGTGAAGATCCTCTCAATATCTACACAATCAACAAAACCACACAACCAAGCATAAAATGGGAAAAATAATGTAACATTTTATTCAATTATTCACTAAAAATATACAATTAAAATGTGTTTATCAAATTCCCCCATATCAAAGTCAAACTCGTCCTCGAGATTAAAGAAAAACCTATACTCACTGTCGTAGGAATCACGGATACTTTTAGGTGTACCAACCCGTTAAACTCGTAGACGATCTCTACAAGAGGAGTTTTGTCTCCTAAGGGTTTACAGAAGATATACCCATAAAATCTTTCATGCACCTACATGAATGCAATTATTCTATATGATGATGCAAAAGATCCCTTACTGCTGGTTTTTGTCAAACCATCATTAGTGCCTCCGATTGTGCTTTTAACATGACATTTATCAGGCTAACACTACCATGAGCTACAGCTAGCATACACGAGTAAAGTGTGAACAATCTTAGCAACACATTTTAGAAAACTAGGGAAGATGCCACTAGCTAGATGTCACCCTCTTTGGTTAAGCCATAGGGTCAGACCAAGAACTAAGCTTCAACACCCCGTTACCTCGACTCTGAGTGTCCATTTGGGCTTAACGTGTGGGTCTTACACTTTTATTCCTACATTTATTTTATTCACATACTAAACTATTATTATGAGGTCGTCACCTTTGGTGTTTATTTGCTCGGCCTAAGTCCAACGCTCCTCATTGCAAGTGAGTCACGGAGTCCATAAGGCTCCACCAACCAAAAACCCCATTTCTAGTGCTAGTGGTTAGATTGACCGTGCAATGGTTGAGGTCCCAAAAGACTTATACACTAATACCCATTTAGCGAGCGTTAGGTCAGCAATCCCAGACCATAAAAGACCTTAGGTTGCTAGGCACAAAGTCCCTTCAGACTTACTTACTCGGGTTATTAATGAGCCCAACCTAGTCAACTTCCCCACTAACATTCAACTTTATTGGTACTATAACTATTTTTTTCCGTTTTTTTTTTTTTATAATTTTGATAGAGTATATTTTTATATATATTTTAGATGATTTTATTCTCATATTTATTGTGTTTTGCATTGATTTGGATTTTTATTTAATAGATTTTATTGTTTTATTGTAGGAAATAAAGAATTCATAACTTGGAAGGATTTGGAGCAAAAAGAGCTATTTTGGAGATAAAATAGGAGAAAATTCGTAATATTGGGCTATACGGGCTGCCTGCACTGTTTGGGCCATATCTTGAGTTCCAGAAGTCAGAATTTGACGATCTTACTGTCCACGCGAAGCTTGTGGAATTATCTTTAATTCAGAGGTGGTCCAGTAAGCAAAATCCAACTGGAAGAGCCCAGAAACAGAGGAGAAAAAGAAGTGACGAATTTTAATTAAGGAATCCTATTCAGTTATGGAATCCTACTTGTAATTGATTTAGAGTATTAAAATACTTTTATTGGGCAAGACTTTTAGAGCCTATAAAAACACATCTAGGGTATTATTTTAGAGGGAGAGACATACGTGCTCCTACTCTTAGGAGCTAGGGTTTTGGAGAGGAGACCATGAATTTCATTCTTGTGACAGGATTGATGATTGCAGGTTTTCTTATCTGAATTTCTTCTCAATTCTTATTAGTTTAATTATGTTTTCTTGTTTTACTAGTTGTTTTACTTGTTTAATTATTAGCGAGTAGTTATTTCTAGGGCTTAAAGGGAAGCCATGTTTGCACTAATATTGGCATGATTTTCATAGTGGTTTGATTGGTTATGGTTAATTCTGATTGATATGTTTTAATCATTAATTTGTGTAATCGGCCGATATCATGGATTAATTATATGCAAATAGGGGTATGGATCGAGAGATTTACTTACTAGAGGCACACATACGATTAGCAGAATTCAATTTGAGTGCGAGAGCATCATTGGATTTCTGAGAGCGTTAATGCTTGGAAAAGATTAACTTGACTCTAATTACCTGATTGATTGAATTACTAAAAGTGGTTAATTGTGTTGAATGTTTCGAGAGTGTTAATGCTTGAGAGAGATTAACATACTCTAGTTATAGGATCACATTGATTGCTTTAGCTTAAGAGCCAATTGTGTAAGCATGGTGGACCTGATTGCCCTAGGTTTTAAATAATTTGTTAATCATCTATTTACTTAGTGTTAATTTAGTTTAATTTGCTAGTTAGTTAATATTCTCCAATAATCGTTTGTCCCTGAAACAATTAGCGATAACTGAAAAGGAATTATTAGAACCTGTCTCCTTGTGGATTCGACCCGCTTGCCATCTGTACTAGCAATAGACACCGTGCGCTTGCGGTTAGGTATAATTTAACATATCAAGTTTTTGGCGCCGCTGCCGGGGAGACAGCGAGTTTCTGTTGATTTTAATTTAGTTGTTTCGATTGTTTCCATTGTCTCATTGGAACCTTTGTTCCAATTGAGGCAGATTTTACTGCGTTTTCTTTGCTTTGTTGAGTGTCTACAGGTTTGCAATGGGTGAAGTTGATACTTTTGCACTACTCTCTTCCATGTTGGAGGCACGCACTCAAGAAATTGCCTCATTCAACCCTACAGAGCCCATTATGCATCCAATGAGTATTAATGAGATGTCACAAGTGGCCCCTAAAACTTACAACTTTTGTCAAATTTGCGGTGTGCAGGGTCACTATGGTTTTGAATGCTCTTACAATGTCTACAATTCTCAGAATACTCAGTTGGGACAAATGAATTCTTTTGAAGAAGGATATGGGTACAATCAGTATTCAAACACTTTTGATCAAGAATTCATGAATCAACCAGATTTCTACTACCAGGACAATGGTGCTCAAAATTTTTCATATCATAATCAGCAACAGTTTGAGCAACAATATTATCAGTCATATGAGCAGCCGCCACAGCAAGAATATCAATATCCTCCTCTACAAGAAGATCTACATGTTTCTCAATCCAGTGTAGATGTGCAAGCTGATCAGACAAATGAGATGTGGGATATCTTGAATAAATTGCTAAAGCGTTCTGAAGAATTAGAAACTCAAAGTTTGGCGATTGAATCTCAAATTGTACAGTTGGCTAACTCTTCTACTACAGGGCAGCTCGACTATTTACCATCATCATCTATCCGATCTGAAGAGGACCTGATTGCTATCAATCTCACAAGCGATCAGGAATATGATAGTTTCTCCATGTATGTTGATGATGAGGCCATTGATAAAGAGAAGGAGCATGCCACCGATGACGAGATCAATGATGTTGCTGTTACCGAGAACAATGTGACTGATGATGAGGCTACAAAGGAAAGCAATACAGAGATGGTTGTTGTTTCTCTTCCACAACCTGTGCCTAAGCTACCATGTATTGATAAATTTGCTCTCGATCTAGCCTCTACTTACCAGGCTTCTTTGCTCAAGAACACTTATTTCAAGGTTGATGTGATAACAAATATTGTCCAAGAAGATATTTCTCAAATTCTGGTTGAGGATCCATACAAAGTGGCTCATACGTTTCAAGCTCGAGAAGAGGGAGAAGATGGAAGTGTCTTATTAATCAATGATGTGATAAGCCAAGATGTCCGAATGACTCCAGTGAAAGTGAGGAGTGAAGAAAAGCCACCACCAGAACCTCCACCTTATGTCAAGGGAGTTCAATATTTTCGTGGTGTCGAATTTTTTCGCTGTTTTATCACAAAGTTTTCCAAAACTGCACAAGCACTATCTCTATTGCTTATTAATGACATATTTTATTTTACTGATGCTTGTTTGGAGACTTTTTGCAGGATAAAGACAATCACTAACACTCTTGATACTTTTTGTGGTGGCGAGTTTATGATCGAGAAAGTGGATATTACGCCTTTACCGGAGTATTTTTTTTGAGGAGGTCAAGCTAATGACTCTAAAAAAGCGCTGCTTGGGAGGCAACCCATGATTTTTATAAGGTTAGTAGGTTTTTTTTTTATTTCATTTTCTTATAAAAAAAATTGTGTTGTATGTGTTCTCTTAAAATAAAAAAAAAAAAAAAATTGTTGTTTTTTCAAAAAAAAAAAAAAATGATTTTCGAGCAGGCTGCAACTCTGTCACGCAGGTTGCGCCTGCGTTACTGACTTCCAGGCAGGTTGCGCCTGTGTCACGCAGGCTGCGCCTACGTGTCTGCCTGTTCCGCAGTCTGCGCACCTGTAACGCAGGCTGCGTATGCGTTATAGGCTCCAGATTTTATTTTTTTTTGCCGATTTTTGGTGTTTTAACCTATAAAAATTCCCCCAAATTCTATCCTAACTCAAATTTCTTTGATCCCTAATACCTATATCTATCCTACATCAATTCCATACCCTCCTAAATCTCTCCTACACTCTAAATTTTTAAATTTCACCTATCCATCATCTTATATTTATATACCCACCTATCCATAACAAATCCAATTCCTCTTCTATTTCTTTAAATCTCTAAAAATTCAATTCTAAAGAGGAATTAATTGCAAGTTCACCTCTCCGATTCGTATTGGGTAAATCTTTTTCTCTAATCTTATTTTTATTACGAATTTGTGTTCTTGTAAATTGGAATTTTGCATTATTCTTGGAATTTGGGCTATTTTTGGTGTGATATTGCTTGAAAATTATTGGTTGAGCTTCTTGTGAGTTGGGAGAGATGGTGCTAGTGTTGGGAAATTGCTACAAACAGGGGATTTTTGCCTAACAAGCATGTTGAGTTGCGATGGGGAAGGATATGTAAGGCGCGCCTTGTAGAAATTAAATTTGAGCAAGCACATACTTCTTCAATATTTTCAAAGGCCACTTCATGCTTATGCACTAGGGGAGTATTCTACACCTTTCTTTGTATATTTATTATATTTATTTTTTTTCTTTTCTTTTCTATATTTGTTCATTGAGGACAATGAAGCGCTTAAGTGTGGGGAGGTGTTCTCAACGTAGTGTATTACTTGTTTAAAAAAAAAAAAAAAATCCAAAAAAATTAAAAAATTAAAAATACCAAAAATAATTCTAGCCATGCAATTTGATTAGTTGTTGTATTTTGCTTGATACACCCATGCATGCGTAGAATTCTTGTGTTCTTGACGCTTTTGTATGAGAAGTGACGTGCTTTGTTCTTGTGCACACATTTACACTAACAAGTTGAAGCTGGTAGACTTAATTGGATGTTGTAAGTGATTAGAATGACATGAATATGTGCAAGATGACTTGGTTTTCATGCTTTGAGTACAAGTAGGTGCGTTAGAGAGTCTTGTTACCTGGGATTGATTATGTTTTGTCACACCAAGTGAGTTTTGAGCCTATATGCATATCGTTTGCATGATTTTTCGTTTGCTTGAGTGTCCACATGTTGTTTACATTGCTAGCACTTACTTGAGATCTTTCTTGAAATGCATGATATTACTTGATGATGAGATGATAAAGGCACGTAGGTTTAACCTCGTATTTCCCATATTTCCACACCATTTAAACATGATCAATTAGTTAACCCGTTGAGCTTAATCCTATTCTTTCGGTGACACACCACATTACTTGCCATTATCCTTTTATTCTATTGGCCTTACATTGAATTTGAACCTAAATTGTCAAAGGCTAGTATCGTGCTTAAGGGAGTAATAAGGTGTTCATAAAAGGGGGGGTTTTATTGATGATCATACTTTTGGGGAATATTAATTTTGGGTTGATGCTTGCTAGTCGAAATTCATAATAATATCTATGGATCATTGTGCTTATTCCTTAGCTCTCAGAAAAAAAAAACAGAAAAAAAAAGAGAAAAAAAAAAAGAAAAAAGAAAAAAAAAATGAATAAATTTGAGAGCATTTTTATGTTTGTATGATCCTTCTTCATTCGACTAGTCAAGTTATTATGTAAGGGTTATTGAAAAATCCAAGTGTGGGGAAGTATTTGTTTTAATAGAAAGGGAATTGAATAATGATTATTGTTGGGTACTAGCTTTTGACATTTAACCTGTTTTAGCTTTACTTGACATACCTGGTCCCTAGCCCACGCTACAACCCGAATAAAGACCTTTTGATTGTCATCAGTGATGTATGTTGTGTTGAGAGTGAGATTGATTGCGAGTGTCAAGTTGTGTTTATGATTTTGTTGGAATTGAGTGATACACTTAACCTTGTTCTTGAGTGAATATTCGTTTTTGAGTGAAAGGTGAGTTATTACTTGTTTTGGCATAGGAGATCCCAGGTTTAGACTTAAAGATGTATTTCTTGTGGGCTTAGCATGATTACCAACGATTTTTACACTTGACATGAATTTTTATGACCTTCTGCATGTTGGTTGAGTAGACTACGTGAATACTTGCACTTTCAACACCAAGACATCGTATGTTTGCTTTGATTCTTAAGTTGATGTGGCATGAGAGGACTTGTGTGTGTGGTGTTGTGTTGGCATTGATCTTTTGCATGGTTGGATGAATTTTGTGGGTACATTCACTATAAACCCTCACGAGACAACACTCGTCCTACTAGGGCTGCCTAGGGGTTTAACGGCTTGTTGCATATGCTCAATGCAATCGTGTCATCTACGAAAGTGATGTTTGTTAGGACTTAGTTTTTATTTCACTTATTTGCCCGAGGACGTGCAAATGCTAAGTGTGGGGATGTTTGATAGAGTATATTTTTATATATATTTTAGATGATTTTATTCTCATATTTATTGTGTTTTGCATTGATTTGGATTTTTATTTAATAGATTTTATTGTTTTATTGTAGGAAATAAAGAATTCATAACTTGGAAGGATTTGGAGCAAAAAGAGCTATTTTGGAGATAAAATAGGAGAAAATTCGTAATATTGGGCTATACGGGCTGCCTGCACTGTTTGGGCCATATCTTGAGTTCCAGAAGTCAGAATTTGACGATCTTACTGTCCACGCGAAGCTTGTGGAATTATCTTTAATTCAGAGGTGGTCCAGTAAGCAAAATCCAACTGGAAGAGCCCAGAAACAGAGGAGAAAAAGAAGTGACGAATTTTAATTAAGGAATCCTATTCAGTTATGGAATCCTACTTGTAATTGATTTAGAGTATTAAAATACTTTTATTGGGCAAGACTTTTAGAGCCTATAAAAACACATCTAGGGTATTATTTTAGAGGGAGAGACATACGTGCTCCTACTCTTAGGAGCTAGGGTTTTGGAGAGGAGACCATGAATTTCATTCTTGTGACAGGATTGATGATTGCAGGTTTTCTTATCTGAATTTCTTCTCAATTCTTATTAGTTTAATTATGTTTTCTTGTTTTACTAGTTGTTTTAATTGTTTAATTATTAGCGAGTAGTTATTTCTAGGGCTTAAAGGGAAGCCATGTTTGCACTAATATTGGCATGATTTTCATAGTGGTTTGATTGGTTATGGTTAATTCTGATTGATATGTTTTAATCATTAATTTGTGTAATCGGCCGATATCATGGATTAATTATATGCAAATAGGGGTATGGATCGAGAGATTTACTTACTAGAGGCACACATACGATTAGCAGAATTGAATTTGAGTGCGAGAGCATCATTGGATTTCTGAGAGCGTTAATGCTTGGAAAAGATTAACTTGACTCTAATTACCTGATTGATTGAATTACTAAAAGTGGTTAATTGTGTTGAATGTTTCGAGAGTGTTAATGCTTGAGAGAGATTAACATACTCTAGTTATAGGATCACATTGATTGCTTTAGCTTAAGAGCCAATTGTGTAAGCATGGTGGACCTGATTGCCCTAGGTTTTAAATAATTTGTTAATCATCTATTTACTTAGTGTTAATTTAGTTTAATTTGCTAGTTAGTTAATATTCTCCAATAATCGTTTGTCCCTGAAACAATTAGCGATAACTGAAAAGGAATTAGTAGAACCTGTCTCCTTGTGGATTCGACCCGCTTGCCATCTGTACTAGCAATAGACACCGTGCGCTTGCGGTTAGGTATAATTTAACATATCAAATTTGCAAGTGCTTAACCCCCAAGCTTCCCCCCAAACTTATACTACTATGACTCTTAGCTCAAAGGTGAAGACTCAAAGTTTTTAAGCTGACCTAAGGGCAGCTCCTCTAAAGGCACACCCAATTCGCGACACGTCCCCCTTAAATATTTGAAACAAAAGTTACCAAGACACACCACTAATACAAGTGCGTACTAAGCATACATAACTCATGACAATTTGTGATCATGGCAAGACTCGTGTCGTGTTTTATGGGCACAAGATTCGTCAACGGCTAATAACTTGAACTACCAACAGGCTAAGGATCTTCATATGCAATGCAACTAAACAGAATGCACTATAGAAGAAAAATATAACAAGATACTATTCTAGAATGAACTACATGCTCTACATGAAAACTAAAAATCTACAATAATGACATGATTTTTTTTTGATGAACTAAATAACAGGATTAAAGCTTTAAGCTAACCATAACTAACTCCCCCCATATCAAAATTTTACATTGTCCTCAATGTTAAAGAAAAGAATACACAATAGAGATAGAGGTGTACCATTCTTGCACTAGGGTGGAGAAGGAGATAAGTCGGAGCTTGCTAAAAGATCCTGTTTAACAAAAGGTGAATAATACAAAGCAAACCGTACAAAGTATACATGTCTCCCCCATATCAGGACTTAGCACACCACTAAGTCGGGAAGACTCAATTCCAAACCAACCCTACTCACTATTGGATGGATCAGCAAGATCCACCCACTCCACATCCTCTAATGATGGATACTCTAGAAAGGGGTTGAGCCTATGACCATTGACTTTGAACACATGGTCATTTTTGGGATCTTGAATATCCACGGCTCCATGGGGGTAGATTTTTTTGACCAAGTAAGGCCCATCCCATCTAGATCTTAGTTTTCCAGGAAAAAGGTGTAAGCGTGAGTTATAGAGGAGGACCTTTTCACCTACAATGAAAGTTTTGAATCGCAATTTCTTGTCATGAAACTTTTTGTGCGATCCTTATAGATACGCGAACTTTCGTAAACGTCATTTCTAAGTTCCTCTAACTCACTTAAATGGAGCATTCGTTGGGCTTTGACTTTATCTAAGTCAAAATTCATTTCCTTAATGGCCCAAAGTGCCCGATGCTCTAACTCGATTGGCAAATGACATCCCTTCCCATAAACCATGCGATAAGGTGACATACCTAAGTTGTTCTTAAAGGCAGTACGGTATGCCCACAAGGCGTCAGGTAATCGTTTAGACCAATCCTTCCTAGTAGGGCCAACGGTTTTCTCAAGAATGATCTTAATCTGACGATTAGACACTTCGACTTGGCCACTAGTTTGTGGGTGATATGAGGTGGCCAAACGATGCTTCACTCCATACTTGAGAAGGAGAGAATAAAAATGTCTATTATCAAAGTGAGTACCCCTATCACTAATGATAGCACGAGGGGTCCCAAAGCGACTAAAGATGTTATCTTTAAGAAAACTGACCACGACTTTGTGGTCATTAGTGCGTGAAGGGATTGCCTCAATCCACTTCGAGACATAGTCAACCGCTAGAAGGATATACAAATTACCAAAAGATGACGGGAAGGGACCCATGAAATCTATCCCCCAAATATCAAAAATGTCAACCACTAGAATACTATTAAGTGGCATCTCATCTCTCTTGGAGATCTTGCCAACATGTTGGCATCTCACACAACTCTTACAAAAGGTGTTGGCATCTTTGTGAAGTATTGGCCAATAAAAATCGCTTTCGAGGATTTTGGCTGCGATCTTTTGAGAACTAAAATGGCCACCACAAGCCATGTCATGACAAAAAGAGAAGATACTCTTATGTTCATGTTCGGGGACATAGCGACGAATGATTTGGTCTGGACAATACTTAAAGAGCTAAGGATCATCCCAAAAGTAATAATGGACACGAGAGAAGAACACATCTTTCTCTACCTTGGTCCAATGATTCAGAATTTCTTTAGTGACAAGGTAATTCACTATATCGGCAAACCAAGGTTCGTGAGATGAAATGGCTAGGAGTTGTTCGTCAGGAAAGGACTCATTTATAGGATTTTCATCAAATGGAGCATTAGATACTCGTGAGAGATGATCAGCTACAACATTCTCAGACCCTTTTTTTGTCCTTAATCTCTACATCAAATTCTTGAAGTAAAAGAATCCAACGAATGAGACGTGCCTTGGTATCCTTCTTGGACATCAAATAGCGCAAGGCAGCATGGTCGGTGTAAATAGTCACATGTGAACCAACCAAGTAAGAGCGGAACTTTTCTAGTGCATAGACCACAGCTAAAAACTCTTTTTCCGTGACTGTGTAGTTTTGCTGGGCATCGTTAAGGGTGCGACTAGCATAGTAGATCACTCGTGGCAGCTTATCTATTCGTTGTCCTAAACCAACTCCTATGGCTGTGTCAGAAGCATCACACATGAGTTCGAATGGGAGTGACCAATCAGGAGGGTGCATGATAGGGGCAAAAGTGAGAAGACTCTTAAGCTTCTCAAAAGCGAGGACGCAATGAGGGTCAAAATTAAATGGTGCATCCTTTTCAAGAAGTTTTGTGAGAGGCCTAGAGATAGCACTAAAGTTTTGGATGAATCGCCGGTAAAAACCAGCATGTCCTAAGAACGAACGCACCTCTTTCACGGATTTAGGGATGGGAAGGTTGGCAATAATATCAACCTTAGCTTTATCAACTTGAATGCCATCTTGTGAAACAATGTGGCCTAACACAATTCCTTGTTTAACCATGAAATGACATTTCTCCCAATTAAGGACAAGACACTTTTCCTCACATCTCACAAGAACTTTCCCTAGGTTTCTAAGACAGTGTTCGAAAGAGGATCCATGGATGGAGAAATCATCCATAAAGACTTCGAGGAAGTCTTCGACCATGTCAGAGAAAATACTCAACATACACCTTTGGAAACAACTAGGTGCATTGCACAAACCAAAAGACAAACGACGAAAGGCAAAGGTTCCAAAAGGGCATGTGAATGTGGTTTTTTCTTGATCCTCGGGGGCAATATAGATTTGGTTATACCCCGTGTACCCATCTAGGAAACAATAATACTTATGCCCAGCCAACCGTTCGAGCATTTGGTCTATGAAAGGAAGTGGAAAATGATCTTTCCTAGTAACCTCATTGAGTTTACGATAATCTATACAAACACGCCATCCGGTTTGGATACGTGAAGGTATCAACTCATTGCTCTTATTTTTCACTACAGTGACGCCTGATTTCTTTGGCACCACGTGAATAGGACTAACCCAAGGACTATCAGAGATGGGGTAAATAATGCCATGATCTAACCACTTAATGATTTCCTTGCGAACTGCCTCTTTAGTTATGGGATTGAGGCATCGCTGAAAGTCTCTCTTAGGTGTAGCATTCTCCTCAAGATGAATTTGGTGTTGTACGACAGTGGGACTTATACCCTTGAGGTCGGCCATAGACCAACCAATAGCTTCTTTGTGTTGTTTAAGCAGATTGACTAATTGGGTTTCCTGGTCAAGGGTTAAGTCACTAGCAATAATGACAGGCAAAGTGTCATTTTCACCTAAGAAAGCATACTTAAGAGTGGAAGGAAGTGGTTTCAAGTCAAGTTTAGGAGCCTCAATGATGGACGGTTTTGCAACAGTCCTAGGCTCGAGATAGATTTCCTCGGGTTTTGTTTCCCATTTTACACCAATTGCATTGAGTTCTTCAGGCATGTCTTCAGAAGACATATCTTTATATAACTCTTCAATTTTCTCCTCACTCTCATGTTCCTCTAAAAACTCTTCAACAAGAGTCTCAATCGCACACACCTCACGAGTATCTTCCTCTAATGACTCTAAGTGCTGATTAGTGAAATTAAAGATGTTTAAATCAGCGATCATATTTCCAAAGGACATTTTCATGGACCCATTATGACAATTAATGATAGCATTAGAAGTAGCGAGGAATGGGCGACCAAGGATGACGGGAATTTGTCCTTTGATGCTAGAGACAGGTTGTGTCTCAAGCACAATGAAATCAATGGGGAAGTAAAATTCGCCAACTTTGATGATCACATCCTCAACAATACCTTGCGGTACCTTGACAGAACGGTCTGCCAGTTGAAGAGTGACACGAGTGGGTTTAAGATCACCTAACCCTAGTTGACGATAGACAGCGAGAGGTTAAAGGTTAACACTAGAACCTAAGTCAAGAAGACACTTCTCAACAAGAGTGTTACCAATGGTGCACGAGATTGTGGGACAACCAGGATCTTTGTATTTGATCGGGACGTTGTTATTAGAGATGATTGAGCTCACGTGAGCAGCAAGGAAAGCCTTTTTAGGAACATTGGTCGCCCTCTTTTTAGTGCTCAAGTCCTTGAGAAACTTAGCATATGACGGGACTTGTGCGATTGCATCTAAAAGAGGAATGTTCACTTTCACTTGCGAGAAAATTTCTAGAATATTCTCTAGATGAGGTGACTTTTTGGAAACAAATCTATTGGGAAAAGGGGCTTTGGGTTTGAATCGAGGATCAACACCCTTCCCTTTCTGAGCATCACTCTCTTCATCTTTCGACTCCTCAGATGAGTTAGTCTTAGAAGAAGACGCTTGATTTGGATCTTGTGGCTTGGGATCATGAGACTTTTTAGCACGTTGATAACTGATGACAGCATTCACGTGGTCATTTGAGTTCACATCCACATTGTGGACTTGCCTAGCACTAGATTGGTTTGAGGCATGACGAGGGTTGACCTCGGGTTGGCTAGGAAAAGTCCCAGCCTCACGACTACTCATTTGAGTGGCCATTTGACCCACTTGAGTTGCTAACTGTCCTACTTGTTTAGTAAGGAGTTCTAAACTTTGACGAAGGATAGCATTTTTATCATTCATAGGTGGGTGATTTATAGTTGTACCACTTTGAGATGTTTGGGCTTGTTGGTAAGACTCACCCTTGGGCTTTGGATAAACTCCCCTTGGGTAGTATTGTGGTTGGGTTTGATTTTGGGCCCCTTGGGACCACGAGAAATTAGGATGATTGCGATACCCAGGATTGTAAGTATTTGAGAAAGGATCATTTCTGGGCTTTTGAAATGGGTACACAGCATTGGTTTGGTCTACAGGTCGAGCAACTTGACAATCCTCAGCAAAATGATCTAACCTTCCACAAATACTACAAGACAAAGATGTGGTCTCTAAAGACGCAGCATGTTGGGAAGTTTGAGACTTTTGTTTCTCAAGTGCTTCAAGTCTTTTTGAGATAGAAGCAAGAGCAGAGTTTTCGAAGGCAGACTCGATGGAACGGACACTATTACGAGAAACAGTATGGTCTCTCTCAGACGTACTCTCCCACTCAGCACTCCTTTCGGCTAACCCTTCGAGGTATTCCCAAGCCTCTTCAACAGTCTTATTTATGAAACCCTCGGGACACATAGACTCAACAAAGGCACGTGTTTTCATATCTAACCCCTCATATAAGATACCTATGAGTTCGGTTTGAGTGATTCCATGATTAGGACACTCAGCAAGAAGGCTATTGAAACGTTCAAAATATTTCCAGAATTTTTCGTCACTAAATTGGCGAAAACCAATAATTTTGGTGCGAAGTTCGATTGATTTGGAACGGGGAAAATATTTTTTCAGAAAGGGAATAACAAATTCCTCCCACGTTTTAATGGAGTCAGCAGGAAGACTATTGAACCACTTTTTCGCGTTGCTTTTGAGAGCAAACAGAATGACACGAAGTAGAATACCATCTCTAGTCATGGACTTGAAAGAGATAGTGGAACAAAGATCTTCAAATTCTTGAAGGAATTCATAGGCATCTTCATCGTAGTTGCCATTGAATTTAGGCAACATGCCTATAAGATGGGTTCTAACCTCAAATTTAGAATCAGCGGCATCCTTAAGGACTATAGGAGACCTACGGGCTGTTTGTTGGGGGTAGAAGGCTTGTTTGAGCGTGGTACGTTGAGCAGCGAGAGGCACATCATTGTTGTCTGTCATGATGATTTGTGATGAAGTTTTACTAAGTAGTGAAGATGTTTCACTAAGTGGAAGACTATCGGGATTGCGAATTAAACGACCGGTAGTACTTCTTTTCCAAGTGTGCATACACTAGGAAGATATCTAAATTATCTATCAATTAGCACATAAAAAGGGGAAAAAAACTTAAATAAAAAGAGAAAAAAAATAATCTAAACCTGGGTTATCCTAAAGAAAAATCTAGACAGCTCCTAACTGTAGGACCACCAAAAAGTCTATAAATCTAGATTTATTCAAACCGATTGGCCAGTCAAGCGGGGGCACTTCCTTGAAACAAGGTGCTGAATTAGAGAACCGCACACCAATCTGAATTGGCCAGGTAAGTGATACACTTGCCTAGACACCAAAGAGTTCAAATAATTCCAAATTTACTTTCTCTTTTAGGTACCTTCCTAATTGAGCTCGAAATTCCTAGGGGCCAACGTCTAATTAATTTTAACAGGCTTGGAGATGCAGTATGATGAATTAATGGTTTATGGGCCAAGGAAAAGGTGATGAAATCCCTTACCTTATCTTGATGAGTGGTTTTTGCCCTTAAAGTTAATTAAGATGAAAATGCAGCACCCAAGAGATAATAAATTAAACACACAAAATGCTTTACACTAGTGTGATACGTACCTTTGGGTCCTCCAGCAATCACCACAGTTATAAAAATACAGTAAAAATCCTAAACAAGATGTGCTCTAGGTGTACATAAAATGCATGATGCGACACATAATTTTATCTAAAATTTCTAAACTAATATTTTTTTTTATGTTTAAAAACTAGGGAAGAAAATAATACCCGAAATAGCTTAGCAATTATTTCCGTGAAGAACTAAAGTCGCAATTAGGTACCTGAAAATTCAAAACAAAACAAATCAAATAACACAAAATATTTTTACTCTATTTTTTATTCTTTGTAAAAGAAAAAAAATAGAATAAAAATTAAAAAAATTAAAAAAATAATAATAATTTATTACTAATAATGCTACGAACACAGCTAATGAGCAATTATTAATAGATTTGACTCCCTGAACTACTTGTATTGTTGTACTACGTTATCTTTTTTTTTTTAATTAAATCGGCTACAGGACGAAACAGACCAGCAGGGTCGTAAGTGTGATTAAAATGATCAGAATGTTTTGCCAAAAACAATCACACTAGCCTTACTAATAGAACCACCACGTAAATAACACCTAGTACCATGGTCGTAAAAATCGGTAATCGGTATAAATCGGTTGAGTTATCGATTTAAGATTAATCGGGTAATCGGGGATTAATCGGAAGGATTAATCGGAGTATAAATCGGATATTATAATAATATTTAATATATTAGTCTAATTTACAATTAAACATATCATTTTAAATAAATTCATGGGATTAATCGGATTTCAAAAATCTAATCGGTTGGTTACCTTACAAAGGATTAATCGGGGATTAATCGGCTAAATCGGGGATTTTTAAAACCTTGCCTAGTACTAGTAATATGTAATGACTACAGCAAACGAACTATGCACACTGGCAACGAAAGAAATAAAGATTTTCGGGTGTGCTTTTATCAAAAACAGAAAATCAAAAATGGTGAGAAAGCTTTAAACTAAAAACTTAACAACGCGCTTCCCGGCAGCGGTGCCAAAAACTTGTTGAGGAAAATTCCGTTAAGTAATAAAAACCGCAAGTGCACGGGCGTACGTGAGTACGAGGGTAAGTACGGGTCGATCCACAGAAAACGCGAGTAAAGTTCTTAATTAAAAACCAACAAAACAATTATCTAACACTTAAAAATATCACTTATAAAAACAACTAAGGAACGGATTTCATCGGCCAAACATGGTGTTGCATAAAAATTGGTCTCCACTAACAAAAAACACATAAGTATTCGAAATGAAGACAACCAATGATTTCGAATCAAATATAATTTAAAGTTGTAAAAACCACTTTGTATCAATCGTACCAATCAAGTCAATTCTCAAAAATTTATGGATCATAACTGTTGTGCCCAGAAATAAGCCTCGCCCAAACCAGGGCTTGGTAGCTCCAGTTATACTTAGGTCCATGAGGCCTCGTCTACATACAGGCCTCGCCCTCTTTAGGCCTCGCCCATTGATGGGCCTTTCCCAGAGTTGACAATCAAGAGAGAATTTTCCTAGAAAGAATATAAGAAGATAAGGCTTCGCCTACGATTTCGGGAATTTCCTTACTAAGGGATCGCCCCTTTAGAAAGTCTGAGGGCTAACCCTATGACTAATAACTCATTATGCCTGGCCTTAGGTGGGCATTGACTCCGATAATCTCGAGTCAATAGCTTAACCGCCACGCTCCGAGAAAATAGTTGGGTTAGAAGGCCCATGAGGACTCTACTAAAGGCGGTGGCCCAATCTATTAGGGCTTTCCTAGATAAGGAAACCTAGCCTGTTTCGATAACTTGCTCTCCAAGAACTACGTTTGGCTTGATCCCTATAAATAGGGTACGTAGGCACATTGTATGGCACGATGCAAACCCTTGCGAGAAAGAGAGAATTCGATATTCAATCTAAATTGCAATACATCTCAGCATACAATCTCAGCCAATCCCAAAATCACAAACCCTAACCCTAAACGTCCTACGCCGTCCACCGTCATCAACCACCATCACAATTCCAGCAACCCTCCCCGAATTTGTTATCACCAAATTCCTCCGTTAACAATTGGCGCTAGAAGGAGGGGCTTTGATATCTTAGGAGGAAGGATGTCGCATTCAAATCGAGAACGTGTGGATGATCGTCGTATGGAGAATGTTAGGACGACAGGGAACCTACCCCCGCCGCCACCAAGGAACCCTGCTTCAAGGAACTTTGCTCTAGGAATCTCTGATCGTTCGCTCCCGTTAAATTTAAATCGAAGGTCTGCAACACCTAGAATCCATGAGGGATGACGATCGGCTCCACGGATTGGAGGAGATCCTCCTGTTCTAATGAGTAACACCGAGCTTTTGAGCCAGATCACTTACATGGGGAACACTTTTAACCGTATGGGGGCTAGGATGGATGCAATGGAGAGGGAGAGACAGTTTCTTGCTGGATCTCACTTGAATCATGACGAACGTCGCATGCCAATTGACGAGAGGAAGAATCGTTGGGAGAGGAATTATCAAATACCCGGAGAAGAACAACGTGTTGAAAGAGAGTCTGCTATGAACCAGCGACACAATTTTCACAGGGAAATTCCTTTTGAAAGGGATGTCCAAGTTGTGGGAGAGAGAGAGGCGAATCGAAGGTTTCAAGCTGTCACACCTAGAGTCTTGACTTTTGGAGAGCCCCATGTTGAGTTTCCACCAGAAAGAGGGGGTGGGCGTGACTCCCGCGTAGAAGGATCTTGGGATGAAAATTTGAGGGTTTTGGAACATGAGAGACTTGGAGGAGGGCGACACCTTAGTCATGGGGTCTCGTTACCTAGGGTCCCTGGGCAAGTTAGACCTAATGGAAGGGAGGAAGCTTTGGACATGGTGCCTCTCCGGATGACCCAAGCGGATAACCCAAATTCCCAAATAAGAACCCCGAACCATTACAGTTTAGGGTATGAAGAACGAAGAGCGTATGCTGACTTACTCACTCGAGCTGAAGGAGGGCCCTTTGAGTCCAATCTTGAAAGAGATCTGATGGCTTCTCGGGGGCAGGCTGTGCCTCGTTCGGAAAACACCACTGTGGGAGACCGTTATAGGTTCGAGGAGTTGATGAATCAACAGCGACGGGGTCTACTCCAGGAAGCTCCACGAGTAGTACCGGGGCTTGAAGGTGTTGATTTGAATGCTTTGCGGAGGTTGTTGGCACAATCTGAGGGTCAGGCTGTATTTGAGCCAGCTCCGTCTCCTTTTTCGCTAGCTGTACGGGAGGCACCTCTTCCTCCATCCTTTCGTGGGGTAGGGGATCTCAGGTTCACGGGAAGTTCGGATCCGGCAGAGTATATTGCAAGGTTTAATACGGAGATGGAACTTTATCAGGTGGAAGACTTAACCAAGTGCAGATTGCTTGCTTCGACTCTACGAGGGAACGCCCATCAGTGGTTTCAGAAGTTGGCACCAGCCTCTATTAGCTCTTGGGAACAGATACGAAGGATGTTTCTGATCCAATTCCAGTCCTCTATTGTCTATGCTCCACCTGTTACTACATTGGCCAATATAAAGTAGAGGGAGGGGGAGACTCTACAATCTTATTTTAGAAGGTTCAATGCGGAGGTACCTACTGTTCGAGGGGCTTCGGATGAGACCATTAAGTATTTTCTGATAGCCGGAGTAAGAGTGGGCTCAGACTTCTGGAAGGAACTTCAAAAACATGAACCTCCAACTCTTGCGGCTCTTTATTCGCAGGCAGAACCATTTAAGAGGGAGGAAGAAGCTCTAAAGAGGAGTGACTATTCAGATTACAATCGTAGGGGAAAGCGGAAAGAAAGGTCACCAAGTCCGAAGAATGATAAAAGGAAGACTAGAAGGGAGGATGTTAATATTGTTGAGACCAGAAGAGCGGATCGGTCAAGGTCACCTAGCCCGTTACCTCGCTATCCACCTCCTCCGCTCTATGCTCAGAAGGATCAGGGATTTTCCCAGGATAGAATTTTCACGCCTTTGGTAGCATCTATCGATCATATTTATGAAGTCACGAAAGAGGATGGGCTGTACAGGAAACCACGGCCACTCTCGAAGAATGCATCAAAGGACAAGAGGAGATATTGCGCATATCATGAGTCCAGTGGACATGAAACTTATCAATGTCGGCATTTGAAGGAAGAGATTGAGTTATTAATTAGGAATGGAAAACTGACTGAGTGGGTGGTGAAGGAAGTAAGGAAGCATAAGGGTGTTGCTCCTCCTGTAGAAGGGGACAGAAAGGAAGATCCTGATGATAAAGATAAGCCAGAGCAGCAAGGGAAGATACCGTTCGTAAGGGAAGCAAGTATTCATACGATTTTCGGAGGACCGCATATCGGTGGAAACGGGAGAAACGCAATGGAGAGATATGCTCGGGAAGCAAAACACTCTCCGCTTACTAATGTCAACAATTTATCAGAGAGGCCTCCTAAGATGTTCAAGGGCGAGGATACACAAATAATTTTCTCAGAGGAAGACGCAAGGTGGGTTCATCATCCGCATAGTGATGCTTTGGTTGTTAACGTGAATATTGGGTCTAGAAGTATTCATCGGGTGTTTATTGACAATGGGAGTTCTGTAAATATTCTTTACTACGGGACTTATCAGAAGATGGGGTTGATGGATAAGGAGATGACTCAGGGGACCACTCACATATATGGTTTCACGGGAGATTCCGTTCGGGTCAAAGGCACCGTAAAGTTACCTCTCACATTAGGAGAAGACCCATATTCAGCTACTCAGGTTTTCGAATTTCTCGTGGTTGATCAGCCTACATGTTATAATGCACTGTTGGGGAGACCGGTTTTGAAGGAGATGAGAGTAGTAACCTCGATCTATCATCTAGCGATGAAGTTCCCTACACCTGCAGGGGTTGGGTGTGTAAAGGGGTGTCAGTATGATTCTCGCGATTGTTATAACAAGATGATGAAGTCTTCCTCAAAGGGCAAGCAGACGGAGGAGATGCCGGACTTCAAAGAAGAGAGTGCTCAAGAGACTTTGAAATCTTTTGGGCCAAAATCGTTAGCAAAGGCAGTTACTCATATGGTATACACCGTAGAATTTCTTGAAGATGATGCCTTGGCAGGTTATGAGGCGTTGGCTAAGCAGGGAACCCCGTTTTTTCTGTTGGAAGCACCTCCTTCTCTGGGAGAGACAGTGGAAGTCATGATAGAAGATGTTTCTCTGGCATCTGAGGACGAGATTTCTCTCGAAGAAGACATCACAATAGACAATACAAAGCATAGAGTTTTGATGATTGAAGCACCCCCTCTACCAGTCAATCAAAACCAGTTTCAAGAATGGGTTGTCGAAGACGTCACGGATGTGGAGGAAGAGCAGAGAGGTCTTAGGGCGAAAAAGGGGAAGTTTGTGGTGGATTGTGAAGATGTTCCAATGGTTGAGTTTTCAAAAGATTTGATATTACGGAGAGATGGACCCCAACACTTGGAGGGGGAGGTCGTTTCCATACACGAAGGGGGTGAGTCTAGTGGGACGAAGGAAGTTGAGTTCGATTTGGACCCTCGGCTGCCGGAAATCGGAAAGAATATGGGACCAGCTGAAGATACCGTGTCTATTCTGGTGGATGAGAAAGATTCATCCAAGGTGTTACACATTGGGGTAAGGTTAGAGCCAAACTTGAGGGCTAAGCTAGTTTTCTTCTTGAAGAATAATCTGGATGTTTTCGCTTGGAGTCACGCTGACATGGTAGGAATTGATCCGGAGGTGATGTGTCATCGCCTCAACATAGACCCTTCTAGGAAGGGAATTCGCCAGAAGAGAAGGGCAGTTAGTAGAGAACGGGCAACGGCTTTGAAAGAGGAGGTTGACCGGTTGCTAAATGTTGGTTTGGTTAAGGAGTCCTTTTATCCGGATTGGCTGGCAAATCCAGTTTTAGTAAAGAAATCCAATGGGAAATGGAGGGTTTGTGTTGATTTTATCGACTTAAACAAGGCTTGTAAGAAGGATAGTTTTCCCCTTCCTAGGATCGACCAATTAGTAGACGCTACTGCTGGGCATGCTCTCCTTAGTTTCATGGATGCTTATTCGGGATACAATCAGATACCGATGTATGGGCCGAATCAGGAGAACACGTCTTTTATTACTGATAGGGGGTTGTATTGCTATATCGGGATGCCCTTTGGATTACTCAATGTAGGGGCAACTTATCAAAGGTTAGTGAATATGATGTTCAAAGATCAAATTGGAAAAACCATGGAGGTTTACGTGGATGACATGCTGGTAAAGTCTAAGAAGGCAGTAGATCACATTCAACATTTGGAGGAGATGTTCCAGATTCTCAAAAAGTTCTGTATGAAGCTTAATCCTCAGAAATGCGTATTTAGAGTGGAGTCTGGGAAATTCTTGGGTTTCATAGTAAATCACAGGGGCATAGAGGTGAACCCCGCAAAGATACAGGCTCTCCTTGATATGAGGTCTCCACAGATAGTGAAGGAGGTGCAGAGCTTGACTGGGAGAGTTGCTGCTTTGAATCGCTTTGTATCCAGGTCTTCAGATAAGTGTAAGGAATTCTTCAAGGCCATCAAAGGTGTTGGGAAGAAGTTTGATTGGACGCCAGACTGCGAGGATGCTTTTCAAGCGTTGAAGAACCATTTGGGATCACCCCCACTTCTGTCTAGGCCTCAGGAAGGTGAGATCCTCATTCTGTATCTGGCTGTTTCGGATTATTCTATTAGCGGGGTCCTAGTGCGCGAGGAAGGTGATACCCAGTATCCTATATATTATGTCAGCAAGAGGTTGTTGGATGCGGAGACGAGGTATTCAAACATGGAGAAGTTGGTATATGCACTAATTTTGGCTTCTAGGAAATTGCGACCTTACTTTCAGGCACATAAGGTCGAGGTTCGGACGTCGTACCCATTGAGACAGATATTACACAAGCCGGAGACCTCTGGGCACATGTTAAAATGGGCTATTGAGCTAGGTCAATTTGATGTCGAATATAAATCAAGGAGCGCTATAAAGGGGCAGGCTCTCGCGGATTTCATTTTGGAGTTCCCTTTGGAGCGTGAAGGAGATATCTTAGCTATCATACCTGTTGTGCCACCACAAGTGGATGAAGAACAGTCTAGCCCGGCACTATGGTGGACCTTATATGTAGACGGTGCAGCAAACAATGGAGGTGCCGGGGCAGGGATAGTATTGATCAGTCCCGAAGGACATCATTTGAGAAGCGCCATACACTTTGCTTTCCATGCTACGAATAATGACGCTGAGTACGAGGCTTTGATTTCGGGATTAAAGCTTGCCCTCGAGATGAAGGTGGAAAATATTAATGTTTTGAGTGATTCTATGCTGGTTGTATATCAGGTAAACGGAGGGTTCCAAGTACGTGGTCCTCGCACTGAGTTGTATATGAGATGCACTCAGCGACTAATGGGATTGTTTTGAGAAGCAAAGTTGGAGCAGTTGCCTAGGGATAGTAATGCAGAGGCTGATGCTCTGGCTAAGTTGGGATCTCAGAAAGAAGCTACTTTGTTGGGCGTTATACCTTTGGAGATTCAGAAGGAGCCGAGTGTTCATGAGGTAGAATTAATGCAAATTGATGAGCCAATACCAGATACTTGGATGACTCCGATCTGGAAATATTTGAAGGAGGGGATTCTTCCGGAGGATAAGGGTGACGCTAGGCGACTGTGATACAAGGCTGCTCGTTATGTTGATTATGGGGGGAGTTCGTATCGGCGAGGATTTAATCAGCCTCTTCTAAAGTGTATTAATGGTGAGGAATGTCAGTATGTTTTACGGGAGATCCATGAAGGTATCTGTGGAAATCACTCGGGGGGTGGGTCACTTGCTCAGAAGGTGCTTCGGCAAGGTTACTACTGGCCTACGCTTAAGGAGGATGCTTTCAATTTTGCAAGGTCTTGTGATAAGTGTCAGCGATATGCTAATTTTGTGAATAGCCCTGCTGTTGCACTCACCTCTTTGACTAGTCCTTGGCCTTTTGCTATGTGGGGGATTGACTTGATTGGGGAACTCCCCAAAGGGAAAGGAGGAGTGAAGTATGCAGTGGTTGCAGTCGATTACTTCATTAAATGGGCGGAAGCGGAACCTTTGGCAACAATTACTGCAAAGAAGTTGGTGGATTTTGTGTATCGCTCAATTGTCTGTCGATTTGGGATTCCATATAAGCTTATATCTGATAATGGAAAGCAGTTTGATAGTAAGGAAATGCGAGAGCTATGTAGTAATCTTGGGATTAGGAAGGATTTCTCCGCTGTAAGCCATCCTCAGACGAACGGGCAAACTGAAGCAATTAATAAAATCATCAAGCATACCTTGAAGGCAAAGTTGGATGACAGTAAGGGAAATTGGCCGGAGGAGTTGCCTAATGTCTTGTGGAGTTATAACACGACCCCTAGAACTACTACAGGGGAAACTCCCTTTGCCTTAACATATGGGTGTGAGGCTATGGTTCCCGTAGAGTTAGGGGCAGGTTCTTTTCGAAGGGATCACTTTCAGCCCGAGGTCAATGAGGTGAATCATCGGCTTTATCTAGACATGGTGGAAGAATTTCGGGCTACTTCTCAGGCGAGGTTGGTATCTTATTAGCAAAGGGTGACACGGTATTATAACACTAAAGTCAGGGTTAGGCCTTTGAAGGTTGGTGACTATGTTCTTCATCGGGTCATGCCTAATACAAAGATCCAAAATCATGGAGTATTCGGTGCAAATTGGGAAGGGCCTTACAAGGTCAGAGCAGCTCTATGGGAGGGGACTTATTACTTAGCAGATATGGAAGGGAAGCATATTCCTCGCGCTTGAAACATGGAGCATTTGAAGAAATATTACCAGTAATATACCTGGTTTGTTTCTCTTTTTGTGTTATTAAACTTTCCCATAAATTCTTTTTCGAAAAAGTCTAGGGGGTAGTGCATGTACTCCTCCTTAGCCAGGATTTATATTTATGAATAAAACATGCTTATTTTTCCATGATATTTTGTTGAAATTCTATAATAGATGACCTCCCGAGAGGAGGGTCTTTGTGGAATATGTGAAAGGATGATCTCCTCTAAGGAGAGTCTTATTAAGAATGAAACGATCTTCAGGAACATGATCTCCCGGGAGGAGAGTGTTTCTGGAATGCCGGATATGACCTCCCGAGAGGAGGGTATCCCGAATTTTTAAAGCCCTTGCAAAAACCGTACTTCCGGGGGGATGACCGTACTTCCGGCTCCTCATCAAGGCACGATCTTCAGGAACATGATCTCCCGGGAGGAGAGTGTTTCTGGAATGCCGGATATGACCTCCCGAGAGGAGGGTATCCTGAATTTTTAAATCCTTGCAAACACCGTACTTCCGGGGGGGATGTCCGTACTTCCGGTGCCTCATCAAGGTCCGACTTTGGAAATATGACCTCCCGAGAGGAGGGTATTTCTAGAAAGAGGATGCGACCTCCCGAGAGGAGGGGATCCTAGATTATCAAGACACAATTTTTAGGAATACGACCTCCCGAGAGGAGGGTATCCCAAGTAAATCAAGTATTCAGGAACCTACATAATGAAAAATTCAGAATTGGCGAGGCCATTACAAGAAGGCGGCGCTTGAACTGGGGGGTCGCCCAAGGAAGGGGGTCGCTCGATAAGGAAAAGAAAATATTCCTTACTTAGGGAACTATATGGTTAAATCAATGGTTAAATCAAGTATGTAGAAGATAAACTAGACTCTATAAGGGCGACGCCTACATTAGTTGATGAAGAAAGGAGGCCCAAATGGAAAGGGCGATGCCTGATTTTCAGGATGTTACTGGTCATTAGAGGGCGATTCTTATTAAATGATTTACTCCTAGTCTGATATATCATTACAAGTCAAGGCAGACGTAATTTAGAGTGAAGATGTAAAAACAATAGGCAGATAAACGAAGGCATGTCAAACTCTAGATAGAACAACAAAAGTTAAAGTTATTACAAGAGCGACGCCATTAAAGGAGGGCGCGCACTCCAAGTTAGGTAAACACAATGAGAATGTTAAGAGATACAACGGGCGAGGCCAATTAGTGGAGGGCCCACACTCCAAAGGTGTTTGCAATAATAAATAATTCAGATAGTCATGTGGCAACTGTATTAGAGGGCGAGGCTCCATCCCCTTGCTCACCCTCTTGGTTAGGCTGTCTAGCAGGTTCTTTGTTCCTGCCATCTTCAGCTGTAGCAAGTTCCAACTCCTTAGCAATCTTCTGTTGAAGAGATAGCCTCGCCTTTTCAATGGCTTGGGCATTATCTAGCTTGAACTTAGTCATGAAGGCAGGAGTGGAAGGAGCGAAGCTTTGTGACCAGTTATAATTGGGATCGCCTGCAAGGAAGTTGGAGAGATATGCAAAAAATCCCTCGGAATAGGCCTCTCTTTGATAAACTCGCTTGTTACTCTTAAGTTCAGCGATCTCGGCTTGAAGCTTTTCCATTTCTTTGGAATGGGTTTCTTCCTTTTTCAGGGCGATGTCTTTGATCTCAGATAGGGAATCTTCATAGCGTCTTTGCTCGGTTTTTTGGGCCTCGCCTAAATCGAAGATTTTCTTCTCATCATTATTTAGCTGGCTCTTGTAGTATGAGATAGAATCCTTTGCATCACTATAAGATTTCTCCAGCTTTGTTACCTCGCACTCAAGGTTATTGACATGATTGAGTCCATGCAAAAAGGTCTCGCCCAAAGCCTGTCGAAAACAGAAACCAGCCTCAATTTTATCCCGGCTGCACCAAGTTTTCACGGTTTCTTCTTCAAAACACTTTGCTGCTAGGTTACCAAAGAGGCTAGCAACACTAGTTGAAGGGCCATCTACCTTATGCTTTCCCTTTTTCACGGTCTCGCCTCTTCCTCCATCTTGGTTAATGATCCCGCCCCCTCTCTTCCTTGCATTTCTTTCCTTTTCTCTAGCGGTAGGGACAGGTTGGGCGAGGACGGCTGAAGGAGTTGGCTGAGTCTGTGTGGGAAGTGTTTTCTCTACAACTTCCTCTTCAGCAAAAGGGTTGTCCCCAAATGGAAGCTCTGCCATTTTACCTGAAAAAGAGGCGAGGACAAATTAAGTTAGGCACAAGGATATACGCCGTAAATAGTTATAAACATGAAACGCCTAAAGGAAAAGGGCGAGACCTATACCTTTGCCAGTAAATCCCTTTATCTTTTTCTTAAGAGTTTTCCTAGACATTTTCTTGTTAAATTTTATATAGGGAACTTTCCCAAACCCTTTATTATAGAAGCCATGAGCAAATAAAGTTGCCGGGGTCACAAGAATGTCAAGATCTTTTTCTACGCGAGGTAGGTTAGATACATGCTCCGCCCTCCGTAGTGCCTCGCCTTTCAATTCATATTGAGAAGGTTTATCTAGTATAAACGAAAGGGTTTAAAAGATAATAAAAGGAAGTCAAGTTAAAGAAAAGGCGACGACTATGGAATAAAGAGAAGAAAACTTACTCGGACCTGTGTTGAATTGAGGATTGATCCTAGGGACGTCATAAAAATAAAAGTAATCACTTTTCCATAACTTCATGTTGCTGGGATTACCTTTGGAGAACCTCTTTTTATTATGTTTTGGCCAAAGAGCAAGGTAATAGAAGCCGAGTTCGTTACCGCATCGCCTGATATCAAGAAAATACGAAAGTTCTTCCATCGTTGGTTCCTCATAACCACATTTCCTATACATAATATAAATCCCAATGGCTAACCTATAGCTATTGGGCGAGAGTTGTATGGGGGCGATTTCGTAGTGATTAACAATTTGTAGCAGGAATGGATGAATAGGATAACCAAACCCGAGCTCGACTAACTGAGGAGTTAGCACCATTCTAGGAGTTGGAAGACTTTTGATGTTGAAGAGATGCATTCGTATAAAAGAACGAGGGCGATACCATTTACCCTTCAGGTTATAATATTCGATCATCCACATGATATGTGCTGAAGAAATGTCAGAGGGGAGTCCAGCGCAGGAGACGATTCCTTTGTCCTTCCTCATCTCAATTTTTTCTTCTTCAGTAGCATCCTCGTCAAAATTCAAATCCACTTCATGATCGTAGACGTCAGGATTAAAAGGGTTAGCAGAGGGTGAGGGAAATTCCATTGGATAATTAATAGGCGACGCTGAATAAACTACTTCATCGTCTGATGCGTTTTCGTCATCGCCTTCGCTTAAACTCTCACTTGGCTCGCCCTCATGGTTACCTTCTCGAATTAGGTCCTCAAATTTCCTCAAGTCCTTGCCTTTACCCCGTCCAATCCGAGAGGGACCTGCTTCGTTTGGATCTATATAATTAAAGAACTCATGGAGATCATCTTCATCCTCATCATCATCTAAGTCTTGGGTATGATACGTGCTGGCAAGGTCCTCGACTTCTCCGAGAGGGCGAGGACTAAGGCTTAATGAAAGGTTGACGGTCGTATCCTTGTGAGCTCTGAGCCATCCTGGATGAGAAGATGAGGCTCCTGAAGACGACGCCGTATGGCCTTCTGAAAGGGAATTTTCATTTGACATCTGAAAAAGGGCGAGGATGAAGTTAAGAAAAATAGACAGAAGGTTCAAGGCATCCTCGCCCTTAAGTGAAAGGATCGCCTAAATTCTATTTTAAGGGATGATTGATTGATGTTCACGTAAGGATCGCCTTAATTCTCTCCGAAAATCAGTGACTATTAGAGTAAGGAAACTAGTGCATGAAAAATAAAACGAGTACGGAAGAAAAAGGGGCGTACCTTAAAGAAGAATACGTTTTGCAGCAAAAGACGATGCCTGGAAGAAAAAATTAGCCTCGCCTGTTTGATCAAGGGAAAACTTTGCAGCACTCTGATACAATTTTTGGAAGTAGGGTAAAATGAAGGAAATTTTTACTAGTATTTATAGGCAGAAGGAGAGAGAGAATGCAGACCTACGTGGCATCATCCTATTGGGTCTTGGAGTGTGTGGTAAGGCGTGACAGCTCATTTCGCGCGCTCTAGATTCGGGGAGGGAAATTTAAACTAGGGCTCGCCTTTTTTCTTAAAGAAATGTATAATTTATATGAAGATAGTTTCTTTTGATAAATAGTTATCGCAAGAAACTGGGGGGTAGTTGTTGTGCCCAGAAATAAGCCTCGCCCAAACCAGGGCTTGGTAGCTCCAGTTATACTTAGGTCCATGAGGCCTCGTCTACATACAGGTCTCGCCCTCTTTAGGCCTCGCCCATTGATGGGCCTTTCCCAGAGTTGACAATCAAGAGAGAATTTTCCTAGAAAGAATATAAGAAGATAAGGCTTCGCCTACGATTTCGGGAATTTCCTTACTAAGGGATCGCCCCTTTAGAAAGTCTGAGGGCTAACCCTATGACTAATAACTCATTATGCCTGGCCTTAGGTGGGCATTGACTCCGATAATCTCGAGTCAATAGCTTAACCACCACGCTCCGAGAAAATAGTTGGGTTAGAAGGCCCATGAGGACTCTACTAAAGGCGGTGGCCCAATCTATTAGGGCTTTCCTAGATAAGGAAACCTAGCCCGTTTCGATAACTTGCTCCCCAAGAACTACGTTTGGCTTGATCCCTATAAATAGGGTACGTAGGCACATTGTATGGCACGATGCAAACCCTTGCGAGAAAGAGAGAATTCGATATTCGATCTAAATTGCAATACATCTCAGCATACAATCTCAGCCAATCCCAAAATCACAAACCCTAACCCTAAACGTCCTACGCCGTCCACCGTCATCAACCACCACCACAATTCCAGCAACCCTCCCCGAATTTGTTATCACCAAATTCCTCCGTTAACAATAACTATGCGAACTCCCAACTCTACTTGTGTGGCTCGCATGAAAATACTCACATAAATATGATATTGGAAATGACTAGCAAAACAAATATGTCATTTAAAGCACTTACACCACATAATCATATTATTCGACCAACTACATCCGCCCCTTAGAAAGGGCTCTTAGCCAAGCATGATCAAAGCAACAACGATATAAATTAAAGAACTCATACCAGAAATTAAAGAAAAGCTTGACTTTTATTGCACGATAACTTGAATACAAGGAAGAAGGTTTTTGCTAGAGAAAAGATGAAGTAAAGCTAGATATGTCTTTACAATGAGCCTAGCACGTCTATTTATACTAAAATATTTACAAAGGAGCATTAATTACAAAGATCTCTTTATTTATTCACAATAATCTTCGTGACTAAGCGCTTGCTCAGCATTCCCATTCGATCCGATATCTTGCTTGATTCACCATGATTCTGCTTACTCGTGACGATGTGGCTTGATATCTTGGTTTTAATGCACATATTCTCCAATATTTGACCAAATCGTGAAGATCCTCTCAATATCTACACAATCAACAAAACCACACAACCAAGCATAAAATGGGAAAAATAATGTAACATTTTATTCAATTATTCACTAAAAATATACAATTAAAATGTGTTTATCACTTGTTATTACGAAAATGATCCTAATAATCTTGCACCAGACCACAGTTTAAGGATATAAGTGACTATAATTGTACAAATGACTAATTCACGGAGTGGATTTCAATCAAGTATAATTATCAAATAAGGGACTTACGCATAGATATCTCAGCATTAATACGAGGTTAGCACACTTACACCTGAACAATAGAACTCTAGCTCGAAATATGTGGAAGAATAAAAGATGCATAGGCCATAGTTGCTGTTGTATAAAAAGATTTGCTGCGAAATGAAGATGGTAATGAGGCCAGCAGATTCAAAGCAGTATCCCCGGTTTTGTTATATTTTTGAGCAAGTACAGGATACAAATGCAAGATTTTTGTCGCTGTGACTGCATTTTAAAATCGAAGGCATTAAATCAGCAACTAGAGACAGTAAAATCCAAGACAGAGATCAAACAACAAATTGTTAAGATTGAAAAAAGCAAAGGATAAAAGCTAAACAGAATGTATATGCTTAAATAAAATATATTGTTATACGCAAATTCTAGTGCCTCGCAAGAAGTATATGCTTAAATCATCGATCTAAGCATGTTTTAGAGTAATGTCTTGATATGGTAGGGTTATCGGGAGGTCGAGGTTAACTTGAGGTTGGAGTTATGTTGTTAGGCATTGTCTAAAAAGATGTTTTCTTATTAAGAAAAACAAGGACTGTATAATACATGCACATAAACGCTAATCACAAGAGAAGAGGGATATGCCCTAGACTACAATATTACTATGCCTTTATAAACTTGTTACAATGGTCCTACAAGGCAAAAGAACGACTTATGAATACAGAAATTTAAAAAAACATAAATGGTTCAGGAAAAAGAGAGAAAATTTTCTAAATAACTCATTTTTATTACTCAAATTCAAGGTGCTCTTACAATGCTCTAAACATGCCTATTTATACTAATGCTAGAGGTCCTTATATGCAAATAATGAGGTCCTTAAATGCAAATAAATGATGGTAGGTGGAGTAGGTGGAGTAGTTAGTGTTTTTGACTTCTAATTTTGCACATGGGTGGCTATAGTTGCTATGGTTGGCTTCTGGAATCATACTCCCCGGGTTGGAAAGAACTCGACCTCGAGTTTTAGTATTCTTCATTGTCCAAATAAGGCGAAAGATCAGCAACATTAAAAGTTGTAGAAACACCATATGTTCCAGGCAGTTCTACTTTGTAAGCATTGTCATTGATTTTCTGCACAACTTTGAATGGTCCATAGGCTCTAGGTGACAACTTGGCATTTGATTGATTAGGAAATCTCTCTTTTCGTAGATGAATTCAGACCAAATCTCCAACTTTAAAAATCTGTTGCTTCCGATGTTTATCTCGCTGAATTTTGTATCTTGAATTTTGTTTCCGTATCTGCTCTCGAACTTGTTCATGCAGTTTCTTGATTTCCTTCGCTCGACTATCTACATCAGAACTGAATTGTTGTTTGTTGGTTGACGGAGTCAAATCAAGTGGGCTAAGTGGACGGGTGCCATATACAACTTCAAAAGGGCACTTTCCCATGGACTGATTAGTTGAATTATTGTAAGCAAATTCAACTTGAGCCAGAATAAGATCCCACTGCTTCAAGTTTTTACCAACAAAACTTCGAAGTAGATTTCCCAACAGTCGGTTGACAGCTTCGGTTTGTCCATCAGTCTGAGGATGGCTCGCACTACTAAACTGCAGCTTAGTTCCCATCTTCTTCCATAAAGTTCTCCAAAAATGGCTTAAAAACTTCACATCTCGATCAGAAGTGATCGTTTTTGGAATTCCATGAAGACGAACTATTTCTTTGAAATACAAATCAACAACTTGAACAGCATCATTGGTCTTTTGACAAGGAATGAAATGGGCCATCTTTGAAAATCTATCCACCACGACCATAATTGAATCTTTCTGACGTTGACTTCGTGGAAGTCCCAAAATAAAATCCATAGTAACATCTTCCCATGGTGATTTCGGTACGGGAAGTGGCATATATAAACCAGTGTTTTGGCGTTTGGATTTAGCCAAATGACAGATTCTGCATCTTTGAATATGCCGATTTATATCTCTTTCCATTCTTGGCCAATAAAAATTTTCCTTTACCAGGGCCATAGTTTTATCTCAACCAAAGTGACCTGATAATCCTCCATCATGGGCTTCCCAGATAATGTCTTCTCGTAGTGAACATCGAGGAATACACAAAGTCTTCTCTTTGAATAAAAATCCTTCATGCTTGTAGTAATCTTTGGAGGATTGCACTTCAGTAGTATTCCAAATTTTCTGGAAGTCAGGATCATCTGGGTATAACTCTTTTATCATTTCAAAACCAACTACTTTTGTTTGGAGTGTAGACAATAGGGTATGGCGCCTACTGAGAGCATCTGCAACAACATTTTGAATTCCAGCCTTGTGCTTGATTAGAAATGGATAAGACTGTAAAAACTCACTCCAAGAGGCATGTCGACGGCTAATCTTCTGTTGAGAGTTCAAATATTTTAAAGCTTCATGTTCAGAATAAAGAATGAATTCTTTATTTAACAGGTAATGACTCCAATGGTGCAAGGCTCGAACAATTGCATAAAACTCCTTGTCGTATGTTGAATACCGAAGTTTAGCATTGTTAAGCTTTTCATTGAAGAAGGCTATAGAATGACCTTCTTGACTTAGAACAGCGCCAATTCCAGTGTGGGAAGCATCACAGCTAACTTCAAATACTTGATCAAAATTGGGAAGGGCTAATACTGGTGCTTCAGTTAAACATTTCTTCAACTTGTCAAAACTTTTCTTTGCAGCCTCAGTCCATTGAAACTTGTCTCCTTTGATACAATCTGTGAGGGGAGCGGCAACTGTGCTGGAGTTTTTGATGAATCTTCTGTAAAAGGAGGCTAATCCATGGAAACTTCTGACCTCATGGATTGATTGCGGAACTGGCTAGCTATTGATTGCTTCTATCTTTTCCGGATCAACTCGTATGCCTTCGGATGTGATGATGTATCCAAGAAAAGTAACTTCATTTGTCAGGAAAGCACATTTCTTCAAATTGGCATAGAGTTTTTGTTCACGAAGAGTCTGTAACACTTGTCGGACATGTTCCAAGTGTTCCTCCTTGTCCTTACTAAAGATCAGAATGTCATCAAAGTAGACGATGACAAATTTACCAATAAAGAGTCGAAGGACTTGATTCATAAGTCGCATGAATGTACTTGGCGCATTGGACAACCCAAAGGGCATAACTGTCCATTCATAAAGACCATATCTTGTTTTAAAGGCAGTCTTCCATTCATCTCCTGGTCGAATTCTGATCTGATGGTATCCGCTTCGAAGATCAATCTTTGAAAAGATAGTGGAACCATGTATCTGATCTAGCAAATCATCAAGTCTAGGAATTGGAAATCTATACTTGATGGTAATTTTGTTGACAGCTCGACTATCAACACACATTCTCCAGCTTCCATCTTTCTTAGGGACTAGAATGGCAGGAACCGCACAAGGACTAACACTTTCCTGTATTAATCCTTTTTTTAATAATCCTTCAACTTGATTTTGAATTTCAGCATGCTCCTGAGGACTCATTCTGTATGCGGGTCGGTTTGGAATCGTTGCTCCTGGACTGAAATCAATAGCGTGTTGGATGTCTCGCATGGGGGGTAGTCCAGATGGAATGTCTTCTGGAACCACATCGGGAAACTCTTCAAGTAGTGGTTTAATTTCGACTGGAACATGAGTCTCTTTATTTGATTCGAATAATAGAAATAAGCTCATGGTTTGAACTTCCTCTATAGCTTCCTCCAGTTGTTTCTTCGTGACTAGGGACACTAATGGTTTGGCTTCCTTCTTGTTTTTATCAAGCTCACTCGGCGGCAGAGTAGCTAGCTTGATTTTTACTCCATCCTTGACAAAAGAGTAGGTGTTTGCATAACCGTCATAAAGTACTTGACGATCATACTGCCATGGCCTACCTAGGAGAAGATGACAGGCATCCATAGGCACAACATCACACCATAATTGATCCTGGTACTTCTGACCAATAGAGAATGTCCACTACACCATATAATGGCTATAGCAACTCCTGAAAATTGTTGCTAAAGGGCCTAATACCGTTGCCATTGATGCTATTGCAATGCTTTTGCAAAAATTGGGCGTTAGCTTTGCTTGGGTTGCAATAGGTCCCTATAGCAACGAATATAGTACCATATAGCAATGCTTTAATATCATTTCAAATGCTTGTTACAGCAACGTTTTCCAGTCTATAGCAACAATTTAAATTCATTGCAATAGGCCATAGCAACCCTCTTTTGGATATTTATTGCAACGTTTAAGGTGGCAATGGCAACAAATTTCTATTTAATAGCAATGCTTTTAGTAAGGAATTAACAATAAATGGCAACACATTATGAGGCAATAGCAATGCTTTTAGTAAGAAATTAACAATAAATGGCAACACATTATGAGGCAATAGCAATGCTTTTCTTTTTAAAAAAATGGACATGATCCATTTGTTCATATAGAAATCCACCATTAACATGGTATTTCATACACACCAAATATCCAAAAGATTATCTTGGTACATCATTATCACCTACCCGTACCAAAACTATTCGGACAACATTGTCAACATAACCATTCAACGTCTAACGACTAAATGCAATCAAACGACGACATAGACGTGGTACAATTCTAGTTTACATTTACCAAAAGCTTAGATATAAATTAAATGAATATGCGCCAAGTACAAGCATCTGCATCTTCTCCATCCTCCATCCTCGACAGAATTATCACAAAATTCTTCAACCTCCAATTTGTTTTCCGTGATGCATACTCAAACTCCTTTCAGAACTTCTGCTTAATTTGGAGATCTCCTTTTCTCTAGTACCAACAAAATGGGCAAGTGCTTTAGACATTATCAACAGTGAGTAAAGTTCAAAGTGGCCAGTTAGCAACCCAGCAGCAGCATCTACTGATTCTTTTTTTGATTTTTTAACCTGGTTTCAATCTCTTCAGCCTGCACATATGAAGAACTCTTCACTTACTTGTACATAAATCTACACTAATCTATTTAGCAAAAATTAATAAATCAGCACCCTTATCAATCAAGGTAAATCTGCTTTAAAAATGAGATTTTCAGCTTTATGATTAGATTTCCTATACCATGGGTAAAAGTAATATTCAGAGTACAGATAGAGGAAAAACTTACATTAACCGATGCAACTCCTGTGTTTCTATCTTCTACAGCTTCCTCGGCTGCTGAATTATTTGTCTCACTTATATTTTGAGATACAATATGCATAATTTGTGGTAGAAAATTAGACAAGAAAGTCCCCTCGTCGCCAACTCTCGATTCTGTTGCTTGAGAATCAGAAGCTTGAGCTGCTTCCACATTCCTATTAATAGGTATTGTTCCAATTTCATCAAAGTTAATTTCAGGAATCTGCTCATTGGCAAAGATATTCCTAAACAACTGATCAAGACTGCCATTAAATTCTACGGGAGAAATCAAAAAAGATAAAACAAGAAATATGTTAATCCGGATTTATTGAGTGTAAATATAAAAAAAGAAGTCAGTTTAATACCATTTGTAATATGGACAATGTTGTCGCATGTCCATCTGAACCACTCAAGCACTTGATAGATATCTGAAAATATAGATTTGAATTATTACGATCAAGTATAACAAGGTTATATCTATAACTACAAATGTTAGAGCTAGGTTCATTTAGTACTAAATCATTTAGCACTTGACAGATTAAAAAAAATATAAATCAGCACTCGGTAACTTGATCATTATGCCCCCTGATATTACTAGCATATATCACTAGTAATATATATGGTAAAATAAAAGATGTATAACCTCGCAGGAAATTAGATCAATTAAGTGGCTTGTCATAGGATTCTCCTGGAGCTTGTTAGATGCATCTCTCACCGCAGAATGTGGCACTACCTTGTTGATGTTGCTCATTCTGTACTGTTTTTATCAGTTGGCTAGCAAGAAGATAACTTAACTGATAATTCATAGTAATTCAAGGTCAGTATGCTATATATACACCACATATCTGGCGTTTACATGGCTCTCAGATAGGAATAAAGGCGAGAATTCCTTCCTTGTAATCAAATTCAAATCTTCTGCAACGTTAATTTGAAGCCTGCTTTGGAGTTTATTACACCATTAGCCCCTGAACACGTTAAATAATTAAGAAATAATCTCTGCTAAGAACCATAAAATGAACTAATCAAGATGCTATTCAGAATTGCAGGCTTCTTTAAAATGAACTAATGAAGGCACAGGAAATGTACACAACACACTTATATTAAGAGGTTAGGAATAATCAGCTACACCTTGGTCTTTGTTTCACAACGAACATTGAGCTGCTACACACGCAAGGATAGTTCACCTGCTGATTGATGAAATATAACCAAAAGTGATGAAATATAGTTATAAAACATTACACAAATATTGTGGCATAAAGTTCCACCAGATTGATTTTGAGGCAAGGGTTTGCTTCGCCTAATTTTTTCGCCTAATAAAACAAAATCATTTGGCGAATGAAGTTACCTGAGCAACCATGCTATAAATGAGAAGTGGTGGTGTAGCATAAAACAGAGTCTGTAGTTTGGACTCTAATTCAAAAGAGTGTGACAGATTTAGCACCACTGGCAACAAAACAAGTCAGCATGGTAAAGAGATGTGTTTCAAAAATATATATCAGAAGTCTGCATCAGTATATTGCTGCAAGTCAGCAAGGGGGAAACAGTACTTACGCATCAGGCCTTTCCCATGACATTGACGTATTACCACTGAATGTATTAAAGAACTCGCTGGACCAACTATCATCATTTAAACTAACATCATAAGCAGTCCTGAAAAGAATAATTTAAAAATATTTGACTAAATTCTTATCTCAAAGGTCAATAGGACACCAAAAAAAAATCATGTCAATATTGTTACATTGCCAAAAATATATAAATGACTTCATTAGTCAATTCAAACAACAGACTTAGAATATTAGGCTTTCGCTGGTTTCTATATTAGTATTTACTAATGGTTGAAATAAGTATTAACATCACAAAACATCATAGCTTCATTTGAAGGCAATAAAGGTTCTAGCATCTAAAATTTAATCCTTATGCAGTGATTTATGGGATTCTTAATGGCCCTTAGGTGCCTATCTGATTTCACTTATCAGTGTAAAAAAGAAGTAATTTCGAAATTCCTAGAAATAGGAGATCCAACTTCATACATGAACCATCCAAAACAATCCACCACAACGAAATACTTGCATTAAAAATCATCTCTTTTGCAAGAAATGCAATTGAATACATAAAGAACACACAACATTATTTATAACAAAAAATAACACATTATCCACAATTAATTAAGCATAGATAAAAGTGAATCAACAGACAATACCTAATTGTATCAAAACCAGTAGAAGTAAAACCCCACTTGAAGAAGCTGTAATTGAAGCGTGAAGCAACAAGCCAATTCAAGAAATCATGACTAAAGAACCCTAAATCTATTTGTCAGAAACCTAAGCCCTAATTGATCCCACAATCTTGAACCGCCGGTACTTTTTACTGGTAATTGTAGACTTCAAACATTAGTACATTAAACATACATACTCGATTAAAATTACTCAATTGAACATTCATACTCAATTTGGGGAAGAAGATTTACCTTCTTCTTCGAGCATCAGTGTCATTCGAGAGCCTCAATCTTACCCTCTTCTTAATTTCTATGATTTACTTTTTTAGATATGGTCGGATATGTGTGTTTGTGTTCGTGTATGTTTTGTGTCCATGTGTATGGTTGTGTCCATGTTTTTTAATTTCTTTTGTTTTACTAGAGTATTTGGTCAGCCCGGCAAACTAAAATTTAGAAGCCCGCTCATTTTTTATCAAATTTTCAAAAGGCCGCCAATTTTTCGGGCCATCTACAGCAACGCCTTATAGCAACGCCGTATAAAACCATTGCAATAGATGGCAAATTTTACAATATGTAACGGTTTTTCACTTCAATTGTAACGGTTTTGAAAAGCATTACAATATGTCTAATTTTGTAAAAACTTATCAAGCAATAGCAACGCTTTTTAACAAGTTTGGTTGCCATAGCCAATCTATGGTGTAGTGGTCACAAGGCAACGCTTGTCAACTTTGATTGTACTTCCTTTATTGAGCCAATGCAAACTGTAGGGGTGTGGATGAATCTGGGTTGGTAGATCCAATTTTTCTACCATGTAACTTGAAACGACATTTTCACAACTCCCATTGTCTATGATAACATCACAAATTTTTCCTGCAGAAGTGCAACGAGTGTGGAAAATATTGCTTAACCAAGGTTCTTCCTTATTAGCCATCGTATATTGGATCTGCGTAATATTCTCCTTCAGTGTCTTCTCGAGTCTCTTCTTCCTCAGAAATTTCATAGGCTTCTCCTTTGATAATTGTGATAGTTCTCCGGTTTTGACAGTTTGAAGCAATGTGACAAAAACCTTGGCATTTAAAGCATTTAATGGCCTTGTTTTTGTTTTCTGTAGAAATGGTTTTAGAAGAGGGTTGGGTGGAAGAGCTGGCTTGGTTGGTAGGTGGCTTTTGATTGTAAGATGGTTGGTTTGCTGGAGAGAAATTTCTATTGGTAGATCTTTTGGGTAGCTGCTTCTCTACTCGCGTAGCAAGACGAATAACATCTTCTAACGACCAATATTGTTGAAGTTCAACACGATCAGCAATATCAGTATTTAATCCTCCGAGGTATCTTGCAATGGTCCGCTCCTCTTTTTCTTGTGTATCACACTGCATCATCAACTTCTCAAATTCTCTTGTGTATTCTTCGATTGATAAATTCTTCTGACGAAGATTTTGTAGTTGGATAAATTTGTCTTGGTAGTAGTGAGGAGGAAGAAACATTCGGGTTAACTCCTTTCGCATTTTTTCCCATGTTTTGATCTTGCTTTTTCCTTCTCGGTCTCGCCTTTTTTTAAGATTTTCCCACCAAATGGAAGCATGTTTCCTTAATTTCACAGCAATAATCTTCACCTTTTTTTCTTCGTGAATATCCTTATATTCAAACACCCTTTCGACTGTTTAAAGCCAATCGATGAAATCATCTGGTTGAAGTTTTCCTTCAAAGTTAGGAATGTCAACTTTAATGTCATCATGTCTGACTTGTGGCCTTTGAGGGCGACGATTTCTAGGTGTTGAAGAATCACTGGAATATTCTTCATCTTCTGGTTGGCGTTCGTTTAACAAGACTTGTTGGGCTTGCAAAGCATCTCGAAGTTCCTGAATTTGTCTCCGCATGTCCACCATTTCAACGTCTCGCAGAGGTTGTCTTCGTGGAGGCATGTTGAAAAATAAATTTTCTGATGTGGAGGTTCAATCACAGAGAGGTAACAGTGGTGGCTCTCTTGACACTAAGCGTGAAGAGAGTAGTTGAAAGTGTGCACGTTTTCAACTTAAATTTTTTTTTGTGAACAGTACCGTATGTATCTGTGAACAGTGAACAGTACCGTATGTATCTGTGAACAGTGAACAGTACCGTATGTATCTGTGAACAGTGAACAGTACCGTTTGTATTTGTGAACAGTGAACAGTGCCTTCGTCTCCTGCGTGAACAGCTCCTTCGTCTCCGGCGATGAACAGTGCTTCGTCTCCGGCGATGAACAGTGAACAGTACTTCCCGACCGAAATAGTGACCGGAATTTCTGTTTTTTTTTTCACTCAACTCCGGGATCTAAAAACTTTCTCTGATACCAAAATATGGCTCAGGAACAAGAGAGAAAATTCTCTAAATAACTCATTTTTATTACTCAAATTCAAGGTGCTCTTACAATGCTCTAAACATGCATATTTATACTAATGCTAGAGGTCCTTACATGCAAATAATGAGGTCCTTAAATGCAAATAAATGATGGTAGGTGGAGTAGGTAATGTTTTTGACTTCTATTTTTCCACATGGGTGGCTATGGTTGGCTTCTGGAATCAATAAAATTTTAAATTAAGACTTACGATAGTATTCTCCCATAATAGCAGCACTCTCGTTCTTTACAGCCCAAGTATTAATTACACGGCCTTGACTGTCAAAGTGCAGCTAGCCATCTTTTCTCTGTGTTGCACAACCTTCTTCATTATAACTCAGAATTTTCAAGAAAATATTCCATTTTCCACATGCAGGTGCAGCCTCCAGGAAGAGTGCGGTCTCTCCTAAGTCATTGACGATAGAAACTAAATTTTCTTTCTCTGCCGACATAGCACAATATTTATAATTGCATATGGGAACTGAACAGCTGGGCATTGATTATTTTTTTTTTTTCTTTTTCTAACAGCAATTCGACAAAACCGACATTATCATGCCTTGCGCAGCTTCGTGTAGCGCTGTTTCACCTCTAAAGTTTTGTTTATTGAGGTGCTCTTGGCTAACATTAACCATCATCCATCAGTTTCTGTACAGCATCCTCATATTGGCGAATGACTAGCAAATGAAGAAGTGTGTTGCCTCGACCATCTAGTCTTACTGCAGGTTCCTCATTCCAGTAATTGCACATAAAACTAGGAGTATCACTATCCAGCTTTCTTTTTGCTAATTTATGGTAAACTTTGCTAGATTTACACCTCAGTAGCATGTCGTCATTTTCTATTGGGATTTCCTCTCCTATCTGGAATGCAGCTAGCACGTTTGCGATTTTATTTGATTATTTTTCCTAATAGAGATGAATCAATGTGTAGATTGTCTAGCTTATAAGTATCTGCATATGAAAGTTATGCATGCTTCACAAAATAAAACACAGGCTATACGCACTAGATGATGAAGAAAAAGAATCAAGATTATATGAATGTCTGAAGTAAAGTATAAACAACGGTGTAAAGTAATCGAAATACATGTGTTTCACACTGAATATTCTGACAGCCTCGACATGTATTGCATCATAAAACTAAGACATATAATTTGAAATCTTTATGCATCCTTTTAGGTTCAGGCCAATATACATAATGATCACTAGCTTTAGTTAATGCAGTCATGCCAGTGCCACAAAATCTGAGTTCCATGTAATTAGGAACCAAATATCGTGGACCTTTACGAAAGAGTTAAATCGGAGTTGTACTGCTAAGTTTGATAGCTAGTGAATATTTTATGCATGTACGATGCATCCTCTGTTTCAAGTAAGGAACTAACACATAAAAGGAAGTATGCATGGAGTGAAATAGTGATAAAGTTAAAGTTTGATAAGTGATTGTCAATCATATTTGATTTCCGAACATTTTTCGTAAGTTCTCATATTCCAAACAAAGTGAAAATGTGCATAATGCTGCGAAGATTGGCATCTTCAAGTACTTAACAATGCTGCCGATACAAGCAAGCATACAGTATATGGATACAGGCATACAGCACAGCAGATCGGGTTCAGGTCGGTCGGGTCAAATCAGTAAAAACCCGTTTAGTTGGGTGCTTTTATTATCATACCTGAGTCTACCACACATCAGTTAACCAATCAGAATCGAAGAATTATTTTAGGACCAATCAGAGCTAATTCCTAAAATTTAGATATTTCCTTATTTACAATCTCACCCTGACTCTTTAACCATGGTTAGTTAACACTTCAAATTTAAATACAATAATGATTTTATTAAACATATTCATAAATATATATTTTTTAAATCAACCTATAAACACATGTTACTTTTTAAAGTATTGGGTTGCCAAAGTTATCATTAATAACATGATAACTAAATTATTTATTATTTCATTGTCCATACATTTATAAGTACAATATAGTTTTTCTCATATGACCCTTTTATGGAAGGAGTTAATGTCCATATAAGATCAGTTTCTCGATTCCTCTAAAACAAAAATTTTATAAACCCCTGGACGTTGATTCTTGAAGAACAAACAAGTCACATTCAATGAAAATGCATTCAATAGTTGTTTTCTTCGACTTCGATACATCAATCAAAAATCTCTTTACTTCATCCACTTAATTGCTAATGGATTTAACATTGTATATATTGCCATTTCAGCAGTTTAATATTTAAAGGTACAATCATGAATAACCATAACCATTCAGAAGGTATCTTGACTCCATAACATGAATCAGTGACCAAAGTCCAAAGGTAGGGAAACAATATTCTTAAAAGTTAAATTTCCTTTTCCAGATTAAACATATTATCTTTTCTATTTTCAAGAATTAAATAATTTCCTTTTTCAAGTAAAATACAATACCTTTTATATTTTATCTAACTAAAATTTCTCCTTTATGAATCAATTTCCTTTTTAAGGTTAAACATATTACCTTTTCTATTTTTTAATAATTAAATTATTTCCTTTTTCAAGTAAATTAGAATATCTTTTACATTTTATATAACTAAAATTTCTTTTTTTTAAAAACACTACGTGCAATTTTGTTTAATAAAATAACATAATTATATTATAATTACTATTAACTAATCAATTACCTTCGGTCAAAAAAATATTTGATCTTAGGTGCATTTCCCTCTGGAATCCTTTATTATCATACCTGAGTCTACCACACGTCAGTTAACCAATAAGAATCGAGGAATTATTTTAGGACCAATCACAGCTAATTCCTAAAATTTAGACCTTTCCTTATTTACAATATTTTCACCTTACCACTTTAACCATGGTTAGTTCACACTTCTAATTTAAATACAATAATGATTTTATTAAACATATCCATAAATATCTATTTTTTTAATTAAAAAATATTTAGTAGAAAATCACAATTTTAATTTGAAATCAATCACGATATACCACTATATATTTTAAATTAAATTTTATAATTAATCAATATTAATCAACCACTCTTTTAATATAAAGACAATTACAATCATATTATCTTACATTATAAATTGATTTTTATAATATATATTATACAATTATAATCGATATTAAATAATTATAATCTAACTTAACTAAAAATCTAAAAAAATCGGATTTGAAATCAAATTTTAAATTACTTGGATAAAATTCATATCTTCAAAATTTTGATTTTTTTGTAAGTTCAAAAATAAATTTATTCATATTATGTTAATAAAATTAATTAATAAATGCATATAAGCCAACACTACAAAATTGGATTTGAACTATACTCTAGTATAAAGATTTGCAAAGTGTGAGCATCTCCAAATGGTGTAAATCTCTTAGGTAAAATTCAAAATAAATTATCTTAAATAAGATATTTTGAGAATTTGTAAAATTTTATCCAATTTAATGGGACAAAATTCTTAGGTAAAAATATAGATAACCACAATAGGTTGGCTATATTTGTCGAACCTTTAGCAACCTGTAGTTTAACTTCACATCATCAATTACCATATAAAAATAATAGTACATTCTATTTTTAACAACTTGAAATAATAATAACATACCATTTTTAAAATATAGCCAACCAATATAGTCAATCCCATTGAAGTATTTCAACAAATTTTATATAATCAATATTTATCCAATCATTTTACAAAACACCATTAGATGCTCTCAGTAGTAACATGTATTTTTCTGTCAATTACATGTTAACATGTTACGTTTTGAAGATTAATATTCAAAATTAACCAATTAAACTAGTTCAGTTAATTTCTTCTTCTAATTTTAGATGATAAAAGTATAATAAATATGGCTCCTTCACTGCATAAAAACAACTTTCACTGCTTAATTAAAAGAGTTAGACAATTGTTACAACAAAAATCTAATTATTAACTTTGTGAAATCGAAACTATTAAGGGTTCCCCATAAAAAATATCAAAATATCATGGAAAGTAAATACTGAGGAATGAGAATTACAGTCTACATGGGATTGGGATGAACTCAAGAGCATTTACTTAAAGTGAAGGGGGAGAAATGAAGAAAACACGAGTGCTTTCAGTATTCTGCTCAGTCCTGAATCCTGGTCTTAACCTGGTGGTGGCCACCATTACGCACTGTCGCAAATCGTGAACTTAACCTGGTGGCCACTTTAGTTGTCTTCCACCGAGTACATGCAAGTGAATATGGTAAACTGATTGACCTACAATTAGAATGCGAGAAATCAGCATGACGAACAACATCAAATCATGTAAACTCTATTTGATTCCAAAACATACTGACTAAAAGAGTTTAATAAAGGGAACAGAAGGCTTGCATCGACCTCCAGCTTATAAATTCGTATATTGAACGTTCAAATCTTATTATTGTCTTCTACATGGCCAATAATATTCATTATGTCTTCTCCTTGATTCTTTAACTACATAATTAGCCAAGGCAAACAAAGGATTGTTGGGTGTATCAACTTACATGCACCAGGTCCATTGTTGATCACAACACGGAACCCATCCACAATACCTTCTTTCTCTGCCACTAATTTGGCAGCATAGAGAAGATGGCCCAGTATATCTCCATGTCTTTCTTCGGCCTAAAAGAATTAAGATAAGCATATAGGTTACATTAAATCCAAATTCAAGATTACTCCCCTCAGAGGCTCAGACTCCTGAAATAGATTCGTGAATAAAGTTCTTAACTGCCAGTTACTGCAGTCATAAAAGTACTTAATTAATGTTCTTGCCAGCACATGTAAAGGTCGAACAACATCCAAAATGATTAATGCTCCTCATCAATAAATAAGACTCTAAAACATTAAAACTTTTTGTGAGGGCAGAAGTTCATCATAACTACAAATTTGTCAACCATGCGTATTTTGAATATCTCTAAGTAATAACATCTGTGGCAAGAAAGTTGTTCCATTTTAACTTGTCAAGAAAATGCTACACTCTGTTCTTTGTACATATTTACTTCAAGTTCAATATCTACCTTCTCTGTGTAAAAGACAATTATATATTTACCAAAGATAATTAAGGACATCTTTTATTTAGGCAACACAGTTAACATATTATAATCATTTTAACTACAAATGCGAGTCGAATATCAAACATGACTAATTCACATGTTCAGTATAAGGAATCATGGATCAACTTCAGAGTGAAAAGTTATTGTAATAACTACTTATAATGTTTATAATACTGTTTATAATAATCATGTTTAGTTTAGTGTAATAAATGTGCCTTGAAAAAGATAAGCCTAATAAAACACACATCTCATCAAAAGCTAATAAAACCAGAAACTTCCATGCAAACCAACAGCCCTCGTAAATGCAAGCTACAGACTGAATAGTTGATTTAGCTATCAGTTATATGCAGCCATGTATGCCAATAACTGGAAATAAGATAAAATAGAATCCTCATAATGTTAATTTATTCAGCAGAAAAATGACCTTTCCAAGCTGAATTAACCCGTTTCTAGACCTCCTAAATGCAAACCAAAAGCCTTCCTAAATGCAAGCTGACAGACTGAATAGTTGATTAAGCTATAATCTATATGGTGTATGGCAATAACTGGAAATAAGATAAAATAGAATCCTCATAATGTTAATTTATTCAGCAGAAAAATAACCTTTCCAAGCTGAGTTAACCCGTCTCTAGACTTTGGGATGACAACAACATGTACAGGAGCTTGAGGATTGATATCCCGAAAAGCCAGCACTTTTTCATCCTCATATACTATTGTGGAAGGAATCTCTTTTGCTATAATTTTGTCAAATCTATAATAAAGATAAGAACACAAAAATCAACAAACTCAAATCTATTATATTAATAAAATGAAGTTCTGAAAACTGCAGAACTAGAATAACTAGTATAACAAAAAAAAAAATCAATGACAAGTTAAAAGTATTAGTGAAGCAGCTGAAATATAACATTAAAGAATTTAATATTAATGTGATGCATTAGTAAGATCATCTCAGATTATGATTGGAAAACTTGTTAAAACATCAGTTTTTCAATAACTTCCCAGAACATATACCATGGCTTGAGAGATGTTACATTATGTTTGACAGAACAAGTACTTGCTGAAACATTTTACTAAAAAGCAATTGGCTAGGAGTAAGTAGTAGTCACGAATCACGATCACTTGAAATCACATATCAACATTTATTAGTAATTAACTGCCTATCTAAGAAGTTATATTCCAACAGCCCCCTTAAGCGTTGCCCTGAAATAGGTGCAGTGAAATTGTGGAACAAACAATTCAGGTGAAAAACACTATTACCAAAAAAAATTACAATCTGAATTAAATAGCTAGGAAAATCTCTTAAACAACCCTCTTTAGATTTGTATCCTAGTGAGTAAAATTCATTTTACTCTTCTATACTTAATAAAAAAATCTATCACATCATTTTTAACGGTTATATCATTCACATCATGAACTTTTTGAAGTTTTCAAACAAATTACAAAATATCAAGACTCACAAGTAGGCATCCGCAGTCTTTAAAGAATTATTACTCACATGGTTGGAGCTCCAGTGTCTACAGCAACCTTGGCAATAGCTTCTTCATTATTTGTCGCACCCGCAGAAGACAATGTTCTAAAAGCACAAACATTCAAAGTGCAAACTGATACACATACCAACACGAACAATTTTGTGTACAAAAATAATTGCAAAAAATTTTAGATCAACAATACTACATAACAAATAAATAAATCATCTTTATTGCATAAAAGAAGACATTGTTCCAGAAAACACAAATAATTCATAAATATTCAAGGCCTTGGAATTAATTCTACAATATATTATCGCAAATTATGTTTTTCCAAAAATATTCAATAAATTCAAGATTATCTAAATATTTGCATAAACACATAAAAATACTATCTTTATTGCAAAAGTTGTCAATTTACAGTATGTAATTAAATTATAAGACGAGGGTTTAGTTTGTACCTACGAAATCGAGGAGCAATGCGAAGAACTGAGAGAGTTGGGGGACTAAAGAAGCTATCTTTAGAGGCTCTAATTGTTGCCAAAGCTCCAATTCTTAGCGGACCCCTATAATTCAAGATAACTGACATGTATAAATTGTGTAGGTTTAGATATGACAGTACAGGGAGAGGGAGGGAGAGAGAGAGAGAGAGAGAGAGAGAGAGAGTACCTTAATAAAGAGAAGTGGTTTATAGCAGCAGCCATGGCAGTGAAATTATGTGTGCTTGAAATAGTTCAGCTCTCTCTGGAGTCTGGACTGGACTAGCTACGGGAATCGGACTTAATGGGTGAGTCACCGTGGATTAATCGGATAATCGTGGATTATTCGGAATGATTAATCGAATCATTAATCGGAACTAATTTAATATTATTTTTAAATATAATTATTATTAATATACATAATTATTTTATTATTTTGATTATACATGAATAATTATCATATATTTATATAAATATATTTAAAATATATAGCATTATTAAAGTAAATATAAATTTTAAAATCTAATTTTTGAATTAGGCTCAATATGAGAGAAAAAATTGATAAAATTCATTATTTAACCGTTTAAAATATTAGTTTCGTATATGAGAATAATAGTTTTCTTAAAATTTATTCAATTTTATACTTTTTGAATTTTTTAAATTTTTCTACACATTTTTCAATTTTTTTTTTATCAATAATGCCGATTTTTGATCGATTAATCCCGATTAATTCCGATTAATCCCGATTTTTCGAAAAAAAGATTTTTTGGCCGATTTTTGTAAAATCAGTACGTTGTCTTACCGAACAGCGATTAATCCCGATTAATCGCCGACTTTTAGAACAGAGTTCTTGCTTGATTATACTATTTAATTTAATAGCTACAAATAAAAAAATATTAAATTCAGTGTTAGATACTCCATCCCTCACCTCTCTCGTTTCATATGTCGGGATTGTTCATAACATTAGACAAATTACTAATTTACGTCTAATTTATAAGACCAAATATAATCATGAGTGATCTTGTTGGATTCGTATTTATGAATACTTTAATACAGTGAAGTTTTTATATTTAAAACTAATACGAAACTAAAGATATTAACGATTAAAAGTGTGTGTTGACATTTAGCAAAAAAAAAATGTGCATTGACAAACGTGTCCAAAGGAAATGGAAAAAGTTTTTTGAGATAGAGGGAGTATAAAATTGGCACAATTTTTTTTTACTACAAAAGTTCTTTAAAAATGGTGTTTCATCTATTTGGGTTAATTATCATATATGTCACTTATCTATTCTATATCTAATATGGGTTTCCCTAAGCAAATTTATTCATAGGCTCGGACCCTCCGAACCTCACTCCAAACCTAACTCTAAATATTTGTAAAAATATTGTTATTCAAGGGGTTCGAACCCATGACCTTACAATACTAAATTCAATAACATAACCAATTGAGCTATGTAAGCATTTGAGCTTATATTAAAAATCATTATCTACATACATAAACACATATATACATACATACATAATTATTAATTATACTACACATACATAAATAATTATACATGTATACGTACATACACACACATACATACATACATATATACATACATACATACACTACATACATAATTATTAATTATACATACATAAACATAAATAATTATACATGCATATGTACATACACACACACACACATACATACATACATACATACATCCATACATCCATACATAATTATTAATTATACATGCATAAGTACTATATACATACATACATACATACATACATACATACATACATTTATGTTGTATAATCTATTAATATTTCATTATTTGTAATATATTAATTGTTGTATAATTAATATGCATATTTATATATACATACACGTACATGTACAAACATAAATACATACATATATAAATTTATGTGGATATATATATAATGATATACTATAATATTATATACATACATACATGCATACATACTATATAACATACATACATACATACATACATACATACATGCATGCATGCATACATACGTCCATACATTAATATTGTATAATCTATTAATATTTCATTATTTGTAATCTATTAATTGTTTTAAAATTAATATGCATATTTATACATACATACACATGTACAAACATAAATACATACATTTATAAATTTTTGTGGATATATAACAATGTACCACAATATTATATACATACACATACTATCTATTTTTGTTTATATGTATTAATTTGTAGATAAATCTCAGTTGGCTTAACTCAGATAATATATAATTATTAATTAGGGTTATTGACCTTTTCGCCCTTCAAGTTTACACACTTATACCCATAAAGCCCTAAAGTTTAAACTCGTTCCTTTTTGCCACGCGAACTTCACAAATGTACCTCTTGGCCCTTTTACCGCGTTAGAATACATATCGGCTAAAAAACGTTACAAAACTGAGGGACAGAACAGACATTTCAAGTGCCGATATTAACACAATAAAACTAGGTTTATATCTATTGACGATCAGTTTAACCCCTTTAACTTAATTTCTCTCAATTAAACTCGAGACTGAAGAAGGAAATTGGCGATTGAAGAAGGAAATGTCGGATTCTAATTCCTTCGAGACTGGTATGATTCTTAACTCTCTTTTTTGATTGTTAATTAAACTTGTTTGTTGTTTATCAGCGCTTATTTATGCATCGTTGATCACTTTTTTTTAACTTGATTGTTAATTGTTCAAGTATCTTGTTTATGTTGTGTTGATGATGTGGGTATTATGTTAAAATGTGCTGATTGTAAACCAATTTCTTGGTATTGAAGGTGAAGACACAATAAGTGTTAGTATATTTCACGGTGGAAGGTTAAAAAGGTTACCAAAAGTAACATATGTAGGTGGTCAGGTGACAGTATATTACTTGCAAGACGTATATATTAGCTATGACAGTTTGAGAACATATGCTAAAGCTATGGGTTATAAGGGACTGTTCTGTTTGTATTATAGGAGACCTAATGTAGAATTTGAGAAAAGTCTTCAGTTAATCACAGATGATAGTTATGTAGTTGCAATGAATGGGTATGCTATGGAAAATGATAACAAGATAGATATATATGTGGAGCATTGTGATGAAACAAATTTGGGGGCATTTGATGACATGAATGTATTTGAAAGGAATGAAGGAGAAGGAGATGGAAGTAATGAAGTAGGAGAGTGGAGTGATGAATTGGATGATTATGACTTTGATGATTCTGACTACTCAGATACAGATGATGACATGGTATATGCTAATAACGTTGATGAAGGAGTGGAATGGGTGGGTAGAATAAGAGACAGAATTGGACTAGGAAAGGAAGACACTGATAGTGATAAAACATATAATGACACTGACTGTGATGATGACTCAGATAGTCTGCCAGACAATGACATGGATGAAGATGAAGAGCTACAAGCTCTTAAGAGGAAAAATAGGTTTCCAGTGTACAAAGATAGTGACAATCCACAGTGGAACGTTGGGATGATCTTTACAGATCATTACAAGTGTAGAGAGGCCATAATTAAACATTCTTATACTGAAGGGAGGGTGGTGAAGTTTGTAAAAAGTGATAAAACCAGAGTTAGAGCAGTTTGCAAGCCTCCATGCCCCTGGTTCCTTAATGCTGGATTTAATTTTGACATGTGCATTCAAATCAAGAAAGTGGGACCAGGTACCTTTTGGTCATTTCCATTAATTTTTACACAGTTTCCTACACTGGTAGGTGGTAGCTAGTGGCTTAATAATCTATTCTTTCTTTTTTCTTTTTGCTTTACAGATCACACATGTGTTAGAGAGCAAAAGGGTTTGCCCCTTATCAATTCTGGTTTTCTAGCAAGGAAATATCTACCTGAGTTTAGGCTTAATCCAAAGTGGCCAATAAAGTCTTTTCATAAGACTGTGTTAAAGGATTTGCAGATTGATTTCAAATCTCATATCCTCAGAAAAGCTAAAAGGAAATGCATGAGGACCATTAATGGTACTGACGAGGAACAATATGAGAAACTCTGGGATTACAAGATAGAGCTGCTAAAAAGGTGTCCCAACTCTACAGTGGAGATTGACATTGAACCAGGTATGTATTAGATGTTCTGTGTTTTTTAACTTATTAGATCTGAAAAAGTGTTTGTCTAACTCTACATATGTTCAAATCTAGGAAATGTTGGTCAATTCAGGAGGATATACATATGCCTTGGTGGGTTGAAGCATGGCTTCAAACTTGGTTGCAGGAAGGTCATTGGCTTAGATGGATGCCACATCAAGAATTCTTATAAAGGTCAGATCTTGTGTGCTGTAGGCATGGATCCTAATAACTGTATGTATCCGTTAGCATATACAGTAGTTGAAGCAGAAAGGTTAGACTCTTGGAGATGGTTTTTGGCTTTACTAGTTTAGGACTTTGATATTAGGGTTGGGGATGGGTTGACATTGATTAGTGATAGACAAAAGGGTCTCCTCAATGTCATTGAAGAAATGGTACCCATGGCTGAGCAAAGATATTGTGTTAGGCATATGCATAATAACTTTAAGGGAAAATATGGAGGAAGATCACTAAAAGAGAAATTGTGGAGTTGTGCTAGGGCTAGTAATGTAGAGGCTTTCGAAAGGGCCATGAATCTGATGAAAGAAGAAAATGTTGGAGCATGGCAATGGCTAACTGCATTGCCCTTTCCATCATTGGACAAGGTCACATTTTAAGACTCAGAATAAATGTGATCTTCTGCTAAACAACATGTGTGAGAGTTTTAACAGGTGTATTTTATGGGCTATGGAACAAGGCATTTTAGTCATGTTAGAAATGATAAGGGAGTATCTCATGAGGAGACTGCAAACTAAGAGGGACGAGATGCATGATTGGGAAGTAAGAAAATTTACACCCAAAGTATACAAGCTGCTTGACAAATTTAAAAAATGGAGTGGAGGATGCTATTCAACCTATGCAGGTTATGATCAATTTGAAGTGACAACAGTGAATGGGTCCAAGTATGCAGTGCATCTGGGTGAAAAAAGTTGTGGTTGCAGAAGGTGGGATTTGAGTGGCATCCCTTGTCACCATGCCATCTTATGCATCAACAGGCTAGGGCAGAATGTGGAGGACTATGTTGATTCTGTGTATTCAACAACAAACTACCAAAAAGCTTATTCTGGAATAGTTTATCCTATGAATGGGCACATGGCTTGGGAAAGGACAGGAATCTGTTTAAAACCACCAGCCATTGAAAAACAGCCTGGCAGGCCAAAGAAGAGAAGGAGGCTTGAACCAAAAGAAACATATGAGAAGGTTGAGCATGGAGTGAAGATATTAAGCAGGACAACTCAGAAGACTGTGAGGTATATTTATGATTATGATTTGGTTTTTTTTGGCTTTATTTTTTTGTTTGACAACTCATAGTATTTATGTTCTGTAGGTGTGGAAAATGCAAGAAAACTGGTCATAACAAAAGAACATGCCCAGCCCTTGTGGTGCCAACAAATGAGCAAACTGATGAGCAAGAAAGGTTAGTAGAAAATGAGCATGCAGATGAACAAATTGATGCCCAAGTTCAGGACCAAATTGAGGAGGAAATTGAGGAGCAAGTTGAGGAGCAAGAAATGCAAGGTGCATACAATGAAGTGGCTCTAGATGAAGATATTCCACCCTTGACTCAACCTAGTCAAGTGGAGAATGAGATTCCACCCTTGACTCAACCTACTCAAGTGGAGAATGAGATTCCACCCTTGACTCAAGCAGAAACTGAACAGGAAGATGAGGCTCCAATTGAAACTGCAGCAAGGTAAATTAGAAAATTGAGGTGGCTACAGAAACTGATAGAAGAAAAGGAAAAAGAACAAGTTAGAGATTGTATACTGACAACAACTCTGGATTCCCCAATAATGGTGGCTGCTGGAAAATTGAAAAAACTCAAGGAGAAATTGAAAGTCAAAAAACCAACATCCCAGAAACAGAATGAAGCTGAGGAGGCAAGAAGAATGGTTGTAAAGAAAGAAATGAAAGAGAAGATTGATGCTGGGAAAAGAGAGAAGATTGAGGCACTGAAAAAAATCAAAAGATGTGGAGAAGACAATGTTGATTTTATACCTCCTCTTAGAAGAAGTGTGAGGTTGACCATCAATCGAAGCTTTACCTTTAGAAACACACTAGATGATCCTGTGTGTGTAGATGTAGAAGGTGACACAGTGATGGCAGAGGGAAATGCTTCTGGGAACAAAGAACAACACAACACCTACACTGGACCCATGGAGTTGGGGAAGAAGATGCCACCACCAGTGAAGCAGTTCAAGACTATAGTCGGCAAGACAAAGCTCAAGTCAGCACCTTTCTTATCTCATGGCAGAAATGTCATCACAAGTGCTGCTCTCACACAGGCAATACATGAAACTGCAAGGAATCTGAACAAAGAGAGCAAGGAAAAACACTCAAGAAAAGGAATGGAGAAGGCAAGTTGAACAATGAAGATGTGGAGAAAATATGAAGCTATATGCTATTAGTGTCCATCTTTTGTTTATTCAGACAATATGCTATTACTTTCATCTTTTGGTCTGCACCTTTTGTTATGAATGATGTGGAAGAACTCTTTCATGTAATCCTTAAGTTATGACTTTGTTTTAAGTATGACATTTCCTTTTGTTATGAATGTATTGGCTATGACTTTGTTTAAAGCATGACATTTCCTTTTGTTATGAATGTATTGGCTATGACATTTCATACATCAAAATATTCCATTACATAAAAACAAGTGCAGTACATACTTCTATTTCATTCATCCAACATTTCCCTTACATAAACATAGAAACAAGTGCACTACATAGTTTAAGGTAGATCATTTTGTCTCTTCACTACAACCTCCCTATCATTGTTTGACATTACAAAGTTAAGAAAATGAAGACGATAACAACATAAACCAATATGGACCATCCTCTTTTTCGTTTCATTTTCATTTCAACAACAATAGCATGAAGCTTCTCCTTTTCTTCTTCAAGCTTGTCTACTTTCCTCAAGAGTCCTGGAATAATAGCTCTTGATCTTGGACATATGGGGGGATCGAACCACAAATGAAAATTACAAGCATTGCTCCTTTGTTCCTGCAAATAAATTAAAAGATTAAGAACAATAAAAAGAGACAAAGAAAGCAATTATGTATGTACATATTTTACCATGTAATGCCAACATCCCCAAAATCTTCTCCCTGGATTTGCATCAGTCCATGAGGTTTTCAAGACAGCTGCCCTTCCACACCAACAATGAGGCTCCATTTTTCCTTTCAAAGTTAACAATTTATTTGGTAAATTAATTTGCATAAATAACGTATAGATATAGGAGGAGTTAATGGGTATGGTTTTGGCGGGAGAAAAGACTGTGAATTGGGAGGGAAACAGAAGTTGGTGAAATGTCTGTTCTGTCCCTCAGTTTTGTAACGTTTTTTAGCCGATACGTATTCTGACGCGGTAAAAGGGCCAAGAGGTACATTTGTTAAGTTCGCGTGGCAAAAAGGAACGAGTTTAAACTTTAGGGCTTTATGGGTATAAGTGTGTAAACTTGAAGGGCCAAAAGGTCAATAACCCTATTAATTATAATGTATATTTGTAGATAATTATTAATTATACATGCATACGTACGTACATACATACATACATTCATACATACATACATACATACATATATACATACATACATACATACATATATACATATATACATACAACATAACTATTAATTATACATGCATACATACATGCATACATACATGCATGCATACATACATACATACATACATATAATATATACATACATTTATGTTGTATAATCTATTAATATTTCATTATTTGTAATCTATTAATTGTTGTATAATTAATATGCATATTTATACATACATACACATGTACAAACATAAATACATATATATATAAATGTATGTGCATATATAATAATATACTATAATATTATATACATATATACATACATACATACATACATACATTTATGTTGTATAATCTATTAATATTTCATTATTTGTAATATATTAATTACTGCATAATTATACATACATAAACTTGTACGAACATAAATACATATATAAATTTATGTGGATATGTTATAATGTACTATAATATTCATTAACATATACCATATCTTATTAATCATTTTAGATCTACTTTAATTATTTACGAATTAAATATTACAAAAAATATCCCAATACAAAAAAAAACCTTCATGCGTATATAAGTATAATACAAACTTGTATTAACATTAACTATCGTAAAACTCATCAATCACATCTTTAATACGTAAACGCATAAAACAATATAACAAATATATATAGATTTATATATATATATATATATATATATATATATATATATATATATATATATATATATATATAATAGAGCAAATGGGGGGATTCCATGAGCAAATTTATTCATATAAAAAGTCATATTTACCTCTACTAATTATATCTATGTTATATTTCCGGGGGCTATTTAGGTATTGCAACACTAACATATTTATTACATATATAATAATAACTGATATGAACTAATATGCATTTATTATTATGTAATTAATACTTGAATGTATCTCTGTATCCATCCATGTTAACTCTATATATTTATATTTCGAAGTACGGTTTTGATCTTAACATTGACCAATTTATTACATATCATTCAAGTTTATTTTAACAAAACAAAACATAGCGTAAAATATAAAATAGATTTAATTTAACCAGAATTATAATTTGCATGTCACGATCGGATATTGCATAAATTCTATTTACTCAGAACAATTGCTACAAAGATATGAACAATCGAAGATATCAACAAATCAATCCTAAGTGATTACAAATAATTCATAAATATTTGTAATCTAGAGCATGCCCGTGCCTTGCACGGGCTACAAAGCTAGTTACACGCTAATATATCAAGCGGATCACTGGATTTTTTTCGATAACTTTTAAATCACTCAATACAAGAAATGTATCAAGCCGTTAACTTTCGAAAAATAAAAGTAATATTTTGTTGATTCTACACATATTTCTTAAATGTTATCGCAACCAAATGAATAATTGTTAAATTATAGTATTTCAGATAATATATTTAGAATTTTTTTTTTGAAAATATATTTAGAATTTTAAAAGTTCATTTACCATTTATTTTTAATTAAAATAAAGAAAATAACTATAAAATTAAAAATAAATAGTAAATGAATTTTTAAAAATATCAATATATAATCTAAAATACTAGAATTTGACAATTATTCATTTGGTTACAGTTCAAGAAAAATGTGCAGAATCAACAAAAGATTACTTTTTTGAAAGTTAACGGCTTGATACATTTCTTGTATTGAGTGATTTAAAAGATACCGAAAAAAATTCAGTGATCGCTTGATATATTGGCGTGTAATAAGTGACCTATATGATAATTAACCCTCATCATCTATTTTATAGAAATTCATAGAAGATATAAGTATATTTATCATTTGTCATTCTGGATTTCTATATTCGATTCTCGTTTATGTACTATGTAAGGTTGTGTTCATTTGGGGAGGATGGAATGAGTTAGGAATGAAATGGAAATTGTAAACAAAATTTATGAAGAAAGGTGGATATTGGGGAAAATAATGAACAAATACGAGGGAGAAAAGTTTTTTATGATGAAAATTGTAATAAAAATTATTCCAAAACATGTGGGTTAGAACTTTAGTTTAAATTGTTGGGATTTATGAGTGATAGCATAGAGACAATTTAACTATATCTTCATGTACTTAGTTTTTACTAAGTTGAACATACTGTCACAGCCAGAGTATGTCTTCGTATTCGAATAATTGCTGTCATGTAATAATTGTATGATTTGGGAGAAGTTCATACATTTGTTCAAGCCTCAAGGAATACATCCAGAAGACAGCAAGAATAAAAATTACTGTCATGTTCTTGACAGTAAAGTTACAAGAAGACAAATGTTGCAAAGTCACGACAAAGCTACATCTGACAGCAACATTGGTTGAAGCATGGGACAGTAACATTCTTACACTTGACAGCAAGTCTGGAGTTCCGACAGCAACATTGGCGGGAGCTCGTACTGTCAACTACTGAATATTCCTTTGACAACAGACTCTGCGGTTAATGTTAGTGTCACCTTGAATTATTTGATTTGGGTATTTTCTCAGTCAAAGCCCGTGACAGGTTACATGTTCAAGAAACAGATTTGCTGCAACACTCTATCGTTTGTAGCATACCAGCAAAGACTACGACGGAAGCTTAAGAGATTCACAAGACAAGGCTGGTCAATTCGAGGTGTATGTAATATCCACATCTACTAGAATTGTATTAGCTAGAAATAGAAAGAATCTAGGTTGCTTTACTTATAAGGTTTATCCTGTCTGTATAGCAATTTGGGAAAGTCACATGGGTGTGCAAATTGTAATGAGCTGCCACTTGAAAACGACAGTAGCTCAACACCCCATGCGATAGAGACAACAGAGTATCTTAGTCTACTTAGATACATCTTAGATTCTTTTCTATTCATGTACGCACACGAAACAATTTGTATCTCTTGAGATATCGAAGCTGGAGAAACACTCTCTCCAGGTTGTAGCAACACTTCGCACAAGATAAATAAAACATTTATTTTGTGAGAAATCTTGTTTGACTTATTGCTTGCATACATCTACTGATAATCTATAATCTTTATCTTCGTTGTTGATTTAACGATTCGATTTTATCAGTATTGCATTCAACCCCCCCCTTCTCCAATACTCCGGGACCAATAACTGGTATCAGAGCATCAAGATTGATACACAAATCTGAAGATCATGACGAGTGTTCAAAAGTCAAGTGGAATCAAGATTCCAGTCTTTGATAAAGAGAACTACAATTTCTGGAAAAGAAAGATCTTGTTATTTATCAAAGCTGCCCATCCACTGTATTTGGGAATTCTTGAGAACGGCCCCTTCATACCTCAGAAGGAAGTAATTGCTGCTACTTTGAATGATGAAGTCATTCCAGCCCATTGGGTTGCAAAGAAGCCTTCAGAGTACATAGTAACCGAAAAGGAGAAAGTAGTCTTGGATGACTATTTACAACTCATCTTGCTCGACTCACTTACATTAGACAAAGCCATGTGTGGTAATGTCATGGGATGTACATCTGCAAAAGAGATGTAGAGTAAGATAGAGTTTCTGTGTGAAGGAAGTGAAGAGGTTCGCGAGAATCAAAGTCAAATTCTTGTATCACAATATGAAGCCTTTATGGCTAAACCAGGCGAAGAACTTACACACATGTTTGAGAGGTTCAGTAAGCTAATAGCTGAGTTACAAATTCATGGGAAGTTCTATGGTAGAAAGGAAATTAACATCAAATTTCTGCTCACCCTCCCTGAGCATCTTGAGCACAAAGTCACAGCCATAAGAGAGGGAAGAAACTTGAGTGATGTCTCTCTTGAAACTCTCTATGGTGTGCTCAAATCATATGAACTCGAGCTTTTTCAAAAGAGGGCTATTCAAACTGGAACCAAAGGAAAGTTAGCAAACATGTCAGGAGCCCTTGTAGCTCATGAACCACAAGTAGCTTGTCCAAGTGAACCATCACAAAGTTCACAACCAACATAGATGCCATCTTTGAAGATTGAGGAGGTGTTGGATGACGAGGAGAAGGTGGTTCTGCAGCTAAAAGATGTTGTGTTAGGAATAATTCATGAGTTGTGATGTTAAGAATAGAATTTTACTTATACTTCTTGTATATCCTGATTTATAAAGGATTTAGCACTTTGTATAGGAAATATGTGTTAGACAGTTATCTGTAAAGTTTAGTCAGGAATGAACAGTGCATCGAGTACTACATGTCAGGAACTGAGATTGAATCCTGATATGTCAAGTCAAATACTGATCAAGTACTGATGGGATGGTTAGATCCTGATGCAAGATGGAATCCTGATATCAGTCGTGTTACTGATGATGTCATTATGGATGCTACAGAAACTGGCAAGTGCTATAAAACAGGATCTTTGTTTGAGGAACAAGCAAGAAGATTTTATGAAGAAAAGAATTTTCTATTGATGGAAACTATCAACTGGACGGCAGAACATTGTCATGTATAGATTATCTTTCTGTGATTAGTTGATAGGTAGCATTATAAATACTCTCTCTATATCATTGTAAAAAAAGAGTACGTGAGTTTGAGTTGTGAGTTTTGTATGCGTAGCTCTGTATAAGGTTTGTATTCGAGAGTTCGAAACAAACAGAGAGAGAGATTTGTATTGTTAGCAACTGCTAAAGGTATTTGTACACCTTTGGTAGAGTTTGTATTTGATCTTATTAATACAAACAGTTTGATTCATTCGTTTATTCTTGTTTATCTAATCAAGCAAAAATCAGACACGGTTATATAACTTGTATTCAACCCCCCCTTCTACAAGTTATTCGAGTTAACAATTGGTATCAGAGCAGGTTGATTTCGAATAATCATAAAGATCTGCAATCATGTCTGGTTACAAGGATGGGAATACTAAGATTCCTATGCTCAAGAGAAACGAATATACTCTATGGGAAGTAAAGATGTTGCATCATCTGGAAGCAACAGATCCTGATTATCTTGACAGAATCAGAGATGGACCTTTTATCCCAACAAAGGTTGTTGGACAAGCAACTATTGATGGTCAAGTTGTTCCAGAACATACAACAGAGAAGCCAAAATCTGAGTGGTCAGATAAGGACAAGGAGAATGTTCTTAAAGATGCTAAAGTGAGAAACATATTATTCAACAGTCTTGATTTTGTTCTCACTAACTATGTTCTCTCTTGTAAAACTGCTAAGGATATATGGGACAATCTTAAGGTTCACTGTGAAGGAACTAAGCCTGTCAGGAAGAATATGAGGACACTACTTATACAACAGTATGAGTACTTTGAATCCAAGTCTGGTGAGTCACTTACTGATACCTTTGATAGGTTTACAAAACTCATCAATGAGATGGCCATGCATGGTAAATATTATGACTTGGAGGATATGAATACAAAGTTCATGAAAGCTTTGCCTGATTTCTACAATGAGAAGATATCTGCGATTGAGGAAGCTAATGATCTGGATGAGATATCATTAGAGGCAGTGTATGGAAAACTGAGAGCTTATGAACTTGACAAGCAGCAGAAGAAGAGCATGAGTGAAGGAAAGATGAAGACTGTTGCACTTACTGCTCAATCTGAATTAAAGAAGCTTCCGGAAGAACAGCATGAAGAGACTGCTGTAAAGAACTCAAGGAAGAAGAAAAGCAAAGAAAGTTCTGAGTCAGAGACTACTGATATGGACTCTGACAACAATGATTCTGAATCTGAGATGCAGGAACTCTTTTCTATGTTTGCTAAAGCTTTCAAGAAAGGAAGATTCAACAGGAAAAGATTTAGCAAAGGACCTTTTCAAAAGAAGGAGGAGAAGAAGAGTGACAAAGGCAAAAGTACAATTGTCAAGCTTGATAAGGCCAAGATCAAGTGCTTTAATTGCAGCGAGCTTGGACACTTTGCTAGTGAGTGTAAGAAGCCTAGGAATTCAGGAAAGGGTAATGCACTTATGGTCACACGGAAGGATTGGGCTGATTCCAGTGATTCTGAAGATGAATTGGATTATGACAACATTGCACTGATGGCAAATGTTTCAGACAAACCTGGATCTCCAAAGAAAACTTCTTCATCCTCTGTTAAGGTATCACTTCACTCTCTTGATTCATTTGATAACTTAAATTCTGATGAAATTAGATCTATCCATGCTGAGTTTAAGAATCTTATGACTAATTTTAGAATTCTTACCTGTGAAAGAGATGAACTTAAGGTTAAGAATGATAAATTAGTTGATAGAAATAAATTTCTTGAATCTGAGTTAATTAAAATGGAAGAATACAAGTTAAGTTCTGATAAAGCTAAGCATGATTATAGTGTTATTCTTGAGGCTTATGACTATGTCAGAAAAGAACTAGAGGAAGAGAGAGATGTGATTAAGACCATTAACAATTCTGGTAAAAAGACCATAGAAATCTTTGAAAGTGGAATTCGTGGTAAGGTTAATGGTTTAGGTTTTGATAAAGCTAGACAAGAAGGAAAAGTAGCTATTGTCAATGATGATAGTAAAATAGAAGCTAGTACATCTAAATCTGAAGGTAAGAAAATTGTTTCTGAACCTAATTATGTTAAATTTGTTGATTCAAAAGGTACCCCTGTTGTACACAAAAGGATTAACAATAGTAATTCAGATGAGAAAGTGTTAGAGAAACCTAAGAATGTAAACATAGGGTTTCTGTCTAAGTCTCAGTTGAAACAGAGATTAGATGGTCTTTTAGAGTCTAGCAAGATCAAGAGAAATAGGAATGGAAAAGAAGGTATTAACAAAGAGAATAATTACAAGAATGTACCTGATGCACCTAGGAAAAAATGCTATAAGTGCGGAAATCATAATCATTTGGCCCTAGACTGCAATCAAAAACCTTCTTGGAAAACTGAGTCCAGATTCCCCAAGACTCAGAAAATTCAATACCAACCACAGAAAGCTTGTTATCATTGTGGTAGTTTACTTCATTCCATTTACACGTGTAGAGAATATCATGAACTGTATTATGACTATTATTCTTTGAAATCTGAAACTCCTAGTCACAAACAGTTTGTGAAATCAGAGTCTAAGGTTGACTCTGCAACAGGTAAAGTAAAAGCAAAATCTTCAAAGCCTGTTGTTTCTAAATCTAGTAAGAAAGGATCCAATCAAAGTTGGGTCCTAAAAAATTCTAACTAGTTACTTTTTGTTTGCAGGGCACAGGAAAGAAGCATTCAATTATCTTGGACAGTGGATGCTCTGGACATATGACTGGAAAGAAGTCCCTGCTTACAAAGTTTGAGAGGAAAGATGGCCTAGTAATATCTTTTGGAGATGGCAACAAAGGAGAAACTCTGGGATATGGCTCAATTGTTTTGGGGAATGTCATCATAGAAAATGTAGCACTGGTTGAAGGCTTAAAACATACTCTTTTAAGCATAAGTCAACTGGGTGATAAAGGTTACCAATCAATCTTTGACAGGGAAGGATGCAAAATCTTGAATATGCAAAATGGAGACATTGTTCTAATTGGTCAAAGACATGGTAACATATATGAAGCCAGCTTAAGTGATACATCTAAAGGAATTGTTAGATGTCTCTACAACAAAGCAACAAGTAATGAAAACTGGAATTGGCACAAGAAACTCTCACATCTCAACTTCAAGAAGCTTAATCAACTTGTTAAGCATAATATGGTGAGAGGCCTACCTCAGGCAAATTATGTGCAAGATGGACTTTGTGATGCATGTCAGCTTGGAAAACAAAGAAGAACCACTTTCAAGAGCAAGACTGAAAATTCAATTACTGAACCATTTCACATGCTACATCTTGATCTGTTTGGTCCAGTAAACATTATGTCTATCATCAAGAAAAGATTTGCTCTAGTGATAGTGGATGATTTCACAAGGTTCATATGGGTGTTCTTTCTACACAAGAAGGATGAAGCTCCTCAGCAAATCATTGAACTTGTCAAGAATATTCAGAATAACTCTGAGTACAAAGTCAAAGTACTTAGGAGTGACAATGGTACAGAATTTAAGAATTCTGTTGTTAGATATTGATTCAAGTGATATCAGGATCTGGATTGTTACTGATCAAGATACTGATGCTGACATCATCAGTAATACAACGTCAGTATGAAGGTATCGTCAGTATTAGAAGCTGGTCAGGATTTCGTAAAGATTCTCATTAGACCAGAGATCAAGGAAGATTGATATGTCGGTTCCTAATTTATAGGAAGGCAGCTATCATACAAGATATGCATTCAGAGATATATGTAATTGATTTAGAATATATTGTAATTGATAGTGTAGCTGTGTATGCTATATAAACACAGTTTAGGTTTTACATTATTGTAATCGCTTACACGAGTTATCTTGTAACCTAGCAGCTCTTAAGAACATAAGGATTTCTTAAGAGAGTTTTGTAACAGTTTTATATCAGAATTAATAAAGCTGTTATTGATTCATACTTGTGTTATTACTGTTTAAGTCGAAAATCTTATACAATTGTATTCAACCCCCCTTCTACAATTGTTAATTACTGGGCAACATCTGTAATAGAGGAGTTTTGTGCAGACAATGGAATTACTCAACAGTTTTCTGCACCTGGTACACCTCAGCAAAATGGTGTAGTGGAAAGAAAGAACAGGACTCTCATAGAGGCAGCAAGAACCATGCTTACAGATGCAAAACTTCCAACCTATTTTTGGGCAGAAGCAATTAACACTGCATGTTTCACTCAAAACTGTACCTTGGTGAATAGTCATAGAAAAACTCCCTATGAGATGATCAAAGGAAAGAAACCAAGTGTGAAATACTTTCACATCTTTGGATGCAAATGCTATGTCCTAAAAGTTCATCCAGAACAACTTGGAAAATTTGAAGCCAAATCGGATGAAGCAATCTTTCTAGGATATTCAGCATCTAAGGCCTTCAAAGTTTATAATCTCAGAACTCACATTCTTATGGAATCAATTCATGTTGCATTTGATGATAAGAAATTTGGAATTCTGCAAACTGATGAGAGCCATGACAAATTGGAATTTGAAAATCTGAAGAATTCTGAGATACTCTCCAGTGATGATGAAGGTTCTCCAGAAGGAATTTCTATTTCTTCTCATAGGAATGCTATTGTTGAGGGGGAGCAAATAAATCAAAGAGAACACAGTGATCAACAGGAGCAGACTAGCTATTCAGAGTCTACTCCATCAGGAACTGATCTTTCAAAGTCTACTGAGGAAAGATCAGTAACTAGCAGCAATATGGAATCTATTGATCAAAGGGGAGTTATTGAAGGCAGAGAGAATTCTTCTACAAGAGATACCACTAACTTAGGGGGAGAATCTAGTAGAGGCAATCTACCACCTGTTAGAAAATGGACAAAGGATCATACTGAAGATTTGATTATTGGTGATCCAAATAGTGGTGTTCGAACTAGAAGATCAATTCAAAATGAATGCTTGTATAGTTGCTTTCTCTCAAAGAATGAACCTAAGAAGGTTGAAGAAGCCTTACAGGATCCTGATTGGGTAATTGCAATGCAGGAGGAGTTAAATGAGTTTGAGAGAAACAAAGTCTAGAAACTGGTACCGAGACCTAAAGATAGATCTATTGTTGGTGCAAATGGGTTTTCAGAAACAAGCTAGATGAATCTGGTATGATTGTAAGAAACAAAGCAAGACTGGTGGCCAAGGGTTACTCTCAGGAAGAAGGCATTGATTATGATGAGACCTTTGCACCTGTAGCAAGATTGGAAGCAATCAGAATGTTTCTTGCATTTTGCAGCTCATTCAAAATTCAAGGTATACCAGATGGATGTAAATAGTGCTTTTCTAAATGGCAAACTTGATGAGGAAGTGTATGTGGAACAGCCACCTGGATTTGTTGATCCAAAGTTTCCAAATCATGTCTACAAACTTGACAAGGCACTCTATGGACTAAAGCAGGCACCAAGAGCATGGTATGAGACTTTGTCTAATTCTTCTTGAAAATGGCTTCACAAGAGGTACAATTGACAAAACTCTATTCTTTAGAAAGATAAAAGGTGAATTGCTTTTAGTTCAAGTTTATGTTGATGATATCATATTTGGCTCTACTAATGAAAAGTTGTGTGCTAAGTTTAGCAAGCTTATGCAGTCTAAGTATCAGATGAGCATGATGGGTGAATTAAATTATTTCTTAGGCTTGCAGGTCAAACAGACTGAGACTGGTATTTTCATTAATCAGTCAAAGTATATTAAAGATCTTTTAAGAAGGTTTGACTTTCAAGACTGTGCAGTTGCAAAAACACCCATGGCAACACCCACTAAACTAGACTCTGATCCTAAGGGAAAGAGTGTGGATAATACTAGTTATAGAGGCATGATAGGCTCATTGTTATATCTAACTGCAAGTAGACCAGATATAATGTTTTCTACCTGTTTATGTGCTAGATTCCAAAGTGATCCTAAGGAATCTCATTTAATTGTTGTGAAGAGAATTTTTAGATATCTCAAAGGAACTCCAAATCTTGGTTTGTAGTATCCCAGAGAATCTGATTTCTTCCTAATTGGCTATTCAGACTCTGATTATGCAGGGTGTAAGATAGATAGGAAAAGAACTACATGTACATGTCAATTCTTGGGAAACAGATTGATTTCTTGGGCAATCAAGAAGCAACAATCTGTTTCAACCTCAACTGCAGAAGCTGAGTACATAGCAGCAGGCAGTTGTTGTGCACAGCTCCTTTGGATAAGAAATCAGTTGATGGATTATGGTATGACACTTAATAATATTCCTATGTTTTGTGATAATACTAGTGCTATCAAAATTGCAGAAAATCCAGTTCAACATTCAAGGACTAAGCACACTGATGTCAGGTATCATTTTATTAGAGAACATATTGAGAATGGTACTGTGGAACTTCATTTTGTTCCTACTGACAAACAGCTTGCAGATATTCTAACTAAACCACTTGATGAGGCTACATTCAGTAGATTAGTAAGTGAGTTAGGAATGTTAAATTTCTAGATCTTTAACATCTGGAAAAGTAGCAAGGTATGTTGTTTTTAGCTTATAGACTTGATATTCTTGTCATGATCTATATTTGATTGTTAAATGCTTTAGCTATAACACTTTGCCTTGATAAATTTCAGTATGATAGACTTGTTAATAATCATCAAGATTAGAATTGTTATCAGGATGCTAACGTCATCAGTATTGTGTCAGTATCAGGATTGTGAAAATTGTTTCAGATCCTGACGTTTACTTTGTGTAGTAATCTAATTCTGAGATGTGTTAAGTCTATGCCAGCAAGTTTTAATATTTGCATACTGATAATTTATACCATTAGTCAGATCATTTGATAAATAGGGAACAACAGACAAGTAGATAATAAGAAATTGTATTTTCATTAATTGAAAGCATTACATACATGGAAATGAAATACAAATATCTTTTTGTCTAATTTCTACTTGTAATAACCGCGAATTTTAGAATAAATTTTTCCTACTCGATATTTAAATTTTATTTAAGAGTGATGCACTAATATATTTTAATTAGTGCGTATTTGTAAATTTTTAGGATTATAAATATATATATAGGGAAGTAAATATTATAATTATCTATTTATTTATATTTTTTGATATTTACTAAATTTAGGAAAATAGGATTTTAGTTTTTACTTGGATCGATCTTAATTTAAAGCCCCAAATTTATTTTAGGAAGCCAGATTAGGGTCTGGTTTTAATTGGCGAGCAGTGGGGAACCGTTGCTGACACGTGTTATCAGTGTGACCTTAAGTGTGTTGATTGGCCAGGTTATTAGCCACGTAGTAATTAGTGAGGTATTATCTTAGGCTATGTTTGGTTCAAGAGAGGGGAAGGGAGGGGAGGGATTTTAATGGAGGGGAGGGGAAGGGAGGGGATGGAAAGGGGAGGGTTTTAATAATATTTATGTTTGGTTCATAGGAAGGGAAGGGAGGGGAGGGGATTCATTTTTTGTTTGGTACAAGAGGGGAAGGGAGGGTTTTATGATTAAATTACATTTATAACCTTATATATGCAAAAAAAAATTAAATTAAAAATAGACATGTAAAGGTATTTTTGTCAAATAAATGTTGCTCCTCCCCTCCCCTCCAAAAAACCCCAAATTGGAGGGTGATAAAATCAAACAAAAACTCCCCTCCAATCCCCTCCCCTCCCCTCCAATCCCCTCCCCAATTTTGAACCAAACATCATTTTATATTTCATACCCCTCCCCTCCCTTCCCCTCCCCTCCTTTTTCCTCCAACCAAACAAGGGCTTAGTAACTGGATTAATTAGAGGGGAAAGCAACATCACACATTTATGTGTTCTTTCTTACTCCACCTTTCCTTTTCAAGACCATTGTCTCTCTCTTTTAAATCAAAATACCCGACCAGGCGACCATACATATATACAAACAGGGTAGGATTCCAAGTTTCTTTTTCTCTCTTTTCTTCTTTAGCTTCGTTTTAATTTTGTGTCCGATTATTACTTGTAGTTTTGTTGTTTATTCGTTGCTATGTTGTGATTGTTGAAATGGTGATTGGTGGTTGAATCGGAGTTATAGGGGAGAGTGTTGTAGTTGTTGTTGTCGGAGTAAAGAGAGATGGAGGGTAGCTGTGTTGTTGTCGAAAAAGAAAGGGAGGAGAGAGGGGTTGAGACGAGAAGGAGGTGAAGGGGGGAAGGATGTGGTGTCGAATGATGGTGGTGGTGGTTACTGTATACCGGAGGTTCGCGGAGAGAGAGAGAGAGGTACGGGAGAGAGAACGGAGAGAGAGGGAGAGAGAGCAGGGGAGGGAGAGATGAGAGAGAGAGAGAGAGAGAAAGTAAGGAGAGAGAGGCTGGGTGGAAGAGAGATCAGGGAAGGTGTGGCGCACGGCGGTGGTGGCGAGTGGGCCCCCACGTACGCGCCGTTGCTGTTTGGGAATCAACGCAGTGCAGTGCTAGAATTGTGGTTGACTGTTAAAATCAAGAATTTTTACATATAAAAGGAGTTTTATTGATGTTTTAATTTGGAATATTATTTTAAACTAGCTTCAATTCCCGTGCAAGGCACGGAATTGCTCTATTTTATACTGTAATTGTTATTTTTTTCTCGTTATGTTTTGATATTAATATTAGCAATTGATATTGTGATGTCTAAAATTCTTTTCAGTTTATCGCATTTTTTTTAACCTCCCCTTTTATCTCCCATTTTCATTAAAACATTCAGATGTGCTTTTTATTTTTCCAAAGTGCTTAAATCATGTATATGTTGTATTTGATATTACAGATTGTCAAGTAATGCACCGGAGCAAAGAAAGCATAAAAAAAATATTTTATTAGACACATTTCTATAAAGTAAAAATACTAAATTACGGTACACAAAATTAATTTATTCTTAATTTATTCTATAAATTGTATAGCAAAAATATATATGCTGTTAGCAATCTGAAGTTAATGTTCCAATATTATTTCTTCAATAATGTTAGATCACTTATAATGAGTTGTAAGGCTCTTTACTCGTGCGACATACAAATTTCTTCGAATGGTTAGTTAATTGCAACATAACAAAAGTGTTATAATTAAGTAGATAGTATTAAATGATGTATAATAATGAATACACATATTAAATACGAATTTTAATTGATGTGCATTAATGAATGCAGAGGGTCAAAATAGTAATTTAAGTTGGATTAAAATGGTACATGTTGTGGCATTATATATATAATAGAGGGTCATTAATATTATTTTATTAAATCGAATAATTTCAAAATATCTAGTTTCACTAAATACCATATATCACTCATTTATACTAAACTATAACATAATAAAATATAAATATGTAAATGTAAAACGAAGAAAAATGATTAAAATATCTTAGAAATCAAAATACGAAAGATTCTTCATTCATCACCCAACATACATAGCATATTTTATGACTTATAACACGTGTGATGTGTTAGCCTAGTGGTAAGGTGATGTGCAAATGAACCTAAAGACCTAGGTTCGATTCTCATGAGCAACAATTTTTTGAAAAAAATTTAATCCATAGAGGGTCAAAATAGTAATTTAATACGAAAGATTCTTCATTCATCACCCAACATACATAGCATATTTTATGACTTAGAACACGTGTGATGTGTTAGCCTAGTGGTAAGGTGATGTGCAAATGAACCTAAAGACCTAGGTTCGATTCTCATGAGCAACAATTTTTTGAAAAAAATTTAATCCATAGAGGGTCAAAATAGTAATTTAATACGAAAGATTCTTCATTCATCACCCAACATACATAGCATATTTTATGACTTAGAACACGTGTGATGTGTTAGCCTAGTGGTAAGGTGATGTGCAAATGAACCTAAAGACCTAGGTTCGATTCTCATGAGCAACAATTTTTTGAAAAAAATTTAATCCATAGAGGGTCAAAATAGTAATTTAAGTTGGATTAAAATGGTACATGTTGTGGCATTATATATATAATAGATAGATGGTAGTAATTAATAATTTAATAAAAGTGGTATAATGGATTAATTAATTAAATAGAAATATTTAACAATTATTTAGACATAAATTAGGAATATAATGATTCGTAGATAAAAAGAGGGAATAATTGTGAATAAATGGAATTAAATATGATTATATTTTAAAAGGCTGAGATTTAGCATATATAGGTTATTTTTCATTAATCGGATCGAATCAGATTATTTTTGGGATTAAAATTTGAATAATATTAATTTATTTACGAACCCTATTTTCGTTTTAAGCAGGATTTACGAATAGTAAAAGAATATATTTTCTAAATTAGATCCCTGAGTTCGAAGAAGAGTTATTATCCGGGAATTATTTTCCGTTACTTATTTTAGATATTTTCAGAAAATATTTTAGTAATTAAATATTATATTATCGGTCCCGGAAGTATTTTATTTCGGTGAATCGCTCAAATTTTTTCTGGTTGCCATTTTTAGAGCATAAGTCTCGAGCCGTAGATCGAAGCCAAGTTCACGGGTATAGTATAAATTTTATCTGCATTTACTGCACTCCGAGATCGAGGCAAGTTCCTTCTGACCCTCACTCCTTTTGAAATATTTCGAGAAATGTTGATATATTATTCTGTTAAAATATGTTCTGAATTGCTGGTTCGTTATAAAATATCCTGTTTATTATATAGAAAAATTATAAAGACTTTCCCAAAAATTTGATAAATTCATAGAACGTACTTAGATTGAAATCTAGGGCATCTTATTTGTTCGAGATGACCCTTAAATATTATTCAGTTGTAACTACGCTCATACATCGAGGTAGTTAGATTTTATTGACATCAATCGGATCTATTGTTCAGATTCGATAAATTTTATTTCAATATTCAAATTTGATTCATTGTTCGAGTCAAAATAGATACATGCAGAATAGTGAATAGAAGAATAGTATATCATCAGAATTTCCTCCAAAATACCTACTCTAGCGTATTTGAAAGTTTTCTTTCAGAATCGAGTCGTTCTTATTATTTCAAGACGACTCCACATGATTTATTCTAATCAACGAACCTTACTTGTTCAAGGTTGTTACTTTATTGTCTTGAATTGACATATTGTTCGTGTCAATATAATAAATTAATTTCTTTTGAAAATATTGTGACGGCCTATTGTTCAGGTCGGTCTTGTACAAAGTGTAGACTGGCGGTCGGCCAGAATCGAATAGGAATCCAAATCAATAAATTTTATTCGGAGGGAAAAATCATGAAATCCACTGGTCAACATGGGAGATGGCCCATGGGTTTTCTTTCAGATCAACACGAGGAATAAACTCGTGGTATCGAAAGAGAAATATTAACATTTTTGGCACAAAAGTTGCCAGGTTGACTTTTCAACCACCTTTTTGCTAGCAAAACGATATAGTGGTACCTGCGACATAGTAGTGATCGTGCTATGGGGTATCACGGGTGTGCGATACTTGCGACACAGCGGTTGATCGCGCTGTGGGGTATCGTGAAGGCGGAAGACCAGTATCTCAAGCTTTTAAACTCTAACTTTTGTTATTCAGAGATAAGTTGTTTGGGCCTATCAGTAAGTAGTATTAGGGCACTTTGCTTGCATACGAGTTTCCTTCATAAATAGAGTTGTTTTTCCTTTTCAATTCCATTATTAGTGAGAGAGCGAGTCAGTGGACTTGCTGAGCACATAGTTGCTCATTCTTGTTGTTGATATTGTTTTTCAGTGAAGACGGAAAAAGGCGAAACCTCTCGTTTCAAGGGAAAGGAGAAAATGCACCAGGGCACAGAGCTGGACTAGTGTGCTTACTTCAGAGGCGACGACCCTATCGCAGACTATTAGTATATGTTTCGCCATGTTTAGTGATTTAGTGTGTACTAGTAATATGATGTAATAATTCAGAGATATGTCGATGCTTGGACTTGTGGGATGGAACCACTGTTGTTACGATAAAACCTTTATATTTATTATGTATTGTAATGTAATTTGTATAAGGCAGGTAATGACGGTAAGTGGTGACCTAAGTCTACAAATCGTGGATTTGGGGGCGTCACACTACTAATAATCCTATTCTTGTCTAAAGTTGTTGTTGTTCTTAGTCTTCAAAGATCTACTGTAATCAAATTTAGCTAGATAATGGTAAAGCATGCATATTAATTAATTACAAATTACCAATCCCACGCCTAGATCGCCAACAGGTAAGAGTTTGAAACAATATAAAACTACCAATTCCAAAACAATTTATTATTACAAGCCACAATTATTCTAAGTTCAAAAGTTATTACAGACTGAGTTCAAAGTTCTAGCAAAATAGAAACCATAAGGTCGTCTCTCCCTTCTACCTGGAACTTCCTCCTATAGGCTATACCGGATCCACCACAATTCTTACGCGCAGTCTCAAGAGTCCTTACCATCTTCGAGTTTCACTGAAAGGTTAAGGAAAATAAAATCATTGAGCAATTGCTCAGCAAGTGCATAAACCAACAATATAAGATTGGCAAAATAATCAACTGTAAAGCAAGATATATAAATCTGCAAATGAAAGATATCAACTAAATCAATGTCAAAATAGACTGAGTATGAATTGGAATATCTGATAAGATGCTACGAGCAAAGCTGGGTGATCAGCCCACGCCAGAGCTCCAAACCCGCATATCCAATACGGTGTTCATCAAATATAAGGGGATCCCAGGCACACATTGGCCTATAATAATAATATAATTTGGACCGGCGCGTTGGTCAAAGTAACATTCCATCCAATTCCATTTAGGTCGAACAAAGTCTGTCAAATTTGATTCATCTCAAAGAAACAAGAATATCAATGTATATCAAGTTGTTTATCAACGAGAGTAAGATTTTCGAATTTCGAATAAATGACAAGGCAAAGTGAAGAAAAGTCAATCATTTTGGATTCTTGGGAGTTGGGATTCTGATTAGTATAACTTGGTTAAGTCAAGAAAGGTTAATCAAGAAAAGTTAATCACAAAAGGTTAATCAAGAATCAACAATTCTTTTTAGATAGAAACGAGTTCAAGTACAATAAGATATTTAAGTAGTTGGTTCAAGAATTCAAGAATTCGATAAGGTTATGAAAAGGTTTTCCAAGAAATATGATTATCGATTAGCAAGTCAAGTCAAGTTCAAGGGATATGAAATCAATCACAAGGTATATGACAATAATAAGGTCGGAAAGAACTAGTTTGTGACAAACTAACAATTCAATATCTCATGGCATTCATCATATGGTAACAACAAGGTAGGATAGTACACTTGCCTTAAATCACGAGATTGCACTAGATAGCGTCCTCTTCGATTGGCTCCTTGCCAGGCCTCCTACTCGGACCTATAATAATAAAAACAATATCTTATTTTCCCCTCATTAGTTTACATATCACAAGACAATCCTAATAATGCTAACGCCCCATCGATATCTTTATAACTATATACACATACATGTTTATATACATGTAAACTTATAAGTCACATAGCACGTAAATCACCTAACATATAATGTAGTATGGCATAGTACTATAATGACACTACGACTTAACATTGGAGATATGCCTTAGAGTTTTGGAAATCGTTTTATTATATTTTTAGAAATTTCGGTGGCATCTCCTTTGTATAGTCGTCAACCATCCCGACATATAATCGGTCACAAGCAATCACAATACACTTCCAATGACTACAACTCCGTCACTAATCAACTTATAAACCTCAACCAAGCAATTCCATAACCAAATTACTATCTACTTAGTTCAATTCACATAACACTTAAATCATGTAAACAATTAAATCATGTAACAATTTAATCACACAACTCAATGACCAAACAATGAACTTCAACCCAAGAACACAATCTCTCCTCACAATCTCTCTTCTCCTCCTTCCTCTCGACTCTCTCTTTCTCTTCTCCCTCTCTCGGCCTCTCGGCCTCTCTCTCTCTCTCTCTCTCTCTCTCACTCTCTCGGCTTCTCCCTCTCCCTCTCTTCTCTTCTCCCTCTCGGTCTCTCTCTCTTCCTCTCAATCTCTCTCTCGGCCTCCCTCTCTTCAACACCAAACACCCACACAAAATTCTCACAATGACTTACATAATACTTACACACATATTTTGACTAACAATCCAATATCTCAACAACCCATCAACACTAACTTGTAAATTTACTCAAAAATCAAATTATAAACTTGACCCATCAAATTTCATAACATATAATCATCAAAATCTCAAACCCTTTTAAATTTACACTTACTAACAATCATCAATCAACAAAACATACATACCCACACCTTGTAATCTCATAAAAACTCAAACCCATCAACAAACTTAACTTAAAAACTTGTAAAAACTAACATGCAATCATATCTAACATGGTAATCACATAAAATCAATGAATTAACACTTGCATGCAAACCCTTGGCTCACTTTCGATCATGGCCGAAGGTTTGGGGTTCTCTGGAGAGCCCGAAAATTCGTGAGTCTCTTCCAAGGAGTATACCCAATCATCAACACCCACAAAACTTACCTTTGAAGCTTGATTTTCGAAAACCCTAGTTTGAAAAGTGATGAAAATCGAAATTAAAAGACAAGGGGTTGTAGAGAATGAAGAGAGGAGTAATTTTATATCTAACACTTCATAGTTTGATGGAGAAATTACCTTGACTAAGGCTTGAGAATCAATGGAGGTTTGAGAGAATTTGGGAGATGGGGAGAGAAGAAGACACGGACAGAGAGAAAAAGAGACGGGGGGGGGGGGGTCTTGGTCGCGTGAAAAAGAGAGAAGGGGGGTGGGGTTTTTGTCTAGCACTCACACACACTACACACAATTAAAATATATTTTAATGATACATCTTTTAATTAAATAAAGACTTGTAAAAATAATCCTAATTACAAGATATTTTGGATCCAAAAATAATTTGTTGGCACATATATTTAAAATATACAATTCCTTTCCTCAAAATATTTTTGAAACATTTTTAAAATCGTTTTTATAAAAAGATTTGGATTTTACAAGTTTTAATATTTTAAAAGAATAATAAATAGAAAAATCCTTGTAAAATATTTTAATTCAAAAATAACTTAAAATTTAATTTTTAAAAAGTCTTTAAATACATAAAGATAATAAAACAAGAAATTTCATGATTTTTACTAACTCCAAGAATTTTATAAAAATGTTTAGGCGAATTAAAAATCATATTTTAATATTTAAAAGCTATGAAAAATTTAATATCAATTCACATCAACACATCTAGCAATTATACACATAACACATATTCACAATCAGAAAATCATGTAATTCAGGACAATTATTATGTAAGCACATAATAATATTTTTAATGCCAAAAAATATAATTTATAGAGTACGAAATTCCCAGATATTACATCTACTTCAGGACAAGGAGCATCTCGAGAGTCACCTTGATGATTACTCCTGGATTCCTTGTCTGGACGACTTGAATGAGAGCAGCTGACTTGAATGTATAGCATCTCCATCAAGATCAACCTCAGACTCTCGGCCAAATTCTTCATCCTCAAGTTTTGAGGAGGTTAGAGGATGATTATATCCAACAGATGGATGTTCTAAGAAAAGGTTCTGGACATTATATGGATCTACTCTAATCATGTCTAAAACGATGAGAAAAGTCATCTCTTCAAAGAGACGGATATTGAATCTTTGGTGTTCATCATCTGTGAGAAATCGAAAGATTGGATTGAAGGTCATTGTATTTTGTGGAAGCTCTGTGTTTACAGAGAGGTTTTGTGTGTTTGGAGTTAAGAAAGGCAAAAGACATCAAGGGTTTATAAAGGAAAGAGTGAGAAGCTGAACAGTCATTTTAAATGTACATTGTATTGGCGTATATACGTATGACTGGTCCTTTCATATTTCCAAGATATTTTTGACAATCTAACAAGATTTGTTTTTGTTTAGATTATTGATGTTCTTTTCAGGTTAAATTCTAAAATTGCCACGTGGAACTCCATTTAATTTTTGGAATCAGGATGATAGTGATCAGGAAAACGAAAGTGATTTCATCAGGATTGATGATTATTTTTATTATTTTTAATCACATTCAGAGTTGTGATTATCTTGGTGAAAAAGATCACATCAGAAAATGAAGCTGATTAGTACTGACTTTATTTTGATTTACCCTGATTTATTTAATTGAAATCAATTTTGGATTTTATTTTCCAAAAATCGTGGGTAAACTGCATTTTTCAGGGACTGACACCTGTCAACCTACGTGTCAACGTGGGTTAGTGGGTCTGAAGGATTTTTTGAAAATATCTTTATTTTGAGACTCTGATTGTTTATTGCTAAATTCTAATTAGTATTTCTTAAGGCAAAAACATTTATTAAGTGCTCAAAATCTCTAATCAATTTCAAGATTTCTCAAGTTCTTTTCAGATCAAAAATGGCAGCTCAAAGAAGTCTACCTAAATCAGTAGCTTTCAAGTTTGGTGACTTTGATTTTATAATGAATAATCATGTTACAGCAATCACCAGCAAGAAAGGAGTATCAGCTAATTTTCGTCATGTGATGGATTTTATGGCTATTGGACCTTTGCATTATGCATTGTCAGCATCTCCAGAAATAAATCAAGCTGCTGTTTCACAAGTTTGGGAGAATGCTGAGGTAATTGATTCTACTCAGAGTCAATCAGGTAAGATTGTTCTAGACTTAGGACAAGATACTTATGACATTACTGAATCTGTTGTTAATTCAGTACTTCGCTTACATGTTACTGATAATTATGCAAATGAACCATCTGATGATGATGTAAGAACTATGTTGTCTGCATTAGGTTATAGTGGATCTCTAGACAACATGAGCCAGTTAAATAGGTCTTTTCTTAGGAAGGAATGGTCTTTCTTCTTTGATAAAATTGCTAAATGTTTTACTGGCAAATGTAGTTCTTTTCAGCAAATTACTTCTGTTACTTCACATATTGCTTACAGTTTGCTTTATGACAGAGTAATTAACATTGGTCACATTATCTTAAATCAGATGAGTATTAAACTTGGGTTAAGAGATCAAAACAGGAAAATGGTTTATTATCATAGATTTATTCAAATGTTTATTAACCATTTTATTCCTGATGTTGAAGCTAGATTTGGTAGAGAACATTGTGTTTCTTCTTATGTACAGCAAAAGAGAATTTTCTCTGACATTACAAAGAAGGACAATGAAAAGAATCTAGATGAAATACCTATAATTCATTATCCACATCATCTTCAGGTAATTCTTAAAACTCATCTTCCTACTCTCTACAATTCTTCTTTCTTTTGTGGTGAAATGGCTCAGGAATCTCATTTGGAGGAGAACCCACCTGTGTCTACCCAAGTAGCCCAAAACATTATAGTCTCTGAAACAAATCAAGAACAACATTTTAATCCACAGCCTATTGTTTCAAAGAAACCAACCTCTGGTGTTTCTCAAAAGACATCAGTTGTAAGGAAGAGAAGATTTATTGTGTCAAGTAGTAGTAGTAGTTCTAGTGAAGATGATGATAATATATCTCTTGCTGAGAGAGAAGAATTGAAGGCTGCAATTCGACTTTCTAAGCTAGGACAAAGAGATGAAGCACATAGTCACAGCCAGGCTGCAGTCTCTCAAAAGACTGTAGTACTTAAAAAGGGAAAACAGTTACTGGATACTGTCTCTCAAAAGACTGTGTCTATTGAAAAAGGATCTCATCCCAAGATCACTTCTGTGTCTACACCTCTTGAGTCTTCTCAGGATAAATCTTTTGCTCACTATACGAGGAGAACAAGGAGAAAGATTCAATTGTCACCTACACACACAGAGTCTAGTCCAACTAATATCATGCAGGTCTCTACAAATAAAGCAACAATCAAGTCAGCAAATGACAATAGAGATCTGGATATTGATTCTTTATGGGAAACTACATTATCGTACAGACTGGCTATGAGAGTTATTTCTATCAAAGTAAAGCTGTCCAAGCCTGTTCTAGATTTTCTAATTGAAAGAGTACCAAAACTTTTATTTCCAGATGAATATGGACTTCTACATCAAAGACTTGACTTAATGAAGATGTATTTCTATGTATCTATCAGAAGACAATTAGTCAAGAAATTTGGACTCTCGAAGCATGTTGCACTTCAATCACTTCATGCATATTTATTTGACAAGGATGTCATTATTGAAGATGCTTCAGTTCAAGGTGAACAACTGGAGGGAGTAGATAGCGGAATGCAGTCAACAGAAGATACTATTGCACCAGTGGTGGATAGTAGGAAAGATCAGATCACAGTCACTGCAACACAAGAACCATCTAGTCAGAGGTTGGATGACTCAGGAGCTGTGATAGCTGATGTTGAAAGGTCTTCTGAGATGACTGAAATTGCAAGTGAGAAATCCTATGATATGGGAGGAATAACTTTGACTGGTTTTCTTGAAGATCAAAGAAATATTATTCAGTCAGAGTCTATCCACCTTGAGGGTGAGTCTCAGCAAACAACACTTAAAGACGGTGACATACTAACTATGGTGTCTAATGAAGTATTAATGAAGACATCAGAGTCTAGTAGAAAACCTGAAAGTGGTATACTGGAGCCTGTAGTCTCTGAAAGGAAAGAAGATGATTGTAAGGATTCAGAGATTATAGCAGCTCACTCCTTGGAGAAAACCTCAAGCCCCTTGCCATATGAGGAACCCTCTCTCCATGTGAGTTCAGGTATAAAAACTTCTTCTAAACTCTATTTTTCTGTAGGTCATGAGAGCACTTATCCAAATTTGAGTGATACACTTGAAAAGATGGATATTGATCCACAATCAGAGAGGCTGGCTCCTGACCAGGCAAAAGGAGAGGTAGAAAGAGTGTTGACTTTAGATAGTCAAAGTGAGAATGAGGGTATGGATGATCAACTCCATAGTGAGGGAGAGAAAATTAGGAAACCACCATCATTTGATTTCTGGGATCAGGTTTTTCCTAAATCTTGGTCTAATAATCTTGGTATGGATGCTGGTACTTATTCTTTTATCACGATGTATGAGAAGAATGACTTAGCAAAGCACAACTCAAAGCCAGAAGTTAAAGCTCAGAAGAAAAAAGAAAGGCTTGCAGGAATTATAAACAGAAGAGGTGAAAGGCTAAGACAAACTTCTACAACATTAGTACCAGTAGATATTTCTAATGATCCTAGTATTCCTTTGTTTGTACTACCAATATCAGCCAAAATTGAGACATCAACAGTATCTGATAAATCTAAGGAGGAGTCGTGTTTTGTAGATGTTAGTACACAGAATACTGGTGAAGGACAAGATGATTATATTGCAGCTTCAGATCAGAAAGATGAAGATGTTTGTAACTCTAATCGAGTTTTATTACTTGAATATCATTCTAAACAGGCAACTTCTTCTACAAGACTTGAATCTGAAGATATTCCAAACACTTCTAACATTGAAGTCAATTTTGAAGTTCTACAAGACATTCAGAAATCTCAAGTTGAAATTCAATCAAGACTTCAAACACTTGAAGATAACCAAGTCACTATTATGGAAAATCAAGCAGTTTTGATGAATCTCATTTGTTCTGTTACTGAATCTCTTGGAATTAATGTTGCTGATGTAAAAAAGGGGGAGATAAAAACAGTTAAAAGGCAACAGACTGGGGGAGGAGATAAACAGACTGGGAGAAATAAGAGAAGAACTAAGGATGACAGAGGTGAATCTTATCAGGGAAGTGGTAAAGGAAAAGAAGCATCAAATAGTTGAATTCTTTCTTCTAAGTACTGAATACTATGTCTATATCTGAAGAAGGAGGTACTTAACTTCATGATTTTTGAATTCATAAATTCTATTCTGACTGTATTGTTATATGTTTTTACATCAACAACTCAGATTTATGCTTCAGATCTTAAAGCATAAATAGGGGGAGATTGTTAGGAATAATTCATGAGTTGTGATGTTAAGAATAGAATTTTACTTATACTTCTTGTATATCCTGATTTATAAAGGATTTAGCACTTTGTATAGGAAATATGTGTTAGATAGTTATCTGTAAAGTTTAGTCAGGAATGAACAATGCATCGAGTACTACATGTCAGGAACTGAGATTGAATCCTGATATGTCAAGTCAAATACTGATCAAGTACTGATGGGATGGTCAGATCCTGATGCAAGATGGAATCCTGATATCAGTCGTGTTACTGATGATGTCATTATGGGTGCTACAGAAACTGGCAAGTGCTATAAAATAGGATCTTTGTTTGAGGAACAAGCAAGAAGATTTTATGAAGGAAAAAATTTTTTATTGATGGAAACTATCAACTGGACGGCAGAACATTGTCATGTATAGATTATCTTTCTGTGATTAGTTGATAGAAAGCATTATAAATACTCTCTCTATATCATTGTAAAAAGAACGAGAGTTCGAAGTGTGAATGTGCGTAGCTCTGTATAAGGTTTGTATTCGAGAGTTCGAAACAAACAGAGAGAGAGTTTTATTTTGTCAGCAGCTGCTAAAGATATTTGTACACCTTTGGTAGAGTTTGTATTTGATCTTATTAATACAAACAGTTTGATTCATTCGTTTATTCTTGTTTATCTAATCAAGCAAAAATTAGACACGATTATATAACTTGTATTCAACCCCCCCTTCTACAAGTTATTGAAGTTAACATGTTGAAGATGAAGACTTCTACACAGTAGAAGAGATTGAAAGCATGGATAATCCAACCATGGCTTATATGGCTAAGAGATTCAAGAATATCAAGTTCAGAAGGGACAAGTCATACAAGCCACAGGGTCAATCATTTAAGTTCAACAAGGGAAGTTTTTCAAAGGCCACTAGTGGAGCCACAAGAGGAGGATACAAGACTGGGTTAGTGGATAGGTCGAAGTTCAGATGTTACAACTGCAATGAGCTAGGTCATTTTACTACTGAGTGCAGAAGACCAAGACAGAATCAAGGAAAAGGATATGGAAATCAGTTTAAGAGGAATCAAGGGAAAGCCTATGTGGCTGAAGGAAAATGCTGGGATGATTCTGAAGATGAAGAAGAAGAGGTGTTTGTGAACTTAGCCCTCATGGCTAAATCTGATGAAGAAGCTTCAAGTTCATCAAATCAGGCACCATCTCTAGTTTTACTTGATATGTCTAAAACTGAGTATAAGCATACCATTGAAGATTTAAGTGCTGAGATGTTTAACATTCATGTTAGTTTATCTGCTGCTCACGAAGAAATTGCTAAGTTAACTAAACAGAATGAAACTCTCAAATCTAAAAATGAAATGTTGTTGCTAAGAACCAGTCCCCTAGATTCATTAGCTCAAGAGAATGCTAGGTTGAAAAATGATATTGTCTGTGCTAAGGAAATAGAAGAATTTCTCAGGAGTCAAATTGCAGAAAATGAGTTTAAACTCAAAGCTTTTAGAAACTCTTCTAAGTTAGTCCAGGAATATCATGATAATCACACTGAGAATCAGAAGGTAGGAATAGGTTTCGAGTATGGTAGAAGGCATGGAAAGGCAATTGCTCTTGATGATAGTGATGATGTCAAACCTCAAATTCTCAAAAGAGTTTGCAAACCGATTTTCAAAAATTTTCAAGCTGATTTTGATAAAACTTCCTTGTTCATCAAACAAGACCTACTTGATGAAGATGAGTGCATTGACAACACATTGAGCAAAGGAAAAGATATTGTCAAGTCCCCCGTGACAAAAACTCTACCAAGCAATCAGACAGAATGTTCTAAAGTAGCTAACAGCAAGGATGAGACAGAAACTTCAAAAGATACTGTCAAAAAAGAACCTAAGACAACAACTTTCAAACCTGTTGTCAAGACAGAGGCAAAGAAAGGTACTGTCAAGGGTGGCTTGACAACAACTTCAGAACATACTATCAAGGCAAATGTCTACAAGCCTAAGAATATGAATGGCAAGTTAGGAATTGATAAGAAGAATGTATATAGTCATGTTAAGGATGCCCCTAGAAAGCTTTGCAATAATTGTGGATCATCTCATCATTTAACATTTGTTTGTAAGAAACCCAAACAGGATAAGGTTAATGTGTCCAATGTTGGTGGTAACTTACATAGAACCCCCATTATGCAAAGAAGTATGGATGTCTGTAATAACATTGACTGTATGCCATGCAAAATTGTTGTTATGAGTACTTGTTTCAATCTGCCTATTTTGTCTACTGAAAGATGCTTCTATTTAGAAACTGCTGAGACTTCTGTGCCTGCCTATGTTGGTAAAAAGGCAGCTTCCACTAAGAGAAAGACCAAGTCTAACTCTAGAACCAAGTGGATAGCAAAAGAAATCGAATAGGAGGATTCTAATGTTGATTCAAATATGAAACAGAATGATATGAACAATGATGTTGTAACTGCAGGACCCAACAGAGTTTGGGTACCAGATGTAAATTAAAATCATCTGTTTTGCAGGGCAAGAAGCAGAAGCAGGTCATGTGGATCATCGACAGTGGATGCTCCAGGAACATGACTGATGATATAGCCCTGCTATCATATTTTGTGGAGAAAGCCGGCCCAATCATAACTTTTGGAGATAACAGCAAAGATTACACTATGGGATATGGTTGTTTAGAAATTGGAAATGTTGTCATTGAAGATATTGCTCTTGTTGATGGATTGAAGCACAACTACTCAGTGTCAGCTAGTTCAGTGATAGGGGATTCAAGGTTGATTTTGATATGATGGTTTGTAATATCTATCACAAGAAAGATCGAAGCCTCTCTTTGAAAGGAGTCAGGAAAGGAAGCTTGTTTGTTGCAGACTTAAATTCTGTCAATAAAGACAAGGCTTACTGTTTTTACAGTAAAACATCAGTTGGTGAAAGCATGCTTTGGCACAAGAAGCTCTCACACCTCAATTTCAAGAATATGAATATTCTGATGAAGAAGAATTTGGTGAGAGGACTACCTCAACAGGAATTTTGTCAGGAAGGACTATGTGAGGATTGTCAAATGGGTAAATTGAAAAGATCTGTGCACAAATCAAAGAAAGTGAATACCAACACTGAGCCACTCAAATTAATTCATATGGATTTGTTTGGTCCAATAAATGTTCAATCTCTTGCAAGAAAGAGATATGCCCTGCTAATGGTGGATGACTACTCAAGGTACACTTGGGTGAAGTTTTTAGAGACAAAGGACGAAGCTGCTCAAGAAATCATTGATCACATAAGAGTTCTTGAAAGAACCCCCAATGCTCAAGTTCAATATCTGAGAAGTGACAATGGTACTGAGTTCAGAAATGCCACATTAGGAAACTTCTGCAAGGAAGAAGGCATTGTCCAATAATTCTCCACTGCCAGGACACCACAACAAAATGGAGTTGTAGAAAAGGAAGAACATAACTCTCATTGAAGCTGCAAGAACTATGTTGAATGATTCTAAATTACCAACATACTTCTGGGCAGAAGCTACTAATACAGCTTGCTACACACAGAACAGAACCTTGATCAACAAGACTCATGGAAACACTCCTTACTATCTGTTAACAGGAAAGAAACCTAATGTCAAGTACTTTCATGTATTTGGAAGTAAGTGTTTCATGATGATTAACAACCATGAAAGGAAAGGAAAGTTCGATGCTAAAGCTTATGAAGGCATTTTAATGGGATATGGATTGGAAAGGACTGCCTATAGAGTCTATGTCATTGATCACAAAGTCATTGAAGAAAGTGTGAATGTCACATTTGATGAAACCAAATTCCTAGGACTGCAAGAGGATGGTCAAATGGAGCCTCTTAGATTTGAAAATCAAGGGTATTTGGAAGAAGAAGAAATTGTTACTGATGAACCTACTGGTACTCAGGGTATTGAGTTTGAAAGAAATGTTGTTAACACCAATGATGCTACTCAAACTCCAGCTCAATCTCAAACTGTATCAGCTAATCATTAGAATGAGAATGATTCTGGAGATGTTGAAGAACATGAAGGAGAAAACATCAATGGTGGAGAGTCAACCTCTCAAAGAGGAAATGATCAAGCAGATCAAAAAAGAAGCTTGCCCAGAACCACTAAGTGGAACAGAGATCACACTAGCAATCTAATCATTGGTGATCCCACTAGCTACTGGTATAAGGACGAGGAGAAATATTTCTACTGACAGCATGTTTTCATGTTTTCTATCTCAAACTGAGCCAAAGTCAATTGATGAAGCATTGTTGGATTCAGATTGGGTGATAGCCATGCAAGAAGAGCTAAACCAATTTGAGATAAACAATGTATGGAAGCTGGTCCCTAGACCCAAAGGGAAATCAGTAGTTGACACAAAGTGGGTTTTCAGAAACAAGTTGGATGAAAGTGGAAATGTGACAAGAAACAAGGCAAGGCTAGTAGCTAAGGGTTACTGTCAACAGGAAGGGATCGATTATGATGAAACATTTGCACCTGTTGCCAAACTTGAAGCTATTCGGATATTTTTAACCTATGCTGCACACTGCAACTTCAAAGTGTTCCAAATGGATGTCAAAAGTGCCTTTCTTAATGGAGAATTAGAAGATGAGGTGTATGTTGAACATCCACATGGATTTGAGGATGTTGAGTTGTATGACTTTGTCTACAAGCTGTTCAAAGCACTTTATGGATTGAAGCAAGCCCCTAGAGCTTGGTATGAAACTCTCTCTACTTTTCTCATTGAGAATCAATTTACAAGAGGTGTAGTGGATAAGACACTGTTCTACAAGAACCATGGCAAGGACATCATTCTAGTTCCGATTTTTGTTGATGACATAATCTTTGGTTCTACAAATGAGAAGCTGTGTGAAAATTTTTCATCTCTTATGAAGAGCAAATATGAGATGAGCATGATGGGAGAACTGTCATTTTTCCTAGGTCTACAAATTCATCAAAAGGATGATGGTATCTTCATAAGCCAATCAAAATATGATAAAGAACTTCTCAAAGAGTTCAACATGGAAGATGCATCACCTGCCAAGACACCTATCTCTACTGCAACCAAACTGGATTTGGATCCTAAAGGAAAGAAAGTGGATTCTAGTACCTATAGAGGCATGGTGGGATCGTTGCTATACCTAACTGCTAGCAGACCAGACATTATGTTTGCTACATGTCTCTGTGCAAGGTTTCAAGCTGATCCAAAAGAATCACACTTAGTAGCAATCAAGAGAATCTTTAGATATCTCAAAGGTACTCCAAACCTAGGCCTTTGGTATCCTAAAGATACTGGATTTGACTTGATTGGTTATTCGGATTCAGACTACGCTGGATGTAAGATTGACAGGAAAAGTACAACATGAAGCTGTCAATTTCTTGGTGGAAGATTAGTGTCATGGTTTAGCAAGAAGTAGCATTTTGTATCTACCTCAACTGCAGAAGCTGAATATATTGCAGCTGGAAGTTGCTGTGCTCAAATTCTTTGGATGAAAAATCAGTTAATGGACTATGGTTTAGAGTTGTCCAATATTCCTATTTATTGTGATAACACTAGTGCCATAGCTATCTCAGACAATCCAGTTGAACACTCCAGGACAAAGCACATTGATATCAGACATCATTTCCTAAGAGAGCATGTTGAAAAGGGAAATGTGAAGCTGATTTATGTTCCAACAGAAAAGCAACTTGCAGACATTTTTACGAAGCCACTAGATGAAGCAACCTTCAACAGGTTGGTAAGTGAATTGGGAATACTAAATCTGGTATGTTAACTTACTAGTTTTTACATTTTCAATGTGGTTAAAAATTGCAGCTTGTGACCGTAACCTTCAATGTTACTGTCATGAGAAGTTACTATCCTATGTGCTACTTGTTTATTTGACAGCATGTTTGCTATGACTATGCTAAATTCAAATCACATGCCTGTTTTAATTTTCGTAATGAGTAGTCACGTGACATTAACTTATTTCATACGCCTGCTTAGTGATAAGTATTCATGTCATTTGAAATGACCCCGGGTATTTGTCAGTCCTTTTTAATTTAAAGTTAATTACTTCATTAAAAAGAGGCAGTTGGAAACTGTAGAGTCACTTAATGTGTTATAAATAAGACCAAGGCCAAACCTTTTGTTCTCACTTAACACACCAAGAACTCTAGAGGCGACATGAGTAAGAGGAAGGCAAAAGATATGTCTACATCAGAGATGCCAAAACCACTGAAGGAGATCGCTGCTGAGCATCCCCTTGATCCATTCCTCAATAAGCTTCAGGCTTATCTGGATGCAAAAGGGATCACAGAGGAGAAGGAGATAGAGAAAGTCGTTGAGCAGCTACTGGTGGAAGCTCTTGAAGAGCTCAATAAGATATGATGTTCAGTTCTTAAGAACTATTTTGTACTGTTTTTAAGTTTTTTTTAATAAAAGTTCATCGTTTCAACTTCTCAGTGTGTTGCATGCTGTTCATCTTTTTCAATCTTAGTTATTTGTGAATGGTTGTCTGTTTACTTGTTTGTGTGTATTGATGTTTGTGGATGTGTGCTAAAACCAACAAATATGTGCCTAAATCGATTAAAATGCTATTTAGTAATTTTTGCTTAAGCAATAGGCAAAGTCGATTAAAATTCATGACATAAATTATTTCCGCTTAAGTTGTTGTCAATAAGTGAAGATGCTATCACGATGTGCCTTGACAGCAAGTTTCTTAGACGACACAATGGAAAAAGTCTCTGTCATGAAATTTAAAGGAAATTATATAAATTGCTTAATGATGACAGTATGTTCTTGCGACGATGTTACTGTCAAGCAAAACCTGCTGTCATCTTCTCAAAATTACTAATGAATTTGTTACAGCGCACATGTTATTGTCAAGATTAGTGGACCGAATTAATTGGGATTTTACCTCCACGATTTACATCCACTAAAAAGTAACTACCCACGACACCACGTGGCTGATTAATGGGCTAAGAAATTGCTACTTTCCCTTTCTCAGTAAGACATTTGCTATTTTCATATAAGCAACTGTCAAACACACAAACACACAACTTTCAACAGAACCTCTCTCTCTCAAAAGCAAAAATCTTTCTCCAAAGCTCAAAGCAAGAAATGGCACCCAAACAATCCTCTTCTCAAACTAACTTTGCTGGTCTTGAGATGCTGGTGAAGGTTTTAAAGGACTCGTATCCTTTATCAACAAGTCCTATCTGGGTCATGCTATAACATCTACACCATCCCTGAACCTAGAAAGACTTGAAGAATTATGGAACACTGCCTATGTTCCATGAGGTGCAGGTAAAGACACCATACAATGCAAAATTAAAGGAGTTACCTGCATCCTCACAATTAAAGGCATCAACGAAACTTTGGGAACTGGACTGCAAGCTAAAGAATCATACAAGGAACTTGCAAGTGATGAAACCCTAAAGAAGTTTTTCTTAAAAATTGGGTATTCTGGTCCTGTTCTTGAAGAGGGTACATCAAAATGGTACTCGACTGGTGAAATGGACAGAAAGCACTTGAGGAAAGAATGGAGCATGATTTTTGATGTCATGGTGAAGGTTTCCTCAACCAAAACCTCTGGCTGGAATATAATTCCCTCCTATATCAAGAAGCTTACTCACTCTCTTGTCCATGGATACAAAGTGGATGTAGGAAAGTTGTTTATTAGTCAACTCAAGTCAGCTCTAAGCAGGAAGGTACATGTTTATCCTCGCTTTCTTACTATGTGTTTGAATTCATTATGTGGCATTGATGATAATGCATCTCTCACTATAGAATGCAATGTTTTGAAAAGAAATACACACACATCACTCAATTCACAAAATTCAAATGCACTTATTCCACTCTGTTTCACCAAGCACATGGCTGATCAAGAACCTCTTCTTGATGTAGCACTACCCTCTGGGTATGTTGTTTTCTCCCTTGAGAATGAAGCTGAATTAGACCCAAATTTAGTTAACCCACATTCTACTTCATACATTCCTATCAGATCATATAGACAACCAAAGACCACAAAAACAACTTTGCAAGAATCCAAGAAAAGACCCTTGGAAACTGGTGTTGGTAGTAGTTCTGAGAATGTTGAGGGAGAAACTTCACATGATGCAGCAAATAAGGATGTTAGTGAAAGTGAACCCACAGTGGTTCCTCTTGAGCCTAAGAAGAAGATAGCTAAGAGGGCCAAAGCCACTGTCAACCACCCCACAATCTCACAAAAGGCTGTGGAGGATAAAAGGGAATCAAACACATCCCTATGTGCTTCTTCTCAACAAGAAGTATCTATTGAAACTGGCTTGTCTCCCAAGGCATCCTGTAAAGAGTCAGCATAACCTCATGTACTCACTCATGAGGAGCCTACACTTGCAAAAATGCACACATAGTTAAGGCACAGTGAGGGTCATGAAACTTCTACTCTTGATGTTCCACAAGTTACCCCTATGGAACAACCAAAAATCTCTTCTAAACCATCATCTTATTTATTCTCTAATCCAACAATTGTTTCTTCTCAACAACCTAGAGAAGGGGACAATCCCAACCCTTCAGGTTTTAATCATCCATCTCAAGTCTTGGATGAGCCCCCATCAAGTGGTCCACAAGAACCCATTTCTCAAAGTGAAATGGACACCACTCACTCAAACACTAAGCTAGATCAAGATGGTAATCTGCCAGAAAATGAAATAGCCAACATCTTGGTCGAACTCCAAAGAGCAACTGACCTTCAGAAAGTTGTTGTCAAAGCCTCGACTGCTGTCAAAGACACCACAAAAGTTTCTGTCAACCCACCTGTGGACAGTAACATTTTGGGTAAAGATGTTGTCACCTCTATACAGCTTGATCATGATACTGTCATTGTTGAAGATGCCTCAGATGATGATCAAATAACTATCTCTGCTTTGAAGGTACAATCTAAACTTTCTACTTCTTCGACTAAAATGCATGCAAGTACTGCTCAAACCCATGCATCTAGGATGAGTGAGGGAGTGAAAAGAAAAAGAGAGATAAAAGAAAAGAGAGGTGAGCATAAAAATGAGAGGCAGCCAAACGAGCTGGCAAAAGGTGAGGGACTTGAGCATGTCCAGAGTGAAATTGAGGGAACCCCATACACAAAGGCACTAGGCCTTGAGAGTCATTTTGTGAGGAGTGATGAGATCACTCAGAAAAACAATGAGTGTGTGAGAAACCCCATAGCCTCCTTGCCCCAGTTTCTTCCTTTATATCCAAAAAGGTTAAGAACTGGTGGTCCTTCTAAACAAGCTGAATCAAGGTTGGAAGCCCTTGAGGGCAGATGTGCATCCATGGAAGCTAAACTTGATGCTCTGTCCACTATGGTAGCTACTGGTTTTGCTGATATTCAACAGACTCTTCTCTCATTCTCTGCCATCCTTAGTGTTGCCAACTCAACTAAGGGGGAGAAAGTGGTAGATTAGAATGATGGTAAGGGAGAGAAAGTGGTAGATAAGAATGAAGCAAACCTGGTAGAGAAGGAGAAACCAGGTGGAGCTACAAGTGAGGGGGGGTCAAGTAGTGAGGGGGAGCAAGTTTTGGAAGAAGATGAAGATGAAAGTGAGGGGAAGCAAGAGAAAGAAGAAAGAAACTTTGGTGAAGAACTAAAGGCAGCTGGAGATGGTGAATTGTTTGAAGGAGAAATAGATGGTGAGGTAGTATTGTTAACCAAGGAAGTGTTGGAGCAATTAAAGGGGACTCAAAAGTCTAAAAGAACAGTATTGCCTCAACTGAAAATCAATGAGCCAAATCCTGAGGAAGTCGAAGCTCCATTCCAGAAGTTGCAGAAGGAATGGAGAGAAAAAGAAATTCAAAATGCTCTGGGTAAAGGCAAAGGCAAAATGCCTGAGTATGTGAACATATCTACTGTAACTACTTGGTCAGATGGAAGTAAATATGCCCTTGAAGATGCAGAATTGATGATGGTTGATCACATGGAGAGTACTTTGAACAACAAAGATGAAGATTTCAGTAAGTTGGTGGATGAATCAATTAGTGAAGCAGGGGGAGCTTTTACAAAATTGGCATCAACACTGAAGAGCAAAGTAATAAGTATCTCTGTGAGAATCAACTTGGAAAGAAGGTGGGCTATTCAGGTTTATCTGAAGAATCGTTTGACCATATTCATCATAATGAAACTTTTACAAAGTCTACATGCAAGAGTACTCCAAGTCCTTGGAACCTTGGTAGTCAGAAATTCAACAACCTTCAATGATAGTCTGATAGCACAAATTAAAAGGATGGTTGAAGACAAACTCCGCGAGGTGATTCAAAATCCTTATGGTGTGTGTTTCAGAAGGATCACAAAGACAGGAGCAAAAAGGTTGGATTTCTTACCATTGGATAGGATCTCAGGACTAAGCACTGAAACAATCATGACAGTGCTGAAGAAACTTCTCAAATCCAATATCACTAGTGATAAGGTTAAAGCTGTCAAAGATATTCACAAGCTATTAGCAAAAAGAGATGTGGAAATTAGCTCAATCATAAAGAAGCTGATCTCTGATGCTAATGCCAAGATGGGAGGAAGCTACAACTATGATGATACTTTGGATGATGATGAGGATGAAAATGGAGGAAGTGGTGGACCTGGAAAATTCAAGAGTTCTAGGAGAGAAGCATCTGAGAATGTTGCTACACAAACTCAGATGGATGCTACCCAAGAAGAGCAAGAAACTCCCAGTACTGAAAAGGAAGATGTTGTCAATAATGAAGGGGAGTTAAAAATTTTTGAAGCCTTGGAAGCAAGTATCTTGAGACTGGTAGTTGAATGCTTTAATGTTGAAAAAGATACTGTCAATAAGGATACTGTCAGAATGGCTGAAGACACCCAAGTAAAAGATGCTGTCAAGAGCCAAACAGTAGAAGCTATCAAAGTTGTTGTCATAAAAGATGCTGTCAAGGATCAACTAGAAGAAACTGTCAAGGTACGAAAGCTTGTTAAAAATTTCACATCTAACAAAAGAAAGACAAGAGCACAAGCCTATCGTACAACCAAGATAAAAGGGAAGACAGTTGCAGCAGCAAAGAAAAAGAAGCATGGAGCAGTTTTGACAGAGAAGCCCATTGATAAGAGAAAAGTAAATAGTTTTGAACTATTAAAAAAGTCAATTGATGGGAGCATTACATCTGTCACAGTGGAACTGGACCCAGGCAACAAAAGCATACGCAAGTATGATCTCAAGGACTGTGGAACTACATGCATAACTGTAGAACCAGACTTCACTATGGAGATAGTTTCACATGTGGTAGGCATGTGTGATCTCTCATGCAAAACGGTAAAGGTAAGGAGAAGAATTGATTTCTTCATTCTGGAAAGGATGATCACTCTCATGAAAACAGACCAAGATGTTTCCAGTAGTATCTTAGAGCATGTCAGAGAATACTATGCTCAAAGATATGCTGAATTTTATGAGAAGTGTGGTGACTGGAGAGCACGCGATGATGCAGACCTTGAAGTTAGTTCTGATGGGGAACCAATGCCTGATGTGGACCTTACAGAAGCACATCGTCCTTCTACAAAGGCTGGCATGGCTGAATATGAAGCAGAACAAGCTTATCAGGCTGATAAAGCTAAATCATCCCAATCTACCAAACCTACCAAACCTGCCACATCTGCCAAACAAAGTGCTGAAGATCTAGAAGCTTAACTAAAGGAAAGCTACAAGAAACTCAACAAGCTATTCAGTGAGGAAGAAGGTTATCAGCCCTGTGTACTGGATAATCCTCTGAGAATCAAGAATGATAAGTAAGAAATCTATGTTGATAGTTTTCACAAATTGAGGACCAGTATACTGAAGGATCTCTACTGGAAAGTTGTTGGATCTGTTCATAAGCTCGAAATGCTAGTTGCTTGGGAACTAGAGGTTATATTTGATCAAAGGAGAGATGAAGATCCAAAGCTAGACAGAAAAAGAAGAGAATCCTTAAATGCTTTTCCTGGAAGGAGGTTCAAGTTCATCCAAGGAATTCTGAAGTTCAGAACATACACTTATGATTTTGAAACTTGGTTTGATCTAAAAGATGCTGAAGTATTTCCTTCTCGAGTGATATAAGGGTACATTGAAGACATTGAAGATGATGCCAGATCACCAGAAGAAAAAGCTTTAGTTGATGACCTCAGGAAAGCAAGAATTGAAGCTCTCAGAAGAGAGGGAAAAATCTGAACAACTGGAGACTGCTAAAATCAAGCTAAGTTAAACTCTGATTTGCTCATTCAATAGGAGCAATTGATTTGCAGTTAATTCATAACTTCATGTTTTAGATTTTTCTTTAACATTTATCAGATATGGTATCTCAACTATTCTGATCTATGTTAGTTAATTTGTCAACACGTTTTGATTGTAAATTTGTTGTTATTGTCCATAAAAACAAATTTGGGGAGATTGTTGGGATTTATGGGTGATAGCATAGAGACAACTTAACTATATTTCCCTGTACTTAGTTTTTACTAAGTTGAACATACTGTCACAACCAGAGTATGTCTTCGTATTTGAATAATTGCTGTCATGTAATAATTGTATGATTTGGGAGAAGTTCATACATTTGTTCAAGCCTCAAGGAATACATCCAGAAGACAACAAGAATAAAAATTACTGTCATGTTCTTGACAGTAAAGTTACAAGAAGACAAATGTTGCAAAGTCACGACAAAGCTACATCTGACAGCAACATTGGCTGAAGCATGGGACAGTAACATTCTCATACTTGACAGCAAGTCTGGTGTTCCGACAATAACATTGGCGGGAGCTCGTACTTTTAACTACTGAATATTCCTTTGACAGCAGACTCTGCGGTTAAGGTTACTGTCACCTTGAATTATTTGATTTGGGTATTTTCTCAGTCAAAGACCGTGGCAGGTTACATGTTCAAGAAACAGATTTGCTGCAACACTCTATCGTTTTTAGCAGACCTGCAAAGACTACGACAGAAGCTTAAGAGATTCACAAGACAAGGCTGGTCAATTCGAGGTGTACGTAATATCCACATCTACTAGAATTGTATTACCTAGAAATAGAAAGAAGCTTTACTTATAAGGTTTATCCTATCTGTATAGCAATTTGGGAAAGTCACATGGGTGTGCAAATTGTAATGAGCTGCCACTTGAAAACGACAGCAGCTCAACACCCCATGCGATAGAGACAACAGAGTATCTTAGTCTACTTAGATACATCTTAGATTCTTTTCTATTCATGTACGCACGCGAAGCAATTTATATCTCTTGAGATATCGAAGCTGGAGAAACACTCTCTCCAAGTTGTAGCAACACTTCGCACAAGATAAATAAAACATTTATTTTGTGAGAAATCTTGTTTCACTTATTGCTTGCATACATCTACTGATAATCTATAATCTTTATCTTCGTTGTTGATTTAAAGATTCGATTTTATCAGTATTGAATTCAACCCCCCCCTTCTGCAATACTCCGGGACCAACATAAATTATGTGCAAAGGAATAAAGTAAGGAATGAAAATGTAAACACTTTGTCCAATTTCCCCCAAATAAGAGTACAAATTTCATTTTATTTTCCCCCCATTCCATTCAATTGACATGAACACACCTTAAGTATATAAATCTAATTATTAATTTATAAATTAATAAATATGAGAATAGGTAATAATATATTAGACTTTGGATATGTAATAATATACTACATTAGACTTTGGATATTTATCTGGTTCATAATTTTGTCTTACAAAAATAAAAAACTTGTTCATAATTTTTTTTATTTTATGATATAAAATGAGACCAAAAGCCAGATACTGATCATTCATTTGCACTACAATGGTTCAAGAAAGTTGAAAAACCCAAATCAAGAATGGCTTTTCTTCTCCAGTTTCCAAACAATTTCAGGACCTTCTTTGTTTCAGCTTCCTCCAATGGTACTTTATTCTCCTCCTCCTTCTCTTAACATGTACTCCCTCCGTCCCAATGATTTCTATACATCGGGGGACGGGGGCGTGGCACGTATTTTAAGGCTCCTAACTACTATTGTTACATAACTTATTTTTACAATTTTCTTTTTTTGTATAAAAATAGAACAATCCTACTTTTATACAAAAAAAAAGAAGAAAATTTTAAAAATAAGTTATGGAACTATACTAGTTATTCACCTTAAAATGCGTGTTAGACACTTTAAAAAAAAGTATAGAAATCAATGGGACGGAGTGAGTATCTGTTTGTAGTGAGTATCTGTTGTATGTATAGATATCTAATCACTGGATAAAATAAGGAGACCCCTTATGCGTACCCGGCCTAATGATCAAGAAATGGTTAAGGATCTTATGGATAGTATTGCTCAAATCGGTCTTCAAGTACCCGTATGAAGCTTTTATTCTTTAATTTAATTTTAATTTTTCTTCTTTGCTTTCATTTTTGCTGAAGTACAGACTAAAAAAAATACAGCTATTAAGTTGAATTATGGAATTCTTGTTATTAATATTGTTGTTGCTGAAGCAGAACTTGTGTCTATAATTCGATACAGTGTTGTTAGTTTGTACTTATAGTTACTATTTGGTAAATGTACCTTGCCTTAATTCATGTTAGCTGCCACTATCCTGTGGAGGTTTACTCTCTGTTAAACTAGTTAAAATAGTTTAAGTGTTAGCCCTTAGGCCTCTTACAAGCTTTGTTACCGCAGACTTGGCTAGAAATGTCCAACATGGATATCCGTTCATATCCATGTCCGAGTTCGAGTTTCTTCCATGGGTACTAGAGGAAAAAAATAAAGAGTCGGGGGTAAGATAGCTTGCAAGTTACAATATAGTCTCATGGCTGATGTATTTTGTATATCTGCTTGCCGACAAGTAGCTAAGGAACAATTATTATTATTATCAAAAATAATTTATCCATTCAACATTATAAATATACCAACATGTGAAGACAAACATAATAGCGGAACGATCATCTTTGTTCATCAAAGTATCGCAGATTTTGCGATTAGGAACTTTGTGTAAAACTTGTCATATGGTGTTAATTGATTGTAATATTGTGATACAAGTATTATTATAACTATTGAAAAATGATCGGATAGATTGATTAAATTAGTTAATTTTCTAGTCCAAAATAAAAACATACTTTTTAGAGGACAAAATACCAACTTAATTACATTTGTCATACCAGTCTGGATGAATTCCAGTTAATCTTTAACTAATCTTGGAATGTCATACAAACTTGTTTATATGTGTATATTATTCTGTTATGGACTACTATATTCTTTTTATAATTGCTTACCCGTACGAGCCACAACCGGAGAATACCTTAACAACACAGCATCCTTTAGCTGAAAAAATGTCAAGCTAGAAATTGTTTTCGTCGATGGTTTTAAATTCCGATGAACATTTGACCATTCGGTAAGGCCACACTCACTTGAGGAGGTATAGTTTGGCCAAACCGATCAAAACACACGGCAGAGTTGTACTACATTTGTACAACAACATAATTCGTAAGAAAATGCAATAATATATAAGGAACCACAATTTGCTACTTTAAAAAAATATGTAAAAGCTTACTACAATACCCTTGATTGATTGTTCCATAGTAACACAAATAGAAACAAACTTCCATCCAATCCCATTTATATTATCTATAAAAGAAAATTAAGTAATTAGCAAAATAATGGTTTTTAATAAATAATACACAATATAAAATATTTACCTTGACTCGGGGATCATACACAACCTCAGTTAAATAGTCATTTAAGACATCGACAATAAAGAGTCCATTATTTTTTTAAGTAAACATGACACAAATTCTGTAAACCCGTGAGAATTTGTCAAAGAATGATTTCACACCACTGGAGTAGCCATCATCCTTCTCGAAATGAATATTAGTTCTTTGACCATTAGGAAGTTGGAATATTAATCTTTCAGAAATTTCATCTCCATGAATACTCAAAAAGCTGGGCGGTACTACCTATACAAATATAAAACTATCAAAACTTAAATGAATCCTAGAAAAAAATGTAATATCCCCAATTTCTGGACTTAAAGAAAAATATTTTTCCGGGATGAATATTAACTTTTTTACGGATCGAGAAATTTTTCAAACCACCCTATATACGGGATGAGAAATGGATCAACCAAGATCAAACGAATTATGAATTAAACACTAACCAAGATCAAGGACCATGCATGATCATCAAACATGCAACATTTGGAGCATCAATGTGAAACCATCTTAAGAAACCAAGTGGTTTTAGGTGATGCATGGGAGATGTATTCTAATTACAACTGTTAGGAATTATGTTGTCCTTGATGATATTTGCAGAACACCTAAAAACATATTTGTATAAGTCATTTTGTAACTCATCAACGGATGGCATGCTTATCAGCATCCGTTGATGAGGTAGCTTATCAACGGATAAGTTTGGATCATGCTAGGAAGTACCAACGGATAAGTTATTAGTTGAAGTATTAGTTGATGGTTTTCAAAGTCATGTTGACTATCAATGGATAAACAGAATAGGTTAGCTAATTGTATATAGGTTATGATTTGTAATTCTGTTTAAGTGAAATGATACATCAACGGATGAAGAATCTACACCAACGGATTATTGCTTCAATGGATAACATACAACTCATCAACGGATAGCCAGCTTCAATGGATAATCTACAATAATGTCTTGGAACTAGAGTTGATAGTGACTTGACATGGCTAACAAATCATATGGTTTGATGGACTTCAAAATAGCATGGTTATAAACGAAGAAGAAAAAAAAACATTCATTTTCTTAGCACGCAATTTGGTGTTGGATATTTTAGTGTAATTGGATTGGCTAGTTGATCAATGTAATCGTAATGTTACATCGAACAAGTCGGGAGAATGCGGAGTGCATGCTCTGTTCGAGTTCGTTATGATTTCAGAATTATTGCTTATGAGACATGTCTATTGGCATCAAACACATCTGTTAGAATGAGATGTGTCTATTGGAAAAGACACATCTTGAGGTGTGTCTATTAGCATTGGACATGACTGTTGGAAATGAGATGTGTCTTTTGGCAAAAGACACATCTTGAGGTGTGTCTATTGGCAAAAGACACATCTGTTGACATCTATAAATAGGTGTGGCATTAATCATTTTACACATAGGTTCATTCTGAAATACACAGCAAAATACTTTCTTTCTTCTTGCAGAATTTCTGACTTTATCCGATTGAATTATTTGGGTGAACCACAAATAACTTCAATCTGAAAGTGTTCACACGACTTCAGAAAAATCCAAGTAATCACCCATATTCCCCAACAAAGATTGAAGTTAATTGTTTTCTGAAGATGGCGAACTCAGAATCTGCAAAAGACATGACAAGCAAGTTTGCAAAACTGGACAAGTTTGAGGGTCAGGACTTTAGAAGATGGCAAAAGAAGATGCATTTTCTATTGACGACGCTGAAGGTTGTATATGTTTTGAGTACCCCCATTCCAGAAGTGGTTGAGGATGAAACCGCTGAACAAACAAGGAAGCGCTGCAAATGGGAAAACGCTGATTACATCTGCCGCGGTCACATCTTAAACGGTATGTCTGATTCCCTTTTCGATGTATATCAAAATGTTGAGTCAGCGAAAGAATTGTGGGATTCTCTTGAATCCAAGTACATGGCAGAAGACGCTTCTAGTAAGAAGTTTCTGGTCAGTAATTTTATGAATTATAAAATGGTCGATTCTAGACCGGTGATGGAACAATACAATGAATTGTTAAGGATTCTGGGTCAGTTTGCCCAACACAATCTGAAGATGGATGAATCTATCTCAGTTTCTGGTGTTATAGACAAACTACCACCATCATGGAAGGATTTTAAATACTCCTTGAAACATAACAAAGATGATATGACTCTGGTTCAACTTGGAAGTCACTTCAGAATTGAAGAGGCTTTGAGGACTCAAGAAATTGAGAATAATCCTAAGGGCAAGAACCAAGTCGGTAACTCTTCTGTGAATATGGTTGAAGATGGTGGATCTTCTAAGAATTCTAAGTATGGCAAGGGTGATAAACGAAAGTTTAAAGGAAACAACAACAATTCTTCCAACAAAAGGCCTAAGATGGCATGTTGGAAGTGTGGCAAACCTGGACATTTCAAGAAGGATTGCCGGGTTGGTAAAGGCAAGCAAGAAAAGCAAAATGCTGGTCCAAGTGGATCCAAGGATCCAGAAAAGCAACAAGGTCAGATTTTAATACAAAATTATAATTCTGGTCAGAATTATGTATCACTAATATCTGAGGCATTTTATGTGCAGGATGACAATGTTGCTTGGTGGATTGATTCAGGAGCAACGAGTCATGTATGCAAAGATCTTCGTTGGTTCGTAGACTTTCAACCAATCGAAGATGGATCTATCTTAAAGATGGGAAATGTTGCAACTTAACCGATCAAAGGACTAGGAAATGTCAAGATAGTTTTTACTTCTGGCAAATGTATATTGTTAAATAAAGTGTTGTATGTTCCTGGGATTCGTAAGAATCTCTTGTCTGGTGTTGTATTGAACAATTGTGGATATAAACAAGTTTATGAAAGTGACAAATTATATATTGTCAAAACATGGCTCTTTTGTTGGCTTTGGCTATTTGTGTAATGGTATGTTTATGTTGAATGTAAATACTCCATTTATTGATGAATCTGCTTCTACTAGTACCAGCAATAATTTGAATAAACCAGAATTATGGCATGCTAGACTAGGACATGTACATTACAAAAGAATAAAGGATATGTCAAAAATGAGTGTCATACCTGCTATTGATTTAGACAATGAAAAATACAAAACATGCATGTTAACAAAGATAACAAGAAAGCCCTTTAAGGAGGTCAATAGGGTGTCTGATGTTTTAGAACTAATACATAGTGATTTGTGTGATTTCCACTCTACACCATCATTAGGAAATAAAAAGTATGTAGTTACTTTTATTGATAATGCTACTAGATATTGCTATGTATATTTATTGCATGCTAAGGATAAAGCTCTTGACTTCTTTAAAATTTATAAAGAAGAAGTAGAGCTACATCAGAGTACCATGATTAAAAATCTACGTACTGATAGAGGAGGTGAGTATTATAATCCGGTTTATTTTCAATCTACTGGTATAATACATCAAACCACGGCTCCTTATACACCACAGCAAAATGGTGTGGCAGAGCGAAAGAATAGGACTTTGAAAGAAATGGTTAATTCCTTGTTATCCTACTCGGGTTTGAGTGAGGGATTTTGGGGTGAGGCTATGTTAACAGCCTGTCATTTATTGAATCGAATTCCTAGAAAGAGGAATAAGATTACCCCTTATGAACTTTGGTATAAAGAGTCACCAAAATTGAGTTTTCTGAGAGTTTGGGGATGTAGAGCAGTTGTAAGACTCACTGAACCCAAAAGAAGAAACTTGGGTGAACGAGGTATAGATTGCATATTTGTTTGTTATGCTGAGCATTCCATAGCATATAGATTCTACGTGTTAGAATCTAATGACTATGTATCTGTGAACTCGATTATCGAGTCAAGAGATGCTATTTTTGATGAAAACAGATTTACATCTATACCTAGACCAAGGGATATGCTTCAGAATTCTTCTAGTAAGAACTCAGTTTCTACTGAAGATGTGAATGGACCGTCTGAACCAAGGAGAAGCACTAGAGCTAAAAAAGCAAAGTCTTTTGGAGATGACTTTCATCTTTATCTAGTAGAAGGCTCTAGAGATGAAATTGAATATCAATACCAATATTGTTTTGTTATTGAGGAGGATCCAAATACTTTTAGCGAAGCTATGAAATCTAGGGATGTTGCATTCTGGAAAGAAGCTATCCAAGATGAAATGGATTCTATCATGAATAATAATACTTGGGAATTGAGTGATCTGCCCCCTGGCTGTAAAGCATTGGGAAACAGATGGATCTTCAAAAGGAAAATGAAGGTGGACGGTACCATAGATAAGTTTAAAGCCATATTGGTAATCCAAGGTTTTAGACAGAAAGAAGGGATTGATTATTTTGATACTTATGCTCTTGTTGCTAGAACCTCCACTATTAGGTTGTTAATAGCACTTGCTGCTATACACAACCTTGTCATTCACCAAATGGATGTGAAAACTGCATTCTTGAATGGTGAATTAGATGAAGAGATTTATATGAAACAACCCGAAGGGTTTGTTATGCCTGGTTGTGAGAACAAGGTGTGTAAATTGAAGAAATCAATTTATGGTCTGAAACAAGCACCGAAGGATTGGCATGATAAATTTGATATTGTGGTCTTGTCTAACGGTTATTTTCTTAACCAAGCAGACAAGTGTGTATATAGCAAATTTGATGCTTCTGGTAAAGGAGTTATAATTTGTTTATATGTGGATGACATGTTGATTTTTGGTACTGACCAAAATCAAGTGGATAAAACCAAGAAGTTCTTGTCATCTAATTTTGATATGAAAGACATGGGGGAGGCTGAGGTGATTCTTGGTATAAGGATCAAGCGTGAGAACAATGGCATTTCAATTTCTCAATCTCATTATATTGAGAAGATTCTTAAAAGATTTAACTTTACGGATTGTTCTCCTGTTAGCACTCCTCTTGATCCTAGTATTAAACTCCTACCTAATACAGGTGTTGCAGTATCTCAACTTGAATACTCAAGAGCTATTGGTAGCCTCATGTATGCCATGATAAGCACTAGGCCAAATATAGCCTATGCTGTTGGAAAGCTTAGTAGGTATACTAGCAAACCAAGTTCACATCATTGGCAAGCCTTAAGCCGAGTGTTCAAATACTTGAAAGGAACCATGGATTATGGTTTGACATATACTGGATTTCCTTCGGTTATTGAAGGTCATTCAGATGCAAGTTGGATTTCCAATAAGGAAGATCATTCTTCCACAAGTGGATGGGTATTCCTTCTTGGGGGAGGTGCTATCTCTTGGGCATCGAAGAAACAAAGTTGCATTACTGATTCAACGATGGAATCTGAATTTGTGGCATTATCAGCGGCTGGTAAAGAAGCTGAATGGCTAAGAAATCTGATTTATGAGATTTCATTGTGGCCTAAACCGATATCACCCATATCTATCAGATGTGATAGTGAGTCTGCCTTGGCTAATGCTTATAGACAAGTGTTCAAAGGCAAGTCTAGACACTTAGGTGTTAGACACAGCATGATTCGTGAGCTTATCACGCATGGTGTTATATCAGTGGAGTTTATAAGAACTCAACATAATTTAGCCGATCATCTAACCAAAGGGTTGAGTAGAGATCTTGTGCACAAGTCGGCTGTAGGGATGGGATTAAAGTCCATCAAAAACCTCTCATGTTGAGATACCCAATTCCCATTTAATATGACATTAGGTGCTGAATTCAATGTGGAAAGCTTAACATCTAGAGATTGGAACACATTAGTATTGTCATCCCAAGGTATGTGTTCAGACCTGCAAGTTAAGGAGGTTGAAGTTTATCTTCTTAATAGTTCTTTTGAAAAATTGCATATGCAGGTGCGAGAATAAAAGAACTACCTATTTGAGCATGAAATTTAGCCGCTTCGAGAAGCTTGGACTAGGCTTTGATATGCTTGAGAAGGATTAGGACACTAGGCTAGTAAAATATTTGTGAATTCAAATGGGTTATGGGTATACAGCAAGGCAACTTGGCAAGCAAGAAGTGCATAGCCTGGACTCTGGAGATGCTTTTTAAGTTAAAACTGCTAATTAACATGTAGATACATAAAACATATACAAACCTAAGAATTGCATCCGGATCAGTGGTTTAAGCAATCTTAATGCCTTTAGTTACAAAACTTAAATAAAAGAACTTAAATAAATATTATATATATAATATATAAATGCAAATATATGTTTTAAAAATTTCGGTTTATTCGGTCCAGAACCGAAATTTTTTGAAAAGAACCGGACCGAACCGAAATATATTTCGGTCCAGAACCGAAAACCTAAATAACCGGAATTTCAAAATATTTAGAACTGAACCAAACCGAAATAACAAATTTCGGTTCGGTTTTTCGGGTTCGAATCGGTTTTGCTCAGCCCTAAATACATTATTGTACATGAAAATTAACTTTCAGAGGTGCGTGAAGAGAACAACCCCCCAGTAATCAGTGTTGTGGTTGAAAAAATAAGTTAGCTACTTTAATTTGGAAAAAAAGTAGCTCAAGGGTACTTTTTTTTAAAGCCCAATTTCACTTTAATTGGTTAAACTTAAAATTGAGCCAAACAGCCCATTAAGTGGGCTAAAAAAAAATTTGAAGGAACCCAAACAGGCTCTTAACAAATGCCGTGAAGATAAATGTGGACTTCAACAAATAAAAAGTTTGACATGACATTAATATTGGTCACAAAAAGTGAGCACTGCTTCTAGCTCGAGCAGTGCGCACGACTTTTAATAAATGATTTTCTTCCCCAGCCTTCATGACTCTCTCCTCTCTCTCAAACACTTTCCTCTAAATGAAAGTAAAGTGGTAGGAGTACTATTTATAATTTTTCACATAATAAATTAAAAGTTTTAGGGGCACCATCCATAAAAAAATGTATCATTCATAAAAATCAAAACTAAAAGGATACCATTCATAATTTCCCTATAATTAAATACTCCTCCATCCCAATAAATTATACTATACATCAGGCACGGAGACGGGGCGTGACACACATTCTTAACTAGGAATAAAAATTTTAGATGAGTACCAAACACCGACGACAACATAATTGTAGGCTTCGACAGATAAAAGTTGGATAGGACATTAATATTGGTCACAAAATGTGAGCACTGCTTCTAGCTCGGGCAGTGCGCACGACTTTTAGGGTGTGTTCACTTGGAAAGAATGGAATTGGGTAGGAATGGAATGAAAATTGTAAACAATATTTATGAAGAAAGGGGGATGTTGGGGGAAATAATGAACAAATATGAGGGAGAATAAGTTTTTTATGATGAAGATTGCAAGGAAAATGATGAAGATTGGGAATGGAGCATTCCTTCCAAAACATGTGGGTTAGAATTCTAGTTCAAATTATTTGGAGAGCAATGAAGCAAGGAATGAAATTTATAAACACTTTCCTCAATCTCCCTCAAATAATAGTATAAATTTCATTCCATTCTCCCATCATTCCATTCAATCCAATTGAACATAGCCTTATATCTGTTTTGAATAAATTGTCGAAAACAAAGCTTCCCAAGGAGATGATTGACTTCATACATGCTTCAACTGCCAATTATGGCAAAGTGAAGATAGTGCTTAAGAAAAATAGATATTTTGTTGAATCACCATTTCCCGAGGTACTGAAGAAGCTGCTCAAGGATGAAGTTATATCTGGTTCAAGGATATCTTCTGAGGGAAATCATGATGATGGTTTCACAATTAGCAAGTCGTTGGGTGAAATTGAAGCAAGACACGAGGAGTTACTTAATGAAGCACAATTAGCTGCTGCAGCTCAAGAGAAAGAAGCTCACTCATTTGAAGTTGATCCTGCTCAGGTTGAAAATGTCAAGCAACGTTGCTTGCCAAATGCTTTGAACTATCCGATGCTCGAGGAGTATGACTTCAGAAATGACACCGTCAATCCTGATCTTGACATGGGATTGAAGCCTCAGGCACATCCACGACCCTATCAAGAAAAGAGTCTTAGTAAGATGTTTGGGAATGGCAGAGCTAGATCTGGTATTATTGTGTTACCATGCGGTGCAGGGAAGTCTTTAGTTGGTGTATCTGTAGCTTCCCGCATAAAAAAGAGCTGCCTTTGTTTAGCAACCAATGCTGTTTCAGTGGACCAATGGGCATCTCAGTTCAAGTTATGATCGACCATTCGAGACGATCAAATCTGCCGGTTCACATCTGATAGCAAAGAGAGATTTCGTGGTAATGCTGGTGTTGTGGTTACTACATATAACATGGTAGCATTTGGCGGGAAGCGATCTGAAGAATCTGAAAAGATTGTTGAGGAAATAAGAAATAGGGAATGGGGTTTGCTTCTCATGGACGAGGTCCACGTGGTTCCTGCTCACATGTTTCGAAAGGTCATCAGCATTACCAAATCTCACTGCAAACTTGGGTTAACTACTACACTTGTGCATGAGGATGAAAGAATTACGGACTTGAACTTTTTGATTGGACCCAAGTTGTACGAAGCAAATTGGCTGGATTTGGTTAAAGGCGGATTTATTGAAAACGTTCAGTGTGCTGAAGTGTGGTGTCCAATGATGAAGGAGTTCTTTGCTGAATATTTGAGAAAAGAAAATTCTAAAAAAAAGCAGGCACTATATGTGATGAACCCTAATAAGTTCAGGGCTTGTGAGTTTCTTATTCGATTTCATGAGGAGCAACGCCGTGATAAGATAATTGTATTTGCCGACAATCTTTTTGCACTCATAGAATATGCAAAGAAGCTAAAGAAACCTATGATATACGGTGCCACAAGCCATGTTGAGAGGACCAAAATTCTTGAAGCTTTCAAAACAAGTCGTGACGTGAACACAGTTTTCCTTTCTAAGGTCGGTGATAACTCTATTGATATTCCTGAGGCAAATGTGATCATTCAGATTTCGTCACATGCTGGTTCAAGGCGTCAAGAAGCCCAACGACTTGGTCGTATTCTCAGGGCGAATGGCCGGCTTCAAGATCGAATGGCAGGTGGTAAAGAGGAGTACAATGCCTTCTTTTACTCCCTAGTATCAACTGATACACATGAAATGTACTACTCAACAAAGAGGCAGCAATTTCTCATCGATCAAGGGTACAGTTTTAAGGTAATTCAATCGTCATGATATTTCATTTATGCATAAATTTGTCGTTTGTTGTGATTTTGTTTAGTTAATCATGGATTACGCTAAAATGGGGGAGGATTGTTGGATATTTTATTGTAATTGGATTGGCTAGTTGATTAATGTAATCGTAATGTTACATCGAACAAGTCGGGAGAATGCGGAGTGCATGCTCTGTTCGAGTTCGTTATGATTTCAGAATTATTGCTTATGAGACATGTCTATTGGCATCAAACACATCTGTTAGAATGAGATGTGTCTATTGGAAAAGACACATCTTGAGGTGTGTCTATTAGCATTGGACATGACTGTTGGAAATGAGATGTGTCTTTTGGCAAAAGACACATCTTGAGGTGTGTCAATTGGCAAAAGACACATCTGTTGACATCTATAAATAGGTGTGGCATTGATCATTTTACACATAGGTCATTCTGAAATACACAGCAAAATACATTCTCTCTTCTTGCAGAATTTCTAACTTTATCCGATTGAATTATTTGGGTGAACCACAAATAACTTCAATCTGAAAGTGTTCACACGACTTCAGAAAAATCCAAGTAATCACCCATATTCCCCAACAAACTTGTGAATTCAAATGGGTTATGGGTATACAGCAAGGCAACTTGACAAGCAAGAAGTGCACAGCCTGGACTCTGGAGATGCTTTTTAAGTTAAAACTGCTAATTAACATGTAGATACATAAAACATATACAAACCTAAGAATTGCATCCGGATCAGTGGTTTAAGCAATCTTAATGCCTATAGTTACAAAACTTGAATAAAAGAACTTAAATAAATATTATATATATAATATATAAATGCAAATATATGTTTTAAAAATTTTGGTTTATTCGGTCCAGAACCGAAATTTTTTGAAAAGAACCGGACCGAACCGAAATATATTTCGGTCCAGAACCGAAAACCTAAATAACCGGAATTTCAAAATATTTAGAACTGAACCAAACAGAAATAACAAATTTCGGTTCGGTTTTTCGGGTTCGAATCGGTTTTGCTCAGCCCTAAATACATTATTGTACATGAAAATTAACTTTCAGACGTGCGTGAAGAGAACAACCCCCAGTAATCAGTGTTGTGGTTGAAAAAATAAGTTAGCTACTTTAATTTGGAAAAAAAGTAGCTCAAGGGTACTTTTTTTTAAAAACCAATTTCACTTTAATTGGTTAAACTTAAAATTGAGCCAAACAACCCATTAAGTGGGCTAAAAAAAATTTGAAGGAACCCAAACAGGCTCTTAACAAATGCCGTGAAGATAAATGTGGACTTCAACAAATAAAAAGTTCGACATGACATTAATATTGGTCACAAAAAGTGAGCACTGCTTCTAGCTCGGGCAGTGCGCACGACTTTTAATAAATGATTTTCTTCCCCAGCCTTCATGACTCTCTCCACTCTCTCAAACACTTTCCTCTAAATGAAAGTAAAGTGGTAGGAGTACTATTTATAATTTTTCACATAATAAATTAAAAGTTTTAGGGGCACCATCCATAAAAAAATGTGTCATTCATAAAAATCAAAACTAAAAGGATACCATTCATAATTTCCCTATAATTAAATACTCCTCCATCCCAATAAATTATACTATACATCAGGCACGGGGACGGGGCATGACACACATTCTTAACTAGGAATAAAAATTTTAGATGAGTACCAAACACCGACGACAACATAATTGTAGGCTTCGACAGATAAAAGTTGGACAGGACATTAATATTGGTCACAAAATGTGAGCACTGCTTCTAGCTCGGGTAGTGCGCACGACTTTTAAAGTTTTAATAAATGATTTTCTTCCCCAGCCTTCATGCCTTCATGACTCTCTACAACAACAACAACAACAAGACTTACTCAGTTATAATACCACTCAAAGTGGTGTCTGAGAAGGGTAAATGTACGCAGACCATGCCCCTATACAATAGGGAGGCTGTTTCCGAAGGACCCCCGGCCAAGTACAGAATTACAAATACGGAAATACAAATACAGAAAGGAAACCTAATACAAACTACGAAACTCACGCACACGCAGGAGTCGAACCCCTGACCTCCTTCAAAGGAGGCTAGTGGCTCAACCACTGCACCAACATGTTGTTGGCTCCTTCATGACTCTCTCCTGTCTCTAAAACACTTTCCTCTCTAAAACATGGTTCTAAAACATGGTTGCCCGTCAACTGCAAAGGTTCCTAAAGTAGTATTTGGCAATTATAACTATTGGATCAATCATTGGTCACATCCGTATAAAATATAAAATATTTTATATTTTATATTTCAAAATATAAAAATATAAAATATAAAATTAAGGGCTGTACTATTTCAAAAATATAAAAAAATTTAAATGATATTTAAATGTGCAAGTTTTAAAAGTATGAAGTGGAATAAATAAAGCCCACTTTGATGGTTTTTATAAAAACCAACCAAAATGAATAGTGTCAAAAAAAGAAAAGAAAAAGAAAAGAAAAAGAAAGAAATGAATGCATACAGTGCTACAGTCCTGCTAAAACTTTCGCTAAAATTTTGTGCGGTACCAGAAACGAGAGGATGTTTTGGTAATTTTAATTTTCCAGTACGGCAAAAACTTTTTAGGCTAAGGTATTGATTTTTTTTTAAATTAGACCTGATATCAACACTGTGGAAGCGTATGTTATGTTATGTACATTACTATTAGTAATGGCGTACACCGCATTTGGATGAGAGAGAGTTGAGAATTTGATTCAAAGAAAGATTCGTCAAGATTTGGAGTAGGACTAGTGATGTTGTTTCCACACACAATCAAGCTTGTCTTCCACACACAAATTATATAACTAAAAAAGCCACAATGTAAAGAGAGAGGGAACGGAGGGAGTAAACTCTCCTCTTTGCACAGAATCTACAAAGAATCATTCTGCCTCTTTTCGTTTTTTTCATTGTGCAAACTCCTCTTTCCAGCAACTTTCCACCGTATAAAATTTAACAAAATTCAATACCCATTACTTCATAAAAAAACAATATTCATTCCTCATTATATCAAATTTAGCAAACAAGAATACATACAGAGTACTCCCTCTGTCCCGTTTTGTTTGAGCCGATTCCTTTTTCACGCATTTTAAGAAAATGTAACAGGTGGCTTACTTTCTGTCAGCTTCTTCAGGAAAGATGGAGTATAAATATTAGAGTAATACATAAAATATTACTACCGAGTTATTGGGAGTATTACTATATTATACTTTAATGAAAACACATGAAATTACTGTTGGTAGTGTCAAAAAAGTTACATAAAGCAGTGGGTTCATGAGTATTTATAATATTTGTTTAATATAAAAGAAGTAATGTTAGTGGGTGTAATAGTGAAAAGCTGTGTTAAAAAATAGTAAGTATAGTAGGTTCATTAGTTTTGGGACGTCCCAAAAAGGAAAGTGTGTCAATCTTTTTGGGATGGAGGGAGTAGTACTAAGTGGAAAAGGTGTACCCAGCATCTCTAAATCACCTGGCCTAAATTTACCCAGCACCTTTAGATCTTATGTATTGGTAGTAATGTTAATCTATGAACTTTCTTGTAACATATAAATAACTAAACATTTTCTCAATTCTAGTTTGTGGCAGGCTATTTCTGCTCGATATCCATATCTGATTGATTGCCTGATTTGAGTTGTCATCTAGTTCTAATAAGTCTCACTGTGAGTTGTCATAGCCGAATTAAAACACAGTACTGACAACTGACAAGTCAAGTCAGGGAAACAGATATGGATATGATAGTATGGATATTGGATATGATAGTATGGATATGGAGCATAATATGCCTGCCACCCCAATACGCTTCATGCAATCTCTCCCCTCTCTCTCAATCACTTTCCTCTCTCTTTCTCTCTCTCACAAACTCACTTCACTCTCTCGCACCAATTACTTACACAAGTTGACAAGCACAATAAGTGTCAGTGGAGTGTATATCACTCTATTGTGACAGTGTACACTCATAGAGTCTACAGTCTAGTTATAGAGTCTAGAGTCTACGACTCTCCACTCTACGCACATGCATATCCATAATCCAATCAAATACGTTGTCGTTTATTTGTTAGAGAAATGAATAAAAAACGTTAAATATTAATAAATATTTATTATAAACGTTAAATATTTAATAAATATTTATTAAAAAATATTGTTTATTTATATTTTTGTTAATTCATTTATAATAAATAAATTAATATTTTTGATATAATTTTGTAGTTGGGTTAATATTTTGCTTACAATAATATAGTATAAATTTTTCCACTTATATCATTAATTAATATATTAAAAACTACTCCCTCGGTTCCTTAATGTTTTTCCTGTTTTGACTGTACACGTTTGCCAACACACACAATTCATCATTAATATCTTTAATTTCGTATTAGTATTAAATATAAAAACTTTACTGTATTAAACTATTCATAAATACGAATCCAACAAGATCACTCATGACTATATTTGGTCTTATAGATTAGACGTAAATTAGTAATTTGACTCATGTTATGAACAGTCCCGACATATGAAATAAGAATGATTAATGATATTATGAGACGGAGGGAGTAGTAATAGTGTTAAATTTTAAAAAAATAACTTTTTTATTTATCAAAAAACAAGAGGCATATTATATATGAACATACTAGAAGATTTCTTATTATCCTTAACCAATTCTTCTTCTAACAAATTAATAGGTAGAAAGTGTTATTCCGTCTCTCCCCTTCATTTATATAACTTTTTTATGAGTGTTTGATACGTATTTTAAGGTTTTAAGGTGCATAAATAGGATATTTCCATAACTTATTTTTACAATTTTTTTTTTTGTATAAAAGTGTGGTAAAAATTTGAGAATCAAACTCCTATTTTTCGATTTTATATGAATTTTACAAGATGATGATGAATAGTAATGAATAGTGTTTTACGTTTATTTTCATGTTTTGTTCATGGTTTTTAGACTTTGTTAAGAGTACCCAATGCTATTATAAGGTTTACAAACCTTTGTTAGTGTTTTGATAGCATGAAAGAAGGTATAAATCTTTAGTAGATTTTGGAGATTTGATGATTTTATTTTATAAAGTTAAAGAATATAATTATTTTGGAAAAATTTAAAAAATGTTCTCTTCGTTTTTTATTTTTTATTTTTTATTTTGGACAAAAAGAAATCAATCCATTAATCAAAAGCAATAATATGACATTTCCAATCAAATACGTTTACGTTTATTTGCTAGAGAAATGAATAAAAAACGTTAAATATTAATAAATATTATTTTAAATGTTAAATATTTAATAAATATTTATTAATAAATACTATTGTTTACTAATATTTTGGTTAATTCATTTTTAATAAATAAATCAATATTTTTTATTAAAATTATTATTTAAAATTATTATTTTTAAGATTTTCGTTTTTTGAATTAAAATACACAATAAATATTTTAATTTACAAAAAGAAAATTTAAAAAATGATAATTTTAAATACCCCACTTGAAAAATGTGCGAAAAAAATCAAACTTTCTACGGGCGACTGGGCGAGTACAACTTAGTGAGAGAGAGAAAGAGAGAGGAAAGTGATTGAGAGATAGAGAGGAGAGACTGCACTGTAGGAGGAGAGAAATTTGTGGCAGGCCTATTCCATATCCATATCTAATTCCTTGAGTTGTTATGGGAGGGGAGAAATTTGTGGGAGGCTATTTCTGCTCGATATGATTACCTGACTTGAGTTGTCTAGTTCTAATAAGTCTCACCGTGAGTTGTCATAGTCGAATTAAAACACTAGTACTGACAACTGACAAGTCAAGTCAGGGAAACAGATATGGATATGATAGTATGGATATTGGATATGATAGTATGGAGCAGAATACGCCTGCCACCCCAATACGCTTCATGCAGTCTCTCCTCTCTTTCTCAATCACTTTCCTCTCTCTTTCTCTCTCTCACAAACTCACTTCACTCTCTCGCACCAATTACTTACACAAGTTGACAAGCACAGTAAGTGTCAGTGGAGTGTATATCACTCTATTGTGACATTATACACTCATAGAGTCTACAGTCTAGTTATAGAGTCTAGAGTCTACGACTCTCCACTCTACGCACATGCATATCCATAATCCAATCAAATACGTTGTCGTTTATTTGTTAGAGAAATGAATAAAAAACGTTAAATATTAATAAATATTTATTATAAACGTTAAATATTTAATAAATATTTATTAAATATTTAATAAATATTTATTATAAACCTTTGTTAGTGTTTTGATAGCATGAAAGAAGGTATAAATCTTTAGTAGATTTTGGAGATTTGATGATTTTATTTTATAAAGTTAAAGAATATAATTATTTTGGAAAAATTTAAAAATATTCTCTTCGTTTTTTATTATATGATATTTCCAATCAAATACGTTGTCGTTTATTTGCTAGAGAAATGAATAAAAAACGTTAAATATTAATAAATATTATTATAAATGTTAAATATTTAAAAAATATTTATTAATAAATACTATTGTTTAAACTTGATATGTCAAATTATACCTAACCGCAAGCGCACGGTGTCTATTTCTAGTACAGATGGCAAGCGGGTCGAATCCACAAGGAGACAGGTTCTTCTAATTCCTTTTCAGTTATCGCTAATTGTTTCAGGGACAAACGATTATTGAAGAATATTAATTAACTAATTAAACAAGATTAACACTAATTAAACAGATGATAAACAAATTATTTAAAACCTAGGGCAATCAGGTCCACCATGCTTACACAATTGGCTCTTAAGCTAAAGCAATCAATGTGATCCTATAACTAGAGTATGTTAATCTCTTTCAAGCATTAACACTCTCGAAACATTCAACACAATTAACCACTTTTAGTAATTCAATCAATCAGGTAATTAGAGTCAAGTTAATCTCTTCCAAGAATTAACGCTCTCAGAAATCCAATGATGCTTCCGCACTCAAATTCAATTCTGCTAATCGTATGTGTGCATCTAGTAAGTAAATCTCTCGATCCATACTCCTATTTGCATATAATTAATCCATGATATTGGCCAATTACACAAATTAATGATTAAAACATATCAATCAGAATTAACCATAACCAATCAAACCACTATGAAAATCATGCCAATATTAGTGCAAACATGGTTTCCCTTTAAGCCCTAGAAATAACTACTCGCTAATAATTAAACAAGTAAAACAACTAGTAAAACAAGAAAACATAATTAAACTAATAAGAACAAAAAAAGATTAAGAGAACAAAACCTTCAAACTTCAATGTTGTCACCCAAAAGAAGAGTCATGGTGTTTCTCTACATCTCCAACTAATAATAATACTAATCTACTCTAAACTATATTATCTGTTCCAATATTACATCCCTAATAATGTGTCCCAAGATGTGTTTATATAGCCTCTTGAAGTCTTGCCCAGCAAGAAAATACCAAGACAGAATTATAATAGAATTTCTGCAAAATACGTTTCCTAAACTGATTCTGTTTTTAAGGAAAATTCGTAGCTGACTTTTCTTCAGTATTTCTGGAACGTTCCAATCGTAATTGGACCTCTGGACCACTTTAGAATGATAGAGAATCTCGTTAGCTTCGCGTGGACTGCTTATGGGCCTCAAACGGAGTTGTAGAACTCAAGATATGGCCAAAATAGTAAAAACTGTAATTTTTCAGCACCGCGCGCGTGCAACCTGCGCCCATCAGTCTGTTCTTCGCGCAACCTGCGCCCACCACGCGCAACCTGCTCGTGTAACACCTGTCCCATATTATAGAAAATCTCCCAAGCTTCGCGTGGGCAGTAAGATCGCGGAAAACGGACTTCTAGAACTCCAGATATGTCCAAAACAGTGTAGACTGCGCAACCGTCTCAGAAATCCGAATTTTAATCAATTTATTCTCCAAAAACGATAGAAGCATCAACCTTAATCAACATTCTCGTAAATCTGCACAACTAAACAAAACACATCAAAACCACCACAAACTTGAGTCCAAGACAATCAATTTAAGCCGATATGGAACGCTCCAAGTGGATATAACTCCACTTATCACACCCCCAAACTTAAACCGATGCTTGTCCTCAAGCATAAACAATTACAACTAACTAACTAACTAGTACCACTTCCGTAGGTGATCACGGTTGCATTTGGCATATGCAACAAGCCCTTTAAACCCCTAGACAGCCCTAGTGGACGAGTAAGGTCTCGTGGGGGCCTATAGTGAATGTACCCACAAAATCCATGTAACCTAATACAATGCAATGCATGAATGCAACTAATATGAAAATACAAATAATCTAGTACTAATATCCTACCATACCTTCAAATCCTCTCATGCCATATCAACTTAAGAATCAAAGTAAATACGCAATGTCTTGGTGTCGAAAGTGCAAGTATTCACATAGTCTACTCAATGAACATGCATAAGTTCTCACAAGTCAATGTCAAGTGTAAGAATAAGTTAGTAAACATGCTAAGCCTACAAAAGTACATCTTTGAGACAAAACTCGGGATCTCATACGCAAAAACAGGCAAACACTCACAATCCACTCATAAAAGAATATTCACTCAAGAACAAGGGTAAGTGTATCACTCAATTCCAACAAAATCGTAAACATGCTTGACATTTGGTATCAATCTAACTCTTAACACAACATACATCAATGACAATAATCAAAAGGTCTTCATTTGGGTTGTAACGGGGCTAGGGACAGGGTATGTCAAATAAGCCAAAACAGGTGAAGTGTCAAAAGCTAGTAAGTACCATAATAAATCATACACAACACTATGTTTCCCCCACATAAATTTTACTAAAAAAACTCGACTAGTCGACTAAAGTAGGATCACAACAAACACAAACATGCTCTCATTATATATTTTTTTCTTTTTTCTTTTTTTTTTCTTTTTTTTTTCGAGAGCTAAATAAAACAATAATATAAACAATAACAATGATCCCACAATTTATTACATATGCTGACTATCAAGTAAACAAACCCAGTTTTCAATATTTCCCCCAAAAGTACGACCAACAATAAACCCTTCCTTGCACACCTTATTACTCCCTTAAGCACTATACTAGCCTTTGACAATTGGGTTCAAGTTAATGTAAGGCCAATACAAGAAAAAGATATAGGCAAGTAATGTGGTATGTCACCGAAAGAATAGGATTAAGCTCAATGGGTTAACTAATTGATCATGTTAATATGGTGTGGTAATATGGAAAAATATGCGGTTATTCCTAAATGCCTTTATCATTTTAATCGTCAAATAATGTCATGCATTTCAAGAAAAACCTCAAACAACTGCTAGCAATGCAAACAATCCGTGGACACTCAAGCAAACGAATAAATTGCAAAAAATATGCAATATGGCTCAAAATCTCACTTGGTGGAAAAACATACTCAATCCCAAGCAAAAATCTCTCTAATGCACCGACTTGTGTTCAAAGCATGCAAACTAAATCATCTTGCACATATTCATGTCATTCCAATCACTTACAACATTCAATAAGTCTACTAGTTTCAACTTACTAGTGTATGTGTGTGCACAAGAACAAAGCATATCACTTCTCAATCAAAAGCATCAACAACACAAAATTCTTTAGTAGATTTTGGAGATTTGATGATTTTATTTTATAAAGTTAAAGAATGTAATTATTTTGGAAAAATTTAAAAAATAATCTTTTCGTTTTTTATTATATGACATTTCCAATCAAATACGTTGTCGTTTATTTGCTAGAGAAATGAATAAAAAACGTTAAATATTAATAAATATTATTATAAATGTTAAATATTTAATAAATATTTATTAATAAATACTATTGTTTATTAATATTTTTGTTAATTTATTTATAATAAATAAATCAATATTTTTGATTAAAATTATTATTTTTAAGATTTTCGTTTTTTGAATTAAAATACACAATAAATATTTTAATTTACAAAAAGAAAATTTAAAAAATAATAATTTTAAATACACCACTTGAAAAATGTGCGAAAAAAATCAAACTTTCTACGGGCGATTGGGCGAGTACAAGTTAGTGAGTGTTAGATATAATTGATGTGATTTAATGTCAGTGTTTAAGTGTTACAGGTAAAGAGAGTTTAACTTGTTATTTGAAAGCAGTTGGAACAGAGTTTGAGCATACGCTGATTGCTGGAAGTGCAAACACTGACAGAGGAAAGCGTAAACACTGCTAGCTGAATACATGGAAGCGCAAACACTGTTAGCTTTGAGAGCAACAGAGTTTGTTAAAGTCTGTCTACAGGAAGTGTCTGCAAGTCAACAGAGTTTGAAGATTAATTTAATATTTATATGGAAGCGATATCTTTGAAGATTGGATAGCTGTCAAAGAGATTGAGTTGACTTAGAAGACGTGTAGCAATCGTAATTGATATCAATTGTATAGCTTAATTTTAGGAGAATCAATTAACGATTGTACGTAGCTGTATATCATATAAATACAGTTAGGTTAACTCTAGAAGGGTATCCATCGTGAACGAATATCTTCTTGTAACCTAAGCAGCTCTCTGTGATATTTTACATCACTGAGAGAGGAATTATTAATTCCAAACAGTTTTAAGAGTTAAAACGTGTGTTCTTGTTATTTACTCATACGGTACTTGATTATATATTGTGTATTCGACCTAACAAGTGGTATCAGAGCCAAATCTGTTACTTTATTACAGAAAAAGATCCAAACACAATAGTAATCAATGGCAGAGATACCTCCACCATCTGAGAAAGCCCCTACTACTGTTAGTAGGTATGAAACAATTAGGGTTCCTATACTTAGGCCATTAGAGTATGCAATTTGGAAGGTGAAGATGACCATGTTTCTGGAGGCTACAGATCCAGAATATCTGGATAGAATTTATGAAGGTCCTCACAAACCTACAAAGTTATCTGCTGCTGCTGCTGGTGAGGAATCAAAGGTCATTCCAAAAGAAAAGAAAGATCTAACTGCTGAGGATCTTTCATCTATTGCAAAGGATGCAAAAGTAAGGCATTTACTTCACAGTGCTTTAGACAATGTTATGTCTAATAAAGTGATTAATTGCACAACTGCAAAAGAGATATGGGATGCACTTGAGGTTAGGTGTCAAGGAACTCCTGCAATCAAGAAAAACAGAAGAAACATACTCACTCAGGAGTATGAGCACTTTGAGACAAAGTCTGAAGAAACCATGACAGAAACATTTGACAGATTCTGTAAATTGCTCAATAATTTGTCATTGGTTAACAAAGAGTGTGATTCAGAAGACTCAAATCTCAAGTTTCTTCTTTCTCTACCTGAAAAATGGGATGTGAAAACAACCACCATAAGAGATAACTATGAACTTGGTGAAACAGAGATTGATGAAATTTATGGACTGCTCAAAACCCATGAATTGGAATTGGAGCAGAGAAACAAAAGATCAAGTAAAAAGTCAAAGTCTGTTGCTCTTAAGGTTGAGGAGAAACCATCAAAGAAGGAAGCATCAAGGAGAAAGGCAAAAGGAAAAGCTTTAGTCATACATTCAGAAAGTGAGTCATCAAACACTGATATTGACTCAAACACATATGAAACATCTGATTCTGAAGATGATGAGGAGATGATGCAAATGGCTGCATTGATGGTAAAAACTTTCAAGAAGATGGGATTCAAGAACTTCAAGAAGGGAAAGAGATTCTCCAAGGACTACTCAAAGAATTACAAGAAAAATTTCAAGAAAACTGAGGGAAAGGACTTCAAATCTGGTAAGAAAGATAAGTCTGAGATTCAATGCTACAAGTGTAAGGAGATGGTTTACTATGCTCCTGAGTGCAAGAAGGGTAAAACTGAAAAGGCACTCTACACCAAAGGCAGAGATTGGGCAGACACTTCAGATTCAGATGAGGAAGTCAACTATGCACTCATTGCTACTACTCAACATGAAGATGATGATCTCAAGGTACCCCCAACTACCTATGCTTATAATACTGATAATATAACTGAATTGAGAATTTATCTTAAAGCATTGCATATCAGTTATAGGGATCAGACTTTAGAAAATGAAAGGATAAAGAATGAGTGCTCCCAACTCAAAGAAAGAAATAAACTTGTTGAGGAACAGCTAGAAAACATGAATAAAATTCAGAAAGAGAGAGATGATGCAGTGCTTATTGAACAGGAGTTGCTAGGTAAGTATAAGCAACTAGAATCTGAATTGGAGGATACTAAACACATTATTAAAACTTGGACACACTCTGGTAAAGATACTCAAGAAGTGTTTCAGTCAGATACAGTAGGTCTAGGTTACTCTGAAGGAGATGAACTTAGATTTGAAAATTTGGTAAAAGTTAGACCACATCGTCCATCTGAAGGAAATGTTATGGGAACAGGTGGACCTAAGACTGAAGCTGAGAAAAAGGCTGTTAAAGAATCATATGCTAAGACTTTTGTTAAAGAGGTTAATATTGGTTCAATGACAGATAAACAACTCAAGCATAAGCTTAAAGAGATAAAATCTGTCAACAAGCAGAGAATGCCTAAGAAAAACAGAAATGGAAAAATAGGCATAACATCAGGAATTAAGCCAATGCTTGCTTCATTAGCTCCTAGAAAGACATGCTTTAATTGTGGAAGCACTAATCATCTTGCTAGTTTCTGCAGTAAGAATAAGAACATTAATTCTTTGCCCTCTAAAACTGCAGTTAAAAATGATTATGTGAGAACTAGACCACAGACTTTATGTAAACACTGTGGAAGTACATGGCATTCTATTTACACTTGCAGAGATTATCATGCTATTTACTATAATTACTATGAACCCAAACCAAATTTGAAATGGGTTAAAGTAAACTCTGTAAATGTAAATTCTGAAAAAGTTAGCTTAAACTCTGATAATGTGAATTCCGCTGCAAAAGCTAACAGAATTAAGAAAGCCAAAGGATCCAAGCAAGTCTGGATCCTTAAAACTAACAATCAGTGATTGTTTGTGATTGCAGGGCACCAGGGTGAGTACCCTAGTCGTGGACAGTGGATGTTCAGGACACATGACTGGAAATAAAGCCCTGCTATCAGAGTATGAGGAGAAGGCTGGCCCAAAAGTTTCCTATGGAGATGGCAACATAGGACATACTCTGGGATATGGCAATATTAATCTAGGAAGTGTCATCATCACAAATGTAGCTCTGGTTCCAGGACTCGAGCATGATCTGCTATCTGTGAGTCAAATCTGTGACAGAGGATATCATGTGGATTTTCAGCCTGAATATTGTCAAGTCATCAGCAAATCTACAGGGAAAGTTGCTCTAGTTGGAAACAGACACAATAACATCTATGAAATTAAATTGTCAACAAACACTGATGGCAAAGCAGTGTGTCTGTCAACAAGAATATCCAGTGAAGAGAGTTGGAAGTGGCACAAGAAACTCTCTCATTTGAACCTGAACAACATCAATGAGCTAATCAAGAATGATCTTGTAAGAGGTCTACCAAGGTCTTTGTTGAATGTAGAAGGCCTGTGTGATTCTTGTCAAAAGGCCAAATAGAGAAAAGCCTCCTTCAAAAGCAAATCTGAGTCTTCAATTGTTGATCCTTATCATCTCCTACATGTGGATCTTTTTGGACCAGTGAATGTCATGTCTCTTGGAAAGAAGAAATATGCACTAGTCATTGTTGATGAATATACCAGATACACATGGGTATATTTTCTTGCAAAGAAGGATGAAACTGCATTAACACTGACAGAACATATAATCCAACTGGACAAAGGGTCAGAGAATCAAGTGAAAATAATCAGAAGTGACAATGGAACTGAATTCAGGAATTCATCAATGGAAGAATTTTGCAAGAGTAAAGGAATCAAACAAGAGTTTTCTGCACCTGGCACTCCACAACAAAATGGTGTAGTGGAGAGGAAGAACAGAACCTTGATAGAAGCTGCCAGAACCATGCTAGATGAAGCAAAATTGCCAACATACTTCTGGGCAGAAGCAGTTCAAACTGCTTGTTTTACTCAAAATGCAACACTGATCAACAAGCATGGCAAAACACCATATGAAATGGTGAAAAAGAAGAAGCCAAATCTAAAATATTTTCATATTTTTGGATGCAAGTGTTTTGTGTTGAAGACTCATCCTGAGCAGTTGACCAAATTTGATCTAAAAGCAGATGAAGGAATTTTTGTTGGCTATCCACTGTCAACTAAGGCATTCAGAGTTTATAATCTGAGAACTAGAGTGATCATGGAATCAATTCATGTGTCATTTGATGACAAGAAAATAACTGGACTTGAAGATGTCAATGAACATGATCTACTTCACTTTGAAAATGAAGACTTATTCTCTGAAAAAGTAAACTCTGATCAGACTGATCTGACAAACTCTGTTGATCTAAACTCTGAACCTCTAATGGTAAATACTGAAGAAACTCTTCAATCAGAGACAAGAGAAGAACCAGTTGAGGGGGAGCATGAAGAATCTCACCAAAGTGATAATTCAAACACTGATAGTGACTCAGTTGATAACTCTGAATCAAACACTGTTGATTCAAACTCTGATCGTTCAAATTCTGAGCAGTCACATTCAGGGGGAGCATCAAAAAATGATGAAAGGCACCAAGAAAATCAGGAGAGCATGGATCAAGGGGGAGGATCACATGATGACAGAAGCAATCTGCCTTCTGCAAGAAAATGGACTAAGTCACACACACCTGATTTGATTATTGGTGATCCAGATGCAAGAGTAAGGACAAGAAGTGCAACAACAAATGAATGTCTGTTTCATGCATTCTTGTCACAATCTGAGCCAAAGAAAGTAGAAGAAGCTCTTAAAGATGCTGACTGGATAACAGCAATGCAAGAAGAGCTAAATGAATTTGAGAGGAATGAAGTGTGGACCCTTGTACCAAGGCCAAAGATCAGATCCATTGTTGGTACTAAATGGGTTTTCAGAAATAAAACTGACAGTGATGGTGTGATCACAAGGAACAAAGCAAGACTGGTAGCTAAAGGCTATTCACAGCAGGAAGGAATAGATTATGATGAGACTTTTGCACCAGTTGCCAGATTGGAGGCAATAAGGATGTTTCTTGCCTATGCTTCTCACAAGAAATTCAAAGTTTTTCAAATGGATGTGAAAAGTGCTTTTCTGAATGGAAAACTTGAAGAAGAAGTATTTGTTGAACAACCACCTGGTTTTGTAGATCCAAAATATCCAGACTATGTCTACAGGTTAGACAAGGCACTCTATGGACTTAAGCAGGCACCAAGGGCATGGTATGAAACCCTTGCCAAATTTTTACTAGAAAGTGGGTTTCACAGAGGTACTATTGACAAAACTCTGTTTTACTTTCAATCTGATAGTGACTTGCTTTTAGTTCAGATATATGTGGATGACATCATTTTCGGATCTATTAATGATAAACTCTGTAAGAAGTTTGCCAAACTCATGCAGTCAAGATATCAAATGAGTATGATGGGAGAGCTTAGTTATTTTCTAGGCCTACAGGTGAAGCAAACAGATGATGGAATTTTTATAAATCAAGCAAAATATACCAGAAATCTTCTCAAGAAATTTGGTATGCTTGACTGCTCATCTACAACAACTCCCATGGCAACTGCAACAAAACTGGACAAAGATACAGGGTCATCAGTGGATATGACAAGTTACAGAGGGATGATTGGTTCTCTACTCTATTTAACAGCTAGTAGACCTGATATCATGTATGCCACTTGTCTGTGTGCAAGGTTTCAGGCAGATCCAAGGGAACCACATTTAACAGCTGTGAAGAGGATTTTCAAGTATCTCAAGGGCACTGTAACTTTAGGGCTGTGGTACCCAAGAGAATCAGATTTTAAGCTACTTGGTTACTCTGATGCAGATTTTGCAGGTTGTAAGATTGACAGAAAAAGCACAAGTGGAAGTTGTCAATTTCTGGGTGACAGACTTGTTTCCTGGTACAGCAAGAAACAGAAGTCAATATCTACATCTACAGCTGAAGCAGAGTATATTGCTGCTGGTAGTTGCTGTGCACAGATTCTGTGGATGAAGAATCAATTGCTGGATTATGGGTTAAGGTATAGTAAGATACCTATTTTTTGTGATAATCAAAGTGCTATTGCAATGACAGGTAATCCAGTACAACATTCAATGACAAAGCACATCAGCATAAGGTATCACTTCATCAGAGAGCATGTAGAGGAAGGCAACATTGAGCTTCACTTTGTGTCTACAGAACAACAACTTGCAGATATCTTCACCAAGCCATTGAGTGAAGCTACATTTACAAGACTGGTCAATGAACTAGGGATGGTATCTGGTTTTGACTAAACATGTTGGTTAGACTCAAACTTTTCTAATAAAATGTGTTGCTCATATTTCTTTAAATTGCTAAAGTGCTATGTGAACCTTGTTAATTAAACTCTGTCAGCATGATTGTTGGTCATACACTGTTAATATGTTTGTTAAACTCTGTGAATTCTGAGTTGATTTTTGTCTGAATGAAAATACCAATGAAGAAAAATGTATGGAGCATGATTCTCAGTGAAAAATCAAGATTCTTTCTGAGTCACTGTGATCTAATCAGAAATTGTGCAGTAAATTAACACAGCATGATACTGTTTCATATTTAGAGCATCTCTTAGTTTATTTGATCCTAAACTCTGAATCTATGAATACTGTATGCATTGCCTCTCATGAATAACTCTGATATTGATGAACTCTAAACTCTGATTAGTAACACTCTGTTTCCAAACCATACTTGATTCTTGATGATTCTTTGTTTGCACTTGTGAAAATTTTAAAACTTGAGATGTGTCATTGTTTAGTTTGGTGAGAAACAGTTCATGTCTGCACCCTGTGAGATTTTGAGCCGAATAAGTGATTGATACATTTTATATCAATCAGATTTTATTGCTGTGTGATGTTCATCAGTAAGTATGTTGCTCTAGAACTTGCATTAAACCATTTTGAGACTACATGATATATGTGTGCATGAAAATGATAAAGGCACTAGGATTAACCATCTTTCTTCAAACACTGTTCAAAACATCTTTGAACACTGATAATAAACACTGTTCATAAACACGACCCTTAGTAAACCCCTTTTGAGCCTAATTAACTGCTCATTTTTCTTGAATACTGAAGTATTAAGAGCAGTTATATTCTTTTGATAAATCAAATTCAAGCAGGTGAGTATTTCTCAAGAAAAGAAATCTTACTCAGTATATATATATATATGTAAATAAAAAAAAAAAAAAGAGGTATATATACTGATCATCTTGTACAAATATGTACTAACCGTTTGACTGAACATTTTGATCTGATAAATTGTTCAGTTAGGAATTCTCATTCGAAAAATATCTTTTCTCATCTGTTTGATTTTACTCAATTACAACCATGAACAAAGTCCTTTTGATTTGTGCATATATGTAATCAAAGTAGTGTAGATTTGGCGAAAATTCAAGCTTATGGTAGTATCTGCTTCTACTGATTGAATTTGAGCGAAAACACTTCACCTAAACACTTGTGTGCTGTGAGAGTTTGTGAGGAAATCCTTGACATGTAACTCACTGAATGATGCTTTGATAGTTATCTCCTGATCTTTTTGTCTATAATGACTGTGTGCTTACTTGGATAATCATGAACATAAACTGGAACAGAGACATTCAGATTTCTGTAATTAAGGAACTACAGAGTTTAGCATTCATCATATACTCTGTGTTTAATATGAGAGTTTGTGCATTCAGTGTTTATTGTTTTGATTTATGGATTTTATGAAATATTAGATGCTATAAAAATTGATTTGGTAAACTTTGCTACTCACACACAAAAATCACGACTGTGCATTTTTGAAAGGGTTTTTGTGACAAAGGTTGAAAATTTGACAAACACTGATTGATTGTGTTACGTACTCTAAGGTAAATTTTCATTAAGATAATTTGAAAATTTTGCAGTAAATGGAGTGGTTGACAACTGTTAATTAGTGTATTTAGTGGTAAAGTGTCTTGATAAACGGAACGACAACGGTAATAATGGCTTTTACTACGCGTGTATTAAGTGAACCGTTGCATGTATGACACGTGTTCCACTTTCACCCACTCACTCATCATTATGTACCACTTTCGCATTTCTCAAGGGAACAGTTGCGTGTTTTCAAGATAAAATGTTTGAGTTTAATTTTTAATTACTACTCAAATTACTTTTTGCTCAATCACATTCACTCACTCAAATTCACTTTACCAAAACAGAGAACTTCTTTGTTTTTCACTTTGGCATTTTCACAAACACCTTTCTGGCATATCATTTTCACAGTTGTTTTTTTGTTTATTTCTTGATCTAATGGCAACAAAACCTTTCACTTTGTTTGGTCTACGTTTTGTGCCTAACAATTATGCAGCTTTACTTGAGAATGACCGGGCTCCTGAGGCGTTTCACCTAATGCAAAATTTTCTTCGCGATTCTGAGATTGGGCAAGCGCTGGTTGAACCGGCTACTCTATCTGCTTCTCAGGTTGTTAACTTCTGGCAAAACTCAAGATATATAGAAGGAGGAGAGAATGGAACTCCGTCTATCATCTTCTCTCATGAAGAACAAGAGTTTGTGATTACTCCACAAACTGTTCGTGATGCCATGGATTTCGACACACATACTTCGTATGCTGTTGTCTCTGAGCAAAATCTGAGAGAGATGCTAACAGAGATTGGGTATATGGACTCACTTGCAAAGCTGGGCAGTGTGAGGAGGTCGAATCTGAGAAAAGAGTGGAACTTTTTCTTTGATTGTATCACCAGGACATTCCAGAAGAAGGTAACCAACTGGGATGCTATTCCAATGGACAGTCTGCAAATTGGGTATTCTCTACTCTATGGCAGTAATTTTGATTTTGGTAGATATGTATTAATGAATTTGGGTGATAAGTTGTCAGAGTCTACTACAGTTTACTTTGCTAGATTTTGTCAACTTTTGTTCAATGCATGTGTACCTGGGTTAACTGTTGATGAAGCTGATGAGATTCAACCTTTTCGAGTCACTAAGAGAATATTCTCTGATATGACTAACAAAGATGTTGGTAAAGACATACCTCCTTTCGTATTGCCACTTGCCTTACAGAATTTTGTCAGTCAGCCACAAGATTCTCCATCACCAAATCATGAATCACATGAAACACAACAACCAGAACCACAACCTATGCCTGAACCTTTAGCCACTGATCGTACAGAAAACATACCATCTCAACCTATACAATCATCTGAGCCAACCCAAACAACCACTGTTCATCCTATATCACCACAAACCCAAACTGAACCAATAAATCCAACACCAACAAACCCTGTCACTACTACTCACCCACAACCTCCATCTAAGTCCAAAAGGAAGAAGCATGCTGCACTTGATACAAAACATTCTAAGGCTAAACAGACATCTCCAAAGGCTGTTTATTCTAGAAGATTCAAAGAAAGAGCAAATAGACCTTCTACACCACCAGCTGAGGACAGTTCTAGTGAGGATGAAGAACTGGTTGCAGTGCCTCAAGCTAAGAGGAGAAGGCTCATTCTAACTGTTTCTGATGATGAGCATGTTGATGAGGCTCAAGAGAAAATCTCTATTGATATTCCTACTGGTGAGACAGAGGTTATCATAGAACCTATAATACCAGAATCAGAAGTCAAGATTGCTGAACCAGAATCTGCTAAGGTTCAAGAAAATGAAGATGTTAGAGATGCTTTGTCTCGCAAACTCAAACTCTGTCAAAGAAAGATCATCTTGATGATGAAGGTACTGCTGATAAGGGCTTAAGAAATGCAAATCCCAGACAAGGATATGGAAGGTCTTCAGGGTCAAAGCCAAATTTGGAGATAGATATAAATAGTCAGAGTACTTCTGGTACAAAGCCAAAGGATTTGTCATTCACTGACAATCCACAAACAGATGAAGAATTGGCTGCAAAACTTTTTCGTGAAGAGAATGCTGAAGCTACACTTGAGGATATACAAGCTGAAGAAAAGCTGTTGCAGAAAGAGCATTTAAAAGCTCAAAAGTCCAAGAAAGTGAAGAAAACTGTTAGAGCTTCAAAGCCTGTAATGAAAGGTATTGAGATCAAAGAAAAACTATCTGGTATTCAAGAAGAAGAAGAAGAAGAAGATAAAGGAAAACTGATTAGAAAGTCTTCTCTTGATGCCAAGCTGAAGTTAAAAGGAGTGATGGGTGAAGAGAGCAAGAACAAGATGATAGTTACAACCTCTGTTGATACACATGTTGTACAGAAGAGTGAAGACACAACCTCTGTTGCTGCACAAGCTGTGACTACACCAATATTGTCTTCTCAGTTGAAATCAACATTTGGAAAAGGTGTTCTTCGTGATTCAAGTCTAGAAGCTACAGTTCCAATGGATTTCACTGATGGTAGAGCTTTATCTGGTAAAATTGGATATACCAAAGGAGGTATAGGCTCACATAGAGATAAAAGACAGAATGTTGCTCCCAGAGATCCTTCTTTATTGTCTGTTCCAGGTCGTGGTGTAACTCAAGAGAGTTTAGACAGACTGGAGTCAGTACAGCTTGTTCATCAAAAGAGTTTAGGAAAGGATTTCCTGTTATACTTCATGGCTGATGGAACAGTGTTCAAGATTGCTGAGAATGATATTGATTTAAAATTCTGGGAAGAACTAGAGTATGTTCTGTATATTTTCAGAGTAAGAAATCAAAGAGCTCAATCAGTTGCAAATGTGCTCAGACAAAAGATGATTCAGAATCTTGCAAGAAGACATATGAAATACAACAGCAAGTATGTTCCAAAGTACAGAGACTGGAATGGGAATCTGATAGAAATGCAGAAGGGAACTACAAAGCTAAAGACTGATCTTGGGATTACTGTTCTGGATTTTAATGTAAAGTCTGAAGAAGTGAAGTTTATCAGGTTGGGAAATGAAATGAGAAGAAACAAGATCTATGATCTCAGAGCTGCTATTTTTCAAACTGATGAGAATGATCCAGATTTAAGAGAGATCAAGGTAGCTATGGAGATTGAACTTGAAAATGCTGAGAGGAGATTGTTGATTGATTATCTCAGAACAACTCCAGATCTTGAGGAGGTTAGGTAGACAGATTTTGTAAGTAATTTGAATTTTTCAGTTGATTTTGTTAAGTCAAGTTTAAACTCTGATTATATGTTAAACACTGTGTTTTTATTTGTTCGTTTTGACATCATCAATTACTGTAAACTTGTACATTTTTCTAATGAACAAGTTGGGGGAGATTGTTAGATATAATTGATGTGATTTAATGTCAGTGTTTAAGTGTTACAGGTAAAGAGAGTTTAACTTGTTATTTGAAAGCAGTTGGAACAGAGTTTGAGTATACGCTGATTGCTGGAAGCGCAAACGCTGACAGAGGAAAGCGTAAACACTGCTAGCTGAATACATGGAAGCGCAAACACTGTTAGCTTTGAGAGCAACAGAGTTTGTTAAAGTCTGTCTACAGGAAGCGTCTGCAAGTCAACAGAGTTTGAAGATTAATTTAATATTAATATGGAAGCGATATCTTTGAAGATTGGATAGCTGTCAAAGAGATTGAGTTGACTTAGAAGACGTGTAGCAATCGTAATTGATATCAATTGTATAGCTTAATTTTAGGAGAATCAATAAACGATTGTACGTAGCTGTATATCATATAAATACAGTTAGGTTAACCCTAGAAGGGTATCCATCGTGAAAGAATATCTTCTTGTAACCTAAGCAGCTCTCTGTGATATTTTACATCACTGAGAGAGGAATTATTAATTCCAAACAGTTTTAAGAGTTAAAACGTGTGTTCTTGTTATTTACTCATACGGTACTTGATTATATATTGTGTATTCGACCTAACAGTGAGAGAGAGAAAGAGAGAGGAAAGTGATTGAGAGAGAGAGGGGAGAGACTGCACTGTAGGAGGAGAGAAATTTGTGGCAGGCCTATTCCATATCCATATCTGATTCCTTGAGTTGTTATGGGAGGGGAGAAATTTGTGGGAGGCTATTTCTGCTCGATATGATTACCTGACTTGAGTTGTCTAGTTCTAATAAGTCTCACCGTGAGTTGTCATAGTCGAATTAAAACACTAGTACTAACAACTGACAAGTCAAGTCAGGGAAACAGATATGGATATGATAGTATGGATATTGGATATGATAGTATGGAGCAGAATACGCCTGCCACCCCAATACGCTTCATGCAGTCTCTCCTCTCTTTCTCAATCACTTTCCTCTCTCTTTCTCTCTCTCACAAACTCACTTCACTCTCTCGCACCAATTACTTACACAAGTTGACAAGCACAGTAAGTGTCAGTGGAGTGTGTATCACTCTATTGTGACATTATGCACTCATAGAGTCTACAGTCTAGTTATAGAGTCTAGAGTCTACGACTCTCCACTCTACGCACATGCATATCCATAATCCAATCAAATACGTTGTCGTTTATTTGTTAGAGAAATGAATAAAAAACGTTAAATATTAATAAATATTTATTATAAACGTTAAATATTTAATAAATATTTAATAAATATTTAATAAATATTTATTATAAACCTTTGTTAGTGTTTTGATAGCATGAAAGAAGGTATAAATCTTTAGTAGATTTTGGAGATTTGATGATTTTATTTTATAAAGTTAAAGAATATAATTATTTTGGAAAAATTTAAAAAATATTCTCTTCGTTTTTTATTATATGATATTTTCAATCAAATACGTTGTCGTTTATTTGCTAGAGAAATGAATAAAAAACGTTAAATATTAATAAATATTATTATAAATGTTAAATATTTAAAAAATATTTATTAATAAATACTATTGTTTAAACTTGATATGTCAAATTATACCTAACCGCAAGCGCACGGTGTCTATTTCTAGTACAGATGGCAAGCGGGTCGAATCCACAAGGAGACAGGTTCTTCTAATTCCTTTTCAGTTATCGCTAATTGTTTCAGGGACAAACGATTATTGAAGAATATTAATTAACTAATTAAACAAGATTAACACTAATTAAACAGATGATAAACAAATTATTTAAAACCTAGGGCAATCAGGTCCACCATGCTTACACAATTGGCTCTTAAGCTAAAGCAATCAATGTGATCCTATAACTAGAGTATGTTAATCTCTTTCAAGCATTAACACTCTCGAAACATTCAACACAATTAACCACTTTTAGTAATTCAATCAATCAGGTAATTAGAGTCAAGTTAATCTCTTCCAAGAATTAACGCTCTCAGAAATCCAATGATGCTTCCGCACTCAAATTCAATTCTGCTAATCGTATGTGTGCATCTAGTAAGTAAATCTCTCGATCCATACTCCTATTTGCATATAATTAATCCATGATATTGGCCAATTACACAAATTAATGATTAAAACATATCAATCAGAATTAACCATAACCAATCAAACCACTATGAAAATCATGCCAATATTAGTGCAAACATGGTTTCCCTTTAAGCCCTAGAAATAACTACTCGCTAATAATTAAACAAGTAAAACAACTAGTAAAACAAAAAACATAATTAAACTAATAAGAACAAAAAAAAGATTAAGAGAACAAAACCTTCAAACTTCAATGTTGTCACCCAAAAGAAGAGTCATGGTGTTTCTCTACATCTCCAACTAATAATAATACTAATCTACTCTAAACTATATTATCTGTTCCAATATTACATCCCTAATAATGTGTCCCAAGATGTGTTTATATAGCCTCTTGAAGTCTTGCCCAGCAAGAAAATACCAAAACAGAATTATAATAGAATTTCTGCAAAATACGTTTCCTAAACTGATTCTGTTTTTAAGGAAAATTCGTAGCTGACTTTTTTTCAGTATTTCTGGAACGTTCCAATCGTAATTGGACCTCTGGACCACTTTAGAATGATAGAGAATCTCGTTAGCTTCGCGTGGACTGCTTATGGGCCTCAAACGGAGTTGTAGAACTCAAGATATGGCCAAAATAGTAAAAACTGTAATTTTTCAGCACCGCGCGCGTGCAACCTGCGCCCATCAGTCTGTTCTTCGTGCAACCTACGCCCACCACGCGCAACCTGCTCGTGCAACACCTGTCCCATATTATAGAAAATCTCCCAAGCTTCGCGTGGGCAGTAAGATCGCTGAAAACGGACTTCTAGAACTCCAGATATGTCCAAAACAGTGTAGACTGCGCAACCGTCTCAGAAATCCGAATTTTAATCAATTTATTCTCCAAAAACGATAGAAGCATCAACCTTAATCAACATTCTCGTAAATCTGCACAACTAAACAAAACACATCAAAACCACCACAAACTTGAGTCCAAGACAATCAATTTAAGCCGATATGGAACGCTCCAAGTGGATATAACTCCACTTATCACACCCCCAAACTTAAACCGATGCTTGTCCTCAAGCATAAACAATTACAACTAACTAACTAACTAGTACCACTTCCGTAGGTGATCACGGTTGCATTTGGCATATGCAACAAGCCCTTTAAACCCCTAGGCAGCCCTAGTGGACGAGTAAGGTCTCGTGAGGGCCTATAGTGAATGTACCCACAAAATCCATGTAACCCAATACAATGCAATGCATGAATGCAACTAATATGAAAATACAAATAATCTAGTACTAATATCCTACCATACCTTCAAATCCTCTCATGCCATATCAACTTAAGAATCAAAGTAAATACGCAATGTCTTGGTGTCGAAAGTGCAAGTATTCACATAGTCTACTCAATGAACATGCATAAGTTCTAACAAGTCAATGTCAAGTGTAAGAATAAGTTAGTAAACATGCTAAGCCTACAAAAGTACATCTTTGTGACAAAACTCGGGATCTCATACGCAAAAACAGGCAAACACTCACAATCCACTCATAAAAGAATATTCACTCAAGAACAAGGGTAAGTGTATCACTCAATTCCAACAAAATCGTAAACATGCTTGACATTTGGTATCAATCTAACTCTTAACACAACATACATCAATGACAATAATCAAAAGGTCTTCATTTGGGTTGTAACGGGGCTAGGGACAGGGTATGTCAAATAAGCCAAAACAGGTGAAGTGTCAAAAGCTAGTAAGTACCATAATAAATCATACACAACACTATGTTTCCCCCACATAAATTTTACTAAGAACACTCGACTAGTCGACTAAAGTAGGATCACAACAAACACAAACATGCTCTCATTATATATTTTTTTCTTTTTTCTTTTTTTTTCTTTTTTTTTCTTTTTTTTTCTTTTTTTTTCGAGAGCTAAATAAAACAATAATATAAACAATAACAATGATCCCACAATTTATTACATATGCTGACTATCAAGTAAACAAACCCAGTTTTCAATATTTCCCCCAAAAGTACGACCAACAATAAACCCCTCATTGCACACCTTATTACTCCCTTAAGCACTATACTAGCCTTTGACAATTGGGTTCAAGTTAATGTAAGGCCAATACAAGAAAAAGATATAGGCAAGTAATGTGGTATGTCACCGAAAGAATAGGATTAAGCTCAATGGGTTAACTAATTGATCATGTAAATATGGTGTGGTAATATGGAAAAATATGCGGTTATTCCTAAATGCCTTTATCATTTTAATCGTCAAATAATGTCATGCATTTCAAGAAAGACCTCAAACAACTGCTAGCAATGCAAACAATCCGTGGACACTCAAGCAAACGAATAAATTGCAAAAAATATGCAATATGGCTCAAAATCTCACTTGGTGGAAAAACATACTCAATCCCAAGCAAAAATCTCTCTAATGCACCGACTTGTGTTCAAAGCATGCAAACTAAATCATCTTGCACATATTCATGTCATTCCAATCACTTACAACATTCAATAAGTCTACTAGCTTCAACTTACTAGTGTATGTGTGTGCACAAGAACAAAGCATATCACTTCTCAATCAAAAGCATCAACAACACAAAATTCTTTAGTAGATTTTGGAGATTTGATGATTTTATTTTATAAAGTTAAAGAATGTAATTATTTTGGAAAAATTTAAAAAATATTCTTTTCGTTTTTTATTATATGACATTTCCAATCAAATACGTTGTCGTTTATTTGCTAGAGAAATGAATAAAAAACGTTAAATATTAATAAATATTATTATAAATGTTAAATATTTAATAAATATTTATTAATAAATACTATTGTTTATTAATATTTTTGTTAATTTATTTATAATAAATAAATCAATATTTTTGATTAAAATTATTATTTTTAAGATTTTCGTTTTTTGAATTAAAATACACAATAAATATTTTAATTTACAAAAAGAAAATTTAAAAAATAATAATTTGAAATACACCACTTGAAAAATGTGCGAAAAAAATCAAACTTTCTACGGGCGACTGGGCGAGTACAAGTTAGTGAGAGAGAGAAAGAGAGAGGAAAGTGATTGAGAGAGAGAGGGGAGAGACTGCACTGTAGGAGGAGAGAAATTTGTGGCAGGCCTATTCCATATCCATATCTGATTCCTTGAGTTGTTATGGGAGGGGAGAAATTTGTGGGAGGCTATTTCTGCTCGATATGATTACCTGACTTGAGTTGTCTAGTTCTAATAAGTCTCACCGTGAGTTGTCATAGTCGAATTAAAACACTAGTACTGACAACTGACAAGTCAAGTCAGGGAAACAGATATGGATATGATAGTATGGATATTGGATATGATAGTATGGAGCAGAATACGCCTGCCACCCCAATACGCTTCATGCAGTCTCTCCTCTCTTTCTCAATCACTTTCCTCTCTCTTTCTCTCTCTCACAAACTCACTTCACTCTCTCGCACCAATTACTTACACAAGTTGACAAGCACAGTAAGTGTCAGTGGAGTGTATATCACTCTATTGTGACATTATACACTCATAGAGTCTACAGTCTAGTTATAGAGTCTAGAGTCTACGACTCTCCACTCTACGCACATGCATATCCATAATCCAATCAAATACGTTGTCGTTTATTTGTTAGAGAAATGAATAAAAAACGTTAAATATTAATAAATATTTATTAAAAACGTTAAATATTTAATAAATATTTAATAAATATTTAATAAATATTTTTTATAAACCTTTGTTAGTGTTTTGATAGCATGAAAGAAGGTATAAATCTTTAGTACATTTTGGAGATTTGATGATTTTATTTTATAAAGTTAAAGAATATAATTATTTTGGAAAAATTTAAAAAATATTCTCTTCGTTTTTTATTATATGATATTTTCAATCAAATACGTTGTCGTTTATTTGCTAGAGAAATGAATAAAAAACGTTAAATATTAATAAATATTATTATAAATGTTAAATATTTAAAAAATATTTATTAATAAATACTATTGTTTAAACTTGATATGTCAAATTATACCTAACCGCAAGCGCACGGTGTCTATTTCTAGTACAGATGGCAAGCGGGTCGAATCCACAAGGAGACAGGTTCTTCTAATTCCTTTTCAGTTATCGCTAATTGTTTCAGGGACAAACGATTATTGAAGAATATTAATTAACTAATTAAACAAGATTAACACTAATTAAACAGATGATAAACAAATTATTTAAAACCTAGGGCAATCAGGTCCACCATGCTTACACAATTGGCTCTTAAGCTAAAGCAATCAATGTGATCCTATAACTAGAGTATGTTAATCTCTTTCAAGCATTAACACTCTCGAAACATTCAACACAATTAACCACTTTTAGTAATTCAATCAATCAGGTAATTAGAGTCAAGTTAATCTCTTCCAAGAATTAACGCTCTCAGAAATCCAATGATGCTTCCGCACTCAAATTCAATTCTGCTAATCGTATGTGTGCATCTAGTAAGTAAATCTCTCGATCCATACTCCTATTTGCATATAATTAATCCATGATATTGGCCAATTACACAAATTAATGATTAAAACATATCAATCAGAATTAACCATAACCAATCAAACCACTATGAAAATCATGCCAATATTAGTGCAAACATGGTTTCCCTTTAAGCCCTAGAAATAACTACTCGCTAATAATTAAACAAGTAAAACAACTAGTAAAACAAAAAACATAATTAAACTAATAAGAACAAAAAAAAGATTAAGAGAACAAAACCTTCAAACTTCAATGTTGTCACCCAAAAGAAGAGTCATGGTGTTTCTCTACATCTCCAACTAATAATAATACTAATCTACTCTAAACTATATTATCTGTTCCAATATTACATCCCTAATAATGTGTCCCAAGATGTGTTTATATAGCCTCTTGAAGTCTTGCCCAGCAAGAAAATACCAAAACAGAATTATAATAGAATTTCTGCAAAATACGTTTCCTAAACTGATTCTGTTTTTAAGGAAAATTCGTAGCTGACTTTTTTTCAGTATTTCTGGAACGTTCCAATCGTAATTGGACCTCTGGACCACTTTAGAATGATAGAGAATCTCGTTAGCTTCGCGTGGACTGCTTATGGGCCTCAAACGGAGTTGTAGAACTCAAGATATGGCCAAAATAGTAAAAACTGTAATTTTTCAGCACCGCGCGCGTGCAACCTGCGCCCATCAGTCTGTTCTTCGTGCAACCTACGCCCACCACGCGCAACCTGCTCGTGCAACACCTGTCCCATATTATAGAAAATCTCCCAAGCTTCGCGTGGGCAGTAAGATCGCTGAAAACGGACTTCTAGAACTCCAGATATGTCCAAAACAGTGTAGACTGCGCAACCGTCTCAGAAATCCGAATTTTAATCAATTTATTCTCCAAAAACGATAGAAGCATCAACCTTAATCAACATTCTCGTAAATCTGCACAACTAAACAAAACACATCAAAACCACCACAAACTTGAGTCCAAGACAATCAATTTAAGCCGATATGGAACGCTCCAAGTGGATATAACTCCACTTATCACACCCCCAAACTTAAACCGATGCTTGTCCTCAAGCATAAACAATTACAACTAACTAACTAACTAGTACCACTTCCGTAGGTGATCACGGTTGCATTTGGCATATGCAACAAGCCCTTTAAACCCCTAGGCAGCCCTAGTGGACGAGTAAGGTCTCGTGAGGGCCTATAGTGAATGTACCCACAAAATCCATGTAACCCAATACAATGCAATGCATGAATGCAACTAATATGAAAATACAAATAATCTAGTACTAATATCCTACCATACCTTCAAATCCTCTCATGCCATATCAACTTAAGAATCAAAGTAAATACGCAATGTCTTGGTGTCGAAAGTGCAAGTATTCACATAGTCTACTCAATGAACATGCATAAGTTCTAACAAGTCAATGTCAAGTGTAAGAATAAGTTAGTAAACATGCTAAGCCTACAAAAGTACATCTTTGTGACAAAACTCGGGATCTCATACGCAAAAACAGGCAAACACTCACAATCCACTCATAAAAGAATATTCACTCAAGAACAAGGGTAAGTGTATCACTCAATTCCAACAAAATCGTAAACATGCTTGACATTTGGTATCAATCTAACTCTTAACACAACATACATCAATGACAATAATCAAAAGGTCTTCATTTGGGTTGTAACGGGGCTAGGGACAGGGTATGTCAAATAAGCCAAAACAGGTGAAGTGTCAAAAGCTAGTAAGTACCATAATAAATCATACACAACACTATGTTTCCCCCACATAAATTTTACTAAGAACACTCGACTAGTCGACTAAAGTAGGATCACAACAAACACAAACATGCTCTCATTATATATTTTTTTCTTTTTTCTTTTTTTTTCTTTTTTTTCTTTTTTTTTCTTTTTTTTTCGAGAGCTAAATAAAACAATAATATAAACAATAACAATGATCCCACAATTTATTACATATGCTGACTATCAAGTAAACAAACCCAGTTTTCAATATTTCCCCCAAAAGTACGACCAACAATAAACCCCTCATTGCACACCTTATTACTCCCTTAAGCACTATACTAGCCTTTGACAATTGGGTTCAAGTTAATGTAAGGCCAATACAAGAAAAAGATATAGGCAAGTAATGTGGTATGTCACCGAAAGAATAGGATTAAGCTCAATGGGTTAACTAATTGATCATGTAAATATGGTGTGGTAATATGGAAAAATATGCGGTTATTCCTAAATGCCTTTATCATTTTAATCGTCAAATAATGTCATGCATTTCAAGAAAGACCTCAAACAACTGCTAGCAATGCAAACAATCCGTGGACACTCAAGCAAACGAATAAATTGCAAAAAATATGCAATATGGCTCAAAATCTCACTTGGTGGAAAAACATACTCAATCCCAAGCAAAAATCTCTCTAATGCACCGACTTGTGTTCAAAGCATGCAAACTAAATCATCTTGCACATATTCATGTCATTCCAATCACTTACAACATTCAATAAGTCTACTAGCTTCAACTTACTAGTGTATGTGTGTGCACAAGAACAAAGCATATCACTTCTCAATCAAAAGCATCAACAACACAAAATTCTTTAGTAGATTTTGGAGATTTGATGATTTTATTTTATAAAGTTAAAGAATGTAATTATTTTGGAAAAATTTAAAAAATATTCTTTTCGTTTTTTATTATATGACATTTCCAATCAAATACGTTGTCGTTTATTTGCTAGAGAAATGAATAAAAAACGTTAAATATTAATAAATATTATTATAAATGTTAAATATTTAATAAATATTTATTAATAAATACTATTGTTTATTAATATTTTTGTTAATTTATTTATAATAAATAAATCAATATTTTTGATTAAAATTATTATTTTTAAGATTTTCGTTTTTTGAATTAAAATACACAATAAATATTTTAATTTACAAAAAGAAAATTTAAAAAATAATAATTTGAAATACACCACTTGAAAAATGTGCGAAAAAAATCAAACTTTCTACGGGCGACTGGGCGAGTACAAGTTAGTGAGAGAGAGAAAGAGAGAGGAAAGTGATTGAGAGAGAGAGGGGAGAGACTGCACTGTAGGAGGAGAGAAATTTGTGGCAGGCCTATTCCATATCCATATCTGATTCCTTGAGTTGTTATGGGAGGGGAGAAATTTGTGGGAGGCTATTTCTGCTCGATATGATTACCTGACTTGAGTTGTCTAGTTCTAATAAGTCTCACCGTGAGTTGTCATAGTCGAATTAAAACACTAGTACTGACAACTGACAAGTCAAGTCAGGGAAACAGATATGGATATGATAGTATGGATATTGGATATGATAGTATGGAGCAGAATACGCCTGCCACCCCAATACGCTTCATGCAGTCTCTCCTCTCTTTCTCAATCACTTTCCTCTCTCTTTCTCTCTCTCACAAACTCACTTCACTCTCTCGCACCAATTACTTACACAAGTTGACAAGCACAGTAAGTGTCAGTGGAGTGTATATCACTCTATTGTGACATTATACACTCATAGAGTCTACAGTCTAGTTATAGAGTCTAGAGTCTACGACTCTCCACTCTACGCACATGCATATCCATAATCCAATCAAATACGTTGTCGTTTATTTGTTAGAGAAATGAATAAAAAACGTTAAATATTAATAAATATTTATTAAAAACGTTAAATATTTAATAAATATTTAATAAATATTTAATAAATATTTTTTATAAACCTTTGTTAGTGTTTTGATAGCATGAAAGAAGGTATAAATCTTTAGTACATTTTGGAGATTTGATGATTTTATTTTATAAAGTTAAAGAATATAATTATTTTGGAAAAATTTAAAAAATATTCTCTTCGTTTTTTATTATATGATATTTTCAATCAAATACGTTGTCGTTTATTTGCTAGAGAAATGAATAAAAAACGTTAAATATTAATAAATATTATTATAAATGTTAAATATTTAAAAAATATTTATTAATAAATACTATTGTTTAAACTTGATATGTCAAATTATACCTAACCGCAAGCGCACGGTGTCTATTTCTAGTACAGATGGCAAGCGGGTCGAATCCACAAGGAGACAGGTTCTTCTAATTCCTTTTCAGTTATCGCTAATTGTTTCAGGGACAAACGATTATTGAAGAATATTAATTAACTAATTAAACAAGATTAACACTAATTAAACAGATGATAAACAAATTATTTAAAACCTAGGGCAATCAGGTCCACCATGCTTACACAATTGGCTCTTAAGCTAAAGCAATCAATGTGATCCTATAACTAGAGTATGTTAATCTCTTTCAAGCATTAACACTCTCGAAACATTCAACACAATTAACCACTTTTAGTAATTCAATCAATCAGGTAATTAGAGTCAAGTTAATCTCTTCCAAGAATTAACGCTCTCAGAAATCCAATGATGCTTCCGCACTCAAATTCAATTCTGCTAATCGTATGTGTGCATCTAGTAAGTAAATCTCTCGATCCATACTCCTATTTGCATATAATTAATCCATGATATTGGCCAATTACACAAATTAATGATTAAAACATATCAATCAGAATTAACCATAACCAATCAAACCACTATGAAAATCATGCCAATATTAGTGCAAACATGGTTTCCCTTTAAGCCCTAGAAATAACTACTCGCTAATAATTAAACAAGTAAAACAACTAGTAAAACAAAAAACATAATTAAACTAATAAGAACAAAAAAAAGATTAAGAGAACAAAACCTTCAAACTTCAATGTTGTCACCCAAAAGAAGAGTCATGGTGTTTCTCTACATCTCCAACTAATAATAATACTAATCTACTCTAAACTATATTATCTGTTCCAATATTACATCCCTAATAATGTGTCCCAAGATGTGTTTATATAGCCTCTTGAAGTCTTGCCCAGCAAGAAAATACCAAAACAGAATTATAATAGAATTTCTGCAAAATACGTTTCCTAAACTGATTCTGTTTTTAAGGAAAATTCGTAGCTGACTTTTCTTCAGTATTTCTGGAACGTTCCAATCGTAATTGGACCTCTGGACCACTTTAGAATGATAGAGAATCTCGTTAGCTTCGCGTGGACTGCTTATGGGCCTCAAACGGAGTTGTAGAACTCAAGATATGGCCAAAATAGTAAAAACTGTAATTTTTCAGCACCGCGCGCGTGCAACCTGCGCCCATCAGTCTGTTCTTCGTGCAACCTACGCCCACCACGCGCAACCTGCTCGTGCAACACCTGTCCCATATTATAGAAAATCTCCCAAGCTTCGCGTGGGCAGTAAGATCGCTGAAAACGGACTTCTAGAACTCCAGATATGTCCAAAACAGTGTAGACTGCGCAACCGTCTCAAAAATCCGAATTTTAATCAATTTATTCTCCAAAAACGATAGAAGCATCAACCTTAATCAACATTCTCGTAAATCTGCACAACTAAACAAAACACATCAAAACCACCACAAACTTGAGTCCAAGACAATCAATTTAAGACGATATGGAACGCTCCAAGTGGATATAACTCCACTTATCACACCCCCAAACTTAAACCGATGCTTGTCCTCAAGCATAAACAATTACAACTAACTAACTAACTAGTACCACTTCCGTAGGTGATCACGGTTGCATTTGACATATGCAACAAGCCCTTTAAACCCCTAGGCAGCCCTAGTGGACGAGTAAGGTCTCGTGAGGGCCTATAGTGAATGTACCCACAAAATCCATGTAACCTAATACAATGCAATGCATGAATGCAACTAATATGAAAATACAAATAATCTAGTACTAATATCCTACCATACCTTCAAATCCTCTCATGCCATATCAACTTAAGAATCAAAGTAAATACGCAATGTCTTGGTGTCGAAAGTGCAAGTATTCACATAGTCTACTCAATGAACATGCATAAGTTCTCACAAGTCAATGTCAAGTGTAAGAATAAGTTAGTAAACATGCTAAGCCTACAAAAGTACATCTTTGAGACAAAACTCGGGATCTCATACGCAAAAACAGGCAAACACTCACAATCCACTCATAAAAGAATATTCACTCAAGAACAAGGGTAAGTGTATCACTCAATTCCAACAAAATCGTAAACATGCTTGACATTTGGTATCAATCTAACTCTTAACACAACATACATCAATGACAATAATCAAAAGGTCTTCATTTGGGTTGTAACGGGGCTAGGGACAGGGTATGTCAAATAAGCCAAAACAGGTGAAGTGTCAAAAGCTAGTAAGTACCATAATAAATCATACACAACACTATGTTTCCCCCACATAAATTTTACTAAGAACACTCGACTAGTCGACTAAAGTAGGATCACAACAAACACAAACATGCTCTCATTATATATATATATATTTTTTTTTTCGAGAGCTAAATAAAACAATAATATAAACAATAACAATGATCCCACAATTTATTACATATGCTGACTATCAAGTAAACAAACCCAGTTTTCAATATTTCCCCCAAAAGTACGACCAACAATAAACCCCTCCTTGCACACCTTATTACTCCCTTAAGCACTATACTAGCCTTTGACAATTGGGTTCAAGTTAATGTAAGGCTAATACAAGAAAAAGATATAGGCAAGTAATGTGGTATGTCACCGAAAGAATAGGATTAAGCTCAATGGGTTAACTAATTGATCATGTAAATATGGTGTGGTAATATGGAAAAATATGCGGTTATTCCTAAATGCCTTTATCATTTTAATCGTCAAATAATGTCATGCATTTCAAGAAAGACCTCAAACAACTGCTAGCAATGCAAACAATCCGTGGACACTCAAGCAAACGAATAAATTGCAAAAAATATGCAATATGGCTCAAAATCTCACTTGGTGGAAAAACATACTCAATCCCAAGCAAAAATCTCTCTAATGCACCGACTTGTGTTCAAAGCATGCAAACTAAATCATCTTGCACATATTCATGTCATTCCAATCACTTACAACATTCAATAAGTCTACTAGCTTCAACTTACTAGTGTATGTGTGTGCACAAGAACAAAGCATATCACTTCTCAATCAAAAGCATCAACAACACAAAATTCTTTAGTAGATTTTGGAGATTTGATGATTTTATTTTATAAAGTTAAAGAATGTAATTATTTTGGAAAAATTTAAAAAATATTCTTTTCGTTTTTTATTATATGACATTTCCAATCAAATACGTTGTCGTTTATTTGCTAGAGAAATGAATAAAAAACGTTAAATATTAATAAATATTATTATAAATGTTAAATATTTAATAAATATTTATTAATAAATACTATTGTTTATTAATATTTTTGTTAATTTATTTATAATAAATAAATCAATATTTTTGATTAAAATTATTATTTTTAAGATTTTCGTTTTTTGAATTAAAATACACAATAAATATTTTAATTTACAAAAATAAAATTTAAAAAATAATAATTTTAAATACACCACTTGAAAAATGTGCGAAAAAAATCAAACTTTCTACGGGCGACTGGGCGAGTACAAGTTAGTGAGAGAGAGAAAGAGAGAGGAAAGTGATTGAGAGAGAGAGGGGAGAGACTGCACTGTAGGAGGAGAGAAATTTGTGGCAGGCCTATTCCATATCCATATCTGATTCCTTGAGTTGTTATGGGAGGGGAGAAATTTGTGGGAGGCTATTTCTGCTCGATATGATTACCTGACTTGAGTTGTCTAGTTCTAATAAGTCTCACCGTGAGTTGTCATAGTCGAATTAAAACACTAGTACTGACAACTGACAAGTCAAGTCAGGGAAACAAATATGGATATGATAGTATGGATATTGGATATGATAGTATGGAGCAGAATACGCCTGCCACCCCAATACGCTTCATGCAGTCTCTCCTCTCTTTCTCAATCACTTTCCTCTCTCTTTCTCTCTCTCACAAACTCACTTCACTCTCTCGCACCAATTACTTACACAAGTTGACAAGCACAGTAAGTGTCAGTGGAGTGTATATCACTCTATTGTGACATTATACACTCATAGAATCTACAGTCTAGTTATAGTGTCTAGAGTCTACGACTCTCCACTCTACGCACATGCATATCCATAATCCAATCAAATACGTTGTCGTTTATTTGTTAGAGAAATGAATAAAAAACTTTAAATATTAATAAATATTTATTATAAACGTTAAATATTTATTAATAATATTATATTTTTGTTAATTCATTTATAATAAATAAATTAATATTTTTGATATAGTTTTGTAGTTGGGTTAATATTTTGCTTACAATAATATAGTATAAATTTTTCCACTAATATCATTAATTAATATATTAAAAACTACTCCCTTGGTTCCTTAATGTTTTTCCTGTTTTGACTGTACACGTTTGCCAACACACACAATTCATCACTAATATCTTTAATTTCGTATTAGTATTAAATATAAAAACTTTACTGTATTAAACTATTCATAAATACGAATCCAACAAGTTCACTCATGACTATATTTGGTCTTATAGATTAGACGTAAATTAGTAATTTGACTCATGTTATGAACAGTCCCGACATATGAAATAAGAATGATTAATGATATTATGAGACGGAGGGAGTAATAATAGTGTTAAATTTAAAAAAAATCACTTTTTTATTTATCAAAAAACAAGAGGCATATTATATATGAACATACTAGAAGATTTCTTATTATCCTTAACCAATTCTTCGTATAACAAATTAATATGTATAACGTGTTATTCCGTCTCTCCCCTTCATTTATATAACTTTTTTTTTGAGTGTTTGATACGTATTTTAAGGTTTTAAGGTGCATAAATAGGATATTTCCATAACTTATTTTTACAATTTTCTATTTTTTTGTATAAAAGTGTGGTAAAAATTTGAGAATCAAACTCCTATTTTTCGATTTTATATGAATTTTACAAGATGATGATGAATAGTACTCCCTCCGTCCTTTTTGATTGTTAACATTTCACTTTTTCAAAACTTTCTGGCACGCATTTTAAGGTGCATTTTAAGGATATTTAAATAACTTTTTTTTAAAATTTTCTTTTTCTGTATAAAAATTTAATGTTTAAATTTTTATACAGAAAAAGAAAATTTTAAAAAAAAGTTATTTAACTATCCTTAAAATGCACCTTAAAATGCGTGCCAGAAAGTTTTGAAAAAGTGAAATGTTAACAATCAAAAAGGACGGAGGGAGTAATGAATAGTGTTTTACGTTTATTTTCATGTTTTGTTCATGGTTTTTAGACTTTGTTAAGAGTACCCAATGCTATTATAAGGTTTACAAACCTTTGTTAGTGTTTTGATAGCATGAAAGAAGGTATAAATCTTTAGTAGATTTTGGAGATTTGATGATTTTATTTTATAAAGTTAAAGAATATAATTATTTTGGAAAAATTTTAAAAATATTCTCTTCGTTTTTTATTATATGATATTTCCAATCAAATACGTTGTCGTTTATTTGCTAGAGAAATGAATAAAAAACGTTAAATATTAATAAATATTATTATAAATGTTAAATATTTAAAAAATATTTATTAATAAATACTATTGCTTATTAATATTTTTGTTAATTCATTTATAATAAATAAATCAATATTTTTGATTAAAATTATTATTTTTAAGATTTTCGTTTTTTGAATTAAAATACACAATAAATATTTTAATTTACAAAAAGAAAATTTAAAAAATAATAATTTTAAATACCCCACTTGAAAAATGTGCGAAAAAAATCAAACTTTCTACGGGCGACTGGGCGAGTACAAGTTAGTGAGAGAGAGAGAGAAAGAGAGAGAGGAGAGACTGCACTGTAGGAGGAGAGAAATTTGTGGCAGGCCTATTTCATATCCATATCTGATTCCTTGAGTTGTTATGGGAGGGGAGAAATTTGTGGGAGGCTATTTCTGCTCGATATGATTACCTGACTTCAGTTGTCTAGTTCTAATAAGTCTCACCGTGAGTTGTCATAGTCGAATTAAAACACTAGTACTGACAACTGACAAGTCAAGTCAGGGAAACAGATATGGATATGATAGTATGAATATTGGATATGATAGTATGGAGCGGAATACGCCTGCCACCCCAATACGCTTCATGCAATCTCTCATCTCTTTCTCAATCACTTTCCTATCTCTTTCTCTCTCTCACAAACTCACTTCACTCTCTCGCACCAATTACTTACACAAGTTGACAAGCACAGTAAGTATCAGTGGAGTGTATATCACTCTATTGTGACATTATACACTCATAGAGTCTACAGTCCAGTTATAGAGTCTAGAGTCTACGACTCTCCACTCTACGCACATGCATATCCATAATCCAATCAAATACGTTGTCGTTTATTTGTTAGAGAAATGAATAAAAAGCGTTAAATATTAATAAATATTTATTATAAACGTTAAATATTTAATAAATATTTATTAATAAATATTGTTTATTTATATTTTTGTTAATTCATTTATAATAAATAAATTAATATTTTTTATATAATTTTATAGTTGGGTTAATATTTTGCTTACAATAATATAGTATAAATTTTTCAACTAATATCATTAATTAATATATTAAAAACTACTCCCTCGGTTCCTTAATGTTTTTCCTGTTTTGACTGTACACGTTTGCCAACACACACAATTCATCATTAATATCTTTAATTTGGTATTAGTATTAAATATAAAAACTTTACTGTATTAAACTATTCATAAATACGAATCCAACAAGATCACTCATGACTATATTTGGTCTTATAGATTAGACGTAAATTAGTAATTTGACTCATGTTGTGAACAGTCCCGACATATAAAATAAGAATGATTAATGATATTATGAGACGGAGGGAGTAATAATAGTGTTAAATTTTTTAAAAAATCACTTTTTTATTTATCAAAAAACAAGAGGCATATTATATATGAACATACTAGAAGATTTCTTATTATCCTTAACCAATTCTTCGTCTAACAAATTAATATGTATAAAGTGTTATTCCGTCTCTCCCCTTCATTTATATAACTTTTTTATGAGTGTTTGATACGTATTTTAAGGTTTTAAGGTGCATAAATAGGATATTTCCATAACTTATTTTTACAATTTTCTTTTTTTTTTTGTATAAAAGTGTGGTAAAAATTTGAGAATCAAACTCCTATTTTTCGATTTTATATGAATTTTACAAGATGATGATGAATAGTAATGAATAGTGTTTTACGTTTATTTTCATGTTTTGTTCATGGTTTTTAGACTTTGTTAAGAGTACCCAATGCTATTATAAGGTTGACAAACCTTTGTTAGTGTTTTGATAGCATGAAAGAAGGTATAAATCTTTAGTAGATTTTGGAGATTTGATGATTTTATTTTATAAAATCGAAGAATATAATTATTTTGGAAAAATTTAAAAAATATTCTCTTCGTTTTTTATTATAATACATTTCCAATCAAATACGTTGTCGTTTATTTGCTAGAGAAATGAATAAAAAACGTTAAATATTAATAAATATTATTATAAATGTTAAATATTTAAAAAATATTTATTAATAAATACTATTGTTTATTAATATTTTTGTTAATTCATTTATAATAAATAAATCAATATTTTTGATTAAAATTATTATTTTTAAGATTTTCGTTTTTTGAATTAAAATACACAATAAATATTTTAATTAAAAAAAAGAAAATTTAAAAAATAATGATTTTAAATACCCCACTTGAAAAATGTGCGAAAAAAATCAAACTTTCTACGGGCGACTGGGCGAGTACAAGTTAGTGAGAGAGAGAGAGAAAGAGAGAGGAGAGACTGCACTGTAGGAGGAGAGAAATTTGTGGAAGGCCTATTTCATATCCATATCTGATTCCTTGAGTTGTTATGGGAGGGGAGAAATTTGTGGGAGGCTATTTCTGCTCGATATGATTACCTGACTTCAGTTGTCTAGTTCTAATAAGTCTCACCGTGAGTTGTCATAGTCGAATTAAAACACTAGTACTGACAACTGACAAGTCAAGTCAGGGAAACAGATATGGATATGATAGTATGAATATTGGATATGATAGTATGGAGCGGAATACGCCTGCCACCCCAATACGCTTCATGCAGTCTCTCCTCTCTTTCTCAATCACTTTCCTATCTCTTTCTCTCTCTCACAAACTCACTTCACTCTCTCGCACCAATTACTTACACAAGTTGACAAGCAAAGTAAGTATCAGTGGAGTGTATATCACTCTATTGTGACATTATACACTCATAGAGTCTACAGTCTAGTTATAGAGTCTAGAGTCTACGACTCTCCACTCTACGCACATGCATATCCATAATCCAATCAAATACGTTGTCGTATATTTGTTAGAGAAATGAATAAAAAGCGTTAAATATTAATAAATATTTATTATAAACGTTAAATATTTAATAAATATTTATTAATAAATATTGTTTATTTATATTTTTGTTAATTCATTTATAATAAATAAATTAATATTTTTGATATAATTTTGTAGTTGGGTTAATATTTTGCTTACAATAATATAGTATAAATTTTTCAACTAATATCATTAATTAATATATTAAAAACTACTCCCTCGGTTCCTTAATGTTTTTCCTGTTTTGACTGTACACGTTTGCCAACACACACAATTCATCATTAATATCTTTAATTTCGTATTAGTATTAAATATAAAAACTTTACTGTATTAAACTATTCATAAATACGAATCCAACAAGATCACTCATGACTATATTTGGTCTTTTAGATTAGATGTAAATTAGTAATTTGACTCATGTTGTGAACAGTCCCGACATATAAAATAAGAATGATTAATGATATTATGAGACGGAGGGAGTAATAATAGTGTTAAATTTAAAAAAAAAATCACTTTTTTATTTATCAAAAAACAAGAGGCATATTATATATGAACATACTAGAAGATTTCTTATTATCCTTAACCAATTCTTCGTCTAACAAATTAATATGTATAAAGTGTTATTCCGTCTCTCCCCTTCATTTATATAACTTTTTTATGAGTGTTTGATACGTATTTTTAAAGTTTTAAGGTGCATAAATAGGATATTTCCATAACTTATTTTTACAATTTTCTTTTTTTTTTTTGTATAAAGGTGTGGTAAAAATTTGAGAATCAAACTCCTGTTTTTCGATTTTATATGAATTTTACAAGATGATGATGAATAGTAATGAATAGTGTTTTACGTTTATTTTCATGTTTTGTTCATGGTTTTTAGACTTTGTTAAGAGTACCCAATGCTATTATAAGGTTTACAAAGCTTTGTTAGTGTTTTGATAGCATGAAAGAAGGTATAAATCTTTAGTAGATTTTGGAGATTTGATGATTTTATTTTATAAAATCAAAGAATATAATTATTTTGGAAAAATTTAAAAAATATTCTCTTCGTTTTTTATTATATTACATTTCCAATCAAATACGTTGTCGTTTATTTGCTAGAGAAATGAATAAAAAACGTTAAATATTAATAAATATTATTATAAATGTTAAATATTTAATAAATATTTATTAATAAATACTATTGTTTATTAATATTTTTGTTAATTCATTTATAATAAATAAATCAATATTTTTGATTAAAATTATTATTTTTAAGATTTTCGTTTTTTGAATTAAAATACACAATAAATATTTTAATTTACAAAAAGAAAATTTAAAAAATAATAATTTAAAATACCCCACTTGAAAAATGTGCGAAAAAAATCAAACTTTCTACGGGCGACTGGGCGAGTACAACTTAGTGAGAGAGAGAAAGAGAGAGGAAAATGATTGAGAGAGAGGGGGGAGAGACTGCACTGTAGGAGGAGAGAAATTTGTGGCAGGCCTATTTCATATCCATATCTGATTCCTTGAGTTGTTATGGGAGGGGAGAAATTTGTGGGAGGCTATTTCTGCTCGATATGATTACCTGACTTCAGTTGTCTAGTTCTAATAAGTCTCACCGTGAGTTGTCATAGTCGAATTAAAACACTAGTACTGACAACTGACAAGTCAAGTCAGGGAAACAGATATGGATATGATAGTATGGATATTGGATATGATAATATGGAGCAGAATACGCCTGCCAACCCAATACGCTTCATGCAGTCTCTCCTCTCTTTCTCAATCACTTTCCTCTCTCTTTCTCTCTCTCACAAACTCACTTCACTCTCTCGCACCAATTACTTACACAAGTTGACAAGCACAGTAAGTGTCAGTGGAGTGTATATCACTCTATTGTGACATTATACACTCATAGAGTCTACAGTCTAGTTATAGAGTCTAGAGTCTACGACTCTCCACTCTACGCACATGCATATCCATAATCCAATCAAATACGTTGTCGTTTATTTGTTAGAGAAATGAATAAAAAACGTTAAACATTAATAAATATTTATTATAAACGTTAAATATTTAATAAATATTTATTAATAAATATTGTTTATTTATATTTTTGTTAATTCATTTATAATAAATAAATTAATATTTTTTATATAATTTTGTAGTTGGGTTAATATTTTGCATACAATAATATAGTATAAATTTTTCCACTAATATCATTAATTAATATATTAAAAACTACTCCCTCGGTTCCTTAATGTTTTTCCTGTTTTGACTGTACACGTTTGCCAACACACACAATTCATCATTAATATCTTTAATTTCGTATTAGTATTAAATATAAAAACTTTACTGTATTAAACTATTCATAAATACGAATCCAACAAGATCACTCATGACTATATTTGGTCTTATAGATTAGACGTAAATTAGTAATTTGACTCATGTTATGAACAGTCCCGACATATGAAATAAGAATGATTAATGATATTATGAGACGGAGGGAGTAATAATAGTGTTAAATTTTAAAAAAAATCACTTTTTTATTTATCAAAAAACAAGAGGCATATTATATATGAACATACTAGAAGATTTCTTATTATCCTTAACCAATTCTTCGTCTAACAAATTAATATGTATAAAGTGTTATTCCGTCTCTCCCCTTCATTTATATAACTTTTTTATGAGTGTTTGATACGTATTTTAAGGTTTTAAGGTGCATAAATAGGATATTTCCATAACTTATTTTTACAATTTTCTTTTTTTTTTTTTGTATAAAAGTGTAGTAAAAATTTGAGAATCAAACTCCTATTTTTCGATTTTATATGAATTTTACAAGATGATGATGAATAGTAATGAATAGTGTTTTACGTTTATTTTCATGTTTTGTTCATGGTTTTTAGACTTTGTTAAGAGTACCCAATGCTATTATAAGGTTTACAAACCTTTGTTAGTGTTTTGATAGCATGAAAGAAGGTATAAATCTTTAGTAGATTTTGGAGATTTGATGATTTTATTTTATAAAGTTAAAGTATATAATTATTTTGGAAAAATTTAAAAAATATTCTTTTCGTTTTTTATTATATTACATTTCCAATCAAATACGTTGTCGTTTATTTGCTAGAGAAATGAATAAAAAATGTTAAATATTAATAAATATTATTATAAATGTTAAATATTTAATAAATATTTATTAATAAATACTATTGTTTATTAATTTTTTTGTTAATTCATTTATAATAAATAAATCACTATTTTTGATTAAAATTATTATTTTTAAGATTTTCGTTTTTTGAATAAAAATACACAATAAATATTTTAATTTACAAAAAGAAAATTTAAAAAATAATAATTTTAAATACCCCACTTGAAAAATGTGCGAAAAAAATCAAACTTTCTACGGGCGACTGGGCGAGTACAACTTAGTGAGAGAGAGAGAAAGAGAGAGGAAAGTGATTGAGAGATAGAGAGGAGAGACTGCACTGTAGGAGGAGAGAAATTTGTGGCAGGCCTATTCCATATCCATATCTAATTCCTTGAGTTGTTATGGGAGGGGAGAAATTTGTGGGAGGCTATTTCTGCTCGATATGATTACCTGACTTGAGTTGTCTAGTTCTAATAAGTCTCACCGTGAGTTGTCATAGCCGAATTAAAACACTAGTACTGACAACTGACAAGTCAAGTCAGGGAAACAGATATGGATATGATAGTATGGATATTGGATATGATAGTATGGAGAAGAATACGCCTGCCACCCCAATACACTTCATGCAGTCTCTCCTCTCTTTCTCAATCACTTTCCTCTCTCTTTCTCTCTCTCACAAACTCACTTCACTCTCTCGCACCAATTACTTACACAAGTTGACAAGCACAGTAAGTGTCAGTGGAGTGTATATCACTCTATTGTGACATTATACACTCATAGAGTCTACAGTCTAGTTATAGAGTCTAGAGTCTACGACTCTCCACTCTACGCACATGCATATCCATAATCCAATCAAATACGTTGTCGTTTATTTGTTAGAGAAATGAATAAAAAACGTTAAATATTAATAAATATTTATTATAAACGTTAAATATTTAATAAATATTTATTAATAAATATTGTTTATTAATATTTTTGTTAATTCATTTATAATAAATAAATTAATATTTTTGATATAATTTTGTAGTTGGGTTAATATTTTGCTTACAATAATATAGTATAAATTTTTCCACTAATATCATTAATTAATATATTAAAAACTACTCCCTCGGTTCCTTAATGTTTTTTCTGTTTTGATTGTACACGTTTGCCAACACACACAATTCATCATTAACATCTTTAATTTCGTATTAGTATTAAATATAAAAACTTTACTGTATTAAACTATTCATAAATACGAATCCAACAAGATCATGACTATAATTTGGTCATATAGATTAGACGTAAATTAGTAATTTGACTCATGTTATGAACAGTCCCGACATATGAAATAAGAATGATTAATGATATTATGAGACGGAGGGAGTAATAATAGTGTTAAATTTAAAAAAAATCACTTTTTTATTTATCAAAAAACAAGAGGCATATTATATATGAACATACTAGAAGATTTCTTATTATCCTTAACCAATTCTTCGTCTAACAAATTAATATGTATAAAGTGTTATTTCGTCTCTCCCCTTCATTTATATAACTTTTTTTGAGTGTTTGATACGTATTTTAAGGTTTTAAGGTGCATAAATAGGATATGTTCATAACTTATTTTTACAATTTTCTTTTTTTTTTGTATAAAAGTGTGGTAAAAATTTGAGAATCAAACTCCTATTTTTCGATTTTATATGAATTTTACAAGATGATGATGAATAGTAATGAATAGTGTTTTACGTTTATTTTCATGTTTTGTTCATGGTTTTTAGACTTTGTTAAGAGTACCCAATGCTATTATAAGGTTTACAAACCTTTGTTAGTGTTTTGATAGCATGAAAGAAGGTATAAATCTTTAGTAGATTTTGGAGATTTGATGATTTTATTTTATAAAGTTAAAGTATATAATTATTTTGGAAAAATTTAAAAAATATTCTTTTCGTTTTTTATTATATTACATTTCCAATCAAATACGTTGTCGTTTATTTGCTAGAGAAATGAATAAAAAATGTTAAATATTAATAAATATTATTATAAATGTTAAATATTTAATAAATATTTATTAATAAATACTATTGTTTATTAATTTTTTTGTTAATTCATTTATAATAAATAAATCACTATTTTTGATTAAAATTATTATTTTTAAGATTTTCGTTTTTTGAATAAAAATACACAATAAATATTTTAATTTACAAAAAGAAAATTTAAAAAATAATAATTTTAAATACCCCACTTGAAAAATGTGCGAAAAAAATCAAACTTTCTACGGGCGACTGGGCGAGTACAACTTAGTGAGAGAGAGAGAAAGAGAGAGGAAAGTGATTGAGAGATAGAGAGGAGAGACTGCACTGTAGGAGGAGAGAAATTTGTGGCAGGCCTATTCCATATCCATATCTAATTCCTTGAGTTGTTATGGGAGGGGAGAAATTTGTGGGAGGCTATTTCTGCTCGATATGATTACCTGACTTGAGTTGTCTAGTTCTAATAAGTCTCACCGTGAGTTGTCATAGCCGAATTAAAACACTAGTACTGACAACTGACAAGTCAAGTCAGGGAAACAGATATGGATATGATAGTATGGATATTGGATATGATAGTATGGAGAAGAATACGCCTGCCACCCCAATACACTTCATGCAGTCTCTCCTCTCTTTCTCAATCACTTTCCTCTCTCTTTCTCTCTCTCACAAACTCACTTCACTCTCTCGCACCAATTACTTACACAAGTTGACAAGCACAGTAAGTGTCAGTGGAGTGTATATCACTCTATTGTGACATTATACACTCATAGAGTCTACAGTCTAGTTATAGAGTCTAGAGTCTACGACTCTCCACTCTACGCACATGCATATCCATAATCCAATCAAATACGTTGTCGTTTATTTGTTAGAGAAATGAATAAAAAACGTTAAATATTAATAAATATTTATTATAAACGTTAAATATTTAATAAATATTTATTAATAAATATTGTTTATTAATATTTTTGTTAATTCATTTATAATAAATAAATTAATATTTTTGATATAATTTTGTAGTTGGGTTAATATTTTGCTTACAATAATATAGTATAAATTTTTCCACTAATATCATTAATTAATATATTAAAAACTACTCCCTCGGTTCCTTAATGTTTTTTCTGTTTTGATTGTACACGTTTGCCAACACACACAATTCATCATTAACATCTTTAATTTCGTATTAGTATTAAATATAAAAACTTTACTGTATTAAACTATTCATAAATACGAATCCAACAAGATCATGACTATAATTTGGTCATATAGATTAGACGTAAATTAGTAATTTGACTCATGTTATGAACAGTCCCGACATATGAAATAAGAATGATTAATGATATTATGAGACGGAGGGAGTAATAATAGTGTTAAATTTAAAAAAAATCACTTTTTTATTTATCAAAAAACAAGAGGCATATTATATATGAACATACTAGAAGATTTCTTATTATCCTTAACCAATTCTTCGTCTAACAAATTAATATGTATAAAGTGTTATTTCGTCTCTCCCCTTCATTTATATAACTTTTTTTGAGTGTTTGATACGTATTTTAAGGTTTTAAGGTGCATAAATAGGATATGTTCATAACTTATTTTTACAATTTTCTTTTTTTTTTTGTATAAAAGTGTGGTAAAAATTTGAGAATCAAACTCCTATTTTTCGATTTTATATGAATTTTACAAGATGATGATGAATAGTAATGAATAGTGTTTTACGTTTATTTTCATGTTTTGTTCATGGTTTTTAGACTTTGTTAAGAGTACCCAATGCTATTATAAGGTTTACAAACCTTTGTTGTATTTTGATAGCATGAAAGAATGTATAAATCTTTAGTAGATTTTGGAGATTTGATGATTTTATTTTATAAAGTTAAAGAATATAATTATTTTGGAAAAATTTAAAAAATATTTTCTTCGTTTTTTATTATATGACATTTCCAATCAAATACGTTGTCGTTTATTTGCTAGAGAAACGAATAAAAAACGTTAAATATTAATAAATATTATTATAAATGTTAAATATTTAATAAATATTTATTAATTAATACTAGTGTTTATTAATATTTTTGTTAATTCATTTATAATAAATAAATAAATATTTTTGATTAAAAATATTATTTTTAAGATTTTCGTTTTTTTAATTAAAATACACAATAAATATTTTAATTTACAAAAAGAAAATTTAAAAAATAATAATTTTAAATACCCCACTTGAAAAATGTGCGAAAAAAATCAAACTTTCTACGGGCGACTGGGCGAGTACAAGTTAGTGAGAGAGAGAGAAAGAGAGAGGAAAGTGATTGAGAGAGAGAGGAGAGACTTCACTGTAGGAGGAGAGAAATTTGTGGCAGGCCTATTTCATATCCATATTTGATTCCTTGAGTTGTTATGGGAGGGGAGAAATTTGTGGGAGGCTATTTCTACTCGATATGATTACCTGACTTGAGTTGTCTAGTTCTAATAAGTCTCACCGTGAGTTGTCATAGTCGAATTAAAATACTAGTACTGACAACTGACAAGTTAAGTCAGGGAAACAGATATGGATATGATAGTATGGATATTGGATATGATAGTATGGAGCAGAATACGCCTGCCACCCCAATACGCTTCATGCAGTCTCTCCTCTCTTTCTCAATCACTTTCCTCTCTCTTTCTCTCTCTCACAAACTCACTTCACTCTCTCGCACCAATTACTTACACAAGTTGACAAGCACAGTAAGTGTCAGTGGAGTGTATATCACTCTATTGTGACATTATACACTCATAGAGTCTACAGTCTAGTTATAGTCTAGAGTCTACGACTCTCCACTCTACGGCTACGCACATGCATATCCATAATCCAATCAAATACGTTGTCGTTTATTTGTTAGAGAAATGAATAAAAAACGTTAAATATTAATAAATATTTATTATAAACGTTAAATATTTAATAAATATTTATTAATAAATATTGTTTATTTATATTTTTGTTAATTCATTTATAATAAATAAATTAATATTTTTTATATAATTTTGTAGTTGGGTTAATATTTTGCTTACAATAATATAGTATAAATTTTTCCACTAATATCATTAATTAATATATTAAAAACTACTCCCTCGGTTCCTTAATGTTTTTCCTGTTTTGACTGTACACGTTTGCCAACACACACAATTCATCATTAATATCTTTAATTTCGTATTATTATTAAATATAAAAACTTTACTGTATTAAACTATTCATAAATACGAATCCAACAAGATCACTCATGACTATATTTGGTCTTATAGATTAGACGTAAATTAGTAATTTGACTCATGTTATGAATATTCCCGACATATGAAATAAGAATGATTAATGATATTATGAGACGAAGGGAGTAATAATAGTGTTAAATTTTAAAAAAATCACTTTTTTATTTATCAAAAAACAAGAGGCATATTATATATGAACATACTAGAAGATTTCTTATTATCCTTAACCAATTCTTCGTCTAACAAATTAATATGTATAAAGTGTTATTACGTCTCTCCCCTTCATTTATATAACTTTTTTATGAGTGTTTGATACGTATTTTAAGGTTTTAAGGTGCATAAATAGGATATTTCCATAACTTATTTTTACAATTTTCTTTTTTTTTTTGTATAAAAGTGTGGTAAAAATTTGAGAATCAAACTCTTATTTTTCGATTTTATATGAATTTTACAAGATGATGATGAATAGTAATGAATAGTGTTTTACGTTTATTTTCATGTTTTGTTCATGGTTTTTAGACATTGTTAAGAGTACCCAATGCTATTATAAGGTTTACAAACCTTTGTTAGTGTTTTGATAGCATGAAAGAAGGTATAAATCTTTAGTGTATTTTGGAGATTTGATGATTTTATTTTATAAAGTTAAAGAATATAATTATTTTGGAAAAATTTAAAAAATATTCTCTTCGTTTTTTATTATATTACATTTCCAATCAAATACGTTGTCGTTTATTTGCTAGAAAAATGAATAAAAAACGTTAAATATTAATAAATATTATTATAAATGTTAAATATTTAATAAATATTTATTAATAAATACTATTGTTTATTAATATTTTTGTTAATTCATTTATAATAAATAAATCAATATTTTTGATTAAAATTATTATTTTTAAGATTTTCGTTTTTTGAATAAAAATACACAATAAATATTTTAATTTACAAAAAGAAAATTTAAAAAATAATAATTTTAAATACCCCACTTGAAAAATGTGCGAAAAAAATCAAACTTTCTACGGGCGACTGGGCGAGTACAACTTAGTGAGAGAGAGAAAAAGAGAGAGGAAAGTGATTGAGAGATAGAGAGGAGAGACTGCACTGTAGGAGGAGAAAAATTTGTGGCAGGCCTATTCTGTTAGGTCCAGAATAACGTAGAAGGGGGGTTGAATACGTTATTTAAAAATATTTCGATTTTTGATGTGGATATGAAATCAAAAATACTAAATCGAAATAACACAACCGTGTGGGAAATATCTTTTAATAGATAAAACCCGGAGGTTTGTTACACAATCTAATCCTACGGATCAGCTACAAAATCAAACACTCCTAGGATAGTTTAGGCACGAGGACCTTCTACCCGACACTTCCTGAACGCGGGGGCTAAGCCGGCTTTCCTACTAGATGGACTGTCTAGCAGCTTACACAGAGAAGATATAAGAGAGAGAAGAGAAAGTTGTGTGTTGAGGTGTGTTTTAAAATGAAATACAACAGGCCTATTTATAGGTTATAGAAAGTCACTATGCAGTTAATATACGTAACTGATTACGTATATTTAAACTGATGTTTTTCAAACCTGCCTACTATCTGCAAACTCAATTTCAACACACTGCTTTTTCAATTTCAAAGTCTTACTTTGAATTTTTAATTCATGTGGGCCCCACATGTTTCTTACTTTAATGAATAGTATTTTTGGGTACTATTCACATGAATAGTAACTTCGGTTACTATTCACCCGGTGTAAATAGTGATTTCGGTGAATAGTAATTCCGGCGTGAATAGTGATTCCGGTTACTATTCATGTGAATAGTGATTTCGGTTACTATTCATTTTCCTCTTATTTTTGACATCCTTAAATATTCAGCTTCTGAAATGGAGGATATCAACACTGCTCTCAATCATACCTCTTTAACAGTTTTTCTGAGTTAGATACTTCGATTCCTTTGTGAAGATGTTGACGCCTAGTGCAACTGGTCTGGTTCACAGACGACTAACATTCACTCGTGGTCTTCGTATCATGTCTTTTAAGAATACTGCCAAGAATTGTGCAACCATAAAAACTTTATTACTGGAATCTTTTGGTCCTTCAACTGAATCATCTGTACATCTTATTTTGTCACTGAGGCTTGATCATTTTAATGAACTTCTTTCAGCGACTTGATCCTTGTTGGTGCCTGATCTTCAAATTTCACGATCCCTGTATAGAGTTTATTATTTATCTTTTATCCTAGTTGAGTTATATATGTCCTCTATTACATATTACATTTTTATGCTTTACAATCTCCCCCTATTTGATTGTCAGGGTTTGACAAACAAATTCCTAGAGGATAACTCAATTGATACAACAAAAAATAAAATACAAAGATAAATAATGTAAAAGTACATTCTGGATCATATATTCATTTTCCAGATTTTCAAGTGCAAGACAATTGTTCCTCTAGACTGAACATATCTTCAAGTTTGCCTTTGCTTTCTTTTCACATAGCACTAATACTCCCATCAGCTTTTCCTTTCCCAAAATAACGTTAATTCCGTGTCAACAACCTTTTCCTTGCCCTTACGCCTAGTAGATTTTTCTTGGTCATCCACATTCTCCCCCTCAGTTGGGTCATCCTTCAGAGTAGTAGGATGTGGAGTTGGTAATTTAGACGAAGATGGTTTTGCCAAGGAGTTAATTGCATGACTAAACTGGGCTGCCATGGAACTTAATTGAACCTGGAATGCATCATGTTGAATAAGTTGCAAATTTTTGATTTCTACAATGGACTTACAGATATTTGGCAACTCTTTCTCCAATTTTTGGACCCGTGTAATGAGTCTGCTGTATTCCTTTCTGGTTATAGGTGCATGTGGTTGAGTAGGTTGCTCACTCGTACGTTCTGCAGGTGTTTCACTCAACACTCTATATTCACTCGGTTTAGTGGTTTGGGTGACACTTATATGTTCTGTTCGTGTTTCCCTCAACTCTCCTCTAGAGCTTCCATCGATATGTGTACCTGCAAATGAAATCATCCTAGCCCCTTTTTCAGAGGTCACGGATGGTGCAATGAAAGTTCGTGAGCTTTCGTCCTCGCGTGAAGCGAGTTGCCGACCACTGGTAAAGAGTGGTAAATCTCGAAAGAGATCCAGAGATTTTCTTTCTGGGAGGTTAAACTTGAATCGATTAAATGGCACAAAACCCAAGTTTCCCTCGTACGTCTGTGAAGACATTTGGTTCATAAAAGAACCTCCTACCGATGGATCTTTCCGTAAAATGGAAGATTCACCAACAGTTATTGAGGTAGTTAATTCCACCTCGAATACCTGTGAAGGCATTTGATCTTTAGAAAGATCATCAACCACTCTTATGTTCCGTGAAATGGAACTCAAGATAGTTGCTCCCGTCAATTCAACCTTATTTACATTTTCACTCATTGGATAAGAAAGAATTGTTTCACTAACAGTTGTCGTTACCTCAGGTTTATTGGGTTTACTCCGTTTAGAATGAGGTAGAGCGGCTGATGTAACTAACTCCTTATGTGGTGCTGCTGAGGCACTATCTCCCTCAATAATGTGAATAACTGGTCGTTTAAGTGACAATTGAGGTGTAGGAGTTTGTTGTGTTTGTGTTTGCATTTGTATAATGGGCTCTTCGACCTGTGTTAGAGTCGGTGGGATTTCCTACTCTTGGTCGGGTAAGATGGCCATTGGGGGCTGTAGAAACTGTATTTCCTGTGACACAATAGGGAATACAGAGGTTGGAATAGCAGGGATTGAAATATTACCTTGTCGTATACCTGCTCTCACTGGTCGTGGTAACAACGGAAGTGGGACAGTCTTTAGATATTCAGTTAGGACTGTAGGCACATCCGTATATTTCTTTTTGCTTATGTAATTAATTACATTCGTCTTCATGGAAGAACATTCCACCTTTTGACCATTTTCCAAGCGTACCCTGTCTTCATCATTCAAAAAATCATTTAATATTAACTGTAGAAACCTTGGATATAGACATTTGACATTTTGAGTCCGAACATCTCTTGTTCCCAAGCGTTTCATTTTTAAAATGATTTGACCAAGCCCTATTTTTCCAAAATTAATCCTCAAATTATTGGCGACCGCATACCCTATTATTTGAATAAATTCAGGTATTCGATCTTAATTTGTTCTATCTGAGGAAAAAACATGGTTAAGAGTGTGAAAGAAGAAATTCCAATACTGGGTTAGAAACGTTCTAGATAGATTACCAGTGTTGAAATTGCCATCTTGGTACCTTATAAAGCGAAAGAACATTTCAATCTGTTCGGGTGTAGGATCAGAAACGAGATTTTCCATAGGAAAATGAAGAATTCGATTAACATCTCGTTCAGTGACCCTAATCGACCTACCAAATAGCCGATATGTGAATGCACACCCGTCCTGTCCAGAAGTGTTAACCGCACTGCAATATAGTTCACACAATGCATCATGGTTAAGCTGCACCTGTGTAACTAAAGCATAGCGGATTAATGAATGTTCATTCAGAAATTGTGTCCAAGCCCGAAATTGCTCATCCTGAATGGTTTCGATTTGCTGAATGGAAATAGGATTAATTTTAGCAATTAAAAAGTTTCCCTGCAATGCCATTTTCAAAACTTTGAGGAAATTCAAAAACAAGGGTTAGTGCGTATAACAAGAATATGAATTCCGCTCTAAAAACCACCAGCTAGATTGTGAGATCTTTCCGATCAAAGCTTGAAATATTCAACAATTGTGTGTGTATGCTCTGTATATCTGAAAAATGATGATGTTAAACACAAACAAAAACTCATCATTTATAAGGTTTCAAGTATTAGTGGGTTAGGTGTAATAGTGACAGGTTATGTTTGAAAAATAACACCGCTCAATAATTTCTCACCTAACTACCTAATTAGCCGAAAAAACATCTTATCACCGAAACCTGTCGGCCGAAAAAACATCTTATCGCCGAAACCTATCAGCCTATACACATACACATATTTAATACTTCTAATTATTATGGATTTAAAAATAATCACACAGTAAATCAAGAATTAATCCACAATAATCAGATAAACTCACAATTAAATAGACATAAAATTAACAAAATATCATTAATTGATATATGTCAATAAGATATTTATTTAATTATGCTACAATTAACTCAATTATTTACTAACTAATTACCATAAAATATAGCATTTATAAGTGTGGTAATTAATATAGAGATAACTATAATATGAGGACTGGATGCAAATAAATTCACAAGTTCTAAACATATGGACATTTAAAATACATGTGAACTTATAACAAATTGCAGTTATTGATTATCCAAAATTAATTAGACAGATTTAACATCCCAAGTTCACCAACTAACCTAGAGAAAGTGGATTAATCCAGTGGTTTAGTAAAGATGTCTGCAATTTGTTGATCTGTGGGAACAAAATATAATACCACAGTTCCATTCATGACATGCTCTCGTAAGAAATGATACCTGATATCAATGTGCTTAGTCCTGGTGTGTTGAACTGGATTGTTGGCAATGGCAATGGCACTCGTGTTGTCACATAGAATTGGAATTTTGTCCAACATGAGTCCATAGTCCTGAAGTTGATTCCTCATCCACAAGATCTGAGCACAACAACTACCTGCCGCAATGTATTCTGCTTCGGTTGTCGAGGTAGATACTGAGTGTTGCTTCTTGCTGTACCAAGATACCAACCTTCTTGTAATAACCCTAACTTTAGCAAAGCTATAGTGGTTACATGAATAGTAAATTTCGAGAATTTAGAGAAATGGTATATAAGTACTCCATAATGGAAACGGAAAATGAATAAACAGAAACCATATTAGTGTTGTACATTGAAAATAAGTGACTCGAAATGACGATAGATTCCAGAAATTCCTGAACATGGATTTTGAGGATTTTGAGTTCGAATAAGCTTATATTGGATATTAAGGAACATGGAAATATTAAAGGAATTATATATTGAGGAATTAGAAGATTTAGGTTAAACCAAGGGATTATTAAGTTAATGGAATACCAAAGGAAATTGGATTTGTAAATGATTTCAAAAACCACTGAGATAATGAGGTATACTCGAAACGAACCACAACTAGACGAGTATGGAAACCAAACAACCAAGATTAGTAATCTAACAAGGATACATACCACATTATTATTATCCAAGATTATTAGCATAATATTTAGAAAAACAAGAAAAGAGATTATTAGGTCATCAAGATGACATCACATTTCATTAATTTGTTTTTAAGGGTAAATTAGTAACTTTGCAAGGTTTAACCACAAAATATCTCACCAAGCTTCCAAGACAAGCTAGAAGGATCAAGAGAAAGCCAAGATAAGATCAACCAAACACAAAAATCTTCTCCCCCTCCATTTCTTGCAAATTCGGACAAAACAACAGTAGATCAGTAAAACGAGCATAACTCCTTCGTTTCTCAGCCAAATTTTGCGTTCTATAGCTTTTTGGAAAGCCCATGAGATAATCTACAACTCGTATTTCACACGGTTTGTCCAGAAAAGCAAAGTAAGGGCCTCGTTTATCATGTTCTTTCAGCTGGGTTTTAGAACTCCGAAAATCTCTAAGTATGTTCTTGATGTTTCTTGTTAGTTTAAGGTGTTGTAAGGTTATATCAAGGCTTCTCAAGGACTACAAGCCTTTGTTAAGTGTTGTTAAAGCTTCATGGAAGGTATAAACCCTAACCCCTTTTTATTATGTGAGTTTTAGTGATGTTAATGGATGATGTGTGGTTAAAAGTGATTATTGTGATGTTAGCTAGCATAAATTTTGATTGATTGTTGGGTGATGGTATTGAGGCCTCACCACTGATTATATGGATTATGAGGATGTAATATTGATGTGTATGGAGTGGTGGATGATTATATGGCTTGGTTGTGATGGAATGGTTTTTGGAATGTCCGAATTATAACCGTTATAATGTCCGATTTTCGTTAAATTAAGAAACTGCCCTGTTTTGGAGCAACAGGTGCATACGGTAGGTTCCTGTTTAGAACACCAACTGACCATGATGAGATAGAGCTTGGTTCATAGTTCGTTTTGATATAAGGTGCGTTAAAATCTGATGAACGGTTTAGGAGAAAAGTCAGTTTTAGTGAAAGACGTTCGAGAACTGAGAAACAGTAATTGTGTTAACTTTGAGGCTGTAATTACCCTACTTAGAAATTTTTAAAAATTATGAAACTTAGGGATATTGTAGTAAGGTAGTCAAAGAGTTGTTACCAGTTGACCTTGTGGTAAAATTCGAAATCCATATTTTCTGAGAATTTTTACAGTTAAGTGTGGTCGTTAGGGGAAATGGTGAAAACCCCTGAAACTTCGATTAAGGTTATAAATAGTTAAGTTCTTGAACCTTTGGGGTAATAGTGATACGTTAAACATATATTAAAGTGTCAAGGGTAATGTTATACAAGAGTGTAGTGAGTAAGAGATGTGGTATTCTAACGACGGTCCTTTTGTGTTTATAGAAACTCCGGAAGAGGGACGAGCCATACTGTCAGGATACCAACACCGAGGCAAGATCTTTTCTATCCCTACTTGGAAATTATTTATCTTCAAGGAAACTTGATTTCATGAAATATATATATGTGATGCTATTGTTACTATATTGTTAAGAATTTGTTTTCCTTGATTATTGATGTTAAAAGGGAAGGTATATGAGTATGATATGTATATGGATATGGATATGAGTATGAGATGGATATGAATATGGATATGAGTATGAGATGGATATGAATATACATAGAGATGATTATGCATGAAGTGAACATGCCTTATGATTAAGGGAATATGAAGGAATGGTATCAGTTGTTATTTAGAGTTATATATAAAGGAATGGTATCAATTATTATCTAAGGTTATATGATTTATAAAATTATATTCTTCCTAAGTATTGTGATTTAATAAATATTATTGAATGGTATTTAATACTTTTGAGATAAATGGAACACTCTACGTATATAAAATCATATTGATTTCATTGAATATAGAGGAGATGCCTGAGTCATAATCAAAGTATTATGATATATATAATTTTTAAAAGTGATGATAAATGGAAATGGAAAAGATATATGTGAATGGAAATGCGAATGGAAACGGCAAAGTGGAAAAATGTGAAATGGTATTTGATAATGGTAAAATGATTTGAAAAAGGGGGATTTCAACAGTAAGCGTAAGAGGCTGTGTGGGAGTGGCACAGTCCAGCATTCAATATTTTCTTACGGCACGAAGATGCCAAGGGAGGATGTAGCAGGTAGCCTTCCTCCAGGGTTGATTACCAGGTAGGGATCATCCCTTCTACTAGTAGTAAACAGAGAGCGGATACGGTCAGGCGACTGATCTTCGTCCTACGTATCTGGCGCCAGCAGATATCCCCGAAACTTGAAAGAAAGAATTCAAATGGTTTTCAGATTTCTATAACTGAAAACAGAAAAGTGATATGAAATGATGGAATTATTGTTACAAACGAAGAAAAACTGATTTTATATTGATTTATATGATTGTTGCAAAAGAATGAAATGAGAAGATTATAGCGAGAGATTTGTTCAAGTTTTTATGTTATCTTGAAAGATTACACTGAAATGGTATATTGATGGTTATAGCATTCAAGAAGAGGAACTGATATTATATGATGTTAGAAGCGAGACTGATGGAATGATACTATATATTCTTACGTACAAGGATAATTAGAAAGTGTATATACATATTGAATGGAAATAAAATTCTTCCATAATAACTGAAGTTTGCTTCTGTCTATTATATATATATATATATATAACGGTTTATTTTCCTTTGATGTTAGTAGATAGAAATTATCTTGCTGAGCTATTTTGGCTCATTCTTGCTACTTATCTATATACAGCTAGGAATGCCAATACTTCGCAAGAGGGTAGGGGGAAGGCGACCTTCTGAGAGCACGCAAGCATCGATTCCTGAGGTAGCGTAGAGGCAGACGGATTCTGAGAGCTTATGTATAATTAAGTGTGCAAGCATGTAATAAACTTTTGATTGTTGAAATGCTTCATGTCGAAGTATTATTCAGCAATGTATTTAAGTGTGATCCTGGGTTGTAATAACTGTTAACTCTAAAATTTTATTATGATGAATGTTGTTCTCTGAGCATATGACTGGTGTGTGTGTGTGTGTATTATTGCGGGGTCAATTGCATAAGTATTAATTGTAAAAAAAAAAAAGACCAAGAAGAGGAACTGATATTATATGATGTTAGAAGCGAGACTGATGGAATGATACTATATATTCTTACGTACAAGGATAATTAGAAAGTGTATATACATATTGAATGGAAATAAAATTCTTCCATAATAACTGAAGTTTGCTTCTGTCTATTATATATATATATAACGGTTTATTTTCCTTTGATCTTAGTAGATAGAAATTAGCTTGCTGAGCTATTTTGGCTCATTCTTGCTACTTATCTATATACAGCTAGGAATGCCAATACTTCGCAGAACGCCCCGCAAGAGGGTAGGGGGAAGGCGACCTTCTGAGAGCACGCTAGCATCGATTCCTGAGGTAGCGTAGAGGCAGACGGATTCTGAGAGCTTATGTATAATTAAGTGTGCAAGCATGTAATAAACTTTTGATTGTTGAAATGCTTCATGTCGAAGTATTATCCAGCAATGTATTTAAGTGTGAGCCTGGGTTGTAATAACTGTTAACCCTAAACTTTTATTATGATGAATGTTGTTCTCTGAGCATATGACTGGTGTGTGTGTGTGTGTATTATTGCGGGGTCAATTGCATAAGTATTAATTGTAAAAAAAAAAAGACCCAAAGATTATTGATATTGAATGGAAATTGGTCCGTGATGGCCGGATTCATGACCCCGGATTTGGGCTGTCACAGTTTGGTATCAGAGCTAAGAGTCATAATGCTTAGGAACAAGAGTGATAGTAATATACACATATAGATATATAGGTAATGATATAAAAGATGAACTCACATCGAGTTCAAGGGGGGGTTTATCGAACGAAGCGTTTATTCTAAGTAGTGATTATAATTTAATAGATTATTGCTAATAAAGGTTATTATGCCAAAAGTGTTAAGTTTATGTAGCATACGAGATCGATATGAGAAAGGGAATACTTGATGTATTGGGAAGTGTACGTTAGATAACCTCGTGAGTAATTCCAGGGTGATCTATCATCTCTTATTCAAAAGGGGCCGGTATCTTTTCAAAACTTTCTGGTACCTTTGGAATGTGTTTCAAAATTTTATTTTATCTATTTTAGACAAAATATTTCCCTAAGATTATTTTTGGAAGAGGGTATTTATCATCGTGATTAAATATTTTCTTTATACTTCTTATTCCAACTAAGAGGAACAATCCTACATGTATACACAAGGACGATCTGTCTGTGTGATTGAAAGTCAGAGGGGACGCCCTCACTTGTGTGACGTACGGGTTCTTCCATCATATTAATTTCCCAAATATCCTTTTGGTTTCAAATAAAAGTTATTTAAAACTCTTAATCTTATAAATTGTTTTGGGACACCTGCTTGTTTCTGGGTCCGTTTCAATTCAAAGTTTCTTGAATTCTATCAATTGTTTCGAATATAGAAGATTTCCTTAATGGATGGAAAAATGGAAGCAAAGTTTAGAGTATACGTGATTATACGAGGAAACTCGAGATTTCAAGGGAAATTTCAATAAGAGATAATTAGAGTTAGAAGCGTTCCGATATAAAAGAGGAAGGAAGTTCGTGAAAAGAAATGGGTATATTTGATGATTAGTAAGATAAAATAATATGAGGAATTTTAAGGTATAATTGAGAGTTACTATTGAGAGTAAGGTGTATTTTGAGGAAAAAGTCAGAATAAGGTTAAACAAAGGAAGTGGGGATAATTAATGAAGTTTGTGTATTCTGTCTAAATTCTATCGTACTTTGATATTAAATGTTGAGATTCAAGGATATTGATGTATATAAGGTGATTGACTTAAATGAAAAGGTTATTGTGCTAAAGGTGACACGCTTATTTGCTAAAGCTGAGTTGAGAATATTATGGTATATAAATGAGTTAACTAGTGATATAATTGTGTATATGAGAATGATGTATATTGTACCCTAAATCTGGGTAATTAATGGAAATATTATGTACAGAATCATGCCGCCTAAGCGTAATAATAGAGCGAATGCAAGGGAAAATGAAAGAGAGGAAGGAAGTCATAATAGGCAGGGTGAAAATGCTCATAATGAACAAAATCATGAAGAAGAAGAAGATGAATCAACTGGCCAACAAGGAAACCAAGGGGGTGATCTCTTAAACCAATTTATGGACTTACTAAGGCAGAATTTGGCTAATCCACAGAACCCTCAACCACCACCTGTTCTTCCTAATCAGACAGCTAACTCCTTTCGTGCCTTTAAGTCATTGAAACCCCCAGAGTTTGAGGGAACTGTTAACCCAGTAGTAGCCAGAGCCTGGTTAAAAGAGATGGAAAAAGCTTTTGAGATATTGAGGATAGAGGAGGATCAGAAAACAATCTTTGCAGCCTATCTCTTAAAGGGAGAGGCAAATTATTGGTGGGAAGCTAAGAAGAACCTAGAAGGAGCGGGAGTGATAACCTGGGAACGTTTCACTAGGGTGTTTTTAGAGAAGTACTCCCCTAGGTATCTGGAAAACCAAATGGAGATGAAATTTCTGGAATTAAAGCAGGATAATCTATCAGTGGCCGAGTATGAGACTAAATTTACTGAATTGTCTAGGTTTGTTCCAGAATTTGTGCGTACTGAGGAACAATGAGCGAAAAGGTTCCAACAAGGATTGAAACCATGGCTACGGACGAGAGTGGCACCGTTTGAGTTAACTGATTATGCTGCGGTAGTTCAAAAGGCATCCATTATAGAAGCTGAGAGTGAACAAAACCAGATAGGTCGAGAAAGTAAGAAAAGGAGATTTGAGGGCCAGAAGGGAGGTTCAAGTGAAGGAAGTTACTTTAGTAAGGTTGGTAAAGGACAAAAATCTCAGTTTGTGGGAAAGTCAGGGAGTAACAAGGCTGTTAGTGAGACTGTGAATCAAGGTGGCAAATCCTCAGGAACTTTTCAGTCTAATCAAGCACGACCACCCTTACCAGATTGTAACAAGTGTGGTAGAAAGCATACGGGAGTGTGTAGGATGTCGGAAATAACTTGCTTTAAGTGCGGACAGAAAGGACACTATTATAACCAGTGCACATCAACTAACAAAATTGATATCAAGTGTTATCAATGTGGGAAATTAGGACACTTTGCTAGAGATTGCCGTTCCGGTGGGTCATCTGCGCCGGGACAAAGTATGACTGCTTCAAATAGACCTACTGGCAGGGTGTATAATATGACTTTAGGAGAAGCGTTGAAAAAGCCGGATACAGATGCAGGTAAACATTTTCTTTTAATATTTAACCTTCCAAGTGTAAATGTTTGGTTAGGAATCAACTTGGTCAATGAATGGTGTAGGTAGGTTGACAATCTAGATAAGGAAAATCAGTATCCGTTAGGGGTCAGAAATTCTATGTAAAGGAGAATAAGAGTATTTGGGAAAAACACAAACTTGTTTAGGCACAAACAGGAAATATATATTATAGGTAGAATTTTCCTAAAATTGTTTCAAGGAATAATGTTGTAGTCAAATTTCTGGAGGATTTTACAGAGATAGGATATAACAAGATTGAAGTATTTATATTTTATGTCATGATAGAGATCAAAATACAGATAAACCATAAGTGAGATATACTACCATTCAGGGGAGGCCAATGTGGTGGCCGATACCCTTAGCTAAAAGAGGAATGAGAGAGGAACTAATGTGGAATGACTGAAACAGGAGGAGAATGAAAGGGACTGATATTGATAAGCTAAATGGCATGTTGATGAATGACAAGCAAGATTATGTTGGTGTATTTTTACGCAAACAAGATAGAGATATTATGAAGGAAAAAGGATAGAGAAAGTGGTGTAGAAGTCAGAGGTGTGGATGAAAGAGGTATCTATGGACATTTTCAACGTGATTCCGGGACGGAATCCTTTTAAGGGGGGAAGACTGTAATAACCCTAACTTTAGCAAAGCTATATTGGTCACATGAATAGTAAATTTCGAGGATTTAGAGAAATGGTATATAAGTACTCCATAATGGAAACGGAAAATGAATAAACAGAAACCATATTAGTGTTGTACATTGAAAATAAGTGACTCGAAATGACGATAGATTCCAGAAATTCCTGAACATGGATTTTGAGGATTTTGAGTTCGAATAAGCTTATATTGGATATTAAGGAACATGGAAATATTAAAGGAATTATATATTGAGGAATTAGAAGATTTAGGTTAAACCAAGGGATTATTAAGTTAATGGAATACCAAAGGAAATTGGATTTGTAAATGATTTCAAAAACCACTGAGATAATGAGGTATACTCGAAACGAACCACAACTAGACGAGTATGGAAACCAAACAACCAAGATTAGTAATCTAACAAGGATACATACCACATTATTATTATCCAAGATTATTAGCATAATATTTAGAAAAACAAGAAAAGAGATTATTAGGTCATCAAGATGACATCACATTTCATTAATTTGTTTTTAAGGGTAAATTAGTAACTTTGCAAGGTTTAACCACAAAATATCTTACCAAGCTTCCAAGACAAGCTAGAAGGATCAAGAGAAAGCCAAGATAAGATCAACCAAACACAAAAATCTTCTCCCCCTCCATTTCTTGCAAATTCGGCCAAAACAACAGTAGATCAGTAAAATGAGCATAACTCCTTCGTTTCTCAGCCAAATTTTGCGTTCTATAGCTTTTTGGAAAGCCCATGAGATAATATACAACTCTTATTTCACCCGGTTTGTCCATAAAAGCAAGGTAAGGGCCTCGTTTATCATGTTCTTTCAGCTGGGTTTTAGAACTCCGAAAATCTCTAAGTATGTTCTTGATGTTTCTTGTTAGTTTAAGGTGTTATAAGGTTATATCAAGGCTTCTCAAGGACTACAAGCCTTTGTTAAGTGTTGTTAAAGCTTAAAGGAAGGTATAAACCCTAACCCCTTTTTATTATGTGAGTTTTAGTGATGTTAATGGATGATGTGTAGTTAAAAGTGATTATTGTGATGTTAGCTAGCATAAATTTTGATTGATTGTTGGGTGATGGTATTGAGGCCTCACCACTGATTATATGGATTATGAGGATGTAATATTGATGTGTATGGAGTGGTGGATGATTATATGGCTTGGTTGTGATGGAATGGTTTTTGGAATGTCCGAATTATAGCCGTTATAATGTCCGATTTTCGTTAAATTAAGAAATTGCCCTGTTTTGGAGCAACAGGTGCATACGGTAGGTTCCTGTTTAGAACACCAACTGACCATGATGAGATAGAGCTTGGTTCATAGTTCGTTTTGATATAAGGTGCGTTAAAATCTGATGAACGGTTTAGGAGAAAAGTCAGTTTTAGTGAAAGACGTTCGAGAACCGAGAAACAGTAATTGTGTTAACTTTGAGGCTGTAATTACCATACTTAGACATTTTTAAAAATTATGACACTTTGGGATATTGTAGTAAGGTAGTCAAATAGTTGTTACCAGTTGACCTTGTGGTAAAATTCGAAATCCATATTTTCTGAGAATTTTTACAGTTAAGTGTGGTCGTTAGGGGAAATGGTGAAAACCCCTGAAACTTCGATTAAGGTTATAAATAGTTAAGTTCTTGAACCTTTGGGGTAATAGTGATACGTTAAACATATATTAAAGTGTCAAGGGTAATGTTATACAAGAGTGTAGTGAGTAAGAGATGTGGTATTCTAACGATGGTCCTTTTGTGTTTATAGAAACTCCGGAAGAGGGACGAGCCATACTGTCAGGATACCAACACCGAGGCAAGATCTTTTCTATCCCTACTTGGAAATTATTTATCTTCAAGGAAACTTGATTTCATGAAATATATATATGTGATGCTATTGTTACTATATTGTTAAGAATTTGTTTTCCTTGATTATTGATGTTAAAAGGGAAGGTATATGAGTATGATATGTATATGGATATGGATATGAGTATGAGATGGATATGAATATACATAGAGATGATTATGCATGAAGTGAACATGCCTTATGATTAAGGGAATATGAAGGAATGGTATCAGTTGTTATCTAGAGTTATATATAAAGGAATGGTATCAATTATTATCTAAGGTTATATGATTTATAAAATTATATTCTTCCTAAGTATTGTGATTTAATAAATATTATTGAATGGTATTTAATACTTTTGAGATAAATGGAATACTCTACGTATATAAAATCATATTGATTTCATTGAATATAGAGGAGATGCCTGAGTCATAATCAAAGTATTATGATATAAATAATTTTTAAAAGTGATTATAAATGGAAATGGAAAAGATATATGTGAATGGAAATGCGAATGGAAACGGCAAAGTGGAAAAATGTGAAATGGTATTTGATAATGGTAAAATGATTTGAAAAAGGGGGATTTCAACAGTAAGCGTAAGAGGCTGTGTGGGAGTGGCACAGTCCAGCATTCAATATTTTCTTACGGCACGAAGATGCCAAGGGAGGATGTAGCAGGTAGCCTTCCTCCAGGGTTGATTACCAGGTAGGGATCATCCCTTCTACTAGTAGTGAACAGAGAGCGGATACGGTCAGGCGACTGATCTTCGTCCTACGTATCTGGCGCCAGCAGATATCCCCGAAACTTGAAAGAAAGAATTCAAATGGTTTTCAGATTTCTATAACTGAAAACAGAAAAGTGATATGAAATGATGGAATTATTGTTACAAACGAAGAGAAACTGATTTTATATTGATTTATATGATTGTTGCAAAAGAATGAAATGAGAAGATTATAGCGAGAGATTTGTTCAAGTTTTTATGTTATCTTGAAAGATTACACTGAAATGGTATATTGATGGTTATAGCATTCAAGAAGAGGAACTGATATTATATGATGTTAGAAGCGAGACTGATGGAATGATACTATATATTCTTACGTACAAGGATAATTAGAAAGTGTATATACATATTGAATGGAAATAAAATTCTTCCATAATAACTGAAGTTTGCTTCTGTCTATTATATATATATATATAACGGTTTATTTTCCTTTGATGTTAGTAGATAGAAATTATCTTGCTGAGCTATTTTGGCTCATTCTTGCTACTTATCTATATACAGCTAGGAATGCCAATACTTCGCAAGAGGGTAGGGGGAAGGCGACCTTCTGAGAGCACGCAAGCATCGATTCCTGAGGTAGCGTAGAGGCAGACGGATTCTGAGAGCTTATGTATAATTAAGTGTGCAAGCATGTAATAAACTTTTGATTGTTGAAATGCTTCATGTCGAAGTATTATTCAGCAATGTATTTAAGTGTGAGTCTGGGTTGTAATAACTGTTAACTCTAAACTTTTATTATGATGAATGTTGTTCTCTGAGCATATGACTGGTGTGTATGTGTGTGTATTATTGCGGGGTCAATTGCATAAGTATTAATTGTAAAAAAAAAAAAGACCCAAGGATTATTGATATTGAATGGAAATTGGTCCGTGACGGCCGGATTCATGACCCCAGATTTGGGCTGTCACACTTCTTCCTAGAAATTGACAGCTTCCAGAAGTACTTTTCCGATCAATCTTACAACCTGCGAAGTCAGAATCTGTATAGCCAATTAGGTCAAAACCTGTTCCTTTAGGGTACCAAATCCCAAGATTGGGGGTTCCCTTAAGGTATCTGAAAATACGTTTAACAGCTATAAGATGTGACTCTTTAGGGTTAGCCTGGAATCTAGCACATAGACAAGTTGCGAACATAATATCTGGTCTACTAGCAGTTAAGTACAAGAGAGAGCCGATCATACCTCGATACTTCGTGATGTCAACTGACTTACCAGATTTATCTTCATCAAGCTTGACTGCAGTTGGCATCGGGGTCTTGGCAGTAGCTGCTTCTTCCATCCCATACTTCTTCAGAAGATCCTTTATGTATTTTGATTGGCAGATGAAAATACCATCAGGCTTCTGAATAACTTGAAGTCCAAGGAAGAAGGATAGCTCACCCATCATGCTCATCTCGTACCTACTCTGCATTAGCTTAGCAAATCTCTTGCATAGCAAATCATTAGTAGAACCAAATATTATATCATCCACATATACTTGCACCAGAATTATATCATTTTTATGCTTTTTATGAAAGAGAGTTTTGTCGATGATACCTCTTGTAAAACCATTTTCAAGTAAGAACTTGGAGAGAGTATCATACCATGTTCGAGGGGCTTGCTTGAGACCATAGAGAGCTTTGAAGAGAAAGTACACAAAACCTTCAAATTCCTTGTCTTCGAACCCAGTGGGTTGTTCAACATAGACTTCTTCCTCTAGATCTCCGTTAAAAAATGCACTCTTCACATCCATCTGAAAAACCTTAAAGTTGGAGTGTGCAGCAAATGCTAAGAACATCCTGATTGCTTCAAGCCTTGCAACTGGAGCATAGGTTTCATCATAATCAATTCCCTCTTCTTGAGAGTAACCCTTTGCTACCAATCGAGCCTTGTTCCTCGTAACAATACCATTTTCATCCAGTTTATTTCTAAACACCCATCTAGTGCCAATTACAGATTTACCTTTTGGTCTTGGCACCAGCTTCCATACTTTCTGCCTTTTGAACTGATTGAGTTCTTCCTGCATTGCAGTTACCCAATCTGGATCATCAAGAGCTTCATCAACCTTTTTTGGTTCAATTTGAGATAAAAATCCTGCGAAATTGCATTCATTCTGTGTTGCTCTTCTAGTCTGTACACCCGTGTCCGGTTCACCAATGATCTGTTCAAAGGGATGCGCTCTACTCCATACCCTTTGTCTCGGCAGATTTGATCTTGATGATTCCCCAAGTTCATAATTGTGTTGAGTTTGATGACTAGTAGATCCAAAATCATTGTTTGTTCCCCCTGAGCTGTTGCTTTCAAAGTTTGATGAATCAGAGTTTAATGAATCAACAGATGCATTCTTTGATGTTTCTTCACTAGATTGGGGTTCATTTTCATCGTTCACTTGCTCCCCCTCAACATGTACTGCTTTCTGATCTACTGGTATAGATTGAACAATAGAGTCTGAAAGAATATCAGAATTTTGTAGATCAGCATTTATGTCTTCATTCTCAAATCTCAGCTGGTCATGTTCATCAAAATCTTCAAGTCCTGTTATCTTTTTATCATCAAAAGACACATGGATAGATTCCATGACCACTTTTGTTCTCAGATTGTAGACTCTGAATGCTTTTGTGGATAGTGGGTATCCAACAAAGATTCCTTCATCAGCTTTTAAATCAAATTTGGAAAGCTGTTCTGGATGAGTCTTAAGAACAAAACACTTACATCCAAACACGTGAAAGTACTTCAGGTTCGGCTTCTTATTTTTCACCATCTCATATGGTGTTTTACCATGCTTGTTTATGAGTGTAGCATTCTGTGTGAAACAAGCAGCTTGCACAGCTTCAGCCCAGAAGTAAGTTGGCAGCTTTGCTTCATCAAGCATGGTCCTTGCAGCTTCTATGAGAGTCCTGTTCTTTCTCTCTACTACTCCATTTTGTTGTGGAGTTCCAGGTGCAGAGAATTCTTGCTTTATTCCATTTTCTTTACAAAACTCTTCCATGACTGCATTCTTGAACTCAGTGCCATTATCACTCCTTATGATTTTCACTGTATGCTTAGATCCTTTGTCCAGTTGTCTGACATGCTCTGTTAAGATTGATGCAGTTTCTTCTTTCTTGTGCATGAAATATACCCATGTATATCTGGTGTATTCATCAATAATAACCAAAGCATATCTTTTCTTTCCAATAGACATTATATTTACTGGACCAAATAAATCAATATGCAATAAGTGATATGGCTCAAGAATTGAGGATTCAGTCTTACTTTTGAATGAAGTTTTCCTTTGTTTTGCCTTTTGACATGAGTCACATAGGCCATCTGGAGTAAAAACTGATTTGGGCAATCCTCTCACAAGATCTTTCTTCACTAGCTCATTAATGCTGTTGAAATTCAAATGAGAAAGTCTCTTGTGCCAATCCCAGCTTTCTTCAATTGATGCTCTACTCAGTAGAGAGATTGCAGAGCCATCAGAGTTTGTTGAAAGCTTGGCTTCATAAATGTTACCATGTTTGTATCCCTTCAGAATAACTTTTCCTGTAGATTTGCTTACAACTTCACCGTGTTCTTCAAAGAAATCCACATGATAACCTCTGTCACAGATTTGACTCACACTTAGTAGATTATGTTTGAGTCCTGAGACTAGAGCTACAGATTCAATGATGACATTCCCAATTTTGATATTGCCATATCCCAGAGTCCTTCCTATGTTGCCATCTCCATAAGAAACACTTGGGCCAGCTTTCTCCACAAATTTTGATAGCAGGGCTTTATTTCCAGTCATGTATCCTGAGCATCCACTATCCAGAACAAGGATATTTTTCCTGTTACCCTGCAATCACAAAAACCACTAATGATTAGTTTTAAGGACCCAGACTTGCTTGGATCCTTTGGCCTTATTAAGTTTGTTAGCTTTTGCAGCAGAAGTCTTATCAGAGTTTGTGCTAACATTCTTTTTATCAGAATTTATACATGTAGAATCAATCTTGAATTTATTCAAAGAGGGTTTAATTTCATAATAATCATAATACAAATTATGATACTCTTTACATGTATAAATAGAATGTCAAATATTGCCACAGTGAAAACAAGGATTCTGTGGCTTAAACCTAACTGAACCACTCTTAACTCCTGACTTAGAAGGTATAGAGTTTATATTTTTATTCTTCCTGCAAAAAGTAGCAAGATGGTTAGGATTTCCACAGTTGTAACATTTCTTCCTAGGAGCATTGGGAATAGGCATATAGTTGTTGCTTTTATTGATGCCTACCTTTCCATTTCTGCTTTTCCTAGGTTCTTTTACCTTGTTCACTTTTTTTAACTCCTTCAGCTTGTGTTTAAGCTGTTTCTGAGACATTAAACTAATATTTACTGATTTGACTTCATCCTGTTTGGGTTTGTCAGATTTTGGTACAAACCTCATATGATTAAGTTTGGGTTTTGCAGCCTTTTTAGTAAATACAGGTTTAGAGGTCTCAGCTTCTAGGTTGGCAGTTTTCTTTTTATCAGTGTAACCTAGACCTTCTTTCCAACAATCATTCTCTATGATAATCTGAGTATTTTTACCAGAGTTAGTCCAAGTTTTAATAATGTTTCTTTCTTTAGCAAGTTCAGATTCAAGATAAGCATGCCTTTTCAATAATTCAGTTTTAACAAAAATAGCATCATCTCTCTCTTTCTGAATTTTTAACATTTGGACTAATTCTAATTCTAGATTGTCATTTCTCTTTCTAAGGTCTAGACTTTCAGATTTTATTCTTTCATTTTCTAAAGTCTGATCTCTGTAGCTAACATGCAAGTTTTTAAGAAAGATTCTTAACTCAGATATATCAGTAGTATAAAAAGCTAGAGTAGAGTGAGGTACCTTGGTCTCAGTAGCTTTAGAGATACTATCAGCATTTGCCATCAAGGCATAGTTCACCTCATCTTCAGAGTCTGAAGTGTCAGCCCAGTCCTTCTTCTTTCTGATGTAAGCTTGACCTTTATTAGCTTTGGCTTTCTTGCATTCAGGTGCAAAATGTCCTTTCTCACCACAATTATAGCATTTGATTTTGGACTTGTCCACTTTCCCAGACCTGCCTTCCTCTCCCTCAGCTTTTCTGAAATTCTTCTTTTCGAAATTTGAATCTCTTCGTGTGAACTTATTTCTTTTCCCGAAGTTCTTGTAAGCCATCTTCTTGAAGCTTCTTACCATCAAGGCTGCAAGTTTTTTCATCTCAGCATTACTGCCATCATCATCATAGTCTGTGAGATTGTTAGAGTTTGAGTCATCATCAGAGTTTGATGACTCAGTATCAGATTTTGTAATAAGAACCTTTCTGTTGGATTGACTCTTTTTCACAGCAACTTCTTTAGAAGTTTTCTCCTCAGCTTTAAGAGCAATTGACTTAGACTTCCCTCCATGCCTCTTGCTTCTTTGTTCCATCTCAAGCTCATGAGTTTTGAGCATTCCATAGATTTCATCAAGAGACATGTCTTGCAGATCATGATTGTCTCTGATGGTAGTGGCCTTTAAATCCCACTTCTCAGGAAGAGCCAACAAGAATTTCAGATTGGAGTCTTCAAGATCATACTCTTTATCTACTAGTGACAGATCATTCAGCAATTTCAGGAATCTGTCATATATATCTGTTAATGACTCATCAGTATTTGAGTCAAAGTGCTCGTACTCCTGTGTGAGTATTGTTCTCCTGTTCTTTTTGATGGCTTTGGTTCCTTGACATCTGACTTCCAAAGCATCCCAAATCTCCTTAGCAGTTTTGCATCCAATGACCCTGTTAGACATAACATTGTCAAGGGCGTTATGTAATCAATGCCTTACCTTGGCATCTTTGCTAATAGAGGAGGTATCTTCAGGGGTGTAGTCTTTCTTCTCCTTTGGAATCGTTTTTTGTTCCTCTCCAGCAACAGCAACAGACAATTTGGTAGGCTTATGTGGACCATCATGGATTCTGTCTAAGTACTCTGGATCTGTAGCCTCCAGAAACATTTCCATCTTCACCTTCCATATGGGATATTCTGATGCCCTGAGTATTGGAACTCTAATTGATTCATATCTGCTTGTTGTTGGAGTTTGTGTTTTCTCTGTCATGATTGTATAGCTTTTTGGATCTTAACTGTTGTATAATAACAGAGTGGCTCTGATACCAATTGTTAGGTCTGGAATAACGTAGAAGGGGGTTGAATACGTTATTTAAAAATATTTCGATTTTTGATGTGGATATGAAATCAAAAATACTAAATCGAAATAACACAACTGTGTGAGAAATATCTTTTACTCCCTCCGTCCCTTTTGATTCTTAACACTTTCTATTTTGGGATGTCCCAATAGATTGTTAACATTTCCTAAAATAGTAAGTTTTAACACTATTACACCCACTACTTCACTTATTTTAACAATACTTTACACTATTACATCCACTACTTAACTTATTTTAACTATAAAATCACTATTACACCCACTACTTAACTTATTTTAACAATAAAATCACTATTACACCCACTACTTCATTTATTTTAACAATATTACACCCACTATCTTGATTTCCGTGCAAAAAGCAAACGTTAACATCTCATTGGGACGGAGGGAGTAATAGATAAAACCCGGAGGTTTGTTACACAATCTAATCCTACGGATCAGCTACAAAATCAAACACTCCTAGGATAGTTTAGGCACGAGGACCTTCTACCCGACACTTCCTGAAAGCGGGCTAAGCCGGCTTTCCTACTAAATGGACTGTCTAGCAGCTTACACAGAGAAGATATAAGAGAGAGAAGAGAAAGTTGTGTGTTGAGGTGTGTTTTAAAATGAAATACAACAGGCCTATTTATAGGTTATAGAAAGTCACTATGCAGTTAATATACGTAACTGATTACGTATATTTAAATTGATGTTTTTCAAACCTGCCTACTGTCTGCAAACTCAATTTCAACACACTGCTTTTTCAATTTCAAAGTCTTACTTTGAATTTTTAATTCATGTGGGCCCCACATGTTTCTTACTTTAATGAATAGTACTTTTGGGTACTATTCACATGAATAGTAACTTCGGTTACTATTCACCCGGTGTAAATAGTGATTTCGGTGAATAGTAATTCCGGTGTGAATAGTGATTCCGGTTACTATTCATGTGAATAGTGATTTCGGTTACTATTCATTTTCCTCTTATTTTTGACATCCTTAAATATTCAGCTTCTGAAATGGAGGATATCAACACTGCTCTCAATCATACCTCTTTAACAGTTTTTCTGAGTTAGATACTTCGATTCCTTTGTGAAGATGTTGACGCCTAGTGCAACTGGTCTGGTTCACAGACGACTAACATTCACTCGTGGTCTTCGTATCATGTCTTTTAAGAATACTGCCAAGAATTGTGCAACCATAAAAACTTTATTACTGGAATCTTTTGGTCCTTCAACTGAATCATCTGTACATCTTATTTTGTCACTGAGGCTTGATCATTTTAATGAACTTCTTTCAGCGACTTGATCCTTGTTGGTGCCTGATCTTCAAATTTCACGATCCCTGTATAGAGTTTATTATTTATCTTTTATCCTAGTTGAGTTATATATGTCCTCTATTGCATATTACATTTTTATGCTTTACATATTCCATATCCATATCTAATTCCTTGAGTTGTTATGGGAGGGGAGAAATTTGTGTGAGGCTATTTCTGCTCGATATGATTACCTGACTTGAGTTGTCTAGTTCTAATAAGTCTCACCGTGAGTTGTCATAGCCGAATTAAAACACTAGTACTGACAACTGACAAGTCAAGTCTGGGAAACAGATATGGATATGATAGTATGGATATTGGATATGATAGTATGGAGCAGAATACGCCTGCCACCCCAATACTCTTCGTGCAGTCTCTCCTCTCTTTCTCAATCACTTTCCTCTCTCTTTCTCTCTCTCACAAACTCACTTCACTCTCTCGCACCAATTACTTACACAAGTTGACAAGCACAGTAAGTGTCAGTGGAGTGTATATCACTCTATTGTGACATTATACACTCAAAGAGTCTACAGTCTAGTTATAGATTCTAGAGTCTACGACTCTCCACTCTACGCACATGCATATCCATAATCCAATCAAATACGTTGTCGTTTATTTGTTAGAGAAATGAATAAAAAACGTTAAATATTAATAATTATTTATTATAAACGTTAAATATTTAATAAATATTTATTAATAAATATTGTTTATTTATATTTTTGCTAATTCATTTATAATAAATAAATTAATATTTTTGATATAATTTTGTAGTTGGGTTAATATTTTGCTTACAATAATATAGTATAAATTTTTCCACTAATATCATTAATTAATATATTAAAAACTACTCCCTCGGTTCCTTAATGTTTTTCCTGTTTTGACTGTACACGTTTGCCAACACACACAATTCATCATTAATATCTTTAATTTCGTATTAGTATTAAATATAAAAATTTTACTGTATTAAACTATTCATAAATACGAATCCAACAAGATCACTCATGACTATATTTGGTCTTATAGATTAGACGTAAATTAGTAATTTGACTCATGTTATGAACAGTCCCGACATATGAAATAAGAATGATTAATGATATTATGAGACGGAGGGAGTAATAATAGTGTTAAATTTTAAAAAAATCACTTTTTTATTTATCAAAAAACAAGAGGCATATTATATATGAACATACTAGAAGATTTCTTATTATCCTTAACCAATTCTTCGTCTAACAAATTAATATGTATAAAGTGTTATTCCGTCTCTCCCCTTCATTTATATAACTTTTTTTTGAGTGTTTGATACGTATTTTAAGGTTTTAAGGTGCATAAATAGGATATGTTCATAACTTATTTTTATAATTTTCTTTTTTTTTTTTTTGTATAAAAGTGTGGTAAAAATTTGAGAATCAAACTCCTATTTTTCGATTTTATAAGAATTTTACAAGATGATGACGAATAGTAATGAATAGTGTTTTACGTTTATTTTCATGTTTTGTTCATGGTTTTTAGACTTTGTTAAGAGTACCCAATGCTATTATAAGTGTTAGATATAATTGATGTGATTTAATGTCAGTGTTTAAGTGTTACAGGTTAAGAGAGTTTAACTTGTTATTGAAAGCAGTTGTGAACAGAGTTTGAGTATACGCTGATTGCTGGAAGCGCAAACGCTGACAGAGGAAAGCGTAAACACTGATAGCTGAATACATGGAAGCGCAAACACTGTTAGCATGGAGAGAACAGAGTTTGTTAAAGTCTGTCTACTGGGAGCGTCTACAAGTCAACAGAGTTTGAAGATTAATTTAATATTAATATGGAAGCGATATCTTTGAAGATTGGATAGCTGTCAAAGAGATCGAGTTGACTTAGAAGACGTGTAGCAATCGTAATTGATATCAATTGTATAGCTTAATTTTAGGAGAATCAATTTACGATTGTACGTAGCTATATATCTTATAAATACAGTTAGGTTAACCCTAGAAGGGTATCCATCGTGAACGAATATCATTCTTGTAACCTAAGCAGCTCTCTGTGATACTTTACATCACCGAGAGAGGAATTATTAATTCCAAACAGTTTTAAGAGTTAAAACGTGTGTTCTTGTTACTTATTCATACGGTAATTGATTATATATTGTGTATTCGACCTAACAAGTGGTATCAGAGCCAAATCTGTTACTTTATTACAGTTAAAGATCCAAACACAATAGTAATCGATGGCAGAGATACCTCCATCATCTGAGAAAGCACCTACTACTGTTAGTAGGTATGAAACAATTAGGGTTCCTATACTGAGGCCATTAGAGTATGCAATTTGGAAGGTGAAGATGACCATGTTTCTGGAGGCTACAGATCCAGAATATCTGGACAGAATATATGAAGGTCCTCACAAACCAACAAAATTATCTGCTGCTGCTGTTGGTGAGGAATCAAAGGTCATTCCAAAGGAAAAGAAAGATCTAACTGCTGAGGATCTTTCATCTATTGCAAAGGATGCAAAAGTGAGACATTTACTTCACAGTGCATTAGACAATGTTATGTCTAATAAAGTGATAAACTGCACAACTGCAAAGGAAATATGGGATGCACTTGAGGTTAGATGTCAGGGAACTCCTGCAATTAAGAAGAACAGAAGGAACATACTCACACAGGAGTATGAGCATTTTGAGGCAAAATCTGATGAAACCATGACAGAAACATTTGACAGATTCTGTAAACTGCTCAATGATTTGTCATTGGTGAACAAAGAGTATGATTTGGAAGATTCAAATCTCAAGTTTCTTCTCTCTCTACCTGAAAAGTGGGATGTGAAAACGACCACTATTAGAGATAATTATGAACTTGGTGAAACAGAGATTGATGAAATTTATGGTCTGCTCAAAACCCATGAATTGGAATTGGAGCAGAGAAACAAAAGATCTAGTAGAAAGTCAAAGTCTGTTGCTCTCAAGGTTGAGGAGAAACCATCAAAGAAGGAGGCATCAAGGAGAAAGGCAAAAGGGAAAGCCTTAGTCATCCATTCAGAGAATGAGTCATCAAACACTGATGTTGATTCAAACACAGATGATTCATCTGATTCTGAAGATGATGAAGATATGATGCAAATGGCTGCATTGATGGTAAAGACCTTCAAGAAGATGGGATACAAGAACTTCAAGAAGGGAAAGAGATTCTCCAAGGACTACTCAAAGTTTGATAAGAAGAATTTCAAGAAATCTGAGGGAAAGGACTTCAAATCTGGAAAGAAAGATAAGTCTGAAATTCAATGCTACAAGTGTAAGGAGATGGGTCACTATGCTCCTGAGTGCAAGAAGGGTAAAACTGAAAAGGCACTCTACACCAAAGGCAGAGATTGGGCAGACACTTCAGATTCAGATGAGGAAGTCAACTATGCTCTCATGGCTACTACTCAGACTGAAAATGATGATCTCAAGGTACCTCCAACAACCTATGCTTATAACATTGATAATATAACTGAATTAAGAATTTATCTTAAAGCATTGCATATCAGTTATAGGGATCAGACCTTAGAAAATGAGAGGATAAAGTCTGAGTGTTCTCAACTCAAAGAAAGAAATAAAATTGTTGAGGAACAGCTAGAGAACATGAATAAAATTCAAAAAGAGAGAGATGATGCTGTGTTTATTGAACAGGAGTTGCTAGGTAAGTATAAACAACTAGAATCAGAATTGGAGGATAGTAAACACATCATTAAAACTTGGACACACTCTGGTAAAGACACTCAAGAAGTGTTTCAGTCAGATACAGTAGGTCTAGGTTACTCTGTAGGAGATGAACTTAGATTTGAAAATAAGATAAAAGTAAGACCATATTGTTCATCTGAGGGTAATGTCATGGGAACAGGTGGACCTAAGACTGAAGCACAGAAAAAGGCTGTTAAAGAGTCATATGCTAAAACTTTTGTTAAAGCGGCTAACATTGGCTTAATGACAGATAAACAACTCAAGCATAAGCTTAAGGAGATAAAATCTGTCAACAAACAGAGTATGCCTAAGAAAAACAGAAATGGAAAGGTAGGCATAACCTCAGGAATTAAGCCAATGCTTGCTTCATTAGCTCCCAGGAAAACATGCTTTAATTGTGGTAGCACTAATCATCTTGCCAGTTTCTGCAGTAAGAATAAGAACATTAATTCTTTGCCTTCTAAAACTGCAGTAAAGAGTGATTATGTGAGAACTAGACCACAGACTTTATGCAAACACTGTGGAAGTACTTGGCATTCTATTTACACTTGCAGAGATTATCATGCTATTTATTATAATTACTATGAACCCAAGCCAAATTTGAAGTGGGTTAAAGTAAACTCTGCAAATGAAAATTCTGAAAAAGTTAGCTTAAACTCTGTTAATTTGAATTCCGCTGCAAAAGCTAACAGAATTAAGAAAGCCAAAGGATCCAAGCAAGTCTGGATCCTTAAAACTAACAATCAGTGATTGTTTGTGATTGCAGGGCACCAGGGTCAGTACCCTAGTCGTGGACAGTGGATGTTCAGGACACATGATAGGAAATAAAGCCCTGCTATCAGAGTATGAGGAGAAAGCTGGCCCAGAAGTTTCCTATGGAGATGGCAACATAGGACATACACTGGGATATGGCAACATTAATCTTGGAAATGTCATCATCACAAATGTAGCTCTGGTTCCAGGACTCAAGCATGATTTGCTATCTGTGAGTCAAATCTGTGACAGAGGATATCATGTAGATTTTCAGCCTGAATATTGCCAAGTGATCAGTAAATCTACAGGGAAAGTTGCTCTAGTTGGAAACAGACACAACAACATCTATGAAATAAAATTGTCAACAAACACTGATGGCAAAGCAGTGTGTCTGTCTACAAGAATGTCCAGTGAAGAGAGTTGGAAATGGCACAAGAAACTCTCTCATTTGAATCTGAACAATATCAATGAGCTCATAAAGAATGATCTTGCAAGAGGACTACCAAAGTCATTGTTGAATGTAGAAGGCCTGTGTGATTCTTGTCAAAAGGCCAAACAGAGAAAAACCTCTTTCAAGAGCAAATCTGAGTCTTCAATTGTTGATCCTTATCATCTCCTACATGTTGATCTTTTTGGACCAGTAAATGTCATGTCACTTGGAAAGAAGAAATATGCTCTAGTCATTGTTGATGAATACACCAGATACACATGGGTGTATTTTCTAGCGAAGAAGGATGAAACTGCTTTAACACTGACAGAACATATATTACAACTGGACAAAGAGTCAGAGAATCAAGTGAAGATAATCAGAAGTGACAATGGAACTGAGTTCAGGAATTCATCTATGGAAGAATTTTGCAAGAGTAAAGGAATAAGACAAGAGTTTTCTGCACCTGGTACTCCACAACAAAATGGTGTAGTGGAGAGGAAGAACAGAACTTTGATAGAAGCTGCCAGAACTATGCTAGATGAAGCAAAGTTGCCAACATATTTCTGGGCAGAAGCAGTTCAAACTGCTTGTTTTACTCAAAATGCAACACTGATCAACAAGCATGGTAAAACACCATATGAAATGGTGAAGAAGAAGAAGCCAAATCTAAAATATTTTCATATTTTTGGATGCAAGTGCTTTGTGTTGAAGACTCATCCTGAACAGTTGACCAAATTTGACCTAAAGGCAGATGAAGGAATTTTTGTTGGCTATCCACTGTCAACAAAGGCATTCAGAGTTTTTAATCTGAGAACCAGAGTGATCATGGAGTCTATTCATGTGTCATTTGATGACAAGAAAATAACTGGACTTGAAGATGTTAATGAGCATGATCAACTGCACTTTGAAAATGAAGATTTATTAAACTCGGATGATACAGATCTGACAAACACTGTTGAGGTCAATTCTGAACCTCTACTGGTAAACACTGAAGAAACTTTTCAATCAGAAACAAGGGAAGAACCAGTTGAGGGGGAGCATGAAGAATCACATCAAAGTGATAATTCAAACACTGATAGTGACTCAATTGATAACTCTGAATCAAACACTGTTGATTCAAACTCTGATCATTCAAATTCTGAGCAGTCACATTCAGGGGGAGCATCTGAAAATGAAGAGAGACACCAAGAAAATCAGGAGAGCATGGATCAAGGGGGAGGATCACATGATGACAGAAGCAATCTGCCTTCTGCAAGAAAATGGACTAAGTCACATACACCTGATTTAATTATTGGTGATCCAGATGCAAGAGTAAGGACAAGAAGTGCAACAACAAATGAATGTCTGTTTCATGCATTCTTGTCACAAACTGAGCCAAAGAAAGTGGAAGAAGCTCTTAAAGATGCTGACTGGATAACAGCAATGCAAGAAGAGCTAAATGAATTTGAAAGAAATGAGGTGTGGACCCTTGTACCAAGGCCAAAGAACAGATCTATTGTTGGTACTAAATGGGTTTTCAGAAATAAAACTGACAGTGATGGTGTGATCACAAGGAACAAAGCAAGACTGGTAGCTAAAGGCTATTCACAGCAAGAAGGAATAGACTATGATGAAACATTTGCTCCAGTTGCCAGGTTGGAGGCAATAAGGATGTTTCTTGCCTATGCTTCTCACAAGAAATTCAAGGTTTTTCAAATGGATGTGAAAAGTGCTTTTCTGAATGGAAAACTTGAAGAAGAAGTATTTGTCGAACAACCACCTGGTTTTGTAGATCCAAAATATCCAGACCATGTCTACAGGTTAGACAAGGCACTTTATGGACTTAAACAGGCACCAAGGGCATGGTATGAAACACTTGCTAAATTTCTATTAGAAAGTGGGTTTCACAGAGGTACTATTGACAAAACTCTGTTTTACTTTCAATCTGGTAATGACCTGCTCTTAGTTCAGATATATGTAGATGATATCATTTTTGGATCTACTAATGATAAACTCTGTAAGAAATTTGCCAAGCTCATGCAGTCAAGATATCAAATGAGTATGATGGGAGAGCTAAGCTATTTTCTAGGCTTACAGGTGAAGCAAACAGATGATGGAATTTTCATTAATCAAGCAAAATATACCAGAAATCTTCTCAAGAAATTTGGCATGCTTGACTGTTCATCTGCAACAACTCCCATGGCAACAGCAACAAAACTGGATAAAGATACAGGTTCATCAGTGGATATGACAAGCTACAGAGGGATGATTGGTTCTCTACTTTATTTAACAGCTAGTAGACCTGATATCATGTATGCCACCTGTCTGTGTGCAAGATTTCAGGCAGATCCAAGAGAACCACATTTAACAGCTGTGAAGAGGATTTTCAAATATCTCAAGGGCACTGTAACCTTAGGGCTGTGGTACCCAAGAGAATCAGAATTTAAGCTACTTGGTTACTCTGATGCAGATTTTGCTGGCTGTAAGATTGACAGAAAAAGCACAAGTGGAAGTTGTCAATTTCTTGGTGACAGACTAGTGTCTTGGTACAGCAAGAAACAGAAGTCAATATCTACATCTACAGCTGAAGCAGAGTATATTGCTGCTGGTAGTTGCTGTGCACAGATTTTATGGATGAAGAATCAACTACTGGATTATGGGTTGAGGTATAGTAAAATACCTATTTTCTGTGATAATCAAAGTGCTATTGCAATGACAGGTAATCCAGTACAACACTCAATGACCAAGCACATCAGCATAAGGTATCACTTTATCAGAGAGCATGTAGAAGAAGGCAATATTGAGCTTCACTTTGTGCCTACAGATCAACAACTTGCAGATGTTTTCACAAAGCCTCTAAGTGAAGCAACATTTACAAGACTGGTCAATGAACTAGGGATGGTATCTGGTTTTGACTAAACATGTTGGTTAGACTCAAACTCTGTTGAATAAAATGTGTTGCTCATATCTCTGTAAATTGCTAAAGTGCTACGTGAACCTTATTAGTTAAACTCTGTTAGCATGATTGTTGGTCATACACTGTTAATATGTTTGTTAAACTCTGTGAATTCTGAGTTGATTTTTGTCTGAATGAAAATACCGATGAAGAAAAATGTATAAAGCATGATTTTCAGTGATAAATCAAGATTCTTTTTGAGTCACTGTAATCTAATCAGAAATTGCACAGTAAGTTAACACAGCATGATACTGTTTCATATTTAGAGCACCTCTTAGTTTATTTGATCCTAAACTCTGAATCTATGAATACTTCATGCATTGCCTCTCATGAATAACTCTGATATTGATGAACTCTAAACTCTGATTAGTGACACTCTGTTTCCAAGTCATACTTGATTCTTGATGATTCTATGTTTGCACTTGTGAAAATTTTAAAACTTGAGATATGTCATTGTTTAGTTTGGTGAGAAACAGTTCATGTCTGCACCCTGTGAGATTTTGAGCCGAATAAGTGATTGATACATTTTATATCAATCAGATTTTATTGTTGTGTGTTGTTCATCAGTAAGTATGTTGCTCTAGAACTTGCACTAAACCATTTTGGGACTACATGATATATGTGTGCATAAAGATGATAAAGGCATTAGGATTAACCATCTTTCTTCAAACACTGTTCAAAACATCTTTGAACACTGATCATAAACACTGTTCATAAACATGACCTGTAGTAAACCCTTTTGAGCCTAATTAACTGCTCATTTTTTCTTGAATACTGAAGTATTAAGAGCAGTTATATTCGTTTGTTAAATCAAATTCAAGCAGGTGAGTATTTCTCAAGAAAAGATATACTACTCAGTATATATATATGTAAATTAAAAAAAAAAAAAAAAAAAGTATATATACTGATCATCTTGTACAAAATTGTACTAACCATTTGACTGAACATTTTGATCAAATAAATTGTTCAGTTCGAAATTCTCATTAAAAAAAGAAAAAAAAATGTCTTCTCATCTGTTTGAATTCACTCAATTATAACCCTGAACAAAGTCCTTTTGATTTGTGCATATATGTAATCGAAGTGGTGTAGATTTGGTGGACATTCAAGCTTATGGTAGTATCTGCTTTTACTGATTGAATCTGAGAGTAAACACTTCACCTAAACACTTGTGTGATGTGAGAGTTTGTAAGACAATCCTTGACATGTAACTCACTAAATGATGCTTTGATGTTTATCTCCTGATCTTTTTGTCTTTAATGACTGTGTGCTTACGTGGATAATCATGATCATAAACTGGAACAGGGATATTCAGATTTCTGTAATTAAGGAACTACAGAGTTTAGCATTCATCATATACTCTGTGTTTAATATGAGAGTTTGTGCATTCAGTGTTTATTGTTTTGGTTTATGGGTTTTATGAAATATTAGATGCTATAAAAATTGATTTGGTAAACTCTGCTACTCACACACGAAAATCACGACTGTGCGTTTTTGAAAGGGTTTTTGTGATAAAGATTGAAAATTTGATAAATACTGATTGATTGTGCTATGTACTCTAAGGTATATTTTCATTAAGATAATTTGAAAATTTTGGAGTAAATGGAGTAGTTGACAACTGTTAATTAGTGTCATTAGTGGTAACGTGTCTTGATAAACGGAACGACGGCGGTAATAATGGCTTTTACTGCGCCTGTATTAAGTGAACCGTTGCATGTGTGACACCTGTCCCACTCACTCATCATTATGTCTCCCTTTTACACTTTTCAAGGGAACAGTTGCGTGTTTTCAAGTAAAATCGTTTGAGTTTAGTTTTTAACTACAACTCAAATTACTTTTTGCCACAATCATTTTTATCCACACATATTCACTTTACCAAAACAGAGAACATCTTTGTTTTTCACTTTGGCATTTTCACAAACATCTTTCTTGCAAAACATTTTCACAGTTGAATCTTACTTATTTCTTGATTCAATGGCAACTAAACCTTTCACTGTCTTTGGTCTACGTTTTGTGCCTAACAACTATGCAGCTTTACTTGAGAATGACCGGGCACCTGAGCCGTTTCATCTTATGCAAAATTTTCTTCGAGATTCTGAGATTGGGCAAGCGCTGGTTGAACCGGCTACTCTATCTGCTTCCCAAGTTGTTAACTTTTGGCAAAACTCAAGATATATAGAAGGAGGAGAGAATGGAACTCCGTCTATCATCTTCTCTCATGAAGAACATGAATTTGTAATCACTCCACAAACTGTTCGTGATGCCATGGACTTCGACACACATACTTCGTATGCTGTTGTTTCTGAAGAAAATCTGAGAGAGATGCTAACAGAGATTGGGTACATGGAATCACTTGTCAAGCTGGGCAGTGTGAAGAGGCCAAATTTGAGAAAAGAGTGGAACTTTTTCTTTGATTGTATCACCAGGACATTCCAGAAAAAGGTCACTAACTGGGATGCTATTCCAATGGACAGTCTGCAAATTGGGTATTCTCTACTCTATGGCAGTAATTTTGATTTTGGTAGATATGTTTTAATGAATTTGGGTGATAAGTTGTCAGAGTCTACTACAGTTTACTTTGCTAGATTTTGTCAACTTCTGTTCAATGCATGTGTTTCTGGTTTAACTGTTGATGAAGCTGATGAAATTCAACCTTTTCGAGTCACTAAGAGAATATTCTCTGATATGACTAACAAAGATGTTGGAAAAGACATACCTCCTTTAGTATTGCCACTTGCTCTACAGAACTTTGTCAATCAACCACAAAATTCTCCATCACCAAACCATGAACCACATGAAACACATCAACCAGTACCACAACCTATGCCTGAACCTTTAGCCACTGATCGTACAGAAAACATACCATCTCAACCTACTCAAACACCTGAGCCCACACCAACAACCACTGAACAACCCATATCACCTCCAACACAAACAGAACCTCAAACACAACCTGACCAAATGAACACTGAACCAACAAACCCTGTCTCTACTACTCATCCACAACCACCACCAAAGCCAAAAAGGAAGAAACATACTGCAATCAACACTGAACGTGCTAAGGCTAAACAGTCAACTCCAAAGGCTGTTTATTCTAGAAGATTTATACAAAGGGCAAATAGACCTTCACCACCTTCGGTTGAGGAAAGTTCTAGTGAAAGTTCCAGTGAAGATGCAGAACAGGTTGCAGTGCCTCAAGCTAAAAGGAGGAGGCTTATTCTGACTGATTCTGATGATGAGCCTGTTGAAGAGGCTCAAGAGAAAATCTCATTTGATATTCCTACTGGTGAGCCAGAGGTTATCATAGAGTCTGTAATCCCAGAATCAGAAGTCAAGGTTGCTGAACCAGAAGTTGATAAGGTTCAAGACCATGAAGATGCTAGAGATGTTTTATCTCCAATGGAAGAGTTTACTGAAACTCCGATGTCTTTTAATCATGAAGCATCTACTCCACCACTCATGGAGGTTACACTTTCTATAGATACTGGTGTTGCTGATGGGCCTACTGTTGTTCTTGAAGACACTGTGGTTGCATCACACACTGAGTTGAACTCTGATGCCAATCATGTTTCTGCTCATGGTGAGGAGGTTGATAAACCAGAGAAGGTTCTTTCTTCAAAGCAAACTCCAGTTGACAAAGGAAAGCAGGTTGCTCAAGAACCTATTGCTGCTCAAGAACCTAGTCCTTTTGTTGGCTCTACTAGTGAATCGATGAGTGATTCTGTTGAAGCTAATAGTACAGGAGTTGACCAACCACAAAATCAGCCCGATGGTCAGAAAACAGGAGCAAAACCAGATTTTGCTGGGCCTTCTGTTAATGAAATTGATGATGGTTATTTGGCCAAGCAAACTGCTGAATGGTATAAATCAGAGTGTATTTTTCCACCTGGCAGGGCTGCAATGTTTCTTGAGATCAATTCCAAGAAGATTAAAAATCCAGAAATTTTCACTTGTTTGCAAGGCACAGTGATACAGATCAAAACTTTGAATAATAGATTTGATGATACTCAGAAATCTATTGTTGATCTTCGCACAGAAGTTGCTACTCATGAGGAGAAAGCTCAACTAGCTAATGCTAAACTCTTTCAACAATTTGCCAAAGCTCAATCAAATATTAATGACAGACTGAGTACAGTTGAAAAGAATCAGACTTTACTGGCTGAGAAAGTTGATTCTATTGCAAATTCTCTTGAGTTGATCACCTCAATTCTGATTCAAGATGGTGATGATGTCAAAAAGGGGGAGAGAATTTCTAAAACTAAGTGCAGAAAAGATCAAACTCTGTCAAAGAAAGATCATTTTGATGATGAAGGCACCAATGCTGATAAGGGCTTAAGAAATGAAAATCTCAGACAAGGACATGGAAGGTCTTCAAGGTCAAAGCCGAATTTGGTGTTAGATTCAAATACTCAGAGTACTTCTGGTTCAAAGCCAAGGGATTTGTCATTCTCTGACAATCCACAAACTGATGAAGAATTGGCTGCAAAACTTTTTCGAGAAGAGAATGCTGAAGCTACACTTGAGGATATTCAAGCTGAAGAAAAGCTGTTGCAGAAAGAACATTTAAAAGCTGTGAAGTCCAAGAAAGTGAAGAAAGTTGTTAAAGCTTCAAAGTCTGCAAGGCCTGTGATGAAAGGAATTGTAATCAAAGAAAAACTATCTGGTATTCAAGAAGAAGAAGAAGAAAATACTGGAAAGCTGGTTAGAAAATCTTCTCTTGATGCTAAGTTGAAGTTAAAAGGGAAAGTTGATGAAGAGAGCAAGGACAAAATGATAGTTACAACCTCTGTTGCTACACAAGTTGTACAGACTCAAAGTAAACTCTTACCTGGTTTTTCAAGGCCAAAGATTCCAGTGCAAGAAGAAGCAGGAGTGACTGGTGGATATCAACATAATGTTGCATGTTCAGGAAAGCCACCAGGCAGGAATACTTCTGGCTTAGGTTCAAGAAGAGATTTGAGGGTTAGTAACAGTCCAAGAGATCCCTCTGCACTTGTATCTCTTGGTTCTGGTATAACTCAAGAAAATCTAGACAAGTTGGAGTCAGTTCAGGTAGTTCATCAAAGGAGCTTAGATATTCACTTTCTACTATACTTTATGGCAGATGGGTCAGTGTATAGAGTGAATGAAGAAGCAATCAAGCTAAAATTATTTGAGGAACTTCAGTATGTCTTGCATATCTTCAGAGTTAGAAATCAAAGAACACAGCTTATTGCTAATTCTATAAGAGAGTATATGCAGAAAGCTAAAGTTGCTACAGGAACAAAGTCTGCTGAAAAGTATGTTCCTAAGTACAGAGACTGGAATGGGAATCTGATTGAAATGCAGAAAGGAACTACAAAGCTGAAGACTGATCTTGGAATTACAGTTCTAGATTTTAATGTAAAGTCTGAAGAAGTGAAGTTTATCAGATTGGGAAATGAAATGAGAAGAAACAAGATCTATGATCTCAGGGCTGCTATTTTTCAAACTGATGAGAATGATCCAGATTTAAGAGAGATCAAGCAAGCTATGGAGATTGAACTTGAAAATGCTGAGAGGAGATTGTTGATTGATTATCTCAGAACAACTCCAGATCTTGAGGAGGTTAGGTAGACAGAATTTGTAAGTGATTCGTATTTTCTGTAAATTTTGCTAAGTCAAGTTTAAACTCTGATTATATGTTAAACACTGTGTTTTTATTTGTTCGTTTTGACATCATCAATTATTGTGAACTTGTACATTTTTCTAATGAACAAGTTGGGGGAGATTGTTAGATATAATTGATGTGATTTAATGTCAGTGTTTAAGTGTTACAGGTTAAGAGAGTTTAACTTGTTATTGAAAGCAGTTGTGAACAGAGTTTGAGTATACGCTGATTGCTGGAAGCGCAAACGCTGACAGAGGAAAGCGTAAACACTGATAGCTGAATACATGGAAGCGCAAACACTGTTAGCATGGAGAGAACAGAGTTTGTTAAAGTCTGTCTACTGGGAGCGTCTACAAGTCAACAGAGTTTGAAGATTAATTTAATATTAATATGGAAGCGATATCTTTGAAGATTGGATAGCTGTCAAAGAGATCGAGTTGACTTAGAAGACGTGTAGCAATCGTAATTGATATCAATTGTATAGCTTAATTTTAGGAGAATCAATTTACGATTGTACGTAGCTATATATCTTATAAATACAGTTAGGTTAACCCTAGAAGGGTATCCATCGTGAACGAATATCATTCTTGTAACCTAAGCAGCTCTCTGTGATACTTTACATCACCGAGAGAGGAATTATTAATTCCAAACAGTTTTAAGAGTTAAAACGTGTGTTCTTGTTACTTATTTTATACAGTTCTTGATTATTTATTGTGTAATCGACCTAACAATAAGGTTTACAAACCTTTGTTAGAGTTTTGATAGCATGAAAGAAGGTATAAATCTTTAGTAGATTTTGGAGATTTGATGATTTTATTTTATAAAGTTAAAGAATATAATTATTTTGGAAAAATTTAAAAAATATTCTCTTCGTTTTTTATTATATGACATTTCCAATCAAATACGTTGTCGTTTATTTGCTAGAGAAATGAATAAAAAACGTTAAATATTAATAAATATTATTATAAATGTTAAATATTTAATAAATATTTATTAATAAATACTAGTGTTTATTAATATTTTTGTTAATTCATTTATAATAAATAAATCAATTTTTTTGATTAAAAATATTATTTTTAAGATTTTCGTTTTTTGAATTAAAATACACAATAAATATTTTAGTTTACAAAAAGAAAATTTAAAAAATAATAATTTTAATTACCCCACTTGAAAAATGTGCGAAAAAAAAATCAAACTTTCTACGGGCGACTGGGCGAATACAAGTTAGTGAGAGAGAGAGAAAGAGAGAGGAAAGTGATTGAGAGAGAGAGGAAAGACTGCACTGTAGGAGGAGAGAAATTTGTGGCAGGCCTATTTCATATCCATATCTGATTCCCTGAGTTGTTATGGGAGGGGAGAAATTTGTGGGAGGCTATTTCTGCTCGATAAGATTACCTGACTTGAGTTGTCTAGTTCTAATAAGTCTCACCGTGAGTTGTCATAGTCGAATTAAGACACTAGTACTGACAAGTCAAGTCAGGGAAACAGATATGGATATGATAGTATGGATATTGGATATGATAGTATGGAGCAGAATACGCCTGCCACCCCAATACGCTTCATGCAGTCTCTCCTCTCTTTCTCAATCACTTTCCTCTCTCTTTCTCTCTCTCACAAACTCACTTCACTCTCTCGCACCAATTACTTACACAAGTTGACAAGCACAGTAAGTGTCAGTGGAGTGTATATCACTCTATTGTGACATTATACACTCATAGAGTCTACAGTCTAGTTATAGAGTCTAGAGTCTACGACTCTCCACTCTACGCACATGCATATCCATAATCCAATCAAATACGTTGTTGTTTATTTGTTAGAGAAATGAATAAAAAACGTTAAATATTAATAAATATTTATTATAAACGTTAAATATTTAATAAATATTTATTAATAAATATTGTTTATTTATATTTTTGTTAATTCATTTATAATAAATAAATTAATATTTTTGATATAATTTTGTAGTTGGGTTAATATTTTGCTTACAATAATATAGTATAAATTTTTCCACTAATATCATTAATTAATATATTAAAAACTACTCCCTTGGTTCCTTAATGTTTTTCCTGTTTTGACTGTACACGTTTGCCAACACACACAATTCATCATTAATATCTTTAATTTCGTATTAGTATTAAATATAAAAACTTTACTGTATTAAACTATTCATAAATACGAATCCAACAAGATCACTCATGACTATATTTGGTCTTATAGATTAGACGTAAATTAGTAATTTGACTCATGTTATGAACAGTCCCGACATATGAAATAAGAATGATTAATGATATTATATGACGGAGGGAGTAATAATAGTGTTAAATTTTAAAAAAATCAATTTTTTATTTATCAAAAAACAAGAGGCATATTATATATGAACATACTAGAAGATTTCTTATTATCCTTAACCAATTCTTCGTCTAACAAATTAATATGTATAAAGTGTTATTCCGTCTCTCCCCTTCATTTATATAACTTTTTTTTGAGTGTTTGATATGTATTTTAAGGTTTTAAGGTGCATAAATAGGATATTTCCATAACTTATTTTTACAATTTTCTTTTTTTTTTTGTATAAAAGTGTGGTAAAAATTTGAGAATCAAACTCCTATTTTTCGATTTTATATGAATTTTACAAGATGATGATGAATAGTAATGAATAGTGTTTTACGTTTATTTTCATGTTTTGTTCATGGTTTTTAGACTTTGTTAAGAGTACCCAATGCTATTATAAGGTTTACAAACCTTTGTTAGTGTTTTGATAGCATGAAAGAAGGTGTAAATCTTTAGTAGATTTTGGAGATTTGATGATTTTATTTTATAAAGTTAAAGAATATAATTATTTTGGAAAAATTTAAAAAATGTTCTCTTCGTTTTTTATTATATGACATTTCCAATCAAATACGTTGTCGTTTATTTGCTAGAGAAATGAATAAAAAACGCTAAATATAAATAAATATTATTATAAATGTTAAATATTTAATAAATATTTATTAATAAATACTATTGTTTATTAATATTTTTGTTAATTCATTTATAATAAATAAATCAATATTTTTGATTAAAATTATTATTTAAAATTATTATTTTTAAGATTTTCGATTTTTGAATTAAAATACACAATAAATATTTTAATTTACAAAAAGAAAATTTAAAAAATAATAATTTTAAATACCCCACTTGAAAAATGTGCGAAAAAAATCAAACTTTCTATGGGCGACTGGGCGAGTACAAGTTAGTGAGAGAGAGAAAGAGAGAGGAAAGTGATTGAGAGAGAGAGAGAGGAGAGACTGCACTGTATGAGGAGAGAAATTTGTGGCAGGCCTATTCCATATCCATATCTGATTCCTTGAGTTGTTATGGGAGGGGAGAAATTTGTGGGAGGCTATTTCTGCTCGATATGATTACCTGACTTGAGTTGTCTAGTTCTAATATGTCTCACCGTGAGTTGTCATAGTCGAATTAAAACACTAGTACTGACAACTGACAAGTCAAGTCAGGGAAACAGATATGGATATGATAGTATGGATATTGGATATGATAGTATGGAGCAGAATACGCCTGCCACCCCAATACGCTTCATGCAGTCTCTCCTCTCTTTCTCAATCACTTTCCTCTCTCTTTCTCTCTCTCACAAACTCACTTCCCTCTCTCGCACCAATTACTTACACAAGTTGGCAAGCACCGTAAGTGTCAGTGGAGTGTATATCACTCTATTGTGACATTATACACTCATAGAGTCTATAGTCTAGTTATAGAGTCTAGAGTCTACGACTCTCCACTCTACGCACATGCATATCCAAAATCCAATCAAATACGTTGTCGTTTATTTGTTAGAGAAATGAATAAAAAACGTTGAATATTAATAAATATTTATTATAAACGTTAAATATTTAATAAATATTTATTAATAAATATTGTTTATTTATATTTTTGTTAATTCATTTATAATGAATAAATTAATATTTTTTATATAATTTTGTAGTTGGGTTAATATTTTGCTTACAATAATATAGTATAAATTTTTCCACTAATATCATTAATTAATATATTAAAAACTACTCCCTCGGTTCCTTAATGTTTTTCCTGTTTTGACTGTACACGTTTGCCAACACACACAGTTCATCATTAATATCTTTAATTTCGTATTAGTATTAAATATAAAAACTTTACTGTATTAAACTATTCATAAATACGAATCCAACAAGATCACTCATGACTATATTTGGTCTTATAGATTAGACGTAAATTAGTAATTTGACTCATGTTATGAACAGTCCCGACATATGAAATAAGAATGATTAATGATATTATGAGACGGAGAGAGTAATAATAGTGTTAAATTTTAAAAAAATCACTTTTTTATTTATCAAAAAACAAGAGGCATATTATATATGAACATACTAGAAGATTTCTTATTATCCTTAACCAATTCTTCGTCTAACAAATTAATATGTATAAAGTGTTATTCCGTCTCTCCCCTTCATTTATATAACTTTTTTTTGAGTGTTTGATACGTATTTTAAGGTTTTAAGGTGCATAAATAAGATATTTTCATAACTTATTTTTACAATTTTCTTTTTTTTTTGTATAAAAGTGTGGTAAAAATTTGAGAATCAAACACCTATTTTTCGATTTTATATAAATTTTACAAGATGATGATGAATAGTAATGAATAGTGTTTTACGTTTATTTTCATGTTTTGTTCATGGTTTTTAGACTTTGTTAAGAGTACCCAATGCTATTATAAGGTTTACAAACCTTTGTTAGTGTTTTGATAGCATGAAAGAAGGTATAAATCTTTAGTAGATTTTGGAGATTTGATGATTTTATTTTATAAAGTTAAAGAATGTAATTATTTTGGAAAAATTTAAAAAATATTCTTTTCGTTTTTTATTATATGACATTTCCAATCAAATACGTTGTCGTTTATTTGCTAGAGAAATGAATAAAAAACGTTAAATATTAATAAATATTATTATAAATGTTAAATATTTAATAAATATTTATTAATAAATACTATTGTTTATTAATATTTTTGTTAATTCATTTATAATAAATAAATCAATATTTTTTATTAAAATTATTATTTTTAAGATTTTCATTTTTTGAATTAAAATACACAATAAATATTTTAATTTACAAAAAGAAAATTTAAAAAATAATAATTTTAAATACCCCACTTGAAAAATGTGCGAAAAAAATCAACCTTTCTACGGGCGACTGGGCGAGTACAAGTTAGTGAGAGAGAGAAAGAGAGAGGAAAGTGATTGAGAGAGAGAGAGGAGAGACTGCACTGTAGGAGGAGAGAAATTTGTGGCAGGCCTATTTCATATCCATATCTGATTCCTTGAGTTGTTATGGGAGGGGAGAAATTTGTGGTAGGCTATTTCTGCTCGATATGATTACCTGACTTGAGTTGTCTAGTTCTAATAAGTCTCACCGTGAGTTGTCATTGTGGAATTAAAACACTCGTACTGACAACTGACAAGTCAAGTCAGGGAAACAGATATGGATATGATAGTATGGATATTGGATATGATAGTACGGAGCAGAATAAGCCTGCCACCCCAATACGCTTCATGTAGTCTCTCCTCTCTTTCTCAATCACTTTCCTATCTCTTTCTCTCTCTCACAAACTCACTTCACTCTCTCGCACCAATTACTTACACAAGTTGACAAGCACAGTAAGTGTCAGTGGAGTGTATATCACTCTATTGTGACATTATACACTCATAGAGTCTACAGTCTAGTTATAGAGTCTAGAGTCTACGACTCTCCACTCTACGCACATGCATATCCATAATCCAATCAAATACGTTGTCGTTTATTTGTTAGAGAAATGAATAAAAAACGTTAAATATTAATAAATATTTGTTATAAACGTTAAATATTTAATAAATATTTATTAATAAATATTGTTTATTTATATTTTTGTTAATTCATTTATAATAAATAAATTAATATTTTTTATATAATTTTGTAGTTGGGTTAATATTTTGCTTACAATAATATAGTATAAATTTTTCCACTAATATCATTAATTAATATATTAAAAACTACTCCCTCGGTTCCTTAATGTTTTTCCTGTTTTGACTGTACACGTTTGCCAACACACACAATTCATCATTAATATCTTTAATTTCGTATTAGTGTTAAATATAAAAACTTTACTGTATTAAACTATTCATAAATACGAATCCAACAAGATCACTCATGACTATATTTGGTCTTATAGATTAGACGTAAATTAGTAATTTGACTCATGTTATGAACAGTCCCAACATATGAAATAAGAATAATTAATGATATTATGAGACGGAGGGAGTAATAATAGTGTTAAATTTTAAAAAAATCACTTTTTTATTTATCAAAAAACAAGAGGCATATTATATATGAACATACAAGAAGATTTCTTATTATCCTTAACCAATTCTTCGTCTAACAAATTAATATGTATAAAGTGTTATTCCGTCTCTCCCCTTCGTTTATATAACTTTTTTATTAGTGTTTGATACGTATTTTAAGGTTTTAAGGTGCATAAATAGGATATTTCCATAACTTATTTTTACAATTTTTTTTTTATAAAAGTGTGGTAAAAAATTGAGAATCAAACTCCTATTTTTCGATTTTATATGAATTTTACAAGATGATGATGAATAGTAATGAATAGTGTTTTACGTTTATTTTCATGTTTTGTTCATGGTTTTTAGGCTTTGTTAAGAGTACCCAATGCTATTATAAGGTTTACAAACCTTTGTTAGTGTTTTGATAGCATGAAAGAATGTATAAATCTTTAGTAGATTTTGGAGATTTGATGATTTTATTTTATAAAATTAAAGAATATAATTATTTTGGAAAAATTTAAAAAATATTCTCTTCGTTTTTTATTATATTACATTTCCAATCAAATACATTGTCGTTTATTTGCTAGAGAAATGAATAAAAAACGTTAAATATTAATAAATATTATTATAAATGTTAAATATTTAATAAATATTTATTAATAAATACTATTGTTTATTAATATTTTTGTTAATTCATTTATAATAAATAAATCAATATTTTTGATTAAAATTATTATTTTTAAGATTTTCGTTTTTGAATTAAAATACCCAATAAATATTTTAATTTACAAAAAGAAAATTTAAAAAATAATAATTTTAAATACCCCACTTGAAAAATGTGCGAAAAAAAATCAAACTTTCTACGGGCGACTGGGCGAGTACAAGTTAGTGAGAGAGAGAAAGTGATTGAGAGAGAGAGAGGAGAGACTGCACTGTAGGAGGAGAGAAATTTGTGGCAGGCCTATTTCATATCCATATCTGATTCCTTGAGTTGTTATGGGAGGGGAGAAATTTTTGAGAGGCTATTTCTGCTCGATATGATTACCTGACTTGAGTTGTCTAGTTCTAATAAGTCTCACCGTGAGTTGTCATAGTCGAATTAAAACACTAGTACTGACAACTGACAAGTCAATAAGTCAGGGAAACAGATATGGATATGATAGTATGGATATTGGATATGATAGTATGGAGCAGAATACGCCTGCCACCCCAATACGCTTCATGCAGTCTCTCCTCTCTTTCTCAATCACTTTCCTATCTCTTTCTCTCTCTCACAAACTCACTTCACTCTCTCGCACCAATTACTTACACAAGTTGACAAGCACAGTAAGTGTCAGTGGAGTGTATATCACTCTATTGTGACATTATACACTCATAGAGTCTACAGTCTAGTTATAGAGTCTAGAGTCTACGACTCTCCACTCTACGCACATGCATATCCATAATCCAATCAAATACGTTGTCGTTTATTTGTTAGAGAAATGAATAAAAAACGTTAAATATTAATAAATATTTATTATAAACGTTAAATATTTAATAAATATTTATTAATAAATATTGTTTATTTATATTTTTGTTAATTCATTTATAATAAATAAATTAATATTTTTGATATAATTTTGTAGTTGGGTTAATATTTTGCTTACAATAATATAGTATAAATTTTTCCACTAATATCATTAATTAATATATTAAAAACTACTCCCTCGGTTCCTTAATGTTTTTCCTGTTTTGACTGTACACGTGATAAGTGGAGTTTATATCCACTTGGAGCGTTCCATATCCGCTTAAATTGATTGTCTTGGACTCAAGTTTGCGGTGGTTTTGATGTGTTTTGTTTAGTTGTGCAGATTTACGAGAATGTTGATTAAGGTTGATGCTTCTATCGTTTTTGGAGATTTAATTGATAAAAATTCGGATTTTCCGGGAAGGCGCAGCTTACACTGTTTTGGACATATCTAGAGTTCTAGAAGTCCGTTTTCAGCGATCTTACTGCCCACGCGAAGCTTGGGAGATTTTCTATAATATGGGACAGGTGTTGCACGAGCAGATTGCACGTGGTGGGCGCAGGTTGCACGCGCACGGTGCTGAAAAATTATAGTTTTTATTATTTTGGTCATATCTTGAGTTCTACAACTCCGTTTGAGGCCCGTAAGCAGTCCACGCGAAGATAACAGAATTCTCTATCATTCTAAAGTGGTCCATGTGTCCAAATACAACTGGAACGGTCCAGAAATACTGAACAAAAGTCAGCTACGAATTTTCCTTAAAAACAGAATGAGTTTAGGAAACGTATTTTGCAGAAATTCTATTTTAACTCTATTTTGGGTATTTTCTTGCTGGGCAAGAATTATAGAGCCTATATAAACACATCCAACCTTTGTAATTTGTATCATTAGAGTAGAACCTTTACATATCAATTACTTAGTTTTATTTGTATCTTTCATACTTTGTTTTTTTTTCATGGTTTCATCAGATCCCATGATGACGAGAGGTTCGATTATGAACTAATCGTTGTCATGGGATTCTAACGGATTTATTTATGGAGTTTAGTATCTTGATGCTTTAAAAGATTTGTGTGTGATGTATATCTTGATATCCTTGTATGGTTGTGATTCATGTGTTTAGATGCGTCATGAACATCTAATTTGTTAATCTCTTGCTAAACGAGAGTGGATCTTGAGATTTAGAACTTGCCATGCTAGCATAGGATAGGTTGATGTTTTAACATCATGATTTGTGGCATGATTAGAGATAATATGCTACCCTATGTGATCAATGTGGATAACTTGTTCTTCAACCGTTATGTTTTCAAATTCTATAGAGATATAGGGTCTAAGCATAATTGGTGTCTATTCATCTTCTATCTCTTTTGTGGATGTATGTTTAGTTTGGTATTCGTATACTTAGAAGTAGCGTATACTTGTTTCGTGTTATTCGATCAGATATCATAACCATTGCATATAGTGATTAAAGGCGTCAGATCTAAGCGAAGTATTTAATGAAGTTAGGATTCCATGGTTTATCTTGCAGAAGTAATTAGATTTCAATTCTTGTTAGTTAGTTAATTCGTAGTTTTGTTAATTTGCTTCTTAGTTTAATTTAGTTAGTTAAAACCTTAATTTATTAATTGTCTTAGCATTGAATTAAGATCATACACTGTTGCATAGGTGCGTTTACTAAATTAAAACCATAACCAGATCCCTGTGGGAACGAATTTGTACTTAACCTTATATATTACTTGTGACCACGTACGCTTGCGTGATTTAGTGCAAACAAGTTTTTGGCGCCGCTGCCGGGGATCATCGGTGTTTTATTTTTGGTTTATGTGCTTGTCAATAGTGGTCGTTAGCGTTCACTGACTCGGATTTCTTTTTCTCATCTATTCTTGTATAGTTCGTTGGTGTTTCAGGTAATTGTCAGAGAGTGTGGGCGTTGAAGATGGATTTTCTAACTTACTATGGAGTTCAGCAGGTGGCTAGTGTTTGTGAACTATGTGCGGGCGCACATGAAACGTATCAGTGCTGGAGCAACCAAGGTGGTATTCAACAGCCTCAGCCATGTGAGCGGTGTTTGGGCGTTCATGATCCCTCACAATATTGTTACTACGAAGGAGTTGATCCATATGTCACTTATGAGGAACAACCATATTTTCAATATCATCCTCAACAGTACCAACAAGATGTTCCAGATATGTCATATGTCTTTGGTAGTGAAGAGTTTCAACATCAGCAACCTATTCCTACTTTTCCGTCAGATGAGGTTGATGATTTGAAGGAGCTTAGGAAGGAGATTAGGATGCTTGTAGAGAATCATGAGAAGCTTACCAAATCTATGGGGACACTTGTTGCTCAAGTTTTGAGTGCCTTGGAACAAGAGAATCAACAATTCATGCTAGAGGCAACACCAGAGAATAACGATGACTTGGAGCAAGGTATTGCATGCATAATTGAAGAAGACAAATTCCAAGAGGAGGAGAGTGTTCACAAGCCATGTGAGGAATTTGATCAAGCTAGTGAGGTGGATGATTTGGAAAGGGCACTATTTGAGACAGACATTGATGAGCTGCACAAATTTCAAGAATTGTTATGTGCGTACCAAGAGGACACTGATGAGCTACGCAAATTTCAAGAATTGGTATGTACGAACCAAGAGGCTGTAGAACATGGGAAAGATGCAGGTCTTCTACTTGTCTCAGAGTTTAAGAATGGAGGTAGCGCATTAGAGCCAGTGGAGGAAGTTCTCTTTGAGGAACCAAAGGCTTCAGAAACTTACATTTACCCTCCTCCTTTATATTCAAGCGAAGCCCGCGAATGTGTGTTGTTCTACAAATTGTCAGATTTTGGGTAAACAGATGAAGGCATTGGAAGAGGACATAGTTGTTATATGAATAGGCCAAGCGAGGAGAAAGGGCAGAAAGTGTGCCGCCGTGATGACGATGAAGTATTGCGAAGAGAGGACCAGGCGAACTATTATCATCCTTAGTGGAGGCTTGGAAGTAACGTCAAGCTATTGACGTTAAAGAAGCGCTTGGTGGGAGGCAACCCATGCCATTAGTATAGGAAAAAAAAAAGAGTGTTGTATGAAACAAAAAAAATGAGTGTAGTGAAAAAAAAAAAGTAGTAGTGTTGTGCAGAGAAAAAAAAAATCTGTGCACCAAAAAAAAAAAAAAAAAAAGTGAACAGTGAAATTTCGCGCAAGTTGCGCCCCTATAACGCAATCTGCGTTCCCGTTACTGTATTCAGCGCAATTTGCGCCCCATTTGCGCAGGTTGCGCCTGCGTGACACTCTGTTTCCGCCCCTAACACGCAGGTAGCTCCTGCATGTCTGCCGTTCCGCGCCAAAGACCCTGTAACGCAGCTTGTTGCTGCGTTATACCCCTGTTCTGCCAGAATTTTTCCCGAATTTCAGTGTTTTTGCCACCAAAATTCTCCCAAATTCTATCCTAACTCAAATTTCTTTAATTCTAAATTCCTATATCTATCCTACATCAAATCTTAACCTCTCCAAATCTCTCCTACACTCTAAATTTTTAAATCTCATCTATCCATCATCTTATATATATACACACCTCTACATACAAATCCAATTCCTCTTCTATTTATTTAAATCTCTAAAAATTCAATTCTAAAGAGGAATTAATTCCAAGTTCACCTCTCCAATTCGTAGTGGGTTTATTTCTTCTCTCAAATTTTATTTTGATTACGAATTTGTGTTCTTGTAAATTGGGATTTGTATTATTCTTGATATATTGGGGTATTTTTGGTGTGTTATTGCTTGGTAATTATTGGTGGAGGTTCTTGTGAGTTGGGTATTCTTTTGGCTCGTAAGCATGGGAGAGATAGTGCTAATGTTGGGAAATTTTCGTTTTCGACGGCGGAGGTTAAATTTAATCGGTTGTTTTGAGGCCAATTGCTAAGGAAAGGGGATTTTTGCGAGAAAAAAAAAATTGTTGGGTATGCTTCGGTATTCAGGTATGTTTTCTGCTATCCCTTGTATTTATTTCCATTCAATGAGGACATTGAATATTTTAAGTTTGGGGGTGGTTTGGGGGATTAGTAGTTGTTGTTGTATTATTTGTTCATGTAGGATTTCATGCTTGGCATATTAGTAGTAGTAAATTATGCATTTATGTTCGTGTTATCTACGTTTGTTTCATATAGGACATTCTGTTTTTTTTTGTTTGTATAGCATGTGAGTTCATAATAGTTTGCATTTGCACCCATGCTTGATAGGAATTTTGTGTTGTTGATGCTTTTGATTGAGAAGTGATATGCTTTGTTATTGTGCACACACATACACTAGTAAGTTGAAGCTAGTAGACTTATTGAATGTTGTGAGTGATTAGAAGGACATGAATATGTGCAAGTTGATTTAGTTTGCATGCTTTGAATACAAGTCGGTGCGTTAGAGAGATTTTTGCTTGGGATTGAGTATGTTTTTCCACCAAGTGAGTTTTTGAGCCTTATTGCATATTTTTTGCAATTTATTCGTTTGCTTGAGTGTCCACAGATTGTTTGCATTGCTAGCAGTTGTTTGAGGTCTTTCTTGAAATGCATGACATTATTTGACGATTAAAATGATAAAGGCAATTAGGAATAACAGCATATTTTCCCATATTACCATACCATGTTTACATGATCAATTAGTTAACCCGTTGAGCTTAATCCTATTTTTTTCGGTGACATACCACATTACTTGCCTAGACCTTTTTCTTGTATTGGCCTTACATTAATTTGAACCCACATTGTCAAAGGCTAGTAGAGTGTTTAAGGGAGTAATAAGGTGTGCAAGGAGGGGTTATTGTTGGTCTTACTTTTGGGGGAAATATTGAAAATTGGGTTTGTTTATTTGATAGTCGGCATGTGTAATAAAATTGTGGGATTATTGTTATTATTTATATTATTGTTTGTGTTATATTTAGCTCTCGAAAAAAAAAGAAAAAGAAAAAAACAAGAGAAAAGAAAAAGAAAAAAAGAAAAAAAGAGAAAAAAAAAAAGAAAAAAAATATATATTATGAGAGCATGTTTGTGTTGTTGTGATCCTACTTTAGTCGACTAGTCGAGCATTTTTGTTGGAAGAAAAGTTAAATTCATGTGTGGGGGGAAAATAGGGTGTTGTGTATGATTTATTATGGTACTTACTAGCTTTTGACACTTCACCTGTTTTGGCTTATTTGACATACCTTGTCCCTAGCCCCGTTACAACCCAAATAAAGACCTTTTGATTATCGTTATTGATGTATGTTGTGTTAAGAGTTAGATTGATACCAAATGTCAAGCATGTTTATGATTTTGTTGGAATTGAGTGATACCCTTACCCTTGTTCTTGAGTGAATATTCTTTTGTGAGTGGATTGTGAGTGTTTGCTTGTTTTTGCGTATGAGATCCCGAGTTTTGTCTCAAAGATGTACTCTTGTAGGCTTAGCATGTTTACTAACTTATTCTTACATTTGACATGGGCTTGTGAGAACTTATGCATGTTCATTGAGTAGACTATGTGAATGCTTGCACTTTCGACACTAAGACATTGCGTATTTACTTTGATTCTTAAGTTGATATGGCATGAGAGGATTTGAAGGTATGGTAGTATATTAGTACTAGATTATTTGCATTTTCATTTAGTTGCATTCATGCATTGCATTGCATTAGGTTAAATGGATTTTGTGGGTACATTCGCTATAGGCCCTCACGAGACCTTACTCGTCCACTAGGGCTGCCTAGGGGTTTAAAGGGCTTGTTGCATATGCCAAATGCAACCGTGATCACCTACGGAAGTGGTACTAGTTAGTTAGTTAGTTGTAATTGTTTATGCTTGAGGACAAGCATCGGTTTAAGTTTGGGGGTGTGATAAGTGGAGTTTATATCCACTTGGAGCGTTCCATATCGGCTTAAATTGATTGTCTTGGACTCAAGTTTGTGGTGGTTTTGATCTGTTTTGTTTAGTTGTGCAGATTTACGAGAATGTTGATTAAGGTTGATGCTTCTATCATTTTTGGAGATTTAATTGATTAAAATTCGGATTTTCCGGGAAGGCTGCGCAGCTTACACTGTTTTGGACATATCTGGAGTTCTAGAAGTCCGTTTTCAGCGATCTTACTGCCCACGCGAAGCTTGGGAGATTTTCTATAATATGGGACAGGTGTTGCATGAGCAGATTGTTGGTTTCGATCATCAATATGCAACGAAAAATGATAATAAAATCGATCGAAACCATGCCCGGATCCATGTATAATATATACGGATAATCACGGTAGATAGAAATATTTACCTAGTGAAGCTTTACGATTAAAAACGATGGAGATGCAATCACAGAGCTTCCTCTTCGAAAACTCCTCTACGGTATCCACACGAACACCCCAAGAGCGTCTCACAATCTTGTACGGAAGGGAGGTACTAACCTCCAATGAAAAGAGATAAAAATTTTAGGGTTTGGTTTATGCGGCTGGCTTTAGTTTCTGCCGTGTGTTAAAAAAATCAATACCATCCTTCACATCCTTATGTATTTATATGGTAGTGTGTAGCAAAAAACCCAAGCCAAAACCTAGCCCAAATATGATTTAATTAAATAATAAAATCTTATTTATTATTCAAATAAATAATTAAGTCATACTTAATTATTAAAATCATATCTCATATATCTTTGTATTTTATTATAGCTTAATTAAGTCACACTTAATTAATATAATAAAATCCAACTCATTATTAATTAATTTAAATTCATAATTTAAATTAATTCTTCCTTTAAAATGTTCTATGTGTGTGACCCTGTAGGTTATTATTTATTTTGGCAATAATTTTATTCTACAATAAAATTATAAACAATGAGCGGTATCTAGTAATACATCATTGCTACCCAATTAAATCTATACTATTATATAAATTCCGAAACATTGAAAGTTTTGGTACCTGTTTTTTGGTACCAATTTTTTGGTACCTGTTTTTTGGTACTTCGTGAATTTACTTATGTACCCTTCATTATAAAGAAATATATATATCAAAACACCTAAAATAAATTTTAACATAATATAATTAATGGTAATTAGTCGATTGCCTTTTTCATATTTACTTTTAGTTGAAGATGTTACTTTTATCATATCTTCCAATCATTAATATTACCTTTCGAATTAAAATACGTTTCCTTTTTGATTTAAAACTAATCTTACAATCATTAATATACACCCGAAAATATCATACAATATTTTTTAATTATTAATAAAATATATTAAAAATATATTTTGCTTATAATAAGGAAACATTAGTATAATCCGTAAACATGTGTATATTAAATTATATTAATTAAAATTAAAAATTATGTAAAAAATACTGATTATATAAATTGGTACCAGTTTTTTTGTACCTATTTTTTGGTACTTCGTGAATTTACTTATTTACCCTTCATTCTAAAGAAAAATATATATTAAAACACCTAAAATAAATATTAACATAATATAATTAATGGTAAGTAGTCGATTGCCTTTTTCATATTTACTTTTAGTTAAAGATGTTACCTTTTATCATATCTTCCGATCATTAATATTTCCTTTCGAATTAAAATACGTTTCCTTTTTGATTTAAAACTAATCTTACAATCATTAATATATATATCCGAAAATATCGTACCATATTTTTCAATTATTAATAAAATTTATACTATTATATAAAAATTGAAACATTAAAAGTTTTGGTACCTGTTTTTTTGTACCTATTTTTTGGTACTTCGTAAATTTACTTACTTACCCTTCATTATAAAAAAAATAAATACATCTAAAATAAGTAACAACATAATATAATTAATGGTAATTAGTCAAGATACTACCTTTTATAAACAACTAAAAACATCAATCATATCACATTTTCCATCATTAATATTTCCTTTCGAACTAAAAGTCTAAAACACGTTACCTTTTTAATTCAAAACAAATCTTACAATCTAAAATAAGTAATAACATAATATAATTAATGGTAATTAGTCAAGATATTACCTTTTATAAACACCTAAAAACATCTCTATAACTTATTTTTGATATTTTATTTTTTTGTATAAAAATAGGACCTTTTTAATTTAAAACAAATCTTACAATCTAAAATAAGTAATAACATAATATAATTAATGGTAATTAGTCAAGATATTACCTTTTATAAACACCTAAAAACATACTCCTCTATAACTTATTTTTGATATTTTATTTTTTTGTATAAAACCTTAAAATCCGTGCCAGAAACTGGTCCGCAAACGTAAAGAATTCAAAGGGACGGAGGGAGTAAATCGTATTATTTCTTTTCATCATTAATATTTCCTTTCGAACTAAAACACGTTACCTTTTAATTTAAAACAAATCTATACTATTATATAAAAGTTGAAACATTAAAATTTTGGTACCTATTTTTTGGTACTTATTTTTGGTACTTCGTGAATTTAATTATTTACCCTTCATTATAAAAAAAATACACCTAAAATAAGTAATAACATAATATAATTAATGATAATTAGTCAAGATACTACCTTTTATAAACAACTTAAAACATCAATTGTATCATATATTTCCATCATTAATATTTCCTTTCGAACTAAAAGTCTAAAAGACGTTACCTTTTTAATTTAAAACAAATCTTACAATCTAAAATAAGAATAACATAATATAATTAATGGTAAGTAGTCAAGATATTACCTTTTATAAACACCTAAAAACACCCATCGTATCATATCTTTCCATCATTAATATGTCCTTTCGAACTAAAACACGTTATCTTTTTAATTTAAAACAAATCTTACAATCATTCATATATACCCGAAATTATCACATTAATATAATAAAATTAACGGTAATTAGTCGATTGTCTTTTTCATATTTACTTTTAGTTGAAGATATTACATTTTATAAACACGTAAAAACATGAATCATATCATATCTTTCGATCATTAATATTTCCTTTCGAACTAAAACACATTACCTTTTAAATTTAAAATAAATCTTTCAATCATTAATATATAACCGAAAATATCACACCATAATTTTCAAGTAAAATGTAACACCTAAAATAAATAACAATATAATATAATAAATGGTAATTAGTCGATTGCATTTTTCATATTTACTTTCAGTTGAAGATATTACCTTTTATAAACACCTAAAAAGATCAATTGTATCATATTTTTCAATCATTAATATTTCTAATTAAAACACATTACCTTTTTAATTTACAACAAATCTTACAATCATTAATATATACTCGAAAATATCACACCAAAATTTTCAATTATTAATAAAATATATTAAAAATCATATACGTTGTTTATAATAAGGAAACATTATTATAATCTGTAAACATGAGTATATTAAATTATAACAAATTAAAATTAAAAAAATTATTAAAATAATGATTATATAAAAACATAATTTTAATATTAAATAAAATTTATAACATAATACAAGAAACCCGTGCACTGCAATACTAATAATTAATCGATTATCTTTTCAACTAAAACATATCATCTTTCTATTTTTTTCTAATTAATTTCCTTTTTTTTTCTAGAAATATAACTGACAACGTTAATTTCTCATTTTCTAAAAAACACTAGGAGCAATTTTAATTAGTAATTGAACATAATTAAATTATAATTAGTATAAACTAATCAATTACCTTTTTCACCTAAAACATGTCACCTTTTTAATTTTCCCGTTTTCTTTTCTATTTTCTCTAACTAAAATATCTCATTTTTCAAGTATATTAAGGGCAGTTCTATTATATAAAATAAAATAGTAATATGATAATACTAATAATTAATCGATTAACTTTTTCAGTTAAAACATATCATTTTTTCTATATTTTATAATTAAAATCCCTCTTTTCCTAGAAATATCACGGGCAACAATAATTTCTCTTTTTCTAAAAACATTACAAGCAATTTATTTAGTAAAATAACATAATTAACTTATAATTACTATAAACTAATCAATTACCTTTTTCACCTAAAACATGTTACCTTTTTAATTTTCTCTAACCAAATCCTCTAATTTTCCAATTATATCATGGGCATTCTATCTAATAAAAAAATCATTTTATAATTACTTATAATTAACCGATTATCTTTTTCAACTAAAATCCATCATCTTTTCTAAATTTTTAACTAAAATTCTCATTTTCTAGAATTATCACGAATAACACTTATATAATTATCATCATATAATCTCATTTAAAAATTAAAAATCATGTTTTAAAAAAATTAATTCAAATAATTAAAAAATTTAATATAATATTAAAAAAAATCCGTGCATCGCACGGGTTTTAAGCTAGTATTATATTAAAGCTAAAACATTGAAATTTTGGTTTTCGGTTTGGTTATCCTATTTATTAAAATAAAAGTTTTGATTTTCGGTTTGGTTATCCTATTTATTAAAATAAATAATAACATAATAATTTCTCAAAAAAATAATAATAACATAATATAATTAATGGTAATTAACCGATTGCCTTTTTCACATTTAATTTTAGTTAAATATATAGCCTTTTATAAATACCTAAAAAATCAATCGTATCATATCTTTCAATCATTAATATTTTCTTTCTAATTAAAATATGTTATCATTTTGATTTAAAACTAATCTTATAATCATTAATATCTACCCAAAAATATCACACCATATTTTTTAATTATTAACAAAATATATTAAAAATCCGTATACATTGTTTATAATAGGAAAACGTTAGTATAATACGTAAATATGAGTATATTAAATTATATAAAATTAAAATTAAAAATAATTAAAAATAATGATTATATAAAAACATAATTGTAATATTAAATAAAAATTTTACCATAATAAAACAAACCCGTGCATCGCACGGGCATTAAAAGTTTGTCGGTTTGATTTTCAGCACGGTCATCCTAATTATAAATAAATAGTAAAATAATATAATTAGTGATAATTAGCCAATTGTCTTTTTTTAATTAAAAGATGTTTACTTTTAATTGATTGATGATATTACCTTTTATAAACACCTAAAATATCGTATTTTCCAATCAGTAATATTTCTTTCTAAATAAAACACGTTTACTTTTAATTTAAAATATAATCTTACAATAATTAATATATACCCAAAATTATAACACTATATCGTCTAATTACTAGCAAAATATAATAGAAATATGTATAGAACGAATAATGACCGTTAATTTTTTAGTAAAAATCAGAACCATTTGATCTAATGATCAGATATATTATATGTTTAAATTAATTTACTAAATTTCAAGGTTCGAATTCTATCAACGACATTTTTTTTAAAATTTTATAATATAAGTTTTAAACCACGTAATTTTGCAATCATTAATATATAACCAAAAATATTACACCATTTTGCTCTTAAATTTTTAGTAAATAAATAAGAACCTTTAGATGTAATTATAGGTATATTTTATGATTAAAATATTTTACTAAAAATTCAAGTTTCGAATCCCGTCAACAACATATTTAACTTAAAATTCTATAATATAATTTTTAAATCATTCATATCATTAACTAAATTCATATTAAATTATATTAAATAATTTTTACAAAATAATGATTATATAATAACATAATTATAGCATAAAATAAAATTTATAACATGTTAAAAGAAACCCGTGCATCGCACGGGTTATAAGCTAGTAATAATTAAATCGTGATTCGATAAACCTTTTGTGATTAATGTTCCCGTGTAATATAATCCCTTTAACCAAATATTATAGATTAAACTCGAGACATGTTTATTGTCATCCTCTTCATAATTTAATCCGGGTTTACTTGATCCATGAGTAGACTATTAAAACAAATCATTATTTGAGCACGGCCATGCATTTTATAGTCTCACTCAATCAAGAGGCCAATAATATCTCTCCTATTTGATAGGAGGGTTAAATCCTTTATCTATCATTCATATTTCTCATACGATTCACAATATACCCGATGTCCACTTTTATCATTACCCGGTCAAAGGTAACTTTTAATGTAGTCAAAGTATATTATCCTCGTATAGAAATATAATGATCTCAAGTCAAAGGATCATTACACCATTATCACTGTGAGTCTTTCTTATGACTTAATTAACATGAAGAATCTCACGGTGGGTCTGTCCAGTACCATGTACCGTACATGTACCTATGTATTGACTTTAGTATCTCCATACTTATAACCAATGAGATGTGGTTATCAGTCAAAAACATACTAGTCTATTTATATATTATTATTGTCCTGTATAATAATACTCGACTAGGGACCTTTAAGAATATGATATATATTATATAATAAACTTAAACTATATAATGTGTATCATTATTCTAAGGACGTTTATTATGCTAACATATATCGCAGTAATTAGAGTCATAATAAATACATTTATTTAATAATCAAATGACATAAGATTTATTCGAGAAACAATGTATTGCCTCTAGGGCACCTACACTAACAATCTCCCACTTGCACTAGAGCCAATCTCCCATGTATCTAATACCCATGGAACTAGTGTGACCGTCGTGCTTCTGCTGCGACAGGCCTTTGGTTAGTGGGTCTGCAATGTTATCATTTGTATGCACTTTACATATATGTATTTCACCCCTTTCATTAATCTCTCGTATGAGGTGATATCTTCTGAGTATATGTTTGGATCGGGAGTGCGATCTAGGCTCTCTAGCCTGTGCAATGGCCCCATTATTATCGCAGTATAGATCAATGGGATCTGCAATCGATGGAACCACTTCCAAATCAGAAATGAATTTTCGAATCCAAACTGCCTCCTTAGCCACTTCACAAGCTGCAATGTACTCAGCCTCCATTGTAGAATCAGCTACTGTTTCTTGCTTTGAACTCTTCCAGCTTACAGCACCTCCATTTAGACAAAACACAAAACCAGACTGTGATACAGTATCATCCCTGTCTGTTTGGAAACTTGCATCGGTGTAACCCTTTACAACCAGTTTCTCCTCTCCTCCATACACCAAGAATGAATCTTTAGTCCTTTTCAGGTACTTAAGGATATTCTTGACTGCCGTCCAGTGACCTTCACCTGGATTAGACTGGTATCTGCTCGTCATGCTCAAAGCATACGAAACATCGGGGCGAGTACATACCATCGCATACATGATAGATCCAATTGCTGATGCATATGGAACTTTATTCATGTGGTCCTTCTCATCTAATGATTTCGGACACTGGTCTTTAGAAATCATTATCCCTTGAGACACAGGGACATATCCCCTTTTAGCATTTTGCATACCAAAATGATGCAAAACCTTATCAATGTATGTACTCTGACTTAGACCGATCATCCTTTTAGATCTATCTCTATAGATCCTCATTCCTAGAATGTAGGTTGCCTCTCCTAAGTCTTTCATAGAGAAATTGCTCCCTAACCAAGTCTTAACAGCCTTTAGAGAAGGTATGTCATTCCCCATTAGTAGTATGTCATCAACATACAGTACTATGAATGCCACATGGCTCCCACTAACCTTCTTGTAAACACAAGGTTCATCCTCGTTTTGAATAAAGCCATACTCCTTGACTATTTCATCAAAACGAATATTCCATCTCCTAGAGGCTTGCTTCAATCCATAAATGGATCGACGTAATTTACATACCTTGCCAACATTCCTTGGATCGACAAAACCTTCAGGTTGTGTCATGTACACATCCTCTTCAAGGCTCCCATTAAGGAAAGCTGTTTTGACATCCATTTGCCAGATTTCGTAATCATGGAATGCTGCAATTGCAAGCAAAATCCGTATGGACTTGACCATAGCAACTGGTGAGAAAGTTTCATCATAGTCAATACCATGAATTTGTTTGAACCATTTCGCAACCAGTCTTGCTTTATAGGTCTGAACATTTCCTTCCATGTCAGTTTTCTTCTTGAAAACCCACTTGCACCCTACGGGTTTTACCCCTTCAGGTGGATCAACCAAATCCCAAACTTGGTTTTCGTACATGGAATCCATCTCGGATTTCATGGCTTTAAGCCATCTCTTAGAGTCTGGACTGTTCATAGCATCTTGATATGTGAGAGGCTCATCTTCATCTATGAGCATCAAATCCCCACATTGAGTCATAAGAAATCCATATCTCTCTGGCTCATGGCGAATTCTACCAGATCTACGAACAACCTGTGTTTCTTGAGAATTATCATTATTCTGCTCTTGTTCCACCTCAGTTTCAAAACTATTTTGTGGATCTCGATCTTCATCGAGATCTATAGTTCTCCCACTGTCTCTTTTGGAAACAAAATCCTTTTCCATGAAGACAGCATCTCGAGCAATGAACACTTTCTGCTCAGAAGGACTATAAAAATAATACGCCTTTGTTTCTTTAGGGTATCCCACAAAATTGCACTCTTCGGATGTAGGTCCAAGCTTGTTAGATACTTGACGTTTTACAAACGCTTTGCATCCCCAAACTTTCATAAAGTTCATGCTTGACCGTTTCTCCTCCCATATCTCATATGGAGTCTTTTGAACCTTCTTGGTTGGAACACGGTTAAGTGTGAAAGCCGCTGTTTCTAGAGCATAACCCCAGAAACTTATTGGAAGATCTGCATGACTCATCATCGATCGTACCATGTCTAACAGAGTACGATTTCTCCTCTCTGAAACTCCATTCCATTGAGGTGTACCTGGCGGAGTGAGTTGTGATACAATACCACACTCCTTTAAATACTCTTTAAATTCGGTGCTTAAGTATTCACCCCCACGATCGGATCGTAAGATTTTAATACTTGCACCTCCGCCTATTTGCTTCTCTACTTCAGCCTTGTATTCTTTGAATTTTTCAAAAGAATCGGATTTGTTCTTCATAAGATATACATATCAATATCTACTGAAGTCATCAGTAAATGTTATGAAGTAGTAGTAGCCTCCTCTAGCCATCACACGCATTGGGCCACATACATCACTATGTATTAGCTCCAAACGTTCAGTGGCCCTTTGACCCTTACCAGTAAAAGGGGCTTTAGTCATCTTACCAAGCAAACAAGATTCGCATTCATCGTATGATTCAAAATCAAACTTATCCAAATATCCATCCTTATGTAATTTGGATATGCGTTTCTCATTTATATGGCCTAAACGACAATGCCAGAGGTATGTTTGATTTGAGTCATTTACTTTAAGTCGTTTGTTTTCTATGTTACAGATAGGATTATCCAAATCAAGAACATATAAACCATTAAATAAATGCGCAACACCATAGGTTAAATCATTCAAAGCAAAAGAGCAACTGTTGTTCTTTATTGTAAACGAAAAACCTTTCTTGTCCAAACAAGAAACAAAAATAATGTTTCTGCGAATCGCAGGCACGTAAAAACAGTCTTCAAGTTCTAAAACAAGCCCAGAGGGCAAAGATAAATAATAAGTTCCTACGGCTAAAGCAGCAACTCTTGCTCCATTGCCTACTCGTAGGTCCACTTCTCCCTTAGCCAAAGTCCTACTTCTCTGCAGTTCCTGCACATTTATACAAATGTGAGAAGCACATCCAGTATCCAATACCCAAGATGTAGAAATAGACAGATTGACTTCTATAACATAAATACCTGAAGTAGAAGCTTGCTGAGCCTTCTTCTTCTTCAGATCCTCCAAATAAACATGACAGTTTCTCTTCCAGTGACCAGGCTTGTGGCAATAGTGACATTCACCTTTGTCAGCATTTGCGACATCTCCCTTCGGCTTTTTAGCCTTTTTGAAAGAGGGCTTAGAAGGACCAAGATCTTTCGATGCTACCTTTTTCTTGCCCTTCCATTTCCCTTTTCCTTTAGCACCTTTCTTGCCCACCATCATTATGGGAGTTTTTTCAGGTGCTTTGACCATATTTGCTTCAGTGGTCCTCAGCATGGCCAACAATTCCATAGGAGTCTTATCTTGCTCAGTCATATTAAAAGTCATTATGAACTGAGCATAGTCGCTGTTCAAAGATTGCAAGATTATATCGACTTGAGCATCTCGCTGAAGCGGGAAACCCAAACCAGCAAGGTAATCACAATACCCAATCATCTTTAGAACATGAGGTCCGACTGGTCCATTGCCCTGCTTGCACGAGAATAGTGCTTTACTTGTATTGAACTTTTCAACACGAGCCTGTGATTGAAACATCGTTGAAAGATGTTCAAACATAGTATAAGCATTCATATCAAAATGCTGCTTCTGAAGCTCAGCATCCATAGTAGCAAGCATAAGACAAGCCACATCAGTTGCATCATCAATATGCTTCTGATAAGCATTTTGTTGAGCAGCAGTGGCATTGTTAGCAGGGGCTACAGGTGGAGGAATATCAATCACATAAGATTTCTTCTCCTGCATGAGAACAATTCTCAAATTCCTAGACCAGTCAAGAAAGTTCGATCCTGTCAGCTTGTCCTTCTCAAGGACTGATCGCACAGAGAAAGTATTGTTTGTATTTTGTGCCATTTGTTTTCTACAATGATAAAATGCATAAGATAAGTTAGATTGTTACATTAATTATGTTCAAGTGATTATGACATATTCATAATATATCTCCCACTATTTTTATCAAATTAATAGCCCTTACTATTAAATCGGAAAGAATATGCCATAAATCTTTCTAGTGAGCCAAGATCCATATTTCGTCATATCCTAAGTCAACCACTGGTAGTCCTTAAAACATGATTATTTAGGTAGACAACAGTTGCCAATTATATCATATATAATTCTTGGATAGTTTGGTGAACAACAATTGTTCTTGTCTATCTAATAGATTTTGAACCAAACTCTATGCTTCTAAGTTCATAATAATTGAATATAACCGTTTATTTTCACCTTATTATGATGACTCAGTTAAGTTAAACCCAATGATACAACGGTCGAATATAACCGCTTATATTCGTCACATCTCACCACGATAGACAGGAGTCCCCTGCCACTGGCAGTCATTCCCCTTATCGATCTAGGATTCAATGAGTGTTCATTCATTGGAAAGCATCCGATTAAAACTTAATATTTTGTTAAGGGGTTTCAAAATTAAAACGATCATGATCCCATCATAAAGAGATTCCCAATTTTTCCTTGAATTAAATACTTCAAATCAATATTCATCAATAGTTTGATTTCCAGGTTGTTGGAGGAGTCACAAGTGGCCTCACTTAATACCCAACTTCCTTACAGGTAAAACCAGTTTTTGACAAAATCTCCCCATATCTTAAATAATTGAAAATTCGTATTTAATTCCGTGTTTCATAAACACAGAAATCTCATGATCGTTTGTTCATTTTAAAATCTCGAATCGTTACAGATTTTATCTTGTTTAGCATGGCAAGCATGGCATGGGTGACGTATCAAATACATGCATACATAATTAATCTAATTAAAACATGCATACATTTGCTACTCTACACATGCATAATATGTAAAGTGCATCACCTAAATTAATATGCTATGGTTATGGCCCAATCCTATGCGATTTTTCCAAGCTAATGGAAAAATCAAGGTCAATCTATGGTGGTAATAACTAATTATTACAAAATCTCTTGCTTCGCTTCCAAAGCTGCCTTGATTGCCTCCAAGCTCCTCTTGAAACATTTTACAAAAGAACTCGAGTTGCATTCGAGATAAAATAATTACAAAAAGAAAAACGACATGCAAGTCGTATTTAATTATTACAAACCATAAATTAAAATTAATAAAATAAATTGAAAACTAGGTCTTGGGGCCATAACCACGCATCATGCTCACATAGCAATTAAAAGCATCACATATTGTATAATCACAATTTTATACAACATTAAATATGATCAAATCATAAATAATAAAATTAACGCACTTTAATTAAATATTAATCTAGTAATCAAAATTACTAATTAATAAAATTTTGCATACTCCAAGTAAAACATTAACATTTATAATTTAATCTTAGCATGCAAAACCTGGCTGGGAAATTTTTTTTTTTTTTTTTTTTTAAATTAAATCATCAGATACGCATCTACAGTATGCGCAGCAGACCTATTCTGTTAATTTTTTTAGACACGCATGTAACGTATGCGCATTAGACTGTAACCCTAGACGATACGCATTCTTAGAATGTGTATGTACAGTACTGTTCATACATTCATCAGTTTCCAGAAAACGTGTTCATCAATCATCAGTATTAATCCAACACTTGTTATACAGAGGATACGATTACTAGAATTAATAGCACAGTCATATGTATATCTGATTATGAACGATCAACATGTAAAACTCGATTATTCATATATATATAAAACGCGTTTATATGTATAAACATGTATGTATCTGTTTATGCATGAACTGTACTGCTGACAATCTGATTCGACTCCAACTGGATTTTAGAGGTTAATATAACGTTTTAATCCCATTAAAACAGAACAGAGCATTATACGAATCAAAAAAACAGTATAAAACGAATCATGCAGTTACGTAAAGAACATGCAGGTCACGTTATGCAGTAGGGTTCTTCGGGAAAAATAAACAGAACTGGTATTACTGATCATGTAGTCGTATAACTGGTTACTCAGATCTCAACGTTTAGCCACGATTTAATCTTATCATTACTGACTAAAGAAAGACGCAGCTAACAAGGAATCACGGTAGTTTATATCAACGCATGAACATACAGTATAGTTCTCGGGAGAAACTAACAGTTTTGATAACTTCTGAATCATATCGTATACATCACATATAACCAGATTATCATATTATACAAGCAGCTCTGATACCATTGTTGGTTTCGATCATCAATACGCAACGAAAAACGATAATAAAATCGATCGAAACCATGCCCGGATCCATGTATAATATATACGGATAATCACGGTAGATAGAAATATTTACCTAGTGAAGCTTTACGATTAAAAACGATGGAGATGCAATCACAGAGCTTCCTCTTCGAAAACTCCTCTACGGTATCCACACGAACACCCCAAGAGCGTCTCACAATCTTGTACGGAAGGGAGGTACTAGCCTCCAATGAAAAGAGATAAAAATTTTAGGGTTTGGTTTATGCGGCTGGCTTTAGTTTCTGCCGTGTGTTAAAAAAATCAATACCATCCTTCACATCCTTATGTATTTATATGGTAGTGTGTAGCAAAAAACCCAAGCCAAAACCTAGCCCAAATATGATTTAATTAAATAATAAAATCTTATTTATTATTCAAATAAATAATTAAGTCATACTTAATTATTAAAATCATATCTCATATATCTTTGTATTTTATTATAGCTTAATTAAGTCACACTTAATTAATATAATAAAATCCAACTCATTATTAATTAATTTAAATTCATAATTTAAATTAATTCTTCCTTTAAAATGTTCTATGTGTGTGACCCTGTAGGTTATTATTTATTTTGGCAATAATTTTATTCTCCAATAAAATTATAAACAATGAGCGGTATCTAGTAATACATCATTGCTACCCAATTAAATAATAATTAAATCGTGATTCGATAAACCTTTTGTGATTAATGTTCCCGTGTAATATAATCCCTTTAACCAAATATTATAGATTAAACTCGAGACATGTTTATTGTCATCCTCTTCATAATTTAATCCGGGTTTACTTGATCCATGAGTAGACTATTAAAACAAATCATTATTTGAGCACGGCCATGCATTTTATAGTCTCACTCAATCAAGAGGCCAATAATATCTCTCCTATTTGATAGGAGGGTTAAATCCTTTATCTATCATTCATATTTCTCATACGATTCACAATATACCCGATGTCCACTTTTATCATTACCCGGTCAAAGGTAACTTTTAATGTAGTCAAAGTATATTATCCTCGTATAGAAATATAATGATCTCAAGTCAAAGGATCATTACACCATTATCACTGTGAGTCTTTCTTATGACTTAATTAACATGAAGAATCTCACGGTGGGTCTGTCCAGTACCATGTATGTTAGATATAATTGATGTGATTTAATGTCACTGTTTAAGTGTTACAGGTAAAGAGAGTTTAACTTGTTATTTGAAAGCAGTTGGAACAGAGTTTGAGTATACGCTGATAGCTGGAAGCGCAAACGCTGACAGAGAAAAGCGTAAACACTGTTAGCTGAACACATGGAAGCGCAAACACTGTTAGCTTGGAAAAAACAGAGTTTGTTAGAGTCTGTCTACTGGGAGCGTCTACAAGTCAACAGAGCTTGAAGATTAATTTAATATTAATATGGAAGCGATATCTTTGAAGATTGGATAGCTGTCAAAGAGATTGAGTTGACTTAGAAAACGTGTAGCAATCGTAATTGATATCAATTGTATAGCTTAATTTTAGGAGAATCAATTAACGATTGTATGTAGCTGTATATCATATAAATACAGTTAGGTTAACCCTAGAAGGGTATCCATCGTGAACGAATATCATTCTTGTAACCTAAGCAGCTCTCTGTGATATTTTACATCACTGAGAGAGGAATTATTAATTCCAAACAGTTTTAAGAGTTAAAACGTGTGTTCTTGTTATTTACTCATACGGTACTTGATTATATATTGTGTATTCGACCTAACAAGTGGTATCAGAGCCAAATCTGTTACTTAATTACAGAAAAAGATCCAAACACAATAGTAATCAATGGCAGAGATACCTCCACCATCTGAGAAAGCCCCTACTACTGTTAGTAGGTATGAAACAATTAGGGTTCCTATTCTTAGGCCATTAGAGTATGCAATTTGGAAGGTGAAAATGACCATGTTTCTGGAGGCTACAGATCCAGAATATCTGGATAGAATTTATGAAGGTCCTCACAAACCTACAAAGTTATCTGCTGCTGCTGCTGGTGAGGAATCAAAGGTCATTCCAAAAGAGAAGAAAGATCTAACTGCTGAGGATCTTTCATCTATTGCAAAGGATGCGAAGGTAAGGCATTTACTTCACAGTGCTTTAGACAATGTTATGTCTAATAAAGTGATAAATTGCACTACTGCAAAGGAAATATGGGATGCACTTGAGGTCAGGTGTCAAGGAACTCCTGCAATCAAGAAAAACAGAAGAAACATACTCACACAGGAGTATGAGCACTTTGAGGCAAAGTCTGAAGAAACCATGACAGAAACATTTGACAGATTCTATAAATTGCTCAATGATTTGTCATTGGTTAACAAAGAGTATGATTTAGAAGACTCAAATCTCAAGTTTCTTCTTTCTCTACCTGAAAAGTGGGATGTGAAAACAACCACCATAAGAGATAACTATGAACTTGGTGAAACAGAGATTGATGAAATCTATGGACTGCTCAAAACCCATGAATTGGAATTGGAGCAGAGAAATAAAAGATCAAGTAGAAAGTCAAAGTCTGTTGCTCTTAAGGTTGAGGAGAAACCATCAAAGAAGGAAGCATCAAGGAGAAAGGCAAAAGGAAAAGCTTTAGTCATACACTCAGAAAGTGAGTCATCAAACACTGATATTGACTCAAACACAGATGAAACATCTGATTCTGAAGATGATGAGGAGATGATGCAAATGGCTGCATTGATGGTAAAGACCTTCAAGAAGATGGGATTCAAGAACTTCAAGAAGGGAAAGAGATTCTCCAAGGACTACTCAAAGTTTGACAAGAAGAATTTCAAGAAATCTGAGGGAAAGGACTTCAAATCTGGTAAGAAAGATAAGTCTGAGATTCAATGCTACAAGTGTAAGGAGATGGGTCACTATGCTCCTGAGTGCAAGAAGGGTAAAACTGAAAAGGCACTCTACACCAAAGGCAGAGATTGGGCAGACACTTCAGATTCAGATGAGGAAGTCAACTATGCACTCATGGCTACTACTCAAAATGAAGATGATGATCTCAAGGTACCCCCAACTACCTATGCTTATAATACTGATAATATAACTGAATTGAGAATTTATCTTAAAGCATTGCATATCAGTTATAGGGATCAGACTTTAGAAAATGAGAGGATAAAGAATGAGTGCTCCCAACTCAAAGAAAGAAATAAACTTGTTGAGGAACAGCTAGAGAACATGAATAAAGTTCAGAAAGAGAGAGATGATGCAGTGTTTATTGAACAGGAGTTGCTAGGTAAGTATAAGCAACTAGAATCTGAATTGGAGGATACTAAACACATTATTAAAACTTGGACACACTCTGGTAAAGATACTCAAGAAGTGTTTCAGTCAGATACAGTAGGTCTAGGTTACTCTGAAGGAGATGAACTTAGATTTGAAAATTTGGTAAAAGTTAGACCACATCGTTCATCTGAAGGTAATGTTATGGGAACAGGTGGACCTTAGACTTAAGCTCAGAAAAAGGCTGTTAAAGAATCATATGCTAAGACTTTTGTTAAAGAGGTTAACATTGGTTCAATGACAGATAAACAACTCAAGCATAAGCTTAAAGAGATAAAATCTGTCAACAAGCAGAGAATGCCTAAGAAAAACAGAAATGGAAAAATAGGCATAACATCAGGAATTAAGCCAATGCTTGCTTCATTAGCTCCTAGAAAGACATGCTTTAATTGTGGTAGCACTAATCATCTTGCTAGTTTCTGCAGTAATAATAAGAACATTAATTCTTTGCCCTCTAAAACTGCAGTTAAAAATGATTATGTGAGAACTAGACCACAGACTTTATGTAAACACTGTGGAAGTACATGGCATTCTATTTACACTTGCAGAGATTATCATGCTATTTACTATAATTACTATGAACCCAAACCAAATTTGAAATGGGTTAAAGTAAACTCTGCAAATGTAAATTCTGAAAAAGTTAGCTTAAACTCTGTAAATATGAATTCCGCTGCAAAAGCTAACAGAATTAAGAAAGCCAAAGGATCCAAGCAAGTCTGGATCCTTAAAACTAACAATCAGTGATTGTTTGTGATTGCAGGGCACCAGGGTCAGTACCCTAGTCGTGGACAGTGGATGTTCAGGACACATGACTGGAAATAAAGCCCTGCTATCAGAGTATGAGGAGAAGGCTGGCCCAAAAGTTTCCTATGGAGATGGTAACATAGGACATACTCTGGGATATGGCAATATTAATCTAGGAAGTGTCATCATCACAAATGTAGCTCTGGTTTCAGGACTCAAGCATGATCTGCTATCTGTAAGTCAAATCTGTGACAGAGGATATCATGTAGATTTTCAGCCTGAATATTGTCAAGTCATCAGCAAATCTACAGGGAAAGTTGCTCTAGTTGGAAACAGACACAATAACATCTATGAAATTAAATTGTCAACAAACACTGATGGCAAAGCAGTGTGTCTGTCAACAAGAATGTCCAGTGAAGAGAGTTGGAAGTGGCACAAGAAACTCTCTCATTTGAATCTGAACAACATCAATGAGCTAATCAAGAATGATCTTGTAAGAGGACTACCAAAGTCATTGTTGAATGTAGAAGGCCTGTGTGATTCTTGTCAAAAGGCCAAACAGAGAAAAGCCTCTTTCAAGAGCAAATCTGAGTCTTCAATTGTTGATCCTTATCATCTTCTACATGTTGATCTTTTTGGACCAGTAAATGTCATGTCACTTGGAAAGAAGAAATATGCTCTAGTCATTGTTGATGAATACACCAGATACACATGGGTGTATTTTCTAGCAAAGAAGGATGAAACTGCATTAACACTGAAAGAACATATAATACAACTGGACAAAGGGTCAGAGAATCAAGTGAAGATAATCAGAAGTGACAATGGAACTGAATTCAGGAATTCATCAATGGAAGAATTTTGCAAGAGTAAAGGAATCAAACAAGAGTTTTCTGCACCTGGCACTCCACAACAAAATGGTGTAGTGGAAAGGAAGAACAGAACCTTGATAGAAGCTGCCAGAACCATGCTAGATGAAGCAAAATTGCCAACATACTTCTGGGCAGAAGCAGTTCAAACTGCTTGTTTTACTCAAAATGCAACACTGATCAACAAGCATGGTAAAACACCATATGAAATGGTAAAAAAGAAGAAGCCAAATCTAAAATATTTTCATATTTTTGGATGCAAGTGTTTTGTGTTGAAGACTCATCCTGAGCAGTTGACCAAATTTGATCTAAAAGCAGATGAAGGAATTTTTGTTGACTATCCACTGTCAACTAAGGCATTCAGAGTTTATAATCTGAGAACTAGAGTGATCATGGAATCAATTCATGTGTCATTTGATGACAAGAAAGTAACTGGACTTGAAGATGTCAATGAACATGATCTACTTCACTTTGAAAATGAAGACTTATTCTCTGAAAAAGTAAACTCTGATCAGACTGATCTGACAAACTCTGTTGATCTAAACTCTGAACCTCTACTGGTAAATACTGAAGAAACTCTTCAATCAGAGACAAGAGAAGAACCAGTTGAGGGGGAGCATGAAGAATCTCACCAAAGTGATAATTCAAACACTGATAGTGACTCAGTTGATAACTCTGAATCAAACACTGTTGATTCAAACTCTGATCGTTCAAATTCTGAGCAGTCACATTCAGGGGGAGCATCAGAAAATGATGAAAGACACCAAGAAAATCAGGAGAGCATGGATCAAGGGGGAGGATCACATGATGACAGAAGCAATCTGCCTTCTGCAAGAAAATGGACTAAGTCACACACACCTGATTTGATTATTGGTGATCCAGATGCAAGAGTAAGGACAAGAAGTGCAACAACAAATGAATGTCTGTTTCATGCATTCTTGTCACAATCTGAGCCAAAGAAAGTAGAAGAAGCTCTTAAAGATGCTGACTGGATAACAACAATGCAAGAAGAACTAAATGAATTTGAGAGGAATGAAGTGTGGACTCTTGTACCAAGGCCAAAGAACAGATCCATTGTTGGTACTAAATGGGTTTTCAGAAATAAAACTGACAGTGATGGTGTGATCACAAGGAACAAAGCAAGACTGGTAGCTAAAGGCTATTCACAGCAGGAAGGAATAGATTATGATGAGACTTTTGCACCAATTGCCAGATTGGAGGCAATAAGGATGTTTCTTGCCTATGCTTCTCACAAGAAATTCAAAGTTTTTCAAATGGATGTGAAAAGTGCTTTTCTAAATGGAAAACTTGAAGAAGAAGTATTTGTTGAACAACCACCTGGTTTTGTAGATCCAAAATATCCAGACTATGTCTACAGGTTAGACAAGGCACTCTATGGACTTAAGCAGGCACCAAGGGCATGGTATGAAACCCTTGCCAAATTTTTACTAGAAAGTGGGTTTCACAGAGGTACTATTGACAAAACTCTGTTTTACTTTCAATCTGGTAGTGACTTGCTTTTAGTTCAGATATATGTGGATGACATCATTTTCGGATCTACTAATGATAAACTCTGTAAGAAGTTTGCCAAACTCATGCAGTCAAGATATCAAATGAGTATGATGGGAGAGCTTAGTTATTTTCTAGGCTTACAAGTGAAGCAAACAGATGATGGAATTTTCATTAATCAAGCAAAATACACCAGAAATCTTCTCAAGAAATTTGGTATGCTTGACTGTTCATCTGCAACAACTCCCATGGCAACTGCAACAAAACTGGACAAAGATACAGGGTCATCAGTGGATATGACAAGTTACAGAGGAATGATTGGTTCTCTACTCTATTTAACTGCTAGTAGACCTGATATCATGTATGCCACCTGTCTGTGTGCAAGGTTTCAGGCAGATCCAAGGGAACCACATTTAACAGCTGTGAAGAGGATTTTCAAATATCTCAAGGGCACTGTAACCTTAGGGCTGTGGTACCCAAGAGAATCAGATTTTAAGCTACTTGGTTACTCTGATGCAGATTTTGCAGGTGTTAAGTGGATTTGATATCCACTTGGAACATTCTAAATTGGCTTAAATTGATTGTTTTGGCCTCAAGATTGTGGTAGTTTTGATGTGGTTGTTAATTGTGCAGGGTTGGAATAATGTTGATTAAGATCGTTGTTTCCGTTGCTTTTGGAGTTGGATTCGGGCTTAATGATATAGAATGGAGTCTTGTTATGGTTCACCATGAGGATTCCAAGCATAGAGGATTGAAAACGGAAGAGAATGCAAAAAGAACGGGAGCAAACGGAGCAAAAACGAAGGAGAAAAAGCTGAAAAACGAAGGAGAAAAGAACGGGACCAGATTTGGCCCGAGCAAACTGCGCCATTCTTGAGCAAAGTGCTCGGTAGTGAGCAGATTTGGCCCGAGCAAACTGCGCCAGTCTTGAGCAAAGTGCTCGGGGACGTGCTGATTTTCCAGTTTTGCCCTTATTCGATCTGAAATTTTATTTTAAGTGTTTTTTGACATAAAAATAGTTTCCGAGTTGTATTTTATGTATTTTTCTTATTGGGTAAGTGGGAGAAAAAAACCTATATCAACACCCAACCCTTGTAATCAGATAGACTTACGTATTATAACCTAGGGTTTCAAGAAAAGAGAAAGGGAGAAGGAATTCCTCCAAGCTATTCTTGAACCTTTGTATTCTTCGATTGTGGGGATTTAATTCTAAACCTTATTCTTTTTCTTCTCTATTTTATTTACTTGTTTATTTTGGAGTTATGTTTTCAATAGAACCCATGATGATGATTAGTTCGATCATGAACTAATTCGTTGTCATGGGGGTTTAGTGGACTTATTCATGAATTCTATGTGTTGAATCTTCTCGATGCCTATAGTGTGATTGATGTGATATCCTATCATGGTTGATTTTAATTCGTTATAGGAGAGTAGCTAACTCCTGTAATTGTGTGTTAATTCTTGTTGAAGCGAAAGTGGAAATAAGAGTTTAGAACTTGCCATGTTAGCGTGGGTTTATGCGTGATAATATCATTCGTAATTAGTGTCGTAACTCTAATCGTTTTATGACGACTATGTGATCAATTGAATGCTTGCACCTCAACCATTATGTTTAATTCTTTATAGACATATGAAGACTTGGCATAATCGGAAGACTAAATGATTTCTATCTTTATTGTGGATATTGTTTAGGATGGTATTTGTTTAACGGAAGTTGGCTTATATCAGTTTTGTGTGTTCGGTCAGGTGTTAATAAATCACATGAAAAAGGCTAGGGATTTGGAGACTATAGATGGATTGTTTAAGGAAACTAAACTCCCATGTTTTATTTGCATAAGTAATTCGACATAAATCTCAGTTTAAGCAGTTGATAATTAGTTATAATTTCTTAGATAAATTTTAGTGATAACAACAATCCACTTTATTATTTGTTTTAGCATCGGAAAACAATCATACATTGGTGAGTGAATTAGCTAGACAATACAACGAGTCCCTGTAGGAACGAACCTTATTTGCTATCTGTATTACTTGAGATCACGTGCACTTGCGTGTTGAGTTGGTCGTAACAAGTTTTTGGCGCCGCTGCCGGGGACGCGGTTTTATTTTGTTTAGTTTCAATATTTGCCATCAGTGGTCATTGAATTTCGGTGACTAGGACGTTTTCATAAAATTTCTTGTTGGTGAATTTCAGGTACGTGTTGAGAGTTTATGCGTACACGAGCTCGTGCACGTAGAGACGAACTAGCACGTAGAGAAGAACTAGCTAGGAGAAGACTTGATTTCGGGTTAGAAGACAATCTTGAAGCAAGGAAAGTTATGGCAAATCAAGAACAAGCAGCGAAGGCTTTGAGTGAATTCTCTCAGCCGAAAGTGGAGGACATCCATACTAGTATTGTTCGCCCAGCTATAGGGTCTAACAATTTCGAGCTAAGGCCAAACATCATTCAGATGATTCAGAACACAGTCCAGTTTGGGGGTAGTCCTGCTGAAGATCCCAATGCTCATATTAGGGACTTCCTTGAGATCTGTGACACCTTCAAATTCAACGGAGTTACAGATGACGCAATCAGATTGAGGCTATTTCCCTTCTCTCTTAAGGATAAAGCCAAGAGTTGGTTACATTCTATGCCATCAGGCTCTATTACAACATGGGCAGACTGTGCTCAAAAGTTCTTGACCAAGTATTTCTCCATGGCGAAGACAGCAGCTTACAGGAATGCCATTTCTCAGTTTGCTCAGCATTCCCAGGAATCTTTGGGAGAAGCTTGGGAGAGGTACAAGGAGATATTGGCACGTTGTCCTCATCATGGAATGCCGGATTGGATGATAATCAGCAATTTCTATAACGGGTTGGGAGCTCAGTCCCGGCCTATGTTAGATGCAGCTTCTGGAGGTGCGCTATGGGCAAAAAGCTATGAGGATGCTTATAATCTGATTGAAATGATGTCGGCCAATGAGTTTCAGAATCCTACTCAACGCTTGCCACCTGCGAAAGTGGCCGGAGTTCTTGACTTGGATGCAGCTACTGCTATTGCTGCCCAACTCAAAGCATTGACAATGAAGGTAGATTCCCTTTCTAATCTTGGTACTAACCAGGTTGCTATGGTGTGTGAATTGTGTGCAGGGGCACATGACACAAATATGTGTGCTATCTCAGCTGAATCCGCACAATTTGTTGGTAATTTTCAAAGATCTCAGCAACCAGTGCCACAATTTTATCATCCCAACAATCGGAATCATCCTAACTTCAGTTGGAGCAACAATCAGGGAGGTGCTCAGCAACCACAAAATCAGCAGTTCAATGCAAGGCCAAGTAATCAGAACTATCAACCACCACCTTATGCTCCAAGGCAACCATTCAATCCACCGGGGTTTCAACCATCTCAAGGAACTTCATTGAATCAGTCTGAGAAGTCGGAATTGGAAGAGCTTCGAATGATGTATAAGAGTCAGGCAGTGTCATTGAAAACTTTAGAGAATCAAATTGGCCAGCTAGCCAATGCTTTGTTGAACCGTCAACCAGGAACTCTTCCGAGTGACACAGAGGTGAATCCAGGCAAGAAAGATCAAAAGGAACAGGTTCAGGCAATAACATTACGATCAGGAAGAAGTCTACAAGGTCAGAACGAAGAAAAAGCAACCGAGGAAAAACTTGAATCTTCAGTTGAGGTCGAATCTGGTTCTGATTTGCTTCCTAATGCTACTCCTTCAACTCCTATCATTCACAAGAGTGTTAATTCCCAAAAAGAAGTAGAAGATAAGGTGTTTCCACCTCCTCCATTCCCAAAACGAATTCAAAGGCAAAAGTTAGACAAGCAATTCGCTAAGTTCTTGGATGTATTCAAGAAGCTACAGATTAACATACCATTTGCGGAGGCTCTTGAGCAAATGCCGAGCTATGCAAAGTTCATGAAGGGTATTCTCTCGAAGAAATTGAAACTTGAGGAGTTAGAGACCGTTGCCTTGACGGAGGAATGTAGTGCCATCTTGCAACAAAAGTTGCCTCCTAAGTTGAAAGATCCGGGAAGCTTCACCATTCCATGCACTATTGGAGACATCTCATTCAGCAAATGTTTGTGTGATTTGGGTGCAAGTATTAATCTCATGCCCTTATCAGTTTTCATGCAACTTGGTCTTCCAGAGCCAAAGCCCACTACCATGACTCTACAACTTGCTGACCGTTCTGTTACTTATCCGCGAGGGATAGTTGAGGATGTTTTGGTGAAGGTCGACAAGCTTATCTTTCCAGCCGACTTTGTTATTCTTGACTTCGAGGAAGACAAGAAGATCCCTATCATCTTGGGACGACCATTCTTGGCGACGGGCCGAACTCTTATCGATGTCCAAAAGGGGGAACTCACTATGAGGGTGCACGATCAAGATGTCACTTTTAATGTTTTCAATGCAATGAAGCTTCCAACTGACGATGAAGAGTGTTTCAAAATTGATATGGTCGACAAGGTGGTTAACCCCGCAACTCAACACTTGATAAAAGCTGATGTGTTGGAAAGAGTTCTTGCTAATGACTTGGAGTTTGAGACCGAAGAGGATGAAGAACAATTGCAATATCTTAATGCATCACCATGGAAGAAGTTTCAAAGCTCATTTGAATCATTGGGGTTGTCAGAATTGAAAAAGTCTCATGTTAGACTTAAGCCATCCATCGAGGAAGCACCTACATTGGAACTTAAGCCATTGCCTGAACATTTGAGGTATGCCTATCTTGGTGATTCTTCTACTTTACCTGTTGTTATATCTTCTCAGCTTTCAGGAATAGAAGAGGAAAAACTATTGCGAATCTTAAGGGATTCCAAATCAGCCATTGGGTGGACTATAGCAGATATCAAGGGTATCAGTCCGTCGTACTGCATGCACAAAATTCCTTTGGTAGAGGGAGCTAACCCTACAGTTGATAATCAAAGGAGACTGAATCCTGTCATGAAAGAAGTTGTGAAAAAGGAAATTCTTAAATGGCTTGACGCGGGCATTATCTACCCAATTTCTGATAGCTCTTGGGTGAGTCCGGTACAGTGTGTGCCTAAGAAGGGGGGCATGACAGTGGTGACTAATGAGAAGAACGAGCTCATTCCTACGCGAACAGTTACGGGTTGGAGGATTTGCATGGATTATCGGAAATTGAACAAGGCCACTCGGAAAGATCATTTCCCACTTCCATTCATTGATCAGATGCTCGACAGATTGGCTGGACATCAGTACTATTGCTTGCTTGATGGGTATTCTGGTTACAATCAGATTTGCATAGCACCCGAGGATCAGGAGAAGACTACATTCACTTGTCCATTTGGTACATTCGCATTCAGACGTGTTTCTTTCGGGTTGTGTGGTGCACCAGCTACTTTTCAAAGGTGCATGATGGCCATCTTCTCTGACATGATTGGAATTAATGTGGAAGTATTCATGGACGACTTCTCAGTCTTTGGGGATTCTTTTGATGAGTGCTTGGAAAACTTGAGTTTGGTTCTAAAACGTTGTGTGGAGACGAATCTTGTTCTAAATTGGGAAAAGTGCCATTTCATGGTACAAGAAGGTGTCATTCTGGGACACAAGGTGTCGTGTAAAGGTTTGGAAGTTGACAAAGCAAAGGTGGAGACTATTGAGAACCTTCCTGCTCCCGTCTCAGTCAAGGGTATTCGCAGCTTTCTTGGTCATGCGGGATTCTACAGGCGCTTCATAAAGGATTTCTCAAAAATTTCTAAGCCGTTATGCAATCTTTTGGAAAAAGATGTGCCATTCAAGTTTGATGAAGCTTGTTCACATGCGTTCGAGATCTTGAAGAAGAAACTAATTTCTGCTCCAGTTATTACAGCTCCTGATTGGAGTCAACCATTTGCTTTGATGTGTGATGCCAGCGATTATGCACTTAGGGCCGTTCTAGGCCAAAGGAAAGAAAAAGTGTTCCACGTTATTTACTATGCAAGTAAAACACTAACTGATGCTCAGTTGAACTACACGACCACTGAGAAGGAACTACTTGCTATTGTCTACGGGTTTGAAAAGTTTCGCTCTTATCTGCTTGGTACAAAGGTGACAGTTTATACGGATCATGCTGCCATTCGCTATCTCCTTGCGAAGAAGGACTCTAAGCCAAGATTGATTCGTTGGGTTCTTCTGTTACAAGAATTCGATGTGGAAATCAAGGATAGAAAGGGGACGGAGAATCAGGTAGCTGACCATCTCTCTAGATTGGAAGATCATGGCAAGTCACCTAAAGACAACACGGTCATTAATGAGTTCTTCCCTGATGAGCAATTATTCAAAGTGCAAGATGATGAACCATGGTTTGCAGACTTCGTGAATTATCTAGTAAGCAATATCATTCCACCTGAGCTCTCTCATGCTCAAAGGAAGAAATTTTTGCACGATGTCAAGCAATATATTTGGGATGAACCGTTTTTGTTCAAGCAAGGAGCTGATCAGATTATTAGGCGTTGTGTTCCTTACGGTGAGACCGAGGCTATTCTAAGTGATTTTCATGCTACAGCTTATGGAGGTCATTATGCGGGTGAGAAGACAGCCACACGTATTCTTCAATCAGGGTTCTATTGGCCAACTCTATTCAAGGATGCTCATCAGTTTGTGTTGAGGTGCGATCGATGTCAGCGAGTTGGTAATATTTCTCGTAGGGACGAGATGCCTCTGAATGTCATGATGGAGGTAGAGATCTTTGACGTGTGGGGAATCGACTTCATGGGACCGTTCATTCCGTCATGTGGTAATCAATATATTCTTCTGGCTGTGGATTATGTGTCTAAGTGGGTGGAGGTCAAAGCACTTCCAACGAATGATGCTAAGGTGGTGCTTAATTTTCTCCACAAGAACATATTTACTCGATTTGGCACTCCACGAGTTATAATCAGTGATTAGGGTACGCATTTTTGCAATCGGAAGTTTACATCTCTGATGGCACGCTATAACAATAATCATCGAGTTGCTACAGCTTATCATCCTCAAACCAATGGGCAAGCCGAGGTCTCTAATCGCGAAATTAAACGGATTCTTGAGAAGGTAGTTAGTCCTTCTAGGAAGGATTGGGCATTGAAGCTGGATGAAGCAGTGTGGGCTTATCGGACAGCCTATAAAACACCGTTGGGAATGTCACCATTTCAACTAGTGTATGGGAAAGCTTGCCATCTTCCAGCTGAGTTAGAACACAAGGCATATTGGGCATTGAAGAAGCTGAATTTTGATCTTACAGCAGCAGGTGAGAGGCGTATGGTTCAGTTGAATGAAATGGACGAGTTCCGTTTGCAAGCTTATGAGAACAACAAACTCTACAAAGAGAAAGTAAAAAGGTGGCATGATCGTCGGTTGGTTCTTAAGACGTTTGTACCCGGACAATTGGTTTTGTTGTATAACTCTCGGCTTCGGTTATTTCCTGGGAAGTTGAAGTCACGTTGGTCAGGCCCATTCACAGTCAAAACAGTTTTTCAACATGGGGCAGTGGAGATTTTTGACAAGTTACCGGAACAGTCGTTCAAGGTCAATGGTCAGCGGTTGAAACCATATTTTGGAGAGAAGTTGAATCGCGAAATTGAGACTGCGGTTCTAATTTGTGCAAATTAAGGAAATGGAGCTACGTCAAGCTAATGACGTAAAAGAAGCGCTTCTTGGGAGGCAACCCAAGTATTGTTGTATACAAGAATTTTTCTTCTTCTCTAAAAAAAAAAAAAAAAAAAAAAAAAAAAAAAAAGAACAGAAGCAGTCCGCGCAAACTGCGCCATTTTCAGCGCAAACTGCGCCATAACGCAGACAGCTTCCGCGCAAACAGCGCCAGGCTGGCGCACACTGCGCATGCGTTACCAGAACCTGGCCGCGCAAACTGCGCCCCTTTCTCGCGCAGTCAGCGCCAATCCCTTCTGTTGCTGTTCGGTTTTGTTAAAAAAAAAAAAAAAAAATTTCCCCCAATTCATATTTCATCTCTTATTTCATATCCTATTACACTTCTAAATCACAAATCAAAAACCCTTATACCTCCTACTCCAATTCTATTTCTAATTCTTCTCCTAACCCAATTCCATCTCACCTTATATATACATATCTCTATATTTATACATCATCATCCATTAAAAATTCATCCATACACTTTTCTATATATACACTTCTCATTCACCAACTATACCCATCCATCAATTCCAAGCTCAAGGGGAGGATATATTCGGATTTTTGGAGGCTTGTTCTTGCAAGGACACCTCTTCAATTCGTATGGTATTGTTCTAATCTCATCTTTGTAATTGCTACGAATTGTGTTCTTGCCAATTAGGGTTTGGTTGTGTTCTTGAATTGGGGGTTTTTGTTGGAATTCGAATTTTGTGGTGTGGATTGTTGTTCTTGTTGTTATGGCTCCCAAAAGACAAAAATTGGTAGGTAGTAGTAGTAGTAGCCGTCCATCGGTGGATGAGGATGCTATTGTGGAAGAAGGGGTAGTGAAATTTGTGAATTCGGAGGCCGAGTCGGAGTACGGTCGATTAGTTCGTAAGGGAGTTATAAAGGAGAGGAGGTTTGTGCCTCGTGATAACGAGGAGATGGTGGCTATGGTGAATGTGAGGGGTTGGAAGGTATTTTGCGAATTGGCTAATGATGTGCCATTGAATGTTGTTCGGGAGTTTTACGCTAATGCTTCAGTAGAGCAGAATAACTCCACGATTGTTAGGGGACAACAGGTTGATTATTCTCCTCGAGCAATTCGGAATTTGATTGGTCAGTTGCCTAAATCTAGGGGTGTTGAGGATTGGGGACGGAAGACGGTGGGAGATGTTGATCTTGATGTTGTCATCGGTGAGTTGTGTGTTCCAGGGGCGGTATGGAGGTGTAAGGCGGGTACTAACGAAAAGAGGAATTTTCCGTCCGCATCATTGACTAAGTTTGCCCGTGCATGGTTCTTATTCATATGTACTAGTATCCTTCCGTCGTCTCATGTGACGGAAGTTACAGTTGACAGGGCTATCCTTTTGTGGGGAATTTTAAAAGGTGAGTATGTCGATTTGGGTTACTTGATTAATCAAACTATTCTTCGGTTTTTGAAGAGTAATTCGACAGCTAGTATTCCCTATGCTTCCATTATTACGGGATTGTGTGATGTTGCAAAAGTGCCGCCGCGTGTGGATGAGCCGGTGCAAAAGCCTGGGGCTCCTATTGCTGATTCGTCTATTGGGCGAATGAAGGAGGCCGAAGGTGGTGTTAGTGGTGCGGGTGGTCATGTAGCTGAGGGATCGGGAGTTGCTAGAGCCGGTTCACAGCAGAGTACGGGGAATATGTCCACTCTTGAGTCTTATTTGCGGCGATTGACTAGGCGGTTGGATGTTATGCATGATAGCAGTCGTCAATATTCAGAAGACATGGGCATAGCTTTGGAGGCAAAATTTCAGTCACCGAGTACTCCGGTTCAGTGGCCTATCTTTGGATCCCGGATTCCATATCCTCCAACTGATTCTTCGGATGAGGATGAGGAAGGTGACGACAGCGAGGATGAGTAGGTATGTTTCTTCTATCCCTTGTATTTACTTCCATTCAATGAGGGCATTGAATATGTTAAGTTTGGGGGTGGTTTGGGGGATAGTAGTTGTATGTATTGTTGTATTTTGTGGTGTAGTTGTATGTATTGTTGTATTTTGTGGTCATATAGGATATCATGTTGCATAGTAGTGATAGTTCATGCATGATTGTTATGTTCGTATTATCTATGTTTGTTCATATAGGACATTTTGTTTTATTTTCGTATACCATGTGAGTTTTCATTTAGTTGCATTTTCATGGCATGCATATTTCATGATCCCTTAGGACGAGCTGATTCTGATTGATAGGTGGATGTTGATTTGGGTGTGATGATGATGGATAGAGGGTTGATTTATAGTTCCCATGGAATTGGCTTGCATGTTACGGAAACAGATTTTTTTTCACTAGTCTCATTAGGTGCTTTTGGGCTAGGTTAGGGTCATGCCTGTTTGGATGTTTGAGACTTAATCACTTGATTATAATTAAAATTTTCGTTATTCCCTTGATGGCGTAGGAGCAATAAAGTCTAAGTTTGGGGGACACCAAGGATTTCATGCTAGTTGTTAATATTTGTCAATAATGGCTAGGCGTCAATTGGCTAGTAGCCAGCTCATATTTATATGAGTAGTCTAGGGTTGGAAATGAGAAAGGCTCATTCCAGATCTAAAAAAAAAAAAAAAAAAAAAATATAAAAGAAAAAAAAGAGTCATATAAATAATTTAAATGCAAAATTAACCAGAGTGAGCTCTTTAATACTCGAGTTATTAAGTCTGAGGGGACTTAGTCCTAGTGACCTAAGGCTTTATAGTCTGGGATCCTGCTGACCTAACACTCGCTACATGGGTATTATTGTATAAGCCTTTTGGGGTCTCACTCATTGCACGGTTAAATAAGCATGCGTAGTGTATATAGTATTTAGTGTCGTAGTAATATAGCATGAATTCTTGGTTAACTTGAATAAGGATGGTGGTGTTCCTAGGTTATGAAGTGTCTAAAGTCTATTCTGTTTATAAACCTGTGATTGTCTTGGCAAAGGATAGGTATGGTTTTTGACCTAGTGTTGGGAGCATTTCTGATGAGCATTGCACACACACACGTTTCTGTTCATGTATTTTTAGTATACGGGGGCTTAGTCGAGCTCTATTCGGATTTAGTTGCATTCTTTGAGGCAGCTGGTTGCTAGTTGGTTTTGGTCAGTTTAAAGGGGATTGTTGCATTTTCATATAGTTGCATTCATGTAGTTAGTTGCATTGTTAGTTGCATTATTAGATGGATTTTGTGGGTACATTCACTATAGGCCCTCACGAGACCTTACTCGTCCACTAGGGCTGCCTAGGGGTTTAAAGGGCTTGTTGCATATGCCAAATGCAACCGTGATCACCTACGGAAGTGGTACTAATTAGTTAGTTAGTTGTAATTGTATATGCTTGAGGACAAGCATCAGTTTAAGTTTGGGGGTGTGTTAAGTGGATTTGATATCCACTTGGAACATTCTAAATTGGCTTAAATTGATTGTTTTGGCCTCAAGATTGTGGTAGTTTTGATGTGGTTGTTAATTGTGCAGGGTTGGAATAATGTTGATTAAGATCGTTGTTTCCGTTGCTTTTGGAGTTGGATTCGGGCTTAATGATATAGAATGGAGTCTTGTTATGGTTCACCATGAGGATTCCAAGCATAGAGGATTGAAAACGGAAGAGAATGCAAAAAGAACGGGAGCAAACGGAGCAAAAACGAAGGAGAAAAGAACGGGACCAGATTTGGCCCGAGCAAACTGCGCCATTCTTGAGCAAAGTGCTCGGTAGTGAGCAGATTTGGCCCGAGCAAACTGCGCCAGTCTTGAGCAAAGTGCTCGGGGACGTGCTGATTTTCCAGTTTTGCCCTTATTCGATCTGAAATTTTATTTTAAGTGTTTTTTGACATAAAAATAGTTTCCGAGTTGTATTTTATGTATTTTTCTTATTGGGTAAGTGGGAGAAAAAAACCTATATCAACACCCAACCCTTGTAATCAGATAGACTTACGTATTATAACCTAGGGTTTCAAGAAAAGAGAAAGGGAGAAGGAATTCCTCCAAGCTATTCTTGAACCTTTGTATTCTTCGATTGTGGGGATTTAATTCTAAACCTTATTCTTTTTCTTCTCTATTTTATTTACTTGTTTTATTTTGGAGTTATGTTTTCAATAGAACCCATGATGATGATTAGTTCGATCATGAACTAATTCGTTGTCATGGGGGTTTAGTGGACTTATTCATGAATTCTATGTGTTGAATCTTCTCGATGCCTATAGTGTGATTGATGTGATATCCTATCATGGTTGATTTTAATTCGTTATAGGAGAGTAGCTAACTCCTGTAATTGTGTGTTAATTCTTGTTGAAGCGAAAGTGGAAATAAGAGTTTAGAACTTGCCATGTTAGCGTGGGTTTATGCGTGATAATATCATTCGTAATTAGTGTCGTAACTCTAATCGTTTTATGACGACTATGTGATCAATTGAATGCTTGCACCTCAACCATTATGTTTAATTCTTTATAGACATATGAAGACTTGGCATAATCGGAAGACTAAATGATTTCTATCTTTATTGTGGATATTGTTTAGGATGGTATTTGTTTAACGGAAGTTGGCTTATATCAGTTTTGTGTGTTCGGTCAGGTGTTAATAAATCACATGAAAAAGGCTAGGGATTTGGAGACTATAGATGGATTGTTTAAGGAAACTAAACTCCCATGTTTTATTTGCATAAGTAATTCGACATAAATCTCAGTTTAAGCAGTTGATAATTAGTTATAATTTCTTAGATAAATTTTAGTGATAACAACAATCCACTTTATTATTTGTTTTAGCATCGGAAAACAATCATACATTGGTGAGTGAATTAGCTAGACAATACAACGAGTCCCTGTAGGAACGAACCTTATTTGCTATCTGTATTACTTGAGATCACGTGCACTTGCGTGTTGAGTTGGTCGTAACAGCAGGCTGTAAGATTGACAGAAAAAGCACAAGTGGAAGTTGTCAATTTCTTGGTGACAGACTTGTGTCTTGGTACAGCAAGAAACAAAAATCAATATCAACATCTACAGCTGAAGCAGAGTATATTGCTGCTGGTAGTTGCTGTGCACAGATTCTGTGGATGAAGAATCAATTGCTGGATTATGGGTTAAGATATAGTAAGATACCTATTTTTTGTGATAATCAAAGTGCTATTGCAATGACAGGTAATCCAGTACAACACTCAATGACCAAGCACATCAGCATAAGGTATCACTTTATCAGAGAGCATGTAGAGGAAGGCAATATTGAGCTTCACTTTGTGCCTACAGATCAACAACTTGCAGATGTCTTCACAAAGCCTCTAAGTGAAGCAGCATTTACAAGACTGGTCAATGAACTAGGGATGGTATCTGGTTTTGACTAAACATGTTGGTTAGACTCAAACTTTTCTAATAAAATGTGTTGCTCATATTTCTTTAAATTGCTAAAGTGCTATGTGAACCTTGTTAATTAAACTCTGTCAGCATGATTGTTGGTCATACACTGTTAATATGTTTGTTAAACTCTTTGAATTCTGAGTTGATTTTTGTCTGAATGAAAATACCAATGAAGAAAAATGTATGGAGCATGATTCTCAGTGAAAAATCAAGATTCTTTCTGAGTCACTGTGATCTAATCAGAAATTGTGCAGTAAATTAACACAGCATGATACTGTTTCATATTTAGAGCATCTCTTAGTTTATTTGATCCTAAACTCTGAATCTATGAATACTGTATGCATTGCCTCTCATGAATAACTCTGATATTGATGAACTCTAAACTCTGATTAGTAACACTCTGTTTCCAAACCATACTTGATTCTTGATGATTCTTTGTTTGTACTTGTGAAAATTTTAAAACTTGAGATGTGTCATTGTTTAGTTTGGTGAGAAACAGTTCATGTCTGCACCCTGTGAGATTTTGAGCCGAATAAGTGATTGATACATTTTATATCAATCAGATTTTATTGCTGTGTGATGTTCATCAGTAAGTATGTTGCTCTAGAACTTGCATTAAACCATTTTGAGACTACATGATATATGTGTGCATGAAAATGATAAAGGCACTAGGATTAACCATCTTTCTTCAAACACTGTTCAAAACATCTTTGAACACTGATAATAAACACTGTTCATAAACACGACCCTTAGTAAACCCTTTTGAGCCTAATTAACTGCTCATTTTTCTTGAATACTGAAGTATTAAGAGCAGTTATTTTCTTTTGATAAATCAAATTCAAGCAGGTGAGAATTTCTCAAGAAAAGAAATCTTACTCAGTATATAAATGTAAATAAAAAAAGAAAAAAAAAGAAAAAAAAAAGGGGTATATATACTGATCATCTTGTACAAATATGTACTAACCGTTTGACTGAACATTTTGATCTAATAAATTGTTCAGTTAAGAATTCTCATTCGAAAAATATCTTTTCTCATCTGTTTGATTTTACTCAATTACAACCCTGAACAAAGTCCTTTTGATTTGTGCATATATGTAATCGAAGTGGTGTAGATTTGGTGGAAATTCAAGCTTATGGTAGTATCTGCTTCTACTGATTGAATTTGAGCGAAAACACTTCACCTAAACACTTGTGTGCTGTGAGAGTTTGTGAGAAAATCCTTGACATGTAACTCACTGAATGATGCTTTGATAGTTATCTCCTAATCTTTTTGTCTATAATGACTGTGTGCTTACTTGGATAATCATGAACATAAACTGGAACAGAGATATTCAGATTTCTGTAATTAAGGAACTACAGAGTTTAGCATTCATCATATACTCTGTGTTTAATATGAGAGTTTGTGCATTCAGTGTTTATTGTTTTGATTTATGGATTTTATGAAATATTAGATGCTATAAAAATTGATTTGGTAAACTTTGCTACTCACACACAAAAATCACGACTGTGCATTTTTGAAAGGGTTCTTGTGACAAAGGTTGAAAATTTGACAAACACTGATTGATTGTGTTACGTACTCTAAGGTAAATTTTCATTAAGATAATTTGAAAATTTTGCAGTAAATGGAGTGGTTGACAACTGTTAATTAGTGTATTTAGTGGTAAAGTGTCTTGATAAAAGGAACGACAGCGGTAATAATGGCTTTAACTGCGCGTGTATTAAGTGAACCGTTGCATGTATGACACGTGTTCCACTTTCACCCACTCACTCATCATTATGTACCACTTTCGCATTTCTCAAGGGAACAGTTGCGTGTTTTCAAGATAAAACGTTTGAGTTTAATTTTTAATTACAACTCAAATTACTTTTTGTCAAAATCACTTTCACCCACTCGTATTCACTTTACCAAAACAGAGAACTTCTTTGTTTTTCACTTTGGCATTTTCGCAAACACCTTTCTTGCATATCATTTTCACAGTTGCTTTTTGTTTATTTCTTGATCTAATGGCAACAAAACCTTTCACTTCGTTTGGTCTACGTTTTGTGCCTAACAATTATGCAGCTTTACTTGAGAATGACCGGGCTCCTGAGGCGTTTCACCTAATGCAAAATTTTCTTCGCGATTCTGAGATTGGGCAAGCGCTGGTTGAACCGGCTACTCTATCTGCTTCTCAGGTTGTTAACTTCTGGCAAAACTCAAGATATATAGAAGGAGGAGAGAATGGAACTCCATCTATCATCTTCTCTCATGAAGAACAAGAGTTTGTGATTACTCCACAAACTGTTCGTGATGCCATGGATTTCGACACACATACTTCGTATGCTGTTGTCTCTGAGCAAAATCTGAGAGAGATGTTAACAGAGATTGGGTATATGGACTCACTTGCAAAGCTGGGCAGTGTGAGGAGGCCGAATCTGAGAAAAGAGTGGAACTTTTTCTTTGATTGTATCACCAGGACATTCCAGAAGAAGGTAACCAACTGGGATGCTATTCCAATGGACAGTCTGCAAATTGGGTATTCTCTACTCTATGGCAGTAATTTCGATTTTGGTAGATATGTATTAATGAATTTGGGTGATAAGTTGTCAGAGTCTACTACAGTTTACTTTGCTAGATTTTGTCAACTTTTGTTCAATGCATGTGTACCTGGGTTAACTGTTGATGAAGCTGATGAGATTCAACCTTTTCGAGTCACTAGAGAATATTCTCTGATATGACTAACAAAGATGTTGGTAAAGACATACCTCCTTTCGTATTGCCACTTGCCTTACAGAATTTTGTCAATCAGCCACAAGATTCTCCATCACCAAACCATGAACCACATGAAACACAACAATCAGAACCACAACCTATGCCTGAACCTTTAGCCACTGATCGTACAGAAAACATACCATCTCAACCTATACAATCACCTGAGCCAACCCAAACAACCACTGTTCATCCTATATCACCACAAACCCAAACTGAACCAATAAATCCAACATCAACAAACCCTGTCATTACTACTCACCCACAACCTCCATCTAAGTCCAAAAGGAAGAAGCATGCTGCACTTGATACAAAACATTCTAAGGCTAAACAGACATCTACAAAAGCTGTTTATTCTAGAAGATTCAAAGAAAGAGCAAATAGACCTTCTACACCACCAGCTGAGGACAGTTCTAGTGAGGATGAAGAACTGATTACAGTGTCTCAAGCTAAGAGGAGAAGGCTCATTCTATCTGATTCTGATGATGAGCATGTTGATGAGGCTCAAGAGAAAATCTCTATTGATATTCCTACTGGTGAGACAGAGGTTATCATAGAACCTATCATACCAGAATCGGAAGTCAAGATTGTTGAACCAGAATCTGTTAAGGTTCAAGAAAATGAAGATGTTAGAGATGCTTTGTCTCCAATAGAAGAGTTTGATGAAACTCCAATTTCTTTTAATCATGAAGCATCTACTCCACCACTCATGGAGGTTACATATTCTATTGATACTGGTGTTGCTGATGGGCCTACTGTTGTTCTTGAAGACACTGTGGTTGCATCACACACTGAGTTAAACTCTGTTGCCCACCATGTTTCTGATCATGGTGAGGAGGTTGATAAACCAGAGAAGGTTCTTTCTTCAGAGCAAACTCAAGTTGATAAAGGAAAACAAATTGCTCAAGAACCTGTGGTTACTCAAAATGAAGACATTGCTTCTGTTGCCTCTACTAGTGAGTCGATAAGTGATTCAATTGAACCCAAGAGTACAGGAGTTGAGAAACCACAAAATCAAGCTGATGGTCAGAAAACAGGAGAAAAACCAGATTTTGCTGGGCCTTCTGTCAATGAAATTGATGATGATTATTTGGCCAAACAAACTGCTGATTGGTACAAATCAGAGTGTTTTTTTCCTCCTGGAAGGGCAGCTATGTTTCTCCAAGCAAATTCTTCGAAGATTAAAAATCCAGAAATATTCACTTGTTTGCAAGGCACAGTGATTCAAATCAAAACCTTGAATAATAGATTTGATGATACTCAGAAATCTATTGTTGATCTTCGAACAGAGGTTGCTACTCATGAGGAGAAAGCTCAACTAGCTAATGCTAAGCTTTTTCAACAATTCTCCAAAGCTCAAGCAAATCTTAATGACAGACTGAGCACAGTTGAAAAGAATCAGATTTTACTGACTGAGAAGGTTGATTCCATTGCAAACTCTCTTGAGTTAATTACCTCAATTCTGATTCAAGATGGTGATGATGTCAAAAAGGGGGAGAGAATTGCTAAAACCAAGTGCAAGCAAACTCAAACTCTGTCAAAGAAAGATCATCTTGATGATGAAGGTACTGCTGGTAAGGGCTTAAGAAATGCAAATCCCAGACAAGGACATGGAAGGTCTTCAAGGTCAAAGCCAAATTTGGAGATAGATATAAATAGTCAGAGTACTTCTGGTTCAAAGCCAAAGGATTTGTCATTCACTGACAATCCACAAACAGATGAAGAATTGGCTGCAAAACTCTTTCGTGAAGAGAATGCTGAAGCTACACTTGAGGATATTCAAGCTGAAGAAAAGCTGTTGCAGAAAGAGCATCTAAAAGCTCAAAAGTCCAAGAAAGTGAAGAAAACTGTTAGAGCTTCAAAGCCTGTAATGAAAGGTATTGAGATCAAAGAAAAACTATCTGGTATTCAAGAAGAAGAAGAAGAAGATACTGGAAAGCTGGTTAGAAAGTCTTCTCTTGATGCCAAGTTGAAGTTAAAAGGGATAATTGGTGAAGAGAGCAAGGGCAAAATGATAGATACAACCTCTGTTGCTACACAAGTTGTACAGACTCAAAGTAAACTCTTACCTAGTTTTTCAAGGCCAAAGATTCCAGTGCAAGAAGAAGCAGGAGTAACTGGTGGATATCAACATAATGTTGCATGTTCAGGAAAGCCACCAGGGAGGAATACTTCTGGCTTAGGATCAAGAAGAGATTTGAGGGTTAGTAACAGTCCAAGAGATCCCTCTGCACTTGTATCTCTTGGTTCTGGTATTACTCAAGAAAATCTAGACAAGTTGGAGTCAGTTCAGCTAGTTTGTCAAAGGAGCTTAGACATTCACTTTCTGCTATACTTTATGGCAGATGGGTCAGTGTATAGAGTGAATGAAGAAGCAATCAAGCTAAAATTATTTGAGGAACTTCAATATGTCTTGCATATCTTCAGAGTTAGAAATCATCGAACACAGCTTATTGCTAATTCTATAAGGGAGTATATGCAGAAAGCTAAAGTTGTTACAGGATCAAAGTCTGCTGAAAGTTATGTTCCGAAGTACAGAGACTGGAATGGGAATCTGATAGAAATGCAGAAGGGAACTACAAAGCTGAAGACTGATCTTGGGATTACTGTTCTGGATTTTAATGTAAAGTCTGAAGAAGTGAAGTTTATCAGGTTGGGAAATGAAATGAGAAGAAACAAGATCTATGATCTCAGAGCTGCTATTTTTCAAACTGATGAGAATGATCCAGATTTAAGAGAGATCAAGGAAGCTATGGAGATTGAACTTGAAAATGCTGAGAGGAGATTGTTGATTGATTATCTCAGAACAACTCCAGATCTTGAGGAGGTTAGGTAGACAGAATTTGTAAGTAATTCGAATTTTCTGTAAATTTTGCTAAGTCAAGTTTAAACTCTTATTATATGTTAAACACTGTGTTTTTATTTGTCAGTTTTGACATCATCAATTACTGTGAACTTGTACATTTTTCTAATGAACAAGTTGGGGGAGATTGTTAGATATAATTGATGTGATTTAATGTCACTGTTTAAGTGTTACAGGTAAAGAGAGTTTAACTTGTTATTTGAAAGCAGTTGGAACAGAGTTTGAGTATACGCTGATAGCTGGAAGCGCAAACGCTGACAGAGGAAAGCGTAAACACTGTTAGCTGAACACATGGAAGCGCAAACACTGTTAGCTTGGAGAAAACAGAGTTTGTTAGAGTCTGTCTACTGGGAGCGTCTACAAGTCAACAGAGCTTGAAGATTAATTTAATATTAATATGGAAGCGATATCTTTGAAGATTGGATAGCTGTCAAAGAGATTGAGTTGACTTAGAAAACGTGTAGCAATCGTAATTGATATCAATTGTATAGCTTAATTTTAGGAGAATCAATTAACGATTGTATGTAGCTGTGTATCATATAAATACAGTTAGGTTAACCCTAGAAGGGTATCCATCGTGAACGAATATCATTCTTGTAACCTAAGCAGCTCTCTGTGATATTTTACATCACTGAGAGAGGAATTATTAATTCCAAACAGTTTTAAGAGTTAAAACGTGTGTTCTTGTTATTTACTCATACGGTACTTGATTATATATTGTGTATTCGACCTAACAATGTACCGTACATGTACCTATGTATTGACTTTAGTATCTCCATACTTATAACCAATGAGATGTGGTTATCAGTCAAAAACATACTAGTCTATTTATATATTATTATTGTCCTGTATAATAATACTCGACTAGGGACCTTTAAGAATATGATATATATTATATAATAAACTTAAACTATATAATGTGTATCATTATTCTAAGGACGTTTATTATGCTAACATATATCGCAGTAATTAGAGTCATAATAAATACATTTATTTAATAATCAAATGACATAAGATTTATTCGAGAAACAATGTATTGCCTCTAGGGCACCTACACTAACACAGATTGCGCGTGGTGGGCGCAGGTTGCACGCGCGCGGTGCTGAAAAATTATAGTTTTTACTATTTTGGCCATATCTTGAGTTCTACAACTCCGTTTGAGGCCCGTAAGCAGTCCACGCGAAGATAACAGAATTCTCTATCATTCTAAAGTGGTCCATGTGTCCAAATACAACTGGAACGGTCCAGAAATACTGAAGAAAAGTCAGCTACGAATTTTCCTTAAAAACAGAATCAGTTTAGGAAACGTATTTTGCAGAAATTCTATTTTAACTCTATTTTGGGTATTTTCTTGCTGGGCAAGAATTATAGAGCCTATATAAACACATCCAACCTTTGTAATTTGTATCATTAGAGTAGAACCTTTACATATCAATTACTTAGTTTTATTTGTATCTTTCGTACTTTGTTTTTTTTCATGGTTTCATCAAATCCCATGATGACGAGAGGTTCGATTATGAACTAATCGTTGTCATGGGATTCTAACGGATTTATTTATGGAGTTTAGTATCTTGATGCTTTAAAAGATCTGTGTGTGATGTATATCTTGATATCCTTGTATGGTTGTGATTCATGTGTTTAGATGCGTCATGAACATCTAATTTGTTAATCTCTTGCTAAACGAGAGTGGATCTTGAGATTTAGAACTTGCCATGCTAGCATAGGATAGGTTGATGTTTTAACATCATGATTTGTGGCATGATTAGAGATAATATGCTACCCTATGTGATCAATGTGGATAACTTGTTCTTCAACCGTTATGTTTTCAAATTCTATTGAGATATAGGGTCTAAGCATAATTGGTGTCTATTCATCTTCTATCTCTTTTGTGGATGTATGTTTAGTTTGGTATTCGTATACTGAGAAGTAGCGTATACTTGTTTCGTGTTATTCGATCAGATATCATAACCATTGCATATAGTGATTAAAGGCGTCAGATCTAAGCGAAGTATTTAATGAAGTTAGGATTCCATGGTTTATCTTGCAGAAGTAATTAGATTTCAATTCTTGTTAGTTAGTTAATTCGTAGTTTTGTTAATTTGCTTCTTTTAGTTAGTTAAAACCTTAATTTATTAATTGTCTTAGCATTGAATTAAGATCATACACTTTTGCATAGGTGCGTTTACTGAATTAAAACCATAACCAGATCCCTGTGGGAACGAATTTGGACTTAACCTTATATATTACTTGTGACCACGTACGCTTGCGTGATTTAGTGCAAACAACACGTTTGCCAACACACACAATTCATCATTAATATCTTTAATTTCGTATTAGTATTAAATATAAAAACTTTACTGTATTAAACTATTCATAAATACGAATCCAACAAGATCACTCATGACTATATTTGGTCTTATAAATTAGACGTAAATTAGTAATTTGACTCATGTTATGAACAGTCCCCCGACATACGAAATAAGAATGATTAATGATATTATGAGACGGAGGGAGTAATAATAGTGTTAAATTTTAAAAAAATCACTTTTTTATTTATCAAAAAACAAGAGGCATATTATATATGAACATACTAGAAGATTTCTTATTATCCTTAACCAATTCTTCGTCTAACAAATTAATATGTATAAAGTGTTATTCCGTCTCTCCCCTTCATTTATATAACTTTTTTATGAGTGTTTGATACGTATTTTAAAGTTTTAAGGTGCATAAATAGGATATTTCCATAACTTATTTTTACAATTTTCTTTTTTTTTTTGTATAAAAGTGTGGTAAAAATTTGAGAATCAAACTCCTATTTTTCGATTTTATATGAATTTTACAAGATGATGATGAATAGTAATGAATAGTGTTTTACGTTTATTTTCATGTTTTGTTCATGGTTTTTAGACTTTGTTAAGAGTACCCAATGCTATTATAAGGTTTACAAACCTTTGTTAGTGTTTTGATAGCATGAAAGAAGGTATAAATCTTTAGTAGATTTTGGAGATTAGATGATTTTATTTTATAAAGTTAAAGAATATAATTATTTTGGAAAAATTTAAAAAATATTCTCTTCGTTTTTTAATATATTACATTTCCAATCAAATACGTTGTCGTTTATTTGCTAGAAAAATGAATAAAAAACGTTAAATATTAATAAATATTATTATAAATGTTAAATATTTAATAAATATTTATTAATAAATACTATTGTTTATTAATATTTTTGTTAATTCATTTATAATAAATAAATCAATATTTTTGATTAAATTTATTATTTAAAATTATTATTTGTAAGATTTTCGTTTTTTGAATAAAAATACACAATAAATATTTTAATTTACAAAAAGAAAATTTAAAAAATAATAATTTTAAATACCCCACTTGAAAAATGTGCGAAAAAAATCAAACTTTCTACGGGCGACTGGGCGAGTACAACTTAGTGAGAGAGAGAGAAAGAGAGAGGAAAGTGATTGAGAGATAGAGAGGAGAGACTGCACTGTAGGAGGAGAGAAATTTATGGCAGGCCTATTCCATATCCATATCTAATTCCTTGAGTTGTTATGGGAGGGGAGAAATTTGTGGGAGGCTATTTTTGCTCGATATGATTACCTGACTTGAGTTGTCTAGTTCTAATAAGTCTCACCGTGAGTTGTCATAGCCGAATTAAAACACTAGTACTGACAACTGACAAGTCAAGTCAGGGAAACAGATATGGATATGATAGTATGGATATTGGATATGATAGTATGGAGCAGTACGCCTGCCACCCCATTACACTTCATGCAGTCTCTCCTCTCTTTCTCAATCACTTTCCTCTCTTTTTCTCTCTCTCACAAACTCACTTCACTCTCTCGCACCAATTACTTACACAAGTTGACAAGCACAGTAAGTTTCAGTGGAGTGTATATCACTCTACTGTGACATTATACACTCATAGAGTCTACAGTCTAGTTATAGAGTCTAGAGTCTACGACTCTCCACTCTACGCACATGCATATCCATAATCCAATCAAATACGTTGTCGTTTATTTGTTAGAGAAATGAATAAAAAACGTTAAATATTAATAAATATTTATTATAAACGTTAAATATTTAATAAATATTTATTAATAAATATTGTTTATTTATATTTTTGTTAATTCATTTATAATAAATAAATTAATATTTTTGATATAATTTTGTAGTTGGGTTAATATTTTGCTTACAATAATATAGTATAAATTTTTCCACTAATATCATTAATTAATATATTAAAAACTACTCCCTCGATTCCTTAATGTTTTTCCTGTTTTGACTATACACGTTTGCCAACACACACAATTCATCATTAATATCTTTAATTTCGTATTAGTATTAAATATAAAAACTTTACTGTATTAAACTATTCATAAATACGAATCCAACAAGATCACTCATGACTATATTTGGTCTTATAGATTAGACGTAAATTAGTAATTTGACTCATGTTATGAACAGTCCCGACATATGAAATAAGAATGATTAATGATATTATGAGACGGAGGGAGTAATAATAGTGTTAAATTTTAAAAAAATCACTTTTTTATTTATCAGAAAACAAGAGACATATTATATATGAACATACTAGAAGATTTCTTATTATCCTTAACCAATTCTTCGTCTAACAAATTAATATGTATAAAGTGTTATTCCGTCTCTCCCCTTCATTTATATAACTTTTTTTTGAGTGTTTGATACGTATTTTAAGGTTTTAAGGTGCATAAATAGGATATGTTCATAACTTATTTTTACAATTTTCTTTTTTTTTTTTTGATAAAAGTGTGGTAAAAATTTGAGAATCAAACTCCTATTTTTCGATTTTATATGAATTTTACAAGATGATGATGAATAGTAATGAATAGTGTTTTACGTTTATTTTCATGTTTTGTTCATGGTTTTTAGACTTTGTTAAGAGTACCCAATGCTATTATAAGGTTTACAAACATTTGTTAGTGTTTTGATAGCATGAAAGAAGGTATAAATCTTTAGTAGATTTTGGAGATTTGATGATTTTATTTTATAAAGTTAAATAATATTATTATTTTGGAAAAATTTAAAAAATATTCTCTTCGTTTTTTATTATATGACATTTCCAATCAAATACGTTGTCGTTTATTTGCTAGAGAAATGAATAAAAAACTTTAAATATTAATAAATATTATTATAAATGTTAAATATTTAATAAATATTTATTAATAAATACTAGTGTTTATTAATATTTTTGTTAATTCATTTATAATAAATAAATCAATATATTTGATTAAAATTATTATTTTTAAGATTTTCATTTTTTGAATTAAAATACACAATATATATTTTAATTTACAAAAAGAAAATTTAAAAAATAATAATTTTAAATACCCCACTTGAAAAATGTGCGAAAAAATCAAACTTTCTACGGGCGACTGGGCGAGTACAAGTTAGTGAGAGAGAGAGAAAGAGAGAGGAAAGTGATTGAGAGATAGAGAGGAGAGACTGCACTGTAGGAGGAGAGAAATTTGTGGCAGGCCTATTCCATATCCATATCTAATTCCTTGAGTTGTTATGGGAGGGGAGAAATTTGAGGGAGGCTATTTTTGCTCGATATGATTACCTGACTTGAGTTGTCTAGTTCTAATAAGTCTCACCGTGAGTTGTCATAGCCGAATTAAAACACTAGTACTGACAACTGACAAGTCAAGTCAGGGAAACAGATATGGATATGATAGTATGGATATTGGATATGATAGTATGGAGCAGAATACGCCTGCCACCCAAATACACTTCATGCAGTCTCTCCTCTCTTTCTCAATCACTTTCCTCTCTCTCACAAACTCACTTCACTCTCTCGCACCAATTACTTACACAAGTTGACAAGCACAGTAAGTGTCAGTGGAGTGTATATCACTCTATTGTGACATTATACACTCATAGAGTCTACAGTCTAGTTATAGAGTCTAGAGTCTACGACTCTCCACTCTACGGCTACGCACATGCATATCCACAATCCAATCAAATACGTTGTCGTTTATTTGTTAGAGAAATGAATAAAAAACGTTAAATATTAATAAATATTTATTATAAACGTTAAATATTTAATAAATATTTATTAATAAATATTGTTTATTTATATTTTTGTTAATTCATTTATAATAAATAAATTAATATTTTTGATATAGTTTTGTAGTTGGGTTAATATTTTGCTTACAATAATATAGTATAAATTTTTCCACTAATATCATTAATTAATATATTAAAAACTACTCCCTCGGTTCCTTAATGTTTTTCCTGTTTTGACTGTACACGTTTGCCAACACACACAATTCATCATTAATATCTTTAATTTCGTATTAGTATTAAATATAAAAACTTTACTATATTAAACTATTCATAAATACGAATCCAACAAGATCACTCATGACTATATTTGGTCTTATAGATTAGACGTAAATTAGTAATTTGACTCATGTTATGAATAGTCCCGACATATGAAATAAGAATGATTAATGATATTATGAGACGGATGGAGTAATAATAGTGTTAAATTTTAAAAAAATCACTTTTTTATTTATCAAAAAACAAGAGGCATATTATATATGAACATACTAGAAGATTTCTTATTATCCTTAACCAATTCTTCGTCTAACAAATTAATATGTATAAAGTGTTATTCTGTCTCTCCCCTTCATTTATATAACTTTTTTATGAGTGTTTGATACGTATTTTAAGGTTTTAAGGTGCATAAATAGGATATTTCCATAACTTATTTTTACAATTTTCTTTTTTTTTTTGTATAAAAGTGTTGTAAAAATTTGAGAATCAAACTCCTATTTTTCGATTTTATATGAATTTTACAAGATGATGATGAATAGTAATGAATAGTGTTTTACGTTTATTTTCATGTTTTGTTCATGGTTTTTAGACTTTGTTAAGAGTACCCAATGCTATTATAAGGTTTACAAACCTTTGTTAGTGTTTTGATAGCATGAAAGAAGGTATAAAATCTTTAGTAGATTTTGGAGATTTGATGATTTTATTTTATAAAGTTAAAGAATAAAATTATTTTGGAAAATTTTAAAAAATATTCTCTACGTTTTTTATTATATGACATTTCCAATCAAATACGTTGTCGTTTATTTGCTAGAGAAATGAATAAAAAACGTTAAATATTAATAAATATTATTATAAATGTTAAATATTTAATAAATATTTATTAATAAATACTATTGTTTATTAATATTTTTGTTAATTCATTTATAATAAATAAATCAATATTTTTGATTAAAATTATTATTTAAAATTATTATTTTTAAGATTTTCGTTTTTTGAATAAAAATACACAATAAATATTTTAATTTACAAAAAGAAAATTTAAAAATAATAATTTTAAATACCCCACTTGAAAAATGTGCGAAAAAATCAAACTTTCTACGGGCGACTGGGTGAGTACAACTTAGTGAGAGAGAGAAAGAGAGAGGAAAGTGATTGAGAGATAGAGAGGAGAGACTGCACTGTAGGAGGAGAGAAATTTGTGGCAGGCCTATTCCATATCGATATCTAATTCCTTGAGTTGTTATGAGAGGGGAGAAATTTGTGGGAGGCTATTTCTGCTCGATATGATTACCTGACTTGAGTTGTCTAGTTCTAATAAGTCTCACCGTGAGTTGTCATAGCCGAATTAAAACACTAGTACTGACAACTGACAAGTCAAGTCAGGGAAACAGATATGGATATGATAGTATGGATATTGGATATGATAGTATGGAGCAGAATACGCCTGCCACCCCAATACGCTTCATGCAGTCTCTCCTCTCTTTCTCAATCACTTTCCTCTCTCTTTCTCTCTCTCACAAACTCACTTCACTCTCTCGCACCAATTACTTACACAAGTTGACAAGCACAGTAAGTGTCAGTGGAGTGTATATCACTTTATTGTGACAGTATACACTCAAAGAGTCTACAATCTAGTTATAGAGTCTAGAGTCTATTACTCTCCACTCTACGCACATGCATATCCATAATCCAATCAAATACGTTGTCGTTTATTTGTTAGAGAAATGAATAAAAAACGTTAAATATTAATAAATATTTATTATAAACGTTAAATATTTAATAAATATTTATTAATAAATATTGTTTATTTATATTTTTGTTAATTCATTTATAATAAATAAATTAATATTTTTGATATAATTTTGTAGTTGGGTTAATATTTTGCTTACAATAATATAGTATAAATTTTTCCACTAATATCATTAATTAATATATTAAAAACTACTCCCTCGGTTCCTTAATGTTTTTCCTGTTTTGACTGTACACGTTTGCCAACACACACAATTCATCATTAATATCTTTAATTTCGTATTAGTATTAAATATAAAAACTTTACTGTATTAAACTATTCATAAATACGAATCCAACAAGATCACTCATGACTATATTTGGTCTTATAGATTAGACGTAAATTAGTAATTTGACTCATGTTATGAACAGTCCCGACATATGAAATAAGAATGATTAATGATATTATGAGACGGAGGGAGTAATAATAGTGTTAAATTTTAAAAAAATCACTTTTTTATTTATCAAAAAACAAGAGGCATATTATATATGAACATACTAGAAGATTTCTTATTATCCTTAACCAATTCTTTGTCTAACAAATTAATATGTATAAAGTGTTATTCCGTCTCTCCCCTTCATTTATATAACTTTTTTTTGAGTGTTTGATACGTATTTTAAGGTTTTAAGGTGCATAAATAGGATATGTTCATAATTTATTTTTAAAATTTTCTTTTTTGTTTGTATAAAAGTGTGGTAAAAATTTGAGAATCAAACTCCTATTTTTCGATTTTAAATGAATTTTACAAGATGATGATGAATAGTAATGAATAATGTTTTACGTTTATTTTCATGTTTTGTTCATGGTTTTTAGACTTTGTTAAGAGTACCCAATGCTATTATAAGGTTTACAAACCTTTGTTAGTGTTTTGATAGCATGAAAGAAGGTATAAATCTTTAGTAGATTTTGGAGATTTGATGATTTTATTTTATAAAGTTAAAGAATATAATAATTTTGGAAAAATTTAAAAAATATTCTCTTCGTTTTTTATTATATGACATTTCCAATCAAATACGTTGTCGTTTATTTGCTAGAGAAATGAATAAAAAACTTTAAATATTAATAAATATTATTATAAATGTTAAATATTTAATAAATATTTATTAATAAATACAAGTGTTTATTAATATTTTTGTTAATTCATTTATAATAAATAAATCAATATTTTTGATTAAAATTATTATTTTTAAGATTTTCGTTTTTTGAATTAAAATACACAATAAATATTTTAATTTACAAAAAGAAAATTAAAAAAATAATAATTTTAAATACCCCACTTGAAAAATGTGCGAAAAAAATCAAACTTTCTACGGGCGACTGGGCGAGTACAAGTTAGTGAGAGAGAGAGAAAGAGAGAGGAAAGTGATTGAGAGAGAGAGAGGAGAGACTGCACTGTAGGAGGAGAGAAATTTGTGGCAGGCCTATTTCATATCCATATCTGATTCCTTGAGTTGTTATGGGAGGGGAGAAATTTGTGGGAGGCTATTTCTGCTCGATATGATTACCTGACTTGAGTTGTCTAGTTCTAATAAGTCTCACCGTGAGTTGTCATAGTCGAATTAAAACACTAGTACTGACAACTGACAAGTCAAGTCAGGGAAACAGATATGGATATGATAGTATGGATATTGGATATGATAGTATGGAGCAGAATACGCCTGCCACCCCAATACGCTTCATGCAGTCTCTCCTCTCTTTCTCAATCACTTTCCTCTCTCTTTCTCTCTCTCACAAACTCACTTCACTCTCTCGCACCAATTACTTACACAAGTTGACAAGCACAGTAAGTGTCAGTGGAGTGTATATCACTCTATTGTGACATTATACACTCAGAGAGTCTACAGTTTAGTTATAGAGTCTAGAGTCTACGACTCTCCACTCTACGGCTACGCACATGCATATCCATAATCCAATCAAATACGTTGTCGTTTATTTGTTAGAGAAATGAATAAAAAACGTTAAATATTAATAAATATTTATTATAAACGTTAAATATTTAATAAATATTTATTAATAAATATTGTTTATTTATATTTTTGTTAATTCATTTATAATAAATAAATTAATATTTTTGATATAGTTTTGTAGTTGGGTTAATATTTTGCTTACAATAATATAGTATAAATTTTTCCACTAATATCATTAATTAATATATTAAAAACTACTCCCTCGGTACCTTAATGTTTTTCCTGTTTTGACTGTACACGTTTGCCAACACACACAATTCATCATTAATATCTTTAATTTCGTATTAGTATTAAATATAAAAACTTTACTGTATTAAACTATTCATAAATAAGAATCCAACAAGATCACTCATGACTATATTTGGTCTTATAGATTAGACGTAAATTAGTAATTTGACTCATGTTATGAACAGTCCCGACATATGAAATAAGAATGATTAATGATATTATGAGACGGAGGGAGTAATAATAGTGTTAAATTTTAAAAAAATCACTTTTTTATTTATCAAAAAACAAGAGGCATATTATATATGAACATACTAGAAGATTTCTTATTATCCTTAACCAATTCTTCGTCTAACAAATTAATATGTATAAAGTGTTATTCCGTCTCTCCCCTTCATTTATATAACTTTTTTTTGAGTGTTTGATACGTATTTTAAGGTTTTAAGGTGCATAAATAGGATATGTTCATAACTTATTTTTACAATTTTCTTTTTTTTTTGGATAAAAGTGTGGTAAAAATTTGAGAATCAAACTCCTATTTTTCGATTTTATATGAATTTTACAAGATGATGATGATTAGTAATGAATAGTGTTTTACGTTTATTTTCATGTTTTGTTCATGGTTTTTAGACTTTGTTAAGAGTACCCAATGCTATTATAAGGTTTACAAACCTTTGTTAGTGTTTTGATAGCATGAAAGAAGGTATAAATCTTTAGTAGATTTTGGAGATTTGATGATTTTATTTTATAAAGTTAAAGAATATAATTATTTTGGAAAAATTTTAAAAATATTCTATTCGTTTTTTATTATATGACATTTCCAATCAAATACGTTATCGTTTATTTGCTAGAGAAATGAATAAAAAAACGTTAAATATTAATAAATATTATTATAAATGTTAAATATTTAATAAATATTTATTAATAAATACTAGTCTTTATTAATATTTTTGTTAATTCATTTATAATAAATAAATCAATATATTTGATTAAAATTATTATTTTTAAGCTTTTCGTTTTTTGAATTAAAACACACAATACATATTTTAATTTACAAAAAGAAAATTTAAAAAATAAATAATTTTAAATACCCCACTTGAAAAATGTGCGAAAAAATCAAACTTTCTACGGGCGACTGGGCGAGTACAAGTTAGTGAGAGAGAGAGAAAGAGAGAGGAAAGTGATTGAGAGAGAGAGAGGAGAGACTGCACTGTAGGAGGAGAGAAATTTGTGGCAGGCCTATTTCATATCCATATCTGATTCCTTGAGTTGTTATGGGAGGGGAGAAATTTGTGGGAGGCTATTTCTGCTCGATATGATTACCTGACTTGAGTTGTCTAGTTCTAATAAGTCTCACCGTGAGTTGTCATAGCCGAATTAAAACACTAGTACTGACAACTGACAAGTCAAGTCAGGGAAACAGATATGGATATGATAGTATGGATATTGGATATGATAGTATGGAGCAGAATACGCCCGCCACCCCAATACGCTTCATGCAGTCTCTCCTCTCTTTCTCAATCACTTTCCTCTCTCTTTCTCTCTCTCACAAACTCACTTCACTCTCTCGCACCAATTACTTACACAAGTTGACAAGCACAGTAAGTGTCAGTGGAGTGTATATCACTCTATTGTGACATTATACACTCATAGAGTCTACAATCTAGTTATAGAGTCTAGAGTCTACGACTCTACACTCTACGCACATGCATATCCAATCAAATACGTTGTCGTTTATTTGCTAGAGAAATGAATAAAAAATGTTAAATATTAATAAATATTATTATAAATGTTAAATATTTAATAAATATTTATTAATAAATATTGTTTTTTAATATTTTTGTTAATTCATTTATAATAAATAAATTAAGATATTAAAATAAGAGTAATGTTAGGTACCCCAAATTGGCACCCAAATATTACTCCCAAATGATGTGGCAATGCTTACATGGAATAATGGAAATTTTTGATTGGGTGGTTGGTGTGAATACATGCAGGGGGTCCATTATTATTACAATCAATTGAATTGCTACACTTGGCATTTGGGAAATTTTTTGAGTACATGCAGGGGGGTCTATTATATTCTCAAGAAATTCGAATAATTATCAAGGCATAGCATCTAAAACCATCCTAATCTCTCCAGGAGAAAAACCAACCCATCATCCAACAAACCCACTTCACCTCCAAACCCGACACGAGAATCCAGTACACCAGATCTACCATTTTGGCTAAACACTAGCAACAGGCTACAGTCACCAACAGTATTGGTTATTCCTGGCGGGCGTATCGCCGGAAGAATACTTTATAACACCACCTGCATTTCAGTTTCTTTTAACTAACAATAAATTAGTAGATATTTGTGTGTTTTATCATTTTTGCAGGTAGAGCTTACCGGATTATCAAGCTCATCCGAAGTTGCAACGCCGGCGTGGTACCATTCGAAGGCTGGTATCATTTCATTTTTCTAAAATTATTTCTAAAAAAAAATTATTTCTGTCATTCATTTATTTATTATTTACCGCGTTACCACCTCTATTTTTGCATGCATATAAATTGATTTTTAAATTCTTGTAACTTGTGGGTAGGATTTAGATCTAATCTTTACCTTCATTTAGTACCTTTGAGACCGTAGAAATCAGTGGTAGTAGTGTGTAGTCGTTAGCATAAATATCAGTAGAGACCATGGTTTCGCGAGGTCATGTCCAGGTAGCCGTCGGTCGAGGGGCGTAGGGGGGCATTACAGGGGGTGGTCGACCACATATAGGTGGAGGGTTGGTAGTTTGAATATAGGAACCTTGACTAGCAAGTTTTTGGAACTAGTGGATGTGTTTAGGAAGAGAAGAGTGGATGTGGCTTGTATACAAGAGACTAGGTGGAAGGGGGCGCAGTCCAGGGAGGCTAAAGGGTATAAATTGTGGTATTCAGGTCTGGTTACCTCGAGAAATGGGGTGGGTATCCTATTGTCTAAGGACCTAAAGGATAATGCCGTAGAAGTGAAAAGATGTAATGATAGGATAATGTCCGTTATAGTGGTGGTAGGGGAGAAGGTGGTTAACGTAGTTTGTGCGTATGCCCCGCAAGTCTGAGCTTGAGAAGGAAGCTTTTTGGGCTAGTTTGGATGATTTGGTCGGGAGTATACTCGACGATCAATTTTTGGTTATGGGAGGCGATTTCAATGGGCACATTGGTGAGAGGGTTGATGGTTACCATAGTGCTCATGGGGGTTTTGGCTTTGGGGTTAGGAATGAAGGAGGGTCGGCGCTCTTAGAGTTTGCTACCGCGCACGAGTTGGTAATCGTAAACTCTGCTTTCCAGAAGAGGAAGGGAAGGAGCACCTGATTACCTTCAGTAGTGGTGGGCATAACACCCAAATTGATTACCTCCTTATGCGCAGACGAGACTTTAGGTCTTGCGAGGATTGTAAGGTGTTCCGGAGCGAAACTTGTGCCTCGCAGCACCGTCTATTGGCGATGGACATTTCCATAGGGAGTCGTGAAGTCAATAGGGCTAAAGAGGCTAGACCGAGGTTTCTTTGGAAAAATTTAAAGGGAGAGAAAGCGATAGAATTCAAAGAGTCTTTGATACGTGAAGGATGTTTCATGCGGGAGAGCGATGCAGATCAAATGTGGAGCAACATGGCTAATGCAAATAGGGAAGTGGGCGAGAGGGTGGTGGGGGTATCATCGGGGAGGCCCAGCGACCATAAAGAGGCTTGGTGGTTGACAAGGCTGTCGCGTGCCTATCAAATAATAATATCTAACAAATCCTTCTAACTATGTAGTAGGGTAAGTCAGAGTCGATCCCACAGAGACAAACGTGTCAATCACCAGTTGTTCTCGATTCAATTCAGCCAAGCAAGTAACACAATAAAATATCAAAGATTATTAAACTAATTTTATACTAATGCAATTAATCAATTAACTAAAACTTCCAGAATTAAGTATCCCCACTAGCATGAATTAATGCAATCGTGAATTCCCTCCCCAATCAATCGTATAATACTCAACAGGAAAGGTGCGCCCTATAAATTACCAATAACCTCTCTCGAGTATTAATGGCTTCTCTAAAATACAATCAAGGCTATTCTCATGGTATCATGCAATTTAGAGACATTAATCACAGCACCCTAACTTCCTAACAATCCGTTCTACCTATTCTCATGGAGAAGTTCATGTCCTCATTGGATAAATCACAACCATCTAAATCCAACTCTCGCTGATAATTAGACAATGGTTCAAACAATACACATAATCACGTCTGATTTGTAATTGTTAATTAATACAACTCAATAAGCAAGAGCAATTAAACAATCAAATTGGGGGAATTGGGAAATTCACACATCAATCATAACTAGGGTTCTACTTAACCCTAGATTAATTATCTACTCATACATAATTAAACTAATAAAGCAAGAGATATAATATGAACACATAATATTATAAAGAATAGAGAAAAACCTTCAATCTCCAAAGAAAAGTGAATAGCTATCTCCAATCTCTCTATACTAGAATATACAAGTTATGTACAATAATTTTCCGATTCTTAAAAAACTTTATCTAGATGTGTTTATATAGGCTCTAAAAGTCTTGCCCAACAAGAAAATACCAAAACAGAATTATAATAGAATTTCTGCAAAATACGTTTCCTAAACTGAATCTGTTTTTTAAGGAAAATTCGTATCTGCTTTTCTTCAGTATTTCCGAACCTTTCCAGTTGTGCTTGGACGTCTGGGCCTCTTTAGAATGATAGAGACTCTCGTTATCTTCGCGTGGACTGCTTATGGGCCTCAAACGGAGTTGTAGAACTCAAGATATGGCCAAAATAGTGAATCAGAAATCTGGCAGAATTTTTCAGGGGCAACCTGCGCCCAACAGTCTGTTCTTCGCGCAAATTGCTCCTACCCGGCACAATTTGCTCCTGGGAATCCTATCCCAAGTTGTAGAAAATCTCCCAGGCTTCGCGTGGGCAGTAAGATCGCTGAAAATGGACTTCTAGAACTCCAGATATGTCCAAAACAGTGTAGACTACGCAACCGTCACAGAAATCCGAATTTTAATTAATTTATTCTCCAAAAACGATAGAAGCATCAACCATAATCAACATTTTTGTAAATCTGCACAACTAAGCAAAACACATCAAAACTACCACAAACTTGAGTCCAAAACAATCAATTTAAGCCGATATGAAGCATTCCAAGTAGATATAAATCCACTTATCACACCCCCAAACTTAAACCGATGCTTGTCCTCAAGCATAAACAACTAAATAACTAACTAACTAGTACCACTTCCGTAGGTGATCACGGTTGCATTTGGCATATGCAACAAGCCCTTTAAACCCCTAGGCAGCCCTAGTGGACGAGTAAGGTCTCGTGAGGGCCTATAGTGAATGTACCCACAAAATCCAATGCAATGCAATGCATGAATGCAACTAATATGAAAATGCAACTAATCTAGTACTAATATCCTACCATACCTTCGAATCCTCTCATGCCATATCAACTTAAGAATCAAAGTAAATATTGCGATGTCTTGGTGTCGAAAGTGCAAGTATTCACATAGTCTACTCAATGAACATGCATAAGTCCTCACAAGTCCATGTCAAGTGTAAGAATAAGTTAGTAAACATGCTAAGCCTACAAGAGTACATCTTTGAGACAAAACTCGGGATCTCATACGCAAAAATAAGCAAACACTCACAATCCACTCACAAAAGAATATTCACTCAAGAACAGGGGTAAGTGTATCACTCAATTCCAACAAAATCATAAGCATGCTTGACATTTGGTATCAATCTAACTCTTAACACAACATACATCAATGACGATAATCAAAAGGTCTTTATTTGGGTTGTAACGGGGCTAGGGACAAGGTATGACAAGTAAGCCAAAATAGGTGAAGTGTCAAAAGCTAGTAAGTACCATAATAAACCATTCACAACACCCTATTTTCCCCCCCACAAAATTTTTCTATTATTCTTCCAACAAAAACACTCGACTAGTCGACTGAAATAGGATCACAACAAACACAAACATGCTCTCATAATATTTTTTTTTCTTTTTTTTTTCTTTTTTTTTCCTTTTTTCTTTTTTCGAGAGCTAAATATAACACAAACAATAATATACACAATAACAATGATCCCAAAATTTTATTACACATGTCGACTATCAAGCAAACAAACCCAATTTCCAAATTCAATATTTCCCCCCAAACTTATGACCAACAATAAACCCCTCCTTGCACACCTTATTACTCCCTTAAGCACTCTACTAGCCTTTGACAAAGTGGGTTCAAATTAATGTAAGGCTAATACAAGAAAAAGGTCTAAGCAAGTAATGTGGTATGTCACCGAAAAATAGGATTAAGCTCAACGGGTTAACTAATTGATCATGTAAACATGGTGTGGTAATATGGGAAAATATGTGGTTATTCCTACATGCCTTTATCATTTTAATCGTCAAATAATGTCATGCGTTTCAAGAAAGACCTCAAACAACTGCTAGCAATGCAAACAATCCGTGGACACTCAAGCAAAAGAATAAATTGCAAAAAATATGCAATATGGCTCAAAAACTCACTTGGTGGAAAAACATACTCAATCCCAAGCAAAAATCTCTCTAATGCACCTACTTGTATTCAAAGCATGCGAACTAAATCATCTTGCACATATTCATGTCCTTCTAATCACTTACAACATTCAATAAGTCTACTAGCTTCAACTTACTAGTGTATGTGTGTGCACAAGAACAAAGCATATCACTTCTTAATCAAAAGTGTCAACAACACAAAATTCCTATCAAGCATGGGTGCAAATGCAAACTATTATGAACTCACATGGTATACAAAAATAAAAAATAGAATGTCCTATATGAAACAAACGTAGATAACACGAACATAAATGCATAATTTACTACTACTAATATGCAAAGCATGAAATCCTACATGAACAAATAATACAACAACTACTACTAATCCCTCAAACCACCCCCAAACTTAAAATATTCAATGTCCTCATTGAATGGAAGTAAATACAAGGGATAGTAGAAAACATACCTGAATACCGAAACATACCCAATAATTTTTTTTCTCGCAAAAATCCCCTCTCCTTAGCAATTGGCCTCAAAACAACCGATTAAATTTAACCTCCGCCGTCGAAAACGAAAATTTCCCAACATTAGCACTATCTATCCCATGCTTACGAGCCAAAAGAATCATTACCCAACTCACAAGAAGCTCCACCAAAAATTACCAAGCAATAACACACCAAAAATACCCCAATATATCAAGAATAATACAAATCCCAATTTACAAGAACACAAATTCGTAATCAAAATAAAATTTGAGAGAAGAAATAAACCCACTACGAATTGGAGAGGTGAACTTGCAATTAATTCCTCTTTAGAATTGAATTTTTAGAGATTTAAATAAAATAGAAGATGAATTGGATTTGTATGTAGAGGTGTGTATATATATAAGATGATGGAAAGATGAGAATTAAAAATTTAGAGTGTAGGAGAGATTTGGAGAGGTTAAGATTTGATGTAGGATAGATATAGGGATTTAGAATTGAAGAAATTTGAGTTAGGATTGAATTTGGGGTTGAAATTGTAGGCAAAAACATTAATTTTCGGGAAAAATTCTGGCAGAACAGGGGTATAACGCAGCAGCAAGCTGCGTTACAGGGTATTCGGCGAGGAAACATCAGACACGCAGGTTGAACCTGCGTGACAGGGGGAAAAAACCATCATGTAACGCAGGTGCAGCCTGCGTTACCCAGGCGCAAATTGCCCCGAAAGCAGTAACGGGAGCGCAGGTTGCGTTATAGGGGCGCAACTTGCGCGAAAAATACTGTTCACTTTTTTTTTTTTTTTTTTTGCACAGATTTTTTTTTTTTTTTTGCACAGATTTTTTTTTTCCCATACAACACTCAAATTTTTTTTTTTCACTACACTAATGCATGGGTTGCCTCCCACGAAGCGCATTTGTTTAATGTCGTTAGCCCGACGCCTGTTGACAATTATCCTGGCGAAAAAGCATATAGATGTACATATCTCCTAATTTGAATTAATCTAATGATATGAGTACCAATTAGATAACCAAAAAGATATATAAATTGACATGTGAGGCTCATGTAATGCTCAAGAAATTTCGGGATGTGAAAATATTTAGCAAAATCAACATCAAAATACTTATAGCTTCTTTTCACAAATTCCTCCCAAATCGGGTCTACATAAGGCATATACACATTCTCAATCTTAGCATTGTTCAAGTCAAGCATATCCAAATTCGGTTCTATCTCATCTACCACAATTGGATTCACAATATCCTTATTCAAATTAACATCTGCCACAACCATATTATCACCCTCGTCAAATAACATGCAAATAGAGTCATCTAAGAAATCAACATCATTATTATCAAACGAGTTTTCACACGAGTTAATTTCTTGAGAAGCATATGGGTCAATAAGAGCAAGACTATCAAAATAACCATCTTCATCATCAAAATCATCAAAAATTAACTTACTGTTACTAACCTCGTTTTGCGACTCTTTGAACTCCTTACCACTCCACAAAGTTGCATCATCAAATTGACTCATTGGTATTTCCTCCGTTTGAGAGCGCCTCTCAACGAATTCAGTTACCTCTTGAGCTAGTTGAGCCAATGAGTTTTCAATCAACTTACCTTGAGTTTTCAACTCATTAAGACTTGTCTCAACCTCTTCATTCTTGCTCAGCTGTGCAACAACAACTCCTTCCAAAAGATTTTCCAAGTTGGATTTCTGTGGTGGCTGAGAGTAGTTTATTTGAGGTGGTTGAGCTTGGCATGGACTAACTTGCATCTCTTCAAACTGAGCATTAAACTGTTGATGTTGAGCATCTCTCTGCGACACACAAGTGGCTAAAGACTCATTCATCTTGGCACATGGAGAGAAATAAGTTTCCAAGGCAGTTTCCAAGCTAGATTTTTCTGGTTGAGGTAGATTGTTTTGGTAGGAAAAATCAGAATAGTTTTCCCAACTAGAAGTGTATGTCTCACAATAAGGATTATACTGTGGTCCTTGGTCAGAGTTGTAATGGGCATTGTAATGAAAATTATTATCCCAATATTGTGCTTGGCTTGGGTAATAAGGGGTGTTATATTGGCAAAAATTTTGAGTGTGTCCCTGTATACCGCAAACATCACATGTAGCAACCAAATAAGAATTTCTTGACTCTACTTCATCGATCTTTTCAGATAATGCCTGCATAGTCTTAATCAATGCCTCCATGCTTTCTTCTTGCTCCTCTCTTCACTCGTTTAATTTCTTGTTATAGGAATCTGAAAATCAATTTTACAAGAAACAAGAAAAACCACAAGCAAAGATCAAACAGAACAAAAATAATAGCCGAAGCAACACAACTAAACAACTTGGCCAAACTAACTCAAAAATTAACTAATCTAACACTGCTTTGTCCCCGGCAGCGGCGCCAAAAATTTGACAAGGCTGTCGCGTGCCTATCAAATAATAATATCTAACAAATCCTTCTAACTATGTAGTAGGGTAAGTCAGAGTCGATCCCACAGAGACAAACGTGTCAATCACCAGTTGTTCTCGATTCAATTCAGCCAAGCAAGTAACACAATAAAATATCAAAGATTATTAAACTAATTTTATACTAATGCAATTAATCAATTAACTAAAACTTCCAGAATTAAGTATCCCCACTAGCATGAATTAATGCAATCGTGAATTCCCTCCCCAATCAATCGTATAATACTCAACAGGAAAGGTGCGCCCTATAAATTACCAATAACCTCTCTCGAGTATTAATGGCTTCTCTAAAATACAATCAAGCCTATTCTCATGGTATCATGCAATTTAGAGACATTAATCACAGCACCCTAACTTCCTAACAATCCGTTCTACCTATTCTCATGGAGAAGTTCATGTCCTCCTTGGATAAATCACAACCATCTAAATCCAACTCTCGCTGATAATTAGACAATGGTTCAAACAATACACATAATCACGTCTGATTTGTAATTGTTAATTAATACAACTCAATAAGCAAGAGCAATTAAACAATCAAATTTGGGGAATTGGGAAATTCACACATCAATCATAACTAGGGTTCTACTTAACCCTAGATTAATTATCTACTCATACATAATTAAACTAATAAAGCAAGAGATATAATATGAACACATAATATTATAAAGAATAGAGAAAAACCTTCAATCTCCAAAGAAAAGTGAATAGCTATCTCCAATCTCTCTATACTAGAATATACAAGTTATGTACAATAATTTTCCGATTCTTAAAAAACTTTATCTAGATGTGTTTATATAGGCTCTAAAAGTCTTGACCAACAAGAAAATACCAAAACAGAATTATAATAGAATTTCTGCAAAATACGTTTCCTAAACTGAATCTGTTTTTTAAGGAAAATTTGTATCTGCTTTTCTTCAGTATTTCCGAACCTTTCCAGTTGTGCTTGGACGTCTGGGCCTCTTTAGAATGATAGAGACTCTCGTTATCTTCGCGTGGACTGCTTATGGGCCTCAAACGGAGTTGTAGAACTCAAGATATGGCCAAAATAGTGAATCAGAAATCTGGCAGAATTTTTCAGGGGCAACCTGCGCCCAACAGTCTGTTCTTCGCGCAAATTGCTCCTACCCGGCGCAATTTGCTCCTGGGAATCCTATCCCAAGTTGTAGAAAATCTCCCAGGCTTCGCGTGGGCAGTAAGATCGCTGAAAATGGACTTCTAGAACTCCAGATATGTCCAAAACAGTGTAGACTGCGCAACCGTCTCAAAAATCCGAATTTTAATTAATTTATTCTCCAAAAATGATAGAAGCATCAACCATAATCAACATTCTTGTAAATCTGCACAACTAAGCAAAACACATCAAAACTACCACAAACTTGAGTCCAAAACAATCAATTTAAGCCGATATGAAGCATTCCAAGTAGATATAAATCCACTTATCAGTGGTAGAATGAGGTGAAGAAGAAAGTTAAAGCAAAGCAAGAGCTCTTTAAAGACCTAATGTTGGCTAGAAATGGGGAGGAGAGAAACAGGAAGAAAGAACTTTACAAGGTAGCGAGAAGAGAGGCAAAGAAAGAAGTGGCAAAGGCTAAAGGTGAGGCGTACGAGGAGATGTTGGACACCAAGGAAGGGGAAAAAGCTATCTTTAAACTAGCGAATGATGATATAAAGGAGAGGTGGCGTACATATTTCTATAGGCTATTTAATGAGGCTAGGGGGAGTGAAATCGAAGTGGAGCAAGGAGTATGTCGTTCTTTTGAGGGAGCTAACAGTTTCAGTGAGCATATTAGTAAGGAAGAAGTCAAGGGAGCCGTGCAGAAGATGGGAAGAGCGAAGGCTGTAGGCCCGGATCAGATACCTATTAAGGTGTGGCAGTTTCTGGGGGAGGTTGGAGTACAATGGCTGATAGACCTTTTCAACATCATTCTCAGGAATGCTAGGATGCCGGTTGAGTGGAGGCGTAGTATAGTGGTGTCATTCTTCAAGAACAAAGGTGATGCTCAGAGTTGTAGTAACTATCGTGGTATTAAACTAATCAGTCATACAGAGTTGTAGTAACTATCGTGGTATTAAACTAATCAGTCATACTATGAAACTTTGGGAGAGGGTGATTGAGTGTGGGGTGAAATGAGAAGTTGAGGTCTCTGAGAACCAATTCGACTTTATGCTTGGGAGGTCGACGATAGAGGCAATTCATCTCATAAGACGCCTTATGGAGAAATATAGAGAGCGTCGTAAGTACCTTCATATGGTGTTCATAGATATAGAAAAGGCGTATGACAGCGTTCCGCGTGAAGTTATTTGGAGGTGCCTAGAAGAGAGAAGGGTGTCGGCGTTATACGTGAGGGCGATCCTGGACATGTATTACCAAGCAAAGACGTGCGTTAGGACCCCAGTTGGGGACACACATTATTTCCCAGTAAAATAGGGTTGCACCAGGGGTCGGCTCTAAGCCCGTTTCTTTTTGCAATTATTGTGGATATTATTTCGAGAGGGATTCAAGATAGCATACCGTGGCGTATGCTTTTTGCTGATAATATTGTGTTAGTGGATGAGTCGAGGGGGGAGGTGAACGCGAAGTTGGAGAATTGGAGATCGACTTTGGAATCTCAAGGCTTGCGGGTAAGTCAGTCCATGATAGAATACCTCTGGTGCAATTTCAGTGGAGAGACCAACGAGGAAAGGGTGGAGATAAGGATTGAAGATCAGAGTGTACCCAATACAGATAGATTCAAGTATCTGGGCTCTATCATTCAGAAGGAAGGAGAGATTGAGGTTGATGTCATTCACCGTATCAAGGCTAGGTGGCTAAAGTGGAGAGCAGCGTCAGGGGTGCTGTGCGACAAGAAAGTCCCTTTAAAGCTGAAGGGTAAATTCTATAGAGCGACCATTAGACCTGCGATGCTGTATGGTTCAGAATGTTGGGCAGTAAAGAAGGTGCATGAGAGCAAGTTGGAAGCGGTTGAAATGAGAATGTTGCGTTGGACGTGTGGTCGCACTATGTTGGATAAAATCCCGAATGCGAAAAATTCGGAATGAGTTAGAAGTCGCACCCATATCATCGAAAATTAGGGAAGGGAGATTGAGGTGGTTTGGCCACGTTCGTAGGAGGCAGGCTACAGCGCCGGTAAGGAGAGTATAAAGTATATCGATTAAAGGAGTGAGGAGGAGAGGTCGTCCGAGGAGAACGTGGGAGGAGCAATTGAGGTTAGATATGAAAGCATTAAACCTAAATGAGGACATGACCTTAGATAGGAGTTCTTGGAGACGTCAGATCAGAGTTGCAGAGTCTCCATTGGGGAGTGGTTCATTAGTAGAGAGTCTCAGGGAGGGTTTTTCGCGGTTAGTTTTGGCGTAGTACTTTTGCTATTTCTACGTGTCCTTGTTTATCTTGTGTAGGGGATTTTGTGCGGAAACAACATTTCCAAGCTGAATTAACCCGTCTCTAGACTTCCTAAATGCAAACCAACAGCCTTCCTAAATGCAAGCTGACAGACTGAATATTTGATTAAGCTATAATTTATATGGTGTATGGCAATAACTGGAAATAAGATAAAATAGAATCCTCATAATGTTAATTTATTCAGCAGGAAAATAACCTTTCCAAGCTGAGTTAACCCGTCTCTAGACTTTGGGATGACAACAACATGTACAGGAGCTTGGGGATTGATATCCCGAAAAGCCAGCACTTTTTCATCCTCATATACTATTGTGGAAGGTATCTCTTTTGGTATAATTTTGTCAAATCTATAATAAAGATAAGAACAACACAAAAATCAACAAACTCAAATCTATTATATTAATAAAATGAAGTTCTGCAAACTGCAGAACTAGAATAACTAGTATAATGATAAGTGGATTTTATATCCACTTGGAGCATTCTAAATCGTCTTAAATTGATTGTCTTGGACTCAAGTTTCTTGTAGTTTTGATGTGTTTTGCTTAGTTGTGCAGATTTACAAGAATATTGATTAAGGTTGATGCTTCTATCGTTTTTGGAGATTAAATTGATTAAAATTCAGATTTTCTGGGAAGGCTGCGCAGCTTACACTGTTTTGGCCATATCTGGGGTTCTATAACTCCGTTTTCAGCGATCTTACTGCCCACGCGAAGCTTGAGAGATTTTTTACAACATGGAACAGGTGTTGCACGTGCAATTTGCGCGTGGTGGGGGCAGGAAGCACGACAAACAGAATGTTGGGAGCAGGGAAATTACTGTTTTGCCCTTTTCAAGTTCTAATTGTATTTTGGGCAGTTAGCACCTTAATTAAATTCTAATTGTAATGGAAGATAAATTCTTGCTGGGCAAGAAATCTAGAGCCTATAAAAACACATCTAAGCATTGTAATTGGTATCATAGTTTTATTATTGTATCATAGCTTAGATCTGCAAGGGAGAAAAGGAGAGAAGGATTCAACGCTCGTGACAAGCAACGGATCTAGATCTACTTCATCTTTTGTGTTACTTTGGATTCTAGATTTGTTTTCTCAACTCCTGTTCTATTAATATAATTACTTCTTTTATTTATATCTTGTTTTATACCATGTATTCATCAGATCCCATGACGATGAACAGTTCAATTATGAGCTAATCGTTGTCATGGGATTCTAACGGATTTATTTATGGAACTTAGTATCTTGATGCTTTAAAGATCTGTGTGTGGTGTATATCTGATATCCTTGTATGGTTAATCTTAATGCTTTTAGATGCGTAGCTAACATCTAAATTGAATTGTTAATCTCTTGTGAAGTGAAAGTGGATCTTGAGATTTAGAACTTGCCATGCTAGCATAGGTTCATAATTGTTTATCAATATGATTCGTGGTGTGAGATGAAAATACTTATACTGCCCTGTGTGATCTTAATGGATAACATGTTCTTCAACCATTATGTTTTCAAATTCTATAGACATATAGGGTCTAAGCATAATTGGTGTCTATTCATCTTCTATCTCTTTTGTGGATGTATGTTTAGTTTGGTATGCGTATGCTGACAGGTAGCGTATACTTGTTTCGTGTTATCCGATCAGATATCAAAACCATTACACATAGTGATTAAAGGCGTCAGATCTAAGGGAAGTATTTAATGAAGTTGGGATCCCATGTTTATTCTCATATAAGTAATTCGATTTAATTCTCTTTAGCTAATTAATTCTTAGTTTAATATTTTGCATCTTAGTATAATTTAGATAATTAAAAATCCCAAATTTGTTACTTTTCTTAGCAGTGAATTAAAACCATACATTGTTGCATAGGTACTAAATTGGAGTAAAAACCAGATCTCTTTGGGAACGAACTTGACTTATATCTATATTACTTGTGACCACGTGCGCTTGCGTGATTTTGTGTTAAAATTTATATTCATTCTATCCATCATCTTATATATATACCCACCTATTCGTACATATCCAATTCCTCTTCTATTTTTTTATATATCTCTAAAAATTCAATTCTAAAGAGGAATTAATTGCAAGTTCACCTCTTTGATTCGTATTGGGTAAATCTTTTCTCTAATCTTATTTTTATTACGAATTTGTGTTCTTGTCAATTGTGGATTTTGTAGTATTCAGGCAAGGTGGCCAGTCTATGGAGTTCGTACGCAGTATCCTCCACCAGATTCATTCGAGATCGAGGATGAGTAGGTATGTTTTCTGCTATCCCTTGTATTTACTTCCATTCAATGCGGACATTGAATATTTTAAGTTTGGGGGTGGTTTGAGGGATTAGTAGTTGTTGTTGTATTATGTGTTCATGTAGGATTTCATGCTTTGCATATTAGTAGTAGTAAATTATGCATTTATGTTCGTGTTATCTACGTTTGTTTCATATAGGACATTCTGTTTTTATGTTCGTATATCATGTGAGTACATAATAGTTTGCATTTGCACCCATGCTTGATAGGAATTTTGTGTTGTTGACGCTTTTGATAGGAATTTAGTAGTTGTAAATTATGCATTTGCACCCATGCTTTATGAAGTTTTCAAACAAATTACAAAATATCAAGACTCACAAGTAGGCATCCGCAATCTTTAAAGAATTATTACTCACATGGTTGGAGGTCCAGTGTCTACAGCTACCTTGGCAATAGCTTCTTCATTATTTGTCGCACCCGCAGAAGACAATGTTCTAAAAGCACAAACATTCAAACTGCAAATTGATACACATACCAATACAAACAATTTTATAATTGCAAATTTTTTTAGATCAACCAATACTACATAACTAATAAATACTAAATCATCTTTATTGCATATAAGAAGACATTGTTCCGGAAAACACAAATAAATTCATAAATATTCAAGGCCTTGGAATTAATTTTACATTATATTAACGCAAATTCTGTTCTTCCAAAAATAATCAATAAATTCAAGATTGTATAATATTTGCATAAACACATTAAAATACTATCTTTATTGCAAAAGTTGTCAATTTACAGTATGTAATTAAATTATAAGAAGGGGGTTTAGTTTGTACCTACGAAATCGAGGAGCAATGCGAAGAACTGAGAGAGTTGGGGGACTAAAGAAGCTATATTTAGAGGCTCTAATTGTTGCCAAAGCTCCAATTCTCAGCGGACCCCTATAATTCAAGAAAATTGACATGTATAAATTGTGTAGTTTATATATGACAGTACAGGGAGAGGGGGAGAGAGAGAGAGAGAGAGAGAGAGAGTACCTTAATAAAGAGAAGGGGTTTATAGCAGCAGCCATGGCAGTGAAATTATGTGTGTTTGAAATAGTTCAGCTCTCTCTGGAGTCTGGACTGGACTAGCTACATGTTCTCATTTCCTTTTTATTCTTGCTTGATTATACTATTTAATTTAATTTAATTGCACTGCAAATAAAAAAATATTAAACTTAGTGTTAGATATTTCGCCTCTCATTTATTTACAAATAATTTGAGCATGAAGATTAAAAAAAATGTAAAATAGTAGAAGAAAAATAAAAAAGTGAAAAAAATAATTTTTTCAGAAAAAAAGTTAGGAATCTCTAACTTTATCTTAAAATAAGTTACATATTTTGCAAAAAAGTTCCCCCAAATAGGGTGATGACCCAAAATAATCATTTTTGGGATCAAGTGGTTCAAAATACTAATTTTGGATAAAACGGCCCGAAATATCGACGGAATACGGAGTTTCAGCCTCCGTATTAGCTGTATACGTTACACGATCTACCGTATTAGCTGGATACGGAACACGGTCTTCCGTGTCATGCATGATACGGAAGAGCATGTACCGTGTTTGTGTTGCGCACCCACCTAACACGAGACATAGTACACCGTGTTACACGGAACACGTTACACCGTGTACCGTATCATGCACTGTTTTGAAAGACGAAGTATCGTATTATCCCTCATATCACGGTACACGATTTAACGTGTCCCGTCAGTAAATAGGACCAGCCATGCTCAAATATGAGTATTTTGGTAATTTTCTCCCCCAAACACCCCTATATTTATTAATCCCTCTATCCCTCTTATTTCTTTACGATTATTATTTTGGATCTTTCATTTTTTTTACGTTACCATAAATAATAAGTTTCCTTGACTATTACATCCACTACTTTCCCCCACTATCTTATATTTAATAATAAAAAATACTATTACATTCACTAATTTCCTCCATTATCTCAAATCTATTATTAAAAATCTATTAATATTAAATATTGATAGATCCACTATTTTACCCACTCTTCATATAGAGGGACTGAGGGAGTGCTTGTTATCCCGAGTTTCTAGATTCGATTGGATTCTAGCTCATGTATAAAGTATATAAATTTATTATTAATTTATAAATTAATTAATACTCAGAATTGGAAATAATACACTTGATAAGCGCTATAGTAATATTTTTTTCTGGTCTCGATATAATGAAGATAGTGTATTTTTACTTTTTATGAAGTAATAAATTCAATAAACACTACTAAAAATCTGTTAATAGACATCACCGTTTTTAACATCGATTTCAATAAAACCGATGTTAAAAATCAAATTAACATCGCTCGTTTTAAAACTAATGTCTTTTAAACATTCAGACATCACTTGAGTTACCAACCGATGTCTAAATGTTTCCTTAAAAATATTTAGACATCACTTCATTTATGAACCGATGTCTAAATGTCTACTTAAAAAAATAAACGCGCGGATTATTCCCCCCTTAGTTTTATTTTCCCCCTTTCTAAGTTTCATTTGCCGCTCCTTGCCAAATCTATTCCCCCTTAACCAAATTTTTGTATAATTTCCCCCCACCCCCCAATTCTATTATTACATTCAGATAAAATAAAATCAAAAAAATTCATTAAAATCACTAAAAACAAAACCCACCTCTCTCTCAGATAGACCTAATTACCTCACCTCTCTCTCGACTCTCACCTCTCTCTCTCTCTCTCTCTCTCTCTCTCTCGCGACTCTCATCTCTCTCGACTCTAACATTTCTCCACTCTCACCTCTCTCTTTCGACTATCACATTTCTCTCCACTCTCTCTCTCACCAGTCGTCTCTCCTATCTCCGACTCTCTCTCAGTTCGAAGAAGCTCCAAAGCCCAATACATTTGTTTGAAGCTCGAAAGCTCGAATTGGTAAGCTCAAAAGCTGTAGTTGTATGTATGTTAATCATTTCAAAGCATGCATTTTGTTAAAAATCAATTGCGGGTTGTTAAAAATCAAAACCCTAATTTTTAAAATTGGGGGTTTTGTTTATTGGTGTTTGTATTTGTGTTTTTCTATTCACATATGTATGGCCTGTTTGATTTGTGCCTTTCTCTAAATTTCAATCTTTTAAATGTGTAAATACTAATTAGTTATTTATTTTTTTGGATGTAGTTTAGTCGATTCTTGATATAGGTTAGCTTATTTTTGGGTTATTTAGTGTTGATGATGTTGAAGTGATGGGTTATGATAAAGATTGGATTTTGATTCATGCGCTTTTGTTAATTTGTAGTTTTATTTGGTTAAAATGTTGGATGTATTGTTTGGTTTGCTGCCTTTTTGATTAGGCCTGCTTAGATTTAGAACTTGAGTTTTGATTTTGTTATTTGCGTAAATGGTGTATTCATTTTTATGCTCATTTGTTGAAGTGTGTGTGTGTTTAGACCAATTCAAAGTGATTTATTCTTCAAATTATAATATGATTGATTGGTATTAGTGAGATTGATGATTTGTTAATGTATTATTAGTGTAGCTGATGTGGCTTTGCCTCCACCTCCTCCCATACCTGCAGATGTTGTACCGCTTCATGTTGAAGGAGATTATGAGCCTGTAGTCAAGAAGCCGCCTGTACGAGTGCCTATAGCAAAGCGTGGCCTGGCATCGAAAGGGAACAAAGTTCAGTTTCTTACTAATCATTTTAAAGTAAATGTGACAATGTTGATGGACATTTCTTTCACTACATTGTAAGTTTCTTTTGATCTGGATTCAAACGTTTAAACATACATACCTTTACAGTGTACATTGTCATCGTGTCCAGTGTACTATGCAATTTATGATGACAAGAAATTCAACAAAACAGATATTGATTACGCAAAATTCCTTGTTACTTGTTTTTCTCAAAATTTTTCAATCAATTTAACATACTTGCCTCTCCACATTTCCATATTAATTTACATTCAGGTGCTGGATTTGATGATGAGAAGTCATTGCTCATGTCACAAGCGAGCCTTGAGAAAAGATTTGGTCAATCTGCTATTTTTGTAGCATTTACACTCATGGAAAATGGTGGTGTTCATGAGTCTGCAACACCAGAGACACTTCTTAAATAAGATATTCATGTCATCAGTTGTGGATACGAGGATAAGTCAGACTAGGGACAGGAGTCACAGGAGGTATGCTGGTTTTATACTCCTTATCTTCTTAGCTTTGCGTTTACTTAGTTGTTAAATATATTTTATCTATGGACATTACATCTTACAAACCATACACCTAAAAATGAATGATTTGCAATAAAAGAAGAATATAATATGGGTTTGAACTTTGAAGTCCGTGGACTGGTGTATCACCTTACATACCCTATCAGGATTTAGGATGAATGCAGCAGCAACTAAAACTTACTTTTCAAATGTCAAAAAAGGAATTCGGATTGATGTTCAGGTTTCCTCATGAAGATGGTCCATATCATTATTATTTTAAAATTTATATGCAGTACAAATGCAACCAGATACTTATATCAACAATCAAATAAAACTTGCAAACAATTGAACAATACCCCGGCAGCTAAGACTACCTTTCAATAGTAGTGAATGAGTTATGCATAAAAATATGAGTGGCAATTCCTTGTTTGCCTCCTGATCTGCAGATTGGATGGATTTATGGTTCTATCATAAAAGATATTCTTACTGGATTCAAGATGCATGCTCGTGGTTGGCGATCAATATATAATAGTGAAAGGTGTATATTTCATACAAACATATAAAAAGGTATCTGAAGCCGGAAAAAGTGCTCTGAACTCCTAGTTACATGTGCCCTGAACTTCTTGCTGATATACCTTATGGTTCAAAGTCGGATCTGGTCTCTAATTGGTAAACTTTGAAATCATTATCTTTCTTATGAAGATTACTCAAGTTTATCTCTTCAATTTTTTGTATACCTATATTTATTTAATTTATGATTTTTTAACCAGGATGTTGCATATATGAAATGGCTGCTTTTGCGTTCCTGTGCTTGCCTTACTATAGTAAACAATCATTTCTAAATATATGTTGTTGCAGTTGGTTAAGGTACATGTAAGGAGTTAATTATTAATTTCTACGGTGTAGTAATACTTCTATTCTAGGTATTCTCGTTTCTTAATATATTTTTTTTGTAATGTGTAATGAAGTAAAAAAATTGAGTTACAGCATGCAAGTGCTTATTCTGCTAGGAGTTAAAATAGAATCAATCTCCTGGAAGAAAAGCTGAATGTGTTTTTTGAGAATCCTGGCCTTTTACTTTGCAACTAAATTTCATCTGTGCACAATGTTTACTCTGCGAGTCACTTCATTACTTGTTATTTAACTGCTTTCTTTTGGTTTCTTTTTTGCAGAACTCCCCATGTGATCCATGCATGGTGCATTGTTGTATGCACTGGTGCGCATTGTGCCTATTCTCTATTCTCTATTACAAATTGTAAGTTCAGATTTCAGCAAGTAGATAAATGACCTACCTCCTTCTGTTAAAATTTTAGCAGGGATCTACATTAGATTTTTAGGCTCGATTTTTTATGTACTTGTGATTTATTAGGGTTAGTGCAGAACAATGGAGCTCCATAATTTTGTATGAATCAGTTTTTAATGTTATGATTCTCTATACCGGTGAACAACAGGTTCCATCTTAGGTGAGGATGTCGAGAGGTTCTTTATCAAAAAACTATGGATGGCCAAACATACATCTCAGGAATTGTCATGTCTAAGGTATAGTTCTTTTCATTACATTGTGCTTGAAATTTGTATTCCTGATTTTATAAAAAACTTTATAAAATGCTTGTTTCTTCCATCTGCGTAATAAATTTGGGGGGCTATGCTCATAATGCAGATGTAGTATTCAATGTTATGTTAAAGAGTTTTATATTGTTATTTTTAAAGTTGATAGATGCTCATCCGCATCTGTCTAACAGAATCGCGCCTCTTTCTACTACTGATAGCAGTGTTTATCCCGATATCTTTTTGCTTCGTTGTATTGGCCTCCATACCGGACAGCTTAAACAACTTTGGACATTAATTCTTAAAACACATTCTGAAACCAGTGGAAATGGTAGTATGGATTTAAAACATCAATGAAACACAGTATGATGTAACAGTCGATAATCAATTATTTAGCTAATGTTACAATTTGTTCCAAAAACAAACAACTTTAAAGAACCACCTACTTATATTGCACTACTGGATCTGAAAACACCAACAATTAAATCGGAGATAGTCAAGTACACAGTACTACAAATTACGAATCACAGTTTAAGACAGGAACTAATCACAAACAAAAACAAATGTATCACATAGTTTACCATTCATAGTCTACAGTAGAAATTCAAACACCCTAAAATAACATGGAAAGGTAAGGTTAAGGGACTTCTCGTCCTCCTTGATTCCTTGCAGTCGGTTCTGTGCCTGATCTAACATTTCTTTCTTCCCTTCTTCCTTGGTTTCTCCATTTCTGTTTCTTCCATTCTTCCTTTTGCCCTTGTTCCTTGCAATACATTCTGCGAATTATCACATTATAACGCTAAAAAAGCAGTCATTATAACTCATGCCCTCCGATAGAAGGGCTACATAGACCCTAATGTCAATTGCCCTTTTGTGCCTTAACAAGTTATGCTAAAATCTTGTGCTTAAGTTTCAAGGCTTGCTCAATTAATAACGGGAAAGAAAACAAAGAAAGAAAACTTTGCAAGAACAGAATAGTATGGGGATTCTTTTACGTTACATATTCTTTACATGATTTTATCAGTTAAAGTAGTGAAAGGCTTGGTTAAATTATAAACTGAATGCTGCAATAGAAGAAGATATAGAGATAGCTTTAAAATTCATTGAATACTACATAACATTAGCAGGTATTAGTTTCTGGGATTGATATAGAATCAGTAATTAAGTAATCGATTCAGTCTTCAGCGAACTACTTTCTTAAAACCAGTGATCTGAGTTTAATTCCTGGCCTCTTTCAGAAAATGCTGGCCAAACATGGTGCAGCAAAAATCAGTGCCTACGTGACACACGGTATACTTCCAAATAGGTCATGGGAGCGCTTTGAACATGATACAAAAGGTATGCCTTTTTGAATTGTATAAATTTATTTTTTATTCTACAATAACTACCCTGCAGCAACTTCAGATATGTTCATGTGTGACTGCCTTTGTTTATTAGCCTTCCAAACTGTATGGACTGATTCTAATTCATGAAAGTTAGCAATAAATTCCGGGCTCTTCATGGCTACTTGTGTAGTTGTATTTACTTTCCTTGCAATCGTAAACACAAAGATATAGACACCGCATGATAGTACAAACTGACAAACAGAATAAAAATCACTGCACTTTATGAAAACATGGACTGCAGAACATGACATGGCTCAAATTTATAGGTATTGGAATGTTTTATAGCGTATGAAGATAAAGAAGGGGAATTATGCCCAGTAAAGTTGCACAAGTAACTATGGTCAGTAGCAAAAGAATAGTATGTTAGTTCACAAGTAAATATTCTTGTAGATCTGATACTATTACTTTTGTTCTTTTTCTGCAGGTTCATTGATAAATTGAAACAAGAAATTCATGGAAAGGGAGTTAAACGGAAACTTGTAGTTCTGTATAATATCTATGCACTTTCTCTTTTTCACAAGCATCATGGAGAAATTCTGGCTACTAGTAGCATCACAGCCAAGCAGGCTTCACTCGCAACTGCTCAACTTAGAAATTTGTATTCCCATGTTGCTATATTTTATTTTTAGTTGTACCCGTTTAATCACTTGATCAATTTTACGAGGTCAGAGCTACATGTAAATCTTTTAATGTATGCATGTTTTGGATTATGGCCATTAGGATTGGTCGGATTATGTAATGAAAGTTTGGATTAATGCATGGTTGTGGTTATTTTGATGCCTTATTTGAGTTTTGGCTTTTTTGGTTTTTTTTCTTTTGGTGTATAGCTGAATGAATACAACTGGGGTAAATGATATATATATATATATATATATATATATAACCAAATTAATAGATATGTTTAACATCGTCTAAAATCGATGTCTATGGGAACTCAGACATCGGTTTTAAAAATATGTAACCAATGCAACAGATATCTTCAGTATCGTTTAAAACCGATGTCTATAATCACATTATACATCGGTTTTCTTTATATTTACCGATGTTAATAAAGGCTTAGACATCAATATTTGGAAAAAAACAGATGTCTATGTCGAATTATTCTATGTTTGCTATATGTTAAATAACATCTAAGACCTCTAATATAACAATTCAAAAGTTAACCTCATGCAGTTAACCCAAGAAGATAGTACATAAACATCAGAAATATTTATAAAACTGATGTATTATATGCTAATAGACATCGGCCAGAAACCGATGTCTAAACTTTCGACTTTAGACATCATCGACAAAGACATCGGTCAGGATTTTGCAAAGACATCGGCCAGAAACCGATGTCTATTAGCGTTTTTTTAGTAGTGAAAGTAATATTTTTTTCCTATCTCAAGCGTATTACTTTAAAAATGTTTAACTGTATATTAGATTTTGGATATTTATCTAGTTCATAATTTTTGTCTTGACAAAAATAAAAGGGAAATTCTTAATTGTACCCTCTTAAAATTGACTTTTCTAAATGGTACACAAAATAGTTTTGACTTCTGAATGATACAATTATACTATTATGTCATTCTCTGTAATACCCCTACCGTTAACTCCAGTTAGTCAAATGTTATATTTTGGGTACCACTTGTAAAAGACAGCTCTAAAAGGGTACCATTGATAATTTCTCTTAAATATATTATTCAGATTTTTATATCCTATTATTCTAAAAATTGCCTCTTCGTATTTATGTGATGATCGAAGATAAATAGAGTAATGAGAAAATGGAAGATAAATAGAGTAATGAAAAGATGCACTCGAATTGAAACAAATGAGATTCTTCGTTGTTTAGTTAGAGATGATACTCGATTTTTAAATCCCGATTATACTGAATTTAATTATCCACAATTTCACTCAATCAAATTTCCTTCATTTTACATAAGAATGTGATGCGCTCTCTCTCTCTCTCCCTCTATCTTTTCCGATGTATCATCTGTTTATTTTCATGAATAAAATTTATCATTCCTCTCAAAAAAAAAATCCTCATTTTAATCTAACCCTAAGAATTGATATTTAGTCTAATACGTATATATGTCTAAATTTTTTTTTAGAATAATAGGATAAAAAAAATCTGAATAATATATTTAAGAGAAATTATCAACGGTACCCTCCTAGAATTGTCTTTTACAAATGGTACCCAAAATATAACGTTTGACTAACGGAAGTTAACGGTAGGAGTACAATAGAAAATGACATAATAGTATAATGGTACCATTCGGAAGCCAAAACTATTTTGTGTACCATTTAAAAAAGTGGGTACCATTAAGAATTTCCCAAAATAAAAATCATGTTCATAATATTTTTTATTTTATGATATAAAATAAGACCAAAAGCCAGATACTGATCATTCATTTGCACTACACTGGTTCAAGAAAGTGAAAAAAAAACCCAAATCAAGAATGGCTTTTCTTCTCCAGTTTCCCAACAATTTCAGGACCTTCTCTATTTCAGCTTCCTCCAATGGTACTTTATTCTCCTCCTCTTTCTCTTTACATGTATCTGTTTGTATGTATAGATATCTAATCAGTTGAATAAGCTTTTGTTTAGCATATACACATGTGAATTTGCAAGCTGAATTAAGTAGAAAATAATATATGGTTGCAGGGGCTTCTCCAAGTGTGCCTCAAACAGGAGGGCCAGTGATTCTTGAACTTCCCCTGGATAAAATAAGGAGACCCCTTATGCGTACCCGGTCTAATGATCAAGAAAAGGTTAAGGATCTTATGGATAGCATTGCTCAAATCGGTCTTCAAGTACCCGTATGCAGCTTCTATTCTTTAATTTAATTTTAATTTTCCTTCCTTGCTTCTGTTATTGATGAAGTACAGACTAACAAAATGCAGCTTTTAAGTGGAATTATGGAATTCTTGTTATTAATATTGTTGCTGAAGCAGAACTTGTGTCTGTAATTCGATACAGTGTTGTTAGTTTGTACTTATAGTTACTATTTGGTAAAGGTACCTTGCCTTAATTCATGTTAGCTGCCACTATCCTGTGGAGGTTTACTCTTTGTTAAACTAGTTAAAATAGTTGAAGTGTTAGCCCTTAGGCCTCTTACAAGCTTTGTTACCGTAGACTCGGTTAGAAATGTCCAACATGGATATCCGTCCATATCCATGTCCGAGTGTCGAGTTTCTTCCATGGGTACTAGAGGAAAAAATAAGGAGTCGGGGGTAAGATAGCTTGCAAGTTACAAGATAGTCTTGATGTTGTATCATGGCTGATGTATTATGTATATCTGCCTGCCGACAAGTAGCTAAGGAACAATTATTATTATCAAAAATAATTAATCCATTCAACATTATAAATATACCAACATGTGAAGACAAACTTAATAGGGGAACTGTCATCTTTGTTCATCAAAGTATCGCAGATTTTGCAATTAGGAACTTTGTGTAAAACTTGTCATATGGTGTTAATTGATTGTAATATTGTGATACAAGTATTATTATAACTATTGAAAAATGATTGGATAGATTGGTTAATTTAGTTAATTTTCTAGTCCAAAATAAAAACATGCTTTTTAGAGGACAAAATACCAACTTAATTACATCTGTCACACTGGTCTGGAATGAATTCCAGTTAATCTTTAACTAATCTTGGAATGTCATACAAACTTGTTTATATGTGTATATTATTCTGTTATGGACTACTATATTCTTTTTATTAGTGTTCTTTGAATGGCCTTTTAGAGCTAAATTGTTCAGATTCGAATATGCCTAAGTGGTTTATTAAATGGGTAGCAGGTAAAAAAAAACCGATAAAAGACCTTCTAAAGTGTAAGCAGAAGAATAAATCTATCTAAGCTGAGACTTTAGGACATTATTTATTTTCTATCGGTGTTCTGTGAAAAAAATTGCACCCTAGATGGGCGAGGATGTGCAGAATCTATGGTGCAATATAAATTCACTCTGACATTAGTTATTGATGTTCTTTTGAATTTGTTGTGGTGGTAATAAAATTATGGAGTTCCTTTGCTAGATTTCCTTTTACTTTTTTATTTATTACAATGACTTTTTAGTTATACTAAACCTCAGTTTCTAATTGCTTCATTAAAAACTATCAGCAATGGATTTTTAGCCTATGACTATACTCCATTATAAATCAGTTTGTCCTTATATTCTATGCAGATTGACGTGCTGGAGGTAGATGGTGTCTACTATGGTATGTGTGAATTCTGTTTTTCCACTTGTTGTCATTTGTTTATTCTACTTGGTTTTGTGGTATTTAGTTAAATGTATTTAGCTTTTTAAACTTGAAATTAAATCATTCATCTTTCGCTACTAATAGAACCCTAATCTCTCGGAAGAAATATAAATTAAACTACCTCTAGTGATTAACTAGAATGAGGGTGGACAGAAGAAGTAAAAAAGAAAAAAGAAATTATAGAAAAATGGCAAATTATTATAATCTGTATAAAGGTGCACAATAGCTATAAGTAGCATGAATGCTTCGAATGTGAACTTATGAGAACCTTGAACAAAATTCTGAATTACATGTATTAAGATTCTCTGTTTCTCCATATACAGGTTTCTCAGGCTGTCACCGGTATGAGGCCCACCAGCGGCTAGGACTTCCAACTATTCGCTGTAAAATTCGACGTGGAACAAAAGAGACTTTGAGGTTTCCATTTATGTTTCGTTTTCTAATTGATTGTATATATCTCTGTGTGTTGTTACACAAATTAATGCCTTCCCTTTCTATTATTGTTGTACAGGCATCACCTCCGCTGAGTCAAGGAGCTGTGCTAAATTAGTGTTGGGGCTAAATGACGGAATTGGTTGAAACTATCTTGAGGGCTTTTATCATAAGCATTATTATAGTTATAGCATACATTCTTCAAATTTCTGATCCCGGTCAGATTGTAAATTTGTATTATACAAGCCCTAATGTATGTATTGCTAATGACGTTTGAAATTAAAGTATACAAGGAAAATATAGTTCAAAGTTCTACGTAAATAAGTAGACAACGACAGAATCTGAATTTTTGGGTCCATACTTGATATACTTGTCCGCACTTCTAATTTTAGAAGTGAAACTCTTTTCTAGCGTGGCTGAAAATCTGTTTCCTAGGGAAATGGAAACTCTTTCTCCAATTTGCTTGCACCATTATCTTGAAAGCAAGCAGAAGTCATTTTAAAGATGCTCATCAACTCAATATTTCTTTTGTAGCAACATTTGTGGTAGCAATTATAAGTACACTAGTAATACACAGACAGCTGCATACTACAAACCTATGTACAACGGTTTGGCTCATTTAAATAGGGGGCAACATGTCCATATGCCAAAAAAAATATAGTAGCCTCATACTTAAAATTAATGGATATAATTGAACTTTAAACAGTTGCTCGGGTATATAATGCATCTACTTTAAATCAAACATACTCAGTGTACCCTTTACCACATAGAGTCTGTATGCCAATCGTACCTCTACTCCTTTTTTCATAATTCAAGTGTAAAGATGGCACAAAACAGGTTTGGAATATTTTACTCTTTTGCATGTTGCTCAAATTTCATTACTTCAGCACACTTGAAGAATAAGTTGCTGAGAAGAGCTCATTGAGTAACTCATAAAATACAATGTGAAGACAGATTCTGTTACAATTAACTGGCCAAACTGACAACTATCTTGCACTAGCAGTGATGATCGATTCAGGTACAATACATCCATTCAATGAATACAAAAGGTGTTTTACAAAATTCACTTCGCCAGTACCAAGTCGCTGCTAAATCCCTGTTTAATTCGATTCTTTCGCCTGATTCCGTCTTCCATCTGCAGAAAACCAAAACTTCAGGCATTCCGTGTATGGCTATTACATCAACGTAAAATCTGCATCCAATACATTCAGAGTTCTATACAATTAAACTGCACAAGTAACCTTAAAAAAACTGCATAACAAGTCAACTACATTGATCAGGAAAGAAATACAAATTTTTTTACAGGGTAAACAATTATTCGCCTGAACATGTAAAGACAGCCTAAAATCGTCCCATTCTTTTCAGATGATGAAGTTATGCATAGAGATATTTGCATAAATAAAAGATTATTATAGTGTTAACATCATCCTGTACTTGTGCATATTATAATCTGCAAACTGGACTAAAAAAGAATAATGCTCCCTAGAAGTATCAATCCATCCACCATAAAGAAATAGAGGCAATACATAAAATAAACACCTGGATGATATCCACTTGTAAGTGATAAACAAAATTAACAATTAACCATCTTTACAAACAAACAAAACTACTCTGCACACTTTCTATGAATCTGCCAGCCAAAATTTTACAATGTATTAGGTCTTTTCTCTTAGTCTCCTAGACATCGCTATTACGACATCGAATGCAATTCTCCTCAACTAATCATTCAAGCTACATATAAATAAAAGGGAAGGTTACAAGAACCTGCTAGTAAACTAAAGCAGGAAGGAATCGCCACTAGATCTCGGTGAAATCAGAACTAGGGTTTTCATTTCATAATAGTTAAATGGGAGGGATGTATATGATTCTAATTTAGCCCCTCGGAAAAGAAAAATGAGATTTCCATCAATTCCTAAGCAATCTTTTACTAGGCAGTGTACACAAATCAATTGTCCTAATCATACATAGCACTGTATTCATTACGTAAAAAGATTTAAGTTATTTTCACTACATTCCATACTGTATATTGCCCTGAAACTGAACATATACTTTGGTCTCATTCACAACGATCATCCAGATATCCTCAAACTCCATGTACAACTGTATAATAATTAATAACCTTTAATTTATTTTCACTAGACCTTGTGAAAGCACTGTGTGAATGTTTTACACTTGAATTTCATCTAAACCCTATAGCCATAAGTGACAGTTTCATTCCAGAATAATGTAGCTACTGATCCGTCAACTTGGGAAAGATTGTCCGTTGGTTTTTGATGATCATAAAATTTCTAAAGATTATAAGCATCAAATATACCGGCAGATATACAAATGAATGCAACTATGCAAAGATATCATATGTGTGGCAGCTGTCAAAGCAAACAGCGGTAGAAGTACAAGGCAACAAGTTTAGAAGATGGGAACATATGGGTGTATTATTAAAGAGTAAACCCAAAGCCTCAACCCCTCTCATGCACAAGTGCTAATATAGTTTACAAAATTAATATATAAGTACAAACAAAATTATATAAAAAAACAATTATCCAAAGTAGTTGGGCATCCTATAGAGACCCTAGAACAAGCCATTTGTGTAACGGAAACTTCTCTGAGATGGACCATTCAGTAAGCTTATATCAAATTTTAATCCTACGCAATTTAAGCATCTTCCAGGTCGTAGAGGTTCAAAGACTTAGCTTATCTTCCGTTTCCCCCTTTTCAGGTTACATCCTATCAATTCTAACGTTCAAACACATTTTCTGCATCAGCATAAACTACCCACCTCCCGTAAGTAGGGACCGCAAACGACTAATTTAGCACAACTAACAGGCAGTCTAAACACGTAGTTTATCACAAAAGCCAAACCAAATGGTGCATTACTCAACAACTCTGTAATTCACACAATGCAATCTCTGATTGGGTAAAACATAAGAATAGAACACTAAACCTAAACAATTAATTTATCATCAAAATGACCATAGAGAAACATCGGTCTCAACACAATGCGCATTCACGAAGCATTCACGAAAGTCAAATATAATGTGGTAATACCATAATTCAGATAATGCAGTTACAAAACAATTTACCTAGACAGTTGAAACAGAAATTAAAATACGAAAAAGTAAAAAAAAACAGGAATAACGAAACCAAACCCTAACCTTACGCCTAATTGAACCTCAACGATTCCGCTCAGCAGGCAAAGGCCTATTAAATCCACCTCTCCGATTCATATACTGTCTCGGCATTCTCTTCGTAACAGCTCGAACACCACTAACATCATTCCCATCGACATGTTTCCCTTTCGTCGAATCAAACCCTACCGGTATTCCCATCATCTTCATCATCTCAATCTCATCCTTATCCATCTCCGGCTCTTCATTCTCTCCTCCTTTATTCTCCTTCTTCTCCTTCACTATCCCGTCCACAAACTCCGACACCGCCGCCGTCGTCGTCTCTTTCCGGCGATCTCTCTCGCTGCTCTCTCCCCGCTTCTGTCGCTTCCGTGAGTGATCCGGTGAGGGAGTGCGGTGCCGGCGAGAGCGAGACCGGTCGGGAGAGCGGGAACGGCTCCGGCGACGGTCCGGCGAGCGAGTTCTCGACCGGGCGTGTCGCGATCTGGACCGGTCCGGCGTGTGGGAGCGTTTGCTCCGGTCTCGGTCTCGCTTTCTGGTGTCACGGTCTCTGTCTCTGTCACGGTCTCTGTCACGGTCTCTGTCTCTGTCGCGATAGGTGTCGCGGAGTTTGTCGCGGTCGCCCATTGGAGGGGATAAAAGAATGAGAGTAGTGAGTTTTGAGACGAGAGGTTTACTAGGGTTTCTCTTTTATTTTGGGTGCGGGTGGTTTTTTGAATTTCTTCTTAATTTTCATATATTAATTTTATAATGAAAATTTTAGATAAAATTTAATGGGTGCCCTTCCATAATTATCGTTGGTTGAAAAAAGGTCCACAACCACCAACTCGTACACTGTCGCAAGTGTTCATTGTGGCAGGAAAACTTAAAAAAAAAAAAAAAGGGTGTCGTAATGAATAGTTGCGGCAACGTTTTTAACTTAAAAAAAACTTTATTTTATGTAGAGTCGATCTCAGGTCCTTCACCCGAGATAACAACAACATAACCACTACACCAAACAAACTTATTTGTAATTTACTTCAAAACAAAACATTATTAAACATTATTTTACGTTTTTATACTTTTATTTTTATTATTTATTAAATTTAAAAAAAATGGTAAATTAATACATTATAAAATATAAAAATGTTTATAAAATTTGAATTATTACATAAAATTTTAAATAAATTACTATAGTTTTATATTTAATAAAAGTAATAAATCAATAAAAGCTGTTAATTTGAAATATAGAAACAAGTAAAAATATGAAATTACGTTTTCACCCTCCAAATTGTTGCCGCAATGATACATAGCGGAGGAACGAAAATCTGAAATTACTTTTTTACCCTTACTACTGCCGCAATGAAACATAGCGGAGGAAAGAAAACATTCAATTACTTTTTTACCCTTAATTCTGCTGCCGCAATGATACAATGCGGATACCAGCAATATACAACCACCCATTGCGGTTTCCGTGACCCGAACTAAACCCTAATTAAACACAGAGCTCGATTTCCAGGCGACTCTCAAGCGATTTCCAGCCGATTCTGGGCAATTTACACACACAGTTGCGAATGTCAGGCGATCTTCCTCCTCAAGGTATCTTCTAATTGACACTTACACACACACGCACGTAGTTATACATACACACACGCACTACTATATACATTGCTACTCACGATTATATGTACATGGTTTGATTCGTTTTTAACTGTGGGTGGTGTTTATTCATTTTTAAAAATGGTAAATGCGATACATTTCATTTAACCAAACATGATCCTCAAGTTTGTACTTCTCGACCAAATGTACATGGTTTGATTCGTTTTTAACTGTGGGTGGTGTTTATTCATTTTTAAAAATGGTAAATGCGATACATTTCATTTAACCAAACATGATCCTCAAGTTTGTACTTCTCGACCAATTCCTCCCATCTACCTTCAAATTCCGTGGGTGACAACGACTTGTACACACATGCATTAAAATCCGTTTTGAATTCTGGATATTTGGTGTACAAACTAGATAACTTCTCGGGAAATTTACTACTTATATGCCACGTACAATATAAGTGTTTTGTTTCGGGCATAACCATGGCAATAGCATTTCCCAAAGCAATGTCTTGATCGGTAATTATTGTAGTGGGAGGTTTGTTGTCAACAGCTTCCAACCAAGTTTCTAAACCCATTGATAAGAAGTCTCGGTCTCATCTCTCATGAGTGCAAATCCAAACAAAATATTTTGGTAATGGTGGTTCACCCCCGTAAGAGGTATGAAAGGCATACAATACCTATTCGTTCGATAAGTTTAGTCGAACGTCACCACATTACTAAAATTCTTGTAAGCGTTCATGCATCGAGGATCAACCCACACCAAACCTTTAACACGATTCTCGTTATCCACATCTACTCGATAGAAGAAATGACCAAACGCATTCTCTTGTTGTAACTTTCGTAACAAGACCAAGCCACACTCCGCATCACCGGAATCAAACACTCGGTGCCGAATATCCCGTATGACATTGCGTACATCTTGATTAGAAAACCCTAAATTTTCAATGCCTCCACATGTCTCACCAAGATATTTCATCACTTTACTCGTCTCGATCCCCGATTTGTTAAACAACTCAATCAATGATCGGGTGATCGGATCGATGTTGCGCGATGTTTGAAAAAATTGTCGCTTATCCGGTGTTACCATGGCATGATTGTGTTTCAAATCAACCAAAGTTACCTTCCATTTGTTTACATTCACTAGGTGACATACGTACATTCGAGCACGATAATTCGTTCGTGGATCTACATCCCTAATGCGTCGTTTTCTTTTATCACGATATTCCGATTCCGGTTCTACTCTTCCACCCTTCTTACAAATAAACAAACGGGATGATGGATCATGACTCCGTTGATGTTTATGAGTATTCCTAATTATTATCTCGAATCCGACATTTCGACCATAATTTCTATAAAAACTTTCCGCCTCATCAATTGTATCGAAAATCATTCCAACACAAGGCACAACCTTATTAACATCCGCAAATGTAAAATCACAATTTTCGTTTCCAATATCCTCATCATCATCATTTTTTCCCATCCTAACATCCTCATCATCAACATTTTTTCCCATCCTAACAACCTCCTCATCATCAATTTTTTCCATCTTAATATCCTCATCTCCTTCATCATTATTTTTCCCATCCCAAATTTCTCATCTTTTTCATCATCACCATCACTAATAATTATCTTGTTTTTACCCTTTCCACCATCATTTTTTCCCCACCAACATCATCAACATTCATTTTATCTTTATGAACATTATAATTCACTCTACGTTTATGAACACTACTATAATAATTATCAATATCTACATCATCAGCAAATAATTTACGAGAAACATGATTTTTTTTAACGGGCGGCGTAACATAATCATCACCATTACGTTCACTAGATGAACTAGAAGAGCTAAATAAAAATGAAGCCATTGAATAGAGCACTAACCTTAATTTTGGATGAATTTTTGAGTTCCAAACTCTTGAAATTCGTTGGTGTTTTCTACTGTTTGAAAAAGGAAATTGAAGAAGAAGACAAATTCTGTAACCTTAAAGGAAACAGATTTCACGCCTACCGCATTGTTTCATTGCGGCAGGAAGCCTTAAATGTGAACTTCCGCAATGAAACATTGTTACAGGTGGTTCATTTATTACCAGCCACCAACCATAATTAATGCCGTAAAATTTTTCTGAGCCACAACCAAACATTGCGGCAGAAAAACTACCGCAATGGCTCATTGCGGCAGTAATTTAAGATTTTTTCTTTTTTTTTTTGTTTTATTTTTAAATCTTCAAATATGCATCAAAATAATAAACTATATTAATTTTAACTTTAAAGTATCTTTAATAATGTATTATGGATATTTTTTACATGTTATGTTGTTTAAATAATGATGGAATTACATGTACATCTCAATCTTAGATAACTGTTGAAAAATAAATCAGGATGGTAACATTTTTTGTTATTTTTTCTATTTAAAATATTCAATATAAATTTTTTCTTAACGCTTTCATTTATTTTAACTTACATTAATGTTTTATGCTATTTTTTTCATTTTTAAGATTATAATAATATATATTATCATTATTTTCAAGTTTTGACTTTACATAACATTTTTTTCCTAAATTTGTTTTAAAAATTAATTAATTAATAATTTAAATGTCTCATGGTTGGAAGTCATTCCCATGTTCATTAACCCGTCTATACACATTTTATATGTTATTATATATTAATTTACTATTTTTTTTATTAATTTTATAAATATTTATCAAATTACAATAATGTAAAATAAAATGTAAGATAATTTTGCTTAAACTTGCAAGAGTACAAGTTGATGGAATAGCAAAATGTTTGTTTTATTTGGAAATGGTCAAGAGTTCAAATCCAAAAGAATGGAAAAGGTTTGTTTTAATTTACTAGTTTTTTTATTAATTTTATAAATTAATATATATCAAATTAATAATTTTAAATAATAGATAAGATAATACTGTTTAAATTACTAGAGTATAAGTTGGTGGAGTGGGAAAAGTTTTGTATAATTTCTAAAAGGTCAAGAGTTTGAATCCAAACTAATGCTATGTTTTTTTAATTAAACAACTAATAAATAATGGGGTGCGGCAGTTCTATTTTTTACTACTGCTGCATTGAAGAGTTGCGACTCTACTGCCGCATTGAAGGGTTGCGGCTATCCTGGTGGCTGGTCCAACCAACGGTGGTTGTGGACCAAACCTCAAAATTAATATCTTTTTATATATATAAAGGAGAACCCCGCAGAAGCTCTAGAATCGCTCGATTCGTATTTTTCTAATTTTCTACAGCTCCTCTATTTTAAATAATTAAAATCAAAACTTCCTTTTTTAGGTCCTATTTTCTAGAAAAGAAATCTGAACTTCCTTTTTTAACATTAACATATTCGAAATAGAAAAGGTTTTCGAATTTGTATGGACAATCCTATATATATCGAAAAAAGCATATTTAGTATATTATAATTGTTTTATTTTTATTTAATATTTTCGTGATTATTCAAAAAATTTAGTTTATTTTTTAATATTTCTTGATTATTCAATTTTTTTATATAGAGAACATCTTCAACAAGATAGACTAAAATAATCGTCTAAAATTATATTTAAAAAAATGTTTAGCCAAAATTTGCTATCATGCCAATATATCAAGAGTGATTACAGTAATTACCATACGTGGATAGTTTTTTTGCATATCTTTCAGGATGAATCTAATTTTTATAAAAAATTTCAATTTAAAATAATAATAGTTAAAATTTTTATTTATCTTCAACTCAAAATCAAATTTAAATTAGTAACATCATAATTATATAATAATCGAAATTGTATTGAAATCATAAATTAGGCATTATTATACAAAAAGATAAGTATATAGAGTCCTATTTTTTAGAAAGGAAAATCGAGACCTTATTTAAATTGGAAAAGAAATTTTTAAATTTGAAATAGGAAAGGTTTTCGAGCTTCTCTATTTTAAATAATTAAAATCAAAACTTCCTTCTTTAGTTCCTATTTTTTAGAAAAGAAATCAAACTTCCTTTTTTAACATTAACATCTTCGAAATAGAAAAGGTTTTTCAATTTGTAGGGAAGAAGAATTCAAACTTACATATTAGAAATAGAAAAGAAATTTTATATTCTTATATATATACAATCATTGATTCTAACGATTACCATGTTTGTAACCCTTCACCTGCTTTTGTTTACTTTTGTTTTCGTCTATTTTTTTTTTAGTTTTTTTATTCATTCTTATTTTGTTTAATTCTCAATGTACATGGCTACGTGTGTGCGTCATTGATTTTTTGTGATTTTCAGGTGTTTTTTTTTGTTGGTTTTTAAGGTTTGAATTTACTGATTTAATATTTGATTTCTTCATTTTATTTTTAAATTTATGATTTGTTATGATTTTAGTTAAAATTATGGATTATTAGTAACCATTGGTTGTTCTTTGCTTTGACTTTATATTTTTTTGTCAGTGATCTCGGTACAAAAACAACTGATCGTGTGAACAAGAATTAGGAGATCTTTCTATGTTTGAGAAATAGAAGCACTTGATAAACTTGACACAAAAAGTTTGAACTTTTACCATTCCCTATTTATTTATTTTTCATTAATTTGTCGTTATTATTTTCTCATTGTTTTGATCATAATATTTCAACATCTTCTTTTAATTAATTTAATCAAATATGCTTTTTTTTATCTACATGTACTTATTACAACGGGCGTCGGCCCAAGAAAACGTGACACAAAATCGAAGTAAAAAATAAGTATATGGTTTATTTTGTTGTTTATATATATATATATTTGTACAATATTATGTTCACTAATTTTATAGGTTTTTTCTTTTTCATTTCTTTCTTAAATAGTCTATATTTTGAAAAAATTTAAAAAAAAATACAAGATCGCCGAGAAACGCGACTTATATGTATTTATTATAACGGGTGTCGGCCTAAGAAAACATGATATAAAATCAACATAAAAAACAAGTATATAGTTTATTTAGTTGTCTACATATATTAAAATTTGTATAATATGATGTTCAATAAATTATTTATAGATATTTCTTTTCGATTTCTTTCTTAAATTTATATTTTGCATTTTTTAAAAAATATTAAAAGGCCGCTGCGAAGCGCGGCTTAGTCAACTAGTCATTAATATATATATATAAAGGAGGATACGTGGGCGTTTAGGTGGCTCTCTAAGATCGTCTCAATCTATTTTTCTAATATTGTAGAATTTTAGGATTTTAAATACTAATAAATATAAAAATATAATTAAAATAGGTGTTCGAATTTATAGAGTAGAAGAGTTCGAATTTATAGGAAATACATATAATTAGAATTTCTATTAAAAGTAGAATAGGTATTTATAAGGCATATTAGAAGTTCTATTAGAAGTAGAATAGGTATTATAAGGCATATGAATAAAAGTTCTATTTGAAGTAGAATAAGAGTTCGTATTAGGAGTAGAATAGATATTTATAAGCCATATGATTAAAAGTTCTATTGGAAATAGAATAGGAGTTCGAATTTATAGAGAATAAGAGTTCAAATTTATTTTAAAAAAATATAATTAAAAATTCTATTGGAAGTAGAATAAGTATTTGAATATATATAGTTTAATATTTTTATTGGGAGTTAAATACTAATCAATAGAATATCTTTTAACATTTTAGACCTCTTTTAATATATTAGATTTAGAATAGGTTTGAATTTATTGAGAAGAATAGTTCGAATTTATAAAGAATAAAAGTTCAAAATTTATTTTAAAAAAATATAATTAAAAATTCTATTGGAAGTAAAATAAGTATTTGAATATATATAGTTTAATATTTTATTGGGAGTTAAATACTAATAAATAGAATATTTTTTAACATTTTAGACCTCTTTTAATATATTAAATTTAGAATAGGTTTGAATTTATTAAGAAGAAGAGTTCGAATTTATATGAAAATTTTTAATAATACCTATATAATAAAATTATCCATTAATTTTTCAGGAACTTTTGTGATTTATAATTTTTTGGGATTAAATATCAAAGTGGTCACTGAAGTGGAAGCCATATATCAATTCGTTCACCGATCTTTACGGGGTATCATTTGAATCATTAAAGTCATAATAAATATCAAATGGATATCTTTAAAATATACTCGAAAAGCAAAAATAATTTTTCATTGAGTTCTACACATTTTTCTTGAATGCTTCCAAAACCAAACGAAAGGTTAATAATTCTAGTATTTCTGATAATATATTTAGATTTTTAAAAATTCATTTACTATTTATTTTTAATTTTATTGTCATTTTCCTTGTTTTAATTAAAAATAAATAGTAAATAAACTTTTTAAATTCTGAATATATTATCAAAAATACTGGAATTCATAATCTTTCATATTTGATTATAGTAGCATTTAAGAAAAATGTGTAGAACTCAATGAAAAATTACTTTTACTTCCCGAGTACATATATACAGGTATTTGTTTGATATTTATTATGACTTTAATGACTCAAATGATACCCCGTAAAGATTGGTGAACAAATTGATATTTGGCTTTCACTTCAGTGACCACTTTGATACTTAACCCTATTTTTTTGTATATTCCTATTATATTGTTTTGTTTCTTATTCGCACGATCTTCTTACCCTTCTTGCATGGTGAAAGTTCTCCATGTATAACGTACATGTCATGCAGTATAATTGTAAGACACTAAACATGTTGATCATCGCAAATTCATCCATTGAAGTTTAGAGTGAGTTCCCGACCTTTATAGATTATACATATACTCGACAACATACATATATTTGATGAGAATAATGTTCCTGAGATTACCTCAGGAACTTACCTAAGGTACTTACCTTACTTCTTTATAAAATCTTATAAAATAAATGGCCCCCCAGGAACATTTTTGTGAAAACTAGATTACCCATAAGATTTTTCTTGATTTTATGGAAATATCTCACGGAAAATACCTGAGGTAATCTCAGGTACAACATTCTCTATAATTGATTGTATAGTTTTTACATTTGAATAAATATTTATGTATTCAGTTGTCTCTATACACTCTATATTTAAATGGAATACGTACTTGACTATTAGAGAAATTTGTTTTAATTATTTTGATTTTTCACTTTCACTATTTAGGTATTTTCAAATTATATTTATTATTATTCCATGTGAATGCATCTATTTTTTTGGCTGGTCAAAGATATGAAGCACATATATACCATGCAACACGCGAACAAAGGCATGACTAACTGTCGTCAATTCCGAATCATAAGTATATAAATCTTTTTTTATTTTTATTGTAATATCATAATATGTTAAAATATACTATTTAATATATTAAAATTTCTACATAATTAAATATTTTCAATATATCATTATCAATATCAATATTAAGGAGGATACACGAGAGTTTAGGTGACGCATCTTAAATGATCTCAATCTATTTTTCTAATATTTTAGAATTTTAGATACTAGCAAATATAAAAATATTTTCTAACATTTTAGAAACAGAATAGTTGTTCGAATTTATAGAGGTGGAGTTAAAATTTATAGGGAAGAAATAGTTCTATTGGAAGTAGAATAAGTGTTTATAAAGCATATAATTAAAAGTTTTATTGAAAGTAGAATAAAAGTTCGAATTTATTGAGGATAAGAGTTCGAATTTATAAAAAAAAATATAATTAAAAGTTCTATTGGAAGTAGGATAGATGTTGAATGTATATATGAGACATATTATTAAATATTCTATTTGAAGTATAATACAAAGACGGTGGTGACATTTTTTTATGATTTTTTTAAAATTATATATAAATATTTTTCTCAAAAATCTTTTATTCTAATTTTTTATATAAGTTAATTATACTTGAAATTTAAAAATATTTTCATAAATCCAATAATATTCTCATAACCAAAAAATCTTTATATTTAAAAAGAAAATAATAGATGTGTTAACATACTAGAAGTGCATGAGACCCTAAATAAATTCGGTAGTATCTATAATATATAGAAAAAATAAGATGTATTTTCATTTTTTAAAACTCCATAAAATTTTGAAAGTTTAGAAAAAGTAAAAATTGCAATTTACTCTCTTTTCAGGTTTTGATTTTAATTAGGAAAAAATTTATTCTATAAGATAAGTCTCATGAACAATATGTAATGAAGTTGGAATTTCGGTCCCAAACGAGAACGACTCGAAACGTGTTTGGCGTGAAAATGACTCACTAGGAAAGATCTTTTTAACTATAAGAATTTGATATTGATGTTATAACTTTAATTTTATTTTTAGGGTTCATACAAGTAAAATATATAAATGTTGGGATTTCGACTTTAACGAGAGAGCGGCTCAATAGGAAAAGAACAGTATTCAACAAAAAAACGGTTCGTTAGAGAAGGCCCTGTTAATTATTAAAATTTAATATTGATGATATAATAGAATATTAATATTTTTTTATTTTTTTGATGCCCTTAATCTATTTTTCTATTTTTTTAGAATTTTAGGATTTTAAATACTAATAGCTAAAAGCTATCCTTTAACATATTATAACTTAGAAGTATAATGGATATTTAAATTTTCAAATTCATAGTAAAGACATTTAATTAAATACTTCGATTGGGAGTAGAATAGTTGTTTATAAGACATATAATTAAGTTTTATTGTAATTAAAAGTTTATATTTATAGAAAATATATATATAATTAAAAAAGTTATTGGAAGTAGAAACGGTGTTTGAATATATAGAGAATATATATATAATAATTTTTTATTGGACTTAGAATACGAGAATTTGTAGACATCTTATACGATTTTTTAAAATTATATATTGTTTATACAGAAAATCTATATTTTAATTTTTTATACAAGTTAATTATTATTATATTAGGAAAATATATTCATAAATTCAATATTATTCTCATAACGAAAATTTTTCGTATTCAAAATGAAAAAAAAACTTATGGATTAACATAATATAAAGACATTCTGATGCGGAATCTGTAAATAAATACAGGAATATCTCTAATATACAGAAAAAAATAAGATGCATTTTCATCTTTTAAAACTCCATAAATATTAAAAAAATTAAAAAACATAAAAATTGTAATTTACTCTCTTTTAAGGTTTTAATTTTTAAGGACAAAAGATAAGTATAATCAATAATAATATAAAATAAAGTTAGAATTTCGGTTCAAAATGAGAGAAGCTCGAAAGAGAAAATTACCAAAATAATCATTTTTGAGACTTAGTGGCCCAAAATACTGAAAAACAAAATTATGGCCCTATTTACCGACCTAACACGTTGAATCGTGTAACGTGTCTAAAGGATATCACGTTACATCGTGTTGCATAATATATATACATACAGATGCCCTGTACAACTTCTCTAAACCAACTCCTCTGCACTCCCTCTACCTCCCCTGTTCTGTCCCCCTTATATCTCCTTTATATTCTGCTTATACTCCCCTGTTCCATATCGATATCGGTGCCTTATTTTGGGAGAACGTTCATTTTGTAAGTGCGATTTGATAAGTGAAATAGTGGAGGGCGGAGAGTGAGTGAAGATGAACGAGTGTGTGTATAGATTGTAGTTGCATGTAGAGTTGATGACTCCATTTTTAGCTCTTTTGAAGTGGCTGTTGTAATCAAGTCTTTGTGCTTTTGGTGATTGTTGTTAGCTTGTGCTTTATCCTCTCTCCATGACGGCCCCGCAGGGGTACAAATCAAACAATCAGTCCTCAATCACGTATCAGAGTATTACGTCGGAAGGGAACACGTATATATATGTAATACGGAGCACGTACTAGCGTATCCTACATAACACGGAAGGCTCAATCCCGTATCTTCCTAATACGGCACTGCGTGCACCGTATCAAGCTAATACGGAGGACGAAACTCTGTATCCCGTCTGTATTTCGGGCCATCTTTTCCAGAATCAGTATTTTGGTCCACTTGATCCCAAAAATGATTATTTAGGGCCTTCACCCAGCTCGAAACGTGTTTAACGGGAAGACGATTCACTAGAAAAGATTATAGCAATTAAAATTTGGTATTGATGTTATAAATTTTATTTTATTTTTAGGTTTCGATTTTTTTGGATAAAAATCATTATACAAAGTTTTATTATATATGTTAAAGTTGGGATTTTAGTTTTGACGAGAGAAAGACTCAATAAAAAGAATCGTGTTTAATGAGAAAGCGGTTAATTAGAAAAAAATATGTAATTATTAAAATTTATATATAATTTTTTTTTAAAAAAAGTTATAATGCCGCTGCGAAGTGCGGCTTTATCGACTAGAGAGTTTAGGTGGCGCTCTAAAAGCGTCTCAATCTATTTTTCTAATTTTCTAGAATTTTAGAATTTTAAACACTAATAAATGGAAAAATATCATTTAACATATTAGAAGTAGAATAGGTGTTCGAATTTATAGAGGAGAAGAGTTCGAAATTATAGGGAAGACATATGATTAGAAGTTCTATTAGGAGTATAATAAGTATTTATAATGCATATGATTAAAAGTTCTATTGAAAGTAGAATAGGAGTTCGAATTTATAGAGAATAAGAGTTCGAATTTAGAGAAAAAACATATAAATAAAAGTTCTATTAGAAGTAGAAAATTATCATTTAACATATTAGAAATAGAATAGATGTTCAAATTTATAGAGGAGAAGAGTTCGAATTTATAGGAAAGACATATGATTAGAAGTTCTATTGGAAGTAGAATAAGTATTTATAATGCATATGATTAAAAGTTCCATTGGAAGTAGAATAGGAGTTCGAATTTATAGAGAATAAGAGTTCGAATTTATAGAAAAAACATATAAATAAAATTTTTATTAGAAGTAGAAAATTGTCATTTAACATATTAGAAATAGAATAGGTATTCGAATTTATAGAGGAGAAGAGTTCGAATTTATATGGAAGACATATGATTAGAAATTCTATTGTTAGTTGAATAAGTATTAATAACGCATATGATTAAAAGTTCTATTGGAAGTAGAATAGGAGTTCGAATTTATAGAGAATAAGAGTTCGAATTTATAGAAAAAATATATAAATAAAAGTTCTATTAAAAGTAGAATAGGTTCATAAATCCAATACTATTGTCATAAAAAAAAGTCATCGTATTTAAAAAGAAAATAATTGATGTGTTAACATAATAAAAGAACACTCTAATGCAGGAATCCTTTATATATACATGACTATCTATAATATAAAGTAAAAATAAGATGTATTTTCATTTCTAAAGCTCCATAAATTTTAGAAAGTCTAGAGAAAGTATAAATTGGAATTCACTCTATTTTTTAGGTTTTGATTTTAAGGAAAAAAGTTGTTGTGTAAGATAAGTATCATTAATAATATGTAATGAAGTTGAAATTTCAATCCCAAATGAGAGCGGCTCGAAACGTGTTTAATGGGAAGATGTCTTACTATAAAAGATTATATTAGCTATTAAAATATCATATTGATGTTATAAATTTTATTTTATTGTTAGGATTTGATTTTTATGGATAAACATTATCATACAAATGATATATCTAAAAGTTAGGTTTTTGGTATTAACGAAAGAGCGGATCAATAGTAATAACCGTGTTTAACGAGAAAACGGTTCATTAGAGAAGATCGTAAAAAAGATGTTTGAATATATAAGTAATACATAAAATAAAATGTTTTATTGGAAGTAGATTACGAGAACGATGCATGGTGACGTCTTATACGATTTTTTAAAACTATATATCTTTTTTCCTAGAAATCCTCCTTTATTTTAATTTTTTTTATACAAGTTAATTATACTGGCATTAGAAAAATATATCCATAAAAATATTATTTCCGTAACAAAAATTCTTCGTATTTTTTTGATATTTTAACATAACTGAAAGACTTTCCCATGCGGAAGCTGTAAATAAATACAAGAATATCTGTAATATACAGAAAGTATAAGATGTATTTTAATCTTTTAAAACTACATAAATATTAGAAAGTTTAAAGAATATAAAAATTGGAATTGACTCTCTTTATATAGTGAAGTTAGAATTTCGGTTCCAAATGAGAGCGGCTCGAAACTTATTTAACGGGAAGACGACTCACTAGAAAATATTGTATTAACTATTAGAATTTGATACTACTGTCATAATATTTTTTATTTATTTTTACGATTCGATTTTATGGATAAAAATTATTATATAAGTCTTTATAATATATGTTTTACTTTTACGATTCGATTTTATGGATAAAAATCATTATATAAGTCTTTATAATATATGTTAAAGTTGAAATTTCGGTTTTAACGAGAGAGCGGCTCAATCGAAAAAATCGTATTTAACAAGAAATCGATTCATTAGAGAAGAATATTTAATTATTAAAATTTAATATTAATATTATAATATAACGTAAATGTATTGAATTTTTTAAAAAATATTGTAACGCCGCCTCGAAGCGCGGCTTTATCGACTAGTATATATATAAAAGAGGATACGCGGGAGTTTAGGTGGCGCTCTAAGATCGTCTCAATCTATTTTTCTAATTTTTTAGAATTTTAAAATTTTAAACACTATTAAATAAGAAAATATCTTTTTATCATATTAGAAGTAAAATAGGTGTTCGAATTTTTAGATGAGAAGAGTTTGAATTTATAGAGAATACATATAATTAGAAGTTCTATTGGAAGACATATCATAGTAAGACATATTATAATTAATAGATTATAATATTCATAATTAATTTTTTTTGACATATTAGAAATAAAAAAGGTATTCGAATCTATGAATCTATCGAGGAGAGGAGTTCCATCGAGGGTAAGAGTTCAAATTTATAAATAAGACGTATTAAAAAAAATAACTGAAAAATATGAATAAAAATTAATATATATTGACTAGATTTATAAGCCCAACCCAGAGCATGTATACCTTCAATATCAATATATATATATATATAAAGGAGCGTACGCGGGAGTTTATGTGGCGCTCTAAGATCGTCTCAATCTATTTTTCTAATTTTCTAGAATTTTTGAATTTAAACATTAATAAATATAAAATATCATTTAACATATTAGAAGTAGAATATGTGTTCGAATTTATAGAGAAGAAGAGTTCGAATTTATAGGTAAGACATATGATTAGAAGTTCTATTGGAAGTAGAATAAGTTTTTATAAGGCATATGCATAAAAGTTCTATTGGAAGTAGAATTGGAGTTCGAATTTATAGAGAATAATAGCTCGAATTTATAGAAAAAACATATAAATAAAAGTTCTATTAGAAGTAGAATAGGTGTTTGAATTTATATAGCAGACATATAATTAAATATTTTATAAAAAGTACGATCTTCTTAATTTATATGATTAGAAGTTCTATTGGAAGTAGAATTAGTATTTATAAGGCATATGATTAAAAGTTCCATTGGAAGTAGAATAGGAGTTCAATTTTATAGAAATAAACATATAAAAAACGTTGTATTAGAAGTAAAATAGGTGTTTGAATATATAGAGTATAAATATAATTAAATATTTTATAGAAAGTATGATCTTCTTAAATTATAATTTTTTATATTACTCCCTCCGTCCTACCCAATTATTAACACTTTTTTTGTCATTTTCTGGCACGCATTTTAAGGTGAATTTTAAGGACAGTTCATAACTTATTTTTAAAATTTTATTTTTTGTATAAAAATAGGATTGTTCTACTTTTATACAAAAAAAAGAAAATTTCAAAAATAAATTATGAAACTATCCTTAAATTCCACCTTAAAATGCGTGTCAAACATCCTATTTTGAAATGTTAACAAACCGACAGGAAATATATTCATAAATCCAAATACTATTGTCATAAAAAAAGTCATCGTATTTAAAAAGAAAAAAATTGATTTGTTAACATAATAAAAGAACATTCTCATGCAGGAATCCCAAATAAATACAGAAGTATCTTTAATATAAAGAGAAAATAAGATCTGTTTTCATTTTCTAAAACTCCATAAATTTTGTTAAGACTTAATTGCATGAGGATGACCTCAACTATTTTTTTTTTTTGCATAAAAATGGCCCAAGTATTATTTTAAGCAGATGATTGCATTCCATCTAAATTAATGTAAAAATTGCTGTTTATTTTTATTTTTGGGCCATTTTTGTGTTAAAAAAAACATTGTTCAGCCATCATGTTGTAGTTAAGTCACAAATTGAATACACTCAGCTATTTAAAAAATATAGTTAGGCCATCACACTGTCTACTTTTATACTTGGGCCATTTTTGTGCAAAAAACAAATAGTTGAGGCCATCCTCCTGCAATTAAGTCATTTTAGAAAGTCTAGAGAAAGTATAAATTGGATTCACTCTATTTTTTAGGTTTTGATTTTAAGGAAAAAAAAAATTTGTGTAAGATAAGTATCATCAATAATATGTAATGAAGTTGGAATTTCGATCTCAAACGAGAGCGGATCGAAACGTTTTTAATGGGAAGACGGCTCACTATAAAAGATTGTATTAGATATTAAAATGTCATATTGATGTTATAAATTTCATTTTATTTTTAGGATTTGACTTTTATGGATAAACATTGTCATACAAGTGATATATGTAAAAATTAGGTTTTTGGTCTTTACGAGAGAGCGGACCAATAGTAATAACCGTGTTTAATGAGAAAACGGTTCATTAGAGAAGACCGTATAAAAGATGTTTGAATATATTAGGAATACATAAAATAAAATGTTTTATTGGAAGTAGAATACGAGGACGGTGGAGACGTTTTATACAATTTTTTTTAAAACTATGTATCTTTTCTTCCTAGAAACCTTTATTTTAACTTTTTTATAGAAGTTAATTATACTTGCATTAGAAAAATATATCCATAAATTTAATATTATTCCCGTCACGAAAAGTCTTCGTATTTTTTTTGATATGTTAACATAATAGAAAGACATTCTCATGCGAAAGTTGTAAATAAATACAGGAATATTTATTATATACAGAAAATATAAAATGTTTTCATCTTTTAAAACTCCAAAATATTAGAAAGTTTAAAGAATATAAAAATTGGAATTTACTCTCTTTATATAATGAAGTTAGAATTTTGGTTCCAAATAAGAGCGGCTCAAAATGTATTTAACGGGAAGACGGCTCTCTAGAAAAGATTGTATTAGCTATTAGAATTTGATACTGATGTCATAATTTTTTTTTATTTTTACGGTTCGATTTTATGGATAAATTTTTTTATATAAGTCTTTATAATATATGTTAAAGTTGGGATTTCGGTTTTAACGAAAGAGCGGCTCAATCGAAAGAATTGTGTTTAACAAGAAATCGATTCATTAGAGAAGACTATTTAATTATTAAAATTTAATGTTAGTGTTATAATATAACCTAAATATATTGATTTTTTTAAAAAAATATTGTAACGCCGCCGCGAAGCGCGGCTTTATCGACTAGTTTTTTACTAACCTCCGGTCGGCTCCGGTGCATTTATTATTTGCATATATGCTTATTAAATCAATCTTCAATTTTTCATGCCCGCTATCATTCATTCATTTTTCTATCAAACTCATCTTTATACTGTTAATATAATGAGTGTGATTTTAGTTATTGTGGGTACTTTAACATTAACCCATCAATTTTGGTTTTTTACATGATTGATTAGATTTATATATGCATGTATAATATTTGTCTTTTTTTTTTTTTTGAAAAGCAAGTTGAATTGATAAGACTCCAGTTGTAGTAGGAGTAAATTACACAATCTAAGCAGAAAACAGAGCGATAGCTGAAACAGACAGTGAAAAACTAGAACCAAACCTAGGAAACTAAAAGCAAAGATAACAACGCAACCTAACGAAACTAAACCCCGAAATCCTCATACTGCTAAGCTTAGAAAATTTCGAATAACTCTTCATCATCCTCAAACACCAGTTCATCCTCCCAGACCACGTTTTGCATGGGGATGCCTCCATTTTCATTGCATCGAAAGCCCACATTAACCATGAAAGCTTCAGCCAGCTCGTCCCATCCTTCTGCAATGGCTTCATTGAAGGCTTCAATTTCTTCTTGCACCTCAACTTATGAATGAGCATGCACACACTTGTATTTCCCATGCAGTTTGGTACGAGAATTTAGAGGTAACAGGCGGCTGTGCAGTATTACTTTTGCAAAGGCCAATGCTGTCAGAACTCGTTGCAGGGGACAATATTATTTCAAAAACTAACAATCTATTGGCTGGGTATCACCCTGCAGATAACATCTTCATGGAGGCTTACACCCAACCTGCAACCATTTTCTTTCTTACCCTGCCTTCCTTAATTAGCTAAACTGTCAGCAGGGTAATTCCACTCTCTCTTTACAAAAACCACTTTCATATTTTTGAAATTACGACATTTGTTTTGAAAAGAGAGATGCGTGTGAAGTGTGTCTATTCTTCCCGCCTTTGCTCTGAGGAAAAAATCTTCAACTGCCTTGGAATCTACACAAACAAGATACTTCATTCCTAATGTTTCCAAGGTTTCCCCGGTATGAATTAAAACCAACAATTCTGCTTCAAATGCACTGTTTGATTTGCAAGGGCCCGAGAAGATATAAAGTAACTGCATGTTTTTTTAAACACCACTCCTCCAATTCCACTGGATATTTGACCTCCCTCGATGCCATGCCAAGAACCATCTGAGAATGCGATTATTTCAAATTTTGTAAAAGCCTTACCTAAGAAATTCAATTTAGTTGTCTCCAGATGTTTGAGAATTACAGCCCCCGGGCCACAAAACCATAATTTTCTCATTTCATCAGATGAACTAAAGGTTGCCAAACCCCAGTCCATCGTCCATCTTTTGGTATTGACAATAATAGAGTTATAATTAAATAAATCATTATTGAGAATACAATCATTTCTTTGCTTCCAAATGTTCCATAACAGTGCTGCTACCGAAGCTCGCCATACAGTCTTACATTCTGATTGAGTGTTAACTTTCAAAATATAGTTAAGGTTGAAAGCTATAGATTGGATTTTTTATGGACAAATAAGTAGACCACCATCGACAAAACATTCTCCATAATTCCTTGCTATGATGACAACCAAAAAAGATGTTCAGTAGTTTCTACTTCCTCATGACAAAAAAGGCAATCTTGAATTTCTCTCTTCAATCTAATTGCCAGTAACGCCCTGGTAGGAAGTATTCCATGACATAATTTCCAGATGAACATTTTAACTTTATTTGGCACTTTCAGTTTCCATATGATTGGCCAAGGACCTGCAAAAATGCTGCCGTCTTCCATTATAGAGTAACATTTTTTGATCGAGAACTGATCTGTGTCCATGTTCCAGATAAGGATGTCATCATAATTATTAAATCTTATTAGCCTTAAGTCCTCCTTTACTGCCTCCCAGCAATTCAGTTCCCAACCTCGAAGAAACCTTCTCCAAAAAAACAGTGGATTTGATTCAATTTCATCTAACACTAAAACTACAAACCTTACAGAAATTTCTTTGTGCTTGCACAGATTGTATAATCGTTGGTAAGAAAATCTTAAGGGGTGTTCTCCTAGCCAGACATCCTTCCAAAAAAAAAACAGATAAACCATTTCCAACCTTCCACTTGAAATTCTCTGGACCAATTATATTTTTAAGTTGCGAGGAATTTCTTAGGGACAAAAGATCCTCATAAACAATGACAATTCGGCTGGATTTGTTGACAAGCTCCCATATATGAATTCATCTCCATATTTACTCTGCAGAAATCTCACCCATTTTTTATTATTGTCCTTAGTGATCAACCATCACATTTTTGCCAAAAAAACTTGATTGTTGAGATCAATCTTTCTGATGCCTAAGCCTCCTTTCTCTTTAGGAGAACAAATGTGTGCCCATCTCATTAGGTGAAGCTTACGAGAATACACTAGACTAGCATTGATCTCTCCCCAAAGGAATTTCCTTCTAATCACTTCCATCTTCTCACAACTATTTTTGGAATCCTGTTAATACTGAACCAATAGCTAGGAATGCTATCAAGACAATTTTGCGTTAAGATCAGTCTGCCAGCAAAATTAACCTGAGAACATTTCCATCCAGCTAATTTAGAAGACAATTTGTTTACAAGCTGTTAGGCCGAATACACAAAATATAATCAAGTACTGTATGAGAGAATAACAAGAACACACGTTTTAGTACTTAAAAAAACTGTTTGGAATTAATAATTCCTCTCTCAGTGATGTAAAATGTCACAGAGAGCTGCTTAGGTTACAATGAATGAATATTTCAATGTACGATACCCTTCTAGGGTTAACCTAACTGTATTTATAAAACATACAGCTTCTATTCAATCAGTAATTGATACTCCTACAATCAAGCTATACAATTGATATCAATTACGATTGCTACACATCTTCTAAGTCAACTCAATCTCTTTGATAGCTATCTGATCTTCAAAGATATTGCTTCCATGTTTATCTTCAATCATTGTTGACTTGTAGATGCTTCTACTGAACAGAGTTTAACAAACTCTGTTGCTTCCATCAATCAGCGTTTGCGCTTCCATCCATCAGCGTTTACTCAAACTTTGACTGCTTCCAGCTTAAACTCTGATTTATCACTATATCACTTAAACACTGATTAATATTTACATCAATTATATCTAATAATCTCCCCCAACTTGTTCATTAGCAATAATGCACAAGTTAATGATAATTGATGATGTCAAAACAAAATAGACAAATGCAGTGTTTAATAAATGATCAGAGTTTAAACTACTTACTTAAACAAAATCAACAAAAAAAACAAGAAATCCTTGCAGAGCATCATTCATAAAATTGCCTCAAGATCTGGTGTAGCTCTGAGATAGTCTATCAGCAATCTTCTTTCAGCATTCTCAAGCTCTCTCTGCATTATCTCTTTAATTTCTCTTAGCTCTGGATCATTCTCATCAGTCTGATAGATAGCAGACCTTAGATCATAGATTTTGTTTCTCCTCATCTGATTACCTAGTCTAATGAACTTGACTTCCTCTGATTGTGAGTTGAAATCAAGAACTGTAATCCCCAGATCAGTCTTCAGCTTTGTAGTACCCTTTTTCATCTCAACAAGATTTCCATTCCAATCTCTGTACTTAGGGACATATTTGCTGTTGTATTTCATACCTCTAGTTGCCAAATTTTGAAGCATTTTTCTTTTAAGCACATTTGCAACTGACTCAGTTCTTCTATTTCTCACCTTGAACAGATATAAAACATATTCTAGTTCTTCCCAGTGTTTCAGATCAGGATCAAATTCACCAATCTTATATACTGTTCCATCAGACATGAAGTATAAGAGAAAATCCTTTTCCAAACTCTTTTGATGAACCAACTGTACTGATTCCAGTCTGTCTAAGCTTTCTTGAGTTACACCACGACCTGGAATAGCCAGTGAGGAAGGATCTCTAGGACCAACATGCTGTCTTGAATCTCTTCTTGAACCCAGACCAGCTTTATTTCTTCCAATCTTTCCAGCTAAACCTTTTTCATCTGAAAAATCCATAGGACCTCCAGTTTCTGGGGTTGGTTCAAATACTGATGTCTTCCCAAAAGTTGATTGTAATCCAGAAGAAGATAGAGAGTTCTGCATAACTCTTTAAGCAACAGAAGTTATGTTTGATTTCTTTGACATGCTTTCCTCTCCAGCAATGCCTTTAAGCTTTTGCTTAGCTTCTACTTCTGTTGGCATCTTGAATACTTGCATCCTTTGATCAGCTTCAACTTTTTCAGAGATTTTAATGCCTTTAAGAACAGGCCTAGAAGCTTTCACATTTTGCTTACTCTTACCAGACTTCAAAGCTTTCTGATGTTCAGCTTGTAAACTCTTCTCTTTAGCTTGAATGTCTGCAAGAGTAACTCCTTCTTCATTCTCCTCTAGAAATACTTTGGCAGCTAACTCTGCATCAGTCTGTGGATTATCAGTGAATAGCAAACTTTGGGTCTTAGATGTACCCTGAGTATCAGTATCTACCCCACCAGACTTAGACTTAGAAGTTTTACAGATAGTAAGCTCTTATTAGTTGCCCTTGACCTTAGATTTCTTTGATCTTTTGCTCCTCCATCTCCTGCATCATCCTTCTGAGTCAGAGTTTGAGATTGCCTGCATTGAGTCTTAGCAAGTCTCTCCCCCTTTTTGACATCATCAGGCATGAGAATAGATGTAATCAGCTCCAAGGAAGAAGCAATAGCATCAACCTTATCAGACAAACTGTTCTGTTTTTCTTCAATTTTGGTCAGTCTGTCAGACATAGAGTCTTGAGCCTTGGAGAATTTGGTAATCTTGAGTTTGGTGTCAAACTCCAGAGTCATATCCTTATCCTTAATATCATCTTTGAGACCAGTAATGGACTTTTGACAATCATCAAGTCTGCCATCCAGTGTTTTGACTTGCACCACTGTGGCCTTTAAACAGGAAAGAATATCTGGATTTGAAATTTCAGTAGCAGTTTGTTTCACAAAATCTGCTGCTCTCCCTCTAGGAAAAATACAGTCTTCCTTATACCAATTTGCAGAAAACTTAGCAAGATACTCTGCTTCAATCTCATGTTGTTTGGAAGGCTGAGCAAAAGGTGCATGCTTTCCTTTAGTCTGCACAGGTGCACTTGCAAAAGAATCAGAGTTTGAGCTCTCTTCACCTTCAGCTTCAACACTAACATGTTCAACATTCTCTGCAACAGTGTGCTCAGTTTCTACAACAGCCTCAGCTGTATTCTCTGCAACTTCTGCATTCTTTGCAACATCTTTAACAGTTCGAGCAGGTTGTTTTTCAGACACAACAGTCTGATCAACATTCTTTGCAAGAGAAACAACTGCAGGCAGAATATCAGAGTTTAAATTCTTTGTTGCTTTCTCAACTTCTTCACCATGATCAGAACCCTGGTGAGCATCTGAAAATATATCAGTATGAGAAGCTACTGTTTCTTCAAGAAGTACAGTAGGCTGAGCAACTGCACTAGTTTCTTCAGATTGAACAGGAAGAGAAGAAGTAGGAGGAATCATAGGATCAGAGAATGGCATGACAGTTTCAGCTTCAGCAAAATCATCCATAGTAAAGCCATCTCTGTTGTTTTCATCATTCATAGTATCTACCTCAACAAGTATCTCAACAGCAGGTGTTTCTGAAATGATAACCTCTGGAGCTTTAATAACCATTTCATCATCTGAATCAGATATTACCAGCTTCCTTCTTTTGTAAGTTTGCAACTCAACAGGTACCTCATCTTCAGAAGAAAAAGAAGACTCTTCATCAAGAAGAGATGGTGATGGTGATCTATTTGCTCTTTCCTTTTTCTCTTTTCTGGCCAGAGTGGCTCTAACAAGTCTGTGCCTTGAGTTATGAGCTACATGCTTAGTTCTCCCCTTACGTTTGGACTTGGATGGTTGAGGTTGAGTAGAAGGCTGAGATTTTGGTGGTTGTTGGTCAGATTTTAGTGATTCAGAGTTTAGAGGTTCAGAGTTTATTTGTTCAGAGTTTAGTGGAACAGTGTTTAGTGGTTCAGAGTTTACGTGTTCAGAGTTTAGTGGTTCAGTATTTAGTGGAGGTTGTTCAATGTGTTGAGGTTCTTGAGGTTGATTTATGAAGTTTTGTAATGCCAGAGGATAAACTAGAGCAGGCACCTCCCTGTTACCATCCTTATTTGTCAAATCAGAGAATATTCTCTTATTGACCTTAAAGGGCTGAATCTCATCAACTTCAGCAATTTCAACATTTGGCACACAGGCAGAAAATAGTAGTTGACAAAATCTAGCATAATAGACAGTTCTAGATACTGACAACCTACTTCCTATATTCATTAGCACATGTCTTCCAAAATCAAAATTAGAGCCATAAAGAAGAGAATACCCGATTTGGAGACTATCAGTAGGAATTGCATCCCAATTGGTGACCTTGTTTCCAAAAGCCCTTGTAATACAGTCAAAAAAGAAACTCCATTCTTTTCGTAACTGAGGTCTTTTCACTGACCCAATCTTGTCCAACGAACCTAAGTACCCAATTTGTTGCAGCATCTCTCGTAGATTCGTTTCAGAAACAACAGCATATGAATTATGAATTTCAAAGTCCATGGTTTCTCTGACTGTATCTGGAGTGATAACATAGTCAGTTTCATTATATGTGAAAATAATTGATGGTGTCCCATTCTCTCCACCATCATCATACACAGAGTTTTGCCAGAATGAAGCAATTTGAGATGCAGACAGCGTTTGAGGTTCGACCAAAGCAAAACCAATTTCTGAATCTCTTAAGAAATTCTGCATCAAATGAAAAGCTTCTGGAGAGTTTTCAGTGATCAACGGAGCTGCATAATTATTAGGAGCAAACAAAAGACCAAGTGTGTTGAAAGGTTTGGTTGCCATTAGAATAGTTTGAGAAGAAATACGAATAAAAATATTATGAGTGAAAGATGTTTGATGAAAATTTCAAATGAAAATGATATGAAACTGTGAATGAAAGTGTAAAAAGTGAATATGAGTGGGTGAAAGTGAATATGAAGTAAAGAGTGAATCTCAAACGTTTTTCGCCTTAAAACACGCAACCACTTACCATTATTAGTAAAACATGATCATGAAAAGATGTGTGAGTGGGACACGTGTCAAATAATTAGCAGAACAAACGTGCGTACTCAGTAATTACAATCCCAATTACTGCTACCTTTTTGCAGTAATTACTTGAACAAATAAACACTTTAACACTAACCAACAGCTGTCAAAAACTCTTTTTACCCCAAATGTAAAATCATCTGAAATAAAATGTACCTTAGAGTATTTCGACAAGAATTCATCAGTGTTTATCACTTCTCCAACTTTGTAACTGAAACCCTTTCAAATACTGCACAGATGTGAATTTTGTGTGTGGATAGCAGAGTTTACTAATACAATTTTTAGAGCATCTAATTTTTCATAAATTCCATAATACTGAATCAGTAAATACTGGATGCAGAAACTCTGATTGTAAACACTAACTATATGATGAATGCCAAACTCTGTAGTAACTCAAATACAGAAATCTGAATACTCATATTCCCTTTGATGTTCATGATAATCCAAGTAAGTACACAGTCTTTATAGACAAAAAGATCAAGAGATAAATATCAAAGCATCATTCAGTGAGTAGAATGCCAAGGATTTGATTAAACTCACAAACTCTCAAATCACACAAGTGTTTAGGGACAGTGTTTACACTAAAGTTCAATCAGTAAAAGCAGATGCTGCCATATGCTTGGTTGTCCACCAAATTTACACTACTTTGAATACATGTGTGCTCAAATCAAAAGGACTTTATTCAGGGTAGATATTTGGTTGAAATCAAACAGATGAGAAGAAAGAAGATAATTGAATAAATGACTAACTGAACAATTAAGCAAAGTGTTCAGTTGTCTAAGTACATATTTGTACAAGTTGATCAGGATATATACATTTTTTTTATTTTTTTTAAATTTTTAAATTTTTAAATTTTATTTTTTTAATGTATATCTATCCTCCGAATAAACTTTCCTTTACAGAGAAACTCTCACCTGTTTGTTCTTCAATAAAAAAAAACTAACTGCTCTTTATAGATCAGAGTTTGATACTCTTGATATATCAGAGTTTAAGAGAACAGTGAATAAGGCTCAAAAGGGTTCACTAAGAGTTTAATGTAAGGTCAGTGTTTGTATAAATGTGGGAAATCCTAGTGCCTTTATCATTTTCGTGCACACACATATCATGCAGTCTCAAAATGGTTTAAAACAAGTTCTAGAGCAACATACTTACTGATGTACATCACACAACAATTAAAATTCGATTGATATAAAATGTATCAATCACTTATTTGGCTCAAATTCTCACAAGTGCAGACATGCTTTAGTACTCACCAAAATAAACAATGACACATCTCAAGTTTTATAATTTTCACAAGTACAAACAAGGAATCATCAAGTACCATGTAAATGACTTTGGAATAAAGTGTCACTTATCAGAGTTTAGAAGTCATTAATATCAGAAATTATTAATGAGAGGTAATGCACACATCATTTACAGACTCAGAGTTTGGAAGAAATAAACTAAGAGATGCTATAAATATGAACAGTATCATGCTTGTGTTGAATTTCTGCACAGTCTAAGATTAGATCACAGATAACTTAGAAGAATTCATGATTAATTACTGAGAACCATGCTTCATACATTTTCTTCATTGGTGTTCATCTCAGACAATAACATTATCAGAATTACTCAAAGTTTATCTAGCATGCTAATAGAGTTTGACAGTCTATGAGCAGAGTTTACATAACAGAGTTTAAAAAAAAACTGAGTTCATATAGCATTTAACACATCACACAAACATGAATAATGCATTACATAAGTGAATTTTGAGTCTAACCAGTATCTCTAGTCAAAACTAGAGACCATTCCAAGTTCATTTACCAGCCTTGTAAATGTAGCTTCACTCAATGGCTTGGTGAAGATATCTGCAAGCTGTTGGTCTGTAGACACAAAATGAAGCTCAATGTTCCCTTCCTCTACATGCTCTCTGATAAAATGATACCTTATGCTGATGTGCTTGGTCATTGAGTGTTGTACTGGATTACCTGTCATAGCAATAGCACTTTGATTATCACAGTAAATTGGAATCTTACTGTACCTTAATCCATAATCCAGCAACTGATTCTTCATCCATAGAATCTGTGCACAGCAGCTACCAGCGGCAATATACTCTGCCTCAGCTGTAGATGTAGAAATTGACTTTTGTTTCTTACTATACCAAGAAACCAGTCTTTCACCCAGAAATTGACAACTTCCACTGGTGCTTTTTCTATCTATCTTACAACCTGCAAAGTCTGCATCAGAGTAACCAATAAGTTTGAAATCTGATTCTCTGGGATACCACAGCCCTAAAGTAATGGTTCCCTTGAGATACTTGAAAATCCTTTTCACTGCTGTTAGATGTGGTTCTCTGGGATCAGCTTGAAACCTTGCACAGAGACAGGTTGCATACATGATATCAGGTCTACTTGCTGTCAGATAAAGAAGAGACCCTATCATGCCTCTGTAGTTTGTCATATTCACTGATGCTCCTGTATCCTTATCCAACTTAGTTGTAGTTGCCATGGGAGTTGATGCAGATGAGCAATCAAGCATACCAAATTTCTTGAGAAGGTTTCTGGTATATTTTGCTTGATTTATAAATATTCCATCATCTGTTTGCTTCACCTGTAGACCTAGAAAATAACTAAGTTCTCCCATCATACTCATTTGATACCTGGATTGTATTAGCTTGGCAAACTTTGTACAGAGTTTATCATTAGTAGACCCAAAAATTATGTCATCAACATAAATTTGAACCAAAAGCAAGTCACTACTATATTTAAAGTAAAACAGAGTTTTATCAATTGTACCTCTGTGAAACCCACTTTCTAGTAGAAACTGAGCAAGAGTTTCATACCATGCTCTTGGTGCTTGCTTAAGTCCATAAAGTGCTTTATCAAGCCTGTAGACATAATCTGGATATTTGGGGTCAATAAATCCTGGTGGTTGTTCAACAAACACTTCTTCTTCAAGTTTCCCATTCAGAAAAGCACTCTTTACATCCATCTAAAATACATTGAATTTCTTGTGAGAAGCATAGGCAAGAAACATCCTTATTGCCTCCAACCTGGCAACTGGAGCAAAAGTCTCATCATAATCTATTCTCTCTTGCTGTGAATAGCCTTTTGCCACAAGTTTGGCTTTGTTTCTTGTAACAACCCCTTCACTATCAGTTTTGTTTCTGAAAACCCACTTAGTACCAACAATAGACCTATTCTTGGGTCTTGGTACAAGTGTCCATACTTCATTCCTCTCAAATTCATTTACCTCTTCTTGCATTGCTGTTATCCAATCAGCATCTTGAAGAGCTTCTTCAACCTTCTTTGGCTCAGCTTGTGACAAGAATGCATGAAACAGACATTCATTTGTTGTTGCACTTCTTGTCCTTACTCTTGCATCTGGATCACCAATAATCAAATTAGGTGTGTGAGATTTGGTCCATTTCCTAGCTGAAGGCAAATGACTTCTCTCAGAGTTTGATCCTCCCCCTCGATCCATGTTCTCCTGGTTTCCTTGGTGTCTTTCTTCATTCTCTGAGGCTCCCCCTGAATGTGACTGATCAGAGTTTGAACTGTCAGATTTTGGACTATCAAAGTTTGAGTCAACAGAGTTTGATCCAGGTTTTTCAGCTGAGTCACTATCAGAATTTGAGTTATCACTTTGATGTGATTCTTCATGCTCCCCCTCAACTGGTTCATCTCTTGTTTCTGGATGAAAAGTTTCTTCAGTGTTTACCAGTAGAGGCTCAGAGTTTAGCTCAACAGAGTTTATTAGATCAGCCTCATCAGAGTTTAATTTTTCAGAGAATAAATCTTCATTTTCAAAGTGCAGTTGATCATGTTCATTTACGTCTTCAAGTCCAGTTATTTTCTTGTCATCAAATGACACATGAATTGATTCCATGATCACTTTGGTTCTCAGATTATAAACTCTGAATGCCTTAGTTGACAGTGGATAGCCAACAAAAATTCCTTCATCGGCTTTTAAATCAAATTTTGTCAACTGTTCTGGGTGAGTTTTCAGCACAAAGCACTTGCACCCAAAAATATGAAAATATTTTAGGTTTGGCTTCTTTTTTCCCACCATTTCATATGGTGTTTTTCCATGCTTGTTGATTAGAGTGGCATTCTGAGTAAAACAGGCAGTTTGAACAGCTTCTGCCCAGAAATAAGTTGGCAATTTTGCTTCATCAAGCATAGTTCTGGCAGCTTCTATGAGGGTTCTGTTCTTTCTTTCAACTACACCATTTTGCTGTGGTGTACCAGGTGCAGAAAACTCTTGCTTCACTCCTCTGTCTTTGCAAAATTCTTCCATTGTTGCATTTCTAAATTCAGTTCCATTATCACTTCTGATTATTTTGACTTTGTGTTTTGATCCTTTGTCCAGTTGTTTTACATGCTCCATCAGAGTTAATGCTGTTTCATCCTTCTTTGCTAAAAAATACACCCATGTATATCTGGTGTGTTCATCAACAATGACTAAAGCATATTTCTTTCTTCCAAGTGACATTACATTCACTGGACCAAAAAGATCAACATGTAGAAGATGATAAGGATCAACAATTGAAGATTCAGTTTTGCTCTTGAAAGATGACTTCCTTTGTTTGGCCTTTTAACAGGAATCACATAGGCCATCAACATTTAATAATGATTTTGGGAGCCCTCTTACAAGATTCTTTCTAATCAGCTCATTGATGTTGTTCAGATTCAAATGAGAGAGTTTCTTGTGCCACTTCCAACTCTCTTCACTGGACATCCTTGTTGATAGACACACTGCTTTGCCATCAGTGTTTGTTGACAATTTTATTTCATAGATGTTATTGTGTCTATTTCAAACTAGAACAACTTTCCCTGTAGATTTACTGATGACTTGACAGTATTCAGGCTGAAAATCTACATGATATCCTCTGTCACAGATTTGACTCACAGATAGCAGATCATGCTTGAGTCCTGGAACCAGAGCTACATTTGTGATGATGACACTTCCAAGATTAATATTACCATATCCCAGAGTATGTCCTATGTTGCCATCTCCATAGGAAACTTTTGGGCCAGCCTTCTCCACATACTCTGATAGCAGGGCTTTATTTCCAGTCATGTGTCCTGAACATCCACTGTCCACGACTAGGGTACTTTCCCTGGTGCCCTGCAATCACAAACAATTAATGAGGATTAGTTTTAAGGATCCAGACTTGCTTGGATTCTTTGGCTTTCTTAACTCTGTTAGCTCTTGCAGCGGAATTCATATTAACAGAGTTTAAGCTAACTTTATCAGAGTTTACATTTACAGAGTTTACTTTAACCCATTTCAAATTTGGCTTGGGTTCATAGTAATTATGATAAATAGCATGATAATCTCTGCAAGTGTAAATAGAATGCCAAGTACTACCACAGTGTTTGCATAAAGTCTGTGGTCTAGCTCTAACATTAACTTTCTTTACTTCAGATTTTGAAGGTAAAGAATTAATATTTTTGTTCTTCCTGCAAAAACTAGCAAGATGGTTAGTGCTACCACAGTTATGACATGACTTTCTTGGGGCCAATGTAGCAAGCATTGGATAATTACCTTGGGTAATGCCTACTTTTCCATTTCTGTTCTTTCTAGACACTTTCTGTTTCTTAACAGATTTTAACTCCTTAAGCTTATGCCTGAGTTGTTTATCTGTCATTGAACCAATATTAACCTATTTAACACTAGCTTTTACTGGTTCTCTCTTAACAACTTCTTTTCCATGTTCAAACCTAGGTTCATTTATTCCATTAACAAATGTTCCAAATTTCTTAGAAGGAAGTGGTGGTCTAATCTTGACTGTATTCTGAAACCTAAGTACATCATCCTCAGAATAACCTAGACCTACTGTGTCTGATTGAAAAACCTCTTGAGTGTCTTTTCCAGAGTGTGTCCAAGTTTTAATAATGTGTTTTGCATCCTCCAATTCAGATTCTAGTTGCTTACATTTACCTAGCAACTCCTATTCTAGAAAAACAGCATCATCTCTCTCTTTCTGAACTTTTTGCATGTTTTCAAGTTTTTCTTCAATAAGTTTGTTTCTCTCTTTAAGTTGAGAGCTTTCAAACTTGATTATCTCATTCTCTAAAGTCTGATCCCTATAACTGATATGCAATGCTTTAAGATAAATCCTCAATTCAGTTATATTATCAGTATTATAAGCATAGGTAGTTGGGGGTACCTTGAGTTTAGAATCTTCATTCTGAGTAGAAGCCATGAGTGCATAGTTAATTTCCTCATCTGAGTCTGAAGTGTCTGCCCAGTCTCTGCCTTTTGTATAGAGTGCCTTTTCAGTTTTACCCTTCTTGCACTTAGGAGCATAGTGACCCATCTCCTTACACTTGTAGCATTGAATCTCAGACTTGTCTTTCTTCCCAGATTTGGTATCTCTTCTCTCAGAGTTTCTGAAACTCTTTCTGTCATTTGAATCTCTAGAGAACCTTTTTCCTTTCTTGAAGTTCTTGAAACCCATCTTCTTAAAGGTCTTCACCATCAAAACAGCCATTTTTCTCATCTCTTCTTCATCATCCTCAGAGTCAGACAAATCAGAAGTGTTTGAATCATCATCAGAGTTTGATGATTCACTTTCAGAATGAATGACTAAAGCCTTTCCCTTTGATTTCTTCTTCAAGGGTTTCTCTTCAACCTTGAGAGCAACAGACTTTAACTTCTTGCTTGATCTCCTGTTTCTCTGCTCCATTTCCAATTCATGAGTCTTGAGCAGTCCATAGATTTCATCAATCTCAGTATCAGCAAGATCATAATTATCTCTTATAGTGGTTATTTTCACATCCCACTTTTCAGGTAGAGAAAGAAGAAACTTGAGATTTGAGTCTTCTAGATCATACTCCTTGTTAACTAATGACAAATCATTGAGTAGTTTACAGAATCTGTCAAATGCTTCTGTCATGGTTTCTTCAGACTTTGCCTCAAAATGCTCATACTCCTGTGTGAGTATGTTCCTTCTATTCTTCTTGATAGCAGCAGTTCCTTGACACCTAACCTCAAGTGCATCCCAAATTTCTTTTGCAGTTGTGCAGTTAATCACCTTATTAGACATAACATTGTCTAAAGCATTGTGAAGTAAATGCCTTACTTTTGCATCCTTAGAAATAGATGAAAGATCCTCAACAGTTAGATCTTTCTTTTCCTTTGGAATTACTTTTAATTCCTCACCAGCAACAGCAGCAGATAACTTTGTAGGGTTATGAGGACCTTCAAATATTCTGTCAAGATATTCTGGATCTGTAGCCTCCAGAAACATAGTCATCTTCACCTTCCAGATTGCATACTCTGCTGGCCGGAGTATAGGAACCCTAATTGTCTCATACCTACTCACAGTAGTAGGAGCTTTCTCAGAGCCTAGACTTGTTGGAGGAGGAATCTCTGACATGATTATAGTTGTGTTTGGATCTTAAACTGTAATAAAGTAACAGATTGGCTCTGATACCACTTGTTAGGCCGAATACACAAAATATAATCAAGTACTGTATGAGAGAATAACAAGAACACACGTTTTAGTACTTAAAAAAATTGTTTGGAATTAATAATTCTTCTCTCAGTGATGTAAAATATCACAGAGAGCCGCTTAGGTTATAATGAATGAATATTTCAATGTACGATACCCTTCTAGGGTTAACCTAACTGTATTTATAAAACATACAGCTTCTATTCAATCAGTAATTGATACTCCTACAATCAAGCTATACAATTGATATCAATTACGATTGCTACACATCTTCTAAGTCAACTCAATCTCTTTGATAGCTATCTGATCTTCAAAGATATTGCTTCCATGTTTATCTTCAATCATTGTTGACTTGTAGATGCTTCTGCTGAACAGAGTTTAACAAACTCTGTTGCTTCCATCAATCAGCGTTTGCGCTTCCATCCATCAGCGTTTACTCAAACTCTGACTGCTTCCAGCTTAAACTCTGATTTATCACTGTATCACTTAAACACTGATTAATATTTACATCAATTATATCTAACACAATCGGATCCCATGGAGCTACAGTTTTCCTTGCCTGACCAACCTTGTCTCCTAGATAGACAAAAGGGACCGTACCAACTTGACATCCCAGGATTGATGCCCATTCTTGCATCTCTGCATCTTGTCCTTGAACATCGAATAGCTGACTCTTGTTAAAGTTTATTGATAAGCCTGTAATGACTTGAAAAAGCAACAACACTTTCTTTATTCCATGAACTGATTTTGTGTTATTCTTTAGAAATATGATTGTGTCATCCGCGTACTGAAGCTGTGTGAATATATTAGGCTCGAAGGGAAAAGAAACCCCTTAAAAAAATCCCTTTCTCCCTAGCTTTTACCAACAGTCTGTGGAGAATTTCTCCGATATGATGAACAAATAAGGGGCCAGAGGATCCCCTTGTCTTAGGCCTCTCCTAGGTGTGAATTCCTTCGATGGCGATCCGTTTACTATGACTGACATCCTAGTGGACTTTAAAATTGATTTAATCCACCATATCCATTTTAAGCCAAAATTCAAACCTTCCATCGCATGGAATAAGCACTCCCAATTTACAGAATCATAGGCCTTAGAGAAATCAATCTTAAAAATGAGGCCAGCACCATCCTTCTTTCTTAAACTATGAATAACCTCATTCACCAAGATTATACTTTGGCTGATATTTTTGCCCTTAATGAATGCAGACTATTCTTCTGTGATTAGATTACCAATCTCTAGTTTCCGCCTGAATGTCATAACCTTAAGATGAAGCTTAAATAGGGAGTTGATCAAACTGATTGGGCAAAAATCAGAGATCTTATCTGGATTACTCTTCTTTGGAATAAGAATTATAAAGGATGAATTTGCCCCTCTTGGAACGACTCCTGAATGAAAGAAGTTTTCGAAAAAAACTTTTACTCGATCCGAAATGCGAGGCCAAAGTGCCTTTAACCAGCCTGCGTTAAATCCATCTGGGCCTGGGGCCTTTTCTGAGTCGCTATCCTTCAGAGAAATTTCAATTTCCTCCATTGAAAATGGTTTTTCAAGCTCCATTCTTGCAATTTGAATATTTGTCTTGGTGTTAGTACTAATGCAATTTTCAATCTCCTTAAATCAATCTTCGATTTTTCATGCCCGCTATCATTAATTCATTTTTCTATCAAACTCATCTTTATACTGTTAATATAATGAGTGTGATTTTAGTTATTGTGGGTACTTTAACATTAACCCATCAATTTTGGTTTTTTAGTTAGTCTTTGAATAAACAATAATAAATATAAAAATATCTTTTAACAGATTAGAAGTAGAATAAGTATTCGAATTTATAGAGAAAACATATAATAATTAGAAGTTCTAATTGAAGTATAATAAGTATTTATAAGGCATATGATTAAAAGTTCTATTGGAAATAGAATAGGATTTCGAATTTATAGAGAATAAGAGTTCGAATTTATAGAAACATATAATTATAAGTTTTATTGAAAGTAGAATAGGTGTTTGAATATATAAAGGAGACATATAAATATTTTTTAAAACTCCATATGTAATGAAGTTGGAATTTTGATATCGAACGAGAGCAGCTCGAAACGTGTTTAACGAGAAGACGACTCACTAGAAAAGATTGTATCAGCTATTAGAATTTGATATTGACGTTATAAATTTTATTTCATTTTAAGGATTCAATTTTTTATGGATAAATATTGTTTTACAAGTAATATTTGTAAAAGTTAGGGTTTTGTTCTCAACGAGAGAGCGAGAAAAAAAGTTATTTCATTAGATAAGTGTCATCAATAATATGTAATGAAGTTAGAATTTCGGTTCCAAATAAGAATGGCTCGAAACATGTTTTAGTGGGAAGATAAAATAAGACGTTTTAAAGAGAAAATAAGATGTGTTTTAATTTTATAAAACTCTATAAATTTTACAAAGTCTAAATAAAGTATAAATTGGAATTCACCCTATTTTTTAGGTTTTGATTTAAAGGAAAAAAAATTGTTATGTAAGATAAGTATTATCAATAATATGTAATGAAGTTGGAATTTCTATCCCACGAGAGCGGCTCGAAACGTGTTTAACGGGAAGATGGCTAACTGTAAAAGATTGTATTAGCTATTAAAATATCATATTGACGTTATAATTATTTTATTTTTAGAATTTGATTTTTATGGATAAACATTATCATACAAGTGATATATGTAAAAATTAGATTTTTGATCTTAACGAGAGATCGAATCAATACTAATAACCGTGTTTAACGAGAAAGCGATTTAAAAGAAAATATCATATAAAAGATGTTTGAATATATAAGGAATACATAAAATAAAATGTTTTATTGGAAGTAGAATACGAGAACAGTCAAGACGTCTTATATGATTTTTAAAAACTATATATCTTATTTCCTATAAATCCTTTATTTTAACTTTTTTATACAAGTTAATTATACTTGCATTAGAAAAATATATCCTTAAATTTAATATCATTACCCTAACGAAAATTCTTCGTATTAATTTTTTTTATATGTTAACATAACAGAAAGATATTCCCATGCGAAAGCTGTAAATAAATACAGGAATATCTATAATATACAGAAAATATAAGATGTGTTTTCATCTTTTAAAACTCCATAATTATTAGAAAGTTTAAAGAATAAGAATATTGGAATTTACTCTCTTTATATAGAGTTAGTATTTTGGTTTCAAATAAGAGCAGCTCGAAACGTATTTAACAGGAAGACGGCTCATTAGAAAAGATTGTATTAGCTATTAGAATTTGATAGTGATGTCGTAATTTTTTATATTTTTACGGTTCAATTTTATGAATATGAATTATTATATAAGTCTTTATAATATATGTTAAAGTTGGGATTTCGATTTTAACGAGATAACGGCTCAATCGAAAGAATGGTGTTTAACAAGAAATTGATTCATCAAAGAAGATTTTATTAAAATTTAAAATTAATATTATAATATAACGTAAATGTATTAAATTTTTTTGAAGATATTGTAACGCCGCCGCAAAGCGCGGCTTTATCGACTAGTTAATGAATATAAGACTATATTAATCAAAAAATGTTTTATAAAATTAATTTTTAGAACGAAAGTTTCTTTCTTATATAAGGTAAAATACTTAAATATTTTTTTAGTGGATAATGTTTTCGAAAACTACATATTTACCAATCTAATCTCAAAAAAAAAATACCATATTAAAAATAATTTAAAGATTTTTCGTAAAATTTGCCTTGTCTTCTTTTACTTCATTGTTAAACTAAATTATAAATAAAAATAGAAAACGCTAATTGTTTAAAAATTTATTATTATTATTATTATTATTATTATTATTATTATTATTATTATTATTATTATTATTATTATCATCATCATCATCATTATTATCATTATGATTATTATTATTATCAATATTTTGAAATACCGAAAAAGATACCAATATGCCAAAAATTCCATTATTTTTATTATCAATCTGTCGAAATGTGTTGAGATATATGTTTCATTTTGAAATATAGTATTACTATCTTGAACAAATTCTAATTTGTATATATAACTTTCCTCACAGATCAAAATTTTAAATCCATATTTTATATGTTTTGATAGATAGAAAATGACGTTTAGAAGCGCCAAAGGAATGCCAAGTGACACACAACTATGTATTTATATTTATGATATAGTTTTTTTTATAGGCAAAGATTTTATTATAATAAGCCATAAGGCCAGGCATGTTACATCCACTGATACAAATTTCCACTGATACAATTCCCACTGAACATACTACTACTGAGATCTTCACTGAAATTGGTCTTCAATTTTTAGTAATGCCAAACACCGAAAGAGCAATTCCAAGATCACAGTTCAGAACCTTTGATTTAATTATAGTTGGTTTCTAGACCGCATCAATCACGATTTACGATCTAAAGACATTATAAGAAAATTAATCAGCCTTAGTTGTAATTATAGTTGGTTTAAAGATCGTATCAATCACGATAAACGATCTAAAAACACTATAAAAAAAACTATAGAACCCGAGTTCTATATATAGTTGATTTCTAGATCACATCAATCACGACTAATGATCTATAGAAACTATATTAATATAGAGCCCGAGTTTTATTATAGGCGGTTTGTAGATCAAATAAGTACAGAATGACAATCTAAAGACACTAAAGAGATTTAGAGCCAGAATTCTAATTATAGTTGGTTTTTAGGTCGCATACTACACTAAATATTCCACTGAATGTTACGAATCACTAAAAGCGACCAAAAGACACTATAAAAAATTGAACATGGATTCTATCTATAGTTGATTTTTAGATCGCATTAATCATTATTAGTGATCTATAAACACTATAAATGCTTATACTTGGCTTCTAGATCGCATTTGTCAATAATGACGCTCTAAAGACACTATAGATTAAGAACCGGGGTTCTAATTATAGTTGTGTTAGGTCGAATACACAATAAGCAATCAAATACTGTATGAGTAACTTAACAAGAACACACTGTTTAACAATTAAAAACTGTTTGGAATTAATAATTCCTCTCTCAGTGATGTAAATATCACAGAGAGCTGCTTAGGTTACAATGGATGAATATCTCAATGTTCGACTACCCTTCTAGGGTTAACCTAACTGTATTTATATAACATACAGCTTCGTACAAATCAGTAACTGATACTCCTAAAATCAAGCTATACAATTGATATCAATCACGATTGCTTCAGTCTTCCAAGTCAACTCAATCTCTTTGACAGCTTTCCAATCTTCAAAGATATTGCTTCCATATTTATCAATCTTCAAACACTGTTGACTCTTCAGACAATACCGCTACAGAGTTTAACAAACTCTGTTTGCGCTTCCAGTCAGTGTTTAATCAAACTCTGACTGCTTCCAGCTAAACTCTGTTTTCTGACTTTAGCTTCCAAACACTGTTTTCATCAATCATTTCTAACAATCTCCCCCAACTTGTCCATTAGCAAGAATGTACAAGTTTTACAGTAAATGATGATGTCAAAACAAATACAAAGTTTACAGTGTTTAACATACAAACAGAGTTTAAGCTATTACTTAACAAATTCTACATGAAATAAGAAAATTCTTACAGACTTTAATCTCTAATCTCTTGAAGATCAGGCACTGTTCTGAGATAGTCTATAAGCAACCTTCTTTCAGCATTTTCAAGCTCTATCTGCATAGCTTCTTTGATTTCTCTCAACTGAGGATCATTCTCATCAGTTTGATAGATAGCAGCTCTAAGATCATAGATTTTGTTTCTTCTCATTTCATTTCCCAGCCTGATGTATTTCAATTCTTCAGACCTCACATTGAAATCCAGAACAGTAACTCCAAGATCAGTCTTTAGCTTTGTAGTCCCCTTTTCCATTTCTATCAAATTTCCATCCCAATTTCTGTATTTAGGAACATACTTACTGTTGATTTTCATTTGTCTTCTTGCAAGATTCTGAATCATTCTTTGTCTAAGCACATTTGCCACTGACTGAGCTCTTTGATTTCTAACTCTGAAAATATACAGGACATATTCAAGTTCTTCAGCATATTTTAATTCGATATCCTTTTCAGAGACTTTAAATACTGTTCCATCAGCCATGAAATATAACAAGAAATCCTTTTCTAGACTCTTTTGATGTACAAGCTGTACTGACTCCAGTTTGTCTAAACTCTCTTGAATGACACCACCTCCTGGAACAGACAGTGAAGAAGGATCTCTAGGACCAACATATTGTCTTTTATCTCTGTGTGAACCTATCCCTTCTTTGTTGTATCCAACTTTACCAGATAAAGCTCTACCATCAGAAAAATCCATTGGAATTGTAGTTTCTAGTCTTGGATCATGAGGAGCACCTCTTTTAAATGTTGATTTCAACTGAGAAGACAATAATGGTGTGGTCACAACTTGTGCAGCAACGGAGGTTGTGTTTTCATTCTTCTGTACAACATGTGTATCAACAGAGGTTGTAACTATACTTTTCAGCTTTTGCTTGGCTTCTGCATCTGTTGGTTTTCTGAATACTTGCATTCTTTGATCTGTACCAACAGGTTCTTTGATTTGAATACCTTTAAGAACAGGCTTTGCAGCTTTAGCAACTTTCACATTCTTCTTTCCTTTTTCAGACTTTAAAGCTTTCAGATGCTTTTCTTGTAAACTCTTCTCTTCAGCTTTAGCATCTTCTATGGTCACTCCTTCTGCATTCTCTTCCATGAAAAGCTTAACAGCTAACTCCTCATCAGTCTTTGGGTTTGATGTTAATTCCAAACTCTTGGTCTTTGAAGTACCTTGAGTTTCAGTATTTATTCCAACAGACTGTGACTTAAAAGATTTGCCAGATCTCAGAGTTTGCCTTTCAGAGTTTAAAACCTTGCTCTTATCACTTGCCCCTCCATCTCCAGCATCATCCTTTTGAGTCAGAGTTTGAGAAACTTTGCATTTAGACTTAGTCACTCTCTCCCCCTTTTTGACATCATCAGGAATTAGTATTGATGTAATGAGCTCTAAAGAGTTTGCAATTGAATCCACTTTAGCAGATAAAGCAGTCTGATTTTCTTCAACCTTTCCTAGCCTGGCAAAGAGAGTGTCTTGAACTTTGGACAGCTGAACAGCTTTTATTTTGGACTCTCTTTCCATCTTCAACTCTCTTGACTGAATCTCAGTCTTCAAGGAAGCAATTTCGTGTTTAGTGTCAGCAAAATTTCCTTCCAGAGTCTTGACTTGTACCACAGTTGCTTTTAAACAGGATAAGATTTCTGGATTTGAAATTTGCTTTGCAGTTTGCTTAACAAACTCAGATGCTCTCCCTTTTGGAAAAATGCAATCTTGTTTATACCAATTTTCAGCAGATTTAGCAAGATGCTCTACTTCAACAGCATGTGATGGACAAGGCTGAGCAAAAGGTGTATGTTTACTATCTGTCTGTGCAGGTGCACTCACAAAAGAATCAGAGTTTGCATCACTGTCAGATTTATCTTCATCACTTACACCTTGAGCTTGACCATCTTTGAAAGAACCACTGTGCTGAGCAGTGTCAGCCACAGTTTCTGCAATAACTTCTGCAACCTTTTCAATAATCACCTCATGTTGCACAGGCTCTGCAACAGAGTTTGCCTTAGTAGCTTCATCACCTTTGTCTTGAATTTGAGAAGATACCAGCTCTGTGTGTGATGCCACAGCTTCAGGAACATGTACTGCAGGCTCATCAGCTACACCAGGAGCTTCAACATGAACAATAGGTGAGACAGGATCAAGAATTGATTCAGGAACATCATGTACTGGTGACAAACCATCTCTTTGATCCTCTTCTACAGGCATTTTATCCTCTGTAGGTATTTCAACAGTAACATTATCCTCTGCAGGCATTTCAACCTCTGCAGGTATTTCTACTTTGTCATCCACAATATTCTCTGCAGGCATATCAACTTTTGCAGGTACTTCAACATTCACTGTATCCTCAACAGTAGGTGTTTGCTGTGAAACCACCTCTGGAGCTTCAACAACATTCTCTGCATCTGAATCAGAAAGAATTAGTCTCCTTTTCTTGATTGGCACAACAATCTCCTCTTCATCTTCACTTGAGCTTTCTTTTGGTGGTGAAAGTGAAGGTCTGTTTGCATGTTGCTTCATTCTTCTAGTATAAACAGCTCCAGGTAATGTCTGTTTAGCCTTTGAATGTTTAGTGTTTTGGGCAGTGTGTTTCTTTCTCTTTGGCTTGGTTTTGGCTAGTTCAGTAGGTGCTGGCTCAGAGTGTAAGGTATCAGTGTTTAAAGCTTCAGTGTTTAATGGTTCAGTGTTTGAGGGTGGAGAGTTTATTGGTGGAGAGTTTAAAGTTTCTGGTTGTGGTTGTTGAGATGTAGTAGGTACAGTAGTTGTGGGTGTTGGAGGTGTTGGTTCAGAGTTTATGGTTTCTGGTGGTTCAGGCATTTGTTGTGGTGATTGAGGGTCTTGTGGTTGGTTCACATAGTTTTGTAAGGCTAAAGGCATAAACAACTCAGGTATTTGCTGTTTAGTGACATCTTTGTTTGTCAAATCAGTGAACATTCTCTTAGCAACTTGAAAAGGCTGAATTACATCAGCTTCATCAATTGGAATGTTAGGCACACATGCAGTAAATAGCAATTGACAAAAACGAGCAAAATAAACAGTAGTAGACTCAGACAATCGCTCTCCCAAGTTCATTAGTACTAGTCTACCAAAATCGAAGTTACCTCCATATAGTAGAGCATGACCAATTTGGAGAGTATCCAGAGGCAGTGCATCCCAGTTTGTTGTCTTCTTTCCAAAAGCCCTTGTTATACAATCAAAGAAGAAACTCCATTCCTTTCTCAAACTTGGCCGTCTCAAAGACCCTATCTTGTTCAAGTTTCCTGCACATCCAATTTGCTCCAACATTGTCCTCAATCTATCATGACCAACAACACTGTAAGAAGTGTGTGTCTCAAAGTCCAAAGCATCCCTGACAGTGGTTGGAGTAATGATATACTCTGATTCTTCATGAGTGAAAATGATTGTTGGAGTGCCAGCCTCTCCTCCATCATCATATTCAGAGTTTGTCCAGAAAGTAGCAATCTGTGAAGCAGATAATGTTGGTGGTGCAGTTAGAGCCGTCCCTATCTCAGAATCGTTCAAGAAGTTTTGGAACAAGTGAAACGCCTGTGGAGCATTTTCATTCTCCAATGGTGCTGCATAGTTACTAGGGAGAAAAACTAACCCTGCTGCATCAAATGCTTTAGTTGCCATTAGTAACAAGATACGAAGATATTCAGAGAAAAGATGTATATGCACTGTAAGTGTTTATCAAAAAGTGAAGGAGAGAATAAGAGAAGTGTGAAAATGAATGAGTATGTAAGTAACTGTGAGTGGGTGAATGTGAATCGATATGGAGTGAGAGACTAAAGACGATTAGAGTAAGATTAAAACTCAATCGTTTATTTAGTAAAAACGCGCAACTGTTGAAGAGTAGTGTGTGAGTGGGACACAATCATGAGACACGTGTCAAACAGCCAATGGATCACTTAATAATTATCGCTGTTATTCCTATAATCACGACACTTAGACACATTAACACTAATTAACAGTTGTCAACCACCCCAATTACTTCAAAATAATCAAATCATCTCAATAAAACTTTACCTCAGAGTACTTAACACAACTCAACAGTGTTTATCAATTTTCCAACTTTATCACTAAAACCCTTTCAAAAATTGCACAGTTGTGAATATGAGTGTGTGTGAAGCAGAGTTTACTGAAATCAATTTTTAGAGCATCTAATATTTCATAAAATCCATAACAAACAGTTAATAAACACTGAATGCACAAACTCTCATATTAAACACTGATTGTTTGATGAATGCTAGACTCTGTAGTTACTGTAATACAGAGATCTGAAAACTTCTATTCCCTTTGATGTCCATGATTATCCAAGTAAGCACACAGTCTTTAAAGACAAAAATATCAAGAGATAGAAATCAGAGCATCATTCAGTGAATAACAGTCAGGAACTGTATAACCTCACAAACTCTCAAAGCACACAAGTGTTTAGGTGATGTGTTTACACTCACATTCAATCAGAAATAGCAGAGTCTACCATATGCTTGAATGTCCACCAATTCTACACTACTTTGAGTACATGTATTCACAAATCAAAAGGACTTTATTCAGGGTTTAAATGGAGTAAGATCAAACAGATGAAAAGAGATGTTTTATTCAAGAGTGACTTCAAGCTGAGCATCTTAAGAGAACAAAGTGTTCAGTCACAGTATATATTTGTACAAGATCAGTATATATGCTCTTTTTCTTTTTTTCTCTTTTTTTTTTTTTTTTTTCATATATTTTTTTTATTTATTTAGCATATATACTGAGTAAACTTTTTCTTTTCTTGAGAAACACTCATCTGTTTAAAAAAAATATTTAACTGCTCTTAATACTTCAGAGTATAAGAAAAATGAGCAGTTAATAAGGCTCAAAGGGGTTTACTAAGGATGGAATTTATGAACAGTGTTTATACAGTGTTTGTACAATGTTCAAAAGAATTTCGAACAGTGTTTGAAAGAATGGTAAATCCTATTGCCTTTATCATTTTCATGCACACACATATCCTGTAGTCTCAAAATGGTTTAATACAAGTTCTAGAGAAACATACTACCTGATGAATATCACACAACAATAAATACTGATTGATAGAAAATGTATCAATCACTGATTTGGCTCAAACTCTCACATGGTGTAAACATGAATCTGAATTCACCAAACTAATCACTGACACATCTCAAGTTTTATGATTTTCACAAGTACAAACAAGGAATCATCATGAACCATACCTTTGGAAACAGAATGTCACTGATCAGAGTTTAGAGTTCATCAATAACCAAAATTATTTATGAGTGGCCATGCACACAATATTCATAGACTCAGAGTTTAGGACTAAATAAACTAAGAGATGCTATAAATATGAAACAGTATCATGCTGTGTTAATTTTCTGCACAAAGTCTGATTAGATAGCAGTGACTCAGAAAAAAAATCATGATTTATTTACTGAGAATCATGCTCCATACAATTTTCTTCATTGGTGTTTTCATTCAGACAATAATCAATTCTGAATTCACTGAGTGTATCTAACATGTTAACAGTATTTAACAGACAGACATGCTGACAGAGTTTAAAAAGATTTAAACATTAGCATGCAGAACAGAGTTTAATACCAAGGTTCACATAGCACTTAACAATGTTTTAAATCATGAGCAATGAGTTTTTGAGTCTAACCAACATCTCTAGTCAAAACTAGAGACCATTCCTAGTTCATTGACCAGTCTTGTAAATGTGGCTTCACTCAATGGCTTGGTGAAGATATCTGCAAGTTGTTGTTCTGTAGACACAAAGTGAAGCTCTATGTTGCCTTCCTCTACATGCTCTCTGATGAAGTGATACCTTATGCTGATGTGCTTTGTCATTGAATGTTGCACTGGATTACCTGTCATTGCAATAGCACTTTGATTATCACAGTAAATAGGTATCTTGGAATACCTTAATCCATAATCCAGCAGTTGATTCTTCATCCATAAAATCTGTGCACAACAGCTACCAGCAGCAATATACTCTGCTTCAGCTGTAGATGTAGATATTGATTTCTGTTTCTTGCTATACCAGGAAACAAGTCTGTCACCCAGAAATTGACAACTTCCACCGGTGCTTTTTCTGTCTATCTTACATCCAGCAAAGTCTGCATCAGAGTAACCAAGAAGTTTAAACTCTGATTCCCTTGGATACCACAGCCCCAAAGTTATAGTGCCCTTCAGGTACTTGAATATTCTCTTTACTGCTGTTAAATGTGGTTCTCTTGGATCAGCCTGGAACCTTGCACACAAGCAAGTTGCATACATGATATCAGGTCTGCTAGCTGTCAAATAGAGCAAAGAACCAATCATTCCTCTGTAACTTGTCATATCTACTGATGACCCTGCATCTTTGTCCAATTTTGTTGCAGTTGCCATGGGAGTTGTTGCAGATGAACAGTCAAGCATACCAAATTTCTTGAGAAGGTTTCTGGTATATTTTGCTTGATTTATAAAAATTCCATCATCTGTTTGCTTCACCTGTAGGCCTAGAAAATAACTAAGCTCTCCCATCATACTCATTTGATATCTTGACTGCATGAGTTTGGCAAACTTCTTACAGAGTTTATCATTAGTAGACCCAAAAATGATGTCATCCACATATATCTGAACTAAAAGCAAGTCACTACCATTTTGGAAATAAAACAGAGTTTTGTCAATAGTACCTCTGTGAAATCCACTTTCTAGTAGAAATTTGGCAAGGGTTTCATACCATGCCCTTGGTGCCTGCTTAAGTCCATAGAGTGCCTTGTCTAACCTGTAGACATAATCTGGATATTTTGGATCTACAAACCCTGGTGGTTGTTCCACAAACACTTCTTCTTCAAGTTTTCCATTCAAAAATGCACTTTTCACATCCATCTGAAACACTTTGAATTTCATGTGGGAGGCATATGCTAGAAAAATCCTGATTGCCTCCAATCTAGCCACTGGTGCAAATGTTTCATCATAGTCAATTCCTTCCTGTTGTGAGTAGCCTTTTGCAACCAGTCTTGCCTTGTTCCTTGTGATAACACCCTCACTGTCAGTTTTATTCCTGAAAACCCATTTAGTACCAACAATGGATCTGTTCTTGGGCCTTGGTACAAGTGTCCACACTTCATTTCTTTCAAATTCATTTAGCTCTTCTTGCATTGCTGTTGTCCAGTCAGCATCTTTAAGAGCTTCTTCCACTTTCTTTGGCTCAGATTGTGACAAGAATGCATGAAAAAGACATTCATTTGTTGTTGCACTTCTTGTCCTTACTTTTGCATCTGGATCACCAATAATCAAATCAGGTGTGTGAGATTTAGTCCATTTTCTTGCAGAAGGCAGATTGCTTCTGTCATCATGTGATCCTCCCCCTTGATCCATGCTCTCCTGATTTTCCTGGTGTCTTTCCTCATTTTCAGATGCTCCCCCTGAATGTGACTTCTCAGAATTTGAATGATCAGAGTTTGAATCAACAGTGTTTGATTCAGAGTTATCATTTGAGTCACTATCAGTGTTTGAATTTTCACTTTGATGTGATTCTTCATGCTCCCCCTCAACTGGTTCTTCCCTTGTTTCTGATTGAATAGTTTCTTCAGTATTTACCAGTAGAGGTTCAGAGTTTAGATCAACAGAGTTTGACACATCAGTCTTATCAGAGTTTACTTTTTCAGAGAATAAATCTTCATTTTCAAAGTGCAGTTGATCATGTTCATTTACATCTTCAAGTCCAGTTATTTTCTTGTCATCAAATGACACATGAATTGATTCCATGATCACTCTAGTTCTCAGATTATAAACTCTGAATGCCTTTGTTGACAGTGGATAGCCAACAAAAATACCTTCATCTGCCTTTAGGTCAAACTTGGTCAACTGTTCAGGATGAGTCTTCAACACAAAGCACTTGCATCCAAAAATATGAAAATATTTTAGATTTGGCTTTTTCTTCTTCACCATTTCATATGGTGTTTTACCATGCTTGTTGATCAGTGTTACATTTTGAGTAAAACAAGCAGTTTGAACTGCTTCTGCCCAGAAATATGTTGGCAACTTTGCTTCATCTAGCATGGTTCTGGCAGCTTCTATCAAGGTTCTGTTCTTCCTCTCCACTACACCATTTTGTTGTGGAGTACCAGGTGCAGAAAACTCTTGTTTTATCCCTTTACTCTTGCAAAATTCTTCCATAGATGAATTCCTGAACTCAGTTCCATTGTCACTTCTGATTATCTTCACTTGATGCTCTGACCCTTTTTCCAGTTGAGTTACATGTTCTGTCAGTGTTAATGAAGTTTCATCCTTCTTTGCAAGAAAATATACCCATGTGAACCTGGTATATTCATCAACAATGACTAATGCATATTTCTTCTTTCCAAGAGACATCACATTCACTGGACCAAAAAGATCAACATGTAGTAGATGATAAGGATCAGCAATTGAAGACTCAGATTTACTTTTGAAAGATGTTTTTCTCTGTTTGGCCTTTTGACAAGAATCACACAGTCCTTCTACATTCAACAAGGACTTTGGTAGACCTCTTACAAGATCATTCTTGATTAGCTCATTGATGTTGTTCAGATTCAAATGAGAGAGTTTCTTATGCCATTTCCAACTCTCTTCACTGGACATCCTTGTAGACAGACACACTGCTTTGCCATCAGTGTTTGTTGACAATTTGATTTCATAGATGTTATTGTGTCTGTTTCCAACTAGAGCAACTTTCCCTGTAGATTTACTGATCACTTGACAATATTCAGGCTGAAAATCTACATGATATCCTCTGTCACAGATTTGACTCACAGATAGCAAATCATGCTTGAGTCCTGGAACAAGAGCTACATTTGTGATGATGACATTTCCAAGATTAATATTGCCATATCCCAGTGTATGTCCTATGTTGCCATCTCCATAGGAAACTTCTGGGCCAGCCTTCTCCTCAAACTCTGATAGCAGGGCTTTATTTCCTGTCATGTGTCCTGAACATCCACTGTCCACGACTAGGGTACTGACCCTTGTGCCCTGCAATCACAAACAATCACTGATTATTAGTTTTAAGGATCCAGACTTGCTTGGATCCTTTGGCTTTCTTAAATCTGTTAGCTTTTGCAGCGGAATTCAAATTAACAGAGTTTAAGCTAACTTTTTCAGAGTTTACATTTGCAGAGTTTACTTTAACCCATTTCAAATTTGGTTTGGGTTCATAGTAATTATAATAAATAGCATGATAATCTCTGCAAGTGTAAATAGAATGCCAAGTACTTCCACAGTGTTTGCATAAAGTCTGTGGTCTAGTTCTCACATAATCACTCTTTACTGCAGTTTTAGAAGGCAAAGAATTAATGTTCTTATTCTTACTGCAGAAACTAGCAAGATGATTAGTGCTACCACAATTAAAGCATGTTTTTCTAGGGGCTAATGAAGCAAGCATTGGCTTAATTCCTGATGTGATGCCTACTTTTCCATTTTTGTTTTTCTTAGGCAATCTCTATTTGTTGACAGATTTTATCTCCTTAAGCTTATGCTTGAGTTGTTTATCTGTCATTAAACCAATGTTAGCCTCTTTAACAAAAGTTTTAGCATATGACTCCTTAACAGCCTTTTTCTGTGCTTCAGTCTTAGGTCCACCTGTTCCCATGACATTACCTTCAGATGAATAATGTGGTCTTTTCTTTACCTGATTTTCAAATCTAAGTTCATCTCCTACAGAGTAACCTAGACCTACTGTGTCTGACTGAAACACTTCTTGAGTGTCTTTACCAGAGTGTGTCCAAGTTTTAATGATGTGTTTAGTATCCTCCAATTCTGATTCTAGTTGCTTATACTTACCTAGCAACTCCTGTTCAATAAACACTGCATCATCTCTCTCTTTTTGAATTTTATTCATGTTCTCTAACTGTTCCTCAACAAGTTTATTTCTTTCTTTGAGTTGAGAACACTCAGACTTTATCCTCTCATTTTCTAAAGTCTGATCCCTATAGCTGATATGCAATGCTTTAAGATAAATTCTCAATTCAGTTATATTATCAGTATTATAAGCATAGGTAGTTGGAGGTACCTTGAGATCATCATTTTCAGTCTGAGTAGTAGCCATGAGAGCATAGTTGACTTCCTCATCTGAATCTGAAGTGTCTGCCCAATCTCTGCCTTTGGTGTAGAGTGCCTTTTCAGTTTTACCCTTCTTGCACTCTGGAGCATAGTGTCCCATCTCCTTACACTTGTAGCATTGAATCTCAGACTTATCTTTCTTTCCAGATTTGAAGTCCTTTCCCTCAGCTTTCTTGAAATTCTTCTTGTCAGACTTTGAGTAGTCCCTTGAGAATCTCTTTCCCTTCTTGAAGTTCTTGTAACCCATCTTCTTGAAGGTCTTTACCATCAATGCAGCCATTTGCATCATCTCTTCATCATCTTCAGAATCAGATGAACCATCTGTGTTTGAGTCAGCATCAGTGTTTGATGACTCATTCTCTGAATGGATGACTAAGGCTTTCCCTTTTGCCTTTCTCCTTGATGCCTCCTTCTTTGATGGTTTCTCCTCAACCTTGAGTGCAACAGATTTTGACTTTCTACTTGTTCTTTTGTTTCTCTGCTCCAATTCCAATTCATGGGTTTTGAGCAGCCCATAAATTTCATCAATCTCTGTTTCACCAAGTTCATAATTATCTCTAATAGTGGTTGTTTTCACATCCCACTTTTCAGGTAGAGAAAGAAGAAACTTGAGATTTGAGTCTTCTAAATCATATTCTTTGTTAACCAATGACAAATCATTGAGCAGTTTACAGAATCTGTCAAATGTTTCTGTCATGGTTTCATCAGACTTTGCCTCAAAGTGCTCATACTCCTGAGTGAGTATGTTTCTTCTGTTTTTCTTGATTGCAGGAGTTCCTTGACACCTAACCTCAAGTGCATCCCATATTTCCTTTGCAGTTGTGCAATTAATCACTTTATTAGACATAACATTGTCTAATGCACTGTGAAGTAAATGTCTCACTTTTGCATCCTTTGCAATAGATGAAAGATCCTCAGCAGTTAGATCTTTCTTTTCCTTTGGAATGACCTTTGCCTCCTCACCAGCAGCAGCAACAGATAATTTTGTTGGTTTGTGAGGACCTTCATATATTCTATCAAGGTATTCTGGATCTGTAGCCTCCAGAAACATGGTCATTTTCACCTTCCAAATTGCATATTCTGATGGCCTAAGTATAGGAACCCTGATTGTCTCATACCTACTAACAGTAGTAGGGGCTTTCTCAGATGGTGGAGGAATCTCTGCCATTGATTACTTTTGTGTTTGGATCTTTAACTGTAATAAAGTAACAGATTATGCTCTGATACCACTTGTTAGGTCGAATACACAATAAGCAATCAAATACTGTATGAGTAACTTAACAAGAACACACTGTTTAACAATTAAAAACTGTTTGGAATTAATAATTCCTCTCTCAGTGATGTAAATATCACAGAGAGCTGCTTAGGTTACAATGGATGAATATCTCAATGTTCGACTACCCTTCTAGGGTTAACCTAACTGTATTTATAGAACATACAGCTTCGTACAAATCAGTAACTGATACTCCTAAAATCAAGCTATACAATTGATATCAATCACGATTGCTTCAGTCTTCCAAGTCAACTCAATCTCTTTGACAGCTTTCCAATCTTCAAAGATATTGCTTCCATATTTATCAATCTTCAAACACTGTTGACTCTTCAGACAATACCGCTACAGAGTTTAACAAACTCTGTTTGCGCTTCTAGTCAGTGTTTAATCAAACTCTGACTGCTTCCAGCTAAACTCTGTTTTCTGACTTTAGCTTCCAAACACTGTTTTCATCAATCATTTCTAACAAGTTGGTTTTTAGAACGCATCAATGAAAAATGATAATTTAAAAACACTATAAAAAATTCTGAACCTGCAATCTCTTGTTGCTCTTAACATCTGACAACATCTCCCTATCCACCTCTGAATCTTCTACGAGAACTGCCCGATCCACAAATGAAGAACCACCATTATTCCTTGCAAAAAGGGCCTCGTTAAAACCCCACAAGAGTAAAACCCAATGGGAAAAAAACTCAAGGGGTAAAAAGAGTGCCCTCTCGCTGAATGATAAGTGGATTTATATCCACTTGGAGCGTTCCATATCGGCTTAAATTGGTGTACTTGGACTCAAGTTTGTGGTATTTTTGATGTGTTTTGTTTAAATGTGCAGGTTTGCAAGGATATCGATTAAGGTTGCCGTTTCCGTCAAATTTGAAGTTGATTTGTGCAAAGGGAATGAAGTTTGGAGTCAAGCACTGAGATCTTATGATGATTCCAAGTAAAGATAATTGACTATGGAAGCAATGGCAAAAAGAACGGAAGAAAACGGCTCAGAAACGAAGAAAACGGAGAAAAATCAGTGTTCGGCAGGAAGTTTACGCGCTGGGAGCGCGTAATCATGCGCTGGGAGCACGTGGTACAGTGATTTTACGCGCTGGGAGCGCGTAAATGCGTGCTGGGAGCGCGTAGAAATTCTGCCAGATTTTTGGATTTTTCTTTTGGCCATATCTTGAGTTCTACAAGTCCGTTTTGGGCGATCTTACAGTCCACGCAAAGCTAACAAGATTCTCTATCATTCTAAAGTGGCCCAGAGGTCCAATTACAATTGGAACGGTTAAGAAATATTGAAGAAAAGTCAGCTATGAATTTTCCTTAAAAACAGAATCAGTTTAGGAAACGTATTTTGTGCTAAACTGCAGAAATTCTATTTTAACTCTATTTTGGGGAATTTTTTGCTGGGAAAGACTTCTAGAGCCTATATAAACACATCCTACCATTGTAATTTTGTATCATCATTAGTTAGCATATTATAACATAGAATTCATATCTTGTTTCATTATCATGGTTTCACTTGATCCCATGATGACGAGAGGTTCAATTACGAACTAATCGTTGTCATGGGATTCTAACGGATTCATTGTCATGGTTTCACTTTAAAGATCTGTGTGTGATGTATATTTGATATCCTCGTATGGTTGTGCTTTATGAATTCAGATGCGTAGCTAACATCTAATTTGTTAATCTCTTACGAAATGAGAGTGGATCTTGAGATTTAGAACTTGCCATGCTAGCATAGGATAGGTTGATGTTTTAACATCATGATTTGTAGCGTAAATAGAGATATTATGCTGCCCTATGTGATCTTAATAGACAACTTGTTCTTCAACCGTTATGTTTTCAAATCTTATAGAGATATAGGGTCTAAGCATAATTGGTGTCTATTCATCTTCTATCATTTTGTGGATGTATGTTTAGTTTGGTATTCATATACTAAGAAGTAGCGTATACTTGTTTCGTGTTGTCTGATCAGATATCATAACCATTGCATATAGTTATTAAAGGCGTCAAATCTAAGCAAAGTATTTAATGAAGTTAGGATCCCATGTTTTCTCTTGCATAAGTAATTCGATTTTAATTATCATTAGTTAAGTAATTCTTGGTTTTACTAAATTTCTTTTTAGTTAAATTAGATAATCAAAACCCAATATTGTTAATTGTCTTAGCAGTGCATAATAACCATACATTGTTGCATAGGTACAAAACTGAATTAAAACCATAACCAGATCTCTGTGGGAACGAACTTGACTTATTCATATATTACTTGTGACCACGTACGCTTGCGTGATTGAGTGCAAACAAGTTTTTGGCGCCGCTGTCGGGGATCATCGGTGTTTTATTTTTAGTTTATGTGCTTGTCATCAGTGGTCGTTAGAGTTCACTAACTCGGATTGTTTTTCTCATCTATTTTTGTGTTGTTCATTGGTGTTTCAGGTGATGGAGTTTCTAACTTACTATGGAGTTCAGCAGGTGGCTAGTGTTTGTGAGCTATGTGCGGGCGCACATGAGGCGAATCAGTGTGCTATCTCTTATGAATCGGCATACTGGAGCAACAATCAAGGTGGCATGCTACAACCACAACAGCTTTATCAGCAGTATCCAGGTCAACGTTATGGAGCACAGCCTTACAATCACCAGAATTTTCAGCAACAGTATGCCCCATGGCAATTTCAACCTTCGGGTTTTCAGCAATAACAGTCATATGCTAGTTTTGGGAATTCCACTTATGACAAATCTGAATTAGAAGAATTGAGGTTGATGTTAAAAAGCAACGTTGTATCGTTTAAGACCTTGGAAATTAAGATTGGGTAGATTACTAATGCCTTATTGAGTAGGCCACAAGGGACTCTTCCTAGCGACACGGAGGCTAATCCAAGTAAGAGGGAAGTCGAAGAATAGGTGAAAGTAGTTACCTTGAGATCTGGAAGAGTCACGCATGATCAGAATTCAGTAGCTACGGAAAATGAAGAAGTTCATATTCAACAGGTTGAGAAATCTGCAGGGTCAGAAATTGAGAAATCTGATTTGGCAGCTGAGTAGTTGGACGGTGAAGTGGAAAAGAGTAAGAATCATGTCGAAAAAGCTTCTCCGGAGCAATCTACAAATATCAAACAGATCTACCCTACTCCTCCATATCCAAAGAGACTCTTGGAATTTCCGGTAGAGGAGGAAGAGTGTTTTGGCAAGTCGGACCCCTTAGACAATGCTTCACAAGGAAAGTCTGATACTGAAGGTGAGGAATTAGTCTTGGCTGATCTCTGGGATTCTAAGGTGCTGGTTGATGAGGTGGTTTCATGGTCAAATCTTGAGGATAGTGCAATTGAGTCTTTTCTTGAGGAAGATATTTTGTTAGACTATGAGAGCAATAAAGAACTTCATGAGTTATATAGGAATTTTACTTTTGATGAGATGTTAGATGAATTAAATGCTATTTGTTCTAAGCATGAAATTCAACTTGAGGAGAGTTCTTTTGATCCTAAGTCTGTTGTGAAGACTTCTATTGGTGAACTACCCACTTTCGTTCCTAATCCGTATATTTCCACTTTTGCTCATTCTTTGGTCGTTAATAGTGAAAATAATCATGTTGAAGAAGCTTCCAGACTCGAGTTTAAACCGTCAGATCAACTAAGGTATGCATATTTGGGTCAATCATCTACTATGCCTATTATTATTGTTGCTAACTTGTCAGGTAGTGAAGAGAACATTGTTGCTGACACCTTTGAAGAGCAAAGAAGGCGAAAACTTGTTATCAAGGATGTAGCACCAGAAAAGATAATTAAATGGCCATATTAAGCTACGGTGTAGATATTTTCAAGAGAAAAAGCCATGGCCATGTCTAGCTAAAGACTTTAAACAAAGGCGCTTCGTGGGAGGCAACCCACGTGTTTCGGTATTTTTAGGTATGTTTCCTACTATCCCTTGTAGTTATTTCCATTCAATGCGGACATTGAATCTGTTAAGTTCGGGGGTGATTTGGGGATAAGTAGTGTATAGTAGTGATTTTGTGTCATTGTGTTCATGTAGGATATTATATTTTGCATATTAGTAGTAATTCATGCATGTTTGTTCGTATTAGTTATGTTTGTTTCATATAGGACATTCTATTTTTATTTTCGTATATCATGTGAGTCCATTATAGTTGCATTTTCATGGCATGCATATTTCATGATCCCTTAGGACGAGCTAATTCTGATTGGTAGGTAGACGTTTAATTGAGTGTGGTAATGATGAGTAGAGGGTTGATTTATAGTTCCTAGGAATTGACTTGCATGTTTCAGAAACAAAACTTTTACACAGTCTCATTGGGTGCTTTTGGGCTAGGTTAGGGTCATGCTTGTTTGGATGTTTTGAGATTTAATCACTTGTTTATATTTAAAATTTTCGTTATTCCCTTGATGGCGTAGGATCACTAAAATCTAAGTTTAGGGGAAACCAGGGATTTCATGCTAGGTGTCAAATGGCTAGTAGCCGGCTCATATTTATATGAGTAGTGTAGGGTTGGAAATGAGAATTCTCATTCTAGATTGCATAAAAAAATCAGAAAAGAAAAAAAAAGAAAAAAAGAAGAAAAAAAGAAAGAAAGAAAAAAGACAAAAGTTTAATTGTTAAATGCAGAATTAACCAGAGTGAGCTCTTTAATACTCGAGTAATTAAGTTTGAGGGGACTTGGTCCTAGTAACCTAAAGCCCTTGTGGTTTGGGATTGATGACCTAACACTCGCTACATGGGTATTATTGTATAAGCCTTTTGGGGTCTCATTCATTGCACGGTTAAATAAGCATGCGTATTGTATATAGTAGTATGTGTCGTAGTGTAGTAATAAAGCATGAATTCATGGCTAACTTGAATGAGGATGGAGGTGTTTCTAAGTTATGAAGTGTCTACAGTCTATTCTATTCATAAACCTGTGATTGTCTTGGCGAAGAATGAGTATGGTTTTGATCTAGTTTTGGGAGTATTTCTGATGAGCATCGCACACACGCACGTTTCTGTTCATGTATTGTTAGTATACGGGGACTTAGTCGAGCTCTATTTGGAGTTAGTTGCATTCTTTGAGATATTTGCTTGCTAGTTGGTTTTGGTTAGTTTGAAGGGGATCGTTGCATTTTCATAATAGTTGCATTCATGCATTGCATTGTTTTTGCATTGTTTAGTTAGATGGATTTTATGGGTACATTCACTATAGGCCCTCACGAGACCTTACTCGTCCACTAGGGCTGCCTAGGGGTTTAAAGGGCTTGTTGCATATGCCAAATGCAACTGTGATCATCTACGGAAGTGGTACTAGTTAGTTAGTTCTAATTGTTTATGCTTGAGGACAAGCATCGGTTTAAGTTTGGGGGTGTGATAAGTGGATTTATATCCACCTGGAGCGTTCCATATCGGCTTAAATTGGTGTACTTGGACTCAAGTTTGTGGTATTTTTGATGTGTTTTGTTTAAATGTGCAGGTTTGCAAGGATATCGATTAGGGTTGCCGTTTCCGTCAAAGTTGAAGTTGATTTGTGCAAAGGGAATGAAGTTTGGAGTCAAGCATTGAGATCTTATGATGATTCCAAGTAAAGATAATTGACTATGGAAGCAATGGCAAAAAGAACGGAAGAAAACGGCTAAGAAACGAAGAAAACGGAGAAAAATCAGTGTTCGGCAGGAAGTTTACGCGCTGGGAGCGCGTAATCATGCGATGGGAGCACGTGGTACAGTGATTTTACTCGCTGGGAGTGCGTAAATGCGTGCTGGGAGCGCGTAGAAATTCTGCCAGATTTTTGGATTTTTGTTTCGGCCATATCTTGAGTTCTACAAGTCCGTTTTGGGCGATCTTATAGTCCACGCGAAGTTAACGAGATTCTCTATCATTCTAAAGTGGTCCAGAGGTCCAATTACAAATGGAATGGTCCAGAAATATTGAAGAAAAGTCAACTGTGAATTTTTCTTAAAAACAGAATCAGTTTAGGAAACGTATTTTGTGCTAAATAGCAGAAATTCTATTTTAACTCTATTTTGGGGAATTTATTGCTGGGAAAGACTTCTAGAGCCTATATAAACACATCCTACCATTGTAATTTTGTATCATCATTAGTTAGCATATTATAACATAGAATTCATATCTTGTTTCATTATCATGGTTTCACTTGATCCCATGATGACGAGAGGTTCAATTACGAACTAATCGTTGTCATGGGATTCTAACGGATTTATTTATGAAGCTTTAGTATCTTGATGCTTTAAAGATCTGTGTGTGATGTATATTTGATATCCTCGTATGGTTGTGTTTTATGAATTTAAATGCGTAGCTAACATCTAATTTGTTAATCTCTTGCGAAACGAGAGTGGATCTTGAGATTTAGAACTTGCCATGCTAGCACAGGATAGGTTGATGTTTTAACATCATGATTTGTAGCGTAAATAGAGATATTATGCTGCCCTATGTGATCTTAATAGACAACTTGTTCTTCAACCGTTATGTTTTCAAATCTTATAGAGATATAGGGTCTAAGCATAATTGGTGTCTATTCATCTTCTATCTCTTTTGTGGATGTATGTTTAGTTTGGTATTCATATACTGAGAAGTAACGTATACTTGTTTCGTGTTGTCTGATCAGATATCATAACCATTGCATATAGTGATTAAAGACGTCAGATCTAAGCAAAGTATTTAATGAAGTTAGGATCCCATGTTTTTTCTTGCATAAGTAATTCGATTTTAATTATCATTAGTTAAGTAATTCTTGGTTTTACTAAATTACTTTTTAGTTAAATTAGATAATCAAAACCCAATATTGTTAATTGTCTTAGCAGTGCATAATAACCATACATTGTTGCATAGGTACAAAACTGATTAAAACCATAACCAGATCTCTGTGGGAACGAACTTGACTTATTCATATATTACTTGTGACCACGTACGCTTGCGTGATTGAGTGCAAACAAGTTTTTGGCACCGCTGCCGGGGATCATCGGTGTTTTATTTTTAGTTATTTACTTATCATCAATGGTCGTTAGAGTTCACTGACTCGAATTGTTTTTCTCATCTATTTTTGTGTAGTTCGTTGGTGTTTCAAGTGATAGAGTTTCTAACTTACTATGGAGTTCAGCAGGTGGCTAGTGTTTGTGAGCTATGTGCGGGCGTACATGAGGCGAATCAGTGTGCTATCTCTTATGAATTGGCATACTGGAGCAACAATCAAGGTGGCATGCTACAACCACAACAGCTTTATCAGCAGTATCCAGGTCAACATTATGGAGCACAACCTTACAATCACCAGAATATTCAGCAACAGTATGCCCCATGGCAATTTCAACCTTCGGGTTTTCAGCAACAACAGTCATATGCTGGTTCTGGGAATTCCACTTATGACAAATCTGAATTAGAAGAATTGAGGTTGACATTAAAAAGCAACGCTGTATCGTTTAAGACCTTGGAAATTCAGATTATGCAGATTACTAATGCCTTGTTAAGTAGGCCACAAGGGACTCTTCCTAGCAACACGGAGGCTAATCCAAGTAAGAGGGAAGTCAAAGAACAGGTGAAAGCAGTTACCTTGAGATCTGGAAGAGTCACGCACGATCAGAATTCAGCAGCTACGGAAAATGAAGAAGTTCATATTCAGCAGGTTGAGAAATCTGCAGGGTGAGAAATTGAGAAATCTGATTTGGCAGCTGAGCAGTTGGATGGTGATGTGGAAAAGAGTAAGAATCATGTTGAAAAAGCTTTTCCGGAGCAATCTACAAATATCAAACAGATCTACCCTACTCCTCCATATCCAAAGAGACTCTTGGAATTTCCGGTAGAGGAGGAAGAGTGTTTTGGCAAGTCGGACCCCTTAGACAATGCTTCACAAGGAAAGTCTGATACTGAAGGTGAGGAATTAGGCTTGGCTGATCTCTGGGATTCTAAGGTGCTGGTTGATGAGGTGGTTTCATGGTCAAATCTTGAGGATAGTGCAATTGAGTCTTTTCTTGATGAAGATGTCTTGTTAGACACTACGCCATAAACGGCCTATAGCAACCCCCAAACTGTGTTACCATAGACCCCTGTTTGAAGTTACCATAGGCCAAAATAGGGCTATGGTAACACTTCAGCTGTGTTAGGTTCTCAGCAGTAACTACAGGTATCTAAGGTAACATCAAAACACAGGCTAAGGTAACATAGCAAATGTGGTTACTAAAGACCTCTATAGCAACATCTTAAACAATCTATAGCAACATAGTTTGTGTGTTACAATAGATGATACAAATTTGCACATGGGCAATTGTGGGGCCCACATACGGGGTCCACATCTGGGTGGGAACCATATGTGGGGCCCAAATTTTTATGTAATAAAATAAAAAAATATGCAATTTAAATGTTGCATTTCCTAGCAAAATAAAATTAACCACAATGCAAATCTTATTTTCATTCACCAATAAAATAATCTAACAACATCATCCAAGTTACAACACTAAAGTCTTAGCTCCAAGTTACATCTTCTACAATAAAAAGTAATTACTAACAACGTTATTACAAGTTCCAAAAGTAAACAAAAAAGCATATAATAAATAGTTCCAAAAATAAACAATGCAAATCCTCCGTATGCTTTAGAATGCTCTTAACATTTACTTTCTTATACTCCTCAGCTTCTTTGATGATCTCTGGCTTGGTCATTCCAATACCACTATCAATGATAGTCAAGGTATTGTTGGCCTTGTCTGGAATAATGTGGATAAAGAACTCTGGCTGAGCATCTAGCTTGGTCTTGTCGGTCAAGCTTTCAAAGCGGATTTTGTCAAGAGCCTGAATGCAATCAGGTAAACATTAGCTAACTAATATGACTTAAATTCAACTCCGCTGCTGTGTTCTGTAAGCAAGAGACTTAGAGGCTGTAATGGTGCGGTTGAGCAGACATAAAAAATAAACCAGGTCGATAGGTACTATATCTAGCATCGATTAGTGAGATAATTTTAAAACTAAGTGATCAAACAAACAGAGCCTAAGTAGTATGAACATTGGGTGAAGGAGGCTCTGCAGGTATTTTGGAGGCTAACATAAATAGTATAACAAAATATATAGCACAGATAACATTATCAGCAGCTACCCCAGAAGCCAGAACTGAAGGTGAAACGCCAAGTGAATCTCCGATTGCAACATAATTGACCGCTGCAGCCATCAAAAGGATATAAAAAGTTAAAATGGTGATGAAGTGAAAGAAGAAATAGTCATTAGCTTATACAAGGAGTAAGCATCCTAACTAAACAGAGTTGGTAAATGTAGTTTTAAAGTTGCAGCGTCAACAATCCACAGGAAAACCTGCTTCTACTCCATGACAGGCCAGGTTACAATCAAGCAGCAAAAGAAGTAGTGGAAAAGAGTACAAAATCCAGGTTGCATAACATTAAAAGAAGCATCAGTACTTTATTATAATGAATATAGATTGTTCAACTAAAAAGTAAAAACGACAAGAGGCTATATACTTCCATGTCAACTTCCAACTCATGTTCATGCAGAAAGTAAACTAACAAGTAAATGAAGCTTTTATTGACGTATATCAACTGGTTTCCATAATAGGGCTGGTGAGGAAATAATATGCACCGAGATGACATAAGTGTTATCTAATGAAATATCAGATCAGTAATGTCCATTTATAGTTCTCTGTCAATGACATTTCTGGTGTGTAATTCATATTAATTTGATGATTTTCATAATAAAAGATACTAAAATACAATCATTTCCTTCAAGTGTATACTACGTAAAGTTTATATGTACCAGAACATAAAACTTCAGCCTCTTGTAGTGATGAATAGAAAGTCTGGATTAGCATAACTATCTAAGAGTAAGTAGACTATGGTAAGATAATAAGTTGCAAGTGATTCAGCAAGCCCAAGACAAAGATAAGAAAAGAAAGCTGCTACAAACAAGAACTATCAGCAGGGATATTACCACCTGTAACGCGGCCTATAGTAAGCATATTACCATTTGGCTGGGCGTAAACAAGACTCCCAGGGGTTTTCGAATTCTGATTCATGGCAAAGAAAATACAACAATCAGTATTCCCATCTTAAGCTTTTAAGTCAACTGCTAAAGTGACATAAGCTGGTTGGGAAAGACCAGACACATTAACCATAGAATGAAATCAAATTAAATCTCATATTACCATGGATCGGTGTAGTTTAATCTAAAAAGTGAATCAACTTGGACCCTCTCAAGTGAAAGATTAAGCTTTTGATTTCTTCCAAAAAGATTTCGATGATGAATTGCACAGCTGTATCAAGGATTAAAAAGTGAATGGCATACTCAGTAATAGGGAAGAACATACTTTGCATGGACTCTAAAGTTAAATGGTGAACAATCCATGTCAAACACATAGGATAGGAGGCAAGCCATATCTTATAGGAAAGAATTAGAACCAGGAATGAAAGGAAGATAACACACTTTTGCTCATGCTAATGTTCATGTAAATGCTTTTATTCTTGAAATTGCAGCTTAAAAAAGATGATGAGGTTGTCATAAAACTTATCTGAACAGCATGTTATCGCATTATTTCTCTAATGATCACCTTTCATATGATATATTTTAACAGGCTGTGGAACGATACTAACATCTCCATGATACCCATTGTTAGCACAGTATCCACATCTCTTTTCCCTTGAAGCATACTGTAGACCTAGATACAACATACAATGATGGATAAAGATCATGTCAGTGAGCTAATGTAGCCATTAGCCAATGATATTCTTATAACAGATGTGGAAAACTTCCCCTAGATTTCATCTAATGAAGGTAAATGAGAATAGAGTATACAATCAAAAATATTTAGAAAACACATCAGTTTGAGCAATCAATGTAGATGCTAATAAGTGAGCCAAACTGTTGGCTTTTCTAAAATCAGTTTGAGCTAAAAGAATATCTCTTAGAACTACTTCAAATTGTTGGCTTTTCAAGATGATCAAACCTCTTAGAACCCAACTTTTTATAACACTCAGCAAGTGGATCATCTAGGATAGAACCTCTCATGTTTCTTACAAGGCGTGAAGCTGCAACGATGTTTCTAACAGTCTCGAAAGCAGATGCAGCCTACACCAGTGAAAAACAACTTAAATCAGATATCCTATTATCACCAATTCCTCACTCTAGATTACAACAACGAAATGATTAAAAATTCAATCTTTACACAAACCCACCCAACAAAAACCCATAATTTCATATCCAAAAATACACATACCCCATTCAAATTTACCTAATTAAAAGCATATAAACCACTAAAAACAAATGAAAATTATATATACAGACCTAATTCATGCATTTATAAAGTTACAAATCAAATTGATATAGATACACACATACCCAATTCAAATTAACCTAGTTAAAAACAAAAAAAAACAACAAATCGAACAAGGGTTTCGAACAAATTGAGTAAATACATACATTAGATAGTAATACATACTAATTGATGAGCAAATTGAGTCGATTTTGGTGAATCAAGCACTGCAAACGAACAAATCGAACTAGGGTTTTAAACAAATCGAACCATTAGAGCTTCTTCACGAGGTGACGATTTGGCTTTCGGATGGGAGGTTTTATTTTTAAGAAATCAAATTAGGGTTCTTGATGAACTATGAGGGAAAAGAAGCTATGGGGGGGGATCTGAAAATAAATCTAAGGATGGAATGAATTTTGGTATTGGGGGGAAGGAATAAAAAAGGCACGCGGGGTATTTTTAAATTTTTCGTTAAACTTTACATCGGTTAAATTTTGGTTGCTGCTCTTGAAATATTTCAAACCCCCGCCCAAACAAATCAACGATATCAGTGTCCATATTTTTTTCGAAATTATTAAATATTATAATTTTCTTTTATTTTGTTGATATTAAAATTACAATATTATTTAGGGAAAAAATTGTAACATTAAATTTATAATTTTAATTCATTTGAAAATTTTCAGTTATTACAAACTTTTATTTTCGACAATTTTTTTTAAATGATTTCAATCAAAATTTTTGTGAATTTAGTTAAAATTTAATATTGTTTGGATATTACTTTATTTTAAAACCTTTTTATGTGAAATTTATAAACAAAATTTAATATTTATGAAAAATCAATAATTTGATTATTTAATGAAATATTACGTTTTAAAATGATTATTTCAATGATTTTGTTAAAATTAATTATTTTTAAAGTCAAATAATTATTAAATCATTAATTTTAAATTAAATAAAAATTTTGTTAATGAATACTCTATGGTAACACACCTCATGGTGTTACCCACTGTTAACACATTTTATAACTAAAGTAACATACTTTTGTGCCTATGGTAACACCACAATCAAAAGGTTGCGATAGGTAAAAATTTTCATAGCTATGGTAACACTCTTAGTGGTAACACCCATGCCAAAAGGTTGCGATAGGCCATCTATGGCGTAGTGTAGACTATGAGAGCAATAAAGAACTTCATGAGTTGTATAGGAATTTTACTTTTGATGAGATGTTAGATGAATTAAATGCTATTTGTTATAAGCATGAAATTCAACTTGAGGAGAGTTCTTTTGATCCTAAGTCTGTTGTGAAGACTTCTGTTGGTGAACTACCCACTTTCGTTCCTAATCCGTATATTTCCACTCTTTCTCATTCTTTGGTAGTTAATAGTGAAAATCATCATGTTGAAGAAGCTTCCAGACTCGATTTTAAACCGTCAGATCAACTGAGGTATGCATATTTGGGTCAATCATCTACTTTGCCTATTATTATTGTTGCTAACTTGTCAGGTAGTGAAGAGAACATTGTTGCTGACACCTTTGAAGAGCAAAGAAGGCGGAAACTTATTATCAAGGATGTAGCACCAGAAAAGATAATTAAATGGCCATATTAAGCTACGGTGTAGATATTTTCAAGAGAAAAAGCCATGGCCATGTCTAGCTAAAGACTTTAAACAAAGGCGCTTTGTGGGAGGCAACCCACGTGTTTCGGTATTTTTAGGTATGTTTCCTACTATCCCTTGTAGTTATTTCCATTCAATGCGAACATTGAATCTGTTAAGTTTGGGGGTGATTTGGGGATAAGTAGTGTGTAATAGTGTTGCCCAGTAATTAACAATTGTAGAAGGGGGGTTGAATACAATTGTATAAGATTTTCGACTTAAACAGAAATAATACAAGTATGAATCAATAACAGCTTTATTAATTCTGATATAAAACTGTTATAAACTCTCTTAAGAAATTCTTATGTTCTTAAGAGCTGCTAGGTTACAAGATAACTCGTGTAAGCGATTACAATAATGTAAAACCTAAACTGTGTTTATATAGTGTACACAGTTATACTATCAATTACAAGATAGTCTAAATCAATTACATATAACTCTGAATGCATATCTTGTATGATAGCTGCCTTCCTATAAATTAGGAACCGACAAATCAATCTTCCTTGATCCCTGGTCTGATGAGAATCTTTACGAAATACTGACCAGCTTCTAATACTGACAATACCTTCATACTGACATCGTATTACTGATGACATCATCATCAGTATCTTGATCAGTAACAATCCAGATCCTGATATCACTTGAATCAATATCTAACAATCTCCCCTAATTTGTACTTAATAAAATAAAGCACAAATTATTTGATTCAATGATGTCAAAAACTCAAAACAAAAATCTATAATTAATCTTCAGGTTCAGTCTCAGAAATCCTTACAAAGAAATTACTTATCTGCAAGAAACTTGATAATAATTCCTCTTCCTTTTCTGCTAGAATCTGAATCAGTCTTTTCTTCAGACTCCTGAGTTCTTCATTGTTCTTATCAATCTGATAAATACCAGCCCTGAGATTTTGAATTGAGCTTCTTGGTAAATTCAACTCCCCTAACAGTAAATATGCAAGATCTCTTCCACCAGGATTCAAAGATAACTGTTCTTGCATCAGAATTACTTCTTTAACAGCTGAACCCTTTTGCATTTCTACTTCTTGTCCTTCTATGTTCAAGTACATAGGAGTATAATTACCATCATATCTTGACCCTCCGTCCAAATATCTGGATTTTATTTTCATGAAGATCATGGTACACCAGTTTTTGTAAACACTGGCTTCTCTATCAGGAATGCTTCTATTTTCAAGCAAATAGAGAACATATTTCAGCTCTTTTGTTGACTTTCACAATACATCATGAATGCTCAGCCTCTTGACACTTTTGTCTTTCATGAAGTACAACAACTTTTCCATCATCTTACCATCCATCTTGCATGCAACAATCGCAACAGATTCAAGTTCCCAAAGATCATCAACAGATAATTTGTCACCCAATCTTCTAGTAAGAAAATGTTGATCTGCTTGAAATAAAGATATGAATTCCACATCCCTAGAGCCAAATCCTCCTCTATTGTAAGGTTCCAGTCCCTTCAGATCAAAACTCATCTTAATCCACCTTGGTGAACCTTTATCAAACTTAGAAGATTTTGCTTTCTGAAGTCCAGGAATCATTGGAGGTTCTGAGATTACTCTTCCAGACTTAAAAACAACTGGTCCAGCATACTTCAATTTATCAACTTCCATCCACTTTTTCCTTCTCTTCTTTGTTTGTGGATCACTAGGTTCTTCTTCTTCCTCTTTCACTTGTTGAGATTTATCAACAAATAAATCCTTTTCAGAATTAACCAGCCTTCTGAAATATTCTTTGCTAGCTCTTTCAACAATATCATTTACACTGTTTCTGACTTCTCTAGATTTTCTAACATCACCAGTATCAAAGTCAACGATCTCATTCTTTGCTTTTTCAACTCTCTTTCTTTTTCTCTTTAAAGGAGTTTCTTCTTCTTCTGTACCAGGCTCATCAAATACATTTGATGATGGAAAATATTCAAGAGATAAAGGAGTTTTCTTCTTTAAATCTTCAGTAATCTCCTCTATTCTGATTCCACTAGACCTTGTCTGCCTTGTACTTACTTGTACAGGTTTCCTTCCTCTGCCTCTATTTCTTCCTCCTCTGCCTCTTCCTATTCTTGCAGTAGGAGCTTCCTTCTGTCTAGCAATCTCCTCAAAAATCCTGTTTTGTTCCTTTACAATTTCACCAGTAGTCATATCAGGATTTTCTTCAGAAGTTAAGTCAAGTGCCTTCTTAGCATGATACTGATGAAACTTATCACTGTTTCGATAAACAAGTTCACTTCCACCAGATTCAGTGATAATTTCTTCAAAGAGATGAGGAGCATCTTGTACATCAGTAATCAACATATCTTCATTACCTTCAAGAATTATAGGAAAAGTTTGCCCTTGACCTTGAACAGATGATTAAAATTGTTCTTATGTCAGGATTTGAGATTTAACAACTGTTGTCACGGTTCTTTTTCCAGATTCAGAAACATGAGTTGACTGATTAGTTTGAGTTAGAGTTGAACTCCTCCCCTTTACCAAACCAGCATCAGAGGTTCCTTTTCGTTTTCCATGTTGTTGTTGAGTACTAGGACCACCATCATTTCCAGAAGTATCATCCTTTCTCACAACTGGATTAGGTGTACATTTTGTTTTGACTACTACCTTCTCCCCCTTTTTGACATCAGCATCTTCTTCAATAAAGAAAGATAAGATAAGCTTGAGAGTTTCATCAATAATGTCAACTTTAGATTCCAAGACATCCATTCTTGACTCCATCCTCTTTCCAAGTACTGTAACATCACTGGAAAGAATACAAAATTGAGAAGCAGTAGTAGATATAGAAACAGTTGAATGAATATCAGCTTGAACTTTAGCATTATCAGCCTTGATAGAATCAATCTCAGTCCTCAATCCTTTTGCTAGCAGAGCATTAGTCTTGATAAGAGCCTTAAGCTCAGGAGTAGACATCCTTGTGGCAATATGACTGGAATGAAAAAGAGCATTATAGAAATTCATCTCAGTATCCGGCTGATTCCATTCAGTATCCCATTCATATCCCCTTGCAGCTTGAGTATCAGCAGGAAGTGTAGAACTGTACTCCCCTCTGAACTCTTCTTGAGTAACAGACTGCATGTACCTACTTGAAGACCCATAAGCAGATGCTAGAATTGCTTTTATGGCTGCCTGCATTTGAATTGCCTCAGGATCATCTTCAGCATGATTATCATCATCATCTGAGCTATCATCAGACTCAGGAAGTTTATCATCCACATTATCTTCAGGATTCATAACTCCTTTCAATCTCAAATCAACAGTAGATGGACCTGTTGGTTCCTGAAGACCTGCAGTAGGAATAGAAATATTTCCTAGATCTCTCTTTTCTTTTAAAGTGATCCCATCACTTCTCACAGCATCACCTAAGTTACTTTCAATAGTAACTACTACCTCTTAAGAAGTTTTTAACTTCTCACTCTGTTCTACCTCACCTTTTGCCAGTTTAGGAGACTGCCTCTCTTCACTCTTCTTTTTCTCTAATTGTTTACTCTCAGTCTCACTAGAAAGGTTCTGGCTCAACAAATTCAAAGAAATAAGAGGTGGCTGAGAAGAGTGGTCTGAAGTCATACAGATAGAGGTATCCCTTGTATCAGGTCTATCTATAATCATACTATTAGTATTAAGAGAAGTAGAGATAGAAGTGTTACCTGAGGAAGTGATTAAAGATTCCATTAGCCTTGCAGAAAGTGGCTCGATAAGCAATGGAATATTTGGATCAGTAGTACTTGCATCAGGATTGACAACTGCAACTAAAGCATGACTTGCATCAGTATTTTCTACTAATGGTTCTTGTGTAGTATGAGGTTGTGAAGCTTCTTCAACACTTTGAGTCAAAGGTTCTTGTGTGCTTCCCTCATATGCAGTGTCCTTCAGTATATCATCACATTAAGCAATATGCTTAGCATGAACAGCTTTATCTGCTAGACTTTGAACTAAGTCAAATTCAATTTCAGAAGCCCCTTGAGCAATGTCAGGAAACTCCTTTGCTGATGTGATCTTGCCTGCATCTTCACTTTGAGAAGATGGTTCTTGTGGGGCAGGAATATTCTTGTCTTCACTTTCCCTTTGAGAAAGTGGTTCTTGTGGGACTATTCCTTCAGCAATGTCTGCATCCAAACTTTGAATGGATGGTTCTTGTGTGACTGGATCTGCAGTAGCTGCTGAACTACTTTGAAGTTCAGGTTCTTGTGGGCTAGATCCTTTCAGAGGTGATGTCCTCTATTTCTTTTGTCGTTCAAAAACTTTTGCTGTAGATTGTTGTTGCTTATAAAGAGGTGGTGGCTTTTGTCCAAGTTTGACAGCAATGCCAACAACCTGTTCTAGTGACATATCAAATGTCCTCTTCTGTGGTGTCGTGGAGACTGGGGAATCAGAGATTTCAATAGTCTTCACAGGTGAAGTACCAGGAGTAGAGATATTAAGATTAGTAGTTGAATCAGGAACCAATGATGAAACCAGATTCTGATTGTCTTCTATATCATCACCAAGATTCTGTATCTCCAGAGGAATGAAGTATTGACTCTTCTTAAGTAACCTCCTTCTTTTCTTTTGCTTTTCAGAAATAGCTAGTTCTTTAGGAGCTACTGCAATGACTTCTTTTTTCTTCAAAAAAACTGATAAAGGCAATTGTCATCATCAGAATCATAATCAGACTTAGAATCAATTTTCTGACTGAATTTCCTCTTTTCTCCTGTTTCCTTATACACCCCTATATCAATCAAAGATTGATCAATTTCAAGCACATATTTCTCTTTAACCAGGACCCCTTGTTCACCCCCTTGTGACTTCTTTTGAGAGTGGGTTGGAGTAGAGAAATTCTTTGACCCTGATTGTCTTCCAGACACATCAGATCTAGCTAATTTCTTTGATTTTACAACTGATGCCTTTTGTGAGACACTGAGACACCAGAGGTGGATGACTGTTTGGTAGTGTGTTTGGGTTGAGTGCTTTGGTCAGAAATAGGATGGGTAGTTTCCTGTCTTATAGCACCAGAAATAGGTCCAAGACCATCAGTTATAGATCCATAATGAGTAGGCATTCTCTTGGCTAAAAGAAGCCTGACCTCATTAGGAATAAATGCATTAGTACCTTCAAAACCATTTGCCTTATCACTTTTAAGCAAAGAGCTAATATTGTTAGCAGAAATCTTAAAGATAGACAAATCTGTATCATCAACAAATTCAACATTGGGACATAGGTATGAGAATATTAACTGAATAAATCTAATATACTCCCTCCGTCCCGTTGGGTTCTTTACATTGGAGGGGGACACGGAGACCAAGACAATGTTTAAAAAATGAGTAAAGTTAGATGAAAAGTGGGTAAAGTGGTGGGACCCATCAATATTTAATAATAGATTTGAGATAGTAAAGGAAAGTAGTGGGTGTAATAGTGTTTTTTATAATTAAATATGAGATAGTGGGGGAAAGTAGTGGGTGTAATAGTGGAGAAAACTTACTATTTTTGGTATGTAAAGAAATGAGTGGGACGTCCAAAAATAGAAACTGTAAAGAATCCATTGGGACGGAGGGAGTAGCAAACAAAACCACATTTATCTTTCTTTCTAGCAGTTAATGCTCGCAATATGAAAGACCCATAATCAAAAGGAGTTTCATAGATTAGAGAATACCCAATGTGAACTGAAGCAGTAGGTAAGGCATCAAAGTTAGACACCTTATTCAGAAAACACCTACTTATGGTATCAAAGAAGAAATTCTCTTCCTTCTTTAGCTTGGTTCTGAATAAATCTCCAAATTTCTTTGGTTGTCCATTGTAGCCCAACTTTAAAGAAAACTCCAGAAGAAAAGCATCATTAAGCTTTGCTGGAGTCTCACAATTTAGAGATGGTAGTTGGAGAGCTTTACAAACAACATCTGGAGTAACATGATGCGTAACACCATTGTATTCAAAACTCATATTTGGCCTTCCTGATTGGATACCTTCACCAAAGACAGCAGTACGCCACACCTGTATAACGCACTTAAAAGAAACTTTGGCAGGCTGAGTTAGAGCATAATTGATTGGACTTGAGGCCAAAAAATCCTGAATGATGTGAAAATCATTCTCTAGTTCCTGATGATCAAGAACTGCAGTAAAGTTATTAGGAGTAAAAGTAACACCATGAATTACCACTTTATTGTTTATGAATGCAGAAGAAGACATTCTTAATTAGAATGAGTAGGAATTTGTGGTTTTGAAATTTAGGGTTTGTGCTCGCATAAACTGAAGAAGATAGTTAAAATACTGATTGCTCGAGAATAATGAATCAATTTGAGACACTTAATTGATTTTAGACAAAACGAATGATTTCTCAGAGATAGGTGTCAGTAATTAACTCGTGCACACATAAGTAATGGACCAAATTACGTGTAAGAGTGGTGATAACTGCACGCGACACCATTTTCAAACTGTAAGTATATACTTACGTGAGTGTTACACACGCGCCCGCAGTTTTCGAGAAATAAGATTGTGATAAAAAATAAAACAAGGTAATTTGTTTTAATTTAAAGAAATTAGAACACCACAATTTAAAAATACCTGGTACCAACACGAGAATGTGAATCGGTTCATATTCTTGTTCCACTCCTTTCTCTATATAACGCCTAGAGACTTGTCCAATACCTTTTTAACCCTTCTTCTCACCTGCAAACTAAAAACTCTTCTCACAAATATCTTTGTAAAAGAGATGTGGAGTCTTACCATCAAAGAGAAGAATCTCCATCTCGTAGAGAAGAGAGATATTTTCAGCTACACTCGTGAAGAGTTTGATGCTTTCAGCTGGGAGAGACAACTTGAGACTCTATGGTTGCAGATGGATGCTGGTCTCGAAGAAATCGAGAAAGAAAGACCTGCAAAGGTGATTGACATCGATGCTGCCCTCCAAGCAACATTAGCATGGCTTTCGTATAAGACATCCTCATCCAAATCCATCAACCATTGTTAATGAATATGTCAGCAAAAACAACCTTATCCCTATCCACCTCCACCCAAACAAAGTGGAAAAGATGGGATCTAGGATGGCTGCTAACAATGGAGTGGTTTGGACTTCCTTTTCCTGTTGAATAGATTAGTGGATAGAGAACAAAAAGATGTAATCTATGAATGTACTCTCTTTCTTATTATCAATGAAATTTTTGTTTCTCCAATCTTATTCATTGTTTTCTACATTGAACTTGTTCTTCAAATAATTAAATCAAAAAAATAAACATGAAAACTAATTAAAGTAATCATCTTATTAACAAGTTCAAAAGTCACATGTCTATCAGGAAAACAGAACAAAAAATAGAATACTAAAATACATTACTGATAAGTGAAACGTCGCATTAGTATTCAATGTTTGACTGATGTCAGGATTGACTTTTCATTAGGATTCGAAGAGTATCAGTATTTGATCTTTCTCTGTTCTCAGAAACTATCATAGTTTACAATTCCCAGTTCATTCACCAACTTTGTAAACGTAGCTTCAGGAAGTGGCTTGGTGAATATATCAGCTAGCTGTTGATCAGTAGGAATAAAGTGTAACTCAATTGTCCCTTCCATTACTTGCTCTCTTATGAAATGATATCTGATACTGATATGCTTAGTAAGAGAATGTTGTACTGGATTTCCTGTCATAGCAATAGCACTTTGGTTATCACAATAAATATGTATTTTTGAATATGACAAACCATAGTCCATTAGCTGATTTCTCATCCACATGATCTGAGCACAACAGCTTCCTGCAGCAATGTACTCAGCTTCTGCAGTTGATGTAGAGATAGACTTTTGCTTTTTACTAAACCAAGAAACAAGTCTTCCTCCAAGAAACTAACAACTGCCTGAAGTACTTTTTCTGTCTATTTTACAGCCTGCAAAACCAGCATCTGAGTAACCACATAAATTAAAATCAGATTCCCTAGCATACCAAAGGCCAAGAGATGGTGTGCCTTTCAAGTATCTGAAAATCCTTTTAACAGCTATAAGATGTGGTTCTCTGGGTTCTGCCTGAAATCTTGCACATAGACAGGTTGCATACATGATATCTGGTCTACTAGCAGTTAGATACAACAGTGAGCCAATCATACCTCTATAATTAGTTACATCTACCTCAGTACCTTGATTAGGATCAAGCTTGGTAGCTGTAGCTATGGGAGTTGATGCAATAGAGCTGTCTTGCATGTTAAACTTTTTCAAGAGGTTCTTTGTGTATTTTGACCGATTGATAAAAATCCCATCATCAGTCTGTTTAACTTGTAGACCTAAGAAATAGCTCATCTCTCCCATCACGCTCATTTGATATCTAGACTGCATTAGCTTTGAAAACTTCTCACATAATTTGGAGTTAGTTGACCCATAATTTGCTGTTAGTTCAAATTTATGTTGATGATATCATTTTTGCAAAAATAATATCATCAACATAAATTTGAACTAACAGCAAATCCTTACCATGATTCAAATAAACCAAGGTTTTATCAATTGTACCTCTTTTGAATCCACTTTCTAGTAAGAACTGAGCCAATGTTTCATACTAGGCTCTTGGAGCTTGCTTTAGTCCATAAAGTGATTTATCCAGTCTGTAGACATAATCTGGATGTTTTGAATCAATGAAGCCAGGAGGTTGTTCAACATAAACTTCCTCTTCTAATTCTCCATTGAGAAAAGCACTTTTCACATCCATCTGGAAAACTTTAAATTTCTTGTGGGTTGCATATGCTAGAAAGATTCTGATAGCTTCTAATCTTGCAACAGGAGCAAATGTCTCATCATAGTCTATTCCTTCCTGTTGAGAATATCCCTTTGCAACTAGTCTTGCTTTATTTCTGATGATGGTGCCATCTGAATCTATCTTGTTTCTAAACACCCACTTTGTACCTACAATAGACCTTCCTTTTGGCCTTGGTACTAGTTTCCAGACTTCTTTTCTTTCAAACTCATTTAGTTCTTCTTGCATAGCCATAACCCAATCAGCATCTTTGAGTGCATCTTCAACTTTCTTAGGTTCCTCCTTTGATAGAAAGTTATGATAAAGACATTCATTTTGAGTTGCACTTCTGGTTCTAACACCTACTTCAGGATTCCCAATAATTAAATCAAGAGTATGACTTTTAGTCCATTTCCTTGCTGGTGGTAGATCATTCCTTGAATTTAATGCTCCCCCTAGATTGGTGTTATCTTCAAAAGAACTCGTATTGATAGAAGCTCCCCCTGAGATATTACTATCTATTTCTGATCTGCTGTCAGAATTGTCACTTGAATCTATTTCTGATGAATCTCCTCCTGATGTTTGATTTGTTTCAGTGTTGATGGTCTCTTGATGTTGCTCCCCCTCAACATTTGCATTCCCATCAATAATCTGTGTTTCATCAGTAATAACTGATTCATCAAGATTTGATGAATTATCAGTATCTGACAAGATTTCATCAAAATTCTTGGAGGCTTCATTGCAAAAATCAAATCATCATGTAAGTCGTCAGAAATTCCTGTAATCTTCTTATCATCGAAAGATACATTTATAGACTCCATGACTGTCTTTGTTCTTAGATTATAGACTTTAAAGGCTCTTGATGATGGATAGCCAATTAAGATGCCCTCATCAGCTTTAGTCTCAAATTTTCCAAGCTGTTCAGAATGAGGTCTTAGAACAAAGCACTTACAGCCAAATACATGCAAATGCTTCAAATTTGGCTTCTTTTCCTTGATCATTGATAAGTGGAGTTTATATCCATTTGGAGCGTTCCATATCGGCTTAAATTGATTGTCTTGGACTCAAGTTTGTGGTAGTTTTGATGTGTTTTGTGTAATTGTGCAGGGTTGAAGAAATATCGATTAAAGGTTTAGTTTCCGTCATTTTTGGAGCGTTTTGTGGAGTTGATTGATGATATGGAATGAAGAATGGTGGCTAATATCAACTCCTAAGAAGTATACAAGTCATTAAGGATGAAAGACGGAAGCTCATGCAAAAGGAACGGGAAGAAAAGGCGAAAAAATCAAAGAAAAATCAGTTTTCGCAGAACGGGAGCAAGCCGGGCGCCCCAGCCTTGTTTCCAGCACTCCAGCCTTGTTCCAGCAGATTGGCACGGCGCTTCAGGCGCGGGAACGGCGCCTCTGGCGCGGCGGATTGCTGCGTGGTGCGCGGGTGAAAAATCAGCCAGAATTTCTGATTTTGTTTTGGCCATATCTTGAGTTCTAGAAGTCCGTTTGAGGCCCGTAAGCTGTCCACGCGAAGATAACGAGATTCTCTATCATTCTAAAGTGGTACAGAGGTCCAATTACGTTTGGAACGTTCCAGAAAATCTGAAGAAAAGACAGCTGCGAATTTCCCTTTAAATCAGAGTCATTTTAGGAAACGTACTTCTATTATAATTCTGATTTGGTATTTTCTTGTTGGGCAAGATGTCTAGAGCCTATATAAACACATCCAACCCTTGTAATGTATCATCATTATTAGGATCATCATTAGGAGAAAAACCATTACATATCAATTACTTAGGTTTATTTGTATATTTTCATACTTTGTTTTTATCATGGTTTCATCAGATCCCATGATGACGAGAGGTTCAATTATGAAATAATCGTTGTCATGGGATTCTAACGGATTTATTTATGGATCTTTAGTATCTTGATGCTTTAAAGATCTGTGTGTGATGTATATCTTGATATCCTCGTATGGTTGTGATTCATGTGTTTAGATGCGTCATGAACATCTAATTTGTTAATCTCTTGCTAAACGAGAGTGGATCTTGAGATTTAGAACTTGCCATGCTAGCATAGGATAGGTTGATGTTTTAACATCATGATTTGTGGCATGATTAGAGATAATATGCTACCTTATGTGATCAATGTGGATAACTTGTTCTTCAACCGTTATGTTTTCAAATTCTATAGAGATATAGGGTCTAAGCATAATTGGTGTCTATTCATCTTCTATCTCTTTTGTGGATGTATGTTTAGTTTGGTATTCGTATACTGAGAAGTAGCGTATACTTGTTTCGTGTTATCCGATCAGATTTTATAACCATTGCATATAGTGATTAAAGACGTCAGATCTAAGCAAAGTATTTAATGAAGTTAGGATTCCATGGTTTATCTTGCAGAAGTAATTCGATTCCAATTCTCGTTAGTTAGTTAATTCTTAGTTGTTAGTTTACTTCTTAGTTAATTTAGTTTATAAAACCCATTATTGTTAATTGTCTTAGCAGTGCATAATAACCATACATTGTTGCATAGGTACAATACTGAATTAAAAACCAGATCTCTGTGGGAACGAACTTTTCTTATTCATATATTACTTGTGACCACGTACGCTTGCGTGATTTAGTGCAAACAAGTTTTTGGCGCCACTGCCGGGGACATCTGATAAGGAGTTACACCATGTCTATTGATTAGTGTAATATTCTGAGTGTGGCATGCTGTGTTGACTGCTTCTGCCCAGAAATATGTAGGAATTTTAGTTTCCTCCAACATAGTTCTGCCCGCTTCAATAAGAGTTCTGTTCTTTCTTTCAACTACTCCATTTTGCTGGGGTGTGCCTGGAGCAGAGAATTGTTGAACTATTCCTTTGTATTTGCAAAACTCTTCCATTGCTGAATTCTTGAATTCAGTTCCATTATCACTTCTTAAAATCTTGACTTTATACTTTGTGCCAGTCTCAATAAGTCTCACATGGTCCAAAAGTATCTCAGCTGTTTCATCCTTTCTGTGTAGAAAATACACCCATGTATATCTAGTATACTCATCAACAATTACTAGAGTATATCTTTTCTTACTGATGGACATTATGTTTACTGGTCCAAACAAGTCAAGATGAAGCATGTGATATGGTTCATCAATTGAGGATTCTGTCTTACTCTTAAAAGATGTCCTTCTTTGTTTAGCCTTCTGACAAGCATCACAAAGTCCATCTGGAGTATACAGTACCTTTGGTAATCCTCTCACTAAGTCTTTCTTTACCAACTCATTTATATTGTTGAAATTGATATGAGAAAGCTTCTTGTGTCAACTCCAACTTTCATCTACAGTCGCTTTACTGATGAGGCATGTAGAGTGTCCATCAGTATTGGTATAGATGTTGGCTTCATAAATGTTACCATGTCTTTGTCCAGTTAAAGCAACCTTCCCTGAAGATTTGCTGATTACTTCAAAATGAGTATCATAGAAGTTGACATGATAACCTCTGTCTGTGATTTGACTAACACTTAGTAGATTGTGTTTGAGTCCTTTCACCAGAGCTACTTTTTCAATGATGACATTTCCAATGATAATACTACCATATCCCAAGGTTTGTCCAATGTTGCCATCTCCATAAGACACAGTTGGGCTAGCCTTTTCCTCAAATTCTGATAGCAAGGTTTTGTCTCCAGTCATGTGCACAGAACATCCACTATCCATGACTAACACATTTTTCTTTTTACCCTGATTCAGAATCACAAAGAACTCAGTTAGAATTTTTAAGAACCCACACTTGTTGGGTTCTTTTAGCATGCAATTTAACATTTTTGGCAGCAAAAGTTTTCTTAACAAAAATGTTTTCCTTAGGATTACCTCCTTTAGAATTTATTTTGTTATCATCAGAATTAACAGATGCATGCTTAGAATTCACATTCTTTGTTTTGCCAGAATTTGCACTTTTATTGAACTTTGGCAATGGTTCATAAACATTGTAGTACAAATTATGATATTCTTCACACATATAAATTGAATGCCATTTACTACCACAATGAAAACAGGGATTTTGTGGTTTATAAAATACTATCCTATTCCAGTATTCTTCTTCTTACTCCTCCTGCAGTCAATAGCAAGATGATTAGAGTTACCACAATTAAAACATGTCTTTCTTGGTGCATTTGGAATATACTTATAATTATTCTCCTTGTTTATTCCAACTTTACCATTCCTGTTTCTTTTGACAGTTGAGACTCTCTTCTTATCTGTCACATCACAGATTTTATCTCTCAGTTGTTTCTTTGACAAAAGACCTACATTCTTGTTTTGGATAGACTTTAATTTAGAATTCTGTGCAGAAGTGGATCCCTCTTCAGTAATTGATTTGGGATTTTATGGATACACATAATTCACAAGCTTTAATCTTGTCTTTGTACTGTCTATAACATATCTATAGGTTTTTGGATTTGATGAGTCATTAATAACAACTCTTCCTGGATTTGATGAAACAACCTTTTCCTTGTTCTTTTTCTCATTCTCTGGCTTATAACCTAGACACTCTTTCCAGTTTTTATCTGTAATTATCTCGTGAGTTTTTGTTCCAGAGTGTGTCCAAGTTCTGAGTCTTTCATTAGCATCCTTAAGTTGCATTTCAAGTTCTTTACATTTAAACTCTATTTCAAGTTTCATGTGTTTAGCATTATCACATTCAATTTGAACTTCCTGCAAGAAAATTAACTCAGCTTCTAAATGATCATTTCTTTTAGTTACCTCTGCCATCTGAGATTTTATTCTTGTATTTTCAAGAGATTGACTCCTAAAGCTGATATGCAGAGACTTAAGAAAAGACCTTAACGCAGAGACATTATTTGTATCAAAATCAAACAAGGTTTCATATACCTTAGTTTCAGCAGCAGCAACAGTCTCATCAGTATTGGCCATTAGTGCATAATTCACCTCTTCTTCTTCAGATTCTGAGGAAGAGTCCATCCAATCCTTGCTTGATGAGATAAGAGCTTTGGTCTTTGCCTTTTTGCACTCAGTTGCAAAATGACCCATTCCATCACAGTTGTAGCATCTGACTTTTGATTTGTCAAATTTGCTGCTTTTATCTTCTTTCTTCTTGTACCTGTCTTTGTCAGCATTGAAGGTTTTCTTCTGGAACTTTCCTTACTTCCTAGCCTTTCTGAACTTCATCTTCTTGAAGCCCTTGACTATCATAGCAACCATCTCCATCATATCAGAATCAGTAGAGTCATCATCAGTATTAGAATCAGACTTAGCATCAGTATCTGATGATGAGTCATCAGGAATTGACTCCACGACTCTACTTTTTCTTGAAGAACCTTCTTCATCTTTTCCTTTTGATTTTGATTCAACATTCAAAGCAACATATTTTGCTTTGACATTTTTCTTGTTCATTCTCTGTTGAACCTCAAGATCATAGGTTCTTAGCATCCCATAGACTTCATCAAAAGACAGCATCTTCAGATCATATTGATGCCTTATGATTGAAGCTTGAGTATCCCACTCCTCAGTTAGAGCTCTTAGAAACTTGGTATTTGAATCCTCTGGATCATACTTTTTGCCAACTAGAGATAGATTGTTCAACAATGTTAGAAATCTATCATAGATATCAGTAAGGCTTTCATCAGATTTAGCATCGAACTGCTCATACTCCTGAATCAACAGAGCCCTTCTATTTATTTTGATAGATTCAGTGCCTTGACATTGAGTTTCCAAAGTATCCCAAATTTCCTTTGCAGTCTTGCATGCTATGAACCTGTTTGACATGACATTATCAAGACTGTTATGCAAAATATTTTTTACCTTTGCATCTTTGAGCACTTGTGCCTTTTCTTCTGGAGTACACTCACTCTTTGCCTTGATGACGTAGTGTTCAGCAACAGTCTCAGTTCTTGCAACTATTCTTGTTGGAAGAAATGGTCCATCATTGATCCTGTTGATAAGTGGATTTATATCCACTTAGAGCATTCTAAATCGGCTTAAATTGATTGTCTTGGGCTCAAGTTTCTTGTAGTTTTGATGTGTTTTGTTTAGTTGTGCAGATTTACAAGGATGTTGATTATGGTGGATGTTTTTGTCGTTTTTGGAGATTTAATTTATTAAAATTCGGATTTATTGGGCTGCACGCGTGAGATTCACTGTTTGGGCCATATCTTGAGTTCTATAAGTCTGTTTTCAGCCCGTAAGCAGTCCACGCGAAGATAACGAGATTCTCTATCATTCTAAGGTGGTCCAGAAGCCCAATTACGTCTGGAACGGCTCTGGAAAACAGAAGAAAAGTCAGCTACGAATTTCCCTTAAAAAACAGAATCAGTTTAGGAAACGTATCTTGCAGAAATTCTATTATAATTCTGTTTTGGTATTTTCTTGCTGGGCAAGGTGTCTAGAGCCTATATAAACACATCCAACCCTTGTAAATTAGATCATTAAGATTATCATCATTAGGAGTAGAACTATTATATATCAATTACTTAGGTTTATTTGTATATTTTCATACTTTGTTTTTATCATGGTTTCATCAGATCCCATGATGACGAGAGGTTCGATTATGAACTAATCGTTGTCATGGGATTCTAACGGAGTTATTTATGGAGCTTTAGTATCTTGATTGCTTTAAAGATCTGTGTGTGATGTATATCTGATATCCTCGTATGGTTGTGCTTATTGAATTTAGATGCGTAGCTAACATCTAATTTGTTAATCTCTTGCTAAACGAGAGTGGATCTTGAGATTTAGAACTTGCCATGCTAGCATAGGATAGGTTGATGTTAATCATCATGATTTGTGGCATGAATAGAGATATTATGCTACCCTATGTGATCTTAGTGGATAACTTGTGCTTCAACCTCTATGTTTTCAAATTCTATAGAGATATAGGGTCTAAACATAATAGGTGCCTATTCATCTTCTATCTCTTTTGTGGATGTATGTGTAGATTGGTACTAGTATACCGAGAGGTAACTTTTACTCTTTTCGTGTTATCCGATCAGATATCATAACCATTGCATATAGTGATTAAAGGCGTCAGATCTAAGCAAAGTATTTAATGAAGTTACGATTCCATGTTTACTCTTGCAGACGTAATTAGATTTTAATTCTTGTTAGTTAGTTAATTCTTAGTTTTGTTAATTTGTGTCTTAGTTAATTTAGTTTAATAAACCCAAAATTGTTATTGTCTTAGCAGTGCATAATAACCATACATTGTTGCATAGGCATATTTACTGAATAGAACCATAACTTGATCCCTGTGGGAACGAATTTGGACTTAACCTTATATATTACTTGTGACCACGTACGCTTGCGTGTTTTAGTGTAAACAAGTTTTTTGGCGCCGCTGCCGGGGATCATCGGTGTTTTATTTTTGGTTTATGTGCTTGTCAATAGTGGTCGTTAGAGTTCACTGACTCAGATTGTTTTTTCTCATCTATTCTTGTAGTTCGTTGGTGTTTCAGGTACTTGTGATGGATTTTTACTATGGAGTTCAGCAGGTGGCTAGTGTTTGCGAGCTATGTGCGGGCGCACATGAGACGTATCAGTGCTGGAGCAACCAAGGTGGTATTCAACAGCCTCAACAATGTGAGCGGTGTTTTGGCGTTCATGATCCATCACAATATTGTTACTACGGAGGAGTTGATCCATATGTCAGTTATGAGGAACAACCATATTTTCAATATTATCCTCAACAGTACCAGCAAGATGTTCCAGATATGTCATATGTCTTTGGTAGTGAAGAGTTTCAACATCAGCAACCTACTCCTACTTATCAATCAGATGATGATTTGAAGGAGATTAGGAAGGAGATTAGGATGCTTGCAGAGAATAATGAGAAGCTTATCAAATCTATGGGGACATTAGCTGCTCAAGTTTTGAGAGTCTTGGAACAAGAGATTCAACAATTCATACCAGAAGCAATTCCAGAAAATAACGATGACTTGGAGCAAGGTACTGCATGCTTAATTGAAGAAGACAAATTCCAAGAGGAGGAGAGTGTTCATAAGCCATGTGAGGAATTTGATCAAGCTAGTGAGGTGGATGATTTGGAAAGGGCACTATTTGAGACAGACACTGATGAGCTACGCAAATTTCAAGAATTGTTTTGTGCGAACCTAGAAGACACTGTTGGGCTACAGAAATTTCAAGAATTGGTATGTGCGAACCAAGAGGTTGATGATCATGAGAAAGATGCAGGTCTTCTACTTGTCTCAGAATTTAAAGATGGAGGTAGCGCATTAGAGCCAATGGAGGAAGTTCTCGTTGAGGAACCAAAGGTTTCAGCAATTTACATTTACCCTCCTCCATTATATTCAAGCGAAACCCGCGAATGTGTGTTGTTCTACAAATTGTCAGATTTTGGGTCAACGGATGAAGGCATTGGAAGAGGACATGGTTGTTACCTGAATAGGTCAAGCGAGGAGAAAGGGCAGAAAGTGTGTCGCCGAGATGATGATGAAGTATTGCGAAGAGAGGACCAGGCGAACTATTATCATCCTTAATGGAAACTTGGAAGTAACGTCAAGCTATTGACGTTAAAGAAGCGCTTCGTGGGAGGCAACCCATGCATTAGTATAGGAAAAAAAAAAAAAAAGAGAAAAGAATTTTGAGTGTTGAAAAAAAAAAAAAAAAATCTGGGCAAATTGCGGGTCTGTAACGCAGGTAGCCCCTGCGTTACTGGAAGAGGAGCAGGTTGCGGGGCTGTAACGCAACCTGCGGTTGCGTTTCTGGATGTAGGGCAACTTGCGGCCCGGAGGCGCAAGTAGCAGATGCGTGACTGGAAGTAGAGCAGATTGCGTTCAACTTGCGCAGGACACGCGTGTAACAGAAATTTTCAGAAAAATTTTCTCAACCTTCCTGTCACTGTTCGTCCAGGTTTGTAGTGTATGTATATTATAAAATAAATTCCATCACCCCAAAATCTTTTTATAGCCCCATCTTTCCCCTAAATCTTTTCCTATTTTAATTCTAAAACCCCTCATCTCACCTAAAAAAAATTCCAATTCCTATTTCTTTTCTAATTTTTTTCTTTTATCCATTAAATATTTTTTCTATCCCATATCAAATTCCAATTTCCACCAAATTTTTTCCTATTCACATTAAAATTCTTATATTCATCCTATCACTCCATGGCCTATATATACCCATACATAAACACCCAATTCATTATATTTCTCCTCTACATCTCTTAAAAATTCAAGTTTGGGGGAAAATTACTACAAGTTCACCTCTTTGATTCGTAGTGGGATTTCTTTTCTCTATTTTATTACGAATTTGTGTTCTTGTAAATTGGGGTTTTGTATTATTCTTGATACTTGGGTATTTGTGGTGTGATTTTTCTTGGTGGTTTTTGGTGGGATATTTCTTGGTGGTTGTTGGTGGTGCTATTGTTGAGTGGGGTTTTGATTATTATGGCGCCTAAGCGAATGAGGGGTGGTTCTTTTAGGGTGGAGAGATTTTCTTCTCCAGAGGCGGAGGTTAAATTTAATCGGTTGTTTTGAGGCCAATTGCTAAGGAAAAGGGATTTTTGCGAGGAAAAAAAATTGTTGGGTATGCTTTGGTATTCAGGTATGTTTTCTGCTATCCCTTGTATTTACTTCCATTCAATGCGGACATTGAATATTTTAAGTTTGGGGGTGGTTTGAGGGATTAGTAGTTGTTGTTGTATTATTTGTTCATGTAGGATTTCATGCTTTGCATATTAGTAGTAGTAAATTATGCATTTATGTTCGTGTTATATACGTTTGTTTCATATAGGACATTCTGTTTTTATGTTCGTATTTTAGGTGAGTTCATAATAGTTTGCATTTGCACCCATGCTTGATAGGAATTTTGTGTTGTTGACGCTTTTGATTGAGAAGTGATATGCTTTGTTCTTGTGCACACACATACACTAGTAAGTTGAAGCTAGTAGACTTATTGAATGTTGTAAGTGATTAGAAGGACATGAATATGTGCAAGATGATTTAGTTTGCATGCTTTGAATACAAGTAGGTGCATTAGAGAGATGTTGCTTGGGATTGAGTATGTTTTTCCACCAAGTGAGATTTTGAGCCTTATTGCATATTGCATATTTGCAAGTTATTCGTTTGCTTGAGTGTCCACGGATTGTTTGCATTGCTAGCAGTTGTTTGAGGTCTTTCTTGAAACGCATGACATGATTTGACGATTAAAATGATAAAGGCAAATAGGAATAACCACATATTTTCCCATATTACCACACCATGTTTACATGATCAATTAGTTAACCCGTTGAGCTTAATCCTGTTTTTTCGGTGACATACCACATTACTTGCCTAGACCTTTTTCTTGTATTGGCCTTACATTAATTTGAACCCACATTGTCAAAGGCTAGTAGAGTGCTTAAGGGAGTAATAAGGTGTGCAAGGAGGGGTTTATTGTTGATCTTACTTTTTAGGGGAAATATTGAAAATTGGGTTTGGTTGTGTACTTGATAGTCGGTATATGTAATAAAATTATGGGATCATTGTTATTGTTTATATTATTGTTTGTGTTCTATTTAGCTCTCGAAAAAAAAAAAAAAAAGAAAAAAAAATACAAAAATGAAAAAAGAAAAAAAGAGAAAAAAAAAAAAGAAAAAAAATATATATTATGAGAGCATGTTTGTGTTTGTTGTGATCCTACGTTAGTCGACTAGTCGAGTGTTTGTTTTGAATAATAGTTATGTGGGGGAAAATAGGGTGTTGTGTATGATTTATTATGGTACTTATTAGCTTTTGACACTTCACCTGTTTTGGCTTATTTGACATACCTTGTCCCTAGCCCCGTTACAACCCAAATAAAGACCTTTTGATTATCGTCATTGATGTATGTTGTGTTAAGAGTTAGATTGATACCAAATGTCAAGCATGTTTATGATTTTGTTGGAATTGAGTGATACACTTACCCTTGTTCTTGAGTGAATATTCTTTGTGAGTGGATTGTGAGTGTTTGCTTGTTCTTGCGTATGAGATCCCGAGTGTTGTCTCAAAGATGTACTCTTGTAGGCTTAGCATGTTTACTAACTTATTCTTACACTTGACATGGGCTTGTGAGAACTTATGCATGTTCATTGAGTAGACTATGTGAATACTTGCACTTTCGACACCAAGACATTGCGTATTTACTTTGATTCTTAAGTTGATATGGCATGAGAGGAATTGAAGGTATGGTAGGATATTAATTGCATTTTCATATTAGTTGCATTCATGCATTGCATTGCATTGGATTTTGTGGGTACATTCGCTATAGGCCCTCACGAGACCTTACTCGTCCACTAGGGCTACCTAGGGGTTTAAAGGGCTTGTTGCATATGCCAAATGCAACCGTGATCACCTACGGAAGTGGTACTAGTTAGTTAGTTAGTTGTAATTGTTTATGCTTGAGGACAAGCATCGGTTTAAGTTTGGGGGTGTGATAAGTGGATTTATATCCACTTAGAGCATTCTAAATCGGCTTAAATTGATTGTCTTGGGCTCAAGTTTCTTGTAGTTTTGATGTGTTTTGTTTAGTTGTGCAGATTTACAAGGATGTTGATTATGGTGGATGTTTTTGTCGTTTTTGGAGATTTAATTTATTAAAATTCGGATTTATTGGGCTGCACGCGTGAGATTCACTGTTTGGGCCATATCTTGAGTTCTATAAGTCTGTTTTCAGCCCGTAAGCAGTCCACGCGAAGATAACGAGATTCTCTATCATTCTAAGGTGGTCCAGAAGCCCAATTACGTCTGGAACGGCTCTGGAAAACAGAAGAAAAGTCAGCTACGAATTTCCCTTAAAAAACAGAATCAGTTTAGGAAACGTATCTTGCAGAAATTCTATTATAATTCTGTTTTGGTATTTTCTTGCTGGGCAAGGTGTCTAGAGCCTATATAAACACATCCAACCCTTGTAAATTAGATCATTAAGATTATCATCATTAGGAGTAGAACTATTATATATCAATTACTTAGGTTTATTTGTATATTTTCATACTTTGTTTTTATCATGGTTTCATCAGATCCCATGATGACGAGAGGTTCGATTATGAACTAATCATTGTCATGGGATTCTAACGGAGTTATTTATGGAGCTTTAGTATCTTGATTGCTTTAAAGATCTGTGTGTGATGTATATCTGATATCCTCGTATGGTTGTGCTTATTGAATTTAGATGCGTAGCTAACATCTAATTTGTTAATCTCTTGCTAAACGAGAGTGGATCTTGAGATTTAGAACTTGCCATGCTAGCATAGGATAGGTTGATGTTAATCATCATGATTTGTGGCATGAATAGAGATATTATGCTACCCTATGTGATCTTAGTGGATAACTTGTGCTTCAACCTCTATGTTTTCAAATTCTATAGAGATATAGGGTCTAAACATAATAGGTGCCTATTCATCTTCTATCTCTTTTGTGGATGTATGTGTAGATTGGTACTAGTATACCGAGAGGTAACTTTTACTCTTTTCGTGTTATCCGATCAGATATCATAACCATTGCATATAGTGATTAAAGGCGTCAGATCTAAGCAAAGTATTTAATGAAGTTAGGATTCCATGTTTACTCTTGCAGACGTAATTAGATTTTAATTCTTGTTAGTTAGTTAATTCTTAGTTTTGTTAATTTGTGTCTTAGTTAATTTAGTTTAATAAACCCAAAATTGTTATTGTCTTAGCAGTGCATAATAACCATACATTGTTGCATAGGCATATTTACTGAATAGAACCATAACTTGATCCCTGTGGGAACGAATTTGGACTTAACCTTATATATTACTTGTGACCACGTACGCTTGCGTGTTTTAGTGTAAACACCTGTCAAGATAGTCAGGATCAGTAGCTTCCAGATACATCAACATCTTCACCTTCCATGTTGGATACTCAGTTTTCTTGAGAATGGGAATCTTAATGCTTTCATACTTGCTTGTCGACATCTTAAGATCGTTTCTGATTACTATTAATCAGTTTGCTTTGATACCAATTGTTGCCCAGTAATTAACAATTGTAGAATGGGGGTTGAATACAATTGTATAAGATTTTTGACTTAAACAGAAATAACACAAGTATGAATCAATAACATCTTTATTAATTCTGATATAAAACTATTACAAACTCTCTTAAGAAATTCTTATGTTCTTAAGAGCTGCTAGGTTACAAGATAACTCGTGTAAGCGATTACAATAATGTAAAACCTAAACTGTGTTTATATAGTGTACACAGTTACACTATCAATTACAAGATATTCTAAATCAATTACATATAACTCTGAATGCATATCTTGTATGATAGCTGCCTTCCTATAAATTAGGAACCGACAAATCAATCTTCCTTGATCTCTGGTCTGATGAGAATCTTTACGAAATACTGACCAGCTTCTAATACTGACAATACCTTCATACTGACATCGTATTACTGATGACATCATCATCAGTATCTTGATCAGTAACAATCCAGATCCTGATATCACTTGAATCAATATCTAACAAGTAGTGATTGTGTGTCATTGTGTTCATGTAGGATATTATATTTTGAATATTAATAGTAATTCATGCATGTTTGTTCGTATTAGTTATGTTTGTTTCATATAGGACATTCTGTTTTTATTTTCGGATATCATGTGAGTCCATTATAGTTGCATTTTCATGGCATGCATATTTCATGATCCCTTAGGACGAGCTAATTCTGATTGGTAGGTAGACGTTTAATTGAGTGTGGTAATGATGAGTAGAGGGTTGATTTATAGTTCCTAGGAATTGACTTGCATGTTTCAAAAACAAAACTTTTACATAGTCTCATTGGGTTCTTTTGGGCTAGGTTAGGGTCATGCTTGTTTGGATGTTTTGAGATTTAATCACTTGTCTATATTTAAAATTTTCGTTATTCCCTTTATGGCGTAGGATCACTAAAATCTAAGTTTAGGGGAAACAGGGATTTCATGCTAGTTGTTGGCTAGGTGTCAAATGGCTAGTAGCCGGATCATATTTATATGAGTAGTCTAGGGTTGGAAATGAGAATTCTCATTCCAGATTGCATAAAAAAAATCAGAAAAGAAAAAAGAAGAAAAAAAGAAAGAAAAAAAAAGTCAAAAGTTTAATTGTTAAATGCAGAATTAACCAGAGTGAGCTCTTTAATACTCGAGTAATTAAGTCTGAGGGGACTTAGTCCTAGTAACCTAAAGCCCTTGTGGTTTGGGATTGCTGACCTAACACTCGCTACATGGGTATTATTGTATAAGCCTTTTGGGGTCTCATTCATTGCACGGTTAAATAAGCATGCGTATTGTATATAGTAGTATGTGTCGTAGTGTAGTAATAAAGCATGAATTCATGGCTAACTTGAATGAGGATGGAGGTGTTTCTAAGTTATGAAGTGTCTACAGTCTATTCTATTTATAAACCTGTGATTGCCTTGGCGAAGAATTGAGTATGGTTTTGATCTAGTTTTGGGAGTATTTCTGATGAGCATCGCACACACGCACATTTCTGTTCATGTATTGTTAGTATACGCGGACATAGTCGAGCTCTATTTGGAGTTAGTTGCATTCTTTGAGATATTTGCTTGCTAGTTGGTTTTGGTTAGTTTGAAGGGGATCGTTGCATTTTCATAATAGTTGCATTCATGCATTGCATTGTTTTTGCATTGTTTAGTTAGATGGATTTTATGGGTACATTCACTATAGGCCCTCATGAGACCTTACTCGTCCACTAGGGCTGCCTAGGGGTTTAAAGGGCTTGTTGCATATGCCAAATGCAACCGTGATCACCTACGGAAGTGGTACTAGTTAGTTAGTTAGTTCTAATTTTTTATGCTTGAGGACAAGCATCGGTTTAAGTTTGGGGTGTGATAAGTGGATTTATATCCACTTGGAGCGTTCCATATCGGCTTAAATTGGTGTACTTGGACTCAAGTTTGTGGTATTTTTGATGTGTTTTGTTTAAATGTGCAGGTTTGCAAGGATATCGATTAGGGTTGCCGTTTTCGTCAAATTTGAAGTTGATTTGTGCAAAGGGAATGAAGTTTGGAGTCAAGCACTGAGATCTTATGATGATTCCAAGTAAAGATAATTGACTATGGAAGCAATGGCAAAAAGAACGGAAGAAAACGGCTCAGAAACGAAGAAAATGGAGAAAAATCAGTGTTCGGCAGGAAGTTTACGCGCTGGGAACGCGTAATCATGCGCTGGGAACACGTGGTACAGTGATTTTACGTGCTGGGAGCGCGTAAATGCGTGCTGGGAGCGCGTAGAAATTCTACCAGATTTTTGGATTTTTGTTTTGGCCATATCTTGAGTTCTATAAGTCCGTTTTAGGCGATCTTACAGTTCACGCGAAGCTAACGAGATTCTCTATCGTTCTAAAGTGGTCCAGAGGTCCAGTTACAAATGGAATGGTCCAGAAATATTGAATAAAAGTCAGCTACGAATTTTCCTTAAAAACAGAATCAGTTTCAGAAACGTATTTTGTGCTAAACTGCAGAAATTCTATTTTAACTCTATTTTGGGGAATTTATTGCTGGGAAAGACTTCTAGAGCCTATATAAACACATCCTACCATTGTAATTTTGTATCATCATTAGTTAGCATATTATAACATAGAATTCATATATTGTTTCATTATCATGGTTTCACTTGATCCCATGATGATGAGAGGTTCAATTATGAACTAATCGTTGTCATGGGATTCTAACGGATTTATTTATGGAGCTTTAGTATCTTGATGCTTTAAAGATCTGTGTGTGATGTATATTTAATATCCTCGTATGGTTGTGCTTTATGAATTTAGATGCGTAGCTAACATCTAATTTGTTAATCTCTTGCGAAACGAGAGTGGATCTTGAGATTTAGAACTTGCCATGCTAGCATAGGATAGGTTGATGTTTTAACATCATGATTTGTAGCGTAAATAGAGATATTATGCTGCCCTATGTGATCTTAATAGACAACTTGTTCTTCAACCGTTATGTTTTCAAATCGTATAGAGATATAGGGTCTAAGCATAATTGGTGTCTATTCATCTTTTATCTCTTTTGTGGATGTATGTTTAGTTTGGTATTCGTATACTGAGAAGTAGCGTATACTTGTTTCGTGTTGTCTGATCAGATATCATAACCATTGCATATAGTGATTAAAGGCGTCAGATCTAAGCAAAGTATTTAATGAAGTTAGGATCCCATGTTTTCTCTTGCATAAGTAATTCGATTTTAATTATCATTAGTTAAGTAATTCTTGGTTTTACTAAATTGCTTTTTAGTTAAATTAGATAATCAAAACCCAATATTGTTAATTGTCTTAGTAGTGCATAATAACCATACATTGTTGCATAGGTACAAAACTGAATTAAAACCATAACCAGATCTCTGTGGGAACGAACTTGACTTATTCATATATTACTTGTGACCACATACGCTTGCGTGATTTAGTACAAACAAAACACTGAAATACTGATGTACCCACTTTTTTTTATTACCAAATATGCAATAAATGGAGATATTTGACTTCAATGTTCTACAATGACTCGTTTTGACTCAATCCCCGGATCCCTCCAATTAATACTCGAACTCCACCAGAATTGTATAGACCAGGCCGGGATAGACACTGAATCACCACCGTGTTGAATGCTAGACTCCGATTCGGACCACCGAATTAACCTCTCCCCTCCCTATCCCAAGGTGAGATCTGCCTGCATACTTCTCTCCACCCTCAATCTGTAATAACAATTAATCCGCAAACAAACACCAATGAATATACATATAAATGTACTTACATGGGGAGGATAACAATATTCCAGGATAAGATCGGAGTGATAAAAGACAAGACATCACTTCCAAAGCTACCATCCTATCCAAATCAACGTTGCACGTCGATATCTCACGCGCCACCTCTCACGCACCGTCAACCACCCCACAAGACCACCATCTCTCCACCCTCTTATCTGTCAGTTATGGATCACGAACCACCGCTTCAACCATTGTCGAATCCCTCATGGTGGATTCCAAAGTTAACTATTCTCTGTTGGACCAGTTCAACTTAAATCACAAACATTGAACCCATCAACCCACACAACATTCTTCTCCCATCTTCCACTTCTACCCCTCACGCTCTTCATTCTCAATCTTCCACAGCTCAAATACCCACTGTAGTTCACACACCTACCCACACGGATCGGTCTTCCAGCATAGTTTTGTAGAACTAAAATTAAAAGATTATACTCAAGCTGATAATGCTCCTTGCTCCACTCTACCGCACTTTTCCCTGTTTCAGCGATGCTTGGGCGGAGATGTGGTGTAATTTTCCCTCTTCTGGCAGTGTTTGGGCGGAGATGTGGTGTAGCTGTCGGAAGGGAGCCTGCAAAGCAATGCTTGACCGGGGGTGGTGGCCGTCAAGCACCTCCGGCGTGAGAGTAAGTAACTTGGTGGTGGAGAATACAAGAAATAATATCGGAAAATACAAGTACTAGTGACTGAGATTTAGAGAGCAAATGTGAGATGTGAGAGTGTGTGAGAGAATATGAGAATTTTCAGCCCCCCAAATGTGTGAATTTTGCTTGGTATTTATAGAGGGCTGAGCATCCGGTCGGTTCGGTCCAAAAAACCGGACCGGTTCGGTTCGGTTTTTTGGGTTCGAACCGGCTTTGCCCGGTCCTAGTGTTACCTCTTCTTGTCCGAAAGGATGTGTTGGAGGAAGAATGTGCCTTTTGTCCGGAAGGATGTGCTGGAGGAAGGATGTGCCTTTTGTCCGGAAGGATGTGCTGGAGGAAGGATGTGCCTTTTGTCCGGAAGGATGTGTTGGAGGAAGAATGTGCCTTTTGTCCGGAAGAATGTGCTGGAGGAAGAATGTGCCTTTTGTCCGGAAGAATATGCTAGAGGAAGAATGTGCCTTTTGTCCGGAAGAATGTGCTGGAGGAAGAATATGCCTTTTGTCCGGAAGGAGGAGCATGGCCTTAGCCTATTTTCCTTGGTCAATTTTGGGGTGTGGCAAGTTGTCCGTTAGATATTCTCGGAGCATGCTTAGACCTGGAGGATAAAGAATCTACTTTTGGGAGGGTATTATCATTGTAAAAAATCTTCTTCCGGGAGGGTATTAACATTGATAAGAGTCTTCTTCCGGGAGGGTATTAAGAGTCTTCTTCCAGGAGGGTATTAAGAGTCTTCTTCCGGGAGGGTATTAAGAGTCTTCTTCCGGGAGGGTATTAAGATTGATAAGAGTCTTCTTCCGGGAGGGTATTAACATTGCCCCCCACTCCTTCAACTTACTTTAGTGAGTTGGAGGAGTAAATGCGTAGTGCTGATATGCTTTTTAATATTTTATAGATTCAACGGCTCTTTGTAACGGCTAGTTGCTGGAGGCCTATAAATACTTGAGTTTCCTTCAAGAGTTGGGATATCATATTTTCTCAAAATCTTTCATCTCATACTTTCTCTGTTGTAAGTCTTGAGAAACTCTTCATGGAGGGAGGAAAACTTGATACTGTGACATGCCCGTGGTTGTGAAAACCATATGGACTGGAAACCATGCTGGTCGGAGGTTTAAGCGCTGCGCCACCAGGGAGTGTGACTATGACATTTGGATAAATGAGCCTCTTGGTGCCCGAGCTTGTGAGGCCATTGAACAGCTGGTTCGGGTGAAAAATCAGCTACACCGCTTCTACATGCAGAATATTGACCGCTTGAGGGCTTGGAAGATGACCAAGCGAGAAGCTATGTTGGCGAAACTGCAGGAGTTGGATTGTAATCTTTGTCTGTCCAAGCGAGACAGACATCACTTGTGGGTAAAGTCCACTAGTGATGGCCTTAGAATTTTTCATAAGTGCTAGAGGTGGAGGAAAGAGGTTTTGAATTTTGTGCTTCAATGAAACTTGACTAAATTTAATTTTTCACAAATTTAACAAGTGTGTGAAAGAGGGACAAGGAATGTAACGTCCCATGAAAATTTACTGAGTTTGAATTTGGTGCCCCCAGGCATTGTTAGTGTGCAGTGTGCACTAGCAATGGCGATATAAATGAACTATGAGATTTTCATAAGTGTTTAGAAGGGAAATGAAAAGATTTACAAAGGGGATTTGTGCCCCCCAGAAATTTTACCGAGTTTGAATTTGGTGCCCCTCTGAAATTCTACTACGTTTGATTTTGGTGCCCCCCAGACTTTGCTGGAGGATAGTGTTCGCTAGCAAAGGTCTCAAAACTGAAATCATATGTAAAGCCTGAAATTTTACCGAGTTTGAATTTGGTGCCCCCCTGAAATTTTACTACGTTTGAATTTGGTGCCCCCCACACATTGCTGGCGGATATTGTCCGCTAGCAAAGGTCTCAAGACTTAAATGAAAAATTTGTAAATGTTTAGATTAGAGGGAAGGAATTTTTGTGAGGAGGAAGAACTTTTGAGAAGGAAGTAATTTTCGTGGGGAGGAAGTAATTTTTGTGGGAGGAGGAATTTTGAGAAGGAAGTAGTTTTTGTTGGGAGAAAGGAATTTTGAAAAGGAAGTAATTTTCGTGGGGAGGAGGGATTTTGAGGATGAATGCATTTTTGTGTGGAGGAGGAATTTTGAGAAGGAATGTATTTTTGTGAGGAGGAGGGATTTTGAGAAGGAATGCATTTTTGTGGGGAGGAGGGATTTTGAGGAGAAATGCATTTTTGTGAGAAGGAGGAATTTTGAGAAGGAATGCATTTTTGTGGGAGGAGGGATTTTGAGGAGGAATGCATTTTTGTGAGGAGGAATTTTGAGAAGGAATGCATTTTTGTGAGGAGGAGGGATTTTGAGAAGGAAGTATTATTATTATTTTTTTGTGAAGGGAGGAATTTTTTTGTGGGGATAAAGAAGTATTTGAGAAGGAAGATTTTTTGTTGGGAGGACGAATTTTGTGGGAAGAATGTCATTTTGTGTGGAGAAGGGATTTTGTTGGAAGAATGCCATTTTGTGTGGAGAAGGAATTTTGTTGGAAGAATGTCATTTTGTGTGGAGAAGGGATTTTGTTGGAAGAATGTCATTTTGTGTGGAGAAGGAATTTTGTTGGAAGAATGCCATTTTGTGTGGAGAAGGAATTTTGTTGGAAAAATGCCATTTTGTGTGGAGAAGGAATTTTGTTGGAAGAATGCCAATTTTACTTTATTTTATTTTTTTATGAGGAGGAAGTTGGTGTCTTCCTTTTTTTTTTCTTATATATATATATATATATATATATATATATATATATATATATAGGGTCTTGTTCTAATAGAAACTAACTTAGAATAGAAACTAGAAACTAATCCTAAATTAAATATTTCAAGCTAATCTAATGATCAAATTAGGGGTACCCCAATACAAAAAACTTATAAAATTATTGGCTCTATTCAACAAAAAAATATAAAAAATTAAAAAAATTAAAAAAAAAAAGTTACTGTTCACGTGATGACGTGGCACGTGAACAGTAACTTTTTATTTTTTATTTTTTATTTTTTTTATATTTTTGTTGAATAGAGCCAAGAATTTTATAAGTTTTTTGTGAAGGTGCCCCTAGCGGGGCCATTAAAATAAATGAAATATAATTTATTTAGTGTATGTTTCTAGTTTCTATTCTAAGATTGATTTCTATTTGAACGCTAGCCTATATATATATATATATATATATATATATATATATATATATATATATATATATATATATATATATATATTTTGGAGAGGAGGAAGGATTTGTTTTTTTGGAGAGGAGGAATTTTGGTCGAAGGAAAGGATTTGGTGCCCCCCTGAAATTTCACTAAACTTTTCTTTGAGAAGGAAGGAAATTTGGAGGAGGGAGAAGGAATTTGATCCCTGCTTAAAATTTTACCAAGTGTTTCTTTGAGAAGGGAGCAAACTTGGAAGAGGGAGAAGTAATTTGGTGCCTTCCCCCCTGAAATTTTACTAAGTGTTTCTTTGGCACCACTTGTTGTTGACTACTTCCGAGAATCTCTAAAAGATGACCTCAGACGAACCAAGGATGGATTTTAGACTTTTTTCATGAAGTGGATGAGAGCCCAATAGAGGTCTCAAACCCGTAAGGATGTGGGAATAGACCCTTGAGTTGCTATTCCTCTGGCTTAGCTGGCTGACTTAGATTTTCTTTTGTATTTTAGCATGTTCTAGTACTCCTCCCTTTCCTTTTGTACTTGTAATTAAACTTGAATGAATCGTAGTGTTAGGCTTCTTTCTAGCATCTTGTTGGCGGGGAATCGATGGCATGGTCTAGTGACTTGAGATGTAATTGAAATACCTACTTTTTATCTGCATAAAACTTGTGAGATTATAATACATGAAAGCTTTGAGAAAAAATATTTTGTGTTGCCCGAATGAGTCTCAATAGACAATATAGTGCTCTTAATCGTTCATGAGATGTTGTTACTTGTGTCTGAGATAATGTAACTTGTGTTTGAAGTGGTTTTACCCACGTTGTACCTGCATGAAACTCATGAGATAGTATAATGTATACAATTGTGTCTGAGATAATGTTACTTGTGTCTGAAGCATTTTTACCCGAATTGTTGCAAGTGACTTTGTGTTTGTTCACATATTTCTTGTGACTTAGTTTACTTTCTTTGTGTCTGAATGAATCTCATGAGGTAAAGCAAAACATTTAATTTTGTCTGAGATAGTGTTACTTTGTGTCTGAGGCAGCTTTGAATGCCTTGTGTCCGAGAGAATATTACTTGTGTCTGAGATAGTGTAACTTGGCTTTGACTTCCTTGTTGTCTAAATGAACCTCATGAGATACAATGTAGCTTGAGATAGTATTACTTTGTGTCTGAGGTGGCTTTGAATGCCTTGTGTCCGAGAGAATATTACTTGTGTCTGAGATGATGTTGCTTGTGTCTGAGATAAAATATCTTTTTGTCCAAGATGATGTTATTTGCCTTGTGTCTGAGTAAATCTCATGAGATAATATGATGCTTTAAATTGTGTCTGAGATGGTGTTACTTGCCATATATTGTGAGTAGAAAAAAGATACTTCATTCATAAAAGCTGATTACATGAGTAATTGGTGAAAATTCCCACATAGCATAGATAATGTGTTATGGAGACTTATAGAAGTATGTCTCCAACACTTGATTGTAGTAGTAGTAGTGGAAAGGAATAGGCTATCCTTAGGTATAGTACTTTCGCAATTTGTCTCCATGCCATGTGTTGTTTACCTCAGTACCATCCAACCTTTCTAACTTGTAGGAACCTAGGCGTAGCACATGTTTCACCTTGTAAGGACCTTCCCACTTGGGCATGAGTTTTCCCGTATGGCGTGGGTCGGAAGCTTCTGTTGCCCCTAGCACCAAGTCTCCTTCCTCAAATTTTTGAATTCTTGTCTTCTTAACAAATAATTCTTTGGTTTTTTCCTTATATGTATCCATCCTCTGCACAGCTTCGTCTCTGACTTCATCAATAAGTTCGATGTTGTCATGAAGACCTTCGTTGTTGGCTTCTTCATCAAAGTTTAGAACTCGATAGGAGGGTGATCCCACTTCTACCGGGAGCAAGGCTTCGGTACCAAATGCTAGTTTGAAAGGGGTTTCCTTGGTACTACTTCGGGCAGATGTGCGGTAAGCCCACAACACGTTTGGTAGTTCTTCATGCCATTTTTTCTTAGACGCTTGGAGTCTTTTCTCTAAACCTCGGACAATGTTCCGGTTTGTGACTTCTATCTGTCCATTGCTTTGAGGGTGGCATACGGAAGCTTTCTTATGCTTTACTCCTCTATCAGAAAGGAATTTCACGAACTTCGACCCGACAAATTGGGTTCCATTGTCAGACACCATCACTTTTGGGATTCCAAACCTTGTGATAATATTTTCATTGACAAACTTAATGGTGTCTTCTTGAGTGATTGTTCTTAGTGCTTTAGCTTCCACCCATTTAGTCATGTAATCAATTGCCACCATCACATATTGGAGTTCTCCTTTGGCTTTGGGGAGTGGTCCCATGATGTCGATCCCCCACATGGCGAAGGGGATGGGGGAAAGAATTGATGAGGGCAAGGCTGGTGCTTGCTTAGGGACATTGCTGAAGAGCTGGCACTGTGTACACTTCTTGACAAAAGCTTTACAATCCTTAACCAAAGTAGGCCAAAAGTATCCTTGCTTCAGAATTTTATGAGCGAGAGCTTTTCCCTGATCTCCACAAATCCCTCCATGAACTTCTCTCATGCAATATAGAGCCTCATCTGGGTCGATGCACTTGAAGATAGGAGAATCAAAGGTCCTCTTATAGAGAATGTCATTTTGAATGAAATATTTGGCTGCTTGAGAGCGGATTTGTTTTGCCTTGATGGAATCATCGGGTAGAATATTTTCCTTCAAGTAGTCAATGATTGGTGTCATCCAAGTTGAGTCAGCAACGCCCACTTCCATGATTTGTTGTCCCTCAATAGCTGGCACTCTCAATTCTTCGAAATAGACAGAACCATCTAAGTGGTCTTTTTCTGAATCCACTAGCTTGGAGAGCAAATTCGCAATGGTGTTGTCACTTCTATCCACTTGGACAAGTGTGTGGCTGACAAAGAGAGAAATGAGGGATTTGACCAAGGCTTGATACTTTGAAAGGATGATATCTTTTGTAGCATAATCCCCAGAGGTTTGCCTTACTACAATTTGAGAATCACTGAAGATGGAGAGGTATTGAACTTGGAGACTTCTTGCCAGGTTAAGTCCTGCAATAAGTGCTTCATACTCAGCCTGATTGTTGGTAGCTTTGAAAGTGAATCTTATGGCTTGCATTACTTAGAAACCTTCTGGGCTGATCAGAATTAGCCCTGCTCCACTCCTAGTTGAAGTAGAAGATCCATCCACGAAGAGTTTCCATGTTGGGTTCGGAGGAGGAACATGTTCCTTGGTAAAAGGATCATCCTCTAAAGTCGACATTTTTTCTTGATTACCAAACGAGCATTCTACAATGAAGTCCGATAGAGCTTGTGCTTTAATGGCCTTCCTTGGCTCGTAGGAGATAGAAAATTGATTTAATTCTACTGCCCAATTGATCAATCTCCCTGATAAATCTGGCTTGTGTAGAAGCTTCTCTAAAGGTTGATTGGTGATAACCTTGATCTCCCTTCCTTGGAAGTAATGCCTTAGCTTCCTACTTGCAGTGACAAGGGCATATGCAAATTTTTCTACAGGAGGGTAGCGGGTTTCCGCATCCTTTAGCACTTGGCTCACATAATAAATAGGCTTTTGTCCTCCTTCATCTTCTTTGATTAACACTGCTCCAACAGCTGCATCAGACGCCGATAAGTATATTGCCAGGTGTTCAGTAGGAGCAGCTGTTGTTAACAAAGGTGGGGTTGAGAGGTAGGCCTTCAAGTCATCGAAGGCGGCTTGACATTCGGGCGTCCACATGATAACCTTCTTAGATGTTGTGCCCCTTAGGGTTTGGAAGAAAGGTAGACATCTCTCCGCTAACTTAGATATAAATCTTCTCAAGGCGGCTAACCTTCCTGTTAACCTTTGCACGTCACGAATTGTCTTAGGAGGACGCATATCCAAAATTGCTTGAATTTTCTCAGGATTGGCTTCTATCCCTCTTTGACTGACCAAGAAACCTAAGAATTTTCCTGCCTCCAATCCAAATGTACATTTATCCAGATTTAGCTTCATGTTGTGAGTTTTTAACTTCTCGAAGCATTCCTTTAAATCTTCAAGGTGAGCTTCCAACAGTAAAGATTTAACTATCATATCATCAACATATACCTCCATATTACGGCCAAGTTGCCCTGTAAAGATTTTGTTCATCATTCTTTGATAAGTTGCTCCCGCATTGATAAGGCCAAAAGGCATGACCTTGTAACAATGGACTCCACGATGGGTGATGAAGGATGTTTTCTCTCTATCTTCGGGTGCCATCTTGATTTGATTATACCCTGAAAAAGCATCCATGAAGCTTAGCATGATGTGACCTGCGGTGGCATCAATCAACTGATAAATACTTGGAAGAGGATAGGGGTCTTTTGGACAGGCCGCATTAAGATCAGTGTAGTCGATACAAACTCTCCATTTGCCATTGGCCTTCTTTACCAAAACTACATTTGCCACCCACTCAGGGTAAGTGACTTCACAAATAAGGTCCGCATCAAGCATCTTATCAATTTCTTCATCAATTGCCTTTTGCCTATCGGGAGCAAAATTGCTTCTCTTTTGCACCTTTGGGGTAGCATCTTTGCGAACATTCAACTTGTGCATTGCTATTGATTCATCAAGCCCGGGCATTTCCTTGGGGCTCCAAGCAAATATGTCGGCATATTCTCGTAACAACTTTGTTAGTCCTTCTTTAAAAATCGAGTCAAGCCCAGCTCCAATGCTTATACGTTTCGTCCCATCTCCCGACACTAGTTCAATTTTTTCAGTTTCTATGGAGGGTGTAACCACTGGCACTTCATCTTTTTGCAAACATTTTTTCAAAGAAGCATCCATACGTTGCTCCTCGATATCATGATCAATGCTTTCAACCATTTGGATATCTCTCATCCTCTTTCTCTGATTTCGTTGGTGCTCAAGGTGCCTTTTCCTCTTTTCTTTCCTCCGTTGGGTTGTCCGAGCCCTTCTCGCGTTACTTGGATCAGTCTGAGCCATTTGAGAGCAGAGCCATAACAATACTTCGAAGCCTCCGTGTCTCTTTTGATCTCTCCTATCCCTGCAATGGTTAGGAACTTCATTTTTAGATGTGTGGTGGAGGTTATCGCTCTTAAACGAGTTGAGGTAGGTCTTCCCAGGATCATGTTGTAGGAGGACGGAGTGTTAACCACGTAGAGTTTGATAATATGTTGGGCTTGCCTTGGGGCTGTTCCAAAGAGTATGGGCAGCTTCACTATTCCCACTATGGGGACTGCATTGTGGCCAAAACCATAAAGTGGTGCCTCTTCTTGACATCCTTCTAACTTGTCTTCCAACTTTAGCCTTTCCCAACAATGAGTGAAAATTATGTCCACCGATGACCCATTATCGATCAATACCTTCTTGACCACATTATCCCGTGTTTCTATGGTGACAACAATGGCTTCGGTGTTGTAAGGATTGACTCTCTCAAAGTCAGCATCGGAGAAAGTGATAACATCTCCTTCCATATCATTTTGGGATATTGCCATAACCTCCTGAGTCTCAAGGGCTCGCGGAGGGGACTGTGTTCCTCCAATAACTATATTGACAATATTCTTGTCTCTATTGGTTTGAGATGTGGAAGGAGTACTTATGTTATTTGTATTAGTAACTTGTCGTGGAAGGTACTGGTTTATAAGCCCTTGGCGAACCAATCTCTCGAGGAAATATTTGAGGGAGAGGCAATTCTCTGTAGTATGCCCGTGTGTGGCATGATATTCGCAATGCTTAGAGGAGTCTCTATCCCCCGGGGCTGTCCAAAGTGGTTGAGGTGCCTGATAGAAGGGTTTGTTTCGTATTTCTCGTAAAATGTTTGCCCGGGACATACTCAATGCTGTCCACTCCGGCTCAGGTTTACGTGGTGGTTTTGATGAGATGGGAGAAGAAAGTTTTGACTTGTCGAAAGTGGGTTTTGGCTTTGGTGGAGCGGGACCATGTGTGGTTTGTACTTGGTGTTTGTGGATGGGCCTTTGGTTATGGTGGAAGGTGAAACGTTCCTTTTGGATGTATGGCTTCTGCTGAGGAGGACTTCTTGTTTGTTTTAGGACCCTCATAGCTTCCGTCTCGGTGATGAAGTGTGAAGCTAACTCGTATGTTATGGCCAATGTGGTTGGCTTATGTTCCATGAGCTTGCAAATATACCTTTCACAATCGTAAGGGTCTAGTCCCCTTCTTAAGTGTACCAATGCTTCTGTCTCATTAACTGACACTACTTTGTTTACCGCCTCCTTGAACCTCTTTAGATAGTTTTCCAGTGTCTCTCTACTTCTTTGCGCGATGGTTTCAAGGAAGACAGTGTGCACCTTGTGTGGTTGGTTTGCCTTAAACTTATTCAGAAAAGCTTTTTTTGAATTCGGCCCATGTGTCAATGGTCCTCGGAGGAAGCCTACAAAACCACCTCTGAGCACTTCCTCTTAAGGTAGAGGCAAAGAATCTACAACATGTTAGGTCCCGGTACTCATAAAAGAGAGCTAGTTGATCAAAATAACTTAAGAGCTCTTCCGGATCTCCGCTACCATTATATGAGTCCAAGTTGGGGTGTTTCAAGTGTGTTTGCTTGCTTTCATCTTTTAATCTTTTGGAGAAAGGAGATTCTCCGGGGCTAGCGGAGACTTCTCCTTCAACCTTGCGCTTTAACTCGTTGAGAGTATTGAGGATTTCTTGTTGAGAGCTTCCAATGCCTCCGATCGGAATAGGCTCAGGAGTTCTTTCCCTTTCCTTCTCTTGGTAGAACTCATCCTCCAATCTCCTCTTCTCTCTCTCATATTCTGCCTTTTTCGCCTCTAGTTCATGTCTAAGATCCTGTACTCTTCTATTTGTCTTCCATGTCTCCGGTCGATGGTGACTTTTTCCATGCCGGACATGGTTAGTATCTTGGGAAGAGCCAAGACGAGAAAAGATTGACTTGGTCACCCTTAGTCTTTTGCTGCCATTGTTGTTTGCACTATGTGCTTCGTCCTTGGAGGGAGGTTGTTCCCTCCTCTGCCTTTTTCGCCTCTAGTTCATGTCTAAGATCCTGTACTCTTCTATTTGTCTTCCATGTCTCCGGTCGATGGTGACTTTTTCCATGCCGGACATGGTTAGTATCTTGGGAAGAGCCAAGATGGGAAAAGATTGACTTGGTCACCCTTAGTCTTTTGCTGCCATTGTTGTTTGCACTATGTGCTTCGTCCTTGGAGGGAGGTTGTTCCCTCCTCCCATTAGAACGAGGTGGGTTATTCTGTTGATTTGGGATTTGGAGATTCGCCACAACATTAAGGAGGAAATCAACCTGGTTAGGAGCGAAACGGGACAGGTCCAAGTTGAGAGGAGGATCTCCCTCCCTAGTGCCAATCCTTTGGAGGACGGGTTCGCTGGGGTGGGAGGTACCATGAACGATTTCTTGTTGAGTTCCTTGGAGTTGTTCTTCAATTTGGTTTGGATTGTTTGGATCAATTGTGGTTCGGGCTTGCAATCTCGTGTTCTTTGACGGTCCCATCTAAGACAACTTGTTACTAATAATGTCTTGTTACTTCTTGCAATCTGGAAAGGATGGAGGGTCTTTCAAAGAGAAAAAGAAGCCCTCCTTCTAGCGCCAAATGATAATGCTCCTTGCTCCACTCTACCGCACTTTTCCCTGTTCCGGCGATGCTTGGGCGGAGATGTGGTGTAATTTTCCTTCTTCCGGCAGTATTTGGGCGGAGATGTGGTGTAGCTGTAGGAAGGGAGCCTGTAAAACAATGCTTGACCGGGGGTGGTGGCCGTCAAGCACCTCCGGCATGAGAGTAAGTAACTTGGTGGTGGAGAATACAAGAAACAATATCGAAAAATACAAGTACTAGTGACTGAGATTTAGAGAGCAAATGTGAGATGTGAGAGTGTGTATGAGAATATGAGAATTTTCAACCCCCCAAATGTGTGAATTTAGCTTGGTATTTATAGAGGGCTGAGCATCCGGTCGGTTCGGTCCAAAAAACCGGACCGGTTCGGTTTTTTGGGTTCGAACCGGCTTTGCCCGGTCCTAGTGTTACCTCTTCTTGTCCGGAAGGATGTGTTGGAGGAAGAATGTGCCTTTTGTTCAGAAGGATGTGCTGGAGGAAGGATGTGCCTTTTGTCCGGAAGGATGTGCTGGAGGAAGGATGTGCCTTTTGTCCGGAAGGACGTGTTGGAGGAAGAATGTGCCTTTTGTCCGGAAGAATGTGCTGGAGGAAGAATGTGCCTTTTGTCTGGAAGAATATGCTAGAGGAAGAATGTGCCTTTTGTCTGGAAGAATGTGCTGGAGGAAGAATGTGCCTTTTGTCCGGAAGGAGGAGCATTGCCTTAGCCTATTTTTCTTGGTCAATTTTGGGGTGTGGCAAGTTGTCCGTTAATTATTCTCGGAGCATGCTTAGACCTGGAGGATAAAGAATCTGCTTTTGGGAGGGTATTATCATTGTAAAGAATATTCTTCCGGGAGGGTATTAACATTGATAAGAGTCTTCTTCCGGGAGGGTATTAAGAGTCTTCTTCCGGGAGAGTATTTAGATTGATAAGAGTATTCTTCCGGGAGGGTATTAACACAAGCGTCGGAGAGCGAGCTACCAGTTTCTTAATGTTAGAACTAAAAGGGTCTTTGTTGATATGGTTAGTTTATTATTTTTAAATTTTTTTTTTTGAACATTTTATTTACATTTTAATAATTTGATTTATAGCAAAATTTATTTTTGGATTTAAGGTAAAAATATCTATTACATCATTTAAGATAGTTTATACTTTTATTGGAGAGTACTTATCTCTGTTCTAAAAGTCGGCGATTAATCGAGATTAATCGTCGATTAATCGCTGTTCGGTAAGGCACCGTACTGATTTTACAAAAATCGGGCAAAAATCATTTTTTCGAAAAATCGGGATTAATCGGTCAAAAATCGGATTAATCGGTCAAAAATCGACATTATTGATAAAAAAATTGAAAAATGTGTAGAAAAATTAAAAAATTCAAAAAGTAAAAAATTGAATAAATTTTAAGAAAAATATTATTCTCATATACGAAACTAATATTTTAAACGGTTAAATCATGAATTTTATCAATTTTTTCTCTCATATTGACCTCAATTCAAAAATTAGATCTTAAAATTTATATTTACTTTAATAATGCTATATATTTTAAATATATTTGTATAAATATATGATAATTATTTATGTATAATCAAAATAATAAAATAATAAAATAATAATGTATATTAATAATAATTATATTTAAAAGTAATATTAAATTAGTTCCGATTAATATCCGATTAATCCTTCCGATTAATCCCCAATTACCCGATTAATCCCTGGACGGTGATTCCACCGATTAAGTCCAATTCTCGCTTTTTACAACACTGGTACTTATACATAATGTTCACTTTTTTTTTGTTGTATAAAGAATCCCATTAAAGATATTAACATGAGACGAACCTTAAACTCATAAAAAATTGTAGGATAATACCATGAACATTAAAAAAAAATTGGACCGCATAATAATCAACCATATTTACTTAAAATTAATTATTAAATTTAAAGTATGAGGATAAAATTTATAAGTAAGTAGCGTTTACCACTCTTTTTATAAAAATATTTAACTAACTAATTTATATAATATCAAAATTATTATTTTTTATTTTTTTATGTTATGGAAATGATTTATAATACTCCAAAGAAATTTATAAAAATATTATAATATCGCGATTAATGAACTACTTCTTATTAATGAAACTGATAGGATAATAAAATTAGATCATATGTCGTCTCCAATTTCTTCACAGATGTGTTTAAACAAATATCCTTATATCTATAGTTGATATGGGCTGAAAGTAAGCCCTAGAAACGTATTTAATGATGTATTAATTAAACCTAGTTTGGTCCAAATACGAAGCCCATTAATGAGGCCCGAAACCCTAATTAAATGGCAAATTCGTAGCTGATAAATCAGCCAAATAAAAGACTTCGAAATTGAGTCCAGAAAGGAAACTAAATCATATTAGGAGTAGCCTCCAAGGCACATATCTCCAATACTTATCTTCTTATCTATTAGAAGGCCCGAAACCCTAATTCTAGGGTTTTCATCACCTATATAAGGACCTGCTCCTTCACATCTAGAACTACGTTTTTTGGCTTGATTCTTGATAATTGCAAGATACGTAGGCATCTTGTAAGGACCCGATTTAAGTCACGAAACATAAAATCATCCATTAAAGCTCGAAGCTTCCACAAACCCTAGCATTAAATACACTATAAATACACCCTAAATTTTGCTCCACAACATTTGGCGCCGTCTGTGGGAAGGAGACATCAACCATAGTAACTACACGAAGAACAACACCAATCACTACAGAGCCAATCACCACTGAGGCTCTGCCCCTAAGCTCCGCTCCGCCTGTCACTGAGCAGGTACCCCTAGCCGCAGGGGCGATTACTCAAGCTCAGGTTTCTTTACCTCCAGGGACCAATCCCCATGCCGAGGGGACGTTACCTATGGTCATCCACCCGAGAACCAGCTCCCTTCAGACACTGGTTTCACTTTTAGTTAATCCTAACCGCCCACCACCAGGAGTACAGATCCATACTACGGATCTCCCCAGGAATACCAATCCGATGTATGGTCTGCCTAATTACCCTCCTGGACCCAGTGGTCATGCCTTGAAAATTAGAGATCGAGAGAATCTTGACTACTCTGGCCCCTATACTGACGATTCATCGACTGATGATGATCATGATGAAGCCCCGAGGAGGCGACGTGCTAGCAGAGAACGAAGAAGGAGAACACAAACTATCCATGATGGACCCCCCTTGACAGCTGCTGAAAGAATCAAGGCTCATGAGGCCGAGATTTTAAGGATAAAGGAAGATATTGCCAGAGAACAAGCTAGGTTGAATCAAACCCAGCCTCCTCCAACCTCAGGACCGATTCCCTTTATAGATCTAGAGGGGTCTACAAGAAGGCAGAGAAGGGTCGGCTCCCCAACTGGGAAAACAACAAGGGTTGAAACCCCTAAAAGCAACCCCAAGGATCTGATGCCACTTGGGGATCCTGATGATCCCACGCCCCTGTTTACTGAGGAGGTGATGAATGCTCGTATCTCTAAGAAGTTTAAGATGCCAACAATTAAGGCTTATGATGGAACGGGTGATCCCGCAAACCATGTTAGGACGTTCTCGAATGCACTGCTGCTGCAACCTGCGAGTGACGCCTTAAAATGTAGGGCGTTCCCCCAAACTTTGTCGGGCATGGCTCAAAGATGGTACAGCCGACTGCCTGCAAACTCAATTGGCTCTTTCAAAGAGTTAAGTGCTGCCTTTGTTAGCCAGTTTATCAGTGGAAGAGTGCACGAGAAGAGCTCTGCATCTCTTATGTATGTGGTTCAAGGAAAGAATGAAAATCTAAGAGACTACCTTAAGAGGTTCACTAAGGAGACTTTGAACATCACTGATTTGGAGAATAAGGTGGCAATGGTAGCTTTGGAGCATGGTACCACCGACCTATACTTTAAAAGGTCATTGGCTAAGCATCCTCCCGAGAATATGGCTGAGCTCCAACGAAGGGCTGATAAGTATATCAAGGCTGAGGATAGCATAAAGAAGGAGGCCACAGCAGGTAATGGAGGGAATAACAATGATTTTAGGAAGAGGAAGTCGGATCAGGAATACGATACCAAAGACAAGTACCCACGTACGGGCAAGGATTCAGATTCGGCTCCTAAAAGGGGGAATCCAGGACAAAGATTTACTGAATATTCAAGATTGAATGCACCAAGGAGCCAAATCCTGATGGACATAGAGAAGGATAGAGATGTGAGATGGCCGAAGCCACTAAGGACCGATCCTGAGAAAAGAAATAAGAATCAATACTGCCGATTCCACAAAGATGTGGGGCATGACACTGACGATTGTAGGCAATTGAAGGATGAGATCGAATTTCTAATCCGGAGAGGAAAGTTGAATAAATTTTGCAAAGATGGGAATCAAGGAAACCCGAGGCGAGATTATGATAGGAAGGATGATGATCGCAATCGCAACCCACAGCCCCGGGGGCCGGTAATAAACATGATTTTTGGTGGCCCAATAGCGGCCGGGACAAGTAGGAATTCCAGAAAGGCGTATGCACGAGAAGTGATGCACATTGTTGGAGAAGCACCAAAGCGTGCAAAGACAGAGGTCTCAATTGGATTCGATGACTCGGACCTTGAAGGGGTGAAATTCCCCCATGATGACCCATTGGTAATCTCTCCAGTGATCGGCAACTCCCAAGTGAAGAGAGTCTTGATAGATAATGGAGCTTCAGTGGACATTCTGTTCCATGATGCCTTTTTGAAGATGGGATACACCGAGTCTCAGTTGACGCCCTCGAACATGCCTATATATGGGTTCAACGGAGTAGAGTCTAAGGTTGAAGGAACCATTCAGTTGCCCATGACCATAGGGCAGGAGCCATGGGAGGCCACTCAGATGTTAAATTTTTTGGTTATTAAAGCCACGTCCACCTACAATGCTATCCTAGGAAGAACGTGACTTCATGCTTTTAAGGCAGTTGCGTCTACCTATCACTTGAAGGTTAAGTTCCCAACCAGAAATGGTGTTGGAGAAGAGAAAGGGGACCAGAAGATGGCAAGGAGTTGCTATGTGGCTGCACTGAGGCCAGATGGAACCGGGGGGCAAGTCTTCCCTATTGAGGATATGGATGTTCGTGAGGACAAAGAACGGAGAGGAAAACCGGTGGAAGACTTGGTTTTCATACCTTTGGAGTTTGAAAACCGGTGGAAGACTTGGTTTTCATACCTTTGGGCAACTCTGAAAGACCCCTTGAAAAGTGAGTTGATCACCTTCTTGCAGGACAATAGCGATGTCTTTGCATGGACAGCAGCTGATATGCCAGGGATAGATCCCCAACTGATAACACACAACCTGAACGTGGATCCAAACAGGAAGGCGGTGAAACAAAAGAAGAGAAATTTTGCACCTGAGAGACAAGAAGCCATTAAACAGGAGGTTGACAAGCTCCTAGAGGCAGGGTTCATTGAAGAAATCCAATTCCCGGAATGGTTGGCCAATCCTATAATGGTCAAAAAAGCCAATGGAAAGTGGAGGATGTGTATAGACTTCACTGATCTGAACGATGCATGCCCAAAGGACTGCTTTCCCTTACCAAGGATTGATATGCTGATAGAAGCCATGGCTGGGCACGAGATGCTAAGCTTAATGGATGGTTTTAGCGGCTACAACCAAATCAAGATGCATAAGGATGATGTTCCTAAGGTATCATTCATCACTGACTTTGGTGTGTATTGTTACCTGGTCATGGCCTTTGGATTGAAAAATGCAGGAGCTACCTATCAGAGGTTGGTAAACAAGATTTTCTCTCATCTCATTGGAAAAACTATGGAAGTTTATGTAGATGATATGCTGGTAAAAAGCCTGTGCAAAGCCGATCACATTGAGCACCTCCGTGAGGCATTTGAAGTGTTGAGACACCACAAGATGATGTTGAACCCAGCCAAATGTACCTTTGGTGTTGGGTCAGGGAAGTTCTTGGGTCTTATGGTCTCAAAACGAGGAATTGAGGTTAATCCCGATAAGATCAAAGCTATCCTAGATATGGAACCACCTCGTTCCATAAGGGACGTACAGAAACTGACTGGAAGGATTGCTGCATTGGGGAGGTTTGTCTCCAAATCCGGAGATAAGTGTTTACCGTTCTTTAAAACCTTGAAGAAAGTAAAAAATTTCGAATGGACAGAAGAAAGTCAAGAGGCCTTTGGTCAGGTGAAGAAGTATATGGCTGAAGCCCCGCTGTTGGCCAAGCCAAGTATGGGAGAAATCCTCTCTCTTTACTTAGCCATTTCGGCTCAAGCTGTGAGCGCGATGCTAGTGAAAGAGGAAGACAAAATTCAAAAACCCGTATACTATGTGAGCAAAGTACTACATGGAGCAGAGTTGAACTATTCTACCATTGAAAAGTTTGCCTTAGCATTGGTGACTGCCTCAAGGAAACTACGTCCCTACTTTCAGGCACACAAGATTGAAGTCCTTACAGGGCAGCCACTGAGGAACATCCTACATAGCCCTAAAGCCAGTGGTAGGCTTATTAAGTGGGCAATTGAGTTGGGAGAATTTGATATCAAGTACAAACCGAGGACGGCCATAAAAGCTCAGGCACTTGCTGACTTCGTGGTTGAATGTACCATTGACAACCAAGAAGTCGGGGGGCAGAAGATACCTCAGGAAGGCAATAGGGAAGACAAGGAACCTGTGATAGAAGAGAAGGAATTCTGGATGCTTTATTTTGATGGACCGTCAAAAACAAAAACAAGTGGTGTAGGCCTGGTCCTACAAAGTCCTGATGGATTCACCATTGAATACGCCCTGAAGCTGGACTTCCCAACAACCAATAATGAGGCAGAGTATGAAGCTCTGATAGCCGGGCTCGGTTTGGCAGGAGCATTAAAGGTCAAAAATCTAAAAGTTTGTGGAGATTCAAGGCTAGTTGTGGCCCAAGTCAATGGAGAGTTTGAGGTGAAAGATGAGACTATGATTAAGTACTTGAGGGTTGTCAAGGCTGTAATGAACCAGTTCGATGAATGTTACGTCGAGCACATTCCGAGGGAGGAAAACGTCAAGGCCGATACCTTATCTAAGTTTGCCTCTTCCGAGATAGAGAATTATTCTGGTATTGTCTATTTCCAAGTTCTGAGAGCCCCCACTATTGATTCAAAGCTGGTAGCACCTATCGGAACTAGGGAGTGTTGGATAGACCCGATCAAGATGCATATTGAGACTGGTTGGCTCCTGAATAATGCCTTGGAGGCACGAAGGTTATCTGTTAGGGCACTAAGGTATGCGTTGATTGAGGGATTCTCTACAAAAAATCCTTTGTGATTCCGTATCTGAAGTGCCTCAGGCCCGAAGAAGCTAAGTCAGCACTAGAAGAAGTTCATGAAGGACTCTGTGGGCAACACTTGGGGGGCAGGGCCCTAGCTCACAAGATAGTTAGACTCGGGTTTTATTTGCCGGAGATGATGACTGATGCCAAGGAATATGTGAAAAAGTGTGATCGGTGCCAGAAACATGCACCAGTGGTTAGGCAACCACCAGAGATGTTGACGTCCGTCAGTTCCCCCATTCCTTTTGCTATGTGGGGAATGGATATACTTGGGCCATTTCCAATGGCCACAGCTCAAAGAAAGTTCCTGATTGTAGCAATTGATTACTTCACAAAGTGGGTCGAGGCCAAATCTTTGGCTAAGATCACAACCAAACAAGTCATGCAGTTCTTCTGGGAGAACGTCATATGTAGGTATGGAATACCACGGATCCTAGTTACGGACAATGGGTTACAATTCAATAACAAAGAGTTTAAGGATTATTGTGATGAAAATGGAATCGAGCTTCGGTTCACTTCAGTTGCCCATCCTCAAGCTAATGGGCAAGCTGAGGTTGCCAATCGGATCATCCTTGATGGACTCAAGAAAAGGGTGGAACGTTCCCGAAATACTTGGGTGGATGAACTGTTACCCATACTCCGGGCATATCGAACCACTTGCAAGGTAACCACTGGGGCAACCCCATTCATGTTAGCTTATGGAGCTGAAGCTGTCGTCCCCGTAGAAATCATGCATACGTCTCCTCGAGTGGAGGCCTTTGAGCCTGACACTAATGAAGAAGGAATGAAACTGGCCCTTGACCTGATTGATGAGGTAAGGGATGAAGCTAATGCAAGGAATGTGGAACATCAGAAGAAAGCCTCCTTCTATTACAACCTAAGGGTGAAAGAAAGGTTCTTCCGTCAGGGGGACCTGGTACTCAGAAAGATTGAAGCATCCGGAGTTGGACAGAAAGGAAAGCTAGCCCCTAATTGGGAAGGGCCCTATAGAGTTAAGAAGATATTGGGACGAGGATCATACAAGTTGGAGACCTTGGACGGAGATGAGGTGCCCCGTACTTAGCATGCCTTGAACCTCAAGATTTATTATGTTTGAGCTATCCTTGTAAGGATTCAGCTTTTTATTCATGTGTTAGGAAAGTAGAAATAAGGTCGACGAAACCATTTTTGAGTTCTTAAACTCTGAGTAGGAAGTAGAGTATTATGTAAGGGCCAGACCCATTTCAAGCTTTAATGCAATTTGATTTTCTCCTCTCTTGGTTATTATTCGTTATGTCTATTATGTATCAAAGCATATTTAAAAATTGCTAGCTAAAGTAAGCCAAAATACAAAAGACAAAACAACTAAGTGAAAGGAAAAATCAAAGGATGCTTAAAATAAATAAACAAAGCCCGGAGGCTATAAGTTACGGTTCATAAGTCAAGAAAGCGAAATGACAAAAGATAAGCCACGCAGGGCCGACATAAGATAAACTCAAGGAGCCTTAGGAGTAGTCTTGGCATCCTTGGCAGCCTTGGCAGTGCTCTTAACTGGAGACTCTCTATCAGTACTGGTGGCAGTAGTAGACTCTTCGGCGTCAGCCTGAAGCGGGGAGTGCTCAGGATCCAAGATCCTATCAGTAGCATCACCTCCCTCCTCTTCTTCCTCACCATCCTCCTCGTCCTCTTCCATAAGAGAAATCCTCTGGGACTCTAACAGCTTTGCCAACTCTAAAGGAGCCTCGGGGCAAGGGAAATCCCCAATCTGGAACAAACCAGGGTGCCTCTCAGAAACAGCATCTAAGGCCCCTTTCCAGCCACTAAAGTAGTTGGCCGGATAAGCAAGGTCGTCACGCTTAGTCATAAGCTTCTGGAAGTCCTCGGAATCCATGTAATCATCAATGATATCCTCCTTGCCTTGGCGAAGCTCAGCAATGCTACCATAGGCTTTCTCCAGCTCCTCTTCCTTGGCCTTCAACTTCTCTTCCAGGCCTGCAACTTGGACCTTTGTCTGATCAAGATCCTTCTTATGAGTCCCGGCCTGAGTTCGCCAAGACTTGGCATGATGCATGGCAGCCTGGAAGTAGGTATTATTCTGAAAATACAATTTAAGTGTTAGGGAACGGAAAATAAAACATTCAAACCAAAAACGTAAAGTACTTACGGTAGCAATAGCTTGAGTCCCCAGCGACTCAACTGCCTCCAAGTCACGGGATACCACGAGGTCACGATAGTCAGCAGGGGTGATCGAATGGTAGGACTAATCCTTCGAGTGCTTGGTATCCCCAACCACTGAGTCTTGTTTTCTGATGCCCCAAGCTGGCCGGAAAACGGATGATTTGGCAGAGGAGGCAGCCCCACCTTCTACATCAACAGCATCATGAGGCCTTAGAAAGGCAGGTTCTGGGGGCTGTCCCCTGGGGTCCTTCGCAGCTCGTTTTCTCTTCATACGAGAAGTCTCCCCAGCCAAATGCTCTTGAAGCTCGTTTATGGCTTTAGCAGCTGAAAAATAAAAGGCAAAGTCAATGACAATAAAATTTAACATGCAAATGAATAAGAATTTAAGTGAAAGAATGATGAGGTTTACCTTTATCAGTGACAGATGAAAGACCCACGGACTTGAGGGAAAATTCCTCAAGAAGGGAGAAGAAGTGAGTTCCCCTTTATCTGCAGTAAGGGTATCGAAAGCAGCTTTTTCGGCGTCATCCAGTTCGATATCATCTGGATTTCCATCGATTACCTTCCCAAAAGAGCTACGGAAGAGGGTGCCCCAATCACCCCCTCCCACATAAGGTACATAAACTCTTCTTTCCATTTAGGGTTATTATCAGGGATTGAAGAAGGATCGTAAATATTGGGGATCGTAGCACGAAGGCTGATATATACCCAGCCAGGATAAGTGATTGCACTATTCTTAAATTGAAAGATCTTCCTAAAGAGGGGGACAGTTAGTGGGAAATTTTTTTTTAAACAGAGAACCATGAAGCAAAGAATGGCTCTCCAAGCATTTGGAACTAACTGGCAGGGATTTATTTGAACATCCGCTAGCAAAGTGGGAATAAAATTATGAAAAGGGAAATGAAGCCCAACCATGATAGCATCCTTATGAATGCAAAAGGCATGGGGTTTCCAATGACAAGAACGATCCCCTGGTTCAGCTGGGACTAATTTTAAAGGGGAACGAACGTTGAAGAGTTTATTAAACTTTCTAACTTTTTCAACATCAAAGAACTTCGAATGATGATTATACGAATCTAATGCAGAAACAGAGGGATATTCATCTCCTCTCTGGTTAATCATGTCAATCAAGGAAGTATATTTTGAACGGATAGGAGGGAAAGAGGTACCTCGCGATGATGCACTCATTTTACTGAGTCTCCTCGCTTCTCTATCATCTGCCATTGATGCTCTTGGTATGAATGCTCCAAAAATGATCTTCAAAGGAAAACCTAGAAACCACCCAGAAAGGAGAGCTTTGGCCGGAAACTTCTTGCCGGAAATTACTTGAAACTAGGAGCTCTAGAGAGAAGCTTTATTGAAATATTTGAGTGAAGTAAAAATAAAGTTCACTTCTCACTCTTTTATATAAGGTGTAGCCGGTCATTCATCCTGTTAAGGTGCTAAAGCAACCGGTTATAACCAGTTAAGGCCCATAGGCCCAAATAAAGGCCCAAGATCTAGAAGCTCGTGGAAGCTTGTAGAATCTAAAGGAGAATTCTAGAAGGATCGAGAAAATAATAAAAAATAAATAATTAAATTGAAAAATCTTACACGAACTCAGTTCAGTTCGTAAGTTGAGTTCGAGAAACCCACGAGGAGGCCCATTATCGTTCCTTACACGAACTCAATTCAGTTCGTAAATTGAGTTCGTATACAACACGAGGAGGCCAATAAGTGTCCCTTACACGACCTCGATCCACGTCGCAGAACAAGGTCGCAAGCTCAACGAGCTGCTCCTTTTGGCGTCCTTACACGAACTCAATCCACCTCGTGGATTGAGGTCAAAGACAACACGACCTACTCCCTTTGAAGCATTTACACGAACTCGTATCTCGTCGAAAGATGAGGTCGAGATATGCCCGACTAGGCTGTTTTTAAGACCGTAGATGACCTCGAAGCACCTCGTAAGGTGAGGTCGTAAGTTGCATGACAACATCGTTTGTTAGGCCATGGACGAACTCAATCTAGGTCGAATGTCCAGGTCGTATGTCTCACGACCTGCCTCCTTTGCAGCCCTTACACGATGTCGATTGAGGTCGTGAGACGAGGTCGAAAAGCCCACGACCTGGCTGTCCTGACAGTCCTGTACGACCTCAATCCTGGTTGAAAATATTATAAACAGATTTTCTTGTTCAGAAAATGGAAAATTTGATTAAAAATAATATTCTTCTGAGAAAAATTGGAAATAAAATTCCAAGAATTCCAGAAAAATGCGAGATAATTTACAAAATTATTTCCAAAGGTGATATGCCCACGATATTTTTGATAAAATTAGTCAAAAATAATGAAAAATACCCACGAGTTTGGGAAAAATGCAAGGCAAATCTGAGATAGAAATAAGGCAAATCGTCGTAAATGTGTAGGTCGCTCCACACTTTACATTCAAGACGATACATGTGAAACACTAGTGTACATAAACCTTTTAACTTCAATGAAAACCTGATCAGTTTTCCTAGAAGTTGGGGGGCAAATGATATGGGCTGAAAGTAAGCCCTAGAAACGTATTTAATGATGTATTAATTAAACCTAGTTTGGTCCAAATACGAAGCCCATTAATGAGGCCCGAAACCCTAATTAAATGGCAAATTCGTAGCTGATAAATCAGCCAAATAAAAGACTTCGAAATTGAGTCCAGAAAGGAAACTAAATCATATTAGGAGTAGCCTCCAAGGCACATATCTCCAATACTTATCTTCTTATCTATTAGAAGGCTCTAGAATTGGGCCTAAGCTGTGACTTGCCCATCAAGTCTCCAAATTTAACCCTAATTCTAGGGTTTTCATCACCTATATAAGGACATGCTCCTTCACATCTAGAACTACGTTTTTTGGCTTGATTCTTGATAATTGCAAGATACGTAGGCATCTTGTGAGGACCCGATTTAAGTCACGAAACATAAGATCAGCCATTAAAGCTCGAAGCTTCCACAAACCGTAGCATTAAATACACTATAAATACACCCTAAATTTTGTTCCACAACAATAGTATTGTATTAAAACCGAAACATTGAAAATTTTGGTTTTTGGTTTGATTATACTATTTATTAAAATAAATAATAACATAATATAATTAATGGCACCATATTTTTTAATTATTAATAAAATATATTAAAAATCCATACACATTGTTTATAACACGAAAACATTAATATAATCCGTAAACATAAGTTTATTAAATTATATTAAATTATAATTATAAAAAATATTAAAAATATTGATTATATAAAAATATAATTGTAATATTAAATAAAATTTATAACATAATAAAAGAAACCTGTGCATCGCACATGCATTGAAATTTTGTCAGTTCGATTTTCAACACGGTCATCTTACCATATTTTTTTAATTATTAATAAAATATATTAAAAATCCTTATACATTGTTTTTAATAGGGAAACGTTAGCATAATCCGTAAAAATGAGTATATTAAATTATATTAAATTAAAATTACAAAAATATTAAAAATAATGATTATATAAAAACATAATTGTAATATTAAATAAAATTTATAACATAATAAAAGAAACTAGTGCATCGCACGGGCATTGAAAGTTTGTCGGTTCGATTTTTAGCACGGTCATCCTAATAATTAAAATAAATAGTAAAATAATATAATTAATGAATATTAGCCGATTGCCTTATTTTAATTGATGATATTACCTTTTATAAACACCATCGTATCTTCCAATCAATAATATTTCTTTCTAAATAAAACACGTTAACTTTTATTTTAAAATATAATCTTACAATAATTAATATATACCCAAAAATATAACAGTATATCGTCTAATCACTAACAAAATATAAAAGAAATCTACAAAAAACGAATAATGACCGTTAAATTTTTAGTAAAAAATCAGAACCGTTAGATTTAATGATTAGATATGATATATGTTTATATTAATTTACTAAAATTTCAAGTTTCGAATTCTGTTAACAACATTCTTTCTATAAAAATTTATAATATAAGTTTTAAAACACATAATTTTGCAATCATTAATGTATATCTAAAAATATTACACCATTTTGCTGTTAGATTTTAATAATTAATAAGAACCGTTAGAAGTAATTATAAGATATATTTATGATTAAACCGTTAGATGTAATTATAAGGTATATTTATGATTAAAGTACTTTACTAAAAATTCAAGTTTCGAATCCCGTCAACGACATATTTAACTTAAAATTTTAATTTAACTTTTAAATCATGCATATTAGTAATTAAATTTATATTAAATTATATTAAAATAATATTAAATATTTTTTATGAAATAATAATTATATAAAAACATAATTATAGCATAAAATAAAATGAGAAAACTGGGCCTGAGGTTATCCTCAGGCAATCTTCCTGAGGTTAAAAGATTTTCTTCCTATAAATCAAATGGCCCAGCGGGGGCAATTTTGTAAATAAAATTTTTTTTATAGTTGTTGTGGAATAAAAACTAGGTTATTAGATTGCGGCTAGGGTTTGCTGTATTTAATGCTAGGTTGCGTGAGCTTCGTGCTTTAATGGCTGCTCTCGTGCTCGTGGCTGAATCTGTCTTCACAAGATGCCTACGTACTTTGATGAATATCAAAGATCAAGCCAAAAAATGTAGTTCTAAGAATGAGGGGTCAGACCCTTTATATAGTCTGAGAAGCCCTAGAGTCGTGGTAGAATTAGGTGACTTGGTGGGCAAGTCACCGCCTTGAGGAAGGTTCCAGGCTCCTTCCTTGCAGGAATCAGTTTCCTTGTGGAAGTAGGTGCCTTGGAGGCTAAGTCAGGCAGGAGTAATATCCTTATTTGATTCTTATTGCTGAGCTGGTTATTACCCTTAATATTAATTACGAAATTAATATTATAAATAGGGTTTGGGCCCATTTAATGGGCCCCACGTTTTGACCATATTGGGCCTAATTAATGTCACATTAAATATGCCTTTAGGGCTCATTTTTAACCCACATCATTTGCCCCCCAACTTCTAGGAAAACTGATCAGGTTTTCCTTGAAGTTTTAACGACCTTTTTCGAGACTCGTGTCAAGGCTCATCTTTATACACTAGTGTTTCACGAGTATCGTCTTGATGTAAAGCATGGAGCGACCGACGCGTTTACGACAATGCAATTTGATGCTAATCGGCATTAATCAGCTTTAAACGACGTTTAAACGATGTTAAACGACGCTAAACGACACTAAACGGTGCTAAATAGCCTTAAACGACGTTTAAACAATGTTAAACGATGCTAAACAGCGTTAAACGGCATAAAACGGCACTAAACGGCGCTAATCAGCCTTAAACGACGTTTAAATGGTGTTAAACGATGTTAAACGGCATAAAACGGCACTAAACGGCGCTAATCAACCTTAAACGATGTTTAAACGACGTTAAACGACATAAAACGGCACTAAACAGCGCTAGTCAGCCTTAAACAACGTTTAAACGGTGTTAAACGACGTTAAACGGCATAAAACGGCACTAAACGGCGCTAATCAGCCTTAAACGACGTTTAAACGGTGTTAAACGACGTTAAACGACATAAAACGGCACTAAATGGCGCTAATCAGCCTTAAACGACGTTTAAACGGTGTTAAACGACGTTAAATGACATAAAACGGCACTAAACGGCGCTAATCAGCCTTAAACGATGTTTAAACGACGTTAAACGGCATAAAACGACACTAAACGGTGCTAAACGACACTAATCTGTGCTTAAACGGTACTAATCTATGCTAATCAGCACTAATCTGTGCTTAAACGGCACTAATCTGTGCTAATCGGCACTAATCTGTGCTTAAATGGCACTAATCTGTGCTAAATAGCCTTAAACGACGTTTAAACAATGTTAAACGATGCTAAACAGCGTTAAACGGCACTAAACGGCGCTAATCAGCCTTAAACGACGTTTAAACGACGTTAAACGGCATAAAACGGCACTAAACGGTGCTAAACGGCACTAATCTGTGCTTAAACGGCACTAATCAATGCTAATCGGCACTAATCTGTGCTTAAACGGCACTAATCTGTGCTAATCGGCACTAATCTGTGCTTAAACGGCACTAATCTGTGCTAATCGACACTAATCTGTGCTTAAATGGCACTAATCAATGCTAATCGGCACTAATCTGTGCTTAAACGGCACTAATCTGTGCTTAAACGGCACTAATCTGTGCTAATCGGCACTAATCTGTGCTTAAACGGCACTAATCATTTTTTAGTTCAAACCCATTTTCATATTTTTCACGGAATCCGGCTAATCAGAAATCTTCATGTTCTTGATGAACTCGGGTTGACTGAAAATACTCGTACCCCTGATCGCTCCGGGTCGGACAGAAAATACCCGTGGTCTTGATGAACCCCGGTCGGCCGAAGCCTCCCGGTTTGCCCCGGTCGGTAAAAAATCTTCATGTTCTTGACGGACCCTGGTTGGCCGAAAATATTCATACCCCTGATCGCTCCGGGTCAGACAGAAAATACTCGTACCCCTGATCACTCCGGGTTGGACAAAAAATACTCGTACCCCTGATCACTCCGGGTTGGTCAAAAAATACTCGTACCCCTGATCACTCCGGGTTGGACAAAAAATACTCGTACCCCTGATCACTCCGGGTTGGACAAAAAATACCCGTGGTCTTGATGAACCCCGGTCGGCCGAAGCCTCCCGGTTTGCCCCGGTCGGCCAAAAATCTTCATGTTCTTGACGGACCCTGGTTGGCCGAAAATATTCATACCCCTGATCGCTCCGGGTCGGACAGAAAATACTCGTACCCCTGATCACTCCGGGTTGGACAAAAAATACTCGTACCCCTGATCACTCCGGTCGGCCGAAGCCTCCGGGGTGTGCTGGTCGGCCAGCCACCGGTCGGCTGGTTTCAATTTTTTTTTTTTTTTTAACATGATGTTTCCATAAACACGTATGTTCGTGGTCTTGACGAACATGTATGTTCGTGGTCTTGATGAACATGTATGTTCGTGGTCTTGACGAACATGACAAAAATAGTCGTGGTCTTGACGAACATGACAAAAATAGTCGTGGTCTTGACGAAAATGACAAAAATAGTCGTGGTCTTGACGAACATGACAAAAATAGTCGTGGTCTTGACGAACATGACAAAAATAGTCGTGGTCTTGACGAAAACTCCCGTGGTGTTGACAAACCCCGGTCGGCCGAAGCCTCCCGGGTAGGCCGGTCGGCCAGCCACCGGTCGACTGGAACCCTTTAGTTCGCCCCGGTCGGCTGGCTCCCGGTCGGCTGAAGCCCTCCGGTTTGCCTCGGTCGGCCGGCTTCCGGTCGGACCATGTCAATTTTTATTTTTTTTTTTGCATTCTTGGCTTCAATACTTCAACTTCCCTCTTGAATACGATGTTTTCATAAACATGTATATTCGTGGTCTTGATGACCGTGAGTTTTCGTGGTCTTGATGACCATGAGTTTAGAGAATCAGCAATATGGTCATTCATGACTTTTGCTTAAGGCTTCCCATAATTTCCGATTAGCGCTGTTAATCCCCAGACCTTGCACTAACCTCTTGATTAGGCTCCCTTAATCACAATCAGCTTCCATCCTGAATACCAACCTTTGATATCGATAATTGAACATCAATGTCAACACTTGAACATCACTTCAACCTTTGGATCTTGATTGGAGGTCCATGACCCCCTCGAGTTTGGCCTTCATAGCTAATCTTGACCTTCATGGCTAATATCTCAATGCTCTCACTGACAGCTTCCGTGCCTCCGAGGCATTGTCAGGGAGCCATCTAGTTTCAAGATGAGCTTTAATAGGATCTAACCAACAACTTCCAACATCGATCGATGCTACCAACTTAGAGTTGATGGTCGGGACCTTCAAGACCTGGAAGTAGACACTCCTTGCGTAATTTTCTATCTCAGAAGAAGCGAACTTAGACAGGGCATCAACCTTAACGTTCTCTTCTCTCGGAATGTGCTCTAAGTAGCACTTATCAAACTTAGTCATGACAGCTTTCACAACTCTCAAATACTTTGCCATAGTTTCATCCTTGGCCTCAAATTCACCATTCACTTGCGATATTATCAATCATGAATCTCCACAAATTTTGAGATTCTTGACCCTCATAATTCTGGCCAAGCCCAATCCAGCTACCAAGGCTTCATACTCGGCTTCGTTATTGGTTGTCGGAAAATCCAACTTCAAAGCATACTCAACTGTGAACCCATCGGGGCTTTGCAAGACTAGACCTGCACCACTAGATTTTGTTTTTGATGCTCCATCAAAATAGAGCACCCAATATTCCTTCAGATCAGGTACAAGTTCTTCACTTCCAGGGGTGGTTACCATATCCTACCCCCCAATTTCTTGGTCGGTGATGGTACATTCAACCACGAAGTAGGCCAATGCCTGAGCCTTAATAGCTGTTCGAGGCTTATATGTGATGTCAAACTCTCTAAGTTCAATTGCCCACTTAATCAACCTACCACTAGCTTTTGGGCTATGCAATATGCTTCTCAACTGCTGGTCCGTCAGGACTTCGATCTTGTGTGCCTGAAAGTACGGTTGTAATTTTCTCGAGGCTGTGATCAATGCCAAAGCAAACTTCTCGATTGGAGAGTAATTCAACTCCGCCCCATGTAACACCTTGCTTACATAGTAGATGGGTTTCTAAACCTTTTTCTCTTCTCGAATGAGGACAACACTCAATGCTTGCTCAGATACCGCGAAGTATAGATAGAGAGTCTCTCCGGGACTAGGCTTGGCCAACAACGGGGCTTCAGCCATGTACTTCTTCAGTTGTTCGAAGGCCTCTTGTCTCTCAGAAGTCCACTCGAAATTTTTCACCTTTTCAATGCTTGAAAGAAAGAAAAACACTTGTCACCAGACTTGGAGATGAATCTCCCTAGGGTTGCAACTCGGCCGATTAGCTTCTGTACATCTCGTATAGAGCGGGTGGTTCCATGTCTAAAATTGCTTTTATCTTACCAAGGTTGGCCTCTATGCCTCTCTTTGAAACCATCAATCCCAAAAATTTTCCTGATCCAACTCCAAAAGCACACTTGGCTGGATTCAACATCATCTTGTGGTGCCTTAGCACTTCGAATGCCTCCCTGAGGTGCTTAATGTGATCTACCTTACACAGGCTCTTGACTAACATGTCATCAACATAGACCTCCATGGTTTTCCCAATCAGATGGGCGAATATCTTATTCACCAGTCGTTGGTCTTCATCCTTAAGACATATTGAAGAGTAGCTAGTCCTTAACATCCTCGGCCTTGCATGGCTTTGATTATTGCGTGTGGCTTTTATCTGCTCGTCTTTTAACCTGGGTCCTTCACGGACTTAAACTCTTATTTGGTCATGCTATAACCTAACTTTTGACCCTTCGGGGTCTTTATTTATGCATTTGCTTGTTCTCCATTCGTGTATTCTTTTATTTTCGGTATTTGGTCGTCCTTAACTTGCACTCATCAGGTGCTTGGCACATAAAATCACACAATAAATGAATGGAAAACAAACTTGCATTAATAACTTGAAATGGGTTCAACCCTTACATAAAGTACTACCATCCTACTCGGAGCAACATGCTCTTCAATGGTTTCAATGAACCTTATTTCTACTTCTACTAGATAAATATGAAGCTAAGTTCTACTAGGATAACTTGAGCCCATCGGGGCTTTGTAAGACTAGGCCTGCACCAGATTTTATTTTTGATGCTCCATCAAAATAGAGCACCCACCACTCCTTCTGGTCTCCTCCTTATTATTCTGAGGTTCACTTCCTGCTTGGGGTATTACCTCCTGCCCCCAACTTCTTGGTTGCCAATGGTACATTCAACCACGAAGTCAGTTAACGTCTTAGCCTCAATGGCTGTTCGAGGCTTTTGTGTGATGTCCTCTGATGGCCTTTCTTGATGTTTCTTACTACTGCGGACATCCATGTCCTTAATCGGAAGGACCTGCTCCATCAGGCCTTAACGAGGCTACATAACAGCTTCGTGCCATCTTCTGATCACCTTTATGTTCTCCAACACCATTCCTGGTCGGGAACTTGATCTTCATATGATAAGTTGAGGCGACAGCCTTCAATGCATGAAGTCCAGTCCTTCCGAGGATAGCGTTGTACGTTGAAACCGCCTTGATTACCAGGAAGTTCAACATCTGAGTGGCCTCCTTGGGCTCCTGTCCAATAGTTACAGGCAACTGAATAGTCCCTTCAACTTTGGATTCTACTCCGTTAAATCCATATATAGGCATGTTATTGGGGGTTAACTGAGAATCACTGTACCCCATCTTCACAAATGCATCATGAAATAGAATGTCAATGGAAGCTCCATTGTCTATCAAGACTCGCTTCACCTTTGAGTTTCCAATCACAGAAGTTATGACCAACGGGTCGTCATGGGGGAACTTCACCCCTTCCAAGTACGAGTCATCAAAACCAACCACTACTTCAGTTTTTGCATGTTCGGGGCCTCTTCCACGATGTGCATCACTTCTCTAGCATCCTTCCGAGAATTCCTTGTTGTGCCGACCGCAGTCGGGCCTCCTGAGATCATGTTGATTACTGGCCCTCGGGGCTGTATGTTGCGATCTTGATCGTCATCCCTCCTATCATACTCTCTTCTCTGATTACCACGGTCGTCACCCTTAGTGAAGTGGCTCAGTTTCCCTCTACGAATCAAAAACTCGATCTCATCTTTGAGTTGCTTGCAATCATCAGTGTCATGTCCCACATCTCTGTGGAATTTGCAATACTGATTCTTGTTTCTCTTTGCGGGATCGCCCCTGAGTGGCTTCGGCCATCGGAAATCCTTATCCTTCTCAATGTCCAACAAGATTCGACTCCTAGGAGTATTCAACCTTGCATACTCAGTGAACCTCGGTCCTTGGTTCTTCTTAGGGGCATAGTCGGAGTCCTTGCTAGTTCGGGGATACTTGTCCCTAGCATCATACTCCTGATCATCATACTCATGGTCTTGCTTTTGCTTCTTGGAGTCATTGTTACCTCCTCCTCCACTTATTGTGGCTTCTTTCTTCATGCTATCTTCAGCTTTAATGTACTTGTCAGCCCTTCGTTGGAGCTCGGCCATGTTTTCAGGAGGATGTTTTGCCAATGACCTTTTAAAGAATAGATCAGTGGTTCCGTGTTCCAGGGCTACTATGGCCACCTTATTCTCCAAATCAGTGATATTCAACGTCTCTTTAGTGAACCTCTTGAGGTAATCCCTCAGATTTTCATTCTTCCCTTGCACCACGTACATGAGGGATGCGGAGCTTTTCTCATAAACTCTTCCACTGATAAACTGGCTAACAAAAGCAACACTTAACTCCTTAAAAGAGCCAATTGAGTTTGCAGGCAACCGGCTATACCATCTTTGAGCCATGCCCGACAGGGTTTGAGGGAACGCCCTACACTTTAAGGCATCACTTGCAGGCTGCAACAGCAGTGCGTTTGAAAACGTCCTGACATGATTTGCGGGATCACCCGTTCCATCATAAGCATTGATTGTCGGCATCTTAAACTTCCTAGAGATGTGAGCATTCATTACCTCCTCGGTAAACGGGGGTGTGGGATCATCAGGATCCCCAAGTGGCATCAGATCTTTGGGGTTGCTCCTGGGGGTTTCCACCCTTGTTGTTCTTCCAGTAGGGGCGTCAGCCCTTCTCTGCCTTCTTGAAGACCTCTCTAAGTCTATAATGGGAATCGGTCCTGAGGTTGGAGGGGGTTGAGTTTGATTCAACCTAGCTTGTTCTCTCGCAATATCTTCCTTTATCCTTAAAATCTCGGCCTCATGAGCCTTGATTCTCTCAGCAGCTGTCAAAGGGGGTCCATCATGGATAGTTTGTGTTCTCCTTCTTGGTTCTCTGCTAGCATGTCGCCTTCTCGGGGCTTCATTACGATCATCATCCTCAGATGATGAATCATCAGCATAGGGACCGGAGTAGTCATAATACTCTCGATCTCGGATCTGCAAAGCATGGCCACTGGGTCCAGGACCTTGAGTAATTGGAGGGTAATTAGGCAGACCATACATCGGGTCGGTATTCATGGGGAGATCTGTAGTATGGATCTGTACCCCTGGTGGTAACGGGCGATTGGGATCAACTAAAGGAGAAACCAGCATCTGAAGAGAGCTGGTTTCTTGACCTGGGTGGATGACCATTGGTAACGTTCTCTCAGGATGGGGATTCGTCCCTGGGGGTTGAGAAACCTGAGTTTGAGAAGCTTGAGTTTGAATGATCGCCCCTGTTGTTGGGGGCATCGGATCCGTAGTGGGCGGAGCAGAGCTGAGAGGCAGGGGCTCAGTACTTGCTGGTGTCCTTCGTGTTTGAACCATGGTTGATGTCTTTTTCCCACAGACGGTGCCAAATGTTGTGGAATAAAAACTTGGTTATTAGATTGCAGCTAGGGTTTGCTGTATTTAATGCTAGGGTGAGTGAGCTTCGTGCTTTAATGGCTGCTCTCGTGCTCGTGGCTGAATCTGCCTTCACAAGATGCCTACGTACTTTGATGAATATCAAAGATCAAGCCAAAAAACGTAGTTCTGAGAATGAGGGGTCAGACCCTTTATATAGGCTGAGAATCCCTAGAGTCGTGGTAGAATTAGGTAACTTGGTGGGCAAGTCACCGCCTTGAGGAAGGTTCTAGGCTCCTTCCTTGCAGGAATCAGTTTCCTTGTGGAAGTAGGTGCCTTGGAGGCTAAGTCAGGCAGGAGTAATATCCTTATTTGATTCTTATTGCTGAGATGGTTATTACCCTTAATATTAATTACGAAATTAATATTATAAATAGGGTTTGGACCCATTTAATGGACCCCACGTTTTGACCATATTGGGCCTAATTAATGTCACATTAAATATGTCTTTAGGGCTCATTTTTAACCCACATCAATAGTAATTTACATATATAACCTTAAAATTATATTACAAATCTTTTAACCTCAGGGGAAAATCCTGAGTACAACCTCAGGCACCTCAAACCCAAATAAAATTTACATAAGTTCGATCTTAATTACAAACACACTAAATATAGGATTGTATTTATATGATAGTTCTTAATTACAAACACACTAAATATAGGATTGTATTTATATGATAGTTAATTTTTAATATATCAATTCTTACTAAACTTAAATAAAAATATTTACATTAGAATTGGACTTAAATTGTAATTTTTATATACATTTAAATTATATTTAGTAAAATACAAATAAAAATACTAAATATTAATAAAACTCCATGCAATACACACGATCATAAGTTAGAATACTTTAAATAATAAAATCTAATCTCATATTATACGGACTGTTTAATGATAAAAAAATTTATATGTTTGGGAAGTGTTGATTTCAACTAAAATATAATTACTTTCTTAAATTAACATAAATTTATAACAAATTTAAATAATTCGTTCACCTTTTATTGCCAACACAAATACAACTACCGGTTTACCCTATTCTCTCGATAGATTATAAATACAAAAATAGTCCTTCGTTGCCTGCACAAATACAACTCCTGCAAAAGAGTCTTAGCCTAGTTTCGTAGCTGTTTAAAACCTAAGGTATGATCCATATGCAGAATTTTGTTTGCTTCAAGAGGCCTACTTTTTTTGTTGTTGCTAGTTTACGTGTGCGTACTCTATTAATCTTGTGAGGTTTAATGACATGATCCTTGTTTTGATCTGTTTGTGTGCTAGGTTCTATACATGTGTTAATGTTTATATCGTTTAATCTGATCTGTTTGTGTGCTAGGTTCTATAGTTGTGTTAATGTTCATATCTTACTGCGCCAATAGTTACAGAGTCACGAGTTACTAATAAAAAAACGGACTCATAAAAAATCTTAAGGTGTCAGAGTATGGCCTTATATGATATATTATTCAACATAGTTAAATTATGATTTATGTACAGTACATGGAAATTTCTTGTGTGTTTCTGGTTTGAGTATATTGATGACTTTGCAAGATATCTGCAGTAAATAGTCTAGATAATATTTAGGATGGCTTTGCTGGCCTTAATGTATATAATGTTAAGTTTTTTATTCCTTTTCGTGGTTGCTAACTGCAATTCTGGCTATGCTTGTGTTCTTAAATAACATCTATAAGATTCAAGAATCAAGACCCTCTGTCGCAATCCCTAAACTAAATCAGAGATAACGCAAGCGTGTACTTCACCACTGACCTTTTTCTCCTACCAGGAACAAAAAACCTTTTTTCTTCCATTCTCTAGAGGATTTTTTTTTATGTGTAAATCTGTGCATCTAATCTAAATTTTGCGTTAAATTTCTTGTTCCAGATAATTTTATTCCATAATGGGTGCAATTTCACTTGATGATGATTGGGTGGACGCTTCTCCTTTGAGTGGACCTCGAACTCTGGTTTTAGTTGGATGTACAGGTGATGGCAAAAGTGCGACAGGCAATAGTATACTGCAAAAGAAGGTATTCGCATCTGATGCTTGCTCAGCTGGTGTTACTCGTACTTGTGAGCTGCGTACAACTGTTTTAGAAGACGGACAGATTCTTAATGTTATAGACACTCCTGGTACTCTTTCTTTCTAGCTTTCTAGTTGTACTTCCTTTTTAGCAAACAGAAATTCTTGCAATTGGTTTTACCCGTTTAAAGGGAAGAAGTGTACTTTGTAGTAAATTAGTAATGATAAATCTTACAATTGATATATCGCAGGTCTTTTTGATTGTACTGATAATACAGAATTCGTTGGGAAGGAAATTGCTAAATGTATTAACCTGGCCAGGGATGGTGTACACGCAATTCTTCTTGTTGTTTCAGTCAAGAGGCGTTTCTCAGAACAAGAAGCAGCAGTTGTCAATAGTTTGAAGACTTTATTTGGGGAAAAACTGACTGATTACATGATTATTGTTTTCACTGGTGGAGATGAACTGGAGTATCATGAAAAAACTTTGGAAGATTATCTAGGTCATGCTTGTCCACAACCGTTAAAGGTAACTTATGCTGGCAATGTTATATGATCAGCTACCATACGCGGGGGCGGGGGGGGGGGGGGGGGGGGGATGGGAACTGCCTTCGCTCTGTGCTTTCTTTTATTCTTCAAATCTATTTTCTAAAATAATGAATAGAAGTTTGGTATCTAATGCTAACAGTAGGAATAGTTCTTGAGCTAGTGGAATGGCACAATGGGTCAAATGACCAATATCAGCTTCGAAATAAATTTAATATCCGTGTTTCTTGTTTTTGTTCATTTTCCTTTCAATGTAGTTATGCTTTGTGTTGGATATGACTTCTCTTATTGATCTTAAGATAGGTAGATAGGAATTGCTTGTTAGATAACTACCACAGAGTGACCAAGTATCATCAATTAAAACTCTGCTTTCTTCTCTAGGTCTTCATTTCAAGTAATGTCTGTGTTGGGTCCTTTAGCATTCTTAATTACTGAAAATTTGGAGGCACCAATTTAAGATTCATACTTCACTGACTGTGTGCTTAATAGTATTAAGTTGAATGATAATGTGTATGCTGCTCACAACAATAATGTGTTTCATTTGAGCTTTGATTCAGGAAATTCTTCATCAATGTGAATATCGACGGGTTCTCTTCGATAACAGAACACGTGACTATAGCAAGAAACAAGAACAGATTCAAGAGCTGCTATATCTCGTGAATCTTGTTGTAGCCAAGAGTGATGGAAAACCATATACAGATGAGTTATTCGTGGAACTGAAGGTAACAGTTTTCATTATGTTATGTGACTGCTCACTAATAAGTATACTAGTTTTCATACAGTATTAACAACTCTGGGGGTCTTGCAGAAAGGAGCTATGAAGCTTCGTGATCAGACAGAAGAACCCGTTAAGAAGGAGAATGAAGAACAACTTATCAAGCGATTAACTGAATCGGTATGACTAATTTCTAACTCGTTTATCCTCACTTATCTTGTCTAGATGAAAAATCTGGTACATGGTGCCAGCTCAGGGTAAAAGTTTAATCGTCAAAATTTACAGGTTGAAATGAAGGTCAGAGAAAGCACTTGGAGGCTTGAGCAGCAGCTGAATGAAGAGAAGGCTGCGAGACTGAATGCAGAAATTTTGGTGCATGATGCTCAAACAAAATCAAACTACGAAATGAATAAGCTGAGGGAAAGCTTAGAGAGAGCAGAGCAGGAGCTTCGGAGCCAAGCTCAAAACAGACTAATTCATAAGCTGAGGGAAAGACTCGAGAGAGCAGAGCGGGAGCTCAGGGACTTGTTCACAAAATTGATCGAGAAAACCAAAAATGCTACACGGTCAGCTGTTTAAGCAAACACCAGGAGGTCCCTCCGTAAAAAAGATACAGTATTTAACAATGAGCAAATTTACTGGGCAAACATTTAAGTAGCAGTATAATACACATATATTTTTTTTAAAGTGAGCCGTGTAACGAGGCTGTTTGGCAATTCTGTCACGCAACTTATAAGTTACTTATTTCGGAAAAAAATTCGTATTTACATAATTTTTTTTAGAAAAATATGTGTATGAGGAGTTTAATATTCGTAATCTTGCAAAATAAGTTACTTATTTCAGAAAAAGTACATATTTCCTAACTTTTTTCCAAAATAATTAAATTATTTCTAAAAAAATAAGATTTCCCAAATGTGCCCAATATTAGGTTCCATTTGGTAACAGCTGCATATTTATGAGAAACAGATTAATTATTGTTCCTGATAAATTTTAATAGCAGTTTTTTTTAAAAGTAATTGTTTTTAAAGGAAGAATGTTCCCCATGGTTTTTAAAAAAAACTATTTTTTTCAGCTTTTGGGGAAAAGCTACTAATTTAAATATCAAATTTCATCAAAAATATTACGGAGTACTATTTTTTAAAAAGGAAGTTGATATGCACACTCTTTACTTATAGTGCACACCTTTTATTAAGATTTAGACTCAATTACCCTTATACATCTTTTTCTATTTTATAATAATAGTAATATTTTTAGCACATTGGAAAAAGGTTTTAGGCTTTTATACACCCGTAGGTCGTTATATCTAAACCCTAAATTTCATTTTATGTTTTGGATTATTACCTTTTGTTTTGGATTGAATGAGAGAAAATGATTTATGTTATGTAGTATCTGGTACAAATTTTTTTGCTTTAAAATTTTTATTTTTGTGCAAAAAATACATAAAACTTCTATTTATTTGCAAAATTTTGTAAATAAAGAAACAAAAATGAGTTGTTGCTATGGAGGAAGACCAGGAAAATTTGATTTTGATTGTTGCTGTTGACGGAGGAATTTGGTAACAACAAAGTTTGAGGTCTATCGTCGGAATCAAGATCTATGACGGTGGTTCTTCGCCGGATAATTCGCCGGAGTGTGGTGGCTGTGATGAATTGGGGGCTGAGATTGAGAGGGTTCTTGGTGGTGGCTCGTAGCTCTTCGCTTCCATCCCCCTCAATTTGCCTACGTACCTCTATATTTATAGAGGATCAAGCTCACGTAGTTCTTGGAGAGCAAGAAACCCAAATGGGCTTGGATTGACGAACTAGCTTCCAGAATGTTCTACTATGAGGCCTAACCACAAAGGCCCAAGGCTCACCCAAGATCTCAAGACTTCACGGATAAGGAAACTTCCCCCGTCGAGGACTAGTCCTATCCGCTACAAGCTATTTCTTGATTTCAAGGATGCAGGTATAGCCATGGTTTACCCCAAGTGTAGAACGCATCCCTGTCCCCCGAATGAGAAGCACCCACCAGATAGCAGGACAGGTGATCCAGAGCTTTTGGGTGCAAAGTGCAGGATTACTCCAAAGTTCCCCAATGAGAGCGCGCCCATTGGCTACAGGAACAGAGCTCCCAAAGCACACACCAAGGAGAGACCAATCTTTGCACCGAGGAGAACATGCCCTCAGTGTATAAGAGAGATCCCTAAATCTAGGAAAAAACCCCTAGAGGCCTTCTACGACGGACATCCCCCTCCTGAGATACGACAGGAGGGAATTCTTCAATAATCAAACACGAAATCGACATTATTATCATCTTGAAATTCCAACATAGCCCAGGGCGCGGCCTAATACCCCCAGGGCGTGCCCTAACTTCTAGAAAACCCTAACTTGTTCTCTAAAATCCCAAATTGAACCCGTTATTGACCCGAATCCATCTTGAAAATATCCGAACTGAATTTTGGCTATAACAACTACCCCCCCAATTCCATATGAAATCAGAGATGATGTATGGAATTCTTCCTGAAAAAACCCAAAATTCCAAAAAATATTACCCCAGGGCGCGCCCTGACATAGGACGCGTCCTCCTTCTTATCTTCAAAATTCTATCCCCTTGACAACTCTAGTTTTGATTTCTACATAGAGGAGTAACACAAATGCATCACATCTCTAAGCTTACTGTTTGCACTAAATCACGCAAGCGCATGTGGTCACAAGTAATATAGATATAAGTCAAGTTCGTTCCCACAAAGATCTGGTTTTTAATTCAGTATTGTACCTATGCAACAATGTATGGTTTTAATTCACTGCTAAGACAAATAACAAATTGGGTTTTAATTAACTAAATTAAACTAAGATGCAAATTATAAAACTAAGACTTAAATTAACTAATGAGAATAGAAATCGAATTACTTCTGCAAGAGAAACCATGGGATCCTAACTTCATTAAATACTTTGCTTAGATCTGACGCCTTTAATCACTATATGCAATGGTTATGATATCTGATCAGACAACACGAAACAAGTATACGCTACTTCTCAGTATACGAATACCAAACTAAACATACATCCACAAAAGAGATAGAATATGAATAGACACCAATTATGCTTAGACCCTATATCTCTATAGAATTTGAAAACATAACGGTTGAAGAACAAGTTATCCACATTGATCACATAGGGCAACATAATATCTCTATTTACGCCACAAATCATGATGTTAAAACATCAACCTATCCTATGCTAGCATGGCAAGTTCTAAATCTCAAGATCCACTCTCGCTTCACAAGAAATTAACAAATTAGATGTTAGCTACGCATCTAAATTCATAAAGCACAACCATACGAGGATATCAAATATACATCACACACAGATCTGTAAAGCATCAAGATACTAAAGCTCCATAAATAAATCCGTTAGAATCCCATGACAACAATTAGTTCATAATCGAACCTCTCGTCATCATGGGATCTGATGAAACCATGATAAAAACAAAGTATGAAAATATACAAATAAACCTAAGTAATTGATATATAATAGTTCTCTCCTAATGATACAAATTACAAGGGTTGGATGTGTTTATATAGGCTCTATAATTCTTGCCCAACAAGAAATTTCCTTCTATTACAATTAGAATTAGAAGAAGGTACCAAAAACTGCCCAAAATACAATTAGAATTAGAAAAAGGGCAAGACAGTAATTTCCCAGGTTGTAGAAAATCTCTCAAGCTTCGCGTGGGCAGTAAGATCGCTGAAAACGGACTTATAGAACTCCAGATATGGCCAAAACAGTGTAAGCTGCGTAGCCTTCCCGGAAAATCCGAATTTTAATCAATTTAACCTCAAAACACGACAGAAGCATCACCTTAATTGACATTCTTGCAAGCCTGCACATCTACACAAAACACATCAAAACTATAACAAACTTGAGTCCAAGACAATCAATTTAAGCTGATATGGAACGTTCCAAGTGGATATAAAATCCACTTATCACACCCCCAAACTTAAACCGATGCTTGTCCTCAAGCATAAACAACTAACTCTACCTAACTAGTACCACTTCCGTAGGTGATCACGGTTGCATTTGGCATATGCAACAAGCCCTTTAAACCCCTAGGCAGCCCTAGTGGACGAGTAAGGTCTCGTGAGGGCCTATAGCAAATGTACCCACAAAATCCAATGCAATGCAATGCATGAATGCAACTAAATGAAAATGTGAATAATCTAGTACTAATATCCTACCATACCTTCAAATCCTCTCATGCCATATCAACTTAAGAATCAAAGCAAATACGCAATGTCTTGGTGTCGAAAGTGCAAGTATTCACATAGTCTACTCAATGAACATGCATAAGTTCTCACAAGTCCATGTCAAATGTAAGAATAAGTTAGTAAACATGCTAAGCCTACAAGAGTACATCTTTGAGACAAAACTCGGGATCTCATACGCAAAAACAAGCAAACACTCACAATCCACTCACAAAAGAATATTCACTAAAGAACAAGGGTAAGTATATCACTCAATTCCAAAAAAATCATAAGCATGCTTGACATTTGGTATCAATCTAACTCTTAACACAACATACATCAATGACAATAATCAAAAGGTCTTTATTTGGGTTGTAACGGGGTTAGGGACAAGGTATGTCAAATAAGCCAAACAGGTGAAGTGTCAAAAGCTAGTAAGTACCATAATAAATCATACACAACACCCTATTTTCCCCCCCACATAATTTTTCTATTTTTCTCCAATAAAAACACTCGACTAGTCAACTAAAATAGGATCACAACAAACACAAACATGCTCTCATAATATTTTTTTCTTTTTTTTTTCCTCTTTTTTTTTCTTTTTTTTTTCGAGAGCTAGATAAAACACAAACAATAATATAAACAATAACAATGATCCCACAATTTTATTACACATGCCGACTATCAAGTAAACAATCAAACCCAATATTCAATATTTCCCCCAAAATTATGACCAACAATAAACCCAAAATTGCACACCTTATTACTCCCTTAAGCACTCTACTAGCCTTTGACAATGTGGGTTCAAATTAATGTAAGGCCAATACAAGAAAAAGGTCTAGGCAAGTAATGTGGTATGTCACCCAAAAAATAGGATTAAGCTCAATAGGTTAACTAATTGATCATGTAAATATGGTATGGTAATATGGGAAAATATGTTGTTATTCCTAATTGCCTTTATCATTTTAATCGTCAAATAATGTCGTGCATTTCAAGAAAGACCTCAAACAACTGCTAGCAATGCAAACAATCCGTTGACACTCAAGCAAACGAATAAATTGCAAATAATATGCAATAAGGCTCAAAAACTCACTTGGTGGAAAAACATACTCAATCCCAAGCAAAAAATCTCTCTAACGCACCTACTTGTATTCAGAGCATGCAAACTAAATCATCTTACACATATTCATGTCCTTCTAACTACTCACAACATTCAATAATTCTACTAGCTTCAACTTACTAGTGTATGTGTGTGCACAAGAACAAAGCATATCACTTCTCAATCAAAAGCGTCAACAACACAAAATTCCTATGAAGCACGGGTGCAAATGCAACTATTATGAACTCACATGATATACGAACATAAAAACAGAATGTCCTATATGAAACAAACGTAGATAACACGAACATAAATGCATAATTTACTACTACTAATATGCAAAGCATGAAATCCTACATGAACACATAACTACTACAACTACTAATCCCTCAAAACCACCCCCAAACTTAAAATATTCAATGTCGGCATTGAATGGAAGTAAATACGAGGGATATCAGAAAACATACCTACAAGGCGCCTTACATATCCTTCCCCGTCGCAACTCAACATGCTTGTTCGGCAAAAATCCCCTTTCTTTAGCAATTGACCTCCACAACAACCGATTAACTTCAACCTCCGCATCCAGAGAAGAAAATCTCACAACACTAACACCACCTCTCCCACGCTTAGGAACCATAAGAATCAATACCCAACTCACAAGAAGTTCAACCAATAATTACCAAGCAATATCACACCAAAAATAGCCCAAATACCAAGAAGAATACAAAATCCCCAATTTACAAGAACACAAATTCGTAATAAAAATAAGATTTTAGAAGAGATAAACCAACTACGAATTGGAGAGGTGATCTTGCAATTAATTCCTCTTTAGAATTGAATTTTTAGAGATTTAAATAAATAGAAGAGGAATTGGATTTGTATGTATAGGTGGGTATATAGTTTTGGAAAAAATCAAATAAAAATAAAAAATAAAATAAAATAAAATAAAAAAATATGAAATAGGAGATGGATTGGGAATAATTTGGAATTAATATAGGACTAGAAGTAGGATTTTAGGTGGAGAAAATAATTAGAAAAAGGGTTGGAATTGATTTGGGAGATGAATTGAATTTAATATATAATAAAACATATAAACACACGTACAACAATTACCTGGACAGAAGGTTTAGCACGCTACGTCGCGGATAGGGCGCTGTGTCGCGTGAATTTTTTTTTTTTTTTTGAGATAAAAATAAAAATAAAAAATAAAAAAACAAAAGTAAAATAAAAGTAATGCAACTGAATCTGGACAAAAACTTTACCTCGATATGGCGCAGTGTATAAGATATGGCGCGTGTCACCTTCTCTTTTCAAACTTTGTCACGATTTTTGCAATTTTTTTTTTGTAACCAATCAACACATTCTCGTCTACTCTCCTGAACAGAGACTTCGCTAGGATCCTGCGCACCCTGTGGGCGACGCGGCGCGTATAACCTCCTGCTGCAAATTCTTTTTTTTTTTTTTTTGAAAAACAACACTCAAAATTTTATTTTTTTCTACACTAGTGCGTGGGTTGCCTCCCACCAAGCGCTTCTTTAACGTCAATAGCTTGACGTTACTTCCAAGCCTCCATTAAGGATGATAATAGTTGGCCTGGTCATCTCTTCGCGAAACTTCATCGTCATCACGGCGGCATACTTTCTGCCCTTTCTCCTCGCTTGGCCTATTCGTGTAACAATTATGTCCTATTTCAATGCCTTCATCTGTTGACCCAAAATCTGTCAATTTGTAGAACAACACACATTCGCGGGCTTCGCTTGAATATAATGGAGGAGGGTAAATGTAAGTTGCTGAAGCCTTTGGTTCCTCAAAGAGAACTTCCTCCATTGGCTTTAATGCGCTACCTCCATCTTTAAGCTCTGAGACAAGAAGAAGACCTGCATCTTTCCCATGTTCTTCAGGCCTCTTGGTACGCACATACCAATTCTCGAAATTTGTGTAGCTCAGCAGTGTCTGTCCCAAATAGTGCCCTTTCCAAATCATCCACCATCCTAACATGATCAAATTCCTCACATGGCTTGTGAACGCTCACCTCACCTTGGAATTTGTCTTCCTCAATTAAGCATGCAGTACCTTGCTCCAAGTCACCATCATTTTCTGGAATTGCCTCTGGTATGAATTGTTGATTCTCTTGTTCCAAGCAACTCAAATTTGAGCAACTAGTGTCCCCATAGATTTGGTATACTCCTCATAACTCTTTACAAGCATCCTAATCTCCTTCCTAATCTCCTTCAAATCATCAACCTCATCTGATTGAAAAGTAGGAATAGGTTGCTGATGTTGAAACTCTTCACTACCAAAGACATATGACATATCTGGAACATCTTGCTGGTACTGTTGAGGATGGTATTGAAAATATGGTTGTTCCTCATAAGTGACATATGGATCAACTCCTTCGTAGTAACAATATTGTGAGGGATCATGAACACCCAAACACTGCTCACATTGCTAAGGCTGTTGAATACCACCTTGGTTGCTCCAGCACTGATACGTCTCATGTGCGCCCGCACATAGCTCACAAACACTAGCCACCTGCTGAACTCCATAGTAAGTTAAAAAATCCATCTTCAACGCCCACACTCTCTGACAAGTACCTGAAACACCAACGAACTAAACAAGATAGGTAAGAAAAAATCCGAGTCAGTGAACTCTAACGACCACTATTGACAAGCACATAAACCAAAAATAAAACACCGATGATCCCGGCAGCGGTGCCAAAAACTTGTTTGCACTAAATCACGCAAGCGCACGTGGTCACAAGTAATATAGATATAAGTCAAGTTCGTTCCCACAGAGATCTGGTTTTTAATTCAGTATTGTACCTGTGCAACAATGTATGGTTTTAATTCACTACTAAGACAAATAACAAATTGGGTTTTAATTAACTAAATTAAACTAAGATGCAAATTATAAAACTAACTTAAATTAACTATTGAGAATAGAAATCGAATTACTTCTGCAAGAGAAACCATGGGATCCTAACTTCATTAAATACTTTGCTTAGATCTGACGCCTTTAATCACTATATGCAATGGTTATGATATCTGATCCGATAACACGAAACAAGTATACGCTACTTCTCAGTATACGAATACCAAACTAAACATACATCCACAAAAGAGATAGAAGATGAATAGACACCAATTATACTTAGACCCTATATCTCTATAGAATTTGAAAACATAACGGTTGAAGAACAAGTTATCCACATTGATCACATAGGGCAGCATAATATCTCTATTTACGCCACAAATCATGATGTTAAAACATCAACCTATCCTATGCTAGCATGGCAAGTTCTAAATCTCAAGATCCACTCTCGCTTCACAAGAGATTAACAAATTAGATGTTAGCTACACATCTAAATTCATAAAGCACAACCATACGAGGATATCAAATATACATCACACACAGATCTGTAAAGCATCAAGATACTAAAGCTCCATAAATAAATCCGTTAGAATCCCATGACAACAATTAGTTCATAATCGAACCTCTCGTCATCATGGGATCTGATGAAACCATGATAAAAACAAAGTATGAAAATATACAAATAAACCTAAGTAATTGATATATAATAGTTCTCTCCTAATGATACAAATTACAAGGGTTGGATGTGTTTATATAGGCTCTATAATTCTTGCCCAGCAAGAAATTGCCTTCTATTACAATTAGAATTAGAAGAAGGTACTAAAAATTGCCCAAAATACAATTAGAATTAGAAAAAGGGCAAGACAGTAATTTCCCAGCCTTCTTTCACAAAGAACACGCGCGCGAATTCATTCAGCACGCTCCCTGCACCTGCTATCTATCCCAAGTTGTAGAAAATCTCTCAAGCTTCGCGTGGGCAGTAAGATCGCTGAAAACGGACTTATAGAACTCCAGATATGGCCAAAACAGTGTAAGCTGCGTAGCCTTCCCGGAAAATCCGAATTTTAATCAATTTAACCTCAAAACACGACAGAAGCATCACCTTAATTGACATTTTTGCAAGCCTGCACATCTACACAAAACACATCAAAACTATAACAAACTTGAGTCCAAGATAATCAATTTAAGCCGATATGGAACGTTCCAAGTGGATATAAAATCCACTTATCACTTACATGAGCTAACTCGGCGTAAGAAACAAGAGATATCATACACAAGTGTAAACCTCTCACAGGGCTCACACTATAGCTAAATACATATATATTTACAAAGGGCGCGCCTTATGATATTAAGGCGTACAGACCCCTTCAGTTGTCATCCACATACACTTCCATGATCTTTGAACATCATGTTCACCAACATTTGACAAGTTGCCCCCGCATTAATCAAGCCAAAGGACATTCCAATGTAGTAATATAATCCCCTATCTGTGATGAAAGAAGTGTGCTCTTGATCAGGTGCATACATGGAAGTCCGATTAGAACCCGAATAAGCATCCATGAAATTCAAGAGAACATCCCATGCGGTTGCATCTACCAACTTCTTAGAGCAAACCTTGTTCAGATCAGTGAAATCTACACAAGTCCTCCATTTCCTCATTAAGCTTCTTGTCAGGATCTATATTCAAGTGATAATATATGACCTTTGGGTTAATGCCCACCATTTCATCATAATTCCAAGCAAAACATCTCGATTTGCCAAAAGAAAGCTTGTGAGCATATCTCTTTACTCAGAATTCTACTAAGAACCAATCTTCAAAATTTTACTTGAATCCCTAGCATCCACCAAAATTGAGATTGTATCTTCTGTCAAATCAGTCTTTTCCACCGGTTGAGGCATTCTTGGATCAATATCAAAAATCAAGACCTCAAGGGTCTTCAATCATGGCACCATCCTTGGAGGACACATCCTCTTTGAGAGGGAAGTCTTCCTCGACAAGGGCATTCACCAAGCCTTCCAGTGACATTCTTCTTCCCTTGATCTGTTCACCTTTAATGCTGAGCAATATAATATCATCAGGACCTTCTTCTTCAAGCTCTTCTAGAATCCCTTCTTGAAAGCCATAAAAGATGAGTATTTGAGGGCGTGGCCTCTTGGTGGACGCCTCCTAACCTTCTGGTTCTTGAACAAAATAATGAGCCTGAATTTCTCCCTTGATGTTCATGATTCCTTCAGAGCTTCTTTCAATGAGGGCGTGCCCCCCTTCTCTTTGTGTCTTGAAACCTCCATTTTCTTCAGCAAGGGGCACCCTACTAGGGCATTGTGAACTGACTCCTGACACAGTACCATGAATTCCATCATCTGAGTTATTGGGAGAGAATCTTCTCCAAGAGTTACGGTAATCTGATTGCACCCATCATTTTGTCAACTTCCACTAAAAACCATAAATTTATGCATTTCTGCTACCATGTCTTTGTCTGGAAGCCACGCCTTCTTGTAGGTATTGTAATACAGAATATTTTCCAAACTTCCACCGCCCGAGTCTGAAGAACACATGCTTCATCTTCAGTAAAAGTGATATATGCACATTCCCCCTTAAACAATTTAGGTGGCCTTAACTCCATGCTATTCACATCGGTGAGAGGTATATCTTGCCTCTCAAACATATCTCTCCAAAGCATTGTTACTTTCACCCCCCAAGTGATGTCCTCCAAAGATAGTGTGTACACTTCCTTCCTTGATCAGATCTTCAATTTCATCCTTCAGCTGACGACATTCATAAGTATTGTGACTTGTCGACTCATAGTACTCACAGTGCTTCTTCTTATCCTTGCTTTTCCAGGCAGACGGAGGAGCCGACTTCTTAAAAAGCCCTTTATTCTTGTTCACCTCAAAGATGTGTTTAATCGAAGCCGCCAACGAAGTGTAATTATTGGTCCTTCGATCATGAGAATACGTATCTGGAGTTCCCCATTCTCTTCCAACACTAGTTGCATTCACTCAGTTAGCGCCGATTCCGGTACGATATACAGGACTTGTAATCTTCCCCTAAGCGTTCCATGAGCTTTTGTCTTCCGATTTTCTACCAAGGATTGCTCCACTATCTTAAAAGACTCAGCTTGTGCACAAACATCAACCAATATAACTGATCCCTTTCTTGAAGACGCTTCGAGAAATCCGTCTCTACTTGCAAACCATCTATCAAGAAACTCTTAAGTGTCTCATCGGTTGTTCCTCTTATAAAAGCGGATTCTGCATTGAATCTTTTGAAGTAAGATTGAAGACTTTCTCCTTCTTTCTGCTTGATGTTGGCCAGAGTTGTAACGGGAGGAGCATACTTCACTACTGCTCAGAACTTTGTTAAGACCAAAGTCCTCATCGTCTCCCAATGGGTAATCATTCCAGATCCAAGCTTTTTGAAATCATTGCTTAAGCATTCTCGCTTGAAAGTCGTTGCCAGCAGACGACATCTAGCCGAGTCAGTTACTTGGTAACACCCATCTCAATGTCAAAACGTCCTAAGAATTCCACAGGGTCTGCATTTCCATGAAAACGTAGATCATTGGTCATAGATCTATATCCTGTAGGGAACTGTGCCACTCTAACCTTTGTTGAAAATGGAGAAATAGTTTGTGCTTTAGCAGATATCCTTCATCCATCCAAATAAGAAAGAATCTTCTTCAAGTCGTCGACATTAAAATCCTCACACCTGGAATATTTGAACATTTGGTGGCACAGTTGTTTGAGTACCCCCCCCCCAAGGGTGAAGGTTGAGTTGTCGTCTGAGCATTTCCTGGAGCTCTGACTTGAAGTTATGTGAGAATCACCTCTTGAGTCTAAGTTTGTTCTTTTTGACCTTGAGCTTGTGGATTTCCTTCAATCTGTGGATTCCCCTAAGGTCGTGGATTCTTCTGAGAACCTCCTTCATGCTTACCTTTAGAGGGAGGGCACGCCCTCGACCTCAATTCACTACAAGTTCTTGAAGAAACTCGAGTGATACATGGAGATCTATCTCCTGAGGACGCGTCCTCTTTGTTGTGAAATCGCCTCTCTCCACTATACTTCTCCATCCTCCAATATCCATGGTCTCGGCTACTCCTTCTTCCAGCTTCACCTTGAGGAGGAGCTTGTTCGTATCCAAGGGGCCACGACCTGATCACGGGGGGGGGGGGGGCGCTGTGGATTACTATCTCGAGGAAGGGCTCGCTTATGTCCAAGGGGCCTCGACCTGTAATCAGGGGGCGCGCGCTGTGGATCACGGGGCCTCAATTCCAAGTGCTTCTCTTTCTTCTGATGCTTAAGGAGTACCATCCTTAGATCGTCATCACTACAAGTTTCTTTAAGCTTGCAAAATCTCTTATCCCTGGATATTCTCTCTGCATCCCGTTGGATTTCACTAGTAAGCACCCGAAGCGATGAGGATGAGGGCGCTCTCTCTATCGAACATCTGACAACCAATTGAAACCTCCTTTCTTGCACTTCTTCACCTCTTATACCTTTATCTCTTCGAGAACTTTCTTTAACTTGAAGTGTTTTCCATGTTCACTGATGATTTCGTGAGATACTCCGAGATTTTCTCCTACTTTCTCTTGTTGAACATAAGCTTAATTGTGGGATTAGTTACCTCCCAAGCTGAAGGCGCACCCTCTAAAGAGTGGATTGATGACTTTAGAGTACGGGAAACTGCAACAATCAAATCTAAGAGAACTGCACCAGGGTTTCAAAAGGCTGTGGAGATGGATGGCGCGTCATCAAAAGAGGGAAGGTTTGCATGCTTACAAGGAAAAGCTCTGCATCACATCTTCTACCCGAGGGCGCGCCTTATAGGCATACTCTTGCATTCTCGAAAAAGTTGAAAATTTCACTAAACTAAGACTAGGGAAAGTGTACATGGACTACCCCCCTAGACTAGGAGGTAATTAATATACCTTGTAGTCTACTATTCTAGCAATACTCTACTTCAATCAACTTATGGTAGTAAGAGTGCATTCTCTGATCACGTGCCTCTTCAAATCTCACCACATGAGGTATCGTATAAATAACATCTCTCGAAGAGGCATCTCACTAGGAGGCATCCAATAAAGGGCATCTCACGAAGAGGCATCTCACAAGGAGGCATCCTATGAAAGGCATCTCACGAAGAGGCATCCTTGTGGGGGTATTTCGTTGTTCACACAAATTGTCCTGAAATACATGTATATGTAGGGCTAGGGAGGTGCATCAGTACTACCCCCCAGCATCAGAATATCATTCCTTGAAAAAGCGTCTCTTAAAGAGGCATCCTAAGAGGGGAATTTTAAGAGAGAGGCGTTGCAGTTGCTCAGGGCGATGACAAAGTCTCTTCTAGTCTGGATGAATATCATTATTGTGTAGAGGGGCTCACTCATGACCTTGGGGCCGCAACCTGCCTATCAGGGGGCGCACTCTAAGATTCATGGGGCCGCACATCAACACAATTTTCTTCAAGCAAAAAATAATCCATGAATCGTTGCGCTCATACTTGCAGACGAAGCCACAACATGAGGTTGATAAGTTAGGGCGCGCCCTGATGCCTATCATTCAGGTCATTGTAGATACGAGGGCGCGTCCTCAGTAGCAAAGTATTATTTCTTCATAGAGGGGCTCGCTCACGACCTTGGGGCCTCAACCTGGTGATCAGGGGGCATACTCGGTGGTTCGTGGGGCCGCAACTCAACTTCCTTGCTTCTGGAGTCCAAGCATTAAATTATCTTCGTAGGTATTGGAGTCCACTTGAGAATTTGCATTTTTCCTTGAGGGCGCGTCCTATGTTGGAGGATTTTCTTGAAGTCGTGCGTTTCCTTGAAGCTAAGTCCTGATGTAGAGCATTTCTCTGAGGTTGAGGTTCCACTATGAGAAATCAAGGGTACAATTGTAGGGCCCTTCTTTCTTCAGGGCTCACCCTCAACAATATGTCGATGGTCATTCCTCACTTGGTGACTAAGCCAAACAATATCATTTCCTACTTCTTTGGTTTCATTATCTTCCAACGAAATCTTCAAAGCAGGCTCTCTCGTGTCCAAGGGGCCTCAACCTGTGATCAGGGGGCACGCACTGTGGATCACGACCTCGAGGAAGGGCTCGCTCATGTCCAAGGGGCCTCAACCTATAATCAGGGGGCACGGATTTCAAGTGTTCTCCATTTTCTTGGTCAGACAATCCCCTATAACTTTATACATGCAATAAATATATAAAGTAAAATAATATAAAGGTTGTAGATTACCTGGAGGCGCGCCCAGTCAGGGGAAGGCGCGCTTCTTAATAGTCTTCTGAGGCATGCTCTGCTTGAATTAACAAAACTCACCATTTACAGCTTTCTCTTTCCAGCAAGGTTCTCCTCATCTTCCCGGATTTAACTGAGGACGTGCCCTGACTTATGTTACCCGAGGGCGTCTTCAGAGGGAGATGCCTCTTGAGAATATCTAACATATTGAGAGCGCGTCCTTATAGATTGGAATGTTGCGGTTGACTGTTCTTGTGATCTTCTGTGAACAAGATTTTTCACCCTCCCAGAACTTGGTAGAAATCATCCGAGCCTTGACTACCACCTTGAGGGTGCGCCTGAGAGTCCTTGAGAGCGCATCCTGATGGTGAAGACATGTCCTAATAGTAAGGGCGAGATCCCGATAATTGTATTGCTTCCCTGAAACGTCCTTATTCAAATCATATTTCGAATCGCTCCTTCTAACTTCTTGAATCTTCTTTTTGGCGTCACTGAACACCACCACCACCAATACAATCTCACAAGACCACTTATTCAAATTTAAAATGACACCTCCTGCTCTTCATTTTTAATTTTCATTTATTTACTCCAAGCGCGTCCTGTAACATCACCTTGCTCCATTTCCCTTATTGAAACACCATATTTTAACCACTGACATTTTATATAACCATTCGGCCATACATGGAGTATATTTTCAGTCACACAAACCACCTCCATCAATTAATCAAATTACTCTTCTTTCCTTATAACTCCAATCATCGAACCCATTATTTACAGGGCGCGCCTTGACAGAGCATCACCATTCACCGCATATTCATGTTCTCTTTTTCATACAAAAAATCAATCCATTACCTTCAAATAAATAATAGAACATCCTTATCTTCTCTCTCTTTTTATTTTGTTTTTTGAACCACCCTGGCTTGTGACTTACAAATCAAATAACTCGATGTAGTTATTTTTTTGGAAAATATAGGCCTCGTGCAGTCTTCATGATTTTTACTCAAGGCGCGCCCAAATTGTAACTGAGCAGGTCCAATATTCTTTTACATGTACCTCACGTAGCATTTAAAAATTGACCTCCTTAACGATCCCGCGGGCCCAGGTTCAATAACAAACTCCAAACTCAAGCCCACTTCACGTATTGTTGCTTCTTGTTTTCGAAGATGAAGCTTTCATTTTGATTTTGCACTTCCTTGATGCATCAGATCCCACCAACTACCAACATCCTTATATTTTTTTTTCTTTTTCCATTATCCACAAACTTTTCTCCAAGTCGCTTTTCTTTTTAAAGTCCTGGACTCCTATATAGATGCAACAAAGTATGAGTAAGAAATCTGTAGTAATAAATCTTTGGGGGTGATATTTTAGTGCTTTTTCCCTTACATAAATAAAAATGAAATAATAATAATAATATGCTATTTTAGAAATATTGTAATATGCATTATCTTTTAAAATATGTTTTCCAAAATATTTTGGAATTGGTTAAAAATTAGAATTATACTTTATACATACTTTAAAAATAATATATTTAAATTATCTATTCAAAAGTATGCATAATATTTATGTACAAATATTAAAAAACATGTCCTTTTTTTTTATAAAAGGGATTTCACTCAAATATTTTAAATGCAAAACATAGAAATTTTGGTATCACAATAATTTTTTTAATGCATGACATGATTAACGATAAAATTATAAAATTAAAATAAATAAAAAAGTGAGAAAGCTTATCTTTATCTTTGATTTTATGGAATTGATCCAGAAGACAAAGGTGTTGACTGTTGATGTCTTTTGTTTGGCCATGAATTCCTGATGTTGTTGTGCGCGTGTTAGTAGTCATGGTCCCAGCCACACCTAGCTCATTAGCTTCATCCTCTCAAGCATGTTCGTGTGCTATACTTCTTTATTATATATTTTTTTTAATTAACCTTCTGGCCATGTAAATTGATAGCTTCCCAGATATGATGCCGTATCCTCGATTTCTTGTGTCATCCATGATTTATTAATCAGATCTTCTCCGATTTTGTATATTCATTCTTCCGAGTAGTAACCGATTTTTAAGTAAAAACTCTCGTCATGAAAATCATCTTTTCCTCCTAAGATTATAATCTTGATTAGCAGCCCTCCTTCTAGCGCCAATTTGTTGACGGAGGAATTTGGTAACAACAAAGTTTGAGGTCTATCGCCGGAATCAAGATCTATGACGGTGGTTCTTCGCTGGATAATTCGCCGGAGTGTGGTGGCTGTGATGAATTGGGGACTGAGATTGAGAGGGTTCTTGGTGGTGGCTCGTAGCTCTTCGCTTCCATCCCCCTCAATTTGCCTACGTACCCCTATATTTATAGAGGATCAAGCCCACGTAGTTCTTGGAGAGCAAGAAACCCAAATGGGCTTGGATTGACGAACTAGCTTCCGGAATGTTCTACTATGAGGCCAAACCACAAAGGCCCAAGGCTCACCCAAGATCTCAAGACTTCACGGATAAGTAAACTTCCCCCGTCGAGGACTAGTCCTATCCGCTACAAGCTATTTCTTGATTTCAAGGATGCATGTATAGCCATGGTTTACCCTAAGTGTAGAACGCATCCCTGTCCCCCGAATGAGAAGCACCCACCAGATAGCAGGACAGGTGATCCAGAGCTTTTGGGTGCAAAGTGCAGGATTACTCCAAAGTTCCCCAATGAGAGCTGATAAGTGCATATTTTTGCATATTTTTATTACCTATTTATTGCTTGAACTCGTATTTTAATAATTTATTTTGTTGCATTTCAGGAAATTCGTGAATAAATAAAGAAATGACAAAATAAAGAAATAAAGTGCAAGGAAGGGAAAAAGAGGAAGAAAAAGGACCAAAAAGAAAAAGAGGAAAAAGAATTAGGAGTTTGGTGGAAATGGAATCTTGGAGGACACATGGAAGGTGGAGATCATCCCAACACACTTAAAAAGTGTATGGCCAAGATCAACTCTACCAAATCTTAATGGGGAAGGAATCTTTTAATGGCTAGGATTACACCACCACACAAACCAAATGTAGGGCCAAGATTTGCCCACACCCCCCCTAAACCCTAATTCTCATCCTATAAATACCCCCTCATTTCCCTTGTATTTCTCAACTTAGAGTAGAGTAGGAGTAGGTAGTAGGGTAGCTTTAGGGTAGATTTAATTTAATTTTTTTTTTGTAGTTTCAAATCTTGTAAACACTCTCTTTATTTTAATGCAATTTCGAGTTCTCTTTAATTTCTTGTCTTGCTCTTTCGTTATTGTTGCCTTGTTTCGTTATTTTCGTAAATCCTTTTAGTGGACAAAGTAGCGAAAAGCTAACCACTATGGGTTGAAAGTAACGAAACTTTAATTTCGTGTTCGTAGTTTAATTCTTAGTTTTGCCCCTTTAAAAATCAATTTTATTGTGGGCCATTTATTTCTACAACATCGTTTTAGTTTATTTTTAATTTCGTAGTTTATTTCTTAAATTTTCGTATTTATTTAAAAAAAAAATATTACGAGTATTATTATTTTCCAGCACTTATATTATTAAAATCTTAGATCTATGTTTTAATGTGTTAAAAAAAAATTCGAAGTATTAGTTCTTAGTTCCCCTGTATTTCTTTTTCAGTATTAGCATCTCCCCTGACTTTGTTTTAAACCCAGTTTCGCCAACACCCCTTATTCTTCTTCATTGCAATGACCAAAACCTCTTCCTTTTTTTTCTTTTTCGCTGCAAATCCCCCACTTCCCCTCCCCTTCTTCTTTATCTTCAAACAAACACAAAACCCAGCTTCATCTCCCTCGTTCCCTCCTCTCTTTCTTCGACCCCCTTCTGTTCCCTTTTCGCTTCTTTCCTTGTCTTATTGAGTCAACTTCTTTATTCTGGTCGTTTATTTAGTTCGTACGAAAATAGTTGTTTGTTGAGTCGTATTACCAGAGTTGATTGGTTCTGTGAATCACAATTGTGCTTGTTTGTTTTCGTCTGAGTTTCTTTGCCAAGTCTGTTCTGGTTCGCGAGTTTTAATTAAGTTTCGTCGTTGTTTGATTCGAGTTTGAATGCTGCGGTTTATTGATGTTTAGCTTTAGTTTTGATGTCCATTGTGGGTTACGCGAGTCTGTTCGGAGTCATGATTCGAGTCTGGGTTATGACTGAATTTGCATTGTTATAGTTTGATGTTATTCTTTGCTTGTTCGTTGTAGTGAGTTCTACAGTTTTCGAAATTGCTGTTGCTGATTGTTCAGTCCTTCCCGAGTTCTAAGTTTCTTCTGGGTTCAGCTACGTTCTAGAGTTACCTTTTCTGTTAAATTTGTTGAGTTTGTTAATTCACCTTTTCCTGGTAATCGCCGAGTCTTCGCTAAATTTTTGTGTGGTTGTCGAATTCTGTTTGTCAGTTTCGATGAGTTACATTGCATTCTTGTAATCGGATTGTTGGTATAATTATGTTGAATTTCTGAGTTAACTAAGTTTGTGAGTTTGCTGCGAGTCGAGTTCTAATGGTTATGCTTCGAATCGTTCAGTGTATTGTTTGTTCTGCACAAGTTACCGAGTCGCAGTTTTTGTTTTACAGCTGAGTCCGAGTTAATTCATTGTTTTCTGTTCTGAGTTCATGCTTGTAAATTGCTGTTAAATTTCGTTTGGAGTTTTTGCTGCTGCTTTATAAATTTTGTTCAAATGTCTGAGTTTTATTATGATGCTGAGTTCAGTTGGTTCGTTTGGGCTGTCCAATTTACAAAAAAGTGATGGCGAAATTTTCTTAAAAATTTCTGAAATAAAAAAATTCGTCAATTTCTATTTTTTTAATTAATTGTTAAAATCAGTCTTATTCTAATTTTTTCGTAATTAGTGTTAATTATATTAAATCTTCTTTTAGTAATTAATTAGTATAAATCAAAATTTTCTAAAAAAACCAAAATTGTTCTAATCCGATTAAATTGAAAATTAAGTTCTTGCGAAAATATTAGTCTCCGTGGAACGAATCTAAAAATACTAAAACGAGATCGTGCGCTTGCGATTCTAAATTGTATTTATTTTTAGCACATCAAGAGCGCGCCCATTGGCTACAGGAACAGAGCTCCCAAAGCACACACCAAGGAGAGACCAATCTTTGCACCGAGGAGAACATGCCCTCAGTGTATAAGAGAGATCCCTAAATCTAGGAAAAAACCCCTAGAGGCCTTCTACGACGGACATCCCCCTCCTGAGATACGACAGGAGGGAATTCTTCAATAATCAAACACGAAATCGACATTATTATCATCTTGAAATTCCAACATAGCCCAGGGCGCGGCCTAATACCCCCCGGGCGCGCCCTAACTTCTAGAAAACCCTAACTTGTTCTCTAAAATTCCAAATTGAACCCGTTATTAACCCGAATCTATAACGCCCTAGAAAATTTCATATTTATAAATATAGATTTAATACTAATTGCGAGTACTATTATGTGAATATTGTTGGGAAGGTGGAATATGTGTGATATGGTGTTCATGTGTTTATATGTTGACCTATGTGAGCCGTGTAAGACCGTGTAATTTTGTTTGTATTTTTTATGATTAAAATCTATTTAAATCATACATTATTGACATTCTGAGATTTTTATAAAATCATCAGAGTTGTTAAAAATCTTGAAATCTTTTGTGTTATCATCTTTATGATATTAGTTAGTTTTAAAATTTTTGGGAGTATTATTTTGGGTGTGCAAGCATTTTAAAACGATTTTAAGAGTTATGTTGCATTTAAAGGATCAAAACTTGCAAAAATCATATTTAATTCATTTTTGATCTTAAAAATATTTTAAAAATATGGGGGTGTTAGTAATTTTGTGTTCTACATTTTAAAAATGAGAAGTTTATTTTTTTCATTGTTTTCCCATTTAAATTCGATTTTCAAAAGCTAATTAGTTGATTTGTAAATTGTTTTCAGTAAGTTACATTTTTGCCCCTAGATTTTTATTCAAGAGGCAGCCATCTCTCTTCTTCCAGATTAATCTAGCCACTGTCTCTCTCATCAAATCTCTCTCGTGTGTCTCTCCCTCGGATTCAATCTCTCTCGATGTTTTCTCTCCCTCTCCCTTCGATCTCTCTCCTCTTCTCTGTTCTGTGCAAACCGTGTGTGTGTGCTGTCACTGCGTGCAGTGGTGTGTGTGCGTACACATTCATGTGTGTGTGTAGGCGAGTTCCCACTATTTCCGGTGAAAACACTACCGTGAATCATCTCTCTTACTGGTATTGGGTCGATTTGAGCTTGTTATTGTGCTGTGATGTTATGGGCTGTATGTATTGCGCGGATGTGTGTTCCCAGTGTGTGTGTGTCCAGAAATGGTGTGTGAGTGTGTCTCCGTATATGTGTGTATGGGTGGGTAACTCTGAAATTGGTTTCCCGGATACTATAGTGTTCTTGTTGGTCCGATTTGCTGAGCAAACAAAAGAGTAAGTTGGATTTCTTGCTGGGTTTTGGCTTTTATATGCTTTGCTTCGGTTGCCTTGATTTTTGTTCAGTGAAATTGCTGTAAATTATGTTGTGGTATCGCTGTTGTGGTGTTGTCGGGCTGGGATGTGGCAGTGTGAATTTGTGCTATTGTGTGGGTGTATAACTGTGCAAGCGTGTGTGTGAAACAGGGGTGCGTGCGTGTTGTGGGTGTGTGGGAGATGTGAGTGTGTGGTTGTGGCAGAGTGTTCCGTATACTGTGCACGCTTGTGTCGAAGTAGGAATTGTGAGTTTTGCTGGCTGTTGGTTTTAATTGTTGTAATTGCAGTTCCGGAGTGAGATGGCGAGGACAGAAGAGAAGGAGGGAAAGGCGAGTGTGTGTGTATGTTTTGATGATGAAAGGTAGAAGAAAGAAGGGCCAAGAGTGAGAGAAGAAAAGAAGTAGCAGTGGGTGTGTAAGGGGCAGTTGTGGAGTATGTGTCGTACGTGGGTGTTGCAATACAGAGCAAGGGAATCAAGGGAGAAAGAGTGTGCAGGTCTGATGCATTCTTTGTGGACGTGTTGGTACAAATGTATGGGGCAGTGCGTGTGGTCATGTGCTGGTGTGCGTGGGTGAGTTTGTTAGTGAACAGGTGTTTACAGTTGTAGTGTGGGAGCAGGGGTGCGTGGGTGAGTTTGTTAGTGAACAGGTGTTTACAGTTGTAGTGTGGGAGCAGGGGAAAGGCTGAGTAACCGAAGGAGATAAAAGAAGAAGGTGAAAGTAAAGAGAAGAAAGAAATAAATTATGGTAAGGTGTAGCGGGAGAAGTATGGTGGTATTACAGGTTGTAATTAGTACTAAGTGTGGGAGTGGTAATTAAAGTTGTAATTGCTCGAGTCAGTGCTAATTGCTAGTAATGGTATTTCTAACTATAAAGTTGTAGTATATGCATGATATCATGATAATGGTCCGACAAGGGGTATGTCGATCACATATGGTATGTGTTATGTAGTAAAGTGTATATTCTTGTAAATTAGGAGTTTGACTTGGATTGTCAGTGGATAAAGAAATTTATTGTTTTGGATTAGTTGTATTGTGACAAGCTAGGTCAAATTTGAAAAGAGGTGCTGTCGAATTTTCGTTAGAATTAATTTATAATTCTAATAGTATTCCAATAAGAATTACTTATGTATCGATGTTATATGTGTTATAAGTTATAAGTGTAGGTTGACAATGTGTGCTACGTGCTTATGTGGTTTATCCGGTTGTACTAAGACTATTTATGAGTATGATCAATATGTGATAAATGTGTTGAACTGTAAAGCGTTATAGGACGCGTATGGGTAGAATAGAGCAATCAGTAAGGTTTTGGTTGGTTTGGTACTGAAGTAGTACTTTACCTTGTATAGGTACGAGTAGGAGGCCAGGCTGAGGAAGTGCATGTGTAGAGGGAATCTCGAGGAAGGCAATAGCTGTCAGGGGACGAGTGTGATCGAGTAGGAGGCAACGAGTAAAGAAGTAGAAGCTGTTGTAAAGTGAGTGACGGATCGAGATATTGGAAGTGGAAGCTTCATGTATTGAGGCAAGTGTTCTCGCTCCTCACTTATTGTTCAAGTGATGCAATTATGTTCTATTTATATATCAATGTGTCGGCCAAATTATAGTTACAAAGTAACGTCCTTCTCAAATGACGTGCGAATGTTTATAATTCTACCTATAGCTCAAGTGCAAATTTTCATATGATCTTACAAAGACCCTTTTTCTTCAAAGATATTTTAAATCATGGTATGTTATTGGATTCCTCAGTAGAGTCCCTTTTCTTTTATTTTCTTCGAAAACATTTAAGAACCTTTCTAAACAGAGGAAATCCAAGATTTTAATTCTTATAAAAGTCTTTTGGCATAATTCCTGATTTTTGACATATTTTTACCCGATGGACCCTCTTTAAGGGACGTTTTCTTCAAACTGATTTACGATTAATTATCCTGAACTTATCTTACAAATGTTCATTTTGAACCACTTAACTTACCCAATTTAGTCCAAACTTTTCTAGATGTTGGAGAAATTTATTAAATGATTAGCACTTGACTATATCCTTGTTTTGTCGTATATCCTCAGTTGTTAATCATGTTGCTAGTAAATTCTTCTGACAATTTATTTAATGATGTTATGACCCCAATTATTCGTATCGAACTTGTCGATACCTTTTTAGATTGTTGTTCTTCATTTATTACCCATTTCTCATGTCGAACTCGTCGACTTCTGTTGATTATGAATTTTGCATTGACTCTCGAAATTTGAATTATTCTGGAACGTGAGTTTCCAGGTTAGTTGATATGGCAAGGGTTGTCGATTGTTCCGACCCCTGGTGCGTTCGTTATATAATTGGAATTCCTTATACTGGGCTGATCTGTTATCAGTGAGTTTAAGGATGTGGTTGTGAGTTTCCAGTTAGTTGTTGTGTTAAGGGTGGTCGATTGTTCCGACACCTAATGCGTTGGATTTAGAATTGGAATGTTTTTTTTTTATGTCCCTTCGGGGAGACCATATTATGGTCAACAGATGTCCCTTCGGGGAGACCATATTAATGGTCAGCAGATGTCCCTTCGGGGAGACCAGATTCGTGGTCAGATGTTAAGGCCAATGTGTGCCGTGGATCCATTAAAGGACATTGCTGTGTGCGTTTGTCCGGGGTTAGTGCGTGACTGATCAGCAGCCTAACCTTATTGTTTTTAAAATATATAAAAATCCAATTCTAATCTATACATTGAGGTTGAGTTGCTTCTAAGCCTGATTTCCTTGAAGCCTATTATGAATATCATTAATTATCAGAACTTTCATCAGTTCTCATTGTTGATGCATTTTATTCTAGCGGAGCTTGTTGTTTCATCTTGGAGTTTTGATATTTAATTTCTTCAGCTGATTTCTTTCATACCATATAATGATTATTCTTGATGTTCAGAACCTATATTGTTCTTGATATTGCTATCACTATTTACACTTGCTGAGCATTGTTGGCTCACTCTTGCTTGTTGTTTATTTTTCTTCAGTTAATAGAGAAGATTAGTGGACATTGTGGTCAGTGATTTTTCCTGCTCTAGCAGCGAGAGGTGACGTTCGAGACGTTGTTGATTTCGTCGGGTAGTGGTTTTGGAAATTGTCAAGGTTGGTTAACTAGTTTGACAGTGGACTTAATTTGTTATAAGATTGTATAATAATTTTATTCAGAGGTTGGATTGTAAAATGTAATTTAATAGTTGTTTCATACCATAACCTGTATGCGGTCTTGGATCAGGGTTGTTGTATTATTTATATTTGGCTTATGTCCAGGTTTATGTTGTGTTGATTGTGGTTAGTGGCCCCAAATCTGTACCCCAGATTATGGGATGCCACAGTTGGTATCAGAGCTACAGGTTATGGTCACTGAAACAATTAGGTTGGGTGGGTATACGTGTATAAGATAGATGTCGGGGAGAACGATTTAGGATAAGGATCGCGAAAGGATACTTCGGCAAGCGTTGCGATGTTGAACGGTCTTTCGGCATATCGTTCGAGTAGAAGTTCGAATCGTTGAAGGATTTGGCTAGAAGCGAGACAGCGAACCGGAAGCCGCATAAATCAAGCGGGCAGTTGAAGCTACCAGTCTAGAGGACGTTTTCTTGAGATTTTCGCGTGTATTTTAGAACCTTTCTACGCTATTAGATACGATGTGAACGTTGCGGAGAGAATACGAGAAGGTTATGAGCACGAAGTGAGAAGCGATTATTAGCAATGATTGGAAGTTAGGCGTAGCCGTGTATCCCTAATCATTGATTCGTTCAAATTTATTACCTAAATAAATTTCCTATTCTTTCTTTGAATCGTCGTAAATTAATTCTCGGTTGGTATCATTGCTGAGGCATTCGTTGCGCAGTGACGGTCCAAAATCGAGAATTAATTAAGTTCTTATTTATTCAACTCATTATTGTCAGGCCGGTTTTGGCAGCTAAGTATATTAGTGCTTAGTCGACAAGAGTGAGGTTATGGATAATCATGAATTTCTTGAATGTTTGCTTGATTAATTGTTGATGCATCTATTGGAAAGTCTTCTATTTATCAATTGATAATGAGCTTTATATGTCAGATTTATTCGAATTCAATCCCATTTCTTTCTGAAATATCTATATTTTCCAGAGAATGCTTGATTCAATTTTACATGAAGATTTTTGAAACTCTTGAACCCCTTCCATTTTTCATGAATGTTTGATTTTTCTCTATTCCAGCTGAGATGAACAACCTATGCATATAGGGATTCAGGGACATCTTATCTTTGTGATAAAAGTCCAGTGGGACGCCACTGATTGTGTTTGTCATGAAGGTACTAAAGACTGGCCATCTTTATGTACTGTGGTGGTTGACCAAGTGACAAATGCAACTTGAAAATAGTTCAAAGATCATGTTGATCTCTCGGTTGAACTCCTTTATAAAAGCTTTATCAAATTAACTCAGTGTATAATCATACTTGATGCCATTCATTTTATTGACTTCCTTTGTCAGAAATTTGATGTTTCCAAAAATTCTTAATGATGAAGAAACGCGAAGATGGGCGTGACGACGTCTTAAATGATAGAACTATAACTGCATGGACGAAGAATTGGTTATGCAAGTTTAAGAGTTTGGTGATTAAGATAGATATGTCGTGTCAAATTGGAATAATTATTGAACCGATAAAGCATGGGCAAGGTCTGAGGCTAATAAGCATTGAATACAGGAAAAAAGGACAGTAAATAAGGGGGCATGGTTGCAGATGGTAATGGAGATATTGAGTATAAGATATTCAATGCCGAAGAAAGATTGTTCAGGACACCTACTGAAGGGTAGAGATAGTAAATGAAATATCATAAGATTTTGAATGTTTTAAATCCATCGTTGGATATAAGATTTTATAATCAATGAAGGTTGACTTGAGTAAAGCGGAGTGAAGAAGAACGGAAAGGTTTGTAAAAATTGTCGAGAAGAACTAGGACTGAATGAGGGGTAGAGTGACTATGTGGAGTAAATAACTTATGTAAGCCAGTGTAGGAAGTCATGATTATCAAGGATGGAGGAAGGTTGACCAAGATGGAATAAAGTGACAGTAAGGAGGAAGACAGAGAAACCAGAAAGTTCCAAAAAGCGATTAAACAGAAGATACAAATTAGTTAAGGGAAGATTGTGGAGTCCCGAAGATTTGGAGTTAGAAGAGTAAGGGCACCGTAGTTGCCTATAGAATGAAAATTAGGAGGGATTAACGAGACCCCATGATCAGAAAATAAGATTTCGGGAGAAAGTCCCTAGAGATTTTATTAAGATAAATGTGGAAAGTTGTGGCTGTAGCCAGAAGGGTAGTGTGGTAACAAGTAACAAAGTCAGAAGTTAAAGCTATGAGTTATAAGCTTGGAAAGATGGGAATTTTGCCGAAAATAGTATCATATTAATCTTGGTGGAAGTTTTGAAGAGAATGACATGACTGCTTTTATGATTATTAAAAATTTGAAAATTTAATACGATCATGAAGGAAGTTAACAAGAAGTGGATGGTGATGATTATAAAAAGGAGTTAAAGATGATTTATGATTGGATGGAGCAGCCAACTACAAAGTACAAACAAATAGTGAGGGCAAGAAAGTGAGACTATGATTTTCAAGGGATGTAAAGTGGTGTTTTGAGGCCGAAAGCAGATATAGAAGTCTTAGCGAGCATGCAGACCAAAGGATTGTTATACCAAGATTATGGGGTTGTTTTGCACAGAAAGAAACATTAGGAAGAAACCAATTAAATCGAAGTAGATTTCAGTAAGTAAAATTTTTAAATGTATAATTTGATGGATTACTCGGATTGTCGCCAGGTGAGGATGAAAAGTTTGTTTGCTATTCATTTTCAAATAGAAGTAGTTTCAAGAAGTTCAATATTGAATGACATCAATGGAAATGTTGGAGTTAACAATTTGATTAAAGGATCTTAGCAAGAGAAGGAGTAGTAATACTCATCGTATCTCAAAAGGAAGAAGATAAATTAGAGTACACATTGACCAGTAGACATGATGAACTTTGTTTTTATTAAGGTTAGATGAGTTGTTAACCAATTGAAAGGAGGATGTTTTGTCTAAAGTTGATATATGAATGGATTAAGACCATCTAAAGATAGAAACCCTAAGATATTTTTTTTTTTTTAAAGTAGCATTTTGAAGTGATATGGATACGATGACTTTTGGTGAGGGTGTTTGATTGAACGAGAGCATTTATCGCTTTGTAGGTACAATGAATCAGATTTCAAACAGTATTCGGATGAAGAATTTAATCATGTTCATATATATGACATTTCAAGATGTTCGAAGACTTGTGAAGCGTATGCAAATCAATCGAGAAAGACTGTAAGAATTCCAAAAAAAAAAAAAAAGAAGATTTTGCACAAGAGCTTTAATGTGAATTTTGAATGAGAATGAACCTAATTTCAAGACATGTGGTTGGAAATGAAAAGGATCAAAGTGAATTTGTAAAGATGAAGCAGTAATGAAGTGGGAATGACCCAAATTGCCAGCAGAGGTCAAAAGTTTTGTAAAGTTAACCAAGGACTATTGAAGATTATCGAAGGTTGTTACCCAGATGGTTGCAAGTAGTAATCAATTTTACCGGAGAGAGAACAAAAAGGTTTTGAATGGACAGCGAAGTATGAAAAGAGAGTTTCTAAGAGTTGAGAAGTTAGACGTGGAAGTTTGAGACGCCTAGTCTACAACGAGGATGATTCATATTGTGCAATTCCAGCATGAATTATCATGGAATGAAGAGGTGCCGAGATGAGGTGACGAATCAGAATGTGAATAAATTGACGGAAAAGAATTGAATAGTCAGAAGGATAAGTGGTGAAATTGTACTTTATTTCGTAATATCTCGAAATACGAGCGATGAATAGATGCTGCAATTTTTATGGTTAAATTGAGTAGTGTAAAGTGTTGGAGTTATAGTGAGTAGAGTCAAGTTCGAGAATTTGTTGAGTGAGTAGAATTATGTTTCAGAACTTGATTTTTAGAAGACGCGAAATAAGTATAGTTTAGAGGATTTTCTAAGATCGTGAGTTATTTGTTGAAGACGTGTAATTGAGTTGACATATTAAGTCAAATTTCATGATTAATTAAAGTTAGAGTTTGTTGAAAATTGTTGGAGTAAAAGCGTTTTGTGATTGGTATTGAGGGGGGGCTGTGACCCCAGAATGATTGATATTACAAACCATTTAATCAAGATTTTGTTCTTGTAGTGGGTTATGTTAAAGTCAAGGTTATGAAGTTTATTAGTTTTCAAAACTGTAAATATCGAGGATAAAAAATGTTTTTGTAAGAGTGAGAATTGAGTTGTTAATTGAATCAAGGTATCATGGATTGTTCAATTGCCTATTTACTGCAAGTCAAGGCAGATTTATTTATTTACGTGTTTACTGCAAGTCAAGGCAGATTTCATATTAGAATTGTATATGATTAAATTAAGATGGTGAGTAAATGGAAATGAATTCTATGAGGATGATTGAGTTGGTATTTGAAGCAATTACGCAGGGCATTGTCCGTTATACGAAAAGGTCATGCCCGATTTTCTGTAGATCAGGGATTTGTCTAAGAATAGTAAATGTTTCGAATTAACAGAATTTGTAAGGGTAAGGTTTAAGTTTATCTTGAAGTTTGAGGGCTTACATGATGAGCCTACCGATGTATAAGATGATATGGAGGAGTCCTAAAGTTGAGGACCCAAATGGAGCGAACTGGAGCGAATGTTTGAAAAATACCGTCACTTGTTTCGTAGGAACTGATTTTGAGGACAGAATCCTATTAAGGGGGGAAGGATATAACGCCCTAGAAAATTTCGTATTTATAAATATAGATTTAATACTAATTGCGAGTACTATTACGTGAATATTGTTGGGAAGGTGGAATATGTGTGATATGGTGTTCATGTGTTTATATGTTGACCTATGTGAGCCGTGTAAGACCGTGTAATTTTGTTTGTATTTTTTATGATTAAAATCTATTTAAATCATACATTATTGACATTCTGAGATTTTTATAAAATCATCAGAGTTGTTAAAAATCTTGAAATCTTTTGTGTTATCATCTTTATGATATTAGTTAGTTTTAAAATTTCTGGGAGTATTATTTTGGGTGTGCAAGCATTTTAAAACGATATTAAGAGTTATGTTGCATTTAAAGGATCAAAACTTGCAAAAATCATATTTAATTCATTTTTGATCTTAAAAATATTTTAAAAATATGGGGGTGTTAGTAATTTTGTGTTCTACATTTTAAAAATGAGAAGTTTATTTTTTTCATTGTTTTCCCATTTAAATTCGATTTTCAAAAGCTAATTAGTTGATTTGTAAATTGTTTTCAGTAAGTTACATTTTTGCCCCTAGATTTTTATTCAAGAGGCAGCCATCTCTCTTCTTCCAGATTAATCTAGCCACTGTCTCTCTCATCAAATCTCTCTCGTGTGTCTCTCCCTCGGATTCAATCTCTCTCGATGTTTTCTCTCCCTCTCCCTTCGATCTCTCTCCTCTTCTCTGTTCTGTGCAAACCGTGTGTGTGTGCTGTCACTGCGTGCAGTGGTGTGTGTGCGTACACATTCATGTGTGTGTAGGCGAGTTCCCACTATTTCCGGTGAAAACACTACCGTGAATCATCTCTCTTACTGGTATTGGGTCGATTTGAGCTTGTTATTGTGCTGTGATGTTAAGGGCTGTATGTATTGCGCGGATGTGTGTTCCCAGTGTGTGTGTGTCCAGAAATGGTGTGTGAGTGTGTCTCCGTATATGTGTGTGTGGGTGGGTAACTCTGAAATTGGTTTCCCGGATACTATAGTGTTCTTGTTGGTCCGATTTGCTGAGCAAACAAAAGAGTAAGTTGGATTTCTTGCTGGGTTTTGGCTTTTATATGCTTTGCTTCGGTTGCCTTGATTTTTGTTCAGTGAAATTGCTGTAAATTATGTTGTGGTATCGCTGTTGTGGTGTTGTCGGGCTGGGATGTGGCAGTGTGAATTTGTGCTATTGTGTGGGTGTATAACTGTGCGCGCGTGTGTGTGAAACAGGGGTGCGTGCGTGTTGTGGGTGTGTGGGAGATGTGAGTGTGTGGTTGTGGCAGAGTGTTCCGTATACTGTGCACGCTTGTGTCGAAGTAGGAATTGTGAGTTTTGCTGGCTGTTGGTTTTAATTGTTGTAATTGCAGTTCCGGAGTGAGATGGCGAGGACAGAAGAGAAGGAGGGAAAGGCGAGTGTGTGTGTATGTTTTGATGATTAAAGGTAGAAGAAAGAAGGGCCAAGAGTGAGAGAAGAAAAGAAGTAGCAGGTGGGTGTGTAAGGGGCAGTTGTGGAGTATGTGTCGTACGTGGGTGTTGCAGTACAGAGCAAGGGAATCAAGGGAGAAAGAGTGTGCAGGTCTGATGCATTCTTTGTGGACGTGTTGGTACAAATGTATGGGGAAGTGCGTGTGGTCATGTGCTGGTGTGCGTGGGTGAGTTTGTTAGTGAACAGGTGTTTACAGTTGTAGTGTGGGAGCAGGGGTGCGTGGGTGAGTTTGTTAGTGAACAGGTGTTTACAGTTGTAGTGTGGGAGCAGGGGAAAGGCTGAGTAACCGAAGGAGATAAAAGAAGAAGGGGAAAGTAAAGAGAAGAAAGAAATAAATTATGGTAAGGTGTAGCGGGAGAAGTATGGTGGTATTACAGGTTGTAATTAGTACTAAGTGTGGGAGTGGTAATTAAAGTTGTAATTGCTCGAGTCAGTGCTAATTGCTAGTAATGGTATTTCTAACTATAAAGTTGTAGTATATGCATGATATCATGATAATGGTCCGACAAGGGGTATGTCGATCACATATGGTATGTGTTATGTAGTAAAGTGTATATTCTTGTAAATTAGGAGTTTGACTTGGATTGTCAGTGGATAAAGAAATTTATTGTTTTGGATTAGTTGTATTGTGACAAGCTAGGTCAAATTTGAAAAGAGGTGCTGTCGAATTTTCGTTAGAATTAATTTATAATTCTAATAGTATTCCAATAAGAATTACTTATGTATCGATGTTATATGTGTTATAAGTTATAAGTGTAGGTTGACAATGTGTGCTACGTGCTTATGTGGTTTATCCGGTTGTACTAAGACTATTTATGAGTATGATCAATATGTGATATATGTGTTGAACTGTAAAGCGTTATAGGACGCGTATGGGTAGAATAGAGCAATCAGTAAGGTTTTGGTTGGTTTGGTACTGAAGTAGTACTTTACCTTGTATAGGTACGAGTAGGAGGCCAGGCTGAGGAAGTGCATGTGTAGAGGGAATCTCGAGGAAGGCAATAGCTGTCAGGGGACGAGTGTGATCGAGTAGGAGGCAACGAGTAAAGAAGTAGAAGCTGTTGTAAAGTGAGTGACGGATCGAGATATTGGAAGTGGAAGCTTCATGTATTGAGGCAAGTGTTCTCGCTCCTCACTTATTGTTCAAGTGATGCAATTATGTTCTATTTATATATCAATGTGTCGGCCAAATTATAGTTACAAAGTAACGTCCTTCTCAAATGACGTGCGAATGTTTATAATTCTACCTATAGCTCAAGTGCAAATTTTCATATGATCTTACAAAGACCCTTTTTCTTCAAAGATATTTTAAATCATGGTATGTTATTGGATTCCTCAGTAGAGTCCCTTTTCTTTTATTTTCTTCGAAAACATTTAAGAACCTTTCTAAACAGAGGAAATCCAAGATTTTAATTCTTATAAAAGTCTTTTGGCATAATTCCTGATTTTTGACATATTTTTACCCGATGGACCCTCTTTAAGGGACGTTTTCTTCAAACTGATTTACGATTAATTATCCTGAACTTATCTTACAAATGTTCATTTTGAACCACTTAACTTACCCAATTTAGTCCAAACTTTTCTAGATGTTGGAGAAATTTATTAAATGATTAGCACTTGACTATATCCTTGTTTTGTCGTATATCCTCAGTTGTTAATCATGTTGCTAGTAAATTCTTCTGACAATTTATTTAATGATGTTATGACCCCAATTATTCGTATCGAACTTGTCGATACCTTTTTAGATTGTTGTTCTTCATTTATTACCCATTTCTCATGTCAAACTCGTCGACTTCTGTTGATTATGAATTTTGCATTGACTCTCGAAATTTGAATTATTCTGGAACGTGAGTTTCCAAGTTAGTTGATATGGCAAGGGTTGTCGATTGTTCCGACCCCTGGTGCGTTCGTTATATAATTGGAATTCCTTATACTGGGCTGATCTGTTATCAGTGAGTTTAAGGATGTGGTTGTGAGTTTCCAGTTAGTTGTTGTGTTAAGGGTGGTCGATTGTTCCGACACCTAATGCATTGGATTTAGAATTGGAATGATTTTTTTTTATGTCCCTTCGGGGAGACCATATTATGGTCAACAGATGTCCCTTCGGGAAGACCATATTAATGGTCAGCAGATGTCCCTTCGGGGAGACCAGATTCGTGGTCAGATGTTAAGGCCAATGTGTGCCGTGGATCCATTAAAGGACATTGCTGTGTGCGTTTGTCCGGGGTTAGTGCGTGACTGATCAGCAGCCTAACCTTATTGTTTTTAAAATATATAAAAATCCAATTCTAATCTATACATTGAGGTTGAGTTGCTTCTAAGCCTGATTTCCTTGAAGCCTATTATGAATATCATTAATTATCAGAACTTTCATCAGTTCTCATTGTTGATGCATTTTATTCTAGCGGAGCTTGTTGTTTCATCTTGGAGTTTTGATATTTAATTTCTTCAGCTGATTTCTTTCATACCATATAATGATTATTCTTGATGTTCAGAACCTATATTGTTCTTGATATTGCTATCACTATTTACACTTGCTGAGCATTGTTGGCTCACTCTTGCTTGTTGTTTATTTTTCTTCAGTTAATAGAGAAGATTAGTGGACATTGTGGTCAGTGATTTTTCCTGCTCTAGCAGCGAGAGATGACGTTCGAGACGTTGTTGATTTCGTCGGGTAGTGGTTTTGGAAATTGTCAAAGTTGGTTAACTAGTTTGACAGTGGACTTAATTTGTTATAAGATTGTATAATAATTTTATTCAGAGGTTGGATTGTAAAATGTAATTTAATAGTTGTTTCATACCATAACCTGTATGCGGTCTTGGATCAGGGGTGTTGTATTATTTATATTTGGCTTATGTCCAGGTTTATGTTGTATTGATTGTGGTTAGTGGCCCCAAATCTGTACCCCTGATTTGGGGCCACTAACCACAATCAACACAACATAAACCTGGACATAAGCCAAATATAAATAATACAACACCCCTGATCCAAGACCGCATACAGGTTATGGTATGAAACAACTATTAAATTACATTTTACAATCCAACCTCTGAATAAAATTATTATACAATCTTATAACAAATTAAGTCCACTGTCAAACTAGTTAACCAACCTTGACAATTTCCAAAACCACTACCCGACGAAATCAACAACGTCTCGAACGTCACCTCTCGCTGCTAGAGCAGGAAAAATCACTGACCACAATGTCCACTAATCTTCTCTATTAACTGAAGAAAAATAAACAACAAGCAAGAGTGAGCCAACAATGCTCAGCAAGTGTAAATAGTGATAGCAATATCAAGAACAATATAGGTTCTGAACATCAAGAATAATCATTATATGGTATGAAAGAAATCAGCTGAAGAAATTAAATATCAAAACTCCAAGATGAAACAACAAGCTCCGCTAGAATAAAATGCATCAACAATGAGAACTGATGAAAGTTCTGATAATTAATGATATTCATAATAGGCTTCAAGGAAATCAGGCTTAGAAGCAACTCAACCTCAATGTATAGATTAGAATTGGATTTTTATATATTTTAAAAACAATAAGGTTAGGCTGCTGATCAGTCACGCACTAACCCCGGACAAACGCACACGGCAATGTCCTTTAATGGATCCACGGCACACATTGGCCTTAACATCTGACCACGAATCTGGTCTCCCCGAAGGGACATCTGCTGACCATTAATATGGTCTCCCCGAAGGGACATCTGTTGACCATAATATGGTCTCCCCGAAGGGACATAAAAAAAAAACATTCCAATTCTAAATCCAACGCATTAGGTGTCGGAACAATCGACCACCCTTAACACAACAACTAACTGGAAACTCACAACCACATCCTTAAACTCACTGATAACAGATCAGCCCAGTATAAGGAATTCCAATTATATAACGAACGCACCAGGGGTCGGAACAATCGACAACCCTTGCCATATCAACTAACTTGGAAACTCACGTTCCAGAATAATTCAAATTTCGAGAGTCAATGCAAAATTCATAATCAACAGAAGTCGACGAGTTCGACATGAGAAATGGGTAATAAATGAAGAACAACAATCTAAAAAGGTATCGACAAGTTCGATACGAATAATTGGGGTCATAACATCATTAAATAAATTGTCAGAAGAATTTACTAGCAACATGATTAACAACTGAGGATATACGACAAAACAAGGATATAGTCAAGTGCTAATCATTTAATAAATTTCTCCAACATCTAGAAAAGTTTGGACTAAATTGGGTAAGTTAAGTGGTTCAAAATGAACATTTGTAAGATAAGTTCAGGATAATTAATCGTAAATCAGTTTGAAGAAAACGTCCCTTAAAGAGGGTCCATCGGGTAAAAATATGTCAAAAATCAGGAATTATGCCAAAAGACTTTTATAAGAATTAAAATCTTGGATTTCCTCTGTTTAGAAAGGTTCTTAAATGTTTTCGAAGAAAATAAAAGAAAAGGGACTCTACTGAGGAATCCAATAACATACCATGATTTAAAATATCTTTGAAGAAAAAGGGTCTTTGTAAGATCATATGAAAATTTGCACTTGAGCTATAGGTAGAATTATAAACATTCGCACGTCATTTGAGAAGGACGTTACTTTGTAACTATAATTTGGCCGACACATTGATATATAAATAGAACATAATTGCATCACTTGAACAATAAGTGAGGAGCGAGAACACTTGCCTCAATACATGAAGCTTCCACTTCCAATATCTCGATCCGTCACTCACTTTACAACAGCTTCTACTTCTTTACTCGTTGCCTCCTACTCGATCACACTCGTCCCCTGACAGCTATTGCCTTCCTCGAGATTCCCTCTACACATGCACTTCCTCAGCCTGGCCTCCTACTCGTACCTATACAAGGTAAAGTACTACTTCAGTACCAAACCAACCAAAACCTTACTGATTGCTCTATTCTACCCATACGCGTCCTATAACGCTTTACAGTTCAACACATATATCACATATTGATCATACTCATAAATAGTCTTAGTACAACCGGATAAACCACATAAGCACGTAGCACACATTGTCAACCTACACTTATAACTTATAACACATATAACATCGATACATAAGTAATTCTTATTGGAATACTATTAGAATTATAAATTAATTCTAACGAAAATTCGACAGCACCTCTTTTCAAATTTGACCTAGCTTGTCACAATACAACTAATCCAAAACAATAAATTTCTTTATCCACTGACAATCCAAGTCAAACTCCTAATTTACAAGAATATACACTTTACTACATAACACATACCATATGTGATCGACATACCCCTTGTCGGACCATTATCATGATATCATGCATATACTACAACTTTATAGTTAGAAATACCATTACTAGCAATTAGCAGTGACTCGAGCAATTACAACTTTAATTACCACTCCCACACTTAGTACTAATTACAACCTGTAATACCACCATACTTCTCCCGCTACACCTGTTTGCACTAAATCACGCAAGCGTACGTGGTCACAAGTAATATCTAAGGTTAAGTCCAAATTCGTTCCCACAAGGATCTGGTTATGGTTTTAATTCAGTAAACGCACCTATGCAACAGTGTATGATCTTAATTCACTGCTAAGACAATTAATAAATTAAGGTTTTAACTAACTAAATTAAACTAAGAAGCAAATTAACAAAACTACGAATTAACTAACTAACAAGAATTGAAATCTAATTACTTCTGCAAGATAAACCATGGAATCCTAACTTCATTAAATACTTTGCTTAGATCTGACGCCTTTAATCACTATATGCAATGGTTATGATATCTGATCGGACAACACGAAATAAGTAAACGCTACTTCTCAGTATACGTATACCAAACTAAACATACATCCACAAAAGAGATAGAAGATGAATAGACACCAATTATGCTTAGACCCTAAATGTCTATAGAATTTGAAAACATAACGGTTGAAGAACAAGTTATCCATAAAGATCACATAGGGCGGTATAAGTATTTTCATCTCACACCACAATCATATTGATAACAATTATGAACCTATGCTAGCATGGCAAGTTCTAAATCTCAAGATCCACTTTCACTTCACAAGAGATTAACAAATTAGATGTTCATGACGCATCTATCAATTAAGCATAACCATACGAGGATATCAGATATACAACACACACAGATCTTTAAAGCAATCAAAATACTAAAGCTCCATAAATAAATCCGTTAGAATCCCATGACAACAATTAGTTCATAATCAAACCTCTCGTCATCATGGGATCTGATGAAACCATGATAAAAACAAAGTATGAAAATATACAAATAAACCTAAGTAATTGATATGTAATTGTTCTCTAATGATAATGATCTTAATGATCTAATTTACAAGGGTTGGATGTGTTTATATAGGCTCTAGACATCTTGCCCAGCAAGAAAATACCAAAACAGAATTATAATAGAATTTCTGCAAGATACGTTTCCTAAACTGATTCTGTTTTTTAAGGGAAATTCGTAGCTGACTTTTCTTCTGTTTTCCAGAGCCGTTCCAGACGTAATTGGGCTTCTGGACCACCTTAGAATGATAGAGAATCTCGTTATCTTCGCGTGGACTGCTTACGGGCTGAAAACAGACTTATAGAACTCAAGATATGGCCAAAATAGTAAAAACTGTATTTTTCAGGGGCAACTTGCAGGGCAACTTGCGCCCAGCAGTCTGTTCTTCGCGCAGATTGCTCCTACCTGGCGCAATTTGCTCTTGGGAATCCTATCCTAAGTTGTAGAAAATCTCCCAGGCTTCGCGTGGGCAGTAAGATCACTGAAAACGGACTTACGGAACTCCAGATATGGCCAAAACAGTGTAAGCTGCGCAGCCTTCCCAGAAAATCCGAATTTTAATCAATTAATTTCCAAAAAATTATAGAAGCATCCACCTTAGTCAACATTCTCGTAAATCTGCACAACTAAACAAAACACATCAAAACCACCACAAACTTGAGTCCAAGACAATCAATTTAAGCCGATTTAGAATGCTCCAAGTGGATATAAACTCCACTTATCACACCCCCAAACTTAAACCGATGCTTGTCCTCAAGCATAAACAATTACAACTAACTAACTAATTAGTACCACTTCCGTAGGTGATCACGGTTGCATTTGGCATATGCAACAAGCCCTTTAAACCCCTAGGCAGCCCTAGTGGACGAGTAAGGTCTCGTGAGGGCCTATAGCGAATGTTCCCACAAAATCCATTTAACCTAATGCAATGCAATGCATGAATGCAACTAATATGAAAATGCAAGATCCCCTTCAAACTCACCAAAACCAACTAACAAACAAATATCTCAAAGAATGTAACAAATCCAAGCAGAGCTCGACTAAATCCCCGTATACTAACAAATACATGAACAGAAACGTGCGTGTGTGCGATGCTCATCAGAAATACTCCCAAAACTAGGTCAAAAATCATACATGCTTTCCGTCAAGACAATCACAGGTTTATAATCAGAATAGACTGTAGACACTCCATAACCTAGGAACACCTCCACCCTTATCCAAGGTAGACAGAAACTCATGCTTTATTACTATGACACATAATAGAATATACAATACGCATGCTTATTTAACCGTGCAATGAATGAGACCCCAAAAGGCTTATACAATAATACCCATGTAGCGAGTGTTAGGTCAGCAATCCCAAACCACAAGGGCTTTAGGTTACTAGGACTAAGTCCCCTCAGACTTAATTACTCGAGTATTAAAGAGCTCACTCTGGTTAATTTTGCATATGAACAAATAACTTATTGACTCTTTTTTTTTCTTTTTTTTCTCTTTTTCTTTTTTTTTTCTTTTTTTTTCTGCAATCTGGAATGAGCCTTTCTCATTTCCAACCCTAGACTACTCATATAAATATGAGCCGGCTACTAGCCATTTGACGCCTAGCCATTATTAACAATTATGAACAACTAGCATGAAAATTCCTGGTTTCCCCCAAACTTAGACTTTAATGTTCCTACGCTATAAAGGGAATAACGAAAATTCTAAATATAAACAAGTGATTAAATCTCAAAACATCCCACAGGCATGACTCTAACCTAGCCCAAAAGCACCCCAATGAGACTGTGTAATAAATTTTGTTCCCGTAACATGCAAGTCAATTTCATAGAAACTATAAATCAGCCCTCTACTCATCATCATCACACCCAAATCAACATCCACCTATCAATCAGAATCAGCTCGTCCTAAGGGATCATGAAATATGCATGCCATGAAAATGCAACTAACATGAAAACTCACATGGTATACGAAAATAAAACAAAATGTCATATATGAACACACGTAGATAATACGAACATAACAATCATGCATGAACTATCACTACTATGCAAACATGATATCCTATATGAACACAAAATACAACAATATATACAACTACTAATCCCTCAAACCACCCCCAAATCATGATGATTAACATCAACCTATCCTATGCTAGCATGGCAAGTTCTAAATCTCAAGATCCACTTTCACTTCACAAGAGATTAACAAATTAGATGTTCATGACGCATCTATCAATTAAGCATAACCATACGAGGATATCAGATATACACCACACACAGATCTTTAAAGCAATCAAAATACTAAAGCTCCATAAATAAATCCGTTAGAATCCCATGACAACAATTAGTTCATAATCGAACCTCTCGTCATCATGGGATCTGATGAAACCATGATAAAAACAAAGTATGAAAATATACAAATAAACCTAAGTAATTGATATGTAATTGTTCTCTAATGATAATGATCTTAATGATCTAATTTACAAGGGTTGGATGTGTTTATATAGGCTCTAAACATCTTGCCCAGCAAGAAAATACCAAAACAGAATTATAATAGAATTTCTGCAAGATACGTTTCCTAAACTGATTCTGTTTTTTAAGGGAAATTCGTAGCTGACTTTTCTTCTGTTTTCCAGAGCCGTTCCAGACGTAATTGGGCTTCTGGACCACCTTAGAATGATAGAGAATCTCGTTATCTTCGCGTGGACTGCTTACGGGCTGAAAACAGACTTATAGAACTCAAGATATGGCCAAAATAGTAAAAACTGTATTTTTCAGGGGCAACTTGCAGGGCAACTTGCGCCCAGCAGTCTGTTCTTCGCGCAGATTGCTCCTACCTGGCGCAATTTGCTCTTGGGAATCCTATCCTAAGTTGTAGAAAATCTCCCAGGCTTCGCGTGGGCAGTAAGATCACTGAAAACGGACTTACGGAACTCCAGATATGGCCAAAACAGTGTAAGCTGCGCAGCCTTCTCAGAAAATCCGAATTTTAATCAATTAATTCCCAAAAAATTATAGAAGCATCCACCTTAGTCAACATTCTCGTAAATCTGCACAACTAAACAAAACACATCAAAACCACCACAAACTTGAGTCCAAGACAATCAATTTAAGCCTATTTAGAATGCTCCAAGTGGATATAAACTCCACTTATCACACCCCCAAACTTAAACCGATGCTTGTCCTCAAGCATAAACAATTACAACTAACTAACTAATTAGTACCACTTCCGTAGGTGATCATGAAGGGTTTCGGGGCATAAACGCAGCGAAAAACAGTCGAAAAACAATAAAATCCGAAACCCTAATCATAGGATCCATGTATAAGACATGCTGATTATGGTGAATAGAATCAATACCTTTACGAAGCTTTACGAATTCGGTTGACAGATGGAGGTCCTAGATTGTGATCACCACGCAACCCTTGATGCAAGATCCGCGTCTCTAAATCGTCCACACGAACGTTCGATCGTCCAACGATCCAAGGAGCAGGTACTAGCCAAAATCAGCCTCTCTCTCTCTCTCTCTAGCCTCTCAAATAATAGAGCAGCTAGGGTTTTTAAGAAAAACGATTTTGCAAAAGTGTTACCCTAACCAATACATCTTTATGTATTTATAGGGAGAAAGATGGGCCTAACCCTAATCAGCTTGGGCTACAATTAAAACAAACTGATTTGGGTTTTTAATGAATTAAATTCGAAATAACATTTAATTAACTAAGTCCAACTCAATTAATTATTTATCCAATTTCGAATTTATAATCATTTAATTAAAAACGAAATCTGATTCTATAATCAATTTCGAATTTTAATTATTTAATTTAAATCTAATATTTAAATTAAAACTCCTTTTAAAACGTTCTTATTGTGTAACCCTTTAGGTTATTATTACGTTGGCAATAATTTTAATATCCAATAATAAAATTATAAACAATGAGTGGCATCTAGTAATACATCATTGCTACCCAAGTAATAATAATAATTGGTGATCCAATTAAACCTTTCGTGATATAATGTTTCCGTGTAATATAATCCCTTTAACCAAATATTATAGATTAAACTCGAGGCATGTATTTAGTCATCCTCTTCATAATTTAATCCGGGTTTACTTGATACATGAGTAGACTATTAAGACAAATCATTATTTGAGCACGGCCATGCATTTTATAGTCTCACTCAATCAAGAGGCCAATAATATCTCTCCTATCTGATAGGAGGGTTAAATCCTATATCTATCATTCATATTTCTCATACGATTCACAATATACCCGATGTCCACTTTTATCATCACCCAGTCAAAGGTAACTTTTAATGTAGTCAAAGTATATTATCCTCGTATAGAAATATAATGATCTCAAGTCAAAGGATCATTACACCATTATCACTGTGAGTCTTTCTTATGACTTAATTAACATGAAGAATCTCACGGTGGGTCTGTCCAGTACCATGTACCCTACATGTACCTATGTATTGACTTTAGTATCTCCATACCTATAACCAATGAGATGTGGTTATCAGTCAAAAACATACTAGTCTATTTATGTATTATTATTGTCCTTTATAATAATACTCGACTAGGGACCTTTAAGAATATGATATATTATATAATCTCAAGTTCAAGTTGTAAACTTAAACTATATAATGTGTATCATTATTCTAAGGACATTTATTATGCTAACAAATATCGCAGTAAATAGAGTCATAATAAATACATTTATTTAATAATCAAATGACATAAGGTTTATTCGAGAAACAATGTATTGCCTCTAGGGCACCTACACTAACAGATCACGGTTGCATTTGGCATATGCAACAAGCCCTTTAAACCCCTAGGCAGCCCTAGTGGACGAGTAAGGTCTCGTGAGGGCCTATAGCGAATGTTCCCACAAAATCCATTTAACCTAATGCAATGCAATGCATGAATGCAACTAATATGAAAATGCAAGATCCCCTTCAAACTCACCAAAACCAACTAACAAACAAATATCTCAAAGAATGTAACAAATCCAAGCAGAGCTCGACTAAATCCCCGTATACTAACAAATACATGAACAGAAACGTGCGTGTGTGCGATGCTCATCAGAAATACTCCCAAAACTAGGTCAAAAATCATACATGCTTTCCGTCAAGACAATCACAGGTTTATAATCAGAATAGACTGTAGACACTCCATAACCTAGGAACACCTCCACCCTTATCCAAGGTAGACAGAAACTCATGCTTTATTACTATGACACATAATAGAATATACAATACGCATGCTTATTTAACCGTGCAATGAATGAGACCCCAAAAGGCTTATACAATAATACCCATGTAGCGAGTGTTAGGTCAGCAATCCCAAACCACAAGGGCTTTAGGTTACTAGGACTAAGTCCCCTCAGACTTAATTACTCGAGTATTAAAGAGCTCACTCTGGTTAATTTTGCATATGAACAAATAACTTATTGACTCTTTTTTTTTCTTTTTTTTCTCTTTTTCTTTATTTTTTCTTTTTTTTTCTGCAATCTGGAATGAGCCTTTCTCATTTCCAACCCTAGACTACTCATATAAATATGAGCCGGCTACTAGCCATTTGACGCCTAGCCATTATTAACAATTATGAACAACTAGCATGAAAATTCCTGGTTTCCCCCAAACTTAGACTTTAATGTTCCTACGCTATAAAGGGAATAACGAAAATTCTAAATATAAACAAGTGATTAAATCTCAAAACATCCCACAGGCATGACTCTAACCTAGCCCAAAAGCACCCCAATGAGACTGTGTAATAAATTTTGTTCCCGTAACATGCAAGTCAATTTCATAGAAACTATAAATCAGCCCTCTACTCATCATCATCACACCCAAATCAACATCCACCTATCAATCAGAATCAGCTCGTCCTAAGGGATCATGAAATATGCATGCCATGAAAATGCAACTAACATGAAAACTCACATGGTATACGAAAATAAAACAAAATGTCATATATGAACACACGTAGATAATACGAACATAACAATCATGCATGAACTATCACTACTATGCAAACATGATATCCTATATGAACACAAAATACAACAATATATACAACTACTAATCCCTCAAACCACCCCCAAACTTAAAATATTCAATGTCCGCATTGAATGGAAGTAATACAAGGGATAGCAGGAAGCATACCTAAATAAAAATGTCGAAAAACGTGGGTTGCCTCCCACGAAGCGCTTCTTTAACGTCAATAGCTTGACGTTACTTCCAAGCCTCCATTAAGGATGATAATAGTTCGCCTGGTCCTCTCTTCGCAATACTTCATCATCATCTCGACGGCACAATTTCTGCTCCTTCTCCTCGCTTGACCTATTCAGGTAACAACCATGTCCTCTTCCAATGCCTTCATCTGTTGACCCAAAATCTGACAATTTGTAGAACAACACACCTTCGCGGGCTTCACTTGAATATAATGGAGGAGGGTAAATGTAAATTGCTGAAACCTTTGGTTCCTCAACGAGAACTTCCTCCATTGGCTCTAATGCGCTACCTCCATCTTTAAATTCTGAGACAAGTAGAAGACCTGCATCTTTCTCATGATCATCAACCTCTTGGTTTGCACATACCAATTCTTGAAATTTCTGTAGCCCAACAGTGTCTTCTAGGTTCGCACAAAACAATTCTTGAAATTTACGTAGCTCATCAGTGTCTGTCTCAAATAGTGCCCTTTCCAAATCATCCACCTCACTAGCTTGATCAAATTCCTCACATGGCTTATGAACACTCTCCTCCTCTTGGAATTTGTCTTCTTCAATTAAGCATGCAGTACCTTGCTCCAAGTCATCAATATTTTCTGGAATTGCTTCTTGTATGAATTGTTGTTTCTCTTGTTCCAAGACTCTCAAAACTTGAGCAGCTAATGTCCCCATAGATTTGATAAGCTTCTCATTATTCTCTGCAAGCATCCTAATCTCCTTCCTAATCTCCTTTAAATCATCATCTGATTGATAAGTAGGAGCAGGTTGCTGATGTTGAAACTCTTCACTACCAAAGACATATGACATATCTGGAACATCTTGCTGGTACTGTTGAGGATGATATTGAAAATATGGTTGCTCTTCATAAGTGACATATGGATCAACTCCTCCGTAGTAACAATATTGTGAGGGATCATGAACGCCCAAATACTGCTCACATGGCTGAGGCTGTTGAATACCACCTTGGTTGCTCCAGCACTGATACGTCTCATGTGCGCCCGCACATAGCTCGCAAACACTAGCCACCTGCTGAACTCCATAGTAAAAATCCATCTTTCTCTGACAAGTACCTGAAACACCAACGAACTACAAGAATAGATGAGAAAAAAACAATCTGAGTCAGTGAACTCTAACGACCACTATTGACAAGCACATAAACCAAAAATAAAACACCAATGATCCCCGGCAGCGGCGCCAAAAACTTGTTTGCACTAAATCACGCAAGCGTACGTGGTCACAAGTAATATCTAAGGTTAAGTCCAAATTCGTTCCCACAAGGATCTGGTTATGGTTTTAATTCAGTAAACGCACCTATGCAACAGTGTATGATCTTAATTCACTGCTAAGACAATTAATAAATTAAGGTTTTAACTAACTAAATTAAACTAAGAAGCAAATTAACAAAACTACGAATTAACTAACTAACAAGAATTGAAATCTAATTACTTCTGCAAGATAAACCATGGAATCCTAACTTCATTAAATACTTTGCTTAGAACTGACGCCTTTAATCACTATATGCAATGGTTATGATATCTGATCGGACAACACGAAATAAGTAAACGCTACTTCTCAGTATACGTATACCAAACTAAACATACATCCACAAAAGAGATAGAAGATGAATAGACACCAATTATGCTTAGACCCTATATGTCTATAGAATTTGAAAACATAACGGTTGAAGAACAAGTTATCCATAAAGATCACATAGGGCGGTATAAGTATTTTCATCTCACACCACAATCATATTGATAACAATTATGAACCTATGCTAGCATGGCAAGTTCTAAATCTCAAGATCCACTTTCACTTCACAAGAGATTAACAAATTAGATGTTCATGACGCATCTATCAATTAAGCATAACCATACGAGGATATCAGATATACACCACACACAGATCTTTAAAGCAATCAAAATACTAAAGCTCCATAAATAAATCCGTTAGAATCCCATGACAACAATTAGTTCATAATCGAACCTCTCGTCATCATGGGATCTGATGAAACCATGATAAAAACAAAGTATGAAAATATACAAATAAACCTAAGTAATTGATATGTAATTGTTCTCTAATGATAATGATCTTAATGATCTAATTTACAAGGGTTGGATGTGTTTATATAGGCTCTAGACATCTTGCCCAGCAAGAAAATACCAAAACAGAATTATAATAGAATTTCTGCAAGATACGTTTCCTAAACTGATTTTGTTTTTTAAGGGAAATTCGTAGCTGACTTTTCTTCTGTTTTCCAGAGCCGTTCCAGACGTAATTGGGCTTCTGGACCACCTTAGAATGATAGAGAATCTCGTTATCTTCGCGTGGACTGCTTACGGGCTGAAAACAGACTTATAGAACTCAAGATATGGCCAAAATAGTAAAAACTGTATTTTTCAGGGGCAACTTGCAGGGCAACTTGCGCCCAGCAGTCTGTTCTTCGCGCAGATTGCTCCTACCTGGTGCAATTTGCTCTTGGGAATCCTATCCTAAGTTGTAGAAAATCTCCCAGGCTTCGCGTGGGCAGTAAGATCACTGAAAACGGACTTACGGAACTCCAGATATGGCCAAAACAGTGTAAGCTGCGCAGCCTTCCCAGAAAATCCGAATTTTAATCAATTAATTCCCAAAAAATTATAGAAGCATCCACCTTAGTCAACATTCTCGTAAATCTGCACAACTAAACAAAACACATCAAAACTACCACAAACTTGAGTCCAAGACAATCAATTTAAGCCGATTTAGAATGCTCCAAGTGGATATAAACTCCACTTATCAACACCTTACCATAATTTATTTCTTTCTTCTCTTTACTTTCCCCTTCTTCTTTTATCTCCTTCGGTTACTCAGCCTTTCCCCTGCTCCCACACTACAACTGTAAACACATGTTCACTAACAAACTCACCCACGCACCCCTGCTCCCACACTACAACTGTAAACACCTGTTCACTAACAAACTCACCCACGCACACCAGCACATGACCACACGCACTGCCCCATACATTTGTACCAACACGTCCACAAAGAATGCATCAGACCTGCACACTCTTTCTCCCTTGATTCCCTTGCTCTGTACTGCAACACCCACGTACGACACATACTCCACAACTGCCCCTTACACACCCACCTGCTACTTCTTTTCTTCTCTCACTCTTGGCCCTTCTTTCTTCTACCTTTCATCATCAAAACATACACACACACTCGCCTTTCCCTCCTTCTCTTCTGTCCTCGCCATCTCACTCCGGAACTGCAATTACAACAATTAAAACCAACAGCCAGCAAAACTCACAATTCCTACTTCGACACAAGCGTGCACAGTATACGGAACACTCTACCACAACCACACACTCACATCTCCCACACACCCACAACACGCACGCACCCCTATTTCACACACACGCGCGCACAGTTATACACCCACACAATAGCACAAATTCACACTGCCACATCCCAGCCCGACAACACCACAACAGCGATACCACAACATAATTTACAGCAATTTCACTGAACAAAAATCAAGGCAACCGAAGCAAAGCATATAAAAGCCAAAACCCAGCAAGAAATCCAACTTACTCTTTTGTTTGCTCAGCAAATCGGACCAACAAGAACACTATAGTATCCGGGAAACCAATTTCAGAGTTACCCACCCACACACACATATACGGAGACACACTCACACACCATTTCTGGACACACACACACTGGGAACACACATCCGCGCAATACATACAGCCCATAACATCACAGCACAATAACAAGCTCAAATCGACCCAATACCAGTAAGAGAGATGATTCACGGTAGTGTTTTCACCGGAAATAGTGGGAACTCGCCTACACACACACATGAATGTGTACGCACACACACCACTGCACGCAGTGACAGCACACACACACGGTTTGCACAGAACAGAGAAGAGGAGAGAGATCGAAGGGAGAGGGAGAGAAAACATCGAGAGAGATTGAATCCGAGGGAGAGACACACGAGAGAGATTTGATGAGAGAGACAGTGGCTAGATTAATCTGGAAGAAGAGAGATGGCTGCCTCTTGAATAAAAATCTAGGGGCAAAAATGTAACTTACTGAAAACAATTTACAAATCAACTAATTAGCTTTTGAAAATCGAATTTAAATGGGAAAACAATGAAAAAAATAAACTTCTCATTTTTAAAATGTAGAACACAAAATTACTAACACCCCCATATTTTTAAAATATTTTTAAGATCAAAAATGAATTAAATATGATTTTTGCAAGTTTTGATCCTTTAAATGCAACATAACTCTTAAAATCGTTTTAAAATGCTTGCACACCCAAAATAATACTCCCAGAAATTTTAAAACTAACTAATATCATAAAGATGATAACACAAAAGATTTCAAGATTTTTAACAACTCTGATGATTTTATAAAAATCTCAGAATGTCAATAATGTATGATTTAAATAGATTTTAATCATAAAAAATACAAACAAAATTACACGGTCTTACACGGCTCACATAGGTCAACATATAAACACATGAACACCATATCACACATATTCCACCTTCCCAACAATATTCACATAATAGTACTCGCAATTAGTATTAAATCTATATTTATAAATACGAAATTTTCTAGGGCGTTATAGAATCCATCTTGAAAATATTCGAACCGAATTTTGGTTATAACAATTGCTTTCATGAAAAATGCCCTATAATATGTTTAAGTGTTAGTTCTAGTACTCAAAATTAACCTGGTATGTATTAGTGTTTGTGTAAGTATCTTATTTTTGTTCACTTTTCATTACAACTAAAATATTATTATTATAAATAGAAAAAATAGAAAAACATATATAAGTGTGTATTAGTGTTTGTGTTAGTGTCTTATTTTTGTTCACTTTTCATTACAACTAAAATATTATTATTGTAAATAGAAAAAATAGAAAAATAGAAAAGGTATATAAGAGTAATTTAGTCTAAATCTCAATAAAGATTATACTGAAAATATACAAATATTTTTATCAAACAATTATCTAGTTTTTTTTTTTTTGATAGGCAAGGATTTATTAGAATAAGCCAAAAGGCCAATACAAGACCGCTACAAACACAACAAATTGCACATGCACCACTGAAAGAATAAAACTGACCCCAACAACCAAACCCCGGACATTTTAACTGTTATATTTTCAATAACACTAGTATGTTAAATACAATCCGCGAGTAAATGCAAAGAATTTCTCTTTGTGACTTTGAAATCAAAGATTGCAATCACGTTCGATTGGTTCCTAATTGTATTGGGTATAAAATAAATTTTTCACAACAATTACACCCTACACGGCTACACCCTACGAGGCTATGACTAGTAAAGAGCAAGAACAAATTAAAATTTGGGGATGTTAGATCAAAAATAACTCCAACTATATCTAAGTGATTTTTATAAAAAAATTGGGGATCCTGACTTTATAAAAAAAAAATTATAAAGTGCATGTTTGGCTAAACTTATTTCAAGGACTTATAATCTTATTTTCGGGTAAAAAATTTATATTTTGATAATTTTTTTATATAAGTATTTAATGTATGTTTGAGATTCAATAAGTTTCAAAAAGGGTTAAATATCAAATTGGTCACTGAAGTGGTGGCCATATATCATTTTACTCACTGATTTCAATGGGATCTCATTTGAATCATTTAAGTCAGAATAAATATCAAACATATACCTATAAATATGTGATCGAGAATTAAAATAATTTTTTGTTAAGTTCTATACATTTTTTTTCAATGCCACCATAACCAAATGAAAAGTCATGGGTTCTAATATTTTAGATAATATATTTAAAATTTTTAAAATCTATTTACTATTTATTTTTAATTAAATCAAAGAAAATAACTAGAAAAACAAATATAAATAGTAAATAAATTTTAAAATTTTTGAGTATATTATCTAAAATATTAGAATCTACGACTTTTCATTTTTTTTTTGAAAAGCCGAAGAACTCTATTAAAACAGGCCAGGCCTGGGCAACAGTTACAGGATAGCATAGCATACAAAGTATGGTCTTGTACTCTTGTCAGAACCATAAAACGAAAAACTAAAACCAGGCCTCTCGTGAGATGCTAATGCAGGGGAAGAAACACTTTATATGCAGAGAAAGAAACTGACTGCAGGAAAACTAAAGCCAGGGATCGCTATAGCTTTTCGAAAGAACCACCATCGAAACCCCCGCTGACCTCATTACGACTTTTCATTTGGTTATGGTGACATTGAAGAAAAATGTATAAAATTTAATAAAAAAATTATTTTAATTTTCGATCACATATTTATAGGTATCTGTTTGACATTTATTTTGACTTAAGTGATTCAAATGAGACCCCGTTGAAATCAGTGAGTAAAGTCATATATGGCCACCACTTCAGTGACCAATTTGATATTTAACCCGTTTAAAAAATAAGTTGGAAAATAAGTTGGAAAGTTAGGAATCTCTAACTTTGTATTAAAATAAGTTGACTTATTCTGAAAAAAAGTTCTCCAAACACCCCAAAGTTAGGATCCTCTTCTTATACCTTATTTATAAAGTATTTGTCAGTACTTATTTATTTTTAATAATTAAATATTCATTTTTCTCTACTTACCACTTTAAAGTTTAAACAAGGATGTAGGTAATGTATGGTAGGCGGACTCCAAAATCTCTTATAATTAAGAAATTATTATTAAAATTTATGAAAAAAAATAAATATACATTTTTCAATGTTAAAATATTGTAATTTATCGATTTTCTCCCCTCAAATTTATATAAGTTTTATGAATATAATGATAAAAGTTTCGATATTTATCATAATTTTGAATTCTAATATTTGAATTTAAGTATATTCATAAAATTAAAAAAATTTATTGATAATTTTTAATTTTATTTAATAATAAAATTATTTTAATATATTAGTTATTAAGATGTAAAAAATTTGCCCCCGCGAACTCGACTTTCTAGCTCCTTGACTTTAAATACATGATTATAGTTCATAAATGACGCTATAATAATATTAGGATTAGGATAAAAATATAAATAACGTTGTTCAAATTGACATACAATAATATATTTTAAATTATTAGAGCATCTCCAATCATGTAAAGTCATTCGGTAAAAATTAAGATAAAATACCTTAAATAATAATTATAGAGAATTTGTAAAATTTTGTCCACTTCAACGGGACAAAGCCCCAATGTAAAAATTTAGATAATCTGGCTATATTTCTACGACTTTATCAACGTGTAGTAAAAATCTACATCATCAATTACCATATTTAAGTAATATATTCTATTTTTAACAACTTGAAATAATAATAACATATCATTTTTAAAATATAGTAAACAAATATAGTCAATTTCATTGGAATAAAATACGTTACAAGTTCAATAAATTTTACATAATTAATATTTAAACAATCATTTTTATAAAATACAATTGAAAATGCTCTTAAAATCTATCATTTAAATAATAATTTTACAAAATGTACCAACACTCCATGAGAGTTGCTCTTATGATATAAAACAACACTCTATTAATAGAATTGCTCTTATGGTATTAAAAAACTCAAATTATTCATTGTGATCGAGAAACGTTGGGGGTTGCCAGCTACAGTATATTGGTTCCACAGGTGTAGTTCAAAAACAATGTCACATACATATTTGTTTTTATAAATGAATATTTTATTCAGTTATCAATAAATGAATATTTATTCATTTAGATGATATTTTTACTTTATTTTCTTCTGATAATGATGTTTTAAAATCTAATAATTAAATGTATCTAGAAGAGATAGTAGTTAGTTTAAAATTCTTATCATATATTTTCTTCACACTCAATAATATACATATATGAATCATATAAAAATGCTTAGAATTTATTAAAATATATACTCCCTCTATCCCCTCAATTGTTTACATTGGGAACGAGGGCGTGATTAGCATTTTACTGATCCTAAAAATTTAATTCCATAATTTATTTTTTTCTGAATAAAAATTTAATATTTAAACTTTTATTCAAAAAAAGAAAATGAAAAAAAATAAGTTATGGAACTATACTTTATAAAATGCTTGTCAATGCTGAAAACATGTAAAGAAATGAGAGGACAAATAGAGTAATAATTTATGAATTTTTTTGTCTAAATGACATACATATAAAAATATATATTGATATAATTATATTGAATATTCATTTATGTTTACATAGGGCCTTTAATATTTTCAATAAAATTTATTCACTAATGTATATAGCCAGATTATTCATTTACCCCATTGTCCCAAGTTTGGGCCGCAAAAATTTATTCATTTAAAGAGGTTATTCATTTATCGAATATTTATTTATTGAGGTTTGCTGTACTTTTAAATTTAGAGGGTATTTTATTTGTTCTTTAAAAAATTAATGTATTTTTTTTATAGAAATACCAAAATCTATGTTATTTTTACTTTTTTTTTTAAATTAGATAACATTAAACGAGATGAAAATATGTAACTTGTTTATTTAATTATGAGACATGAGTTGTAATTTATTTCATAATCCCATTTCAAAATGAGACTCATAAATCATAAGAAGAAGCATATGTTCGAAAACTCTTTATTTAAGTCCATACTTGCTTGTGATTTTTTCTTATCATAAAACCCCCACATTTTATCAAATGTAAAATTATGCGATTCAGATTCATTTTTAGAAATTAATGATTCGAATCATATGTGGAACATACTTTTCTTCCAATATTTTTTAGCACCATAACGATGTTAACGTAAAATACAATATTTCTTGAAAAATAGTTCATTTAATTTAGAGCGCGAGATCAATTTAATTTAACCAATAACCAATTTTAATTTTTAAATTAAATTAAAATTAAAATTTTAATTTAATTTTTAAAATTTTAATTAAATTAAATTAAATTAAATTAAAATTAAAATTTAATTTAATTTTAATTTAATTTTAAAATTTAATTTTAATTTTAATTTAATTTTAATTTAATTTAATTTTTGAGCAATAACCAATTTTAATTTTAAAATTGGTTATTGCTCAAAAAGAGCACGAGATCAATTTAACGGAAGTCAGGATCTAGATCAATGTAGATGCAGTATTTTCTGAAGTTTATGGGCTCTTTTGTTCATGTGCCTCGAGATTATGGATATTCCTTTTGTCGTTTTTGGTGTAGTACTGTTTTATTTTCAAACGGTCTGCGAACCGCTTAGCTCACTTTGTATCGAGTTATTGTAGTTCTATAGCTGATCGTATCAATGCCATCTAGAGTTCATTAATATATTGATGAACGTTTTGAAGTAATGAAAGTTATTTATTTCTTGGCAAAAAAAAAAAAATGGTTATAATAACTACATACATTACCACGAAATAGGGCTCGGATATAAGCGTGGGTTGACTGGTGTCAACAACAATCCATTTACCACTGTATTTGTCTACTAATTAATTAACTAATTAATTAATTAATTAAAGTAACATAGAAACAGAGACAATTTTTTAAAATTGTATGAAAAAAGGTGTAACCCCCAAATCTTACGTACTCATCAAGTCATTATATAAGCCCCTATTCTATTCTCTTGTATAGGAAGCTTACTATCTTCATCTTCTTCTTCTTGTGGTGCTTTCAGGTGAAGTTTCAAAGCTGCTGTTAATCAACGTTCAGGTATGAGACTTTAATGTTATCGTACATTTCATTTCAACTGCTTATAGCCTGTATTATAATTTCTGTACATTTTTGTGTGTGTACGTACTGTGTGCGCGCACAATTGTGTGTGTTTTTGCCTGTGTAGCTGCATTTTGCGTGTGATTGTGTGTGTATTTAAGTGTATGTTGTCTGTGCGAGTGAGAGAGAGACAGAGAGATAGATTGGGGAGATTGACGTGAAGTTATTTTGTGCGTGATTGTGTAGTCTGAGAGAGAGAGTTTAGGTGTATTTTGTTTGCCAGTGTGCGTGTGTGTGTGAGAGAGAGAGGGAAAGAGAGGGAAAGAGAGAGAGAGAGGGAGAGACAGAGAGAGAGAGAGAGTTTAGGTGAATTGTGTTTGCGATTGTGTGTGTGTGTGAGAGAGAGAGAGAGAGAGTGAGTGAGTTTTAAGTGTATTTTGTGTGTGAGATTGTGTGTGTAACTGTATTTTGTGTGTGTGAGTGTGTATGTGTAACTATATACATTTATGTTTATTTGTAATGTAGTATAATTACTCTACTATGCTTGTGTTAGATCCTGATTCAACACAGGAAATCGTGTAATTTTTCTCATTATTACTCAGCAATTGCTTTACCAGCTCCTCAGATTCTGTAAATATGTCAAATGTGTTTCATACACCTCGTAATCAAATATATACATGGATATTCATACGATTCGTAATTGAATTGGTCTCTTGAAGTGGAATCATTCCGAGAAATTTTGGTAACATCTAGATTTATGCATCAGCAGTATGTAATAGTATAAATTGCTTGAATCGTCTTTATCTTTTGTAAAATGACATTGTAGTCTGTTTATGTGGTGTTCCGGTTGATCGATTTTGATATTATATAAGATATCTGCTGTTATTAGTATTGGTTACGTGAAACAAGGCTTTGCAGATGTAAATGAAGAGAATGTAGATTTTGATATTATATAAGATATCTGTTGTTATTAGTATTGGTTATGTGCAACAAGGCTTTGCTGACGTAAATGCAGAGATTGTAGTTTCTGACTGCTATTTTTACTACAGTTGCGTTCTTAGATAACACACCTTAAGAATCAAGACCCTCTGATGCGATCCGTAAGATGAGTTTGGAACACACAAGCTTTTAACTGTAGTCCGCTATATGCTTTACCAACAACAATGAACTTATGCACTTCATTTCCCTAGATAATATTTCCTTCCTCTAGTGCACTTGTTTATAAAAACTTACTTTGAAACTTCTTCTTGTAAAAATGGTTGGGAGTTCAGTTGATGATGATTGGGTGTTCAGTTCTGCTCCCGATGAACCTTTAACTCTGGTTTTGGTTGGATGTATCGGTACTGGAAAAAGTGCAACAGGCAATAGCATTTTGCAAAAGAAGGCATTTATGTCTGGTATTAACTCAGCTGCTATTACTAGTGCTTGTGAGCTGCATACAACTGTATTAGAAGATGGCCAGGTTCTCAATGTCATTGACACCCCTGGTACAGTTCCTTAGACGCATATTTGGACTTACAGAGTGATTATGCTAACTGAACATAAATTTATGTCAAAGTATTTAGTCTTTTAATGGGAATACAAGTGTACTTTGTACTTGATTTGAAATGAGATAAACAATTTTTGAGCCCTTAAATTGTAAAATTATATCAATTCAATACCTATGGCAGGATTACTCAATGCTACTGTTGAAGATAAATACATTGGCAAAGAAATTGTTAACTGTGTCAACATGGCCAAGGATGGGATCCATGCAGTTCTTGTTGTTCTCTCTGTCTGGAAACCTTTTACAGCAGAACAAGCAGCAGCAATTAGTAGCCTGTGGACTTTATTCGGGAAGAAAATAGCTGATCACATGATTGTTGTTTTCACTGGAGGGGATGAACTGGAATTTAGTGGTAAAACATTGGAAGCTTATGTAGGTGATTCTAAAGCACTCAAGGTATTTTGTACAGGCAGTCAATCTAATAAAGTTATGATTACTAACAGACTGTGTGCTGGACATTTAAAAATTGCATTACAAGTTTTGTCTAAATTTCCGATATGCTACTCCTTATATTCGGTGCTTTAAAAGTTTAATTACCTAAAGCTACCAAGGACTGGTTTGTCATTCTTGTTTCTTCCGTTTTTTCTCATTTTCGTTTTGCCTTGGGTATGCTTTATGTTGTTAGATCTGAGATCTCTTTCCAATGTTAAGATAGGTAGTTAGGGAATGTTAGGAAGATAACTATTTAATGTTTATGGTAGTGCTTGTCGGCACAATCAAAATTCTACTGTATCTGACTCTTTCTTGTTATTCAATCAAATTAATGTCTGTGTTGGGTCCATCTCATATTGTTGTAAATTTGGAGGCAGATATCTATAATTACGTGCATACAGCAACTCTTGTAGGATTAGATTCCTGGCTTAGTCATATATAAGATTAAAGTTCAAAATTATGATTCAAGCGAAACTAAATCATTTCTTTAAAAGTACAAAATGTGGTACTTGTTTTGGATTCCCAGATACAGAGTAAATAACTGCTGCATCCCTTCATACATATCTTTTCTCCCACACTAATCCATTCCTGTCAACAGCAGCAATTAAATTCCAATCATGGTTTTTTAAGGAATGTATATTAATTGATACTATGCTTGGTATCAGTATTTTTTAGTGAATATATATGTTTATACTACAAACATATATAATTTGTTAAATTTGAGGCTTGATTCAGGAACTCCTCCATCAGTGTGAAGATCGATGTGTGGTCTTCAATAACAGAACACGGGACCAGAGGAAGAAAGATGAACAAGTTGAAGATCTGCTCTCTCTCGTGAACCTTGTCGTAGCAAAGAATGGTGGAAAACCATATATGGACGAGCTATCTGTGGAACTGAAGGTAGTAGTTTTCTTGCAGTTATGTTACTGCTCTGACAAAGTAGACGTATGTGTGTATGTAAGTGTGCACACGCGTGCATTATGTGTTACTGATCACAACTGACTGCTCCACAGAAAGAAGCTAGGAAGCTTCATGATCAGACAGAAGAAGTCTCTAACCCGGAGAATCAGAACAAGTTATTCTTGAAACTGAAGGTAATAGTACTCATGCAATTATGCTACTACTCTTACGATTAGATATACAGAGTCCCACTCTATGGAGAACCATCTTACGTGGAGAACCGTGGAGAATCACTTAAAATGCATTAAAATAGTCCTTTAGATAAGGCTCCTGGCGGGGCCCCTTCACATAAAAGTCTTATAATTCTGCCCTCTATCCATTTATCAAAAAAAAAAATTAAAAAAAAACTTTTAAAAAAATTTAAAAAAATGTTGCCACGTCATCATTTTTTGAAAATTTTTAAAAAAAAAATTTTTTTGTAACTTTTTTTTTATAAATAGATAGAGTATAGAATTATAAGACTTTTTTGTAAAGATGCCCCTGCGGGGCCCTTATATATAAAGCAATTATAATGTATTTTAAGTGGTTCTCCACGGTTCTCCACGTAAGATGGTTCTCCATGGAACAATGGCCTTATAATGTATTTTAAGTGGTTCTCCACGGTTCTCCACGTAATATGGTTCTCCATGGAACAATGGCCTAGATATACATATGTATGCATGACACTAATCACAGCTCCGACTGCTACTGCAGCAAGAAGCTAGGGAACTTCATGATCAGACAAAAGTAATCTCTGACCAGGAAAATCACATTGAATTATCTGTGGAACTGAAGGTAATAGTTTTCATGCAGTTATGTTACTGCTGTTACAAAGTAGACATATGTGTCATGTGTGTATGTGTGTGCATGCTATCATTGTGATTACAACTCTGGTTGCTCCTCCAGAAAGAAGCTAGGAAGCTTTATGATCAGACAGAAGAAGTCTCTGACCTGAAGAATCAGAATGACTTATCTATGGAACTGAAGGTAATAGTTCTCTTGCAGTTATGTTACTGCTTTAAGAAACTATCGATATGTGCGTGCTTGTGCTATGTGATATCACAACTCTGACTGCTCCTGCAGAAAGCTGGGGAACTTCAGGATCAGACAAAAGAAGTCTCTGACCAGGACAATCACAACGAGTCATCTGTGGAACTGAAGGTAATAGTTTTTGTGCAGTTATGTTACTGCTTTAATTTACGAAGTAGACATGTGTGTTTGTGTGTGTGTGTGTGTTGTGAGCGTGCACTATGTGGTACTGATCACAACTGACTGCTCCTGCAGAAAGAAGCTAGGAAGCTTTTTGATCAGACAGAAGAAGTCTCTGACCCGGAGAATCAGAACGTGTTATTTTTGAAACTGAAGGTAATAGGACCAGTGCAGTTATGATACTGCTCTTACAATTAAATATACTATGCAGTTATGCTACTGAACGAGTTTTTGTGTGCATGCTATGTGATGTTGATCACACTCCGATTGCTGCAGCAAGAAGCTAGGGAACTTGACAATCAGAGAAAAGTACTCTCTGACCAGGAAAATCACAATGAATTATCTATGGAACTGAAGGTAATAGTTTTCATATATGTAACTGCTTTAACAAAGTAGACATGTGTGTATGGGTCATACTAATTACAACTCTGGTTTACTCCTGCAGAAAGAAGATAGGAAGCGTTATGATCAGACAGGAGAAGTCTCTGAACCGAAGAATCAGAATGAGTTATCTGTGGAACTGAAGGTAATAGTTCTCATGCAGTTATATTACTGCTCTTAGAAAGTATACATATGTGCGAGCTTTTGCTATGGCCTATGTGATACTGATCACAACTTTGACTGCTTCTGCAGGAAGATGCTGGGGAACTTCAGGATCAGAAAAAAGAGTTCTGTAACCAGGACAATCACAATGAGTCATCTGTGGAACTGAAGGTAATAGTTTCCGTGCAGTTATGTTACCGCTCTTACGAAGTAGACATGTGTAAGTGTGTGTGAGCGTGCACGCTATGTCATACTGATTACAACTCTGACTGCTCCTGCAGAACGAAGCCAGGAAGCTTCATGATCTGACAGAAGAAATCTCTGACCAGGAGGATGACAACCCTGGTCATGTTGTCAACTTTTTACTGTTCATTGCACTGTCATGTGTCGCATTAGTCATCATCCTCAAATTACAGTAAAGAAAATATGTTGTAATTGTTGACCATCATCCTCAATTTTTAAGGAATGTGCTGCACAGAAAAGAAAGTATGTTGTAATTGTTGTACCCGTTAATCGTACAGCTCCATGTTCATGTGATACTTCCACGTCGTTCTTGAAATTCTGCAAAAGTCATTCTTCACTTTAATTTGACGGTAGTGGTGGTGCACAAAGGCAACCACTGTTTCAGCGTAAACTATTGTGTGTGGCTCGAAGATGATCTTAGAAAATTAAAATGATTTGGTGTTTGAGAGTCACACTGTTCTTAAATTAAAATTTAAAATTTATCTTTTTAATATCTCATTTCGTTTGTAATCTAATCTAATCTATTATATCATATGGTATGATAGTCTGTCCCATCCAATTCTTAACACTTTTTTTTGTCACTTTCTGGCATGTATTTTAAGGTGAATTTTAAGTATAGTTCCATAACTTATTTTTGAAATTTTCTTTTTTTGTATAAAAATAGGATTGTTCTATTTTAATACAAAAAAAGAAAATTTCTAAAATAAGTAATGGAACTATTATTAAAATTTACCTTAAAATACGTACCGAACATCCTATTTTGAAATGTTAAGAACTGGCCGGGACAGAGGGAGTATATAATAAGGGGTTTAATTTAATTCTCCTTCCTTATCTATACTTCTATACTATCTATACAATCTAGCTTATTACTAATACAATCTAGCCACAAAAAGAACACGCGCCTGGTCGCCTCCAAAAATAGCACAAGGTAAACCAATGGTGATGGCAATAATGTTAGCAAAAAGATACTCCCTCCGTCTCAATGGATTCTTTATAGTTACTATTTTGGGACGTCCCACCCATTTCTTTACATACCAAAAATAGTAACTTTTAATAATAAAATACATTATTACATCCACTACTTCAATATACTTTTTCAACACTTTACACTATTACATCCACTACTCCACTACTTTAGTTTACTTTTTCAACACTTTACACTATTACCATTTACACCCACTACTTTACTTATTTTAACAATAAAATTACTATTACACCCACTATTATACTATTACACCCACTATTTAAATTATATTCATTGGTCTCCGTGTCCCAGCCGTCTGTAAAGAACCGGCTGGGACGGAGGGAGTATGATTTTGAAGAAGTCATCCTGGAATCTGATTGTAAACAACTCTATCACTCGCCTTAACGGGAGCATCACTCATCTTTCTGATCTTGATTTAATACTAGGTGATATTTTATCGTTGTGTGTTAATTTTAAGTCCTTCAGCTGGTCTCCTGTAAAGAGAGAGGGTAATAATGTAGCCCATCATCTCGCAAAAATAATTCCTTTCCGTAGTCAACAAGTGTGGAAAAACCATAGCCCCTGCCCTACACAAATTTCTTCATTTGTATCATTGGACCTTTTGTCCCTCAGGCAATGAAATGGTTTGAGTTTCAAAAAAAAAAAAACATACAACTAATAAGTAAAATAGAATATATTTTTTAGTTTTGTTAACCTTATTTTTTTTTATTTCTTATTTTTGGTTATCATTTTCATTTAGGGTTGAGCATTCGGTTCAGTTAACCGAACACCGAACCGAAATAACTGAAATAATTCGGTTCGGTTAACCGAACCGAAATAATTCGTTTTAATTTGGTTATGTTTTTTTGTGTATTTCGGTATTTCGGTTTTTTCAGTTTTTTTACCGAATTAACCAAAAAACCCGAATTAACTGAAATATATTAAAAAATCAAAATAATTATATATATATTTATATCATATATGTAAAAAAAATATAAAATTTGGTTTTTATTTATATATAATATATATAAATTATTACATATATAATATATATAAATTATAATATATATATATATATATAAATTATTATATTTTATCATTGTTGTGGAATAAAAACTAAGTTGTTAAATTGCGGCTAGGGTTTGTATGTAATTAATACCAGGGTTCGTGAGCTTCGTGCTTTAATGACCGCTCTCATGTTCGTGGCTGAATCTGCCTTCACAAGATGCCTACGTACCTTGATGAATATCAAGAATCAAGCCAAAAACGTAGTTCTAGGTAGGGCTGAAAACGAATCCGATTAATCCGGGTTCGAATCCGGATTTGATTCGTTAAAAACGAATATCATTCATATTTGTACAATAAACGAGCGAATTCGAATCTTGTTTTATAATTCGAACGAATATCGAGTCGAATCTCACCACTTCGGTATTCGTTCATTTTCATATAGAATAACTCGAATAATTTTAGAGTACCCGATAATGTACGTATTCGATTAAAATTCGTAAGTTATGTATGTATTATATATTGTATATGAAATATATATATTAAAGTAATGTTCTACAAATTAACATATTTTGGTATTTTGTAAATAATTATTCCGATATGCTTAATTTTTTAAAGTTATTTTAAACGAATTCGAATTCGAATATCGAAAAACGAGTAGCTCGGTACTCAATCGAGTCGAACCGAATCAAATATGAACATTTATATTCGAATTCGAGTCGAATTTGAGCAAAATATAAACATGTTAATTCGAATCCGGACCGGATCCGAACGAATAATTATAAATTCGAGCCGAATCTGATCATACTAGTGTTCGCACATATTCGACTCGTTTTCACCCCTAGTTCTAGGGAACGAGGGGTCAGGCCCTTATATAGGCTGAGAAGCCTTAGAATTATGGTAGGATTCAGATACTTGGTGGGCAAGCCACCGCCTTGGGGAAGGTTCTAGACTCCTTCCTTGTAGGAGTCTGTTTCCTTATTGAATTGGATGCCTTAGAGCATCTCCAATAGGAGTTGCCAAGAAGGTTGCCAACATCTATGTGGCAAGCAATCTTGGTTGCCTTCCTATTGGAGAGCCAAGGTTGCCTTAAGGTTGCCAAAAGTTGGCAACTTCCTTAAATGGTTAAAGTGCATATTTTTGTTAAAAAAAATATACTAATATACCTATTTTACATGTCTTCCTTCAAATTTACATTATTTAATTACTCATATGGGGACCATTTATACAACTTTTAGAGTTGCCAACCATTGGATCATTTTTCTATTCAAAGTTGCCAAATTGAAGATCAATTAAAAAATTAATTTTTTTGATGATTTGGCAAAGTTGGCAACTTGATTAGCAACTCCTATTGGAGATGCTCTTAGAGGCTAAGTCAGGCAGGAGTAATATCCTTTTTTGACTCTTATTGATAAGCTGTTTATTACCCCTAATATTAATTACGAAATTAATATTAAATTAGGGCTTTTGACCTCATTAATGGGCCCACGTTTGGACCATGCTGGGTCTAATTAATGCGACATTAAATGTGTCTTTAGGGCTTTCTTTTAGCCCATATCAATCATTATTAAATATATATTTATATATATTAAATGTATATTTATATCAATTTGGTTTTTTATTTCGGAACTCAATTTTAACCGAAATATTTAATTCGGTTCGGTAAAATAACCGAAATTATTTCGGTTTTTAATTCGGTTATGATTTTTGAGCTATTCGGTTATTTCGGTATTCGGTATTCGGTAATTCGGTTCAGTTATAACTGAATAATCAGGCCTACTTTCATTTACACCGTTAGATCTGCAACTCAAATAAATGATGAACATTCAAATTTACAGACTATTAAAATTTCAAAAAGATGTAAAGTTACATAATAAAAAAGAAAAAAAAAACGTGAATAATTTTAAATTGTATTTTTCACATTGAATAATAAAAAGTTATTTAGTAAAATTGTTTGCTCATAATAATAATTGATGAATTTGTTGATATGTATTTCATTGTTTTGGATTGTATAATTTTTTAATTTAATTGTTGATAAAATTTTACATTTTTGTAATTTTTGATATTTCAACATTTTTTATTGTATAATATTTTGATTTTATATTGTATTTCATTTTTTGGTTTTTTAAATCTTTTTAAACTGTAGTATTGCGTCTACATTTTTGCAAAATAATAATATGATGAAATAAATATATTGCTTTTTAATAGAGTTGCAATATTTGGCCTTTTTAATTTTTTTTTTTAAAATTCAACAATGCTAGCTCTCGCATATGGTTCATTAGCTCAGTAAATGCGTGGATGGGACGGAAACACGCATTTTTCACATGCATAGGTTTTTTTTACCAAATTTATTTAAAATAATTAAAAAATTACCATATCTAAAACTCAAAATGGAAATGTTGAAATGTTGAACCCCAACGGTTAATTGTTGAAATTTAAGAATTTAAGTAAAAATTGGATATTTCTTACTGAGTCTAGCATCCTGATTTTTAAAAAATCGGGATTGAGGGTCAGTCTCGATTTTTTAAAAAATCAGGATAAGTTAGGGTTTAGGGTAAACAACCATAAATCGCCCCGATTTTTTAAAAATCAGGATATGTTAGGGTTTAGGGTAAACAACCATAAACCCTAAATCCTAAGTTCGTATACGATTTATTTGTCGTTCTGAATATTTCTAAACCCAAAATGGAATTGTTGTACCCTAAATGTTAACTGGTTGAAATCCCAAAAGAATACAAATAAAATTTAAAAATTTTAATTATAAAATTGAATATTTATAAATCCCAAATGAAATTCGTTAAACAGCAAATGGGAAACTATTTAATCTCAAAAGAATTATCGATAAAATTTAAAAAAATTAAATATAAAAAATAATATTATACACATAAGACATATGCACATTCTTTGGTTTTTTTGTTGTCTTCCTGGTATGAAGAAAGGAGCAGCACAAGAATACACTACTTACAGCATCCTGCATCTTCGACCCTCTAAAATTTTTAGGTAAAATTGGATAAATAATATCATATATAAAAATTATAGAGAATATGTAAAAAATTCTACACTCCAACCATACATTCCTCTTATCTAAAAATTTAGCCAATCTCGTGATATTGACGGTTATATTTGTCGAACTTCTAGAGACCTGTAAAAAGATTTTACATCATCTATTACCATAATAAAATAATATATCCTATTTATAACACTTGAAATAATAATAATATACTATTTTCAAAAACTCGTCAATCATTATAGCCAGTACCATCGAAGCACAACGTCTTACAGGTTCAGTACTACCAAAATAATCTCAACCGTTGAAACTCATCTTTTTAAAAATAGACGATCAAGCTTATATCATTGTAAAAAGAAAATTATAATCTAAAAAGGATATAATTAGAAAATTATAATCTAAAAAGGATATAATTAGAAAATTATAATTAAAAAAATGATATATTTAAAAAAGTTTGTATTAGAATTGAATTTTATAAGGAAAATTATATTCTGAAAAGGATATAATTTAAAAAGGTTGTATTAGAATTGAATTTTACTTATTTTTTTATTAGTATTAAAAAAATATTAATGTTTACTATTTGGGCTCTATCTTGAAATCTAGAAATCATATTTTGATGATTTTACAATTCACGCGAAATTCATAAAATTATCATTAATTTAGTGATGATTTAATAATTATTATTCAAATGGAAACACTCAGAATTTTAAGAGAAAATATAATTATCAATTTTTAAATTAATTTTATTCAATGTAGAAGTCCTACATTGATAATACTATCCAATGTAAAAAACCTAATTAGATACTCCCTCTGTCCCATCCAATTCTTAACACTTTTTTTGTCACTTTCTGGCACGCATTTTAAGGTGAATTTTAAGGATAGTTCCATAACTTATTTTTAAAATTTTCTTTTTTTGTATAAAAATATGATTGTTCTATTTTTATACAAAAAAAGAAAATTTCAAAAATAAGTTACGGAACTATCCTTAAAATCTACCTTAAAATGCGTGCCAAACACCCCTTTTTGAAATGTTAACAATTCACTGGGACGGAGGGAGTACGATTTAAATCATTGGCATATACATCTTTTCGAATTTCAATGTAAATACACTTATTATTTTATAACATATTAAAATATGAAATATATTTTTTTATGTTAGATCCAACGGTTTTCATCTATATATTTTATCTATTTATTTTAAAATCTAACGGTTCTTATTTATTTTGTCATACAGAGGACCAAATTATCGATAACCAAAGTTTTGGATAAAATCCTTCTTACACTTATTATTAAAATTATATTTGGTTGTTAGTAGAATTATTTTCAAATAATAACAAAGGTATTTTGATAATCAAAACAAATTATAAGTATAATTTATAAATCGAATAGATTTTAAGCGTAAAAAATCGTCAATTTCTTTTTTCTTTTATTTCTGCATAAATTTAATTGCAAAATAACTTAATATATAACAAATAAATTTTTAACGTAGCAAATTATATATATCAAATTTTTAAAAACAATTTAATATGTAAACTTTTAAAAAGAAATCATGCAATGTACGAGTTAGAATACACGGATTATAAGCTAGTAAGAACTAGAACTAGAGATGTTCAAAAAGCCTGAAGCCCGAAGCCCGACCCGATCCGGCCCGAAAAAAGCCCGAAAAGCTCGGTCCGAAAAAAGCCCGGCCCGGTTCGGCCCGGCCCGGAGGCCTAAAACGGGCCCCCTATTTTTCACGAAGCCCGGCCCGGCCCGAAGCCCAAAAGGCCCGGTTAAAAGCCCGGTCTTTTAAAAAGTCCGGATAAAGCCCGGGCTTTTAAAAAGCCCGGATAAAGCCCGGCCCGAAACCCGAATAAAGCCCGGCCCGGATAAAGCCCGGCCCAAAGCCCGGATAAAGCCCGGTTAAAGCCCGGATAAAGCCCGGTTAAAGCCCGGTTAATTTTTATTTTATTAATGTAACTATTAAGATCTTCAACCAAATTAATGTTTTATTTTTTGAAAATTTGGGAATATCATTTAATAAGATATATCTTAACATCCGTACGGTTGGATCGTCGAGAAATATTTTTAAAAATATAGAAACAATAATCTGGGATGAATCACTAGTTACGAGTACTAGACAATATAGTAGTGTTCTATTAAGATCTTCAACCAAATGAATTTTTTATTTTTTGAAAATTTAGGAATATCATTTAATAAGATATATCTTGACATCCGTACGGTTGGATCGTCGAGAAATATTTTTAAAAATATAGAAACAATAATCTGGGATTATTCACTAGTTACGAGTACTAGACAATATAGTAGTGTTCTATTAAGATCTTCAACCAAATGAATTTTTTATTTTTTGAAAATTTGCGAATATCATTTAATAAGATATATCTTGACATCCGTACGGTTGGATCGTCGATAAATATTTTTAAAAATATAGAAACAATAATCTGGAACGAAGCACTAGTTACGAGTACTAGACAATATAGTAATGTTCTATTAAGATCTCCAACCAAATTAATTTTTTATTTTTTTAAAATTTGGGAATATCATTTAATTAGATATATCTTGACATCCGTACGGTTGGATCGTCGAGAAATATTTTTAAAAATATATAAACAATAGTCTGGGACGAAGCACTAGTTACGAGTACACGACAATATAGTAATGTTCTATTAAGATCTCCAACCAAATTAATTTTTTATTTTTTTAAAATTTGGGAATATCATTTAATTAGATATATCTTGACATCCGTGCGGTTGGATCGTCGAGAAATATTTTTAAAAATATAGAAATAATAGTCTGGGACGAAGCACTAGTTACGAGTACTAGATAATTTAGTTTTATTCTATTAAGATCTCCAACCAAATTATTTTTTTTTTTTTGAAAATTTGGTAATATCATTTAATTAGATATATCTTGACATCCGTACGGTTGGATCGTCGAGAAATATTTGTAAAAATATAGAAATTACATATATATATATATATTTTTAATAAAAAGCCCGAAAAAAGCCCGGCCCGGCCCGAGGGCCTAAAACAGACCTCATATTTTAGAGAAAGCCCGGCCCGGCCCGGCCCGATTTTTGAAAAAGTCCGGCCCAACCCGGTTGTTAAAAAGCCCGGGCTTTTTAAAGCCCGGATAAAGCCCGGTCCGAAGGGCTTTTTGTGCATCTCTAACTAGAACTAGTATGACCGGTTAGAACTAGTATGGCTCACAGTTCGATTGCCCTCTTCCCTTTGTAATTTAGATTAATAATAAAAAAAAAAAAGGTAGACCTAGAATTTGGCTATAAATATTATGAAGACTCCCAGCAGACATACAATACAATACCAACTAATTCGATCACGGTTTGTTGGGTACACAGATACAACTACCGCCCTACATACCTTCTGTCTCTATATATGAAATATTATTACAGGACCCAAAGTTATTATATCAAAACCTTGCTTCCAAGTTCCAAGGTATATTCTCTTTTTAGACGAAGTTAACGTCCAAGGTATGATCACATGCAATACATTGATTACTTCTACTGCTGCTGCTGCTACACTACTTAACTCTTCTTATGGGGTTTTATAATGATCCTTGTTTTCTTACGGGGTTTGATATATGATCCGTGTTTTGATCGTTTGTGGTCTATTAATATACATAACACATGTGTTTGTTTATGGAGTCACTAACAGGCTATGCACATTACATCATGTCGTTTATTCTCATTAGTAGTTAGCAGTTACTTTGTCTCTCCAGATTTTTTAAACATGTTTTATCAAGCTTGAAGCCGTGTTCTTAGATAACATCTGTCAAAGATCAAGACCCTCTGTTGAGATCCCTACACTAATTCAGAGATTATGCAAACTCATAGTCCACCACTAACCATTATCTTCTATCAGCAACAATGAACTTTTGTTCTTCAATTTGGTGGATGATTTTTCCTTTAGTGTGAATTTGTGCATCTGATCTGAAATTTGCGTAAAATTTCTTGTTGCGCGCAGGTAATTTAATTTTATAATGGATGCAAGTTCAGTTGCCGATGATTGTGCAAATTCTTCTCCTTCCGGTGGACCTCGAACTCTGGTTTTAGTTGGATGTATAGGTACTGGCAAAAGTGCCACAGGCAATAGTATATTGCAAAAGGAGGCATTTGTGTCTAAGATTAACTCAACTCGTGTTACTCATACTTGTGAGCTTCATACTACTGTTTTAGAAGACGGCCAGATTCTTAATGTTATTGACACTCCCGGTACAGTTTCTTTCTAGCTTTCTGGTTGGACTTCCATAGTTTTTCTACTAAAGCAAACAGAAATTCATGCAATTGGTTTTACGCTTTTCAATGGAAGAAGTGTACATAGTAGTAAATTAGACATTGAAAATCTTACACAACACCTATGGCAGGTTTTTATTCTGATAAAACAGAATTCGTTGGTAAAGAAATTCCTAAATGTGTTGTTAACATGGCTGAGGATGGTATACACGCATTTCTTCTTGTTGTTTCAATCAAGTCGCGATTCTCAGCAGAAGAAGCAGCTGTTTTCTATAGCCTGAAGACGTTATTTGGGAACAAAATGTCTGATTACATGATTATTGTTTTCACTGGTGGAGATGAACTGGAATATCATGAAAATACTTTGGAAGATTATCTAGGTCATGCTTGTCCAGAACCGTTAAAGGTATGTTATGCTGCTAGTCGATGTTAATCACCTAGCATATTGCCATCTATTATCTAGAACAATATATTTAATAATCTAACAAGAATAGTTCTCTCAAGTGGAATGATACAATGAGTCAAACCTCCATATGAAATTCAGTTATTAGAGTAATTTAATTTACGTTTTTCCTGTTTTTGTTCATTTTTCTTTCATTGTAGTTATGCTTTCTGTTGGATATGACATCTCTTGCCTATCTTAAGTTAGGTAGACATGAAATACTTTCAAGATAACTAATCAAGTTTTAAAGTAGTTTGTCACCATAATTAAGACTCTGCTTTCTTCCAGAAGAAAAGTTACATATCTCCCACCCGAAGGCCTAAACTCATTACTGTCTGATAACAAAAGCAGTAACAATCAATAGACTTAATCTGCTTTTTAAGGGCTATACACTTTTACTGAAGTGATTGTATGCTTCATAACGCTTAGTTTAAGGATAATGTTTGTACTACTCACAACAATAAGGTGTTTAATTTGTGCTGTTATTCAGGAAGTTCTTCATCAATGTGAAAATCGACGGGTTCTCTTCGATAACAGAACACTTGATCAGAGGAAGAAAAATGAACAAGTACAAGAGCTGCAAACTCTCGTGAATCTTGTTGTAGCAAAAAATGGTGGAAAACCATATACAGATGAGTTCATGGAACTGAAGGTAATAATTGTAATGCAGTTATGTTACTTCACCATTGCGAGTAATGAAGTACACATATCAATCATTACAAATCTTACTGCTCTTGCAGATAGGAGCTATGAAGCTTCATGATCAGACAGAAGAACTCTTTAACCAGGAGAATGAGGAACGAGTTATTAAGCAATTAACTGAACCGGTATTACTAGTTTCTAACATATTTTTCCTCATGTGACTTGCATAGATGATATCATGTCATATGGTTCTAAAAACTGTTTTTAGTCAAATGTGGGAATTGGGATGACATTGTGTACCTGGTAAATTAAGTTGTTTCAGATGATTGTAGAAAGACATGAATCCAGATAAACAGATATCATAATCTTGGGAAGAATGACTTTAAGTCTTTAAAATATGAAACTCTTTGGGTAATCACAAGTATCTTAAGCAATTGAATTGCAGATTAATATCAAATATGTACTATTCCATGTTGTACATAGATGCAGTTTGAACATGAACCAATGTATTGTGCAATTTTACTCCCTTATAGCCATGTTACCTAAAACTGTTAAAATGTTTTGGATGAAAGAGCTAATGGTTGCAACTGTTGTTTTACAGGTTGAGTTAAGGGTTACAGAAAGCACTACAAGGCTTGAGCAGTTGCTAGAAGAGCAGGCTACAGGATTGAATGCAGAAAAGATGGTGCATGCAGAACCGTTGAAGGTATTTTATGCTGGTAGCGAATGTTAATCACCTAGCACATTTCCATCTATATCTAAAATATAAAGAAATCCTATACATCAGGAATAGTTCTCTCGAGTGGATTGGTACAATAAATCAAATTTCCTGAAAAAATTCAGATATCAGAGTGATTCAATTATGTGTTTCTTGTTTTTGTTCATATTTATTTCAATGTAGTTGTTCTCTCTGTTGGATATGACATCTCTTCCCTATCTTAAGATTGGTAGACAGGAATTGCTTGTAAGATAACTAATCGAGTTTTGAAGTAGGGTATTACCATAACTAAGATTTTGCTATCTCCTAAGGCTTCACCTAATTTATTGGGTCATTTCGTGTTCTTAATTACTTAAAATTTTGGGGCAGCAATTCAGAAATTAAGGTAATTATTTTAATGCAGTTATGTTACTGCTTAATATATAGCTTAAGTAGTACACATATTAAGTTTTTACAATTCTGACTGCTCTTGCAGTCATATTAACTGAACCGGTATTACTAGTTTCTAACATATTTTTCCTCATGTGACTTGCATAGATGATATATAATGTCATATGGTCCTCAAAAATTGTTTCCATGAGTCTATAATATGAAACTCCTAGGGTAATCACAAGTATCTCAAGCAATTGAACAGCAGATTAGCAAATATATGCCTGCTATCCCATGTTGTATATAGCCTGCTATCCCGTGATGCAGTTTGGAGAACATGAACAGATGAACTAATAATGTATTGAGCAATTTTACTTCCATTATAGCCATCTTACCCAAAACAGTTAGAAAGTTTGATGAAAAATCTAGTAGGCAGTAGCCAGCTTCGGGGAAAGAGCTAATGATTGCAACTGTTGTTTTACAGGTTGAGTTAAAGGTCACAGATAGCACGTCTAGGCTTGAGCAGCAGTTGCTAGAAGAGGAGGCGACAGGATTGAATGCAGAAAAGATAGTGCATGCTGTTGAAAAGGACTCAAACGAAGAGATGTGTGAGTCGAGTGAAAGCTTAGAGAGAGCAGAGCATGCAGGAGCTTTGGAGCCAAGCTCGGAAGACATGCACTAACTCATCACCAAGCACCAATGGAGATCATAACAAGGATTAGAACATACACAAAAGTACTGTATGGTGCTTGGAATTGGGATTGGTAGGAGGGGAGGAATGAGATTGCTAATTTCTTTTCTTACTTTAAATGTGTATTTGCATATCTATACTATTATATAAAAGCCGAAACAGATCGGTACTGTTGATTTTACTTATTTATCCTTACTTAATTACATATACTTACTTAATTACATATAAAATTCATCCTATTAACTAATTAATTTACTTTTTCAGATTAAACATATTACGTTTTTTATTTTTCACTAACTAATAAATTTCTCTATCAGGTAAAACACAATATCTTTTATATTGTATCTAACTAAAATTTTTCATTTCTTATTGATTTTACTAATTTACCCTTAATTAATTACAAATATAATCCATTCTAATAACTAATTAATTTCTTTTTTCAGATTAAACATATTACCTTTTCTATTTTTCAATAACTATTTAATTTTCTTTTTTAGGTAAAACACAATATCTTTTATATTGTATCTAACTAAAATTTCTCAATTCTTATAAACACTAAGCAATGTTGTTTAGTAAAATATCATAATTATATTATAATTACTATTAACTAATAAATTACCTTTTTCAGTCAAAACATGTTACCTTTTATCTATTCTGTAACTAAAATATCTCTTTTTCCAATTATATCACGGGTGGTTCTATTTAATAAAATAAAATAATATTATAATACTAATAATTACTGATTACCTTTTTCAGCTAAAACGTATCATCTTTTCTATATTTCATAATTAAAATTTCTTTTTTCTAAGAAATTTCACGGGCAACATTAATTTCTCACTATCTAAAGACACTACGAGCAATTTAATTTAATAAAATAATATAAAATAAATTACAACTATCAATTAATCAATTACCTTTTTCACCTAAAACATGTCACCTTTTAATTTTCACATTACCTACTCTGTTTTCTCTAACTAAAATCTGTCTTTTTTCAATTATAAATATCACGACAACATTAATTTTTCCTTTCCTTAAAACATTACGAGCAATTTTATTTAATAAAATAACATAATTGAATTATAATTACTATAAACTAATCAATTACCTTTTTCATCTAAAACATATTTCCTTTTTAATTTTCTCTAACTAATAACTCTCTTTTTCTTGTTAAATCACAACATTCTATAATTACTACTAACTAATCAGTTACCTTTTTAAGCCAAAACATGTTCCCTTTTCTCTATTCTATAACTAAAATATCTTCTTTTCCCATTATATAACATGTGGTTTTATTTAATAAAATAAAACAATAATATAATAATAATAATAATTACCGATTACCTTTTTCAGCTAAAACGTATCATCTTTTCCATATTTCATAATTAAAATTCCTTTTTTATAAAAATATCACGGGCAACATTAATTACCCACTATCTAAAGACATTACAAGCAATTTAATTTAGTAAAATAACATAAATTAAGTTATAATTATTATAAACTAATCAATTACCTTTTTCACCTAAAACATGTCACCTTTTTTATTTTCACATTACCTTTTCTATTTTCTCTAACTAAAATATCTATTTTTTCAATTATATCACGGGCGGTTCTATTTAATAAAATAAAATAACAATATTATAATATTAATAATTAATCGATTAAGTTTTTTAACTAAAATGTATCATCTTTTCTATATTTTATTTAACTAAAATCACACTTTTTATAAAAATATCACGGGCAACATTAATTTTTCCTTTTCTTAAAACATTACGAGCAATTTTATTTAGTAAAAAAACATAATTGAATTATAATTAATATAAACTAATCAATTACCTTTTTCACCTAAAACAAGTTTTCTTTTTAATTTTCTCTAAGTAAGACCTTTCTTTTTCCAGTTAAATCACGACATTCTATTTAATAAAATTAAATAATAATTTTATAGTTTAATTTAGCAAAAAAAAATAATAATTTTATAAGTGCTTATAATTAATCGATTACCTTTTTCAACTAAAAGTCATCTTTTCAATATTTTCTAACTAAAATCCCTCTTTTCCTATAAATATCACGGATAATATTTATATAATTACTATCAAATCATCTCATTTAAAAATTTAAGGCTTCAAAATTCATGTTTTAAAAAAAGTAATTCAAATTAATAAAAAATCATATAATATTAAAAGAAATTCGTGCATCGCACGGATTTTAAGCTAGTACCTTATATTTATCAGCATGGCATTTCGGGGATATTTTTGCGTTTTTTGGATTTAATAGAATTTTTATTTCTTAAATTGCGTAAATAATAGTGTACCATTAAAAAATTTTCCGATCATTCTTTTGATTTGAGTAAATATAAAATAGGGCTTCCCAAAAAATCATAAAATACTGTAAAAAACAATTCTTGTTGTCCATGATTTTTAAAATCAATTTAAACTGACAAGGAATAAAAAAAAAGTAAAAAAAAAGAAGATATAATTACGTTATTAATAAGAATATTCTACAACTAAGTCTCCCTTTTGAATAGTGTTTCTTGAAGTTACCGAGTAATCAACAAAAATTACTCCCTAAGTAACTCGTTCGACCCTACAAATTCCGCTATGTCTATATATATATAAACTTGAATAAAGGATTAATATAATTGTAATTTTCAAGCTAGGTATCAGAAGTCTTTTAACGTCCAAACCCTCCAAGGTACGTATGATCTACCTGAAATATATTGATTGCTTCAGTTACTACGAATCCACGTTTTCAACTGTTCGTGCGCTAGGCTCATGTATGATGTATATATGTCACTATTTTCATTATTATGTTAGCAAATACTTTCAAGTTGTTTGTTGATATTTAAGTTACAACTAGCATGATCTCGATGGTTTAAGTGCTCAATTCATGTTAGCAAATACTTTTAAGTTGTTTGTTGATATTTAAGTTGCAATAGCAAAATCTCGATGGTTTAAGTGCTCAATTCATAGATAGGTTTTTCTAATACATGTCAAAGGACACATAATAAAAAGATAAGTTGTCAAATTTTAATTGGTTCCTATCTATATATATACTAATACCAGGAGATTCGACCACTTACGTGGCAGGTTATAAATTTTCTAAAATTAAATTTCTAATTTCTCATGTACTCATTCCTAGAAAACTGCCGCAGGCTTGGAGAAAGTAGGACTTGAGATCGATTCATGACTCAGACTTCATTTTGCCTTTTTAACATTGTTTATTGATAGTAATTTTTTTCAACATTGCTCTGAAGTCTCAATGGTGTTAATTGGATAACATCGTGCAATGAGCATGACACCTCAGTATTTTTTTTGAACTAATTTGTCTAAATCCTTACTTGTGACTTGTGAGCTTCCTGTTTTGGTAGCTCCTGAAAACTGAAAACCTTGAGACTTCCATTGTTTTTTGTACTTCTCTTCCGGTCCTTTACGAACAATAATAAGTAAAATAGCATAAATTTGCATTATAAAAAATTATCAATTATCAAATAGACAAAAAATTTAACTTTGTTTTCCAAACACACTTAGATTTTAACACTATAATATTTATAATATTTCTTACGTAATTTTTTTCTTTTATAATTTTAATAATAATGTAATGTAATAAAAATATGCTAATTGCCAAAGGTTCTAGAATATGTCACTCATTTTTAAAATCAAAATAATTAATTGATAAAATGTTCATACGATATCTACAAAAATAATCAAAAAATGTAACGTACACATAATTATATAAATTAAATTTAAAAATATTTCATCACATCTATAATCGTCGTGCTAATATCATTTCAATATCCAATCTTTTTAAAAAGACAAAATTTAGATGCAATCGGGAGCAATAAGTAAAATTAATTAATTAAAATGTGCTCGAAAATTAACCATCTATTACCAAAAGAGTTGAGAGGTTCTCCAAAGATTTTAAGATATTTTCTTGAATTTTTACTTTTTTAAAAAAAAATATTTAATAACATTTTAATTAGTCGTTAACAATAAAGTATATACTAAATTTACTTTATTTTATTGTTACTAAAATTTAGTAAACTTTATTTCGACATTAACATTATTAGATTATAAAATATAAATTATCTATATAACGTAAGATTTTTTTAGGTTAAAAGATGATTTGAAAGTATTTATATTGTATCATTTTCTAATTTTTATTCAAGATCATATCAAGTTTTTTCCACGACTTTTGGATAGACTGTCCTTAAACCTTTCGAGATATTCTTATCAGTGATTATCAGTGATTGTGAACCGATCATAATAACTTAAGGGAATATACAAATTTTTTTATTAATATATAAATTTTGTACATATATAATGTTAACAGGTTTTTACATTAATACATGAACAAATTGCATATGTGATCAATTAGATTAAATAAAATCCACCTTTTCTCGGTTGATTAAAAATATTATAGACCCGCTATTTACATTATTAATCAGAATGTACGTTATGAAAGGGGTGTCGATTTTTAATAATGTTATTTAGTTATTTTTAATATATAATTGGACAAGCTTTCACTCACAAACTTCAAAATGTTTTTCTTGATTTTTCACATTTTGTATTTAAATTATTTCCATACATTTATTGACATTTTAATTAGTCATTAATTGTAGCAATTAAATATATATTATATACACTTCATTTATATTTAATATAAAATTATAGCAATTTTATTAGAATATAATAATTATTATATTAATATAACATATTAGTTATCTATATAAAAGTATAATTATTTCAAGATAAATCGATAAAATAAAATGATTTATATCGTCCATTTCTTATACTAAATAACTACAATTTTTTCAGCAACAATAAATAGACAATTTTAAATTTTCGATAAATTCGTAATTAGTAATCGTGAGAATCATGATAAGTTACGAAAGTATATAAATTTTTCAATTAACATCCACAATTTAAATACAGTAATATTGTAGAATTTACTCTTACACATGTACAAATTACACACAGGGTGTGACCAACTCGATTAAATTGAACCAATCCAACCCTTTTTTTTCACTACTTAAATCAATAAAGACATTATACATTCGTTGTTCCATTATATTGTGTTGGAAAAATTAAAATTTTAATTAAACACATTCTTATACTATAACTAATCAATTAATCATGCATGTATGTTATGAGACGGATGTCGGTATTTAAGAACGTTAATTAATTATATTTAATATTTATAAAAAATTGTAAAAATTATGTTGATATCGTAATTTGATATGAATAAAAGTAAGAGTGTTTTAAGGGGTTGTAGTTGATAATATGTTAGAGAATCTTCATTTTGTTTATATAGTTAACTTTAAATGACTTAGTATTTATTCAGATCCCAATGTTTTTTAAATTCATTTTTATTTATTATTAAATTAGAAATAGAAAATAATTACATATACATATTTATTATAAAATTTAATATAAGGGTATTAGAATATGTGAGTACCACTTTGAACATGTGTCCAGGAATTTAAATTTAATATTACATACAAAAAAGTTCTTATAAATGCTCAAAAAAAAATCAAATGAAGAGATATAGGTGTGAGATCACTCTAAAATATATGAAGCATGAATTGCAAAATACATACAAAAAAGTTCTTATAAATGCTCAAAAAAAAATCAAATGAAGAGATATAGGTGTGAGATCACTCTAAAATATATGAAGCATGAATTGCAAAATACATTTGAATTCTGTTTTATTTGTCTTACAACCAAATTTATCAAAAAGTTAAGTCAATCACAGCTCTCATCACATTTAGTATTTTTTCTCATCATACAACCAAATTTATTAACAAACTAAACAAACACGTCTCTCATAATTCCATCAACAATAAAAAAGATTTAATAAAGTTACCTTTACTTATCCAATTCCAAACTTCACAAATATTTATCAATATCTGATTTCAAAATATTTTTTATGCGACAAAATAGGTATCGTCAATATTTTTGAAAATATAATTAATAGTACTCAAGAGTTTAAATGAAACATATTCTCTGTTTGCTAATTCTTTTGTCTATAATTCATTAACATTCAAATTTAATTACACATTTTACACAAATTTCAATTCATCATATCAACTTTCAAATAATAAAACGAAATAAATGATAATGTGATGTACAATTTTTAAAAATATTTTTGTGTCGCGCATAACGCGGCTTTGTTACCTAGTATATTATAATGTCTGGAGATCGGAAATGCACCAGAACAGTTCAATGTATTTTTCTTGAATTTTCGTTTTTTTGATTTTTTTTATTAAATTTCTTTTCTTGCATTAAATAGCTATTAATGACATTTTAATTAGTCATTAATTACACCTATTAAATTTACTCTATTTAATTTGTTTAAAAATTAGCAAACTTTAGTTGAACATTATAGTTATTTTTTCAATATTAAATATTAATTATATATAGTTATATTTATTTTTATTTTAAAATATTGAAAACAGATGAATTATTTTTTATTATTTTTAAAAATTGATTGGTCACTTAAGAATTTTTTTAAAAAAATTGATTCAAAATAATTTACATAAATTATAAGTTTGAAGATATTCTCTTTATATATCTAAAAATTTTATAATCTAAAAAATTTCATAAACATAAAAGTAGTAATTATAATACAAACGTAATGTTTACGATCAAAAGTTATAAATATTATATATAATAACACTTTTTAAAGCCGACGCACCTCTCATAACATACATGTTCAATTGTAGTGTAAGAATTTATTTAACTAGAATATTAATTTATTTCAATTGTATATAACTTTTTTATCGATTTAGTCTACCGATAAAAAAGTATTTTTTCAATTTAATCAGTTTGATCATAACCCATGTTATTTTTATTACATGTGTTAAGCTAACATTTACATACTTCTATAATTTATTACGATTTCCATAATCACTAATGATAAAGATTGCCTGAAAAGTTAAGGGTCGTCTGTACTACGTACAATTGTTCGAAAAGAAATTGGAGTGGTATTCGATAGGGAATAAAAAATTACGCAATGTAAACAATTTTTAGTCATCATTTTACCTCAAAATAAACTTAATTATATATGTAATTAATATTTAATACTGAAATAATAATTATAATGTTCAAAATATTGTTTTATAATTTCTTAAATAAATAAAATAAATTTAATACATATTTATTAGGTATAATTAATAACTAATTAATATGCCATTAAGAGCTATTTAATGCAAGAAAAAAAAATTAATAAATAAATCAAAAAACCGAAAATTCAAGAAAAATACCTTAAATATTTTTGGTAACTTTCCGATTTCCAGGCATTATAATAAGATGGGTAGACACCTATTATGTTTAGACCCTATATCTCTATAGAATTTAAAAACATAAGGGTTTAAGAACAAGTTATCCATATATATCACATAGGGCAGCATAATATCTCTATTCATGCCACAAATCATGATGCTAAAATATCAACCTATCCTATGCTAGCATGGCAAGTTCTAAATCTCAAGATCCACTCTCGCTTCACAAGAGATTAACAATTCAATTTAGATGTTAGCTACGCATCTAAAAGCATTAAAATTAACCATACGAGGATATCAGATATTCACCACACGTAATCTTTAAAGCAATCAAACTACTAAGCTACATAGATAACTCCGTTAGAATCTCATGACAACGATTAGCCCATAATTGAAAACGTTTTAAATATTTTTCTTGAATTTTCAATTTTTTGATTTTTTATTAAAAATATGTTCTTGCATTAAATAACTCTTAATGACCTTTTAATTAGTCATTAATTACACCTATTAAATCTATATAAAATTTACTTTATTTCACATTTTTAAAAATTTAGAAAACTTTGTTTAAGCATATAACTATTATTTCAACATTATATATATATATATATATATATATATATATATATATATATATATATATATATATATATATATAATTATAATTAAGTGGTCATCATTTTACCTAAAAATAAACATAACTATAATTAATATTTAATATTGAAAAAATAACTTTAATGTTCAATTAAAGTTTGCTAATTTTAAACAAATTAAATAAAGTAAATTTAATATATGTTTAATTGGTGTAATTAATGACTAATTAAAATGTCATTAATAGCTACTTAATGCAAGAAAAGAATTTTAATAAAAAAAAACAAAAAAACGAAAATTCAAGAAAAACAATGTTTTTTTAACACAAAATGGCCCAAAAATAAACACCAATATTTAGACTTATTTAGATGGAATGAAAGCAACTGCTTAAAAAAAAATTTGGGTCATTTTTGTGCAAAAAAAAAAAATTGAGGCCATACTCCTACGATTAAATCTTCTAATTATATAAATTCTTATGCTACTATTGAGCATCTATGTTCTGAGAGGGGTGTTGGCTTTCAAAACGTTATTTAGTTATATTTAATATTGTAATTGCTACTTTTAATATTTATGATATTTTTAAGATTATTAAATTTTTTTGATATATAATGAGACTTGATCGCCGATAGGAGTTCCTGGAGGCGCCAGATTAGAGTTGTGGATTCTCTTCTAGGGAGCGGTTCTGTTGTTGAGAGCCTCAGAGTTGGGTTTTCTCGGTTAGCGCTATCTTAGGAGTTTGGCTTTTCGTTTTCATATTGTCTTCTGTTTTCTGGTTTTGCAGGTGGGGTGTTAAAAATGACGTTTTGGATACGCATTTACAATTTGGGTATCTTAAAACAAAGTGATACGCATCTTGAAAATGCGTATCTGGTCCTGATACGCATTTTCAAGATTTTATGGTAAAACAATAAAATAAAATAATTTTTATCGTCGCGTCCAATGTTAGTGGTAACTTACATAGAACCCCCATTATGCAAAGAAGTATGGATGTTTGTAATAACATTGACTGTATGCCATGCAAAATTGTTGTTATGAGTACTTGCTTCAATCTACCTATTCTGTCTACTGAAAGATGCTCCTATTTAGAAACTGCTGAGACTTCTGTGCCTGCCTATGTTGGTAAAAAGGTAGCTTCCATTAAAACATTGTATAACAGGACCAAGTGCCATTTTTAGTTAAAATGACGAATAACAATTGTTTATATTGCGTTATTTTTTATTCCATATTCAAGATCACTATAATTTCGTTTCGGATGATTATAGGGTACACGACCTTAACTTCTCAAGCAATTTTTATTATCAATAATTGTGAAAATCGTAATAAATTATGAAAGTACAAGATATTTATTTAATATCTGGAATTGTATACAAACAGTACATATAGATTTTCAATTTTGCACATGAATAAATAATACATGAGTTATGATCAAATCGATTAAATTAAACAAATGCAGTCATTTATCGGAAGATAAAATTGATAAAAAAAGCTATACACCCATTGTTTCGTTATATTGTGTTGAAATAATTTTTTATTGTAATTAAACAAATTCTTATACTATTATTGAATATGTATATTAACCAACTTCTCAAATAATCTTTACTATCAATAATCGTGGAATCGTAGTAAATTATGGAAGTATATGAATCTTTTCTTAATATCTGAAATTGGTAAACAAATCATGCGCATACACACATGAGTTATGACCAAACTAATTAAATTGAACAAACTCAACCATTTTATCGGAAGATTAAATTGATTAAAAAAATTATATGGCCATTATTTCATTATATTGGGTCAAAATAAATTAATATTCAAATTAAATAAATTCTTAAACTATTATCGAACGTGTATATTATGAGAGGGGGTGTCGGTTTTAAAAAACGTTATTAAGTTGTACTCAATATTTGTAACTTTTGATTATAATATTACGTTCATATTGTAATTTTTATTTTATATGTTTTTAAGATTATCAAAATTTTAGATATATATAATGAAAATATTTTTCCAATTAATAATTCATGTAAATTATTTTTAAATAAATTTTTAATAGAAAATTCATAAGAGACCAATCAATTTTTAAGAATAATAGAAATTAATTTATCTATTACAATACTTTTATATAAAAAATTATTATAATAGCAGGAAACTAGAGAGACTTGCACTCAGAAGCTTCAAAATATTTTTCTTGAATTTTCACTTTTTTATTTTTTATTAAAATAATTTTCTTGCATTTAATTAATAATTAATTATACCTATTAAATATATATTAAATACAGTTTACTTCCTATTTAATATAAAAGTTTAACAATTTTATTAGAACATTATTACTATTATTATTATTATTATTATTTTGTTATAAAATATTAATGATTTATATAAAAATACCATTATTTTAAGGTAAAACAATAAAATAAAATAATTTTTATCGTCATTTCTAATCCTTATTCAAAACCATTGCAATTTTTTTGGCAATAATTAGTAGACGATTTTAACTTTTCGATAAATTCGTAATCAATGAGCGTGAGAATCATGATAAGATACATAAGTATATATATTTTTCGATTAACATCCACGATTTAAATAAAAGTAATATCGTAGAATTTACATTTATACCTGAACAAATTATACACGGGGTGTGACCAACTCGATTAAATTGAATCAAGTGGACCCTTTTTTTCGTCAATTAAATCAATAAAAAAAATTACCCATTCGTTGTTTGAATATTTTGTGTTGGAAAAATTAATATTCTAATTAAACACATTCTTATATTATTACTAATCAATTAATCATGCATGTATGTTATGAGATGGGAGACGGTGTTTAAAATCGTTAATTAGTTATATTTAATATTTACAAATTTTTATTATAGGAATTATGTTGACATTGTAGTTTGGTATGGAAAAAAGTAAAAGGTGTTTAAGGAGTTGATTTTTGCTATTTTAAACAAATTCTCACTTTTTGAGCATTAAGTAAGAGCATCGGCTTTAAAAACAATTATATGTACAAATTTATTATAAAATTTAATAAAAGAATATTAGAATATGTGAGTATCACTTTGATGTGTCCATGAATTTAATTTTAATGTTACAAACAAAATAGTTCTTATAAAATGCTCTGAAAAATTAATTAAATGTAGAGATACGGGTGTCGGATCACTCCAAAAAAACATGAAGCATGACTTACAATATGCATTTGAATTCTGCTTTTTTCGTCATAAAACCAAGTATATCGACAAGTGAAATCAATCACACCTCTCATCACATTTACATTCTAATTTTTTTCATCGTACAATCAATTTTACTAACAAATAATTTAATAACAAATTAAGCAATCACGTCTTTTATGATGTCATCGACAATAGAAAAGATTCACAAATGTTATTTTTACTTATTCAATGTCAAACTTTACAAATGTTTGTCAATATTGGATTTCAAATGCATTTTTTATGCTACAAAATAGGTTCGTCAATATCTTCAAAATTATTATTATTATTAATATTCAAGAATTTAACTGAAACATGTTTTTTTCACTTAATTCTTTTCTCTTTAATTTTTAAACATTTAAATTTAATTAAATTTCACATAATTTTTAATTTATCATATTAACTTTGAAATAATAAAATTTTACAAACAATAATATTATGTGTATAATTTTTTAAAAATATTTTCGTGTCGCGCGTAGCGCGGCTTTGTTACCTAGTTTGTTAATAATAATGGAATTCGTGTATACACACAAAAACCCACTACTAAAAAAGTCACCTCATAAAAGTACCAGAAAAATAAGTGATTAATGTATACCCTTGAACACACACTAGAAAGATCCAAATTTTCCAAATGTTGAGGTAACTTTTCGATAATTAGATGAGACCCACAAATTAAAATTAACCATGTGTTATGGCATCTCATTGGAAATTTTTTTTAGAAAAATATTCTGATACATGTCACACTCAAAAAATAATGCAAGCTTTTAGTCTAACCCTGACCAATATTTCTACCAGCAACAATGAACATGTGTTCTTCAATTCTCTGGATATATTTTTTTGTAAATTCGTGCATTTGATCTGACAATTGTGCCAAAGTTCACTATCAGGAAATTTGATTTAATAATGGGTGGAAGTTCAGTTGATGATGATTGGGTGATGGCTTCTCCTGCCAGTGGACCTCGAACTCTAGTTTTAGTTGGCGCTACAGGTAATGGCAAAAGTGCAACAGGCAATAGTATTCTGCAAATGGATGCATTTAAGTCCGGGCGCAATCTTTCTGGTGTTACTCATACTTGTGAGCTGCATACGAGTGTATTAAAAGACGGTCAGATTGTTAATGTTATCGACACGCCTGGTACAGTTTCTTCCTAGTTGTCTAGTTGTATTTCCATAGTTTTTGTACTGAAGCAAGCAGAAATCACGTATTCTTTTTACTCTGGAAGAAAATGTACTCTTTGTTAAATCAGAAATGAAAAATCATACCCAATACCTATGGCAGGTCTTTTTGATTGTTCTGCTAAAGCAGATATCATTGTCAAGGAAATTGCCAAATGTGTCAACATGGCCACGGATGGTATACACGCTGTTCTTGTTGTCCTTTCAGCCATCAGTCGTTTCTCAGAAGAAGAAGCAGCAGTCTTCAATAGCCTAAGGACTTTGTTTGGGAACAAATTGACAGATTACATGATTATCGTTTTCACTGGGGGAGATGAACTGGAATATGAAGGAAAAACCATGGAAGATTGTCTAGGTCACGAATGTCCTGAACCGTTAAAGGTATTTTATGTCTATGAATCACCTAGCAGATTGCTTGCGTATTCTACATAATAAAATTGTATAATATGTTGTCCTAACTGTCGATGGGGGCACTCCCTTGATGCAGTGTTTTCTTGATCTTAAGATAGGTAGTAGATATGAAATCCTGTAACTCTGTAAGATAGCTACCCAAGTTTTACAGCAGTGTGTCACCACAATTAAAACTCTGTTTCTCCTCTTGGTCTTTAGTCAAAGTAATGTCTGTGTTGGGTCCTTTTGTCTTCTACATTACTGTGAATTTGGAGGCTGAAATTCATAAATATATGTGAATGTAGCAAACCTTGTTGGATTTGGAGCTTAGCTTAGTCATATGAGATTAATGTTCCATATGGTTCTTGACGTGAACTCAAGTCATTTCTCATTAAAATCAAATGTATTTCTGATGTTAAATTAATTAATTTAGATATTGTGGTTGAGATAAGAATGTATCCCATTGGGTGTTACTGCTGCCATAAAAAGTTATCGTGTGAATTGTGTGTGATTCACAGAACAAGAATGATAATCTATACTCCACTCCTAAGGTCTAACCTCAATAGTCTCTGTCAACAGCAGTCTATACTATATATGGTTTTCAAGGTTTATATTTAATCAATTCTATGCTTGATACTATTATGTTAAATAACAATTTTAATACTATTAACAACAACAATTTGGTTTATTCAGGAACTCCTTCATCACTGTGAAAATCGCTGGGTTCTTTTTAATAATAGAACACGTGACCAGAGGAAGAAAGATGCACAAGTTCAAGAGCTGCTCTCTCTTGTCAACCATGTTGTAGCAAAGAGTGGTGGAAAACCATATACAGATGAGTTATTCGTGGAACTGAAGGTAATAGTTTACATGCAGTTGTCACTGTGCAATATTAAGTGTACATATTGAGTTATTACAATTTACAACTCTGACTGCTCCTGCAGAAAGGATCTACGAAGTTTCATGTTCAGACAGAAGTTTCTAACCAGGATGATAAGGAACAACTTAGTAAGCGATTAACTGAGGTATATAATACTAATTCCAACATTTTTGTTCTGATGTTACTTGCATATATTATCATTTTACATGGCGCTTAGAGGATTCGAGAAAAGCATGAATTGTGTTTAGTAGGTATTATAATTGGTAAGATCAACTTGGATATTTGAAACTCTTCTGATAATCGTAAGTATCAGAATCCGTTAAGCAGTCAATATCGGATAGATACTAATTTGTTTTGTGCATAGGTGCAGTTAGAATTAAGTGTTGACAACATTGACTACTATATTCAGCAAATTTACTTTCATTAGATCCATGTTACTTAATTCTTAAAAGTTTTAGATGAAAACTTAATTTATCAGGGGAAAAGTTTATGATTGCAAGCCTTCCGTTCTACAGGTTGAATTGAAGGTCAAAGAGAGCACTTCTAGGCTTGAGCAGCAGCTGGAAGAAGAGAAGGCTGCAAGATTGAATGCAGAGAAGATGGTGCAGACTGCTCAAGATAAATCAAATGATGAAATTCGTAAGCTGAGGGAGAGCTTAGAGAAAGCACAACAAGAACTCCGAAACAAAACTGAAAGTAGCGGTTGTGCCATTCTATGACGGATTGTAGATAGTTAAGCTAATCGATCTGCAAGAAATAGTAGCATAACGCCACAAGGCCCACAACTTTTACCTTTTCTTTAGGCCTTATTTCGTTAAAATGCATTTCGACTGTATGGATGGTTGCAAGGCATCGATCATATTTTAGTAAATTACCAAGTTTTGGTGATTCAAATTTGCTTTACCCTTCCCTCTCCCTTGTATTTATCGACGACTGTTTGATTACATTTACCTGGCAAGCTATCAGGAAAAGGTTTCTTAAAAGCCAGAAATTCAAGAGAACAGATACATAGCTTTAATTGTTTTAAACAAGGACAATAAAGAATGAAATCTTACAGATTTTCAAGTAATTTAATATATTTAAGATATGTGTGAGATTTTGTTTGATTACTTGAAAATCTTCAAGATTTTATCTTTTTTGTCTCTACTTATAGCAATCAATGCCTAGATGTTCTTGTGCCTGCACATATATTGGGGCTCAAATCGGAGGCTGCGGTGTACAGAAAAATATAACCGAAAGATGAAAGGTGTAAAAATGAATATGAATGTAATGACGGTGGTTGTATTAGTAATTTTGTGTGCAGGAAGTGTTGTTTCGGATGATGAATGTTGTAAACAATGTCAAGTTATTTGTTGTGGTGAAGGTTTGCCACCAAACATGACGTGCTTTTTTCAATGTACTAAACGTTGCCCAGATCATGGGAGTTGTGATTATTCCTGTTGCTTTTATCAGACTTGCAGTATGTCCCAAACTCTCTCTATTTTTTTTTTATTATTATTTAGGCTTATTTGTTCAACAAATCTCGGGGTAATCGAGAATCAAACCCAGAATCCTGGAACGACAAGTTGAGCGCGATTTTTCGATTTTTGGTTCCGCCACTATTTACATGTAATATAAACATATGTACACACAAGATTTACTAATTTCATGGTAAGAAATTGTTTATTTACATTGCTCACAAGTTGTTGTTGATGTTGCAGGTAAGAAGGGGAAGGTGATGGCTTCGAAACCGAAGAATTAAGGAGAGTGTTGAGGGTTTTTCTGTTTAATTTCTAATTTTTGTAAGGATGTACCAGATATAAGTTGGAAGAACTGTTGGTGCTAAATTCGTTCAAATAAATTTAATTGTGTTTTCTCTCGAACTTAGAAAAATGTTAAGCTTTTCAAATTTATTCCCAAAAATTAAAGTCATTTAAGAATATTTTATAATATTATTTGACCTTGAAATCCTACTTCCAAGCAATTCTACACGTTTAATAAATTATTCACATTTCACGATTAAGCTACAATATTCTTTGTAATAGGAGTTCTTGAAAGAAATTTTTTTATTTTAGTATGACTTCTTCTTAAAAATCCTAATTTTTTTTAGATTATACACGTTTATAAGTCCAAATAACACAAAAATTATAATAATACATTAATTTTAAAATGTCAAATAAAATAAAATTAATAACAAGTTAAAATCAAGAAGTAAGAACTATTCTCAATTTTAAAAGTGCAAAATATTAAATTAATTCAGTGTAATCTATTCTATTCTCAATGGACAATTAATCAAGTGAGTAGTGCAACGTAACCCGAATATTTTCCCATTTTTTTTTTCGAATTACATGCATAATACATGGCTAATTTTAAGTTGTGCGTATATAGAATATACGCGTGATCCAAAATTATCGTCTAGCAATTTTTTTTTAGTAGAAACGCTACTTCGTCTAGCATTTTACCATTTTTTTTTTTTGTTGAAAACACAGTTTAAATTTTGGTCTTCATTGGAAACTAAGATGAAGTAGTGTTTTCTTAGGAAGAACGCCATTCCATTTAGCGTTTCCTGTGATTCTAATTTTTTTTTTTGTTTTTATTTTCTTTTTTTTAGATATATAAGATTTATATGTTTTTAAAATTTCTAAAACCTAAAATGGAAACATTGAACCCTTAAAATTAACTTTTGAATCCCTAAATTTAATTAAAATTGTATTTTTTTTAATTAAAAATTTTAATTTAAAAAATTGAATCCGGCGGCCTAATTTTTAAACGCTAATGCGTTTAAAAATCAGGATAAGTTAGGGTTTAGGCTCAGGGATTTAGGGTTACAACCCTAAATTCATATACGGTTTATTCGTCGTTCGGAATATTTCTGAAACCCAAAATGGAAACGTTGAATCCCAAAAGTTAATTGTTGAACCCCTAAATTTAATTAAAATTATTTTTTTAATAAAAAATTGAATCCGGTGGCCTGATTTTTGAACGCTAACACGTTTAAAAATCAGGATAAGTTAGGGTTTAGGGTCTAGGGTTTAGGGTTGTAAACAACCCTAAACCCCAAACCCTAAATTCGTATACGGTTTATTCGTCATTCCCAATATTTCTAAACCAAAAATGGAAATGTTGAATCCCAAAAATTAATTGTTGAACCCCTAAATTTAATTAAAATTTTTTTTTTTAATTATAAAAGATAAAATTTTTATTACAAACGCTTCATTAAGTGGTAGCATTTTGGAGTGATATTTGGGGCCAAGTTTTTGAGCTGTGATATTTGGAGACATTTTTTTTCAAATTGTGATATTGGGGGCCTTTTTTCAAAAATGATATATTTTGAGTGATAAAAAAAACAAACGTAACTTTTATTTTTTTTTAATTTTTTTTGCTAAATAACTTTTATTTATTATCACTTGTCTAACTAGCTATAATAAAGAATGTTACTCCGTAGATAACTGATTCACTGTTTCTTGCGTACACAATTCATATACGGAATGCAAACACCGTGTCATAGAAGAAGTAAACTATAGCCTATAGTTCTTCTATATAGGTCTTCTATCCCCTACCAAAGTTTCACAGCTGTCAACGTTCAAGACTTCAAGGTACTACAATCTACATGCAATATTTTGATTTTTTTCGTTTTCAGTGACATGTGTTTGTTATTGCTGTGATTTATGTTTTGATGTGTTTGTGGGCTTAACATGTGTGTGTGTTTGTTTGTCCTTTGTTGTAGAGTCACTAGTAGACTTTGCATGTGTTTAGATCCTGATTTAGTACACTACATCATGTCATTTTGCATTTTTAAGAATCAAGACTCTGTTGCGATTCCTAAATTGATTCAAAAACAGAGCATGCTTTTGTTACTCAGTTATCTGGAGGACTTTTCCTTTGTGTGATATTGTGCATTCTCATCTGGAACTTAATTGCATTGAAATTTATTGTTCTAGGTAATTTAATTCTAAAATGGGCGGAAGTTCAGTTAATGATGATTGGGTGATTGCTTCTCCTTCCGGTGATCCTCGAACTCTGGTTTTAGTTGGATGTACAGGCAATGGCAAAAGTGCAACAGGCAATAGTATTTTGCAAAGGAAGGCATTTGTGTCTGGGGCAAGGTCATCTGGTCTTACTCGTACATGTCAGCTGCATACCACACTACTAAAAGACGGCCAGATTCTTAATGTTATCGACACTCCTGGTACATTTTTTTAAGAAAGTGAAGTTGTTATCAATTAGAAATGAAAATCTTACAATTCCTATGGCAGGTTTGTTTGATTGTTCTGCTAAAACAGAATTCACACTCAAAGAAATTGCTAAATGTATCAACATGGCCAGGGATGGTATCCACGCTGTTCTTGTCGTTCTCTCGTTCAAGACTCGTTTCACAGAAGGAGAGGAAGCAGTTGTTAATAGCCTGAGGACTTTATTTGGGAACAAATTGACTGACTACATGATTATTGTTTTCACTGGTGGGGATGAACTGGAATACGATGAAATAACTTTGGAAGATTATTTAGGTGATGAATGTCCTGAACCGTTAAAGGTATTTTATGCTGCCAGTCAATGTAGTGTTCACCTAGCAGATTGCCTGCTTATCTTACATTGGAAATTTGTATAATAAATTCTCAATTGTGACAGAATACTCCCTTACTTTATTCGGTGCATTCTTTCATTTTCTGTAGTTGTGCTTTCTGTTGGATTTGAGATCTCTTATCGATTGAAAGATAGGTAGATAGAAAATGCTTGTAGTTGTACTACTAACAGTATGTGTTTTATTTGATCTGTTATTCAGGAACTTCTCTATCAATGTGAAAACCGACAGGTTCTCTTCAATAACAGAACACACGTCCAGAGGAAGAAAGATGAACAAGTGCAAGTGAATCTTGTTGTAGAAAAGAATGGTGGAAAGCCATATACAGACGAGTTATTTGTGGAAGTGAAGGTATTATTTGTATAGAATGTTGTTGCTGCTCAATATTAAGTATTACATATGTAAATTAATTACTGAGTGCTCTTGCAGAAAGAAGTCACAGAGTTTTATGATCAGGCAGAAGAAGTCTCTAAGCAGGAGAATGAGGAGAAACTTATCAAGCGATTAACTGAACTGGTATCGTTAATGATCCTAAGTATTTTTCTCCTTATCATTTCGTTAAGTTATATTTTGGCAAATATTGTACTTGGCTGTTCATGATGGTTTAATTTTTGTCATAATCGGTTGATCCATTTGGATGTATGAAAATCTTTTGGGAAATGACGAGTATCACAAGCTAATAAGCTGCAGAATATTAAATGGATGCAAATCTATGTTGTGCATTAGATGCACTTTGGATCTCTTGCCAACATTAACTACTGTATTTGTAGTATACTGTTATCATATCCATTTTACTTGAAAGTTTCTAAACAAAGTAGATGAAAAATCTAGTAATGACGAAAATTCGTGTTCCACAGGTGGAGCTAAAGGTCAGAGACAGCATTTCTAGGCTTGAGCAGCAGCTGGAACAAGAGAAGGCTGCGAGATTGAAAGCCGAAAACATGGCAAAGACTGCTAAAAGGGAATCAGATGATGAAATTCGTAGGCTGAGGGAGAACTTAGAGTCAGAGAGAGCACAGTGGAAGCACCGGGGCCAAGCTGAAACAAGCGGTTGTGCTATTTTATGACGCCTTAAATATATTTCGCTAATGCTAAGTAGCAAAAATTATCCACGTCTGATGCTCTTTTCATGCATTTTTAGATTTTAATTTTTACCCAATGTGTCTAGGATATTAAGGATACGCCACATTTTTTAAAATTTTATACATATTTGTTTTTTTAAAAAATCAACGGTTACTAATTAATTCTTTTGTCCAAGGAAATAATTTGAGCAAATTAATAATTTTAAATAAAAATGAATTCAAATAATTGGATATTTTAAAACCCATGCAGATATGAATAATTCAAAAATCGATAAAAAAAAAAAAACAATTTCAGTCTTTGTAATATTATGTCTTATTAATTTTTTCAACAAATATCAATATTTTTTTTTTGCTTCTCTATGTGTCATTTTAACGTTTGACTAACATTTGGTAAACAAAATGTTATGATATATATGAAATATAAAATAAAATAAGAAATGATACATGTTAAAACCAAAAATAAAAGTGTATAAATAAAAATTCTAAGAATTACCAAAATGCTTATTTTTGTTAAGTTTTTGCCCAAAATGCTTATTTTGAAAAAAAATGGCCCGAAATACCGACGGGATACGGAAAATCGTCCTCCGTGTTATCATGATGCAGAGAATCGTCCTCCGTATTACGTAGATACGGAACTGAGTCTTCCGTGTTATGCATGATACGGTGGACCGTGTTCCGTGTTAGGTGGGTGCGCAGCACAGTCACGGAGTATGGTCTTCCGTATCATGCATAACACGGAAGACTCAGTTCCGTATCGTACCCTATTACGGAAGATCGTGTTCCGCAACACCCCTCATATCACGGTACACGATGTACTGTGTGTTAGTATTGGTGCCCTAGAGACAATGTAATACATTATATTTATGTTTGAGTGATTTTATATATTCGATATATATATGTTTATTATTGGCTTTATTTACTGCGAAATAAATAAAGTATAATAAATGTCCTTAGAATCTTGATACAAATTATATAGTTGCAAGTATGTGACTTGAACATGAGATTATATAATGATCGTATCATATTCTTAAATGTCCCTAGCCGAGTATTATTATTAATTAGGACAATAATAATACACTGAGGCTAGTATGATAATTGACTGATGACCACATCTCATTGGTCATAAGTATGAAGATACTAAAAGCAATGCATAGGTAACTGTACGAGTACAGGGTACTGGACAGACCCACAGTGAGATACATCATGGTAAATAATAAATGTGTCATATGTATTCTCGCAGTGATAATGGTGTAATGATCCTTAGACCTGAAGTCGTTATAATTCTACATGAGAATTAATATTTTTTGAATTCGTCAAAAGTTATCTTTAGCCGGATGATGATAAAGGTGAATATCGGATATATTATGAATCATGTGAGAAATATGAACGATCTAGATGGGATTTAAATCTCCTGATAAAGGAGTGATTTTATCGGCCTCTTGTTTGAGTGAGACTATGAAATGCATGGCCATGCTCAAATGTTGATTTGATTAAATAGTCTACTCATCGATCAAGAAAATGAAGATTAAATTATGAAGAGGATGACACATTACATGCCTCGAGTTTAATCTATAATATCATGATTTAAAGGGATTATATTACATGGAACATTAGTCATAAAAGGTTAATTGAATCGTTGATTTAATTATTGTTTTATTGGGTAGCAATAATGTGTTACTAGACGCCGCTTATTGTTTATAATTTTATTAGAGAATAAAATTATTGCCAATGAAATAATAACCTACAGGGTCACACACAAAGAATGTTTAAAAGGGAAATTAATTTATTTCATGAATTTAAATTAATAATAATTTAAATTATGATTTCAAATTAATAATAAATAATAATTCGAATTTTATAAAATTAATTAAGTGAGACTTGATTAGTTAAAGATAAAATTTGAATATGTATTTTCTTGACTTAATTGATTAATTAAGTATGACTTAATTAATTTATTTAAATAAATAAGATTTGTTTAAATAAAAATGGCCTAATTGTTTAAGGCTCCATTTTGCTTTATTTCTCTTTATAAGCCAAGAGTTGGCAAACCATTGAGAGACACAAAAAACTGAAATATTCAGTTCATACACTCTCAAGAGAAATCAAATCAAGTCAAGAACACATCCGGTTTATTTATTTTGGCTAGTACCAATTCCCGTGGCGTAATCGTTCGACGATTCAAGCAAGCATTCAAGTGTGGATACCGGTGGAGGAGTTACACTTCTAGCTCTCAAGATCAACAAGTTTTTGCTCTCAAGATCAACAAGCTAGGATCTCCATTTGTCATCCATTGGAAAGCTTAACAAGGTACTATCTTGTTCTTGAGTATTTATACCATGATCATCAATTTTATACATGGATCCGGGACTTGGAATTCGTTTTTAATTGTTATTTACGTATTATCCGCTGCGTTTTCATGCCCGAATTCCAACAATGGTATCAGAGCTACATGTATAAAAGGATGATTTGGTGTTGTGTTCTTGAAAATGAATCATTCATGAATTTTTGAATTATGCTATGCTTCATTTTAACATACAAAAGATTATTTATAAATTGTTATAATTGTTTGTATGATGTTATAAATTGTTATAACATGTTTTGGATGATGTACTATATGCTAGATATGTTAAACACATCATTAGAATGTTTATAGAACTGATCAGGACTGTTAAGAAATCGATCTGCAATGTTTCTGGAGCTTCTGCATTTTTCTGGGAAAAACTGATGTCCAGGTGTAACGCATTATTGTCATGCGTGTTATCAGATTTGTACAGGTGTTACGCATATTCATAATGCGTTTCGTTAGAAAACTACAGCTATTACGCATTCTTGCAATGCGTGTCGTCAGTACATTACCCGTGTAACGCATGATTGACATGCGCATCAACACTTGTGGTTGACAGATTTCAGTAGTGCAGACAGTCTGTGCGAATGATTGATGATTAGTTTTATTTAAAGTTCTAACTTTTCTATTTTAAAATTTTCTTTTTCTTTTGCTTTTACTTTAGAAAAAAAAAAACTTATTGGTTTTAATCATTAGATTCCTAATGCTTTTAATGATTAAAGTTTTAATAATTGAATATTTAAATTATGAATTTATATATTTTTATTAATTCAAAATTTTATTAATTAATTTAATTTCGAATTTTGTAATATATTTAAATTATGAATTTGAATATTATTATTAATTCGAATTTTATTTTAATTAATGCTTTTAATAATTGAATATTTAAATTTCGAATTTAATATTATTATTAAATGCGATTTTGATTAATTTTAATTTTAAATTCGATTTTAATTATTAAAATTGATTTTTTTTTAATTCCCTTTAAATAATTAGGTATTTAAATTGTGGAGTTAAATATTAATCGATGTGATCGTGATTAATGTGATGTCTATAATTGTTATATGAGCATGGTGCATTGGTTATGGCCTAAAGACCCGTAGAATAAATGTTGTAATTTTATTTATGGTCTGTAATAATTAAATACGACTTGCATGTCGTTATTTTTGTAATTATTTTATCTCGAATGCAACTCGAGTTCTTTTGTAATGTATTTCAAAACGAGCTTGGAGGCAATCAATGGAGGCTTAGGAAGCAATGAAGAATTTTGTAATAATTAGTTATTACAACCATAGATTGACCTTGATCTTTTCATTAGCTCGAAAAGATCGCATAGGATCGGGCCATAACCATCGCACGTTTAATTTTGCGTAACTGCACTTTACATATGATGCATGGATATATTAGATATATGAATGGATGCATAGATGTATGAATATTTTAGAATGTATGTATTAGATACGACACATATGCCATGTTTAAACAAGATAAAATCTGTAACGATTTAAGATTTAAACAGACGATCAAGATCGTTAAATTTTTCTAAAAATCCCTTAAGAAATATTAAGTTAAACAGATGCTTTCCAATAAATAACACTCATTAAATCCTAGATCATTGAGGAGTGGATTTGCCAAAGCAAGGGCTTCTCTTTTATCGTGGTGAGATGTGATTAAGTAAACAAGCTTACTTAAATTGTTATTATTGGGTCCAACTTAAATAAGTCGTCATAATAGGATTATGAACTTATAAGCATAGAGTTTAGTGAAATCTATTAGATAGATCGGAGCAATATGTTGTTCACTAAGCTATCCAAGAGTTATATACGATATAATTGACATAACGGTCTACCTAAATAATCATATTTAAGAGGAAAGCCAAAGCTGACTTAAAATATGACGAAATATGGATCTTGGCTCACTAAGAAAGGTTTTATGGGAACCATTTTCCGAATTGATAGTAAGGGCTATTAATTTGATAAAAATAGTGGGAGGTATATTACGAATATGCTATAAATCAACTTGAACATAATTGGTTTTACGAAACATGCAAACTAACTCATTTTATGCGCTTTTACAAAATTGTAGATAATAAATGGCAAACAACACAAATCACTTTTCGATACGATCAGTCCTAGAAAAGGAAAAGCTGACAGGGACGAACTTCCTGGATTGGTTTAGGAACTTGAGGATTGTCCTCAGGCAGGAGCGAAAGCTGTATGCCATTGAAGTTCCTCACCCAAATCCTCCTCCTACTGGATCCACACGTGCCGAGCAAAATGCTTATCAGAAGCATTTGGATGACTCAACTGATGTGTCATGCCTAATGCTTGCATGCATGGCTCCGGAGATTCAAAAGCAACATGAATTGATGAATGCTTATGAAATAATCGAGCACCTCAAAAGCATGTTTGAGGGACAAGCTCGCCAGGAGAGATATGATACGAGCAAGGCTTTGTATGCTTGTAAACAGGGAGAGTGAGACCCGGTTGGACCACACGTTCTTAAGATGATTGGGTACATTGAACAACTAAGTACCTTGGGCTTCCCGATTGGTCCGGAGGCTCAAATAGATTTGATCTTACAATCACTTAACAAGAACTTTTCTCAATTCGTTATGAACTACAACATGAATGAGATAGATAAGACACCCACTGAATTGTTGGGCATGTTAAGAACTGCTGAAACCAACATTCAGAAGGAATCCCCTGCTCCCATGCTGATGGTAAACAAAGGGGGAGCCAAAGGGAAAAGAAAGTGGAAAGGCAATAAGAAGAGGATTGCATCCAAATCTGTTGCCAATCCTAATTCTGCTCCCAAGAAGGCTATTAAGCCTAAAGGAGGTGTCGAAAAGGGTGATTGTCACCACTGTGGTAAACCGGGATACTGGAGGAGAAACTGTCATGCTTATTTGGAAGAGCTGAAGAAGAAGAAGGCTGCTGGCCAGACTTCTGCCTCAGGTATTTATGTTATAGAAGTCAATTTGTCTACTTCTACATCTTGGGTATTGGATACTGGATGTGGTTCTCACATTTGTATAAATGTGCAGGAACTGCAAAGGAGTAGGACACTGGCTAAGGGAGAGGTAGACCTACGAGTTGGCAATGGAGCAAAGGTTGCTGCTTTGGCTGTAGGGACTTACCATTTATCATTGCCCACTGGGCTTATATTAGAACTTGAAAACTGTTTGTATGTGCCTTCTATTTGTAGAAACATTATTTCTGTTTCTTGTTTGGACAAGAAAGGTTTTTCATTTACATTTAAGGACAATGGTTGCTCTTTTGGTTTGAATGACATTACCTATGGTGTTGCACAGTTATTTAACGGTTTATATGTTCTTAATTTAGATACTCCTATCTTGAACATAAATAACAAACGACTTAAAACTAATGACTCAAATCAAACATACCTTTGGCACTGTCGTCTAGGCCATATAAACGAGAAACGCATTTCCAAGTTACATCAAGATGGTTTCTTGGATCAGTTTGATTTTGAATCATATGATGAATGCGAGGCTTGTTTACTAGGCAAGATGACTAAAGCTCCTTTTACCGGACAGGGTAAGAGGGCCACCATACGACTAGAACTAATACATAGCGATGTATGTGGTCCTATGAGATCGATGGCAAGGGGTGGCTATTTCTACTTCATTACGTTTACTGATGATTTCAGTAGATACGGATATGTGTATCTTTTGAAGAACAAATCCGAAGCATTTGAAAAGTTCAAAGAGTATAAGGCAGAAGTAGAAAAGCAAACTGGCGAAAGCATAAAAACTCTAAGATCTGATCGAGGAGGTGAATACTTAAGCCATGAGTTTAAGAACTATTTGAGGGAGTGTGGTATTGTATCACAACTCACTCCTCCTGGAACACCACAATGGAATGGGGTTTCTGAAAGGAGGAATCGTACCTTGTTGGACATGGTGCGATCAATGATGAGTCAAGCAGATCTTCCAATTAGTTTCTGGGGTTATGCCCTGGAAACGGCTGCATATACACTAAACCGTGTTCCTACTAAAACGGTTCAACAAACTCCATATGAGATATGGACAGAAAAACGTCAAAGCATGTCCTTTATGAAAGTATGGGGATGTGAAGCGTTTGTGAAACGCCTAATGTCAGACAAGCTTGGACCAAAATCTGAAAAATGTATTTTTGTGGGATACCCAAATGAAACAAAGGGTTATTCTTTCTATAATCCTTCAGAGAACAAAGTAATTGTTGCTCGAACTGCTGTATTTTTAGAAAGAGAGCTAGTCTCTAGAAAAGAAAGTGGGAGGAAAATAGATCTCGATGAAGATCGAGAACCACTTGATAACATTGAACCTGAGATGGAGCATGAGCAAGATATACAAGATAACACTGCTCAAGAAACACAGGTCGTTCGTAGATCTAGTAGGACTCGCTATGATTCAAGAAGAAATTATGGATTTCTCCTAATTGAAAATGGCGATGTGATGCTCATAGATCAAGATGAGCCTCTCACCTATCAAGATGCTATGAACTCACCAGACTCTAAGAGATGGCAAGAAGCCATGAATTCTGAAATGGATTCCATGTATGAAAACCAAGTATGGACTTTGGTTGATCCACCTGAAGGGGTAAAACCTATCGAGTGCAAATGGATTTTCAAGAAGAAAATCGACATGGAATGTAATATACAGACCTATAAAGCTCGACTGGTTGCAAAAGGTTTCAAACAAATTCATGGTATTGACTATGATGAAACCTTCTCACCAGTAGCAATGATAAAATCCATCAGAATTATGCTTGCAATAGCGGCTTACTATGATTACGAGATATGGCAGATGGATGTCAAAACAGCCTTCCTTAATGGAAGCCTTGAAGAGGATGTGTACATGACACAACCTGAAGGTTTTAGAAATCCAAAGGATGCTGGAAAAGTATGTAAGCTGCGTAGATCCATTTATGGATTGAAGCAGTCCTCTCGGAGATGGAACATCCGGTTTGATGAAATAGTCAAAGGTTTTGGCTTTATTCAGAACATGGATGAACCATGTGTTTACAAAAAGTTTAGTGGGAGCCATGTGGCATTCCTAGTTTTATATGTCGATGATATATTAATAATAGGGAATGACATTCCTTTTCTACAGGCTGTAAAGACTTGGTTAGGACAAAGTTTCTCTATGAAAGACTTGGGCGAGGCTACCTATATATTAGGGATCAGGATCTATAGAGATAGATCAAGAAGATTAATCGGCTTAAGCCAGAGTACATATATTGACAAAATTTTGCATCGTTTTGGAATGCAAGATGCAAAAAGGGGATATGTCCCTGTATCTCATGGGATAACGATCTCAAAAGAGAATGGTCCTAAATCATTGGATGATAAAGACCGCATGAGTAAGATACCATATGCTTCAGCAATTGGATCTATCATGTATGCAATGATATGTACTCGTCCGGATGTCTCGTATGCTTTGAGCATGACAAGCAGATACCAGTCTAATCCAGGTGAAGGTCACTGGACGGCAGTCAAGAATATTCTTAAGTACTTGAAAAGGACTAAAGATTCATTCTTGGTGTATGGAGGTGAAGAAAAGCTAACGGTAAAGGGTTACACGGATGCTAGTTTTCAGACTGACAGAGATGACTCTGTTTCTCAGTCTGGATTTGTGTTTTGCCTAAATGGAGGTGCTGTAAGCTGGAAAAGTTCGAAGCAAGAGACAGTAGCTGATTCTACAATGGAATCCGAGTATATTGCTGCATGTGAGGCAGCCAAGGAAGCTGTATGGTTACGGAAGTTCATTACAGAGCTTGGTGTCGTTCCATCGATCGCAGATCCCATAGATCTTTATTGCAATAACAATGGAGCTATAGCACAAGCCAAGGAGCCGAGAGCTCATAGCAGAACAAAGCATATACTTCGGAGATATCACCTTATTCGAGAGATAAATGATAGAGGGGATATTCACATATGTAAAGTGCATACTGATGATAATATTGAAGACCAGCTGACTAAGGCTCCACTACTAGAAAAACTGGATTAGACATCACCCCTTTAACATCGGTTTGAAAAACCACCGATGTTAAAAAGGTTTTTGACATCGGTTTATTTAAAAGCGATGTTAATCTGATTTGCAGACATCGGTAGTTAAAATAACCGATGTCTTTTATGATTTTTTAAAAAATAAAAAACAAGCGGCTGATACATTCCCCCCATTTCTAATAAAACATTTCCCCCTTAGATTATTTCCCCCCATTTCTAATAAAACATTTCCCCCCTTAAAACATTTCACTCCCCGCCTCTGAACTTTCCCCTAAATTATTAGCCCGCTCTCCACTTTCCTTTCTCTAGCTCGACCTAGCCGCATCTCTCTCGACCCTCATCTCTCTCTTTCATCTCTCTCTCTCTCACTCTCGACCCTCTCTCATCTCTCTCTCTCACTCTCGACCCTCTCTCTCTGTCTCTCTCACCCGCATCCCTCACTTTTCTCTAATTAACCCTAATTAAACCCACATCTTAGTAATTATGATTTCTGTAAATCGAAATAGAGAAGAGGGAAGCTCGAATTAAGAGAAAAGGAAGCTCAAATCGTAAGTAATTTTTCGATTAATAGTTCGATTTAAGCTCGATTTTGTTTTAATTGAACATTTTTTTGCAGATTGGTTGCTCTTTTAGCTTGGGTCATCTGCAATTAGTAAGTTTTTGTGTTAATTACTTGTTTTTCTTTTTGCATGTATCTATTTCTTGCTTTTCTTGTATTACTTGTTCTGGGTCATCTGCAAATTCATGTTTTTCTTGTTCGAATTAAGGGGTCATTTGTTAAATCTGAACCAAAATATCTGAATGATTTAAATTTCTGGATGATTATGAATTCTGGATCGTTAATATTTCTGGATGGTTGATATTGTTTTTTTATAAAATAAGTGGATTGAACATCAAAATAAATTTGATTAATATTTTTTTTACTGCTAACACATGAATATATCAAAGAAATTAACAAAAAAATCATTGTCAAAAAAAATTAAAGCTTTTAAGTTTTATATTTTATTTTATTAATTTAATCAAATACCAAATTAAAGTTTATTTACTATTTATTTTTTATTTTTAAACTTATTTATATTTATAGAATATAATTATGCAATATATGTGTGATAAATAAAAAAAAATTATAAAGTATAAACTTCAAAAATAAAAAATAAAAGATGTGTAATGCATTTACTGTAGCTTTATGAATAATACTCATATATTTGAATGGTTCAGCAAGAATTTTAATCATGAATCGTCCAGATGATTTTTTGTTGTCGTCCAGCCTGTCCAGGAACTTTACAAATTGACCAAACAAGCTGAACAGGTCCATAAGTCTCGTCCAGCAATTTTGGTATGGTTCGTGAGTTATCAAATGAGCCCTAAGTTTTTGTTTCTTGTTTTTAGTTTGTATTACTTGTAATTCTTATTTGTAATTCTTATTTTTTGTTTCATATTAATTGAAAAACCCTAAATATTTTTGTTTCATTTTTGTGCATTAATTGGTGAGGTAGTGTATGTATTGGTGAGTGGGTGGGTAAGGAAGAGTTTACATTTAGTTAAAGCTCCTGAACTTAATTGTGGAAATATGATCTGTTTCTTTGGTGTGTTGGATTATTGGTTAATTTGAGCATTCTAATTAGACATTTCTGATTTTTCAACATGAATTTGCAGGAGCATTTGCTTGTGTGCGTGCAGTTACATTTTCTGTTTTTGAGCATTTGCTTGTGTTCTTCATGTTAGTAATTGCTCAACTATTAAGTTCTATTCTTTAGTGATCTCATGATTTCTAATTAGACGCATGTGCTTGTTTATATGATTTCGATAATGTTTAATTGTGATTTGATTGTTTAATTGTGATTTGATTGTTAATATGTTTAATTGTGATTTGATTGTTAATATGTTTAATTCTTTGTGTTATTAGAATAGAAATGATAATTTAATGACTTGTATAATTTTGGACAAGTCTTTTTTTAATTTTTGAAAAACAACAATATCATGTAGGTTTCTTAAACATATGGATAAGTCATGGATTTCGAAAGATAGGGATTCTTTAGAGTATGAAATTGGGGTTGAAAGGTTCTTGAATGAGCAAAACCTGTAAAATAACAGAGACAGGTAACTTCTGTCCACTTTATCTGATATTTTGGTTGATGTATGAGATGATTTTCTGTATTTTTGCATCTGATTTAATTTTTTTCTGTAATTATGAGGAACTTTTACACCAGGTTCCGTAATTAATCATTAGGACATAAATGATTTATAGATGTCTAAATCATTATATGGTTTGTAGTGAGTTAACATAAATCAAGTGATTGAGGGGTGTATTCGACTTAAAAATAGCGGTTCAAATACTGTAATTACCTGCAGGAAATCAGTAGCACTCTTAATTGCAAGCTGGCGAGTGGTCTCGCCTGAGACAAAAGAGCCAACACTATATGCATAGTCATTAACTCCAATTTCACCAAACCAGATTAAAGCCTCATCAAAAACTGCATTGCACTGCTGAGGTGTTGTTGTAGAGCTTCTACACCCTTGACTTTCCAAGAACTCTTGAAACCAGCCAAGTTGAGTTTCAAGTGCCTGAGAAGTGTAGGCCGCTGTAATATTGTTCCTTACATAGAAACCGTGTTCTATAACCGTGGAACCAGCAATAGCAAAATTAACGCCATGTGATTTGTCAGCCTGTTTCTGAATGTAAGGTGGTAAATAAGGTAGAGAGAGTATCTCGGTTAGAAAGTCGACCACAAGTCTTCCATCGGAGAATCTGTTTGTAGGGTGGTGGAAGAATGTGCGCCCGTATGGAGGATTTGAGGCAGATATGTAAGCGCCTGCTCCAACAATTGATCTTGTGTTGCCAGTGTCAGTAAAGGAATCACCGAAGGCAAAGATCTTTCTGAAGGTAGTTTGTTTTACACTTGCCGCAGTAGAAGCATGTCTGGGAAGAGGGAAGATAATGATTGAAATGGTTATGAAAATGAGGGTGATTTGGAGAGATAAATAAGTGTAGAAAAATGGCATTATGGCAAGGGTATATGCTCGATTTGGAAGTCTTGGCCTAAGATATGCTTGTTATATAATATGTCTGAGTTATCTCCAAATGACATTGATGTCCTTGCATTCGTAGAGAGAAACTTGTCAGTTCTCTCTACCATGATTTGATAAACACTATGCTTTCTCCATATGCCACAGTTTAAACTTCTCATGCACTTTAACACCATATCTGCAATCTGGTTTCCAGCTAAAGAGTGGCATTTATGGCATTTATTTATTTGACTATTCACTAAGTTTTGTCTCAAGGAACCCCACCGATGTAATTCCTGGCCTTTAGGTTGTATTGTTGTATCCGTAATTGACTACTAAATTTCTAATTATTGGCTTCTTTGTGTACGAGTTATGATACAGTCTAAATCTTCAGTAGATTATTACTTCAAATAAGTTAATGACTAATGTACTCAAAATATGTTCAATCGGAATGTTAATTTCTGTAGCAATTAAAGAAGTAATGAGGTCCATCCAATTTATTCAAAGGAGACCCTTCAACTAATGAGATCAAGGTCAGTTTATAGAGATAGAGTAAAATGAGTTGGGAGTAGATCTGATTTTTACTACATACATTTCTAGAACTTAAATTATTTCCTTTCATGTGATAATCATGTCTTTAACAAAATTTGCCCTCTCGAGAGTTTCCTTGGCAAACCTGCAAACAAGTTTCGGCCTTGAAATATAGCTTCCAGTTTATTAGAATACAAGCTCTGATCTAAATTGTTCCATATAACTATTTTACTTCATACAATAGCAAATATAAGTTAATTAAATTGTTGATCACATTGACAATTATTACAATCCTGAGCTGATGAGCGTAATCAGTCATTCGGATTTTTTTTAATGCTTAGCAGGTACTGAAACGGTGGAGAAGTGAGTGCTCCATGGAGAAACAAGTCAGAAACCACCTTGTACATGCCTTCAGTGAGGTGGACTCCATCCCAGTTGATATACTCAGAGGGATTGGCGCAGGTAGTTGAGGCAGGCGAGCCACATGGTCCAGAAGAATCATAGTTGTATTGCCCACCACCGGATCCACAACAGACTTTGTAGAGCTCACTGAATCCATAATTGTGTGCATTATTTATGACAGTGCGGTAAGCATTCCAGTAGTCAGCATAAACAATTATAGCATCCGGAAACTGTTTCCTAAAAAGTTGCAACTTGGCTTGGTAGATGGTGTTGTGACTGTAGCTCTGCTTGTTCATACTTCCAACATATCCAATGTTATCTCGGTAATCTTCTCGAAGGAAATACATTGCCATAGTGAGGCATCCTGTTGGAGGAAGACCTTGCACAACAACATACTTTGCACCCTTATACAACAATATCTGAATCACAAGTAACAGGTAAGAAACCTATTCACATGATCTGCTTTGCCATATCCAACTGCATGGCCTATTTTCATTTCTGATCAATGTATGCAATATTTAGCTATTATATCAAAAAACTTCGCTAACACAGTTGAAACTATTATCCTCTAACTATTTGTCTATTTGTAAAATGAAGCTTAATTAATGTAAATGTTGTTTGAATGTGTAAGTTATTGTTAAGAATTTTAACTCTGGTCCATTTTCAGAAAGCTTTGTTTCTATAACTTTCTAAACAAATGTGGGAACGGTCAGGTCTGGTTTGGTTGCATAGAATTTTTCTTTCGTTCTTTCGTGTTGCTCTTCTCTCAGGGTATAAGGGATATAAGTAAAGCATTTACCAACAAAATAATTTGAACCCTGTATTCACCCAATTATGACCTGCCTATTTTCTACTATTGGCACTTTGTAGACAGAACAAACACAAATCATGTATAAAATTTTGTTGCTAAATGTAGTTGCAAGTGAACACCTTGTACGTGAATGTATAGATACATTAGTTACCTCTAGGAAATCAGTAGCTCTCTTGAATCATTTTATCCGAGACAGAAGATCCTAAAGTATATGCATAGTCATTGGCTCCAATTTCGCCAACCCATATCAAGGCATCATCAAACACTACCTTGCATTTCTGTGGTGTGGCTTTTGTGTCTGTACACCCTTGACTCTCTAAAAACTTTGTAAACCAAGAAAGTTGAGTTTCGAGTGATTCAGGAGTAATATCGCGTGTGAGATTATTTTTTACGAAGAATTCATGCTCTATGGCAGTAGAACCAGCAACTGCAAGACCTGGCGCTGTTGAATGTGGTTATGTTGTCATGCGGTATATGCAGGATATTATTTTGGATGAGGACATGTACTCATTTTCTACCAAGGTATACTTTAATTGGTGTGTTTTGATATATGGAATATAATTGTGTAATTAGTAGATATAAAATTTATGCATTTGAAAAATAATATATTTATCCTGTTTTTTGCTTTGGATTTTAATTGTTTGCAGTGGCTTTGTAAGACTCGGGCATCTTACAAGATGGTAGAGCTTGAAGAGGTGCGGTACAAGACTTTGAAGCACATTGAAAAACTCATGAAATAGTGACTTGGTTTATGGAACAGTTGGTATAGATCTCTGCCTAACATCTAGCTTTTGGTACTAATTATTAAATGAAATTGTCTAGGAACTGGTTTGCAGTACTTGTGGAATAAGGGGTCTGTTTATCGATGTACATGTAGTTGGTTTGTGTAATTAAGGTAGTTGATAGTTGGTAATGTACATTGGTTATGCTTGCCAAAATTGTCGAAGTACGTACATGTACTTTGGTTATGCTTTTGTCGAAGTTCGTACATGTACTTGGTTATATGCTTTTGGTCGACAAGTAGATTTTTGATACTAATTATGGCTATTGTAAACATTTGGATGTTTGGTAAATGAATGACAAGTACTTGGTTTTTGTATTAATTAATTTGTTTTGTTTGATTTCAATTTTGGGCTGCATATAAAACAATCAGTACAGGCTAAAACCTCAACAAGATACATCAGTTATAAAAAAAAAACGATGTATAATAGTAAAATATAACATCGGAGAATGGCTAAAAACTGATGTCTGTTAGGACATATAACATCGGTTTTGTTACTGAAAACGATGTCTACTGGAGCATATGACATCGGTTTTGTTAATGAACACGATGTCTAATACAGCATATAACATCAGTCTTACCAAACAACCGATGTCTAAGATAACATAAAACATCGGTTTTTATTAAGAAATCGATGTATATGTCATTATTTACCTTGTCCGTGCTATGTTTATGTTGATCTAATGAACATAATATATCATAATTTAAAAAGAACTACTGCACGTAATGTATCTTAGACATCAGAAATATTTAAGAAACTAATGTCTAAGTCGATAATAGACAACGGCCAAAAACCGATGTCTAAAGGTTTTGACATTTCTCTACACACGCATAGACATCAGTCAGAATTTTTTTTAACAACGGCCAGAAACCGATGTCTATTGACATATTTCTAGTAGTGCTCTGTCGCAGTAGAAGCATGAATGTCACACTAGTAGCATGGGTATTCGATACATGGGTGATTGGCTCTAGTGCAAGTGGGAGATTGTTAGTATTGGTGCCCTAGAGACAATGTAATACATTATATTTATGTTTGAGTGATTTTATATATTCGATATATATATGTTTATTATTGGCTTTATTTACTGCGAAATAAATAAAGTATAATAAATGTCCTTAGAATCTTGATACAAATTATATAGTTGCAAGTATGTGACTTGAACATGAGATTATATAATGATCGTATCATATTCTTAAATGTCCCTAGCCGAGTATTATTATTAATTAGGACAATAATAATACACTGAGGCTAGTATGATAATTGACTGATGACCACATCTCATTGGTCATAAGTATGAAGATACTAAAAGCAATGCATAGGTAACTGTACGAGTACAGGGTACTGGACAGACCCACAGTGAGATACATCATGGTAAATAATAAATGTGTCATATGTATTCTCACAGTGATAATGGTGTAATGATCCTTAGACCTGAAGTCGTTATAATTCTACATGAGAATTAATATTTTTTGAATTCGTCAAAAGTTATCTTTAGCCGGATGATGATAAAGGTGAATATCGGATATATTATGAATCATGTGAGAAATATGAACGATCTAGATGGGATTTAAATCTCCTGATAAAGGAGTGATTTTATCGGCCTCTTGTTTGAGTGAGACTATGAAATGCATGGCCATGCTCAAATGTTGATTTGATTAAATAGTCTACTCATCGATCAAGAAAATGAAGATTAAATTATGAAGAGGATGACACATTACATGCCTCGAGTTTAATCTATAATATCATGATTTAAAGGGATTATATTACATGGAACATTAGTCATAAAAGGTTAATTGAATCGTTGATTTAATTATTGTTTTATTGGGTAGCAATAATGTGTTACTAGACGCCGCTTATTGTTTATAATTTTATTAGAGAATAAAATTATTGCCAATGAAATAATAACCTACAGGGTCACACACAAAGAATGTTTAAAAGGGAAATTAATTTATTTCATGAATTTAAATTAATAATAATTTAAATTATGATTTCAAATTAATAATAAATAATAATTCGAATTTTATAAAATTAATTAAGTGAGACTTGATTAGTTAAAGATAAAATTTGAATATGTATTTTCTTGACTTAATTGATTAATTAAGTATGACTTAATTAATTTATTTAAATAAATAAGATTTGTTTAAATAAAAATGGCCTAATTGTTTAAGGCTCCATTTTGCTTTATTTCTCTTTATAAGCCAAGAGTTGGCAAACCATTGAGAGACACAAAAAACTGAAATATTCAGTTCATACACTCTCAAGAGAAATCAAATCAAGTCAAGAACACATCCGGTTTATTTATTTTGGCTAGTACCAATTCCCGTGGCGTAATCGTTCGACGATTCAAGCAAGCATTCAAGTGTGGATACCGGTGGAGGAGTTACACTTCTAGCTCTCAAGATCAACAAGTTTTTGCTCTCAAGATCAACAAGTTAGGATCTCCATTTTGTCATCCATTGGAAAGCTTAACAAGGTACTATCTTGTTCTTGAGTATTTATACCATGATCATCAATTTTATACATGGATCCGGGACTTGGAATTCGTTTTTAATTGTTATTTACGTATTATCCGCTGCGTTTTCATGCCCGAATTCCAACACTGTGTCCCGTCAGTAAAAAGGGCCAGCATGATTCCCATATAAATATTTTGGGCGATCACTTTCCCTGATTTTAATTTACAAAAAAAAAATAAAAAATCCCCCAATTTTAACCGAAAGGTCAAAAAAGTAATTCAATTCAAGTATTTTTGTTTATTATAATTTTCAATTCAAGTATTTTCGTTTATTATAATTGAGGATTTAATTTTGTGATTTTTTTTCCAAAAATCAATACTAAATCATTTCGTTTTATTTCATTTTCCATTTATTTATAACCATAATTCGTCCACAGTTTCTCATTGAGTACACACATACAAATGCGCCCCTACAACTTCTGTCTCGAAATTATGCATAGGCCTACCGACCTACATTGACAAGTTATGCAACATTGTTTCCAAGTAAATTTAGCATCTTCTCTTAAAGGAAGTTCCAAAGCTGTTCAACTTCCAAGGTATAATCTACATGCATTATTTCTATTAGTAGGTTTTTTTCCCAGTTACAAGTTTTAATCTTGTGGGCTTCATTGCAATGATCCATGTTTTGATCTGTTTGTAAGCTAAAAAGATCTATACATTTGTGTATAGATGTATGCTTAGTTATAGAGTCACTAATAGACTTTGCATGTGTTTGATCCTTGATTTAGTACAGGGCATCATCCTCATTTTTTGCATTATTTGTTTTACCCTTACTTTGGCTCTTGAGATTCTGTAAATATGGCATATATGTTTGATTCTGCCCACATTCAATAGTATTCGAAGCTGTTTATCTGAAGAGAATATATTTTATCATGTACAAAAGTAGACCAGTTATTTTGTTTTTTTTTGAAATTTAAGAAATAGGATGCTTGTGGGATTGGAGGGGTAGAAGTAAGAAGTCTGTTTTTTTATGTTACTTGTAAAAACAAAATGATCGTGTGTTCCTAGTTGAGAGATTTTGATGACCTAAATCCATGAAAGTTACACTACTAGAAATTTTGCAATAGACATCGGCTAAAACTGATGTCTTCCCGTGTGATGCAAAAAATGAAGCTACGGTTCCGAGCTATAATCCATGAGTTCTTCAAACTAATTGCACAGAAAGAAGCAAGATTACGATCTGCAGAGAATTTAGGGTTTTTGTCTATGTTTGTGAGTTTGTGTTTTAAGAGAGAGAGAGAGATGTTGGGGATATTTGGGTTAGGGGGGAAGGGGGTTATTTGTTGAAGGGGGAAACAAATTTGTAGTATGCACTTCATGATTTTTCTTAGCTGATGATATAGACATCGGTTATTTTAACAAGTGATGTCTAGGTAAAGCTTTGACATCGGTCATTTTAACAAGTGATGTCTAGGTAAAGCTTTAACATCAATAAGAAAACAACGATGTTCAAAACGCCTTAACATCGCTGGTTTTAGCAACCGACGTTAAAGATACGATGTCGTATCCAATATTTCTAGTAGCAAAAGGCAGTCTCTTTTCGCTTTGTGTTGTTGCTGACTTGCCTGACTGCAAATTTGCTATACTTGCGTTATTACTTATTAGATAACATTTATTGGGAATCAAAACCCTCTGTTTTTATCCCAAAATGATTCAGAAATTATGGAAGCTTATAGTCCTCCACTAAGCACTATCTTCTCAATAATAAACCTTTATTCTTTAATTCTAGGGATTATTGTCCCTCTAAAAATTTGGCATCTGATCCGACATTTGTTGTGAATTTGTTTGTGGAAGGTAATTTATTTCTAAAATGGGAGGAAGTTCAGTTGACGATGACTGGGTGATGGCTTATCCTTCCAGTGGACCTCGAACACTGGTTTTATTGGGCTGTACAGGTAATGGAAAAAGTGCAACAGGCAATAGTATATTGCGAAAGGAGGCATTTGTGTCTGATACTGACTCAGCTGGCATCACTCGTACGTGTGAGCTGCATAAGACAGTCTTAAAAGATGGCCAAATTCTGAATGTTATTGACACTCCTGGTATAGTTTCGTTTTAGCTGTCTAGTTGGACTGCCATATTTCTCTAATGAAGCAAACAGAAAGTGTGCTTTGTGCTTGATCTGAAATTAAAAAATTTCAAAATACCTGTGGCAGGTCTCTTTGATTGTTCTACTGAAACAGAATTCACGGGTGAAGAAATTGCTAAATGTATCAACATGGCCAAGGATGGTATCCATGCAGTTCTTGTTGTTCTTACAGTCAAAAATCGTTTCTCAAAAGGTGAAGAAGCAGTCATCAAGAGCCTGAGGACTTTCTTTGGGAACAATATGACTGATGACATGATTGTTGTTTTCACTGGCGGGGATGAACTGGAATTTCGTAAAAAAACTTTGAACGAGTATCTAGGTCCTAATTGTCCTGAACCGTTAAAGGTATTTTTATGCTGCTACTCCATGCTTTGATCACCTAGCAGACTGCCTATTTAACCTACATTGAAAAATTGTATAATAAGTTGTCTCAACTGTTGACGAGGGTACTCCCTCTACACGGTGCTTTATGTTATTCTTCCATTTAATATCCGGAAAATAAATAGTGAAGCTGGACAAATTTTCACCTGATGGTAACACTAGAAATGGTTCGCTCCAGTGGATTGGTACAATAGGTCAAATGTCCGTATTCACTTCAAACATTAGAGTATTTCCTTGTTTCTGTTTAATTTTCTTTTGCTGTAATCACACTCTCTGTTGAATTTGAGATCTCTTATCAATCTTAAGATAGGTGGATTGGAAATGCTTGTAAGATAAGAATCCCCTGATTTTAAGACAATTAATTCTGATTTGCATTAGAGAAAAGAATACATTCCTTTAATCCTTTATGTGTTACTGCTGAGTGAAATATAGTCATGTGACTTGTGTGTGATTCCCAGACAAAGGGTGATACACTTCTGCATCCCTTCCATGACTTTTTCTCCCACCCGAAAGCCTAACCTCATTCTTGTCTGTTAACAGAAGTCGCAAGATATGTACTAAATGTTTATATATAACAGAGTCGTCTCTGCCTAATACTATTTTGTTAAATAAAAATATTTATTTTACTAAGAATAATATGTTCCAAATGAGCTATTATTCAGGAACTTCTCCATCAATGTGAAAATCGGGTGGTTGTCTTCGATAACAGAACACTTGACGAGAGGAAAAAAGATGAACAAGTTAAAGAGCTGCTATCTCTCGTCAATCTTGTTGTAGCAAAGAATGGTGGAAAGCCTTATACAGATGAGTTATTCATGGAAGTTAAGGTAATATTTTATATGCAGATTTGTTACTGCTCAATATATTAATTAAACTTGTAAAGTGATTACTGACTGCTCATGCAGAAAGGAATTACAGAATTCTATGATCAGACAGACAAAGTCTTTAAGCTAGAGAATGAGGAGCAACTTATTAAGCGAATAACTGAATTGGTATTTACTAATTCCTAACTATATTCTTTCCTGACATAAATTATGTATATCATTCATATGGTGCTCAATAAATGACAATGTACATAGTTGTTTACAAAGGTTTAGTTTCCGTCTTAAGTTTTGACAAGTAGAAAATATATTTGGGAAGATGCACTTGGAAAATATAAAATCTGTGGACTTTGTGTAATCACGAGTATCACAAAGTATTGAACTGCAGGACATTGAATGGATGCACTTTGTATCTGATATTCATGACAACATTAACAACTGCATGAGCAGTTATACTTTTAACTTAAAAACCTTTAAAAAAAATTATATGAGAAATTTAGAAATCAGTATCCAGCTTCAGGGGAAAAGTTTATGATTGCGACACTGTTCCACAGGTTGAGTTAAAGGTCAGAGAGAGCACTTCTAGGCTGGAGAAGCAGCTGGAAGAAGAGAAGTCTGCTAGATTGAGGGCAGAAGAGAAGGCAGGGGATGCTAAAAAGGAATCAGACGATGAAATTCGTAAGTTGAAGGAGGACTTAGAGAGAGCAGAGCGGGAGCGACGGGAGCAAGCTGGAAAGATTAATTGTGCTATTTTATGAGGGATTATGGATACTTTTGTGAAATGTAGTAAACATTGTCCTGGAAGTTGCAACTTTTATCTGTACTTTGGCCTTGTTTTGTCAAAATGCTTATGATTATATGGATGGTTAGAAAATTTGGATCAGATACTTTGTTTTACGCCTGTTCATGGAAGTAAAAATTTTGATGCCAGTTTATTACCATTAACATAATTACAACATGTTGATAACATGGATTATTGTATATAGAACATATTTCATGACATGGTAAGTCTATTTGTGTAAAAATCGTAGTTGCTGAGTGCCACATTGTAAACAATTTATAATCTGGTTAGAGTTTTGCCTTTGCTGTCTATTTGCAAGTACATTGGAAAAAGCTCACAAGCCATTGGTTAGTAAGTTAGTATGAAATTTTTTATCGAAAGGTAAAAAAAAAAAATCAATTCATGTTATTTTGTGTTTATCTATAGAACAATGTCATCAATTTTAGTTTATTACTACAACTGAAGATTTATGTTAATTTTTCAAAAAACAATACTACTAAATGCAAATGCGCCCCTACATATTCTGTCTCGATACTATGTGTACTCCTACCGTCCTAGATTGACAAGATATACAACATTGTTGCCAAGTAAACTTTACATCTTCTCAAAGGAAGTTCAAAGCTGTTCAACTTCCAAGGTATAATCTACATGCATTTTTAGTGTAGATTTTTTTCGATTCATGTTTTTGGTGCAATCTTTAAAGCGAGCACAATATATTAGTTATCCATGTTCTTAATTTCTTTTCTTTTATTGTCAGGATCCATGTTCTTAAGTTAAATTTTAAGAAAAAAGTGATACCAAGAATATCATTTTACTACTTACATTACTTACTTTTAAATATACACATAGAATATGTAAAGTTGAATGCATCTCTACAAATTCTAATGTACCCAGTTTCTAATGTACACAGACATGACTACAAATTCTGTCTAGATATTATATATACTCCCACTATCCTACATTGATAACTTTATACAACCTTTTCTTTAAGTAAACTTTACATCTTCTTTCAGAGGAAGTTTCAAAGCTGTGTAACTTCCAAAGTATAATCTTCATGCACTTTTTTTGTTAGTTTTTTCCCAGTTACTGTGATGAATGATCCATGTTTTGATACTATGTTTTTGTGCAAAGGTCTAGTCTATGCAGTATAAAACTTTACATGTATCATATATTTACTTGCATATTTGTTAACCACTAGTTTGGCTCTTAAGATTCGGTAAAAAAAGTCATATAGGTTTTTATTTTTTATGCAGCCCCGGTTCAAATGTATATTTTTTACTTGTGTTCTTGGATAACGTTTATGAAGAATCAAGATCCTAAAATGATTTAGAAATAGTTCAGTCTACCGTGGTGCTGGCCACTATCTCTTACTAGCAACAATGAACATTTGTTCTTGATTTTCCGGATGTTTCATCCATTGTGTAAATTTGTGCATCTGATCGGCCACTTGTGCTGAAATTTATTGTTCCAGGTAACTTAATTTCATAATGGGTGGAAGTTCTGCTGATGATGGTTGGGTGATTGCTTCTTCCGTTGGACCTCGAACTCTGGTCTTAGTTGGATGTACAGGTAATGGCAAAAGTGCGACAGGCAATAGTATTTTGCAAAAGAAAGTATTTGCATCTGCGGCAAAGTCATCTGCTGTTACTCATACTTGTGAGCTGCATACAACTGTTTTAAAAGACGGCCAGATTCTTCATGTTATAGACACTCCGGGTACAGTTTCTTTCTAGCTATCTAATTGAATTTCCATATTTTCCCACTGAAGTAAAGAGAAATTCACGAAAAAAATTTTTTAATAAAGAAGTGACCTTGTGCTCAATTTATCTAACAATGAAAAATCTTACACAATGCCTATGGCAGGTTTGTTTGATTGTGGTAAAACTGAATTCACTTCTAGTAAAGAAATTGCTAAATGCATTAAAATGGCCAAGGATGGTATCCACGCTGTTCTTGTTGTTCTCTCAATCAAGACTCGTTTCTCAGAAGGAGAAAAAGCAGTAATCGATAGCTTGAGGACTTTATTTGGGAACAAAATGACTGATTACATGATTATTGTTTTCACTGGTGGGGATGAACTGGAGGATGATGACATAACTTTGGAAGATTATTTAGGTGATGAATGTCCTGAACCGTTAAAGGTATTTTATGCTGTTGGTTAATATTATAATCACATAGGAGATTGCCTGCTTATCCTACATTGGAAATTGCATATTTATTGTCTTGATTGTCGAGGGAAGTACTCCCCTTATACGGTGATTTCTTTTAATCTGCCGTCTCTTATCCAAAAATTAACTGTTCAAGGTGGAACAATTTTTATGTGATGCTAACACTACAATGGGTCAAATGTCCATTTTAACTTGAAATATTAGAGTAGTTTATTCTTTGTGTGCTTTTATTCATTTTTCTTTTGCTTTAGTGGTGCTTTATGTTGGGCCTGAGATCTCTTAACGATCTGAACATAGGTAGATAGGAAATGCTTGTAAGGTAAATACCCAAATTTAGTAGTAGCGTGTCACCTAATTAATTGAAATTGTACTTTTTCCTCTTTGTGGTTTTCATTTAAAGTAATGTTTGTGTTAGATCCTTCTGTGTTTTAGTTACTGCAAATTCAGATGCAGCAATTCGTAAATATATGTGCATGCTGCAACCCTTGTTGAATTCGTAGCTTATAGCATAGTTATGCTGGTAGCATATCAGAATTTATCTCCTGATTTTAAGAAACAAATATGTGTTACCACTGAGATAAAAAAGAGAAATAGTCTAGCTTGTGCATGATTCCCAGATGAAGAGAGACACACTTCTGCATTTCTTAAAAGTTTATAATCTCCCACCATAAGGCATTACTGCATTCCTGTCTGTTAACAGCAGTAAAAATCCATATGCTTAATATAGTTTACAAGGTTTACAAGATATAGTTATTGATTTTTTTCTTAAACCTGTTATGTTAAATGAACATGTTAATATTACTAACAACAGTATCTGAGCTATTATTCAGGAACTTCTCCATCAATGTGAAGACCGGCGAGTTCTCTTCAATAATAAAACACGTGACCAGAGGAAGAAAGATGAACAAGTACAATCGTTGTTGTCTTTCGTGAATCTTGTTGTAAAGAAAAATGGGGGAAAGCCATATACAGATGAGCTATTCGTGGAAGTGAAGGTAATATTTATAATGCAGTTATGTTACTACTCAATATTAAGCATACTTATAAAGGGATTACTGACTGCTTATGCAGAATCGAGTTATGAATTTTTATGATCAGACAGAAGAAGTTTTTAAGCAGGAGAATGAGGAGAAACTTATTACGCGATTAACTGAGCTGGTATACTAATTTCCAATTATTTATTTCCTCACATTACTTGCATATGTAAATCATTTAATAAGGTGCTTAATAAGTGTTTAAGATATATATTGACAAACACTGTACTTGGTTTTACATGAAGGTTGTGTACTTGTCATAAGTTTTGATAAGTTGAGAATTTATTTTTGGAGGATCCACTTGGAAATATGAAAATATTCCGGGAAATGATGAGTATCACAAGCTATTGAACTACAGAAAATTGAATGGCTACTAATGCATGTGGTGTATTAATTAGTTGCACTTTGGACGTAATAGTCTTGATAGCATCAACTACTGTATCGAGAAATTAGACGTCTATCTTAACCATGTTACTTATGATCATTGCAAATCCATCCATTTTCTACAGGTTGAGTTAAAGGGCAAGGAGAGCACTGCTAGGCTTGAGCAGGAGCTGAAAGAAGAGAAGACCGCAAGATTGAAAGCCGAAAAGATGGCAAAGACTGCTAAAAAGAAATCAGATGATCAAATTCGTAAGCTTACGGAGAACTTAGAAAGAGCCGAGCGGGAGCGCCAGCAAGCAGCCGAGCGGCAAGCTGGAATATTTGGTTGTGCTATTATGTGATGGGTTCATAGATACTTTTGCTGATGCTTAAACATTATCCCGCAGTTACAACTTCTATCTGTAAATTGTAAGTTTGGTCTTCTTTTGTCACAACGCTTTTCACCATGTTGATTGTTGAAAAGGTTGGATCATGTGTGATTAAGTTCTATGGAAGCAGAAATTTCAAAGTTGCTTCATTCATGGTAAAAAAGATGCCTGCAGAATACATTTTCCTGGTTGCGGGCAGGCATCAGGATTTATTTTTTTAAAGCAGGATCATTACTTTTTAAAAATGAAAGTCCAAATGGAAAAAAAAAAAATCATTTTTGGGATCTTTACTTATCAAAAGAAAAGGTTAACTTCGTTTTGTCAAAATGCTCACGAATCATGATCCTGGATGGTCAGGCCCTTATTAGGGCCAACAAAATATACTACTAATATTTTGGGGTATATTTTTCAAGAAAATTAAATATTTTAGAGGCATATTTTCCTAAAAGAAAGAAATTTTAAAATCCTGTAAATAGTGATAACATGAAATTTTGTACATTAATTCTGCAATTTGGACTTTAAAGTATAACTGAACACAAAATTTTAATTTACTTGGATTTGGACTTTAAACTATAACTGAACACAAAATTTTAATTTACTTGGATCTCTAATTTTTCAGGATCGAATTAATTGAAAAAAAACTTACGAAAGTTAAGAAAGCAATTGTCAATATTGCTTTGTTTTACAAATGCCTGTTTATGTAAGAAAAAAATTGTAAACATAAAAGGAAGAACACAGATAGGCAAAAGAGAAAAAAATTATATCTCTAGAGAATACAGATTACAGCATACAATTATAGATTCAGATCTAGATTATTGATTCAGATTACCGATTCTGATCTAGATTGTACAGATTCAGATTATAGAATACTGATTCTGTTTACAGACGACGTTTATGTCAGACTAACGGTTAGGTTATGCCCTATAGAGTTTGTATAACACTTTCTAGGCGGTTACAAAAAAGCCCAGAAAAATAGGCCCATAACAGATAAAATACACTGCGCGCCTTAGATCCTGAGCTTCATGCTTGAAATATCTATGTTCAGTTCAGGCCCTGAGCCTCCCAGCTCAAGGCATATTCAAGGCATACCCGAAATCCCAACGATTTGGGGCATTACAGATTCAAGGCATATTCTAACAAATCTCCACCTTGACTTGAATCCTCTCTGAAAGGCATATGATGTAGCCTATTTGTATTTCGAAGATACAACTCAACTTAAACAAGATTGTAATAGTAAATAGTATATAGACTGTCACAAGGAATCTCAGATTGTGTTATCTATCAGAAGAAAAAGATCAATGTCAATCTACAGACTTGAGGAATTGCTACATTGAAAGAAGCTCAGTCATCTGATCAAGCCTCAGTGAAGTATTCGTTAAAGAAGTGGATTTATTTAGAGTGACAGAGATTTCTACAATGACAGGTGATTAACAGTCAGAGTACAAGAGATTTAAAGAGAGATGAGACAAGAAAAAGGACCACGTGTTTGAAGTCAGAAATGAAGAACAATCATTGAAGTTAGTCGTTCATGAACCAGACAGTACATCGAACATCAACAGAAAATTCAATGGTATTTCTTTATTAATTTCAGTGGTTCAAGAAAAGATTTGGCTACTTAAAGGATTCATATTTATTCTTCTTTTAATTGATTAAATTATGTGGTTAATTTATTTAATAAATTAATTCTATAAGAATTAATTTATTCTTTAAAATAATTACTTAATTAATTAAATCAGAATTTTATGTAAAAGAAAATTAATTAAATGATTATCAGAAAATCATTTAATTGATTTAAGCTGAAAATTTTACTGATACTACCTTTTCAGAAAGGTAGTACCGAAGGTAGTACAAGCTTATTCAGAAGGTAGTACCGAAGGTTGTACAAGCTTATTCAGAAGGTAGTACCGAAGGTAGTACAAGCTTATTCAGAAGGTAGTACCGAAGGTAGTACAAGCTTATTCAGAAGGTAGTACCGAAGGTAGTACAAGCTTATTCAGAAGGTAGTACTAGTGTTATTCAGAAAGGTAGTACCGAAGGTAGTACAAGTTCATTTTAGCAAAGGTAGTACAAGTTCAATCAGAAAGGTAGTACCAAAGGTAGTACCGCCAATTGAAAGGTAGTAGCCTTCTTGAAAAGGTAGTACCGGCCAATTAGAAAGGTAGTAGCCTTCTTGAAAAGGTAGTACCGGCCAATTAAAAATGTAGTAGCCAATTTGTCAAAGGTAGTTCGAGGCTTAATTGATATGAGTTTTGGCAGAAGGTTGAGTAGATTTAATATAAAGATCAAGGCTGCTACACAGGGAGAAGACACGGACAAGAAACAAAAAAGATAGCAGCCTTCAACATTACATCTCTCTCATCTTTAAAGCTACTGACCAGTTCAATTAATTCACAGAAAATTAAGTTCAACTCTTTTGTAATATTTGATCCATTAGAACTTAATTATTTGTGACTCTTGTACTATTATCGAGTTTTTACTCCTAATCTATATCTCGATTTTTATTAACAAATTAAGAAAAGTTCATGTCGAATTTTCTAATTTGTTTTTATTAACTTGATATTACTCTATACTGATTTTGTAACAACCATCAAGTTTAATATATCGTTATATTTAACTTGAATTTTGTTTCAATTAATTCCGCACAAATTTTTCTAAACTAAATTTTATTTAATGGACAAATTTATTTAAAAAGATAAGGATTGTATTCAACCCCCCCCCCTTCTACAATCTCAACGGACCTAACAATTGGTATCAGAGCCGTTTGATTGATATACAAATCAAGATCCTATCCTTATTCAATTAAAAATCAAGCTCGAATTTTTAACTCTCTTAAAAATTCATCATGACTTCTAAAGCCATTGTTAAGATACCTATCTTTGACAAAGATAATTATGATATGTGGAAATATAAAATGGAGTTGTTTCTAGATTGTACAAATGTTAAATATTTGGGTGTTTTGAAAACCGGACCTAAAACTCCTATGGTCTATGAAGATGAAGTTGAAGCTGAGGGTAAAGTTGTGATTCCTGCTAAATCTTATGAAAAGGACCCTACTACCTATACACCTAAGGAAAAGGAGGATGCAGGGCTTGATAAAAACCTGAGACTCATTCTAATAGATTCCCTGGATGCTGTGATGTATAGCCGTGTGATGAATTGTAAAACTGCCAAACACATGTGGGAAACTATTGAAACCATTAATGAAGGAACCGATGAAGTCAGGGAGAACAGACTTCAAATATTAACCTCTGAGTATGAACACTTCAGAGCTGGCCCTAATGAAGGCATTCAAGAAGTGTTTGAAAGGTATAATAAAATAATCAACAACTTGCAAATCCATGGCAAGAACTATACACAGAAGGAGATTAACCTGAAGTTCTTACTGACTATGCCCACTCACCTGGAACACAGGATAACAGCCATAAGAGAATCTCGTGACTTGAATAAAGTTACTCTTGAAAAACTCTTCGGTATTTTAAAAACCTATGAGTTGGAACAAGTCCAACAGAAAGAGATTCATGGTAAAGGTAGGGTTGCAAGTTCATCTACAGCGCTAGTGGTTGAGGCTCCTAAGGAAGTGGAAGCTAAGGTTGTTCGACCTTACAGCTCAGATAAGGAGCAGACTGAAGTGGAACATGGTCAAACACCAGCTACTCAGGATGGAAGTGAGTTTTACTCATTAGAAGAATTGGATCAGTTGGAGGATGAATCCATGGCACTCATGGTGAGACAGTTTGGCAATTTTAGATTCAGGAGAAATCCTAAGTTTAAGTTCAAGTCTAATAACAGATTCCAGAGAGGAGATTCTTCATCCTGCAGTAGCAGAGGTGTGATGTGTTAAATTACGTCTAACCGCAAGCGCACGGTATCAATTGTAGTAGATACTAGCAAATACGGGTCGATTCCTCAAGGAGACAGTTTCAATTTCAATTCGATTATTACCAATTGTTTCCAGTCACAAACGATTGTTGGAGAATTGTGTTAACTACTAAAACAAATTTAACAAAGGTTTTAAATCAATTAATTAAGGGATCTAGGGCAATTCAGGTTCACCATGTTTACACCAAACAAATCACAAAAGTATAGCTTTTCAATGGGATAAAGTAATTAAAGCACTAGTTAATATTTTTCAAGCATTAACACTCTCAGAAATCCGATGATGTTTCCACAATCACCTTAAATTCCGCTAATTGTATGTAAGCCTCTAGTAGTAAAATCTTTCCATCTATTACTCCTATTGCAATCGATTAATCCATGATATTGCGCAATTACACAAATTAAGAATTATAACAAATCAATCAGAATTACTCTCTACCCATCAATTTACTAATCAAATTAAGCCCAAATCATGGTGCAAACATGGCTCCCCTTAATACCCTAGAATTAAACTACTCACTCATACTATGATTAAGAACAAAAAAAATAATGAAGAAAGCCATATAAAACATATACTAATAAACAAGATGAGATAAAGAATACCTTAAACTTTGTATTAACGAAGAACAATGAAGATCCAAATTAAACCAAGTGCTTACAATTGAAGAGTTGAAGAGCAAAGAATAAGAACCCTAGCTTCTATAAAAAAAACACGTCTCTATCTCCTCCTCACGTTCTAATAAATAAAAAACTAATGATAAAATCTGATTTCTATCTCCTAATAAAGGTATTTTTAATATTCTAAGAAATTTACAAAAAGATATCCATAATTGAATAGGATTTTCTTGTAAAATTCGTAACTAATTTTTCTCCTCTGTTTCTGGGCTCTTCCAACTGGATTTTTCTTACTGGACCACCTCTGAATTAAAGATAATTCCACAAGCTTCGCGTGGACAGTAAGATCGTCAAATTCTGACTTCTGGAACTCAAGATATGGCCCAAACAATGTTAAACAGCCCGTGTAGCCCAATAATACGAATTTCCTTCTATTTTATCTCCAAAATAGCTCTTTTTGCTCCAAATCCTTCCAAGTCATGAATTCTTTATGTCCTACAATAAAACAATCAAATCTATTAAATAAAAAAAATCCAAATCAATGCAAAACATAATAAATATGAGAACAAAATCATCTAAAATATATATAAAAATATATTCTATCAAACATCCCCACACTAAGCATTTGCACGTCCTCGGGCAAATAAGTGAAATAAAAACTAAGTCCTAACAAACATCACTTTCGTAGATGACACGATTGCATTGAGCATATGCAACAAGCTGTTAAACCCCTAGGCAGCCCTAGTAGGACGAGTGTTGTCTCGTGAGGGTTTATAGTGAATATACCCACAAAATTCATCTAACCATGCAAAAGATCAATGCTAACACAACACCACACACACAAGTCATCTCATGCCACATCAACTTAAGAATCAAAGTAAACATACGATGTCTTGGTGTCGAAAGTGCAAATATTCACGTAGTCTACTCAACTATCATGCAGAAGGTCATAAAAATTCATGTCAAGTGTAAAAATTGTTGGTAATCATGTTAAGACCACAAGAAACACATCTTTAAGTCTAAACCCGAGATCTCCTATGCCAAAACTAGTAATAACTCACCTTTCACTCAAAAATGAATATTCACTCAAGAACAAGGTTAAGTGTATCACTCAATTCCAACAAAATCATAAACACAACTTGACACTCGCAATCAATCTCACTCTCAACACAACATACATCACTGATGACAATCAAAAGGTCTTTATTCGGGTTGTAGCGTGGGCTAGGGACCAGGTATATTCAATTCCCTTTCTATTAAAACAAATACTTCCCCACACTTGGATTTTTCAATAACCCTTACATAATAACTTGACTAGTCGAATGAAGAAGGATCATACAAACATAAGAATGCTCTCAAATTTATTTATTTTTTCTTTTTTTTCTATTTTTTTTAGAGAGCTAAAGAATAAACACAATGATCCATAAATATTTTTATGAATTTCGACTAGCAAGCATCAACCCAAAATCAATATTCCTCAAAAGTATGATCATCAATAAAACCCCCCCTTTTGCACACCTTATTACTCCCTTAACCACGATACTAGCCCTTGACAATTTAGGATCAAAAATTACTGTAAGGCCAATACAAGAAAAGGATATAGGCAAGTAACGTAGTGTGTCACCGAAAGAATAGGATTAGGCTCAAAGGGTTAACTAATTGATCATGTATAAATGGTGTGGAAATATGGGAAATACGAGGTTAAACCTAAGTGCCTTTATCATCTCATCATCAAGTAATGTCATGCATTTCAAGAAAGATCTCAAGTAAGTGCTAGCAATGTAAACAACATGTGGACACTCAAGCAAACGAAAAATCATGCAAAAGATATGCATATAGGCTCAAAACTCACTTGGTGTGACAAAACATAATCAATCCCAAGTAACAAGACTCTCTAACGCACCTACTTGTACTCAAAGCATGTAAACCAAGTCATCTTGCACATATTCATGTCATTCTAATCACTTACAACATCCAATTAAGTCTACCAACTTCAACTTGCTAGTGTAAGTGTGTGCACAAGAACAAAGCACGTCACTTCTCATACAAAAGCATCAAGAACACAAGAATTCTACGCATGCATGAGTGTATCAAGCAAAATACAACAACTAATCAAATTGCATGGCTAGAATTATTTTTGGTATTTTTTAATTTTTTAATTTTTTTTTAAAATTCTCTTAACATTGAGAACCCTTCCCCACACTTAAGCGGTTCATTGTCCCCAATGAACTAATGAACAAGATACAAAACTACAACTAAAAACAAAATAAAACTACACTAAAAAGAAAAGAAAGAAAACTCCCCTGGAATCAAGGTGTCAGGTGTGGAAACCACTGATACTCCTATGGTTTTGATGATCACTTTCAGCAAGCTATTTGCTTGTAGTTTGATATAAAACATTGTGTTATGGTTGTACTAACTTGGTTTTGCAGGGTATATTAAGTGTACTGATTGTTTACAGAGAATATACAAACAGCAAGCTATCTGGTGCTACAACAGAGACAGTCCAGCAAGCCATTTCACACTGATAGACTCAAACAGCAGACTTTCACAACTGGTAGACTCAAACAGCAAGCCATTCGCAACTGGCAAAAATCCTGAAGACAAAGATCAAGATTGTTTCTCATGGTTTTTATTTCAGGAAATATATTGTAAGATATCTTTATCATATAATACGTATACAATATATTTAGAGCTCAAATCTTTTCAAATATCTTTTATTAAAACCGTGATAAATCTTATAGGAGTTTCCGTTTTTAAAAGATATTCTTGCTAAAACCTCCTATACACGTTTTATACATACAGAACAGAAGGGTTAAACTTTTCAAACGATTCATCTCTTTCAAACTCTCTGTCAAACGTTCACAAGAACGTTGGTAAAATCTCTGTGATCATTTGAACGTTAGAAATTGATTTCTAAATCGTTCGAATAATGGTTGATTGATTTTCCGAACGTTGGTTGTGAGACTATTTATAATTTGTCTTGTGTTCATTCGTTTACAACACTGAAGAGAAAATATTCAAGCACACAAGATTTCAAACAACTCGGTTTTTCATTGCTATATCTTTTAATTCTCTCGAGCTCTTAGTATATTGATACGTGCTATATCTTAAAGAGTTCATAGTTTGAGTTGTATCCTTTATTGATTGTATTGTTCGATTTGTAAGGATTAGTTGTTGGACAGTTTGGCTAGGGAACTAGGGTTTGGTGAACGTTGCTAGAGAAGTATACTTGGGAAGTATAGCTTAGAGAGCAAGTTCAGAAACAGGAGTTCAGCACGCCATTTGTCAACAGTTGGGTATTGAGGGAGATATATTGTTGTATCTTGTAATTGGCTTATTTCAGTGATCAATAATATATTCTCTTACCAAGTTGGTAAGGGACCAGGACGTAGACCATAGGGGTTAGGGGTCGAACCTGGCTAAAAGTCTCTTTGTTCTTTATTTTCTACTCTTTACTTACTTCTTGCATATAGCTTACTGTTTCTGCACTTTACTGTACTTGTTGTCTGTGTATTCAGCATACTGTTTCTGCTTAAAACGTAATCAGTAAGCTGTTTCTGGTAATTCTTAAAATCAGTTTTAGTTATACATAGTTAGCCATTTACACCTATTCACCCCCCTCTAGGTGTGCATTTTCATTTGGTATCAGAGCTTTGGTATACTAACAATTCTGTAACAGGAAAGTATTCGATCATAATGGCTGAAAACTATCCCGAAGGAAAATCTGATTTTAGGCCTCCACTTCTCCATGGCACACACAACTACCATTGGTGGAAAAGCAGCATGGAAACTCACTTATCCAGAGATCCATTAGTTCTGAGAGTTGTGCAAAAAGGCCCATTTGTCTTTCTTGACAAGGATGGCAAGCCAAAGGATGTTGATGATCTCACTCCGGATGAATTAATCAAACTTGGCTACAATGGAAAGGCTAGGAGTTCTCTTATGAATGGTTTGAACCAGGCTGAATATGATAAAGTATCTTCACTCAAATCAGCAAAAGAAATGTGGGATGCTTTGGAGACTTATCATGAAGGTTCGAAATCTCTAAAGAAGGTGAAACTTAGCAAGCTAATGAATGACTTTGGAAACTTCAAGCTTAATGAAGGTGAAACTATCAAGGATAGTCAAGCACGGTTTCAAGTTACTATTAACTCACTGAAGAGGCTTGGAAAATCTATACCACAAGATGAAATCAATATGAAGGTCTTAAGTGCAGTACCATTTATCTACGAAGCCAAAGTTACTGCCTTGGAATCCTCACTACTTGTTGATACTATGGATCACTTGGCTGTATTTGCTGAGCTAGAGCAATTTGAAAGCAAGATAAATGGAAATCAGGTGGGAAGTTCAAGTGTTAAAGCTCCAACAGAAAAGATGAAGAATATGGCTCTCCATTCTAAAAACAGCAAGCCAATTGACTCTAATGATGAATCTGATTCAGATGAGGAACTTTCACTTATTTCAAAGAAGATCAAGAGGCTGATAGAAAAGAAGAATATGATGAAAAGGGAAAGATGTGGCTTCTACAACCACAAGAAAGGCTCAAAAGACTCTAAGGAGGAAACTTGTTTCGAATGTGGCAAGCCAGGGCATTATAAAAGGAACTGCTACAAACTAAAGTCAAAACAGCCTACTGTTTTCAAGGACAAAAAGAAATCAAAGGCTCTACTGACTTGGAGTGATGATGATTCTGATTCCAGTGATGACTCAAGTGAAGAGATGGTGAACTTAGCACTTGTTGGAATGGAAGAAAAATATGGTCTAGGAAATTCAGAGGGAGTATATGCTGAAACTGATTCTGAAGAGGATGAGAGTGAGGTAAACTCTTTTAATGATTATATTTCTTCAGATGATACTTTGTTAGATTCACTAACCATGCAGGAACAAAATAGTGTTACAATTGAAGAACACATGGCACTAAAGGCTGAAATCAGCAAGCTGACTGATAAAAATGCCTATTTATCCAAAATGGTAAAAGATCTATTGCCAAAAATGGAAGAATGGGATTCAACTTCATTCAGTAAAGCTACAGAGATCAAGGAACTAACTACTAAGAACAGACATTTAGAGGCTAATGTCAAGCTACTCGAAAAGAGAAACAAGACATTGACTGAAGAAATCAAAGAGCTAAGGTCTAATGTTAAAACTAAAGCTAAAACATTGGAATCATACAAGATGAAGGAATCTAGTCAAGCCGAATCCTCAAAAACTGCTGAAAAGAGAGGTCAGCAAGCTGAACTCATCAAACAGCAAGCTGAAGTAATCACTCTCCTAGAAACAGAAGTTAAAGATCTCAAGAAGGGCATGGAAACTTTTGTTCAAGGTGAAGACACTTTAAAGACAATGATGAAGAAGGCAAATGTCCCCTTAGTCAGAGAAGGAGTTGGCATGAATTTCAACAAGAAAGATAAGGTGCTCAAATATGATGGAAGGAATGGCATACCCTATGACTATGCTATGCCTTGGAAGACATGCAACAAATGTGGTGGAAAGGGTCATCTGGAAAGACATTGTGTGGTTCAAGTAAATCATAAAGTGAAAACAGCTTACCAGAATGGACCAGTCAGGCGACAAACAGCATACCAGAATGCAAATAGCAGGCAACAAACATCATACCAGAATGCAAGTAGCAGGAGAAAAACAGCTCACCAACAGAATCACAGCAAGCAAAATCAGTCCCCAAAAGTGGTCCAAATGTGGATCAAGAAAACTGATTTAAATGCTTTATATATTCTTGCTACTAACCAACCTGGACCCAAACCTATATGGGTACCAAAACATTGAGGTATTTTTGTTTGTTTTGTAGATGTGCCTTGCTGCTAAGGTCAAGTCAAAGCAATGGATCTTGGACAGTGGATGCACAAGACATATGTATGGAGACAAATCTCAGTTTATGAATCTCAAAATGAAAAAGGGTGGAAGAGTGACAATTGGGAATAGCAAAACTCTTCAAATCCTTGGTACCGGTTCTATTGGTAATAGTAATATTTCAATTGATAAAGTTCAATATGTCAAAGGTCTTTCTTATAATTTGCTGAGTGTTACTCAATTATTTGATGGTGGACATCATGTTGAATTAGGCATTGATAAAGCTATTATTACTATTGGTACTAACAAATTCCCCCTAGTTGCTAGAAGAGAAGGAAATATATATGTATTAGACTTTGAGATGCAGGAAACAGCATGCTGTTTGGCTGCAGTGGATAATGACCCATATATTTGGCATAGAAGATTGGGACATGCACACATGGATTTGCTCAGAAAGTTATCAAGCAAGAAACTAATGAGAGGGCTGCCCAAGCTAAAGTATGTCAAAACAGAAGTCTGTTCAGCTTGCCAATTGGGAAAACAGCTTCGAAGTACTCACAAATCAAAGAAAATGGTATCTACTTCTAAACCCTTAGAGCTTCTGCATTTGGACTTATTTGGTCCAGAAGCTTACAAGAGTATTGGAGGTAAACAATATGGTTTTGTGATTGTAGATGATTATTCTAGATTTACATGGGTATTATTTCTTCGTACTAAAGATTGTGCTTTTGATGAGTTTAAGAAGCTAATCAAATTACTTGAGAACAAGTTGGATACAAAGCTTGTAGGTATAAGAAGTGATAGAGGAGGTGAATTTCTCAACAAAGACTTCATTGCTTATTGTGAAAAAAGAGGAATTACACATGAATTTTCTGCACCAAGGATTCCACAACAGAATGGAGTGGTAGAAAGGAAGAACAGATCACTACAAGAAACAGCAAGGACTCTTTTGCAAGAAAGCAAGCTGCCTAGAAGTTTTTGGGCAGAAGCAGTGAATACAGCGTGCTATTTGTTGAACAGAGTCATAATCAGGCCTATCTTGAACAAAACTCCGTATGAATTGTTGAGGAAAAAGAAGCCAAACATTAGTTACTTCAAAATCTTTGGCTCAAAGTGTTTTGTGCTCAAGACAATTGATAATGATGGTAAATTCGATGCTAAGTCTTATGAAGCAATTTTTCTTGGCTATTCTTTAACTAGTAGAGCATATAGAGTTTATAATTTAAATAAACATATAGTTGAAGAATCTATTGATGTTACTTTTCAAGAACCTAACAATGATCTGCCAAGAGATGAGGAAGAATTTGCAGGTGAAACTGATAATATACAACCTCAAGTTACTGGAAATCAGCAAGCCAATAATACTGCTGAAACTGGAAGTCAACAAGCCAAGAACACTACTGAGAATGGAAAACAGCAAGCTGGAACTGCAAATCAGCAAGCTGAAGTGGTCAGAATAACTTCAAATGAAGAAATTGTTCAACATTCTATACCAAAGGCTACAAGGACAGTAAAGAATCATCCTCCAGAACTTGTCATTGGAAATATATCAGATGGAATCACAACAAGAAGAGGAAAAGCAAACTTTTGTGCTTATGCTGCCTTTTTAGCTCAAGAAGAACCAAAAAATTTCAAGGAAGCTTTAGAAGATGAAAACTGGATCATGGCCATGCAAGAGGAACTCAACCAATTCGAGAGATGTGATGTTTGGGAACTTGTAAAGCCACCAGAAGATGCTTCTATCATAGGAACCAAATGGGTGCTCAAGAACAAAGTGGATGAGTTTGGAACCGTCACTCGAAATAAGGCAAGGCTCGTGGCTCAAGGCTATAATCAGTAAGAAGGAATTGATTTTGATGAAACATATGCTCCTGTTGCTCGTTTAGAATCAATCAGAATGCTTATTGCTTATGCATGCTACAAGAAATTCAAGTTATATCAAATGGACGTAAAAAGCGCATTTCTAAATTGCGTGCTGAATGAGGAAGTCTATGTCAAACAGCCTCCTGGATTCGAACATGAGAAGTTTCATGATTATGTTTACAAGCTCAAGAAGGCATTATATGGTTTAAGGCAGGCCCCTAGAGCGTGGTATGAGAGACTGAGTAAGTTTCTTCTCAAAAATGGATTCACTCGAGGTAATATCGATCCCACATTATTTACAAAGCAAAATGGTAAAGATATTCTTGTTGTACAAATATATGTGGATGATATTGTATTTGGTTCTACTAATGAATCTATGTGTGAGTGGTTTTCTAAGTGCATGTACGATGAATTTGACATGAGCATGATGGGGGAACTCAACTATTTCTTGGGTCTCCAAATCAAGCAAACCGATGATGGTATTTATGTGCATCAATCCAAGTATACAAAGAATCTGCTCAAAAGATTTGGTTTTGAAGATGTCAAGGCAAAAACAACTCCTATGACTCAAAACAGCAAGCTGTTTGCAGATGAGAATGGTAAGGATGTGGATGTCAAAAGGTATAGAGGTATGATTGGAAGTCTACTATATTTAACTGCCTCAAGACCTGATATCATGTATAGTATTTGTGTTTGTGCAAGGTTTCAATCCAACCCTAAAGAGTCTCACTTAAATGCGGTTAAAAGGATTTTTAAATACTTAAGTGGTACTATCAATCTTGGTTTGTTCTATCCTATCACAAATACTTTTGATCTCGTGGGGTATAGTGATGCAGATTATGCAGGGTCTCAAACTGATAGAAAGAGTACAAGTGGTGTTTGTACATTCCTTGGACAAAGCTTGGTTTCATGGCAAAGCAAAAAGCAAGCTTCTGTGGCTCTATCAACGGCCGAAGGAGAGTATCTAGCAGCTGGTAGCTGTTGCTCTCAAATTTTATGGATGATTCAGACTCTAAGGGATTTCAATATCAAGTGTGGCAAAATTCCAATATATTGTGACAACACGAGTGCTATCAATATCTCCAAGAATCCTGTCAATCACTCAAGAACGAAGCATATTGACATTCGTCATCATTTCTTAAGAGATAATGCAGCAAAAGGGAAGATTGAGTTGGTATTTGTCTCAACTGAAGTTCATCTAGCAGATATCTTCACAAAGCCATTGGCTGAAGAAAGATTTGCAGCTATTCGAATGGAACTTGGCATGTGTATTGTGTAGTCAGCAAGCTGACAAGCACAGAATGGGTAACGTTGGCTTACCATTTGTATCTGAACTGTTTATATGCCATTACCATGATTTAATTTTTAAAATTTATTTCTCTATGCTTATTCCAGACCTGGACTAATATTCTTTTTGTTAGTTTTTGATGGATTAAGGGGGACAAATTTAGGAGTATTTATTTGCTTGTTTGGTCAAGATACTCGATGTGGATGTGGATATGATTAATTATGCTTGTTTATCTTGAATCTGTTTTATATCAAAATGTACTAAAATGCAGGGATTTAGGGGGAGTTCTTATTTCTCCTAAATATTGTGTAATCATCAAAAAGGGGGAGATTGATACTCCTATGGTTTTGATGATCACTTTCAGCAAGCTATTTGCTTGTAGTTTGATATAAAACATTGTGTCATGGTTGTACTAACTTGGTTTTGCAGGGTATATTAAGTGTACTGATTGTTTACAGAGAATATACAAACACTAAGCTATCTGGTGCTACAACAGAGACAGTCCAGCAAGCCATTTCACACTGACAGACTCAAACAGCAGACTTTCACAACTGGCAGACTCAAACAGCAAGCCATTCGCAACTGGCAGAAATCCTGAAGACAAAGATCAAGATTGTTTCTCATGGTTTTTATTTCAGGAAATATATTGTAAGATATCTTTATCATATAATACGTATACAATATATTTAGAGCTCAAATCTTTTCAAATATCTTTTATTAAAACCGTGATAAATCTTATAGGAGTTTCCGTTTTTAAAAGATATTCTTGTTAAAACCTCCTATACACGTTTTATACATACAGAACAGAAGGGTTAAACTTTTCAAACGATTCATCTCTATCAAACTCTCTGTCAAACGTTCACAAGAACGTTGGTAAAATCTCTGTGATCATTTGAACGTTAGAAATTGATTTCTAAATCGTTCGAATAATGGTTGATTGATTTTCCGAACGTTGGTTGTGAGACTATTTATAATTTGTCTTGTGTTCATTCGTTTACAACACTGAAGAGAAAATATTCAAGCACACAAGATTTCAAACAACTCGGTTTTTCATTGCTATATCTTTTAATTCTCTCGAGCTCTTAGTATATTGATACGTGCTATATCTTAAAGAGTTCATAGTTTGAGTTGTATCCTTTATTGATTGTATTGTTCGATTTGTAAGGATTAGTTGTTGGACAGTTTTGCTAGGGAACTAGGGTTTGGTGAACGTTGCTAGAGAAGTATACTTGGGAAGTATAGCTTAGAGAGCAAGTTCAGAAACAGGAGTTCAGCACGCCATTTGTCAACAGCTGGGTATTGAGGGAGATATATTGTTGTATCTTGTAATTGGCTTATTTCAGTGATCAATAATATATTCTCTTACCAAGTTGGTAAGGGACCAGGACGTAGACCATAGGGGTTAGGGGTCGAACCTGGCTAAAAGTCTCTGTGTTCTTTATTTTCTGCTCTTTACTTACTGCTTGCATATAGCTTACTGTTTCTGCACTTTACTGTACTTGTTGTCTGTGTATTCAGCATACTGTTTCTGCTTAAAACGTAATCAGTAAGCTGTTTATGGTAATTCTTAAAATCAGTTTTAGTTATACATAGTTAGCCATTTACACCTATTCACCCCCCTCTAGGTGTGCATTTTCAACCACCCCTCATTCGCTTAGGAGCCATAATAACCAAAACCCCACTCAACAATAGCTTCACCAACATCCACCAAGAAATATCCCACCAAACACCACCAAGCAATATCAATCCAAAAATACCCAATGAACAAGAATAATACAAAACCCCCAATTTACAAGAACACAAATTCGTAATAAAAAAATAGAGAAGAGATATCCCAACTACGAATCAAAGAGGTGAACTTGTACTAATTTTCTCCCAAACTTGAGTATTTTTTTTTTAGAGATGTAGAGGATGAAGAGAATGAATTGGGTGTGTATGCATGGGTATATATAGATAATGGAATGATAGGATGGATTTAAGAATTTTAATGTGAAAAGGAAAAAATTTGGGTGGGATTTGAAATTTGATATGGGATAGAATTAGAATTTAATGAATTAAAGAAAAAGAATTAGAAAAGAAATAGGTTTAGAATTTTTAAGGAAGAGATGGGGGGTTTTTGGAATTGAAATAGGAAAAGAATTAGGTGGAGAGATGAATTAATAGGAGTAAAAATAGAATGAGAGGTTGACAAAAAAAAAAAATTTTATACACACAGCAGACTGCGCGCGCAACAAGCAAGCTGCCCCACGAGCAGATGTGCAGGCGCAGCCTGCGTTACTACCCTGCAGCCTGCCCCTAGTCCAGTAATGCAGGCGCAACCTGCGTTACAGACATGCAACCTGCTCAATTTTTTATTTTTTTTTGAGATAAGAAGGAATAATGTACACAACAAGGCTTGGGTTGCCTCCCAAGAAGCGCTTTTGTTTAACGTCGTTGGCTCGACTCAGCAGGTTCAGATCTCCGTGGAGGGGTTATCAAGATAAATCACTTCCATCTTTCCTACGAATACACCATCCACATATAATTTAAGGCGTTGACCGTTGACCTTAAATTTTGTTCCGTCTCGTCCCATAATTTCAATAGCACCACAAAATTTGACTTCGGTGACGGTAAAAGGTCCAGACCATCTTGATCTGAGCTTCCCTGGAAAAAGTCGAAGTCTGGAAGTGAACAACACCTTGTCACCAACCTGAAAATCTCTTCTCTGAATCATCTTTTCATGCATCTTCTTCGTTCTCTCCTTGTAAAGCCGAGAATTGTCATAAACATCAAATCGAAGCTCATCTAACTCATTAAGTTGAAGAAGTCTCGCTTGCCCCGCAGCCTTCAAATCCATGTTGAGTTCTTTTATAGCCCAAAAAGCGCGATGTTCCAACTCCACTGGCAAGTGACATGCCTTGCCATAAACCAACCGGTAGGGAGTGGTGCCTATAGGTGTTTTATATGCCGTCCGATAAGCCCACAAAGCATCATCTAACTTTAAATACCAATCTTTTCTAGACTTTGCAACCATCTTCTCCAAAATGCTTTTGATTTGGCGGTTAGAAACCTCCACTTGGCCACTTGTTTGAGGGTGATATGCAAGAGCGACATTGTGAGTAACACCATATTTCTTCAATAAAGTTTCGAACTGTCGGTGGCGAAAATGAGACCCACCATCACTTATCACTGTTCTAGGAACTCCAAAACGAGGGAAGATGATATTTTTAAAGAGCTTCATAACGACCTTGGAATCATTGGTTACCGTTCCAACAGCTTCAACCCACTTGGACACATAATCGACTACAACTAAGATGTATCTCATTCCACAAGAACTTGGGAAAGGTCCCATAAAATCAACACCCCATACGTCAAATATCTCGACCTCAAGAATACCGGTTTGAGGCATCTCATGGTGTTTAGAAATATTACCCGTCCTTTGACATGCATCACACGCCAAACAGAAAGCACGAGCATCCTTAAATAGAGAAGGCCAAAAGAACCCGGATTGAAGTACCTTAGCAGCAGTTTTGGAAGGACCATGGTGACCTCCACATGCGAGAGAATGACAATGCTTGAGAATGTCATGTACTTCGAACTCAGGGACACATCTACGAAAGATTCCATCAGCACACTTGCGGTACAAGAAAGGGTCATCCCAAAAAAATTGTTTAGCATCATGATAAAACCTCTTTCTTTGCTGATAAGTCAATTCTGGAGGGTGAGATCCACTAACACAGAAATTTACAAAATCTGCATACCATGGAGTTTGAGTAGCAACCGAAAACAAGTGATCATCTGGAAAAGAATCGTCAATAAGAGTGTTTGACGCAATATCTAATTTGAAACGTAACCGTGAAAGATGATCCGCAACTACATTCTCAGCACCCTTCTTGTCTTTGATTTCCAAGTCAAATTCTTGGAGTAACAGAATCCAAGGAATAAGCCTTGGCTTTGCTTCCTTTTTCGCCAATAGATATTTAAGTGCTGAATGATCAGTGTGAACAATGACTTTGGAGCCAATGAGATATGCTCGGAATTTGTCGAGAGCGTAGACCACAGCTAGAAGTTCCTTCTCAGTCGTAGCATAATTAACTTGAGCTTCATCCAAGGTCTTACTTGCATAGTAGATGGCGTGCAATACCTTGTCTTTCCTTTGACCGAGAACTGTTCCAACAGCATAATCATTTGCATCACACATGATTTCAAATGGAAGATTCAAATCTGGAGATTGAATGATTGGTGCACTTATCAAAGCTTCCTTAATCCTGTTAAAAGACTCCAAACAAGCATCAGTAAACACAAAGGTGGCATCCTTAAGCAACAATTGAGTGAGGGGTTTTGCAATTTTCGAAAAATCTTTTATAAAACGACGATAAAAACCCGCATGACCAAGGAAACTCCTCACTCCCTTGACATTAACAGGAGGAGGAAGCTTCTCAATCACCTCAACTTTTGCTTTGTCAACCTGGATGCCACGTTCAGAAATCAAGTGACCAAGTACCACTCCTTCATTTACCATGAAGTGGCACTTTTCCTAATTCAAAACCAAATTCACCTCTTCACAACGTTTAAGCACTTTAGAAAGATTATGCAGACATACATCAAAATCAGACCCATAAACACTAAAATCATCCATAAATACTTCCATGATAGACTCTATGAAATTAGAAAATATGGCAGTCATGCAACGCTGAAAAGTAGCAGGGGCATTGCACAAACCAAAAGGCACTCTACGATATGCAAAAGTACCATATGGGCAAGTAAATGTAGTCTTTTCTTGGTCATCAGGATGTATAGGGATCTGAAAGAACCCTGAATATCTGTCTAAATAGCAAAAGTACTTATGCTTAGCAAGTCTTTCTAACATCTGATCAATGAAAGGGAGAGGGTAATGGTCTTTTCTAGTGGCAGTGTTTAACTTACGGTAATCAATGCACATTCGCCAACCGGTGACAATTCGAGTGGGAATTAGTTCATCTTTTTCATTTTTAATTACCATTGTTCCTCCTTTTTAAGGGACTACCTGAACTGGGCTTACCCATTTAGAATCAGAAATTGGGTAAATGATGCCCGCATCTAACAACTTCAAAACTTCTTTTTTAACAACCTCTTGCATGTTAGGGTTCAAGCGACGTTGTCCCTGTATGCAAGGCTTATGGTCATCATCTAAGTGAATTCTATGCATGCAAAAGTCTGGGCTAATCCCTGTAAGATCATCGATACTATACCCAATAGCTTTTCTATGCGCACGCAAAACAGTAAGAAGCTTAAAGACCTGGTTATCATCAAGACTAGAGCTAACAATCACAGGACAAGTCTTTTCATCATCAAGAAACACATATTTCAGATTAGATGGCAAAGGCTTTAGCTCTAACTTATTTACCTGAGGTTCACCACAAGAAGTGACAGTGTTGGGTATCTCACAATTCAGATCAGCTGCACCATCCAACTCAAGAATCAATGAATCGACTTCAGCATGTCATTCTCCTTCGTAAGCTTCAAGCATGAGCACTGCTTCCAATGCATCATTCAATAGAATTTGAGGTGTCTCATCTTGGACAATTCCATCTATAACATCAATCCTGCAGCAAGTATTCTCAAGCAAAGGGGATTTAAGAGCAGAGGTTAGAGTAAAAGTAACTTTATCATCACCAATGCTCAATGTGAGAGTCCCATTTTTAACATCAATAACAGCACCTGCAGTACAGAGAAATAGTCTACCTAAAATAATAGGTATCTGGCTATCCTCTTCCATATCTAGAACTACAAAGTCTACAGGAATATAGAATTTTCCAACCCTAACAGGCACATCCTCTAAAATTCCAAGTGGATATTTTATCGAACGGTCTGCCATTTGCAAAGTCATCTTTGTACATTTTAATTCTCCCATATTTAGTTTTTGAAAAACCGAGAGAGGCATGACTGAGACGCTAGCGCCTAAATCACATAAAGCTTTATCAATAAACAATGCACCTAAATGACATGGGATCGAAAAACTACCAGGATCTTTAAGCTTAGGTGGAGACTTATTCTGTAAAACAGCACTACACTCTTCAGTAAAAGCTACTGTCTCTACCTCACCAAAAGATCTTTTCTTAGTGAGAATATCCTTAAGAAACTTTGCATATGATGGAACTTGAGAAATTAAATCAGTGAAAGGAACTGTTACCTCAAGATTCTTGACAAGTGTCATGAACTTACCAAACTGCTGGTCCACCTTAGTCCTGTTCATCCTACTAGGGAATGGGAGCTTTGGCACAAATGGTGGAGGAGTAACTGCAGTCTTCTCATTGCCATTTTTCTTGCTTTCCTCAGTTTCACCTTCGTTCGTATCTTCAACAACTTTCTCTTCCTTGTCTTCCTCAGAATCCTCTTTTTCTTTCTCAGTAGGAACATCGTCAGTAGGCATTGGAGGAGCATCATATGTACGACCACTCCTAAGAGTAATGGCATTCACATTTTCCTTCGGCTGAGTTTGTTGTGCTGGTAGAGAGCCTTGTTGCCTTGTAGACGAAGAACTAGCCATTTGAGCAATCTGAGTTTATAGCATCTTATTATGTATCTCCATCTAGTTCATCTTTGTTTGCATTTGTAACAATATCTTCATCATGTCACCTTGATTATCAGCCTGTGCAGCATGATTTGCTTGAGGAGCATAATTCTGAGGAGGCCTTTGGAATCCAGGGGGATTCATAGGTCCTTGAGGAGGCCTATACTGTTGCTGTGGAGGAGGCTGGTACGAGTACTGCTAATATTGCTGCTGATTAGGAACATTTGAATTCTGAGCATTATTGTTCCTATATGAGAAATTTAGATGATCTTTCCAACCAGGATTGTAAGTGTTGGAGTACGGATTGTACTGCTACCTCTGTTGGAAAACATTTGCTTGCTCCATCTGAAAATGTTGTGAATTTTGAGCATTGTATTGGCAATCTTTACCATAGTGGCATTGGATGCCACAGACTTCACAACCAGGATTATTCATAGGAGCCATGGATGACAATGCATTGATACTCACAGGTTGAGTAGAGGGCTGAGATGTCTTCAATGAGTGGATCTCCTGAGTCAATAAAGCGAGTTGAGATGATAATAGAGAGTATGCATCCACTTCAAGTTTACCCCCTTTCTTGGCTGCTCTCGGGTTACTGAAGTGATTGGCAGCCAAATTTAAAAGAAAAGCATGTGCATCATCAACTCTTTTGTCTAAAAACACGCCACCTGCAGCGTTATCAACCATCCCTTTTGTTTCAGGATCAAGACCATTGCAGAAGCGTTTAAGCAGAAACCACTTCTCAAGACCATGGTGAGGGCATGCACGTTGATAATCCTTAAATCTGTCCCAAGCCTCCCTAAGAGATTCACCATAATCTTGCTTAAAACCCATCATCTTGTCGATCAAATCGTCGATTCTGTTAGGAGGGAAGAACTCAGTTAAGAAAGCCTGAGCAATCTTATCCCACTCGGTCAGGTCAATATCATTCAACCATTTTTGAGCTTTGTCACGAAGAGAGAAACCGAACAACATGACTTTCAACTGGTCTGGAGTGACTCCCTGATGTTTAATTGTAGAATAGAGCTGTTGAAACCGTTGTAGATGATTTGTAGGGTCTTCAGAGGCAAGCCCAGCAAATTGATTATGTTGGATCATAGTGAGCAAAACAGGCTTGATCTCGAAATTTGTTGCTTGAATCGCTGGCATAGCAAGGCCAGTAGGTACCCCACTCGGAGAGGGCTGTGAGTAGTTCTTTAAAGATTTGGGAGGGTCCGCCATCTCAATCTTTAGTTCAGGTATCTTTTGCTGCATCTCTTTCCTTTGTTGATCTATGTATTGTTGACAAGAAAGTTCAGAATCTGGACTAAGAGGAGTTGTATCCTCTTTCGCTTGATCTTCTTTCGTTTGAGACCTGGTCCTGGCCATCAACAACTAAACAAGGAAAAGCAGTAAGATCGGTCTCAATTGAAACAAGAGTTCCAAAGAGACAAGAGAAACAATCTAAAACAATCGAACTAAAATAATAGAAACTAGGCGTCTCCCCGGCAGCGGCGCCAAAAACTTGATGTGTTAAATTACGTCTAACCGCAAGCGCACGGTATCAATTGTAGTAGATACTAGCAAATACAGGTCGATTCCTCAAGGAGACAATTTCAATTCGATTATTACCAATTGTTTCCAGTCACAAACGATTGTTGGAGCATTGTGTTAACTACTAAAACAAATTTAACAAAGGTTTTAAATCAATTAATTAAGGGATCTAGGGCAATTCAGGTTCACCATGTTTACACCAAACAAATCACAAAAGTATAGCTTTTCAATGGGATAAAGTAATTAAAGCAATAGTTAATCTTTTTCAAGCATTAACACTCTCAGAAATCCGATGATGTTTCCACAATCACCTTCAATTTCGCTAATTGTATGTAAGCCTCTAGTAGTAAAATCTTTCGATCTATTACTCCTATTGCAATCGATTAATCCATGATATTGCGCAATTACACAAATTAAGAATTATAACAAATCATTCAGAATTACTCTCTACCCATCAATTTACTAATCAAATTAAGCCCAAATCATGGTGCAAACATGGCTCCCCTTAATATCCTAGAATTAAACTACTCACTCATACTATGATTAAGAACAACAAAAATAATGAAGAAAGCCATATGAAACATATACTAATAAACAAGATGAGATAAAGAATACCTTAAACTTTGTATTAACGAAGAACAATGAAGATCCAAATTAAACCAAGTGCTTACAATTGAAGAGATGAAGAGCAAAGAATAAGAACCCTAGCTTCTGTAAAAAAACACGTCTTTATCTCCTCCTCACGTTCTAATAAATAAAAAACTAATGATAAAATCTGATTTCTATCTCCTAATAAAGGTATTTTTAATATTCTAATAAATTTACAAAAAGATATCCATAATTGAATAGGATTTTCTTGTAAAATTCGTAACTGATTTTTCTCCTCTGTTTCTGGGCTCTTCCAACTGGATTTTGCTTACTGGACCACCTCTGAATTAAAGATAATTCCACAAGCTTCGCGTGGACAGTAAGATCGTCAAATTCTGACTTCTGGAACTCAAGATATGGCCCAAACAGTGTTAAACAGCCCGTGTAGCCCAATAATACGAATTTCCTTCTATTTTATCTCCAAAATAGCTCTTTTTGCTCCAAATCCTTCCAAGTCATGAATTCTTTATTTCCTACAATAAAACAATCAAATCTATTAAATAAAAAAAATCCAAATCAATGCAAAACACAATAAATATGAGAATAAAATCATCTAAAATATATATAAAAATATATTCTATCAAGGTGGCTATAAAACTGGAACTGTTGATAGAAGCAAAATTCATTGTTATAATTGCAATGAACTTGGACACTTTGATACTGAGTGTCAGAAACCCAAACAAGCCCAGAGGAGAGATTATGTTTTGAAAAGAAGAAACCTGGAAAAGCTTATGTGGCTGCTGGTAAAAGCTGGGATGACACAGATAGTGAAGATGAAGAATATGGTAATCTTGCACTAATGGCAAATGGTGACATGCTCACTGATCCTAAACCATAGGTAAAACTTACTGACTCTGAGTTGGTTCGTCAGTTAGGTGGTTCCTTGGTTAATGCACAAAAACAAATTGTTCGAATAAATCTGTTAAACACTGAACTTGAAAATGAAGTGTTAGAACTAAAAAAGGTGCATGTTAATCAAGATCAACAAAAAGAGGAAATAGCACAACATAATAGAAGAGAGAAATCCATTCTAGAAGTAGTGACTAAACAACTTTCTAAAATTGCTGAACTTGAAACCAAGGTTAGTGCTTTCTTTAATTCTGTTAAAACTTCTAAAGAGTTTTTCAATAAACTAGCTGTAGACCGAACTATAGGAATAGGGTTTGGTTACAACGAAGTTGCTGGATTGTTAGGCATAAATACCCCTAACCTTGTTAGTGCTAAAGAAAGGGGTATACCACATGTGCTTAAGAATGTTGAAGATCCACTCTTTAAGAAGTCGATAGCAGAACCTCCAAACTTCACTTCTATCATTATTCAAGAAGAGATGCGTAATGAGGACAGTGTAAATGGCATAGTCCTTGATAATGTTAAATCTATTAAGGAACCAATTAAGGTTGTTTATTCAACCAGTTCATCTAAAACTGGGTTAAGTGGTAAAAAGTTGAAAAAGAACAATAACATGTCTAACATGCATACCATGCCTATCATTGATGTTTCTCATAAAGCATGTGGTGTTGTCAATTGTATGTCTTGTGCTTTTAATGTAATGTCTGCTTACTTTAATGGTAATCAAGCATGTGCTTGTAAGATTGCTCCTCGACAACATATGAATAGGAATAAAAATGTTAGATCAAAGACTGCTAGTCCTCCTCAAGATAGGAGAGAGACATTTGTATCAAAGCCTAAACAAACTTTTGGTAAGGCTGCTTACAAGGTCAAATGTCCAGTCAATGAAACAAATGTTATTGTTGCTAAAGAAACATGGATACCCAAGATAAAACAAAAGATTGTCAAATCTGTTTATAGGGTTAAATGTTTGTTGGTTAATGGTGAAATTGGTGTCAAGGTTAAAAATGTTGTTTTGCCTGACAAAGGCCAATTCTTTAAATATTCTGGACCCAATCAGATTTGGGTTCCAAAGAAGGTTTAACCTATTTGTCATTGCAGGGTGTGAAACAGGTTGATCGAGTGACCTGGATCTTGGACAGTGGATGTTCAAGGCATATGACTGGAGATAGAACCCTGCTGACAAATGTGGTTGAGAAAGCCGGCCCAGTTGTTACCTTTGGAGATAACAGCATAGGTACAACTGATGGATATGGCAGATTGGAAGCTGGAAATGTTATCATTGATGAAGTGTCTTTTTTGAAAGGACTTGAGCATAATCTGTTAAGTATCAGTCAATTCTGTGACAAGGGATTCGAGGTTTACTTCAACAAGAAGAATTGTATGATCTCACACAAGAGACATGAACAACCATCTCTTACAGAAGTTAGAAAAGGCAATCTGTACGTGTCCAATATGAACACTGGAAGCACTGAAGAAATCAACTGCTTCTATTCTAAAGCATCTACAGATGAAAGTTGGCTATGGCACAAGAAACTCTCTCACCTTAATTTCAAGACAATGAATTCTCTAGTTAAAAGAAAACTGGTGAGAGGTTTACCTTCAATGGAATTCACTCAAGAAGGACTCTGTGATGCCTGTCAAAAAGGCAAATTGAAAACAGCAACTCACAGGAGCACTGACACATAATCAATAACTGAACCTCTACAACTATTGCACATGGATCTGTTTGGTCCAGTTAATGTGATGTCTATGTCAAAGAAAAGATATGCTCTCGTGATTGTTGATGACTACTCAAACTACACATGGGTTTTATTTCTGAATTCCAAAGATGAAACTCCACAGTTAGTGATTGATCACATCAAGTTGATTGAGATGGAGTACAAGAATCAAGTAAGAGCAATAAGGTCAGACAATGGAACTGAATTTAATAATGTAGTTCTAAATGATTTTTGTACTGAAAAGGGAATAACAAGGCAGTACTCAGCCCCGAGAACTCCTCGGCAAAATGGGGTAGTAGAAAGAAAGAATAGAACCTTGATTGAAGCTGCACGTACTATGTTAAGTGAATCAAGGCTTCCCTTGTACTTTTGGGATGAAGCTGTCAATACTGCATGTTATACCCAGAATCGAACTCTAATCAACAAAGACTTGATGAAGACCCCCTATGAAATAATGTATGAGAAGAGACCAACACTCAAGTATTTTCATGTATTTGGAGCAAAATGCTTTGTGCTTAAAGATGGAGATGATCGTGGTGGAAAATTTGAGGCCAAAGCACATGAAGCAATTTTTATTGGTTATTCAAGAAGAGCTTATAGGGTGTATGTGCTTGATCATCAGACAATGCTTAAAAGTGTCAATGTATCATTTGATGATACTAAACTTCCTAGTATCCAAACGGAGGATCCATCTGAAAAGTTATCTTTCGATGATATGATAGACTCCGATTCAGATGGTGACAACCAACCTGATGTTGTTGCTAATGATAACAGTAATAATGATGATAATGATCAGGGTGGTGGTGGTGGAAACAATGATCAGACTGGAGATACCACTGACATTCCTGAACATTCATCTAGTCAAATTGGCAACAACTCAGGGGGAGATGATGAAGGATCAACTGGTCATACTCAACATCATAATGAAGAACAAGGCGAATCATCAAGGTCAAATCTTCCCAGATAGACTGTTTGGAATAGAGCTCATCCTTTTGAGTTGATCATTGGTGATCCAGATGTTGGTGTAAAAACTAGAAGGAGCTATCAAAATCAATGTAATTATTCTGGGTTTCTGTCTACAATAGAACCTAAGAAAACAGAAGAAGATCTTTCTGATCCTGATTGGGTGATTGTTATGCAAGATGAACTCAATCAATTCAAACAACAAGAAGTATGGAAGCTAGTACCCATACCTAATGACAAGAAAGTAGTTGATACCAGGTGGGTATTCAGAAACAAACTTGATGAAAATGGCATTGTAACTAGAAATAAAGCAAGACTGGTTGCTAAAGGTTATTCCCAAGCTGAAGGAATAGATTATGATGAAACCTATGCACCAGTGGCTAGACTTGAGGCTATAAGGATATTCTTGGCATTCGCAGCACATTCAAACTTCAAAGTTTATCAAATGGATGTCAAGAGTGCCTTCCTGAATGGCAAGCTAGATGAAGAGGTATATCATGTAGAACAGCCCCTGGCTTTGAAGATCCAGAATTCATGGATTATGTCTACTTTCTCTTCAAGGCAATTTATGGCCTTAAGCAAGCACCAAGAAAATGGTATGACACTCTCTCTGAATTCTTACTTGAAAATGGTTTTGTTAGAGGTGTCATAGACAAAACTCTCTTCACAAAGAAACATAAGAATGATACAATATTAGTCCAAGTCTATGTGGATGATATAATATTTGGGTCTACTAATGATCTTCTGTGCAAGAAATTTGCTAAGCTAATGCAGGGTAAATTTGAGATGAGCTTGATGGGTGAGCTGAAGTTCTTTCTTGGATTACAAGTAAGTCAAAGAACAGATGGAATATTTATCTGTCAATCCAAGTATGTCAGAGAACTCCTCAAGAAATATCAAATAGAGGACTCATCTTCAACAAGGACTCCATCATCTACAGCTGTCAAATTTGGGGCATGTGAAAATTCTGCCAAGGTAGATGTCACAAGCTACCGAAGTATGATAGGTTCACTACTTTATCTTACTGCAAGTAGACCAGATATTATGTATGCTACATGCTTGTGTGCAAGGTTCCAAGCGGATCCTAGAGATGTGCATCTCATTGCTGTTAAACGAATCTTGAGATATCTAAAGGGTACACCTAATTTAGGTATTTGGTACCCTAAAGAATCTGGTTTTAACCTTGTTGGATATACAAATTCAGATTATGCAGGAAGTGTTGTAGACAGAAAAAGCACCTCTGGGAGTTGTCAATTCCTAGGTGGTAGGTTGGTCTCCTGGTACAGCAAGAAGCAACAAACAGTTTCCAACTCAACAGCTGAAGCTGAATACATAGCTGCTGGAAGCTGTTGTGCTCAGATCTTGTGGATTAGGAATCAGCTACGTGACTATGGCTTTGTACTTGACAATATTCCAATTCTGTGTGACAATACAAGTGCCATAGCAATCTCCAACAATTCTGTGCAGCATACGAGGACCAAGCACATCGACATCAGGTATCATTTTATCCGAGAGCATGTCATGAATGGTACCGTGGAGTTATATTTTGTACCCACAGAAGAACAAACAGCAGATATTTTTACTAAGTCTCTTGACGAATCCACATTCACCAGAATTGTTGGTGAATTGGGTATGTTAAATAGTCCTAGTAATTAATCTAGTTGATATCTGAGGTTTGGTCTTTAATAATTTATAAGTGATTATTTTGTTAATAATTGTTAGTAAAATCACTTGTATAATTATTTTATCAACTAATTCTCTTGCTTGTTAATTCTCAAACCATTGTCATTATTCTCTTGAAATATCCCTACTTACTTCATTTACATTAGAATAATTTATTTTCTCTAAAAATATTTTTCTCAAATCTTACAAGTTGTAATGTGTGAGAAACCCATTTTTGTTGAAAATTTCATTATTTTAAAGTCACTCTTGAATATTTGTAATGACTTAATAAGTAATATTTTCTCTTTAAATAATTTTCTATTAGAAAGTTATTTTATTAGAAAATATATAGATTTATTATTTTGCTATAAATACTTATGTAAATAGTTAATAGTTTATTCAATATTTTGTAGTGTTTTTCCTTTTGTTATTAATGTTTTATTTCCGTCTAAAGGATAGCCTATGGTAGTTTTGTGTAAATTAAAAGTTTTGTAAATTATTATCTTTTATCTTTAATATTCTGTAAATAGTATTATTACAGTCATTTTTGAATATAAAAAAATATTAATAAAAAAACGAATTTTTCTTTTCTTTTTAGTTTTATTTTATATAATTATTATGTATATTATTTCTTATTTTTGTATATTCTTTTTCATGTGTAAATAAATAGTTTGTATAGTTTTTACAGTTTAGTCACTATACTTTCAAAACTTACAAACAGGTCCCTGTACTTGGTTCTTTTGTACTTCTTCTGTTTAACACACACATGTCATGCTGTTTTAACTTCTAATTCTTTGTTGTGTTGTTGTTTTTGACAGACTTTCTTATATATATAGGACCATTGTTGATATCAAATTGGTATATGTCAATTCAATTGTTTAGGAACTAACGTTTGATTTTCAGGATCTAACAATTGGAAGACAAGACCTATCAATTGCTAACAATTTCTAATAGTTGGTATCTATCTTACAGGACCTAAAACATGATTAAATAGTTTTGTTTGTATTGGTTTGAACATTAACTTGCATTAATTCGATTATTTTTTATTAATTGGATTTTTGCCTTTGTTTGTGTTTAGTAAAACTGGCTCAAGATCTATATCTTTCCTAACTCAAAATTTCTTTCTACAGCTGTGATTGCTTATATTGTAAACCTTTTGAAATCACAACAGTATATCATTTCTCTTAAGATAAAATGCAATATTTTTTTAGAAAAGTTTTCATTGATAAAAACGCATTATATCTCTATTGCTCATATTCTGTGATGCAGGTTCATCTAAATGGAGTTTTGTTTACTCACATGTTTAGTCATAAGGTTGTAAACCCGACAACTTTTATCTCAGACTACAGTCAAACTTATACACATTCGAATTTACCCCCTAAAAGGAAGTAACCTATCAGACTAGAGGTCACCAGGGAGTAACTGCACATGATGCAACAAATAAGGATGTGTGGGATATTCAGTTAAAGAGTCACTACCTTATACACTATCCAAAATATTTCATATGCACAAAGTGAGATTGCACACACTAAGGATGAATTGACGGAAACCTATAATCCAACCATTTTACGGTTAGGATTATAAGTTAAAGGTTCTTTAATGAACCAAGAGTCTTCACAGACCTCGAGAGAAGGTATTGACCTCAATGCAAAATTCAACAAGATCATTATCTAACTCCCCAGAGGGAACATCTCTGGATCCTGCGGGTAACGGGTCCGACATAGGTGCGGATCGGTAACTTGTAAACTATGATTCAGATTTTACCTGATGAGTTTAACAAGGTGATGTCTTCACAGACATTTGAAGGGAACCTTGATCTCAATGCTAAATTTACAGATCATTGTTTACCTTCTCAGAATTCAAATCTGAAAACCCTAAAAAGGGAAAACTAGTAACTTGTAGATTATGACTCAGATTCGTCTGACGAGTCCAACGAGGATTTGGGATTTGTGAACTCCCATTGCACCACCACTGACCTCTCATTGAAGGGGCTAGGGTGATTTTTCCTTGCAGGTACACTAATCGATGTTGGGGCTATGAGTGATATGAGTGATACACTAGTGAGCAAGAGTGTAAACAAAGAGAGAAGTGAGACACTCAACACAAATGAGTGGAGTGAAGAGTGAAACACTTGTGAGGTACACTAAACACTATCACACACTCACAGTGAGGAAGAAAGTAAACTTCCTTTCTACCAAAGAACTCTATATAATTGGTATAATTACTTTGTCAACTAGTTGATTGGAGGATTCCTCAACTAAGGGGGAGAAGTAAGGGGTACAAGAAAAAGGAGAGTAGGTTAGAAAGGGGGAGCATTTACAGATTGTGCTTAGGAGGATAAGCAAGTCAAGATACTAAGGGGGAGATTTAGATGGAAAAGAAAGGGGACTTTCAGTTGTTAAGAAAGTGGAGATATAAGGAGAGTTACATCACAATAGTTACATCACAATACTATTCTATTAGTCTTTCAATGTACTATATATAAAGGCTAAATGGAGTAGTAGATTTCCCAGAAGTTATAGAAATGGTATTGATTCACCATTGTCTACATAGTAGGAACAATTGTTTTTCTTTAGTGAGAAAAGCTGTGTCAGAGAAGGGAAGTGATTGTAAATCAAGAACTGCTGATAATCACCAGTGTAAGATGTGAAGGATTATCAGGCAGAGATATGAAGAATCAAAAATGAAGATGAGTTATCTATTAAAGATTAGTTCAGTGCTAGAGGAACAATCATCTATCATTTCATCAACTGAGGATTCTGGAATTGTTAAATCTTAATCAGAGAAATTTCTTTTAGTATGTATTATTTACTAAGCTTTGAATTGCTTTATCTTTTTCTTGTTTAAGTGAGTTAGTTGAGTTATCCTCTAGGTATTTGCTTGTTATCGTCTAACAAACAAATAGGGGGAGATTGAAAGGCATATGATGTAGCCTATTTGTATTTCGAGGATACAACTCAACTTAAACAAGATTGTAATAGTAAATAGTATATAGACTGTCACAAGGAATCTCATATTGTATTATCTGTCAGAAGAAAAAGATCAATGTCAATCTACAAACTTGAGGAATTGCTACATTGAAAGAAGCTCAGTCATCTGATCAAGCCTCAGTGAAGTATTCGTTAAAGAAGTGGATTTATTTAGAGTGATAGAGATTTCTACAGTGACAGGTGATTAACAGTCAGAGTACAAGAGATTTAAAGAGAGATGAGACAAGAAAAAGGACCACGTGTTTAAAGTCAAAAATGAAGAACAATCATTGAAGTTAGTCGTTCATGAACAAGACAGTACATCGAACGTCAACAGAAAATTCAATGGTATTTCTTTATTAATTTCAGTGGTTCAAGAAAAGATTTGGCTACTTAAAGGATTCATATTTATTCTTCTTTTAATTGATTAAATTATGTGGTTAATTTATATAATAAATTAATTCTATAAGAATTAATTTATTCTTTAAAATAATTACTTAATTAATTAAATCAGAATTTTATGTAAAAGAAAATTAATTAAATGATTATCAGAAAATCATTTAATTGATTTAAGCTGAAAATTGTACTGATACTACCTTTTCAGAAAGATAGTACCGAAGGTAGTACAAGCTTATTCAGAAGGTAGTACCGAAGGTAGTACAAGCTTATTCAGAAGGTAGTACCGAAGGTAGTACAAACTTATTCAGAAGGTAGTACCGAAGGTAGTACTAGTGTTATTCAGAAAGGTAGTACCGAAGGTAGTACAAGTTCATTTCAGCAAAGGTAGTACAAGTTCAATCAGAAAGGTAGTACCAAAGGTAGTACCGCCAATTGAAAGGTAGTAGCCTTCTTGAAAAGGTAGTACCAGCCAATTAGAAAGGTAGTAGCCTTCTTGAAAAGGTAGTACCGGCCAATTAAAAGGTAGTAGCCAATTTGGCAAAGGTAGTTCGAGGCTTAATTGATATGAGTTTTGGCAGAAGGTTGAGTAGATTTAATATAAAGATCAAGGCTTCTACACAGGGAGAAGACACGGACAAGAAACAAAAAAGATAGCAGCCTTCAACATTACATCTCTCTCATCTTTAAAGCTACTGACCAGTTCAATTAATTCACAGAAAATTAAGTTCAACTCTTTTGTAATATTTGATCCATTAGAACTTAATTATTTGTGACTCTTGTACTATTAGCGAGTTTTTACTCCTAATCTATATCTCGATTTTTATTAACAAATTAAGAAAAGTTCATGTCGATTTTCTAATTTGTTTTTATTAACTTGATATTACTCTGTACTGATTTTGTAACAACCATCAAGTTTAGTATACCGTTATATTTAACTTGAATTTTGTTTCAATTAATTCCGCACAAATTTGTCTAAACTAAATTTTATTTAACGGACAAATTTATTTAAAAAGATAAGGATTGTATTCAACCCCCCCTTCTACAATCTCAACGGACCTAACACTCTCACAAATAACAGATGTACCAGACACACCATAATAATGCCAGATGTACCAGAAAAATAGATGTAAAACCCTTCTACCTCAGATTTTACCCTAAATGGGCAATCAACAACTCCGAACATTTAACAAGTTCAAACAATGTTGAAACTTGCTGTGTGGAACCGGCTTGGTGAGCATATCAGCTGGGTTATTAACAGTACCCACTTTGCTCACCTTAATTCTCTTGGGAGGCACCCCATAATTAGCTCTCCTTGATCTATCAAGAGCCAAACTGTGCTAATTCACTACTGGTAATGATGAAACTAATGACTCTGACTCTGACTGTGGTTGTTGAACTTCATGTTGTGTATCACTCTCATCTTGAGTGACTCCCTGCTCCACCTGTTTCTCAACACCACCACTTTCTAAAACAATAGTAGACTTCACAGTAGGGTTGAACATAGAATTTTCATCAAAGACTACGTTTCTACTCAGTATAACCCTATTTTCAGATGGAGATCAGATTCTATAACCTTTAACCCCATCCTCATATCCTACAAATATTCCCTTTTTAGCTCGTGGCTCCAATTTTCCCTCATTTACATGATAATAAACAATACAACCAAAAACTCTTAGATAAGAGTAATCATCAGGCTTACCAGACCATTTCTCAATAGGAGTTTTGAGATTAATACCTGTGTGAGGTCCACGATTAATCAAATAACACGTTGTACTAACCGCCTCTGCCCAGAATCTTCTAGTTAGTCCAGCATTAGAAAGCATACACCTAGCTCTCTCTAGAAGTGCCTGATTCATACGTTCTGCTACACCATTCTGTTGTGGTGTATCCCTGACTGTATGATGCCTAGAAATCCGCTCATTCTTGTATAATTTTGCAAACAGACGAGCAAAATTCTAGGCCATTATCAGTTCGCAGCCTCTTAATCTTCTTCCCTGTTTGATTTTCCACTAGCGCCTTCCACTGTTTGAAAACCTTAAAGTCTTCACTTTTGTGCTTTATGATAAACAACCAAGTCATTCTTGAGAAATCATCGATCATTAAAACAAAATATCTGTGACTCCCTAAAGACTCCACTCGGGAAGGACCCCAACAATCAGAATGGATGTAATCAAGTGTGCCTTTTGTTCAGTGGGTTGCTTTAGGAAACTTGCTGCGATGTAGCTTTCCAAAAACACAATATTCAGACTTGTGACCTTATGACCACAAAGAAGATCAGCTTTTGACAAAAATCGCATCCCCCTTTCACTCATGTGACCAAGCCTCATGTGCCACAACCTGGTCATATTTTCCTTTTAAATTTCCGAGGACGCAACAGCAACAGATGCTGTTAACGTGGAACCTTGAAAAAGATACAAGGTACCACGTTTAACACCTTTTAGAACCACATCAGAACCCTTGCAGACATGTAAAACTCCACCTTCACCTTGAAAACTGAAACCCTTGCTGTCTAACATACTCAAAGATATCAGATTGTTTGTCATAAGTGGAACATGCCTAACATCATTCAATGTGCAGAAATTTCCATCATGTGTCCGAAGTTTAACCGAGCCTATTCCAACCGTCTCACAAACAAAACTGTTAGCCATAGAGATTTTGCCACCGTCTAGTTGCTCAAAGGTTGTGAACTACTCCCTGCACGAACATACATGATAAGACGCTCCAGAATCAAGAATCCACACATCAGAGTGATGCGTGTGCTCATCAGCAACTAGAGCAATATCTTCTTCAGAATTGATATCAGCTACAGCAACAGTATCTGTCAATTTATCATGTTGCTTCTTTTTCTTGGGACAGTCAGATTTTCAGTGTCCCTTCTTTTTACAATAATTACATATATCATTAGGTTTTGAACCCTTAGGAACTGATTTCTTCCCCGACTTTCCATGTCCATTACTCCCACTGGCTACTAATCTAACAACCTGATTATCTGCACCTGTACCAGCCACCTTATCGCGTAGCTCTCTAGTATGGACAGAAAATCTAACCTACTCTAGAGAAATAGTATCTTTGCCAACAATAAACGATTGCATAAAATTCACAAACGATAATGGCAAAGAAACTAACAGAATTAAAGCAGCATCCTCATCTTCAACTTTAACATCAATATTACGCAATTCTAATAAAATTGTGTTTAACTGATCTAAGTGACCTCGAAGAGGCATACCTTCTTGCAATCGCAGACTAAACAGACGTTGCTTCAGAAGCAACTTATTTGTTAAAAACTTTGTCATGTAGAGACCTTCAAGCTTCAACCACAGACTAGTCGCAGTATCCTCCACCGCGACTTCAGTAATAATATCATCTGCAAGACACAACAAAATTGTTGAGTGTGCCTTTTCTTCTAGACTGGCCATCTCAGCACTTTCAGGATCCGTCATCGATTTCTTTTTCAACGGGCCCAGAGCCCCTGTTGCTTTAACAAAGCACGCATCTTGATTTGCCACAGACTGAAACTATTCCTCCTAGTAAATTTGTCGACCATCACGTTAATACCACCAGACATCTTTTTCACCGAACACCAAGCTCTTGATACCAGTTTGTTATAATGGAAGGTAGAAAGATTATAATAAACGTAAAAAGAAGAACACAAATAGGTAGAAGAGAAAAGTTTTATATCTCTTGAGGATACAGATTACAGCATACAGCTAAAGATTTAGATCTAGATTATCGATTCAGATTACCGATTCTGATCTAGATTACAGATTCAGATTACAGAATACTGATTCTGATTACAGACGACGTTTATGTTAGACTGACTGCTACGTTATGCCCTAGAGAGTTTATATAACACTCTCTAGACGGTTACAGAAAAGCCCAGAAAAATATGCCCATAACAGATAAAACACACTGCGCCTCAGGTCCTGAGCTTCATGCTTGAAATATCTCTGTTTGGTTCAGGCCCTGAGCCTCCTAGCTCAAGTCCTGAGTTTCCCCTAGCATATAACAGAAAATACCCGAAATCCTAATGATTTGGGGCATTACAGATTCAAGGCATATTCTAACAATAACTTTGATTATTGTGTATTACATATTCCATGATAATGGCGAATCTATTTTGGAAAAAAAAATATTTGCGATTTTCGATCTTTTATCTTATTAAATAAAATTAAAAAAAATATGTGTAATAATTATTAATAATTCTTTTTTTAGCTAAAACTATTACCTTTTTTATTTCTTAAATAATTATTCAATTTACTTTTTAGGCAAAATATATTATCATTGCTAAATCGGTGATGGCCCTGAATAATCAAATTTTGGGATCAATTGACCCAAAATACTGATTCTGAAAAATTGGCCCTAAATATCGTACGCCTTATCCTTCAAATACGCTACATCGTGTAACGTATCTTGATATTACGGTATTGGGTCGTTCGTGTCTTCATGTTACGGAAGAGTGGTGAAATGTCTCAAATACACAACTACGTCCTTCAAATACGCTACATCGTGTAACGTATCTTTATGTCACGCCTTAAGCAATGTATCTTTATGTCACACGCGTCAAGCAAAGGCGTATGCCCCTACGTGGCCCACACCCATAACAGCGAGCTCTGGCGACCAAAATGGCGATTCAGGCAATTTTTTGACCATTTTTTCTGTTCACACATTTCCCGACGTTTTCCAATATCATGTTATACACCATTCGAATCGTCTTTCGACGAGCTCGTACAAGTCTCTATGGGGCCAGATTCCGTTAAATAGATTGGGTAAAATGCAGAGCAAGGTATGCTGATCGTCTTGGTGTGCTCGGAAGGAGTAGAGGTGGCCGAAGCGAGGCGAAGAGATTGGAGAGAGGCGAGAGATGAATGAGAGACGGGATAGAGATGGTGAACAGTGACTATGGGATACGGTGCACGATGTTCCGCATCCCGTCGATAGAAAGGGCCAAAAATCTTAAAATCAATATTTTGGGCCACTAAGTCTTAAAAATGATTATTTTGATAATTTTCTTTTGCTAAATTTTAATTTTCCAAATATATCCTATTTATTAAAATAAAATATTAATGATATTAAGAATTTTTTTCCCGGCTAAAATGTATGTATTATCTTTTCTATATATTCTAACTTCTTTTCTAGAGAAAGAAATATCACGGATAACATATATGTAATTATTATTAAATCATATCATATGAAAATTTTAAGTTTAATAGTGTATTTTAAAATTTTCAATAATAAATTATATAAAAAATTATTAATATTAAAAAAATCGTATATCTGACTAGTAATCTTATTATACCTATCGCTACAATTTGTCATAAACATCTTTTCTTTTTTATATATAATACGCCAACATGGTGAAAAAATTGTGAGACTTTTTAATCTCATAAAAAGACATTTTTACCCTTGCAACTTATTTCCCATATTGTACATTTGTACTGTCCAGGAATGAAATTGCCGAGCTTCTTTTTGCGGTCACGACGCTTAGGGATTGGAAAATTGGCTGTTGACGTCTCTGGTCGATCGTGTTCGTATGGTTGAGAATCTCGATTATTCCCGACTCCCATGTAACTGTATGCTCTACTCCATCTATTCTAATTTCCCTCTTTCTGTCTGCCGTGTGGTTTCATCTTCCCGCCCCGACAACTGTGTTGGTGATTCGATGGAGCCCAATATGAGGCTTATGTGCCCGATTCGGGTTGATAAAAGCCCAGGTTTGTTATAATATTAGATACTAGATTTTATTTTAAAATTGGGTATGTGAGTATATCTTGTACCTTGTTATAGTCTAGCTTTGATCAAGAATACAACTTATGGTGATATTAATTTGGTTCAGTATAGGCCGCATTCATTTTTTCTCTGCTGTGAAACAGTATACTATGGTAAATTTAAATCTGTAATGTGAGTTTGGAGAGTGATTTGTATGAATTTTAGCTTGATGCTATGGATACAATATATGCTCCCATCACAATTTATATGAATTTTGGCTTTATACTATGGATACATTATCTGCTATCATCACAACTGCCACATAGATACGTGTTGCATTACATATGCTTAGACTGATATGTTCTTCTTTGTGTGATTAAAATTAAATATGGAAATTGCTCTATTTTCTAATGTGTCCACAAAAAAATTGAAGATAGGGATGCTCCGACACGAGAGAGCCCGTCCTCCAACACCGGTAACTGAGGAGGTTTTGGAGTGTAGGAGATTGTCAAGGGAGAAGAGAGATTGTCAAGGCAGAGGGTTAATTCTTCCCGGTCAAAGAGTAAGCTATAGCTAAAATGTTGTGCTCTATATCATTGTTGTGAAGTCGGGCCATTATTTCTTTATGTTCACTATGAAAAATGGGTAGGTTGCCACATAGCGTCCACCAAGTATCACTAATCCCATAACGGTGTGGCTTGAAATTAAATTCATGTTTCATACCCTATATCAATTATTGTAGTACATTTGTACTGTCCAGGAATGAAATTGCCGAGCTTCTTTTTATGGTCACGACGCTTAGGGATCGGAAAATTGGCTATTGACGTCTCTGGCCGATCGTGTTCGTATGGTTGAGAATCTCGATCTCGATTATTCCCGGCTCCCATGTAACTGCATGCTCTACTCCATCTATTCTAATTTCCCTCTTTCTGTCTGCCGTGTGGTTTCACCTTCCCGCCCCGACAACTGTGTTGGTGATTCGATGGATCCCAATATGAGGCTTATGTGCCCGATTCGGGTTGATAAAAGCCCAGGTTTGTTATAATATTAGATACTAGATTTTATTTTAAAATTGGGTATGTGAGTATATCTTGTACCTTGTTATAGTCTAGCTTTGATCAAGAATACAACTTATGGTGATATTAATTTGGTTCAGTATAGGCCGCATTCATTTTGAAAGGCAGAGTGTATTAACTTGTAACACTATAACTAATGTAACTCAATTAAAAGAAAAGATACTTAACCAGAAGACAATCAAGAACAAGAAGTCACAAGAAATCAACGCTAAATGAAGACAAGGTAATTGATACAATTGAACATGTTAACTATGATCAAGCCAAGAAGAAATCATTGAGAGAAGTTCAAGTCAAAGTTGTTCAGGCCTCAGTGATTTGAGAATTCGAGATTCAAGATCATAACTATCAGTATCAACAAGACCAATTGATTTCAAGTGAACAAGAAGGAAAGCAAATATTGGAAAGCCAAGTTACTAAGTGAATATGGTAATTTATTCAAGAAGCAGAAACACTATCAAGACTAGTCACTTATGAACCAGACCAGTGCATCAAGTGTCAGGACATTGATAGCAAGTTTATGTCAGTAATAAAGATCCATGTTCAAGAGCTTGCTGAAGAATAAAGAAGACATGAAGATATCACAAGCTCAAGATGTGCATTGAAGTTTCAAGTTGAAGACCAGAATATTTTCTAAGTACTAAATGTTCTGGATGGCCAAGTAGAATATTTCTAAGTAGAAGTTCGACTTAGAAATTTCGAGATGGCTAAGTAGAAATTCTCAAGTAGAAGTTCTACTTAGAGTGCAGCTTCAACATGACACATGGCATCTTCTGATTGGCAGATTTCCAAGCTTTCAAGATAAGGCAAGATTTATGTGGACATCATTGGGCCACGTACATCTTAGTCTTTGAAGACTACAGGACATAGATTATATGTAGTATAAATAGAAGCACTTGTGTAATGTTTTAGTTAGTGAGCAATATTGAGAAAAACACAAGAAAAAGAGAGAGAGTATATTCACAGAGCTTAGAATCATTCACTTCTCTCTGAACTTCTGTTATACTTTGTAATGAATGTTGTAGCAACCTTTTCAAGTTATATATAAAGAAATATATTCCTTGAATCTGTGTGTTCATTTATTGCATCGTATTTATTGCTTCTCATAATCGAAAAGTTGTATTCACCCCCCCCTCTACAACACATTTGGACCTAACAATTGGTATCAGAGCAGATGTTTAACATACAAAACATAGATCCTTGTGTTTGGTAGAAGAATCGTGAGTTTTCATTTTCTAGATCTACTTTTCATTTTTTCGAAAAGTGTGCTTTAATTCGTTTCCAGTGAAAACTCATCCGGGAAAAATTATTTAAATACTCCAGGTGTGATTATTTGGCTTGGGTGTATTTTAATTAATTTTTGTGAATTAATCTGGGTTCATTGATATTTGGTGTTCTTGAGTGTTCATCATCTGTTCTTGTCAAAGAAGATAACCCAACAACTTTTTGATCTCCTTTTTCAAACAAATAAGATAGTCAAAAAGGTGTTTTTGTACTTTTGATTTGATTATTATTCCTTGGCCGAAAGCAAAAGAAAGTGTACTCAGTGCTTAGCAAGTGGGTTAGTTACTTTCGGTGTGTAAAGTAATCAAAAGTCAAAAAGGTGATATTGTTTATTCAATATTAAAGTAATCTGCAGAAAAATTTATTCTAAGGACAAAAGTTCTACATAGAATTTCGACTTGAGATTTTCTACATAGAATTTCGACTTGGACAATTTCTACTTGGTGAATTTCGACTTGGACAATTTCTACTTAGAGAAATTTCGACTTGAGCAAAATTTCTACTTAGAGAAATTTCGACTTGGCAGAAGTTCTACATAGATATTCTACATAGCCTAGTCTTGGGTACTTAGAAACTTTTGGTGACCAGATTTGAGATGGCTCCTAAAAATTCTTTCAAGATCCCAATGTTCAACCGAGATCACTATGAAGAATGGGTTTTCAGAATGAGACTCTACTTAGAGACTATTAACCCTGAGTATCTGGAAGTCCTTGAAAAGGGTAAATTTGTTCCAATGAAAGCTATTCCTGAGCGTACGGAAGGAGAGGAGGTTATACCTGCTCGGTCTGAGCCTAAAAAGGCAGTGGACTTTACGGATGCTGACAAGGAGCAAATAGCTTATGATACTTCTGTAAGACAAACCTTGATGGAATCTCTTGATCATGAAATGTTCAACATAGTCAAAGGTTTGAATACAGCAAAGAAGATTTGGGACAAGATAGAAGTTGTCATGGAAGGATCTGCAGAGGTTAGAAGCAACAAGACACTTATACTCAAGATGGAGTATGACACCTTTAGAATACGAAAAGGAGAAAGCATAACAGATGTCTATCTACGATTCAGTCAGTTGGTATTGGATTTGAATCTGAGAGGTGTAACTCTCCCCATGGTTGAAACCAATACGAGATATCTGAGGAACCAGCCAAAGAGCATTGAACATAGGGTCTACGCAATCAGAGAAACCAGAGATTTGCATACAACTTCTCTGGAAGAATATTATGGAATTCTAAAGACCTATGAGCTGGAGACACTTCAAGATCAAGCATGGGACAACGATTCAAAAGGAAAAGAAACTGCATCAGGATTAGTTGCTGATGAGGAAGAGTCTAAGAAGGCAATGGTTGCAGCAAAGCCTAAATCATCACCTGCACCTCATCAAGTTGATAATGATGACGAGTGTGCATCTAACAGTGACGATGACTACTTCACCCAAGAAGAGCTGGACAACATGGACGATAGTGTCGTGGCATACATGGCAAGGAAGTTCAGCAACATGAGATTCAGAAAGAGCAACCGACCACAGAGAAATTCTTCATCTTATTATCGGGCTGCTAAGGGTGGTGGTAGTTCGTCAGGCTACCAAGGTAAAGGCAAGAGTACCAGCTACAAATCTCCGTTGGATTTCAAAATGAAGTTCAAATGCTATAACTGTGGTGAACCTGGACATTTTGCCTCGGACTGCAAAAAGCCTAAACAGACTTATCCAAAAGAGACATTTGAAGCCCTCAAAAGCAAGTATGAATCGCTGGTAAAAGAAAAACATGGTAAAAGAGCTTTAGTAGTAACAGAAGGAAGAGCTTGGGATGATTCAGATGAGGAAGATGTTACTCATGTAGCAAACTTTGCGCTCATGGCTGAGACATCAGAGGAACCAGAGGTACCAGTTCTAACCCTTAAAGTAGAAATGTCTATTGATGATTATAAGGAACAGAACGGGGCTCTTAGCGAAGAGATCTACATGTTATGCAAAAGCCTAGACACTTCTCAAAAGGAACAGAAAACACTTGTCGCCAAAAGCAGAATGCTTGAGGCAAAAGTGGAAGAGTTAGAGGCTGCTTGCACTGTAGATACTTCCCTAAGAGATTTTATTAAATCTTTGGAACACAAGCTCGTCCTTAAGGAAGAAATAGAATCATGTTTAAGGAACAAACTAGCTGAGTTAGAAACTAAATGTGAAGCTTACAAACTAGCTGCTAGTAAAGTGTATGTAGATAATGACGTATTTAAGAAGATAACTGGAGTAGGTGTAGGACTTGATTATTCTAATCTTTCTAAGAAAGATGGGAAGAGACCTATTGACTCTAGTTCCAGTGACATTAAAAATGAAATTCCTAGCATTTTTAAACCTTCTGTCAAACCCATCTACAAACACCTTGTTCCTAGAATAGAAGAAGAAGAGACTGAATTGATAGCTAGATATGAGATCGAGATGGAAGATCGTCAGAAAGCACAACCTATAACTCCTATCAAACAAGTTAAAATCAATTTTCCTAGAGATGAATCTAGACTAGGAATAGGAGCTAAGGCTGTTAAACAACAAGGGAAGAAAGGCATAAAAGAGGTTAAGGCTGAACGAATAAAGAAAGCATGTTATCACTGCAAATCTACTGAACATCTTTCTTATGCATGTAAAGATAACATAAATGTTCCTGCTGCACATGCCATGCCTGTCACACATACAATGAATAATCTGCATCAGAATCATGCACAGTGTGGTCAACCTAATTGTATGTCATGCACTTTTAATGTCATGCAAACTTTTGTGAATTTAATGAATGCATCTAGCCAGTCATGCTTAAATACTGCTGCTAGTTCAAACATCAAGAAAAAGCATGTGAGAGCCAAGACTGTCAGTCCTCCTAAAGTTAGGAGTGACAAACCTTCTCCTAGGACTGATAAATATGTCAAGTCTGAGAAAGGAAAGGAGAAAGTCGAGAGCTCTAGTAATGTTAAGAAAAGTGCATCTCCTGTTGTTAAATCTGTTGATTCTAAATCTTATCGAAAAGCCGGGCCCAATCAAAGTTGGGTTCCGAAGAAAGTCTAATCAATCTGTTATTGCAGGGCATTAAGCAAAAGGGAAATAAAGTTATATGGGTGCTAGACAGCGGAGCATCGAGGCATATGACTGGAAACAAGTCCCTGCTTACAGAGTTGGTTATGAAAGCTGGCCCTTATGTTACCTTTGGAGATGACAGCATAGGTATGACAAAGGGATATGGCAAACTGAAAACTGGCAATGTCATCATTGAAGATATTTCCTATGTTGAGGGATTAAAGCATAATTTGTTGAGTATCAGTTAATTCTGTGACAAAGGTTACGAAATTGTCTTCAACAAGAAAGGTGTATCAATCACTCACATCAAGGAAGGTTCATTAGCTTTGAGAGGAGTTCGAAAGGCAGATCTTTTTGTTGCAGACATGGATTCAGCAAATCAGAATGAAGTCACCTGTTTCTACAGCAAAGCTTCGGATGATGAAAGCTGGTTATGGCACAAAAAGTTATCTCACTTAAACTTCAAAACGATGAATGCTCTCGCGAGGCGAGAATTGGTGAGAGATCTACCTCAAATGGAGTTCGCTCCGAAAGGACTCTGTGAAGCCTGTGAAATGGGAAAGTCGAAGCGAACCTCGCATAAAAGCAAAGAAATTTCTAGTATCACTGAGCCTCTGCAACTTCTTCATATGGATTTGTTTGGCCCAGTGAATGTCCTATCTTTGTCTAGGAAAAGATATGCATTGGTAATCGTGGATGACTTCTCTAAGTATACATGGGTATTGTTCGCAATGACGAAAGACGAAGTACCTTTCCTAATCATTGATCACATCACTCAAATTGAGAATGTTTCAACACTTACTGTGAAGACGATTAGATCAGACAATGGCACTGAATTCAAAAACGCAGTGCTAAATGACTTCTGTGTATCTAAAGGAATACGTCGTCAGTACTCAGCCCCTAGAACTCCACAACAAAATGGAGTAGTTGAAAGGAAGAATAGAACATTGGTTGAAGCAGCAAGAACTTTGTTGTGTGATTCGAAACTTCCTCTGTACTTCTGGGCAGAAGCAGTGAGTACCGTGTGTTACACTCAAAATCGATCCTTGATTATAAAAGATAAAGAAAAGACACCATGTGAGCTAATGAACGGAAGAAGACCAACAATCAAATACTTTCATGTCTTCGGAGCAAAATGCTATGTACTTATAGATGATGAAAATCTAGGCAAATTTGCAGCAAAAGCTCGTGAAGGAATCTTTGTTGGTTACTCCACAGATGTGGTAGCAGCTTATAGGGTGTTCTTAGTGAATGATCGAAAAGTGACTGAAAGCTACAACGTCAGATTCGACGATACCAAACTCTCATCAATTTCAAGAGATTCTAGTGAACCTGAGTCCCTAAAATTTCAAAATCTGGACTTAGAAGAACTTGAAGATGAACCTGAGTTAGTTGTCCCATTAAATGTTCCAAGTGTACGTGAAGAACCTGAGTCTAGTGAACAAGCTAATTCTACAAGATCAGGAGAGACATCTTCAGTACGAACCGGCAACAACTCAGGGGGAGTAAATAGCAGCTCAAGGACTACTGTTCAAGGCTCGAGTCGAGTTGACTCTAGTTCTGTAGGAGCTGGCACTAACTCAGGGGGAGTTAGTGAAAGTGATCAAAGTAGTCAGCACCACAACTCAGAAAGTCACGCTGAATCATCAAGACAATTTCCAAGAGAACGGGTATGGAATAGAGACCATCCGTTTGAATTAATTATTGGTGATCCAGATGCTGGTGTGTCTACTAGAAGAAATGCAAGAGCTGACCTGGCTAATATTTGCTTATATTCTGGGTTCTTATCCAAGCTTGAACCTAAAGAAATAGAAGAAGCTCTTGGTGATGCTGATTGGGTGATTGCAATGCAAGAGGAACTCAATCAGTTTGAAAGGCAGAAAGTGTGGAAACTGGTACCCCGACCAAATAACAAGTCAGTAATTGGAGCTAGGTGGGTATTCAGAAATAAAATGGATGAAAACGGACTTGTAACACGAAACAAGGCTCGTTTGGTTGCAAAAGGTTATTCTCAGCGAGAAGGAATTGATTATGATGAGACCTATGCACCAGTTGCAAGACTTGAGGCAGTCAGGATGTTTTTGGCATTTGCAGCACATAAGAACTTCAAGGTTTTCCAGATGGATGTGAAAAGTGCCTTCCTGAACAGAGAGTTAGAAGAAGAAGTGTATCTGGAACAGCCGCCTGGCTTCATTGATCCAGAACTTGTAGATTTTGTGTATCTTCTCTTCAAATCTGTCTATGGCCTCAGGCAATCCCCAAGATGTTGGTATGAAACCCTATCCGTATTCTTAATTGAAAGTGGCTTTACTAGGGGAGTAATTGACAAAACATTGTTCTATAAAATGTGAAGAATGATTTAATACTTGTTCAAGTCTATGTGGACGATATAATCTTCGGGTCATCGAATGAGCGCTTGTGCGAGAAATTTGCTAAGCTAATGCAAGACAAATACGAGATGAGCATGATGGGAGAGCTGTCTTTCTTCCTTGGATTACAGATCAGTCAGAGAAAAGATGGTATCTTTATCTGTCAATCCAAGTACGTCAGAGATTTACTCAAGAAGTATAATCTAGAAGATGCATCAGCAGCTAAGACTCCCATGGCAACAGCCACGAAGCTTGATGAAGACAAATCAGGTAAATCAGTTGACATCACAAGCTATCGAGGTATGATTGGCTCACTTCTCTATTTAACTGCAAGTAGACCGGATATAATGTTCGCGACTTGTTTATGTGCAAGGTTCCAAGCGGATCCTAGAGAATCACATCTCATAGCCGTCAAAAGAATTTTTAGGTATCTCAAGGGCACACCAAATCTAGGAATTTGGTACCCAAGAGATACAGGTTTTAATCTAATTGGCTATACGGATTCAGACTATGCAGGTTGCAGGATTGATAGGAAAAGCACATCTGGTGCTTGTCAATTTCTTGGCAGAAGATTGGTGTCCTGGAAAAGTAAAAAGCAACATACAGTATCTACTTCTATTGCTGAAGCTGAGTACATTGCTGCTGGAAGCTGTGTAGCTCAAATACTGTGGATGAGGAACCAATTGAAGGATTATGGCATGGAGCACAAGAAAATTCCAATTATATGTGACAACACAAGTGCCATTGCCATAACCAACAATCCTGTAGATCACTCAAGAACCAAGCACATCGACATCAGGTATCACTTCATAAGAGAACATGTCGAGGAGGGGACTGTGGAGCTACATTTTGTGCCCACAATGCAACAAATTGCAGATATATTCACCAAACCTCTTGATGAAGTAACATTCAATAGGTTGGTTGGTGAATTGGGAATGCTTAACACAAGTTAGTAAAGCCTTCTATCTGTAAAATCCATGGTTATGTTTGTATATGCAAGCTATTTAATCATTATGCGTTTAGACTTTAAAATGCCTAATTAATGATTATTATAGGGTGCATATAGTGTGATTTTGCATGAATTCAGTGTGTTTTAAGTGTCTTTTATAGCACAAATCCTTGAATTTATGCTTGTTAGATTGCATGAACATAGGGGGAGTTAAATTCATAATATTCTAAATATTGCATGATTTTTAGATGAATTTACCTGTGTTTTTCATGTAATTAGAGGCCTTAGAATTATCAAGGAATGTTTTAATTATGTCATATATTAAAATCCTTGAATTGATATTTATATTAATTTGACAAAATTAATTGTTGAGTTTTTCAAAGAAAAATTGTCAAATTATTCTAAGTATCTTCAAAATTTCGAGTTAGTCACTATCTCGAAACTCATCTTGAAATTCTACTTGAATTTCGATTTGAGCTTCCAGAGTGAAGTTTTGAAAATTCTAAGTCTGGGAAAAATTTCGAGTTAGCCTCTATCTCGAAATTTATCTCGAAATTCGACTTAGAGTTCGACTTAGAGTTACCAGTGTGCCTATTTATTTATTATCTTCAAAATATTCGAGATAAAGTCTATCTCGAACTTCATCTCGAAATTGAGATGTGGTTTCCATTATTGGGGATATTTTGAAATGATCTGAGAAAATAATTCGAGTTAGTCAAATAATTTCGAGTTAGTCTCTATCTCGAAACTCAACTCGAATTTCGACTTGATGTTCGAGATAGAGCTCTCAGTTGGTTTTAAGGGGATTTTTCGAGTTAACTCCTAACTCGAAGTCTATCTCGAATTTCTCCTTAAATTTCGAGATAGGTTTCCCTAGTAATGTTAGTGGTTTGTGCTGTTTACATGGTCATTTATAAGTTAAATGGTAAAGTTTTTCGAGTTAACAGCTATCTCGAACTCTATCTCGAAGTTCGACTTAAAAAGTTCGAGATAGACTTCGAGATAGACTTCGAGATAGACTTCGAGATAGACATCGAGATAGAATTTCGACTTGAGTTCTCCCTGTATGTACTTAGTTTTCATATTTTTTAACAGGGATACTTTAGTCATTTCACATTAATGTCTATATATACATATCTAACTCGATCTTTTCTTTCACTTTTACCTAATAGAGTTTTACAGCCGCCCCATATACATACAAGCGATTTCATAGTTTCAAATCATTGTTCGTGATTTTTGTGACTAATCTCATACGGACAACGAATTAATGCCCATTTTTAGACTGCTATAACTTGTGTGTTACCATTAATCTCTGTTCTTGTGTGTTTGTGTCACTGTTCATCTTTCTTGAGATATATACACACGTATATACACACACAATTTCACAGATCTGTTCAAAAACGATTTTACACACGCACACTTCACTGTTAAAGCAGATTTAATCATTGGTTTGAAACTTGCCTTCCATTAACTGTTACTTGAATCCCGTAGTTTAATTTCTCAAAAAGGGACTTTTGTGTTCTTGATAAATTAAAAGGGATATAACGGTTAATTCTTTAATTAATTGTTTTTCGAAAATTAAAAATTAAAATTCACATCTTTTTAAAGAAAAACTTTTAATTAAAATGGCTCACCAATTTTCACTTGCCAAAAACAATTTTTATAATATTTCTACGGAAATTGGTGATCAACTCCCGCGCTTTAAGTCTTGGATACGATTTCTCAATTTGTATTCCAAAGCTAGCGATGCTTTTACTGCTAAACCTACACTAGTGCATGATGCTTTACAGCAATTATGGACTAGTGCGGTTTCTTTTGGGAGCAAATCAACCCCCTTTGGTTTCAGGTTTACCTTAGCGGGTCAGGAATATGTGGTGACTGAACAAATTGTCAACAAGGTTCTGGGATTCCCCATTAAAGATGCTTATGACCCAGAACCTACAGCTGCAGAACGCCTCAGATTCTTTGAAGAAATAGGGTGTTATCCTCCGACTGGCCGGATCACTGGAAACATCCAAAAACAATTTCTTCATGTGGAATGGAATTACTTTTTCGAGGCCATCACAAGATGTTTTCGGGCACGAGAAAGCGATTATCATCAAATTTCCATTCCCATGCAAAACCTTGGAATTGCCCTAGCAAGAGAGCTGGATATAAATTATGGACGAATAGTTCTCTCTGAGATAGTGGTTGTGATGGGATCTCCTGCAAGCAGAGACCTCAACACCACAGATGTTGTCTGCTGGTTTCCTCGGTTCCTACAGATGCTGATCAATGGTTTAGTACCGAAGGATGCTCTTGCAGTTAGACGGAGTTTTGCCAGGGGTCCAACATCTGCACCGCTAGGGATGGGCACTAAGTCACTTTCAACAGTTGAAAATCAGGATAAACATCATGGAAAACCGATGTCTATTCCTGATACCTTACAACAGTGGCTTACATATGATGAGGGAGTTACCACTATGATGGAATTCTCGCAAGTTTCATCACATGCTCAGAATCGGTCTGCTCATGCTGAGGCATTTGAAGAGATTCCTGATGAACAAAGCGGTGATGAACAAGGTAATGAATCAGGTAATCTCTCTCTACATTCTATTAATTCCTCTTCCTATGTTTCTGATTCCCGGACCCAAGAGACTGCTAGCCCGCAGGATCTATCCCAGGGTGAGAGCTATATTTCTAATTCCTTGTCACCTAAGTCACCGGAATCCAAACAGCCAGCACATATAGATGTAGGAAATGATGAGGAGAGTGACCCCGAAGAGCAGCCTCTTACTCGAAAGAAAGCCAAAATTTCTCATGCTGCTACTTCTAAACCTCAATCAAACCCTAGAGTGTCACACGCAACCACTCCACCTCACGTGAGTGGTTCACCCCTTGAACAATCTGCACATAGGGATTTTGATTTTGATGATGAGTATGTACCTCTTGAAGATGCTGTTACTTCAAAAGGACATGAAGCTTTAAAAACTTCAGCCGTACCTTCACCGGTACGTACTGATGCTACAAAGAGGATCGGTTCTGATGTCGTACAAGAACACTTTGTAGCCACTCAGCCTGAGATTCCAACTCAGGAACAAACAGCAATTGATCCCATAACTGCAAATTATATTTCTTATCAAGTTTCTGCAGGTACTGCTTCATATTTTGGATCATTTATTGAAGATATACACGAGCGTGAGACAGGGAGTGTGTGTGAGAGGTTAGGGAGAGAGGGACCTTCATTTTTAAGGCCCGAAACCGAGCGCCAAATACCAACAGAACGAGTATTAGAGCGAGGTCACCTAAACCAAACACCGTCCCTTAATTCTGAAAATCTTGAATCTCGTTTGTCTTCTATGGAAAATCAAATGAAGCAGTTTGGGCAGTCAATGGGGCAGTTAGGGATGAATGTTGGAAATAATCAAAGGGCACTTGACGACTACGCAGCCCGAATGGCAAGTCAAGCTACAGCCTTTACTGTTTTGACAAATCAGGTAAATGACTTGGGCCATGCTGCTGGTGTCTTGGGAAACACCCTGAATGACAGGATGGGAGCAATGGAGCTTACAATGGATAATCTGGCTGTAGAGATAAGCAGAGTTATGTTCGCAATCAGAAGTTTTGTGCCCCAGGAATGTTTCGCGCCGCAACAACCTCCCCCCGATGCTGGTACAGGTGGTACTAGTGGAGCAGGAGCCTATGGTTCAGGGTTTGAAGATTTTGATGCAGCTGGTGGATCTGGAGACCAGGGTGGAGTTCAGGATAACTCACCTAAGGGGGAGAGTATAAAGGAGACGAGACAGCAGGGAGTTCAAATCGAAGAAATTCAAGAACATGCTGATCTTGTCAGAGAAATTGAAGTTGAGCCGTCTGTTGAAGAAGAGGCTCTGAGGAGGAAAAAGGGTAAGGCAATAATGGTTGAGCAAGATGAACCATTCATTGACCTAAGTCATCAAGAAAAAGTACAGGAGGTAATTGATTCAGATTCTGATATGGAAGACGCACCTTTGAAACATGCTATAAAGAGATCATTGAAAGATCAAGGTGGCGGTGCTGGGATGTCTGTCGGAAAGCCTGAAGAAATTACTGTTGATGAAGAAACCCTTGAAGCTCAACAGTTAGCCTTAGATCAAGCTGAGTTCTTTAAAATGAAGGCAATGCAAGATCGTGCTGCGTTTCAGGAAAAGAAAGCGGAGCTACAAGGGAAGCAGTACGATTATGAGCTTGCAAGGCTAGCTGATCCTCAAATTGATCTGGACAATAGAAGGATAGGGCAGAAGTGGGATGACGCAAGAAAGATATTGATGGGACCATGTACAAAAGGAGATCATAACAAGGAAGCAGATGATCTGTTCTACCACCTAAATTTGCAGAATCCAATGGCTGCTGACTACATAAATGCTTTAAAGAGATTAATTTCTAAAGTCAGGGTTGGATACAATTCAACGCAAAAGGAGTGGCAGGTTATTTTGTCTTTCACAGAAGGAGTCCCGATGTCTTTCATGTATGTGGATGATCAATTCATGACGAGAAGATCTGCATCAGAGTTGTTCTTGCTAGCAACAAAAATTCAATACTCTCATTCTGAGAATCTAAGCATTCTGTATAGGGATCAGTTAATGCAGCTAGCAGAGGACAAGGGTCCAGAATTCTCAGCATATCCAAATGTTGTCCGGATGGTGGTTGACAGTAAATTGAAGAGGGTGAGCTTGGAGGAAAAGGACTTAATGGAACTTTCAGTGGAATCTCTTAAGGCCGTCTGTAGGCAGATGATGGGTAAGGGATTCGCTTCTGAGCTTAAAGATAAATCAGTGAAGATCATTGAAAGTGTCATACTCAAGAAGAGCAATGAGGTGTGGAAGTGTGATGTCATTGCTCCAAACCCTCTTGATAATGTGAAGATTGAACCAGAGCTGATAGAGAGGAATTGGAATATTCTTCAAGCAATGAAGAATGTTGATGAAGCTCTGAATCTTCCTACTAGAGAACTGGAACAAGGAGAGATAAGGGAGGCAGTTGGAGTTCTAGGAAGAGACAGTGTATACTGGATACACTCTTTTGTTGATAATACGGCTGATGCCTTAGTATTCATAGATGCAGACCAGAATCAAACATTCTTGCATATGAGTAGACAATGGCTGCTGCAGACTCAAGATGCTGCATTTCTGGAGAAAGTGTTATATGTGTTCAAATGGGAAGATGTGGAAGTTAAGTATGTGACAGAAAAGCAGAGACTCGTGAGTTACCTGTCTGATGTAGTAGTGGAAAAGAAGCGATTGGAGCGAGATGCGGCTAGTGTCCACAATACTAACCGTGTCATAGGCTATCCCAAAATGATCTATTGTCAGTTTAAAGCTGATAAAACTCATAGGAAACCTCGGCTTATAATGAAGAAATTTGAGGAAATTCCAGAGATCAGGACTACTCAGGAGGTGGACAAACTCAGAAGGCTTTTCAAACATCCTTACCCAGAACCCAGGAACCCTCTAGAGATGGAAGCAGTAAGTTTGTTGAATACTAGGTGGACGCAACTTCATAATCCAGTATATAAGAAACAAAAGCAGCAGGAGGAGAAGCGCAGAAGGCAGAAAGAAGAAAAAGGTCAAGCTGCTGAAGCTAGGAAAAGGAAACGGAATTAGGGTTAAAGGTCAGAGTGGTGTGAACTTGAAGTTGGAAAAACTTCATGTCTTTCGGTTGCTTTAACTCACTTGAGGAAAATTCACCTTAGAGTGAATCCAATAAGGTGATATAAGTTTGACTAAAAGATATGAAATAATCCAGGTGATAGGAATCATTCAAATGATCTTTAATTCGAGGTTCGAATTCTGTTTCTAGTTTAAGTTCTTTGTATTGTTTTCAAGCACTTGTCAATTGTATATTTTTCAAGAATGTAATGTTAATTATCTTTTCTAGTCTCTTGTTTAGTTGAGTTATCCTTCATTAATTTGAATGTCATTGTTAGACAATCAAATTGGGGGAGATTGAAAGGCAGAGTGTATTAACTTGTAACACTATAACTAATGTAACTCAATTAAAAGAAAAGATACTTAACCAGAAGACAATCAAGAACAAGAAGTCACAAGAAATCAACGCTAAATGAAGACAAGGTAATTGATACAATTGAACATGTTAACTATGATCAAGCCAAGAAGAAATCATTGAGAGAAGTTCAAGTCAAAGTTGTTCAGGCCTCAGTGATTTGAGAATTCGAGATTCAAGATCATAACTATCAGTATCAACAAGACCAATTGATTTCAAGTGAACAAGAAGGAAAGCAAATATTGGAAAGCCAAGTTACTAAGTGAATATGGTAATTTATTCAAGAAGCAGAAACACTATCAAGACTAGTCACTTATGAACCAGACCAGTGCATCAAGTGTCAGGACATTGATAGCAAGTTTATGTCAGTAATAAAGATCCATGTTCAAGAGCTTGCTGAAGAATAAAGAAGACATGAAGATATCACAAGCTCAAGATGTGCATTGAAGTTTCAAGTTGAAGACCAGAATATTTTCTAAGTACTAAATGTTCTGGATGGCCAAGTAGAATATTTCTAAGTAGAAGTTTGACTTAGAAATTTCGAGATGGCTAAGTAGAAATTCTCAAGTAGAAGTTCTACTTAGAGTGCAGCTTCAACATGACACATGGCATCTTCTGATTGGCAGATTTCCAAGCTTTCAAGATAAGGCAAGATTTATGTGGACATCATTGGGCCACGTACATCTTAGTCTTTGAAGACTACAGGACATAGATTATATGTAGTATAAATAGAAGCACTTGTGTAATGTTTTAGTTAGTGAGCAATATTGAGAAAAACACAAGAAAAAGAGAGAGAGTATATTCACAGAGCTTAGAATCATTCACTTCTCTCTGAACTTCTGTTATACTTTGTAATGAATGTTGTAGCAACCTTTTCAAGTTATATATAAAGAAATATATTCCTTGAATCTGTGTGTTCATTTATTGCATCGTATTTATTGCTTCTCATAATCGAAAAGTTGTATTCACCCCCCCCCCTCTACAACACATTTGGACCTAACACATTTCTTCTCTCTGTGAAACAGTATACTATGGTAAATTTGAATCTATAATGTGAGTTTGGAGAGTGATTTGTATGAATTTTAGCTTGATGCTATGGATACAATATATGCTCCCATCACAATTTATATGAATTTTGGCTTTATACTATGGATACATTATCTGCTATCATCACAACTGCCACATAGATACGTGTTGCATTACATATGCTTAGACTGATATGTTCTTCTTTGTGTGATTAAAATTAAATATAGAAATTGCTCTATTTTCTAATGTGTCCACAAAAAATTGAAGATAGGGATGCTCCGACACGAGAGAGCCCGTCCTCCAACACCGGTAACTGAGGAGGTTTTGGAGTTTAGGAGATTGTCAAGAGAGAAGAGAGATTGTCAAGGCAGAGGGTTAATTCTTCCCGGTCAAAGAGTAAGCTATAGCTAAAATGTTGTGCTCTATATCATTGTTGTGAAGTCGGGCCATTGTTTCTTTATGTTCACTATGAAAAATGGGTAGGTTGCCACATAGCGTCCACCAAGTGTCAGTAATCCCATAACGGTGTGGTTTGAAATTAAATTCATGTTTCATACCCTATATCAATTATTGTATGTCGGCCATCTTTTGATTCTGTTTGTATCTAAAATTAGGGAAGGGCCTTCGAGAAAGAGAGGTAGACGTAGACTTGCCGTGATAGAAGTCATTCTGGAACCCCCCACTCTCTCAAGTCTTGCAGTTCCTGCTTCTTGTCGCCAAGGTAAGGACCACCAGGAAGTGTTTACTTATATTAGCCCTATCACCAAAGATTGTTGTCCAAAAAATCTTATTACCAGCATCATTTATTTGATCAGATTGTGAAGTAGCAACCACTCAAATAGTTCCATAATGTGGTTGGCATCCAGCTACAAGCTTAGCGCACGGTAGCCTCTGGTCCTTTTTTTAGAATCCCTATATTAAGTTATGATGCATATAACTTACACCCTTTCTTGATTTGGCAGAGAACAATTCAACAGATACACAACTACTACAACGAGCCGCAATCTACCCACGAGCTCAATTCAAGGTAGTAATTGGTGATTAATTTTTCTAGCCGTCATGTCCAATTATACTAGCCATAAGTTCCGCGTACATATGGAGTTTAAAATAATTACACATTTTATGCCGCCTACTTGCAGTGACACCTGGCGTTTTACATGATTACACCCATGGCTATCTATAACATAATCTTTTATTTATGCAGAAGATACCTCTGCTCGAGCCTCTAAAATAGTTCCTACAACAGATGACAATCCACCTACAAGCTTAATGCAAGGTACGAATTGTTGCTCAATTTTTACAGCCCTTTTATTCTCCTTTGCTGCCAACACCTTTCACCTGGTGCTCTTTAGCGGCCGGGGAATTTACATATAGTTGTTATCTGCAGCTAATTTGGTTGGAAAGATTACATTTGAATTTGGTTTATAAAGGTGAGTGGCTAGATATAATTGGTTTAAGAACGAATATTGGATGAGGTTACTAATCACCCTGGCACCTATATGGTGTGTGTACTTTAAAACATGAAGTATGAACATACAATTATAAGGTATTCCGTTAATAAAGAGCTTAGGTTCAGTTCATTGGTAACCACAAGGCAGGGATCATGCATATTGAAATTTGATGTAATTTAATTTTTTTCGAAGCAAGGTTTGGGTTGTCCAGTGTCCCTACTCTCTATGTGTTTTGCAATTGGTGGCTATCAATGTGACTGCAGTTTTAATGAAATAGAAAGTATTGAATGAAATAGAAAGTATTGAATTCCGATTGTATCATGGTTCTTTTTATGTTTACTAATTTAGATTATAATAAACTGTATCATAAATTACATTATTTTAACTGAAAAATGATAAAAGACAACATTATTCTTAAACTACCCTTTAACTGTCGCTCAAATTATTATGTTAAATCCCTTGCAACTGGGATGGGGAAAATTTTACAAATTGTGGAACATTTTTCGGGGCTGGATCATTATCGAGGAACAGGTTGATGCTAGATGTCACAAAGCCTTTATGTATGAATAAAAAATTTAGAGGAAAGAATGGAATAATTGTTATAGTAAAATTCACATGCGAATGCCTACCTTTTCCCCCTTTTTTATGTTGAGTCATGGGGCATTTAGAAAGAGAGTGTGTTAATGTGGATGTGGAAAAGAAGAAGACTGGCATGAAGTGGTGGTTATGGCTAAGGCAACTCCACGATTGTAAAACTAATGTTTCAAAAGTACCTAGCTCACGATGACTTTAGTTTGAGTTTTATAGGCAAGTAAGATACTTAGCACGATTATTTGTTCCGAGTACATGCCTGCTATCTAAATTATATTGACTTCCTCATTTTCAGTTTAATTATTGTCTTCATCTTATATTATGAATAAGAAACCAATTACATCCAGCAGCCTAATTCTACTTAACCACTAAATTATGTTCTGGAATAGCCTTTAGGTTGTTTTGGCGGAGATACTTCATAGAAGGTTCAGCCATTGAACAACAAATTGCGTGATTGATCACCAGTAAACAGGTCTAAAAACTGAAGTCTAATAGTCAAACACAAGGACATAAAAATAATTAGACATTTTAATCCATCAAAAAAATCGTGAGACTTTTAATTAAATGAAAATACATATTTGCCCCTAGAATCCTACACAACACTCAAAGATGCCCCATATTCCCAGAAATCTCCATGGTTTTCCTCGGATTCTACCATGTGTAGTGTAGGTGAGTATAAATATGGAACAATCTTTATAGCATAAACAGTTTCGTGTTTAGAGTTTTAGAATAAAGAAAGAGCAACGATGGTTTGAGGCGGGCTACTCTGCATATAATACCCTGATTTTATGTTTGGATTGGGAGAATCGAGAGTTTTTGTTGGATTAATCCGCATACCATAACCTCTTTTCATATCAAAAATAAAAGTTCTGAATCGAGAGTTGTAGGTGGTATAGATTACATGCATGAATTATGCGGCTGTCCCTAGGTAAATTGCATGATCGACTCCCGTATTTTCTTTTCTTCATATCTCGTTTAATTATCCCTGGTAATTACGGATTAACTTACAGCATAGGTTGGTATTTGTGGAATTCAAGGTTTGATGAATTCACTTAAATCCGTGTACATGAGAATCAGTTGGTAAAAATTACTAATGTTTGTCAACTTTATTGTTCTGTGATTTGGAATTATGAATTCTAGGATTGAATATATGCTTTTGATAACTTTGTGATTATTGGAGTTAGGGATTGGTCATAGCGTCTATTCAACTTAATGTATTCAACTTAATGTGTATGAGTGTTTTGGTTCTTAATTTAGGCTAGGTCCATTTATTTAATTCTTTTCATCTCTGAATTATATGTGCGTGGTTGCAGACATAGATATCATGTCTCTTGAATCCACTGTTGGGATTGGATTCTTGTACTAAAATGCAAAGTTCAAATTTGTTGGACTCGGGGGATAAAAGAACAAGTAGGTAATTATTAATGACTCTTAACTTGGTATACCTTATGATTGTTACCATCACTGCTATATCTGTTAGGATAAATTTATTAATCGTAGAATGATCACTTGTGACTCAGCTCATGATGCTCTTATTTTCCTCATGAATTGGGTGTCAAGATTTCCAAAGTGCAAATATAGAGAGTTTTATATCCCCGGGGTAATCTATGCAGGTACATAAACATATAGAAATATTTTTTTGCATATCTGCAAGTCCCGATCAGTATTCAAAAATCAGTTGCACAAATAAATCAACCCTTGACTGGCCTTAATTTTTTTTCCACTCGGGTCTCTTAGGGTTCTAATTCATCCATTGTATATATGTTGCATTTTGCATGTGTTAAAATTCCCTGCATTCTTAAATGGGCCGTATTCAGAAACTTTAGTTTTTCTCCCTGTTAACTCTATATCTATAATGTAGGGTATCATGTTCCTTAGTTAGCAGATGACTATAACAAAGCAACTTCCCAGCCAGCTATCAACCTTAAAGGATTTATAGTAAGTTACGTTTTTGTTTATTTAAGCGACATTGACAAAATAATTCAAATTGAATTTTAGGGATGAAGTTTGATGAAAGCAGTGATGTTTAAATTTACAAATCTATGCCCGTGACTGGTAGGAAATGTTGTAATAAACAATTATAATGACAACATTGGTACTATTTCATATTGGTGGACACATTGAATGATAATGATTATGAAAATATGTGATTTTAAAGCCGATAAATCTTTTGAGCAGTGTGATAAAGCTTATCTTGTGCATCGAATTATGAGTTTGGTGACACTGATCCGTACAGCATTTAGATGCCATTTTGTAAGCTAAAGAATGACTCTGTAGTAGGAAGTGTATGGCTCAAGAACACTCTTCTTCGTCGTACAGTTTCTAGATATAATCCATGTACTGAAAATAATGCTAAGATATAATATAATTCTCGACCAGACGTACAAAGAGCTTTGCATGCCTATTATACTAGGATTACATATAATTGGACTTCATGCAGGTTAAGTTTTAATCATTTTTTAAACTGATGAATTAATGATGCACGAGGATCATAGGACAACTAAGTGGAAAATTTGTATTCTCGTCCCCTTTCCCTATAGTAAACAAAACCGTGTGATGCACGAGCTTCATTTGAAATTCATTTTAATTTCTAAACTATATAATGCTTTCAATTTCTCGCAGTGATGTCTTGATAAGGAGCTGGAATGACAGTGCAACATCAATGGTACCCCCGTACAACAAGCAAATTGCAGGTGGTCAAGTACATAAATAGCAAACCCGTAAATAGCAAACCCTGCTTTGAAAATGCACACACACAAAGTTAAATCAACGATGAGGTACTTTAAGAAATTGTTTTCTTATAAATTTTGAAATGGGGGCACATATTCAGTGGTACTCGTGACAGCCACTAGATTTGGTCAAAGCCATATGAATCTCACAGTCCAAACACGTTGGGTATCTGTGGTGTACAGGTGACCAAGTACGTTGGCACATTTTTCAATTTTAAAACTTTAAATACATTCTATATGCAACAATTATTACATAAATGCATTATGATTGTATATGTAGGAGGTTGGACAGAAGTGTATGATGGACTAGCATTTGTCACAGTGAGAAGAGCTGGCCATGAAGTTCCTCTATTTGAGCCCAAAAGAGCTTTAGTTATGTTTTGGTTCTTAATTTAGGGCTTGGTGAGTTAGCTTGAATTTGAGAAATTAATCTATTGGTTGCAGTCAGTTTTGTATCTATTTTTAGTCTTTCGTGATTTAAACTTTTGAATTTTGGGGTTGTATAGTGTTGATAATGTTTTAATTAAATTTGATTCTTTTGCAAATATATATATGGATTTATATGGTTTGATATTTGTCTAAACTTTGCTACAAGTAGATAGGTTTGGTTATACATGCATACACCCAAAAATTGCAATAAAAGAATGCAAAAAGCTTGTCAAGTATATGAATTTTGCATTGCTTAAAGACGGGTGCATTCATTTTGATATTTATCTTGATTTTGCCTCTTTGCTTTCACAAATCTACAACTCATTTCCCTTTCATTTTTTTATCTTTTTTCGAATTTAGCAACTAGAAGCTGGAAATTCAGATACTGGGATATGGTAACAGCCATATTCAATTGCATTCGAGTTTGAATTGCTATCATTGCTATCATACTGCAAAATGTCTTATCATTTTGTGATCTATACCAGAAGCTATGACATGTTTAAAGCATTGATTGTTGAAGTGAAGCTGGTTGGGGTAGTGTTGACTGCAATTATATACCAAGTGTCTACATGTGCTTGCACTAGATCCCATATGATGTTGATCAAACCAGAGATCTTTTGTCGATTAGTTGTTTGTGTTTATGGGGTAGCGCAACAAAAGGCAAGTTTGATTATCTGACTATCAAATAGGACATTTTTTTTATAATATTTTAAGAAACGAACAATAAGATCTCCAATAAAAATATTTAAAATTAATGAATGATAGTTTATGAGTTTTATTTGTTCTATTATACGCTCATGGTGCATTTGTTTTTGTTAATCTTACAGTTTCTTGATAGCTGCTTCCCTTTCTATATAATAGATTTCATGAGCATGTTCAAATATTTTATCAGTCCTTCTAGCCATGACTTTGTTTTTTCACAGTTTTGTATGTATATATGTACATTACTATTAAAGGAGGGAAAACCTCTTGTGAAAAGAGAGGATGACCTACAATCATTGTACAAAAAGATGTTTTGAGTGGCGAAGATTAGCAAGGAAAGGCATAAAGATTTCCGGAAAAAAAGGTACATACATGATTTTTTTTAAAAAAATTTTACCATTGGTCTTCGGTGCCAGTTCTTATATTTTTGTTCCTGATTACTTGATCTTTTTAGGGGTGTTCTGTGTGAAGATCATCATGTGTTTGTCAGATCTCACAATGTTGCACCGACAATATATGCTGGAAGTATCACATGGCATTCATATTTTTACATATGTGCATGTGTTTTTGTAGAAATGAAGGGCAAAAATTTATGGTGCTCTTCGAAGAAAGGTTATTTTGTTCTTCATTACCGCTTATCCTAAACTGCGTAATAACACCATATTAGATATATGCGGGCAGGATCGGATTTGTGAATTTTGCCAGGCATTATTATTTTATTTTAAAATTTATATTAGGAACCCACTGGGGGTCCACCACTGCCATTTGGTACTATCATTTTCTCATCACATCTTATTTTATTTACGTTCATGTTTTTTTTTGTATATGTATTTAAGTGATTGGTATATGTATGTTGGTGTGCAGACTGAAAGAATGGTGATGGAAGATATGTACGTATGTGTTAACTCCAGCAAGTCCGCTTTTGTTTTTGCCCCAAAGCCATGCTCCCAAGTGTTCTCATTGCGCCCCTTTTTTTTTAAGAAGGTACACTATTTATTTACTTGAAATCTTGCATTCTTCTAAGTCCTAACTCTATATTGTTAATGAGATGTAAGCATAATGTTAACACTCACCCTTTTGCTAATTAAATTTTATTGATCGGGTTGTGTATAAGTATACAATAGGTATTAAAGATAGTCATTACACTGTAGTTTATGCTCCTCCATAAATTCCTTTGATTTTGCATTCGGAGTGTTATGTACATTTTTGTTACTATTTTTCGCCTTCAGATATGGTGATATTGCTGAATCTTTTGCTGAATTTTGTGCGGTTTTGAACAAAACAATTTCTTTTGGCACTTACAAGCTAATATTCTAAAAAGGTGTCATAAGGCTTGTGCATTTAATATTTTCCTAATGTATTTAACCTTAATTCAACTACTGTAATTAATTCATTTAAATTCACTCTACTTCTTTTGCAATGAAGTTACTAATGTTCTTGCACTGCTTACTCAGGCCAAGTCACTTATAATTTACTATATGTCAAGTGATAAATCTTTCGCCTATACCTATGTTAAGTATCTTTTCTGTTGTAACCTTTATTACCTTTAGCACTTTTTGGTTAAAGTAGTTTAAATGAATGTTAAGTCTTACAGGTGAAATATTATTTCAATATAAAGTTTAAGCCTCGCTCCATTTGACACTTATAATTTGGACATATGAGATGCGTAACGATGGTGTCGTTATCCATGGTCAGGGGATGTAATCTAGCATCGCGACAATCATCGATCCGTTTTCTAAGTAGTTCCGTGTAAATTGCCTGATACTGTTGAGTATTGAATACGATAAAAGAATACAGAGGGGGGGTTGAATGGATTCTTGAACTTTTCTTTTGCTAGAGTCTATGTAGCAAATAAGTGTTTGTGTGTGCAGAAGTGAAGGTGCGGATAAAGAACAACACAAGACATAATATCACTTTAATTTAATGTATTATTAGATAAAGGTTGCTACAATCTGTGAATACAAATGATAGTATTCTCAGCTTCGTTTTTCTCAGAGAGATATAGCTTACAACGTATGAAAAACTTGACTCACAAAGTTACAAAGTTAATGACTAAGGAAGTGAGGTTGTATCCTTATAGAACATGGATACAACCTACTTACTCCAAATAAGGTAGCTGAACAAATTACTTTCTAGTCCGTCTATCCTTTTTGAGTAAGCGTCCAAACAGTTACAGATTTGACTTTGTAAAGCCTATTCAGATCCACTTCTTTAGCCCCTTGTCTCTTCTATATCTCTCCAAGCTTCCTTGTAGGCTTTCCAGAGCACGTTACAGATTGTGGTCCATAAAGTGCATTGGCTTGTTGCAGTATTTTGTCTCCAAGAATGTATTCGAGAAGTGACTAAGTAGGTGATTCGAGAACTTGAATTGACTTGATCGATAACTCTGAGTTCTCGAACACTGTTATATTGACATATCAAATTACTTCTCGAATAGCTCTTTTCTTCAGGATTCCTTGAGTTGTCGAATAGAACACTTGATTTGTCGAATCCTTGAGATGTCGAATAGCTTTCTGAGTCCTTGAGATATCGAATGGAACTTTGACTTGTTGACTCCCTGAGAACTCGAATAATACTTTGACTTGTTGACTTCCTGAGTTCTCGAATAGAGTACATAGACATATCGAATCTCTGAGATATCGAATGAGATATCGAACAGTGTATTCAGAGATATCGAATAGTGTCTTGAGATATCGAATCCCTGACTTCTCGAATGCTGGACTTATCGAATAGACAAATATACTTCTCGAATTGGTACTTAGGCAAATTCTTCATTTCTTCAAATCCCAACTGTGATTATTTGACAGTCTTTATCTTCTTGCTTGAGGCATGAACCTTGGAACTTATTTCAAGCATTATTCTAGACTCTATAAGTACAGTTACACAACTAGGATTTGATGCCTACTACAAGTACAATACTAACAGAAACTCTACAACTAGAGGTTCCCTCAGTTAAGAGGTCATGTAAGTAATGCAAAGCATTACAAACAATTAGGCTTGTTATTAGATGTATATAGGCATGCCTCTGTAACTAACAATCTCCCCCAAATTGTGAGTGAGACCCTTAGTCACAATTTCATGTCTGATAACAAGCCTAACATACATAAAGATAAAACTTTAACAGTACAGGTATGTAGATTGATTGAAGAAGGTACACAGAAGTGTTCTTACAAGTTATGAGAACCTACTAGCTATATCCTTTTGGATTCATCTCTTGAGCTTTGGCTTGCAGATTCTCATTTTTCATCTTCTCTTCAGCTTCTTTGGCTTTCTTCTTTGCATTTTCCTCCATGGCAAGAATAATGTCTTCCATTGCAGTGAGTTCTTCAATTAGAGGGGAGCCTTATAAATCCTTAAGTACTTCATTCAGCTGTTTCTCAGAATAGGAACTGATGTAGTCCATTCTAATCTTTACATTTCTACCATATTTCTTGTACTCAATGATGTAAGGATTAAGCTTGACTCTACACAGACCCATAGCTCTCAATTCATCAACCTTAGTTTCCATTGCAGCAAACTCCTCCTCCCTTTTCTTTAGTAGCTCCTCACTGTACTTTCTCATTTCTGCCTGGTGATCTCTCTTCATTTTGACAAAGTCAATTAGCTCCAGCTTCCATACCCTTTCCACTCTGTCTTCAGAATCCAACATTGTAATTATTCTTTCTATGTCATATAGCCTGCCCCAGTGCTGACATGTTCCTTGTCTGAATTTCTTCTGTCTTCCATCAGTATATTTTATTTCAAAAAAGTCATCAACAATGGCAACATGATAAATTCTTTGAGCCCATATGAACTGCAGTTGGTCTTCATCATAGATTTCATCCAGAGGTGGTAGGTTCAATCCTGGAATTATTGTCAGTGCCTTTGACTTCGATATCTTCACCCTTCTTGCAGCATGCTTAAATTTACTCCTCCTTGAATGATTGCTAGGCAGAAACTTATGACCCTTGTTGGTAGACCATAGTAGTATTCCATTAGCAGTTTGCTTTCTGAAACATACACATGGTTTCTTGACTTGAATCTTCTTCTCTTCAGAAGGTGGCAAAATAGTTGCAGAAGCCATCGAATCAGATTTTGGTAGGTCATTACTAACAGTATTCACCCTAGACTCAGAGTCTTGTGTTGTGGTGAGGTTACTGCTAGCAATGCCTAAGGCTTGCTGTTTTCCAATTTTCCTCTCATAGACTTTTCCTTGGTCATCACCATCTTTCTTATTCTTGTCATCCTTCTTCTTCTTCTCATCTTCATCACCCTTATCTCTCCTGTGATGTCTCCTCCTCCCATCACTTTTGTCTTCAGAGTCATCATCCTTATTTCTCTTAGGTTGAGCCCTCTCTGGAGTTTCACCAGTTGCTATAAAAGATCTGAGAATGTGCAGTACTTCAATTTCTTCAGCATTTCTGGTTCCAACCTTCTTCTGTAGTTGATCAATGATAGCAATGACCAGTCTGTGATTTTGAGAAGTGAGATCATGGGGAATGACCAATTGCTTGATGTCTTCAATTTTGGTGCCAGACTGATAGATGATTGTCCATGGCTTCTTGATCACTTCTGGCAGCCTTGAAGGTTGGCCATTCCTCAAATCATCAAACAGACTTTTGTTGTTCTCATTTCTCTTCTCAATAAGCTCAAGTATGGCATCTATCTCTGAGTGTTTTAGGGCTTGTAGAGTCTTGTATGTTAGATGCCATATCTTTGATTTAGATATCATCACTATCTCCTTGAACCATAGATTATTGACTTTCTTGGGGATTACAGCGATGTAGTCAATCTGCTCCTTCAACTCCCTCAGATAGAACTGAGTGTCACCAGCCTGTTCCCTTGTGGCTTTCAGAAATTCCAAGAAGGCTTTATCATGATAAACATTTGAGTTAGCAACTTCTTGTAGCTTGGCCTCAGTAATTACTTTGATTTCTATAGGCTTGGCACTTTCAGATATGGAGGATGGAGGTTTGTCAAATGGCATACTCCCTGCAACCACTGTGGTTGTGATAGATTGCTTCTGGCCACCAGGAGTAATGACATGCATAGTTGGTAGAGTAACAACTGGCAGTGAGGTAGGAGGGTCATCAACCTTTGTTTTTCCTTTGCCTGGCACATGAGTTGGAGATTTATTTGCCCTTTGGTGATCACCCTCTCTTAACTTTATCCCTTTTTCCTTGGGTTTCTCCCCCTTAGTATTTGAATTCCTTGTCCTCTTCTCCCCCTTAGGCTTGTTATCAGGCACAGAGGCTTTAGAAGTGACCTTTGGGGTGGAAGATGCTTTAGGGAGAGAAAGACCCATATGCTTCATCATAGCAGCCAACATAGATTGTTGATGCAGAAGAACATCAGCTGTGGTGGTTGCTTGAGTGTTCAACTAATCATTGAGAAGTGCAACCTTGTCTGTAAGATGAGCATTGGAATTAGTGAGAGTAGCCACCTCCTTTTCAAGAGTATCCACCTTAGTGAATAGCTCATGTGCCCTGAAACTAGAGAGTGATTGATCCTTGAGTCTTTGGACTTCATACTTGGTCATGTCATGAATAAGGACCTCAATCACTAGCCTGTCTCCATAAAGATATTTGAACATTGTCCTCAGCATGGCAGTGGATTCTGTAGTCTGATCAGATAGAACCTGAAATTGATGCCCCAGACCTGTGACAGAATCTTTTAGAAGAGCCAAAACATTGTCCATCTTGGTGCATGTCGACTTGCATTCCAGAATGTCCTTGATGACTGACTCCAACTGGGGAAATTTGGAGAGGAATTCTCTTTTGACTTCATTGACTTGGTGGATTGTGGTTGCAACTACTTCATTCACTTCTGATTGCAGGCCTTTACCAAGAAAGTGTGCAGCCTTCAAGATCCCCTTGTAGATGTCATTGACAGCCTCATACACATCACTGGAGTTAGAGATTTGGCATTGGACCCCAGTGAAGTGATGTATTCTTCCCTTAGATGTTGGAGGCCTTCTGAGAGAGGTACAGAGTATTTGCCTTGCAGCCAAGCATCCACATTACCATCTCTTGCAGATTCATCTGCTATTTTCTGTTGTTGCTGCTCTACATCTTCTTTATGGCATAGCAAGATGGCTTCATAGTCAGAATTGGGTAGGTTTGAGGTGACCAAATTTTGGGCAATCTTTACAAACTTAGGAATCTGATCCACAACCAAGCTTTGAAGTGCTTCAACAGTCAATTGTGGTGGAACAAACCCTGATCCTGAAGCACTGTCATGTTGCACAGGCTTCAGCCATTGTGACAAGAAGTCAGAGCTAGAGCTAGGCAAGCTAGACTCCTCAGTTACAGATGCAACTTCTGCAACCGGATGGATTGACTCTCCTACTGGTGTCTCCACAGAAGTGGGATGCGGTACACCAGTAGTTGACACAGGCACAGAGTCTCTAGTGAAAACTAGTGGAACCTCTGTGTTTGTGATGGTGTCATTAGGAGATGCCCCAGCATGCATTCCCTCACCATCTAAATGTGGGTCTTGGGTGGTGAACAGGGTGTCATGCACCAAGTCACTTGAGTTCATTGGCTCATCAAGAGAAAAGAATTCTTGATGATCAATGCCTTGCTCCTCAATTGCTTGAGTTGCAGGCTGCAAAGAAATATGAGATGAAGATTCTGGAAGAGTAGTGTGTTGTAGAGTAGATTTTGGCAACTCCCCTTGAGAGATAGAGGGAGTTTCAAGTATGATGTGCTCTCCACTCAGTGTAGTGCCAGCCTTATCACTCCCATGTGCTGACTCAATACAAGAAGGTGCATTGGGGAGGATGCTTGATTCTATAGATGCACCCTGTTGAGAGGACACATCTAGTGAGCTGTTTGCCCCTGATTTTACAACTTCAGCCATTTGTGTGACTAAAGAGGTGGTCTTAGTTTTCTTCTTCTTCTTTGGCCTTAGTAAGGGTGACTCTGGTTCCTCACTTTCTAGACCTAGTTCAACAGCTAATGCTACTTCAGATAAAATACTTAAGGGTGCAGACATTACTTCCTTTCTCTTCTTTTTACTAACACCACCCTTTTGAGAGGATGATGCAGTTGGTTCAGTAATTGGTAAAGTGTTTGGTTGAGAGGGTTGGTTAGCTAGCCCTGGGTTAGCATTTTGTTCTACTTGCTTGGGCTTAGCTAACTCAGACTTAGAGGCAAATGTTGGCATGTTGTGGGGGTAAGTTCTAAACAAACTCTCCATATGAGGAGTTATGTTAAGTCTTACATCCACATCATTCCTAGTCTCCAAATTACCAAAAATGAGTTTGGTCATGGATTTAGGATAGCCTATTCTATTTTTATTCATCCCATCTAATTCAATCAATTTATCATCTAAGAAGTTAAGGACAGATTGAATAAAACGAGGGAAGAAAATTTCATTACCTCTCTTGGCTGAATTCTTACCAAGTCTCCCATACAGCTCCTGCAGAATGATGAGACCAACGTCTATCTTCTTTCCATAAGCTAAGGCATAGCCTATTTGCTGTGCAGGAGTACTGATTTGGTCATAGCTGGATTTTCTTGCAGTGAAGACTTGAAGAAGTGTAGCAAACACATAACTCCATTCCTTCCTTAAATGCTTCCTGTTCAAGTGCCCAAGACTGATTCTGTCTGCATATTTGATGAAATCAAAGAAGTCTTCCAATTCAGCATTTGTAGCAAGTGGGTCATACACCTCTCCTTTGGTACCCATCCCAAGTGCCTCATTCATATCCTCTGTGGTGATAGTGAGATTTTTGTCTTGAATCTTGCAGTAGATGATGTACGAGGATATTGCAGAGTCAAGAGCCACCACCTCCACTGTAGCAGACTGCCAAAACTGTTCTAGAATGTCGAGATACAGAGTTGGGTTAACAGATAGAGCATTCTTGATGTACGATTCAGACATCCACTTCACAAAGCACTTGAAATTGTCATTGGGTGCTTCAACATCACTAGTTAGAGCAATGAAATTGGTGTTGAACTTTACTGTTGCCATTTGTGTGAGAGAGAGAGAGAGAAGAAATCGAAGGTTGAAGAAGAAATTTAGCTTTTGCAGTTAGGGTTTCAGAGGTTTTGGGAGTTTGGATGCTTGAGAAATCGAATGAAATGAATCGAATAGATGTGAAATTGTAAAAGTATGAAGTACTTGAATTGTCGATTAGATGTATGTTCTGTATCGACAAGTCATGCATTCGAGAAATAGAAAACAACTATTCGAGAAGTCAAGAAAGGATTATTCGATAACTCAAGCAGGTTGTAGCTCACAGCTGGCAGTTATCTAACTTAGAAATAAATCTAAATTAGGTAAAATATGTTTTTATGAGTAATTCTGAATTCTGAATAAAAATCCAAAATCGGTTAAAATTCAGCGATAAATCAGCCATTTCAAATGATTCGAGAACTCAAATATAGTATTCGAGAACTCAGTCAATCGAGAACTAAAACACTATATTCGAGAAGTCAAGGAAACCTCTATTCGAGAACTCTAAAAAACTCTATTCGAGAACTCGAGAGTGCTCTAAAGAGACTTGTTAGAGATGTCGAATAGTGAATCACTTGAGAAGTCTGACTTGTCGAATTATACTCATAGAAACTCAATTTTCACTATCTTTTCAAAATTTACCAGCCATATTCATTCACGAATATTCTAGCAAATTAAACAATGATTTTCTCAAAATTTCATAGAAATTTCAAGTTAACAAGAGAATATGATTTTCCAAATATGCACCAGATTTGAAATATTTATAAATCATATTTCAGCCAACACTTACTCCAAAAATATTAAGAATTTAGATAAAGTAAGTGTTTACTGCTGCAACAATCTATATGATGTATTCACCTAGCCAGAATCTGAAGAATTCAGCATTCCAATCTCACTAACCAACCTTGTGAAGGTGGCTTCATCTAATGGCTTAGTGAATATACCAGCTATTTGTTTATCTGTAGAAACATAATGCAACTCAATAGTTCCATTAGTTGTATGTTCCCTTATGAAATGATATCTGATGTCAATGTGCTTTGTCCTAGAGTGATTGATAGGATTGGCAACTATAGAGATTGCACTTGTGTTGTCACACATGATTGGAATTCTTTCCAACACAAGTCCATAATCTCTAAGTTGATTTCTAATCCAAAGCACTTGAGCACAGCAACTTCCAGCAGCTATGTATTCAGCCTCAGCTGTAGAAGTTGACACAGATTGTTGTATCTTGCTATACCAAGAGACTAACCTTTGTCCAAGAAACTGGCAGCTACCTGAGGTGCTTTTTCTATCCACTCTGCATCCAGCATAATCAGCATCAGAATAACCAACCAGATTGAACCCTGTGTCCTTAGGATACCATAGTCCCAAGTTTGGAGTGCCCTTCAGATATCTAAAAATCCTTTTTATAGCAACCAACACTACACCATAAACAAGCTATCGCAACCCCTTCATCAAATTTGTTGCTAGAATATGTTACCTTAGGTATACTACTTTTGGCTTAGTATAGCCTAATATAACACTTTTTATTTTGTGTTACCTTAGGTAGAAATGTCATGTTGCGCTAGCTGGAAAAGTGTTGGATGTGGGGCAACATGCACAATATGTTGCCTTAGACTATTAATAAACACACTTTTTAATTTATTAATTAAAAATTGAATAATTATTAAAAAATTAAATTTATCATGAAATCAATTCGTTTTTATGAAAATTAATAGTTTATCAAATTAATGAGTTACTATTTATAAAAATTGAGATATTTTATTTATTTATTATTATTCAGATTCTTTTTATTTTATTAAATTTGTAAACTAAGAATATTAAATGTATTAAATTTTAAAAATATGAATTTTAAAAATAATATTAATATATGAATAATACGAATCTCTCATCATTTTAATACAAATATTGATATGCAATTTTAAAAAATTAAGATATTTATCAAAATAAGTAAGAAATTATCAAATGAATTATTACATTTAAAAAATAAGAATTTATCATAAAAATATCTCATTAATTTTAAATATTAATTAAAATATTTATTTGTCATTGATAATGTACAACTTTTTTAAAAATAAAAATAAAAATAAAACATACGGAGTACATAAATAATATTATTTTTTTCCAACTAGAATATGACCCACATATCGGTGAAATGTTGGAGCGGCAAATAATACCGCCCAACACTTTTACTCTTTCCCTCTGCCTTTTACAAATTATTTCAATCGCTCTCTTTTAACACCTCCCTCTCTCTCGTATAATTCTCTCCCAACTCTCCCAATTCTCACCCCTCTCCCAACTCTTCCAGCTCTCACTCCCTCAGCTTCTTCAAAATTTGTAAGCAATTTGCTTCTCTTCAACTTCTCAATTGGTTTGAAGGCTTCAATTCAGACTTTGGTTTTCAAATTAGGGTTCTCCAAATTAGGGGTTTTTGATATTGAGTTTAGTTGATTCTAGTTTTTCACTTAAACTTCAACTAATCATCTCTCTCTTTATTTTCAGGGCGTCTTCAATTTAGGATTAGCATTTCAGTGCTTTGGAGATTTTAGTTCGATTTCGGTATTACCCCCTTCTGATTTTTAATTATGATTTTCAGTGGGTTGATATGTATATGTATTTTGGAGGGATGCATGTAAGTGTCTGGATATGTCTGTATATTTTGAATGTGGATTCGGGGTTTCCATTCGTTACTTGTTTGGATATATGTAAGTACAGTATTTTGTTTGTGTATGTATGTATATTTTGAGTGTATTTTTTGTTTGTAATTTATTGTGAGCGTATCTTTTGAGTTCACTTTCTGCAATTGCTTCGCTGTTATGTGCTTTTAGCTTTCTTTTAATTTGTACGTACAGAAGTAGAAAATATTTTTGATATATAGAAGCAGGATCGGACTTTCATAGGTTAACATGTCTGATAGCACATTACCAAATTACCAAACTGAAGACGACAAGACATCGCATTCTGAAAGACTAGAAAGTTAAAGCTAGCTTGATTTATAGGTCAATAACATAATATGATAGCACATCAAATAAGTTTAGAAGTTAAATTAATAAAGTTATCATCAACACTACATAATTACGTGAATTAGCACAAAACTGGATAATAGTTTATGTGGTAATTTTGTTTCAAATTCAGGCATATTTACACTATTTTTTAAAATTATAGTAGTTTGTGCGTAGGTTTTGAAATCATATAAGTTTGTACAAAGAGGATAGGCTTGGCTTCAAGTACATTTTAATGATATGAAACATGCAGTGTTAGTTTAATATCTTTTATATGTATCTTACTGCATAAATCAATCTCTAAACTTACATAATGTAGTTTACAATATGACATAAATGGTACTGCGTGATTCAGTCTGTTCTATAATGAAATTTGTACTTTCCCGTAGATTTCTAAATTCACTGGCTAGAGTCCTCTTATTTCTTATGATACATTGTCACTGCTGCTTGTATTTTAATTGACAGGTTTATCAAAGTAACACACCGCCAACTGTTGGTAATGAAGCAAATAAGAGGAAATTACGGGAAAGCTATTTGCATTAGCAAAAAATGGAGACAACTGAATGGTAATCAAGGTTTTGAGTCTTAAGATAGATTATGGACTCTAGCTGGTTTGGTAATTAGGGCCTCGAACTATAAAAGAATTTCTTAAGTTTAGCGAAGAAAGATTATGTACGGTACATTTTGTGAGTTTGGTTAGTCGACGAAGACTGGCGTTAAGGATTATGCCAGTGACTCACTTAATATCTCAGTGATCGCTTGATTAATACCCTTTAATTTAGTAATTTACTTGTTTGTTCAAAATTGTTTAGTAACTTGATTATCTCTATAAAAACTTTATTATGAAGGTGGCTTACTGCCTATGAAGTCTTATGTGAGTCTTATGTATTTGGTAGCAAGTATACTTGTGTCACTTTATGTTAATTAAGCTCTTTTTTTTATCAATGTACTTCTTGACAATGCAACTGAGTTCATATCAGGTCATCCTTGCATCGTGGATGACAGGGTTGCACCAGATAAGCCCTTGGATTCCGCAGTTTTGACACGACTAAAGTAGTTCTCGGCTATGAACAAGCTAAAAAAGAGGGCTTTGCATGTATGTCTACCTTTGTAGATTAGTATCTACCCATACTTGTATGATTCGTATTGTGAATATTGAGCAAGTTGTGCATAATTTGCTAAGATATCAAGCTTTACAATATTTGGTCTGTCATTACTTAATTTTGATTTGATAGAACCATGTCATGACAATATTTGGTCTAGTATTCTGGAAAGTCATCAATCTTTTATTTCCAGTTGCACAATTATTATAATCAAAGCATTTTAGATCGCGATGCCTAATTATAATCTTGTTTTGCAATGTAAGTTTTTGGCGGAGGTATTGTGGAACATGTGATGCAAATATAGTATATTGTATACATATACATTCTGAAGCTTTACTTGATAATTTGATACATTACATGGTATTTTTTGAATGGTCAGGACAGAGCATAGCCATTGGAAGGAGGACTCTCTTTTGGTTGAAACATTTGAAAGTAATTTTTGGCATTATGGTGGATTGGATGCAAGATGAAGAACTATGCAACAAGCCCCTTGGAACTATGCAACATCTGAAAGGCACTCCGTTTTCTATTATGGTGTTGGGCACATTCTCAATGACATAACATCTGCTTGTTGGTTTACTTTTCGTATTTTTAACAGACATTGGATTGATGAGTTTGTAGCTCACATTGAGTCACTGTTGTAATCTACCGCTTAGATTGATTACTTAGTGATTCAAGTGTTAATCGGTTCATCTGCTGTCATGCTTTTTTTTCTGAATTCAAACACTAACATGGTACGTGAACCAATTAGGTGTCTTTTTAAGCATCTGATTATAAATAAGTAGTTGGAAAAGTATCTGGTTCCTTATTTTACCACCAACTTAAATGTTACGTGTTTACTTGTCTGCTTATAAATACTTATATTTGTCACTGTAAAATTTCCATATTTGATCATAATGCACATGTTTGATCACACATGTTTCAAATGGTTTTCCAGGGAATCTGCTGCTATAATGCTTTCTGGTCAAGTGGTTGATGCATTTGAAACCATATTTACAGGGTGTAAATCCACCAATTGCTATACATGATGAGGCTTGCAATTTGACTAACAAACAGATACATTTATTTTCTTCCTTTGCAGCTTGCAATTGTCATCATAATCTGCCCTTTTAACTTGCAATTTATTTTCAGTTTGTATAGCACTCCATTGCAGTAAGAATTCTGGACTGGAAAGTGGTGCTGCTTTGATTCAGAGCTCAATTTTGAGCATTGCTAAGATGTCTAAGAATGGAAGAGACCAACTTATAAAGAAGCATATGGTCTGCTTATTTTTCCAATCAACATATCCATTTTTAACTTCACTTTTTTTAATTTTTTTCCCAGGTATAACTTTACATTTCAATTATGGAAATCAAAATACTACCTGTACTACTTGCGATGGAAATACAATAGTATGATTTACTTGAGAATTCAAAGGCAAAATACATCTAGCTTTTGGTGTATTAAAACCTAAATTCTATTTGTTTAGTTAGTTGTTCATGTGGTAGTATCTTCTTTGTTGGGTTATTATTTTCATAAGTTGCAAATGTGGTAGTATCTTCTTCTGCTATGATTCGAAACTTTGATCTGTTTGAATTGACAATCTTTAGGCTGTTTGTGTGTTATTATTTTCCCCTGGCCTTTCTATTGCTTGTTTCCCTGAACATTGTTCTAGCCTATAACTAATATATGCTTTTCTTTATTTTTATTGCAGACCAAGGTCGGAGATGCCGCCAAGGGTGGAAAGAAGAAATGAGCATTAGGATTTTTCTTTACCATCATTTTTGTATTAGAAACTATTTCTTTTTGTCAAATGTGATGATATTGGAGTAATACTTGTGACATTGGAAGATTACATATTTGTAGTATCTTTATTTTTCTTGGTAAAATGTTGCATGAGATTAGCTAATATGTTGCAGTAGATTGCTAATATGTTGCACTAGCTACCATATATTGTAGAAAAATGTGGCAATGAAGTGTTGCCCTAGGTACAAATGTGTTGCCAACAAAAGTGGGCCCCACTGTCACAGTGGGCCCCACGGTGGGTCCCACAGTGGGCCCCACTTTTTAAAAAAAATTAATACACCAAAGGTAACATATATTTTATGTTGCCACTGATCATGGGACAGACAGTGGGGCCCACTTTTAAAAAAATTTGATACACCAAAGGTAACATATATTTTATGTTGGTATAGATCAAATTTGTGTTGTTATAGCATTCTAGTGTAACATAAAATGGCATCTGATAAAAATGTTACCTTAGATACCCTAGGGCAACATTGAAAAAACTATCTTAAAAAAATGTTACCTTAGCCCTTTTTTGGCCTACTGCAACATATTTGACCCCTAATGCAACATAAATTTTAAGTTGCAGTAGGCTGTTTATGGTGTAGTGCAAATGTGATTCTTTTGGATTTGATTGAAACCTTGCACACAAGCATGTAGCAAACATGATGTCTGGCCTACTTGCAGTGAGATAGAGTAGAGAACCAACCATGCCTCTGTAGACTGAGATATCTACCTTCTTGCCTTTAGCATCTTCATCGAATTTAGTGGCAGTGGCCATGGGTGTCTTTGCAGGTGAGCAATCTTCCAAGTCAAACTTCTTCAATAAATCCTTGATATACTTGGTCTGACTGATAAAGATACCATCCTTCCTTTGACTGACTTGCAACCCAAGAAAGAATGTCAACTCTCCCATCATACTCATCTCATATCTGCTCTGCATGAGTTTAGAAAATTTCTCACACAGCTTCTCATTTGTAGAACCAAAAATGATATCATCCACATAGATCTGGGATAAGATAAGATCATCACCATGCTTCTTGTAAAACAATGTCTTGTCTAGTGTGCCTCTAATGAATTGATTCTCAAGAAGAAATTGTGATAAAGTATCATACCATGCCCTTGGAGCCTGCTTAAGTCCATACAGTGCCTTAAGCAGTCTGTAAACAAATTCTGGGAAGTGTGGATCCTCAAAACCAGGTGGTTGTTGCACATAAACTTCTTCTTCCAACTCTCCATTCAGAAATGCACTTTTGACATCCATTTGATATACTTTAAAGTTTGAATGAGCAGCAAATGCCAAGAATATTCTGATGGCTTCCAATCTAGCAACAGGAGCAAATGTCTCATCATAATCAATGCCTTCCTGTTGAGAGTATCCTTTTGCAACCAACCTTGCTTTGTTCCTTATAATTACACCATCTTCATCCATCTTATTCTTTAGAACCCATTTTGTTCCAACAATGGTTCTGTTCTTTGGTGCAGGCACAAGTTCCCATACTTTGTTCCTTTCAAATTGATTCAGCTCCTCTTGCATAGCAATAATCCAATCTGGATCCAACAGTGCATCATCAAGTCTCTTAGGCTCAACTTGTGATAGAAAACAGCCATAGAGGCACTCATTCTGAGTTGCTCTCCTAGTCCTTACTCCTGCATTAGGATCTCCAATGATTTGCTCTGCAGTGTGTGATATATCCCATTTCCTTGAGTGCTCAGCCTGATTTCTCATTCTTGATGTTGCTTCATCATCCACATCATGGTCATTCTCATTTTCTCCCCCTGTGAAGTTGCCACTACTCACAGGTGTGTCTTGGATGCTTGTTTCTTCACTATTGATTGGCACAAATTCTTCTCTTGTATTATCATTCACTTGAGTTTGTTGAACTCGAGTTTCAACTTCAGTTTCAGTCTCTTCATCAGAATCATCTAGATTATCAAACTTCAATGGATCTTTATCTTCATCATTGGCTTCTTCTAGTCCAGGTAGTTTGCTGTCATCAAATGTCACATCTGTGCTTTCCATAACTTTCTTTTGACTGATGACATAAACCTTGTATGCAATTCTTTCCATAGAGTAGCCAAGAAAAATTCCTTCAAATGCTTTTGCATCAAATTTTCCAACATATTCAGAATTATCCTTCAATACAAAACATTTGCTTCCAAAAGTATGAACATACTTTAGAGTAGGCTTCTTTCCAGTCATCAAGTTATAAGGTGTCTTTCCAGTGTTTTTGTTGATGAGGGTTCTGTTCTGGATATAGCATGCAGTGCTCACAGCCTCAGCCCAAAAACATGTAGGCATTTTTGCATCAAGTAACATTGTTCTAGCAGCCTCAATTAGAGTTCTATTCTTCCTCTGAACAACTCCATTTTGTTGTGGAGTCCTTGGAGCTGAGAATTGCTGAAAAATACCATTCTCTTTACAGAATGCTTCAAGTATGGAATTTCTGAACTCTGTTCCATTATCACTTCTCAGTGCAATCACACTTGCATTGTTGGCCTTTGCTTCCTTGTCAACTTTCTTTATATGCTCAATGATTACTTGTGGAGCCTCATCTTTTGATGCCAGAAATTCCACCCATGTATACCTTGTAAAATCATCAACCATCACCAAGGCATACTTCTTTCTTCCTAGTGACATCATATTGACAGGCCCAAACAAATCCATATGAATGAGTTGTAGGGGCTTGGTTATAGATGTCACTGTCTTTGTCTTGTGGCTTGATCTTTTTATCTTTCCTTTTTTACAAGCCTCACACACTCATTCTTGACAGAATTCAAGTGTGGGCATGCCTCTCACTAACTCTCTTTTGACTAGAGAATTAATGGCTTTGAAGTTCAGGTGTGATAGTTTCTTGTGCCACAGCCAACAATCTTCATTTAATGCTTTTGAGTAGAAGCAACAAATTTTGTCCTTGTTTGCAGAATCCATATTAGCTACAAACAGGCTTCCCTTCCTTACTCCAGATAGAGCAAAATCACCAGTCTTCTTGTGGGTGATCAAACATTCATCTTTGTCAAAATCCACCTTGAATCCCCTATCAGTAAACTGACCAACACTTAGCAGATTATGCTTGAGCCCCTTGACTAGTGCTACATCTTCAATGATGACATTACCAACTTTCAACTTGCCATATCCCAATGTGTTACCCATGCTGTCATCTCCAAAAGCAACCATTGGGCCAGCCTTTTCCTCATACTGTGATAGCAGGGCCATATCACCAGTCATATGATTTGAGCATCCACTGTCCAAAATCCACATGACCTTCTTTTCACTTTCTTTGCCCTGAGGGTCTGATGGAGATGTGTCATCCTTGGAATTGCCCATCAAGGCATAATTGCAGAATTCTTGCTCCTCTCCATCACTGTCAGAATCATCCCAACACTTCCCTTCAGCTATGTAGGCCTTGCCTTGTGTCTACTTTTTCAGAAGGGCCTCATACTTATCTTCAAGCTCAAGATAATCTCTATCCTTCTTTTTAGGCTTCTTGCATTCACTGGCAAAATGCCCTAGGTCATTGCATCTATAGCACCTTACAGATGACCTATCCACATGGCTGGTTTTAAACTTATTCTTGTTTGGTTTTATAGGTGCCTTGCTTTTATTGAATGAATGGTTTTGGGTTTTGGGTTTGAAGGGTTGATTCCTTTTGAATCTGATGTTTGGAAATTTTCTGGCCATGAAAGCATATGAAGTGTTTTCCATCCCATCTAGTTCTTCAAGAGTGTAAAACTCTTCTTCCTCCTTCTCCTCAACAGGTTCACTTACCTCAGGTTCAGTTTCTTCCTCTTCTACTACCTCCTCTATCCTTAACTGACTTGTAGATGCTTCTAGGTCTTGAATAGATTTGTTGACAATCAAGGCATATGATGTGTTTACCATTCTGCCTTGATTGGCTTGGATATCCCTTTTCTAAAGCAACTCAAGCTCATGAGTTTTTAAAACCCCATAGAGCACATCATATGTAACTTTGTTTAAATCTCTTTCCCTTAGAGAAATGACCCTTTGCTCTAGATGGTTTGGTGAGGATAGCAGAAACTTCATGTTTAACTCCTTGGTACTGTAAACCTTGCCATTCATCTGCAACTCAGTAACTAGCTTGTGAAATCTCTCAAACATCTCAGTAATACTTTCCTTGGGCTGTGCCATGAAAGCTTCATACTGTGTGACCGGTATCTGTTTCTTGTTTTCCTTAACCTCATCAGTTCCTTCACACAACACCTCAATGTGATCCCACATTTCTTTGGTAGATGTACATGATGCAATGTTTGCAAACATTGACATGTCCATGGAATCAATGATAAGCAACATGAGGTGGCTGTCAAGAGCAACCTTCTCCCTTTCTGATTCTGTCCATTTTGATGGATCCTTGGCCTCATAAGATCTTGGGATAGTTGTGGTTCCAACAGTCTTCTCTGGTATCTCTTGTTGTGGAACAAAAGGACCATTCTTAAGAATCTCAGGATACAAAGGATGAGAGGCTTTGATGAACAACATCATCTTTATCTTCCAGAGATTGAAGTTATCTTTGTCAAACTTAGGGACTTTCACCGTTCCTGTAGTCTTTGGTGTATTCGAACTCATGATCGTTTTTCTATTTTTGAATAAACAGCCCGCTCTTATACCACTTGTTGAGTATTGAATACGATAAAAGAATACAGAGGGGGTGAATGGATTCTTGAACTTTTCTTTTGCTAGAGTCTATGTAGCAAATAAGTGTTTTGTGTGTGCAGAAGTGAAGGTGCGGATAAAGAACAACACAAGACACAGTATCACTTTAATCTAATGTATTATTAGATAAAGGTTGCTACAATCTGTGAATACAAATGATAGTATTCTCAGCTTCGTTTTTCTCAGAGAGATACAGCTTACAACGTATGAAAAACTTGACTCAAAAAGTTACAAAGTTAATGACTAAGGAAGTGAGGCTGTATCCTTATAGAACATGGATACAACCTACTTACTTCAAATAAGGTAGCTGAACAAATTACTTTCTAGTCTGTCTATCCTTTTTGAGTAAGCGTCCAAACGGTTACAGATTTGACTTTGTAAAGCCTGTTCAGATCCACTTCTTTAGCCCCTTGTCTCTTCTATATCTCTCCAAGCTTCCTTGTAGGCTTTCCAGAGCACGTTACAGATTGTGGTCCATAAAGTGCATTGGCTTGTTGCAGGTTTCCGACTTGTACAATTTCTTAAGTATTTTGTCTCCAAGAATGTATTCGAGAAGTGACTAAGTAGGTGATTCGAGAACTTGAATTGACTTGATCGATAACTCTGAGTTCTCGAACACTGTTATATCTCGAATAGCTCTTTTCTTCAGGATTCCTTGAGTTGTCGAATAGAACACTTGACTTGTCGAATCCTTGAGATATCGAATAGCTATTCGAGTCCTTGAGATATCGAATGGAACTTTGACTTGTTGACTCCTTGAGAACTCGAATAATACTTTGACTTGTTGACTTCCTGAGTTCTCGAATAGAGTACATAGACATATCGAATCTCTGAGATATCGAATGAGATATCGAACAGTGTATTCAGAGATATCGAATAGTGTCTTGAGATATCGAATTCCTGACTTCTCGAATGCTGGACTTATCGAATAGACAAATATACTTCTCGAATTGGTACTTAGGCAAATTCTTCATTTCTTCAAATCCCAACTGTGATTATTTGACAGTCTTTATCTTCTTGCTTGAGGCATGAACCTTGGAACTTCTTTCAAGCATTATTCTAGACTCTATAAGTATAGTTACACAACTAGGATTTAATGCCTACTACAAGTACAATACTAACAGAAACTCTACAACTAGAGGTTCCCTCAGTTAAGAGGTCATGTAAGTAATGCAAAGCATTACAAACAATTAGGCTTGTTATTAGATGTATACAGGCATGCCTCTGTAACTAACAGATACTTCTATGGTTTTTTTTTTATCATGAATCTTCTATGATTGAGGATAAAGAGTTAAGCACATTTGCATTAATTCAATACTTTTCCCTAAATTTATTAATTGTATGTCAGTAGCTGTTAAATTTGAAATTACCATTTTTCTCCAGTTGTTGATGTTGTAGTTCCCCTTATTATATGTTTCTTTCCACAAACCAAGGTTGGGACAACAGTTATATGTAGCATTTGGATCGCTCTACACTATATTCGTCCTATATTGATTTTTGTAAGAAAAAAATAAAGAGGTCATCCCTCGAATCATTTTTAATATGATCATGCTAGAATATCCTAGGTGATGCAGGGTTTAAGTGAGTCGCTTCACTACAGGTGATTAAAACAGTGTTTTAGAATGTTTAGCTCCTCCACTTTGATTTGCTTTGGCATACAAAAGTATTCTCTCTTCATTTACCTATTTTGGGATCAGATTAACAGCTATTTATTTGTTTAAATTGCAAGATGAACAATATTAAATTTTGATATTTTTAAGATTTCAGTGGGGATAGTTGTGCCAAGGTGCAGATACATTGGCTATGCCGCTGGTAAGTACTTTTTTATTTTTTTCTCTCTTTGACCAGAAATATTGAAAAAAACATGGGTTGTGTCCCTTTCAAATTTTGGTTCCACCCTTGGTATTTGTGTTGCGATGTTATTCTTTTTTTATCATTACCTCATTTGATCATTTTTTGGTCCATCTTTTAACTTACAGGAGTTTTGAGATCAATCTCAGATTTACCACCAACTCATTACACAGTCAAAATCAAATCATTTTCATTGCTAACTAAGAATAACATAGACAAATATTATTCAGGTGAATTTGAAGATGGAGGATACAAATGGTAAAATTACTGAACTCTACCTTTAACTGCAATTGTTCCCCTCTTGTTAAGTTATTATGTGTTTTTTTTTTGTCACAACATGTTGATTTTTCTGTCCCCGCGGAAAGTTGGTGGTTTGCATTTTGCCCTAATGGCAAGAATGTCAAGGAATATTTATCTTTGTACTTGGCCATGGCTGAAACAACTTCACTTCGTCCTGCTTGGGAAGTGTTTGCAACTTTCAGGCTTTTTTTGCTTGATCAGAATAAGGATAATTATTTGACAGTTGAAGGTAATATTTGTTAGCTGATGAATTATTGTCAAAAAATTTATCTTGATCTGCCTAGCGGTTTTTAGATAACTGAACTTAATTAGGGGCACAAAATTCATTTGGAATTATCTGCATACAAACAAGATTATTACTCAGGCCTCTTGACCAGCTTCTTCAGGAAAGGGAAGACGATTTCACGGAATGAAGCTAGAATGGGGATTTGATGTGACGCCCCCAAATCCGAGGTCAAAGATTCAGGTCGTCACATCACCATCCAACCATATCATACCTGTATTAACTTTACAACTCAACAATACATACATCCAGACCTCAATCTTACGCACATACAAGTTAGAGCCTCAGAAACGATAACCAAAAGTAACACTAAATATTACCATTCATCTGTACAATCCAGAATCTTACGCACTTCCAATTATACAACTACACTTGAAGACGAGTCTTACTATTACAGTTGAAAACCTATCAGACTTACTCTGCATTATTTATCCGGAACTAAGTCATCTCGGGATAAATCTTCTACTCCTCTTCTGCTGGTACGGAGTTAACTGATCAAATTCTTCTCCTTCTGAAAAGTTTTTATAAAGCAAGAATGAGCTACATAATGCTCAGCAAGTTCGCCATTTTGAAAAATAATAATGTGGTTTATTTCGAAAACGTTCCCAACTGTATGGGTATATATCTCAGATTTCAAAACATAATTCGACAATATATATGTCCGAGTTTGAATAAAACATTTATACTCGCTAAGGAGCTTTAAGAATAACATATGAAACCTTTATAAGGTTCCCATTTCAATATATCTCAGGTTTGAAAATATATACATATTAGTATATCATTTTCGGCAAAACACTCTACGGTTAACATACTGTACAGGAATACATTATTGCAAAACCTCTTTCCTTCCATTAGCTTAGAAGGTTTCTCATTCAAAAACATTTCATTCTTTGGAATAATTGCAAGAGTGCACTAACACGTGCCAATCTTTATAGAAAATCTTGCAGTTCTAGATACTGCACGATGTCAATATTTTTCTTATCAAAACCACACTATCGGCAACTTGGCACTTAGGCCCAAGAAGCAGTGTTTGAGTATTTTTCCAAAGTGGAGGATGGGACTTGAAGAAAACATAAAAACCTGACGAGGATTGACGATGATCAGTCGCCACATCCAAGTCCAATAATCCGCGGGTCTTCTCTACCGGTAGAAGGATAGAAACTACATCCGTAACTACCCTCGGGTGAAAACTACATCCGTAATCACCCTCGATGAAAACTACATCCGTAATCATCCTTCGGCAACACCTGGGCCGGAACAATAATTGATGGACCGCCTGGCTCACGGCCGCTTACACATCCCGGGAATCGTTCGTCAACGATTCCCACACCTGCCAGAGTCCCCTTTTTCTTTTCTTTTCAAAAATCATTTTGATAGAAAATTCGAGTAGTTGAAGTTCGACCTCAGTCGACCGATAATTCTTGAAAAATGTACAAGAAGCAAAACCTGACCGGGGGTTTTCGAAAATGTTTTGGGTTCGAAAGAGTTCGAGTTTGAAAACGATAAAGGTATCTTGGATTAGTTTTGTCTTTAAAATAATGAACAATAATGGATTAGTTTTGTCTTTAAAATAATGAACAATAATTAATAAATAATATTTTGAGATTTAATATAAACAATTAATAAAATAGTTATTTAATTAAAATAAGCTTTTAATCCAAGATAGATATTTTTGAGTATTTTTAACAATGTAAAAATAATAAATACTTAAGTATACGATACTTCCCGAATGTCTCTACGGGTTTTCGCAATTTAATCACGATACAATAATATACCGCTCCCCGGTCAATAGTATATTTGGACCACTACGACCTCTATTGCTAGAGTCGTTGTCCGAAGAAAACACTTTCATTCTAAGTTCAAGGGTGTACAAACACATATGCATAAGTCTCAAACTTCAACATAATCTCGTAAAGCTTAAGCATATAATACGTTTGGAAGCTATAAACACAACAGTGATAATCCTTATATATAAGTTTTGAAAAGTAAACTTGCATAGGTAAAATCAAGAATATAATCTTTTGAAAATAAATACTTAGGGTTGGAAAACTTGCCTTGGGAAGGTTGGGGTGGTTGGGCTCGTGGAGTGGAGCGACAATCTATAAATATCCAATATTCGTTCGTTAGTATCTTAACAACACCACTTAATCATAATGTTTTAAAGGATGTAAAACCAACTTAACGACTCCAATTTATGACCACTAACCCTCCCATATGACCATGTCATCACTTTATCACATTCGTTACCCATTCGACTCGAATCCATTCCTCAAACTTGAAACACAAGTGAGTACTCTTAAAACTACGTTAAACTAACTTCCTAGGTGATTTTCACTTGCGCACACTTTACTCTAGCATTTTTATAAAATTTAAAATTTCACATTTTACTCCAATTCTTTTTGGACAGCCTTAGAAACTGTATAATCTGACTTCCCTCAAATTTTCATAACACTAGAATAATTTTAAGGGGTCCTAACTCAGTTCACAAGTGGACAACACAGTGCAGTCCGAATTTCAGAACCACTCTTCACTTCTCGGGTCATAACTCAAAATCTATACTTCACCTAGTCATGAACCTTATATTTCTGGAAACTACATGAAATTATCTTTCTAACCATATGCATTAGGCCCTCGGGAGACAAGATTTAGAGGTTCAAAACCTTCCTACAAGACAGTACATGCTCCCAGAATTTCTCACAACACTCATTCTTTCTTAAACATTCAAGAACTCATGTTATACATCACATCTACCATCAAAACCACCAAGATCCATATCCATAACATTCATAAGACTACATACCCTAACTACAAGCTTAAAAATCACATCAACAACATATAACCTCAAGATTTTCATCATCCATAACTCATATAACCAAGATATGCACTAAAACTTTTAGATCTAACATTATAACCCATAAACAATCCATAACTAAGAGGGGTTAGAGTTTTATACCTTCCTTGATGTGTGTAATAGCTTTCTAAACCTTGTATAATCCTTGTATAGCCTTGGGTAAGCTTGGATGATCAAAAGAAATGAAGAAAACAAGGTTAGTAGTTCGGAGTTATGAGAACCCGACTGAAAGATCATGGAAAACGAGGCCCTTACCGAGCTTTTCTGATCGAGGCTTCTAAATGAAAGTTGTAGAGCATCTTCTCATCTTTCCAACAAGCTAAAGAACGCAAGATTTGGTTGAGAAATGAAGGCTCTATGGTCGTTTTACTGGGCTGCTATTTGCCATGGCCGGGAGCAGAAATATTTGTGATGTTTTTGTGTTTTGTTTGATGTGTGGTTTGAATTATGAGATGTATTATTGATATGTATTGATATGTATATCACTCACATGTCTCCACCCTATTCTAGTAGCCTAGGTTCAAGCCATGCCCTAGTGTCCCCCTAAAGCATGGTGTAGTCTCCTAGGTACCATTCACCTAGTTGCCTTTTTTTTTACTTTTTAGTTTGCTTTCCTAACTAGCTACTTGCTTGGTACTTGCATGTAATATCTCCCTTATTTTATTTCTCCACCAATGTTTATCACTTAATCCTTAATCCATAACGTATCTTAAATAAACTCCTCGTAATAACATTTTGTCGCATAGAGATTTCCTTCGTAATTCCTTAAGTACTTAATTGTGTAAATTCCTTAAATATCCATAACTCCTTGTCATGGTCTCTTAAAATCTCCTAATACTCTAATAACTCTCAAATCCCACGTCTTTATGAATCTTAATGGCAGTAGGCCTTTTGCCTTCAACAATCTTCCATTTTTCTTACACGGTGAATATAACAACATAAATTTTTCAGATAATCAATACCATTACACAATGTAGGTGACTCAAAAGGTCCCTAATTCACAATGTCATAAGCTTTTACATATTAAAATATTACAAAAATCAGGGTTCTTACAGCCTCCCCTCCTTAAAAGGATTCCGTCCCGGAATCAGGTTGAAAACAGTTGAAGGTACTTTTCACGCATCGCGATTTCTAGTTCCCATGTTGATTCCTCGATATTCTGGTTCCTCCACATAACTCTCACTAGCTTGACAACCTTGTTCCTCAGCACTTGTTCTTTTCTATCTATGATTTCCACGGGTTTCTCCACATAGGTCAAATCTGGTTGTAGGTCTACCTGGTCGTACTCTATCACGTGCCGAAAGTCGGTGTGGTAGGGTCGTAACATAGACACATGAAACACATTATGAATTTGCTGCAAGCTTGGGGGCAAGGCTAACTCGTAGGCTAACTTCCCAATACGCCTCAAAATCTCAAAAGGTCCAATAAACCTCAGACTTAGCTTCCCTTTCTTACCAAACTGCATCAATCCTTTCTAGGGGATACCTTTAGCACCACGAAATCTCCCACCTCATACTCCTTTGATATCTCATAAAATTTGACCATTCGAAATAATAGGTTTCGTAAAAACTAATGACTTTTACATACACTCGTCTGCACCGTAAAGACGTAATATCAATTTGAAATCTTCATTTAATAATTCGTACATATCGTGATTGCAAAAATTTCTCATCCACCCATAAAATTACTATTCATCCAGGTTTTGAATATTCACGAAAATTAGGGTTATTGCAGTCTCCTCTCCTTAAAAGGATTCTATCTTAAGAACCTAAGGAAAATAGTTGTGGATATAATTCCAACTTTACCCTCTCCAACTCTCAGGTTGACACTTCAACCCTTCTGTTCTCTCACCTTGGTCTCACCAACGCTTTAATGTTGTTTTTCGACGCATGCTCTCCTCGACCTGTATTCCTTATCGGTTGTTCTATGAATGAAAATTTCTATCCCCCTACTTATACGTTCCTCTTCTACCTTGTTCATAGTATCCGTGTTGAGTCCTTGTATCGATGGCCCGTGAATACTTTGTGGTCGTGTTTTATAATCTGAGACAACGTCAATACGCACGGTATTCCTCATATTCCTTGGCTTGATTAGCACACATGTGTTGCCTCCCGTCAGCCGTTACCACTTGTTATGGATACTGTATAGTCTTCGGTATACGTCGAACCAGTTCAGCTACTATATCCCTCGTTCATTGACTTCTTCGTAACGCAAGAAAAGCGAAACTTCTTCTTTCGCAGTATGCTTTACAAGAGATGGACTTGCGTTCGCATGGTGACGATCGTGATAACAACGTTCATTTCATGGACAAGTTTTTATTCTCGACTGCCCCGTGAAATCTAAGGCACGACACTAAATATAAATTCGATCGTCTGGATAATTCTTCGTCCCTTAAGTCTTTATCTGGCGTAATCGCTGCAGAAGTTTTATATTGCACCACCATCTCTTCCGTATATAAATCGATAATCTTCTAAATGGAAAGTCCCTCGTAGGTAAATCACTTGGTTCAATAATTATAAATCAACTAGGGCCATCTCTTGGCTCGGTCTTCGATGACCTACTTATGAAATCCATTATAATTCTGTCCACGTTCAAGATTTTCTACAGGCGGAATTAATCCACTAGATCTCTATCATTCTGCTTTCGACATGTCGCGTTTGTACTTAATAGTTTGCCAATACCATTCTTCATACCCGTTTGCCAAACATTCTCTTAATTCTCTATACATCTTTGTCCTTCCCCATAATTTAATCATTTTCCTCTAACATTATTCTTTATTGTATATACTCTATTTTCTTGGTCAATACTGACTAAATTCCAATTTCGAATAATCCCTTCTATAGGTATCGGCCACCACACTGGCCTTTCCTGGGTAATAACAAATTTCTCCATTATACTCCTTGTTCAGTTCCACCATCTTTTCTTCTCTATGTTTAGTTCCTAATGTGAAGGTATCCTTATGGCTCTTGTGGTAAAAACCTTAACACTTTTTCTCATAAGGTTAACATCTCAGTTTTCTACGTGAACACTATCACGGCTAATCCCGAATCACAATTAGTATATCTTATCCCGTAACCTTTATGTTGTTTAGAAGTATAGGCTATCATCCCCTTTCTACTGCATCAGCACACCTCTTAAACTCTTGAAAGATGCATCATCGTGACTCTCAAAGTCCTCTTTTTATCAACAAGTATGGCTAACAACGAGGTTGTTGCTAATATCTCATTTCATCCCAAAACTTTGTTCATTAATCCATAAGGGCTTCTGACTCATTAGTCCACTCAGACGATACTACCATAATTTTATAACGTTTATATTAGTGTGAAATGCCAACTTTGGCATAGTACAGAGGTCGATCTTGAGTTGGTGAAACCCGCTTTTCAACCTTATCTTTGAAAAATAACTACGCATTTTAACTGGTCAACAATTCCTACATTTCCGGGTAGGGGTATCGATTTTCGATGGTATATGTAAGATGTCATACGCTCGTCCTCTTTCATAACTGGCGCCAATCAGCCCGAGGCCCGCATGTTGCTGCGATTCCCAAGAAACTTGATTAGGTGGTAATCTCGAAGGATCATTGGGATATATCCATGCATCTATTTGCTATTAGGGGCCTTTTAAACTTTATGTCTCTCTATGTGCATCAATCTCTTTAAGCTAAGTAAAGCTTCACATTCTTGCCACGATATTTCTTCCTTTCTTGTCTGTCTCACTTCCATGTTAGTTTCCTCTAAGGATATGTCTTACATCGCAATCAATTTGCATTTTTTTTTGGATCAGGAAAAGGATGGGTAACTCCATAATTCATTAATATAACATCCCGACAACGGTTGGTAGGAGCGTGCTCCCAACCTCCTCATCATTTCTTATAACCTTCCTCACACTAATATTGAAGGTCCTTGTGGTATGCCCCGACATGTTATTCCTACTTTAAATAATTACTCGGCATAACGCTCTGGTTGCACAATTACAACATTTGGTTTTTGATCTCATATTGGTGCAACGGTTCACAATTGTACCTCCCGTTCACCTTAGAGTAATCACTTTTGAAAGGAATGGTTTCAAAATAACAAGGTCCAATAGATAATTTCAATAAGAATTCCACATTGGATGTTCCAAGAATGTTGATGGTTCCAAATACTAGGAGTCTCGATTTTTGGAGATGTAAGGATGGACAGAAAGAATACAACAAGGTTTATTCCTTCATGTCCTGATAATTTTGTAATGTGATATCATAGAGAATGTTGCACGAGGGCAATGATTGTTGGATACAAAAGTCATAAAGATGGTCTTTATACAATTCTTACATCTGGGGAATATTTTTTTTTTCTTGAAAATTAGAGGATCTAAAAAGTCCCATTGATAAAGGTCAACCGATCGAAAGAAATTCTACTCTATGACAATAAAAATGAAGCAGTTTATCATTCAAGTAATCTATGGTTTCAAATGAATCTTCATTATATGAATGAAAGAATAGAATATTCAAGTGACATAAAGTCTGATACGAAGATGGGTAGAACTCAAGTTGAGTGGGCGACCTCACTAGGTCTCAATCAAGTTATTCGTCAAAACTTTCATTATCATACTTTACCACATGCAAAATGCATTGAGGAATTGCTGAATGAATTAAATTGGGAGTTGGACCAGTGAAACAATAACTAGTCCTTTTCAAGAAACACCAACAACTAGCTAGACAAAATTTGCTAGTTCACATGTTTGAGACACCACCACTAGCTAGGACAATTAGCTAGATGTTCTTCACAACATTACAATTTTGACTAGTTAGAACAATCAACTAGTCATTCATATTGACATATCGACTAGCCAGTTTCAATTGGCTAGAACGGAATTTCAACATCGTAGCCACTGAAGAACTTTAGGCTACTCGGACAATGAATGGAATTAAGAAGTTATTAAGTTTGAAAAAAGAAAACTATAACATCTGAAGAGAATGTTCTAGGTATCGGAACAATCGATAACCTCTCATCAAATATTACTTACCAGTGAAACGGTCCACCCAAGGGTGCCTCCGTACACATGCTTTATCAGATCCTACAGTAGAATTAAATTCAGAATACCAATATCAAAATGATATCCTTACTATGATTTCAAAGTACGACGTACAATCTCATTTTGAATAGAAGAAAGGATTCATGAGGAATATCTAGATGTTAGATCATCCCTGTTCTCAGCAAGTTGATATATATTTATGGGCTCGACTGAAGAGTGCAAGTATGAAAGAAGTAGTCAAATATCAATATTCGTTTAGGAATATTCATTGATTAATTAAGGAAACAATTATTGAACATTCCTTGGATAATTGAAAGGAAGTGTAAATAGTCCTGAGCAGAACGAAATAATTATAAACTTCAAATAGAATATTCGGGGATCAAATAAGATACTTTGGATGAGTCCCAGTTTAGAGAAAGTATATCACTGGTGGTTATTCCACAAGTTTGAAGTAGAAAGCTAGAAGGATTACCTGATATAAACTAATCGAGGTAACATGGTTAATGAAAAGTTTAAAATGAAGTAGTGCACCAGCCGGTAGTTACCAAAATAAGTTAATCATTCGTGCATCTCATTATCACCACTATGAGGTAACTCCATCTCTTCGTCTTCGTAATACAAGACACCAACTAGTGTGTCTCTCAACCATCATCTTAAAGTCAATTATCGAGATAGGGTTTCACAAATATATCTATCATCTTCGTGCTTTATCTTGAAGACCAAGATTCACATCATTCCGAGGACACCTGCTAAGTCCATAGGGTCCTACTTCATGCCTTCCGACAAGAATCACGAGTGGCCAGTTCCCCCTGGGAACAGATCAAAGAGATCTCTCAGGGATCTCAGTGCAGTCCATAGGTTCAGTGGCGGGTGTGTGCATGTGAACATATACCAAAAATATTGAGGTCTACAATACATATATACGTAGTCCCTGATAACATCTTTATCAAAGGATCCCACTCTAGACCCATTGGTCTTTTCTTTTGATAGACTCTGAGATCACTGTATCGCTCGTTGTAACCCTATTCAACTTCACTTGAGTCCCTTTGTTAATTCTACTTGTTTGTTCACTAAGTTGAACTACCATGCTCTAGCGTCCGAATCATGCGTGGAATTACCTAGCACGCTCGTCTTATGATAACATTCTCGTATAACACATGTAAAATTCGCCATCAAGAGTAATGAAATCCACAACGGCATAGTAACCACCTTTCAGGTAAACCCGTTACTTATCGAAAATTGGATCTTATAGCCAAAGTAAAAGACTTTCATTATTCCAAGTACTAAGTACCCTTAATTATGTAAGGAAGTCTAAACTTATCGATTCTTAAATTGCCGCCTCCTTATAGGCAAACTCTGAAGGACTACGGGCAACAAAATTTATGCCAGCCAAGTCATCCAATCATATTGGCAGTATCGCCTCTTCCTCAACTACTCTTGAGGTTTCGCTCTGCTTCCTATATCATTACCTATGATAGGTCATGTACGACTCTCAAACCTCTATTCATCATTCTGAAGGTCTCTAAGGATTCTATCGACCCTAGTATAATACCTCCAGTAAACACTCCAGTCCATTCTACTCACCGGTACCTCTTCCGGTAGTCCAATAATAAGTTTACTATGATCTCTTATGTCATTCTCCTACTTAGACTTAACTCTCAACACTTCTCGTTTCTGAGTACTGTAACTTATCTCTCTGATACCATTTCTGTGACGCCCCCAAATCCGAGGTCAAAGATTCAGGTCGTCACATCACCATCCAACCATATCATACCTGTATTAACTTTACAACTCAACAATACATACATCCAGACCTCAATCTTACGCACATACAAGTTAGAGCCTCAGAAACGATAACCAAAAGTAACACTAAATATTACCATTCATCTGTACAATCCAGAATCTTACGCACTTCCAATTATACAACTACACTTGAAGACGAGTCTTACTATTACAGTTGAAAACCTATCAGACTTACTCTGCATTATTTATCCAGAACTAAGTCATCTCGGGATAAATCTTCTACTCCTCTTCTGCTGGTACGGAGTTAACTGATCAAATTCTTCTCCTTCTGAAAAGTTTTTATAAAGCAAGAATGAGCTACATAATGCTCAGCAAGTTCGCCATTTTGAAAAATAATAATGTGGTTTATTTCGAAAACGTTCCCAACTGTATGGGTATATATCTCAGATTTCAAAACATAATTCGACAATATATATGTCCGAGTTTGAATAAAACATTTATACTCGCTAAGGAGCTTTAAGAATAACATATGAAACCTTTATAAGGTTCCCATTTCAATATATCTCAGGTTTGAAAATATATACATATTAGTATATCATTTTCGGCAAAACACTCTACGGTTAACATACTGTACAGGAATACATTATTGCAAAACCTCTTTCCTTCCATTAGCTTAGAAGGTTTCTCATTCAAAAACATTTCATTCTTTGGAATAATTGCAAGAGTGCACTAACACGTGCCAATCTTTATAGAAAATCTTGCAGTTCTAGATACTGCACGATGTCAATATTTTTCTTATCAAAACCACACTATCGGCAACTTGGCACTTAGGCCCAAGAAGCAGTGTTTGAGTATTTTTCCAAAGTGGAGGATGGGACTTGAAGAAAACATAAAAACCTGACGAGGATTGACGATGATCAGTCGCCACATCCAAGTCCAATAATCCGCGGGTCTTCTCTACCGGTAGAAGGATAGAAACTACATCCGTAACTACCCTCGGGTGAAAACTACATCCGTAATCACCCTCGATGAAAACTACATCCGTAATCATCCTTCGGCAACACCTGGGCCGGAACAATAATTGATGGACCGCCTGGCTCACGGCCGCTTACACATCCCGGGAATCGTTCGTCAACGATTCCCACACCTGCCAGAGTCCCCTTTTTCTTTTCTTTTCAAAAATCATTTTGATAGAAAATTCGAGTAGTTGAAGTTCGACCTCAGTCGACCGATAATTCTTGAAAAATGTACAAGAAGCAAAACCTGACCGGGGGTTTTCGAAAATGTTTTGGGTTCGAAAGAGTTCGAGTTTGAAAACGATAAAGGTATCTTGGATTAGTTTTGTCTTTAAAATAATGAACAATAATGGATTAGTTTTGTCTTTAAAATAATGAACAATAATTAATAAATAATATTTTGAGATTTAATATAAACAATTAATAAAATAGTTATTTAATTAAAATAAGCTTTTAATCCAAGATAGATATTTTTGAGTATTTTTAACAATGTAAAAATAATAAATACTTAAGTATACGATACTTCCCGAATGTCTCTACGGGTTTTCGCAATTTAATCACGATACAATAATATACCGCTCCCCGGTCAATAGTATATTTGGACCACTACGACCTCTATTGCTAGAGTCGTTGTCCGAAGAAAACACTTTCATTCTAAGTTCAAGGGTGTACAAACACATATGCATAAGTCTCAAACTTCAACATAATCTCGTAAAGCTTAAGCATATAATACGTTTGGAAGCTATAAACACAACAGTGATAATCCTTATATATAAGTTTTGAAAAGTAAACTTGAATAGGTAAAATCAAGAATATAATCTTTTGAAAATAAATACTTAGGGTTGGAAAACTTGCCTTGGGAAGGTTGGGGTGGTTGGGCTCGTGGAGTGGAGCGACAATCTATAAATATCCAATATTCGTTCGTTAGTATCTTAACAACACCACTTAATCATAATGTTTTAAAGGATGTAAAACCAACTTAACGACTCCAATTTATGACCACTAACCCTCCCATATGACCATGTCATCACTTTATCACATTCGTTACCCATTCGACTCGAATCCATTCCTCAAACTTGAAACACAAGTGAGTACTCTTAAAACTACGTTAAACTAACTTCCTAGGTGATTTTCACTTGCGCACACTTTACTCTAGCATTTTTATAAAATTTAAAATTTCACATTTTACTCCAATTCTTTTTGGACAGCCTTAGAAACTGTATAATCTGACTTTCCTCAAATTTTCATAACACTAGAATAATTTTAAGGGGTCCTAACTCAGTTCACAAGTGGACAACACAGTGCAGTCCGAATTTCAGAACCACTCTTCACTTCTCGGGTCATAACTCAAAATCTATACTTCACCTAGTCATGAACCTTATATTTCTGGAAACTACATGAAATTATCTTTCTAACCATATGCATTAGGCCCTCGGGAGACAAGATTTAGAGGTTCAAAACCTTCCTACAAGACAGTACATGCTCCCAGAATTTCTCACAACACTCATTCTTTCTTAAACATTCAAGAACTCATGTTATACATCACATCTACCATCAAAACCACCAAGATCCATATCCATAACATTCATAAGACTACATACCCTAACTACAAGCTTAAAAATCACATCAACAACATATAACCTCAAGATTTTCATCATCCATAACTCATATAACCAAGATATGCACTAAAACTTTTAGATCTAACATTATAACCCATAAACAATCCATAACTAAGAGGGGTTAGAGTTTTATACCTTCCTTGATGTGTGTAATAGCTTTCTAAACCTTGTATAATCCTTGTATAGCCTTGGGTAAGCTTGGATGATCAAAAGAAATGAAGAAAACAAGGTTAGTAGTTCGGAGTTATGAGAACCCGACTGAAAGATCATGGAAAACGAGGCCCTTACCGAGCTTTTCTGATCGAGGCTTCTAAATGAAAGTTGTAGAGCATCTTCTCAGCTTTCCAACAAGCTAAAGAACGCAAGATTTGGTTGAGAAATGAAGGCTCTATGGTCGTTTTACTGGGTTGCTATTTGCCATGGCCGGGAGCAGAAATATTTGTGATGTTTTTGTGTTTTGTTTGATGTGTGGTTTGAATTATGAGATGTATTATTGATATGTATTGATATGTATATCACTCACATGTCTCCACCCTAGTCTAGTAGCCTAGGTTCAAGCCATGCCCTAGTGTCCCCCTAAAGCATGGTGTAGTCTCCTAGGTACCATTCACCTAGTTGCCTTTTTTTTTACTTTTTAGTTTGCTTTCCTAACTAGCTACTTGCTTGGTACTTGCATGTAATATCTCCCTTATTTTATTTCTCCACCAATGTTTATCACTTAATCCTTAATCCATAACGTATCTTAAATAAACTCCTCGTAATAACATTTTGTCGCATAGAGATTTCCTTCGTAATTCCTTAAGTACTTAATTGTGTAAATTCCTTAAATATCCATAACTCCTTGTCATGGTCTCTTAAAATCTCCTAATACTCTAATAACTCTCAAATCCCACGTCTTTATGAATCTTAATGGCAGTAGGCCTTTTGCCTTCAACAATCTTCCATTTTTCTTACACGGTGAATATAACAACATAAATTTTTCAGATAATCAATACCATTACACAATGTAGGTGACTCAAAAGGTCCCTAATTCACAATGTCATAAGCTTTTACATATTAAAATATTACAAAAATCAGGGTTCTTACATTTGATAAATTTATCCATAACAAAGAATTTAGCGATGCAGTTAATGGATATCTTGTATAAAACTCGTGTGTGTTTGGAGTCGAGGTTTTCATCTGTAAAGAAACAAGTAGGGGAAAAACAGAGTGTTTGAGCATGATTAAAGAAGCCATAACTTACAAACACGCTTGGAAAATTGAAGACTTCTGGAACCTAGATCAATTATCGCATGAGTCCAAGGCATTCAATGGAGGAGATTACAAATGGTACAAGCATGATTTATTCTGAACATTTCATATTTTGGTCTATTAATACATGTTATATAAATGAAAAGTGTAATATTAGAGCTGTAAGTGATCTTAACATTTGAAAGGAAAAAATATACAATAACTTGCAACCATCTCGTGTGAATAATCTCTGCAGGAAGATACTGATGTATCCTAACAGAAAAGAAAATGGTACAGGGCGCCATTTATCACTATTTGTAGTTTTGGCTGAACCTGCAGCATCATTATTTTATATGCATTTTTATGATTTTAATATTAGTTTTAAACACGGGTTTTTATGCTAGTTTAAATAAAGGATCAAAAGCAATTTTACATCAGATTATTTTTTGTTTATCTATTGAACAATGATTTTAATTTCAGTCTATTTTAATTGACGATGTTTTTTTATTTTCTCAAAAACCAATACTAAATAATTTTATTTTATATTTCATATATTTTATGATCATAATTCGTCCACTTTTCTTAGTTATTGAGTACACAAATACAAATGCGCCCCTACATATTCTGTCTCGATATTATATATACTCCTAGTCCTACATTGACAAGCTATACAAGTTACAACATTGTTTCCAAGTAAACTTTACATCTTCTCTAGCTTGAAGGAAGTTTCAAAGCTGTTCAACTTCCAAGGTATAATCTACATGCATTTTTAGTGTAGATTTTTTTCCAGTTACTATTACTACTACTATACTGTTTCAATCTTGTGGGGTTTAATGCTATGATCCATGTTTTGATCTGTTTGTAAACTAAGAAAGATCTATACATGTTGTGTATATATGCTTAGTTATAGAGTCTAGTAGACTTTGCATGTGTTTAGATCCTGATTTAGTACAGGGCATCATATCATTTTTTTGCATAATTTTTTTTACCATTACTTTGGTTCTTTAGATTCTGTAAATATGGCTTATATGTTTAATTCAGCACTGAACATTTGTTCTTGAATTCTCTGGATGATTTTTCGTTTGTTTAAATTTGTGCATCTCATCAGACACTTGAATTGAAATTTACTGTAACAGGTAACTTCATTCTAAAATGGGTGGAAGTTCAGTTGATGATGGTTGGCCAATCTCTTCACCTTCTGGTGGACATCGCACTCTTGTCTTAGTTGGTTGTACTGGTAATGGTAAAAGTGCAACCGGCAACAGTATTTTGCAAAGGAAGGCATTTACGTCTGGGGCCAAGTCCTCAGGTGGTACTCGTACATGTGAGCTGCAAACGACTAAATTAAAAGATGGCCAGAGTCTTAATGTTATTGACACCCCCGGTACAGTTTCTTTCTAGATGTCTAATTGGACCTTCCATAGTTTTTGCTACTTAAGTAATTAAACAGAAATTTATGAATCTTTTTAAAAGAAAAAAAAAAAGAGACTTTGTGCATGCTCAAATTGAAATGAAAATTTTTACACAATTCCTGTGGCAGGCTTGTTCGATAGTGCTGCTAAAACAGAATTCACTCTTGAAGAAATTGCGAAATGTATCAACATGGCCAAGGATGGTATCCATGCTGTTCTTGTTGTTCTTTCATTTAAGACTCGTTTCACAGAAGGAGAAGCAGCAGTTGTCAGTAGCCTGAAAACTCTATTCGGGAAAAAATTGACTGATTACATGATTATTGTTTTCACCGGTGGGGATGATCTGGAATATCATAAAATGACTTTGAAAGATTATCTAGGTCAAAATTGCCCTAAACTGTTAAAGGTATTTTCATACTGCCAGTCATTTATGGTCACCGGAAACTTGTATCTTAGATTGCTTAAATTTCTGACGGGGGTACTTTCTTGAACGATTTGTATCCGATGCTTACACTAGGAATAGTTCTGTCTATATTAATTTAAAATATAGTAGTAGTTTCTTATTGGTGTTTCTTGAATGGGTTATTTTTTTTTTCTTTTTCTGTAGTTATGTTCTCTGTTTTGATTTGAGATCTAATATCAATCCTAAAACAGGTAGATAGGAAATTGTTGTAAGATAACTACCAGAGTCTTATAGTAGTAAGTTGTCACGTTTTAGACTCTTTTTCTCTTCTTGATCTTAAAGTAATAGCCTTGGGTCCTCTTGTGATCTATATTTCTGTAAATTTGGAGGCATATATTTATGTGCATGCAGCAACCCTTGTTGGATTTGGAGTTTAGCGTAGTCATACAAGATTAGAGTTTAAAATTATGTTTGAAGTTAACCCAAATTTATTTTTTTATCAAAACCAATGGTATCTCCTGTTTCCAAGACAGTAAATTCTGATTTTCAATACAGATAAGAACGTATTCTGTTATGTGTTACTGCTGAGGGAAAGTTTGTGACTTGTGTGATCCCCAGATGAAGAGTGATACACTTCCGCTTCCCTTCCATGTCGTACCTCCCACCCTAACGCCTAACCTTATTCCTGTTTGTAAACAAAATATGTACTTAATTGAGTCTGCTTTATACTATTAGTTGAATGGAAATGTTAATAGGACTAACAACAAATATGTTTATATTTGAGCTATTAATTAGGAACTTCTCCATCAGTGTGAAGATCGATGGGTTCTCTTTGACAACAGAACACTTGACCAGAGAAAGAAAGATGAACAAGTTCAACTGCTATTGTCTCTGGTGAATCACGTTGTAGCAAAGAATGGTGGGAAGCCATATACGGATGAGTTATTCGTGGAATTGAAGGTAATGGTTTTTATGCAGTTATGTTACTACTCATATTAAGTATACTGCATACATCTTAAGTGGTTACTGACTGCTCCTGCAGAAAGGCGCTACGAAGCTTAATGATCAGACAGAACAAGTCACCAGGCAGGATAATGAGGACAAACTAATTAAGCGAATAACTGAAATGGTAAATTAATTCATAACTAAATATTTTCCTTATGTTACTTGGGTATATCATTTTATATGGTGCTCAACAAAAGTTTGTCTGATTTCAACAGAAATTGTGCTTTATTGTCTACGAACGTTTAGTTTCGGTTGTAGTTTAATTAGTATTTAGTAGAGAATATAAGAAAACATGAAAATCTTCTGGAAATTTTGAGTATCACAAGCTATTAGACTGCGGAATATCATATGGATAATATTCTATGTTTTCTATAGATGCATTTTGGACCTAATAGTCATGAAAGCGTTAAGTACTGTATTCATACAAAATATACTTCCATCATATATATTCTACTTAATTCTTTAAAAATTCTAGATGAGAAATAGAGTAATCAATAGCGAGCTTCAGAAAAAATGAGCAAAACTGTTATTTCACAGGTTGAGTTGAAGTTCAGAGAGAACACTACCAGGCTTGAGAAGCAGATGGCAGAAGAGAAGGCCAGGCTTGAGCAGAAGCTGGCAGAAGAGAAGGCGAGGCTTGAGCATAAACTTGCAGAAGAGAAGTTTGGGCTTGAGCAGAAGCTTGCAGAACAGAAGGCTGGGCTTGAGCAGAAGCTTGCAGAAGAGAAGTCTGGGCTTGAGAAGAAGCTTGCAGAAGAGAAGGCTAGACTTGAGCAGCAGCTGGTAGATGAGAAGGCTGCAAGATTGAGTGCTGAAAATATGGCGCACTCTGCTCAAGAGAAATCAATAGATGAAATTCATAAGATGAGGGAAAATCTAGAGAGAGCAGAACGGGAGCTGCGGGAGCAAGCTGGAAAGATGAATTGTGCTATTCTATGATGGTTTATAGTTACTCTTGCTAATATGTAGTGAACATCTCATGTAAGTTGCAACTATTATCTGTGTACTTTTGGCCCTGTGTTGTCAAAATGTTCTTGATCATGTGAACGATTAGAAATTTGGATCCTATATCACCAAGTATTATGGAAGCAGAATGTTCGTCGTATTCATAGATGCCTGTTTAATCACATTTTCCTGGCACCTGGCATGCATCAAGCTGTTATTTATTTGTAACCTTTTTGAAACCTTAGCTTGGTTTGTCAGTTTGATATTTGTATTTTAAAAAATTCAAAAGAAATGGTGTTCGAAAAGGTTACATTTGTTTTCAATAGGTATATTGATATTAATGTTATTTTATTAAAAAAATTAATAAATTGTGAAACTTGATTTGCACAAAATCTACAATTTGTAGTTTATTATGAAATCAGCTTCTAATTTATATTTTGACAATGAAGTGTCTGTTTGGGGTTTCATATTTGCTGGAACTTACAGTTTATAACCCATAAGAGTTTATGGGAGTTGTTTGCATATTTAAGTTTTAGCTCAACTTATAATTTATATGTTATTAGTTGAATGTTAAGTATTCTTAACATTCAACTTTAAGTTTACGCAATATATAATATATCCTTTAAATTTTCAAAATCATATATCTTTTGATTCGTTCATTAGAAAATTGATACATTATTTATATATCAAATTTCTCTACTCATCGAGATCTATACATCCATTGATATATATTAAAAAACAAATATTTTGAAAATAAAAAAAATTAACTTATAAGTTCTGATTTACACTCTATTGATTTATAAGTTTTGATTTACCAAACACTCTACTGACTTATAATTTCTGATCTACTTATACCTTATATGACACTTATATGCTTATAAACCATAAGCTACTCATTTTAAGGTAAGCCAAACGGCCCTGAAATCACCTTTCCCAACTTACAAGGAAGGGGTGTTTGGCGAACTATTTTTTAGAAAAAAGTCAACTTATTTTAAAACAAAGTTAAAGATTCCTCACTTTAAAAAGTTAACTTTTTTTGCAATTTATGGAATCTCAAACATATATTAAATACTTGTATAAAAAGAATTATCAAATTATGAAATTTTTACCTGAAAATAAGTCCATAATAACTTATTTTAAGTCGTAGTAGGTCAAAGGACACTACTAGGGGTGTACACGGTTTGGGTTGGACGGGTTACGTGATTTTATTAACCCAACCCAATTAGTTCGGGTTCATAAATTTTCAATCCAATCCACACCAATTAAAATAAAAAACCAAACCAATTTGTGAGATTCGGTTCGGATTGATTCGGATTGGTTTGATCGGGTTGACAAATAAAATTTTGAAATAAAAAAAGTAAGTTATAAAACTAAAACTAAATTTCAGAAAGTAACATGCTTCTGGAATCCTGGTCTTAGCAAAATATTACAATCAGCCAGTATTACAATCATCCAAATGTTAAATAGTTTTTAGAAACAAACTGATTGCATAATACTTAAGTCTTGAAGTCTGAACAAAATAACAAAACAAGAAAATCACTCGACATTTTCAAACGTCAATTACATTGATGTTATTGGTCTTGATCTTCACAGTTCCATGGTCCTTCTCCTTGATCTTATCTTCAGTATCTACCGAATAAAAAGAACAAAATTATATACTTTACTAAAAGTCAAGTAAACTCAGCAATGAAAATTGAAAATATATTTATACCTTCTTCAAGGAACTCATATGAATGAGTTTCATCAGCAAAGTCATCCAATTTCAACCCTCCTTGTTGATCTTTCAACCAGCTTTGAGTGCACACTAATGCCTCCACCATTTTAGGGCTCAAAGAACTCCTAAAAGGGTCCAAAATGCGCCCACTGGTACTAAAGGCAGATTCGGAAGCAACTGTAGAGACCTGAATAGCGAGTACATCCCTAGCAATCAGTGATAAAATTTTATACCTTTCAGAATTTTCTTTCCACCAAAGTAAAATGTCGAATGAGGAGGCCATCGGATTAAGAGGTTCATCACATAAGTAGCGATCAATGTCATTTTTTTTTTCAGTGTTGTCCATCTTTTGTTGGTGCAAATAGCTTTCTAATAATTTCCGCCTACTTGTTTCTTTGCCAACAGTTAATGGAGTGTTACTTTGATGCACCTAACAAAGACAAAAATGGAACAACAGTTAGCCAAGTGTATAGTCAAAGTGTATAGTCAGTTAGTCACATAGTCAGTTAGAACACATAGTCAGTTAGTCACATACCTTCGAGGCTTCGCCATCACCAGCATAGGCAGCATACAATCGTTGGAGGAGTGACTCCACTTTCATCACAATTCTAGCAACCAATTCAGCATCATAAACACTTTCAAAACAATACTTTAAGTACATCATCTTGTAGCGGGGATCAAGTACAACAGCCAGAAATAATAAAGGGTTAATGTCATCTGCATCTCCCAAATATTTGTTATATTTTTCTTTCATGTTTCCAGCCATTGAAGATAGCAAAGGGTCCCTACTAGAAGCCAAATCAGTCAATGTGGAATGAACCTCACATATCTCATGATAGAAATTATTTGATGTCACATTCAAAGTGCTGCTAAACTTAAGAGTAACTTCATAAAATGTAGCTAAGAATTTGACAAAGATAGCAGCAGCTTGCCAGTCAGTAGGAATGGGAGGGCCGATCCTCTTCTTACCATTTTCTTTTTCCATGAAATAACTCACAAATTTATCGTCCTCTTCCTCATACCTTGTAAATGCCTTTTCAAATTTCAAAGCCACGTCCAACATCATATAGGTCGAGTTCCATCTAGTTTGCACATCCAAAACCAGCCCTCCCTTGTATTCAATTTTCTCCTTTTCTGCACAGATTTTGAATTTTTGTAGCCTAGCTGGTGATGACCTAATGTATCTCACACTATTTCTGCTTCTTATCCAATGCCTTTTTTGGATTCTTGTCGCATTTTCTGAGGTGAAACCATAAACTACTGGTGCCATTGCTAGTATGACAAGCATAATCAGCTCCGCAATAGTTACAGTTGCATCTGGGATTCTTCGGATTTCCACCTTTGACTTTCGTAAAATGTTCCCAGATATCAGATACTCTTGTTGGCTTCCTCTTTTGTGTGAGTGGTTCATCATTGTTTTCTTTCTTAGGTGATTTAAGCTCAATAGGAGGGGTGACATTTGGAGTATTGTTTGGGGTTAGTTCCGGAGTGTTTACAGTGGTATTTGGAGTGTTTGGGATGGGTTCTGTTGGAGGGTTTGGGATGGGGTTTGTTGGAGTAACTTCCATTTCAATGAACTGGTTCATGTGGTCTGTATAATAAATAAACTGATTATACTACACAACTAAATCAAGTAACCAAGTAGTCAAGGACACACAAATATGTACATAGTAACAAAGTAAAGTTATCAACACACATCAAGTATATCCACTTAAAGAACACAACATTACCACTAACCACATACAGAAGCTACAAAATATAAACACATACAGAAAGTTTACTAAGAATAACATCAATAAGGAAAAAAAGAGAGTCGATTTGATACCTTCTTCCATTTTGTGCTTGAAAAAAGAAGGAGATGAACTGGTCGGCTGTGCGGCTGAGGAGAGTCGAGAACTAGGGTTCGGAAGAGTGGAATTGTGTTTGTGTCTTATTGACTCGTGTTTTTACCATTTAGAATGTTAACAGGCTGGATTGTTAACGGGCTTTGTAATGGATTGATACTAAGAGTCCGAGAGGTTACATAATACATATGATATTGTATATAACAAATAACAATTAACATAGACATTATATTAGACAGGTTATCTATATATTATTTTTTATTTAATTTTATTATTTTGTAATCGGGTTGGGTTGGGTCGGTTAAAAAAAATTGAAACCCATACCCAACCCAATTAAATCGGTTTCATACTTTTTCAATCCAAATACATATCGGTTTGTAAAAATTCGGTTTGGATCGGTTTAAATAGTGTCGGTTTGGATTGGTTTGGTCGGTTTTACAAACCCGTGTACACCCCTAGACACTACTAGAAAAACTGTCTTAGACATCGCTTATTAGCCGATGTCTTTTAAAAATTCAAGCGATGTCTTTGCATGCGATGTAAAAAGTAGGGGCCTTAGACATCGCTTTTTAGTCGATGTCTATTGTGAAACCACTTTTAATATTTTAAACGATGGTATTGGCTAGATACAAGTAAAATTTCGCTAAATTAAAACATGACACTTTAAGTTAATGATTTCCTTTGTTCCAACTTGGATCAATTCAAAAAGTAATCAATTTCGATAAAATAATAAGATAGTAATTTTTTTGGAAAGTCCTGTATAATTATTTGGTACCAACAATATTATAAATTAATAATTCCTTTATAATCAAAGAGATATATGTCTTACACTTTGGTAAAATATCATTCTAGTATTCTTTATATTTAAATCAAACTCATCACTAACCTTCTTTGTTACATCCAAAAGTTCGGATGTAACGGTTTCGTATAGTATTAATCAATATTTTTAATGTCTTAATTACTTTTTTACATGCAACAAATTCCAAAAATGTTGCACCGTCTTTGACATCATATAATATACATGAATCTTTATTTTGAATTTCGCTAATATCCATTGAATTTGTAAATCATCGTACATTGGATTAACTGAATTAAATATAAACATAAATTGTCCAATTGATTCTTTTTAAATTTATATAATTAAAAGTTACTTTTTTTATGTCAAAAATTCCCTATAAATTAATAAATATTAATTTATCAATTAATAAATACCTCTCTAAATTAATAAAAATTTTCGATCCCGACTATTAATTTATAGAGGTTTCACGGTAAATCAAAATGTAATGTCAACCATGCACTCGCTATTACTTCAACTTGTCCCGTTCAGGTCACAACATAGTACATATCAAGCCAGTAATATTAGAACATTATAATATTGTAAAGATTCTCCACATTGTTTTACTACAGCATTGTATAGATTGTAGAATAATAATACATACTCCATACTTACCTAGTAGACATGTTTAGCTTTAGCGTTATTACCTACATGCTTGTCCAGCATGCTTGGCTCAAGTCATTGTATTTATTCCGAACTTGTATCTCCAGTTTCAAGCAAGCTTCAATAAGAAAGTATCACACAATTATCAACTATCTTACATGGTATCAGAACCTCTACCGCTCTAACAAGCAAATCGATCCAAACCCAGATTTTTTTTTTTCATAATGGCCTCACCTTCTGACCTCACATCTTCTGTATCAGCCACAAAACTCAACAAAGAAATAATTCCACTCAGTGCTGCATCACACCTACCAACCAAACTCACAGACACCAACTTTCCCGTATGGAGAAAACAACTAGAAACAACCCTATTTGGCTATAACTTGATTGGTTATATCACTGGCACTCTCAAAACACCACCAAAACTAACCAAGGACAAAACAGAAAATCCAGAGTACTACTTCTGGCAGAGACAAGATCACTTCATCCTCAATGCAATGTTAGGCAGTTGCGTTGAGACGATTCAGCCGTCCATATCCACGGTTTCGACCTCCCAAGAAGCATGGGACCGTCTCAAAAACATGTATGCCAACAAATCTCGCACCCGAGTTCTTTCCCTCAAGGCTAACCTGATGCAAAATCCCAGGAACAACCGCTCCATCACTGAATACATGAAGCATACACGCTCACTGGTTGATGCACTCTCACTTGCAGATAACCCAGTCTCGAATGAAGATATCTTCATAAGCGTCATCACTCAACTTGGACCTGAGTACAAAGATGTCACTGCTGCCCTCCGCCTTCGCGACACACCCATTCCTTTCGACGAACTTTTTGACAGACTTATCGACTTTGAAAATCAGTTAAAGAAAGACACCATACCACCTACACCTGCTGACACACCATCTTTGTCCATTCCAACCGCAAACTACACACATTCTGCATACCCACCCCGCAGCAACAGACCTTCGTACAACAGGTCAGGTCGGTTTGGCCCACCTCCTACACCCAACTCGAATCGTTGGGGACCTCCACCTCGACCAAGACAATTTGTCCCTCCCCACACTCGCTCCTATAACAACTCTGCCACTACCAGGAGCTACTGTCACTTCTGCAATCGCCCAAACCATGATACCAAAGACTGCCGCCAACTGACTCGCTTCCTTCAGGAGCACAGCATTTCACCGGTAGCAAACCACACTACCACCACAAGATCAAACTCTGCACCTTGGCTCTTCGACACTGGCGCATCACATCATGTAACTGCCGATGTCTCCAACCTCTCCTCCTATTCTGATTATGGCGGTCCAGAAGAAATAATTTTGGGCGATGGTTCAGGTTTGCCTATAACTCACACAGGAAACTCTCACTTAAACTATAACTCCCATAATTTCCATCTTACTAATGTCTTGTGTTCTCCTCAAGTCAACCGAAATTTAATTTCTGTTGCAAAATTTTGCAAGACTAATCACACATCCATTGAATTTTTTCCCTCTCATTTTTTGATCAAGGATCTTCGCACGGGGGCACCACTGCTGCGAGGCGAGAACTTCCATGATATCTATCACGCACCACCTTCTCCTTTTCCTCAAGTCAATGTCACAGCCGCATCTTCACTCATCACATGGCACAATCGTCTTGGTCACCCCTCACTCAGAATCCTCAACCATGCTCTTCGGTCGCAGAATTTATCTACTGCTCCTTCCACTACAAACGTATCTTGTAATGCTTGTCTTTGCAACAAAAGTCACAAACTTCCGTTTGGGACTAATTCCTTAGTTAGCACTGCTCCTTTACAATTAGTATACACCGATGTATGGGGACCCTGTGAACTTTCAATTGACAAATTTCGTTATTATGTCATTTTTGTCGATCACTTCTCTAAATACACTTGGCTATATCCTATGCATAACAAATCTGATGTTGCAATTTTATTTCCCAAATTCAAAGCTGTTGTTGAGAAATATTTCCAATTATCTCTAATCTCTCTTTACTCCGACAACGGAGGTGAATACATCGGTCTGAAACACTTTCTGGAACAACATGGAATCTCACATTTCACCACACCACCCCACACACCTGAACAAAACGGTACCGCGGAACGCCGTCACCGTCATATCACTGAAATGGGTCTGACTTTGTTACATCATGCTTCATTACCTCTTTCATATTGGAATTATGCATTTCAGACTGCCGTGTACCTCATTAATCGACTACCAACACCACTTCTCTCACACAAGTCTCCGTATCAAGTGTTATACAAAAAGCCTCCTAATTACTTACGTCTCAAGACGTTTGGGTGTTTATGTTACCCCTGGATTCGACCTTATACAGCATCCAAGATTCATCCGCGCTCAGTGCCATGCATATTTCTGGGATATTCCACCACCCAATCAGCTTATCGTTGCCTAGATACGAAGTCAAATAAGCTATATATATCCAGACATGTATTATTTGTAGAAACTGAATTTCCTCTGCAGGCACGTGATCACCAGTCTCCTCCTTCTCCACACATAACTCCATCTACCTCTTCAGCCCCCCACGGTCAACCACCAGTACCTCCCACCCCAATAGCACCTCCCTCACTATATCATCCTCACACTCCCATATCCCCTCCACAACACACACCATCCACCACTCCTTCACCACGCCAACATCTTTCTTCCTCCCCCATCACACCCAGTGCATCTTCACAGTCTCCAACTACTATTCAAACCACTCCAACAATAACCAACAATCAGCCACCATCACGGGCCACACGCACACATAAACCAAATCCCAAATATTACGGCCCTGCGTTCATAAACCACATTGACAAACATCCTCTTACTACCTCTTTGGAACCATCATGTGCATCACAAGCTCTCAAAGACCCATCCTGGCGACAAGCCATGTCCGAAGAATTCACTGCCTTAGTTCACAACAGCACCTGGGAGCTGGTCCCGAAAGCAAACCAAAATGTGATTGGTTGCAAATGGATTTTTCGCATCAAGCGAAACTCCGATGGCAGCATTGCACGTTACAAAGCCCGTCTTGTGGCAAAAGGGTTTCACCAACGACCGGGCATAGACTTTACAGATACTTTTGCCCCTGTCACAAAACCGGTAACAGTCCGTGTAATCCTCAGCATTGCTTTATCACAAGGTTGGCAGCTGCGTCAACTAGACATCAACAACGCGTTTCTACATGGGACGTTGCAGGAAGATGTCTTTATGTCACAACCTGCTGGATTCATCGACCACCAATACCCACATTATATCTGCAAATTAAGGAAATCCATATACGGGTTGCGACAAGCTTCTCGTGTGTGGCACCAAGAACTGAAACAATACCTTCTCCAATATGGCTTTATCAACTCAATCTCTGACTCCTCACTGTTCATATACTCCAAAGGTAACCATCTCATGTACTTCTTAGTATACGTCGATGACATTATTGTCACCGGCAACAATACATGTTGTATATCTACCTTTATCCAAAGCCTAAACACACGTTTCTCTCTCAAAGACCTTGGCACCCTGAATAATTTTTTGGGAGTTGAAGTCATACATACCCCTGAAGGACTGTTCTTGAGTCAACATCAACATGTCACCGATATCCTTGTAAAACACAACATGGATGCAGCAAAACCAGTACATACCCCCCTCAGCACGTCCGAACCATTAACACTTCATGATGGATCACCTTCTACTGATCCAACAATTTATAAACAAATTGTTGGAGCATTACAATACCTTACGATTACAAGACCGGACATCGCGTTTGCTGTGAATCGCCTCTCTCAATTCATGCATCTGCCCAGCCAACGTCACTTTCAAGCTCTAAAACGCGTTCTCAGATATCTCAAGCAAACCATTCATCATGGGCTCTTCTTAACACGTGGTCAACCCTTACACATAACAGCCTTCAGCGATTCTGATTGGGGGGGCTGCCATGAAATTGGTCGTTCAACTACTGGGTATGCTATTTATCTTGGTTCCAACATCATCTCTTGGAGATCCGTACGTCAAAAATCTGTGTCTCGCTCATCTACGGAAGCCGAATACAAGGCAATGGCAAATGCATCTGCTGAAATAATATGGATCTCTCAGCTCTTATTTGAACTTGGTATCAAATCTTCCACTGTTCCCAAGCTATTTTGTGACAATACAGGTGCTACTTACCTCGCTGCAAATCCTGTATTTCATTCCCGGATGAAGCACATAGCGCTTGACTATCATTTTGTACGCGAACAAGTACAACAGAACCTCCTCCGAGTCCATCATATCAGCACAAAAGATCAAACTGCTGACATTTTAACGAAGTCCCTACCCCGTCTTTCATTCCAATCCTTTCGTACCAAGATTGGCGTTTCCAATGGAACCTCCATCTTGCGGGGGCATATTAGAACATTATAATATTGTAAAGATTCTCCACATTGTTTTACTACAGCATTGTATAGATTGTAGAATAATAATACATACTCCATACTTACCTAGTAGACATGTTTAGCTTTAGCGTTATTACCTACATGCTTGTCCAGCATGCTTGGCTCAAGTCATTGTATTTATTCCGAACTTGTATCTCCAGTTTCAAGCAAGCTTCAATAAGAAAGTATCACACAATTATCAACTATCTTACAAGTAACCCTTGCATAAACCAGAAGAAACTGGCAAAATGATTTCTGTTAATGCTTGGTGTATTCATGCCCAAGAATCGGGTGTTAATATGTTCACAGCATTTTCAAAATTACAGGTATAACTTCCTACACCTAATTAAGGTAGGACTTCCAAAGTATGTAACATACAAAAACCAACTCCCACAAGTGCTTGGGATTAAAGTACCTTGCTCCCTTTGACCATTAAAAAATAACAATAGTACCTTTTCATTCATCTTCAGGACTTGACTCGGTAACAGTTCATGAACTTGGATGATAGCTGACTACGTTGTCTATGTTATACCTTGTTAGTTTTAGGCATCCGCCAAGCAGCAAAATGAAGTATACCATACACTTCTCTTCTGTAAATATTACCCATAGAGTTTCTCCTTTTCTGATTCCCTGACAATTCTCTTAAGCATTTATTCCAGGAACAAGAGGAATGGGTGGTTTTGGTGTCTTTATCTTCTCCACCAGTACAGCTTGAGTGGTTAGAATTATACCAGCAACGGAGACAGCATTTTGAAGTGCACACCTTGAAACCCGACATGGATCGACTACTCCAACTGCAAGTAGGTCTTCATATCTATTGTTCATTGCATTGTAACCTATTTGCCATTCGGAAGCCCGTATATTTTCCACAACTATATCTCCATCAACTCCTGCATTAGCTGCTATCAATTTTGAAGGTGCAAGAAGTGCCTGAAATTTTATGAAATACTAATATGAAGCTGTCTGGTACATGCAGTAAAACTATATACAGAATTTTGTTAGTTTTCTTTTGGACAAAAAGTTTTTGTAATTTCTAGCAGAATTTAGATATTTTGGCCATAGGTAAAAGTACCAAAAACACTCCTTATATACAAACGACAGCTTGGACATGTTACTGGACCTAGTATATCAAGCAGGAAATATGAAGAACTTAAATAAAATACTAAGCAAAAAACAAAAGAACAAAAGTTATAATAATTAAATTATAATATTTAACATGAGATCTCCTTGATATATATTTCATCCTTGTTAAGTCATGTATTGACTGTAATGAGACCTCAACTTAATTTTTTCTCCAAATAGCATGTGAAGGTCTTATACCTTGAAAACACGGGCTTCCAAGGAAGAGCCAGATATCGGCTGCATTTTGACCAAAAAAATTGAGGAACACTTTTTATTAATTAAAAAAAATCCGTCTAAAAATCATGCAAAATGTGTAGCACCAACTCCTTATGTTTATGCTTATTCAAACTCTTTGATAGCGCCATGAACGAGGTCTTCAGAAAAACCCTTATTAATGCTAACATGTGAAATTTAAAATCAATGACTTGTTAAGTCATGTACCCTTGGAAAACAGTGAATCCATTACCAGATAACGTCTTACCATCCCTACAATGTCAGCACCTATTTTCTCATCTGGATCCACAAAGAAGGTTTTTATATTGGGAATATGTTCCGAGATATGGACATAGGTAGCTCCACCTCCAGGTACAATACCTTCATCCATGGCAGCAAAAGTTGCACTTTTTGCATCCTCAATTCTAAGCTTTCGGTCTTCCAGCTCCATCTCAGTATGTGCTCCTACCTAAAAACACACAGAAATGGCTTTATAAACGCATTTAAGCTTGTTCTGAGTAATTAATAGTAGTTTCCATTTTACAACTAATTTTCCTGCTTGATAAAACATATAGAAGCACCAGGAAACAAAAAATGCATCCAACATCAGTGCTGTACACAAAACACGAAGAATTTATTTGTTGTAATTAGGAAACTCTACCGCAACAGATATACAGTTATTGGTCAACACTTTCAGCTAGGTATCCTTAATTCATTACTCGGAAAAAAAAAATAAAAAATAAAAATCACACAAGGGGCATGTACCAGACAAACACACAACCAAAGAAACAGAAGTCGAAGATTTCTGAGATAATTCCCAATACCAGAAATAAAAATTCCATAAACATCAAGCATAGATATGAAAAATAATAAAAGTATATCTCTAACTGAACTTTCTTGTTAACAAACATCGAAAATTGAACACTAAGTTAGCAACAAAAAAAAAATTGAACACTAGTAAAGACTATTTCCTACATTCCTGGGAAGTAAAAGCAAAGGACTTTTCAATTTCAAAAGAATACATATAACTTCATATCATTGAATAACACCTTATAGTTATAAAAAAAAAAATTAACAAAACCATCTGTACATTTTAAAACTAATAGCCTATCAGCATTCACAATTACTAGTCGCAATAACAACACTGTTAGGCAACTGTTCGTCCTAGAAGTCCGAAATGTAGATCTAAAAGGTCATAGTATTTATTAATCTTCAAACCTTAATGATAGCTACACCACCAGAAAGTTTTGCGATTCTTTCGGATAGCTTGCATGACATATAACTAGAATCTGATTCAGCAAGATCCTTCTTTATCTGCGAAATTCTAGCATGAAGCTCAGCTTTGGTTGAAGGATCAGCAACAATGGTTGTAAAATCCCTAGTTACGGTTATTTTCCTTGCAATACCAAGTTGATCAGAGGTTGCACCCTCAAGACTTAGGCCCAGATCCCCGGCAAGATAATCAGCTCCTGTTGATAATAAGATGATGAGAACTTGGATTAAGGTGCATCTGTACTTGCTACTGGTTACAAGCAATCACCAGATTTAGACTACATTTAAAGGATGCACGATAAGAGAATTAGAGGTCAGTACTATATTTATATTGATTTTATGCAGGTAAGCAGGTACACAGCTTAAGGGTGAATAAGAGAGCCCTGTTGAGCTGTTATATTATTACTAATAGAACACTCAACACTGTATTTAAAATCACCTGTCATAAGAGCTATATCTTGCAATAATGCTTTCTTTCCTTCTCCCATTCCTGGACATTTAACAACAGCAACATTAAGTAAACCTCGCACTTTATTCATGACCAGTGTTTCCAGCACTTGTGTTGAAATATCCTCAGCTATAATAAGCAATGGAACACTCAGTTGGGTTGTCTTCTCTAGCAGAGGAACAATAGATTTGACCGTTGATATCTTTTGATCAGTTACTAGCACTCTAGCATTTTCGAATTCGACAATAGACTTGTCATGATTTGTGATAAACTGATGTGACATATAACCTTTGTCAATCTGTAGGGAAGAAAAGCAAAATAGAAGTTAAAAAGTTCAAAGATGTAAAATAGGAAAGTTGTACTCTGACCAATATTAAACATAAAATAAACAAATAGCATAATAATTAATCTAATTAGGGAAAGTCAGAAAGTGTGTTGCCACAATAGTATTTGACTAAATTGTATGATAAGCTCCTTTAGGAGTAGACAAACAATTTCATCTTTGTAGTTTGTATAATCGCTCAATTCCATAAACATAGAAGTATTTTGCCAAGTTTAAGCATATTAAAGTTTCAATTTTTCTCATGCGTATCTGGGAGGAGACTCACAGAAAAAATGGTTGCCCAAAAATGAAAATATAATATTCCATTAAAAATAATTGTGGAGGAGATGACACAGCAAGTTAATAAGATCATGATACCTAAAAGAATGAAGAGGCAGGAGAATACAAATTACCTTCATTCCTTCTTCTACTACTACAGAAGTTTCAGAAGATGATGAAGATTCAATGGAGATGATTCCATCAGGGCCAATCTTGCTAATTGTTTCAGCAATCAAGTTCCCGATAAATTCATCATTTCCAGCCGAAATTGAAGCTATCGCTGAAACAAAAATATACATGGAAACAAATATAAAATGTAAGAAATATCAAAACATAAATCACAAGGTAAGTAACCATACACACACACACACGTTTAGACACCTTTTATGTCGTCCGATCCTGTTACTGGTTTACTTTTCTCCTTTAAAATTTTGACCAGTTCTTTTACGGTCTTCTCCATTCCATTCCTCAAAGAAACGGGATTTGCCCCAAAGGCAACAGCAAGTAACCCAGATTTAATTATTTCTCGAGCCAAAATGATTGCAGTCGTAGTGCCGTCTCCAGCTAAATCATTAGTCTTAGTTGCAACCTGAAAGATAAAATTTAATGATTGATTTTAGACCATGTACAAAAATTGTTACGAAATGAAGTTAATTGTTTGACTAGCTCAAATGACCTCTTGGATTAGTGAAACTCCAGCATTTTCGATTGCATCCGGAAGCTCTACGGCTTTTGCTATTGTAACACCGTCATTGATAACTTTGAGATTTCCTGATTCCGAAAGAACAACATTACGTCCTGCACAACTCAGTGTGAAAACAATTGCATTAGTTTACTAACAGGAAAGATGAAACAGCATAAATAATATAAAACTCATTGCAACATGATGCATCTGTGATGGTGTTATACAATCTGAATGAGAGAGAGATCAGACTTCGTTCACCATTTCTTTAAAAACTTTAAAGCCAGAGAGAGAGAATAAAATTCATGTTTCACGTTTTTGGTGTACAGAATATAAAGCTAAGCGAAAATCTGAAGTACCATTTTTTTTCCCTTCATTCTAAAAATTTCAGCCTTGAGTTTTGTCGCTTTAATAATTGGCAAAAGATAAGTTGTACAAATCCAAATGCTCAAACACAAGCACAGTGCAGAAACTAATGAACTCCTAATACTTTCAAAAATGGCTCATATAAGATACATTTCCCGTGATAAGATCGTTTTTCACATGATCGCAATGCCATGACAGGAGCCAGCTTAACCTTAGGTATCCCTAACCCGCTATTTACATCAGCCCAAAAAGGTTTAATTTCTTCACACAATACTGTAGTAAAACAAATGCTAATAAACTTTTCGATTAACAAGTTCCATTCTTTATCTTTGGGGTAACAAGAAAGCTACCAAGTTACTGAAACCTTCCTTTAAAAAATATTTCTAGAACATTGAATGTCCACGCCATAACGGAACATGTTAGCACCCCAAAATTTCAAAAATTGAATACCAACACTCCAACAGTACACCTAGGTCTATGAATGTAGTTCTTACGATGATTGGCCTTTGTCATCCGGAAAGAGCTATCAGCACAACTTGTTGCCCGCTTGCATTTCATCCCCAGTCTAATCATTAAATATATTTATCAACATAAAAAATTAAATGTTAAACATTTCCTACAATAGGTCACACTTTCGAAAGAAGAACATTGTGCTTCTTTTTTTCTTTAAGGTGCTGAAGCATGCCTTAGAATATTACTTACTACTCTCGAAGCACGCCAAATAACTTTAAATTAACTTAAATAAGAATTGCAACTAGCATATGAATAAAAATAAAAAATTTGAAAAAAAAAAAATCAAGAACCCTAAAAAGAGGTACCTTTAGGCCCAATAGTGACAGAAACAGCATCAGCAAGTTTATTAATTCCAGCTAATAACCCATTTCTGCATTCTTTATCGAATGAAACCCTTTTGGGCCCTGCTCTTATTACACACTTCTTATTTTCTTCGTTTCTCCATAGCCCACTTCTTCTTTCACTCAAATTCTTGAGTAAAGATAATTTAAACAACAAAAAGGAGAGAACTTTAGTACAAAACTAGATATAATAAACACTGTAAGAGAGAGAGAGAGGGCGGGGGAGAGAGGGAGGGGGAGAGAGAGGGAGGGGGAGAGAGAGGGGGAGAGAGAGAGAGAGAGAGAGAGAGAGAGAGAGAGAGAGAGAGAGAGAGAGAGAGAGAGAGAGAGAGAGAGAGAGAGAGAGAGAGAGAGAGAGATTATTACATACAAAGATGGCAACTTTAGGAGGGAAGAAGAGGGAGGAAGAGAAGGAAATTGACATTTTTCAACTGGCTTGAAATGCTATGTTTTCTATTGAGGTTTTAAAGGGGTTTTAGTTTAGATTGAGTGAGTTGGGAACTTCGAGTTCTTCGAGTCAACTCAATTGTGCAATTGCATATTTGCATTTGCCCAGTAATCTAAATTTTCTGTTTTGTCCCGGCCTCAGTTCTAAAAATCCCCGATTCAGCCGATTAATCCCCGATTAATTTTCTGGAAGGTAACCAACTGATTCGATTTTTGAAATCCGATTAATCCTTTTAATTTATTTAAAATGACATGTTTAATTGTAAATTAGACTAATATATTAAATATTATTATAATATCCGATTAATGCTTCGATTAATCCGTCCGATTAATCATCGCCTATCCGATTAGGCGCTAGGCGGTACCACGACCGCCCTGGGCCGCCTAGCGATTTCTGGAACACTGGTCCAGGCTGAGTTTTGTAATTTTTCATTGTATGGTTCTTATTTTTGTTCAAGTTGAGTTAGACTCCGAAAACTCAGTTTTGTAATTTCTGTATGCTTCTTTTTCCATACCCAACAATAGTATACAGTTAAACCTCGATTAATTAATATCCGATAAAGTAATAACCTCGATTAAGTAAAGTAATATTCTCGCTAAAAGCATAAGATAATAAAAAATTAGAAAGTCATTAAGGGCACAAATAATAGGTAAAGTAATAATTCCTGAATTATATATATATATATATATACCCTATATATATAATGTATATGAGTTACAAAATTCAATCCTTTTAATAATATGAACCTATAGTAGCTTGTTTTTCTTTCCACCAAAGCCAAAAATAATCTCATCCTTGACTTTAAGTAAAACATAAATAATTCCTAGTATGTTTTGCTCGTATTGTAACAAATAATTGTTCAAAGTATAGATTGCTTGAAATGCTTCCTTTAATGACACGCTTGGGATTACATTGCTATCGTGCTGTTCAGGATCAGTGTTCATTACCGACTTTTCTTCATCCGTAGGTGATTCTATTTTTTTTAAACATAATGTATTGTAATACGTAAACATAAAAATTCGGTAAAATAATAAAATATTACTTTATCAATAAAGTAATAAAATATTATTATATCGATAAAGTAATAAATTCGATAAAGTAATATTTTTTCCCAGTTCCAAGAGTATTACTTTAAAGAGGTTTAACTGTACTTATATTTGTGTTATTGATACTGAAAATTTTGTAAACTTGAAATAATGAATTTGAAGAATAGTATATTCCAAACTTATACACTATGAATTTATATTTTATAAGAGCATATCTAAGAGAATGCAACTGTTAGCAATATTTTCTAACCCCACATAATTTTATATGATATTTAGAAAATGGGCTTCTCCAAGGGAGCCCATCAGTTAGCAAAAATTTTAGATAACATCAATATGTCTATATCTATTGATCAATCAACTATCATCTAAAAATATTCACGTCACCTCCCGCTTGATTACTTCCCGCTATTCTTCCTTCCCGCTTCGCTGTTCCCGCTTGTTACTTCAGTCATATATCTTCCACATTTCAATTAACTTCAACCTAAATTAGGTTTAATAGCATCTCCATCACTATTGTAATTATATATATAATTTTTCAGCAATTTTTAAATTCTGTAAAATCTTGTTCCTGTTACAGAGAATGGAGATTTCATTCGTATCTTTACAAATGAGTATTTAGATGGGTGTGTTGTTTGTATTGTATTTAGTTCTCAATTAGGGGTAAAAAAAAATCTTAACCCGACTACACACATGTTTATACGCACTGTTTACATCATTTTGATTTATCTATAAAAAAAATATATTTTGATGAGAAAATAATTTATATGTTATTTTTTGCTAACAAAATATGAAGTTTTTATTTTTAAAATATTTTTAAAAAATTGGGAATGAAATTAAATTTAAAAAATGTACAATTTGTATTATAAAATAAAACTACTTTAATTAATTAAATAACATATATCCTTGTATATATAAAACCTTTATTTGATTAAATTTGACAATAGTAAAATAACATATTTTTAAATAATAAATATTTAAATTAATTAAATAACATATATATTAATGTAAAAAGTTTATTTGATTGAATTTAGAAAAAAAAATTATTTTTGAGTTTTATCCCGAATAAATAACTACTATTTGAAAATATAGCCGTTAGGATTTTAAAAATAATAAAGTAACAGTTTTTTTTTTTTGCTAAATAAGTAACAGATTTTTAAATATAGCTAACGTTTATACCTAACACCGCTAGAGGACACAAGCTTACAGGTTCAGTAAATTTAACATAATCATCTATTTTTCTGATTTAGCTAACAGTTACAGTTATCTCCCTTGGAGATGCTCTAATATTTTGTATAAAATTTATTGAGAAATTATCATTTATACTGGATTTTGAAGTTCATTTTGCAAAAATACCGTTCTAGCCAATTCATTGCATTTATACGTGAGTTTCATTTTTTATTTACAGAAATACGGAACATCACCTTCTTCTTCTTCTTCTCTATACCGACATCATCACCTCCTTCTTCTCGATCATGGCCGCCCCCTTCCCCTCCCCCAACTCCGACGTATCACCGACACCGACCTCCATCTCCGCTTCCCTAGTGACGGACGCAGAAAACAAATTTAGGGGGTCCGATTTCACATAATAATTTAAAATAAAAAAATATATAGATTTTAATTATAAAGTGAATTAAAAAGAAAAAATAAGTATTAAAGACTATATAAAGTATACAAGATTAAGTAAAAAAGTACAGCAACTGAGTTGAGTTGTAAAACAAATTAAAAAGGACTGAGAAAACAGATCAATAACAAAGCAAAATATTGTAAAATAGGCTGCTGATGTCTAAGGAAGGAGACATAGGCATCAACCAACTATACTACAAATATTACATGTATAAAATACAAACTACCTACTAATATTCAGAACTCATGGGGGCCAGGGCCCCTACTGGACTCCTAGATCCGCCACTGGCTGCCCCCCAACTCCGACGTATCATCGACACCGACCTTCATCTTCGACCCCAACTTCCACCTCCGATCTCTGGCGCCGCAGGCGTCTCCAACATCCATCTCTATAATTCAAATTAATTAAACACCACCACCTGTTGTTAATTAAAGATGTTATCGTGTCAATTAAAGAAAATGATGAGATTTTGGAATTAAGTTAAATTTTGGTGTAATAATTGAGATGAATGGAATGGTGTTCAAGGTCGTCGGATTATGCAAAAATTTCGCATACATGCTGTTGTGTTTGAATATGTTACTAAATTATTTGATTATGCAAAAGTTTTTGCTGATTTTAGTTGATTTGGGTTGTTTTGATGGATTTGGGTTGAAATAATTAAGTTGCAATAGTTGATTTGGATTGTTTTCAGATTTACTAAATTGTCAAAAAAGTTGCATCTGGTTGATTTTAATTGATCCTTATTTTTGCAATGTTTTTCAAATAGTTCGTATTTTTGCAAAAACAAAATTAAAGCAGTAGTATTTTTGCAAAAAATTTAAAATAATTAGGTATTTTTCAAAAAAAACTCAAATTTATTTTGAAAATTTAGTAAAATTTAAATACAACGAATTTGATTGATCATATATTCCAAATTTATATACTACTAATTTGTATTGTATCGGATTTTGTACAAAATTATCGGATCTATTGTTTACCGTATTTTGATTATAACCTTGAAATCAAATTTATTGACTTAAATATTCTTTGCTAGTTTGATAAATTTATTATTCTTAATCTGGTTCTTAAAAAATCTTTAACATAATTGAATAAATGATTGATTAAAATAATATATAATATGATAAATGAAAATTTATTAAATCTATGATTTGCTCCAATGAAATTTGGTGGATTATATTTATGTCACTACACTACTAATCATGGAAAGAATGACAAGCGAGTGACAGATTTTTTGGTATTGGATAACTATTCTCGTCAAAATTATAATTATTATTTTTTGTCGTAATCAATATCAATATATTCCTAATGTTTGCTAGTATTGTATTTTGAAAATTACTGCTTTTATCCTTTATTTTTTTAATCTTCTTTATTTCTTTGATGCCCTTTTTTGTCATTACACAGGAAAATTACTGCTTTTATCCTTTATTTTTTTAATCTTCTTTATTTCTTTGATGTCCCTTTTTGTCATTACACAGTATTTGGAGCGACCCAATTTAGATTGGATCGACCCAAATCTAAATCTATAATATTTTTTATCATTACACAACATTTATATCGACCCAATTGGATTGACCCAAATCTAAACCTCTACTATTATCCTTCATTTTTTTATTAATAATATAATTAATGATAATTAGCCGATTGCCTTTTTCAGTTAAAAGATGTTTACTTATAATTTATATGATATTACATTTTATAAATACCTAAAATATCATATCTTCCAATCAATAATTTTTTTCTCTCTAATCAGCATTTGGAGCGATCCAATTGGATCAACCCAAATCTAAACCTCTACTATTATCCTTCATTTTTTTATTAATAATATATTTAATGATAATTAGCTGATTGGCTTTTTCAATTAAAAGATGTTTACTTATAATTGATGATATTACCTTTTATTAATACCTAAAATATCATATCTTCCAATCAATAATTTTTTTCTCTCTAATTAAAACACGTTGACTTTAAATTTAAAACATAATATTGCAATAATTAATACATACCCAAAAATATGACATCATATCTTCTAACCACTAACAAAATATAATAAAAATTCATATACAACGAATAATATCCGTTAGATTTTTAGTTAAAAATTAGAATTGTTAGATCTAATGATTAAATATATTACATGATTAAATTTATTTACGTTGACTTTTAATTTAAAACATAATATTGCAATAATTAGTACATACACAAAAATATGGCATCATATCTTCTAACCACTAACAAAATATAATAAAAATTCGTATACAACGAATAATATCGGTTAGATTTTTAGTTAAAAATTAGAACTGTTAGATCTAATGATTAAATATATTACATGATTAAATTTATTTAATAAATGCATTAAATGCATACCCAAAATTACGACATCATATCTTCTAACCACTATCAAAATATAATAAAAATTTGTATACAACGAATAATATCAGATAGATTTTTAGTTAAAAATTAGAATTGTTAGATCTAATGGTTAAATATATTACATGATTAAATTTATTTACTAAAATTTCAAGGTTCAAATTTTTATAAATACCTAAAATATCACATCTTTCAATCAATAATTTCTTCTCTCTAATTAAAACACGTTGACTTTTAATTTAAAACATAATATTGCAATAATTAATACATACCCAAAAATATGACATCATATCTTCTAACCACTAATAAAATCTATATCTATACTATATTATAAAAGCCGAAACATTAAAAGTTTGGTCGATCGGTCGGTACGGTACCTATTGATTTTACTTATTTACCCTTACTCAAATAAAATCCATCATACTAACTAATTAATTTCTTTTTTCAGGTTAAACATATTATCTTCTCTATTTTTCAATAAATAAATAATTTACTTTTTTAGGTAAATTCAATATCTTTTATATTTTATCTAACTAAAATTTCCATCCTACTAACTAATTAATTTCCCTTTTCAGGTTAAACATATTATCATTTCTATTTTTCAAAAACTAAATAATTTCCTTTTTCAGGTAAAATACAATATTTTTTTTATTTTATCTAACTAAAATTTCTTCTTTATTAATCAATTTCCTTTTTCAGGTTAAACATATTACCTTTTTTATTTTTCAATAACTAAATAATTTCCTTCTTTGGTAAAATACAATATCTTTTACATTTTATCTAACTAAAATTTCTTCTTTTTTAAAAACTACTATCAATTTTGTATAATAAAATAACATAATTATATTATAATTAGTATTAAGTAATCAATTACCTTTTTGAGCCAAAATACGTTACATTTTCTCTTTTCTCTAACTAAAATCTCTCTTTTTCCAATTGTATCATGGACGGTTACCTTTTTCAAACATGTTACCTTTTTTCCTTTCTCTTACGAAAATCTCTCTTTTTCCAATTATATCACGGGCGATTCTGTTTAATAAAAATAAAATAATAATATTATAGTACTAATAATTAACTGATTATCTTTTCAACTAAAACGTATCATCTTTTATATTTTTTCTAATTAAATTCCCTTTTTTTCTACAAATTTCAGGGGCAACATTAATTTCTCATTTTCTAAAAACTATGAGCAATTTTATTTAGTAAAATAACATAATTAAATTATAATTACTATAAACTAATCAATTACCTTTTTCACATAAATTATGTCATCTTTTTAATTTTCACGTTACCTTTCTATTTTTTAAAACTAGAACTGTTAGATCTAATGATTAAATATATTACATGATTAAATTTATTTACTAAATGCATACCCAAAAATATGACATCATATCTTCCAACCACTAACAAAATATAATAAAAATCTGTATATTAGTTCCGGTTTTTAGTTTGGCCATAAGAGTTAAGTTTTTATTGATTTCACAGTATTAAAAATTAGACAGGATAATATTTGTTTGGTTTTGATTTTGGTTTGGAATTTAAGAATTAAAGTTTTAATGAATTACCCGATGTTATAATAATATACAGGACACCAGAAAGGTACCTTTAAAATATTTGCTTGGCATTTCAGTTTTCGATTTTACATGTCATAATAACAAAGGTAGTTGGAAAGATTACAAGTTAATAACATTGACATAGTATAGACCATGTTATTTGTAAATAATCTTGGGACTCAGTTTGATACTTATAGACATTATTTTGTTTTCAAGCAAGTTTATGTTCTTTATGGATTTGTTCAACTTAAGGTTCATCGGATAGACATGCTACGTACCAGAAGGTCTTATGGAATAGCATACTTTTTATCGGATGTCTCCGAAGGGACTATGGAATAGCATTCTTAGAAGCTTAGACCCACGTCACAAGCCTCACCCTCTGGGTCAGGCAACATTGCTCTTATTTATGCTATAAATATCTTCTTTACTCGCGTTCAATTTCACTTCATATATGATCTCATATTTAGCACTTTCACTTGAGCTCCATATTAAAATATAAAAGCACTAACTTTTCCTTTTTTCAGTTTAGTTGGCTTTTTGAGAGAGAATAGGTAGTGGAAAATGTGATTGTTATAATTTGTAATCATATATTATTTGAAGATAAATGTGAATAAGTGAGCTTCTTGCGGAGACCTGTGTTTTTGGTAAACAGTATTATTCTTCATTTTTTTAAATCTTTTTTATTTCTTTAATGCCCCTTTTTGTCATTACACATAATTTTAAATATTGAAAACAAAATACAATACAAGAAGTTTGCATTTATAAATATAGATTACAAGCAGATAGAGATGTTTAGTTACAGATAGACTACATAGCAGCAACATAAGTGATAAAAAGAAAGATGGTCCACATGACGATCAAGCTAATGAAGTACTCCCTCCGTCCCACCCAAATGTTTACATTTGGGTTGGGCACGGAGACCAAGGAAAAATATAAAGAAAGAAGAGAGAAGGAGGGAAAATGAGTAAAGTGGTGGGACCCATCACTATATAATGTATAAAATGAGTTACTGGAGGAAAGTAATGGTTGTAGTTGATTTTTATATTATAAAACTTTACTATTTTGGGAAAGTTTAGAAATGTAAAGAAATGGGTGGGACGGCCCAAAAAGTAAAGTGTAAAGAAATGGATGGGACAGAGGGAGTATTGAAGTAATTAACAAGCCTGAACCACATAAGCAACTTCCATTTAATAGGTATTGTTTATCATAACGTGGGTAATTGGTTTATGTATTCCCATTAATTTATTTTTGGTCACCCCTCTAAGTTGATCACAAAAAAATTAACAACCCATCAAAATAAGTATTTTAAAAATATATTCAAATTCAAATTATTATATTCGTTTCAATAAGAACATACTTTTAATATAATAATGTCAATAAAATAAAAATTCAACAATTTCAGAAAGCGAGAGCCATGGTGAAAGACCTTAATTTGAACATAAACTATAAATCTACTAGAATATTTATCTGATATTTTGGCTTGCTTATTTAATTGTATAATTTACTTATTTTTAATAAAAGAATCTATATTAATAATATATATACACTGTATTTTCATACATGAATTTACTAATACAGTTTAATGGTCACGCTCTGGTGAGAATGAGAACAGTGAGAACACACATATTCACTACATTTCAAGCTATTTTAAAGGGCCCCGCTAGGGGCATCTTTACAAAAAAAGTCTTATAATTCTACCCTCTATCCATTCATAAAAAAATTAAAATGAGAATAGTGAGAACACACATATTCGCTACATTTCAAGCCATTTTAAAGGGCCCCGCTAGGGGCATCTTCACACAAAAGTCTTATAATTCTACCCTCTATCCATTCATAAAAACAATTAACAAAAAAAATTAAAAATTGCTTGAAATGTGGTCTCATTGTTCTCCAATATTTACATATTATATTAACTATGAAGTCTCACAGTTAATATAATATGTTCTTGATATTATATGAGGTTTAATGTTTTGGAGCCATTGGGGGTGAAGGGATTATCATTTCCGCATTTGAATAATGAAGGCAATTTATTATTGTTTTCAATTAGAGAACAATATTTGTAAAATATTTATTACTTTTATTGTAGATTTTGATGGATTAAATAAATTTTCAACATTGTTAAAATAGAATTGTATGCTACTTTTTATATAAATTTTAGCATATCATTATTTTAATAAATACTTATATAACTATATATAATATCTTTCTAAGAATTGATTATTTATATAATTGCATACAATAACTTTTTAAGAAATCAATCAAATTTGTAAAATTTTTGGTATTGTCAATTTAAATTAAATAAGATGTTTTAAGAAATCAATAAAATTTGTTAAATTTTTGGTATTATCATTTTAAATATAATATAAATAACATTTTAAAAAATGTAATCAAATTTGTTAAATTTTGAAATATTACATTTTAAAAATTACACTTAAAATATTAAAATTTTAAATTATTTTAAAATTTTAAAAATTTTAAAAATAGTAATAATTTTTAAAATGTAATTTAAAATATTTTAAAATTTTACATTAAAACAAAAATTTTAAAAATATTTAATTATTCTAAAATAATAAAATAGTATAGGATATACTATTAAAATATTTAAAATAATATTTAATTATTTAAAATATTTAATTATCCTATACTATTTTAATAATATTTATTAAATATTATTAATATTAAATATTTTAAATATTTAATTATTTTAATATCCTATATTTAATTATTTTAAATTTTGCTTATTAGGATATTTTAAATATTTTAAGAAAATATTTTGAATAATTCTGACATTTTTTTATGAATCTGATCTTCATCAACAAGTATCTAACCTTGATTCAGAATCTCAATCTTATGTCACAATCAATCTAACAAAATTTCAAAAATATTTATTACTTAAATTGCAATTTTTGATGGATAAAATAAATTTTTAGCATTGTCAAAATAGAATTGTATGCTACTCTTTACATAAATTTTTTCATAACACTATTTCATTAAATAATTATATAATTGTATAATTGAATGGAACATGTTTGTAGGTGATCAATCAAACTCCTAAAATTATTTAAAATGACATTTTAAATTAAATGAATGTCGTGTACGAAGTACGGGCAAAATGCTAGTATTTATAATAGAGACAAATATTTACAACAGAATATAAGACGATTACTACTTTTTGTCGTAAATATTTTTTGTCACGGATTTGTCTATGCTGTATACAAATACTTGTAAAAGGAGATTTCATTTTTTATAGGGAAAATAAATTAATACGTCACTAAACTTTTACGTTTTTATGGTTCAGGTCCCTAAACAAAAGATTCCGCAGTACAGGTAATTAAACTTTTGAATTTTTCCCCATCAAGTCCTTCCGTCAATTAGATTCTGACGGACGTCAGAATCCAGCTGAGGTGGCACACGTTTTTGACACGTCAGCTGCTGATTTGTATTCACTAATTTGAAAAAAAAAAAAAAACAGAATTATTGTAGTCACAAGCATCTCACGTGATTTTACACACACATACCTGTATATATATATTTTGTATTAGGGTTCTTAAAACAAATTGGGGGAATCGATTCTACTTCAATTATGATGAAATCAACTGAAAGCAGCACTACAATGAGCTCAAGGGTGGCTTCGAAAGCACCAATTATTTGCAAATGCGGCTTTGAATGTCCAATTTGGACATCTCGAAAACCAAGTAGTAAAGGGAGAAGATTCTTTGGATGTCCGTTATACAAGGATAAAGACAAGTATTGCGGATTCTTTCAATGGTGTAGTGAAGATATTACAGTCAAGGGAACGAACTCATCTGATTTGGATGTGCGAAGCGAAAACTTGTTAAGTATGAAGGTTGCTATGTTGGAAGCTAAAATTGGTGAAATGGAAGCTGTGAAGAAAATGGAGTTTGGAGAAATGAATCTGCAGTTGAAGATGAGAAACAAACACATTGAGCACCTTGAATTTCAATTGGCATTGTGCAAATTTGTTCTCTTTGTACTTTTATGTTGCTTTGTTTTAACTTTTTTGTTATGAAATTTGTAATGGAATTATCACTTTAATGCAATGGAATTATGGTTACTTGATAATCTTTGATTATGGTTTTGAATGCAAGTCCAAAACAGAGAAAATAGTAGTTTAGAACACTGAATTTTGCATTACGTAATGAAGATAGATAATTCAGTGAATCCAAAAGTACATCAAAAGTAGTTCAAAAGTACTTAAATTACACAAGTCTGGATTCAAAAGTAGCTCAAAAGTACTTAAATTACATAAGTCTGGATTCAGAAGTAGCTCAAAAGTAGTTGATAAATAGACTGAGTAGTGGTTTGGCTATGGTTGACTTGCACTATTCTTCCCCTTCGAACTTGGTTTTGTAGGTGCTGGCTGTGAACTTGACACCCTCACTGTGGAGCCACCAACTGTTGAGAAGTATACATGTCCATCTTTATCATTTTTGTAGACACCAACACCAACTGGTGGAAGTGGAGGTGGTGGGGGCAAGACCTGCAGATTTTTGGCCTTTGGTGGCCTCCCCCTCTTTCTCTTCAATTGTGGTGCACCTTCAGTTGATGCTTCACCAACTGGTGGAATTACAGTCTTCTTTTTTTGATTTGTTGCCTTTTTACTCCTCTACAAGAATTTTTGCATTTCAGAAATAGTGCAACAGGTGTACAAAAAAAGTAAAGTTCAAAATAATCTCAACTTACATTAAGTGCTGCTTGTGCCCTTGCTGCCTCACTTTGAGCTTTTTTAACTTCAGCTTGAATCCTCTGTATATCAGCTACTTCCTCTGCAGTTGCTTTGCAAGTACTTTTGTAGTGGCCAGGCCTCAAACATTGACTACAGTGCATCATCACTCCTTTCTTACTCAGTTTCTGGCCTGCCCCATCCTCACCTTGTTCTCTTCTTCTATGTTTCTTTGGCCTACCAGGCATCCTTCTTGCTTTTGGAGGAACGATGTCAGCAAAGTCTGTTTTTGGCCAATACATTGCCCCCTTCATAGGTTTCAGTAGATTTGAATAAGCATTAATGTACAAATTTTTGGAGTATTGCTTATCAACCTTATCTTCTGGTCTTTGGTTCATGCTTTGCAGTGCTTGACAGGCATGAGTACATGGAATGCCACTTAATTCCCATCTCCTACAGCTACATGTCATCTGAACCATATCCACCACCCATTGACCCCCCTCAATGTCTCTTACTTCACATTCATCACCACCAGCCCAGGTGGACTTGCAAAATCTAGTTCCTTCGATACTATAATTCAGTTTTTTTACTATTCTAGGACATAAGCTACTGTCCACCCCATTCATCCAATCCCTTTTCCTATATAGTCTCTCCATCACTTGCAACCTAATATCATCTAGTAGCTCTAGAATAGGCTTATATCTTGCCTCCACAATCCAACTATTAAAACATTCTGAAAGGTTATTGTCTACCATATCACATTTTGTAACTGTGTCAAAATATGCCCTACTCCAATATCTAGGTTCTGTTTTCAATAAATCATATTCTGCAAGAGGACTAATACCTTTAATTTCATCTATGTGCATAGTAAACTCCTCAACAGTGGTTGACTTGGCAGCCATCCAGAATAGATTTTTCAAAGCTGTTCCTGGGTGATTTTTTTTCCAATTTGCACAAATGTGCCTTGCACAACACCTATGCTCTGCTCTTGGAAGAATGTTAATATAAAGTGATGAAAATACCTTTTGTTGGTCAGTCATTAAAGTGTAACCTGCACCAGTGTCAAGCTCTAAATCATCTCTCAAAAGCTGGATGAACCATTCCCATGTTTCAGTGCATTCAACATCGACAATTGCCCAGGCAATGGGAAACATCCCATTGTTTCCATCTCTACCAACTGCAGCTAATATTTCACCCTTCACAAAGCTTTTTAAAAAACATCCATCAAGGCCTATGATCTTTCTGCAGCCCTGTTTAAATCCTAATTTCAATGCCCCAAAACATATGTACATTCTCTTGAAGGTAGAGATTTCATCAACCCTATCAACCCCAATTTTAACAGTGCTTCCAGGATTTGATCTCATAATCTCAGCACCATAATCGTACAACCTTTTATATTGCTTAGCTATCTCCCCTTCTACCTCAGACAATGCCTTCTTTTTGGCCAACCAACACATGTTTTTTGAGGTGACCAGACCATGCAACTCATGCACATGTTGCTGAATTTCCCTTAATTTCCACTTTGGATTACCTCTAACCTTACTACCAATTTGCCTAACCAACCAGTCCGATGTAACCAGTTTATGCTTGTACACAAGTATGCAGCTATGCGGTTTGTTGTACGTTTTCACTTGAAATGCACCTGTTTCATCCACTTTACTAGCAAACAAATACCAGGGGCAATTTTCCCTACACTTTGCCTGTAACCTTTTCGTATCATTCTTTTTAAACCATATTTCCCTCCTCTGTTCTACACTGTAATCTATGATTGCATTCCTTAATGTCTTCACATCTGTGAACATCAAACCAATTTCAAACTCTATATTCTTCATGGGAGTTCTAGGATTAAATGTGGGGTACACTTTCTTATTTTTTCTAACTGACTCAGCTTCATCATCACTGGAATCAGTTATTTGTTCCCCCATAACCTTGAATGAGTCAGAATCATACTCACTCTCCCACCCTTTCCCATCTTCTTCCACAGCTGTTTTCTTCTTAGATTTTCCTTGGTTTTCAGTTGGGTCACTAGCTTTTCTATCATCCTCATTAGCAGTGCTTTGAGTAGGGTTGGTTTTGTTTGCATATACTCTTTTCTTTTTCTTCATAACTTCATCCCACTCCTCATCACAGTCACTAAGATTACAGTTGTAATCTTCATCCTCACTATCATCACCACTATCTTCCTCACTACCATCTTCTTTCCCACTGTCAATTCCACTTTCTTCCTCACTATCTTCACCACTTTCTTCCTCACTACCAATTTCTTTCTCACTCTCATCACTCTTTTTTCCTTCCTCAATTTCACAAGCATGGTCAACATACACATCTATCCTATCAGTCTTAAGTGCATTTCTAATCATTTGTTCTAAACTATCATCATTCCACAGTAGTCTACAGTTAGAATCATCAAATAAAGACCCAGACTTGTGCCAGTACAACTTAAACTCATTGTAACCTAGATCTTTTTGAATAAATTTCTGAAACATAGGAATAGATAAAACATCCATCCTCTGATTATAAACATACTCGACTTTACCTCCTTTGTAGTATTTGACACCATGTTTGTCTACGAACTCGCCCCCGTGATGAAAGTGTACAGTAATCTTCGATTCCATCTCTGAAATTTCGTAAGAATACAACGATGTTAGCACGCAATATAATAAAACGATGTTAATCAATGATTAGAACCTACGAAAATTGAAGAACATACCTTATACACTGCGTTTATGACATTCCCCGATTTAATTAAGAACCCTAATTAGCTTCTGTAACCCTAAACCCCTTTCTTCTGTATCGTCGATTAAGTATATATGTCATATTATATCTATTACATACTTATAAACAAGTCACGTGAGATGCTTGTGACTACAATAATTCTGTTTTTTTTTTTTTTTTCAAATTAGTGAATACAAATCAGCAGCTGACGTGTCAAAAACGTGTGCCACCTCAGCTGGATTCTGACGTCCGTCAGAATCTAATTGACGGAAGGACTTGATGGGGAAAATTCAAAAGTTTAATTACCTATACTGCGGAATCTTTTGTTTAGGGACCTGAACCATAAAAACGTAAAAGTTTAGTGACGTATTAATTTATTTTCCCTTTTTTATATTCTTTTTTAATTTTATGTGCAAGGAGATTTCATTTTTTATATTCTTTTTTAATTTTATGTGCGATGCATTTTTTACTAAATTTTTTTTTTGCATGATTAGGGCTTTATAATTTATACAAATTATATATAATATTTGCTATTTAACATTTTTTTATCAAAAGACTTCTCCGGTTGGAGATGCCCTCAAAAGAGTACAATATACAAGTGTACATAATTATGGTTAAACAGTTAAATAGCTTTGCTGAAATGTGGTTGCTAGAGATAAAAAAAAAATTTGACATAATCTCCACATGGTGGAGGTGGGTGACAAAAGCCTTTGTGGACTCGATTGTGAATCAGTTTATACTTTATAATTGCAAAAATATTCTTTAGACGAAATCATCCAACAGAAACATTTGCTCAAAGAAGAGGAAATTCAGCTAAAACTAATCAAGAAAACAATTTCAAAAAAATCCTCCCTTCTACCGAGCATGATGTGCAACACAATTTTAAAGACAAGTCTCTTTTGTTAGCCGCATGAAATGGATCACTAGTGCTTTGCATCTTCTTCGTCACAGAACTTTGAGTAACAATCAGAATCCATTAAAGATTCCAATTCATCGTTTTTGCTCAATTCCACCTTTATAATCCATCCTTTTTCGTATGGACTGCTGTTCACCTAAACAAGATAAACAGTTTAACTCTTATGAGATTGAGTAGGATAAATGTAATAAGGAAAAGATCTTTATCAAGAGCATACGTGTGCAGTCATTGTCATTCAACAATTTATATTAAGATCATTTATACAAAATGCTGTACTGAAGTTTGGAAAGACACTTCCGTATGAGAATAGTAAGATAGGATCATACAGATGATAAAGCTCAACTATAGGATGCTGGTAAGTGGTAACTATTACTTCACTTTTTTACCTAGTCATGCCTTTGTTGTCTTTGACAATCATCAATAATTGCACCTTCTTTTTTTTTATTCTTGCTAAGCAACAATTTCACTTTTTTAGTTCTTTAAATGTATTGTGGGCCTTGTGGCACTATTTATTTGTTTAAATCTATAATGACAAAAAAAACTATAAAATGCAAATCAATGCAATTGAGCTTAAGGCGAACATCCCAAATCAATGTTGTTGATTGAGATCAGTTTGCTTCAGACAGCTTCTGATAATTGTAAGCAGTCACAGTGATTCTATTAGAGAGTGATTCCATCAAAGACGTCTGATATTAAGCAGTCACAGTGATTCTATTAGAGAGTGATTCCATCAAAGATGTTTCAGTTGCCACATATCTACATATATAAGCATGGCACTTCAAGTAGACGGAGAGATAGGTTGACCCTTCACAGAAATAAGTGTACACTACACGCAACCCTTGGCAAAAGTCTACACGCAACCCTTGGCAAAAGTCTAGCGGTTACCCTACTCAAATCCTATTAGTCACATGATGTTGAGGGTCAAAGCTTGACAGTTTTTTTTCTTTTGCCAATTGAAGCTTGACAGAAGGCATGAGTGTGTGTATTTCCAATTCAATAACAAAGTTAACACATACAAAATTATAAAGAATCGGACACATAATACATACCTGTCTGCCGCAGTATACAAGAAACTATAGTTACAGTTATAGCCACCCCCAACTAGGCCTGTCAATGGATCAAGAATCCGATCCGATCCGATCCGATCCAACCCGAAATTAGCGGGTATGGATCCTTCAAAAAAATATCCGATCCGATAAGGATCGGATCCGATAATGATCCGACCAATAAAGAGCGGGTATGGATTTAGCATGATCCGATCCGTTAACGATCCGATCCGAATATATTTATATATTAAATATTTTTTATATATTATATATAATATATTTATTATGTATAATATGTAATAAAAAATATTTCTACATATCTATACTATATTATATATATAATATGTTATATTTATTATTTATATTTATTATTTATATGTATTATATAATATACTATATTTATTTTTTAATATATATTATATTTTTTTATTTGTCATATATAATATAAAAATTATAAAAAATATATAGACTTTTCGATTAACATCTAAAAGTTTGAATACAAGTCAAAGTACTAATCAAAATAATAGTTGACCGTTAAATTACTAAATCAAATGAATTTATTTTTTTCTAAAATATTGGCATTAACATTTAAAATGATAGATGTTGACATCCGTACGGTTGGATCATCAAGTAATATTTTGCAAAATATCGAAACCCTTTAGGGTTGGGTTTAGGGTTTAAAATTAATATTTATAAAATTGAAATAAATTAAAATTAATATTTATTTTAAAGTTAGCCCATCTTTTAATCAAGCGGGTCGGAGCTCCGATCCGAAAATCCGAAACCCGAACGGATCGGGTATGGATCGGACTAAAAAATATCCGGCCATAATCCGATCCGATCCGAACCCGAAAATTCTTAATGGATTTGGATATGGATTTAGCATAATCCGATCCGAATCCGACCCGTTGACAGGCCTACCCCCAACCTCAATGACGTAGCTTATTACTTCGTACTAAACTTAAGTGTAAATATACTTAAAATCAAGGGAACTGAAAGGTTGATATAAAACTGGCTCACACATCAGTCCTTTTCTTTTCGACTAGGATATATACCAATATCGATCAATAAATTTTACTAGTAAGAGTAAGCAATCGAAAAATGTATAAGCTAAAGATGACTCACCAAAGCAGGAGAGTCATTGAGATCTTCATTAACCTCAACCACCTTTCCAGAAACAGGTGAGTTGATATCGCTAGTGGCCTTGACACTTTCAACTGCACCAAAGCTGTCGCCCTGTGTAACAGCAGATCCAACTTCAGGTAATTCAACATACACCACATCCCCTAAATGATCTTGAGCATGGTCAGTGATGCCTACAGTAGCAGAACTACCTTTGACCTTCACCCATTCGTGTGAGTCAGCATACTTCAGATCTTTCACAACTGCAAGTAGTAGAAGGTAAAACATGTGTCATCAAACAAATAAACAGGATCTCGGAGAACACCAAAAAATTGGTACCACCAAATAACAACCTCTTTCACCTCAAAAGGTGTTAATTCAAACTCCAACTAGAACTAGAGCAGTAAATGCAATAACAGAAAAAAAAAAAAAAAGGGTTAATTATCAAGTTAGTCACTAAAGTGGGCCTAAAGTATCAAGTTGGTCACCAAACTGAAAACGGTATCAAACAGGTCATTAAAGTCAGTTATATGTACACTATGTTAAATAACTTACTTTTCCCGGACGAAAAATACTAATATTAATGCTTATTTTTTGAATTTTATGATCAACAATCTATATGATAGAGCTTAGCAAAAAAAAAATAAAAAAAATCTATATGATAGGGTAGCATATTCAATTTAGACAATAAATCCAGGAAATCAACATTAATATTAGTATTTTTCGTCCGGGAAAAGTAAGTTATTTAACATAATGTACATATAAATGACTTTAATGACCTGTTTGAGACCGTTTTCAGTTTGGTGACCAACTTGATACTTTAGGCCCACTTTAGTGATCAACTTGATAATTAACCCAAAAAAAAACTATGTAATCCACAAGACTGATAAAACATGGAACAGCATCATAAAATGAAGATGCATAAAAGAATAAAAGGATATAATGATCCAAACAAACAGTAAGTCTATGAGCGTAACAAAATTCAAAATTCATGACCTATGAAACTACACTACAGCAATTACAATACAATTTGCAACACTTCCTATCAGTGGCAGGCTAGTAAAACCCCGGCATCCTACAGGGCCCTTCCGGTCATAACAGTGACAATTTGTATTCGAAACAAACCTATAGACACACACTACACACACACACAAGGTAGAATCTGAGAGTACTAAAACACACAAAACCCTGCCACCCTGCATCAAAACGAACACAAGAAGCTAAACAACCCACCAATCATTGTATCCACTAACTAACAAAAATAAACACAACCCATATGAAAAAAGATCAGATCTTTATAAGAAAGAATCACAGATCAAGCATCTACATCAACAAAAAAAATAAAAATAGAATAAAACAGAGTCTAACAGTCTTGAAGAAAATGAACATAAAAATCAATGTAAATAAAAATAAAGAGAAGGGGTGGATTAAGTAATATACCAGTAGCAAAGGGTCTGTTGAAAGTTGAGATCTTGAGAAACGAAGCAGATTTTGATGCCCACAGTCTCAATGCCATTTTTTGTTCGCCCACCAAAACGAACCCCTTATGTATTTGAGTTACTAATGGTTTTTTTTAGGCAAATGGTCTAGTGCATACGTATGCACAGTACTGTTACTGAGCATACGGTTTCCCAGCCGTTGATGGGGTTTAAAAAAAAAAAATCTCACCGTACCGCGGAAACTTTCTGCGGTAGGGGTACGTACCGCAGAAAATGCCCCCTATTTTCACATCAAAAACAGTACTGTACACGTACCGCGAAAACTTTCCGCGGTACGGTGGAATTGGTATACGGTCAGCAAACGTCTGCACCAGACCGGGACCCTTTTTTTTATACTAAAAAACGAACCCCTTATGTATTTGAGTTACTAATGGTTTTTTTTATACTCAAAAACGAACCCCTTATGTATTTGAGTTACTAATGGTTTTTTTTACTGAATGTAACTAAACGTGATTGTATCCTTTTTGTAAAAAAATTTGGAAAAAGTTATATTTTGATTTTTATAACAAATAATAAATTACTTTGGTGAAGACATCAACGTGCTTTGGTGAAGACATCCGCAAGTTGAGAGTGAGTTGGGATATGAACAGTAGTGATCGTTCCTAAATTGATTTTGTCATGAATAAAGTGACAGTCCACTTCAACGTGCTTGGTTCTCTCATGAAGAACTGGATTAACAGCTATGACAATTGATGATTTGTTATCACAATGCAGCACAGCAGGTGGCAAGTTGGTGATGCCTAGATCTTTCAACAAGGCCTGTAACAATGTGACTTCGCAGGATGTCAAGGCCATTGCAAGATACTCTGCCTCTGCAGATGATCGAGCAACCACATCTTGTTTCTTTGTTTTCCAGGAAATTGGACTGGATCCAAGTAGAACACAGAACCCAGTAGTGGATCGTCTAGTCATTGGACATGTAGCCCAATCACTGTTGTTATACGCATGTAGTTCTGCAGCAGAGTTGGAAGCCAATAAGATGCCCTGGGAAGCAGTTCCAAGCAAATACTTAAGCAAATGTATGGAAGTTTGCATATGCTCCTCACATGGGTGTTGCATGAATTGAGTTAGGATGTGCACAGTGAACACAATATCAGGACGAGTGACTGTTAGGTAAATTAGTTTTCCCAACAGACGTTGATAAGGGTGTGGGTCTCGTAGTGGCTTGCCCATTTCTTTGGTGAGTCTAAGGTGGATATCAATAGGAATCTTCATTGGTGTAGCAGTTTTCATGTTGAATTTTGTGAGAATATCAATAAGGTACTTGTGTTGCGACACAAAGAATCCTGCAGCACTTCGATCCACTTCGAGGCCCAAAAAATAGCTCAGTTTACCCAAATCTTTCATGTGAAACTTGTTAGAGAGCATCCTTTTGAGATCAGCTATGTCAGTTCCAGAATTTCCAGCTATTAGAAGGTCATCGACATAGGCCAGAACAAGAGTGATAGAACTAGCATTCGTAAGAGTGAACAAGCTGTAGTCAGCCTTTGATTGCACAAAGCCAATATTGACCAGAGTAGTTGACAACTTGGGGAACTAATTTCTTGGTGCCTGCTTCAAACCGTACAGAGATTTTTTAAGTCGACATACCATCATAGGCATTGTGGTGGTTGCATTAGGGACAGTGTCTTTGGAAATTCTGCAGCCCAAGTGTGTATACCCCAATGGCAGTTTCATGTACAAAGTTTCTTCCAACTCGCCATGTAAAAATGCATTAGTAACATCCATCTGCACTACCAACCAGTCATTAACAGCTGTAACTGCCAAGAGAGCTCGAATGGTGGCCATTTTAGCCACTGGAGCAAATGTGTTTTCATAGTCAATACCATACACCTGTTTACATCCCAAGATTACCAGTCGTGCTTTGTACCTTTCAATGCTTCCATCTGACTTGAACTTCGTTTTATATAACCATCTGCTCCCTATTGCCTTCTTGTTAGGAGGCAATGTTGTTATTTCCCAAGTATCATTCACTTCTAGAGCCTCAAACTCCATGTTCATAGCATCGATCCAGTGTTGTTGTTCAAACTCTTGATGAAAGAACTTTGGATCTTCAACAGAAGTAATTGAGGTGAGGAAACACTGAAATGTAGATGGCACTGGTTGATCAACCACAGTGACACACATGGCAGTAGGTTTGGGGTATGGTTGAGAAACATAAGCTCCCATCCAAGCAGGTGCTTTCTTTGGCCTTTGTGACCTTCTTATCTCCATGACTGGTGTACTATTCGCAGGCTCATTTTCACTTTCCGTCTCAGTTTCTCCAAGTGATTCTATTTTATCAGGAACTTCTGTCTTAGAGTTCACTTGAGTGCTGTGATTATGCTAACCATCAAATGGTTGTGGAGAGAGCTCATCCCAATCACAAACTGGAGTAGTTGCAGGCATCTCAGCCACTAGAACAGGGTTCAGATAGACATCAGCCTTGCCTCCATTTAGTGGAAATATGTGCTCATAGAATTTGACATCTCTCGAGACAAAAGGCACCAATGTACTTAAATGAAGAAGTTTAAACCCTTTCTTAGTAGCTGGATATCCCACAATATGCAAGGCACTGCTCTTGGTTTGAATTTATCCAAGACTGGACAAGGGGGTGAAGCCACAGCCAGGCAACCAAATGCCTTCAATTCACTATAGTCAAAAGGTTTTTTGAACAGTATTTCATAAGGGCTTACATGGCTTAAAACAGAAGAAGGTGTTCTGTTTATGATATATGCAGCAGCCAGAACGCAGTCTCCCCAGTGAGATGCAGGTAGGTTCGACTGAAACTTCAAGGCTCTAGCCACTTCCAGAACATGTCTCTGTTTCCTCTCTGCTCGAGCATTTTGTTGTGGCCTGTGAGCACATGAGGTTTGATGAACAATTCCATGCACAGTCATAAACTTTTTGCAGATATGATCACTGAATTCTGGAGCATTGTCACTTCGAATGGTTTTGATAGAGATTTGGAAATGATTGACAACATAGTGGTAGAAGGTTTGAATGGTTTGACTGTAGTCAGATTTGTGTGCCATCAGATATAGCCAAGTCATTCAAGAATGGTCATCTACCAAGGTCAAAAAATATTTATATTTTTGCTTGGTGCAGACTTTGTATGGCCCCCATGTATCGATATGAATCAAATCAAAAGGTTTTGATGCATGGGAATGACTCAAGGTATAAGGTAGTTTTGTGAACTTTGACATAGGGCAAATCAAGCAGATTTTAGGTTGGTGAGGAATAAAGGGTTTGACACAACTAACATACTTGAGGACTGAATCTGAAGCATGTCCAAATCTGTTGTGCCAAATGGTGTACATGTCATTTGCATTTGAGTTGGACTGAGAGGACATAGAAAAGACATTACACACTTTACTTTCGGCTGGGATTGAGGTTTTGTCACTCAGGTAATATAGATTGTTTCTAAGCTGACCTATACACACTGTTTCCTTGGAATCAGAATTGACTACCAGGCACTTCTTTTCACCATACAGAACATCACATCTATTATCTTTGCTAAGTTTAGTGACAGACAATAGATTATGTGTGAATTAAGGTACAAATAAGACATTTAGCAAGACAAGACCACGGTTCAAAATAGCATCTCCAATGTGAGTGATATGTATAGTAGCCACAGTAGGCAACTTAGTAGTGAGATGTGATGGTGCAGACTTAACATTGTGTAACAGACTCAAGGAACATGTCATGTGGTCAGATGCCCCAGAGTCAACTATCCACTCTTTTGCCACAGACTTAACATAATTACTTGTAATCATACCTGAAAAAGGAGTGTCAAAATCCTCTTGAACATTCTGTGTGCTCACGTTTCCAGGTATAAGTTTGAGAAGTTGTTCGAACTGTTGATGTGTGATTACCACATTTGAATTGTCTTCTCTGTCACCTCCACTACAGTGAACATTGTTGGCCAATGGTGCACTTCCAACCCTGTTTCCCATGTTTCTTGGTCCATTTCATCTACCTATACTGCCTTCTCCTCTTGTTGCAGGCCTATTTGGTTTACTGTACCACTTTGGGTAGCCTATAACAGTGTAGCATTTGTCAGCTGAGTGACCTTTACGCTTGCATACAGTGCACACCACTTGTTTGAATGTGTTCACGTTCACTCCCTTACTGAACATGGCTGAAATTTCTTCTTCACCAGGAGTTTGCAGGGTGCTCCTTTGTGACTCTTCTTGTTGAATGGCTGCAAAGGCCATTTCAACACTGGGCAAAGACGAAGACATCAGTAGTTGGCTCCTTTGTGGCCCAAAAATATCATCCAATCCATTCAAGAATTGGAACAAGTGAGACTCTTCCTTTTGAACTTGAATAGCCTTCAGCAAGGCTTTAACCTCATCTGTTGGATTAACAACGATGGGAAGATTACTCATGGCTTCTAATTCATCCCACAATGCACTGAGTGCAGTGTAATATTCCACCAGAGATTTACCATTTTTTTTGAGACTGTACAAATCTTTACAAAGTTTGTACTTTCTTGCCCTATTAATTAGATGGAATCTTGTTTCAAGCTGCTTCCAGATCTCTGCAGCTGAGTCGATGAACAATACCGATGTTTTTATTGCATCACTGATATTGTTATGTATCCAAGAAAGCACCATATTATTGCAAGTATCCCACTGAACTGCCTCTGTGACATCAGTGATACTTCTTAGTTTTGTGCCTTCAACAAACCCCAATTTTCTCTTCGAAGCCAACTGAATCTCCATGGAGCGTTTCCAGGTACGATAATCAACTGCTCCCTGAAGTTTGGTTACATTAATGGATGTAGGTCCATCAGAGGGGTGGATAAACAAGGGGTTTTGGAGATCTGCAAACGAAAATTTACTACCGGTTGTCATGATTAGATCTATGAACAGCCTTGGTGCTTTTCTTATGCTATCAACACTTGCTGCTCTGATACCATGATACTTTCACAAATGCATAGTGCTAAGTAAGAAAAATGCAGAGAGAACAATAAACTTTGATTGATTCAATAATGATTTGTTCTACAAACAACTTAGTCCTGCCTCTCTTTTAACAACCCTTCGAGTACATCAGAACAAGGAACCAGTTGACAGCTTACTAGAAACAAAAGACAACTAACAACCTCAGACAAGACAAACAGAAAATAAGACAAACAGTAATAACCTTGGACAAGACAAAAGGCTAGCTAGAAACTGAACTACCCTTAACACTACTAATAATGTAGTTTAATTAAGAGGTAATTTTCTTGATGCTATTGCTTCCTTATTAGTATCTCTTATAATTTTGAAGATATTATTGTTCTAAATTATTTGTAATTATGTTAACTTCTATAAATATATAATATAATTATTATTATTTAACACATTCAAAATTAGATTATTTTTTTCCTGACAAAAATAAATAAATTATTTTTTAAAACAAAACATTTGCTTGTCCGTATCCGTTGATTTAGTGTTAGGGTTGAAAAATGATCGGGTAGAACCGAAAACTCCTTTGCTCAAGTATTATATTACTTTTATCGTGTTCAAATTTGGGTTCGGGATTATTTTATTCGGATCTAAACTGATCCCGAATACTGAGGTTCAGATCTGAATCGAATATGAGCTAGTATCGTATTTTCTTTTTTCTAACCGAGAAGTTTGTAATCCATCAAATACGAGTCAAATATAATCCACTAACATTATGCATCATTTTTATTTGAATTATATCAATAGTCATTTTGTGACAACCCTGGTCAAATCCCGAGCCTTTTTCGAAAATTGGGTCAAGTCCCGATTCCGAATCCGAAATAAGCCAAAGTAAACTTGCCCAAATGCAGCCAACTTGGGTAGTCCACAAGCCCACCACAGGCCCCCAAAAGATCATGATTTGTTGGTGCATTTAGTAATAGTACTTTGCCTTATAAACTGAACAGAAGTCCCAAATCTCCTCGATGTGGGACTGGGGTGTTACAAACTCCCCCACTTAAACTCCTGACGTCCTCGTCAGGCCTGAACGGAAATCTCATAGGTCCAAGATCGTTCCTCCCTAGCCATTGTGGGATAATACCGGCTGGCTTCGTGTCCCTACCTCCGGACCTCTGTTCATTGTGGGATAATACCACCAGCCTTCGTGTCCCCACCTACGGTAACTTGACGAATCAAGCTTTCGAGAGTTGGCTCTGATACCATATGTGACAACCCGGGTCAAATCCCGAGCCTTTTTCGAAAATCGGGTCAAGTCCCGATTCCGAATTCGAAATAAGCCAAAGTAAACTGGCCCAAATGCAGCCAACTTGGGTAGTCCACAAGCCCACCACAGGCCCCCAAAAGATCATGATTTGTTGGTGCATTTAGTAGTAGTACTTTGCCTTATAAACTGAACAGAAGTCCCGAATCTCCTCGATGTGGGACTGGGGTGTTACACATTTATTATAAAATAAGTATAATACTATAAAAATATAATAATCACGAATTGAAAACTTAAATAATTGATCTATTAAGTATTTGATGGTAAATACTCGGATCGATAACTCGTATTTTATGAAAATTTAAATTTATAAATGTTATTAAGAAATTATAATATACTATTCAGTTAGAAATATAATGAAATAAAAATATAATTCAGATTAGGGTTTGATATGGGTTAAAAGTGAGCCCTGTAAACACATTTAATGTGGCATTAATTAGACCCATTATGGTCCAAACGTGGGCCCCATTAACGGGGCCCAAAGCCCTAGTTAAATATTAATTTCGTAATTAATATTAAGGGAGATAAATAGCTCAGTAATAGGAGTCAGATAAGAATACGACATCACGATGAGTAGCCACCAAGGCACATACTTCAACATGGAAACATACTCCTACAAGGTTGGAGTCTAGATACTTCCTCAAGGCGATGACTTGCCCACCAAGTCACCTAACCCTACTACGATTCTAAGACTTCCAATGCCTATATAAAGGGCCTGACCCCTCATTCTCAGAACTACGTCTTGGCTTGATTCTCTTCTACAAAGATACGTAGGCATCTTGTGAGGACCCGAATTAGGTCACGAAACACAAGCGCAGCCATTAAAGCTCGAAACTCACCAACCCTAGCATTAAATACGTGCGAACCCTAGACGCAATTCGATAACCTAGATTTTATTCCACAACATTTGGCGCCATCTGTGGGATGATAACATCAACCATGGTTCAAACATGAAGAACAGCACCGACCGCTACCGAGGCCAAACCCTTTAGCTCTGCTCCGCCCGTCACTGAACAAGTGCCCCCAACAACAGGGGCAATTACCCAACCTCAAGTTTCTCAACCTACAGGGACGACTCCCCATGCTGAGAGAACTCTACCAGAGATTTTTCCCCTAGGCAGTGGCGAAACCAGAACCTGAATCTAGCCGGGGCTCAAATAGCTTAGTGCCACCGACGAAAAATATTTTTGGATCCGACACTATTGTCATCGACGGAAAAATTTTCTAGATCCGACAATGTTGCCACTATAAATGACTTATTTTTACTACTTGAATTATAATTTTGATGTCAAGAAACAATCGAAAGAAAGCAGAGAGTGAGAGTGGGATGAGACTGTTGAGGTTGTGACTTATCGAAAAAAAGCAAAGAATTTGTTGCACTTTAACCCCGGGCTATTAAAAAATATATATAGTCATTTTCAAAATTAACCCCGGGCTAAAAAAAAATTTACTTGATTTTTTTGGTTCGACCGGGGCTAGTGTCGGGGCTAGCCCCCTAGTTCCGCCCCTGCTCCTAGGGCAGAAGACTAAGCAACTTCAGATGGTGGTCTCCTCTTTAGACAACCATCCACCTCTCTCAGGCGTTCAGATCTCCTCCACTCTGCTTCCCGTTAACACCAATCCAGCATACGGGTTGCCTAACTATCCCTCGCAACAAAGGGACCCTGGACCAAGCGGTCATGCTTTTCGGATCAATGAGCCATATCAGCCTCCCTACATCAGAGGCTTGGCCCCCCTGAACAAGGGTACTCCGATTATTCTTGTCCTTATACTGATGATTTATCATCTGATGATGATGATCGCAATGAAGCCCCGAGGAGGCGACGTGCTAGTAGAGAACCTCGAAGGAGGACCTAAACTATCCATGATGGACCCCCTTTGACAACTGCTGAGAGGATAAGGGCTCATGAGGCCGCGATCTTAAAGTTGAAGGACGACATGGCAAGAGAGCAGGCGAGATAGAATCGAAATCGACCTCCTCCGACTTCAGGATGGACTCCCCTCATTGATTTAGAGAGGTCTTCAAGAAGGCAGAGAAGGGATGACGCCCCAACTGGAAGAACAACAAGGGTGGAAACCCCTAGAAGCAACCCCAAGGATATGATGCCACTTGGGGATCCTGATGATCCCACACCTCCGTTTACTGAGGAGGTGATGAATGCTCATATCTCAAAGAAGTTCAAGATGCCGACAATTAAGGCTTATGATGGAACGGGTGATCCCGCAAATCACGTCTGGACGTTCTCAAATGCACTGTTGTTGCAGCCTGCAAGTGACGCACTAAAGTGTAGGGCGTTCCCCCAAACCCTGTCGGGCATGGCTCGTATAGCCGGTTGCCCGCAAATTCGATTGGCTCTTTTAAGGAGTTGAGTGCCGCTTTTGTCAGCCAATTATTAGCGGAAGAGTTCATGAGAAAAGCTCTGCATCTCTTATGTATGTGGTACAAGGAAAGAATGAAAGTCTAAGGGATTACCTCAAGCGATTCACTAAGGAGACACTAAATATCACTTACTTAGAGAATAAGGTGGCCATGGTAGCCCTGGAGCACGAAACCACTGACCTTTCCTTTAAGAGGTCATTGGCGAAACATCCCCCTGAGAACATGGCTGAGCTCCAACGAAGGGCAGATAAGTATATTAAAGCTGAGGATAGCATGAAGAAAGAGGCCACAGTAGGTAATGGAGGGAGTAACAACGACTCCAAGAAACGAAAGACAGAGCAGGAGTATGATGCTAGGGACAAGTATCCCCGAACTAGCAAGGACTCCGACTCTACTCTAGGACCAAGATTTTATGATTATGCAAGGTTGAATGTTCATAGAAGTCAAATCTTGTTAGATATCGAGAAGGATAAGGACTTCCGATGGCCGAAGCCACTGAGGGATGACCCTGCAAAGCGAAACAATGATCAGTGTTGTAGGTTCCACAAGGACGTGGGACATGACACCGATGATTGCAAGCAACTCAAAGATGTGATCGAGTTCTTTATCCATAGAAGGAAACTAAGCCACTTCACTAAGGGTGAAAATTGTGGAAATCAGAGAAGAGAGTATGATAGGAGTGACGATGATCGTGATCGCAACCCACAGCCCCGAGGGCTAGTAATCAACTTGATCTCAGGAGGCCTAACCGCGGCCGGGACAACAAAGAATTCCTGAAAGGCTTATGCCAGAAAAGTAATGCACATTGTTGGAGAAACACCAAAATGTGCAAAAACCGAGGTAACAATCAGATTTGATGATTCAGAACTTGAAGGGGTGAAGTTCCTCCATGACGACCCGCTGGTTATAACTCCCATGATTGGAAATTCAATTAAGAGGTGAAGCGAGTTTTGATAGACAATGGAGCTTCTGTGGATATCTTGTTTCATGACGCATTTATGAAGATGGGGTATAACGACTCTCAGTTGACTGCATCTAACTTGCCTATATATTCAACGGAGTAGAGTCTAAAGTTGAGGGAACTATTCAGTTGCCTGTCACCATTGGACAGAATCCAATAGAGGCCACTCAGATGCTGAACTTTTTGGTTATCAAAGCGTTTTCCACCTACAATGCTATCCTCGGGAGGACTGGACTCCACGCTTTTAAGGCTGTGGCCTAAACCTATCACACGAATATCAAGTTCCAAACCAGGATTGGTGTAGGAGAACAAAAAGGTGACCAGAAAATGGCTAGGAGCTGTTATGTAGCCGCGTTAAGGCCTGATGGAGTCGGGGGGCAGGTCTTTCCGATTGAAGACATGAATGTCCACAGTGATAAGGAACCCAAAAAAGGACCAGTAGAGGATATCACACATAAGCCTCGGACAACCATTAAGGCTAAGGCATCAACTGACTTCATGGTTGAATGTACCATTGGCAACCAAGAAGTTGGGGGGAAGGAGATAGTACCCCAAGCAGGAAGTGAACTTCAGAATAAGAATGAGGAGACCAGAATGAGTAGTGGGTGCTCTATTTTGATGGAGCATCAAAAACAAAATCAAGCCATGCAGGCCTAGTCTTGCAAAGTTGGACTTAGCTTCATATTTATCCAGTAGAAGTAGAAATAAGGTTCGATGAAACCATGCAGAGCATGTCGCTCCGAGTAGGACAGTAGTACTATATGTAAGGGTTGAACCCATTTAAGTTATTAATGCAAGTTTGCTTTTCGTTCTATGATTCTATTTATGTGCCAAACACCTGATGTGTGTAAGTCAAAGATGACCAAGTACCAAAAATAAAAGAATACACGAATGGAAACAAACAAATGCATAAATAAAACCCTGAAGGATCGAGAGTTAGGTTACAACACAACCAAATAATAGTTTAAGTCCTTGAAGGACCCTGGGTAAAAGACAAGCTGATAAAAAGGCACATCCGGCAATCGAAGCCATGCAAGGCTGTGGAAGCCAGTGTTGGATATCTGAACACCGAGGGAAGCCAGCAGAGGAATTAATTCCCTTACCTCTAGAGCTGGGCGACCCTGAGAAAGTTACTTATATAGGAGCTTCTTTGAAGGAACCCTTGAAGGGCAAGTTGATAGCATTCTTACAAGAGGACAGCGATGTGTTTGCTTGGATAGCAGCTGATATGCCAGGGATTGATCCCCAACTCATAACTCACAAATTGAATGTCGATCCTAAGCGAAAGACAATAAAACAGAAGAAGAGGAATTTCACCCCTGAAAGGCAAGAGGCCATTAAGTAAGAAGTTGACAAGCTCTTAGAAGCTGGGTTTATTGAAGAGATTCAGTTACCCGAATGGTTGACTAACCCTATAATGGTCAAGAAAGCAAATGGTAAGTGGAGGATGTGTATAGACTTCACTGATTTGAATGACACATGTCCGAAGGATTGTTTTCCCATGCCAAGGATAGACACGTTGATAGATGCCACAACTGGACACGAGATGTTGAGCTTCATGGATGGGTTCAGTGGCTACAATCAGATTAAAATGCACAAGGATGACATCCCAAAGGTATCTTTCATAACTGACCTTGGTGTTTTCTGTTATCTTGTTATGGCCTTTGGTCTAAAGAATGCAGGAGCTACTTACCAACGACTGGTGAATAAGATATTCGCCCATCTGATTGGAAAAACCATGGAGGTCTATGTTGATGATATGTTAGTCAAGAGCCTATTCACGGCAGACCACATTAAGCACCTCAAAGAGGCATTCGAAGTGCTGAGGCACCATAAGATGATGTTGAATCCGGCCAAGTGGGCTTTTGGAGTTGGATCAGGAAAGTTCTTGGGTCTGATGGTTTCAAAAAGAGGCATAGAGGCCAACCCTGATAAGATCAAAGCGATTTTGGATATGGAATCACCCCGCTCTATATGAGATGTATAGAAGTTAACAGGCCGAGTTACAACCCTAGGAAGATTTATTTCCAAATCTGGTGATAAGTGCTTACCTTTCTTTCAAGCATTAAAAAGGTGAAAATTTTTGAGTGGACTCCTGAGAGCCAAGAGGCCTTTAAACATTTGAATAAGTACATGGCTGAAGCCCCGTTGTTGGCCAAACCTAGTCCTGGGGAGATTCTTTATCTATACCTGGCGGTATCTGAACAAGCATTAAGTGTCGTCCTCATTCGAGAAGAAAGTAAGGTTCAAAAACCTATTTATTATGTGAGCAAGGTGTTGCATGGGACTGAGTTGAATTACTCTCCCATCGAGAAGTTTGCTTTGGCATTAGTAATAACCTCGAGAAAGCTACGATCGTACTTCCAGGCACACAAGATTGAAGTCCTGACGGACCAGCAACTGAGGAACATATTGCATAGACCAAAGGCTAGTGGAAGGTTGATTAAGTGGGCAATCGAACTTGGAGAATTTGACATGACGTATAAGCCTCGAATAGCCATCAAGGCTCGAGCATTGGCTGACTTCGTGGTTGAGTGTACCATTGGCAACCAAGAAGTCGGGGGGAAGGAGGTAGTAACCACCCCTAGAAGTGAGGATAAAGATGAAGAGCTTGTACCTGATCAGAAGGAATATTGGGTGCTCTATTTTAATGTAGCATCAAAAACAAAATCTAGTGGTGCAGGTTTGGTCTTGCAAAGCCCCGATGGGTTCACAGTTGAGTATGCTTTGAAGTTGGACTTTCCAACAACAAACAACGAAGCTGAGTATGAAGCCCTGATAACCGGATTGGGCTTGGCCAGAATCATGAGGGTCAAGAATCTCAAAGTTTGTGGAGATTCAAGACTGGTAGTCTCGCAAGTGAATGGTGAATTTGAAGCCAAGGATGAAACTATGGCAAAGTATTTGAGAATTGTGAAGGCTGTTATGGCTTAGTTTGATGAGTGCTATGAGGAGCGCATTCCGAGAGAAGAGAACGTAAAGGCTGATGCCCCATCTATGTTTATCGATTCAAAATTGGTAGCACAGTTGATGTAAGCTGAAGGATAGACCCTCTTAAAGGCACAGAAACTGTTAGTGAGAGTGTTGAGATAAGAGGTCCTTTGTCATTCCTTACTTAGAATCTTGAATCTCAAATCTTGACACAAAATTTTAGCCTTGATGGCCAAAAAGGCTATATGCCTCCAATCGAGTTTGTCGTCTGAGTTTAAGGACTTGAATCAAGAGCCGTCAATCGAATTCAAACCAAAGCAAGGTCCTGGGAGCATAAGAAAAAGATTGGAAATGAAATCAAGATAAAGGGTTAACAACCATCCAAGGCACACCAGACTTGAAGCCAAGTGCTGAGTCACAAAAGTACTTATTGAACGATTAACAGAGAAACAAGACCTCCACCATATGAAGCAAGGAGGGCAAGAGCTAAGGGACTTCATCATTTTTACATCTTAGAATGAGAGTTAAGGGTTGATGATAACCAATAACCACGAATTAATTCGAGGTTTTGAATCATGGATTCAGCAAACGAGTTAAAGCCCTGAAGGTCACGAAAACTAAGAGTAAAGTTAAGAATGTTTGTTCGTCGACGTTCAAATTTTTACAATCGACGTTCAAAAGTTGACATGGGAAGTTCAAATGTTGACATCAGCCGAGAGGCATCCGGGAGGAGCTCCGGCCGACACCCATCAGCCGAGAGGCATCCGGGAGGAGCTCCGGTCGACTCCCATTAGCCGAGAGGAATCCGGGAGGAGCTCCGGCCGACACCCATCAGCCGAGAGGCATCCGGGAGGAGCTCCGGCCGACACCCATCAGCTGAGAGGCATCCGGGAGGAGCTCCGACCGACACCCATCAGCCGAGAGGCATCCGGGAGGAGCTCTGGCCGATACCCATCAGTCGAGAGGCATCTGGGATGAGCTCCGGTCGGCACCCATCAGCCGAGAGGCATCCGGGAGGAGCTCTGGCCGAGACCCATCTGCCGAGACGCTCCCAAATAGACTATCCATGCTGTTTGGGCCATATCTTGAGTTCTAGACATCATATTTGGACGATCTTACATTCCACGCGAAGCTCACTGAATTTTCTATAGTCTTCGAGGGAGCCTTGGCCGAGAGGCTCCAAGGAGACCTTTGGCCGAGACAGTCCACCCGAGAGGCTCCCGAATAGAGGCTCACAAGGAGGCCTTCCAACACCCCTTTCAACATTCAAACATCACTCTTGCTGTATGAAACATGACTGACAGGTCACCATTTTAGAAAAATGAAGCCGAAGCCAAGGCCATTTAGCGCCGTTTAGCGCCGTTTAGTGCCGTTTAGCACCGTTAGTGCCATTTAGCGCCGTTTAGTGCCGTTTAGCACCGTTAGTGCCATTTAGCGCCGTTAGGGCCGTTAGTGCCATTTAGCGCCGTTAGTGCCGTTTAGCGCCGTTTAGTGCCGTTAGCGTGACTAGCGCCGTTTAAACATCATCGTAAATGTATCAGTCGCTCCACGCTTTACACTAAGACGGTATTCGTGAAACACTGGTGTACAAAGATAAACCCCGACCCGAGTCTCGAAAAGGCAAACATAACTTCAAGGAAAACCTGATCAGTTTTCCTAGAAGTTGGGGGGCAAATGATATGGGTTAAAAGTAAGCCTTATAGACACATTTAATGTAGCATTAATTAGACCCATTATGGTCCAAACGTGGGGCCCATTAGCGGGGCCCAAAGCCATAGTTAAATATTAATTTCATAATTAATATTAAGGGAGATAAATAGCTCAGTAATATGAGTAAGATAAGAATACGACATCACGATGAGTAGCCACCAAGGCACATACTTCAACATGGAAACATACTCCTACAAGGTAGGAGTCTAGATACTTCCTCAAGGCGGTGACTTGCCCACCAAGTCACCTAACTCTACTACGATTCTAAGACTTCCAATGCCTATATAAAGGGCCTGACCCCTCATTCTCAGAACTACGTCTTGGCTTGATTCTCTTCTACAGAGATACGTAGGCATCTTATGAGGACCCGAATTAGGTCACGAAACACAAACGCAGCCATTAAAACTCGAAGCTCACCAACCCTAGCATTAAATACGCACGAATCCTAGAAGCAATTCGATAACCTAGATTTTATTCCACAATAGGGTTTGAACCGAATACGGATCATTAAACATATTCGGGTAGGATCATTTTTATAAGAAAAATATGATACTTAATCTGAGCGGGTATATGGGTGCTTATTTACGGGATCATATTTTATGTGGATTCAATTTTTTCGCCAGGTTTTGATCATTTATAAAACGAATATCAACATGTATCATATTTTCGAGACGAATATAAACTGAGATACCGGATAATCTGGATCAATTTACAGCCCTATTTAGTGTTGTGATTCCTCTTACTATCTTAAAGTGAGGTAATCGATTAATTTAAATTTTTTGTTAGATTTTTTAATATTTTGTGTTTCACTCTAGAATATTTTTGTAGGGGATTATTTTCCCAAATATTAAATATTGTGTAATTTTCAGAATGTGAATGTTCTCTTAATGTTATGAAAAAAAATTACTTGCTTGATCCTTAATTTGAGGAAGTGCTTCTTCAAATTTTGAAAATGTATAACATTTGATTTGGTTTTATTTTTTTCCTTTTTTTTCTTAATAGAACTAGATATGTTTGTTTGTATGTAACAAGGTCATATACTCACATGCTCCAATTATTGTCCCTGATGTAGGTAGTAGGAAGACTCACTACCGATCACCTCGAACAGATGGAGGTAATGACAAGAAAATACTTAACTAGTTTAGCCAATCCACTACATCGTCACATTTTCAGCTGCAAACTTACAATTGATGCATGAATACATGCAGCTGAATCAGAGACAAATAATTACTTCAATCAATCCATCCGCATATATAAGTCACATTAGCTGCAAACTTACATCTGAATCTGAAATTTTGTTCGTAATACAAAGACCATATCCACTGAAACCACAAATACTCTTTACATTGTTTGAAGCTAGGATGGTTTGTATCTGCTTATCCTATATATATAAATGAACCGTTTTTCTACACTTCTACTCCTTGCTCACCAGGCAGGTTGTAAAAGATGCAGAAGATGATTTCGTATGTATTTCTCTGCCTGTCTTTCTAATACAATGTGGCCTTTTATATATTAATGTATGACCTAGTACTAGCTATACATAAGGAAAATAGAATAAAACTAGCTGTACACTATCTCTTAAACATGGAAAACAAATCACTGTATAAAACATTCCAATACTCCCCCTCAAGTGGGAGCGTGTGGATCACGAACACCCAACTTGGACAATAGAAATGTAAACTGAGAACTTCCCAATGCTTTTGTAAATATGTCAGCCAATTGCAAATGGGTACGAACATGAGTAGTGACGATAATTCCAGCCATTAGCAGTTCTTGAACAAAATGACAATCGATTTCGATATGCTTCGTTCGTTCTTGAAAGACCGGATTAGCAGCAATGTGGAGGGCTGCCTGATTATCACAAGAAAGACGCACAGGTTGTTTATGGAACACTCCAAGGGAGGCCAAGAAATTTTTTAACCACCTGATTTCGGCACAAAAAAAAGCCATAGAGCGATACTCTGCTTCGGCAGATGAACGAGATACAGTAGTTTGCTTCTTAGTCTTCTAAGAGATTGGAGAAGACCCCAACAAAATAAAATAACCCGAAACTGAGCGTCGTGTCAAAGGGCAACTTGCCCGATCAGAATCACAATATGCATGTAATTGGAGATCACTATCAGCGCGGAGAACTATACCTTGAGCATGATGGGATTTTATGTAGCGCAAAACTCGAATGGCAGTGTCAGGACGAGTAATGGTGAGATATATAAGACGTCCTATAATGCGTCGATACTGCAGTGGATCGGAATAAAAAGGCCCTGTTGCAGATGCTAATTGATGATTTTAAGGCAAAGGAGTATCAACTGGCTTTGACCCAAGCAAACCAGTTTCGTGTAAAATATCCAGTGCATACTTTCGCTGACATAAGAACATGCCTTTAGAAGAACAGGCACATTCAATGCCTAAAAAAATATTTAAGAGGTCCAATGTCCTTAAGCTGGAAGCACTCATCTAAATATTTCTTAAATGAAGTGCATAATACGGGATTATTTCCAGCAACAAGTATATCATTAACATACACCAAAAGTGTCAAAATTTCATCCCCCTTTCGCAAGGTAGAAAGTGTATGATCTGCATGTGACTGAGAAAAACCATAATGGCGTAGTGCAACAGATAATTTTGCAAACCAATTACGCGGTGATTGACGCAAACCATACAATGACTTACATAAACGACACACTTTAGTAGAGGACGAAGAAGAAAAACCTGGAGGTAACTTCATATACACCTCCTCGTGAAGGTCACCATGTAAAAAGGCATTATTTACATCAAGTTAGTGAACTTCCCAATTCTTAGCCACAACAACAGCCAAAAACGTACGTACGCTTACCATCTTAGCGACAGGAGAAAAAGTATCAGTGTAATCTTCACCTTCCTTTTGATGGTTACCTAAGACAACCAATCGAGCCTTATGACGTTCAATTGTACCGTCAGAATGATACTTTGTTCTATACACCCACTTGCAACCTATAGCAGTCTTTCCAGGAGGAAGTTCAGTAATATCCCAAGTGTGATTCCTTTCTAAAGCACTTATCTCGGCTTGCATTGCCTCACGCCAACGTATTTCCTTTACAGCCTCTTTATATGACCTAGGCTCAACATTAGTAGTAACAGCAGCAAGAAAACCACGATGATCGGAAGAAAATTTATCATAACTAACAAAGTTTGCAATAGGATACATCATACCTGAGGAGGTCGATTGAACATGTAGCGTTGAGGTAGAAATGGGGTGAGATGTACGAGCCGAGTGACAAATATAATCTGATAGCCAAGCAGGAGGACGGCGACTTCGAGTATTAGTTTCTTGTGAAACTTTATCACCTTCAGAATTATGTGGAGGACCATCTGTTGAGCATTGTTGGTTTTGGACATCTTGTGTGCCATCATTAGACTTGGGGCTAGTGCTCCCCCTTTCCATCGAAGACGGTAATAATGAATCCTCATCAACAAAATGGGTACTATCAATATTTGAATCAATAATGTTATGATCTACATGCTCAACTAAATGCGGAAGACTAGACTTTGGCACACCAACATATGGAAAATCAACTTCGTGAAAATGAACATCTCGAGAAATAAACAGCTCTTTTGATTCCAAGTCATAGACTTTCCAACCTTTCTTACCAAATGGGTATCCCAAAAACACACATTTTCTACTGCGAGGAGCAAACTTGTCCGTGTGTCTTAATTTATTATGAACATAACAGAGACATCCGAAAACTCGTAATAAGCTAGTGTCTGGAGGTGACTCAAATAAGCACTCATATGGAGTTTTTCCTTCAAGAAGCTTCGAGGGAGTTCTATTTATTAAATAGATTGCAGCTTGAACACATTCAACCCAAAACTCAATTGGAAGAGAAGCTTGGAATCTCAATGCCCGTGCAACCTCTAGGATGTGACGATGTTTTCTTTCAACTCGTCCATTTTGTTATGGTGTTCCTACACACAAAGAATGGAAGAGAATCCCCTGTTCTGAAAAAAATTGTTGGAAGGATGAAGCAGCAAATTCCGTACCATGACCAGAATGTATAGTTTTAATTGTATTGCCAAACTGTGTGAAAACCATGGCACAAAAACTACGTAAACATGCTGAAACCTCACTCTTTTCTTTTATTAAATAAGCCCAAACAGTCCTTGAATAATCATCAAAAATGGTCAAAAAATAATAAGAACCGGTGAAAGAAGCCTGCAGATATGGCCCCCACAAATCACAGTGTATTAAATCAAAATGTTCCAATGCTTTATTATTACTAATAGGAAAAACATTACGAGTCTGTTTTGCTCGATAACAAACATCACAAGAATCCAAAGTTTGTTTTATTTTGCTACTTTTGCTAGCACTAGAAACAAAAGATATAACTTGACTTGAAGGATGTCCTAAACGCTGATGCTGAAAAAGAATCGTGTCCACAGTAGTAGCATTAGAAAGAACCTGCTGTGTCACCGGCAAAAAATAGTACACCCCATTTCTAAACTCACCCAGTCCAATCACCTACCTCGAAATGTGGTCCTGGATAATGCACAATTGATCAGTAAATGTCACGGTACAATTAGAATCGGTAATCAACTGACCAACAGAAATTAAATTGCACTTTATATTTGGAACATAAAGCACATTATGTAGAATCAAGACAGACTTTAATTTGACACTACCCTGTTTTATTGCGGAGGTTTGTACTCCATCAGGAAGACTAACAGGTGTTGGCAATAAGTCAGAATAATTGAAAAAATGAGTCAGTGTTCCTGTCATATGGTGAGATGCGCCACTATCAATCAACCATACACCTTCATTAAAAACTTTATTACCAGTCAATGGAGTAGTAGATGGAGATGAATAAAGAAGACTCAAAAGACGCTGCATCTGATCAGTAATGAAACTAGTAGGAGCCTGAGATGTTGCCGTGGAAGAAGAAGCCTCATTGTTTGGCACTCTAGTGTATGTGGCAACATGTGCAGCTGGTGTAGGGCTCATAGTTTGACCAAAAACATGGCTAGAACTACCTGGACCACGCCCTCGTGAAGATCTTCCCCTTCCGCGGCCACGACTTCCACCCTGAGGATATCCAATTCTTTGGTAGCAGTGATCAAAGTCAGGACCCAATTTAGAGCAGTAAGTGCAACTTAACGGAGCTGATGGCGTAGAGGGTACCAACTTATTTGCAACATTGGAAGCATTAGTGGATTGAATAGCAAAACTCAGAACATCATGTTTATCATCCCTGCCACGAATAATGCTTTTATGGCATTCTTCTTGAGAAACCATAGAGAAAGCTTTGTTGATAACCGGAAAAGGTTCCATGCCTAATATGTTAGGTTAGGGGACTTACACACAATTCGAGATTCACAAACAACCAATACAGAGCGCGCACACACACCAATCAATTATTGACAAGATCTACCAAAGCACTGATAAGTGGATTTATATCCACTTGGATCATTCTATTTCGGCTTAAATTGGTGTTTTGTATCTCAAGTATTGGTGTGTTTTAATGTGTTTTGTGAGAAATTGTGCAGGATTTAATTCTAGGTGCAAGTGTGGAAATTTCAGTGTTATATGTGTTTGTAAGCTCAGAAGAATAAGTGCTTAGAGTTGCATTCAAAAGTGGAGGTGAAATCAGAATGGCAAAAGAATTTCAGTCTATTCAGTAATCTTGGGCGCGGGCGCGCGGAGAGAAGCTTGTACTGGGCGCGGGCGCGCGGGCAGAATGCTGAAGAAACCTTGAGCGCGGGCGCGGTGGAATTGGCCTAGGGCGCGCGCGGCCGCGCGGAGACCGGCAGAAACTTTCCTGGAATCAGTTTTTAATTAGGAAATTACCGTTTTCTTCTCCTAATTCATATGGCAATCACTTGGGACGGTTTGAAGGTTCTAGAATCAGTTTTAAACATGGGAATTGCAATTCTATTTCAATTAAAGATGAAAAATTACCGGAATTCTATCATATTTCAAATACGGTAATTGCTTGGTCAAGGAGGCACTTGGGGGCTATAAATACACACCTTGGGGCACAGAAAAATAATCATCTACACATCCTACACACATAATTCGTTCAGAGCAAGAAGGGAGAGAAGCCAAGGCGAGGAACGTGACGACAAGAAGATCTAGACATAGTTTTCTTGTATTCCTTTGTTAGGCGTATCTTGTGGATGCTCATCACTTTTCCGGATTTGTTCGCTAAACCTTATTTTATTATTGATTTATTCATCTTCTTCTTTATCTTGTTTACTACCATGCTTTCATCAAATCCCATGGTGACGAAAGGTTCGATTATGAACTAATCGTTATCGTGGGATCCTAGTGGATTTATCTATGTAGCTTAGTAGTTTGCATGCCTTAGAGATTTATGTGTGGTGAATTATTGATATCCTTGTATGGTTGTGCTTATTGAATTTAGGTGCGTCGCGAACATCTAATTTGTTAATCTCTTGCTAAACGAGAGTGGATCTTGAGATTTAGAACTTGCCATGCTAGCATAGGATAGGTTGATGTAATAATCATGATTTGTGGCATGAATAGAGATATTATGCTACCCTATGTGATCTAAGTGAATAACTTGTGCTTCAACCTTTATGTTTTCAAATTCTATAGAGATATAGGGTCTAAACATAATAGGTGCCTATTCATCTTCTATCTCTTTTGTGGATGTATGCTTAGATTGGTACTAGTATACCGAGAGGTAGAGCGGGCAATCGGATCGTGTCGTGTACTTTCGTGTCGTGTACTTTCGTGTTTCGTGTACTTGAAGGTGAAACCCGTATCCACCCGAAACAGGATTCGTGTACTTGAATATGAAACCCGTATCCACCCGAAATGAATTCGTGTACTTTCGTGTCGTGTTTCGTGTATATATTATATAAAAATAAAAATAAAATTTAGTTAAAATTTATTAGTAAATATTATATTCATATGAAATATACATTAAATATTTTACATTTCCATATATAAATATAAATACAACTCTATAAAAACTTGTAAATATGTATATTTTTGTGTAAAATATATATCCTTATAAAAAAATATTAATATATACATAAAATCTATAAGTAGTAAATTATTAACATCTTTATTTCGTGTACTTTCGTGTACTTTCGTGTACCCAAAATGAAAACCCATATCCGACACTAAATCTATCGTGTAATTTCGTGTTCGTGTACTTTCGTGTTTCGTGTACTAAAAATCAAAACCCATATCCGTATTTTTTCGTGTCGTTTCGTGTCGTGTTCACGTGTCGTGTACCAAATTGCCAGGTCTACCGAGAGGTAACTTTTACTCTTTTCGTGTTGTTCGATCAGATATCAAAACCATCGCATGTTTTAATCGAAGGCTGCAACTCTAAGTGAAGTAGATAATGAAACTAGGATTCCATGTTTATTCTCATATAAGTAATCCGAATTTAAGTCTAGTTAATTGTTTAATTCTTAGTTTTATAATTTGCATCTTAGTTTAAATTAGTTAATCAAATCCTATTTGTTATTTTCTTAGCAGTGAATTAAAACCATACATTATTGCATAGACATATTTTCTGAGTAAAACTTAACCAAGATCTCTGTGGAACGAACTTTAATTGTATTACTTGTGACTACGTGCGCTTGCGTGAGTTTAGCATAACAAAACAAGAACACACAAATACTTGACGTGGAAACACCCACGTCCCAAACTTGTATTATTAATCTTAACAATAATCAACAATACATCAAAACAATAACACCTTAACGGTGTCCCAATCCTGATACTTGAGCCAACAATGCTCAAGCATCTCTCAAACAATACTTAAGACTACATCTTTTAAGCTTTCACCTCTATCAAACAAATACAATATGACTATGTATATATAGTCATCCAAAACTTAGCCACCAAGACTTACCATACTTGTTCTACAAGTCTTACCATACTTGTTATACAAGTCTTCCAATTCTTGGCACCTAATTTCCCAACTTAGTGATCAAGACATACCATATATAATAATTGTCTACACATACAATTATTACCTTACCAATATATATCTTAAAACACCCAAGCCCATAACATCATATTGGGTTGAAACCCAACAATCCTCCCCTTCAACCCAATACCCACATCGGATTGAACGGTAACCAATCAAGCCATCGACGTCCATCCGCCAACGCCTCCCCTCGAACAAAAATCTCCTCATCTTGCTCTTCCAAACATTGAGTGTTGCTAAAACCCGTATAGTGACCCTCCAAAGCATCCAAACCATCGTTCTTCACCATAACGATGTATCCATCTACAAAATCACGTGCATCAATCACCATGAGTGATCTTCCACATGTTAAGTCACCCGATCCTTGCTTTCACAATCCTTCGGTCTCCTGAAGAAAATCCGCAGTATCATCCAAACAGTTCACCTGGTTGATCAAGCCATTGAAACAATTGCGATGAACTCTACCATCTTCTTCTATCTCGAGTGCGAACACAGGATTGATCCACGGTGCAAGCCAACCTTCAATCCGCACGTAACTTTGTCTTCACCCGCTTTAGTAGCAATCTTCTTGTCAGCAAATCCTTCTCGAACTTTCCCTCAACCTCTTCAATCACGAACCCAACCTTGGCTCTGATACCACTTGTTAGGTTAGGGGACTTACACACAATTCGAGATTCACAAACAACCAATATAGAGCGCGCACACACACCAATCAATTATTGACAAGATCTACCAAAGCACAAAACAAGAACACACAAATACTTGACGTGGAAACACCCACGTCCCAAACTTGTATTATTAATCCTAACAATAATCAACAATACATCAAAACAATAACATATTAACGGTGTCCCAACCCTGATACTTGAGCCAACAATGCTCAAGCATCTCTCAAACAATACTTAAGACTAAATCTTTTAAGCTTTAACCTCTATCAAATAAATACAATATGACTATGTATATATAGTCATCCAAAACTTAGCCACCAAGACTTACCATACTTGTTCTACAAGTCTTACCATACTTGTTATACAAGTCTTCCAATTCTTGGCACCTAATTTCCCAACTTAGTGATCAAGACATACCATATATAATAATTGTATACACATACAATTATTACCTTACCAATATATATCTTAAAACACCCAAGCCCATAACATCATATTGGGTTGAAACCCAACATAATATTTGAGTGCAAATAGGCCCATATTGTTCATCATCTAGACCTAGGATAAAATCATGAGTGCGTTCTTTTTCGGCTCGGGAACGAAGCTTAGCAGCTGCCTCACAGGTACAACCACAAGTAATATCATCCTTACCATATAAACCATCCCAAATAGCCTTGAATTTATTGTAATAGTCAACGACACTCATGCCTTTTTGCTGAAGGGTGTGATACTCTGATTTTAATTGGTGTATTTTTGGCCCATTAACAATGGCATATCGTTCCTTTAGATCTGTCCAGAATTCTAGTGCAACTTTGTGACCAGCTACGCTAGGCTGAATAGACACATCAATTGCATTAAACATCCAGCTGCAAATAGTAGAATTATTAGCCCTCCAAGCAATGAATTCAGGACTTTTCTCATCACCAGGTTTCTTGATTTCTCCATTAACAAACCCATGTTTGTTCTTACCTTCAAATCCATTAAAAATGGCTTTTAACCAAATATCATAATTATCTCCAAGAAGGATATACTTTATAAGAGACATACCCGGTCCTTCGGAAGGATGGATATAGTAAACTGATGACGGGTCATGAATAAGTTGTGGAGCCTTGAGATTTTTATCGGTCATACTTGCTGCAAGAGATTAAGTGAATAAACCACAAGAATAATCTTGTGTCTAAACAAACTTCAGAGATGAAAAAAATAAAAAATAATAAAAAAATTAAAAATCACAGGATCATAAGAAACCCTAGGGGTCTCAGATACCATTTAAAAGATGCATAAGATGATTTCATATGTATTTCTCTGCAAATCACTGTATAAAACATTCCAATACAGGTCCCAAAGAATCCGCAGAAGGGTGGTACATCATGAAAAAAGATACTCAGAAATATATATGGTAGAAGGAGGTGCTAGATATATTGAATGTAATATTATAGTGAAGTGGGGAAATTAAAGCTCCAAAGAGAATAACACTACACTGGGAGCGGAAATATTTAAGATTTTAACAGGGTAAATGACAATAAAATGCACAGGAATGTTGTGGTAACTGGTAAGGACAATAAAATCGCTGCTTCGGCAAAATTCCTAATCAGTTAACCGAGACACACATCAATCATACTTATACATACCTTCATTATCATGAAGGATCAGCATTCTCGCTTCTTTCTATTCTGGAAGCAGCTGTTGAGATTAATTTTAACCCTCGGGCTCTGCCTCTTCCTACTTCGATTCGGCTTCGGGCTTTAACTATGATTCAAATTGTATTTTAGTAAGCTACAAGCACATTTTTTTTGTTTGAATTCCACTCTCGCAAATCGAAAACATACTGGCACTGCATTAAATAAATGACTAGGTAAAAAGATACTGTAAAACACAACTACACAAAAAATATCATAAACAGAATACTTAAAACAAAGAAAGTACTCCTAACAGGGTACCTGAAAATTTATTACTACTAAATTACTAATACATTGGTTTACTGGAATGTTTTTTTTTTGATAGTTGAACATACGCACATACCAGGAGTCAAACTCTTGACCTCTCTTAGAAAAGCCAAGATCTAGACCACTGCACCAACCCTTTGTTGGTAGTTTATCGGAATGTTGATCACTAAATCCATACATACTCAAAACAATTATCCATGGCAGGAAGCCAAAACAAGTCCTATATTATAATAATCACAGGTTTGAGCTTTAGCCAGCCTATTCTTCACTGGAGTCTGGAGGCATTGAGTTAAGTTTCGTCACTTGGATTACCCCTCCAACTACTTAAATATAGCATATAGAATTTGTTAATCATATGTTTAGTACATTGTACATATACTGGTTCTTCTTCAGATTTACGTGCAAACCTTGTCAAATGGAGGGACCATGTTTGCAACGTTTAGAACTATTTTGAACTATAAACGCTTCTCCTGGCTGAAAATTGAGGATATGAGATAGGCAAACTCGAGAGTCAGAGCAGGCAAACACAAAAAACTGCAAGACAGTAGATACAAAACACAAAATTAGGATCACAACATATTTAGTAACCATAAAAACTTTCTTACATGGCAGAGTCATCACACTAAGATATTTTGGGATGGTATATTACTAACTTTTGGGCTCTGCCCCTTGGCAAGCTCCCCAAACAGATCCAGATTCTTTCTGCAAAAAGAACCGGGACATGGATTCAATTAAAAATTTGCAATCAAAGAAACTGCATTTCCGTCCAATATTTTATTAGGGTTATTAAGACATTGGCCCTCGAAGTTTGGTCAAATGTACACATAAACCCTTAAAGTAAAAAAACGTACATTCCTGCCTTTGAAGTATGTCCTTTGTACATATCAGCCACTTTCACGATCAAATCGGCCAGAATTTAAATATCGCCGATGAAGTAGAGGGGTAATATCGGAAACTATGTGTTGATGTGTACAAATGTACATACTTTTTGGGTTGATGTGTACAAATGTACATACTTCAAGTGTTAATGTGTACAATGTGCATACTTTAAATGTGTATTAATTATTGCTAAATTATGTTTAAAATTAAAAGTTAACGTGTTTTAATTAGAAAAGAAATATTATTGATTAGAAAATATGATATTTTATGTATAAAAGGTAATCGCATCAATTAAAATTAAAAATCTGTGATTAAAAAAGGCAATCGACTATTTATCATTAATTATATTATTGTATTATTTATTTTAATAATTAGAATGATCGTGCTAAAAACCGAACCGACAAACTTTCAATACTCGTGCGATGCACGAATTTCTTTTAATATTACAATTATGTTTTTATATAATCATTATTTTTATTTTTAATTTAATATACTCATGTTTACGGATTATACTAATGTTTCCTTATTATAAACAACGTGTACGGAGTTTTAATATATTTTAATAGGGTAAAGTTTTATGGAGTACTGTTTTAATTGGAGTACTTAGTACATATACGTTCTGCATTCAAAATTTTGCAAAATTTATTATTTTGCAAAGCTTATTACGTGAATATCATTATTTCATCGAAAATCTTGAAAATTTTATATGTTTTGCTAACAAAATATTGCAAAACGAATTGTTATGTGAAACACATTTGTGTTGCAAAACATAAAGAATTTTCAATATGAACATATTTCAAACATACATGATTTTCAAAATTATCAATGAAATTATGATATTCATATAACAAGGTTTGAAAAATAATAAATTTTAAAATATTTTAAATGCAGAACGTATTTGTACTCCAAGTACTCCAATTAAAACAGTACTCCATAGAACTTTACTCTTTATTAGTAATTGGAAAATATGGTGTTATATTTCGGATATATATTAATGATTACCATCATGTTATTATTTATTTTAATAATTTGGATAACCAAAAAGAAAACCATATTATTTATTTTAATAATTAGAATAACCAAACCGACAAACTTCCAATGTTTAACCAAACCGAAAATCATATTATTTATTTTCATAGTATAGATTAGATATAAAATAAAGTGTATTTAATATGCGTTTAATAGTTATAATTAATGATTAGTTAAAAATACTATTAAATGTAATAAAATTATTTTTAATAAAAAATCAAAAATGTGAAAATCAAGATTTTTTTTTTAAGTTTCTGAGTTAATGCACATTGTACAGATTAACACTTGAAGTATGTACATTTGTACACATCAACTCATAGTTTCCGATATTACCCCTCTACTTCACTGGCGATATTTAAATTCTGGCCGATTTGATCGTGAAAGTGGTCAATATGTGTTAGAAAATGGAGTTTTTAGAGCATAAGTATTTTATGTTCTTGATGTTAATTCCGGATTTTAACGATTGGAAATTGTTCCTTGTTATGAGGACTTAAATTTTCATATGTGGGTCTAAGTAATTTTCTTAGTGAAACCCACAGAGAAATGGAGTTGAAGTTAGTAGCTTGAATAAGCTTGAAATGAGAATGTGTATTTGTCCCACATTGAAATGAATAAAGGGGGTTGTTGGCTTTATATAGAATCACACACATGGGTAGTGTACAACTACTAAGGTGTATGATGGTGCATTGTGTTACTGTGTGCTCCACGCGCGCACACACACACGCGCGCCGCTGCCGCCCGCCTCGCCACGTCACGTCTCGTCTCGACTCGACTCGACTCGGGTCGGCTCGGTCGAAGGGCGATTTGGGCGAATGTCTCGGCGTACGCGAGGCGACCTGGGCGAGGGATTTTATTTCTGTGTTTAAATAATATTTTAATTAGAATAAATATATATATTGTTCGGGATCAGTACTTGGAATAAATCAGGAACTGGCAGACATCTAATACTGATGGGCTCAAGTCTTGATGAAGTCCTGAAGGTACTACCAGATCCTGATGATGGACCTCAAGTCCTGACGGTATCAGATCCTGATGAATGATCAAATACTGATGGACATCAGATCCTGACGGACAAAAATCCTGATCAGATCCTGATGTTGGGTCAGAATTTGATAATATATATATATATATATTCGTATAATTAAAATAAAAACTGATATGTGTGGATAAATATAACGTAACAGTTACGATTTATTAAATCAACCGTTTTGATTTTATTAAATCAGCCGTTTCGTTTTATTAAATGTAAATCGGCAGTTACAATATTAATTGGGTGGCATCAGTTACGTTTGGCCTCTCCTATAAATAGAGAGCTAAGCTACTGATTGTAAAGACACTGAATATACAGACCACACCCTACATTCTCTTGTCTTCTCTACACTCTCTGTTCTCCTCCTATTATAGTATATATTACTTAGGGTTTTCTGGCGACTAAGGTGCTAGTCGAAGTTGAGTATTCTGATTGCTGTGATCACTGTACTCGGAGCTGTTTTATCCTGGGAGAGGTGTTGCAAGCATCCCAACATAGTTGTAAGTGGGGGCAATTATCTCTTCAAGAGCAGTCAGGCTTTCTAGCAAATCCTGACGACTCAGCTGTTTGTTTTACTTGTTTTACATACTGATATAGCTATGGCTACTGGTATGTTTTCTGTCTTCTCTTTGGTCTATCAGTTACTGACATGCATGTGTTTTACCTTCATGTTTTGTTTCGCTAATTGTATGCTTGGCCTGGACTTGTTAAATACGATATATAACTGCCTCTTTGTTGCTATTTTAGTCATAATTCCCAACATTCTTGAAGAGATAATTTGTTATATAGTATTTAGCATAATGGTTAACGAGAGTGAAATTCCTGCTAGTGGCAGTTCGGTTGCATCTACTGGGGTCATTGATTGGACCACTTACAGTTTTCCACAACCTGTTGAATTGACTGGCTTGCCAGAGAAATTCAATGGGGGCGTTGGCTTTTCTCGTTGGCAGAAAAGGATGAAGTTGTGGTTGACTGTAAAGGGTCTATGGCCTGTTGTGGAATATGAGAAGCCGGTTGTGGATCAAGAGAAGGCTGAATCAGTTAAGAGTTATGCGAAGTGGGCTGAAAAGGATGGGGTTGCTAGGGCAGCAATTCTGGCTGCTCTAACCAACACATTGTTTGATGTGTACTCCTCTGATGCCTACACCGCAAAACTCTTATGGGAGAAGCTGGACCAGACACATAATACTGACTCACAAGGTCTGGAAAAGTATTCTGTGGCTAGGTTCCTTGATTTCAAGCTGGTGGACAATAAGTCCATGACTGAGCAAGTGCATGAGTTCGAGATGATAGTGCATGCTTTGAAGGAGTCTGGAATGGACCTCCCCGAAAAGTTTAAGGTGATGAGTGTGATTGAAAAGCTCCCAAAGTCTTGGGAAGAGTTATCTCTCTCCCTGGAAAGACAGAAAGGAGAGATCACCTGGACCAACCTTATGCTGGACATCTCGGTGCAAGAACAACACAAGTCCAAACAGGGACATGTGATGCCAACAGAGCATGGAAGTTTGAAGGTAAATGTAGCAACTGTAGGACAGAAAAGGAAGGCTGTCTCTAAGAAGGGTAATAGTAATAAACCTAAGAATGACAAGGATAAGGCCAAGAAACCAAAGGCAAACAAACCATGTTGGTCTTGTGGGCAGGTTGGGCACTGGAGTAAGGACTGTCCTACAAAGAAAGCAAAGAAAGTCGAGGGGGTAGCTCAAGCGAATGCTGTGCTTGGAACCTCAAGTGGGCCTGTAGCGAACATGGTTGTTGGTGAGGCTTTGGCTTCTGAAACCAACGAAGACCGGTATGTTACCTACAACCCTGTACTATTTTCCACTTATCTGTCAAATGAATGGTTGATTGATACTGGAGGTAATGTGCATATTTGTGCTGACATTAGTTTATTTGTATCTTATCAACAGAGTCATAGCTTGACAGTGACGATGGGGAACGCAAGTGCTGCTCAAGTACATGGAATAGGAAACGTGGACTTGAAGTTTCCTTCGGGTCGTGTTCTATCCCTGACGAGAGTGCATCATGTTCCTGACATGCGTAGAAATATAATAAGTGGTAGCCGTTTAGTGGCTAATGGTTTTGAAGTTTCTTTGAAGTGTAATAAAGTAGTTCTTATTCATACTGGTACATTTTTTGGCAAGGGTTACTTGTCAAATGGTTTGTTTGTAATAAATGCTGAGCCCGTTTTGGGTGCTTTAAATAATATTACTCCTTCTGTTAACTATGTTGAATCTTCAACTTTATGGCATGCTAGACTTGGTCACTTAAATTTTGGTGCTCTTAAAAATATGATGAACTTAGAGTTGATTCCAAAACACACTATAGAAAAGAATTCTAAATGTCAAGTATGTGTGTCTGCTAAACAAATAAGGAAACCTTTTCATAATATTGTTAGGGATTCAGACTTGTTAGATTTAGTACACACTGATATTTGTGAATTTGGTGGTGTGTTAACTAAGGACCAGTTTAGATACTTCATTACCTTTATAGATGATAGTAGTAGATACTGTTATGTTTATTTACTTAGACATAAGGATGAAGCACTTAGTAAATTCATTATATATAAAACTGAAGTAGAAAAACAAGCTAGTAAGGTACTTAAAAGGTTGAGATCTGATAGAGGTGGTGAGTATACGAGTAACGCTTTTAATGAATTTTGTGCAAGCAATGGTATAGTTCATGAAGTTACCCCACCATACACACCTGAGTCTAATGGGGTTGCTGAGCGAAAGAACAGAACATTTAAAGATATGATTAATAGTATGCTTATTAATTCTGGGTTGCCTAAATACATGTGGGGAGAAGCTCTGAATACGGCTTGCCATATTCTGAATAGAGTTCCTCTGAAACACATGGATAAGACACCCTATGAGTTATGGAAGAGCAAGAAGACTAGTCTTAAGTATCTTCATGTGTGGGGGTGCCTTGCTAAGGTACTTGTCCCTGAACACAAGAGAAAGAAACTAGGTCCGAAGACTGTTGATTGTATCTTCCTGGGCTATCTTGAGACCACTACAGCTATGAGATTTTTAGTATTAAAATCTGACATAGATGGTATAGTGGCTAACACGATAGTTGAGTTTCGTGATGCTACATTCTTTGAGGATGTTTACCCTATGAAGACTGGTATGCCTCAAGATACTTCTAATGAAGATCCTACTCACACATCAAGTTCTATTCCTGATCATGTGGAAAAGATGACAAATGTGGTGGTGGAACCTAGTAGTAGCTCTACTCCTAAGGAGATAGAGGAACCACGAAGGAGTAAGCGTGCAAAGGTAGTCAAGGATTATGGAAGTGATTTTATCACTTACAATGTAGAGGACGAACCTTTAACTTTCCGACAAGCTATGGATTCTTCAGAGTCTAGGCACTGGAAGGGCGCTGTAAAGAGTGAAATTGACTCTATTGTTTCTAACGGAACATGGGAGTTAGTTGATCTCCCTCATGGGTGTTCTACTATCGGGTGCAGATGGATCTTTAAGAGGAAGTTGAACCCTGACGGCTCAATAGATAAGTACAAAGCTAGACTGGTAGCTAAGGGTTTTAAGCAAATGGAGGGCATTGATTACTTTGACACATACTCTCCAGTAGCTAGAATGACAACAATCTGAATGCTTGTAGCATTGGCTTCCGTACATGGTCTTATCATCCATCAAATAAATGTAAAGACAGCTTTTCTTCATGGTGAACTTGAAGAAGAGATTTATATGGATCAGCCTGAGGGATTTGTTGCATCTGGTAACGAAAGGAAAGTATGTAAGTTGATCAAATCCATCTATGGCTTAAAACAAGCTCCTAGGGATTGGCATAAAAAGTTTGATGAAACTATAGTGCCGTTCAGTTATGATATTAATGATAGTGACAAGTGTGTCTACACCAAAGTTAAAGGTAGTGAGTGTGTCATCATGTGCCTATATGTTGATGACATACTATTGTTTGGAACCAATCTTGAGATAATTAACGAGACAAAAGCTTTCTTAAAAAGGCATTTTGAAATTAAGGATATGGGTGAGGCGAGTGTGATTCTTGGTCTCAAGCTGACACAGTCAGCTGAGGGGATAACCTTATCGCAGTCTTATTATATAGAGAAATCTATACTTGAGAAATATGGTTATTCACAGTGTAGAATCACTAGTACACCCTATGATCCTAAAGTTGCCCTTGTTAAGAATACTTCAGGAGTACCTGTGTCTTAGTTAAGGTATTCTCAGATTATAGGGAGTTTGCAGTATCTTGCTAACTGTACTAGACAAGATATTTCATACTCCGTGTCTAAGTTGGCTAGGTATACAAGCTGTCCAAACAGAACTCATTGGGATGCTCTTGATAGAGTACTTAGATATCTGAAAGGCACAATGTACCTTAGTTTACACTATAGGAGATTTCCTGGTGTGCTTGAAGGGTACAGTGATGCAAGTTGGATAGCTAAGAAGTCTGGTTCCAATGGAGTGACTGGATACGTGTTCACCTTAGCAGGTGGAGCAATATCCTGGAAGTCGACCAAACAGACTATAGTAACTCGGTCTACATTTGAGGCTGAGTTATGTGCACTTGATGCAACGGGGACGGAGGTTGAATGATTACATGGACTTATGTCCACGATACCTGTAGTAAGCAGACCGCTTCCTGCGTTTGCTATTCATTGTGATAGTAAAACAACTATCGACAAGATTAGCAGTAAAAAGTATAATGCTAAAACAAAGAGGCACATCCAAGTTAGACTAAAGTCTATTAGAGGTTTAGTGTCTGATAGGATTATTGCTGTAGAGTTCATAGGAACTCAGAATAATATAGCTGATCCTTTAACTAAAGGACTGGAACCTGCAGTGGTCCTTAATTCGAGGTTGGGGATGGGGCTGTCAACCCATCATAGTTCATCATCAGTGGGAACCCAATACACATGAGAGGAGATCCCTTGAAGTGTATTCAATGTGGTAATAACAAGCTGTAAGGATGAATTGGTAGTACCTTTGCTACATAGCTGATACTGATGTATCTGAGTCTATCCCCTGTAAACCTAGAAGGTACTGATACTGCTAGTAAGCAAGAGTTATTGTAACTCTAAATGGGGTCAAGTCATTTGACGAGATGGTAGCAGTACATCTCTGGAGATGCCCAGCTAAGCGAATGTAATTGTGTGGTCGCAATTAGAGGAAAGGGTTATTCCTTGAAGCATTCGATGAACAGGATCGAGACAAGACCATTAATGTCTCAAAGCCGTAGATTGGCACCATAGCCTTTGACTTGTCGTCGTCTATGGAACATGTTTACACCAAACGGATTAAGATTCAAGGTGAAACATTCCATCTGAATCCGGTAATCATTGAAGTAGGGGACTTAGGAAGGTTCAAACCCGGAAGGGTACCGACTCTGAAAAACAAGTCATGATGTAAAACCTGGAGCATTTCTGTATGGATTTGTGGGGGATTGTTAGAAAATGGAGTTTTTAGAGCATAAGTATTTTATGTTCTTGATGTTAATTCCGGATTTTAACGATTGGAAATTGTTCCTTGTTATGAGGACTTAAATTTTCATATGTGGGTCTAAGTAATTTTCTTAGTGAAACCCATAGAGAAATGGAGTTGAAGTTAGTAGCTTGAATAAGCTTGAAATGAGAATGTGTATTTGTCCCACATTGAAATGAATAAAGGGGGTTGTTGGCTTTATATAGAATCACACACATGGGTAGTGTACAACTACTAAGGTGTATGATGGTGCATGGTGTTACTGTGTGCTCCACGCGCGCGCACACACACACACGCGCGCGCCGCCGCCGCCCGCCTCGCCACGCCACGTCACATCTCGTCTCGACTCGACTCGGGTCGGCTCGGTCGAAGGGCGATTTGGGCGAATGTCTCGGCGTCTCGCGTACGCGAGGCGACCTGGGCGAGGGATTTTATTTCTGTGTTTAAATAATATTTTAATTAGAATAAATATATATATTGTTCGGGATCAGTACTTGGAATAAATCAGACATCTAATACTGATGGGCTCAAGTCCTGATGAAGTCCTGAAGGTACTACCAGATCCTGATGATGGACCTCAAGTCCTGACGGTATCAAATACTGATGGACATCAGATCCTGACGGACAAAAATCCTGATGGATCAGATCTTGATGTTGGGTCAGAATTTGATAAAATATATATATTCGTATAATTAAAATAAAAACTGATATGTGTGGATAAATATAACGTAACAGTTACGATTTATTAAATCAACCGTTTTGATTTTATTAAATCAGACGTTTCGTTTTATTAAATGTAAATCGGCAGTTACAATATTAATTGGGTGGCATCAGTTACGTTTGGCCTCTCCTATAAATAGAGAGCTAAGCTACTGATTGTAAAGACACTGAATATACAGACCACACCCTACATTCTCTTGTCTTCTCTACACTCTCTGTTCTCCTCCTGTTATAGTATATATTACTTAGGGTTTTCTGGCGACTGAGGTGCTAGTCGAAGTTAAGTATTCTGATTGCTGTGATCACTGTACTCGGAGCTGTTTTATCCTGGGAGAGGTGTTGCAAGCATCCCAACACAGTTGTAAGTGGGGGCAATTATCTCTTCAAGAGCAGTCAGGCTTTCTAGCAAATCCTGACGACTCAGCTGTTTGTTTTACTTGTTTTACATACTGATATAGCTATGGCTACTGGTATGTTTTCTGCCTTCTCTTTGTTCTATCAGTTACTGACATGCATGTGTTTTACCTTCATGTTTTGTTTCGCTAATTGTATGCTTGGCCTGGACTTGTTAAATACGATATATAACTGCCTCTATGTTGCTGTTTTTGTAAATATTTCCAACAATATGTACAAAGGACATACTTCAAGGGCAGGAATGTACATTTTTTTACTTTAAGGATTTATGTGTACATTTGGCCAAACTTCGAGGGCCAATGTCTTAATAACCCAAAATAACAAACACAACTGATCAATCAAAAATTTCCTAATTGTCATATGCAATCAAACAACAACTCTATTCATCCTCACTTGTTTTCGGAACAGACAAACAATCAAGAAACCTAAAAAATAACATCCCTTTGCCAAAATTATTCTCAAAGCTGGTTAAAATATGTTATGGTGTTTGGTGCGATAGTCAAGTATCTGCATGTTATCCGAGAAATCATGCCTTTATAGTAAAGTAATCACCACTGGCATTAGGGTGAAGTGTATAACACCAATCTTCCAACATTTAAATATGCTGTTGGAATCTTGTGGCATGAAGATATAACAACATGCAAGAATACAAATTAGAATTCTACTTTAAACTTTAGTAATTTAACAGTACCACCAGTCAGACTACATAATATGATAATTATAGGAAACAGTACTTATAGAAACATACAGCATATTCAACAAGCCTTTACCAAATTCTAATGTAAAAAATGAATATAAAAAAAGGTAAAAACTGCATTGTGTTATAAAAGTAGTCCTAGATATGCTCATACATACCCTTGTTTCATTAGTATAATATTGTTTGGGATAAGGCCAGTGAAGAATAGGCTGGCTAAAGCTGAAACATGTGATTATTGTAATGTAGGACTTGTTTTGGTTTAACAAGTCAATTCTTATATACACAAGATTTCATACTTTACTCTCAAATCCTACCGATTACATACAATTTCTTTTTTGATATCCAGTAATAAACCAATCATTCACAAATGGGAAAAAATATCACTCATCACAAATACAGTAACTGATTCAAAAATTGAGCAACCCGTATTTAACTTTCACTTCTCTAACATTACTAAATTATATTTTGGAGGCTGTAAAATGGTGTGCTTCAAGCTGGTGACACGATCTTCATATCTTTGTGCATTGTTCTAATTATTGCAGTAACTTGAGCAATCTGCTCCTGGTTTGAACAAGCTGAAAGAAGTACTTTAGCTGTTCCTCCATCTGGATAACAACCCTCCGTAATCATTTCTTCAAATATTTCTACACATTTCATGTATTGTTTCTTCCTAGAGTAGGCTCCAAGGCGCGAAGTCCATGTTTTTACATCTGGTTTTAAATTTCTGGCAGGAAGCGATTGGAATATCTCCTCCATTTTCTCAAAAAATCCAGCCCTACCATATATGTTGATCAGAATGTTGTATGTACTGATATCTGTTGCATATGGTCCGTTTTCCATGGCGTTCAAGACTTCTTCCATCTTTTCAAACTGGCCTGCACGGCCATACAGGTTTAGCATACTATTGAGAACAAATGTATCTGGCTCCACACCAGATTTATGCATCTGGTTCACAAGTTCTTCGCATTTGGGTACATTGCCGACTTTGGAGTAGGCTGATAAAAGAAGCATGTGGGACTTCATTGTTGGTATCATTCCTAGCCGCTTCATCTCTTCGAAAACAGATTTTGCATCTAAAACACGGATAAACATTAGGGAGAAGATTAGACCAATGCATGTAAAGTGAAACTCAGATTCTGGTATATTGATGCTAAATTTTCTCTTAGTTTTTGCTTCAGTGCAGTGTGTTTCTAACATGAATGCTATGTGCTAATTGAAAATGCCTTCTGGTGGCACTAAACTATGTAAATATAAATTTATGAATATTCAGGGGTGCCAGAAGAAGTGTCGCTTTTTTTTTTATTTATACTAGTTGATAACCCGTGCGAAGTACGGGCATAGATTGAACACGAGTCGAGATTAAAAAATTTATGTAGTTATAAAGAATCGAATCTGAGATAAAGTTAAAAAAATTAAAGTAAATAAATCTTTATGATTATGTCAGGAATTGAACCCCTTATAGGAAATCGAACACCGAATCCCTTATAGGAAATCGAACATGGGGTGAAATTAAATTAAATAATAAATCTTGTATAATTATGTAGTTGGAAGGGATCGAACCCAGAGTTAAGTGATAACCAAATTTGGTATTTTTGGTACTTTGGTACTTTGGTACTATTATGTACCATTAAAACATGGTTTTACACATTAATATAGAGTATATCCCTTATAGGAAATCGAACATGGGGTGAAAACATGGGGTGAAATTAAATTAAATAATAAATCTTGTATAATTATGTAGTTGGAAGGGATCGAACCCGAGTTAAGTGATAACCAAATTTGGTATTTTTGGTACTTTGGTACTATTATGTACCATTAAAACATGGTTTTGCACATTAATATAGAGTATAGATAGATTAATCATAATAAGCGTTTTAAAAAAATAAAATCACAGAAGCTCTCCAACATAGCCCCATGCTCCCAAACTATTAGGTTTTCTCTAACAGAGCAGCGTAGATGAAAGGTGGAAATCTAGAAAGCAGGGATTCTTCACTTACCCGTCGCACCGCACACCCGATTCTTGGGGATTCTTGGGTGCGCGGGGATTCTTCACTCACCCACAAATGAGAAAAGATAATGTAAATACTTAAATAATTAATCTATTAACTACATTAAAATGCATTAGTTGTGTTATTAACTAATTATGATATGTATTATTAAGGATAAAGAACTTAATTGCTTGATTATCTAGTTCAATTTAAATGAAACTCTTGAAATACATACATGAAACATATTTTTAATGAGTTAATATTTGCCGAATCCTCCGCACCCGAATCCCAATATTTTTAGATTTGCCGAATTTCCGTATCCCCGCACTACGCACCCCCGTACCCGCACCCGTACCCATGCTTCCTAGGTGGAAATACTAAAATAGATTTTTAGTATTTATAATCTCGACTGCTTTTTTCCAATCATTTTACCAATGTGCAAACAGGTAGTTCGTTACTGTCTGCATTAGCAAAATCAAAGAGTTTTGTAAAATTAAGATTCCTACTTCCTGCCCCCATGATATGAAATCATTGATTCGTGCCACAATGTGATACAAAAAATTTTAAGGACTGAACATAACTATTCAATAGCAAAAAAAATATGAAAAAAGAGATTTAGTTCAGTTTTTACCTTCATGGAGACCAGCTCTTCCATATGCGTCCATCATGATATTATATGAAGCCCGGTCTGGTTCACACCCCATGTGCTGCATGAGAGAGAATAATTCTGCCGCGCCATAAGGAAAACCTCCACGACTGTTGGAAGAAAACATTAAGCAGTGTTGAGGGTAATTCTGCTAGACCTAAGAACTTGACCAAGCTAGAGAAGTCATATTTGATTCTGATAATAACCTGTAAGCTTCCATGAGGGCATTGTAAGCATAAACATCAGGTTCATATCCAGCTTCCTGAAGCTGCTCAAATACCTCCTCTGCTTTTTCACAAAGTCCATCCCTGGCAAATGCATTCACTAGAGCAGTATATGTGCAGATATCAGGTGTACACATTTGACTTTTCATTTCATGAAAAACCTTCAAGGCCATGTAGGACTTATTTGCCTGAAAATAAACAAGCAATAAATGAATAATTGAGCGGTCGTGGTTCTCTTCTTTTCGTAGACCATATCACTTTTTTGAAATGTAAAATTTAAGTAACATATTCTTGACAAAACCATTATGCTTGTAGTAGACTTCAACATGAGTCAGAAGCATAATGGTTGGTGGGAAGTACGAAGTACTACAAGCTAATAATTTATATATCTATCATCCATGCATATTTAATTTCCATTAGTTGAGATCAATCTTATGCCCAACAAGAAGCAGATATTTGGATTACAGGTCTCATTACAAGACACACCTTTCCATACATATTGATCAACATGGTATATGTATCGGTAGATGGTTGGCACTGCTCACTCTTCATTCTTTGGAATATCTCTATTGCTTTTGATGTGTTTCTTCCTCTAATCAGCCCATTTATATAAGCATTGTACACAACTGTACCTGCAATTTTTCCAGGTAACTTAAATGGAGGTGCCTAAATATTATTAGAAGTTTATTCCATTATATATTACATACTGCCATACTAATAAAGCTTCCTCATTTAATTTTTGAATTAAACTTAAAATAACTCTACCCTAATTACTGAGATCAAGGAATAAAATATTTATCATGAATTCATACCACAACAGTGGCATGTTGTTATGAGCCAGTATACTCTTACCCCTCCCCTCTCAGTCTCTGTATGACAATAAATAGCCTTATTCACTGGAAGTCTGGAACATAGAAAAGGTGCACTTTTTTAAAAATTTAAACTTATCACTGAAATCTCAATCCTCTAAAGACATTATGCAAAAAAATGTAGGTCGCGAGGAATCTATACTCTATATTAATGTGCAAAACCATGTTTTAATGGTACACAATAGTACCAAAGTACCAAATTTGGTTATCACTTAACTCGGGGTTCGATTCCTTCCAACTACATAATTATACAAGATTTATTTATTTAATTTAATTTCTTTAATTTCACCTCGATTCGTTATAACCACATTATTAAATAGCGTTTATCTGTTATATACTTTTATCATTCAATTCTTTACAAGTTTATATTTAAATAAAACTTATTAATTATATTTATTTATTTATCTATTTTAATTTCACCCGTATTCAATTCCCTATAATTACATAATTTAATAGTATTTATTTATTATATGTTTTTATCATTCAATTTTTTACAAATATATATTAAACTAATATTCATTAATTATATTTATTATCGATAATTTACACGTGCCCGCCCGGCCCGTGCTTCGCACGGGTTACCTGCTAGTTTAGATATAATTTGAAGACTAAATCAATTAAGTTTGTGTAAGCCTGTGAGAGTTGGGTTACATAATATGTTTAAATATGTGATGGGATGTGGCCCTTTGTTGAAACAATACAGGAGTAAATCCAACTGGACATAGGTAATACTTGAAATACTAATAACAGATAAAGTTGCTATAAGCCATGGCCTAAAGGATTAGATGGGAACATACTTGGGGGAAGGCCATTTTTCCTCATCTCAATACAGACCGCTTCAGCTCTCTCCTGTAGCCCGGAGGTGCAGTAAGCCCTTATAAGGAGGGCATAAGTATCTTCAGTAGGGATACACCTAGCTTCAAGAAGTTCTAAATATATGGATTCTGCCTTCTTATATTGTGACTTTTGCCCAAAAGCATCTATAAGCAAATTGTAGCAGATGATATCAGGCTGGAAAGAACTCTTGTACAATATCCACTCACACATCTGGAAATATGGGATTAACAGTCATTGAACTGAATGTAAAATAAAATTGTGACACAAAGTGCATGGATATCATGCTTAGGCTTGTTGCAGACTTTGAAATTTTTGCCATTTTTTGCTGTCAACTTACATAGATGAGTCTGCTCTATAAATGGATTTTGTTTATGTACCCCAACATTCTTAATACTTTAAAGCAATTGAGGACTCTAGCAGTTGCATGCTTGTTGTAATACGTTAGAATCCAGACAAGCTTCACCGAGAAAAAGAAGGATAAGTTTATTTGGGGAAGTGGAAGAAAGCGTAGAAAATGAATCGTGACTATGAGATCCTCACCAATATGATAGGATTCCACTTTTTGCTCATACGAAGTTGAACAGCTACACTGATGATGTCATCCCAAGTGGCATTTGTGCGAGGAAGTGTATCAAGGGCAGCCCAAATCCTATCTTTATTTGTTTCTCTCTTCAAGAAGTTTAGCATCTGCTGACCAACGGTGCTCAACACTGGGAAAATACCATCAACAAAACCAGAGCCATATTTCCATCCTTTTCCTCTTAAAGAACCACCTAAGATTTGTTATTTACGACAGTTACTGAAGAAACTCGGGAAGGAACAGAACTTGAATATTCACATAGTATAGTACTATTATACATATCCGTGGAACCTCAAGCGTTAAATATCGTTGCTACCTTTTTTTCTTGACACATTTTTATGGTTAAAATGTGTCAACTTTCCATCTTTATCAAAGAAAAGACTGTCACGTCTAAACTTCTTCTCAGTAGGCTCCTCGGTTGGATTGTTTGCTCTGCATATAAAACCACCCTTAGAAGTGTTTACCATTGTGACAATATAAATTGCTGCACATCTGGATATCAACCTAAGAAGAAGAAAATATAGCAAACTGTCAAATTAAATCTTTTCAATGTATAGCAAACAAAATTCCATCAAGTTGACTTCAAATCCCCGCAAAGAAGTACAAGAAGCAAACATGAATCAAGTATCTTTCAAGCTTAAACACAAACATGTTAAAGGACACCAAACAAGTGTTATTAACATGCTGAATAAATGTTTATCACCTTGTTATGCACTGTAACACTTATTCATTTGGCTGAAATTTACACAACAATCCCCCGCCCACAGTGCAAATTTTTTAAAAACAATCATTAAAAACACATTGTTCTTGCTAGCAGATAATTATTCCACACTCAAAATTCTAACATGTGTCTTAGAAAAACAATTTAGTACTACAAAAATTTACAGCAGTGAAGATGATAAATTCATCAAACAGATAACCAATGAAATGAAAGAATTTAAGACATTTAACATACATGGGCCGAAGTGTAAATCATAAGTGTAGACATTAAAGACAAGGATAAGCAAATTTGAAAGAAATTGAAAGTTGAAACCAGAGTCCAGTAAGTAGGCATAGAGATAAGAGTTTTTACATAGATAAGGCCTTGCTTGTCCTGCCCAGATTGGTTTATTTTATAAAACTCAAGCAATCTGCTTCCAGTGTGAAGTGTTATCTATCCACAAACATGTACTCCTATATGCATTGGTGGGTAAGTGTGTATGTATAGTAGACTAGTAGTACTAGTGTTGTTTATATGGTTGAATAAGAACAAAAGGATATCCATGACGGTTAAGCTCAGCCATATTTGAAAGCCTTTATACATTTAACATTATAGAGCCGGCAATTTCGTACACGACATGAAAACATGACACAAAAACGATACAAAAATTATGGGTTTGGGTTAACCTTTGCGGTACACGAACACGAAAGTACACGAACACGAAATTACACGGATGAATTTAGTGTCGGTTTTGGGTTTACCCTTAGGTACACGACACGAAACGAAAATACACGAAATAAATAAATATTTAAATAATTTTACTAAAATTATATGAATACATATTTTAAAATGATATTTTATATATAATTTTTACACAAGATAAATACAAAATAGTTTCAAATTTTAATTTCACAAGACTTAAGCACACTTCATTCCTTATGACATATTGACTTAAGACTCGACTAGTAGAAAATTAATATTTAAATATTTTTATTTTTATTCAAAAATTACACGAAACATGACACGAAATGTATACGAAATGAAGGTACACGAATACGAAACGAAACGAATTCTTAATGGGTTGGTTTTGGATTTGACATTACGTATACGAAATACGAAAGTACACGACACGAAAGTATACGAAACGAACAAATTACCAGATTACATTACAATAAAAGAGTTGCTTATAATTTTTAAATTAATAAATAAACTATAAAAAAAATTGCACGCACTTCTACATAGAGCCTGTTTGGCTAATTGTGCTTAAGGAGAAAGCTCCTTTAAGTTTTACTCTGTTTGTGTAACTTGCTTAAAGCTGAGCTTTAAGTAAAAAAACTCCATTAAGTCATAAGTTTAGGTACTTTTGACTTAACTTATGACTTATCCAAAAAAAAAAAATTGTTTTTGTTTCAGGACTCTTGTAAAGTTTAAATATTATGAATTTAAAAAAATTTCAAGTCAAATTTCATTTTAAATCAAAATTATTAAATTCCTATTTAACTTTAAGTAAAATTACCCAAACACATTCATTCAACTTAAGTCAAAAACACTTTCTCCATTAAGTTAAAACACCTCCATTAAGTCAAAAGTAACTTATTTTAAGCAATCCCAAACGGCCTCATACAAAAAACATATCTTTATTACTGTAATAAATTAAACGGGTAACTTTCCAGTAACAACAGTAACTCTTGTAAGCCAAACAGTTAATACACTTTTATTTTGATAAGATTTTGCCAGTTAAGTATGACCATTTTGTGTTCTGCAATAGATCTTGCAATAGATAGTTTCTAATGTGCATTCTGTAAATTTTTCAGATGGAGAACGATAATAACGATCTGTTGGGATGCAATTCAAATCACCCTTTCTTTCTTTTTTGCATGGTATGCTTTTTCATTGTGCAAAATGCAAATAGAATCCAAACTCAAAATTTCACTTGAATTGCTTCTTCGTCTTTCCTGTTCTTTCGCAGAGGTTCTGGTCAAATCTACAAAGATAATACTCCATACACCATTCTCCGGGTATGAGAATATATTTGCCCATATATACTTACCAAAAAGTACCAATGTAAATTCCTTAAAACTATATATGACAAGTTTTTGTGACTGTTTACTTGCACAGTACCATAAACATACAGAACATTATACTATATGTCTAATGCTAAAGCGTATGTACAATGGTGCAGATTGCAGAAGCTTTTCAAGCATGGCACCATGGGATTACCAACGCATACTGATAATCCTTTGTAAACTTCTGCGCTCATCATGGTTCTTTTAAATCTCTCTAGCTATTTAATATGCTAACTAAAGCAATATCGAATAATTCCGACTTCCGAGGTGCAATAATCGTCCCAAACTTTCTTTTACGAAAGATATTATATGTCCTTGAAGAGAACAGAGAATACACGGAAATGTACTTGGATAAACGCAGAGATAATGACAATTTAAGTGCAAGTCAAATCAGCACATTCAACTGCATGAACCCGACAGTAATTCTTGGTTCCTGCAATATGATAACAGTACTTAACGTTATTCGATGTATACGCAAAACTATGATTTTGTCAAAACCTGGAAAAAAAACCTAGATATCTGACTAGAGAATCCATGAGGTCAAGTAACACCAAACAAAATATTGAGCCTTGACAACTAAACATTCTCTAACTGTACCTACTAGACATTTGCAAAGAAGAGCTGGAGCTTAAAACCAAACAAGTTTGCAAAGAAGAGTTGGAGCTTAAAACCAAACAAGTCATTACCTATTCGGCATTATCCTCCGAAATTGCCACAATCTCTGGCTGCTACATAAAAGCAGAAAGAATCTCATCATCTGGCCAACCCCACATCTTAATGATCCCATTACCGCCTTCAAGCTGTTTTGTTCAACCAACTCTTTACTTGAAATGCGGTTACACAGTGACTATTTACTGGCTCACATCCTATCTTGTTAACCTCTTTAACAAGCATTTTACCTGTTACCATTTTTCTACGCGAGCAAAAACCAATTTGGCAAGATTTAAAGTTGGGTTCCAAAACACAAAACGAACCCCACTCATCAAGCCATCCCAGTTCCGGATGCTGACAATGAAATAAACAGACCACGCCATTAATAGAACTACGGAGCATCATCTCGTTATACAAGTTAATCTTTAGGATAACATTATCCAGGACGAACAATCCCACGAGGGCTAAGGTCAAAGAGATTGACTCTCCTTAATGTGCAAGAGTTTATCAATATAAGTGGGTGAAAAACCATAAATCTAAGTGCTTTTGTTGGTTAAGTTATTGCAATGATGATAAACAGATACAAATTTTGGATAAAAATTAAGAGCTAGCCAGGACCTGGAAACACTCCCAAAACATTAGATACATAAATGCAGCACATAATTGAAGCAAATTGGCAAACAATCCATGGGTAATTGGTCCTGTAAAACAAACATTGTCTAAAATCTGAAGCACGTTTAATTCTATATCACTACTAACCTACTAATAAGTTGTTACAAAAAGTTATAGCTTGAAATTGCCGGATACAAATACCTCCCCCATTCAATGATTATAGAGAAAAAACACCATTTGCCATACCATTCTTTTCCAGGAAGCAGTCAATTTGAAACACATACAACCTTCACACTTCTTTGTTAGAACTAGGGGATGACATATAAGAGTTTCTATTTTAATAATTTAAGCGAAACAAATAACTTTAGTTAATGACCTTTCTGCTAAATTTCTGTGCATTATCCTCCACATCTCCATACAAATTAATCACTTCCGGAAAATTCATACAAAATTTATCTACAAACCTTTTTCTAAAGTTCTCCCCACTAAGTCCCATAAAAGAACACAAGGTCAAGTCCTTCTTCAGTACACCCTTTGACAACAGAAACTTAACAACCAAACACCGCGGCATAGTCCGATTTTCCAAGCTATGCATTATAACAAGGGGATGATGTGAAACCTGCGATACACCCCATCCCATTTTGTTAACCAAAAAGTCCATTACCCGCTCTATCTTCTCCTCTGAAGTTATCATGATATAGGGCTGTTTCATAACAGCCCAAAGAATTTCTTCATCTGACCAACCCCACTTCCTATACAAATCCCACTTCCGCTCTCGAGTTGATTTGCTTACTGCACAAAACAGGTGGATTGCATCCAAAAAACTTCTCTTTTCTGGATGAAACCCCATTTCTTTAATTTCTTCAACGAAAATTTTAAACCTGTCCTTACTATTTGCCAGATTCGCTGGTTGGTCCTTTAGTATTGCCAAAATCCTAGAATACGGTACCCCATAATGTCGCAGTAATTCAATATTAGGTACTAATGATTTACTCAAATCTTGTTTTAGGACCCAGGGAGATCTTTTAACCACAGCAATTACACTCTTATTATCTTTAAGTAAACCCTTCAAAATCTCACAAGACGGTTTAATACCATTTTCTAAACCGTGTCTAAAAACATGTGCATCAGTTGCGAGTATTCCACAAAGGTCATCGGATGTAAACCCACACGAAAGTAAAAAGTCTAATTTGGACTTGGCTATATTGATATTCAAGGATAACATAAATGGGTACTTCTTGAGTAGTTTCGAAAATTGGGTATCAGAAAATCCATAATTCTCGAAAAGGGCCTTCATAGAAGTGAGTTTAGAACTAACATTCTGAGACAAATACCTATGGGTTGAATTGAAGAAACACAAATGGGTTGATTTTAAACAAGTAATAGCAGCAGCAGTGTTATTCTTTAGCATATATTTGTGCATAAAACTAATCATAGTAAAGTGATAATAGAGGACAAGGGGTGTCTTAAAATAAAAGAAAGCACAAACCTTTGTGATATTTACGAGGGTAGATGAAAGGGCTTTGCAGTCTGCTTAGGTTGTCGCTGTCTGTAAATTTGTGCGTGGAAAGAATAGAGGGGATAATTGAAGAAGAACTGATTTGGGGCTCTGATATATATACTTGGGTCGGATTACATTTTGGAATGGGCTACTGAGGGGTAGGGATAACGGGTATTCAATTTCAAATCTTTTTGTCAAATTCAAATTCAATTCAAGTTTTATTTAACTGAATTTTAAAATTGAAATTAAATTAAATTAAATTCGATTCATCAACTTTCAGATGGGATTCGAATTTATTCAAATCCAATTTTGAAACTCATAAAAAATTAATAAAAAAAGGTTTTGTACCATTTTTTATTTTGAAATTAAAATTCATGAAATTTTTAGTTTTAAACAAAAAAAAATAGTTTTATAAAACAAAAACATTATTAATTATCAAGAATTATTAATATAACTTGAAATTTAAAATTATAGTTTTTAAATTGAAAATATAAGATATTAGATTAAGAATTAGGAAAAATGGAGTAGGGAACAAGGTATAATTAAAATCTTATTATTATTAAAAACAAAAGGGTAAATAAAAAGTTAAAAAAAATTATTAAAAATTATTTTATATATGATATATATGATATGAATTTTAACATCGTGTGGGCGCACGATGTTAGATAGAATCCCGAATGGGGTGTTTAGGACCGAGCTTGAAGTGGCGCCTCTTTCTGCGAAAGTCAGGGAAGGGAGGTTGAGATGGTTCGGCCACGTCCGTAGGAGGCTGGCGGAAGCCCCAGTGAGGAGGGTCGAGAGTCTTTCGGTGGTTGGGGTGAAGAGGAGAGGCAGATCGAGGAGGTCGTGGGAAGAGCAGCTTAGATTGGATCTGAAGACCTTAAACTTGGATGAGACCATGACCGCTGACAGGTGCTCATGGAGGCGTCATATCAGAGTGGTGGATTCTCTTTTAGGGAGCGGCTCTGTTGTAGAGAGCCTCAGAGTTGGGTTGTCTCGGTTAGCTTTATCTTAGAAGTTCGGCTTTTTCGTTCTCATTTTGCGTTTTTATTGTCTTCTGTTTGCCGGTTTTGCAGTTGCAGGGAGGATGGACCGGTCTTACCTTTGTGCGGGGTATACTGGGTATGTGTGACTCGGTTGGTTTGTATGTTGTCATTTGCTTGTAGTTTATTATACAGGGGGTTCGTCAGGAGCGGAGCGCATCAGGACCTGAGTATCATAATTCCAAGCAGGCGGGTAGGTCCCATGTGGAGAACGCCATGGGCTTAGGTATTGCTTTGAACATTTTCGTACTATTTGGATTCCTGTAGATATATCATCCACCGTATTTATCATGCACATAGCCGAGGGTCTTCACGGAAACAGCCTCCCTGCCTTAAAAGGTGGGGGCATGGTCTGCGTACAACTTACCCTCCTCAGACCCTGCTCTGAGCGGGATATACTGGGTATGTTTGGTTTGGTTTGGTTAGGTTTGGATCGGATTTGGATCAAGTTTTGGATTTTGGGTAGGGTTCTCGGTATGGCTAATATCCAACTTCAAATCCAAAATATTTCGGTTTAATATATTTGAATCCAAATTCAAAATTTGGTTTGGGCATTTTCAAAAAAAAAAAAATTGAATTGGAATGAATCGGATTTTTCTGTCATCTCTTGTGAAGGAACGAGGGATATTTATAGCGCTGAGGAAAAAATTGAATTACAATCGGAGATTGAAATTGATAAAATTCGGTAAAAATTAAATTAAGTAAAATCGATTTGAAATTGAAAAATAAAAATTGAATTAATTTAAATAATATGGTTTTGGTTATAGGTTCCAATCGAATTGAAAAAAATCAAATTGAACCAATTATTAATATATAATTTATATTAGTACTTAATTTTTAGATTTAATAAATATGTACATGTATTTTGTAAGTTTAAGTACCAGAAATGTATATAATAGCTTATTTTTTACTAGTACTGCGACATGAACAATCTAGGATCAGTGTTCTAGAAATCGCTAGGCGGCCAGGGCGGTCGGGGTACCGTCTAGTGCCTAATCGGGTAGGCGGGGATTAATCGGACGGATTAATCGGAGCATTAATCGGATATTATAATAATATTTAATATATTAGTCTAATTTACAATTAAACGTATCATTTTAAATAAATTAAAAGGATTAATCGGATTTCAAAAATCGAATCGGTTGGTTACCTTCCAGAAGATTAATCGGGGATTAATCGGCTGAATCGGGGATACATAAATTAATTAGGGACTTAGGGTCAGTATGCTTTTGGTTTGGTGTTTCAAATTTTGAGGAGATATATTAGTGAACTTTGTTTCAAATAGAAAAAAAAAATGACACTATTTCTGAGGCTTAAGACTCAAACTTGAAATTATTAAAAGTACAAATTTTTACTAGAAATCAATCAATATACTACTATTGCAAAATTAAAGACACTACTGTTGCCCTGCTTACAATAGCTCGGTGTCATGCCATAATTTTGACATGTCTAATAATCTTCCAAATTTTAAATAATTATTAGTTATTAATTCAGATTAATAATTATTACTTAACCGCTAAGATTTATCCTCTCTCTGAAATGAGGAAAAAATTAATCTCAATCAATCAATAACGGAAAATATTTCTAAACGATATTATTCAAATCAGAAAGATATCACAGCGATAAGATTAAATCAGATAAAATTAGTATTATCCCTAAAGTCCCTCAGGGATAAACACAATTGCACAGAACTACGTGTGCTTGATCAAATATAAATTGGTACGTAGGCATCTTGGCAAAGGGATCCGATACAGGGGGACCGATACACGAGACAAATCGAGATAACTGCCAAGTCCAGTCCCCTCTTTATCCTCTAAACAACCACATTCATCTAAATCCGCTCTACTATTTCAGCACCCCTCCAATTTCGTGTTGTTACGAAACTGCTCCAACAACATTTAGCGCTAGAAGGAGGGGCTAATTTTTCGTTTGTGGAGTACAAACGAATACCAAAAAATTCACGGGGGTTTTGGGTTTGATTCGTATGGGCACAAAACAAGAGGGCATCGACTGCAACAAAACAGCGGCGACTAGGGAATCGACGGAAAATTGTAAACGATGTGAAGATAGCAAATGCAGGACAGAAGGAAGCACGACAACGGAAATTAAAAAAATATAATACTCGTAATTGTTAGCAAGGCCCGAAGCGAAACTGGAAGCAGGATAAAAAAAAGGAACAAGCATGACAATTACAGTTTGTTTGCATGGATACATGGTCGGATCCATGTTAATAAAATAAGAAGATCAATTAAGAGAAGCACGCACACGAGCTAAGGCAGGCAACAAAAAAATGGCAGGGGACTTTTAAATCGACCGATCCAAATATTAAAAGATAAGTTTTTTCTTTTATCTTTTAATTTTATTTTAGTTCTGAAATTATATTTAATATTATGTCATGCATGCATAATTATGTTTTTTTAATATTTTTTGAGAAAAAAATATTTATTATTCAAAAATTCGTGCGAGCAAGATATTTTTATGCTTGTAAAATTATTGTGATTTAGAAAAAATCGTACGAAATATTTATGTTGATGAATTGTGCATATTTAAGTTGATTGATTGTGGATATTTTACAATCTCGTACGAGCTGCATGCTTTGGGAAAAAAAAAAATTACATATGCATGCGAGATGCATAATTTGAAAAAGATTTTCTACAAAAAAAGAGCATTATTTTCGGAAAAAAATGTCGCGACATTCTTAAACGAGCATATTTATTATTGTATATGGATTTGTAAAATATTTTTCATATATTGTCGCGATAGTACATATATGTAAAAAATATTTTCAAACTTGCAAATAAATTGTCAAATAGGGTAGCCTGAACAAGCTATAAATCTCGCAATGCTACATGCTTAGTAAAGTGCAGCACCCTCTGGATTATTGAAGGCCCATGAGATCTCTCTATATTGAATGGGTGGAGGCATCCCTATGCATACTATCTTTAAGACTTCATATCACAACTAACCCAATAAGGGACGCATGCGAAGTTCGCCAGAACTACATCTACATCTCTTATTAACAGTCTCGTCACAAACGAAGACACAACCTTATGTGGTTACATCAAACACTTGAAAAGCGTGTATGCCAATTCGGGATATATACAAACGCCAAGGTCCTAACTAGACAACAAGGATCGCAAAGGATTTCAAACGAATTATTTATGCTTGCACATTTGAAAACCTTGGCAAAAATATATTTTATACTAGTCATCGCATGCTATCACACTTGCATCCGCATACGCCTAACGAGCACAGTGGTGCTCTAAATGTTTTGCTAATCATGTATTTTTATTTTTTCCAGCGACTCAAGAAATTTGGAAGCTTGAAGAATTTTTAGTTCTCCACTGCAGCAAGCTACACTGAAGAACTGGGGGCTAGTTGTTATGCCATAATTTCGGCATGTCTAATAATCTCCCAAATTTCTAATAATTATTAATTATTAATTCAGATTAATAATTATTACTTAACCGCTAAGTTTTATCCTCTCTCTGAAATGAGAAAAGAATCAATCTCAATCAATCAATAACGGAAAATATCTCCAAACGATATTTTTCAAATCAGGAAGATATCACGGCGATAAGATTAAATCAGATAAAATTAGTAATTACAACATTAACAAAGTTTATCCCTAAAGTCTCTCAGGGATAAACACAATTGCACAGAATGTAAGAACCAAGATTTTTGGTAGAATTAAAACTTTTATTATGTAATAATGTAAGAATGAATAGTAGTTACGACTGCGATGTAACAGTTGTTCTGATAAACGAATATTTAATGGATTCAGATTTGAATGTTTATATATGTCATGAAGGATACTACTGGTTGACAACTTAGATTAGAATAATATATCTCCTAGGGAAATAAGATATGGCAATTCCAAATAGGGAAGTTATTCTCATGTCATCCAAATCAATATCTGTTAGTAATCCAGTGATTCCGTGAAAGGGTTAAGGAACGCTCGAAAGAGAACAAGGACATTTTTTAAAATATAAGGAATAAAAAGAGAATAAGCAATGAATAGTGTTTTTGGTGGAAATGAGAATATTATTAGACGACGCTATATAGAAGTATTCAGAACGGATTTCTAAGTTCGTATTCATGATCCAGCTAGGGCGAGATAAGTGTATGTAAACGATATCGGATTCAGAAAATTAGCACTTTTATTTTTTCCGAGATTTCCCTGGACACTGAAAGACTTAAGGATTTATTAAGAGGATTTAATGAATTTAAGTGCAAGAATTATAAAGGAGGAATAAGAATGGGAATATTAATATTAAGAAGATTTCCGGTAAAACCCTAACTAGAAATCCTTGAGATATTCCTACGAACGATCAATCAAATTGAGAAATAACCGGACAAAAGAGCAAGCAGAGAAGCTAGATTCATGCATGTGCTAGTGGATAAGAGCAAGTAACTAAGTAGTTACAAGAGTAACTAGCTCACTTAGAAACCAAACCAATTAGTTAGCCTTAACACATCATCTACACCACTAAAACATCAACACTTGGCAAAGATGATGCATGGGATGACTTAGTCACTTTAATAAAGTAGCTTTATGAAGGATATTTTCCAAGAATCACAATAATTCAAGAGAACCAAGAAAGCAAAAGATCAAAAACTCCATTCTCTCCCAAAATAGCTCCATTCGGCTAATCCTCTAATTCCAAGACCAAAATCCCACCTCCCCCCATTGTTTGATCTCCAAAATTTTATGATGAATCTTAAATTTTATAAAAATGATACCCTAGAAATCTTAGCCTCAAACATCACTTTTTCCATTTTCAATAAAATCATCAAAGTAGAGGATGAATAGTAACCTCAAGAACAAAATTCTTGGATCTTGATTTCTTGGATGATCTAAGCTTGGTTAAGGATAGACATGGACTATACAAGGCTAATCAAGGGCTTTAACACTCTCCAAGGAAGGTATAAACCTCATGAACCCTAGATCTTACTTTGGGTATATGCATGTTCTTGATGGATTTGAGCTTAGTATGATGTTAGTATGATATTAAGCATGTTAGCATGATCTTGTTGTTGATTTAACCATATAATGTTAAGATGATGAAGTGAGATGTTCTTGGGTCTTACTAAGATGATAATCATGTGTATAAGTTGTATGGATGCCCGGTGTAGATTGGTTTTGATGTTATGATTTTTAGAATGTTCGATTTATAGCCGTCGTAATGCCAAAATTTCGTTAACCTTAAGAAATCGTGTTTGACACTAGCTTTAATTCACTTTCCAGTTTCATATTCTACCATGATAGGATAGATTATGTTATAATCTTCGTTTTGATATAAAGATCGTATGAAATGGACTTACGGTTTAAGAGTTATGGTTAAATTCGTAAAAGTGGTTCGAAACCGTAAAAGCAAGTTCGTAACTGAAATTAGATCTTCGTAAAATGAGTTATGCAGTGACGAATCATGGTAATTAAATACTAGAGGTAAAAAGGAAGGTGTGAGAGAAAACCTCATGTCAAACGGATCGTTTTCCGATTTTATAAAATTGTTCGAATCAAGGTTAAGCGCGAACGAACCCTTAAAAGTATACTTGGTCATGACTTTGGTAAATCACTTAGAAAACGAGTGATAAAATTCGAGGTATATTCTTGGTTCGTAAATGACCGACTTTAGAACTTATATGACTTAATTATATACCAAGTGTAAGTATATCGACATGTCTTAATAACGAGCAAGTGTCGGATTGTATCGGTGATAAAAGAGTTACACTAAAGGGTGTATAACGAGAAAACTTGAAAACATGATTCGGCTTAAGTGAAGTTTACACTTAGCATTTTTAAAAGTATAAGTGATTAACCTCGGATATTGTGACTATTGATAGATCACCGGATTGACCCGAGGCACACAACCCCTACAGGATTACCAGGCAAGTTTCCAATACCTTGGAACTGTTGTTGTGATAATATATATGATTGTTGTTATACATATACCATAACATGCATGTCTACTTTCAAGTCTATTGAAATACTTGTTCCCTGAATTGATATTGGCTTATAGACTATATATGAAATATCAGTTATAAGCCGGATTGTTTGGTTAAGACCCTTAGCGAAGGGCGTATGATATGCATACTTCAAATATAGACCGGGAGTCGATATTTTGTAATATATAAATAGTCGTGGAAACCCGGAGGGATTCCGGCGACAGATTTATTATTTCGAGGATTTTTATTCGATTACGAAGCTTTCAAGGAATGTTATTTGAGTATTGCCTCAGTGGAGAATTATTTAATGAATATTATTTTAATATTCATTTAGAATGTCATTTATTTAACGAAAATTATTTTGAACATCCATTGAAGTTATTTAGTTAATGAAAATTATTTTGAATATTCATTAGAGTTATTTGGTTGACGAATATCATTCCCAAATATTCATTTGAGTTAATTATTTAATGAATATTATTTGGAATATTCATTTGATCTTTATTTATGTAATGAATATTACTTTCGAATATTCATTTAAGGTTTTATTTACTTAATGAATATTATTTAAAATATTCATTGGAAGTTATATTTACTTAAGGAATATTACTTCAAATATTCCTTTAAAGTTTTGATTACTAAAATAATATTATTTGGATATTCATTTAGAATATTATTCATTAAATGAATATTATTTTCAAATATTCATTTAAGGTTTGATTTATTTAGTGAATATTCATTTAAGAAGAGATTTATTTAGTAAATAATTCTATATATTCATTCGAGGATTACTTACGATCAATATTATGATTTAGTAATATTCCTGAATTATTATTGATTTAATAAATATTCTTGGAATATTTATTTAAATTCTTCTAAATTCTTTCTATAATGATTTATATTATTCAAAGATTATCTTTCACATTCGGGTATGATGTAAAATATTTCGGAGCCTTTTATGACGATTTTATCAAGGGGAGGTTCTCAAAACTCTATTTTTCATTTAAATCTATCTTATAAGAATATTTAAATACTCGCTCAAACTTTCAAAAACATATAAGGGGACCTCACTTGAAAGCTATTATTTATTTGACTATCCGGTCATATACTTATTAAACTATCTTGCCACTCACATCTTGATTCTTTCAAGCATCAATATGAGTTTTCTGGGATACCCACTCATCATTCGAGGGGTAAGGACGTTGGAACAAGTTTGTATCCATTAACAAGCATCAACTTGGGTAATATTGGTGAATTTTCCTTTCCAACTAGATACGATTACTTCGTGGAGTCTTATCAACAAGTATTATACTTGGGGAAAGGGGGACGAGTTTACGTTTCAGAATCATGGATTTACTCGAACTAGGAGTATTTGTGTAAGAGGCTGTGGGACAGTCCATCATTGAAAATCGGTGTAAGAGGCTGTGGGACAGTCCATCCTTGAAGTAGGGTCCGAGTGGCGTCGTTCCTGTCTATGCCCAACCGTTGGCTATGGAGATCCAGCGTATGGTGGTGTCCATATGTTCTTCCTTCTACATGTACAGAAACCAATCTTGAGATGCACAACCTACGACTGATCATCGTAAGGCGGTGTCATCTGGCGTGACATACTCCAGTATTGGTTCACTATCCAGAATCTATTTATTTTCTGCAACATTATTAGCGTTGGCAGGGTTGAAAATCGTTCAAAACTGGAATTGAATATTTTTCCTGCAATTTCCCTTTTTTGTGAAAATATGATGATATCTCGCTTATATTTGACAAAGCAGATATGTCTACGGAGTATACATTCTGAGTTACCTTGTAACTTCATCCTTTACATTATACTAGCACTATCTTCATTAATGCATGGCATATGGTTTCAAAGACATTTTGAACTGTTATATATTATCACTGTTCAGTTACATTCTTTTGGTGGGCTATTGCTCACCCTTGCTTTATCTATTATATCACAACAACAGCTAGATCTGATGGTCTGCACAAGGCGCAATCGGTGCGAGCAAGTGATAGCCGTCAGAAGATTAAGCACAGAGATCCTAGCTGCCACTGTTGAGTAAGAAGCTATTGGTAGGCTAGATGTTAGCTTTCGAGTATCAATGTGTTTATATGACATGTAAATGGATGGCAAAGAATATGTAGCTATTGAATTGTAATTCTTTGGGTTTTAAGAACTCAAACTTGTGATTAATAATATTGATGGTTACTCTGATTTCATCTCTGGGACTATGACGGGTGTGTTTTATGTTGTTGTTTTGGGTCACAAGGTTGTAATTTAAATTATGTTGGTTTTGTGAATGGATATTGAGACCGTAACGACCAGATCCCTGACCCCGGGATCTTGAGATCACAAGGTTGTTATTATGATATTATTGTTTTATTTTTATTAAATAGAAATGCTCATGATATAATTGGTAAAAGAGAGGTTTTAGTAAGAAAATATAAAAAGGTAACGTGTTTTGGCTGAAAAAGGTAATCGTCCATGATATAATTGGAAAAAGAGAGATTTTAGTTAGAGAAAAGAGAAAAGGTAATGTGGCTGAAAAGGGTAATTGATTAGTTAATAGTAATTATAATACAATTACGTTATTTGATTAAATTTTAAAAAAAGAATGTAAAAGATATTGTATTTTACCTGAAAAATGAAATTATTTTGTTTTTGAAAAATAGAAAAGGTAATATGTTTAACCTGAAAAGGAAAATTGTTTAATAGAGCAGAAATTTTAGTATAAAATATATTAGATATTATATTTTACCTGAAAAAGGAAATTGTTTAGTTATTGAAAAATGGAAAAGATAATGTTTAACTTTAAAAAAGAGATTGATTAGTTAGTAGGATGAGTAAGGGTAAATAAGTAAAATCAACAGGTACCGTACCGATCGACCGACCAACCAACCAACCAAACTTTTAATATTTCGGCTTTTATATAATAGTATAGATTTAATAATTTTAAGTTTTACATGTTTTTGAATCAAGTTAATTCTTTTAAATTTTAATAATTATATTTATTTTTATCAATTTAGTGTGACGCGGTTTTGGAACCAAAACTGAATCGGGAATTTTATAATCGAAATCGAATCATTGGATTCAGTTACAATTACGATTTTCAATTTAAAAATTGAAAAAGTGTAATTTCGATTTTATCCCAAAATTGAATTGAATCGTACCGTACTCTCCCGTAATATGTACATCCCTTTTAAGATCACACACACAGTTTTTTTTTTTAGAAAATAAAATAAATAAATAATGTATCACGTTTTTAGGCAAAATTGATTAGATTTGGAGGAGTTTTCCCAACAAAAAATGGTAAAAATTAATTGCAATACTTTATAATTTTATTTTTAACTAAATTACATGTAAGTTTTGATTCAACTTGTTACTTAAAACATGAAATAAAATTTTAAAAGAAAATATTATATATTTTGATTTATTAAATTGATTTTTGTAGACAATGCATTATCTAATATTAATGTTTTTAAGAAAAAGGAAATATTCACAATTTTTTCACGAAAATCTCCATTTTCGTGATTTGGGATCCTTTTGCAATATATAATATATTAGATGGTCCTGCGCTGATTATTCCCTCCAGCTCAGTTTTCTTCATACATTTCGTTTTCTAAACGTCACATACTAGTATAAATTTCCTGCATTGATTATCCCCTCCAGCTCCGTTTTCTTCATACATTTCGTTTTCTAAACGTCACATACTAATATAAATTTATAGTTTTTTTTGATTATTTAGGCTTATATATTTTATAAACGAGTATATGTTTGTTTAGTAGGATTTACATTTTAGTATTTTACGGATTAGAAAAAAGTAATTTTGGTATCCCAAAAATATATAATGTCACTCGATCTCGATTCTTGCATCAATAAAAGTAGAAAGTAGGGTAAACTAAATAATTTTATTAACTGAGATATCTATCACAAGTACAAATTTAATGTACGAAATTACATATGCCAATATATAGTATCAGTCAGTTTGGTTCTACCGGAAAACACTACCTTTACCTCCGTTGACCACCCTTTTCACCATCTTCCTTCAACCCACGCACTACACGCTGTTCATAACCTTGTTCCTCTCATTCTCCTCTATCAGCCCATACCATTTTCAAGCTCGATCTGTAGTCTCCGGCGAGTGTGGCGGCGAGTCTCCGGCGAGTGTGGGAGAAGAAATTGATCCAAAACACAGCTCCTTTAGAGGATGCAAGAGATGAAGAAACAAGTGTGATAGGAACCATAAGTGATTGTTGAGGTTGAGTAGCATTTGTGTGAATCAAGCTTGTCTTCAAGTGAATCCAGTCTGATCTGTTCGTAGAAGAAACTGCTGCATCGCCAGCGATCTTCTCGCGAAAGGGATCCAATGAATATAGGATCCAAGGAGCTATATATATATGTAGTAGTATAAGGTTTGATAGAAATTGTGTGTTGTTTTATAGGTTAATGAACGGGTGAACAGAGGGGGGCTGTGGCGAGGGGAGGTGGTGTCGACGGAATAGACAGCGAAGGGGAGATGGATTGGTTGATGGTCGTTGAAGAAGATGGAAGTTGTACGGAAATGAAGCCGGACCTAAGCATATCGGAGCTTACATGACAAAGAAGAGGCTAAGCGAGAGTGAAGCTCATTACATCAAACACATGCAACTCCTTTATCACAAAGATGAGTTTGGTGATTGAGATGAAAATGTTACAGTGGACCCATGGTTATAAAAATTCCATTTCGGATCTTCTCAACTTAACGGGCAATTTGGTTGATGTTTGTAACTACACCGGAGTTTTTGTGGTCCGGCGCGGGGATCAGTCAACTCAGGCGAGTCAACTCAGTTGTCTTTATGATTTGTTTGTGTGTATAAACTCCACAAACCAAGTTTACATGAAACTACATTAACGGCTTGATATATTGGGTTATTAGTGTGTACCATCTAAATTAGCAATTGTTTTAACAATTTTTATTTGTCCTTCATAAAAATTATTGCACTGCGCTAAGGTGTTTTGTGAGTACTTGTTTTGCAGTAATTATCTTTGAACTAGATGCGAGAATATCATTTGGGATATATGCTTTTTGTGGGTTCATCAGTATTTCGCGAGAGGGCACTCTTTTCCCCCTTGAGTTTTTTTTTCCATTGGGTTTTACTTTTGTGGGGTTTTTAACGAGGCCCTTTTGTTAGGAAAAACAGTGGTTGTCATTTGCGGATCAGACAGTTTCTGTAGAAGCTTCAGAGGTGGAGTGGGAGATTGTTGGCAGATGCTAAAAGCAGCAACAAGAGATTGCAGGTTCAGAATTTTTATAGTGTTTTTAGATCGTCATTCTTCATTGATGTGTTCTAAAAACCAACTATAATTAGAACCCCGGTTCTTAATCTACAGTGTCTTTAGAACGTCATTCTTGACAAATGCGATCTAGAAACCAACTATAAGCCTTTATAGTGTTTATAGATCACTAATAATGATTAATGTGATCTAAAAACCAACTATAGATAGAATTCAGGTTCAAATTTATAGTGCCTTTAGGTCGCTTTTAGGGTTTCGTAACATTCAGTGGTATATCCAGTGGTAGTATGCGACCTAAAAACCAACTATAATTAGAATCCTGGTTCTAAATCTCTATAGTGTTTTTAGATTGTCATTCTGAACTTATTTGATCTACAAACCGCCTATAATAAAACTCGGGTTCTAAATTAATATAGTGTCTATAGATCATTAATCGTGATTGATGTGATCTAGAAACCAACTATGTATAGAACTCGGGTTCTATAGTTTTTTTTATAATGTCTTTAGATCGTTTATCGTGATTGATACGATCTTTAAACCAACTATAATTACAACTAAGGCTGAATAATTTTCTTATAGTGTCTTTAGATCGTAAATCGTGATTGATGCGGTCTAGAAATCAACTATAATTAAATCACAGGTTCTGAACAGTGATCCTGAAATTGCTTTTTCGGTTTTTGGCATTACTAAAAATTGAAGATCAAATTCAGTGGAACTATGTTCAACGATAGTTATTTTGAATACCAGATTTCAGTAGGAATATGTTCAGTGAAATTTGTATCAGTGGTAATTCAGTGATAATTTGTATCAGTGGTTGTATCATGCCTGGCCTTATGGCTTATTATAATAAAATCTTTGCCTATCAAACAAAACTAAATTTTTTTATTTTTATAAGAAAGATGGAGAGGAAATTGTCGAAGACAAACAGCATAAACCAAACAGTATACAAAGAAGACACAAAGTCTTGTTAATTTTGGATGCACTGATGCCTAATTTCTGTCGGTTGCTCTTGGCCTATGTCTTCACTTTTCTTCCCTTTCCTGCACTCACAACAGCTTCTTATAAAGTGAAGCTATATATACTTGAGAAAAAACATCTGAAAAATGCCTGGTAATTACTTGGATTGATCATTTTAAAAGATATCAAACCAAACGTACCCAGTATGTCCACGGTCCACCTGGAAGTATGAACGGAATGATCTATATATTAGAGCCTCAAGTAATTTTCTGGAAACATAGAAAATTTAAGATACTTGGCGTTGGAATATCAACAATACCGAAAGTGAAGCACCCAAATTAAATTCAACATTCACAGAACAAACAAGCATAAACTTTGACTACCTAATCCATAGCATTAGGTCCAAAACATCTTCTCTTTACAGGATCCCAAACCCACTGAACAAGGAACTTCCTTCCTTTCACTCCATTCACATTATACCCGTCTCCCCACGAGTCCTTGTACACTTCTCCCACAAATCCTCCACCTGCACCTGATCCATACACACCCACACACAGATCCGCTATCTCAGTAGGCGCGCTTGGATCATCCCCAGCATACCATGCATTCACTAGTGGATTACTTGACACCTCCGCTAGCTCGTGTGCAATCACACTAATCATTCCATCCACACCCGGATCACCATTTGGTGCTTTCATGATATTGTTGGCACCACTTCCTGTGCTAGGTGGTGGCTTACCCGAATACTTAGACCACGCAAAAGGATAAGCACATAAGCCAGGACATTGAGTGCCACTATAACCAACCCATGCATAAGGCACTGTGGCACCAACAATTATTGGAAATGTGAAATAGTGAAAACCACAAACTTCCCTACAAAAATCCTGGACTCGAACATCAGCAGAAGTTAGCACTAAATACACACCATTCTGATAATTTAGAGGCAATGCAGCATGTTTGATAATAGATTGCATCGTTAAACGTCTCAGATCCATGCCATGTGAGTAAAATGTATCATGAAATTCACCCGACAGCTTAACATTTCCAGTGATGTTAGAGTTTGTTTGATCAGTGTAAAGGCGAATGGTTCGCCACCAATCGGAGACTGAAGGAGAAGGTGCAGGAGAAGATAATGAATATATGAAATCTTTGATAGTAGCTCGATGACTTGGATTCCAATTCCCATACCAAATAATGTACAGATTTATTGGATATGCAAGAACTGGACCCATATGATATTGAAGGTTTACAAGATCAGAGGAGCCTTCGTAATTTTCGGGTTCTTCAAATTGTTGTCGGTTCCATGAAATAGCAACAGAAGCAAAACAGAACAAAGAGAGCAAAGGCAAAGAAAACCTATGCATTCTTGTGTGTGGCAAGTAGCAACAGTTGCATAAACTTTGTTATATAAAGAGAAGTTAACAAGGCATGAGAATGTAGGACTCTTTGGTTTATTGTGAATGGGAAACAAAGGCGTTGGTCTGATCATGATTAAAGAACACTTAATTATGGTTTACTTTCTGATTGATTGCCATGACTCATAAGCTTAACTTTTTCTTTCTTCTCATGAAATTTAATAATACTGATATGACCTTTGTGTCTGTGTAGCAGTATAAAACTTTTAGTAAAAGCATTGGGATCATGAAAGAAATATTTTTGTTGCATCTTTAGAATCATAGTCAAAAGTCATGACACTGGATTGTGTTACTGAAGTCTTACATATTGTGCTGAACTGCTGATGTTCTTTATATTTTTCAAGGGTGTTCAATAGTTAACGGATCATGCTCAATATCTACACTGTCTGCCAATTCTCAGCCTTGTATCAACATTTTAAATTTTGTATCCCGATATTAAGCATTTTCCGTCTTGATAACAAGAGATCGAGATTTTAAAATATGGTCTTTCGGAACTATACTGCACCAGATTTGTTCTTTAAAAACTACGAAACATCCTCTTTTTAACAACAGGATCCTGATTGAAGGGGTGATTTTCCTTTTTGGCTGAACAAAGGGAGACCTTGTAAAATAGTGCAAACCAGATATTTTTAAGTTATATTTACCCTAATGCTATGTGCTTAGCAAAAAGCCATAAAGGTAAAGCAACCAACCATGTGTGTGGTGACTTTTGTAGATTTCACCCTTTTGGAAGAATATTACCCCTCTTTCAAAATCTTTGACCAACTGGCTCCTTTTTCTTGAAAATTTTACATAAAATTTCGAAAAAAAAACAGTGTTAATCTTGTAATACAAGTGGTGTCAAGTTAACTTTTATGGGGTCATTAGTCAAATGATTTTGTCTAATTATTGGTGAGGAAAAGATTTTCAATCATGTAAAGTTAGAAGCCTCATGTGAGGTGCAAGCTAACACAGACGCATCTTCAATCTTCACCATTTATCAAGGAATGTGTCTACTTTTTTGGTTTTTTTTTTTTCAATTTTTAAAATACATGTCTGGTTAATTATATAAAACTATAAATAAACTAGGGCTCTTTTGAAAAATAAATAGAAAAAAGTAAATTTTTGCACATTTACTTTTGTTAAGAATGTCTATTTGCAATTTTACTAAACTAAGTTTCAAATTGCAAAAATACTAACCCTAACCCTAATTCTCCCCCTCCCCCTTTCTTTTGAGCTTTCCCAGCCGATTGTGACACTTTTTTTTTTCCTTTTTTTTTTAAGGAGAGGTTATTTTGGTGGATTTGGGTTTCCTGGCCCCGCACGGACATATTCAACTTAATGCAACCATATTCAACTAAATTTGCAACTAAATGCAACCACATGCAACTAAATTTCTGATTTCAGGTTCCATTTGTCAGTTGTCATTTTCGACCTCATTTTTGAACTATATATTTATTTATTTATTTATTTAAGGTGGGTGATATTTTGGTGGATTTAGGTTCCATGGCCCCGCAGGGGCATATTCAACTAAATTTGCAACTGAATGCAGCCACATGCAACTAAATTTCTGATTTCAGGTTCCATTTGTCAGTTGTCATTTTCGACCTCATTTTTGAACTATATATATATATATATATATATATTTAAGGTGGGTGATATTTTGGTGGATTTAGGTTCCATGGCTCCGCAGGGGCATATTCAACTAAATTTGCAACTGAATGCAATCACATGCAACTAAATTTCTGATTTCAGGTTCCATTTGTGATCCGTTGTCATTTTCGACCTCATTTTTGAACTATATATATATTTATATATATATATATATATAGAATCCAAAAATGAGGTCGAAAATGACAACTAACAAATGAAACCTGAAATCAGCAACTGAATGCAACCACATTCAACTAAATTTCTGATTTCAGTTGCATTCAGTTGAATATTGCCCCTGGCGGGGCCTTGCAACCCAAATCCATCAAAATCACCCTACCTTTTTTTTAATAAAAGAAGTTGAATGTGGTTGCATTCAGTTGAATATTGCCCCTGGCGGGGCCTTGCAACCCAAAGCCACCAAAATCACCCTACCTTTTTTTTTTAAAAAGAAGTTGAATGTGGTTGCATTCAGTTGAATGTGGTTGCATTCAGTTGAATATTGCCCCTGGCGGGGCCTTGTAACCCAAAGCCACCAAAATCACCCTACCTTTTTTTAAAAAAAGAAGTTGAATGTGATTGCATTCAGTTGAATGTGGTTGCATGCATTCAATTGAATATTGCCCCTGGTGGGGCCTTACAACCCAAAGCCACCAAAATCGCCCTACCTTTTTTTAAAAAAAAAAAAATTGAATGTGGTTGCATTCAGTTGAATATTGCCCCTGGCGGGGCCTTGCAACCCAAATCCACCAAAATCACCCACCTTTTAAAAAAAAGTTGCATTTGGTTGCATTTAGTTGAATGTGGTTGCATTGAGTTGCAAAAAAAAAAAAAGGACAGAAGTGGGCGGCGGCTTATGATCAGGGAGGGAGGAGAGAGAAATTGAGGGAGAAGGGGGGACCTAGTATTTTTGCAATTTTGAAACCTTGTTTGGTAAAATTACAATTTATTAAGGAATGTGGTATTTTTGCAAAAAGAAACTTTAAATCTAGTATTTTTGGTAAATATCCAATAAACTAGTCAATAAAGCCACGCTTGACATTAGACTTATTTAAAAAAAATTCAATACATATTCACATTATATTATATTATCAATATTAAATTTTAATAGTTACATAATCTTCTCTACTGAATCGATCTTTGTTAAACACAAATCTTTCGATTTGACGCATATATTATAAATTACAAATACTTATACAATAATTTTAATCCATAAAAATTGAACCATAAAAATAAAAAAAATTGATTTCAGTATCAAATTTTAATAGCTAATACAATATTGGGAAATTCTCGTTGGTACCCTTCTGGAATTGGCTTTTCCAGATGGTGTCATTTCGTGTTTTGGACTTACGACTGGCATCCCTAAAGTAACTGATTACCCTAATTATGCCATTCTGTTAATCAAAACGTTAAGAAACGTTAAAAAACTATAAAAATAAATAATGATCTATAATTTTTTAATGTATATTACTAGTTAAAAAAATTAAATACTAATTTATAATTATTAATGTACCACTTATTGAAAAATATTAAACATTAATCTGTAATAAGTTAACATACCGTTAATCTAAAAGTTAACATACCGTTAATCTAAAATATGTGTTCAGTCATTTTCTGACCATAAAATAACATAATTCCACATTTAATTTTTTTTAATTTGTGGTTTATATGACATAAAATTTTGTTATGGAATAAATGTTGAAATTTGTTAACGTTTCTTAACGTTTTGATTAACAGAAGGGCATAATTAGGGTAATCAGTTACTTTAGGGGTGCCAATCGTAAGTCCAAAACACGAAATGGCACCATCTGGAAAAGCCAATTTCAGAATGGCACCAACGAGAATTTCCCTACAATATTTTCTAGTAAATCGTCTTCCTGTTAAACACGTTTCGAGTCGCTCTTATTTGGAACCGAATTCTAACTTCATTACATATTATTGATGACACTTATCTTATAAAATAACTTTTTTTTCTTAAAAATTAAAACCATAAAAGAGAGTAAATTTCAATTTCCACGTTCTTTAAACTTTCTAATATTTATGGAATTTTAAAATATGAAAAAACCATCTTATATTTTTCGTATATTATATATATTCTTGTATTTATTTACAGTTTTCGCATGTGAATGTCTTTCTATTATGTTAACACATCAATTTTTTTAAATATGAAGAATTTTTGTTACGGGAATAACATTAAATTTATGGATATATTTTTGGACAAAGGCCAAGAATAACCTATTTTGAGAAAAAATTAACAAAAATGATCGGTTCTGAAAAGACGGCCATATGTAGCCGATGGAAAACGCAATTTGTGGTGGAGTATTCATTTTTTGAAGGATACGCAATTGCTAAATGCTTATTGTAACATCCCGATTTCTGAAAATATTAATTCTGATTATTTTATTGGGAATAAGATTTATTGCGATTAAATTTGAACCGTTTTGGAGATAATAAAGAATTTAGAGACCTACACTATAAATTGTGGACTTTGAGGAATAATTTCTTTTATTAGTTGGGAATGGAATTATTATGTCAAATATTAATTATTTGACGTCAAGTGATTTTTAGGATTTATTTCCTGGAAATTTTCAAGTGGACTCGTAATTATTAAAAATACGAGATTTTGGAGATCTGACGATTTTATTGTTATTAAGTTAAAGAGTTTAATTATTTTGGAAAATTTGGGAGATAATTGTTTTAATAAAACAATTATGAGTGGAATAAAAAGGAGAGAAAATAAATACGTAGTATTTAATTTGGACCCAGAATAAAGTGGAAGTGATTTATATATTGTTATTGGGCCAAGCCCATTTAGAAAAACAAATAAAGCTTGGACAGATAAATACATACACGCTGAAAAACACAAACGGGGAGAGAGAAACAAAAGAGGGGAAAGAAAAATTTGGGGGAAAAGAGAAATAAATTAGGGTTTGTAGAATTAGGGATTTAGAATTGGGGGTTTTGATTGTTAAATTGATTAGTCTTGATCTATATACATACGTATGTGTATTCACTGATATGAGGCTGATTAGATAGATTGTTGTCATCGGAGTTCAGGCGGCTGGTGGTTTCCGGCGAGTCTGGTTCGGGTCGCAGCGGCGACGCCGACCTGGTGGGGTTGGTGGTATCGAACGAAGAGAGGATGAAGGGGGAGGTTGTGCAGGGGTATATGTATATGTGTGTGTTATGTATGTTGTGCGCGATGTGTGTGTGTGTTCTCTGTGGTGCTGCGTGTGTGATGTGCAGCTGGGTCGCCGGAAAAGCCACCACCGAACGGTGGTGGTGGTGGTAGTGGGTGGCAGTGAAGAGAAAGGGAAGGAGGCAGCAGGGGGAGAGAGAGAGAGATGGGAGAGAGATTGAAAAAAAAAATGGAAAATATGGCGACGTTGGTAATCGTCGGAGAAGCGCTTTGATTTCGATTATGGAGTGTGATTTTACACCGTAAGTTGGTGTTTAATTTCGTTATTTTTGAAGATGCATTTTGAGGAATTTTATTATTTTTAGAGCTAATTTTGAGGACTCGTCAAAGAATACATTCGTAAATTATGGAGATTTATTTGGGATTTTGTCGAGTATTTAAAGTAGATGTCCGTAATTAATTCGTGAATTTGTGGATTATTGGATTAATATTTTTGGAGTTTAAGGTTTTTAAAGTAGTCGATTTTTATTGATAAATTGTACTTGGATTGTAAAAGTAGATTTGTAAGATTTGTGGAAATTGGAATTTATTAGTGATTGTTTGGATTGTTATTGAGGTGCTGTGACACCGGGTATCGTCTATTTACGAAAAGGTCATGCCCGATTTTCTGTAAAAAGGATTGTAACTCAAACCTAATAAAGGTGTAAAAGTTACGAGACTTGTAAACAAAATTTCTAAGCGTGGAATTTTATAAATTTGGATTTTTGAGGAGTAAGATGTATAATAGTTGGATTATCGGTTATAAGCAATAGAAGCTTATTCGATAAATTGTGACTTAAGAAAACGTCAGTGATTTTAGTGGATACTCGTAGAAACAAATTGAGTTGTAGAATTTGACCGTTAAATCGGTTTGCTTTGTAAAGTGTGAGTAGAATGATTTGAGAATATACGATTGAAGAGTTTGTTGGTGCTTGACCAGGTTATTGGAAAAGTGGGTTGAGGAACGGTTGGACTGCTTGGATAGCGGTGGTTGTAAGTATATCTTGCTGTGATAAATTGAAGATAATGCGTTATATTTCTATTAACGTATTTACTGTATTTTAAACCCTACCCGTATTTTATTTTATGCGTGTATAAATGTGAATTTGTAGATTTTAGAAGAAATCTATTTTCCAGTAGAAATGTGTATTTGTGGATTTTAGAAGAAATCTATTTTCAAGTAGAAATTTGTATTTTCAAGTAGAAATTTGTATTTGTGAAGTTTAGAAGGAAATATTGATTTTGAGCTGGAAAGTAAAAATGTGGATTTATGGGTTTTAAAGGAAATATATCTTTTAAACTGAAGTGTTTAAAGTGTGATTTTTATAATATTATGAATACTTGTTAAACTATTTTTAACTAGTATATGTTGAAATGTGATTTTGAGAAAAACTGAGCAGACTAGCATTGATGGTGAGTCACCTCCAGAAATGGAGATTTGGTAGAACCTCCAGAAATGGAGATTTGGTAGAACTTCCAGAAATGGAAACTTTGTGAACTTCCTGAAATAGGAAGTAAAGGCCGGGGACCCCCACTAGTAGAACTTGATGAACTTGTCGTGTGTAGAATGCCCAGTTTTTCCTAATGAAATTTATGAACTTTATATTTTATTATAAACTGTGATTTGTGAAATGATGATGATTGCTTATATGCAATATTGTGAAAATGCTTTAATATTCAGTCATTGTGAAATTGTGTTGAGTTTCGGATTATTGTGGAATAAAACTGTTTACGGAATTATTACTCAGTTTTAAAAGATGAATACTTTGGTAAAACTCTGATTTCGGTGTGAGTTTATATTTTATTATAAACAGGATTGAGATGAATACTTTGGCAGAACTCTGGTTTCGGTGTGGGTGTATATTTTATTAAAAACTGTGTAGTGATGATGGTTTCCAAAACTAAATTATTTTATAAAACCTCAATGGATCACTACAAAATATACTTGCTTAGCTTTATTGCTTATTCTTCTATTTTTATAAATTATCACAGGAGATACCGAAGATTTCAGAAGGATCCGTGGGAAAGTAGAAAGAAGTGATGGACCAGCAGAGCTGGTGTTTGATTTAGTAGTTGTACTTCACGTACTGAAGTCGTGGGTAGACTTAAGTTTGAAGCGCTGGTTGTGGGCTTTGGTCGTCTGTTGATGCGAGGTAAGTCAAGACAGAGTTGGCTTGTAGTTGTATAAATTACAGTACATGGTAGATAGTAGTTGAGATGCGTTGTGTGTGACACCATTTTTGGTGAGACAGACTTTTGTTATAGAGTTGAATTGTTGAATTGAAAAATAGGTGGATAGTCCTATTTACGAATACTTCATGCCGAAATTTAAAAAAAAACATATATTAGCAGGTTAAACAGGTTGCAATGTAGTTTTGACGGACCCTCGGGCCGGGTTTTTTCCAGAGGAAATCAAATCGGGGTTGGGGGCGTCACACTTATTCCAAGTTTTGTCTCTCCCTGCGGGACCCCATATATATATAAAGAATACGCATAATGCAATCGGGTATTCAATGAATACCCCAATGGGGAATGCGTAACCCCAATGAATTTGTAAAGAATAAGTATTCTGATAATGCGTATTCAACATATATCATTCCCAAATGCGTATTTCACCGGCGAGTTTTGGCCACTTTTTCAGAAAACTCTATTTTTGTGAACTTTTTTCAAAAATCGGCAAGTTTTGTCATTTTTTCTATATTTTTCTAATGCAAGTATAATTAACTTGTATAAAAAAGCCAAAATAAAGAATTTTTAGAAAAAAGGATATATAATTTTAAAAAATTGTATAAGACATCTCCACCTCCTCTTATTCTACTTCCAATAAAATATTTTATTATATGTATTCTTTATATATTCAAACATCTTTTCTACCTTCAATAATTTTTTTAATAATATATATTTTCTATTAATTCAAACTATTCTTCTCTATAAATCACAACTCATATTTTACTTAAAATAAAACTCTTAATTATATGTTTTACAAATACCTATTTTACTTCTAATAAAACTTTTAATTATATGTTTTCCCTATAAATTCAAACTCTTATTCTCTATAAATTTGAATATATATTTCAGTTATATCATCATCAATATTAAAATTTTATATTCCACACGATCTTCTCTAATGAGCCACTTTCTCGTTAAACACGATTATTCCTATTAAGCCGCTCTCTCGTTAATATCAAAATCCTAACTTTTACATATATTACTTGTATAATAATGTTTATCCATAAAAATCGAATCCTAAAAATAAAATAAAATTTATAACAACTATATCAAATTTTAATAGCTAATACAATATTTTATAGTGAGTCGTCTTTCCGTTAAACACGTTTCGAGTCGCTCCCGTTTGGGATCAAACTTCCAACTTCACTACATTTTGTTGATAATACTTATCTTATAGAATAACTTTTTTCCTTAAATTTAAAACCTAAAAATAGAGTGGATTCCAATTTTATTTTCTCTAACCTTTCTAAAATTTATGGAGTTTTAAAAAAGAAAAATACATCGTATTTCCTCTTTATAATATAGATTCTCATATATTTATTTAAGGTACCCACATGAGAATATTATTTTATTATATTAATACATCAATTCTTTTCTTTTCAAATATGAAAACTTTTTTTATGAGAATAGCATTGGATTTATGAATAAATTTTCTAATATAAAAATATATATAATTTAGAAGATCGTAAAAGATGTCACCACCGTCCTGATATTGTACTTCCAATAAAATATTTAATTATATATATTCTCTATATATTCAAATACTTTTCTACTTCAAAAAAAACTTTTAATTATATATTTTTTCTATAAATTTGGACTTTTATTCTCTATAAATTCAAATTCCTAATTTTTAATCATATGTCTTATAAATATCTATCAAGATAGTCTCCGGATGTTATGCGAATTTTTGTATGAGTTCAAACTCATTCTCTTCTATACATCATCTTTTATAGTGCAAAAGCAACTAAAACCATTGACTTACATTCAATTAAGACCCTGCACAGAGTAGTAGAAGCGAACATAAATATGAGCTAAATGAAAAGAACCAAACCTTTATATATATTATCCTTCATCCTTTATTTTATAAACTAACTTATAATCCGTGCGATTCACGGGTTTCTTTTGATATGTTATAAATTTTATTTTATTATATAATTATGTTTTTATATAATGATTAATTTTAAAAATTATTTTAATATTAATTTAATAAAATTTGAAGTAAATTTAATAAAGATAATATGATGTCATATTTTTGGGTATACATTAATGATTGTAAATTTATGTTTTAAATTAAAAGTTAGCGTATTTAATTAGAAAAGAAATATTAATGATTGAAAGATTATGATTGCAAAATTTTGTTTAAAATTAAAAAGTAACATATTTTAATTAGAAAAGAAATATTAAGATTGGAAGATATGATATTTTAGGTGTGTATAAAGGGTAATATGTTCAATTAAAAGTAAACGTCTTTTAAATTGATTGAAAGATAAGATATTTTAGATATTTATTAAATTTTAGTTAATAGTACAATTATGTTTTTATATAATTATCAATTTAATAATTTTTTAAATTTAATTTAAAATACTTATATTTATGTATTATACTAATATTTTCTTATTATAAATAACGTATAGGAATTTTTAATATATTTTATTAATAATTGAAAATATGGTGTGATATTTTTTGGTATACATTAATGATTCTAAGATTAAGTTTTTTTAAAAAGCGGTAACGTATTTTAATTAGAAAAAAAATGTTAACGATTTGAAGATATGGTACGATTGATGTTTTTATAAAAGGTAATATTTTCAACTAAAAGTAAATGTGAAAATGGTAATCGCTAGTTATCATTAATTATATTATGTCATTATTTATTTTAATAATTAGGATAACCCGTGCGATGCACGGGTTTCTTTTAATATGTTATAAATTTTATTTAATGCTATAATTTGGTTTTTATATAATCATTATTTTGTAAAAATTATTTAAATATTATTTTAATATAATAAATATAAATTTAGTTAAAATTTATATTATAGAATTTTAAGTTAAATATGTCATGATTCGAAACTTGAATTATTAGTAAAGTACTTTAATCATAAAATGTAACTTATAATTACATCTGACGGTTCTTATTAATTACTAAAAATCTAATAGCAAAATGGTGTAATATTTTTGGGTATATATTAATGATTGCAAAATTATTTGGTTTAAAACATATATTATAATTTTTTTTTAAATGTCGTTGACAGAATTCGAAACTTGAAATTTTAGTAAATTATTTTAAACATATAATATATCTAATCATTAGATCTAACGGTTCTGATTTTTTACTAAAAATCTAACGGTCATTATTCGTTGTATACAGATTTCTATTATATTTTTTTAGTGATTAGACGATATAGTGTTATATATTTGGGTATATATTAATTATTGTAAGATTATATTTTAAATTAAAATTTAACATATTTTATTTAGAAAGAAATATTATTGATTGCAAGATACGATATTTTAAGTGTTTATAAAAGGTAATATCATCAATCAATTAAAAGTAAACCTCTTTTAATTAAAAAAACAATCGGCTAATTATCATAAATTATATTATTTTACTATTTATTTTAATAATTAGGATGACCGTGCTGAAAATCGAACCGACAAACTGTCAATGCCCGTGCGATGCACGGGTTCCTTTTTATATGTTATAAATTTTATTTAAATTATTATTATGTTTTTATATAAATGTTATTTTTATATTTTTTAATTTTAATATAATTTAATATACTCATTGTTGTGGAATAAAAACTAGGTTATTAGATTGCGACTAGGGTTTGCTGTATTTAATGCTAGGGTACGTGAGCTTCGTGCTTCAATGGCTGCTTCTGCGTTCGAGACTTAAACGGTCCTCACAGAATGCCTACGTATCTCTGTATTAAGAGAATCAAGCCAATAAAACGTAGTTCTAGGATGTGAAGGAGCAGGTCCTTATATAGGCTGAGAAGCCTTGGAATTATGGTAGGAGTCAGAGACTTGGTAGGCAAGCCACCACCTTGAGGAAGGTTCTAGACCCCTTCCTTGTAGGAATTAGCTTCCTTGTTGAAGTAGGTGCTTTGGGGGCTAAGTCAGGCAAGAGTAATATCCTTGTTTGACTCTTATTGCTGAGCTGATAATTATCACTAATATTAATTACGAAATTAATATTGTAAATAGGGTTTGGGCCCATTTGGTGGGCCCCACGTTTTGACCATATTGGGTCCATTTAATGCCACATTAAATGTGTCTTTAGGGCTGATTTCTAGCCCATATCATTTGCCCCCCAACTTCTAGGAAAACTGATCAGGTTCTCCTTGAAGTTATAACGGCCTTATTCGAGACTTGGGTCAGGGTTTATTGCTCTTACGCGAGTATTTTCAATAATACCGTCTTAATGTAAAGCGTGGAGCGACCGACGCATTTACGACGATGTTGAACAACACTAATCGGTGTTACTAGACAGCGCTATTCAGCCTTAAACAATGTTTAAAGAACGTTAAACAACGTTAAATGGCATAAAAATGGTACTAACGGTACTAATCGGCGCTAAACGGTGCTTAACGGCACTAAACGGTGCTCAAATGTAAAATTTTTCCATGTTTCTGGAATTTTTCAATCTTTCCTCTTTTTTTTTTTTTTTTTAGCTCAATTTCGATCTCAAACTGCCCCAGATCGCAGCCATTTTCCCTGTTTCTTAAGTCATTTTCGACCTGGACATTTTGAGCAGAAATTAGTTCATTTTCGAGCTCAAAAACGAACTCAAACGGGGGCCAAGTCGTGGCTTCTTTTCAGGATTTTCATTGTTTTTTCGACCTCGAATGGATGAGCTCAAATGGTGTTGAAACGACCTCAAATTGTCTTCAAGTCGCATGACTTTTTATCGAGTTTCCGCTCTTTTTCGATCTCAAATTTACAATCTTGCCGTAGTATATTTTCGACCTCAACTCAACCTAATTAAGAACTTAAATAAGGTTCAAGTCGTTAGGGTTTTTATTGTTTTCCAGCTCATTTACGACCTGGGCTTTGCGATCTCGAGTCACGCCTTGGCGACTTCAGACGGGGATCCAAGGTCGTCCCATACGAGCTCATCATAATGTATTTTCGACTTCAAAAATCACCGACCTCGAGCATAATTTTTGTTTGCCATTGGCTTCTTGGGCCTTCTACGGGCTTTTAATGGTGGACCTTGTTTGGGTTTCCTTGTTTTGGGCCTAGGTCACAATGGGCCTTTACTTCCTAGATTTTCATGCTTAACAGACCTAGTATCCAACTGAAAGTTTATTGGGCCTTTTAGAGTCCAACTTTGTGTTGACGGCCCACAAAGATTTCCAATAGGCTACAGCCGGTTGACCTTCTCCCTAACCGGTTGAAATGCCCTATATTTTTGCCTATATAAAGGCCAAGCTTCTCTCTTTTATCTTCACAAAAAGTTTCTATATTCTCTCTCAAATATTCAAAGTTTTCTCAAGAAACTCATTTGAAGATATAGAGTTTTTTGAAGATCATTCAAGGTTTGTGGATTTTTTACCTTGAATCTGCAAATTTCTGGGGATTCTTCGAAGATTTGAAGGCGTTTTTCCAGAAAATTTATCAAGTTTCTTCATTTCGGTTGAAGATTTGAAGGTTTCGTTTGAAGATTCAAAACCACTCCCCAGATTTCTCGAGTTTTCTCTTTGAAGGTATGGATTTCTTCCTCCTTTTCTCAGATTTCTGGGAATTTTTCCTTGAACTTTTGAAGATTTAAAGATATTTTCTAACCCTACCTTGAAGATTTGAATGTTCTAATTCTTTTCATCATCCTTTTGCAGATTTCCTTTGAAGATCAAAACTTTTCTTTGAAGATTTACTGAGATGGCAGAAGATCGTGCAGCACTTCGTTTCCAGAAATTGCAAGGAGCCTCCAAAAGAGGTATCACCATTCGTTCTTCCTTCATGAGTTTACAGGATATGATTTTAAATCGTAAAGAAGATTATCCATCCTTGTCACACCTTGACTCCTTTAATCATAGTAACATTTTTCATGACATAGAAAAGATCACTGATTATAACAGGATGTATAAAATAGAATCACCCTATAGACTTGTCCCAGCTGATCCTGGGGATCGATCTTGCCATTGGCGCCCCGATGTACTTTGTGTTTATAGGGGTGCCATTGTTGCAGGGGTTCGATTCCCCTTCCATGAGTTTATTCCTAGGCTCTTAGCAGATGTAGGAATTAATCCTTGCCAACTTCCCCCTAACTCTTGGAGGGTGATCAATTGTTTCATGGTCCTTTGCCTTAAAAACAAATTCCCTCTTTCTGTAGCTCTCTTTAGAAAGATTTTTCAGTTTAAGAATTCTGCTGAATCTACCCCGGGTTGGGTTTACATTAGTCACCGTACTTCCACTCCTCCAATCTTTCACCCCCAATCCATTCCTGACTCCAACCCAAAGTGGAAGAAGGAGTTTATGTATTTGACATGGGAAGGTGGAGATTGGGGCAATGTTTTTCGTAGTACCTTTGGTAAGGTCGTAGATGGCAGTGCCAATGATATTGAGCTCAACGAAGAAGAGACCCAGGCCTACAAGGAGCTCATCAAAGATAATCATACTACTATGGCTTGGGATCTCCTGAATGAGTTCCAGCTTAAATCTTTGGGACTTTCCCGAGTGACCAATAAGGGTAATTTCCTTTCTTCTTGTATTCCTTTACCTGAATATGATTGTCTCATACCCATTATTTGTCTTTTGTTTTGTAATTACAGCTGCAGCTTTTATCAACAAGACTAATGAGCCTGAAGATGGAGACACTGCTAGGTTGAAGAGAGCTCGTTCAGGGAAGGATCCTCGAGCCCCAACGGCCGTGGATGCCTACCTGAGGCCCCATGTAGTCGATGTTGATGAAGCAGATGGCTCTTCCAAGAGCGCTTGGCGTCCCAACTGGGGTATTAGGAAGAAGGACTCCATTGTTGGAGATTGCAGGCATGCCATGGATTGGTCCTATCATTCCATAACTCCTGGTGATTTCAAAGATTTGGTATCCGGCTCCACTCTTGAAGGAGTCGAGAGTGCTGGGGCTCAGGCCTTTGCTGCTGTAAGCTCCTTACTTCCCTCTCTCTACATACTTGTTTGCTATTTGAATCGTGGTTCTAACTTTATCTTTTGTAGGCTAATGCCAACTTCCAGGGGGCCGTATTCCAGGCTAAGACTTGGCGTTCATCCTATGAGACTTATAAGGCAAAGTATGATGACTCTCAGGATGAACTGGCCTCTGTCAAAGCTACTTTAGCGAGGAGGGAGAAAGAGCTTCTAGAGTCTCAGGCTGAAAATGTCACTCTCAGGAAGGGCAAGGACGACCTGATTGATGACTACCTTGCCTCTCAGGAGTATGTGGGCTTCATGGAGAAGCATGACGACTCTCTATTCCCTTACCAGTTTACTCAGGGATGGGACGGAGCTCTTGCTGAGGTTACTAGGAGATTTCCTGGTACCCTTAGTGTTTCAGACTTCCCTAGCCCTCATGCTCCTATGGCCTTGGCAGTGCAGGACACTCAGGAGGAGGACCAGGAGGATGATGAGAGGATCCTGGAGCCAGATCCCTCTGCTCATCTTGGCGCAGATGAAGAGGATGAGCATACTGGAGATGCTCAATAGTTGATCTCTTTATCTATCTATTTATGTACTCTGCCTTCGGGCATGACTCTGTACTTTTGTTAACTTATCTTGAACTAATCGTTTACGTATTCTGCCTTCGGGCATAACTTTTTAATTCGTAATCCGTTGTCCTTGATGTTTCTCAACGTATTCATGTTCGCATGTGCAGTCTAGCATTTTATGTATACATATCAATAAGTAATGTTCATATCTTATGCGAAAATGTAGGATAGTCTTATTAGTATGAAGAAATGGGCACAGCCCTTACATAGGTACTCTAGTTCCAATATCTCAAGTTTAAAAACTTAGAATGGTTTCATCGACCTTATTTCTACTTCTATTACATAGGCAAAAAGCTAGGTCCTCTTCAGGAGAGCTTAAACATAGTAAACCTTGAGGTTCCATGCATGCCAAGTCCGGGGCACCTCAACCCCGTCCAAGGTTTCCAGTTTGTAAGATCCACGTCCTAGCGTCCTCTTGACTCGATATGGCCCTTCCCAGTTCGGGGCTAACTTTCCCTTCTGACCAACTCCAGAAGCCTCGATCTTCCTAAGAACCAAGTCACCTTGCTGAAAGAACCTCTCCTTAACCCTGTGGTTGTAATAGAAGGATGCTTTCTTTTGATGCTCCGCATTTCTGGCGTTTGCCTCGTCCCTAACTTCATCAATCAGATCTAGGGCGAGCCTCATGCCTTCTTCATTAGTCTCAGGTTCAAATGCCTCAATTCGAGGTGATGCATGCATGATTTCTAGTGGTACAACTGCCTCAGCTCCATAAGCTAGCAAAAACGGAGTTGCTCCTGTTGTCACCTTACAGGTGGTGCGATACGCCCAGAGTATAGGCAGCAACTCATCCACCCAAGTATTCCTAAAGCGTTCGACCCTTTTCTTTAATCCGTCCAGGATGATCCGATTGGCCACTTCGGCCTGTCCATTTGCTTGTGGATGTGCCACCGAGGTAAAACGAAGCTCAATAGCGTTTTCCTCACAATACTTCTTGAATTCCTCATTGTTAAACTGTGTCCCGTTATCCGTCAGAAGGATTCGCGGGATTCCATACCTACAAATTATGTTCTCCCAAAAGAACTGGGAAACTTTCTTGGTGGTTATCTTGGCTAAAGGCTTAGCCTCAATCCACTTAGTGAAGTAATCAATGGCGACAATCAGAAACTTCCTTTGTGCTGAAGCCATGGGGAAAGGACCAAGAATGTCCATCCCCCACATTGCAAATAGAATGGGAGAGCTGATTGAGGTTAACCTGTTAGAAATGATTGATGAGAACAGTGTTTGGAAGCTAAAGTAACAAAACAGAGTTTAGCTGGAAGCAGTCAGAGTTTAGTTAAACACTGACTGGAAGTACAACAGAGGTTGTTAAACTCTGTAGTGGAAGCGTCTGAGAGTCAACAGTGTTTGAGGAAGACAAATATGGAAGCAATATCTTTGAAGATTGGATAGCTGTCAAAGAGATTGAGTTGACTTAGAAGACGTGTAGCAATCGTGATTGATATCAATTGTATAGCTTAATTATAGGAGAATCAATTACTGATTGTACGAAGCTGTATGTTTTATAAATACAGTTAGGTTAACCCTAAAAGGGTATCGAACATTGAGAAATTCATTGATTGTAACCTAAGCAGCTCTCTGTGATATTTTACATCACTGAGAGAGGAATTGTTAATTCCAAACAGTTTTTAAGTGTTAAAACATGTGTTCTTGTTAATTACTCATACAATACTTGATTACATATTGTGTATTCGACCTGACATAACCTCTCAGGCGGCTGCCTTACAATAGGGGCGTGTTTTTGACATCTATCACACTTTTTGACATAATCCTGGGCATTTGCCAACATTTCTGGCCAATAGAATCCCAGGCGGGTAATCTTGTGGGCTAGGGCTCTGCCCCCCAAGTGTTGCCCACAGATCCCTTCATGAACTTCCTCTAATGCTTCCTTAGCCTCTTGGGGCCTTAAACACTTCAAATACGGGATGACAAACGATCTCTTATACAAGATGCCTTCGATCAGGGCATATCTCAATGCCCTCACTGACAGTTTTCGTGCCTCCAAGGCATTGTCAGGGAGCCATCCGGTTTCCAAATGAGCTTTAATAGGATCTATCCAACAACTTCCAACGTCGATTGGTGCTACCAACTTAGAGTTGATGGTCAGGGCCTTCAAGACCTGGAAGTAAACACTTCCTGCATAATTCTCTATCTCAGAAGAAGCGAACTTAGAGAGAGCATCGGTCTTAACGTTCTCTTCTCTTGGGATGTGCTCTAGATAGCACTCGTCAAATTGAGTCATGACAGCTTTCACAACTCGTAAATATTTCGCCATAGTATCATCCTTGGCCTCAAATTCACCATTCACTTGTGAGACTACCAGTCTTGAATCTCCACACACTTTGAGGTTCTTGACCCTCATGACTCTGGCCAAGCCTAATCCGGCTATCAGGGCTTCGTACTCAGCTTCATTATTGGTAGTTGGGAAGTCCAACTTCAGAGCGTACTCCACTATGAACCCATCGGGACTTTGCAAGACCAAACCAGCGCCACTAGATTTTGTTTTTGATGCTCCATCAAAATAGAGCACCCAATATTCCTTCTGATCAGGTACAAGTTCTTCATCCTTACTCTTAACCCCAGGGGTGGTTACTATCTCCTGCCCCCCGACTTCTTGGTTGCCAATGGTACATTCAACTATGAAGTCAGCTAATGCCTGAGCCTTGATGGCTGTCCGAGGCTTATATGCAATGTCAAATTCTCCGAGTTCGATTGCCCACTTAATTAGCCTTCCACTGGCCTTCGGGCTATGCAGGATACTTCTCAACTGCTGGTCCGTCAGGACTTCAACCTTGTGTGACTGAAAGTAAGGTCGTAGTTTCCTTGAAGCTGTTATCAATGCTAAAGCAAACTTCTCAATGGTAGAATAATTCAACTCAGCTCCATGCAACACCTTACTCACGTAGTAGATGGGTTTCTGAACCTTGTTCTCTTCCCGTATGAGGACGGCACTCAATGCTTGCTCAGATACCGCCAAGTATAGATAAAGAGTTTCCCCGGGACTAGGCTTGGCCAGCAACGGGGCTTCAGCCATGTATTTCTTCAATTGTTCAAAGGCCTCTTGGCTTTCGGGTGTCCATTCAAAATTCTTAACCTTTTTTAATGTTTGAAAGAAAGGTAAACACTTATCACCAGACTTGGAGATAAACCTCCTTAAGGCTGCCACTCGGCCTGTCAACTTCTGCACATCTCTTATAGAACGTGGTGGCTCCATGTCTAAAATCGCCTTGATCTTGTCAGGATTGGCCTCAATGCCTCTCTTTGAAACCATCAGCCCTAAAAACTTTCCAGATCCAACACCAAAGGCACACTTGGCGGGATTCAACATCATCTTATGGTGCCTCAGCACTTCAAATGCCTCTCCGAGGTGCTTAATATGATCAGCCTTGAGTAGGCTCTTGACTAACATGTCATCAACATACACATCCATGGTTTTTCCAATCAGATGGGCAAATATCTTATTTACCAGCCGTTGGTAAGTAGCTCCTGCATTCTTTAGACCAAACGCCATAACAAGATAACAGAAGACACCAAAGTCAGTTATGAAAGATACGTTAGGGATGTCATCTTTGTGCATCTTAATCTGATTATAGCCGCTGAATCCATCCATGAAGCTTAACATCTCATGTCCAGCTGTGGCATCTATCAACATATCAATCCTTGGAAGTGGAAAACAATCTTTTGGACATGCATCATTCAGGTCGGTGAAGTCTATACACATCCTCCACTTCCCATTCGCTTTCTTGACCATCACGGGGTTTGCTAACCATTCGGGAAACTGAATCTCTTCAATAAAACCAGCTTCCAAGAGCTTATCCACTTCTTGCTTAATGGCCTCTTGCCTTTCCGGAGCAAAGTTTCTCTTCTTCTGCTTTATTGTCTTCCTCTTGGGATCAACATTTAACTTATGAGTTATGAGTTGGGGGTCAATCCCTGGCATATCAGCTGCTGTCCAAGCGAACACGTCGCTATTCTTTTGTAAGAATTCTATCAACTTGCCCTTCAGGGGTTCTTTCAGAGATGCTCCAACATAAGTAACCTTTTCAGGATCGTTCGGCTCTAGAGGTATGGGAATCAAATCCTCTGCTGGCTTTCCTCTATGTTCTTCATCATCACGGACATCCATGTCTTCAATCGGAAGGACCTGCCCCCCGACTCCATCGGCCCTCAACGCGGCTACATAGCAACTTCTTGCCATCTTCTGATCACCCTTCTGTTCTCCGACACCATTCCGTGTCGGAAACTTAATCTTCATATGATAGGAAGAGGCCACAGCCTTAAACGCATGAAGTCCAGTCCTTCCAAGGATTGCGTTATATGTTGAAGCTGCCTTAATCACCAAGAAGTTCAGCATCTGAGTCGCCTCCTTAGGCTCCTGCCCAACAGTTACGGGTAACTGAATAGTCCATTCAACGTTGGACTCCACTCCGTTAAACCCGTATATGGGCATGTTTGTAGGGGTCAACTTAGAATCGTTGTACCCCATCTTCACAAATGCATCATGAAACAAAATATCCACAGAAGCTCCATTGTCTATCAAGACTCGTTTTACTTCTGAGTTTCCAATAACAGGAGTTATGACCAGCGGGTCATCATGGGGGAACTTCACCCCTTCCAAGTTTGAATCATCGAAACCAATTACCATCTCAGTTTTAGTACGCTTCGGGGCCTCTCCCACAATGTGCATTACTTCTCTAGCATAAGCCTTTCGAGAATTCTTAGTTGTGCCAGCTGCTGTCGGGCCTCCCTAGATCATGTTAATAACTGGCCCTCGGGGCTGTGTGTTCCGATCGCGATTGTTGTCTCTCCTATTATCATCTCTTCTGTCATAATCTCTTCTTTGGGTTCCACGATCTTCACCCTTAGTAAATTTATCCAACCTTCCCTTACGGATTAAAAACTCAATCTCATCCTTCAACTGTCTGCAATCATCTGTATCATGTCCCACATCTTTGTGAAACCTACAATATAGATCTTTGTTTCTCTTCTCGGGGTCTCCCCTAAGTGGTTTCGGCCATCGAAAGTCCTTATCCTTTTTGATATCCAGCAGGATCTGGCTCCTTGGGGCATTCAACCTTGCATAATCAGAGAACCTTGGTCCCAGACTCTTTTTTGGTGGCGAGTCAGAGTCTTTGCTAGTTCGGGGATACTTGTCCTTTGCATCATACTCCTGCTCTTGCTTTCGCTTCTTTGTATCATTGTTCCCCCGACCATTGCCTAAGGTGACTTCCTTCTTCGTGCTATCCTCGGCCTTGATGTACTTATCAGCCCTTCGCTGGAGATCAGCCATATTTTCAGGGGGATGCTTTGCCAATGATCTCTTAAAGTATAGGTCGGTGGTACCATGCTCCAAGGCTACCATTGCAACCTTATTGTCTAGATCAGACTTTCGTTCTTCCCTTGTACCACATACATAAGAGATGCAGAACTTTTCTCATGCGTTCTTCCGCTGATAAACTGACTAATGAAAGCGGCACTCAACTCCTTAAAGGAATCAATCGAGTTTGCAGGAAGCCTACTATACCATCTTTGAGCCATGCCTGATAAAGTTTGAGGGAATGCCCTACACTTCAAAGCGTCACTCGCAGGCTGCAACAGCAGTGCGTTTGAGAATGTTCTAACGTGGTTTGCAGGATCACCCATTCCATCATAAGCTTTAATTGTTGGCATCTTAAACTTCTTTGAGATACGAGCATTCATCACCTCTTCAGTAAACGGGGGTGTGGGATCATCAGGATCCCCAAGTGGCATCAGATCCTTGGGGTTGCTCTTGGGGGTTTCCACCCTCGTTGTTCTTCCAGTTGGGGCGGTAGCCCTTCTTTGCCTTCTTGAAGGCCTCTCCAGATCTATAAAGGGAATCCCTCCTGCAGTCGGAGGAGGTCGAGTCTGATTAGATCTGGCTTGTTCTCTGGCCATGTCTTCCTTTAATCTTAAGATCTCGGCTTCATAAGCCTTAATCCTCTCAGTAGCTGTTGAAGGGAGTCCATCGTGAGCAGTTTGAGTTCTTCCTAGAGACTCTTTACTTGCACGTCGCCTCCTTGGAGCTTCATCACGTTCGTAATCATCGTCAGAAGATGACTCATCCGTATAAGGACCAGAAAAATCGCGATAATCTCGATCTCGAAAATACAAGGCATGACCACTTGATCCAGCTCCTTGGGTAGGAGGGTAGTTAGGCAGCCCGTACATCGGATTGGTGTTTATGGGGAGATCCGTAGTGTGGATCTGAACCCCACGTGGAGGGTTGTTGGGGTCTACAATCAAAGAAGAAATCCCCACCTGGAGGGGGTTAGTCCCTGGATTTGTGTGGACGATCGGAGGTAGCGTACTCTCAACATGGGAAGTCGTCCCTAGGGGTTGAGAAGCTTGATACGGAACGATAGTCCCGGATGCTGGAGGTACTTGTTCAGTGAGGGGCGGAGCAGAGCTAAGAGGTAGAGCCTCGGTTGCGATTGGCTCTGTAATTGCTGGTGTCCTTCGTGTGTTAACCATGGTTGATGTTTTCTTCCCACAGACGGCGCCAAATGTTGTGGAATAAAAACTAGGTTATTAGATTGCGGCTAGGGTTTGCTGTATTTAATGCTAGGGTACGTGAGCTTCGTGCTTCAATGGCTGCTTCTGCGTTCGAGACTTAAACGGTCCTCACAGAATGCCTACGTATCTCTGTATTAAGAGAATCAAGCCAATAAAACGTAGTTCTAGGATGTGAAGGAGCAGGTCCTTATATAGGCTGAGAAGCCTTGGAATTATGGTAGGAGTCAGAGACTTGGTAGGCAAGCCACCGCCTTGAGGAAGGTTCTAGACCCCTTCCTTGTAGGAATTAGCTTCCTTGTTGAAGTAGGTGCCTTGGGGGCTAAGTCAGGCAAGAGTAATATCCTTGTTTGACTCTTATTGCTGAGCTGATAATTATCACTAATATTAATTACGAAATTAATATTGTAAATAGGGTTTGGGCCCATTTGGTGGGCCCCACGTTTTGACCATATTGGGTCCATTTAATGCCACATTAAATGTGTCTTTAGGGCTGATTTCTAGCCCATATCACTCATGTTTACGAATTATACTAATATTTCCCTATTATAAACAATGCATACGGATTATTAATAAATTTTATTAATTATTAAAAAATACTAGCATTTTTCCCGTACTTCGTACACGGCATCTTATTTAATTTAAAATGATAATACCAAAAAATTAACAAATTTGATTGATTCTTAAAACATCTTATTTAATTTAAATTGACAATACCAAAAATTTAACAAATTAATTTGATTGATTTCTTAAAAAGATATTGTATGCAATTATATAAATAATCAATTCTTAGAAAGATATTATATACAGTTATATAAGTATTTAATTAATAAAATAATGATATGCTAAAATTTATATAAAAAAATAGCATAGAATTCTATTTTAACAATGTTGAAAATTTATTTAATCCATCAAAATCTGCAATAAAAGTAATAAATATTTTTACAAATATTGTTCTATAATTGAAAACAATAATAAATTGTCTTCATTATTCCAATGCGGAAATGATAATCTTTTCACCTCCAGTGGCTCCAAAACATTAAACCTCATATAATATCAAGAACGTATTATATTAACTATGAGACCTCTCATGGTTAATATAATATGTAAATGTTGGAGAACAATGAGACCACATTTCAAGGAATTTTTTCTCTTTTTTTTTTTTGTTAATTTTCTTTATGAATGGATAGAGGGTAGAATTATAAGACTTTTGTGTGAAGATGCCCCTAGCGGGGCCTTTTAAAATAGCTTGAAATGTAGCGAATATGTGTGTTCTCTCTGTTCTCATTTTAATTTTTTTTTTTTGTTACTTTTTTTTATGAATGGATAGAGGGTAGAATTATAAGACTTTTTTTGTGAAGATGCCCCTAGCGGGGCCCTTTAAAATATCTTGAAATGTAGTGAATATGTGTGTTTTTACTGTTCTCATTCTCACCAGAGCGTGACCATTAAACTGTATTAGTAAATTCATGTATGAAAATACAGTGTATATATATTATTAACATAGATTATTTTATTAAAAATAAGTAAATTATACAATTAAATAAGCAAACCAAGATATCAGATAAATATTCTATTAGATTTATAGTTTATGTTCAAATTAAGGTCTTTCACCATGGCTCTCGCTTTCTGAAATTGTTGAATTTTTTTTATTGACTTTATTATATTAAAAGTATGTTCTTATTGAAACGAATATAATAATTTGAATTTGAATATATTTTTAAACTACTTATTTTGATGGGTTGTTAATTTTTTTGTGATCAACTTAGAGGGGTGACCAAAAATAAAATTAATGGGAATACATAAACCCATTACCCACGTTATGATAAACAATACCTATAAAATGGAAGTTGCTTATGTGGTTCAGGCTTGTTAATTACTTCAATACTTCATTAGCTTGATCATCATGTGGACCATCTTTCTTTTTATCACTTATGTTGCTGCTATGTAGTCTATCTATAACTAAACATCTCTCTCTGCTTGTAATCTATATGTATAAATGCAAATTTCTTCTTGTATTATATTTTGTTTTCAATATTTAAAATTATGTAGCTGGAGCCGGAGGAGAAGAGAAAGGCTGGATGTGCAATCGTAGTACTACAACATTACTGAAAATAAGTACAATATCATAATAGAATTTTTTTTTTCCCAATCTAAATTGGGTCGCTCCAAATGTTGTGTAATGACACAAAGGGGCATTAAAGAAATAAAGAAGATTAAAAAAATGAAGGATAATACTGTTTACCAAAACACATAGGTCTCCGCAAGAAGCTCACTTATTCACTTTTATCTTCAAATAATGTATGATTACAAATTATAACAATCACATTTTCCACTACCTATTCTCTCTCAAAAAGCCAACTAAACTGAAAAAGGGAAAAGTTAGTGCTTTTATATTTTAATATGGAGCTCAAGTGAAAGTGCTAAATATGAGATCATATATGAAGTGAAATTGAACGCGAGTAAAGAAGATATTTAGAGCATAAATAAGAGCAATGGTGCCTGTTAGAAATGATTGATGAGAACAGTGTTTGGAAGCTATAGTGACAAAACAGAGTTTAGCTGGAAGCAGTCAGAGTTTAGTTAAACACTGACTGGAAGCGCAACAGAGATTGTTAAACTCTGTAGCGGTATTGTCTGAAGAGTCAACAGTGTTTGAAGATTGATACAAGATAAATATGGAAGCAATATCTTTGAAGATTGGAAAGCTGTCAAAGAGATTGAGTTGACTTGGAAGACTTGAAGCAATCGTGATTGATATCAATTGTATAGCTTAATTATAGGAGAATCAATTACTGATTGTACGAAGCTGTATGTTTTATAAATACAGTTAGGTTAACCCTAGAAGGGTATCGAACATTGAGAAATTCATTGATTGTAACCTAAGCAGCTCTCTGTGATATTTTACATCACTGAGAGAGGAATTGTTAATTCCAAACAGTTTTTAAGTATTAAACAGTGTGTTCTTGTTAAGTTACTCATACAGTATTTGATTACCTATTGTGTATTCGACCTAACAAGTGGTATCAGAGCCAATCTGTTACTTTATTACAATTAAAGATCCAAAACACAATAGTAATCAATGGCAGAGATACCTCCACCATCTGAGAAAACCCCTACTACTGTTAGTAGGTATGAAACAATTAGGATTCCTATACTTAGGCCATCAGAGTATGCAATTTGGAAGGTAAAGATGACCATGTTTCTGGAGGCTACAGATCCAGAATACCTTGATAGAATTTATGAAGGTCCTCACAAACCTACAAAGTTATCTGCTGCTGCTGCTGGTGAGGAATCAAAGGTCATTCCAAAAGAAAAGAAAGATCTAACTGATGAGGATCTTTCATCTATTGCAAAGGATGCAAAAGTAAGACACTTACTTCACAGTGCATTAGACAATGTTATGTCTAATAAAGTGATTAATTGCACAACTGCAAAGGAAATATGGGATGCACTTGAGGTTAGGTGTCAAGGAACTCCTGCAATCAAGAAAAACAGAAGAAACATACTCACTCAGGAGTATGAGCACTTTGAGGCAAAGTCTGAAGAAACCATGACAGAAACATTTGACAGATTCTGTAAACTGCTCAATGATTTGTCATTGGTTAATAAAGAGTATGATTTAGAAGACTCAAATCTCAAGTTTCTTCTTTCTCTACCTGAAAAGTGGGATGTGAAAACAACCACCATAAGAGATAACTACGAACTTGGTGAAACAGAGATTGATGAAATTTATGGACTGCTCAAAACCCATGAATTGGAATTGGAGCAGAGAAACAAAAGATCAAGTAGAAAGTCAAAGTCTGTTGCACTTAAGGTTGAGGAGAAACCATCAAAGAAGGAAGCATCAAGAAGTAAGGCAAAAGGAAAAGCTTTAGTCATACACTCAGAGAATGAGTCATCAAACACTGATGTTGACTCAAACACAGATGGAACATCTGATTCTGAAGATGATGAAGAGATGATGCAAATGGCTGCATTGATGGTAAAGACCTTCAAGAAGATGGGATTCAAGAACTTCAAGAAGGGAAAGAGATTCTCCAAGGACTACTCTAAGTCTGACAAGAAGAATTTCAAGAAATCTGAGGGAAAGGACTTCAAATCTGGTAAGAAAGATAAGTCTGAGATTCAATGCTACAAGTGTAAGGAGATGGGTCACTATGCTCCTGAGTGCAAGAAGGGTAAAACTGAAAAGGCACTCTACACCAAAGGCAGAGATTGGGCAGACACTTCAGATTCAGATGAGGAAGTGAATTATGCACTCATGGCTACTACTCAAAATGAAGATGATGATCTAAAGGTACCCCCAACTACCTATGCTTATAATACAGATAATATAACTGAATTGAGAATTTATCTTAAAGCATTGCATATCAGTTATAGGGATCAGACTTTAGAAAATGAGAGGATAAAGACTGAGTGCTCTCAACTCAAAGATAGAAACAAACTAGTTGAGGAACAGCTAGAAAACATGAATAAAATTCAGAAAGAGAGAGATGATGCAGTGTTTATTGAACAGGAGTTGCTAGGTAAGTATAAGCAACTAGAATCTGAATTGGAGGATACTAAACACATCATTAAAACTTGGACACACTCTGGTAAAGATACTCAAGAAGTGTTTCAGTCAGATACAGTAGGTCTAGGTTACTCTGTAGGAGATGAACTTAGATTTGAAAATCAGGTAAAAGTTAGACCACATTGTTCATCTGAGGGTAATGTCATGGGAACAGGTGGACCTAAGACTGAAGCTGAGAAAAAGGCTGTTAAAGAATCATATGCTAAGACTTTTGTTAAAGAGGCTAACATTGGTTTAATGACAGATAAACAACTCAAGCATAAGTTAAAAGAGATAAAATCTGTCAACAAACAGAAAATGCCTAGGAAAAACAAAAATGGAAAGGTAGGCATAACATCAGGAATAAAGCCAATGCTTGCTTCATTAGCTCCTAAAAAAACATGCTTTAATTGTGGTAGCACTAATCATCTTGCTAGTTTCTGCAGTAAGAATAAGAACATTAATTCTTTGCCCTCTAAAACTGCAGTTAAAAATGATTATGTGAGAACTAGACCACAGACTTTATGTAAACACTGTGGAAGTACATGGCATTCTATTTACACTTGCAGAGATTATCATGCTATTTACTATAATTACTATGAACCCAAACCAAATTTGAAATGGGTTAAAGTAAACTCTGCAAATGTAAACTCTGAAAAAGTTAGCTTAAACTCTGATAATGTGAATTCCACTGCAAAAGCTAACAGAATTAAGAAAGCCAAAGGATCCAAGCAAGTCTGGATCCTTAAAACTAATAATCAGTGATTGTTTGTGATTGCAGGGCAACAGGGTTAGTACCCTAGTCGTGGACAGTGGATGTTCAGGACACATGACTGGAAATAAAGCCCTGCTATCAGAGTATGAGGAGAAAGCTGGCCCAAAAGTTTCCTATGGAGATGGCAACATAGGACATACTCTGGGATATGGCAATATTAATCTTGGGAATGTCATCATCACAAATGTAGCTCTGGTTCCAGGACTCAAGCATGATCTGCTATCTGTGAGTCAAATCTGTGACAGAGGATATCATGTGGATTTTCAGCCTGAATATTGTCAAGTCATCAGTAAATCTACAGGGAAAGTTGCTCTAGTTGGAAACAGACACAATAACATCTATGAAATTAAATTGTCAACAAACACTGATGGCAAAGCAGTGTGTCTGTCAACAAGAATGTCCAGTGAAGAGAGTTGGAAGTGGCACAAGAAACTCTCTCATTTAAATCTGAACAACATCAATGAGCTAATCAAGAATGATCTTGTAAGAGGTCTACCAAGGTCTTTGTTGAATGTAGAAGGCCTGTGTGATTCTTGTCAAAAGGCCAAACAGAGAAAAGCCTCCTTCAAAAGCAAATCTGAGTCTTCAATTGTTGATCCTTATCATCTTCTACATGCTGATCTTTTTGGACCAGTGAATGTCATGTCTCTTGGAAAGAAGAAATATGCTCTAGTCATTGTTGATGAATATACCAGATACACATGGGTATATTTTCTTGCAAAGAAGGATGAAACTGCATTAACACTGACAGAACATATATTACAACTGGACAAAGGGTCAGAAAATCAAGTGAGGATAATCAGAAGTGACAATGGAACTGAATTCAGGAATTCATCAATGGAAGAATTTTGCAAGAGTAAAGGAATCAAACAAGAGTTTTCTGCACCTGGCACTCCACAACAAAATGGTGTAGTGGAGAGGAAGAACAGAACCTTGATAGAAGCTGCCAGAACCATGCTAGATGAAGCAAAATTGCCAACATACTTCTGGGCAGAAGCAGTTCAAACTGCTTGTTTTACTCAAAATGCAACACTGATCAACAAGCATGGTAAAACACCATATGAAATGGTGAAGAAGAAAAAGCCAAATCTAAAATATTTTCATATTTTTGGATGCAAGTGCTTTGTGTTGAAAACTCATCCTGAACAGTTGACCAAATTTGACCTAAAGCCAGATGAAGGAATTTTTGTTGGCTATCCACTGTCAACTAAGGCATTCAGAGTTTATAATCTGAGAACTAGAGTGATCATGGAATCAATTCATGTGTCATTTGATGACAAGAAAATAACTGGACTAGAAGATGTAAATGAACATGATCTACTCCACTTTGAAAATGAAGATTTATTCTCTGAAAAAGTAAACTCTGATCAGACTGATCTGACAAACTCTGTTGATCTAAACTCTGAACCTCTACTGGTAAATACTGAAGAAACTCTTCAATCAGAAACAAGGGAAGAACCAGTTGAGGGGGAGCATGAAGAATCACATCAAAGTGATAATTCAAACACTGAAAGTGACTCAGTTGATAATTCTGAATCAAACTCTGTTGATTCAAACTCTGTTGATAATTCTGAGTAGTCACATTCAGGGGGAGCATCAGAAAATGAAGAGAGGCACCAAGGAAATCAGGAGAGCATGGATCAAGGGGGAGGATCACATGATGACAGAAGCAATTTGCCTTCTGCAAGAAAATGGACTAAGTCACACACACCTGATTTAATTATTGGTGATCCAGATGCAAAAGTAAGGACAAGAAGTGCAACAACAAATGAATGTCTGTTTCATGCATTCTTGTCACAATCTGAGCCAAAGAAAGTGGAAGAAGCTCTTAAAGATGCTGACTGGATAACAGCAATGCAAGAAGAGCTAAATGAATTTGAAAGAAATGAAGTGTGGACCCTTGTACCAAGGCCTAAGAACAGATCCATTGTTGGTACTAAATGGGTTTTCAGAAATAAAACTGACAGTGAGGGTGTTATCACAAGAAACAAAGCAAGACTGGTTGCAAAAGGCTATTCACAACAGGAAGGAATAGACTATGATGAAACATTTGCTCCAGTTGCTAGATTGGAGGCAATCAGAATCTTTCTAGCATATGCCTCTCATAAGAAATTCAAAGTGTTTCAGATGGATGTGAAAAGTGCATTTTTAAATGGAAAACTTGAAGAAGAAGTGTTTGTGGAACAACCACCAGGTTTTGTAGATCCAAAATATCCAAACCATGTCTACAGGTTAGACAAGGCACTCTATGGACTTAAGCAGGCACCAAGGGCATGGTATGAAACTCTTGCCAAATTTCTACTAGAAAGTGGATTTCACAGAGGTACTATTGACAAAACTCTGTTTTATTTCCAATCTGGTAGTGACTTGCTCTTAGTTCAGATATATGTAGATGACATCATTTTTGGATCTACTAATGATAAACTCTGTAAGAAGTTTGCCAAACTCATGCAGTCAAGATATCAAATGAGTATGATGGGAGAGCTTAGTTATTTTCTAGGCTTACAGGTGAAGCAAACAGATGATGGAATTTTTATAAATCAAGCAAAATATACCAGAAATCTTCTCAAGAAATTTGGTATGCTTGACTGTTCATCTGCAACAACTCCCATGGCAACTGCAACAAAATTGGACAAAGATGCAGGGTCATCAGTAGATATGACAAGTTACAGAGGAATGATTGGTTCTCTACTCTATTTAACAGCTAGTAGACCTGATATCATGTATGCCACTTGTTTGTGTGCAAGGTTCCAGGCAGATCCAAGAGAACCACATTTAACAGCAGTAAAGAGGATTTTTAAGTACCTCAAGGGCACTATAACTTTGGGGCTGTGGTATCCAAGAGAATCAGAGTTTAAACTACTTGGTTATTCAGATACAGACTTTGCAGGCTGTAAGATAGACAGAAAAAGCACCAGTGGAAGTTGTCAATTTCTGGGTGACAGACTTGTTTCCTGGTACAGCAAGAAACAGAAGTCAATATCTACATCTACAGCTGAAGCAGAGTATATTGCTGCTGGTAGCTGCTGTGCACAGATTTTATGGATGAAGAATCAACTGCTGGATTATGGATTAAGGTATACCAAGATACCTATTTACTGTGATAATCAAAGTGCTATTGCAATGACAGGTAATCCAGTACAACATTCAATGACAAAGCACATCAGCATAAGGTATCACTTCATCAGAGAGCATGTAGAGGAAGGCACCATTGAGCTTCACTTTGTGTCTACAGAACAACAACTTGCAGATATCTTCACCAAGCCATTGAGTGAAGCTACATTTACAAGACTGGTCAATGAACTAGGAATGGTCTCTAGTTTTGACTAGAGATGTTGGTTAGACTCAAAGACTTATCTCTAAAATATATTGCTCATGTTTCTGCAAATTGTTAAGTGCTATGTGAACCTTAAGTATTAAACTCTGTTCTGCATGCTTATGTTTACAACTTGTTAAACTCTGTCAGCATGTCTGTCTGTTAAACACTGTTATCATGTTGGATACACTCAGTGAATTCAGAATTGATTATTGTCTGAATGAAAACACCAATGAAGAAAAATGTATGAAGCATGATTCTCGGTAATTAAATCATGATTCTTTCTGAGTCACTGTAATCTAATCAGATTTTGTGCAGTAAATCAACACAGCATGATACTGTTTCATATTTATAGCATCTCTTAGTTTATTCAGTCCTAAACTCCGAGTTTATGAATATTGTGTGCATTGCCTCTCATAAATAATTTTGGTTATTGATGAACTCTAAACTCTGATAAGTGACATTCTGTTTTCAAAGGTATGGTTTCTGATGATTCCTTGTTTGTACTTGTGAAAACCATAAAACTTGAGATGTGTCATTGATTAGTTTGGTGAGTTCAGATTCATGTTTACACCCTGTGAGAGTTTGAGCCAAATCAGTGATTGATACATTTTCTATCAATCAGTATTTATTGTTGTGTGATATTCATCAGGAAGTATGTTTCTCTAGAACTTGTATTAAACCATCTTGAGACTACATGATATGTGTGTGCATGAAAATGATAAAGGCAATAGGATTTACCATTCCTTCAAATACTGTTCAAAATTCTTTTGAACAATGTTCAAACACTGTACAAACACTGTTCAGAAATACCACCCTTAGTAAACCCCTTTGAGCCTAATTAACTGCTCATTTTTCTTATACTCTGAAGTATTAAGAGCAGTTATATTCTTTTTAAAAAAAAATCAAGCAGATGAGGGTCTCTCAAGAAAAGAAAAGTTTACTCAGTATATATGCTAAATAAAAAAAATATAATAATAATAAAAAAAAAAGAAAAAAAGGGGCATATATACTGATCTTGTACAAATATGTACTAACAGTGTGACTGAACACTTTGCTCTATTAAAATGTTCAGCTTGAAATTCACTCATGAATAAAACATCTATACTCATCTGTTTGATCTTATCTCATTACAACCCTGAATAAAGTCCTTTTGATTTGTGAATACATGTACTCAAAGTAGTGTAGATTTGGTGGACATTCAAGCATATGGTAGATTCTGCTATTTCTGATTGAATGTGAGTGTAAACACTTCACCTAAACACTTGTGTGCTTCGAGAGTTTGTGAGATTATCAAATTCATGACTGTTATTCACTGAATGATGCTCTGATTTCTATCTCTTGATCTTTTTGTCTTCAAAGACTGTGTGCTTACTTGGATAATCATGGAACATCAAAGGGAATGAAAGTTTTCAGATTTCTGTATTACAGTAACTACAGAGTTTAGCATTCATCAAACAATCAGTGTTTAATATGAGAGTTTGTGCATTCAGTGTTTATTGATTTTTGTTATGGATTTTATGAAATATTAGATGCTCTAAAAATTGATTTTAGTAAACTCTGCTTCACACACACTCATATTCACAACTGTGCAATTTTTGAAAGGGTTGTTAGTGATAAAGTTGGAAAATTGATAAACACTGTTGAGTTGTGTTAAATACTCTAAGGTACAGTTTCATTGAGATGATTTGACTATTTTGGAGTAATTGGGGTAGTTGACAACTGTTAATTAGTGTAAATATGTCAAAGTGTCGTGATTATAGGAATGACAGCGGTAATTATTAAGTGATCCATTGGTTGTTTGACACGTGTCCCATGATAGTGTCCCACTCACACATTACTCTACAATCAGTTGCGCGCTTTTACTGAATAAACGATTGAGTTTTAGTTTTACTCTAATCGTTTTTGTTCTCTCACTTCACATCTATTCATATTCACCAACTCACAGTTACTTGCATACTCATTCACTTTTAAAATTCTCACTCATTCTCCTTCACATTTTGGTAAACACTTACCATACATCTTTTCTCTGAATATCTTCGTATCATATCTTACTAATGGCAACCAAAGCGTTTGATGCAGCAGGATTAGTTTTTCTTCGTAACAACTATGCAGCACCACTGGAGAATGCAAATGCTCCAGAGGCGTTTCATTTGTTTCAAAATTTCTTGAAAGACTCTGAAATAGGGAAGGCGTTAACTGCACCACCAATACTCTCTGCTTCACAAATTGCTACTTTCTGGACAAACTCTGTGTATGATGATGGAGAAGAGTCTGGCACTCCAACAATCACTTTCACTCATGCTGAATCAGAGTATATCATTACTCCAACTACGGTTAGGGATGCTCTGGATTTTGAGACTCACACTTCTTACAGTGTTGTTGGTCATGATCGCTTGAGGACAATGTTGCAGCAAATTGGATGTGCAGGCAATTTGAATAAGCTAGGGTCTCTGAGAAGGCCACTTTTGAGAAAGGAATGGAGTTTCTTTTTCGATTGCATTACAAGAGCTTTTGGAAAGAAGACAACAAATTGGGATGCACTTCCTCTTGACACTCTTCAAATTGGTCATGCTCTACTATATGGAGGTAATTTCGATTTTGGTAAACTAGTGCTAATGAATTTGGGAGAACGTTTGTCTGAGCCTACTTCTGTTTATTTTGCTCGTTTTTGTCAAATGCTATTCACTGCTTGTGTGCCTAATATTACAATTGATGAAGCTGATGTGATTCAGCCTTTTCAAGTTGCTAAAAGGATGTTTTCTGATTTGACAAATAAAGATGTTACTAAACAGAAAATACCTGATATGTTTATGCCACTAGCCTTACAGAACTATGTAAATCAACCTCAAGATTCTCAATCACCACATCACATGCCTGAACCATTAGAAACCGTACATTCTGAACCAACACCCACAACACCTACAACCACTGTACCTACTACATCTCATCAACAACAACCAGAAAACATAAACTCTGAAACCTTAAACTCTCCAACAATAAACTCTCCACCACTAAACTCTGAAACCTTAAACTCTGAGCCAGCACCTACTGAACAACCCAAATCCAAACCAAAAAGAAAAATACACACTGCCCAAAACACTAAACACTCAAAGGCTAAAAAGACATTACCTGGAGTTGTTTATACCAGAAGAAAGAAACAAAAGGCAAACAGACCTTCACTTTCACCACCAAAAGAGAGTTCTAGTGAAGAAGAAGAGGAGATTGTAGTGTCTCAAGTCAAGAAGAGAAGATTAATTCTTTCAGAATCTGAAGATGAGCATGTATTTGAAGCTCCAGAGGTGGTTTCACAGCAAACACCTACTGTTGAGGTTGCAGAGAATGTTGCTATACCTGCAGAGGTTGAAATACCTGCAGAGGATGCTGTCAATGTTAAAGTACCTACAGAGGATAACATGCCTGTAGAAGAGGATCACAGAGATGGTTTTTCACCAGTGAATGATGTTCTTGAATCATTTCAACCAATCCTTGATCCTATCTCACCTGTTGATCATGATGAAGCTCCTGGTGTAGCTGATGAGCCTGCAGTTAATGTTCCTGAAGCTGCAGCATCACACACAGAACTGATATCTAATGCTTCTCCAATTCCAGATAAAGGTGATGAGGTTGATCAGGCAACTAAGATAATTTCTGAATCTATGACTGTTGAAGCTACACATACAAACTCTGTTGCAGAGCCTGTGCAACATGAGGAGATTGTTGACAAGATCACAGAAGTTGTTGAAGAAACTGTGGCTGACACAGCTCAGCACAGTGGTTCTTTAAAAGATGCTCAAGCTAATGATGCAAGTGCTGAAGATGAATCTGAAAACAGTGCAAACTCTGATTCTTTTCTGAGTGCACCAGTACAGACTGAAAATAAACATAAACCTTTTGATCAGCCTTGTCCATCTCATGCAATTGAAGAAGAGCACCTTACTAAATATGCTGCTAATTGGTATAAACAAGACTGTATTTTTCCAAAAGGAAGAGCAGCTGATTTTGTTAAGCAGACTGCAAGTAAAATTTCAAATCCAGAGATTTTATCATGTTTAAAGGCAACTGTGGTACAAGTCAAAACTCTGGATGGAAATTTTGCTGACACAAAACAAGAAATTGCTTCTTTGAAGACTGAGATACAGTCAAGAGAAATGAAGATGGAAAGAGAGTCCAAAATCAAAGCTGCACAGCTGTCTAAAGTTCAAGATACTATCTTTGCCAGGCTAGGAAAGGTTGAAGAGAATCAAGCTGCTTTGTTTTCTAAGGTTGATTCTATTGCTAATTCTTTGGAGCTCATTACATCTATACTCATTCCTGATGATGTCAGAAAGGGGGAGAGAGTTGCTAAGTCTAAATGCAAAGTTTCTCAAACTCTGTTTCAAAAGGATGATGCTGGAGATGGAGGGGCAAGTGATAAGAGTAAGGTTTTAAACTCTGAAACACTAACTCTGAGATCTGGCAAATCTCTTAAGTCACTGTCTGTTGGAATAAACACTGAAACTCAAGGTACTTCAAAAACCAAGAGTTTGGAATTAATATCAAATCCAAAGACTGATGAGGAGTTAGCTGTTAAGCTTTTCATGGAAGAGAATGCAGAAGGAGTTACTATAGAAGATGCTAAAGCTGAAGAGAAGAGTCTGCAAGAAAAGCATTTGAAGACTTTAAAGTCTGATAAATTGAAGAAGAATGTGAAAGCTGTTAAAGCTGCAAAGCCTGTTCTTAAAGGCATTCAAATCAAAGAACCAGTTGGTACAAATCAAAGAATGCAAGTGTTCAGAAAACCAACAGATGAAGAAGCTAAGCAAAAGCTGAAAAGTATTGTTACAACCTCTGTTGATACACATGTTGTACAGAAGAATGAAGACACAACCTCTGTTACTACACAAGTTGTGACCACACCATTATTGTCTTCTCAGTTGAAATCAACATTTGGAAAAAGTGTTCTTCATGATTCAAGGCTAGAAGCTATAGTTCCAATGGATTTCACTGATGGTAGAGCCTTATCTGGTAAAATCGGATACAACAAAGGAGGCATAGGTTCACACAGAGACACAAGACAATATGTTGGTCCCAGAGATCCTTCTTCACTGTTTGTTCCAGGTCGTGGTGTCACTCAAGAGAGTTTAGACAGACTGGAGTCAGTACAGCTTGTTAATCAGAAGAGTTTAGAGAAGGATTTTCTGCTATATTTCATGGCTGATGGAACAGTGTTTAAAGTTGATGAGAAGGATATTGATTTAAAATACTGGGAAGAACTTGAATATGTTCTGTATCTTTTCAGAGTAAGAAATCAAAGAGCTCAGTCAGTTGCAAATGTACTCAGACAAAAGATAATTCAAAATCTTGCCAGGAGAAATATGAAGTACAACAGCAAGTATGTTCCAAAGTATAGAGACTGGAATGGGAATCTGATAGAAATGGAGAAGGGGACTACAAAGCTGAAGACTGATCTTGGAATCACTGTTTTGGATTTTAATGTGAAGTCTGAGGAAGTGAAATATATCAGGCTGGGAAATGAAATGAGAAGAAACAAAATCTACGATCTTAGAGCTGCTATCTATCAAACTGATGAGAATGATCCTCAGTTGAGAGAAATCAAGGAAGCTATGCAGATAGAGCTTGAAAATGCTGAAAGAAGGTTGCTTATAGACTATCTCAGAACAATGCCAGATCTTCAAGAGATTAGAATTTGAAGTCTGTAAGAATTTTCTTATCTTCTGTAGAAATTGTTAAGTAATAGCTTAAACTCTGTTTGTATGTTAGACACTGTAAAAATTTGTATTTGTTTTGTCATCATCATTTACTGTAAACTTGTACATTCTTGCTAATGGACAAGTTGGGGGAGATTGTTAGAAATGATTGATGAGAACAGTGTTTGGAAGCTATAGTGACAAAACAGAGTTTAGCTGGAAGCAGTCAGAGTTTAGTTAAACACTGACTGGAAGCGCAACAGAGATTGTTAAACTCTGTAGCGGTATTGTCTGAAGAGTCAACAGTGTTTGAAGATTGATACAAGATAAATATGGAAGCAATATCTTTGAAGATTGGAAAGCTGTCAAAGAGATTGAGTTGACTTGGAAGACTTGAAGCAATCGTGATTGATATCAATTGTATAGCTTAATTATAGGAGAATCAATTACTGATTGTACGAAGCTGTATGTTTTATAAATACAGTTAGGTTAACCCTAGAAGGGTATCGAACATTGAGAAATTCATTGATTGTAACCTAAGCAGCTCTCTGTGATATTTTACATCACTGAGAGAGGAATTGTTAATTCCAAACAGTTTTTAAGTATTAAACAGTGTGTTCTTGTTAAGTTACTCATACAGTATTTGATTACCTATTGTGTATTCGACCTAACAGTGCCTGACCCAGAGGGTGAGGCTTGTGACGTGGGTCTGAATTTCTAAGTATGCTATTCCATAATCCCTTCGGAAACATCCGATAAAAAGTATGTTATTCCATAAGACCTTCTGGTACGTAGCATGTCTAACCCATGAACCTTAAGTTGAACAAATCCATAAAGAACATAAACTTGCTTGAAAACAAAATAATGTCTATAAGTATCAAATTGAGTCCCAAGATTATTTACAAATAACATGGTCTGTATTGTGTCAATGTTATTAACTGGTAATCTTTCTAACTACCTTTGTTATTATGACATGTAAAATCGAAAATTGAAAGGCCAAGCAAATATTTTAAAGGTACATTTCTGGTGTCCTGTATATTATTATAACATCGGGTAATTCATTAAAACTTTAATTCTTAAATTCCAAACCAAAATCAAAACCAAACAAATATTATCCTGTCTAATTTTTAATACTGTGAAATCAATAAAACTTAACTCTTATGGCCAAACTAAAAACCGGAACCAAACATATATGACCCCTACGGAGGTCTAGTACACATACCTTAACCCTACTTCGGGGGGTTGAGATGTTAATTTGGTGAAAAATCCAGCTTTCAAATCTGAAAAGTGCAGTTAATTATTAGTACTATAATATTATTATTTTATTTTATTAAATAGAATCGCCCGTGATATAATTGGAAAAAGAGAGATTTTCGTAAGAGAAAGGAAAAAAGGTAACGTGTTTGAAAAAGGTAAACGTCCATGATACAATTGGAAAAAGAGAGATTTTAGTTAGAGAAAAGAGAAAAGGTAACGTATTTTGTCTCAAAAAGGTAATTGATTAGTTAATACTAATTATAATATAATTATGTTATTTTATTATACAAAATTGATCGTAATTTTTAAAAAAAGAGAAATTTTAGTTAGATAAAATGAAAAAGATATTGTATTTTACGTAAGAAGGAAATTATTTAGTTATTGAAAAATAGAAAAGGTAATATGTTTAACCTGAAAAAGGAAATTGATTAATAAAGGAGAAATTTTAGTTAGATAAAATATAAAAAATATTGTATTTTACCTGAAAAATGAAATTATTTAGTTTTTGAAAAATAGAAAAGATAATATATTTAACCTGAAAAGGGAAATTAATTAGTTAGTAGGATGGAAATTTTAGTTAGATAAAATATAAAAGATATTGAATTTACCTGAAAAATGAAATTATTTATTTATTGAAAAATAGAGAAGATAATATGTTTAACCTGAAAAAAGAAATTAATTAGTTAGTATGATGGATTTTATTTGAGTAAGGGTAAATAAGTAAAATCAATAGGTACCGTACCGACCGACCGACCAAACTTTTAATGTTTCGGCTTTTAGTATGATGGATTTTATTTGAGTAAGGGTAAATAAATAAAATCAATAGGATATAGTATAGATTTTATTAGTGGTTAGAAGATATGATGTCATATTTTTGGGTATGTATTAATTATTGCAACATTATATTTTAAATTAAAAGTCAACGTTTTTTAATTAGAGAGAAGAAATTATTGATTGAAAGATATGATATTTTAGGTATTTATAGATTTTGGTCAATCCAATTGGATCGATCCAAATGTTGTGTAATGATAAAAAATTAGTATAGATTTAGATTTGGGTCGATCCAATCTAAATTGGGTCGCTCCAAATGATGTGTAATGACAAAAAGGGACATCAAAGAAATAAAGAAGATTAAAAAAAATAAAGGATAAAAGCAGTAATTTTCCCGTGTAATGACAAAAAAGGGCATCAAAGAAATAAAGAAGATTAAAAAAATGAAGGATAAAAGCAGTAATTTTCAAAATGCAATACTAACAGACTTTAGGAATATATTGATATTGATATTGATTGATGGTGTGATATTTTCGGGTATATATTAATGATCATAAGATTATTTTTAAATCAAAATGGTAACATGTTTTAATTAGAAAGAAAATATTAATGATTGAAAGGTATGATATGATTGATTTTTTAGGTGTTTATAAAAGGTAATATATTCAACTAAAAGTAAATGTGAAAAAGACGATTATTTTTAATATATTTTATTAATAATTGAAAGATATGCTGTGATATTTTTGGATATATAGTAAATGGGTGCAAGATTAGTGTTTTTAGGTGTTTATTAATGGTTGAAAGATATGGTTGATATATATGTAACCTGTTTTAATTAGATATAAGGTAACATGTTTTAATTAGATAGAAATATTAATGATTAAAAGATATGGTATACTTTATGCATTTATTTGTATATATTAATGATTGCAAGATTAGTTTTAAAGTAAAATGTAACCTATTTTAATTAGATAGAAGGTAACGTGTTTTAATTATTAGATTGAAGGTAACATGTTTTAATTAGATAGAAATATTAATGATTAAAAGATATGGTATGATCTATGTTTTTAGTTGTTTATAAAGGGTAATATTTCAAACTAAAAATAAAAAGCCAATCAACTTATTACCATTAATTATATTATGTTATTATTTATTTTAATAAATAGGATAACCAAACTGAAAACCAAAATTTTATAGGATAACCAAACCGAAAACCAAAATTTTTAAAACTTTCAATGTTTCGGCTTTAATATAATAGTATAGATATGAACATAATATTGTACAAATATATATATATATATATATATATATATATATATATATATATATATATATATATATATATATTATTTTTTACAACAAAATAAACTATATACTTATTTAATTTTTACATCGATTTTGTGTCACATTTTCTTAGGCCGACACCCGTTGTAATAAATACATATAAATAAAAAAGTAGATTTGATTGAATTATTTAAAAAAAGATGTTGAAATATTATGATTAAGAAAAATAAGAAGATAATAACGATAAACTAAAAGATAACAATAAATAAATAAAAAGAGAATAGTAAAAGTTTAAACCTTTTGTGTAAGTTTCTTTACTTTTTCGAACATAGAAAGATCTCCTAATTCTTGTCTATACGATCGGGTGTTTTTGTACCGAGATTACTAACAAAAAAATACAAAAAGCCAAAGTAAAGAACAATCAATGATTACTAATAATCCACAATTATAACTAAAATCATACAAATCATAAATTTAAAAATAAAACGAAAAAAGCAAATATTAAATCAATAAATTCAAACCTTAAAACCAACAAAAAAAAGAAGAACCTGAAAATCACAAAAAATCAGTGGCGCACACATATAGTCATGTACATTAAGAATTTAACAAAATAAGAATAATAAAAATCACTAAAAGAAAATAGATAAAGACAAAAGTAAACAAAAGCAAAAAAAAAGTTATAAACAATAATTTCAAAGAATAATTTGATCGTTAGAAACAATAATTGTATATATATATAAGAATATAAAATTTCTTTTCTATAAATCATACTCTTTACAGTTTCTAGGAGGTCCCTCTCATTTCTTTACATACTATAAATAGTACTCCCTCCGTCCTAATGGGATGTTAACGTTTGCTTTTTGCACGGAAACCAAGATAGTGGGTGTAATATTGTTAAAATAAATTAAGTAGTGGGTGTAATAGTGATTTTATAGTTAAAATAAGTTAAGTAGTGGATGTAATAGTGTAAAGTATTGTTAAAATAAGTGAAGTAGTGGGTGTAATAGTGTTAAAACTTACTATTTTAGGAAATGTTAACAATTTATTGGGACATCCCAAAATAGAAAGTGTTAAGAATCAAAAGGGACGGAGGGAGTAACTTTTAACAATAAAATACATTATTACATCCACTACTTCACTCCACTTTTTCAAGACTTTACACTATTACACCCACTATTTCACTTATTTTAACAATAAAATCACTATTACACCCATTACTTCAATTCATTTATTTTTATTATAATTCTTGGTCTCCGTGAAAAAATCCAGTATAACAGTATAAACAACCATGGGGGACGAAGGGAGTAAAATTTAAAGAAAATTTATGTTACCTTGAACAGCCATGATTGACTACCAGTCGCCTCACACATGTATCTCAGATGTTTCGGTCAAGAATTGGCCATCATTAGTGTATTTTTCCCACATGCATACAATGAACGGAAGTTAGATAAATAAATACTCTGTAGGATTCTTCACAAACTTCTGAGAGATATATGAACGTATATGCGGTCGAATGTATATATATATAGGCCATTATTCCATGGAGACCCATTTTATGTGGAGTCCATGGAGACCCATTTTGGACCATTAGATCTAAAACACATCTGATGGTTGATAATATTCCACTAAAAAAAAAAGAAAAAATATTAAAAAAGTACCGGTAATACTGTTATACTCTCTCTCTCTAACTACACTCTCTCTCTAACCTCTCTCTCACTGAATCTCTCTCTCGTCTCTCTCTGTCGTACCTCTCTCTCACTGAATCTCTCTATCTCTCGTCTCTCTCTGTCGTATATTTCTCTCCCGTATATCTTTCTCGTATCTTTTTCTCTCTCAGATGTGTCAATTTGAGATGGATTCTTCTTCAAATCAAGTTGTTTGTGTTTCGAATCAAGCTCAAATTTCTGATTATATTGAAGCTGTGTCCACATCAGGTACAATTCGTTTTTTCCAAATTGTGATTTTTTGTTCTGTGTAGTATGATTTATTGTAGATTTTTCCTGTTGATTTGTATGTGTACTTGTTGGTTCTATAATACAATCGAAACATGTGTGTTCTTAATCAAGTAAATATTGAGTGTAGTGTATGTAATCTTTAAATTATGTATGTTATTTGGTTCTGTAATAGAATCAAAACAGTTGAGCTAGTTATATTTAGTCGGCCGTAGCTGTGTATAAGACATCTGGAACATATGGTAGATAGTTTTTGTTGGTTCTGTAATACAATCGAAACATGTATGTGCTGTAGTTTTATTTAATAAAAAATGATTCTATTCTATACTATAGAATCAAATTTGAACTTATTTAATTTTGTTTGTTTTAGGACTGTTTTGGATTTCACAGTTTAGGATGTTGTACAAGAAGTCAGTTTTTGTGATTTCAAACTATATAGTTTTAATTATATGTAGTTGATCAAATATTGAACCTAAAGGCATCTCAAGTAATTAGCATCCAATTTTTTTGTTAGAGCTACATTTTCATGTGTATTATTTTAGCGTCGCAATGTCTAGTTTTTGTAATCATTTGTACGGGCTGTGTAGGCAAATATAAACAACTCTATTTTAAGCAAGTTCAAACCTGATGTACACTAATTGCATCTCTGCCATTTGTTACTCAGTCTTTTACTTGGTTTTTTTACATTATCATAATATTGAATTCAAGGTTTTGAAACATATGTTCCTGATCCTGACTAACATTTTTTAATGGTTTATTTTTGTCTTTTATTCAGTCAATGTTCCGTATACTGAAAATAGTTATGCTGTTGAACTTGCACCTGATTCCATTTGTAATGATATTGTCGAAGATTTGTTAGAAGGCTTTGACGATTCTTTTAGTAAAAGCAGCAAGTTATGGATTCCCAAAGTGCTTGATGACAAAGTTAGACCATACCCTGGCCTTCAATTTACCGATATTGAATCTTGTTTTCAGTTCTACACTGAGTATGGAAGGCAGGGTGGATTTGAGGTTCGGAAGTCAACACAAAAAGTCAGAAAAGGCATTATTGTTACGAAGTATATAGTTTGTTCAAAAGCAGGGCACCACGAAACTTCTATGTCAAAAAATCTGGCTGCTAAATCAGATTCGTCTCATTCGTCCAGTACTATTGATGTAAAATGTAGGAGGACTGTCACTAAGAAATGTGAATGCAATGCAAAGATAATTCTGAAGTACAGGGGCTTGAATTGCTATGCAGTTTCCTCTTTTATTGAGGGTCATAACCACCCGTTATCATCTGAATCTGACAAAGAATTTCTTCAGTCCAATCGATCCATGACTTCTTTTGAGCGTAGATTTGTTTTAGATTCTGCAAAATCAAACTTAGGCCCGTATAGAGCTCACAACCTGTTCAAGTCCATTTCTGGTTCTTACTCTTCTGTTGGTGCAACTGCCGTGGATTTTCAAAATTGGATGAGGGATATTAAGCTTTACATTGGTCAGCATGATGCTGACATGTTGCTTCAAAAATTCGAAAATAAACGTGACACATCAGATGGAGGCTTCTTTTATGAATATCAGACAGATTCAAATGGCCACCTAATTCGCTTATTCTGGTGTGATGTTCGAGGTCGCAGGAATTATGATGTTTTTGGAGATGTTGTGTCTTTTGATGCAACATATCGTACAAATAAGTAAGTTTTTATATTTCCTTTTCATTCAATCATCGTTCAGTCATTCACATATATCACTGACTATGTTATTTATTTATTTGCATTACAGGTATAGTATGGTTTTTGTTCCATTCATTGGGGTCGATAATCATTGGAAGAGTGTCACATTTGCATCCGCTTTGCTTAACCAAGAGACTGCACCAAATTTTACATGGGCATGTGAGGCTTTTCTAAAGGCTTTTACACGCCCTCCAAAATGTATAATAACGGATCAGTGTCTTGGGATGAAAGTAGCGATTGATACAACATTTCCCCGTGTTATGCATCGATATTGTATGTGGCATATCATGCAAAAGTTTCCAGCCAAGGTACATGAATTCTTAAAAGTTTGAATTTTAAAACAAAATTAGTATTGATTTTCATATTTTGGCGTTTTTCTTATGAGTTTATGCTTCTTTTTTTAAAAAAAAAAAAATTGTAGATTGGTCCTGTTTTTTGTACGGAGTCTGGTTTGATGAAAGCACTTAATAAGCTTGATTTAAATAGTTGTTCTATTGCAGAAGCAAATTTTGCCAAATTTTGGTTATATTACATAAGCACAATTCATACCTTTCCATTTATACACAAAACTGGTTCTATTACAGAATCATAGTTTATACCTTACGATTTGTACACAAAATTGGTTCTATTAAAGAACCACAAATACAACACATGTAGTAGAACAAAATTAGTTTTGGTTTTCATATTTTGCGTTTTTCTTATGAGTTTATGATTTTTTTTTGGAAAAAAAAATTGTAGATTGGTCCTGTTTTTTGTGCGGAGTCTGGTTTCATGGAAGCGCTTAATAAGTTTGTTTGGTCGTCACACTTGACGGTTGCTGAATTTGAAGAAGGTTGGGATGCAGTGCTTAAGGAATTTGGATTGACTGAACATGTTTGGTTGAAAGAAATCTATTCTATTAGAGCCTCATGGATTCCTGCCTTCTTTAGGGACAAGCCAATGGGAGCATTACTGAGAACAACATCAAGGTCAGAAAGCAGCAACTTCTTCTTTAACCATTTTGTCCAAAAAGGTGACACACTTTCAGAGTTCTACTTGTGTTATGAGAGTGCCATTGACAAACAGTTTCATGATCAAAAGAAACTGAATAATACTGACTTGAATTGTATTCCACAACCTATAACTGAGAAGGACATTGAAAAGCATGCAGCTCGGCTTTACACTCGTTCTATGTTCTACAAGGTTCAAAAACAAATAAAGGCGAGTTGTTATCATATCAGTCTGGCAGGCCAACCAACGGTTGTCGATGGTGTGAATAAGCACATAGTTCGTGATAAAAGTTTGAATGGGAAGTTTTTTGAGGTTGTCTTTTCTCCGTCGACAAATGATGTAAGCTGTTCTTGTAAGCTTTTTACTAGAGTGGGTTATCTCTGTCGACATTGTTTTTACTGTTTAGGTCTTTGGGGGGTGGATGAAATTCCACATCAGTTCTTATTAAAGCGCTGGATGAGAAATGCAGATAGATTTTGCAAATTGAAGTTTTCTTCTGAAACTGAAATTAGTAGTGATGGGCAGATAATTAGAGATACATCCAATAAAATATGGAGGGAATACCAAGCTTCCTTTGATAATGTTTCCAGTAATGTAAATGGTTTACGTTATTTGTTGGATGAAATGAAGTGTTTGAGGACTAGAATTGAAGAAAAATATGAGAAGTGTCCAGTAACAAAGGATGACATGCTTCAAGAAATATTTGGTGTTAGGCCTTCAGGTTCAACTAGTGTTCGTCCGCCACTGCCAAGTAATAACAAAGGAAGCCGAAAAAGGATTCCTGGTCCTGCAGAGTTAAGTTGTGATGGTAAAAAGAGGAAATTAAAAACGTGCAAATCTTGCAAGACATTAGGTTATCATGATTCACGTAAATGTCCGAAGAAGGGGCAACAGCTTCAACAAAATCCTCCATCTCAGAGCGTTCAGAGTACATTAAATCAGTGCATGCAACCTCAACCTTCCAACAGTCAGAACGTTCATACAAATGGAATCCCCAATTCCACTAGTGAAGTACAACAAACAGGTAAGTCTTGCTCATTGTTTTATTTCCATACTACCTGGATCAAAATGAATTTTTAAGTTAATTATGTAGTTGTTTGTGCATAGAGCTTTTAATTTCAGTTGAAAGAAAAAATTAAAGTTTGCATTGTTTTCCTGCAGTGTGTGCAGAAAAAGATGGGATCTGAATCAAACACTTGCATTGAGGGAGCTCATGGAGATAAACATTGAAACTATGTTCTGTTGAAACGTTGATAAAAGATTGAAAATGTTCATTTGTGACTAATTCTCTGTATTAGAGTTTCATTGGCTAATTGAATATCTGAATCATGCCAATTTTATTTGTTTTGTATGAGCTTTTTGGTTCTTACATTGTAAAAAGACACCGTTTTGCTTGAACGGTTTTAAGCATCCTTATTACTTGATGTTCTTTGTTTTGTATATATTTTTTTCATTCTAGTTCTCTATGAAATTACTTAATCTACCAGTAATTGATAATCAAATATTTCGATTTGTAGTTTTTCCCTTTCTGTTGACTCTATAGTAGAACCAAAAGAGAAATACTTTTGGTTCTGTTGCAGAATCATGTGGATATTCATCATGAAAATATTACACATATGCAAACCACTTATATACAATAATAATTTGTACAGGAATTAAAGTTATTTACAAACAAGTACCATAATTTACAACAAAGTTATTTACAAGCAATCACTAAATAAAAGTTGGATTTTAACCAAGAAGTCTAGATTATAAAACATAATAAGCAATCCAATGTTCAGGATCACTAGTCGACCTCCATGTTGCTGTCATGCCCTTCATCTATATCATTTGCCCTATCTGGTGAACGAACTGATCTAATGGCTCGACGAGGCACACCTGCATAATTAGGATCACCTGCATGGCTAGCGGCAGTACTAGAGCTTTCCTCAGAAAGATTAACAAGAGGATCAGCAGAGCACTCCAAAATATTATAATCTCTCTCAAATCCTGGTTTATGAGGACATTTATTTTCAAGTTTGTGATCAGGGCTGCAACATAGTGAACATGATCCATTTTGCATGTATTCTATGGTAATTCTTGCATGCGTGAAGGTTTCATCAATACCAGGAACTACAAGAATGTGTTTTGGCCTAGAGTGCATATGACTCATTTCGAGACATATCTTGGCAGAATATCCTGTCTCATTTCTGGCAGCGGTAGTCCAGGTACTAAGCCCATCATTGCGGATGACTGTACCTAATGCCTCAGCAATATATGTAAGCCCTTCCACGGACCAATATGGCCTTGGAATATTTTTAATGTTCACCCACTGGGTACAAGTATCAAGGGTGTATTTGATGGAAGGATATTTGTGAATTATAGGACCAAAAACAAAAATCTTCCCTTCTACATTTACAGGCCCTAGAGAGATGACCTTGTCCCTTATTTCTTCATTGTCAAATTTAAAATAAAAGAAGCCCGATTCATCAAAATTTATAAAATTAAAACCCCAAGATGCAAACCTTGATGACATGAACTGTTGTACCATTTGAAGGTTAGACTTCTTATTTAAAGCATGATCAACAAAATAGCCTAAGCAACTAAGTTTCCAGGCCTTTTCAGCATTTACAAAGAATTGTAATGGAGGATGGACGATTGTGGAACAATTATAGGAAGAGCAGTGATAAGTGTTGTGAATATCATTGCCTGATTCATTCGAAATAGCATCAAAAAGCGAACATTTATAGTAGTCTAATGGAGTTATACCTTTTGATTCCAAATCAGAAAAAAATTTATCCCTTGCAGAATAGCGAGATTTTGCATGCATAACCCTTTCGACAGATGTTGGTGTTATCCATGATTGAAGTTGTTCAATCGGGACTGGTTGAATGGGATTTTGGACTCCAAAATCAGCCACAGGGTGGGCCTCAATCCTACGACCCTCAAGAAACCATATTTCCTTACTTGTTGATGATGAACTGCCATATTTTTCCAATGCTTTGGATGATGAAGCCATATTGTACAGGGTATAAATTAGGGGTAGTTTCTTTTGTTGGTTTTTTATGAGAAAGAAATGATGTGGCGGTTTGTATTTGTAACTGAAAATGAAACTTTACTTATATAGCTGTTCAATTCAAAACATGAGTCGTGACTCATTCGTACAGTTTTTATACTTGATTTACATTGAATTTAATGATTCTATTGTAGAACCAGTTTCAAAATTTGGTCATTTTTCTTAATCTTTTCCCATCCTAATCCTTGGTTCTACAATGGAATCAATACTCAAGTATTTTTTATTCCAATGTAGAATAAAATAACCAAATATCAAAATTAGGGTTTTAGAAACATTCAGAATGACGAATAAATCGTATACTGAATTAGGGTTTAAGGTTTAGAGTTTAGGGTTGTTTACAACCCTAAACTCTAGACTTTAAACCCTAACTTTTCCTGGTTTTTAAAAAATCGGGGCTGGTCCCCGATTTTTTAAAAACCAGGCCGCCGGACTTATTAAGCAAACTCAATTTTTAAATTTTTATCTGTGTTCCCTTATGGCTTCAAATGTTAACTTTTTGGGTTCAACATTTGCATTTTGGGTTTTAGAAACATTCAGAATGACGAATAAATCGTATACTGAATTAGGGTTTAAGGTTTAGAGTTTAGGGTTGTTGGTCCCCGATTTTTTAAAAACCAGGCCGCCGGACTTAGTAAGTAAAATGAATTTTTAAATTTTATCTGTACCTCCCCTAGGGGTTCAAAAGTTAACTTTTTGGGTTCAACATTTGCATTTATATTTGTTCTGAGTTGTAGTAAAATTTAAACATCATGTTAAATTTTTTACTCTTTTTTTGGAATCTATCAACTAGTAGTCTTTTTACTCTTACGTAATTTCATCAACTCTGTTTTCTTTAGCAGTTTTCAAATTTATTCTAGTTTTCAAATTTATTCTTTAGAATTTTGTTTTGGCAAATGTGACTCTGAGATACTTTGCCAAGTTGAAGTTTGACTGTTGAATTAAAATGTTACTTTTGATTCTATTGTAGAACCAGGTAGATAGTAATTTCCCTCTATTGTTTTTCAACATAGATTTTGGTTCTCCAATGCAATCCACAATCAAGTATTCTTCATTCCAATGTAGAAATAAAATGGGGACTACAAAACCAGATTAGTTTTATAATTTAATTTTTACATTTATACAATGCAAATGTAAATATAATTTTTGGTTCTACAATGGAATCAAATCTCAAGTATTGTTGATTCCATTGTAGAATTCTGCAGGCTATAAGTTGCACCTTCCACATACAACTGTCCTGTAATGGCATTGTGAAATTCCATTTGCAGAATGCACATTACGATAACAGGACAATTATATATAGGTTACATTAAAATTTTGATTGCACACCATCAAAATTTGTTTCCCACAATAATCATAAAGATAATCATTGTTAACTACAATACTATAAGAAGAAAATTAATCCAGATTTCTTTAAATTTTTATTTTACTACTGTTAACAAGGATGCACACATAATCAAAGCATCTAATTCATCCAATTATCACTTCCAATTGTCATTGTTGATGCATAGACTTGATCTCTTTGAACATCTTGTTCTTGAAATAATTGATCGGCGAGTATATTATCTTTGCAGCATATATCTGTCGTGCTCTCTGTAGCTGCCTTTTTTGCATGTTGTCCTGCACCCATATTTAAAAATTAGTTCCCCATTTGTTAAAATTCAATATAAAGAGTGAACTCAACTTGGACTGAAAAACAACAATTCAATTCGAACAACATAAAGAGGACTAAAAACACTAAAAACAGCCAACCATTCAGCACTTTCAACTAAGCAATTTAAATTTGGACTATACAGCAACTACATCTCAGTCGACTACAACTCGACCATCATCAAAATAGCACAACTAAACATTCAACACCAATCAAACACCAGTCAAAACTCAGTGACACGTCAACGAACTCAAAACTCATACAACCGAACGACTCAACAATTTACAAACTCGAGAACTCTACTCTACTGCAAACTCAGTGAGAAACCAGCAAAAAGAAAAAAAAACACATTATGCCTAAATACCAGACACAAACAAGAAATACAAGACACTCAGCCACTAAACCACTAAACCAGCGAACACAGTTAACTTGGTAAACTTAAACATCAAACGAAAAGAACTCGGACATTGAACGAACAACACAGAAAACGGAGAACGAAAAGAAACTCAAAAAACAACGATTTAGAACAAGAGTAATCCAGAAAATCGAACAAAACGTTGAAAAGAAAAGTATAATTAAACTCAAAACCAAGCTGAAAATCGGTGAAAAATAATAGGAGAAGAAGAAAATTACTTACAATTTCAGCTGAAAATTTGCAATCCCAGGATTTTATCCCATTTCCCATGTACGTCTCCATGTGGTTCATTGCAAACACTCCAGCTTCTGAATTCTTGTTCTTTGTCTGCCATTTCATTTGTAAAAGTGTCATGGTAGCATTCCTTATTTGCTGGCTCTTCCTTAGGCTATGCTGTTCCATGTACTTTGAAAAATTCTCTTGCTAACATTTTATAAAACTATATTAGTTGATAAGATGAAATGGAATAGGTATAAGGTACTTTGTAAGGTCATAAACTTACCAAATTTTGTGGGATTCCATTGTAGAATGAAAATATATCTCCCCCATATCTATTGTCTATTATCTCAGCTGCAACATTCTTCAAGTTGAAACAAACCACATAGATATGATTTGAATAATGGATGGGGAAGAAGATCTGCATATTAGTCTATAGGTCAGAATCTGGCATATAAATCAAAAAAATAGAATTACACAATAACTGTTGTAGAATTTACCACATCGACATCAGTGATTTTAACTTTATGCTTGTGAAGAACTGAATCCAAATTTATACAAAATTTCATAAAGTTCAGAGCATCGTCGTTTTTTTGGCCTCCAACCACATTCCCCATCTACCGAATCAATTTACAAAATAATTATTAGTACTTTCCAAATCATGCGTGGGCATAAAAACACAATTTCGTATCAAACTTAGAAACCATTAAAAAGCACCAGTTAAAATATCATAATAAACTCTTTAAATGTTTTACCGTGGTCAGTGTGTTGCAAAAAAATCTACGAGGAGAGTTGGAAGATCTGTATTTCCCATCCTCGTTTAGAATGCACGTATACACATCTACGACATTAAAAACAATTTTCTTCTCGAGTTGTAAGCTTTGAATGTGGTGCTTGAAACAACTAGTACCATTCCAGAAGAAAATATCATCCCTGGTAAATGAATAATCATACATACAATCAACATAAAGAACAAATATGCAATCAACAAGTAAGCAAAAACAAGGTAAATTGCTATTCTACAAGAGCAGATAAGAATTCTTTCATTTTGTGTAAATTATACTTACATAGCTCCTTGCCGTGTTCCATTGATCCAATTCCAAACTTCTTCCTCTTCTTTTGTACATCTTGGTCGGTTGAAGTCGATTGTTCGATCTAGGAATGGCGATTTCTGGAATTCTCCCACCTTTTGCTCCCTCCTTAATTTGTTTGCACCAAACTCTATTTGCCTGGTAGATTTTCTTTTAAAAAGATCATCATCAACAATTTGGCCTCCTATATATAATTCCCCTAAAAAGTCGTCTATATCGACTAATTTATTATAAGCTCTGTCATGTTCAGGAAGCATTAAAACGTCGAATGTTTTCCAATCGTTCTTGGTGAAATAAGGCCATTCGCTGTTTTGCGGGGGAAAAAAAATTTACTTTGCTAAGAAATTCCTTGCAAAGAAACACATAAAATTTGCAACCAACATAAATAGCATTACCTTTCTACTTCGGTGCTTGATAACTGATCCATCTTTGCAAGCTTCTGTCCATATTGTTTCAGCTCTTCATTATTTGGAAAAAGTACCCTCGCCTTTGCCAAATTATCAGAGCATATTTTCTTCACCTTCTCGAGTTCATTAAAGTCTTTCTGGACTCTTGACAACATTTCCTAGTAAAGTAAAAAAAAAAAAAAAACAGTTTTTAGATAACAAGACTATAGATAATGTGAAACTATTGATAATGTGGGAATGATAATGTGGAACTAGTGAGTCTATGGAGAATTGAAGAGTACAGTAAAAAATAAAGGCATAGTGTTGGTCCTAGTGGACCAACACTGACCATATAATAAAGGAACGGGAACAGGATGATATTGGCAGACTACATATAATGTGAAATTAGTGATGTGTAGATTGTACCTTCTCTTTAACTTTATCAGATGTATCATGTGTATTTTGTATGTCTCTGGTTACAGACATGATACAATCGTTCACTTCATCTCCTTGCGAAAAATTCAAAGTTTTCTGTACCCCTCTAAGAGTTTCTTTTGGAGTTCTCAAATCGTCACCATATCCAAATTCCTAGAAGATATGATATAACCAGATTAAATATGATAAATTAAATATAGCAATTCTATATAATTTAAAGCAGGTGGTAAAACTTAAGATTCCATAATAGAACCATAATTAAATATGTAAAAAAAAATTGTTCTACAAAAGCATTATAGAAAACAAGCCTATAGAACCAGATAAAATATTGTGATTCTCTTTAATATTAACCTAGCTACACCTCATCATTCTATAACAGAAGCATATTTAAATATGTTACTTTATGATTCTCCAAAAGCATTATAAAAAAAAAACAAGTCTATAGAACCAATGTATTTATATTCAGGATATTAATGTGTTATAAATTAATTATAAAAGTTCCGAAAGTACTAATATTCAGGGTATTAGAGTTATTAGCATAGCAGATACAACGTACTAGAGGGACAAATATGTAAAGACATTTTTATAAATATTTACCTGACAACTTACATTCTCAGCAAATACCTCGGCGTGCACATTTCCTTTCTCAGCATAATCCCAGTTACCATCAATATCTCTGAACATCTATTTTTTACATGACAAGTTTTATGATTAGTCACTCACCATGTTAATCCTAAATACTACCGAATCAATGTTATAACCATTAAAAACTGATTCTATTACACAAAACTGGTTCTATTACAGAACCACAAATAAAACAGATTAAACAATAATAATAACTTGAAAAGGAACAGAATAAAATTTACCTTGCTAACTGTTCCTTCATCATGCTGGATAAAATGGGTATCACGTCCCTCTTCCTCTTCAGCAAAATCACCATCAATGTGAGTATCTCCAAGTTCCTTTTTTCAAATTTGCATGAAATTTGTGAGCAAGTTGTATTGTAATTTTATTCTACACACCAATACCTTAATTCTCTAATCATTCAACAGGTTCTTAATATACTCACAAAAAAATATACTACATCATGAACTACGGTCTACGACAACTATAATTAAATTATACATGCTCAACAGGTTCTTCATTATCCTTCTGATTAACATGTTCTTCACCATCCTGCTCAACAAATTCTATACCATTCTGATTGAATTTGTTTTCATGTCTTGGCTTCTCGATCTCAATCTGCATTATTGTGTTTTTGAAAACGATTAACATGCATATATCAGAATTATTCTAAGTAAATAATCTTTTGAACCAGAAAATTACACTTACGATTTCTCCTTTGCCAAAAGTATGGTCAAGCATTTCAGCTCTGTTTCTATCCCTTACCCTTGAGTTAAGCCATCCAAGGTAAGCTGGATATGTCTTTTCTACGGTTACTAGACGATTCTCTGTCCGTGTAAGGTAGAAATACTACAAAGTACAGACAGGACACTAATGCATTAGCTCACATTACAAATTAAAAAGTGCTTTTAACAAATTAATCATACACCAAAATGATTTTTACTCACCAGTAGGAATACTACGGAACCGGTGTAGAACTGAGTATTTGGATTTTTCCACCAACTCTCATGACTTGATTTCAAATTTTCTATAACTGGTTTGCACCAGTTATAGTTCTTCGCATCGTCGTAATTGCCGCAGAATTTCAAAACTTTTGGGCAGACAAAGGATGTTTTGTTTGATTTAATGAACAGGTTTGTCATAAGCACCATGAAGTTTTGCTTGAAGTTGTCGTCCGCCACCATCGATGCTTCAATTTTCTGACGGACGTCCTTCTCGGTAATCCTACTTGCTGCCTTCCCCTCAAACTGCTTTTTCCATTCTCTCATCCTTTCGTTCTCACCTTCAAAAGAAACCTCAAGTGCTCCTCTTGGAAGACCTAGGACGTCAACCACGTCTTCTTCTTTCACTTTCAATCTACGGCCAGTATGTAAAGCCAAATATCCCATATTATGGTCATACCACCATAAACAGTTCACTGCCAGAAACTGCGGGAATGATTTGCCCTCCATTGAGAAAGACAACAAGTGACCGAATCCTGCTTCTTTAACCCATTCTTTTTGAGCAGCGGACATCCCTTCAACCACGGCTGTGAATATAGATGGGTAAGCTCTCAAATTAACTTTCTTTGGGTCCTCAGAATTGCTTGCATTTACCACATCTTTCTTTGCCTTCTTGACTTTTTTCTTACTTCCCTGATAGAAAGAAAAAGGGGGAAAAAACAATTATTAGTTTGCATTTTTTCTGACATCAATGGAAATGCATGTATGAGCTATCTTAAATACCTGGACTCTAGCTTTTCTTTTTTTCGGCAAGGCTGTCCCTCTTTCAAAATCGCTATCATCATTATCATTAATGATAGTAGACGATTTTCCTTTCTTTTTTGCTGCTGGAGTTGGTTTACCCTGATTAATGATGTGAAAAAAATGTCATTGTATATCAGTTATACTTTATTCTACTATAGATCCAAGTTTTTTTTGGATTCTACTGCAGAACCATAAGCATAAAAATATGTAATCATAATTACTTCATAGTTTTAATACCTGGTCTTGTTTTCTCCTTTTCTTCTTCACTTTAGAAATTTCAACGATCTGTATTTTCACAAAGGTAACATATTATGAAATAGGTACCAATTATGAAAGTTAACATATTATGTCACAAAGGGAAAATAGCCTTAGCAATTACCTCAGGGTCATCAGCTTTAGCGTGAAAATCAGAAACTCCAATTACCTCAGGGTCATCGAACTGATTATCCACTGAACCTTTTCTTTTATTTATTCTTGGAGTCTTTGTTGCCCTCACTTTCCTTGGCCGTTTTTCAGGAGGACTTTGTTCCAATTCAGTTTCATCATCACTTTGTTGTTCTTCAACTCTTTCTTCATCTTCGAATATTTCTGGTTCTTCAACCCTAATGGCTTCTTCTTGTTCTTCGGGCATTCTCATTAGCCTCGGTGATTTCCTCTGTTCTTCACCCAACTTTGATTCATCACAATCAAAAACTTCTTCATTTTCTTCGCGCACAGCCATTAGCCTTGGCGATTTCCTTACACTTCCAGATGTTCCAAATTTTATTCTAGTACTCTCAACAGAAACTGGATTAATATCTTCTTCACCTATTAACAAAATAAATCATGTGATACACAATAATGTAGAAAAATTCAACTGAAATAACAATAAACAAACTGCCATTCAAAATGAATCCTTACATGTAGGTGTTGGCACCACTTGTGAGTCTTGTTTTTCTTGTGAGCTCTCTGGTGTGTATAAAACCAATGCACGAAGAGCATCACTTGCTAGATCCGGTTTAGTAGCTGCTGGGCTTTGGATTAAGTCATTCTTGGCTTTGTAATCTTTGTCAATTCCACCTGCTCCATCTAGAAAAATTGAGATTTTTTAGTATGCAGTTACATTATGGTGTACTAAAGTTAAAAATTCACCATCAAGGACTTCATTTAACCTTTGTCAGTTGCTTCTAATGATGATCAATAAAGATAAATATGTGATACCTTTTTCATCTTCTTTTTCCAAGTCTTTGTCCTCGTTCTGTAGTATAGGATTGTCCACTTTGTTTTGTTTCTGTGAGCTTAATGAATCAGGAATATCAATGAACTCTTCTTCCAAAATTCTATCTGCACATTCATCACAACAACAGAGAATATATTACATATAAAATTGGAACATGAAAATGTCATTTTAATAGAAAATATATTCTTCCACACCTTTGTCCTTGGGTCTGAATCTAATTTTGAATCTCCTATGTTTCTTCTTTTCAACTTGTTTGTCAACTAAAATCACAGAGTCTTCCAAACTCCCATCATTGGACTTCAAATCCATATCTGTTGCTTTTCTTTCATCCACCAGAATTGATTCTTGTTCTAAAAACATTCCTTCATAGAATGACTTGAGTTCAGCGTCATCAAACCAGTCCTCGTTCATCTGTTAAGAGTGTAGTTTATTAGAAAACAAACAAATATTAAGTTTTTAAATGAAAAAGAAAATAAAGTAATCAACTTACAAATCCTGGGTAATGTTCAGCTATGTTGAAATGAGCAGGACACTCTAACAGGAATTTATACAAATAATACAGGACATAGTATCCACACTTGGTACCATCTTTTTGTTGAGGAATTTTTGGTATGAAGAGAGGGATACCAAGAATTTCATCAGATTCTTCCTTCTTTACATTTTTGAATAAATCAAAAACGAACCTGAACAAATAAAATTTATTAGTTAACATCTAAAATTATAGCTAACAGAGTACATTAAATAATTCCTAGTATTCCATACTTACTGTCTTAGCAAGGGCTCCTTTTTATTTGGTCCTATTCCATGTAGTGAGTCCAACAGAAGCATACAAGGACTCCTTAGTTCAGAACCCATTTTCTCACCGATATTACAGATAACAAGTAAATTCCAGTGGTTTCTATTATTAAACAACAATAATTTTTGTTAGAACTAATCAAGACTCTGAATGCTACGAATAACATGCCAAAATTTAACTAATACTTACGCTTCACAAATTGGAATAAAGATATATCTGCTTTGGAAAATATTTCCAACAGATTTCAACTTCATTGCTTTCTCTCTGCTACCTGAACCCTTCTTTTTTTCATACTTAGCAAACCATAATGGGTCAAAGTACATGCATCCTAATTTTTTTTCACTCGGTATTTTTTCCCATAAGAGTCTACATAAACATGATGAGATGAACAAATTAGGTATAAAAAAGACATATGAGATGAACATGATAAGATATAAAACAGTTACACAGACATAAAAAAGAATGATTTTATAGTTTTATTACCTTTTGTATTCTTCGAAATTAAGTGTGCTTAATTCTTCATCCAAATTAAGCGTGCTTAATTCTTGTTTATCAACAGGAATGGTCATTATTGACTTTGAACCCCTTGCTTTGAATATAAATTTGCCCCGCAAGCGGTTGCTAGAACGTGAACCTAACAAATTTTAATGACAACTATAAATATATATGTTTCGACAGTAGAATCAAATGGAAGCATATATTCTAAATACATGTATACATTAATTTCTCGGTTCTACTATGCAACCACATTATAACACATCATATCAGAACATATAGATCGGAACATACAGATCGGATTGGAACATCAGACCAGAACATACAAATGTACACAAACATTGAAATCTACAAATTGTTGTTCTACTGTAGAACCAACTTTCATACCACCAAATATTCATGAAGCTATAAAACAATCTTAATCAGTCAAATCTACTAAAATTTGGTTCTGTGTTAGAAGTTTAATTGTAAAACAAAATTATAATACCTAATTATTAGCAATGTAGTCTAACTTTCAACAGCAAACACCATTACCGAACGACAAGTACACTACCCTAATTTTTAGAAGCACATGAAGAGACAAACCTAGTAAAGTTTGGTTCCATTACAGTTAGAGTACATTGTTGTTCTGTAATAGTACTATCTAATAGTACATTGGTGTTCTGTACAGTTAGAGTACATTGTTGTTTTGATTCTACTACATAATCAAAACTTAAGCAAGAAAAAACGACTTTAAATAGATAAAGCTTCTATAGTACAATCAAAAAATCAGAAACACATAAATATGCTTCAATAGTAGAATCAAAATCTAGGCACAACACATACATGAGATTGAAAGCCTGATATTCATGCGATTCTACTATACAAGCTTTATACAGCTACAAATACAAACATGTGTTGTACGGTAGAATCAAAAACTACAAGTAGACAAATAACCAATAACCTTCTATAGTAGAATCAGAAATTCACACAAAACAAAAATGAAACGAAAGAATATCAACATAAATAAAATTCTATAGTAGAATCAAAATACACAAATTATTACCAATTACTTATTAATTTCGAATTCTACTATAGAATCATTCTGTTGTGATTAAACAACTGGTTCTATTACAGAACCACAAATACAACAGAAATTTTGGAATTATTACAGAAACATAATTTATTCCTTACAATCTATACACAAAACTGGTTCTATTACAGAACCACAATATTATAACACAAATTTTGATTCTATTATAGAAACACAAATTATTCCTTACGATTTATGCACACAAATGGTTCTATTACAGAACGAAAACATTACAACAGATGTAGATAAATATGAAAATAACTGTAAACTCGCATTATATTACCGAATCAATGTTATAATCAACAAAGACTGATTGACATCAACAAATAACTATAGAATCACTATAGAACCAGATCTATTTAAGCATGCATATACATTTTTTAAAACAAAAACAGCTAATAATACCTATTCTTCTCGGAAACATTTGTATCTGTATATCTGATGCAGATTAACCTGAAAATTACAATTCAAAACCCTAAATTAAAAAGTGAAAATAACACATGTACAACAGATGTAATAACACATGAAAATAAGTGTAAACTCGGATTATATTACCTAATCAATGTTATAATCAACAAAAAGTGACTGACATTAACAATCACTATAGAATCACTGTAGAATGAGATTTAATTAAGCATGCATATACATTTTTTAAAGCAAAAATAGCTAATAATACAAATATGATTCTATACTAGAATCAAAATACAAAAAACAAAATGAAGCCAAAGAATATCAAAATAACCATGATTCTATAACAGAATCAAATTACACAAAACACAAAAAACATATCAGATCTGATTGTATTCTACTGTAGAATCATATAACTACCAATTACCTACTAATTTCGAGTTCTAGTATAGAATCAAAGTTTGAATTAGATAAAAAAATTACCTATTCTTCTCCCAAACTTCATTTTCGAGCTTAGAAATTAACAAAATGCTAGTTAGATTATGAATAAAACTCTAAAAAAATTACAGAATCATTACCTAGATGATTAGATTTGAAGATGAAATCACGATTTGAAGCTGTATTCTCCGTTTGCGACGACGTACGAGCTTAGCTTGTATGTATCGTGTGTGTATTTCCAGAGAGTATTGAGCTGAGATGTGCGTGTTAGTTGTAACCGTTTTATCCTTTTTCCGTTTTTTAATTTCTTTTTGTTTTTTATTGTTTTAATCACAGCCGTTGGTTGATTTAATGGTCAGATGATGGGTCTCCACATGTACTCTATCTAACTTGGGTCTCCCTAGAGTGTGACTCATATATATATATATGGTCTTACTACACTACAAACTAAAATTACCTGCAAACTAAAAATTAAACACTAATCCAACATTTCATGCTAATCTAATGATCAAACTAGGTGTACCCCAATACAAAAAATGCTTAAAATACTTGGCTCTATCCAACAAAAAAAAAAATCATTGTTCACGTGATGACGTGGCAGTGGATTTCACTGGTTAACGGTGCTTCGCACCTTCTTGTACGGCGCTTCGCGCCTTTATCATTTTAAAGTTGTAAGGAATGACAATCAATGGTAAAGGCAATAGACGATTGACGGGTGTGTCGAGGGCCTTCGGCCCTCATGACTACCTAACTCATCCGTTTACTGTCTTAAATGCTTCGCATTTCCACGGCAAGATTATTTTTTTTTTTTGTTGGATAGAGCCAATTATTTTAAGCATCTTTCGTGAAGGTACCCTTGGCGGGAAACTTAGAATAGATGAAATATAATTAATTTAGTGTTAGTTTGTATTTAAGGATTGGTTTGTATTTGAGCAAAAGCCTATATATATATTATAAATTAGTGAGTCAGTATCCATATTTAGGTTTGGAAAAGATTTTCTATTAATTTTGACTGGATAATCCATTTTTAGGTTTGGTATCCATATTATGTTTGGGAAAGATCCAAATTCAGGACCCATTGTTAATTAAAGAAAGTTTGTATATAAATTTAAATACTATTGACATATTCTCTTAATATTTATGGTAAGATTATTAATGAAAATTTGGATAAATCTTTTAATTTTGGTAAGCTTATTAATATATATATCACATAACAGTTAATAGATATGGAAAATCTAAATAATTTTATCTTTGATTGCTTTTGTTATAATATAGAAAAATAATATTTCATTAATATTATTTCTTTCAATATTAATTTATTTGATCTTAAATATAAAGTTATTTTTTTTATTTAATCATTATTATTATATATCATAATTATTATAAAATTTAAATTTAAACTACCGTATGCATAGCACGGCCTATAATCTAGTATTAAAATAATAATCTCTTAAACCTAAAAAGTATAATTACCTCATAAAAGAGAATTGTGCATGTATATGAAAAGCTAAGCCATGTATAGAAAAGAGTAACACCTAGATTAAAAGAGAATATGCATGCAAAAAGGAAAAATAAACAAAGAAATAAAGGAGCAAGACTCTCTTCCCCTTTGCTTGTATTGGAATATACTATGCTGAAGAATTGACTTATTATATAGAAAATCTATTATATATATAATACCACAGCATGTACTATTTTAATCCATCCTAAATTATCATGTTAACCCTCTACATTCATTAATGCACATCAATTAAAATTCATATTTAATATGTGCATTCATTAATATACATTAATCCATCCTAAATTACCATGTTAACCCTCTACATTCATTAATACACATCAATTAAAATTCATATTTAATATGTGCATTTATTAATATACATTAATTAATTCGTATTTAATACTATCTACTTAATTATAACACTTTCGTTACATTGCAATTAACTAAGCATTCGAAGAAGTTTGTGTCTCGCACGAGTATAGAAGCCTTGGAACTCATTATAATTGAAGAAATAATATTGGAACATTAACTTCAGATTGCTAACTACATATTTTTTCTATGCAATCTACAGATTTTGTGTACTGTAATTTAGTATTTTTATTACTCCCTCCGTCCCTTTTGATTCTTAACACTTTCTATTTTGGGATGTCCCAATAGATTCTTAACATTTCCTAAAATAGTAAGTTTTAACACTATTACACCCACTACTTCACTTATTTTAACAATACTTTACACTATTACACCCACTACTTAATTTATTTTAACAATAAAATCATTATTACACCCACTACTTCATTTATTTTAATAATATTACATCCACTATCTTGGTTTCCGTGCAAAAAGCAAATGTTAAGAACTCATTGGGACGGAGGGAGTACTTAATAAAAATGTGTCTAATATAATATTTCTTAACACTTTCTTGGCCTTGGCGCACTACTTGACATTTTGTCATATCAAATACAAGAAATATATGACGATGAGCACTTTGGAAAAATAAAGAGTGCATTTGAATGTTTTAACCAAAATGGAAGATCTTGAAACGAGAATAAAATTAACATTGATTAAAAAGGAACGCGCTAAACTAAAAAATTTTTTAATCATCACAATATCAATTTCTAATATTAATATCAAAACGTAACGAGAAAAACTGCAATATCAATTATAAAATAGAACAATCCCGTGCCTTGCAAGGGAATTGAAGCTAGTTTAATTTTAATATAGAGAGCGGTACATAAACAATTCATTTTCTAATTGAATTATATATGTAAAAAAGAATTTTAATTGCATATATTTTTTACAAATTTAAAAATATTTTCTATTTCGAATATATTTATAGTTCTAATTATTACAATTTTTGCATGTGTATTTTACAAATTTGAAAATATTTTCTCTTTCTAATTTGTTAGAAAAAAAATTCTAATTGTTACCGTTTTTCTACCTAAAATTTAGAATCTTAAAAGAGGAAATTTAATTTTTTATATTTAGAATTGAGGAGCTCTAAAAAAATAAATATATATGATTCGAGCGATTCTAGAGCTCCCGGGATTCTCCTTTATAAGAACGTAGAGGAGCTCTAAATATAATATTTTTTTTCTATTTCGAATATATAAATTATTCTTCCCTACAATTTCGAAAACCTTTTCTATTTCGAAGATGTAACTTGAATTATTATAAAACCTTTTCAATTTCAAAGATGTTTATGTTAATATTGTTAAAAAAAAATGAAGTTATAATTCCTTTTTTAAAAATTCCAAAAATTAGGATCTAGAAAATCAAGTTTTGATTTTAATTATTTAAAATAAAGGAACTCTAGAAAAATAAAATCATAAAATAAGAGGTATGCAGACATGGTTTTTTTTTTTGTTTTTGGTAATCCAGCTTCAGTTCACTCGCATAGTCGCATTCCAACTAAACACCGGATAATTCTTAACAAAACATAATATACATAATTACAAAGCTCAGAGTACTCTATCGTGTTAAATATTACATGTTCACTGTATCCGTTCAAAACAAAGGAATATCTTTCTGCATGCACTAAACTCTTTAGCTTGCAATGCTTAACCAAAGCGTTTTTTGAAAAGTTGATGTCTCTTAGTTGGATCCTTGGGCTTGCTTCTCATGTGGCCTTTGTTTCGTCCCATGTTGTACTCCATGTAAATCTTTCCATTTGCTCCTGACATGTAACTCATAGACCCCATGGAACGACGGGCTTTTTGAAGGGATACATCATCTGTATCCTCGTCTAGTATCTCCAAACCAAGTTGATCATCACCTGCCGTTAGTACCTTTGTAAGAAGTTTATTTTGGTCATCAAGACTATAATAGCTCAGCTCTGGTCCTGCATCGGGTGGAGGCAATCCCGTAATTACCTTAAAACTGTACCCTTGATCGATGAGAAATTGCTGCCTTTTTGTCGAGTAGTACATTTCTTGTGTATCAGTTGATACTAGGGAGTAAAAGAAGGCATTGTACTCCTCTTTACCTCCTGCCATTCGATCTTGAAGCCGGCCCTTCGCCCTGAGAATACGACCAAGTCGTTGGGCTTCCTGACGCCTTGAACCAGCATGTGACGAAATCTGAATGATCACATTTGCCTCAGGAATATCAATAGAGTTATCACCGACCTTCGATAGGAAAACTGTGTTCACGTCACGACTTGTTTTGAAAGCTTCAAGAATTTTGGTCCTCTCGACATGGCTTGTGGCACCGTATATCATAGGTTTCTTTAGCTTCTTTGCATATTCTATGAGTGCAAAAAGATTGTCGGCAAATACAATTATCTTATCACGGCGTTGCTCCTCATGAAATCGAATAAGAAACTCACAAGCCCTGAACTTATTAGGGTTCATCACATATAGTGCCTGCTTTTTTTTAGAATTTTCTTTTCTCAAATATTCAGCAAAGAACTCCTTCGTCATTGGACACCACACTTCAGCACACTGAACGTTTGCAATAAATCCGCCTTTAACCAAATCCAGCCAATTTGCTTCGTACAACTTGGGTCCAATCAAAAAGTTCAAGTCCGTAATTCTTTCATCCTCACGCACAAGTGTAGCAGTTAACCCAAGTTTGCAGTGAGATTTGGTAATGCTGATGACCTTTCGAAACATGTGAGCAGGAACCACGTGGACCTCGTCCATGAGAAGCAAACCCCATTCCCTATTTCTTATTTCCTCAATAATCTTTTCAGATTCTTCAGATCGCTTCCCGCCAAATGCTACCATGTTATATGTAGTAACCACAACACCAGCATTACCACGAAATCTCTCTTTGCTATCAGATGTGAACCGGCAGATTTGATCGTCTCGAATGGTCGACCATAACTTGAACTGAGATGCCCATTGGTCCACTGAAACAGCATTGGTTGCTAAACAAAGGCAGCTCTTTTTTATGCGGGAAGCTGCAGATACACCAACTAAAGACTTCCCTGCACCGCATGGTAACACAATAATACCAGATCTAGCTCTGCCATTCCCAAACATCTTACTAAGACTCTTTTCTTGATAGGGTCGTGGATGTGCCTGAGGCTTCAATCCCATGTCAAGATCGGGATTGACGGTGTCATTTCTGAAGTCATACTCCTCGAGCATCGGATAGTTCAAAGCATTTGGCAAGCAACGTTGCTTGACATTTTCAACCTGAGCAGGATCAACTTCAAATGAGTGAGCTTCTTTCTCTTGAGCTGCAGCAGCTAATTGTGCTTCATTGAGTAACTCCTCGTGTCTTGCTTCAATTTCACCCAACGACTTGCTAATTGTGAAACCATCATCATGATTTCCCTCAGAAGATATCCTTGAACGAGATATAACTTCATCCTTGAGCAGCTTCTTCAGTACCTCGGGAAATGGTGATTCAACAAAATATCTATTTTTCTTAAGCACTAGCTTCACTTTGCCATAATTGGCAGTTGAAGCATGTATGAAGTCAATCATCTCCTTGGGAAGCTTTGTTTTCGACAATTTATTCAAAACAGATATAACAGTTTCGGTTTCAAGACCCACTGATACAGCCGCATACAACGAGTGTGGAGTCAAATTATACTCGTGCATACACTCTGGCCTGCTCACAGGTTCCGCAATTGCAATAAGAAAATCATAGGCTTGTTTGTAGAGGGGAGAGAAAGTCTCAAGAAAGATGCGCCCATCAGCGCAAGCCCATAAAGGTCTACTCGCATGATCTGGCTTGAGTTCCAACTTAGTGAAATCTCTTTTATTTTCCCCATCTTGATTCATATCTTCTGTATAGTAGGCCGCCTCCTCTTCTTCTTCAGCCCTATGATCCTCATTGGCCTTGTGCCTTTTGCTGGGTCGACCTTTTTCACCGTGGCCCATGATTCAAAATTCTTGAATTTATAAACTATTATTGTGCCAAAATTACAAACTGTACGCGTTTATAGATATCGTGTTAATTTGCTGATGAGTTTTTCAGGGGAGAAGAGGGAAGATGCTGCAGACATATGGATGGTTCTTACTTCTTAGGGGTGAAAACCCCTTTATATAGATTTTGTGTCGAGCCGAATAAAAATTCAAATAGGATTCAATTTAGTTGAGAAACAAGAAAGAAGGTAGTAATATATATTTAATTAACTTCTAAATAGGATTGAATTTGTATATTTATATTTTAAATAGGATTATATTTATATAATTATATCCTATTATATAATAAGAGTAAAATGGATAATAAGCGAGTATTACCATAGGTCAAGGCTTCGATTCTCACTAACAACATAATTATTTAATATTTATAATTCTAAATATACTAATAAAACATATGATAAAATTCACTTTTCAACATAATTAAATTTAATATTTACTAGCTTAAAACCCGTGCGATGCAATGATTTTTTTAATATTATATGATTTTTTTATTAATTTAAATTAAATTTTTTTTAAACATGAATTTTTGAGACATAAAATTTTATATGAAATGATTTGATAAATTTTATATAAATCTAATCCGTGATATTTCTAGAAAAGGAGTTATTTTAGTTAGAAAATATGTTAGTTTTTAGTTGAAAAAGGTAACCAGTTATTTGTTATTAAGTATAAAATTATTATTTTATTTTATTAAATAGAATACCCGTGATATGATTGAAAAAAGAGAGAATTTAGATATAGAAAATTAAAAAGGAAATATGTTCTAGGTGAAAAAGGTAATTGGTTAGCTTATAGTAATTATATTTAATTACCTCATTTAACTAAATACAATTGCTCGTAATGGTTTTAGAAAAGGAGAAATTTATATTTTTTGTGATATTTCTATTAAAAGAGGGATTTTAGTTAGAAAATATAGAAAAGATGGGGTCTTCGCCCTTTCTACCCACTTTTTATTGTTTCTTAACCAAAATGCCCAGATCTGAAAACAGCGCCCAAAATGCCCACCAGATACGCCTATGTCATAGGAGTATCCTCGGATACGCCTACGACAGAGGAGTAATGAGAGGGATACGCCCACCACAAAGTAGCATCCTTATGGGATACGCATGTCTGTAAGGCGTATCATGGGATACGCCGTTTGCAAGCGCATATCAGACGTAATCTGACGTCAGCTCAGAGCTCACGCCAAAACGACGACAATGGCGATTTCAATCAGATTTTTTTGTTCTCTCCGTTCTCTCCCGTACGTAACTTTCCCGTTACGTTGTACATACTGTTAGTTACAGAGGCATGCCTGTATACATCTAATAACAAGCCTAATTGTTTGTAATGCCTTGCATTACTTACATGACCTCTTAACTGAGGGAACCTCTAGTTGTAGAGTTTCTGTTTGTATTGTACTTGTAATAGGCATCAAATCCTAGTTGTGTAACTGTTCAAATAGAGTCTAGAATAATGCTTGAAAGAAGTTCCATGGTTCATGCCTCAAGCAAGGAGTTAAAGACTGCCAAATAATCACAGTTGGGATTTGAAGAAATGAAGAATTTGCCTAAGTACCAATTCGAGAAGTATATTTGTCTATTCGAGAAGTCCAGCATTCGAGAAGTCAGAGATTCGATATCTCAAGACACTATTCGATATCTCTGAATACACTGTTCGATATCTCATTCGATATCTCAGGGATTCGATATGTCTACTACTCTATTCGAGATCTCAAGAAGTCAACAAGTCAAGATGGTATTCGAGTTCTCAAAGAGTCAACAAGTCAAAGTTCCATTCGATATCTCAAAGACTCAGAAAGCTATTCGACAACTCGAGGATTCGATAAGTCAAATGCTCTATTCGACAACTCAAGGAATCCTGATGGAAAAGAGCTATTCGAGAAGTGGTTCGATATGTCACTATAACAGTATTCGAGAACTCAGAGTTATCGATCAAGTCAATTCTAGTTCTCGAATCACTTACTTAGTCACTTCTCGAATACATTCTTGGAGACAAAATACTGAAGAAATTGTACAAGTCAGAAACCTGCAACAAGCCAATGCACTTTATGGACCACAACCTGTAACGTGCTCTGGAAAGCCTACAAGGAAGCTTGGAGAGATATAGAAAAGACAAGGAGCTAAAGAAGTGGATCTAAACAGGCTTTGCAAAGTCAAATCTGTAACCGTTTGGACTCTTACTCAAAAAGGATAGACAGACTAGAAAGTAATTTGTTTAGCTACCTTATTTGTAGTAAGCAGGCTGTATCCATGTTCTATAAGGACACAGCCTCACTTCATAACTTAGCAACTTTTGTGAGTCTAGTTTTTCATACACTGTAAGCTATATCTCTCTGAGAAAAACGAAGCTGAGAATACTACCATTTGTATTCACAGATTGTAGCAACCTTTATCTAATATACATTAGATTAAAGTGATATTGTGTCTTGTGTTGTTTATTTATCCGCACCTTAATTTCTGCACACACAGGCACTTATCTGCTACACAGACTCAATCCAAGAAAAGTTCAAGAATCCATTCACCCCCCCCCCTCTGTATTCTTTTACCGTGTTCAATACTCAACAAGTGGTATCAGAGCGGGCTGTTTATTCAAAAACAGAGAAACGATCATGAGTTCGAATACACCAAAGACTACAGGAACGGTGAAGGTCCCTAAGTTTGATAAAGAAAACTTCAACCTCTGGAAGATAAAGATGATGTTGTTCATCAAAGCCTCTCATCCCTTGTATCCTGAGATTCTCAAGAATGGTCCTTTTGTTCCACAACAAGAGATACCAGAGAAGACTGTTGGAACCATAACAATCCCTAGAGCTTATGAGGCCAAGGATCCATCAAAGTGGACAGAGTCAGAAAGGGAGAAGGTTGCTCTTGACAGCCACCTCATGTTGCTCATCATTGATTCCATGGATATGTCAATGTTTGCAAACATTGCATCATGCACGTCTGCTAAAGAGATGTGGGATCACATTGAGGTGTTGTGTGAAGGGACTGATGAGGTTAAAGAAAACAGGAAACAGATACTGGTCACACAGTATGAAGCTTTCATGGCACAGCCCAAGGAAAGCATCACTGAGATGTTTGAAAGGTTTCACAAGCTAGTTACTGAGTTGCAGATGAATGGAAAGGTTTACAGCACCAAGGAGTTAAATATGAAATTTCTGTTGTCTTCACCAAATCATCTGGAGCAAAGAGTCATTTCCCTTAGAGAGAGAGATTTGAACAAAGTCACCTATGATGTACTCTATGGAGTCCTAAAGACTCATGAACTTGAGTTGCTTCAGAAGAGGGCTATCCAAGCCAACCAAGGTAGGATGATAAACACATCATGTGCCTTGATTGTCAACAAATCCATTCTGGACTTAGAAGCATCTACAAGCCAACTAAGGATAGAGGAGGTGGCAGATGATGAAGAAACTGAAGCTGGGGTGAGTGAACCTGTTGAGGAAAAGGAGGAAGAAGAAGAGGAGTTTTACACTCTGGAAGAACTTGATGGGATGGAAAATACTTCATATGCTTTCATGGCCAGAAAATTTCCAAACATCAGATTTAAAAGAAATCAACCCTTCAAACCCAAAACTCAAAACCATTCAGCCAACAAGAACAAGGCACCTGTGAAACCAAACAGAAATAAGTTCAAAACCGGTTATGTGGATAGGTCATCTGTAAGGTGTTATAGATGCAATGACCTAGGGTATTTTGCCAGTGAATGCAAGAAGCCTAAAAAGAAGGATAGAGATTATCTGGAGCTAGAAGCTAAGTATGAGGCCCTTCTGAAAAAGCAGACACATGGTAAGGCCTACATAGCTGAAGGGAAGTGTTGGGATGATTCTGAGAGTGATGAAGAGGAACAAGAATTCTGCAATTATGCCTTGATGGCCAACTCCAAGGATGACTCATCTTCATCTGATTCTCAGGTACCATCTCTCACTACTATAGACATGTCTGTTTCTGAATACAAATCCATGATTGAACAACTATCTGTTGAAATGTTTAATATTCATACTAGTATGACTGCTGCTAATGAGGAGATTGCTAAACTGTCTACTAGAAATGAAATATTAACCAAAAAGAATGAGGAACTTGAGCTAACTGCTATGCAAGTAGAAAACCTTAAGAAAGAAGTTGAATATTTGGAGAACAAGGTTCTATGTGCTAGTGAAGTAGAGAAGGCTCTTAGGGATGAATTAGCTGAGAATGAATTCAAACTTAAAACTTTCAAGAAATCATCTGGTTTAGTGCAATCCTACTGTGAGAAAATTGAAGCTAAACCTAAAGCAGCTATTGGACTTGACTATGACTCTCTCACACAAAGGAAAGGCTATGCTGTCATCGAAGAGGACACAGCTGTTCATGAGAAAGTGCCCCACATTTTGAGAAAAACTGAAAATCCAATTTTTAAGGAATCAACATTTGAAATTGATGAGGATGCCTTACTCATCAAGCAAATGTTGAATGATGAGGATGAGGCACAATCTAGTGAACAGCAAGCATCCTCTAAGGGTGAGAGTGCCAAGTCAAAGACCAAGAAGCCAGTAGTTGATAGGCCAAGACCTAAGAAGTTTGTTAAGTTTGTATCAGCTGGGAAGAGTGAATCAGGAAAGGAAGTGACTAAAAAGAAACAGAACAGAAATGGCAAGTTAGGGATTAACAAGGATAACAACTATGCTTATATGCCTAATGCCCCTAGGAAAACTTGTCAGAATTGTTTCAGTACCAATCATCTAACTCATGCATGCAAGAAACCTGTTGGTAGTGTGTCTAAACCTTTCTATGATTGTTCTGTGCCTCTAAGACATAGAGATGCACCCTTCTGTGATAAATTTGACTGTATGCCATGCAATATGAATGTTATGACTAGTTGTTTTAATTTAAGAAGACAGTTCATTGATGGTTGTATCAGTCACAATTCTCACACACACTACACAAGGTCAAAGTCTTCAAGTCCTCCTAAAGCTAGGAAGGTACCTTTGTCACCTAAGTCTGAAACCTCAGGTTCTAAGACTTCCAACAGTGACAAGAAGACTGACACTAAGAAAGTTAACAAGCATGTTGTTTATGATAAAACTGTCTCTAAGTCACATGGACCCAAACTTGTTTGGGTACCAAAGGAAAAGTAATACCTTTGTGGTTGCAGGGCAAAGAAAGTGAAAAGAAGGTCATGTGGATTTTGGACAGTGGATGCTCAAATCATATGACTGGTGATATGGCCCTGCTATCACAGTATGAGGAAAAGGCTGGCCCAATGGTTGCTTTTGGAGATGACAGCATGGGTAACACATTGGGATATGGCAAGCTGAAAGTTGGAAATGTCATCATTGAAGATGTAGCACTAGTCAAGGGGCTCAAGCATAATCTGTTAAGTGTTGGTCAGTTTACTGATAGAGGATTCAAAGTGAATTTTGACAAAGATGAATGTTTGATCACCCACAAGAAGACTGGTGATTTTACTCTATCTGGAGTAAGGAAGGGAAGCCTGTTTGTAGCCAATATGGACTCTGCAAACAAGGACAAAATTTGTTGCTTTTACTCAAAAGCATCAAATGAAGATTGTTGGCTGTGGCACAAGAAACTATCACACCTGAACTTTAAGGCCATTAATTCTCTAGTCAAAAGAGAGTTAGTGAGAGGCATGCCCACACTTGAATTCTGCCAAGAAGGAGTGTGTGAGGCTTGTCAAAAAGGAAAAATGAAGAGATCAAGCCACAAGTCAATGACAGTGACATCTGTAACCAAGCCACTACAACTTATCCATATGGATTTGTTTGGGCCTGTTAACATAATGTCACTTGGAAGAAAGAAGTATGCCCTGGTAATGGTTGATGATTTTTCAAGGTATACATGGGTAGAATTTCTGGCATCAAAAGATGAGGCTCCACAAGTAATCATTGAGCATATAAAGAAAGTTGACAAGGAAGCAAAGGCAAACAATGCAAGTGTGATTGCATTGAGGAGTGATAATGGAACAGAGTTCAGAAATGCCACACTTGAAGCATTCTGCAAAGAGAATGGCATTTCTCAGCAATTCTCAGCTCCAAGGACTCCACAACAAAATGGAGTTGTTGAGAGGAAGAATAGAACTCTAATTGAGGCTGCTAGAACAATGTTACTTGATGCAAAAATGCCCACATGTTTTTGGGCTGAGGCTGTGAGCACTGCATGCTATATTCAGAACAGAACCCTCATCAACAAAAACACTGGAAAGACTCCTTACAACTTGATGACTGGAAAGAAGCCTACACTGAAGTATATTCATACTTTTGGAAGCAAATGCTTTGTACTTAAGGACAATTCTGAATATGTTGGAAAGTTTGATGCAAAAGCATTTGAAGGAATTTTTCTTGGCTATTCTATGGAAAGAATTGCATACAAGGTTTATGTCATCAGTCAAAAGAAAGTTATGGAAAGCACAGATGTAACATTTGATGACAGCAAACTACCTGGACTAGAAGAAGCCAATGATGAAGACAAAGATCCATTGAAGTTTGATAATCTAGATGATTCTGATGAAGAGACTGGAACTAGAGTTGAAACTCAAGTTCAACAAACTCAAGTGAATAATGATACAAGAGAAGAATCTGTGCCAATCAATAGTGAAGAAACAAGCATCCAAGACACACCTGTGAGTAATGGCAACTTCACAGGGGGGGGAAATGAGGATGATCATGTTGAGGATGATGAAGCAACATCAAGGATGAGAAATCAGGCTGAACACTCAATGAAATGGGATAGATCACACACTGCAGAGCAAATCATTGGAGATCCTAATGCAGGAGTAAGGACTAGGAGAGCAACTCAAAATGAGTGCCTCTATGGATGTTTTCTATCACAAGTTGAGCCTAAGAAACTTGATGATGCATTGTTGGATCCAGATTGGATTATTGCCATGCAAGAGGAGCTGAATCAATTTGAAAGGAACAAAGTATGGGAACTTGTGCCTGCACCAAAGAATAGAACCATTGTTGGAACAAAATGGGTTCTGAAGAATAAGATGGATGAAGATGGTGTAATAATTAGGAACAAAGCAAGGCTGGTTGCAAAAGGATACTCTCAACAGGAAGGCATTGATTATGATGAGACATTTGCCCCTGTTGCTAGATTGGAAGCCATTAGAATATTCTTGGCATTTGCTGTTCATTCAAACTTCAAAGTTTATCAAATGGATGTCAAGAGTGCATTTCTAAATGGAGAGTTGGAAGAAGAGGTTTATGTGCAACAACCACCTGGCTTTGAGGATCCACATTTCCCAGAATTTGTCTACAGACTGCTTAAGGCACTGTATGGACTTAAGCAAGCTCCAAGAGCATGGTATGATACTCTATCACAATTTCTTCTTGAAAATCAATTCACTCGAGGCACATTGGACAAGACACTGTTTTACAAGAAGCATGGTGATGATATGATCCTAGTTCAAATCTATGTGGATGATATCATTTTTGGTTCTACAAATGAGAAACTGTGTGAGAAATTCTCTAAACTCATGCAGAGCAGATATGAGATGAGTATGATGGGAGAGTTGACATTCTTTCTAGGGTTGCAAGTCAGTCAAAGGAAGGATGGTATCTTTATCAGTCAAACCAAGTACATCAAGGATTTATTGAAAAAGTTTGACTTGGAAGATTGTTCACCTGCCAAGACACCCATGGCCACTGCCACTAAATTGGATGAAGATGCTAAAGGCAAGAGAGTAGATATCTCAGTCTACAGAGGCATGGTTGGTTCTCTACTCTACCTCACTGGAAGTAGGCCAGACATCATGTTTGCTACATGCTTGTGTGCAAGGTTTCAATCAAATCCAAAGGAATCACATTTGATTGCAATAAAAAGGATCTTTAGATATCTGAAGGGCACTCCTAACTTGGGATTATGGTACCCTAAGGACACAGGGTTCAATCTGGTTGGCTACTCTGATGCTGATTATGCTGGATGCAGAGTGGATAGGAAAAGCACCTCAGGAAGCTGCCAGTTCCTTGGACAAAGGTTAGTTTCTTGGTATAGCAAGAAGCAACAATCTGTGTCAACTTCTACAGCTGAGGCTGAATACATAGCTGCTGGAAGTTGTTGTGCTCAAGTGCTTTGGATTAGAAATCAACTTAGAGATTATGGACTTGTGTTGGAAAGAATTCCAATCATGTGTGACAACACAAGTGCAATCTCTATAGTTGCCAATCCTGTCAATCATTCTAGAACAAAGCACATTGACATCAGATATCATTTCATAAGAGAACATGCAACTAATGGAACCATTGAGTTGCATTATGTCTCTACAGATAAACAACTAGCTGATATATTCACTAAGCCATTAGATGAAGCCACCTTCACAAGGTTGGTAAGTGAGATTGGAATGCTGAATTCTTCAGATTCTGGCTAAGTGAATACATCATCTAGATTGTTGCAGCAGTAAACACTTACTTTATCTAAATTCTCAATATTTTTGAAGTAAGTGTTGGCTGAAATATGATTTATAAATATTTCAAATCTGTTGCATATGTTGAAAATCATATTTTTATTAACTTAAAATTTCTATGAAATTTTGAGAAAATCACTATTTGGTTTGCTAGGATATTTTTCAATGAATATGTCTGGTAAATTTTTACAAGATAGTGAAAATCAAATTTTTATGAGTGATTGGTATAGTTCGATAAGTCAGACTTCTCGAATGATTCACTATTCGACATCTCTAATAAGTCTCATTAGAGTACTCTTGAGTTCTCGAATAGAGTCCTTCTGAGATATCGAATAGAGGAATTATTGACTTCTCGAATATAGTAACTGAGTTCTCGAATGACTGAGTTCTCGAACACTATATTTGAGTTCTCGAATCATTTGAAAAGGCTGAATTCTCGCTGAATTTTAATCGATTTTGGACTTTTGTCTAAAAGTTTAATTCACTCATAAAAACACATTTTATTTAATTTAGAATTATTTCTAAGTTAGATAACTGCCAGCTGTGAGTTTCTATCTGCTTGAGTTATCGATTAAGCCATTCTTGACTTCTCGAATAGTTGTTTTCTACTTCTTGAATGCCTGACTTGTCGATACAAAACCTTCTGCTAATCGACAATTCAAGTACTTCATACTTATACAATTTCACATCTATTCGATTCATTTCATTCGATTTCTCAAGCATCTACACTCTCTAAACCCCTGAAACCCTAGCTACGAAAAGCCAAATTTCTTCTTCAACCTTCAATTTCTTTTCTCTCTTCTACACAAATGGCAACAGTAAAGTTTAACACCAACTTCATCGCACTCACTAGTGATGTTGAAGCACCCAATGCCAATTTCAAGTGCTTTGTGAAATGGATGGCTGAGTCGTATATCAAGGATGCACTCTCTGCCAACCCAACTCTATATCTAGATATTCTGGAACAATTCTGGAGTACTGCTATTGTGGAGGTTGTAGCCCTGGAAAACGCAATCACTTCATATGTCATCTACTGCAAGGTTCAAGATAAGGAAATCACTATCACTACTGCAGACATGAACCAAGCACTAGGCCTACAACAAGAGTCATTTGACAGACTGGCCACTAATGCAGAGTTGGAGGAATTCTTTGAATTCATAAACTACTCAGATGGGATTAACCTTGGAAAGCTAAACAGAAAGAATCTGAGAAAGGAGTGAAGCTATGTGTTTGCAACTCTTCTCCAAGTCTTCACTGCCAGGAAATCAAGCTTTGATCAAATCAGTGCACCTGTGCAGCAAATTGGATATGCTTTGGCCTATGGAAAGAAGATAGATGTTGGCCAAATCATACTTCAAGAATTATATGGGAGACTTGGTAAGAACACAACCAAGAGAGGTACTGATATTTTCTTCCCTCGCTTTATTCAATCTGTACTTAATTATAAAAATGCTTCATTGATTGAATTGCCTGGGATTGATAAAAATAAAATAGGCTATCCTAAGTCCATGACCAAACTCATTTTTGGTAACTTGGAAACTAGGAATGATGTGGATGTAAGACTGAACATAACTCCCCATATGGAGAGTTTGTTTAGAACTTACCCCCACAACATGCCAACATTTGATGCAAAATCTAAGTTAGCACAGCCCAAGCAAGTAGAACAAAATGCTAACCCAGGGCCTGCTAACCAACCCTCTCAACCAAACACTCTACCTCTTACTGAGCCAACTGCATCATCCTCTCAAAAGGGTGATGTTAGTAAAAAGAAGAGAAAGGAAGTAATGTCTGCACCTTTAAATATCTTGTCTGAAGCAGCATTAGCTGTTGAATTAGGTCTAGGATGTGAGGAAACTGAGTTACCCTTACACAGAACAAAGAAGAAGAAAACTAAGACCACCTCTTCAGTCACACAAATGGCTGAAGTTGTAAAATCAGGGGCACACAGCTCACTAGATGTATCCTCTCAACAGGGTGCACCTATAGAATCAAGCATCCTCCCCAATGCACCTTCTTGTATATAGTCAGCACATGGGAGTGATAAGGCTGGCACAACACTGAGTGGAGAGCACATCACTTTTGAAACTCCCTCTATCTCTCAGGGGGAGTTGCCAAAATCTACTCTAAAACACACTTCTCTTCCAGAATCTAACTCTGAAATTTCTTTGGAGCCTGCAACTCAGACAACTGAGATGCAAGGTATTGATCATCAAGAATTCTTTTCTCTTGATGAGCCAATAATTTCAAGTGACTTAGTGCATGACACTTTGTTCACCACTCAGAACCCACATTTGGATGGTGAGGGGATGCATGCTGAGGCATATCCTAATGACACCATCACAAACACAGAGGTTCCCCTAGTTTTTACTAGAGACTCTGTGCCTGTGTCAACTGCTGGTGTAATTCATCCCACTTCTGTGGTGACACCAGTAGCAGAGTCAATCCATCCGGTTACAGAAGTTGCATCTGTAACTGAGGAGACTAGCTTGCCTAGCTCTAGCTCTGACTTCATGTCAACATGGCTGAAGCCTGTGCAACATGACAGTGCTTCAGGATCAGGGTCTGTTCCACAACAATTGACGGTTGAAGCACTTCAAAGCTTAATTGTGGATCAGATTCCTGAGTTCACAAAGATTGCTCAACACCTTCTCACTGCAGACATGCCCAATCCAGACTATGAGGCTATTCTGTTATGCCATAGGGATGATGTGGAAGTGCAGAAGTCAAAGATCATTGATGATGCTGAGAGAGATGGCAACATAGATGCCTGGTTGCAAGGAAAATATGATATTACTCTCGATGAAGCACTTCAGTATCTCAGGGAGGAATACATCACTTCACTGGGCTCCAATGCAAAATCCCTGTCACCTGGTGAAGTGTATGAAGCTGTAAATGACTCCTACAAGGGTTTCCTCAAGGCTGCACACTATCTTGGCAAGGGAGTCAAAACTGAAGTCAACAGGGTGTGTGATAAGACAGCCACTTCAGTAGCAGAAGTCAAGAGGGCCTTTGATGCTAAATTTCCTCAATTGGACAGTGTGTTCAAGGACATCAAACACTGCAACTCTACCTGCACTCAGGTGGACAATGGGCTGGCTATGCTAAAAGATGCTGTCACAGGTCTGGGGCATCAATTTCAGAATCTATCTGACCAGACTACAGATGCCAATGCCATGCTGAGGATAATGTTCAAGAATCTCTATGGAGATAGGCTAGTGACTGATGTTCCTGTGCATGAATTGTCTAAATATGAAGTGAAGAGGCTGCAGGATCAATCTTTATCTGGTTTTAAGGCCAATGAGCTATTCACTAAGGTCAACACCCTTGAGCAGGAGGTAGCTACTCTCACCAAGACCAATGCTCATCTCACAGAAAAGGTTGCATTGCTAAATGATCAGTTGGACACTCATGCATCCACCACAGCTGATGTCCTTCTGCATCAACAATCCATGTTAGCTGCAATGATGAAGCATATGGGTCTCCCTCTACCTGATGAATCTTCACTCCCAAAGGACATTTCTACAGCCTCTGTGCCTGACAACAAGCCTAAGGGGGAGAAGAAGGCTAGGAACTTAAATTCAAAGGGGGAGACAAAGGGAGAGAAAGGCATAATAATCAAAGAGGGTGGTCAACAAAGGGCTTCTAAGTCTCTAGCAAATGTGCCTGGCAAGGGAAAAGCCAAAGTAGATGAGCCTCCATCTATCTTGCCAGTTGTCACTCTACCAACTGTGCACATCACTACTCCAGGAGGACAAAAGCAATCCATAACTACCACAGTGGTTGCAGGGAGTATGCCATCTGACAAACCTCCAATCTCTATATCTGAGAGTGCCAAGCCTGTAGAAGTCAAAGTTGTTACTGAGGCCAAGCTACAAGAAGTTGCTAACACCAATGACTATCATGATAAAGCCTTCTTGGAGTTTCTGAAAGCCATAAGGGAACAGGTTGGTGACACTCAGTTTTATCTGAGGGAGGTGAAGAAGCAGATAGACTACATCACTGTCATCCCCAAGAAAGTCAACAATTTATGGGTCAAGGAGATAGTGATGGTTTCCAAACTAAAGATATGGCATCTAACATACCAGACTCTACAAGACCTAAAGCACTCAGAGATAGATGCCATACTTGAGCTCATTGAGAAGAAGAATGAGAACAGCAAGAGTCTGTTTGATGATTTGAGGAATGGTCAACCTACAAGGCTACCAGAAGTGATCAAGAAGCCATGGACAATCATTTATCAGTCTGGTACCAGAATTGAAGATATCAAGCAACTGGTCATTCCCCATGATCTCACCTCCAGAAATCACAGACTGATCATTGCTATCATTGATCAATTACAGAAGAAGGTTGGAGCCAGAAATGCTGAAGAAATTGAGGCACTGCATATCCTCAGAACCTATATTGCAACTGGTGAAATTCCAGAGATGGCTCAACCTAGGAGAAATAAGGATGATGATTCTGAAGACAAAGGTGATGGGAGGAGAAGACATCACAGGAGAGATAAGGGTGATGAAGATAAGAAGAAAAAGGGAGACAAGGATAAAAAGGATGATGATGACCAAGGTAAAACATATGTGAGAAAGAGTGGAAGACAGCAAGCCTTAGGCAATGCTAGCAGTAATCTCACCACAACACAAGACTCTAAGTCTAGGGTGAATACTGTTAGTAGTGACCTAGCAAAATCTACATCTATGGCTTCTGCAACTGTCTTACCATCTCAAGAAAAGAAGAAGATTCAAGTCAAGAAACCATGTGTATGTTTCAGAAAGCAATCTGCTAATGGAATACTACTATGGTCTACCAACCAAGGTCAAAGATTTCTGCCAAGCAACCATGTCAAGAGGATAAAATTTAAGCATGCTGCAAGGAGAGTGAAGCTATCCAAATCTAGAGCCCTAACAATAATTCCAGGATTAAAGCTCCAGCCACTTGATGAAGACTTTGATGAAGAGCAACTGCTATTTCTAAGAGCTCAAAAGATATGCTATGCTGCAATTGTGGATGACCACCTTGTAATCAAGTACACTGATGGGAAAGAAATGAAATTCAAACAAGGGGGTTGTCAACATTGGGGTAAATTGTATGAGATAGAAAGAATCATTGCATTGCTGGATTCTAAGGACAAGGTGGAGAAAGTATGGAAGCTGGAATTGATTGACTTTGTGAAAATGAAGAAAGATTATGCTGAGAAGATAAGAAAGGGCTGCTATGAGAAATGGTTAGAAAGGGAGAAAGAAATTGATAGACTGGAGATTGAAGCAGAAAAGCTAAGGGCAAAGGGATTGTGTAGAGTTCAGTTTGATCCCTATGTGGTGAAGTATAGGAGGAGAAATGGAGATAGTGTCAATATAAGAATGGACCTACTCAATCACTATCCTGCCAACATTCTGAAGCCAGTGCTTGAAGATTTCAAAAACTCTATTATGATTGAAGAATTGGATGCTATGACAGAAATCATGAGAGCAGTAGATGAGATTGCAAGAAAGGAGGAAGAAAGGAAACAGAAAGCATATGATGATCTACAAGCCAAGGCAATGGAGATGCAATCAAAAGAAAACGGCTAGTACCTCATCATACTGTGAGAAGTATTTATCTTGTAATTTCATTTATGTGTTCAATCAAATCACATACCTGTACTTTTAAAGTTTTATCTTTATGTATGTTAGGCTTGTTATCAGACATGAAATTGTGACTAAGGGTCTCACTCACAATTTGGGGGAGATTGTTAGTTACAGAGGCATGCCTGTATACATCTAATAACAAGCCTAATTGTTTGTAATGCCTTGCATTACTTACATGACCTCTTAACTGAGGGAACCTCTAGTTGTAGAGTTTCTGTTTGTATTGTACTTGTAATAGGCATCAAATCCTAGTTGTGTAACTGTTCAAATAGAGTCTAGAATAATGCTTGAAAGAAGTTCCATGGTTCATGCCTCAAGCAAGGAGTTAAAGACTGCCAAATAATCACAGTTGGGATTTGAAGAAATGAAGAATTTGCCTAAGTACCAATTCGAGAAGTATATTTGTCTATTCGAGAAGTCCAGCATTCGAGAAGTCAGAGATTCGATATCTCAAGACACTATTCGATATCTCTGAATACACTGTTCGATATCTCATTCGATATCTCAGGGATTCGATATGTCTACTACTCTATTCGAGATCTCAAGAAGTCAACAAGTCAAGATGGTATTCGAGTTCTCAAAGAGTCAACAAGTCAAAGTTCCATTCGATATCTCAAAGACTCAGAAAGCTATTCGACAACTCGAGGATTCGATAAGTCAAATGCTCTATTCGACAACTCAAGGAATCCTGATGGAAAAGAGCTATTCGAGAAGTGGTTCGATATGTCACTATAACAGTATTCGAGAACTCAGAGTTATCGATCAAGTCAATTCTAGTTCTCGAATCACTTACTTAGTCACTTCTCGAATACATTCTTGGAGACAAAATACTGAAGAAATTGTACAAGTCAGAAACCTGCAACAAGCCAATGCACTTTATGGACCACAACCTGTAACGTGCTCTGGAAAGCCTACAAGGAAGCTTGGAGAGATATAGAAAAGACAAGGAGCTAAAGAAGTGGATCTAAACAGGCTTTGCAAAGTCAAATCTGTAACCGTTTGGACTCTTACTCAAAAAGGATAGACAGACTAGAAAGTAATTTGTTTAGCTACCTTATTTGTAGTAAGCAGGCTGTATCCATGTTCTATAAGGACACAGCCTCACTTCATAACTTAGCAACTTTTGTGAGTCTAGTTTTTCATACACTGTAAGCTATATCTCTCTGAGAAAAACGAAGCTGAGAATACTACCATTTGTATTCACAGATTGTAGCAACCTTTATCTAATATACATTAGATTAAAGTGATATTGTGTCTTGTGTTTTTTATTTATCCGCACCTTAATTTCTGCACACACAGGCACTTATCTGCTACACAGACTCAATCCAAGAAAAGTTCAAGAATCCATTCACCCCCCCCCTCTGTATTCTTTTACCGTGTTCAATACTCAACACATACCATTCGATTCGTCTTTCAAAGCTCTACAACCCTATACCAGTCAATTTCCATTTGTTATGCCGGATTTTGAAAACCCAATTCACGATTTCATACGATTCCGTCCAGCTCGAGGGTTTCGGCAAGCTTAGTTCATGCCCCTGCGGGGCCAAAAACTGAAAATAATATAGGGGAAAATGGAGAGTGAGATGTGTTGATCACGTTCGTGTGTTTTGCTGGGTTGGAGGTTCTGTGATGGGGGAGATCGAACGAATTGCCCAAAATCGCCTAAGTCGCCGGCATGAAAGCTCTCCCAGTTCTGGCCAAGTCCTGCATTTTCTTATTGCTACAGTGGAGTTGGGTTGCGCCGTTTGGATCGGCGTGACCCGTGGGTATTTTGGGCGGAGTTTTCAGAAACGGGTATTTTGGGTAGTGGGTAGGTAAAAAGTGGGTATTTTGGGCATTCTTTCGAAAAGATGATACTTTTAGCTAAAAAAAGTAATCAGTTAATTGTTAATATTATAATATTATCAGTTTATTGAATTAAATAGAACCGCCCATTATATATTTGGAAAAAGAAAGATTTTAGTTAGAGAAAATAGAAAGATAACGTGAAAATTAAAAAAGTGACATGATTTATGTAAAAAAAGTAATTGATTAATTTATAGTAATTATAATTTAATTATGTTATTTTACTAAATAAAATTGCTTATAGTGTTTTTAGAAATGAGAAATTAATGTTGCCCTTGATATTTCTAGAAAAAAAGGGAATTTAATTAGAAAAAAATAGGAAAGATGATACGTTTTAACTAAAAAGGTAATCGGTTAATTATTAGTATTATAATATTATTATTTTATTTTTATTAAATGGAAACGCTCGTGATATAGTTGGAAAAAGAGAGATTTTATTAAGAGAAAAGAAAAAAGGTAATGTGTTTTGGCTGAAAAAGGTAACCGTCTATGATATAATTGGAAAAAAGAGAGATTTTAGTTAGAGAAAAGAGAAAATGTAACGTTTTTTTGACTTAAAAAGATAATTGATTAGTATTATAATGGAATTATATTATTTTATTAAACAAAATTGCTCGTACTGTTTTTAAAAAATTAGAAATTTGAGTTAGATGAAAGATATTGTATTTTATCTTAGAAAGGAAATTATTTAGTTATTGAAAAATAGAAAAGGTAATATGTTTAACCTAAAAAAGAAAATTGATTAATAATGGAGAAATTTTAGTTTGATAAAATATAAAATATATTGTATTTTACCTGAAAAAGTAAATTATTTAGTTATTAAAAAATAGAAAAAATAAAAAATTTATCTTGAATACGGAAATTGATTAGTTAGTAGGATGGATTTTATCTGTAATTAAGTAAGGGTAAACAAGTAAAATCAATAGGTACCGTACCGATCGACCAAACTTTTAATGTTTTGGCTTTTATTTAATAGTACTAGCTTATAACCCGTGCGATGCACGGGTTTCTTCTGATATAAAATATATTTTATTTCATGTTATAATTATTATTTTTAATAATTATTTTATTTATGTTTAAATAATTTATATAAATTTAATTAATGATATGCATGGTTTAAAACTTATATTATGAAATTTTAAATTAAATATGTGGTTGACGGAATTCGAATTTGTACAATAACTTAATCATATAAAATATTTAATCAATAGATCCAACAATTCTGATTTTTTGCTAAAAATCTAACGGTAATTATTCGTTATATACGAATTTCTATTATATATTTTTATTAGTGAATGAAAGATACGGTGTGATATTTTTTGGTATATATTAATGATTGCAAGATTATGTTTTAAATTAAAGGTAACATGTTTTAATTAGAAAAGAAATATTAATGATTGGAAGATTATGATTGCAAAATTAAGTTTTAAATTAAAAGATACCGTGTTTTAATTACAAAAAAAAATAATGATTGGAAGATAAGATATTCTTGAGGTTTATAAAGGGTAATTTCTTCAAATTAAAAGTAAATTTATTTTAAATTGATTGAAAGATACGATATTTTAGGAGTTTGCTAAATTTTATTTAATATTACAATTATATTTTTATATAATCATTATTTTAATAAATTTTTTAATTTTAGTTTAAAATACTAATGTTTACGAATTATACTAATGTTTCCTTATTATAAATAACGTATAGAGATTCCAAGGAATATATTTTATTAATAATTGGAATATATGGTGTGATATTTTCGGGTGTATATTAACGATTATAAGATTAGTTTTAAATAATAATAAAAAAGGCAACGTGTTTTATTAGAAAGGAAATCCAGTTTAGGCGAATACCAGAGGCATAGGGTATGTTTGGCTTACCTTAAATGGAGTAACTTATAGCTTAAAGTGATAAGTATCATATAAGTGATTCTTATAATCTTAGGGGAGTTCTCAGGCCCAGTTTTCTCATAGCAAATTAAACATTTTAGTACTTAACAACCCAATCAAGATTCAAAGTTTTCTTAATTAATTTCATAGATTCAAGGTTTTAATAGTTTTTCGCCAGTGATAAGTATCATATAAGTGATAAATAAATCAGAACTTATAAGTCAGTAGAGTGTTTGGTAAATCAGAACTTATAAATCAGTAGAGTGTTTGGTAAATCAAAACTTATAAGTTAACTTGTTTTGTTATTTTCAAAATATTTATTTTTTAATATATATCAATGGATATATATATCAATGCATAGATCTCGATGAGTAGAGAAATTTGACATATACATATCAATTTTCTAATAAACAGATCAGAAGATATATGATTTTTAAAATTTGAAGGATATTATATATAACGTGTATCGAGAAATAAGAATCAACTGAAAGTTGAATGTTAGAATTTCTAACTTCCAACTTATTTCCAAAAAACTAGCAAATAAGTCCTCTAACTTATTTACACAAACACTTCATACAAAAAGGGGGAAAGGGTTTTCTTTCATACAATAACCGGCATAATTGGAAAAAGGGTTTTCTTTCATACAAAAAAGTTTATTATCTAACCGAAATGCACGCATGTTGCCCCCGGACAATTAGACAATAGAACCTTTAAGTCCAAAAAGAAAAACACAAAAGAAAAAACAAAAAACAAAAAAACATTACTCTAGCCAAAAGGAGTATCCCTTTGGCAAGATACCTTAGTCCACTAACACTAATTCGTCCACTAACAACAGATATAATTTGCCAAACTGGCGACAACTAATAGCCACCTATGTAAGGTCCAAAACCGACAATTTCGGTGCACCCAATAATGGTACAATAGTCAAATAATTATTCAACAACAGTATAATTAATAAAGGAAACACTTAATCGATTATCATTTAATAAGAGAATCAATTAATCAAAAAACATTTAAACAGGGCAACAATTAATTAGGAGGTCAACTAATCAAATAATCAAAAATCAATTAACATTTAATAAGGAAATTTCTGGCAAAAAAAAACATTTAATAAGGAAATCAATTAAACAGAAAATCAATTTAATAAATACAAATGAATTAAAATCCAATATCACCACCGGAAACCACCACCATTGTCACCACCGGAATCCGGCCAACTCTCTCCCTCTCTCTGCATCTCTCTCTCTCCCCTTCTCCCCCCTCTCTCTCTCTCGCCTGCAACCTCTCCACCGCTGTCCTCTCTTCTCCTCCATCTCTTCCTCAATCTCTACTGCCCCTTCAGCCACCTGATATCAACCACCACAATATCACCAGCGACAGATCGCCGCCGCTGATCTTCTCCAACCCTCGACGTCGCGCCTCCCTCCTACAATGACACATACCACGTACACACGCGAGACACACACACACGCATACATACACACACACGTATATATTAATATATACATACAATAAATGATTCTACAATAAAAACCCCCAATTCAAATACATCTCTAACCCTAATTTACCTTACCCCTATAAGATCTCATGGAAGTTATAGGAGCACAATGATATTTGATGGAACTACCCAAACTTTTATTTAATATATCGAAGCATGCCACCATTAAAAAGGTGAAATATTATCGATCATCGTCTTTAATTGGCAAAATAATACAGTACTGTACTATACTACTATAAGCATGTTTGGCTTTCCCTTTCCCTCTTCCTCTCTCTCTTCCCTTTCCCTTTCCCTCTTCCTCTCTCTCTTCCCTTTCTAAAACCAAAGCCGCCTCCAGCCTTCTTCCTCCGGCAGTGGCTCCTCCACCGGCTGGAGGCTTTCGTTCATTTTTTCGCTTTTGTTCTTCTTTCTTTCAATAATCGTCCCATTTATTGGGTAGTTAGTCCCATTTATTGGGTTTGGTGTGAGAGTTTTTGTTTGTTTGAGTGTGATTTATGTCCGGGATCATAGATCTGCGGGATGTTTGGTGTGTTGGTTCTTTGAAAACGAGTTATATGGGCTTGCAATTATGGTTGGTTTTTCGTACACATCATGTTCATCATTACGTCAATTCGTTAGATAGTCCCTTCAAAAAGGCTGTATTTCTCAGCGATGTTAACAAGGGACCGCTCCAGAGAGAAGATCTGATCAACGGTTGTAGCTACGATGATATGTGTCTGTTAAATTTCAATTATCTTTGTAGATGTCGTATGACTTTTATTCAATGAACTATCTTTCCCCTCAAAAAAAAAACATGTTTGGCTCAACTTAATTTAAGTTCTTATGAACTTATTTTCGAGTAAAAAATTTATATTTTGATTAAAAAAAATTATAGAAGTATTTAATGTATATTTGAGATTCTATAATATGCAAAAAAAGTTAACTTTTTTCAGGAAAAAATTAGAAATCTCTAACTTTGTCTTAAAATAAGTTGAAAAAAGTTTCCCCAAACACCCCAATATATCAAGAAAGTCACGCACTCACCCTGTATATCAAAATAGTAATATAATTTTTTTTTACTATTTAAATTTATATATCTTACAAATAAGTATCTGTTTTAACAAATTTTGGGGTGAGCGAACCATGACCCTATATATCATTATTGGGAAAAAGTGACAATCAAAATGTATTTTATTTATATAATTTAATTAATGATTGCAAAATGTTTGGTCACGTAAGAGACATGTGTAGATAATTTATTATTTTAGAAATATTAATTTGTCGAGAAAAATTATTAAAAAATTCATTTAGATATCAATCATGTACTCGAAAAGTAGGCCTGACAATTTGACACGTGAACACGACACGAAATGACACAAAAAATACGGTTTTGGGTTTTGATTTTTGGTACACGAACACGAAATTACACAAAATATTTAGTGTTGAATATGGGTTTTCATTTCGGGTACACAAAAATACACGAAAGTACACAAAATAAAGATGTTTATACATATTTTACACAAAAATATATATATTTACAAGTTTTTATAGAGTTGTATTTAAATTTATATATGAAAATATAAAATATTTTATGTATATTTCATATGATTATAATATTTACTAATAAATTTTAAGTAAATTTTATTTTTAATTTTATATAATATACACGAAACATGACACGAAAGTACACGAATTCATTTTGGATGGATACAGATTTCACATACAAGTACATGAATTTATTTCGGGTAAATACGGATTTCATATTCAACTACTTCAAGTATACGAAATCGAAAATACATGAAATGAAAGTAGGCACGATTGTCAGATCTATTGAAAAGCCACGACGGACCTTTTGATAATATAAATGAAATAATAGAGCGATGATTATTTAAACTGTTAATGGGTCGACTATGGCGCATACTACACGTTATCTTTGGTATACAAGGGCCGAATATAATGATTGCTTAGCGTTAAAATTTAAGGAGACGTTTTGGGAACCAAGGATAAGAGCATCTCCAAGGGTCCATAACCCTTACCTATATTTAAACAGGTGGACACTTTTAGGATTTTTCCCTAAAAAAACACGTTCCAACAATACTCTCTGTTACCAATACATTTTGAGGGAGAAAAAATAGGACCCTACATGTGAGGAACCAAATTACATCCCGTATCATCTTCCCCTATAATTTTTTGGTGAATAAATGAAGAATGGGTTTATTCATGGAGGCCCAATAGGTTAATTTATAAAGGATGCATTTAAATTTCAAAAAACTAACTAAATATTATTTTTAAAAAATAGGGTACCAATATAGGGTTTATCATTGGAGTAAATCATACTTTTGCTTCCTTATATTTTTAAAAATCTTTATTTTAGGGGTTAAGGAAGGGAAAAGTCATTGGAGTTGCTCTAATGAGGATGTGAGTTAGTGAAAATGAAAATAAAATATTTTTTTAAATATTTTTTTATCGAAAAATTTATATTTATTTTTTTAAAATGAATTTGTCCCATATTATATATATCTTTTATTCTCTCTGTACAAATTTAAGATTAATTTTTCAAAACTATCTCAATATTTAGTGTATCTAAAATTTGATTTTTTTTCAAATTTAAATTATTCTCATTTTTAAATTTATTAATTAAAGGTATTGATTAAAAACTTTTACCCAACTAACTTTTCTTTTAATATATATAATTTTTTATAAAAGAAACATGATATGGAGGAAATATTATTATTTAGATTTAAGATTTTGATTCTCGTTAATTAAGCACGTTCATCATGAACCAAATAGCCCCCCATGTCATGTGTCACAAACTCACAAGATTGCTCATCATCATTTCGGATTAGTACATATTTATGTTAATTAATCAATTTGTTTAAAATATTATAATGTAAGAGGAAGTATTTACTAGGGTGATGGCCCTAAATGCCCACCTCTCAAAACATTTGGTCCAAAATACCAATTTTCGGAATGGATGACCCTAAATACCCACGGGATACGCATGTGGGAAAGGAGTATCCGGACACTCCTTTGACACATGCGTGTCCTTCACAAAGTTGAAATCTGAGCTCGTGAATAGTGCTTGGGACACGCATGTTGAACATGCGTGACCTGTGTTGAGTATTGAACACGGTAAAAGAATACAGAGGGGGGGGGGGTGAATGGATTCTTGAACTTTTCTTGGGTTGAGTCTGTGTAGCAGATAAGTGCCTGTGTGTGCAGAAATTAAGGTGCGGATAAATAAACAACACAAGACACAATATCACTTTAATCTAATGTATATTAGATAAAGGTTGCTACAATCTGTGAATACAAATGGTAGTATTCTCAGCTTCGTTTTTCTCAGAGAGATATAGCTTACAGTGTATGAAAAACTTGACTCACAAAGTTACTAAGTTATGAAGTGAGGCTGTGTCCTTATAGAACATGGATACAGCCTGCTTACTACAAATAAGGTAGCTAAACAAATTACTTTCTAGTCTGTCTATCCTTTTTGAGTAAGCATCCAAACGGTTACAGATTTGACTTTGCAAAGCCTGTTTAGATCCACTTCTTTAGCTCCTTGTCTCTTCTATATCTCTCCAAGCTTCCTTGTAGGCTTTCCAGAGCACGTTACAGATTGTGGTCCATAAAGTGCATTGGCTTGTTGCAGGTTTCTGACTTGTACAATTTCTTCAGTATTTTGTCTCCAAGAATGTATTCGAGAAGTGACTAAGTAAGTGATTCGAGAACTAGAATTGACTTGATCGATAACTCTGAGTTCTCGAATACTGTTATAAAGACATATTGAACCACTTCTCGAATAGCTCTTTTCCATCAGGATTCCTTGAGTTGTCGAATAGAACATTTGACTTATCGAATCCTCGAGTTGTCGAATAGCTTTCTGAGTCCTTGAGATATCGAATGGAACTTTGACTTGTTGACTCTTTGAGAACTCGAATACCATCTTGACTTGTTGACTTCTTGAGTTCTCGAATAGAGTAGTAGACATATCGAATCCCTGAGATATCGAATGAGATATCGAACAGTGTATTCAGAGATATCGAATAGTGTCTTGAGATATCGAATCTCTGACTTCTCGAATGCTGGACTTCTCGAATAGACAAATATACTTCTCGAATTGGTACTTAGGCAAATTCTTCATTTCTTCAAATCCCAACTGTGATTATTTGGCAGTCTTTAACTCCTTGCTTGAGGCATGAACCATGGAACTTCTTTCAAGCATTATTCTAGACTCTATTTGTACAGTTACACAACTAGGATTTGATGCCTATTACAAGTACAATACAAACAGAAACTCTACAACTAGAGGTTCCCTCAGTTAAGAGGTCATGTAAGTAATGCAAAGCATTACAAACAATTAGGCTTGTTATTAGATGAGTACAGGCATGCCTCTGTAACTAACAATCTCCCCCAAATTGTGAGTGAGACCCTTAGTCACAATTTCATGTCTGATAACAAGCCTAACATACATAAAGATAAAACTTTAAAAGTACAGGTATGTATTTTGATTGAACACATAAATGAAATTACAAGATAAATACTCTTACAGTATGATGAGGTACTAGCCATTTTCTTTTGATTGCATCTCCATTGCTTTGGCTTGTAGATCATCATATGCTTTCTGTTTCCTTTCTTTCTCCTTTCTTGCAATCTCATCTACTGCTCTCATGATTTCTGTCATAGCATCCAATTCTTCAATCATAATAGAGTTTTTGAAATCTTCAAGCACTGGCTTCAGAATGTTGGCAGGATAGTGACTGAGTAGGTTCATTCTTATATTGACATTATCTCCATTTCTCCTCCTATACTTCACCACATAGGGATCAAACTGAACTCTACACAATCCCTTTGCCCTTAGCTTTTCTGCTTCAATCTCCAGTCTATCAATTTCTTTCTCCCTTTCTAACCATTTCTCATAGCAGCCCTTCCTTATCTTCTCAGCATAGTCTTTCTTCATTCTCACAAAGTCAATCAATTCCAGCTTCCATACTTTCTCCACCTTGTCCTTAGAATCCAGCAATGCAATGATTCTTTCTATCTCATATAATTTACCCCAATGTTGACAACCCCCTTGTTTGAATTTCATTTCTTTCCCATCAGTGTACTTGATTACAAGGTGATCATCCACAATTGCAGCATAGCATATCTTTTGAGCTCTTAGAAATAGCAGTTGCTCTCCATCAAAGTCTTCATCAAGTGGCTGGAGCTTTAATCCTGGAATGATTGTTAGGGCTCTAGATTTGGATAGCTTCACTCTCCTTGCAGTATGTTTAAACTTTATCCTTTTGACATGGTTGCTTGGCAGAAATCTTTGACCTTGGTTGGTAGACCATAGTAGTATTCCATTAGCAGATTGCTTTCTGAAACATACACATGGTTTCTTGACTTGAATCTTCTTCTTTTCTTGAGATGGTAAGACAGTTGCAGAAGCCATAGATGTAGATTTTGCTAGGTCACTACTAACAGTATTCACCCTAGACTTAGAGTCTTGTGTTGTGGTGAGATTACTGCTAGCATTGCCTAAGGCTTGCTGTCTTCCACTCTTTCTCACATATGTTTTACCCTGGTCATCATCATCCTTTCCATCCTTGTCCCCCTTTTTCTTCTTATCTTCATCACCCTTATCTCTCCTGTGATGTCTTCTCCTCCCATCACCTTTGTCTTCAGAATCATCATCCTTATTTCTCCTAGGTTGAGCCATCTCTGGAATTTCACCAGTTGCAATATAGGTTCTGAGGATATGCAGTGCCTCAATTTCTTCAGCATTTCTGGCTCCAACCTTCTTCTGTAATTGATCAATGATAGCAATGATCAGTCTGTGATTTCTGGAGGTGAGATCATGAGGAATGACCAATTGCTTGATATCTTCAATTCTGGTACCAGACTGATAAATAATTGTCCATGGCTTCTTGATCACTTCTGGTAGCCTTGTAGGTTGACCATTCCTCAAATCATCAAACAGACTCTTGCTGTTCTCATTCTTTTTCTCAATGAGCTCAAGTATGGCATCTATCTCTGAGTGCTTTAGGTCTTGTAGAGTCTGGTATGTTAGATGCCATATCTTTAGTTTGGAAACCATCACTATCTCCTTGACCCATATATTGTTGACTTTCTTGGGGATGACAGTGATGTAGTCTATCTGCTTCTTCACCTCCCTCAGATAAAACTGAGTGTCACCAACCTGTTCCCTTATGGCTTTCAGAAACTCCAAGAAGGCTTTATCATGATAAACATTGGAGTTAGCAACTTCTTGTAGCTTGGCCTCAGTAACAACTTTGACTTCTACAGGCTTGGCACTCTCAGATATAGAGATTTGAGGTTTGTCAGATGGCATACTCCCTGCAACCACTGTGGTAGTTATGGATTGCTTTTGTCCTCCAGGAGTAGTGATGTGCACAGTTGGTAAGGTGACAACTGGCAAGATAGATGGAGGCTCATCTACTTTGGCTTTTCCCTTGCCAGGCACATTTGCTAGAGACTTAGAAGCCCTTTGTTGACCACCCTCTTTGATTACTATGCCTTTCTCTCCCTTTGTCTCCCCCTTTGAATTTGAGTTCCTAGCCTTCTTCTCCCCCTTAGGCTTGTTGTCAGGCACAGAGGCTGTAGAAATGTCCTTTGGGATTGAAGATTCATCAGGTAGAGAGAGACCCATATGCTTCATCATTGCAGCTAACATGGTTTGTTGATGCAGAAGGACATCAGCTGTGGTGGATGCTTGAGTGTCCAACTGATCATTTAGCAATGCAACCTTGTCTGTGAGATGAGCATTGGTCTTGGTGAGAGTGGCTACCTCCTGCTCAAGAGAGTTGACCTTAGTGAATAGCTCATTGGCCTTAAAACCAGATAAAGATTGATCCTGCAGTCTCTTCACTTCATATTTAGACAATTCATGCACAGGAACATCAGTCACTAGCCTATCTCCATAGAGATTCTTGAACATTATCCTCAGCATGGCATTGGCATCTGTAGTCTGGTCAGATAGATTCTGAAATTTATGCCCCAGACCTGTGACAGCATCTTTTAGCACAGCCAGCCCATTGTCCATCTGAGTGCAGGTAGAGTTGCAGTGTTTGATGTCCTTGAACACACTGTCCAGTTGAGGAAATTTAGCATCAAAGGCCCTCTTGACTTCTGCTACTGAAGTGGCTGTCTTATCACACACCCTGTTGACTTCAGTTTTGACTCCCTTGCCAAGATAGTGTGCAGCCTTGAGGAAACCCTTGTAGGAGTCATTTACAGCTTCATACACTTCACCAGGTGACATGGATTTTGCATTGGAGCCCAGTGAAGTGATGTATTCCTCCCTGAGATACTGAAGTGCTTCATCGAGAGTAATATCATATTTTCCTTGCAACCAGGCATCTATGTTGCCATCTCTCTCAGCATCATCAATGATCTTTGACTTCTGCACTTCCACATCATCCCTATGGCATAACAGAATAGCCTCATAGTCTGGATTTGGCATGTCTGCAGTGAGAAGGTGCTGAGCAATCTTTGTGAACTCAGGAATCTGATCCACAATTAAGCTTTGAAGTGCTTCAACCGTCAATTGTTGTGGAACAGACCCTGATCCTGAAGCACTGTCATGTTGCACAGGCTTCAGCCATGTTGACATGAAGTCAGAGCTAGAGCTAGGCAAGCTAGTCTCCTCAGTTACAGATGCAACTTCTGTAACCGGATGGATTGACTCTACTACTGGTGTCACCACAGAAGTGGGATGAATTACACCAGCAGTTGACACAGACACAGAGTCTCTAGTAAAAACTAGGGGAACCTCTGTGTTTGTGATGGTGTCATTAGGATATGCCTCAGCATGCATTCCCTCACCATCTAAATGTGGGTTCTGAGTGGTGAACAAAGTGTCATGCACTAAGTCACTTGAAATTATTGGCTCATCAAGAGAAAAGAATTCTTGATGATCAATACCTTGCATCTCAGTTGCCTGAGTTGCAGGTTCCAAAGAAATTTCAGAGATAGATTCTGGAAGAGAAGTGTGTTTTAGAGTAGATTTTGGCAACTCCCCCTGAGAGATAGAGGGAGTTTCAAAAGTGATGTGCTCTCCACTCAGTGTTGTGCCAGCCTTATCACTCCCATGTGCTGACTCTATACAAGAAGGTGCATTGGGGAGGATGCTTGATTCTATAGGTGCACCCTGTTGAGAGGATACACCTAGTGAGCTGTGTGCCCCTGATTTTACAACTTCAGCCATTTGTGTGACTGAGGAGGTGGTCTTAGTTTTCCTCTTCTTTGTTCTGTGTAAGGGTGACTCAGGTTCCTCACTTCCTAGACCTAATTCAACAGCTAATGCTGCTTCAGACAAGATATTTAAAGGTGCAGACATTACTTCCTTTCTCTTCTTTTTACTAACATCACCCTTTTGAGAGGAGGATGCAGTTGGCTCAGTAAGAGGTAGAGTGTTTGGTTGAGAGGGTTGGTTAGCAGGCCCTGGGTTAGCATTTTGTTCTACTTGCTTGGGCTGTGCTAACTTAGATTTTGCGTCAAATGTTGGCATGTTGTGGGGGTAAGTCTTAAACAAACTCTCCATATGGGGAGTTATGTTCAGTCTTACATCCACATCATTCCTAGTTTCCAAGTTACCAAAAATGAGTTTGGTCATGGACTTAGGATAGCCTATTTTATTTTTATCAATCCCAGGCAATTCAATCAATGAAGCATTTTTATAATTAAGTACAGATTGAATAAAGCGAGGGAAGAAAATATCAGTACCTCTCTTGGTTGTGTTCTTACCAAGTCTCCCATATAATTCTTGAAGTATGATTTGGCCAACATCTATCTTCTTTCCATAGGCCAGAGCATATCCAATTTGCTGCACAGGTGCACTGATTTGGTCAAAGCTTGATTTCCTGGCAGTGAAGACTTGGAGAAGAGTTGCAAACACATAACTCCACTCCTTTCTCAGATTCTTTCTGTTTAGCTTTCCAAGGTTAATCCCATCTGAGTAGTTTATGAACTCAAAGAATTCCTCCAACTCTGCGTTAGTGGCCATTCTGTCAAATGACTCTTGTTGTAGGCCTAGTGCTTGGTTCATGTCTGCAGTAGTGATAGTGATTTCCTTATCTTGAACCTTGCAGTAAATGACATATGAAGTGATTGCGTTTTCCAGGGCTACAACCTCCACAATAGCAGTACTCCAGAATTGTTCCAGAATATCTAGATATAGAGTTGGGTTGGCTGAGAGTGCATCCTTGATATATGACTCAGCCATCCATTTCACAAAGCACTTGAAATTTGCATTGGGTGCTTCAACATCACTAGTGAGAGCGATGAAGTTGGTGTTGAACTTTACTGTTGCCATTTGTGTAGAAGAGAGAAAAGAAATTGAAGGTTGAAGAAGAAATTTGGCTTTTCGTAGCTAGGGTTTCAGGGGTTTAGAGAGTGTAGATGCTTGAGAAATCGAATGAAATGAATCGAATAGATGTGAGATTGTATAAGTATGAAGTGCTTGAATTGTCGATTAGCAGTTTTGTATCGACAAGTCAGGCATTCGAGAAGTAGAAAACAACTATTCGAGAAGTCAAGAATGGCTTAATCGATAACTCAAGCAGATAGAAACTCACAGCTGGCAGTTATCTAACTTAGAAATAATTCTAAATTAAATAATATTTGTTTTTATGAGTGAATTAAACTTTTAGACAAAAAGTCCAAAATCGATTGAAATTCAGCGAGAATTCAGCCTTTTCAAATGATTCGAGAACTCAAATATAGTGTTCGAGAACTCAGTCATTCGAGAACTCAGTTACTATATTCGAGAAGTCAATCATTCCTCTATTCGATATCTCAGAAAGACTCTATTCGAGAACTCAAGAGTACTCTAATGAGACTTATTAGAGATGTCGAATAGTGAATCATTCGAGAAGTCTGACTTATCGAACTATACCCATCACTCATAAAAATTTGATTTTCACTATTTTTTTTAAAATCTACCAGACATATTCATTGAAAAATATTCTAGCAAATCAAATAGTGATTTTCTCAAAATTTCATAGAAATTTTAAGTTAATAAAAATATGATTTTCAACATATGCAACAGATTTGAAATATTTATAAATCATATTTCAGCCAACACTTACTTCAAAAATATTGAGGATTTAGATAAAGTAAGTGTTTACTGCTGCAACAATCTAGATGATGTATTCACTTAGCCAGAATCTGAAGAATTCAGCATTCCAATCTCACTTACCAACCTTGTGAAGGTGGCTTCATCTAATGGCTTAGTGAATATATCAGCTAGTTGTTTATCTGTAGAGACATAATGCAACTCAATGGTTCCATTAGTTGCATGTTCTCTTATGAAATGATATCTGATGTCAATGTGCTTTGTTCTAGAATGATTGACAGGATTTGCAACTATAGAGATTGCACTTGTGTTGTCACACATGATTGGAATTCTTTCCAACACAAGTCCATAATCTCTAAGTTGATTTCTAATCCAAAGCACTTGAGCACAGCAACTTCCAGCAGCTATGTATTCAGCCTCAGCTGTAGAAGTTGACACAGATTGTTGTTTCTTGCTATACCAAGAAACTAACCTTTGTCCAAGAAACTGGCAGCTTCCTGAGGTGCTTTTCCTATCCACTCTGCATCCAGCATAATCAGCATCAGAGTAGCCAACCAGATTGAACCCTGTGTCCTTAGGGTACCATAATCCCAAGTTAGGAGTGCCCTTCAGATATCTAAAGATCCTTTTTATTGCAATCAAATGTGATTCCTTTGGATTTGATTGAAACCTTGCACACAAGCATGTAGCAAACATGATGTCTGGCCTACTTGCAGTGAGGTAGAGTAGAGAACCAACCATGCCTCTGTAGACTGAGATATCTACTCTCTTGCCTTTAGCATCTTCATCCAATTTAGTGGCAGTGGCCATGGGTGTCTTGGCAGGTGAACAATCTTCCAAGTCAAACTTCTTCAATAAATCCTTGATGTACTTGGTTTGACTGATAAAGATACCATCCTTCCTTTGACTGACTTGCAACCCTAGAAAGAATGTCAACTCTCCCATCATACTCATCTCATATCTGCTCTGCATGAGTTTAGAGAATTTCTCGCACAGTTTCTCATTTGTAGAACCAAAAATGATATCATCCACATAGATTTGAACTAGGATCATATCATCACCATGCTTCTTGTAAAACAGTGTCTTGTCCAATGTGCCTCGAGTGAATTTATTTTCAAGAAGAAATTGTGATAGAGTATCATACCATGCTCTTGGAGCTTGCTTAAGTCCATACAGTGCCTTAAGCAATCTGTAGACAAATTCTGGGAAATGTGGATCCTCAAAGCCAGGTGGTTGTTGCACATAAACCTCTTCTTCCAACTCTCCATTTAGAAATGCACTCTTGACATCCATTTGATAAACTTTAAAGTTTGAATGAGCAGCAAATGCCAAGAATATTCTAATGGCTTCCAATCTAGCAACAGGGGCAAATGTCTCATCATAATCAATGCCTTCCTGTTGAGAGTATCCTTTTGCAACCAGCCTTGCTTTGTTTCTTATTATTACACCATCTTCATCCATCTTATTCTTCAGAACCCATTTTGTTCCAACAATGGTTCTATTCTTTGGTGCAGGCACAAGTTCCCATACTTTGTTCCTTTCAAATTGATTCAGCTCCTCTTGCATGGCAATAATCCAATCTGGATCCAACAATGCATCATCAAGTTTCTTAGGCTCAACTTGTGATAGAAAACATCCATAGAGGCACTCATTTTGAGTTGCTCTCCTAGTCCTTACTCCTGCATTAGGATCTCCAATGATTTGCTCTGCAGTGTGTGATCTATCCCATTTCCTTGAGTGTTCAGCCTGATTTCTCACCCTTGATGTTGCTTCATCATCCTCATCATGATCATCCTCATTTCCTCCCCATGTGAAGTTGCCATTACTCACAGGTGTGTCTTGGATGCTTGTTTCTTCACTATTGATTGGCACAAATTCTTCTCTTGTATCATTATTCACTTGAGTTTGTTGAACTTGAGTTTCAACTCTAGTTTCAGTCTCTTCATCAGAATCATCTAGATTATCAAACTTCAATGGATCTTTGTCTTCATCATTGGCTTCTTCTAGTCCAGGTAGTTTACTGTCATCAAATGTTACATCTGTGCTTTCCATAACTTTCTTTTGACTGATGACATAAACCTTGTATGCAATTCTTTCCATAGAATAGCCAAGAAAAATTCCTTCAAATGCTTTTGCATCAAACTTTCCAACATATTCAGAATTGTCCTTAAGTACAAAGCATTTGCTTCCAAAAGTATGAATATACTTCAGTGTAGGCTTCTTTCCAGTCATCAAGTTGTAAGGAGTCTTTCCAGTGTTTTTGTTGATGAGGGTTCTGTTCTGAATATAGCATGCAGTGCTCACAGCCTCAGCCCAAAAACATGTGGGCATTTTTGCATCAAGTAACATTGTTCTAGCAGCCTCAATTAGAGTTCTATTCTTTCTCTCAACAACTCCATTTTGTTGTGGAGTCCTTGGAGCTGAGAATTGCTGAGAAATGCCATTCTCTTTGCAGAATGCTTCAAGTGTGGCATTTCTGAACTCTGTTCCATTATCACTCCTCAATGCAATCACACTTGCATTGTTTGCCTTTGCTTCCTTGTCAACTTTCTTTATATGCTCAATGATTACTTGTGGAGCCTCATCTTTTGATGCCAGAAATTCTACCCATGTATACCTTGAAAAATCATCAACCATTACCAGGGCATACTTCTTTCTTCCAAGTGACATTATGTTGACAGGCCCAAACAAATCCATATGGATGAGTTGTAGTGGCTTGGTTACAGATGTCACTGTCTTTGGCTTGTGGCTTGATCTCTTCATTTTTCCTTTTTGACAAGCCTCACACACTCCTTCTTGGCAGAATTCAAGTGTGGGCATGCCTCTCACTAACTCTCTTTTGACTAGAGAATTAATGGCCTTAAAGTTCAGGTGTGATAGTTTCTTGTGCCACAGCCAACAATCTTCATTTGATGCTTTTGAGTAAAAGCAACAAATTTTGTCCTTGTTTGCAGAGTCCATATTGGCTACAAACAGGCTTCCCTTCCTTACTCCAGATAGAGCAAAATCACCAGTCTTCTTGTGGGTGATCAAACATTCATCTTTGTCAAAATTCACTTTGAATCCTCTATCAGTAAACTGACCAACACTTAACAGATTATGCTTGAGCCCCTTGACTAGTGCTACATCTTCAATGATGACATTTCCAACTTTCAGCTTGCCATATCCCAATGTGTTACCCATGCTGTCATCTCCAAAAGCAACCATTGGGCCAGCCTTTTCCTCATACTGTGATAGCAGGGCCATATCACCAGTCATATGATTTGAGCATCCACTGTCCAAAATCCACATGACCTTCTTCTCACTTTCTTTGCCCTGCAAACACAAAGGTATTACTTTTCCTTTGGTACCCAAACAAGTTTGGGTCCATGTGACTTAGAGACAGTTTTATCATAAACAACATGCTTGTTAACTTTCTTAGTGTCAGTCTTCTTGTCACTGTTGGAAGTCTTAGAACCTGAGGTTTCAGACTTAGGTGACAGAGGTACCTTCCTAGCTTTAGGAGGACTTGAAGACTTTGACCTTGTGTAGTGTGTGTGAGAATTGTGACTGATACAACCATCAATGAACTGTCTTCTTAAATTAAAACAACTAGTCATAACATTCATATTGCATGGCATACAGTCAAATTTATCACAGAAGGGTGCATCTCTATGTCTTAGAGGCACAGAACAATCATAGAAAGGTTTAGACACACTACCAACAGGTTTCTTGCATGCATGAGTTAGATGATTGGTACTGAGACAGTTCTGACAAGTTTTTCTAGGGGCATTAGGCATATAAGCATAGTTGTTATCCTTGTTAATCCCTAACTTGCCATTTCTGTTCTGTTTCTTTTTAGTCACTTCCTTTTCTGATTCACTCTTCCCAGCTGATACAAACTTAACAAACTTCTTAGGTCTTGGCCTATCAACTACTGGCTTCTTGGTCTTTGACTTGACACTCTCACCCTTAGAGGATGCTTGCTGTTCACTAGATTGTGCCTCATCCTCATCATTCAACATTTGCTTGATGAGTAAGGCATCCTCATCAATTTCAAATGTTGATTCCTTAAAAATTGGATTTTCAGTTTTTCTCAAAATGTGAGGCACTTTCTCATGAACAGCTGTGTCCTCTTCAATGACAGCATAGCCTTTCCTTTGTTTGAGAGAGTCATAGTCAAGTCCAATAGCTGCTTTAGGTTTAGCTTCAATTTTCTCACAGTAGGATTGCACTAAACCAGATGATTTCTTGAAAGTTTTAAGTTTGAATTCATTCTCAGCTAATTCATCCCTAAGAGCCTTCTCTACTTGACTAGCACATAGAACCTTATTCTCCAAATATTCAACTTCTTTCTTAAGGTTTTCTACTTGCATAGCAGTTAGCTCAAGTTCCTCATTCTTTTTGGTTAATACTTCATTTCTAGTAGACAGTTTAGCAATCTCCTCATTAGCAGCAGTCATACTAGTATGAATATTAAACATTTCAACAGATAATTGTTCAATCATGGATTTGTATTCAGAAACAGACATGTCTATAGTAGTGAGAGATGGTACCTGAGAATCAGATGAAGATGAGTCATCCTTGGAGTTGGCCATCAAGGCATAATTGCAGAATTCTTGTTCCTCTTCATCACTCTCAGAATCATCCCAACACTTCCCTTCAGCTATGTAGGCCTTACCATGTGTCTGCTTTTTCAGAAGGGCCTCATACTTAGCTTCTAGCTCAAGATAATCTCTATCCTTCTTTTTAGGCTTCTTGCATTCACTGGCAAAATGCCCTAGGTCATTGCATCTATAACACCTTACAGATGACCTATCCACATAACCGGTTTTGAACTTATTTCTGTTTGGTTTCACAGGTGCCTTGTTCTTGTTGGCTGAATGGTTTTGAGTTTTGGGTTTGAAGGGTTGATTTCTTTTAAATCTGATGTTTGGAAATTTTCTGGCCATGAAAGCATATGAAGTATTTTCCATCCCATCAAGTTCTTCCAGAGTGTAAAACTCCTCTTCTTCTTCCTCCTTTTCCTCAACAGGTTCACTCACCCCAGCTTCAGTTTCTTCATCATCTGCCACCTCCTCTATCCTTAGTTGGCTTGTAGATGCTTCTAGGTCCAGAATGGATTTGTTGACAATCAAGGCACATGATGTGTTTATCATCCTACCTTGGTTGGCTTGGATAGCCCTCTTCTGAAGCAACTCAAGTTCATGAGTCTTTAGGACTCCATAGAGTACATCATAGGTGACTTTGTTCAAATCTCTCTCTCTAAGGGAAATGACTCTTTGCTCCAGATGATTTGGTGAAGACAACAGAAATTTCATATTTAACTCCTTGGTGCTGTAAACCTTTCCATTCATCTGCAACTCAGTAACTAGCTTGTGAAACCTTTCAAACATCTCAGTGATGCTTTCCTTGGGCTGTGCCATGAAAGCTTCATACTGTGTGACCAGTATCTGTTTCCTGTTTTCTTTAACCTCATCAGTCCCTTCACACAACACCTCAATGTGATCCCACATCTCTTTAGCAGACGTGCATGATGCAATGTTTGCAAACATTGACATATCCATGGAATCAATGATGAGCAACATGAGGTGGCTGTCAAGAGCAACCTTCTCCCTTTCTGACTCTGTCCACTTTGATGGATCCTTGGCCTCATAAGCTCTAGGGATTGTTATGGTTCCAACAGTCTTCTCTGGTATCTCTTGTTGTGGAACAAAAGGACCATTCTTGAGAATCTCAGGATACAAGGGATGAGAGGCTTTGATGAACAACATCATCTTTATCTTCCAGAGGTTGAAGTTTTCTTTATCAAACTTAGGGACCTTCACCGTTCCTGTAGTCTTTGGTGTATTCGAACTCATGATCGTTTCTCTGTTTTTGAATAAACAGCCCGCTCTGATACCACTTGTTGAGTATTGAACACGGTAAAAGAATACAGAGGGGGGGGGGTGAATGGATTCTTGAACTTTTCTTGGGTTGAGTCTGTGTAGCAGATAAGTGCCTGTGTGTGCAGAAATTAAGGTGCGGATAAATAAACAACACAAGACACAATATCACTTTAATCTAATGTATATTAGATAAAGGTTGCTACAATCTGTGAATACAAATGGTAGTATTCTCAGCTTCGTTTTTCTCAGAGAGATATAGCTTACAGTGTATGAAAAACTTGACTCACAAAGTTACTAAGTTATGAAGTGAGGCTGTGTCCTTATAGAACATGGATACAGCCTGCTTACTACAAATAAGGTAGCTAAACAAATTACTTTCTAGTCTGTCTATCCTTTTTGAGTAAGCATCCAAACGGTTACAGATTTGACTTTGCAAAGCCTGTTTAGATCCACTTCTTTAGCTCCTTGTCTCTTCTATATCTCTCCAAGCTTCCTTGTAGGCTTTCCAGAGCACGTTACAGATTGTGGTCCATAAAGTGCATTGGCTTGTTGCAGGTTTCTGACTTGTACAATTTCTTCAGTATTTTGTCTCCAAGAATGTATTCGAGAAGTGACTAAGTAAGTGATTCGAGAACTAGAATTGACTTGATCGATAACTCTGAGTTCTCGAATACTGTTATAAAGACATATTGAACCACTTCTCGAATAGCTCTTTTCCATCAGGATTCCTTGAGTTGTCGAATAGAACATTTGACTTATCGAATCCTCGAGTTGTCGAATAGCTTTCTGAGTCCTTGAGATATCGAATGGAACTTTGACTTGTTGACTCTTTGAGAACTCGAATACCATCTTGACTTGTTGACTTCTTGAGTTCTCGAATAGAGTAGTAGACATATCGAATCCCTGAGATATCGAATGAGATATCGAACAGTGTATTCAGAGATATCGAATAGTGTCTTGAGATATCGAATCTCTGACTTCTCGAATGCTGGACTTCTCGAATAGACAAATATACTTCTCGAATTGGTACTTAGGCAAATTCTTCATTTCTTCAAATCCCAACTGTGATTATTTGGCAGTCTTTAACTCCTTGCTTGAGGCATGAACCATGGAACTTCTTTCAAGCATTATTCTAGACTCTATTTGTACAGTTACACAACTAGGATTTGATGCCTATTACAAGTACAATACAAACAGAAACTCTACAACTAGAGGTTCCCTCAGTTAAGAGGTCATGTAAGTAATGCAAAGCATTACAAACAATTAGGCTTGTTATTAGATGAGTACAGGCATGCCTCTGTAACTAACAACCTGGGATGCGCATGTTCAACATGCATCTCAAGCACTGTTCACCTTCGTCCCCAGCTCGTCGGTGGCGTTTTTCGACTGAAATTTCAATCACTTCGTTCGTCCACTTCAGGCATCGATCAGTAACGTACCATATACCAAAACACTCCTCTTCTCCCCCTCTACAACCTTGTACCTTTCGATTTCCGTTTGTTTCGCTGGATTTTAAAGCCCCAAATCGAAGCTTTTTTTTCCGATTTGGTTTCAGGTAGGTCTATTCACGCCCCTGCGGGGCCGAAAAGCAAGAAATGAAATGGGTAAAATGTAGAAGCAGCTGTGGGCATCGTTTTGATGTCCTCAGTTTTTGTGCAGGTTGCCGGATTGTCAAGAACGGAAGGTGGTAATTTTCAAGCGATTTCGAGGTTAGAGCAACGCCGGAGATCCGTCGGTATTTTGGTTCACGTTTCCGAAAATCAGTATTTCGGGCCTTAAGTCCCCAAATCTAGACATTTTGGGCATTTTCTCGTATTTACTAGACCTCCTTTGATACAATGTTAAATAATTAGTTTATTTAATAATTTAAAACATAATTTTATATAATATTAGTTTAAATCTCGTATAATGTATTTTTTTTATATTTTATAAATTTTATTTTATGTTACAATAATGTTTTTTTCAAAAATATTTTAATTTTAGTTTAATATAAATTTAACTAATGACATGTATGATTTAAAACTTAGTGCTTGTTTGGTTAACAATAGGAAGTTAATTCCTATGTAAGTTTAAATTACTATGAAAATTATAATACCAAGTAAGTTCAAATTTGTGTTTGGTTGTTAAAGTGAGTTCTAACTTCCTAAGGAAGTGCAAGTTACCAAGGGCTACCAAGGTGAGTAACTTCCCATGATTTATGGGTATTTGAAGTTCCAGGGAACTTAGACTTCCCTTTTCAATGCTAACCAAACAACTTTATAAAATGCAACTTCCTAGGTATTTTAAGTTCCTGGATATCTACATGTCAACCAAACAAGCACTTATATTATAGTTTTAAATTAAATATGTTATTGACAGAATTTAAATCTTTGATCTTTTGAGCATTTCTAATAGGTACAAATTAGTTGGCATGTCATAAATAACAATTATGCATAATTTATGAAAAAGTGCTCACTTCAATGATAAATTCCTCTTATCTATAATTTTAGCCAAACACAATTATATTGATTATATTTGTCGAACATGTGAAGACTATAGAGAATTGTAGTAAAATAACACGTTTTACCGTATTAATTATAACTAGCTTAAAACCCGTGCGATGCACGGATTTTTTTATTTTAATAGAGAAAACTGGGCCTGAGGACAACCTCAGGGATCTCCCCTGAGGTTATAAGAAATATTGCTTATAAAGTAAGGGGCCCCGCAGGGCAGTTTTGTAAATCTAAATTTTTTATCATTAATTTACACAAATGCCCTTAAATTTTGTATTGATTTGTTCTATCCTCAGGGTTCTAACCTGAGGTCATCCTCAGGCACATGAAACCCATTTTATATGAATTTTTTCATTTTTTTAAGTTAATTTTTTAAAACATGAATTTTGGAGGATTGCATTTTTATCTCAGATAATTTGATAATAATTATATAAATGTTATCCGTAATATTTCTAGAATTGGGGGAATTTTAGTTAGAAAATATTAAAAAAAATGATAGGTTTTAGTTTTAAAAGGTAATCGGTTAATTATTGGTAATTATAATATTATTATTTTATTTTTTTTAATTAAATAAAATGCCCGTGATATGATTAGAAAAAGATAGGATTTAGTTAGAGAAAATTAAAAAGGCAACATGTTCTAGGTGAAAATTGATTAGTTTATAGTAAAATTATAATTTAATTATCTTATTTTACTAAATATAATTTCACGTAATATTTTTAGAAAAGGAGAAATTAATATTGTCGTGATATTTCTATTAAAAGAAGGATTTTAGTTAGAAAATATAGAAAATATGATATGTTTTAGCTGAAAAGGGTAATCGTTTAATTATTAATATTGAAATATTATTAGTTTATTTTATTGAATAGAACCGCCCTTGATATAATTGGAAAAGGAGAGATTTTAGTTCGAGAAAATAGAAATGTAACGTGAAAATTAAAAAGATTACATGATTTATGTGAAAAGGGTAATTAATTAGCTTATATAATTATAATTTAATTATGTCATTTTACTAAATAAATTGCTCATAGTTTTTAGAAAATGAGAATTTAGTGTTGCCCGTGATATTTTTAGAAAAAAAAGGAAATTTAATTAAAAAAATAGAAAAGATGATACGTTTTAGCTGAAAAGGTAATCAATTAATTATTAGTACTATAATATTATTATTTTATTTTTATATGAGATAATTTGATAATAATTATATTAAATGTTATCCTTGATATTTCTAGAATTTGAGGGATTCTAGTTAGAAAATATAGAAAAGATGATAGGTTTTAGTTGAAAAAATTAATCGATTAATTATTGGTAATTATAAATTATTATTTTATTTTTTAAATAGAATGCCCGTGATATGATTAGATAAGATAGTATTTAGTTAGAAAAAATTAAAAAGGAAACATGTTTTAGGTGAAACAAGGTAATTAATTAGTTTATAATAATTATAATTTAATTATCTTATTTTACTAAATATAATTTCACGTAATATTTTTAGAAAAGGAGAAATTAATATTGTCGTGATATTTCTATTAAAAGAAGGATTGTAGTTAGAAAAGATGATACGTTTTAGCTGAAAAAGATAATCGGTTAATTATTAATATTAAAATATTATTAGTTTATTTTATTAAATAGAGTCGCCCTTGATATAATTGGAAAGTGAGATATTTTAGTTAGAGAAAATAGAAAGGTAACGTGAAAATTAAAAAGATGACATGATTTATGTGAAAAAAGTAATTGATTAGCTTATATAATTTTAATTTAATTATGTCATTTTACTAAATAAATTGGTCATAGTTTTTAGAAAATGAGAAATTAGTGTTGCACGTGATATTTTTAGGAAAAAAAGTAATATTATAGAAAAATAGAAAAGATGATACGTTTTAGCTGAAAAGGTAATCGATTAATTATTAGTATTAAAATATTATTATTTTAATTTTATAATTAAAAACATCTGTGATATAATTGGAAAAAGAGAGGTTTTAGTAAGAGAAAAAAAAAAGGTAACTTGTTTTGGCTGAAAAAGGTAACCGTCCATTATATAAGTGGAAAAAGAGAGATGTTAGTTAGAGAAAAAAGAAAAGGTAACGTGTTTTGGGTGAAAAAGGTAATTGATGTTAATAGTAGTTATAATATAGTTATGTTATTTTATTAAATATATCTGCTTGTACTATTTTTAAAAAAGGGAAATTTTAGTTAAATAAAATGTGAAAGATATTCTATTTAACCTGAAAAAGGAAATTATTTAGTTATTGAAAATTAGAAAAGGTAATATGTTTAACCTGAAAAAGGAAATTGATTAATAAAGGATAAATTTTAGTTAGATAAAATATAAAAGGATATTGTATTTTACCTGAAAAAGTAAATTATTTAGTTCTTGAAAAATAGAAAAGATAATATGTTTAATCTCAAGAACGAAATTGATTAGTAGTAGATCTGTAATTGAGTAAGGGTAAATAAGTAAAATCAACAGGTACCGTACCGACCGATCGACCGACCGACCAACCAACCAAACTTTTAATATTTCGACTTTTATATAATAGTATAGATTAGCATAATAATTCGTGTGAGATGTGGATTATTTTCAAAAAGGGACCGAATACCGGTGTAATAATGTTATTTGAAAACATCAATTTAATTTTTATAGATCTTTGTTTGTCTATGACTTAATTTGTTCTAATATCCCTATTTCATGTCGTGTATAATATAATTTATGCGAATTTAGTTGAAAATTATAAATAATAGAAAATCAATGTATATAATAGTGCATGTTGAGCTTTTGCTACTGTTAGTTACAGAGGCATGCCTGTACACATCTAATAACAAGCCTAATTGTTTGTAATGCTCTGCATTACTTACATGACCTCTTAACTGAGGGAACCTCTAGTTGTAGAGTTTCTGTTTGTATTGTACTTGTAGTAGGCATCAAATCCTAGTTGTGTAATTGTACAAATAGAGTCTAGAATAATGCTTGAAAGAAGTTCCAAGGTTCATGCCTCAAGCAAGGAGTTAAAGGGTGTCAAATAATCACAGTTGGGATTTGAAGAAATGAAGAATTTGCCTAAGTACCAATTCGAGAAGTATATTTGTCTATTCGAGAAGTCCAGCATTCGAGAAGTCAGAGATTCGATATCTCAAGACACTATTCGATATCTCTGAATACACTGTTCGATATCTCATTCGATATCTCAGGGATTCGATATGTCTACTACTCTATTCGAGAACTCAAGAAGTCAACAAGTCAAGATGGTATTCGAGTTCTCAAAGAGTCAACAAGTCAAAGCTCTATTCGATATCTCAAGGACTCAGAAAGCTATTCGATATCTCGAGGATTCGATAAGTCAAATGTTCTATTCGACAACTCAAGGAATCCTGATGGAAAAGAGCTATTCGAGAAGTGGTTCGATATGTCAATATAACAGTATTCGAGAACTCAGAGTTATCGATCAAGTCAATTCTAGTTCTCGAATCACTTACTTAGTCACTTCTCGAATACATTCTTGGAGACAAAATACTGAAGAAATTGTACAAGTCAGAAACCTGCAACAAGCCAATGCACTTTATGGACCACAATCTGTAACGTGCTCTGGAAAGCCTACAAGGAAGCTTGGAGAGATATAGAAGAGACAAGGAGCTAAAGAAGTGGATCTAAACAGGCTTTGCAAAGTCAAATCTGTAACCGTTTGGACACTTACTCAAAAAGGATAGACAGACTAGAAAGTAATTTGTTTAGCTTCCTTATTTGCAGTAAGTAGGCTGTATCCATGTTCTATAAGGACACAGCCTCACTTCATAACTTAGCAACTTTTGTGAGTCAAGTTTTTCATACACTGTAAGCTATATCTCTCTGAGAAAAACGAAGCTGAGAATACTACCATTTGTATTCACAGATTGTAGCAACCTTTATCTAATAATACATTAGATTAAAGTGATATTGTGTCTTGTGTTGTTTCTTTATCCGCACCTTCACTTCTACACACACAGGCACTTATCTGCTACATAGACTCAATCAAAGAAAAGTTCAAGAATCCATTCACCCCCCCTCTGTATTCTTTTACCGTATTCAATACTCAACAAGTGGTATCAGAGACAGGTTGTTTATTCAAAAACAGAGAAACGATCATGAGTTCGAATACACCAAAGACTACAGGAACGGTGAAGGTCCCTAAGTTTGACAAAGAAAACTTCAACCTCTGGAAGATAAAGATGATGTTGTTCATTAAAGCCTCTCATCCCTTGTATCCTGAGATTCTCAAGAATGGTCCTTTTGTTCCACAACAAGAGATACCAGAGAAGACTGTTGGAACCATAACTATCCCAAGAACTTATGAGGCCAAGGATCCATCAAAGTGGACAGAGTCAGAAAGGGAGAAGGTTGCTCTTGACAGCCACCTCATGTTGCTTATCATTGATTCCATGGACATGTCAATGTTTGCAAACATTGCATCATGCACGTCTGCTAAAGAGATGTGGGATCACATTGAGGTGTTGTGTGAAGGGACTGATGAGGTTAAGGAAAACAGGAAACAGATACTGGTCACACAGTATGAAGCTTTCATGGCACAGCCCAAGGAAAGCATCACTGAAATGTTTGAAAGGTTTCACAAGCTAGTTACTGAGTTGCAGATGAATGGAAAGGTTTACAGCACCAAGGAGTTAAATATGAAATTTCTGTTGTCTTCACCAAATCATCTGGAGCAAAGAGTTATTTCTCTAAGAGAGAGAGATTTGAACAAAGTCACCTATGATGTGCTCTATGGAGTCCTAAAGACTCATGAACTTGAGTTGCTTCAGAAAAGGGCTATCCAAGCCAACCAAGGTAGGATGATAAACACATCATGTGCCTTGATTGTCAACAAATCCATTCTGGACCTAGAAGCATCTACAAGTCAACTAAGGATAGAGGAGGTGGCAGATGATGAAGAAACTGAAGCTGGGGTGAGTGAACCTGTTGAGGAAAAGGAGGAAGAAGAAGAGTTTTACACTCTGGAAGAACTTGATGGGATGGAAAATACTTCATATGCTTTCATGGCCAGAAAATTTCCAAACATCAGATTTAAAAGAAATCAACCCTTCAAACCCAAAACTCAAAACCATTCAGCCAACAAGAACAAGGCACCTGTGAAACCAAACAGAAATAAGTTCAAAACCAGTTATGTGGATAGGTCATCTGTAAGGTGCTATAGATGCAATGACCTAGGGCATTTTGCCAGTGAATGCAAGAAGCCTAAAAAGAAGGATAGAGATTATCTTGAGCTCGAAGCTAAGTATGAGGCCCTTCTGAAAAAGCAGACACATGGTAAGGCCTACATAGCTGAAGGGAAGTGTTGGGATGATTCTGAGAGTGATGAAGAGGAACAAGAATTCTGCAATTATGCCTTGATGGCCAACTCCAAGGATGACTCATCTTCATCTGATTCTCAGGTACCATCTCTCACTACTATAGACATGTCTGTTTCTGAGTACAAATGCATGATTGAACAATTATCTGTTGAAATGTTTAATATTCATACTAGTATGACTGCTGCTAATGAGGAGATTGCTAAACTGTCTACTAGAAATGAAATATTAACCAAAAAGAATGAGGAACTTGAGCTAACTACTATGCAAGTAGAAAACCTTAAGAAAGAAGTTGAATATTTGCAGAACAAGGTTTTATGTACTAGTCAAGTAGAGAAAGCTCTTAGGGATGAATTAGCTGAGAATGAATTCAAACTAAAAACTTTCAAGAAATCATCTGGTTTAGTGCAATCCTACTGTGAGAAAATTGAAGCTAAACCCAAAGCAGCTATTGGACTTGACTATGACTCTCTCAAACAAAGGAAAGGCTATGCTGTCATTGAAGAGGACACAGCTGTTCATGAGAAAGTGCCTCACATTTTGAGAAAAACTGAAAATCCAATTTTTAAGGAATCAACATTTGAAATTGATGAGGATTCCTTACTCATCAAGCAAATGTTGAATGATGAGGATGAAGCACAATCTAGTGAACAGCAAGCATCCTCTAAGGGTGAGAGTGTCAAGTCAAAGACCAAGAAACCAGTAGTTGATAGGCCAAGACCTAAGAAGTTTGTTAAGTTTGTCTCAGCTGGGATGAGTGAATCAGAAAAGAGAGTGACTAAGAAGAAACAGAACAGAAATGGCAAGTTAGGGATTAACAAGGATAACAACTATGCTTATATGCCTAATGCTCCTAGGAAAACTTGTCAGAACTGTTTCAGTACCAATCATTTAACTCATGCATGCAAGAAACCTGTTGGTAGTGTGTCTAAACCTTTCTATGATTGTTCTGTGCCTCTAAGTCATAGAGATGCACCTTTCTGTGATAAATTTGACTGTATGCCATGCAATATGAATGTTATGACTAGTTGTTTTAATTTAAGAAGGCAGTTCATTGATGGTTGTATCAGTCACAATTCTCACACACACTACACAAAGTCAAAGTCTTCAAGTCCTCCTAAAGCTAGGAAGGTACCTTTGTCACCTAAGTCTGAAACCTCAGGTTCTAAGACTTCCCACAGTGACAAGAAGACTAACACTAAGAAAGTTGACAAGCATGTTGTTTATGATAAAACTGTCTCTAAGTCACATGGACCCAAACTTGTTTGGGTACCAAAGGAAAAGTAATACCTTTGTGTTTGCAGGGCAAAGAAAGTGAAAAGAAGGTCATGTGGATTTTGGACAGTGGATGCTCAAATCATATGACTGGTGATATGGCCCTGCTATCACAGTATGAGGAAAAGGCTGGCCCAATGGTTGCTTTTGGAGATGACAGCATGGGTAACACATTGGGATATGGCAAGCTGAAAGTTGGAAATGTCATCATTGAAGATGTAGCACTAGTCAAGGGGCTCAAGCATAATCTGTTAAGTGTTGGTCAGTTTACTGATAGAGGATTCAAAGTGAATTTTGACAAAGATGAATGTTTGATCACCCACAAGAAGACTGGTGATTTTGCTCTATCTGGAGTAAGGAAGGGAAGCCTGTTTGTAGCCAATATGGACTCTGCAAATAAGGACAAAATTTGTTGCTTTTACTCAAAAGCATCAAATGAAGATTGTTGGCTGTGGCACAAGAAACTATTCACTAGAGGCACATTAGACAAGACACTGTTTTACAAGAAGCATGGTGATGATATTATCCTAGTCCAAATCTATGTGGATGATATCATTTTTGGTTCTACAAATGAGAAGCTGTGTGAGAAGTTCTCTAAACTCATGCAGAGCAGATATGAGATGAGTATGATGGGAGAGTTGACATTCTTTCTAGGGTTGCAAGTCAGTCAAAGGAAGGATGGTATCTTTATCAGTCAAACCAAGTACATTAAGGACTTATTGAAGAAGTTTGACTTGGAAGATTGTTCACCTGCCAAGACACCCATGGCCACTGCCACTAAACTGGATGAAGATGCTAAAGGCAAGAAAGTAGATATCTCAGTCTACAGAGGCATGGTTGGTTCTCTACTCTACCTCACTGCAAGTAGGCTAGACATCATGTTTGCTACATGCTTGTGTGCAAGGTTTCAATCAAATCCAAAGGAATCACATTTGATTGCAATAAAAAGGATCTTTAGATATCTGAAGGGCACTCCAAACTTGGGTTTATGGTATCCTAAGGACACAGGGTTCAATCTGGTTGGTTATTCTGATGCTGATTATGCTGGATGCAGAGTGGATAGGAAAAGCACCTCAGGAAGCTGCCAGTTTCTTGGACAAAGGTTAGTTTCTTGGTATAGCAAGAAGCAACAATCTGTGTCAACTTCTACAGCTGAGGCTGAATACATAGCTGCTGGAAGTTGCTGTGCTCAAGTGCTTTGGATTAGAAATCAACTTAGAGATTATGGACTTGTGTTGGAAAGAATTCCAATCATGTGTGACAACACAAGTGCAATCTCTATAGTTACCAATCCTGTCAATCATTCTAGAACAAAGCACATTGACATCAGATATCATTTCATAAGAGAACATGCAACTAATGGAACCATTGAGTTGCATTATGTCTCTACAGATAAACAACTAGCTGATATATTCACTAAGCCATTAGATGAAGCCACCTTCACAAGGTTGGTAAGTGAGATTGGAATGTTGAATTCTTCAGATTCTGGCTAAGTGAATACACCATCTAGATTGTTGCAGCAGTAAACACTTACTTTATCTAAATTCTCAATATTTTTGGAGTAAGTGTTGGCTGAAATATGATTTATAAATATTTCAAATCTGTTGCACATGTTGAAAATCATATTTCTATTAACTTAAAATTTCTATGAAATTTTGAGAAAATCACTATTTAATTTGCTAGGATATTCTTCAATGAATATGTCTGGTAAATTTTAAAAGATAGTGAAAATCAAATTTTTATGAGTGATGAGTATAGCTCGATAAGTCAGACTTCTCGAATGATTCACTATTCGACATCTCTAATAAGTCTCATTAGAGTACTCTTGAGTTCTCGAATAGAGTCTTTCTGAGATATCGAATAGAGGTATTATTGACTTCTCGAATATAGTAACTGAGTTCTCGAATGATTGAGTTCTCGAACACTATATTTGAGTTCTCGAATCATTTGAAAAGGCTGAATTCTCGCTGAATTTTAACCGATTTTGGACTTTTGTCTAAAAGTTTAATTCACTCATAAAAACATATTTTATTTAATTTAGAATTATTTCTAAGTTAGATAACTGCCAGCTGTGAGTTTCTATCTGCTTGAGTTATCGATTAAGCCTTTCTTGACTTCTCGAATAGTTGTTTTCTACTTCTCGAATGCCTGACTTGTCGATACAAAACTTTCTGCTAATCGACAATTCAAGTACTTCATACTTATACAATTTCACATCTATTCGATTCATTTCATTCGATTTCTCAAGCATCTACACTCTCTAAACCCCTGAAACCCTAGCTACGAAAAGCCAAATTTCTTCTTCAACCTTCAATTTCTTTTCTCTCTTCTACACAAATGGCAACAGTAAATTTCAACACCAACTTCATCGCTCTCACTAGTGATGTTGAAGCACCCAATGCCAATTTCAAGTGCTTTGTGAAATGGATGGCGGAGTCATATATCAAGGATGCACTCTCTGCCAACCCAACTCTGTATCTAGATATCCTGGAACAGTTTTGGGGCACTGTTATTGTGGAGGTTGTAGCCCTGGAAAACGCAATCACTTCATATATCATCTATTGCAAGATTCAAGACAAGGAAATCACTATCACTACTGCAGACATGAACCAAGCACTGGGCCTACAACAAGAGTCATTTGACAGAATGGCCACTAATGCAGAGTTAGAGGAATTCTTTGAGTTCATCAACTACTCAGATGGGATCAATCTTGGAAAGCTAAACAGGAAGAATCTGAGAAAGGAGTGGAGCTATGTGTTTGCAACTCTTCTCCAAGTCTTCATTGCCAGGAAATCAAGCTTTGATCAAATCAGTGCACCTGTGCAGCAAATTGGATATGCTTTGGCCTATGGAAAGAAGATTGATGTTGGCCAAATCATCCTCCAAGAATTAAATGGGAGACTTGGTAAGAACACAACCAAGAGAGGTACTGATATTTTCTTCCCTCGCTTTATTCAATCTATACTTAATTATAAAAATGCTTCATTGATTGAATTGCCTGGGATTGATAAAAATAAAATAGGCTATCCTAAGTCCATGACCAAACTCATTTTTGGTAATTTGGAGACTAGGAATGATGTGGATGTAAGACTGAACATAACTCCCCATATGGAGAGTTTGTTTAGGACTTATCCCCACAACATGCCAACATTTGATGCAAAATCTAAGTTAGCACAGTCCAAGCAAGTAGAACAAAATGCTAACCCAGGGCCTGCTAACCAACCCTCTCAACCAAACACTCTACCACATACTGAGGCAACTGAATCATCCTCTCAAAAGGGTGATGTTAGTAAAAAGAAGAGAAAGGAAGTAATGTCTGCACCATTAAATATCTTGTCTGAAGCAGCATTAGCTGTTGAATTAGGTCTAGGAAGTGAGGAACCTGAGTCACCCTTACACAGGACAAAGAAGAAGAAAACGAAGACCACCTCTTCAGTCACACAAATGGCTGAAGTTGTAAAATCAGGGGCACACAGCTCACTAGGTGTATCCTCTCAATAGGGTGCACCTATAGAATCAAGCATCCTCCCCAATGTACCTTCTTGTATAGAGTCAGCACATGGGAGTGATAAGGCTGGCACAACACTGAGTGGAGAGCACATCACATTTGAACCTCCCTCTATCTCTCAGGGGGAGTTGCCAAAATCTACTCTTAAACACACTTCTCTTCCAGAATCTAACTCTGAAATTTCTTTGGAACCTGCAACTCAGGCAACTGAGATGCAAGGCATTGATCATCAAGAATTCTTTTCTCTTGATGAGCCAATAATTTCAAGTGACTTAGTGCATGACACTTTGCTCACCACTCAGAACCCACATTTAGATGGTGAGGGAATGCATGCTGAGGCATCTCCTGATGACACCATCACAAACACAGAGGTTCCACTAGTTTTTACTAGAGACTCTGTGCCTGTGTCAACTGCTGGTGTAATTCATCCCACTTCTGTGGTGACACCAGTAGTAGAGTCAATCCATCCGGTTACAGAAGTTGCATCTGTAACTGAGGAGTCTAGCTTTCCTAGCTCTAGCTCTGACTTTATGTCACAATGGCTGAAGCCTGTGCAACATGACAGTGCTTCAGGATCAGGGTCTGCTCCACAACCATTGACGGTTGAAGCACTTCAAAGCTTAATTGTGGATCAGATTCCTGAGTTCACAAAGATTGCTCAGAACCTTCTCACTGTAGACATGCCTAATCCAGACTATGAGGCTATTCTGTTATGCCATAGGGATGATGTGGAGGTGCAGAAGACAAAGATCATTGATGATGCTGAGAGAGATGGCAACATAGATGCCTGGTTGCAAGGAAAATATGATATTACTCTTGATGAAGCACTTCAGTATCTCAGGGAGGAATACCTCACTTCACTGGGTTCCAATGCCAAATCTCTGACCCCTGGTGAAGTGTATGAGGCTATGAATGATACACACAAGGGATTCCTTAAGGCTGCTCATTATCTTGGAAAAGGTGTTAAGACTGAGGTCAATAGAGTGTGTGATAAGACCACCACCACAGTAGAAGCAATCAAGAGGACCTTTGATGCTAAATTCCCTCAGCTAGACAGTGTGTTCAAGGACATCAAACACTGCAACACTACCTGCACCAAAATGGACAATGGGCTAGCTCTGCTAAAGGATACTGTCACAGGTCTGGGGCATCAATTTCAAATTCTATCTGATCAGACCACAGATGCCAATGCCATGCTGAGGACCATGTTCAAAAATTTATATGGAGACAGACTGCTCACTGAGGTCCCAGTACATGACATGACTAGATTTGAAGTGCAGAGACTCAAAGAACAATCCCTGTCTGGCTTCAAATCTACTGAGTTATTCAGCAAAGTAGATGCACTTGAGAAGGAGGTGGCTACTCTCACCAAGTCCAATGCTCATCTTACAGAAAAGGTTGCACTTCTAAATGATCAGTTGGACACTCAAGCATCCACCACAGTTGATGTCCTTCTGCATCAACAATCCATGTTAGCTGCTATGATGAAGCATATGGGTCTCCCTCTCCCTGATGAATCTTCAATCCCAAAGGACATTTCTACAGCCTCAGTGCCTGATAACAAGCCTAAGGGGGAGAAGAAGACAAGGAACTCAAATTCAAAAGGGGAGAAAGGGAACTCAAATACAAAGGGGGAGAAAGGCATAATAATAAAAGAGGGTGGTCAACAAAGAGCTTCTTCAAAATCTCTACCAAATGTGCCTGGCAAAGGAAAATCCAAAGTGGATGAGCCTCCATCTACCTTGCCAGTTGTCACTCTACCAACTGTGCACATCACTACTCCTGGAGGACAAAAGCAATCCATAACTACTACAGTGGTTGCAGGGAGTATGCCATCTGACAAATCTCCAACCTCCTTACCTGAGAGTGCCAAGCCTGTAGAAGTTAAAGTTGTTACTGAGGCCAAGCTACAAGAAGTTGCTAACTCCAATGTTTATCATGATAAAGCCTTCTTGGAGTTTCTGAAAGCCACAAGGGAACAGGTTGGTGACACTCAGTTCTATCTGAGGGAGCTGAAGAAGCAGATTGATTGCATCACTGTCATTCCTAAGAAAGTCAATAATCTATGGATCAAGGAGATAGTGATGATATCCAAATTGAAGATATGGCATCTAACATACAAGACTCTACAAGAACTGAAACACTCAGAGATAGATGCCATACTTGAGCTTATTGAGAAGAAGAATGAGAACAACAAGAGTCTGTTTGATGACCTGAGGAATGACCAACCTTCAAGGCTACCAGAAGTGATCAAGAAGCCATGGACAATCATTTATCAGTCTGGTACCAGAATTGAAGATATCAAGCAATTGGTCATTCCCCATGATCTCACCACTAGAAATCACAGACTGATCATTGCTATCATTGATCAATTACAGAAGAAGGTTGGAGCCAGAAATGCTGAAGAAACTGAGGCACTGCACATCCTCAGAACTTATATTGCAACTGGTGAAATTCCAGAGATGGCTCAACCTAGGAGAAATAAGGATAATGATTCTGAAGATAAAAGTGATGGGAGGAGAAGACATCACAGGAGAGATAAGGGTGATGAAGACAAGAAGAAGAAGGGGGACAAAGATAAGAAGAATGATGATGACCAAGGAAGAGTCTATGAGAGGAAGATTGGAAAACAGCAAGCCTTAGGCATTGCTAGCAGTAACCTCACCACAACACAAGACTCTAAGTCTAGGGTGAATACTGTTAGTGGTGACCTAGCAAAATCTACATCTATGGCTTCTGCAACTGTTTTGCCACCTCAAGAAGAGAAGAAGATTCAAGTCAAGAAACCATGTGTATGTTTCAGAAAGCAAACTGCTAATGGAATACTACTATGGTCTACCAACAAAGGTCAAAGATTTCTGCCAAGCAATCATGTCAAAAGGATGAAATTTAAACATGTTGCAAGAAAGGTGAAGCTATCCAAATCTAAGGCACTGACAATTATCCCAGGATTAAACCTACCACCTCTGGATGAAAGCTATGATGAAGACCAACTGCAGTTTCTATGGGCTCAAAGAATCTATCATGTTGCCATTGTTGATGATTCTCTTGAAGTTAAGTATTCTGATGGAAGACAGAAGAAATTCAGACAAGGAACATGCCAGCACTGGGGCAGGCTGTATGACATAGAAAGGATAATTGCAATGTTGGATTCTGAAGACAGAGTGGAAAGGGTGTGGATGCTGGAGTTAATTGACTTTGTCAAGATGAAAAGAGATCACCAGGCAGAAATGAGAAAGAACAGTGAAAAGCTACTAAAGAAAAAGGAGGAGGAGTTTGCGGCAATGGAAGCTAAGGCTGATGAGTTGAGAGCTATGGGTCTGTGCAGAGTCAAGTTTAATCCTTACATCATTGAGTACAAGAAATATGGTAGAAATGTGAAGATTAGAATGGACTACATCAGTTCCTACTCTGAGAAACAGCTAAATGAAGTGCTCAAGGATTTATCAGGCTCTCCTCTAATTGAAGAACTCACTACAATGGAAGATATCATTCTTGCCATGGAAGAAATTGCAAAGAAGAAAGCCAAAGAAGCTGAAGATAGGATGAAAAATGAGAATCTGCAAGCCAAAGTTCAAAAGATGAATCCAAAAGGATATGGCTAAGTAGTTCCTCATAACTTGTAAGAATACTTCTATGTAATTTCTTCAATCAAATTCATACCTGTACTTTTAAAAGCTTTATCTTTATGTATGATAGGCTTGTTATCAGACATGAAATTGTGACTAAGGGTCTCACTCACAATTTGGGGGAGATTGTTAGTTACAGAGGCATGCCTGTACACATCTAATAACAAGCCTAATTGTTTGTAATGCTCTGCATTACTTACATGACCTCTTAACTGAGGGAACCTCTAGTTGTAGAGTTTTTGTTTGTATTGTACTTGTAGTAGGCATCAAATCCTAGTTGTGTAATTGTACAAATAGAGTCTAGAATAATGCTTGAAAGAAGTTCCAAGGTTCATGCCTCAAGCAAGGAGTTAAAGACTGTCAAATAATCACAGTTGGGATTTGAAGAAATGAAGAATTTGCCTAAGTACCAATTCGAGAAGTATATTTGTCTATTCGAGAAGTCCAGCATTCGAGAAGTCAGAGATTCGATATCTCAAGACACTATTCGATATCTCTGAATACACTGTTCGATATCTCATTCGATATCTCAGGGATTCGATATGTCTACTACTCTATTCGAGAACTCAAGAAGTCAACAAGTCAAGATGGTATTTGAGTTCTCAAAGAGTCAACAAGTCAAAGCTCTATTCGATATCTCAAGGACTCAGAAAGCTATTCGATATCTCGAGGATTCGATAAGTCAAATGTTCTATTCGACAACTCAAGGAATCCTGATGGAAAAGAGCTATTCGAGAAGTGGTTCGATATGTCAATATAACAGTATTCGAGAACTCAGAGTTATCGATCAAGTCAATTCTAGTTCTCGAATCACTTACTTAGTCACTTCTCGAATACATTCTTCGAGACAAAATACTGAAGAAATTGTACAAGTCAGAAACCTGCAACAAGCCAATGCACTTTATGGACCACAATCTGTAACGTGCTCTGGAAAGCCTACATGGAAGCTTGGAGAGATATAGAAGAGACAAGGAGCTAAAGAAGTGGATCTAAACAGGCTTTGCAAAGTCAAATCTGTAACCGTTTGGACACTTACTCAAAAAGGATAGACAGACTAGAAAGTAATTTGTTTAGCTTCCTTATTTGCAGTAAGTAGGCTGTATCCATGTTCTATAAGGACACAGCCTCACTTCATAACTTAGCAACTTTTGTGAGTCAAGTTTTTCATACACTGTAAGCTATATCTCTCTGAGAAAAACGAAGCTGAGAATACTACCATTTGTATTCACAGATTGTAGCAACCTTTATCTAATAATACATTAGATTAAAGTGATATTGTGTCTTGTGTTGTTTCTTTATCCGCACCTTCACTTCTACACACACAGGCACTTATCTGCTACATAGACTCAATCAAAGAAAAGTTCAAGAATTCATTCACCCCCCCCCCTCTGTATTCTTTTACCATATTCAATACTCAACAGCTACAGTTTAACTTAAAATTTTGAAACTACCCTCAAAGTTGGTCTTAATTACAAGCTTACCTCACAACCATCAATTGATACTCCACATTAAAACGCACGCACGTGTGCGCAGCTTCTGAAATCTGAAAGTAGAGGTAGGGAGTATACTACTTTTGTTCATGCTTTCTGAACAATACTCCGAACGAAAAAAAAACTGTGCTTACGAAAAATTGCTATTGTAAATCTAAATCTAAATCTAAAATCTAAATCTAAAATCTAAAATATAAAATATAAAAATAAAAATCCAAAATTAAAAGTTTACGAAAAAAATTACGTATCTTAATGCATCTGGGTACTTTTTCTTACAAAAGTAGCTCGAACATTCTCGCGATTAACGTATCTTTTTTGCATATTCATAATCTCAAATATAAAATCTAAAACTAAAAAGCCAAAATTCAAAGTTAACGGAAACAAAATTATAAAAATCAAAATAAATACGAAAGGATAATTTTTTTTTAGTTTCTTACAAACGAAATAAATTACGTATCTTAATGCAATTGGGTACTTTTTCTTACAAAAGTAGCTCAAACATTCTCGCGATTAACGTAAATTTTTTGCATATTCATAATGCAAGATTTGAGTAATGAAATTAAATATGCAAGATTCATATTTGTGTTTTGGCAAATTTCGAAATGTTATTACAAACTAATTACCTAATTCATGCTAATGAAACTTCTGAGGAAAGCCTTTAGCATTGATAATTGTGCTTAATTGTACCTATCTTATCTATCTTATCTCCTCTATTTCGTCCTTTGTTTTGTTTTTCAAATTTCAAAATTCAAAACCCATTTGCATCAAAGCTTAATGATGAAGCCTTCAAACAAACTCTGAAACTTCACATTTCTTCAACTTTATTTACATGGCTGAAGTATATAAAGCTCTCAATTCTTTTGGATAATCGACTTTAATCTTTACGTTGTTAATTCTTTTCGATAAATCATTTAACTTTGCTTATTTTTGTACATTGTTTCAGGATGATAGTTCTTCCCAAGAATGGCATCTTTTTTCCTGTCAAGATTTGATGAAAGGTTAGTACTTCGTCATGGTCGAAGTGTATGCTGCATGAACAAATGTTTGTAATTATACTCTATATTTTGTTAGGTAATAAGCCCAAGAAACATAGGCAAAGTCGGATTCGTTTTGGTAAAGAGAACGTTAATATTAACTACTCTCCAACTTCAGGCAATACCATGTCTCCGGAATCAGGAATTTGTAAGCATTAAATTCAACAACTGTGTCTTTATTGAGCAACATGACTTACATATATACATTTAGACCTTAATGCACTTGTATATTGCAGTTAATAGTGCTAAATATAACGTTGATGAGACCTCATGTAAAACAGCTTCCCACTCTACAAACTCTGGTATGTTATAATTAACAAAACTATTTGTTAAGGGCATGTATTATACAAAGAAACATGTTTTATTAAATTGTACTTAACAGTGCTTAGCAGGAGACATCTAATAGGTTGCAATAAAACCCCTTTACAAACTACTTCGAACACTGATCTGTTGTCTGATATAACTAATATTGCAACTCAAAGCCGAACAACTACAAAGAAGAACAAGAGAAAGGCAACATTACCCTTTGTTGAAGGGCCTCGCAATTTATTTGAAAATGATTTCAATAAAACGTCAGATCAGACTAGAGATGAATACCATGATCAACTAGGTATGTATATGCTTACTACAGAGATTAATTCCTGACCCTGTACATTTGTAATTATTCAAGTACTAATACTATTTTGTACATGTGCAGAGAATTCCATAATTGAAGAGAGTTATTTTACTGATGGTTCTTCGGATGGTTCGAATTGTTAGTAAAATTAATTCTTTGTAGAAATGTTTATTTTTTTAATATATTTCTTATTTAAAATCAGAATGATTCTGACCAATTTGTTTGTTATGGAAATTCACAGTTGAATTCTTTAATGAAGAATAGGGCACTCTTTCAGATGGTTCTTAAATCTATTTTACTTAGTATAATTTAACGTAATAAGCTTCATGTACGTGCCAATTGACATTAAGCTAACTTTGTCAAATGTTATGTTCATGCAGATAATACAGAGTCTAGACAAGGGGTTCCATGACCAACTCACCGTAAAAGTTTTGTCCCAGAGGAATATGCATCATTGGGGGCTCCATCGGTCAAATGCACTAAATGCAATGCACGTTTATGGAAAGAGGAAAGAGTCAACAAGAATGTTACAAGAAAAACTCCTATATTTTCTCTTTGCTGCAAAAAAGGAGAGGTTAAGCTACCGGATGCACTACTAACTCCCCCGTATCTCATGCAGTTGTATAATGACAAAAGTACCAGTGCTGCTTTTAAACGAAGCATACGATTATATAATACTATGTTTGCCTTTACCTCTTCTGGTGAGAATGTGGATCATTCCATAAATACTGGTGGAGCACCATGTATTTATCGTTTGAATGGCCAAAATCACCATGTCTTTGGTTCTTTAATACCAAATGATGGTGACACTCCAAAATTTTGCCAACTCTACATATATGACACAGGTAATGAAGTGAATAATAGGCTTCATTGGGTGAACGTGGCTGATCAACAGAATGTTGATGCAGAAGTTGTTCAGGGACTGATTAATATGCTTGATGAAACAAACGAATTGTGCAAGGAATTTAGAATGGCACGTGATCGCTTTGAAAATAACGATTTGGTTGATTTAAAAGTTGAACTGAAGGTTTGCCGAGCTCAAAGTGGGAGGGAAAACCACATTACTGCATCTGATGATGTTGCTGGTGTGATGGTTGGTGGCTCTGATACTACGACTGCTAATCGCGATATAATTATTGAGAGTAAAATGGATACTTTGCATCGTGTTTCCTACATTCATCCTAAGTTGATGTCACTTCAGTATCCACTATTGTTTCCAAATGGTGAGGATGGATACCATAACAAGATACCGTTTCAAAGTTCAGATCCTGACTCTACCAATGATCGTGATAAGATTTCAATGAAAGATTATTATTCCTACAGGCTTCAAGTCAGGGAAAATGAAGGTTTAATTTTTTAAGAAATTATTAGTCCTATAGTAGTGTACATGTAAAATCCGTAATTTTATTTTTATTTTTTTTAATTAGATATTAGATTTTAAAGTAATTTTTAATTAAATATTTATTTTATTTAGAAAATTCGAGAATTCTAAAGGATACGATTCATTATATTTGGAAAGAAGAGTAAGAATATTTTAGTGATCAATATCATTTTAATTAAGTTAATTATGTGTGCTAAAATCTTTTATTTAAGGAATTACTTGGAGAGGTTATAAATTTTAGGAGAAAAGTATTAGAATTACCAGAATAAAATTAGGGTTTAGATGTCTATATAATAAGTCCATTAGATTATCGGAAAAACTCGTACAGGAACTCATTCGACCAGAAGGTGCGCCCCTTACTTTGTTAACTGGTTATTTGATTATGTCTCATGCGTTTACATGTTTGAGTGCTACTTTGATTATTATTCTTTACTCTTGTTGTGAGTTGTGACCATTATGTACGTATATATATTGTTTATTCAGGCAAGCATTCGCAGTTTATGTATAGTACTAACAGGTATTATGTCTTCTTATATATTCATGGTTGGTTGATATATGGGTCTTTATTAATATATAATTGAGATGCTAGAATAGTAGAATGTATGTGCCATCAAATTGAAGCTTATTTTGATTAATTGTTAATTCTGTTGGTTCGATTCTTTTTCTAAAAAAAAAAGTTATTTCTTTACAAAAATTATCATGTGATAAGCTATTATTTTTACTGGCTTTGTATGACCTTATTTTATTTTAAATTGATTTGTTGTTAATATTATTCGCGAGAGCAGAGGATTAAATATGTTGTAAATGTGGCTAAATAAAAGTTATAAATGCATGACAAAGGGAGATAAGATTTTGGTTGTTCTGTTTAAGGTTTGTTATTTTATTTATATATGCATGTTATGTTATATGGACAAGGCAGATAATCCATGCATGCATGCTACTGTGTTAGTATAGAATCAACATGTTTTTTACTATTTTAAATTTTAAATGATTATATGGCCAACTTGTACTTGTTTATTCTTAAAAGTGGGCAAGGATTATTTGATCGTAAGCATGTCAAGTTTGGGTATCTTTCTGCAGTTTTGCATATTATGTGCAGTCGATTGGTTTAAATAAATGTCTCTGTCTTTTCTTGTTGTTATATAATTTTAACTGGGTAATTGATTCATTATGTTTTGTTCTGCTAATTAAATTATAGGATCAAATTCGTGTCATTAATTTTGGTTTGGTCGCTTTCGAGGTAAGTGACTTTTCGTTGCTCACTATTATTATAAAATCTGTTTTATTTTGTTTCAAAATATCTGTTTGATTTAGTTATCGAAATTGTGATATCGAAAATTGATTTTAGAAAAGAAGTTTTTAGAATTCCCCAGTTTTAGTTGCGTATCGAATCATAGAATCCGGTCACTGGATAGTGTGACATATCGAATCATAGAACTAGTTTACGCACGTTCCGGAACACATAGATACGTAAACTGGCCCCCATCGAACATAGAACCGTGTCACTGGTTTAGTGTGATCGTAATTTAGAACTGTGGGAATAAAATATGATTTTATTGTTTAGATTCTTTTATCAATTTAAAGTTTCTGAAATATTGTTCTCTTTTTAAAAATAATATTTTTGAGCCGTTGGGCGATGGTTACTTGCGGGGCTTCGCAGCTCATTGTTTTAATATGTTTCAGGTTCAGACTTTTGGAAGCTTATTAAGATAAAGGATTTGAACTGTGTAGATTTTGTGCTACTTGATTAGATGCTATTATTGGAAAAGGCTTATCGGATTATTGAATAAATTTTCAGTATTTTATTAGATATTGAACATTGGATTTGTGGAGCTGCGTCTCCAATTTGATGATTTTAGAATATTGAATTTGACCGCTGCATTTGACTTTAATTAATTTTGGATTATTTGAATAAAGAATTTCGTTTATTTGAGTTTGGCATTTAGAATTAATATCTCGGAAATTTGGGATGTTACAGTTGGTATTAGAGCCTAGGTTTTCCTTCGGAGTGTATTAGGTATGGGACTAGTACATTCCCTAGGATGCGATCCGTATATGTTTTGGCCTTTAAGTTAGTAAATTATTTTGAATCTAGGGCACTTGTTTGTGTGATATTTTGACTTATTTGACTTTTATGATTTTGATCATTGATTATAAGTTTGGAAGTTTGTCGTTTTTAGAAAAGATGGAGGGAGAAGGCAACAATGGCAACCAGGGCAACAACAATCAGAATGGCAACAACAATGGTGATGGTGGGAATGTATTTGACCAGCTAGCTGAGACTCTGGCTACACTCGTGAATCAGCAACCCAGGCAACAGAATATTGTCTCTCAGTTCAAGCGTTTGAACCCGCCAACTTTCGATGGAGCAACTGATCCGGCCATTGTCGAGATGTGGATACAAGAGATGGAAAAAGCCTTTGGACTGCTAGGAAGCAATGAAGAACAGAAGGTCACCTTAGCTGTGTATCAACTACAAGGAAGCGCTTACGATTGGTGGCTCATGGAACAGAGAAAGAACGAGACTGCAACCAGTGAGGGAGATCCTGAACCATACACATGGGCAAAGTTCAAGAAAGCACTGGAAGATAAGTACTTTCCGAGAACAGTTCGTCTACAAAAGGAGCGGGACTTCATTCGGCTCGAGCAAGGAGGAAAGACTGTTACTGAATACGAAGCCGAATTCGCAAAACTTGCAAAGTACGCGCCGACCTTAGTGGCAGATGAAAGCAGCCGAGCAAGAAGATTGGAAGAGGGACTTCGGACCGATATCAGGAATTCTGTGGCGTCTTTTGAACTTCAGACGTACGAAGCTGTGCTCAACAAGGCTTTGGTAATCGAGAGAGGCTTAGAAGAATCCGAAAAGGCAACAGGAAATTGGAACAAGAAATGGTTCGCTCCAACTGGTGTACAATCTTCTCAAGGGGGACCACTCAAGAAACCTTACGTGTATGATCGAATAGGAGGTCAAGGAAATCAAGATAAGTGCACTAGGTGTGGCGGGAACCATGTTGATACAGAGTGTCGTTGGAACAGAGGTGCGTGCTTTCATTGCGGTGAAGTCGGACACAGGATTGCTCAATGCCCACATAATCCACCACCAAGGAAAGAAGCAGATAACAAGACCAGTAATGGACGTGTATTTATGCCAACGGAAAGTCGCACGAACAATCGTAATTAAGGTATAAATTCTTTTCACTTGTAACTTATTTGATGTTATTTTGTGAATTTGGGGACCAAATTCTTTTAAGGAGGGGAGAATGTAAAATCCGTAATTTTATTTTTATTTTTTTAAATTAGATATTAGATTTTAAAGTAATTTTTAATTAAATATTTATTTTATTTAGAAAATTCGAGAATTCTAAAGGATAAGATTCATTATATTTGGAAAGAAGAGTAAGAATATTTTAGTGATCAATATCATTTTAATTAAGTTAATTATGTGTGCTAAAATCTTTTATTTAAGGAATTACTTGGAGAGGTTATAAATTTTAGGAGAAAAGTATTAGAATTACCAGAATAAAATTAGGGTTTAGATGTCTATATAATAAGTCCATTAGATTATCGGAAAAACTCGTACAGGAACTCATTCGACCAGAAGGTGCGCCCCTTACTTTGTTAACTGGTTATTTGATTATGTCTCATGCGTTTACATGTTTGAGTGCTACTTTGATTATTATTCTTTACTCTAGTTGTGAGTTGTGACCATTATGTACGTATATATATTGTTTATTCAGGCAAGCATTCGCAGTTTATGTATAGTACTAACAGGTATTATGTCTTCTTATATATTCATGGTTGGTTGATATATGGGTCTTTATTAATATATAATTGAGATGCTAGAATAGTAGAATGTATGTGCCATCAAATTGAAGCTTATTTTGATTAATTATTAATTCTGTTGGTTCGATTCTTTTTCTAAAAAAAAAGTTATTTCTTTACAAAAATTATCATGTGATAAGCTATTATTTTTACTGGCTTTATATGACCTTATTTTATTTTAAATTGATTTGTTGTTAATATTATTCGCGAGAGCAGAGGATTAAATATGTTGTAAATATGGCTAAATAAAAGTTATAAATGCATGACAAAGGGAGATAAGATTTTGGTTGTTCTGTTTAAGGTTTGTTATTTTATTTATATATGCATGTTATGTTATATGGACAAGGCAGATAATCCATGCATGCATGCTACTGTGTTAGTATAGAATCAACATGTTTTCTACTATTTTAAATTTTAAATGATTATATGGCCAACTTGTACTTGTTTATTCTTAAAAGTGGGCAAGGATTATTTGATCGTAAGCATGTCAAGTTTGGGTATCTTTCTGCAGTTTTGCATATTATGTGCAGCCGATTGGTTTAAATAAATGTCTCTGTCTTGTCTTGTTGTTATATAATTTTAAATGGGTAATTGATTCATTATGTTTTGTTCTGCTAATTAAATTATAGGATCAAATTCGTGTCATTAATTTCGGTTTGGTCGCTTTCGAGGTAAGTGACTTTTCGTTGCTCACTATTATTATAAAATCTGTTTTATTCTGTTTCAAAATATCTGTTTGATTTAGTTATCGAAATTGTGATATCGAAAATTGATTTTAGAAAAGAAGTTTTTAGAATTCCCCAGTTTTAGTTGCGTATCGAATCATAGAATCCGGTCACTCGATAGTGTGACATATCGAATCATATAACTAGTTTACGCACGTTCCGGAACACATAGATACGTAAACTGGCCCCCATTGAACATAGAACCGTGTCACTGGTTTAGTGTGACTGTAATTTAGAACTGTGGGAATAAAATATGATTTTATTGTTTAGATTCTTTTATCGATTTAAAGTTTCTGAAATATTGTTCTCTTTTTAAAAATAATATTTTTGAGCCGTTGGGCGATGGTTACTTGCGGGGCTTCGCAGCTCATTGTTTTAATATGTTTCAGGTTCAGACTTTTGGAAGCTTATTAAGATAAAGGATTTGAACTGTGTAGATTTTGTGCTACTTGATTAGATGCTATTATTGGAAAAGGCTTATCGGATTATTGAATAAATTTTCAGTATTTTATTAGATATTGAACATTGGATTTATGGAGCTGCGTCTCCAATTTGATGATTTTAGAATATTGAATTTGACCGCTGCATTTGACTTTAATTAATTTTGGATTATTTGAATAAAGAATTTCGTTTATTTGAGTTTGGCATTTAGAATTAATATCTCGGAAATTTGGGATGTTACAGTTGGTATTAGAGCCTAGGTTTTCCTTCGGAGTGTATTAGGTATGGGACTAGTACATTCCCTAGGATGCGATCCGTATATGTTTTGGCCTTTAAGTTAGTAAATTATTTTGAATCTAGGGCACTTGTTTGTGTGATATTTTGACTTATTTGACTTTTATGATTTTGATCATTGATTATAAGTTTGGAAGTTTGTCGTTTTTAGAAAAGATGGAGGGAGAAGGCAACAATGGCAACCAGGGCAACAACAATCAGAATGGCAACAACAATGGTGATGGTGGGAATGTATTTGACCAGCTAGCTGAGACTCTGGCTACACTCGTGAATCAGCAACCCAGGCAACAGAATATTGTCTCTCAGTTCAAGCGTTTGAACCCGCCAACTTTCGATGGAGCAACTGATCCGGCCATTGTCGAGATGTGGATACAAGAGATGGAAAAAGCCTTTGGACTGCTAGGAAGCAATGAAGAACAGAAGGTCACCTTAGCTGTGTATCAACTACAAGGAAGCGCTTACGATTGGTGGCTCATGGAACAGAGAAAGAACGAGACTGCAACCAGTGATGGAGATCCTGAACCATACACATGGGCAAAGTTCAAGAAAGCACTGGAAGATAAGTACTTTCCGAGAACAGTTCGTCTACAAAAGGAGCGGGACTTCATTCGGCTCGAGCAAGGAGGAAAGACTGTTACTGAATACGAAGCCGAATTCGCAAAACTTGCAAAGTACACGCCGACCTTAGTGGCAGATGAAAGCAGCCGAGCAAGAAGATTGGAAGAGGGACTTCGGACCGATATCAGGAATTTTGTGGCATCTTTTGAACTTCAGACGTACGAAGCTGTGCTCAACAAGGCTTTGGTAATCGAGAGAGGCTTAGAAGAATCTGAAAAGGCAACAGGAAATTGGAACAAGAAACGGTTCGCTCCAACTGGTGGACAATCTTCTCAAGGGGGACCACTCAAGAAACCTTACGTGTATGATCGAATAGGAGGTCAAGGAAATCAAGATAAGTGCACTAGGTGTGGCGGGAACCATGTTGATACAAAGTGTCGTTGGAACAGAGGTGCGTGCTTTCATTGCGGTGAAGTCGGACACAGGATTGCTCAATGCCCACATAATCCACCACCAAGGAAAGAAGCAGATAACAAGACCGGTAATGGACGTGTATTTATGCCAACGGAAAGTCGCACGAACAATCGTAATTAAGGTATAAATTCTTTTCACTTGTAACTTATTTGATGTTATTTTGTGAATTTGGGGACCAAATTCTTTTAAGGAGGGGAGAATGTAAAATCCGTAATTTTATTTTTATTTTTTTAAATTAGATATTAGATTTTAAAGTAATTTTTAATTAAATATTTATTTTATTTAGAAAATTCGAGAATTCTAAAGGATAAGATTCATTATATTTGGAAAGAAGAGTAAGAATATTTTAGTGATCGATATCATTTTAATTAAGTTAATTATGTGTGCTAAAATCTTTTATTTAAGGAATTACTTGGAGAGGTTATAAATTTTAGGAGAAAAGTATTAGAATTACCAGAATAAAATTAGGGTTTAGATGTCTATATAATAAGTCCATTAGATTATCGGAAAAACTCGTACTGGAACTCATTCGACCAGAAGGTGCGCCCCTTACTTTGTTAACTGGTTATTTGATTATGTCTCATGCGTTTACATGTTTGAGTGCTACTTTGATTATTATTCTTTACTCTTGTTGTGAGTTGTGACCATTATGTACGTATATATATGGTTCATTCAAGCAAGCATTCGCAGTTTATGTATAGTACTAACAGGTATTATGTCCTCTTATATATTCATGGTTGGTTGATATATGGGTCTTTATTAATATATAATTGAGATTCTAGAATAGTAGAATGTATGTGCCATCAAATTGAAGCTTATTTTGATTAATTGTTAATTCTGTTGGTTCGATTCTTTTTCTAAAAAAAAAGTTATTTCTTTACAAAAATTATCATGTGATAAGCTATTATTTTTACTGGCTTTATATGACCTTATTTTATTTTAAATTGATTTGTTGTTAATATTATTCGCGAGAGCAGAGGATTAAATATGTTGTAAATATGGCTAAATAAAAGTTATAAATGCATGACAAAGGGAGATAAGATTTTGGTTGTTCTGTTTAAGGTTTGTTATTTTATTTATATATGCATGTTATGTTATATGGACAAGGCAGATAATCCATGCATGCATGCTACTGTGTTAGTATAGAATCAACATGTTTTCTACTATTTTAAATTTTAAATGATTATATGGCCAACTTGTACTTGTTTATTCTTAAAAGTGGGCAAGGATTATTTGATCGTAAGCATGTCAAGTTTGGGTATCTTTCTGCAGTTTTGCATATTATGTGCAGCCGATTGGTTTAAATAAATGTCTCTGTCTTGTCTTGTCTTGTTGTTATATAATTTTAAATGGGTAATTGATTCATTATGTTTTGTTCTGCTAATTAAATTATAGGATCAAATTCGTGTCATTAATTTCGGTTTGGTCGCTTTCGAGGTAAGTGACTTTTCGTTGCTCACTATTATTATAAAATCTGTTTTATTCTGTTTCAAAATATCTGTTTGATTTAGTTATCGAAATTGTGATATCGAAAATTGATTTTAGAAAAGAAGTTTTTAGAATTCCCCAGTTTTAGTTGCGTATCGAATCATAGAATCCGGTCACTGGATAGTGTGACATATCGAATCATAGAACTAGTTTACGCACGTTCCGGAACACATAGATACGTAAACTGGCCCCCATTGAACATAGAACCGTGTCACTGGTTTAGTGTGACCGTAATTTAGAACTGTGGGAATAAAATATGATTTTATTGTTTAGATTCTTTTATCGATTTAAAGTTTCTGAAATATTGTTCTCTTTTTAAAAATAATATTTTTGAGCCGTTGGGCGATGGTTACTTGCGGGGCTTCGCAGCTCATTGTTTTAATATGTTTCAGGTTCAGACTTTTGGAAGCTTATTAAGATAAAGGATTTGAACTGTGTAGATTTCGTGCTACTTGATTAGATGCTATTATTGGAAAAGGCTTATCGGATTATTGAATAAATTTTCAGTATTTTATTAGATATTGAACATTGGATTTGTGGAGCTGCGTCTCCAATTTGATGATTTTAGAATATTGAATTTGACCGCTGCATTTGACTTTAATTAATTTTGGATTATTTGAATAAAGAATTTCGTTTATTTGAGTTTGGCATTTAGAATTAATATCTCGGAAATTTGGGATGTTACAGTTGGTATTAGAGCCTAGGTTTTCCTTCGGAGTGTATTAGGTATGGGACTAGTACATTCCCTAGGATGCGATCCGTATATGTTTTGGCCTTTAAGTTAGTAAATTATTTTGAATCTAGGGCACTTGTTTGTGTGATATTTTGACTTATTTGACTTTTATGATTTTGATCATTGATTATAAGTTTGGAAGTTTGTCGTTTTTAGAAAAGATGGAGGGAGAAGGCAACAATGGCAACCAGGGCAACAACAATCAGAATGGCAACAACAATGGTGATGGTGGGAATGTATTTGACCAGCTAGCTGAGACTCTGGCTACACTCGTGAATCAGCAACCCAGGCAACAGAATATTGTCTCTCAGTTCAAGCGTTTGAACCCGCCAACTTTCGATGGAGCAACTGATTCGGCCATTGTCGAGATGTGGATACAAGAGATGGAAAAAGCCTTTGGACTGCTAGGAAGCAATGAAGAACAGAAGGTCACCTTAGCTGTGTATCAACTACAAGGAAGCGCTTACGATTGGTGGCTCATGGAACAGAGAAAGAACGAGACTGCAACCAGTGAGGGAGATCCTGAACCATACACATGGGCAAAGTTCAAGAAAGCACTGGAAGATAAGTACTTTCCGAGAACAGTTCGTCTACAAAAGGAGCGGGACTTCATTCGGCTCGAGCAAGGAGGAAAGACTGTTACTGAATACGAAGCCGAATTCGCAAAACTTGCAAAGTACACGCCGACCTTAGTGGCAGATGAAAGCAGCCGAGCAAGAAGATTGGAAGAGGGACTTCGGACCGATATCAGGAATTTTGTGGCATCTTTTGAACTTCAGACGTACGAAGCTGTGCTCAACAAGGCTTTGGTAATCGAGAGAGGCTTAGAAGAATCTGAAAAGGCAACAGGAAATTGGAACAAGAAACGGTTCGCTCCAACTGGTGGACAATCTTCTCAAGGGGGACCACTCAAGAAACCTTACGTGTATGATCGAATAGGAGGTCAAGGAAATCAAGATAAGTGCACTAGGTGTGGCGGGAACCATGTTGATACAAAGTGTCGTTGGAACAGAGGTGCGTGCTTTCATTGCGGTGAAGTCGGACACAGGATTGCTCAATGCCCACATAATCCACCACCAAGGAAAGAAGCAGATAACAAGACCGGTAATGGACGTGTTTTTATGCCAACGGAAAGTCGCACGAACAATCGTAATTAAGGTATAAATTCTTTTCACTTGTAACTTATTTGATGTTATTTTGTGAATTTGGGGACCAAATTCTTTTAAGGAGGGGAGAATGTAAAATCCATAATTTTATTTTTATTTTTTTAAATTAGATATTAGATTTTAAAGTAATTTTTAATTAAATATTTATTTTATTTAGAAAATTCGAGAATTCTAAAGGATAAGATTCATTATATTTGGAAAGAAGAGTAAGAATACTTTAGTGATCGATATCATTTTAATTAAGTTAATTATGTGTGCTAAAATCTTTTATTTAAGGAATTACTTGGAGAGGTTATAAATTTTAGGAGAAAAGTATTAGAATTACCAGAATAAAATTAGGGTTTAGATGTCTATATAATAAGTCCATTAGATTATCGGAAAAACTCGTACTGGAACTCATTCGACCAGAAGGTGCGCCCCTTACTTTGTTAACCGGTTATTTGATTATGTCTCATGCGTTTACATGTTTGAGTGCTACTTTGATTATTATTCTTTACTCTTGTTGTGAGTTGTGACCATTATGTACGTATATATATGGTTCATTCAAGCAAGCATTCGCAGTTTATGTATAGTACTAACAGGTATTATGTCCTCTTATATATTCATGGTTGGTTGATATATGGGTCTTTATTAATATATAATTGAGATGCTAGAATAGTAGAATGTATGTGCCATCAAATTGAAGCTTATTTTGATTAATTGTTAATTCTGTTGGTTCGATTCTTTTTCTAAAAAAAAAAGTTATTTCTTTACAAAAATTATCATGTGATAAGCTATTATTTTTACTGGCTTTATATGACCTTATTTTATTTTAAATTGATTTGTTGTTAATATTATTCGCGAGAGCAGAGGATTAAATATGTTGTAAATATGGCTAAATAAAAGTTATAAATGCATGACAAAGGGAGATAAGATTTTGGTTGTTCTGTTTAAGGTTTGTTATTTTATTTATATATGCATGTTATGTTATATGGACAAGGCAGATAATCCATGCATGCATGCTACTGTGTTAGTATAGAATCAACATGTTTTCTACTATTTTAAATTTTAAATGATTATATGGCCAACTTGTACTTGTTTATTCTTAAAAGTGGGCAAGGATTATTTGATCGTAAGCATGTCAAGTTTGGGTATCTTTCTGCAGTTTTGCATATTATGTGCAGCCGATTGGTTTAAATAAATGTCTCTGTCTTGTCTTGTTGTTATATAATTTTAAATGGGTAATTGATTCATTATGTTTTGTTCTGCTAATTAAATTATAGGATCAAATTCGTGTCATTAATTTCGGTTTGGTCGCTTTCGAGGTAAGTGACTTTTCGTTGCTCACTATTATTATAAAATCTGTTTTATTCTGTTTCAAAATATCTGTTTGATTTAGTTATCGAAATTGTGATATCGAAAATTGATTTTAGAAAAGAAGTTTTTAGAATTCCCCAGTTTTAGTTGCGTATCGAATCATAGAATCCGGTCACTGGATAGTGTGACATATCGAATCATAGAACTAGTTTACGCACGTTCCGGAACACATAGATACGTAAACTGGCCCCCATCGAACATAGAACCGTGTCACTGGTTTAGTGTGACCGTAATTTAGAACTGTTGGAATAAAATATGATTTTATTGTTTAGATTCTTTTATCGATTTAAAGTTTCAGAAATATTGTTCTCTTTTTAAAAATAATATTTTTGAGCCGTTGGGCGATGGTTACTTGCGGGGCTTCGCAGCTCATTGTTTTAATATGTTTCAGGTTCAGACTTTTGGAAGCTTATTAAGATAAAGGATTTGAACTGTGTAGATTTCGTGCTACTTGATTAGATGCTATTATTGGAAAAGGCTTATCGGATTATTGAATAAATTTTCAGTATTTTATTAGATATTGAACATTGGATTTGTGGAGCTGCGTCTCCAATTTGATGATTTTAGAATATTGAATTTGACCGCTGCATTTGACTTTAATTAATTTTGGATTATTTGAATAAAGAATTTCGTTTATTTGAGTTTGGCATTTAGAATTAATATCTCGGAAATTCAGGATGTTACAGTACATAATCTGTAAAAGCAAGGAAATATGGATTGTATTATTTTATACAAGTCAAAAATTTCTTATTTTCAGGTATGACCGCTCGGTTAGGTGGCCGCCTTTTTCAACAATACGTGGTTGATGCCTTTTCTGCTATTGAGCAAACTCGATTGTGGTGGTTTCGTAAGAATCAAACTATTTTACGGAATGAATTATATCACAACATATGTGACTCTATTCGGGTTGGAGATTCCAGTACTTCAAATGTTGGCAAAGGCATAATCCTGCCAGCTGGATATGTAGGATCTAAACGTTATATGCAGCAGAATTTTCAAGATGCATTAGCTGTTTGTCGTCATGTTGGTCATCCGGACATTTTCTTGACGATGACATCCAACTCTTTTTGGGAAGAAATCCAGAAAATGATAGAGTTCCTGCCTGGTTGTGAAACACCAAACTGCCTAGATGTTATTTCCAGAGTGTTTCACTTGAAGCTTGAGCAATTGACAACAAATATAAAAAAGAAATCGTATTTTGGTGTTTGTGTTGGAAGTAAGCCTTTATACTTTAAAAAATAATTATGCTATTGTACCATATTCATATTTGTTTTAACACATACTTCCTCTTAACAGTCATGTATGTGGTTAAATTTCAAAAGAGAGGACTTCCGCATGTGCATATGTTGATTTTGGCTTGATGTTGCCTCCAAAACGTATCTCAAACAAAATGTCGATAAGTTTGTTTCAGCAGAAATCCCAGATCCTGAGAAAGATCCTGTGGGTTATGCTGCCGTTAAAGCTTTTATGATTCATGGACCATGTGGACTACAGAATACCAAATCTCCATGTATGAAAGCTATGAAATGTATTCGGCATTTTCCTAAAAAGTAAGTGTTCCATGTAATTATGTTCTTCTCTGTAATTATTAACAGTCATGTTGTGGCCCAAAGTTATTATGCTGAAATAATTTATTTCATGTTATTAATTTAAACTTAAATTACACCATTTCAGGTACTGTCCACGTACTATATTCGATGAAAGTGGTTTCCCTTTGTACATGCGTCGTAGACAAAACATTACTGTTCAAAAAGGGAAAGCCTTACTAGACAATCAATGGGTGGTTCCTTATAACCGTGACTTGCTGGTGAAATATCAATGTCACATGAACATTGAAATATGTTGTCATACTAGAAGTATTAAGTATTTGTTTAAGTACTGCCTAAAAGGCCATGACACTGCCACTGTTCAAGTGACAGGACGAAAAAGAAGGAGAACTGATCAAAATAATGATGAACCGATTGATGAAATAAACGCTTACTTTGATGGTAGATACGTTTGTGGTGCAGAAGCTTCTTATCGTATTTTTGGATTTTCTATACACCACCGGACTGTGTCCTTAGAGCGTTTGCCATTCCATTTACCAGGTCAAAGAAATTGTACTTTCCGGGCCAATGATTCATTAAAAAAAGTTGCTGAAAGAGAAAAAGAGCGAATGAGCAAACTGGAAGCTTATTTTCTCTTAAATCAGACTGATGTTGACGCATGTCAGTACACATATGATGAGATTCCTAGACACTATGTCTGGAATGATAGTGAAAGAAAATGGAATAAAAGGAAAAGAGGATTTCAAATTGGCCGAATATCTTATACTCATCATAGTTCTGGAGAAGTGTGCATGTTGTTAACCAAAGTACGAGGTCCAACTTCTTTCAAATATCTGAGAACTGTTAATGGTACATGTCATAGTACTTTTAGAGAGGCATGTAAGGAATATGGTTTGCTAGATGATGATAAAGAATGGCATGAAGTACTGGATCAGTGTGCAGTTGGTGGATTGCCTCCTCAAATACGCCAGCTTTTTGTACATATTATAGTTAACTGTAAAGTCACTGATTTGGCTCAATTATGGGAATCTCATTCAAAACATATGATAGATGATATCTTACTAAAGAGGCGGAACCTGACTCATGATCAGAAACTCATTCTTAATGACAAACAGCAAGAGTTTTACGCTTTGGCAGGTTATTCTCCTAACTCTTACATATGTGATCTATTTTTTTACAAACCATATGTTGCAATGCATGTATAAAGATGAGATTTGAACCATGCCATTCATATAATTTTCTATTTGAATTGCAGAAATTGATGATCTTCTCCGTTCAATTGGTAAAAGTTTAAAAAACTTTCCTCAATTACCACAGCCTCCACAAAGTTATCTTAATCATGGATTGAACAATCTTAGTATTGAGGAGACCAACTACAATATTGGTGAGATGGAGACTCAGTACAAGAAGTTGTTAGGGAACTGTAACGAAGAACAAAAATTTGTATATCAAAAAGTTTTAGAATCAGTGGAGAAGAAACAAGGTGGCCTTTTTTTTGTTTATGGCAGTGGTGGATGTGGAAAAACATATTTGTGGAAAACTTCGATATGCAAATTAAGGTCTCAAGGTGATACAGTTCTTCCAATTGCAAGTTCTGGGATTGCTGCAACTCTGATGCCAGGTGGTCGAACTACACATTCACGTTTTAAAATTCCAATTGTACTTGATGAGTTTTCAATTTACAGTATTGGTCATAACTCTGATATTGCAACACTAATCAAGCAAACAAAACTTATCATTTGGGATGAGGCTCCTATGCAACATCGCTACGCTTTTGAATGCTTAGACCGATCTCTCAAAGATATAATGAAATCAATAGATCCTGCATGTGCTAATATGCCTTTTGGAGGTATTACTGTTTTGCTGGGTGGTGATTTTCGTCAAATACTTCCTGTTATTACTCATGGTCAAAGAGGTGAAATTGTTTCTTCATGTATAACTCGATCAAGATTGTGGTCAATATGTCAGGTTTTTCTGCTTAGGCAGAATATGAGGCTTAATAAACGGACTAATGATGTACAAAATCAGGAATTAAAAGAATTTACGCAGTGGGTGCTTGATATTGGGGATGAGAAAGTTTTGCCTGAAGCTAATGACATTGCACGTTGTCGTGAGGATGATATAGTCATTCCAGCTCAGTTTTGTAATTTGAGTAAGTAAAATTCAGTCGATAATATGATCAAGGCAACATATCCTGATTTCATCAACAACTGCAAAGATGCCAATTATTTGAGCCAGAGAGCAATATTAACACCTACTAATCAAACGGTGTCTCATCTCAACTCTCTAATTGTCGAAAAGCTTCCTGGTGATTCAGTTTCATATTTTAGCGTGGACCCTGTAGAAGAATTTGGAGGTACAGAATCTGATATACATAATGCCTTTCTTGTAGAATACTTGAACTCCATAAATATTGCTGGTATGCCATCTCATGAGTTGAAGTTAAAAGTTGAGGCTGTCGTTATGCTTATGCAAAATTTAAATCAAACTCTTGGATTGTGCAATGGCACTCGAATGATTGTTACCAAGTGTCTCAAATTTTGTGTTGAATGTGAAGTTATATGTGTCTCCTTTGTTGGTACCCGTCACTTTATTCCACGGATGGAATTAAGTCCAAGTGAAACTCGGATGCCATTTAAGTTGGTTAGGAAGCAAATGCCCCTTCAAATATGCTACGCCATGACGATAAATAAATCCCAGGGTCAATCTCTAGAAAATGTTGGGCTTTATCTACCAAAATCTGTATTTACACATGGTCAGTTTTATGTTGCAATAAGTCGAGTGACCTTTCCTCACGGATTAAAGATTTTTGTTGATGATGAAGCTGGCCTACCTACTGATGTAACGCAGAATGTTGTGTATAGAGAAGTTTTTTATGCCTTACCCAGGCCATAGATTGATTTACGTACAATTTTTTTGGCATTGTATGTAATGCAATCCAAGGGTATTCTATTGTATGTAATAAGTTTGTTAGTTTGATGCTTTGTCAATGTGTTTAGCATTCCTACAACTGAAAAACAAATCCATCAAGACGAAATGCAACAGCCAATACAAGTTTGAAAGAGAAAGCATCATATTCTGGTAAAAATAGAGTACAAAAGATACAACCATCCTTGCTAACATTAGCAAATATAATACGAATTCATTATTTGTACATCCACTTAACGATAACAAAATGTAAGCTCAATCAACATTGAAGGCTGAACACGCACTTCAAATTGGTAGTTGTTACGATAAACAAACTCCAGCCATTGTCCCTCCACAAGCTTCTTCTCAAAAGTAAAATTATCCCATCCTTTTCCAAAACGACACATCTTCTTATTCCGATGAAGTGCAACTTTCCACCTCTTCTCACTGTAGATTAATGTGACCACGGTCCCTTTCTTCCATTTCTTATAGATATCAATTATGTTACGAGAGAAGTACTGCATATACATTGAACAATGTATTAACTTATATGTAACATAATCACTTTAAAATTAATTAAATAACGAAATTTTACCACTCCATGTCCTTTCTGATCTACATGAGAAGGACTAAGTTTAACAGCAAATGATATGACATTATCTCTTTCAAAACTTTGCATGTGCATGTCTTCTCCTACTATCGAAATGGTAATCCACATACATAGTTAGTGCAATATAAGACCAATTGCTATTCCACAGACATATTACAACAAAAATTTTGAATATACCTTCATTGCTATAGTTTTGAATTGGGGAGTCTAACAATTCATTACCATCAATACTCATTGAGTTGCCTCCACAGACTGCTAAACAAAGACAAACATAGCTTAGCAAAAGTAGAAGAAAAATAATTATCAGCAATAAAACTACCAACTTAAGGAATTTGAGAAATTACAGACCTTTACATCCACTGTCATCAGGCAGAACATCTTCTAAAAAGACCTTAGGACTCACATCAGCAAATATGTCCATACAACAATTATTGTAAATGGAGACATAAAAACGTGATTCACCAACATAGTCAAAAAACATCACATAGTTTTCACAAACAGAATACTTCTCTATAAGTTTCTTCAGACCATATATCTGATAGCTCAACCCGCAGAAACGTACACAAAATTCAAGGCCATCTGGCATTAACAAATTAAGTTTTTCGCCCAGAGTTTCTATATATTGTTCAAGAAACAAGCATGGAATTTCCTGTAAATAGCAAACTCATTTTAGAGCTAAGGAGCAACCTATGTATACCAATAAACAACCTATTTGTAACAAAAATTAGAAACTGTTTATAGAACAAACGTACCAATTTACCAGTGAATATTGTCTCATCATTCATAACTTTTACCCACTTAAGAAGAGATTTACCCTGCTCGAAACCTGTCAAACAGAACAAACATACAAATTATTGTAGCCTGCATTCAAGTTAAAGTACATTGAAGTTCTCATACAAATTATTTTGCATACAAATTATATATGACCTGTTTTGTTGAAGTTGTTGATATTCCTCTTCTCAAATACAGAAACTTGAAACTTTTGACAGTGTGAAGTTTTCGGAAACACACATATATCACTAGGACGAAGCTTTCCTGCTTTTGCAAAGTCATACCATTTCCGGTTAAACCACAATTTACCATTCCTCCACTTGACTTTAATTTTCCAAAACAGATCCTTATACCCTATTTCAACCCAACTCATTGTATCATTTAAACCAAGCTACGTGCATGCATTTGTGGACAATACCTAAGAACAATTAAATTTCAACAACTCATCATATAAGTTATTAAAGAAGGTGCACATAAGTTAACTATATATAATGTCCACAATTTACCTTATAATGCAACCTTCTCTTGAGATGAGATCTTGATATTATCAAATCAAAAACTCCAGATCCACTGTTGTAACAATTATAACTAAACTGTGCACAGAGTTTGTCAATCTCAAAGTCCAAACTTAAATAGTACACACCATTCAACCAAGCTCCACTATGCATAGATATTCTGGGGTTTTTTGAACATACACGCTCTAAAGGATAATCTATTTCAACCCCATAAGCATTAAAAATTTCAACACTAAATTTACTACCACCATTGTACTGAACAACAAACATATGGTACGGTTTGACATCATACCATGCGAACATTTTTTCTAAACCTTCAATACAGTTTCTTTGTCGAACATACTTACCAGTCCATAAAGCACCACCTGGTAATTTTAGAAACACACGATCTGGTATGTTGTCACTGTATCTTTCTGGAACAGAATTGGGCAAAGTCTGTTCAAATTTAGAAAGCTACAATTTAAGAACGACATCATTTTAACCCAAAAATAGAAGCAATTATAGACGGTGAAATCTTACCAGACAAGCAGACATAAACTTGAAGGCATAGTTCTTGATCAAGAAGTTGGAACTTTTCATCTCACAATGTGCAGACATGTTTCTATTTTACATGAACAACTGCGGTGAGCGTTTCTCAAGATAACCTAATACTTAGTATAATTTGACATATAACTCTAGCACATGTACAGCCTATTTTCCTTAAATAACATTTTTACTTGAATGGTAAACACTTTTTGACAAATTAAATTTCTACAACCTCATTACAAATTAAATTCTACAATTGTTCACGTGACTAAAAAATGAAACTGTCACTCAGCTATGTACACGATAGTAATACACACACCATCCACAATAAATGCATGCTATTTTTCAACTGTGATCTTTAAGTACTACTTTCAATCTATACTACTCCATGCTATTGTTTACTACTCGCCTATTTTTGTGTAGGTCCATGCTAATGGTCGCATCTATTAAGTTATTTCAAATCATCATTACTTCTTTTTGTAGAAGCTACTAATACTGATTGCTTACATCTGTCCAAATTCTTGAACAATTTCCATTTGGACAAACAAAGTATACACAAGGACGAAACAAGGTGGACAGTTAGCAATCAGTCATTACACCGATTCAAACTCCTGTTTAGTTTAATAACCTTTAGTTGTGTGGCTCAAGGCTCAAAAAATCTCCCAACTATGTACTCTTTAATAAGCCAACTACCATCAATGACAAACAGTTTTCATCATTTTAATCGGAAGCTTATTTTATATTTTTTCTTAACTTAACCAACCAATATTTTTCTGACTTATAGTCTTATAGAACAATTGGAAAATACACCCAACAAATAAAAGACGAATTAGGGTTTATGAACAAACCCTTTATAAGCTTTATACGTAAAAACTAAGTGATACTTAGCATATTTCATAAAGATCTTCAAGTTACATATTTGAACGAAAACATAAACATACAACCATTACTTAATAAAAGTATATAATCTTCAAACCAGCATACCGAACCTGCTAACCATTAAACGCCTTCCTGAGTTTTGTCGCTTCAATTCGCAGCAGTGATATTTCTTCAGCCAACATCTCCTGCTGTTTCGTGAAATTGGCACTAAACTCCTGGTGATTTTTTGTCAAACTGGTAGTAAACTCCTGGTGACTACGGTTTAGCTCCTCCAGTTGTTGTGCCATCATTGCTAGGTTCACATTCAGATTGGTCAAGGACTCAAGGACATCTCGATATTGTCATTAACCGGAGACTGGGGGTCGTGGTAGTCATCTATCGCTGCCATAAGAGAGTCCTCTTCGTCGGAAGCATTGTTAACAGAGTTCAAACGAGAATTACTGCAGCAAACAAAACAAGAACATTCATGAATTATCATTTATGAATAATAAGTTATTTGTACAAAAAGGAAGAAATATAACAGACAAATAAATGAAAAGGAAGAAGAAAAATACCTTGATTCAGATGCCATTGCTTACGTGTACTGATTGTAGAAATATTACTATAGCATGCACTCTCTTTTGAGTTGTGAGGAAGAGTTTTGCAGGAGATACCTATATATACACAAAAGTTGTCGTATTAATGCCTCAACTATTAGTAGGCTAGACGTTTCACTTCCCTACTAAATGAACGAACCGTGTGCAAATAGATACACTTACCGAGACACACCACCTCAGATGTATAAGCTTTATTAATTATGGTTCATGTACACTTATTTAGTTAGAGTTCGACTACTTTTTTAGTACACTACCACATTTAGTTGAGTTGAACCAATTCATAATAATCTCAATACTTTGTAATCCGTACATAAATTATATTTCAATGAATCATTAAAAAATCCAACAACTTTACAAAAAAAAATTAATTCTTACAAGAAATTTTTTCAATTTTTACAAACAATTTTCTGTACATAAATATAAAATTTTTTATATCACATATTTTAATTTCTCATCCATAAACACCTCATTTTCCTTGGGCAAGATGAATTACTTTTAAATTAGACTGTATTTTGAATGACTAGCGTTTATATTCCCATTGGTAACTTATTAGCTTTTTAGCTTATTAACAAATTTCAAAAAAATTTACTAACTTATTCAGTCTAACTTAGTGCTAATTTTTTTTTTCCTTAAAAGTTCAGCACTAATTTCTTACCACAAGTTTTTTTTTATTGAAGAAATTGTAATTATAATAGCTAGGTATCTACATCTCTACCAATTCTATCTACAAAAATTTAATTAATTTTTGCTCTAATTAGTTTAACAAAAAAAGGTAATACAACAGAGTCAAATCTATCTACCACTTCACACTCTTTCTCCTACTATGTTGTTCTTCTTAAATGTGCACCAACCAGAAAAACAAGGCATTATTATACATCTGGAAACATAAGAGGTGTACTACAACAAACAAGATTATTCGAAGCTCAATTTTGGCCAAAAGGAAGAATTTCAGTATAGACCAGGTATAAAATCTTTTACACTTCAGCTTATTTATTACACTTCTACTTAACATTATTGTGCTTTCTATTTAGGTTGCCATGAATATGACCCTCAGCAGCTACGAAATCTTCACCAATCTAGATACAAGAAGTTATGACTGGAACTGCGGAGTGAGAATTCAATGCATATGGAAAGGTATTAACAAACAAACACAAAAGTCATGGGGAACAAATATGATTTTACTCGATGACTCGGTATGCAAACTCAACTCTACTCTATGCATATGTGTCTTATGAATTAATACTATAACCTCTTTTGACAAATTTCCTTAATTTACATGTAGAACAATAGAATACATGTGTTTATCAGCAGCAAACATGCTGAAAAAATCAAGGAAGACATTAGTGAAGGACATATATATATATCCTATCGAATTTCAGGATCAAACAGTACTTAGGTCATGAAACTTACCGCCCTGTAAGAACTGATAAACACATCTTTTTCACGGAACATACAACTTTTGTTAAGGACAAGTCACCAGGATTAACAATAGAGCCTTATGCCTTTGATCTATTTGCTTTGGAAGAAATTGAAAAATGCGCAGATGACAATCGTTTCCTAATTGGTAATCACTTCTCTTTATACAACATAACATCTTCTTTATCTAATACTGACACTTTTTATACATTCTAGATGTTGTTGGTATTGTCAAGCATCTCCGACCAATAGTAAGTACTATTAAAAACAATGTTGAAACAAAAAGGCTTTTATTTGAGCTCACAGATGGCAGGTATATGACTTTCTCATCATATTACTACATTCATTCAATTATGTTTTCGATAGCATCTCTTGAAAACTATAAGTTGTTTTTTAGCTATACTATTAAAGTAACTTTATTCAACGAGCTTGGAGAGGCATATGAGAATCAGTTGGAACAGAAAGACAATGAACCTGTTGTCATCATCCTGGCTGCAGCAAAAATACATCAAATTTTACCCTCTAATCAGCAAATTTTACTAAATTTTGATCGTTTCATCATCAGGGAAAGTTAATCTCACCAATTTCCCTACAACAAGAATTTATGTCAATCCAGATCATTGTAGTGTAGAAGAGGTGAAATCCAGTTATAAGGAAAGATCAATTCTTGACATTTCCAATGAAGAAGAGGATGAAACGAAAAGATTCATTCCAAATGATGACATTAACGCTTTAGGACTGGAATTTATCGAGGTACTAAAACCTCAACAACATTTCTTTGTAGCACTAACATTTTTAATGTAGCAACGAAACTTATAGCAGTATGCTTTCATGCATTGCCTTTTTTACAGAAAAATGTTACTGTCCAAATCACAGTAAAAAGATTGGATGAAAAAAGTAGTTGGTACTATTCTCGATGTGAAAAATGTAATATTGAGATTTTTCAAACGGATAAGAAGTATACATGTGGAGAATGTAAGCGTACTCATCCACATCCGGATAAAAGGTATTCAAATTACTATCTAACATATCAATTTTAAATTCAGACTTTCATATTCATACTTTGGAATTTAATTCTCAGATTCAGAGTTTTTACGTTTTGTGCCGACAAAACTGGATGTATTGGAGTTGTTTTCCCAGATTCCGAAGTTCGAAAAATTATCAAGAAAACTGTTTTCGACATTCAAACTGAATACATTGAGGTTACCAACTTTTAATAACCATATACATTCCTATATATGTTAACTTTGTAAACATATACATACTTTCAAACTTTTAATAAGCATCCTCTTTCAAATTCTACTTTAGGAACCGACTGTTGAGCCATTCCCGGAAGAACTAAAACAGTTACAGCACAAGGAATACACAGTCACATTGAAGCTCATCGAAGACAACATAAAAAATGGATGCAAAGTCTATGAAGCTCAACATGTAGATGCGGGTGTTGAAAAGATGGGAAACTTCTCACCGTCTAAGATCAAAACAGGAAACATCGAAGACACATCTTCCATAAACGTAACCGTTCAATCCATCACTAATAACTTTGAATAACATTTTTCACTATTATTTTAATACATTCATATATCTCAGGAAAATGAATCTACTGTACATCTCAATGAAACACCACAAACTGGAATGTCAACAAACAAGAAACAGAGGGTAATTAAAGCAAAAGATGCATTAAAATTTCAGGTCGAAGATGCTTTCGAAACAAAAATTCAAGCAATTGTCAAAAAGGAAAAGGTATTATTGAAGAGTTTTTACTTTTAACTACATTTCCATATGTTTATGTGCTTTTATTTTGCTAAAGGTCATAACAATTATTTTTGGGCTTATCTTGCAGATGTGATTATGTGGTTACTGCTACTACAAATCAATGGACTTTAATGCTTTTGTACTCTAATGTTTACCGATACTTTTGTATGTCTAAGTATATCTTTTTTGTAAGTGGTATTCACTCACATGTAACCTCTATTAAGTACTTGCTTTAAATTCCAAACCAACCATCTGTAACACTTACAATCACCATTTACCACATACCAGTAGGACTAGAAATTTACAACTCAACACTCTCACCCAAACAAACCTAATAATTGCAAAGGAAAAACATGTCAACCAAACAAATTTACTGTTTGTCAAGTCTGAAACAAGGAACAATGGAATGCAAAATCAATAAAAGTTATCAGATTTTGGAGAGGAGCCACTACAAAGGGGCAACATTCAAAGCTTTCAATGTCATTCTGATTGACGAACAGGTTCCAAAAACAACTTTTTTTCATAAGCTTTGAAATATTTTACTTCCACATAACAAAAATAATTTCGCAAAACAAAACAGGAAAGTAAGATGCATGCCTTCATACCAGGCAATTGTGCAGATCAACATGAGTTCAACTTATGTGTTGGGAACATATGTATCATCAAATCTTTCACAGTTCAGCCATACAACCCTGATGACAAATTCAGACCGGTTCACAATGATAACCAACTCATTTTCTCAAACAACACAAAGATTAGAGAGGTACAAGATGATGCAAATAAATTTCCTAATGATGCATTCGATTTCTATGACCACGGTGACCTTGACAGCCTCAAAGATAATACTATGTTCTTAGTAGGTATGTACCTTCAACCATTACAACTCCAATTACCTTGCATTCTCAGCAAAAAAATTTACACCTGTGTGCTTATGTAGATGTCCTCGGTATAATACAAAATCCGGAAACCATCATGCTAAGAGATTTTGTTAACAGGCTTGGCCTACCACAAAAACAAACTAAATTCAGCATTACCAACGGCAGGTATTTCCAAAAACAGAAATCTACTATTCTCAGGAAATGGTACTTTGAACTCACTTTTCCCTTATTTCAATTTTACCAGCTCAAATGTCAATGTTACATTCTGGGATTCACTCGCTATCAAATTTTACAACGAGTTGTTACAACAAGTGGAGCTACCGGTCATTATCATTATCACAAGCTGTAGAACAGGAGTTTGGAATAGTAAACCTTTCTTTCTACATCTCCAATATGACATTCTTATTATTACTACTTTCTTTATATATAAATGTCAATGCTTCCACTTACATTACAGAAGCAACTGATCTATCAAACGTTGGAGCTACTACTTTCTACCTCAACTATGACCACCACAGTGTCAAACAAATCCGGAAAATGTGACGCTTTTGCTCTATATATATTTGTTCTAAAAATATGTTCTTCCAACATTTCGACTAACATTTCAACAACAGGTTAGGAACGACAAACTACTCAAACCAGATATTGGCAACACAAAGAAGGAAGAAAACCGAGCTCATCCGAATTGCTAATATTACAACTTTGGGAACAGACTACACTGAGGTAACCTTAGATATATTGACAAGCTAATACTCTGCTGTATAATTTATTTCTTCTTCTGAACAGGCATACGTCATTGTCCACGCTACCATCACCTCTGTTGAGGAAACAGATAAATGGTACTTCCATATATGTACTGGATGCAAAATACCTATAGAAATGGAACAAACTTTCTTCTTCTGCCACAACTGCAATAGAAGAATACCACACCCAGAAAAAAAGTCAGCTTCTCTATCATTTCATAATTTCTGTAAAACTATTAATCAACCAATGTAAATTAACTATTTCAATATCTTCTACAAAAAAGATTCAAAATCTCAGTTCTAGTTTCCGCTGAAAATGCTGGAGTTACAGTTGTTTTGGAGGACCGTGAAGTACGTACACTCATTGGGAAAAGAGCTGAAACGGTTTTTAAGGAGGTATTCTTTATTCAATTTGCTGCTGTATGCCAACATCAAATTCCAATTTTACATAAAAACCTTTGTGCATTGACAATGTAGAATAATAAGAGCAACAATTTCCCAAAGCTTCTGCAAGATCTGGCAAACCAAAATGTAACAATCCGGCTACTGGGCCAACAAAATCTGCACAGGTTTCTATACACCACAGCAGGAATCAACACAAACAACTCTCACAATGCAACAATCAACATCTCAGGTTTTTTTCTTGCTTATTGCTAATACTCAGTACCTAATTATACCGATATTCATTTCTTCTTCTACTATTTTAACAGCCTTCTTCATCAACATACCACCTCGATGGAATGTCCGGCCTCATGTTCCAATCACCTCAACCATAGGAGGATTAACCACCTTATGTAACATAGCACTTTCAATTATGAACTCATGTTTAAGAAAAAACTATGTAATGTCAGATTCGCTTTTGAGTTGTTTTGTTTTCACAACATCAACGCCAAGCAACGCGGGCTTATCTACTAGTATAATATTTAAATACATTCGAAATTATATACTGTAACACATTTTGAATGGTATAGAAGGATTGTCAAATTTAAATAAATGGTTGTTAGTTGTGAAAAATATTTAGTAAATTGGCACAACAATAATAATAAGTGCAATCTTGAAAAGGTAATATAATATTGTTGTATGTAAGTTAGTTTCTTTTTGTATAACACGTAATTTAGCATTCTTTATTTGTTTGTAGAGTAGATCACCTTATATATTTAACAAATTCTACATAATTAATATTTTATATCGGTTTAGCCAATCATTTTAGTTAGCACCGTGGAGATGCTCTTAATAAACACTAGTACAAAACTGATCTTTTACGTCGCCTCTTATACGTCGGTTCCGGCCAAAGGCGACGTATAAAGTACTTATATACGTCGGTTCCGGCCAAAGGCGACGTATAAAGTACTTTTTTACGTCGGTTCAAGAAAAAGCCGACGTATAAGGTTATATTATACGTCGGTTGATGAAAAGGCGACGTATAAAATGCTACTTTATACGTCGGTTGACAAAAGGTGATGTATAAAATGCTACTTTATACGTCGGTTGAGAAAAAGGCGACGTATATAATGCTACTTTATACGTCGGTTGAGAAAAGGCGACGTATAAAATGCTACTTTATACGTCGGTTGAGAAAAAGGCGACGTATATAATGCTACTTTATACGTCGGTTGAGAAAAGGCGACGTATAAAATGCTACTTTATACGTCGATTGAGAAAAAGACGACGTATATGATGGTTTTATACGTCGCTCTTAATATAACCGACGTATAAAACCTTTAAAAAGTGGTCGCCACGTGTCACATTGCTATTGGGTAATACTTGAGCACACGGATTGTGCTTCTTTAAATCACTTAAAGCCGTTGGATTGAGCACATGGATTCATTATTATTGGATCTCGACCGTTCATTTTATTTCCCATTTTAACTCTTTTTAACTTCATTATTTTTTTTTGACAGGAACTTCATTATTATTATTCAATTTCACAATCTCTCTCTCTCGACCGAATTATCTCTCTCCCTCTCCTTGCTCGCGTCTCTCTCTCCCTTCGCTTCTCTCTCTCTCTCCCCGTCTCAATCTCTTTCTCTCCACTCTCTTCCCTCAATCTCTCTCTCTCTCTCAACCTCTGTCTCTCCCAATCTCTCTCAATCACTCGACCTGAAATCGAAATGGCTGTGTAGTTAATTTCGTTTTGTTCATAATGATGAGCCGATGACCTGGGTCGGATCTTTCTGGTGAATCTTGATCTGGGTCGGTGTTGGTTTGTGAATCTGTGGACTCTTTCATTCTGGGTACAGAGTTGGTTCTTGAATTATCCATATCATCATCACCAGTCATCTGGGGCATCTCTGTTTGATTTAAAGCAGGTGGGTCGGATTCATCTGATGAATCTTGATCTGGGTCGGTGTCATTTTGTGGATCTATGGAGGCTGAGTAGTCAAACTGAAATCGAACAATACCTCTGTTTCTCATAATTGCCATAAAGTCATGAAGAGTCATCTCATTCTGATCAGAAGCCATGGATTATAAAATTAAAGCTAGATTAGATGAGGGTGAAGAGAAAGTGAAGAGATAGTTATTTATGTATGCATACAAGTGATTTGTATGTATGGATAAGGATGGTGAAAGCGGTGAGATTGGCGGTCATAAGGAAGGAACCCATCTCATTTGATGATGAGATGCTGTTTTGTTCGCGTTTCTAGTTTCTACTTTCTAGTTAATTTCGTTTCTGAGTTACGTTTCTAGTTTCTGTTCCTGAGTTGAAATTTACTGTGTTGTCCGAGTTTGTTTTGCTGTGTTAGTCATTGCTGTTTTGTTTTTATATCGTCACTGAAGTCTCTCTAAGTTTGTTTCCTGCAAGGCTCTTAAAGGATTGGTGAAGTTGCAAGCTCTAGTGAGAGGCCACATCGTTAGAAATCCAACACCAAGGACAACATTAGACGAGGGAAGACTTATAATCCGTCAAATTGGTTGGACAAGTGGATGGAAGAAAATGCAGGAAACAAACTTAGAGAGACTCCAATGACAAATGAGTATCGTCACTGGAGGTGGGAAAAGAACACATAAACAAAAAAAAACACAGAAAATTATGAAAAGAACACAGAAAAACAGGGGACTAAAACAGGGGAGGCAAAAAAAAAACTAGCAATCGAAGATATTTAAAAATAAATAAATAATTTTTTTTTAAATTTTTGGACCTTATACGTCGGTTGTTTAGAAGAACCGACGTAAAAGGGTAACAATATACGTCGGTTATTAATGAATCATTCTTATTTTTTTTTTTTAATTTTTTGGACCTTATACGTCGGTTGTTTAGAAGAACCGACGTAAAAGGGTACAATATACGTCGCCTTTTTAACCGACGTAAAAGGCTCTGACCTTATACGTCGCCTGCCCATACGTCGCCATTTAACCGACGTATAAAGCCTGTTTAACCGACGTATAAAGTCATTTTTGTACTAGTGAAAATAATTTAAATTATTAAATCTAATAATTTTTATTTATTTATAAAAAATATAATGATTCTTATTTTTTCAAGTATTTATAAAAGATAATATCTTTAAATAAAAAATACTAACACAGTTTAATTAAAAAGATAATCAATTACTTTACATTAAATACATTATTTTCTTATTTATTAATTAGGAAAATTGCATTCGGTGTTTAGGCCTTAACACCTTAATATATAGGAGGTGTTTGGGGAACTTTTTTTCTGAATAAGTCAACTTATTTTAAGATAAAGTTAGAGATTCCTAACTTTCCAACTTATTTTTGCAACTTATTGAATCTCAAACATATATTAAATACTTATATAAATTTTTTTATCAAAATATATCATTTTTATCTGAAAATAACTGCATAATTGCTTGAAATAAGTTCAGCCAAACATGCACATAATAGTTAAAGAGTGGGTGATTAAATTATTTGAAAGGGAAAGTGATTATCTTTGGGGAGCTACTAATTCTAAAGGGGAACGGTCTGTGACAAACGGTTGCCACCAAAACATACTGTTTCAGAGCCGTTGGATCATAAATTATTTGAAAGGGAAAGTGATTATCTTTGGGGAGCTACTAATTCTAAAGGGGAACGGTCTGTGGCAAACGGTTGCCACAGACCCTTTAACCAACATACTGTTTCAGAGCTGTTGGATCGTTGATCCAACGGCTATGATTTTAAAAAAAATCACACCGTACCGCATAAATTTTCTGTAGTACGGGCAAATTACCAAAATATCCTTACTGTTCACGTACCGCCGAAACTTTCTGCGATACGGTGAACAGTAGATTTTTTATTTGAAAACATGGGGATATTTTGGTAATTACTCCGTACCGCAGAAAATTTATACGGTACAGTGTTGTTTTTTTTTAAATCACAGCCGTTGGAAGGTCAATCCAACGGCTCAAAAACCGTTTGTTAAATAAGACGCCGTGGGACCGGTTGCCAATTCTAAAACCCCACCAATTTTCCATATCAATGGTATCCAAGAATATGTTGTATCTATCTGCTCCACATCACTTTCACCATTAAAAATCTTCTCTCACCTTCATCCCCCCGTCACCAGTGTAATTGACCCAAACGATGAAATGAGTGCCAATCACTAAAATTATTGACTTTGACACCAAAAAGGAAGAAACAGAAATAAAGGGCTTTTAAAGAAATTAAAAAAGTTCACATTTTTATTACCAGGTCTTACTTCTTACACAAAACTAGCAGTTACTAAGTTACATGTATGTACTTGTTCTTACTAAATAAAGTTGTGTAGTTTTTAAGTTTATTTGTCATAGTTGATTGTGTTAATATTAGCAATGTTTGATTCTTGATCAAGTGGTTTTACTTGTACAATTTGTTCAGATAATTGAGTGGATGCTAGATAATGGAAATCTTGATGAGGGTTTGCTTTTGATTTCAAATTCAACAGCACCACCATTGCTGAAAGGTGAGTTTTTTTATTTATTTTTCGCAAAGTCGCCATTTTTATTTAGCTAATTGCTTGTTTTTTGCTTGCTTAATTTAGAAGGTAGATTTGTTGTGTATGTATATATGATTTATTTTTGTTTTTTTTACAGCTTTTGCGTGTTTGAAATTTTCTTGAATTCATAGTTGTTACTACACTGCTCTGTTATCTTCATGTGTCAAATAGTGCAGACGCAAATTAACCTTCAAATGGTTACTGGGATTTGTTAACTTTGTTTTCGATATCTTTACGTTACTTAGTGGATTCAGATTTTTCATCCCCATATGGTGTTTCAGAATAAAAATGAGTTTATCACTATGTTTGTTTTTTTTCTGTTAAATTTCTTGCTTTCATTCTGTCACCAATTAAAAAGATTATCCCAGTCATTAGTCAGCTATTTTGTTTTTAGTTTAATGGAGTCTTTGCTGTACAGGACCAGCATGAGTGGGTTGACTTGTATAGGTACATGATCTGAATGAGTGGGTTGACTGACTTAATCGTGCACCTCTAAGTTTTGGTGTCACTTCTCTTGTAGCACTCCTAACCTTTCAGTCTCAAAGTTCTTTCATCAAGAAACTTTATAGGTAAGGTAATTATTTGGAAATTTTATCATTCTCTTCTATTTCACTTTATAAATCGGTTTCTGACGCATATATATGATTGTAGTCTGATCGATTTGATATATGAGTTTTTTGCTCATTGTTACCTTATTTTTTGTTCGCAATGTTAAGTCTTAAGGTGTTAGAGGAAGGCCTTACCAGGATCTTATATTAATATTCTTACACGCAATGGTCGAACTTGTTAATGTCATGTTAGAATCTCGGATTTTAATTGACGTTTAACTACCCAAGATTTATTTTTCTCTTTTTTTCTAGCTGAAGTGTGTGCATGTTAGGATATAATTCTAGTTTAAGGGGTTTTTTTCAATAATTTCATGAGAACTTGGACCAATATTATGTAGGGGAGCTAGAAAATGGAGAACGTAAGAAGTGGTACAAAAAATAATCCTTTTGGTTCTACACCATCGGAGGAATCATCTCTGGATCGGGAAAGAAACTACTGCATACATCGTGCACGAAGTCCTTCACCATTACAGGCTTATGCATCAGGTAGTCAATTCACTGAGACCAGTGCTGCCTACTTCTCATGGCCCACTACCAGCTGTTTGAATGATGCCGCTGAAGATAGGTCAAACTACTTTGGAAACCTACAGAAGGGTGTTTTGCCGGAAACTTACGGGCGACTGCCCGCGGGGCAGCGGGCTACCACTTTACTTGAAGTAATGACAGTCAGGGCCTTTCATAGCAAAATATTGCGTCGCTGTAGTCTTGGCACAGCAGTTGGTTTCCGAATCCGGGGTGGGTGTTTGACTAACATACCTGCCATTCTTGTCTTCGTTGCTCGAAAAGTCAACAGACAGTGGCTTAACCACAGTCAATGTTTACCCGCTGCCCTTGAGGTTTGAATGTGTTGTTTTGGCCTTGATCGAGTATTTGCTATTTATATCGTATATAGTCATTTTGTTAACCTAGTACATTCCAAGACTTAACTATTACATATGCTGGTCCTGGAAGAAATTTTGTTTTTGTAACTTTCTGGCGACATTCTTTTCCGAATCTTTAAACTTGACAATACAATGGCCCTAAATGCAAACCCTGATCTATACATCCTTATCATATATATAATTGTAATTTAATATATGAACTTCTTATAAGTTTAAGCTGTTTGTTCATTTCGACTCCTTTTTTATTTGGACAGGGACCTGGAGGTGTATGGTGCGATGTAGATGTTGTTGAGTTTTCTTACTTTGGTGCACCTGCTGCAACTCCCAAGGAAGAATTTTACACAGAGCTGGTAGATGGTTTGCGTGGAAGTGATCCATGCCTTGGCTCTGGTTCCCAGGTGCAATACTTATCTAAATTCATTTAAAAGCACGGGATTAAAACAAAGTTGTGTATGATTTTATTTCGCTCGTACAGTCCAAATGATAGGGGAAGGCTATCAAAATGTATCATATAATTCTAAGCATGGGTTGTACATAATTATTGTCAACCTAAGATGTTACCTTCACCTATGTATAGGAAGGGAACCTTTTCTGATGGAGTCACTGGCAGCACAATTTAATACGTTGATATAGTACAATGAGATAGCTTGTCTACCGATTTTGTCATTCACATATTATGAATTTTTACTGGGTTGAGTAGTTAATATAGACAATAGGCAACTGTTGCTGCTAATAACGGATCCAAAGAATAGCAGAGATAAATCTGTTACCTATGATAGAGATATTAATCAACATATTGAAAGCTGTAGAATTAGTATTGATATAATAAATAAAAAAGAAGATACGATAAATATATGAAGAGACATGTTAGCAAGAAAAGACGAAGAAATAAGAAAATTTGATGAAAAAATTCAGAATTAAGAAAAGAAAGACTATAATAGAAGCAAGAAAAAATGTAGATATAAATGAGTTCAAAGAAGTTTTAGCAGAACAATAAAAACTAATAAATACTTTATTAGAAAAATATGGATAATCAAAGGGATATGTCACAATCTTACTTTAGAAATAAAACAGCGCAAAAATCAATGTTATATAGAGGTACTGTTGCTGCTGAAAAATTTGTCAGTTAGAGCCAATGTTTTTCCCACAGGCTACAGGTATTGCTCTCACTTGTATAGTTGTATCAAGTATTGAGCTAATTTGAGAATTAAAGAGAAAAGGTTCATTGTTATCTGGTAAACTACCCAGATAGTGCAGAGATCAATTGTTTGGTGATTTTTCCGACTTGGCACTATAGTCTTCCTTTTCGGAAATTTGCTTGTACAAGGTAGCAAGACACCTGACACTAATTTAAATTTAATGAACTTGACAGCACATTAATGTGGAATTTGTTTTTCTGTTCCATTATTTATACCTTTTGGTTCTTTATAAAATTAATTTTTTCCATAGCTAGGTTGCTAGCCAAGTGACATATGGAACCTTGGGTGCTATCGTGAAAAGCCGAACCGGAAATCGAAAAGTTGGTTTCCTTACTAATCGACATGTGGCAGTTGACCTGGATTACCCAAACCAAAAAATGTTTCATCCGTTGCCACCAAGCCTTGGACCTGGTGTGTATCTGGGTGCTGTTGAGAGAGCAACATCATTCATAACAGATGATCTTTGGTATGGCATTTTTGCTGGGACGAACCCAGGTAATTAATCTTAAATCATGTAATTATAAATTACGCTGACTGTATATACTACTAAAGTCTAAACAATCGTAAGCGTATTTCTCATGCAGTTAGAGTTGGTATAATATTGTTGAAAAACAGAAAAGCAACAAGCCAACAGGGACCAGTGGAAAATGACCTGTACATTTTTCTGAGATTCAGTGAAAAAATTCTGTTGTAAATATGGGTTTGAGCTCTGCAGAAAAAGATTGCAGTACAGTGTTCTGTTTAGCATAGTGCATGGGTTTGTCGGTGTCACTTTAGCAGTTGAATAGTTTGGTCTGAAATTTGTTTTTATAACGCTATCTAGTCGGTTTCGACATACTCTGACCGAAATGGCCAGTTACATCATACATGCAACCTTAGACCTAAATTTACAATTTATCATCTTCTGTACAAAAATTAAATAATAATTAGTTGATTTGACGATTGCTGTTAATAATACTATCTTCATCTAAGTTCAGTACTCCTGCTTCCAGGGGCGGAGGTACAGAGAACCGAGACGCGTACCCTGAACTTTAAAAAAAAGATTTTTTTAAAAAAAAATTTACATTAAAATAGCTGATTATTTGCCCAGCCCATCCCAAATAACTTAAGCCCATATCTCTTGGTCCTTTGTATTCACTTCACAAATATCATCATATGTATTATACACACACTATAATGAGATGAGGGTTCCTTTTATAAACCATAAACACCTAAATTTGAAGATATGAAAGCTTATGCAAGAATGAGGAATTAATGGGGGTAGATAGCCAGTAGCGAATACTAAACAACAACAAAACACATTAACCATCAAGGAAATACAGAGTTGGAGTTCTGTCTTTTAAATTTTAATCTTACGGAGTTGTAGACTTATTAATTATCAAATTGAGGTAACGTTAAATTTTTTATTTTTTTTTGGGCTCTCCTAGACAGCATTTGGACAGCAGGTATGTAAAAAAAATTTGTTTATTTTAGAGTACCCTCATGTTCATTCCTGCCTCCGCCACTGCCTCCTGCTTCCATGTATGATAAGCGAGATGGTGATTTTGCAGAAACTTTTGTTCGAGCTGATGTCTAAGTTTTCAGTACTGCTTCCATGTATGATAATCGAGATGGTGATTTTGCAGAAACTTTTGTTCGAGCTGATGGAGCGTTCATTGCTTTTGCTGAAGACCTTGATATATCCAAAGTATCTACATCTGTAAAGGGCATAGGTGAAATTGGTGAAGTCAACATCATAGACTTGCAGTCTCCAGTCAACAGTCTAATTGGCAGACAAGTGATGAAAGTAGGACGAAGCTCTGGTTTGACAACGGGGACGATAATGGCTTATGCTTTGGAGTACAATGATGAGAAAGGAATCTGTTTCTTTACTGACTTTCTTGTAGTTGGGGAGAAGCAGAAGACTTTTGATCTTGAAGGTGACAGCGGAAGCCTAATTCTTCTTGCAGGTCAAAATGGTGAGAAACCGAGGCCTGTTGGGATCATTTGGGGTGGGACAGCTAATCGCGGTCGTCTGAAGTTAAAGGTTGGCCAATCTCCAGAGAACTGGACAAGTGGAGTTGACCTGGGGCGGCTTCTTGATCTCCTTGAACTCGATCTCATAACAACAAAAGAAGGTCTTCAAGGTTTGTATTTTAAAAATTACACGATTATTTGTTTTTGTTTGATTCAGAAAATTTAGAATTACTCCATTTTTTTAAAAAAAACTATTATATTAAATGTTAGGCATAACTTCTTCTTATTCAAGGCACCATCGAATCATGAGGTTTATATCGAGTCAATTGGTGTCCAAGAGCTCAACAAGTGTAACAAAGACGTTTCATTTATCAAAATGTTAACTCGGGAGTAGGATCTTAGAGAATTCTACGTATGAATCCACAGTTTATCTGCAACAGTAGCAGTGATCTGTTTAACATGGTTTGCCACAACATATCACCTTATTATATATCTTTGCCTGCCAATTGTGGTAATTGGTCGTAAATAAACTTTTTACATTTTCTGCATTAAATAATAAAATTGTGCTTCATCTAATTAGTCTTGATTGGGAAATTATGAAGCTTTCCAGTGCTGTTCAATAGCATACGGCGATGATTTTTTATATTTAATGTTCTACTTGTTTGAGCAAGTGGGTGCCTTTTTGGATTTTTAATATAAGGATGAGTGTGTTATAGTTCTGAGCTAATGCATGGCTTTTATCAGTGAACATTTCATTTTCTTGGTGTTTAATGGAACTCATCAATTAGACTGAATATTTATCTTGCATAGCTTCCCATCTAGCGGATTTCTTTATTTTATGTACATCCTTTTTCGGCCTGTGTTTCTAAACAGCGTCTGTACGAGATCAAAGGAATGCTTCAAAAGCTGGAATGGATTCGGCTTTTGGAGAGTCTTCTCCTCATGAGAGGAAACAACTTGAAGAATGTACTGAAAAAGTATCCGTGCCACTTGAGTCAATTCCTATCAATGGTGCATCTCATTGCAAGATTACCCCACGATTCATGCACAAGGAGTTTCACATCGAAGGTGGTAGTAAACTTGCTCCAAATGTCGAACATCAATTCATTTCAAGCGTAGCTGGGATATCTATGATGCATCAATACAATAACAAAAATGCAGATTCAGAAAGCCTCCCAGTATTAAGGAGATGTGAAGAGATCTCTATATCACTGCAGTTAGGTGTGCCCGGACAGAAAAGAAGGAAACTATCTGATTATTTATTGGTCACTGAAGATCTGAACTCATAAACTTGAAATGAAGAAATTTTGCTTGATGAACTGTACTCAAATTGGATGAGAATATCAGGTTGCAACTATACTGAAGTTTTTTTTAGCGGAAAATGGAAAAAAAAAAAAAAGAGTTGAGAATTGACTACCTTCTTCTACACCTGCTGTTGGTGCGATTATAATTTGGGGATCTTAATATAAAACCAAAAATACCCAGTATATCCCGCTCAGAGCAGGGTCTGGGCAGGGTAGGTTGTACGTAGACCATGCCCCCGCTTTTTAAGGCAGGGAGGCTGTTTTCGTGAAAACCCTCGGCTATGTGCACGACAAATACGGTGGGTGATATATACACTACAATCTATTTGGGGATCTTAATATGTAGGAGATAATTGTATGTAAAAGCCCAAGTGCTAGTAGTCAATTACTATGAATAAGTCGTTTTTGGAATGTGTATGAACTCTAGAAACATGGCATATCTATACTATAATATACTATATTATAATAAGTACCTATCTATACTATCTATCTATCTATACTATCTATCTATTCTATTATATTAAAGCCGGAACATTAAAAGTTTGGTTGAGTTTGGTTGGTTGGTTGGTTGGTACCTATTGAATTTACCTAATTACCCTTACTTAACTATTAACTAAATACATAATTTCCTTTTTCATATTAAACATATTACCTTTTCTATTTGTCACTAACTAATTAATTTCCCTTTTCAGGTAAAGCACAATATCTTTATTATTTTATCTAACTAAAATTTCTCCTTTCTTATAAACACTACAAGCAATTTTGAAAATAACATAATTATATTATAATTACTATTAACCAATCAATTACCTTTTTTAGCCAAAACATGTTACCTTTTCTCTATTTTATAACTAAAATATCTCTTTAACTAAAATATTTTTTTTACAAATATATCACGGGGTTCTATTTAATAAATAATAATATTATAATACTAATAATTATCAATTACCCTTTTCAACTAAAACATATCATCTTTTCCCTATTTTATAATTCAAATTCCTTTTTTCTAGAAATATTACGGGCAACATTAATTTCTCAATATCTAAAAACACTACGAACAATTTAATTTAGTGAAATAACATAAATTAAATTATAATTACTATAAACTAATTAATTACCTTTTCCACCTAAAACATGTTTCCTTTTAATTTTCTCTAACTAACACCTCACTTTTTTCAGTTAAATCACGGCATTCTAAATTATAATTTTATAAGTACTTATAATTAAACGATTACCTTTTTGAATACCTTTTTCACCTAAAACGTATCATATTTTCCATATTTTATAATTCAAATTCCTTTTTTCTAGAAATATCATGGGCAACATTAATTTCTCACAATCTAAAGACATTACGAACAATTTAATTTAGTGAAATAACATAAATTAAATTATAATTATTATAAACTAATCAATTACCTTTTTTACCTAAAACATGTCATCTTTTTAATTTTCACATTACAGTTTCTATTTTCTCTAAATAAAATCAATCTTTTTTCAATTATATCACGGACGGTTCTATTTAATAAAATAAAATAACAATATTATAATGTTAATAATTAACCGATTAAGTTTAAGCTAAAATTTATCATCTTTTCTATATTTTCTAACTAAAATATCTCTATTCTTTAAAATATCACGGGCAACACTAATTTTTCCTTTTCTTAAAACTTTACGAGCAATTTTATTTAGAAAAATAACATAATTGAATTATAATTACTATAAACTAATCAGTTACCTTTTTCACCTAAAACATGTTTCCTTTTTAATTTTCTATAACTAACACCTCACTTTTTTCAGTTAAATCACAGCATTCTATTTAATAAAATAAAATTATAATTTTATAAGTACTTATAATTAACCGATTACCTTTTTGAACTAAGATGTATTATCTTTTCAATATTTTCTAACTAAAATCCCTCTTTTCATAGAAATATAACGGATAACATTTATAATTTTTTTTTTGCTAATTAACATTTATATAATTATTATCAAATCATCTCATTTAAAAATTTAAACCTCCAAAATTCATATTTTAAAAAAAGTAAATCGAATTAATAAAGCATATCATATAATATTAAAAGAAATCCGTGCATCGCACGGGTTTTAAGCTTACTATTATATAAAAGCAGAAACATTAAAAGTTTTGGTACCTGTTTTTTGGTTCTTAGTGAATTTACTTATTTACCATTCATTAAAAAAAATATATTTAATATCTATACTATTAAAATAGTAAAATAAATTATAACATAAAATAATTAATGGTAATTACTAATTAGTCGAATGCCTTTTTTCACATTCACTTTTAGTTGAAGATATTACATTTTATAAACACCTAAAAAATTAATCGTATCATATCTTCCAATCATTAATATTTCCTTTCGAATTAAAACACGTTACCTTTTTGTTTTATAAGGAAACATTAGTATAATTCTTCATTAAAAAGAAAAATATATTCGATATTTATACTATTAAAATAGCTAAAATAAATAATAACATAAAATAATTAATATTAATTAGTCTATTGCCTTTTCACATTTACTTTAATTGAAGATATTACCTTTTATAAACAACTGAAAACATCAATCGTATCATATCTTTCAATCATTAATATTTCCTTTCGTATTAAAACACATTACCTTTTTGATTTAAAACTAATATTATCACACCATATTTTTCAATTATTTAATAAAATATATTAAAAATCCCTATACGTTATTTATAACAAGGAAACAGTAGTATAATTCGTAAACATGAGTATATTAAATTATATTGAATTAAAATTAAAAAGTCATTAAAAATAATGATTACATAATTGTAATATTGAATAAAATTTATAAAATAATAAAATAAACACCATATCAATAAATTTTATTTATAACATAATAAAATTTTATTATAATTTTATAAATTTATATCTTCCAATCAGTAATATTTTCTCCTAATTTAAACACTTTGACTTTTAATTTAAAACATAATCTTGCAATAATTAATATATACCCAAAAATATTACATTATATCTTCTAATCACTAACAAAATATAATAGAAATCCGTATACTACGAATAATGACCGTTAGATTTTTAGTAAAAAATCAGAATCGTTAGATATAATGATTAGATATATTATATGATTAAATTAATTTACTAAAATTTCAAGGTTTGAATTCCATCAACTACATATTTATTTTAAAATTTTATAATATAAGTTTTAAGCTATGCATATCAGTAATTAGTTTTTTATTAAATAATTTAAGTTAAAATTAAAATAAAATATTAATTATTATTATTTAAAAATGTAATGGTAACATAAAATAAAATTTATTGTATATCAAAAGAAATCCGTGCATCGCACGGGTTATAAGCTAGTACTATTATATTAAAGCCGAAACATTGAAAGTTTTGGTTTTCTCTACGTTTTGGTTTTCGGTTTGGTTATCCTATTTATTAAAATAAATAATACCATAATATAATTAATGGTAATTAGCTGATTTCCTTTTTCACGTTTACATATAAACAACTAAAAACATAAATCATACCATATCTTTTAATCATTAAACCCGAAACATTGAAAGTTTTGGTTTTCTCTAAGTTTTGGGTTTTCGGTTTGGTTATCCTATTTATTAAAATAAATAATACCATAATATAATTAATGGTAATTAGCTGATTTCTTTTTTCACGTTTACATATAAACAACTAAAAATATAAATCATACCATCTATACCGAAACATTGAAAGTTTTGGTTTTCTCTACGTTTTGGTTTTCGGTTTGGTTATCCTATTTATTAAAATAAATAATACCATAATATAATTAATGGTAATTAGCTGATTTCCTTTTTCACGTTTACATATAAACAACTAAAAACATAAATCATACCATATCTTTTAATCATTAAACCCGAAACATTGAAAGTTTTGGTTTTCTCTAAGTTTTGGGTTTTCGGTTTGGTTATCCTATTTATTAAAATAAATAACACCATAATATAATTAATGGTAATTAGCTGATTTCTTTTTTCACGTTTACATATAAACAACTAAAAATATAAATCATACCATCTATACTAATATATAATAAGCAAACTAGGGGATAATTGGTAGTTTGGTTGTTTGGTTCAACCAAGCCTTAAAAGAATAGTGACCGTTAGATATTTATTAAATAGATGATAATCGTTAGATCTAATGATAAGTAATATTTTATATAAGAAATATTCTATAATCCAAGGTTCGAATCCCGTCAACAACAAATTTACATTAAAATTTTATATTATTAGTTTTAAACATACATGTCATTTATTAAATAATAATTTTATTACTAATAATTTTATTAATTTTCGCTTACTAATATAATAAACGAAAAGGGAATAATTTATATTTAATATTATAAATTAATGTAAAGTTCAAATTATTCTAATAACATATTAAAGTTAATATTTATAATATTATATTACGCTATAAACAAATTATAAAAAATTAAAGGTAACTCGTGCTTTGCACGCTAGTATATGATAAAACGGGGGAGGGGTCAAAAAAACCTGTGATGGTATCAAAGGCGTACAAATAATTTATTGCAAATCGACGAACAATTAGTCGAGAAAAGCAACATTGCAGAAGGCAGAATATTAGATAATCGAAAGAAATTTCACATAAATCCAGACCAAAAAATATAAAATAACGAAAACCCACATGTAGTAGAAGGCTAGAAGCAACTAAGAATTCACATGGAAAGATTTGAATTCACAATCGAGGCAAAGAGTAAGAGAGATTGGTCATAGGAGACACAGAAACAGTACAGGGCCTTATTTGCTGGCTATCTACAAAGCATGTTTTCACCTCACATTTTCCAACTTGGCTCAAGCCTCCACTACACTTGATTTTCCAAGTTCACTTGACTTTGTGTTTGCTAATCTTTGACACGTTCATGTTCTTTTATATCTAAGATGCCATCAAGCTAAGCAAGTCTCAGACAGAAACAGAAAGTAGATGGTAAGGAGTTGTTCTACATGTCATAGTGCCAGTTAGAGTATTTAACTTCTGCGTCCATTGTTTCTATATATTACTTTTAGAGAGTGCAGGGTGAAGAAGCAATGAAACTGCAGAGCAAAATGATTTGTTTCATAACTCTGAATAATGATCTGTTAAGTCCATACAATGAAACTACCCTTATTTATCACTACTTAGTACAATAGCTGTTACTAAAGTACTAGACAAAAGACTGAGAAAGTAAATGGCTTCTGCAACAGACTGATGGAACTGAAACAAGAAACTGAAACAAGACAAAACAGACACATCAAAAATACTAAGCTACCCTCAACAACTCTTAACAACTTTTGTATATGCTAAGGAAGTTTCCAGGGTGCTCCTTCTGTCCTCATTACTCCCCTGCAAACTTGGTGGTAGATGATGATTGGACACCAAGTTTGGATAGTAGGTAGAAGTGCTGTTTAGCTGATAGACCTTTAGTTAAAACATCTGCAAGTTGAGAGTGTGTTGGAGTATGAGTGGCAATGATAGTTCCTGAATTAAGCTTGTCACGAACATAGTGACAGTCAACTTCCACATGCTTTGTTCGTTCATGCAAGACTGGATTAGCAGCGATGGCAATAGCTGATTTATTGTCACAGTGTAACACTGCTGGAGTTAGATTGCCAAGTCCAAGATCCTTCATCAATGCTTGTAGCCAAGTGACCTCACATGATGTGAGTGCCATGGCACGATACTCTGCTTCTGCAGATGATCGAGCTACCACTGGCTGCTTCTTCGTTTTCCAGGAAATTGGACTAGAACCAAGCAATATGCAGAACCCAGTAGTAGACCTCCTAGTCATTGGGCATGTGGCCCAGTCACTATCACTAAAGGCATGAAGTTGAGCCGCCGATTTGGATGCCAACAGGATTCCTTGAGTCGATGTTCCAACCAAATATCTTAGCAGATGAATTGCAGCTTGCATATGTGCATCAGTTGGATGTTGCATGAATTGTGTCAAAATATGCACTGTGAATACAATATCAGGTCTAGTGACTGTCAGATATATTAATTTCCCAAGTAGGCGTTGATAGGGATGAGGATCTCTGAGAGGAACTCCCATTTCTTTAGTTAGACGAAGATGGATGTCTATGGGAATCTTCATAGGAGTGGTAGATTGCATGTTGAACTCTTTAAGAATATAAACAAGGTATTTGTGTTGTGAAACAAAGAAACCAGCAGCATTTCTATCCACTTCCAATCCCAGAAAGTATCGAATTTCACCAAGATCTGTCATGTGAAACTTACTAGACAGCATTCGTTTGAGACTGTTAATTTCACCTCCAGAATTGCCCGCTATCATCAAGTCATCGACGTAAGCAAGAACCAAAGTAATAGAGCTAGTATCAGTGAGGGTGAATAAGCTGTAATCTGACTTTGATTGTACAAATCCAAGATCAATAAGAGTCATGGACAACTTAGAAAACCAATTTCTAGGTGCTTGCTTCAGACCGTATAATGATTTCTTGAGTCTGCATACAAGTATTGGTCCAGTACTAGATGCAAGTTTTTGCTTATCTTTGGAAATCCTGCATCCAAGGTGTGTGTATCCCACTGGCATCTTCATGTACACTGTCTCCTCTAGTTCTCCATGTAAAAAGGCGTTTTTAACATCCATTTGCACTACCATCCAGTCATTTACTGCAGCAACTGCCAACAAAGCCCTGATTGTAGTCATTTTAGCCACTGGTGCAAACGTATTTTCATAATCCACCCCATATACTTGCTTACAGCCCTGGATCACCAACCTAGCTTTGAATCTTTCGACACTTCCATCTGACTTGAACTTCGTCTTGTACAGCCATCTGCATCCAATGGCTTTTTTATTTGCAGGTAATGGGATGATATCCCAAGTATCATTGTTTTCCAGGGCGTCCAACTCTTCATTCATAGCATCGATCCAGTGTTGTTGTTCCACCGCTTGATAAAAGGTTTTAGGCTCCTCAGTGTTGACAATTGATGAGACAAAGCACTGGAAAGAAGGTTTCACATGTTGAGAGACAACCGTTGCACACAATGATGTGGATGCAGGAGCTGATGGAGTGATGTATGCTTCCATCCAGACTGGGGCCTTTTTCTGCCTTTGTGATCTTCAAACAATTGTGGGCGAATTAGTGTGATCAGATGTCTCATGAGAGGTTGTTGAAGAATCCTTATCATTCGTTGTAGATGAATCAGAGTCTGACAGCTCTTCGTTCAGTTGATGATAAATTTCATCACAATCATGTACATGGCTGCTTGCAGGTAAAGTCTCGGGAGGGATAGGATTCATATACGTCTGAGAAGAGGCATTGTTGAGTGGGAAAATGTGCTCATAAAATTTAACATCTCTAGACACAAATGAGGTCATTGAGTTCAGTGTGAGCAGCTTGTATCCTTTCTTACATGCAGGGTATCCAACAAATATGCAGAGTGTGGCCCTGGGCTTAAACTTATCAGAAACCACTCCAGGAGGCGATGCAACTGCTAAACATCCAAAGGCTTTCAACTTGTCATACTCTGGGGGTTCTTTGAATAAGATTTCATATGGACTTACATTGTTTAGCACCGAGGAAGGTGTTCTGTTAATGATATGGGCTGCTGCTAAGACACAGTCTCCCCAGTAAGATGGAGGCAAGTTTGATTGAAATTTCAGTGCACGAGCTACTTCCAACACATGCCTGTGTTTTCGTTCCACTCTTGCGTTTTGCTGCGGCCTGTGAGCACATGATGTTTGATGAACTATACCATGCTCATCCATGAATTTCTTGCAAGTGAAATCACTGAATTCAGGAGCGTTGTCACTTCTGATCACTTTGATTGAGCTTCGAAATTGGTTTGCAACAAAGTGATGAAATGATTGAATGATTTTAGTATAGTCAGATTTGTGTTGCATCAGGTACAGCCATGTCATTCGAGTATGATCATCGACTATGGTCAGAAAATATTTGTATTTAAGCATGGTACAGACTTTATAAGGTCTCCAAGTATCAATGTGTATCAAGTCAAAGGGCTTTGTGGCATGAGATAAACTCAGAGAATAAGGCTGTTGTGTGAATTTTGACAAAGGGCATATTAAACACACTCTTGTCTGTTTTTGAATGAAAGGTTTGACACACTCAACATGTTTAAGGACTGAATCAGATGCATGACCAAACCTGTTGTGCCAGGTGGTATACATATCACTGGTCACAGAAGTTGAACCAGCCTGAGAGCTTGAGTTACACATCTTGTTTCCCTCATCAAACACAACCTTATCACTTAGATAGTACAAGTTATTTCTGAGCTGCCCAATGCACACAGTGTTCCTTGAATCAAACTTAACAACCAAACACTTTTGTTGCCCAAAGCGAACCTCGCATTTATTATCCTTGCTTAACTTCGTAACAGATAGTAGGTTGTGTGTGAATTGTGGCACAAACAGGACATTCAATAAAATTAATCCACAACTAAGCATAGCATCACCAATATGTGTTATGTGCGTAGTAGTACCAGTAGGCAGTTTTATAGTGAGATGTGATGGAGCAGGTTTAACATTGTGTAGTAAATTCAAGGAACATGTCATATGATCAGATGCACCTGAGTCTATAATCCAATCTTCTACCACAGTCTTGACAGCATTACTAGTAATCATACCTGAAAAAGGAGTGTCCAGATCTTCCAGGGTGCTGCTTTTACTCAAGTTTCCAGGAATCATCTTTAGAAGTTGTTCAAATTGTTGAGGTGTCATGACCACATTAGACATGTTTCCCTTGTCATCTCCATCTCTGTTAACATTATTGGCCGACGAGGCACTTCCAGATTTGCTTCCCCCTCTACCATTCCATCTGCCAGCATTGTAGCCCCCTCTAACTGGAGGTCTTGATGGTTTAGAATACCACTATAGATATCCTACCACTGTGTAACATTTGTCAGCAGTGTGTCCCCTTCTCTTGCAAACAGTGCATACTGGTATTTTGTCAGAAGTCATGTTGAAACCCTTGCTAAACATAGCTGAGAACTCATCTCCACCAATGGTTTGGAGAGTATCTCTTTGAGATTCTTCTTGTTGAATGACAGAACATGCCATCTCTACACTGGGTAAAGGGGACATCATCAATAGTTGGCTTCTTTGTGGGCCAAATAGATCATCCAATCCATTGAGAAACTAGAATAATCGAGATTCTTCTTTTTGAACTTGAATAGCCTTTAGTAAGGCTTTGATTTCATCTGTGGAGGTTGTAATGAGAGGCAGTTCGCTCATGGCATCAAGCTCATCCCACACACCACTTAGAGCAGTATAATATTCAACCAGAAGTTTTCCATTTTGTCTCAAGTTGTACAAATCTTTGCTGAGTTTATATTTTCTTGCTCCATTGCTTAGCTGGAATACCTGCAGAAGAATTAATGAACAACACTGATGTTTTGATGGCATCACTAATATTGTTGTGAATCCATGAAAGCACCATGTTGTTACATGTATCCCACTGTATGGCATCAGTGGTATCTGTGGTACTTCTGAGTTCTGTTCCTTGCACAAATCCCAGCTTTCTTTTGGAGGCAAGTTGAATTTCCATGGATCTTTTCCATGTACGATAGTCAGCTGCTCCTTGGAGTTTGGTGACACTAATGGACATTGGTCCATCAGAAGGATGTAGAAATAAAGGGTTTTGAAGATCTGTGAATGTAAATTTGCTACCGGTTGTCATGATTTGATGGATGAACAACCTTGGTAAAGATGAACAGATTTGATTTGAAAAGATACTTTATGCTACCAACCCCTGCTGCTCTGATACCATATTACTTTTAGAGAGTGCAGGGTGAAGAAGCAATGAAACTGCAGAGCAAAATGATTTGTTTCATAACTCTGAATAATGATCTGTTAAGTCCATACAATGAAACTACCCTTATTTATCACTACTTAGTACAACAGCTGTTACTAAAGTACTAGACAAAAGACTGAGAAAGTAAATGGCTTCTGCAACAGACTGATGGAACTGAAACAAGAAACTGAAACAAGACAAAACAGACACATCAAAATACTAAGCTACCCTCAACAACTCTTAACAACTTTTGTATATGCTAAGGAAGTTTCCAGGGTGCTCCTTCTGTCCTCATTACTATATGCATCCTTGGGTGTAAACTTAAAGATGCAGATAAATGATACAACACGAAAACCAATTATATAGTTTGTAATCCCTGTTAATCTAGTGGATATTCATCTTCCATAAGCATAAGGGTTCAAACCCCAGTCACTTAGTGGAGGCATGTGTGCAAGTCCGAAGGTAAAGATCAAAAGCCTGCTCGCTTTTCAACAAAAATAACATAATTTGCAACATACAGTTCTTTCTCATCAGCACATTGCAGCTTCTATCTTGATAATTAAACTCACACTCTACATTTTTCGAACCATCAACCTCCCATGAAACGCAAAGACCACATTATTAAGAGATTTAAAATAAACTAGCAATACGAAAGGTGTAATTTAAAATGAGTAGTGTTAGGTGCACAGAAAATTTGCACAGAAATATGCACAGAATGCGGTGGATTCCACTTATATATGTTTTTATTGGTGGATACTAATGTGAATGCAGGGGGCCCATTGTGTTATAACCAATTAAATTAAGACACTTATCATTTTGTGAAAGTTTTTGTGAAACTTTATGTAACTCTAGCATTTTCCATTTAAAATATTGCATGACAAAAGCGAAATATAAATTTGAAAAAAATATTTGGCTTACAGAGTAGCAAAACATTAATGTAATATAGCACAGGCATTGAATGCTTCGAGATCATATCAGACCCTAGCCAAAATTCTCTAAGTAGATGATGCTAGATCGGGCAACAGATTCTGCAAGAAATAAATAAATCCGAACATAGCCAGGTTCATGAATGAATCACTCACATTCAGACTTTATAGCAAAAGATACATGTAGACATGTTTTGGCATAAACCAGACAGGTAATGGAAACTTAAACAATACAGATATGTTTGTTTCGAAGAACTACAATCCCTTCACCACTTGTAATCTTATAAATATAATAATCCCTTACAAGTTTTAATCACTATCCAGTTCATCTGGTGTTTTTTTTAATACCTCCCTCTCACCGGGTATTGTCATCACATAGAACTGAAATTAAAGATTGGTAGAAATGTAATCCTATGGGGTAAGTTAAGGTCGATGGTAATTAAATGAGAGTAAAAAAGCTAATATCTCAGGGATTATAATCCCGTGAAACAAACATGGCCTAGAGACTGTCAGATTATACACTGTAAATATGTTGCAGTTTATACAATATTGTATGGCTTTCAAGCCTGTGTGTGTATATGGCTCTTGTACATAAACCACTTACCTAACACACAACTAGCCACTTATAACCGTACAGTATTACATTACTACGAAAATCTTACTTGAAATTTTCTTTGATTAATTACAGATAATATGAAGATCTTAAGCCAGCCTAAACTTTAGGAGTTTCATAGTTAAACAAGATGCTACTCTTCTAAGTCAAATGAAACTTCATAAATATTTCTATCTAATTAAAACATGTTACCTTCTATCTCATTAAAATACGTTATCTTTTATTTTAAAACTAATCTTGCAAATATCCAAAAATATTTCACCATATATTTTAACCATTAATAAACACATGGGTCGGGTATCATCACCTCAATATTCAAGCATTAATAAACACATGGGTCGGGTATCATCACCTCAATATTCAAGTAATTGCAATTCCGATACACTATCAGGTACTTTTTAATCCCCATCTCACCTTATACAATCCCTTAATTTCTTTGTTTACACTCAATATACGATTAATTTTTATTATTTTAAATCTCTATGTATTAAATCGTAAGTGGTTGTTCATTGAATTGAGATATTTATTAAAATAAATAATACCATAATATAATTAATGGTAATTAGCTGATTTCCTTTTTCACGTTTACATATAAACAACTAAAAACATAAATCATACCATATCTTTTAATCATAAATATTTCTATCTAATTAAAACATGTTACCTTTTATCTCATTAAAATACGTTATCTTTTATTTTAAAACTAATCTTGCAAATATCCAAAAATATTGCACCATATATTTCAACCATTAATAAACACATGGGTCGGGTATCATCACCTCAATATTTAAGTAATTGCAATTCCGATACACTATCAGGTACTTTTTAATCCCCATCTCACCTTATACAATCCCTTAATTTCTTTGTTTACACCAATAAACGATTAATTTTTATTATTTTAAATCTCTATGTATTAAATCGTAAGTGGTTGTTCATTGAATTGAGATGTATGAATCTTTGAGTTTTAGCTGAAATAGTTGTTTGTTTTTCAAATATTTCACTTCTATATAAAACACGTTACTTTTTAATTTAAAACTAATATTATAATAATGTATATCCAAAATATCATACGATATCTTTTCGTTATTATTTTTAGTAATAATTTTTTCTTACAATCATTAATATACACCCAAAAGTATCACACTATATTAAAGCCAAAACATTGAAAATTTTAAAAAATTTGATTTTCTCCTAAGTTTTGGTAATTAGCTGATTGCCTTTTTCACGTTTACTTTTAGTTTAAAATATTACCCTTTATAAACAACTAAAAACATAAATATTACAATAATTAATTTAAAACTAATATTACAATAATTAATTTATACCCAAAATATCACACGATATCTTTTCGTTATTATTTTTAGTAATAATTTTTTTCCAATTAAAACACCTTACCTTTTAATTTAAAACTAATCTTGCAATCATTAATATACACTCAAAAATATCACACTATATATTCAAATCATTATTTTTAGTAATAAATAAGAATCGTTAGATTTAATAATAAGATATATTATATGATTAAATTATTTTACTAAAAATTCAAGGCTCAAACCCATCAACGACATTTTTAATTTAGAATTTTACAGTATAAATTTTAAACCATGTATATCATTATTTAAATTTATATTAAATTAAAATTTAAAAAATTATTGAAAATAATAATTATATAAAAACATAATTGTAATTTTAAATAAAATTAATTATATAAAAACATAATTATAATTTTAAATAAAATTTATGACATATCAAAAGATATTCGCGCTTCGCACGGGTTATAAGCTAGTACTATATTATAATAAGCGAAAGAGGTATAATTTGTAGTTTGATTACCCCTTATTTTTGGTTATCCCCTTAGATCTTCAAGATCATGTTATATATAAAGATTGAAGGTTCGATTCCCACCGACAGCATATTAATTTAGATTTAATAGTAAAAATTAATTATATACAAAGGTCTAATATTTGAATTCTCCCAACATATTAAAAGTAATGTTTATAATATTATATATACTAAACCATAAGTAAATTAAAAAAATTTAAAAGTAACCTGTGCTTTGCACGGGCTATAAGTTTCAAGTAAAAGAATAGTTTTGGTTTTCGGTTTGGTTATCCTATTTATTAAAATAAATAATAACATTATATAATTAATGGTAATTAGCCAATTGCTCTTTTCACATTTACTTTTACTTGAAAATATTACCTTTTATAAACATCAAATCATATCATATCTTCCAATCATTAATATTTACTTTCTAATTAAAACACCTTACATTCTTGATTTAAAACTAATCTTAGAATATTAATATATAATCGAAAATATCACACCATATTTTTTAATTATTAATAAAATATATTAAAATTTCATATACATTGTTTATAATAAGGAAACATTAGTATAATCTATAAACATGAGTATAACTGTTAGATCTAATGATTAGATATATTATTTGATTAAAATAATTTACTAAAATTTTAAGGTTCGAATTCCGTCAATAACATATTTATTTTAAAATTTTATAATATATGTTTTAAACCATGCATAAATTTTTATTAATTAATTAAATTTAAATAAATTATTAAAAATAATGATTATGTAAAAATATAATTGTAACATAAAATAAAATTTATTACATATCAAAAGAAATCCGTGCACGGGTTAAAAATAAAAATTAAATTTCTGAAACATTCAAAGTTTTGGTTTTCGTTTCACATTTACTTTTACTTGAAAATATTACCTATAAACACTAGCTTATAGCCCGTACAAAGCACGGGTTACTTTTAATATTTTATAATTTATTTATAATATAATATAATATTATAATTATTGATTTTAATATGTTATTGAAAGAATTCAAACCTTACATATTTGTATATAATAATTTTTAGTATTAAATATAAATTAATATGTTGTTGGCGGGAATCGAACCTTGGACCTTCTGCATATAACAACTTTTAGTATTTTAGTATTGTTAAATCTAACGGTCATGATCTATTTGAGTTGCTGATCTAACGGTGATAAGTGATGGATAACCAAAAATGGGGATAACCAAAAAGAGGGGGTAACTAACTACAAAATATACCCCCTTTTGCTTATTATAATATAGTATAGATAGTATAGATGAGTATAACTGTTAGATCTAATGATTAGATATATTATTTTATTAAAATAATTTACTAAAATTTTAAGGTTTGAATTTCGTCAATAACATATTTATTTTAAAATTTTATAATATATGTTTTAAACCATGCATATCATTAATTAAATTTTTATTAATTACTTAAATTTAAATAAATTATTGAAAATAATGATTATGTAAAAATATAATTGTAACATAAAATAAAATTTATTAGGGTGATGGTCCAATATGCCTCATTTCTACCCTCCCTACCCCCATTTCAAAATTTTGGCCCTAAATATCCCGATGATACTCAACACCGTCTAGCAAATCAGGTGATGCACTGTTTCGTATAACGCATTAGGGGGTAATACGGGATTCAATGTTAAGCATTAGGTAGAATACGTAATACAGTACATCATCTTACTTCTAATGCGGTTGACGCATTTGCGCAATAGGCGTGAATTTTTTAAAAATCTGTTGCGTCACACGCAACTTAGTATTAAGGGGTGGTGGAGGGCCAAGTTTTTGTAGATGATCCATTTTGGTAATTATCTCAATTTATTACATATCAAAAGAAATCTGTGCACGGGTTAAAAATAAAAATTAAATTAAATTTCTGAAACATTCAAAGTTTTGGTTTTCGTTTCACATTTACTTTTACTTGAAAATATTACCTTTTGTAAACATCAAATCATATCATATCTTCCAATCATTAATATTTCCTTTCTAATTAAAACATCTTACCTTCTTGATTTAAAACTAATTTTAGAATCATTAATATATATCCGAAAATATCACACCATATTTTCTAATTATTAATAAAATATATTAAAATTTCATATACGTTGTTTATAATAAGGAAACATTAGTATAATATGTAAACATGAGTATAACTGTTAGATCTAATGATTAGATATATTATTTGATTAAAATAATTTACTAAAATTTTAAGGTTCGAATTCCGTCAATAACATATTTATTTTAAAATTTTATAATATATGTTTTAAACCATGCATATCATTAATTAATTTTTTTATTAATTACTTAAATTTAAATAAATTATTGAAAATAATGATTATGTAAAAATATAATTGTAACATAAAATAAAATTTATTACATATCAAAAGAAATCCATGCACGGGTTAAAAATAAAAATTAAATTTCTGAAACATTCAAAGTTTTGGTTTTCGATTCCGTTATCCTAATTATTAAAATAAATAACTAATAAAATAATGTATTTAATGATAATATTGCCTTTTTCATTTAAAGGCATTTATTTTTAATTAAAGATGTTACCCTTTATAAATACCTAAAATAGCGTATCTTCCCATCATTAATATTTCTTTTCTAATAAAACATAATACCTTTTAATTTAAAACAAAATCTTCTAATTATTAAGGATAATTAGCTTATTGCCTTTTTCATTTAAAAGACACGTCATCTTTTAATTTAAAACAAAATCTTCTAATCATTAACGATAATTAGTTTATTGCCTTTTTCATTTAAAAGACGTTTACTTTTAATAAAGATATAGTATATTTATACTTCTATACTTCTATACTATATTATTATAAGGAAACTAGAGATCTTTTGTAATTTGTAGTTTGGTTAACCAAGCTATTCATAACCGTTAGATCTTCATCACAAATAGATCATGACCGTTAGATACAACAATACTATAGTTGTTATATTGAGAAGTCTAAGATTCGATTCCCTTTTTGTTAAAATAATTACCCTTTATAAACAACAAAAAACATAAATCATACCATATCTTTCAATTATTTATATTTCTATCTAATTAAAATATGTTACATTCTATTTAATTAAAACACGTTACCTTTTATTTTAAAACTATATAGTAATATTGCATATATATATATATATATATATATATATATATATATATATATATATATATATATATAGGGTCTTGTTCTAATAGAAACTAACTTAGAATAGAAACTAGAAACTAAACCTAAATTAAATATTTCAAGCTAATCTAATGACCAAATTAGGGATACCCCAATACAAAAAACGTTTAAAATTATTGGCTCTTTTCAACAATAAAATAAAAAAATTAAAAAAATAAAAAAAAGTTACTGTTCACGTGATGACGTGGCACGTGAACAGTAACTTTTATTATTATTTTTTTTAATTTTTTTTATATTTTTGTTGAATAGAGCCAAGAATTTTATAAGTTTTTTGTGAAGGTGCCCCTAGCGGGGCCATTAAAATAAATGAAATATAATTTATTTGGTTTAGGTTTCTAGTTTCTATTCTACGGTTGGTTTCTATTTGAACGCTAGCCTATATATATATATATATCCAAAAATATTGCACCATATCTTTCAACCATTAATAAACACCTAAAAACATGAATCATACCATATTTTTCAATCATTAATATTTCTTTTCTAATTAAAATACGTTACCTTTTAATTTAAAATTAATCTTGCAATCATTAATATATATCCAAAAATATCACACCATATCTTTCAATTACTAATAAAATATATTAAAAATTAGTATACATTGTATATAAAAAAAACATAAGTATAATAATTAAACATGAATATATCAAATTATATTAAATTAAAATTTAAAAAAATTATTGAAAATAATCTTTATATAAAAATATAATATAAATTTCAATAAAATTTATGACATATTAAAAGAAACCCGTGCATCGCACGGGTTACAAGCTTATATATATATTTATACTATTATATTAAAGCCTAAAGATTTTAAACATGAGTATATTATAAAATAAATTATAAAATAATATAATTAATGATAATTAGTCAATTGCTTTTTTAGTTAAAAGTCGTGTAATTTTAATTGATGATATTACTTTTTATAAACATCTAAAATATCGTATCATTCAATCAGTAATATTTTTTCTAATTAAAACACATTAACTTTTAATTTAAAACATAATCTTTCAATAATTAATATATACCCAAAAATATCACATCATATCTTCTAATCACTAACAAAATATAATAGAAATATGTATACAACGAATAATGACCGTTAGATTTTTAGTAAAAAAATCAAAATCGTTAGATCTAATGAGTAGATATATTACATGATTAAATTAATTTACTAAAATTTCAAGGTTCAAATTCCGTCTACGACAAGTTTATTTTAAAATTTTATAAAATAAATTTTAAACCATGCATATCATTAATTAAATTTATATTAAATTAGTTAAATTAAAATGAAAATAAATGATTGAAAATAATGATTGTATAAAACTATAATTGTAAAATAATGTTAAATTTATTACATAATAAAAAAAAATCCGTGCATCGCATGGGTTATAAGCTAGTATATAATAAGCGTAAGAGGGATCTTATCCATAATTTTGGTTTGGTCGCTGTACTACCAAAATAATCTCAACCGTCAAATCTAATATTTTTAAAAATAGACGATCAAGATTATATCATATTAAAAAGAAAATTATACTCTAAAAAGGATATAATTAAAAAAGTTTGTATTAGAATTGAATTTTAAAAATAAAATAATACTCCATCCGTCCCTTTGAATTCTTTACGTTTGCGGATCAATTTCCTGCACGGATTTTAAGGCGCATTTTAAGGATAGTTCTATAACATATTTTTGATATTTCTTCTTCTTTTTTGTATAAAAATAGAACAATCCTATTTTTATATAAAAAAGAAAAATATCAAAAATAAGTTATAGAACTATCCTTAAAATACACCTTAAAACGCATGTCAGACACGCACTTTTTTATGTAAATAATGAAAACAACACCTAGAGGGGGGGGTGAATAGGTGTTTATGGCTAACAATGCTTATTTATGACTTGTTTTGAAAAATGCCAGAAACAGCTTGCTGTTTGTAATAACACAGTTTACAAATGGCACGCTGTTTGAGAATAATATGCAATGCAGAATGAAATTAACATTAAGTAAAATGAGACACACAATCTTTTAGCCAGGTTCGACCCCTAAACCCCTATGGTCTACGTCCTGGGTCCCTTACCAAACTTGGTAAGAGAATATATTATTGATCAATTATAAACCGATTACAAGATACAACAATATATCTCCCTTACACCCTGCTGCTTACAAATGGCTTGCTGTTTCCTGTACTGAACTAACTTTCTAAGTAACATTTCCCAAGTTTACTTCTCTAGTCTAGTTCGACTCACCCTAAACGTTAAGCCAACGTTTGTACAGCAACAAATAAATACAATCTGAACAATACAAATGTTTGAATGATACAACTCAATCTATGACCCTCTGAATATATAGATATATACGAATGAATGGGTTTAGAAAGCTTTAAGGATTTTAGCAATGTGAGCTTTGAGTATGTGTATCTATCTTTGTTTTTCTGCACTGTATCGTTAATAAGAACTGAAAAATATCAGTCCTTTTATAGGAGAATGGAAGCACGTGAAGAACAGATTTGAAGAGCTCCAACGGACATAAATGTTACCGTTGTTTGATAAGATTTTGTTTGAAGAAACGAGAGAGGAGCTTGAAGATGAAGTGATATTCACGTGTATAGCAGGTGTTGCATGGAATGTATATGACAAAGAGAATATTTGATAATCAAGTGTAACTTGTGAATATCTTGAGTGGAAATGAAGTGGGTGTTTAAATTAATGAAAAGTAGAACTTTACTTTTCTTAAATAAACATAAGGAATATTGTTTGTCTCCAAGTGTAAGAACCCAGATTTTTGGGTAGAATTAAAACTTTTTATTATGTAATAATATGGGAGTGAATAGTGGTTATGACTGCGATGTAACGACTGTCTATTTAATGAAGGGAATGGATTTGAATTCAATTATTATATGTCATGCAGAATACCTTTGGTTGACAACATAGATAAGAATGATCTATCTCCTAAGGATATGAGAAGATTACTCCAAGTAAGATTATTCTTGTGTCATCCAAATCAATATCTATTATAAGCCCAGCGGTTCCGTAAAAAGGTTAAGGAACACTCGAGGGTGAACCAGGTTCATTTTCCTAATTATAGGAATTAAATAAAAATAAGTGATGAATAGTGATTTTGGTGGAATTTGGAATATTATTATAATAATGTTATACCCGGTATTCGGAACGGATTTCTGAGTTCGTATTAGTGATCCAGGAGGAAAATAAGTGTATGTAAAAGCTGTCGGATTCAGAAACAGAGCACTTTCATTTTCTCCGAGAATTCCCTGGACACTGCCAGACTTAAGGATTTATTTAAGGGATTTAAGGAATTTAAATTCGAGAAGTATTAAGAGAGATGGAGAATGTTATTATAAATATTAAGAAGGTTTTCGGTAAAACCCTAATTAGAAACGAATGAGTTATTCCTCCGAACGATCAATCAAATTGAGCAATAACCGGACAAAGAACAAGCAGGGAGGCAAGATACATGCATGTGCTAGTGGATAAGAGCAAGTAACTAAGTAGTTACAAGAGTAACTAGCACACTTAGGAAACCAACCAAGCACTTAGCCTAAACACCTCATCTACACCACAAGAATCAAACACATGGCTTAAGATGATGCATGCAATGACCAAGCACTTTAATAAAGTAGCTTTATGTAAGATATTTTCCAAGAAACACAATAATTGAAGAGAACCAAGCAAGCAAAAAAAATCAAACAACACCATTCTCTCCAAAATAAGCCATTCGGCTTCTTCCTTAATTCAAGGGAAGAAATCATCCTTCCCACCATTGTTTGGTCCCCAAATTTTTATCCTAGATCCTATATTTCATAAAAATGATACCCTAGAAATCTTAGCCTCAAAATCCATTGTTTCCATTTTCAATAAAATCATCAAAGTCTAGGGTGAATAGTAACTTCAAGAACAAATCTTGGTTTTTTCTTGATTTCTTGGATGATCTAAGCTCGGTTATGGATGGTTATGGACTATACAAGGCTTAGCAAGGTCTTTACACACTCCAAGGAAGGTATAAATCTTAAGAACCTTAGATCTTACTTTGAGTTTTTTTGCATGTTCTTGATGATCTTAGTGTAGTTATGATTATAGTGATGTTATAAGCATGATTAGTTAGTGGTTTAAGTTGGTCTAAGTATGATGATGATTATGATGTCAAAGTCAGTGGTTCTTGGTCTTGTAAGATGGATAATATGATTAAGAGATGTATGGTACGCCCGGTGTGGCTTGGTTTTAGTGTTACGATTAGTAGAACGTTCGATTTATAGCCGTCATAATGCCCGATTTTCGTTTAACCTTGAAATTCGAACTTGACAGTAGATAAAACTCACTGCATGGCTTCGAGGTATGCCATGATTAGCTAGATTATGTTATGAGCTTCGTTTTGATATAAAGATCGCATGAAACGGACTTACGGTTTAGGAGTTATGATTAAATTCGTAAAAGTGGTTCGAAATCGTAAACGAAAGTTCGTAATTGAAATTGATTCCCTTAAATGTCGTTTAATCAGTGGCGAATCTTATTAATTAAATATTAGAGGTAAAAAGGAAGGTGTGGGAGAAAACCACATGTCGAATGGATCGTTTTCCGATTTTATAAAAATGTTTGAATCGAGGTTAAACGCGAACGAACCCCTTAAAGATATGACTTTGGTTATAACTTAGAAAACGGGCGATAACACTCGAGGTATAATCTTGATTCGTAAACGACCAACCTTAGAACTTATACGACTTAAGTATATACCAAGTATAAGCATGATGACATGTCTTGATAACGAACGAATGTCGGATCGTATCGGTGATAAAAAGAGTTACACTAAAAGAGACGTAACGAGATAACTCGAAAACATATTTCGATTTAAGTGGAGTTTATACTTAGCCTTTTAATAAGCGTTAAGTGGTTAATCTTAAATATTCTGATTGTTTATAGATTGTCGAGCTGACCCGGGACACATTACCCCTACCCGCACTCGATTCCCAGGCAAGTTTCCAATACTTGGAACTGTTGTTGTGATAATATATATATGATGATTGTTTTATACATATGCCATAGAATGCATGCCTACTTTCAAGTAAATGTTGAATTACTTGTTCCCTAAATTGATATCGGCTTATAGACTATATATGAAATATCAGTTATAAGCTGGATTGTTTCGTTAAGACCCTTAGCGAAGGGCGTATGATATTCATACTTCAAAAATAGACCGGGAGTCGATATTTTGTAATATATAAATAGTCGTGGAAACCCGGAGGGATCCCAGCGACAAATTTATTATTTCGAGGATTTTTATTCGATTACGAATCTTTCGAGGAACGTTATTTGAGTATTACCTCAGTGAAGGAATATTTAATGAATATTATTTTAATATTCATTTAGAATGTCATTTATTTAATGAATGTTATTTTGAATATTCATTAGAGTTATTTGGTTGACGAATATCATTCCCAAATATTCATTTGGCTTACTTATTATTATTTGGAATATTCATTTGATCTTTATTTATTTAATGAATATTACTTTCGAATATTCATTTAGGGTTTGATTTATTTAATGAATATTATTTTAAAATATTCATTGGAAGTTCTATTTACTCAATGAATATTACTTCGAATATTCCTTTAAAGTTTTGATTACTAAATGAATATTATTCGGATATTCATTTAGAATATTATTTGTTAAATGAATATTATTCGGATATTCATTTAGAATATTATTTGTTAAATGAATATTGTTTTGGATATTCATTTAGAATATAATTTGTTAAATGAATATTATTTTGGATATTCATTTATAATATTATTTGTTAAATGAATATTATTTTGGATATTCATTTAGAATATTATTTGTTTAATGAATATTATTTGGATATTCACTTGGAATATTATTTGTTAAATGAACATTATTTTCAAATATTCATTTAAGGTTTGATTTATTCAGTAAATATTATTTTAAATATTTATTTAAGTTTATTTATTTAATGAATATTATTTTAAATATTCATTTAAGAAGAGATTTATTTAATAAATAATTATATATATTCATTCGAGGATTACTTACGAGCAATATTATGATTTAATAATATTCCGTAATTATTATTGACTTAATAAATATTCTTGGAATATTTAATTAAATTCTTTTGAATTCTTTTTGTAATGATTTATATTATTCAAGGGTTATCCTTCACCTTCAGATATTATATAAAATATTTCGAAGTCTTTTATGACTATTTTATCAAGGGGAGGTTCCCAAAACTCTATTTTCATTTAAATCTGTCTTGGAGAAAATTTAAATACTCGCTCAACTTCCAAACGTATATAAGGGGACCTCACTTGAGCGATGTTATTTATTGGACTGCCCGGTCCTATACTTGCTAAAACTATCTTGTCACTCACATCTTGATTCTTTCAAGCATCGATATGAGTCTTTTGGTTACCTCCTCAACGCTCGAGGGGTATGATTGATGTAACAAGTTATATCCATTAACAAGCATCAGCTTGGGAAATATTGGTGAATTTTCCTTTCCAATTAGATACGACTACTTTGTGGAGTCCTATCAACAAGTGTTACACTTGGGGAAAAGGGGAACGAACTTTACGTTTCAGAGTCATGGATGATATTCGAACTAGGAGACGCGTAAGTGGCCGAGTGGCGCCGGTCCAGCAATAGCCCAACCGTTGGCTGAGGAGTTCCAGAGGGCGGTAGATAAGTAAATCCGTCGGAGCTACCTTCTACATGTAGAGAACGACTGATGAGATGCATGACATACGACTGATCATCGTAAACGTCAGGGCATCTGGCGCGGCAATGCTCCCGTATTAGTTCATCTTCTAAAAGTGAGAAATTTCTGCAACACTGTTGGTGTTGGCAAGGTGAAAAAAATGTTGAAATCGGAATTGCAATATTTTCCTGCAAGTTCCTCTTTTATGATAATTGAGAATATCTTGCTTATCTTTTGCATAGCAGATATTTATTCAAAACAAATATATTTTTTGAGTTACCATGTAACTTCATCTTATACCTTATATTGGTACTACATCGTTAATGCATGGCATATGGTTTCAAAGATATTTTGGACTGTTATATCACTGTTCAATTATATTTCTGGTGGGCTATTGCTCACCCTTGCTTTATTTATTTATATCACAACAACAGCTAGATCAGATGGCCGCGCAAGGCGCACACAGCGTAAGCAGGTGTCAACCGTCAAAGGTTTACCGCTAAGGTCTTGGCTACCTTTGTTGAGGATGCAACTACTGGTAGGCTAGTTGTTAGCAATTGAGCCTCAAATGTATTTATATTATGGTATCTATTAATGGATGGCAAAGAGTATGTAATTGTACAATTGTAATTCTTTGGGTTGTAAGAACTCAAACTTGTGATTAATAATATTGTTGGTTACTCTGATTTCATCTCTGGGACTGTAACGGGTGTGTTTTATGTTGTTGTTTTGGGTCACAAGGTTGTAATTTAAATTATGTTGGTTTTGTGGTTGGATATTGAGATCGTAACGACCAGATCCCTGACCCTGCATCTGGGGGTGTTACAGAAATGGTATCAGAGAGAGCGTTATAAATCCCAGAGATGACGTGACGTTAAAACAATAAATTCATTAAGATAATAAGAACTCTTGCCAAGTTCATAGTCAGACTACATAATGTAGTATTGACATATAAAACCCTTATGGGAACCCTAAAGTATCATGATAGTAACTTAGCTCGTTCTTGTATCGACTAGTAAGGCGACAGACCTTGGGAATTACGAGCAGTATCATAATGATGCTTGTTTTGATGTTGAAGATCGGATGAGGGATTCGATAGAGCACCCTACTGAGGGCCCGGTTGAGGTCCCAGCAGAAGAAGGAAATATTGATAAGTATAAGGAGTTTACACTTCAGGAAATGAGGGCTACAGCCAGAGAGACTGTAAGAGTTAAGGTATAGTGCTCAGAGAAGTGAGCTTAAAGAATTGAGATATTATTAAGAGAATTAAAGAAGCATATTGGAGTCATAGCCGGACTACCGGATGAAGTACCAGCAGGCAGGATGGATTTGAGGAATTACTTGAGATCCTATATAGGGATAGATTAAAATCCTTAGAGACCTTTAGATTAATGAGGAAAGAGATAGGGTGGTACATGATTGTCAAAGTCAACAATAGAGGGCAGGAGCAGTTAAGATAGAGGCAGCAAGTGCCATATCAGGTGATAAGTGAATTAGTGTGAATATTGTAATGATAATTCGCCATGAGAAGGCAGATTTCATAAGTGATAATTTGTAAAGTCAAACTTAGATTGATGAGGTGGGTTATCCAGTGAGATGCCCATCTTATAAATGGATCAACTTAGAAAGAAAAGACATTGGAAAGTGATGGCCTGAACGGATAAAGTATATAAGGAGATAGTAAGCGAGACAATGATCTCAGAACCTACAAGAGGAGAAGGCCAGTGAGTCTGTGATAAATTAGTAATAAGGCTATCATTAGGAACCAATTATAAGTTCGGTTCAATTCAGTGAAATGATGAACCAGAAACATTAGATGCATGTGATTCAGAAGAATATTAAATTCTTTCTTTTCCTTGAATGGATTATGGTAGTTACCTTAAGTTATTCTGACACTGAATCATAAATGGATTAGGCAAGGCGAGCAGTGGTCGAGATGTAATTGAGAATGCTTCTAGGTGCAACCTGATAGAACAGGTGTAGGACATGTTCTCGAAATAAGAGTTTTGGCAAAATGAAGTCCAGCAATAGGACACATGATCAATAAGAGTAGTGTTGGTCGGCCCTACCAAGTTAAAGACAGTTTCAAATGAAGATTGGCCAACCACACTGGCAAAGGTGAGAAATTTCATAAAATTCACAAGGTATTACCAAAGATTTGCTAAGGACTTTACAGAAAGTGTAGTCCCGTAACCCGACTTATTATAAGAATAAAAGTTTGAATGGACAAGATAAACGTGAGAAGATCTTCCTGGAGCTAAAGGTAAAGTTGGTGATGACCAGGGTTGGCATTGCCTAATGGAAGAAGGAAACTTTGGGAGATATTATGATGCAACTCATACAGGTATAGGTCTGCGCTTATGCAGCACGACAGCGTAATTTCGAATACATTTAGACAGCGCAGTTCATCGGATTCGGATGGCCTTGGTAGTGCCAATGTTGAGGAACGACTAACCCCGACGGTAGTGTTCCTTCTGAGACCAGTTGTTAAGAAGACTGGTATTTGGTAGTATCGACTAATAGGACGAATATGTATCGGGAAGATGTGGCATGTTACTAGTGGGTGAATAGATTAACTGAAATTTTCCCAAATTCTGGAAAGGAATTCAACGAATTTTGGCAAACCTTGTCTTTCTGATTATCAAAAGACGTCATTGAAGAGAGTGGAAACTGGAGCGAACCCTGTGGATTGGGTAAAGTAGCCGCTATACAGGTGGGTAGACATACCCCGATTATTACAGTTGAATGTAGGGATAAAATTATGAAGTTGAATGTAATTAAGAAACAAGCCGGACTGAGAAATTCTGGGATTGACTTAAATGAAAAGGTTGTTATGCCAGAAGTGTTAAGCTTTTGTGGTACGTGGAATTGATAAGAGTAACTAGAAGAATAAAAGAAAAGGAAAGGTGACCGGAGATGGCACCGAGAAGTCGATTGAGACTTATATGGAGTGAAGTTTTGAAAAGATCAAAAGGTATCAAAGTAGAAGGCACTATGCCAACAATTGCTAGAAAAGTAATGCTATTAGCCGACCCCTAAACTCACATATTTTAGCATGGCCAGTTGGGGCCAAGTCACTAAAGATTATCGAGTGACTGAACCAGCAAGGTAAGGACAAAGCGGGGTGCTTCTAACCAAGTGCCAACCGCGAGGACTTTTGATATAAAATGAATTGAGGAACATGACGATGGATTTTATATATACCATGGAAGTATTGGGATTGAGGATAGTGACCAAGAAAGAGTTTCGAAGATTGTCAAAGATGGCGTAGTATGATGTATAAATGTTATCTGAAGCTTAGCGTCCTCAAAAAGAGCATTAGACACTAAGAGATTCACGTTGAACACGACTAATATCTTCCAGAACATCCTTGCTACCATTACCAAGTTCTGTAAGAAAGACAGATAGATATATGTTGTCTTTTGGAAAGTCATATAGACTAACATTCGTTTGAAAGAAGAGGTTAGCATTAGGCTACCTATAGATTATCAAGATGGGAATGATTGAAAAGAGATCCTTATTATGGATATATGATTAAATTGCCAAGTACAGGATATAAGTATTCCTTGAAACTAGAATTGAGCATAGAATGTCCATATATTAAGACGAACCCTGGGGGATGCACAAAGAATAGCATCACCCCTAACAATAGGCACTGTGAAATCAGACGATATAAGTTGAATCGACCAAAGTATCAATAACCTGTAAGGATTTGTGGAAAGGAGTCTCCAAAAGTACATAGACAGGGATGTTATAGAATTGACTAATGATGTTTGATATACCCTGTAACCAGGAGATGCAGGAGGAATGATGAGGATGGCCTAAGAAACCTTATAAGGGAAGTGCTAATATTCTAAACTTCAAACGGGAAGTTTGGTAAGGAATGTATGACATAGTAACAATAAGGCCAGATGAAGCATGTGTGAAACCATGTAAAAGTATGGATTGAACCAATAAGGTTGAGATTATCCTAAAAACAAGAAGGGAGTTAAGTAAGGAAATATCCTAGGTATGATTTGGAGTACCTGTAGTCAAGATCGCACTAGAAAGGTGGAAGCAATGACTTTTGGAAAAGACTGATAGATGTTTTCTCTCATTCAGCAGAATTTAAGGGAGAATGCTTCCACCCTGAGTTGGAATAGATCCAGAAAACATGGATCTCAAGAAATTATTATAATCAGGAAAGGCCAACGAGGTGGCCGACACTTTAAGTATAGGGGAGTAAGTATAAATGCTCATACCAAAGAAATAGAATGATAATGTAAGGACCTCGAGGGTCATAATGTGGTAGAGGAAGTTACATCCCGTCTAATGATTGTGTCAGGATCAACTATAGGAATAGTTTAAGTAAAGATTCGATTCCGGATGTTGCCAGTAGCACATCATCGACATTATGAGGCTCTACGACAGGCCAGACCAAACTCCCCAAGAGACTCGCCTTTCCTTTGGAATGAGTGGGGGAAAGTTAAGTAACAAGGAATTGGTAGTAGATGACCAAAAACAGAGATGGTACAAATACTGATAAGCCAAATGGCACGATGATGAATGACAAGCAAGTTTATGTTGGTGTATTTCTGTGCAAACAAGATAGAGAATTATGAGATTGGCAAGCGATTAAGCAAACCGCTAAGCTTTTAGTCTTCTACCGGAGATATATGAATAATAATCTCACCAGCCTGTTCCAGCTGCGATGCTGGAAGCTTTCCTGCAATTTTATCTGCTTCATGTAATATCTACGTCAAGTTCAGGAAGCATTCCCTATGGATAGGGAATAGTGATTATTTTGTTTTCCTAGGGGATCTTGAATTGACCATTGTGATGCTTAGTTGTTAAAGCACTAAGAAAACGATAAACGATGGTGATCCTTCTGAGAAATTAGGTGGTAACGACTGTGGAAATGTCGAAGTGAATCTAAGTTAGAGAAATCATCCAGGTTTATTTTGGATGGTGTAATTTCTGGATCGACGGGATATTTGAAACGAAGAATTAGGTTATGATGGTTCATAAAATGATTATAGTGGAAATAAAGACAAGAGACTGATAGAGATGGAAATAAAATTGGGAATTAATAAGAGAATCAGATAGGCAGACTCATGAGAAGCTCCAGTAATGAAGCGAGAAGAGTATGGAATTGGCAAGGTAAGGGTATTGGCCAAAGCGGAAAGTTGGAATTAGGAGCATGAATGACATACAAATTGACTCCTTTTAAGTTTGGAAAATCCGAGGAAATATGGAATAGTTTGATTGAGTAATAAAAGAGACTCATGGAATGAGAAAGTGAAATCTAGATGGTTGAACAAAGGAAAGTTTGACCACAAACGTGCCACGCATATTGAATAAAGGTAACACGCGTTCCTCTAATAAGGTGACGGTGGAGTTCAATAACAGAAGTGAATGAGAACTAGATGATAAGATGGATGTGATTGATAAAGAAAAGATTGGGAAATAATTATGGAATGTGGAGCAAGAAATGTTATGAATGGATTGATGAATGGGTTTTTCCTAACGAGCACTCGGAATGACAACCTGATAGTGTTAGAATTATGAGTATGAAAGAGCCAGTGTCAGGGCGTGAAATGTGAGTAATAATAATGTCAAGCGGGAAATCCAAGATTTAACCTGAGAGGTTGAAGGATTTTCCAAAAAGTAAGTGGTGCTAATATCAAGCAAGAGTATAGGTCCATAGAATGATGGACAGAATAGCAGGGACATGTGATATGTGAGATTACGAAAAAGTGGAATTTGATACGAATAGGATTATTTTCTTCTCTAATAAACCTCTATAGTTCAGAGGTAAATTCTAAGTATGATATTTTGACAATCATGAAAACTTTCATATATGATTCTTTGAAATTCGTTCTTTTCTTCTCCCTTATTTATCTTCATCTAAATTGAGAAGAACAACCCTTTAAGGAGGGGAGGTAATACTACGTGACTCTCTGTCTGTGTGATAGGAGTCTAAGTGGAATGCCATTAATTGTTTAATTGCTTGTCAAGTACTAAAGGCTGGCCCCCTTCTGTACTAGCTATGCAATATAACAAATGTTCATTGATCACAGTGATCTCTCGATAAATTTTTCCACCTAAATATATACATACATCGAGATTGCGAAGATTAAAGCGATTAGGAATTGCAGAATTACGAGTGAGGTTATCTCCGGACTTCGTAGCGCGTTAGTGATACCGAAGTCACTGCACGTACCAATAAGGTTAATAGTATAAGAATGGACAAGAGCGTATACCGGATGATGTGTTGTGCGAAAGTATCAAAGAATTGGTAGAACGGATAAGGGTGTATTGTAACACCAGTATGAGATGCTTTAGAAAGATTGGAATGTGTAAGGATCGACCAGAGAATTGGAAAGCGAAATGACCAACAAGTACCCAATTGTCTTCTACTTGATTCCGGGATGGAATCCTTTTAAGGAGAGGAGACTGTAAGAACCCAGATTCTTGGGTAGAATTAAAACTTTTTATTATGTAATAATATGGGAGTGAATAGTGGTTATGACTGCGATGTAACGACTGTCTATTTAATGAAGGGAATGGATTTGAATTCAATTATTATATGTCATGCAGAATACCTTTGGTTGACAACATAGATAAGAATGATCTATCTCCTAAGGATATGAGAAGATTACTCCAAGTAAGATTATTCTTGTGTCATCCAAATCAATATCTATTATAAGCCCAGCGGTTCCGTAAAAAGGTTAAGGAACACTCGAGGGTGAACCAGGTTCATTTTCCTAATTATAGGAATTAAATAAAAATAAGTGATGAATAGTGATTTTGGTGGAATTTGGAATATTATTATAATAATGTTATACCCGGTATTCGGAACGGATTTCTGAGTTCGTATTAGTGATCCAGGAGGAAAATAAGTGTATGTAAAAGCTGTCGGATTCAGAAACAGAGCACTTTCATTTTCTCCGAGAATTCCCTGGACACTGCCAGACTTAAGGATTTATTTAAGGGATTTAAGGAATTTAAATTCGAGAAGTATTAAGAGAGATGGGGAATGTTATTATAAATATTAAGAAGGTTTTCGGTAAAACCCTAATTAGAAACGAATGAGTTATTCCTCCGAACGATCAATCAAATTGAGCAATAACCGGACAAAGAACAAGCAGGGAGGCAAGATACATGCATGTGCTAGTGGATAAGAGCAAGTAACTAAGTAGTTACAAGAGTAACTAAGTAGTTACAAGAGTAACTAGCACACTTAGGAAACCAACCAAGCACTTAGCCTAAACACCTCATCTACACCACAAGAATCAAACACATGGCTTAAGATGATGCATGCAATGACCAAGCACTTTAATAAAGTAGCTTTATGTAAGATATTTTCCAAGAAACACAATAATTGAAGAGAACCAAGCAAGCAAAAAAAATCAAACAACACCATTCTCTCCAAAATAAGCCATTCGGCTTCTTCCTTAATTCAAGGGAAGAAATCATCCTTCCCACCATTGTTTGGTCCCCAAATTTTTATCCTAGATCCTATATTTCATAAAAATGATACCCTAGAAATCTTAGCCTCAAAATCCATTGTTTCCATTTTCAATAAAATCATCAAAGTCTAGGGTGAATAGTAACTTCAAGAACAAATCTTGGTTTTTCTTGATTTCTTGGATGATCTAAGCTCGGTTATGGATGGTTATGGACTATACAAGTCTTAGCAAGGTCTTTACACACTCCAAGGAAGGTATAAATCTTAATAACCTTAGATCTTACTTTGAGTTTTTTTGCATGTTCTTGATGATCTTAGTGTAGTTATGATTATAGTGATGTTATAAGCATGATTAGTTAGTGGTTTAAGTTGGTCTAAGTATGATGATGATTATGATGTCAAAGTCAGTGGTTCTTGGTCTTGTAAGATGGATAATATGATTAAGAGATGTATGGTACGCCCGGTGTGGCTTGGTTTTAGTGTTACGATTAGTAGAACGTTCGATTTATAGCCGTCATAATGCCCGATTTTCGTTTAACCTTGAAATTCGAACTTGACAGTAGATAAAACTCACTGCATGGCTTCGAGGTATGCCATGATTAGCTAGATTATGTTATGAGCTTCGTTTTGATATAAAGATCGCATGAAACGGACTTACGGTTTAGGAGTTATGATTAAATTCGTAAAAGTGGTTCGAAATCGTAAACGAAAGTTCGTAATTGAAATTGATTCCCTTAAATGTCGTTTAATCAGTGGCGAATCTTATTAATTAAATATTAGAGGTAAAAAGGAAGGTGTGGGAGAAAACCACATGTCGAATGGATCGTTTTCCGATTTTATAAAAATGTTTGAATCGAGGTTAAACGCGAACGAACCCCTTAAAGATATGACTTTGGTTATAACTTAGAAAACGGGCGATAACACTCGAGGTATAATCTTGATTCGTAAACGACCAACCTTAGAACTTATACGACTTAAGTATATACCAAGTATAAGCATGATGACATGTCTTGATAACGAACGAATGTCGGATCGTATCGGTGATAAAAAGAGTTACACTAAAAGAGACGTAACGAGATAACTCGAAAACATATTTCGATTTAAGTGGAGTTTATACTTAGCCTTTTAATAAGCGTTAAGTGGTTAATCTTAAATATTCTGATTGTTTATAGATTGTCGAACTGACCCGGGACACATTACCCCTACCCGCACTCGATTCCCAGGCAAGTTTCCAATACTTGGAACTGTTGTTGTGATAATATATACATGATGATTGTTTTATACATATGCCATAGAATGCATGCCTACTTTCAAGTAAATGTTGAATTACTTGTTCCCTAAATTGATATCGGCTTATAGACTATATATGAAATATCAGTTATAAGCTGGATTGTTTCGTTAAGACCCTTAGCGAAGGGCGTATGATATTCATACTTCAAAAATAGACCGGGAGTCGATATTTTGTAATATATAAATAGTCGTGGAAACCCGGAGGGATCCCAGCGACAAATTTATTATTTCGAGGATTTTTATTCGATTACGAATCTTTCGAGGAACGTTATTTGAGTATTACCTCAGTGAAGGAATATTTAATGAATATTATTTTAATATTCATTTAGAATGTCATTTATTTAATGAATGTTATTTTGAATATTCATTAGAGTTATTTGGTTGACGAATATCATTCCCAAATATTCATTTGGCTTACTTATTATTATTTGGAATATTCATTTGATCTTTATTTATTTAATGAATATTACTTTCGAATATTCATTTAGGGTTTGATTTACTTAATGAATATTATTTTAAAATATTCATTGGAAGTTCTATTTACTCAATGAATATTACTTCGAATATTCCTTTAAAGTTTTGATTACTAAATGAATATTATTCGGATATTCATTTAGAATATTATTTGTTAAATGAATATTATTCGGATATTCATTTAGAATATTATTTGTTAAATGAATATTGTTTTGGATATTCATTTAGAATATAATTTGTTAAATGAATATTATTTTGGATATTCATTTAGAATATTATTTGTTAAATGAATATTATTTTGGATATTCATTTAGAATATTATTTGTTTAATGAATATTATTTGGATATTCACTTGGAATATTATTTGTTAAATGAACATTATTTTCAAATATTCATTTAAGGTTTGATTTATTCAGTAAATATTATTTTAAATATTTATTTAAGTTTATTTATTTAATGAATATTATTTTAAATATTCATTTAAGAAGAGATTTATTTAATAAATAATTATATATATTCATTCGAGGATTACTTACGAGCAATATTATGATTTAATAATATTCCGTAATTATTATTGACTTAATAAATATTCTTGGAATATTTAATTAAATTCTTTTGAATTCTTTTTGTAATGATTTATATTATTCAAGGGTTATCCTTCACCTTCAGATATTATATAAAATATTTCGAAGTCTTTTATGCCTATTTTATCAAGGGGAGGTTCCCAAAACTCTATTTTCATTTAAATCTGTCTTGGAGAAAATTTAAATACTCGCTCAACTTCCAAACGTATATAAGGGGACCTCACTTGAGCGATGTTATTTATTGGACTGCCCGGTCCTATACTTGCTAAAACTATCTTGTCACTCACATCTTGATTCTTTCAAGCATCGATATGAGTCTTTTGGTTACCTCCTCAACGCTCGAGGGGTATGATTGATGTAACAAGTTATATCCATTAACAAGCATCAGCTTGGGAAATATTGGTGAATTTTCCTTTCCAATTAGATACGACTACTTTGTGGAGTCCTATCAACAAGTGTTACACTTGGGGAAAAGGGGAACGAACTTTACGTTTCAGAGTCATGGATGATATTCGAACTAGGAGACGCGTAAGTGGCCGAGTGGCGCCGGTCCAGCAATAGCCCAACCGTTGGCTGAGGAGTTCCAGAGGGCGGTAGATAAGTAAATCCGTCGGAGCTACCTTCTACATGTAGAGAACGACTGATGAGATGCATGACATACGACTGATCATCGTAAACGTCAGGGCATCTGGCGCGGCAATGCTCCCGTATTAGTTCATCTTCTAAAAGTGAGAAATTTCTGCAACACTGTTGGTGTTGGCAAGGTGAAAAAAATGTTGAAATCGGAATTGCAATATTTTCCTGCAAGTTCCTCTTTTATGATAATTGAGAATATCTTGTTTATCTTTTGCATAGCAGATATTTATTCAAAACAAATATATTTTTTGAGTTACCATGTAACTTCATCTTATACCTTATATTGGTACTACATCGTTAATGCATGGCATATGGTTTCAAAGATATTTTGGACTGTTATATCACTGTTCAATTATATTTCTGGTGGGCTATTGCTCACCCTTGCTTTATTTATTTATATCACAACAACAGCTAGATCAGATGGCCGCGCAAGGCGCACACAGCGTAAGCAGATGTCAACCGTCAGAGGTTTACCGCTAAGGTCTTGGCTACCTTTGTTGAGGATGCAACTACTGGTAGGCTAGTTGTTAGCAATTGAGCCTCAAATGTATTTATATTATGGTATCTATTAATGGATGGCAAAGAGTATGTAATTGTACAATTGTAATTCTTTGGGTTGTAAGAACTCAAACTTGTGATTAATAATATTGTTGGTTACTCTGATTTCATCTCTGGGACTGTAACGGGTGTGTTTTATGTTGTTGTTTTGGGTCACAAGGTTGTAATTTAAATTATGTTGGTTTTGTGGTTGGATATTGAGATCGTAACGACCAGATCCCTGACCCTGGATCTGGGGGTGTTACACCAAGCATGTGTGAGATATGGGTGATGATATATTTAAATATACTCAGAGGGCCCTTACAAATATTTCTATCATTGTTTCCACTTGATGCTCTTTGAATTCTTTATATACGGTAAAACTGCCAGACTGAAATCAGCATGCTGTTTGTGAAATTGGTATGCTATTTGGAAGGATAGCTTGCTGTTTGTTCCAGTCTGATTATATAATCAGTAAACTGTATTCTCTGCAAAACCAAGTTAGCACATATACATATGGTATGCTGTTTTATATCTGAAATCAAGCCAAATGGCTTGCTGTTTGTTATCATCAAAACTTAGGAGTTTCAAATAAATGGGTGGGACAGAGGGAGTAATATGAAAAGGATATAATTAAACGGATACAATTGAATTTTATTTATTTTATTAATATTAATAAAATTCATATTTACTATTTGGACTCTATCTTGAGATCTATAAATCAGATTTGGATGATTTTACTACCCAGGCGAAACTCACAAAATTATCTTTAATTTAGTGATGATTTAACAATTATTATAGAAATGAAAACACTCATACTATCAAGAGACGATATAATTAGGAATTTTACATTAAACCATCACTAAATTAAAGATTATTTTGTTAATTTCATGTGGGCTGTAAAATCGTGCAAATCAAAATTTTAAGAACTCAAGATAGAGCAAAAATATTAAATTGAACGTGTAAAATCTTATATATATAAATATTAAAAAAAGTTAATATAATTATAAATATTATAAAAAGAACCGTGTATTGCACGGGTTATAAGCTAGTGTTTATAATGATAGTATGAATAATCATGTATTCCAGTAAAAAGTAAAGCTTGCGGAAATAAATATTACTACTACTTATATAACATTGAATTTCGAGAAGTCAGGGATTCGATATCTCAAGACACTATTCGATATCTCTGAATACACTGTTCGATATCTCATTCGATATCTCATAGATTCGATATGTCTATGTACTCTATTCGAGAACTCAGGAAGTCAACAAGTCAAAGTAGTGTTCGAGTTCTCAAGGAGTCAACAAGTCAAAGTTCCATTCGATATCTCAAGGACTCAGAAAGCTATTCGATATCTCAAGGATTCGACAACTCAAGGAATCCTGAAGAAAAGAGCTATTCGAGAAGTAATTCGATATGTCAATATAACAGTGTTCGAGAACTCAGAGTTATAGATCAAGTCAATTCTAGTTCTCGAATCAACTACTTAGTCACTTCTCGAATACATTCTTGGAGACAAAATACTGAAGAAATTGTACAAGTCAGAAACCAGCAACAAGCCAATGCACTTTATGGAACACAATCTGTAACGTGCTCTGGAAAGCCTACAAGGAAGCTTGGAGAGATATAGAAGAGACAAGGGGCTAAAGAAGTGGATCTGAACAGGCTTTGCAAAGTCAAATCTGTAACCGTTTGGACACTTACTCAAAAAAGATAGACAGACTAGAAAGTAATTTGTTTAGCTACCTTATTTGGTGTAAGTAGGTTGTATCCATGTTCTATAAGGATACAGCCTCACTTCCTTAGTCATAAACTTAGTAACTTTGTGAGTCAAGTTTTTCATACACTACAAGCTGTATCTCTCTGAGAAAAACGAAGCTGAGAATACTATCATTTGTATTCACAGATTGTAGCAACCTTTATCTAATAATACATTAGATTAAAGTGAAATTGTGTCTTGTGTTATTCTTTATCCGCACCTTCTATCTTGCACACACAAACACTCTTGCTACATAGACTCGAACGAGAAAAGTTCAAGAATCCATTCACCCCCCCTCTGTATTCTTTTACTGTATCCAATACTCAACAAGTGGTATCAGAGCGGGCTATTTATTCAAAAACAGAAAAACGATCATGAGTTCGAATACACCAAAGACTACAGGAACGGTGAAAGTCCCTAAGTTTGACAAAGATAACTTCAACCTCTGGAAGATAAAGATGATGTTGTTCATCAAAGCCTCTCATCCTTTGTATCCTGAGATTCTTAAGAATGGTCCTTTTGTTCCTCAACAAGAGATACCAGAGAAGACTGTTGGAACCACAACTATCCCAAGATCTTATGAGGCCAAGGATCCATCAAAATGGACAGAATCAGAAAGGGAGAAGGTTGCTCTTGATATCCACCTCATGTTGCTTATCATTGATTCCATGGACATGTCAATGTTTGCAAACATTGCATCATGTACATCTGCCAAAGAAATGTGGGATCACATTGAGGTGTTGTGTGAAGGAACTGATGAGGTTAAGGAAAACAAGAAACAGATACTGGTTACACAGTATGAGGCTTTCATGGCACAGCCCAAGGAAAGCATTACTGAGATGTTTGAGAGATTTCACAAGCTAGTTACTGAGTTGCAGATGAATGACAAGGTTTACAGTACCAAGGAGTTAAACATGAAGTTTCTGCTATCCTCACCAAACCATCTAGAGCAAAGGGTCATTTCTCTAAGGGAAAGAGATTTGAACAAAGTTACATATGATGTGCTCTATGGAGTCTTAAAAACTCATGAGCTTGAGTTGCTTCAGAAAAGGGCTATCCAAGCCAATCAAGGCAGAATGGTAAACACATCATGTGCCTTGATTGTCAACAAATCTATTCAAGACCTAGAAGCATCCACAAGCCAGTTAAGGATAGAGGAGGTAGTGGAAGAGGAAGAAACTGAACCTGAGGTAAGTGAACCTGTTGAGGAGAAGGAGGAAGAAGAGTTTTACACTCTTGAAGAACTAGATGGGATGGAAAACACTTCATATGCTTTCATGGCCAGAAAATTTCCAAACATCAGATTCAAAAGGAATCAACCCTTCAAACCCAAAACCCAAAACCATTCATTCAACAAAAGCAAGGCACCTGTGAAACCAAACAAGAATAAGTTTAAATCCAGCCATGTGGATAGGTCATCTGTAAGGTGATATAGATGCAATGACCTAGGGCATTTTTCCAGTGAATGCAAGAAGCCTAAAAAGAAGGATAGAGATTATCTTGAGCTTGAAGCTAAGTATGAGGCCCTTCTGAAAAAGCAGACACAAGGTAAGGCCTACATAGCTGAAGGGAAGTGTTGGGATGATTCCGATAGTGATGGAGAGGAGCAAGAATTCTGCAATTATGCCTTGATGGCCAATTCCAAGGATGACACATCTCCATCAGACCCTCAGGTACCATCTCTCACTACTATAGACATGTCTGTTTCAGAGTATAAATGCATGATTGAACAACTATCTATTGAAATGTTTAACATTCATACTAGTATGACTGCTGCTAATGAAGAGATTGCTAAACTGTCTACTAGAAATGAAATGTTAACCAAAAAGAATGAGGAACTTGAGCTAACTGCTATGCAAATAGAAAACCTTAAGAAAGAAGTTGAATATCTGCATAATAAGGTTTTGTGTGCTAGTCAGGTTGAAAAGGCTCTTAGGGATGAATTAGCTGAAAATGAATTCAAACTAAAAACTTTCAAGAAATCATCTGGTCTAGTGAAATCCTACTGTGAGAAAATTGAAGCAAAACCCAAGGCTGCTATTGGACTTGATTATGACACTCTTAAACAGAGAAAAGGCTATGCTGTCATTGAAGATGACACAGTTGTTCATGAGGAAGTGCCTCACATTTTGAAAAAGACTGAAAATCCAATTTTTAAGGAACCAACATTTGAAATTGATGAGGATGCCTTACTCATCAAACAAATGTTGAATGATGAGGATGAGGCACAATCAAATGAACAACAAGCATCATCCAAGAGTGAGAGTGTCAAGTCAAAAGACAAGGAGCCAGTAGTTGATAGGCCAAGACCTAAGAAGTTTGTTAAGTTTGTTTCAACTGGGAAGAGTGAATCAGAAAAGAAAGTGACTAAGAAGAAACAGAACAGAAATGGCAAGTTAGGGATTAACAAGGATAACAACTATGCTTATATGCCTAATGCCCCTAGGAAAACTTGTCAGAACTGTTTCAGTATCAATCATTTAACTCATGCATGCAAGAAACCTGTTGGTAGTGTGTCCAAACCTTTCTATGATTGTTCTGTGCCTCTAAGACATAGAGATGCACCATTTTGTGATAAATTTGACTGTATGCCATGCAATATGAATGTAATGACTAGTTGTTTCAATCTGAGAAGGTAATTCATTGATAGTTGTATCAGTCACAATTCTCACACACACTATACCATGTCAAAGTCTTCAAGTCCTCCTAAAGCTAGGAAGGTACCTTTGTCACCTAAGTCTGAAACCTCATGTTCCAAGACTTCTAACAGTGACAAGAAGACTGATGCCAAGAAAGTTGACAAGCATGTTGTTTATGATAAAACTGTTTCTAAGTCACATGGACCCAAACTTGTTTGGGTACTAAAGGAAAAGTAATACCTTTGTGTTTGCAGGGCAAAGAAAGTGAAAAGAAGGTCATGTGGATTTTGGACAGTGGATGCTCAAATCATATGACTGGTGATATGGCCCTGCTATCACAATATGAGGAAAAGGCTGGCCCAATGGTTGCTTTTGGAGATGACAGCATGGGTAACACATTGGGATATGGCAAGTTGAAAGTTGGTAATGTCATCATTGAAGATGTAGCACTAGTCAAGGGGCTCAAGCATAATCTGCTAAGTGTTGGTCAGTTTACTGATAAGGGATTCAAGGTGGATTTTGACAAAGATGAATGTTTGATCACCCACAAGAAGACTGGTGATTTTGCTCTATCTGGAGTAAGGAAGGGAAGCCTGTTTGTAGCCAATATGGATTCTGCAAACAAGGACAAAATTTGTTGCTTTTACTCAAAAGCATCAAATGAAGAATGTTGGCTGTGGCACAAGAAACTATCACACCTGAACTTCAAAGCCATTAATTCTCTAGTCAAAAGAGAGCTAGTGAGAGGCATGCCCACACTTGAATTCTGTCAAGAAGGAGTGTGTGAGGCTTGTCAAAAAGGAAAGATGAAAAGATCAATCCACAAGACAAAGACAGTGACATCAATAACCAAGCCCCTACAACTCATTCATATGGATTTGTTTGGGCCTGTCAACATTATGTCACTAGGAAGAAAGAAGTATGCCTTGGTGATGGTTGATGATTTTACAAGGTATACATGGGTGGAATTTCTGGCATCAAAAGATGAGACTCCACAAGTAATCATTGAACATATAAAGAAAGTTGACAAGGAAGCAAAGGCCAATAATGCAAGTGTGATTGCACTGAGAAGTGATAATGGAACAGAGTTCAGAAATGCCATACTTGAAGCATTCTGTAAAGAGAATGGTATTTCTCAGCAATTCTCAGCTCCAAGGACTCCATAACAAAATGGAGTTGTTGAGAGAACACTAGTACAGAATATGCCTTTAGTGTCGCACTTTAGGCGTCGGTTATCTAGAGAGCCGTGGCTTATACATACTTTAGGCGTCGGTTTCTACCTTAACCGACGCTTAAAGTCATTTTTGCTGGGTCTTTTGCGTCGGTTATTAAACAACCGACGCCTAAAACTCACCCTTTAGCGTCGGTCTTTACTTAACCGACGCCTAAAAACAACCTATAGCGTCGCATAAACAACCGACGCCTAAAATCCAACCCTTTAGCGTCGGTCTTTAGTCAACTGACGCTTAAAAACCAACCCTTTAGCGTCGGCGTTTACTCAACCGACGCCTAAAATTGACAAATAAGCGTCGGTTATTACTCAACCGACGCAAAAGATCATTTATGCTGGGCCTGTAGCATCGGGCCTAGTAATGCCGACGCCTAAAGCTTTAAATAAAAATAATTTTTTTATATTTTGATCAAAAATTGACCCAGTGCTTAGAATCAAATCAGAGCCATTTCTTAAGAAAAACCTGCTTTCCTGAACGGCCGCCCCCAATTCCTCACAAACCTCTCTCGTTATCTTTCGTTGTTCTACTTAATTCCCGATCAAAACCCTTGCCCTCTCTCCCTTACTCTCTCTCTCCCTCTCCTTCTCCTGATCTCTCTCTCTCTCCCCCCCCCCTCTCTCTCTCTCTCTCTCTCGCTCTCTCGCTCTTTCTGTATATCTCCGTCTCTCTCTCCCTCCCTCACTCTCTCCCTCTCTCTCTATCCCTTCTATGTCTAATACTTTTTATTTGTTTGCTACAGGCAATTTGTTACCTATGTATTGGGTACAAAAGGCACATACGTCTTTTTTGTGCCTGGGTGTCCAATTACTCTGTAATTCGACGATGGGGTTCGAAGAGGGCTTCATATTTTTCAGGTAACACAATCTTTCCTGAGTATTTTATTTAAAGATTTAATTTTTAATTTAGATATTATATGAGTTTTTTTGTTTATAATTAAAAATGTGTGTATAGATGAATTTAAGCATTTTCCTTGGAATTCTGGAATGGTTGGATGATAAAATTAAAAATACTTGACCGTTTCTCGACTGCAAATGACTTGATTACAAGGAGTTTTATCACAGCCTAAAAGAGAAAGATGAAAAAGTAATTCAGAAACTCACTCATGATCATGGATGCTATTAGGAAGTGGAATGCTTGTAAAGGAATTAAAATGGGTTCTAGAATGTGTTGCACGCACATCAGCGTTTCTTCTTATTGCATCAACTTGTTTTTCACCGGCTGAAAGGTGAGTACATATGAAACAGAAAAGAGTTTGGTATATAGACATGCTCACTGAAATTGATCCCTGCGATATGAGAAAGAAAATCATTATGAGAGGAAAGATAAACATTACATACAACTCACAAGAACTGTTACAGCTAATTACAGCAGAAGGTAGAGTCCCTAAAAGCAGCATTCGGAAAATCGGACATTGATTTTTGGAAGGAAAGCCAGTACCTATGAAATTTATTTTTGCTTATATAAATTTTGAAATTGGTACTGATCTCCTTACTAGTATCTAATGTGCATATACATGATGACTCAGTCCTTTTTCTTTTTCATTAATGATCTAATCTTTTATACATTTATTTTTACAGAATATAGGTGATCTGGTTGATGATGTTGTTCCTTTCATGGGTGAATCAATAAGTGATGGCACACTGGCAACATTTCTGAAACATAAGTCTTTATCAGTGACTAGGAATTTACTAATAAAGTCTAATTGTCAATGTAAAATTTTTGAGTGTATGGTTGCTTTGCCTATTTTATTTGGAGCAGAGCCTGGTGATAAAGTAGATGTTGATGAGCCAATCGCTCAAGTTAACACTGATAATGACGTTATTCATTTTTTTTGGTAGTTAATTTTAATGGTGATAAAGTAGATGCAGAAAAGTACTATTTAATTTTTTGGTAGTTGATAGTCACTGCAAATTATGCCATCATTTTATTTTAGTTTGATGGTTAACATGTTGTATGATACTACATTAGTTATTGGTTACTAAGCATACTGATATTAATTTTTCAGATAAAAAAGTATGACATGTTATTTTCTACAAGTTGTGTACATACATCACTATGCTGATTCCAGTTTTTTACCAGAATGCACATTCCGAACATTGCCTTCTGTTACTCCAGATTACAACATGTGTTTTTTGCTAGTTATCTTATTACTATAACATATTCACAACAAACATACTTCTGAACTCTGCATTAAAGAATCACTAAACAATTGGTAAGTGACAGATGTTTAACATTAAGTCCATAATTACAGTTTCTATTGATTCGTTTGATTCAAAATGGTAATTTTGTACTTCTGGTTAAGGCGTTTTACTCATCTAAATGCATATGCTGATACCTATTGGCTGCAATTGCCCCTGATATGATCCGACTGGATATACTTCATTTAATCAGGCGTTCAGGTGTCTGGTTTTGGTCTTATATTCTTTTGGGTCAAGTTTTTGTAAAAGAAGGGAAATATAATTAATAGCTCTAAATAGTATCAGTTTTCCTTGACGTTGTTGTTTAACGTGAAAACTAAGCTAGAACATCTTGCATATCGAAATCTGAAGAATGACAATATTCATATGTTATTCTTGATGCACTTTCATATGGTTTCACATCCAATTTTTTTTGTTAAAATAAAGAATTGGGATTTAGCTTGATGAATTAATTTTTTTTCCTAATATTTATAAACCATTCTGTTTAGCTACCTTGAACACTATGTTACAATCTTGAATTATTTGAGGTTCTCAACAAGTTTCTGTAGTCAAAAGACTCATGTACAACTTTCTGTTGAACTGTACTTAACACATACGGAGTACTTTATTACCTCAACTGTTTCTGAGCATCATAAATTAATTTGCTATCCTTAATGAACTAGAGCAGAATATAGCACTTCATTTTTATTGTGAGAATTGACACAACCTATTTTAGCTACTCCCATGTGCCATTAATGCAGCTTGTGCAGCCCTTGTGGATGCTGGTATCCCCCTGAAGCATCTTGCTGGTAAGCTAGGTGGTTGGCTATTCATCCTTCTTAGTCTCGTATAATTTACCTTTTTAATATTTTTTTTTGGTTAGTTGCAATATGTTGCAATATTTTGCTCTTTTTTACAATCTTGGGGTCCACACATGCTTATAAACAATTCTTTCCTCCACCAAGGCACCTTTCTTTTGGATAGAGTTATCCAGAGTTTGCAGTTCATGATGTTTATATGGTGCTTGTTGCAGAAATTCTTTAATGATGATTTTTTCAGTTTGTTATGTGTTCATCCAGGGCGGCAATGATTTGAAATAGCAGAGTCGACCATTTCTTACTCAGTTCTTCTTGCCTATCCTCTTGAAGGTTTTGTTCCTGTGACATATCTATGAAGTTGATACTATCTCGCATCTATGTTAAATTAGCTTATGTTTTGGAGGTTTTTGGACTTGTTAAAGAAAATCAAATTTGCACTAAAATCTAGAACGTATTCTTTGTTACCAATATATTACAAGCTCATATATTAAACAAAGACGAAAGGCAATATCCACTGATGTTATATGCAAGCTTTAAAGAAATGTTAGTAAGGGAAAATTGCAATAAATTTATATAAATATGCAGAACAAGTAACTATTGGTTTATCGTTCTCTGAATTTGACATTGTTATCACTGTTTCTTTTTCAGCTAGCAACTATTGGTTTGGCTGCAGATGGGAATCCATTTGGCATTGTACTTGGTGGAATCTTGTAAATTCACTCTTTTCCAAAACATAATTGTTGTTTCTGGCTTCAGAGGACAAGCTCTGTGTACCATTGCTGCAGTCATGGGAGGAAAAAGCTTGCCAAAATAGATATCCGAGAAACTGGTAGATAACTGCACCTATTTTTTTCTCTCTGTTATGGAATCAACTACAATATTACTTTTTTTTGTTTGTTTTATCTAATAGACATAATACACAACAGCACTGATAATAAAACTAAAGTTGTACATATATCTTATGCAGATTGCACTATCTGGTGGAGTTATTAAATATCAGAAACTTATTAAATTAAATTTACATTCTTGTCTATGTTAAACTTGTAAATAAAGTAATTTATTAAGTTCAAATTTACAGAAGTTATCTAGATATGGAAAGGAGGCTGAAGGTGTACGTATACGAAGAAGGGGAATTGCCAATTGTACAGGATGGGCCGTGTAAAGATATATACACAACAACAGCGAGAAGTTAGTAGTTCTTACTTTCACAGTTATAAAGTGGGCATAACATCTCGAATACTATTTATACTAATGTTGACAATATTTATGCAGGCACACTCCAGGGCTATGGAAACCACACTATCAATTTCTCAGATTACTAGTGGCAGCAGCGCACATATATGCACATATATGAAAAGAGGTTTAGATGTGAATCACTTGTAACTAAACAAGGCTTATGGTCGCAACATCGTTGATGCACATTATCAATTTGGTTCATTCTTTCAATACATTTGCTCGTCATCTGTGTGACGAAATATCCTCCATAAAATTAGAGAAATTAGATCAGTTTGTCTACTTCGTTATCGGTATTGACTTGTAGAATGTAGAGCATTCTTATATATTGCTTATTAATTAGATCTCATTCTTGATTATGTATCATGTATACATTGATTTTGTATATAATTTGGTGTTCTGGCATTGGCTAAAATATTTTTGAAAATGTATTGTTTCATAACAGAATTGCAATTTTTTTTTTTAAAAAAAAATTGACTTTAAGTGTCGGTTGTTTAAATGACCGACACCTATAATCAGACTTTAAGCGTCGGTTATTTAAATGACCGACGCCTATAATCAACTTTAAGCGTCGGTTGTTTAAATGACCGAGGCTTATAACCAAACTTTAAGCATCGGTTGTTTAAATGACCGACGCTTATAACAAACTTTAAGCGTCGGTTGTTTAAATGACCGACGCCTAAAACAGACTTTAAGCGTCGGTTATTTAAATAACCGACGCTATTAGTACATTATATGCATCGCTCAATTAACCGACGCCATAGGCATATACCTATAGCGTCGCCTTCATATACTACGCCAAATAACCGATGCCTAAAGCCTATTTTGACCGACGCTAAAAGCCTATTCTGTACTAGTGGAAAGAATAGAACTCTAATTGAGGCTGCTAGAACAATGTTACTTGATACAAAAATGCCTACATGTTTTTGGGCTGAGGCTGTAAGCACTGCATGCTATATCCAGAACAGAACCCTCATCAACAAAAACACTGGAAAGACACCTTATAACTTGATGACTGGAAAGAAGCCTACTCTAAAGTATGTTCATACTTTTGGAAGCAAATGCTTTGTATTGAAGGATAATTCTGAATATGTTGGAAAATTTGATGCAAAAGCATTTGAAGGAATTTTTCTTGGCTACTCTATGGAAAGAATTGCATACAAGGTTTATGTCATCAGTCAAAAGAAAGTTATGGAAAGCACAGATGTGACATTTGATGACAGCAAACTACCTGGACTAGAAGAAGCCAATGATGAAGATAAAGATCCATTGAAGTTTGATAATCTAGATGATTCTGATGAAGAGACTGAAACTGAAGTTGAAACTCGAGTTCAACAAACTCAAGTGAATGATGATACAAGAGAAGAATTTGTGCCAATCAATAGTGAAGGAACAAGCATCCAAGACACACCTGTGAGTAGTGGCAACTTTACAAGGGGAGGAAATGAGAATGACCATGATGTGGATGATGAAGCAACATCAAGAATGAGAAATCAGGCTGAGCACTCAAGGAAATGGGATAGATCACACACTGCAGAGCAAATCATTGGAGATCCTAATGCAGGAGTAAGGACTAGGAGAGCAACTCAGAATGAGTGCCTCTATGGCTGTTTTCTATCACAAGTTGAGCCTAAGAAACTTGATGATGCACTGTTGGATCCAGATTGGATTATTGCTATGCAAGAGGAGCTGAATCAATTTGAAAGAAACAAAGTATGGGAACTTGTGCCTGCACCAAAGAACAGAACCATTGTTGGAACAAAATGGGTTCTAAAGAATAAGATGGATGAAGATGGTGTAATTATAAGGAACAAAGCAAGGTTGGTTGCAAAAGGATACTCTCAACAGGAAGGCATTGATTATGATGAGACATTTGCTCCTGTTGCTAGATTGGAAGCCATCAGAATATTCTTGGCATTTGCTGCTCATTCAAACTTTAAAGTATATCAAATGGATGTCAAAAGTGCATTTCTGAATGGAGAGTTGGAAGAAGAAGTTTATGTGCAACAACCACCTGGTTTTGAGGATCCACACTTCCCAAAATTTGTCTACAGATTGCTTAAGGCATTATATGGACTTAAGCAGGCTCCAAGAGCATGGTATGATACTTTATCACAATTTCTTCTTGAGAATCAATTCACTAGAGGCACACTGGACAAGACATTGTTTTACAAGAAGCATGGTGATGATCTTATCTTAGTTCAGATCTATGTGGATGATATCATTTTTGGTTCTACAAATGAGAAGCTGTGTGAGAAATTTTCTAAACTCATGCAGAGCAGATATGAGATGAGTATGATGGGGGAGTTGACATTCTTTCTTGGGTTGCAAGTCAGTCAAAGGAAGGATGGTATCTTTATCAGTCAGACCAAGTATATCAAGGATTTATTGAAGAAGTTTGACTTGGAAGATTGCTCACCTGCAAAGACACCCATGGCCACTGCCACTAAATTGGATGAAGATGCTAAAGGCAAGAAGGTAGATATCTCAGTCTACAGAGGCATGGTTGGTTCTCTACTCTATCTCACTGCAAGTAGGCCAGACATCATGTTTGCTACATGCTTGTGTGCAAGGTTTCAATCAAATCCAAAAGAATCACATTTGGTTGCTATAAAAAGGATCTTTAGATATCTGAAGGGCACTCCAAACTTGGGACTATGGTATCCTAAGGACACAGGGTTCAATCTGGTTGGTTATTCTGATGTTGATTATGCTGGATGCAGAGTGGATAGGAAAAGCACCTCAGGTAGCTGCCAGTTTCTTGGACAAAGGTTAGTCTCTTGGTATAGCAAGAAACAACAATCTGTGTCAATTTCTACAGAATTCAACTTAGAGACTATGGACTTGTTTTGGAAAGAATTCCAATCATGTGTGACAACACAAGTGCAATCTCTATAGTTGCCAATCCTGTCAATCATTCTAGGACAAAGCACATTGACATCAGATATCATTTCATAAGGGAACATGCAACTAATGGAACCATTGAGTTGCATTATGTTTCTACAGACAAACAACTAGCTGATATATTCACTAAGCCATTAGATGAAGCCACCTTCACAAGGTTGGTTAGTGAGATTGGAATGCTGAATTCTTCAGATTCTGGCTAAGTGAATACAGCATCTAGATTGTTGCAGCAGTAAACACTTACTTTATCTAAATTCTTAATATTTTTGGAGTAAGTGTTGGCTGAAATATGATTTATAAATATTTCAAATCTGTTGCATATTTGGAAAATCATATTCTCTTGTTAACTCGAAATTTCTATGAAATTTTGAGAAAATCACTGTTTAATTTGCTAAAAATATTCGTGAATGAATATGACTGGTAAATTTTAAAAAGATAGTGAAAATTGAGTTTCTATGAGTATAATTCGACAAGTCAGACTTCTCAAGTGATTCACTATTCGACATCTCTAACAAGTCTCATTAGAGCACTCTCGAGTTCTCGAATAGAGTCTTTTAGAGTTCTCGAATAGAGGTTTCCTTGACTTCTCGAATATAGTGTTTTAGTTCTCGATTGACTGAGTTCTCGAATACTATATTTGAGTTCTCGAATCATTTGAAAAGGCTGATTTCTCGCTGAATTTTAACCGATTTTGGATTTTTATTCAGAATTCAGAATTACTCATAAAAACATATTTTTACCTAATTTAGATTTATTTCTAAGTTAGATTACTGCCAGCTGTGAGCTATAGCCTGCTTGAGTTATCGAATAAGCCTTTCTTGACTTCTCGAATGCCTGACTTGTCGATACAGAACATACATCTAATCGACAATTCAAGTACTTCATACTTTTACAACTTCACATCTATTCGATTCATTTCATTCGATTTCTCAAGCATACAAACTCCCAAAACCTCTGAAACCCTAACTGCAAAAGCTAAATTTCTTCTTCAACCTTCGATTTCTTCTCTCTCTCTCTCACACACAAATGGCAACAGTAAAGTTCAACACCAATTTCATTGCTCTAACTAGTGATGTTGAAGCACCCAACGCCAATTTCAAGTGCTTTGTGAAGTGGATGTCTGAATCGTACATTAAGAATGCTCTATCTGTTAACCCAACTCTGTACCTCGACATTCTAGAACAGTTTTGGCAGTCTGCTACAGTGGAGGTGGTGGCTCTTGACTCTGCAATATCCTCGTACATCATCTACTGCAAGATTCAAGACAAAAATCTCACTATCACCATAGAGGATATGAATGAGGCACTTGGGATGGGTACAAAAGGAGAGGTGTATGACCCACTTGCTACAAATACTGAATTAGAAGACTTCTTTGATTTCATCAAATATGCAGACAGAATCAGTCTTGGGCACTTGAACAGGAAGCATTTGAGGAAGGAATGGAGTTATGTGTTTGCTACACTTCTTCAAGTCTTCACTGCAAGAAAATCTAGCTATGACCAAATCAGTACTCCTGCACAGCAAATAGGCTATGCCTTAGCTTATGGAAAGAAGATAGACGTTGGTCTCATCATTCTGCAGGAGCTGTATGGGAGACTTGGTAAGAATTCAGCCAAGAGAGGTAATGAAATTTTCTTCCCTCGTTTTATTCAATCTGTCCTTAATTTCTTAGATGATAAATTGATTGAATTAGATGGGATGAATAAAAATAGAATAGGATATCCTAAATCCATGACCAAACTCATTTTTGGTAATTTGGAGACTAGGAATGATGTGGATGTAAGACTTAACATAACTCCCTATATGGAGAGTCTGTTTAGAACTTACCCCCACAACATGCCAACATTTGCCTCTAAGTCTGAGTTAGCTAAGCCCAAGCAAGTAGAACAAAATGCTAACCCAGGGCTAGCTAACCAACCCTCTCAACCAAACACTCTACCAATCACTGAGCCAACTGCATCATCCTCTCAAAAGGGTGATGTTAGTAAAAAGAAGAGAAAGGAAGTAATGTCTGCACCTTTAAATATTCTATCTGAAGCAGCATTAGCTGTTGAACTAGGTCTAGAAAGTGAGGAACCAGAGTCACCCTTACTAAGGCCAAAGAAGAAGAAGAAAACTAAGACCACCTCTTCAGTCACACAAATGGCTGAAGTTGTAAAATCAGGGGCAAACAGCTCACTAGATGTGTCCTCTCAACAGGGTGCATCTATAGAATCAAGCATCCTCCCCAATGCACCTTCTTTTATTGAGTCAGCACATGGGAGTGATAAGGCTGGCACTACACTGAGTGGAGAGCACATCACACTTGAAACTCCCTCTATCTCTCAGGGGGAGTTGCCAAAATCTACTCTACAAGACACTCCTCTTCCAGAATCTAACACTGAAATTTCTTTGGAACCTGCAACTCAGGCAACTGAGATACAAGGCATTGATCATCAAGAATTCTTTTCTCTTGATGAGCCAATAATTTCAACTGACTTAGTGCATGACACTCTACTCACCACCCAGGACCCACATTTAGATGGTGAGGGAATGCATGCTGGGGCATATCCTAATGACACCATCACAAACACAGAGGCTTCACTAGTTTTTACTAGAGACTTTGTGCCTGTGTCAACTGCTGGTGTAACTCATCCCACTTCTGTGGAGACACCAGTAGTAGAGTCAATCCATCCGGTTACAGAAGTTGCATCTGTAACTGAGGAGTCTAGTTTACCTAGCTCTAGCTCTGACTTTATGTCACAATGGCTGAAGCCTGTGCAACATGACAGTGCTTCAGGATCAGGGTTTGTTCCACAAAAATTGACGGTTGAAGCACTTCAAAGATTAATTGTGGATCAGATTCCTGAGTTTGTAAAAATAGCTCAGAACCTTGTCACCTCCAACATCTCTAATCCAGACCATGAGGCCATCCTACTATGCCATAGGGATGATGTGGAGATGCAGAAGGCCAAGATTATTGATGATGCTAAGAGAGATGGCAATGCAGATGCCTGGCTGCAAGGAAAGTATGATGTAACTCTCAGTGAAGCACTTCAATATCTTAGAGAGGAATACATCACTTCACTGGGCTCCAATGCAAAATCCCTGTCTCCTGGTGAAGTGTATGAAGCTGTCAATGATTCCTACAAGGGTTTCCTCAAGGTTGCACACTATCTTGGCAAGGGAGTCAAAACTGAAGTCAATAGGGTGTGTGACAAGACAGCCACTTCAGTAGCAGAAGTAAAGAGGGCCTTTGATGCTAAATTTCCTCAACTAGACAGTGTGGTCAAAGATCTCAAGCACTGCAACACCACCTGCACCAAGATGGACAATGGCCTAGCCATCCTCACAGACACAATCACAGGCCTAGGAAACAGATTTCAAAATCTATCTGACCAGACTACAGAGGCCAATGCCATGCTCAGAACACTGTTTAAAAATCAGTATGGAGACAAGCTGGTCACTGAAGTCCCTGTGCATGAAATGACCAAGTCTGAAGTGAAAAGACTGCAAGATCAATCCTTAACTGGTTTCAAGGCCACTGCACTGTTCACAAAGGTTGATACTCTTGAAAGGGAGGTGGTTTCTCTCAAAGAATTCAATGCCCATCTGGCAGACAAAGTTACAAATCTAACTGAGCAATTGAACACTCAAGCCACAACCACTGCTAATGTTTTTCTGGATCAACAATCTATGTTGTCTGCCATGATGAAGCACATGGGTATCCCTCTACTTGAAGAATCTTTAACTCCAAAGGCTCCTACTACAGCCTCTGTGCCTGACAACAAGCCTAAGGGGGAGAAGAGGATAACAAGGAACTCAAAATCTAAGGGGGAGCCTCAGACTAAGGGGGAGAAATCTCAAACCAAAGGCTTTACAACCAATGAGGGTGGCCAACCAAGAACTGCTAAGTCATCTCAGTCTGAGAAATCTACATCCAAGGATGACAAGCTGAAGAAAGTGGTTGTAGATGAAGTTGCCAAGCCATCTGAAACTGAAGGGAAGTCAAAATATGAATTTGACATCCCTGACATTGCTAAACAATCCCTTCAATCTGAACCTTCAGAATTCAGAAATGTGCTTACTCAAAGGGTATGTCAAGAAACTGCAAACTCTAGACTATACCATGTTATAGCCTTTTTGAAGCATCTGCAAGAGTTAAGGAAAAGAGCCAATTTCCATTACTTTGACTACATCAAGCTTCTTGTGCAAGATGTGTTTCTAGTCACTGTAGTGAGAAGAGAAATTGTGCAAACCAATCCCCATGCCATCATTCTTTCGAATGATAGAGAAGTCTTAGTTCACACTGCCAAGAACCTCTTTCACATCCACATTGAAGCCTTTCAAATTATATCTAGCTCTGAACTTGGAACAATCATCAAGAAGATAGAAAGGAATAACTCACTAGACAATGATATGCTCAAAGAGATTCTCACCAAGTGCATGAAATCTCAACTGCCTCAAGTAGTTCCTCAGCCTCATTGTATTCTATATGAAAAGGATCAAGACATTGTTGCTTTCAGATTTGGCCAACATCTAAAAGCAAACAACATGTCCACCATAAAGTTTCTGGCTAGAGTTCTACATTCAAGAAATGGAAAATCTAAATCTGAAAAGAAGGCTCTTAACATTCTGGTGAAGTTTATCAACTCTCAATCAGACATCAAGCCTATTGCTCAAGGTGGAAAGTCAAATCAAGACAAGGATGATCATGATAAAAGTGGAAGTAGGGGTGGAGATCAAGGGAGATATAAGGGCGGTGATGACAAGAAGAAAAGGGATGATAAAAACAGAAAGAAGGATGATGACAAGGGTGGAGGAAAGGTATATGAAAAGAAGAGTGGAAAACAGCAAGCCATGAACATTATTAATGACACTTCCACCATAACACAAGGCTCAATGTCTAGGGTGGATGTCACTAGTAATGATTCATCAAGATCTACATCTCTGGCGTATGCAACTGTTTTGGCACCTCATGAAGTGAAGGGGATTCAAATCAAGAAACCATGTGTATGTTTCAGAAAGCAAACTGCTAATGGAATACTACTATGGTCTACCAACAAGGGTCATAAGTTTCTGCCTAGCAATCATACAAGGAGGAGTAAAATTAAGCATGCTGCAAGAAGGGTGAAGATATCGAAATCAAAGGCACTGACAATAATTCCAGGATTGAACCTACCACCTCTGGATGAAATCTATTATGAAGACCAACTGCAGTTCATATGGGCTCAAAGAATCTATCATGTTGCCATTGTTGATGATTTTCTTGAAATAAAATATACTGATGGAAGACAGAAGAAATTCAGACAAGGAACATGTCAGCACTGGGCCAAGCTATATGACATAGAAAGAATAATTACAATGTTGGATTCTGAAGACAGAGTGGAAAGGGTATGGAAGCTGGAGTTAATTGACTTTGTCAAAATGAAGAGAGATCACCAGGCAGAAATGAGAAAGAACAGTGAGGAGCTTCTAAAGAAAAGGGAGGAGGAGTTTGCTGCAATGGAAACTAAGGCTGATGAATTGAGAGCTATGGGTCTGTGTAGAGTCAAGTTTAATCCTTACATCATTGAGTACAAGAAATATGGTAGAAATGTAAAGATTAGAATGGACTACATCAGTTCCTATTCTGAGAAACAGCTGAATGAAGTACTTAAGGATTTATCAGGCTCCCCTCTAATTGAAGAACTCACTGCAATGGAAGACATTATTCTTGCCATGGAGGAAAATGCAAAGAAGAAAGCCAAAGAAGCTGAGGAGAAAATGAAAAATGAGAATCTGCAAGCCAAAGCTCAAGAGATGAATCCAAAAGGGTATGGCTAGTAGTTTCTCATAACTTGTAAGAACACTTCTGTGAACTTTCTTCAATCAATCTACATACCTGTACTTTTAAAGTTTTATCTTTATGTATGTTAGGCTTGTTATCAGACATGAAATTGTGACTAAGGGTCTCACTCACAATTTGGGGGAGATTGTTAGTTACAGAGGCATGCCTGTATACATCTAATAACAAGCCTAATTGTTTGTAATGCTTTGCATTACTTACATGACCTCTTAACTGAGGAAACCTCTAGTTGTAGAGTTTCTGTTTGTATTGTACTTGTAGTAGGCATCAAATCCTAGTTGTGTAACTGTACTTATAGAGTCTAGAATAATGCTTGAAAGAAGTTCCAAGGTTCATGCCTCAAGCAAGAAGATAAAGACTGTCAAATAATCACAGTTGTGATTTGAAGAAATGAAGAATTTGCCTAAGTACCAATTCGAGAAGTATATTTGTCTATTCGAGAAGTCCAGCATTCGAGAAGTCAGGGATTCGATATCTCAAGACACTATTCGATATCTCTGAATACACTGTTCGATATCTCATTCGATATCTCAGAGATTCGATATGTCTATGTACTCTATTAGAGAACTCAGGAAGTCAACAAGTCAAAGTAGTGTTCGAGTTCTCAAGGAGTCAACAAGTCAAAGTTCCATTCGATATCTCAAGGACTCAGAAAGCTATTCGATATCTCAAGGATTCGACAACTCAAGGAATCCTGAAGAAAAGAGCTATTCGAGAAGTAATTCGATATGTCAATATAACAGTGTTCGAGAACTCAGAGTTATCGATCAAGTCAATTCTAGTTCTCGAATCAACTACTTAGTCACTTCTCGAATACATTCTTGGAGACAAAATACTGAAGAAATTGTACAAGTCAGAAACCAGCAACAAGCCAATGCACTTTATGGACCACAATCTGTAACGTGCTCTGGAAAGCCTACAAGGAAGCTTGGAGAGATATAGAAGAGACAAGGGGCTAAAGAAGTGGATCTGAACAGGCTTTGCAAAGTCAAATCTGTAACCGTTTGGACACTTACTCAAAAAGGATAGACAGACTAGAAAGTAATTTGTTTAGCTACCTTATTTGGTGTAAGTAGGTTGTATCCATGTTCTATAAGGATACAGCCTCACTTCCTTAGTCATAAACTTAGTAACTTTGTGAGTCAAGTTTTTCATACACTACAAGCTGTATCTCTCTGAGAAAAATGAAGCTGAGAATACTATCATTTGTATTCACAGATTGTAGCAACCTTTATCTAATAATACATTAGATTAAAGTGAAATTGTGTCTTGTGTTATTCTTTATCCGCACCTTCTATCTTGCACACACAAACACCCTTGTTACATAGACTCGAACGAGAAAAGTTCAAGAATCTATTCACCCCCCCCCCTCTGTATTCTTTTACTGTATTCAATACTCAACAGTTCGAATCCCGCCAACAACATTTTAATATAAAATTAATATTAGATTATGTCATATAAAAAGGTTGAAGGTTCGATTCCCACCAACAACATATTAATTTAGATTTAATATTAAAAATTATTTATATACAAATGTCTAAAATTTGAATTCTCTCAACATATTAAAAGTAATATTTATAATATTATATATATACTAAACTATAAGTAAATTAAAAAAATAAAATAAAAGTAACCCGTGCTTTGCACGGGCTATAAGCTAGTATTATTTAGTTTAGGAATTTGTATAATATGTCCCAAATTATTATGGCAGTTTATAAATATGTCCCATTATGTTAATATATTAATTATTGTCCCATTATCAGTTTTTAAGTTAAATAGAGACCAATATACCCTTGTTATATTAATTAAATTATATCCTATTATATAATAAAAGTAAGAGGGATAATAAGCGAATACTACCATATGTCAAGGGTTCGACTCTCACTAATAACATAATTAAATTTAATATTTATAACTTTAAATATACTAATATAACATATGATAAACTTTACTTTTCAAAACTTATAAATCATCTATTAACATTAATCATCTATTAAATTTGATATTAGTACACACCAAAAATTAGTTTGCAAAATAGCATTAAAAATTGCGAGTATATAAACACGAAACAGCCCTCATCTCTTCTACAAAAAACTAATAACGATCTAATTCTACATCATCCGTGAAAACATTACGAACCAGTTTCCAACATCTTGAAGTAATTACAAGTAATTATACGAGCTATTCCTAGCTAGCAAATGTACATGGATAGGAGATTTGAGTTTATTTGTAATACCACAAAGAACAAGGCCACAAAGGAGCAGCACCAATTGCGCTAAGAAATATATCTAAGGAGCACCAATTTTGTAGTTGAGCTGAATTAAACCAAAATCTAGACTCCATCATATACGACCTTGGAAAAAAGGATAAATGAGACCTAGAAAAAAAATGTAAAAATGAATAACGAAAATTTGAGCTTTTCTGTATAAAAATAGTTGTTCTTAACTTATTTGATATTATTATCGAAATCGACTTTTAATGTATGCTATTGGAGATTGGAACAACGTCCCAAATTTGGTGGGGCGCAATTTTTTTTATAAACACTATATGTGATGCATGTTTTTGAGCTAAAAATAAAGAATTTTTGTTCAAACATTCGCAATTAAAGTAATCGATCTCATGTATGTTTGTAATTTTTTATGGGACCCATTTACATGTTGGAACTAGAATTATATTATACGGATTGCTGGGACTAAGGATGGCCTCAGGTAACACCTTGAGGTTATTAGATTTATATAATAGAAAATTAAGGGTATTTTTGTAAATAAAGATGATGAATATTATAATTACAAAATATCCCTGCGGGGCCCACTTACTTATAAGAATAATTTTTTTTAACCTTACGGGAACTCCCTGAGGACATCCTCAAGGCCCAGTTCTCATGTGTGTAAAGGGATTTTATCCATTTGGTTGGGTCACTATATTATCAAAATAATCTCAATCGTCGAATCTAATATTTTTAAAAATAGACGATCAAGATTATATCATATCAAAAAGAAAATTATAATCTAAAAAGGATATAATTAAAAAAGACTGTATTGGAATTGAATTTAAAAAACAATTATAATATGAAAAGGATATAATCATGATTGAACGTGTAAAACCTAATATATATCAATTTTTTAACAACAGTTCGATATGTAATCATGATTGAACGTGTAAAACCTAATATATATCAATTTTTTAACAACAGTTCGATATGTAATAACGTATAAATATTAATTAAAAAAATTAATATATTTAATATATATTAAAAAAGCCCGTGGGGTTGTAAGTAAAAAACAGATAACTATCGTGTGTCCATCAACATTGATGCATACATATACAAATACAAACGTTGTACGTAGATTATATCCAAATTAAATTCATATAGAATTATTAATATCTTAATATTGATATTCAACTCTAATCACGTATAGCTAATATCGTGAAATATGTATAAACAACTAAAACCAATTATAAATAAAAAAATAAAAAAGATCTCTAGAGTGAATTGGGAAAAAATCCTAATACAATCATAGATAGAATTATAATTACATTTTTCTATCAAGCAGAAATCTATATATGCAAGATCATTAGTTACAAATGAAAAACAAAAAATTGAACGTAATAAGAGACGTCGTGAACGATACGTACAAGCTACAAAAGAAGAACGAAGCCAAAAGAGAAAAAAAAAAATGTGAAGAAAAAATTGAAGAGAAAATTTTAAAGAAAATTGATTACTTATCTTGGTTTAACATTGCAATGATTTTTACAAAATTTGAAATCATTAACTTAACATTCATAAAAAAATATAATTATTCAAGGATTTATCTTTGTAAAAAATTATTTATTAAATTTAAAATCGTGTTGTAAAGTACTATTTAAAAATTTACTCTCAAATGTAATGAAATAATTTCGATGATGCTATACATAAAAATAACAATTTTCAAAACAAAACACAAAAAAATTAATTTATTAAATAAAAAATTTAAAATAAACCGTGCATTGCACGAGTTATAAGCTAATACTATTATAAATATACTAGTACAATTTTCTAATTTAATCAATAAAAAGTTTAATTTTCTTAGAACAGGGTGGGGGCAATTTTTTAATTTTGACCACTAAAAATGTTTTTTTTTTACTTTGCTTAGAACATGCCCCTCCAAAGGTACCCTTACGCAAATAAATATTAAAATTTATAATTTAAATTTTAGGGCCATGTTTAATATTATAATTAATTAAATATTACATAGCTTGGAAGAGTTTCAAAGTATTATAATTTAATTTAATATTACATAGCTTGAGAGATGTTAACTGATTTGAATTAATCATGTTAACATAGAAATGAGAAATTCAATCAAAAATAGAATACAAACAGAACCGAGTATTCTTACATAAATGTGAATAAACTTATAATCATGGGCCAAAGCACTTCCTTGCAGCCACTAACTAAAGCTCTGCGCCTGTCAAGTAGGCACATTTTTCTCTTTAAATTAATCAAATCATCTTTTTATCAGACATTACATCTTAAAATAATTTTGATTAAAAAGGATACACTGTATTTTTATGTTAAAATTTGAATGAAAAATTGATTTTAGGATATATTTGAAATTTCAAATAAATATAGGACATATTTACAAACCATGTTTCAAATTGGGACATATTATATAAAAAAATTGGGACATATTATAAAAAAAACCTACTAGTTTATAGATCGTGCGATGCAAGGAAGATTTTAAATATTTTTTATCTTAATATTTGTTTTTTAATTAGTAAGAAAATAAATTATAGAAAATAATAAAATATGATAATACGTATTTGATAGTATTCTAAATAATAGTTTTTACTTGTATATTGAAAATATATAAATAACTTTTAAATTTAATATGTTGTTAGAGAGAATTGAACCTTAAAATTCTTAGAATAGTTTATAATATAATATAAATGTTTAATAATAATATGGAGAAAATAGATAATATAATTTTTTTTAAACTAAAATATGTTATTGACGGGAATCATCGAACGTTGAACTTCTAGGAGTAGTTTATAAGATGATATAAATGTTTAATAATACTATGTTATTGACGGGATTCGAATATTGAACCTATAAAAGTATTTTTTATATTGTAAAAAGAATATTCTTTTAGCATTACATTCAACGGTTCTTTTTTATTGATCTTACAATCTAACGGCTGTTATTCAGTTCTTTTTTATTGATCTTACAATCTAACGGTTGTTATTCGGTGTACCACATTTAGTGTACCAAACTAACAACCAACCAAGTATACTCTATTTCGCTTATAATAGTATAGTATAGATAAATAGATTAGTAGTAGATAGTTTCATTATTGTAATAGTTTTCTTTGATAGGATAATTTCCCTTATTATTTTATTTAGTTGTTAGCTATATAAACTCTCCTTATATTGTAATCGATAACATGTTCTTCTTTCCATACTTTATCATGATATCTAGAGTTAGGTTGATTTGATCTGGGATCGGTTGATTAAGGGTTGAATGTGATGCCTTCCGCATGTTGGATTAAAACATGTGCTTCGATTATTTTTTCTCTTCATATTGGTTATGGCTTTTTCTTAGATAATATTGATTTTGGTTTCTAATTGTGATTGCTAAGTTTTTTTTTCTTCTCGAATCAGTTGAGATGAATTCTCTGGTTTTTTGTCTTTTTCTTCTTCGTATTGGTTGGATTATTCTTGAGTGTGAAAATTGATTTTGGTTGGGTTTAGTTAGTTGGTTACACACTTTTTGTTTCTTTCTTTGATGGTACTGGCACATTGGTAATTATTTTTTTTCTTTCTCTTCACTTTCCTTGCCTTTCTTCCTTCTCCTGTTCAATGATGGGAGTAGCCCTAGGCACATCTGTATACCTTTTCATCTAAATTCTTCGTTATGATCATATTTTTCATCTTGGTTCTCATCTCCGTCTTTGATATCGATGTCACCGTCATCGTTTTTGTCATATTTGTCTTCAGAATCCCATTTTTGTCGTTATTGGTATAAGACAATTTCTTCCGCAAATCCACCACGCCCATCATCATCGTCGTTGTGTTTTCGCTTTATCGTTATCTTCCTTCTCATGCCCTTATGATTTTTCTTTCTTCCATGCTTAAGAACTCTCGTAGTATTTTTTCCCTCATAATTTCTCACATGTTTTTTTTCGTCCCCACTACCTTTCCCTCTCTCTTTCTCTATATATTGGTTTAGGTCATAGGATCGTTTATTTACCCTTTCTTCTCCTTCTGGTTTATGATTATAAATTGGTTTCTCCATTTTAATTTGGATATGGATTTGGATTCCCAAGACATTGTATTTCGTGTGTAGCAACAACCTATCATGGCATTTCGTGTGTAGCAACATGTTACGGTGTTGCGTGTAACGCATTATAGGTAATACAAAAGACGATTCACCGTGATTATCTCTATTTGCCCCTGCGAGGCCCTGATCAATAAAGACACACTAAACATCGTATGTCATATTTAAAAGACGAGGAACATGAAGTAACGTAATAGGTACCAGAGACGGTACATGAAACACCGTATTTTTTATAAAATTTTTAAGCAAATGCGATAGACATTGACCATGATTGGGATATGTGAGGGCCAAACTTTTTGTGACTGAAACGTTTTGGTAGTTATCTCAAATAAGCTTGTACAAAAGTTTACAAAATTAATATTATATTAAAAAGTTATCAAAATATTAATTTTATAAACTTGTACAAAAAATCAATATGCAGAAAATATATCACAAAATTAAGTCTTTTGTTCAACATAATTGTAAACCTAAATTTAAAATCATGTCGTTTGAAATAACTTTTTTAGTTGAATTTTCTACAATCACTAATACAATTCAATATTGTACAAAATTCATGTATGTATTACGAATTCATCATGTTTGTGGATAAAATAGTAGTCATACGGCTTATACAAAAGTGAGTATTCCCTCCGTCCAAATTGATTCTTTACCTTTTATAATTAGGTTTTTTAAGGTGCATTTTAAGATTATTTCTATGATTTATTTTCAAAATTTTTTTTATAAAAATATAAATCTTAAAATGCGTGGCAGCAGAAAGTGTGAAAAAAAGGATAAAGAATTTATTGGTTGGGACGCAAGGAATCTATACTATACTATTATAAGCAAAACAGGGTATATTTGGTTTGGTATTCTTTTTTTGGTCACTCTTTTTTTGTACTCTTTTTTTGGTCACTCGGTTTGGTTAAATCTCTACTATTAATAAAATTCAAAAAAAAAAACACACATAGCCTAAATAATATGTATTAATATTAATATGCACCACATACACAAATATAATAATTCAAAATACAACTATAATAATTCAAAATATAAGCAAAACAGGGTATATTTGGTTTGGTACTCTTTTTTTGTCACTCTTTTTTTTGTCACTCTTTGGTTTGGTTAAATCTCTATTATTAATAAAATTAAAAAAAACATACATAGCCTAAATAATATGTATTAATATTAATATGCACCGCATACACAAATATAATAATTCAAAATACAACTATAATAATTCAAAATAAATAATTTTAATAATATTTTTATACATGGGATTATAAAGTTATAAATTATTTTATTAATAAAAATATATATACAACTTAAAACTTTAATAATAAAATATAATTAAAAAAATTACAAGCACATCTCTATCTCCTCCTATCCCCTGTATCTATTTGTATCTATCTTTCACCCCCAATTCAAAACCCTAATTCACTCCGAATGCACAATTATAAACTCAATTGTAAGTAATTTTGTATCTGTAATTGATTAGGGTTTTGAAATATGGCTGTGTTATTGGAAGATATAGTCAAATCAATTGAGCTTTGGCTTAAGTTACTTAAGAAACCGGAGCCTTATGTTGACCCGAATCTTGACCCGGTTTTGCTTGTTCCGGGTATTGCTGGTTCTATTTTGCAAGCTGTTGATGACAAAGGAAAAGAGGAGCGGGTTTGGGTCCGGATTTTCGGGTCGGATCGTGAGTTTTGTACCAAGCTTTGGTCCAGATTTGATCCTAAAACAGGTAATTATTTGATCCTAGAACATTTGAATTGCTTGACTGAAGTAGTTAATTTGAGTTTACCAATGGCGAAATATGATTACAGTAGTGATTTTACGGTGTATTGTGGATTAATAGTTTGGTTGGTGATGTAGAGGTTGATGTGTCGGGTTTTTGTTGTTACAGGAAAATCTGTTTCGTTGGATCAGAAGACGAATATTGTGGTTCCTCAGGATAGAGATGGACTTTATGCCATTGATGTATTGGATCCTGACATGGTATGTTTTGTATCCGGACTATTATGTCAGAGTTCTTAATCTAATTTAAGTTTGCGGTTGTATAATTTTGTTTTTCAGTTGCTTTAGTATTGGAACTTAGGTTTTGAGTTGTGTAGGCTGTTATAACATGATAGTCTAACAGCGCAAATACTCGAGTTAATTAAACAAGTAGGAGATGCAAGTGTTTCATAGTCGATGGATAAGACGTTTAAATGGCATATATTAGATACAGCAGTGGACTGTAGTTGGTCATTTTTAGCTTGGACATTGGCATAATGATTTATTTTATAATCTTTTGTTAATTCATACAGCATAAAGTGATTGCATGTGCAAAAAAGTTTACAATCTGAATCATCTTATTGTAAATGTTATCAGTGCAACCATCTTTCTTAAACAAGTAGATATGTCTAGAATCCTAATTCTTACTAGAAGAATACCACTGTTGTTTTAGGTAAATCACTGTACTGTCTTCTTTCCATATAACCCTTTGACTACTTTCATAATTTTGATGCATCTTTACAGCTATAGTCCCATATATCAGAAGACACATCGAGAGCTTTGGCACAGCCCCCCTTTTTTTTTTTTTAATAATCTTTAACATTAGATTTACACAATGAGAAATCTGTTTCTTCATCAAAAGTTGGATGCTCATTTTTAAGAGAACTCCCCATCTTTGCTAGAGAAACAAGGAATTTCCCGAAAAATTCCTTGTCAGCAAGTTTACAAATTTTGTCACTGGAAGAAGCCAACAATTTTGCAACAAAAAATTAATATAAGCACTCTTTTACCAAATCAAAAGAATTGTTGTGCCAAAAGCAAACAAGGAATTTTTTGTATAATTTTTTTCATCCCAAAAAATTAATGAAAGCGGTACCCATATATCTTTAACCAAATAAAGGCAAACAAACCTGAATATGTATATATATATATATATATATATATATATATATATATATATTGAGTATCGAAGACTAACTAAATTTGTTTATTTTACCTGTAAATGCTTAATAGAAGTCGAAGCCAAATCATTTTAAGTCAACTTCGACATTGCATTTTTTACTTTTTTGACCTACTTTAAAAATACTTTAACTAACCTAAGCCTCTTCATACATAGCAATCAGTTTTAGTATATGATCATGGATAAGCTAGTCCTGATACCTTTTGTTCTCTTGCAGATCATTGGGCGTGATGGTGTAAATTATTTTCATGATATGATTGTTGAAATGACCAAGTGGGGTTACCAAGAGGGGAAAACACTATTTGGTTTTGGATATGATTTTCGGCAAAGCAACAGGTAGCATCTACATTGTTCATAAATTTTAACGTGAAATATACAATTCAATTCATCATTTTTTACGCATAAGGGGCGGGGCGGTTGGGGTCAAACCCATAAATTTTTCATGTGGTAGGGGTGAGGGTATGAGTATTGTTACTAGGCTATGCCTGAATTGTCTGACATTATCTTTTTTATACATATATAAAAATTCATCCTTTTAATTGTTTTTTTTGTTAATAAAAAACTCTAAATCTAGGAAGCGTTACTTGGTTTAGCCAGCACACCCCGTCGCAGATACTTGTATTCTTTTTACAATTCGTACTTAAATAAAATTCCCATACCTAGTACCTACGCACTTGATTTCCCATATTATGATATTTGCTGAATTCGTGTATCCTTGCACTACGCACTTGCATCCCCACACCCATATATTAATGATATACTAATGTTTTAGTATATGATCATGTCCATTTGAACTGAAGCGAAGTTCTATCTGATAGAATGGTCGCCAGCACCGTATTTAAAGTTCACCAGAGAGTTTGTTCCTCGTTTTTGGGGAAAATAAACTCTTATTCTCGAGAAATAGTACCAACCATGGTATCTTTTTTCCATAATAAGTACTTAAGAAAAACACTAAGCCAAAACACCCTCTATGTGGAGTCGAACTTGAACTGATCAAAAATTAATGAACCAAATACAGTTTCAAGTTTGAATTGAACTTAATCCTGAACCTCGGACACTATAATATCATAATGAGGCAACCTCGAGCTCACTGGTATTTGGTCACAGGCTTTCCACAGTTTGTTTACAACCTTACTGTTACCCATAATTTCTTATATGGAAAATAATCACTTTTCATCCATGTGTTGAATGCATGTTTCATCAAACATGCACTGTCCAACACATGTACTCTCAACTTTGTCAATTACACCAAGATGAATGTTCAGTATCATATCCTCCTTTATATGTTGAGAGTGGGGCACAATGCAGAGGCCTTGTAACATAGCCAAGTAACACTAAATCTGCTTGGGGGACTCTTGTAGAAAACATTCTTTGTGGTTTCTGGGAAAAGAAGTCTTTTGTAGGCAGTTGGCAGATGAACGAATTTTGTGCAAACATTTAGCCGTCTTAGATCCTCATTTTTCCAGTGGTGACTAAGCTGAAAGCTAAAGGACTTCCATTGGAATGTACTTGGACATTTTTACTGTAGATTGTAGTGTTTACCAGCAATGTATTACCAAGAGAAGTCATATTAGGGTCGAGTCAGGGGTATCTGCTTTCAACTTCATTAGTTTTGAAGTGGTACCTTGTTACTGATTTGATCATCATATATAATCGAATGATGATTCCGTATTTTTCTTCCTGACTAGTAACTTTGTTCTAGGGCCATCTTATTATATTAGCAATGTATCCTCTTATGTGTTAGAACATCGGACATTCACTCAGTTATGTGGTTCTAATTATTGAAAATAATACTCTGATACCCATTTACTTGCTTACCTGTTCGTGTATTAGGTTTAAAGAAACATTGGAGCAGTTTGCTGAAAAACTGGAGCTGATGTTCACCGCTGCAGGAGGAAAAAAGATTAATATTATAACCCATTCTATGGGTGGCCTTCTGGTCAAATGCTTCATGAGCCTGCATAGCGATGTAAGCATGAAAAATTTAGATATTTTGGCTTTTCTTAGAAATATCTTGCGTTATTTCTCTTGACTTCTTAATGCGTGGTTGCTGGTTTCATGACCTTGTGTTTTTAGATGTAAAAGTAACTTGAAGATTGTTATTACCTTGCAGTTATTTGAACGTTATGTGAAGAGTTGGATAGCAATTGCGGCGCCGTTTCAAGGTATTTAGCCCTTTAGTATGTAGCATATGTAAGCTACTGGTTTAATGTACTGCACAACTACTTAATGACATATATTTAAGTTGAAAATTTCTTGTTGAAACTAGACTCATGTCTTCGGGAATCTGAAGTCATGTTACCGATAATTTTCGCCAGGGACTTCAATGGATCTCATATAACAAGTTAATTATCATGTGTCTTATATTTTCACCTACATAACTATACAAGTAGTTGACATTATGCAAACTTCCTTACACGCATCCTATTGAGTCAGTTTTCAATAATGTATTATACGAACTAATCATCAACTAAGATAACCCATGATCTGAATTCTAGAATTTTGCAGATTAGAAGTAGTGACTAACCAGTCTATATATAATATATAAATTACCCGCAGGTGCACCTGGGTATGTCACATCATCCTTTTTGAATGGGATGTCGTTTGTGGAGGGGTGGCAACAGAACTTTTTCGTCTCTAAATGGCACATGCACCAGCTGGTATGTATATATATGCACACTCATTTTAAATATGAATTTCATTGTGGGATATTGTTTTACTTGACACTATTGGAAATATGATGGTAATTTGTTTGGATTTAAAAGCTAGCTAAATCTTAATCTGTTTCTCATGTGGAACGAGAAATGAAAATATTAAGTTGTACATAATTGTTTTTAATCTCTTTATTTGAAATAGATTTAATTAAAATTTTCAATAAAGATGTATATATATATACTCTTATATATATAAGAGTATTCTATATTTAGGCTGAGAATAGTAAAAGGATTTGTTTCCTTTTTTATCAGATTGCTACCTGGTAGTTAGGTTTTAGAAATATTTACTTCTACAAAAGGATATGTAATCTTTTGTTATCTGAAGGACTTCAATTGATTATTAAATCAATATTATTTTCTCTCTCGTATTGGGTTGCTATCCTAAAAAAATCTTGTCTTTCATCGGTTGCAGAATCGTAGGGGTGGTGGTTCTTCGATCGCCTTAGGGTATTTATAAGTCCTTGTCAAGCATCAGTTCCCTAGTGAGACCGTTAGAGTTCTTCAGCTGTCTATAATGTATATAAAACTACGAACCTCTAGAGAATTGTACCCCCATACGAGCATGTCATAAAGAAAAATTTAGGCTCTTTACAGTGATTGTAGTGCTTAATGCTTAGTGCTGCTCGCATTGTAAAAATTACTCGATCAATGAACATTGAGTACTGTTAATTGTTTTATTTCCTCCATGTTAGTCTATAAATTTATAAGTGATTGCTAATACCTCATATGTTACTTGCTTTAATATTTTTTTTTTCACTTAAAAAAACATAACTTATTTTGTATAGCATTTTAAATATTCGCTTAACTATAAATGTAACTTACTTCAAAGTATTTTTAACTAAAATCTCAAATGTTGAGAGCACTCTACAGTAAGTATTTATTTCTTTAAGTAAAATTCTTGTTTTGTTTCCAGCATTTCATTTCTCACTAGTTTTCTCTTTGATTCTACATAAACATTACAATCTCTCGTTTGCTTAAATTTTTTAAAATAAATTAAAATCGCATGCACTCTACAATCAAAATCATCCAAACGTATATCTTCCTTTGTAATTTATCTTCCCTTTCTTTATTCTGTCTAGTATATATCTCTTGTTACTTGCATTTTTTTCTACTTATTTTAACAATCGGGTTAAACTGTGGGTGTTAATTTATAAGAATGTGCTATCATGCCAGAATATATTACAGTGATATTTTCCTCGACTCTTATTCATATTTTTCCTTGATGTTTTGGGTGCAAATTTATAAGATTGTGCTATTATTGTATTGAATATAATCTGTTTCTGCTTTGCCGATGATTCGACATTTTTGGCTTTTTTGATTGATGACTGAAACTGTTTAATATTGCAGTTGATTGAATGTCCGTCCTTGTATGAACTGATGGCTTGTCTAGATTTTAGTTGGGAACATGTTCCACTTCTACAATTTTGGAAGGAGAATATTGATGTTGATGGAAACTCCAGCGTTATATTGGAGTCTTACCCTCCAGCGGAAGCTGTATCAGTTATAACTCAAGCACTTTCAATAAATAAGGTATACCATCTTTTTTGTGTGGAAGGTTTATTTGGAAAGGAGGATGATTTTTAATGAACTTGGCATGATTGTTAAATTCAAGTTAGGATTTTGCCTTATCTAGAGAATGTCATCACAAACCGTTATTCATTTGAAATACCACAATGATATATACAGTACATAAATAAAGTAAAACAATACTTTTGCTGTTGCATGATGTTATTGCAAGTTTGCAACTTGGTAGTATCAAACTGAGTTTTATATGTGTTGAGCAGTTAAGCTTCCATTATTTACTATAAGTAGTCTAAGTGTTTTCCTTGACTTCTGTTCACCATTTTTAACTTGCGCCAACTTGTAAAAATGAACAAGAAAACATGATGCAAAAATGTACAGGCTCTCGTGCTACATTTTTTTTCAATTGATGATTACGTGGTCAATTTTGCTTAGCATTTTAACTGTCCTAACAGTTGTCTTTAGTCTTTACTAAAGATGTGAGTGTATGCTTTGCTATAGTATGAGAGTAATTATTCCTTTTACAGATTGAGCACGATGGGGTGGATATACCTTTACCATTTAACTTAGAGATATTAAAATGGGCGAATGAGACGAAAAAGGTCCTCTCTTGTGCCAAGGTTCCTCCTGGAGTTAAGTTCTACAATATATACGGCACTAATCTTGACACACCTCATAGTGTTTGGTAATGCTGTCTGAACTTATACTTTGTTCTTTTAATAATTTATTTATACTACACTTCAGTTATTTATACTTCACTTCAGTTATTGCTTTTTTATTTATACATTCCTAAGTATGAAAAATTATTTTCTGACATTCTTCATTGCTGCAGTTATGGAAGCGAAGATGCACCTATAACAGATATTCACGAGATACCGTTGCTCTTGGTAGTAATTATCTACTGAAACTCGTTTACTTGTTCATGGTGTGATTTTGTTGTGGATTTGTAAATAGGTTTTTTCAATGTGTATTTATTTTGCAATTACATCTTTACAGGCCAATTACATATGCGTTGATGGTGATGGTACAGTCCCAATGGAATCTGCCAAGGTACACTATAATGCATTTTTCCTTTGGAATTTTTCTTGTACAGAGATAATTAATGTGCTTAATCTTAACAAGACTTGCCATATTCTAGAAAGCAATTTCCTAATTCTTATCTTGCACAGTAAACCCTTATGGGGATGCCTCTATATGAGAGTTTTTTGTATGAGCTTTTTTAAAGTGTTATAATAATCATGTAAGCAAGATTCATCTTTTTTTGAGTTGAATCTTTTTGGAAGTTAATCTAGAACGGTCGGTCTCTCTCGATTTTCAAATTTACTGCGTTTATACTTGTGCTTACTCGTTTGTTACAATTGAAAGTCCATTTCTATCATCCACTCATATAGTAGTTACACTTACATCTACTACCTCCGTCCCAAATTGTAAGACCCTCATACTTTTTTACGCATTTCAATGTGCTCGGATCGGGTACTTGTGAATTATATTTTTTAATTTTTTTTGATTTGTAAAATATACAAAACAAAAAAAATTTAAAAATATTATTTATAAGTACACCGTCCAAGCACATTGAAATGCGTGCAAAAGAAGAGTGTCAAACAAAATGGGACGGAGATTATTTTCATTTGTTTTATTCATAGCATGCATAATTTTGTGTACTTTAAGCTTCAACATACACCTGGCTCAAACTTACAAAATTTAGATAAATCCTTAAGCTGATAAGGTCTCAAGTTTGTAATCTAATTCTTGCAGGCAGATGGGCTTGATGCAGTAGCCAGAGTTGGGGTCCCAGGTGAGCACCGAGGAATCCTTTGTGATCGTCATGTGTTCCGCATTGTCAAGCACTGGCTGAGGGCCGATCATGATCCTTTCTACAATCCTATAAATGATTATGTGATCCTACCAACCTCTTTCGAGATTGAAAGTCACCAAGAAAAAGGCTTACAAGTTATTTCCCTCAAAGAGGAGTGGGAGATTCTTAACGCGGATGAATCGGAAATAGACGATGGGTCTGCTGATTCGAGGCCCATGGTGGGTTCAATAGCTGTTTCTCGTATGGGGAATGATAGGTCTCCCAGTGAAACAGCACAAGCAACTGTTACAATACATCCGCAGAGTGAGGGGAAGCAACATATTGAACTGAATGCTGTCGGTGTGTCTGCGAGTGCTTAAAGTGGGCTGTAATATATTTGAAATAAGAGGAGACTTTGTTGTAATGCGCATGTAAATATGTTGGTCACTTATATTGTTGGTGCTGTGTGCTGTCTATATTTATCTGTAACACGCAAGTATCTGTAAATACTAAAATACTACTAATACTAAAAATAAAAGCAATAAATCGATGTTACTATGTATCTTCAGATTCTGTTTTCATTTATATCCTTGAAATAATATTTTAGTTGATGCCTTTAATGCAAGAAACTTAAATACTCAATAATCCATATAAGTTGTAGCAAATCCAATGTTTCATCCCACTCGGAAAGTATTTGAAAGAGTGGAGGGATATAATGTGGAGACCAGTTTTTTAGTGTCATCTTGATCTTGATCTTTGAATGAAAGCTACAAGTACCTGAAAAAGTGGAGGGATATCATGTGGAGACCAATTTGGTAGTGTCATCTTGGTCTTTGAAACTAGCTTGTTAAGACATACTATAGTAACTATTCTAAATGCTTTGAATACCTTGTTAAGTAAATGATGCGGAGTACAACATTAAATCTTCATATACGTTTATTGTGTAACTGAGGACAATTTTTTTTTTTTTTTTGAAGAAGAGGATGATGCAGGAACATTATGGCCGATGTACTTGTTCTCATGATGTAGTTGGTCGGAAATGACGTAGTTGGTCGGTAATGAGTTGCTTAATTGGTTATAATATTATGTACGACTGAGTTTGTCGGTTTGTTGTTTCAGTTAGCTATAAGCTTTCTTTTTCGACCATAATTTGTAGGTCAGGAATGTATGCTGACCTTATTAATGGAGTATAATCAATTTTAAATAAAATCTAAATGATACATTAGTAAGTGAACCCCCTTGCAAGTCACTAGTGTTTTTAGCATTAATTAACAGGGAAGACATGTTTAAACCTCTTGAAACGGCTGAGAACTAATAAAATTGGAAGCTTGCTGGAGTTGCCAGCTTGTATACTACGGTAAAACTTACTGTTACCAAGTAATCGGAAGAAATGTTGAATTGTGAAAACTAAAACAATCTGTTTCGCTGAATTTTTCCTTGTTCAAATAATGCATATAGCAAATTTGAACATACAGAATCAAAAAAATATTATTCCAAATATGGAGATGGGATATCCATCTAGAATAAAAGGGATAGATAGGACAACCTAGACTTTTTCATGAGGTCGGGGATGTTTTTTAATTATAACGAGATCGGTAAGACACTCGTGACATTAGCTAGACATGAGCATGGATGAGTGTGAGATGGAGAAGATTAAAGAAAATTTAAAGATATAACATAAACGAGATCGGAAAAGTAGTTTATGATTGAATCTCAGAGACATTCTTATCATTTGGTAGATCCAAGTCCATGGCTTATTTTGGGTTCAGTCGGAGCTTTGGCGACCACCTTTAGGAGGTAGGATGTATCTGTTGCAAACTGGGTATAATAAAAATTACGAGCATCACTTTCGTCACATATGTCAATATTTGTGAACTTGCATGGTGCTCGTTTAAATGTTTGAGTATGAATTGTCAGAAATGCTCATTTTTACTTCAAATTCAAATTTGATCATATACTTTAAACAAAATCGAATCCAAATCTTTTATTAGTTTAACCCTGGAAACTGTTTTGCTATTTGATAGAAAGCATGTCTCGTCTGAGAAACATATACGTTGGACATGGAAGCTTGCCGGACTGCCTAGACAGTTGCTAGGAAATCGGAAGAAGTCTTGGACATGAGTTTGATAAAAACCAAAACCATTTGGTTTTGTTATATTTTGCCTGATTCCAACCATTTAGCAAATTAGTATGAACATATTGTTGGGGTCCGTACCGAATTCCTAATTAAATTAAAAATCCTATTATGAGCAGAATTCTAATTTATGATAGTGGAGGTAATTCTTATTTTGGTAGGAATATTAATTGTGCAAAGATTTCTATCCAATAAAAGAAAAGATGGTAATCGTCATAAGTAGGATTTGAATAGATTAGGATTAGAATATTTGTGGTGCCTACAGATATTTGTAGGGATTTCGGTGCATTGCAAAAGTTAGAGTTTTGTGTGCGATACATAAGTGAGAGTTTTGTGATCTAGGTGAGATGATTGTATTCAAGAGTGTTGAGTGAAGGAGGGACCCCAATCTTGTAATACATTCATATTTAGTGAATTTGTGGTTTTACCCTCCCTTGAGGGGTTTCCACGTTAATTTGTTGTGTTCTTCATTTTATGTTTGATTAACGTTGATTTATAGTGTAGATTTGATCCTAACACATACAGGATCAAAAAGAATATTATTGCGGACAGAATATGGCAAAGCAGAGGGATAGATAGGATATATTCCAAGAATTGACATACACTACATTATAATACCTAATCAGTATAATTGACAGATGCTAGAAGATGAGGGTTACTTGTAAATTCCTTACAGCTAGCACGATGCATTCTTTTGTGTTCCTGTTACTTGTAATAAATAAAGAATCTAGTTAAATTTCAGAGGAGACTTATGTGTAAACTATTTTTCGGAAGAATTATACTTGTTTATGTAATTCATACGATTAAAACTTAGACCTACTTAATGATAAATTTTGATGTGTATCATATATAATTTCTTAATGTCATCAGTTCATGAAATGACAGGAAGATGACATATACGTTCCATGACCATATCGTTGCATGAAATGAGGGATATATGATAGATTCGTTCGATGTCCATATCGTTGCATTCTGATTTATTGAAATTATTCTTTTTCGCCAAGGACCACATTAATTGGGAACAAGAATCCAGTTGCAATGAAAAAGATTGTGCATTTGCATTATTGTAGAAGTTACGGGAGATCCTCATTTGGGAGTACTATAAATGCTGGTTGATTCATGGTTTTAAGTCATCGCAATTGAAAAAGGAAAACACTAAGTAACGCACTTGTTTTTTCAATCAAGATCGAAAATGGCTCAAGCAGTGAGGTGTCTTGATGGTCAGACACTTATGTGCCATTCCAAGGCTGGCCAGAAGTTGCATTGTCCCAAAAACCAGAACAAATGGGTAAGCCCTAATTGTGAAATTGTCGATACAATTGTAATAATTTTGTAAAAAGTCATGTGCATTCTTCGAAGTTTTGACCTATATAATTGATTTAACTGCGTAAATATTTGACAATCTTTCGGTATAGGGTATCATTGGGCATCAGGATGCAAGGGAACTAACAATCATCTGGGGTTCCGACACTCGATACTGGAAATGGGAGGGCATGCAAATTGGGTGAGTTGAACAGGGGCCTTATATTAAAATAGCTAGATAAGAATGAACAATCTTTCAGACAAATGATCTGCTATTGTTCATTCCTTCCATTTTCCTCTCTTCCTGCTTTATACAACACTTAAATTTTCTCTATATTCAAACTTTTTGTTGATGTTATGCAGTGGACATTGCTTGGAAGTTGCTGAATTAATTAATGTCTGCTGGCTGGAAATTAATGGAAAGTATGCAATGAAAAAACTTACTGAAGGACTGGATTACCAAGTGAAGTTTGTGGTGAAGCTTTTGAACAATTTTAACATTGACAAACCAGTGACCTTTAGCCTCACTACTCCAGACGGATGCACGCAAGAGCATAAAGAGAACATGATGACAATGCCAAGAAATGAAATCATATCCATCACTGCCGGGGAATTTCAGACCCCCCGCAGTAACTGTGGATGTGGAGAAGTCAAGTTCTCCATGATGAACACTGATGGGTTTTGGAAGCATGGCATGGTTGTCATTGGAGCCGTTGTTGTCCCTAAATTTATGTAATTAAATAAAACTAGTATACTGGTGAATTACTCCTAATACCATCTGTCATATATGAATAAAAGCAACTCATACACGGGTGGTTGCTATTAGCATGATATGTGATAGAAATTAACTACCTACTGATGGTGGCTTGATGATTATGCAATATCAAATAAATAAATATGAGAAGGTGGTTTACTATTTACTTACAATGTGTTAATGGTTCGAATTATTTCTGTTGCTTAAATCCGTGATTAGTTTGTTTTAAGTTACTGTAAGAACATAGAATCCATCCCAGACTCCAGGACAATAACATATTGAACGAAGATTAGAAATTTTTTAAAAAAATCGTTAGTGATAAAATTGTTAAGTATCCCAGTAAGATGCAGCAAGTCCAAAGACCAAATGACACCATTATTTCGGTCCGATTATTCCATTATTTGTGTGAATACTGGGAGTCCACTATTTTTCATATGGCCGGAGCCATTGAAAATTGGTCATATACTCATTTACGATATTTTTTAAGGTACCTTGCATTAAAAATGACCATTAGCATTTTGCATTAAATATCGTAAGAAAAATCTAAAAGCGTAAAAACTCTATACATACGAGGCTGGCAGTCTCCTACTCTTAATGGTAAAGTTTCTACAGATGCGGAACTTCATTTTGCCAAGTGTGGCAAGAAATGTGAAATTCTTTGGTTGGTGTTGTATTCCGCAAAGTGTTTGTTCTTTCTTTGGTTGGTGTTGCATTCTGCTCTTCCTGTTAATGCTGGAGATAATAACATTTGCGACTGGGTTCTTAAACCAAATTTGAGGGTTTGACAACATTTGACAGGCAGCCATCAACAATAGACGGAACCAAATGTTATTTAAGGCTCCTCTTTCCATTTAAAATTGTAATGTAGTCATAACTTAATTAGCTAAGAAATTTCATATTGTTCAACACTGGTAAAGAAAGGAAGCATGTTATTGTCGGCATTGCTGCCTTTGTTGTGCAAGTAAAGTAAAATAAGCCGGTAAGAGAGAGCCCGAGATAGAGTTGGAAAGAGAGAGCCCGAGATAGAGTTGGAAAGAGAGAGCCCTAGATAGAGTTGGACGACAAACATCTATAAGTCCTACCGATATGGACTTACAAGTCTAAAGCCTGTATATGCAGGGAAAGTTGTTTTTTCCCTCAATTTACATTAGTTTTCTCAAGGTACCAAAATAGTTTCCTAGAAACTTGCACTACCCTAAGATCATCAAATGCCATCATATATATAAACTAATAAATAATGCTCCCCCATATTTTGCGATCCATTAAAACATCAACTTTGGCAATACTTAGTTTCCACTGAAATTATTCCCCCAGGCCTTTATCAACTTGCTGAATCTATCTATTTTAACTACAAATACTGCAACAAACTGCCCAAGTCTAAACAACAAATTCATACAACAGTACATTTGTAAGTGAACTCCTACAAAAATTGATTAATAGCTTACCTAAACTGTATGAATATTGAGCTTTAGATAAATCTCCCAGGGTTCCTACCAAGATGTAAATATATCTTTCTTGTAATTTTCAACCTTCCGAATCTGTCAAGTAAATGGGGCTTTCCAGATCAGCTGCAGTTGCTGAGGCAAAAGAGTCAAAACTATCTACTGATGACAAAGAAGAAGGGGAGTTGTCAGAATCTGAGGAAACCTCCTCGTCATCTATTAGAATATGCTCTTCATCAATTTCTGATGTATCTGATCCAGATGCACCTAATAGAAGTTTGTTTATTGCAGCCTTTGCAGCTTCAACAAACCATTCATCCTCCGGTAATGCACTACGAAGATATAACAATCTTAGTTTAAGCCGAAAGCAATTTTTTTGTTAAAAAGCAACGAGAGAGAGAGAGAGAGAGAGAGAGAGAGAGAGAGAGAGAGAGAGTGACTGTGAGGGGTGTGTGTGTGTGTGTGTGTGTGACTGTGAGGCATACTGATAGCACTCATTATTAGTCAATATATCAGCCCTATTTGTATACATGAATTTGGTTAAACTTGCAATGTTAGCATACTTTTAAGAATGTCTGAGCACTTTATAACAAAATGCAGCAATGTACCTTTGTGGTTCTATGCCTCTAGCCGAGAATGTCTTGATTGCGCGTGTAATTATTGACGATGCTATCTGCTGCACATGTCTGGATGGATAACCAGCAAAACGTGCTATCTCAACAGTAAAATGCATGTCAAGAATCAACTGCAAACAAGTTGAGTAACAGTTCAATTAAGAGAATTTAGTTCAATTAACAGTTCACTACAGATATATAGTGAATCACCCTACTCAACCTTCCTTTAACTTACATTTAATTCAAACCTAGTTCCATTATGTATACTGGAACTTTAAATTTATCAAATATGTAGGCCCTGATTAAAGTTACGAAAAGTTTATGAATCAACTCTAGTTACTTATTGCAACCACTTTATCATTCATCTTCATCTCGTTTTCTTAGACTGAATAATCAGTAATTTTACATTAAATATTACTCCCTCCGTCCCAATGGATTCTTTACACTTGCTATTTTGGGTCATCCCATTCATTTCTTTACATTCCCAAAATAGTAAGTTTTAACAGTATTACACCCACTACTTCACTTATTTTAACAATACTTTACACTATTACACCCACTACTTCACTTATTTTAACAATAAAATCACTATTACACCCACTACTTCATTTATTTTAATAATAAAATCACTATTATATCCACTACTTCATTTATTTTAACAATATTACACCCACTTTATACCCAGTTGTCTTGTCCTCCGTGCCCACCAGGAACGTAAAGATCCCACTGGGACGGAGGGAGTAAAATGTTTTAGGAGTCAAGTATTTATGTACATAAATATGTTAAATGTAATCACAAAATGTACCTGCTGCAACCCTATCGACTGAAGACGAGCGGACTTGTCTTCTAAAACACCCCAAAACTCATGTTCATCAGACAACCAAATGACCACGGTCTCAGTAAGTCTAGCAAGCAAAACCTTTTGTATCTTTTCCTTCCCAAGTAGCACATCTCCAGCTACAGTTGCTAGCTGTTGAAGCTTTCCAAATAATGCCTGCAGGCACACCAGAATTTTATCCAACAGTAAAGGTAAACATGAAGATCTATATATCCAAAAACAAAAATTATGAAGATCCGTCAATTTAAATTCAGACATACATTTTTTGTTGCTGCTTGGCAAACTGATGGTCAAAATTAATGAGAAGCATGCTCAAAGGTACACCATTATTCAAAAAATAAAGTCAAAGTTTGTTCAAGGGGGCTTGTCAGGAAGACCCAAGGTTAGTCGGAATAGTTACAAGTCTCAACTGAATTACATTACTAGCATGGACCATCTACCACAATCGATTTATTTTCAACAAAACACAAAATATAGAAACAAAACAACAGCAACTTCATTCAGCATGCGAAAAGTATTATCCTTACACTACAGTTTCAATAACGAGAAAATAAATAACCTGGAACGGTAACGAAGGAAGAGGGTCAGAATCCCAAACAAGGTCATCTCCTTCTCCATTTAGATATATTTCCGCATCCAGTCGAGTTTCACCATCTCTAGAATATATGAAGTTTAAAACGTACTGCCGACAAAAATGATCTCTCAGCTTATCCAGTGAACGTTGAATATGGCGTCTCCATTCCTTGAAATCTAAGTTATTGATGGTAGGAACATTTTTTTTACTTAAAGCACTTTCTGCTTCCATGATTTCATTCAACACGCTCCAAATTCTTGAAACAACCATTGGCAGTAGCTCATCTGCAACCGTAAATGCAGTTCCTAGTAGTGCAAGCTGCTGGGAATCTGTTTCAGCTCTATAAGGTATAGCCTCTTTCAGCTCTGTTAGACTATCATCTTCCGAGGGACTAGGTAAGGCTTTGATGAGAGCATCAACATAATTATCAAATAGCTGTGAAATTCTAATCAGCGTACTGCCTCCAAAGTGCACAATGGTTAGGCGGGTTAGCTGCTCCACTATATCCTGTTGAAGAACATTATATATGAGATTCCAACAAAAGAAGAATATGTTGACCAAGTAAAAACAAGAATATTATATAGGAAAAGATCTATCCTATATGTATCTAGTTATGTCCATTAATAGAACCTAAACTTCTTAAGTAAGCTAAAAAAGATCACTGAAAAAGTATCAACATTTTCCTCAATAAAGTCCCTAGCAAATGTTGCATTCGGATTCTCCCATCTCAAATGCAGCAGTTCATAGCTTGCTTACAATAGGACTTGAGGTAAAAACACGTATGTACATTAGATGTTCGAGTTAAGTAATATCTTAGAAATATCTAGAGTATATAAACACACTAGAAATTAAATCCACACGTTTTACACAGGTTTTCAAATATACACCTAGAAGAGCAAAATAGGAATATATCTAGAATCTCTGGAAGTAAATACTACATCATCTTCAGCAGATGAGATGCTACGTTTGTTACATCGTTGACGTATAAAACAAGAACAAAAAGTAGTACTCTAAAGTTTACAATAAAAGGTATAACTGGAGACAGAAGATAAAGGAACCCTTAACTCCGGGGGAATCTTTCTGTTTTGAGATATCTGTTTGCCTCAACTTAATGTCAGATGATTACTGTTCTAAACATATTGTTTTTACAATGTGTACCACGAGTCCCCTAAAGAACTAAGCTTCAATTCAGTTACAACCAGTGCACTTTATTTAAAAAGTCAGATGTAAAGGGTAGCTTTAAACAATTTCAGCATTTGTAAATATTGTGTAAACAGTAACTCACTTTGACATTATATATAAACCTCATCCCACTGTCAACAAGCACATTATTAGATGATGCTGAAAATATAGACAATGGGGATGCCAAGCGAGGTGACAATGGCAAGCTCTCATTACTTCCTGCAAGGTCAAGAACTACTTTTCTAGCCCGTCGAAAATTTAATTCCAGAACCTCTTCTATGTATGGCTGCAAAAGCACCAGTAGCAACTCTGATAGTTTTATGCCTTGAGACTCTAATGCAGAACAGTGATTAAGACTAGCCTGAACACATATACTAGCGACACGTAAAGCAAGTACTGTTTCGGAAGAGGGTGCATTTTCCTTGACTAATCGTATATATGTTTCAACCTCACATTCTGCCCATTGAACAATTCTACTGCTGTAAAGGGGGTTATCACCGAACATCTGAACAGCATCCCTTGCTGTCAAAGAAATTGTAGAGAATAAAAGATTAGACAGGGTAGCCGGATATGTTCCAGGGTAACATGGGCATAGTGGAATAAAGTTCTCTATGCTTCTTTGAAGACGTGATGCATATGCTTTTAGCAGTAGCTGCTGAGCCAATGGACTTTTTCCGAGCTTCACCAAACCCGACAAAACCTCCTTAAGTTCAGTAGTACCAACTGATGGCTGTTCCGCGACCTTAACTAGTTGACTCTCAAGCATTAATTTTCTTTTCAAGAAGGCAGACTTGAAAGATGAAGTTTCAGTAGATGAAGGATCTCCTATGCCTTTTAGCTGGGGATTACTTTTTTCTTCTGCAAAAATTAGCTCTAGTGCTGCTTCTGCTTTGTGCTCGACCAGAAGAACATCAATATTCTCCAAAAATATTGACCTACGATCTTCAGCTTCACTCTGTAAGGAATCTTTCATATCAAGTTTTTTAGGAGTCTGATCAGCTTCAGTAAAGCCTGCATTAGCACTCGTCCATTCTTCTAGTTCACGGCATACACCGCTCATCAAATCTTGCACAAGGATTCCTTGACCAGAAATTTGCTTTCGAAGTTCATTTAATTCATGTTCCATCTCTACGACCTCTTCTGATAACCTACAATGATTCCAAAATCAGCTATTGAGATTAACGGATGTCAATACTTTAAGTGTAATACACTGTCCAAGCGAGGGAACTAGGATAGAATTCTCTCTGACTTTTCACATTAAGGAAGAATATAGATGGTGAAATGATTAATATGAACTGCATTCTAATCGTAAACCTTTCAATAACTACAAGTATTGATAAATTGTATATACTTATGTAAGTAGAGAGAAGAAGTAATCACAAAAGGATTTTTATATATTGATGTTGTGTATTACAAGAGTACTTGGACGTTCCTATATATAGACTAATTTAGACTTCAATAACGTAACTGATTACATCATAGTTAGCTACTGTAGATCTTCTGACTATGACTTAGTGTAAATGTATGACTAACTATGTTGACAATTTGACACTCCCCCTCAAGTTGATGCATATATATCACTCGTGCCCAACTTGCAAATAAGAGGATGAAGCATCTTCTGATTTAAACCTTTGGTAAATATGTCAGCTATCTGGTCCTCCGATCTTACAAAGTGAATACCAATGGTATCATTATTGATCTTCTCTTTTATGAAGTGTCGATCAATTTCGATATGTTTGGTCCGATCATGTTGAACTGGATTATGTGCAATGGCAATAGCGGCTTTGTTATCACAATGTAGCTTCATTGGAGTTGCAGATGCAAGTCCCAATTCTTCTAGGAACAATCTTATCCACAATAATTCACGTACACCTTTAGCCATAGCTCTATATTCTGCCTCAGCACTAGATAAGGCAACCACAGGTTGTTTCTTGCTTCGCCAAGTAACCAAATTGCCACCAACAAATGTGCAATATCCTGAAGTAGATCGTCTATCGTCTTGACATCCGGCCCAATCTGCATCTATATAGCTTTCAACCCCGAGATGATTATTTTTAGTAAACATTACTCCTTTTCCAGGAGCAGCCTTAAGATACCTTAATATCATATAAACTGCATCCAAATGTGGTTGACGAGGATCATGCATATACCTACTAACAATTCCCACTGCATATGATATGTCTGGCCTTGTATGTGCAAGGTAGATTAGTCGACCAACTAACCTTTGATATTGGGATTTCTCGACAATTTCACCAGCATCTCCACAAAGTTTATGATTTGCTTCTATTGGAGATTCTGCAGGTCTACATCCCAACATCCCTGTTTCATTCAGAAGATCAAGTGTATACTTCCGTTGTGAGAGGAAGATGCCACCTGGATTTCTAAAGACCTCAATACCAAGGAAATACCGTAGTTTTCCTAAGTCCTTCATCTCGAATTCAGAGGCAAGCTTGCGTTTGACATTAGCAATCTCACAGGTGTCGTTGCCGGTGATCACAATATCATCAACATAGACAATCAACACTGTAATTTTTTCATCTCGTCTTTTTACGAACATGGTGTTATCTGAGTTGCTCTGTTTGTAGTCAAATTTAATCATTGCTCCCTGAAATTTGCCAAACCAGTCTCTTGGAGACTGTTTTAACCCATAAATAGTCTTCTTTAGCTTGCATATTTTCCCAGTGGTCGCAGCTGTAGAAAAACCCGGTGGAATATCCATGTAAACCTCTTCTTTCAGGTCTCCATGTAAGAATGCATTTTTTACATCCAATTGCTGAAGTTCCCATCCAAGATTTGCTGCACATGATATCAAGACTCGGATAGAGGCCATCTTTGCTACTGGAGCAAAAGTTTCCTGATAATCAATCCCGTAAGTTTGAGTATACCCTTTTGCTACAAGTCTCGCTTTGTACCTATCAATCAGCCCATTAGGTTTCTGTTTCACAGTGAATACCCATCTGCATCCTACTACCTTCCTTCCAGCGGGAAGCTGAGTTAACTCCCAAGTGCCATTATGTTTCAAGGCATTCATTTCCTCTATCATAGCATCTTTCCATTTAGGATCAAATAAAGCATCCTGCCAAGTATGCGGAACAGAAACACTAGACAAGGATGACACAAAAGCAAGTGAAGATGGAGATAATGCATTATAAGATACAAAGTTTGAGATAGGATGGTTAGTGCAAGAACGTACACCCTTTCTTATAGCAATAGGAAGATCCAAAGTGGGATCAAGAGTACTACCATTATCGGGCTCAGTTATAGGAGCTGTAGAATCTGCAGGATCTGATTCGAGGTCAGAGGTCTCTGGATGTGGTAAAGTGGTGATATCATCATTTCTTCGTCTAGAGTATGTAATCAAATCTGGTATGCCAAACCTATTTAAATCATCCGACTCATTATTCGTAGGCAACGATTTTGAGCTAATGTTTGGAATAGGTATATTCATGAACGGAAGTGATTCACTATCAAGGAGACTGTGATCTGACTCATTTGTTTCATTATCAAGACTATGTCTGTTTATCTCCCCCTGAAGCAAAGAGGAGGAGCCGGGAGAGAAGTAAGAAATGGACTCCCAGAAAGTAACATCGTAACTGACAAATACCCGACGTGAGGGAGGATGGTAACATTTATACCCTTTCTGAGTGGGGGAATATCCAATGAAAACACATCTAAGGGCCCGAGAATCAAGCTTATCTCGAGAGGGTGCATGGTTATGAGCAAAACATACGCTCCCAAATACCCGAAGAGGAAGTGGATGAGAAGAGGGTGCAGGAACACATGACAATGGTGTTTTGAATTTTAGAACCTTGGTAGGAAGACGGTTGATAAGATAAGCAGCAGTCATGACTGCCTCTCCCCAAAGATATTTAGGAACATGCATGGTTAGCATAAGAGACCGTGCAACCTGTGTTAAGTGGCCAATTTTTCTTTCGGCTACCCCATTTTGTTGAGAAGTTTTAACACACGTAGTTTGATGAATAATACCACATGTGTCCAAATAAGATGTAAATGGACCTCCATATTCAGTACCATTATCACTTCGAAGGATTTTAACAGAGGCATTAAACTGTGTTTGTAGCATGTGATGAAAAGATTTAAAACACCCGAAAACTTCATTTTTTTGTTTCAGAAGATAAACCCAAGTTAATCGAGAATAACAATCTACAAAGACAACAAACCACCTATACCCATCATGTGTAGAATTTCTAAATGGACCCCAAACATCAGTATGAATAATAGAAAACAAGGTAGAACTTCTTTTATTTCTGGGCGGATAAGTTGATCTTTTATGTTTAGCCAATTCACATGGTTCACAGAAAAAATCTTCTTTATTACAGTGTTTTACTAAAGCGGGAAATAGATGTGTTAAAACACCAAAGGATGGATGACCTAACCGTCTATGCCATTGATACAAGGATTCAGAAACAGAATTAGATGACACCTGATAATTTGAAGGAGAAACAGAATTCCCTTCCATAACATAGAGACCATCGACCACTTTACCACTGCCAAGGACCTTGCCTGTCATTAGATCCTGAAATACACAGTGGGAAGAAAAAAAGGTTACTGAACAATTGAGGTTGTCAGTAATACTGTGAATAGATAGTAAATTTGCAGATAAAGAAGGAACATGCAAAACATCTGATAATGGTAATGATGATGAAAGACAAAGAGAGGTGCCCTGTCCATGAATAGGTGCAAGATCTCCATCAGCAACACGTATATTGCCTGTTTTGTCATGATATGATTCCAGAATACTAGAATCTCCAGTCATATGTGCTGATGCTCCTGAATCAATAATCCAAGATGTTGGATATTTATCGGAAGTAAGATGGCAGGATATAACTGCATGAGCAGAATTAGCTGTAGGAGAAGGGGTCTTGATTTGTGACATGAATTGACGGAAGGCGTTGAGCTCTGAAGCGGTCATCGTCCCTGTTGTAGAGTCAGGCTCGTATTCTGAAGTAGTATGATGAGCATTAAAGGAACCCCTACTCATGCCTCTGCCAGATGAGACACCACGGTAACCACGTCCACCTCGTCCTCGAATTCTGAGATGAGGGTGCAGAATAAAACATGTCTCACGAGTGTGGCCTAATTTTTTGCAGTAGTCACATTGAATAGATCTTTCTCCAATTACAGCTATTGACACATGCTCTGGTTGTTCTGGTTCTGATTGCTGGACACCTTTAGTTAAGAGTGCGGATCGATCAGAAGAGACCATTGGGGTCATACTTTGCTTTCGGCTTTCCTCTAGCCTGACACGACCATAGGCCTCTTCCACAGTAGGAAATGGAACTTGTCCGATCAGTTGATTTTTAATTGAATCATACTCATCCGACAATCCATCAAGAAATTTCATCACTTTTTCTTCAGTGACCATCTTCTGATATTTTTCTTGATCTTCAGCAGTTTTACACTCAAATATAGTGTAGTGTCCCAATTCACTCCATAATGATGTTAGCTCAGAATAATACTGAGCTAGTGTGCAGCTTCCTTGAGTCAATGCCCACATCTTTCGCTTCACCTCAAACCGCTTGGCTACATTCCCGGAGAAGGAATAAGTCCGAGTGAGAGAATTCCATACATCTTCAGCGGTATCAATGAAGATATAGCTTTTTCGAATATCTACCTCCATGGAGTTAGATAACCATGAACACACCATGGCATTTTCTGAATCCCAATCATCATAGTCTGTGTCCGTCTCCAGGGGTTGCTTGGCTTTCCCATTAATATATTTCATTAATTTATGGGATTTAAGGGCCATCGTGCAGGCTTTCGACCATTCAAGGAAATTCTTCCCATCGAATTTAGGACTTACAAATGGGATACTATGGAACCCCAATTTACCAGTCCCTTGATTAGTATTTTTACTTGTAACCGAATCATTCACAACCTCCGCCATTATTTTTTAGTAAGGAAATTACAAAGGTTCGGTTAATAACAACACTCTCCTTGACTACCCAAATATTTTAAAAGACAAGAATAAAAGCCTTGACTTAGTTTTTGCAAACCCAAAAAAAAGGCCCAGTTTAAACAAAACATAAGTTCAGGCCCACAACACTTATACTCTCTAGCCCAATAAGATGTGAGAGTTTGGCCCAATAAGATGTATGAGTTTGGCCCAATAAAAATATTGGAGGACTTGTTATACAGCCCAAATATTGTTACGACTTGTTTAAAACAGAGCAGATATGACAATTAGCAGCGATTACATACAAAACAAGTACACAACATGTTGAGATTTGGGCTTACCCAGTGATTTACAGTCTGAGGAGAGTTTCGATGATGACGGAAAAGAGCTTTGGTTACTGAAACAGGTGGGTTTAGTAACTCGTGATTGAGTTAGCGAATTACCGAGTTGAATCGGACTAATTTGGAAAGATGAGATGCTGGTGGTTTGTTATAATGGTCTTGGTGATAGCTTTGCCGGCTCTTATGATTGTTGAGTTGAAAACGAGTTGAGGAACTCTTTGTATTGACTCATCGGAAAAGTGGGCTGCCAACTGTTCGTTTTAATGACTGAAAGAGTTTGTCACCGGAAACAATGGCTTTGGCCGGAAAACACAGAGGTAAGGATCTTAATGCTCTGATACCATGATAAATTGTATATACTTATGTAAGTAGAGAGAAGAAGTAATCACAAAAGGATTTTTATATATTGATGTTGTGTATTACAAGAGTACTTGGACGTTCCTATATATAGACTAATTTAGACTTCAATAACGTAACTGATTACATCATAGTTAGCTACTGTAGATCTTCTGACTATGACTTAGTGTAAATGTATGACTAACTATGTTGACAATTTGACAAGTATGCAGAGATTTAACTTGAGTTAGCTAATGCAAATATGTTGACTTATGTCATAGGAGAGTGGGATTATATACTCACAAATCAAGAAGCAAACTTGGTAAGTCAGAACCTAAAAGCTTGAACAAAGAATTAAAACTAGCACAAGTTCCCAGACTGTACTCCTTAGTTTCACAGTGGATTCTCTCCCTCTTTTACCAAACACAAAACCCACAGGTCATGTGTTTTTCATCTTTATTTTGTTTAACATCCTTCATTGTTTTTCTCTTTTGCTAAATGATTTCTACTGATTGCAAAAACATAGATATTACAGTAAATCTCAATTCATAATCCACTCTCCCGAGTAGATTACTACTGGTACTAAACTAGTAAGCACAACAATATCCATCTATTGCACATATTTGCTATCAGAAACTCCAATAATAAGCAAAAACTTCTTGCACAACTCCAGTCATGATACTTGTATTCATTTACGAGTATACATAATAAAAAGAGAATAACCCGTTGTAAGAATCTTCACAACTTTATTGCAATCAACTAACATAATAAAGAAGTATGCGGTCATATTACCTTAAGAAAGCCATGTGCTTTGCACGTGTGTTCCCACATAAGTTCTCTACTGCATCCTTTAAATCCAGAAGCTCAAAACATATCTTTCTTATGCCCTACTAACGAAAATATTCAAGTCATCATATACACATAAGATTAAACCATAAATTGTTCAATTTGAGAAATAACATAGTGCTGATAGTTATACATATTGTTAGGGCTAGCTACATTTAAATCAATACATCGATACGTGTGCTTCATCATCAGTCAGTGAACATCAATTCCAGAATGATTTCTAACAATAATCAGGTACAATATACACTCCCTTGAAGTGAAACTTTCAATCAGGGCAACAAGTAAACATATTCCGTACTAAAAAGTAAAAACCGATAAATTGAAGCAGATAAAGCTAATTCAACAGAGCATATAAGAAAAAAAAACCCACATCATATATTACATTGGGCACGAAACATAACCAAACTTTCCTCCAAGGACTTAAAATCTTGACCAGCAAAAATAATTAAATCTTTTGCAGTTATGCATATGTATCGAAAAAACATGTACAATCTAACACCAAATGGGAACATATGATGGTAAAGTTAAGCAAATGAAGTAATAAACAAATAAACAAACAAAACCTCAGTACAAATCTATAACTTAAAATGAGATTAAGATTTTAAGTACAGTAGCAAACTACATTTTTCCATCACTGAAAACAAAAAAAAACAAGAAATTAAATAAAAAAAGAGAAAGATTTGCATACCTTTTCAAACTTGGATTGATAGGAAGAATCAATTTTAGATTGTGGGGTGACAGATTCAATTGTTGGAAAATCATCTTCTTCTTCACTGCTCTCCATCTCTCTCTCTCCCTCTCTCTCTCTCTCTCTCTCTCTCTCAATCTCTCTCAAAACCAATCCCTTTTTCTTTTCTTGGGTGCCCTTGTCTTCTTTTTCTTGATTGCTTTTTCTGACAGTACCAATCTCTCTGAGTGTGTGTGTAGAGAGAGGAGATTGGAAATTTAAAAACAGGGGGAGGGGAAGGGGGTGTTGTAATGTAGGTTTATGTTACTGCAACTGTTTGTAATTAAACTCTCTCAGACACATTTTTTTATTCTGTTTTGTTGTTTACTTTGGTGACAACGATAGTTTACACTTTTTTATTTGCTTTTTTGCTAGAAAATAAAATGTACTGCCCACTTCTGTCTGATTGATTACTTTGTGATACGGAGTAATTTTTAATACGTGATTTTATATGGGATTGATAAGACTGATTTTACTTGAGATTAAAAAATTTTGAATACAAATTTAAGAATATTTAGGTAAAATATTGAGAAAAATTAATATTTATAAAAATGTCCTTGCAGGGTCACTTATTTTATAAATAATATTTACATAGGGACCACTTATTTTATAAGTTTTTTGTGTTATAACCTCAAGAAAGATCCATGAGTACAACCTCACATCCAATTTCCTAATTAATTATATATTAAGAGAGTATGGAGTCTAATGTATCCCAGCTAAGTTTCCTGAGATATATAGATTAATAGATTTTATATGTAATTATGGGATAAGCATTTTTGTAAAATTAAGATTTATTTAAAACTAGCTTATAATCCGTGCGATGCACAAATTTTTTTTGAAATGTAACAAATTTTATTTTATGTTATAATTATATTTTTATACAATCATTATTTACAATATTTTATTTTAATTTTAATATTAATAATTTAATGTAAATTTAATTAATGATATGCATGGTTTAAAACTTATATTGTAAAATTTAAAAAAAAATATGTCATTAATAGAATTCGAACTTTGATATTTTAGTAAATTAATTTAATGAGTTATGGAGAACCATCTTACGTGGAAAACCGTGGATAACCATTTAAAATCCATTAAAATTGCCATTTATAAAAGGTCCCTGGCGGGGCCCCTTCACAAAAAAGTCTTATAATTCTACCCTCTATCCATTCATAAAAAAATTTTAAAAATTTTAAAAAAATTTAAAAAATTGTTTCCACATCATCATTTTTTGAAAATTTTTAAAAAACTTTTTTTTTGTAATTTTTTTTATAAATAGATAGAGGATAGAATTATTAGACTTTTTGTGAAGGTGCCCTGCGGGGCCCTTATATATAAAACAATTTTAATGTATTTTAAGTGGTTCCACGGTTCTCCACGTAAGATGGTTATCCATGGAACAATGACCGTAATTTAATTATATAATATATTTAATTATGGGAATTCACCAAAAATACTAGATTTAAAATCCATATTTGCAAAAATACCATCTTCTTTAATTCATTGCAATTTTACCAAATTAAGTTTCAAAATTGCAAAAATACTAGGTCCCCCTTTCCCTCCCTCCCACGTTACCATTCCCTCCCCCCTTTCCATCTCATTCCACGTCACCTCCATTCCACCACCGCCTGTGTCCTTTTTTTTTTTTTTAAGGTGGGGTGCTATTTTGGGTTGCAACTCAATGCAACCAAATTCAACCACATTCAACTTCATGCAACTTTTTTTTTTTTAAGGTGGGGTGCTATTTTGGGTTGCAAGTTGCAACTCAATGCAACCAAATTCAACCACATTCAACTTCATGCAACCACATGCAACTTTTTTTTTTAAAAAGGTTGGGTGATTTTTGTGGATTTGGGTTCCAAGGCCCCGCCAGGGGCAATATTCAACTCAATGCAACCACATCCAACTTTTTTGGTGGATTTGGGTTCCATGACCCCACCAGGGGCAATATTCAACTCAATGCAACTCAATGCAACCACATCCAACTTTTTTCGTGGATTTGGGTTCCAAGGCCCCGCTAGGGGCAATATTCAACTCAATGCAACCACATCCAACTTTTTTGGTGGATTTGGGTTCCATGGCCCCGCCAGGGGCAATATTCAACTCAATGCAACTGAAATCAGAAATTTAGTTGCATTCAGTTGCTGATTTCAAGTTCCATTTATGAGTTGTCATTTTCGACCTCATTTTTGAACTCTAATATATATATATATGTATATATATATACATATATATATATATATTAGAGTTCAAAAAAGAGGTCGAAAATGACAACTGAAAAATGGAACTTGAAATCAGAAATTTAGTTGCATTTAGTTGAATGTGGTTGCATTAAGTTGAATATGCCCCTGCGGGGCCATGCAACCCAAAATAGCACCCACTTTAAAAAAAAAAGTGTTGAAGTCTGTTGAAGTCGATGTGGTTGAATGTGGTTGCATTCACTTGCAACCAAAATAGCACCCACCTTAAAAAAAAAAAAAAAAGTACACAAGTCGGCTAAGTCGGCTGATGATAGGAGGAGAGAGAAAGTGAGGGAGGAGGGGGACCTAATATTTTTGCAATTTTGAAACATAGGTTGGTAATATTGCAAATAACTATTCTTAGCAAAAGTAAATGTGCAAAAATTTACTTTTTTCTATATATTTATGAAAAAAGCCCTTTAATTATTAGATCTATCGATTCTGATTTTTTACTAAAAATCTAACGGTCATTCTTCATAATATACGGATTTCTATTATATTTTATTAGTGATTAGAAGGTATGATGTGATATTTTTGGTTATATATTAATTATTGCTATATATGATATTATTGGAAGAAATGATATGACTGATGTTTTTAGGTGTTCGTAAAAGATAATATCTTCAACTAAAAGTAAAAGTTAAAAAGGTAATCGACTAATTACCATTAATTATATTATGTTATTATTTATTTTAGGTGTTTTAATAATATTAATATTGTTTATATTTTTCTTTATAATAAAGGTTAAATAAGTAAATTTACGAAATACTAAAAAACATATACCAAAAGATAGGTACCAAAATTTTTAATGTTTCGGCTATTATATAATTAATTAATTTTAATTTAATATAATTTAATATACTCATGTTTATGGATTATACTAATATTTCCTTATTATAAACAACGTATACATATTTTTAATATATTTTATTAATAACTGAAAAATATGATGTGATATTTTGGCTATAAATTAATGAATGCAAGATTAGTTTTAAATTAAAAAGGTAACGTATTTTAATTCGAAAGGAAATATTAATGATTGGAATATATGATAACATTGATGTTTTTAGGTGTTTATAAAAGGTAATATCTTCAATTAAAAGTAAATGTGAAAAAAGATAATCGACTACTTACCATTAATTATATTATGTTTAATTTATTTTAGGAATTTTAATAGTATAGATATCATATAGATTTTTCTTTATAATGAAGGCTAAATAAGTAAATTAACGAAATATTAAAAAACATATGTCAAAAAATAGGTACCAAAATATTTAATGTTTCGGCTATTATATAATTAATTAATAATTAATTTTAATTTAATATACTCATGTTTATGTATTATACTAATGTTTTTTATTATAAACAATGTATACATATTTTTAATATATTTTATTAATAATTGAAAAATATGATATGATATTTTCGGGTATATATTAATGAATGTAAGATTAGTTTTAAATTAAAAAGGTAACGTTTTTTAATTCGAAAGAAAATATTGATGATTGCAATATATGATATCATTGATGTTTTTAGGTTTTTATAAAAGGTAATATCTTCAATTAAAAGTAAATGTTAAAAAATGCAATCGACTACTTACCATTAATTATATTACGTTATTATTTATTTTAGGAGTTTTAATAGTATAGATATCATATATATATATATATATATATATATATATATATATATATGGTTGGACTCCATAGCAAACACCTTATATAACAAACAACAAAGAACACCTCATATCTAATAGATCCATTGCCCCTAGCGGGGCCACCCAATACAAAAAGTTCTTATTTTTTTAGGCTCTATCCATCCAGCAAAAAAAAAAAAATTGAAAATTTACTGTTCATCGATGACGTCATCAGTGACGTCATCATGAACAGTAAAAAATACAATTTTTTTTTGCTGGATTGATAGAGCCTAAAAAAATAAAAACTTTTTGTATTGGGTGCCCCTGGCGGGGCCAATGGATCTATTGGAATAAATGATTTTATAGTGTTCTTTATTGTTTGTTATATAAGAGTGTTCTTTATGGAGCAAAGGCCTATATATATATATATATTGTAAAGAAGGGTAAATAAGTAAATTCACTACGTACCAAAAAGCAGGTACCAAAACTTTTAATGTTTCGGCTTTTATATAGAGAGTATAGATAGTATAGATTTTATTAATAATTGAAAAATATGATGTGATATTTTGAGTATATATTAATGAATGTAAGATTAGTTTTAAATTAAAAAGGTAACGTGTTTTAATTCGAAAGGAAATATTAATGATTGGAATATATGATAACATTGATGTTTTTAGGTGTTTATAAAAGGTAATATCTTCCATTAAAAGTAAATGTGAAAAAAGGCAATCGACTACTTACCATTAATTATATTATGTTTAATTTATTTTAGGAATTTTAATAGTATAAATATCCTATAGATTTTTCTTTATAGTGAAGGGTAAATAAGTAAATTCACGAAATACTAAAAAACATATATCAAAAAATAGGTACCAAAATTTTAATGTTTCGGTTATTATATAATTAATTAATTTTAATTTAATATAATTTAATATACTCTTGTTTATGAATAATATTAATGTTTTCTTTTTATAAACAACGTATACATATTTTTAATATATTTTATTAATAATTGAAAAATATGATATGAAATTTTCGGGTATATATTAATGAATGTAAGATTAGTTTTAAATTAAAAAGGTAACGTGTTTTAATTCGAAAGGAAATATTAATGATTGGAATATATGATACCATTGATTTTTTATGTGTTTATATAAGGTAATATCCTCAATTAAAAGTAAATGTTAAAAAAGGTAATTTACTACTTACCATTAATTATATTATGTTATTATTTATTTTAGAAATTTTAATAGTATAGATATCATATATTTATATTTTTTTTTGTAATGAAGGATAAATAAGTAAATTCACTATGTACCAAAAAACAGGTACCAAAACTTTTAATGTTTCGATTTTTATATAATAGTATAGATTTTATTAATTAGCAATGCAGGCCCAACAAATTTCAAAATTATGAGATTAATTTCAGGATTTTTTTTCTCATATATTAATTAATTATAAGTATTTATAAATACAATCAAACTTCATTGAATAATCGATGTGGTTTCTTGTTTAATTGTAGTGATGGCATCAAATTCTTGCCACACCAATAATTGTAGAAAGTGCAACACGGGCAAATTCAAAATTTAATACGTAATAACTAGTTTATAGTCCGTTATTTGCATGGATTATTTTTTTAAAATTTTATTTATATTAAAATTTAATATTATAAATATAAAATTTAATATGTTGGGAAAATTCAAATTTTATATCTTTACATATAATAATTTTTAATGTTAAATATAAATTAACATGTTTATTTATGGTAATCAAACCTTATATCTCTATATATCACAATTTTTTAGTATATTGTATCTAATGGAGTAATGGTTTGTAATAACCGTGGACTTTATTAATAATTTTAGTGTCGAGCCTCTCCGAATAAAGATTTGGCAAATTTGATTTTTATTAATTTTAGGAATGCGTACAAATATTTCTTTATTTTAGGACACTGCGATATCTTGCCAATCATTATTGCGATGATTATAGTAATTTATTATTATTGTTATTATTATTATTATTATTGTGATTAGTGCTACCGAATTTGTGTTATATTTATATCATATTTTATTTATTTCAACAACATTTACAATTAGAACCTAGTGGCCCATTAAATTACAAGTTGGTGACAAGTATGCATAATAGGAAATTAATTGGATTGAAAGGACTTCAAACCAAGAGAGTTATAGCCCACTAAGAGCCCAATAGAAAATAAATATATCTAGGATTATGTGAGCCAAAAACAAAGAAAAAGAACCCACTTGTATTTTCTCTCTCGGCAAAGGAGATCAAACACACCACTCACCATATTATTTTTCCTCTCCACCATTTTTACTAAGCTATAAACCACCAAAATCCACCCATATAATTACTTGATCATACATGCAATTAAAGAACCGGATTGCTTATTAAATTCTCTACATATCGATATATAAATATTAGAAGTTTCGAGATTTTGATTTTTCGATCAAGCTTTTTAAAACCCAATTTTTCACAAGGGTATGAACTTATGCCTTAAAATATTTTTGTCTCATGTTTATATGTGTTTGTTTTGTATTATGCTTGAAACCCCCATTCCTTTTAATTAGGGTTTATAATAATTAAATTGGGGTTTTGTAAATGTGATTATTGTGATGAATTTTTAATTGAATTTAAGTGATTTGGGTTGCTATGGGCTGAAATTGTAATTTGAGGGGTGGATTGAGGTTGCATGTTGATTTGAGAGCCACCACCGCGGCAGTAGAGGTGACCGGCGGTGGTGGGTGTTGTCGGAAAACGAGGCAGGAGTGTGGGGGGTTTGTGCGAAAAGAGAGAGACGGAGGAAGATGGAGGTAGGGAGAGAGGGAGACGACGGTGAGAAGGTTCGAGAGAAAGAGGGGAGAGATCGAGAAGGCGAGAGCGAGAGATCAAGGGGTAGAGAGATTGTGGCAGAGATTGGGAAAGAGGATGGAATCGAAGAGAGAGAGAGAGAGATGAAGGTGGGTGGCGGAGCCGTCGGCGCCGCTCCGGCGACCGGGTGGTGACCCCCGAGGGTGGTGGTGGTGCCAATTAAACTTATCATTTACAATTATAATTAGTTTTGTTAATTATAATTCATTTAAATGAATAAAGGAGGAGTATTAAAATGGGAATATTCAATTTTTGAGTGAATAAAATGGAATTTGGACTTATTAGTGGAATATAAAAAAAAGAGGAAATTGAAAATTGTGATACTAATAAAATTAGAATTTTGAGAGAATTATGAACATATAATTATGTTGATAAATTATATTTTTGTAAGAAAAAAAAAGTGGGAATAATGGTTATGGATTTAAATTGAATAAAAATGGATTCTTGGATTATTTTATTTTGAGAATAAAATAGAGATTAATATCATGGTTTCTCTAAAAATGGATTTGATTACATTAGAGAGTTTTAGATAAATTATAGAGACTTGATACGAGATAATTTAATTTAGAAGTATGTTTTGATTAATTAATGGTTAACAATTACTTAGAAATAATTAGAAACCTTTTTAGTGAGAAAATTCCCTTAAGAATAATAAAGCGAGATTTCCACGTATAACTTTATTTCGATTAATATGATATCATAAGACACGATTTATTAAAATGTATTAGGGAAACGAGTAGAGCCTCCACTCTAAGAAATATATTATTTTGTGAATAATGCGTTAATGAGATTTTAAGGAGACGGGAATATTTCAACTTATATTCTTCGAAATTTCTTGATTTTCAATGACATGATTACCGAATTATTTTGACACTACGTGATTAAATTCTTACCCGATTACTGAAATTATTTTGATAATTATTATAGAGATTCCCTTTCCGAGAATTGAGACTTTTGCTCGCGGTTAGCACTCTTTTATTTATTTGGTAGCATTTAGCATCGAGACAGAGGCAAGTTCATTCCTACCCTAACTCTCGGAAACTTTGTATTTCTGTTCGTATTATTTCTTGATTATTTTTGAGCTATCAATTATGAGATTTATTTGCCGCTCTTTATGATGCAATAATTTCTTTTGAGCATTATTTCTCGTTAAAAATTACGATACTGTTAATTTAGTTTACTTGCGAATTATACTCCCTATAAGCGTAGAGATAAGTTCGTTGCTATCGGGTCGATCTCATTAATTCGAGACGACTATTATTTTGATTCAGTGAAACTAATCTCATTCGTTCGAGATAGTTAAATTCATTCTTCTCAGTCAGATTTATTGTACGAATTCGACAATATTTATTGATTATCTTTTAGTTGATTCATTGTTCGAATCAACCAATAGGAGTGTACTATTTAAATCGTTAGAGTTTTACTCATTGATCAAGTGAAAAATACTCTATTTAACGTTCATAAATTTTGAGTATTATAATCATTCGAGTGGTACTATTTGTTCAGTACGACTCATTATATTTATTTTTAAGACTATTCTCATTATTTCGAGATAGTTGCCTTTCTTGTCAAGTGTTGGCACATTGTTCGTGTCAACCAATTAAAAAATGTTTATTGAGAGTTTACATCAGTCCATTGTTCGGATTGGTGGTACATTGAGTAAAACTGGCAGTCCGCCAGATCAATTAAATATTTTCTTGTGAAGTTTATCTACAAATGTCAGTTCATTAAACATTCGGGAATTCTGTATTCTACTGGTCAATTTTGGGAAAGAGGCCCATTTAGAGAAATAGAGACTTGTGTACCTTTATATGGACACGAGAATATTTAGGCACTATGATGCCAGGGTTGATATAATCACCCACTATGATGCTAGCATTCATACTATATATTATATTCGTTGATATCGTATTGTAGCCGTGATCGGGCGAAGTGCGGTGTCATTGGAGGACGGTATTCCCGGTCGGATAGTTGATCGCCCCGCCGAGATACCGAATGGATGGAAGACCAGTTATTCAATTTTCTTGAGTCATCAGAGCTTCACCAAATGAGTCTTTTGAGTATCTATTTTCGAGATGAGTCTTTTGAGTATCTATTTTCGAGATGAGTCTTTTGAGTACCTATTTTCGAGATGAGTCTTGAGTCAAAGTGTCAGATTTCTGATATCCATTTTCATTTAAATTTAGAGTATTTCTTTCGATAAATCTTATTATATTTATATACCGAGCAAGGAGAGAATTTGCTGAGCACCATAGTTGCTCACTCTTGCTTTACAACATTTGTTCAGCTGTCAAGAAAGAAAGATGTGAGACGTCCAACCAAGGATCCAGAGGTAAGGGGAAAAGCTCCAGGCTATGCTGACAAGGACTAGAATGACCAGCTGGAACCCTTTTTTGCTTTTCTTCCTTTATAGACTTTTACAAGATATTATTCGGAGATGTAATAATCATATTGTAATAAAGTGTGAGACCGATCTTGGATCTGTGGAGTGGGACTATTCCGCTCCGTTGTAATAAATTTTTTGCTTATTATTGAGCTAACTTGTGCTGCAGGATATCGAGACAATGTGACGACCCGGGTCCCCGGTCAGGGCGGACTTGGGGGCGTTACAACGTTGGTATCAGAGAATTAGTTATATTTTTAGGAAACGTACGCGCCTAGGAATATAACACGACGTGAGAGTTTAGAGATACATTACGATATTGAGATTTTTGCACTAAGTGCTTTACACCTATATATATTTATATACATATTTAGTCGATTAGAATCTGGTTGTGACCGAAACTCTTCGAACTTTTGTAGATGTCTACTTCAGGACCAGATGATTTTCGCTCAGTTAGAGATAGATCTCTTACACCTTGTCCGCACGGACCCCTAGTTACCAATTAATTTAAGATAGGATGCCTAAGTCTCCACTATTATTAAGATCGAATGATACCCTACAGAGTTTCCATATATTGTAGATGTTGTCAATACCTTTAACAGAGTCAGAGTTGGACAGCGCGAGGTACGTGCACCAGAGATGAACTTAAAGAGAGATGCAACTTTGTGCTCCAATTTCGAGGCTAAACTCTTAAACGATTTTGTGATCGACATTGGTTTTTCTAAAGATTTAACTTATCAAGATCGAAATAGTTATCTTTGATAAGGTGTTTTTCGTACATCCTCTCTTAGAGATTTTCTTCCCTGATGAGCTACCGAAGTATGCAAGTGTTGCTTTTGTTCAAGAATCGATACTTGTTCCTAAGAGCTTATTTGGTGCTGGAAAATTGTTCTTTAAATGACTTCCTTAGCAATGATTATCAACAATTTGTACCATTCGAATTTACTCAAGCAATTTAATTCTATCTTGTTGAAAAGGACCTATATCGCGTAGAGGTTGATTACCCAGCATTACGTACATTCATAAATACAAACCCTTTCATATCCCTTCATATATTTGACACCCTTTATGATACTGAGATGAACAACCCTACATATATAGGAGAAGACTATCTATCTTTGTGATAGAGGTCTGGTGGGACGCCACCGGTTGTGCTATTGTTTGTCATGAGAGTACTAAAGGCTGGCCACCTTGGGTACTATGGCAGTTATGCTAGTGACATGCAATGTACGAATGTTCGCTGATCATATTGATCTCTCAGTTAATCTTTTTACAAAAGATCCCCACTAGCAAAGTTGATCATACCTATATTATTGCTTCACATTATTATATTCTAAGTTATCTTTTTCAAAGTTCTAATTAAACCTGAAATGATTAGTACTTCGAAATTTCAAGAGTGTATACTGGAATTTAGGAGTGATGAAACTTCTCTTTCGAAAATAAGAATTTCAGCAAATCATGTTTGAGTACTGATTAGAAATAGACCATCGCGCTAGTGCTCCTGTGTAGATCTTCAAAACTCATAGATAGTGTTTCGTAGTCTTGTATTGAAGTTCTATGAATATGAGTTGAATAAGGAGCAAACGTTGAAACCAATTCTTTCAAAATGAGAAATGAAGCAAGGTCACTTACGGTATGTGTTAGATGATGGAAGAGTAATAATTTACATTTCCTATCTTTTAGTTTAACTATACTAGTTAAAGGATGACGTCACTTTTGGAAGTATGGAAATTTATTGTATGAGAATTTTTATAGGATCTTGAGTTTTTTTTCATATTGGAACTCATCGAAGATACTATGAATTAGTTTGGATCGACCTTTTCCCAACAGATTAAAAGTCGAGTATTGCTACGAATGTTAATCAGGTATCAATGTGGTTGATAACTACATAGTATTAGTATTTTCAATGGAATTATGACATCAAGATTTACTATATGGAATTGAATGGGAGGTGATACGCATAAGGTATAGACAAAGGTATTTAGAGTCATAACTAGTGAAATCATTCAAGAACTCATTGTGACTTATTCTATATATACATACCTAACACCTATTTCATTGCCTCCATATAACTTGTTGGTGATTCTTCCAACACTTAAATAATGTCTTGTCGGGTTTTGAAAGTTTAACCCTGAGTATGACAATAATTTTACCTATTTAAACATACCTGTTCATTGGTACAATGTTTTAGAGAGATGTCGTTGAGGTGAAATATTTGAATAACCACTCAGCCTAGATCTGAGGAAACCCTAAGTGAGAATAACTTAAGATCATGAACTAGATGTAATTATAATTTAAACCAAAACTAAGGGTGATTCCTTGAAACTATTCTCTAATTTTTTTTGAAAAAAAACTACGAGAAAAAAAATTCATCTTATGATTGAGAAACTCAATGACCATTGATTCTGAAGAGACAAGAGCATGGTTGAGAGAAATAGAGAAGATTCTTGATATTGTTCGTGTTGAATATGATAGGAAGACCATCGTTACTATGAATATATTGAAGAATGAATTAAAGTATTAGTGAAAGGTAAATGAGAATTATTAATGCACAATGATAGTGTTGTGAGCTAAAAATATTAAGGGGTGCTTCGCTAAGTATTCAGACAATCGTACGAGGATCAAGTTCCTTAAGATTGAATTGAAAAGGAAATATTAGTTATAGTATTCAAAACTAAGTGAATTGGACTCTCTAGATTTGTCATGACATGAAGATACCAATGAGACTGTAACTAAATATTCTTATAAGGATTACAAGCATGGGTTAAACCAAGCCACTATTTAAGAAGATATTTATTACACCCCATCAGTTTAGAGAGTGGTAATAGAGATAAATGAGAGAGAATTATATCCCAAGGATTATAATGGTAATGAGAGTGACATTAAGAATATTTTTGGTAATAAAAGGATTGACGTTAGAATGTGACAAAGAAGCTGCTGGAATAAAGGAAAGAGAGAATCATGTATAATGATAACATAAATGCTAAAAGAGAAAATCTGAGGAAGTTCAAACTACACGGGTAGTTTCATTAAGTAGAAGCTGACCACCTGCGAAAGATAATAAGATGCGTGGAAGCGAGTTGTACCCGAAGGATAAGGACGGAAAGAAGATGAGATTCCAGAGTAGTGGAAGCAACCGGAAAGAAATACCTTGGATCTTGTCATCAAGCCAACGTGAATGGTTATAATTGTGGACAAAAAGGGTCATTTTGCTTCTAGTTGTAAAGATAAATCTTTCACCTATTTCAACTATGGAAAGAAAGCTCACGTGTCCCGAGATTGCAGACAGCCTTCAAGGGAGAATCCAGTGCCTCGACTCACAACACCTTTTAACAACAAGCCGAAAGCACGAACTTTCAACATGACTGTAAGAGATGCCATTGACGACAGCGATGTAATCGTAGGTACGCTTCTAGTAAATTCTGAGAGTGCGTGCATTTTAGTTGATTCCGGAGCCACCAAATCTTTTATTTCTGAGAACTTCATGAATAAGCTGAATCTTGAGTCTGTACCCTTAGAGTAGCTAATCAGGAAGTCATTCTAGTGAACCGATTGTGCCCGAATTGTTCTATAGAGATACAGGGATAATGTCTTGACGCAGACCTCATTCATTTTAAATTAAGGAAATTCGATGTAATCCTAGGGATGGATTGGTTAACACGTTACGATGCCCAAATAAATTATCGTCAGAAGAGAGTTAGATTGAGTGGACCTAATGGTTTAAGAATTCCGTTTCGTGGACGGAAACCGACTAAGGATTTCCTGTCAATAATTCAAGCTAAAAGATTACTTCGACAAGGATGTCAAGCCTATCTGGCTCATGTGATAGATAACGAGAAACATACCCCTACAATCGAAGAGATTCCAGTAGTTAATCGGGTTAAGTATGTTTTTCTCGATGAGTTGCCTGGACTGCCACCAGATCGAGAGATAGAATTTACAACTGATTAGCACCAGGAACCGCGCCCATATCAAAAGCACCTTACAGGATGGCACCAGTGGAAATGAAGAAATTGGCAACACAGCTACAAGAGCTACTTGGCAAATATGTAATTAGACCAAGTGTGTCCCCGTGGGAAGCTCCAGTGTTGTTCGTGAAGAAGAAGGACGGATCTATGTGACTATGTATTGATTATCATGAACTGAACAAGATGACCATCAAGAACAGATACCCTCTGCCACGAATCAATGATCTGTTTGACCAACTTGAGGGAGCTACACATTTTTCGAAGATCGACTTGAGATCCGGATATCATCAACTGAAGATCAAGTCTAAGGATATTCCTAAGACTGCCTTTAGACCCCGATATGGACATTATGAGTATAGCCTGTAAAGGGGACAACTTTGTGGAATGGAATCTTCATGATTATGACTTATGTCGTTACATTTTTGCTGCATATCAAATCTACAGATAAACCCTTCTGCAACTTTCTTTACCTTGGCAAGAATGACAAGAATGACAGTTCGTGTAATCAAGTAGTTCTATTTTGACAATATCTAAGTATATTGGCAAATGCCTATCCTTTATAGTTTTTTAAATCGGGAAAATTTGATATGGTTCGATTTTAATTTTTTGAAAATTTAATTAATTTCTCGGGTCCTTTTCAGATCCTTTGAAAATCAATAAGATTGTTTAAAATTATTGGAAAATGCGTTGTTTTAAATCCTCACAAAGTGTCATTTAGAGATCTTGATTTTGTATTTGATTTTGCATTGTTCAGAAATCCTCACAAAGTTGAGCTTTTCTTTAGTTATGCATTTGTTCACATTAGGTTATTGATCATTCCACAAAGTGAAATTTTCGTACATGCACACTCTCCAATTTGAAGGAGTCGGTCATATATGTAACACAAATCGTCTCATTTTAAAATTTGAATTTAGGAAATACTCTAACTTGTCATTTACTTGTGGATTCCTCCATATCATAGTGTACAGAGATTTTGTCAGTGTCGTGTAGTATATACCGATGCATATGCACGAGGAGATCCGATCCGAAACCGATCCGTTTACCCAATTTGCCAGGTCCGAGAACCCCATATCCTTCTTTAATACAATCATTTTTTTTCCAAAAAAAAATATCCAAAATTTTTGTTTCAAAAAAAGATTGCAAAAAAAAAAAGACCTGTTATCACTGCCACGTCAATAAAAGTATTACTGTATTTTTCTGCGTTTAGGCTCAGCATATGCAAATGCATATTTGGAGTATATACGAATTTGGGGTGCTGCAATGTGAGAAATAGAATTGTTAATAAAGAGAGGGAGGAAAATGGAAAGTCTTGTAACTGTAATGAGTGGAGAGTTTAAAAGCATATACACCTTCAAAAATCGCTTGCAAAAGATGTATTATACCTCACAAAGTGTCATTTAGAGATCTAATTTTTTTTTTAAAATCGGGATCGTTGGATCGTTGATCCAACGATCCGGAAGCCATATATTGTGTAACACTTCCCTAGCAAATGTTTGCTAGGGAACGGACCCCTATTTTTAGATCTAGTTTGATTTTTTTTGGATTTTTAAATTTTTCAGTTAAAAAAAAAATTAGGCGAAGTTTAAATTTTTTAAATGAAACAAAAAGTCGTAACAAAGCACTAGTTACTAGTACTAGTCAATTTAGTTGTTCATTGCTAAGATCTCAAGCCAAAATAATTTTTTGGTTTTTGGAAAATTTGGGTACATCAAAAATTAGATATATCTCGACAATCCGATCCGAACCGAATGTTGCTACATCCAAACAAAATCCGATCCGAACAGTAAATATCCGAAAGAGAACCGAACCCAATTTGATCCGATCTTAATCCAAAATTTATCCGATTTTAATCCGAATTTTACCCGAACCGAATCAGATCCGATCCGAACAGGCTCTAAATAGTACCTTAACCGAAAGTGGATCCGATCCGAAGGAGATCCGATCCGAAACCGATCCGTTTACCCGATTTGCCAGGTCAGAGAACCCCATATCCTTCTTTAATACAATCATTTTTTTTCCAAAAAAAAAATATCCAAAATTTTTGTTTCAAAAAAAGATTGCAAAAAAAAAATGACCTGTTATCACTGCCACGTCAATAAAAGTATTTCTCTATTTTTCTGCGTCTAGGCTCAGCATATGCAAATGCATATTTGGAGTATATACGAATTTGGGGTGCTGCAATGTGAGAAATAGAATTGTTAATAAAGAGAGGGAGGAAAATGGAACGTCTTGTAACTGTAATGAGTGGAGAGTTTAAAAGCATATACACCTTCAAAAATCGCTTGCAAAAGATGTATTATACCTCACAAAGTGTCATTTAGAGATCTAAATTTTTTTTTAAATCGGGACCGTTGGATCGTTGATCCAACGTTCCGGAAGCCATATATTGTGTAACACTTCCCTAGCAAATGTTTGCTAGGGAACGGACCCCTATTTTTAGATCTAGTTTGATTTTTTTTGGATTTTTAAATTTTTCAGTTAAAAAAAAAATTAGGCGAAGTTTAAATTTTTTAAATGAAACAAAAAGCCGTAACAAAGCACTAGTTACTAGTACTATTCAATTTAATTGTTCATTGCTAAGATCTCAAGCCAAAATAATTTTTTGGTTTTTGGAAAATTTGGGTACATCAAAAATTAGATATATCTCGACAATCCGATCTGAACCGAATGTTGCTACATCCAAAGAAAATCCGATCCGAACAGTAAAAATCCGAAAGAGAACCGAACCCAATTTGATCCGATCTTAATCCAAAATTTATTCGATTTTAATCCGAATTTTACCCGAACCGAATCAGATCTGATCCGAACCGAACAGGCTCTAAATAGTACCTTAACCGAAAGTGGATCCGATCCGAAGGAGATCCGATCCGAAACCGATCCGTTTACCCGATTTGCCAGGTCCGAGAACCCCATATCCTTCTTTAATACAATCATTTTTTTTCCAAAAAAAAAATATCCAAAATTTTTGTTTCAAAAAAAGATTGCAAAAAAAAAAAATGACCTGTTATCACTGCCACATCAATAAAAGTATTACTGTATTTTTCTGCGTCTAGGCTCAGCATATGCAAATGCATATTTGGAGTATATATGAATTTGGGGTGCTGCAATGTGAGAAATAGAATTGTTAATAAAGAGAGGGAGGAAAATGGAACGTCTTGTAACTGTAATGAGTGGAGAGTTTAAAAGCATATACACCTTCAAAAATCGCTTGAAAAAGATGTATTATACCTCACAAAGTGTCATTTAGAGATCTAAATTTTTTTTTAAATCGGGACCGTTGGATCGTTGATCCAACGATCCGGAAGCCATATATTGTGTAACACTTCCCTAGCAAATGTTTGCTAGGGAACGGACCCCTATTTTTAGATCTAGTTTGATTTTTTTTGGATTTTTAAATTTTTCAGTTAAAAAAAATTAGGCGAAGTTTAAATTTTTTAAATGAAACAAAAAGCCGTAACAAAGCACTAGTTACTAGTACTAGTCAATTTAATTGTTCATTGCTAAGATCTCAAGCCAAAATAATTTTTTGGTTTTTGGAAAATTTGGGTACATAAAAAATTAGATATATCTCGACAATCCGATCCGAACCGAATATTGCTACATCCAAACAAAATCCGATCCGAACAGTAAAAATCCGAAAGAGAACCGAACCCAATTTGATCCGATCTTAATCTAAAATTTATCCGATTTTAATCCGAATTTTACCCGAACCGAATCAGATTCGATCCGAACCGAACATGCTCTAAATAGTACCTTAACCGAAAGTGGATCCGATCCGAAGGAGATCCGATCCGAAACCGATCCGTTTACCCGATTTGCCAGGTCCGAGAACCCCATATCCTTCTTTAATACAATCATTTTTTTTCCAAAAAAAAAATATCCAAAATTTTTGTTTCAAAAAAAGATTGCAAAAAAAAAAATGACCTGTTATCACTGCCACGTCAATAAAAGTATTACTGTATTTTTCTGCGTCTAGGCTCAGCATATGCAAATGCATATTTGGAGTATATACGAATTTGGGGTGCTGCAATGTGAGAAATAGAATTGTTAATAAAGAGAGGGAGGAAAATGGAACGTCTTGTAACTGTAATGAGTGGAGAGTTTAAATGCATATACACCTTCAAAAATGGCGTGGTTCCTTGCCCAATGAGGAAAGAGAGAGAGAAGTAAAGTATATCTATAAAGGGGGAACAACTTCGTGGAATCTTTATAGTCTAGTATATCTATGAAGGGAACAACTTTGTGGACTCTTTATAGTCTAGTATATCGATAAAGGGTTTTCTGAATAGCTTTTTCGTCAGATGCACCTTCTGCAACTTTCTTTACCTTAATTGGGTTTATCAGGCTTGCACACTTTTTTCTCTGTAAATGTAACATCTTTTATTTCCGATTTTCCAGCCTCGCGTACATTTTTCTCGGCAACTTTAACAACTTTCTCTACTTCTAGTTTATCAGCTTTCTTTTCTTCTAGTTTATCAGGCCCACGTACATTTTTCTCTGTAACATTAATCATTTAAAGAAAGTTAATCAACAGGGGTCATATTTATAAAAAAAACGTTACAATTTTGTCGTTCAAAACCTAATTCTTGAGGCGCTGTAGCTTGATCTTATTCCTAGCTGACAACCTCAGAGATATTCGCAATCAAAACATTTTAACAAATAATTAAGGAAGATGATATTAGCAAAATAATAGTAAAAATAAGAAGACAGATATTAAAATGTACATGCACTCCCAATAATTAATGGCCTTGGAAGCCCTTCCAAGTTGAAGACACATATATCCATGCTGCAACGTTTTGGATCCGAAAAATCAAAACGAAATTCATGGAACCAAATATGGTTTTATATGGGAATTGAGAAATTTGATAATTATTAAAAAACCAATTTGATCCGATCCAAAAAATATTCAAACCAACAATTTAATTGAAAATAATTCAGGTACGTACTTTAAGACTGTGCCATATTTGGACGGCGTTTCTCTATCATACAGCATCACCAATCGGTAGTACTCACAAGAAGTTCTATTTTGACAATATCTAAGTATATTGGCAAATGCCTATCCTTCATAGTTTTTTTTTTTCAAAAAATCCTAACTGGGTTACTCATCTTCTATCTATAACCTATACTAAAGTAAAATCTCCTACCCACAAATTCCCTCCAAAAATTCCCTTCTCTCTCTCCTCCCATCTTAATTTCTAGAATTTTCCTTCCCCTTCTTCCCTCATTTCAAATTTCTCACTAAAATTCCCTCCTCTCTCTCATCCCACTTCTATTCATTATTTTTATTTTATTTATGATACACATATATATATATATTATAAATTTCAATTATCTTTCATGACATTTTTTAATTATTTATATTAAGTAAAAGTTATATGGAGTACTGTTTTAATTGGAGTACATATACGTTCTGCATTTAAAATTTTGCAAACTTTATTATTTTGCAAAACTTATTACGTGAATATCACTATTTTATCAAAAATATTGAAAATTTTGCATGTTTTGCTAACAAAATATTGCAAAACGAATTGTTCTGCGAAACACATTTGAGTTGCAAAACATATATGTTCCGATTGCAAAATATAAAAATTTTTCAAGATGAACATATTGCAAAACATACATAATTTTCAAGATTATCAATGAAATTATGATATTCATATAACAAGGTTTGCAAAATAATAAATTTTAAAATATTTTGAATGCAGAACGTTTATATACTCCAAGTACTCCAATTAAAACAGTACTCCATAGAACTTTACTCTATTTATATTATATATTATGTTTCTCTTCCAAAATTCTTCCATCCCAAATTTATGCTATTGGAAATCCCTTGCCTCTTAATATTTTATTGCTCCATTAAAAAGATCATTTTAATTATTATTTTTTCACTTATATCTATTACTATATATAATAAGGCAACACAAGGGTAAAATTTGCCATTTTAATGGCTGTGAAATGACTATTATGCCCTTTTATTTTGTATAATTACGTATGTACCACTATTTAGAAAGTTTTGCTAAAAAGGTTTATATTTTTGTCTTCATTGGGTATCGAACCAGAAACCTCATAATACATAATTTGTTGTTATGACCACTTGATCTACTTAGATTTTGATCTTCTTTTTAAAAATCTTAATGCACAAACCATCACCCATTTTATCATATATTTACTTTTCATGTAATAAATGCATTATATATGTGTTTTTTTGTCACACCATCATATGTGAGTTATTTATTAATAATTTTTTAAATATGAGAAATGAAGTTCATAAAGTTGAATTCAAAATTTTTGTTAGTACAAATTTTTAAAAAAATTAAAATAATAAAATAATATATAACAAATTTAGACTTGAAATATGTTAATATTTAAATAAAATATGCAATTGAGTTATGATTAATTGCGATATTAATATTATATAAGATAATAACGAATTTATGTCATTGTTGAATATCGAACAAGTAATCTCATGATATATAATCACATTTATAGATTGCGAGTATGAGTAAAAGTGACTATTCACGAGAGGTCGTGGGTATCCGCAAAAATTTGTGGTTGCGAGAAAAAGAAAATATTAACGTGAGGTCATAATATGTAATTATACAGAATATAATAATCAATCAATTGCAATATATACAATTAAATAGATGAGTTTGAAAAAAATATATTTAAGAATAAGAAATTAGATTGGAGTAGTAAATTTGTGTAAAAAATTAAAAAATTTGTAAAATAGAACTTTGTACAATAATTACACTAAATTATAACAAATATAATTTAGTCATAAATTAAAATTAAAATTAAAATATATAATAATCATAGATATAAGTTCATAATATACATGTAATTTATTAATTATCTTTTAAATATGATATTTATTTTTATATACTCAATAAGGAATTTATATTGGTCAATAAATATTTTTATCAAAATGTATAAATGAGTTTAAAACTAAAATTTTTAAAACAAATAATAAAATTAATTAAAATAAATAATATAATTAATAGAAAATTTAATTTAACAATTTATTAACAGGCCCGTGCCTTGCACGGGCTTTTACGCTAGTTATATTTAATACTTAATCAATTAAATTAAATTTTGTTAGAATGTCGAAAATATGACTAATGAAAATGAAAATTAATTATTATGAATAAAATTTGTAGTCATTTAAATTATATTTTCTTCAAAACTAACTAATTTAAATTTCAATGAATAAAAATAATAATTATTATAAATAAAAAATACTTACATGTTAATTATTTTGAATAATATTCGATAATATATTGTTTACAAACTTATACTAAGCACGGCCTAACAGTTTCTTCACACTTTTCTTTTTCTAATTTTTAGATGTGTCTCCTTTATTGGTCCATCACTTAACTCATATATATTTTTAAATTTTTCCCAATATTTTACACATTCTCTAAATTTTCGTAACCAACTCAAATGTAAACGAATGAAAACGAAAATTTATCTTTAAAATCGTGCATATGCACGGGTATTATCTAGTTTGAAATAAATTCAACTTCTACTAAGTCGTGGTGGAACAGAGTGGTGAAAAAAAAACCCAAAGAAATTGGTGGAAAAGAAGACTGGTGGAAACAAAAAATAAAACCAAAAAATTAAGTGGTGGAATTGGTGGAAAAGAAAACCGGTGGAAACAAAAATAAAACCAAAAAACTAAACGGGTGCTATTCAATCATGACTTTTAAATACTTTTAAAGACTTTAGAAAAAGTGATGGAACATGGTGGAAAAGAAGACTGGTGGAAAAAAAGACTCGTGGAAACAAAAATAAAACCAGTGGTGGAACATATCGGTGGAAAAGAAAATAAATTATTATTAATATACGTAATTATTTTATTATTTTGATTATACATGAATAATTATCATATATTTATACAAATATATTTAAAATAAATAGCACTATTAAATTAAATATAAATTTTAAGATCTAATTTTTGAATTGGGGTCAGTATGAGAGAAAAATTGATAAAATTTATGATTTAACCATTTAAAATATTAATTTCATATATGAGAATAATACTTTTCTTAAAATTTATTCAATTTTATACTTTTTGATTTTTTTTATTTTTCTACACATTTTTTAATTTTTCTACACATTTTTCAATTTTTTTACCAATAATGCAGATTTTTGACTAATTAATCCGATTTTTGATCGATTAATCCCGATTTTTCACGATTTTTTTAAAATAAAAAAATTAAGTGGAAACCAAAAATAAAACCAAAAAATTAAGTGGTGGAAGAGATTGGTGGGAAAGAAGACTGGTGGAAACAAAAGTAAAACCAATTGTGGAACATATCGGTGGAAAAGAAAATAAATTATTATTAATATACATAATTATTTTATTATTTTGATTATACATGAATAATTATCATATATTTATACAAATATATTTAAAATAAATAGCACTATTAAAGTAAATATAAATTTTAAGATCTAATAATTTTTGAATTGGGGTCAATATGAGAGAAAAAATTGATAAAATTCATCATTTAACCATTTAAAATATTAATTTCTTATATGAGAATAATATTTTTCTTAAAATTTATTCAATTTTATACTTTTTGATTTTTTTTTTTTAATTTTTCTACACATTTTTTAATTTTTCTACACATTTTTCAATTTTTTTACCAATAATGCCGATTTCTGACTAATTAATCCGAATCGATTAATCCCAATTTTCACGATTTTTTAGCCTATTTTTATAAAATCAATAAGGTGACCTACCCAACAGCGGCGATTAATCTGATTAATCGTCAACTTTTAAAACAGACTGACAGTTCGTAATCAAGTAGTTCATGCACGGTAAACAACTGACTAAAATAATTAATAATAAATTATAGAATATCTCCCTATCTCATTTCAAAATAAAAATCAAAATATAGTGATAACTTCATCTGTTCTATTTTGTTAGTACGTAAAGTTTTTGTTAATATTACCTTTACCCAGAATGGCTTCTTCTACGATGACTTCATATGCTGGAGTGATTAAAGATAGTCCAATGGGCTTTGAGAGAGGTGTAAGAGTCCCAAGAAAAGTAATAATAATGTTTTTTTATTTAACAACATGCAAGCCAAATTAGATCCGTTTCTAGCCAAAAAATCTGCTTCATGATTCAATTTTCTATCGCAGTGAATAACATGGAAATTAGCTAAAGACTGATCCATCGATTTTAATCTCGAAAACTCTTCTTGCAACCAAAATAAATAAATCAGTACGGGGGAATTATTTTTGTAAACAATGCCACCAATACCAGCTTTGATCAATCCCAACTCCAAAGTCGTCTATGTACCATGATCCATCACAAAACCCCACTAGGTCGTATTTGGTGGATAGCAAGGCCATGAGGTTAACATATTTCATGTAGAAGTGTCATTCGAATGAAGTTGCATAAAAGGATAATTCGAATTCATGACAACACATGTAACTAAGATTTATTATAAAAACTTTTGAATTAAAATAATTTATTATCATCCGCCCATTACTTCTTTCTAAGCATCAGAAAGACGAAACTCGATGCACCGCAAAATATGCATGGTTAGTTTATGCTACAAACCTACAATTCTACAAACCACAAACTCTAAAGTAATACTTCGTTTTCATGAAAAAAAAATTACGGGGTTTTCATGAATGTTAATATAAATAATATTAATTTAATTTTCAAGTGTTAAGGTTAATTATATAACTCTACTTGCGTTCTAAATTTTCATTGATATTTTTTCCCCGGGCTCCTGGGTGACTAATTAAGGTTGGTAACTATTGTTACACGATTGCATGATCACGTTTATCATTTAAGAATTAACATCTTATGATTTTTGTAGTAGCTTCTTATAAGTTTTGTCTTAAGTTCTTCCCATTGCTATCTAGATATCCAGTTTTAGGAGGGTTAGATTATATATTTTTTTCAAATAAAGGAGGTTAAGTGGCAACTCTTAGATTCTCAGTATATTTTTTTTATAATTTTAGAATTTTAAATACTAACAAATATAAAAATATTTTTTAAAATATTAGAATGTGTCTTCTATGTGTGTGTGTGTTTAGAGAGAAAGGGGAAATGTGAGACTGGGTGAGATGAGATGCATGTGTTTTTACAGAGTTATGGGGTTTGGTTTAACGTTCCGATGATTTCAAATTCGAAAGTTTGGAGAGAGGCGGGATTTTGGAGTTTGGATAGCCTTCCCCTTTCGCTCCTCCCCCCTAGCTAGTGTAGATAGTGTTAGTCACAGAGGCATGCCTGTATACATCTAATAACAAGCCTAATTGTTTGTAATGCTTTGCATTACTTACATGACCTCTTAACTGAGGGAACCTCTAGTTGTAGAGTTTCTATTTGTATTGTACTTGTAGTAGGCATCAAATCCTAGTTGTGTAACTGTACCTATAAAGTCTAGAATAATGCTTGAAAGAAGTTCCAAGGTTCATGCCTCAAGCAATGAGTTAAAGACTGTCAAATAATCACAGTTGGGATTTGAAGAAAAGAAGAATTTGCCTAAGTACCAATTCGAGAAGTATATTTGTCTATTCGAGAAGTCCAGCATTCGAGAAGTCATGGATTCGATATCTCAAGACACTATTCGATATCTCTGTATATACTGTTCGATATCTCATTCGATATCTCAGAGATTCGATATGTCTATGTACTCTATTCGAGAACTCAGGAAGTCAACAAGTCAAAGTGGTATTCGAGTTCTCAAGGAGTCAACAAGTCAAAGTTCCATTCGATATCTCAAGGACTCAGAAAGCTATTCGATATCTCGAGGATTCGATAAGTCAAATGTTCTATTCGACAACTCAAGGAATCCTGATGGAAAAGGGCTATTCGAGAAGTGGTTCGATATGTCAATATAACAGTGTTCGAGAACTCAGAGTTATCGATCAAGTCAATTCCAGTTCTCGAATCACTTACTTAGTCACTTCTCGAATACATTCTTGGAGACAAAATACTGAAGAAATTGTACAAGTCAGAAACCTGCAACAAGCCAATGCACTTTATGGACCACAATCTGTAACGTGCTCTGGAAAGCCTACAAGGAAGCTTGGAGAGATATAGAAGAGACAAGGAGCTAAAGAAGTGGATCTAAACAGGCTTTGCAAAGTCAAATCTGTAACCGTTTGGACACTTACTCAAAAAGGATAGACAGGCTAGAAAGTAATTTGTTTAGCTACCTTATTTGCAGTAAGTAGGCTGTATCCATGTTCTATAAGGACACAACCTCACTTCATAACTTAGTAACTTTTAGTGAGTCAAGTTTTTCATACACGAAGCTGTATCTCTCTGAGAAAAACGAAGCTGAGAATACTATCATTTGTATTCACAGATTGTAGCAACCTTTATCTAATAATACATTAGATTAAAGTGATATTGTGTTTTGTGTTATTCTTTATCCGCACCTTCAATCTTGCACACACAAACACTCTTGCTACATAGACTCGGAAAAGAAAAGTTTGAGAATCCATTCACCCCCCTCTGTATTCTCTTATCGTATTCAATACTCAACAAGTGGTATCAGAGCGGGCTGTTTATTCAAAAATAGAAAAACGATCATGAGTTCGAATACACCAAAGACTACAGGAACGGTGAAGGTCCCTAAGTTTGACAAAGAGATTTTTCAATCTCTGGAAGATAAAGATGATGTTGTTCATCAAAGCCTCTCATCCTTTGTATCCTGAGATTCTCAAGAATGGTCCTTTTGTTCCTCAACAAGAGATACCAGAGAAGACTGTTGGAACCACAACTATCCCAAGATCTTATGAGGCCAATGATCCATCAAAATGGACAGAATCAGAAAGGGAGAAGGTTGCTCTTGACAGCCACCTTATGTTGCTTATCATTGATTCCATGGACATGTCAATGTTTGCAAACATTGCATCATGTACATCTGCCAAAGAAATGTGGGATCATATTGAGGTGTTGTGCGAAGGAACTGATGAGGTTAAGGAAAACAAGAAATAGATACTGGTCACACAGTATGAAGCTTTCATGGCACAGCCCAAGGAAAGCATTACTGAGATGTTTGAGAGATTTCACAAGCTGGTTACAGAGTTGCAGATGAATGGCAAGGTTTACAGTACCAAAGAGTTAAACATGAAGTTTCTGCTATCCTCACCAAACCATCTAGAGCAAAAGGTCATTTCTCTAAGGGAAAGAGATTTGATGTCAGAGAAAATTCTTTTGGTGACTCGAAAAGGTTGAATTATATCCTCAACAGCAATAGGAACAGTAGGAACACAAGCAGAGAATAATAATTGACAAAATCGAGAAAAATAAACAGTAGTAGGAGACTCTGACAACCTTTCCCCCAAATTCATTAGTACAAGTCTACCAAAATCGAAATTACCTCCATTAAGAAGAGCATATCCAATTTGAAGACTATCAGTATGAATAGCATCCCAGTTTGTGGTTTTCTTGGCAAAAGCCCTTGTTATGCAGTCAAAAAAGAAATTCCATTCCTTTTGTAGAGCTGGTCTCTTCACTTGACCAATTCGTTCCAGAGAATCCATATACCCAATTCTTTGCAGCATCTGTTTTAGATTATCCTCACCAACGATGCTATATGAGTTGTGTGTTTCAAACCCCAGCACCTTGCTGACAGTGGTTGGAGTGATAACAAACTCATTGTCTTCATGTGTGAAAATAATTGATGGAGTCCCAGACTCTCCACCATTATCATAAGCAGAGTTCTCCAGAAAGAAGCAATCTGAGAACCGGAGAGTGTTGATGGTTCAACCAGAGCTTTTCCGATCTCTGAATCACCCAAGAAGTTTTGAATCATATGAAACGCTTCAGTAACCTTCTCAGTGTTCAAAGGTGCTGCATAGTTGTTAGGAACGAAGAGTAATCCATGAACGTTAAAAGATTTGGTGGCCATTAGAAAGAAGTTGAGAAGAAAAGATGCGAGAAAATAGTATGTATGCAAAGTGTTTGTGAAAAAGCGTGAGTGAAAAACCAGAGAGACTTTGTGTAGATGAGTAGAAAGTAAATATGAACGGTTAAGAAAAGTGATAAGGTTAATAATTAAAAACCAATCGTTTTACTTAATAAAACATGCTACAGTCTCTTGGTTAATGTGTGAGTGGGACACGTGTTGCATAGACAGCGGAATAGATATGCATGCACAGTAACTATAGCAATTATTACTGCTACTATCTCGCCTATTCTCAAGACACTCTTACACTACAGTACCCACGTACAGTTGGCACTCATTAATTCCAAATTTCAAAAACTCTCATAACCCATCTATGTAATATGTCTGAAATAAAATATACTTTAGAGTATTAGACAAAAATTCATCAGCGTTTGTCAATTCTCCATCTTTATTTCCATAATCTTCTCAAAAATTGCACAGTGGTGAGTGTGTGTGTGTATATAGCAGAGTTTACCGATTTCAATTTTTAGAGCATCTAATATTTCATAAAATCCATAAAATAAATCAGTAAGTACTGGTTGCACAAACTCTCATAGTAAACATTGATTGTCTGATGAACACTAAACTCTGTAGTAACATGTCATGATATACAGAAACTTCTAAACCCCCTTTATAACTAATCTAATAATATATATAACTCCAGTAATCAGAGGTTGAACCTAGTCACCAAAAATCCTATAATTTTAGACCTTATCTTTTCGATAAGTTCCTGGGTCATCCTAGTCTTTGACTAGTCACCAAAAATTAAAAAAAAATATCCTTTACTGAGTACTAGCAAGTTCCTGGGTCATCCTAGTCTTTTGACTAGTCACCAAAAATTAAGAAATTTTAGCCCTTACTACTAGCAAGTTCCTGGGTCGTCCTAGATACAACATAATCTCAAAGGAGTTGTAAATAACCTATATTTAACTACTGTCAGGGTGAACAAAAAAAAAACATTATCAGAGTTTAACTAACAGAGTTTAGGGGTCATCAATCATCAAACATTATTCATGAGAGGCAATGCACACAGTATATACAGACTCAGAGTTTAGGATAAATAAACTAAGAGATGCTATAAATATGAAACAGTATCATGCTGTGTTAGATTTTTGCACAGTCTAAGATTAGATCACAAAAACTTAGAAGGATTCATTATTAATGACTAAGAATCATGCTTCACACATATTTCTTCATCGGTGTTTATGTTCAGACAATAACATTATCAGAGTTTATCATAGTTTATATAATATTCCAACAGTGTGACCTACTGAGTATCAACAGTGTCTAACCACATAAAGGTATACAAATCGTAGAACATATAATCACAAAAACATGAAAAGCATACTATCATGAAAAACAAACAAATTTTGAGTCTAACCAGTATCTCTAGTCAAAACTAGAGATCATCCCTAGTTCATTTACCAGCCTTGTAAACATAGCTTCACTCAATGGCTTAGTGAAAATGTCTGCAAGCTGTTGTTCTGTAGACACAAAATGAAGTTCAATGTTCCCTTCTTCCACATGTTCTCTGATAAAATGATACCTTATGCTGATGTGCTTTGTCATAGAATGTTGTACTGGATTACCTGTCATAGCAATAGCACTTTGATTATCACAGTAAATAGGAATCTTACTGTACCTTAATCCATAATCCAACAACTGATTCTTCATCCATAGAATCTGTGCACAACAGCTACCAGCAGCAATATACTCTGCCTCAGCTGTAGATGTAGAAATTGATTTTTGTTTCTTACTGTACCAAGAAACCAGTCTGTCACCCAGAAATTGACAACTTCCACTGGTGCTTTTTCTGTCTATCTTACAGCCTGCAAAATCTGCATCAGAGTATCAAAGTAACTTGAAATCTGATTCTCTTGGATACCACAGCCCCAAAGTAATAGTCCCCTTGAGATACTTGAAAATTCTCTTTACTGCTGTTAGATGTGGTTCTCTAGGGTCTGCCTAAAACCTTGCACATAGACAGGTTGCATACATGATATCAGGTCTACTTGCTGTCAGATAAAGAAGAGACCCTATCATTCCTCTGTAGTTTGTCATATCTACTGATACTCCTGTATCTTTGTCCAATTTTGTTGCTGTTGCCATGAGAGTTGTTGCAGATGAATATTCAAGCATGCCAAATTTCTTGAGAAGATTTCTGGTATATTTTGCTTGATTGATGAAAATTCCATCATCTGTTTGCTTCACTTGTAAGCCTAGAAAATAACTAAGCTCTCCCATCATGCTCATTTGATACCTGGACTGCATGAGCTTGGCAAATTTCTTACAGAGTTTGTCATTAGTAGACCCAAAAATTATGTCATCTACATATATCTGAACTAAAAGCAGATCACTCCCAGAGTTAAAATAAACAAAGTTTTATCAATTGCACCTCTGTTAAATCCACTATCTAAAAGAAATTGAGCCAGTGTTTCATACCATGCTCTTGGTGCCTGCTTAAGTCCATAAAGTGCCTTGTCCAGCCTGTAGACATAATCTGGATATTTGGGATCCACAAAACCTAGTGGTTGTTCAACAAACACCTCTTCTTCAAGCTTTCCATTCAGAAAAGCACTTTTCACATCCATCTGAAATACTCTGAATTTCTTGTGAGAAGCATATGCTAGAAAAATTCTTATTGCTTCCAATCTTGTAACTGGAGTAAAAGTTTCATCATAGTCTATTCCTTCCTGCTGTGAATAGCCTTTTGCTACAAGCCTTGCCTTGTTTCTAGTAATAACTCCATCACTGTCAGTTTTATTTCTGAAAACCCATTTTGTACCAACAACAGATCTATCTTTGGGTCTTGGCACAAGAGTCCAAACTTTATTTCTTTCAAATTCATTCAACTCTTCCTGCATTGTTGTTATCCAGTCAGCATCTTGAAGAGCTTCTTCTACCTTCTTTGGTTCAGTTTTAGACAAAAATGAATTGAACAGACATTCACTTGCAGTAGCACTTCTTGTCCTTACTCTTGCATCTGGATCACCAATCATCAAATCAGGAGTATGTGATTTTGTCCATTTCTTAGCAGAAGGCAAATGGCTTCTTTCAGCATGTGATCCTCCCCCTTGATCCATGCTTTCCTGATTTTGTTGTTGACTTTCTTCATGCTCAGAGGCTCCCCCTGAATTTGACTGCACAGAGTCATAATTTGAATTCTCAGATTTTGAGTCATTAGAGTTTGATTCAGATTTTTCAGTTGACTCACTATCAGTGTTTGAGTCATCATTTTGATCATGCTCCCCCTCAACTGGTTCTTCTCTTAGATTGGGCTGAGGAATTTCTTCAGTATTTACCAGTAGAGGATCAGAGTTTGCTTCAACAGAGTCTGTCAGATCAGTTTCATCAGAGTTTACTTCAACAGAGATTAAATCTTCATTTTCAAAGTGCAGTCGTTCATGTTCATCTACATCTTCAAGTCCAGTTATTTTCTTGTCATTAAATGACACATGAATAGACTCCAAAACAACCTTGGTTCTCAGATTATAAACTCTGAATGCCTTAGTTGATAGTGGATAGCCAACAAAAATTCCTTCATCAGCTTTTAATTCAAATTTTGTCAACTGTTCAGGATGAGTTTTCAGCACAAAGCACTTGCACCCAAAAATATGAAAGTATTTCAGATTTGGCTTCTTTTCCCTCACCATTTCATATGGTGTTTTTCCATGCTTGTTGATCAGAGTGGCATTCTGAGTAAAACAAGCAATCTGAACAGCTTCTGCCCAGAAATAGGTTGGCAGCTTTGCTTCATCAAGCATAGTTCTGGCAGCTTCTATTAAAGTTCTGTTCTTTCTTTCAACTACACCATTTTGCTGTGGTGTACCAGGTGCAGAAAACTCTTGCTTCACTCCTCTGTTTTTGCAGAATTCTTCCATTGTTGTATTTCTGAATTCAGTTCCATTATCACTTCTGATAATCTTGACTTTGTGTTTTGATCCTTTGTCCAGAAGCTTTACATGTTCCATCAGAGTTAATGCAGTTTCATCCTTCTTTGCTAGAAAATATACCCATGTATATCTGGTATATTCATCAACAATGACTAAAGCATATTTCTTTCTTCCAATAGACATCACATTTACTTGTCCAAAAAGATCAACATGTAGAAGATGATAAGGATCAACAATTGAAGATTCAACTTTGCTCTTGAAATATGACTTCCTTTGTTTGGCCTTTTGATTGGAATCACATAGGCCATCAACATTTAATAATGATTTTGGGAGCCCTCTAACAAGATTCTTTCTAATCAGCTCATTAATGTTGTTCAGATTCAAATGTGAGAGTTCTTATGCCACTTCCAACTCTCTTCACTGGACATTCTTGTTGACAGACACACTGCTTTGCCATCAAAGTTTGTTGACAACTTTATTTCATAGATATTATTGTGCCTGTTTCCAACTAGAACAACCTTCCCTGTAGATTTACTGATGATTTCACAGTATTCAGGCTGAAAATCTACATGATATCCTCTGCCACAAATTTGACTCATAGATAGCAAATCATGCTTGAGTCTTGGAACCAGAGCTACATTTGTGATGATGACACTTCCAAGATTGATATTGCCATATCCCAGAGTATGTCCTATGTTGCCATCACCATAGGAAACTTTTGGGCCAGCCTTCTCCACATACTCTGATAGCAGGGCTTTATTTCCAGTCATGTGTCCTGAACATCCACTGTCCACGACTAGGGTACTTTCCCTTGTGCCCTGCAATCACAAACATTTGTTGAGGATTAGTTTTAAGGATCCAGACTTGCTTGGATCATTTGGCTTTCTTTGCTTTGTTAGCTTGAGCAGCGGAATGCATATTATCAGAGTTTAAGCTAACTTTATCAGTGTTTGTACTTGCAAAATTAACCTTAACCCATTTCAGATTTGGCTTAAGCTCATGGTAACTATGATAAATAGCATGATAATTCTTGCAAGTATAAATTGAATGCCAAGTACTTCCATAGTGTTTGCATAAAGTCTGTGGTCTAGTTCTAACATTTTCTTTCTTTACTCCAGAGTTGGGAAGTAAAGAATTAATGTCTTTATTCTTCCTGCAAAAGCTAGCAAGATGGTTAGTACTACCACAGTTATGACATGTCTTTCTAGGAGCAAGAGTAGCAAGCATTGGATAATTACCTTTAGTAATGCCTACTTTACCATTTCTATTCTTCCTAGACATTTTATGTTTCTTAACAGATTTTAACTCCTTAATCTTATGCTTGAGTTGTTTATCTGTCATAGAACCAATATTAACTTGTTTAACACTAGTTTTTACTGGTTCTCTTTTAACAACTTGTTTTCCACCTTCAAACCTAGGTTCACTTACTCCATTAACAAATGTTCCAAATTTCTTAGGTGGGAGTGGTGGTCTAATCTTGATTTTATTCTGAAACCTAAGTTCATCTTCCTCAGAATAACCTAGACCAACAGTGTCAGATTGAAAAACCTCTTTAGTGTCTTTTCCAGAATCAGTCCAAGTTTTAATTATGTGATTTGCCTTTTCCAACTCAGATTCTAGTTGCTTACATTTTCCTAGCAAATCCTGTTCTAGATAGACAGCATCATCTCTTTCTTTCTGAACTTGTTGCATGTTTTCAAGTTTCTCTTCAACAATTTTATTTCTCTCTTTAAGTTCAGAATTCTCAAATTTGATTCTCTCATTCTCTAAAGTCTGATCCCTATAACTGATATGCAAAGCCTTAAGATAGATTCTTAATTCAGTTATATTATCAGTATTATAGGCATAGGTAGTCAGAGGTACCTTGTTTTCAGAATCAGAAGGAGTCTCTGGTTGCCATGAGAGCATAGTTAACTTCCTCATCTGAGTCTGAAGTGTCTGCCCAATCTCTGCCTTTGATGAAAAGTGCCTTCTCAGTTTTACCCTTCTTGCACTCAGGAGCATAGTGACCCATCTCCTTACACTTATAGCATTGAATTCCAGACTTTTCCTTCTTTCCAGATTTAGAATCCTTTTTCTCAGACTTTCTGAAACTTCTTCTGTCAGAACTTGAATCTCTTGAAAACTTGTTTCCCTTTTTGAACTTTTTGAAACCCATCTTCTTAAAAGTTTTCACCATCAAGACATCCATTTTTCTCATTTCTTCTTCATCATCCTCAGAATCAGAAGATTCATCAGTGTTTGAATCATCATCAGAAATTGATTATTCACTTTCAGACTGTATGACCAAGGATTTTCCTTTAGTTTTCTTCCTTGATGCTTCCTTCTTCAAAGGTTTCTCCTCAGCCTTTAGAGCAACAGATTTTGCCTTTTTATTTGATCTTTTGCTTCTCTGCTTCATTTCCAATTCATGAGTTTTGAGCAGCCCATAGATTTCATCAATCTCAGTATCAGCAAGATCATAGTTATCTCTTATGGTGGTTATTTTCACATCCCACTTTTCAGGTAGAGAAAGAAGAAACTTGAGATTTGAGTCTTCTAGATCATGCATACTCTTTGTTTACCAATGACAAATCATTGAGCAGTTTTAAAATCTGTCAAATGTTTCTGTCATGGTTTCTTCAGATTTAGCCTCAAAGTGCTCATACTCCTGTGTGAGTATGTTTCTTCTATTCTTCTTGATAGCAGCAGTTCCTTGACATCTAACCTCAAGGGCATCCCAGATCTCTTTTGCAGTGGTACAATTAATCACTTTGTTAGACATAACATTGTCTAAGGCACTATGAAGTAGATGCCTAACCTTTGCATCCTTTGCAATAGATGAAAGATCTTCAGGAGTCATATCTTTCTTCTCCTTTGGAACTGTTTTAGCCTCTTGTCTAGCAGTAGCAACAGATAACTTAGTAGGTTTATGATGACCTTCATAAATCCTGTCAAGATATTCTGGATCTGTAGCCTCCAGAAACATAGTCATCTTAACCTTCCAGATTGCATAGTCTGCTAGCCTAAGAATAGGAACCCTAATGGTTTCATAACGACTCACAGTTATAGGAGCCTTCTCAGAACCTGTTGGAGGAGGAATCTCTGCCATGGATTATCTTTGTGTTTGGATTTTAAACTGTATTAAAGTAACAGATTGTCTCTAATACCACTTGTTAGGTCGAAAACACAATGATAATCAAGAGTGTATAAAAGAATAACAAGTAACACGTGTATAAACAATTAAAACTGTTTGTATTCAAACTCCTCTCTCAGTGATGTAAATTATCACAGAGAGCTGCTTAGGTTACAATCAATGATAACTTCGTTGATCAATACCCTTTTAGGGTTAACCTAACTGTATTTATAAAACATACAGCTGCTATACAATCGTTAATTGATTCTCCTATAAATTAGCTATACAATTGATATCAATTTACGATTGCTACACGTTTTCTTAGTCAACACAATCTCTTTAACAGCTATCCAATCTTCAAAGATATTGCTTCCATAATTATCTTCAAGTAATCTTCAAACACTGTTGACAAGTAAACGCTTCCGCCAAACAGAGTTTAACAAACTCTGTTGCGCTTCCATCCGTCAGTGTTTAACCAAACTCTGACTGCTTTCAGCTAAACTCTGATTATTCACTGTTCCACTTAAACACTGAAATCATTAACATCAATTATATTTAACATGTACCGCACAAGCGGGGCAATATTTGGTTTTATATAAAGAAAAAAAAATGAAATGCATATGGTATTTTTATGATTTGTCATGATTTTACTTTCACTTTTATTGATTTGAAATATAATATATTATATCAAAATATTAATTATTGGTACATAATATATGATTTGATTCTATTATAAAATTGTAATAACAATAACAATCAACATAATAATAATAATAATAATAATAATAATAATAATAAATTACTAAATACATGTTATTCTCTTAAACAAGCTAAGCACTCATCTATACGTGTTTTCAATAATACACATGATATCTCTATGCGTATCGCACAAGCGAGGCAATATTTGGTTTTATATAAAGAAAAAAATTGAAATGCATATTGTATTTTTATGAAAAGTATTAAATATAAGACCAAGTCAATAACTAAAGTACTTTATTCATGATTTAAAAGCACCAATTTACCCCTAAGTTCCTATTTATATATAGAAGTATTATTTTCAATTCTAATTGAACTTGGAACACCGAGTTAAATTGTGCATCTTCATACCATTATGCCACACATTAACATGTATTTTAAATCATACACACAATATGTATGTGTGTGATATTAATGAAATATTATTAATTAAATATTACTGGATTTTAAATGAGTTTTGGACTCTTTTATCATTTATCAATTAAAGAGTTACATAAAATACACAATTGGGCTATAAAACGACATTATAATCAATATAATGGATATTATCTAACAATATATTATAGCAAAAAATATTGATGTGTTAACGTAAAATGAAAATTGTATATTACTACACAACATACAATAATTTATTAGTTAAACAATTCGGGTCGTAAAAATATTTGGCTTTAGAAAAACGAATCCTGTAAATAACACATTACCTTTTACATACAAATTTGCTAATGTTTAATTTAAAATATGACATTATGTAGAAAGAAAGGATCGTATATTATATATGTTATTTTAATTATGGAGGTGACTCGATGAAAGTCAAATGGACATTGGAAGAGAAACAAAGGCAAGAAATTAGATGAAAACAAATGAAACAGTTAGAAATGTGGTTTTAAGAAGTAAGCACAAGACCTAAGAAGCATTTCAGAAGATTTACGAAGATTTTTTATTAGAATCAAGACTGAAACCTACATTCTCATAATGCAACATCTTGAAGAGTATTTAGTTTTTACCTTGAATATTATTGGAGATCAGCTAAATGGATGCATCATTTTTGAAGAATGTTTAGGATTGTAGGTGCTCTGAAAAATCATCTTAATTAGACAACACCCACATAACACTGAAATTATATTCTATGACTCACAACAAAATTAAAAACTGACATGATTGCTATCAGTATTACTCGTATTAGTTTCTAAAGTACAAACTTGAACATATTTAAGTAAGTACACAATAATCACATATGCCACTAACAAGAAAAACTCTATGAAAAACAATCACATATTTCAACCAACATTGATCCTGAATAATTTGATTAAAAAATACAGTTTAAGTAGCAGACCCGTGCCTCGCATGGGTTTTAATGCTAGTATTATTTAAAATTTTAAACCTATAAAATTTATGTCTATAAAATTTTAGTTAGAATTAACAAAATTTTATATAATATTAAAGAAAGTCCAAGGATCGCACATATTTTAAGCTAATACATCTATGTATCTATGTATAATATAAATCCTGAATACTTTTTGCCACAATCTTCATGTTATGTCCTTCTCCCACCTTCTAAAATAACATTTAAAAAGGACATAAATGTAAAATCACTTTAACTCCACGTCAGAAATACACGTCAGAAATCAATCACGACTGATTGTCCGCTTATACCGGCTAACCCTAAAAACCTATCTTCATTTTCAAAATTCAACCACGAACTATACATCATCTGAGAATTTAATTTGTTTTTCCATCGATTGTTCACGGAACAATGTGTAAGCCACTTTGAGATGTATGAATTTGTATTAATTGTTATATTTTTATATCCATGGATCTTCATTGTCTCTCTCTTTTTTAATTTTGTGAATCAAAGCTTTGTATGTATAATTATATATACATGTATATCTCTGTTTGTGTTTATACATGTGTGTATATACATGTATATCTCTGTTTGAATTAATACATGATTTTTTATCATTTTAGATTTGTTCTTGCAGGTTGTATGTGACAATTGTGAAGACATAGTCGGATTGATTGTGAAAGGCAACTACAAGTAGACAATAATAAAGCGATCAGGTATTATTTATCAGATAGTTTAGACACATTAATAAAGTAATACCACTAAAGTGTTTGTTGTAATGCCTAAATGAAAATCATGCTTATGTTAACAAGTATTGTAGTGGTTTTCAAAAAAAAAAGTATTGTAGTGAATTATATAAGTTTGATATTGTCTCCTGTATATATGCTTCATAGTTAATTTTGTTTTTGTTTTATTCGTAGATCAATGTCAAGTTAATTGGTAGTGTCTCATGTAGTTCTCTTAAATAAACTATGGATCTTTTCTAAACCACTAATCTTAGCATGATTTCGATATTAATTTGTTGTCAGAGACTCTTAACCACTGATCTTCGTGATTTATGACAGATTGTGTTTAGAGACAATGCATCATTCACATTGTTACAATATAATTCTAGAAGTTGTTTTTCAAGGTTCATATTTGTATTCTGATTTGTAGGGATTAGGCAAAGATGATTTGTAGGGCTTCTATCAAGGATAACATAAATGGCTCCTATATAATTAATAGGAGATCCCGGCCTGTGGTAAGTGTCTTACTGAACCATTGGCAACATGTAGACAATAAAATCCTTTCACATTTTTTCTAATATTCAGATTACTAGGTAACAGTTGTTATATGAAATTGGCCACATGACATCGAAATTTCTATCTCTTACATATTATTGTTGTTTGCAAATTGAAGAATTCAAGAAGTTTGCGTCAGAAGCTAACACATATGAAAAAATATGTTCCTAGATTGCTCCCTCTATATTTGGCCATGTTGATGTCAAAAAAGTTATGGCATGTCTATTGTTTAGCGGAACAAGGAAGGTACATTGTGAATTTTGATGTTCTTGGTTGCATTTCCATTTTAATTGTTACAATAAACAAATGATGTGCTGCCAAGTATAGGAGATTGTGGATCAGGTGGAAATTGTAATCCAGCGGATGAATATTCATGGAAGAAGTAAGATCAGAAGCTAATTCCACGCACATCCTTTCCAAGGTACTACTCATTTCCTACTCCGATTTAGTATATTTTTTGAAATGTAATTTAGGGGAATTTAGTCGAGATTTGTCTTATCGAATTCAAGTTTTTAGTCATCGAGTCTATTGAACTAATTAGTAGATAAATTTATACTGTTAGCAAACCAATTGTACAAGATTAACCACTTTATACTGTTAGATAAATTAACCAATTTATCTATTAGGCAGAGCTAATCTTTTGTACAAGATTAATGTCATGTGCCATTCAGCTTTTATTGTATAATCCCTAGCAAAGATAGCAGTTGTTGGTTACGGTGAGAATGATGTATGCCAATTATCATAAATGTTTTATTTTCAAAATAAAATTAGAAAAGAAACAAATCATTATGCTGTAAGTGAAGATCAAATCTGAGAGAATACAGTGAATTTGGTAAATGTTGCTGACTTAATAAAGGTAAAGAAAAATGAGACTGTTGTTTACTCTGCACACATTTTTAAACAGTATATCTCCATATTGCTCCATTATGCCACATTGGTGGATTATCATCAGCCATGTCCATGCTAATGGTAGGTGATTGTCATGTTCTGATGCCCAAGTATGAAGCTAGGTTGTCTCTTGAAGCAATCGACCAACATGAAATGACTTCCCTTAGAACTGTCCCTGCAATGCTGGCTGACATGGTTTCTGTAATCAGGTATGCAAATAATAAGGCCTCTTTTGGGAAGCTAATGTTTTATACATGATGTGATGTTGAACTTAAATATTTTCAAGCTTAAATCACATTTTGTTATAGCCTCTGGCTGAAGGCAAAACATGGTTATGTACTCCATTTTTTTGCCATTGTTTATTTCTTCTCCTAATCGGACCATTCAATTTTAAGGCCTTTGTTTCTTACCTGTGTGATATCGTACCTGAACCTGTGTGGGGATGAATTCAACTATGTTCTTGCGGAGGAGGATTCAGCTTCTGTAAGGAGCTCCAAAGTCACAATTTCAACTGAACCTCAATTTAGTTCGACCTGTGTAGATGATCCTGCTTCTTCTGTTTGGAGCTCTGAGGCTAGAGTCACGCAACCTATGCCAGAGGACTTGGTTTAGAAAACAGATGCAGAGAGCAAGCAAAACGATGTAGATATACAAGAAAAACAGAACTCAACCTCTAATTTGTTTCGCAAAGATGATGCAGCAATTGTAATCCAGTCTGTAACACCCCCAGATCCGGGGTCAGGGATCTGGTCGTTACGGTCTCAATTTTAATCCACAAAACCAACATAAATTGAATTACAACCTTGTGACCCAAAACAATAACATAACATACCCGTTATAGTCCCAGAGATGAAATCAGAGTAACCATCAATATTATTAATCACAGGTTTGAGTTCTTACAACCCAAAGAATTACAATTAACCATTACATACTCTTTGCCATCCATTTGCATATGCCATATAATAATTACATTTAATACTCAGATGCTAATAACTACCCTACCAGTAGCTGCCTCTTCAGCAATGGTAGCTATGACCTCAGCGGTTATTCCTCTGACGGCTTTCACCTGCTTACGCTTAGTGCGCCTTGCGTGACCATCTGATCTAGCTATTGTTGTGACATAGATAAATAAAGCAAGGGTGAGCAATAGCCCACCTAAAAGAATATAACTGAACAGTAATAATATATAACAATTCAAAATATCTTTGATACCATATGCCATGCATTAACGAACGTAGTACCAATATAAGGTATAAGATGAAGTTATAAGGTAACTCAAAATATAATTGTTCCGTGGAAATATCTGCTATGTCAAAGATAAGCAAGATATTATCAATTTTCATGATAGAGGAACTTGCAGGAAAAATATTGCAATTCCAGTTTCAAACACTTTTCAACTCTGCCAACAATGATGATGTTGTAGAAAATAAATAGATTATGGATAGTGAACCAATACTGGAGTATGTCGCGCCAGATGGCACCGCCTTACGATGATCAGTCGTAGGTTGTGCATCTCAAGATTTGTTTCTCTACATGTAGAAGGAAGAACATATGGACACCACCATACGCCGGATCTCCCTAGCCAACGGTTGGGCATAGACGGGACCGGTGCCACTCGGACCCTATTTCAAGGATGGACTGTCCCACAGCCTCTTACACCGATTTTCAATGATGGACTGTCCCACAGCCTCTTACACAAATACTCCTAGTTCGAGTAAATCCATGATTCTGAAACGTAGAGCTCGTCCCCCTTTCCCCAAGTATAATACTTGTTGATAAGACTCCACAAAGTAGTCGTATCTGATTGGAAAGGAAAATTTCACCAATATTTCCCAAGCTGATGCTTGTTAATGGATATTAACTTGTTCCATCAATCATACCCCTCGAGCGTTGAGGAGGTAACAAAAAAGATTCGCATCTATGTTCGAAAGAGATGTGAGTGACAAGATAGTTTAGCAAGAATATGACCGGGCAGTCAAATAAATAACAGCTCTCAAGTGAGGTCCCCTTATATATATTTTGAAGTTTCAGTGAGTATTTAAATCTTCTTATAAGATAGATTTAAATGAAGATAGAGTTTTGGGAACCTCCCCTTGATAAAATAGTCATAAATGACTCCAAAATACTTTACATAATATCCAAAGGTGAAATATTATCTTTAAATAATATAAGTCATTATAACAAGAATTTAGAAGAGTTTAAATAAATATTCCAAGAATATTTATTAAATCAATAATAATTCAGGAATATTACTAAATCCTACTATTGCTCGTAAGTAATCCTTGAATGAATATATAGGGATATTTGCTAAATAAATCTCTTCTTAAATGAATATTCAAAATAATATTCATTAGGTAAATAAACTTAAATAAATATTTAAAATAATATTTAATAACTAAATCAAACCTTAAATGAATAGTTGAAAATAATATTCATTTAACAAATAACATTCCAAATGAATATTCAAATAATATTCATTTAACAAATAATATTCCAAATGAATATCAAAATAATATTCATTTAACAAATAATATTCTAAATGAATATCAAAATAATATTCATTTAACAAAATAGTATTCTAAAAGAATATCCAAATGATATTCATTTAGTAATCAAAACTTCAAAGGAATATTCGAAATAATATTCCTTGAGTAAACAGAACTTCTAATGAATATTTTAAAATAATATTCGCTAAGTAAATAAAGCCTTAAATGAATATTCGAAAGTAATATTCATTTAATAAATAAAGATCAAATGAATATTCCAAATAATATTCATTAAATAATTAAAGATCACATGAATAACCCAAATAACATTCATTAAATAATAAAACCTTAAATGAACATCCGAAAGTAATATTCATTTAATAAACAATATTCTAAATGAATATTGAAATAATATTCATGAAATAATGGAACTCTAAATGAATATTCGAAAATAATATTCACTAAATATTTCTCGACTGAGATAATACTCAAATAACATTCCTCGAAAGATTTCCAAGTAATTTATACTTTATGGAAATATAATTAATGTTTAATAATAACATTCCTCAAAAGGAATACTAATCTGTGGCTGGAATCCCTCCGGGTTTCCACGACTATCTCTATATCTCAAAATACCGACTCCCAGTCTATATTTAAAGAATGAATATTATATACCCTTTACTAAGGGTCTTACAAAACAATCCGGCTTATAACTGATAATCCCCATCTAGTCTATAAGCCAATATCAATTCAAGGAACAAGTATTTCAATAGACTTTGAAAGTAGGCATGCATGCTATGGCATATGTATAACAACAATCATATATATATATTATCACAACAACAGCCTTTAGAAAGGATTTGAAACTTGTATGGTAATCCTGTGGGTGTAGTGTGCCTTGGTTCAATCCGGTGATCTATAAATAGTCACAACATTCGAGGTTAATCACTTTAACACTTCGAAATGCTAAGTATATACTTAACTTAGGTTAAACCACGTTTTCAAATTATCCCGTTAGGCAATCCCTAACATAACCCTTATTAATACCGTTATAATCCGACACTCGTCCGTTATCAAGGCACGTCATTGCACTTATACTTAATGCTTAAGCACTAAAGCAATTAACAAACAAGGCACTACGGGGTTTTCCTAGACTCATACGAAGTCCATGCTAATCAACGAACTCTTAAGTCGTAAGTTTAGTCCAAATCACTCCTCGAATCCATCCTTAATGTCGGATCTTTCGTACATCTCACTTCATCATTTATAGCCTCGTTCTTTGCAGCAATATATTGTCTTGATAATTCTTAACAAGTTTCATGTTTTAGTCGACTCGAGATTCCTCTTTTAATCTAGCCAAAATGGGTGGCCAAAGTAGTACCCCTAGAGTTGACTTTCCTGAGAATTACTATTCCGTGACTCGTACTTCAACACTTTTAATAAATCACTGGAAACGTATTTAATTACGAAACCACTTCTAAAATCATCTTTGGTATTTTTAATATTTATCATAAAATGTCCAATTCGAAGCCACAGGTCTAGATAGGTGAAATGTATTTTCGAAGTTCAGTTAACTATGGATCTTTACTATTCACACCTCTTTCACTAAAACGTTCATAACTCGGTAACCGTTAACTCAAATGACGCACCGTTTTCGCGTACATGATCTAGAGAATGTTTAGAAGGTAGCTAACTCAAAATTTGACTTAGGTCAGAAGATTAATTTTTCAGATTTTTGCCAAAACAGGGCAGGAGCTTTTAGTGAATAGTGTTACCTCCGAAAAGTGGTTTCTTCGCACTTAACCTCGATTCGAACATTATTATAAAATTGGAAAACGATCCATTTTAGTTGTGGTTTTCTATCACACCTTCCTTATGACCTATAATATTTAACTAGCGTAACAGCCCGTGCAAGGCACGGGCCTCTATATAAATATCTCTAAATTTTGTTCTAAAGAATAAGGCAGTGATTGGTTTAATAATTTCTGATCTGGAAACTCTTAATTATGAAATTGTAATATGAGTAGTGATATGTGTTAATAGTGAATGTCAATACGGATTGTATATAGACGCTAGTAATAATATTGTTGGGTATGATGTATAAGTCTGATTTATAAATGGGGAGCGTGTAATTATAAATTTGAGAGATTAAGATGATAATTTTTGTCTTTCTATTGGGTCGTTAGGCCCATAGATTGGTTAAGCATACCTTTCGGCTAGATAATGAGCGTTTATTATCTCTTCAGATGTATCATCTGTTTTTTTTCATGAATGAAATATATCATTCCCCACAAAAAAAAAAAAAAATTTTTTTGTCTTTCTATAGTGATAGTGATAGACACTGCTTTCATATAAACACAATCGTCCACAATTAGCCGCAAGCGGTAACATTAAAATATGTTAAGTGAAAATGACGTGATTTAACTATAAGATCTTGCTTCCCTTAAAATATGTCAATGTCATCTCTATTGCAAGTCTATAATGCAATGTTCTCACTCCAGTCTTGAACCTATAAAACCAAAATCCCTATAGAAAATAGAATGAGGTTGCAAAAAAAATATATTGAAAAAAATTACAAATAAATAATTAATAAAATTATAGTTCATATTATTTTACATCAGATCAACTTGGAAGAAGCATATTATGTTAGTGATGTTTATCTTATGTCCAAAAGTAGATTAGATATTACGTAATTGTTTCATTTATATATTATGAGTAACTAATTCCCTAATTCGGGAATTAGGTAGTATTCAATGGTTACTATGCTTGTGTACTTATATTGTGATTTCTCTGCCTTGTTAATATGTTGTTGAGTGCTTAACACAATTGAGGAAGTCACGAAACCTTAATTGTTTCTTTAGGAATTGTAATGAATCGGGAGAGGATCATACCTTTTAATTTAATCTTACATTTATCTAAATATATATTATAACTCAATCATTACATATTATTGAAATGTTAAATTATGAAAACTCATTTTTGACTGAAATTCAAGTATTTTATATGTCTTTTTTAAAATTAATGTATATTACTTAATATAATTTAATAATTTCACAATACCGATTAATAATTTATAAATTGACTATAACATATATGGACAAATATACTGTTTTTCATAATTAAAAAATTATATAAAGATAATATACGAGACTACAAATGATAATTTTTAAAATGTGAAGTAATGTCTATATATTTAAAGTTTCATTTATCAATCTAAATTATATGACATATTGCATCATTTTAAGGTATTCTATAAAATATGTATTATCATAATTTATAGTCAAGTAATAATACGACGGGTTATTACTAACAATAACTAATAATTTTATAATATTTATGATCTAAAAAATCATATCTTATTTTCATCTAACATTACATATTTATCACGTTATTTTTTATAAAGAACATAAATCTTATTTTTAAAGTTCTTCTTTTTAAACATAAATTCAAATTTTTTTCTACATTTTTAAATTTTTATCTTTCTTATATCAGTTATATATTAAATCGTTTAAAGCCTAAATGGTTGGTCGACCAAAAATATCTAATTTAACTCATATTTTTAAATTTTTATAAACCTAAAATTATATGATAAATTTATAATTATGTTTGATTTTATAAATAGAATATAAATATTTATTGAAACACAATCTTAGTGATAGATAGATAGAATTAATAGATAATAGATTTGTTGTATCTTTAACTTATGCGAGTTCGATATATTCAATTGACCTAATTATTATAGATTTGTGTTCGATTTTCATCGAGAATGTGATTCTTGTTTGCGATTTTGTATTAAGTTTAATAAGAGATATAATTTCATTTAAAAATATAAAATATAACAATTGTAACATAATTGATATCCATTTAATTATAAAAACTACAAAATAATAAAAAATTATAATAATGACTGAATGTATAGTTATATTATATACACAAACTAAAAAAAGGGAGTTATATAAAATACAAACCAACATTTTATATAGTTATATATAAAATTACGAAAATTGGAAAAAAAAGGAATTACATAAATAATGTAAACAAATATTTTATTTATTCAAAAGTTATAACAAAAAAACTAAATAGAAGAGAAGAAGAGGATGTGATTAATCTAGTAAGATTTTTGAAGTAAACTCAAGAATTGATATAGCACACTTGGTTATGACATGAGGTTCTTTAGTGGAGGTTAAAGGTTCAATTCTCATTGAATACACAAAGGAACATGTTTTTAATATAAATTATAAAATGGTGGCACTTTTGTAATTTTTTAACTTGAAAGGGTAAAATGGACATTTCACAGCCATTTTATTGAAAATTTTTACCCTTATGTTATCTTATTATATATAGTAATAGATAGATTACCATAATTCGTCACTGACTTAGTCATGTTAAGGGATTCCAATTTCAGATACGAACTTTCGATTACGGTTTCGAACCACTTTTACGAATTAAACCATAACTCCTAAACCGTAAGTCCGTTTCACATGATCTTTATATAAAAACGAAGCTTATAACATACTCTATCCAAACATGGCAGGATATGAAGCTAGACATGGAGTTCATGCTACTGTCAAACACGGTTTCTTAAGGTTAACAACAATCGGGCATTACGACGGCTATAACTCGGACATTCCAAAAATCGAATCAATCCAACCAAGCCACACCGGGCATCTAAACAACTTATCATCATATAAATCATCTCATAAGTCCAATAGCTACTGATTTTAATATCAAGCTCATCATGCTTCTTAAATCACATAACTAACTACATAATCATGCTTATAATCATCATCAATATCATACTAATCTAAACCCAATCAAGACAATCATAAATCTCAAATTACAAGCTAGGGTTTTGGTGAGATCTACCTTCCATGATGTGTGTAAGACCTTGCTAAGCCTTGTATAGTCCATGAACATCCTTAACCAAGCTTAGATCATCCAAAAAATCAAGATCCAAGAATTTGTTCTTGAAAATCACTATTCACCCTCATCTTCAAGGATTTATTTGAAAATGGAAAAAGTGGTGTTTGAGACTAAGATTTCTAGGGTATCATTTTCTTGAAACATAGGATCTATGATAAAAGTTTGGAGATCAAACAAGGGTGGGAAGATGGACTTTGATTCTTGAATTATCAAGAAAGCCGAATGGCTTGTTCTTGAGAGAGAATGAGTTGGTTGCTTGGTTCTTTGCTCCTTTTTGCATTATTGTGTCGTTTAGAAAATATCTTGGTCATAAAGCTACTTTAATAAAGTAGTGTGGTCATCCATGATGCATTTCAAGTTGACACATGTTGTGATTTTGTGGTTGGATGAGAAGATGATGCTAGTACTTGGTTTAATCTTCTAAGTATGCTAGTTACTTATGTAACTACTTGGTTACTAGATTTAGAGAAAAAATAACTAAATTTGAATATAAAAATAAATAAATATTATTTATTAGACTTCATATGATCAATTTAATATTTTTACTCTATCTTTTAGTTATAAAAATTAGATTTATACAATTTTACAAGCCACACAAAACTCAAAAAATTATCCATATTTACTGATGGTTAACATTTTTTATCCAATCGAAACTACTCGAAAATTGCAAAGAAAAGAAACTTACAAATTTTTACATTAAAATTTTATTCAATTTATAAAACTTTTGTGGTTTATATTATTTGAATTTACTTTTTTCAGATTTAAATATAATCCTATTATTCAGATAGATTTTTTTTAATAAAAATTAATTCATTAATGATAAGTCATACGACATCTACAAACATAGTCGAGTCGAACAAACGTAAACAAGAACAATAGCTTATTAATCCATTCTTTGGGATATAATCAAGCAATTTGTTGAAGATGATATATTTACAAGTACAGTCTTCACCGCATCCATCTGGAGATTTATATGTACTGCTTTATTATGACCTCCATCTGGATCTAATCCTGTTTGAGCTATCGACCATGGATGCGATCCCTTAAAAACCTTTATCTTTAAACCAAAATCATGAAAATCTTGCCGATCTATACCCTCGGCCATGGAACACACCACAACTTAATCAAAACAAAAACAAAACTCTCACAAGAGAGACTAACACAACCCAAATAAATTGGGAACTTATTGAAACCTAAATAAATTGGGAGCTTTATTGGATGAAAAACAAGATATGAAAGCAGGAAAAGAAAAAAGAATTGGGGCTTTCAACCGGTGAAAACCGATAGAAGCCCCCTCAAACTTTTTTAATGGAGGCTAAGGTGAGAAGGGAGAGAGAGAAGGAATGAGTCGTTTGCATTAAGCAGATAGACTTACATGTAATTATATTTAATTTGGTATATCTATTTATATTTGGTTTAGATTATTAAATTTATTTTTTGGTATATGAACATAATCCTATTATTAATGAAATATATTTTTAATATTTTATTTAACGGATCACATCTTTTTAATATTTAAATATTTCAGCTAATATAATATAGTATAAATATTTAGATAGTATTGATAATATAATTTTAATACTGCCTCTGTCCCAATGGAATGTTAACATTTGCTTTTTGCACGGAAACCAAGATAGTGGGTGTAATATTATTAAAATAAATGAAGTAGTGGGTGTAATAGTAATTTTATTGTTAAAATAAGTTAAGTAGTGGGTGTAATAGTGATTTTATAGTTAAAATAAGTTAAGTAGTGGGTGTAATAGTGTAAAGTCTCGTTAAAATAAGTGAAGTAGTGGGTGTAATAGTGTTAAAACTTACTATTTTAGGAAATGTTAACAATCCATTGGGACATCCCAAAATAGAAAGTGTTAACAATCTATTGGGAAGGAGGGAGTATTTTTTAATATTTGAAAACCCCACGTGACATCCCAAATTTTAAAAATATACCAGGAATTTTTTTTAATTTTTTTGTTGACACTTTATTTTCTCAAATTAAAATTCCATATCAAGTTTAATCAGTGTTGTAAAAAATGGGAATCGGAGTAAAGGCACTATCCAAAAATTAATCAAGTATTTAAAAATTAATCGAAATGATTAATCGAATTATTAATTAATGCAATAACCATGGAACAGAGTCGGTGGTTAATCTTCAAAAAAAGAGCTTAGATCCAAAAAGTAAAAAAATCTAAAAAAACCTAACTCAAAACGACTTCCATTCAATTTACAGCTGTAACCCACTAACCTTAAAATCAATTTCCAAATTTTCATTTAAAACATTAATCACAATTTTTTTTTTTTTTCCTCCTCTCTCTCTAGAAACAAAAAATAAACAAAGAAGCAGTCAGGTCACCGAAGAAGAAAAAGAGTTTACATATACACACATCTATACTTACAAACATTTCATCCATATCCACCAAAACCAGCATCTGGGTTGTTTGTTAAAAAAATGGGCCAAAAGTCATTGATCTATGCTTTTGTAGCAAGAGGGAGTGTAATATTAGCAGAGTACACAGAGTTTAGCGGCAACTTTAATTCCATTGCTTTTCAGTGTCTTCAGAAGCTGCCTTCTTCAAATAACAAGTTTACTTACAATTGTGATGGACATACTTTCAATTATCTGGTTGATAATGGCTTTAGTAAGTCATTTCTTGCTTTGTTTTGGTTTAAAGATCATATTTTGACTTTTTGTTGACTGTCTTTTTTGAGTTATAATTTTTGGGTTTTGTGTTTGGTGTGAATTTTGTGGTAGTGATGTTATTTGTGGTGTTTATTGTTGTTTTGTGTAGAAAGATTGAAGCTTTCTGTAGGTTGCTTAGGTTAAACTTAAAGGTTCTCTATTGACTTTTTGTTGACTGTTTGTTTTGAGAAATGATTTGTGGATTATGTATCTGTAGGTGTAAATTTGTTGATATTGATGTTAATTGTGATATATATTGTTGTTTTGTGTAGAAAGATTGAAACTTTATTCTTTGGCTTTAGTATCTTAATTTTTAGTTTGTTTTTTATTAAAAGGCCTCATTTTGACTTTTTGTTGACCGTTTGTTTGGAATAATAATTTTTAGGTTGTGTTTTGTAGCTGTAAATTTGTTGATACTGATGTTATTTGTGAGACTATTGTTGTGTTGTATAGAAAGATTGAAACTTAATGCAGGCTGTGATTTGGGTGAAATTTGAGTGTCTGTTTAGCGCAATGTTTAGAGAAATAGTTCATAGGGTATGTTTTATAGCTGTAAATTTGTTGATACTGATGTTAATTTGATATGTTGTTGTATAGAAAATTGAAACTTTATATAGGTTTTGATTTTGGTGAAATTTAGTTTGTAGCCACAATAAAAAATTAGTGTGTATAAGGAAGTCCCTTTTGGCTGTGCTCGTAAATGTAAATTTAGGTTTGTTCAAAAACGAACTATCCAACTACTTACAAACTCTACAAAACATTTAATCGTGTATGTATATTTACGTGAATTTGTGTTGGTATATATTTTTTTGGCGAGTACTATTTGATTTAATATGTGGATTATGAACTATATTTTTAAGTTAAATTTTTGTGGTAATCGTATTTTATATTTCATGAATCCTGCATGTTAATTTAGAGAAACAGGGTGTTTTGTAGGCTAAAGTGGTTGGTAGTGTTATGTACCCACACACAAAAGTTTTTATGTTTTTAAATGCTTTAATGGGTTCTAGTGAATTCTGTTGAAATCAAGTGATTCGTGCCTGTAAATTAACTATAATAATTGTTTGTTATTTCAATTTCATTTAATGTTAAGTCCCAAAATTGTCACTAAATAGAGGTTGTATCTATGTTTTTGTCCCAAGAATGTACCGACATCTTTTACCTGAAGTTGTTTTAATGTTTTAGTATTTAAGTATCATCGACTTTTTGAGGTATTGATGAGATTCTGAAGTACTCATGTTCCCTTTTATAAGTCTCTTCGACTCTTTTACCATAGTTAAAGGTTATATTTGTATGCTTGTAGAACATAATTTTCTAAGAGATAGTAACAATTAGCGGTCAGTACTATCGTAAGAACTAAGATAGCATTATGAGCACAGGCTTGTTTGTTGGTACCTCCCGTAAAGGTTAACTGGGTGCTTATAGTTAAACTCTGCCCCTTCCACAACATCAATCTAAACACACACCATTAAATGTCACCTAAAGTACTCTGTGACTGAACTCCCCTCTTAGAAAACTATGGGGATTCACTTAAAAAAACCCTAGAGCAAATGCAAAAGCGCTGCTTAAGCGTGCTTTATGCTAAAACACGCTTTTTATGTAGATGGGTATTTTTATCAGATCTGAACATAATTTTTAAAAGGTGGGCCAATATTTTATTTTATTAGGTTTGCTCTTAAAACTAGTACAAAAGACGGATATTTGTTATATCTGCACTCGAAAACCTAGCCGCCTCAACAAATTCTACTTGAAGGAGAATTAACCAATGACTATGTTTTCGATGAAGAAGATGGCTTGACATGTTGGAATGTTGGTGTTAGAGAGCCACTATATAGATCAAGGTCACAATTAAGAGTGACAAATGCAAACAATAGGAATTTTGGATTATCTACTAGGCAACTATTTGTCGAGATTGAGGATGAGGATGTTCATTATGAGAATGAGGATATTGAATTTGTGGAGAATAAGCGTTTTGATCCCTGTTTTGGTGAATATTTTATTATTTTGGAGACGGCGAATATGTTGATGGACAAATTTATATTTTTATCTGCTTCTTGTTGTCATTTAGTTTTATGAAACGAGGGAGGGGGGTCCAGGGACCCCTTGCCCCCCCTAGAATTCCAAATATAATTGATGTATTTTATATATTGCAGTAATGTGTTGGCAGTTGGGATGGTAAAAGATGGTTTACATTTCCCTGGACAGCATGGTTCGATTCCCATGAACTGGGTTTTAGTTAATTACCTCTTTATTTTCCAATTCTTTTATAACTAAATCTCTTTGTTTTTACATTATTGTTTGTAGTTCTTTAATTTTTAACTTTTAAATATTTAGAGATTAAAAACACTTCTTACCATTATGCTAGTAAATTTAATTCTTAATAATACAGAATAAAAATTCCCTCTTTTTTGATTCATTTTACAATTATAATTTTTTTTTAAAAAAAATTTAAAAATTGTAATATAAATCGGCCCCCCTTGCAAAAAGTTTCTGTCTCCATCACTGGGCCTAGTTCTTTTCTTGAGGTTACAGTTATTAATTAGTGTCTCTAGTGTTTACATATATCTTTATATACATGATTATATATTAATTTATATAGTGCAGTTCGTTTACAAAAACACACGCTTCGCTTTGCGCTTCGTGCTTAAAACTACAAGAGACCCCTTGGGCTTCATTGCGCTTTTTACCTTTAATAACGTCGCCCACATAGCTCCCACTAAACCCATAAACCGATGCTGTAGGGACAACCCACTCGCCTAGTTCCCCATCCCATCATGACTACTGAGCCCTGATATCATTGGTTAGACCAAAAAAGTGCCATAACTACGCTTTAGTATGATATTGTCTGTTTTAGGCCAACCCTGCAAATATTTGTTATTGGATGCCTCCAAAAAGCCTCATTCTATTGGCGTCAACTCTAAAGGAGTGTACTAGACACTTATTAGTTATTAATCAGTTCTCTCGCCACTGTTATCACGAAGACTAGTTGACATGAAGGTACTAGGGCGCCGTCGACACGAGGAGTCTCGAAGCCTGACCTTGGGCCTTGATAACCATGATTGTGGTATACAATGACCTGATTAAACCAATGACCCGATCGGCCGATCCAACTAAATGGCAATACACAAGAAAAAGATGTAGATGAAAATGATATTAAGATGGATGAATTTGCTTGATATTCATCATACTTATTATTCTAGTACTTTTGATTTAAATTATGGAACTGATGTTTTTAGTAATATTATATACTATATCTAGTAAGTGTATGTATAATGAACACTTTGTCGACTTTTCACGACTAGTCAGGCGACTTGTCGACTAGTCTTTTCGAAGGTACTGGGGCGGGGCGTCGAGGCTCGTTTTGGTGCCGTGTAACCATGCCTTGCACCTTTTCACAACCGTTTCCTCTTTGGTAGAGCCCAACATCAACTTTAACAGATTTTAAGGGATGGAGTATTACAACTTAAAATCTAATAAAAGAGAGGCATTCGTTGAGGATTTGTGACAGGAACCAGTCCTATTAACTATTATTTCTTCGATAGCTCATATTTATAGATGGAGATATAAGAATCGATTAAATGATAAAGCATAGAAAATATATTGACTAGCACAAGTTAGCTGCAACCAGTGATGAAAGAATCACTATAGTCATAGTTTAATCTGTCCACAGTCATTGCATTAGCATTAAGGGGAAGAATTTTTAGTAATGCAATGCAACCCTGTGATAATGAGCATGCTCACTACTAGGATTTAAAGTACAAAAGATCAACATAATCTGTTGTACTATAAAAATAAAATAATTAATCATTAAGAGTCCTATCAATTTCTCTATTCACGAACCCTAAATTATTTGTGGAATCGTCATCAGATATTTTTTGCTACCATTTAGTTCTCCAGATTCCTTTTTACTAATTTGGTGATTAAAAGAAGAATTGCTTTTATGTACATGAAAAGGGTAGAACCTTGTTAGGTGTTTAGAACGGGACATAGTGTCCACCCATCAACTCATGGAGAATATCGTATCAGCATGCACAGCTGACATATATTTGGTTTAGTTCGTTTTCGTTCCAGCAATGTCTGACCTAACCATAGGGTCTTTATAGAATTTTTGATTTTTTTGAAATATTTTATATGAATATTCTATTAATGGTTAGTTAACTTTTCTGAATTTTGTGGTGCTTCCAGTTGGCAAGCTATGATTTAACTATTGATATTTTGGTTTGGCAGCTTATTGTATCGTTGCAGACGAATCAGCTGGTAGACAAATTCCAATTGCGTTTCTAGAGCGTGTTAAGGATGATTTTGTGTCTAGATATGGTGGTGGAAAGGGTGCTACGGCTCCTGCTAAAAGCCTTAACAAAGAATATGGGTATGCTGTCTGATAATGACCATTAAATGACAGTTTATCTCTCCATAAATTATATTCACTGATGCTAAATGTAAGTTCATTTTTCAGAACAAAGTTGAAGGAGCATATGCAATACTGTATTGACCATCCCGAGGAGATCAGCAAACTGGCTAAGGTGAAGGCCCAGGTTTCAGAAGTCAAAGGTGTTATGATGGAGAATATTGAGAAGGTGAGTGGTGTTATGATTTAGTTATATGGGATTCCGCGAACTCAATAACAAACGAAAATATATACAGTCATACATTACTATAATCTTTATTATATTTCCATATGTATCACAATGTTATTGCTGCTTTTCCTCACTTCAGTTTTGCAATTTGCTTAACATCAATCCCGGGAGGCATATATTAATACGTGTACTGTGAGATGCAGTGTAGATAAGTTTCTGAGTTTATGTTATCAATTTTTTTAGTAAAATACATATATTTTTCGTGTATAGAAGAATAAAGTTAGTTGAAAAGAAGGTAAAGTGGTGGGACCTCTCAATATTTAATAATAGATTTGAGATAGTGGAGGAAAGTAGTGGGTGTAATAGTGTTTATTTAATATAAAAAAGAGTATAAATTGAAGAAGTAGTGGGTGTAATAGTGAAAAGTAGTGTTCAAAAATATTAAGTATAATAGGTTCATTCTTTTTGGGACGTCCCAAAAAGGAATAAGGGTCATATAAAATGGGACGGAGGGAGTAACTGATATGAGTTTAAGTTTGGTTTGTTTATGAAGCCATATAGATGAATAATGAAATTTTCGTGTATAGAAGAAGAAGCTAGTCAGCCTGATTAAGTTTTGGAAATGAATTGAGAATGTAATTAGGTAACTGAAGCTGAAAGAACAGTTGTTCAATAAACATAGAGATATAATTGAATTTTTGCTGAAGGTTGCTGAATGGGATATTCATTGTACACTTGCAATTTGTTTTTAATTATAGGTTTTAGATCGTGGAGAAAAGATAGAGCTTCTGGTGGACAAGTCTGAGAACCTTCATCAGCAGGTCAGTTTTGTTGCTTTTACTATACATGTGTTGTGTTCGTGCATGTGCGTAATTGTGCCAAAGTTGCAAATATTTAGAAGATGCTCTTTAGACTGGCACATTGCTCCCGAGTTTGTTAAAGGAGGGAAGCAGAGTAATAGAGACGGAATTAGAAAAAGAATAAAAGAAATTACCCTCACTTGCTCCCGAGCTTTATTAAAATAGAGTGAAACTACTATCGTTTGGGAGCAATGAGTTAGAAGGAACGAAAATAAAAGAGAGACTAGTTACAAACACAAAAAAAAAGAAAAGAATATGGTTATTTTGCTAAATTAATAGAAACCTAACTTCCTTCCCTTACATCCCAATCTGGAGTGTAGTGTTTGGATGATAATTCCTATAATTTGCTCTCTTTGTCCTTGCTTTTGATCTTAAAGAAAAATTCAGGAGCATGAAGTGCACTGGAAATTTTATAACTTGCTTTCTCTTCATCTGCTTTCTTTGCATATTCAAACTCATGAGCAGGGTAGGGTGTAAGATTTATCCAGAATCACTGCAATGCTGCAAGTACAATTGATATACATCTTTTTAATTCTTGAACATTTAGGAATTGATAAATTTCAAGCCTAGAGCTGGAGATCATGTTTGTTCAACAATCATTTATCATTTGAACTTAACTCTTGGCACTTGTCAAACAATTTGGCTCCTCAAGTGCTATTGTCTCTCTTCTGCACTTGGTTTGCAACATAGTGCTTACAATCTTCATAATATATCTGAAACAGGCTCAGGACTTCAGAAGTGCAGGCACACAAATCCGCAGAAAAATGTGGTTTCAGAATATGAAAATAAAGCTGATAGTGCTGGGTATTCTGATTGCTTTGATCCTCATCATAGTGCTCTCTGTGTGTCATGGTTTCAACTGTTGAAATTGAGCTGCACCTCTTTCCGGAGAACTCATTGGAAGAAGCGACCAAGTACTGATTTCGTCAAAGCTTTGTAGTTTAATGCTGAATATATGTGTGTTAATATCTTTTGTATGTAGCAAGGAACCATTCACCTAAAAATTTGCTGCAAAGACAGCTGGTCTGCAAGAACTTGCTAAAATGTTCTTAGTATAGAAAGGTTGCGCAAGTCGAAGTACTTTGATAAAGATGCTTTTTTATGTCAAATCCTAAAGTGTTGGCAATATTTGCTATTCGTACATAAAAATCCTGGAGTTTATGATATAATGTGATTGTAGATTTTATTATTTAACTGTTCATATATGTAAAGTGTCTATGAAAAATGTTTTAAATCACCCCATCTTGCAGAAGTAGGGCATCATGAAGCTGCAAACAGCAATTAGATTATAAGAGTCCTGGAGCTAAACTGATTATTAGATTACTAACGATGATGATCTTAATGATGGCGGGGGCAGGGATGATAGTACCGAGTCTGACGATTGATGTGATATGAGTGCTCCGTCGTGATATTGTCTCTTGTGACGTTCTTGTTATTAGGGGTTAAATTTAGTATTGGTGAACTTAGTATGAATGATGTATGTGTTTCTAAGTTTTACTTGCGATTTAAATTTTACTTGTGGATGTTTGTATGACCATCTAAGTTTTTGTAGTATGGCTTAAACTTTTGCATGTGAATGATTATGGATTTATGTTGTAATCTATGTAAACTATGGTATTTTGATTTGTGTATCATTCTGTTTTGGGGTGTTTAGTTATATGGTTGATTGTTGATTATGATGTTGGATTACATTACACATTGTATGTGATTTGGAATGCGTAATTAGACAATTTTTGAATTTAATTTGGATGTTGAAAATGGCTGCAAACCAGAAAATTAGCGAAAACTGTTTTTTGGGTAGACCAACTTACAAAAAATGGCTGCAAATCAGAAAATTAGCGGAAACTGTTTTCTGGGTTGACCAACTTACGACGACAATTCAATCATAAATACTAGGTTCATACCTACCTACTTACGACAATTCATCATTCATATTCCGTTGTAATGTGGCATTTTAATATTTTTTTTATAAATTTAATTTCATTAAACAAGTGGGTCCCACTAAATGTACGATGCCTAAGCTCATTGTTAGTGGGTATTTATTTTAATTAAGGTGGATCCCATTGTTAAGATACGTTTTCCGTCGTAAGAAATAAAGAAATGACAATATATTCCATCGTTTGTTATATTTTATTACAGAAGTGGGTCCCGTAATTCAAGCTTACGACATAAGTTTAATTTGTGATAAAATGTGAACTTTTTCCTTAATCAAAAGCGAAAGAAATTTTCCATCTATTATATTATATATCTAATACACCAACAGGGGTTTCCCTGAGCAAATTTATTCATAGGCTCGGACCCTCCGAACCTCACTCCAAACCTAACTCTAAATATTTGTAAAAACAATGTTATTCAAAGGATTCAAACCCATGACCTTGCATAATTAATGCAACACCTTAACCAGTTGAGATATGTGAACATTTGAGCTTATATTAAAAATCATTATCTACATACATAAACACATATATACATACATACGTACATAATTATTAATTATACTACACATACATAAATAAATATACATGTATACGTACATACACACATACATACATACATACATACATACATACATACATACATACATACACTACATACATAATTATTAATTATACATACATAAACATAAATAATTATACATGCATATGTACATACACACATACATACATACATACATCCATACATACATACATAATTATTAATTATACATGCATAAGTACTATATACATACATACATACATACATTTATGTTGTATAATCTATTAATATTTCATTATTTGTAATATATTAATTGTTGTATAATTAATATGCATATTTATATATACAAAGACATGTATAAACATAAATACATACATATATAAATTTATGTGGATATATATATAATAATATACTATAATATTATATACATACATACATGCATACATACTATATAACATACATACATACATACATACATACATACATGCATGCATGCATACATACATACATACATTTATATTGTATAATCTATTAATATTTCATTATTTGTAATCTATTAATTGTTGTATAATTAATATGCATATTTATACATACATACACATGTACAAACATAAATACATACATATATATATTTTTGTGGATATATAACAATGTACTATAATCTTATATACATACACATACTACATATTTTTGTTTATATGTATTAATTTGTAGATAAATCTCAGTTGGCTTAACTCAGATAATGTATAATTATTAATTAGAATGTATATTTGTAGATAATTATTAATTATACATGCATACGTACGTACATACATACATACATATATACATATATACATACATACATTCATACATACATAGTTACATACATACATGCATACATACATATATACATACATACATACATACATACATACATACATACATACATATATGCATAGTTATGTTGTATTTATATATGTATGTATGTATATATGCATACATACATATATACATACAACATAACTATTAATTATACATGCATACGTACATGCATACATACATACATACATACATACATACATACATACATATAATATATACATACATTTATGTTGTATAATCTATTAATATTTCATTATTTGTAATCTATTAATTGTTGTATAATTAATATGCATATTTATACATACATACACATGTACAAACATAAATACATACATATATAAATTTATGTTCATATATAATAATCTGCTATAATATTATATACATATATACATACATACTGTATAGCATACATACATACATACATACATACATACATACATTTATGTTGTATAATCTATTAATATTTTATTATTTATAATATATTAATTACTGCATAATTATACATACATAAACTTGTACAAACATAAATACATATATAAATTTATGTGGATATGTTATAATGTACTATAATATTCACTAACATATACCATATCTTATTAATCATTTTAGATCTACTTTAATTATTTACGAATTAAATATTACAAAAAATATCCCAATACAAAAAAAACCTTCATGCCTATGTAAGTATAATACAAACTTGTATTAACATTAACTATCGTAAAACTCATCAATCACATCTTTAATACGTAAACGCATAAAATAATATAACAAATATATATATATATATATATATATATATATATATATATATATATATATATATATATATAATAGAGCAAATGGGGGGTTCCATGAGCAAATTTATGTTAGAAAATGGGGTTTTTGGAGCATAATTATTTTATGTTCTTGAAGTTAATTCCGGTTTTTAACATTTGGAAATTATTCCTTGCTATGAGGACTTAAATTTTCATATATGGATCTAAGTAATTTTCTTAGTGAAATCCATAGAGAAATGAAGTTGAAGTTAGTAGCTTGAAAGAGCTTGAAAACAAGAGTGTGTTTTGTCCCACATTGAAATGAATAAAGGGGGATGTTGGCTTTATATTGAATCACACACATGGGTAGTGTACAACTACTAAGGTGTATGATGGTGCATGGTGTTACTGTGTGCTCCACGCGCACACACACACACACACGCGCGCGCCGCCGCCGCCCGCCCCGCCACGCCACGTCTCGTCTCGACTCGGCTCGGCTCGGCTCGGTCGAAGGGCGATTTGGGCGAATGTCTCGGCGTCTCGCGTACGCGAGGCGACCTGGGCGAGGGATTTTATTCGTGATTGATTTAATATTTTAATTAAAATATATTTATCAATTGGGCTGGGTTGTCTTATCAGTTGGGCTGGGCTGGACCAGATTTGTTGGACTAAAAATCGGATGGACTAGTTGGGCCTTGTAACTGATGTATTCGAAATATATATATATATATATATAGAATGAACCTGGACGTGATAATATATTCGGTTAATATATTAAAACTGATACTGATATGTGTGGATTATATGTATAACGTAACTGTCGAATTAATGTTATATCAGCCGTTTTATTAAATTAATTCAGACGTTACAGCCGTTTCGTTTTATTAATTGGGCAGTTACGTTTCTTACATTAAAGCTGGTGGCACCAGTTACACTTAGCCTCTCCTATAAATAGAGAGCTAAGTTGCTGGTTTATACACACCATACATTCTCCCTTCACTCTACATTCTCCTCTCTCCCTCTGTATTCTGCAGTAGTACTGTTAGTGTTATTCCGGCCAACCGAGGTACCAGTCGCTGTTGAGCATCGCCGGTTGCTGTGAACTCTTTGCTCGTTGCTGTTTTATCCTGGGAAAGATATTGCAAGCATCCTAACACACAGTAAGTAAGGGGCAATATACTTTTCAAGAACAGTCAGTGCTTCGTACAAGTGCTGGCGACTCAGCTGTTCGGTTTTATATTTTTACCACTGTTCTTAGCATCTTCTCCGATTATGTATTCAGTTCGACCTACAGTTTCTGGTACGCATGCTAATCTTCTGTTGTTATTACAGTTTCTAATTTGCATATGTTTTACCTTCATGATTTGTTTCGCGAATCGTTACTGTGGCCTTGCCTTGTTAAATTTCTTATGTAACTGCCTCGTTATAATACTTCTAATTTCCATCAATCTTGAAAAGTATATTAGTTACATAATATTTAGAGTAATGACTGGCGAAACTGAAATTCCTGCTAGTGGTGCTGATGGTAGTTCGAGTGCAACTGTTGGGGTCATTGATTGGACCACGTATAGTTTTCCACAACCAGTTGAGTTAACTGGTCTACCCGAGAAGTTCAACGGTGGCGTTGGCTTCTCTCGTTGGCAGAAGAGGATGAAGCTGTGGTTAACTGTGAAGGGTCTTTGGCCCGTCATGGAGTATGAGAAGCCGGTGGTGATTCAAGGAAATGCTGAAACGGTTAAGGCTTTAGCGAAGTGGGCTGAGAAGGATGGGGTTGCTAGGGCAGCCATTTTGGCTGCTCTAACCAACACATTGTTTGATGTGTATTCTTCTGATGCCTACACCGCAAAACTCTTATGGGAGAAGCTGGACCAAACCCACAATACTGACTCACAAGGTCTGGAAAAGTATTCGGTGGCTAGGTTCCTTGAGTTCAAGCTGGTGGACAACAAGTCGATGACGGAGCAAGTGCATGAGTTCGAGATGTTGGTGCATGCTTTGAAGGAGTCTGGTATGGACCTCCCTGAAAAGTTCAAGGTTATGAGCGTGATTGAAAAGCTTCCGAAGTCTTGGGAGGAGTTTTCTCTCTCCCTGAAAAGACAGAAAGGAGAGATCACCTGGACCAACCTTATGCTAGACATCTCGGTTCAAGAACAACACAAGTCCAAACAGGGACATGTGATGCCCACTGAGCATGGTAGTTCAAAGGTAAATGTTGCAACTGTAGGTCAGAAACGTAAGAACTTTGCTAAGAAACCTAATAGTAATAAACCTAAGAACGACAAGGACAAGGTCAAGAAACCCAAGGCGAACAAACCATGTTGGTCTTGTGGGCAGGTTGGGCACTGGAGTAAGGACTGCCCTACAAAGAAAGCAAAGAAAACCGAAGTGGTAGCACAAGCGAATGCTGTGCTTGGAACCACAAGTGGGCCTGTAGTGAACATGGTTGTTGGTGAGGTCGCGGCTTCTGAAACCAACATGGACCGGTATGTATCCTACAACCCTTTAATATTTTCCACATATCTGTCAAATGAATGGTTGATCGATACTGGTGCTAATGTGCATGTTTGTGCTGACATTAGTCTGTTTGTATCTTATCAACAGAGTCATAGCTTGACAGTGACGATGGGGAATGCGAGTGCTGCTCAAGTGCATGGAGTAGGAAACGTGGACCTGAAGTTCCCTTCGGGGCGTGTTCTATCTCTAACTCGAGTGCATCATGTTCCCGACATGCGTAGAAATATAATAAGTGGAAGCTGTTTAGTTTCTAATGGTTTTGAAATTTCGTTGAAATGTAATAAAGTAGTTCTTATTCACACTGGTACTTTCTTTGGCAAGGGTTACTTGTCGAATGGTTTATTTGTAATAAATGCTGAACCCGTTTTGGGATCTTTAGTTAATAATATTTCTGTTGTTAACTGTGTTGAATCCGCAAATTTATGGCATGCTAGACTTGGTCACTTAAATTTTGGTGCTCTTAAAAATATGATGAACTTAGAGTTGATTCCAAAACACACTATAGAAAAGAATTCTAAATGTCAAGTATGTGTGTCTGCTAAACATATAAGGAAACCTTTTCATAATATTGTTAGGGATTCAGACTTGTTAGATTTAGTACACACTGATATTTGTGAATTTGGTGGTGTGTTGACTAAGGACCAGTTTAGGTACTTCATTACCTTTATAGATGATAGTAGTAGATACTGTTATGTTTATTTACTTAGACATAAGGATGAAGCACTTAGTAAATTCATTATATATAAAACTGAAGTAGAAAAACAAACTAGTAAGGTACTTAAAAGGTTGAGATCTGATAGAGGTGGTGAGTATATGAGTAACGCTTTTAATGAATTTTGTGCAAGCAATGGTATAGTTCATGAAGTTACCCCACCATACACACCTGAGTCTAATGGGGTTGCTGAACGAAAGAACAGAACATTTAAAGATATGATTAATAGTATGCTTATTAATTCTGGGTTGCCTAAATACATGTGGGAAGAAGCTCTGAATACGGCTTGCCATATTCTGAATAGAGTTCCTCTGAAACACATGGATAAGACACCGTATGAGTTATGGAAAAGCAAGAAGACTAGTCTTAAGTATCTTCGTGTGTGGGGGTGCCTTGCTAAGGTACTTGTCCCTGAACACAAGAGAAAGAAACTAGGTCCGAAGACTGTTGATTGTATCTTTCTGGGCTATCTTGAGACCACTACAGCTATGAGATTTTTAGTATTAAAATCTGACATAGATGGTATAGTGGCAAATACGATAGTTGAGTTTCGTGATGCTACATTCTTTGAGGATGTTTACCCTATGAAGACTGGTATGCCTCAAGATACTTCTAATGAAGATCCTACTCACACATCAAGTTCTATTCCTGATCATGTGGAAAAGATGACAAATGTGGGGGCGGAACCCAGTAGTAGCTCTACTCCTAAGGAGTTAGAGGAACCACGAAGGAGTAAGCGTGCAAAGGTAGTCAAGGATTTCGGAAGTGATTTTATCACTTACAATGTCGAGGACGAACCTTTAACTTTCCGACAAGCTATGGATTCTTCAGAGTCTAGGCACTGGAAGGGCGCTGTAAAGAGTGAAATTGACTCTATTGTTTCTAACGGAACATGGGAGTTAGTTGATCTCCCTCCTGGGTGTTCTACTATCGGGTGTAGATGGATTTTTAAAAGGAAGTTGAACCCTGACGGATCAATAGATAAGTACAAAGCTAGACTGGTAGCTAAGGGTTTTAAGCAAAAAGAGGGCATTGATTACTTTGACACATACTCTCCTGTAGCTAGGATGACAACAATCCGAATGCTTGTAGCATTGGCTTCCGTACATGGTCTTATCATCCATCAAATGGATGTAAAGACAGCTTTTCTTCATGGTGAACTTGAAGAAGAGATTTATATGGATCAGCCTGAGGGATTTGTTGCATCTGGTAACGAAAGGAAAGTATGTAAGTTGATCAAATCCATCTATGGCTTGAAACAAGCTCCTAGGGATTGGCATAAAAAGTTTGATGAAACTATAGTGCCGTTCAGTTATGATATTAATGATAGTGATAAGTGTGTCTACACCAAAGTTAAAGGTAGTGAGTGTGTCATCTTGTGCCTATATGTAGATGACATATTACTGTTTGGAACCAATATTGAGATTATTAACGAGACGAAAGCTTTCTTGAAAAGGCATTTTGAAATGAAGGATATGGGTGAGGCTAGTGTGATTCTTGGTCTCAAGCTGACTCAGTCAGCTGAGGGAATAACTTTATCGCAGTCTCATTATATAGAGAAATCTATACTTGAGAAATATGGTTATTCACAGTGTAGAATCGCTAGTACACCCTATGATCCTAAAGTTGCCCTTGTTAAGAATACTTCAGGAGTTCCTGTGTCTCAGTTAAGGTATTCTCAGATTATAGGGAGTTTGCAGTATCTTGCTAACTGTACTAGACCAGATATTTCATATTCTGTGTCTAAGTTGGCTAGATACACAAGCTGTCCAAATAGAACTCATTGGGATGCTCTTGATAGAGTACTAAGATATCTGAAAGGCACAATGTACCTAAGTTTACACTATAGGAGATTTCCTGGTGTACTTGAGGGGTACAGTGATGCAAGTTGGATAGCTAAGAAGTCTGGTTCCAATGGAGTGACTGGATACGTGTTCACCTTAGCAGGTGGAGCAATATCCTGGAAGTCAACCAAACAGACTATAGTAACTCGGTCTACTTTTGAGGCTGAGTTGTGTGCGCTTGATGCCACGGGGTCGGAGGCTGAATGGTTACACGGACTTATGTCTGCGATACCTGTAGTAAGCAGACCACTTCCTGCGATTGCTATTCATTGTGATAGTAAAACAACTATCGACAAGATTAGCAGTAGAAAGTATAATGCTAAAACAAAGAGACACATCCAAGTTAGACTAAAGTCTATAAGGGGTTTAGTGTCTGATAGGATTATAGCTGTAGAGTTCATAGGAACTCAGAATAATATAGCTGATCCTTTAACTAAAGGACTGGAACCTGCAGTGGTCCTTAAGTCGAGGTTGGGGATGGGGCTGTCAACCCATCGTAGTTCATCATCAGTGGGAACCCAATGCACATGAGAGGAGATCCCTCGAAGTGCATTCAATGTGGTAATAACAAGCTGTAAGGATGAATTGGTAGTACCTTTACTACATAGATGATACTGTTTGTATCTGAGTCTATCCCCTGTGAACCTAGAAGGTACTGATACTGCTAGTAAGCAAGAGTTATCATAACTCTGAATGGGGTCAAGTCATTCGACGAGATGGTAGCAGTACATCTCTGGAGATGCCCAGCTAAGCGAATGTAATTGTGTGGTCGCAATTAGAGGAAAGGGTTATTCCTTGAAGCATTCGACGAACAGGATCGAGACAAGACCATTAATGTCTCAAAGCCGTAGATTGGCACCATAGCCTTTGATTTGTCGTCGTCTATGGAACATGATTACATCAAACGGATTAAGATTCAAGGTGAAACATTCCATCTGAATCCGGTAGTCATAGAAGTAGGGGACTCAGGAGGGTTCAAACCCGGAAGGGTACCGACTCTGAAAAACAAGTCATGATGAAAAACCTTGAAGCATTTCTGTATGGATTTGTGGGGGATTGTTAGAAAATGGGGTTTTTGGAGCATAATTATTTTATGTTCTTGAAGTTAATTCCGGTTTTTAACATTTGGAAATTATTCCTTGCTATGAGGACTTAAATTTTCATATATGGATCTAAGTAATTTTCTTAGTGAAATCCATAGAGAAATGAAGTTGAAGTTAGTAGCTTGAAAGAGCTTGAAAATAAGAGTGTGTTTTGTCCCACATTGAAATGAATAAAGGGGGATGTTGGCTTTATATTGAATCACACACATGGGTAGTGTACAACTACTAAGGTGTATGATGGTGCATGGTGTTACTGTGTGCTCCACGCGCACACACACACACACACGCGCGCGCCGCCGCCGCCCGCCCCGCCACGCCACGTCTCGTCTCGTCTCGACTCGGCTCGGCTCGGCTCGGCTCGGCTCGGCTCGGCTCGGTCGAAGGGCGATTTGGGCGAATGTCTCGGCGTCTCGCGTACGCGAGGCGACCTGGGCGAGGGATTTTATTCGTGATTGATTTAATATTTTAATTAAAATATATTTATCAATTGGGCTGGGTTGTCTTATCAGTTGGGCTGGGCTGGACCAGATTTGTTGGACTAAAAATCGGATGGACTAGTTGGGCCTTGTAACTGATGTATTCGAAATATATATATATATATATAGAATGAACCTGGACGTGATAATATATTCGGTTAATATATTAAAACTGATACTGATATGTGTGGATTATATGTATAACGTAACTGTCGAATTAATGTTATATCAGCCGTTTTATTAAATTAATTCAGACGTTACAGCCGTTTCGTTTTATTAATTGGGCAGTTACGTTTCTTACATTAAAGCTGGTGGCACCAGTTACACTTAGCCTCTCCTATAAATAGAGAGCTAAGTTGCTGGTTTATACACACCATACATTCTCCCTTCACTCTACATTCTCCTCTCTCCCTCTGTATTCTGCAGTAGTACTGTTAGTGTTATTCCGGCCAACTGAGGTACCAGTCGCTGTTGAGCATCGCCGGTTGCTGTGAACTCTTTGCTCGTTGCTGTTTTATCCTGGGAAAGATATTGCAAGCATCCTAACACACAGTAAGTAAGGGGCAATATACTTTTCAAGAACAGTCAGTGCTTCGTACAAGTGCTGGCGACTCAGCTGTTCGGTTTTATATTTTTACCACTGTTCTTAGCATCTTCTCCGATTATGTATTCAGTTCGACCTACAGTTTCTGGTACGCATGCTAATCTTCTGTTGTTATTACAGTTTCTAATTTGCATATGTTTTACCTTCATGATTTGTTTCGCGAATCGTTACTGTGGCCTTGCCTTGTTAAATTTCTTATGTAACTGCCTCGTTATAATACTTCTAATTTCCATCAATTTATTCATATAAAAAGTCATATTTACCTCTACTAATTATATCTATGTTATATTTCCGGGGGCTATTTAGGTATTGCAACACTAACATATTTATTACATATATAATAATAACTGATATGAACTAATATGCATTTATTATTATGTAATTAATACTTGAATATATCTGTGCATCCATCCATGTTAACTCTATATATTTATATTTCGAAGTACGGTTTTGATTTAACATTGACCAATTTATTACATATCGCTTAAGTTTATTTTAACAAAACAAAAGATAGCGTAAAATATAAAATAGATTTAATTTAACCAGAATTATAATTTGCATGTCACGATCGGGTATTGCATAAATTCTATTTACTCAGAACAATTGCTACAAAGATATGAACAATCGAAGATATCAACAAATCAATCCTACGTGATTACGAATAATTCATAAATTTGTAATCTAGAGCATGCCCGTGCCTTGCACGGGTTACAAAGCTAGTTATAATTAAACCATTTACGACAATTTGAATGCAAAAAATTGTCGTAAATAGCCTAGATTCTGGTAGTGTTTCTTATGTTTTTCTTAGAACTAACTTGGTTTTTCAATTTTTTCAGTCTTACCTTGCAAACATGGCGAATATGTTATGTTCAGGGGATCAAGAAACGATGATATTATCATTCTATTTTTTTTCCTTTTAGATGTCATGATTTGGACACCGCTAATATTGATTCTACTTGAACGCTGCTCATTTTTATGATTCGCCATAAGTTTCAAAATGTTTTAGGTAAGATAAATTATTGGTACCTTAATATACATATACATTGCATATTTTTATAAATTTATATATAAAGAATTCGAAAATTTGGAACCCTTGAACACTGAAATCCTAGATGTAAATTTTGCTTTGTTACAAAGAGGACAATCCTTGTCCCATCTCTTTCAACCTTTTGTGTTTCATAAAGTAAAGATTGCATCTGTTATTTTTCACTATTTAAAGTGTGACCTACTTTGAGAAGACAAATTCTGTTGAATCCCTATGTTGCACGGAGACGGGTACGGGAACATATACCGGTACGGGGAAGGGGACGGAAAACGGCAACTATAAAATTTTAGGGTAGGGGACGGCATTTAATATATTAATATAATAAAATTATTAATATATAAAATAGAGGCAATATTCAACATTCAAAAGATTTTACATAAAAAACGTTGTTCATTCTCAAATATTAGATATCAAGTCATTCTCCATCTCAGGCTCATCAAGTGAAAGTTCTGCAAACTCCAAAAATTCAACATCTTTAAGAGAATCAAAGGTATCTCCACCAACATCCCACAACTTGCTCTTCTCAGATTCATATTGTTCAGAATTCCTGGACAAAAGACGGAGATTGTTGTGATTGAAAACCAAATCTTCAGCACGGCTAGGATTCAACTTATTCCTCCTAAGTGAGTGAATAAAGGCGTATGTACTCCAGTTTCTTTCACAACAGGAGGAAGAAGCAGGTTGTCCAAGCAATAAGAGAGAATAAGAAGATGTAGAGAATAAGAGAGATTGAGAGAGGCGTGATATAAAAGACTAAAAGAGAAGGCGGCTGCTGAACAATGAACAAACGACTGATTAACATGTAGGGTTTTTATTTTAAGTGGGGACGGGTATTTTAGTATTTTCAGTCCGGGAAATGTCCCCAAAACAGAGACGCCATCCCCAAGCCGTCCCCGTCACGTCCCCGAGACGTCCCCAAATTTCGGTACGTGACCCCGGAGGCGTCCCCGTGCTACATAGTTGAATCCAATACCAAAAAATCGATCATTAGATAATCCTGGGCTTTTATGCACATGCTCCCTCTGTCCCAAAATACATGTTCCTTTTGAAAAATGAATTTGTTCCATTTTACATGTCCCTTTTTTTCTTTCAATGCAAATTAAAAGTAATTTTCCAAAACTATCCATACATTTATTATATCTAAAATTTGACTTTTTTCAAACTTAACATTATTATCATTTTTCAATGTATTAATTAAGGGTATTAGTTGGGAAATTTTATCCAACTAACTTTTTTCTTAATATGTATGCTTTTTAGAAAAGGGACATGTCCCATTTTACCTGTCCCTTTTGTTAAAAACATACTTATTAAGATAAAGGTTAGTTGGATAAAATTTTCCAACTAATACCCTTATTTAATACATTGAAAAATGATAATAGAGTTTCAGTTTGAAAAAGTCAAATTTTAGATATAATAAATGTAGGGATAGTTTTGTAAAACTACCCTTAAATTTGCATTGAAAGGAGAAAAGGGACATCTAATTTGGGACAAATTTATTTTTCAAAAGATACATGTATTTTGGGACGAAGGGAGTACTTTCCTAATCATTTTGTGTTTTGGGAAATCACAATTCGCATGTTAAACTTTGGAAAAATTGAGCAAACCGTTTTGGAGCTATTTAACGAAGATACGAAAGTCTTATAAACTCACTTTCACATGCTTTTGCATGCTGCCTCCAGTATATGTTTTTGTATTGTAGAATATATGCTGAGATTATAAAGAGAGAAGAGAGAAATCAGTTGAGGTAGAAGGGAGGAATTGTATATTGTTGTGTGTCTTACAATAGAGGAGAACACTCTCATTTATAGGCTGCATCTCTAGCCATTTACATCATGGATTACATCATAAATTAGGCAACCTAAAAACCTACAAAAGTTGAATAGTCTACCTACCTAATTTGCATATGTAATCAATTACATCACTAACTTGCATATGTAATCAATTACATCACTAATTTAACACTCCCCCTCAAGTTGATGCATATATATCACTCATGCCCAACTTGCCAATAAGTGGATGTAACATTTTCTTGACCAACCCCTTAGTCAATACATCGGCTAGTTGATCTTCTAATCGTACAAAGTGAATGCTAATGATATCACTATTAATTTTTTCTTTGATAAAATGCCGATCAATATCAATATGTTTAGTCCGATCATGTTGAACTGGGTTGTGTGCAATATTAATGGCAGCCTTGTTGTCACAATACAACTTCATTGGATTCCCAGATGAAAGGCCTAATTCCTGTAAGAGAAGTCCTATCCATAACAATTCACGCACTCCTTTAGCCATAGCTCTATACTCTGCCTCAGCACTAGATAACGCAACAACAGATTGTTTCTTGCTTCGCCAAGTAACTAGGTTACCTCCAACAAACGTACAATATCCTGAAGTGGAACGTCTGTCATCTAGACAACCAGCCCAATCAGAATCGGTATAGCCCTCAATCTCGAGATGATTGTTTTTAGTAAACATCATTCCTTTTCCAGGAGCAGTCTTAGGATACCTTAATATCATATAAACTGCATCCAAATGTGGTTGACGAGGATCATGCATATATATACTTACAATTCCCACGACATATGCTATATCTGGTCGTGTATGTGAAAGATAAATTAGTCTTCCAACCAATCTCCGATATTGGGGTCTATCGACAACGTCACCTGTTTCTCCGCAAAGTTTATGATTCGCTTCTATAGGAGAATCTGCAGGTCTACATCCCAACATACTTGTTTCATTTAAAAGGTCAAGTGTATACTTCCGTTGTGAAAGGAAGATACCACCTGGATTTCTGGAGACTTCAATGCCAAGGAAATATCGTAGTTTTCCAAAATCCTTCATCTCAAATTCGGAGGCAAGTCTCCGTTTAACATCTGCAATCTCACATGTGTCGTTGCCAGTGATCACAATATCATCAACATAAACAATCACGACTGTGATATTTTCCCCTTCTTTTTACAAACATTGTGTGATCCGAATTGCTCTGTTTATAGTCAAATTTAACCATTGCTCTTTGAAATTTGCAAAACCAAACTCTTGGAGACTGCTTCAACCCATAAATAGTCTTCTTCAATTTGCATACTTTCCCAATGGTTGCGGCTGTAGAAAATCCAGGTGGGATATCCATGTAGACCTCTTATTGTAGGTCTCCATGTAAGAATGCATTTTTTACATCCAACTGTTGAAGTTCCCATCCAAGATTTGCTGCACATGAAATAAGGACTCGAATAGAAGCCATTTTTGCCACTGGAGCAAAAGTTTCCTGATAATCAATCCCATAAGACAGAGTATACCCTTTCGCCACAAGTCTTGCTTTGTACCTATCAATCAACCCATTAGGTTTTTGTTTCACAGTAAACACCCATCTGCATCCTACTACCTTTCTTTCAGCAGGAAGATGAGTTAACTCCCAAGTGTCATTATGTTTCAATGCATTCATTTCTTCTATCATGGCATCTTTCCATTTAGGATCACATAAAGCATCCTGCCAAATATGTGGAACAGAAACACTAGACAAGGATGACACAAAAGCAAGTCAAGATGGAGATAATGCATTATAAGATACAAAGTTTGAGATAGGATGGTTAGTGCAAGAACGTACACCCTTTCTTATAGCAATATGAAGATCTAGGGTAGGATCAAGAGTATTACCATTTTCTGGCTCAAACATAGGAGATGCAGGATTTGTCTCGAGGTCGGAGGTCTCTGGATGCGGTAAAGTGGTGATATCTTTATTTTTCCGCCTAGAATATGTAATCAAATCTGGCATATCCAACCTATTTAGAACATCTGACTCATTACTCGTATGTGGAGGAATAGATAACTTGTTTGAGCTAGTGTTTGGAATAGGTATATTCATGAACGGAAGTGACTGTGGCTCACTATCAAGGAGACTGTGATCTGACTCATTTGTTTCATTATCAAGACTATGTCTGTTTATCTCCCCCTGAAGCAAAGAGGAGGAGCCAGGAGAGAAATAAGAAATGGACTCCCAGAAAGTAACATCGAAACTGACAAATACCCGACGTGAGGGAGGATAATAACATTTATATCCTTTCTGAGTGGGGGAATATCCAATGAAAACACATCTGAGGGCCCGAGAATCAAGCTTATCTAGAGAGGGTGCATGATTATGAGCAAAACATACAATCCCAAATACCCGAAGAGGAAGTGGATGAGAAGAGGGTGCAGGAACACATGACAACGGTGTTTTGAATTTTAGAACCTTGGTAGGAAGACGGTTGATAAGATATGCAGCAATCATGACTGCCTCTCCCCAAAGATATTTGGGAACATGCATGGTTAACATAAGAGACCGTGCAACCTGTGTTAAATGACCAATTTTCCTTTCGGCTACCCCATTTTGTTGAGAAGTTTAAACACACGTAGTTTGATGAATAATACCACATGTGTCCAAACATCATGTAAATGGCTAGAGATGCAGCCTATAAATGGGGGTGTTCTCCTCTATTGTAAGACACACAACAATATACAATTCCTCCCTTCTACCTCAACTGATTTCTCCCTTCTCTCTTTATAATCTCAGCATATATTCTATATTCTAAGATGGTATCAAATCATGTTTAGTTTCTAAGGGAATAACACTGCCCACACAAACACAGATTCTACAAAAAAAAACTGCTATAAACATCACCCATTCTGTCCAGAAATTCTGCCCAGAAAACACACCAGATTCAGCCTAGAGTCTGTCAAATTCTGCCCAGAAAACACACCAGATTCTGCCCAGATTCATGGCTGAGGTTGTTGACGATACGAAAAGATTACTACTACAAGTAGTAGAAAATCTGGATTTTACGGAACTCCGTATGTAAATCCTAAGTTCAATAGGAAGAATTTTATGGAATGGTCCAAAGCTTGTACAATGGCACTAAAGTCTCATAAAATGATGAAATACATCAATGGGAAAGCTAAACAACCTTTGGAAGAAGATCCTACTTTCGATGATTGGGATTCTGAAAATGCCATGGTGTGTTTATGGTTATCTAACTCTATGGAGGTAGATATTCGAAAAAGCTATATCTTGATTGATGCCGCTGAAGACGTGTGGAATTTTCTCACTCGGGCTTATTCCTTTTCCGGGAATGTAGCAAGCGGTTTGAGGTAAAGCGGAAGATGTGGGCATTGACTCAAGGAAGCTGCACACTAGCTCAGTATTATCCTGAGCTAACATCATTATGGAGTGAATTTGGACACTACACTATATTTGAGTGTAAAACTATTGAAGATCAAGAAAAATATTAGAAGATGATCACTGAAGAAAAAGTGATGAAATTTCTTGATGGATTGTCGGATGAGTATGATTCAATTAAAAACCAACTTATCGGACAAGTTCCATTTCCTACTGTGGAAGAGGCCTATGGTCGTGTTAGGCTAGAGGAAAGCCAAAAGCAAAGTATGACCCCGATGGTCCCTTCTGATCGATCTGCACTCTTAACTAAGGATCTTCAGCAATCAGAACCAGAACAACCGGAGCATGTGTCAATAGCTTTGATTGGAGAAAGATCTATTCAATGCGACTACTGCAAAAAATTAGGCCACACTCGTGAGACATGTTTTATTCTGCACCCTCATCTTAGAATTCAAGGACGAGGAGGGCGTGGCCGAGGTGGTTACCGTGGTGTCTCATCTGGTAGAGGCCATGGTACGTAGGGGTTCCTTTAATGCTCATCATACTACTTAATGCTCATCATACTACTTCAGAATGTGAGCCTGACTCTTCAACAGGGACGATGACCGCTTCAGAGCTCAACGCCTTCCGCCAATTAATGTCACAAATCAAGACCCCTTCTTCTACAGCTAATTCTGCCCATGCAGGTATATCCTGTCACCTTACTTCTGATAAATATCCAACATCTTGGATCATTGATTCAGGAGCATCAGCACATATGACTGGAGATTTTAGTATTCTGGAATCATATCACAACAAAACAGGCAATATACGTGTTGTTAATGGAGATCTTGCACCTATACATGGACATGGCACCTCTCTTTGTCTTTCATCATCATTACCATTATCAGATGTTTTGCATGTTCTTCCTTTATCCGCAAATTTACTATCTGTCCATAGTATTACTGACAAACTCAATTGTTCGGTAACCTTTTTTTCTTCCCACTGTGTATTTCAGGATATGGCGACATGCAAGGTCCTTGGCAGTGGTAAAGTGGTCGACAGTCTCTATGTTATGGAAGGGAATTTTGTTTCTCCTTCAAATTATCATGTGTCATCTAATTCTGTTTTTGAATCATTGTATCAATGGCATAAACGGTTAGGTCATCCATCCTTTGGTGTTTTAACACATCTATTTCCAGCTTTAGTAAAACACTGTAATAAGGAAGATTGTTTTTTGTGAACCATGCGAATTGGCTAAACATAAAAGATTAACTTATCCATCCAGAAATAAAAGAAGTTCTACCTTGTTTTCTATTATTCATACTGATGTTTGGGATCCATTTAGAAATCCTACACATGATGGGTATAGGTGGTTTGTTGTCTTTGTTGATTGTTATTCTCGACTTACTTGGGTTTATCTTCTTGATAAAACTAATACGTATTTAACTATGAAGCCAAAACAATGTAAGAGACAACTCTTTTATTGATATATGTTGCTTAATTTACATTGTATGATTGTGGATGATTATATACAGCAAGGTGTTAATATGAAAAGAACATTACAGGTACTATAAATCAAGCATGAATATCTTGACCCTGACTTTCTAACAACATGAATATCTTGACTATTATAGTAGCTGTATTTTAACACCCCCCTCAAACTTAAGATGGTTGAAAAACCAACTTGAGTTTGCAATCACGAAATGAACCAGAAGGAAGAGATTTCGTGAAAATATCTGCAACATTATCTGCAATAGTGATAGCATGAAGATGAACCGTTCCTTTTGCAACCTGTTGACGGGTGAAATGACAATCAATCTCTATATGTTTAGTACGTTCATGAAAGACATCATTGTGAGCAATGTCCCTGGCACTTTTGCTATCACAGTAGATAATAGTGGCTGGAGAATGAGTTACAGTCATTTCTTCAAGTAACCATCGTAGCCAAATTAATTCCTGTGTGGTGTCAGCCAGAGCTCGATATTCTGACTCGGCACTGGATTTTAAGGCAAGGGATTGTTTCTTACAATGCCAAGAGATAAGAGAGTCACCCAGAAAGAAGCAAAATCCTGTACTGGAACATCTGGTAGTGGGATCACCACCCCAATCAGCATCAGAATAGGCATGTAACTCAAGTGATGAGTTGTATGAATAATGTAATCCATGAAAGATGGTGCCTTTGACATAACGAAGTATGTGAAGGATAGCTGTATAGTGAGGAGTGCGAGGAGCTGCCATAAATTGACTAATAATATGAACAGCATGAGCAATGTCAGGACGAGTGACAGTAAGATAAATTAGACTTCCTACCAACTGGCGATATAATGTAGGGTTGGCAAGCAGATCACCATTTTTAGAGTTAAGTTTGACCTCGTATTCCAAAGGTGTAGATGTAATCTTATTGTCGTCGATTCCAGATTTCCACAAAAGATCAGATGCATACTTAACTTGAGAAAGTGTGTATCCAGTAGGAAAGGAAGAAACCTTAAGACCCAAGAAGTAGCTTAATGAACCAAGATCTTTCATTTCAAATTGCTGACTAAGAAACTGTTTGAGATCAGATATACCTGCAGTATCATCTCTAGTGATAATCATATCATCAACATAGAGGAGGAGAAGAACAATTCCTCGATCGGTCCGTTGAATGAAGAGAGCATGATCATATGGACTAGAAGAAAATCCTAGCTCACTAATGACTTTGCTAAATTTCTCGAACCAAGCTCGAGGTACTTGTTTTAGGCCATAAAGTGCCTTGTTAAGTTTGAGCACTTGACCTGGAGAGAGATTAAAACCGGGAGGAGGTTTGAGATAAACTTCTTCATCTAAGTCGCCATTAAGGAAAGCATTTTTGACATCCATTTGCCACATATCCCACTGTTTTGATGCTCCAACAGCGAGTAAACTTCGAACCGATGTAAGACAAGCAACTGGTGCAAAAGTCTCCTCATAATCAATGCCATATTCCTGGGTAAAGCCTCTAGCAACTAGATGAGCTTTATATCTCTCAATAGAGCCATCAACATTTGTCTTAATTTTATAGATCCATCGACAACCCACGGCTGTTTTTCCAGGAGGCAAGGTAACCACATCCCAAGTGTGATTTTTGTCTAATGCCTGAAGTTCTTTTGTCATAGCCTCCTGCAAAAAGGATTAACACTTGCCTCTCTATATGTTTGAGGCTCGTGCAATGATTCTATAGTAGAATATACATGATAATCAGTAAGACGAACAGAAGGTTTTCTTACCCGAGTAGATCGATGGGCATGTTCATCTGAAGAGGATGGTAAAATGGGAGGCTCGGTACTGGAATCCTCAGACTGTCCTGCTGTAGGGATAATAGTAGATGGAGATGTTTGTGTGTGCTCAACTAAAGGATCTACTGAATGTATATCAGAAGAAGATATTGGAGATTCTACATATTCATCACTGGGATGTAGATCAATAAAACGATCTGTAAAGTGAGAAATGCTAGTAGAGGTGTCAATGTGAAGTTCTGACATAGATGAGAACATTTTATGCTCCCAAAAAGTGACATTACGAGAGACACGAAGACGTTGTGAAATAGGATCCCAACATCGGTATCCTTTCTGACCACTACCATAGCCAATAAAACAACAAAGACGAGCACGTGGTTCAAGTTTTGTCCTCTCATGTGGAGGAAGAAGAACAAAACAAGTAGAAACAAAAACCTTAAGAGAATCATATGATGGAGGTTCTTCATATAATTTTTCATAAGGAGAAACATTATTAATAACAGGAGAAGGAATCATGTTTATGGTGTGAACAGCAGTGAGTGCAGCTTCTCCCCAGAAGTATTCTGGACAAGAAGAAGAAATGAGAAGGGCTCGAATGGTGTCAAGAATGTGTCTATGTTTACGTTCAACCCGACCATTTTTTTGAGATGTGTAAGGGCAAGAACTCTGTGCAAGGGTACTATAAGAAGCTAAAAAATTTGTAAGATTAGATTCATTATATTCTTTGGCATTATCGGCACGAAAGAGTTTGATTTTCTTTTTAAACTGAGTGTGAATCATTGTGGCAAAATTTTTGTAAATTTCTCCTAATTCTGAACGATGTTTCAGGATATATATCCAAGTGAAACGAGAAAAATCATCAACAAATATCACATAATATCTCGATCCCCCCATAGTGGGGGTTGGAGAGGGACCCCAAATATCAGAATGAATAAGATCAAAAGTAGAAGATGATGTTTCATAATGAATAGGAAAAGGAAGTACGTACATGTTGTTTTGCTAGTTTACATGACACACATTCAATTTTGTCTTCACTTACACTCCCTAAGAGACCCTTAGAAACAAGATTATACAAACGAGTGGAAGATGGATGGCTTAACCGAGAGTGCCAGGTACTAGATGAAATCGCACAAGCTAGATGAGATGATGATTTTGGTAGGTAGATGAAGAGAAGTGAGCTCAAATAACTTTCCACATCTACGTCCTGTCCCAAGTGTTTGATTTGTCTGAGGATCCTGTACCTGACAACCAAAAGGGGTAAAAATAACATCAAGACCAAGATCACAAATTTGGCCAATAGAGATAAGATTAAGTGAAAGATTTGGAACAAAAAATGTGTCAGGGAGGGAAAGATCTTTAGTAGATACATTTCCGATGTGTGACACATTCAAGCTAGAACCATCTGCTGTTTGAATGGTTGGAAGAAAAGAACTCTGTGTCTTCGTGGTAGATATGGATGAATCATTTGTTATATGATTGCAACAAGCAGAATCAAAATACCAAGAATTACTTGAGGTGGCAGAGAATGCTGTGGAAGAAGAGCCGGTTTTAGATAAAACCTGTTTGAGTAAAGAAGTAAGCTCAGTAATGGATGTTGTAGGTGTAGTGTCTGATGTAGATTCAGAGGTTGCAGCAACAAAGGAGTGAGATAATTTGTTTGAATGAAATGATGGCTTTTTCTTGCAGAACTGAATCGAGTAATGACCCTTTTGATGGCAATGTTGGCATGTGTGATTGCGAAGTTTTGTACAATCCTTAGTTATGTGTCCATTTTGATGACAAAACCTGCAAAAAGGTTTGTCAAAAGTAGGTACTAGAGGTACCGCAAGGACAGTTTCAGCCATGAGGCTGGTTTTGCCAATGCCGAGTCGAGTTTCCTCGGAAATGAGTTCAGTTAAGGCACTTTCCAAAGAGGGCAGCGGAACACGGTGGAGAAGAGCAACTCTAACTGGTTCGAAATTCTGAGTGAGAGCCATTAAAAACTGGATGAGTCGTTGTTGATCACGATACGCCTGATAGAGTGTGGCATCCTCTGTGTGTAACCATTTAGGTTCAGACAAAGTTAACTGATCCTAAAATGGTTGTATTTGGGAAAGAAAATCTGCTACTGGTTGACCGGGCACTTGCTTCTGTTTACTTAAGGAATTCAAAATATGATATTGGTGAGAAAGATCAGATGTTGTGTACCGAGATGCCAATAAACCCCAAATTTCTTTTGCCATTTCGAAATTTCCGAATTGCAAATTAATTTTAGAAACAGAAGAGTTTCTAAAAAAATGTGATAGCTTGATGATTTTTGACATCCCACTCTTCAATGCGATCTTTAAACTTTGACTCAATTTCATCTTTTTCTTTGGTTGAAATCGTAAAATCACCATTTACGTATCGCCAAATTCTTTTGTCTTTAAGAAAACTACGCATAGCTTTAGACCAAGCCAAGTAGTTGGAGCCATTCAAAATTGTTTGAATTGCCGAACTACTTTCTTTTTCCATGGGGTTCAATTTGTAAGGATATGAAATTTGAGGGACTAGTATGTGTATATCACTACACCATAAAAGGCCTACGACAACATTTTTAGCCTGTGTTGCCATCAAATATGTTGCCTTTGCCATGATGCTTTTTTGCTAAGGCAACATTGTCATTTTTATGTTGCCTCAGGTAGCAAAAATATGTTGTTATAGAATAAAAGTGTTTGCATGTTGCTGTAGGTATGAAATTGTGTTGACATAATTTTATAATGAACAAAATTTTATACTTTCTACTTAAAATAAATTTTTTAACCTTTTTGCACATGAAAATTAATTTTTTTTTATAAAATAATGAAGAAATTTTTATAAAAATCAAGAATATTCATGTAAAAGTGATTATTTCATTAAAAATATTAAAACATTTTAAGGTGAATAATTTATATTTATGTTCATTAAATATTAGTAAACAAAATTTTTAAAATGATTTTTTTCTAAATATATTTTAGCATATCATTAAAATAAAAAAATTCATATATATCATTGAAAATATTTGAATATATTATTTAAGATCATGTAAAAAGAATTAAATAAATAATGAAAATTAAATTGTTTTTCCTTTTGTTCTAATAGGCAAAGGATGAAAATTTTGGGTGAAATTGTTGAGCGGCAAAAAGCCCGCCCACTCTCACTACTAAAAAAATTAGAATAGAAAAAATCTTTTTTACATAAATTTTACTGAAGCTGAGTCTTTCAATTATTTACACATCAGTTTGTGTACAAACCGTTGTGTTAATAGTTTTAAAATTTTGCAACCCGCTAAATCCCTTTGATGTTCCCCCCCTTGGAAAATTTCCCTCCCTTAACCAAAATCATGCCCCGCCTCTCAAATTTTGGTTGCCCTGCTTGTTTGTACACAAAAATTACAACTAAAGAAAGCCAAAATCATAAAAACATAAAAACAAAAGACAAAAATGATAAATCATAAAAACACAAAACCTCTCTTCCCTCTCTATCCCGTTTTCCCCAAACCCAAATCCAAGAACCCTAACTTCCAATTAGCCCGTAAATCAACTGCATCTAGGTGGAAAGAGGATTAATTCAATTGACGGTCAACTCGTAATAGTTCAACTGAAGGTCAAAATCGAATTTCAAGATGCAGTTTGTTCAACCCCATCTCTGAAAGTTCAACTACAAGCTTCGAATCGAAAGCTCAATTTGTTTACAATAGGTCATACAGCTCTAAAATCTCACCAATAGCTCAACTATAATGCGAAATTGGATTGGTTAAGCCTGTAAGAAAATGATTTCAATTTGGTTTCAAATTGAGGGTTAATTAGATTCAAAACCCTAACTTTTTTAAAGTTATTTCTTCTTCTTATTATGTGCACCGACGAAAATATGAGAAGCTGCACAAAAAGAGAGAGGACAGAAAGGCTGAAAGTATAAGACAATGACGCAAAGAAGAAGCTCAGGTCAATATCTTTACTTTTGGACTTATTTTTCAAATTTATACCTCTTTTGTTGAATCACTCACAATCAGTGTTGTGAAAAGCGCATTAAGCGGCCGCTTAAGCGGAATCGGGGGTAAAACGCCTAGCTTTTAACAAAATCGGGATTTTAAGCATTTTTTTGGGTTTAAGCGGGTTTAAGCGGGATTAAGCGGGTTTAAGCGAGTCAAAGACGGATTAAGCGGGTCAAAGACGGATTAAGCGGATGAATTTAAAAAAAATTATAAAATTATAAAAAAAATATAAAAAATATAAAAAGTTATAAAAAAATTATAAAGGATGGTGAAAGAATGCATATGTTTCCGTCTTTCTGAAAAGGATGCTATAATCTATCTTTCTATCTTTCTGAACTCGTATTATGATAATTATGGTGTTTGTATTTTTTAAGTTCATTATGACTAAGTATGACTTTGTGAATGTAGAGATTACTAGTTTTAATTTTTATCATAATATGTTATATCATATGTGATTAGTTTTTTTTTAAAAAAATAATATTATATTTATAAATATATAATTATTTATAATCCGATTAGTGATCCGCTTTTAAAACCGCTTAAGCGTCCGCTTAACCGCTTAAGCGTCCGCCTTAAGCGCTAGAAGGTCATCCCGCCGCTTAGGTCCGATTTGCGCTTTTCACAACACTGCTCACAATATCTTTATGCTTGAGGCCTAGTGGGAACATTAAGAATAGGCCAAATATCTAAAAGAGATTGCTCAGTGTAAAAAGAAGATTGCAGAGAGAAAGAACAGACTTGATAAAAATGTGAGTGTAATATAATTTCTGAATAGATTGCTATGATATTCTTGTGCTAAAGTTGGTTTAATGCAATCTACGTATATCTGAATTTGATATATCTGTTTGTTGATATGCCTCTTTTGACTTTTAGTCTAGCATGTCATGCGTTACATCTTCAATCAAAATTGGGTTCTTATAAAACGATTGTTGAGCTCTCTTTTAAGAGTATTTCTGTTGAGTTGTCCTCATACTCTTTCTTGGTCTATAGATCTGCTACATATTTTGATATTCTACCATTTTAAGTTATATGATGCCTTAAATCTAGTTGGATGTATGTTACGTGTACCCTTTGACATTCATTTGTGAAATTGGAGTGTTCAAAGAAGTGATATGTCTCCATCTTGCATAGGGGATTTAGATGGTAGGCAGATAATAGATCAAGTGGTGTTTTCTTGACTAGCCAGATTATAAAAGAGCTGGTAAAATTATTTTGCTAGCATTATAATTTTGTGTTCACTGTTATATTTGCCTAATATTGTCATTCAACAAGAATCTTTAATGTTTTGAGAAATTATACTATTAGCATTGCGAGTGCCTCACTATAAGCCTGCGTGGATATTATCAACATATTTATTTTGCTACATAAACATGAGTTTTTTTTAAGTAACCCGGTTCTCTTGTTGCAGCAATTGGAGTTGGTTGAGGGACATGCATACGCTATTTCAGGACTTGTAGTATTTAACTCAGATCCGATACCCTTTACTTGCAAGCCCAAGGATCTACCATCAAATTGTTGCATTTATCTTCCTCATCTATTGAACATTATCAGTGAGTCCTATTAGCATTTTACCTACATTTAGATCATTCCTAGAACAGTAGCTCACAACTGTCTTTGGCAGGCCATTTTTTAACCCAAGGAAACCTATTTCGTTGTACAATTTCGATAACATTTTCCTCTTTCCAGGTAATATTTTCTCCATTTTCTTGTACAAAGGTTGCTTTTTCTAATTTAACTAGTGATTATATTTGCAATCTCACATGTTGCGTGGGTTTCTTCAGTGAATTTGATATTGCTGGACTTGTTGTTTTCGTGGGCTAGTTGTATGAGACTGCTAATCAAAGAAAGTTATGTACTCTTTTCATAATGGTAGTAGAGACATTAGAGTTATGTACTTATTTATTATGATTTATTATATATAATTCCAAATTGTGGTGGTAAAATGATGTGTTTATGTTTCCTTCTATGAAGGCCGAGTTTTATCAGGACTTAGGTTCCTCATTGAAATATTATTACTTATAAGCATTGTCCTTTTAAACGTGAGTTTCTACTAATCAAAGATTCTGCATTTGAAATTCTTCCATAATGATTCTGCATTTGAAATTCTTTCATAAGAATTTATGATTTTCTGTTGAGGTTAGCGAAACATGATATCCCCTGTTTAAACTCCTACATAGTGATATATATATATATATATATATATATATATATATATATATATATATATATATATATATATATATATATATATATATTTCTATTCATTTGATAATATCTAGTCTATTTTTTTCTTTTTTAATTTATTTATTAAAGTATGGTAAGTTTTGTTTCCCTTCCAGTTTATAAATGTTGACCTGGTTTTCAAAACAACTGTGGCCAATATCTCTTTCTACCTCATTTTTTATCTTAATTAGTAAAACATTACAGGTATTATCACAATATTACATCGAATACCCTGGTTGTGTTAGAGGCTAAGACATCTCATAACGTGAAGAGTTTGATATATTCAAGTACATGTGCTACTTATGGTGAACCTGAAAAGATGCCAATTACTGAAGAAACTCCTCAGGTTATTATAACAACCTTTAATGCTCAGCATATTACAACATTATGGTTTATTTCTGCGCATGAAACCATTTAAAGTTTTGATATGGTGACTCGGTGTGCAGCAACATCCTACCTATTTGGAGCTGTATGCCTAAACAAACTCGCTTGTTCTGTTGCATGTGCAAATTCCAATCAATCTATATGGAAAAGCCAAAAAGATGGCAGAAGATATCATTTTGGATTTCCATAAGAACTCGAACATGGTTGTCATGATCCTGAGGTAGAAATTCTATTACATCATTTTATTTGTTAAGTTGGTGAATATCTATCTCTCTATAATTCTCTAGTTATGTCAGTGGTAAGACATGATAAGGTAATTAGGCTCTATAGAATTGATGTCAGGCCAATGCCAAACATCACCGCTATTGACGTTTGAAACTTGTAGCTTAGAGATTATAGACATAAGTTAAAAATTTTGTATGCTTTATCATTTGTAAATACATGAATCCACTTTCTTAGCTTAACGATGAGACATGATTACAAAGAAACTAAATAATGTCTAATTATTATACTCTATACATTTTAGATAATTTAATGTAATTGGTTCAGATCCGGAGGGAAGGCTTGGTGAAGATCCCAGACCAGAACTAAGCGAGCATGGACGTATATCTGGTGCTTGCTTTGATGTAGCTTGGGGAATTATTTCTGGGCTTAAGGTACTTGAACATGGCTGTAAGATTGAAGCTCCACACTTGCTTATTAGAAAAATAGGTATATACACACAACTTTTTGTCAGTCCTTTTCAGTTGGCATCTGGATTGGAGATTTGTCACTGTTGGGTTTCAAGCCATTACATGTCTTATACTATTAATTTTATTGCATTATCATTATTAACTTTGTATATTTGAACATAATATTCTTATTAGTATGACGAGGAGCACTATAATAGTAACATTCATCAATTTTTGCTTTATCTTTGTTTAGAAGGCGATAGTATGCTTTTAGTGGTTGAAAATAATGCACTTTCTTTGCGATAAGTTTCTAAAGCTGCACTATGCTTGTTGGTTCATTTTGTGATGCTTGTCTTAATTTATTTAATTTTTATATATGCAGGTGAGAATTAAAACAGTGGCTCTAAGCTGCATGTGGCAGCCTATGATAGTAAAACTAGAAAAGAGAGCCAGTCTTATCGCACTACAAGAAGAACTCATGCCGATAACAGCTCGGAAAATGCTAAAAAGGTCTATGCCATTCTTAAATCTAGTTGCGGAGGAGTTAATGACCAAAAATGAGTTTGGATTATTGTAATGTAGATGGTTGAATAGATTACGATGCTTGGGAGTTTTAATTATTTTCATACTTGTAAGGATTATTATGTTATAGTATGTTATGTTTGGTGGTAATGAAAAAACAAGTTATGTTGATTTGGGAATGAATTTATTCAAATTGTGTATTTTTGTTATAAACAGTAAAGTGTTGCCATTGATGCAGTAAAGTGTTGGCAAAAAGGAAAATTAAGCTTAATAAATGCTGCTAGAAAGTGTTGCTATAGGTGAAATTTGTGTTGCCATAAAAGTGGGCCCCACAGTGGGCCCCAAAAGTGGGCCCCATAGTGGCCCCAACAGTGAGTCCTAAAAGTGGGCCAGCTGGTGGGACCCACTATTTTTAAAAAAAATGTTATACAAAGGCAACATAATATTATGTTGCTAAAGTCTAATAATAATGTTGCCATAACAAGTCTATGCCAATGTTAGGTCAAATACACAATATATAATCAAGTACTGTATGAATAAGTAACAAGAACACACGTTTTAACTCTTAAAACTGTTTGGAATTGATAATTCCTCTCTCGGTGATGTAAAGTATCACAGAGAGCTGCTTAGGTTACAAGAATGATATTCGTTCACGATGGATACCCTTCTAGGGTTAACCTAACTGTATTTATAAGATATACAGCTACGTACAATCGTTAATTGATTCTCCTAAAATTAAGCTATACAATTGATATCAATTACGATTGCTACACGTCTTCTAAGTCAACTCAATCTCTTTGACAGCTATCCAATCTTCAAAGATATCGCTTCCATATTAATATTAAATTAATCTTCAAACTCTGTTGACTTGTAGACGCTCCCAGTAGACAGACTTTAGCAAACTCTGTTCTCTTCAAGCTAACAGTGTTTGCGCTTCCATGTGTTCAGTTAACAGTGTTTACGCTTTCCTCTGTCAGCGTTTGCGCTTCCAGCTATCAGCGTATACTTAAACTCTGTTACAACTGCTTTCAATATCAAGTTAAACTCTCTTTTACCTGTAACACTTAAACACTGACATTAAATCACATCAATTATATCTAACAATCTCCCCCAACTTGTTCATTAGAAAAATGTACAAGTTCACAGTAATTGATGATGTCAAAACTAACAAATAAAAACACAGTGTTTAACATATAATCAGAGTTTAAACTTGACTTAGCAAAATTTACAGAAAATTCGAATTACTTACAAATTCTGTCTACCTAACCTCCTCAAGATCTGGAGTTGTTCTGAGATAATCAATCAACAACCTCCTCTCAGCATTTTCAAGTTCAATCTCCATAGCTACCTTGATCTCTCTTAAATCTGGATCATTCTCATCAGTTTGAAAAATAGCAGCTCTGAGATCATAGATCTTGTTTCTTCTCATTTCATTTCCCAATCTGATAAACTTCACTTCTTCAGACTTTACATTAAAATCTAGAACAGTAATCCCAAGATCAGTCTTCAGCTTTGTAGTTCCCTTCTGCATTTCAATCAGATTCCCATTCCAGTCTCTGTACTTTGGAACATACTTGCTGTATTTCATATGTCTATTTGCAAGATTCTGTATCATCTTTTGTCTGAGCACATTTACAACTGATTGAGCTCTTTGATTTCTTACTCTGAAAATGTACAGAACATACTCTAGTTCTTCCCAGAATTTCAAATCAATATCATTCTCAGCAATCTTGAACACCGTTCCATCAGCCATGAAGTATAACAAGAAATCCTTTCCTAAACTTTTCTGATGAACAAGCTGTACTGACTCCAGTCTGTCTAAACTCTCTTGAGTGACACCACGACCTGGAACAGACAATGAAGAAGGATCTCTGGGAGCAACATTCTGTCTTTTATCTCTATGTGAGCCTATGCCTCCTTTGTTGTATGCGATTTTACCAGATAAAGCTCTACCATCAGTAAAATCCATTGGAGCTGTAGCTGGAGCTGTAGCTGCAAGACTTGAATCATGAAGAACACCTTTTCCAAATTTTGATTTCAGCTGAGAAGACAGTATTGGTGTAGTCACAACTTGTGCAGCAACAGAGGTTGTGTCTTCATTCTTCTGTACAACATGTGTATCAACAGAGGTTGTAATTATCATTTTATTCTTGCTCTCTTCACCCATCACTCCTTTTAACTTCAGCTTGGCATCAATAGAAGACTTTCTAATCAGCTTTCCTTTATCTTCTTCTTCTTCTTCTTCTTGAATACCAGATAATCTTTCTTTGATCTCAATTCCTTTCATTGCAGGCCTTGAAGACTTTGAAGCTTTAACAACTTTCTTCACTTTCTTGGACTTTTGAGCTTTTAAATGCTCTTTCTGCAACAGCTTTTCTTCAGCTTGAATATCCTCAAGTGTAGCTTCAGCATTCTCTTCACGAAAAAGTTTTGCAGCCAATTCTTCATCTGTTTGTGGATTGTCAGAGAATGACAAATCCTTTGGCTTTGAACCAGAAGTACTCTGAGTATTTGTATCTATCACCAAATTCGGCTTTGACCTTGTAGACCTCCCATGTCCTTGTCTAGAATTTGCATTTCTTAAGCCCTTCTCAGCATTGGTACCTTCATCATCAAGATGATCTTTCTTTGACAGAGTTTGAGTTTGCTTACACTTGGTTTTAGCAATTCTCTCCCCCTTTTTGACATCATCATCACCATCTTGAATCAGAATGGAGGTGATTAACTCAAAAGAGTTTGCAATGGAATCAACCTTCTCATTCAGTAAAATCTGATGCTTTTCAACTGTGCTCAGTCTGTCATTAAGATTTGCTTGAGCTTTGGAGAATTGTTGGAAAAGCTTAGCATTAGCTAGTTGAGCTTTCTCTTCATGAGTAGCAACCTCTGTTCGAAGATCTACAATTGCCTTCTTATTTTCATCAAATCTGTGATTCAAAGTCTTGATCTGAATCACTGTGCCTTGAAGACAAGTAAAGATATCAGGATTTGAAATCTTTGAGGAATGTGACTGTAGAAAATTAGCTGCTCTTCCAGGAGGAAAGATACAATCTGACTTGTACCAATCAGCAGTTTGCTTTTTCAAATAATCATCATCAACCTCATTAGCAGAAGGTCCAGCAAAATCTGGTTTGTCTCCTGTTTTCTGACCATCAGTTTGAAATTGTTCATTTTCAGCTCCTGTACTGTTTTCTTCAATCGAATCACTCACAGACTCATGAGTAGGAGCAACAGAAGCAATATCTTCATCTTGAGCAACAACAGGTTCTTGAGCAACCTGTTTTCCTTTATCAGCTTGAATCTGCTCTGAAGAAATAACCTTCTCTTGTTTATCAATCTCCTCACCATGCTCAGAACCATGATGAGCATCAGAGTTTAGTTCAGTGTGTGATGCAACCTCAGTGTCTTCAAGAACAACAGTAGGCCCATCAGCAACACCAGTATCAATAGAATGTGTAACCTCATTAAAAGAAATTGGAGTTTCAGCAAATGAGATAGGATCAGAGAATGGTAGAACTGAATCAAGAACATCATCCACTGGTGAAAAACCATCTCTGTGACCCTCTTCTGCAGGCATGTCATCCTCTGCAGGTAAATCAGTGTTTACAGGAGCATCATCCTTTGCAGGCATTTCAACCTCTGCAGATATAGCAACCTTCTCTACAACCTCAACAGTAGGTGTTTGCTGTGAAACCACCTCTGGAGCTTCAACTTCATGCTCATCATCAGAATCAGTAAGAATGAGCCTTCTCCTCTTAGCTTGAGGCACTGGAATCAGCTCTTCATCTTGACTAGAACTGTCCTCAGCTGATGGTGTTGAAGGTCTATTTGCCCTTTCTTTGAATCTTCTAGAATAAACAGCCTTTGGAGATGACTGTTTAGCCTTAGAATGTTTGGTGTTGATTGCAGTATGCTTCTTCCTTTTTGACTTAGGTGGTGGTTGTGGATGAGTGATAGTGACAGGGTTTGTTGGTTCAGTATTCATTTGGTCAGGTTGTTTTTGAGGTTCAGTTTGTGTTTGAGGTGATATGGGTTGATCAGGGGTTGTTGGTGTGGGCTCAGGTGATTGAGTAGGTTGAGATGGTATGTTTTCTGTACGATCAGTGGCTAAAGGTTCAGGCATAGGTTGTGGTTCTGGTTGTTGTGGTTGATGTGGTTCAGATTGTGGTGATGAAGAATCTTGTGGCTGATTGACAAAATTCTGTAAGGCAAGTGGTAATACAAAAGGAGGTAAGTCCTTACCAACATCTTTGTTAGTCATATCAGAGAATATTCGCTTAGTGACTCGAAAAGGTTGAATCTCATCAGCTTTATCAACAGGTAACCCAGGAACACATGCATTGAACAGAAGTTGACAAAATCTAGCAAAGTAAACTGTAGTAGACTCTGACAACTTATCACCCAAATTCATTAAAACATATCTACCAAAATCAAAATTACTGCCATAGAGTAGAGAATACCCAATTTGCAGACTGTCCATTGGAATAGCATCCCAGTTGGTGACCTTCCTCTGGAATGTCCTGGTGATACAATCAAAGAAAAAATTCCACTCTTTTCTCAAATTTGGCCTCCTCACACTGCCCAGCTTGGCAAGTGATTCCATGTACCCAATCTCTGTTAGCATCTCTCTCAGATTTTGCTCAGAGACAACAGCATACGAAGTATGTGTGTCGAAATCCATGGCGTCACGAACAGTTTGTGGAGTGATCACAAACTCTTGTTCTTCATGAGAGAAGATGATAGACGGAGTTCCATTCTCTCCTCCTTCTATATATCTTGAGTTTTGCCAGAAATTAACAACCTGAGAAGCAGATAGAGTAGCCGGTTCAACCAGCGCTTGCCCAATCTCAGAATCTCGAAGAAAATTTTGCATTAGATGAAACGCCTCTGGAGCCCGGTCGTTTTCAAGTAAAGCTGCATAATTGTTAGGCACAAAACGTAGACCAAACACAGTGAAAGGTTTGGTTGCCATTGAATCAAGAAATAAGCAAAAAGCAGCTGTGAAAATGATATGCAAGAAAGGTGTTTGTGAAAATGCCAAAGTGAAAAACAAAGATGTTCTCTCTGTTTTGGTAAAGTGAATATGAGTGGATGAAAGTGATTGTGGCAAAAAGTAATTTGAGTTGTAATTAAAAACTAAACTCAAACGTTTTTACTTGAAAACACGCAACTGTTCCCTTGAAAAGTGTGAAAGTGAGACATAATGATGAGTGAGTGGGTGAAAGTGAGACACGTGTCACACATGCAACGATTCACTTAATACACACGCAGTAAAAGCCATTATTACCGCTGTCGTTCCGTTTATCAAGACACTTTACCACTAAATACACTAATTAACAGTTGTCAACTACTCCATTTACTCCAAAATTTTCAAATTATCTTAATGAAAATATACCTTAGAGTATATAACACAATCAATCAGTGTTTGCCAAATTTTCAATCTTTATCACAAAAACCCTTTCAAAAATGCACAGTCGTGATTTTTGTGTGTGAGTAGCAGAGTTTACCAAATCAATTTTTATAGCATCTAATATTTCATAAAATCCATAAATCAAAACAATAAACACTGAATGCACAAACTCTCATATTAAACACAGAGTATATGATGAATGCTAAACTCTGTAGTTCCTTAAATACAGAAATCTGAATATCCCTGTTCCAGTTTATGTTCATGATTATCCAAGTAAGCACACAGTCATTATAGACAAAAAGATCAGGAGATAAACATCAAAGCATCATTCAGTGAGTTACATGTCAAGGATTTCCTCACAAACTCTCACAGCACACAAGTGTTTAGGTGAAGTGTTTTCGCTCAAATTCAATCAGTAGAAGCAGATACTACCATAAGCTTGAATTTCCACCAAATCTACACCACTTCGATTACATATATGCACAAATCAAAAAGACTTTGTTCAGGGTTGAAATTGAGTAAAATCAAACAGATGAGAAGAGATGTTTTTCGAATGAGAATTTCTAACTGAACAATTTATCAGATCAAAATGTTCAGTCAAACTGTTAGTACATATTTGTACAAGATGATCAGTATATATACCTCCCTTTTTTTTTTTTATTTACATATATATATATACTGAGTAAGATTTCTTTTCTTGAGAAATACTCACCTGCTTGAATTTGATTTACCAAAAGAATATAACTGCTCTTAATACTTCACTATTCAAGAAAAATGAACAGTTAATTTGGCTCAAAGGGGTTTACTAAGGGTCGTGTTTATGAACAATGTTCAAAGATGTTTTGAACAGTGTTTAAAGAAAGATGGTTAACCCTAGTGCCTTTATCATTTTCATGCACACATATATCATGTAGTCTCAAAATGGTTTAATGCAAGTTCTAGAGCAACATACTTACTGATGAACATCACACAACAATAAAATCTGATTGATATAAAATGTATCAATCACTTATTCGGCTCAAAATCTCACAGGGTTCAGACATGAACTGTTTCTCACCAAACTAAACAATGACATATCTCAAGTTTTAAAATTTTCATAAGTGCAAACAAAGAAACATCAAGAATCAAGTTTGGCTTGGAAACAGAGTGTCACTAATCAGAGTTTAGAGTTCATCAATATCAGAGTTATTCATGAGAGGCAATGCATACAGGATTCATAGATTCAGAGTTTAGGATCAAATAAACTAAGAGATGCTCTAAATATGAAACAGTATCATGCTGTGTTAATTTACTGCACAATTTCTGATTAGATCACAGTGACTCAGAAAGAATCTTGATTTTTCACTGAGAATCATGCTCCATACATTTTTCTTCATTGGTATTTTCATTCAGACAAAAATCAACTCAGAATTCACAGAGTTTAACAAACATATTAACAGTGTATGACCAACAATCATGCTGACAGAGTTTAATTAACAAGGTTCACATAGCACTTTAGCAATTTAAAGAAATATGAGCAACACATTTTATTAGAAAAGTTTGAGTCTAACCAACATGTTTAGTCAAAACCAGATACCATCCCTAGTTCATTGACCAGTCTTGTAAATGTTGCTTCACTTAGAGGCTTTGTGAAAACATCTGCAAGTTGTTGATCTGTAGGCACAAAGTGAAGCTCAATATTGCCTTCCTCTACATGCTCTCTGATAAAGTGATACCTTATGCTGATGTGCTTGGTCATTGAGTGTTGTACTGGATTACCTGTCATTGCAATAGCACTTTGATTATCACAGAAAATAGGTATTTTACTATACCTCAACCCATAATCCAGCAATTGATTCTTCATCCATAGAATCTGTGCACAGCAACTACTAGCAGCAATATACTCTGCTTCAGCTGTAGATGTTGATATTGATTTTTGTTTCTTACTGTACCAAGACACAAGTCTGTCACCAAGAAATTGACAACTTCCACTTGTGCTTTTTCTGTCAATCTTACAGCCAGCAAAATCTGCATCAGAGTAACCAAGTAGCTTAAAATCTGATTCTCTTGGGTACCACAGCCCTAAGGTTACAGTGCCCTTGAGATATTTGAAAATCCTCTTCACAGCTGTTAAATGTGGTTCTCTTGGATCTGCCTGAAACCTTGCACACAGACAGGTGGCATACATGATATCAGGTCTACTAGCAGTTAAATAGAGTAGAGAACCAATCATCCCTCTGTAACTTGTCATATCCACTGATGACCCTGTATCTTTGTCCAGTTTTGTTGCAGTTGCCATGGGAGTTGTTGCAGATGAACAGTCAAGCATGCCAAATTTCTTGAGAAGATTTCTGGTATATTTTGCTTGATTAATGAAAATTCCATCATCTGTTTGCTTCACCTGTAAGCCTAGAAAATAGCTTAACTCTCCCATCATACTCATTTGATATCTAGACTGCATGAGCTTGGCAAATTTCTTACAGAGTTTATCATTAGTAGATCCAAAAATGATATCATCTATATATATCTGAACTAAGAGCAGGTCATTACCAGATTTAAAGTAAAACAGAGTTTTGTCAATAGTACCTCTGTGAAACCCACTTTCTAGTAAAAATTTAGCAAGTGTTTCATACCATGCCCTAGGTGCCTGTTTGAGTCCATAGAGTGCTTTGTCTAACCTGTAGACATGATCTGGATATTTTGGATCTACAAAACCAGGTGGTTGTTCAACAAATACTTCTTCTTCAAGTTTTCCATTCAGAAAAGCACTTTTCACATCCATTTGAAAAACCTTGAATTTCTTGTGAGAAGCATAGGCAAGAAACATCCTTATTGCCTCCAATCTGGCAACTGGTGCAAAAGTCTCATCATAATCTATTCCTTCCTGCTGTGAATAGCCTTTAGCTACCAGTCTTGCTTTGTTCCTTGTGATCACACCATCACTGTCAGTTTTATTTCTGAAAACCCATTTAGTACCAACAATGGATCTGTTCTTGGGCCTTGGTACAAGTGTCCACACTTCATTTCTCTCAAATTCATTTAGCTCTTCTTGCATTGCTGTTATCCAATCAGCATCTTTAAGAGCTTCTTCTGCTTTCTTTGGCTCAGTTTGTGACAAGAATGCATGAAACAGACATTCATTTGTTGTTGCACTTCTTGTCCTTACTCTTGCATCTGGATCACCAATAATCAAATCAGGTGTATGTGACTTAGTCCATTTTCTTGCAGAAGGCAGATTGCTTCTGTCATCATGTGATCCTCCCCCTTGATCCATGCTCTCCTGATTTTCTTGGTGCCTTTCTTCACTTTCTGATGCTCCCCCTGAATGTGACTGCTCAGAATTTGAATGATCAGAGTTTGAATCAACAGAGTTTGATTCAGAGTTATCAATTGAGTCACTATCAGTGTTTGAATTATCACTTTGATGTGATTCTTCATGCTCCCCCTCAACTGGTTCTTCCCTTGTTTCTGATTGAAAAGTTTCTTCAGTGTTTACCAGTAGAGGTTCAGAATTGACCTCAACAGTGTTTGTCAGATCTGTATCATCCGAGTTTAATAAATCTTCATTTTCAAAGTGCAGTTGATCATGTTCATTTACTTCTTCAAGTCCAGTTATTTTCTTGTCATCAAATGACACATGAATTGTTTCCATGATCACTCTGGTTCTCATATTATAAACTCTGAATGCCTTAGTTGACAGTGGATAGCCAACAAAAATTCCTTCATCTGCCTTTAGGTCAAATTTGGTCAACTGTTCAGGATGAGTCTTCAACACAAAGCATTTGCATCCAAATATATGAAAATATTTTAGATTTGGCTTCTTCTTCTTCACCATTTCATATGGTGTTTTACCATGCTTGTTGATCAGTGTTGCATTTTGAGTAAAACAAGCAGTTTGAACTGCTTCTGCCCAGAAATATGTTGGCAACTTTGCTTCATCTAGCATGGTTCTGGCAGCTTCTATCAGGGTTCTGTTCTTCCTCTCCACTACACCATTTTGTTGTGGAGTACCAGGTGCAGAAAACTCTTGTTTTATCCCTTTACTCTTGCAAAATTCTTCCATTGATGAATTCCTGAACTCAGTTCCATTGTCACTTCTGATTATCTTCACTTGATTCTCTGACCCTTTTTCCAGTTGTATTATATGTTCTGTCAGTGTTAAAGCAGTTTCATCCTTCTTTGCTAGAAAATACACCCATGTGTATCTGGTGTAATCATCAACAATGACTAGAGCATATTTCTTCTTTCCAAGTGACATGACATTTACTGGTCCAAAAAGGTCAACATGTGGAGATGATAAGGATCAACAATTGAAGACTCAGATTTGCTCTTGAAAGAGGCTTTTCTCTGTTTGGCCTTTTGACAAGAATCACACAGGCCTTCTACATTCAACAATGACTTTGGTAGTCCTCTTGCAAGATCATTCTTTATGAGCTCATTGATATTGTTCAGATTCAAATGAGAGAGTTTCTTGTGCCACTTCCAACTCTCTTCACTGGACATTCTTGTTGACAGACACACTGCTTTGCCATCAGTGTTTGTTGACAATTTAATTTCATATATGTTATTGTGTCTGTTTCCAACTAGAGCAACTTTCCCTGTAGATTTGCTGATCACTTGACAATATTCAGGCTGAAAATCTACATGATATCCTCTGTCACAGATTTGACTCACAGATAGCAAGTCATGTTTGAGTCCTGGAACCAGAGCTACATTTGTGATGATGACATTCCCAAGATTAATATTGCCATATCCCAGAGTATGTCCTATGTTGCCATCTCCATAAGAAACTTCTGGGCCAGCCTTCTCCTCATACTCTGATAGCAGGGCTTTATTTCCAGTCATGTGTCCTGAACATCCACTGTCCACGACTAGGGTACTGACCCTGGTGCCCTGCAATCACAAACAATCACTGATTATTAGTTTTAAGGATCCAGACTTGCTTGGATCCTTTGGCTTTCTTAATTCTGTTAGCTTTTGCAGCGGAATTTACATTAACAGAGTTTAAGCTAAATTTTTCAGAATTTACATTTGCAGAGTTTACTTTAACCCATTTCAAATTTGGCTTGGGTTCATAGTAATTATAGTAAATAGCATGATAATCTCTGCAAGTGTAAATAGAATGCCAAGTACTTCCACAGTGTTTGCATAAAGTCTGTGGTCTTGTTCTCACATAATCACTCTTTACTGTAGTTTTAGAGGGCAAAGAATTAATGTTTTTATTCTTACTGCAGAAATTAGCAAGATGATTAGTGCTACCACAATTAAAGCATGTTTTTCTGGGAGCTAATGAAGCAAGCATTGGCTTAATTCCTGAGGTTATGCCTACCTTTCCATTTCTGTTTTTCTTAGGCATTCTCTGTTTGTTGACAGACTTTATTTCTTTAAGCTTATGCTTAAGTTGCTTATCTGTCATTAAACCAATGTTAGCCTCTTTAATAAAAGTCTTAGCATATGACTCTTTAACTGCCTTTTTCTGTGCTTCAGTCTTAGGTCCACCTGTTCCCATGACATTACCTTCAGATAAACGATGTGGTCTTACTTTTACCTGATTTTCAAATCTAAGTTCATCTCCCTCAGAGTAACCTAGACCTACTGTATCTGACTGAAACACTTCTTGAGTATCTTTACCAGAATGTGTCCAAGTTTTAATGATGTGTTTAGTATCCTCCAATTCTGATTCTAGTTGCTTATACTTACCCTGCAACTCCTGTTCAATAAACACTGCATCATCTCTCTCTTTCTGAATTTTATTCATGTTCTCTAGCTGTTCCTCAACAAGTTTATTTCTTTCTTTGAGTTGAGAGCACTCAGTCTTTATTCTCTCATTTTCTAAAGTCTGATCCCTATAACTGATATGCAATGCTTTAAGATAAATTCTCAGTTCAGTTATATTATCAGTGTTATAAGCATAGGTAGTTGGGGGTACCTTGAGATCATCATTTTCAGTCTGAGTAGTAGCCATGAGAGCATAGTTGACTTCCTCATCTGAATCTGAAGTGTCTGCCCAATCTCTGCCTTTGGTGTAGAGTGCCTTTTCAGTTTTACCCTTCTTGCACTCAGGAGCATAATGACCCATCTCCTTACACTTGTAGCATTGAATCTCAGACTTATCTTTCTTACCAGATTTGAAGTCCTTTCCCTCAGATTTCTTAAAATTCTTCTTGTCAAACTTTGAGTAGTCCCTGGAGAATCTTTTTCCCTTCTTGAAGTTCTTGTATCCCATCTTCTTGAAGGTCTTTACCATCAATGCAGCCATTTGCATCATCTCTTCATCATCTTCAGAATCAGATGATCCATCTGTGTTTGAGTCAACATCAGTGTTTGATGACTCACTTTCTGAGTGTATGATTAAAGCTTTTCCTTTTGCCTTTCTCCTTGATGCTTCCTTCTTTGATGGTTTCTCCTCAACCTTAAGAGCAACAGACTTTGACTTTCTACTAGATCTTTTGTTTCTCTGCTCCAATTCCAATTCATGGGTTTTGAGCAGTCCATAAATTTCATCAATCTCTGTTTCACCAAGTTCATAATTATCTCTTATAGTGGTTGTCTTCACATCCCACTTTTCAGGTAGAGAGAGAAGAAACTTGAGATTTGAATCTTCTAAATCATACTCTTTGTTCACCAATGACAAATCATTGAGCAGTTTACAGAATCTGTCAAATGTTTCTGTCATGGTTTCATCAGATTTTGCCTCAAAATGCTCATACTCCTGTGTGAGTATGTTCCTTCTGTTCTTCTTAATTGCAGGAGTTCCTTGACATCTAACCTCAAGTGCATCCCATATCTCCTTTGCAGTTGTGCAGTTTATCACTTTATTAGACATAACATTGTCTAAAGCACTGTGAAGTAAATGCCTTACCTTCGCATCCTTTGCAATAGATGAAAGATCCTCAGCAGTTAGATCTTTCTTCTCTTTTGGAATGACTTTTGATTCCTCACCAGCAGCAGCAGCAGATAACTTTGTAGGTTTGTGAGGACCTTCATAAATTCTGTCCAGATATTCTGGATCTGTAGCCTCCAGAAACATGGTCATCTTCACCTTCCAAATTGCATACTCTAATGGCCTTAGTATAGGAACCCTAATTGTTTCATACCTACTAACAGTAGTAGGGGCTTTCTCAGATGGTGGAGGTATCTCTGCCATTGATTACTATTGTGTTTGGATCTTTAACTGTAATAAAGTAACAGATTTGGCTCTGATACCACTTGTTAGGTCAAATACACAATATATAATCAAGTACTGTATGAATAAGTAACAAGAACACGCGTTTTAACTCTTAAAACTGTTTTGAATTGATAATTCCTCTCTCGGTGATGTAAAGTATCACAGAGAGCTGCTTAGGTTACAAGAATGATATTCGTTCACGATGGATACCCTTCTAGGGTTAACCTAACTGTATTTATAAGATATACAGCTACGTACAATCGTTAATTGATTCTCCTAAAATTAAGCTATACAATTGATATCAATTACGATTGCTACACGTCTTCTAAGTCAACTCAATCTCTTTGACAGCTATCCAATCTTCAAAGATATCGCTTCCATATTAATATTAAATTAATCTTCAAACTCTGTTGACTTGTAGACGCTCCCAGTAGACAGACTTTAGCAAACTCTGTTCTCTTCAAGCTAACAGTGTTTGCGCTTCCATGTGTTCAGCTAACAGTGTTTACGCTTTCCTCTGTCAGCGTTTGCGCTTCCAGCTATCAGCGTATACTTAAACTCTGTTACAACTGCTTTCAATATCAAGTTAAACTCTCTTTTACCTGTAACACTTAAACACTGACATTAAATCACATCAATTATATCTAACAGCCAACATTAAGACTGATGTTGCCATAGAGAATAAAAATGTTGCCATTGACCCCAAAGGCAACGGCAAAAATAGCAACATCAGCAAAATATTGTCTTTGGGGTTTTTTGGGCCTACAGCAACATATTTTGGGCCTGCAGCAACACTTTTTGGACGTTGCCATAGGTCTTATGGTGTAGTGTATTTAAATGGTCAAGGTCCTGTTTAAAAGATAAGTAAAAACTGGGATACTAAAATGTGATATAACCAAAATGTTTAAAGTACCGTGTGTAGCTTTATAATATTGTGACCCAAATACAAAATATTTGGTCAAAAAAGAAGAAAGAGGTCCAGCCCAAATTCTTTTTAAAGGTCCAGCCCAAATCTTGTAACAGGCTTGCATAAACACAGCATATAAAAAACATAAACCATCGCATACAACCCAGATATATACGTATAATTAATACAGAATGATGTATATATAATAGATAGTTGAGATTTTCGGGTTACCAGCAAGGAGAGATGGTGGTGGTGAGAGGTGATGAACAAAAGGGTAACAAGCTGATGAACTTGTTACTGGGTTAACTCGGATGAGAGAGGTGAGTTAGATGAGTTATCGGTTAACTCGCTGAATTGACTCGTCGAGATGTTTGCCGGAGTTGTTGTCTGATAACGATTTGCAAGGCACGGTTGTAACTTGTCACAGCAGTGGTTGTAACCTTGCAGTAGAAGAGAACTCACCAACTGTTTGTTCAAATGTCACAGAGAGCTTGACCGCTGGAAGAGATGAAAACACCGGAATCGATAGTTGCTAGTGAAATAATGGAGGTAAGGAGCTTATAGCTCTGATACCATGATAAATCTAATACGTATTTAACTATGAAGCTAGAACAATGTAAGAGAAAACTCTTGTATTGATATATGTTGATTAATTTACATTGTATGATTGTGGCTGATTATATACAGCAAGGTGTTAATATGAAAAGAACATTACAGGTACTATAAATCAAGCATGAATATCTTGACCCTGACTTTCTAACAACATGAATATCTTGACTATTGTAGTAGCTGTATTTTAACAGTTTAATTCTAATTTTATCGGATGTCCCGAAAGGACCTCTTGTATAGAGAGGAAAAAGAAAAATTTCCACTGAAAGATCATCATAGATAGAAACTTATTATTGTGATCACATTCTTCTCATTTACATGTAGCATGTACATATATATAGACATATATTATTGCTAGGGATGGGAAAAAAATTCGATCTGACGGATACCCGATTCGAAATCCGATTTTTTATCCAATCCGAACCCGATTTTTTGGATTTGGATATGGATATGGATTTAAATTTTAAACCCGAAAGAGTTTGGATATGGATATGGATTTCATGTATACCGAGCCAAAATCCGATCCGAAACCCGAAACCCGATCAAAATTCGAGCCGAACCCGAAACCCGAAAAATACCCGAATTCATATATATATATATATATATATATATATATATAATATATTATATATATAATATATATATACCAATGATCCAAACTATTTAAACTCTTTTCCTTTAATGGGCTTATCTACTAATGGGCCAATAATATATAACATAGTCTTATTAATCTAACCTAAACCTATCTCATTCGTTTCTTCCACTCTCGGCCGCTCCCTCTCTCTAAGTCTCTACCTACTCTCTCTCTCTCTCAGTCATATTTCATGTGACCATCTCTCGATGAACACACATACATATATCCATATAATCAAATCACTATTTCTATGTGGTTTTGATCTTCAAAATCTATCACCCATACATATATATCCATATAATCAAATCACGAAAATCAAAATTTTGGGATGAGTTAATTTTTTTGTTCGGTTCTTGATGGTTAAAGATCTATTTCAATTTTTCTGCGTTCTTGGTTGCTGACTTCTGAGACTTGTTTATGGCTGTTGTTTGTGTAAATCAGGGGAGGGGGAAACCGGGTATGTGTGGGTATTTTGTGTGTATATTATCGATCAGTGTGTAAATCAAGTTTTTAAGGTCTCATCTCCATTTTCTGTATGTATTTTTCTTTGTAATAATACCAGATCTTTAGCAATTTTTGTTGTAGTTTTGGTTTTATTTCCTTTGTTGTAACCAGACTATTTCAGATTTGTTAAAATTTTTGGTTTCGGGTATTAAATTTCGGGTATCCAAAAAATTTCGGGTTTCGGGTATATCCGAATCCGATCCGAAATCCGTTGGATCGGATTTGGATATTAATTTTCGGGTATTTTTCGGGTTCGGATTGGATTCGGGTAGGATAAAAATTTTCAGGTTTGGATATGGATATTGCCATATCCAAACCTATCCGACCCGATTCCCATCCATAATAATTGCTGGCATGTACATACGTGACTATACATGAATGACACTAATCAGCTTAGAGTCCAAGAGAGTTTTATCACAAAATATATATTCATTTATTTTTTTTAGGAAATATAATTATAAATTTTAATTAAAAAATTAGAAGTGAAATTACAAATTTTTTTGGAAAATAATTAAAATAAATAAAATAATCCAATACAATTCTACCATAAAATCAAATTTATCCAAAATGATATATTCTAGTGTAGAATCAAAATCACATTTTTTTTTCAAATTTTATGTGTTAAATCCTTCATAAGCTTTATATGTTACTATTCTCCATTAGAATCAAATTTTATATTTTTAAAAATTTTATTTATAATTTATAATTTTTTTTTATATAAAATCAATGATTCTCTCCAGAACTCTATATATTATAAGGAGGTTCTCTGTGAAACAATTGCACATATACATGGAGAGAATGCCGAGGAATAAACATGTATTATATGTAGGGATGGCAAACGGGTCGGTAGATTCGGATTTCGTGAAAACTAGATCCGGACCCAAATATGTATATATGTTGGATCCAGATCCAGATTCAGACCCAAATCCGATTGAAACCCAAATTCCTAGATCCAGGTCCGATCCGTTGAGTTTCGATTCGGTTCGGATTTTAATCGGTTCTCAATTTATTTATACAATTATTTATTCACAATTTTAGGAAACAATAATTAATCAACTAGAACAATATATTTAAATGTCAAGGAAAATGTAAATTCACAATTAAAAGATGAATAATAAAAATATGTCTCTCAGTTTATAACATTTATATGTCACAAATTGACTTGAATGCTTTATAAGATGAGCCTTTTTTATAGTTTATGAACGAACAAATACTGTTGACAAGATTACGAGAAACTATATAGTAACTTTAAGTTGAATGGGGCTTAAATTAATAGCATTAAAATAACTAGACTATTAAAACATTAATAATTAAAAATATATTATTTATACACTATATTATTTATACTTCGGATTCGGGTTTGATACGGGTTCGGTTCAATTTTTGGGTTTCGGATCCGGTTCAGTTCGGTTAGCACAAAACCCAAACCCGACCCAAAATTTATTCGAATCTAAGAATAAATTCCAAACCCAAATTCATATTCAAAATTTCGGGTTCGGTTAAACCCAAACGAATCAGAACTAATCAGGTATTCATCGGATCAGGGACAAATTGCCATCCGTGATTATATGGTCATCTGCTTCGTTTGTATGTGTTTATCAATGCACAATGCAAGCTAATGTCAAAAAGAAAAAAAAGAAAAAAAGGAAAAAGAAAATCAACGAAGCTATAAAAAGACGAATTTACCCAGTCTCACATGACCTCATCATTTTTGGACTGGAGTATTAATTAAGTTTTACAACTTCATTATTATTATGAATATTTTGTTAGTAAAAAGAAATTAATGAACTACTTGAAAGGGAATTAGGAAAGAGCTAGAAGGGGAACGTGACAAAAGAGTAGCCGACTGTCACGGGACTATACATGGGAGCATGGGGTCTTCTGGCCAGGTTAGCGTTCCAATGCCTAGATAATTATCAAAATTACAAATTAAATAAAAAAGATATGCGGTGTATAATATTTTTTGTACAACTATGAATGCAAAAATATGACATTTTTTTTTACATCGATAAAAGTAAAATTGTGGAGAATCCCCTACATTATCACAAAGGATGTACGACAAAAATGAGATATATCTTTCCACATGATATCATGAACTGGCTCCAATTAATGAATGGATGAGTTATGAGCAGTGTTGTAAAAAGCGGAAATCGGACTTAATCGGTAGAGGCACTGTCCAGAGATTAATCGGATTAATCGGGTATTTGAGAATTAATCGGAATGATTAATTGAATAATCGGATTATTAATCAGTTCAGTAACTCATGGAACAAGGATTAATCGGTGATTAATCACGATTCATCACCGATTTTTAGAACAGAGGTTATGAGTAATCTAAGAGGGATGTTAGAAAACCAAAAAATAATTTCAATTTTTTTTTCAAAATGATGTAATAATTTCCCAACTTATCTTACATAAAAAATAAGATAAGTTGGGAAATTCTGATGGTGAAATTAATGTGAATATAAGTGAAATTATTTTATTTATTGTTGTTACAATTAATTAAAATAATACATATGATATTTGGTAATTTTTTTGGAAGATTTTTTTTTAATTCATTAGCATTTTCCAATCTAAGACAACTAGTCTAACGTGACGAATAAATTTAGATGATCAATGGAAATGATTGTTGGTTATAATAATCATAAAAAATTAGTTAGTAATGTAAGTGTTAGATAAGTGTAATTATTTAAAATCAAATCATAAATGAGTAATATAGTGTAAATAATATAACAAATTATGAATCCATAGATATATTTGTCCGATCATAATTGAGCAATTAGTTGATTTAAATGATATAACAAATCGTCAACTAATCGATAACAATGAAAAATAATTATTTTCAATTTTATGCATTTACCATTTACATCGTTTCTTTATCATGTCAAGTTTTAATCATTTAAATCAACTTGGTTAGAATATGTTTCTTGATTGGTACAATCATTATGTTTGTGAATCACCAAGCTTGATTGATGAAAATATGATTAGAATATGTAGGTCAACCACTTAGTTTGTAAAAAAAATTGATCAAAGTAAATATATTATAGATTAAATTTGATTATATGGATAGTAAAATTGTGATAACAGATATCAAAAAGTTGAGTTTAGTTTTGCTGTTTATCCCTCACACAACTCATAACCAATCAATATTTAGTAAATATGGTTGATTTTTGGAAAAGTGGAGGATAGATTTTAATCATGATTGATTTTCTGATCAATTAATATGTAAGTTAAAACTATAGTTTAACTTTTAGGTCAAATAGTTTTATCATATAGATCAAAATTTGATAATTATAGGATTTTATTTTATCAAAGTTATAATTTTAGTTTAATTGTATAATTTACATATGTTATTTTCATTTTTTTATGTTTAATTCAAAATTTTCCATAGTAATAAAATATCCTTAAATAATACTAATTTAAAATTCTCATTTTAGACTTTTCATTTAATTAATTAAAATCATAAATAATAATTCGAAAGCCTGCAAATTGGTGACATATGACAATGAGTTATGATTCTAAATAAATTTAATAAAAGTACTATTAAAGATTAATACAAGAACATTTTTGGAATATTACATAAATTTCAGTTAAAATTTACGATTTTTTTTTAAAATATCCAACTTTTAGAATTCTTTAAAAAAATACATTAACCTGAAATATGCAACATGCAACTTTTATCTTTTTTTTGCAAAAAATTTAAAAACATAATTATTTTAAATAATTTTCCTAAAATCTATTACACGTGAGTCACCATATATTCAATAGGTGTTAAAAGATACATAAATTTTCAAATATTTTACTTTTACTCTTGTCTTCTAGATTTCCAATTATTACATATTTTTATATTTAATATATTTCATTCTTTTATTTTCGGTTAATATCCTATGTAATTTAACAAAGTAATTTGAATAGTTCTCTTCTTAACTATTACCTTAACGAGTAAAAAAGATAAATATATTGGTACTTAAAACAAATATTTGATTTATCAATTGGGCTCATAAAGAATATTTTTATATATTTTAACTTTATATATATCTGTTGTATTTAGGTGTTATATAGGATTTATAAGATTAAGCTGATACGTGCATTTAACGAAAAATCAATTATTTGTAGAACTTAAAATTTAATTGATCATTAATTAACTTATAATTAATGATTTATTAGACAATTTTTATTATTTAATTAAACATTTAATATAAACTAACATTTACATATTATAAAACAAATTATAATTAATACAATGTATACATGATAACAATAAATTATATTAATTTAACAAAGTAAATTATAAACTTTAATATAATATTAACAAATGTTATACATGATAGATTGAATTAGAATAATTTGTAAAAGTAAAACTAAATATCACACTTTTCACAATAAATTATGTTTATTAAATTAAACAAAACTATTGTTTTTAAAAGAACAAATATTCATAACACTAAAGCCTTGATATTTGATAATCTAGATAATTTCAAAAACCTTTAAGATTAAATTTTCTACCAAATTGTTACAAAACAAAAAGAGTAACTATTATTTTTGAAAAAATATCCATATTTACATATACAATGATTAATATGTCTAAAATTGTCTTCATTTTCAATATAATTAGTAATTAATTTAAAGCTGTTCATTATATATAACGACAAATTAATTAAATATGCACGTGTTAATTACAGCATCCCGACAAATTTTTATATACACGTGTTGAGCATCTTGACAGACTATCGAATGTTCCTGTATTTGTGTTTAGCACAGTTTAAGTTCTATTCTATCACTCAGATTGATCTTCTATTTTGTCTGAACTCGTTTTTATTAAATTTTAGGTTATTTTTGTTTGTTTAGAAATTTTGTACTAATTTATGTTTTTAATTAATAGGTTTAATATATTTTAATTATTCAAATATTTAAAATTAAAAAAGAAATATAATTTTGCATAATCTATCTATATGTGAATTTTGATTTCTAAAATTTATTTTAAGATGTGTTTTAAAATAAAATATCTTAGAATTTAAGTTTAAACTATAAAGTCTTTTTAATTTCTTTAAAAATAAATTCTAAATCAACATTTTGCTAAAGAGTTATATGGATGTTGATACCTATTTTAGCACACTTGGACGTTAATCACAAATTTGTAAATTCAAATATTAAAAAATTTCAAACACTCCTAAAATATTGATTATAATATTGCATGAAATATTTAATTTTTTCCATAGTTTAATGAGTTCTTAATTTAAGCCATGCATTCACTACATTGCCATAATAATAAATCTTGATAAATAGATATGAGAAAAGTAAATAATTTATTTAGTTCTAAAATAATAAAAATATGGTGTTTTTAAATTTGGTAAACAAATACAATTTTATAGCCCTAATGCTATTTACTTATTGGGGCATTTTTATTACTTGCTAACTTATATATTGTTGTGACCAAAATCTTGCATGGGTTAGATTTAGTCCCACTAGAGGATTAGGGTCCAGACCCATGTCAAAAATGAGTAATCTGCCAGGCTTCCGAGGGCCATGGCAGCCCTAGGGGTTACCATGTATATGGCAATGAGGAAATGGGTGGTTTAGGGCCCCAAGGGCATCTCCTTGTAGGTAACCTATAGCCATTATCAGTCATCCAGTAGGGTTTCCAGAGTAGCTTCCATAAAGGGGTTACCGGAGGGGGTACCGGAGCCAGGCTACCGGGTGGTACCCCCAGCTTCCGCCGGAAGCCTGATCAGGCTGCCAAATCAGATAAGGCACGCCTCCTACTTTTTAGGAACACGTTTATATCATCTAAAAACACTCCTAAACAGATATGTATTCAGTTATTTGAGGATATATGTCATATTTACTTGATAAATGATACAAAATCATGATAACTACAAGGATAATCGTCCTACAAAGACCAAAACAGCTTGGTAACCTAAAAATACACAACATACTCGATTTATATCAGTAACAACAGTCATTATCCCACTGGAGAGAGGATAACTCATCACAAATAAACGATTATATCATTTTAAGAACTACATACGGGCTTGATCCACTATAAATAGTGGTATGTAGGCAATTTACGGGATTCTAGGACACTTTGACACCTCAAGAAAATACAGAGCACGTATACTCTTGTGTGAGACACCTTTATTAGGGTTCTTGGCTGACCAACGCATCATCATTGCACGGTCCTTGAGCTCTCATCCCGTAGATTCAGTCCAATCCTTCCGAGGAACCATATCCCGTGTTCTTCGGGAACCCCTAGTCGTGAGCCTTTCTGGGCGGCTAGCTATTAATCTCCAACTACGAGCCAATCTGGGTGGTTGGACGATTCCGTGTTCATTGGCGCTATTCCAGCACGAGGCCTCGTAATCTGTTGTGCTAAATTCCTCCCACAACAATTGGCGCCCGAAGGAGGGGCCTCAAAAATCGTCATTTGGAGGAGATATGGCGAGTGACAATTCTACTGATAAGACACCGTCTCAGGACGGTAATGGATGAAACAAAAATGGTGGTGATGATGTTAGTAACAAAGACATCATGGATTACCTGAGAACGATGAATGAAAGAGTTAACAACTTGGAAAAAGGTTCCGAGAAAATGAAAAAGTGGCAAAGGAAGCGCAAGTCGAAGTCAAAAAAGAAGAATGTGACTCCGACAAGGCTGAATTTCGATTCTGAGGACAACACTGATCATGTCCCATCTGAAGAAGAGGCAGAAGAGCCTGTGGAAGAAGAATATGAGGGCGACCAATCTGATGTCCCGAAAGCCCAGGGTGCCGAAGGTTCGCCCACCAGAAGTCTAAGTGTTTTTGATCGAGTTGGTAAAAGACTGACTAACAAAGACCTTCGTCACAAGCTAATTCACACTGGAAGCAAAGATCGAAGGGATGGCAATGGGGGTTCCATAACTCAGGGTTCCTGAGAACGCAGAGAGAGGTCCCACTCGGTACCCCCAAGAAGTACTTCCAGGAGGTCCAGGTCTGATGGCAGAAGGAGTTATCGGCAAAGTGGTCACTCATCTGGGCATATAAGCAGGAAATCCCGCTCTACCGGAGTCCCAACCGGTGGGGGTACCGATCAGGGTTCCGGCTCCCATCAAAGTTCAGTCCCTAGAGGAAGCAAGACAGCCAATGAAGATGATGACTCTGGAAAAGACGTGAACTCAGATGGTGAGAATGGACAGTTTAAAATGTCTGATTGGAAGAAAGCCTTGGAAAAAATCAAGGAAGAGAAAAAGTTCAAATCTGGAGTCATTTCCGGCTCCCCATTCTCTGAGAAAGTAAAGAAGGCACCCTTGCCGAGGTTCTTTAAGATGAATACTGATTTGAAATTCAATGGTAACTCAGATCCCGTTGAATATCTGAGCCGTTTTAACACGGAGATGGATGTGTACCAAGTGGAAGACTTGGCTAGATGTAGATTGTTGGCTTCCACTCTGAGTGGGAATGCCCATCAATGGTTCAAAAGGTTGGCAGAAGGATCCATTAAGTCCTGGAAGAAGATGGGGGACCACTTTATCTCTCAATTTAGGGCTACCGTGGTTATGCCCCGCCGGTTAACACCCTAGCCAATATCAAGCAAGAGGAACGTGAGACTCTGAGGCAATATTTCAAAAGATTTAATGAACAAGTACCTAAGGTGAAGAAGGCTTCTGATGAAACCTTGAAGAATTTCCTGATAGCCGGGGTTAGGCCAGGAACTGAATTTTGGAAAGAGTTGCAAACAGAGGAGCCCGGAACCCTGGCAGAGTTCTACCAACAGGCGGAACGCCACAAGGTCATTGAAGAGTCAATTGCAAAATTATCCAAAGATTCTAATTCCAGGGGCTGGAACAGAAACAAGAGGAATAGTTCTTATAGCCCTAAAAGGGATTCTAATAAGCGGGCTTCCGGAAGTGGAATCGCTGGTGTGGGAGACCCTCGGTATGATGACAAGACTGTTCCTATTGCTTTTAATACAACTAAGGATAGAGTTTCTGTCAAAGACAGACTTACTCCAAGGAATAACTTTCAGAAATATTCTGAATATACTCCTTTGACTGTGCCCATTGGCCACATTCTTGAAGTAAACGAAAAAAGTGGGCTATTCCACAGGCCCTACCGGGCAGGCCCTCCAGGAAAGAAGGACCAGGGGAAGTATTGCGCTTTCCATGAAGCAAATGGTCATGAGACTGCCGACTGCCGGCACTTAAAAGACCAGATTGAAGAATTGATCAGAAACGGATACCTGACTGAGTTTGTAGCACAAGAAGCTAAGAAGTATAAGGAAGGAAGAGATAACAAAGATAAAGCTCCGGGAAACCAGGATAGGACTACCAGAGCTCCAAGCATTCACACCATCTTTGGTGGCCCTTATTTGGGGGGTGCCAGCCGGAATGCCAGAGATAGGTATGCCCGGGAGGCCAGGGGGAAACCCCTAACAAATGTTTTCCACCTTGCAGAAAGGCCCCCAAAGTTGTTTAAAGGGAAAACCGCTGATATTTCATTCACCGAGGAGGATGCCAAATGGGTACACCACCCTCATAATGATGCTTTGGTGGTAACCGTGAATATTGGTGGAATGAATATGCACAGAGTGCTGGTTGATAATGGAAGCTCAGTGAATATCTTGGCATATACTACATTCCAGAAATTGGGACTTTTGGACAAAGAGTTACTGCCTACCAATAATGAGCTATATGGGTTCACCGGTAACCCAGTCCAAATCATGGGAAGGGTCAAATTGCCCTTGACATTGGGTGTGGATCCTTGTAAGGCCACCCAAATGGCAGAATTCATGGTGGTAGATGAAGACATTTCCCACAATGCAATTCTCGGTAGACCAATATTGAAAGATATGAGGGTGGTAACCTCAATATATCACTTTTCAATGAAGTTTCCTACACCAAATGGCATTGGGTGTGTGAAAGGATGTCAACATGAGTCAAGGGAATGCTATAACAGAGCGGTGCAGGCTGCCGAGAAGGTAGACAAATCTATTCAAGTTGAAGAAAAGGTTGATGGAGAAGCCTTAATGAGAAGCCATGGGCTTGAGCCACAAAAATTTGAAAGAACATCGTGTAATGCCATCATGATAGTGGAGTTACCGGAGGAACCTACTGAAGAGGTTCCTGTTTTTCGGGGGTAGCACCACCACTAAGCTTGTTGCTGGAAGCTGCTGAGAAAAATGATGAAATTTAAAATTTTTTAATGGAAGGCATAGTGAAAAATTCCTCAAATGATGATCTAGATAAAGCAACATTGGAGAATGAGAACCAAGAGGCGGTGAAAGGGCTCCCGGTGGAAATCGATATTGATCCCAGGATGCCCGGTACCCCAGAAAAGGCAGGGGCTGCCGAGGACACTATTCCAATACTGGTGGATGTTGAAGATCCTAGCAAAGTCCTGAAAATTGGGCAACAACTAGATGAAAAGACAAGAGAAAGGCTGACCGGTTTCCTTAAAAGCAACCTAGATGTGTTTGCATGGTGTCACTCTGACATGGTGGGGATCGACCCAAAAGTCATGTGCCATCACTTGAATATTGACCCTGAGAGAAGGGGTATCCGGCAGAAGAGAAGGCCTGTCAGTGGTGAAAGGGCTACCGCTCTCCAGGAAGAGGTAGACCGGTTACTGAAGGCTGGTTTGATCAAAGAATCCTTCTACCCAACATGGCTGGCAAACCCGGTACTGGTCCGGAAGCCCAATGGGAAATTGAGGACATGTGTTGACTTTACTGATCTGAATAAGGCATGCCCCAAGGATAGCTTCCCGCTACCCAGAATTGATCAACTGGTGGATGCTACAGCAGGCCATGCTTTACTAAGTTTCATGGATGCCTAATCCGGATACAACCAGATACCGATGTATGAACCAGACCAGGAGCATACCAGCTTCATAACTGATAGGGGACTGTACTGTTATGTGGGGATGCCGTTTGGGTTATTGAATGCCGGGGCTACCTACCAAAGGCTAGTAAACATGATGTTTAAGGAACAAATTGGTAAGACTATGGAAGTCTATGTTGACGATATGCTGGTCAAATCAAAGGTGGCAGTCGACCATGTGTCACACCTTTCTGAGATGTTTGATATCCTGAGGAAGTACCGGATGAAGATAAACCCCCAAAAGTGTGTTTTTGGTGTGGAGTCTGGAAAATTTCTTGGATTCATTGTGAACCAGAGAGGGATTGAGGCAAACCCTGCCAAAATTAGGGCATTGCTGGAACTGAGATCCCCAAGGAATGTAAAGGAAGTCCAAGGACTTACCGGAAGTGTAGCAGCCCTAAATAGATTCGTATCTCGATCCTCCGACAAGTGTAAGGAGTTCTTCAAGGCTATCAAGAAGGGTCAAAACTTTGAATGAACCCCGGAATGTGAAGAAGCCTTTCAAAAGCTGAAGGAACAGTTGGGAAGCCCACCATTGCTCTTCAAACCCCTGGAAGGTGAGGTACTCATTTTATATCTAGCTGTCTCTGAATACTCAATAAGTGCTGTGCTAATCCGGGAAGAGGAACAAGTACAATACTCGGTATACTATGTGAGCAAAAGGCTGTTGGATGCGGAAGCCCGGTATCCCAGCATGGAAAAACTGGCATATTCTCTGATATTGGCTTCCAAGAAGCTAAGGCCTTACTTTCAGGCCCATAAAATCGAGGTCAGAACATCCTTTCCGCTGAGGCAAGTGATGCACAAGCCGGAAGCCTCCGGTAGAATAATGAAATGGGCTGTCGAGCTAGGACAGTTTGAAATAGATTACAAACCACGGACAGCTATCAAAGGCCAAGCTCTGGCTGATTTCTTACTGGAGTTTCCTCCTGATTTTGAGGTTACCGGAGATGAAGGTACCCCGGTACCCCCAGTTACCGAAGGGGATGCCGAAGACCCCCAGTTATGGTGGAACCTGTATATTGATGGAGCAGTAAATAACAATGGGGGAGGTGCAGGGATAGAATTGGTAAGCCCAGAGGGGCACCGAATTCAAAGTGCCATACACTTTGGCTTCAAGGCTACCAACAACGATGCAGAGTATGAGGCCCTGATTGCTGGCTTGAAACTGGCTCTAGAAATGAGGGTAGAATACCTGAACGTGTTTAGTGACTCTATGCTGATTGTGTGGCAAATCAAAGGGAGCTTCCAAAGCCGAGGCCCCCGCACTGAACTCTACATGAGGTATGCCCAAGAACTCATCAGTAGGTTCAAGTTGTTAAATCTGAATCAGATCCCAAGGGTGGAAAATGCAAATGCTGATGCCCTTGCCAAGTTGGGATCCCAAAAAGAAGCTGTTCTGTTAGGGGTGATACCCCTTGAAGTTCAACTCCAACCAAGTATCCATCGAGAGGAGATTATGGAGATAAATTCTTCTATGGAAAGCCAATGGACAACCCCAATACGTGAGTATATCACCAAGGGGACACTTCCGGAAGACAAAGATGAAGCCCGGAAACTCAAATACAAGGCTGCCCATTATGTGATCTATGATGGCATCCTATACAAGAGGGGTTTTAACCAACCTATACTTAAATGCATATCTGGAAATGAATGTGAATACATCCTAAGGGAAATTCATGAAGGCATCTATGCCAACCACTCGGGGGGTACCTCCCTAGCCCACAAAATTCTCCGGCAGCACTACGCCATAGATGGCCTGCAACAACGTTTTCAAAACGTTGCAGCAAGCCAAAAAAACGTTGCTGTAGAGCAAAAAAACGAAACGGCAATGCTTTTTCAGCGTTGCATTTGGCACAGCTGCCGTAGGTGTCTATGGCAACGCTTTTGTTCACCACGACAACGCTACTACTTTTGTTACCAGAAACATCTACGGCAACGTTAAACAAATGTACAGCAACACTAAACTAGTGTTGGAGTAGATGCCAACATTCTGAAAATTGTGGGTCCCACATGAAATACCCATGTAAGACCCACCCATGAATTTTTAAGTGGGCCCCACATAAACAAATTTTGAGCAATTGATGACAGCAATATATAATACCTACAACACTTTTATAATAAAAAATTGAGAGGAATAATTTGTATATATGTATTTCCCAAAAATTAAAAACATGTTATATTACACCAATACCAAAATTCATCTAATAACCCTTAACCCAAAATAAATAAATTACAATTCAATACTAGAAGAAAATAAATAAATCAACACAAAGCACCAAGGTTATCAACACAGATAAATGCTACTCTAGTTCCCTCTCTGGTGGTGTCTGCACTCTGGTGGTAAACTTGAAACCTGCATTCTCTTTCATCAAATCTACACCAGCAAGAACATATGCATTTAAAGGTGAAACGATCTTGCATATACCTGGACATTGAAGCAGCATAGACAAAATCAGTGAAAATCAAATTTCTATTTAAAACAGCTATAACATTAATTCAATTTTAAATAACAAACAAATTCTAATGCAGAGTATCAATTTAAAACTTTTAATTTCAATAAATACATTTGCATAAGAGATTATCGCAAGTGCAAGAGATGTTTAGACATTTTTAGTTGCACTCAAGATGGAGTTTACAAAGAGGCTCCTGGTTTTAAGCATGCCAACCATTCTGTAACAGAGAGGATATAATGAAAGCCATATTAGACTTGTTGTATCAAGCCGACCTACAGTGCCACCAAATTTTTAAAAAGATTTAGTCCAACACATTTACATGATATAGATATTACAAGAAAAACTCTGGCTATATATCAATATTTGCATACTATCTATTCTTTCTTTCTTTAGTTCTCAAGATAATATACAGAAGCCAACTAAATAGACTGCAAAGGAACCAAAAACTGAATAGATGGCCGATTTTGCAAATGGTGGGAAACGGGCAAAAAAAAAAGAAAAAGAAAAACTCTCTAGTAAATTAAATCAAATTAAGTTAGATGACTTGAGAAGTTGAGAATTGTTCATCTGATTGAATCTTAATGTAGGGCTTGTAGCCTTTGTACTAACCTGGCAAGGCGATAAAAGCATCAGAGTACCTAGCCATCTCAGCTTTCCTCTGGTGCATATCTGCTACTACCTTCACACCCTACTGTGACACCAGTTAACTGCAAATAGTACAAGAACCCAAAAGGCAAGCATCATTTTGCAAAAATTACAAGCCCCATCTATACTGGAAAGAAGTATTCTTAAGGTACAGAAGCTAGTGATAGTCACTAAAAAGCCCCATCATTTTATAAAGTTGTGTACATCAATTTAGCAGAACCGATAATGATGTCAATACAATTGGTCGTTAATTGTAATATCGAGTTGTTTATATACCTCGTCAACTCTATCCCACCAATAGAACTCGGACTGAATCTTATTCCTCACAACATTATATAGCAAAGTCGGATAAAAAATAGCACGAGCACCTGCCCCTACCAATCCAGCCAAAGGCCACTGTCCCAATTATAGAATCATATAATTGACTTTAAACATGATAAATAATTGACTCAAAATTACAATCAAATTCAATGGTCAGCGTGTGTGTAAATAAACAGTGTTATCACATATTTCTGCGAGGTGCTAGAATCATATAATCAATGTACTTACTACAAGACAGATAAAATGTAATCTTTGGCAGGGAAAGTAAAATAATAAAAATTATTACAAGATGCAGGTAACCGGTCTGAACCCATAAAACAAATATATTTTACAAAGAGCAGGGCCGATATTTCAGGGGGTAGAGATGGTGAACATTATTTATGACTACAGGTGTCAGCATCAGCATATCAATAAAACCAAACCAACTGAGCAAAGCTTAACAATGGAATTCTTTCGATCACCTCGCCTACATTAAGGCCCGTTTAAAAATCACGAGACCACAGAATATTGCAAACGAAAACCTTAAGCAACCATAATTAATTAATACCCGAAGGATGCAATATCTAAATTAAAAATTAGATACAAGACAGAATGACGGTTGACCAGTTCCACTATAGGCTGCTATACCCAGTTATCAAATAAACTAAGTACAACTTACAAGATCAAACATCCAATTGTTCTCAGGAACTATACCTATGAAACTCAATATAGCGTGTAAAGCAATGCCTGCTTTGATTTGTTGTTGGGAAGCGGAAATCAGCTGGTGCAGTCTTTAGTTCAATCTGAAAACAACAGATAATATAAAGAAAAAAGAACATGAGAACAATGTACACTAATTTTCACTCTTAAATTAAAAAATTCATCATATATTTGGAAATGTTGTCAACATAAGTACTAGTATTATTTATGTTTTCCTTAACGTATCATTTTTTTGTTGCCATGTTTTTTCAGGTATAAGACACGAGTAAACATCAAGTCACCATACAACATCACTTCATAAGAAATTTATAACTAAAAAAAACAACACAGATGTAAATAAGAATATAACATAAACATCTTCATAGGTGAATCAAAGTACATGCCTTCCCTAAAATTATGCAGCCTAATTTACAATACAAAAACCTTTATACCATCAAGCAAAAAGTAAATAAAACATTTAAAGAAATTATATAGTGAATACATTCCCTACATGACTAATCATTCAACATAACATTATACTTCCATAAAAACAGAGCTTTAACTAAAAATCAACAAATTAACCATAAAATTATACTTACATTTCACAGTACAACATAACAAAATAAAAAATCTTACCTCTTGAAAATCTAAATCTTTAACAACACAGAAGGACCATAAGATCAAATCTTGAAAATCCCACCAAAAATTCCAAAAGATCAAATCTTAACTTTTGTTACCTGCTAAATAAAAGTCATAGCTAAATAAGTCATTCTACCTGGACTCTTACTACTCTACTAGCAGTACCTGGTAAAGCATAAAGCAGTACAAAAGTTAAACAAATAAAATTTACACATAACACGACTAACAATAACATCAAGTGCAGTGCAAATTAGAGGAAACAAGACTTTACGCAGCAACAGCAAAATAACGCTACAAATTAAATTAGATAGAGAGATAAAAAGAGAGAGGAGGGATAGAGGGACAAACAGAGGGAGAGAAACATGAAAATAACAACAAATTAAAGCAGGCAAACTTCATATTTGGTGTGTGCAAAACAAATTAACAGTAAAAATTACAAATACCAACTAAAAAGAGACAAATACGTAATTATGTAAGAAGCCCTATTTCAACTCAATGTATAAATCCCTAATTGAATCAGACCCATTTGAAACTCTAATTGAATCAGCCCTAATTGAACCGATCTATAAAAATCCCAAATCGATGTGTTTGAGAGTGAGCAGATCTGTGGTGATGTGTTTGAGAGTGTGTGTTTAGAGAATGAGGGTCGCTGCAAAGAAAAGAGTGAGTGATGTTGTGTTTGATTTTTTCGCCAAATTGAAGGCGCCAATTTTGCCGCTCATCACTTTTGGCAAAAAAATTCCTTCCTCCTTCAACACCTACACAAACTATATATGCAATTTTAATTAATTTTTTTAAATTTAATTAGTTAGTCAATTTTAAAATTTAGGAAAAAAAATCTTATTTTTGTATACATAATTCAGTTTGATAAATAATTTTTAACTTTGTAAAATTGAAATTAAATTATTTTCCCATAATTTTATTCAATTCGTGTAAAATAATTTTTTATTCAAACACTTACTTTTTTAAGGTCTAGTCTTTCAAATTATTAATTTTTATTTGAAATTTCTTCAATTTAAGTAAATTTATAAGAAGATATGTTATTTTTTTTATAAAAATGTTATATTTTAGTTCAATAATGCATACAAATTTTTTTATATCAAACTTAACATTATTTCTCAAACTTTATTCATTTTAAAGAAAATTAATTTTTTTAAAAAAATCATTTGTTAAGTTTATTTTAATAAATTGGTCTATTTTCAAATTATAAAAAATGTTCTATTTTATAAAAATTCTAATATTGACTCTAATAACAAACTTTGAACATTTAAATTATTTGTTTTCTAAATTAATTAATTTTAATTCAAAATAATTATTTATTTAAATTTTTGTTAAAATTTGTGTTTAAATCATATTTACGGCAACACTTCACAAGTGTTGCAACTTGCTACGTTTCTTATAGCTACGGCAACACCATGTTTTGTATACAGCAACACAAAATCAAAGCGTTGCTGCAGGCCATCAAATTTAGAGCTACGGTAACGTTTTTCATTGCAACACCGAAAAAAAACGTTGATGCAGGCCATCTATGGCGTAGTGCAGGGTTACTACTGGCCTACCATGAAAACTGATGCTTATGACTTTGCTAAAGCTTGTGATCAATGCCAAAGGTTTGCTAACTTCAATAGCAATCCAGCTGTGGAACTAAGGTCCATTGGAAGCCCCTGGCCCTTTGCGATATGGGGAATTGATCTGATTGGGGAACTTCCTAAAGGCAGAGGCGGTGTAAAATATGCAGTGGTAGCTGTTGACTACTTTACCAAGTGGGCAGAAGCAGAGCCCCTGGCCACCATTACCGTCGGTAAGCTGAAGGAGTTTGTTAAAAGAGCTATTATATGCAGGTACGGGGTACCGTACAAACTTATTTCAGACAATGGCAAGCAATTTGATAGTAAAGAAATGAGAAGTCTATGTGAAGACTTGGAAATAAAGAAAGATTTCTCGGCCGTTTGCCATCCCCAAAGCAATGGGCAAACAGAGGCTGTAAACAAAATCATTAAGCACACTTTAAAAGCTAAGCTGGAAGACAAAAAGGGAAATTGGCCCGAGGAGCTTCCAATGGTCCTGTGGTCTTACAATACTACTCCCAGGTCCACTACCAGAGAGTCTCCCTTTGCTCTAACCTATGGCTGTGAAGCTATGGTCCCAGTGGAAGTCGGGACAGGGTCCTACCGGAGGGATAATTTTAATCAAGAATCAAATGAAATAAATCAGAGGCTGGCCCTAGACATGGTAGAGGAAAACCGGGCTACCGCCCAGCTGAAACTTGCGGCTTACCAGCAGAGGACCCGCAAATACTACAACAACAAGGTACGCCCTCGACCCCTCAAGGTTGGCGACCTAGTACTGAGAAGAATGATGCCCAATATGAGGGTTCCCGGGCATAGAGCCTTTGGAGCAAATTGGGAAGGGCCTTACAAAAAAAAGTCTATCTTTTGGGAAGGCACCTACCACCTTGAAGACATGGATGGGAACACTATTCCCCGTTCTTGGAATGCCGAGTACTTAAAAAAGTACTATCAGTAAGACTCTTTTCAGAGAAAACGTAGGCCTCTTTCAGGCTTAGGATGAATAAAGGCAACCTACTAGTTGTGGTTGTGTCTTTTCCCTTTCAGTTCTTAGGATTTCATGATTTTCAGTAGATGCCCGGGGGGTAGTGGATGCACACCCCGTCTGGATGAAATTTGATGTAATCGTACTCTTTGATTTTCAGTAAAAGTAGAAGTTGATTGTTTCCTTTTACGTTTACCACTTATAAATATTTTCAGAAAGAAATGTAAGACCTACAAGCATAGTTCTACATGGCAGCTAGGCTACCATCCAGAACTAGGGGGGTAGTAGTGGATACACCTCCCAGCTTAATAGGTAGAAACTTTCAGAATTTTAAACCTTTTGTCATTACCAGACATGTATGGAACCTTGAGTGGTTCACATGGCTTACTTGGTTACCAGGGCATGTATGGAACCCTGATTGGCATACATGACTCCATGCATTCTTTGGGCTTGTGTGGAACCCTGATTGGCATACATGGATCCCTTCAATACCAGACATGTATGGAACCTTGAGTGGTTCACATGGCTTACTTGGTTACCGGGGCATGTATGGAACCCTAATTGGCATACATGACTCCCTGCATTCTTTGGGCTTGTGTGGAACCCTGATTGGCACACATGGATCCCTTCAATACCAGACATGTATAGAACCTTGAGTGGTTCACATGGCTTACTTGGTTACCAGGGCATGTATGAAACCCTGATTGGCATACATGACTCCCTGCATTCTTTGGGCTTGTGTGGAACCCTGATTGGCACATATGGATCCCTTCAATACTAGACATGTATGGAACCTTGAGTGGTTCACATGGCTTACTTGGTTACCAGGGCATGTATGGAACCCTGATTGGCATACATGACTCCCTGCATTCTTTGGGCTTGTGTGGAACCCTGATTGGCACACATGGATCCCTTCAATACCAGACATGTATGGAACCTTGAGTGGTTCACATGGCTTACTTGGTTACCAGGGCATATATGGAACCCTAATTGGCATACATGACTCCCTGCATTCTTTGGGCTTGTGTGGAACCCTGATTGGCACACATGGATCCCTTCAACACTGGATCATGTATGAAACCACGATTGACATACATTAATCTTTAATCATTAGCCTACGGGGTTACAAGAGTTAACTCGTATGGTTTGTCAAAGGTTTAACCAACACAGCTTTGCAGGAATGGCCTACATGGCATCACCACACATGATTCATTAAATGACTGGGGCTCCCGGAACAAAGGTTTTCAGGCTGAGCCTCCGGCACCCAGGCTGCCGGATACGGGCTATCGGCCAAGGGGCTCCCGGAGTCAGGTTCCTGCCTTCGGGCTTCCAGATGTTATAAGGTTACCGGACGGTACCCCCATACCCATAGTGGTAACCAAGCAGACAAAAGTACGGGTAGTTTATCAGTACTATGGCTACCTATCCAGATATATGTTGCCATGACTACTCAGGTACACTTCCATATTATATTACCACCCTACTATTCGATTTTGATTCATGATTTATTACTCAAGGCATTTAGTCAATGTGAATATGACATATATCCTCTAAGAACTCGTTTGAGCCTGTTTTAGGAATAGTCGAGAGGGTCGTTTTACCGTAATAGAATTCGTTAGTCGCATTCAGTTAAGAATTCCCACAAGTTATGATATTACTTTTCTTACTCGGTAAGTTGATAAGTAAGAGTGTGAATACGCTTAGATTTTGAATCATGGGGATTAGCATGCATAGGACTCATTTCTTTGGGGCATGGTAGCAATCTCGGTCTAGACCGAGTTACCTGTGTATCAGTCGCGGTAACCCAAGAGCACCTGCCACTGAACCCTCATACGAGGGGTATTCAGGGCATAACTAGCAATCATAGGATAATAAAACAAACATACACTGCGTGGGTAAAGCAAATTCAAAAGTACCAGGCCCGAGGCCATAAGACGAACAGAGTTAAAAGATTAAATCCTTACATCTGTGGAGCGTTTTAGGAGCCCACCCCCTTTTATGATTAAAACCAAGAGTTCACCATTAAACAAGATAAAAGTTTAGACGCATTAATAAAATACTCGATGAGATGACGGGAAAAGAGTACACTTAAGCAGAAGGAGCTTCTTTGGCAATACCAAAGCTAGGAGAGTCCTCAACAAGGTCATTCTTTTTGACGGAATCCCCTGGAGCATCCTCAACCGCATACGCGGGAGCCTCAACCATAGTCTTAGAAGCGGGAGTGCGTTCGGTAGTATCCTTCTGGGTAACCGGGGGTATGATAATGACTTGGTGTCCGGTAGCCCCATCCTTAGCTGCTTCTGCTTTGAATTTCTCCACTTGGTTCACTGCATCCTCACCTAGGAGTGACCAGTCTAAATTTGGCATCACCTCCCAGGTGGCCTTCAGATAATCATTAACTCCCTTAGAAAAGCCAGTGTTATACCTATCTGGGAGGGCCTCCTTCAATTTCTTCAATGAAGCCTGCAACGTATCCACCTGCAGAGTCAGCCCTTTCACTATGGTAGCATGGGATGCCGCCCTATCCTCTTTCTCTATATTTTGACTAGAAACCAGCTTAACCAACCTGTCCTTCTCCTTGGTTAACTCGGATAAATCCACCTTCAATTTTTTACCAGCATCAAACAACTTCTTCTTTTCCTCCTCCATGGCTTGCCTGTCCAACTTCAACTGCTTAATCTCGTCCCGGAGCCTCATATCACCACGAGTAGCCAGTGCTAATTGGTTGGAAAGTTTAAGTTGATGGAAGAAGCTCTCACCCGCTGCAAACAGCATAGATTTCGCAACATCAGGGGTTTTCTGCTTGGCCCATCCAGCGATGGTCTCCATGGGAATCTGACCCCCAGACATTTGAAAGAACTGCTCTATATCACCCAGGGGGATACCCTGCGGGGACACCTTAGCCTTCTTCGAAGATCTAGTCTCAGGAGTGGATTTTGAACCCCCGGTAACCTGAGAAAGTCTTCGCTTCTCGGTTGCGGATAACTCGGCCTTAACAGACACGGAGGCAGGGAATCGAGAAACTGGAGTGGCAGCAGTAGAGGTCTCCAACATCATTAACTCATCCTCGGGAAACAGGTCCTCATATTTTTTAGACGGCTTGATGAACGATGGCGTTGATCCTGACATACCTGAGAAGGTGAAACATTTATAGGGTGAGAAACCACAGTATATGTATATACATGTATGCACAAAGAAATGCACGGAATGTGTATTCATAAGATATACAGTAGACATTACAAAATCAGATGACATGAATATAAAGGTTCATGAGAAAATGAACGATAGCAAATAAAAGTGAACCACAAGTGTGGTAGCGGTTAGAAACATGGAAAGCAGAAGCCTGGGTCACCAGAGTCATTTGAAGAGGAAGCCCTACCAATCTCCTCAGGTTGCCACTTGGCGCCCTGGGTTTCCGGTTCTTCCATTTGCTCTTCTTCCACCTCGTCTCCCGAAATGGGGAGTAAGGGAGCCACATGCCTAGAGAACCCTAACTTTTCAAGTGTCTTCGGTGTTAACAGGCTATCACCATCACCAAATGAAGCAGCAAGTTCCATTACTTTCTTGGCTCTTTCCTCTTCGACTCCACTTAGGGAAGTTTGCATCGGGATCCCTAGGGGACATGGTACAGAAGATGAAATTTTGACCTATGGCACAGTAAAGGAAATCATGAAAGGACCTAAGCAACAAAAAGGCTTACCAGGGGTCAAGTTAAACTCCATGTTAACTCCTTCACAATCGTAGCAGTACAAGAACTGCTCTAGCCAGTCATACATACCTTTCTTATTCCCCTTTATACACTTTCCCTGCCTATTATTCCAAGCAGTAAGGTAAAAAACACCAACCTTCCTTCCGACATCCTTTAATTGATAAAAATACCCTAACTCCCTGGCAGTAAGGGCGACGGAGAAAGCTCGATCATACAAAATATACATGCACGCGGCAACCCGGAAAGAATTGGGTGTCAATTGCATGGGAGCTATCTCATAGAAGTTCAACAAATCTATAAAAAATGGATGCATTGGAAAAGAAAACCCTAGTTTGAAATAAGAAGCAGATACAACAGCATTGGGGATGGATTGATCTGCTTCGAAATTGTCGAACCTGTGACACCGTTCACCTGGCACAGGGTAGTACAAGGTGGCAACCTGGATTACAAATTTCCAACAACCTGTCCAGTCTATCAGCATTCATGGTAGAGTCCTGGCCCTCACAAGCAGGGACATTGGAAGCCGGGACATGTGGCTTGCGATCGACTTCTGACGGTATCTCAATATCACCCTCCCCCTCCATTGCATCATCATTACTGAAGAATGGTCGATTACCTCTTAACCGTAACTCATCTATCGTTCTTTCCCCCTCATCGGTGTTAGAACTGATATCAACCCTCTCTACCTCTTCACCACCAGAGTTAGAGGAACCAGCCTCTGTGAGGAAGCCAGGGTACAGGTTGATGATCTCATCAGATAAAGGATTGACTACTTCCACCCGAGAGCGTGTTCGGGAGCTAACTGATGGCCTAGATTGGAGCAGGGGTTGGGAGAGCAAAAGAACATTGAGATGGGTGGAACCTGAATCAGACGGTTCCCCAGACACAGGTGATAAGTAACCTAAACATTGGGAAGACTCCCTTGATGCTGATGAGAAAGACATCTGCAACCACAAAAGGAGGAAGCAGATTAGTGAAGGAGGTTGAGGTCAAAACAAAAATTGTGGACCGAAGAAGATAACGGTTCTTGATAGCCAACCCGGAGAAACCCAGGGCATAATGGGGCTACCAGACCAAAGACGAAAAGTTAGGACTCGGGGGGTGGCTATTAGTGTGGCATCCTAACCTAGTGGTTCCAGTGCTCACTAAACAGAACAAGAAAAGGAATACGGAGATAAAGGCGTTACAAACATGCCCAAACAAATGGGTTACACAACCAAACATATTTAAAACAACGGTATTCATTGAAAACAAACATCAAACAGGCAAGGTGCATGCCTAGAAATAGTAAAGGGGATAGCCGGAGTACGGACCGCTCCGACCACTTCGACCCACATCACAAGATAAAAACTTATACATGCATCTATCAGTTGAGATGTAAATACACAGATCTAGCATGGCTAAGATTGAAGAGATACAAAAGCAAGCATATGAAAAATACATTCAGATGTTCACTTAAGATTTCTATCAAATAAAGAAAGCAAATCGTGGTCATTGGACACTTACTTGAATAACCGGGAGAGTCGAAGCGACGAACGTGTAAATAACTAAGCCTTCGCCGGAGAGATCTCGTCGAAACCTCTTAACAAACCTCTGCTCACTCGAGAAAAAGTAAGGTAGAGAAATGAAAAGGAAAAACGGAAAGGCAGAGCATATGATATAGAGAGGGTAGTTGAGACGTGTCCATCTAGGAAATGAATATAGCACAGAAAAAGAGACAAGGAGGGAAGTGTGACCGCATGGGAAAAAACCGGGTTTGATATATCCAAATAGGGTTTTTTGAAGAGTCCCAGTCTTTTTTCTTTTTCAATAATGCTTATCCTATTAACTGATGAAAGTAAATCGCATAGTTGAATATTAAAATGAAATCGTGGGGTTTTCCACCTACATTAGTTTTAATTCGAGTTTCGGAAACCCCAAATGAACGAATTACTGAGTGGAAAGTACCAACGTTAATTCTTTGGTTCTTAAATTTGCAATGTTTGTACCTTCCTAAGTTAATCTGGAAAGGAAGCATGGATATGAATTATAATATAGATATCGGCACCCCAGGAATAATGGGTTCCCCTTGCACTAAGTACTTCAGGGAACTGGGGGGTACTTGTTGTGACCAAAATCTTGCATGGGTTAGATTTAGGTCCACTAGAGGATTAGGGTCCAGACCCATGTCAAAAATGAGTAATCTGTCAGGCTTCCGAGAGCCCATGGCAGCCCTAAGGGTTACCATGTATATGGCAGTGAGGAAATGGGTGGTTTAGGGCCCCAAGGGCATCTCCTTGTAGGTACCCTATAGCCATTACCAGTCATCCAGTAGGGTTTCCAGAGTAGCTTCCATAAAGGGGTTATCGGAGGGGGTACCGGAGCCAGGCTACCGGGCGGTACCCCCAGCTTCCGCCGAAAGCCTGATCAGGCTGCCAAATCAGATAAGGCACTCCTCCTACTTTTTAGGAACACGTTTATATCATCTAAAAACACTCCTAAACAGATATGTATTCAGTTATTTGAGGATATATGTCATATTTACTTGATAAATGATACAAAATCATGATAAATACAAGGATAATCGTCCTACAAAGACCAAAACAGCTTGGTAACCTAAAAATACACATCATACTCGATTTATATCAGTAACAACAGTCATTATCCCACTGGAGAGAGGATAACTCATCACAAATAAACGATTATATCATTTTAAGAACTACATACGGGCTTGATCCACTATAAATAGTGGTATGTAGGCAATTTACGGGATTTTGGGACACTTTGACACCTCGAGAAAATACAGAGCACGTATACTCTTGTGTGAGACACCTTTATTAGGGTTCTTGGCTGACCAACGCATCATCATTGCACGGTCCTTGAGCTCTCATCCCGTATATTCAGTCCAATCCTTCCGAGGAACCATATCCCGTGTTCTTCGGGAACCCCTAGTCGTGAGCCTTTCTGGGCGGCTAGCTATTAATCTCCAACTACGAGCCTTTCTGGGTGGTTGGACGATTCCGTGTTCATTGGCGCTATTCCAGCACGAGGCCTCGTAATCTGTTGTGCTAAATTCCTCCCACAACATATATATATATATATATATATATATATATATATATATATATATATATATATATATATATATATATATATATATATATTTTAAAATAATTAAGTTCTTTATACATTTTTGTAGTTATATTTATGTATAATACCTCCTACTTTGACTATTTGTAATACCTCCTACTAAATCTTTGAAATAAAAAATTATATAGGTCATTTAGCTAGAAAGAATAGTATCAGCATTTTAGTTACAATTCATTGTCATTAACTAATTTAATTTAATACAGCTTTTATCTCATCAAATTATATATCTGATTAACTTGTTTTCTTCCAATAATGCCCCAAGGCCCCCAACTCAAAGTCTATAAATTGGGAACCAAACTCATTCACCCCCACCACTCTCACTTCCATAGTCTCCTCACTAAACCTTCCCTACATCTCATCCAATGGCATTCCAAACTTGGCAACAACACCAACTCTGTAGAAACATCACTACAACCAATAGGTACTAAAACTGTACACTTACACAGACACATCTGGACTAATATTGGTAACATCACACATGAGAGTGTGCGTGTGTGTAGCTGAATTTGATCATTTATGAAATATAATATTTGGTAGGAATGATATATTGTTAATTATGTGTATCTTTATTTAATTTTCGTTGGCAGGCAATCTGTGAATGATCAAGCAGGTGCACCAAAGTTTAACAATAATCCTGTGCAGATGGGCAAGGCAAATCCTTTCGCTACTACAGTGGAGAATCCTTGGTTGGGCATGAATCACATGTTTTTAGTAGGTTCAAATAATATGGAGATTCAAACGCCAACTATTCCAACCACTACCACTCACAGTGGACCGGCTAACAGTCTACCAGATGACAGAAGAAAGCGTCCCAGAGTTTCAACGGAAAACCAGGTTGACAGTTTCAATTTCAATTTCCCTCTCCCGTATTCAGCCTTGGAAAGTATCAGGAATGACATGACAGCACTTACGGAGACTGACCGTAAGCTTTGGCAACAAGTGAGTTTAATTTTTGTTGATTACTAATATCCCAATTAATTAACTCCTTGTTTTATTAAGTCATAGATATGGCTTATGTTTAATTTTGGTTAATTAAAGGCTATTAACTGGTATAATTTCTTGATGCAGACCAAGAGGGTTAGAATGCAACTTGGCGAAAAACAGAACCAAGCAGTGGGACTTCTAGTTGATAGCGCCAGAGCCCCGCTTCTGAAAAAATTGAAGGAAAGAGATGAGGAGACTGTGAACATGCTGAAATTGAACATGGAACTCCAAGAACATGTAAAGAATCTTTTTCATCAGAACCAACTATGGAGAGAACATGCAACCGCTTGTGAAATCAAGGCTATGTCTCTGGCCAATGATTTGGAAAATGTCCAGGCTGAAGTTAGCAGGCTGCGGGGGATTGTGCGGTCATATGGTGCTGTGGCGGCTCCCCATGAGCAACAGGATGTAAAGTCTTACTGTGAAAGTAACCTATCTGGAAAGAACATACAAAGGAACGCTCAAGGGTGGATAACAGCAAAAGTGGTAGATGTCAGTGAAGCTGCGGCAAAGAAAGTGCATACCGGAGTAGCTGAAACGGGGGAGGGGAGCGGTGAGAACAAAATGTGTAAGAGCTGCGGTGAAATGGAGATGACGTTTTTGGCGATGCCATGCATGCATCTTTGCTTCTGCGTTGTTTGTGGGACCCGGGAATCCCGTCTTCCCGGTCCCTGTCCTGTGTGTGCCTCTACCATGACTACAACTACCCCTATATATTAACCTCATGTGTGAAATGAATCAAGAGAAAAACAGTTGTGTCTAAATAAAAGGAGCAATATGTAGTGCTTCTCTATATGTAATATATTAGTCTAAGCAGTCTGTTGAGTCCAGTGGTTTGCTAAACTATGCAACTAGTGATATGTATCTCAATCCTAAGTAATGAAGCTTGTTTTGCGTTTTTATGATGATTAGTATCTTTTTTGATTTCTTTAAAGAGTAGTGCTACAGACACCAAATTTGGTACCAAAATTGGGTACCAAATGACATGGCAACAAACACTTGTCATTTTCAAATTTTTTAATTGGATGGCCCTGGCGGGCCCAGTATAACTATAACCAATTAAAACAAGCCACATTATTTGGTGACAATTTTTGGTACCTAATTTTGGTACCTCTAGCATTTTTCTTCTTTAAATAATAAATTACATCTAAATGTACGTAATTTAAGTTAATTGTATTATGAATTTATGATGGCTAATTAAGTTAATCCTAGTCATACCTCTATTATAAAAATCGGCCGATTTTTGAAAAATCGCCGATAAATCGGTCAAAATTTTGGAACCGATTCAGCCGATTTTGCAAAAATCGCCGATAAATCGCCGATTTTTCAACCGAATCACCCGATAAATCGTAAATCGGTACCTCAACCGAATAGTTCCGATTTCCGAAATATGCAACACTAAGTCATACACGTCCTATTTCTAACTTTGATTTTGTAAACACATATGACATACCCTATAATGCTATATTGCTAATATTCCTGCAAGTACTATGCATGAGAGCAGGAGAGGACAAACAAAGTACGAAGAAGAGCCCATAAATCAAGCCGTACGTGTCTCTGCATGTTTTACATTTTGCAGAACAATATGTCCATATAAATATTTATACATTTGGACTAGGGTGACCTCGTAATTTCTAAAAGTACGTCCTTTCCCATACCAACCCTGACTTAGAGCAAGTCCAACAATGTCCTACATTATGCCTTATAAATATCATAAAAACTAGTGTCCTAGTGATTTAGGACATTATTTTTATGTATCAACTCCAACAATATGCCTTATCCTTGTGCCTTATTATTAAAATAATAATATATTTCATAAAAGAAGGGTAGAAAAGGAGGAAAGTGGATTATTTTATTGATAAAAAATGAAATAAGGCATGACTAGTGGTGTCCTAAAAATAGGGCATGTGATTAATGTCCTAATGTTTTAAGGCACCACTAAGACATTGTTGGAACACATTTTTTCTTAAATGCCTTAAATTTTAGCTAAGGACACCAATTTAGGACATTGTTGGACTTGCTCTTATGTGTCAACCCTCTTCTTTTGTTTGTGGCAATTAGGATACATATCAATTGACCTAATCATAAAGTACTAACCATAAGTCAAATTAGAATAAGAATGTTTAAACTAATACTCTCTTGTTAATATACTAGTTAAATATTAATATTTACTCCCTCCGTCTCAATATGCTTCTCTCGTTTGATATATTGGGACTGTTCATAACATGAGATAAATTACTAATTTACGTCTAATGTATAAGACCAAATATAGTCATGAGTGATTTTGTTGGATTCATATTTATGAATACTTTAATACAGTGAAGTTTTTATATTTAAAACTAATATAAAATTAAAGATATTAACGATTAAAAGTGTGCGTTGGCAAACGTGTGTTCAAGAGAAATTGGAAAAGTTTTTAGAGACAGAGGGAGTAACTTTTTACACTGGTAAGATATATAAAAGGCTTCAACTATCGGTTAAACATACATACATATATATATATATATATATATATATATATATATATATATGGAGTTCGGTCCGCAACCACCGTTGGTTGAGACAGCAACCAGTACTACCGCAACCCTTCATTGCGGCAGCACTGCCGCATGTTTTTAATGTGGCATAGTAAAAATTGCAGCAACCATTCATTGCGGCAGTGAAAATTAGTTGTTGTTGAGCACACGAGGTACAGGAAGAGTGGCCGACAAGTCATGTGCGGTGATAGTTGCCTTTGTGAATTGTTCATTTTCAATTCATTTGTTTAACGTAAACATTGGACTTTTTTTACAAAACAATTCACGTGCCACTTAATCAATTCAAGTCACCTGATCACGTTTTGTTTTAGACTCCGTAGAATTGGTTTTTAATCCTTATAGCTTATAATCTTTAATTAATAAATAATTATTTTAATTCAGAAATTATAAAAATAAATATCTAATATCATTAGATATTTATAAATATAATTTTCTATGATAAGTGGATTTTATATCCACTTGGAACATTCTATATGGGCTTAAATTAATTGTTTTGGACTCAAGTTTGTTATAGTTTTGATGTGTTTTGATTAGTTGTGCAGGTTTGCAAGAATATCAATGCTTCTGTCGTTTTTGGAGATTTAATTGATTAAAATTTGGATTTTCCGGGAAGGTTGCGCAGTCTACACTGTTTTGGCCATATCTGGAGTTCTAGAAGTCCGTTTTCAGCGATCTTACTGCCCACGCGAAGCTTGAGAGATTTTCTACAACCTGGGATAGATAGCACGTGCAAGGAATATGCTGAATGAAATCGCGCACGTGATCTTGTAAAAGAAGGCTGGGAATTTACTATTTTGCCCTTTTTCTAATTCTAATTGTATTCTGGGCAATTTTGGGTACCTTCTTTAAAATTATAATTATAATAGAAGGTAATTTCTTGCTGGGCAAGACTTGGAGTATCTATTTAAACACATCTAGGTTATTAATTTAGAAGAGAAAAAACACTATTCTATAGATACAACTTTGTACGCAGCTTTTAGGGATTTTTCTGGAGAACTATTATTTTCTTCAAATATTGAAGATTAAAGGTTTTTCTATATTCTTATAATTATGAGTTCTTCTATTAATTCATGTGTTTTGTTTTCTTCCTTAATTATGTGTAACTAAATCTCTAATCTGAGGATTGGGTAGTATTCCTTAGTATTCATGTGTGTTTAATTATTTGTGATTTTCTTGCTTTGCTGATCTGTTATTGAGGGCTTAACACAATTAGGGGAGTTATGAACCTTTGATTGGATTTTAGGGATTGTAATAACTTGGAAGAGGAGTTGCGATTTTAGTACATGATTTAACAGACATAACTCGAATATTTGATTGGAAGATTAATAGGAGAGTTGTGAGACTTATAATTCTTGGTGCGTAATAGTTTATGATTGTACTTTGATTGTATCATGGAAGTGACAATTAAGGTGTAGTTGTAGACATTATATTGTATCTTGGAAGAGAACATTATAACCTTAGAAGAATTGTTTTCAGCAGAGTAAGAACGTAGATGTTACATAGATATTGAATGTGCATTGAAACCAAGTGAAGAACCCCAGTTCTTGGATTGTTTTCCTCATATATTTTATTCTCGATTGATAATTAGTTTAATTTAGTTTATAAACAAACCAAACATTCTTCTACACTTCTAAATTGTGAGAGATAAGATACTTGAACTTGATATTACATTCAGTCCTTCCTTGCGAACGAACAAAACAAAAATACTATTAACAAATTGGCGCCGCTGCCGGGGAAGGCAGTATATTTGAGTTAGGTTAATTGTTTCTTATTGTTTAGATTTTAATCGGTTCCTCAAGTTGTTTTGTTGGTGATTTTCAGGTGTATGCGACGTTCATCTTGCGCTAGAAAATTGGAATTTGACCCTGAAATCGAGCGTACTTTGAGAAAGATCAGAAAAGAGAAAGCTAAGATGGGAGAGCCGGTAGTTCAAGCTGTTGCTAATGTTGATGAGACTTCTATTTGGGACTATGAGACACCGAATCCTGCTAATTGCATGTACAAAACTCCAGATATTGGTGCAACCCAGTTCAACATTAATCCGATGATCAACAATCAAGCTTTTGAAGGAGACATTGAACTAGAGGACCCACACAGACATCTAGAGCGTTTCGTGCAGATGTGTGGCTCATTCAGAATCAATGGTGTTACGAGTGACAAGATTCGTCTCCATATGTTTCCCTACTCTATTAAGGGAAGAGCTTTGGAATGGTTTCAACAACTTCCAAATACCGCGGTTGCTACATGGGAAAGTCTTTCTACTGCATTCTTGTCCAAATATTATCCTTCTGACAAGACGCAACAATTGAGGACTATGATTATGAGTTTTAAAGCACAACCGGGTGAAGGTCTATGATAAGTGGATTTTATATCCACTTGGAACGTTCCATATCGGCTTAAATTGGTGTACTTGGACTCAAGTTTGTCGTATTTTTTATGTGTTTTATTTACTTGTGCAGGGTTGGAGAAATATCGATTAAGGGTGAATTTTCCGTTGATTTTGGAGTGGATTATGCTAAGGAATGAAGACTGATGACTTAATATCAACTACCAAGAGTGTTCAAGACATTGGCATGAAGACGGGAAGTGAATGCGAAAGGAACGGAAGAAAACGGACGAGAAATGAAGAAGAAAAAAAATTGCAGAAAAACAGCCTGAACAGCCAAGGCAGCGCAGTATGCGCTTGGAGCTGCGCAGGCTGCGCTTGGTACAGGAGGAGCAGCGCAGGCTGCGCTGTAGCTGCGCAGGCAGCGCTCCTGCGGGAGAAAAATTGCTGAAAATTGTTGTTTTGCTGGAAAATCTCCGTTTTGCCCTTATTCGAATTTTAATTGTATTTTAGGCATCCAAACCTATTTCTAATTGTATTCTAGGTTGTTTTTCTTGTTGGACAAGATATGTAGGCTTATATAAACACCTCTAAGCCTTGTAATTCGAATAATAGTTTTTATTATTGTAACATAGAATTGCAAGAGAGAAAAGGAGAAGGAGATTCAACGCTCGTGACAAGCAACGGATCAAGATCTACCTCATCTTTTGTGTTCTTTTACTATTAATATTATTTCTTCCTTTTATATTTTGTCAATTATCATGTTTTCATCTAATCCCATGGTGACGAAAGGTTCGATTATGAACTAATCGTTGTCATGGGATCCTAAGTGGATTTATCTATGTAGCTTAGTAGTTTGCATGCCTTAAAGATTTGTGTATGGTGAATTCTGGATATCCTCGTATGGTTAATCTTAATGCTTTTAGATGCGTAGCTAACATCTAAATTGAATTGTTAATCTCTTGTGAAGTGAAAGTGGATCTTGAGATTTAGAACATGCCATGCTAGCATAGGTTCATAATTGTTATCAATATGATTCGTGGTGTGAGATGAAAATACTTATACTGCCCTGTGTGATCTTTATGGATAACTTGTTCTTCAACCGTTATGTTTTCAAATTCTATAGACATATAGAGTCTAAGCATAATTGGTGTCTATTCATCTTCTATCTCTTTTGTGGATGTATGTTTAGTTTGGTATGCGTATGCTGACAGGTAGCGTATACTTATTTCGTGTTATCCGATCAGATATCAAAACCATTGCACATAGTGATTAAAGGCTGCAACTCTAAGTGAAGTAGATGATGAAACTAGGATTCCATGTTTTATTCTCATATTAGTAATTCGACTTTAATCTCTTTAATTAGTTAATCTTTAGTTTGATAATTACTTTAGTAGATAATAAAAATCCAATTTATTATTTGTCTTAGCAGTGGATAAAAACCATACATCGATGCATAGGTACATTAATTGAATTAAACACCATTCTAGATCTCTGTGGGAACGAACTTGATTTAATCATATATTACTTGTGACAACGTGCGCTTGCGTGATTTTGCATAACAAGTTTTTGGCGCCGCTGCCGGGGATCATCGGTGTTTTTATTTTAGTTTATGTGCTTTTCATCAGTGGTCGTTAGCGTTCACTGACTCGGATTCTTACTTAGTTTGTTTGTTTCATGGTGTTTTAGGTACTTAAGTTTGTATGCGAACACGCTTACAAGCTCGTTTGGAAGAACTGGCAGAAGACGATCGTGTAGAGAATTTAGAGAATAAGGAAGAGGAAGCTGAAACTACAGTAGCAATGGCAGATGCAGCAGCTAAGGCTTTGAAGGATTATTCTCAGCCGAAACTCAATGATATCCAGTCTAGCATTATTAGACCAGCTATTGCAGCGAACAATTTTGAGATCAAGTCGGGCACAATTCAGATGGTGCAGAATTCAGTCCAGTTTGGGGGTGCTTCTACGGAGGATGCCAACATGCATGTTCGGGACTTTATCGAGATCTGTGATACTTTCAAATGTAATGGTGTGACGGATGATGCTATCAGGTTGAGGCTTTTCCCATTTTCTCTGAGGGATAAGGCTAAGAGCTGGCTACACTCTTTGCCACATGGTTCCATTACTACATGGGAAGATCTTGCTCAGAAGTTCCTTATTAAATTCTTCCCTATGGCGAAAACTGCAGCATTAAGGAACCAGTTGACTCAATTCCAACAGCAATCTGGAGAGACCTTGTGTGAGGCTTGGGAACGCTACAAGGAGATGCTACGCAAGTGTCCTCATCATGTCATGCCTGATTGGATGGTTATTAATGGGTTCTACAATGGGTTGGGAGCACAGTCTAGGCCTTTGCTAGATGCAGCATCAGGAGGAGCTCTGTGGGCAAAGAGCTATGATGAAGCTTATGATCTTATTGAGATGATGGCTGCCAATGAATATCAGAATCCAACCCAAAGGCTATCTCAAGGCAAGGTAGCAGGAATTTTGGAAGTAGATACAGCTTCAATGATTACAGCTCAGTTGAAAGCTCTTGCTATGAAGGTGGATGCTCTTGCAAATTATGGAGTACAGCAGGTGGCGAGTGTTTGTAAGCTATGTGCGGGCGCACATGAGATAAATCAGTGTGTTATCTCTTCTGAATCAGCACAGTTCGTGAGTAATTTCTAGACCTGCTGCACCAGTTCCAGCCACTTATCATCCTAATAATCGGAATCATCCCAATTTCAGCTGGAGCAATAATCAAAATACTCAACAATCTTATCAGCAAGCGAAGCCATTCAATCATGGCTGTCAACAGCCTTATGCTCCAAGGGCACCATATCAACCTCCGAGATTTCAGCAACAGCCCTAGGCTCATATGGGGCAATCATCTAATGATAAATCAGATGAGGTGTGGATAGCGGTAAAGAACTTACAAGCTGGCCAGAAAGTCTTGGAAACCCAGATAGGACAGATTGCAAGTGCTTTATTTAGTAGGCCTCAAGGAACTCTTCCTAGTGATACGGAGGTTAATCCAGGCAGGAGGGACAACAAAGAACAGGTCAATGCAGTTACTTTGAGATCTGGAAAAGTTACGAGTGATCCTAAATCTGCAACTGAAGAAGATGAAGATGTTCAGAATCAGCAGGTTGAAAAATCTGCAGTGCCAGAAATTGAGAAATCTGATTTAGTGGCTGATCAGCTAGATGGTGAGAAGAGCAAGAAACCTGTTGAAAATTTTACTCCGGAGAAATCTTCAAATAATACTCAGATTTATCCACCTCCTCCATTTCCTGGACGTTTGCAGAAAAGTCAAGAGAAACAGTTTAAAAAATTTATGGATGTATTCAAGAAACTGTCCATTAATATTCCTTTTGTTGAAGCGTTGGAGCAGATGCCAAGATATGCAAAGTTCATGAAGGATATTTTGTCAAGGAAGAGAAGATTGGAAGATTTTGAAACAGTGGCATTGACAGAGGGGTGTAGTGCCGTTCTGCAGCAGAAGTTGCCACCTAAACTGAAAGATCCAGGAAGTTTCACTATTCCATGCACTATTGGCAACATTTCATTCAACAAGTGTTTATGTGATTTGGGAGCTAGTATTAATCTTATGCCCTTGTCTGTTTTCAAGCAACTTGGTCTACCGGAGCCAAAGCCAACTAATATCTCTTTGCAGTTGGCTGATAGGACGATCACTTATCCGAGGGGTATAGTGGAGGACGTTTTGGTGAAGATTGATAGGCTTATATTTCCTGCTGATTTTGTGATCTTGGATTTCGAAGAAGATAAGAAGATTCCCATAATTTTGGGAAGACAGTTCTTGGCTACAGGAAAAACTTTGATTGATGTGCAAAAAGGAGAGCTTACCATGAGGGTGCAAGATCAGAGTGTCACCTTTAATGTGTTCAAGGCCATGAAATTTCCGACAGAGGATGAAGAGTGTTGTAGTGTGGAAATAGTTGATACGGGTCAGAGAAAGAAATTTGATCAGTTATTGAGCGAAAAGTCGGATACACATGTGCTAAAGCATTCTATCAGTGATTCCATTGACAGTTCTTCTGTACGAGATCTCTTGAATGTCAAGCTTGGAAAACTTCCATCTAATTTGAAGTATGTCCTTCTGAATGATGAGTTGTTAATTTTTGAAGAGGGTCACGATAATGTGTTAAGAAGGTGGAGCATGGATGATGAGGTTGAAGAGTGTTCGTATCAATCAACTGTGAAGCATAAGCACTTTAGAGGTGTGAAGAAGAAAAAGAAAAAGTTAATTGGAGGAAGAGGCAAGGTGAAGTTTGATTTAGAAAGGATGTGGGAAGATAGCAAGAAGGTTGTCAACCAATGGGTGAATGGTCCTTCTGCTAAGGACAAGTCAAATGCGATCTTCGAGCCACCATGAATTGAATCATATTTGTCCGGCTAAATGACGTTAACGACAGCGCTTCGTGGGAGGCAACCCATGTGTTTCGGTGTTTTCAGGTATGTTTTTTTTTTTGTTATCCCTTGTATTTACTTCCATTCAATGAGGACATTGAATATTTAAAGTTTGGGGGTGGTTTGAGGGATTAGTTGTTGTTGTATTATTTGTTCATGTAGGATTGCATGCTTTGCATATTAGTAGTAGTAAATTATGCATTTATGTTCGTGTTATTTACGTCTGTTTCATATAGGACATTCTGTTTTTATGTTCATATATCATGTGAGTTCATAATAGTTGCATTTGCACCCATGCTTGATAGGAATTTTGTGTTGTTAACGCTTTTGATTGAGAAGTGATATGCTTTGTTCTTGTGCACACACATACACTAGTAAGTTGAAGCTAGTAGACTTATTGAATGTTGTAAGTGATTAGAAGGACATGAATATGTGCAAGATGATCTAGTTTGCATGCTTTGAATACAAGTAGGTGCGTTAGAGAGATTTTTTTCTTGGGATTGAGTATGTTTTTCCACCAAGTGAGTTTTTGAGCCTTATTGCATTATTTGCAATTTATTCGTTTGCTTGAGTGTCCACGGATTGTTTGCATTGCTAGCAGTTGTTTGAGGTCTTTCTTGAAACGCATGACATTATTTGACGATTAAAATGATAAAGGCAATTAGGAATTACCGCATATTTTCCCATATTACCACACCATATTTACATGATCAATTAGTTAACCCGTTGAGCTTAATCCTATTTTTTTCGGTGACATACCACATTACTTGCCTAGACCTTTTTCTTGTATTGGCCTTACATTAATTTGAACCTACATTGTCAAAGGCTAGTAGAGTGCTTAAGGGAGTAATAAGGTGTACAAGGAGGGGTTTATTGATGGTCTTACTTTTGGGGGAAATATTGAAAATTGGGTTTGGTTGTTTGTTTGATAGTCGGCATATGTAATAAATTCATGGGATCATTGTTATTGTTTATATTATTGTTTGTGTTATATTTAGCTCTCGAGAAAAAAAAATATGAAAAAAAAAAGAAAAAAAAAGAAAAAAAAATATTATGAGAGCATGTTTGTGTTTGTTGCGATCCTATTTCAGTCGACTAGTCGAGTGCTTGTTTTTAGTAAAAATTATGTGGGGGGAAATATAGTGTTGTGTATGATGTATTATGGTACTTACTAGCTTTTGACACTTCACCTGTTTTGGCTTATTTGACATACCTTGTCCCTAGCCCCGTTACAACCCAAATAAAGACCTTTTGATTATCGTCATTGACGTATGTTGTGTTAAGAGTTAGATTGATACCAAATGTCGAGCATGTTTATGATTTTGTTGGAATTGAGTGATACACTTACCCTTGTTCTTGAGTGAATATTCTTTTGTGAGTGGATTGTGAGTGTTTGCTTGTTTTTGCGTATGAGATCCCGAGTTTTGTCTCAAAGATGTACTCTTGTAGGCTTAGCATGTTTACTAACTTATTCTTACACTTGACATGGGCTTGTGAGAACTTATGCATGTCATTGAGTAGACTATGTGAATACTTGCACTTTTGACACCAAGACATTGCGTATTTACTTTGATTCTTAAGTTGATATGGCATGAGAGGAATTGAAGGTATGGTAGGATATTAATTGCATTTTCATGTTAGTTGCATTCATACATTGCATTGCATTAAGTTAAATGGATTTTGTGGGTACATTCGCTATAGGCCCTCACGAGACCTCACTCGTCCACTAGGGCTGCCTAGGGGTTTAAAGGGCTTGTTGCATATGCCAAATGCAACCGTGATCACCTACGGAAGTGGTACTAGTTAGTTAGTTAGTTGTAATTGTTTATGCTTGAGGACAAGCATCGGTTTAAGTTTGGGGGTGTGATAAGTGGATTTTATATCCACTTGGAACGTTCCATAAAGGCTTAAATTGGTGTACTTGGACTCAAGTTTGTCGTAGTTTTTATGTGTTTTATTTACTTGTGCAGGGTTGGAGAAATATCGATTAAGGGTGAATTTTCCGTTGATTTTGGAGTGGATTATGCTAAGGAATGAAGAATGATGACTTAATATCAACTACCAAGAGTGTTCAAGACATTGGCATGAAGACGGGAAGTGAATGCGAAAGGAACGGAAGAAAACGGACGAGAAATGAAGAAGAAAAAAAACTGCAGAAAAACAGCCTGAACAGCCAAGGCAGCGCAGGCTGCGCTTGGAGCTGCGCAGGCTGCGCTTGGTACAGGAGGAGCAGCACAGGCTGCGCTATAGCTGCGCAGGCAGCGCTCCTGCGGGAGAAAAATTGCTGAAAATTGTTGTTTTGCTGGAAAATCTCCGTTTTGCCCTTATTCGAATTTTAATTGTATTTTAGGCATCCAAACCTATTTCTAATTGTATTCTAGGTTGTTTTTCTTGTTGGACAAGATATGTAGGCTTATATAAACACCTCTAAGCCTTGTAATTCGAATAATAGTTTTTATTATTGTAACATAGAATTGCAAGAGAGAAAAGGAGAAGGAGATTCAACGCTCGTGACAAGCAACGGATCAAGATCTACTTCATCTTTTGTGTTCTTTTACTATTAATATTATTTCTTCCTTTTATATTTTGTCAATTATCATGTTTTCATCTAATCCCATGGTGACGAAAGGTTCGATTATGAACTAATCGTTGTCATGGGATCCTAAGTGGATTTATCTATGTAGCTTAGTAGTTTGCATGCCTTAAAGATTTGTGTATGGTGAATTCTGGATATCCTCGTATGGTTAATCTTAATGCTTTTAGATGCGTAGCTAACATCTAAATTGAATTGTTAATCTCTTGTGAAGTGAAAGTGGATCTTGAGATTTAGAACATGCCATGCTAGCATAGGTTTATAATTGTTATAAATATGATTCGTGGTGTGAGATGAAAATACTTATACTGCCCTGTGTGATCTTTATGGATAACTTGTTCTTCAACCGTTATGTTTTCAAATTCTATAGACATATAGGGTCTAAGCATAATTGGTGTCTATTCATCTTCTATCTCTTTTGTGGATGTATGTTTAGTTTGGTATGCGTATGCTGACAGGTAGCGTATACTTGTTTCGTGTTATCCGATCAGATATCAAAACCATTGCACATAGTGATTAAAGGCTGCAACTCTAAGTGAAGTAGATGATGAAACTAGGATTCCATGTTTTATTCTCATATTAGTAATTCGACTTTAATCTCTTTAATTAGTTAATCTTTAGTTTGATAATTACTTTAGTAGATAATAAAAATCCAATTTATTATTTGTCTTAGCAGTGGATAAAAACCATACATCGATGCATAGGTACATTAATTGAATTAAACACCATTCTAGATCTCTGTGGGAACGAACTTGATTTAATCATATATTACTTGTGACAACGTGCGCTTGCGTGATTTTGCATAACAGTCTATATCAGGCATGGGAGAGATTCAAGGCACTATTGAGGAAGTGTCCATATCACGGCTTAGAAGATTGACAGATCATTAGTACTTTTTATGGGGCCATGAATGCAGATATTCGTTTGAGTTTGGATGTGGCTGCTGGTGGAAATTTCAAGAAGGCACCAACTACACAGGCTAAAGCACTCCTTGAGGAATTGGCATTTAATAATTATTCATGGGCACCTAGTGGGACGAGCTCAGCAAAAGCAGCACAAGAATCTGAGATGATCAACATGCTAGCTCAAAAATTGGATACTCTAACTCAGGAGGTGCGAGGACAAAGTGTTAGAAATGATTGATGAAAACAGTGTTTGGAAGCTAAAGTCAGAAAACAGAGTTTAGCTGGAAGCAGTCAGAGTTTGGTTAAACACTGACTGGAAGCGCAAACAGAGTTTGTTAAACTCTGTAGCAGTATTGTCTGAAGAGTCAACAGTGTTTGAAGATTGATTTGAGATAAATATGGAAGCAATATCTTTGAAGATTGGAAAGCTGTCAAAGAGATTGAGTTGACTTGGAAGACTGAAGCAATCGTGATTGATATCAATTGTATAGCTTGATTTTAGGAGAATCAGTTACTGATTGTACGAAGCTGTATGTTTTATAAATACTGTTAGGTTAACCCTAGAAGGGTAGTCGAACATTGAGAAATCTTTTGATTGTAACCTAAGCAGCTCTCTGTGATATTTACATCACCGAGAGAGGAATTATTAATTCCAAATAGTTTTTAATTGTTAAACAGTGTGTTCTTGTTAAGTTACTCATACAGTATTTGATTACTTATTGTGTATTCGACCTAACAAGTGGTATCAGAGACTAATCTGTTACTTTATTACAGTTAAAGATCCAAACACAAGAGTAATCAATGGCAGAGATACCTCCACCATCTGAGAAAGCCCCTACTACTGTTAGTAGGTATGAGACAATAAGGGTTCCTATACTTAGGCCATCAGAGTATGCAATTTGGAAGGTGAAAATGACCATGTTTCTGGAGGCTACAGATCCAGAATACCTTGATAGAATATATGAAGGACCTCACAAACCAACAAAATTATCTGCTGCTGCTGCTGGTGAGGAATCAAAGGTCATTCCAAAGGAAAAGAAAGATCTAACTGCTGAGGATCTTTCATCTATTGCAAAGGATGCAAAAGTGAGACATTTACTTCACAGTGCATTAGACAATGTTATGTCTAATAAAGTGATTAACTGCACCACTGCAAAGGAAATATGGGATGCACTTGAGGTTAGGTGTCAAGGAACTCCTGCAATCAAGAAAAACAGAAGAAATATACTCACTCAGGAGTATGAGCACTTTGAGGCAAAGTCTGATGAAACCATGACAGAAACATTTGACAGATTCTGTAAACTGCTCAATGATTTGTCATTGGTTAACAAAGAGTATGATTTAGAAGACTCAAATCTCAAGTTTCTTCTTTCTCTACCTGAAAAGTGGGATGTGAAAACAACCACTATAAGAGATAATTATGAACTTGGTGAAACAGAGATTGATGAAATTTATGGACTGCTCAAAACCCATGAATTGGAATTGGAGCAGAGAAATAAAAGATCAAGTAGAAAGTCAAAGTCTGTTGCACTTAAGGTTGAGGAGAAACCATCAAAAAAGGAGGCATCAAGGAGAAAGGCAAAAGGGAAAGCCTTAGTCATACATTCAGAGAATGAGTCATCAAACACTGATGTTGACTCAAACACAGATGAATCATCTGATTCTGAAGATGATGAGGAGATGATGCAAATGGCTGCATTGATGGTAAAGACCTTCAAGAAGATGGGATACAAGAACTTCAAGAAGGGAAAGAGATTCTCCAGGGACTACTCAAAGTCTGACAAGAAGAATTTCAAGAAAGCTGAGGGAAAGGACTTCAAATCTGCTAAGAAAGATAAGTCTGAAATTCAATGCTACAAGTGTAAGGAGATGGGTCACTATGCTCCTGAGTGCAAGAAGGGTAAAACTGAAAAGGCACTCTACACCTAAGGCAGAGATTGGGCAGACACTTCAGATTCAGATGAGGAAGTAAACTATGCTCTCATGGCTACTACTCAGACTGAAAGTGATGATCTCAAGGTACCTCCAACTACCTATGCTTATAACACTAATAATATAACTGAATTGAGAATTTATCTTAAGGCATTACATATCAGTTATAGGGATCAGACTTTAGAAAATGAGAGGATAAAGTCTGAGTGTTCTCAACTCAAAGAAAGAAATAAACTTGTTGAAGAACAGCTAGAGAACATGAATAAAATTCAAAAAGAGAGAGATGATGCAGTGTTTATTGAACATGAGTTGCTAGGTAAATATAAGCAACTAGAATCTGAATTGGAGGATACTAAACACATCATTAAAACTTGGACACACTCTGGTAAAGACACTCAAGAAGTGTTTCAGTCAGATACAGTAGGTCTAGGTTACTCTGTAGGAGATGAACTTAGATTTGAAAATCAGGTAAAGGTTAGACCACATTGTTCATCTGAGGGTAATGTCATGGGAACGGGTGGACCTAAGACTGAAGAACAGAAAAAGGCTGTTAGAGAGTCATATGCTAAAACTTTTGTTAAAGAGGCTAACATTGGTTTAATGACAGATAAACAACTCAAGCATAAGCTTAAGGAGATAAAATCTGTCAACAAACAGAGATTGCCTAAGAAAAACAAAAATGGAAAAGTAGGCATCACATCAGGAATTAAGCCAATGCTTGCTTCATTAGCTCCTAGAAAAACATGCTTTAATTGTGGTAGCACTAATCATCTTGCTAGTTTCTGCAGTAAGAATAAGAACATCAATTCTTTGCCCTCTAAAACTGCAGTAAAGAGTGATTATGTGAGAACTAGGCCACAGACTTTATGCAAACACTGTGGAAGTACTTGGCATTCTATTTACACTTGCAGAGATTATCATGCTATTTACTATAATTACTATGAACCCAAGCCAAATTTGAAATGGGTTAAAGTAAACTCTGCAAATGTAAACTCTGAAAAAGTTAGCTTAAACTCTGTTAATGAAAATTCCGCTGCAAAAGCTAACAGATTTAAGAAAGCCAAAGGATCCAAGCAAGTCTGGATCCTTAAAACTAATAATCAGTGATTGCAGGGCACCAGGGTTAGTACCCTAGTTGTGGACAGTGGATGTTCAGGACACATGACAGGAAATAAAGCCCTGCTATCAGAGTTTGAGGAGAAGGCTGGCCCAGAAGTTTCCTATGGAGATGGCAACATAGGACATACACTGGGATATGGCAATATTAATCTTGGAAATGTCATCATCACAAATGTAGCTCTGGTTCCAGGACTCAAGCATGATCTGCTATCTGTGAGTCAAATCTGTGACAGAGGATATCATGTGGATTTTCAGCCTGAATATTGTCAAGTGATCAGTAAATCTACAGGGAAAGTTGCTCTAGTTGGAAACAGACACAATAACATCTATGAAATCAAATTGTCAACAAACACTGATGGCAAAGCAGTGTGTCTGTCTACAAGGATGTCCAGTGAAGAGAGTTGGAAATGGCACAAGAAACTCTCTCATTTGAACCTGAACAACATCAATGAGCTAATCAAGAATGATCTTGTAAGAGGTCTACCAAAGTCCTTGTTGAATGTAGAAGGACTGTGTGATTCTTGTCAAAAGGCTAAACAGAGAAAAGTCTCCTTCAAAAGCAAATCTGAGTCTTCAATTGTTGATTCTTATCATCTACTACATGTTGATCTTTTTGGTCCAGTAAATGTAATGTCTCTTGGAAAGAAGAAATATGCTCTATTCATTGTTGATGAATATACCAGGTTCACATGGGTATATTTTCTTGCAAAGAAGGATGAAACTGCATTAACACTGACAGAACATATATTACAACTGGAAAAAGGGTCAGAGAATCAAGTGAAGATAATCAGAAGTGACAATGGAACTGAGTTCAGGAATTCATCTATGGAAGAATTTTGCAAGAGTAAAGGGATAAAACAAGAGTTTTCTGCACCTGGCACTCCACAACAAAATGGTGTAGTGGAGAGGAAGAACAGAACCTTGATAGAAGCTGCCAGAACCATGCTAGATGAAGCAAAGTTGCCAACATATTTCTGGGCAGAAGCAGTTCAAACTGCTTGTTTTACTCAAAATGCAACACTGATCAACAAGCATGGTAAAACACCATATGAAATGGTGAAGAAGAAAAAGCCAAATCTAAAATATTTTCATATTTTTGGATGCAAATGCTTTGTGTTGAAGACTCATCCTGAACAGTTGACCAAGTTTGACCTAAAGGCAGATGAAGGAATTTTTGTTGGCTATCCACTGTCAACAAAGGCATTCAGAGTTTATAATCTGAGAACTAGAGTGATCATGGAATCAATTCATGTGTCATTTGATGACAAGAAAATAGCTGGACTTGAAGATGTCAATGAACATGATCAACTGCACTTTGAAAATGAAGATTTATTCTCTGAAAAAGTAAACTCTGATCAGACTGATTTGACAAACTCTGTTGATCTAAACTCTGAACCTCTACTGGTAAATACTGAAGAAATTCTTCAATCAGAAACAAGGGAAGAACCAGTTGAGGGGGAGCATGAAGAATCACATCAAAGTGATGATTCAAACACTGATAGTGACTCAGTTGATAATTCTGAATCAAACTCTGTTGATTCAAATTCTGTTGATAATTCTGAGAAGTCACATTCAGGGGGAGCATCAGAAAATGAAGAAAGACACCAAGAAAATCAGGAGAGCATGGATCAAGGGGGAGGATCACATGATGACAGAAGCAATCTGCCTTCTGCAAGAAAATGGACTAAATCTCACACACCTGATTTGATTATTGGTGATCCAGATGCAAAAGTAAGGACAAGAAGTGCAACAACAAATGAATGTCTGTTTCATGCATTCTTGTCACAAACTGAGCCAAAGAAAGTGGAAGAAGCTCTTAAAGATGCTGACTGGATAACAGCAATGCAAGAAGAGCTAAATGAATTTGAAAGAAATGAAGTGTGGACACTTGTACCAAGGCCCAAGAACAGATCAATTGTTGGTACTAAATGGGTTTTCAGGAATAAAACTGACAGTGAGGGTGTTATCACAAGGAACAAGGCAAGACTGGTTGCAAAAGGCTACTCACAACAGGAAGGAATAGACTATGATGAAACATTTGCTCCAGTGGCTAGATTGGAGACAATCAGAATTTTTCTAGCATATGCCTCTCACATGAAATTCAAAGTGTTTCAGATGGATGTAAAAAGTGCATTTTTGAATGGAAAACTTGAAGAAGAAGTGTTTGTGGAACAACCACCAGGGTTTGTAGATCCAAAATATCCAGACCATGTCTACAGGTTAGACAAGGCACTTTATGGGCTTAAGCAGGCACCAAGGGCATGGTATGAAACCCTTGCCAAATTTCTACTAGAAAGTGGATTTCACAGAGGTACTATTGACAAAACTCTGTTTTACTTCCAAAATGGTAGTGACTTGCTTTTAGTTCAGATATATGTGGATGACATTATTTTTGGGTCTACTAATGATAAACTCTGCAAGAAGTTTGCCAAACTCATGTAGTCAAGATATCAAATGAGTATGATGGGAGAGCTTAGTTATTTTCTAGGTCTACAGGTGAAGCAAACAGATAATGGAATTTTTATAAATCAAGCAAAATATACCAGAAACCTTCTCAAGAAATTTGGTATGCTTGATTGTTCATCTGCAACAACTCCCATGGCAACTGCAACAAAATTGGACAAAGATGCAGGGTCATCAGTAAAATTGGACAAGTTACAGAGGAATGATTGGTTCTTTACTTTATTTGACAGCTAGCAGACCTGATATCATGTATGCAACTTGTTTGTGTGCAAGGTTCCAGGCAGATCCAAGAGAACCACATTTAACAGCAGTAAAGAGGATATTCAAGTACCTCAAGGGCACTATGACTTTGGGGTTGTGGTATCCAAGAGAATCAGAGTTTAAACTTCTTGGTTACTCTGATGCAGACTTTGCTGGATGTAAGATAGACAGAAAAAGCACCAGTGGAAGTTGTCAATTTCTGGGTGACAGACTTGTTTCCTGGTACAGCAAGAAACAGAAGTCAATATCTACATCTACAGCTGAAGCAGAGTATATTGCTGCTGGTAGCTGCTGTGCACAGATTTTATGGATGAAGAATCAACTGCTGGATTATGGATTAAGGTATACCAAGATACCTATTTACTGTGATAATCAAAGTGCTATTGCAATGACAGGTAATCCAGTACAACATTCAATGACAAAGCACATCAGCATAAGGTATCACTTCATCAGAGAGCATGTAGAGGAAGGGAACATTGAGCTTCACTTTGTGTCTACAGAACAACAACTTGCAGATATCTTCACCAAGCCATTGAGTGAAGCTACATTTACAAGACTGGTCAATGAACTAGGAATGGTCTCTAGTTTTGACTAGAAATGTTGGTTAGACTCAAAAACTTATTGCTCATTTCTTTTTCTGTAAATTGTTAAGTGCTATGTGAACCTTAGTATTAAACTCTGTTATGCATGTTTATGCTTAAAACTTTTTAAACTCTGTCAGCATGTCTGTCTGTTAAACACTGTTGGATACACTGTTAAACATGTTAGATACACTAAGTGAATTCAGAATTGATTATTGTGTTATGCATTGGTGAATGAAAACACCAATGAAGAAAAATGTATGAAGCATGATTCTCAGTAAATAAATCATGATTCTTTCTGAGTCACTGTAATCTAATCAGACTTTGTGCAGTAAATCAACACAGCATGATACTGTTTCATATTTATAGCATCTCTTAGTTTATTCAGTCCTAAACTCTGAGTCTATGAATATTGTGTGCATTGCCTCTCATAAATAATTTTTGGTTATTGATGAACTCTAAACTCTGATAAGTGACATTCTGTTTCCAAAGGTATGGTTCATGATGATTCCTTGTTTGTACTTGTGAAAACCATAAAACTTGAGATGTGTCATTGATTAGTTTGGTGAGTTCAGATTCATGTCTACAACCTGTGAGAGTTTGAGCCAAATCAGTGATTGATATAATTTCTATCAATCAGTATTTATTGTTGTGTGATATTCATCAGGTAGTATGTTTCTCTAGAACTTGTATTAGACCATTTTGAGACTACATGATATGTGTGTGCATGAAAATGATAAAGGCAATAGGATTTACCATTTCTTCAAACACTGTTCAAAAATTCTTTTGAACTTTGTTCAAACACTGTATAAACACTGTTCATAAATTCCATCCTTAGTAAACCCCTTTGAGCCTTATTAACTGCTCATTTTTCTTATACTCTGAAGTGTTAAGAGCAGTTATATTTTTTTTTCTTTCTCAAACAGATGAGTGTTTCTCAAGAAAAGAAAAAGTTTACTCAGTATATATGCTAAATAAATTAAAATAATAAAAAAAAAAAAGGAGAAAAAGGCATATATACTGATCTTGTACAAATATTTACTAACAGTGTGACTGAACACTTTATTCTATTAAAATGTTCAGCTTGTTATTCACTCATGAATAAAATATTTTTTTTTCATCTGTTTGATCTTATCTCATTCCAACCCTGAATAAAGTCCTTTTGATTTGTGAATACATGTACTCAAAGTAGTGTAGAATTGGTGGACATTCAAGCATATGGTAGATTCTGCTATTTCTGATTGAATGTGAGTGTAAACACTTTACCTAAACACTTGTGTGTTTGAGAGTTTGTGAGATTATCCAGTTCATGACTGTTATTCACTGAATGAAACTCTGATTTCTATCTCTTGATCTTTTTGTCTTCAAAGACTGTGTGCTTTCTTGGATAATCATGGACATCAAATGGAATAGAAGTTTTCAGATTTCTGTATTACAGTAACTACAGAGTTTAGCATTCATCAAACAATCAGTGTTTACTATGAGAGTTTGTGCATTCAGTGGTTATTGATTTTTGTTATGGATTCTATGAAATATTAGATGCTCTAAAAATTGATTTCAGTAAACTCTGCTTCACACACACTTAATTCACAACTGTGCAATTTTTTGAAAGGGTTTTAGTGATAAAGTTGGATAATTGATAAACACTGTTGAGTTGTGTTAAGTACTCTGAGGTAAAATCTCATTGAGATGATTTGACTATTTTGCAGTAATTGGGGTAGTTGACAACTGTTAATTAGTGTAAGTGTCGTGATTATAGGAATGACAGCGGTAATTATTAAGTAATCCATTGGTTGTTTGACACGTGTCCCATGATTGTGTCCCACTCACACACTACTCTACAACAGTTGCGCGCTTTTACTAAATAAACGATTGAGTTTTAATTTTACTCTAATCGTCTTTAGTCTCTTACTCCATATCGATTCACATTCACCCACTCACAGTTACTTGCATACTCATTCACTTTCACACTTCTCATATACTCTCTTTCACATTTTGATAAACACTTACAGTGCATACAAATCCTTTCTCTGAATATCTTCGTATCACTTTTTACTAATGGCAACAAAAGCGTTTGATGCAGCAGGGTTAGTTTTTCTCCCTAGTAACTATGCAGCACCGTTGGAGACTGTAAATGCTCCAGAGGCGTTTCATGTGTTCCAAAATTTCTTAAAAGACTCTGAAATAGGGAAGGCTCTAACAGCACCAGCTACACTATCTGCTTCACAAATTGCTACTTTCTGGACAAACTCTGAATATGATGATGGAGGAGAGTCTGGCACTCCAACAATCATTTTCACTCATGAAGAATCAGAGTATATCATTACTCCAACTACTGTTAGGGATGCTCTGGACTTTGAGACACACACTTCTTACAGTGTTGTTGGTCATGATCGGTTGAGGACAATGTTGGAACAAATTGGATGTGCAGGAAACTTGAACAAGATAGGGTCTTTGAGACGGCCAAGTTTGAGAAAGGAATGGAGTTTCTTTTTCGATTGCATAACAAGGGCTTTTGGAAAGAAGACAACAAACTGGGATGCACTTCCTCTGGATACTCTCCAAATTGGTCATGCTCTACTATATGGAGGTAACTTCGATTTTGGTAGACTAGTACTAATGAACTTGGGAGAGCGTTTGTCTGAGTCTACTACTGTTTATTTTGCTCGTTTTTGTCAACTGCTATTTACTGCCTGTGTGCCTAACATTCCAATTGATGAAGCTGATGTTATTCAGCCTTTTCAAGTTGCTAAGAGAATGTTTTCTGATTTGACAAACAAAGATGTCACTAAACAGCAAATACCTGAGATGTTTATGCCTTTAGCCTTACAAAACTATGTAAACCAACCACAAGACTCTCAATCACCACAACAAATGCCTGAACCAATAGACACCATAAACTCTGAACCAACACCCACAACACCCACACCCACTGTACCTACTACATCTCAACAACCACAACCAGAAACCTTAAACTCTTCACCAATAAATTCTCCACCCTTAAACACTGAACCCTTAAACACTGAAAACTCAAACACTGAACCATTAAACACTGACACCTTAAACACTGAAACCTTAAACTCTGAGTCAGCAACTACTGAACCATCCAAAACCAAGCCAAAAAGAAAGAAACACACTGCTCAAAACACTAAACACTCAAAGGCTAAACAAACAATACCTGGAGCTGTTTATACAAGAAGGAAGAAACAGAAAGCAAATAGACCTTCACTTTCACCACCAAGAGAGAGCTCAAGTGAAGATGAAGAGGAGAATGTTGTTCCTCCAATCAAGAAAAGGAGATTAATTCTTTCTGATTCAGATGAAGAGAATGTTGTTGAAGCTCCAGAGGTGGTTTCACAGCAAACACCTACTGTTGAGGTTACAGTGAATGTTGTTATACCTGCAGAGGTTGAAATGCCTGCAGAGGATAATGTTAATGTTCCAATGCCTACAGAGGATAAAATGCCTGTAGAAGAGGATAATAGAGATGGTTTTTCATCAAGGGATAATATTTTTGACTCATTTGAACCATTCTCTGATCCTATCTCACCTATTGTTCATACTGAAGCTCCTGGTGTAGCTCCTGAAGCTGAAACATCACACATAGAGTTGGTATCTTCTCCAATTCAAGACAAAAGTGATGAAGTTGATCAGGCAACAAAGATAATTTCTGAATCCATGCCTGTTGAAGCTACAAAGGCAAACTCTGTTGCAGTTCCTGTGCAACATGAGGAGACTGTTGAAGAAAATGCAAAAGTTGTTGAAGAAACTGTGGCTGACACTGCTCAGCACAGTGGTTCTTTAAAAGATACTCAAGTTAAAGATGCAAGTGCTGAAGATGATTCTGATAGTAGTGCAAACTCTGACTCTTTTGTGAGTGCACCTGCACAGACAGATAATAAACATACACCTTTTGATCAGCCTTGTCCATCTCATGCAGTTGAAGAAAAGCATCTTGCTAAGTCTGCTGAAAATTGGTATAAACAAGACTGCATTTTTCCAAAAGGAAGAGCATCTAAGTTTGTTAAGCAAACTGCAAAGCAAATTTCAAATCCAGAAATCTTATCCTGTTTAAAGGCAACTGTGGTTCAAGTCAAGACTCTGGAAGGAAATTTTGCTGAAACTAAACAAGAAATTGCTTCCTTGAAGACTGAGATTCAGTCAAGAGAATTGAAGATGGAAAGAGAGTCTAAAATAAAAGCTGTTCAGATGTCTAAAGTCCAAGACACTCTCTTTGCCAGGCTAGGAAAAGTTGAAGAAAATCAGACTGCTTTATTTGCTAAGGTTGACTCCATTGCTAATTCTTTGGAGCTCATTACATCAATTCTTATTCCTGATGATGTCAAAAAGGGGGAGAGAGTTGCTAAGTCAAAATGCAAAGTTTCTCAAACTCTGACTAAAAAGGATGATGCTGGAGATGGAGGGGCAAGTGATAAGAGCAAGGTCTTAAACTCTGAGAAGCAAACTCTGAGATCTGGCAAATCGTCTGTTGGAATAAACACTGAAACTCAAGGTACTTCAAAGACCAAGAGTTTGGAATTAACATCAAATCCAAAGACTGACGAGGAGTTAGCTGTTAAGCTTTTTATGGAAGAGAATGCAGAAGGAGTTACTTTAGAAGATGCTAAAGCTGAAGAGAAGAGTTTACAAGAAAAGCATCTGAAAGCTCTAAAGTCTGTAAAAGCAAAGAAGAATGTGAAAGTTGCTGAAGCTGCAAAGCCTGTTCTTAAAGGCATTCAAATCAAAGAACCTGTTGGTACAGATCAAAGAATGCAAGTATTCAGAAAACCAACAGATGCAGAAGCCAAGCAAAAGCTGAAAAGTATAGTTACAACCTCTGTTGATACACATGTTGTACAGAAGAATGAAAACACAACCTCTGTTGCTGCACAAGTTGTGACCACACCATTATTGTCTTCTCAGTTGAAATCAACATTTGGAAAGGGTGTTCTTCATGATCCAAGACTAGAAGCTACAATTCCAATGGATTTTACTGATGATAGAGCTCTATCTGGTAAAGTTGGATACAACAAGGAAGGCATAGGCTCACACAGAGATAAAAGGCAATATGTTGGTCCTAGAGATCCTTCTTCACTGTCTGTTCCAGGTCGTGGTGTCACTCAAGAGAGTTTGGACAAACTGGAGTCAGTACAGCTTGTATATCAGAAGAGTCTAGAAAAGGATTTCTTGCTATATTTCATGGCTGATGGAACAGTATTTAAAGTCTCTGAAAAGGATATTGAATTAAAGTATGCTGAAGAACTTGAATATGTTCTGTATATTTTCAGAGTAAGAAATCAAAGAGCTCAGTCAGTTGCAAATGTGTTTCAACAAAGAATGATTCAAAACCTTGCAAGAAGGCAAATGAAATTCAACAGCAAGTATGTTCCTAAATACAGAGATTGGAATGGCAATCTGATTGAAATGGAGAAGGGAACTACAAAACTAAAGACTGATCTTGGAATCACTGTTCTGGATTTCAATGTAAAATCCGAAGAGGTGAAATATATCAGGTTGGGAAATGAGATGAGAAGAAACAAAATCTACGATCTTAGAGCTGCTATCTATCAAACTGATGAGAATGATCCTCAGTTGAGAGAAATCAAAGAAGCTATGCAGATAGAGCTTGAAAATGCTGAAAGAGGGTTGCTTATAGACTATCTCAGAACAATGCCTGATCTGCAAGAGATTAGAAATTAAAGTCTGTAAGAATTTTCTTATTTTCTGTAGAATTTGTTAAGTAATAGCTTAAACTCTGTTTGTATGTTAAACACTGTAAACTTTGTATTTGTTTTGACATCATCATTTACTGTAAAACTTGTACATTCTTGCTAATGGACAAGTTGGGGGAGATTGTTAGAAATGATTGATGAAAATAGTGTTTGGAAGCTAAAGTCAGAAAACAGAGTTTAGCTGGAAGCAGTCAGAGTTTGGTTAAACACTGACTGGAAGCGCAAACAGAGTTTGTTAAACTCTGTAGCAGTATTGTCTGAAGAGTCAACAGTGTTTGAAGATTGATTTGAGATAAATATGGAAGCAATATCTTTGAAGATTGGAAAGCTGTCAAAGAGATTGAGTTGACTTGGAAGACTGAAGCAATCGTGATTGATATCAATTGTATAGCTTGATTTTAGGAGAATCAGTTACTGATTGTACGAAGCTGTATGTTTTATAAATACAGTTAGGTTAACCCTAGAAGGGTAGTCGAACATTGAGAAATCTTTTGATTGTAACCTAAGCAGCTCTCTGTGATATTTACATCACCGAGAGAGGAATTATTAATTCCAAACAGTTTTTAATTGTTAAACAGTGTGTTCTTGTTAAGTTACTCATACAGTATTTGATTACTTATTGTGTATTCGACCTAACACAAAGGGTAAATGTGAATGCTATTTCTTCACCTATGGAAGGGTATAATGATTATGGTGCTAGTCAGAACTCCTATGTGCAACAATTTCCAGAAGAAGCATCTTTTATTCAGGGAAGACAGCCGTGGCCTGTTCAGAATAACTCCTACTACAATCCAAATCAAAGGCCAAACAACAATCTTTCTTACAATAATAATCATGCGGCTAATCCTTCTTATTCATTTCCAAGGCAGAATCAACCTCCTGGTTTTCAGTCACGACCACCGTATCAAGCACAACAGCAGTATCAACCTCCGCCAAAGAAAGAACCAGCTGACTGGGAGGTTGCACTAAATAAGATTATGCAAGGAACTTCTGGGGCATTGGCTAATATGGAATCAAGAATAGATCAGATGGCATCATCTCAAAAGATGCTAGAAACACAGATTGGACAGATTGCCTCAAAAATGGGTGTTCGTGAACAAGGATCACTTCCAAGTCAACCCAACCAGAATGGTAAGGAACAATGCAAAGCCATTACTTTGAGGAGCGGAAAAGAGTTGCCCGAGGTTGAGGCTCTTGAGCCTAAAGAGAGGGATGCTGAAAAAGAAAATGAGATCGTAGAGATTGATGTAGAAAAGTCAGAAAAAGTAGATGAAGAGAAAAAGGAAGAAGAACCAGAAAAGCCGTATGTTCCTCCACCACCTTATGTTCCTCCTATTCCATTTCCACAGAGACTTCACAACAGGAAGCTAGAGAAGCAGTACGAGAAGTTCTTGACTATGTTCCGGCAGTTTCATGTCAATATTCCTTTGGCTGAAGCTTTGAATCAAATGCCACTTTATGCTAAATTTCTTAAGGAGATGTTGACAAAGAAGAGGAAATTTGAGGATGCAGAAACCATTACTCTTAATGCTGAATGCAGTGCAGTTATCCAAAGGCCATTCCTCAGAAATTGAAAGATCCGGGAAGTTTTTCTTTGCCTTGCACTACTGGGAAGATGGAGAACATGAAAGCCTTGTGTGATTTAGGGGCAAGTGTGAGTTTGATGCCATATTCAATCTGTAAATGACTTGGTCTTGGAGAGCTTAAAAAGACACGGATTTCACTTCAGTTGGCAGATCGTTCTGTTAAGTATCCATTAGGGGTCACTGAAGACGTGGTAGTCAAAGTGGATAAATTTGTCATACCTTGTGATTTTGTGGTGTTAGAGATGGATGAAGATGTCGAGATACCCATTATCTTGGGAAGGCCATTCTTGGCTACTGCTGGCACTACTATCGATGTTAAAGCTGGAAAATTGACATTGAATGTTGGCGAGGACAAAGTGGAATTTGATCTGAACAAAGCAATGAAGATGCCTCCTTTTGGAGCAACTTGTTTTGTTGTTGACATAGTTGATGAAATTGTGCAGCTCGAAAATGAACACTTCATGGGAGCAAAACGGGTGTTAGATGATGTAGTAGAAGAAGAAGATCAGAATGTCACCTTTAATGTGTTCAAGGCCATGAAATTACCGATAGAGGATGAAGAGTGTTGCAGTGTGGAAATAGTTGATACGGGTCAGAGAAAGAAGTTTGATCAGTTATTGAGCGAAAAATCTGACATGCATGTGATAAAGCATCCCATAGATCTTTCGAGTGTCAAGCTTGGAAAACTTCCACCACATTTGAGGTACGTCCTTTTGAATAAGGAGCTAGTGATTTTTGAAGAGGGGCATGATAACGTGTTGCGAAGGTGGAAAACCGATGATAAAAAAGAAGAAATTTTTGTTCAGCCGGTTGAATCGGAGAAGCATCTTAGAGGTGTGAAGAAGAAAAAGAAGAAAATTTGGCCGTTGGGTAGTAAAATCAAGTTGAAATCTGATGAAAGAGATTTGTGGAAAGCAAGCAACCATGATGTCAACGTTCGTATGAATGGTCTTTCTGTTGAGGATGGTTCAGTTATTCTTTTGAAACCGCCATGAGTTGAGGAAGTAACGTCAAGCTATTGACGTTAAAGGATCGCTTTGTGGGAGGCAACCCATGCATTAGTGTAGAAAAAAAAAATAAAAAAATTGTGAGTGTTTTTCAAAAAAAAAAAAAACAAAAAAATCAAAATCAGGAACAAGTCGTGCCTTCAGCGCAATCCGCGCCCTCAGCGCCATATAACGCAGGAGAAAACCGTGCGCTCAGCGCCAGCCACGCCCCCAGCGCCGTGTAACGCAGCACGAAGCTGCGCAGTCAGCCTCAATCGTGCTCTCAGCGCCAAAACCTCCTGCCTTGTCCATTTTTATGAGTTAAAACCTCATATAATTCATCTCTCTCTTCATATTTTTTTTTTTCATATCACTCTAAAACCTCACAAAAATCAAATCCCATTCCTATTCCATCTTGATTTTAAATCCTAAACAAACCCCAATCCTTCATTACTTCTACTTTCATCTCCAATTCCTTTTTCATCTCTAGTATATATACACCATTATCTATATATACACACACCTCTAAACAATAATTTTATTCAAAATTTTCAACCTTCATCCATTACAAGATTCAAGGGAGGAATCAAATTCGATTTTTTTGGGGATTAATCTAGCAATTTCACCTCTTTGATTCGATTGGGTAATATTATATCTCATCTTTTATTCGAATTTGTGAATTATGCAATCTAGGGTTCTTGAAGTGTGTAATTTGGGGGTTTATTTGTTTGTGGTGAATTGTTTGGAGATTGTTGTTCTTTGCTTGATAATTGTTGTTGTGATGGCTCCTAAGAGACAACGATTAGTGGGTAGTAGTAGTAGTACTCGTCCATCTTCGGATGAGAATGATAGGGTGGGAGATGGATCGGAAAAGTTTGTGAATGAGGAGGCCGAAGCGGAGTTTGGTCGGTTAGTTTCCAAAGGGGTTATTCAAGAAAGGAGGTTTGTGCCACGTATTAATGCGGAGATGGGGGCGATGATTAATGAACGGGGTTGGACTTTATTTTGTGAGTTTGCTAATGATGCCCCGTTGAATGTGGTTAGGGAATTCTATGCTAATGCTTCGATAGCAAGGAATAACTCCACGGTTGTTAGGGGCCAGAATTTGGGGGGTTTAGGCTATGTGGTTGATGGTGATGGGGGTCAGGGAGCAGGCGCTCCACCACATCCTTCTAGGGCACCGAGAGTTGCTATGGCAGGTCCTCAGCGGCGTACGGTGGATATGTCTGTTTTTGATACCTATTTTCGGCGAATGACTAGGCGGATGGATGCTATGCATGTTGGTAGTCGCCAGTATTCTGAAGACATGGGTATAGCTTTGGATGCAAAGTTTCAGTCACCAGATACTACTGTTCAGTGGCCTATCTTTGGAGCTCGGACTCCGTATCCTCCACCTGATTCATCTGACGAGGATGACGAGAGCGACGAGAGCGAGGACGAGTAGGTATGTTTTCTGCTATCCCTTGTATTTACTTCCATTCAATGCGGACATTGAATATTTTAAGTTTGGGGGTGGTTTGAGGGATTAGTAGTTGTTGTTGTATTATGTGTTCATGTAGGATTTCATGCTTTGCATATTATTAGAAGTAAATCATGCATATATGTTTGTGTTATCTACGTTTGTTTCATATAGGACATTCTGTTTTTATGTTAGTATGTCATGTGAGTTCATAATAGTTTGCATTTGCACCCATGCTTGATAGGAATTTTGTGTTGTTGATGCTTTTGATTGAGAAGTGATATGCTTTGTTCTTGTGCACACACATACACTAGTAAGTTGAAGCTAGTAGACTTATTGAATGTTGTAAGTGATTAGAAGGACATGAATATGTGCAAGTTGATTTAGTTTGCATGCTTTGAATACAAGTCAGTGCATTAGAGAGATTTTTTGCTTGGGATTGAGTATGTTTTTCCACCAAGTGAGCTTTTGAGCCATATTGCATATTTTTTACAATTTATTCGTTTGCTTGAGTGTCCACGGATTGTTTGCATTGCTAATAGTTGTTTGAGGTCTTTCTTGAAATGCATGACATTGTTTGACGATTAAAATGATAAAGGCATTAGGAATAACCGCATATTTTCCCATATTACAACACCATATTAACATGATCAATTAGTTACCCATTGAGCTTAATCCTATTCTTTCGGTGACACACCACATTACTTGCCTATATCTTTTTCTTGTATTGGCCTTACATTAACTTGAACCCAATTGTCAAAGGCTAGTATAGTGCTTAAGGGAGTAATAAGGTGTGCAAGGAGGGGTTTATTATTGGTCGTAGTTTTGGGGGAAATATTGAAATTGGGTTTGTTTACTTGACAGTCGGCATATGTAATAAATTGTGGGATCATTGTTATTGTTTATATTATTGTTTTATTTAGCTCTTGAAAAAGAAAAAAAAAAAGAAAAAAGAAAAAAAAAAGAAAAAAGAAAAAAAAAGAAAAAGAAAAAAAGAAAAAAAATATATTATGAGAGCATGTTTGTGTTTGTTGTGATCCTACTTTAGTTGACTAGTCGAGTGTTCTTAGTAAAATTTATGTGGGGGGAACATAGGGTGTTGTGTATGATTTATTATGGTGCTTACTAGCTTTTGACACTTCACCTGTTTTGGCTTATTTGACATACCTTGTCCCTAGCCCCCGTTACAAACCAAATAAAGACCTTTTGATTTTCGTCATTGATGTATGTTGTGTTAAGAGTTAGATTGATACCAAATGTCAAGCATGTTTATGATTTTGTTGGAATTGAATGATACACTTACCCTTGTTCTTGAGTGAATATTCTTTTGTGAGTGGATTGTGAGTGTTTACTTGTTTTTTTTTGCGTATGAGATCTCGAGTTTTGTCTCAAAGATGTGCTCTTGTAGGCTTATCATGTTTACTAACTTATTCTTACACTTGACATGGACTTGTGAGAACTTATGCATGTTCATTGAGTAGACTATGTGAATACTTGCACTTTCGACACCAAGACATTGCGTGATTACTTTGATTCTTAAGTTGATATGGCATGAGAGGATTTGAAGGTATGGTAGGATATTAGTACTAGATTAATTTCATTTTCATTTAGTTGCATTCATGCATTGCATTGCATTAGGTTAAATGGATTTTGTGGGTACATTCGCTATAGGCCCTCACGAGACCTTACTCGTCCACTAGGGCTGCTTAGGGGTTTAAAGGGCTTGTTGCATATGCCAAATGCAACCGTGATCACCTACGGAAGTGGTACTAGTTAGTTAGTTAGTTGTAATTGTTTATGCTTGAGGACAAGCATCAGTTTAAGTTTGGGGGTGTTTGATAAGTGGATTTTATATCCACTTGGAACATTCTATATCGGCTTAAATTGATTGTTTTGGACTCAAGTTTGCTATAGTTTTGATGTGTTTTGCTTAGTTGTGCAGGTTTGCAAGAATATCAATGCTTCTGTCGTTTTTGGAGATTTAATTGATTAAAATTCGGATTTTCCGGGAAGGTTGCGCAGTCTACACTGTTTTGGCCATATCTGGAGTTCTAGAAGTTCGTTTTCAGCGATCTTACTGCCCACGCGAAGCTTGAGAGATTTTCTACAACCTGGGATAGATAGCACGTGCAAGGAATATGCTGAATGAAATCGCGCACGTGATCTTGTAGAAGAAGGCTGGGAATTTACTATTTTGCCCTTTTTCTAATTCTAATTGTATTCTGGGCAATTTTGGGTACCTTCTTTAAATTCTAATTGTAATAGAAGGTAATTTCTTGCTGGACAAGACTTGGATTATCTATATAAACACATCTAGGTTATTAATTTAGAAGAGAAAAAACACTATTCTATAGATACAACTTTGTACGCAGCTTTTAGGGATTTTTCTGGAGAACTATTATTTTCTTCAAAGATTGAAGATTAAAGGTTTTTCTATATTCTTATAATTATGAGTTCTTCTATTAATTCATGTGTTTTGTTTTCTTCCTTAATTATGTGTAAATAAATCTCTAATCTGAGGATTGGGTAGTATTCCTTGGTATTCATGTGTGTTTAATTATCTGTGATTTTCTTGCTTTGCTGATCTGTTATTGAGGGCTTAACACAATTAGGGGAGTCATGAACCTTTGATTGGATTTTAGGGATTGTAATAACTTGGAAGAGGAGTTGCGATTTTAGTACATGATTTAACAAACATAACTCGAATATTTGATTGGAAGATTAATAGGAGAGCTGTGAGACTTATAATTCTTGGTGCGTAATAGTTTATGATTGTACTTTGATTGTATCATGGAAGTGACAATTAAGGTGTAGTTGTAGACATTACATTGTATCTTGGAAGAGAACATTATAACCTTAGAAGAATTGTTTTCAGCAGAGTAAGAACGTAGATGTCACATAGATATTGAATGTGCATTGAAACCAAGTGAAGAACCCCAGTTCTTGGATTGTTTTCCTCATATATTTTATTCTCGATTGATAATTAGTTTAATTTAGTTTATGAACAAACCAAACATTCTTCTACACTTCTAAATTGTGAGAGATAAGATACTTGAACTTGACATTACATTCAGTCATTCCCTGCGAACGAACAAAACAAAAATACTATTAACAAATTGGTGCCGCTGCCGGGGAAGGCAGTATATTTGAGTTAGGTTAATTGTTTCTTATTGTTTAGATTTTAATTGGTTCCTCAAGTTGTTTTGTTGGTGATTTTCAGGTGTATGCGACGTTCATCTTGCGCTAGAAAATTGGAATTTGACCCTGAAATCGAGCGTACTTTGAGAAAGATCAGAAAAGAGAAAGCTAAGATGGGAGAGCCAGCAGTTCAAGCTGTTGCTAATGTTGATGAGACTTCTATTTGGGACCATGAGACACCGAATCCTACTAATTGCATGTACAAAACTCCAGATATTGGTGCAACCCAGTTCAACATTAATCCGAGCTTAATACAGATGATCAACAATCAAGCTTTTGAAGGAGACATTGAACTAGAGGACCCACACAGACATCTAGATCGTTTCGTGCAGATGTGTGGCTCATTCAGAATCAATGGTGTTACGAGTGACAAGATTCGTCTCCATATGTTTCCCTACTCTATTAAGGGAAGAGCTTTGGAATGGTTTCAACAACTTCCAAACACCGCGGTTGCTACATGGGAAAGTCTTTCTATTGCATTCTTGTCCAAATATTATCCTTCTGACAAGACGCAACAATTGAGGACTATGATTATGAGTTTTAAAGCACAACCGGGTGAAGGTCTATATCAGGCATGGGAGAGATTCAAGGCACTATTGAGGAAGTGTCCACATCACGGCTTAGAAGATTGGCAGATCATTAGTACTTTTTATGGGGCCATGAATGCAGATATTCGTTTGAGTTTGGATGTGGCTGCTGGTGGAAATTTCAAGAAGGCACCAACTACACAGGCTAAAGGACTCCTTGAGGAATTGGCATCTAATAATTATTCATGGGCACCTAGTGGGACGAGCTCAGCAAAAGCAGCACAAGAATCTGAGATGATCAACATGCTGGCTCAAAAATTGGATACTCTAACTCAGGAGGTGCGAGGACAAAGGGTAAATGTGTATGCTATTTCTTCACCTATGGAAGGGTATAATGATTATGGTGCTAGTCAGAACTCCTATGTGCAACAATTTCCAGAAGAAGCATCTTTTATTCAGGGAAGACAGCCGTGGCCTGTTCAGAATACTCCTACTACAATCCAAATCAAAGGCCAAACAACAATCTTTCAACAGTTATCTAAGATTGAGATGTACAAGTCAATCCATCATTATTTAAGCTACATAACATGTAGAAAGTTTCCCTAATACATTATTAACGATACTTTAAAGTTAAAATTAATATATTTTATTATTTGGATGCATATTTGAAGATTTAAAAATAAAATAAAATAAAAAATTTAAATTTCTGCCGTAATGACTCAATGCGGCAGTTTTTACTGCCGCAATGTGTAGTAAAATTCCGCATTAAATACGGTTGGTGGCTTGTAATAAATGAACCACCTGCCGCATTGTTTCCTTGAGGCAGGTGCAGTAACATTTCATCATTGACTCATTATCACCCATGGCAAGTAGTATTTTAGTTTAATAAAAAGTCTTGAAAATTAATTTTGTAAATGTAGTTAAAAGAGGACGGTATCTCATTTAAATTTTATTAATTAAAAATATTTTATAAATAATTTGAGAGGATTCCTCTCTAAAAAAATGGAACAAACTGCGTTAACATACAATAATACAATACAAAGTAAATATATTATCCACTATTTATACAGTTTAAATTAGCTATCCACTATTTATACATATTAAATAAACTATATAGTGTTGTTCCCTTGTGGAGGTGCCAAATTAAATAAAAAATTGAATAAAAAGAAAAAGCAAACTCAGTTGATTAACAGTTAAAGAGCAAAATAATTCGATTGTTTTAAACATTTAAACAACTAAATTGTAAAAGATAAAAAGGATAAAAAAACAAAGTTGTTGTAGAATTTTTGTTTAAAAAGCAAAAGAAACAAAAGAATCAGTAAATGAAGAAATGAATTGCAAATGAATTGAGAACAACCAAAAAGTTAGGCGGCTTGACTGTCACTCGAGGGCTGTGCCGTGCCGGGCGGTTCGAGCGGGCCGGTTCGAGCGGGCCGGTTCGTGCGTGCCGATTCGTGCGACCGTGCCGGGCCGGTTCCCGTTTTACTTTAGTTCAGTTTGGTTCAACCATTTAAAATAGTAATTACCGTTAAATATTTATTAAATAGATTATAGCCGTTACATCTAATAATAATAAATATTCTATATTTAAATTAGAAGAGGATCCAAGTTTGATTCCCGTCAACAACAAATTTACATTAAGATTTTATATTATTAGTTCTAATCAATACATATCATTTATTAAATAACTATTATAATTACTAATAATTTTATTAATGAATATTACAAAATTAAATTATATTCATAATAAATTATTATATTCTATTTTATTTAATCATATAACTTTAAAAGTATTTAAAAGTAACTCGTGCAAAAGCACGGGTTATAAGCACTTTTGCATTTCTTTGTGATAATTCTATTTCATATGCCTTTCACTTCTATAATTTATTTTACTAATAATTAATATATAATTGCATTTATATTAAGATATGGATAATAAAACAAAAAATATTAAAATTATTAATAAACATTTTGCCATTCGATCAACATGTACTCTTGCAAATTTAAGCAAAATTATCTTACATATTATTTTACATTATTATAATTTGATATATATTTACAAAATTAATAAAAATAGTAAATTAATAGATAATAACATATAAAAATGTGTATAGACGAGTCAATGAACATGGGAATGACTTCCAAGCATGACCCATTTAAATTATTAATTAATTAATTTTTAAAACAAATTTAGGGAAAATGGTATATAAAGTCAAAATTTGAAAATAATGATAATATATGTTATTATATTCTTAAAAATGAAAAAATAGCATAAAACAATAATGTAAGTTAAAATGAATGAAATCGTTAAGAAAAAATTTATATTGAATATTTTAAATAGAAAAAATAAAAAAAAAATGTTTCGATAATGATTTAATTTTCAACAGTTATCTAAGATTGAGATGCACATGTCAATCCATCATTATTTAAGCTTCATAACATGTAGAAATTATCCCAAATACATTATTAACGATGCTTTAAAGTTAAAATCAATATAATTTATTATTTGGATGTATATTTGAAGATTTAAAAATAAAATAAAATAAAATAAAAAATTTTAAATTTCTGCCGCAACGACTCAATTTGACAGTTTTTACTGCCGCAATGTGTAGTTGTGGCTCAGAAAAAAAAATTTCACATTAAATATGGTTGGTGGCTGATAATAAATGAACCACCTGCCGCAATGAAACAATGCGGTAGGCGTGAAATCGACAGAAAAACTTTGGGCAATCTAATATACTAGGCTAATAGCTACACAATGTTGAAAAATAGTTGCAGACCCCCTAGTGGTTGGCAGAAAGTAGGCCCCCTCTAGGGTAATTTTTTTTATAGTTAATTTAGAGCTTCAAAGAATATTAAAACAGAAAATGAAAATGAAGATATATACATTTTATTATAGTTACATAAAAAGGAGGGAAAGGAATATTATTTTTTGGGTGAAAGCATATAATTCTGGTACACTCAATTCAGATTACATAAATGAAGCTAAACGCTGCCTGTAGCTAAGTAGCTTTCAGTTTTTTTATTTAAAACACTTCCGCAAGCCTTCATTGCGGCAGGTGTATTTTTTTATTTAAAACACTGCCGCAAGCCTTCATTGCGGCAATGTAGGACCTGGTGATTGCGCCCCATTTTTCAACCAATGGGGGTTGTGGAAGGGCACCATATATATATATGCAATAAGTAAAGAGATGCATTTATGTCAGAGATAACCATACTTACAAAATAAAGAAAATATATCTTATCCACGGTAGCACTATTTTCATTGGTCTTGTGTCAATGTGCCACACAAATTTCAAACTGATAATATAAATAACAAAGAGATACCACATATTGTGATATGATAGACACATAATTTTGTAGTTCATATGTAAACATGTAGGTGATATAAATAGCAAAGAGATGCCACATATTGTGATTGACACATAATTTTGTGATTGATATATACAGACATGTAGGTGATATGGTGTGAAAGCAACGCATCTCTTTATATATTACTAATTTGTTTGGAGTTCAATTAAAATAAAATTAAAGACTAGATTAATTGAATTAAAGAACTTGAAGTTCTGCCTTACTATTGGAATCATGATTTTTTTTAAAAAAAATTTGTTCCTAACAAATTTATGAACAGTAGCACGATCCAATCACTCAAGTAGTAAGTGTTTATATCTCTAATGTCCTAGATTATGGATTATCTCATCCTGAGATTTATCTAAAAATAGGTAGTAATACTCAAAAAATAAAACAAATTTATCAACAACATATTACTACATCCCTGTAATAGTATCCCAAACTTCCAAACAACGTATATTTCTGTGTATATGGGATATATTTTGGAGTAGAAGACTAGGTGTAATCTCCGGGAGTCACAAAAAAAATTTCCTTAGTTGCTAAGGTATGCATCAATATATAATTTAATGAAATTTCTGGCATTCTAGTTTTTTCTTCTCAGAGTTTTCAACTTGTTCTATGTGTGGACAAAATAAGTAAAAAATTGTCTGACAAAAATGTTGGAGTGATGATACTGTTGATGATTGAATTTCTAGTGACAGTAAAAAAAAATCTTCATGTGCTTAATTGTTAGAAGAAGAATAAATATGTTGGTGCTGTACATTTGTTGTTATCAAGTCTTCTAAAACACTCCATTTCCCTTACCAACCTTGACTAATTATGTGTCTAACCTTTTCCTTTGTGGCAATTAGGGTACATATGACCTAATCATAAAGTATTAATCACAAATCAAATTAGATCAAGAATGTATAAAACAGTATTCTCTTGTTAATACTTCATAAGTATTAATTTTAATTTGTAACTTTTACATAGGTATATATGTAATAAGTAAAAAGATACATTTATGTCAGAAATAACAATACTTATAAAAAAGAATCTTGAGGATGACATTATCTTTTTTAGTTTTGTGTCGACGTGACCAAAAAAGATAATGGCATACAAGTTTTCAACTGATAATAATGAGAATGGAATTATTTTCATTGGTCTTGTGTCAACGTGATCTAAGTTTTTAGTTATTAATGAAAAGAAATTAACAAAAAATATTACAAACTGTGGTGGAGACATAAATTTTTTGGTCTAATATGTATACATGTAGCTTTTATGGTGGTATATATGAAAGCAGCACTTTTGTTTATAATGTGTTGCAAGTTTGTAGGGAGTTTATTGAAATAAATTAAACCAAAGACTAGACTCATACTTTTGAAAATTCGTAGAATATGAGTTTGGACTTACTACCGGAATCATAATTTTTCTTCAGATTGTTCCCAACAAATTTAATAGCAACATAATACTACATTCATGTACTAGCTAGCTAGTATCCGCGTTTTGCCAACTACGTAAATTTCTAATAGAGTACAGTATAAGAGTAAGATATTACTGGTATACGAAATTTACCAGCAACATCAATTTCTATTTACATAGTATTAGCAAACAAACAGATATATTCCTTAACTGATAAGGTAAGCATCTACTTCCTCTATCCTAACCAATTGTTTACACTTTTCTTTTCGGGATGTTCCAACCAATCATTTACCTTTCCTAAAATAGTAAGTTTTAATACTATTATATCCACTACTTCATTTATTTTAACAATACTTTACACTATTACACCCACTATTTCACTTATTTAAACAATAAAATTACTATTATACCTACTACTTCACTTATTTTAACAATAAAATCATTATTACAATCACTATTTCACTTATTTTAATCTTAATTCTTGATCTTCGTGTTAAAAGCAATGATAACAAATCGTTGAGATGGAGGAAGTATGTATATAATTAAAATTTCTGTCACTCCAGCTGCCTCTTCTCAGAGTCTCGACTGACTCGGTTGGTATGTGTGGTGGACAAATTAAGTAAGTAAAGAATTGTTTGACAAACGTTGGAATTGATGATTGAATTTACAGTGGCATAGTGAAAAAAAAGGAAAGGAATCTACATGTAGAAAGATGGATAAATTTATTGGGGATGGAAATTTCTAGTTATTAGAAGATGGATAGATTTATTGGGGATGTAAATTTCTAGTTATCTTTTACTTGTAAGAAGTATTATAGCAAGGGATTAGGTTTTAAATTAGGTTCTAAATTTAAATATTTGTTTGATTAAAAGGGGAGTATCTGAATGATAAAAAATTCCGTTGAAACGATTGAGACCTTGCACTGGTTATTTAACAAATGCATCTTCCGTTATAATCATTGTCAAATAGACATTGTCACTTTAACCCGCAGGAGATGCTGGGGGTATGAGTGTGATAGTATATCTTCCGGATTAGTCGAGGTGCACGCAAGTTAATCCGGACATCGAATTAGAAAAAAAAAAAAAAAAAAAACTATGACAAATTTATGTCACAAAATTCTGGCGAAGTAGCAACCTGATGAGAAGCCACGTACACAATCTATTTCACTAAATTCTTGTCCCAAACTTGGGTCCCATTTGGGGTGATTTAAATATAGGCCATGTTGCCTGTTGCCATAAAAGAAGTGGAAAGGTGTCACATAAAGGTTGCCCTTTCGGGCGGTGTTTCATGCAGTACGTACTTGGGTTGAAGAGAAGTGACAGAAAGGGGGTCAAAGAACAAGGTGCAGATTGCAATAATACTAATATGCATATCCTCAGTTAAATATAGAAGTAGAGATTTAGAGATCATCTTATCATTTTGTATTAGGGAAATCAAACTTGTTGAACAAAAAAAAAAAGTGCAGAGACAACCAAATTTTATGAAGACAAGGAAGTTTTTATGAATATATATCTTTAATTTCGACCCTTCCAAGGGAGGAAAATGAACAGAAATTTACCATAGCATCAGCAGGGATGAGATTAACCTCGTTGGCATGCAACATGCATGTACATATATATTAGTGGTATGCACATATATAGAAGTGATATAGAATGTTAAAGCGATAAACATGTACTCTACAATACCTCTAATTTCTTTACATCTATACTCTATATTAATGTGCAAAATCATGTTTTAATGATAAACAATAGTACCAAAGTACCAAAATTACCAAATTTGGTTATCACTTAACTCGGGTTCGATCCCTTCCAACTACATAATTATACAATATTTATTATTTAATTTAATTTCACCCCATGTTCGATTTCCTATAAGGGGTTCGATTAAGGGGTTTGACGATTATCACTTAACTCGGGGTTCGATTCTTTCCAACTACATAATTATACAATAGTTATTATTTAATTTCTTTAATTTCATCGCGTGTTCGATTTTCTATAAGGGGTTCAATTCCTGACATAATTATAAAGATTTATTTACTTTAATTTTTTTAACTTTATCTCGGATTCGATTCTTTATAACTACATAATTAAATAGTGTATTAATATTAATTTTTTAATCTCGACTCGTGTTTAATCTATGCCCGTGCTTCGCACGGGTTATCATCTAGTATAAATTGCATAGGAATGATAAGAAAATTTAATGTGTAAAATAGTGAAAAATAAGAAAAATGAGTAAAATGATCTATATATATAATTAATGTAATATTGGAGGAAAATGTAAATATAATTACTTTATATATTATAAATTTATTATTTTTAAAATATAAAACATTGACAGAAAAGTTTTAGGAAATAAAAATGTAAAACAATGTGTAGAACGTACGAAGGAAGTATATTAATGTCATCTCACATCACATCTGCTTCTTCCGTATGGGTTTACCAATGCAGGCTATAAAAAAAGGAATTTAGTCAAGTCTAACATGACCTCAACATTTTGAACTTGAGTGCCAGCTTTGCTTTCTTCCAAACAACATTTTTCGGTTATGTGAATCAAACACTTCAACATTATCACGAAGGTTTAGAGCAAGTCCAACATCTTCTCCTAGTCATTGGAATCACTAACCATTCCTAACTTTATTTTCTAACTTAACTTTATTTCCATCTGTAAAAAAAAGTTCCCTCCTTTTTTCCACTAGTTATCTTTAAATCATTTTCTAATTAGTTTCAAATTTATTATTATTATAATGATAAGAATTGAATATAGAGATTATTATTGGAGTTGACATACACAACAAATTTCCTAAAATACTAATTACTTATTTTATAATATTTACAAGGTACCAACTGACACTGTTGGACTTATTGTTAGCATGCTAGATTAACTTTTTTTTCATCTTAAAAATCAAATAAACATGATAAATTTTAGTTACTACAAGTACACTAAAAGATTAAAATGTAATATTTTTAGAAGACTATTATTAATTGTTTAAGTTAATTATGCCTAATGTTTTGTTATTGGGTTAATTGGCTATTTCATAACTGAACTTGTGCTCAACTTGCAATTGGATAATCGAACTCAAAAAGCTTGCAATTGGGTCAGTACACTAATATTTTATTGCAATTCAATCACTAAACATAAAATAACTTGCAGCGCCGTTAACTCTAGTTGACTTTTAACAGAGATCCGTTAAATTTGTACACATAAGCCTCCACGTATACTTTTCTCTCTCCTCACGTTTTACAAATCAACTGCCACATAGATTTGTTACCCCAATCAATCAAAAAATAAAGAAAATACATATGACTCATATTCAAATAAATAAATTACTAATTACAATTTACAAATATATATATATATATATATATATATATATATATATATATATATATATATGCATATTCATATCCATCTTCCCTGTGTGACTCTCAAACCCAGTTGAGATTCTCTCAAAAAATTCGCTGGAAAAGCTTATATTACCACACCCAACAGATCTTCACCTCCACACTTCACCTCTATCATAACATTCAACTCTAATTTCATAACAAGATAAAAAGATTCAAATTAGTCCAAACCATAGCTATTGCTAATCCAGCTATCCCCATCTTGAAATGCATAACCAAGAACAAATTAAGAGGAATGTGAATGACAACATATATAGCAGAACAAGTTGTGATAGGTATACGCGAAAAGGGTGAAGTAGAGACAGAAAAACGAGATCAGGAATGGCGAAAACAATGAAAGTTTGGGCCATGGATGAGATTTCCTTATCTTGACCACACCATAAAAGGATTGTGTTCATGTTAAGCCACATGAAATAGATGGGTATACAAGATCTCTCCCTTCACCTGTTCATCCCCCCCTCTCATTCCAACAACTCGCTGCTACTCACAACCCCACAACACAGCAAAATCATCCCTCCGCCTCCGACTTCGAAACCACCACCACCCTTTTATTCCTCTCCCGCCCATCTTCTTCTCCTCTCAACCTACAACCCACCGCCTGCAAACTGCCTTCAACCTCTCCTTTCTCCAACGCCAAACACCATCTCATTCTTCCCTTCACGACTCCAACCAGCACGCGCCCTCTCCCCCACACCACCACAGTGCCTCATCTCTCCAATTCACTTCTTAAACCAATTAAAATCCCCAATTTTTAAAAATCTGTAGAATTGAAATTACTGGGTATTGGGTTATAAAGAATTGAAAATCAAACGATTTGAATACTAAAGCTACGAATTTAAATGATAAAATCATAATGAACAAGGGGTTTAATTGTTTGAAGAAAAAAAAAAGAACAGAGGGGAGAGAGATTAAAAGAGATGAGAGATTGTGAATTAAAAGAAAATGAATAAAAATATAAGGGTTTTTAAGAGTTATAAAATAATTTAAGAGTTTTTAAAATAATTAATTTTAAATTATATAACACATTAGCACACTTTTTTAATACAACAGTACATTACACGTCAATTTTCCGTCACGGACGTTATGTTGAGTTAACGGCGGTTACCTAATTGTAAGTTTTAATTAGTTTGATGAGTTGACTGCAAGTTTTTTGAGTTCGATTACCCAACTGTAAGTTGAGTACGAGTTCAGTTATGAATTTGCCAATTAACCCTTTTGTTATTAGTAAGAATAAAACTAAATTATTTAGTCACTACACTACTTAGAAGAAAGAGAAGGGATTGTCACAACTCACAAGAGACTTGCACACCCTCCTACTTATTCCCTCGTGGGAGCGCAGGGTATGCCCAGTTGAGCGTTCCAACGCGGTGATATTATGAGGGACGAGAATTTGTACCCGATCCAATTTGATTGGGTCGCAACGGGTTGGGGAGAGTAAACCCCGGTTCAGTTCGGTTTTTGGATAAAATCGGAACCGAAATCGGAAGACCTCGGTTTTAAAATTCGAAAATCGGAACCGTAATCGAACCATCAGTTTCGGTTTCGATTTTAAAATCCCGGTTCGATTTTTATCGGTTCGGTTTCGATTCTAAAACCGAATAAAATAAAAATAAGAAAGTATTAATTAAATAGCCTATTCTCAATTTAACAATGATTTAATTTAAATTCTTAATTTAAAGTAAAATTCATTTTAAGACGTTCTAAGTGTGTGACCCTATAGGTTATTATTACATTGGCAATAATTTTAATATCTAATAATAAAATTATAAACAATGAGCGGTATCTAGTAATACATCATTGCTACCCAAGTAATAATAATAATTGGTGATCCAATTTAAACATTTCGTGACTAATGTTTCCGTGTAATATAATCCTTTTAACCATATATTATAGATTAAACTCGAGGCATGTATTTAGTCATCCTCTTCAACATTTAATCCGGGTTTACTTGATCCATGAGTAGACTATTAAAAACAAATCATTATTTGAGCACGGCCATGCATTTTATAGTCTCACTCAATCAAGAGGCCAATAATATCTCTCCTAATTATAGGAGGGTTAAATCTTTTATCTATCATTCATATTTCTCATACGACTCATGATATACCCGATGTCCACTTTTATCATCACCCAGTTAAATGTAACTTTTAATGTAATCAAAGTATATTAATTATCGTATAGAAATATAATGATCTCAAGTCAAAGGATCATTACACCATTATCACTGTGAGTCTTTCTTATGACTTTATTAAACATGAAGAATCTCACTGTGGGTCTGTCTAGTACCATGTACTCCTACATGTACCTATGTATTGACTTTAGTATCTCCATACTTATAACCAATGAGATGTGGTTATCTGTCAAACAACATACTAGTCTATCTGTGTATTATCATTGTCCTATAATAATACTTGACTAGGGACATTTAAGAATATGATATATTATATAATCTCATGTTCAAGTCATGTACTTAAACTATACAATGTGTATCATGATTCTAAGGATACTTATTATGCTAACAAATATATCGCAGTAATTAAAGTCATAATAAATACGTTTATTTAATAATCAAATGACATAAAGGTTTATTCAAGAAACAATGTATTGCCTCTAGGGCACCTACACTAACAATCTTCCACTTGCACTAGAGCCAATCATCCATGTATCTAATACCCATGGAACTAGTGTGACCATCGTGCTTCTGCTGCGACAAGCCTTTGGTCAGTGGGTCTGCAATGTTTTCATTTGTGTGCACTTTACATATGTGTATGTCACCCCTTTCATTAATCTCTCGAATGAAGTGAAATCTCCTGAGTATATGTTTGGATCGGGAGTGCGATCTAGGTTCTTTTAGCATGTGCAATGGCTCCATTATTATCGCAGTATAGATCAATGGGATCTGCGATCGATGGAACCACTCCCAAATCAGTAATGAATTTTCGAATCCAAACAGCCTCCTTAGCTGCTTCACAAGCTGCAATGTACTCAGCTTCCATTGTAGAATCAGCTACTGTTTCTTGCTTTGAACTCTTCCAGCTTACAACACCTCCGTTTAGACAAAACACAAAACCAGACTGTGATACAGTATCATCCCTGTCTGTTTGGAAACTTGCATCGGTGTAACCTTTTACAACCAGTTTCTCCTCTCCTCCATACACCAAGAATGAATCTTTAGTCCTTTTCAGGTACTTTAGAATATTCTTGACTGCCATCCAGTGACCTTCACCGGGATTAGACTGGTATCTGCTCGTCATGCTCAAAGCATACGAAACATCTGGGCGAGTACATACCATTGCATACATGATAGATCCAATTGTTGATGCATATGGAACCTTACTCATGTGGTCCTTCTCATCCAATGATTTCGGACACTGGTCTTTAGAGATCGTTATCCCTTGAGACACGGGGACATATCCCCTTTTTACATTTTGCATACCAAAACGATGCAAAACCTTATCAATGTATGTACTCTGACTTAGACCGATCATCCTTCTAGATCTATCTCTATAGATCCTCATTCCTAGAATGTAGGTTGCCTCTCCTAAGTCTTTCATAGAGAAGTTGCTCCCTAACCAAGTCTTAACAGCCTTTAGAGAAGGTATGTCATTCCCCATTAATAGTATATCATCAACATATAGGCGCTGTTTGGGAACCCATATTACTGTGCACTTATGCCTTATAAGGCCATAAGCACTTATGGGGGGTGTTTGCCAAAATAAGTTTTAGCTCAACTTATAACTTATAAACCCATAAGTTGAATGTTAAGAATTCTTAACTTTCAACTTATAACTTATTCTCGATATACGCAATATATAATATCCTTCAAATCTTCAAAACCATATATCTCTGGATCCATTCATTAGAAAATTGATATGTATATATCAAATTTCCCTATTCATCGAGATCTATCCATTGATATCCATTGTTATATATAAAAAAACAATATTTTGAAAATTATAAAAAAAAAGTTAACTTATAAGTTCTGATTTACCCAAACAGTCTACTGATTATAAGTTCTGATTTACCAAACACTCTACTGACTGCTCTACTCATCACTTATATGACATAAGTGCTTATAAGTCATAAGCTACTTATTTTAAGATACCTCAAACATACACATGGTACTATGAATGCCACATGGCTCCCACTAACCTTCTTGTAAACACAAGGTTCATCTTCGTTTTGAACAAAGCCATACTCTTTGACTGTTTCATCAAAACGGATATTCCATCTCCTAGAGGCTTGCTTCAATCCATAAATGGATCGACGTAATTTACTTACCTTGCCAACATTCCTTGGATAGACAAAACCTTCAGGTTGTGTCATGTACACATCCTCTTCAAGGCTTCCATTAAAGAAGGCTGTTTTGACATCCATTTGCCAGATTTCATAATCATGGAATGCTGCAATGGCAAGCAAAATCCTTATGGATTTGACCATAGCCACTGGTGAGAAAGTTTCATCATAGTCAAAACCATGAATTTGTTTGAAACCTTTTGCAACCAGCCTTGCTTTATAGGTCTGAACATTTCCATCCATGTCAGTTTTCTTCTTGAAAACCCATTTGCGCCCTACGGGTTTTACCCCTTCAGGTGGATCAACCAAATTCTATACTTGGTTTTCGTACATGGAATCCATCTCGGATTTCATGGCTTCAAGCCATCTCTTAGAGTCTGGACTGTTCATAGCATCTTGATATCTGAGAGGCTCATCTTCATCTATGAGCATCAAATCACCACATTGAGTCAAGAGAAATCCATATCTCTCTGGCTCATGGCGAATTCTACCAGATCTACGAACAACCTGTGTTTCTTGAGCATTATCATTATCCTGCTCTTGTTCCACTTCAAGTTCAATGCTATTTTGTGGTTCTCGATCTTCATCGAGATCTATAGTTCTCCCATTGTTTCTTTTGGAAACAAAATCTCTTTCCATGAAGACAGCATCTCGAGCAATAAACACTTTTTGCTCAGAAGGACTATAAAAATAATACGCCTTTGTTTCACTAGGGTATCCCACAAAATTCCATTCTTCGGATTTAGGTCCAAGCTTGTCAGATACTTGACGTTTCACAAATGCCTTGCATCCCCAAACTTTCATAAAGCTCATGCCTGACCGTTTCTCGATCCATATCTCGTATGGAGTCTTTTGAACCTTCTTAGTAGGAACACGGTTAAGTGTGAAAGCCGATGTTTCTAGAACGTAACCCCAGAAACTAATTGAAAGATCTGCATGACTCATCATCGATCGTACCATGTCCAACAGGGTGCGATTTCTCCTCTCTGAAACTCCATTCCATTGAGGTGTGCCTGGCGGAGTGAGTTGTGTTACAATACCACACTCTTTTAAATACTCTTTAAATTCGGTGCTTAGGTATTCACCCCCACGATTGGATCGTAAGATCTTAATACTTGCACCTCCGCCTATGTGCTTCTCTACTTCAGCCTTGTATTCTTTGAACTTTTCAAAGGAATCGGATTTATTCTTTATAAGATATACATATACATATCTACTAAAATCATCAGTAAATGTTATGAAGTAGTAGTAGCCTCCTCTAGCCATCACACGCATTGGGCCACATACATCACTATGTATTAGCTCCAGACGTTCAGTGGCCCTTTGACCCTTACCAGTGAAAGGGGCTTTAGTCATCTTACCAAGCAAACAAGATTCGCATTCATCGTATGATTCAAAATCAAACTTATCCAAGTATCCATCCTTATGTAATTTGGATATGCGTTTCTCATTTATATGGCCTAGACGACAATGCCAGAGGTATGTTTGATTTGAGTCATTAATTTTAAGTCGTTTGTTTTCTATGTTACAGACAGGATTATCTAAATCAAGAACATATAAACCATTAAATAAATGCGCAACACTATAGGTTAAATCATTCAAAGCAAAAGAGCAACTGTTGTTCTTTATTGTAAACGAAAAACCTTTTTTGTTCAAACAAGAAACAGAAATAATGTTTCTGCGAATCGCAGGCACGTAAAAACAGTCTTCAAGTTCTAAAACAAACCAAGAGGGCAAAGATAAATAATAAGTCCCTACAGCTAAAGCAGCAACTCTTGCTCCATTGCCTACTCGTAGGTCCACTTCTCCCTTAGCCAAAGTCCTACTTCTCTGCAATTCCTGCACATTTATACAAATGGGATAAGCACATCCAGTATCCAATACCCAAGATGTAGAAATAGATAGATTGAATTATATAACATAAATACCTGATCCAGAAATCTGAACACCCTTCATTTTCTTCAGATCCTCCAAATAAGCTGGACAGTTTCTCTTCCAGTGACCAGGCTTGTGGCAATAATGACAATCACCTTTGTCAGCCTTTGCGACATCTCCCTTCGGCTTTTTAGCCTTTTTGAAAGAGGGCTTAGAAGGACTAAGATTATTGAGTATTGAATACGATAAAAGAATACAGAGGGGAGGGGGTGAATGGATTCTTGAACTTTTCTTTGGCTAGAGTTTATGTAGCAAATAAGTGTTTGTGTGTGCAGAAGTGAAGGTGCGGATAAAGAACAACACAAGACACAGTATCACTTTAATCTAATGTATTATTAGATAAAGGTTGCTACAATCTGTGAATACAAATGATAGTATTCTCAGCTTCGTTTTCTCAGAGAGATACAACTTACAACGTATGAAAAACTTGACTCACAAAGTTACTAAGTTAATGACTAAGGAAGTGAGGCTGTATCCTTATAGAACATGGATACACCTTACTTACTACAAATAATGTAGCTGAACAAATTACTTTCTAGTCTGTCTATCCTTTTTGAGTAAGTGTCCAAACGGTTACAGATTTGACTTTGTAAAGCCTGTTCAGATCCACTTCTTTAGCCCCTTGTCTCTTCTATATCTCTCCAAGCTTCCTTGTAGGCTTTCCAGAGCACATTACAGATTGTGGTCCATAAAGTGCATTGGCTTGTTGCAGGTTTCTGACTTGTACAATTTCTTCAGTACTTTGTCTCCAAGAATGTATTCGAGAATTGACTAAGTAGTTGATTCGAGAACTAGAATTGACTTGATCGATAACTCTGAGTTCTCGAACACTGTTATATTGACATATCGAATTACTTCTCGAATAGCTCTTTTCTTCAGGATTCCTTGAGTTGTCGAATAGAACACTTGACTTGTCGAATCCTTGAGATATCGAATAGGTTTCTGCGTCCTTGAGATATCGAATGGAACTTTGACTTGTTGACTCCTTGAGAACTGGAATACTACTTTGACTTGTTGACTTCCTGAGTTCTCGAATAGAGTACATAGACATATCGAATCTCTGAGGTGTCGAATGAGATATCGAACAGTGTATTCAGAGATATCGAATAGTGTCTTGTGATATCGAATCCCTGACTTCTCGAATGCTGGACTTATCGAATAGACAAATATACTTCTCGAATTGATACTTAGGCAAATTCTTCATTTCTTCAAATCCCAACTGTGATTATTTGACAGTCTTTATCTTCTTGCTTGAGGCATGAACCTTGGAACTTCTTTCAAGCATTATTCTAGACTCTATAAGTACAGTTACACAACTAGGATTTGATGCCTACTACAAGTACAATACAAACAGAAACTCTACAACTAGAGGTTCCCTCAGTTAAGAGGTCATATAAGTAATGCAAAGCATTACAAACAATTAGGCTTGTTATTAGATGTATACAGGCATGCCTCTGTAACTAACAATCTCCCCCAAATTGTGAGTGAGACCCTTAGTCACAATTTCATGTCTGATAACAAGCCTAACATACATAAAGATAAAACTTTAACAGTACAGGTATGTAGACTGAATGAGGAAAGTACATAGAAGTGTTCTTACAAGTTATGAGAAACTACTAGCCATATCTTTTTGGATTCATCTCTTGAGCTTTGGCTTGCAGATTCTCATTTTTCATTTTCTCCTCAGCTTCTTTGGCTTTCTTCTTTGCATTTTCCTCCATGGCAAGAATAATGTCTTCCATTGCAGTGAGTTCTTCAATTAGAGGGGAGCCTGATAAATCCTTAAGTACTTCATTCAGCTGTTTCTCAGAATAGGAACTGATGTAGTCCATTCTAATCTTTACATTTCTACCATATTTCTTGTACTCAATGATGTAAGGATTAAACTTGACTCTACACAGACCCATAGCTCTCAATTCATCAGCCTTAGTTTCCATTGCAGCAAACTCCTCCTCCCTTTTCTTTAGTAGCTCCTCACTGTTCTTTCTCATTTCTGCCTGGTGATCTCTCTTCATTTTGACAAAGTCAATTAACTCCAGCTTCCATACCCTTTCCACTCTGTCTTCAGAATCCAACATTGCAATTATTCTTTCTATGTCATATAGCTTGCCCCTGTGCTGACATGTTCCTTGTCTGAATTTCTTCTTTCTTCCATCAGTATATTTTATTTCAAGAAAGTCATCAACAATGGCAACATGATAGATTCTTTGAGCCCATATGAACTGCAGTTGGTCTTCATCATAGATTTCATCCAGAGGTGGTAGGTTCAATCCTAGAATTATTGTCAGTGCCTTTGACTTCGATATCTTCACCCTTCTTGCAGCATGCTTAAATTTACTCCTCCTTGAATGATTGCTAGGCAGAAACTTATGACCCTTGTTGGTAGACCATAGTAGTATTCCATTAGCAGTTTGCTTTCTGAAACATAAACATGGTTTCTTGACTTGAATCTTCTCCTCTTCTTGAGGTGGCAAAACAGTTGCAGAAGCCATCGAATCAGATTTTGGTAGGTCATTACTAACAGTATTCACCCTAGACTCAGAGCCTTGTGTTGTGGTGAGGTTACTGCTAGCAATGCCTAAGGCTTGCTATTTTCCAATTTTCCTCTCATAGACTTTTCCTTGGTCATCACCATCTTTCTTATTCTTGTCATCCTTCTTCTTCTTCTTATCTTCATCACCCTTATCTCTCCTGTGATGTCTCCTCCTCCCATCACTTTTGTCTTCAGAGTCATCATCCTTATTTCTCCTAGGTTGAGCCCTCTCAGGAGTTTCACCAGTTGCTATAAAAGATCTGAGAATGTGCAGTGCTTCAATTTCTTCAGCAATTCTGGTTCCAACCTTCTTTTGTAGTTGATCAATGATAGCAATGACCAGTCTGTGATTTCGAGAAGTGAGATCATGGGGAATGACCAATTGCTTGATGTCTTTAATTTCGGTGCTAGACTGATAGATGATTGTCCATGGCTTCTTGATCACTTCTGGCAGCCTTGAAGGTTGGCCATTCCTCAAATCATCAAACAGACTTTTGTTGTTCTCATTTCTCTTCTCAATAAGCTCAAGTATGGCATCTATCTCTGAGTGTTTTAGGGCTTGTAGAGTCTTGTATGTTAGATGCCATATCTTTGATTTAGATATCATCACTATCTCCTTGAACCATAGATATTGACTTTCTTGGGGATGACAGTGATGTAGTCAATCTGCTCCTTTAACTCCCTCAGATAGAACTGAGTGTCACCAGCCTGTTCCCTTGTGGCTTTCAAAAACTCCAAGAAGGCTTTATCATGATAAACATTTGAGTTAGCAACTTCTTGTAGCTTGGCCTCAGTAATTACTTTGACTTCTATAGGCTTGGCACTTTTAGATATGGAGGATGGAGGTTTATCAGATGGCATACTCAATGCAACCACTATGGTTGTGATAGATTGCTTCTGGCCACCAGGAGTAATGACATGCACAGTTGGTAGAGTAACAACTGGCAGTGAGGTAGGAGGCTCATCAACCTTTGTTTTTCCTTTGCCTGGCACATGAGTTGGAGATTTATTTGCCCTTTGGTGATCACCCTCTCTTAACTTTATCCCTTTTTCCTTGGGTTTCTCCCCCTTAGTATTTGAATTCCTTGTCCTCTTCTCCCCCTTAGGCTTGTTGTCAGGCACAGAGGCTTTAGAAGTGACCTTTGGGGTGGAAGATTCTTCAGGGAGAGGAAGACCCATATACTTCATCATAGCAGCCAACATAGATTGTTGATGCAGAAGAACATCAGCTGTGGTGGTTGCTTGAGTGTCCAACTGATCATTGAGAAGTGCAACCTTGTCTGTAAGATGAGCATTGGACTTAGTGAGAGTAGCCACCTCTTTTTCAAGAGTATCCACTTTAATGAATAGCTCATGTGCCCTGAAACCAGAGAGTGATTGATCCTTGAGTCTCTGGACTTCATACTTGGTCATGTCATGAACAGGGACCTCAGTTACCAACTTATCCCCATATTGATTCTTGAACAGTGTTCTCAGCATGGCATTTAAGTATGTGGTTTGATCAGACAGAGATTGAAACTTATGCCCCAGCCCTGTGACAGTATCCTTGAGAAGGGCCAAGCCATTGTCCATTTTGATACAGCTAGACTTGCAGGCTAGAATTTCCTTGACCACAGTTTCCAGTTGAGGGAATTTGGAATCAAAAACCCTTTTTAGCTCATGCACCTCCTTGGTTGTGGCTATACACACTTCTGTGACTTCTGTCTTTAGACCCTTGCCAAGGTAGTGTGCAGCCTTGAGAATTCCCTTGTAACTGTCATTGACTGCTTCATACACAGCACTAGGGGTGAGAGAATTGGCATTGGACCCTAGTGAAGTGATGTACTCTTCTCTGAGGTACTGTAGGCCTTCTGAGAGAGGAATGTCATACTTTCCTTGAAGCCAGGCATCTATATTGCCTTCTCTCTCAGACTCATCCACAATTTTGGCCTATTGTTGCTCCACATCCTCTTTATGGCACAGGAGAATAGCTTCATAGTCAGGATTTGGCAGGTTGGCAGTGAAGAGGTGCTGTGCAATCTTTGTGAACTCAGGAATCTGATCCACAATTAAGCTTTGAAGTGCTTCAACCGTCAATTGTTGTGGAACAGACCCTGATCCTGAAGCACTGTCATGGTGCACAGGCTTCAGCCACTGTGACATAAAGTCAGAGCTAGAGCTAGGCAAGCTAGACTCCTTAGTTACAGATGCAACTTCTGTAACCGGATGGATTGACTCTACTACTGGTGTCTCCACAGAAGTGGGATGAGTTACACCAGCAGTTGACACAGGCACAGAGTCTCTAATGAAAACTAGTGGAACCTCTGTGTTTGTGATGGTGTCATTAGGAGATGCCCTAGCATGCATTCCCTCACCATCTAAATGTGGGTCCTGGGTGGTGAACAGGGTGTCATGCACCAAGTCACTTGAGTTCATTGGCTCATCAAGAGAAAAGAATTCTTGATGATCAATGCCTTGCTCCTCAATTGCTTGAGTTGCAGGCTGCAAAGAAATATGAGATGAAGATTCTGGAAGAGTAGTGTGTTGTAGAGTAGATTTTGGCAACTCCCCCTGAGAGATAGAGGGAGTTTCAAGTATGATGTGCTCTCCACTCAGTGTAGTGTCAGCCTTATCACTCCCATGTGCTGACTCAATACAAGAAGGTGCATTGGGGAGGATGCTTGATTCTATAGATGCACCCTGTTGAGAGGACACATCTAGTGAGCTGTTTGCCCCTGATTTTACAACTTCAACCATTTGTGTGACTGAAGAGGTGGTCTTAGTTTTCTTCTTCTTCTTTGGCCTTAGTAAGGGTGACTCTGGTTCTTCACTTTCTAGACCTAGTTCAACAGCTAATGCTGCTTCAGATAAAATATTTAAGGGTGCAGACATTACTTCCTTTCTCTTCTTTTTACTAACATCACCCTTTTGAGAGGATGATGCAGTTGGTTCAGTAATTGGTAAAGTGTTTGGTTGAGAGGGTTGGTTAGCTAGCCCTGGGTTAGCATTTTGTTCTACTTGCTTGGGCTTAGCTAACTCAGACTTAGAGGCAAATTTTGGCATGTTGTGGGGGTAAGTTCTAAACAAACTCTCCATATGAGGAGTTATGTTAAGTCTTACATCCACATCATTCCTAGTCTCCAAATTACCAAAAACGAGTTTGGTCATGGATTTAGGATAGCCTATTCTATTTTTATTCATCCCATCTAATTCAATCAATTTATCATCTAAGAAATTAAGGATAGATTGAATAAAACGAGGGAAGAAAATTTCATTACCTCTCTTGGCTGAATTCTTACCAAGTCTCCCATACAGCTCCTGCAGAATGATGAGACCAACGTCTATCTTCTTTCCATAAGCTAAGGCATAGCCTATTTGCTGTGCAGGAGTACTGATTTGGTCATAGCTAGATTTTCTTGAAGTGAAGACTTGAAGAAGTGTAGCAAACACATAACTCCATTCCTTCCTCAAATGCTTCCTGTTCAAGTGCCCAACACTGATTCTGTCTGCATATTTGATGAAATCAAAGAAGTCTTCCAATTCAGCATTTGTAGCAAGTGGGTCATACACCTCTCCTTTGGTACCCATCCCAAGTGCCTCATTCATATCCTCTATGGTGATAGTGAGATTTTTGTCTTGAATCTTGCAGTAGATGATGTACGAGGATATTGCAGAGTCAAGAGCCACCACCTCCACTGTAGCAGACTGCTAAAACTGTTCTAGAATGTCGAGATACAGAGTTAGGTTAACAGATAGAGCATTCTTGATGTACGATTCAGACATCCACTTCACAAAGCACTTGAAATTGGCGTTGGGTGCTTCAACATCATTAGTTAGAGCAATGAAATTGGTGTTGAACTTTACTGTTGCAATTTGTGTGAGAGAGAGAGAAGAAATCGAAGGTTGAAGAAGAAATTTAGCTTTTGCAGTTAGGGTTTCAGAGGTTTTGGGAGTTTGGATGCTTGAGAAATCGAATGAAATGAATCGAATAGATGTGAAGTTGTAAAAGTATGAAGTACTTGAATTGTCGATTAGATATATGTTCTGTATCGACAAGTCAGGCATTCGAGAAGTAGAAAACAACTATTCGAGAAGTCAAGAAAGGCTTATTCGATAACTCAAGCAGGTTGTAGCTCACAGCTGGCAGTTATCTAACTTAGAAATAAATCTAAATTAGGTAAAATATATTTTTATGAGTAATTCTAAATTCTGAATAAAAATCCAGAATCGGTTAAAATTCAGCGAGAAATCAGCCTTTTCAAATGATTCGAGAACTCAAATATAGTATTCGGGAACTCAGTCAATCGAGAACTAAAACACTATATTCGAGAAGTAAAGGAAACCTCTATTCGAGAACTCTAAAAGACTCTATTCGAGAACTCGAGAGTGCTCTAGAGAGACTTGTTAGAGATGTCGAATAGTGAATCACTTGAGAAGTCTGACTTGTCGAATTATACTCATAGAAACTCAATTTTCACTATCTTTTCAAAATTTACCAGCCATATTCATTCACGAATATTCTAGCAAATTAAACAGTGATTTTCTCAAAATTTCATAGAAATTTCAAGTTAACAAGAGAATATGATTTTCCAAATATGCAACAGATTTGAATTATTTATAAATCATATTTCAGCCAACACTTACTCCAAAAATATTAATAATTTAGATAAAGTAAGTGTTTACTGCTGCAACAATCTAGATGCTGTATTCACTTAGCCAGAATCTGAAGAATTCAGCATTCCAATCTCACTAACCAACCTTGTGAAGGTGGCTTCATCTAATGGCTTAGTGAATATATCAGCTAGTTGTTTGTCTGTAGAAACATAATGCAACTCAATGGTTCCATTAGTTGCATGTTCCCTTATGAAATGATATCTGATGTCAATGTGCTTTGTCATAGAATGATTGACAGGATTGGCAACTATAGAGATTGCACTTGTGTTGTCACACATGATTGGAATTCTTTCCAACACAAGTCCATAATCTCTAAGTTGATTTCTAATCCAAAGCACTTGAGCACAGCAACTTCCAGCAGCTATGTATTCAGCCTCAGCTGTAGAAGTTGACACAGATTGTTGTTTCTTGCTATACCAAGAGACTAACCTTTGTCCAAGAAACTGGAAGCTACCTGAGGTGCTTTTTCTATCCACTCTGCATCCAGCATAATCAGCATCAGAATAACCAACCAGATTGAACCCTGTGTCCTTAAGATACCATATTCCCAAGTTTGGAGTGCCCTTCAGATATCTAAAGATCCTTTTTATAGCAACCAAATGTGATTCTTTTGGATTTGATTGAAACCTTGCACACAAGCATGTAGCAAACATGATGTCTGGCCTACTTGCAGTGAGATAGAGTAGAGAACCAACCATGCCTCTGTAGACTGAGATATCTACCTTCTTGCCTTTAGCATCTTTATCCAATATAGTGGCAGTGGCCATGGGTGTCTTTGCAGGTGAGCAATCTTCCAAGTCAAACTTCTTCAATAAATCCTTGATATACTTGGTCTGACTGATAAAGATACCATCCTTCATTTGACTGACTTGCAACCCAAGAAAGAATATCAACTCCCCCATCATACTCATCTCATATCTGCTCTGCATGAGTTTAGAAAATTTCTCACACAGCTTCTCATTTGTAGAACCAAAAATGATATCATCCACATAGATCTGAACTAAGATAAGATCATCACCATGCTTCTTGTAAAACAATGTCTTGTCCAGTGTGCCTCTAGTGAATTGATTCTCAAGAAGAAATTGTGATAAAGTATCATCCATGCTATTGGAGCCTGCTTAAGTCCATACAATGCCTTAAGCAATCTGTAGACAAATTCTGGGAAGTGTGGATCCTCAAAACCAGGTGGTTGTTGCACATAAACTTCTTCTTCCAACTCTCCATTCAGAAATGCACTTTTGACATCCATTTGATATACTTTAAAGTTTGAATGAGCAGCAAATGCCAAGAATATTCTGATGGCTTCCAATCTAGCAACAGGAGCAAATGTCTCATCATAATCAATGCCTTCCTGTTGAGAGTATTTTTGCAACCAACCTTGCTTTGTTCCTTATAATTACACCATCTTCTTCCATCTTATTCTTTAGAACCCATTTTGTTCCAACAATGGTTCTGTTCTTTGGTGCAGGCACAAGTTCCCATACTTTGTTCCTTTCAAATTGATTCAGCTCCTCTTGCATAGCAATAATCCAATCTGCATCCAACAGTGCATCATCAAGTCTCTTAGGCTCAACTTGTGATAGAAAACAGCCATAGAGGCACTCATTCTGAGTTGCTCTCCTAGTCCTTACTCCTGCATTAGGATCTCCAATGATTTGCTCTGCAGTGTGTGATCTATCCCATTTCCTTGAGTGCTCAGCCTGATTTCTCATTCTTGATGTTGCTTCATCATTCACATCATGGTCATTCTCATTTCCTCCCCCTGTGAAGTTGCCACTACTCACAGGTGTGTCTTGGATGCTTGTTTCTTCACTATCGATTGGCACAAATTCTTCTCTTGTATCATCATTCACTTTAGTTTGTTGAACTCGAGTTTCAACTTCAGTTTCAGTCTCTTCATCAGAATCATCTAGATTATCAAACTTCAATGGATCTTTATCTTCATCATTGGCTTCTTCTAGTCCAGGTAGTTTGCTGTCATCAAATGTCACATCTGTGCTTTCCATAACTTTCTTTTGACTGATGACATAAACCTTGTATGCAATTATTTCCATAGAGTAGCCAAGAAAAATTCCTTCAAATGCTTTTGCATCAAATTTTCCAACATATTCAGAATTATCCTTCAATACAAAGCATTTGCTTCCAAAAGTATGAACATACTTTAGAGTAGGCTTCTTTCCAGTCATCAAGTTATAAGGTGTCTTTCCAGTGTTTTTGTTGGTGAGGGTTCTGTTATGGATATAGCATGCAGTGCTCACAGCCTCAGCCCAAAAACATGTAGGCATTTTTTCATCAAGTAACATTGTTCTAGCAGCCTCAATTAGAGTTCTATTCTTCCTCTCAACAACTCCATTTTGTTGTGGAGTCCTTGGAGCTGAGAATTGCTGAGAAATACCATTCTCTTTACAGAATGCTTCAAGTATGGCATTTCTGAACTCTGTTCCATTATCACTTCTCAGTGCAATCACACTTGCATTGTTGGCCTTTGCTTTCTTGTCAACTTTCTTTATATGCTCAATGATTACTTGTGGAGCCTCATCTTTTGATGCCAGAAATTCCACCCATGTATACCTTGTAAAATCATCAACCATCACCAAGGCATACTTCTTTCTTCCTAGTGACATAATATTGACAGGCCCAAACAAATCCATATGAATGAGTTGTAGGGGCTTGGTTATAGATGTCACTGTCTTTGTCATGTGGCTTGATCTTTTCATCTTTCCTTTTTGACAAGCCTCACACACTCCTTCTTGATAGAATTCAAGTGTGGGCATGCCTCTCACTAACTCTCTTTTGACTAGAGAATTAATGGCTTTGAAATTCAGGTGTGATAATTTCTTGTGCCACAGCCAACAATCTTCATTTGATGCTTTTGAATAAAAGCAACAAATTTTGTCCTTGTTTGTAGAGTCCATATTGGCTACAAACAGGCTTCCCTTTCTTACTCCAGATAGAGCAAAATCACCAGTCTTCTTGTGGGTGATCAAACATTCATCTTTGTCAAAATCCACCTTGAATCCCCTATCAGTAAACTGACCAACACTTAGCAGATTATGCTTGAGCCCCTTGACTAGTGCTACATCTTCAATGATGACATTACCAACTTTCAACTTGCCATATCCCAATGTGTTACCCATGCTGTCATCTCCAAAAGCAACCATTGGGCCAGCCTTTTCCTCATACTGTGATAGCAGGGCCATATCACCAGTCATATGATTTGAGCATCCACTGTCCAAAATCCACATGACCTTCTTTTCACTTTCTTTGCCCTGCAAACACAAAGTTATTACTTTTCCTTTGGTACCTAAACAAGTTTGGGTCCATGTGACTTAGAAACAGTTTTATCATAAACAACATGCTTGTCAACTTTCTTGGCATTAGTCTTCTTATCACTGTTAGAAGTCTTGGAACCTGAGGTTTTAGACTTAGGTGACAGAGGTACCTTCCTAGCTTTAGGAGGACTCGAAGACTTTGACCTGGTGTTGTGTGTGTGAGAATTGTGACTGATACAACCATCAATGAATTGCCTTCTCAGATTGAAACAACTAGTCATAACATTCATATTGCATGGCATACAGTCAAATTTATCACAAAATGGTGCATCTCTATGTCTTAGAGGCACAGAACAATCATAGAAAGATTTAGATACACTACCAGTAGGTTTCTTGCATGCATGAGTTAAATGATTGGTACTGAAACAGTTCTGACAAGTTTTCCTAGGGGCATTAGGCATATAAGCATAGTTGTTATCCTTGTTAATCCCTAACTTGCCATTTCTGTTCTATTTCTTCTTAGTCACTTTCTTTTCTGATTCACTCTTCCCAGCTGAAACAAACTTAACAAACTTCTTAGGTCTTGGCCTATCAACTACTGGCTACTTGGCTTTTGACTTGACACTCTCACTCTTGGAAGATGCTTGTTGTTCATTTGATTGTGCCTCATCCTCATCAATTTCAAATGTTGGTTCCTTAAAAATTGGATTTTCAGTCTTTTTCAAAATGTGAGGCACTTCCTCATGAACAACTGTGTCATCTTCAATGACAGCATAGCCTTTTCTCTGTTTAAGAGTGTCATAATCAAGTCCAATAGCAGCCTTGGGTTTTGCTTCAATTTTCTCACAGTAGGATTTCACTAGACCAGATGATTTCTTGAAAGTTTTTAGTTTGAATTCATTTTCAGCTAATTCATCCCTAAGAGCCTTTTCAACCTGACTAGCACACAAAACCTTATTCTGAAGATATTCAACTTCTTTCTTAAGGTTTTCCACTTGCATAGCAGTTAGCTCAAGTTCCTCATTCTTTTTGGTTAACATTTCATTTCTAGTAGACAGTTTAGCAATCTCTTCATTAGCAGCAGTCATACTAGTATGAATGTTAAACATTTCAACAGATAGTTGTTCAATCATGCATTTATACTCTGAAACAGACATGTCTATAGTAGTGAGAGATGGTACCTGAGGGTCTGATGGAGATGTGTCATCCTTGGAATTGGCCATCAAGGCATAATTGTAGAATTCTTGCTCCTCTCCATCACTGTCAGAATCATCCCAACACTTCCCTTCAGCTATGTAGGCCTTACCTTGTGTCTGCTTTTTTAGAAGGGCCTCATACTTAGCTTCAAGCTCAAGATAATCTCTATCCTTCTTTTTAGGCTTCTTGCATTCACTGGCAAAATGCCCTAGGTCATTGCATCTATAGCACCTTACAGATGACCTATACACATGGCTGGTTTTAAACTTATTCTTGTTTGGTTTCACAGGTGCCTTGCTTTTGTTGAATGAATGGTTTTGGGTTTTGGGTTTGAAGGGTTGATTTCTTTTGAATCTGATGTTTGGAAATTTTCTGGCCATGAAAGCATATGAAGTGTTTTCCATCCCATCTAGTTCTTCAAGAGTGTAAAACTCTTCTTCCTCCTTCTCCTCAATAGGTTCACTTACCTCAGGTTCAGTTTCTTCCTCTTCTACTACCTCCTCTATCCTTAACTTGCTTGTGGATGCTTCTAGGTCTTGAATAGATTTGTTGACAATCAAGGCACATGATGTGTTTACCATTCTGCCTTGATTGGCTTGGATAGCCCTTTTCTGAAGCAACTCAAGCTCATGAGTTTTTAAAACTCCATAGAGCACATCATATGTAACTTTGTTCAAATCTCTTTCCCTTAGAGAAATGACCCTTTGCTCTAGATGGTTTGGTGAGGATAGCAGAAACTTCATGTTTAACTCCTTGGTACTGTAAACCTTGCCATTCATCTGCAACTCAGTAACTAGCTTGTGAAATCTCTCAAACATCTCAGTAATGCTTTCCTTGGGCTGTGCCATGAAAGCCTCATAGTGTGTGACAAGTATCTGTTTCTTGTTTTCCTTAACCTCATCGGTTCCTTCACACAACACCTCAATGTGATCCCACATTTCTTTGGCAGATGTACATGGTGCAATGTTTGCAAACATTGACATGTCCATGGAATCAATGATAAGCAACATGAGGTGGCTGTCAAGAGCAACCTTCTCCCTTTTTGATTCTGTCCATTTTGATGGATCCTTGGCCTCATAAGATCTTGGGATAGTTGTGGTTCCAACAGTCTTCTCTGGTATCTCTTATTGTGGAAGAAAAGGACCATTCTTAAGAATCTCAGGATACAAAGGATGAGAGGCTTTGATGAACAACATCATCTTTATCTTTCAGAGGTTGAAGTTATCTTTGTCAAACTTAGGGACTTTCACCGTTCCTGTAGTCTTTGGTGTATTCGAACTCATGATCGTTTTTCTATTTATTTTTTAATAAACAGCCCGCTCTGATACCACTTGTTGAGTATTGAATACGATAAAAGAATACAGAGGGGGGTGAATGGATTCTTGAACTTTTCTTTGGCTAGAGTTTATGTAGCAAATAAGTGTTTGTGTGTGCAGAAGTGAAGGTGCGGATAAAGAACAACACAAGACACAGTATCACTTTAATCTAATGTATTATTAGATAAAGGTTGCTACAATCTGTGAATACAAATGATAGTATTCTCAGCTTCGTATTCTCAGAGAGATACAACTTACAATGTATGAAAAACTTGACTCACAAAGTTACTAAGTTAATGACTAAGGAAGTGAGGCTGTCTATCCTTTTTGAGTAAGTGTCCAAACGGTTACAGATTTGACTTTGCAAAGCCTGTTCAGATCCACTTCGATCTTTAGCCCCTTTTCTCTTCTATATCTCTCCAAGCTTCCTTGTAGGCTTTCCAGAGCACGTTACAGATTGTGGTCCATAAAGTGCATTGGCTTGTTGCTGGTTTCTGACTTGTACAATTTCTTCAGTACTTTGTCTCCAAGAATGTATTCGAGAAGTGACTAAGTAGTTGATTCGAGAACTAGAATTGACTTGATCGATAACTCTGAGTTCTCGAACACTGTTATATTGACATATCGAATTACTTCTCAAATAGCTCTTTTCTTCAGGATTCCTTGAGTTGTCGAATAGAACACTTGACTTGTCGAATCCTTGAGATATCGAATAGCTTTATGAGTCTTTGAGATATCGAATGGAACTTTGACTTGTTGACTCCTTGAGAACTCGAATACTACTTTGACTTGTTGACTTCCTGAGTTCTCGAATAGAGTACATAGACATATCGAATCTCTGAGGTGTCGAATGAGATATCGAACAGTGTATTCAGAGATATCGAATAGTGTCTTGAGATATCGAATCCCTGACTTCTCGAATGCTGGACTTATCGAATAGACAAATATACTTCTCGAATTGGTACTTAGGCAAATTCTTCATTTCTTCAAATCCCAACTGTGATTATTTGACAGTCTTTATCTTCTTGCTTGAGGCATGAACCTTGGAACTTCTTTCAAGCATTATTCTAGACTCTATAAGTACAGTTACACAACTAGGATTTGATGCCTACTACAAGTACAATACAAACAGAAACTCTACAACTAGAGGTTCCCTCAGTTAAGAGGTCATGTAAGTAATGCAAAGCATTACAAACAATTAGGCTTGTTATTAGATGTATACAGGCATGCCTCTGTAACTAACAAAGATCTTTTGATGCAACCTTTTTCTTGCCCTTCCATTTCCCTTTTCCCTTAGCACCTTTCTTGCCCACCATCATTATGGGAGCTTTCTCAGGTGCCTTGACCATATTTGCTTCAGTGGTCCTCAGCATGGCCAACGATTCCATAGGAGTCTTTTCTTGCTCAGTCATATAAAAAGTCATAATGAACTGAGTATAGTCACTGTTCAAAGATTGTAAGATTATATCAACTTGAGCCTCTCGTTGAAGTGGGAAACCCAAACGAGAAAGGTAATCACAATACCCAATCATCTTTAGAACATGTGGTCCGACTGGTCCGTTGCCCTGCTTGCACGAGAAGCGTGCTTTGCTCGTGTTGAACTTTTCCACACGAGCCTGTGATTGAAACATCATTGAAAGATGTTCAAACATAGTATAAGCATTCATATCAAAATGCTGCTTCTGAAGCTCAGCATCCATAGTGGCAAGCATAAGACAAGCCACATCAGTCGCATCATCAATATGCTTCTGATAAGCATTTTGTTGAGCAAGAGTGGTATTAGCAGCAGGGGCTGCCGGTGGAGGAATATCAATCACATAAGATTTCTTTTCCTGCATGAGAACAATTCTCAAATTCCTAGACCAGTCAAGGAAGTTTGATCCTGTCAAGATGTCCTTCTCAAGGACTGATCGCACAGAGAAAGTGTTGTTTGTGTTTTGTGCCATTTGTTTTCTACAATGATAAAATGCATAAGATAAGTTAGATTGTTACAATAATTATGTTCAAGTGATTATGACATATTCATAATATATCTCCCACTATTTTTATCAAATTAATAGCCCTTACTATTAAATCGGAAAGAATATCCCATAAATCTTTCTAGTGAGCCAAGATCCATATTTCGTCATATCCTAAGTCAACCACTGGTTGTCCTTAAAACATGATTATTTAGGTAGACAATAGTTGTCAATTATATCATATATAATTCTTGGATAGTTTGGTGAACAACATTTGATTTTATCTATCTAACAGATTTTGAACCAAACTCTATGCTTCTAAGTTCATAATAGTTGAATATAACCGTTTATTTTCACCTTATTATGACGACTCAGTTAAGTTAGACCCAATGATACAACGGCCGAATATAACCGTTTATATTCGTCGCATCTCACCACGATAGACAGGAGTCCCTTGCCACTGGCAGTCATTCCCCTTATCGATCTAGGATTCAATGAGTGTTCATTCATTGGAAAGCATCCGATTAAAACTTAATATTTTGTTAAGGGGTTTAGAAAAATTATAACGATCATGATCACATCATAAAGAGATCCTCAATTTTTCCTTGAATCAAATATTTCAAATTGACATCTTAAACTGTTCATTTCCCAGGTAGATGGAGGATCCCAATGGTCACACTTAATACCCATTAACCTTACGAATATGCATATCCGTTTTATCAGAAAATACAAATTTTCGATATCAAAAATCCATATTTAATTCCGTGTTTTAAAAATCCATATTTCATAAACACAAGAATCTCATGATCGTTTGTTCATTTTAAAATCTTGAATCGTTACAGATTTTATCTTGTTTAGCATGGAAAGCATGGCATGGGTGACGTATCTAATACATGCATACATCATTAATTTAATTAAAGCATGCATCTTCTACTCTACACATACATTCCATACATCATATGTAAAGTGCATAAAGTAAACGTGCAATGGTTATGGCTCAATCTTATGTGATCTTTTCAAGCTAATGAAAAGATCAAGGTCAATCTATGGGGTAATAATAACTATTACATTTGTCTTCTTAATTGCTTCCATTGACTCCTTAGCCTCCATGGAATGCCTCCTTATTCCCTTATCCTTCTTGGAAGTTACAAAAATTAACTATACTAATGAACTTACAGAAGAACTCGAGTTACATTCGAGATAAACCATTAAAATAGAAAACGACATGCAAGTCGTATTTATTACAAACCAAAAGAATAAACCATTACACTAGGGTCAATAAGCCATAACCATGCACCATGCTCAAGTAACCATTAAAGCATATGTCATAAGCACAAATTAAAACGAAGCCCTAACCCGCGGATCAAAATACATGCAAATCATGTATCAAAATACAATTCCAGAAGCATATATCTATATACATGCGACCTTGATTCCAGTTACCAGAAACATGTATCAGCATACACGTAACCCTAATCCCAGTAAACAGATCGTATCCGTTTGCATCCATCCGATAGTTTATATCATTATACAAACCAAACAGCATACATGTCATAACAAATCACATACAGATGAGTCATGGCAGATTCTAAACATACTAATATCATCATATCAGATTATATAGATTCATTATATCAATCATATAACATAACTGTATCATGGCAGATTCATCTAACATGCATACTCGTAAAAATACAGTAAACACGTAACCAAATCAGTCCATTATACACGTAGCTCTTATGCCATTGTTGGGTTCTGAGGCATAAAACACAGCGGAATAACGTAAATAAAACAATAAATTTCGAAACCCAAACCAGGATCCATGTATAATTCTGGACAGATTATGGAGAAAAACGAATCATACCTTTAAAACGTAGTTTCAAGAACTCAACGGAGATCCTAGCTTGTAATCACCACACACAGCCTTGCGTCAAGATATGCGTCTCTAAGGTAATCCACACGAATGTCCGACCGTCCAACGATCCAAGGAGCCAGGTACTAGCCTACGAAGAATAGCCTCTCTCTCTCTCTCTCTAGCCTCTCAAAGATAGAGCTGCTAGGGTTTTATCAAAAACGAAATTATCTCTTAACCCTAAATTAATACATCATCATGTATTTATATTAGAGAGATAATGGGCTAAAATCAAAAATCGAATTGGGCTTCCTTAAACCCAACTCTATTTTATTCTGATTTTATTATTGGATTTCCTTAAATCCAATTGTTTTCTTCCTTTATTAAAATTCGAATTTACTAAGATAATTAATTAGAACCAGTCCAATTAATTAAATAGCCTATTCTCAATTTAACAATGATTTAATTTAAATTCTTAATTTAAATTAAAACTCCTTTTAAGACGTTCTAAGTGTGTGACCCTATAGGTTATTATTACATTGGAAATAATTTTAATATCTAATAATATAATTATAAACAATGAGCGGTATCTAGTAATACATCATTACTACCCAAGTAATAATAATAATTGGTGATCCAATTTAAACCTTTCGTGACTAATGTTTCCGTGTAATATAATCCTTTTAACCATATATATTATAGATTAAACTCGAGGCATGTATTTAGTCATCCTCTTCAACATTTAATCCGGGTTTACTTGATCCATGAGTAGACTATTAAAAACAAATCATTATTTGAGCACTACACCATAGATCACATATTGCAACACCACAAATACATTGCCTTAAGGACAATATTCGTTGCAGTACACTCTATTGCAACGAATGTGAAAAAATTCAGCGTTGCATCTGACCCCGTTGCAATAGATCGATTTAGCAACGATTTGAGTACCATATAGCAACATTTAAAAATCATTGCAATAAAGGCATGTAGCAATATTTTATAGTCTTTAGCAACATTTAAAAATCATTGCAGTAGCAAATGGTTGGCAAACAAATCACTTTAAGGCAACAAATATTAGTCCAATTGCAATGAATTTGTTAGACTAATTGCAACATTTTATACCCTTATTGCAATAATTTTGTAGTTGATGTAATGTTTATTTGCAACATATTTGGACCTAATTGCAACAATTTATAAAAATAAAGATGAATGGTTCCCTTTGATATACAACTAGCCAGGCATAAAAAGCCACAAATCTAAGCTAAACTAAGCATTAATATCATTTCATTGAAACTACTAATTACCAATAGTTCAAAAGTAACATCACTAATTACACTTAGCTTACACTTAATAAGTTATCAAACCGACTAAGTCGCATAAACTTGGTTTCACTACTAATTAGACAAAAAGGATAAAGCAAGCCAACTATTAACATAATTTAAACATAAGGTTATGATGTGGTAGCTTCTTCCCCATCTACTTCATCTGTCCCCACCTCTTCTCCATTCTCATTTCTAGGCAACCTACCTCCTCTTGTCCATGATAGCCAGATAAGCAATTGATTCTTGACAAATCCCATTTCGGAATAATTCCTTTAAATCCTTGACCAACTCCTCTTCTTGAAGGTAGATTTGCCAGTGGTCGGGTATGCAGCGCCTAGCATAATTTCATTGATTGATGCCCGGTTTCTTCAAGCTCTCTTTCCCTCTTATTCCATATGTTAAGGAGCTCAACCGAAGGAGCAATTCCAATAATTCCGAGGTGAGTTAAACCTGGGAACCGCACCCCTGTTACAAGTAGTGTAATTTATAAATACACCTGGTTGCGTAAATAAATGACAAAAAAACTGATTATAATAGGAAGAAGTTTACCTGGTATATGAGGAGAGTAAGCAAATATTCCTTCAAAATACCAAATGGCTTTGGTTGCGGAGGGAAAGTGATCAGTTAGAAACCCCCCACCATTTCTCTATCAAATATTGTTGTAAAGCCATCAAAGAATTACTTTCAGAATTTCAAAATTCAGTTGAGCAGCCCATAAGACTCTAAGGCAGAAAGAAAGTAATTTCACTATTTAGATATAAGAGGTTTAAGTATGCAAATAACCCAAGTCAAAAGCTGAAGGTGGTAATCCACTCAGATTCAATCCTTTCACTTTAAACTAGCAAGAAAGATCAGATAATCCAGAACTTAACCTCACAAAACAGACTTTTTCACCCCAACTTTTGAAAATACAATATTTATAGGAAACTGGTAGGCTTAGCTTTACAATGTCATGATTGATCAAGGGCTAAATACGACTGCTGACTTAATAAAATTGTGTATAGGATAGATAGTACTTTACACTGAAACAAACAAGTAATAAAAAGAACATGCACAAGTTAATAAAAAGTAGCGGAGAAATTTAATGGGTACATAATTCTGATGAATTGGGGGACTTGGGGATATATATTTCTAGATTAGCATATAATAAATTTAAAGTACAGATACATACAAAAAGTTCAGGCTGGACTCCAGAGGCTGAATTGAATCTGGAATTGGTCCAGACAACCTGTTAAAGCTCAAATCTCTGTAAAGAAAAAAAAAGTTTGTATGACCCTAGTCCAGATTCTGGTCCAAATCCTCAGGAGAAGTGAGAGTTAAATGCTCTGCATAAGAATAGCACCAAACTTGAAATCAAGGGAGGCAATGACATTTGATCCATGAACTACATCTTATATCAAATCTATTAATCTGGTTAAATTATTTTATATGAAACTCGTTAATAATATGAATGGTAAGTTTTAAATAATGAAAGGATGTGATTAATGTCCCTTTTTCTCCGTATATCTGAAATTTGATAATAGTGGACTGTAAGGCAATACGTTTTGATGCACCTTCACCAGGCAATAATCTAGTAAACTATAGGTGTCTAATACTTCAAGAAGTCATTTTCCCTTGTAGTGTAATCAATGTACTTTCTAAGCTGCTAGAAGATGTACATTTTGGACCATTGTTCCATTAGATATATTACTGCGACTCTTTTGTAATTTAACATAAGATGTCTTGATTTTATATACATTTCTCAGGCTACGTCACTCTTGTAGTTATTCTACTACTAGTTCTCCAAAATAAGATAATAAAGGTTATAAAAACCATGTTATCAATATGACTACAGAAGAAAAAAAGGGAAAATTTCTTCATACCTGAAAGCTACAACTTCCACAAATTCAGTGTCGATCTGCAACATAAAAAGCAAAAACAAAAACAAAAAACTCATGAACACACACTACAAGACAGATAAAATGTAATCAAGGAACTATGTACAAAGTTCTTACACCAGTTTTCTGCTTAACTTCTCTTACAGCTCTGGTAAATATCTCCTCCGACTAACATGTTTAAAGAAAACAGTTAAAGAATTAAAAATTAGTAAATGCACCTGGCAACAATCATAGTTCAACACTCAAAACAGTTAAAGAATTAAAAATTAGTAAATGCACCTGGTCCAGATTCTGGTGCACATCGTTAGGTGCCACAAATATGGTTAGTACATCATATTTTAAAAGACAAGCCCCAAAGCTTGCAACACCACAACCAATATCCAATACTGTACGTAATCTTCCCTTATTGTTTATTCTATTGTATTGAAACTTGAGCATCTGCCAATCGAAACCGCATGTACCAAAAGAGAAGAGTTAGAAAAAATCCAAATCAAGAACCAGTGTAAAACAAACTAGAGAAAATCTGGAATAGTAATAGAGGTGGTGTAACTGCATTCCATGGAGATATTGTTTCAATGATTTAGAAGAAAAAAAATATTACATTAGCGATTTGATGTACTTATCAGCTCCAGAGTGAAAATGAGTGCCTCCACCAGGGAATACAATCTTCTCACCCTTGACAAGCAACAAACATGACTGTGTAAGCCTATACATATCATCATATTCAGATGTTAAACACAATGTCGTTGTAGTAGTACCTTCTGATAGGCACCTTCCCCAGTCAGATTCAAGTAGCTTCCACGACAAACTTGACTTCCGCAGAGGCAAACTGATGCTTCATACTCTTCCCTACTCTGAAGCAATTTCACAAAAAAGCAACGTCAAGAAAACAATTTTATCAGAAAATAACATCCCAGGAACAATCTTCAGTAAAATAATTAATAGGTAAAAGAGACTTGCCTCCGTAACAGAGTTATAATCAAATGTCACTTCTTCTCCATATCCAATAGGGCATAGAGTATGTATACCAATTTGGTATTGACCATCGACAAAAGTAACAACAAACATGGCTTATACGAGTAACAACAAACATAAAAACATGCAAACAGGACCTATTGACATGAAAATTATAATTAAAAACACAAACTAACATCAAAATTATAATTTTAAACCCCTAATTAACACAATTAAATAGAAAGCCCTACCTCTAAATAAACAAAATCTCAAGTAAAAGCATATTTAACATAAATGAACATAAAGATATGTAACCCGTATAAATCAATTTAACTACAAGCACAAATTAACAAATAAAACCCTAATTGATACCTGCAAAATTCGCCTAAAAGCAGAGTTTAAAATCAATTTAGGGAAAGAATATACCTATTTCGAGCTTGAGTGTTCGAGTTTGAGTGTTCTTCGAGCTTGAATCTTTGAACTTAATTGGATTTTGAGTTCTCTCTCCCCCCTTATCTCTCTCTCTGTGTATATGTGTGTGTTTGTGTTCTGTGTTTGTGCTGTGTTGTGTTTGTGTAAGTCAAATGTTTTTTCTAGTCAAGCCTATTGGAAGCCCGGGCAAAAGAATTTTGTAAGCCCGCCAATTTGTCCCCCAAAATTTCGAATTCAATTGCAACGTTTGTCTATTTTCGTTGCAAATTAACCCGAACTTTGCTTAAAATTTATTCAATTGCAACAATTTTAAAAAACGTTACAATACTTCTAAATTTGTCAAAACTTGTCAGTCAATAGCAACAATTTTTAAGCAATTTTTTCAGTTGGTGTTGCAATAGCCCATCTATGTTGTAGTGACGGCCATGCATTTTATAGTCTCACTCAATCAAGAGGCCAATAATATCTCTCCTAATTATAGGAGGGTTAAATCATTTATCTATCATTCATATTTCTCCTACGACTCATGATATACCCGATGTCCACTTTTATCATCACCCGGTCAAAGGTAACTTTTAATGTAGTCAAAGTATATTAATTATCGTAGAGAAATATAATGATCTCAAGTCAAAGGATCATTACACCATTATCACTATGAGTCTTTCTTATGACTTTATTAAACATAAAAAATCTCACTGTGGGTCTGTCCAGTACCATTTACTCCTACATGTACCTATGTATTGACTTTAGTATCTCCATACTTATAACCAATGAGATGTGGTTATCTGTCAAACAACATACTAGTCTATCTGTGTATTATCATTGTCCTATAATAATACTTGACTAGGGACATTTAAGAATATGATATATTATATAATCTCAAGTTCAAGTCATGTACTTAAACTGTACAATGTTACATGTACCTATGTATTGATTTTAGTATCTCCATACTTATAACCAATGAGATGTGGTTATCTGTCAAACAACATACTAGTCTATCTGTGTATTATCATTGTCCTATAATAATACTTGACTCGGGACATTTAAGAATATGATATATTATATAATCTCAAGTTCAAGTCTTGTACTTAAACTATACAATGTGTATCATGATTCTAAGGACACTTATTATGCTAACAAATATATCGCAGTAATTAAAGTCATAATAAATACATTTATTTAATAATCAAATGACATAAAGGTTTATTCAAGAAACAATGTATTGCCTCTAGGGCACCTACACTAACACTATTTAGGTCTAATTCAGATTAAAATTTGATAAAATTCGAATTAAGATATGATGAAATTCGGTTCGGATAAGAATTGGTTCCGATCATTTCGAATCATTACTTATTTGTTATTTGAATTTTTGGAGTTTCAAAAAGTACCTTATAATTGAATATATAATACATCTATTATAAACTTAAGTGCTTTTTTAAAAAAGATGATTAAATAATTATGATACATTTGACATAAATTTTCTTAAATATGTATTTTGCTTATGAATGAGTAAAAATTAAATGAAATGTACCTCAATCTATATATGCTATTTTTTTAAACAGTTAAAATTATAACAATTACTTAATTCATCATTTTTCTAATTCGGATGAGTCATATTTGGTGGATAATTTATTATTCGATTTTTATTAGTTATAAGTCATAATCGGGTTTAGTATTCGATTATTATCGGTTAAATTTTAGGTTCTGATATTTTTCAGATTAGATAAAATTGATTTTCGGATCATTATCAGATTTTTTTTAATTTGGATATAAATTCGGATTTGGTGTCATGAATTCAGTACAATTTGATTCAATTCTTCGGATCCAAATCCATTTTACCAGGTCTATAATCATCTTTAGTTATCGAAAATAATAGCAATGTCGAAATTGAATAGATTCAAATGGTATAGATTTAATGTAGAAAATTATGTATAATTCTTAGACATCTCCAATCAAGAATGATCCTTAACTAAAAGGAGATGTGGACTATCATAAATAAAAATTTGGATAATATGTAAAAATTATTCATCCAACGACACTTAATTATTATCTATAATTTAAAATAGACTTAATTGCACTTTGCATTCCTATACTTAGGCGAAAATTCACTTTGGTGCCTACTATTCAAACAATTGCAATTTGCATCCCGATTGTTTCAATCCCGCTACAATTTGCACCCCTTTAACGATTTCAAACTAATTTTGACCGTTACCGTTAGCCAAAGTAAGGGTATTTTAGTCTTTAATTATTATATTAAACAATTTATTTCAAAAAAAATTAAGAAACAAAATTTAAAAATTGATTTTTTTTCAAAAAAAAATGAAAAAAAACACAAAATCTTAAATTTATGATATTTATTTTATGGATAATATTTTGAAAATTATAACAAATGTAGTTTATATTTAAATAATATTTTACGAGAATTTAATAAGGTATTTTTTTAATAAAAATAAGAATTATAAATTATATTTTAAAAAAATCTGTGAAATGTAGATAAAATGTTGCTAAATCTAAAAATCAAAAAAATATAAAAGTAATTGAAATAATTTAATTTTAAAAATTATTGTAGAGTATAATGACCGAAATACCCTCATTTTGACTTACGGTCACGGTCAAAATTAGCTTGAAATCGTTAAAGGGGTGCAAACTGTAGCGGGATTGAAACAATCGGGATGCAAATTGCAATTATTTGAATATTAAGCAGCAAAGTGAATTTTCGCCTAAGTACAGGGATGCAAAGTGCAATTAAATCTATTTTAAATTATAGATAATAATTAAGTGTCGTTGGATGAAACTTAAGTTTTTTAATTAAAAACGGACTAACCAAACGGAGCATTTCCTCCTTAAAGCCTGCTTCTCCATAAAGCCGTGTTGCCCAAACGGGCTGAATATCAAACAGATTTGGATGGACGGATGAATATTTATTATAGACCCAAAATATCAATCAATCCATGCATTTGTATACATGAACGTATCATCACTTTCTGGACGGACAACTATCATTATTGGATCATTTGGATAATAAAAAAAAGTTATTGGATGGACCATGAGATTTTGATATAGTCCACTGAACCGAGAAATCTAAGTCATTTATCTACGAGTAAATCTTGGCATACACATTAATTAACTACACAAAATTGTGGATCCAATCCTTTAATATTATTCACACTTTAATATTTTAATTATTTTTATAAAAAATATATAAGGTAATTATAGTTATAAATCATCCCTAAATTAATGGTAGTGAATTTGTATAGTAAATTAGTATGTATTCCAAGATTTATTCTTTATCCACTAGCTCAAAATTCATTCAAACGCTACTCATGTAATGGATCAATATCCACAATTCATTCAGAGAGATCATTTAGTTCATTTGACGGACTATTAAGATTTACAATCCATGGACATTGATCAATAGTTCATCTAACAGATTATCAATATCTAGCTAGGGATCATTCGAATGAATCCTTTTCTTCATTTAATGGATCATTATTTCCAGACCTACAATTAATGTTCTATCTAATTATGAGTAGTTTTTTCAATATTTTCGGTCACCATTGCAGCAAACAGGTACCTAGCTATGTTTTGTTAGGAGAAACAACAAACGGAAATTCTATTGTTATATTTTCTTTTATCTTTTGGATTAATTCAGTATCTCACGATTTTAAAACCAATGATCCCTTTATATTGTTATGTTTTAAACGCTCTGTGGGCCTTTATAGCAACCTTTCTGTATTTGATACAGCAAGATTAAAGCATCCGTTGCTTCTTGCTTTTCAAAGTGTGACATACTTTTGGAAATACAATACTAAAAATAAACATCATCATTGGATATATAACCTATAGTTTGGTACTTTGGTAACATATGAGTTACTTTTCTTATCATTTTGTGTTTGGAAAATCAAAATTTGCTTGTCCAACTTTGAAAAAGTGTGCAGACCGTTCATGAAAGTCTATGCTATCAATTACAAAGTTGCACAAAGTCTATGACGGTGCCGAAAGTGAAGCTAAGAATACAAGAAGTCTATGTTTTAACACCCCCTCAAATTGAAGATGGTTGAAGGAACATCTTGAGTTTGCAAACAAGATCACGAAATGAACCAGGAGGAAGAGATTTCGTGAAAATATCTGCAGTATTATCTGTACCAGTGATAGCATGCAGATGAACTGTTCCTTTTGCAACCTGTTGACGGGTGAAATGACAATCAATCTCTATATGTTTAGTGCGTTCATGAAAGACATCATTGTGAGCAATGTCCCTAGCACTTTTGCTATCACAGTAGATAATTGTGACTGGAGAATGAGTTACAGTCATTTCTTCAAGTAACCATCGTAGCCAAATTAATTCCTGTGTGGTGTCAGCTAGAGCTCGATATTCTGACTCGGCAGTGGATTTTGAGGCAAGGGACTGTTTCTTACTACGCCAAGAGATAAGAGAGTCGCCTAGAAAGAAGCAAAATCCGGTAGTAGAACATCTAGTAGTGGGATCACCACCCCAATCAGCATCAGAGTAGGCATGTAACTCAAGTGATGAGTTGTATGCATAATGTAGGCCATGAAAGATGGTGCCCTTGACATAGCGAATTATGTGAAGGACAGCTGTATAGTGAGAAGTGCGAGGAGCTGCCATAAATTGACTAACAATGTGAACGGCATGAGCAATATCAGGACGAGTGACAGTAAGGTAGATCAGATTTCCTACCAACTGACGATACAATGTAGGGTTATCAAGTAGGTCACCATCTTTGGAGTTAAGTTTTACCCCATATTCCAAAGGGGTAGATGTGATCTTAGTGTCGCTAATTCCAGATTTCAACAAAAGATCATATGCATACTTGACTTGAGAAAGGGTGTATCCAGTAGGTACAGAAGAAACCTCAAGACCCAAGAAGTAGCTTAATGAACCAAGATCTTTCATTTCAAATTGTTGACTGAGAAACTGTTTGAGTTCAGAGATACCTGCACTGTCATCTCCGGTGATAATCATATCATCTACATAGAGGAGGAGAAGAACAATTCCTCGATTTGTCCGTCGAATGAAGAGAGCATGATCATCCGGACTAGAAGAAAATCCTAGCTCACTAATGACTTTTCTAAATTTTTCGAACCAAGCTCGAGGTGCTTGTTTTAGGCCATAAAGTGCCTTGTTAAGCTTGAGCACTTGACCTGGAGAGAGATCAAAACCGGGAGGAGGTTTGAGATAAACTTTTTCATCTAAGTCGCCATTAAGGAAAGCATTTTTGACATCCATTTGCCACATATCCCACTGTTTTGATGCTCCAACAGCGAGTAAACTTCGAACCGAAGTAAGACGAGCAACTGGTGCAAAAGTCTCCTCATAATCAATGCCATATTCCTGGGTAAAGCCTCTAGCAACTAGACGAGCTTTATATCTCTCAATGGAGCCATCAGCATTTGTCTTAATTTTATAGATCCATCGACAACCCACAGTTGTTTTGCCAGGAGGCAAGGTAACCACATCCCAAGTGTGATTTTTGTCTAATGCCTGAAGTTCTTATGCCATAGCCTCCTGCCAAAGAGGGTTAACACTTGCCTCTCTATATGTTTGAGGCTCGTGCAATGATTCTATAGCAGAATATACATGATAATCAGTAAGACGAACAGAAGGTTTTCTTACCCGAGTAGATCGATGAGTATGCTCATCTGAAGAGGATGGTAAAATGGGATGATCGGTACTGGAATCCTCAGACTGACCTGCTATAGGGATAGTAGTAGATGGAGATGGTTGTGTGAGCTCAACTGAAGGATCTAGTGAATGTATATCAGAAGAAGATATTGGAGATTCTACATATTCATCACTCGGATGTAGATCAATAAAAGGATCTGTAAAGTGAGAAATGCTAGCAGAGGTGTCAATGTGAAATTCTGACATAGATGAGAACATTTTATGCTCCCAAAAAGTAACATTACGAGAGACACGAAGTCGTTGTGAAATAGGATCCCAACAACGATATCCCTTTTGACCACTTTCATATCCAATAAAACAACAAAGGCGGGCACGTGGCTCTAATTTTGTTCTTTCATGTGATGGAAGGAGAACAAAGCATCAGAACCAAAAACCTTAAGAGAATCATATGACGGAGGTTCACCATATAATTTTTCATAAGGAGACACATTATCAATAACAGGGGATGGAATCATATTTATTGTATGGACAACTGTTAGAGCAGCTTCCCCCCAAAAGAATTTTGGACAAGATGAAGAAATGAGCAGAGCACGAATTGTATCTAAAATATGTCTATGTTTACGTTCAGCACGACCATTTTGTTGTGATGTGTAAGGACAAGAACTTTGTGCAAGAGTACCATAAGATGCCAAAAATTTAGTGAGTTCAGATTCTTTGTATTCTTTGGCATTATCAGCACGAAAAAGTTTGATTTTCTGTTTAAATTGAGTGTGGATCATTATGGCAAAATTTTTGTAAGTTTCTCCTAACTCAGATCGATTTTTCAAAATATATATCCATGTAAATCTAGAAAAATCGTCAACAAATATCACATAATATCTAGATCCCCCCATAGTAGGAGTTGGAGAAGGACCCCAAATATCAGAATGAACAAGATCAAAAGGAGTAGAAGATTTATCATATTTGATAGAAAAAGGTAGTACATGTTGTTTTGCCAGTTTACATGGAGCACATTCAACCGTATTGTCACTTACATTACCTAAATGACCACTTGAAATTAGATTACGTAAACGAGAATATGATGGATGACCTAACCAGGAATGCCATATTGTAGATGTAGATGAAACAGATGCTACTAGATGAGTGGATGATGTTGGTGTTTGAAGATGAAGGGAAGTAAGCTCAAACAACCTTCCGCATCTACGTCCTGTCCCAAGAGTCTGTCCTGTCTGAGGATCCTGTACAAGACAACCAGCAGAGGTAAAGATAATATTTAGACCGAGATCACATAATTGACCAATAGAAATAAGATTAAGTGAAAGATTAGGCACAAAGTATGTGTCAGGAAGAGAAAGATCTTCCGTGGATATCGTGCCAATTTGTGTCACATTCATGGTGGAGCCATTAGCAGTTTGAATATTTGGAAGGAATGAGTTCTGTGTTTTCATGATAAATATGGATGGATCATTTGTCATATGATTGTAGCATGCAGAATCAAAATACCAAGAAGTACCTGAAGTGACTGAGAATGCAGTGGATGGAGAACTGGTTTTAGATAAAACCTGTTGGAGTAAGGATTCAAGCTCACTTGTAGATGAGTTTGATGCGGTTTCTGATGTAGATTCGGAGGTTGTAGCAGCAGAAGTGTGGGGCAATTTGTTGGAACGGAAAGGTGGTTTCTTTTGCAGAATTGTGGAGAGTAATGACCCTTTTGATGGCAATGTTGATAAATGTGATTACGAAGTGTCCTACAATCCATGGTCGTATGTCCATTTTGTTGACAAAACTTGCAAAATGGTTTATCAGTATTGAAAGAGGGAGGTACTGCAAGGACTGTGTCTGTCACATGATTGAGTTTGCCAATGCCAAGTCGAGTTTCTTCAGAGATAAGTTCAGCAACAGCACCCTCCAGAGAGGTTAAAGGAACACGATGAAGTAGAGCTGCTCTAACTGGTTCAAAATCTTGAGTAAGAGCCATCAGAAACTGGATGAGTCGTTGTTGGTCACGATATTCCTGATAGAGTGTTGCATCCTCTGTGTGTGACCACTTTGGTTCAGATAGTGTCAACTGATCCCAAAGTGATTGTATTTGTGAGAGAAAATCTGCTACCGGTTGACCAGACTCTTGCTTCTGCTTACTTAATGAACACATAATCTGATATTGATGAGAAAGGTCAGATGTGGTGTATCGTGATGCCAACAAATCTCAAATTTCTTTTGCTGTTTCATAGTTCCCAAATTGTAAATTGATTTTAGGAACTGACGAGTTTCTAAAAAATGTGATAGCTTGATGATTTTTGACATCCCATTCTTCAATACGGTCCTTCAGTTTGGAGTCAGTTTCATCTTTTTCTTTTGTAGGAATAGTAAAATCTCCGTTTACATATCGCCAAAGTCTTTTTCCTTTCAGATAACTGCGCATAGCTTGAGACCAAATTATATAGTTCGAGCCATTCAAAATTGTTTGAATCGGAGAACTATTTTCTTTTTCCATTTTACAAAAGAAAACTTGATTGAGAAAATATAGGGATCAAAATGTAAGGACCGAAGGTTTAGTTACTCAGTAGTTAAAGACTCAAAAGCTAAAGACTCAAACTGTAAAGTAACGGCAGTAAAACTAATAAAGATGAGAAGGCGGTGAAAAATACCCGACAAACAAATACCCAATCAAAAGATACATTCTCAACTGGTCCTTCGTCCTTAATGACCAACCCGGATCTGAGACTTGCTACCAGATTGCTTTGTCTATCAAGGATGAAGTGGAAGACCTTGAGAAGGCTGTGTATGAGCTTCTTTCTCCTTTCCACAAGTGATAAGCTTTGTCGGTGTTTCACGAGATGCGTAACTGTTGAACTCGTTGAGTTGAGTTGGGTGAGTTATTGAGTCGACTCGGATTGTGTTTGTACAGACGGAGGATTCCCAGAAGATTAAGAGTGTGTATATGCAGCGGAAATAGTGTATATATGGTTTGGTCTGTGCAGCTTCTAACTTTACACATAAACTGTTTGTGTAAATGACAGAGAGAACTGACTCGCCGGAAAAGATGGTCGACAACGAGAGCCTGCCAGAGACTTGACAGAGGCTTATTTGCCGGAGCTAATAGGTAAGCTCTGATACCATGAAATCACAAAGCAAATATATATAAATGTGATAATTATATGTATATATATGCTATAAAAATATGAGCCTATATATATGTATACGACTGACATATGCATATATACGAGTGCTATGTTGTGATACGTTGAAATCACGAGCGAATATATATATGAATATGACAAATAATATGTATATATATATGTGTGTTGTGTGTGATATAGAGATTGATTGTCATTTCACCCGTTAGCATGTTGAATATTTCCATAGCAATACAAGAGTAGTTTGTTCTCTTTACATTATTGTTCAGCTTCCCTTGTAGCCTCATATTGCTTATACGATATTGTAACTCTTAATTTCAAGCAAATTTCATGAAGACAAGTAAGTCTTTATGAACTCACATTCACATATATGCTTTTGCATGGAGGTTTGTCTTGTATATATATATAGGGTTGGACTCCATAGTAAACACCATATATAACAAATAATAAAGAACACCTCATATCTTATAAATCCATTGCCCCTGGCGGGGCCACCCAATACAAAAAGTTCTTATTTTTTTACCCTCTATCCATCCATCATTTAAAAAAAAAAATTACTGTTCATGACGATGACGTCATCAGTGGCGTCATCATGAACAGTCATTTTTTTTCCTGGCTTGATAGAGAGTAAAAAAATAACAACTTTTTGTATTGGGTGCCCCTGACGGGGCCAAAGGATCTAATAGATCTAAGGTGTTCTTTGTTGTTTGTTATATAAAAGTGTTCTGTATGGAGCAAAGGCCTATATATATATATATATATATAGGCCTATGCTCAAGGGAGAACCTTGGTTATGGAGGGAACCAAGAGATCACATATCTAACCATTCATTTAATTTGATCTGATGGCTTATAGAAAATATAGCTTTTAATTAAAAACAAATAATAATAATTCCATTTTACATCAAAAGGATAGAATCGGAAGTGTTAAAACATACAAACATATCACGTATTAATTGATCAGTCAATCAGTATGTTTGATTGATTTACCATTTTTAGAAGAAAATTATCATCTTGGAAAACTCATTCCATATACAAATTTTGAATTATATTTGGTAACAGAATAAATCAATATATTAACACATCTTATATCCTATCTTCATAAATCTTTTTCGTGTCTTTCTTGCCAATATCTTTGTATATCTTTTATTCATATATTTTTCACTTTAAAAAAACAAGTTTCTTCAATGGAAAATTTACCAAACGATTCAATCAAATTATTGTGACATTTGTCTTTGACCATTTGTTTTTTGTTTGGTTTGTTACATGATTAAAGATTATTGTAATGATTTAATTTTTCTTATTTAAAACTTATTGAAACAGCATTTTAATGGTTGACTTCGTTATAATATCCTGGATAACAAATTTGGAGTTAGAAGAAGGTAGTTGAAGAAGGCAGAAAAGGTTGTGCCGATATGTAGCATTGCACGATTCACTTAACGGTTCCAAGAAAAAGTAAAATGGTTGAAGAAAAATATATCAAGCAAGGATGTTTTTTAAAACGTTCTAATGTTTCCATATATTGTATCTTAAGAATATTTTGTCTAGAAATAATTTGTTTACACAAACAAGATATTTTAAATAATTAAAATGTTTTTAACAAATCACTTAAAAGAATCTTGTCTCGTGAAAATGAGACATAAATACGTAAGAAAATATTGATTAAGTAAGAGAATCTTACTTAGTGAAAATGACACATAAATACGTAAGAAAATATTTTTAATAAATTAATATATTGATTTGAAATACGTAAGAGAATCTTGATGCATTTTATAATATTTGTACATGTAGCTTAATCTTGGTATAATAGATGATATTTTTATATGTAACTAAGATTCGGTATTTTTTAGTTTTATTTAGATTTTATTGATTGAGAACACGTAAAAGAATCTTAGTGTATAATACTTTTATATGTAACTTAAATTTAAAAAAAATTGTGTAAATACTTTTTTTAAAAATAAAAAACTATTATGTAATACCGAGATTCTCTTAGGTGTTTTGCTAATTATTTGAAATCATAATATCATTTTATCAAATATTTTTATTTAGATTCGTTTAAAATATTTTATTGATCTAAAATAAGTTTCAAATAATGTTATGTAAAAGTACAACATTATAACTAATTAATTCATGGAACATTTAAAAAAAAATTCGAATTATAATTTTAATTTTTTTATTGCTTACCCTTTAAAACAATTCTCGAAGGAATCTCAAAAAGAAAATAAAAGGAATTATAGAAACACGCAACAAAATCTTGGTATAATAGATGATATTTTTATATGTAACTTAATTTTAAAAGAAATTTTTAATTTTTTTAAGAAAAGAAATATATATATTATGTTATACACCAAGATTCTCTTAGGTGTTTTGTTAATTATTTGAAATTATAACATTACTTTATCAATTATTTATATTAAGATTAGTTTAAAACATTTTACTGATCTAAAATAAGTTCCAAATAAAGTTATGTACAAGTACAACATTATAACTAATTCATGGAACAATTTAAAATATTTTTTCGAATTATAACTTAAAATTTTTAATGCTCGCATTTTAAAACAATTTTCGAAGTAATCTCAAAAAGATAATAAAAGTAAATAAATTGATATATTGATTTAGAACACGTATGAGAATCTTGATGCATTTTGTAATATTTCTACATGTAGCTTAATTTTAAAAGAAATGTAAAAATTTTCTTTTTAAAAAATAAGCATATAAAAATATTATTAATTACACCAAGATTCTCTTAGGTGTTTTTTAGTTTTATTTAGATTTTATTGATTGAGAACACGTAAAATAATCTTAGTGTATTACATAATACTTTTATATGTAACTTTAATTTTAAAAAAATTGTGTAATTACTTTTTTAAAAAATAAAAAATTATTATGTAAAACCGAGATTCTCTTAGATGTTTTTCTAATTATTTGAAATCATGATATTACTTTATCAAATATGTATATTAAGATTCATTTAAAATATTTTATCGATCTAAAATAAGTTTCAAATAAAGTTTTGTACAAGTACAACATTATAACTAATTAATTCATGGAAAATTTAAAAATATTTTTTTGAATTATAATTTAATTTTTTATTGTTTGCCTTTTAAAACAGTTCTCGAAGAATATCAAAAAGATAATAAAAGAAAATAAATTGATACATTAAAACACGCAACAAAATCTTGGTATAATAGATGATATTTTTATATGTAACTTAATTTTAAAAGAAATATTTAATTTTTTTATGAAAAAAAGAATATGTATATATATATATATATAAATATTATGTAATACACCAAGATTCTCTTAGGTGTTTTGTTAATTATTTGAAATTATAACATTACTTTATGAAATATTTATGTTAAGATTAGTTTAAAATATTTTACTGATCTAAAATAATTTTCAAATAAAATTATGTACAAGTACAACATTAATAGAACAATTTTATATATTGTATTTTTGGTGTTTAAACTACATGGAAGTATTTCAAATTAATGAAATATTAATTTGATATTTCAAATAAATAGTTTGAACTACAAGATATTTTTGGGAGATTCTCTAAGGTGTTCCCGACAAATGAAAGTATTACATTATCTTTAATGAAAGTATTACATTATCTTTAAAATAAATTAATGAGCAATTATTTGAAATTTTATATTGATATTATTTTAACATGTTTGTTATAAATTATTTCTTCACTTAATTTTTTTTTTTAGAATATCTCATACAAATTTCTGATTTTTATATGAATTTTTCTAGAGATTCCTTAGTGATAAGATAAAGATATGTTCAATTAATGAAATTCTTGAAAAAATAGTGTAAATTAATTAATAGCGCTACACAAAACAAAGCCTTAATTATTTATACACATGAGGATCTTAATGTTATTTTAATAAAACACATAATAGAATCTTAATCACATCATAGAAATTTCCTATAATATAAAATCCACTATAAAAATTAGAATGCAAGACACCATAAAATGTAAGATTTAGTTTAGATAACAAAATAGAATTTAAAATACATGAAACATTTTAAGTTAATGAAACATATTAATTTGATATTTGGAAAGTTTAAAGTAAAAGATTTGTTTGAGAGATTCTCTAAGGTATTCCAAACAAATGAAAGTATAATTTGGTTTATTGCATTTTTTAAAAATAAATAGTGAGATTCTTTACAGTGTTCTATTAGAAAAAAAAAATTAGATTATTAATTTTGTAATTTTGAGATTCTTTAACGTGTTTTAATTGTTGAAAACTAATTACAAATCCAAAAATTAAAAAAAAAATCAATTAACACCTTAAAGAATAAAGAAGTTATGCAATTTTCATATATTATTTTCTGAACTTCTTTTTAAAATCGAAATTGCATCTCTTAAATCCAAATCAAACCTCTTAAACCATTCAAATGTGTTTAACCCAACAAGTATAAACATAAATCTATAACAAACAAAAAACACCAATAAAAAAAAAGTTAAAATGTAGATTACATGAATGAACATAGTTTAACAAACCTAAGCAACACAACAACAAATTTTCAAGGATTTTGTGGGATAAGCAAAACACTTCTTCATTTAATCAATCACCTTGTGAAAAATCTTGTGGTAACTAGTGTGAAGTAAGAAGATGACAAATTTCATAGCCTCTGGTTAACAGTATGGGGGTGAGAAGATGACAGATTTCAGAGCCTCTGGACATGCAAACCAATTCAAAGACTCATGTAAAATCTCCAAGCACTACTACAAAAACTATCTTGCATAGCGTTTATTTTTTAGCTATGGAAGTGTACTAAGCTTCCATAGCGTTTATTTATACGTTCTTGTAGTATGTTACTTAGATAGCGGTTATGGAAGCGATAAGACAGCAAGTGTTATGCAAGTATATGCACTCCAATAACACTTCTATAAACGTTATTGAAGTAGTATTTTAAAATTAAACTTTCTTTCCAATCCTATATAGTGGGTTTTTGTGCACAATTTAAAAATGCTAATTCGAAACAAAAAATAAAATAAAATAGACTAACATATATCTAATCATATTACTTGAGTACAATTGAAATAAGTTTCAAAAATCAAACCCTGTCATAAACCATGAAAGATCTCTTCATTAAAAGTCTAAATATTTGAAGTTGAGTTTCCAAGGATTTGCTTCTAACATACAAAACTACAAAACTACTTTATCAGCAAACTCTTTCCAGTAAGCGTCATCGAGGAAAAGCTTTGAAGTTGAGTTTCCAAGGATTTGCTTCTAACATACAAAACTACAAAACTACTTTATCAGCAAACTCTTTCCAGTAAGGCATCATCGAGGAAAAGCGGAAAAGCTTGCGTACTCTGCTGGTGGCTCTGCAGAGTAGTTACCTCTTATCATCTTTAGCAAGACTCCTCAGTCTCCCTCTAAACTGTCTGTGAAGCTCACCATCACGGCTTTTAATCTTTTTCAGATGTTCATCACCAATCCCATGAAAAGTTTACTGCACAACTGGTATACAAATATTTAATCAATAAAGTACAGAATTTTACAATATCAGGAATTACAAGTTTTAAAAATAATAACACATGCTAATTACATAATAAATGCCTATCCTTTAAAAAATAAGCCAAGAATCATAAATGTGGAGCTAGCATTTGCTTCTAGATTGCTATTTGATATATGGTGTTGTAGGACTGTAGTGACAGTAAGCCACTGGTTTACTCTGATCAGGTTCTGATTAAGCCACTTTTATAATATTAAGGTCATATGCTTTACACACGAAAATGGTACCTTCATTTCATCGCACAGAGCTTGTTTAATAGTAAGCCACTCTTTTTTGCGCCAATCATCACATGTGATTGGTATATTCCATCTTGCATAATTGCCAATAAAAAATGCAAGTTTTGTTGACTCTTTGCCAATTGGTTGTCCCCGATCATTCTATTTAACCTAAAAAAATATTTAAATTTTTAAATCTCAAAGCATGTGTTAAATAAATTTTAATATGCATGTGTTGTCAGTTTATCTTATTACCGTTTGCACTAGCCCCTTACTCCTAGCTCTCTTTACTTTCAACATATTAACTATCCCTCGCTTCCTGCTTTTTTCTGTGACACCAGTTTCATCCGTGCCATTTGTCCCAGATGTATTTTTGGACGGAGAATCCATAATCCTGAAATAAACACACACAACAATTAACACAGCTTCTATATAATAGATTGTGGGAATAGATATTCTACGTACTGTCTATGTGTCCACTAGGTTATAACTTCTATATAATCTGCTGGTTACTTAATGAAAACATTTTAGAATTATAACTGTATAATAGTCCACATGTAAATCAAATCCAAAATCCATCAAATTTTCCTAAACTAACAAGTTGTCATTAAAACAAGAAAATCTAATACAATAAGTTTATAATATCAACTCGTAGGAATAAAAATCAACATTAAATCAGGCTATAAATAAAAATCATTGACATATTTAGCATTTATCAGTGTTTCCTACAGAGATAGATTTTATATTGTTCTCAATCATTTAATTAACTTCATCCTAGAGCAAATGAATTTTAGTTTCCGCAACTTCATTATACCAGCACAAGAACAGAAAAAATCTATCCTCGTCTCTGATTTATATCAGGTCGGTCTTCTTTTATGAGGGATATCATCAAGTCATGATATAAGATCAAATTACACAAAACATACTATTCATATATAGCTTGGTCAATGCAGCGTGTAGATAAGAAGACAGACCTATTCACTGTGTTGAATTTTACCTAGCATGTCATGTAAACTATACTAAAACTTCATTCCAGTGCAGGGTAAAATAAAATAAACATGTCGATGAAACAAGCATTAAGAAATCAACGCAGCTGACCCATAAAACCGTGGACTTAATTGTTCTAGGATGATATAATTAATTATTTTTTAGAAAAAAATTGACATGATTCGTTTGTAAAAATTGCTAGCCAAAAACAAACCAATTCAACAGCAGGAAAGCTAATTCACAGAAAAAAAATAGAACAAACAGAGTTCAGACTCAAGAACTCGAATGACAGAAAAACAATTTGCTCAAGAACTCGAATGACAGAAAAACAATTTGCTCACTACCGAAACAAACCAGAGACATTCAACTTGCTGCAAACCAGAAAAAAACTCAGCACCTTTATACTACTCAGAAAACCAGAAAATGGGGAAAAAAAAATGCAGCAAATGCAGACTAAAAAGTAACTATGAAACATAAGACAAAGGCTATACTAAACACTAAAACTCAGACAACGACACAATAAACCAACACTCAAACAAATTAGAACAAAATCAGGAACAACAAACTCCATACCTAAATCGTCAAAAACAGAGAATCAAAACATTACGATAAACAAGTACAGAACAAGTTTGGTTTGTTTAGGCTTTGTAGATGAAACAAGAACAAAAATTAATTAACGTAAATAACAATACCTTGTGGAGAGAAACGCCCAATTTGAACACCCAAATTAGAGAGAAACACCCAAAATTGAACTGCCCTAATTAGAGAGGAACGCCCAAATTAGAGAGAAATCGCTGATGAATCGCCCAAATTTGAAGTAATTTGTTCCAAAAAAACCCTAACCCAAGCCCATCTCAGTAACAACTCTCATAATCGCTGATGAAGGCTAATGAAAGCAAGGCCGAGAGAAACTCTGTACGTAATCGAAATGGGAAATGTTTATACTTATCTGGAAAATAATAAAATGATATTAAAACTACTTGGATACATCTACTACAATAACGCTTTTTGAAGCACTATGGAAGCATCAATAATTAAAAAAAATAATTAAAAAATAAATAAAACAAAATTACTTAAAATACATTACTTTACATAGCGTTTCAATAAACGTCATATAAGTGTATATTTTCATAGCGTTTGGACAAAAAACGCTATCGTAGTATTTTTCCTTTATTATTTTTTTTTATTTTTCAATAGTTTCTTGCATAACGTTTATTATAAAAAATGCTATTGAAGTACTATCTCCCAAGCTTAAATTTGTAGTAGTGAAGCCTCTGAATATACGATAACAATTCTTTATGAGGTTGGTTTTTCCCTTCAGTTTTTCCCTTCAAACAAGAAATCGAAACAAGTCAAAATTATATTATTCTCAAATATGGCTAGATAAATTATGACACCAGAAGACACTAGAACCATACATATCATATGTAACTCCAAACATCTAAAAAAAAATTGTTTCAAAATTTAAAGGATCAACTGAATCTTAACACTTAAGAGAACACCTTAGCAAATTGAAAATAGTTATACCGAAAAGATAAACTTGGGGTTGACTACAGATACCAACATTGCAACTAAGAGGACCTCTTAAAGAAAAGAATATATCGTCACGAATGTAAGATGATATCGAGAATAGCCGATTAGAATACAACACATTATCAGGAACTTTTCAAAATCATTCAATACATACAATCCATTAATTTTCTTTGAAAAAGCATTTACCTATTGAGAGTTCTGTATTTATCTATCTTTCTCGGTCTTCTTTTTTCTGAATTTGTTCATGAAAATATGAGTAGTAATCAAGTTGTTGCAAGAAAATAATGTCTCTTGATTTTTTCCTTTTTTACAATGATCATGATTGGTAATCTCTGAAAGATGATTGTCGCTCTTTCCAATTATAACAGAATCTGATGATTTGATAAAATGAAAATGGATTATATATGCCCACAAATCTTTGATTTATTCACTAAAATGCCATTGTCTTTTAATTAGTTTTTTTTGTCAATTATCTATAATAATCAACGGTCTAGAGAGGGGTCTCTTAGTTTTCTTGATAGGGAGGTTCTCCCTTGAACCCCACTCTATATATATTAAGGATCTAGGAAAAACCTCGTTTAATGGAAAACTTAGAAAACTACATAGAAATATAACATATATGGTATGCAAACTAATCGTTGGGAGATGAAGAAAAATGTGGTGAAATTAGATTTAAAAAAAATATCACCATTTGACGGGAAAAATCAAATTAAAAATGGAGGGGATTAGGTGTGATTCTGTGTGTGAGGGTGTATTTGATTAGTGTGTGGGTGCCCCTGGCGGGGCCATTGATCTTAATACATCTAATGGCTAGGATTAGTACCTTAGTTTTCTTCAAAAAATAAGTTCTCTTTTGAGCACTTGCCTATATATATATATATATATATATATATATATATATATATATATATATATTTAATTTGTAGCTTCATAAGAGATGAAAAAGAAAAGAAGTTTACCAAAAGATCAGCACAAAGACTTGTGATCACATTAATTAACATCATATGCATGCAACCTGCATATACTTATCACTAGTATGTATATTGATAATTTCAGAAATCTGAATTGCAGAAAGCTCAGATGAAAGGTTGAAGACGAAGATCAAATTGTAACAAACTATTTTATGTACAAAGCCAGAAAAAGAAATGAAAGATACATATAGAATCTACATTGTGAATGAACAAAGTAAGTAAAAATAACTATCAAGCTATACTACTTATATACAGGAGCTACACTACCGAATGATAGCTAATCAACTAAGTTCAGCTCAGTTGTCACTTCTTGGATGGTTTTGCTGATGTGGAACTATATACTTCAACATCCCCCCTCAAGTTGGAGGTTGGAAGAATATGGAAATCTTTAACTTGAAGTTGAACATACTTCAGAAACCTGACAAAACAACTTCTAAAACTGAACCATTCCTGTTAGCAACTTCTCACATACACTATACTCAGCAACTTTGGTAGACTAAGTGGATCAAATAAAACGGCAAGTAACTTCAGAATTCACACAGCAACTGGAGTTTGTTAATGAACCGGGTAAGTAATAACAGCAAGGTGAGTACAACAAGGAAGAAGCAAACACATCAACCCATCAGAGCTTTAGGAAATTATTAAAGTCAATAAGGCAGCAGTTGATAGAATAAGGTGAAGCAACCAGAGATCACATCATTTTGGAAGCATCACAACAACCCTCATGGAAATGTAAGCAACAGGTAAGGGTAAGGTAAGCTCACATAGGAGCAACAATGACCACCAAGAGACAAAGGGAGTCTAGAAATCCAGAAGAAAACAACACAAATCACAGGAAATTCCATCTCAAAATATCACAAAATTCCGACCTCACAGAGTCAAAATGATTCGAACGGCCATAACATAAAATGATCACAAAGGATCACAATATTCAGAATTCAGTTTAGAAATTCGATTGAAATGAACATGAATCAAATCAAATTTAGAACCTAACAAAGTATGCTTAGAGAAATACCAATAATGGTCAATCAAATCAATCAAAGAACTCTCAACTGGACTTATAATTCACCAGGGAGTTCAGAACAAGCAACCCACAATGGGGCTTAGAATCAGAAGGACCTCACAGAGTCGTAAAACGAACTCGAACGACCAAAAAACAAATCTAGGACTATAATGAACATCAGTCGAAACAACAACACAGCAACAAGGCAAAATTCCATGACATCACACCATGAAACCATGATAGAAAGGCAAGACATCAGTATCAACAACCACAGTCACATCACACTTACAGAGAGAAACCGATACGACAACAAGACACAACTCATAATGGAGTGAGAACATCATATCAAAACTATCTTGACAGCAGGAATCTTGACAGGCATAGATACACAAGTAGTAGAGGGAGCGAATGAATGAACAAATACAAACACTTTGTGTTTATCAGGAAACACAAGTAACATTTAGAGAAAACAAGATTTAGAAAGTTTTTCATGAATGAGAAACGCAGAGAGAAACAAAATAATTCGTTTGTGTTTTCTGTGAGATTTATATATACAGAGATTGAGTCAACAGAATTTCAAAGAAGTAATATGATTTCAAAGAGAAATTTCGTCAAACAAGTTATGTGCAAAGAAAGAATGAACAGTTTTTGTAAGTATTTCATAGAGAATCAACTCCAGATATCAGAAATTGATAACAATCAATCAAGAACAAGTATGATTCAGAGAAATTTTCAGAGAACATCTCAAGATTATACAACAAGATCAAGAACAAAAGTTCTCAAACAAAAGTCTTTAAACAATCAATAAGAACGACTTAGACATGACAAGAGTGCGATTATGATACAATCACGATCGCAATAACAGAGTAAACAAGACGAAATGGAAGCTTATCTGAACTCGATGAAGAATGAACTCGATGAAGAAACACAGTATACACAACGCCATTGTTGTACGTACAGAAGCTTGAAAAACGAAACAGAGAATCAAGTAAAAATTGAACAAATCAAGTAATAACGCGGAAGAATGACGCCTCGAAGATCGGAGGCTCTGATACCATGATAATTTCAGATATCTGAATTGCAGAAAGCTCAGATGAAAGATTGAAGACGAAGATCAAATTGTAACAAACTGTTTTATGTACAAAGCCAGAAAGGGAAATGAAAGATATATATAAAATCTACATTGTGAATGAACAAAGTAAGTAACAATAACTATCAAGTTATACTACTTATATACAGGAGCTACACTACCGAATGACAGCTAATCAACTAAGTTCAGCTCATTGCCAGTTGTCACTTCTTGGATGGTTTTGCTGATGTGAAACAATATACTACGGAGTACTATATACTTCAACATATACTATAAAGTATAGAATACTAAAGTGATAAACTCGAATTATTATGTCATCTGGTTCTTCTGTACCAATGTTTTTGGACTTGAGAGCTTTCCTTTCTTTTTTCTTTCTTACCCTCTTTCATGTCAATCAAACCCACGACCCTTAACATTATCACGTACGTAAAGGCTGCATGCTAAAATTATATATATTTTAAAAATAATGTAAGTAAGATAATTTGTAGCTAGGGATCACAAGTAAAGAAAAAACAATACTTGAAAAAGTATTATTTGTAAAAGACTGCCATTTTATAGCTTAAGTACTGTAGCTAAGATTTTTGTCACTAAAAACAAATTTGGTATATTAAAATTAGTGATATGGGCTAAAATTAAGCCTTCAAGACACATTTAATGTGACATTAATTAGACCCGGAATGGTCCAAACGTGGGGCCCACCAGATGGGCACAAACCCTAATTAAATAATAAATTCGTAGCTGATGAGTCAGCCAAATAAAAGACTTCGAAATCAAGTCCAGAAATGAAACTAAATCATATTAGGAGTAGCCTTCAAGGCACATATCTTCAACTCGTATCTCCTTATCAATTAGAAGGCTCTAGAATTGGGCCTAAGATGTGACTTGTCCATCAAGTCTCCTAATTCTACCCTAATTCTAGGGTTTTCATCACCTATATAAGGACCTGCTCCTTCACATTCAGAACTACATTTTTTGGCTTGATTCTCTAAATACAGAGATACGTAGGCATTCTGTGAGGACCGTTTAGTCTCGAACGCAGAAGCAGCCATTAAAGCACGAAGCTCCCGAACCCTAGCCGTAATAATTATAACCTAGTTTTTATTCCATAACATTTGGCACCGTTTGTGGGAAAAAGACATCAACCATGGTAAACACACGAAGGACACCAGCAATTACAGAGCCAATCGCAACCGAGGCTCTACCTCTTAGCTCTGCTCCTCCCCTCACCGAACAAGTACCTCCAACATCCGGGACTATCGTTCCGCATCAAGTTTCTCAACCCCTAGGGACGACTTCCCATGTTGAGAGTACGCTACCTCCGATCGTCCACACAAATCCAGGGACTAACCCCCTCCAGGTGGGGATTTCTTCCTTGATTGTAGATCCCAACTACCCTCCACAAGGGGTTCAGATCCACACTACAGATCTCCCCATAAGCACCAATCCGATGTATGGGCTGCCTAACTACCCTCCTACCCAAGGAGCTGGATCAAGTGGTCATGCCCTGTATATTCGAGATCGAGATAATCACGATTTTTCTGGTCCTTATACGGATGAGTCATCTTCTAACGATGATTACGAGCGTTATGAAGCTCCAAGGAGGCGCCGTGCAAGTAACGAACCTCGAGGAAGAACTCAAACTACTCACGATGGACTCCCTTCAACAACTACTGAGAGGATTAAGGCTTATGAAGCCGAGATCTTAAGATTAAAGGAAGATATGGCCAGAGAACAAGCCAGATCAAATCAGACTTTACCCCCTCCAACATCAGGACCGATTCCCTTTATAGATCTGGAGAGGCCCTCAAGAAGGCAAAGAAGGGCTACCGCCCCAACTGGAAGAACAACGAGGGTGGAAACCCCCAAGAGCAACCCCAAGGATCTGATGCCACTTGGGGATCCTGATGATCCCACACCCCCATTTACTGAGGAGGTGATGAATGCTCGTATCTCAAAGAAGTTTAAGATGCCAACAATTAAAGCTTATGATGGAATGGGTGATCCTGCAAACCACGTTAGAACATTCTCAAACGCTCTGCTGTTGCAGCCTGCAAGTGACGCTTTGAAGTGTAGGGCATTCCCTCAAACTTTATCTGGTATGGCTCAAAGATGGTATAGTCGGCTTCCTGCAAACTCGATTGGTTCCTTTAAGGAGTTGAGTGCTGCTTTCATTAGTCAGTTTATCAGCGAAAGAACGCATGAGAAAAGTTCTGCATCTCTTATGTATGTGGTACAAGGGAAGAACGAAAGTCTGAGAGACTATCTTAAGAGGTTCACCAAGGAGACTCTGAACATCACTGATCTGGACAATAAGGTTGCAATGGTAGCCTTGGAGCATGGTACCACCGACCTATACTTTAAGAGATCATTGGCAAAGCATCCCCCTGAGAATATGGCTGATCTCCAGCGAAGGGCTGATAAGTACATCAAGGCCGAGGATAGCACGAAGAAGGAAGTCACATTAGGCTATGGTCGGGGTAACAATGATACAAAAAAGTGCAAGCAAGACCAGGAGTACGATGCTAGGGACAAGTATCCCCGAACTAGCAAAGACTCTGATTCGCCTCCAAAAAAGAGCTTGGGACCAAGGTTCACTGACTATGCAAGGTTAAATGCTCCCAGAAGTCAAATCTTGTTGGAGATCGAGAAGGATAAGGACTTTCGGTGGCCGAAACCACTTAGGGGAGACCCTGAGAAGAGAAACAAGGATCTATATTGTAGGTTTCACAAAGATGTGGGACATGAAATAGATGATTGCAGACAGTTGAAGGATGAGATTGAATTTTTAATCCGTAAGGGAAAGCTGAATAAATTCACTAAGGGTGAAAATCGTGGAGCCCAAAGAAGAGATTATGATAGTAGAGACGATGATAGAAGAGACAACAATCGCGATCGAAACACACAGCCCCGAGGGCCAGTTATCAACATGATCTGGGGAGGCCCGACAGCGGTCGGTACAACTCGAAACTCTCGAAAGGCATACGCCAGGGAGGTGATGCACATCGTGGGAGAGGCCCCGAAGCGTGCCAGAACTGAAATCGTAATTGGTTTTGATGATTCTGATCTTGAAGGGGTGAAGTTCCCCCATGATGACCCATTGGTCATAACCCCAGTGATTGGAAACTCAGAAGTAAAGCGAGTCTTGATAGACAATGGGGCCTCTGTTGATATTTTGTTTCATGATGCTTTTGTGAAAATGGGATACACTGATTCTCAGCTGACCCCGACTAACATGCCCATCTACGGATTCAATGGAGTTGAGTCCAAGGTTGAGGGTATTATTTAGTTGCCCATGACAATTGGACAGGAGCCTAAGGAGGCTACTCATATGCTGAATTTTCTGGTAATCAAGGCAGCCTCGACCTATAATGCAATCTTGGAAGGACAGGACTTCATGCGTTCAAGGCTGTAGCCTCGACCTACCACATGAAAATCAAGTTTCCAACCCGGAATGGGGTTGGAGAACAAAAGGGTGATCAGAAGATGGCAAGAAGTTGTTATGTGTCCGCACTGAGAGCTGATGGATTTGGGGGGCAGGTACTCCCAATTGAGGACATGGATGTCCGAGGAGATGATGAACATCGTGGGAAACCAGCAGAGGACTTGATCCCCACACCTTTGGAGTTAGGCGACCCGGAGAAAGTCACCTATATAGGAGCTTCTCTAAAAGAACCTCTAAAAGGAAAGTTGATAGCATTCTTACAGGAGAATAGTGATGTGTTTGCTTGGACTGCCGCTGATATGCCAGGGATTGATCCCCAACTCATAACTCATAAGTTAAATGTTGATCCTGATCGGAAGAAGATAAAGCAGAAGAAAAGGAATTTTGCTCCTGAAAGGCAAGAAGCCATTAAGCAAGAGGTTGATAAGCTTTTAGAGGCTGGGTTCATTGAAGAAATACAATTCCCTGAATGGTTAGCTAACCCTGTGATGGTCAAAAAAGTGAATGGGAAATGGAGGATGTGTATAGATTTTACTGATCTGAATGACGCCTGTCCTAAGGATTGTTTTCCTTTGCCAAGGATAGATACGTTGATAGATGCCACAGCTGGGCATGAGATGTTGAGTTTCATGGACGGATTCAGCGGTTACAATCAGATTAAGATGCATAAGGATGACATCCCAAGGGTATCTTTCATAACTGACTTTGGTGTTTTTTGCTATTTTGTTATGGCTTTTGGTCTAAAGAATGCAGGCGCTACTTACCAACGACTGGTGAATACGATATTCGCCCATCTGATTGGGAAAACCATGGAGGTCTATGTTGATGACATGCTAGTCAAGAGTTTGTGTAAGGCAGACCACATTAAGCACCTTAGAGAGGCATTCGAAGTGCTGAGGCACCACAAGATGATGTTGAATCCAGCCAAGTATGCCTTTGGAGTTGGATCAGGAAAATTCTTGGGGCTGATGGTTTTAAAGAGAGGCATAGAGGCCAACCCCGACAAGATCAAAGCAATTTTGGAAATGGAACCACCTCGTTCTATAAGAGATGTGCAAAAGCTAACGGGCCGAGTTGCAGCCCTGGGGAGATTCATCTCCAAATCTGGTGACAAATGCTTGCCTTTCTTTCAAGCATTAAAGAAAGTGAAAAATTTTGAGTGGACCTCTGAGAACCAGGAGGCTTTCGAACAGCTGAAGAAGTATATGGCTGAAGCCCCGCTATTGGCTAAGCCTATTTCCGGAGAAGTTCTTTACTTATACCTGGCGGTATCCGAACAAGCATTGAGTGCTGTTCTTATCAAGGAAGAAAAGAAAATCCAGAAACCTATCTACTATGTGAGTAAGGTGTTGCATGGGGCTGAGTTGAATTACTCACCCATCGAGAAGTTTGCTTTGGCATTAGTAACAGCCTCGAGGAAGTTGCGACCTTATTTTCAGGCACATAAGATTCAAGTCTTGACAAACCAGCAGTTAAGAAACATATTGCACAGCCCTAAGGCCAGTGGAAGGCTAATCAAGTGGGCAATTGAGCTAGGAGAGTTCGATATCACATACAAGCCTCGGACGGCCATCAAGGCTCAGGCATTGGCTGACTTCGTGGTTGAATGCACCATTAACAACCAAGAAGTCGGGGGGCAAGAGATGGCAACCACCCCTGAGAAAGAACATAAGGATGAGGAACCTGTACCTGACCTGAAAGAGTATTGGGTGCTCTATTTTGACGGAGCATCAAAAACAAAGTCAAGTGGTGCAGGTATGGTCTTACAAAGCCCCGATGGGTTTATGGTTGAATATGCTTTGAAGTTAGACTTCCCAACGACCAACAATGAAGCTGAGTATGAAGCTCTAATAGCTGGTTTGGGCTTAGCTAAAATCATGAGGGTCAAGAACCTTAAAGTTTGTGGAGACTCAAGGCTTGTGGTATCGTAAGTGAATGGTGAGTTTGAAGCTAAGGATGAAACTATGGCGAAATACTTGAGAGTCGTGAAAGCTGTTATGACTCAGTTTGAAGAGTGCTATGTTGAGCATATCCCGAGAGAAGAGAACGTTAAGGCCGATGCCCTGTCTAAGTTCGCTTCTTCTGAGATTGAAAATTATGCAGGGAATGTTTACTTCCAGGTCTTGAAGGCCCCGACCGTCAACTCAAAGTTAGTGGCACCAATTGATATAGGAGGCTGTTGGATAGATCCTATCAAGGCTCACCTTGAAACTGGATGGTTCCCTGACAATGCCTTGGAAGCACGGAAACTGTCTGTAAGAGCATTGAGATATGCCTTAATTGAAGGCATCCTTTACAAAAGGTCGTTTGTTGTCTCATACTTGAAGTGTTTAAGGCCCCAGGAGGCGAAAGAAGCATTGGAGGAAGTTCATGGAGGTATCTGTGGGCAGCACTTGGGGGCAGAGCCTTAGCTCACAAGATAACCCGCCTAGGATTCTACTGGCCAGAGATGCTAGCTGATGCACAGGATTATGTCAAAAGGTGTGAGAGATGCCAAAAGCATGCTCCTATTGTAAGGCAGCCACCCGAAATGTTAACTTCAATTAATTCTCCTATTCCGTTTGCAAAGTGGGGAATATATATTCTTGGTCCGTTCCCAGTGGCCTCAGCACAAAGGAAGTTTCTGATAGTGGCCATTGACTATTTCACTAAGTGGATTGAGGCTAAACCTCTAGCCAATATAACCACCAAACAAGTTGCCCAGTTCTTTTGGGAGAACATAATTTGTAGGTATGGAATCCCACGAATTCTTGTGACGGACAATGGGACGCAGTTTAACAATGAGGAGTTCAAGAAGTATTGTGAGGAGAATGCTATTGAGCTCCGCTTTACCTCAGTAGCTCATCCTCAAGCCAATGGGCAAGCAGAGGTAGTCAACCGAATTATCCTTGATGGATTAAAGAAGAGGGTCGAACGTTCTAGAAACACATGGGTGGATGAGTTACTGCCCATCCTTTGGGCGTATCGCACCACTTGTAAAGTTACAACAGGAGCAACCCCATTCTTACTAGCTTACGGAGCTGAGGCAGTTGTGCCCTTGGAGATAATGCATGCATCACCTCGAGTGGAGGCGTTTGAACCCGAAACTAATGAAGAAGGCATGAGGCTTGCCCTAGACCTAATCGATGAGGTTAGGGATGAAGCAAATGCTAGGAATGCCGAACATCAGAAAAGAGCCTCCTTCCACTACAACAGAAGGGTTAAGGAAAGGTTCTTCCGACAAGGCGACTTGGTCCTCAGAAAAATAGAGGCTTATGGAGTTGGACAGAAAGGGAAGCTGGCCCCTAACTGGGAAGGGCCATATCGAGTTAAAAAGACACTAGGACGAGGGTCCTATAAGTTGGAGACCTTGGACGGGAGTGAGGTGCCCCGTACTTGGCATGCCCAAAACCTCAAGATCTATTATGTTTGAGCTGTCCTTTACGGACTTAGCCTTTTTATTTATCTAGTAGAAGTAGAAATAAGGTTCGAAGAAACCATTTCAGAGCATAAGGTTCGAAGAAACCATTTCAGAGCATGTTGCTCCCGTAGGAAAGTATCTATGTAAGGGTTGAACCCGTTTTATCAAACATTCTTTGTCAACTTATTAATAAAGTTTGCTTTTTGCTCTCTGCTCCTCTTGTTATGTTATTATAAGACACGAAAGACAAATGTTGTACTGAGATACGAGTTTGGTACAAGCCAGGAGGCCGAGTATCAGAAAAATCCTTGAAGCATAACTATAAGCGAAAGACAAGAATGTAAAAGTGAAGGAAACTTGCAATGCAAATAGAAAAGTTAAAATTACACAAACAAAGCCCGAAGGCTATAAGTTACGATTCATAAGTCAAGAAAGCAAAATAACGAAAGATAAGCCACGCAGGGCCAACATAAGATAAACTCAAGGAGTCTTAGTTGTAGTCTTGGCAACTTTGACAGCCTTGGCAGTACTCTTAATTGGAGACTCTCTATCAGTACTGGTGACAGTAGTAGACTCTTCGGCATCAGCCTGGAGTGGGGAGTGCTCAGGATCCAAAATCCTATCAGTAGCATCACCCCCCTCCTCTTCTTCCTCACCATCCTCCTCGTCCTCTTCCATAGGAAAATTCCTCTGGGACTCTAACAGCTTTGCCAACTCTAAAGGAGCCTCGGGGCAAGGGAAATCCCCAATCTGGAACAAACCGGGGTGCCTCTCAGAAACAGCATCTAAGGCCCCTTTCCAGCCACTAAAGTAGTTGGCCGGATAAGCAAGGTCGTCATGCTTAGTCATAAGCTTCTGGAAGTCCTCGGAGTCCATGTAATCATCTATGATATCCTCCTTACCTTGGCGAAGCTCAGCAATGCTGCCATAGGCTTTCTCCAGCTCCTCTTCCTTGGCCTTCAACTTCTCTTCCAGGCCTGCAACTTGGACCTTTGCCTGATCAAGATCTTTCTTATGAGTCCCGGCCTGAGTTCGCCAAGACTTGGCATGATGCATGGCTGCCTGGAAGTAGGTGTTATTCTGAAAATACAATTTAAGTGTTAGGGAACGAAGAATGAAACATTCAAATTAAAAAAGTAAAATACTTACGGTAGCAATAGCTTGAGTCCCCAGCGACTCGACTGCCTCCAAGTCACGAGATACCACGAGGTCACGATAGTCAGCAGGGGTGATCGAATGGTAGGACCAATCCTTCGAGTGCTTGGTAGCCCCGACCACTGAATCTTGTTTTCTGATGCCCCAAGCTGGCCGGAAAACGGATGATTTGGCAGAGGAGGCAGCCCCACCTTCTACATCAACAGCATCATGAGGCCTTAGAAAGGCAGGTTCTGTGGGCTGTCCCCTGGGATCCTTCGCAGCTTGTTTTCTCTTCATACGAGAAGTCTCCCCAGCCAAATGCTCTTGAAGCTCATTTATGTCCTTAGCAGCTGAAAAATTAAAGACAAAGTCAATGACAATAAAATTTAGCATGCAAATGAATAAGAAGTTAAGTAAAAGAATGATGAGGTTTACCCTTATCAGTGACAGATGAAAGACCCACGGACTTGAGGGAAAATTCCTCAAGAAGGGAGAAGAAGTGAGTCTCCCCTTTATCTGCAGTAAGGGTATCGAAAGCAGCTTTTTCGGCGTCATCCAGTTCGATATCATATGGATTTCCATCGATTACCTTCCCAAAAGAGCTACGGAAGAGGGTGCCCCAATCACCCCCCTCCCATTTAAGGTACATAAACTCTTCTTTCCATTTAGGTTTATTATCAGGGATTGAAGAGGGATCGTAAATATTAGGGATTGTAGCACGAAGGCTGACATATACCCAGCCAGGATAAGTGATTGCACTATTTTTTAAATTGAAAGATCTTCCTAAAGAGGGGGACAGTTAGTGGGAAATTATTTTTTAAACAGAGAACCATGAAGCAAAGAATGGCTCTCCAAGCATTTGGAACTAACTGGCAGGGATTTATTTGAACATCCTCAAGCAAAGTAGGAATAAAGTTATGAAAAGGGAAACGAAGCCCAGCCATGATAACATCCTTATAGATGCAAAGGGCATGGGGTTTCCAATGACAAGAACGATCCCCTGGTTCAGCTGGGACTAATTTTAAAGGGGATTGAATGTTGAAGAGTTTATTAAACTTTCTAACTTTTTCAACATCAAAGAAACGTGAATGATGGTTAAAAGAATCTAAGGCAGATACGGAGGGATATTCATCCCCCATTTGATTAATCATGTCAATAAGGGAAGTGTATTTCGAATGAATAGGAGGGAAAGAGGTACCTCGTGAGGAAGAACTCATCTTGCTCAACCTTCTGGCCTCTCTGTCATCTGCCATGGATATTCTTGGGATGAAAGCTTCGAGGATGATCTTCAAGTTAAACCCAGAAACCACCGTGAGAAGAAGGATTCTCACCGGAAAACTCTTGCCGAAAACTACTTGAAGCTGGAGAGCTCTAGAGAGAAGTTATAGAGAAATGTTTTAGTGAAGTGAGAAATGAAGTTTACTTCTCACTCTTTTATACACGGCACAACCGGTCATTTAGCCGGTTTTGATGCTACGCTACAGGTTATAACCGGTTAAGGCCCATTGGCCCAATTATAAGCCCAGGATCTAGAAGCTTACAGAATGTGAAAGAGAATTCTAGAAGAATCCAAAAAAAAAAGGTAAATAAATTGAAAAACCTTATACGAACTCGAATCAGTTCGTATATAGAGTTCGAAAAGACCACGAGGAGGCCCATTTTTGCTCTCTATACGAGATCAATTCAGTTCGAAGATCGAATTCGTAAAACTTACGAACAGCCAAGTTATGATAGCCTACATGACCTCAAACCACCTCGCAGTGAGAGGTCGTGGGATGTGCGACAAGGCCATGAAAGGGGCTATAGACGAGCTCGATCCACATCGTAAAATGAGATCGTAAAGCCCACGACGTGCCTCATTTGGCATCCTTACACGACGTCGATCCACGTCGCAGGATGAGGTTGTGGGCTACGCGAGGAGGCTCGTGGAAGAACTTTACACGAACTGGCTTCACCTCGCAATACGAGATCATGAGTCAAGTGACCAGGTAATTTAATAGGCCCTTCACGACCTCGATCCACTGATAAGTGGATTTATATCCACTTGGAGCATTCTAAATCGGCTTAAATTGATTGTCTTGGGCTCAAGTTTCTTGTAGTTTTGATGTGTTTTGTTTAGTTGTGCAGATTTACAAGGATGTTGATTATGGTGGATGTTTTTGTCGTTTTTGGAGATTTAATTTATTAAAATTCGGATTTATTGGGCTGCACGCGTGAGATTCACTGTTTGGGCCATATCTTGAGTTCTAGAAGTCAGTTTTGGGCGATCTTACTGTCCACGCGAAGATAACGAGATTCTCTATCATTCTAAAGTGGTCCAGAGGCCCAATTGCAGCTGGAACGTTCCAGAATTAATGAAGAAAAGACAGCTGTGAATTTCCCTTTAAATCAGAATCAGTTTAGGAAACGTACTTCTATTATAATTCTGATTTGGTATTTTCTTGTTGGGCAAGATGTCTAGAGCCTATATAAACACATCCAACCCTTGTAAATTGTATCATTAGGATCATCATTATCATTAGGAGTAGAACCATTACATATCAAATACTTAGATTTATTTGTATTTTTTCATACTTAGTTTTTATCATGGTTTCATCAGATCCCATGATGACGAGAGGTTCGATTATGAACTAATCGTTGTCATGGGATTCTAACGGATTTATTTATGGAGCTTTAGTATCTTGATTGCTTTACAGATCTGTGTGTGATGTATATCTGATATCCTCGTATGGTTGTGATTCATGTGTTTAGATGCGTCATGAACATCTAATTTGTTAATCTCTTGCTAAACGAGAGTGGATCTTGAGATTTAGAACTTTCCTTGCTAGCATAGGATAGGTTGATGTTTTAACATCATGATTTGTGGCGTAAATAGAGATATTATGCTGCCCTATGTGATCAATGTGGATAACTTGTTCTTCAACCGTTATGTTTTCAAATTCTATAGAGGTATAGGGTCTAAGCATAATTGGTGTCTATTCATCTTCTATCTCTTTTGTGGATGTATGTTTAGTTTGGTATTCGTATACTGAGAAGTAGCGTATACTTGTTTCGTGTTATTCGATCAGATATCATAACCATTGCATATAGTGATTAAAGGCGTCAGATCTAAGCGAAGTATTTAATGAAGTTAGGATTCCATGGTTTTTCTTGCAGAAGTAATTAGATTTCAATTCTTTCTAGTTAGTTAATTTGTAGTTTTGTTAATTTGCTTCTTAGTTTAATTTAGTTAGTTAAAACCTTAATTTATTAATTGTCTTAGCAGTGAATTAAGATCATACAGTGTTGCATAGGTGCGTTTACTAAATTAAAACCATAACCAGATCCCTGTGGGAACGAATTTGGACTTAACCTTATATATTACTTGTGACCACGTACGCTTTCGTGTTTTAGTGTAAACAAGTTTTTGGCGCCGCTGCCGGGGATCATCGGTGTTTTATTTTTGGTTTATGTGCTTGTCAATAGTGGTCGTTAGAGTTCACTGACTCGGATTTCTTTTTCTCATCTATTCTTGTAGTTCATTGGTGTATCAGGTACTTGTCAGAGAGTGTGGGAATTGAAGATGGATTTTCTAAATTACTATGGAGTTCAGCAGGTGGTTAGTGTTTGTGAGCTATGTGCGGGCGCACATGAGACGTATCAGTGCTGGAGCAACCAAGGTGGTATTCAACAACCTCAGCAGCCTTATCAGCAGTATCAAGGTCAACAATATGGAGCACAGCCTTTCTATCCTCAGAATATTCTGCAACAGCAGAACCAGAATTTTCTGCAGCAACATGACCCATGGCAATCTCAACCTCTGAGTTATGAGGAACAACCATATTTTCAATACCATCCTCAACAGTACCAGCAAGATGTTCCAGATATGTCATATTTCTATGGAAGTGAAGATTTTCAACATCAGCAACCTACTCCTACTTTTCAGTCAGATGAGGTTCCTACTAGGGAGGAGATTAGGATGCTTATGAAGAGTAATGAGGAGTCTCTCAAATCTTTGGAGATTCTAGTTGCTCAAGCTGTGAGATCATTGGAACAAGAGACTCTGGAGGAGATTAGGATGCGTATAAAGAGTAACGAGGCGTCTATCAAATCTTTGGAAACAATAGCTCCTCAAGTTAGGAATGCCTTGGATCAAGAGAATCAGCAATTCATACTAGAGGCAATTCCAGAAAATAACGGTGACTTGGAGCAAGGTACTGCATGCTTAATTGAGGAAGACAAATTCCAAGAGGAGGTTAGTGTTCACAAGCCATGTGAGGAATTTGATCATGTTAGGATGGTGGAAGATTTGGAAAAAGAACTATTTGGGACAGACACTGTTGAGCTGCAGAAATTTCAAGAATTGGTATGTGCGAACCAAGAGGATGAAGAACATGGGAAAGATGCAGATTTTCTACTTGTCTCAGAGTATAAAGATGGAGGTAGCGCATTAGAGCTAATGGAGGAAGTTCTCGTTGAGGAACCAAAGGCTTCAGCAATTTACATTTAACCTCCTCCATTATATTCAAGCGAAGCCCGCAAACGTGTGTTGTTCTACAAATTGACAGATTTTGGGTCAACAGATGAAGGCATTGGAAGAGGATATAGTTGCTACATGAATATGCCAAACAAAGAGAAGGGGCAAAAAGTGTGCCGCCGAGATGATGATGAAGTATTGCGAAGAGAGGACCAGGCGAATTATTATCATCCTTAGTGGAGGCTTGGAAGTAGCGTCAAGCTATTGACGTTAAAGAAGCGCTTCGTGGGAGGCAACCCATGCCAATAGTGTAAAAAAAAAAATTGAGTGTTGTATGAAAAAAAAAAAAAGAATGAGTGTAGTGAAAAAAAAAATCTGTGCAAAAAAAAATAAAAAATAAATCGGAACAGTGTTTTTCGCGCAAGTAGCGCCCCAGAAACGCAACTTGCGCTCGAGTTACTGCATTAGGCGCAATTTGCCCCTCAGTTGCGCAGTTTGCGCTGGCGTTACAGCCGTTTATATCCCCTAACACGCAGGTAGCTCCTGCGTGTCTGCCCTGTTCCGCGCCAAAGCACCTGTAACGCAGCTACAGAATGCGTTATACCCCTGTTCTGCCCAGATTTTTTTCCGAAAATCAGTGTTTTTACCTCTAAAATTCCCCCAAATTCAATCCTAACCCAAATTTCTTCAATTCTAAATTCCTATATCTATCCTACATCAAATCTTAACCTCTCCAATCTCTCTTACACTCTAAATTTTTAAATCTCATCTATCCATCATCTTATATATATACACACCTATCCATACAAATCCAATTCATCTTCTATTTTATTTAAATCTCTAAAAATTCAATTCTAAAGAGGAATTAATTGCAAGTTCACCTCTCTAATTCGTAGTGGGTTTATTTCTTCTCTCAAATTTTATTTTTCTTACGAATTTTTGTTCTTGTAAATTTGGGATTTTGTATTATTGGGATTTATTGGGCTATTTTTGGTGTGATATTGCTTGGTAATTTTTGGTGGAGCTTCTTATGAGTTGTGTTTTGATTCTAATGGCTCGTAAGCATGGGAGAGGTAGTGCCAGTGATGGGAAATTTTCGTTTTCGACGGTGGAGGTTAAATTTAATCGGTTGTTGAGGCCAATTGCTAAAGAAGGGGGATTTTTGCCGGGAAAAAAAAATTGTTGGATTGGTTGAGCTGCTTGGTGAGTTGCGATGAGGAGGGTGACTGCTTCGGTATTCAGGTATGTTTTCTACTATCCCTCGTATTTACTTCCATTCAATGAGGACATTGAATATTTTAAGTTTGGGGGTGGTTTGAGGGATTAGTAGTTGTTGTTATATTATTTGTTCATGTAGGATTTCATGCTTTGCATATTAGTAGTAGTAAATTATGCATTTATGTTCATGTTATTTACGTTTGTTTCATATAGGTCATTCTGTTTTTATGTTTGTATATCATGTGAGTTCATATAGTTTGCATTTGCACCCATGCTTGATAGGAATTTTGTGTTGTTGATGCTTTTGATTGAGAAGTGATATGCTTTGTTCTTGTGCACACACATACACTAGTAAGTTGAAGCTAGTAGACTTATTGAATGTTGTAAGTAATTAGAAGGACATGAATATGTGCAAGATGATTTAGTTTGCATGCTTTGAATAAAAGTAGGTGCATTAGAGAGATTTTTGCTTGGGATTGAGTATGTTTTTCCACCAAGTGAGTTTTTGAGCCTTATTGCATATTTGTTGCAATTTATTCGTTTTCTTGAGTGTCCACGGATTGTTTACATTGCTAGCAGTTGTTTGAGGTCTTTCTTGAAACGCATGACATTATTTGACGATTAATATGATAAAGGCATTTAGGAATAACCACATATTTTCCCATATTACCACACCATGTTTACATGATCAATTAGTTAACCCGTTGAGCTTAATCCTATTTTTCGGTGACATACCACATTACTTGCCTAGACCTTTTCTCGTATTGGCCGTTCATTAATTTGAACTCACATTGTCAAAGGCTAGTAGAGTGCTTAAGGGAGTAATAAGGTGTGCAAGGAGGGGTTATTGTTGGTCTTAATTTTGGGGAAAATATTGAAAATTAGGTTTGTTTACTTGATAGTCGGCATGTGTAATAAATTCATGGGATCATTGTTATTTGTTATATTATTGTTTTATCTAGCTCTCGAAAAAAAAAGAGAAAAAAAAAAGAAGAAAAAAAAAAGAAAGAAAAAAAAGAAAGAAAGAGAAAAAAAGGAGAAAAATATATTATGAGAGCATATTTGTGTTTGTGGTGATCCTACTTTAGTCGACTAGTCGAGTGTTTGTTTTAGTAAAAATTATGTGGGGGGGAAATAGGGTGTTGTGTATGATTTATTATGGTACTTACTAGCTTTTGACACTTCACCTGATTTGGCTTATTTGACATACCTTGTCCCTAGCCCCGTTATAACCCAAATAAAGACCTTTTGATTATCGTCATTGATGTATGTTGTGTTAAGAGTTAGATTGATACCAAATGTCAAGAATGCTTATGATTTTGTTGGAATTGAGTGATACACTTACCCTTGTTCTTGAGTGAATATTCTTTTGTGAGTGGATTGTGAGTGTTTACTTGTTTTTGCGTATGAGATCCCGAGTTTTGTCTCAAAGATGTACTCTTGTAGGCTTAGCATGTTTACTAACTTATTCTTACATTTGACATGGACTTGTGAGAACTTATGCATGTTCATTGAGTAGACTATGTGAATACTTGCACTTTCGACACCAAGACATTACGTATTTACTTTGATTCTTAAGTTGATATGGCATGAGAGGATTTGAAGGTATGGTAGGATATAATATTAGATCATTTGCATTCTCATTTAGTTGCATTCATGCATTGCATTGCATTAGGTTACATGGATTTTGTGGGTACATTCGCTATAGGCTCTCACGAGACCTTACTCGTCCACTAGGGCTGCCTAGGGGTGTAAAGGGCTTGTTGCATATGCCAAATGCAACCGTGATCACCTACGGAAGTGGTACTAGTTAGTTAGTTAGTTGTAATTGTTTATGCTTGAGGACAAGCATCGGTTTAAGTTTGGGGGTGTGATAAGTAGATTTATATCCACTTGGAGCATTCTAAATCGGCTTAAATTGATTGTCTTGGGCTCAAGTTTCTTGTAGTTTTGATGTGTTTTGTTTAGTTGTGCAGATTTACAAGGATGTTGATTATGGTGGATGTTTTTGTCATTTTTGGAGATTTAATTTATTAAAATTCGGATTTATTGGGCTGCACGCGTGAGATTCACTGTTTGGGCCATATCTTGAGTTCTAGAAGTCAGTTTTGGGCGATCTTACTGTCCACGCGAAGATAACGAGATTCTCTATCATTCTAAAGTGGTCCAGAGGCCTAATTGCAGCTGGAACGTTCCAGAATTAATGAAGAAAAGACAGCTGTGAATTTCCCTTTAAATCAGAATCAGTTTAGGAAACGTACTTCTATTATAATTCTGATTTGGTATTTTCTTGTTGGGCAAGATGTCTAGAGCCTATATAAACACATCCAACCCTTGTAAATTGTATCATTAGGATCATCATTATCATTAGGAGTAGAACCATTACATATCAAATACCTAGATTTATTTGTATTTTTTCATACTTAGTTTTTATCATGGTTTCATCAGATCCCATGATGACGAGAGGTTCGATTATGAACTAATCGTTGTCATGGGATTCTAACGGATTTATTTATGGAGCTTTAGTATCTTGATTGCTTTACAGATCTGTGTGTGATGTATATCTGATATCCTCGTATGGTTGTGATTCATGTGTTTAGATGCGTCATGAACATCTAATTTGTTAATCTCTTGCTAAACGAGAGTGGATCTTGAGATTTAGAACTTGCCATGCTAGCATAGGATAGGTTGATGTTTTAACATCATGATTTGTGGCGTAAATAAAGATATTATGCTGCCCTATGTGATCAATGTGGATAACTTGTTCTTCAACCGTTATGTTTTCAAATTCTATAGAGATATAGGGTCTAAGCATAATTGGTGTCTATTCATCTTCTATCTCTTTTGTGGATGTATGTTTAGTTTGGTATTCGTATACTGAGAAGTAGCGTATACTTGTTTCGTGTTGTTCGATCAGATATCATAACCATTGCATATAGTGATTAAAGGCGTCAGATCTAAGCGAAGTATTTAATGAAGTTAGGATTCCATGGTTTTTCTTGCAGAAGTAATTAGATTTCAATTCTTTCTAGTTAGTTAATTTGTAGTTTTGTTAATTTGCTTCTTAGTTTAATTTAGTTAGTTAAAACCTTAATTTATTAATTGTCTTAGCAGTGAATTAAGATCATACACTGTTGCATAGGTGCGTTTACTGAATTAAAACCATAATCAGATCCCTGTGGGAACGAATTTGGACTTAACCTTATATATTACTTGTGACCACGTACGCTTGCGTGTTTTAGTGTAAACATCCACCTCGAGGAGTGAGGTCATAGAGTCCACGACGAGCCTTGTCTGGTGACCTTACACGATCTCCATTCACCTCGTGAATTGAGGTCGAAAGCAGAACGACCTGCCCTATCTGGTGTCCTTACACGACCTCGAACCAGTTCATGATATGAGGTCGCATACCTCACGACCTGCCTCTTTTTCAGCCCTTGGACGAGCTCGATTCACGTCGTGAGACGAGGTCGGAAGGCTCACGACCTGGGTACTTCGTGGCGACCTCAATCCAGGTCGAAAAATCACAGAAAATTTTCTGAAAATCATTAAAAAATGATTACATTTCAGAAATAAAAATTTCGAAAATTTCAGAAACATGGAAAAATAATTTTACGCTCGAAGCGCAATTTAATATTTTCAAACTAGTGCCGTTCTGGCACCGTTTAATACCTATTAGCACAGATTAGTGCCGGTTAGCACCGTTCAACACCGGTTAGTACCGTTAGTACCGTTTTATGCCATTCAACATTGTTTAACACTGTTTAAACATTGTTTAAAGCTGTCTAGCGCTGTCTAGTGCCGTTTAGCACCGTTTAGTGTCGTTCAACATCATCGTAAATGCGTCGGTCGCTCCATGCTTTACATTAATATGATATTGTTGAAAGTACTCACGTAAGAGCAACAAACCCCGACCCAAGTCTCGAGTAAGACCGTTATAACTTCGATCAGTTTTCCTAGAAGTTGGGGGGCAAATGATATGGGCTAAAAGTAAGCCTTCAAGACACATTTAATGTGACATTAATTAGACCCGGAATGGTCCAAACGTGGGGCCCACCAGATGGGCACAAACCCTAATTAAATAATAAATTCGTAGCTGATGAGTCAGCCAAATAAAAGACTTCGAAATCAAGTCCAGAAAGGAAACTAAATCATATTAGGAGTAGCCTTCAAGGCACATATCTTCAACTCGTATCTCCTTATCAATTAGAAGGCTCTAGAATTGGGCCTAAGCTGTGACTTGTCCATCAAGTCTCCTAATTCTACCCTAATTCTAGGGTTTTCATCACCTATATAAGGACCTGCTCCTTCACATTCAGAACTACGTTTTTTGGCTTGATTCTCTAAATACAGAGATACGTAGGCATTCTGTGAGAACCGTTTAGTCTCGAACGCAGAAGCAGCCATTAAAGCACGAAGCTCCCAAACCCTAGCCGTCATAATTATAACCTAGTTTTTATTCCACAACAATTAATAAACTAACTACTGCCTCAGTTCAATAGGATCTTTAGATTTCATAACGTTTTTGGCACGCATTTTAATATACATTTTAAAATACTTTTCTCGTTATTTAATTAAATTTGATATACAGTACATATAATCTTACTAATAAATTTAATGAAAAATTTATTTTTAAAATAATGAAAATAAAGTTAGATATGTCAAAAGATTGGTTCATAGTTGTTTTATATTGCCCTAGACTACCTAGGTCATAAAATTATAATTACTGATGATTTTGAAAGGAATTAAAAAAATTAACTTAATTAATTTTGTAAAATTTTTATAGTGCCTCCAAAATTTAGTTTATAGTGCACTGTATTATGTTTAATTCATATCCTAAAATTTTATTTTTTTGGCTATTTTTGTTTAAGTATATTTTTACTAGGTATCCGGGCCAGCTTACGCGCAACACGATTAAACCCGGAAGTCCCGCTTATTTCCGTGCGCTCAATTGGAGTCGAACCCAGGACCTCGAGGTGGTATTTTATTGTCTGTTTGACAATTTTTAAGAATTTAAAATATAAATTACTATGATAACAAGGATACATGCTTAATTTTTGTCTACACAACGTTTCAAAGAAAAGTTTGTGTAACTCTGTCCGTTTATGCAATTTAGAGGGTGTTTGGGATTGCTTAAAATAAGTTACTTTTGACTTAATTGAGGTGTTTTTAACTTAAAGGAGAAAGTGAAGTTGTTTACAAGTTGAATGAAAGTGTTTGGGTAATTTTACTTAAAGTTAAATGGGGTTTAATAATTTTGACATAAAGTGAAATTTGACTTAAAAAAATTTATAATTCATAATATTTAAAATTTACAAAAATTGTGAAAAAAGAAAAAAAAACTCCATAAATCATAAGTCATAAGTCAAAAGTAACTAAATGGAATTTATGACTTAAAGCAGTTTTTTAACTTAAAACCGGCTTAAAACCGATGTACACAAACACACCAAAAACGGCTTAAAGTTCAAAACTCCTTTAGGGAGCCTTACGTAAACAGCCTGTTAGTACAAAATTGTGTTAATAGTTTAAAGTTTTGTAGCATTTTATTAGTTATTTAAAAATTTTGTAAATTATTTGTGACCTATGTATTTCTATTACTATATATTATAAGCTAACACAAGGGCAAAAGTTGCCAATTTAATGGTCGTGAAATTACGATTTTACCCCTATATTTTTTAAAATTACAAAAATGCCTTTTTTTAATAATTATGTAAAAAGAAGTGAAATTATGTTTGTATTGGAATTCGAACCACTGACCCTCTTCTATTAAACTTATGCCAATAACCAACTTTGCTACACTTAATTTTGAGTTTTGTTAAAAAAATCCTATAAGATAAGCCGCATCTTCTATTCTTGTCCATTCTTCTTTTACTTTTATTTTTGAGTAAATAAAATATTGATTTATATTATTTCTAAAACATTAGATAGATAAACTTACAAAAAATATTCTAATCGATTGAGTACAAAATAATTATTTATTTGCGTCTCCAATCCATGTAGATATTAAATTCTTGAAGTAAAAAATAAATTTTGATTTTAAGAAATATATAAATTTTAGTTATCAAATCATACATAATTAATAATTGCATCACATTAGCTTTAGGTATATAAAAATTTAAATATGTGAGTTATATTATGGGGTTTGATCGACCAACTATTTAGACTTTCAACAAATAAAATATATGATTGGTCTAAAAACATATATATTTAAATATACACAAAAAAATGAAATTATGTTAAAAAGATGATAACTCTAAAAATATGATCTATGTTATATATAAAAAAGTAAAATAATTAATTAACATTCAATAAAATCAAAAAATATATAAAATTTTAAATCAAAATTATTACAAATCTACAACAATTATTTACAATGATCAATTAGACTATAACTCGACAATGAAGTATGGTACATATGAATATTTATATAATTTGACAAATTGATCAAAATATAATATATAATGGTTGAGTACTTAAATCAATATAAGATAAAATCAAAAACATTGATTGTAAATTTCTTATACATGTGTTGGTCATTGAGGTCATTTTATCATATTTAAAATTAATTGAAACTAGCTTATAACCCGTGCGAAGCACGGTTTCTTTTGATAGGTTATAAAATTTGTTTAACATTATAATTATGTTTTTATATAATCATTAGTTTTAATAATTTTATAATTTTAATTTAATATAAATTTATATAATGATATGCATGGTTTAAAATTTACTTTGTAAAATTCTACGGGTTCGATTTTGAATTTTTATTAAATTAATTTAATCATATAATATATCTTATTATTAGATCTAACGATTCTAATTTATTACTAAAAATAATGATTTGAATATATAGTGAGATATTTTTGGGTGTATATTAGCGATTGCAAGATTAATTTTAAATTAAAAAGTAACGTGTTTTAATTACAAAAATTGCTAATAAAATAATTACGGAAATATATGGTGTGATATTTTGGATATATATTAATTATTGTAATATTAGTTTTAAATTAAATGTTAAAGTATTTTAATTAGAAGTAAAATCTTTAGAAAAAATGGGTAATTGAGTTGTTTGAGCAGGAAAAAGAGTCCAAGTAGAAGTTCAATGTAGATGAATAAATTTTAATCTGAATATAATTACGTTAACATTAGTAATTAGCTTTTTGAGTTGTTTTTCTAATTTAATTATTTATTTTAATAATTAGGATAACCAAACCGAAAACTAAAACTTTCAAAACTTTCAATGTTTCGGCTTTAATATAATAGTATAGAAAAAAGAGTCAAAGTAGAAGTTCAATGTGGATGAAAGAATTTTAATCTTAATATAATTACGTTAACTAGTAATTAACTTTTGAGTTGTTTTTTAATTAAAATTTTTATTTTAATAACTATGATAACCAAACCGAAAACCAAAACTTTCAATGTTTTGGCTTTAATATAATAGTATAGATATTTAGAAGAGAAAAATGTTCATATAGTTAACCGTAGGTAATTATCTTAAGTTATCAGCATTTTGAGTATAAAAAATGGATGACATTTTATAATAATGAAATCCACCCCATACTAGCCTTCGAATAGTATTATACTCCCTCCGTCCCTTTTGATTCTTAACATTTCACTTTTTCAAAACTTTCTGGCACGCATTTTAAGGTGTATTTTAAGGATAGTTAAATAACTTTTTTTTAAATTTTCTTTTTCTGTATAAAAATTTAAACATTAAATTTTTATACAGAAAAAGAAAATTTTAAAAAAAAGTTATTTAACTATCCTTAAAATGCACCTTAAAATGCGTGCCAGAAAGTTTTGAAAAAGTGAAATGTTAAGAATCAAAAGGGACGGAGGGAGTAATATGTTTTAACTTTAGGTAATTATCAACAATTAACTATAGGATCATTAAGCCCTATTTAGACAATTTTAAAATTGAGTTAAAAAACTAATTCAAAATGTAATATAAAAAATTAGTATGGAAAATTATAAAATAATTATACAAATATTAGATAATTTGAAGGGTGAGATACCAAACTACCCATATTTTATTTTCATTTGCCCAAATTGCCTATATTCAGAATCGTTCGCCCTTTTTACCCACGAGCCACGTATTCTGAGCTGGCGAATAGGGAACACGCATTTCTGAAATGCGAATAGGTGTTACACGCAATGAAGCTATGTGTATACTTTGAAAAATACAAAATCTGTGACTATAGATACGCATGTTGAACATGCGTATTGGCCACTGTTCATCTCCTCTCTCGAACGACGTCGAAGTCGTTTTCCCATCAGATTTTCGGGGACATTGTTCACACCATTCCAGGCATCTTTAATTCACGTACCAAACACCAAAATGAACGTCTTCTCCCCCTCTACATTCCTATACCATTCGATTTCCATTTGGTTTGCCGGATTTAAAAGGCCTAAAACGAAGCTTTTTTTGCGATGTAGTTTTCGGTTGGTTTGTGCACACTCTTGCGGGGCCGGAAAACAAACACAAAGTAGAGGAAAATGATGAGGCCAGTTTGGGCATCATTTGTATGTCCTCAGATGTGGTGGAGGCAACCGGAGGGTGGTGAACGAAGATGAGCGAACGAAATGACGATTTTGAGGCCGCTTGAACGCGGAGACGTTTATGAGATAATGACGTCATATAACGTCAATACGCATACTGTACATGCGTGACTTGGGATACGCATTTCTGAAATGTGTATCCCATGCCACGCATGTACAGTATGCGCTCTCCGTGGTAAAAAAGGGCAGGCTCGATTGGAAATCGGTATTTCGGGCACTTTCCACTGCGTATCCCGGGCCACACATGTACAGTATGCGTACTGCGTGGTTAAAAATGGCAGGCTCGATTGGAAATCGGTATTTCGGGTACTTTCCACACCAAAGTGGTGTAGTTTGAGCCTTTTCTCTAAATTGAAATCTTATAGTTTATCATATTTTTAATTACGAGAAATTAGTTCAGTGCCCGTGCCTTGCACGGGCTTTTATGCTAGTTTATGTTATAATTTGAAACAATATTAAAAGATTAAAATAGTAGAAAAATATTTCATTTTGAGGCTGTGATATTTTTGTTTTTTTAAAATAACTTTTGGATCAACTTATCATAAATGGATATCATGTAAGGTTTTGAGAAATATTAGCATCTAATTCTAAATTCATAGATCAACGTATCTAATATTTAAAAATAATTATTAATTAAATATTTAAGTATACAATTAAAGTTTTATCCGGGCTTTTCCAAAAAAAAAAAGTTTTATCCGGCTAATTAGCTCCAATTTATAAAGAGATACCATTTCTTTCAAATTTTTTTTTAGTATCATCAGAATCTAACATGTATTCTCGTATCAAAATTGAGCGGACCTGCAATATAAAACACTGACCGAGTCAAATCAATTATCTATCTATACTATATACTATACTATACTATAATAAGTAAATTAGGGGATAATTGGTAGTTTGGTTCAACCCTATTTTTTAGCTATAATTTTAGTTCAATTATAAATAAATTTAATTAATATTTTATCCACCTAAAAACATTCCCGGATAAGCAAAGATTTAGCCGAGAGTTTTGATCGAGAGGAGTGGCGTGTGTGTCAGTGTGTGTTTTTTTTTTTAATTTTATTAACAGGAGAGTGTTTTGTGTGTTTTTTTACATTTTTTTATTAATAATAATAGAGATTTAAGCAAATCAAAGAGTGACCAAAATGAGTGACCAACAAAAGAGTACCAAACCGACAACCAAATATATCCTATTTCGCTTATAATAAACGTAGTTTGGTTCAACCCTATTTTCTAATATTATCTATACTATACTATAATAAGTAAATTAGGGGATAATTGGTAGTTTGGTAGTTTGGTTCAACCCTATTTTTTAGCCATAATTTTAGTTCAATTAAAAATAAATTTAATTAATATTTTATCTACCTAAAAACATTCCCGGATAAGCAAAGATTTAGCCGAGAGTTTTGATCGAGAGGAGTGGCGTGTGTGTCGGTGTGTGTGTGTTTTTTTTTAAATTTTATTAACAACTATACTATAGTTATTCTGTTCTGAATCAAATAAAGCACCAGGACCTGATGGAGTAAATGCTGGATTCCTCAAAGCAACATGGAAGTACATAAAATCAGACATCTTGGAGGTTTTTAATAAATTTCATAGTGAGGCTGTAATCCCAGCGGGTATAAACTCATCTTTTCTTACATTAATTCCTAAAATAAAAAATCCAAAGAAGGCAGGGGATTTCAGACCTATAAGCTTGATAAACTCCTCGATGAAACTCATCACAAAGGTGCTTGCTCACAGAATGAAAAGTATAATGGGAGATATTATCTCAGAAACTCAGTCAGGCTTTTTAAGAGGACGTCAAATTTCAGACTGCATTCTGTTGGCAAATGAGGTGATATCAACACTAAAGCTGAAAAAATCCACTGGGATCATTTTTAAGATTGACTTTGAGAAGGCTTTCGATTCTGTCGATTGGAATTTTTTGTTACATTCGTTGGAAACTTTAAATTTTGACAAAAAATGGATTGAGTGGATTAAAGCAATTCTTGAGTCTTCAAGAATTTCAGTTCTAGTCAATGGATCACCAACAGATGAATTCTCTCCAAAGAATGGATTGCGACAGGGAGATCCACTATCCCCATTACTGTTCAATATAATGGGGGAGGTTCTAGCTCGTCTTCTTACGAGAGCAAAGGATAATGGAATTTTTGAAGGTATTTTCCTACCTAATTGTCATATGTCAATATCACATCTTCAATATGCGGATGATGTTATTCTTTTTCTGAAGAATGAAGATAAGTCAGTGAGAGGGGTGAAAAGAGTACTCCAATGTTTCCAATTACTGTCAGGTTTGAAGATTAACTTCCATAAGAGCATCGTAGATGGTTATGGAACTGTCAAAGAAGAACTACCAAGATGGGCTGCAATATTAGGATGCCAAGTAGGGAATGGACATTTAAAGTATCTAGGAGCAACTCTTGGTGAATCTGCATCGAAACTGGCATATTGGAATCCTTTGATTGATAAATTCAGAGCCAAGCTACGGACATGGGATACGAGTTCAGTTTCAATGGCAGGAAGATTGATAATACTCAAAGCATCACTGGATAGTACTCCTAATTATTGGTTTGCCATGTTTAAAGTACCAGCAGGAATCCTTCAAAAGATGGAACAAATCAGAAATCAATTCCTATGGGGTGATTTAAAGGGTAGAAACACTGAAAAACATAATCTGCACCTTTTAAAATGGGAAAAAATATGCTTGCCTAAGCAGCAAGGGGGACTAGGATTGATACCTCTGAAGCTAATGAACATGGCATTGATTGCGAAATGGTGGTGGAGATGTTATAGTGAAAGATCAAGATTGTGGAACAAAGTTTTCTCACAAAGGTATGGGCAGCAGATTAAATATGATATTATGAATATCCCTCTTAGAAATGATACATCAAGCATGCTTAGATCGATCATCTCTATAGGGAACTCAGCAGATATAGTAGGTTTGATTGGAAGGGACTGTTTTAAATGGATAGTTAATAATGGTGAGAAAGTACTTTTCTGGGAGGACTGGTGGCATACCAATGGAGTGATACAATCCCAGTTTCCTAGACTTTACAGAATCTCAAATCTCAGGCACTGCACTGTTAAGGAATTCTATGAAATATGGAACAAAGGTGAGAGTTTGTGGGTACGTCCATTGGTAAATAGGGATGAAGGAGATTTTGTAGCTTTGGAATACATAGTACATTCGATTTCACTGTGTCAAAAAGTGGATCATTTAAATTGGGCTCCGGGTAAAGGAATCTTTACAACAAAGAAGTGTAGAGAATTGTTATCTGGGCATCAAACAGGTTGGGACTACCACTGGAAACAATTATGGAATAGCAAATTCCCTCCAAAAATCTGCATTTTCCTTTGGAAGATAAGATGGGGAATTTTGCCAACAAAAAGTTTGCTAGCTAGAAGATTGAAATTAGGAGAATCAGAAAAAAGATGCAAGTGGTGTGATTTTTGTGAAGAGAATTTGGATCATCTGTTTTGGGGATGTAATCTTGCACAATGGGGATGGTTATTTGTCTTCAAATGGTGGAATATGGCAATTGCAGTTTCAACGAGTAGACATTTCTCTCTGGATTCGTTAATGAAGGTACAAGGGAATGGAATCATAAACCAAATTTGGAGGATGGTTGTGGGAGGGACATGTTGGTCCATCTGGCTTGCGAGAAATGACAATATTTTCAACAATGTCAAGATTAAAAAAGAGACCCTAGAGCTGCTTATCTTCACAAGAATTTCAAAATGGGGGGCTGCAGCTAAGTTAACTCCCTTTACAGATGATCCCATATGGAAGGTAAATCCACAAGGGATTATCAAAATACACTACAACAAAGTTAATTTGGAATTTTGGAGTTTCAAAAGGATTAGCTTTAAATTCATAAGTGCTGTGGATGGAGCTTGGGGTATTAATGAGATGGGATATCTAACAGGGAGCATTGGAGGTAATATCAAGGATCGTAACGAAGTTATTTTGCATGCGTTCTCAGGTCAAGTAAACTCTAGAGATAGCGCAGATGCAGAGATTGAAGCAATCAAATATGTAATCTCTGTTTCATTGCATCACATATTTATAGATGAAATAATTCTTATCTGCTCAGATTCATTGAATGCCATCAGCACTATAAGATCAGGAAAAAGAGATGGGCTCCCAATTTTGCTGCAGAATAGGGATATCAGGGACTGGATCAAAGGGAAAATAGTTTTGGCATATGTACCAAGATATTTGAATGAGGAAACAGACTCGTTAGCAAAGACTGGCTTACAAAGGCCTAGGTGGATCTCTTATTGGGCCCAATAGTGATCTCATATCTCTATAGGTCTCCTTGCCAGTGGTTTTTAAAATTTTAATACTATTTTGGATGGATATTATCTCCTACTGAAGTGCATGGGATAGAGAGGTTGTTTCAACGGGATCTATTTTGCATGGATAGAACCATATTCAGTCATGGTTTTAGCATATTTGGTCAAGCAAATCTTTAGCTCTCCTGGTCATAGTTGTTTTTCATATCCTATGATCTGGTTTTATTCGCAGTTACTAGTCCGTTTTCATTTTCAGAGTTTCTTTAGGTAGTTTTGTTCTTTCTTCCAGAGGTGTTGTCTCCTGGTAACCTTGCCCTAAGTGCTTGGAGTTTTTATTACAGGTTCAACCCTGTTTTTATTTTAATTTATTCGGTTTATCAAAAAAAAAAAAAGTAAACTAGGGGATAATTTGTAGTTTGGTAGTTTGGTTCAACCCTATTTTTTAGCTATAATTTTAGTTCAATTATAAATAAATTTAATTAATATTTTATCCACCTAAAAACATTCCCGGATAAGCAAAGATTTAGCCGAGAGTTTTGATCGAGAGGAGTGGCGTGTGTGTCAGTGTGTGTGTGTTTTTTTTAATTTTATTAACAGGAGAGTGTTTTGTGTGTTTTTTTTGCATTTTTTTATTATTAATAATAGAGATTTAAGCAAATCAAAGAGTGACCAAAATGAGTGACCAACAAAAGAGTACCAAACCGACAACCAAATATATCCTATTTCGCTTATAATAAACGTTGTTTGGTAGTTTGGTTCAACCCTATTTTCTAATATTATATACTATAATAAGTAAACTAGGGGATAATTGGTAGTTTGGTTCAACCCTATTTTTTATCCATAATTTTAGTTCAATTAAAATAAATTTAATTAATATTTTATCTATCTAAAAACATTCCCGGATAAGCAAAGATTTAGCCGAGAGTTTTGATCGAGAGGAGTGGCGTGTGTGTCAGTGTGTGTGTGTGTGTGTTTTTTTTTACTTTACTAACAGGAGAGTGTTTTGTGTGTTTTTTACATTTTTTTTATCATTAATAATAGAGATTTAAGCAAATCAAAGAGTGATCAAAATGAGTGAACAACAAAAGAGTACAAAACCGACAACCAAATATATCCTATTTCGCTTATAATAGTATTAAACTAGGGGATAATTGGTAGTTTGGTTCAACCGTATTTTTTAATATTAAAAAACATATTAAACAAATAACAAATTACACTATAAAAAATTAAAATTAAAATTTATAATATTATATTACACTATAAACAAATTACAAAAAATTAAAAGTAACCCGTGCTTTGCACGGGTTATAAGCTAGTATATATAGTACACCAACACAAGATAATATTGTGAGACTTTTTAATGCATTTGAAATGTCCAATTTACCCCTCATCTCTTGAAATTACTAATTTATCCCTCTATTTTCAATTTTTTGAAAAAATTGTAATTGGTGAGAATTGATCTTGGATCTCCATGTTAATTCACAAATCTCTCTACCACTACACTACTCAATCACATATGTTATAAATCATAAACATTATAGATGGATGTGTGTGTTGTTTGAGTGAAATAAATATATATTATTTTAATTATTGCGACACATTAAGAATTTTTTGTCATGATTTTACTTTTACATTTATTGATTTGAACTATAATATATTACTAGCTTATGACCCGTGCGAAGCACGAGTTTCTTTTGATATGTTATAAAATTTATTTAACATTATAATTATGTTTTTATATAATCCTTATGTCTAATAATTTTTTAATTTTAATTTAATATAAACTTATATAATGATATGCATGGTTTAAAATTTATTTTGTAAAATTCTAAATTAAAAATGTCGTTGACGGGTTCGAACTTTGAATTTATAGTAAATTAATTTAATCATATAATATATCTTATTATTAGATCTAAAGATTCTTATTTATTACTAAAAATAATGATTTGATTTTATGGTGAGATATTTTTGGGTGTATATTAGTGATCGCAAGATTAATTTTAAATTAAAAAGTAACGTGTTCTAATTACAAAAATTACTACTAAAAATAATTACGAAAAGATATGGTGTGATATTCTGGATATATATTAATTATTGTAATATTTGTTTTAAATTAAATGGTAAGTGTTTTAATTAGAAGTAAAATCTTTAGAAAAAAATGGGTAATTGAGTTGTTGGAGCAGAAAAAAAGAGTCCAAGTAGAAGCTCAATATGGATGCAGGAATTTTAATCGGAATATAATTACTTTAACATTAGTAATTAGCTTTTGAGTTGTTTTTGTAATTTAATTATTTATTTTAATAATCAGGATAACCAAACCGAAAACCAAAACTTTCAAAACTTTCAATGTTTCGGCTTTAATATAATAGTATAGATAGATATCAAAATATCAATTATTGATACATAATATATGATTTGATTATATTATAAAATTGAAATAACAATAATAATCAACATAATAATAATAATAATAATAATAAAAAAATTACTATATAACTATTATTCCCTTAAACAACCTAAGCACTCATCTATACGTGTTTTCAATAATACACATGATATCATTGTGTGTACCGCTTAAGCGGAGCAATATTTAGCTTTATATAAAGAAAAAATATGAAATGCATAATGTATTTTTTATGAAAAATATTAAATATAAGATCAAGTCAATAATTAAATTACTTTATTACCGATTTGAAAGCGTCAAATTACCCCTAAGTTCTTATTTATATAAGAACCATTATTTTCAATGGTAATCGAACTTCGATCTCCGAGTTAAATGGTGCATCTTCATACCATTAGACCACACATTCACATGTATTTTAAATCATACACATAATATGTATGTATGTGATATTGATGAAATATTACTGGATTTTAAATGAGCTTGGACACTTTAGTGGTTATCATTTATCGATTAAAGAATTACGTAAAATACACAATAGGGTTATGAAATACTCTCTCCGTCCCACCAGATTCTATATAGTTTTTTTTCATTGTCTGGCACGCATTTTAAGGCTCCTGTAAAGTATAGTTCCATAACTTATTTTTAAAATTTTCTTTTTTTGTATAAAAATTTAACATACCTATTTTTATACAAAAAAGGAAAATTTAAAAAATAAGTTATGGAACTATCATTAAAATGCACCTTAAAATGCGTGCCACACCCCCCGTCCCCCAATGTATAGTTTCTGCTGGGACAGAGGGAGTAATATTGTAATTAATATAATGGATATTATCTAATACTATATTAGAGTAAAAAATTTTGAGGTGTTAACGTAAAATGAAATTTGTATATTACTAAACAAGATATAATAATTAGTAGTGAAAATATTCGGGACGTAAAAATATTTGGCTTTAAAAAGATGAATCCTACAAATAACACATTACCTTTTACATACAAATTAGCCAATGTTCAATTTAAAATATGACATTTTCTAGAAAAAAAAGGATCATATATTATATATTATTTATGGAGGTAACTCAATGAAAGTGAGGCAGACACCGGAAGAGAGATAAAGGCAAAGAATGTTTAAAATGAAGAAATTAGAATAAAACAAATAAAAGAGTTAGAAATGTAATTTTAAAAAGTAAAAACGCAAGACCTGAGAAGCGTTTTAGAAGATTTACGAAGTTCTTGATTAGAATCTGCACTAGTACAAAATTGAACTTTTACGTCGCCTCTTATACGTCGGTTCCGGCCAAAGGCGACGTATAAAGTAGTTATATACGTCGGTTCCGCCTAAAGGCGACGTATAAAGTAGTTATATACGTTGGTTCGAGAAAAAGCCGACGTATAAGGTCATATTATACATCGGTTAAGGAAAAGGCGACGTATATAATCCTACTTTATACGTCGGTTGAGTAAAATGCGACGTATATAATGCTACTTTATACGTCGGTTGAGAAAAGGCGACGTATATAATGCTACTTTATACGTCGATTGAGTAAAAGGCGACGTATATAATTCTACTTTATACGTCGGTTGAGTAAAATGCGACGTATATAATTCTACTTTAGACGTCGGTTGAGAAAAGATGACGTATATAATGCTACTTTATACGTCGGTTAAGAAAGGCGACGTATATAATGCTACTATATACGTCGGTTGAGGAAAGGGCGACGTATATAATACTATTATATACGTCGCTCTTAATATAACCGACGTATAAAATCTTTAAAGAAATTAGAAATGGGCCACGTGTCACATTATTATTGGGTAATACTTGAACACATGGATTGTGCTTCTTTAAATTGCTTAAAACCGTTGGATGCAATTACAAGATCACGACCGTTCATGTTTTTTTTTCATTTTAACTCTCTTTTAACTCATAACAATCTCACCACTCTCTCCTATCGTCTCTCTCTATTTCTCAAACCCAATTCTTCAATTGCTCTCAAACACCCTTTTTTTGAGGAACCCTAATTTCAATTTCAACATGTCTTCAAAAGCTCGAGCAGCTGCGAATAAAAAAACCCAACCCGAGTCTTCTCGGACCAAGAAATGCAAAACCCAGGAATTAGTTTCTTCGAAAGTGGTCGAGAATTCGAGTTTGGATGGTGGTTGCAGGAGATGAAAGTGGTCGATTATAGGAGATGAAGAAGGGATGGGATGGTGGTGACGAGAAGGCAAAGAGGAGGGGCGGCAGATTGTGAATTGAACGAGGCGGAGGAGATGAGATGGGGGAGATAGAAGAGAAGGGAAGCGGGGAAAGGATAGTTGGCGGATTGTGAACTGTTGATGAAGAGAGGGCACTACCCATGTCTACGTCTACTGCAGTACCAGAAAATGGTTCTGCTTTAAGCAATGGGAAAAGAGGTTTCCAAACATACACATTTAACAACAATATTGAACTTATGCCTGTTCTCTATTCCTAGGTTTTTCTTTGTATATATACAACATTTGATATACGAACTATTTTTCTTATCTTATGAAGCTTCCGAGGATGATGATATGGGTCCTGATAGGAATTGGAATTGGAATTTGCTTCTCCTACTTACCTGAGAGGTCTTTCCAGGTTAAAGTCACTAGTACACATTTGACTTTTTACGTCACATTTGGTTCTTGTTGACTTTGTTTTCTTGTTTTGTACTCTGTAAATTAGGCTTCACCAATTCTGATAGGAGGGGGGGTGCAAAGCAATTGTCGAGGAAAAGAAATCCACAAAATCGGGAGGTAAACTTCTAAGTAACCTGTTGTAACTACCAAATTTGAGTGATATAAATATGTTCCTTCTGCTTGTGCACAATTTAAAATGGAAAGAGAATGCAAAGCTATAATATAGCAACAAATTGAGCAAGTACAGTTTGCTACTATATCTACTCTGTTGAAGGGTTGTTGAGTAGAAAGACACCAGTTCATTCCTGTTTTTAGAACCTGTAAAATATATAGAAAGAAATTAATTAGTACATATATATGTAATTTTGAAACTGTATGTCTATTTTGAAAGAAAACTTGTTAAAGTCACAGCAGCACTAAAACTGTATTAAAGCGTACAAATATGTGTATAAAATTGGGACAGAGGACCGATCATATATTCCATTTGTTAATCAATGAAGCCTAAAGCTATTAGAATATTTCTTGAGTTCCATTCGAGACTGCTCAGCTGTTTCTTGATCTTGTTTGTTCACATTTTCTGTATTGACTCCGTCAGACAAGTTATATGCAGGTGATCTGAAAGAGTCTATCTATATTGGTCCCTAGAAGGTAATAAAAGCTATTTGAACCGGTGGCCTTCTCCAGGTATGTTTTTACTAACCCATGTCGGTCGATGAACAAGCATGTTATATTTGTATTCTTTTTCATTCCATTGAAACTGGAAAATAATTGAGCTGGGCAGCAGGGAAATATGTAGGTTATAGCTGAGCTGTAAAATATATTTCCTCGATAAATAATTTGTTAATCTATCCTTGGTATATTCGTTTCAATTTTCATTACCTGAAGGACTGCTAGATAACTACTCAAAAATCTGTCTTGCAAGTTAGGACACTAAGCCCCCTCTCTGTCCTAGGAAAATGAAATTTAAAATCAGCTCCATTAAGAATTATTTAGCCTTAATCATGTATGGATTATTGCATTATTTTCACTAAATTACAGTATTTTCCTGTCTAAACCTGGTGTCATTGTTTATTGTATAGGTGTTTTGCATGCAGTCTTTAGTTTCTTTTGCTTATTACAATTTTTTAACTCGAACGACAATAATTGTCTTCGGAATTTCTATGCAGATCTCACAAAAATTATACGAACCTTATATAAGAAAGGTTCCTATTTTTAAGGGTTGCTCTTCAGGCTTCTTTAAACAAATAGTAAGTTACTTCTGAACTTCTCAGGGTTTTGAAATGTCTGTTCTTTTTTAATTCAGCATGTTTAAATACAAAATCTTGGTACAATAGAATCTTTAGCTGTGATTCTATAATGTTTTTAAAAAATGAGTTAAAAGAAAGCAACATGGGAATTCTCCATTCCCAATGAAAAAGAATATTGGTAGTGTTTTAAAACAAAGGGCCGGGGTTTACCAAATGTCACATTTGTTCAAAGTGTAAAAATAATAGGTAAAATAAGAGTCCACACAGGCTTTTTTAAGGTCATAGTTGATTTGGATTCTCCCAACATGTCTTATTGTTGCCTATTTCTCTAACTTTCACCCACATTTTACTCTTTTTATCAACTGCTAATGTGTTATAACTGTTAGTGTTATACATCTGCATTTTACAAATAGCAGGATTGTACTGTTAGTATTATGAATCAAGTACTAAAATGGAGGTGTAGTTAGACTCTGTTTAACACAGAAAACTAGCAAAACATGTGCCAAAGCCCAAAGGTGGATCTTTGTTATATAAGGTTTCAGTTTCAAGTACGTAGGTACCTTGTTTATATTAACAGAAAATACAGTTGTTAAGACATCTGATAGGTGTTTACTTGATTAGAATCGTCTGACATCTCTGCTACTATGTTTTTACTTTTATGCGAGAGATAGCTTTGAGATGGTTTATGTTTCACTTATGCAACAATATATTTTACTTGTGAATATATTTTATTTGTCCTTTTGTGCTAACAAGTTCAAACACATAATTTTTTCAGGTGCTGGAAAGAGGGAGTATGATATGATCGTACCTTGTAGGTTGCAGCAATCGGAGCAATCGGAAAATAGATATTATATTTTGGATTTATGATAGTTATGATGTAATTAAATGTATGACATGGTTACTTTGATCAAGAATTTATAAATATTGTGGATGTATTTTCAAGCATGTAATAATAATTATTTTAATTTAATTAATCACTTTGTTGAGAAATTTAGATTGCAAATTTTATTAATTTTTTTGGTTTTGAATAATTGGAATTTTGGCGTATATTTAAATATAAACAGGGGAAATTTTTTCTTTTTTTAATAGACATTATACGTCGGCTTTTAAGCAGACAATATATGTCAGTCTTTTGGACATTATACGTCGGTTTTTTTAGACAATATACGTTGGTCTTTTGGACATTATACGTCGGTCATTTTTGGATATTATACGTAGGTCCTTTTTGGACATTATACGTCGGTCATTTTTGGACATTATACGTCGGTGTTTTTGACATTATACGTCGGCTTTTAGCAACGTAAATTTGGACTTTATACGTCGCCTTTTTAACCGACGTAAAAGACTTGTGACTTTATACGTCGCCCCTCTATACGTCGCCATTTAACCGACGTATAAGACCTATTTAACCGACGTAAAAGGTCAATTTTGTACTAGTGCAGGACTGAAACCTAAATTATCAGAATGCAACATCTTGAAAATTATTAAGTTTCTACCTTGAATACTATTGGAGATCCAGCTAAATGGATGCATCATTTTTTAAGAAAGTTTAGGATTGTAGGTGCTCTGAAAAATAGTCTTAATTAGACAACACCCATAGAACACTCAAATTATATTCTATGACCCACAACAAAATTAAAAACTTACATGGTTGCTATCAATACTACTTGTATTAGTTTCCAAATTACAAACTTGAACATATTTAAGTAAGTATACAATAACCACATATGCCAATAACAAGAAGAACTCTATGAAAATCAATCACATATTTCAAACGATATTGATCATGAATAGTTTAATTAAAAAATACAATTTAAGCTAGCGGCCCGTGCCTCGCACGGGTTTTAATTCTTTTTTATAATGTACCAACATTTTATAATATACCAACATTATAGATAATTGGAATTATTATTTTATTTTAAAATAATTTAAAATTATAAATTTGAAATTATTCTTAAAAATTACAAAGTATTTTTACTATTTTATCAAACTCAAGATACAATAAATATTAATATTACTAGTTATCAAAAGTTACTTTTTAAAATAATGAAAGTAAAAATTATATAAGCAAAAAAGTTGGGATCATAATGTTTTAATCTTGGAGCATAAATTATAATTTTAGAAAATTTTGAAAGAAGCAATCAAAAAATAACCCTAATTACCGTCGTCAAAATTAAACTAACGCCCAACTAATTAAAAATAAAAAAGCTCCGCCAAAATTTATCCTAGCTAATTTTAAAAATTTTAAAATGCTAATTTAGATAACACTTGTTAATTTGTTCATTCATAATCCTAAAAATTTCCATAGATCATAATATAAATCATAATTCTAGATAATTTTGAATGCCCTCCTAAAAAGTAATCCTAGGCGACTTTGAAAATTTTACTATAGCAAAAATTAGTTAACATGTATTAATATGTTCATTCAAAATTTTAGAAATTTTACTGGCAGTGGTTTGACAATCTGAAAAAGTTTTAGATATAGGGGAACGGTACGTGATAAACGGTTGCCACATACTGTTTAACCAACATACTGTTTGAGGGTCATTGGATCGCTGATCCAACGGCTCTGATTTTAAAAAAAAAATCGCACCGTACCGCATAAACTTTCTACGGTACGGGCAAATTATCAAAATATCCCTATTGTTCACGTACCGCAAAAACTTTCTGCGGTACGGTGAACAGTAGATTTTTTATGCGAAAACAGGGAGCATTTTGGTAAATACTCCATACCGCAGAAAGTTTATGCGATACGATGTTGTTGTTTTTTAAATCACAGTTATTGGATGGTCGATCCAACGACTCAGAAACCGTTTGTTAAATAAGACGTCCCTGACATGCATTTGCCAGGGACCGGTTACCTTAGATATATAATACAAATATAGCTATGAATGTACTAGATATATAACAACAAATTTGTGTCTACAACTACTGTGGAAAAAGTTTATGTAACTTGGTCCATTTATGAAACTTTCTTGGATGCTGTTCTAAGAGCACTCTCATTGGAGCCCCTAAACTCAATCACAATCCTATAATTTAAGGAAACTTGCTAAAATTTGTCAAAAACTGATTTACATTTGGAACCCCATTTTAAAATTTAGGGATAGGGACCAAACTTCAGTCCCCATATTTGGAGGAATACTGTGCAGACCTCAAACCTTCCCCAAATATCTCTCTCTCTTATTATGTATACTAGCTTATAACCCGTGCAAAGCACGGGTTTCTTTGGATAGGTTATAAAATTTATTTAATAAAACATATTATATTTTAGTAATATATAATTATAATATATATTATTAAAAATATAATTATATATATTATTAATAATCTATATAATATCCTTTTAATTATAATTAAAGAAACTATATACCTTTTCAAATATGGATTTTATTTATAATTAAGTAATGGTAAATAAGTAAAATCAACATGTACCGTACCGACCGACCAAACTCATTTAATATAAAATTATATTATTTATTAAAATTAAACTCATTACAAAATCAACATTATCACGGGTTTCTTTGAATAGGTTATAAAATTTATTTAATAAAACATATTATATTTTAGTAATATATAATTATAATATATATTATTAAAATATATAATTATATATATTATTAATAATCTATATAATATCCTTTTAATTATAATTAAAGACACTATATACCTTCTCAAAAATGGATTTTATCTATAATTAAGTAAGGGTAAATAAGTAAAATCGACAGGTACCGTACCGACCGATCAAACTCATTTAATATAAAATTATATTATTTATTAAAATTAAACTCATTATAAAATCAACATTATCACGGGTTTCTTTGGATAGGTTATAAAATTTATTTAATAAAACATATTATATTTTAGTAATATATAATTATAATATATATTATTAAAATATATAATTATATATTTTATTAATAATCTATATAATATCCTTTTAATTATAATTAAAGACACTATATACCTTTTCAAATATGGATTTTATCTATAATTAAGTAAGGGTAAATAAGTAAAATCAACAGGTACCGTACCGACCGACCAAACTCATTTAATATAAAATTATATTATTTATTAAAATTAAACTCATTATAAAATCAACATTATAATTAAAAGGTATATAGCATTTATAATTATAATCCGAAAATTAAAATTTTTAAAAATTTTCAATGTTTCGGCTTTAATATTAATATAATGGTATAGATAGTGACTACCTTTAAGATTTTAGCTTCCTCCGGTAAGTTAATGTTTCGGCTTTAATATTAATATAATAGTATAGATAATGACTACCTTTAAGATTTCAGCTTCCTCCGGTAAGTTAATGTTTCGGCTTTAATATTAATATAATAGTATAGATAATGACTACCTTTAAGATTTCAGCTTCCTCCGGTAAGTCGATGTTTTATAATTTTATAAGTTTTTGTATTTTGTCTGAATATTTTATGCGACTATCATTTATTATCGAATGTTATCAAGATGATGGTACATCCAGTAGATAGATATGCAGTGTTCTTTATCTTTTGATGTGTTAGAGTCCGAGGGGTCTGCCTTCTTTTGTTGCTTATCCCCTGTTTTTTTTATTATTATTTTTTTCTTTTTAAATTCTTTTTTTATTGTGGGATAACCAAAAAAGGGGATAACCAAAAAGAGGGGGTAACCAACTACAAATTATACCCTTTTTACTTATTATAGTACAATTAAATTATATAAAATTAAATATAAAAACATTATTTATAACAAATAATAAACACAATAATATATGTTACAAATTTTAATTTTGAATACGTAAAAAAGCGTCTCTCTTTTTTTGGCGGTATCATCTAGGTGCCTAGGTGGTAGTCTTCTCATTACATAACATCTGGATTCTCTCGTGACAACATTTCCCAATATATACACTGCGCTTTTATATATTGATGTTTTTTATTATTATTATTTTTTTCTTTTTAATTTTTTTTTATTGTGGGATAACCAAAAAAGGGATAACCAAAAAGAGGGGGTAACCAACTACAAATTATACCCCTTTTTGATTATTATAGTATAGTATAGATAGTATAGATAGTATAGATATTTAATTGTATTTGTAGGTAGTGGGTTAGTTTTGGTAGTTAAAATTTTGAATGAAAGAGAGAGAAAGAAGTAATATAAAAAAGAATATAGGGATATGGGGATGAAAAATGGGGAATAGGATGTAGAAATTTTTTGATAATTTTGAGGATTTACTATTTTTGTTTAGGGATTTACTATTTTTAGTAAGTTTTTGGGGATGGGGATGGGGAGCCCAATGTGAATGCTCTAAAATCATGTAATTAGCTAAAGTGTTACCGTTGTTTCTTAATTATTCATAAAATTTATAAAATAATTTGTAATCTATGTGTTTTTTAATGTATAATTTGAAACTATGTTAATATTTAAAATAGTTAACAAAGGTTAACTTCAAAACATGATTTTATTCAATTTTATTAAATCAAGTATTATGAAAGAATATTGTGTATTGAACATGCCCTAACAGCAATGACACCAATTTTTTAAATTTTATTTTATTATTATGCTAAATCTGAAAAGACATCGATTATCACACGAGTAGAATGAAAATTTGATAGAGCCTGTTATAGTATGCTTTGCTTCGTTTTCTCCTCTAATTTATTTGTTTTCTTTTGTCTCGCACTCACTTTTCAAATGCCTACGATTCTGGGTTAGTGTGTGCACGACTTGAGGGAAATTCGAGGAGCCTTGACAAAGAAAATTGGAGGGGATGAATCTGATTACAAATGTATTAATCAATTTTTCCCTATTTTTATAGATCATTTACTTTCTGAAAATATCATTCATCAACAAGTTGAACCATCCATCACCTAGTGTTGATCAAAAACTGGTAATTTGTCTATGCGTGGAGGAAACCGATGGCAAGTGGAAAAGCTCCAAGTTCAAATTTCAAATTCTCAACGGATCTAAAATCAAGAAGTAAGGATGAAGAAGATGGCAAGTGGAAAGCCATCCAGGCAGCAAGAAAGTATTGGTTTCTTCTTGAGAAGGAGTTATCGGATGCACTAGCAAAAGGTAGAGATGAGCTTTTGGATCTAGCCTGGGGGAGAATCAATTTTCTAAAGAGGAAGGTCGAACCACAGCTTCTAGAGGCAGGGATTTCTGGTGATGAGGAGGCTCTCTGTAAAATTCGCTGGTTTCTTATGAACCGTGGTTGGTGGGAGAAAGCGAGGAATCTAAACCTCAAGACGGTGGGCTATTTCTATGGTGAGGAATATGAACAACGTTCTAAGCAGGAGGAGGATGATGTGATCAGTTTCATCTTAAGCAAAGAACATATGGTTCACCCAAATGTATTAAAAATGGTTCAGAAGCATGATAATGAAGGAATTCGTATGGCACTGAATCAAATACATTATGGGTCAATCAAAATGTCTAGGGACTTAAAATCTCTTAATCAGGATTTAGGAAGCACAAAGCTGCAAATGGATAAGGAGCTAGATTGGGTCACTGTGAGGAGTAAAAAGGATAGGCAAGGGATGTCAACTAGCAAGCTAAGGCCTTCGAAGGCCTGCATTGAGTTGGATTTTATCAAGCAGCATGAGGACCTGGTAGACAAATGGATTTTTGTGGAAGCGTTGAAGGGTGAAGATTTCTTTATCAATAGAGCCCTCTACCAGATTCATGTTAGGAGTCTAGATTGCCTTAATAAGGAGTCTTTAGCTGTTCCTTCCAAAGATCCCCTGCCTAGTAAGGTAATATCTATCTCAGCTAAATCCTTCAAAGATGCTCTGTTATCAAACGATTTGATTCCCCCTTCTGAGAATATTTCCAAGGCCTCACCGTCAGTGGATAAAAGTAAGAGTAATCGTGTGAAAAACTTAGTGTTTGTCTCCAACTTGCCGATGCGTGCCCAGGTAAGAGAAATCTGGTCTTTTTTCAAGAAAGGGGGTAAGGTACGAGACATAATTCTTCCAAAGAAGTCGGATAAGTATGGAAGGAGGTTTGGCTTCTTAAAACTTCCATCTGAAAAGGAGGCAGACCTTATGATTCGTTGTTTCTCTGGGAGGACTTTTGAAGGTAATACGCTGAAATTGGCCCTTGCTTTCAAGAAAAAACAAGATCGCCCTGGGAACAGCAAGGTGGTTGCAGGGAGTGGTGCTAAGAAAGTCTTAGACAGCAAGGTGGTTGCTGGGAGTGGAGATAAGAAAGTCTTGGATACGGATAGAGCCTCTAATTCCTTCATTAGCCAGGAGAACTCTGGTTCCCTCTTAAAGTTACCTCTCAACAAAAGGTTACTAAAGGAATTAGAGACTAATGTGGTGGTGGAGACCTTAAAAACCAGCTCAGTGACTGATGTCATGAATCAATTGGATGCATTAGGCTTCGACAATATTGTTGTTAAAGGCTTATCTAGTTTCAAGTTTATGCTTACTTTCTTGGACAAGCAAGAGTTTGCTAATCCGGATATGGATCTGCTAAGTTTAGGTTTTCTGAAATGCTATTTAGTAAAACAAGAGGATCTTTTCATTCCTCGCACAGCTTGGGTGGAGATAATAGGGCTTCCTGTTAACTCATGGTGTTTAGAAACTTTTTCTGTGCTCTCTAAGGATTGGGGTGAAATCATAAGTTGCTCGGATATGCTAGATGAGAACTTTTTCTATAAAAATCCTATTGTAGGGGTTTGTACTATGAGGAAGGATAAATTGTCCTCTAAGCTGAAGGTGCAACTAGAAGATAAGGTTATAGAGGTTTCTCTGCGTGAGATTGAGAAGCAGAATTTGACGCATGATATTAGTGTAGATTATGGTGAGTCTATAGGAGAGGCCATACATGATATTAGTATAGATTCTGGTGAGCCTATTGGAGAAGACTCAGGGCTTGATGCGTTAGCAACAGGGCCTTTAGACCAACCACAAAATGTGGAGGAGGATTGCGATGAATCCTCAGTTATTTCTAACTCGTCTAAGGATCCCTTGCCTTCCATACATCATGGGGAAAATAACTCAGTGGATCAGGTGACAACTTCAATTTGGAGATTGAGAGATCCATCTGAGGACTCATTTGTTTCTTGGAGTAAGGGTGGGGAAATCAAATCTATCTCTTCTATTTCGAATTCGGAGTTTAAATCTGGTAATTCCTTAGGGTCTGTCATTCAAAATTTTGATAAACTTAAGGTCATCAAAAAAAGAGGCAGACCTAGGAAGCTGTCAACCAAACTGGTGAAGGCATTCCAACTTCCCAAGAGGCCTCGGAACAGATACTTAGCTAGACCCCTAAACACAAATCTCGGAAGGAGGCTGAGAAGGTCTTGGAATCTAGCATGCTCATGGGTTTGTCGGTAGTAGGAAGTAAGGAAGAGGTTTTGGCAGATATCAGCAAGAGATTGTTGAATTAGTCACTGTCCTCCTTTAATCTCCTCATTAATAGTATTGTTTTTATGGATTGGTTTTCAGTGTTAAGTTGGAATGTTCGCGGATTAGCTTCTAATCAAAATAGAGCTAATGTTAGAAATTTTGTTCGATGTTTTCATCCTGGGGTGGTGTGTTTGCAAGAGTCAATGTGTCAAGCATTTTCTAGTACAGCAAAAAGGGCTTCAGGAGCTTATGAAGACTCCTGTTGGGCAGAGGTTGCATCGGAAGGGTTGTCAGGTGGACTAGTAACTTTTTGGGATCCTTCTGTTTTATCTGTGACACACAAAGATAATGGGAGATATTGGCTGCCGTTAAAGGTACCTTAGTTCCTAATGGTAAACGTTGTGTCATATACAATGTTTATGCTCCTCAGGAGTTGCAGGATAAAGTTGAGCTGTGGAATGTCTTGACCAATCACTTCATTATTAATTCAGAGGATTTACTTTGCGTTATTGGAGACTTTAACAGCGTCAGAGATCACTCTGAAAGGGCAAACTGTCAGTATCGTCACTCAGACTCTGCTGCGTTCAATGAATTCATTGCGAATAATGAGTTACATGATGTTAAATTTTTAAATTCAATTTTCACATGGTGTGGTAGGGAGGGTAGACAAAGTAAGCTGGACAGATCTTTAGTTAATTGGAGATGGTATGAGCAGGGTGATTGGGTGGTGCAAGTATTAGACAGGAAAAACTCTGATCATAGAGCTTTGTTATTATCTCTTAGCAAGGTTGATTGGGGGGCCAAACCATTCAGAGTTTTTGATTGCTGGTTAGAGGACGAAAGTTTATTGAAATCTCTTGAGGAGACTTGGGTAGGCCTGGGAAGGATTAACATACACCAAAAATTCAGGAGGATTCGACAGTTGATAAAACATTGGAACACTCATGTCAATGGTAATGTTGATCAGAATATCAAGGAGTTGGAGAGGGAGCAATTTCGAGTGAATGAGATGGGCCTTTCTGACGAGATAAAAGCTGAGGTCTCGTCAAGGCTTGAGAGTCAGTACCTAATTAGAACAAAGATGGCCAGGCAAAAAGCTAGAGTTAAATGGCAGCTGGAGGGGGATAAAAACACCAAATTTTTTCATAATATTTCTCAATACAAGTGGAAGAAGAATCTAATTCTCGGTGTATATTGGAATGATTGTTGGTGCTCGTCCCCTGATCAAATCAAAGCTGCTTTTTATAATCACTTTCTCTCGTTTTCTCAGGATAATTTGTCATCCAGCTGTTTGTTACTTGGTAGTTTAGCAGTACCTACTTTGTCAACGGTGGATTCAGATTTTCTGGTGAAAGATTTTTCTATGTTGGAGCTAGATGTAGCGCTCCAAAATAGCCCGTCGGATAAAGCCCCGGGCCCAGACGGTCTGACTATGGGATCTATGAAAAGGTTGTGGCCATTCTTGAAAAAGGATGTTTTTTCCTTCATAGTAGATTTTCATAAAAATGGTCATATCCCCCAGGGTATGAATTCATCCTTTATAACTCTTGTTCCTAAAATTCCAAATCCCTCCAAGGTCACTGATTTTCGACCAATAAGTTTGATCAATTCCTGCATGAAGTTGGTCACGAAACTGATGGCTGAAAGGTTAAAAAGAGTGCTACCGAAGTTGGTCGCGGAACAGCAATCGGGCTTCATGCAAGGGAGAAACATTTCCGATAGTATCATGTTAGCAAGTGAGGTGATCAGTAGTATTAAAAGCAAGAAAAGTAAAGGTTTGGTACTGAAAATAGACTTTGAGAAAGCATTTGATTCCGTAAGTTGGTCCTTTTTATACCAACTCTTGCAGAAAATGAACTTTCAGAAGAAATGGATAGACTGGCTGTCGTCTATTTTCTGTACCTCCCGAATCTCTGTCCTGGTGAATGGGTCTCCTACGAAGGAATTTTCCCCAAAATGTGGTTTACGTCAAGGGGATCCGCTTTCCCCTCTGTTATTTAATCTTGTTGCTGAAGTTTTACATGTCATGCTTACCAAAGCGGAGGATTTAGGCATCTTCAAGGGGGTTTCTTTAGGATCGGAAGGTTTCACCATTTCTCATCTTCAATATGCTGATGACACGATTATTTTTTTAAATAATGACTCAGCCTCTATTGAAGGAGTTAAAAGTGTGCTGCAGAGTTTTTATGTTCTTACTGGCTTAAGAGTGAATTTCCAGAAAAGCTATTTGTATGGTTTTCATGAGAATGTAGACTCCATTAGGCATTGGGCTGCGATTCTGGGTTGCGAAGTTGGAGGCAGTGTTATTAATTATTTGGGAGCGGACATAAGTTCATCACCAAAATTAGTAAAGTTCTGGGATCCTTTGATGGCTAAACTAAGAAAGAAACTTGCTGTATGGAAAGGTACATGGCTAAATCAGGCTGGAAAGGTGGTCTTACTTCAATCGGCGTTGGACAACATACCGACTTATTGGTTTAGTCTATACCTAATGCCAAAAACAATAGAGCATCAGATTGATTGTCTTCGTAGAAGGTTTTTCTGGGGAGTTAAAAGATCTAATGGCAGGGAGGTTTCGAAACTGCACCTACTAAACTGGGATCGAGTATGCAAGCCCAAAGTAGGTGGAGGTCTAGGGGTTGTTTCTCTAAAGGATCGAAATGCAGCACTTCTATTCAAGTGGTGGTGGAGAAGTTGTGGTGAAAGAACCAAATATTGGAATGTACTCTTCCAACAAAAATATGGTAGAGACTTCGCGATGAGTTTACCTACTTTGCTCACTAGAAATGATACCTCCTTCATTCTCAGAAGTATAATTGAGTCAGGTTTAAGCACGATTGAAAATGGGCGCTTTGATCATACGTTTAGATGGCGTGTGGGTCAAGGCCATAGAATCTTATTCTGGGAGGATCTCTGGTGTGGCACCAGGCCATTAAGGGAAGAATTTCTGAGACTTTATGATCTTTCCCTGCTTAAATTTGCTAATATCAGTACTTTTTATCAACACTGGTCTGTTGGAGTAAGAAATCATACTCAACTATGGAGGCATAATTTCAGAGCTTGGGAAGAGTTAGAGCTCCATTCTCTGGGCTCTTATTTGGAACATTTTGAGTTAAATGACAATGTGGACAAGCTTGTTTGGGTTCACAATAACAATGTGTTCACTTCGAAGGAGTGTTATCTCTCTTTGGTCTCGAATGCAAATCAATCTACTCTTTGGAAGACACTTTGGAAAATCAAAGTACCGCCTAAGGTGCTAATATTTCTTTGGAAAATTGAACATAAGATTCTCCCTACAAATCTCCTCTTGAGTTCGAGATTGCATTTTCCTGCTAGTTGTAATTGGTGTGGTTGTCTAGAAGAATCACTTGATCACTTGTTTCTGCATTGTGAATTGGCCTCTTGGTGTTGGCAATATTTGGAAAGGTGGTGTGGTTGTTCTTTACCCTTCGACATCAATGCCTCCTTATCACTGAGTAGTCTTATGACTTGCAGAATTAATTCTTTTAGAGTTAAAGACTGGCACATTTTTGTTTCGATCGTATTATGGACTATCTGGTTAGGTCGAAATGAATGTATATTTCGCGGTACAAAATGTAAGAAGGAAGATTGTTTTCGGCTAATCAGAATTCGGGCATTCAAATGGTTTGAAGCTTCCAATTTGATGAGTTCGAAGTTTAACTTATTGTGGGAAGTAAACCCATCAGGTGCACTCAGGCTGAAAGCTATAGAAGATAGAACAGATTTTTGGAAAAATCTTTATGCAAAATTTGATTTGGTATGTTCAGTGGATGGTTCTTTTATCCCGGATGCTACTCATGGTTCTAAAGCAGGTATAGGAGGGTTAATCAAAGGTAGCTCTGGTGATCTAAAATATATTTTTTCAGGACCAGTTCAAGTTGAAAGCGCTCTTAATGCGGAAGTCAGAGCAATTGAATTTCTTATTCAGGTAGTACTACCTGTACAAGTAGGGAATTCAAAAATATTGTTTTGTTCAGACTCTCAAGAAGAAGTACACCTCTTTACAAGAAGGAGGCTTTATGGAGATCTGCAAAATCTTTTTTCCTCCGGGGCTGAGATTACTTTTCTTCATGTGTCAAGGGATTACAATATCGAGGCTGACAAGCTTGCAAAAGGGGGGATAAGGAGAGAAAATCTGATTGGTGCATGGGTATAAAAAACTCTATGATCTTTTCACACTTTACCCCTAGACTAACTGTTCATATTGTACAGCAGCTTTTTCCTCAGGGTATGGTATTTGTCTTTGGCACGTCTTCTACCTGCTCTAGTTGCACGCGAGTCTATTGGAGACGGTACTGTCTTTTCGTTTTGCCTAGTTTTTTGAGACTTCTCATATATATTAGTAGTTTGGCCTTCGACTTCACTTATCTTCCCCTCTCTCTAGCCTTTGAAATTTTCCCTCAGTTCAGTTTCCTCTACATGATGAACAATCATTGGATCCCTCCTGCTGAAAATGTCGTCAAAATTAATGTTCATGGGGTCTTTGACGACATTCCATGGGCAAATGGTAACTTTAATGGTATTGGCATTGTAGCTAGGGATCACGATGGGAATTATCTATGGGGTATTATGGGTCCTATTCAGGGGATGAATGGCTTGCAGTCACAAGTTTGGGCTATCCATTTGGCCATGAAGCTAGCTTTTGTGAAAGGCATTCCAAATGTACGCATTGAGTGTGATAATGTGGTAGCGTTTGGTTTGTTACTTGATCAGAACGAAGAGGAGTTAGAAGAAGAGGGACTAGTTGCTGCGGTTCAACAGGTCAATATTTTGTTTGCCGAGTTTAACAAAAGTAGGAGTGATATCTCACGACAAAGGAAATGTAAACTGAGCTCGGTGTATGCAACTAGAAACAGTGCCCCTGCATTCTTGGCTGAGTATGGCCTGCGAAACTGCTCTGATTTAGTCGAAGTTCCCACCCCTTTTGGCCGTTTTGCTGAAATACTGGACCTGGATAAGGGTTTGGGCCCTCATCTGCCTGCCTTCAACATATTACCAAATTTTGGTCTTGGTGAAATGTTGCACCCGGTCCACAGGGAAGATCATTTGACTAACCTGGTATGGCTTGGTGACAAGTGTCTTGTGAAGAATATGGGACTTGGGAAGGAAGCTGCTCACACTCAAGGGCTTCAATCTGCTCAGAAATCGTTATCGAGCACTCTCTCAAACCCACAGGTCTGTTTTGATCCTTTTGCAGCTCCCGCATCTAGTCTACCTATCCAAGGTGGTATAGTGATCAATGAACCTTCGCAAGCTATGGCTCCAGTGGTTCCTTTGTTACACAATTATAAGGATAAGGGCAAAGGCATCTTGGTTGATTCAACTAGTCTGCCCAGCCACTCGGTTAAGAAACTGCATAGCCAGGTCCCGGGTAGTCAGTCTACGCATGGGATGGGTATGACTAATGGCGGTTCCTCGACTACTTTTGATTTAGGGGAACCATCTCATGGTCGTAACAAGGAGGAAGTGATCATAATAGAGGATTGATATATTGTAGGACAGGGCCTTAGGTAGTATTGTCTTAGCAGTAAGTAAATTTTGCTAAGCTCTTTTGTCCAGTTAGCATGCTAGGTGGTAGTCTAGTGTGCTGTTTAACTGGTTTTTTAGCCCTATGTCTGTATCTTGTAAGTGCCGTTAAGGCTTTTCTAATGGTTAACCTGCTTATCTAAAAAAAAAAAAAAAATATTGTGTAAGATTTTCATGTATATTAGAATAAATCATTTACGAGGTTTTCGAACTTTGCATCCCTTATATTTAAGTGATTCTCGGGTTTTTAGCAGTGGATCTTCCTTTATCTTCCCTGATCATTAGTATCTTTTTCTATCTCTTTTTTTATAATAAAACGATTTATCCTTGCCCTTTGCTTAATGTGCAAAAAGATAGTATAAGATTGGGAAAAACACATGATAAAATGATGATTCCAAAATTTTGTCTACAGCAAATATTGTGTTTCAGCTGAATTGTTAGCTGACTTGTAGTTTTTGCTACTGTCTTGATTTCTTGAACGTCGTTCTCAAACTGCAGAAAGTTGAAATGTTGGTTTAGGTTGATCGGTTGTGCCAATTGATTGGGTGTTTGTAAATGTCAGCAATATATAACTGACCGAAAGTGGTTGGTTATGATTTAAAATTTATTTTGACTGACACAAATAACTGACCATAATTAAATGTGCATTAGTGATCGGTTTTAGCCTAGACGCCATGTAAATTGACATAATTGACCGTTTATAATCGACCATCCTGTTAAGAAGATGGTCAGTTTTATGTTTGAATGTGATCGATTATGTACTTCTTCGATCGATTTTCCGAAATCATATTGTTTTTAATTTTTTTCCCACCTGGTTTTTTGTTGATAGAGCTGATCAGCTTTGCACTATCAACTATGTATGCAATCTACAACCGAAAGTCAAAATAGGCCGGATAAAATTACAATAAGGAGCCACCTAGTAGATTAGTTGTCGGTTGAAGGTGTGGGCAGTTTCATATGATATTTTTTCAGTACGGTCTCTAAATTCATCTTTTTTCTTCCCTTTTTTTTTTTATTATTATAGATGATATATATTGTTCACAAAGTTAGGTAATTAGGTATCAATAAATTTTGATGGTTAAATTTTGGACGATTATATATAATCTTGTTAGTGATAAAAATTTCATAATCAAGATATTTTTTTGAAAGAAAGGGTGTTTTTTTTTTACTTAATTTCTTTTCCTCTTATTTTTAGGTATATACATAAAATGTAGTACTCATCACCAAATTCCTAATTTTTACGAGTTGGAAAAGCTAAAAAGGTTTTTCGGTTTACGAAATAATATGCATATCTATACTATTCTATTGAAACCAAAAGATTAAAAATTTGTTGGTTTGATTTTTGATTTAGTTATACTAATTATTAAAATAAAAAATATGTAGCAACTCAAAAACTAATTAATATTGTTAACATAATTATATTCCGATTAAAATTTCTTCACCCGCATTGAGATTCTTTTTGGACTCTTTCTTGTATTCTACTCGAACAACTTAATTATCCATTTTCTCCAAAGATTTTTTTGGACCTTTCTTGTACTTTACTTTACTTGAACAACTCAATTATCCATTTTCTCCAAAGATTTCACTACTACCAGTGTCAAAAAGTCTTATCACCCAACAAAGCCAATAATCAATTTATTGTTGGTTTTCGATTTTCGGTATGATCATCCTAATTATTAAATAAATAATAATATAAATGGTAATTAGTCGATTGCCATTTTCACATTTACTTTTAGTTGAAGATATTACTTTTTATAAACACCTAAAAACATCAATGGTACCATATCTTCCGATCATTAATATTTCCTTTCTAATTAAAACACGTTACCATTTTTATTTACACTCTAAATTTAAACTTATCAAATCTACTACAAAGGAGTGGAACTCATCTACTTTCGGTGATTTAGATTGTAAAATAAAGGAGCTCGAAGATAAGCAAACCATAGCTGACAATACTGGGGTCGATAGCAAATCGAAGGCAGTTATCAAAGAAAATTTGGATGATTTGTATAGCATCAAGGCCCGTATGCTATTCCAAAAATCTAGGTTACAATGGCAACTCAAAGGAGAGAAAAATACAAAGTTTTTTCACAAAATTATTGTTAAAAGGTCCCGGGTAAATCAGATTCTAGGATTGCAGTTTGAGAATATATGGTGCTCCAACCCAGATTCGATAAGAGCAGGTTTTTTCAAGTACTTCAGTACATTCTTCGAGAAGAAATCCGGCAACAGTATCTTTAATGTTGGACCTGGTCTAGTAAATCAACTTTCTTCTTTAGACAGTTCAAGGTTGGTTAACAACTTCTCTCTGCAAGAGGTGGAATCGGCTTTACATAATACAGACCCAAGCAAAGCCCCGGGCCCAGACGGTCTAAATGCAGGTGTTCTTAAAAAGTTGTGGCCTGTCATTAAAGATCAGGTAATGGAATTCTTCTATCAGTTTCACGATTCAGGTGCTATCCCAAACGGATTAAACTCTTCGTTTATTGCACTTATCCCAAAGCATCTGGCTCCTACATCCCCTTCTGAGTTTAGGCCTATCAGCTTAATGAACGCTCTGATGAAACTACTGACAAAGGTGCTTGCTACAAGGCTCAAAAGTGTTATGAATCAGCTGGTCTCAGAGTTTCAAGCTGCCTTTATCCAAGGACGCCAAATCACAGATTGCATTCTAATCACGAGTGAAGTTCACGCTGCCTAGAAGGCAAAGAAGTCTAAAGGCCTTATCGTGAAACTAGATTTCGAAAAGGCTTTCGATTCGGTAGAGTGGAGCTTTCTCTTTAAAATGTTAGAATGCATGAATTTCAACTTCAAATGGGTAGCATGGCTGCAATATATCTTTAATTCATCTAGAATTTCGGTGTTGGTAAATGGTTCCCCAACGGATGAATTCATTCCATCTAAAGGACTTAGACAAGGGGACCCCCTATCTCCACTCCTTTTTAATCTAGTAGGAGAAGTCCTTGCGAAACTCTTGGATAAAGCGGTTGCTAAGGGCATCTTTCATGGTGTTTATCTTCCTCATTCTAGCATGCAGCTCTCTTACTTACAATTTGCAGACGATGTGATACTTTTCATCAACAATGACCTGCAGTCAGTTAAAGGAGTTAAGAGAGTTCTTCAATGCTTCCAGCTGCTATCTGGCCTCAAAATAAACTTCCATAAAAGCAATCTCTACGGATTTGGAGAAGATTTGGAATCGCTTAATCAGTGGGCTAACCTACTGGGGTGTTCAGTAGGAAGAGGAAATTTCAAGTATCTGGGAGTAGAAATAGGTTTGTCTCCTAATTCTATCTCATATTGGTCTCCTCTTGTTTCAAAAGTGGAAAACAAGCTCAAAAATTGGAAGTCAGAGTCGATTTCGATGGCAGGAAGGTTGACACTTCTCAAAGCAGCAATAGATAGCATGCCAATCTATTGGTTCTCTCTTTTCCTAATCCCAGCTTCTATCTTGAACCATCTAGAGAAAATCAGAAGACAATTTCTTTGGGGCCATTTCTTGCAGGATTCACTCATATCCAAAAAACTGCACCTGGTCAGTTGGAACAAAATTTGCACTCCAAAACAGTCGGGAGGTCTTGGCCTAGTCCCCCTAAAATATAGGAATCTGGCAATGCTAGCCAAGTGGGTTTGGCGTAGCTACTCGGAAAGAACAGCGTGGTAGAACAAGGTTCTCTCTAGCAAATACGGACCCTCGTTTAATTACGACTTAGGCAGTCTGGATTTCAAAAGAGATTCTTCCTATCCAATTCAGAGCATTTTTCGATTGGGCTCAAATTCTGAGTTGAATGCTATAGTTAATCGTATCAACTTCAAATGGATACTCGGAAATGGTGAGTTGATTAATTTCTGGGAAGATTCTTGGAGCGCAGATGGTCCATTAAGGCATCAGATTCCTCGACTATACCGCATCACTAATCTTAGACACACCTCAGTTAAGAAATTTCTACTAAAGTGGTTCGAAGGCATAACCTCCTATTCGGTTCTTTGGAAAAGACCTCTGCTAAGTAGAGAAGAGGAAGATCTATCTACTCTGACTAGGATCATTTCTAACATCTCTCTTTCGAGTTCCAAGGACAAACTCTGGTGGAGTCCAGGCAAGAGGACCTTTATCACAAAAGTCTGCACTTCCCTATTGCTTCAAAATCATACTTCTAATCAGAAGAATAATAGACAAGTATGGAATGTTATCTGGAATGCCAAGGTGCCTCCTAAAATCAGGATTTTCCTTTGGAAATTAGAATCGCTAAGCATCCCTACGGTGCTACTGCTCAGCAGAAGAATTCAGAACTTTAGTTTGGGGTCCTTCTACCCCTGGTGCAGAGGGGTAGAGGAATCAATCCATCATCTATTCTGGGATTGCTCGTTAGAGAAATGGACGTGGGACTTCGTAGGTTCTTGGTGGAATATCTCAAATAAGTTTAACTTATTTCATGAATTCTCTCTCTCCAATCTATTCTTTCTGCTAAGCAACAAACAAGTAAGGAAAATCTGGATTTTAGTGATAGCTGCTGCTGTATGGACAATTTGGCTTGCGAGAAACGAGAATATTTTCAACAAGACTAGAGTTAACAGAGAAACGCTGGAATACCTAATCTTCACTAGAGTCAATAAATGGGGTGAGGCCTCTGATTTAATTAATTTTAGTAAGGATGCCCTTTGGAAAGTAAACCCTCAAGGCTCGATAGCAATTCATCTTCATGAAATGTCAGGTTCTTTTTGGACCTACAAATACTTGCAGTTTGAATTGGTTTGTGCAGTAGATGGTGCAGGCGTCACAGACGATACAGGTACGTTTCGAGGAGGAATATGGGGCAATATCAAGAACAGCAGAGGGTCTATATGCTACATTTTTTCTGGACCCAGCTCGTCTTCTACTAGTCTCGAGGCTGAGTTACAAGCAATATTGCATGTTGTGAAACTCTGGCTGGATGGATTTATCCCTCCCAAGAGATTGGTAATCTGTTCAGACTCTAGAGAAGCTATAAACATTTGCAAGTCGGGATATTTAAATGGGTTTCCAGTTCTTGTCAAGAATCTTAACATAAAATCGATCATTGGAGATTTTATTCACCTACACTTTGTCCCTAGAGACTTAAATTCAGAGGCAGATAGCTTAGCCTCTGGTGGGATATACAGGCAGTTTTTGCATGCAGTATGGATCTAACCAATATTCTCCTTGTTTGTCATAGTGTTACAGATGGTAAGGCAGTGTGTTTGCAGGTTTTTGTATCTCTTTGCTGTTCCATACCCTGGCGTATTTCTTTGCTGCCATCTTCCCTTTTCTACAGCAGCTGCTGGTAGTCTTTTTAAAAGAGTCAAGAGTTGTTCCGAGGCATTTAAAGAGTCTTCTCGCTGGTTCCATTTCGTTTGAATCGATCTGCTGTAAATGCCTCGCTTTTGAGCGTTTCTCAGGATTAGTTTGGCTCCCTTCATGTCATCTTGACAGAGTCATGGGCTTAGGAAGGTCATTCATTGTCGGATTCCTGCTAGGGATCTTTGGCAGGGGTGTTATAGTGGATTCCCCTTAGCTTTTATTATCTTGCTAGCATCTGGTTTTTTAGACTAGGTTGCTTAGTTTTTAGCAGCTTTGGTTCTTAGCAGCTTCTCACTCCCCTACTCTTGCTGGTCCTGTTTAGTTGTAGAGCTTCTTTCTTTTTATGGTTTTAGTCGTAGGCCATGTACCTTCTTGTCTCTTCTTTGTAAGTTACCCAGGCTGGTCCTGTTTTTCTAATGAAATTGATCGGTTTTTCAAAAAAAAAAAAAATACCCAAAATATCATATCATATTTTCCAATTATTACTAAAATATATTAAAAATTTGTATACATTATTTATAATAAGAAAACATGAGTGTAATCCGTAAACAAGAGTATATTAAATTAAAATTAAAAAAAAATTAAAAAAATGATTATATAAAAACATAATTGTAATATTAAATAAAATTTATAACATAATAAAAGAAACCTGTGCATCACACATGCATTGAAAGTTTGTCGGTTAGCTTTTCGGCACCATCTTCCTAATTATTAAAATAAATAAATAAAATAAAATAATTAATGATAATTAGCTGATTGTCTTTTTTAATTTAAAGACATTTACTTTTAATTGATGATATTACCTTTAATAAACATTAAAAATATCGTATCTTTCCATCAATAATATTTTTTTTCTAATTAAAACACGTTAACTTTTAATTTAAAACATTATAACGAATAATGACCGTTAGATTTTTAGTAAAAAATTAGAACCGTTAGATCTAATGATTAGATATATTAAATGATTTCAGTATTTTTTGTGGTGTTTGATAACGAATTCATTGCCTACAGCTTCTTTACTCAACTCAAGATTAAAGGATACTTGTGTATCGAGTATTTGCAAAAGGTGTCTAAAGGAGGATGAATCTCAAGATCATCTGTTTTGGGACTGTATTGATTCCTCTTGGATATGGGATTTCATCAAAGGCTGGTGGAACCTAAATATATCAAAAGATAGTTGTTGGCACTCAATAACTTCAATCAAAAGTCCTTCTCTAAGGATGGCATGGGGAATCTCAGTGTCCGCAACTCTCTGGTCCATCTGGCTGCTCAGAAATCAATACGTCTTCGAGGGTAAGAGACTTGGAAAGAGGAGCGTTCAGTCACTCATAAAGTTTCGTGCTCACAAATGGTGTGAAGTATCAAATCTAGTCGACTCAGAAACACAAAAAATCTGGGAGATAAACCCAGGTGGCTCGGTCCTCCTTCACAACAAAACGATGATGAAAAGCCTGGTGGATGATAATGTGGATTTAGTAGGATTTATAGATGGATCCTGGAAACAAAGTAGAGACGGTTCGAAAATGGCAGGGATTGGTGGTTTTTTGCAAGACAATAGAGGTAATCTACTCTTTATTTTTTCTGGTCCATCATATGCAGAAAACAGTTTGGTTTGCGAAGCTGAGGCTTTAGAGTTCCTATTAAACCATATATTTGGGAGTCACTGGAGCACAAGATATGTAAAAATCTTTACGGACAATTGGGACTTGGCGAATGCAGTTCAAGAGTTCAAGTTCACCAAGAAATGGTCCTGGTTTGTCAGTCCAAAATTGCAAAGCCTACTGGAAAATAGGGAGGTTCATATTACTAGAATTAGTAGACTTCTTAATGATAAGGCTGATAAACTCGCAGGGGAAGGGGCTTGTAAAAAGAGTGTATGCTTCTCTTGGTGCTAGTTGGTGAATCAAATAGGATTGATCTTTTATTACAGTCCAAACAAATCATAAAAAGGCAGGAAGCTTTGTTGCCTGGTGAAGGAACCTGGTATGCATTTCGAGAGAGTAATCCGGTAGATGCAGTGGTAAATGATGGTTCTGTGATGAAGAAATGGCGTGAACTGGAATTAGTTTCTGCATTTTATGGAGTTGAACCGTCAATCTGAGTCTTTCTATCAATATAGTCTATGAAATACAATGTGTTTAGTTTTGTTTAGTGTACGGCTTCATGAAGTGGTGTAGTCTCTGGTAGGTGTCTTGTGTTTTCTTCCAGTGGTGCTGTGCTGTAGACCCTGATGTACCCATTTCTATTATGATTAATCTTTTTGCTTTTCCAAAAAAAAAGATATATTAAATGATTAAATTAATTTACTAAAATTTCAAGATTCGAATTTCTTCAACGACATATTTATTTTAAAATTTTTTAATATAAGTTTTAAACCATGCGTATCATTATTTAAATTATTTAAATTAAAATTCAAATAAATTATTAAAAATAATGATTATATTAAAATGTAATTGTAAGGAAAAAAATCATTACATACCAAAATAAATCCGTGCATCGCACAAGTTATAAGCTATTTTACTATATATAAAATTTAGAACTATATGTAGGGTTGTCAATGGACTGGAGTTCCGATCCAATTCGATCCAAGTCCATATAACCGGATATGGATTTATCAAAAATTAAATCAATACAATAAAAATCAATCCGATTAAAATCCGATCCATTAAATATGAATATGGATTATGTATGTTCCGATTCATCTAAAAACCGATCCGATTAAATATGTATACAATTTAATATATATTATATAAATACATATAATAAGTTTATATTGATTAAATAGTAGATGTCCAAAACCCTAATCCCTTTTCTTGTCGTGCATTTTTTTCACTCATGAGCGATTGCTAGTATATATATTCTAAATTTTTTACTCAAAACCTTTCTTGTAAATCTAATCCAATAATTTTCTGGCATGTTTCAGAAATACATTCTTACAAAATGCATTAGTACTACTGTCCAGGATACTTTATATATATTGATTTTATTAACTAAAGGCTCTTCCTTTTCTAGTTTTCTTTATATTACTTTTTTATTTGATGTTTAGATGTAAATTATATGCGTATTGTCATTATAATTGATCAACAACTATATAGTCTAATGTTAATTTAGTGTTTAGGTTGTATGTATTAAAAAAGTGTTAATCTCATGTTTTAAATTAATGAATAATATTATTAAAGAAATAACTGAATTGGATAATCCGATCCGATTATCCGTGATCCTAATAGAGCGGATATGGATTGAGTTTTAAAATATTCGGTACTTGATCCGATTCGATCCAATCCAAAAAATTAAATGAATTTGGACATAAATTTATGATGATTCGGTCCAAACCCGATCCATTGACAGACCTAACCATATGACAAATTAACGATTCAAAATCTGGATGATCAAACTTAAAAATTGTAAAATGCATTTCACATCACGTTATCTCACATATATGACAGATTCCGATCTGTAATAGGAAAAAAATGGCTTTACGGACTTATTTTCGATAAGGGTGGTGATATTTGCACACACTAAATTTATTTGCACACCCTAAAATGCTTATTTGACCATATTGCCTTTATTTTATCTCATATTGTTCATTTTGTCCTTTGATTCAAGCATTTGCTCAACTAAAATCATATATTTCATTTTTTATTTGATTACTTCAAATTGCATTGTGAATATTTATTAAATTTTCTTATATTATTATGTTATAAAAATATAGGCAAATGTGATATTAAAATTTTTAAATTATTTTATAATTTTTTAAAAAGATTTAGTGAAAAAAATAAAAATGTAATACTAATTATCAAAGAAAACATTAATTCAAGTAAAATATTATAAGATAATAATATAAGAAAAATCGGAAAAGAGCAAAACACTTGATATGAAACAAAGACTAAATATGAGAAAACAACATAGGTATAGGATATTAAATAAAAGTTATTTAAATACAATTTATTTTGTATCACGCGAAAACAACATATGCAATAAAATTTGAACAATTTAAAGAATTCAAACAATTTAATGCAAAGAAGAAGATAAAGTATATTATGATCAAATATAATTAAAGGGTGTGCAATCATCAATTAAGGGTATGCAAACTTTCCGTTTAACCTACTATATTATGGAAGGCATCACTGCACTTTCCATTTTTTCTCTTTTCCCCATCTGTTAAAAAAAAATTCCGTCTATTTAACTAACGGACTGCTGAGTTGGCCACACCAGTCACCACTCCACGTTGGCCACATCAGCAAACACAAAACCCCTAAATAAAACCCCTGAACTCTATTTTCTCTCTCTCTCTCCCTCGGCTCTCTCTCTTTCCTTCATCCCTTCTTCCTCTCATCTTCACTGCCATCTCTCTCTTTGATTTGTTGTTTATTCAGTGATTGTGATTGTTTGTATAGCTTCTAGAGGTTCTAAGGAGTCTAGATATGTGGTTAATTTCATCATTCTTTTCCTAATATGGATGATTCAAAATTCTAGGCTTCTTGAGTATGAAATTGGGCATTTCCATTTGGTTGATTGTTCATTCATTTTGATGATTTCATTAGTTTGGTATGATGAATTACAGTCGATTTAGGTAGTTAATTTCAAGCTTTGTGTTTGATTTTGTATCACCACGATTGGTTTTGTTTTCGCTGGACTCGCCGGATTTAATGGTGAATCCGTCGGAAAAGGTCTGTTTTGGTCAGTTTGGCCGGAGTTTTGTTCGTGTTTTAATGGGAAATTGTTGCCCAGTTGTTGGGCAATCTATAGGCATCAGTTTTGTTCGTATATATGTATATATATATATATATATATATATATATATATATATATATATATATATATATATGTATATATATGTAATCAATTGATTTATAAATATACATAAATGTAGCATCACAAGCTTCAGCTTTTATCAATTTTTTGAAACCCTATTATTCGAGATTCCAATAGCAGTGATACATGAAACAAGTGGTAGCTTTAGAGAAAGACGACGGAAGCAAGCTTGGGGTAAGGCTGAAGATTTGTTGAGCTTGTGGAATAAATGGTGTTGCAATATATACCTCAATGTAATGTAAATCACTTTTTCCCCCATTTTTATCCTACTAAACCAAATCTCCAACTACGCAAGTCCGAGATATATCAGGGTCATTTCGCTGGGCTCCATTTCTTGCTTTGCAGTCTTCAAACTTGATTTTGACTATGCTTCTGTTGCTATCAAAATACAGAATGAAGAGTGTTCCCTTGGTTAATCTTGGGGAAGGAAAGATCGAGAATATTATAACCCCGTCCGCTGTTATTCACATGTGTTAAAGGAATGTGCTGGTCTGCAATGGTTTGAAGGTTGGGGTAATAAGAAACTTTCAGAACTTGCATTACTTATGGGCCAGGCACTGCACTGTAATTTAAAGTCGATATTTTGGCACATTTTATAATAGCTTTTATGAATTTTAATAAAAAATCATGATTTTTATTTCAGTTTTTATAATTTTGGAAAAAATTGTAATTTTTTACGATTTTTTTGAAAATTTTTATAATTTTTTTTTATTTTTTTTGAATTTTTTAAAGTTTTTATATAAAAAAATAGGGTTGTGCTGATGTGGCGTGTATGTAGCAAGGTGACTGTGCATCCCAGTCATCAATTTAATAGTCAAACAAACGAAGAGAATTTTTGACTGACGACGGTAGGATAAATGGAAAAAAAAAAAAAGAAAGTGCAGTGATGCATTCGATACTACAGTAGACTATACGAATATTTCACTATAATACGGTAAGTAAATTGACCTTTTGCCCTCTAGAAATGTGTATCTTTTACTATACATTTCAAAGTATATTTTCGACATATGGAGTTCTATTTTGAATCCTCTAGCCGAGCCACTACGTAGTTACAAATTGAGTGTCATAAAATACACCTCTTATGAATTCATATTTTAATTATCAAATTACTTAATACATTTTGATTTATTTGATCATGAAATTTTAATTCGATTAATGGAAATGAGAAAAATTCTAATACATTTTTATTCATTTTAAAAATATAGATTTCTTTTTTTTTTTTTAAATTTTGAAATCTCATACTTATTTTCGTTAAGCAAATGAAATCACATGATGCATATGGAATTCGAACAATAAGAATCTATAATCTAAATAATGTTACGGTTTTCAAAATAGATCCATAAAATATTTTAAATGATAAATGATATCTTTTTATCAGTGTTGTAAAATAGAAGTTGAACCGATTCGAATTTAATCAAGTACTCAAATGAATATTCGAATGCTGAAAACGAATACTCGAAAAATCGGCTAAGTACTTGAATTTTGAAGATAAAATGGAATCGTACCAATTTTCGATTTTTATAACCGTGCTTTTTATCAACTAAATAGAATTCATACTAAGACTTCAAATCCGGCCATTACATTAAATCTATAAAAAAATAACTCACAAAATATAATAATTTAATGGGTTTCATGTGCCTGAGGATGACCTCAGGTTAGAACCCTGAGAATATAACAAATCTATACAAATTTTAAGGACATTTGTGTAAATTACTGATAAAAAATTTAGATTTACAAAACTGCCCCTACGGGGCCCCTTATTTTATATTTTATAAGCAATATTCTTATAACCTCATGGGAGATCCCTGAGGTTGTCCTCAGGCCCAGTTTTCTCTAATTTATATATACCTTCAAAATTTTCTTTGAAACTTCTAAAACTACTCTTTTTTTTTTTTTTTTTTTACGAAAAACTACTCTTTTAATTGTATCAATTTTAACTAAAATGTTATTCACGATCATATATGACGGTAAGATGTGATATTTTTGTGACCAGTGACCCTTTACCCCTCTTCCCATATCGAAAGAATGTTAAAAATAGTAATTTATTAATCATAATTAATAAAAATAATAATTATTAAATGTATTGATTATTTTTAATGATTAGAATACGCAATTGTGAATTGGATATTTAATTTGTATAAGATATCCATTTCACATATGGATATCTTAAAAAGTAAAAAAAGTTTATGCTATCCATTTGTGAATTGATATCTTATATATAATAATGATAAATGTGTATTATGTATGAACATTGAATTTACAAATATGTATCATATATAAATATTTGTAAAAAGATATTAAAATATTTTAATACTCCAATCAAGAAAGAATGAATACCTAAATATGATTTGAATATTTCAATGATTAAATTTACTAAAACTTCCTAAAAATGAATATTTAATTAAAAAAATAGATATTAGGCTTGTATGGCTGGACTTAAATTAAGCTCTTATGCACTTATTTTAGGTAAAAATTTCATATTTTGATAATTTATTTTTATACAATTATTTAATTTATGTTTGAGATTTTATAAATTGTAAAAAAAATAGAAATCTTTAACTTTGTCTTAAAATAAATTTTATTTTGAAAAAAGTTCCCTCAAACACCCCGTTATTCACATTCATCAACGTGAAACGTGAAAGGAAGAAAAACAAAAAGAAATGGAGAAAAGAAATAGGTTGATGGCTCTGTTATAGAAATCGACCGATTTTTGAAAAATTGCAGATAAATTGGCCAAAAATCGATTAAAATTTTGGAACCGATTCGGTCAATTTTACAAAAATCACTGATAAATCACCGATTTTTCAATTGAATCACCCGATAAATCGTAAATCGATACATTAATCGAATAATTCTGATTTTCGAAATCTAGCCAACACTCATGGATAGAAAAGAAATGAGGGTGACGCCTTTGTGAACGCAACCAAAACCCAGCTCATCAACCGTGACAACATTGCCCCTGTCACCTACACGACTTCATCCTCTCTTCCACCAACTCCTTTTCTTCCCAAGTTCCCAAACAATACATACACACACTTTTTTTTTTAATAATCATACTAACCTCTTTAACCCTCCATTTTCCTCATCTCTCTCAAGTCTTTGTCCATTTTAAGCATCTGGGCTTTCCTTAAATCTTGCTAAATCATCACAAAAAAAATTGGGTTTGTTCAATCTTGATTTTTAAATTTTTCTTGGGTTTTCTTGATTTTGTATGATCATGATCTTAGTTTATTACATTAGGTTTCTTTGATGTTGATCTGATTGGTTCTTTGAAAATTTGCTCATTCATTTCAGTTTTACTACTGCAATTCTCTCTCTCTCTCTCTCTCTCTCTCTCTCTCTCTCTCTCTCTCTCCCCCTCTCTCTCATGATAAATGGATGCAACAAGTTTTATATGGTGGATTGTTTAGTTTTATGTAATGGGATGTTCGCATAAATTTGTGTTTTCAAGAATTGTGGTTGTTGCTCATTTAAATTGAGCAAGGTGTAGCTGGCCAGCTTGTTGCTCATTTAACTTCTACTTCGGTGTACTATATCGATGATTGATTGTCATTTTATTTATAATAAAAAGGAAATTATAGAAAACAAGGAACATCTTATATCACAAGTAGAAAGAGGGGTTACGTTGTGAATTTTGTGCAATGGAGAATTTGACTGAACCTTCATCATCCATTAGCTTTACTTCGTCTTCGATAATGTCTAATGGCTCCACTAGCTACACTTTAACTGAGTCATCAGTCTCCGAGACAGTATCTAGTCTTCAAGTTGTGAGTTTAAATAAGCTTAGTGCTAGCTTGGAACAACTTTTGCTTGTTTCTACTAGTGATTATTGTGATGCCGAAATTGTCGTTGAGGATATTGCAATTGGAATCCACCGTTGTATATTAGCTGCCAGGAGTAAATTTTTCAATTCACTTTTTAAGAAAGATAAGAAGGGTGGTTCTGTAGAGAAGGAATGTAAACCAAGATATTGTATGAGTGATTTGTTGCCGTTTGGTAATGTTGGATACGAGGCCTTTTTAATTATCTTGAGCTATATGTATACCGGAAAGCTGAAGCCTTCTCCACCAGAGGTGTCAACTTGCGTTGATGATGGATGTGCCCATGACGCCTGCAGACCTGCCATTAACTTCTCTGTGGAATTGATGTATGCATCTACCATATTTGAGGTTCCAGAACTAATTTCACTTTTTCAGGTAGTGTTTCCTGTATGTCTTTTAATTTTCATCTATTATTTCCATTAAAGAGACTATACCCTCAAACTTTATAACCTGACCTCACATATTGGTAATGTAATTATATTATGAGAAAATTTTGTTTCTAAAGTTTACTTCCTAAAGGGTTGACTGAGGGTGCCTATGACTTAACAAGAGCAGGCAAATGTTGAGGATGAAGTTTTTGAAGATCGGACGAATCAGAAGTTCAGAACTCACAAAAGAAGAACTTAGTTTGTCCATTCTACACAATCTTGTACTTTACAGAACACCATCTAACTAATATAGTTAGGTTAGCTCTAGAATATAAAGACGTTTGAGATAAAGTATTACCAAGATGCTATGATGAGGATAATGAAGACTGGACTTATCATGTATAATCTGATATTCTAACTGGTATCATGTATTTAAAAAGTAGAGAGTTTACATTTGAAGCGTTTGGAGTTTTTTTTGACTCGCAAGTCAAAAAAAAAAAGATTGAAGGTATACTTCTGACAACAAGTTCCAAATCACAAATTGGGAGAATCTTAGCCAATTGGTTGTTTTATCTTATTGTCTGAGAACTTTCAACAGGGAGTTTTGGATGGGATTATGGGAAGTTTGATGACCTTTCTGAACAATCTTTCTATATGGTTGGAGGAATCGCAGAAGTTATGGCCAAGGCAGACAAATGACAAATGACATCTGACCTCTATACCTAGTCTTTCTGCGAAAATAATAATTTTGTTGAATGTTGGCTATGCATAGTGCCTGTAGTTTAATTTTTTTCTTTTTGAAAACCAACTGTATTGGGATTTTGCTCTTGCTCTTGCCTGCAGTGCATCTTTCCTTTATTTGCTGGCAGAAAGTTTAAATTGCTAATGGTGGCTAATTGGCAATGTTAAATTAAATTGTTAAATTGCTGATTTTCGGGTTTTGGATTTCGGGTATCCATATCGGATCTTTCGGGTTTCGGATTTCGGGTATATCCGAATCCGATCCGAAATCCGTTGGATCGGATTTGGATATTAATTTTCGGGTATTTTTCGGGTTCGGATCGGGTTCGGGTAGGATAAATATTTTCGGGTTTGGATATGGATATTGCCATATCCGAGCCTACCTGACCCGATTCCCATCCCTACTGAGAAGCATGTTTTTTTTGTCTTTTTTCCGCGATGATGATCTAATACTGGTTTCCTGTTGCAGCGCCGCCTGTTCAACTTTGTGGAAAAGGCTCTTGTTGAAGATGTCATCCCAATCATTTTTACCGCTTTTCATTGTCAATCAACTCAGCTTCTCAATCAATGTGTTCACAGAGTGGCACGATCAGACCTCGACAGCATTTCTCTTGAGAAGGAATTCCCATTTGAAGTTGCAAAGGATATAAAGCTGCTCCGTGTTAAATCACAAGCTGACAATAATTCCAGGATACCCAAGGATCCGTTGCGTGACAAGAGTATAAAGAGAATACACAAGGCTTTGGACTCTGATGATGTTGAACTTCTAAAACTTCTCCTGACCGAATCTGATGTAACTTTAGACGAAGCCAATGCCCTGCATTATGTCGCTGCATACTGTGATCCAAAAGTTGTATCTCAGGTGCTCAGTCTGAATCTAGCTGATGTCAACCTTCGGAATGCACGGGGTTACACAGTTCTCCATGTTGCTGCATTACGTAAGGAGCCATCAATTATTGTACCACTTTTGAGCAACGGAGCTTGTGCCTTAGAAACAACACTAGATGGACGTAGTGCTGTCAGTATCTGCAAGAGGTTGACAAGGCCAAAGGATTTTCATGCGAAAACAGAACAAGGCCAAAAGTCAAACAAAGACAGGTTATGCATTAATGTTTTGGAGCAAGAGGTGCACAGAAATCCAATGGCTGGAAATTCATCAAGGTCCACTTCAACCATAACTGATGATTTGCACTTCAAACTGTTATCCCTTGAAAACAGAGGTGAGTTGTTTGAAATGGTACTGTGTTCTTCCTGCTTTCATGTAAATATTATAAATTAAGTTATTCTCAAGTGCCCCGGGTGTAATAAATAATAAGTCATGTCATCGTGCCTTCTTTTATAAAACCAAACCAAGCATACCTGGTGTATTCCGCACGTAAAGCATGGTCTGGGTGGGTAACCTCTAGTCATTGGACTAGAGAACCACTGACAGCAACCATTTCTTTTTCTTTAATTTATGTAAACAGTTCTGCAAGTATCTTGCTAAATATGCTTCACTGCTTCAAATTATTACGTGCTACATAAAGATAGCAATGCAGTTGCTATCCAGCAAGAGTTTAATAGTATATGGCTGCACATAGATATAAATAGTTTCTTCGTCCCAACTCTGGTAAATATATAACATATGCAATTTCCACCAGAGTGTGGTCTTTCCGAACTTCTATGAATCATTTTCTGTTTGTGTGTATGTGTGTGTGTGTGCGCGCGCACACGAATGTATAAACTAGTAAAACTAAAATACACATGCACTGGCTCTGCAGCAAGTTTATTTATGTCAGTGTCGGATACTGATTGTAGATTGATGTACTGTTTATGATATATTATTTTCTTGCCAAACAAAATATAATCTATCAGTTTATTTATTAAAGATTATTTCATATCTAAAATATCATCAATTATTTTAAATGAATTATCTTTGCCTTACCGCAGTGGCATTTGCACGGTTGCTTTTCCCATACGAGGCCAAGCTAGCCATGGAAATTGCCAGGGCAGACACAACTTCTGAGTTTTCTGGCATTTTGGCATCTAAAGCTTCAAGTGGCAATTTAAGAGAGGTTGATCTGAATGAGACACCCATTGCACAGAACAAAAGACTTCTCTCAAGGATGGAAGCCCTCTCAAAAACAGGTAGTTAATATGTTTGATGTCCTACCAAAATCTCTTTTATATGAGTGTCAATTTTCAAGTTGTTCAGTTAACAGTCCCATGTGATACTACTATGGAGCTTTACCTTTTGAAAACTATTATGGAATCAGTTCGTTTATTATTCCTAGGATAGTTTTACCTTAAAACCGACAGAGTACATCACAGCTCCATTATTTGATCAATGATAAATACCTCAGTAACTCAGTTTTTGCCAGCTTAGACATTCCAAACCCGCTTTGTTGAGTCAAATAATGTAGAAATATAAGATTGATTTTTATAGGAAGAAAATTGTGTGGTCTGTTTTGTGCTAGTTTCAGATCTTATTGTCAAAAACAAAGAACTGACTTTTGATTTCATCAGTTGAGACAGGTCGGCGTTATTTCCCACATTGCTCAGAAATCCTAGATAAGTTTATGGTGGATGATCTACCTGATTCATTCTACCTTGAAAAGGGCAGTTCAGAGGAACAGGAAGTCAGAAGAAAGCGTTTCATTGAGCTTAAGGAGGATGTTCAAAAAGCATTTACCAAGGACAAAGCTGAGTTGGAGAGGGTTGGCTTGGGTTCTTCACTATCCTCACCTTCTGTTAAGCGGCGGCGTAGATATCAAAGTTAGAATATTTTGTTAACATATGTTAATCTGAATTTTTGACATACTTGACCTACTCTGTATAAACTGAGTTATCTACATAAAATTTCAATGCAAGATTGGTGGCTTCAGCAGTACAACAAAATACCTGCCTTGAGATTTAAACGTGATGTATGTTGAATGTGACAGTTACAAGCACCGCACCTTTTTTTTTTTTTTGCGAAGCAATCTTTTAATTGTTCTTTCCTAATAGTGGTGCTAATGCCAATATACAAGAACTTCTTACCAATTTATTTGGGTGAGCATTTGTTAGTAAAAGGGGCCAAATGGTCGTAACTCTTAACTGTTTTTAGAAAATCACTACCATGCTTGGAGAAGTATGAAGTCAATATATATAGTCCCTCTTGAGAGGGTTGTCGTTGTGTTCTTGAGAGGGTTGTCGTGTTCATAGAGAAGACTCTCCGCAAAGCAACCTTATCATCTAGAACTTGGACATTCCAAGCTATATAAATAAATTATTGACCAAAAGGAAGAACTAAAATCAAACAGATAATGTTATGTTTAGAGAAATATAAAACAGTATCACTGTTTTTGGATAAGATAAACAATTGCATTTACTAATACTATCAGGAGACAACAAAGTTCTATCACAGGCAACCTTTGAATGCTTCTGCCATTATTATAACATGAACAATATTAGGAAGAATCTGTGACTAAAGCAAGTAATTTAAAGAGAAGCAACTATAATTGTCACTAGTATATCTGTTCAAAACAGAGTTGGAAAGAGTTGATCTAGTCTATATTTAACGATTTTCTAAAATATTCCCACATTACAGGACCTTCAGGGTGAATGTTGACAAAGTTCTTAACAAAGCATGCATCTGAAGACACGAGCAATGTGCTCACTGATAGATTGGGCTTCGATGCACCTTGCTTCCTTAACCACGCATACATTGAAAACCTAAGTTTGATCCTGCCTATATCATAACATAGGTATGATGGATATGCCACAATAGATTCTGGTGGATAGCCTAAACAGCTTCTCAGACAATCAATCTTTTTTGCAAGAACCTCTTTTGACTGGTTCAGCACTGATGGAGAATGTTTGATCATACTTGACACAACATTGCAGTCCAAACCAGCTTGTACCAGGCAATCAAATCTTTCTTGTAAATGGTCTCCTCTACCTCGGAACTGTTTCCGGGCTTTCACCATTTCTTCTGTGTTTTCTATATAGCCTAAACTTAATAAAAAAATTGTTTTCTCCATATATTTACTTGGATTCTGGAGATTAGTCTGATTAACACTTGCTACTTTGGAAGCCAAACTGATCAACTTTGAAGTATCTTCCTCTATAATGTGACATAATGTAGCTTTATCAACTTTTAAACTCTTCAAAACAGTCCTGGGACCTTTCAGAGGATGTGAACTAAGTAAAGGCGTTTGTTCAGTCACAACTTTAGCAATTGCTTCGGTTTCCATCCCAATTTCAGACAGAAAACTTACTGCTTTCCAAAGAGTTAGAACATACTTTTCTGATAAAATTTGAGGATTTTTTAAAAACAACGAATAAACTTCGCCCATCTTGAGACCCAACTTCAGTAACCGGCAAACCAATATATATACCCTCTTCCCAGAACCCTCAAACAGCAACGATGGACTCGTCTGAAACATAAGTCCCATTTGTATGTCATCGTAACCAACATCGGCTAAAAATTTAATTGTGTAAAGCATCCTATTCCAATTATAAGTTTTAAAGTCAAATAGATAACCTCCGATCCAATCTGTTTCAAACCCCAACTGTTTAAGCTTTTCAAAAACCAGCACAAATTCAATGTTCACACTACCAACAAAAAGTGAAGGGCAACAAGTTACCAGCTTTATGACTGTAAGTCTGCTCAGTCCCAACTCTTCATACGCACCGAGTTTCTTGGCCAATATCCCATACTCATATCTAAATATTTCATTTGCCTCCTTAAATGTCTTTCCAATTTTACTTTGAGGAATTCCATAATCACAGAGAACATGGAAATTTTCAAGTAAGATGTGATCATCTCCGAGAAACAACAAGTCCCGCGGAAGCAAATGTTCCAATTCCGACCGACTCAAACCTAAACTCTCCAAGAAAGGCTCAAACTCATTAATTGGATTATAACGAAAGAACTTTGCTAAAGCTCGCGAAACATCCTGCTCATTGTCAACCTTACACAACAAGTTCTGAACAAACTGAGGCGAATTCTTACTAATACGCTCTGCATCCATGTAGTGAAACCCTCTAGTACAATACAAGTAATCAAAAAGAGCAACTTGTGCCTCCATTCTAGCACCCCTCGAGAACTTGGAAGTAACACCACAACTAGATGTTCCAACCGATTTACTCACACATTGTTTAGTCCTTTCTACAGACTCCGAATGTTGAAAACACAAGATTCTCACCGAGTTATATCTCGATAAAGGTTTCTCATACACACAACCAGGATTAAAAATCTTATGAATCTTGAATTGGGAAATCATTTCAAACACTAAAAAAACACCCTTCCTTCTATTAATCCTAATTAACACAACAATCTATGCAATCTAACTCAAAATAATCACATGGGTCATTCTTATTTTCAATAAAGATGCAAGAACTAAAGCAGATTCTTAATTGCAAGCTCAAGAAATCAAGTGGGCCAATCATATTATTATAGAAAAACAAGAAATGGTCTTCAAAATGAACATAAATTCAAGTACAAATACAGGAACTTTAGTACTCATACCTTTGTTGCTGACCATTTGCTTGGTATATGATTCTGTAAAATGCAAAATTAAAGCTTTGTTGATACAGTTCATAATATATGGGTGTGTTTCGAAATGATTTATTCAGGGATCGGCCACCAAAAACCCTAAATTTGTTTATATATCTAATTACTGTATGACACACTTATCTAATCCCTCCGTCCCGTCCAGTCCATTCGTTTCAAAACAGGTACCGACAAGTTGGATTTTAAGGATAGTTCCGTAATTTAATTTTGAAAGTTTTCTTTTTTTATGTAAAAATAGAATAATTCTATTTTTATACAAAAAAAAAAAGAAAAAATTAAAAATAAGTTATGGAACTATCCTTAAAATCTATCTTACAATCCAGAAAGTGACAAAAAATGTAAATAAATGGATGGGACGGAAGGAATATCTTATTAGAGCATCTCCAATGATTCCTAAAATATACTCCATCTGTCCCTCTCATTTCTTTACGGTTTCTATTTTGGACGTCTCTCTCATTTCTTTACATACCATAAATAGTAACTTTTAACAATAAAATACATTATTACATCCACTACTTCAATCCACTTTTTCAACACTTTACACTATTACACCCACTACTTCACTTATTTTAACAATAAAATCACTACTACATCCACTACTTCACTTATTTTAAGAGTTAAATGCATTTCGTGTACCTCAAGTATGCACATTATGCAATTTGTGTACTTAAACTATCAATTGTGCACTTTGTGTACCTAAACTTTATAAAACCAATCAGTTTGTGTACTTAACCTTTAAATGTGCACTTTGTGTACCTGAATTTTATAAGAACATTCAATTTGTGTGCCTGAACTTTATATACTTGTGCAAAATTTTATATTTTATATTAAAATTTAGAAAAAATTAATTAAAAATTAAAAGTAAAATATTAATATATTATATATAATTAAGAAAAAAAATAAGAGACGAATAATATATTGGTTTTTTTAACGACGAATAATTTTGTTTTATATTTAATTTTTTACAATAAATTTGTAACATTCATTATTGTAGATTTTTGGAGAATAATAGTAAATTTTATTTTATATTTACGCCAATTTTATAAAGTTTAAATTTTATGCAATAAAGAATGTTTCACATCAAACAAAAATTATTACTTTATATATATATATATAATTAATCTATTTTTTTATTTTTATATTTTAATATAAAATATAAAATTTTGCACATGCATATAAAGTTCGGGTACAAAAATTGAACATTCTTATAAAATTCAGGTACACAAAGTGCACACTCAAAGGTTAGGTACACAAATTGATTGGTTTTATAAAGTTCAGGTACACAAAATGCACAATTGATAGTTCAGGTACACAAATTGCATAATGTGCATACTTGAAGTACACGAAATACATTTAACTCCTTATTTAACAATAAAATCACTATTACACCCACTACTTCATTTATTTTAACAATATTCCTTGGTATCCGTGCAAAAAGGCAACGTAAAGAACCTTGAGGGATAGAGTGAGTAGTAAAATAATGGTTACTAGGGAACCAAAAAGCTGTTTTACTTCAATGGTAATCCCTATATTGTTTCCTTATATTTTTAAAAATAGTATTTAATTATTATTTTGAAATTTGAAATGCCAATAACTATATTTTAAGCAGATATAATTTAACGGACATATTCCAACAGCCATCTTTTATTATGTTTTTTTTAATTAAATTAAAAAATTTCATCGATATTCCAAAGTGTAATTTTAAAAAATATTAAAATTTTACAACAATTTATGTAATTTTCCAACTATTAATATATACTTTATTTATCATTTATTAAATTTTAAATAATTAACTAAACTAAACTAAACTAAAACAAAAATAAAAACGAAAACTAAACTAAACTAAACTAAAGCACACACAAAATGAATTATACACACAGTGCCACTATATATACATCGACATAAAGATGAACAGGGGCAAAGAAAGTGGGAGAGAAAGCCGGAGAGAGAAGATTAAGAGGGAGATATAGCGGGAGATAGAAGCGAGAGATGACCTGGCAATTATAGGGGAGTAATTTTGGTTCCTCACATGTAGGGTTCCATTTTCTCTCCCCTAAAATATATTTGTAAGGGGGAAAACAGTTGGAGGACTACTTTTGAAGCAAAACCCCTAAATATTGCCAGCTGGGTCAGATATAGGTAAGGGACCTTCCACCTTGGAGTTGCTCTTTCACAGACCCGGTTTCGATTCTCACCTCAGACAAGTCGCGGGCATTTAACCATTTATTTTCACTTTTTTTTCATTGTCACTTATATTAAGTGCCCGTTTGGCAATTTTAAGTTTCAACTTATAAGTTACTTATTTCGGAAAAAAATTCGTATTTTTTTAGGGAGAAATGTGTATGGGGAGTTTAATAATCGTTATCTTGCAAAAATAACTTACTTATTTCAGAAAAAAGTACATTTTTTCTAAATCTTTTCCATAATAAGTAACTTATTTCTGAAAAATAAGATTTCCCAAACGGGCCTAAGTAATCTAATTGCTCGATAGTATTCGATTTGACTTTTTCATGGTGAATTTAGCCAAACTTTCATTGAAAATTACAACCTGTTTATTTAAAAATTAAAGAAATTGAAAATATATTTTACAACAAATTAGATATATATTTTCAGTGATATATATTTTATAAAATTTTGTAATTATATAATGTATGTAATCTTCAATCACTGAAAAATCAAATCAAACATTTCAAATGGAATGGTGAAGTATAATTTAAATAAATTTACGAGTCATATATAATTATTAATATGTAAAAAATATTAATGTATTATACATTTTTAATAGATAATAAAACATTTATTAAATTAAAATATATATTTTTACTTGGGTGAAGGCCCAAAATAATCATTTTTGGGATAAATTTGCCCAAATTACTGATTCTAGAAAAGTTGACCCTAAATACCGACGGGATACGGTATTACGTGCACCGTATCCTTCAAATACTGAGTTTCGTGTGCCGTATCATCATCTGATACGAAGTTTCGTGTGCCGCAACATCAAGATACGGCGTTTGGTGTAACGTATTAGGCTAAAAGTTTAGTACCCCTGGCGGGGTCTGTAAGAGTATCAACATTGATACGGCATTTCGTGTGAAGTATCAATGCTGATACGGCACATCAAACGCCGTATTAGCTGCTGATACGGCACACCAAACGCCGTATTAGTTGCTGATACGGCACACGAAATGCCGTATTAGGCACTGATACTTCATACGAAACGCCGTATTAGATCGGTAATTAGGGCTAGACATGCTCAAATATGATTATTTTGGTAATTTTCTCTTTTTACTTTTCAAAATTATGATAATTTGTTTCACTAAAGTTTATTTATCACCAAAATTAAACAAATCTATGTAATTTTCTTTATATAAAAATTAATATGTAATTAACTACAACATACAAAAAGTTGTTGGGTATAAATTAATTCAAATGTTTGAAATTAGGTAAATACTAATGTAATGATCTCATCCACCAAAATATATTTTAAGGATATATAGGATTTGGTATTCAATAAAATATTAGGGCACAACTTATTATCTGTCAAGTACATTTGTATAAATTAATTTGTTTTTTTTCGTGTTTGATCGAGTTTTTCTTCTCAATACAGTAGAACCTCGATAAATGAATGTTCGATAAATTAATAACCTCGTCTAATAAATAAATTTCTTCGGTCCCAACTTGGTCCAATGGACTTAACGAATAATCTCGCTTAATACATTAACAAATAAATACAAATGAAGTATTTATAGGCCATATGTAAATATAAATAAATAATCACTATATTTTCAATAATATATTTTTATTTATATAATATATCATGAATACATTTCATCCAATGACTAATTTTCAAACACATTAATAAGTCATATTTTTTTGAAAATTGCCTCCAAAGTTGATTGTTTCTTTCCTCCCCCAAAATGCATCTGATCCTTGATTTTGTGTAAAGCATGCACCACTTTTGGAATATTTTGATCATGTTGCATCAGATAATTTTGTATAGTGACAATAGCTTGAAATGCTTTTCTCGAGGACACTTGTGGTATATACTTATACTATCATCGGGTTCGGGATCATTTGCCTCATCATTTAGTACAGTTTCAAAGTTTGCATAAAAATTACAACTACCGTGAGCTCTAGGTACATTTGAACTTAATATATACAAAATGATATAATTACAAAAAAAGTCTAAAAATATTATTTAAATGAATTATTATTCATTTATCGATAAATAAATATCATATTCATTAATCGATAAATAAATAATCTCGCCAAATGAATATTTTTTTTATCCCAAAGTTTTTCATTTATCGAGGTTCTACTGTATTTAGTATTTTTTTTCTTAAAAAAAGAAATAATAAAAAATGTGATTTTTTTAAGAATTTAAGAGAAATCACAAAAGGTAAAAATAACATAGATGAGTTAGTGACTAGCTTCACGGGTTTTTTTTAATATGTTATAAATTTTAATTTTATTTTATAATTATATTTTTACATAATCTTTATGTTGGGCCGAATACACAAAATATAATCAAATACTGTATGAGAGATTAACAAGAACACACTTTTAACAATTAAAAATTGTTTGGAATTAATAATTTCTCTCTCAGTGATGTAAAATATCACAGAGAACTGCTTAGGTTACAATGAATGAATATTTCAATGTTCGATACCCTTCTAGGGTTAACCTAACTGTATTTATAAAACATACAGCTACTGTACAATCATGAATTGATACTCCTATAATTAAGCTATACAATTGATATCAATCACGATTGCTACACATCTTCTAAGTCAACTCAATCTCTTTGATAGCTATTCAAACTCCAAAGATATTGCTTCCATATTTATCTTCAATTACTGTTGACTTGTAGATGCTTCTGTCAAACAGAATTTAACAAACTCTGTTGCTTCCATTAATCAGCATTTACACTTCCATCCGTCAGCGTTTGCGCTTCCACCCGTCAGCGTTTAAACAAACTCTGGCTGCTTCCAGCTTAAACTCTGATTTAACACTGTATCACTTAAACACTGATTAGTAATTACATCAATTATATTTAACAATCTCCCCCAACTTATTCATTAGCAAAAATGCACAAGTTAATGATAATTGATGATGTCAAAACAAAATAGACAAATGCGGTGTTTAACAAGTAATCAAAGTTTAAACTACTTACTTAAACAAAATCTACAGAAAAACAAGAAATTCTTACAGAGCATCTTTTATCAAATGGCCTCAAGATCTGGTGTCGTTCTGAGATAATCTATCAGCAATCTTCTCTCAGCATCCTCAAGTTCTCTCTGCATTATCTCCTTGATTTCCCTTAACACAGGATCACTCTCATCAGTTTGATAGATAGCAGATCTCAGATCATAAATTTTGTTTCTCCTCATATCATTTCCCAGTCTGATAAATTTCACTTCCTTTGATTGTGAGTTGAAATCAAGAACTGTAACACCCAGATCAGTTTTCAGCTTTGTAGTACCTTTCTTCATTTCAATAAGATTTCCATTACAATCTCTAGTTGTATTTCATGCCTCTAGTTGCCAAGTTATGAAGCATCTTCTGTCTAAGCACATTTGCAACTAACTCAGTTCTTCGATTCCTCATTCTGAAAAGATATAGAACATGTTCTAGTTCTTCCCAGTACTTCAAATCAAGATCAAACTCACCAATCTTGTATACTGTTCCATCAGACATAAAATACAAGAGAAAATCTTTTTCTAAACTCTTTTGATAGACCAACTATACTGACTCCAGTCTGTCTAAGCTTTCTTGAGTTACACCACGACCTGGAATAGCAGTGAGGAAGGATCTCTAGGACCAGTTTGTTGCCTTGAATCTTTATGTGAGCCCAGACCAGCTTTATTTCTTCCAATCTTTCCTGTTAAACCTTTTCCATCAGAAAAATCCATAGGACCTCCAGTCTCCGGAGTTTGTTCTAAAACTGAGGTTTTTCCAAAAACTTATTGTAATGTAGAAGATAAAGAGTTCTGCATAACTCGTGTAGCAACAGAGGTTGTGTTTTCTTTCTTCTGTACAACTTGTGTAGTAACAGAGGTTGTACTTGACTTCTTAGAATCTCTTTCTTCTTCCACAACTTTAGCTTTCAGTTTCAACTTAACTTCTGCTTCTGTTGGCTTTCTGGATACTTGCATCCTCTGATCAACACCAACATTCTCTTTAATCATAATGCCTTTAAGAACAGGCTTAGTACCTTTTACATTTTTCTTCAATTTGCCAGACTTCAAAGCCTTCTTATGTTCTGCTTGTAAACTCTTTTCCTCAGCTTGAATGTCTACAAGAGTAACTCCATCTTCATTTTCTTCAAGGAACAACTTAGCAGCCAATTCCTCATCAGTTTGTGGATTTGAAGATAAAACCAAACTCTGAGTTTTGGAAGTACCCTGAGTATCAGTGTTTACAGCATCAGAGTTTGATTTAGAAATGTTGCCAGTTTGGAAACTCTTATCAGTTGCCCTTGACCTTAGATTCCTCTGACTTCTTGCTCCTCCATCTCCTACATCATCCTTCTGAGTCAGAGTTTGAGACTGCCTGCATTTAGTCTTAGCATATCTCTCCCCCTTTTTGACATCATCAGGAATCAGAATTGAAGTAATTAGCTCCAAGGAGGTAGCAATAGAATCAACTTTTCCAGACAAGACATTCTGATTTTGTTCAATTTTGTTCAGTCTGTCAAACATTTCAGCTTGAGCTTTAGAAAATTTTGAAATTTTGAGTTTAGTATCAAACTCCAGAGTCATATTTTAGCCTTCAAGTCAGTTGTCAGATCAGTAACTGCCTTCTGACTATCATCAAGTCTGCCATACAGTGTTTTGACTTGCACCACTGTGGCCTTCAAACAAGAAAGAATGTCTGGATTTGAAATTGCTGTAGCAGCTTGTTTCACAAACTTTGCTGCTCTCTCTTTAGGAAATATACAATCTTTCTTGTGCCAGTTTTCAGAAAATTTAGCAAAGAATTCTGCTTCAACTTCATGTGATGTAGAAGGCTGAGTGAAAGGTGCATGCTTTGCATCAGTTTGCACAGGAGCACTTTGAAAAAAATCAGAGTCTCCACTTTCTTCAGCTTCAACTTCAACATTAGCATCTGGAATTGAATCAGTGTGAAGCCCCTCAGCATTCTCTGCAACATTATCCACAGTGTTTATAACAGGCTCAGCTGTATGCAGTTCAACATTCTCTGCAACAGCTTCTACAGTTTCTTCAACAACTTCAGCATTCTCTGCAAACTCAGCAAATACCTCTGCAACTTCTTCAACATGCTTAGCAGGTTGCTCTTCAGACTCAACAGTCTTATCAACAGCTTCAGCCAGAGTATCGGAGATTACATCCTTAGTTGCCTTTTCAACTTCTTCACCATGTTCAGAACCCTGGTGAGCATCAGAGAATATATCAGTGTGAGAAGCCACTGTTTCATCAAGAAGTACAGCAGGCTGATCTGCTGCACCAGTTTCTTCAGATTGAACAGGAAGAGAGGAAGTAGGAATATCAACAGGATCAGAGAATGGCATGATAGGATTAGCAAAATCATCCAAATAAGGAAAACCATCTCTGTTGTCCTCATCCATTGGCATATGTACTGGTGATTGCACAGCCTCTTCTTCAGTGTTTACCTCAACAGCAGGTATTTCTGTAGAAGGAACCTCTGGAGCTTCAACATTTATCTCTTCATCAGAATTAGAGATTACCAACTTCCTTCTTCTGTAGGTTAGCACCTCAACTGCTACCTCTTCTTCACCAGAAGATGACTCTTCTTCAACAACAGAAGATAATGGAGACCTATTAGCTCTCTCCTTCTTCTCTTTTCTGGCCCTCTTAGCCCTTGCCAAACTATGCCTGGAATTGTGAGCAGCATGCTTGGTTCTACCCCTACGTTTGGGTTGTTGGTCAGGTTGGGGTTGAGGTTGAGTAGGAGACCGAGGTTGTGGTTGAGATGATTGAGGTTCAGAGTTTAATGGTTCAGTGTTTAATGGTTCAGTGTTTAATGGTTCAGTGTGTAGTGGTTCAGTGTTGAATGGTTCAGTGTTTAATGGTTCAGGTAGAGTGGATGAAGGTTTAGGTTGTTGTGTAGTAGAAGTGGATACTGGGACTGAAGTGTGATCAGTGTTTTGAGAAGGTTGTTCAGGCTGTGGAGGTTCTTGTGGTTGATTTATAAAGTTTTGTAAAGCAAGAGGGTAAACCAGAGCAGGCACATCCTTATTTGTCAAGTCAGAGAAAATTCTCTTATTGACCCTAAATGGCTGAATCACATCAGCATCAACAATTTCAACATTTGACACACAAGCAGTAAATAGTATTTGACAGAATCTAGCAAAATACACAGTTCTAGATGCTGACAACCTATCACCTAAGTTCATCAACACAAGTCTTCCAAAATCAAAATTACTACCATAGAGTAGAGAATACCCGATTTGAAGACTATCAATAGGAATTGCATCCCAGTTGGTGACTTTGTTCCCGAAAGCCCATGTAATACAGTCGAAGAAGAAACTCCATTCTTTTCTCAACTGTGGCCTTTTCACTGATCCAAGTCTAGCCAAAGACCCTGAATATCCAATCTGCTGCAGCATATCTCGCAAATTCTTTTCAAAAGCAACAGCATACGAAGTGTGAATGTCAAAGCCCATGGTTTCTCTGACTGTATCTGGAGTGATAACATAGTCAGTTTCATCATACGTGAAAATAATAGACGGAGTCCCATTCTCTCCACCATCATCATAAACAGAGTTTTGCCAAAAGGAGGCAATTTGTGATGCAGACAGCGTTTGAGGTTCAACCAAAGCTTTACCAATCTCTGAATCGCGTAAGAAACTCTACATCAAATGAAAAGCATCTGGAGCGTTTTCATTGTTTAAATGAGCTGCATAATTGTTAGAAACAAACAAGAGACCAAGAGTATTGAAAGGTTTGGTTGCCATTATAACAATATGAGAAGATTACGAAGAAAATGATATGAGTGAAAGATGTTTGATGAAATTTGCAAGTGAAAAATAGAATATGATGTAACTGTGAGTAAAAAAAATGAGTGAATGTGTATGAGTGAATATGAAGAGAAAAGTTAAACTCAAACGTTTTAGCAGTAAAACACGCAACCAGTTACCATGTGTAGTGGGACACGATCATTGAAAAATGTGTGATTGGGACAGGTGTCACATAATTAACGAAATAGACGTGCATGATCAGTAATTACAACCAACATTACTGCTACTTTCTCTCTCTAATTACTAACAAAATTAAACACTTTGACACTTATCAATAGCTGTCAAAAACTCATTTTACCCCAAATTTGAAATCATCTGAAATAAAATATACCTTAGAGTATTTAGACAAAATCAATCAGCGTTTGTCAATTCTCCAACTTTGTTACTGTACCCTTTCAAAAACTGCACAAATGTGAATATTTGTGTGTGGATAGCAGAGTTTACAGATCCAATTTTTAGAGCATCTAATATTTCATAATATCCAGAAAAATAAATCAGTAAACACTGGATGCACAAACTCTAATAGTAAACACTAACTATATGATGAATGCTAAACTCTGTAGTAGCCTATATACAGAACTATGTATTAATCTATTACCATTGATGTCCAGAATATTCCAAGTAAGCACACAGTCTATAAAGACAAAAATATCAAGAAATAAATATCAATGCATCATTTAGTGATTACCATGCCATGGATATAAGAACTGACAGATCTCTCAAGTCACACAAGTGTTTAAGTGAAGTGTTTACACTCAAGTTCAATCAATAAAAGCAGATGCTACCATATACTTGGTTGTCCACCAAATTTACATTACTTTGAATACATGTATGCACAAATCAAAAGGACTTTGTTCAGGGTTGTAATGTGGTTAAAAAAATGAAAAGAAAGAAGAAAAAAAAATTGCTAACTGAACAGTATTAATAGAGCAAAGTGTCCAGTTGTACTGCAAATACATAACTGTATATGATAATCAGTATATATACCTTTTTTTTTATCCACTAAATGAACTTTCCTTTACAAATGAATTCCCAACTATTTGCACATCAATCCCCAAATAAAATCAAGCTGTTCTTGAACAATCAGAGTTTAAAAAAAATAAAATAAAATAAAAAGGTTCAAAGGGGTTCACTAAGGGTTTGAAAATTTATTGACAGTGTTTGGTTAAATGTGGTAAATCCTAGTGCCTTTATCATTTTCATGCACACACATACCATGCAGTCTCAAAATGGTTTAAAACAAGTTCTAGAGCAACATACTTACTGATGAACAACACACAACAATAAAATTTGATTGATATAAAATGTATCAATCACTGATAGGCTCAAAATCTCACAGGGTGTAAGCATGCTTCAGTGCTCACCAAAATTAACAGAGACATATCTCAGGTTTATAAATTTTCACAAGCACAAACAAGGAATTATCAAGTACCATGTGAATTTCTTTGGGAATATAGTATCACTAACAGAGTTTAGGAGTCATCATTATCAGAAATTATTCATGAGAGGCAATGCACACAATATTTACAGACTAAGAGTTTAGGATTAATGAACTAAGAGATGCTATAAATATGAAACAGTATCAAGCTTGTGTTAAATTTCTGTACAGTCTAAGATTAGATCACAGATAACTCAGAAAGATTCATGATTAATAACTGAAAATCATGCTTCATACATTTTCTTCATTGGTGAGTATCTCAGACAATAACATTATCAGAATTAATCAGAGTTTATCCAGCATGTTAACAGTGTTTGACTGACAAAACATGCTAACAGAGTTTGACATTCAAAGAATAGAGTTTACATAGCAAAGTTTAAAAACTGAGTTCACATAGCATTTAACACATCACAAAAACATAAGTAATGCATTACATAAGTGAAATTTGAGTCTAACCAGTATCTCTAGTCAAAACCAGAGACCATTCCAAGTTCATTTACCAGCCTTGTAAATATAGCTTCACTCAATGGCTTGGTGAAGATGTTTGCAAGCTGTTGGTCAGTAGACACAAAATGAAGCTCAATGTTTCCTTCCTCTACATGTTCTCTGATAAAGTGATACCTTATGCTGATGTGCTTGGTCATTGAATGTTGTACTGGATTACCTGTCATAGCAATAGCACTTTGATTATCACAGTAAATAGGAATCTTACTGTACCTCAATCCATAATCCAGCAACTGATTCTTCATCCATAGAATCTGTGCACAACAGCTACCATTAGCAATATACTCTTCCTCAGCTATAGATGTAGAAATTGATTTATGTTTATTACTGTACCAAGAAATCAGTCTGTCACCCAGAAATTGACAGCTTCCATTGGTGCTCTTTCTATCTATCTTACAGCCTACAGAGTCTGCATCAGAGTAACCAAGTAGCTTGAAATCTGATTCTCTGGGATACCATAGACCTAAAGTAATGGTGCCCTTGAGATATTTAAAAATTCTTTTCACAGCCGTGAGATGTGGTTCTCTGGGATCAGCTTGAAACCTTGCACAGAGACAAGTTGCATACATGATATCAGGTCTACTTGCTGTCAGATAAAGAAGAGACCCTATCATGCCTCTGTAGTTTGTCATATTTATTGATGCTCCTGTATCCTTATCCAATTTAGTTGCAGTTGCCATGGGAGTTGATGCAGATGAGCAATCAAGCATACCAAATTTCTTGAGAAGATTCCTGGTATATTTTGCTTGATTTATGAAAATCCCATCATTTGTTTGCTTTACCTGTAGGCCTAGAAAATAACTAAGCTCTCCCATCATACTCATTTGATACCTGGACTGCATTAGCTTGGCAAACTTTGTACAGAGTTTATCATTAGTAGACCCAAAAATTATGTCATCAACATATATTTGAACCAAAAGCAGATCACTACCAGATTTAAAGTAGAACATAGTTTTATCAATTGTACCTCTATGAAACCCACTTTCTAGAAGAAATTGAGCTAGTGTCTCATACCATGCTCTTGGTGCCTGCTTAAGTCCATAAAGTGCTTTATCAAGCCTATAGACATAATCTGGATATTTGTGGTCCATAAATCTTGGTGGTTGTTCAACAAAGACTTCTTCTTCAAGTTTCCCATTCAGAAAGGCACTTTTCACATCCATCTGAAATACCTTGAATTTCTTATGAGAGGCATATGCTAGAAACATCCATATTGCCTCCAACCTTGCAACTGGAGCAAAAGTTTCATCATAATCTATTCCTTCCTGCTGTGAATAGCCTTTTGCCACAAGTCTGGCTTTGTTTCTTGTAGCAACCCCCTCACTATCAGTTTTGTTTCTGAAAACCCACTTAGTACCAACAACAGACCTATTGTTTGGTCTTGGTACAAGTGTCCAAACTTCATTTCTTTCAAATTCATTCAACTCCTCCTGCATTGCTGTTATCCAGTCAGCATCTTGAAGAGCTTCTTCAATCTTCTTGGGCTCAGTTGGTGACAAGAATGCATGAAATAGACATTCATTTGTTGTTGCACTTCTTGTCCTTACTCTTGCATCTGGATCACCAATAATCAAATCAGGTGTGTGAGATTTGGTCCATTTCCTAGCTGAAGTAAAATGACTTCTCTCAGAGTTTGATCCTCCCCCTCGATCCATGTTCTCCTGATTTTCTTGATGTCTTTCTTCATTCTCTGAGGCTCCCCTGAATGTGATTGCTCAGAGTTTGAACTATCAGATTTTGGACTTTCAGAGTTTGAGTCATCAGAATTTGATCCAGATTTTTCAGATGATTCACTATCAGATTTTGAGTCATCACTTTGAAGTGATTCTTCATGCTCCCCCTCAACTTGTTCTTCTCTAGTATGTGGTTGAAAAGTTTCTTCAGTATTTACCAGTAGAGGTTCAGAGTTTAGCTCAACAGAGTTTTTCAGATCAGCTTCATCAGAGTTTACTTCATCAGAGAATAATTCTTCATTTTGAAAATGCAATTGATCATGTTTATCTACATCTTCAAGTCCAGTTATTTTCTTGCCATCAAATGACACATGTATAGACTCCATGATCACTTTGGTTCTCAGATTATAAACTCTGAATGCTTTGGTTGACAGTGGATAGCCAACAAAAATTCCTTCATCAGCTTTTAATTCAAATTTATCAACTGTTCAGGATGAGTTTTCAGCACAAAGCACTTGCACCCAAAAATATGAAAATATTTCAGGTTTGGCTTCTTTTCCCTCACCATTTCATATGGTGTTTTTCCATGCTTGTTGATCAGAGTGGCATTCTGAGTAAAACAGGCAGTTTGAACAGCTTCTGCCCAGAAATAGGTTGGCAACTTTGCTTCATCAAGCATAGTTCTGGCAGCTTCTATTAAGGTTCTGTTCTTTCTTTCAACTACACCATTTTGCTGTGGTGTTCTAGGTGCAGAAAACTCTTGCTTCACTCCTCTGTCTTTGCAGAATTCTTCCATTGTTGCATTTCTGAATTCAGTTCCATTATCACTTCTGATAATCTTGACTTTTTGTTTTGATCCTTTGTCCAGTTGCTTTACATGCTCCATCAGAGTTAATGCAGTCTCATCCTTCTTTGCTAGAAAATACACCCATGTATATCTGGTGTGTTCATCAACAATGACTAAAGCATATTTCCTTCTTCCAATAGACATCACATTTACTGGACCAAAAAGATCAACATGTAGAAGATGATAAGGATCAACAATTGAAGATTCTGACTTGCTCTTGAAAGATGACTTCCTTTGTTTGGCCTTTTTACAGGAATCACATAGGCCATCAACATTTAATAAGGATTTTGGGAGCCCTCTAACAAGATTCTTTCTAATCAGCTCATTGATGTTGTTCAGATTCAAATGAGAGAGTTTCTTATGCCATTTCCAACTCTCTTCACTAGACATTCTTGTTGACAGACACACTGCTTTGCCATCAGAGTTTGTTGACAACTTTATCTCATAAATGTTATTATGCTTGTGTCCAACTAGAACAACTTTCCCTGTAGATTTACTAATGATTTCACAGTATTCAGGCTGAAAATCTACATGATATCCTCTGTCACAGATTTGACTCACAGATAGCAGACCATGCTTGAGTCCTGGAACCAGAGCTACATTTATGATGATGATACTTCCAAGATTGATATTGCCATATCCCATAGTATGTCCTATGTTGCCATCTCCATAGGAAACTTTTGGGCCAGCCTTCTCCACATACTCTGATAGCAGGGCTTTATTTCCAATCATGTGTCCTGAACATCCACTGTCCACGACTAGGGTACTTTCCCTGGTGCCCTGCAATCACAAACAATTACTGAGGATTGGTTTTAAGGATCCAGACTTGCTTTGATCCTTTGGCTTTCTTAACTTTGTTAGCTTTTGCAGCGGAATGCATATTATCAAAGTTTAAGATAACTTTATCAGTGTTTACACTTGCAGAATTAACTCTAACCCATTTCAAATTTGGCTTGGGTTCATAGTAATTATGATAAATAGTATGATAATCTTTACAAGTATAAATAGAATGCCAAGTACTTCCACAGTGTTTGCATAAAGTCTGTGGTCTAGTTCTAACATTTTCTTTCTTTACTCCAGAATTGGAAGGTAAAGAATTAATGTCTTTATTTTTCCTGTAAAAGCTAGCAAGATGGTTAGTACTACCACAGTTATGACATGTCTTTCTAGGAGCAAAAGAAGCAAGCATTGGATATTTACCCTGAGAAATGCCTACTTTACCATTTCTATTCTTTCTATACATTTTCTGTTCCTCAGCGGATTTTAACTCCTTTAACTTATGCTTGAGTTGTTTATCTGTCATTAAACCAATATTAACCTGCTTAACACTGGTTTTTACTGGTTCTCTTTTAACAGCTTGTTTTCCACCTTCAAACCTAGGTTCTCTTACTCCATTAACAAATTTTCCAAATTTCTTAGGTGGGAGTGGTGGTCTAATCTTGATTTTATTCTGAAACATAAGTTCATCTTCCTCAGAATAAACTAGACCAACAGTGTCAGATTGAAAAACCTCTTGAGTGTCTTTTCCAGAATCAGTCCAAGTTTTAATTATGTGATTTGCCTTTTCCAACTCAGATTCTAGTTGCTTATATTTTCCTAGCAAATCCTGTTCTAGATAGACAACATCATCTCTTTCTTTCTAAACTTGTTGCATGTTTTCAATTTTTTATTCAACAATTTTATTTCTCTCTTTAAGTTCAGAATTCTCAGACTTTATTCTCTCATTTTCTAAAGTCTGATCCCTATAACTAATATGCAATGCCTTAAGATAAATTCTCAATTCAGTTATATTATCAGTATTATAGGCATAGGTAGTAAGGGGTACCTTGTTTTCAGAGGTTTCAGAATCTGTCTCAATAGAAGCCATGAGAGCATAGTTGATTTCCTCATCTAAATCTGAAGTGTCTGCCCAATCTCTACCTTTTGTGATAAGTGCCTTTCCAATTTTACCCTTCTTGCATTCAGGAGCATAGTGACCCATCTCCTTACACTTGTAGCATTGAATCTCAGACTTGTCTTTCTTCCCAGATTGGGTATCCTTTACCTCAGACCTCCTGAAACTCTTTCTGTCTTCATTTGAATCTCTAGAAAACCTTTTTCCCTTCTTGAAGTTCTTGAAACCCATTTTCTTGAAAGTCTTCACCATTAATACAGCCATTTTCCTCATTTCTTGTTCATCATCCTCAGAGTCAGATGAATCAGAAGTGTTTGAATCACCATCAGAGTTTGATGATTCGCTTTTAGAATGAATGACTAAAGCCTTTCCTTTAGTTTTCTTCTTCAATGGTTTCTCTTCAACCTTAAGAGCAACTGACTTTAACTTCTTGCTTGATCTCCTGTTTCTCTGCTCCATTTCCAATTCATGAGTTTTGAGTAGTCCATAGATTTCATCAATCTCAGTATCAGCAAGATCATAGTTATCTCTAATAGTGGTTGTTTTCACATCCCACTTTTCAGGTAGAGAAAGAAGAAACTTGAGATTTGAGTCTTCTAGATCATACTCTTTGTTAACCAATGACAGATCATTGAGCAGTTTACAGAATCTGTCAAATGTTTGTGTCATGGTTTCTTCAGATTTAGCCTCAAAGTGCTCATACTCTTGAGTGAGTATGTTTCTTATATTATTTTTTATAGCAGCCGTTCCTTGACACCTAACTTCAAGTGCATCCCAGATTTCTTTTGCAGTAGTGCAGTTAATAACCTTATTAGACATAGAATTGTCTAAAGCACTGTGAAGTAGATGCCTAACTTTTGCATCCTTAGCAATAGATGACAAATATTCAGGAGTCATGTCCTTCTTCTCCTTTGGAACTGTTTTTGCTTCTTGACCAGCAGTTGCAACAGATAGCTTTGTAGGTTTATGAGGGCCTTCATAAATCCTGTCAAGATATTCTGGATCTGTAGCTTCCAGAAACATAGTCATTTTTACCTTCCAGATTGCATATTCTGATGGTCTTAGAATAGGAACCCTAATTGTTTCATAACGACTCACAGTTGTAGGAGCCTTCTCAAAACCTGATGGAGGAGGAATCTCTGCCATTGATTATTGTGTGTTTGGATCTTAAACTGTAATAAAGTAACAGATTGGCTCTGATACCACTTGTTAGGCCGAATACACAAAATATAATCAAATACTGTATGAGAGATTAACAAGAACACACTTTTAACAACTAAAAATTGTTTGAAATTAATAATTCCTCTCTCAGTGATGTAAAATATCACAAAGAGCTGCTTAGGTTACAATGAATGAATATTTCAATGTTCGATACCCTTCTAGGGTTAACCTAACTGTATTTATAAAACATATAGCTACTGTACAATCATGAATTGATACTGCTATAATTAAGCTATACAATTGATATCAATCACGATTGCTACACATCTTCTAAGTCAACTCAATCTCTTTGATAGCTATTCAAACTCCAAAGATATTGCTTCCATATTTATCTTCAATCACTGTTGACTTGTAGATGCTTCTGTCAAACAGAATTTAACAAACTCTGTTGCTTCCATTAATCAGCATTTACACTTCCATCCGTCAGCGTTTGCGCTTCCATCCGTCAGCGTTTAAACAAACTCTTACTGCTTCCAGCTTAAACTCTGATTTAACACTGTATCACTTAAACACTGATTAGTAATTACATCAATTATATTTAACACTTTATTTTCAATAATTATTTTAATTTTAATTTGATATAATTTGATTAATAACATGCATGGTTTGAAACATATGTTATAAATGATTTTGAATCTTGAATATTTAATAATGTAATTGAATTATATAATTTATTTTATCATTAGATCTAATGGTTCTTATTTATTATTAAAAATCTAACGATCATTATTGGTTGTATAGTTGATAGATAACATAAAAAGGTAAGCTTTACATGAAAAAGGAAATTGATTAGTTATTTATAATTATACTTTTTTATATCTTTTAATATTTGGCTTTAATATAGTAGTATAGATAAAGATATAGTAAGGATATTTAAGTAAAAATTTGTTAATATAAAAATCAGTGTGATGCACGGGATTCTTTTGATATGTTATAAATTTTAATTTTATTTACAATTATGTTTTTGTGTAATAATTATTTTAAATAATTATTTTAATTTTAGTTTGATATAAATTTGATTAATAACATGCATGATTTGAAACTTATATTACAAATTTTAAATTAAATATTTTGTTGGCAGAATCTTAAATGAAGTAATTGAATAGTAGAATTTCCTTTTAGATCTAATGGTTCTTATTCATTACTAAAATTCTAACGATTAGTTGAAAGATAACATAAAAAAGGTAACCTAATTTACATAAAAAAAAGAAATTGATTAGTACTATTAATATATAAGTAAGAGTAATTAAGTAAATGTTTCGGCTATTATAATATAATATAGATAAATAGATATAAGTAAGGCTATTTAAGTAAAAAAAATATTAATATATACATAAGGGTAATTAACTAAAAATATGAAATTTTACCAAAATTTTTAATATTTCAATTATTATAATTAGAGATTTCAAATTTCTTGTAATGTTTTATTTTAAAAATTATATTATTTGAAAAACTAATACTATTTTAGATAACAAATATTATGGCTATCACATAAAGAAATTTTTGTTACAAAAAATAAATAAATCACAATACACTTGTAGTAAATATAAAGAGGATATAAACATATAAATACAATTGAGTTAAGTTCTATGGAGACCAATATTTGAGTGTAGACCGTGAAGACCATATACATTATGCACTGAAAACATTGCAAAACATATATATTTGCAAAGAATGTTCAATGAACATTATTATTTCATTCAAAATCTTAAAAATCATATATGATTTGCAAGCAGAACATGTTTTGGAGAACAATACATTCTGCAATATTTTGTTTGCAGAACATAAATGATTTTCAAGATTTTTAATGAAATTTGCATGTAAAACATATATGATTTTCAAGATTTTCAATGAAATAAATGAAGTAGTGATTTTCATAGAACATGATTTTCATTGAATAAGTTTTTGCAATGTTTTGATTGATATATGGTCTCCGATCTCCACTTAAATTATTGGTCTCCATAGAACTTAACTTAAGTACAATAAAATTCCAAAAATAATATAGATTAACGGAAGATCAAAATAATCAAAGACTATTGAAGTTCATCCGGCAGTCCGAGAGACAAAGTGTAGATCTTGAATATTCACATGTAAGAAGTTCAAGATGTCTTATATATATATAATCAATATACATGTTAAGAAGCAAGCAAAAGGTGTGCTGAAAGAAAAGTAACGAACAAATTGAACAGTAATAAGAGTATTCAAATTCTTTCTTTTCTTCCCCGAATTACTGAGTTGTTTTCTGGTTTTCGTCTTCCTATCAAACTCCTGCATCCCCATTTAGTGCTTGACGCAAAGTAGGCCATCTGTGTAGGAAATAACATCAAAGTAACGCGTAAAAGATAAATAATCAAAGCGACCATTCCTTGTAGATCTATAATTCTCAGAATGCTCAGTGCGGACAAATGAATTCTTTTGAAGAAGGATATGGGTACAATCAGTATTCAAACACTTTTGATCAAGAATGCGTGAATCAACCAGATTTCTACTACCAGGACAATGGTGCTCAAAATTTTTCATATCATAATCAGCAACAGTTTGAGCAACAATATTATCAGTCATATGAGCAGCCGCCACAGCAAGAATATCAATATCCTCCTTTACAAGAAGATTTACATGTTTCTCAATCCAGCGTAGATGTGCAAGCTGATCAGATAAATGAGATGTGGGATATCTTGAATAAAATGCTAAAGAGTTTTGAAGAATTAGAAACTCAAAGTTTGGCGATTGAATCTCAAATTGCACAGTTGGCTAACTCTTCTACTACAGGGCAGCTCGACTATTTACCATCATCATCTATCCGATCCGAAGAGGACCTGACTACTATGAATCTCACAAGCGATCAGGAATATGATAGTTTCTCCATGTATGTTGATGATGAGGCCATTGATAAAGAGAAGGAGCATGCCACCGATGACGAGATCAATGATGTTGCTGCTACCGAGAACAATGTGACTGATGATGAGGCTACAAAGGAAAGCAATACAGAGATGGTTGTTGTTTCTCTTCCACAACCTGTGCCTAAGCTACCATGTATTGATAAATTTGCTCTCGATCTAGCCTCTACTTACAAGGTTTCTTTGCTCAAGAACACTTATTACAAGGTTGACATGATGATAGTTGTCCAAGATGATATTTCTCAAATTCTGGTTGAGGATCCATACAAAGTGGCTTCTACGTTTCAAGCTCGAGGAGAGGGAGAAGATGAAAGTGTCTTATTAGCCAATGATGTGATAAGCCAAGATGTCCGAATGACTCCAGTGAAAGTGAGGAGTGAAGAAAAGCCACCACCAGAGCCTCCACCTTATGTCAAGGGAGTTCAATATTTTCGTGGTGTTGAATTTTATCGCTGTTTTATCACAAAGTTTTCCAAAACTCCACAAGCACTCTCTCTATTGCTTATTAATGACATATTTTATTTTACTGATGCTTGTTTGGAGACTTTCTGCAGGATAAAGACAACCACAGATGTTCTTGATACTTTTTGTGGTGGCGAGTTTATGATCGAGAAAGTGGATATTACGCCTTTACCGGAGTATTTTTGAGGAGGTCAAGCTAATGACTCTAAATAAGCGCTGCTTGGGAGGCAACCCAAGATTTCATTGGACCATCGGTGCACTTCATGCTTTTGCATAAGGGAGTACTTCTTTCTTTATCTTTCATATATAGTAGAATTGCTTAGTTATTTGTTCAACCCAAGCCTTGTTGTGTTCCTTCATCTCATTCTTAAAAAAAAAAAAAATTGTTGTTTAAAAAAAAAAAAACGGAATTTTGGTGTGTAACGCAGGAGGTACCTGCGTTTCAGGGCAAATTGCGCTCCTATCGCGTAACTTGCGCCTGTGCAACTGGTCTTGAGGCAAATTGCCCCCCTATCGCGCAAGTTGCTCTGGCGTGACTGTTCTGGGCGCAAACTGCGCTGCACCAAATCCAATACATACAAATCCAATTCCTCTTCTATTTTCTTTAAATCTCTAAAAATTCAATTCTAAAGAGGAATTAATTGCAAGTTCACCTCTTTGATTCGTAGTTTGGATATCTCTTCTCTATTTTCTTTTTATTACGAATTTGTGTTCTTGTCAATTTGGGGTTTTGTAATAATTTTGTTAATTGGGTATTTTTGGTAGGATAATTCTTGGTGGTTGTTGGTGGTGCGTGGATGGCTCCTAAGCAAATGAGGGATGGTTTTTACACCCGACACCTTGATTCCAGGGGAGTTTTCTTTCTTTTCTTTTTAGTGTAGTATTATTTTGTTTTTAGTTTTAGTTTTGTATCTTGTTCATTAGTTCATTGGGGACAATGAACTGCTTAAGTGTGGGGAAGGGTTCTCAATGTTAAGATAAAAAAAAATCCAAAAAAATTAAAAAATTAAAAATACCAAAAATAATTCTAGCCATGCAATTTGATTAGTTGTTGTATTTTGCTTGATACACCCATGCATGCGTAGAATTCTTGTGTTGTTGACGCTTTTGTATGAGAAGTGACGTGCTTTGTTCTTGTGCACACACTTTCACTAGCAAGTTGAAGCTGGTAGACTTAATTGGATGTTGTAAGTGATTAGAATGACATGAATATGTGCAAGATGACTTGGTTTCCATGCTTTGAGTACAAGTAGGTGCGTTAGAGAGTCTTGTTACTTGGGATTGATTATGTTTTGTCACACCAAGTGAGTTTTGAGCCTATATGCATATCTTTTGCATGATTTTTCGTTTGCTTGAGTGTCCACATGTTGTTTACATTGCTAGCACTTACTTGAGATCTTTCTTGAAATGCATGACATTACTTGATGATAAGATGATAAAGGCAATTAGGTATAACCTCGTATTTCCCATATTTCCACACCTTTTATACATGATCAATTAGTTAACCCTTTGAGCCTAATCCTATTCTTTCGGTGACACACCACATTACTTGCCATTATCTTTTTTATTCTATTGGCCTTACATTGAATTTGAACCTAAATTGTCAAAGGCTAGTATCGTGCTTAAGGGAGTAATAAGGTGTTCATAAAAGGGGGGTTATTGATGATCATACCGTTGGGGAATATTGATTTTGGATTGATGCTTGCTAGTCGAAATTCATAATAATATCTATGGATCATTGTGCTTATTCCTTAGCTCTCACAGAAAAAAAAAGAAAAAAAAATAGAAAAAAAAGAGAGAAAAAAAAAAATTTGAGAGCATTCTTATGTTTGTATGATTCTTCTTCATTCGACTAGTCAAGTTATTATGTAAGGGTTATTGAAAAATCCAAGTGTGGGGAAGTATTTGTTTTAATAGAAAGGGAATTGAATAATGATTATTGTTGGGTACTAGCTTTTGACATTAACCTGTTTTAGCTTTACTTGACATACCTGGTCCCTAGCCCACGCTACAACCCGAATAAAGACCTTTTGATTGTCATCAGTGATGTATGTTGTGTTGAGAGTGAGATTGATTGCGAGTGTCAAGTTGTGTTTATGATTTTGTTGGAATTGAGTGATACACTTAACCTTGTTCTTGAGTGAATATTCGTTTTTGATTGACAGGTGAGTTATTACTTGTTTTGGCATAGGAGATCCCAGGTTTAGACTTAAAGATGTGTTTCTTGTGGGCTTAGCATGATTACCAACGATTTTTACACTTGACATGGATTTTTATGACCTTCTGCATGTTGGTTGAGTAGACTACGTGAATACTTGCACTTTCGACACCAAGACATCGTATGTTTACTTTGATTCTTAAGTTGATGTGGCATGAGAGGACTTGTGTGTGTGGTGTTGTGTTAGCATTGATCTTTTGCATGGTTAGATGAATTTTGTGGGTATATTCACTATAAACCCTCACGAGACAACACTCGTCCTACTAGGGCTGCCTAGGGGTTTAACGGCTTGTTGCATATGCTCAATGCAATCGTGTCATCTACGAAAGTGATGTTTGTTAGGACTTAGTTTTTATTTCACTTATTTGCCCGAGGACGTGCAAATGCTTAGTGTGGGGATGTTTGATAGAGTATATTTTTATATATATTCTAGATGATTTTATTCTCGTATTTATTGTGTTTTGCATTGATTTGGATTTTTATTTAATAGATTTTATTGTTTTATTGTAGGAAATAAAGAATTCATGACTTTGAAGGATTTGGAGCAAAAAGAGCTATTTTGGAGATAAAATAGGAGAAAATTCGTATTATTGGGCTACACGGGCTGTGCTACACTGTTTTGGCCATATCTTGAGTTCCAGAAGTCAGAATTTGACGATCTTACTGTCCACGCGAAGCTTGTGGAATTATCTTTAATTCAAAGGTGGTCCAATAAGCAAAATCCAGTTGGAAGAGCCCAGAAACAGAGGAGAAAAAGAAGTGACGAATTTTAATTAAGGAATCCTATTCAGTTATGGAATCCTACTTGTAATTTATTTAGAGTATTAAAATACTTTTATTGGGCAAGACTTTTAGAGCCTATATAAACACATCTAGGGTATCATTTTATAGGAGAAGAAGAAGGATGTAATATTAGATCAGATAATATAGTTTAGAGTAGATTAGTATTATTAGTTGGAGATGTAGAGAAACACCATGACTCTTCTTTTGGGTGACAACATTGAAGTTTGAAGGTTTTGTTCTCTTAATCTTTTCTTTGTTCTTATTAGTTTAATTATGTTTTCTTGTTTTACTAGTTGTTTTACTTGTTTAATTATTAGCGAGTAGTTATTTCTAGGGCTTAAAGGGAAGCCATGTTTGCACTAATATGGGCATGATTTTCATAGTGGTTTGATTGGTTATGGTTAATTCTGATTGATATGTTTTAATCATTAATTTGTGTAATTGGCCAATATCATGGATTAATTATATGCAAATAGGGGTATGGATCGAGAGATTTACTTACTAGAGGCACACATACGATAAGCAGAATTGAATTTGAGTGCGGAAGCATCATTGGATTTCTGAGAGAGTTAATTCTTGGAAGAGATTAACTTGACTCTAATTATCTGATTGATTGAATTACTAAAAGTGGTTAATTGTGTTGAATGTTTCGAGAGTGTTAATGCTTGAAAGAGATTAACATACTCTAGTTATAGGATCACATTGATTGCTTTAGCTTAAGAGCCAATTGTGTAAGCATGGTGGACCTGATTGCCCTAGGTTTTAAATAATTTGTTTATCATCTGTTTAATTAGTGTTAATTTAGTTTAATTAGTTAATTAATAATTTCACATATTCGTATGACCCTTGAAACAATTAGCGATAACTGAAAATGAATTAGTAGAACTTGTCTCCTTGTGGATTCGACCCGCTTGCCATCTGTACTAGCAATAGACACCGTGCGCTTGCGGTTAGGTATAATTTTACACATCAACCTTCCAAAGGGCTTTGGAATTACCTTGGACAAACCCATATCTGCAAAACCTCCAAGAACGCGCCCCGTGCGTACAAAGAGCATACCTTCTGTGTCTAAGTCTCCTAAGAGAAAAACAATTAGCTTTGATACCGACCATGAGGACGCACCTTCAAAGCGTCCAAAGATTGTTGAACTCACTGACCCAACGGTGCAAACATTTCTTGGGGCCGCGTCCTCTAAGTTCATAACAGAGGAAGAGGTGAAGGGTTGGGCTTCCCGTTCTGATGAGCAAATAGAGAACGCCTTAATTTCTTCATCTGCTCAGCTTCATTTTCATGTTAATTGAAAGGCATATGATGTAGCCTATTTGTATTTCGAGGATACAACTCAACTTAAACAAGATTGTAATAGTAAATAGTATATAGACTGTCACAAGGAATCTCAGATTGTATTATCTGTCAGAAGAAAAAGATCAAGGTCAATCTACAGACTTGAGGAATTGCTAAATTGAAAGAAGCTCAGACATTTGATCAAGCCTCGGTGGAGTATTCGTCAAGAAGTTGATTCGTTTAAAGTGACAGAGATTTCAAGGTGACAGAGACAGTACAGAAAATTAAAGAGAGATGAGACAAGAAAAAGGACCACGTGTTTAAAGTCAGAAATGAAGAATAATCATTGGAGTTAGTCGTTCATGAACCAGACAATACATCGAACGTCAACAGAAAATTCAATGGTATTTCTTTATTAACTTCAGTGGTTCAAGCTATCAAGACTGGTATGTGAGAAAATCATTGTGCAAGCAACAGGAGTGCTAAATTCAGTAACCACAATGATTTTATTATCAAGTGATCTGGCTACGAGGAAAAAGAATTATCACAAGAATATGGAAAGTGATATATTCTTAATGCTGAAACCCCGGTTAGAATTGTTGTATTTTTTGCTAAGCAAAAGGAGTCCGGTTTCACATCCTCAAGAGACCGTAGCTTACACCTGGACGGGTTATGAGAAAATAGAATTATCACAAGAATATGGAAATTGATATATTCTTAAAGCTGGAACCCCGGTTGGAATTGATATATTTTTTGTTAAGCAAAAGGAGTCCAGTTCCAGACGCTCAGGTAACCGCAGTTTAGAGTTTAAGGATAATTTTATATTAATAAATATTTTATTTATTTAGAAAATTATATTTATAAATATCTAATAATATTAGATATTTATTTTTATAATTTCTGAATTAATATAATTATTTATTAATTAAAGATTATAAGTTGTGCGGGTTAAAAAAACATTTCTGCGGAGCTGGCCATAATAAGAAGTTGTCGACTTGTTTGTTTATAAAAGCAAAAGATATAAATGAATTGAAAAAGAAATAATGTTTCGGCTGAAACATTGTTAGTCAAAGAAACAGCCTGTTACACTCACGTGGTTGTTGTCGGCACATCTTCTACTCTCCTGCAACGCGCGTGGCATACACGCGCTCCAGTCAAGCCAAAAGGGGGTCGCTTGTAGCCCAGTCGTCTGTCTTGCGGGTTGCTTTTGTCTTGGCAATTCAGTTCACTCTGTGTACAAATTCAGGTGAATTGTTTTCGGCCGAGTTTTTTTATTGAAACAAGACAATCCCTAAATTGTCTTGGCGATTGTCTTGGTAAGCAAAACAGATTGTCTTGGCAGTACAAATTTGATTGTCTTGGAAGAACAGATTGTCTTGACGATTGTCTTGGCAGTACAAATCTGATTGTCTTGGAAGAACAGATTGTCTTGGCGATTGTCTTGGCGGTATAAAGCTGATTGTCTTGGAAGAACAGATTGTCTTGGAGATTGTCTTTGATGAGTTAAATGAATAGAAATTGGCAGGGACTTTGAAGACCAATTCAACATAAAATGATCAAGGCGGCTGTCTTCATTACAACACTTCAACATAATATCTTTCAACAAAAGAACAAAGCTCTCTCTCTCTCTCATTTTCTCTCAAGAACACAAGAGCTATAAAAATTCATAGAAAATCAAGTTCATCATATTTGTAATATCTGATCCGATAGAACTTGTTGATTTGTATCTCTTGTACTACTAGCGAGTTTTTACTCCTAGCACTTATCTTGATTTTTATTAACAAATCTAGAAAAGCTCATGTCAAATTTTCTAATTTGTTTTTATCATCTTGATAATTAATCTGTACTGAAATTGTAACACCCATAAAGTTAATATATTGTTATATTCAACTTGAAATTTGTTTCAATTTATTCCGCACAAATTTGTTCAAGTAAAATTTTATTCAAAGAACAAATTTCGATAAATTGGTATAGATTGTATTCAACCCCCCTTCTACAATCTTATCGGACCTAACAATTGGCATCAGAGCCTATTGATTGATACACAAATCAAGATCCTATTTTTATTCAATTAAAAATCTAGACCGAATTTTTAACTCACTTAAAAATTCATCATGTCTTCAAAAGTTGGTTCTGTTAAGATACCCATATTTGACAAGGAAAATTATGAATTGTGGAAAAAGAAAATGACCCTTTTTCTACAAGTGGCCAATCCTAAATATTTAGGAATATTGAAAACCGGGCCAATAATTCATATGATTACAGAAGAGAAAGTAATTGTGGATGGAGTTGTTGAATTTGCTGAAAGGACGTATCCAAAGGATCCTAATAATTATACCCCTGCTGAAAAGGAGGAAGCTGTCCTAGATATGAACCTACAGCTGATTTTGATGGAATCCCTAGATTTAATCATGCAAAATCATGTTGTTAATTGTAAAGATGCAAAGCATATCTGGGATACCATTTTGACAATAAATGAGGAAAGGGTAGATGACACTTCTACTGCTTTGGTTGGTGAAGCCTCGGTGAAAATGAAAGCTAAGGTTGTTCAACCTTACAGCTCTAAAAAGGAGGTGATTGTAGCTCAAGAAAAAAGCTGGGATGACACAGACAGCGAAGATGAAGAATATGGAAACTTTGCGCTGGTGGCAAATGTTGAGTCATCAACTTATTACACCACACCGGTAATTCTTACTGATGATGAGTTAATTCGTAGCTTACGTAATTCCTTGAATAATGCACAAAAGGGATACGAGGGAATAAGTCTTGTTAACACTAAACTTGAAAACGAACTGTCCGAATTAAAAAAAGTACATGTTAATCAAGATAAGCATATAGAAGAAATAGCTCGACTTAACTACAAAGAAAAGGGTCCAGGAGAATACATGGTAAAACAAGTTGATAGGATTGCTGAATAAGACATCAGGATTAGAGAACTTGAAACACAGATTAGAGCTTGTTATAATTCTGTTAAAGTTTCCAAAGAGCACTTCAACAAACAAGCTAGAGAACAAACTGTAGGAATAGGGTTTGGTTACAAAGAAGCTGCTGGTTCTTTGGGCAATCATTCTGCTAATCCTATTCCTGCTAAAGAAAGAGGTATACCACACGTACTCAAGAATGTTGAAAAACCCATGTTTAAAGAATCTGTTTCTGAACCACCAAACATGTATTCTATTGTGATTCAAGAAGAAATGAGAAATGAGGACAGTGCTAATGGCATAGTCATTGATAATGAAAAATCTGTTAGGGCACCTACAACCAAAAATGTTAAATCTAATAAGGTTGTTTCTATGAAACCAGTGAAGTTTGTTCCCAGTTCATCTAAAATTGAGTTAGGTGATAACAAGTTGGAGCAGAATAATAACATATCTAACATGAATACCATGCCTATCATTGATTCTAATCATAAAGCATGTGGTGTTGTCAATTGTATGTCTTGTGCTTTTAATGTGATGTCTGCTTACTTTAATGGTAATCGTGCATGTGCTAATAAGACTGCTCCTCAACAACACATGAACAGGAATAATAATGTTAGATCAAAGACTGTTAGTCCTCCTCAAGTTAGGAGAGAGACATTTGTACCAAAGCCTAAACAAAGTTTTACTAAGGCTGTTTACAAAGTCAAATGTCCAGTCACTGAAAAGAGTGTTCTTGCTGCTAAACAAACATGGATACCTAAAATGAAACAAAAGATTATCAAATCTGTTTATAGGGTCAAATGTTTGTTGACCGATGGTGTCAAGGTTAAAAATGTTGTTTTGCCTGACAAAGGTCAATTCTTTAAGTACTCTGGACCCAACCAAGCTTGGGTTCCGAAGAAAGTTTAATCCGTTTGTCATTGCAGGGTGTTGAGCAGGTTGAACGAGTGACCTGGATCTTGGACAGTGGATGTTCAAGGCATATGATTGGTGACAGAACCCTGCTGACAAATGTGGTGGAGAAGGCCGGCCCAGTAGTTACCTTTGGAGATAACAACAAAGGTAGAACTGATGGATATGGCATACTTGAAGCTGGAAATGTTATCATTGATGAAGTCTCTTTTGTGAAAGGACTTGAGCACAATTTGCTCAGTGTTAGTCAATTCTGTGACAAAGGATATGAAGTTTATTTCAACAAGAAGAATTGTCTAATTTCACACAAGAGACATGAAAAGCCACAACTGACAGGAGTTAGAAAAGGCAATCTGTACGTAGCCAATATGAACTCAGGAAGCATTGGAGAAATTACTTGCTTCTACACTAAACCATCTAATGACGAGAGTTGGCTATGGCAGAAGAAACTTTCTCATCTCAATTTCAAAACAATGAATTCTATAGTTAAAAGAGAATTGGTGAGAGGGTTGCCTTCAATGGAATTCACTCAAGAAGGACTGTGTGATGCATGTCAAAAAGGCAAGCTAAAAAGGGCAAGTCACAGGAGCACTGACACATCTTCAATAACTGAACCATTACAATTACTTCATATAGATTTGTTTGGTCCAGTTAATGTGATGTCTATGTCAAGGAAGAGATATGCTCTAGTGATCGTTGATGATTTTTCAAAATACACATGGGTCATATTTTTGAATTCTAAAGATGAGACTCCACAACTGGTGATTGATCACATCAAATTAATTGAGCGAGATTCTACGTATCCAGTGAGAGCTATAAGATCAGACAATGGAACTGAATTCAAGAATGCAGTTCTAAATGACTTCTGCATTGAGAAAGGTATAACCAGACAATATTCAGCACCAAGAACTCCTCAGCAAAATGGAGTAGTGGAAAGAAAGAATAGAACCTTGATTGAAGCTGCACGTACTATGCTAAGTGAATCAAGGCTTCCATTGTACTTTTGGGCTGAAGCTGTCAACACTGCTTGCTATACCCAGAATCGAACTCTAATCAATAAAGACCATATGAAGACACCATATGAAATTATGGCTGATAAGAAACCATCACTCAAATACTTTCATGTATTTGGGGCAAAATGCTTTGTGCTTAAAGAAGGTGATGATCAAGGTGGAAAATTTGATGCCAAAGCATTTGAAGCAATTTTTATTGGTTATTCAATGAGAGCATACAGGGTGTATGTGATTGATGAACAAAAGATGATGGAAAGTGTCAATGTAACATTTGATGACACTAAACTTCCTAGTATCCAAACTGAGGATTCATCTGAAAAGCTATCTTTTGATGATATGACAGATCCAGATTCAGATGATGATAATCCACCTGATGTTTTTGATAATGCTAATGACAACAATGAAAATGGTGATGATGATGATCAGGGTAATGGTGATGAAAACAATGAGAATAATGGAGATACACCTGACACTCCTGAACATTCATCTAGTCAACCTGGCAACAACTCAGGGGGAGATAATGAAGGATCAACTAGTCATACTCAACATCACAATGAAGAACAAGGCGAATCATCAAGATGAAATCTTCCCAGACAGACTGTTTGGAATAGAGCTCATCTTTTTGAGCTTATTATTGGTGATCCAGATGTTGGAGTCAAAACTAGAAGTGCTACTCAAAATCGATGTAACTATTCAGGGTTTCTATCTGAAATGGAACCTAAGAAAACTGAGGAAGCTCTTTCTGATCCTGATTGGGTGATTGCTATGCAAAATGAACTCAATCAATTCAAACAACAAGAAGTATGGAAGCTGGTACCCAGACCCAAAGACAGGAAAGTGGTTGACACAAGGTGGGTATTCAGAAATAAGCTAGATGAAGATGGTACAGTGACGAGAAATAAAGCAAGACTGGTAGCAAAGGGTTATTCACAAGCTGAAGGAATTAATTATGATGAAACCTATGCACCAGTGGCAAGACTTGAGGCCATCAGAATATTCTTGGCATTCGCAGCATTCTCAAACTTTAAGGTTTATCAAATGGATGTCAAGAGTGCTTTTCTGAATGGTAAGCTAGATGAAGAGGTATATGTAGAACAGCCCCCTGGCTTTGAAGATCCAGAATTCATGGATTATGTCTACTTTCTCTTCAAGGCTATTTATGGCCTTAAGCAAGCTCCAAGAAAATGGCATGACACTCTCTCTGAATTTTTACTTGAAAATGGTTTAGTTAGAGGTGTCATAGACAAAACTCTCTTTACAAAGAAACATAAGAATGATACAATATTAGTTCAAATCTATGTAGACGATATAATATTCGGGTCTACTAATGATCTTCTTTGCAAGAAATTTGCTAAGTTAATGCAGGGTAAGTTTGAAATGAGCATGATGGGTGAGCTGAAGTTCTTTCTTGGATTGCAAGTAAGTCAAAGGACAGATGGAATATTTATCTGTCAATCCAAGTATGTCAAAGAGCTTCTCAAGAAGTATCAAATGGAGGATTCATCTTCAGCAAGAACACCATCATCTACACCTGTTAAATTTGGAGCATGTGAAAATTCTGCTAAGGTAGATATCACAAGCTACAGAGGTATGATAGGCTCATTACTTTATCTTACTGCAAGTAGACCAGATATTATGTATGCTACGTGCTTGTGTGCAAGGTTCCAATCGGATCCTAGAGATGTTCATCTCATTGCTGTTAAAAGAATCTTGAGATATCTTAAGGGTACGTCTAACTTAGGCATCTGGTACCCTAAAGATTCTGGTTTTAATCTTGTTGGATATACAGATTCAGATTATGCAGGAAGTGTTGTAGATAGGAAAAGCACCTCTGGGAGTTGTCAATTCCTAGGTGGCAGGTTGGTTTCTTGGTACAGCAAGAAACAGCAAACAGTTTCCAACTCAACAGCTGAAGCTGAATACATAGCTGCTGGAAGCTGTTGTGCACAAATTTTGTGGATTAGGAATCAGCTAAGGGACTATGGCTTTGTACTTGACAAAATTCCTATTTTGTGTGACAATACAAGTGCCATAGCAATCTCCAACAATCCTGTGCAGCATACGAGGACAAAGCACATTGATATCAGGTATCATTTCATTAGAGAGCATGTCATGAATGGTACCGTGGAGTTACATTTTGTACCCATGGAAGAACAAACAGCAGATATTTTTACTAAGTCTCTTGATGAATCCACATTCACCAGAATTGTTGGTGAATTGGGTATGTTAAATAGTCCTAGTAATTAAACTAATTAATATCTGAGGTTTGCTCTTTAATAATTTTCAAGTGATTATCTTTGTAAATATTTGTTATTAAAATCACTTGTGTAATTATTTTATCAACTTAAAATCTTGCTTGTTAATTCTTAAATCATTGTCATCATCTTTTTAATATATTCCTACTTACTTCTTTTAATTTTAGAATATTTTAATTTTCTCTAAAAATATTTTTCTCAAATTTTACAAGTTGAAATTAGTGAGAAATCTATTTTTATTGAAAATTACTTTTGAATATTTGTGTTGATTTAATAAGTCATATTTTCTCTTTAAATGATTTTCTATAAGAAAATTATTTTATTAAGAAAATATATAGATTTATTAATTTACTACAAATATTTATGTAAATAGTTAATAGTTTATTAATTGGTTTGTAGTGTTTGTCCTTTTGTTATTAATGTTTGATTTCGTAAAAAGGATAACCTATGGTATTTTTAGTATTTTCTTATTTTTTATTTAGCTATTTTTAAGTAATTATATTGTTGTAAATATGTTTGTAAATTATTTTCTTTTATTTCTAATATTCTGTAAATATTATTAATAAAGTTATTTTTGAATAGTAAAATTAAAAAAACAAAAACAAAAACAAATCGTATTTTTCTTTTCTTTTTAGTTTTTATTTAATATTATTATAATGTATATTATTTCTTATTTTTGTATATTATTTTTCATGTGTAAATAAATAGTTTGTATAGTTTTTCAGTTTAGTCACTATACTTTCAAAACTTACAAACAGGTCCCTGTACTTGGTTCTTTTGTGCTTCTTCTGTTTAACACACACATATCATGCTATTTTAACTTCTAATCTTTGTTGTGTTGTTATTAACAGAATTTCTTATATAGGACCATTGTTGGTATCAATATGGTATATGTCAATTCAATTGTTTAGGAACTAACGTTTGATTTTCAGGTTATAACAATTGGAAGACAAGACCTAACAAGTGTTAACAAGTGGTAACAGTTGGTATCTAAAATACAGGATTTAAAACATGATAAAATAGTTTTATTTGTATTGGTTTAAACATTTATTGTTTAGTAAAACCGGCTCAGGATCTCTTTAACTTCCTAACTCAAAATCTCTTTCTATAGTTGTGATTGCTTATATGTTAAAACTTTTTGAAATCACAACAGTATATCATTTCTCTTAAGATAAAATGCAATATTTTCTCAGAAAACTTTTCAATGTTAAAAATGCATTCTATCTATATTGCTCATATTCTGTGATGCAGGTTCATCTAAATTGGAGTTTTGCTTTTTCACATGTTTAGTCATAAGGTTGTAAACCCAACAACTTTTATCCCAGAATATAGTCAAACTCAAACACATTCTATCTTGCCCCCTAAAAGGAAGTAACCTATCAGACTAAAGGTCACCAGGGAGTAACTGCACTTGATGCAGCAAATAAGGATGTGTGGGATATTCAGTTGGAGAGTCACTACCTTATCCACTAACCAAAATATTTCATATGCACAAAGTGAGATTGCACACACTAAGGATGAATTGACGGAAACCTGTAATCCAACCATTTTACGGTTAGGATTATAAGTTAAAGGTTCTTTAATGAACCAAGAGTCTTCACAGACCTCGAGAGAAGGTATTGATCTCAAATGCAAAATTCAACAAGATCATTATCTAACTCCCCAGAGGGAACATCTCTGGATCCTGCGGGTAACGGGTCTGACATAGGTGCGGATCGGCAACTTGTAAACTATGATTCAGATTTTACCTGATGAGTTTAACAAGGTGATGTCTTCACAGACATTAGAAGGGAACCTTGATCTCAATGCTAAATTTACAGATCATTGTTTACCTTCTCAGAATTCAAATCTGAAAACCCTAAAAAGGGAAAACTAGCAACTTGTAGATTATGACTCAGATTCGTCTGACGAGTCCAACGAGGATTTGGGATTTGGGAACTCCCATTGCACCACCACTGACCTCTCTTGAAGAGGCTAGGGTGATTTTTCTGTTAGATATTGATTCAAGAGATGATCAGGATCTGGGCATTACTGATCAGATACTGATGCTGACGTCATCAGGAATGCACTGTCAGTATTGGACTATCAGGATTAGAAGCTGGTCAGTATTTGATGAAGATTCTCATCAGACCAGAGATCAAGGAAGATTGATATGTCGGTTCCTAATTTGTAGGAAGGCAGCTATCATACAAGATATGCATTCAGAGATATATGTAATTGATTTAGAATATCTTGTAATTGATAGTGCAACTGTGTACATTATATAAACACAGTTTAGGTTTTACATTTTGTAATCACTTACACGAGTTATATTGTAACCTAGCAGCTCTTAAGAACATAAGAATTTCTTAAGAGAGTTTTGTAACAGTTTTATATCAGAGTTAATAAAGCTGTTATTGATTCATACTTGTGTTATTTGTTTTAAGTCGAAAATCTTATACAATTGTATTCAACCCCCTTCTACAATTGTTATTTACTGGGCAACAATTGGTATCAGAGCAAAACTGATTAATTTTAATCAGTAACGATCTTAAGATGTCGACAAGCAAGTATGAAAGCATTAAAATTCCAATTCTCAAGAGGACTGAGTATCCAACCTGGAAAGTGAAAATGTTGATGTATCTAGAAGCAACTGATCCTGACTATCTTGACAGGATCAATGATGGACCATTTCTTCCAACAAAACTAGTTGCAAGAACAGAGACTGTTGCTGAACACTATGTCATTAAGGCAAAGAATGAATGGACGACAGAAGAAAAGGTTCAAGTACTCAAAGATGCAAAGGTAAAGAATATTTTGCATAACAGTCTTGATAATGTTATGTCTAACAGGGTAATAGCATGCAAGACTGCGAAGGAAATTTGGGATACTTTGGAAACTCAATGTCAAGGTACTGAATCTATCAAAAGAAACAGAAGGGCTCTGTTAATTCAGGAGTATGAGCAATTCGATGCTAAATCTGATGAAAGCCTTACTGATATGTACGATAGATTCTTGACTTTACTGAACAATCTATCACTGGTTGGCAAAGAATATGATCCAGAGGATTCGAATACCAAGTTTCTCAGAGCTTTAACTGAAGAGTGGGATACTCAAGCTTCAATCATAAGGCATCAATATGATTTGAAGATGTTGTCTCTTGATGAAGTCTATGGGATGCTAAGAACTCATGATCTTGAGGTTCAACAGAGGAAGAACAAGAAAAATGTCAAAGCAAAATCTGTTGCTTTGAATGTTGAATCAAAATCAAAGGGAAAAGCTGAGGAGGTTTATAACCGAAAGAGTAGAGTGGAAGAGTCAATTCCTGATGACTCATCATCAGATACTGATACTGAGTCTGATGATGACTCTACTGATTCTGATATGATGGAAATGGTTGCTATGATAGTCAAGGGCTTCAAAAAGATGAAGTTCAGAAAGGCTAGGAAGCAAGGGAAATTCCAGAAGAAAACCTTCAATGCTGACAAAGACAGGTACAAGAAGAAAGAAGGCAAAAGCAGCAAGTTTGACAAGTCAAAAATCAGATGCTATAACTGTGATGGGATGGGTCATTTTGCAACTGAGTGCAAGAAGACCAAAACCAAAGCTCTCATTTCTTCAAGCAAGGATTGGATGGACTCATCATCTGACTCTGAAGAGGAGAAAGTGAATTATGCTTTGATGGCTAAAACTGATGAGACTTCTGCTGGTGAAACCAAGGTATCTGAAGTTTTATTTGATTTTGATACTAATAATGTTTCTGAGCTAAGATCTTTCTTAAAATCTCTGCATATTAGTTTTAGGAGTCAATCTCTTGAAAATACAAGAATAAAATCTGAAATGGCAGAGGTTGTTAAGAGAAATGATCATCTAGAAGCTGAGTTAATTTTCTTGCATGAAGTTCAAGCAGAATGTGATAACGCTAAACACATGAAACTTGAAATTGAGTTTAAACGTAATGAACTTGAAAGGCAACTTAAAGATGCTAATGAAAAACTCAGAACCTGGACACATTCTGGTACAAAAACTCATGAAATCATTTCTGATAAAAACTGGAAAGAGTGTCTAGGGTATAAACCAGAAAATGAGAAAAAGGACAAAGGAAAGGTTGTTTCATCTAACCCTGGAAGAGTTATAGTTAATAACTCAACAAATCCAAAAATCTACAGATATGTTACAGACAGTACCAAAACCAAACTAAAACCAGTTAATTATGTGTATCCAGAAATTCCCAAATCTACTTCAGAAGAGGGATCTACTTCTACACATCATTCTGAGTCTAGAACTGTCAAAAACAAAAATGTAGGTCTTTTGTCCAAGAAGCAATTAAGGGACAGAATCTGTGAGGTAACAGATAGGAAGAGAGTTCCAACTGTCAAAAGGAACAGGAATGGTAAAGTTGGAATAAACAAGGAGAATAATTATAAGTATATTCCGAATGCACCAAGAAAAGTATGTTTTAACTGTGGTAATTCTAATCATCTTGCTATTGATTGCAGGAGGAGTAAAAAGAAGCCAACTGTAGTTCCTAAGTCTGACATTAGGAATAAATCAGTATTCTATAAACCACAGAATCCTTGTTTCCATTGTGGCAGTAAATGGCATTCTATCTATACATGTGAAGAATACCATAATTTGTACTATAATTATTATGAGCCTTTGCCAAAGTTCAATAAAAGTGCAAATTTTGGAAAAACAAAGAACTTGAATTCTAATCATGCATCTGTCAAGATAAAGACTAATTCTGATGGAGTTAATTCTGATAAAAATATCTTTACAAGAAAATCTTCTACTGATAAAGATGTTGAATTGCATGAAAAGAGAACCCAACAAGTGTGGGTTCTTAAAAATTCTAACTGAGTTCTTTGTGATTCTGATTGCAGGGTAAAAAGAAAAATGTGTTAGTCATGGATAGTGGATGTTCTGTGCACATGACTGGAGACAAAACCTTGCTATCAGAATTTGAGGAAAAGGCTGGCCCAACTGTGTCTTATGGGGATGGCAACATTGGACAAACTTTGGGATATGGCAGCATTGTAATTGGAAATGTCATCATTGAGAAAGTAGCTCTGGTGAAAGGACTAAAGCACAATCTGTTAAGTGTTAGTCAGATCACAGACAGAGGTTATCGTGTCAACTTTAATGATACTCATTTTGAAGTAATCAGCAAATCTACAGGAAAGACTGCATTAACAGGTCAAAGACATGGTAACATTTATGAAGCCAACATTCACACTAATACTGAAAATCCAACTACATGCCTCATCAGTAAAGCATCTGTAGATGAAAGTTGGAATTGGCACAAGAAGCTTTCTCATCTCAACTTCAACAATATAAATGAGTTGGTTAAGAAAGACTTGGTAAGAGGATTACCAAAGGCTCTATATACTCCTGATGGACTCTGTGATGCTTGTCAGAAGGCTAAACAGAGAAGGACATCATTCAAGAGCAAATCTGAATCCTCAATTGATGAACCATATCACATGCTACACCTCGACTTGTTTGGACCAGTGAATATTATGTCCATCAGTAAGAAAAGGTATACTCTAGTCATTGTTGATGAATATACTAGATTTACCTGGGTTTATTTTCTTCACAGAAAAGATGAAACTGCTGAAATACTGCTGGACCATGTTAGACTTATTGAAACTGGTACGGAATACAAAGTCAAGATTCTGAGAAGTGATAATGGGACTGAATTCAAGAATTCAGCAATGGAAGAGTTCTGCAAATACAAAGGAATAGTTCAACAATTCTCTGCTCCTGGCACTCCTCAGCAAAATGGAGTAGTTGAAAGAAAGAACAGAACTCTTATTGAAGCTGGTAGAACTATGTTGGAAGAAGCTAAACTACCTACATATTTCTGGGCAGAAGCAGTCAACACAGCTTGTTACACTCAAAATATTACACTAATCAACAGACATGGTGTAACTCCTTATCAGATGATTAAGGAAAAGAAGCCAAGTTTGAAGCATCTACATGTGTTTGGCTGCAAGTGCTTTGTTCTAAGACCTCATCCAGAACAGCTAGGAAAATTTGAGACAAAAGCTGATGAGGCCATCTTTATTGGCTATCCAACAACAAGAGCCTTTAAAGTCTATAATCTAAGAACAAAGACAGTCATGGAGTCTATTAATGTATCTTTTGATGATAGAAAGTTAACAGGAATACAAGAAGACTCTCATGACAGTTTGACATTTGCAAATGAAGCTACCAACAATCCTGATGAAGTCACGGCAGATACTGATATTCTGTCAGATCCTGACGATCGATCAATTCCTGATCAAACACCTGTTACTGATGATGACTCAAATAATGCAAATGTTGAGGGGGAGCAAGAGCGAGACATCACTAGTGATGATTCAACTCAAACATCAAGTAGAGATTCATCGGAAACAGACTCAAGTGACAATCAAGATAGTACATCAGAAGAAGACAGCACTATCTCAGGGGGAGCTTCTAGCAACTCTAGTTCTTTTGAAGAAAACACCAATCCAGGGGGAGCATCCAGTTCAAGAAATGACTTACCATCAGCAAGGAAATGGACAAAAAGTCACACTCCTGACTTAATCATTGGGAATCCTGAAGCAGGTGTTAAGACAAGAAGTGCAACTCAAAATGAATGTTTATATAATAACTTTTTATCAAAGGAGGAGCCCAAGAAAGTTGAAGATGCACTTAAGGATGCTGATTGGGTGACAGCTATGCAAGAAGAACTGAATGAGTTTGAAAGAAATGAAGTCTGGAAACTTGTACCAAGACCCAAAGGAAGGTCTATTGTAGGTACAAAGTGGGTATTCAGAAATAAGACTGATTCAGATGGCACAATTGTGAGAAATAAAGCAAGACTAGTAGCAAAGAGGTATTCTCAACAGGAAGGAATAGATTATGATGAGACTTTTGCTCCTGTTGCAAGACTGGAGGCCATCAGAATTTTTCTGGCATATGCAGCCCACAAGAAATTCAATGTATTCCAGATGGACGTAAAAAGTGCTTTTCTCAATGGAGAACTGGAAGAGGAGGTATATGTTGAACAACCTCCTGGATTTATTGATCCCAAACATCCAGATCATGTCTATAGACTGGATAAAGCACTTTATGGACTAAAGCAAGCTCCAAGAGCCTGGTATGAAACCTTAGCTCAATTCTTACTGGAAAGTGGATTCAACAGAGGTACAATTGATAAAACCTTATTTTACTTGAATCATGGTAAGGATTTGCTTTTAGTTCAAATTTATGTTGATGATATCATTTTTGGGTCAACTAATACTAAGCTGTGTGAGAAGTTTTCAAAGCTAATGCAGTCGAGATATCAAATGAGCATGATGGGTGAAATGAGCTACTCCCTCTGTCCCTCCCATTTCTTTACATTTCTTTTTCACTACTCGACACGCATTTCAAGGCTCCTAAAAAGGATAGTTTCATAACTTATTTTTTAAATTTTCTTTTTTTGTATAAAAATAAAACAATTCTATTTTTATACAAAAAAAGAAAATTTAAAAAATAAGTTATGAAACTATCCGCAAATTGCACCTTAAAATCCATGCCAGAATTACGTCCCCCAAGGTAAAGAACCAAGGGGGACAGAGGGAGTATTTCTTAGGTCTTCAAGTTAAACAGACTGATGAAGGGATTTTTATCAATCAGTCAAAATACACAAAGAATTTACTAAAAAGGTTTAACATGCAAGACAGCTCTACAGCTTCCACTCCTATAGCTACAACTACAAAGCTTGATCCTGATCAAGGAACTGAAGTAGATGTAACCAACTATAGAGGGATGATTGGCTCACTCTTATATCTAACTGCTAGCAGACCTGATATCATGTATGCAACCTGTCTATGTGCAAGATTTCAAGCAAATCCTAGAGAACCGCATCTCATTGCAGTAAAAAGGATTTTCAGATATCTAAAGGGCACATCTTCTCTTGGCCTTTGGTATGCCAGAGAATCAGACTTTAGTTTATGTGGCTATTCAGATGCTGATTTTGCTGGATGCAAAATAGACAGGAAAAGTACTTCAGGCAGTTGTCAGTTTCTTGGAGGAAGACTAGTTTCTTGGTTCAGTAAGAAGCAAAAGTCTATCTCCACATCAACTGCAGAAGCTGAGTACATTGCTGCTGGAAGCTGTTGTGCTCAGATCATGTGGATGAGAAATCAGCTAATGGACTATGGTTTGTCATTTTCAAAAATACCTATTTATTGTGATAACCAAAGTGCTATTGCTATGACAGGAAATCCAGTTCAACATTCTCTTACAAAGCACATCAGCATCAGGTATCACTTCATAAGAGAACAAGTACTGGAAGGAACAATTGAACTTCATTTTGTTCCTACTGATCAACAGTTAGCTGATATATTCACCAAGCCACTTCCTGAGGCTACTTTTACAAAGTTGGTGAATGAACTTGGAATGGTAAACTATGGCAGTTCCTGAGAAAAAGAGGTCATCAGATACTGACGACCTGCAAATACTGATGGAAAGTCAATCCTGACAGTGGTCAACGTCGAATCCTGATGCAACGATTCGATAATCAGTATGTTGTCAGAGTCTAACTATCTTCATTTTATCTCAATTTCCTGATTTAAGTTATGTTTAATGTTATTGAATTCCTGATAATGTGATTACTTTAATTAGTCCTCATATTTAAATGTCAGATAACATGTTCAATCAGGAAAAACATTGAATAGAATAGAATAAACAAAATTTTTTGATAATAAGAAAGAGTTTACATTCAAAGATTACATCTTTTGTGTTCTCTATCTACTAATCTATTCAACAGGAAATAAGAGACCAATCCACTCCATTGTTAATAACCATCCCAGATCCCATCTTTGCCACTTTGTTTGGGTGGAAGTTGACAGGGATAAGGTTATTTTTGCTGACATATTCATTAACAATGGTTGATGGAGTTGGATGAGGATGCCTTAGATGAAAGCCATGCGAATGCTGTTTGAAGGGCAGCATCAATGTCGATCACTTTTGCAGGTTTTTCCTTCTCGATTTCTTCGAGACCTGCATCCATCTGCAACCAGAGAGTCTCCAGTTGTCTTTCCTAGTCGAAAGCATCAAACTCTTCACGAGTATAACTAAATATATCTCTTTTCTCTAAGAGATGGAGGTTTTTCTCAATGATGGTAAGGTTCGACATTGCTAAAACTTTTGATGAGAAGGGTTTTTTCTGATTTTTCTTAACAGGAGAGAATGAAGCGTTAAAGAAGTAAGTGGACAAGTCTCTAAGATTAAATAGAGAAGGGTGGAACGAGAATATGAAACGATTCATATTACTGGTGCAAGTACCAGGTATTATTCAATTGTGATGTTTTAAATTTCTTTATTTAAAACAAAATTGCCATGTTTTATTTTGGTCACAATTTTATTTTCCGAATAATATGTAGCGCGTGTGCACACTCGATGCTTACACACAGTTATATATGTAAGTCACGACGCGTGTAATCCTCACCACTCTCTCACGTAATTTGGTCCATTACTTTAGCCTAAACGAATGATTTACTGACACCTGTTTTTGAGAAGTTACAAGTATTGTCCAAAATCAATTAAGTTTACTAATTGATTTAGTTTTCTCAAACTATCAGTAAAGCATCGTCTCTCTTTGTCTCTACACTATCAAACCCTAATTTCAAAATTAACACATCTTTTGTGTTTGAAATTGCAATGGAGAACTTATTCATGAACAGCAAGGTGATAATCAATGGAGTTACGTTTAATACTAATAACTTCACTGCAGTTCTAGATCATCAGGACTTGCCAAGTGATTTCCACATTATTCAGGACTTTTTGGCCTCAAGCCCAATCAATTATGCTCTAACCCAACCTGCCAAGATATCTTTTAAGTCTGTTATGCAGGTTTGGAACACAAGTGTTTTTGGGAAAAGTCATCCATCGGAAAATCCTCAGATGAGCTTTGAATATGACAATGTTACATACTATGTGACACCTGAGATTGTCAATGCAGCCCTACACTTACCATCAATCATTGGTAACCCTGTGTTCAAAGTTACTGATGCAAAACTTCTTGAGTATGTTGTAAGCTTGGGTTACAATGGAACACCAAAGAAATTTGGAGAGCTCTACAGGACAAAGCTCAAGAAGGAATGGAATTTCTTCTTTGATACTATAAGCAGATGTTTCTTGAATAAAGTATCAAACTTTGATGCCTTACCCACAGGTTCAGCCAAAATTGGGTACTCTCTAATTCATGATCTTTCATTTGATTATGGTTCCTTTATACTGAAGGCATTAATTGAAAGAAAAGCAGATAAATGTGGTTATGTTTGCTTTCTTAGATTTTTTCAATTAATATTTTCTCACTTATGTCCTCATGCTGTTTTTGAGAATGATACAATTTTGCCGATATGTAAAATCTCAGATAACAATATAAAGAGTCTAATCAATTCTGATAAGGCAAATAAGTTTGTGGGATCTCCATACATTCCTGATGAAGTATGGTCTCTTTTAAGAAAGAGAATGCCTATTCAATATGGCCCAGCAACTGGTGCTATGGAACAGGACCTTACACATCCTATTCCTGACACAAGCACACAACCTAAACACTTATCTAAACAGTTAACCACCTCTGATGTCTCACAAAAGGCATCAGTTGTAAAATCAAAGAAATCAGCTAGATCTGATGTGTCTAAGAGGCAATCAGGGTCAAAGGATTTCTCCACTCCAACTCATTTTCAAATGAAGTCACAAGGGGGTGGACAAAGAGTTGTTGAAACATCTAGTTTGGATAAAGGAACAGGAGTGAAAAGGAAAGTTGTTCAAGGAGCTATTTCTGATTCTGATGATGATACAATGCCTATATCAGTCTTGTTGAAAAAGAAGGAGATTGATGTTGCTGATACAAGAGAAGTGGCTGTCTCTGAAAAGCCAAAGAAAAGAAGAAGATTAATCATCAAAGGCAAATTTGTTGATCATACAGAATTTCTGAATCTTACTGATGATATGGAAGGCAATCCTGATGTTGTTAATCAGGATGGATCATCAGTTCCTGACGCTACTGCTAATCCTGACATCTCTACTCCAAATAATTCACCTATGAAGACTGTTGAGATTTCTGATTCTCCAGCATCTGCATCTCCAAAGAGAAGAATTATTGAGATGTCCGTTGATGAAGTAAATGCTATTGCTGCTCAGCTGGGTGTTAAACCTTCACCTCTTGAAGTAAAAACTGCTGAAGCAAATGTTTTTCACAGACATAAGAAACAGAGGACTACAGTGTCATCTCTGAAAGGATCCAGCCCACAAGAACCTGAACTTCAAAGGAGTTCAGAAGCTATTGCAGATCCAGTCACACAAGAACCACCTACTCAAAGTGTAGGTGCAGACATTTCTGAAGAAATAGTCCCACAAGAACCATCTTCTCAAAGGGAAGGTGAAGACAAGAATATTCCTGCCCCACAAGAACCATCTTCTCAAACTGAAGATGCTGGCACACTCACATCAACAGGGGAGTTTCCTGACAATGCTCAAGGGGCTTCTGAAATTGAAATTGAACTTGCTAGAAGTCTGGCAGAAAAAGCTGCTCATGATTTGCACATTGCTGAATGTGATAGAGTGATTGCTGACACTGCATTTGAGGGAAGTACACAAGAACCTTTGACTCAAAGTGTTGAAGAAGCTTCAAAACCTCAGACTACACAAGAACCATCAGTAGCAAATACTGATGCAAGTCATGCTATAGTTGCAGTGGTCAATCCTGATGAAAGTACTACTCATTCACTTATTCCATTGCTTATTGAGCCAATTTCAGCAAGGCCAATGGATTCGTTAACTACTTCATCAGGTAACATCTCTTTCTCTACTTCATTTACTACTGATAGTATGATTATAGATAGACCTGATAAAAGGGATACCTCTATCTGTATGACTTCAGACAACTCTTCTCAGCCACCTCTTATTTCTTCACAATTAATGAGCCAGAACCTTTCTTGTGAGATTGAGAGTGAACATTTAGAGAAAAAGAAGAGTGATGAGAGGCAGTCTCCTGAACTGGCAAAAGGAGAGGTAGAAAAGAGTGAGAAGTTATTAACTTCTAGTGAGGTAGGAGTTGCTATTGAAAGCAACTTAGGTAACATTGTGAGAAGTGATGAGATCACTTTAAAAGAAAAGAGAGATTTAGGACATGTTACTAATTTGTCTGCAGGTCATCAGGATTCACCAGCTGTATCTACTGGTGTTTTGAAACTGAAAGGTATTGTGCTTCCTGATGATGATGTTGAACATAAACTTCCTGAGGCTGGTGGTGGCTCAGATGATGATGATGATGATCATGCTGATCTTGAAACAAGGCAAATGCAGGCGGCTATAAAAGCAAGTCTCCAATCTACTTATGGGTCTTCAAGTAGATACATGCAGTCAATAACTGAAGAAGAATTCAGAGGGGAGTATACTTCACTTCTTCCACCTGATACTCGAGCTGCAAGGGGACATGAATGGGATACAGAATGGAATAAACCTACCGCTGAGATGAATTTTCAAAATGCTCTGTTTCATTCTGGTCATATTGCTACGCGGATGCCGATACCTGAACTTAAGGCTCTTCTCAAAACCAATGCTCTTTTAGCAAAGGGATTGAGGAGTGAGATTGAATCAATGAAGGCTGCAACAGATAAATTTCAAGCGGGGATTCAAACATCTGTTTCTATATCTGCTACTGCTTCTCAAGCACGCCTTCTCGCAGATGATATTAAAGCTCTTGACAGGAGATTGGATTCTAGAATGACTGTCTTGGAATCTAAAGTTGATACTATCGATGAAACCCTCAAGCTTATATTGTCGTTCTTCATTCAGGACGATACTGATGTCAAAAAGGGGGAGAAGATAGTCAAAACAAAATGTTCACCTGATCCAGTTGTACAAAAGGATGATAATTCTGGAAATGATGGTGGTGCTGAGTCACATCAGAAAATTGAAACCTCTGATGCTGCTTTACTGATAAAGAAAACGAACAATCAAACTAAGCAGTCAACTCATGTTTCTGAATCTGGAAAGAAGACAGTGACATCTGGTCAAACTCTGTCAACCATTCCTGAGGATGATGTGTATGTGGAACAGGATGAAGATGCTAATCTGTTTCATGAACTTGACACTGGGGATGGTCGTGTTCTTAAATTATTTCATAAAGACAAAAGAGTTCAACAGTATCATGCTGAGAAAGCACTTGTCTTATCTACTGAAGAAAATCCAAACATGACTACTGATGAGTTCTTAGAAGAACAGAACAGGATCCTTGAAGAGCTTGCAAAACAGAATAAAGCTCTTGCTGCAAGAAGAGGAAGAGGCAGAGGAGGAAGATACAGAAATAGAGGAAGATCATCTGCTCAAACTAGTTTAAGGCAAACAAGATCTAGTGGAATCAAATTGAAAGATGTTTCTGAAAGTGAAAAGAAGAAAACTCCACTATCTCTTGCATCAACTCCAGATAACAAATTTAATGCTCCTGAAGAAATTGTAGAGGAGATATTGCCTTTGAAAAGGAAGAGTAAGGCAGCTGTTCAATCTACTGCATTTAATGAGAAGTCAGTCGTTGTTTCTGATTCTGAAATCTTAAAAGAACTTAAGATTATGATTCTTAAAGTTGTGGTTGAATTTCACAATGTGGAAGTTTCTGAAGAAACATTGGAGTATGAACAAGAAAACTTCAGAAGATTTGAAAGAGAAAGTGAAGTCAGAGCTAAAGCCACAAAAGCAGAAAAGATAACAACCAGGGATTACTTAAGAAATGTTCATAGATCTGACAGGAAGTTATGGTATGATAGAGATAGATCTGTTCCTGAACATCAGCAGGATTATCCAACTAATCACAAGAAGAAGAGTAAGAAGAAGGAGGTGGATAAGGCTGATTATAGGAAACCAGTTGTATTCATATCAGCTGGATTGATAAAAGAGTCTTCTTTGATCAATGAATTTCTGATTGTTAAAACAGAGTCTACTACTTTTATTGCTGAAAATCCACCAAAATGGGTGAGTATGCAATCTGGCTTGAGAGGATGGGAACCTGGCACAAGAGGAGGAATTGGATATAGTCATGCACTGGTTATTTTCATTGCACAAACTGATCAATATGCTCTAGTTGACAAGATTGGGGATGAGTTAACTGTAGATCATCTTTGGAAACTTGAAGCTGTTGCTATTATTGCTGATTGTCATGCTGATGCAAAGAAAATAGAGAAGCTGGTGTACTTCATGAAAGATGGAAGTGTGAAGAAGATTCCTATTCATGAATTGTTGTGTAAATCTGCAAAAGAACTGAAATATGTTTTGTATCTTCTCAGAAGTAAAAGAATAAATGTTCGTGAAAGAGAAGTTTATCAAAATTGGTGTGTCATGATTTACCTGAAGATTAGACAGAGATTCATGGATGGAGGAACAAGGTATGATGGCAATTATATTCCCATGTACTTAAATTTAAGAGATAGAGAGGTTGAAATGAAGAAAGGTACAGCTGTTAAAGAAGTGTATCTAGGCATGGAACAACTGTCTCTAAATCCGGATGGAAAGGAAATTGCTTATGTGTTGCTAGGTGACTTAGATCTTCCGAGAAACTCAATTAAGAACATCAGGGCAGCTATTTATCAGATTAATGAGGAAGATGAAGAACTCAAAAATCTGAAGAAGAAACTGATTCAAATTCTTGAAAGCAAGGAAGAAGAATTGTTATCTGAATTCTTGAGACTGAATCTGTTCTATCAAAGAATTTCTGAAACTGTTCCTGATGATTTTTAGAAGGTATTTTGTTTTGAGTTTTTGACATCTTGAATCAAGGAATTTGTGCTTTGTTTTATAAAGAACAAATTGGGGGAGATTGTTAGATATTGATTCAAGAGATGATTAGGATCTGGGCATTACTGATCAGATACTGATGCTGACGTCATCAGGAATGCACTGTCAGTATTGGACTATCAGGATTAGAAGCTGGTCAGTATTTGATGAAGATTCTCATCAGACCAGAGATCAAGGAAGATTGATATGTCGGTTCCTAATTTGTAGGAAGGCAGCTATCATACAAGATATGCATTCAGAGATATATGTAATTGATTTAGAATATCTTGTAATTGATAGTGCAACTGTGTACATTATATAAACACAGTTTAGGTTTTACATTTTGTAATCACTTACACGAGTTATATTGTAACCTAGCAGCTCTTAAGAACATAAGAATTTCTTAAGAGAGTTTTGTAACAGTTTTATATCAGAGTTAATAAAGCTGTTATTGATTCATACTTGTGTTATTTGTTTTAAGTCAAAAATCTTATACAATTGTATTCAACCCCCTTCTACAATTGTTATTTACTGGGCAACATTTTCCTTGCAGGTACACTAAAGGATGTTGGAGCTATGAGTGATATGAGTGATACACTAGTGAGCAAGAGTGTAAACACAGAGAGATGTGAGACACTCAACACAAATGAGTGGAGAGAAGAGTGAAACACTTGTGAGGTACACTAAACACTATCACACACTCACAGTGAGGAAGAAAATGAAACATTCTTTCTAACAGAACTCTATAATTGGTACAACTACTTTGTCAACTAGTTGATTGGAGGATTCCTCAACTAAGGGGGAGAAGTAAGGGGGTACAAGAAAAAGGAGATTAGGTTAGAAAGGGGGAGCATTTACAGACTGTGCTTTGGAGGAGAAGCAAGTCAAGTTACTAAGGGGGAGCCTTAGATGGAGAAGTAAGGGGAGATTTAGTTGAGAAGAAATGGGAGATATAAGGAGAAGATTACATCACAATACTATTCTATTAGTCTTTCAATGTACTATGTATAAAGGCTAAGTGGAAGAGTAGTAGATTTTCCAGAAGTTACAGAAATGGTATTGATTCACCATTGTCTACATAGTAGGAACAGTTGTTTTTCTTAAGTGAGAAAAGCTGTGTCAGAGAAAGGAAGTGATTGTAAATCAAGAACTGCTGATAATCACAATAAGATGTGAAGGATTATCAGGCAGAGATATGAAGAATCAGAAATGAAGATGAGTTATCTATTGAAGATCAGTTCAGTGCTAGAGGAACAATCATATATCATTTCATCAAATGAAGATTCTGGAATTGTTATACTTAAACCAGAGAAATTTTTTTTTTTTGTATTATTTACTAAGTTCTTTAATGCTTTATCTTTTTCTTGTTTAATTGAGTTAGTTGAGTTATCCTCTAGGTATTTGCTTGTTATTGTCTAACAAACAAATAGGGGGAGATTGAAAGGCATATGATGTAGCCTATTTGTATTTCGAGGATACAACTCAACTTAAACAAGATTGTAATAGTAAATAGTATATAGACTGTCATAAGGAATCTCAGATTGTATTATCTGTCAGAAGAAAAAGATCAAGGTCAATCTACAGACTTGAGGAATTGCTACATTGAAAGAAGCTCAGACATCTGATCAAGCCTCGATGGAGTATTCGTCAAGAAGTTGATTCGTTTAAAGTGACAGAGATTTCAAGGTGATAGAGACAGTACAGAAAATTAAAGAGAGATGAGACAAGAAAAAGGACCACGTGTTTAAAGTCAGAAATGAAGAATAATCATTGGAGTTAGTCGTTCATGAACCAGACAATACATCGAACGTCAACAGAAAATTCAATGGTATTTCTTTATTAACTTCAGTGGTTCAAGCTATCAAGACTGGTATGTGAGAAAATCATTGTGCAAGCAACATGAGTGCTAAATTCAGTAACCACAATGATTTTATTATCAAGTGAACTGGCTACGAGGAAAAAGAATTATCACAAGAATATGGAAAGTGATATATTCTTAATGCTGAAACCCCGGTTAGAATTGTTGTATATTTTGCTAAGCAAAAGGAGTCCGGTTTCACATCCTCAAGAGACCGTAGCTTACACCTGGACGGGTTATGAGAAAATAGAATTATCACAAGAATATGGAAATTGATATATTCTTAAAGCTGGAACCCCGGTTGGAATTGATATATTTTTTGTTAAGCAAAAGGAGTCCAGTTCCAGACGCTCAGGTAACCGCAGTTTAGAGTTTAAGGATAATTTTATATTAATAAATATTTTATTTATTTAGAAAATTATATTTATAAATATCTAATAATATTAGATATTTATTTTTATAATTTCTGAATTAATATAATTATTTATTAATTAAAGATTATAAGTTGTGCGGGTTAAAAAAACATTTCTGCGGAGCTGGCCATAATAAGAAGTTGTCGACTTGTTTGTTTATAAAAGCAAAAGATATAAATGAATTGAAAAAGAAATAATGTTTCGGCTGAAACATTGTTAGTCAAAGAAACAGCCTGTTACACTCACGTGGTTGTTGTCGGCACATCTTCTACTCTCCTGCAACGCGCGTGGCGTACACGCGCTCCAGTCAAGCCAAAAGGGGGTCGCTTGTAGCCCAGTCGTCTGTCTTCCGGGTTGCTTTTGTCTTGGCAATTCAGTTCACTCTGTGTACAAATTCAAGTGAATTGTTTTCGGCCGAGTTTTTTTATTGAAACAAGACAATCCCTAAATTGTCTTGGCGATTGTCATGGTAAGCAAAACAGATTGTCTTGGCAGTACAAATTTGATTGTCTTGGAAGAACAGATTGTCTTGACGATTGTCTTGGCAGTACAAATCTGATTGTCTTGGAAGAACAGATTGTCTTGGCGATTGTCTTGGCGGTATAAAGCTGATTGTCTTGAAAGAACAGATTGTCTTGGAGATTGTCTTTGATGAGTTAAATGAATAGAAATTGGCAGGGACTTTGAAGACCAATTCAACATAAAATGATCAAGGCGGCTGTCTTCATTACAACACTTCAACATAATATCTTTCAACAAAAGAACAAAGCTCTCTCTCTCTCTCTCATTTTCTCTCAAGAACACAAGAGCTTTAAAAATTCATAGAAAATCAAGTTCATCATATTTGTAATATCTGATCCGATAGAACTTGTTGATTTGTATCTCTTGTACTACTAGCGAGTTTTTACTCCTAGCACTTATCTTGATTTTTATTAACAAATCTAGAAAAGCTCATGTCGAATTTTCTAATTTGTTTTTATCATCTTGATAATTAATCTGTACTGAAATTGTAACACCCATCAAGTTAATATATTGTTATATTCAACTTGAAATTTGTTTCAATTTATTCCGCACAAATTTGTTCAAGTAAAATTTTATTCAAATAACAAATTTCGATAAATTGGTATAGATTGTATTCAACCCCCCCTTCTACAATCTTATCGGACCTAACATTAATCATGTCATGGAATCAAACAAGAAAATGAGGGCGCGCCTTGAACAGCTGGAAGCCGAGAATAAAAGCATGTTGTAGCAATTGAAGGGTAAAGATGATCAATTCAAGAAATTGAGGTCAGCCAAGGACACTCAGATTGAAAAGCTGAACAAAGAATTGTCTTGCACAAATTCTTCAATTAAATTGATGACTAAATCCATTGATAAGCTTACTAAGGCCAATTCTCTTCTTGAAGAAGATAAAAACAATGGATGGGCCGTTGAGAAGATAGCTTTACAAAGAGCGTCCTTTTCTAGAGGTTTTCGCAATTATGCATCTGGCTTCCTTGCTGTTGATCCAGAATATGACTTCTCCAAATTTGGGCAAGAGACGGTCGATTGGATTGAAAAATTCAAAATTGATGAAGCAGATGAGAACAAGGCAAAGAGGATATCCTTAGGTCTAGAGTTGGCTGAAGTAGATAAGGACGCGTCCCCTGATGGGACGCCTATTCCCGAAGACAAAGCTCCTACTCCTGTTGAAGAACAAGAGGGTCATCATACTTCTCCTACTGCAAATGCCGACATCGTTGAGAATGCTGAAAATGTTGAGAACATTGAAAATGCTGAAAAGACAATTCCATCCAAGGACGCGTCCCCTGCAAAGGACGCACCTTGAATATTATGTTTCCTTTATTCTAAACTTTTGGGTTTTATTCGAATTTTCCGAGGTGCAGGCCCTCTGTAAAACCTTGCAAATTGTAATCTTTTAATCGCTGTTTTTGATGACGTTTAAACCTTGACATCTTTTGCTATTATTATGCTTGTTTTCTAACTTAAGTTTTATCATCGTACATTAGGCGTCCCTATTGTGAGGGTGCGGCTCCTTCAAAAATTTACATGTGGTACTAATAATATTTCTTGATAGTAATATGTGATAAGTTTCATCTAGGCTAACCCTTTTTATATACTGAAAGGGCGCATCCTAACATAGATCAGGACGTGTCCTTTTGTCAACAAGCTTTCAAAAACTCTTTTCTAAATCTTGTATAAACTTTAAAGAGAATCTTCATTATTTCGTTAACACCGTAGCTGCAAACATATGGGCGCACCCTATTGAACTATGGCGCGACCAATAAATATTTCATCAACCAATATTCTTCTAACAATTTTCTAGAGACCAAAAATCTTGACAATAAAGAAAATCTTCAATAAGCTTGAATTTCTTCAGAACTAGGGAAGGTATATTACCCCCTAGCTAAGGAAAACAATGATTGAAAAGTGTGAAAAAACAGCAATTGTCTCAACTAAATCTGAGGAAGGCGTATATGTACTACCCTCCTAGACTAGGAGAAACATTATTTATACTAGTCTATAATTCTGATATAGGTCTTCATAAAATAGGGGGCCAAAGCCGCACCCTACTGATAATACTTTCGCAAATGCTCCGCATTCCATGCTCTTGGGATTGTGTTGCCATCCAAGTCTTCGAGATGATAAGTACCTTCCCAAATTATGGACTTGATCTTATATGGTCCTTCCCAATTTGGATCGAAAACACCATGAGCAGCAACCCTTGTATTTGGCATGACTTTGCGAAGAACCAAATCTCCTACCTTAAAAGGCCGAGTCTTCACTTTCTTGTTATAATACCTTGCTGCCCTTTGTTGGTAAGTTGCCAAACGTAACTGTGAGTTGACCCGTGCTTCCTCCAATAAATCAAGATTCAGCCTTTGATTCACCATGTTGGTATTTTCATCATAAAAATCTCTACGAAATGAACCTGCCCCAATTTCAACAGGAACCATCGCTTCGCATCCATACGATAACATAAAGGGAGATTCACCTGTCGTGGACCTTGGAGTTGTATTATATGACCACAGAACCATGGGTAATTCCTCAGGCCAATTACCCTTGCTCTCTTCTAACTTTGCCTTCAAGGTATGCTTGATAATTTTGTTAATTGCTTCTGTCTGTCCATTGATTTGAGGATGATATACAGCGGCAAACTCTTTCTTTATACCCAAATCATCACACAACTTCCGCAATTCCTTGCTATCAAACTGCTTCCCGTTATCTGACACAAGCTTATAGGGAATTCCAAACCTGCACACAATAGAGTTAAACACAAAATCTCTGATTTTCTTTGCGGTGATGGTGGCCAAAGGCATGGCCTCCGCCCACTTGGTGAAGTAATCCACAGCAACCACAGCATACTTAACACTTCCCTTAGCTTTAGGGAGTTCCCCAATAAGATCTATCCCCCACATAGCGAATGGCCAGGGACTCATCATGGAAGTCAAAGTAGTGACAGGAATGGTGAATAGTTAGCAAACCGTTGACACTTATCACAAATTTTTACAAATTCATAAGCATCCTTCTTCATAGTAGGCCAGTAATAACTTTGGCTTAGTACTTTCATTGCCAATGAACCACCCCTTGAGTGATTGCCACAAATTCCCTCATGAACTTCCCGAAGGATGTAGTCACATTCATTCCCATCTATGCATTTGAGAAGTGGTTGGTTGAAACCCCTTTTATACAAAATCCCATCATACTCCACAAACCTAGCCGCTTGATACCGGAGTCGCCTTGCTTCGACCTTATCTACTGGCAGAATTCCCTTCCTAATATACTCTTGAATTGGAGTTATCCAAGTTACTTGAGGAGTTTTTTCCACTTCCATAACTTCTACCTCCGGAATACTGGGCACCTCTTGAATCTGCAAGGGAACAGTTCCTAATATCATAGCATCCTTCTGAGATCCCAACTTGGCTAAAACATCTGCATTTCAATTCACATCCCGAGGAATGAAATCTAGTCTTACTTCATAAAACTTCGAGATCAAACGCCAGACACACTTCATGTACAACTCTGTCCTTGGACCTCTACATTGAAATCCTCCTTTAACCTGCCCAACTACCAACTCGAAATCACTCAACACTACCAAGTTTACTACTTTCATCTCCAGAGCCATCTTCATTCCATTAATCAGAGCTTCATATTCCGCATCATTATTAGTTTCCTTGAACTTGAAGTGGATTGCGCCCATGAGTTGATTTCCTTCAGAGGAAACCAAAACTATACCTACACCAGCACCTCCATTATTTACAGCTCCATCGACATGCAATTTCCACCAAGGCTGGGGAACGTCCTCAAGAGGGCGCGCCCTCTTAACAAGAACTTCTGGCTCCACCAGCACAAGCGACTTTTCCTCATTTTTTGAGTCAAATTCCAAAATGAAATCTGCCAAAGCTTAACCCTTGATGGAAGATCTAGGAGTGTATTCCACATCAAACTGACTTAATTCAATGGCCCACTTCAACATCCTTCCCGAAGCTTCCGGTTTATGAAGAACTACCCTCAACGGATAAGATGTGCAAACTTCAATTCTATGTGCTTGAAAATAAGGACGTAGCTTCCTTGCGGCCAAAACCAATGCATAGACAATTTTCTCCATGCTAGTATAACGAGTCTCTGCATCCAACAACCGCTTACTGACATAAAAAATTGGAGACTGATTATCCACCTCCTCTTTCACTAGCACAGTGCTCAAAGAATATTCCGACACGGTTAAATATACAAGATCAGAGTTTCCCCTTCATTAGGTTTTACCAATAGTGGCGGATTTCCCAAATGCTCCTTGATATTCTGAAAAGCTTTCTCACACTCAGGAGTCCACACAAAATCACTAGCTGCACCTTTGATGGCTTTGAAGAATTCTTTGCACTTATCTGAAGACTTTGAAACAAAACGATTGAGAGCAGCTATCCTCCCTGTTAAACTCTGAACTTGCTTCACACTAGATGGAGATTTCATATCAAGTAGAGCTTTAATCTTTGCTGGATTTGATTCGATTCCGCGATGATTGACAATAAATCCCAAAAACTTCCCGGACTCTACCCCGAAGACACATTTTTGAGGGTTTAGTTTCATTTTAAACTTTCTCAAAATTTCGAACATCTGTCCCAAATGCTTTACATGATCTTCAGCCCTTAAGGATTTCACAAGCATATCATCCACATAGACTTCCATAGTCTTCCCGATCAGATCCTTAAACATCATATTCACCAATCTCTGATAGGTCGCCCCGGCATTAATCAAACCAAACGACATTCCAACATAACAATATAATCCTCTATCTATGATGAAAGAGGTATGTTCCTGATCTGGTTCATACATAAGAATCTGGTTGTAACCAGAATAAGCATCCATAAAACTCAAAAGAGCATGACCAGCTGTGGCATCCACTAATTGATCAATTCGAGGGAGATGAAAACTATCCTTAGGACAAGCCTTGTTCAAATCAGTGAAATCTACACATGTCCTCCATTTTCCGTTAAGCTTTTTTACCAGAACTGGATTGGATAACCAATCTGGGTAATAAGACTCCTTGATCAAACCAACATCCAGAAGTCTATCAACTTCCTCCTTCAATGCTATAGCTCTCTCCCCACTTACAGGTCGACGTTTCTGACGAATTCCCTTCTTGGTAGGGTCTATGTTCAGATGGTGACACATAACTTCTGGATCAATGCCTACCATGTCAGCATGACTCCAAGCGAATACATCCAAATTACTTAACAGAAAGTTGCTGAGCATTCTATGCAACTCAAGGTTTAGTTGAGATCCGATCTTTAACACCTTACTTGAATCTTTTTCATCTACCATAATCAAAACTGTATCCTCTGCTGAACCGGTCTTTTCTATTAGTTGGGGTGTTCTTGGATCAAGATCAAAATCAAAATTTTGTGGATCTTCAACTGGTACCTCTTCCTTGGAGGGCGCGTCCTCGTTAAGAGGGAAGTCTTCCTCAACAAGGGCATGCACCAATTCTTCAAGTAACAGTCGGCTTCCCTCAACTTGCTCTCCTCTGATATTGACAGAAATCACATCATCAAAATCTTCCTCAATTTCCTCAAGAATTCCTTCCTACGAATCATCAAGTACTGAAATGTTCCCCTCAGGGCGCGCCCTATCGAGGGGAACATCCTCTTCTGGTTCTTGGACAAGATAGTGAACTTTTACTTCCTCCGGAGTTATGCTCATAACTCTTGTGTTACTTTCACAATGAGCACGTCCTCCATCTTGCTGCCTTCTAAACCCCTTGACTGCCTTGTGATAACAATCTCTGGAATCCTGCTGAGACCCTCTTACAGTCCCCACACCATTGGGTGTTGGGAATTTCATCGTAAGATGATAGATAGAGGTCACAACCTTCATTTCTTTTAACAGGGTACGTCCTACCAAAGAATTATGCGATGACTCCACGTTCAGAATCATGAAATCCATCATTTGAGTCACAGAAAGAACTCCTTCCCCAAGAGTTAAAGGCAACTTGATAGCTCCCATGACCTTTACCGACTCACCTGAAAACCCATAGATCCATCCATTATCTTGAATCATATCTTTATCCAAGAGTCCCAGCTTCTTGTAAGTACTGTAGTATAAAATGTTCACAGAACTCCCATTGTCAACAAAAACCCGATGTACATTCCTGGAACCGATCTGAATTGCTACCACTAGAGCATCATTATGAGGATGGTGTACCTACCTAGCATCTTCTTCTGTGAAAGTGATATCTGCACATTCACCTTTGAATAATTTAGGCGGCCTTAGCTCCAAGCTATTTACATTCGTAAGAGGTCTATACCTTGCATCCCTAGGATACCTCTCCATAGCATGATTGCTATCACCCCCAGGTGATGTCCCCCAAAGATGGTATGAATACTTCCTTCATTGACGAATTTTTTCTCTTCAGGTTTATTATCACCATGGAGGGCACGCCCTCCATCTCTTCTGTCCGGATTTTCTTGTGTTTCTTCACCTCCCTAAAAATCCATTCTGTCAAGTATCCTTCCTTAATCAAATCCTCAATCTCCTCCCTGAGCTGACGACATTCATGAGTGTTATGCCCCAAAGATTCATGGAATTCACAATATTTCTTTTTATCTTTACTCTGCCAAGAAGTTAGAGGCTCCGGCCTTCTAAAGAATCCTTTGTTTTTGTTCACTTCAAAGATGTGCTCAATTGAAGCCGCCAATGGAGTATAGTTACCTGGCCTTTGATCGTAAGTGTATGTATCGGGAGGACCCCAATTTCTGCCAGATTCGGCTAAGTTCACCCGATTTGCACTAGTTGCTATACGGCGATTAAGACTAAGAGATCTATCCTTCCTCTTACCGACCTTTATCTTAGAGTTGTTTTGATTGTCATTCTTTCAATTATCTGCCAAAGATTGTTCCACAATCTTGAAAGACTCAGCTTGTGCAAACACATCAGCCAATGTAGGTGGATCCTGTCCTTGAAGGTGTTTCCAGAAATCAGTTCCTACTGATAATCCGGCTATTAGAAAACTCTTGAGCATTTCATCAGTAACTCCCCTGACCAAAGTAGACTCTGAGTTAAATCTCTTGAAGTAAGATTGCAAGCTTTCTCCCTCTCTCTGCTTGATATTAGCCAGGGTTGTAACTGGTGGAGAATATTTTACCACAGCTTGGAACTTAGTTAAGAATAAATTCCTCATCACCTGCCAGGATGTAATTACTCCCGGACCGAGTTTCTGAAACCATTGTTGAGCACCTTCCCTGAAAGTTGCTGCCAGCAACCGACATCTAGCCAGTCCTGCTACCTGATATACATCCATCTCAATATCGAAGCATCCCAGAAATTCCACAGGATCTGCATTTCCATGAAAGCGTAGATCATTAGTCATAGATCTATACCCAATAGGAAGTTATGCCTCCCTGACTTCAGTTGAGAAGGGAGAGGATGTTTGTGCCGTAGCGGATATTCTTCCTCCATCCAAATGGGCCAAAAGCTTCTTTAAATCATCCACATTGAATGTTCCCACTCCGGGAATATTCTGGATATTTGGTTGTGCTACAGTCTAATTTCCCCCTAAGGGTGGAGGTGAAGCCGCTGTCTCAACGCCTCCTTGAGTTCCTGCTTGTGGTTGAACCACAACATCTTCTTGGGTTTGAGTTTGTGTTTGCTGACCTCCAGGATTTCCATGAGGTTGTGGATCCCCCTGAGAATTTCTCCGATACTGTTCTCCCGAGTGAGGGCGCGTCCTCGACCTAGACTCACCAGAGGTACTTGAAGGAATTTGATGGATACGAGGGGATCTTCCACCTGAAGGCGTGCCCTGATGACGAGGGCGCCCATTTCCTTGATACCAATCCATTCTTCTATCAATGTTATAACGGTTTCCTCTTGCTCCAATGTTGTCATGATGAAGAGCTTGTTTGGATCCAAGGGGTCGCGACCTGTTGTGACCAGGGGGCGCGCGCTGTGGATCATGGCTATGTGGAAGGGCTTGCTCATGTCCAAGGGGCCTCGACCTGTTGTCAGGGGGCGCGCGCTGTGGATCATGTGGCCTCGATTCCAAATATTTGTTTTTCTTCTGTTGCTCAAGGAATACCATCCTCAAATCATCATCATTAAGCCTTATCCCAAGGCGTTCCTTCAAGCTGGCATAATCTCTTCTCTCTCTAGCCATTTGCTCCTCATCCCTTTGAATTTCACCAAGAGTGCGCCCTGAACGGTGAGGATGAGGGCGCGCCCTCTCTTGAGGGTTCGACAACCTGCGCTCAGAATTATCTTCACTAGGATATTCAACAATAGGATCAGAATAATCTAACGTTCTGGGAGTGATCAGCTGAAACCTCCTTTCCTGATTCTCCTCCCTACTTCGGGAATCTTCCTCGATCTGAGGGGATTTTCCTGATCGACGATGATTTCGTGGGATACTCCGAGATTTTCTCCTTGATCCCTGATTTTCCTCCACAGAACTCAATTTTGCTCTGAAATTATTTAAGGCATCTCCCATTCGGTACAGTTGCTCCATTAATGCCGCGTTACTGATAAGGACAGGCGGATGGCCTCCAACTATGACCGGAGTTTCATGATTGCGTGGAGGAACAGGGATCTCCTCCGGAACATAGGCTTCATGGTGGGTTGGATTACCCCCCATGCTATCTTTAGAATCATAATCCTCCTCCCCATGAGAACCTCTGCCTTGATTGTGAGACATCTTTTCCTCCTAAGATGAAGATCTTGATTGGATCCCTCCTTCTAGCGCCAATTTGTTGACGGAGGAATTTGGTAACAATAAAATTTGAGGTACTTCGCCGGAAACAAGATCTACAGCGGTGGTTCTTTGCCGAAAAGAGTGGTGACTTGTGGTGGTTGTTTGTGATTGATGGCTGAGATTGATAGGGTTAGTGGCGGCTATTCAGAGCTCTCGACTTCCAACCCCTCAATCGGTCTACGTACCCCGATATTTATAGGGGATCAAGCCATACGTAGTTCTTGGAGAACAAGAAACCCAAATGGGCTTGGATAACGGACCAGCTTCCGGAATATTCTACTATGAGGCCTAACCACAAAGGCCCAAGGCTCACCCAAGATCTCAAGACTTCACGGATAAGGAAACTTCCCCCGTCGAGGACTAATCCTATCCGCTACCGCTATTTCTTGGTTTCAAGGATGCAGGTATAGCCATGGTTTACCCCAAGTGTAGAACGCATCCCTGTCCCCCGAATGAGAAGCACCCACCAGATAGCAGGACAGGTGATTCGGAGCTTTTGGGTGCAAAGTGCAGGATTACTCCGAAGTTCCCCAAGGAGGACGCGCCCATTGGCTACAGGAACAGAGCTCCCAAAGCACACACCAGAAAGTCCCCATCTTTCCACCTTAGGGCGCGCCCTTAGTGTTTAAGAAGGGTCCTTATATCCAGGCATACCCCTGGAGGCCTTCTGCGACGGACATCCCCCTCCTGAGATACGACAGGAGGGAATTCTTCAATAATCCTTAAATAATCAATAAATAATAACATCTTCAATAATATGCTTATCACGGAGGGCGCGCCCTCTTCATAAAGAAGGAGAGGGCGCGGCCTAATTTCTCCTTTCCTTGACAAAAGCCCTAAATTATCCAAAAAATCCCCAAATTGAACCCGTATCTAACCCGAGTCCATTTTAGAATACCCGAACCGAATTTTGGCTATAACACACTGCATATCGAACTTGTGATTGCAAACCAACTTGTGATTGCAATACTCAAAAGTGCATTCACAGGCATATCAAACAATATCCTATTATGAATAAATCTTGTGATCATTAAATAGATGCACAATTCAGCTTTGCTTTAATCTATATATAGGATCCATGTTCAGAGTATAATGAGATGTTGTACTTTAACTTTATTGTCTTTCCTACTTTTTATTATAGAATATGCATCTATTAGCTTCCAAGAAAGAAGAATATGAATTTTCGTCTATACTATGGATGATTAAAGTGCTATATCTCACTTGTTTGTGCTTTTATTAGAGATTTTAAACTGTTGGTTGACGTATTTTTTTTATATTGCTTTGATTAGTTTTTTGCATTTCTCGATTTGTGAGTAACAATTTTCTCTTCTAAACATGGATTGAAGGATCACTACTTTATGAACTGGCAGAAAAAGGGGAGCAATGCCTTAGACCTCAAGTAGTCTCTTCCTTATATATCTTTATTTTACTATTCCAATTAAGTTTTTACTCTCTCTTATGTACTCGACAATTCAATGGTTAATCAAGATGTTTTAGTAAAATACAATTTTTAAAGTCAAAACTCACATGTCAAATGCTTTTTTGATCTATATAGATAGTGTTTTATCCTATAACTAAATTTGACTATCTTGATTTACACCTTTTTTTTGGTCAGAATGAAGCTTATGCATCTGTGGTCGCTCGTCTTCTGATTTAATTGTTCATACTGAATGATGCATTTCAATTGGACTATGATCTGATTTAGTTAATAATTGTTATTATTGTCTTTTATGTAGACCTAAGATCTTCATTGGTGATCCATATGGATGAGTGATCTCTTTTTATTGTATCATGAACAATTCAAGCCATAATTTTGTTGGGGCCAGAATATGTTGGTAATTGTGCAACTGTGCATGATCCCTTTAAATTGGAAATTGGAATGGCCAATGGATCGGTGCTTTCTTTAGCTGGCATTCCTATTGATCTAATACTTGATGCTTCATTGAATCCTTTTAGATCAAACATACTTTGATCAGTGTTAACGGAGGAATTTGGTGGTAACAAATTCGGGAAGGGTTGCTGGAATTGTGGTGGTGATTGATGACGGTGAGTGGTACGGTGCAAGACGTTAAGGGTTAGGGTTTGTGATTTGGGGATGGCTGAGATTGTATGTGTGATGTAATCGGAATTAAGATCGAATATCGAAATCTCTTTTTTTCGCAAGGGTTGCATCGTGCCATAAAATGTGCCTACGTACCCTATTTATAGGGATCAAGCCAGACGTAGTTCTTGGGGAGCAAGTAACCGATATGGCCACCGCCTTTAGCAGAATCGTCATGGACCTTGAAGCCCAGCTATTTTCTCGGAGCGTGGCAGTTAAGTCATTGACCCAATATTATCGGAGTCAACGCCTACCTTGAACCATAAAGAAAGAATAACTAGTGATAAGGCTGGCCATAAGATTGCCGAGGGGACGACGCCCTTCAACCTCCCTAGCAGGGAGAGACCTGCTAGCCTGGATGAGGACTAGTCCTCTCCCAAAACTGAGATGATAGATAAGTTGGGTCATAGTCCATGATTTTTAGTGTCTTCAATGTAACCCTATTGGGAAGATTCCATGCTCTGATGCCAAAAAAGGCGAGACCAACTGTGAGGGGCAAGGTCTTCATATATGGGAGGCTAATCAAAGTTCATAAGCAAATCCCCTGTCCTGGGCGAGATTCACCGAGAGGGCGACACCTTCTAATTGTGGGCGAGGTCTCTTAGAGATGCATCATTTCATGTGGGTTTGGGCCAAGCCCAATGTTTGTACCTTCTTCTCCTGTTATGTCCCATGAGTTGGGTTTCCTTTCCTAGATCTGTGAGAGAACGACGCCTCCAACATATATTAACATGATTTTGGGCATAACAGTCGGTACAATATGTTAGTATATTAAATTTTCTATTTCTATTACACCTCATCTGATATAGTTTAACTTTTCACTGTTGGTAAATTATGTGACATTGTTTATGTCACTTAGAAAAACCTTAATTAAAGAAAGATATAAACCTATGAAAGGTAAGTCTGCTATTAATTTATTTGTGTATATTTCTGGATTAGCTTAGGGCGCTATGTAAATCTTAAATCATCGACATTACAATTTCATAGTTTTCCAGTAACTTGAAATAGGTTTCTGTACGTGTGAGCTTTTAAAAGAAATCATTAATTTAGTTGACAAAGTTGTTCAGTTGGCTTGGCTGTCACTTATGGGCGGTGATCATTAACTGCATTTTAAAATGAACAACCATCTTTTACTTGTGAGAAGGTGAACTTTGGTAAGATTATTAATATTACCTGAACACAGACTTCTACCTCGCAAAACTTGCAACATCCATTTATTAGTAAGTACAAAATATTAAATCATATTGGAAAATTATCAATTAAGCTAATTTCCTTATTTAAGTTTGAGATTAAGAACATGCCTGTGTGAATTTATGTATATCTTTGATTTGCAGCCTTGGTGGATGAGAGCCCTAATATAGTGTAGCTAGCAGCCTCCTATTGATTGCAACAACTTTCTCCAGACCCCGGTTAATGTAGCTGCCATATTAGCAAAATCTCGATATATATAGTATTCCTACTGGTTCCTAACATGTTTAGAGATGTTGTCACTGAAAGCTATAATATGGGCTAGCCAGCTCTTACAATCCCATCATACTCAAAGGGTATCCTCAAAAACTGCTGCTCATTTTCACTTGCCTTGAATAAACTGAAAGGTTGTAATTTCGTTTGCAAATCTCAATACTATTCCTTTTGTTTCCTAACATGGTTGTTTGTTTGACCTTTTTCCTGCCTTCCTTTTTTTCCTTGCTAAATTGGTGTATATGTGTGAACATGTACATGTTCTTACTTTACAGTTTGAGCAATATTGATCAGTTCATTGGCTTATTAAAATAGCTAGTGTATCTTATCTCGATCTACTAGCCAATTTAAGTACCTGATGTTATTACATGGTTTTTCTTTAGGCGTACAATTTTAATTTATCACTTGAAAGTAACAAAGTCGATGAACTAGTCAAACTGCTGCTGAATCCAGGGGCAGGCAAGAGACAACTTACATTACAATTAAATGCTCTTTTTATATGTTATTGTCAAGCATTATCTAAATACTATGTGCAATTTCAAATTACGTACTGTTTAGCTGTTCAGGATTATTGTGTTTGAGACCATTTTTAAACAAATTGTAATGTATCGACGTAGCGTCGATAATGTAAGAATTCAACTTCTATATACGTTTTGCGATAATTGTGTGTGATTCATCATCTATTTTTTTATTTTTGTTTAAACCTGGATGCTGATCTCATTCTCAGCATGCAGTTAGCATAGGGTCCATACTGTTGACAAAAATTCCTTTACCATTTTAAATACACAGGTCTTCATTTTATAGTTCTTTTTAAATAAGTGTTACTGCGACCATTTGTTTATTTCAGCTGGAATTTTAAATTTTTTACTAGACTTGTGTTAGGCACCATAATAAACATAATAAATATGTAATCAATTATAAATCTGAATAATTAGTGTGTGCATCAATTATGGATTTGAAAGGGGGGATTTTGTGGGAATTATGAGGAGGATTTGGTGGGAATAATAATATTTAAGCTTCAATTTAGAGATTCCAAGTTGATGTTAGGATTATAAATAGGGAAGCCAATTGTATGTGAAAGGTATCAAGAAAAATCATATTGCTTGAAGTGTGAATGTGGAGAGTGGGTGGTCTCTCGAATACCACCTAGCTTAGTGTGTGTGAGTTTATCAATTTAAGAATTCGTTCTTTTTATATACTCTCTTGGCAGCTTATACCATCAATATAAATCAGTTCCTAACATTGGTATCAGAGCAACTCCGATCTTGGGGCAATGGCAGGTGCGAAACAAGTTGAAAATCGAGTCAACGAGTTGGAGAAAAGATTGGAGGCAATGCAAGCAGAATTTCAGAAGCGGGATATGGAAAAACTTCAAAATAACATTCCTTTCCTCAAAGAAAGTATGGCTGCCATACTTACAAATATCGATAGCTATAGTCCTGAGACTACTCCACGGTCTACGCCTGCTATTGAGAATTTGCAGCAACATCCAAATCAATCAGGAGTTATGCTGAATTCAATCCCACGACAACTTGAATTGCCCATGTTTGAAGGTGTGAACCCTGGAGGCTGGCTGTTTTGTGTGGAACGCTATTTCGAACTCCATAATCTCTCACCAACATAAAAAATCAGGTCAGCCGTAATATGTTTGGAAGGTGAAGCTTTATCTTGGTACTACTATGAGGATAGTAGAAGACCCTTCTGCAGTTGGGAAAATTTTAGAAAACAACTGATTGAGCATTTTCAAGCCACACAAGAGGGTGCTCTTCATGACCAATTATTTTCTCTACAGCAAATCACCACTGTACGAGAATATCGTTGTCAATTTGAGGTATTGTCTACCCCTTTATGTGATTTATCAGAATCGATTTTGGAAATCGTATTTGTAAAAGGACTTCAACCTAATATACGTGCTGAGTTGAGATTAATGGACCCCATGGGGGTGTTTAGATGATGCGCATGGCACAACAAATTGAAGATAAAAACATGGCCATGCAACTTTATCAAAGTGGAAACAATTTTTCAAAGGAACAATCCATCCCATCTGGGACTAATTTTTCAAGGAATGTGACTCGACAACTTTCTACAGTGTCTTCCTCTACCTCTCCAGTTCAGCCCTGTGCGAAGACAACTGCTGCATCCAAATTTTGGCGTTTGTCAGAAGTCGAATTGCAGGAAAAAAGAGAAAAGGGTCTGTGCTTTCGTTGTGATGAAAAGTATGGGCCGGGACATCGCTGCAAGAAGAAGGAATTACAAGTCCTTTGGATGAAAGGAGATGAACGTGAGGTGAATGAGTCCAATGAAAATTATGAGGAGAACATCACGTGAGGTCATTATGGAGGAAATTTGTCACTTAAACCTTGAGGACAGGGTATGAGTTTGGGCGGCGAGCAATGTTAGGCAACATAATAAACATAATAAATATGTAATCAATTACAAATCTGAATAATTAGTATGTGCATCAATTATGGATTTGAAAGGGAGGATTTTGTGGGAATAAGGAGGATTTGGTGGGAATAATAATATTTGAGCTTCAATTTAGGGATTCCAAGTTGATGTTAGGATTATAAATAGGGAAGCCAATTGTATGTGAAAGGTATCAAGAAAATCATATTGATTGAAGTGTGAATGTGGAGAGTGGGTGGTCTCTCGAATACCACCTATCTTAGTGTGTGTGAGTTTATCAATTTAAAGAATTTGTTCTTTTTATATACTCTCTTAGCAGCCTATACTATCAATATAAATCATTACCTAACAACTTGTTGTTTATTCACAGAAGATTGCTTCATGTTGCTTAGGCTTACTGCAAGGATGTTTATGGGTTAGGTGTGCTTTGCATCACTCTTGTTGTAAGACAATTGCTATGTGTCTCCTAGAATTTTTCCATACTAAGAGGGGTGTATTCAATTGAGATTCTGTTGGATTGTTAATAATCCATGGATTTTAATGGAATGTGTAAATTCATGGATTGTTTAAAATCTCTACACAGGTTATTTTAATTCCCTACAAATTTTGATAGATTTTGATGGATTGATTTTGATGGGTTTTTGTAGAATTATAAAATCCCACAGATTCTATGAGATTGATTTCTTTCATTTTTTAATTTTATAATATCTATATTATATATATTAATTAGAGATAACTATTTATAAATAAATAGTTAAAAATGAATATAGTCCGAAAATTTTAAAATATTGGATGACATTATTTAAAAACAATTAAAGATTCGAGAACAAAATAAAAAATTGTTTATTCATCTAGTACACGTCATTTATGTGTTCCTCGTTCTTATCGTATTGATTATCACCATCTTCTTCATTTGTTGCGGTATGAGGCCTATCATTCCACATGGCATTAGCAATGTTAGCCTTCAAGTATTAGCTTCGGCTCTTTGTCTTGTAAGCAAGACAAAACTGGCAGTTTGGATTGTGATGTTAAGGTTTGGTAAATATGGGTTCCATTTGTATAGTTTCTTTAGGTTTTTTGCACAGGACTTGAGGAAGAAAGGAGTTGTTGCACCTGTCAAAGATCAGGGTCAATGTGGTAAGTAAATTACACGTGCTGAGATATTTTTTCGAACTAGAATCTGTTACTTTTTATGATTATAATTTCCGAAACTACAATCAAACATAAAATAGGAAAAATGCTGGATATAAATTACACTACTTGCCAATGTGTACACATACTATAAGCAAAATCATGTGCATGACTTTGTCAGCGATTTTGGGTTTCAGGCAGTTGCTGGGCTTTTTCAACAGTGGTAGCAGTTGAAGGAATTAACTATTTAAAAACAAACAAGTTAGTTTCGTTCTCTTAGCAAGAGCTTATCGACTGTGACACTGAGCAAAACACCAAGGTTGTAATGGGGGGTTGATGGACGCAACATTTGATTTCATCAAGAACAAGGGAGGCCTTGCAACAAAATATTGTAAATTTAATTGATAATTTTACTTTAATTGTTTTGATTTTTTTTTATTAGAAATGTTGTAAATCACAAATCCATCAAAATATTGTGTAGTTGGAACAAATTTTACGTTGATATTTTAAAAAGATTGTTTAAAATCCCAAATGAATACGTACTGATTTTAAGAATCCATTAAAATCCAACAGAATCTCAAATGAATATACCCTTCAAAGTCACACGGTGTTTGGTAGTAAGGTGTATGTAACCTGGGATGCGTTGGCTTTATATTGATGTACTCTTGCTGGCATGACTCCTAATTTCTTTCGTACTGGAAGACTGGTTTTAAGGGGGTGTTTGTCTACGGTGAAAAATGGACTTATCTGAGGATAAGTCCGTTTCAACTTATTTCGGACCGTTTGTGTGCACAAGTAGAATGGACTTATTTTGCCAAATAAGTTGATAAGTGATAAGTTAGTAATGACGTACTTTTTTCCAACTTATTTCGTATTACTTGATTTTTTAACTTGTTTAATATTTTATATTTTTACATTTATATTTATAAATGTCATATGCATGTACTGAGATTATTATATTAAATAATTAATATTTTTAAATTTAATTTAATAAATATTTTACCAACTTATAAGTTAAACACCCAAACACGAAAATATAAGTTGTAAGTCACTTATTACTTACTTCATATAAGTTACTTACTTCATATAAGTGTTAAGTAACTTATTTTAAGATTTCCCAAACGGCCTCTAAGTGTACTAGCTAGGTTCCTGTTTTCAGGTGGTATGGTAGAAAATGGCCACAAAATAATATTGCAGAGTTGTTTACATGTTCAACCATTTGAAGCGATAGCATTATGCGTAGAGAAAGATTAGAGAAATAACGCTTTCAGGGCACAATGGAAAATGAAATATATCTGACCCGATTAGAATCATCGCCTGCACATACTTCTTCCTACAATTCATTCTTTAACGATATTAGGTTACACCAAAAAAAAATTTAAAAAATTATTGATTTATTAAGATATTAACAATAAATTTAAAAATAACTTTAAATTAATGATATTTATTTATGTCATGAAATTAAGTATGGAACATATGTAAATTTAAAATTAAAAATAAAATTTATTAAAATAAATTAAAAATTTATATTAAAATAAATACTTAATATATTAATTATTAATAATAATATATGAAAGCCTGTGTTTTGCACGGGTTATTATAGGCTAGTATATAATAAGTATAAGATAGATCTTACCTATAACTTTGATCTTAGAGCATCTCCAATGGTATTAAACCCTTAGTTAAATCAATCTACGTGGCATCCACATGTCACTATTTGGAGAATATGTAAAAAATGTAACATTCCAACCTTGTGACCCCTTAGCAATAAATATAGATAAGCAAGTTTGGTTGACTATATTTGTCGAACCAATAAAATCCTTAGGTATAATTTACATTATCATAATTATACATAACATCATTGGAGTATTCATCACTTCCCTTAGCTAAAATTTTAATTATCATCATTTTAGTATCTTTTAGCCAACCATTTTACATATCACCATTGGAGATGCTCTTACCTATAATTAATCTCAATTGTCGAATCTAATCTTTTTAAAAAATAGACCATCAAGATTATATCATCTTAAAAATAAAATTATAACGTAAAAAGGAAAAAGGCAAGTGAAAATAAAAACAATAAACAAAGACAGTTCTGGTGAATTAAACAATAAACTTTATAAATAAGATTGTAGCATTCAAGTATATATATGAACAAGAAACGCTAAATTAATGTAATTAAATTTGTTCTACAAAAAGAACAAAGATAAACAGTTTTTGATCATACATCATCTTGAAATTTCTGCAAAGAAAATTATTTCAAATATTGACTAGAAACTAGAAGTGTCTCGATCAGTTAACCTGTTCTTAAGCTTTCTTGTCATTGTTTCTACTGATCTCCTGCATTCCCTTGATGCAAAGTAGGCTTCCTGTGTAGGGAATAACATCAAAGCGGACCTTCTCAGCATCAATTAGAGTCGTAAATTGGTTATTTTCAGCTTCGAGCAAAAACAGATTCTTCTCTGAACCTTGAATTACAATGTCACCATTGCTCAAACACACTTCCAATTCATACCTTTCCAGAGAATCGGGCACAACGTATTCTTCATACCAAGTACCAGTAACGTCGTCAAAAGTATAGATAACTCGTTTCCCTGACTCATTATATCCAACCATACCAAGAGAGTCCATCCAGTTAATATATTTGTGCCTTTTATAATCAAAATGTTGCACAAAAGAAGGCAACTGCTTAAACTCTTCATTATCAAAATCGAAGGCCACCAACAAATCCAAACTCATGTCATCCTCAAACAAAAAATGCACATAGGCGTAACTAGGCCTACTCTTCACACAGCGCATGGTTTCAAACCATTTTATGGCTGCCACGGGAAGTGTCTGATCTTTAATTTCCTTCCAACACTCAGCCTTAGAAGAGTATAAATGAACTCGAACTGATCTCTTGCGTTCCTCATGATTATACAATAATTCAATGTACAAAATCTTCATCTCTCCTTTAACAGGATCAAAAAAGCATATGGAGTCTTCCATTTGGATATTGTGATCTCTTAGATTACACGGTTTTAAAACTGTTCTGAAGAAATTGGTGACAGGATTCCATATAAAGAGCACCTCGAGTGCGTAATCATGAGCGAAACAGACGAGCCCATAAACCGAATCTAGTAGTTCAACCCGTTCAGGTACGTAAAAACCACTACTAGGATAGTGAAATACATCAACGATGGAGGGATCATGGCGAAAGATTTGTTCACAGATTTCAACGGCTGAATCATTAATGTTGTAAGAGATTGAATCATTGGTGTGTAAGATAGTGATATCGGAAGTGTCAGCAGAACTTAAAATCCTGGTACGAACAACCAAAGAAGTGGCTTCGGAATTATTAAGATACAAAGAATGAACGAGGTGGGAATTGATTGGTCCAGGTTTTCTGATCAGTGAACACCAACGCTTGCATACTAATGTCAGACCAATCAAAATCTTGTTAGATGAAATTAGTCGGCTTAAGATCTCGTAAAATATGATTTGTTCAGGCAAACAGGTCGCCATGTTTAGCTAGGTCAAGGACTCAAGAGGAGGGATCGCGTAGGTGTACCGTATACATTAAGCCCTCTGTAGTGTATGTTTTATAGACTAATTGAGAATTTACTTTTTCATAAAAAAATGGTTTTTTTCCTTTTTTTTTATAATTACGTACGTGAAATTCTTATTTTGCAATAGTTAATTCTGATACTTGATGGTAAGGACTCCCTGATTAGGTTTTTACATGCTTGTTCGGGCCGGGGCGGATCATGAGCCCAAAAGTAACTCAACTTGAATGCGATTGTGTTATATAAATGAGTGGGAAGGAGGAACTCAAGGGAAAAGAAAAAATGCAGAGGAACGAGTGCAAGGATGGAGTAGCAAAAGAGCTAGTTCATCACTACAACAAGTGTAAGAAACCAGGTCACCCCACCCAAGTTTCACAAAACACATTCAGGTGCTGATTCAGTGAACCTTGATGAGTGAATGAATGTTTTATTTCACTTATCCAGATAAACCTCTAAGTGGTTTTATGTTTATTCCCATCTTTTGAAATGTCTGACTTTAGGCATGCATGGAATATTTGCTTCAAAAAGGATATGTCATGGTATAGTCTAGAGTTTGCAGTTTCTTGACATACCCTTTGAGTAAGCACATTTCTGAAATCTGAAGGTTCCGCTTGAAGGGATTGTTTAGAAATGTCAGGGATGACAAATTCATATTCTGACTTCCCTTCAGTTTCAGATGGCTTGGCAGCTTCATCTACAACCACTTTCTTCAACTTGTCATCCTTGGATACTGGATTAATTTTCTCAGACTGAGATGACTTAGCAGTTCTTGATTGGCCATCCTTAGTCTCCCCCTTAGTCTGAGGCTCCCCCTTAGGCTCCCCCTTAGATTTTGAGTCCCTTGTTATCCTCTTCTCCCCCTTAGGCTTGTTGTCAGGCACAGAGGCTGTAGTAGGGGCCTTAGGAGTTGAAGATTCTTCAAGTAGAGGGATACCCATGTGCTTCATCATGGCAGACAGCATAGTTTGTTGATGCAGAAGAACATCAGCAGTGGTAGTGGCTTGAGTGTTCAGCTGCTCAGTGAGATTTGTAACTGTGCCTGCCAGATGGGCACTGGATTCTTTGAGAGACAGCACCTCCCTTTCAAGAGTATCAACCTTGTTGAGCAGTTCAGTGGCCTTGAAACCAGTTAAGGATTGATCTTGCAGTCTTTTGACCTCAAACTTTGTCATTTCATGCACAGGGACTTCAGTGACTAGCTTGTCTCCATACTGATTTTTGAACATGGTCCTCAACATGGCAGTTGCATCTGTGGTCTGAGTAGAGAGAGCATCAAACTTAGTTCCCAGACTTGTGACAGTGTCATGGAGTAGGGCTAGACCATTATCCATCTTGATACAGGTTGATTTGCAGGCTAGGATGTCCTTGAGCACAGTCTCCAATGGAGGGAATTTTGCCTCAAATGTTCTCTTAACTTCTCCCACTGTAGTGACAGTCTGAGCACACACCCTGTTGACCTCAGTCTTGACTCCTTTACCCAAATAGTGTGCAGCCTTGAGGAAGCCCTTGTATGAATCATTTATGGCCTCATACACTTCACCAGGGGTGAGAGATTTTGCATTGGATCCCAGTGAAGTGATGTATTCTTCTCTAAGATATTGAAGAGCTTCATCAAGAGGAATGACATTCTTTCCTTGCAACCAGGCATCCACATTTCCATCTCTCTCAGCTTCATCAGCTATTTTTTGTTGTTGCTGCTCTACATCTGCTTTATGACATAGCAAGATGGCTTCATAGTCTGAGTTTGGTAGATTGGAGGTCACCAAGTTTTGAGCAATCTTTACGAACTCAGGGATCTGATCCAAAACCAAGCTTTGAAGTGCTTCAACCGTCAATTGTGGTGGAACAGACCCTGATCCTGAAGCACTGTCATGTTGCACAGGCTTCAACCATTGGGATAAAAAGTCAGAGCTAGAGCTAGGCAAGCTAGACTCCTCAGTTACAGATGCAACTTCTGTAACCGAATGGATTGACTCTACTACTGGTGTCACCACAGAAGTGGGATGAATTACACCAGCAGTTGACACAGGCACAGAGTCTCTAGTAAGAACTAGTGGAACCTCTGTGTTTGTGATGGTGTCATCAGGAGATGCCCCAGCATGCATTCCCTCACCATCTAAATGTGGGTTCTGAGTGGTGAGCAAAGTGTCATGCACTAAGTCACTTGAGGCCATTGGCTCACCAAAAGAAAAGGATTCTTGGTGATCAATGCCTTGCTCTTCAATTGCTTGAATTACAGGCTCCAAAGAAATTTGTGATGAAGGTTCTGGAAGAGAAGTGTGTTGTAGAGTAGATTTTGGCAACTCCCCCTGAGAGATAGAGGGAGTTTGAAGTGTGATGTGCTCTCCACTCAGTGTAGTGCCAGCCTTATCACTCCCATGTACTGACTCTGTACAAGAAGGTGCATTGGGGAGGATGCTTGATTCTATAGGTGCACCCTGTTGAGAGGATACATCTAGTGAGCTGTGTGCCCCTGATTTTACAACTTCAGCCATTTGTGTGACTGAAGAGGTGGTCTTAGTTTTCTTCTTCTTTGGCCTTTGTAAGGGTGACTCAGGTTCCTCACTTTCTAGCCCTAGTTCCACAGCCAATGCTGCTTCAGATAATATATTCAGTGGTGCAGACATTATTTCCTTCCTCTTCTTTTTACTAACATCACCCTTTTGAGAGGATGATGCAGTTGGCTCAGTGTGTGGTAGAGTGTTTGGCTGAGAGGGTTGGTTAGCAGGCCCTGGGTTAGCATTTTGTTCTACTTGCTTGGGCTGTGCTAACTTAGATTTTGCATCAAATGTTGGCATGTTGTGGGGATAAGTTCTAAACAAACTCTCCATATGGGGAGTTATTTTCAGTCTTACATCCACATCATTCCTAGTCTCCAAATTACCAAAAATGAGTTTGGTCATGGACTTAGGATAGCCTATTCTATTTTTATCAATCCCAGGCAATTCAATCAATGAAGCATTCTTAAAATTAAGTACAGATTGAATAAAGCGAGGGAAGAAAATATCAGTACCTCTCTTGGTTGTGTTCTTACCAAGTCTTCCATATAGTTCTTGGAGGATGATTTGGCCAACATCTATCTTCTTTCCATAGGCCAATGCATAGCCAATTTGCTGCACAGGTGCACTGATTTGATCAAAGCTTGATTTCCTGGCAGTGAAGACTTGAAGAAGAGTTGCAAACACATAGCTCCACTCCTTTCTCAGATTCTTTCTGTTTAGCTTTCCAAGATTGATCCCATCTGAGTAGTTGATGAACTCAAAGAATTCCTCTAACTCTGCATTAGTGGCCAGTCTGTCAAATGACTCTTGTTGTAGGCCCAGTGCTTGATTCATGTCTACAGGAGTGATAGTGATTTCCTTATCTTGAATCTTGCAGTAGATGATGTATGAGGTGATTGCGTTTTCCAGGGATACAACCTCCACAATAGCAGTACCCCAAAACTGTTCCAGGATATCTAGATACAGAGTTGGGTTGGTAGAGAGGGCATCCTTGATGTATGACTCAGCCATCCATTTCACAAAGCACTTGAAATTGGCATTGGGTGCTTCAACATCACTAGTGAGAGCGATGAAGTTGGTGTTGAACTTTACTGTTGCCATTTGTGTAGAAGAGAGGAAAGAAATTGATGGTTGAAGAAGAAATTTGGCTTTTCGTAGATAGGGTTTCAGGGGTTTTGGGAGTTTAGGTACTTGAGAAATCGAATGAAATGAATCGAATAGATGTGGAATTGTATAAGTATGAAGTACTTGAATTGTCGATTAGATGAAAGTTTTGTATCGACAAGTCAGGCATTCGAGAAGTAGAAAACAACTATTCGAGAAGTCAAGAAAGGCTTAATCGATAACTCAAGCGGATAGAAACTCACAGCTGGCGGTTATCTAACTCAGAAATAATTCTAAATTAAATAAAATGTGTTTTTATGAGTGAATTGAACTTTTAGACAAGAGTCCAAAATCGGTTAAAATTCAGCGAGAATTCAGCCTTTTCAAATGATTCGAGAACTCAAATATAGTGTTCGAGAACTCAATCATTCGAGAACTCAGTTACTATATTCGAGAAGTCAAGAATACCTCTATTCGATATCTCAGAAAGACTCTATTCGAGAACTCAAGAGTACTCTAATGAGACTTGTTAGAGATGTCGAATAGTGAATCATTCGAGAAGTCTGACTTATCGAACTATACCCATCACTCATAAAAATTTGATTTTCACTATCTTTTAAAATTTACCAGACATATTCATTGAAGAATATCCTAGCAAATTAAATAGTGATTTTCTCAAAATTTCATAGAAATTTTAAGTTAATAGAAATATGATTTTCAACATATGCAACAGATTTGAAATATTTATAAATCATATTTCAGCCAACACTTACTCCAAAAATATTGAGAATTTAGATAAAGTAAGTGTTTACTGCTGCAACAATCTAGATGCTGTATTCACTTAGCCAGAATCTGAAGAATTCAGCATTCCAATCTCACTTACCAACCTTGTAAAGGTGGCTTCATCTAATGGCTTAGTGAATATATCAGCTAGTTGTTTATCTGTAGAGACATAATGCAACTCAATGGTTCCATTAGTTGCATGTTCTCTTATGAAATGATATCTGATGTCAATGTGCTTTGTTCTAGAATGATTGACAGGATTGGCAACTATAGAGATTGCACTTGTGTTGTCACACATGATTGGAATTCTTTCCAACACAAGTCCATAATCTCTAAGTTGATTTCTAATCCAAAGCACTTGAGCACAGCAACTTCCAGCAACTATGTATTCAGCCTCAGCTGTAGAAGTTGACATAGATTGTTGCTTCTTGCTATACCAAGAAACTAACCTTTGTCCAAGAAACTGGCAGCTTCCTGAGGTGCTTTTCCTATCCACTCTGCATCCAGCATAATCAGCATCAGAATAACCAACCAGATTGAACCCTGTGTCCTTAGGATACCATAAGCCCAAGTTTGGGGTGCCCTTCAGATATCTAAAGATCCTTTTTATTGCAATCAAATGTGATTCCTTTGGATTTGATTGAAATCTAGCACATAGACATGTAGCAAACATGATGTCTGGCCTACTTGCAGTGAGGTAGAGTAGAGAACCAACCATGCCTCTATAGACTGAGATATCTACTTTCTTGCCTTTAGCATCTTCATCCAACTTAGTTGCAGTGGCCATGGGTGTCTTTGCAGGTGAGCAGTCTTCCAAGTCAAACTTCTTCAATAGATCCTTAATGTATTTGGTCTGACTGATAAAGATACCATCCTTCCTTTGACTGACTTGCAACCCAAGAAAGAATGTCAACTCTCCCATCATACTCATCTCATATCTGCTCTGCATGAGTTTGGAAAATTTCTCACATAGCTTCTCATTTGTAGACCCAAAAATGATATCATCCACATAAATTTGGACTAGGATAATATCATCACCATGCTTCTTGTAAAACAGTTTCTTGTCCAATGTGCCTATAGTGAATTGATTTTCAAGAAGAAATTGTGATAAAGTATCATACCATGCTCTTGGAGCTTGCTTAAGTCCATACAGTGCCTTAAGCAATCTGTAGACAAATTCTGGGAAATGTGGATCCTCAAAGCCAGGTGGTTGTTGCACATAAACCTCTTCTTCCAACTCTCCATTTAGAAATGCACTCTTGACATCCATTTGATAAACTTTAAAGTTTGAATGAGCAGCAAATGCCAAGAATATTCTGATGGCTTCCAATATAGCAACAGGGGCAAATGTCTCATCATAATCAATGCCTTCCTGTTGAGAGTATCCTTTTGCAACCAGCCTTGCTTTGTTTCTTATTATTACACCATCTTCATCTATCTTATTCTTCAGAACCCATTTTGTTCCAACAATGGTTCTATTCTTTGGTGCAGGCACAAGTTCCCATACTTTGTTCCTTTCAAATTGATTTAACTCTTCTTGCATAGCAATAATCCAATCTGGATCCAACAGTGCATCATCAAGTTTCTTAGGCTCAACTTGTGATAGAAAACATCCATAGAGGCAGTCATTTTGAGTTGCTCTCCTAGTCCTTACTCCTGCATTAGGATCTCCAATGATTTGCTCTGCAGTGTGTGATCTATCCCATTTCCTCGAGTGTTCAGCCTGACTTCTCATTCTTGATGTTGCTTCATCATCCACATCATGGTCGTCCTCATTTCCTCCCCTTGTGAAGTTGCCATTACTCACAGGTGTGTCTTGGATGCTTGTTTCTCCACTATCGATTGGCACAAATTCTTCTCTTGTATCATTATTCACTTGATTTTGTTGAACTTGAGTTTCAACTCCAGTTTCAATCTCTTCATCAGAATCATCTAGATTATCAAACCTCAATGGATCTTTGTCTTGATCATTGGCTTCTTCTAGTCCAGGTAGTTTGCTGTCATCAAATGTTACATCTGTGCTTTCCATAACTTTCTTTTGACTGATGACATAAACCTTGTATGCAATTCTTTCCATAGAATAGCCAAGAAAAATTCCTTCAAATGCTTTTGCATCAAATTTTCCAACATATTCAGAGTTATCCTTTAGTACAAAGCATTTGCTTCCAAAAGTATGAACATACTTTAGAGTAGGCTTCTTTCCAGTCATCAAGTTGTAAGGTGTCTTTCCAGTGTTTTTGTTGATGAGGGTTCTGTTCTAAATGTAGCATGCAGTACTCACAGCCTCAGCCCAAAAACATGTAGGCATTTTTGCATCAAGTAACATTGTTCTAGCAACCTCAAGTAGAGTTCTATTCTTTCTCTCAACAACTCCATTTTGTTGTGGAGTCCTTGGAGCTGAGAATTGCTGAGAAATACCATTCTCTTTACAGAATGCTTCGAGTATGGCATTTCTGAACTCTGTTCCATTATCACTTCTCAGTGCAATCACACTTGCATTGTTTGACTTTGCTTCCTTGTCAATTTTCTTTATATGCTCAATAATTACTTGTGGAGCCTCATCTTTTGATGCCAGAAATTCCACCCATGTATACCTTGAAAAATCATCAACCATTACCAGGGCATACTTCTTTCTTCCAAGTGACATAATGTTGACAGGCCCAAACAAATCCATATGAATAAGTTGTAATGGCTTGGTTATTGATGTCACTGTCTTTGACTTGTGGCTTGATCTTTTCATTTTTCCTTTTTGACAAGCCTCACACACTCCTTCTTGGCAGAATTCAAGTGTGGGCATGCCTCTCACTAACTCTCTTTTGACTAGAGAATTAATGGCCTTGAAGTTCAGGTGTGATAGTTTCTTGTGCCACAGCCAACAATCTTCATTTGATGCTTTTGAGTAAAAGCAACAAATTTTGTCCTTGTTTGCAGAGTCCATATTGGCTACAAACAGGATTCCCTTCCTCACTCCAGAGAGAGCAAAATCACCAGTCTTCTTGTGGGTGATCAAACATTCATCTTTGTCAAAATTCACTTTGAATCCTCTATCAGTAAACTGACCAACACTTAGCAGATTATGCTTGAGCCCCTTGACTAGTGCTACATCTTCAATGATGACATTACCAACTTTCAGCTTGCCATATCCCAATGTGTTACCCATGCTGTCATCTCCAAAAGCAACCATTGGGTCAGCCTTTTCCTCATACTATGATAGCAGGGCCATATCACCAGTCATATGATTTGAGCATCCACTGTCCAAAATCCACATGACCTTCTTTTCACTTTCTTTGCCCTGCAAACACAAAGGTATTACTTTTCCTTTGGTACCCAAACAAGTTTGGGTCCATGTGACTTAGAAACAGTTTTATCATAAACAACATGCTTGTCAACTTTCTTAGTGTTAGTCTTCTTGTCACTGTTGGAAGTCTTAGAACCTGAAGTTTCAGACTTAGGTGACAGAGGTACCTTCCTAGCTTTAGGAGGACTTGAAGACTTTGACCTTGTGTAGTGTGTGTGAGAATTGTGACTGATACAACCATCAATGAATTGCCTTCTTAAATTAAAACAACTAGTCATAACATTCATATTGCATGGCATACAGTCAAATTTATCACAAAAAGGTGCATCTCTATGACTTAGAGACACAGAACAATCATAGAAAGGTTTAGACACACTACCAACAGGTTTCTTGCATGCATGAGTTAAATGATTGGTACTGAAACAGTTCTGACAAGTTTTCCTAGGGGCATTAGGCATATAAGCATAGTTGTTATCCTTGTTAATCCCTAACTTGCCATTTCTGTTCTGTTTCTTCTTAGTCACTTTCTTTTCTGATTCACTCTTCCCAGCTGAGACAAACTTAACAAACTTCTTAGGTCTTGGCCTATCAACTACTGGTTCCTTGGTCTTTGACTTGACACTCTCACTCTTAGAGGATGCTTGTTGTTCACTAGATTGTGCCTCATCCTCATCATTCAACATTTGTTTGATGAGTAAGGCATCCTCATCAATTTCAAATGTTGATTCCTTAAAAATTGGATTTTCAGTCTTTCTCAGTATGTGAGGCACTTTCTCATGAACAGCTGTGTCCTCTTCAATGACAGCATAGCCTTTCCTCTGTTTGAGAGAGTCATAGTCAAGTCCAATAGCTGCTTTGGGTTTAGCTTCAATTTTCTCACAGTAGGATTGCACTAGACCAGATGATTTCTTGAAAGTTTTCAGTTTGAATTCATTTTCAGCTAATTCATCCCTAAGAGCCTTCTCTACTTGACTAGCACATAAAACCTTGTTCTACAAATATTCAACTTCTTTCTTAAGGTTTTCTACTTGCATAGCAGTTAGCTCAAGTTCCTCATTCTTTTTGGTTAATATTTCATTTCTAGTAGACAGTTTAGCAATCTCCTCATTAGCAGCAGTCATACTAGTATGAATATTAAACATTTCAACAGATAGTTGTTCGATCATGCATTTATACTCAGAAACAGACATGTCTATAGTAGTGAGAGATGGTACCTGAGAATCAGATGGAGATGAGTCATCCTTGGAGTTGGCCATCAAGGCATAATTGCAGAATTCTTGTTCCTCTCCATCACTCTCAGAATCATCCCAATACTTCCCTTCAGCTATGTAGGCCTTACCTTGTGTCTACTTTTTCAGAAGGGCCTCATACTTAGCTTCGAGCTCAAGATAATCTCTATCCTTCTTTTTAGGCTTCTTGCATTCACTGGCAAAATGCCCTAGGTCATTACATCTATAGCACCTTACAGATGACCTATCCACATAACTGGTTTTGAATTTATTTCTGTTTGGTTTCACAGGTGCCTTGTTCTTGTTGACTGAATGGTTTTGAGGTTTGGGTTTGAAGGGTTGATTTCTTTTAAATCTGATGTTTGGAAATTTTCTGGCCATGAAAGTATATGAAGTATTTTCCATCCCATCAAGTTCTTCCAGAGTGTAAAACTCTTCTTCTTCCTCCTTTTCCTCAACAGGTTCACTCACCTCAGCTTCAGTTTCTTCATCATCTGCTACCTCCTCTATCCTTAGCTGACTTGTAGATGCTTCTAGGTCCAGAATAGATTTGTTGACAATCAAGGCACATGATGTGTTTATCATTTTCCCTTGGTTGGCTTGGATAGCCCTTTTCTGAAGCAACTCAAGTTCATGAGTCTTTAGGACTCCATAGAGCACATCATAGGTGACTTTGTTCAAATCTCTCTCCCTTAGAGAAATGACTCTTTGCTCTAGATGATTTGGTGAGGATAACAAAAATTTCATATTTAACTCCTTGGTGCTGTAAACCTTGCCATTCATCTGCAACTCAGTAACTAGCTTGTGAAACCTTTCAAACATTTCAGTGATGCTTTCCTTGGGCTATGCCATGAAAGCTTCATACTGTGTGACCAGTATCTGTTTCTTGTTTTACTTAACCTCATCAGTCCCTTCACACAACACCTCAATGTGATCCCACATATCTTTAGCAGACGTACATGATGCAATGTTCGCAAACATTGACATGTCCATGGAATCAATGATAAGCAGCATGAGGTGGCTATCAAGAGCAACCTTCTCCCTTTCTGATTCTGTCCATTTTGATGGATCCTTGGCCTCATAAGATCTTGGGATAGTTGTGGTTCCAACAGTCTTTTCTGGTATCTCTTGTTGTGGAACAAAAGGACCATTCTTGAGAATCTCAGGATACAAGGGATGAGAGGCTTTAATGAACAACATCATCTTTATCTTCCAGAGGTTGAAGTTTTCTTTGTCAAACTTAGGGACCTTCACCGTTCCTGTAGTCTTTGGTGTATTCGAACTCATGATCGTTTTTCTGTTTTTGAATAAACAGCCCGCTCTGATACCACTTGTTGAGTATTGAACACAAAGAAAGAATACAGAGGGGGGGTGAATGGATTCTTGAACTTTTCGTGCCTTGAGTCTGTGTAGCAAACAAGTATTGTGTGTGCAGAGATGTAGATGCGGATAAAGAACAACACAGAACACAATATCACTTTAATCTAATGTATTATTAGATAAAGGTTGCTACAATCTGTGAATACAAATGATAGTATTCTCAGCTTCATTTTTCTCAGAGAGATATAGCTTACAGTGTATGAAAAACTCGACTCTCACAAAGTTACTAAGTTATGAAGTGAGGCTGTGTCCTTATAGAACATGGATACAGCCTACTTACTGCAAATAAGGTAGCTAAACAAATTACTTTCTAGTCTGTCTATCCTTTTTGAGTAAGTGTCCAAACGGTTACAGATTTGACTTTGCAAAGCCTGTTTAGATCCACTTCTTTAGCTCCTTGTCTCTTCTATATCTCTCCAAGCTTCCTTGTAGGCTTTCCAGAGCACGTTACAGATTGTGGTCCATAAAGTGCATTGGCTTGTTGCAGGTTTCTGACTTGTACAATTTCTTCAGTATTTTGTCTCCAAGAATGTATTCGAGAAGTGACTAAGTAAGTGATTCGAGAACTAGAATTGACTTGATCGATAACTCTGAGTTCTCGAACACTGTTATATTGACATATCAAACCACTTCTCGAATAGCTCTTTTCCATCAGGATTCCTTGAGTTGTCGAATAGAACATTTGACTTATCGAATCCTCGAGATATCGAATAGCTTTCTGAGTCCTTGAGATATCGAATGGAACTTTGACTTGTTGACTCTTTGAGAACTCGAATACCATCTTGACTTGTTGACTTCTTGAGTTCTCGAATAGAGTAATAGACATATCGAATCTCTGAGATATCGAATGAGATATCGAACAGTGTATTCAGAGATATCGAATAGTGTCTTGAGATATCGAATCCCTGACTTCTCGAATGCTGGACTTCTCGAATAGATAAATATACTTCTCGAATTGGTACTTAGGCAAATTCTTCATTTCTTCAAATCCCAACTGTGATTATTTGACAGTCTTTAACTCCTTGCTTGAGGCATGAACCTTGGAACTTCTTTCAAGCATTATTCTAGACTCTATAAGTACAATTACACAACTAGGATTTGATGCCTACTACAAGTACAATACAAACAGAAACTCTACAACTAGAGGTTCCCTCAGTTAAGAGGTCATGTAAGTAATGCAAAGCATTACAAACAATTAGGCTTGTTATTAGATGTGTACAGGCATGCCTCTGTAACTAACAAAATTCTAACATTCTTGCACTTCTCTTACAATCGCAAAGCACGTCATATTCAGCCATTAATTTGGGGTTCCTCCAAATTATCACACGATGATGTCAAATACAACAAGAATTGAAAAGAAAAAGACCCCAGGATTATGTAAGAAAAGCTTAGAAAAGAGAGAGCAGATGAACCCTAATTGGCTGCTATATGTATCGTATATATATACATGAGAAAGTAGACGTTGACGTCCAGCTCAATCTCTATCTGTCACGTAGTCTGACATGTCACCCTTCTGTCCAATCAAAAATTAGGATTTTAACGGAGTGATATATTCTCAGTTAAGTGTTTTAAATGATATAGTTTTGAAATGGGTGGTCTAATTGATAGTTTTGAATGAAACGGATGACCAGTTTGATATAAAACACTATAAATAAATATTTTTTACAAGCTACCTCGTTTGTCATTTCATTCTTAACTTTTACAACCATATATTACATTTATAATAACTCTATAATACATATATTTTTTTAAATATGTTATAATTATTTTTTGATTAACTATTTTTTAATAATTATGCTAATTTAGTTTATAATTATATTAATTAGCTATCATATAAAAAGTAGTACAAATAATTTATATTAGATACAATTGTATTTTTTTGCCAAAAATAGGAATAAACAAAAGGAGGGTAACCAAAATAGAAATTATACCTCCTTTACTACTTATTATAGTATACTAGCTTATAACCCGTGCAAAGCACGGGTTGATTTTAATTTTTTGTAATTTGTTTATAAAGTAATATAATATTATAAATATTAATTTTAATATTATAAATATTAATTTTAATTTGTTATAGTGTAATTTGTTATTTGTTTAATATGTTTTTTAATATTAAAAAATATGGTTGAACCAAACTACCAAACTACCAATTATCCCCTAGTTTAATACTATTATAAGCGAAATATGATATATTCTGTTGTCGGTTTGGTTCTCTTTTGTTGGTCACTCTTTGATTTGTTTAAATCTCTATTATTAATAATAAAAAAAATGTAAAAAAACACACAAAACACTCTCTTGTTAAACACTTTCCTGTTAATAAAATTAAAAAAACACACACACACACGCCACTCCTCTCGATCAAAACTCTCGGCTAAATCTTTGCTTACCCGGGAATGTTTTTAGGTAGTTAAAATATTAATTAAATTTATTTTTAATTGAACTAAAATTATGGCTAAAAAATAGGGTTGAACGAAACTACCAAACTACCAATTATCCCCTAGTTTACTTATTATAGTTTAATAAAATTAAAAACACACACACACGCCACTCCTCTCGATCAAAACTCTCGGCTAAATCTTTGCTTACCCGGGAATGTTTTTAGGTAGATAAAATATTAATTAAATTTATTTTTAATTGAACTAAAATTATGGCTAAAAAATAGGATTGAACCAAACTACCAAACTACCAATTATCCCCTAGTTTAAATTTATTTTTAATTGAACTAAAATCATGACTAAAAAATAGTGTAAAACCAAACTACTAAACTACCAATTACTTATTATCGTATACTTATTATAGTTTAATAAAATTAAAAAAAACACACACACGCCACTCCTCTCGATCAAAACTCTCGGCTAAATCTTTGCTTACCCGGGAATGTTTTTAGGTAGATAAAATATTAATTAAATTTATTTTTAATTGAACTAAAATTATGGCTAAAAAATAGGGTTGAACGAAACTACCAAATTACCAATTATCCCCTAGTGTACTTATTATAGTTTAATAAAATTAAAAACACACACACACGCCACTCCTCTCGATCAAAACTCTCGGCTAAATCTTTGCGCACCTGGGAATGTTTTTAGGTAGATAAAATATTAATTAAATTTATTTTTAATTGAACTAAAATTATGGCTAAAAAATAGGGTTGAACCAAACTACCAATTATCCCCTAGTTTAAATTTATTTTTAATTGAACTAAAATTATGGCTAAAAAATAGTGTTAAACCAAACTACCAAACTACCAATTACTTATTATCGTATACTTATTATAGTTTAATAAAATTAAAAAAAAAACACACACACACGCCACTCCTCTCGATCAAAACTCTCGGCTAAATCTTTGCTTACCCGGGAATGTTTTTAGGTAGATAAAATATTAATTAAATTTATTTTTAATTGAACTAAAATTATGGCTAAAAAATAGGGTTGAACCAAACTACCAAACTACCAATTATCTCCTAGTTTACTTATTATAGCATAGTATTGATATAGTATAGTACTCCCTCCCTTCCTTTTGATTCTTTACACTTTTTCACACTTTCTGACGAGCATTTCAAGATGCATTTTAAGGATAGTTCCATAACTTATTTTTAAAATTTTCTTTTTTTGTATAAAAATTTAAACATTAAATTTTTATACAAAACAAGAAAATTTTTACAAAAAGTCATGAAACTATCTTAAAAATATACCTTAAAATGCATGCCGAATATCCCTTTTCAAATGTTAATAACTCATGGGGACGGAGTGAGTATATTATTAGCAACATGAAATCGATGGTCATGAAGCAAATCTATAAAAAATTAAACTCCGGCCGTGTGCTTAAAGAAAAGCATAAAACAAAAAGTAAACATCAACCGGTAAGTTAAGCTTCAATTTAAGAGATTGGAACACTCTGCCTAGCAAGTCAAATTCTTCTTTCTTTCTTCACTGAGTTTTCTTTCTCCGTGTTTAGAAAGTGGTTTAACCTGTTCTTCAGCTTTTTTCCGTTCTTACGATTATGCTCCTGCATACATTCCCTTGATGCAAATCAAAAAATAGGCTTTCTGTGTAGGAAATCACATCAAAGCGTCCAATTAAAAAAGAAAAAATCAAAGTGTCCCCTCCTTTCAGCTTTCAATTAATAAGGGGCAAAAGGTCACTTTGCCTACCGTACATTTTAAAAATTTCCGCTTTGCCTACTGTACTAATGAGGTGGTCATCGTACTTTCCTTTTTTTAAAAATATTTGTATATTCTAAGATAAATACCCCACAAATGTATTCTTGACTTCTAATATATAATTTTTTTAATGAATTTATTACGATTTTTTTGATTTTTTATGCATTTTTTTAAAGTTTTTATAATTTTTTAAAATTTTTCTAATTTTAAAATTTTTTATGATTTTTTTACGATTTTTTTGAATTTTTAGGATTTTTTATAAAGTTTTTATAATTTTTTAAAATTTTTCTAATTTTAAAATTTTTTATGATTTTATTACGATTTTTTTTTGAATTTTTATGTTTTTTTATAAAGTTTTTATGATTTTTTAAAGTTTTTATTAATTTTTATTAAAAAAATATGGTTATGCTGATGTGGCGTCCACGTGGCAGGCTGACAGTGCGTCTCAGTCAGCATTTTAACAGTCAAACTGACGGAGCCAATTCTTGACTGACGGTAATGAGGAAAAGAGAAAAAAAGGAAAGTACGATTGTTAGTAGTATTTTTGTGTGTTCGTTCTCAGGGAAGGACTGAATGTAATATCAAAGTTCAGGTTTCTTATCTCTTTACGTCTAGAAGTGTATGAGAAGAATTTTGGGTTTGTGAATTAACTAAATTAAACTAAACTAAATTAAACTAATTATCAATCGAGAATAAAATATATGAGGAAAACAATCCAAGAACTGGGGTTCTTCACTTGGTTTCAATGCACATTCAATATCTATGTGATGTCTACGTTCTTACTCTGCTGAAAACAATTCTTCTAAGGTTATAATGTTCTCTTCCAAGATACAATATAATGTCTACAACTATACCCTAATTGTCACTTCCGTGATACAATCAAAGACAATCATAAACTATTAAGCTCCAAGAATTATAAGTCTCACAACTCTCCTATTAATCTTCCAATCAAATATTCGAGTTATGTCTGTTAAATCATGTACTAAAATTGCAAATCCTCTTCCAAGTTATTACAATCCCTAAAATACAATCAAAAGTTAGCTACTCTTCTAATTGTGTTAAGCCCTCAATAACAGATCAGCAAAGCAAGAAAATCACAGATAATTAAACACACATGAATACCAAGGAATACTACCCAATCCTCAGATTAAAGATTTAGTTACACATAATTAAAGAAGAAAACAAAATAATAATGATAATGAATGAAAACATAATATTGAAGAAAGAATTGAAGATCGAAAGTACCTTGATATGATTAAAAGCTATCAATTGTTAGCTATGAATTGTTATGATTTACAATGGTAGGATGTGTTTAAATAGGCTCTACAAATCTTGCCTAGAAAGAAATTGCCTTCTATTACAATTAGGATTTAAAGAAGGTACCCAAAACTGCCCAGAATACAATTAGAATTAGAAAAAGGGCAAAACAGTAAATTCTAAGCCTTCTTTAATAAGAACACGTGCGCGACTTTAATCAGCACGTTTCTTGTGACAGCCCCAAATCCGGGGTCATGAATCTGGGCCATCACGGACCAACTTCCATTCAAAAGCAATATCTCTTGGGTTTTTTTTTTTTTTTTATAATTAATACTTATGCAATTGACCCCACAGTAATACACACACACCAGTCATATGCTCAGAGAACAACATTCACCATAATAAAAGTTTAGAGTTAAACAGTTATTATAATCCCAGAATCATACTTAAGTACATTGTTGAGTGATGCTTCTACAAGAAGCATTTCAACAACCAAATTTATTACAACCTCACACACTTACACACTTAATATACATAAGATCACTAAACCCCTTGCGCTTGTCATCTACCTCGGGAACGGTTGCCAGTACTCGCTCAATAGGTCGCCTTCCCCCTACCCTCTTGCGGGGTGTCGTACGGAGTATTGGCATTGGTCCTAGCTGTATATACATAAGTAGCAAGAGTGAGCTATAATAGCTCAGCAAGATATTATTATAACTAGAATTTAAAAATGTAACCAAGTATACATGTATATACATATGTAAACGGAAATCAATTATAACTTTAAGGAAGAATAAAACTCTTATTTAATAATACATCATCCACTTACTATTATAAGAAAGAAATCTAGAATAATACAGTATCAGTTTCTCTTCTTAAATAATATAACAATCACTATAATCTTTCAGTGTAATATTTCAGGATAACATGAATATTTACTTAAATCTCTTACTATCATCTTCTCATTTCCTTCTTATGTAACAATTATATCAATTAATATAAAATCAGTTTCTCTTCATCTATAACAATAATTCCATCTTTCATATCATTTTCCCTTTTCAGTATACCAGTCTGACTTTATCATTTATTCTTCATTCAATTATTATGGGGGTTTTCACTGTTGCCGAATACGTGAGGCACGATGATCAGTCGCCCTGCGTATCCGTCCCTTTTTACTATCGGTAGACGGAGGTAGGTCTGCCACCATCCCCCAGGAGGAAGGTCTACCACTACATCCTCCTTCGGCAACTCTTGGGCCGAAATGAAATATTAAGTGCTGGACTGTGCAACTTCCACACGGCCTCGTACGCTTACATTAAGTGCTGGACTGTGCAACTTCCACACGGCCTCTTACGCTTACATTAAGTGCTGGACTGTGCAACTTCCACACGGCCTCTTACGCTTACTGTTGTAAATTCCCCTTTTTATAAGATCATTATTCAATTTATCAACACCATTTCACATTTCCATTCCCGTATATCACTTCCATTATCAATCATCATTCACTCATATCATTTTCATTCTCGCACATTATTTCTATAAAATATATTCATAACATAATACTTTGATTATGATTCAGACATCTCTTTTATATTCAAGAATTTAAATATGCTTTTATATCCATAACATATTCCATCTACTTAAAAAGTAGTAATTAATAATCAAATAATATTTATTATACCACTAACACCAAAAAGAATATTTTTAATATAGTATTATAAACCATATAACCCTGGATAACAACTGATACCATTCTTTCATATTCCCTTAATCATAAGGCATGTTCACTTCATGCATAATCATCTCTATGTATATTCATATCCATCTCATACTCATACTCATATCCATATTCATACCATACTCGTATACCTTCCCTTTTTACATCAATAATCGAGAAAACCATTTCTTAACAATATAGTAACAATAGCATCACATATATATATTTCATGAAATCAAGTTTCTTTGAAGATAAATAATTTCCAAGTAGGGATAGAAAAGATCTTGCCTTGGTTTCTGTATCCTGATAGTATGGCTGGTCCCTCCTCCGGAATTTCTATAAACACAAAAGGACCGTCATTAGAATACTACATCTCTTACTCACTACCCTCTCGTATAACAAAACCCTTTACACTTCAACATATGTTTAACGTATTATTATTACCCCAAAGGTTCAAGGACTTAACCATTTACAAACTCAATCGAAGTTTCAGTGGTTTTTCACCATCTCCCTTAACGACCATACTTAACTGTAAAAATTCCCATAAATTATAGATTTCGACTTTTACTACAAGGTCAACTGGTAATGTCTCTTTGACTACCCTACCATATTATCCCAAAGTTTCATAATTTTTAAAAATGTCTAAGTAGGTTGATCATAGCCTCAAAGTTGATACAATTACGGTTTCTCGGTTTTCGAACACCTTTCACTAAAACTGACTTTTCTCCTAAACCGTTCATCAGATTTTAACGCACCTTATATCAAAACGATCTATGAACTAAGCTCTATCATTTCATGGTCAATTGGTAACCTAGGCAGTGAGGTACCGTATGAATACAGGGGTCACAAAACAGGGCAGTTTTCGTTCTAACGAAAATCGGACATTATAACTGCTGTAATTTCATACTTTCCAAAATCAAACTCCTCCAAAACCAATCATCAAACACAATAATCATCACCTACACCATGTGGCCTTCATTACCAGCCATGGTTACAATCCCAAACTCCTTCCAAAATCAACTCAAACCACTTACAAACACTTATAACATCATAAACATAACCTTTATACCACTTAATCACTAAACACAACAATATCTATCATAAACATAAAAGAGCAAGCATGATTATACCTTCTTGAAGCTTTGATAACTCTTAAAAATCCTTGATAAACCTTGGGCACTCCTTAAACAACCTTAGATTAACTTGAATCAACTAAGGGAATCATAAAAACCAAGTTAGTTTCTTGAAACCACTATTCATCACTATTCACCATCAACTTCCATGATTTTATTACCTTATCAAACGATGCTTGATTGCTATGAAACTTGGTGGATGTCTCTATATATCCTCAAGTAACCTCCATGATTTTTCCCTTGATTTTTAGTTGATTCTAGCTAGGGTTTTGAAATTGATTTTTTTCTTGATGAATAGTGACCTACGAATTTTGATGAAATGAAGAAGATGAGATTTGTTTTGTGTTGGTTAGCTCTTATCTTGCCTTAATCTTGATTATTCTAGAGTGTATTAGAAGCTTGGAAGATATTTTGTGGTTAAAGCCTTGCAAAAATACTAATTTGCCCCTTAAAACATGTGTTAATGGATGGTGATGTCACTTGGATGATCTAATCTCCTAATTTCTTAATTTTCTAAGTAAAATGCCAATCACATTGGTAAATAATAATGTGGTATGTATCCTTGTTATATTACTAATCTTGGTTGTTTGGTTTCCATACTCGTCTAATTGTGGTTCGTTTCGAATATATCTCACTATCCAGTGGTTTTGAAATCGTTTATAAAATCCAAATTCCCTTAGCATTCTCTTAACTTAAAAATCCCTTAGTTTAACTTAAATTCACTAATTCCTCAATATATAATCCCTTTAATATTTCTATGTTCCTTAATATCCAATAAATAGAAGTTCGTTCGAGCTCAAAATCCTCAAAATCTAAATTCAGGAATTTCTGAAATCCATCGTCATTTCGAGTCACTTATTTCCTTAGTATATCACTAATATGATTTCTGTTTATTCATTTTCCATTTCCAGTCTAGGGTACCTACACACCCTTTTCCTAAATTCCCCGAGATTATTATTCATTTGGGCACTGTAGCCTTTCTAAAGTTAGGGTTATTACATCCTTCCCCCCTTAAAAGGATTCCGTCCCGGAATCATGTTGAAAATACTAATGAATACTTTTCTTACTTGACAAATTCCCAATTCTCACACTACTTCCTTTATCCTTTAGTTCCTTCATAACATCTCTACCTTGTTCGCGCAAATACACCAACATACACTTGTTTGTCATTCATCAACATTCCATTTAGCTTATCTATAGCAGTACTTTCACTATCCTTTTCTTGCAAATCTCCTCATGTTTCCAGTCATTCTATATTATCCCATTCCTCCTTTCTCCTTTAACTAAGGTATCGGCCACCACATTGGCCTTTCCTGAATGGTAGTGTATCTCACTTATGGTTTGGTCATATTCTGATCTCTATCATGACATAAAATATTAGTACTTTATCTTAATACATCTCGTCTCTGTAAAATCCTCCAGAAACTAGTCTTATAATGCTATTCCTTGAAACAATTTTAAGAAAATATTATTTATAATATATATTTCCTGTTCATACTTATACGAGCAAATACTTTCCCTTCATTCTAAGAATTATCCTTGCACTTTCCCCATTATTCACAAATCTCCTTTTTTATAGAGTTCTCTGACTCTTAACAGATATTGATTTGGATGACACGAGAATAACTCACTTTCTTATATCACCATAGTTTACTTTCCCACAGATAGATTATTTTTATCTATTTTATCAGCCCATTTACACCATTCATTGACTTAGTCAATCCCTAACCAAACACTTACACTTAAGAGGTCAAATTATCGCGTACTTGCAATTTCCTCCGGATACCTTATTCCATATGTCTATTATTCACTATACACTCTTTACATTTTACTGTTCCTCCTTAGTTTCTTCATGATATACTATCTATTCCACCCCTGTAATTTCCCTTTATTATTCTCATCAAAATCTTTACCTCAAGTTTTACTCATTCACACCTTTTGGATTAATCCTTTGAATACTTAACATCTTTAATCTCTCTATGCTACTTAGGGTATTAGTCACAATATTGGTCTTCCCCTACTAATAGTAATTGCACCTCGAAATCCTTCATTAATTATCCCCACTTCCTTTGTTTATCATTATTCTAATTCTATCCTCAAAATACACCTTGCTCTCAATAGTAAATTTCAATTATACCTTAAAATTCCTCATGTTCTTTTCTTTTACTAATCGTCAAATATACCTATTTCTTCTCACGAAATTACTTCCTCTCTTATATTGAAACACTCCCAGTTCTAATTATCTCTTATTGAAATTTCCCTTGGAATCTCGAGTTTCCTCGTATAATCACGTATACTCTAAACCTTGCTTCCATTCATTAATGAAATCTTCTATATTCGAAACAATTGATAGAATTTAAGAGACCTTAAATTTAAATGAACCCAGATATAAGCAAGGGTCCCACAACAATTTATAAGATTAAGAGTTTTAAATAGCTCTTATTCGAAACAAAAGAATATTTGGGAAATCAATATGATGAAAGAACCCGTACGTCACACAAGTGAGGGCGTCCCCCCCGACTTTCTATCACACAGACAGATCATCCTTGTGTATACATATAGGGTTGTTCCTCTTAGTTGGAGTAAGAAATATAGAGGGAAATTTAAATCAAGATGATAAATACCATCTTCCGAAAATAATCTTAGAGGAATATTTTGACTAAGATAGATAAAATACAATTTTGAAACACATTTCAAGGGTGCCAAAAAGTTTTGAAAAGATATCGGCCCTTTTTGAATAAGAGGTGATAGATCACCCTGGAATTACTCACCAGTGGAGGAAAATTTGAAACTCAATAATTTAGCAGGGCTTTAGGAAATTTGAAAGTAGTTACCGTTAATAGCCTCTGCCCAATTGAAAATCCCAATAATGGAAGGTTTTCCTCAAATACTATTTATATCTTAGACTGCGTATTCTCCAAAATTTCTTAAATTTGGCACTTATCCTTTAGCCTTAAACTATCGTCTTATATTCCCAGTTATCGTCATTTACCTAGTCTTGACTTGGCTCGATACTTTCTGCCTTTATCCATAATAGAACACAACCCTCTAATCGATATACTTAAGTAATATTGATTGTCTTAGCCTGACACTGCTCCGGTATCAAGGACCCTTCAAATTATACTTCTAAATTGTATATTCTAACATACCACACATACTCACCATATTTTCTAACGTACACTTCCTGTTACCTCAATTATTCCCTTTTCTCATATCAGTCCCATGTGCTACATAAACTTGACACTTTTGGCATAATAACCTTTATTAGCAATAATCTATAAAATTATAATCACTACTTAGAATAAACGCTTCGTTCGATAAACCCCCCCTTGAACTTGATGGAAGTTCACAATTTTATATCATAACTAATACATTTATTATTATCATTCTTGTTCCTGAGCATTATGACTCTTAGCTCTGATACCAAACTGTGACAGCCCCAAATCCGGGGTCATGAATCTGGGCCATCACGGACCAACTTCCATTCAAAAGCAATATCTCTTGGGTTTTTTTTTTTTATAATTAATACTTATGCAATTGACCCCACAGTAATACACACACACCAGTCATATGCTCAGAGAACAACATTCACCATAATAAAAGTTTAGAGTTAAATAGTTATTATAATCCCAGAATCATACTTAAGTACATTGTTGAGTGATGCTTCTACAAGAAGCATTTCAACAACCAAATTTATTACAACCTCACACACTTACACACTTAATATACATAAGATCACTAAACCCCTTGCGCTTGTCATCTACCTCGGGAACGGTTGCCAGTACTCGCTCAATAGGTCGCCTTCCCCCTACCCTCTTGCGGGGTGTCGTACGGAGTATTGGCATTGGTCCTAGCTGTATATACATAAGTAGCAAGAGTGAGCTATAATAGCTCAGCAAGATATTATTATAACTAGAATTTAAAAATGTAACCAAGTATACATGTATATACATATGTAAACGGAAATCAATTATAACTTTAAGGAAGAATAAAACTCTTATTTAATAATACATCATCCACTTACTATTATAAGAAAGAAATCTAGAATAATACAGTATCAGTTTCTCTTCTTAAATAATATAACAATCACTATAATCTTTCAGTGTAATATTTCAGGATAACATGAATATTTACTTAAATCTCTTACTATCATCTTCTCATTTCCTTCTTATGTAACAATTATATCAATTAATATAAAATCAGTTTCTCTTCATCTATAACAAAAATTCCATCTTTCATATCATTTTCCCTTTTCAGTATACCAGTCTGACTTTATCATTTATTCTTCATTCAATTATTATGGGGGTTTTCACTGTTGCCGAATACGTGAGGCACGATGATCAGTCGCCCTCCGTATCCGTCCCTTTTTACTACCGGTAGACGGAGGTAGGTCTGCCACCATCCCCCAGGAGGAAGGTCTACCACTACATCCTCCTTCGGCAACTCTTGGGCCGAAATGAAATATTAAGTGCTGGACTGTGCAACTTCCACACGGCCTCGTACGCTTACATTAAGTGCTGGACTGTGCAACTTCCACACGGCCTCTTACGCTTACATTAAGTGCTGGACTGTGCAACTTCCACACGGCCTCTTACGCTTACTGTTGTAAATTCCCCTTTTTATAAGATCATTATTCAATTTATCAACACCATTTCACATTTCCATTCCCGTATATCACTTCCATTATCAATCATCATTCACTCATATCATTTTCATTCTCGCACATTATTTCTATAAAATATATTCATAACATAATACTTTGATTATGATTCAGACATCTCTTTTATATTCAAGAATTTAAATATGCTTTTATATCCATAACATATTCCATCTACTTAAAAAGTAGTAATTAATAATCAAATAATATTTATAATACCACTAACACCAAAAAGAATATTTTTAATATAGTATTATAAACCATATAACCCTGGATAACAACTGATACCATTCTTTCATATTCCCTTAATCATAAGGCATGTTCACTTCATGCATAATCATCTCTATGTATATTCATATCCATCTCATACTCATACTCATATCCATATTCATACCATACTCATATACCTTCCCTTTTTACATCAATAATCGAGAAAACCATTTCTTAACAATATAGTAACAATAGCATCACATATATATATTTCATGAAATCAAGTTTCTTTGAAGATAAATAATTTCCAAGTAGGGATAGAAAAGATCTTGCCTTGGTTTCTGTATCCTGATAGTATGGCTGGTCCCTCCTCCGGAATTTCTATAAACACAAAAGGACCGTCATTAGAATACTACATCTCTTACTCACTACCCTCTCGTATAACAAAACCCTTTACACTTCAACATATGTTTAACGTATTATTATTACCCCAAAGGTTCAAGGACTTAACCATTTACAAACTCAATCGAAGTTTCAGTGGTTTTTCACCATCTCCCTTAACGACCATACTTAACTGTAAAAATCCCCATAAATTATAGATTTCGACTTTTACTACAAGGTCAACTGGTAATGTCTCTTTGACTACCCTACCATATTATCCCAAAGTTTCATAATTTTTAAAAATGTCTAAGTAGGTTGATCATAGCCTCAAAGTTGATACAATTACGGTTTCTCGGTTTTCGAACACCTTTCACTAAAACTGACTTTTCTCCTAAACCGTTCATCAGATTTTAACGCACCTTATATCAAAACGATCTATGAACTAAGCTCTATCATTTCATGGTCAATTGGTAACCTAGGCAGTGAGGTACCGTATGAATACAGGGGTCACAAAACAGGGCAGTTTTCGTTCTAACGAAAATCGGACATTATAACTGCTGTAATTTCATACTTTCCAAAATCAAACTCCTCCAAAACCAATCATCAAACACAATAATCATCACCTACACCATGTGGCCTTCATTACCAGCCATGGTTACAATCCCAAACTCCTTCCAAAATCAACTCAAACCACTTACAAACACTTATAACATCATAAACATAACCTTTATACCACTTAATCACTAAACACAACAATATCTATCATAAACATAAAAGAGCAAGCATGATTATACCTTCTTGAAGCTTTGATAACTCTTAAAAATCCTTGATAAACCTTGGGCACTCCTTAAACAACCTTAGATTAACTTGAATCAACTAAAGGAATCATAAAAACCAAGTTAGTTTCTTGAAACCACTATTCATCACTATTCACCATCAACTTCCATGATTTTATTACCTTATCAAACGATGCTTGATTGCTATGAAACTTGGTGGATGTCTCTATATATCCTCAAGTAACCTCCATGATTTTTCCCTTGATTTTTAGTTGATTCTAGCTAGGGTTTTGAAATTGATTTTTTTCTTGATGAATAGTGACCTACGAATTTTGATGAAATGAAGAAGATGAGATTTGTTTTGTGTTGGTTAGCTCTTATCTTGCCTTAATCTTGATTATTCTAGAGTGTATTAGAAGCTTGGAAGATATTTTGTGGTTAAAGCCTTGCAAAAATACTAATTTGCCCCTTAAAACATGTGTTAATGGATGGTGATGTCACTTGGATGATCTAATCTCCTAATTTCTTAATTTTCTAAGTAAAATGCCAATCACATTGGTAAATAATAATGTGGTATGTATCCTTGTTATATTACTAATCTTGGTTGTTTGGTTTCCATACTCGTCTAATTGTGGTTCGTTTCGAATATATCTCACTATCCAGTGGTTTTGAAATCGTTTATAAAATCCAAATTCCCTTAGCATTCTCTTAACTTAAAAATCCCTTAGTTTAACTTAAATTCACTAATTCCTCAATATATAATCCCTTTAATATTTCTATGTTCCTTAATATCCAATAAATAGAAGTTTGTTCGAGCTCAAAATCCTCAAAATCTAAATTCAGGAATTTCTGAAATCCATCGTCATTTCGAGTCACTTATTTCCTTAGTATATCACTAATATGATTTCTGTTTATTCATTTTCCATTTCCAGTCTAGGGTACCTACACACCCTTTTCCTAAATTCCCCGAGATTATTATTCATTTGGGCACTGTAGCCTTTCTAAAGTTAGGGTTATTACATTTCTTGCACTTGTTTCCTATCCCAGGTTGTAGAAAATCTCTCAAGCTTCGCGTGGGCAGTAAGATCGCTGAAAACGGACTTCTAGAACTCCAGATATGACCAAAACAGTATAAGCTGCGTAGCCTTCCCGGAAAATCCGAATTTTAATCAATTAAATCTCCAAAAATGACAAAAGTTTAGATATTCTTGGAAACCTGCACAACTACACAAAACACATCAAAACTACACAAACTTGAGTCCAAAACAATCAATTTAAGCCGATATAGAATGTTCCAAGTGGATATAAAATCCACTTATGAACGATGACCACCTCATTAGTACAGTAGGCAAAGTGGAAATTTTTAAAATGTACAGTAGGCAAAGTGACCTTTTGCCCAATTAATAAGAGTCTTAAACTTTCTACTTTATCAGCTTCGAGCAATAACGGATTCCCCTTTCAATCTTGAAACACAATGTCACCATTGCTTATTAAACTCAGTTTCAACTCATACATTTCCAAAGAATCGGGCACAATGCATTTTTAATGCCAAATACTGTAGCATGAATCTAATCTACCCAGTTAATACTTAATATAACGATCCCTACCAAAAAGATATTCTCCGACCACTACGCCATAGAGGGCTTTATACAACACTTAGGGGGGTGTTACCTTATCGAGTGTTACCATAGCTATGAAATTTTGGACCCACCACAACACTCTAGTTTTGGTGTTACCATATCCTTAAGGGTATGTTACCATAGGTGTGGAAGGTGTTAAACTTAGTAACACCCTGGGTTGTGTTACCTTAGAGTATAATTAACATTTTTTTTAATTTTATGTATAATCAACGATTTAATAATTTTAAAATTTTAAAATTCAATAATTTTAATCAAGTCATTGAATTTATTTTTATAAAAATAATATTCTATCAAATAACTGAATTATTTATATTTTTACAATAATAATATATATTTTTAATAATTTATTTAAAATATCTTAAAATAAAGTAATATTAAAATTTGATTAAATTCATTAATAAAATTATTGGAGAAAATAACAAGGTATAATAAGTTTAAACTATTATTCAGTAATTGAAATAATAAAATTTATAGTCATACAATTTTTTATAAGAAAATTAATAATTTTTGTAATATTAGAAAATGAAAAAAAATAGCAACGTAATGGAAAATTTAAAAAAAATGAGGATTGATTGAGCGACAAAAGAAAATGAAAGCGGGCAAATCAAATATCTATGAAATAGTTGAATTATTTATATTTTAAAAAATAATTTTAATAAAATTATATTAAATAAGTTTTGAAATAATTAAAAAAATATTAAATTTTGATTAAAATCATTACAAATTTTATTAGAGAAACTAACCACTTGTAAAAAATAATATTAATAATAGATTTTGGAATAGATTGTAAGAACAAAATAACAGAAATAAATGATTTAATAATTATAATTTAATATTCAACATATTAAAATAAAAATGTAATATATTTATTAGAAAAATAAAAAAAGAATTGAGATGATGGAGATGAGGAGTGAGGAGCGGCAAACAAATACGCTAAGCGGCAAAACAAAAATTCACGTACAAAGCGGGGGAAATTGGGGAAATACTCGATAACCAAACTCAGTCTCCCACTTCTCCCACTTTTCATCAGTCTCTCTCTCTCTCTCTCTCCCTCTCCCTCGCCCTCTCTCTCTCTCTCAAGGATTAATCGAAGTTTGGTTCAATTAGGGTCCAATTAGGGTTCGATCTGGGTTTAATCGAACCAACCTTTGTATTATATGCTTCAATTTGTGTATGTATTTTTGTTTCGATTTGTATATATATTCAAGAAGATTTGGTTTTACATGATGGGTCTCCGAATGTGGGTGGTGCTTGGGTGAAAGAGGCGACTAGTCAGAATGCTACAGAGTTTCTCGCGCCGAAAGGGTCTTTTATCACGAAAGTATGCTTCGATTTTTCTTTCTTGATATTTATGTATTAGAATTTAAATTTGTATGATGTTTGTGTATTGTGCTTGGTTTTATGCTCAACTACTTTTTTGTTATATTTATAATTTGTGTGTATGTATGTGTATATTTATGTGTGTCAGTTTGATTGGATGACTGAAGTATGTTCTTTGTGCTTATTATGTTGACCAGTTGGATAGGGATTATCAAGGCCTCAGGAAAAACTCATGTTCAAGGTAAAACATTATACTCCATTAATCATCCACATTACATGCTAATGGTATTTTTAATTCTAGTTAGATATATTTGTAATGTGCTATCTGTCGGGTACTTTATTATCTTAGCTAGGTCAATGTTAATCAGTTTTGATTAATTGGTAGCAGTGTTTTGGATTTGAAATCTATTTTCTTTTAATCTGCAACAGGTTTTATGGATATGAATTATCTCTCTGTAATATTTCGATATAATTATTACTGCTCCTTGTTTGGTTTTCTTAATATAATCGCCTGCCTACTTATAAAGCTTTTGTAATAATCACTCATAATCACTTCAGGTTAATGCATGTGCAGGGTTTTAAGAATGTTGGACTAGAATACAACATGTCCGGACTCACGTAAGTTCACATGTTTATTAAGAACAACTTTTTATTGAGACAAATCAACAGGTAAGGGATCTTCATGTGTATATACAACTGATTTTAATTATATGCAGGGGAAATTGTATGGACAGCCATAGGCTTATTCATTTGGCTGGTCAACAAGACCTTGGTAAACAACATGATCTCGTGGAGGAGTTGTTTATTGAATATTTTACACAAGGGAAGTATATAGGTGACAGGTAAGCTAAGATAGTCCCTTGTGATTGTAAAACTCCTGGGTGATATATGTTTACAATGTATTGTATATGCTTAAGTACACATCTTAAGGCGTCACTTAGAATGTAGCTAAGAATCAGGGCTCGTAATACTATATATTATATACAGAATCGGTGCAGGTTTTTTTTTATCATGTTCAGTCCTTGTAGATGAGCACAGTAACCAGTATATATATACTATGTACGCAGGCAATTTCTTGTGGAATCTGCAAATAAAGTTGGAGTGGAAGGAGCAGCAGAGTTTCTTCAAGATCCTGATAATGGACGGAAGGAGGTATTTATTGTGTCAGAATAAATCTTCTACGACTCACTTGAGTACCGAGACACATATAAGTTTAATCTCCTAGACTTGACTTTAACAAAACTGAATTTAATTATTAGTTGTATTTTTATTTCTTGTTGGTTCTTCAAGACGCACGAGTTTCAAACTGGAAGCAACATCAGTGGAGCGTTAATTATTTTTTTGGAACCATTGAAGGTTAACGAGAAAATTAAGAAGTATTCGGCAAACATCAGTGGAGTTCCATATTACAAAGTAGGTTCAATTTTTTTTTTTTAAATAAAAAATGCATTAGCTATTGTTTGTTTCTCTTAAGTAATGTTTTTATTTCTCAAGCAAAGTGACCAAGCTGTTGTCTTGACAGATTAATGGGAAGCACCAGTTAAGTGATGCACAACCACCTGAAGCCTTTCTGAGGGCTTTTTCAGTGGCAGCTTGCCTAGTATCTCCTAGTTTTGATAATTTATGCTTCATTATGTAACAGTGCAATCGAAAATGCTTTGGTTTTATTTGTTTGAGTAATTTATTTGTGGTGGAAGTATAATTAAGATAAAAGAACTGTAATGTAATGCAGAGTCTGGTGGATCTTGCTGGTAGTGAGCGTGCATCTCAAACAAATGCAGATGGTACTAGATTAAAGGAAGAAAGTCACATTAATCGAAGCTTACTGACTCTAACAACCGTCATTAGGAAGCTAAGGTACTTTGTCAAAGAGACTTGGTGAATCATACTTTCTAATGGAGTATTGTTACTTTGTCAAAAATATAAATTAATTCACCTGCTTTTTATTATACTAAACAAAGTCAAATTTAGTTACAGAATAATTCAATGCCATTTATTTTTTTTTTTCTTATCAATCTCTTAACTCAGCGGTGGAAAGCGGAGTGGAAAGCGGAGTGGACATATACCATACAGAGATTTACATTTTTTGTCAATATTATGTGGCCGATCAGTGCATATTATGTGGCCGATCATGTTTGTCAATATTATTTTGTACATTTTTTGTTATTGCTAATAACCAAGTAGAGTAATATTTACAGCAGCTTACTGTCTGCTATATTATAATTGGTCCAGTGTGTCACTTTTATGTTGAATCAATTGGATGCCAGGTTATAGCCGATAAACAATTAGTGAAGCACTTAAAGAAAGAAGTTGCTAGACTCAATGCAGAGCTGCAAAGTCCAGAACCTACTTCTTTGCATATAAGGTCTTTACTGATGGAAAAGGATCGGAAGATCCAGCAGGTACTTATGTTATATAAGGAGGGAAAATGTAAATTGTTCAAACACACTGTTATAAGTATGCATCTGTGATGGGAAGCTTGGAGATTATTCCCCAGCGATAAGCCACCACTTGTTACAATTTTGGGTAACTAAATCTGACATTTTATTGTAATAGGTGCTATGAACATCTTCAAGAAGATGAATATCGGTTCTCCTGAGATAAGAGATTTTCTTGGTAAGATAATTATTTGTCAACATTACAATCCAATTGTACTTCTGCTCAAATATGGTACCTAATTTTTTTTATTATTACCCAACGAATGGTGCAGTATTCTCTGCGACGGATTCTGTTTGCACGTTGCAGGTATTCAAGGTTTTTTTAACATGTAGTCATTATGGAGATCAATAACTTTCTGCTTTTTAATACTTTTTCTAATGCCACAGGTTCTCAATCAGGATGAGACACCCTTACTGTATAGTCTAGTCTTTGGGTAAGGTGTTGTAAATGATGCCACATTGGTAGTGCTTTTCAATGCAGTCCAGAACTTTTACTTGTCTCATATCGACACTGTTACGGCTTTGCAGTTGATAGGCAATTTTATATACCTATTTATCTCAAGCACTTTTCTGGGAGTTTTCATGAGTTTTTGTCTCTATCCCTATCTCCTAGTGTCTCTATCCATACCTGAATGTTAGTTTCATATGCTTCAGGTAAATTATTTAGGAAAGTGACAATTTGATTTTATTTTCTTCAGGCTGGCCTTCTGAGTGCATTCATCATTAAAAAGCTTTTCTCATTGATGTGTCTGGATTTTCACTTGGCCCGTGCAAGAAAGCTTTGTGATTCCAAATGAAGATGCACCACCTCCATTAGATACAAGAGACCCTACTGTCCATGAAAATCCTACCAATCTATGATTTACTTTTTTTGACCTGAATTTTGCAATTATATTGTGTATCTGGTGGTATTGTGTACCAGTTCTTTTAGATGGTTAATGTTGATACTATTTGATTGTACAAAGTGCTTGAATCTAAATGCTGTGGAATTGGCTATGTAAATTTTTTTTCACCTTCATTGTTATCAAAGCCTTGGATTTTGATATTGGGTTAAATATTTTTCATATCATTAAACATTGGCAATTGTAAATTTAAAAAAATTGATTTTTTTTGCAAAATCGTACAATGTGGGGCCCACTTTGGTGGGGTCCACATGTGGGACCCACATAAATAATTAATAATTTTGCAAAATTATAACATCTGAGGTAACATAGATTTGGTGTTGCTATAGAATTGCTTAGTGTGTTACCTTATAGGTCTATGGTAACGAATTTGCCTATGTTAGCTTATGTGTGTCGAGGTGTTACCTTAGACCCCAAAGGTTACATAGAACAAAACTATCCCAGCTAAGGTGTTACCTTAGCCTTTTTTTGGCCTTTGGTAACATTTTTTAGGGTCTAAGGTAACACAGTCGTGGTGTCACCGTAGGCTGTTTATGGCGTAGTGAACAAAGAAAAAGATTTGGTCACAGATTTTAACGATGGAATCATTTATGTTGTACAAGTTCGAACAATTGTTGTGAAGGACAGCGATATCGGAAGTGTCAAATATATGAACAACTATATTTGAACAACTATATGAAACTTAAATTCTTCATTCAAAATTATAGTTCATACGGGGCATTCCTTTTATTATTCAGTCTCTTGCTTTTTGTTCTATTTTAGTTCCCTCTAAAACAAATTAAATATCAATGACGTACATGAAAAACAAAAAATTAAAAGTCAAATCACAAGCTCCTTGTAGCTAGATACTAATTATAAGTAAAAAACATATATATGTTTCGAGAGAGACATTCACAACCTGTTGCTGCACTGGCTGTTATTTGTCTTTAAGCTCCTGCATTCCCTTGATGAATTACTATTTCTGGAAGGCCGAAGTAGCCACCACAGCTTCTTTGATTAGTATCAAGATTCCTAAATCGACTACTTTCAGCTTCAAACAGCAACACTTCATAATTGTGTAAAGTATCAGAAAATATAATGTCCCCATTGCCGAAACACACTAAAAGAACGTCGTAAAGTCTTACAACTTTTACTGTTAGTTTGACTTGAATATGTGGACGGTGGGTGGCGGCCGCCGCCGGTGCCACTGTAGCCGCCGGATTTGACTCACCAACCACACCTAACACCACCTACCCCTTAGATTGTGTCTATAAATAGATATGCATGTAAGGATTGTAAATTCATCTGAGGCATCTGAAAATCTGTGTAATCTGTTTATCCTCAAGATCATATCAATATAAATTATTTCTCTTCTGCATATAATTTTTTTTGCTTCCGTTATAACAAATTGGTATCAGAGATTTGGTTGAAGCTGCTGCAAAATTTTCACCAGAATTTTTTTAAGCTCGCCGGAATTTTTTTTCATACGGCACTGTTCACGGGCACTGTTCACAGGGACTGTTCACGAGGACTGTTCACGGGCACTGTTCACGGGTACTGTTCACATATACGGTTCTGGGAGAAAGATGTCTGGTGGTATTAACGTTAAGGTCGAGCAATTTACTAGAAGAAATAGTTTCAGTTTATGGCAAATCAAGATGCGTGCCCTGTTAAAACAACAGGGGCTCTGGGCGCCGTTGAACACAAAAACGGCTGTTTCTACAAACGCTGAGATGGCCATTCTGGAAGATAAGGCACATTCAACAATTCTGTTATGTCTTGCAGATGATATTATTATTGAAATCGCGGAGGAGGATACCGCGTCTAGTCTGTGGTTGAAGCTTGAAAGTCTCTACATGACGAAGTCTTTAACAAACAAGTTGTTGCTGAAGCAACGTCTGTTCAGTCTGCGAATGCAGGAAGGTATGCCTCTTCGAGATCACTTAGATCAATTAAACACAATTTTATTAGAATTGCGTAATATTGATGTTAAAGTTGAAGATGAGGATGTTGATTTGATTCTGTTAGTTTCTTTACCATTATCGTACGAGAACTTTGTGCAATCGTTTATTGTTGGTAAAAATACTATTTCTCTAGAGGAGGTTAGATCTGCTCTCCATACTAGAGAGCTGCGCCATAAGGCGACTTGTACAGGTGCAGATAATCATGCTGTTGGGTTGGTAGCTAGCGGAAGTAAGTGACATGTAATAAGTCTGCTGAGGAAAAAGAGTACATGTCTCGAGTTCCCTATGCTAGTGCAGTAGGAAGCTTGATGTATGCAATGGTCTACACTAGACCCGATCTTGCACAGTCTGTCAATGTTATTAGTAGGTTCATGGGTGATCCAAGCAAGGAGCATTGACAAGCTGTGAAGAGGGTATTTCGGTACTTAAAAGGTACGACTGATGTTGGTCATATTTATGGAGGTGATACTGAGTGTTTGGTGACAGGGTTTTTAGACTCTGATTATGCTGGAGATGTTGACAATAGAAGATCTATGACTGGTTATGCTTTCACTCTGGGTGGTTCGATTGTCAGTTGGAAAGCTACTCTGCAACCTACAGTGACTTTGTCTACTACAGAAGCAGAGTATATGGCATTGACAGAAGCCGCAAAAGAAGGAATCTGGTTGAAAAGATTGGTCAGCGATCTGGGTCTACATCATGATCAGGCTACGGTATTTTGAGACAGTCTCAGTGCAATCTGTTTAGCCAAGGATCAAGTCCATCATGAGCGGACTAAGCACATAGATGTGAGATATCATTTTCTAATAAGTGAGACGAGAATTAAGGTGAGAAAAATGGGTACTGCTGATGACCCATCTGATATGCTTACCAAGCCGGTTCCACATAGCAAGTTTCAACATTGTTTGAACTTGCTAAATGTTCGGAGTTGTTGATTGCCCTTTTAAGGCAAAATCTGAGACAGAAGAGTTTTATCAGGTACATCTGGCATTATTATGATGCGTCTGGTACATCTGTTATCTGTTATTTGTGAGAGGATTCAAGTTAAGGTGAAGAGTTTTATCTGGTACATCTGGCATTATTATAATTCGTCTAGTACATCTGTTATAATGCGTCTGGTACATCTGTTATCTATTTTTGTGAGAGGATTCAAGTCAAGGTGGAGATTTGTTAGTTTGACTTGAATATGTGGGCGGTGGGCGGCGGCCGCCGGCGGCGCCACTATAGCTACCACATTTGACTTACTGTAGCCGCCGGACTTGACTCACCTACCACACCTAACACCACCTACCCCCTTAGATTGTGTCTATAAATAGATATGCATGTAAGGATTATAAATTCATCTAAGGTATCTGAAAATCTGTGTAATCCGTTTATCCTCAAAATCAGATCAATATAAATTATTTCTCTACTGCATATAATTTTTTTTTGCTTCGATTGTAACATTTACCAAATTCGGCACAATGTATTCTTCATGCCAAGTACCACAATTCTCATTCAAGGTAAGGATAACGTGTTTCCATGGCCTGTAGGACTTTACTATCATACCAAGAGAGTCCTTCCATTCTACTCCCTCTGTTTTTTTTTCAGTTCTTTACGTTTGCTTTTTGCACGGAAATTAAGATAGTGGATGTAATATTGTTAAAATAAATGAAGTAGTGGGTGTAATAGTAATTTTATTGTTAAAATAAGTGAAGTAGTGGGTGTAATAGTGTAAAGGGTTGAAAAGGTGGAGTGAAGTAGTGGATGTAATAATGTATTTTATTGTTAAAAGTTACTATTTTTAGTAATGTAAAGAAATGGAATGGACGATCCAAAATAGAAAGTGTAAAGAAATGAAATGGACGGAGGGAGTATATAACTACTCGCTATACTATTACTAGTATTTTCTTCATGGGGAAACCACTTAAACACCTCACCATCAAAATTGAAGGCCACCAACATCGACGGACATGAATAAAATTCCACAAAAGCGTATGGCCTACCTTTCAAAATGGACAACGTTTTAAATTCTACCGCAGGAATTGTCACATCCTTAATAATTTCTTTCCAACTCTCTGTGTTACAAGTATATACATGAACTCGAATTGATCTCTTCTTATCCGTAGATCCAATTGACTCAAAGTGCATATCTTAATATCTCTGTCACTACAAGAAAACCCAATTCTGCCAATGAAAATGTTTCCGTTAATTTTTACCAACGGATTGGCAACGAATGTGCAAGTTAGTGCTATACCAACATATTACCAACAGATTTCCAACAGATCACTAACAATTATTTGCCAACGGAATTTTCCGTTGACAAATATAATTACCATCATATTAGTAACGGAATAACAACGGTTTATCAATGCCTTATTAACGGAATCCTAATGAAATTATTTTTTGTTCATTCCGTTGGTAGTTTGTTGGCAATCCGTTAATATACTCTGTTACTATTCCGTTACAAAAGTAGGTGTTGATGCCAATTTTGGTCAAAGACAAGACATCAAATTAAGATTTATAATCGGGTATTCGTATAAAGCTATGAAAATTAGGGTTTATGCCATTTGGGGCTGAACTTGAGAGATTTATCTAATTTGATAATAGAATTCCGATCCCTTCTCAAGGTGCCTACGTATCCTTATATAGGAATCAAGCCCACGTAGTTCTTTTCAGTATATGATTTTAATTAGGCCCATACTCCTATTCTTTAGGAGCAAGTCACCTTTACATGGTAAGTTTCCACGTGTGTTATTTTGTCACACGTGGTACAGATTAATGACCTATCGGGTCTTTTTTAATCCGTTAATAAGGCCCGATACCCATTATCAGGTCAAGTTTATATTCTGTATTAACAAGTCCCCAGTATTTATTGAAGGTTTCCTTAAGTGAATACTATTCAAGTATTTTTCCATCAATAAGGATGTTTTAACAATTTTTGATATTGAATTTGATTTGCTTTCCCATGTTTATAAGCTAGCATAGTTTTCTAACTTAACATGGTAGCTAGATATTTGAGAGTTCTCATTCCCTCAATATTTAGATTTAGGTCGACCTGTACAAAGGTCTTTAACCTTAGGCCTTGTAGTTTTTCTATTTTATGCCTATACATGTTTTCCGTGGAACCTCTAGGGATTAGTCCCCAGTTCTAAGGTATATGTTTCAAGCATATGAATATTGGCAATCTGCCTATTTATGCCCACATTCCCTTCTCCTGATATAGAGATCAACTCCTGAATCAGTTACTTAAATGTTTTAAGCATATAGAGATGAGGATATATCTTTTATATTTTTCGATATTTCTCCTATAAGCCTTTCCACAAGTTAACTTCCGTGAGAGGTTTTATGGTTAAGCCCTTGCTTCCAAGCCCCAAACAATTCGATTTGAGCCCAAATCATGCTTGAGTCTGCTTGCGCATTGTATGCTTCCAAGCGTCATGTATTTCGATTAATCAAAAATCATACTCGACTCTGCTTGCGCGTTGATGAGAGGTTGTCTGTAAGCCACAAAATTGTCTCAAAACTCTGCTTACCAATTTCTCATCTCCCGGTTCAAAGTCCCCGGTATACGAACCATTGTAGCATAAATTGCAATTTTTTGGTTCAATTTGTGCCTCCAATCCTCAAGGTGTAGTTAAATACATTTGATTCAGACTGCGCACTAAACTATATATTCATCTGCCCCAAGTGATTTATTACTTCAAATGGAAGTGGTACATCACTAGTTTAGGACATAAATTTGTATCCTCAAGTGATCATTAACCGATCGCAAGTCTAGGATTTGATCAATTTGTTACCCACATGTGATACTCGACAGATCACAAGTCTGGGGCTTTCTCAGTTTCTCACCTCCAAGATGTTTATTGTTGATGAGGATGGTTGATCACTGAGTTCATTCAAGTGAATTGGAACCTTTCCAGTGATTTATTGTCCTTATACGAAAGTCTTATGGTCTAGGCGACTCAAATATGTAGTTGATCAGTGAGTATTGTTGCTTTGACTATGTGGAGTCGATTCCAATTTTAGAAGCTGCATTACTACATGAGGTTGAGAACTGCTGCTTCCTCCTTTGTTTGCTTTTGTTATTAGCTTCTCCAACTATTATGCTTTTCTTTGCTGAAGGATTGAGGAGCAGGAAGTATTGACTTCTTTGTACTTGTTTTTTTCCTGAAATTCATATGGAATGGACAGCGAGGTGGTTGCATATACATTGTCATGCCATGTACTCATGCCACAGTAATATTTATATATCCTTGAGTTTATTATTTTCCACCGAGTGTACTCATCAATGCATAATTGGCTCGTTTGCACCGAGTGTGCTGAGTTGAATCATTTGCATTGAGTGTACTCGTCCGTGTAGATTTCACTCTTTTATCATGTCACCAATATGCCCTCGCATGTGTTGCATACGTCAAGTAGTATGTCATTTCGACATTAAAGTGAACGGCTGACCTTTATGCGCTACTTTGTGTTACCAACCTCGAGTCCATTGATATTGTCATCAACTTTTCAGTTCTAGAGCAAACAATGAGCTCAAAACTCAGATTTAAAACTTGCATCTCAATAACAATTTCTCTGAACTTCCACTCTTGATTTTGAGCTACTAATTGATTGCGTTGAGTTGCACAGCTGCTCTAGTTACTTTTTTTTTTCTCATAACTTTCTTGCTAGCTGTACATGCAGTGTGATGCTTTTGCACATCTTCTTATTCTCTCTTTAACACGCTATTTTGATTGGTTGAGTTTGTTCTCCACGCCACCCTTGTTGCCTCTATACTCCAGCGTCATCACTAAGAATTTATTCAGAGGTTATATAACAATCATTGTGTGTTGTCAATACCCAACTAGCGATTTGCTAAGCTTTTTAGTTTACACAAATCTATTGAACTTTTATCTCATAGAGGGCTCGGGAACTATGAGGCCATAAGGAGCTCTAGGATAAACATTTTTCTTCCAAACAGGCTCCACCAGTTTGTTTCATCCTGCGATTATTTTCTGTTTTCATGGATTTTTCCTCCCAGCTTCTTTGCTGACAACCAAATTTATCTTCCAAATTTGCCAAGAAATTTCAGCATAGTTTTGGCATACTTCTTTTTCAATTTTTATCTGTTGTCTCTCTATGTTGTAGGCCCCCAAGTTGCTTGCATCGACTAATTGTGCCACTTCTGGAGTTAAAGAGCTTTGGTAAGATCTGTATCGCCAGTTACTTATTTGTGAGGTATCTAGTAGCAGTTTGCCAGGTGCTATTTTCAAAATTGTTTGCTTTCTTTATTGAATATAATGTCGGTTGATCAAGATGTTGTGAAGAACAAAATGTGCACATTGTATTATCACTTTAATGATGCATCTGATGAGCATACAGTGTGCCATGTATAGGATTCATAGGCTGCTCTTTTTCTTTTCATCAGTCACTCTTTGCTTCATCTACCAACTTTTTGGTAAAGCTTCTGGAAGACTTTAAGCAAAATAATGATCATAGTTCATGTTTGTTTTTTCACTTTTTCCATCACGAGTGTTGAAAGGTTCACCAAGTTCACTCGTTTGCATCGAGTTGCATCGTTTGTGCCGAGTTCCATGATTTGAATTGGATATCTATTGAGCTGTTTGTGTGCCACTAAATTCCTCACAAGTTCACTTGTTTGGACCAAGCTGCATTTGCTCTCCATTATGTAATTTGTTCCGCACATACACTCTTTTTCATTTTCCTTTAACCGCATTGCAGGTCCTTTGTTGTTGTTAATTTGCCCACATCATCCACCCGAACAGCACATGTACATGTAGTTGTAATGTTTGTGTGTGCTTATGAAGCCATGCGTTTTTGCTGCGGTGCTAACGAAGCGCGATGTGACGTACAAAAGTCGAAAGGACTTGTATATATTCTCCACTGATATCAATCAGGCCATTGCTGATGTAACATGCAAGTCATGATGCACTGTTTTATCGTCTTTTCTTTTCTCGCTTCATGCGGCTTGATGACATCTTAATTTGAGTTTTTTTTTCCTCGTTTTCCATTCCTGAGCATGGCAAATACATACATATATTACTTCATATTTTAGCTCATCTTCAAACTTTTTTGAATTCATTCATTTGACACTAAGTTTCTGCTCTTCCGGGTATGCATCAAACAGTATGTTGAGCCTTATATGAGTTGCCCAGGTCTAGCTAGCAGAGGTGTACAACTTAAGATTCCATTGCAGGTCGAGTCGTTGATCTTATATAGTACTGGACTGCCATATAATTGGTCTCAACACTCATCATCTTGTTTTTCACGTGTTTGCCGGTGGGGCTACTTTCGTTGACTTTCTCTTGTACCCACACCTCTAGCTAGCGTCCCTTATGTGTGAAGTACTGACCTCTTATATAGTTTTATGCAAGAGTCTAGTGATAGGGACATATTAATCCATGGTGCGTTCATGCTCAAAAATCAGACATATAGATCATGGCTAGGACCACCAATTAATACTACGCACATGGCAAATATTACATGCACACGTATTCAAATTGTTCAATCCATTTTCAGTATAGAATAAGTATGTACGTCTACAATTAATAAGAAATAATTAATCATGCTCCATCATATTTTTATTCTAAAATCATAAGCCCCCATACTATGTCACAAAATTTTAATTGGCATGCATGGTAAACACTTTTGACCACGATGATAAACAAATCATGCATGTCAAAAATATATCACTAAATATTAGATTTAGAACTTCCCTATAGTTTGTTAGGACAAACTTATATTCGAACAATGAGGCTTCATTAGTCCCTCCCGCATGACAAGCTGCAGCCCTCGTGATCAGTTGTTAATAGTTGTGCAAAAATTTTAGATTGCGTAGAAAATAATTTAATACGATCACTATACGATTCCCACAGACGGCGCCAAATGTTGATGCCAATTTTGGTCAAAGACAAGACATCAAATTAAGATTTATAATCGGGTATTCGTATAAAGCTATGAAAATTAGGGTTTATGCCATTTGGGGCTGAACTTGAGAGATTTATCTAATTTGATAATAGAATTCCGATCCCTTCTCAAGGTGCCTACGTATCCTTATATAGGAATCAAGCCCACGTAGTTCTTTTCAGTATATGATTTTAATTAGGCCCATACTCCTATTCTTTAGGAGCAAGTCACCTTTACATGGTAAGTTTCCACGTGTGTTATTTTGTCACACGTGGTACAGATTAATGACCTATCGGGTCTTTTTTAATCCGTTAATAAGGCCCGATACCCATTATCAGGTCAAGTTTATATTCTGTATTAACAGTAGGTTTGTTATTTTTCCATTCCATTACGATTGTAGATCAGTTAAATTAATATTTGTTGTTAATCCGTTGGTAATAAGTTAAACACATGGCTATTGCTCATTGGCTAACGGATTCATCACTTGGTTAGAAAGACATATCAAATCAAAACCATTGAAATAAGTTTAAATTAAATTTTGGTTTTATTTATATTTTTAATTTATTTCCAAACTAGTTAAAAATGGTGAAAAGTATCCAAAAAAATAGAAAATTATGGAAAATAGGGTAACATTCATCACACAAATAATGAGTTTGACTATTTTGGTATGTATGAATTTTGATTCAAAATTTGGCCTTTATTCATTTTTTTATTTAATTTTTTAATTTATTTTACAAACTAGTTAAAAATGAGGGAAAAATAAAAAAAATGAAAAATTAGTGAAAGTAGGTTAACATTCATCACACAAATATTGAGTATAACAAATTGGGTGTGAATGAATTTTAAATTAAATTTTGGTTTTGTTCTATTTATATTTAATTTTTTAATTTATTTTGCTAACTAGTTAAAAAGGGTGGAAAAAGAAAATTAGTGAAAGTAGGGTAACAATCATCAAAAAATAATGAGTATGACTATTCGGGTGTTAAAAAGGATGGATCTCGACCTCTGTACGGTTGGGTTGTCGAAAGATATTTTTATAAAAATCAAAAAATAAACCCTGATGAAACCGTGTTTAGAGGTTCTAGTCAAATTATTAGTTGACCGTTAAATTAACAAACCAAATAACCTTATTTTTTTCTGAAAATTGGCAATAACATTAAAAAGGATGAATCTTGACCTCCATATGATTGGATCGTCGAAAAATATTTTTTAAAAAATCGAAACACTAAACCTGACGAAACTCTGTTTAGGGGTTCTAGTCAAAGTACTAGTTGACCGTTAAATTACCAAAACAAATAAATTTATTTTTTTCTAAAATTTTGGAAATGACATTAAAAAGGATGGATCTTGACCTCCGTACGGTTGGGTCATCGAGAAATATTTTTTTAAAAATCGAAAAATAAACCCTGATAAAACCCTATTTAGGAGTTCTAATCAAAGTACTAGTTGACCGATAAATTAAAAAACCAAACAAATTTATTTTTTTCTGAAATTTTGGCAATAACATTAAAAAGTATGGATCTTGACCTCCGTACGGTTGGGTCATCGAGAAATATTTTTTAAAAAATCGAAACACTTAATCTTGACGAAACTCTGTTTCGGGGTTCTAGTCAAAGTACTAGTTGACCGTTAAATTACCAAACCAAATAAATTTATTTTTTTCTAAAATTTTGGCAATAAAATTAAAAACGTTTGATCTTGACCTCCGTACAGTTGTGTCGTCGAGAAATATTTTTAAAAAATTGACAAAATAAACCCTGATGAAACCCTGTTTAGGGGTTTTAGTCAAAGTACTAGTTGACCGTTAAATTAACAAACCAAATAAATTTATTTTTTCCCGAAATTTTAGCAATAATTTTAAAAAGGATGGATTGAACTCCATACGGTTAGATCGTCGAGATATATTTTTTAAAAAATGGAAACACTAAACCTTGACGAAACTCTGTTTAGGGGTTCTAATCAAAGTACTAGTTGACCGTTAAATTACCAAACCAAATGAATTTATTATTTTTTGAAATTTTGGCAATAACTTTAAAAAGGATGGATTTTGTCGTCCGTATAGTTGGGTCGTTGTAAAATATTTTTTTAAAAATTGAAACAATAAACCATGACGAAACCGTGTTTAGGGGTTCTAGTCAAAGTAATAGTTGACCGTTAAATTACCAAACCAAATAAAGTTATTTTTTCTGAAATTTTGGCAATAACTTTTAAAAGGATGGATATTGACCTCCGTATGGTCGGCTCGTCGAGAAATATTTTTTAAAAAATCGAAACACTAAACTCTATTTAAGGGTTCTAGTCAAAGTAATATGTAAAGCATAATGTAATGTAATATGTAATAGAGGACATATATAACTCAACTAGGATAAAAGATAAATAATATTAACTCTATACAGGGATCGTGAAATTTGAAGAACAGGCACCGACAAGGATCAAGTCGCTGAAAGAAGTTCATTAACATGATCAAGCCTCAGTGACAGAATAAGATGTACAGATGATTCAGTTGAAGGGCCAAAAGATTCCATGTATTTATATTTTTTGAAGATATTGCTGCAGGCTAATCAATTGGAATGTAACGAAGGTGTGAAGATCAAGATCAGTGCTAGTCACTTGTGAACCAGACCAGTGCACTAAGTGTCAGCACATAAGAGAAGGATCAACACTTTAATTCACAGAAAGAATTGCCAAAGCCTATTGACGATCAAGGACAGACATAATATCTCAAGCAGAATATTTGGAACAGAAGAGAGAAGCCCAAAAGAAGCAGCCAAAAATAGTAATACTATGCAAAGTTACTATGCACGATTACTATGCAAGGTTACTATGCACGGTTACTATGCGCGGTTACTATGCAAGATTACTATGCGCGGTTACTATGCAGGTTATTGTGCAAATAGTGGTTACTATGCAAATAGTAGTTACTATGCAAATAATGGTTACTATGCAGGCGGGACCCACGTGAATAGTACTGTTCAAATAGTGGCTGGTGGGGCCCACATGAAATGAAAATTTTCAACAGACGCGTTTTAGTTGGTGGAATAGTGGTTACTATGCAGGTGGGGCCCACGTGAATAGTGCAGCATAGTGACTTTCTAAAATCTATAAATAGGCCTGTTGTATTTCATTTCAAAATGCACCTCAACGCACAACTTTCTCTTCTCTCTCTTATATCTTCTCTATGTAAGCTGCTAGGCAGTCCATCTAGTAGGAAAGCCGGCTTAGCCCGCTTTCAGTAAGTGTCGGGTAGAAGGTCCTCGTGCCTAAACTATCCTAGGAGTGTTTGATTTTGTAGCTGATTCATAGGATTAGATTGTGTAACAAACCTCCTGGTTTTATCTATTTAAAGATATTTCCTAAACAGTTGTGTTATTTCGATTCAGTATTTTTGATTTCATATCCACATCAAAATCGAAATATTTTTTAAATAATGTATTCAACCCCCCTTCTACGTTATTCCGGACCTAACAATTGGCATCAGAGCCACTCTATTATTATACAACTGTTAAGATCCAAAAAGCTATACAATCATGAAAAAGAATTTCAGAAAAGCTGAGGGAAAGGAAGGCAGGTCTGGGAAAGTGGACAAGTCCAAGATCAAATACGATAATTGTGGTGAGAAAGAACATTTTGCACCTGAGTGCAAGAAAGCCAAAGCTGATAAAGGTCAAGCTTACATCACAAAGAAGAAGGACTGGGCTGACACTTCAGACTCTGCAGATGAGGTGAACTATGCCTTGATGGCAAATGCTGATAGTGATCTGAAGCTATTGAGACCAAGGTACCTCACTCTACTCTAGCTTTTGATACTACTGATATATCAGAGTTAAGACTCTTTCTTAAAAACTTGCATGTTAGCTACAGAGATCAGACTTTAGAAAATGAAAGAATAAAATCTGAAAGTCTAGACCTTAGAAAGAGAAATGACTATCTAGAATTAGAATTAGTCCAGATGTTACAAATTCAGAAAGAGAAAGATGATGCTATTTTTTTTAAAACTGAATTATTGAAAAAGCATGCTTATCTTGAATCTGAACTTGCTAAAGAAAGAAACATTATTAAAACTTGGACTAACTCTGGGAAAACTACTCAGATTATCATAGAGAATGATTGTTGGAAAGAAGGTCTAGGTTACATTGATAAAAAGAAAAATGCCAACCTAGAAGCTGAGACCTCTAAACCTGTATTTACTGAAAAGGCTGCAAAACCCAAACTTAATCATATGAGGTTTGTACCAAAATCTGACAAACCAAAACAGGATGAAGTCAAATCAGTAAATATTAGTTTAATGTCTCAGAAACAGCTTAAACACAAGCTGAAGGAGTTAAAAGGAGTGAACAAGGTAAAAGAACCTAGGAAAAATAGAAATTGAAAGGTAGGCATCAATAAAAGCAACAACTATATGTCCATTCCCAATGCTCCTAGGAAGAAATGTTACAACTGTGGAAATCCTAACCATCTTGCTACTTTTTGCAGGAAGAATAAAAATATAAACTCTATACCTCCTAAGTCAGGAGTTAAGAGTGGTTAAGTTAGGTTTAAGCCACAGAATCCTTGTTTTCACTGTGGCAATATTTGGCATTCTATTTATACATGCAAAGAGTATCATAATTTGTATTATGATTATTATGAAATGATTAAATTACAGAGTGGTGGCCATATTTTACACCGATTTTCAAAAAAGTGGCCAGTTTTTCAGTTTCTCAAATTATTGGCCAACCTTTCACTTTATCTTTCAAAACAGTGGCCAATTTTTCAATTTCTCAAATTAGTGGCCAACATTTCACTTCGCGTTTTAAAAAAGTGGCCACTTTAGAGATAATTAGTCTACTATTGGCCACTTTTTTGAAAGGGGGAGTGAAAGATTGGCCACTAATTTGAGAAATTGAAAAACTGGCCACTGTTTTGAAATACAATGTGAAAGGTTGGCCAATAATTGGAGAAACTGAAAGATCGGGCCACTTTTTCGAAAATCGGTGTAAAATACGGCCACCACTGTGTAATTTACTCTTATGAAATTAAACACTCTTTGAATAAATTCAAGATTGATTCTACATGTATAAATTCTGATAAAAAGAATGTTAGCACAAACTCTAATAAAACTTCTGCTGCAAAAGCTAACAAACTTAATAAGGCCAAAGGATCCAAGCAAGTCTAGGTCCTTAAAACTAATCATTAGTGGTTTTTCTGATTGCAGGGTAACAGGAAAAATATCCTTGTTCTGGATAGTGAATGCTCAGGACACATGACTGGAAATAAAGCCCTGCTATCAGAATTTGTGGGGAAAGCTGGCCCAAGTGTTTCTTATGGAGATGGCAACATAGGAAGGACTCTGGGATATGGCAATATCAATCTTGGGAATGTCATCATTGAATCTGTAGCTCTAGTCTCAGGACTCAAACATAATCTGCTAAGTGTGAGTCAAATTTGTGACAGAGGTTATCATGTGGATTTCTTTGAAGAACACTGTGAAGTTATAAGCAAATCTACAGGCAAAGTTGTTCTGAAGGGATACAGGCATGGTAACATTTATGAAGCCAAGCTTTCAACAAACTTTAAAGGCTCTGCAATCTGTCTACTGAGTAGAGCATTAATTGAAGAAAGCTGGGATTGGCACAAGAGACTTTCTCATCTGAATTTCAACAGCATTAATGAGCTAGTGAAGAAAGATCTTGTGAGAGGATTGCCCAAATCAGTTTTTACTCCAGATGGCCATGTGACTCATGTCAAAAGGCAAAACAAAGGAAAACTTCATTCAAAAGTAAGATTGAATCCTCAATTCTTGAGCCATATCACTTATTGCAAGTTGATTTATTTGGTCCAGTAAATATAATGTCTATTGGAAAGAAAAGATATGCTTTGGTTATTATTGATGAATACACCAGATATACATGGGTGTATTTCATGCACAAGAAAGAAGAAACTGCATCAATCTTAACAGAGCATGTCAGACAACTGGACAAAGGATCTAAGCATACAGTGAAAATCACGAGGAGTGATAATGGCATTGAGTTCAAGAATATAGCTGTAACACCCCCAGATCCGGGGTCCGGGATCGGGTCATTACGGTCTATTTTCCATGATTGATACTTTACTTGAGTCCACAATAAATAAATCACATGCTGTGACCCCACAATAATATCCACTCACACACAGTTATAGTCCCAGAGATGAAATTGAAATAAGTCTCACATTACGGATTTACGAATAAAAGTTATTACAAACCAAAAGGATAACATCATAAGTTTAAGAGTTTGCCGTTGATTAACATTATTGATACATATAATTAAACTGGTAACCCAAAGGCTACTGATCTATGCTACCTCAGCAATGGCAGCGATGATATCAGCGGGTAGTCCTGTGGGTCAGGTAACCTGCTTGCGCCGAGTGCGCCTGACGCGAGCCATGTGACCTAGCTGTTGTTGTGACAATATAAATAAGCAAGGGTGAGCAATAGTCCACCAACAATAATATAACTGAGCGGTAATATATATGACAGTTCAAGATATATTTTTGAAATCATATGCCATGCCTTTAACGAAAACAGTGCCAGTTCAATATAAAGGATGAAGTTACAAGGTAACTCAAATGATGTTGTATTTTTCGTGTAAGTATCTGCTATGTCGAAATAAGCAAGATACCATCATTTTCGTAAAAGAGGAACTTGCAGAAAATATTGCAATTCCCGTTTCCAACCTTTTTCATCACTGTCAACACAGATGATGTTGCAGAAGATTTCAATCTGGGATGATGAACTAGTACTGGAGTTTTCACCGTGCCCGCTATTCCATCTACGATGATCAGTCGCAACATGTATAGCTCAAATTAGTTTTACTACCGGTAGAAGGAAGAGCTGACGGATTTACTTGTCTACCGCCCTGATAGATCTCCCCGGCCAATGGTTGGGCCAATGGGATGGACCGGCGCTACTCGGCCTCTTACACGACTCCTAGTTCGTAAAACATCCATAACTCTGAAACGTAAAGATCTTCTCCCTTTCCCCAAGTGTAATACTTGTTGATAAGACTCCACAAAGTAGTCGTATCTAGTTAGAAAGGAAGATTCACCAATATTTCCCAAGCTGCTGCTTGTTAATGGATATCGACTTGTTCCAGCATTCTTACCCCTCAAAGGATGAGTGGGTACACAAAGATTCCATGCATAATAGCAACCAAGTTGCGAGTGGAAAGAATAGTTTCCAAGAATTTACGACCGGGAAGTCCACAAGATAAATAACATTTCTCAAGTAAGGTTCCCTTATTATTTGAGAGACAGGATTGAACGAAGAATAGAGTTTGAGAACCTTCCTTGATAATATAATAACAATAATAAGACTCTGAATTAATTTATATAATATTCGAAGGTCGATGATACTATGTGAATGAAGTAAATCATTTTTTAAACGAGTTAGAAGCCTTAAATAAATATTCCAAGAATATTTATTAAGTCACAAATATGGGAAGAGTATTGCTCGGAATAATCTTTGAATAAATACTCAGAATAATATTCATTGAATAAATAATGAATATTCAAATTAATAATAATGTTTATTGATGAAATAATCATAAATTGGATATTTGAGATAATATTCATTGAATTAATAATGAATATTCAACTTAAGAATGATACTTATTGATGAAATAATTATTGATTGAATATTTGAGACAATATTCATTGAATAAATAATGAATATTCAACTTAATAATATTTATCGAAGAAATGATTATCGAATGAATATTTGAAATTATGTTCAATAATTGAATCGATTGTAACTGAATGTTGAAGATAATATTTATCGAATTACTTGAGTTCGAATCAATGGTCAACTAATATTTATAGAATAGCTAGAGTCTGAATGAATGTTCGAAATAATATTCATTTGAATAGATAAGGCTCGAATGAATAATAAAATAATATTCGTTAAATAAATAACTCGAATGAATATTCAAAATAATATCTATTGAGTAAATAAGAATGAATATTCTTCAAGTAAATAACTTAAATGAGGGTTCGAAATAATATTCGAATATTAAATCGACTTTAGATGAATATTAAAGATAATATTCATCGAACAAATAAATATCTGATGAATAATCCGAATAATATTTGTCAAATAATCTCAAAGGAATATCTCAATAATATTTGCCAGATAATAAATGGAAAATATTTACTTAATTATTTTCCTCTGAAAATAATATCAATATATCAAGGAACAACGACTCCCGGTCTATAATCGAAGAATAAGATTCCACTACCCTTCGCTAAGGGTCTTGTTGAGTATTGAATACAGTAAAAGAATACAGGGGGGGTGAATGGATTCTTGAACTTTTCTCGTTCGAGTCTATGTAACAAGAGTGTTTGTGTGTGCAAGATAGAAGGTGCGGATAAAGAATAACACAAGACACAATATCACTTTAATCTAATGTATTATTAGATAAAGGTTGCTACAATCTGTGAATACAAATTATAGTATTCTCAGCTTCGTTTTTCTCAGAGAGATACAGCTTACAACGTATGAAAAACTTGACTCACAAAGTTACTAAGTTAATTGACTAAGGAAGTGAGGCTGTATCCTTATAGAACATGGATACAACCTACTTACACCAAATAAGGTAGCTAAACAAATTACTTTCTAGTCTGTCTATCCTTTTTGAGTAAGTGTCCAAACGGTTACAGATTTGACTTTGCAAAGCCTGTTCAGATCCACTTCTTTAGCCCCTTGTCTCTTCTATATCTCTCCAAGCTTCCTTGTAGGCTTTCCAGAGCACATTACAGATTGTGGTCCATAAAGTGCATTGGCTTGTTGCTGGTTTCTGACTTGTACAATTTCTTCAGTATTTTGTCTTCAAGAATGTATTCGAGAAGTGACTAAGTAGTTGATTCGAGAACTAGAATTGACTTGATCGATAACTCTGAGTTCTCGAATACTGTTATATTGACATATCGAATTACTTCTCGAATAGCTCTTTTCTTCAGGATTCCTTGAGTTGTCGAATAGAACACTTGACTTGTCGAATCCTTGAGATATCGAATAGCTTTCTGAGTCCTTAAGATATCGAATGGAACTTTGACTTGTTGACTCCTTGAGAACTTGAATACCACTTTGACTTGTTGACTTCCTGAGTTCTCGAATAGAGTACATAGACATATCGAATCTCTGAGATATCGAATGAGATATCGAACAGTGTATTCAGAGATATCGAATAGTGTCTTGAGATATCGAATCCCTGACTTCTCGAATGCTGGACTTATCGAATAGACAAATATACTTCTCGAATTGGTACTTAGGCAAATTCTTCATTTCTTCAAATCCCAACTGTGATTATTTGACAGTCTTTAACTCCTTGCTTGAGGCATGAACCTTGGAACTTCTTTCAAGCATTATTCTAGACTCTACAAGTACAGTTACACAACTAGGATTTGTTGCCTACTACAAGTACAATACAAACAGAAACTCTACAACTAGAGGTTCCCTCAGTTAAGAGGTCATGTAAGTAATGCAAAGCATTACAAACAATTAGGCTTGTTATTAGATGTATACAGGCATGCCTCTGTAACTAACAATCTCCCCCAAATTGTGAGTGAGACCCTTAGTCACAATTTCATGTCTGATAACAAGCCTAACATACATAAAGATAAAACTTTAAAAGTACAGGTATGTAGATTGATTGAAGAAAGTTCACAGAAGTGTTCTTACAAGTTATGAGAAACTACTAGCCATATCCTTTTGGATTCATCTCTTGAGCTTTGGCTTGCAGATTCTCATTTTTCATTTTCTCCTCAGCTTCTTTGGCTTTCTTCTTTGCATTTTCCTCCATGTCAAGAATAATGTCTTCCATTGCAGTGAGTTCTTCAATTAGAGGGGGGCCTGATAAATCCTTAAGTACTTCATTCAGCTGTTTCTCAGAATAGGAACTGATGTAGTCCATTCTAATCTTTACATTTCTACCATATTTCTTGTACTCAATGATGTAAGGATTAAACTTGACTCTACACAGACCCATAGCTCTCAACTCATCAGCCTTAGTTTCCATTGCAGCAAACTCCTCCTCCCTTTTCTTTAGAAGCTCCTCACTGTTCTTTCTCATTTCTGCCTGGTGATCTCTCTTCATTTTGACAAAGTCAATTAACTCCAGCTTCCATACCCTTTCCACTCTGTCTTCAGAATCTAACATTGCAATTATTCTTTCTATGTCATATAGCTTGCCCCAGTGCTGACATGTTCCTTGTCTGAATTTCTTCTGTCTTCCATCAGTATATTTTATTTCAAGAAAATCATCAACAATGGCAGCATGATAGATTCTTTGAGCCCATATGGACTGCAGTTGGTCTTCATCATAGATTTCATCCAGAGGTGGTAGGTTCAAACCTGGAATTATTGTCAGTGCCTTTGATTTCGATATCTTCACCCTTCTTGCAGCATGCTTAATTTTACTCCTCCTTGTATGATTGCTAGGCAGAAACTTATGACCCTTGTTGGTAGACCATAGTAGTATTCCATTAGCAGTTTGCTTTCTGAAACATACACATGGTTTCTTGATTTGAATCCCCTTCACTTCTTGAGGTGCTAAAACAGTTGCATACGCCAGAGATGTAGATTTTGATGAATCATTACTAGTGACATCCACCCTAGACATTGAGCCTTGTGTTGTGGTGGAAGTGTCATTAATAATGTTCATGGCTTGCTGTTTTCCACCCTTCTTCTAATATACCTTTCCTCCATCCTTGTCATCATCCTTCTTTCTGCTTTTATCATCCCTTTTCTTCTTGTCATCACTGCCCTTATATCTCCCTTGATCTCCACCCCTGCTTCCACTTTTATCATGATCATCCTTGTCTTGATTTGACTTTCCACCTTGAGCAATAGGCTTGATGTCTGATTGAGAGTTGATAAACTTCACTAGAATGTCAAGAGCCTCCTTTTCAGATTCAGATTTTCCACTCCTTGAATGTAGAACTCCAGCCATAAACTTTATGGTGGACATGTTGTTTGCTTTTAGATGATGGCCAAATCTGAAAGCAACAATGTCTTGATCCTTTTCATATAGAATACAATAAGGCTGAGGAACTACTTGAGGCAGTTGAGATTTCATGCACTTGGTGATAATCTCTTTGAGAATTTCATTGTCTAGTGAGTTATTCCTTTCTATCTTCTTGATGATTGTTCCAAGATCAGAGCTAGATAGAATTTGAAAGGCTTTAATGTGGATGTGAAAGAGGTTCTTGGCAGTGTGAACTAAGACTTCTCTATCATTCGAAATAATGATGGCATGGGGATTGGTTTGCACAATTTCTCTTCTCACTACAGTGACTAGAAACACATCTTGCACAAGAAGCTTGATGTAGTCAAAGTAATGGAAATTGGCTCTTTTCCTTAACTCTTGTAGATGCTTCAAAAAGGCTATGTCATGGTATAGTCTAGAGTTTGCAGTTTCTTGACATACCCTTTGAGTAAGCACATTTCTGAATTCTGAAGGTTCAGATTGAAGGGATTGTTTAGCAATGTCAGGGATATCAAATTCATATTCTGACTTCCCTTCAGTTTCAGATGGCTTGGAAACTTCATCGACAACCACTTTCTTCAGCTTCTCATTGGTTGTAATGCCTTTGGATTGAGATTTCTCCCCCTTAGTCTGTGGCTCCCCATTAGATTTTGAGTTCCTTGTTATCCTCTTCTCCCCCTTAGGCTTATTGTCAGGCACAGAGGCTGTAGTAGGAGCCTTTGGAGTTGAAGATTCTGCAAGTAGAGGGATACCCATGTGTTTCATCATGGCAGACAGCATAGCTTGTTGATCCAGAAGCACATTAGCAGTGGTAGTGGCTTGAGTGTTTAATTGCTCAGTTAGATTTGTAACCTTGCCTGCCAGATGGGCATTGGATTCTTTGAGAGACACCACCTCCCTTTCAAGAGTATCAACCTTGGTGAGCAGTGCAGTGGCCTTGAAACCAGTTAAGGATTGATCTTGCAGTCTTTTCACTTCAGACTTGGACATTTCATGCACAGGGACTTCAGTGACCAGCTTGTCTCCATACTGATTTTTGAACAGTGTTCTGAGCATGGCATTGGCCTCTGTAGTCTGGTCAGATAGATTTTGAAATATGTTTCCTAGGCCTGTGATTGTGTCTGTGAGTTTGGCTAGGCCATTGTCCATCTTGGTGCAGGTGGTGTTGCAGTGTTTGAGATCTTTGACCACACTGTCTAGTTGAGGAAATTTAGCATCAAAGGCCCTCTTTACTTCTGCTACTGAAGTGGCTGTCTGGTCACACACCCTGTTGACTTCAGTATTGACTCCCTTGCCAAGATAGTGTGCAGCCTTAAGGAAACCCTTGTAGGAATCATTGACAGCTTCATACACTTCACCAGGAGACAGGGATTTTGCATTGGAGCCCAGTGAAGTGATGTATTCCTCTCTAAGATATTGAAGTGCTTCACTGAGAGTTACATCATACTTTCCTTGCAACCAGGCATCTGCATTGCCATATCTCTCAGCATCATCAATAATCTTGGCCTTCTGCATCTCCACATCATCCCTATGGCATAGTAGGATGGCCTCATAGTCTGGATTAGAGATGTTGGAGGTGACAAGGTTCTGAGCTATTTTTACAAACTCAGGAATCTGATCCACAATTAAGCTTTGAAGTGCTTCAACCGTCATTTTTTGTGGAACAGACCCTGATCCTGAAGCACTGTCATGTTGCACAGGCTTCAGCCATTGTGACATAAAGTCAGAGCTAGAGCTAGGTAAACTAGACTCCTCAGTTACAGATATAACTTCTGTAACCGGATGGATTGACTCTACTACTGGTGTCTCCACAGAAGTGGGATGAGTTACACCAGCAGTTGACACAGGCACAGAGTCTCTAGTAAAAACTAGTGAAGCCTCTGTGTTTGTGATGGTGTCATTAGGATATGCCCCAACATGCATTCCCTCACCATCTAAATGTGGGTCCTGGCTGGTGAGTAGAGTGTCATGCACTAAGTCACTTGAAATTATTGGCTCATCAAGAGAAAAGAATTCTTGATGATCAATGCCTTGTATCTCAGTTGCCTGAGTTGCAGGTTCCAAAGAAATTTCAGTGTCAGATTCTGGAAGAGGAGTGTCTTGTAGAGTAGATTTTGGCAACTCCCCCTAAGAGATAGAGGGAGTTTCAAGTGTGATGTTTTCTCCACTCAATGTAGTGCCAGCCTTATCAATCCCATGTGCTGACTCAATACAAGAAGGTGCATTGGGGAGGATGCTTGATTCTATAGATGCACCCTGTTGAGAGGACACATCTAGTGAGCTGTTTGCCCCTGATTTTTCAACTTCAGCCATTTGTGTGACTGAAGAGGTGGTCTTAGTTTTCTTCTTCTTCTTTGGCCTTAGTAAGGGTGACTCTGGTTCCTCACTTTCTAGACCTAGTTCAACAGCTAATTCTGCTTCAGATAGAATTTTTAAAGGTGCAAACATTACTTCCTTTCTCTTCTTTTTACTAACATCACCCTTTTGAGAGGATGATGCAGTTGGCTCAGTGATTGGTAAAGTGTTTGGTTGAGAGGGTTGGTTAGCTAGCCCTGGGTTAGCATTTTGTTCTACTTGCTTGGGCTTATCTAACTCAGACTTGGAGGCAAATGTTGGCATGTTGTGGGGGTAAGTTCTAAACATACTCTCCATATAGGGAGTTATGTTAAGTCTTACATCCACATCATTCCTAGTCTCCAAATTACCAAAAATGAGTTTGGTCATGGATTTAGGATAGCCTATTCTATTTTTATTCATCCCATCTAATTCAATCAATTTATCATATAAGAAATTAAGGACAGATTGAATAAAACGAGGGAAGAAAATTTCATTACCTCTCTTGGCTGAATTCTTACCAAGTCTCCCATATAGCTCCTGCAGAATGATGAGACCAACGTCTATCTTCTTTCCATAAGCTAAGGCATAGCCTATTTGCTGTGCAGGAGTACTGATTTGGTCATAGCTAGATTTTCTTGCAGTGAAGACTTGAAGAAGTGTAGCAAACACATAACTCCATTCCTTCCTCAAATGCTTCCTGTTCAAGTGCCCAAGACTGATTCTGTCTGCATACTTGATGAAATCAAAGAAGTCTTCTAATTCAGCATTTGTAGCAAGTGGGTCATACACCTCTCCTTTTGTACCCATCCCAAGTGCCTCATTCATATCCTCTGTGGTGATAGTGAGATTTTTGTCTTGAATCTTGCAGTAGATGATGAACGAGGATATTGCAGAGTCAAGAGCCACCACCTCCACTGTAGCAGACTACCAAAACTGTTCTAGAATGTCGAGGTACAGAGTTGGGTTAACAGATAGAGCATTCTTAATGTACGATTCAGACATCCACTTCACAAAGCACTTGAAATTGGCGTTGGGTGCTTCAACATCACTAGTTAGAGCAATGAAATTGGTGTTGAACTTTACTGTTGCCATTTGTGTGAGAGAGAGAGAGAAGAAATCGAAGGTTGAAGAAGAAATTTAGCTTTTGCAGTTAGGGTTTCAGAGGTTTTGGGAGTCTGGATGCTTGAGAAATCGAATGAAATGAATCGAATAGATGTGAAGTTGTAAAAGTATGAAGTACTTGAATTGTCGATTAGATGTATGTTCTGTATCGACAAGTCAGGCATTCGAGAAGTAGAAAACAACTATTCGAGAAGTCAAGAAAGGCTTATTCGATAACTCAAGCAGGTTGTAGCTCACAGCTGGCAGTTATCTAACTTAGAAATAAATCTAAATTAGGTAAAATATGTTTTTATGAGTAATTCTGAATTCTGCATAAAAATCCAAAATCGGTTAAAATTCAGCGAGAAATCAGCCTTTTCAAATGATTCGAGAACTCAAATATAGTATTCGAGAACTCAGTCAATCGAGAACTAAAACACTATATTCGAGAAGTCAAGGAAACCTCTATTCGAGAACTCTAAAAGACTCTATTCGAGAACTCGAGAGTGCTCTAATGAGACTTGTTAGAGATGTCGAATAGTAAATCACTTGAGAAGTCTGACTTGTCGAATTATACTCATAGAAACTCAATTTTCACTATCTTTTTAAAATTTACCAGCCATATTCATTCACGAATATTCTAGCAAATTAAACAGTGATTTTCTCAAAATTTCATAGAAATTTCGAGTTAACAAGAGAATATGATTTTCCAAATATGCAACAGATTTGAAATATTTATAAATCATATTTCAGCCAACACTTACTCCAAAAATATTAAGAATTTAGATAAAGTAAGTGTTTACTGCTGCAACAATCTAGATGCTGTATTCACTTAGCCAGAATCTGAAGAATTCAGCATTCCAATCTCACTAACCAACCTTGTGAAGGTGGCTTCATCTAATGGCTTAGTGAATATATCAGCTAGTTGTTTGTCTATAGAAACATAATGCAACTCAATGGTTCCATTAGTTGCATGTTCCCTTATGAAATGATATCTGATGTCAATGTGCTTTGTCCTAGAATGATTGACAGGATTGGCAACTATAGAGATTGCACTTGTGTTGTCACACATGATTGGAATTCTTTCCAACACAAGTCCATAGTCTCTAAGTTGATTTCTAATCCAAAGCACTTGAGCACAGCAACTTCCACCAGCTATGTATTCAGCCTCAGCTGTAGAAGTTGACACAGATTGTTGTTTCTTGCTATACCAAGAGACTAACCTTTGTCCAAGAAACTGGCAGCTACCTGAGGTGCTTTTCCTATCCACTCTGCATCCAGCATAATTAGCATCAGAATAACCAACCAGATTGAACCCTATGTCCTTAGGATACCATAGTCCCAAGTTTGGAGTGCCCTTCAGATATCTAAAGATCCTTTTTATAGCAACCAAATGTGATTTTTTTGGATTTGATTGAAACCTTGCATACAAGCATGTAGCAAACATGATGTCTGGCCTACTTGCAGTGAGATAGAGTAGAGAACCAACCATGCCTCTGTAGACTAAGATATCTACCTTCTTGCCTTTAGCATCTTCATCCAATTTAGTGGCAGTGGCCATGGGTGTCTATGCAGGTGAGCAATCTTCCAAGTCAAACTTCTTCAATAAATCCTTGATATACTTGGTCTGATTGATAAAGATACCATCCTTCCTTTGACTAACTTGCAACCCAAGAAAGAATGTCAACTCCCCCATCATACTCATCTCATATCTGCTCTGCATGAGTTTAGAAAATTTCTCACACAGCTTCTCATTTGTAGAACCAAAAATGATATCATCCACATAGATCTGAACTAAGATAAGATCATCACCATGCTTTTTGTAAAACAATGTCTTGTCCAGTGTGCCTCTAGTGAATTGATTCTCGAGAAGAAATTGTGATAAAGTATCATACCATGCTCTTGGAGCCTGCTTAAGTCCATACAATGCCTTAAGCAATCTGTAGACAAATTCCGGGAAGTGTGGATCCTCAAAACCAGGTGGTTGTTGCACATAAACTTCTTCTTCCAACTCTCCATTCATAAATGCACTTTTGACATCCATTTGATATACTTTAAAGTTTGAATGAGCAGCAAATGCCAAGAATATTCTGATGGCTTCCAATCTAGCAACAGGAGCAAATGTCTCATCATAATCAATGCCTTCCTGTTGAGAGTATCCTTTTGCAACCAACCTTTCTTTGTTCCTTATAATTACACCATCTTCATCTATCTTATTCTTTAGAACCCATTTTGTTCCAACAATGGTTCTGTTCTTTGGTGCAGGCACAAGTTCCCATACTTTGTTTCTTTCAAATTGATTCAGCTCCTCTTGCATAGCAATAATCCAATCTGGATCCAACAGTGCATCATCAAGTTTCTTAGGCTCAACTTGTGATAGAAAACAGCCATAGAGGCACTCATTCTGAGTTGCTCTCCTAGTCCTTACTCCTGCATTAGGATCTCCAATGATTTGCTCTGCAGTGTGTGATCTATCCCATTTCCTTGAGTGCTCAGCCTGATTTCTCATCCTTGATGTTGCTTCATCATCCACATCATGGTCATTCTCATTTCCCCCCCTGTGAAGTTGCAACTACTCACAGGTGTGTCTTGGATGCTTGTTCCTTCACTATTGATTTTCACAAATTCTTCTCTTGTATTATCATTCACTTGAGTTTGTTGAACTCGAGTTTCAACTTCAGTTTCAGTCTCTTCATCAGAATCATCTAGATTATCAAACTTCAATGGATCTTTATCTTCATCATTGGCTTCTTCTAGTCCAGGTAGTTTGCTGTCATCAAATGTCACATCTGTGCTTTCCATAACTTTCTTTTGACTGATGACATAAACCTTGTATGCAATTCTTTCCATAGAGTAGCCAAGAAAAATTCCTTCAAATGCTTTTGCATCAAATTTTCCAACATATTCAGAATTATCCTTCAATACAAAGCATTTGCTTTCAAAAGTATGAACATACTTTAGAGTAGGCTTCTTTCCAGTCATCAAGTTATAAGGTGTCTTTCCAGTGTTTTTGTTGATGAGGGTTCTGTTCTGGATATAGCATGCAGTGCTTATAGCCTCAGCCCAAAAACATGTAGGCATTTTTGCATCAAGTAACATTGTTCTAGCAGCCTCTATTAGAGTTCTATTCTTTCTCTCAACAACTCCATTTTGTTGTGGAGTCCTTGGAGCTGAGAATTGCTGAGAAATACCATTCTCTTTACAGAATGCTTCAAGTATGGCATTTCTGAACTCTGTTCCATTATCACTTCTCAGTGCAACCACACTTGCATTGTTGGCCTTTGCTTCCTTGTCAACTTTCTTTATATGCTCAATGATTACTTGTGGAGTCTCATCTTTTGATGCCAGAAATTCCACCCATGTATACCTTGTAAAATCATCAACCATCACCAAGGCATACTTCTTTCTTCCTAGTGACATAATATTGACAGGCCCAAACAAATCCATATGAATGAGTTGTAGGGGCTTGATTATAGATGTCACTGTCTTTGTCTTGTGGCTTGATCTTTTCATCTTTCTTTTTTGACAAGCCTCACACACTCCTTCTTGACAGAATTCAAGTGTGGGCATGCCTCTCACTAACTATCTTTTGACTAGAGAATTAATGGCTTTGAAGTTCAGGTGTGATAGTTTCTTGTGCCACAGCCAACAATCTTCATTTGATGCTTTTGAGTAGAAGCAACAAATTTTGTCCTTGTTTGAAGAATCCATATTGGCTACAAACAGGCTTCCCTTCCTTACTCCAGATAGAGCAAAATCACCAGTCTTCTTGTGGGTGATCAAACATTCATCTTTGTCAAAATCCACCTTGAATCCCCTATCAGTAAACTGACCAACACTTAGCAGATTATGCTTGAGCCCCTTGACTAGTGCTACATCTTCAATGATGACATTACCAACTTTCAACTTGCCATATCCCAATGTGTTACCCATGCTGTCATCTCCAAAAGCAACCATTGGGCCAGCCTTTTCCTCATATTGTGATAGCAGGGCCATATCACCAGTCATATGATTTGAGCATCCACTGTCCAAAATCCACATGACCTTCTTTTCACTTTCTTTGCCCTGCAAACACAAAGGTATTACTTTTCCTTTGGTACCCAAACATGTTTGGGTCCATATGACTTAGAAACAGTTTTATCATAAACAACATGCTTGTCAACTTTCTTGGCATTAGTCTTCTTGTCACTGTTAGAAGTCTTGGAACCTGAGGTTTCAGACTTAGGTGACAGAGGTACCTTCCTAGCTTTAGGAGGACTTGAAGACTTTGACCTGGTGTAGTGTGTGTGAGAATTGTGACTGATACAACCATCAATGAATTGCCTTCTCAGATTGAAACAACTAGTCATTACATTCATATTGCATGGCATACAGTCAAATTTATCACAAAATGGTGCATCTCTATGTCTTAGAGGCACAGAACAATCATAGAAAGGTTTGGACACACTACCAACAGGTTTCTTGCATGCATGAGTTAAATGATTGGTACTGAAACAGTTCTGACAAGTTTTCCTAGGGGCATTAGGCATATAAGCATAGTTGTTATCCTTGTTAATCCCTAACTTGCCATTTCTGTTCTGTTTCTTCTTAGTCACTTTCTTTTCTGATTCACTCTTCCCAGCTGAAACAAACTTAACAAACTTCTTAGGTCTTGGCCTATCAACTACTGGCTCCTTGTCTTTTGACTTGACACTCTCACTCTTGGATGATGCTTGTTGTTCATTTGATTGTGCCTCATCCTCATCATTCAACATTTGTTTGATGAGTAAGGCATCCTCATCAATTTCAAATGTTGGTTCCTTAAAAATTGGATTTTCAGTCTTTTTCAAAATGTGAGGCACTTCCTCATGAACAACTGTGTCATCTTCAATGACAGCATAGCCTTTTCTCTGTTTAAGAGTGTCATAATCAAGTCCAATAGCAGCCATGGGTTTTGCTTCAATTTTCTCACAGTAGGATTTCACTAGACCAGATGATTTCTTGAAAGTTTTTAGTTTGAATTCATTTTCAGCTAATTCATCCCTAAGAGCCTTTTCAACCTGGCTAGCACACAAAACCTTATTCTGCAGATATTAAACTTCTTTCTTAAGGTTTTCTATTTGCATAGCAGTTAGCTCAAGTTCCTCATTCTTTTTGGTTAACATTTCATTTCTAGTAGACAGTTTAGCAATCTCTTCATTAGCAGCAGGCATACTAGTATGAATGTTAAACATTTTAACAGATAGTTGTTCAATCATGCATTTATACTCTGAAACAGACATATCTATAGTAGTGAGAGATGGTACCTGAGGATCTGATGGAGATGTGTCATCCTTGGAATTGGCCATCAAGGCATAATTGCAGAATTCTTGCTCCTCTCCATCACTGTCAGAATCATCCCAACACTTCCCTTAAGCTATGTAGGCCTTACCTTGTGTCTGCTTTTTCAGAAGGGCCTCATACTTAGCTTCAAGCTCAAGATAATCTCTATCCTTCTTTTTAGGCTTCTTGCATTCACTGGCAAAATGCCTTAGGTCATTGCATCTATAGCACCTTACAGATGACCTATCCACATGGCTGGATTTAAACTTATTCTTGTTTGGTTTCACAGGAGCCTTGCTTTTGTTGAATGAATGGTTTTGGGTTTTGGGTTTGAAGGGTTGATTCCTTTTGAATCTGATGTTTGGAAATTTTCTGGCCATGAAAGCATATGAAGTGTTTTCCATCCAATCTAGTTCTTCAAGAGTGTAAAACTCTTCTTCCTCCTTCTCCTCAACAGGTTCACTTACCTTAGGTTCAGTTTCTTCCTCTTTCACTACCTCCTATATCCTTAACTGGCTTGTGGATGCTTCTAGGTCTTAAATAGATTTGTTGACAATCAAGGCACATGATGTGTTTACCATTCTGCCTTGATTGGCTTGGATAGCCCTTTTCTGAAGCAACTCAAGCTCATGAGTTTTTAAGACTCCATAGAGCACATCATATGTAACTTTGTTCAAATCTCTTTCCCTTAGAGAAATGACCCTTTGCTCTAGATGGTTTGGTGAGGATAGCAGAAACTTCATGTTTAACTCCTTGGTACTGTAAACCTTGCCATTCATCTGCAACTCAGTAACTAGCTTGTGAAATCTCTCAAACATCTCAGTAATGCTTTCCTTGGGCTGTGCCATGAAAGCCTCATACTGTGTGACCAGTATCTGTTTCTTGTTTTCCTTAACCTCATCAGTTCCTTCACACAACACCTCAATGTGATCCCACATTTCTTTGGCAGATGTACATGATGCAATGTTTGCAAACATTGACATGTCCATGGAATCAATGATAAGCAACATGAGGTGGCTGTCAAGAGCAACCTTCTCCCTTTCTGATTCTGTCCATTTTGATGGATCCTTGGCCTCATAAGATCTTGGGATAGTTGTGGTTCCAACAGTCTTCTCTGGTATCTCTTGTTGTGGAACAAAAGGACCATTCTTAAGAATCTCATGATACAAAGGATGAGAGGCTTTGATGAACAACATCATCTTTATCTTCTAGAGGTTGAAGTTATCTTTGTCAAACTTAGGGACTTTCACCGTTCCTGTAGTCTTTGGTGTATTCGAACTCATGATCGTTTTTCTGTTTTTGAATAAACAGCCCGCTCTGATACCACTTGTTGAGTATTGAATACAGTAAAAGAATACAGAGGGGGGGTGAATGGATTCTTGAACTTTTCTCGTTCGAGTCTATGTAGCAAGAGTGTTTGTGTGTGCAAGATAGAAGGTGCGGATAAAGAATAACACAAGACACAATATCACTTTAATCTAATGTATTATTAGATAAAGGTTGCTAAAATCTGTGAATACAAATGATAGTATTCTCAGCTTCGTTTTTCTCAGAGAGATACAGCTTACAACGTATGAAAAACTTGACTCACAAAGTTACTAAGTTAATTGACTAAGGAAGTGAGGCTGTATCCTTATAGAACATGGATACAACCTACTTACACCAAATAAGGTAGCTAAACAAATTACTTTCTAGTCTGTCTATCCTTTTTGAGTAAGTGTCCAAACGGTTACAGATTTGACTTTGCAAAGCCTGTTCAGATCCACTTCTTTAGCCCCTTGTCTCTTCTATATCTCTCCAAGCTTCCTTGTAGGCTTTCCAGAGCACGTTACAGATTGTGGTCCATAAAGTGCATTGGCTTGTTGCTGGTTTCTGACTTGTACAATTTCTTCAGTATTTTGTCTCCAAGAATGTATTCGAGAAGTGACTAAGTAGTTGATTCGAGAACTAGAATTGACTTGATCGATAACTCTGAGTTCTCGAATACTGTTATATTGACATATCGAATTACTTCTCGAATAGCTCTTTTCTTCAGGATTCCTTGAGTTGTCGAATAGAACACTTGACTTGTCGAATCCTTGAGATATCGAATAGCTTTCTGAGTCCTTGAGATATCGAATGGAACTTTGACTTGTTGACTCCTTGAGAACTTGAATACCACTTTGACTTGTTGACTTCCTGAGTTCTCAAATAGAGTACATAGACATATCGAATCTCTGAGATATCGAATGAGATATCGAACATTGTATTCAGAGATATCGAATAGTGTCTTGAGATATCAAATCCCTGACTTCTCGAATGCTGGACTTATCGAATAGACAAATATACTTCTCGAATTGGTACTTAGGCAAATTCTTCATTTCTTCAAATCCCAACTGTGATTATTTGACAGTCTTTAACTCCTTGCTTGAGGCATGAACCTTGGAACTTCTTTCAAGCATTATTCTAGACTCTATAAGTACAGTTACACAACTAGGATTTGTTGCCTACTACAAGTACAATACAAACAGAAACTCTACAACTAGAGGTTCCCTCAGTCTAGAGGTCATGTAAGTAATGCAAATCATTACAAACAATTAGGCTTGTTATTAGATGTATACAGGCATGCCTCTGTAACTAACAGGTCTTAGTAATATCCGGCTTATAACTGATATATTAACTATCTAGCTTATAAGCCAACAATAATTCAGGGAACAAGTATATCAATATGACTTTGAAAGTAGGCATGCATGTTATGGCATATGTATAACAGAAAGCATGTATATATATATTCACAACAACAGCCTTTCAAAAGGATTTGAAACTTGCCTGGAAATCGAGTGCGGGTAGGGGTAGTGGTAGCGTGTCCCGGGTCAGCCTGGTGATCTATAAATAGCCAAGGCATTCGGGATTAATCACTTAACACTTTACAAGGTTAAATATAAACTTCACTTAAGTCGGAACACGTTGCTCGAATTATTTCGTTATACACCTCTTAGAGTAACTCTTTTTATCACCGATGCGGTTCGACATACGTTCGCTATTATAACCCGTCATTGCACCCACACTTAATACATACTTAGGCCATGTAAGTCTTAAGATCGATTAATTACGAATCGAGATTGTACTACGAGTTTTATCGCCCGTTTTCTAAGTTATTAACCAAAGTCATAATCAAGAATGCTTCTAGGGGTTCGTTCGCGTTTAACCTTGATTCGAACATTTTTATAAAATTGGAAAACGATCTATTCGACATGTGGTTTTCTCCCACACCTTCCTTTTTACTTCTAATATTTAATTATCATTATTCACCACTGCATTACTCGAGTTAAGGGGGCTTAAATACAGTTACAAACTTTCGTTTACGGTTTCGAACCACTTTTATTAAATCGGCCATATCTCCTAAACCGTATATCCGTTTCATACGAACTTTATATCAAACCGAAGCTCATAACATAATCTAGCTTATCATGGCAGAAAACGAAGCTTATCAGTGAGTTAAAGCTACTGCTATGCACGGATTTCAAGGGTTAATGAAATTTCGGTATAACGATGGCTATGTTTACACGTTTTCCAAAATTCAAACTGTCCAATGATCATGGTTTACACTCCAAACAACACACACATATTATTTATCCATGAACTAAGACCAAGCAATGTCTTTCCATTCATCTAGACTAATTTAACATTTAACAAAGCCCATGCATAAACTTAAGGTCCTAAACATGCATTAAATCCATGTAACTCATCTAAAATACCAAAACTTAAACTAAGAGATAGGTTTTCAAGAGTGGTATACCTTCCTTGATGTATGAATGAACTTAGTAAACCTTGGTTAGTCCTTATCTAGCCTTAATATAGCTTGATCTATCCAAAGAAATCAAGAAAAGAAAAGTTAGTTCATAAGAACACTATTCATCAAGAACTTTGATCATGGTTTTGATCTAGTTAAACATATTGGTTGATGATGATCTCTTGGATTTACCTTCTACTTGATACTAGCTTTGATTTAAGCTCAAGATTGAAGTGAATGGATGGTGGCAAGTCCTTCCCCCTTTTTCCTTTTTCTTGGCCGAGAGTTACAAGGAGAAAAATATGGTGGTGTTTGTTTTTGTTTTTGTGATGTTATGACTAAATACAAGCATTTTTATGTATATAACTTGGATGCATCTCTTCCTTTTGGGTTGTCAATCATCTATTGGTGCCACTTGTTGATCTCTTACTTGTCCAAGTGTTGGTTCCACATTAAACAAGTCCATTTTTGGTTAAATGCTGAGGAATCATCCTAGTTGTAGTTGACTTACAAGTATGCCACTTAGGTTCTTCTTTTTCCACCAATTGCACATGTATGCATCCTAATTCTCTGCTTGCTCTTTTATCCGGGTATTGCTCAATTTGATTGATCGTTCGAGGGAATAACTCATTCGTTTCTAGTTAGGGTTTTACCGAAAACCTTCTTAATAATTATAATACTATTCCTCATCTTTCTTAATACTTCTCGAATTTAAATTCCTTAAATCCCTTTTATAAACCCTTAAGTCTTGCAGTGTCCAGGGAATTCTCGGAGAAAATAAAAGTGCTATTTTTCTGAATCCGACAGCTTTTACATACACTTATTTTCCTCCTGGATCACTAATACGAACTCAGAAATCCGTTCCGAATACCGGATATAGCATTATTATAATAATATTCCAAATTCCACCAAAATCACTATTCATCACTTATTTTTATTTAATTCCTATAATTAGGAAAATGAACCTGGTTCACCCTCGAGTGTTCCTTAACCTTTTTACGAAACCGCTGGACTTATAATAGATATTGATTTGGATGACACAAGAATAATCTTTCTTGGAATAATATAACTTATATCCTTAGGAGATAGATCATTCTTATCTATGCTGTCAACCAAAAGTATTCTTCATGACATATAAATATTTGAACCCACATTCATTCTATTTATTTACTAGAACAACCGTTACAGCGTAGTCGTAACCACTATTCGCTTCCATAATATTACATAAGAAAAAGTTTTAATTCTATAAAAAATCTGGGTTCTTACAGTCTCCCCTCCTTAAAAGGATTCCGTCCCGGAATCAGTTTGAAAACAAATGGGGGTACTTTTCTATCATTGCACTTTCTAGCTCCCAGCTTGATGACCTTGTTTCGGAGCACTTGATCTTTTCTGTCTATGATTTCCACAGGTTGCTCTACATAGGTCAAGTCTGGTTGCATGTCCACGTGCTCATATTCCACTATGTGCTTGGCATCTGGGTTATACTTCCTTAGCATTGAGACATGGAACACATTGTGCACTTGCTGCAGGTTCGGGGGTAATGCCAGTTCATAAGCTAGCTCCCCAATACATCTTAAGATCTCAAATGGGCCAATATATCTAGGGCTCAGCTTCCCTTTCTTTCCAAACCTCATTAATCCTTTCCAAGGAGATACCTTCAGGAACACTAGGTCTCATACTTCATATTCTTTTCCTTTCCGAGTTAAGTCGGCATATTTCTTTTGTCGATCCTGGGCTGCTACCAGCCGTCCTCTGATTAGATCTACTACATCCTTTGTCCGTTGGACCATCTCAGGTCCTTTCACTTTGCCCTTCTGTCTGGGGATGGTAGGCTGTACTCATGTTTAGCCTGGTTCCTACACATTCTTGGAAGCTCCTCCAAAATCTGGAGTTGAATCGAGGATCTCGGTCGGATACTATGGCGACTGAAACTCCATGTCGCGCCACTATCTCTTTTAAGTAGATATCTACCAGCCTGTCAACCGTATGCTTTTCGTTGATCGGTAGAAAGTGAGCTGACTTTGTTAGTCGATCTATAATTACCCATATGGCGTCATGGTTTGCTTTGGTCCTTGGCAAACCTACTACGAAGTCCATAGCTATATGTTCCCATTTCCATTCGGGAATCTCCAAGGGGTGTAGAAGTCCGCTGGGCCTCTGGTGCTCTGCTTTCACCTTCTGGCAGGTCAAGCATTTACTTACCCACTCTACAACGTCCTTTTTCATGTTGGGCCACCAATAGTACTCTTTCAAATCCCTATACATCTTGGTGCTACCGGGGTGTACTGAGTACCTTGAGCTGTGTGCCTCATATAAAATTTCAGCCTTGAGTTCCTGATTATTTGGGACCCATATCCTCCACATATATCTCATGATCCCGTCTTTATCTTTTTCACACTTGATTTCTTCCCCAGTCATTAACTCCTCGGTCGAGTTCTTTTCTGCTTCTATCATTTGCTCTTGGCATAGCCTAATCTTTTCCAACAATGGAGGCTGGATTCAAATTTCCATCAACTTTTCTTGACCTTCTTCAGGTATCTTAATCTCAATTTCCAACTTCTCAAAGTCTTTTATCAATTCTTCCTCTGTAGTTATCATTTTGAGCTTCTCTTTCCTACTAAGGGCATCAGCCACCACATTGGCTTTGCCCGGGTGATAACGAATCTCACAGTCGTAATCCTTGATTAGCTCAAGCCACCTTCTCTGGCGCATGTTAAGCTCTTTCTGCGTAAAAATGTACTTGAGGCTCTTATGGTCAGTGTAGATCTCGCACTTTTCTCCATACAAGTAGTGCCACCAAATTTTTAAGGCAAAAACAATTGCTGCTAATTCCAGATCATGGGTGGGGTATCGGATCTCGTAATCCTTCAATTGCCTTGACGCATATGCTATTACCTTACCGTGTTGCATAAGCACGCATCCCAATCCTTTATGTGAAGCATCACTGTAAATCACGAAATCTCCTTTTCCATCAGGCAATGCCAACACTAGGGCCGTTACCAACCTCTTCTTTAGCTCTTGAAAACTCTTCTCGCATTTTTCAGTCCATTCAAATTTCTCAGTTTTACGGGTAAGTCGAGTTAGCGGAGCTGCGATCTTCGCAAAATCTTGCACAAATCGTCTATAATATCCGGCCAGCCCGATGAAACTCCTCACCTCGGTTGGAGTGGTTGGCCGTTCCCAATTTGAAACTGCCTCTATCTTGGAGGGGTCAACTAGCACTCCTACTCTATTGATTACATGCCCTAAAAATTGCACCTCATTTTTCCAGAACTCACACTTTGAGAATTTGGCATACAATTGCTCCTTCCGGAGCGTCTCTAAGGTTATCCTCAAATGTTCAGCGTGTTCTTCCTCTGTCTTTGAGTAGATCAAAATATCATCAATAAAGACTATAACAAACTGGTCCAAATATTCTTTGAACACTCTATTCATTAAATCCATGAAAGCTGCTGGGGCATTAGTTAATCCAAATGACATCACCAAGAATTCATAATGCCCATACCTAGTACGGAAGGCAGTCTTTGGAATATCTTCAGGTTTAATCTTCAGTTGGTGATATCCGGTTCTCAAGTCAATCTTGGAGAAATACACAGCTCCCCTTGGCTGGTCAAACAAGTCATCAATTCTGAGTAACGGATAATTGTTCTTTATGGTTAGCTTGTTCAACTCCCGACAGTCGATGCATAACCTCATACTCCCGTCCTTTTTCTTGACGAACAACACTGGAGCACCCCAAGGCGACACGTTGGGTCTTATCATACCCTTATCCAACAATTCCTGCAATTGCTTTGCTAGTTCTTTCATTTCCACTGGCGCCAATCGGTACGGGGCCTTGGAAACTGGCGCCATCCCCGGGGCTAATTCGATAGCAAACTCAATTACTCTATATGGTGGTAGTCCAGGAAGATCTTGAGAAAATACGTCTTCAAATTCGTTAACTAACAGAATATCTTGTATCTTGGGCGCCTCTTTCTGGGTGTCTATAACGTAAGCCAAATAAGCTTCATTCCCTTTTCGTAGCAGTCTCTTGGTCTGTGCCATGGTTAGAATGGTCTGGGTCTGCCGTAGCCCCTTAAACACTATTTCCTTCTTCCCTGGGGTTTTCAACTTAACCTTTTTCCCTTTACAATCTATTTGCGCATTATTGGGAGACAACCAGTCAATTCCTAAAATAACATCGAATTCCCCTAGCTTAAAAGGAATTAAATCAACACAGAAGGATCGCCCTCCTATTTCTATTTTGCAATCGGGGTGAATCTGATTAACTGGAATGACTTCCTGATTAGCTATCTCTACTTGAAAAGACTCCCTCAGCGGTTGAGTTTTAAGTTTCAATTTACGCGCAAAATCTCTAGATATAAAAGACTTAGTTGCCCCAGAATCAAACAAAACATTTGCACTGACTGAATTGAGGGAAAATATACCTGCTATCACATCCGTGTTCCTCACGGCATCTTGTACTGTCATGTTAAAAGTTCTAGCAGTTGGTGGCCTATTGGAGGCAGCTTTGCTTGCCCCTGAGGCTGCTGGTTTGTTCATTGGGCAGTCCTTCCTCATGTGCCCTGGACGTCCACACTGGAAACAAGTATTGCTTTTACTAGCAGTAGGATTAACCGCGGTACACCTGTTGGAGTAGTGACCTACTCGTCCACACTTATAACAGACAGACTGCTTCTGATTGCATACTCCAGGGTGCCTTTTCCCACAAGTTGTGCACTCTGGTAGTGGGGGTCTGGAAAGGTGAGAACGAGACACTCCTAACTGCTGGCCGCCCTGGCTCACAGTTGCACTCACAGATGGTTTAAACCCTACACCCCTCCTAGGTAGGGAAACTGCTCCATGGTTGAACCTATTCGGGGGTCTTTCTCCTGCGGAACCTCCGCCCATGCTGGCATGCTTTCTCTTTAATCCCCCTTTTTCTCTCTCTCTCTCTCTCTCACTGAGCCTGATCACTACCTGCTTCCACAATTGTTGCCTTTTGTACCAAGGTGGCATAATCAGTAATCTCTAGAACTGCCACTCTGTTCTGAATCCACTGTTTCAGCCCTTGCTGAAACCTGTTAGCTTTCTTTTCTTCAGTGTCCACAAACTCTGGTACAAACCGTGATAACTCAATAAACTTGGCTTCATAATCAGCCACTGTCATATTGTTCTGCTTCAGTTCCAAAAACTTAAGTTCCATCTGGGTTTTCATGAACCTCGGAAAGTACTTCTCAAGAAACAACTGTTTAAACCTATCCCATGTTACTATACCATCTGTCTCCATATTCTTCTTGGCCTCCCACCAATAATTTGCCTCTCCTTTTAGTAAGTAGGTGGCAAAGACAGTCTTCTGGGCCTCATCAATGCTTAAAATCTCAAAGGATTTCTCCATTTCCTTGATCCATGCCCTTGCCTCAACAGGATCAGCCGATCCGAGAAACTCTGGGGGTTTGAGAGACTTGAAGGCCCTAAAGGAATTGGCCACAGTGGTATTGTTTCCTTGGGGTGGTTGGGGATATTGGTTCAAGTTCTGCCTGAGCAGATCCATAAATTGTCCCATGGGGTTTCCGCCCTGGTTCTCCCCATGTTGTTCAACTTCAGTTTCCCCTTCTTCAACTTCCTCTTCGAACTCCGCAGTATAAAAGGTTTCATCCCTCATACCATACTGGGAATCCTCCTGTTCATTGTAATCCTTATCCCGTTCTTCATTATACTCAAAATTTTCCTCAGGTTGATTGTGACTTTCTTGGTCAGTAGACTCATGGGGGTTAGCCCTAGTACCCATCCTTCTCGGAGGCATTTTACTGAAAATTTGGACAATATACATTAGGTTTATTTACCTATTTAAGAGGGTTTCTCCTCACAATATTGATGCATAATTGGATTTAGGATCCCACAATTCTATATGTCATGGTAATTTTAATCGAACGCAATATATGCAAATATAATATAACAAGCTAGTGATCGCGTCGTAGAGAGACTGAAATGACTGAAAGGGAAGTAAATATATACAAGGTACCAAACGGTACAATATCCGACATACAACAATATAGTTTAAAAAAGTACAACCATCCGAATACAACTAGTCAAAAGTGAAATAAGCTGTCTATCTTTCTAGTCTGCAACAGGGAACTACATGCTGAAACTATCCCACCAAAATTGGCACTACTATGCCATACAAGACTAGACAACTAGACTAATACATCACTATCCCTGCAATCAGCCACGATGGTGGACCAAAGCTCGAACCCTCCTCATAGCAAGGTGAAATATCTCCTCTGCATCAGCCCTGGATACCATGCCGTGACCATCACCAGGTAACTGTCGCACCCTCATACGAGCCCTAATCCCTATGTCGGTCACCTGTCTATACATCTCTCTAGCCCTGGCACGTCCCCTGCCCTGGTTCCCCAACCGGGCCTCCCTCTCTGCCGCTAGCTCTCTGACTCTGCCAACCGGGCCTCAGCTATGGCCAGATCTATAGTCAGTCGGTTCACCAAGAAGCTATGCATTCCTACAGGTATCCCCTCAAGCGGAATATGGGGCGGAGTAGAGGGATCTGCCGGCTGTGCGGCCTCAGTCTACTGTGGCTCTGGGTCATATCAATATCCCCTTCCATCCCTCTAACATCAGGTATACGCTGGTCCTCCTCAGAGTCCTCCTCGTCAACATCCTCAGTAACTATCTCAGTACCCTCTCTTGCCTGGACCTCCTCCGGGTCCCCCTCCTCCTCAGACTCAATAACTTCCGTATCAACATTAACCTGGACCTCCTCGGGGTCCTCCTCCTCTAACTCAATCACCTCTGTGTACTCATCAGGCTGTCTCGTAGATGCCTCCTGGGCAGCCATGTCGCTCGCCTACACAAGACGAACTATATTACTATCATGATACTTAAAAGTTCCCATAAGGGTTTTAGGTGAACTTGGTAAAAGTTCTTATTATATTAGTGAATTTATTATTATATAACGTCTCATCATCTCTTGGGATATATAACTCTCTCTCTGATACCATTTCTGTAACACCCCCAGATCCGGGGTCCGGGATCGGGTCGTTACGGTCTATTTTCCATGATTGATACTTTACTTGAGTCCACAATAAATAAATCACATGCTGTGACCCTACAATAATATCCACTCACACACACATAGTTATAGTCCCAGAGATGAAATTGAAATAAGTCTCACATTACGGATTTACGAATAAAAGTTATTACAAACCAAAAGGATAACATCATAAGTTTAAGAGTTTTCCGTTGATTAACATTATTGATACATATAATTAAACTGGTAACCCAAAGGCTGTTGATCTATGCTACCTCAGCAATGGCAGCGATAATATCAGCGGGTAGTCCTGTGGGTCGGGTAACCTGCTTGCGCCGAGTGCGCCTGACGCGAGCCATGTCACCTAGCTGTTGTTGTGACAATATAAATAAGCAAGGGTGAGCAATAGCCCACCAACAATAATATAACTGAGCGGTAATATATATGACAGTTCAAGATATATTTTTGAAATCATATGCCATGTCTTTAACGAAAATAGTGCCAGTTCAATATAAAGGATGAAGTTACAAGGTAACTCAAATGATGTTGTATTTTTCGTGTAAGTATCTGCTATGTCGAAATAAGCAAGATACCATCATTTTCGTAAAAGAGGAACTTGCAGAAAATATTGCAATTCCCGTTTCCAACATATTTCATCACTATCAACACAGATGATGTTGCAGAAGATTTCAATCTGGGATGATAAACTAGTACTGGAGTTTTCACTGCGCCCGCTATTCCATCTACGATGATCAGTCGCAGCATGTATAGCTCAAATTAGTTTTACTACCGGTAGAAGGAAGAGCTGACGGATTAACTTGTCTACAGCCCTGATAGACCTCCCCGGCCAACGGTTGGGCCAATGGGATGGACCGGCGCTACTCGGCCTCTTACACGACTCCTAGTTCGTAAAACATCCATAACTCTGAAACGTAAAGATCTTCTCCCATTCTCCAAGTGTAATACTTGTTGATAAGACTCCACAAAGTAGTCGTATCTAGTTAGAAAGGAAGAATCACCAATATTTCCCAAGCTGTTGCTTGTTAATGGATATCGACTTGTTCCAGCATTCTTACCCCTCGAATGATGAGTGGGTACACAAAGATTCCATGCATAATAGAAACCAAGTTGCGAGTGGAAAGAATAGTTTCCAAGAATTTACGACCGGGAAGTCCACAAGATAAATAACATTTCTCAAGTAAGGTTCCCTTATTATTTGAGAGACAGGATTGAACGAAGAATAGAGTTTGAGAACCTTCCTTGATAATATAATAACAATAATAAGACTCTGAATTAATTTATATAATATTCGAAGGTCGATGATACTATGTGAATGAAGTAAATCATTTTTTAAACGAGTTAGAAGCCTTAAATAAATATTCCAAGAATATTTATTAAGTCACAAATATGGGAAGAGTATTGCTCGGAATAATCTTTGAATAAATACTCAGAATAATATTCATTGAATAAATAATGAATATTCAAATTAATAATAATGTTTATTGATGAAATAATCATCAATTGGATATTTGAGATAATATTCATTGAATTAATAATGAATATTCAACTTAAGAATGATACTTATTGATGAAATAATTATTGACTGAATATTTGAGACAATATTCATTGAATAAATAATGAATATTCAACTTAATAATATTTATCGAAGAAATGATTATCGAATGAATATTTGAAATTATGTTCAATAATTGAATCGACTGTAACTGAATGTTGAAGATAATATTTATCGAATTACTTGAGTTCAAATCAATGGTCAACTAATATTTATAGAATAGCTAGAGTCTGAATGAATGTTCGAAATAATATTCATTTGAATAGATGAGGCTCGAATGAATAATAAAATAATATTCGTTAAATAAATAACTCGAATGAATATTCAAAATAATATCTATTGAGTAAATAAGAATGAATATTCTTCAAGTAAATAACTTAAATGAGGGTTCGAAATAATATTCGAATATTAAATCGACTTTAGATGAATATTAAAGATAATATTCATCGAATAAATAAATATCTGATGAATAATCCGAATAATATTTATCAAATAATCTCAAAGGAATATCTCAATAATATTTGCCAGATAATAAATGGAAAATATTTACTTAATTATTTTCCTCTGAAAATAATATCAATATATCAAGGAATAACGACTCCCGGTCTATAATCGAAGAATAAGATTCCACTGCCCTTCGCTAAGGGTCTTAGTAATATCCAGCTTATGACTGATATATTAACTATCTAGCTTATAAGCCAACAATAATTCAGGGAACAAGTATATCAATATGACTTTGAAAGTAGGCATGCATGTTATGGCATATGTATAACAGAAAGCATGTATATATATATTCACAACAACAGCCTTTCAAAAGGATTTGAAACTTGCCTGGAAATCGAGTGCGGGTAGGGGTAGTGGTAGCGTGTCCCGGGTCAGCCTGGTGATCTATAAATAGCCAAGGCATTCGGGATTAATCACTTAACACTTTACAAGGTTAAATATAAACTTCGCTTAAGTCGGAACACGTTGCTCGAATTATTTCGTTATACACCTCTTAGAGTAACTATTTTTATCACCGATGCGGTTCGACATACGTTCGCTATTATAACCTGTCATTGCACCCACACTTAATACATACTTAGGCCATGTAAGTCTTAAGATCGATTAATTACGAATCGAGATTGTACTACGAGTTTTATCGCCCGTTTTCTAAGTTATTAACCAAAGTCATAATCAAGCATGCTTCTAGGGGTTCGTTCGCGTTTAACCTTGATTCGAACATTTTTATAAAATTGGAAAACGATCTATTCGACATGTGGTTTTCTCCCACACCTTCCTTTTTACTTCTAATATTTAATTATCATTATTCACCACTGCATTACTCGAGTTAACGGGGTTTAAATACAGTTACGAACTTTCGTTTATGGTTTCGAACCACTTTTATTAAATCGGCCATATCTCCTAAACCGTATATCCGTTTCATACGAACTTTATATCAAAACGAAGCTCATAACATAATCTAGCTTATAATGGCAGAAAACGAAGATTATCAGTGAGTTAAGGCTACTGCTATGCATGGATTTCAAGGGTTAATGAAATTTTGGCATAACGACGGCTATGTTTACACGTTTTCCAAAATTCAAACCGTCCAATGATCATGGTTTACACTCCAAACAACACACACATATTATTTATCCATGAACTAAGACCAAGCAATGTCTTTCCGTTCATCTAGACTAATTTAACATTTAACAAAGCCCATGCATAAACTTAAGGTCCTAAACATGCATTAAATCCATGTAACTCATCTAAAATACCAAAACTTAAACTAAGAGATAGGTTTTCAAGAGTGGTATACCTTCCTTGATGTATGAATGAACTTAGTAAACCTTGGTTAGTCCTTATCTAGCCTTAATATAGCTTGATCTATCCAAAGAAATCAAGAAAAGAAAAGTTAGTTCATAAGAACACTATTCATCAAGAACTTTGATCATGGTTTTGATCTAGTTAAACATATTGGTTGATGATGATCTCTTGGATTTACCTTCTACTTGATACTAGCTTTGATTTAAGCTCAAGATTGAAGTGAATGGATGGTGGCAAGTCCTTCCCCCTTTTTCCTTTTTCTTGGCCGAGAGTTACAAGGAGAAAAATATGGTGGTGTTTGTTTTTGTTTTTGTGATGTTATGACTAAATACAAGCATTTTTATGTATATAACTTGGATGCATCTCTTCCTTTTGGGTTGTCAATCATCTATTGGTGCCACTTGTTGATCTCTTACTTGTCCAAGTGTTGGTTCCACATTAAACAAGTCCATTTTTGGTTAAATGCTGAGGAATCATCCTAGTTGTAGTTGACTTACAAGTATGCCACTTAGGTTCTTCTTTTTCCACCAATTGCACATGTATGCATCCTAATTCTCTGCTTGCTCTTTTATCCGGGTATTGCTCAATTTGATTGATCGTTCGAGGGAATAACTCATTCGTTTCTAGTTAGGGTTTTACCGAAAACCTTCTTAATAATTATAATACTATTCCTCATCTTTCTTAATACTTCTCGAATTTAAATTCCTTAAATCCCTTTTATAAACCCTTAAGTCTTGCAGTGTCCAGGGAATTCTCGGAGAAAATAAAAGTGCTATTTTTCTGAATCCGACAGCTTTTACATACACTTATTTTCCTCCTGGATCACTAATACGAACTCAGAAATCCGTTCCGAATACCGGATATAGCATTATTATAATAATATTCCAAATTCCACCAAAATCACTATTCATCACTTATTTTTATTTAATTCCTATAATTAGGAAAATGAACCTAGTTCACCCTCGAGTGTTCCTTAACCTTTTTACGGAACCGCTGGACTTATAATAGATATTGATTTGGATGACACATGAATAATCTTTCTTGGAATAATATGTTGCCCAGTAAATAACAATTGTAGAAGGGGGGTTGAATACAATTGTATAGATTTTTGACTTAATAACACAAGTATGAATCAATAACAGCTTTATTAATTCTGATATAAAACTGTTACAAACTCTCTTAAGAAAACCTTATGTTCTTAAGAGCTGCTAGGTTACAGAATAACTCGTATATTTGATTACAATCATGCAAAACCTAAACTGTGTTTATATAATGTACACAACTGCTCTATCAATTACAAGATATACCAAATCAATTACATACAACTCTTAATACATATCTTGAATGATAGCTGCATTCCTATAATTCAGGAACCGACAAATCAATCTTCCCATAATCTCTGGACAAAAGTAAATCTGCTTGAAATCCTGATCTACTCAAATACTGACGATGTGTTACTGATGACGTCAGCATCAGTATCTGATCAGTAATGCCCAGATCCTGATCATCACTTGAATCAATATCTAACAATCTCCCCCAATTTGTTCTTTGTGAAATAAAGCACAAATTCATTGATTCAAAGATGTCAAAAACTCAAAACAAAATACCTTCTAAAATTCATCAGGAACAGTTTCAGAAATTCTTTGATAAAACAGATTCATCTTCAAGAAGTCAGATATCAACTCTTCTTCCTTGCTTTCAAGAATTTGAATCAGTTTCTTTTTCAGATTTTTGAGTCCTTCGTCTTCCTCATTAATCTGATAGATAGTTGCCCTGAGATTCTGAATTGAGCTTCTTGGAAGATCTAAATCACCTAGCAACACATAAGCAATCTCCTTCCCATCTAGATTAAGAGACAGTTGTTCCATGCCTAGATACTCTTCTCCAACAGCAGTACCTTTCTTCATTTCAACCTCTATGCCTCTTAAATTTAAGTACATAGGAATATAATTGCCATCATACCTCATTCCTTCATCCATAAATCTCTGTCTGATTGTCCTATAAATCATGACAGACCAATTGTAGTAGACTTCTCTTTCTTTAGCGTTGATGCTTTTACATCTGAGCAGATACAGAACATATTTCAGCTCTTTTGCGGATTTGCACAACAACTCATGAATAGCAATCTTCTTTACACTTCTGTCTTTCATGAAGTACAACATCTTTTTTACCTTCTTAGCACCAGCATGACAATCACCAATGATAGCAACAGCTTCAAGTTTCCAGAGATGATTAACAGTTAATTTCATCACCAATCTTGTCAACTAGAGCATGTTGATTAGTTTGTACAATAAAAACAACCTGTGCATTATTATATCCAATACCTCCTCTTGTTCCAGGTTCCAATCCCTTCAAACCAGATTGCATACTTACCCACTTTGGTGGATTTTCAGCAACAAATGCAGTAGACTTTGATTTAACAATCAATAAAGATTCATTAATCAAAGAAGATTCTGTTATCAGTCCTGCAGATTTGAAAACAATTGGTTTCCTATAATCACACTCACTCTTCTCCTTTTTCTTGCTCTTCTTCTTCTCATCTGTTGGATAATACTGCTGATGTTTAGGAACAGATTTACTTTTATCATGCCATAACTTCCTGTTAGATTTATGAACATTTTTCAAGTAATCTCTGGTTGCTATCCTTTATGCTTCTCTTGCTTTAGCTCTGATTTCACTTTCTCTTTCAAATCTTCTAAAATTTTCTTGCTCATACTTCAGTGTATCTTCAATAACTTCCATATTGTGAAATTCAACCACAACCTTAAGAATCATAATCTTAAGTCCTTTTAAAATTTCAGCTTCTCCAGAATCAGAGACAACATCAGGAATTGAACCAAAAACTGACTTCTTATTAGATACAGTAGATTGAACAGCAACCTTGCTCTTTCTTTTTAAAGGCAATATCTCCTCTTCAATTTCTTCAGGAGCATTGAATCTGTTATTCGTAGTCAGTACAAGAGATAGTGGAGTTTTCTTCTTTTCATTCTCAGAAACATCTTTTAACTTGATTCCACTAGATCTTGTTTGCCTTGTACTTGTTTGAGCAGGTATTCTTCCTCTACCTCTGTATCTTCCTCCTCTGCCTCTTCCTCTTCTTGTAGCAGGAGCTTCATTTTGTCTTGCAATTTCTTCGAGAATCCTATTCTGTTCTTCTAAGAACTCATCAGTAGTCATGTTTGGATTCTCTCCAGTAGTTAAGATAAGCGTCTTCTCAGCATGATACTGTTGAACTCTTTAGTCTTTATGAAACAATTTAAGAACACGACCATCCCCAGTGTCAAGTTCATGAAATAGATTAGCAGCATCTTCATCCTGTTCCACATATACATCATCCTCAGGAATGGTTGACAGAGTTTGACCAGGTGTCACAAACTATTCTTCTGTCAGACTCTGAGATTGTACTATTGTTGTCACTATCTTCTTACCAGATCTAGAAACATGAGTTGACTGCCTAGTTTGAGTATTAGATTGACTTCTCTTTATTACTAAAGCAGCATCAGAGGTTTCAACTTTATGTGACTTAGCACCACCATCATTTCCAGAAATATCATCATCCTTTTGTACAACTGGATTAGGTGAGCATTTTGTTTTGACTATCTTCTCCCCCTTTTTTACATCAGAATCCTCATCAAGAAAGAAAGATAAGATTAGTTTGAGAGTTTCTTCAATATTATCGACCTTAGAAGACAAGGTATCAACTTTAGTTTCTATAGAATTCATCCTTGTATTAATATCAGCAGTTAAACATTTAAGCTGCGAAGCAGATGCAACTTCAGAATGATCCTTAAGAAAACGAGCATGAAACTGATCATTATTCTTCTTTACAGAAGCAATCTCATCTTTCAGTCCCTTTGTCAAGATAGTAGTAGTCTTCAGATGATCCTTGAGATCAGAATTAGACAACTTGGAAGCTATATGCGTGGAATGAAAGAGAGCATTGGGAAAGTTTATAGAAGCAGTAGGCTTATCCCATTCAGTATCCCATTCATACCTCCTTAGAGCTTGAATATGATCAGGAGTAATATTGTTGTATTCACCCTTGTTACTGTAAGATTCTGGATACTTGCTTGAAGAAGCCTGAGCCTGAGTACCAGAACGTAGACTCGCTCTTACAGCAGCCTGAACATAAAGTGCTTCAACATAATCAGCATCATCAGGATCATCATCTGAATTTGAACCAGATTTATTAGTCGGAATCTTATCATCAACATTATCATCAGGATGCATAACACCTTTCATTTTCATGTCACCAGTAGATGTAGCTGGTGAATCCTGATGACCTGCAGACAGAATAGTAACATTTCATAAATCTCTCGTTTCTTTTAAAGTGATCTCATCACTTCTCACAGTGTTACCTAAGTTACTGTCAATAGTAACTGCTACCTCACTAGAAGTTAACAACTTCTCACTCTTTTCTACCTCTCCTTTTGCCAGTTCAGGAGACTGCCTCTCATCACTCTTCTTTTTCTCTAATTGTTTTCTCTCATCCTCACTAGAAAAGCTCTGGCTCATTTTTATTTGTGAAGAAATAGGAGGTGGCTGAGAAGAGTGGACTGAAGTCATACAAATAGAGGTATCCCTTATATTAGTTCTATCTGTAATCATACTATCAGTGTTAAGAGAAGTAGAGAGAGAGATGTTACCTGACGAAGTAGTTAAAGAATCCATTGGCCTTGCAGAAATTGGCTCGATAAGCAATGGAATAAGTGGATCAGTAGTACTTACATCAGGATTGACAACTGCAACTAAAGCATGACTTGCATCAGTATTAACTACTTATGGTTCTTGTGTAGTCTGAGGTTGTGAATCTTCTTCAATACTTTGAGTTAAAGGTTCTTGTGTGCTTCCCTCAAGTGCAGTGTCCTTTAGTATCTCATCACATTCAGCAATGTGCTTGACATGAGCAGCTTTATCAGCCAGACTTTGAACTAAGTCAATTTCGAATTCAGAAGCTTCTTGAGCATTGTCAGGAAACTCCTTTACTGTTGTGACTTTGCCAGCATCTTCACTTTGAGAAGATGGTTCTTGTGGGGCAGGAATATTCTTGTCTTCACCTTCCCTTTGAGAAAGTGGTTCTTGTGGGACTATTCCTTCAAAATTGTCTGCACCCACACTTTGAGTAGGTGGTTCTTGTGTGACTGGATCTGCAAAAGCTGCTGAACTCCTTTGAAGTTCAGGTTCTTGTGGGCTTGATCCTTTCAGAGGTGACATAGTAGTCTTCTGTTTCTTCTGTCTATGAAAGACATTTGCTGCAGCAGTTTTCTTTTCAAGTGGTGAAGGTTTGAAACCCAACTGAGCAGCAATAGCATTTACTTGATCAACAGACACCTCAATAATTCTTCTCTTTGGAGATACAGGTGCTGGAGAATCAGAGATCTCAACAGTCTTCACAGGTGAATTATCAGGTGTAGAGATGTCAGGATTGACAGTAGTGTCAGGAACTGATGATCCATCTGGATTAGTAGATACATCAGGATTGCTCTCCATAGCATCAGTAAGATTCTGTAATTCTATAGGAACAACAAATTTGCCTTTGTTGATTAATCTTCTTCTTTTCTGTGGCTTCTTAGAGACAGCCACTTCTCTAGTATCAACGGCATCAATCTCCTTTTTCTTCATCAAAACTGATATAGGCATTGTGTCATCATCAAAATCAGAATCAGCTCTCTGACTAACTTTCCTCTTTACTCCTGTTTCTCTATTCAGATCAGATGCACCCAGGACCCCTTGTTCACCCCCTTTTAACTTCATTTGAGAGTGAGTTGGAGTGGAGAAATCCTTTGATCCTGATTGCCTCTCAGACACATCAGATCTAGCTAATTTCTTAGATTTTACAACTGATGTCTTTTGTGAGACATCAGAGGTGGTTAACTGTTTAGAAGAGTGTTTAGGTTGTGTGCTTGTGTCAGGAATAGGATGTGTAAGGTCCTGTCCCATAGCACCAGTTGCTGGGCCATATTGAATAGGCATTCTCTTTCTTAAAAGAGACCATACTTCATCAGGAATGTATGGAGTTCCATCAAACCTATTTGCCTTATCAGAATTGATTAGACTCTTTATATTGTTTTCTGAGATTTTACATATAGGCAAAATTGTATCATTCTCAAAAACAGCATGAGGACATAAGTGAGAGAATATTAATTGGAAAAATCTAAGAAAGCAAACATAACCACATTTATCTGCTTTTCTTTCACTTAATGCCTTTAGTATAAAAGACCCATAATCAAATGAGAGATCATGAATTAGAGAATACCCAATTTTGGCTGAACCTTTGGGTAAAGCATCAAAATTTGACACTTTATTCAAGAAACATCTGCTGATAGTGTCAAAGAAGAAATTCCATTCCTTCTTAAGCTTTGTTCTGTAGAGTTCTCCAAACTTCTTTGGTGCTCCATTGTAACCCAAACTTACAACATACTCAAGGAGTCTTGTATCAGGAACTTTGAATACCGGCTTACCAATAATTGATGGTAAGTGTAGAGCTTCAGCGACAATCTCAGGAGTCACATAGTACGTAACATTATTATACTCAAAGCTCATTTGAGGCTTTTCTGATGGAAGTCCTTTCCCAAAGACACTTGTGTTCCAAACCTGCATTACAGACTGAAAAGATATCTTGGCAGGTTGGGTTAGAGCATAATTTATTGGGCTTGAGGCCAAAAAGTCCTGTATATTGTGGAAATCATTGGGCAAGTCCTGATGATCTAGAACTGCAGTTAAGTTATTTGTGTTAAAAGTAACTCCATTGATTACGACCTTGCTGTTAATGAAAGATGATTTCTCCATTGAAATTTCAAACACGAGAGTTGTGCTAATTTTGAAATTAGGGTTTGTGAGAGCAGAGATAGAGAGATGATGTTTTACTGATAGTTTTGAGAATAATAAATCAATTAGAAAACTAAACTGATATTTAGACAATACTAATGATTTCTCAAAAACAGGTGTCAGTAATCTATTCGTGCATACTTGAGTAATGGACCAAATTATGTGAGAGAGTGGTGATGATTGCACGCGTCACGACTTACCATATGTAACTATATGTAATGATTGAGTGAAACACACGTGCTCGTATTATTTGAGAAATAAGATTGTGATTAAAATAAAACAAGGTAATTTGTTTTAAATAAAGAAATTTAAAACATCACAATCAAAGAATACCTGGTACTTACACCAGAAATATGAATCGTTTCATATTCTTGTTCCACCCTTCTCTATTTAATCTCTTCAGCTTTGTCCATTATTTCCTTAACCCTTCATTCTCTCCTAAAAAAAATAAGTAAAACCCTTCACAGCAAAATTTTACAACAATGTCGAACCTTACCATCAAAGAAAAGAATCTCCATCTCTTAGAGAAAAGAGACATCTTTAGCTATACTCATGAAGAGTTTGAAGCGTTTGACCAGGAAAGGCAGCTCGAGACATTGTGGCTTCAGATGGATGCTTGTTTTGAAGAGATTGAGAAGGAAAAACCTGCAAAAGTGATTGACATCGATGCTGCCCTTCAAGCAACATTAGCATGGCTTTCATCTAAGGCATCCTCATCCAACTCCATCAACCATTGTTAATGAATATGTCACCAAAAATAACCTTATCCCTGTCGACCTCCACCCAAACAAAGTGGCAAAGATGGGATCTGGGATGGCTACTAACAATGGAGTGGTTTGGACTTTATTTTCTGTTGAATAGATTAGTAGATAGAGAACAAAAAGATGTAATCTTCGAATGTAATCTCTTTCTTATTATCAATGAAAAAATTCAGTTTCTCTATTCTATTCAATGCATTCCTGATTTATCATGTTATGAACTGAGATATAATCTGAGAAATAAATATGAGGACTAATTAAAGTGATCACATTATCAGGAGTTCAATAACATTAATCATAGTTTTAATCAGGAAATTGACATAAAACGAAGACAGTTAGATTCTGAACATAATACTGATAATCGAACCGTCGCATCAGGATTCGACGTTGACCATTGTCAGGATTGACTTTTCAGTATTTGCAAGTCGTCAGTATCTAATGACTTCTTTTTCTCAAGAACTGCCATAGTTTACCATTCCAAGTTCGTTCACCAACTTTGTAAAAGTAGTCTCAGGTAGTGGCTTGGTGAATATATCAGCTAACTGTTGATCAGTAGGAACAAAATGAAGTTCAATTGTCCCTTCCAGTACTTGTTCTCTTATGAAGTGATACCTGATACTGATGTGCTTAGTGAGAGAATGTTGAACTGGATTTCCTGTCATGGCAATAGCACTTTGGTTATCACAATAAATAGGTATTTTTGAAAATGACAAACCATAGTCCATTAGCTGATTTCTCATCCACATGATCTGAGCACAACAGCTTCCAGCAGCAATGTACTCAGCTTCTACAATTGATGTGGAGATAGACTTTTGCTTTTTACTAAACCAAGAAACTAGTCTTCCTCCAAGAAACTAACAACTGCCTGAAGTACTTTTCCTGTCTATTTTGCATCCTGCAAAATCAACATCTGAGTAACCACATAAACTAAAGTCTGATTCTCTAGCATACCAAAGGCCGAGGGAAGAAGTGCCCTTAAGATATCTGAAGATCCTTTTCACTGCAATGAGATGTGGTTCCTTGGGATTTGCTTGAAATCTTGCACATAGACAGGTTGCATACATGATATCTGGTCTGCTAGCAGTTAGATATAAGAGTGAGCCAATCATCCCTCTGTAGTTGGTTACATCTACCTCTGTTCCTTGATCAGGATCAAGCTTTGTAGCTGTAGCTATAGGAGTTGAAGCTGTAGAGCTATCTTGCATGTTAAACCTTTTCAGTAAATTCTTTGTATATTTTGACTGATTGATAAAAATCCCATCATCAGTCTGTTTAACTTGCAAACCTAAGAAATAGCTCATTTCTCCCATCATGCTCATTTGATATCTAGACTGCATTAGCTTTGAAAACTTCTCACACAGCTTAGAGTTAGTTGACCCAAAAATGATATCATTAACATATATTTGAACTAACAGCAAATCCTTACCATGATTCAAATAAAACAAGGTTTTATCAATTGTACCTCTATTGAATCCACTTTCCAGTAAGAATTGAGCCAAAGTTTCATACCAGGCTCTTGGAGCTTGTTTTAGTCCATAAAGTGCTTTATCCAGTCTATAGACATGATCTGGATATTTGGGATCAATGAAGCCAGGAGGTTGCTCAACATATACCTCCTCTTCCAATTCTCCATTGAGGAATGCACTTTTTACATCCATCTGGAATACTTTGAACTTCTTGTGGGCTGCATATGCCAGAAAAATTCTGATGGCCTCTACTCTTGCAACAGGAGCAAAAGTCTCATCATAATCTATTCCTTCCTGTTGAGAATACCCCTTTGCTACTAGCCTCGCTTTATTCCTCACAATTGTGCCATCTGAATCTGTCTTGTTTCTAAATACCCACTTTGTACCCACAATAGACCTACCCTTTGGCCTTGGTACTAGTTTCCAGACTTCATTTCTTTCAAACTCATTCAGTTCTTCTTGCATAGCTGTTACCCAATCAGCATCCTTAAGTGCATCTTCAACTTTCTTAGGCTCCTCCTTTGATAGAAAGTTATTATATAAACATTCATTCTGAGTTGCACTTCTTGTCTTAACACCTGCTTCAGGATTCCCAATAATTAAATCAGGAGTATGACTTTTAGTCCATTTCCTTGCTGATGGTAAGTCATTTCTTGAACTGGATGCTCCCCCTGGATTGGTGTTATCTTCAAAAGAACTAGAATTGCTAGAAGCTCCCCCTGAGATAATGCTATCTCTTCCTGATATACTATTAGGATTGTCACTTGAATCTGTTTCTGATGAGTCTCTACTTGATGTTTGAGTTGTATCAGTACTGGTGATGTCTTACTCTTGCTCCCCCTCAACATTTGCATTATTTGAGTCATCATCAGTAACTGCTGTTTGATCAGGAATTGATCGGTCGTCAGGATCTGATAGATTATCAGTATCTGACATGACTTCATCAGAAATCTTGGTAGCTTCATTTGCAAAGATCAAACTATCATGAGAGTCTTCTATAATCCCTATTATCTTTCTATCATCAAAAGATACATTAATAGACTCCATGACTGTCTTTGTTCTTAGATTGTAGACTTTAAAGGCTCTTGTTGTTGGATAGCCAATAAAGATGGCCTCATCAGCTTTTGTCTCAAATTTTCCTAGTTGTTCAGGATGAGGTCTTAGAACAAAGCACTTGCAGCCAAACATATGTAAATGCTTCAAACTTGGCTTCTTTTCTTTAATCATCTGATAAGGAGTCACACCATGTCTGTTGATTAAGGTGATGTTCTGAGTGTAGCATGCTGTGTTGATGCTTCTGCCCAGAAATATGTAGGTAGTTTAGCTTCCTCCAACATAGTTCTGCCAGCTTCAATAAGAATCCTATTCTTTCTTTCAACTACTCCATTTTGCTGAGGTGTGCCAGGAGCAGAGAATTGTTGAACTATTCCTTTGTATTTACAGAACTCCTCCATTGCTGAATTCTTGAATTCAGTCCCATTATCACTTCTCAGAATCTTGACTTTGTATTTTGTGCCAGTTTCAATGAGCCTCACATGGTCCAGCAGTATTTCAGCAGTTTCATCTTTTCTGTGCAGAAAATAAACCCAGGTAAATCTAGTATATTCATCAACAATGACTAGAGTATACCTTTTCTTACTGATGGACATAATATTCACTGGTCCAAACAAGTCAAGGTGAAGCATGTGATATGGTTCATCAATTGAGGATTTAGATTTACTCTTGAATGATGTCCTTCTCTGTTTAGCCTTCTGACAAGCATCACAGAGTCCATCAGGAGTATACAATGCCTTTGGTAATCCTCTTACCAAGTCTTTCTTAACCAACTCATTTATATTGTTGAAGTTGAGATAAGAAAGCTTCTTGTGCCAATTCCAACTTTCATCTACAGAAGCTTTGCTGATAAGGCATGTAGCTGAATTATCAGTATTGGTGTGAATGTTGGCTTCATAAATGTTACCATGTCTTTGACCAGTTAATGCAACCTTCCCTGAAGATTTGCTGATAACTTCAAAATGAGTATCATTGAAATTGACACGATAACCTCTGTCTGTGATTTGACTAACACTTAACAGATTGTGTTTGAGTCCTTTCACCAGAGCTACTTTTTCAATGATGACATTTCCAATTACAATATTGTCATATCCCAAGGTTTGTCCAATGTTTCCATCTCCATAAGACACAGTTGGGCCAGCCTTCTCCTCAAATTCTGATAGCAAGGTTTTGTCTCCAGTCATGTGCACAGAGCATCCACTATCCATGACTAACACATTTTTCTTTTTACCCTGCAATCAGAATCACAAAGAACTCAGTTAGAATTTTTAAGAACCCACACTTGTTGGGTTCTCTTTTCATGCAACTTAACATTTTTAGCAGAAGAAGGTTTTCTTGTAAAAACTTCTTCATCAGGATTGAATCCATCAGAATTAGTCTTTTTCTTAACAGATGCATGCTTAGTGTTCAAGTTCTTTGTTTTTCCAAAATTTGCACTTTTATTAAACTTAGGCGCAGGCTCATAATAATTATAATACAAATTATGGTATTCTTCACATGTATAAATAGAATGCCATTCACTGCCACAATGGAAACAAGGATTCTGTGGTTTATAAAATATTGATTTATTCCTAATGTCAGACTTAGGAACTACAGTAGCCTTCTTTTTACTCCTCCTGCAATCAATAGCAAGATGATTAGAGTTACCACAGTTAAAGCATACTTTTCTTGGTGCATTTGGAATATACTTATAATTATTCTCCTTGTTTATTCCAACTTTACCATTCCTGTTCCTTTTGACAGTTAGAGCTTTCTTCCTATCTGTTACTTCACAGATTCTATCCCTTAATTGTTTCTTAGAAAATAGACCTACATTCTTGTTTTTGACAGTTCTAGTCTCAGAATGATGTGTAGAAGTGGATCCCTTATCTGAAGTAGATTTGGAATTTTCTAAATACACATAATTAACAGGTTTTAATTTGGTTTTAGTACTGTCTGTGACATATCTGTAGGTTTTTGGATTTGTTGAGTCATCAACTATAACTCTTCCTGGATTAGATGAAACAACCTTTTCTTTGTCCTTTTTCTCATTCTCTGGCTTATAACCTAGACACTCTTTCCAGTTTTTATCAGTAATAATTTCATGAGTTTTTGTTCCAGAATGTGTCCAGGTTCTGAGTTTTTCATTTGCCTCTTTAAGTTGCATTTCAAGTTCATTACATTTAAACTCTATTTCAAGTTTCATGTGTTTAGCATTATCACATTCTGCTTGAACTTCCTGCAAGAAAATTAACTCAGCTTCTAGATGATCATTTCTCTTAACAACCTCTGCCATTTCAGATTTTATTCTAGTATTTTCAAGAGATTGACTCCTAAAACTAATATGCAGAGATTTTAAAAAAGATCTTAGCTCAGAGACATTATTAGTATCAAAATCAAACAAAATTTCAGATACCTTATTTTCACCAGCAGAAGTCTCATCAGTTTTAGCCATCAAAGCATAATTCACTTTCTCTTCTTCAGAGTCAGATGATGAGTCCATTCAATCCTTGCTTGAAGAAATGAGAGCTTTGGTTTTGGTCTTCTTGCACTCAGTTGCAAAGTGACCCATTCCATCACAGTTATAGCATCTGACTTTTGACATGTCAAATTTACTGCTTTTCTCTTCTTTCTTCTTGTACCTGTCTTTATCAGCATTGAAGGTTCTCTTCTAAAATTTCCCTTGCTTCCTAGCCTTTCTGAACTTCATCTTCTTGAAGCCCTTGACTATCATAGCAACCATTTCCATTATATCAGGATCAGTAGAGTCATCATCAGTATCAGGATCAGATTCAGTATCAGTATCTGATGATGAGTCATCAGGAATTGACTCTACCACTCTACCCTTTCTGCTAGAAACCTCATAAGCTTTTCCCTTTGATTTTGATTCAACATTCAAAGCAACAGATTTTGCCTTGACATTCTTCTTATTCTTTCTTTGTTGAACCTCAAGATCATAGGTTCTAAGCATCCCATAAACTTCATCAAGAGACAGCATCTTCAAATCATATTGATGCCTTATGATTGAAGCTTGAGTATCCCACTCCTCAGTTAGAGCTCTGAGAAACTTGGTGTTTGAGTCCTCTGGATCATACTCTTTGCCAACTAGTGATAGATTGTTCAGTAATGTCAAAAATCTATCATACATATCAGTAAGGCTATCATCAGATTTAGCATCGAACTGCTCATACTCCTGAATCAACAGAGCCCTTCTGTTTCTTTTGATAGATTCAGTACCTTGACATTGAGTTTCCAAAGTATCCCAAATTTCCTTTGCAGTCTTGCATGCTATTACCCTGTTTGACATGACATTATCAAGACTGTTATGCAAAATATTTTTTACATTTGCATCTTTGAGTACTTGAGCCTTTTCCTCTGTCGTCCACTCACTCTTTGCCTTAATGACATAGTGTTCAGCAACAGTCTCTGTTCTTGCAACTAATCTTGTTGGAAGAAATGGTCCATCATTGATCCTATCAAGATAGTCAGGATCAGTTGCTTCCAGATACATCAGCATTTTCACCTTCCATGTTGGATACTCAGTTTTCTTGAGAATTGGAATTTTGATGCTTTCATACTTGCTTGTCGACATCTTAAGATCGTTTCTGATTAATATTAATCAGTTTAGCTCTGATACCAATTGTTGCCCAGTAAATAACAATTGTAGAAGGGGGGTTGAATACAATTGTATAGATTTTCGACTTAATAACACAAGTATGAATCAATAACAGCTTTATTAATTCTGATATAAAACTGTTACAAACTCTCTTAAGAAAACCTTATGTTCTTAAGAGCTGCTAGGTTACAGAATAACTCGTATATTTGATTACAATCATGTAAAACCTAAACTGGGTTTATATAATGTACACAGTTGCTCTATCAATTACAAGATATACCAAATCAATTACATACGACTCTTAATACATATCTTGAATGATAGCTGCATTCCTATAATTCAGGAACCGACAAATCAATCTTCCCATAATCTCTGGACAAAAGTAAATCTGCTTGTAATCCTGATCTACTCAAATACTGACGATGTGTTACTGATGACGTCAGCATCAGTATCTGATCAGTAATGCCCAGATCCTGATCATCACTTGAATCAATATCTAACATAATATAACTTATATCCTTAGGAGATAGATCATTCTTATATATGCTGTCAACCAAAAGTATTCTTCATGACATATAAATATTTGAACCCACATCCATTCTATTTATTTACTAGAACAACCGTTACAACGTAATCATAACCACTATTCGCTTCCATAATATTACATAAGAAAAAGTTTTAATTCTATCAAATATTTGGGTTCTTACAGTAGCCATGGAAGAGTTTTGTAAAGAAAATGGAATAAAGCAAGAATTCTCTGCACCTGGAACTCCACAACAAAATGGAGTAGTAGAGAGAAAGAACAGGACTCTCATAGAAGCTGCAAGGACCATGCTTGATGAAGCAAAGCTGCCAACTTACTTCTGGGTTGAAGCTGTGCAAGTTGCTTGTTTCACACAGAATGCTACAGTCATAAACAAGCATGGTAAAACACCATATGAGATGGTGAAAAATAAGAAGCCGAATCTGAAGTACTTTCATGTGTTTGGATGTAAATGTTTTATTCTTAAGACTCATCCAGAACAGCTTTCCAAATTTGATTTAAAAGCTGATGAAGGAATCTTTGTTGGATACCCACTATCCACAAAAGCATTCAGAGTCTACAATCTGAGAACAAAAGTGGTCATGGAATCTATCCATGTGTCTTTTGATGATAAGAAGATAACAGGACTTGAAGATTTTGATGAACATGACCAGCTGAGATTTGAGAATGAAGAAGTTGATCTACAAAATTCTGATACTCTTTCAGACTATATTGATCAATCTATACAAGTAGATCAGACTGCAGCACATGTTGAGGGGGAGCAAGTGAACGATGAAAATGAACCCCAATCAAGTGAAGAAACATCAAAGAATGCATCTACTGCTAATGAGTCATTAAACTCTGATTCATCAAACTCTGAAAGCAACATCTCAGGGGGAGCAAACAATGATTTTGGATCTACTAGTCACCACACTCAACACAATTATGAACTTGGGGAATCATCAAGATCAAATCTGCCGAGACAAAGGGTATGGAGTAGAGCGCATCCCTTTGAACAGATCATTGGTGAACCAGACACGGGTGTACAGACTAGAAGAGCAACACAAAATGAATGCAATTTCGCACGATTTTTATCTCAAATTGAACCTAAAAAGGTTGATGAAGCTCTTGATGATCCAGATTGGGTAACTGCAATGCAGGAAGAACTCAATCAGTTCGAAAAGCAGAAAGTTTGGAAGCTGGTGCAAAGACCAAAAGATAAATCTGTAATTGGCACTAGATGGGTGTTTAGAAATAAACTGGATGAAAATGGTATTGTTACGAGGAACAAGGCTCGATTGGTAGCAAAGGGTTACTCTCAAGAAGAGGGAATTGATTATGATGAAACCTATGCTCTAGTTGCAAGGCTTGAAGCAATCAGGATGTTCTTAGCATTTGCTGCACACTCCAACTTTAAGGTTTTTCAGATGGATGTGAAGAGTGTATTTTTGAACGGAGATCTAGAGGAAGAAGTCTATGTTGAACAACCCCCTGGGTTCGAAGACAAGGAATTTGAAGGTTTTGTGTACTTTCTCTTCAAAGCTCTCTATGGTCTCAAGCAAGCCCATCGAACATGGTATGATACTCTCTCCAAGTTCTTACTTGAAAATGGTTTTACAAGAGGTATCATCGACAAAACTCTCTTTCATAAAAAGCATAAAAATGATATAATTCTGGTGCAAGTATATGTGGATGATATAATATTTGGTTCTACTAATGATTTGCTATGAAAGAGATTTGCTAAGCTAATGCAGAGTAGGTACGAGATGAGCATGATGGGTGAGTTGTCCTTCTTCCTTGGACTTCAAGTTGTTCATAAACCTGATGGTATTTTCATCTGCCAATCAAAATACATAAAGGATCTTCTGAAGAAGTATGGGATGGAAGAAGCAGCTACTGCCAAGACCCCAATGCCAACTGCTGTCAAGCTTGATCAAGACAAATCTAGTAAGTTAGTTGACATCACGAAGTATCGAGGTATGATCGGCTCTCTCTTGTACTTAACTGCTAGTAGACCAGATATCATGTTCGCAACTTGTCTATATGCTAGATTCCAGGCTAATCCTAAAGAGTCACATCTTATAGCTGTTAAACGTATTTTTAGATACCTTAAGGGAACCCCCAATCTTGGGATTTGGTACCCTAAAGGAACAGGTTTTGACCTAATTGGCTATACAGATTCTGACTTCGCAGGTTGTAAGATTGATCGGAAAAGTTCTTCTGAAAGTTGTCAGTTTCTAGGAAGAAGGTTGGTATCTTGGTACAGCAAGAAGCAACACTCAGTATCTACCTCAACATCCGAAGCAGAATACATTGCGGTAGGTAGTGGCTCAGATCCTGTGGATGAGGAATCAACTTCAGGACTATGGACTCATGTTAGACAAAATTCCAATTCTATGCGACAAAACGAGTGCCATTGCCATTGCCAACAATCCAGTTCAACACACCAGGACTAAGCATATTGATATCAGGTATCATTTCTTAAGAGAGCATGTCATGAATGGAACTGTGGTATTATATTTTGTTCCCACAAATCAACAAATTGCAGACATCTTTACTAAACTACTGGATGAATTCACTTTCTCTAGGTTAGTTGGTGAACTTGGGATGTTAAATCTGTCTAATTAATTTTGGATAATCAATAACTGCAATTTGTTATAAGTTCACATGTATTTTAAATGTCCATATGTTTAGAACTTGTGAATTTATTTGCAACCAGTCCTCATATTTTAGTTATCTATATATTAATTACCACGCTTATAAATGCTATATTTTATGGTAATTAGTTAGTAAATAATTGTGTTAATTGTAGCATAATTAAATAAATATTTTATTGACATATATCAATTAATGATATTTTGTTAATTTTATGTCTATTTAATTGTGAGATTATCTGATTATTGTGGATTAATTCTTGATTTACTGTGTGATTATTTTTAAATCCATAATAATTAGAAGTATTAAATATATGTATGTGTATAGGCTGATAGGTTTCGGCGATAAGATGTTTTTTCGGCCGACATGTTTCGGTGATAAGATGTTTTTTTTCAAACATAACCTGTCACTATTACACCTAACCCACTAATACTTGAAACCTTATAAATGATGAGTTTTTGTTCGTGTTTAACATCATCATTTTTCAGATATACAGAGCATATACACACAATTGCTGAATATTTCAAGCTTTGACCGGAAAGATCTCACAATCTAGCTGGTGGTTTTTAGAGTGGATTTCATTTTCTTGTTATACGCACTAACCCTTGTTTTTGAATTTCCTCAAAGTTTTGAAAATGGCATTGCAGGGAAGCTTTTTAATTGCTAAAGTTAATCCTATTTCCATTCAGCAAATCGAAACCATTCAGAATGAGCAATTTCGGGCTTGGACACAATTTTTGAATGAACCTTCATTAATCCGCTATGCTTTAGTTACACAGGTGCAGCTTAACCATGATGCATTGCGTGAACTTTATTGCAGTGCGGTTAACACTTCTGGACAAGACAGGTGTGCTTTCACATATCGACTGTTTGGTAGGTCGATTATAATCTATATAGAACGTTTCTAACCCAGTATTGGAATTTCTTCTTTCACACTCTTAACCATGTTTTTTCTCAGATAGAACAAATCAAGATCGAATACCTGAATTTATTCAAATAATAGGGTATGCGGTCGCCAATAATTTGAGGATTAATTTTGGAAAAATAGTGCTTGGTCAAATCATTTTAAAAATGAAACGCTTGGGAATAAGAGATGTTCGGACTCAAAATGTCAAATGTCTATATCCAAGGTTTCTACAGTTAATATTAAATGATTTTTTGAATGATGAAGACAGGGTACGCTTGGAAAATGGTCAAAAAGTGGAATGTTCTTCCATGAAGACGAATGTAATTAATTACATAAGCAAAAAGAAATATACGGATGTGCCTACAGTCCTAACTGAATATCTAAAGATTGTCCCACTTCCGTTGTTACCACGACCAGTGAGAGCAGGTATACGACAAGGTAATATTTCAATCCCTGCTATTTCAATCTCTGTATTCCCTATTGTGTCATAGGAAATACAGTTTCTATAGCCCCCAGTGGCCATCTTACCCGACCAAGAGCAGGAAATCCCACCGACTCTAACACAGGTCGAAGAGCCCATTCTACAAATGCAAACACAAACACAACAAACTCCTACACCTCAATTGTCACTTAAACGACCAGTCATCCACATTATGAGGGAGATAGTGCCTCAGCAGCACCACATAAGGAGTTAGTTACATCAGCCGCTCTACCTCATTCTAAACGGAGTAAACCCAATAAACCTGAGGTAACGGCAACTGTTAGTGAAACAATTATTTCTTATCCAATGAGTGCAAATGTAAATGAGGTTGAACTGACGGGAGCAACTATCTAGAGTTCCATTTCACGGAACATACGAGTGGTTGATGATCTTTCTAAAGATCAAATGCCTTCACAGGCATCCGAGGTGGAATTACCTACCTCAATAATTGCTGGTGAATCTTCCATTTTATGGAAAGTTCCATCGATAGGAGGTTCTTTTATGAACCAAGTGTCTTCACAAACGTACGAGGGAAACTTGGGTTTTGTGCCATTTAATCGATTCAAGTTTAACCTCCCAGAGGGAAAATCTCTGGATCTCTTTCGAGATTTACCACTCTTTACCAGTGGTCGGAAACTCGCTTCACGCGAGGACGGAAGCTCACGAACTTTCATTGCACCATCCGTGACCTCTGAAAAAGGGGCTAGGATGATTTCATTTGCAGGTACACATATCGGTGGAAGCTCTAGAGGAGAGTTGAGGGAAACACGAACAGAACATGTAAGTGTCACCCAAACCACTAAACCGAGTGAATATAGAGTGTTGAGTGAAACACCTGCAGAACGTACGAGTGAGCAACCTACTCAACCACATGCACTTGTAACAAGAAGGGAATATAGCAGACTCCTTACACGGGTCCAAACAATGGAGAAAGAGTTGTAAATTATATGTAAGTCCATTGAAGAAATCAAAAATTTGCAACTTATTCAACATGATGCATTCCAGGTTCAATTGGGTTCCATGGCATCCCAGTTTCGTCATGCAATTCATTCCTTGGGGAAGACAGCTTCGTCTAATTTTCCAACTCCACATCCTACTACTCTGGAGGATAACCCAACTAAGGGGGAGAAGGTGGATGATCAAGAAAAATCTACTAGGCGTAAGGGCAAGGAAAAGGTTGTTGACACGGAATTAACTTTATTTTGGGAAAGGAAAAGCTAATGGGAGTATTAGTGCTATGTGGAAAGAAAGCAAAGGCAAACTTGAAGATATGTTCAGTCTAGAGGAACAATTGTCTTGCACTTGGAAATCTGGAAAATGTATATATGATCTAGAATGTACTTTAATATTATTTATCTTTGTATTTCATTTTTTGTTGTATCAGTTGAGTTATCCTCTAGGAATTTGCTTGTCAAACCCTAACAATCAAATTGGGGGAGATTGTAAAGCATAATGTAATGTAATATGTAATAGAGGACATATATAACTCAACTAGGATAAAAGATAAATAATATTAACTCTATACAGGGATCGTGAAATTTGAAGAATAGGCACCGACAAGGATCAAGTCGCTGAAAGAAGTTCATTAACATGATCAAGCTTCAGTGACAGAATAAGATGTATAGATGATTCAGTTGAAGGGCCAAAAGATTCCATGTATTTATATTATTTGAAGATATTGATGCGGGCTAATCAATTGGAATGTAACGAAGGTGTGAAGATCAAGATCAGTGCTAGTCACTTGTGAACCAGACCAGTGCACTAAGTGTCAGCACATAAGAGAAGGATCAACACTTTAATTCACAGAAAGAATTGCCAAAGCCTATTGACGATCAAGGACAGACATAATATCTCAAGCAGAATATTTGAAACAGAAGAGAGAAGCCCAAAAGAAGCAGCCAAAAATAGTAATACTATGCAAAGTTACTATGCACGATTACTATGCAAGGTTACTATGCATGGTTACTATGCGCGGTTATTATGCAAGATTACTATGCGCGGTTACTATGTAGGTTACTATGCAAATAGTGGTTACTATGCAGGTGGGACCCACGTGAATAGTACTGTTCAAATAGTGGCTGGTGGGGCCCACATGAAATGAAAATTTTTAGCAGACGCGTTTTGGTTGGTGGAATAGTGGTTACTATGCAGGTGGGGCCCACGTGAATAGTGTAGCATAGTGACTTTCTAAAATCTATAAATAGGCCTGTTGTATTTCATTTCAAAATGCACCTCAACACACAACTTTCTCTTCTCTCTCTTATATCTTCTCTATGTAAGCTGCTAGACAGTCCATCTAGTAGGAAAGCCGGCTTAGCCCGCTTTCAGGAAGTGTCGGGTAGAAGGTCCTCGTGCCTAAACTATCCTAGGAGTGTTTGATTTTGTAGCTGATCCATAGGATTAGATTGTGTAACAAACCTCCAGGTTTTATCTATTTAAAGATATTTCCTAAACAGTTGTGTTATTTCGATTCAGTATTTTTGATTTCATATCCAAATCAAAATCGAAATATTTTTTAAATAACGTATTCAACCCCCTTCTACGTTATTCCGGACCTAACATAATAGTTGACCGTTAAATTACCAAATTAAATATTTTTCAAATTTAATATTTGGTCAAAATTTAGTTGAATTGATTATTTTAAAAAATTAAAAAAAATTGGAATAAAGGCCAAAAAATTAAATAAAATAGAAAAAAAATCAAATTTTTATTCAGAATTTATAATCACCCACGTAGTCATATCACCAAATTTTATGTTCAAAAATAGGCATTTTTTCTACTTTTAAATTCGGCCAAATTTGGTTGAATTTAATGCGGGTAAATTCGACGAAATTTGGTCGACTTTAATATTTTACCGAATTCGGTCATATTTATAAATTAGACCGAATTTCGGTAACATTTGGAAATAAATTTGGGTGGCAATTTTCCCACTCCCGTACTAAATATGACCGAATTCGGTCATATTTATAAATTTGACCAAATTTCCCAAATCTGTGGGAAAATGGGCGGCAATTTTCCCGCTCCCCTACTAAATATGACCGAATTCGGTCATATTTATAAATTTCACCAATATTTCCCAAATCTCTGTGGGAAAAATTGGCGACAATTTTCCCGATCCCCTATTAAATATGACCGAATTCGGTCATATTTATAAATATGACCGAACAAAAAATAACGGTCGAATTTAGTAGCTACTAAATATGACCGAATTTGGTCATATTTATATATATGACCGAACAAAAAATAACGGTCGAATTTAGTAGCTACTAAATTCGATCGGAAAAAAAAATCGGTCGAATTTAGTACTAAATTCGACCGATTAAATTCGACCGACTCTAAATTCGATCGAATTTGGTCATATTTAGCCGGGTCAAAATTGGTCGACCGAATTCGGTCATATTTACCGCGATCGAATTTATTTGGTCATATTTAGCCTTGTTTTCTTGTAGTGTTCTAAAATTTTGGCAATAACATTAAAAAGGATGATCTTGACCTCCGTATGGTTGGGTCATCGAAAAATATTTTAAAAAAATGCACTTTATATAACTAAACTATATACATTCTGCATTTTGTGTACTTAAAGTTTCAATTAAACATTTTGTGTACTACTACTTTCAATTCCGATGCAATTGGTGTACTTCGGTTTAATAGGAATAACGTCGTTTGTAAAAAGAAGAAAAAGAAAAAGGCCATTTCATATTTTACAGGATAAAGCAAATATATTAAGCCCATTTATATAGGCATAACTAATGTATTATATATAACTAATGTATTTATATTGTGTATATGTGGTGATAACTCCTTTGATCTTTTCTCCGCCTTTCTATTTTCTGGTCCACCATTTGTTATTACTTTTCTTTATTTTAAGAAACATATTATTTAGAAGTGTTACTAATATTTCCATTAACCACATCAATTTCAAGATACGAATTTTGTAAGTTCAAAATTTTTAAATGATATAATTTAAGTGAAATGTTAACCATAGCCCTATAGTTAAGCATTTAATATTCTCATATTTTTAACATTGACTTTAATTATTTAATTTATTTTTAGTTTTTCAATACTCTTTTACAACATTAATTTAATTTTCCAAGTAATAATAGTGGACCCCCTGCATTCACATTAATTTCCAATAATAAAAAATCCCAAATTGCTAAATAATTATCTTGAAATTCGTGCAAACTTAATGTATTAAGTGCAAATTTGACATTTTAAATGCATTTATCCACTTACATTAATTCTTAACCATAATCCTTAGAGCTATGTTTAGCATTACATAATTTAATTATAATAATTATATATATGGTGCCCGTGATATTTAAAAAAAATGGAATTTTAATTAGAAAATGTTAAAATGATAATACATTTTATAACTCGCATTTACTATAAGTAAGGATATTGATTATTTATTTATAATTATATTATTTTTCATATTTTTCAATATTTTGACTTTAATATAATAGTATAGATAGATATAAGTAAGGATATTTAAGGAAAATTATACTAATATATAAGTATATTAGTTTTTTTAAAAATTAGTTTTTTTAAACTAATTAGTTTAAAAAATTTCACTTAAAATTTCCACAAACACCAATTAGTTTTTTTTCCATTCCCCCTACAACCAAAATTTCACTTAAAAATTTTCGCTTTGATTCCCCCCAATTAATCCCTCTTCGATACCCAGCTCACAAACACACTCACACAAAGACCTCTCTCTCTGATATAGAACCCTAAATCGAAAACACAAAAATTATCTCACACACGAACATTTCTCTCTGCTCGAAGCCCTAAAAATTGAAAGGTTTGGGACCGCGTTTGTGAAATCATCTTGTTTCTCTTCCACATCCACATCAATCCAGGGGTTTAACTGTACATCGATTTAGGTGTTCAGTTTTGGGGTTCAACCTTCGACCAGGGCTCCCTGACTCTGCCTTATGGCAGTAGTTAGGGCTACAATTGGTTTCCTTATTTAGGGGTTCAATTAGACAAGGGTTCAATTAGAGGCTACCGCTTCGATTTAGGGGTGCAAGTTCGATTTGGGTTCTCTCTCTCTCGCTCGCTCGCTCTCTCTCGTTTTCGAAGCGTAGTTTTGTAGATCTTCATATTTGTAGAGTGTTTTGTTTGGAGAATCAAGCAGAACATCATGGAAGGTACGCGAATCTCTATCTTATTCATGTATTGTAACTATACACACACATATAATACTTGTTTTAACTCTTGAATTGATGTTTTTTGTGATAATTTGTGTTGTATGTATTATTTCAGAATTGGGAAGGTGTCATGCTCTATGGTTATCTATATTATGTATTATGGTGTGATTTATTTATAGATTTCTAAAATCTGTAGAAAAGTGTGTTTATCACTTTATCTTGAGCCTGAGAAGGTTGCTAAGCTGGCTAAAGAGGGTATGATATTCTGTTTACACCTTGTTTTTTGTAAAGTTGATATATTGGCAGATTTGCAATTGCAAATGAACTTTTTTGATATGTGTATTTATATGATGGTAAACATAATTTGTGGAACACTAATGTCTAATAGAGTTATTTGTGCAGAAAGCCGCAATTAAAAAGATGGATATGCAAGCCTCAAAAGAATGTCTTGCTGAATTAAAGGTTTTAACGAATGTTCATCACCTGAACTTGGTAATGTCCCTCTCCATATGTTTCCTTTTAGCTTCTGATTTTGTGTTTCGCTCTGTAGCTCTAGATGCTATGTTGTCTTTGTATATATCGACTGCAGACAACACGTATAATATCATTTATAGCGAGAGACACAAATCATTAGATGGAAGAGACACAAATTATTAGACGACTAACATTAGTGCATTGACATGACTATTACCGAATCAACATATAGAAGGCTTAACCTTTGAGGGGAGGACAAGTGGTCCTATAGGCTTCAAACTATGAGAACCCTGATTCAAATTAATTCTTATGCCCTTGGGCCTTATACAATCGAGAGGAAATAATGTCAAATAAGATTAATTTTTTGTAATTGTTTACATCTTGCTCCGGTTTTCATCATAGTTCTTTTGACACCTTTATGACTATTACGCAGGTTCGCTTAATTGGCTATTGTGTCGAAAATTCCTTTTTCCTAGTCTATGAATTCATCGAGAATGGAAATTTAAGCGAACATTTGCGAGGCTCAGGTAATGATATGTCTACAGAATGCAGTTCGTGTAATATTATTACCTCAAAATATACGTTAACGTACACCCCCCACCCTTCTCTTCCCCACCTTTTCGAACATTTCAGGAAGACCTCCACTCTCATGGTCTACCAGGGTGCAAGTTGCTTTGGATTCAGCTAGAGGACTTGAATATATCCATGAACATACTGTTCCTGTTTATATCCATCGTGATATTAAATCATCAAATATTCTGATAGATAAAGGTTGTGACTGAGTTTGTGTTTCCTTTCTTTATTATACATATGATACAGCTTGACATAGATTTTAAATTAAAATTCATGAAGTTTACATAATTAATGTTTCTTATCATAGTATTGATGGACTGAAGTTTTTTTCAATTGCTAGTAATATAGACAATGATGCTCCGCTATATTTATTGGGTAATATTTCTATGAGGTATTCTTGATGGTTAAGATTGGATTTTTGTTCAGGTCTGGACATTGGAGGTGAGATGAACTTGGCAGCTGGAATCCAGATTGCTCAGTTAGCTCTGAAGCATTGCCAGGAAAAAAGATGTGTTTTGCATGGTGTTAGGAGGGAAATGTATAATCATAAGGTTTTTTAAGAAAAAATATTATTCAAATTTATAAATATATAGGTTTTAATTTTAGTTTTGAGCACGCCTATTAATTTTGTCTAGGAACTACACTGTATAGTTTTTATGCTCATTTTGTTCTTCATAGATAGGTGCTCATTTTATTCCTGAGCATGAGTACACAGAGAAGTAGATAGTTATTGATGTGAATACTTAGTTATTGGGGGGCTAATATTTGTTTTGGGCTATAATGTTACTGGTCTCAGACCTGGATGAAACCACCTTTATTAATATTATGTTTTTGGCTTTTCAAAAAAAAAATCATTAATGAACGTTCTTTTCCAAAAAAAATAAATACCATTGCTAATTTCACAACTACCCAACTACCCAATAGTATATTCCGTTGGGACACTATGCCATAAGTGAGCATACGCAACCCTTTTTACAAAGCGTTGCACAGAAAGCGTTTCGTTAGATAGAAATTTTGGGTCTTTTGCAACTGAGCTGAACTGGTGTTGCGTTAGATATAATTTAGTGTTGCGTATTACCCACAGTGTTTCACATAATGCAACACTAACTGATGGCGTTGCGTTAGATATTTTTTATTTTAATAAATGGTGACGTGGTAGAAGTGGGACCCACATGTGCTGACGTGGCATTTGCTGACGTGGCACTTGTGGGACCCACATTTGCTGACGTGGCAGAAGTGGGGCCCACCTTTGCTAACGTGGCATTTGCTGACGTGGCAGAAAGCGTTGCGTTAGATACCAGTAGTGTTGCTTTTGCTGTTTGAAGTGTTGCATTAGATATATGGGTTAAATATCACTTTGGTCACTGAAGTGAGGCCCATGTATCAATTCTTTGATTAAAGTTATCGGGGTCTCAGTTGCACCACTTAAGTAGAGAATAATGACAAGATCGTTAGTTTGACCCGTTGACCCGACGGAAACTACACGTGGCTTGCAAGAGTTGGACAGAGTGGCGTGTAACGGCTCATTCAGCAACTGACGTGGATTGTAACGGCTATATCTATATCACATAAGTCAGTATATATATGTATGTTAGGGTTCTTGAAGATTTTAGCATCCAAATCGATCTAGGAGGTAATATTAGTTCAATTCCTTGCAACCCTAGCTTGATAACAACATGAACAAGGCTTGCCCCATATCAAAAGCAACTGGTAGTTCTTCATCAGTTTCAAGCGAGCATAGGTACTGTTTGTGTGGTAAACGAGCGAGGGTCAACACTTCTTGGACTTTAAATAATCCAGGAAGAAGATTCTTCACATGTGCCATGAAGGTATAATTTATGTAATATTCAATATATTTTTTGGTCCTTTACTTGCAAAATTCCTCTTAATTTTTGTTAAAATGTAGGGTGTTCTTGGATGCAATTGTTTCGAATGGGTTGATGATGATTTCTTTGGAAGAGCAGTGGATGTAATAACCCATCTAAATCATAGACGGATATATTTGGAGGAAAAATTGAAGCTTGTTGAAGAAAGCCTTGCAAATTATGGTGAGAAAAAGAGGATCTTGAAAGCAGAAGTAGATGAGTTAATTGAAGGACGGATTGCAATGGAAACTGAAAACAAATTACTTGAAAGGTAGTTGTGGTGGTGTATGTTTGTTGCTGTTCTAATGTTTGCAGTGGTCCTAATGTTGAGGTAGTTGGAGTTAGTGTTTGCTAGGTGGTAGATGTGGTAGATAGATGTAGTCAACGCAAGGAGTTGATGGGTGGTGGTAGGCTGGTAGCTGGTGTAATGAATGAAAATGTAACCGAACATATGTATGCAATTTTCCGGATAGGTAAATGCATATCAATATTATGATCTAAATATTTAAAAAGATACAAACATAACAACTGCATAAGATACAAAAGTTGATAGAATATGTAAGCATACTTTGGCATTATAACCAAGTAGTCAAAAGTTGATAGAAATGTAACCATACTTTGGCATTACAACCAAGTTCACCGAACCAAAATACCAAAAGAAACTGTTTCACATAACAATTTGCAGACTGCTAAACGGTTCCATAACACAATCCAATAAATATCATACCAAAAGTAGTCCTAGACTTTAATATATAGCCATAATGTTCTACCAGCATATCATAAAAGACCTAATCACCAAGTTCAACTGGATCATCTTCTGTGTTCTTGAATTTGAAAGCAGTTTGAAGCATAAGCCTTGTTGACCTCCTAGTCACTTCAGTACTCATACTATGTTCTGTGGCTTTGCTTGATTTCTTAGTTGCTCCAGAGGTAGTGCTCTGCTGAGTCGATCCTGCCTTGGTTACTTTAGTGCCTTGTACCTGGTTTGGAGGTGTAGAAGCAGGTGGTGTGCCTCTTGGAGGATAAAATGGCACTAAGCCAGGTGTGGGCATGAACACAGCCTGGTAACCAAGGGGGCCTCTGAGTTTTTCCTGGAAAACAACATGATCCTTCCCTGTTTTCTCCCATACATCTTCAGCTTCGTTCACAAATGGCATGTGTTTTCTTGGCATCTTGAATGGGACATGTTTTTTAAGCTTTGCAGTTGCTATCTCCTCATCCCTTTTTTGTGCTCTTTCCTCATTCACATCTTCATGTACATCACCATGAACTTCATCCTCTGCACCATGTTCTACCTCATGTATATCCTGGCCCTGTTCAGGTGCTCTCTGTTCCTGCTCCTTGTTGTCATTCTGATTATCCTGGCCTTGTTCAACACTTGTAGTGTTTTTTTTAACATTCTTCACTGGCTTCCTAATCTGCAGCTTTTGTCTCTTCATCTCTTTGTTGCTTTTTTTCTTTGCAGTGTTGTTGGTAGATGCATTGTTGTTAATTATCCTTGAAGGTTCACCTTGTTCATTGCCATCTTCATGTACACTTTGTTCATTGTTTTTGGCATTATTCTTAGTTGGACAATTTGTTTTTCTGTGGGATGACTCTCCACACAAGCTGCAATGCATCACTCTCTTGTTGCTAAATCTTTGCATACCAGAAGCAGTCTGAGAGCCTTGGACTCTATTCCCACCTTCCCAATCCTCCTTTCTCCTCATCTTCTTAGGTCTCCCCCTTAGCTTCTTTGGGATATCTGGTGGCAATAACTCATCTGTAGAGTGAACTTCCCAAAATTCTTCCCCCTTCATGGTTCTTCAGTGACTCATGGACACCCTCCAAGGATGCCTTTCTGACCCTCAATATCTTAATCCTGGACACCTCTATCTCCAACTCTTTCTTTATAGCCTCTACCATTTCTTTCACTCTCCATGTTGGATTCTTTCGTATCCTATCTCCATATAGGTCAGTTAGTAATTTGACACTGGAAAGCTTATTTGCATATGGTTTACTGCAATTATGCTCATCACACAAGGTTTTGATGGTGCAGTTGTCACCATCTTTATCCTTACTGCACCATATGTAGAACTTACAATCAGCTTCACAACAGACCTGAACTCTTTTTGCATCATTGGTAACAAACTGCACTCCTCTTCTTTCCTTAATTCCATATTGCCTAACATCATCTCTAAATTCTGCTAGAGATGCAAACTTCATCCCCACCTCCCACTTGATGTTGTCATCCTTATGTCCATACCCAATCCTATGGTTCTCATCTTCACTTGAGGAAGATTCTGACCTCAGCTCATCAGAGGCATATTCTGAATCATCACTCAAAGCAGCACTTGACACATTGGCATCATACTTATTATTATTCACTGTCAAGGACTCTTTAAATTTCATCTTTTCCTGTCTAAACTCCCTCAACTCATCATCACTATCACCGAATGAATCATATAAGCTTTCATCCTCAGACTCATCAGTCTCAGTCTCTACATCATACCCTGGATCATCAGGATCACTATAATCACTGTCCACATTACCCTCATTAGCCTCTTGACAAACCCTATCCCGTTGAGGTAAATCAATGACCTCATCCAATTCGTAATGATCAACATACAGATCAATAACCCTAAGCCCTAAAGGTCAATGAATGTTAACCATTTCTCTCACAGTTTTGTCATCATACAACAGGGTTGTACCATTCTCAAAAGTTGTTCCATCCTTCTAAAAATACACTAAATCACTAGGGCTATAGTGACATTTCACAGCAAACTCATCCAAATCTCTAAACGAAAGCAAATCAGTGTCAAACCGATTAATTTCTTCTACTTCACCACCAATGTACTTTGAATTAGGTTCAGGTCCAAATTCACCATGGTGGTGAATGCGTATAGTAACAAAAGAATCCATACTGTGAAATTAAAGACGAGACCAAAGTAAATGAACACGATTTCAATAATTAAGAACTATAAACCACCTAAACACATGAACAAACATGCTAATTCAAACACATATAGTACAAGCACATACATACATACGGTAATTGATATGTTTGAACAGTAATTGAACAACGAGTACAAGCACATTTAAAAGGGATTTTATCAGATCGATTGTACATACCTCTTGCACTGAACAACGAAGTGGAAGATTCGAGATTCAAATTGCAGTTCAAACGATAGTCAATTAGGGTTCTTCAGATCGATTTAGTAATTAGGGTTTCAATCCCCAATTTCGCTCTAGATACGTATTGTTCTCTCGACTCTTTAACTCCAAAATGATATTTAACCCCATATATAACCACTCTATTATTATAGCTGATATGTTTTTTATTTACTTTTACTACTCACCCAACAGCTATGCGCCATGTCAACGCCAGGTTAGCGCCACGTACTAACAATGCTAACGCCGTAAGAGTTTCCGTCGGGTCAACGGGTCAAACTAACGATCTTGTCATTATTCTCTACTTAAGTGGTGCAACTGAGACCCCGATAACTTTAATCAAAGAATTGATACATGGGCCTCACTTCAGTGACCAAAGTGATATTTAACCCTTAGATATATTTATATTTTTTTAAAAAAAATATGACGTGGTAGATGTGGGACCCACCACTGTTGACGTGGCAGTGTGGGACCCACAAGGGTGACGTGGCAGGAGGCCCATCATGCTGACATGGCAATTGTGGGACCCATAACAGCTGACGTGGCAGAAGTGGGGCCCACCTTTGCTGATGTGGCATTTGCTGACGTGGCAAAAGCGTTGCATTAGATACCAGTAGTGTTGCATTTGCTGTTTGAAGTGTTGCATTAGATTTTTTTTTTTTTAAATCTGACGTGGCAGGTATGGGTCCCACCATTGCTGACGTGGCAGTGTGGGCCCCACAAGGGTAACGTGGCAAGAGTCCCACCAATGCTAACGTGGCAATTGTGCGACCCACAATTGCTGACGTGGCAGAAGTGGGATCCACCTCTGCTGACGTGGCAGAAGCATTGCATTAGATAACAGTGGTGTTGCATTTGCTGTTTGAAGTGTTGCATTAGATATTTATTTTATTTTATTAACTAGTCTTGTCCCGAATGATGAATCTATTTTTTTAAATTATTTTTTCGATGTTCCAATCACACGGGTGTCAAGATATAACGATTTTAGTGATGTGGTAATTTTTTAAAAAATTTCCTGTATTTATTTGGTTGGGTTTTATAACGGTCAAACCGGTCAAAGTCGACCTTCCTTTTAACTAGTCTTGTCCCGAATGATGAATCTATTTTTTAAAATTATTTTTTCGACGTTTCGATCGCACGAGTGTCAAGATATAACGATTTTAGTTATGTGGTAATTTTTTAAAAAATTCCCTATATTTATTTGGTTTGGTTTGGTAACGGTCAAACCGGTCAAAGTCGACCTTCCTTTTAACTAGTCTTGTCCCGAATGATGAATCTATTTTTTTAAATTATTTTTTTGACGTTTCGATCGCACGAGTGTCAAGATATAACGATATTAGTGATCTGGTAATTTTTAAAAAAATTTCCTATATTTATTTGGTTTGGATTGGTAACGGTCAAACCGGTCAAAGTCGACCTTCCTTTTAACTAGCCTTGTCCCGAATGATGAATCTATTTTTTTAAATTATTTTTTCGACGTTCCAATCGCACGGGTGTCAATATATAACAATTTTAGTGATGTGATAATTTTTTAAAAAATTTCCTATATTTATTTGGTTGGGTTTTATAACGGTCAAACCGGTCAAAGTCGACCTTCCTTTTAACTAGTCTTGTCCCGAATGATGAATCTATTTTTTAGATTATTTTTTCGACGTTCCAATCGCACGGGTGTCAAGATATAACGATTTTAGTGATGTGGTAATTTTTTAAAAAATTTCCTATATTTATTTGGTTGGGTTTTATAACGGTCAAACCGGTCAAAGTCGACCTTCCTTTTAACTAGTCTTGTCCCGAATGAGAATCTATTTTTTTAAATTATTTTTTCGACGTTTCAATCGCACGGGTGTCAAGATATAACGATTTTAGTGATGTGGTAATTTTTTAAAAAATTTCCTATATTTATTTGGTTTGGTTTGGTAACGGTAAAACCGGTCAAAGTCGACCTTCCTTTTAACTAGTCATGTCCCAAAATATGAATTTATTTTTTTAAATTATTTTTTTGACGTTCCATTCACACGGGTGTCAAGATATAACGATTTTAGTGATGTGGTAATTTCTTAAAAATTTTCCTAGATTTATTTGGTTTGGTTTTATAACGGTCAAACCGGTCAAAGTCGACCTTCCTTTTAACTAGTCTTGTCCCAAATATTTTTCAAAAAATTTCCTAGAAAAATTCAGAAAAGTGTCATATTAAATTTAAGTACCAATTTAAATATTTATTTATTAAATTTAAAATACACAATTTTTAATAATAAAAATAAAAATACATAAATATACTGACAATATCACACAATGACACGCATATCGGTGAAATATTTTGAAGTGCAAATTATACCCGCTTAGTGAAATGTTTGAGGGGCAAATAATACCGCTCAATAATTTCTACCGCCTCCCCCTTCACCCAAAATTTCGTCCACCACGCGTACATCCAGATCTTGTATCTTTCGCCATCACTCCCCTGCTTCTCTCAAAGTATGTCATCTCTCTCTCTCTCTCCCTCCCTCCCTCCCTCTCTCTTGTTAGGAATAATTCATGAGTTGTGATGTTAAGAATAGAATTTTACTTATACTTCTTGTATATCCTGATTTATAAAGGATTTAGCACTTTATATAGGAAATATGTGTTAGACAGTTATCTATAAAGTTTAGTCAGGAATGAACAGTTCATCGAGTACTACATGTCAGGAACTGAGATTGAATCCTGATACGTCAAGTTAAATACTGATCAAGTACTGATGGGATTGTCAAATCCTGATGCAAGATGGAATCCTGATATCAGTCGTGTTACTGATGATGTCATTATGGATGCTACAGAAACTGGCAAGTGCTATAAAACAGGATCTTTGTTTGAGGAATAGGCAAGAAGATTTTATGAAGGAAAGAATTTTCTATTGATGGAAACTATCAACTGGACGGCAGAACATTGTCATGTATAGATTATCTTTCTGTGATTAGTTGATAGGAAGCATTATAAATACTCTCTCTATGTCATTGTAAAAATAGTTCATTTTGTAAGGTTTGTATTCAACAGTTCGAAACAAACAGAGAGAGAGAGATTTGTATTGTCAGCAGCTGCTAAAGGTATTGTACACCTTTGGTAGAGTTTGTATTTGATCTTATTAATACAAACAGAGTTTGATTCATTTGTTTATTCTTGTTCATATAACCAAGCAAAAATCAGACATGATTATATAACTTGTATTCAACCCCCCCCCTTCTACAAGTTGTTCGAGTTAACAATTGGTATCAGAGCAGGTTGATTTCGAATAATCATAAAGATCTGCAATCATGTCTGGTTACAAGGATGGGAATACTAAGATTCCTATGCTCAAGATAAACGAATATATTCTATGGGAAGTAAAGATGTTGCATCATCTGGAAGCAACAGGTCCTGATTATCTTGACAGAATCAGAGATGGACCTTTTATCACAACGAAGGTTGTTGGACAAGCAATTATTGATGGTGAGGTTGTTCCAGAACATACAGCGGAGAAGCCAAAATCTGAGTGGTCAGATAAGGACAAGGAGAATGTTCTTAAAGATGCTAAAGTGAGAAACATATTATTCAACAGTCTTGATTCTGTTCTCACTAACTATGTTCTCTCTTGCAAAACTGCTAAGGATATATGGGACAATCTTAAGGTTCACTGTGAAGGAACTAAGCCTGTCAGGAAGAATATGAGGACACTACTTATACAACAGTATGAGTACTTTGAATCTAAGTCTGGTGAGTCACTTACTGATACCTTTGATAGGTTTACAAAACTCATCAATGAGATGGCCATGCATGGTAAATATTATGACTTGGAGGATATGAATACAAAGTTCATGAAAGCTTTGCCTGATTTCTACAATGAGAAGATATCTGCGATTGAGAAAGCTAATGATCTAGATGAGATATCATTAGAGGCAGTGTATGGAAAACTGAGAGCTTATGAACTTGACAAGCAGCAGAAGAAGAGAAGGAGTGAAGGAAAGATGAAGACTGTTGCACTTACTGCTCAATCTGAATTAAAGAAGCTTCCGGAAGAACAGCATGAAGAGACTGCTGTAAAGAACTCAAGGAAGAAGAAAAGCAAAGAAAGTTCTGAGTCAGAGACTACTGATATGGACTCTGACAACAATGATTCTGAATCTGAGATGCAGGAACTCTTTGCTATGTTTGCTAAAGCTTTCAAGAAAGGAAGATTCAACAGGAAAAGATTTAGCAAAGGACCTTTTCAAAAGAAGGAGGAGAAGAAGAGTGACAAAGGCAAAAGTACAATTGTCAAGCTTGATAAGGCCAAGATCAAGTGCTTTAACTGCAGCGAGCTTGGACACTTTGCTAGTGAGTGTAAGAAGCCTAGGAATTCAGGAAAGGGTAATGCACTTATGGTCACACAGAAGGATTGGGCTGATTCCAGTGATTCTGAAGATGAATTGGATTATGACAACATTGCACTGATGGCAAATGTTTCAGACAAACCTGGATCTCCAAAGAAAACTTCTCCATCCTCTGTTAAGGTATCACTTCACTCTCTTGATTCATTTGATAACTTAAATTCTGATGAAATTAGATCTATCCATGCTGAGTTTAAGAATCTTATGACTAATTTTAGAATTCTTACTTGTGAAAGAGATGAACTTATGGTTAAGAATGATAAATTAGTTGATAGAAATAATTTTCTTGAATCTGAGTTAATTCAAATGGAAGAATACTAGTTAAGTTCTGATAAAGCTAAGCATGATTACAGTGTTATTCTTGAGGCTTATAACTATGTCAGAAAAGAACTAGAGGAAGAGAGAGATGTGATTAAGACCATTAACATTTCTGGTAAAAAGACACAAGAAATCATCGAAAATGGAATTCGTGGTAAGGTTAATGGTTTAGGTTTTGATAAGGCTAGACAAGAAGAAAAAGTAACTATTGTCAATGATGATAGTAAAATAGAAGCTAGCACATCTAAATCTGAAGGTAAGAAAATTGTTTCTGAACCTAATCATGTTAAATTTGTTGATTCAAAAGGTACCCCTGTTGTACACAAAAGGATTAACAATAGTAATTCAGTTGAGAAAGTGTTAGAGAAACCTAAGAATGTAAACATAGGGTTTCTGTCTAAGTCTCAGTTGAAACAGAGATTAGATGGTCTTTCAGAGTCTAGCAAGATCAAGAGAAATAGGAATGGAAAAGAAGGTATTAACAAAGAGAATAATTACAAGAATGTACCTGATGCACCTAGGAAAAAATTCTATAAGTGTGGAAATCATAATCATTTGGCTCTAGACTGCAATCAAAAACCTTCTTGGAAAACTGAGTCCAGATTCCCCAAGACTCAGAAAATTCAATACCAACCACAAAAAGCTTGTTATCATTGTGGTAGTTTACTTCATTCCATTTACATGTGTAGAGAATATCATGAACTGTATTATGACTATTATTCTCTGAAATCTGAAACTCCTAGTCACAAACAGTTTGTGAAATCAGAGTCTAAGGTTGACTCTGTAACAGGTAAAGTAAAGGCAAAATCTTCAAAGCCTGTTGTTTCTAAATTTAGTAAGAAAGGATCTAATCAAAGTTGGGTCCTAAAAAAATCTAACTAGTTACTTTTTGTTTGCAGGGCACAGGAAAGAAGCATTCAATTATCTTGGACAGTGGATGCTCTGGACATATGACTGGAAAGAAGTCTCTGCTTACAAAGTTTGAGAGGAAAGCTAGCCCAGTAATATCTTTTGGAGATGGCAACAAAGGAGAAACTCTGGGATATGGCTCAATTGTTTTGGGGAATGTCATCATAGAAAATGTAGCACTGGTTGAAGGCTTGAAACATACTCTTTTAAGCATAAGTCAACTGGGTGATAAAGGTTACAAATCAATCTTTGACAGAGAAGGATGCAAAATCTTGAATATGCAGAATGGAGACATTGTTCTAACTGGTCAAAGACATGGTAACATATATGAAGCCAGCTTAAGTGATACATCTAAAGGAATTGTTAGATGTCTCTACAGCAAAACAACAAGTAATGAAAGCTGGAGTTGGCACAAGAAACTCTCACATCTCAACTTCAAGAAGCTTAATCAACTTGTTAAGCACAATCTGGTGAGAGGCCTACCTCAGGCAAATTATGTGCAAGATGGACTTTGTGATGAATGTCAGCTTGGAAAGCAAAGAAGAACCACTTTCAAGAGCAAGACTGAAAATTCAATTACTGAACCATTTCACATGCTACATCTTGATCTGTTTGGTCCAGTAAACATTATGTCTAGCTATCAGCAAGAAAAGATATGCTCTAGTGATAGTGGATGATTTCACAAGGTTTACATGGGTGTTCTTTCTACACAAGAAGGATGAAGCTCCTCAGCAAATCATTGAACTTGTCAAGAATATTCAGAATAACTCTGAGTACAAAGTCAAAGTACTTAGAAGTGACAATGGTACAGAATTCAAGAATTCTACAATGGAGAATTTTTGTGTAGACAATGGAATCACTCAACAGTTTTCTACACCTGGTACACCTCAGCAAAATGGTGTAGTGGAAAGAAAGAACAGGACTCTCATAGAGGCAGCAAGAACCATGCTTGCAGATGCAAAACTTCCAACCTATTTTTGGGCAGAAGCTATTAACACTGCATGTTTCACTCAAAACTGTACCTTGGTAAATAGTCATGGAAAAACTCCCTATGAGATGATCAAAGGAAAGAAACCAAGTGTGAAATACTTTCACATCTTTGGATGCAAATGCTATGTCCAAAAAGTTCATCCAGAACAACTTGGAAAATTTGAAGCCAAATCGGATGAAGCAATCTTTCGAGGATATTCAGCATCTAAGGCCTTCAAAGTTTATAATCTCAGAACTCACATTGTTATGGAATCAATTCATGTTGCATTTGATGATAAGAAATTTGGAATTCTGCAAACTGATGAGAGCCATGACAAATTGGAATTTGAAAATCTGAAGAATTCCGAGATACTCTCCAGTGATGATGAAGGTTCTTCAGAAGGAATTTCTACTGCATCTCAAAGGAATGCTACTGTTGAGGGGGAGCAAGTAAATCAAGGAGGACACAGTGATCATCAGGAGCAGACTAGCTATTCAGAGTCTACTCCATCAAGAACTGATCTTTCAGAGTCTACTGAGGAAAGATCAGTAACTAGCAGCAATATGGAATCTATTGATTCTATTGATCAAAGGGGAGTTATTGAAGACAGAGAGAATTCTTCTACAAGAGAAACCACTAACTTAGGGGGAGAATCTAGCAGAGGCAATCTACCACCTGTTAGAAAATGGACAAAGGATCATACTGAAGATTTGATTATTGGTGATCCAAATAGTGGTGTTAGAACTAGAAGATCAAATCAAAATGAATGCTTGTATAGTTGCTTTCTCTCAAAGAATGAACCTAAGAAGGTTGAAGAAGCCTTACAGGATCCTGATTGGGTAATTGCAATGCAGGAGGAGTTAAATGAGTTTGAGAGAAAGAAAGTCTGGAAACTGGTACCAAGACCTAAAGATATATCTATTGTTGGTGCAAAATGGTTTTTCAGAAACAAGCTAGATGAATCTGGTATGATTGTAAGAAATAAAGCAAGACTGGTGGCCAAGGGTTACTCTCAGGAAGAAGGCATTGATTATGATGAGACCTTTGCACCTGTAGCAAGATTGGAAGCAATCAGAATGTTTCTTGCATTTACAGCTGATTCGAAATTCAAGGTATACCAGATGGATGTAAAGAGTGCTTTTCTAAATGGCAAACTTGATGAGGAAGTGTATGTGGAACAGCCACCTGGATTTGTTGATCCAAAGTTTCCAAATCATGTCTACAAACTTGACAAGGCACTCTATGGACTAAAGCAGACACCAAGAGCATGGTATGAGACTTTGTCTAAATTTCTTCTTGAAAATGGCTTCACAAGAGGTACAATTGACAAAACTTTATTCTTTCGAAAGATAAAAGGTGAATTGCTTTTAGTTCAAGTTTATGTTGATGATATCATATTTGGCTCTACTAATGAAAAGTTGTGTGCTAAGTTTAGCAAGCTTATGTAGTCTAAGTATCAGATGAGCATGATGGGTGAATTAAATTATTTCTTAGGCTTGCAGGTCAAACAGACTGAGACTGGTATTTTCATTAATCAGTCAAAGTATATCAAAGATCTTTTAAGAAGGTTTGACTTTCAAGACTGTGAAGTTGCAAAAACACCCATGGCAACAGCCACTAAACTAGACTCTGATCCTAAGGGAAAGAGTGTGGATAATACTAGTTATAGAGGCATGATAGGCTCATTGTTATATCTAACTGCAAGTAGGCCAGATATAATGTTTTCTACCTGTTTATGTGCTAGATTCCAAAGTGATCCTAAGGAATCTCATTTAATTGTCGTGAAGAGAATTTTTAGATATCTCAAAGGAACTCCAAATCTTGGTTTGTGGTATCCTAGAGAATCTGATTTCTTTCTAATTGGCTATTCAGACTCTGATTATGCAGGGTGTAAAATAGATAGGAAAAGCACTACAGGTACATGTCAATTCTTGGGAAATAGATTGATTTCTTGGGCAAGCAAGAAGCAACAATCTGTTTCAACCTCAACTACAGAAGCTGAGTACATAGCAGCAGGCAGTTGTTGTGCACAGCTCCTTTGGATAAGAAATCAGTTGATGGATTATTGAATGACACTTAGTAATATTCCTATGTTTTGTGATAATACTAGTGCTATCAAAATTGCAGAAAATCTAGTTCAACATTCAAGGACTAAGCACATTGATGTCAGGTATCATTTTATTAGAGAACATATTGAGAATGGTACTGTAGAACTTCATTTTGTTCCTACTGACAAACAGCTTGCAGATATTCTAACTAAACCACTTGATGAGACTACATTCAGTAGATTAGTAAGTGAGTTAGGAATGTTAAATTTCCAGATCTTTAACATCTGCAAAAGTAGCAAGGTATGTAGTTTTTAGCTTATAGACTTGATATCTTGTCAGGATCTATATTTGATTGTTAAATGCTTAAGTTATAACACTTTGCCTTGATAAATTTCAGTATGATAGACTTTTTAATAATCATCAGGATTAGAATTGTTATCAGGATGCTGACGTCATCAGTATTGTGTCAGTATCAGGATTGTGAAAATTGTTTCAAATCTTGAAGTTCATGTAATACAGTAATCTAATTCTGAGATGTGTTAAGTCTAGGCAAGCGAGTTTTAATTCATTCATACTGATAGTTTATATTATCATTCAAATCAGTCAATAAACAATAAAAGACAAGTAGATAATAAGAAATTGTATTTTCATTAATTGAAAGCATTACATACATGGAAATGAAATACAACATCTTTTTGTCTAACTTCTACTGATAATCCTATACTTGTCTAATGAAATAAATTCTGAGATACAGGACAAGGAGCATCTCAAGAAATCCATCAGGGGATTTGAACAGTCTCATCTGCTCTTGGATTCCTTGTCTGGGCGACTTGAATGAGAGTAGCTAACTTAAATGTATAGCATCTCCATCAAGATCAACCTCAGACTCTCGGCCAAATTCTTCATCCTTAAGTTTTGAGGAGGTTAGGGGAAGATTGTATCCAACAGATGGATGTTCTAGGAGAAACCTCTGGATATTATCTAAATCTACTCCGGCCATGACTAGTTCGATGAGAAAAGTCGTCTCTTCAAAGAGATGATCAAGAACAGGATGTTCATCGACTGTGAAAAACCTAAAGAATGGGTTCGAATGGCGTTTTGGTTTGAGAATCATTGTTGAGAAGAAAAGAAATTGAAAGGTTTATGGAGAATGGCATAAGGCGTCTGTTTCTTTTATAGAAAGGCGTGAGTAGCTGAACAGTCACTTGGGACTATCAATGAAGTCAGACGCTAATTATCGCGTGTGACTGTATTTCTTGTATTTTCAAGAAATGTCGAATATATCTAACCAATTGATTTTGTTCAGATTAATTGTTTATTTCTTTTTCAGATAAAAGAAAAATGCCACGTGTAAACTCCATTTAAGTCTCTGGAATCAGGATGATATTGATCAGGATTTCAAGTGTGACCATCAGGATTTGAGAATTATTATTTTTAATCACATTCAGAGTTGTGATTATCTTGGTGAAAAAGATCACATCAGAAAATGAAGCTGATCAGTATTGACTTTATTTTGATTTTACCCTGATTTATTTAATTGAAATCAATTTTGGATTTTATTTTCCAAAAATCGTGGGTAAATTGCATTTTTCAGGGACTAACACCTGTCAACCTACGTGTCAACATGGGTTTGTGGGTCTAAAGGATTTTTGAATATATCTTTATTTTGAGACTCTGATTGTTTATTGCTAACTTCTAATTCGTATTTCCTAAAGCAAAAACATTCATCAAGTTCTCAAAATTACTAATCAATTTCAAGATTTCTCAAGTTCTTTTCAGATAAAAAATGGCAGCTCAAAGAAGTCTACCTAAATCAGTAGCTTTCAAGTTTGGTGACTTTGATTTTATGATGAATAATCATGTTGCAGTAATCACCAGCAAGAAATGAGTATTAGCTGATTTTCATCCAGTAATGGACTTCATGGTGACAGGACCACTGAGTTATGCATTGACAGCATCTCCAGAAATAAATCAAGTTGCTGTTTCACAAGCTTGGGAGAATGCTGAGGTAATTGATTCTACTCAGAGTCAATCAGGTAAGATTGTTCTACACTTAGGACAAGATACTTATGAAATTACTGAATCTGTTGTTAATTCAGTACTTCACTTACCTGTTACTGATAATTATGCAAGTGAACCATCTGATGATGATATAAGAACTATGTTGTCTGCATTAGGTTATAGTGAATCTCTTGACAACATGAGCCAGTTAAATAGGTCTTTTCTTATGAAGGAATGGTCTTTCTTCTTTGATCAAATTGCTAAATGTTTTACTGGTAAATGTAGTTCTTTTCAGCAAATTACTTCTGTTACTTCACATATTGCTTACAGTTTGCTTTATGACAGAGTAATTAACATTGGAAACATTATCTTAAATCAGATGAGTATTAAACTTGGGTCAAGAGATCAAAACAGGAAAATGGTTTATTATCATAGATTTATGCAAATGTTTATTAACCATTTTATTCCTGATGTTGAAGCTAGATTTGGTAGAGAACATTGTGTTTCTTCTTATGTACATCAAAAGAGAATTTTCTCTGACATTACAAAGAAGGACAATGAAAAGAATCTAGATGAAATACCTGCAATTCATTATCCACATCATGTTCAGGTAATTCTTAAAACTCATCTTCCTACTCTCTACAATTCTTCTTTCTTTTGTGGTGAAATGGCTCAGGAATCTCATTTGAAGGAGAACCCACCTGTGTCTACCCAAGTAGCCCAAAACATTATAGTCTCTGAAACAAATCAAGAACAACATTTTAATCCACAGCCTATTGTTTCAAAGAAACCAACCTCTGGTGTTTCTCAAAAGACATCAGTTGTAAGGAAGAGAAGATTTGTTGTGTCAAGTAGTAGTAATTCTAGTAAAGATGATGATAATATATCTCTTGCTGAGAGAGAAGAATTAAAGGCTGCAATTCGACTTTCTAAGCTAGGACAAAGAGATGAAGCACCTAGTCACAGCCAGGCTGCAGTCTCTCAAAAGACTGTAGTACTTAAAAAGGGAAAACAGTTACTGGATACTGTCTCTCAAAAGACTGTGTCTATTGAAAAAGGATCTCATCCCAAGATCAATTCTGTGTCTACACCTCTTGAGTCTTCTCAGGATAAATCTTTTGCTCATTATACCAGGAGAACAAGGAGAAAGATTCAATTGTCACCTACACACACAGAGTCTAGTCCAACTAATATCGTGCAGGTCTCTACATATGAAGCTACAATCAAGTCAGCAAATGACAATAGAGATCTGGATATTGATTCTTCATGGGAAACTACATTATCATACAGACTGGCTATGGGACTAATTTCTCTCAAAGTGAAGTTGTCAAGGCCTGTTCTAGATTTTCTGGTTAAAAGAGTACCAAAACTTTTATTTCCAGATGAATATGGACTTCTACATCAAAGACTTGACTTAATGAAGATGTATTTCTATGTATCTGTCAGAAGACAATTAGTCAAGAAATTTGGACTCTCGAAGCATGTTGCACTTCAATCACTACATGCATATTTATTTGACAAGGATGTCATTATTGAAGATGTTTCAGCTCAAGGTGAACAACTGGAGGAATTAGATAGTGGAATGCAGTCAACAGAAGATACTATTGCACCAGTGGTGAATAGTAGGAAAGATCAGATCACAGTCATTGCAACACAAGAACCATCTAGTCAGAGGATGGATGACTCAGGAGCTATGATAGCTGATGTTGAAAGGTCTTCCGTGATGACTGAAATTGCAAGTGAGAAACCCTATGATATGGGAGGAATAACTTTGACTGATTTTCTTGAAGATCAAACAAATATTATTCAGTCAGAGTCTATCCACCTTGAGGGTGAGTCTCAGCAAACAACACTTAAAGACGGTGACATACTAACTATGATGTCTAATGAAGTATTACTGAAGACATCAGAGTCTAGTAGAGAACCTGAAAGTGGTATACTGGAGCCTGTAGTCTCTGGAAGGAAAGAAGATGTTTGTAAGGATTCAGAGATTATAGCAGCTCACTCCTTGGAGAAAACCTCAAGCCCCTTGCCAAATGAGGAACCCTCTCTCCATGTGAGTTCAAGTATAAAAACTTCTTCTAAACTCTATTTTCTGTAGGTTATGAGAGCACTTATCCAAATTTGAGTGATACACTTGAAAAGATGGATATTGATCCACAATCAGAGAGGCTGGCTCCTGACCAGGCAAAAGGAGAGGTAGAAAGAGTGTTGACTTTAGATAGTAAAAGTGAGAATGAGGGTATGGATGATCAACTCCATAGTGAGGGAGAGAAAATTAGGAAATCACCATCATTTGATTTCTGGGATCAGGTTATTCCTGAATCTTGGTATAACAATCTTGGTATGGATGCTGGTACTTATTCTTTTATCAAGATGTATGAGAAGAATGACTTAGAAAAACACAACTCAAAGCCAGAAGTTAAAGCTCAGAAGCAAAAAGAAAGGCTTGCAGGAATTATAAACAGAAGAGGTGAAAGGCTAAGACAAACTTCTACACCACCAGTACCAGAAGATATTCCTAATGATCCTAGTATTCCTGTGTTTGTACTTCCAATATCAGCCAGAATTGAGACATCAACAGTATCTGATCAATCTAAGAAGGAGTCAGGTTTTGTAGATGTTAGTACACAGAATACTGGTGAAGGACAAGATGATCATATTGCAGCTTCAGATCAGAAAGATGAAGATGTTTGTAACTCTAATCGAGTTTTATTACTTGAATATCATTCTACACATGCAACTTCTTCTACAAGACTTGAATCTGAAGATATTCCAAACACTTCCAACACTGAAGTCAATTCTGAAGTTCTACAAGACATTCAGAAATCTCAAGTTGAAATTCAATCAAGACTTCAAACACTTGAAGATAACCAAGTCACTATTATGGAAAATCAAGCAGTTCTGATGAATCTCATTTATTCTGTTACTGAATCTCTTGGAATTAATGTTGCTGATGTCAAAAAGGGGGAGATAAAAACAGTTAAAAGGCAACAGACTGGGGGAGGAGATAAACAGACTGGGAGAAATAAAAGAAGAACTAAGGATGACAGAGGTGAATCTTATCAGGGAAGTGGTAAAGGAAAAGAAACATCAAATAGTTGAATTCTTTCTTCTAAGTATTGAAGACTATGTCTATATCTAAAGAAGGAGGTACTTAACTTCATGATTTTTAAATTCATAAATTCTATTTTGATTGTATTGTTATATGTTTTGACATCAACAACTCAGATTTATGCTTCAGATCTTAAAGCATAAATAGGGGGAGATTGTTAGGAATAATTCATGAGTTGTGATGTTAAGAATAGAATTTTACTTATACTTCTTGTATATTCTGATTTATAAAGGATTTAGCACTTTATATAGGAAATATGTGTTAGACAGTTATCTGTAAAGTTTAGTCATGAATGAATAGTGCATCGAGTACTACATGTCAGGAACTGAGATTGAATCCTGATACGTCAAGTTAAATACTGATCAAGTACTGATGGGATTGTCAAATCCTGATGCAAGATGGAATCCTGATATCAGTCGTGTTACTGATGATGTCATTATGGATGCTACAGAAACTGGCAAGTGCTATAAAACAGGATCTTTGTTTGAGGAACAAGCAAGAAGATTTTATGAAGGAAAGAATTTTCTATTGATGGAAACTATCAACTAGACGGCAGAACATTGTCATGTATAGATTATCTTTCTGTGATTAGTTGATAGGAAGCATTATAAATACTCTCTATGTCATTGTAAAAATAGTTCGTTTTGTAAGGTTTGTATTCGAAAGTTCGAAACAAACAGAGAGAGAGAGATTTGTATTGTCAGCAGCTGCTAAAGGTATTGTACACCTTTGGTAGAGTTTGTATTTGATCTTATTAATACAAATAGAGTTTGATTCATTCGTTTATTCTTGTTCATATAACCAAGCAAAAATCAGACACGATTATATAACTTGTATTCAACCCCCCTTCTACAAGTTATTCGAGTTAATATCTCTCCCACCCTCTCTCTCTTTCCCTCCCTCTCTCCCTGTACCTCTCTCTCTCTCTCCCCTTCTCTCTCCTTCTCTCTCTCTCTCTCTTTACATTTCTTGTGTATTAATATTGCTCAGTAATTCAGAACTTATGTTACAACTAATTCTGTTATTTCTTATGACAACAATTAAAATTAGGGCTTCAATTCCGGTGGTACAAATGGTGATTCATTATGTGAATCCATTACACTGAAGAGTAAGTCAACTGGTGATTCTGTAGTAAATGCCTAAACGGTGGCGGAAGTGTAATACAAATTGAACCCTGTTTCTAGAATTTAAATTGAGTCTAACCATGAAGAATTTTTTATATTCTTTTGGATATCTGCATATTTTTCTTTTATATAGTAGAAAAGAGACAGACTTTGTTAGCTGCTATAGTTTAAAGTTATATTTGTAACATCTAATATAGTATTTTTCTTCTGTAGTTTATTTATTTCACAATGGGAGCTGAATCAGGATATATTAGATTCGAAGAAGCAGGAGCAGCACAGAAAGCGCTGAAGGTATGATATTCTGTTAGCGTGTTGCCAACCTTCAATCTGTATATGTTACTTCTACTAATGTAATCTATTTCGCAGACTTTATATGTTGTTGAAAGTCTATTGGCGTTCTGGACTTAATAATCAAGTGGTGTGGCAGCTTGACGTAGATCTATGTATAAATGATAGCATATGAGATCAGGGTTCTTATATTCTGATGAAATTAGTACAAAAAACAAGTATCTGGCTGGTCATTTATTCTAGTAGTTTGATCGAACCAGTATTAATATGTACACCATTTTTATCGGTTAAAGCCATTATGAAGACAATTTAAGTAAGTTCTAACTCTGAAGGGTTAATACTTAGTAGCTTGTAGAATAATTTAGAATTATATTAGAAGTCGTTGCTGTAGAATAATTTTATCACCCTTCCAGGTATGTTGTGTTGGGCCATTGTGCACATCCTGAATATCATTAGGACTTATATATTTCAAGTACATATTTCATTAATAGATCTGCACTTCCATAATAGAGTCTGGCTATGTTACTAATTTTAGTGAATTGATACAGCTTTGTAACGAAAAAAAGATGGTAGTTTCAGATTTGTAATTACCACAAGTCAATGAGTATGAAATTTATAAAGCCGGGTCTTTTATGCCAAGTGCTTGTAATTTGACAGTTGTAAGTTGGGTTTATGTTAACTTTGTCCCTTTTTTCTTTGCAGTGTCTTTTACAGAATCACGAATTCGTTCCCCGTAATCCATTTTCTAATACCCATTTGGATTTGACAATTGGATTGATGCCACATTTTCAAGGAGGTCACATTTTCTAATACAATCAAGGAGGCCACATTTTCAAGGGATTAAGACGATAATTATATTTCAATGACTCAAGGCGGCTCCACTTAGTAATTTTTTTGTAGCTTTAACTAGCTAGTATTGGAACTTTATAATTTAGTACTTCTGAAGTTAGAATTTGCGTACTTTCAAAGTTAGGATGATTTTATGTATAAACAGCGCAGCCATTTCAATTTTTTTGTAAAAAAGTGTTGCATTTGACTATATATGATGTTGCATTATGGTATATTTAGTGTTGCTTAAAAAAAATTAGTGTTGCATTAGACTCAACTAGTGTTGCATTAGATAGTGGGCCACTGCTGACGTGGCATGTGGGCCCCACCGATGACGTGGCAGGTGGACCCATTTGCTGACGTGGCATGTGGGCCCATTGCTGACGTGGCATGTGGGCCCCAGTGCTGACGTGGTACCTTGGTGTGCCCCACTGCTGACGTGGCATGCACCCCTCATTTGTGACGTGGTACTTGTGGGCCCCACTACGTGGCACCTTGCTGACGTGGCACCTTGCTTACATGTCAGCATGCTGACATGGCTGAAACATCTTATGCAACCCCATGAAGTGTTGCGTTTGCATGCTTTTGGTGTTGCATAAGACCTCTTATGCAATGCTTTTTGAAGTGTTGCAATAGCTTGGAAAAGCGTTGCGTTAGGGGTCTTACGCAACGCCAGTATGGGTAACGGCCCTCTAGCGTTGCGTAAGACCTTACGCAACGGTTTTCAGGCCTTACGCAACTGAAAATGGGGGTTGCGTATGTGTGTTTATGGCATAGTGGGAGCTTGTTATTACTTTAACGATAATGTTCTGTTGGCAAAGTGTTACTAAATTTAACAACGGATTCAATTCCGTTGGCAGAATGCTTATTTTTGATGACTTTGAGATCTGTTATTAGTTCATTGCTATTCCGTTGGTAAAACTAGTAACGGAAATAATTCCGTTGGTAAGGTCTTTCCCAACAACGTTTCTACCAACCCTTCTCATCGGTTTGCATTCCGTTGGCAAACGGTTTTCCTAACGGATTTGCTTGCTTTGCCAACAGAATTTTCTGTTATTAAAACTGAAAATTCTTGTAGTGGTTATCATAACAGAATACAGAATCTTGGTGATGAATCATACTCTGTTGAGCTCTTGAAATAGACGGTTCTATAAGTGTTTTGAAGAAATTAGTCACAGGATCCATATAAGAAACTGTAAATCATCATGAAGATGATGATTCTATACGTGAACAAGCAGGGAGAAATGTTAGAGAGAGAGAGAGAGTAAACGCAAATCATTCGATCCATTAATTATCTAGAAGTCTGTCTCCCCACTGAATCCAAAAATTGATTATATACAAGTTCTAAAATAGTCCTAACCAACTCACTAACTGAATTATACAGCTGGATGCCAGCTCACTCAATACTTTAAGCTAAAATGCATATTTACAAAATATGTTTGCCAATAGCCCCCCCTCAAGCTGGACAAGGAGGTTATGGACGAGTCCAAGCTTGAGAGATAAAATCTTATGTTGTTAAACTGGACTGGACAAAACCAAGAGCAAGTAAATGAGTGGTTAACTCGAAATTCCACTGTCTAGCGGCTTGTCGAAACCCATATAAGGACCGTTTCAATTTGCAAACCATACCAGGTGGAAATTTAGTATATCCAGGTGGAGGAACGAGATAAATCTCTTCATCAATATAGCCATGTAAAAAAGCATTATTAATGTCAAGCTGATGAAGTTCCCATTTATTTGCAGCAACTAAAGCAACTAACGTCCTAACCGTTTTAAATTTTGCAACTGGACTGAAGGTATGTTTAAAGTCTTTACCTTTAATTTGTTTATCCCCCTGGCCACTAGTCTAGCTTTACACCATTCTAAAGAGCCATCCGTTTCTAATTTGATTTTATAAACCCACTTGGAGCCAATAGCTTTTTTACCATGAGGCAAATGAACAAATTCCCAAGTGTCAATATCTTCCAAAGCAGTAATTTATTTACTTGTCCATTGCTGCAATCCATCGAGGATCTTGTTGAGCTTGAGAATATGAAGTAGGTTCGTGGACAGAAAGGACATTGGCTAAAGTGGCAAGATAAGAGCTATTTGAATGTGCCAACTCAGAATGAGAAATGACATCATGAACAAGATTGTGATGAACAGATGGATGAGAAAAAATAAAATCTTGATAAACATTTGGAAGAACAACAGTTCTAGAAGATTTTCGAGGAGGCTGAGAAAAAGAAGTGTCTTTGGAAGGACTAACACTAATGTCAATATTTCCAGTTGATTGAAAATCAGTGGAAGGGCCATTATTGTCATGTAAAAAAAAAATTAGATTGAGAAGATCGAAGAATAAACTAAAACAAATGTATATGGACTAGAAAGAAATTCTGGAATAGGAGAAGAATCTGGACAAAGTGCAGGATTTACAAGAGGAAAATTAGATGGAGGCCGGTCCGGAGATTGAATAGAAACAGTAGAATCCTTAAAAGGAAATATGTGTTCTTGAAAAATCACATCTCAACTTAAAATAATTTTGTGAGTAGTCAAATCATACAGTTTATATCCTTTTTGAGTATATATGGATATCCTAAAAATATACATCTCACAGCTCGAGGTGCTAATTTATCCGAAGATTTACAAGAAGCATAACATTGACAACCAACTCGTAAATGATTGTAATCAGGAAGTTTACCCATGAGAATCTGATAAGGAGATTTCCAAGAAAGAACAGAAGTTGTCATTAGATTATCAAATATGTGGCGGTTAACAAACAATCCCCCCAAAACTTAATTGGTAAAGAAGCATGAATTCTTAAAGCCTGGGCAGTCTCAAGAATGTTTCTATGTTTCCGCTCCACCCTCCCATTTTGCTGTGGATTACCAGCAATAGATTTTTGATGAATAATGCCTTTTGATGCAAAAAGATCATGACAAATATGTTGAACAAATTCACTGCCATTACTGCTTCGAACTATCTTGACTGATTTTTGAAATTGGTTTGAGACATATGACAAAAAACTTGCAATAATTTCAGGAACTTGAGTTTCACTGTGAACTAGATGGGTCCATTTAGTTCTTGAAAAATCATCTAAGATAGTTACTCCGTAAAAAATAAGTAGAACCAGTTAAGGTAGGAGTTCTGTATAGTCCCCACCAGTCAATATGAATGAGATCAAAGCATGCAGATGCAATGGATTGAGATACAGGAAATGGCAATTTATGAAATTTGGCTAACGAACATGCTTCACAATGAAATTCAGAAGTTTTACACACTTTATAATCTGACAAATAGTGAATTTTAGAACAAGACATATGACCAAGTCTGGCATGTAGAGTTTGCAAAGACTTAGAATCAGTGGAAACTTGAGAAACATAAGGAGAGGCAGCAACATCATGCGAATTTGAACAAGAGGAAGTTTCTTTGAGTAGAGTGTAAAGACTGCCAAGCCTCACACCAACAGCCATCACAGTGTTAGATGTAAGGTCCTGGAAACAGCAAGAATTGCTATCAAACTTAGCAATTAAATGACATTGTTCAACCAACTTAATAATGGAAAGTAAGTTATGATTAAATTCCGGCACATAAAACACATTTGACAAGGTAATCTGAGAATTCAGAACAACAGTTCCAACAATATTAACAGTTTTGATAGAACCATCAGGTAGAGCTATAGAAATAGGTTTTTGAAGCATGGTTGTTTGAAACATATATAAATGAATAGCCATATGATCGATTGCCCCCGTATCAATAATCCAAACATCATGACATGTATGATAACTAGGAGTAGAAGAAGCAGATAAGGTACCTGCAAAGTTAATAGTGGAAGTGGAAGGAAGTGATACATCAGGAGAAATCTGTTGAGAGGTCTGCATCATTTTGAAAAACTCCTTATAGAATGTAGACATTAGTTGAGGATCAAATGAGCCTTGGCCCTTGAGTAGCAGAATTTTGTAAAGAAGACATATTGTCTTCATTGTAAAGTGGAGAAGAACCAAGAATGCCTGTAGAATCAGAGACATTTCCTGCAAATCTGGAACCCAAAGCTGGTGAAAAAACATTAGATTTCTTCATGAACCAATCAGGATAGCCTATAATCCGGAAACACTGATCCTTGAAATGTCCTCTCATTTTACAGTGCTCACAAAACCTGTCTTGCTTTTCCCTTTTAGAAGCAGTAAAATCTCTTTTGGAACCATTAGAAAGAGAATTTTGCTCACAAAATTATAGAAGTGGACGTAGAATTATGAAGATTCGAAAAGGTGTGAACGAGGTGGGAACTGATTGATCCAGGTTTTTTGATCAGTGTAAGCCAATGCTTGCCTGAAGTTAGACAACTCAAACACTTGACAGAAACCCGGCTTAAAATCTCGTAAATAATTTTCTATTCTTGTAAAGAACAAGCCAGTCCTATTCATAGGCTGTTTGATTTATTACTCGTAACTCAAAGTGCTCTGAAAATACATAACTAGGATCATAACATTTTTCAGAAAAATTATCTCTCACTTTCCTGTCTTTTGAGCAATTCCCTAATCGCAAAATGAATACGGAAATTTTTAAATATATGTGATCATCCAAAGATACACCAAGTCAGGCCTGTTGAGTGAAATCCCACTCTCCAAGAAAGTTCCAAACTCATTATTAAGACTGTGAGGACTGAATGTTTCCAAAGCTCAGTCAACCTTTCACAACAAATTTCGAACAAAAAACTAAGAGTGATCAGATTACAAGCTCAGCTTGCAGATAATAGAAGAAAATTACATATACATGTTGCAAGAGAGACATTCACAACCTGTTGTTGCACATGTTATAATCCTGCATTCCCTCGATGCATACCAGGCTCTCTGTGTAGGAAATTACTTCTGTTGCAATGCTCCAACGGCCACTAGACTTTCTTAGATTAATATTAAGATTCCTAAACTGACGACTTTCGGCTTCAAATAGTGACACTTCATTATTATCGCGAAGTGTACCGGAAACTATAATGTCCCCATTGCCAAAACACACTCGAGGAATGTAACGTCTTTTGAAATCGGGCAGAACGTATTCTTCATGCCAAGTACCACTTTTCTCATCCAAGGTAAGGATAGCTTGTTTCTTTGGCGAAATGTAATCTACTATCTTACCCACAGAGTCCATCCATTCTATATAACGACTAGTAATATGACCGGTGGCCCAAGGAAACTGCTTAAATACCTCACCATCAAAATTGAAGGCCACCAAATCAATCTGACCTGAATTAAATTCCACATAAGCGTATGGGCTCCCTTTCAAAATAGACAAGGTTTTAAATTTTTCCCTAGGAAGTGTCTCATCCTTCATAATTTCTTTCCAACTCTCCGTGTTACAAGAATATACATGAACTCGAATTGATCTCGTCTCATACGTAGGAATAACTAACTCAAAGTGCATAATCTTAAAATCTCTGTTAAGTGAATCATAACAGAATATAGAATCTTGGTGATCGATCATAGTCCGTTGAGCCTTTGAAATAGACGGTGCTAAAACTGTTTTGAAGAAGTTAGTCACGGGATTCCATATAAGAAACATATGCGGTGCATGAATATGAGAACAACATACGAGACCATTAGCCGAACCTATTAGTTTAACAGAGGGTAAATCGAAAATATACGATCTAATATAGGCGTCCAAGCCGAAGATTTTGTGACAGATTTCAAGTATCTTATCATTCTTGGAGAAAAGTGAACCACTGTTGTGTACGACAACGAAGTCGCTATAGAAATCAAGTTCCCTACTTACAAGAAAAGAAGGGGCCGTAGGGTTATTATATTGAAGATTGAAAGATGTGTGAGCAAGGTAGGAATTGACTGAACCAGGTTTGGTGATCAAAGAGAGCCAACGCTTGCAAACTGCAGTTAATCGAATCAAAAATTTCACAGACAAACGACTTAATATCTCGAAAAATATTAGCTCTTCTGGTAGAAAAATCGCCATGTTTACAAAAAAACTAGCTTGTCGTATGTATAATTTATATGCGCGTCAGGCAAAAATTTATTAGGGTTTTGGTATTGGAAATTGCTAATTAGTTTTTATTAATTTGGAAAGTCACTATAATATTTTAATTATTTATAATATATCAATATTTTTAAAATTTATTATTGTAAAAATGGCTAGATGTTAGATGATATAACTAACATGTATTAAAAAAACATAAAATGTTCCTCAAATATATTAATAAAAAAAATCATATATTATAACTAGTCCACTAAGCCGCGCTTCGCAGCGGCCTTATAACACTTTTTTTAAAATTTTAAATAAAGATTATCTAAGAAAAAATCAACAAAAATATATGTATAATATCAATATAGATTGGTGAACAAAATATTGCATAAATTAAATATTTATAGATAATAAGATGTATTATTCATATATTTTTCTATACCAATTTTGTCTCACGATTTTTTAGGCCGACACCCGTTATATATATTATAAAAAGTGTACACACTAATAAAAAAGTAAATATTAAAATTCTCTTTGACTTTGATTTCGATTTGCACGTGGGTGAGATTTTCTTAGGTTTCGATTAGAATTGGGAGATAATGTTGTAAGAAAAATTATTATAACTACCTTTTTATATCCTAACTATAATATAATTTAGAAGTGAGAGTTACTTTTAATAACATCAATTATTTCCTTAATTGCATATATATTTTATGTACATCAATATAGATAAATAGCTTTCGAGTTTTTAAAAAACCTACGAAAATATATCTATAATATCAATATAGATTAGTGAACACAATATTGTATAAATTAAATATACATGATAATAAGATAAATTATTCACATATTTTTCTATACCAATTTTGTCTAACTATTTTTTATGTTGACACCCATTGTATGTATTTAAAAAATACTAAACGTACATAATAATAAAAATTAAAATAATAAAATCCTCTTTGAATTTGATTTCGGTTTGCACACTGTGAGATTTTCTTGTGATTCAATTAGAATTGGAGATTTTGTTATAAAAAAAAGGTTAGAACTTGTTTTTTATATCCTAACTATAACATAATTTAGAGGTGAGATTTGCCTTTGATAAAAATAATTATTTCCTTGCTTGCATATTTTATATTTGAAAATTGAGATAATTTAGAAAATTAGATAAATAGCTTTCGAGTGATTACAAAGTTCCATCAAACGTCCGGGTAATTCCTTTAAAAAAGATTTAGTGCTTTTTGCCCCTCCGTGGTTAAATTTTCTATATCCGTCATTGCATGTATATTGAGAATTAAATAAAAAAGGAATGAATAAAATTTTGAAATATTAAATTTCTTTTTTATTTCGAATATATAAATTTGATTTTTTCTTCCCTACAAATTCGAAAAAAAAATCTATTTCAGATATGTTAATGTTAATATTAAAAAAGGAAATTTTGATTTATTTTCTGAAAGTAAGGAAGTTTTCAGAAATTCATGTTGCGAACTCTGTTGTCTCGGACATGGCATTCAGCCAGACGAAAATATGCCTAGGTTTGCTTTAACAATTAACACACACACACAATAGGAAGAATGTAAAAAATATTTCACTACACACAGACAATATACTGTACTGTATATTTTTGTTTTAAATAATGAGTTTTAAATTCCAAAGTTACTATAGAAATTACGTAAAAATTTTGATAAAAATAATAGGAAGAATGTAAAAAATATTTCATTACCCTTAATGTAGGGAAGACATAGATCTAAATAATCTACCTACTACTTTGAATCGAGTCGGAAAAGCGAATAATGCCTGAAAAAATTTATTGAACTACAAAAAGTTAAATCGGAATGACCACATAAACAATCAAGATGTACTAAAAAATAAAATGTAAACATAACCATGTAAATAAGAGAGGCAAGAAACACGTTAACAGGTTGGAGTATTTGAGGTTTTAGTAATCTATATACCTTTATTCAAGTATAGATATTAATTGTCCAAATTAATTGATGTCGGATAATACAAAATATATCAAAGCATAGATAAGCAATATTTAAGGCATGTCAATTCTTTTTACCCTTATTATGCCCAGGAAGCACTGCTCTTCATATTGATTCCGCATGATCATATAGTAGATCTACAAAGCAGATTCTGTAAAAATAAATAAACAAATCAGGTTAGTAAACATATTTGACGTGATCGCAAACAGAAGCAAGAAAAGAGTTACAAACACAATGATAAAATTTGATTTGATCGATGAGTGATTGTATATATATATATATATGCTAGTGGTCAAATAGAAACCAATCTTAGAATAGAAACTAGAAACCAACACTAAATAAATTATATTTCATTCATTCTAATGGCCCAGCCAGGGGCACCTTCACAAAAAATGTTTAAAATTATTGGCTCCATCCAGCAAAAAAAAAAAAAAAAAAAACTGTTCACGCTGACGTCACTGCCACGTCAGCAGTGAACAGTAATTTTTTTTTTTTTTTTTTTGACTGGATGGAGCCAAGAATATTATGAACTTTTTGTATTGGGGTACCCCTAATTTGGTCATTAGATTAGCTTGAAATATTTAATTTATGTTTAGTTTCTAGTTTCTATTCTAATTTAGTTTCTATTAGAACAAGACCATATATATATATAAGAATATATAATTTTTTTATTTCGAATATCTAAATTTGACTTCTTCTTTCCTATGTTGAAAAGGGAAGTTCTGAAATATAAAATTTCGTTTCTATTTTAAATATATAAATTTGATTTTTTCTACATACAAATTTGAAAACATTTTCTATTTCAAAGATGTTTATGTCAATGTTAAAAAGGGTAGTTCTGATTCTGTTCTAAAAAATAGGGTCTAAAGAAGGAAGTTTTATTTTATTTATTTAAAATAGATGAGCTCTAGAAAAATAGATAAATAGGATTCGAGCGATTTTAGAGATCCTGCGGGTGCTCCTTTATATATACTAGCATAAAACTCGTGCGATGCACGAATTTTTTTTTACTATAATATAAAAATTTTCATTAATTTAAATTAATTTTTTTAAAACATGAATTTTGGAGGCTTACATTTTTATATGAGATGATTTGATAATAATTATATAAATGTTATCCGTGATATTTCTAGAAAAGGAAGGATTTTAATTAGTTTGAAAATATAGAAAAGATGATAGGTTTTAGTTAAAAAGAGTAATCGATTAATTATTAATAATTATAAAATTATTACATCATTTTATTAAATAGAATGTCCGTGATATGATTAGAAAAATAGAGAATTTAGTTAGAGAAAATTAAAAAGGTAATATGTTCTAATTGAAAGGTAAATGATTAGTTTATAGTAATTATAATTTAATTACGTTATTTTACTAAACACAATTGCTCGTAATGTTTTTAGGAAAAGAAGAAATTAATATTGTCCGTCATATTTATATTAAAAGAGAGATTTTAGTTAAAAAAATATAGAAAAGATGATACGTTTTAGCTGAAAAAGGTAATTGGTTAATTAATAATATAATAATATTATTAGTTTGTTTTATTAAATAGAACTGCAGGTGATATAATTGGAAAAAAAAAAAGATTTTAGTTAGAGAAAATAGAAAGGTAACGTGAAGATGACATGATTTATATGAAAAAGGAATTGATTAGTCTATAGTAATTATAATTTAATTATGCTATTTTTACTAAATAAAATTGTTCATAGTTTTTAGAAAATGAGAAATTAATGTTGCCCGTTATATTTCTAGAAAAAAAAAGGAAATTTAATTAGAAAAATAGAAAAGATGATATATTTTAGCTGAAATGGTAATCGATTAATTATAAGTATTATAATATTATTATTTTATTTTTATTAAATAGAAACGCCCGTGATATAATTGGAAAAAGAGAGGTTTTAGTAAGAGAAAAGAAAAAAGGTAACGTGTTTTGGCTGAAAAGGGTAATCGTCCATGATATAATTGTAAAAGGAGAGATGTTAGTTAGAGAAAAGAGAAAAGGTAACGTGTTTTGACTGAAAAAGGTAATTGATTAGTTAATAGTAATTATGATATAATTATGTTACTTTATTAAACAAAATTGCTCGTAGTGTTTTTAAAAAAGAGAAATTTCAGTTAGATAAAATGCAAAAGATATTCTATTTTACCTGAAAAAAGAAATTATTTAGTTCTTGAAAAATAGAAAAGGTAATATGTTTAACCTGAAAAAGGAAATTGATTAATAAAGGAGAAATTTTAATTAGATAAAATATAAAAGATATTGTATTTTACCTGAAAAAAGAAATTATTTAGTTCTTGAAAAATAGAAAAGATAATATGTGTAACCTGAAAAAGGAAATTGATTAGTTAGTAGATCTGTAATTGAGTAATGGTAAATAAGTAAAATCAACATGTACCGTACCGATCGACCAAACTTTTAATGTTTCGGCTTTTATATAATAGTATAGATAACTACCTCATAACCCGTGCAATGCACGGGTTTCTTGTATTATGTTATAATTTTATTTAATATTACAATAATGTTTTTATATTATCATTACTTTTTAAAATTTTAATTTGATATAATTTAATATACTCATGTTTATGGAATATACTAATATTTCCTTATTATAAACAACGTATATAATTTTTAATAAATTTTATTAATAATTGAAAATTATGGTGTAATATTTTCGGGCTATATTTTTCTTGAAAATTATGGTGTGATATTTTTGGGTATATATTAATTATTGTAAGATTTGTTTTAAATTAAAAAGGTAACGTATTTAATTCGAAAGAAAATATTAATGATCTATTTTTAGATATTTATAAAAGGTAATATCTTCAACTAAAATTAAATGTGAAAAAGGCAATCGACTAATTACCTTTAATTTTATTATGTTAATGTGAAAAAGAAAATCGACTAATTATCATTAATTTTAGATATTTATAAGACACGTTTCTCGGCGTAGAGTTTTTAAAAATAAAAACTATTTAAGAAATAAATCAAAAAGAAAATATCTATAAATAAATTAGTGAACACAATATTTTACAAATTTTTTTGTATGTATAGACAACAAAATAAACCATATACTTTTTTTTACGTCGATTGTGTGTCACGTTTTCTTAGGCCGACAACCGTTGTAATAAATACATAGAGATAAAAAAAGAAGATTTGATTGAATTAATTAAAAGAATACGTTGGAATATTATTATCAACAACAATGAGAAGATAATAATGACAAATTAATTATTAACAATAAATAAATAGTGAGGGAATGGTAAAAGTCGAAACCTTTTGTGCCAAGTTTCTTAAGTGCTTCTAATTCTCAAACAGAGAAAGATCTTTTTATTCTTGTTCACACTATAGGTGTCTATGTACCGAGATCACTAACAATAAAAATACAAAATCCAAAGCAAAGAACAAACAATGGTTACTAATAATCCATAATTATAACTAAAATCATAACAAATCATAAATTTAAAAATAAAATGAAGAAAACAAATATTAAATCAAAAAATTCAAACCTTAAAAATCAACAAAAAAAACACCCTAAAAATCTCAAAACAAATCAGTGGAGCACACACATAGCCATGTTCTTTGAAAATTAAACAAAATAAGAGTGAATAAAAAAACTAAAAAAAGTAAACGAAGACAAAAGCAAACAGAAGCAAGAAAAAGTGTTACAAAATGGTGATAAAATTTGATCATTAGAAACGATGATTGTATATATATAAATATGTAAATTTCTTTTCTATTTCAAATATGTAAATTTGAATTTTTCTTCCATACAAATTCAAAAACCTTTTCTATTTCGAAGATGTTAATATTAGAAAAAGGAAGTTCTGAAATATAAAATTTCCTTTCTATTTCGAATAAACATATTTTACTTCTTATTTCCTACAAATTCGAAAACATTTTATATTTCGAAGATGTTAATGTTAATGTTAAAAAAGAAAATTTTGAAGAATGAATAAAAAAACTACTATAAAAGGGAATACACGAAAATAAAAGCAAATAAAAGAAAGAAAAAGAGTTACAAATATGGTAAAAATTTTGAACGTTATCAAAAGTTGTGTGTAATCACCTGGCATGTATTTTTGCCAGTGTTATAAAAATCGGCTGAGGCGGCCGCCTAGGCGGCGCCTAGGCGCTAGGCGCCATCAAAACGCCCCGACTCATGTCTAGGCGGTTAAAAAAATGTTTTTTTGTGTAAATAGGTCAAAAATCGGGCCTAGGCGGTCAAAAATCGGTCTAGGCGGTCAAAAATCGACCTAGGCGGTCAAAAATCGGAAAAAATCAGCAAAATACGTTGAAAAATTCAAAAATTGGCAAAATATTTGACAAAAATATTTAATAAATAAAAATATTAAAAATAATATTTAAATATAACCGATTAATGCTCCGATTAATCCATCCGATTAATCTCCGCCTACCCGATTAATCGCTAGGCGGTACCCCGATCGCCCTGGGCCGCCTAACGATTTCTGGAACACTGATTTTTGCCAATCTATTACAAAATTGTTCCAGATTGCATGACATAAGCTACCTTGGTTAAATACATGGTAAATTTAAAATATAGATAATGTGCATGCGTTACAAAAAAAGGAAAAGGTTACCTTCTTCAATTTTTTTGAAGAAAAAAAGAGCGACTTGTGTGATGAGTATAATATCTCGAATGTGTTAGGTGAGATGTGAAATCAAACACTAATCATGGCTTCAAAAAATCAAAACAACGCTTTGGCTAATAAAACAAAATCCTTTATATATATTATATGCTAACATGGCTTTCCTTGCCATTTAGTAATTTACTAAAATACCCTACCATTTAGTAATTTACTAAAATACCCTCAACTTTTATAAATATATTAAAAATAATATTGTTGACATGGATTGAACCCATGACCTCTTGATAAGAATAAATTTCATGGCCACACAATGACCATTATGCTAGAAACCCACTTCATGCAAATTTTGGAACTCATCCACTAAATTCTTAAATAGTTATTAATTCTTCATTTTATTTAACACTTACCTACCATTTAGTAATTTACTAAAATACCCTCAACTTTTATAAATATATTAAAAATAATATTGTTGACATGGATTGAACCCATGACCTCTTGCTAAGAATCAATTTCATGGCCACACCATGACATTATGCTAGAAGCCCACTTCATGCAAATTTTGGAACTCATCCACTAGATTCTTAAATAGTTCTTAATTCTTCATTTTATTTAACACTTATTTTAGAAATAATTTAAAAAAAAAACAAATGAAATAATGTCTCTTTTCATTTATTATAGGTCAAAATGCAGCCAATTTAGTAATTCATTTATATTTATGTTAAAAAAATATTTTTATTAGGAATAGATTTTATAATCCTCCCTATGATACAAACAACTTAAATTTATGCACACAACCACTACACCATAACAATTTCTGATACTTACTTTAAAAATACATTTTCAAAGAACCTGCTTCCTAGATTTTCCTTGAATTTTTTTAATTTATGCATGACAAAACGATCTGCTAATGTGGCAGCTCACGAGTTAGCTCGCTTGTCATATTCTTTCCCAGATTGAGTTTTCGATAGGATGTCTGTTCCTATTGGAGTTAAGAATGTACTGAGTACTGATTTATGTCATTGATTAAAACTTATTGTTTGTCAAAAAAAAAATTAATAATAATAATAATATTATTATTATTATATTTTCATGAAATTTTAAAATTATAAAGTATTCTTTTTGTATTAGGTATGTGATACAAAAATACGATACAAATTCACATTGTACACGAAATGACATAAATTCAAATTTTGATTTCTGGTATATGTATAATAGTATTTTTTGGTGAAATCATAAATCATAATATTTATTCATGTTTGTTATGCTCATGACAAACATAGAATAAATTCACTTGGTATACGTACAGACGGGAATTTTATCCATCCCGTTCGATCGTGATCCAATCCCTTTTCCAAGCGGGTTAGGGATTGCGAAAATTTTTCTGTCAATATGAGAAATATGAAATATTATAAAATAAAAATTTGGGGGCATGAGAATGGGATCGAGGTTTAAGGTATCCCGACCTATCCCCTATTCACGTTCTCAGCCGATTATCGGGGATTAAGGGAATATTTTATTTACTAGATTATTAAAGATCAATAAAATTCAAAATTTTAAAATTTTGATAAATTTAAAATTTCATTAAAAAATAACAAAATAAAATTTTAATTTTAATAATTTTAGTTATATCTTTCATCATTTATTGTAAAAATATAATTTGAATCGCCATTTATGATATAATAATATTTATCATGATTTATCAAATTATTTTTATTATAAAATATATTAAGGAATTATAAATTTCAATTAAAAAAATAAGAATCCTTAATTTCTCATGGGGATCCTCGTTCCCCTTTCGGTGTAGTAAAATAATCCTCATTTAGGGATCGATAAGGGTTCAATGATTATGTTCGAAATTTTAATTAAAAATAATATTTCAATTTTTTTTTTGAAAAAAAATCACGATTTCTCCGGGGATCCTCATTCCCGTTCGGGACAGTAATCGGAGAGCAAAACAATTTTTGTTCAGGAACCGAGACAGGTTCAATGATAATGTTCGAATTCGGGGATCGATATGGGTATAGCACTGTTCGATCCTAAATTGACCTGATGCCACTCCCAGGTACACAAAATAACATAAATTTATTTACTGTCAAATTTGGACATCTAGATATAAAAAAATGCTCATTGCAAACATTTATATCTCAATTAAATACTAACAAAAGAGTAGGTACATCATTGTTTTTGCCAACTTAAAAATCAATGGTAATAGAACTAAATAGTTTATAATAATATGTTAATCTAAACTATTGACAAATATTAGATGAGTTTAATTAAATTTTAAAAATTATAATGTTAACAGAAAAACATTCGAAAGAAGTAAATGTATAAGATTATTGTACAAGAGATTTGGAAATTAAAGATTTTTTGTACCTAATTAGCTCATAATCATATAGTGATAATTTCATACGAATATGTGCATGTAAAATTATTATAGTTAAAATGCAGGTCATGCATTACACGACTATCAAGCTATAATAATAATTTCACTTTTAAAAGTCTAAGATAAAAGTGTTTTAACAACTACAAAAGAAAATTATTATCGAAAAAAATTTTGTTTTGAAATTAGAATTATAGTTTTTTGAAATTATAATACAATAATATTTTTATCTATACTATGAATGTGTCATGAAAATAAGATATGCATTCACGTGGTACACAAGACAACACGTGATTTTTTTAACCATCGAAATAGGACATATGATATAAAATATACGGAAACACGACATGATTTTTTGGTCTTATCAAAGGAACTAAATTTATGACCTCTAAATACAAATGGAGTTAAATTCACAACTACAGAATAAGTTATCTCTTTTTTAGTTTTTGTTTATATCTTATCTTAAATTACTTTTATTAAATATAATTAATATGTGATTGTTGGGGCTTGATACCTTAACCTAAAATTATTGTCTACAAAAGTTGCAATTGTGAAAAATAAATGTTTTTGCTAAAGCAATTTTTTTTTGTAAAAAAAAAATTTTGTTGAAAAATTGGTTTTAGATTTACTAAGCTATTTTGAACCAAGTTTTCTACAAAAAAATTGTTGTTGCGGTCTTCAATATCAATACCAAATCAAACAGACCTTCAATGTGATTGATACTATGTACAGTATATATCAATATAAAAAAAATCAGAATTAGCTGATATGTTAGATTTGGACTATACGAGTTATCGATTAAATAAATGAATAAAATGCATAGTTGAATTATAATATAGTATCATAAACAAGATTATATATACTAAATAAAGATGTAAAATTATATATGACTACCTATAACATAATGATCGATTAGTGATATTTTAATACTGTATAAACTATAATTTTTTTTCACTGTAGTACAACATACATTTTAGTTGATTTTTTCTAATATTAATCTGGTTTGTGCTATTGCTGCCATAATACATCTCCTACCAAATATGTAATGATCCACATATCTCCTCTTGCTGGTTTACTATTACTAATGGAAATCAACTAAATAGCATATCATTATCGTGATAATCTTTTAAAAAAACTGCTAGAAAATAGACTAAACGACACATTATTGTTGCAATAGTACTTGACCACTAATGAGTACTCCCTCAGTCCCGTTCAAATCTTTACTATATATTTTTATACAAAAAAAGAAAATTTTAAAAATAAGTTATGGAAGTATTCTTAAAATACACCTTAACATGCGTGCCAGAAAGTGTAAAAGGAAAGGTAAACAATTGATTGGGATGGAGGGAGTAAATTTTATGTATAATTATTATCAATCATTCATCTTACATTCAATGAGTACTGTTTACAAATATGATACATAGGTCAGTCTTGAGAAATTGAAAGTTCAAGTGAATTTGAATTTTGTACTCTAACAAAAAATCAAAATCACATATATATCATTTATTTTTCGGCACTTCTTATATCTCAAACCGTTTTTAGTGCTACCATGAACAAAATGTGCCTAAATATCATTTTTGTGCCTCTACGTACTTTTAAATTTTTTTATTTATTAGAAAAGATGTGCCCCTAAATTATATCATCTCCTCGGTGCCACATTGCATGAGCGGCTTAATCTAAGTTCTGTATGATATTCAAAATATAGAATTCAGTAATATTTCAAAATTTGAACGGTTACCAATTATTGACCTTAAATAAATCAAATCATAGAATAAATTGAAAAGAAGATATGACAGACTCAAATATGATTTACGAATCATGCAACTTAGATTGTGGCCCGTGCCTTGCACGGGCTTTCATGCTAGTTTGTTTGATACGTTAACCAACAGTTTTCGGAAATTGTTTGAGCCTTAGTTCAATATTTATTCCTTGCAACCGGGACATCGACACGTGATAGCAACCATATTTTATTTCTTTTATCTGCTTTCAAACATTACGATGCTGAAGCTGAGCAATGTAGTTTTTTCTGCAAGAAAATAACAAAAAAAAAAAGCTAAGAATGACAGATCCAACGAAATTTGAAAAAAAAAAAATAGAACAAAAACACTTAAAAAAATAGAGTGCATGAATTATAGATAATTAATTTTGTGATGATAATCACTTTATATAGAAGTATAGATACAATTATATAATTTGATTAGGTTTATAATTTTTTAACGATTTGTTTTTCTATAAGTAATATGGTATTTATGATATCAACTCGATTTCGAATCGAATAATTGGGCCTAAAAAATTGGATCTAAAAAAGGAAGTTTTGATTTTAATTATTTAAATTTGTTAATGTTAAAAAGGGAAGTTTTCCTTTTTAATTTGTTAATTATTTAATTATTTAAAGAAGGAATTTTAATTATTTAATTATTTTAATGTTAAAATAGAGAAACCTTTTTTATTTATAGTTTTCGGAGATGTTAATGTTAATGTTAATAGTTTTTTCGAAAACCTTTTTTATTTCGGAAATGTTAATGTTAATGTTAAAAAAGGAAGTTTTGATTTCTTTTCTAAAAAATAGGGTCTAAAGAAGGAAGTTTATTTTTAATTATTTAAAATAGAGGAGCTTTAATTTAGAAAATTAGAAAAATATGAATCGAGCTATTCTAGAGCTCCTGGGGGTTTTCCTTTATATATATAATAATAATAGATAGATAGATAGATAGCTAGATAAATAGACTAGTTGACTAAGCCGCGCTTCGCGGCGGCCTTCTAATATTTTTTAAAAAAAATTCAAAATATAAACGAAGACAAAAGCAAACAGAAGCAAGAAAAATTTTTAACTTGCTCTAATGTACATATATATTGATGTAAAAAACAAAATAAAAGAAAAAAATGTGTACATTTAAATATATATATATATATATATATATACAACAAAAGCAACATATATATGTACATTGAAAATTAAATAAAATAAGAGTGAATAAAAAAATAAACGAAGACAAAAGCAAACAGAAGCAAGAAAAAGTGTTAAAAACACTACACCATAGATTGGCTATTGCAACGTTCACCGGAAAAATTTCTCAAAAATCATTGCTATTTAGTGATAAGTTTTGACAAATTTATAAATATTATAACGTTTTTTAAAATCGTTACAATTGTATTTAATTCATGCAAAAGTTGAATTATATTGCAATGAATATAAGTAAACGTTACCATTACTTTCAAATTTTTTGGGACAATTTTAGCGGGCTTGTTAAAAAATAAGCGGGCTTCCAATTTTCTTTGCCCGGCTATCTAAAACACTAAAACAGGGGCTTGACATTTGACTAAAATAAAAACAGAACACAAACACAATATAACAGCGAGAGAGAAAGAGAGGCAAGGCGAGAGAGACAAGGAGAGAGAACTCAAAACTCAAGCTCGAAGATTCAAGATCGAAGAACAGTTAAACTAGAACCCTGAAGCTCGAAACATGTATCTTCTTTCCCCAAATCAATTTTAAAATATGCTTTTAGATGAATTTTGCGTGTATCAATTAGGGTTCAATTGTTAATTTGTGCTGGTACTTTTTTTTTGAAATAATTTGTGCTTGTACTTAAATCAATTTGTAGGGTTATTTTTTATTCGTTTATGTTAAATAAGCTTTTACATTGTGATTTTGTTAATATAAATATAGGGATTCGAATTAAATTTGTTAATTAAGGGTCTTAAATTGTAATTTTGTTGTTAGTTTGTGTTTGTATTTTGCTGTAATTTTAAATGTTTTTGCCGTTCCCCTTGGGTTTGTAATTTTATGTTAGTTTGTGTTTATATTTTTCTTGTTGTTTGTGTTATGTTTTGTATTAATTGTGTTTGAATTTTTTTTCTTTTTTAAATTGGAATTTTGTTTATATGCTTTATGTTGTAGCTCAGATGATATAATATTTGGTCCTGATTTCCCTCAATCATTGTACTGCCATCTCCTGTGTGGACTGATTAATCGCTACGATATTTAAAGCATCCTACTGAAGTAATTAGATGATTCCAATATAAAGCTAACACTTGCAATGTAAAGTTTATACCTGTTTTTGAATTTTTTACGATTCTCTTACTGCAAACAAACCCATGTGATATTAGCAGATGAGATGGGACTTGGTAAGTGTTCGCGTGGAGTTGTTTTGTACTTCCTTGAGGCTTGTACTAATTTTGTTTATGTTTGTGCAGGGAAAACGATACAAAGTATTGCATTCTTAGCTTTTCTTTTTGAGGAAAATATATCTCCGCATATAGTAGTGGCACCCCTATCTACACTGCGGAACTGGGAAGGTGAATTTGCCACATGGGCTCCCCAAATGAGTGTTGTATTTGTGCAAGCAAGCAAAAACACCCTTATCTTGCTATTAATTTTCTGTTTTGCACTGATTATTCCTTTTTTATTTGCAGAACCATTTGGATGAACTTTTCAAGCTTATGCATTTCCTTGATGCGGGAAAGGTTAGATTAAACACATTTTCACGTGTATAATATAAGCAGAAAATCCATTTGCATATGTAGAAGTTCTAGGTAAATATGAAGTACTTGCTCTCAATCTTTTCCCTGTCAAATTATTGCAGTTCGAAAGTCTAGAGGAGTTTCAAGAGGAGATTAAGGATATCAAACAAGAAGAGCAGATATCAAAGCTTCACAAAATGTTGGCACCTCAAGAGGAGATTAAGGATATCAAACAAGAAGGGCACTTATTAACTTTCCCAAATATGGTTTCTGTTATTGGTGTAATGTTTAATTAGTATATGTTCCAGTTGTACCAAATGTCTATGCTTTGATGCTACATTTTTTCCCATTGTTGATTCCTGATGACTTTAAATATATGGCGTATCTTGCAATATGTGCAGCCTCTGAAGAATTTTTGGAACTTACTAAAAGTGCACTATTAGCGGCTTTAGAAGGTTATTGGTTTATATGATGTGCATTCTGGAGGACCCCACCATGGTTCAGTTCGAATGATGAAAAGCCATCTAATGGAAAATAGAGATCACTAGATCAGGTATAACCATTTAGGAATAAGTAAAGTTGTTCATCCTGTATTTTCTTAAAGTACTTAGTTTAATGTCTTGCTCCTGATTATTAATCAGGGAAATCTTCTAAATTGAATCTGAAAAGGGTTGGAGCTTATATACACTGGTCAGAAAATATATGGCAGGGATGCACTAGATATTGGTATGTTTTACATTCAGATTTTTATTTTAGTTGCAGATGCATCATGATCCTGAGTTGTTATAATAAATAAAATGATTTTCAAGCCTTATTAATCATTGTGTACCTGCTGGCGAAGCTCACTTAAAGGCTCTTGAAGTCGCTCAAGCTATTAGACAGAAGGTACAGGTCTAGAACTACAACACATGATATTTAGTACTTCCAAAGATCCTGGCATGCATGAATATTTCACTGGCAGGATTAGATGAGTTTTTTTTAGTGGCTAATATTGGATGACCAGCTTGCTAACTTACATTGGCTTTCATTTACAGAAATCAATAGTTCCTGCAGATCTTTATAAAGCTGTGCGTGATTCACAACTTATAGGAATGTCAGGTTACACAAAAGAGGTACTCTTTTTAATTATTGAACATTTCTTTCCTTTTATTGTACCTTAAATATAGATGCATGTCAGGCCGCTTGACTTTTATAACAGTTTTTTTTTACTGCATAAGTAGTTGCTGCTGTTGTTGATGGCCTAAAGACCTGGGAGTTGCTGAAAGGAAGGCCACAAAATGTATACCATATACTGAGAAGTGGAGCTGCCATCTATCTCTAGATTTCCTCTGTTTACGTTGATCGCAGAGCATGTTGTTTGTAAAAATATTCCTGTAATAAGTAAGAAGATGAGGGCGATGAAGATGATGAGAATGGAGAAGAAGTGGATGCAGATGGAGAAGAAGCTACCACATGATAACCTTATGTTTAAATTATATGTTAGTAGTTGCCTTGCTTTATCATTTCTGTATAATTAGTAGTGCAATCAAGTGTATGCGTCTTAGTCGGTTTGTTAACTAATTAAGTGTAATGATGCTACTTTTGAACTATTGGTAATTAGTACTCCCTCCGTTCCTTAATGTTTTTCCTGTTTTGACTGGACACGTTTGCCAACGCACACTTTTGATCGTTAATATCTTGAATTTCGTACTAGTATTAAATATAAAAATTTCACTGTATTAAAGTACTCATAAATACGAATCTAACAAGATCACTCATGACTATATTTAATCTTATAGATTAGACGTAAATTAGTAATTTGTCTCATGTTATGAACAATCCCGACATTTCAAATAAGAACAACAAAAAGAGACAGAGGGAGTAGTTTCTATGAAATGATATTGATGTTTGGTTTTGCTTGGATTTGTGGCTTTTTATGCCTGGCTAGTTCTATTTTCAAAGGGAATCATTCATTTTCATTTTTATAAATTGTTGCAATTGAGTCCAAATATGTTGCAAATAAACATTACAATAGCTATAAAATTATTGCAATAAGGGTATAAACTGTTGCAATTAGTCTAACAAATTCATTGCAATTGGACTAATTTTTGTTGCCTTAAAGTGATTTGCTTGCCAACCATTTGCTACTGCAATGATTTTTAAATGTTGCTAAAGACTATAAAATGTTGCTACATGCTTTTATTGCAATGATTTTTAAATGTTGCTATATGGTACTCAAATCGTTGCTAAATCGATCTATTGCAACGGGGTCAGATGCAACGCTGAATTTTTTCACATTCGTTGCAATAGAGTCTACTGCAACGAATATTGGCCTTAAGGCAATGTATTTGTGGTGTTGCAATATGTGATCTATGGTGTAGTGAAACTTGGTGATAAAATTTGATCATTAGATGCAATGATTGTATATATATCTATATATATTTCTATTTTGAATATGTAAATTTGAATTTTTTTCCCATACAAATTCAAAAACCTTTTCAATTTCGAAGATGTTAATGTTAAAAAAAGAAAGTTCTGAAATATAAAATTTCCTTTTTTATTAATTATATATATATATATATATATTACTTCTTCTTTCCAACAAATTTGAAAACCTTTCCTATTTCGAAGATGTTAATGTTAAAAAAGGAAGTTGCGATTTCTTTTCTGAAAAATAGGGCCTAAAGAAGGAAGTTTTGATTTCAATTATTTAAAATAAAGAAGATCTAGAAAAATAGATATATATTCCTACAAATTTTAATGTATAGACAATGTGGCATCCCATAGTCCGGGGTACAGATTTAGGGCCACTAATCACAATCCACACAACACATACCTGGATGTAAACATAATATAATTATAAAATACCCCTGATCCAAGACCGCGTACAGGTTAGTGTATGAAACAAATTACCAAATTTAATTATTACAATCCAATCTCAGAATAACTTTATTATACAAATTGATAACCACTAAGTTCGTCTACCGAACTAGTAAACCAACCTTTGACAAGCTCAAATCACTACCAGGCGAAACCAACAACTCGAACGTCACCTCTCGCCGTTGGAGCAGGAAAACTTATCAACCACAAGGTCCACTAATCTCCTCTATTAACTGAAAAAAATAAAATAAACAACAAGCAAGAGTGAGCCAACAATGCTCAGCAAGTGTAAACTGTGATAGCAATATCAAGAACAATATAGGTTCTGATCATCAAGAATAATCATCATATGGTATGAAAGAAATCAGCCGAAGAAATTAAATATCGTAACTCCAAAATGAGTCAACAAGGCTCCGCTGGAATAAAATACATCAACAAGGAGAACTGATAAAAGTTCTGATAATCAAAGATAATCATCCTAGGCTTCAAAGGAATCAAGCTTTAAAGCAACTTAACCTCAATGTGTAGATTAGAATTGGATTTTTATATATTTAAAAAAAATGGACTTAGGCGGCTGATCAGACCCGCACTAACACTGGACAATGCACACAGCAAAGTCCCTCAAAATGGATCCACGGCACACATTGGCCTCAACTTTTGACCATTAAACCGGTCTCCCCAAAGGGACTCCTCTGACCATAAATATGGTCTTCCTGAAGGGACATCTGTTGACCATTATTATGGTCTCCCCGAAGGGACTCCTCTGAAAACATTCCAATTCTAAATTCAACGCACTAGGTGTCGGAACTGTTAGTTACAGAGGCATGCCTGTATACATCTAATAACAAGCCTAATTGTTTGTAATGCTTTGCATTACTTACTTGACCTCTTAACTGAGGGAACCTCTAGTTGTAGAGTTTCTGTTTGTATTGTACTTGTAATAGGCATCAAATCCTAGTTGTGTAACTGTACAAATAGAGTCTAGAATAATGCTTGAAAGAAGTTCCATGGTTCATGCCTCAAGCAAGGAGTTAAAGACTGCCAAATAATCACAGTTGGGATTTGAAGAAATGAAGAATTTGCCTAAGTACCAATTCGAGAAGTATATTTGTCTATTCGAGAAGTCCAGCATTCGAGAAGTCAGAGATTCGATATCTCAAGACACTATTCGATATCTCTGAATACACTGTTCGATATCTCATTCGATATCTCAGGGATTCGATATGTCTACTACTCTATTCGAGATCTCAAGAAGTCAACAAGTCAAGATGGTATTCGAGTTCTCAAAGAGTCAACAAGTCAAAGTTCCATTCGATATCTCAAAGACTCAGAAAGCTATTCGACAACTCGAGGATTCGATAAGTCAAATGCTCTATTCGACAACTCAAGGAATCCTGATGGAAAAGAGCTATTCGAGAAGTGGTTCGATATGTCACTATAACAGTATTCGAGAACTCAGAGTTATCGATCAAGTCAATTCTAGTTCTCGAATCACTTACTTAGTCACTTCTCGAATACATTCTTGGAGACAAAATACTGAAGAAATTGTACAAGTCAGAAACCTGCAACAAGCCAATGCACTTTATGGACCACAACCTGTAACGTGCTCTGGAAAGCCTACAAGGAAGCTTGGAGAGATATAGAAGAGACAAGGAGCTAAAGAAGTGGATCTAAACAGGCTTTGCAAAGTCAAATCTGTAACCGTTTGGACACTTACTCAAAAAGGATAGACAGACTAGAAAGTAATGTGTTTTAGCTCCTTATTTGTAGTATGCAGGCTGTATCCATGTTCTATAAGGACACAGCCTCACTTCATAACTTAGTAACTTTGTGAGTCAAGTTTTTCATACACTGTAAGCTATATCTCTCTGAGAAAAACGAAGCTGAGAATACTACCATTTGTATTCACAGATTGTAGCAACCTTTATCTAATATACATTAGATTAAAGTGATATTGTGTCTTGTGTTGTTTACTTATCCGCACCTTAATTTCTGCACACACAGGCACTTATCTGCTACACAGACTCAATCCAAGAAAAGTTCAAGAATCCATTCACCCCCCCCTCTGTATTCTTTTACCGTGTTCAATACTCAACAAGTGGTATCAGAGCGGGCTGTTTATTCAAAAACAGAGAAACGATCATGAGTTCGAATACACCAAAGACTACAGGAACGGTGAAGGTCCCTAAGTTTGATAAAGAAAACTTCAACCTCTGGAAGATAAAGATGATGTTGTTCATCAAAGCCTCTCATCCCTTGTATCCTGAGATTCTCAAGAATGGTCCTTTTGTTCCACAACAAGAGATACCAGAGAAGACTGTTGGAACCATAACAATCCCTAGAGCTTATGAGGCCAAGGATCCATCAAAGTGGACAGAGTCAGAAAGGGAGAAGGTTGCTCTTGACAGCCACCTCATGTTGCTCATCATTGATTCCATGGATATGTCAATGTTTGCAAACATTGCATCATGCACGTCTGCTAAAGAGATGTGGGATCACATTGAGGTGTTGTGTGAAGGGACTGATGAGGTTAAAGAAAACAGGAAACAGATATTGGTCACACAGTATGAAGCTTTCATGGCACAGCCCAAGGAAAGCATCACTGAGATGTTTGAAAGGTTTCACAAGCTAGTTACTGAGTTGCAGATGAATGGAAAGGTTTACAGCACCAAGGAGTTAAATATGAAATTTCTGTTGTCTTCACCAAATCATCTGGAGCAAAGAGTCATTTCCCTTAGAGAGAGAGATTTGAACAAAGTCACCTATGATGTACTCTATGGAGTCCTAAAGACTCATGAACTTGAGTTGCTTCAGAAGAGGGCTATCCAAGCAAACCAAGGTAGGATGATAAACACATCATGTGCCTTGATTGTCAACAAATCCATCCTGGACCTAGAAGCATCTACAAGCCAACTAAGGATAGAGGAGGTGGCAGATGATGAAGAAACTGAAGCTGGGGTGAGTGAACCTGTTGAGGAAAAGGAGGAAGAAGAAGAGGAGTTTTACACTCTGGAAGAACTTGATGGGATGGAAAATACTTCATATGCTTTCATGGCCAGAAAATTTCCAAACATCAGATTTAAAAGAAATCAACCCTTCAAACCCAAAACTCAAAACCATTCAGCCAACAAGAACAAGGCACCTGTGAAACCAAACAGAAATAAGTTCAAAACCGGTTATGTGGATAGGTCATCTGTAAGGTGTTATAGATGCAATGACCTAGGGCATTTTGCCAGTGAATGCAAGAAGCCTAAAAAGAAGGATAGAGATTATCTTGAGCTAGAAGCTAAGTATGAGGCCCTTCTGAAAAAGCAGACACATGGTAAGGCCTACATAGCTGAAGGGAAGTGTTGGGATGATTCTGAGAGTGATGAAGAGGAACAAGAATTCTGCAATTATGCCTTGATGGCCAACTCCAAGGATGACTCATCTTCATCTGATTCTCAGGTACCATCTCTCACTACTATAGACATGTCTGTTTCTGAATACAAATCCATGATTGAACAATTATCTGTTGAAATGTTTAATATTCATACTAGTATGACTGCTGCTAATGAGGAGATTGCTAAACTGTCTACTAGAAATGAAGTATTAACCAAAAAGAATGAGGAACTTGAGCTAACTGCTATGCAAGTAGAAAACCTTAAGAAAGAAGTTGAATATTTGGAGAACAAGGTTCTATGTGCTAGTCAAGTAGAGAAGGCTCTTAGGGATGAATTAGCTGAGAATGAATTCAAACTTAAAACTTTCAAGAAATCATCTGGTTTAGTGCAATCCTACTGTGAGAAAATTGAAGCTAAACCTAAAGCAGCTATTGGACTTGACTATGACTCTCTCACACAAAGGAAAGGCTATGCTGTCATCGAAGAGGACACAGCTGTTCATGAGAAAGTGCCTCACATTTTGAGAAAAACTGAAAATCCAATTTTTAAGGAATCAACATTTGAAATTGATGAGGATGCCTTACTCATCAAGCAAATGTTGAATGATGAGGATGAGGCACAATCTAGTGAACAGCAAGCATCCTCTAAGGGTGAGAGTGCCAAGTCAAAGACCAAGAAGCCAGTAGTCGATAGGCCAAGACCTAAGAAGTTTGTTAAGTTTGTATCAGCTGGGAAGAGTGAATCAGAAAAGGAAGTGACTAAAAAGAAACAGAACAGAAATGGAAAGTTAGGGATTAACAAGGATAACAACTATGCTTATATGCCTAATGCCCCTAGGAAAACTTGTCAGAACTGTTTCAGTACCAACCATCTAACTCATGCATGCAAGAAACCTGTTGGTAGTGTGTCTAAACCTTTCTATGATTGTTCTGTGCCTCTAAGACATAGAGATGCACCCTTCTGTGATAAATTTGACTGTATGCCATGCAATATGAATGTTATGACTAGTTGTTTTAATTTAAGAAGACAGTTCATTGATGGTTGTATCAGTCACAATTCTCACACACACTACACAAGGTCAAAGTCTTCAAGTCCTCCTAAAGCTAGGAAGGTACCTTTGTCACCTAAGTCTGAAACCTCAGGTTCTAAGACTTCCAACAGTGACAAGAAGACTGACACTAAGAAAGTTAACAAGCATGTTGTTTATGATAAAACTGTCTCTAAGTCACATGGACCCAAACTTGTTTGGGTACCAAAGGAAAAGTAATACCTTTGTGTTTGCAGGGCAAAGAAAGTGAGAAGAAGGTCATGTGGATTTTGGACAGTGGATGCTCAAATCATATGACTGGTGATATGGCCCTGCTATCACAGTATGAGGAAAAGGCTGGCCCAATGGTTGCTTTTGGAGATGACAGCATGGGTAACACATTGGGATATGGCAAGCTGAAAGTTGGAAATGTCATCATTGAAGATGTAGCACTAGTCAAGGGGCTCAAGCATAATCTGTTAAGTGTTGGTCAGTTTACTGATAGAGGATTCAAAGTGAATTTTGACAAAGATGAATGTTTGATCACCCACAAGAAGACTGGTGATTTTGCTCTATCTGGAGTAAGGAAGGGAAGCCTGTTTGTAGCCAATATGGACTCTGCAAACAAGGACAAAATTTGTTGCTTTTACTCAAAAGCATCAAATGAAGATTGTTGGCTGTGGCACAAGAAACTATCACACCTGAACTTTAAGGCCATTAATTCTCTAGTCAAAAGAGAGTTAGTGAGAGGCATGCCCACACTTGAATTCTGCCAAGAAGGAGTGTGTGAGGCTTGTCAAAAAGGAAAAATGAAGAGATCAAGCCACAAGTCAAAGACAGTGACATCTGTAACCAAGCCACTACAACTTATCCATATGGATTTGTTTGGGCCTGTTAACATAATGTCACTTGGAAGAAAGAAGTATGCCCTGGTAATGGTTGATGATTTTTCAAGGTATACATGGGTAGAATTTCTGGCATCAAAAGATGAGGCTCCACAAGTAATCATTGAGCATATAAAGAAAGTTGACAAGGAAGCAAAGGCAAACGATGCAAGTGTGATTGCATTGAGGAGTGATAATGGAACAGAGTTCAGAAATGCCACACTTGAAGCATTCTGCAAAGAGAATGGCATTTCTCAGCAATTCTCAGCTCCAAGGACTCCACAACAAAATGGAGTTGTTGAGAGAAAGAATAGAACTCTAATTGAGGCTGCTAGAACAATGTTACTTGATGCAAAAATGCCCACATGTTTTTGGGCTGAGGCTGTGAGCACTGCATGCTATATTCAGAACAGAACCCTCATCAACAAAAACACTGGAAAGACTCCTTACAACTTGATGACTGGAAAGAAGCCTACACTGAAGTATATTCATACTTTTGGAAGCAAATGCTTTGTACTTAAGGACAATTCTGAATATGTTGGAAAGTTTGATGCAAAAGCATTTGAAGGAATTTTTCTTGGCTATTCTATGGAAAGAATTGCATACAAGGTTTATGTCATCAGTCAAAAGAAAGTTATGGAAAGCACAGATGTAACATTTGATGACAGCAAACTACCTGGACTAGAAGAAGCCAATGATGAAGACAAAGATCCATTGAAGTTTGATAATCTAGATGATTCTGATGAAGAGACTGAAACTAGAGTTGAAACTCAAGTTCAACAAACTCAAGTGAATAATGATACAAGAGAAGAATTTGTGCCAATCAATAGTGAAGAAACAAGCATCCAAGACACACCTGTGAGTAATGGCAACTTCACAGGGGGAGGAAATGAGGATGATCATGATGAGGATGATGAAGCAACATCAAGGATGAGAAATCAGGCTGAACACTCAAGGAAATGGGATAGATCACACACTGCAGAGCAAATCATTGGAGATCCTAATGCAGGAGTAAGGACTAGGAGAGCAACTCAAAATGAGTGCCTCTATGGATGTTTTCTATCACAAGTTGAGCCTAAGAAACTTGATGATGCATTGTTGGATCCAGATTGGATTATTGCCACGCAAGAGGAGCTGAATCAATTTGAAAGGAACAAAGTATGGGAACTTGTGCCTGCACCAAAGAATAGAACCATTGTTGGAACAAAATGGGTTCTGAAGAATAAGATGGATGAAGATGGTGTAATAATAAGAAACAAAGCAAGGCTGGTTGCAAAAGGATACTCTCAACAGGAAGGCATTGATTATGATGAGACATTTGCCCCTGTTGCTAGATTGGAAGCCATTAGAATATTCTTGGCATTTGCTGCTCATTCAAACTTTAAAGTTTATCAAATGGATGTCAAGAGTGCATTTCTAAATGGAGAGTTGGAAGAAGAGGTTTATGTGCAACAACCACCTGGCTTTGAGGATCCACATTTCCCAGAATTTGTCTACAGATTGCTTAAGGCACTGTATGGACTTAAGCAAGCTCCAAGAGCATGGTATGATACTCTATCACAATTTCTTCTTGAAAATCAATTCACTCAAGGCACATTGGACAAGACACTGTTTTACAAGAAGCATGGTGATGATATGATCCTAGTTCAAATCTATGTGGATGATATCATTTTTGGTTCTACAAATGAGAAACTGTGTGAGAAATTCTCTAAACTCATGCAGAGCAGATATGAGATGAGTATGATGGGAGAGTTGACATTCTTTCTAGGGTTGCAAGTCAGTCAAAGGAAGGATGGTATCTTTATCAGTCAAACCAAGTACATCAAGGATTTATTGAAAAAGTTTGACTTGGAAGATTGTTCACCTGCCAAGACACCCATGGCCACTGCCACTAAATTGGATGAAGATGCTAAAGGCAAGAGAGTAGATATCTCAGTCTACAGAGGCATGGTTGGTTCTCTACTCTACCTCACTGCAAGTAGGCCAGACATCATGTTTGCTACATGCTTGTGTGCAAGGTTTCAATCAAATCCAAAGGAATCACATTTGATTGCAATAAAAAGGATCTTTAGATATCTGAAGGGCACTCCTAACTTGGGATTATGGTACCCTAAGGACACAGGGTTCAATCTAGTTGGCTACTCTGATGCTGATTATGCTGGATGCAGAGTGGATAGGAAAAGCACCTCAGGAAGCTGCCAGTTTCTTGGACAAAGGTTAGTTTCTTGGTATAGCTAGAAGCAACAATCTGTGTCAACTTCTACAGCTGAGGCTGAATACATAGCTGCTGGAAGTTGCTGTGCTCAAGTGCTTTGGATTAGAAATCAACTTAGAGATTATGGACTTGTGTTGGAAAGAATTCCAATCATGTGTGACAACACAAGTGCAATCTCTATAGTTGCCAATCCTGTCAATCATTCTAGAACAAAGCACATTGACATCAGATATCATTTCATAAGAGAACATGCAACTAATGGAACCATTGAGTTGCATTATGTCTCTACAGATAAACAACTAGCTGATATATTCACTAAGCCATTAGATGAAGCCACCTTCACAAGGTTGGTAAGTGAGATTGGAATGCTGAATTCTTCAGATTCTGGCTAAGTGAATACATCATCTAGATTGTTGCAGCAGTAAACACTTACTTTATCTAAATCCTCAATATTTTTGAAGTAAGTGTTGGCTGAAATATGATTTATAAATATTTCAAATCTGTTGCATATGTTGAAAATCATATTTTTATTAACTCAAAATTTCTATGAAATTTTGAGAAAATCACTATTTGATTTGCTAGGATATTTTTCAATGAATATGTCTGGTAAATTTTTACAAGATAGTGAAAATCAAATTTTTATGAGTGATGGGTATAGTTCGATAAGTCAGACTTCTCGAATGATTCACTATTCGACATCTCTAATAAGTCTCATTAGAGTACTCTTGAGTTCTCGAATAGAGTCTTTCTGAGATATCGAATAGAGGAATTCTAGACTTCTCGAATATAGTAACTGAGTTCTCGAATGATTAAGTTCTCGAACACTATATTTGAGTTCTCGAATCATTTGAAAAGGCTGAATTCTCGCTGAATTTTAACCGATTTTGGATTTTTATCTAAAAATTTAATTCACTCATAAAAACACATTTTATTTAATTTAGAATTATTTCTAAGTTAGATAACTGCCAGCTGTGAGTTTCTATCTGCTTGAGTTATCGATTAAGCCATTCTTGACTTCTCGAATAGTTGTTTTCTACTTCTCGAATGCCTGACTTGTCGATACAAAACAGTCTGCTAATCGACAATTCAAGTACTTCATACTTATACAATCTCACATCTATTCGATTCATTTCATTCGATTTCTCAAGCATCTACACTCTCTAAACCCCTGAAACCCTAGCTACGAAAAGCCAAATTTCTTCTTCAACCTTCAATTTCTTTTCTCTCTTCTACACGGATGACAACAGTAAAGTTCAACACCAACTTCATCGCTCTCACTAGTGATGTTGAAGCACCCAATGCAAATTTCAAGTGCTTTGTGAAATGGATGGCTGAGTCATATATCAAGGATGCACTCTCTGCCAACCCAACTCTGTATCTCGATATTCTGGAACAATTCTGGAGTACTGCTATTGTGGAGGTTGTAGCCCTGGAAAACGCAATCACTTCCTATGTCATCTACTGCAAGGTTCAAGATAAGGAAATCACTATCACTACTGCAGACATGAACCAAGCACTAGGACTACAACAAGAGTCATTTGACAGAATGGCCACTAACGCAGAGTTGGAGGAATTCTTTGAGTTCATAAACTACTCAGATGGGATTAACCTTGGAAAGCTGAACAGAAAGAATCTGAGAAAGGAGTGGAGCTATGTGTTTGCAACTCTTCTCCAAGTCTTCACTGCCAGGAAATCAAGCTTTGATCAAATCAGTGCACCTGTGCAGCAAATTGGATATGCTTTGGCCTATGGAAAGAAGATAGATGTTGGCCAAATCATACTTCAAGAATTATATGGGAGACTTGGTAAGAACACAACCAAGAGAGGTACTGATATTTTCTTCCCTCGCTTTATTCAATCTGTACTTAATTATAAAAATGCTTCATTGATTGAATTGCCTGGGATTGATAAAAATAAAATAGGCTATCCTAAGTCCATGACCAAACTCATTTTTGGTAACTTGGAAACTAGGAATGATGTGGATGTAAGACTGAACATAACTCCCCATATGGAGAGTTTGTTTAGGACTTACCCCCACAACATGCCAACATTTGATGCAAAATCTAAGTTAGCACAGCCCAAGCAAGTAGAACAAAATGCTAACCCAGGGCCTGCTAACCAACCCTCTCAACCAAACACTCTACCTCTTACTGAGCCAACTGCATCATCCTCTCAAAAGGGTGATGTTAGTAAAAAGAAGAGAAAGGAAGTAATGTCTGCACCTTTAAATATCTTGTCTGAAGCAGCATTAGCTGTTGAATTAGGTCTAGGAAGTGAGGAATCTGAGTTACCCTTGCACAGAACAAAGAAGAAGAAAACTAAGACCACCTCTTCAGTCACACAAATGGCTGAAGTTGTAAAATCAGGGGCACACAGCTCACTAGGTGTATCCTCTCAACAGGGTGCACCTATAGAATCAAGCATTCTCCCCAATGCACCCTCTTGTATAGAGTCAGCACATGGGAGTGATAAGGCTGGCACAACACTGAGTGGAGAGCACATCACTTTTGAAACTCCCTCTATCTCTCAGGGGGAGTTGCCAAAATCTACTCTAAAACACACTTCTCTTCCAGAATCTATCTCTGAAATTTCTTTGGAACCTGCAACTCAGACAACTGAGATGCAAGGTATTGATCATCAAGAATTCTTTTCTCTTGATGAGCCAATAATTTCAAGTGACTTAGTGCATGACACTTTGTTCACCACTCAGAACCCACATTTAGATGGTGAGGGAATGCATGCTGAGGCATATCCTAATGACACCATCACAAACACAGAGGTTCCCCTAGTTTTTACTAGAGACTCTGTGCCTGTGTCAACTGCTGGTGTAATTCATCCCACTTCTGTGGTGACACCAGTAGTAGAGTCAATCCATCCGGTTACAGAAGTTGCATCTGTAACTGAGGAGACTAGCTTGCCTAGCTCTAGCTCTGACTTCATGTCAACATGGCTGAAGCCTGTGCAACATGACAGTGCTTCAGGATCAGGGTCTGTTCCACAACAATTGACGGTTGAAGCACTTCAAAGCTTAATTGTGGATCAGATTCCTGAGTTCACAAAGATTGCTCAGCACCTTCTCACTGCAGACATGCCCAATCCAGACTATGAGGCTATTCTGTTATGCCATAGGGATGATGTGGAAGTGCAGAAGTCAAAGATCATTGATGATGCTGAGAGAGATGGCAACATAGATGCCTGGTTGCAAGGAAAATATGATATTACTCTCGATGAAGCACTTCAGTATCTCAGGGAGGAATACATCACTTCACTGGGCTCCAATGCCAAATCCCTGTCACCTGGTGAAGTGTATGAAGCTGTAAATGACTCCTACAAGGGTTTCCTCAAGGCTGCACACTATCTTGGCAAGGGAGTCAAAACTGAAGTCAACAGGGTGTGTGATAAGACAGCCACTTCAGTAGCAGAAGTCAAGAGGGCCTTTGATGCTAAATTTCCTCAATTGGACAGTGTGTTCAAGGACATCAAACACTGCAACTCTACCTGCACTCAGGTGGACAATGGGCTGGCTATGCTAAAAGATGCTGTCACAGGTCTGGGGCATCAATTTCAGAATCTATCTGACCAGACTATAGATGCCAATGCCATGCTGAGGATAATGTTCAAAAATCTTTATGGAGATAGACTAGTGACTGATGTCCCTGTGCATGAATTGTCTAAATATGAAGTGAAGAGGCTGCAGGATCAATCTTTATCTGGCTTCAAGGCCAATGAGTTATTCACTAAGGTCAACACTCTTGAGCAGGAGGTAGCTACTCTCACCAAGACCAATGCTCATCTCACAGAAAAGGTTGCATTGCTAAATGATCAGTTGGACACTCATGCATCCACCACAGCTGATGTCCTTCTGCATCAACAATCCATGTTAGCTGCAATGATGAAGCATATGGGTCTCCCTCTACCTGATGAATCTTCACTCCCAAAGGACATTTCTACAGCCTCTGTGCCTGACAACAAGCCTAAGGGGGAGAAGAAGGCTAGGAACTCAAATTCAAAGGGGGAGACAAAGGGAGAGAAAGGCATAATAATCAAAGAGGGTGGTCAACAAAGGGCTTCTAAGTCTCTAGCAAATGTGCCTGGCAAGGGAAAAGCCAAAGTAGATGAGCCTCCATCTATCTTGCCAGTTGTCACCTTACCAACTGTGCACATCACTACTCCTGGAGGACAAAAGCAATCCATAACTACCACAGTGGTTGCAGGGAGTATGCCATCTGACAAACCTCCAATCTCTATATCTGAGAGTGCCAAGCCTGTAGAAGTCAAAGTTGTTACTGAGGCCAAGCTACAAGAAGTTGCTAACTCCAATGACTATCATGATAAAGCCTTCTTGGAGTTTCTGAAAGCCATAAGGGAACAGGTTGGTGACACTCAGTTTTATCTGAGGGAGGTGAAGAAGCAGATAGACTACATCACTGTCATCCCCAAGAAAGTCAACAATATATGGGTCAAGGAGATAGTGATGGTTTCCAAACTAAAGATATGGCATCTAACATACCAGACTCTACAAGACCTAAAGCACTCAGAGATAGATGCCATACTTGAGATCATTGAGAAGAAAAATGAGAACAGCAAGAGTCTGTTTGATGATTTGAGGAATGGTCAACCTACAAGGCTACCAGAAGTGATCAAGAAGCCATGGACAATTATTTATCAGTCTGGTACCAGAATTGAAGATATCAAGCAATTGGTCATTCCTCATGATCTCACCTCCAGAAATCACAGACTGATCATTGCTATCATTGATCAATTACAGAAGAAGGTTGGAGCCAGAAATGCTGAAGAAATTGAGGCACTGCATATCCTCAGAACCTATATTGCAACTGGTGAAATTCCAGAGATGGCTCAACCTAGGAGAAATAAGGATGATGATTCTGAAGACAAAGGTGATGGGAGGAGAAGACATCACAGGAGAGATAAGGGTGATGAAGATAAGAAGAAAAAGGGGGACAAGGATGAAAAGGATGATGATGACCAGGGTAAAACATATGTGAGAAAGAGTGGAAGACAGCAAGCCTTAGGCAATGCTAGCAGTAATCTCACCACAACACAAGACTCTAAGTCTAGGGTGAATACTGTTAGTAGTGACCTAGCAAAATCTACATCTATGGCTTCTGCAACTGTCTTACCATCTCAAGAAAAGAAGAAGATTCAAGTCAAGAAACCATGTGTATGTTTCAGAAAGCAATCTGCTAATGGAATACTACTATGGTCTACCAACCAAGGTCAAAGATTTCTGCCAAGCAACCATGTCAAGAGGATAAAATTTAAACATGCTGCAAGGAGAGTGAAGCTATCCAAATCTAGAGCCCTAACAATCATTCCAGGATTAAAGCTCCAGCCACTTGATGAAGACTTTGATGAAGAGCAACTGCTATTTCTAAGAGCTCAAAAGATATGCTATGCTGCAATTGTGGATGACCACCTTGTAATCAAGTACACTGATGGGAAAGAAATGAAATTCAAACAAGGGGGTTGTCAACATTGGGGTAAATTGTATGAGATAGAAAGAATCATTGCATTGCTGGATTCTAAGGACAAGGTGGAGAAAGTATGGAAGCTGGAATTGATTGACTTTGTGAAAATGAAGAAAGAATATGCTGAGAAGATAAGGAAGGGCTGCTATGAGAAATGGTTAGAAAGGGAGAAAGAAATTGATAGACTGGAGATTGAAGCAGAAAAGCTAAGGGCAAAGGGATTGTGTAGAGTTCAGTTTGATCCCTATGTGGTGAAGTATAGGAGGAGAAATGGAGACAATGTCAATATAAGAATGAACCTACTCAGTCACTATCCTGCCAACATTCTGAAGCCAGTGCTTGAAGATTTCAAAAACTCTATTATGATTGAAGAATTGGATGCTATGACAGAAATCATGAGAGCAGTAGATGAGATTGCAAGAAAGGAGAAAGAAAGGAAACAGAAAGCATATGATGATCTACAAGCCAAGGCAATGGAGATGCAATCAAAAGAAAACGGCTAGTACCTCATCATACTGTAAGAAGTATTTATCTTGTAATTTCATTTATGTGTTCAATCAAATCACATACCTGTACTTTTAAAAGTTTTATCTTTAATGTATGTTAGGCTTGTTATCAGACATGAAATTGTGACTAAGGGTCTCACTCACAATTTGGGGGAGATTGTTAGTTACAGAGGCATGCCTGTATACATCTAATAACAAGCCTAATTGTTTGTAATGCTTTGCATTACTTACTTGACCTCTTAACTGAGGGAACCTCTAGTTGTAGAGTTTCTGTTTGTATTGTACTTGTAATAGGCATCAAATCCTAGTTGTGTAACTGTACAAATAGAGTCTAGAATAATGCTTGAAAGAAGTTCCATGGTTCATGCCTCAAGCAAGGAGTTAAAGACTGCCAAATAATCACAGTTGGGATTTGAAGAAATGAAGAATTTGCCTAAGTACCAATTCGAGAAGTATATTTGTCTATTCGAGAAGTCCAGCATTCGAGAAGTCAGAGATTCGATATCTCAAGACACTATTCGATATCTCTGAATACACTGTTCGATATCTCATTCGATATCTCAGGGATTCGATATGTCTACTACTCTATTCGAGATCTCAAGAAGTCAACAAGTCAAGATGGTATTCGAGTTCTCAAAGAGTCAACAAGTCAAAGTTCCATTCGATATCTCAAAGACTCAGAAAGCTATTCGACAACTCGAGGATTCGATAAGTCAAATGCTCTATTCGACAACTCAAGGAATCCTGATGGAAAAGAGCTATTCGAGAAGTGGTTCGATATGTCACTATAACAGTATTCGAGAACTCAGAGTTATCGATCAAGTCAATTCTAGTTCTCGAATCACTTACTTAGTCACTTCTCGAATACATTCTTGGAGACAAAATACTGAAGAAATTGTACAAGTCAGAAACCTGCAACAAGCCAATGCACTTTATGGACCACAACCTGTAACGTGCTCTGGAAAGCCTACAAGGAAGCTTGGAGAGATATAGAAGAGACAAGGAGCTAAAGAAGTGGATCTAAACAGGCTTTGCAAAGTCAAATCTGTAACCGTTTGGACACTTACTCAAAAAGGATAGACAGACTAGAAAGTAATGTGTTTTAGCTCCTTATTTGTAGTAAGCAGGCTGTATCCATGTTCTATAAGGACACAGCCTCACTTCATAACTTAGTAACTTTGTGAGTCAAGTTTTTCATACACTGTAAGCTATATCTCTCTGAGAAAAACGAAGCTGAGAATACTACCATTTGTATTCACAGATTGTAGCAACCTTTATCTAATATACATTAGATTAAAGTGATATTGTGTCTTGTGTTGTTTACTTATCCGCACCTTAATTTCTGCACACACAGGCACTTATCTGCTACACAGACTCAATCCAAGAAAAGTTCAAGAATCCATTCACCCCCCCCCCTCTGTATTCTTTTACCGTGTTCAATACTCAACAGGAACAATCAACAACCTCTGTCAATCAAACAATCTGGAAAACTCACGTTCCAGAACAACAACTCAAGATCCAAGAATCAATGAAGAATTCAAGATCAACATGTGTCGACAAGTTCGACACGATAATTGGGTAATAATTAAAGAATAATAACCTCAAAGGGTATCGACGAGTTCGATACAATAAATAGGTGACAATTGAATACACAACAATAACAAAAAGTATCGACAAGTTCGATACGAATAATTGGGGTCATAACATCATTAAATGAATCAACAAAAGAATTTACTAGCAACATGATTAACAACAACTGGGATATACGACAAAACAAGGATATAGTCAAGTGCTAAACATTTAATAAATTTCTTCAACATCTTGAAAAGTTTGGACTAAATTGGGTAAGTTAAGTGGTTCAAAATGAACATTTTTAAGATAAGTCCATGATAATTAATTGTAAATCAATTTGAAGAAAACATCCCTTAAAGAGGGTCCATCGGGTAAAATATGTTAAAATCAGAAATTATGCTAAAAGGTTTTTATAAGGGTTTAAAATCTTGGGTTTCTTCTATTTTAGAACATCTCTTAAATACTTTTGAAGAAACATAAAAGGAATAGTACTCTATTGAGGAATCCAACAACAAATCATAATTTAAAATATCTTTGAAGAAAATGAATATTTATAAGATCATTTGAAAATTTGCACTTGAGCTATAGGTGGAAATTATAAACAATTGCACGTCATTTGAAGAAGGACGTCACTTTGTAAACATAATTTGACCGACACACTTGATATATGAATAGAACATAATTGCATCACTTGAACAATAAGTGAGGAGCGATAACACTTGCCTCAATACATAGTTCCCAATATCAACATCTCGCTTCGTGATTAACTCCACGTTAGTCTCTACTTCTCTACACGTCGTCCTCTACTCGCTTATACATCTGTCCTTTCCAATAACCATATCCTTCTTGCGCTTCCATCTACACGTGCACTGCTCTTAGCCAGGCCTCCTACTGATACCTACATATGGTAACGCGCTACTTTAGTACAACTCAACCAAAATCTTATTGTCGATCTAATCTACCCATACGCGTCCTATAACGTTGTACAACTTAACACATATAACACATTTTGGTTATACACATAAAATAATTTAGTACAACCAGATGAACCACATAAACACGTATCCCAAATCGATTTACAAATAATTTTTATTACATTACTATAAGAATTACAAAATAATTTTTAACGAAAATCGGACAGCACCTCCTTTGTAAAGTAGACTAGCCGTCGGAAAACAACCAACTCAAATAGCCACTTAAGGCAACAATCAACAACTAGCAAGTCGAACCACACTTACGACAATCTAAGAAATGACAACCCAATTTATAACTACTCCGAATCGAACAATTCAGCACATTAATCCGATCATACAATTCTGAATATAAACTTCCGAATTTAAAACACGAATAAGAAAATTATCTCATAATTGTTAAAATAATTCTTTTTGAATCGAAATTTCATCTTAAAAACTCGAAATCAAGTGATAAATAACCAAGACCATAAACATTCATAATCCAACTTTCAATTTTCTGTGTTAATCGAACCACATATCGAACCACATCAATTTTGAAATCAGGAGACACAAGCATATATAACTGAACATAGCTTCACACAGCTATAGTAGTAACTCACCAACATGCCTCCACCCTTTCTCTCTTACTCGCCATTTCTCACTTCCCCGACTTTTCTTGCTCTGCAACTAGGCACACCACGAATTCACTACACACACCCAGGCCATAAACACCCACCTGCTACACACGTCCGACCGAGACACACCTGCACAGTCTCATCAAACCAACTCCCCTGTCCCCTTTCATCCGCATAAACTCCACACACATTGAACAGCTTCATACAATTATACCCAGCCGAGACACACACCTACACAACCTCCTCAACCTCCTTCCTCTAATACCCTTATTCACTACTGCCCAGAACCATAGAATCACCCACCTCGTTCACACACCAACACACAAATCATCATATAAACACATGGACACAATATCACATATATTGACCTTCTCAAAATATTCACATCATATAATTCCACATTTAATATTAAATTAATACTTATAATTACACGATTTTCTAAGGCGTTATAGACAACAAAATAAACCATATACTTATTTTTTACGTCGATTTTGTGTCACGTTTTCTTAGGCCGACACCCGTTATAATAAATACATATAGATAAAAAAAGCATATTTGATTGAATTAATTAAAATAAGGCATTGGAATATTAGGATCAAGAACAATGAGAAAATAATAATGACAAATTAACAATTAACAATAAATAAATAAAGAGAGAATGGTAAATGTTCAAACCTTTTGTGCCAAGTTTCTTAAGTGCTTCTACTTCTCAAATAGATAAAGATCTCCTAATTCTTACCCACACGATTAGGTGTCTCTTTATCTAGATCACTAACAAAAAAATACAAAATCCAAATCAAAGAACGACCAATGGTTACTATTAATCCATAATTATGACTAAAATAATAACTGAAAATCGCAAAAAATCAGTGGAGCACACACATAGCTATCTATATTGAAAATTAAACAAAATGAGAGTGAATAAAAATTTTTTAAAAAAAATGAACGAAGTCAAAAGCAAACAAAAGCAAGAAAAAGTGTTACAAACATGATGACAAAATTTAATCATTAGAAGCCATTATTGTAAATATATAAGAATATAAAATTTCTTTTATATTTCGAATATGTAAATTTGAATTCTTCTTTCATTTAAATTCAAAAATCTTTTCTATTTCGAAGATGTTAATATTAAAAAAGGAATTTTTTTTCTATTTCGAATATATAAATTTGATTTCTTCTTTTCTACAAATTCGAAAACCTTTTCTAAAATATTGCATCAAAAGGGAAAAATACCTCATAATGTAAAAAAAATTGTTCTTACACCTTTTGCTATATTTATTCGTACTAGCTTATAACCCGTGCGAAGCACGGGTTTCTTTGGATAGTTTATAAAATTTATTTAATGAAACATATTTTATTTAAAATATATAATTATATATATATATATATATTAAAATATAATATATTTAATAATTATAATATATATTATTAAAATATATAATTATATATATTATTAATAATCTATATAATACCTTTTTAATTATAATTAAAGACACTATAAATCTTTTCAAATATGGATTTTATCTATAATTAAGTAAGGGTAAATAAGTAAAATCAACAGGTACCGTACCGACCGACCAAACTCATTTAATATAAAATTATATTATTTATTAAAATTAAACTCATTATAAAATCAACATTATAATTAAAAGGTATATAGCTTTTATAATTATAATTATACCCCTTTTTCTAATTATAGTATAGTATAGATATGCAGTGTTCTTTATCTTTTGATGTGTTAGAGTTTGAGGGGTGTTTGCATTCTTTTATTGCTTATCCCCTTGATGTTTTTTATTATTATTATTTTTTTCTTTTTAAATTCTTTTTTTATTGTGGGATATTTTTTTATTGTGGGATAACCGAAAAAGGGGATAACCAAAAAGAGGGGGTAACCAACTACAAATTATACCCATTTTTGCTTATTATAGTATAGTATAGTAAGGGTAAATAAGTAAAATCAACAGGTACCGTACCGACCGACCAAACTCATTTAATATAAAATTATATTATTTATTAAAATTAAACTCATTATAAAATCAACATTATAATTAAAAGGTATATAGCTTTTATAATTATAATTATACCCCTTTTTTCTAATTATAGTATAGTATAGATATGCAGTGTTCTTTATCTTTTGATGTGTTAGAGTCCGAGGGGTGTCTGCCTTCTTTTATTGCTTATCCCCTTGATGTTTTTTATTATTATTATTTTTTTCTTTTTAAATTCTTTTTTTATTGTGGGATAATCAAAAAAGGGGATGTTGTTGGAGGAATTTCGTAACAACACGAAATCGGAGGGATGCTGGAATAGTATGAGCGAATTTAGATGAATGTGGCTGTTTTTAGGGGATTAGGGTTTATGAAAAAAAAAAGGGGGCTGGACTTGGCAGGTGTCTCGATTTTTCTCGTGTATCGGATTCCATATGCCAAGATGCCTACGTACCTATGTTTATATAGGATCAAGCCCACGTAGTTCTGTGAAATTGATTGGTCTTATCCCGAGAGACTTAAGGGATAAGTTACGTTAATCTGGGTGATTACTGATTTTATCTGATTTAATCTTATCGTTGTGATATCTTCCTAATTTGAAGAATATCGTTTGGAGATATTTTCCGTTATTGATTGATTGAGATTGATTCTTTCCTCATTTCTGAGAGAGGATAAAACTTAGGCGTTAAGAAATAATTATTAATCTGAATTAATAATTAGTATTATTAGAAATTTGGGAGATTATTAGACATGCCAAAATTATGGCATAACAACTAGCCACCAGTTCTTCAGTGTAGCTTGCTGCAGTGGAGAACTAAGAATTCTTCAAGCTTCCAAATTTCTTGAGTCGCTGAAAAAACTGAAAATAGATGATTAGAAAAACATTCGGAGCACCATTGTGCTCATTAGGCGTATGCGGATGCAAGTATGATAGCATGCGATAACCAGTATAAGATATATATTTTGCCAAGGTTTTCAAATGTGCGAGCATAAATAACATTTTTGAAATCCTTTGCGATCCTTGTTGTCTAGTTAGGACCTTGGCGCTTGTATATATCCCGAGTAGGCATACACGCTTTTCAAGTGTCTGATGCAACCACGTAAGGATGTGTCTTCGTTTGTGACGAGACTGTTGATAAGAGATGTAGATGTAATTCTGGTGAACTTTGCACGCGCACTGGCTGTGCATGTCTGAAAGATATTTTGCATAGGGATGCCTTCCCACCCATGCGACCTTGAGCTCAAGATCTGGTCATGGGCCTTCAATAAAGATAGTTTGCATATGGATGCCTCCACCCATTCGATATAGCGATATCTCATGGGCCTTCAATAATCCAAAGGGTGCTGCACTTTACTAAGCATGTAGCATTGCGAGATTTATAGCTTGTCTAGGCTACCCTACTTGACAACTTAGTTTGCAAGTTTGAAAATATTTTTGACATATATGTACTATCGCGACAATATATGAAAAAAATTTACAAATCCAATGCAATAATAAATATGCTCTTTTAAGAATGTCGCGATATTTATTTTCTTCGAAAATAATGTTCCTTTTTGTAGAAAATCTTTTACAAAATTATGCGTCTCGTATATGCATTTTTTCCTTTGAAACATGCAGCTCGTACGGGATTTGTAAAATAAATCCACAATCAATCAATATGAATATCCGCAATTCATCAACATAAGTATCTCGTACGATATTTTCCAAATCGCAATAATTTTACATGCATAAAAATAGATAGCTCGCACGAATTTTCTGAATAACTAAATATTTTTTCTGAAAAATATTTTAAAAAAAGCATGCATGGCATAATATATATTTTTGCAGAAAAAATAAAAGATTAGATCAACACTTATCTTTGAATATTGAAATCGGGCCGGTTAATCGAGTCGCATCCACTTTTCTTCGTATTGTTGACTACTATTCTTTTTCTTTTTTAATTCCCGCTGCGGTGCCCATTTTTTTTTTTCTCCACGCAAGTTAGTTCAATTAGTCCATTACTTTGTACATCCTTTCTCCTTTCACAGTGCGGGCTCCACCAGAATTCACCGATGTTGTCTGTGTAAACTACCGAAATTGTGTTTTTCATTTTGTGTGTGACCTTTGTTCCTGTGCCTTGCCAATTTTTTTTTTTGTATTGGCCGATTTAAGTCCTGATGGCTGATGCCATATGTCTTCATTAGTTTTTCCGTTTTTTTATCCATGTACCACATCTCCTTTCTTCGTTACGACAGTCGTGCCTTTTTTTTCTCGTCCAATTGCGCCTTGTAACTGCCGCTGTATTTTTTTTTTTGTCAACTGCCAATTTCTGGTGTATGCAAAAACGCAAAATCCCCCCGAATTGTGATTAAATTACTCGTCCTCCACGAATAATAAATTAAGCCCCTCCTTCTAGCGCCAAATGTTGTTGGAGTAATTTCGTAACAACACGAAATCGGAGGGATGCTGGAATAGTATGAGCGAATTTAGATGAATGTGGCTGTTTTTAGGGGATTAAGGTTTATGAAAAAAGAGGGGCTGGACTTGGCAGGTGTCTCGATTTGTCTCGTGTATCGGATTCCATATGTCAAGATGCCTACGTACCTATGTTTATATAGGATCAAGCCCACGTAGTTCTGTGAAATTGATTGGTCTTATCCCGAGAGACTTAAGGGAGGATAAAACTTAGGCGTTAAGAAATAATTATTAATCTGAATTAATAATTAGTATTATTAGAAATTTAGGAGATTATTAGACATGCCAAAATTATGGCATAACAGGGGATAACCAAAAAGAGGGGATAACCAACTACAAATTATACCCTTTTTGCTTATTATAGTATATATCATAGAAGTATAGATATGAATGGCTATACGTGTTGGTTGAATCACTAATAAAATAAAACAGTATTCCAATAATAACAAATTTTTTCTTACCGTCCTGTTTTATTCATTACAATGAGTAAGTTGTATGTCAACTATCAAGTATGAAAAGAAAAATTTGAAAGGAAAAGATGATACCAAAATACTTTTTATTCATGTCAAAGAAAAAAAGATGCTATCAACCTAAACCACCTGCTGCTAATTTTAGCCTCCATTGTAGTCATAATCTTTGTCAATTGTCATAATCCTGCATATATAAATTCAGAACTTTTTTTTGAAGCTATAAATTCAGAACTTTTAAAAGCAATGAATAAATATTAATGCCGGAGATCAAAACACAAACATCAAACACCGCAAAATTTGCAACAAAAAAATTGTAAAACAAATTTAACAAAAAGTAAAACATGCACCCCAACGTTTGAATAATACCACAACCTTTTAAGAATACATTCGCACATAGGTTAAAAGTTAAAAACGCAATAAATTGAACTGATTTATATAAGATGTGGCATGTGTACTTCCAAAGCAAACAGAGCCAAGAAAAAAAGTTATAAACTTGATGATAAAATTTGATCGATAAAAGTTATGATTATATATATATATATAATATAAAATTTCTTTTCTATTTCGAATACGTAAATTTGAATTTTTCTTCCATACAAATTCAAAACATTTTCTCTTTCAAAGATGTTAATGTTGAAAAAGGAAGTTCTAAAATATAAAATTTCGTTTCTATTTCAAATATATAAATTTGACTTTTTCTCCCTACAAATTCGAAAACCTTTTCTATTTCAAAGATGTTTATGTCAATGTTAAAAAAGGTAGTTCTGATTTCTGTACTAAAAAATAGGGTCTAAAGAAGAAAGTTTTATTTTATTTATTTAAAATAGATGAGCTCTAGAAAAATAGATAAAGAAGGAAGTTTTATAATAGATAGATTTATTCATAAAAATTAAATTTATTCTGAAGAAAGAGTTTATCTGAAATTGACATTTCTCAATATCTATTTATACTTCAATACAATACTACAAAAACTGAAATATTACCAAAATTTGGTGATTGAATTCCATGGATCACGGGTCTCTATATTTTGATATATGATAAGATGTTATCCAATTTTTTAAGTACGGTCATCAATCAAAATAGTACAAATTGTTGTGGCAAAAAAAAATAGTACAAACTGTTGGATCGTGAATCATTAAATTTGATAATAAAAATTTTATTGATTGATAATAGAATTATATTATATTAAAAAGTAAATTTAATAATTGTTGTTGGAGGAATTTCGTAACAACATTTGGCGCTAGAAGGAGGGGATTATTATCTGTGGAGGACAGATAATTTATTGAATATGTAGGGTTTTGTTTTTTTTATCCATACATTTATGGGGGCTATAAGAAAATTGTTAGTGGCAATTTTTGTTACGTGCGCTTGTTTAATGGTGGCGACCATAAGATACAGAGTTTTAATAGACTTTGGCGGTGGAACAGTTAAGAAGCATTAACAGAAAAAAAAAAATCGTTGTCAAAGGACCAAACAACCGGACCCTGTTTAGACCTCACGCGTCACCTGTTTAGACCTCACGCGCCATTAATCAAGAGAACAAACAGGTGAAAACAAATTGCCAGGAAATCAATGAAAAAATGGAGGAACAAGCACACACGGGCCACCAAAAGAAAGGAACAAGCGTAGAAATTTGTACATGTATGGTGGGATCTGAGGCCAAGTAATCCCTGGCTCCCTGCAGTGTAAGCAGACGTGAGTTAGCAAGTACAGCGAAAATAAAGAAAAAATTTGGGGAAAAAAATACTCCAAAATTACTAAAGAGAGCGCAACGCAAATAGATGGACAAAGGTAGCTGCAGCGGGATGGAAAATATCATTAGCAGCAGTCAGCATGAACCAACAAAAGGCGTACGAAAAAAAAAATCAAGATAAGCTCTTTTCTCCTTTTGATTATTTTTCAGCAAATTAATTATTATGCCATGCATGCATAGTTTTGTTTTTAAATATTTTTCAAAAAAAAATATTTAGTTATTCAAAAATTCGTGTGAGCAATCTATTTTTATGCTTGTAAAATTATTGCGATTTTGAAAATATCGTACGAGATATTTATGTTCATGAATTAGCGATATTTATGATTTGATGAATTGTGAATATGTTGATGAATTGCGGATTTATTTTACAATCTCGTACGAGCTGCATATTTTGAAGAAAAAAAACATATACGCGAGACGCATTATTTGTAAAAGATTTTCTACAAAAAGGAGCATTATTTTCGAAGAAAATAAATATCGCGACATTCTTAAAAGAGCATATTTATTATTGCATTTGGATTTGTAAAATATTTTTCATATATCGTCGCGATAGTACATATATGTCAAAAATATTTTCAAACTTGCGAACTAAATTGTCAAGTAGGGTAGCCTGGATAAGCTATAAATCTCGCAATGCAACATGCTTAGTAAAGTGCAGCACCCTCTGGATTATTATTGAAGGCCCATGACCAGATCTTGAGCTCAAGGTCGCATGGGTGGGAAGGCATCCCTATGCAAAATATCTTTCAGACATGCACAGCCAGCGCGCGTGCAAAGTTCACCAGAAAGTTCGCCAGAATTACATCTACAGCTCTTAGTGAAGACCTCGCCAGACACATCCTTATGTGGTTGCATCAGACACTTGAAAAGCGTGTATGCCAATTCGGGATATATACAAACGCCAAGGTCCTAACTAGACAACAAGGATCGCAAAGGATTTCAAACGAATTATTTCTACTCGCACATTTGAAAACCTTGGCAAATATGTATCTTACACTGGTCATCTCATGCTATCACACTTGCATCCGCATACGCCTAACGAGCACAGTGGTGCTCGAAGTGTTTTTCTAATCATCTACTTTCAGTTTTTTCAGCGACTCAAGAAATTTGGAAGCTTGAAGAATTCTTAGTTCTTCACTGCAGCAAGCTACACTGAAGAACTGGGGGCTAGTTGTTATGCCATACTTTTGGCATGTCTAATAATCTCCCAATTTCCTAATAATTATTAATTATTAATTCAGATTAATAATTATTGCTTAACCGCTAAGTTTTATCCTCTCTCTGAAACGAGGAAAAAATCAATCTCAATCAATCAATAACGGAAAATATCTCCAAACGATATTCTTCAAATCAGGAAGATATCACAACGATAAGATTAAATCAGATAAAATCAATCATTACCCACATTAACGTAACTTATCCCTAAAGTCTCTAAGGGATAAGCCCAATTAATTCACAGAACTGCGTGGGGCTTGATCCTATATAAACACAGGTACTCAGGCATCTTGGTACAATATGGAATCCGATACACGAGACAAATCGAGACACCTGCCAAGTCCAGCCCCCTCTTTTTTCATAAACCCTAATCCTCTAAACAGCCACATACTCATAATTTTACTCTACTATTCCAACACACCTCCGATTTCGTGTTGTTACGAAATTCCTCCAACAACAATAATCAATACCAAATATAATTAGGTCTTTCAAATTAAATAGAATTAGATTTAATTTTAGAAATAATAGTAGAAATTAAGTTTATTTGATTGATAGTAGGGTAATTTTTTTTGCTAATGATTGTAGGATAATTTTTAAATACAAAAAAATAAATTTTAAAAATTTAAATTAAATATAAATCCTTTATTATAATACTTGAGTCTACTACACGTTAGTTAACCAATCAGAATCAAGGAATTATTTAAAACCAGCTAATTCCTAAATTGTAGACCAATCATGTTTTATTAAAAATTTTCCTTATTTACAATCTCACTCTACCTCTTTAACCATGGTTAGTTACCACTTCTAATTTAAATTAATAATGATTTTATTAAATATATCAATAAATACATTATGTTTAAATCAAAAAATATTTACTAGAAAATTGTAATTTTAATTTGAAATCAATCACGATATACCATTATATATTTTAAATTAAATTTCATAATTAATCATTCATTAATCAACCTCCCTTTTAATATAAAGTAAGTCAAAATCATATTATCATACATTATAAATTGATTTTTATAATATATATTGTACAATTATAATCGATATTAAATAATTATAATTTAAATTAACTAAAAATCTGTGCGTGTGTTCAACTATAAAAAAAATTCTGAAAAAATCGGATTTGAAATCAGATTTTAAATAACTTGGATAAAATCCATAACTTCAAAATTTTGATTTTTTTTATAAGCTCAAAAATATATTTATTCATAATTTGTTAATAAAATTAATTAATAAATACATATAAGCCAACAGTACAAAATCGTATTTAAACAAAATTTTTATAGCTAGGATAAAATCCATATCTTCACAATTAAACTCGATTTTTTGAAAGGTTCAAAAATATCATTATTCATAATTTGTTAATAAAATTATTAATAAATTCATATAAACGAATTTAAATACAATAATGATTTTATTAAATATATCCATAAATACATATTTTTTAAATCCAAAAATATTTACTAGACAGTCACAATTTTAATTTGAAATCAATCACGATAAACTATTATATATTTTAAATTAAATTTCATAATTAATCGTTCATTAATCAACCACTCTTTTAATATAAAGTCAATCACAATAATATTATCATATATTATAGGGTTTGATGTTCCTGAGGTAACCTCAGGAAAATTACCTGAGATAACATAGATTTTCCATATTAATGCACGAGGGTATAATTGTAATTACAGGATTTTTTTTAAAAAAAATTCAATATTTACAAAAATGCCACAAATATTTACACTGCTGTCTCAGGTAACTCTCCTGAGGTAACCTCAGGGCCCTTTTTCTCTATATTATAAATTGATTTTTATAATATATATTGTACAACTATAATTGATATTAAATAATTGTAATCTAACTTAACTAAAAATCTGAAAAAATCGGATTTGAAATCAGATTTTAAATAACTTGGATAAAATTCATACCTTCAAAAAAAATTGATTTTTTATAAGCTCAAAAATAGATTTATTTATAATTTGTTAATAAAATTAATTAATAAATGCATATAAGCCAACAAAATTGGATTTGAACAAATTTTAAATAGCTTTGATAAAATGCATTACTTAAAAAACTCGATTTTTTTGAAAGGTTCAAAAATATATTTATTCACAATTTATTGATAGAATAATTAATAAATTTATATAAACGAACACTACATATATTTTAATTACTTTAATTATTAAATATACACTATAAGAGTATACTTATTGGTTGGTGAATAAATTACCAATCAAAAAATTAAAATTATTTTAGAGGCAAACAGAATTTACTTCTAAACTTTAAATAAATCAATCATATACAAAATATATATTATTTACCATGATTATTTTAATTTACTAATTGCGGTTAAATTATAAATATAAAGTATCTTGATTTAATAACTTCGTATATCACATGATTTTAAATTTTAAAAAATTTCTACTAACGGTAAATATTATTTTTTATAAATCCACGTAACAGTATATTGCATATGGGTATATATCTTTTAGTTATGAATTGTTTTTTAACATCCTTTATTATTTATTATAATAAAGGATACTCGAATCTAACATGTATTAGTTAATCAATCACAAGATTGTGAATTATTTTAACATCATTCAAAATCTATTAAATTTAAATCAACTAAACTTAATGTAACATGTTTCTCTATTGGATCTAGATTCTACGTTTCAGCCAAGACTAAACTCAAATCAAGTTACACTCAATAACAGTTAATTTTTATTTTTTCATATCAATTAAGTAAACATAATAACTACTAATTTTTATTTTAACGGTTAACTAGTAAACAATTTATATAAAATAAAATTCTTACAAACTAAAAAATATAATTATTATATCAATTTAAACATTACAAGAAATCTAAGCCGCTTATTCCATATTCCCTATCAGACCTAGCCAACTATGATAAGCTAAGTGTATGCATCAATTCTCCTCATGGCTAAATCATATCAATTTCGGTTAAGGTACTACTTTATATCCTTTTATTATATGACATTATGTACTTGGACAGATTATCTTTTTATTTCGATTGTATATATGTATTGTATGTTTCATATTTTAATTGTCCAATAAATTCAACAGAAAAACGTTGCTGACAAAAAAAATAGAAAATGATTTAGGTTATCATCATCCCCAATCCGGATTCTCCCAGAATTACTTCACATTAGAATAATCAGTAGCAAACTCCAATAATTATGCGACTTACTAAATTATAGGCATCAATCCTTATCACATTACACTGATTTGTTTACATTATTATGTGTGCCTATAGATAAATGTTTTTTTACAGTGTTGGGTTGTCAATGTTATTCAGTGATTAATTAACAATTTTATTCTAAATACAATAATTATTTAATTTAAAAAATTACACATTACTACATGAATCTATTATATTTATAATAGATATTTTGATATCTCAAACTCTCAATTCAAAATCATAAGGTACAACTAAAATCATGAATTAAAAATTATTAACAATATAAAACTATTTACCATACTATTCTAAATACACATTCAAAATTTAAGTTATGTAAAGTATTAAATAATTCAGTCATTAAAAAGCTAGGATCAACCAAATAAACTATTAGAATGAATTTTAAACCAATCATCTTTTAACATTTTAATTACGAAATTTTTAACCATGCAATAATTAATGGAAACAAAATTTGACTTGACAATATATTTGAATTATTCAAAATATTAAATATACTCTTAAATTGTGCTATACATTATTTGGTGTATAAACTATCAATCAAAATATAAAAAAAAATTATAGAGTCAATGAAAATATTGTTAGTGAATATTTTCATAATAAATTGGTCAATTTAGCATAATTTTTCTTATAAATCACTTTTTATTTATTGATAATTAATTCATCAATAAAAGGACATATGTTATCCACAAAAATAATCAAACCTGCAAAAATCATCAATAAAATGGCATAAAACATCTACAAAAATAATTAAAATTAAACAAACACATAGTAAATTAGCTCACTAATTTCCTTTATCCAATCATTGAACAGATCTTCAATTATGGTACATCTCTAGCTTATATCATTAAATTATACAGTTTTTTCGGCGAGATATTAATCTAACAATTTGTTATAAACGTGAGGATTATGTATATCTGATTTGTCATAACGTATTCAAACAACCGACCAGAACTGTGATTCTATATTATCCAAATCAATGAACTAATATAACAAAATCTAATATATATGGGTAGACAAAATCCACGAACAAGATATTAGGCTATCAATAAAGAGAGATTTTATTGAAAGCCAAAGTAAAATCAAGGAAAAGAAAATAAGGCTTATCATTTACAAGGAGATAGTTCAAAATCTAATATTTTGGTAGATAAAATCCACCAACGGGCAACGGGGTACTAGACTCTCAATGATATATTTATTGAAAAATCAAGAAAAAAATTCTAAAAAAAACTTGAAAAACTGATATCAGCTCCTAAACTTTTTTTTTTTTGGATAATTTAGGACATGCATGAAAATAACGACGAGTATAACTCGTCAAGGTTACATTTTGAGGCCTACACTAGCCTGTTTTCCTAGCTTACAAAGCTGATATATGGGGCGAACAAACTAATACCAGGAGAAACCAAAATCTTACACTGGCTACTCTAAACTACATGAAAACTTGGATTTCGTTCAACTACTATAATGTGGAACTCTTAAGGATTAAGATAGTTTGAACTACTCTCCTGGCCAAGTTACACAGCTGCTGCGTGTTATGCCAAAATTACGCAAGCGCACGTAGTCACAAGTAATATAAATCAAGTTCGTTCCACAGAGATCTGGTTATGGTTCTATTCAGTTAAATATGCCTATGCAACAATGTATGGTTTTAATTCACTGCTAAGAAAAGTAACAAGTTTGGGTTTGATTATCTAAAGTATACTAAGAAGCAAAATATTAAACTAAGAATTAATTAAAGAGATTTAAATCAAATTACTTATATGAGAATAAACATGGGATCCTAACTTCATTAAATACTTCCCTTAGATCTGACGCCTTTAATCACTATGTGCAATTATTCTTAGACCCTATATGTCTATAGAATTTGAAAACATAACGGTTGAAGAACAAGTTATCCATTAAGATCACACAGGGCAGTATAAGTATTTTCATCTCACACCACAAATCATATTGAGAAACAATTATGAACCTATGCTAGCATGGCAAGTTCTAAATCTCAAGATCCACTTTCACTTCACAAGAAATTAACAAATTAGATGTTCGCGACGCATCTATCTATTAAGCATAACCATACGAGAATATCAATTATACACCACACACAGATCTTTAAAGCATCAAGATACTAAGTTCCATAAATAACTCCGTTAAAATCCCATAACAACGATTAGCCCATAATTGAACTGTTCATCGTCATGGGATTTGATGAAAACAAGATAATAAACAAGATATGGAAGAAAGAAGTAAAAATATTATTAAAACTAAGAGTTGAGAAAACAAATCTATAATCCAATGTATACAAAAGATGAAGTAGATCTAGATCTGTGCTTGTCACCGAGCGTTGAATCCTTCTCTCCTTTTTTCCATTGCAGATCTCAGCTGGTTACAATAATAAAATGATGATGATTTACAAGGCTAAGATGTGTTTATATAGGCTCTATAATTCTTGCCCAGTAAGAAATTGCCTTCTATTACAATTAGAATTCAATTAAGGTTCTAAAAACTGCCCGAAATACAATTAGAACTTGAAAAGGGCAAAACAGTAATTTCTCAACAATGCTTCATAAAGAACACGTGTGCGAATTTATTCCCTACATTCTCTGCACCTGCTATCAATCCCAGGTTATAGAAAATCTCCCAAGCTTCGCGTGAGCTATAAGATCGCTGAAAACGGACTTCTAGAACTCCAAATATGGCCAAAACAGTGTAAGCTGCGCAGCCTTCCCGGAAAATCCGAATTTTAATCAATTATTCCTCCAAAAACGATAGAAGCATCAACCTTAATCAACATTCTCGTAAATCTGCACAACTAAGCAAAACACATCAAAACTACAAGAGACTTGAGTCCAAGACAATCAATTTAAGCCGATTTAGAATGTTCCAAGTGGATATAAAATCTACTTATCACTACGATCGGATTGTCGCCGATGAACACAGAGTTTTCGGCTGCTGTTATTCCTCCGTGTATCACCTCCTCCATCATCACGTCCTCTGGGTTGTTATCTTCATCAATCTCCCTGTCCAGTTCGATGTGTGTTGGAGCGTCTGACTGGCCTAGACCCAATTCTTTGGTTTGATCAGAAAGAAGTATGCCTTCATCAAAGTCCATAGGGCTTGGTCCTCTGTCTGGGATGATGATATCTTGATAGCTCGGGTCCTCGAATCCCATCCCAATGTCCCAGTCTAGCAATTCTTCAACTCCCCCAACTGGACGATTGCATGTATATAGCATATCACAAACCTTTTTGCCTAGCCTTGAGATGAAGCGTGCAACTTTGTTACGGTTTGGAACGACGTATGCGATCATACAGAACCATCTTCTATCCCTGAGTAGGATATCGATCTGCGTTACTAGGTGGTAAACACCTGCAGGAGCTCCTAGGTGGTAGTTTTTGACAACCATGAAGACCTCTAGATTGTCTGTTTCGAGTATTACATCATGGTAACCCAGTTTGAAAGCTCTTCGGAGTGCTATGTAGATAGCCCATAGCTGGTTACCTAGAGTTGAGAGTTGTGGGATTACTCCAAATGTGAGATGTTTGAGAGCACCTTCTGAGTCTCTGTAGCATGCCAGTACGAAACCCAAACACTGATGGATTCCTCGATGATGTGCCGTGAACATTGATCTTGAGGGATCCAATGGTAAGGCAGTTTGGGAGATGAAAGTGTTAAGGGAGTTGTGTGAAGACTGCAGAGAGATGCTGTTTATATAGATGGAAGAAAAACCTAGCCTCTAGCAAGGGTAGGCGTATTAAAACCTAGATGTAGCTTCCCCAACTACCTCTATTAGGAATAGTGACATGTGTATAACTCCAATTATTGAATAACCGGATGAGGACGTCAGTAATGAGGGGGAATATTGGTTTCATTCTTTTTGTCACTTGAGCGCGGCAAACCAAGAGATTCAAAATTTCTAAAAGATGCTATCCTATAGCTAATATCTTAGGTTTACGTTAAGTGAAGTTAGTAAATGTGGAGATATGTATGCCGTTGAGTATCTGGTTCTTAATTGCTATCATTATTCAGGCCACATGCTTAGAGAATAACGAGCACATGACGTAGTGTGAGCAGATGCTGTTATGGATAAGGTTAGCAAAAAGGTTGGGCCAGATGAAGGGAAAGTTGTTGGGCTTTTAGAAGATGGCAAACCTATATAATAACTGGAGATTTTATGTTATGATTCGCTACTACCGGTGGTGGGCCTACTGACCTGATTGTTTAAGTGGGTAAGTGAATTAAGATTGAAGGGATTCACCTTGTGTAGAGCCAACCTTCCAATACTTTTGTACGATATCTGAAAGAGTTTGTCCTAGAATCCAATCATGTATGATGATTTAGGAAGAACTTTCTTGTACTCTTATTTGATTTCATTAATATTAATAAAAGACTTATTTGTTTTATTACGGGCCTTATCTATTTAAAGTGTTTTTAATAAGATGTTCCATGGTTTAGAGTGAAGCTTCTAGAATTATAATGAGATTATAATAGTGAGATCTAGAAGATAATAACTCTAGACTTAAACAGTTCCTGATCATAGGATAATTAATCGAAAGTTAGTGAATCTACAAAGATTGGTACATACTATGCTTGCTCCTTTCAGGAGGATGTCTGTTCTCATAGGCATTTGTGTGGTGACACTATAGCTAGTATGTAGGTGCTTATTAGGGAATAAGTTCACTGAACATGACTCGATAAGTTGAACAATTAATGGAGTTTACTCACGTGTCGATAGTTGTTCATTGAGTGATAGTTATATAAGTGTCCTTAGACTTGAGATTGTTAAAGTTATCTTGTATATAATGAACTGTGCTTTGGTTTAGTCCTTAGTCTCAAGGACATCCATTAGGTCTATTTTGGGCATAGGGATTTGTGTATGGAGATAGTTAATGATCAATAAAGGATATACCCCTTCCAGTAAGGAAGTGAATATCCTATATATGTTATTCTTAGTATGCGAGTTCTAGAATCTCTGGCAAGAGTGTATGAAATTAGGAAGGAGTTTCTAATTTGCATTAATATGAACTTTGCATTATGAATAAGAAATCATATGATTAAATTTGATAGGCTTGACACGAGATCCATGCCTTGTATTTAATCAGGATATTGTAGGGTAGAAGGAATTGATTGTACGTTAACTAGTCACTGACAGGTTCTTGGTATTCTAAGCAGTGAATTCATATTATCCGGATAGTCGCGATATGTTGAGAAGCATCACTCACGATGTAGTTTAGAATTCATATAAATAATAAATAAAAGGTTTATTATTATTTATTTCTACTACCGGCTTAATATTGAACCTACAGGGTCACACCATAAAAAGATTAATTTATTGATGAAGGTATTTGGAGAGAGAATTATTTTCTAAATAGTTTAGAAAAGAAATAATGATTAAAATAGTTTTAATTATTATTAAAGCATTTTATAAGATAAAATGTGGGGTTAATATATATATATTATTAAAAACCCTAGGAGAGCCCTATAAATAGAATTATAAATAGAATGAGATAGATCATTCTATCATACACTTAGTTTTTGTGAAAAACCTAAAGAAGGAGCTAGCCTCCATCTCCATCTTTCTCTCTCTCTCTCTCCCAAATCTCCATTTTTATAAAAGCTTGGTTTTATAAAAAGCTTCATCGAAGGATCAATCTTGGTGGATACCGGTAGAGTGTTTCACACTCTGTGAAGCAACTGCTAGCAACCAATTTTATAAAGCTTCGATTTTCAAGGTATGGTTACGATTCCTCCGCTCTCTTGATTTTATATATTTTTCTATATGTGTGATACATGGATTTTACGGAATATTTGTTATATATCACGCTTCCGCTCGTCCGTAAATTCCTTCAATATCTTCCTTGCTTGGCTAACCAGTCTGCCTCCGTGTTGAGATTTCTGGGAATCGAAATGAAATTACTGTTATGTAGGACAGTTTCTTGCACCTGCAGCTGCTCGAGTGAATTTATGTCTCCTTTCTGTTTATTTATTTGATGTACCAGTGAAGTTGCATCTATTAAAAAAGTGAAGTGGGCTTTGGCATATTTGGAATTCTCTATGTGAGCTAGTAGAAAGGATAACGCTTCTTTTTCGGTTCCATATGCGTTCCCTTTTTTAGAGGGACCTGAGAAGATAAAAATGATTTGTTTTTGCCTATTCATTATAAAGCCCCCTATACCTGCCTCTCTTACTTGATGTTGGTTGAGTTTCCATGCGCCATCAGAGAAGCAGGTGAAGTCTGAGGATGAGAACCAGTAGTCGAGTAGGTTACCTCTCGCCCATTTGTCGTGCATAGATAGCGATTGCCAGGGGTAGCAGTACCATGAATTCTCTTGACCCGTGGGAACTAGGTTGGCAGCCACACTCCATCTTTAGGCTTTATGTTTGATGATGAAAGCTAAGTTTGAGTATGAGATCTTTACGTTATTGAATTGGTTATCGTTTCTTGCCAACCATATTGACCACAATAGCGAAGCCATGCATACAAGACCCCCTATTTTATGTATCTACTTGTGAGTTGTTTGAAGCATGTTGCTAGATCAAAGTTCTGGGTGAATGCAATTTTGATCTCTGTCCATTTATAGAAAATGTCCCACGCCATTTGGGCCAATTTACATTGCCACAGTAGATGATTTAGACTTTCTTCCTGTGTATTGCACCATTTGCAAGTTGTATTTAGGGTTATTCCTCTATCGTTGAGGAATTTGAGCGTGGGGATGATCTTGTATGAGCATTGCCACAGGAAAAAATTTGATTTTTGGGGGGACCTTTATGTGCCAGATAGTTTGCCAGGGTCCTATAGTAGGCACCTCATTTTCGAGTCTGGCTGTTTGGTATTGAATTCACCTTGCATATTGTCCCATTGTAGAATGCCTTGGCCTGTATGTAATGTAACTCCATTAAGTAATGTTGAGAAGTTTTCTGCTTCTTCCACTTCCCATCCTCTCAATGGTCTCCTCCACAATGTGGTTGTTGAAAGGTTCCAAGAAGAGATAAAAGCATTGACTGTAATTGTCTGCTGGTTTGCTAGCTGGTGAAGTCTTACGAATTGATTTTTTAGTATGCCGGTGTTGTGCCATTTATCATTCCAGAAGTCTATATTTTCACCATTTCTAAGACTCCAATTGTAGTTAGAATGTTGGAATACCGTTCCGTATTTGGTCTTGTGGATATTGGATACGCTTTACATGAATGGCGAGAGAGAAGTTCTTTGGTCCAAGGTTATAGAAGAAAGGTTGCCATATTTACCTGTTAAGAACCTATGCCATAGTTTGGATTTGTACGTCATGGTTTTTTGTCTCCAGGTTACCCAAACCCAACCCTCCTTTTTCTTTGCGAGCACATAACAGGTCCCATCGAATTGTATGAAGCTTGTGGGTTTTATCATTTGACTCATTGATTTCACCCAAAAAAAAACCCTCCTTATTTTATCTATGTCTTTGATCACACCTTTTTGCATTAAGAAAAGACTCATCCAATATTGCGGAAAACTATATACAGTTGCTTTGATGAGTATGGATCGGCCTTGTTTGTTTAGTGATTTGCTCCTCCATAGATTGAGTGAAGTGTTCACTTTTTTCGTGATCGGAAGCCAGTATTTTTTGGATTTTGTCGATGAGCCTATCATGACTCCTAAGTATATAAATGGCCATCTCCTTAGTTTACATGATAATAGGTCTGCCCAACCAAGCACGTTTTTCTTTCCTGTGAAGATTGAACTTTTCTTGTAGTTTATTTTGAGCCTTGTCATCATTTCAAAAATTTTTAGTACTATATTAATACCTTTGCATGATTCTATTGAGCTCTTCAAGAATATTATGGAATCGTCTGCGAATTGAAGATGTTTAAGGGTTGGTCCGTTGCCTAGTGTGATGCCCTCCATGATTCCAAATTCATTTGCCTTGTCAATAAGTATAAGGAGGACCTCGCCAACTATATTGAATAGTAAGGGGGAGAGAGGGTCGCCCTTTCCTAGGCCTCTTGTAGGGATAAATTCCGAGGTTGGGCTGCCATTCACTTAAATTGACATTTTGGTTGTTGATAGAATTGAATATAACCAACTATTCCATTTGGGGCCAAATCCAAATTGAGATATAGTCTCCATTAGAAATTCCTAGCTGACTGAGTCGAATGCTTTCTCAAAGTCGAGTTTGATGATGATGCCATTGACCTGATTAGATTGAATGCTCACTACGCCATTGATGGCCTATCGCAACCTTTTGGCATGGGTGTTACCACTATGGGTGTTACCATAGCTATGAAAATTTTGACCTATCGCAACCTTTTGATTGTGGTGTTACCATAGGCAGAAAAGTATGTTACTTTAGTTATAAAAGGTGTTACAGTGGGCTAACACCATGAGGTGTGTTACCATAGAGTATTCATTAACAAAATATTTATTTAATTTAAAATTAATGATTTAATAATTATTTTACTTTAAAAATAATTAATTTTAACAAAATCATTGAAATAAACATTTTAAAACGTAATATTCCATCAAATATTTAAATTATTGATTATTCATAAATATTAATTTTTTTAATAAATTTCACATAAAAAGGTTTTAAAATAAAGTAATATCCAAACATTATTAAATTTTAACTAAATTCATTAAAAGTTTAATAAAGAAATTTTTATAATGGTTAAAACATTTTAAGATGAATAGTTTTATTTTTATGTTCATTAAATATTATTAAACAAAATTTTAATATGATTTTTTTCCATATATATTATATATTTTAATATATTATTAATTAAAATAAAAATAGTTTCGTATGTGATTAAAAATATTTGAATTATATTACTTCAAATTATGTAAATGAATCATTTAACAAAAAGACAAAAGAAATCGAATATTTATGAAAAAATATATTGTTTTCCTAATTAAAAAAATAAAAAAGTAAAAGAAGAATTTAGCAAAAGAAAAAAATGCAAGTTTGGCCTAAATATTGGTGAGCGTCAAAAATACTGCCCAACCAAATTTTAGACTTCGCGGTTTCAAACAAAAATACAAAATTGTGAAATGTAAATTTTGTATAAATTGTGAATTATTATAAAATTATGAAAATAATAAATTTAATAATTATTAAAATAAATTTTTAAAACTTTGCAAAAAAAATATAATATTTAAAAAAAATAAAAAAAGGAAAGTACGACCGGAATCTTGTAGCTGGGCGGCAAATGAAAACAAGAGCGGCAAATGAAAATTAAGGAGCGGGAAATGAAAATTAAGGGAAAACAAAATAGGGGAAAACAAGCATTTCACTTTTAGGGTTAAACACGGGTAGGGGGAAATTGGGGGCAAATCTAACACACTTTTCACTTCTTTCACCTCACCTTCCACTCTCCCCCTTCTCTCTCCGCCTCTATTCGTATCTCCCCCCCTATCTGACTATCTCTCTGTCTCTTGTATATATGTTTCTCTTAAATTATGATATCGTGTTTCTCGAATTTGGGTTATCTATCATGAAGATGCTATTGATGGATTAGGGTTTAATTCAAGGGGTGGAAGGATTCAATTAGTATTCAAGCAGGATTTGGGTTCAATTAAACGGATTCGAGCTTTGAAGCGGATGGTAGCAGATTCGGGTTCAATCTTCGTTTGGTTTCGAGTTTTGGGTACAACTCTCGCACCCCGACTCTCTCTATCTCTATCTCCCTCTCTTTCGCTCCCCTCTCTCTTGCTCTCTGTTTCTCTCTATGTCTCTCCCCTCTCTCTCTTTGTCTCTCTCTGGCAGAAACTTTATTAAATTATGTATGTCAATGTATGTTTTTTGTCTTTGGTATGGAAAAACTTTTACCCCCCTTCAGATTCCTGTGGCTGTTGGGGCATCTGGATATGAGGCAGTCAGAATCCGCAGTGTCTGTGTTTGCAGACTTGCGCAGATTGACATAATGCTTTATGTTATTCAAACTCAAATCAATCTGTATACCCCATGGTTTTGTTTGTTGTCCGAGTTCATACAAGCTCATAATTTATCACCACTATTTTGGACGGGTTAATGAGGTTTGTGTATTAACTATTAAGAGATAATAGCGGCGAGTGACTAAAATTTCAAGAGGCTTTCTGGGGCTTTAACTTGTATAAGAGGAGGTGGCTCTTGAACTCCGTGCAATTCAGGTAGTTTGGTGTACTGTATATGTTTTCTGCTCTTCTTTTTCTTCAGCTATTTTATTATTGTTTTGTTTGCAGGGGGTTCCCGTTGACATGAACCATTGGTTTAGTGTTAATTTTGTTTGGAAGCACAAGTTTTGATAGGATGCAGGGTGCAATGAATGCCTTCTCTGTGGATGAAACAAGTGTTAGCGGGTAGGTCTCCTACAGTATTCTTCTTTTTACAAACATCAGCAGAAAAGTCTTTTTTTTTTTTTACCTTGTTCTGATCTCCTCGGTTGTTTATGGCTGAAAAATGAATTTGGTTCTAATCTTTAAAGTCCAAGGTTTACTATGTAATAATAATAAATTGATGGTACATAATAAGTAACATGATTTTTCTGGAGTAAACCATGAGATTCTATGCACATGTTGAGTTCCGGCGATAAAATTGTATCACTAAAGGTGCTAGAATTACTGAATAATCATTTCGATACGTTTTGCTTACCTCAATAGTGCTTTTTTCTATCTTATATCTTGTTCTGTATTTTAACATACTAAAACCTTGGTTAATTTGATGGAACTTATGAATGGTCAGTGGCCTTTTAAAATAAAAGAAACATCATATGTTAACACCCCCCATCATGTTCCAATCAACCATAACCGAATTTAATGGAACCGAACAGGTGTTTCTTTTTTCTGGTGTTAGTATGAATCACATGTGTTAGATTAACTATCCCTGGAACAAATATAATTAAAATGCTATTGATTTTTTTTAATAATTCTGTTGCATTGTGTATATTTTTGTAGGTATATGGGTTCTAATGGCTTGTGCTTCTGGGGCTTTTAATTATTTTCAAGGTCCGATAAACTTAAAGTTTCTAGAACCCTAGCTATTGTGGCCTTTTACATCTTAGTGTCATATCATTGTTTTTTTCCTCTGTAGGTTTTTACCTTCAGCCACAAGATATCAGTAAATTTCCAGTTGATCTTGTGGTTCGTTCAAGGCATAACTTTCCTGCTTGCAGTTGCTGGCGTGGCTGCTTCCGTTGCACTCACTATTGCACTCACTATTGTTCAAGGCATGCTAATGATTTTTTCCATGTGCTAATTTGCATTCTGATTTTTTCCGTTGCTTGGAGTGATCAGGGTCTGCTCTACTATTGCACTTAACAGGTACTTCAGGTTTTCTATATTTCTACATAATTTACATGTCTCAGTTTTGGGTAGGATTCATATGATGTGTTTTGTTTGCAGCAAGAGTCCTGTGAATCAAATGACTTCAAAGGCAATGCTGACCCAGATGATCAGCCTTATTTTCAGGGAGCTACTTCCAGCGGTTCAGCCAAACAAAAAGGAGCTGCTTCCAGTTCCAGAGATGGGTTGGACACAAATATTGAAGATCTGCCAAGTACAGAGAGCAGAGAAGGAGACACTACACCATAAAAGGCCTACGGCAACACCAAAAAAATGTTGCCGTAGGCCCGAAATATGTTGTCTTAGGCCCAAAAAACCCCAAAGGCAACATTTTGCTGGTGTTGCTATTTTTGCCGTTGCCTTTGGGGTCAAAGGCAACATTCTACTTCTCTATGACAACATCAGTTTTCTGTTGGCGTAGACTAGTTATGACAACAATATTATCAGTTTTTAGCAACATGATATTATGTTGCCTTTGGGTTAAATATTTTGCAAAAAAGTGGACCCCACCAGTGGGGCCCACTTTAATGACAACACAAATTTTGGCTACAACAACATTTTGCTAGCAACATTTCTTAACATTATTTTTATTTTTTGCCAACATTTTATAGCCTCAATGGCAACACTAGATTTTATAGCCTCAATGGCAACACTAGATTTCCTTTCCTTTCCTTTCTTAGCTAAAAACAACAAATATTTTTCTAGAATTTAAACCTAATTGCATTTTTGCTAAAACCTCATAAATTTATTAACTTGTTCCTACTAAACATATTCAAAAGATACCTAAGCAATGAAGCAGAAGAAGAACTAACAATCTACTCACAGTGGAATAGATGTTTAGCCCGGCACCCTCCAGAGCTTTATGTAGCTGTGCTGAAATCTCCTTGCAGCCTGACACCTATCACATGTTAATCTTTCATCATAAATTTATTAGTTAAAGTGATACAAATATCAAAATTGCAGATTTAAATGATTAAGAAAAGGAGGGGGTACAAATTAACAACAAATTTATTAGTTAAGTTCAACTTAGCTCACGAAAATTAACAGCAAATAACAAATCATACATTAATAGAAACAGAGGCTAACAGAGCACAAATATTCACAAATAACAAAACATAATTGAACACGACTTGCAGGACAAATAACAGGGAAACATAATTAATAACAAATAATAACAAATAATCAGCTCACAAAATTATAATTTCATAAATAATGACTTACAGTTAACGAACTCAAATTGAATACGAATTGAACATCAAATACTTACAAAACATGTTGAACAACAAATAACGAACACCACTAAAAGAGAACATCAAATTGAACATGAAAATACATAAGATATAGAAATACCTTATACTCGCAGCCCCAAATCGAACACGACAAAAACCCTAATTTTGAATCCTAAAATTGAACCCGATTGAGCCCAAAATTGACCCAACCTGTTTGAAACCCTAATCCAAAATCAACCTTGAGACAGAAAAAGAGGCCCAAATTAGTAAAAGAAATACTAAATTAAAGGCTAAAATTGAACCAATTAAACCCAAATTTAGCCATTGAAGCAGCGAAGAATGTGAATGATATGCATACAAAGAGTAGAGAGAATTTGTGAAAATATTGTGTATAAAGTGTGTGTGTGCAAGTGCAAGTACAAGTAGAGAAGCAGCGAGATAGAGAGGAGACCGAGAGAGAAGCTATCTGTAGTGAAGTGAAAAAAAATGGAAAGTGTAACTCAGACAAAAGAGGGGTCTAAATAATTGGTTGGGCGGGTCTTTTTGCCGCTCACCGATTTGCCCAAAATTTTAATTCTTTTTTCTTTTAGAATTTTAGAGTAAAAATAATTTAAATTCCAAATTTTCTATTTATTTGAATAAAATCAATTTAAATTTTTATTAAATATTGAATTTTTTTTTCATAATCTGAAATAATATATTCAAATATTTCTAATCATATAAGACAACATTTTTATTTTAATGATATTTTAAAATTTAATTAGATAACAAATCATTTTAAAAATTTTGGTTAATAATATTTAATAAATATAAAAATAAAATTATTCACCTTCAAACATTTTAACCTTTTTAATGAAATATTCACTTCTACGGACATATTCTATATTTTTATAAAAACTTCTTACTTTAATTTTTATCCAAATAAAGTATTTTTCATGTGAAAAAAGTAAAAAAATCTTATTTTTAGTAGAAAGTATAAGATTTTGTTCATTGCAAAAGTATGGCAACACAATTTCATACCTACTGCAACATGCAAACACTTTTATTCTATGCTAACATATTTCTGCTACCTAAGGCAACATAAAAATGATAATGTTGTAATAGCCAAAAACATGCATGGCAAAGACAACATATCCAAAGGCAACATAGGCTCTAAATGTGGTCGTAGGTCTTTTATGGTGTAGTGAGAGACTTTTGCAGATGCATCTTTTGTACATTTTAATTTATTTTCTTCAATGTTGCTGGATTTGATTCGTTGATGTAACTATACTAGTTATGTTTTTGGTGAATGAAATTAGGATTTGAATTGGTTGTTGGTTTATTTAATGGAAAATTCGATATTCAAGTAGTACATTTTTCTTTTATTACATTTATGGTGTTACAAAAGGTATAAAGTGTGTTACAATAGGTATATTATTGCATGTGTTGCAGGCTCAAAAAGTAGGCCCCATAATAGGTCCAAAAAGTGGGCCCCACATGTTGCCCTATTTTTTAATGCCACGTGTCCCCACATGTGGGACCCACGTGTGGATCCTACGTGTGGCCCCACGTGTGGGCCCCATAATATTATGCAAAATTGTATCATCTGTGGTAACACACAACCTATGTTGCTATAGAGTGTTTAAGGTGTTGCTATAGAGGTTTTTGGTAACCACATTTGCTGTGTTACCTTAGGTTGGTTTTTGATGTTACCTTAGATACCTGTAGTTACTGCTGAGAACCTAACACAGCTGAAGTGTTACCATAGCCCTATTTTGGCCTATGGTAACTTAAAACAGGGGTCTATGGTAACACAGTTTGGGGGTTGCTATAGGCCGTTTATGGCGTAGTGGCTGTGAGCAGCTTCTGCTGCTATTACGACACTTTCTGTGATGTTCCTTCCTTTTAAGAATATAGATTGTTCTTCTGACACAATGTCTCCCATTACTTGTCGCAATCTATTTGATAGGGCTTTCAACAATATTTTCAACGAATAGTTGATAAGGCTAATTGGTTTGTAATCACTGGTTAACTTTGGATTTTTTATTTTCGGAATCAAAGTAACGAATGAAGAATTAATACCTGGCGGGAGAGACCCATTTTGATGGAAATTCTTTGCAATAATTGCAAAGTCAGGGTGCAAGATGTTCCAAATTTTTTTGATATATTCCAAGGGGATTCCTAAACTTTAGTTTAGCATTTTTTGGGAAAGGTGGAGAGAGAGATAGAGAGAGAGCATCAGCTACGATTTTTGTTATAAAAATTATTAATAATGATAAATAAAAAGGTTGATACACTTAAAATTATGTATTGTTTTTAATAAAAGGGTACTTTTTTGAATTTTGTATTCTTGAATTAAAGTAATGTGATGTGGTATATTTTTTGTGTTCGTTCTCAGGGATGCATGTTTTATCAATTTTAATTCAATTGTTTCCGGAGCAAAAACGATAATTATGAAAATATTTACTAACAAATTATTTATATTAATTTAACTAATTAATTAAGGGATAAACAATGAATTTAAAATCTAGGGCAATTAGGTCCACCATGTTTACATAATATCCGGCTTCTAAGTTAAAGCAATCAAAATGGTCATGCAATTACGGTTTGTTAATCTCTCTCAAGTATCAACACTCCCGAAACATGCTTACACATTTAATCACTTTTAGTAATTTAATTAATCGGGAAATTAGAGCATGTGTTAAGCTCTCTCAAGCATTAACGCTCTCGGAAATCCAATTATGCTCTCGCACTAAAATTCAATTCCGCTAATCGTATGTGTGCCTCTAGTGAGTAAAATCTCTCGATCTATTACCCCTATTCGCATATAATTAATCTGTGATATTGGCCACTATCACAAATTAAATATCAAAACATAATCGATTAGAATTTACCATAATCAATCAAACCACTATAAAAATCATACCAGAGTTATCATGCAAACACGGCTTCCCTTTATGCCCTAGAACAAACTACTCACTAATATAAAAATTAAGAACAACTAAAATTATATAACAATCCATCTAAAATATATATTTAATAAACAAGGTGAAATAGAAAATACCTTACATTAATGGAGAATTAAACTGAAGAAAGTGTACATAAAAGAGAAGAAAACCAAGCCCCTAACCAAAACTTGATGTGGCCGAATGAATGTAGAAAAGTGATGATGAATGTGTTTATGCAGTGTATGTCTAGTTGATGTCCTTAGTCTCCTCCCTAATCTAATCCCCCCTCTCATTCCTTTTATAGGACTTTGCTTGCATATAATGTTAACTGAAAGTCAGGAATTTCATGCTGCACGCTTCTTTTTTTTCAAAGGCTGCTGCACTGCTCCGCGTTTTACTCCTTCATTTCTGCCTGTCTTCTCCGTGTTGTACTCCTGCATTTGCTGGTTTCTTCTTCTTTATTTTTTTTTCTTTTTCAACTTTTCAAATCTTAAAGTCTTAACTTTTTGCTTTTTACTTTTTCACTTTATCTAAAATTCGAAATTTCATTTATTCCTCAGATTTCGAGCTGCTCCAATCGGATTTTTGCTTATTTAATCCCTCTGAATTGAAGATAATTTCATAAGCTTCGCGTGTACTGTAAGATCGTCCAAATCTGACTCCTACAACTCCGGATATGAATTAAATACCGTAGGAAGTGGGTGTAGCTCAATAAATCCGAATTTCTTCCATTTTTAGCTCCAAAATAGCTCTTTAAGCTCAAATTCTTCAATTCTTGGAAATTCTTGGAAATTCTTGTCTCCTGAAATAAAACATCAAAATTAATTAAATAAATATCCAAATCAATGCAAAATGCAATTAAATATGGGAATAAAATTATCTAAAATGTATATAAAAATATATCTTATCAAACATCCCCACACTAAGCATTTGCACGTCCTCGGGCAAATAAGCGAAATAAAAACTAACATCACTTTCGTAGATGACACGATTGCATTTAGCACATGCAACAAGCCGTTAAACCCCTAGGCAGCCCTAGTAGGACGAGTGTTGTCTCGTGAGGGTTTATAGTGAATTTACCCACAAAATCCATTTTTTTTCCTGCCAAGTCTCAAGTATGCAACATATCATAGTACTCCACACCAGTAAACCTCAATTGCACAATACTGAAAGTCTGTTCACTTACACGTCATATGCACGAGACTATCCAAGTAAACACACAGTCTAGATAGACAAAAATATCATGAAATAAATATCAATGCCGCATTCAGTGAGTAACATGCTATGGATATAAATGAAGCTCACAAAACTCTCAAATCACACATGTGTATAGGTGAAGTGTATTCACTCAAGTTCAATCAATTAAGTCATGTGCTACCATATGCTTGGTTGTCCACCAAATCTCCACTACTTTGTATACATGCATGCACAAATCAAAAGGTCTTTGTTAAAGGTTGTAACGTGGCTAAGGTGAAGGGTAGGAAATCAAGAAAAAGGCTGACAAGTGGCTAACTCGACAAACTAATAGAGCATAGTGTTCATTTCTAATTAAAGCACTCAACATGAAATTTTGATCATGTAAAAGCTGATCAGTCTCTCACAAGCATTAAACCCCAAGCACATATTACCATGTACTTTTTCACTTTCATATTTTACAAACCAATGAACACAACTCTACTTGATCCTTTTTCTTTCTTTTTTTTTTTTAGAAATTCCCACCAAATTTTCACACTTCAACAAAGAAATCCCCACACTATGCATTCACCAACCTCCAAATGAATCAAAATGCTCTACTAGTAAATCAAGAGAAGAATAAATAAGTAGGCTCAAGAATTTAGATTGGTGCTACAAAAAGAACGGATAAAAGCTCAAAGGGGTTCACTAAGGATATATGATTCAAGGGTACTGTTTGGATAAATACGGTTAATCCTAGTGCCTTTATCATTTTCATGCATACAGATATCATGTAATCTCAAAATGGTTTAAAACAAGTTCTAGAGCAACATGCCAAATGATGAACAACACACAACAATAAGAATTTGATTGATATAAAATGTATCAATCGCAATTTAGGCTCAAGATCTCACAAGGTGAAAGCATGCTTCAGTACTCACTAAAATTGACAATGATGTATCTCAAGTTTTGAAATTTTCGCAAGTACAAACAAGGAATCATCAAGTAGCAAATGATTTTCTAGAGATATGACATGTCAAATAATCATGCAAAATAAGCTTACAAGATGTGTACCTATCCTTGTTAACACACTATGAGACGAGGCAATCAATTTTTTAATTTTCTGATTTTTTTGGGATTTTTTAATCATCGAGAACTCATCCTCACACTTAAGTGGTTCATTGTCCTCAATGAACAAATATATAAAGGAAAAGTAAGAAATACAAAGGAAAGTAAAAAATACTCCCCTAATGCATAAGCATGAAGTGTCGAGGCACTGAATGTCGAAGCATGGAGTGCCACTCCAAAAAGCTCAAAAACTTGTTGCACGGGACCACCACGAGCATCAACAATTGTTTTAATCCTGCACAAAGTTTCCAAACAAGCATTAATAAAATAAAATATGACATCAATAAGCAATAATTGATTAAGTGCTTCTGCAGTTTTGGAAAACTTTGTGATGAAACAACGATAGAATTCGACACCACGAAAGTATCGAACTCCCTTGACATAAGGTGGAGGCTCTGGTGGTGGCTTTTCTTCACTCCTCACTTTCACTGGAGTCATTCGGACATCTTGGCTTATCACATCATTGGCTAAGAAAACACTTCCATCTTCTCCCTCTTCTCGAGCTTTAAGCGTAGGAGCCACTTTGTATGGATCCTCAACCAGAATTTGAGAAATATCATCTTGGACAATATTTGTTATCACATCGACCGTGAAATAAGTGTTCTTGAGCAAAGAAACCTTGTAAGTAGAGGCTAGATCGAGAGCAAATTTATCAATACATGGTAGCTTAGGCACATGTTGCGGAAGAGAAACAACAACCATCTCTGTATTGCTTTCTTTTGTGGCCCCATCATCAGTCACATTGTTCTCGGTAGCAGCAACATCATTGATCTCGTCTTCGGTGGCATGCTCCTTCTCTTTATGAATGGCCTCGTCATCAACATACATGGAGAAACTATCATATTCCTGATCGCTTGTGAGATTGATAGCAGTCAGGTCCTCTTCGGATCGGATAGATGATGGTGGCAAATAGTCGAGATGCCCTGTAGTAGAAGAGTTTGCCAACTGTGCAATTTGAGATTCAATCGCCAAATTTTGAGTTTCTAATTCTTTGATCATCTCGGCTTGTTCTTCAGAACTCTTTAGCAGTTTATTCAAGATATCCCACATCTCATTTGTCTGATCAGCTTGCACATCTACGCTGGGTTGAAAAACATGTAGATCTTCTTGTAGATGAGGATATTGATATTCTTGCTGTGGCGGCTGCTCATGTGACTGATAATATTGTTGCTCAAACTGTTGCTGATTATGATATGAAAAATTTTGAGCACCATTGTCCTGGTAGCTAGTAGAAATCTGGTTGATTCACGTATTCTTGATCAAAAGTGTTTGAATACTGATTGTACCCATATCCTTTTTCAAAAGAATTCATTTGTCCCAACTGAGCACTCTGAGAATTATAGACATTGTAAGAGCATTCAAAACCAAAGTGACCATAAATTCCACAAACTTCACAACCAGTGTAAGTTTCAAGGGCCACTTGTGACATCTCATTTGTACTCATCGGACATGTAGTGGGCTCCGCAGTCTTCCTCGAGGCAATTTCTCGAGTATATGCCTCTTCTAAGAAAGAAAGATGTGCAAAAATGTCAACTTCACCCATTGCAGACCTGCAAACACACTACAAAACCAAGAAAACGCAGTAAAATCGGTCTCAATTGGAACTAAAGTTCCAATGAGATAAAGGATACAAAGACGAACTAAAAATTTCACACAAAATTTAACAAATTAAACAAAATCTAAAATATGCATTTTTTTAATTTTATTTATTTTATTATTAAAAAGAAAAATAGGACCAAAAAATTTAAACTATTTTAAAAGAAATTAAATTTTATTTAAACTAAAAATGAATTTTTTTTATCTAATTCAATAAAATTGGATTTTATTTACAATAATTCGGCATCACACATTTGTAATTACCACTAGCCAAAAATGAATCAAATTAAACACAACAGTTAAGTAGAAGTACGCGGTCTTTTAAGTAGAAGCGCTCTACTTATTATTAAAATTCAGCTACAAACTACGGGAATTTACTAATTTGGTTTTAGCCAATTACAACGCAGCAATACAAAACAGACATAATGCTAGACTCGACTAGAAACTTAGTACAAAACGAAACTCACACAACCTAGAGACTTCGACTCGGCAGCTCAGACTGGCAAAACAACTCAGATAAAAAAAAAACTTAGCATGAAAACAAACAAACGGCAAAACCAACTCGGCAAAAATAGTGAACAAGAACGACAAACATTACAATTCGAACACATGACTGATTCCCAGCTAAAACTCAAAATTGGGAAACTCGAACTTGGGACTCAATGACTCAGAAGGAAACACAGCATTACAAACGCAAACCACAAACAGCATTCAAGACACTAAACAAAAAAAAAATTTACTACAAAACTCGGCAACACAACTCAACGATACAAAACCAACTCAGAGCCATCAGCGAACAATAGCAACTCAGCGCGAAACCCAGTTGACTCAGAAAATCAACTCAAACTCACTAACATCACACGCAACAACTCAGTAACCAAAAACAACGAACTTAGTAAACTAAACAAACAAGACCAGCTCAAAAACTCTAGCCTACTCGGAAACCACACAGCGAACTTAGAATAACCAACAGCAACTCAGCACAAACTCGCGATTCAACTCGCCAAAACATAAGATCGAACAGGGGAGAGGGTTTGCAGCGGCAAGAAAAAGAATAGAGTGGGGAGACTGGAGGAGTGTTTTGCAGAGGGGCTGTGGGTTTGGCATTGTGGTGATGAAAGGCGGTGTTGGAAGGGAAAGGAAGGGGAAAGGGGGTATGGCGGTGAATCGAAGAGAAGACACAGGGGAGTGAACGGAAAGAGAAGTGGCGAGGAATAGAGGCGGAGGAAGGAGGTGACGCGGTGGAGGAAAGAGGGAAGGGCGATGGAGTGTGTGGAGCTGTGTGTTTTGCAAGGAGATGGGTTTGTTTAAGAAATAGGGAAAAAAGAATTTAACTAAGAAAACAGGGGATTTGGGTCTTTTGCTTCGAATTAAACACTAATAAACAGAGAAAATATTTACCAAAAATCAATAAAACTATTTTTGTGTTTTTTTTAACACTGAAAATAAAATGAAATCTAAACTATAAGAAACAATTAATTTAAAATCGATAATTTTTGCCTCCCCGGCAGCGGCGCTGATAAGTGGATTTATATCCACTTGGAGCATTCTAAATCGGCTTAAATTGATTGTCTTGGGCTCAAGTTTCTTGTAGTTTTGATGTGTTTTGTTTAGTTGTGCAGATTTACAAGGATGTTGATTATGGTGGATGTTTTTGTCGTTTTTGGAGATTTAATTTATTAAAATTCGGATTTATTGGGCTGCACGCGTGAGATTCACTGTTTGGGCCATATCTTGAGTTCTATAAGTCTGTTTTCAGCCCGTAAGCAGTCCACGCGAAGATAACGAGATTCTCTATCATTCTAAGGTGGTCCAGAGGTCCAATTACGTTTGGAACGTCCCAGAAAAACTGAAGAAAAGTCAGCCACGAATTTTCCTTAGAAAACAGAATCAGTTTAGGAAACGTATCTTGCAGAAATTCTATTATAATTCTGTTTTGGTATTTTCTTGTTGGGCAAGACTTTTAGAGCCTATTTAAACACATCCTACCATTGTAATAGGGAGGTACACATTATCATAGTTTTATTATTTGTAACCTAGCTTAGATCTGCAAGGGAGAAAATGAGAGAAGGGTTCAACGCTCGTGACAAGCAACGGATCTAGATCTACTTCATCCTTTGTGTTACTTTGGATTATAGATTTGTTTTCTCAAACTCTTGTTTATTAATATAATTACGTCTTTTATTCATATCTTGTTATTTACCATGTTTTCATCAAATCCCATGGTGACGAAAGGTTTAGTTATGAACTAATCGTTGTCATGGGATCCTAGTGGATTTATCTATGTAGCTTAGTAGTTTGCATGCCTTAAAGATTTATGTGTGGTGAATTCTTGATATCCTCGTATGGTTAATCTTAATGCTTTTGGATGCGTAGCTAACATCTAAACTGAATTGTTAATCTCTTGTGAAGCGAGAGTGGATCTTGAGATTTAGAACTTGCCATGCTAGCATAGGTTCATAATTGTTATCAATGTGATTGTGGTGTGAGATGAAAATACTTATACTACCCTATGTGATCTAAGTGAATAACTTGTGCTTAAACCTTTATGTTTTCAAATTCTATAGAGATATAGGGTCTAAACATAATAGGTGCCTATTCATCTTCTATCTCTTTTGTGGATGTATGCGTAGATTGGTACTAGTATACCGAGAGGTAACTTTTACTCTTTTCGTGTTATTCGATCAGATATCAAAACCATCGCATGTTTTAATTAAAGGCTACAACTCTAAGTGAAGTAGATGATGAAACTAGGATTCCATGTTTTATTCTCATATTAGTAATTCGAATTTAATCTCTTTAATTAGTTAATCTTAGTTTGATAATTAATTTAGTAGTTAGTAAAAATCCAATTTGTTATTTGTCTTAGCAGTGGATAAAAACCATACATCGGTGCATAGGTACATTAATTGAATTGAACACCATTCTAGATCTCTGTGGGAACGAACTTGATTTAATCATATATTACTTGTGATAACGTGCGCTTGCGTGAATTTTGCATAACAGGCGCCAAATTTGATGTGGTATATTTTTGTGTTCGTTCTCAGGGAGGCATGTTTTATCAATTTTAATTCAATTGTTTCCGGAGCAAAAACGATAATTATGAAAATATTTACTAACAAATTTTTTATATTAATTTAACTAATTAATTAAGGGATAAACAATGAATTTAAAATCTAGGGCAATTAGGTCCACCATGTTTACATAATATCCGGCTTCTAAGTTAAAGCAATCAAAATGGTCATGCAATTACGGTTTGTTAATCTCTCTCAAGTATCAACACTCCCGAAACATGCTTACACATTTAATCACTTTTAGTAATTTAATTAATCGGGAAATTAGAGCATGTGTTAAGCTCTCTCAAGCATTAACGCTCTCGGAAATCCAATTATGCTCTCGCACTAAAATTCAATTCCGCTAATCGTATGTGTGCCTCTAGTGAGTAAAATCTCTCGATCTATTACCCCTATTCGCATATAATTAATCTGTGATATTGGCCACTATCACAAATTAAATATCAAAACATAATCGATTAGAATTTACCATAATCAATCAAACCACTATAAAAATCATACCAGAGTTATCATGCAAACACGGCTTCCCTTTATGCCCTAGAACAAACTACTCACTAATATAACAATTAAGAACAACTAAAATTATATAACAATCCATCTAAAATATATATTTAATAAACAAGGTAAAATAGAAAATACCTTACATTAATGGAGAATTAAACTGAAGAAAGTGTACATAAAAGAGAAGAAAACCAAGCCCCTAACCAAAACTTGATGTGGCCGAATGAATGTAGAAAAGTGATGATGAATGTGTTTATGCAGTGTATGTCTAATTGATGTCCTTAGTCTCCTCCCTATTCTAATCCCCCCTCTCATTCCTTTTATAGGACTTTGCTTGCATATAATGCTAACTGAAAGTCAGGAATTTCATGCTGCACGCTTCTTTTTTTTCAAAGGCTGCTACACTGCTCCGCATTTTACTCCTTCATTTCTGCTTGTCTTCTCCGTGTTGTACTCCTGCATTTGCTGGTTTCTTCTTTTTTTTTTCTTTTTCAACTTTTCAAATCTTAAAGTCTTAACTTTTTGCTTTTCACTTTTTCACTTTATCTAAAATTCGAAATTTCATTTATTCCTCAGATTTCGAGCTGCTCCAATCGGATTTTTGCTTATTTAATCCCTCTGAATTGAAGATAATTTCATAAGCTTCGCGTGGACTGTAAGATCGTCCAAATCTGACTCCTACAACTCCGGATATGAATTAAATACCGTAGGAAGTGGGTGTAGCTCAATAAATCCGAATTTCTTCCATTTTTAGCTCCAAAATAGCTCTTTAAGCTCAAATTCTTCAATTCTTAGAAATTCTTGTCTCCTGAAATAAAACATCAAAATTAATTAAATAAATATCCAAATCAATGCAAAATGCAATTAAATATGGGAATAAAATTATCTAAAATGTATATAAAAATATATCTTATCATAATGTTATCAATTCTCATATCTTAACCTAAGAGCATATATTGAATTTGCTTGGTTGGTTGATTATATTTTTTTATATCAACAAAGCATAAAATATGGCTAAGAAAACTAAATAACTTGGTAGAAAGATTTTGCACAAAGAGAGATTTTTGTTAACGAGAAATAAGAAAAAAAAATAAAAAGGAGGGCTTCATTTTGTTTGGGAGACTTTAAACCATGCATGAAACTCTTAGTTTTGTTTTGTGACATCTCAGTGTTGTTCTAAGACATATAATAATATATTTACATAACTTGGATATATAGTAATATTTCATGTAATTGTTATATTTTTTCTATTCGCATATTTCATTTCATTTCGTGTACACGAAAAAATTTGTGTAATTTAGTGGCATTTTGTGTTCTAATTTCGGGTACACGATTTAATATCATGTCATTTTCGTTCAAGATCCTAAAGTACATGACATGAATGTACAAAACGATTTGTCACGTCTACATAAACTATTTCTTCTTATATATGTCGGAAAATTATACTCACGTACTGTTAAAGGAAAATGAATTCCATGTTATTTAACCCAAAATCTGATCAATTACAATGACACACATATATATAACAATTTGATTATGTGTTTATATATTACACACTTGATTTCAATTTTATGGACAATGGCTTATTTTCACAAGTTAGTCAAATTAAAAAAAGTTAGGTGATACTCATTTTCATATGTCTTATTTTAAGAATAAAATAAAACTAAAATTTATTAGTCCATGTTTTACTAGAAAAGAATAAAAAAAAACCAAAATGCAAACTTCCAAACTGAAAATGCACATTTTAAGTTGTCTTTACAAATAAGCTAAGGGCAATAACCATAAAATCTAACAATCATATGTTACTCCAAGAGCGCGATATATTGAATTTGTTTGGTTAGTTGATAATATTTTTTTTAGTAAATCAGTTCATTAATAAAAGGACATATAATTTGTAAAAATGATATTGAACAATCACATAGCAAACTATTTAGATGAAAGTTTCTATTGTTATAACTACGTTCGTTTCATATATCTTGCACAGTAGATATCCTTTCTCATATCGTTGAAACATGCAACCTTTTTTTATAGACAGTCTAATGCTTTATTGGAGTCGTGTGGATTAAGTTTCTATACAATTTTAATATGTAATCGAAAAATTAACCACGACCTTACAAATATTTTCAATGAATTAATATAATAAATATTTTAAGGATTCAATATTGAATAAATATACCGAATTCTAAGAATATGGGTGAAAAATTTGTCAACATGATACGTAGAAATATTCTCTAACAAAGAGAGAAATAAAATGAAAGCTAAATTTAAAAAAAACAATAAAGAAGGATTTTGAACTTTTAAACGGGGGTTGTATTTCTTTTGATGATTGGTTCATAATACTAATATTAATTCAATTGGTGAATTCACGGATAAGTACATAATTTTATACTTCAGTTAATTAACATTCCAATAAAATTATATGTTTTTCTAAATAAAAATAAGAATAATATATTTATATAATTTATTAATACAATTTATCGGTCGATGCGTAGCACGGGTAGAACGCTAGTATAATATATGGCATGGCCATTTGGGCTAGAAGATGATATTGGGCTAAGATGGATTAAAAATTTGGTCTAGAAAATATTATTAATAATATAATATAAATGTCATGGCCATTTGGGCTAGAAGATGATATTGGGCTAGAAGATTCAGTCTTTAAGCAGAGGGTAAGATCAATTGAGCTCATTTTTGTAATCCATATGGCGTGCCATGTGAATTTCCCACCAGTACTTTAAGCTCTTTCTTTTTTGTAAGTTTACCGGAACATGCTTGCTGCAATAGTGGAATTTATTCTCCAAACACTAATACAATGCTTGCTTTTACTCATTATTCTGCAGACCATGTAAACCATTTTTTTTATATTAAGCTTGCCCCACACAAATAGTGAATAAAAATAAAAAAAAAATTTAAAATATTTATATTGTTTATATCAAGTTCAACTCATATTTGGTGTGTTATTCTAGATAAAAAAATTTATTATAATTTGTAAGTGCTCTAACACAAATAAATTTTTACCCCACATTTAGAAGTTAAAGCAACAAATAAAAAGTAGAAAGAAGAGGAAATCACAAGAAGAAGTGAAGAACTAACGGAGGTAGTAGAAAGAAGAGGAAATTACAAGAAGAAGTGAAGAACTAAAGGAGCAGTATGCCCAAGAAAAACTTTATGGTGTCAAAACTTTAGTAAGTGGGTCTGCTAGCATAAAATTTGTTCTTATATACTCAATAGACACTAATTGATATTGCATTATCTCTATAATGACTTAATATTTAATGTCTATATGTTTAGGCATAAAAAAACTATAATACTAACGAGAAATTAAGGAATTGAAGAAAAAAAACATCACAAAAATGGTTAGTAACAAAATTTAGCTTGCATTTTTATTGTTAAGGCATTTTTTCATTTTTAATTTTTTCTAATTCATGTGTCATCTATTATCTATTATATATATAATACCACAACATGTCACATTTTATTCCTTGCAAAGTTACTATTTTAGCCCTTCATTTTAATCCATTTATTTTTTTTCCCAAAAAATTGTTGTTGCTGAGAATCGAACCTAGATTTTTCCATTCATATACACACCACCTTACCACTAGGCTAACCAATCACATGTGTTATGTAAGTCATAAATATGCTATGTATCTTGGGTGATAAATGAAGAAAATTTGGTTTTGATTTCTAAGATAATTTTTTTTGTCAATTTCTAAGATATTTTATATGTTATAGTTTAGTATAAATTAGTGATATATGATATGTAGTGAACTTAGATATATACCACAACATGTCACATTTTATTCATTGCAAAGTTACTATTTTGTCCCTTTATATATTTAATGTACATCATTTAATAATTTTATATTCAATATGATTATGTAATATCTACTTTAATATTACGTAATTAATTAGAACAAACTAATAATAGTCATTAACTTTTAATAATTTATATTGGTGCATATATTTAGATTAAAATTCTTGGGTAAATTATTATATAATTACGCCAATATATGAATAATACTTGTATAGAAATACTCATAAAATTCGAGAATCAGAACTAAACGATTGGGTTCACGATTAGGAATTAAGCCGGGGAATAACAAGAATAATAAAAGAATAATAAACATATGTATTATAGTAATAATAGTATTTAATGTATTAGTCTAATTTGTAATAAAATATATTATTTAAAAGCTCATAGCGAGTAATCAGATTTAAATTCTCAGTTCTGAATAAAGTGAATTTAAATTCACAACTGAAAATATTGAATTAGAGGACCATCTTATAGATATTATAAATCTTAGACAATTCATGTTGAAAATGAAGTTCCCCATAAGAGAGTTTGCTAAACTATATTTAGGCAACACTGCTACAAATTGAAAGGTGTTCACGGCTACAAAGTCGAACTACTAAAACCCAAAATATCGCAATATTCTACATTTTATTTAATATCATTTCACATTTATGCCTTCTAATTTCCTATGATTTAACTCTAAAATCCCCCTAAAATCAAATGCTATGAAAACGTTAGTTATAGACATTGTCCAGAATCGAAACTGTGACATCCAGTTCTAAGTATAATGAATTTAAATTTATAACTAAAATCATTGAACTAGATGACTAATTGATTGGATATTAGAAATTTTAGACACAACCTGTTACAAAGTGAGAGCACTTGAAAAGAGAGTAAGTTAATCTGAATTTAGGCAACATTGCAACAAATTGAAGAATATTCATGATCACAACTATTAAAAATCAAAATCTCACAATAAAACTTGAATATCCCCGTGCCTTGCACGGGTAACGAAACTAGTTTGCATTAAAATTCCAAAATTTTAGAATTGCCATGTTAGAATAAGTTTAGCTTCATTGGCTGTGATATTACATATTGACAAGTTTAATACTCAGTCTATGATAGTCCCCACTCGGTAGTCTTGGAGAGTAGGTGATAAAAAAATTAATCCATTATTAGCAACTTCTCTTGAACAACATGTCAATCAGTCTCATTTCGTTCATCTCAATTTCAATTCAAAAAATCAAAAACCGCAAGCATACTCTAAAAATCACTTAATCTATACTAATTAAATTACATAAACAAGTTAAAACATAAGTCGTACCAGTGATATTTGAGTATGACACTGTACGATTGATCGGTCTTCGCCTAACATTCGGTAAACTGTATTTAATTCCTTGTAATACCACCATGGGAGTACCGAGATCAATAGGATACACCCCGAAACAGCGAAGACCTCTACTCTCGTACAAACATGCTACTGCACCTTTCACTCCCTTACCAACGGATCCTTTAAAAATTAACACATACAAATCCTCCTTTTTTTTCAAATAACCATCGGGTTCTACCGGACAAATCCTAAATCTAGGATCACGATCAAACCATCTATACCTACACCTGATTTTGTGAATCTTCTTCATATATTCCAAATCAATCATTTTCTCGAAATCAAAATCTTCCACAATAACAATCCCACAATTTGTAATGTTCAAGGTGGGGCGTTTAGAATTCATGGAATTCAGGGTGGGGGCGGAGTCGTTTAGAATTAATGTTGGGGCGGAGGTGTTAAGGGTTGTTGGGGAGGGTTGTTAAGCGTTTTGTGGAAATACTGAAATAGAGGTCGTCAGATCTGAAATTTGGGTTAAGGACCGGGAAATTGCTAGAAGGTATTTAATTACACTTCACAAATCATATCAATTTGTATTATATAATAAAATACATATTAGTCCAAAATTGAAATTAATTAAAATAATATTAGTAAAAAAAAGTAATGTATTTTGCTTTAAATATTGCCAAGCTAGAGTTGTTAATTTTATTAAGTTAGGAATATAATTAGGCATTTAAAATATATTTTAAGTTTGTTCTTATGATTTACACTTATTTAAGCTTTTTAATTAAATAAGTGAAATTTGGTCAAATAAATTTTGTAGGCCCTTTATCCTATGTACAAATCACTCTCAAATTATAATAATAAACTCATGATTTATATTTAACAAAAAATTTGATATTTCAAAAATGTAGGGAAAATAAAAACTTTGGTTGTAACTGGATTCCTTCGGAAGCTAAGATGGAGGATGTAGCTTCCCTGTTCGATGAGGACGATATTTACATTGATATGTAATAAAAAAATTAAATTTTACTATGAAATAGATTAATTTATATATTTAGCAGAGGACTGTATTATTCTTTTCTGTGTTTGCAGGAAACAAAGCAAGACCTATGTTACTTTCAGGACTGTACAAGATTGTCGAGATGCAGTAAAGAAATATATGCGTCAGGTAACACTTGGCCCATTTTATAAACTAGCCAAAACCCAACTTGTGCTATAACTGCCCAGTTTCTACTATGACTGATCCCGCAGGTAGAATGTAAAGTGAAGGATAAGCTTGTTGAAATTGATGACGTAAAAGACGATAATGAATACGATAATGAATGGGTATAAAACTTGTGACCAATTATTAAATATAAAACACAAAATTTAAATAAAACAAATTTAAGGTTTTTTTATTGTAAGAAAATGAAAGATAAAAATAAAGTAAACCAATATATATGATATTGAAAACATGAACCCTAGCTTGTTTACTAAATCACATTACCTAAATTAGATCGTACAAATCAAAGCTTTTCAATCAAGCAAGTAAGGTTTCTTTGATTTTGACTTAGATTAAGAGTATGTTTACTGATCTATAATGTTTTATTCTGAATCGTAAGGCCTTCTCTTAATTTTTGCTAAAAAAACCATATTTACAAGGTTGTTGTTCATACTTGTCGTCATGGTATTAGCTAATTAGGTTATGTATGTGTGTGGGTTATGTGCATCTACTAATTAGGTTATCCATATCAATCAACTATGTTGGTTATAATGTTCTTGGGAGTTGCAGATTTGTGTACTGATGGAGTTATATTGTCATTTATTTTTTTTGCTTGCATTGCTTTCATTCTGCCCACTATTCTTTAACAATTAAATCATTTGGTAGTTGATTTAAAGTATGCGAACTAGCTAAATCAGCTAATTAATTTGTTTAATTAGTATGTGTGTTTGCAAAGGTTTATCTAAGATCCTGTTGATAGCGAATTCTGTTGATATTATGTGTGTTGAAGAGAATTATATATTTAAAAGATATTTATATTTAAAGTAAATGCATCAGTAGAGATCTATATAACTTGACATTCTTATTATTTTTTGAAAATATTCTTGTAAACATGCAATAATAAAGTTCTATTGTCATCTTCAATACCGTTTTTTGTCTTAAAAAAAACTTGAGTAAGTGTAGCAATAATATTCATTCATTTGTTTTGTTATTTCCCATCCAACAAGTACAACATGTCAAAACATATGTGAGCATATATTTAACAAATGAATGAATATTATTTAACCAATAATATTCATTCATTTGTTTTGTTATTTCCCATACAACAATTGGTTAAATATATGCTCACATATGTTTTGACATGTTGTAATTGTTGGATGATAAATAACAAAACAAATGAATAAGAATAAATATTATTGCTACACATATTATGATGATGATATGTTTCTAAGTGATATTCGAACGAACACCTTGGCTGCAAAGTTGTTATCATCATCATAATAAGTTTAGCAATAATATTCATTCATTTATTTTGTTATTTCCCATCCAACAATTACAACATGTCAAAACATATGTTTCTAATTGACATTCAAACGAACACCTTGATTGCCAGCTGTAAATAAAAGCACAACAGCAATAAATAACAAGCATAACCATCTATAGTGTCGAGAAATAATATATGCTTCCAATTGATATTTCAACAAACAATTTGATTTCATAAAATCCACAGCAGTAAATAAAAAGTACAACAATAAATATCAAGCACAACAACAGTAAATAACAACTCTATACTAAATCTAACGAATATAATATAAATAATGTATGAATCTCTTGGAACTATATCTGAAATGTACTATAATCAAATATTAATGAGATCTGAATTATCGAAATCCATCAAAGTAGTATAAAAATATGTGTTTTAGATTAATAAATTTTTTATCTTAACTTTTTTTCCTTCTTTTTGAAAAAATCAATGTCACGTGTTTAATTGAGAATATTCTTTATTCAAGTAATGTCAATTAAGAATGAGTCTAGGAATCAAGTGTGAGCATAGAGATTAGGAAAAGTGAGCATAGTAGTAATAGCATTAGTGGTGGTGATAATTTTTTTATTGAATTTTAGTAGAGTCATAAATTCTAAAAGAACAATTTTCTGTATTCAAAATTTGAAAAATTGAAATTTATTTCGTGAATAGTTTGAATTTACCATTTATGATAAAATTGCATAAAATTCATAATTTTCTAAAATGGATTGAACTTTAAATGTTAAAATTCATAATTTTTTGTAAAGATCTTGTGACAAGGTGAAACATTTGCATAAAATTTTAAATTATTTAGTAATTATTTTGACAATTATATCTTATATATAACAAAAGTAAGATTTTTATTTATTTTGTCCACAAATAGAGTTCATTTTTTATTTAATCATATTATATAAACCAATAATTTTTTAATTATTATATTAATTTTCATAAAAATAAACATAATTAACATAAAATTTATCATATTAATAAAATATAAAAATAATTTTAAAATAAACAAAATAAAAATTTACAAACAATATAAAGTATAAAATTGTACTCATCAATAAAAAATTAAAAAATAATAATATTATAATATATATTTACAATTCAAAATTATCTTCTAAATCATCACATAATCACTATCATATGAGCCAAATTATAAATTTGTTCATATTGAAAGTCCAAATCTTCAAGAACAAGACATAATATACACAATTTCTCATGATATATAATAACTTACAACATCAATAAAAACATACAAGCACTACTCCACACCACACACATGACATAAGCCTATAGTTTCAATGTCATAATATATGTCATAATATAGCGTGTTTGAGAAAACTTTTTTTAGAATAAGTAAATTTATTTTAATACAAAGTTAAAGATTCTTAACTTTTTTTGAAAGAAGTTAACTTTATTTTTTTGTAACTCATAGAATCTCAAACATACATTAAATACTTGTATAAAAAATTTATCAAAATATGAAATTTTTACCCAAAAATAAATCCATAAGAACTTATTTTAAGTCTGGCCAAACAGGCCAATAATTATGATAGTATTCCTCCATTTCATGTTTTTTCTTTAATTTTTTAATAATCAAATTATCAATCTATAACTAAATATTAAAAATCTATACTAATATATAAAAGCCGAAACATTAAAAGTTTGGTCGGTCGATACGGTACCTGTTGATTTTACTTATTTATCCTTACTCAAGAAAAAATTCATCCTACAAACTAATCAATTTCTTTTTTCAAGTTTAACATATTATCGTTTATATTTTTCAATAACTAAATAATTTCCTTTTTCAGGTAATTTATAATATCTTTTATATTTTATAATCAATTTCCTTTTTCAAGTTTAGCATATTATCTTTTATATTTTTCAATAACTAAATATTTTCCTTTTTCAGGTAAATTACAATATCTTTTATATTTTATTCAACTAAAATTTCTCCTTTATTCTGGCAAAAAAAAATCTCCTTTATTAATCAATTTTTTTTTCAGGTTAAACATATTTACCTTTTCTATTTTTCAATAACTAAATAATTTCCTTTTTCAGGTAAAATACCATATCTCTTATATTTTATCTAACTAAAATTTCTCCTTTTTAAAAACAATACGAGCAATTTTATTTAATAAAATAACATAATTGTATTATAATTATTATTAACTAATCAATTACCTTTTTCAACCAAAACACGTTATCTTCTCTCTTTTCTTAAACTAGAAGTCTAAAATATGTTTTTTTTCCCAATTATATCATAGACGGTTAACTTTTCCAGCCAAAACACGTTACCTTTTTTCTGTTCACTTTCTAAAATCGGTTCTATTTAATACAATAAACTAAATATTATAATATTAATAATTAACCGATTACCTTTTTCAACTAAAACGTATAATCCTTTTTATATTTTTAAACTCAAATCTCTCTTTTAATAGAAATATCACGGACAATATTAATTTCTCCTTTTCTAAAAACATCACGAGCAATTTTATTTAGTAAAATAACATAATTAAATTATAATTACTATAAACTAATCAATTAACTTTTTCACCTAGAACATGTTATCTTTTTTTATTTTTTCTAACTAAATCCTCTCCTTTTTTTTTTTTTGGGTGATGGCCCAAAATATTCATATGGGAGCCATGCTGGCCCTTTTTACTGACTAAAAACGCTACACCGTCTACCGTGATATGAGGGGTGTTGCGGAACACCGTGTTCCGTATCATGGGGTGTTGCGGAACACCGTGTTCCGTATCATGAGGTGTTGCGGAACACCATGTTCCGTATCATGGGGTGTTGCGGAACACCGTGTTCCGTATCATGCTAACACGGAAGATGGTGTTCCGTATCATGCATAATACGGAACACGGTGTTCCGTATTATGCTAATACGGAGGACGATTCTCCGTATCCCGTCGGTATTTCGGGCCATTTTTTTCAAAATCAGTATTTTGGACAAAAACTTGTGAAAAATAGGCATTTTGGTAATTCTCTCTTTTTTTTTGGTCAAAAAATCCTCTCATTTTCTAATCATATTCATATCACGGGCATTCTATTTAATAAAATAAAATAATAATTTTATAATTACTAATAATTAAACGTTTCAACTAAAACCTATCATATTTTCTATATTTTCTAACTAGAACCCCTCATTTTCTAGAAATATCACGGACAACATTTATATAATTATTTTCAAATCATCTTATATAAAAATTTAAGCCTCCAAAATTCATATTTTAAAAATATTAATTTATATTAACGGAAAAAATTCTTATAATATTAAAAATTCATAATTATATTATAATTACTATTAACTAATCAATTATCTTTTTCAACCAAAACACGTTACCTTTTCTCTTTTCTCTTACTAAAATCTCTCTTTTTCCAATTATATCATGGATGGTTACCTTTTTCAGCCAAAACATGCTACCTTTTTCCTGTTCTCTCACTAAAATCGGTTCTATTTAATACAATAAACTAATAATATTATAATATTAATAATGATCGATTACCTTTTCAACTAAAACGTATCATCTTTTCTATATTTTAAACTAAAATTCTTCTTTTAATAGAAATATCACGGATAATATTAATTTCACCTTTTCTAAAAACATTACGAGCAATTGTATTTAGTAAAATAACGTAATTAAATTATAATTATTATAAATTAATCAATTACATTTTTCACCTAGAACATGTTACTTTTTTGATTTTCTCTAACTAAATCCTCTCTTTTTCTAATTAACCATTTCACGGGCATTTTATTTAATAAAATAAAATAATAATTTTATAATTACTAATAATTAACCGATTACCTTTTTCAACTAAAACCTATCATCTTTTCTATATTTTCTAAATAAAATCCCTCATTTTTTAGAAATATCACGAACAACATTTATATAATTATTATCAAATCATCTCGTATAAAAATATAAGCCTCCAAAATTCATGTTTTAAAAAAATTAATTTATATTAATGAAAAAAATTCATATAATATTAAAAAAAATACTTGCATCGCACGGGTTTTAAGCTAGTATATATTAATTTTCAGAATATAAAAATTATATTTTAACTTAAATTCGATATATTTTTTAATAATATAACTTTTTTCATTTTCTCAAATATAAATTTAATATATAATTTAACTAATTAAAAATCAAAATAACATATATTTTGGGACCTAACATATATTTTTGGGGTTTTATATCAAACAGGCCACTCCCTTCGTCAAAAATTATCATTTAACTCATCATTCTCATCGGGGTCTCATTTAAACCACTAAACTAAGAAAATATATCATTTGCCCCCTTATATTCAAAAAAATTAATACAATTTACGGTGGTATAAGTGATATACAGGAGGGCAAATGATATATTTTCTTAATTTAGTGATTTAAATGAGACACCAATGAAAACGGTGGGTTAAATGATAATTTTTGAAGAAGGGAGTGACAAGTTTGATATAAAACCGTATATTTTTGCAGATTCCCATAAAACCATAGTTTTCACTTCTATAAACCCCCGTTTAGTCCAGTCCTTTTCTTGACCGACCATTTTCAATTCTTGGGTTGTGAGTTGTGAGTTGTGAGTTGTGACTCAAATTTACACAAGTAAACCACATTGATTAAACCTCACCAATCTTGTGTGTTTACTTACAGTGTTCTGTATGTATAACTTGATTGATACCGTTTGTTATTTTTCTTGAATATTTATTGGGAATCAGCTGGTGGATCATCAAGCACTTGTTCAATTAGGTAAAGGGTTTTTCTTTAATTTTACTGGTTTTTAGCTTCTGGGTATTGTTAAAGTTTTTATCTTTATGATGATTCTGATCTCACTTGGTGGGGCTTATGTTTGTGTTTGTTGAGATTAGGTTAAATAGAATATTGGGTTTTTTTTGGATCTCTCTGTAAATATTTAGTTTAAATTGTTTTTTTTAACTAATCTGATTTGACAGTAGTTAGACACAAGCTTAGGTTGTGTTTGTAACTTATATTTTGTAGTTCATGTTTGCTGAATAGACACAAGCTTAAGTTGTGTTTTTGTGTGTTATTGATCATAGTGAAATATGTATTAAAGCTATGATTATCCGTGATTCTGTGGCAATTCTAATGAAGGTGTTATTTGCTGCATATATATGTATATAACTGATATGTACTTCTTTAAAGATTTTGACGATTTTTTCGTGCTTAATGATGTGAAGAAATTGTAATGCTAATCCACCTAGGTGATGAAGTCACATAATCACTTGTTCAATATTTGAACTCTAGGTTACTTGTTTAGAAGATCTGACATGCCAACCATATTCTTCTGTGTGATGAACATTGCTTCTGTTGCCAACTGAGTCCTTCGCCTACTGTACAGTCTAACATAAATTTATGATGCTAATATGATGCTTGATGAAGCACTCTTATCTGAGATAAAAATTTCTGTGGAGCACTTTATCTACTCAAATATACCTTCCCTTTTTTTTCCTACAGGATTTGGGTGGATAATGCTCAAATCATCAATGATAGCATCATTTTTTTAAGAAGCCAGTTTATTATCTATATGGTCGAATAGATACGTCTATATGGCGGTTTCTAAAAAGACAGCGTTGAAGTTGAGATCTGTTCAGAATCAGGCAGTATTGGTCAAGAGCTACTTACTTTCTGATCCATTCATATTGTACACTTCTGTCCTTAGTGGTGTATTCATGAGCAAAATGGCAAGTTCAAATCCTACGGTCTTTATTACATTTTTGTTATTTTCTTTGGCCTAGATAATAGTTAATTCATCGAATTTTGAGATGTGACAGATGTCACTTCTCAGTGTTTGGACAAGGCTTCGTACTTTTGCATATGTACTTGTGCAGTTGTGCTGTCAATGTATGATCTTGTATGTATATACCAGTCTTATGAGTTGTTCGCGTAGTTATATGTAATCTTCCTAAATTTCTGTACCAAATTTGTGAGCAAAAGTTATCTTCTTGTTATATTACTCAATTCTTAAAGGTTCTCACTCTCGCAGGTCTATGATTTGTCTCACTTAGTCAGCACTTCTTACTTCCGGACATATGGTAGCCTTACCAAAATTCAGCGAATCGAGTGGAATAACCGGTGAGCTGAATAAATTTTTCCTTTTTTTCATTATTCCCGTTAACCTTATACCGCTAGAGTTTCTATTTATCAAGTCGTCTTTTTAAAATACTTTATAATATTTTCATAGGTCTACCCTTCAGCAATTACTCTCACCCAATTAGTCTGGTGTAAAAAACGTGGTTGTTGTTGTTGTATGCTTTTTGTTGTGGTTTTCTTCTCATAATTTAGGCATGGAATGTGTGTGCAGTGGCATGTCTACCGTCCACGCTATATATATTGCAACGATGTCTTTGTATTTTGTGTTCTGGTCAGATTTATATTCTGACCACCATCTTGCTGGAACCATCACCTTCCGAAGTTCACCACTCTCGTCTTTTGCATTAGGAGTAAGTACTATATTTGGTCTTTTGTTTTGTTTATATGATATTCTTATGAATTCCTTTTGTTTATCCCTACATTCCATATATATATATATATATATATCAAAACATTCTTCATAAATAACAGACATTACTAGTGTATGTAAATCTGATAAGAAAGGAAAGAATGATACATCACTTTATTCTGTTGATTTTTAGCCTACTAGTCAGTGGAGTAATCGACTCCCAAGAGGTGCGTATATACAATTCATGTGATTGTGTCTATTCAGTTTAGAGTGTCCATGGATCTAAATAGTGTGATTATGTTAAGCATTAAGCAGCAAAGCTATAGATATCTATCAGAGTTATTTAGATGGGCATATGAAACCATATTCTTAATTAGGGATCCCTGAATTTGCTTAACACTTCATCACTTAAATTACTGCGAATTGCAATACTAATTGAAAATATTTGATAGCAAAACCAAATCCTCAGTTTGGCCTGTAAAGACTCAGTTTCCACATCTGTAGCGTCCCTGATCAGCGTCCTCAATTATGTATCGATCAGTAGGCAGTGTGGAACAATCACATGTAGATGGAGTTTTAATGCAGTAAAAAAAACAAGATAATTAGGTAGAAAGTAAAATAGAGAAGTAGAAATTAGGGAGAGAATGAAGCTGTATTGAGAGACAGTAGCAAACTTTTTTGTAAGACATTACTACTCTTTACACTAATCCTGGAATGCGACATTGCAGATTTTACTTTTTATTAAACAAAAGGAGCTGTTCTTCTATCTTATCATTCTCTCTACTATTCGCTAATGAACTAATTTTCTTACAATTAAATGTAACACTGAAGAAGAACAACACTGTTGACTAGCATAAGCAGACCATTACAACAAGCTTATACAAATGTAAATCAGACTAATCTTTAAGATTTTTTTGAACCTGTATTCTACAGGGATTTGAATTCTTATTATCCTCTTTAAAGGACGATCCTCCATCGTTATGATATCATCTAAAGTTTGATATATAAAGCTAAATCCCTGATTCTTCCGATTACGAGCTCCTTGTTTCCTGATTCCTACAACAAAACATTAAAATTAATATATTTGAAATTTCGGTTTAATGCTAAAATACATGCTGTATAAGCATAAAAGCATATAATAATATATTAAGAAATTTTATATCATTTGTTTATTTACATGACCAAAATTTGATGTGTAAAGCTTTAGTCCTTCCAAATAGGTGATCCTTGTTTCCTATAATATAACATCACAATCTATTGAATAAATCTAATTTAATGCAAAAACACATAATAAAGAGGTATATAATCACATTAATTATTGATAAAGGAATCTTTTGATCCCTAATTTATTGAGATAAAGTTTTCATGTATAGATTAGTGAACCACCAACTCAGTTGCTTAATATTTTCTCTGGAGTTATTATTTCTTTACTGTTTCTTGGTATTGATGTGATTGGTCAATCATCCGAAGCCTCTATTTGTTTCAAATTTTATGTGCAAACTAGGGAATTGTTATGTTCTCAATTCGAGCACTGAATCAGTCTGTGCTTATTTCAGCACATTTTAAACTGTCAAACAAGAACCCTGCAAGTATACATGAAAAGTAAAAAGACCCTACGGCTACCGTTTATCATTATAATGCAATATCGAGTTTTTCTTAGATTTTTGAATGTTATATCGTGAAAAAGATGCATAACAGTCGTACATATGACAGCTTTCTGTTGGATACTTCATTTCGGACCTTGCGATGATCTGCTGGCTATATCCTGCTTTGGGTGGAGTAGAGTATGTAAGTATATTCAAGTAGCCAATGCTGCTTGCTTATATGAATAGTGATTTAGATACTGCACGTATATATGCATCAACTAATACGCTTTCTAGAAACACATATTATACATTATAATATCACACACAGATCATGCTTGTATCCCTCAGATCTGTTAAGTGCACTTGCTTGCTACCTACAATTGATAATGAACTTAAAAGTATGCAGAAGATAAATTGTGTCCCATGCCATTTAGGTCAAAACCTCGTTATACCGTTATTAACATTGATTCTGATCATCATCATGACGTGGCAAGAGCTTCCTGCATAGTTTACACCAAAACCAATTACAGGCTGGACTTTTAAGTAATACTTCCTCCGTCCCTTCTTTGATGTCTCTTTTAGAAAAAAATATTGTCCCTTAGTACTTGTCTTTCTCTTCTTCCAAAACAACTTTTTTAAGATTTTTCTGAAGAATACCCTTGTATTACTATTTCCAATGTTTGACTAAATTATACATACAAACAATTCAACTCTAATTAAGGAAACACATTATTTAACTAACATTTTTTTAAGATGCATGATTTTTTCAAAAGAGACATCTACAAGGGGACGGAGGGAGTAAAAACAAGTATGGTGTTATAATTTTTTGTTGCAAAAGGTTTACCTGATGCACTTTCCTAGAGATTCTGGATTAATTTATGTGAATGCCATAGAAAACATGTATATGACTATAAATGGGCTGCCAATGTGATGACCTTACTGCATATGCATTCAGGTTATTCATCACTCTCTCTCTGGGATTGCTGTAGCATATTCTGTGTTTACTGGGGAGGGTCAGCTCTATACATTTATGGTCCTCATATCTGAGGTGACAACTCCAGAGATAAACATGAGATGGTATGTTAATGAGTTTCAATGGATCATCTTTGATCAGATGCATGTGCATTTTAATAAATCATATGGTCTCATGCAGGTTCCTAGATACTGCTGGTTTGAAGAGATCTAATGCATATCTTATTAACGGGGTGGTGATATTTTTTGCTTGGTTGGTGAGTGTGTCTTTCATAGATAGAAGAAACAAACGGCATTAAGCATTTAAATTAGTTGAAATTTTTGTAATAGATGCAACAAAAAATATTAGATGGGTCTGAGTAAGATAGTGTACTGTAGTTGCCCTTGGTACACGATGATACATTTTGGCCTGGAAATTTCGCACATGACACGAAAATTATTTTTTGGTTTGAAAATCTTACACGAAGTACACAGACATGAAAGTACAGAAACAAATTTACTTTCATGTTTGGGTTAGCAGTTCGGTTATATGACAGAAGAGTACACAAAAAAAAAATCTACAAATATAATGTTTATTTTATTTTTATTAATATTATAAATTCTCATTCTTGTTATTATAATTGAATATGAATATTAAAAATAAATCTGTACATTGAATTTCACTATGATATATTTATGTATTTATATTATATCTATATTTTTTATTATCTATTTTTTACACACAAAGTACACAGACTTTTCCTTTTTAGTGTTAGTTATGGGTTGGGTACCCAATCACACGAATCCATCTAGTGTTGTGTATGAGTGTGATACTTACTAACACGAAAGTACACGATACAAATTTAAACATCAGGACACAATTGCCAGGCCTAGATACATTACATGTTTACGGATAGCCAAATATCTAACTGCCACCAATGGAAACCATTATACTTATTTCCAGCAATTTTGCATGCTAACCAAATGGTATATAAAATTCTACATAGTTTTCAGCTAATTCTGTTATCTTTTCTACAATCCTTTTCCCGTCAATTGAATGGTTAATTAGTAGTAAGAATATTTGCTATTTCAATTTTGTGATGCAGGTAGCAAGAATTTTGCTGTTTGTTTACTTGTTTTACCATGTGTATCTGCATTATGATCAGGTACTTTGCCTCCTGAACTATTTCTATCCAGGTCATCTAGTTGACTCAATATCTACATTACACATGTTCAACTGTGTGTTATGATATATGCTTCTGTAGTGTGTGCTTAATATTTTATATATAGAAGTGACTTGTTCCCATGCCTACCTCAAATTGGAAGACATAGAATAAAATGTGTTGATGTCTAGCATCTATTATCAGTTCTGTGAACAATTAAAGAAGACTCTGTGTTTGTCATCTTTTGTTTACTGTTCCCAAATTTTGCCCTAAACTTCATAAAAATTGTTACATGTTATAGCATTTTGAACAATTTTCACAAATGCTCACTGTAATCGTATTGAAACGGAAGAGGATAGCCATAGGTTAAGTTTGGTTCCCACTATATATAAACTTCAGTATATATCCAAGCATCTTAAAATATATTATGAGCCGTCTCCACCCAAAAAAAGTGAAAGTTATGTTCTAAACTTTTCATTTTCATTGATCTTGGATACGCACATAATTTTTGGATCTGAGAAATCTGTGAATGGATGGCAGGTCATGCAAATGCACATTGTTGGGTACCTTTTGATATTTCTCGTGCCATCTGCACTTGGTATCATGAACTTGATGTGGTTTGGGAAAATTATTAAGGGATTGAGGTCGACACTAGCGAAGAAAATATAGAAGTTACAATGACCAGTCACATTGCTGTCTCCTAATAGTTTTCATTTCAGAGAACTGATCCCGGTAATCTACTTGTATAAATTAGTAGAAGGAAGATGAGGGCAGCTTGTTTTGACAAGATGGAAACCAATAGCTGTAAATGGTTATATATGTGGTTGTCTTGTGCTTTCTTGCTGTAAAAATTTTGGTACTATAGTCTGTAGGTGTTCATCAAACTAGTTTTGGATTTTTGAAGCACTTGGCTCAAAACTCAAAAGGAAGAGCTGAGTTATTGTTGAGCACCAATTTTCAGCTGTTTACTATGTCAATTAGAATCTTAGTCTTTAGATCCATCTATATTGTCTGCTATTTTTTATAAACATCAATGACTACCTAATGCATACATTTGTATTGAACTGGCTTCATGTTCACTTTTGTGCAATTTATTTTCAGTCTCGTCATGTTGTGTCTCGAATGTTTTTAATTTCATGGAGTTTACATTAAAATAAGTATGTAATGGTTGAAGATACTTTTAATTTGTGTTAACTTGTATGTACATTACGTCTCTGCCAACTTTAATGGCATTCTTGTTATTGTTGTGCTTTGTATTGGAGATGCCTTTACAGTAGTAGTCAGAAACCTATGAATATGTGTATGCAAAACATGTAGATGAAAGACATTGTTTGAAACATGAGGACACGGTATAGTTTGAAGAACTGTACTATATTTTGCTGAAAATATGGTAAACACGCTTGACACTTGAAAAGTTTTTGTTGCCATGTTCATTGTGCAGATGAGCTAGTTTGAACCAGTTTTTTTACAGATGGATGTCTTAACACGAAATCATGCAATCAAGTGTTATTTATTCACTATATGTTACCCTCTTCTGATGTGAAACACTGATGAAGAAGCAAGTAATGTTACTGAATCACCTGAAATAGTTCACAGGAAAGTGAAAATATAACCTGTCTTCAACACTTTGGAGCCAAGGAGAACATATATTTACATAATAGAACATGTTCACACATCTTTTTATGAACTGTGTCGAGAACCAACCACTAGAATTACCAACCAGGCAACCATTAGGCACAATGAAAAACAATTAAACATTTTCAAATAAGCTTCAATGACAACTAATCTTAGCGCAAATAAGAAAACACACAGAGACGGAGGCAGATCAAGTCATGAAGGGGGCTACTGAGCTAGGTTGCGGACTACCTCCTCAGATTTTGTTCACGAATGGACGCTCATTTTCCATACCCAATTGGTACAATCCCGTATTGCGATTAAAAAATGCTGGGCAATATGGACATGATTGTACAAAGGTGGGTACCATGGAAATTTGGCATTCATTTGTTGGCATGCTAAGAAATGAATCAACAGTAGTGTGGGTCCCCGTCCACAACACACACACATTATATCCATTTTTGAATTATTATTATTTTTTAATATGTCCATTTGAAAAGGCTGTTTACGATTATGTCCTAATTTCAATTTTGATTATAAACATGTCTCATTTTACTAAGATGTGCTATATTTTAATATAATCATGATTAACTTACTAACCTTATATCATTAAAAGTTTTTGTCCTCCAAACACCTCTTTTGTATTTTTTTCATTTTTCCTGTATGACAACGAAAATTAATAATTAACAACACACTTTACCTTTATTGGTTCATTTCGTGTTCATGTACAGACCAGCTCTTGGAAGTAATGAATACAGAGGGATTGCAAAAAATTGTAGTGAGTCTAATATTAACTTTGTTTGTGGGATGGATGGAGAGAGTTTTGAACTGGGTATGGTTGAGGTAGCGGAAGATGGAAAATTGCTTAAGAAACAAGGCCTCCATGGAAACTCTTACCGTTTTTTTTGTTCGAAGATTCCATAAAAACTCGGAAATGGTTAAGAATGCTAGATCAGAGCCTATCAATCTCTCGGAAATGGTTGTGTCCCTGCGGGGTTAGGAGGGGGAGGAGGAGATGGGGCATTATAGTCTTAATTAGTATAAAAGAATATATATATATATATAGGGTTGGACTCTATAAAGAACACTTTAAATAAAGAACAACAAAGAACACCTCATATCTAATAGATCCATTGCCCCTGGCGGGGCCACCCAATACAAAAAGTTCTTATTTTTTTAGGCTCTATCCATCCAGCAAAAAAAAAAAAAAAAAAAATTTTGAAAATTTTACTGTTCATGATGACGTCACTTCAAAAATTTTTTTTTTTTTTTTTTTTTGCTGGATGGATAGAGCCTAAAAAAATAAGAACTTTTTGTATTGGGTGCCCCTGGCGGGGCCAATGGATCTATTGGAATAAATGATTTTATAGTGTTCTTTATTGTTCTTTATATAAGAGTGTTCTTTATGGAGCAAAGGCCTATATATATATATATATATGGGGCCCCTTCCACAACCACAGTTGGATATTTTTTAATATCCAACCAACCCATCTATAACCGTCCAGTGTCAAAATGAATGGCTGGGATGAACAGTATTACGTTCTATTATATAGCGTTATACGCTATATTATAGAGCGTAAGCATTTTACTATTATGCCCCTCAGATCTGTTGTTATTCCCAGATTACACACTTGTATAATTGTAGAAGGGGGGGTTGAATACAATTCTTGATAATTATAAATTTCTGGTAAAAACCACAGAAATCTATAAGGAAATAATTGCTGAATAAGAAATGGTTCACAAACACATAAAAAATCAGGAGGTTAAATATACCACCTGAGACTTTTATTCGAAGAAAACTCTGTGATACAAATGTACACAGCTTCTGTTTTTACAACTCTTTGCTTCTAAGGATATTCAAGAAACCCTAAGCAAATATGTCTATTTTCTTAATCTCTAAAGAGTTGCTACACTTGGTTATATATCCCAAGTTTACAAGTACTACAGGAATAAGATAATATTAATCTAACTCAAGTTGACTTGCTACTCCACTCCAAATCCACATGTAGCCGAAAGGTTGTCCTTGTGAACAGATATGTCCCCTGCACCTTTCTTGTATGTACTGTGTAAATGGAATGCTTATTTCTTCTGTGTTTCCAAAGTATGGCTGCCATACTGCTTTTTATACCTACTATCAACCCATGTGATCTGTCAGTCAAACCTGTCCTTATCAACTGCTAATCCTTAGCTAGCATAGGATAAAGTGATAATGATTATCCGTTGATGTTGTGCACAGTTATCCGTTGATGGTAGTTTGAGCTGTATCCGTTGATAGAGTAGATTTGAGTTGTATCCGTTGATAGAGCTCTGTTCTCATCCGTTGATACACTTTCACTTAGACAGAATTACATAGCATAGCTTATTTACAATTGGCTACCCTATTCTGCCTATCCATTGATGGTCAACATGACTCTGAATAAAAACACTATCAACTGATAAATAGAGATATTGCAGTATGCTACAAAACCTCATCCGTTGATGAGCTACCTGTCAACGAATAGAGTTATAAAGTCTTATCCGTTGACAGTTACAAAACTTGACTTATACAATTTTGCTTGAATGTTAAGTTATCATCAACTACAACATATTCCTAACAATCTCCCCCAATTTATACTTGATGGCAATAAAGCATAAATTCAGAACCTTGATGATAACAAAACATTCCTAAAGATACAACACTACAGTATGCAAAAATTGTATTAAGCTACAAAAATTAAAAACAGAAAGCTTTAAGACACTTATCAGAGATGTGCTCCTTTAGATTGAGCAGATTAATGATGTTTCCTCTCTCTGGTTGGCTGCACCCTTGACTTTCCTTCCTTGGCAGAGTTGGACTCAATTTGCACTTGAAGTTGCCTATAGAAGGTATCTTCTTCAACAACTTTTGGATTTAGCTTTAGTTGTAACCATCTTAGGTAATCAGAACTAGCCTTTGACAGTTGGTCTTCTAACCTGAAGAATCTCCTAGTGCCCTCTTCATCCCTGAACTCCATCATCCAAAAGGGTTGAATGTGGATTTTCTGTCCATTATATGGGATCTTCATTTTCTTTGGTAGACTTGAGGGTGAGTTCCATTCTCTCCTTATTTCTTCTATTCTGCTAATTATCTCCCTTCTAGCTGTCTCAGAGAACCCTGTGTATCTCTTGAAAGCTGAGAACACTTTGGTCAGTGTATGATAAATCTCTCCAAGAACCTTCTGTAATGGCCATGTCCTCTGACTTCCTCCCTTGTAGACAAACACTAATCTCTCTGGCTGATTCTTGTACTTGTCAATTCCTCTTACTTCTGACAATTCATCCAAAAATAGATTCATGCCAGAGTATTCTTCAATTTCTGCCTGATAGATAAAGTCTTCTTTGTTTTCCAAGATTGGCTATTTGACAATAGCAGGTACCCTAGCAACTTGAACTGGTCCCTTTGAGAGTTGCTTCTTTGGAGCCCTTTTCTTCTGTTTTGGATTCAGCAAGAATGAAGGAACTTCAATTGAATCAAAATTCATTGGTTCTTCTTTAGGCATTATGGGGTCACCATGAAAGTTCACAGTTGGGTCGATTACTGTTGCAGATATAGATACTGATGAGCCAGTAGTTTCTTTTTCTGGAAAGGGTTCTGGAGAAAGAACCCTTTTGGTTTTAGCTTTCCTTCTTTTAGGTTTGGTTTTGGGAACTTCCTCAGGTTCCTTCATTTCAACCTCTTCCTCATCCATTAACTCTTGAGCCAGCCTGGCTTGCTTCTCATCTGAGTTTTCATGTTGATTTTCTGTACTTGGATGAGCTTCCCTTTGGATTCTGGAGACTTCTTCTCTTTTAGCTTCCACAAATCTAGGATGGCTGTTGGATATATTTAATACTTTTCCATTCCTTATAATTACAGCCATCCAATCTCTTACACTCTTATTTGTCTGCTCTTTGAACTCTATGATTGTTTTTCCCATTAGCTTTTCTTCATCATCCTTGGGAAATGGGTAGTCTAATTGAAGCTTGTTCTTCCCATTTTCCTTTGGAGGTGAGTAGGCTCTGGTTTTGATGACTGGTTCAAACTCTTTGACATATGATGGCTCAGCATCATAGAATGTAGGAGCCACAATCTTTGGAGTGAGCACCTTCATGATTGTGGTTGATATTGTTGGAGCAGAAGATTGAGCATTAAGAAACAGAGATGATGCAATTGATTCATTGATCATCCTCTCTGTCTTTAGAATTCTTTCATTAGTCTCCTTGTTGATCTTTTCCAAAGCTTCTATTCTGGCTTGCCTTTCACCATCTGAGATTTCTTCTAAACTTTGAATCTCAGGCAGAGCCACTTGTTTCTTCACAGGGGAAGCCTTTATTTCAAACTCTGTTAGATTGACCACTACAATTGGCTGTTGCTCCCCCTCAATCTGTGCTATCTTACTACTGGTCTCAATCTGTGCTATCTTACTACTGGTAGCTTGAATTTGACCAGAAGATGTTGCAGCCTCTTCTTTGCTTGTTCCCATTTTCTCCCCCTTTTTGTTAGCATCAAGGATTGGGGGTGAAGCTGCAAGTAGCATTTCCAGTAGTTGAGTTTGTTTTGATTGATTGGCAATGATAGTTTGCATTTGAGATTCCATACTATCCACTCTGGAGGAAAGAAGTTGAACAGACTTAGCCAGGCTATCTTCTTTGAGAAGTTTGCTAGTAGGTACCTTCTGAGTGGTAGTAGGAGCTAGTGCCTCAATCCTGGCATCTAGTGCTATCTTCATATCTCTAATTGTAGATTTGACCTCCTCCTGTTGTGTTCTTTGAATAACAGATTGCATCTTTTGTAATTTCAATGAGGCCATAACCTGCTCAAGAACATTCTTTCTCTGTGGTTCTGCAGTTTGGTGCTCAGCCTTAGCAGATTGATATTGCTTCATGATTTCCACATTGAGATCCCCAAGTTCAGTGGCATTGGAAAACATCCATTCTGGAGTCTCCTCCTCATTGATTTCTTCACCATCTGAACTTTGACTGTCATCACTGCCAAATTCTTCACTTCCAGCACTTGGAGACAAGGTTTGTAAAGCTTCTTTTGCTCTTTGAAGAGATTCTGAGGTGTGCACTAGGTGCATTGCCTTCTCTGCCTCCACATTGCCCTGTTGTGCCATGATTTGATAGGCAAAGACAGGATGAGTAAAGGTTTCAGGATCCAAAGAGATGGAGTCAATAATTGACTGATATTCTTGTCGAAATTCCATCTCTTTGGAAGCTTCATTAACCTCCATTAACTCACTTGCAATGGCTGAATCTTCCTGCCTTATTTCTCCTGTAGTCCCTTCTCTTCTCTCATCTCTCTTTTCTTGCATCAGGGACTCCCCCTGGCTTACACCTCTCACACCCTCACCTTCACCTACTAAGGTGGAACTCTCTTGCTCTCCTTTTGCCTGACTGGAAGAAATGGTCAGCCTCTCATTATTTTTCTCTCCTTTTGCCTGCTCACAAGGCAGCCTCTCACTCCCTTCCCTCATTCCTAAAAGTGTTTCAACTACTACAAACTCCTCCATAGTTGACATGGGAATGTCACATTTTGCAGTGGTAGAGAGATTTGTCAACGGATAAAGTGTATCCGTTGATGTAGTAGTTATTGTTGTCAACGGATGATTAGTTGTAGACACATCCGTTGATGGAGAAACACTTGTCAACGGATGAAGGATATCCGTTGATGAAGGAAAAAGAGTATCCGTTGAAGTGAAAACCAACACTGAATCTGTGGTGATTGATTTTAAGGAAGAGGCCACATATAGTGTTGTGAATTCAGGGATGGAAGATTGATGGCCCAACAAATCATCTAAAAGATGATGACCACCAATTGTTGAGTGGGGCTTCTCCAAGAATTTTAAAGATGGAGAATCAGGAATTAATGTAGATATCATATCCACATCCAGAGATGGAGTTGGTGATGGTGGATTAAAATGTGTATCGATTTGAAGGTTAAGATCAAGGGGCTGTGACTCCACATTTATTGAAGTCACATCAAACTGAATTTGAGAAGGTACAGTTTGCTGTACTGTGTGTGCACCCTGTGATTCCCCAATGGTTTTGGACTTTACTCTTCTACCATAGGTTTTTGAGTGAGAGCTATCTGTGTCTCTTGCCCTTTTGTGCAGTGTTCCTGGAATGGAACTTAAATCAGTAATCACACCCTGTTGAGAGGATGTAACTAGAATTTGGCTTGAAGGTTCATTAACAGTCTTTTGAGAGACTGAAATGTTGGTTGCACCTACCTCACCTTCCTTATCCTTAGGGCTTCTCTGATGTTCACCCTGTCCCTCACCACTCATTACCACCTTCACACTCCCCTCAAGAGTTTTGGTAGTTTTTGCAACAGGTGCCTTTTGAGAGACACCTGAGGTTTGTCTTTTAGATTGTGGTTTTAGAACTCTGGATTTGGTCACTTTGGTAGGAGCCTGTTTGGTCACAGCTACAGACTCCATTGTGACACTAGAAGGCAAAGAAATTTGGGGGTTGGAGATAGGGGTTTCAGGGTTGGAGATAGTTACCTGAACAATTGGTAGATATACCAATTGTACTTCTGCATTTAGGTTCATTCGAATCAAATCACTTAAGACTCTCTTCTCCTGAACAAAACAATTGAACTTGCTATCCGGGTTAACAATGGATAGCTCATTCTCAGATACATGCAGTGCTAGGAGCATAAAAAATCTAGCAAAATAAACATTCTTGCTCCTAGTTTCCTTTTTACCTAATTTAGCTGCTATCTCATACATGACTAGTGTGCCAAAGTTATAGAATTTATCAGTCAAAAGCATACATAGCATAACTAGCATGGAATTGGTAACAACATCAAAATTACTAATCTTGCCAGAAAAAGTTTTAATGAAGGCATCACAAAAATAACTCCATTCTTTAACCATACATTTCCTAACAATTTTCCCTAAGTTCTCAGTACTAAGGGTATAATTTATGGAATTAAGCATGGTGACAATTTCAGCATTACTGGGTACTTTCAGACAGTTATTCTCAGGCAATTTTAAACAAGCAGTTATCACATCAGAATTAACTACATAGTTTTTACCCTTCAAAGAAAAAGCAAGTGTACCGTCTGTGCCATTGTACTCAGCAGATGCCCACACCTCTTCAATTACCTCATGGATTAGAGGAGTGGTGGCAGTCATAGCATATGACAGCTTGCATTTCTTTACGAAATTCATCATAGTGTGATATGCTTCTGGAGCGTTCACTGTATCAACAAAGGCCGCGAAATTGTTCTTCTCATAGGTAAACCCAGTGGAAGACATCATCTTAACAATAGGCGCCATTGAAGTGTTTGAACTTTTGTTGCAGAGAGAGTTTCAGTGAAGAAGATGCAGTTAACTTATGAGATTCTTGAAAATGAATAAAGGTGAGATGTGAGAGTACAAGACAGCCTTTTATATTTTTCAAGAATTAAAAATGAAATAATTAAAAGTAATTACCCCATTGGACAAAAGTAACTGTCAGATAATAAATGAAAAGAAAAGAAGTACAGCCGTGACTAATTATACACGTTTACCAACGGCTATAAAAAGAAATATGTATATCAACGGATAAAGATTGGACGGTTGAGAAAACAGTTTATCCATCGATGACGTGGACAACCTGTTATCCGTTGACATACGAAAATCTAGTAATGTGTTTATACTACCAACGGATAAAAGGATATCCGTTGATAAGCAAATTTTGCCTTAAACAAAATTTCTGCTAAGAGTTTTTCTGAGAGTTTTTAATTCTCAAGTAAATCAAAACACATTTCTAGCTGCAATACAGTATGATTAGATATCACTAGGAATTATGAGAAATTAAGCATACCTAGTTCACCTACCAACCTTGTGAATGAGGATTCATCAAGAGGCTTGGTGAAGATATCTGCAAGCTGCATTTCACTTGGCACAAAGTGCATTTCTACTGTACCATTCATCACATGCTCTCTAATGAAGTGGTATTTGATGTCAATATGCTTGGTCCTCGAATGTTGTACTGGATTCTCTGTGATGGCAATAGCACTAGTGTTGTCACAGAAAATTGGAATCTTCTCAATTTTTAGACCATAGTCAATAAGTTGATTTTTCATCCAAAGAATCTGTGCACAACAACTTCTAGCTGCAATGTACTCAGCTTCGGCTGTAGAGGTGGAGACTGAGTTCTGTTTCTTACTAAACCATGACACAAGCCTGTTCCCTAGAAATTGACAGGAGCCTGTAGTACTTTTCCTATCAATTCTGCAACCTGCATAGTCTGCATCTGAATAGCCAATTAGATCAAAGCCAGAATCTCTTGGGTACCAAATGCCAAGGTTTGGTGTTCCCTTGAGATACCTGAAAATTCTCTTAATAGCAATCAAGTGAGACTCTCTAGGGTCAGCTTGAAATCTAGCACAAAGACATGTGGAAAACATTATATCAGGTCTACTAGCTGTTAGATATAGAAGTGAGCCTACCATGCCTCTATAGCTTGAGATGTCCACAGATTTTTCCTTAGTATTCAGCTCAAGCTTAGTTGCAGTGGCCATAGGTGTTTTTGCAGAGGCACAATCCATTAAGTCAAATTTCTTTAAGAGATCATAAATATATTTTGTTTGACTTATGAAAATTCCCTCATTAACTTGCTTTACTTGTAAACCAAGAAAGTAAGTTAATTCACCCATCATGCTCATTTCATACCTACTTTGCATAAGTTTGGCAAACCTTTTGCAAAGCTTCTCATCTGTAGACCCAAAAATAATATCATCTACATAGATTTGAACAAGTATTGAAGAACCATTGACATTTCTATGAAATAAGGTTTTATCTACTGTACCTCTAGTGAAGTGATTCTCCAAAAGAAATTGAGATAAAGTGTCATACCAGGCTCTTGGTGCTTGCTTCAAACCATAAAGTGCTTTCAAAAAAAGATATACATAATCTGGAAATTCTGGATCTTCAAAGCTAGGAGGTTGATGGACATATACCTCTTCTTCCAGTTCCCCATTTAGAAAGGCACTTTTGACATCCATCTGATAGACTTTGAAATTGGCATGTGCTGCATAGGCTAGGAAAATTCTAATTGCCTCAAGTCTTGCCACTGGAGCAAAAGTTTCATCAAAATCTATTCCTTCTTCTTGAGAATAGCCCTTTGCCACTAATCTAGCTTTATTCCTCACAATTATGCCATTTTCATCAGTCTTATTCTTGAGAACCCATTTGGTACCTATGATACCTCTATCATCAGGTTTGGGCACAAGCTTCCATACTTTATTTCTCTCAAATTGGTTTAGCTCTTCTTGCATTGCTAAGACCCAATCTGGATCTAGAAGGACATCTTCCACTTTCTTAGGTTCCTCTTGAGACATGAAACTACTGTATAGGCATTCTTCTTATGTGGCCCTCCTAGTTTGGACTCTTGAGTTTGAGTCACCAATGATTAACTCAAAAGGATGATCTCTGGTCCATTTTCTTGAAGGTGGAAGGTTTGATCTAGATGAGGTTGCTTCATCTAAGTGAGCATGATCTTGTTGATTGGATATTGAGTTTTGACTTTGAGAAACTCCCCCTGAGTTTGTTGTCCTTGCGGAATTATGAAGTTGACTGTTAACAGATGCATCATTTTATCTATCAACGGATGCTCCATTTTGCCTGTCGACGGATGCATGAGAATGCCTGTCAACGGATGCATCTGATGCTCCAGTATGACTGTCAACGGATGCTTCATTTCCAGTGTTAGCATCACTTCTAGTTGGGCCAACAACTCTAGGTGAATTTCCATGGCCATGATCTTCATTTTCCTCATCATCATCAATGTACATTCTTCCTTCTACCTCATTTTCAAATCTCAACTTTTCATGGAAGCCTTCATCATTTAGACCTAGAATCTTTTGATCATCAAACACAACATGTACAGATTCCATAACAATGTTGGTTCTTAGATTGTAGACTCTATAGGCTTTCCCTGCTGCATATCCAACAAAGATAGCTTCATCTGCCTTTGCTTCAAATTTGCTTAAGTTATCTCCATGATTTCTTAGCACAAAACACTTACATCCAAAGACATGAAGAAAAGCTAACGTTGGTTTCTTGTTGGTGAATAACTGATAAGGAGTCATTCCTCTAGCTTGATTGATCAAGGAAATATTCTGAGTGAAGCAAGCAGTGTTGACAGCTTCAGCCCAGAAATATGTTGGCAATCTTGATTCACTTAACATTGTTCTAGCTGCTTCAATGAGAGTTCTGTTTTTCCTTTCAACAACCCCATTTTGTTGAGGTGTTCTAGCAGCAGAAAAGTCATGGACAATTCCATTCTCTTCACAGAAAATCTTCATTGTGGAATTTTTGAATTCAGTGCCATTGTCACTCCTGATTCTTTGTACTTTTACTTCAGAACCATTGTTTACTAGTCTGAGATGATTGATGATGATTTCACTTGCACAATCTTTGGAGTGCAGAAAGAAGGTCCATGTAAACTTAGAAAAATCATCCACAATCACCAGGCAGTATTTCTTCTTTGAAATGGACATGACATTTACTGGACCAAATAAGTCCATATGCAGCAATTGAAGGGGCTTAATAATGGATGACTCTGTCTTGCTCTTGAAGGATGATTTCTTTTGCTTCCCTAATTGGCAGGCATCACACAATCCATCCTTGATGAACTCCAATTGAGGGATTCCTCTAGCAAGATCCTTTCTTACCAAATCATTCATAACTTTAAAATTCAAATGAGACAGCTTTTTATGCCATAGCCAACTCTCATCCTTGCTTGCTTTGCTAAAGAGACAAGTAATGGATTCTGAGCATACTGAGTTGAAATCAGCTATTTAACATTTCCTTTTCTAAAGCCTGTCAGAACCACATTGTTGTTTTCCTTGGTAGAAACAACACAGGCTTCTTTAGTGAACTTTACTTCATAGTCTTTGTCACAAATCTGACTGACACTCAGCAAATTGTGCTTCAAACCTTCAACTAAAGCCACTTCTTCAATGATGACATTGTCCTTTGTAATCAAGCCATATCCTTTAGTATATCCTTTGCTGTCATCTCCAAAGGTAATTCTAGGGCCAGCTTCCTCCTTGAACTATGTGAGCAGGGTTGAATCTCCTGTCATATGCCTAGAACATCCACTGTCTAGGTACCATAGATTCCTCTTATTTCCCTGCACACATTCCAAAATACAAATCAAGTTGATTTTGGTACCCAAGTTTCCTTGGGTCCTTTCTTGTTAGCCTTTGGTTTTACACTCTTAGCAATCTTCACTTTGGGTGTAGATGCTTGAGTGATAGGTTTTGACAGATGCTCATTTGCATAAATATTTGATGCATGCATTTGTGGAAAATTGGCATACATATTATCCATGCTAGGAATGCTCCATGACATTTGTGGCATATTCACAGATTGAAAATAAGGATTAGGCACATATGGCATGTTCACATATGGATTTGAAAAACTAGCATTCTGATACAAACCAGGCATACTTGGCATAGATTGAGGTACATGAACAGGAGTCCTTTTAACAGACTTGCAATTAGAAGATAGGTGATTGACACTATTGCAATTACCACAAGTTTTCCTAGGAGCAAACTTGTCAGGAGAATAATTGTTTTTCTTGTTAATGCCTATCTTACCATTTCTGTTCTTTTTCTTTTTACCCTCAGTCTCTACCTTTTCATTAACTGATTTACCAACAGCCTTTTTGTTAAGTAAATCACCTGCCTTAGCCTTCTCACTTGATTTGGCTTGGCTACTTTCACCAGAAACAAAGTTCTTGGCTACTGGACCATACTGATTATTCAGTTTCTTGAGTTCCTTCTTACTAACAGACTTTTTGCTAGTCGACGGATACCTCTCATCCGTTGATGGTTCATCTGTCAACGGATGATCACTATCCGTTGATTCACAAATAGTCTCTAGATCCTCAAGGCAAGGTTCTAGCTCCTTTTTCTTTTGAGTCCAGGTATCCCTCACAAATGATTCTATTCCCTGGACTTCTATTATGTTTTGAGAAATATTCCTACAACTTTGAAATTTAGCAATTATCCCTTGTTCTTTTTCAAGCTGGTTTCTTAAAATCAGTTCTCTTTTTAACACAGCTTCAAGTTCACTTTTAGCATTATTGCAATCAACTCTCATTTTCTCAAATTCTAGAAATTGAACTTCTAGAACTGCATTTCTATCACTTAAGAACTGATTAGTTTCTTTAATCCTATTGTTCTCTTTAGTAAGTGATTTAAGAGTAACACTCAAGTGATATAGTTCAGTAGACATTTCATCTATAACACTATTGCATTCCTCTTTGGTGAGCTCAGAGAGATTAGTAGAAAATACCTGATTGCTAGCTGAACTTGCTTCCTGCTCAGAATCAGCCATTAATGCAAGGTTGACAAACTCAGCATCATCATCAGAATGATTTCCATCAGCAGCCCAGTCATACTCTTGGGTCATGAATGCCTTTCCTTTCTGTCTGAGAAGATCAAAATATTTCTTCTTGTAGTCAACAGTTTCAGTTGGCTTTCCCTTGTTCTCTGATCTAGGCTTCCTGCATTCACTTATCATGTGACCAACAATTCCACAATTGTAGCATTTAATTTTGGATTTATCCACATTGTTGCCTGTAGAAAAATCCTTATTAAATGGCTTGGCCACCCCAGAGTTTCTTCTGAATTTTAGCTTAGAGAATCTCCTAGATAGAAATGCTAAATGCTCATCTATCTCATCCAATTCATCCTGCTGTAGGACACTCATTTCCTCAGACACCTTTTCCTTGCTTTTGCTTGATTCTGCTCTACCTTCACAAACCTCCCTGTTTGGTGTAGATTTAGCAGCTTCAGTCCTCTTCTCCTCCTTCTGCTCCAAGTTGGCAACAAGAGCAACTGACCCACTTTTATTTTGGGCCTTCTCAATTTCGTCATCCTGCTCCATTTCTAGTTCACATGTCTTTAAAGTTCCATAGAGCCTTTCAAGAGTAAATGACTTGTACTCTTGAGTGTTTCTTAGAGAAACAGTCATAGGCTTCCACTCTTTGGGCAGTGATCTCAGAAATTTGAGATTAGAATCTTTCACTTGGTAGATTCTTCCATACAGTTTCAGGCCATTCAGTAGCTTTTGAAATCTACTAAATGTGTCATTCAATTTCTCTCCATTATTGAAATGGAAGTGCTCATACTGTTGGATTAGTAGCTGCATCTTGTTTTCCCTTACCTGTTCTGTACCTTCACAAAGGGTTTGAACAATGTCCCATACTTCCTTGGCGGTAATACAGTTGATAACATTGTCAACCATGTCTGTTTCTAAACCATTAAACAGAATATTCATGGTCTTTTTATCTTTGTGGACTTCTGCAACATCCTCAGTACTCCACTCAGAAACAGGTTTTGGAATATAAGTGTCTGGTGCATCTACAACAAGACCAACTCTTGAAGTAGCCTTCATTGGAACATGAGGACCCTTCTCAATGCAATCTACAAAGCCTACATCAATAGACATGAGATGTAGACGCATTTTTACTTTCCAGTGAAAGTAATTTTCTCTATCAAGAACCGGTATCTTCACTCCATAATCCTTCTTAGACATGTTGGAAGTGTGTTGATCTTTAAACTTCAAATATATTAGAAGCTTGCTCTGATACCAATTGTTATTCCCAGATTACACACTTGTATAATTGTAGAAGGGGGGGTTGAATACAATTCTTGATAATTATAAATTTCTGGTAAAAACCACAGAAATCTATAAGGAAATAATTGCTGAGACTTTTATTCGAAGAAAACTCTGTGATACAAATGTACACAGCTTCTATTTTTACAACTCTTTGCTTCTAAGGATATTCAAGAAACCCTAAGCAAATATGTCTGTTTTCTTAATCTCTAAAGAGTTGCTACACTTGGTTATATATCCCAAGTTTACAAGTACTACAGGAATAAGATAATATTAATCTAACTCAAGTTGACTTGCTACTCCACTCCAAATCCACATGTAGCCGAAAGGTTGTCCTTGTGAACAGATATGTCCCCTGCACCTTTCTTGTATGTACTGTGTAAATGGAATGCTTCTTTCTTCTGTGTTTCCAAAGTATGGCTGCCATACTGCTTTTTATACCTACTATCAACCCATGTGATCTGTCAGTCAAACCTGTCCTTATCAACTGCTAATCCTTAGCTAGCATAGGATAAAGTGATAATGATTATCCGTTGATGTTGTGCACAGTTATCCGTTGATGGTAGTTTGAGCTGTATCCGTTGATAGAGTAGATTTGAGTTGTATCCGTTGATAGAGCCCTGTTCTCATCCGTTGATACACTTTCACTTAGACAGAATTACATAGCATAGCTTATTTACAATTGGCTACCCTATTCTGCCTATCCATTGATGGTCAACATGACTCTGAATAAAAACACTATCAACTGATAAATAGAGATATTGCAGTATGCTACAAAACCTCATCCGTTGATGAGCTACCTGTCAACGAATAGAGTTATAAAGTCTTATCCGTTGACAGTTACAAAACTTGACTTATACAATTTTGCTTGAATGTTAAGTTATCATCAACTACAACATATTCCTAACATCTGTTTTTACTTACGCTATATGATAGAGCGTAAGACGATATATTATATAGCGTAAACGGTTTTTTTTTCGAAAACCGGGATTTAACATAATAGAGCGTATTGTGGTTGAATAACATAATATCTTTGTGTAAAATTAAGCCTTCACAAACCACAAATCTTCACAAACCTCCACAAACCATCGGAAAATCGGAAGTAAAGCGCAAAACTACCGGAAAATCGGAAGTAAAGCTCATCATTTCTTCATATAAAGTGAGTAATTTCTTCATTTCGTGTATCTATATATCATCGTGTACATGTATGTATGTATGCATGCATGTATATATCATCATCATCTAATTGTAGATTTGTGTACATGTATGTGTGTAGATTTTTGTATATATATTTCGAATTTTTGGATTAGTTTGAATTAAGGTTCGAATTTATGGATTAATTTCGAATTAGGGTCGAATTGTGGTCGAATTTGTGGACGAATTGAGGTCGAATTTGTGGATAATTTTCGAATTATTAGGATTAAAATTTGCATTTGTGGAAAAAGTTTGCATTTGTGTAGTTTGTGTAGTTCGAATTATTGGATTCAAGTTTGCATTTGTATAATTTGTGTAGTTCGAATTATTGGATTAAAGTTTGAATTTGTGAATTTGTGTAGTTCGGATTTTTTTTTGGATTAAAGTTTTTTGTATGTATTGGATTTTAGATGGAAGATTTTTGTGGTCCGGTTGATCGTTCTCTCCTTACCGACCAAGATAACTATATAAGTAGTGGAATATGGGTTGGGGATCATCGAGATAGACTTACAATCCGTCAAAGTACCTCATTGCTTGGTGAATGGGAATTAGAGCCATATCAAGTTCGTCTTTTAGAACATTGGGGCTTCAGAATGTTTGCTAATCCGAGAGCCGTTATTCAAAATGATGTCACTTTAATTACGTCATTAGTGGAGCGTTGGAGGTCGGAAACCAACACATTCCACTTTACTTTCGGGGAGATGACGGTGACACTTGAAGATGTGTACATGTTAACGGGGCTTTCGGTTATTGGAGAGGCGGTAACTTTGAGTGAAACAATTGACGTAAAAAATCTTTGGTTACGTCATTGGCCGGATCCGACGCTCTCACTTGAGGAAAAAGAAAGTGATGAAGCTTGGACTAGAGGTGGCGTGAAATTAAATTTTTTGAGGGAAAGATATTGCAAGTGCCCGAACAACAAAGATCCGGCGCTTCTAGAAATATATACACGGGGCTATGTGTTTTATTTGTGCGGGGCGATATTATTCATTGACTCACTTCTCGAGGTAGTTGTTATCCCGGTAGTGAAATGAAGTTTAGTGTACACACGAACCCACTTATGTCGAACGTAATACATTTCTTGCAACCAACCATGATCAACCAAGTTATATTTTTCAACCAAATCTTCCCACCTATTTTCAAATTGTTCAACCGTCATTGACTTGTACAAACATAAGTTGAAATCTTCTTTGAAATGCGGTTCATGTGTGTACAAACCGGATAACTTCTCCTCGAATTTAGTACTTATATTCCAAGTACAATAAAGATGGTTCGTGTTTGGTAAAACTTCGGCAATTGCATTTCCAAGTGCAATATCTTGATCGGTGATTATTGAAATTGGAGCCTTGTTTCCTATAGCTTCCAACCAATTCTTCAAAACCCATACGTAAGAACTTTCTTTCTCATCCCTTATTAGTGCAAAACCAAACAATATGGATTGGTAGTGGTGGTTCACCCTAGGTACAAATGGCATACTATACCTATTGGTGCGGTATGTGGAGTCAAATACTACCACGTCTCCAAAAATTTTATATGCATTTAACGATCTTGGATCAACCCACAACATGGAATGCACCCGATTATCCTCATCAACATCTACTCGATAGAAAAATTCCCCAAAACTATTATATTTCAATTCTTGGAGTAATTTCAAACCTTCTTTGGCATCACTCGAATCAAATACATGATGTCTAATATCACGCAAAACATTTCGAATCTCTTGACTAGTAAACCCAATATTCTCTAAGCTTCCCGTAAGCTCACCCATTACATTCAAAGATTGTTGAGGCCCAATACCCGACTTACTCAAAATTATAATCAATTCTCGCATGATGGGTGTTATGTTTCTTGGCCTTTGCATGAAATGTACCTTACTAGGTGAAACCATCTCATGATTGTGTACCAAATTAACCAATGTTACCTCCCACTTCTTTGATGTCTCTCTATGAACAACATACATTCGCACCTCACACTTTGTTCTACCAAGAGAATCTCTATTTCTCTTTTTTTCGAAACTTCACCTTCATCATCCAAAGATTTTGAGTCTAATCTCCCACCCTTTCGACATATATACAAACGCGAACAAATCTTTTTAGTTTTTGAACGTTTATGTGTAGTTCTAATTATTACTTCAAAACCAATACGCCTACCATAATCTCTATAAAACCTCTCCGCTTCATCTAAACTATCGAATAATTGACCAACACATGGGTAAACATCATTAAAATCATCCAAAGAAACACCATTCTTAACATCTTCACCATCATCATTATCATCAACATCATCACCATCATCAACATCATCACCATCATCAACATCATAGACAACATCACCATCATCATTCTTAACATCTTCATTATTATCATCATCAAGATCTATTATTTTAGGTGTGTGTGGACTTTCGTTAACATCTTCATTTTCTACCTCAATCTCAATCTTACTAGGTGTCTTAGTAGGAGATTTTAACTTCGAAAAAATGAAAGAAGCCATGGATTAAATAGAAGGATTAAATAGAAAGCTAACCTTAAATTCCAAGCTCAATCTTCAAAATCTTAATTTGGGATGGTACTCCAAGCTCAATCTTCAAAATCTTCAAATTTGAAAAAATTTGGATAAATAAATTAAGATTGGTAGATTAAGAATAGGTATAGATTAAGTTTGTGATGTTGTAAATATATCTCCAAATGATTAAGTTTGGTGTAGATTAAGTTTGAACACTCTTGAAATGATATTTCAAAACATGAAAGGCTGTTTGAGCTGAAATTGGTGTAGTTCTCAGCTAAGATATATAATAGAGCATAACAATTAAGGGTAAAATGGGGATTTTAAAAAATAAAACTTACGCTATATTATATAGCGTAATACGCTATATAATATAGCGTAAGTGTTTTACACCCTGGCCGTTGATTAAACATTTTAATGGTATAAGATGGGTTGGTTGGATATTAAAAAATATCCAACTGTGGCTGGTGACCAGTTTCCTATATATATATATATATATATATATATATATATATATATATATATATATATATATATATATATATATATAGTTAAGTTCTATAGAGACCACCATTTGAGTGGAGACCGTGGAGACCATATACATTATGCACTCAAAACATTGCAAAACATATATATTTTGAAAGAATGTTCAATTAACATTATTATTTCATTCAAAATCTTAAAAATCATATATGATTTGTAAGCAGAACATGTTTTGGAGAACAATACGTTCTGCAATATTTTGTTTGCTGAACATACATGATTTTCAAGATTTTTAATGAAATTTGCATGTAAAACATATATGATGTTCAAAGTTTTCAATGAAATAGACGGTATAGTGATTTTCATAGAACATGATTTTCAATAAATAAGTTTTTGCAATGTTTTGATTGATATTGGTCTCCGGTCTCCACTAAAAATGTTGGTCTCCATAGAACTTAACCCTATATATATATATATATATATATATAGGAGAAGGTTCAAAAGAAAACTTATTTTTAAAGAAAACTAGAAACCACAATCTTGTCCGTCAATTACAATCTCATCTGATGGTTATTATTAATGCATTAGTTTTCTAAATTTTAGTTTAAAAAGGAAAGTAAGATTGTTGTTATGGGTTTCATGGGCCTGAGGTCACCCTCAGGGTACTACCTGAGGTTAAAATAATCTCCATACAAAATTAAGGGTATTTGTGTAACTTACTAAAAAAAAGTTACATTTACAAAAATGCCCCTGCGGGGCCCTTTATTTTATAAGTACAATTATATTACAACCTTAGGAGAGGTGCCTGAGGACAACCTCAGGGCCAGTTTTCTCTTGTTGTTATATATACTATGTCAGATTTTTATCATTTAACGAGTGCACATTAAATAAGTGATTTACACATAATTTATAAGATATTGTTGACTTTCGTAAATAACTTGTTATATTCATACTACTATAAAACTTTATTTTATATTGTTGACCTTTTATTTTATAAAACAGTATGAATAATATATTAATAATTTAAAATATTATTTTTACTATAACACCTACTAGAATCCTAAATTTAAATGTTTATGAAAATTGTAATAAATTCTGAACTATGAGTATTCTACTCAATCAAGTATTTAAGTGAGATAAAAAATAATTTGATTAAGATTCCACTAAGTGTTCTACTAAAATTTTACTTAAGATTACGCTAAGGTTCTACTAAGTGTTCTTAATATTATGTATTAATATCTTTTATCAACATAATTTTATCGTATTAAAATTTACTAGATTGTATTAAGTATTCTACTATGTACTCATTCTCGTGTTCTACTAATTTTATGATTTTAGTCTACTATGTATTTTTGTAAATTATATTAGCGAAAAAAATTGTAGGTTCTATTATATGTTCTATTAGGTTCTACTCAAAGTGTTCTTGATATTATTATAAAAGTCGTAGATTCTATTATATGTTTTACTAATTTTACTTAAGATTTCACCAAGGTTCTCGTAAGTGTTTTAAAAATGGTAGATTCTATTAAGTGTTCTTAACTTAATCATAGATTTTATTATATATTCTACTAGTATCTACTGAGTGTTCTTGATATTATATTATTAAAAAAATTATCATTGTAATTGTAATAGTATCAAATTACAATTTACTATTACCCATTTGTTAGGTACCCTAGTAAATACTTAAAGAACACTTGAGTGTAACTTTGACCAACTCTCTCTCCTCTTTTGCTCTCCCTGTAAGTCTCAAGTCCGTCATCCTCATCCCTCCGGCGGTGGATTACTCCACCGACCGGAGGTCCTTTTTTCTGTTTTGCTTTTGTAAACCTTTCCTTCATCTAGATTTCCAAATAAATTGAGTTTGATTTCTGAAACATTCGAAAAATCTATTCGGATTTTTTCGTTTTCGTTTCTTAGATCTACGTCATTTTGTATTGTTTTTCAGTTTGAATGTCTGGCCCTTTGGCTTGTGTCGATGTGTCTTGTTTTGTCCGACTAGCAGTATGGCTTTTGGCTAGATGAAGGCTCAGTTTTGTAGAGGCTTTCAGATGGATTAATCGGGGTTTCATTTCAGAGGGATTGTTAAGTCTGCAAAGCTTATCTTAATAAATAATTAAGAATAAAATATTACATAAATTAATTAAATGAACAATATCTAATTAATCTACAATGAAATAGTGAAGAGAATCTTATTGAAATTTGAGTTTATTGTGCAATAAATGCAATTATATGATTGATAGAATCATGTATTGATTTAAATATGATTGTACTAATGCCATTATTAGTCAAATTTTAAATTTATTAATTACTATAAAAATGAACGGTGTAGATTATGGTCCCTAAGTTTTCTATCTAAAAAGTTTTCCCTAGAGAAGGTTCAAAAGAAAACTTATTTTTAGATATATATATATATATATATATATATATATATAATTATAGGGTCACGCTCTATGGAGAAACACACTAAACTGAGAACCTGAGAACTCTAATAAGTTCAGTAGCGGAACTTTAAGTTCAACAACAAAATATTTGTTGAAAAAAGTAAGTTCAGTCATAGAATTTTGTAAAAAAAGCAAGTTCAATTGTAGAACTTTTAATGTCATCATGTGCAAAACTTTGAAAAAGAAGCAAGTTCAATTGTAGAAATTTTAATTTCATGTGCATAACTTTAAAATTTAATAGAATGACACTATATTTTTATTACGAAACAAAATAGGTTCTACAATAGAATCAAATGGTTCTCTAGTTCTCTTTTAGATACTGATTCTCATTTGAATCAACCCCTATAATTATATGTATATAACTTATATATGAGTTAAATATTAATTATAGGACATATTTATAATATTGCTTTAAAATAGGACATATTCATAAAAACATTACTAATTTGGGATATATTGTGTAAATCCCCTAAAAAATATAGATGGTAGAATGTGTGATCCGTTAAATTTAATATTAAAAAGTTTATTTGATTGATAGTAAGATCATATAAAATATTAAAATTAAATTTAATAAATCGCATTCGGTCGTAGAAATTCTTTAGCGACAACATGTAATCGGTCGCTGATAACGGTCATCGATAAATATTTTTTAGCAAAGGAATTGGTGGTCGCTGATATATTTGGTCACTGGTAGGCGTTTTTCAAGTAAATTTTTTAAATTGAATAAAATTAGATGTAATATTGGAAAGTAAGTCTATTTTATTGATAATAGAATAAAATTTAAATTACGAAAAAGTAAATTTTAATAATCTAAACCAAATATAAATAAGTTCTGTAAACTAAATATAATTCTTATTGTAAAAATTCGTAACTTTCTTTTATATTCAATTTTCGAGTAGTTTCAATTGAATAATAATTGTTAACCCATCATTAAAATTAAAGATATTTTCTTTAGCCGTGTGTGACCTGTAAAATCGTCTAGATCTGATTTTTAGAACTCAACATAGAACAAAAATAGTAAATTGATCGTGTGAAGTCTAATACTCCCTCTGTTCCACAAAACCTTTCTGGTTTTGACTTTGAGCACTGTTCATTATAAGCGATTGACTACTAATTTATGCATAATTTATAAGATAAAATATAGTCATAAGTGATCTTGTTGGATTCGTATTTATTAGTACTTTAATACAGTGAAGTTTTTATATTTAATACTAATACGATATTAAAGATATTAACGATTAAAAGTGTGCGTTGACAAACGTGTCCAAAGTAAACATGAAACGTTTTTAGAAACTGAGGGAGTAATTAATAATATTTTTTATACATTTATACTCAAATTTGGTTATTTTTCTATAAGTTTATCAAATTTGAGAGTTTTTTATTTACTTCAAAAAAAAGTTAATTTTTTTTTATAAAAATCAAATTCAATATAACTAACATCTTAATAAATATTAAAAATAAATTATTTAATAATATAAATTATATACTTATAAATATTATAAAAGAGTGGTGCCGGGCTATAAGCTACTAAACATACATCATTTAAATCATATAAATTAGAATAAAAGTCCACAATATCACAATTATAGAGTAATTGATCCAAAATATCACAACTCAAGTTATTGGACACAAATATCATTTTAAAATAAACTATCGTTTAGGGTTTTGATTTTTATTATTTAATTTTTTTAAGCGCTAAAGCGTGTAGCATTTCTGGGAAGGGAACGCCACATTAAGGGGGGTTGAATGCCATACGAATTGGCGTTTGTGGGGAGTACTATTATTTTTTCGATTAATAGTTTTTATTTTTATCGATATTTCCTTTGGGATTAAATAGTTTTCATTTGGGGTTTAATGGGTTTCATAAATATTTAATTTTTTAATTAAAATTTTTAAATTTTATTTGTTTTCCCTTAGGAGTTCAATAATTAATCTTTGGGGTTCAACGTTTCAATTTTGGGTTTTAGAAATATTCAAAATGACGAATAAGCCGTATACGAACCCTAAATCCTAGACACTAAACCCTAACTTATTATAATTAAAAAAAAACAGGGCTGGCCCCCGATTTTTTAAAAATCAGGCCGCCGGACTCAATTAAAAGTATAATTTTAGTAGACCATTTGGTTATAAGTTTTTTTATATTGTTTGCAAATTTATATTTAGGAAAAAAAAAAAGTAAAAATATCCTAAACGTCACATGAAGTAGCGTCATTTCATGTGGCGTACTCTCCCCAACGTCATTTAAAGTAGCGTTTTCTCTCCCTTCTTTCCCAGAAACACTACATGTTCTAGCGTTTTTTTTAAAGAAAAATCAAAACACTAAATGATAGTGTATTTTAAAATAACATTTCCTTTTAGAGTATGATATTTGAGGTCATTTAATTTAAAATTATAATAAATTGGAACATGCTATAAACAAAAATCCTACTAAACATACATCATTTATATCATATAAACAAAAATTTTAAATAAAGAGACAAGAAGAAGTGCGAGCAAGCACTATTATAACCTTTCACCATAAAAAGACAAGAAGAAGTGCTGGCAAGCAATATTAATTATAACCGCTCCCAAACTGATGATTTGAAAGCAAAACTTTAAAACTGATGGTGGTCATTGTCCAATATCTTAGCATATCATCATACAAACACCTTCGCATTAAACAAAATATACTCCTATCAAGTACACTTCTCGCTTTTTTAAGAATTAAACAAATAAGGAAAATACTAGAGGCCCCAAATTGGGTACAAAAAAAATTACAAAATGCCATGTGTCTTAAGTTAATTGGTTATAATTAATTGGGGCCCCCTGTATACACATTAACTCCACCAATTAAATCTTTCCAAACTGCCAAATCACTCCTGCCATGTCATTTTGTAACTTTTTTTGGTACCCAATTTGGTGTACCTAGCACTACTCAACAAATAATCAGTTTGTAATGCTATTGCAGTCGTGAATAATTGCTAAACAAGTGGCTTTACTATTAAAATGATCAGATATGTAATGCTCCATTGCAATCATAGGATGAATTTCCAGAAGTAGCAAAAGAATAATCCTTTTTAAGATATCACACCGACGGCTGAAGAACCGGAATTCGAGGATGCTGCATCATCTCCACATCAGCAATTCAAAGTACAATTAATATACTGTAATAAAGTCCTAATGGGGCTTAATCATCCTATTCATCCACTTTAATCTTGGTTTTATTCAATTCATGAGTAGCAGGGAGCCAGAGACACCACAACTTGATGTAATCATAAGCCACTAACTATATGTCTAATGAAATATTATATGCACCTTCTTTATTTTACAAGAATACAGATAGCCTAGTAATGTCACTTGAAGATGCATATATATGGAAAGGGACGTACCAAGGAGGGTAGGATATACGCGGCCTTACCCCTACTCAAGAGAGTAGAGAGGCTGTTTCTAGAAATAATGCATCCTGACATTGTTAGGAATCTGCCCGATTCCCTGCGAATGCGGAAGCGATTTGGTAAATATGTGTGCTTAGATCTCACAAATATACGTGATAGTAATGAAGCAATAGAGAATTTTGGTGTATTTGATAATGAAGGAGGAGAGGGGTATTTATAGGAGGGGATTGTAGTAGGTGGGGGGTTGGTGAAGAGTTTGGTTGGTGAAGAGAGGAGTTTGGCAAAGACTTGCCTAACAAAGACCTGCCTAACCATCTCCCCCTCTTTTCAAACTCACAGCTCTTCACTTGAACTCCATACCTGCGCCCTGTTGGCACAACTCCAACTTTTCCTCGATCCGTATCATTCCCTACGACAAAACTCCCCCCGAGTCCAAGACTCCAAACTATACCCTAGTTTGCACATTCATTCTCGAATGCCCACTTGCTATACGCACAAGTGTACCATTGACCTCTATTTGTCCGACTACATATATGTGAAGCAATCTGTTGCATACACACATACTCACTTGATTCACGTCGGCCAATCCCATATGTAGTCCATCACACACGCAAGTGTGACCATCACACACACAAGTGTGACCATCGATCTTTCATTTACTCCCCAACTACATATCAAACAAATCAATCTGTTGCATGGTTCACTGCTCACTTGATTCGTGTTGATCGATGCCCATATGCAGCTGCAACACACCAACTACTCGTTGATGTCGTGGAAGCCCTTCGACCAAGCATCCATCCCAGCAGTCTTTGCACCATCGTCTAGACTGGAAGGCAATACAACCGCAGCAGTATCCTTCAAGTCACTCTTCCCTCGTGCACGAGATAACCAGATTTTCAAAGTTCCAGTACGTTCTGGCCACGTACTAATCAGACGATATATTCCCCCACGTAGCTCTCCCTTCATCCGAACCACACGGCCTCTTTTGATATTCATAGCTCCCCCTACTACAGAGCATCTATAGCCTTCTGAAGCTAACCGACCGATAGATATTAGATTCTTCCTCAGCTTAGGCACATATCTTACCCCGTTCAAGCTGCGAACTATTCCATCGAACATTTTGATTTTCACAATTCCAATCCCCTTGATCTCACAGGTAGATCCATCAGCCAAAGAAACTGTTTCATTCTTTGTATCTTGGAATTTGTCAAAATGCCCCCTCTCGGAACATACATGGTAAGATGACCCTGAGTCTAATATCCATTCTCCTGGAGAACTAGTGCCTCGATTGAAGACGGTGCAAACATCTTCACAATCGAGAGTAACCACAACCAATGATACATCTGGATCCTTTTTATTAAGCGGACAATTCGACCTAATATGACCCCACTCCTTGCAACCAAAGCACTGCATGCCCTTTTCACTGTATCTGGATTTACCCCTGCTATTGGTAGATCCTCTCACAGCACCCCTTCCTCTATTATTTTGACTACGCAAAGCCAAAACTGTCATTCCGTAATTGTCACCATCCTGGTTCTTCCATCCAGCATTTGACAAAAGTGCTGACTGAACCTCCTCCATTTTTAACGTGTCCTTTCCGTTCAAAATGGTTGTGACCAAATGATCGAATGACTCCGGAAGCGAAGTAAGAAGAATAAGGGCCTTATCTTCTTCCTCCAATTTTACATCACTCATCTTTGTTGATTTTCCCTCCTTCCCCTTCAAAGCCCTTGCTAGCTTCTGTTGGGTTAGGATATCCTTTACCCTTCTCTGCCAAAGAGTAAAACTTCCTTTACCATCATATGGAGTCACCGTGAATCCTTTAATACTTGCCATGATCTCCGTTTGCACACACAAACTAATCCAAACAACTAAATCAATTGGCCAGGTAAGTGTAAGAAACAATGGGAGCACTTCCGTCAAAACGGTGCCAAATTAGACAACCACTTTTCTTAACGACTTTCCTTCGGCACCAATAATTTAGACACAACTAGCTCTGATGCCAACTGTTAGGAATCTGCCCGATTCCCTGCGAATGCGGAAGCGATTTGGTAAATATGTGTGCTTAGATCCCACAAATATACGTGATAGTAATGAATCAACAAACCAACAATACAGTAAAAGAGACAAGAGATTTAACGTGGTTCGGCCCAGCCTACATCCACAAGAGTAACAACTTCACACTAGATAAAAGAGATTACAATATCCGGGTATCCGGCCCCTTGAATTTCATACAAAAATTCAGCCCTACAATACCTATTATGTATATCCCCAACTCACTGAAGTGTTTATCTCAAAACCTCCCCCTATCACTGTTTCCCGACAACCTTTCCTTCTCTCCCTCTCCCAAACCGGACAGTGCCACACAACCTGATAGAAAGACCCCTGCAGCGGGACCACCTCCGATGGCTGCAGTCAGACCCAAGTACCCTAAGGAATAGTTTAGGCACGAGGACCTTCTATCCCGACACTTCCTGAAAGCGGGCTAAACCGGCTCCTCTACTAGACGGACTATCTAGCAGCTATAGAGAGAGAAGAGAGAATTTTGGTGTATTTGATAATGAAGGAGGAGAGGGGTATTTATAGGAGGGGATTGTAGTAGGTGGGGGGTTGGTGAAGAGTTTGGTTGGTGAAAAGAGGAATTTGGCAAAGACTTGCCTAACAAAGACCTGTCTAACAGACATGTCGGATACGAGAGTCGAACACCTCTCAGTCGTGAATTGGACACCTAAACCACCGAGACAACACGACAAATTGCATGTACTGGCAAAATATTGCATGGTGAAAGTGAAAATTTTACCAGAAAATAGATGTAATTTCTATCACACATATATATAACATATCCATAGACGACCAGTTTAGTAGTTTACTGAGCCAAAATGCACTTTAAAGAAACACTGTATGATTCCTATTTCCTAAGTGGGAATCACATGAAGTTGCACGTGCATTCCATCTTCAAGTCACTTGTTCTAGAGGGAAAGTAACTATAAATGAAATCAAACATGGGGTCCTCTTCACCTTACCTAGTATCAACATAACTAAATATTCATGCGCGAAATCCGTTTTCCTAGTATCGTGGTAGGTACATAATTTATCCATTCAAATTGCGCCGCTTGCCAAGGCGCCATCTTTTTCTGCCATGCAGTTAAAAAATCCATGCAGTTAAAAAAGCAGCAGTGCATTGCTCTCCATGCAACATCTGTTAATCTCAACTAGACCTCGTAAACCCTAAGTTTAAGTGTCTTGTATGCTGCTCTAGGGAACTTTGCTATAATTCAGCAATAGGATTCTCTATAAATACTAGTCTGGCATTCTTCTTGATAAACCAAGACAAAGATATTAGCAATGGCATCACTCTTCAGCATCCTCACCACCTTTTATCTCTTTTGCCTTACCAATGCATTGTTCACTACATATCATTCTCATGCAAGAGAGAAAATCCCTCATTCACTAATCCTAGGTTTGACTCGATCTAGGGCCATCGATCCTAATTCACAAAAGAAATTCAATTCTGTAAAGAAACCATCAGAAAGCTTAGACATGACGGAGCCACTGAGAGCAGTTAGAGATGGATATCTGATATCACTAAATTTAGGGACACCACCACAAATCGTCCAAGTATATATGGATACTGGAAGTGACCTTACTTGGGTTCCTTGTGGAAATCTATCTTTCGATTGTATTGAGTGCAATGACTATAGGAACAATAAGTTAATATCTGGTTTTTCGCCTTCCATTTCTTCTTCTTCCCTTAGAGATTCTTGTGCCACTCATTTTTGTATAGATATTCATAGCTCTGATAACTCATATGACTCCTGTACTATGGCTGGTTGCTCCTTAAGTACTCTACTAAAGGGTACATGCACTAGACCATGCCCTTCATTTGCTTATACATATGGAGGGGGTGTTGTCACTGGTACATTAACTAGGGACACCCTCAGACTCCATGGCAGTGACCAAGGAGTTACTAGAGAGGTTCCAAAGTATTGTTTTGGGTGTGTTGCATCTACTTATCGAGAACCTATTGGGATTGCAGGATTTGGTAAGGGACCACTTTCTTTCCCTTCACAAGTAGGGTTCCTTCAGAAGGGTTTCTCGCATTGTTTTCTTGCCTTCGAGTTTGCAAACAACCCAAACATTTCAAGCCCCTTAATCATAGGAGATCTTGCCATATCTTTCAAAGACCATTTGCCATTCACCCCAATGTTAAGGAGTCTTATGTACCCTAATTACTATTACATTGGCCTAGAGTCTGTTACTGTAGGTAATTTAAGTTCAGCAGTCGAAGTTCCCTCAAGCTTGAGAGAATTTGATTCTTTAGGTAATGGAGGCATGTTGATTGACTCTGGAACTACTTACACTCACCTTCCAGAACCATTTTATTCTCAACTTCTTTCTGTGCTTCAGTCAGTTATTAGCTACCCTCGGGCCAATGAAGTAGAAGCACAAAGCAATTTCGATCTTTGCTATGGAGTTCCTAATTCAAGTAACAGTATTACCTTATTAGATGATCTCCCTTCAATTACTTTCCATTTTTTGAACAATGCAAGTGTAGTAATACCTCAGGGAAATCACTTCTATGCCATGGGAGCACCGAATAATGGAACAGTAGTGAAATGCTTGCTGTTTCAAAGTATGGATGATGGTGATGATGGGCCTGCTGGAATCTTTGGAAGTTTCCAGCAGCAAAATGTGGAGGTTATTTATGACCTGGAGAAGGAGAGAATTGGATTTCAACCAATGGATTGCGCAGCTGCTTCAGCTTCCCACGGACTTCACAAGACATAAGACTGTGCATGGCAGTCAAGGGCAGTTTTTGTTTACTCTTAATGGGGCTTTTACTAATAAACTACGGTAAACTCCCTAGTTTGGATTTGTGTTGTTTGCTTGTATTTCTTTAATGAGTTCTAAAGTATTGTATGTGCTTCACCCTGCATTTGGCTTTCATAAATGATACTTTAACAGCGCAAAGTGTAACTTTATGTTCCGAATGACCCTAAAGGCTTGAGCTGGATATTCTCTTAAACATGGCACTAATGAAAGAGCATGTCCATATCGTATAGTGTTAATTGTCAATGATACACAGCCCATGCCTTAAGGCATAGAGTAGTACTGCTATAAACTGTAAACTGTAGCATCATTACAACATAATTATTTATCAGATAAACATCTCAAGAAGGCTCGAAATTTGTGCTTAGAGTATAGATTAGAACAGAAAAGCTCTTAAGTGTACCCTTAAAGAAATATTTCTACTCCTTGCATATGTCATGCCAATGCTAGCTAGGCGCCAGGCTCCCACCTAGGATATTTAAAGCGTGATAGAGTTGTAATTAACTCGCCAATCTATCAAAATTCCAAAGTAACTTAAATACAACCCTCAGGCAGGGACAGGGACGAAACAAGGAGGTGCGCTATCTGGTGACTAGGGTGTGCTATGAAGTGCTCGAAAATTTCAAAGTAGTTATGATTTACGATGACTATAGTGATATCACTAAACATATAATTTATATATATCAGATGTTTTAAACCTTCAGTTGGCTACTGAGTTGGTCTAAAGCTCTACATTGAGGTCTATCCTTTGGAACATGTAGCAACTAAATTTAAATAAAAGCTCCAACTATAACTGAGTCATGCCAACAAAAGACAAAAAGGAAATCAAACATTTAAGACAACAGATGGCATGAAAAGAGACGTCAACAATTCTGTACAGGCCCCAATTCGTAAATACTTGAGCAAACTAGCAGAAAGAACATAAAGTTGCACATTGATAACCAAAGGGAAGAACTGGCCGGATAATTTCAAGAGAAACAAGATACAGAAGCTGCTGTCCCGGAAGGTTTATTTGTAAGAACCATTCCTGAGGCCTTGGTAGTGGCTGCAGACGAGGCAATTTTACTGCAACTACATATAATAATAAGTCAAGCTCTGGTCAGTAAGAAGAAAGCTAGTCACACCAATATCATTAATAGAATTTATGAAATTTTAGCTAGCAAAAAAAGAATCTAAACAAGCCACAATAAGTGATAGCTAAACGAATCCTATTACCTTATAAAGCTTAACAAGCCACATTGTTGTTGTTAATGTGAATTCCAAACATAATGTAAGCCAGCTCAAGCAAGGCAGTAAAGTATCTACCTAGAACATCTATAGACAAAATAAATATGAACATTTAAAACAAAATAAATGTGTGTTCTTGCCTCTGTTGCCACCTTCTTTGCATCTAGTAGATGAGCTTTACTCCCAGCAAGTTCATAACCATGTCGGAGTCGCCTTGAGCCAAAGGTACTGTAAAACGAACAACACCCTCAAACATCAAAATGTGGCTATCTTGCAAATAGGGACAACCAAGTATGACAGAGCAATAATAAAAAATGTAATGTATCATTTTCTCGATCTACTTCTTAACCAGTCAAACAGAACCAATATGAATTGAAAATCATCGCATCAGGAACAAACTTTCCTTTCACCTGAGTCAATCAGATTATAGACTTTAAGGTGTGAATACTTTTCAAACTAATAGCATCAGGTGTTTAGGGGTCATCAGGAGCAAAAGGTCCCAGTACACAACAAATGTGATCAAGACTATAGAAAAGAACATGAAATAAAAGAGTGAGAAATCTTAAGCGATAATAGAAAAAGAATGACTACCTTGCCACGGAAGCTCTTGAACCCATTTTTTCGCTCGATTAAACAATGCCTGCAAAAGTATATCTCAACAGATCATTAAATATCAAATTGCATTCAGAACGAGGTAATTAGTTTAAACAGAGGAGTAACATAAATCAAAAGGAAGTGACAACAATCGCAGCTGCAGCTCCTCTATAGACTATAGTATATTGCATGCAGTATCCAATATTTCAAATTTTACAGTTGCATCAATTACAGCCTACAGATGTGTGAGAAAAATGCAGTACTGCCTATAGTTTATTACCGGAAGAATATAACTCTGTAGGTATAGACACTATTTCTTTATTTATCCTTTGAGAAACTTAAAGAATCCTAACAAATGCATGGTAACATGACAGCAGGACCTGAAATTCAACAAACTGCACTATACCAAAACGCAAAACCTGCAGGTTGATTCGCCACATCCAACATCTTACATGCTTACATCTCCCACAAGTACCTGAACACAATGGCAGAGACCAAAAAATGGCAAAAAAGAAAAATTGCAAACAACACCTTTTTTTTAATTAAGTGACATGAATGTAAATTTCAATTTTTTGAGGGAAATGTTATTTCTGGAGCAATATTTGTAGCATATGCCTCCTACATTCACAAAGTGTTGTCATTCAAAAAAGTAGTAAAATACAAAAATTAATCATATATTAAAACAATTTAAGTAAAAAGGTGGAACAATAAAATAAAAAAAAAACATATTTTTTTTTAAAGTAAAAAAGTCGAACAACAAATAAAAAAAATACATACAGTAATTTTCTACTAAATCACTTTGTTGTAGGTTACGACTTCACGAATCACAGCTGGTCTTGTCGCGGGCAGACACATACATACAAAAATTTGTATGTATAGCTCAAATCTTCCATATTCAAGTTCTCGAATCGCTTTGCACTATCTATCAAGCCTCCCAACTTATCAGGTACTTTTTTACTTCATTCTTTTTCATCTTATTTTTGTCTTTAATTCTTTAATTAACTTAATCTTTATAATTTGACTGATTTTTAGATTCTTTGTTTTGGTTTAATTGTTGGGTTTGATTAGTTATAGAGATTATCGATGCCCCCTTGTTTGAATTGGTTAATTAGTTGATTTTGAACAATTTATGATGGTTTTAGACATTTGTTTATGTAATGATGTTAAGTGTTTGATGAAAGTCCCCTGCGAATTATTTTCCGAAGAAAGTTAATGATAAGCGGGTGAATAAATGATTTATTGAAATTACGTAATATTCCAATGTTAATGTGATGATTTTACTGGTAGAATAAAATGCAGCTTTGGTTTATTGTCTGGAACTGAATGGGGCAGAATGGTGAACAAGACATAACATTGGATCGATAATTTTGAAACTTGTATGCTAGACTATTTCCTATGATGTGCTACGTAATTATGGCCGACGAAAATTTGTATGCCAAACTATTTACTAGCTTTTTTTCTGTTTATTGAGTATGTGTTCGACATTTTGAATGAGACATTTAAGTTTTTTATATATAACAAAATGTATGAATTTTATTAACATCAAATAGTATTGATCTCCACGATTATGTGATAATTATTTGCATTAATTTTCTAGCTACTATATGTTTCACTTACCTGGCAATGAAATGTTCACAAGTCATTACATTAATTCAAAAGTAAACATATGTTTGTTTACCTGGTCTTCTCTATGTATGTTCAATATATCGACTCAAGTATGTTATATGTTCTATGTATTATCTATTATTTGACAACTTAACCAAATTAATCTGTTTTGGTAAATAAGTAGATACCTTAATATTGGGTCTGTTGCTGGAGCTAAGCTGGAAAATCACGATATATGGATGAAGATGATACTTTAGGGCGTAATAGAGTTGAAGATGCTAGTTGGCTTTGCTACCTAAGCGAATCTGAGCTTGTAAGGTTTTCAAGTACTGAACATATATATATAGAGAATACCTGCGTAAAGGCTCATATATTTGCTCATCTTCATGCCAGGATTTACTGATTGATTTGAAGATGATGGTCATTCACCGTGCAAATTTGATCGATTGTCATTCTTTGGTTGAGAAGTTTGACTTAAAGATCCTTCGAGCACTTGGTATGTTGTTCATTCCTTTGTCATAAACAAGTGATCGACCCTTAAGATGGGTTATGTACCCAATTAATTGGAATTTTAAATATTTTTTTCTTCTAAGAATTTTCTTTTTTAATTTGAAAATTTGAAGATAACACTTTTGATGAAAAACGGGTTCACTGAAAATTATGTAGTTTACTAGCTTGTCTTTAATTTGCATCGATAATTAAAAGCTGAACATTACAAGTTAACGAGTAAATAGTTTTTAACATTTGTACAGAAAATAAGTGAGCTTTTATAAATCTAAGTGATGGCTTCGTGATTACAGGCTATATGTATTTGGATTATTGGAGTTCTTTTGGTTTGATAAATTGCCTTTTCTAGTGTCTTTTCTGAGGATTGCAAGTCTGCTCAATTGATCATTCAAATTCATGTTTGTGACTTTTGTTGGCACTGTCTTGCTTGCATGTTCTTATGCAGGATTTATTTTGATGGAGCACTATAAAGAGAACATCAAGAATATGTCAGATACCCCAGTCTTGGCTGACATTGGTGCTTCTTTGGACAGATGTAATTTACTGAAAGAAGACGACAAGGATGGTTCTGGTTTTACGAGTGTTGGAGAACTAAAAGAATTTTTTCGCAAGAAAAAAAGGAGAGCTGCAGAATTGTAAGTTACAGCAGTGACACTAATCAAGCATCTTTTTTTTTTTCTTTTTTATATATATTTGTATTCTCGTACACAGGTGCTGAAATCAATTAAGAAATGCTAAATTCTGTGTTAAAAAAGTTACTTACATATCTAAAGACCATTAGTAGTACTAGATGGAAATAGAATTAATACCCTAGCAGGGGCTTGCTGATTAGAATCTCTGTCTCCCCCCTCCTCCACACGCATCAGATAGAACTGTGGTACTTTAGGACTAGAAGTCTGTTATGTCTAGTAGCCGTTTGGGTTTTGGTTAGTCCGATGAACTGACCAGGAACCTTTTCTCCAAGATTGATTCAAACCATGTACATCTATACCATTAAAACTTTGTTTCTTTGTGCTTGTTCTTCAATGACATTGTTTTGTAATCTATTGGTTCATATCTATATATATTATAAATTGATGGATTACTGATTCCTTTGGTATCCATATTTAGGTTCAGATAATAATTTTTAATTCGAATTTAACCCATGGACTATCCATTTTCAGGTTTTGTATCCATATTTAGGTTCGTATAAGATCCATAATTATATTTGACCCGTTTTGAATTATAGCAAGTTTGTATACAAATTTTAAATATCATTAATGTAATTTATAATATTTATGGTATGTTCATTAATATAAAAATTTGAGTGAATCTTTTAATTTTGGTAAAATCATTAATGCAAATTATCACATAAGATATACAATGAAAAATGTAACTAAATTAATCTTTAAATGCTTTTTAGTAGGGGTGTGGACGGATCGGTACGGCTCGGTTTTTACCTAAAACCGTTACCAAACCGTATATGTCGGTTCGGTTCGGTTTTTATCTACTAACCGTTACCGAACCGTCCGGAACGGTTTTTTCGGTTCAGTTTCGGTTTTTTTCGGTTTTATTTATTTATAAATAATTCAAAATCTAAAAAAAAAAAAAAAACTAAAATCAGAGATTTTCAATATTTTAATAAAACTACCCGATGATTGAAGACTAGGAAAGCAGTTCTACATTTTTCTCATACTAAAGCTTCTGCCAGGAATGCCACCCAGCCTAGAAACTATTGTCAGATTCTTCTGTCATATATTATGCAGGCAGCCGATGTAAGAAACAAAAGAAAATGGCAGTACTGCAAGCTTTATAAATGAAAATCTATGAATTTCAATATATGTATGATTTGATAAATAAAAAATTCATTACATATTTATTACATATATATAAATTATAAAATAAATTAATAATGTATATTAAAATATATTTTTGGTTCGGTTATTCGGTTCGGTTGATGAGATAAAACCGTTACCGAAACCAAACCATTATTTCGGTTCGGTTTCGGTTCGGTTTTTTAATATTATTTTCGGCTTCGGTTTTTTTCGGTTTGGTTTTTCGGTTTTGCTCACCCCTACTTTTTAGCATAATATGTAAAGAAACATTTTGTTGTATTAATATTGTGACAAATGCTAGATCTCCCAAATCTGTTCCTCAAAAAAATTCCCAAATGACGAGGTGTCAATTTATTGTTGGTCATTTCCTCACAAATAAAATAAACTCATGTGTATTACGATGCGCCCTACCTATTAAACCATGCCATATATAATTTGGAAACAAATTTGGGATCATTTTGGAACTTGTAGCATTGCTCTAATATTATTTCTTCCAAAATCATATTGTTTGACCTTGAATATAGAATTATTTCATGTATTTAATTTATAATTGTTATTATATATTATATTATAGTTAATATATTAAAGTTAAGTAATTTTTTAAAATACAGTGTGCGTAGCATGGGATATAATCTAGTTTAAAGCAAAAATTGGTATTCTGAACTAGCATTAGTGGGGAATGGAGGGTTTTATTGGTTTGTTCCAAGCAGATAGTTCCTCAAGTTATAGGCAAATATATTTCTTGTGGAACTGAAGGAAAAACAATAGTAGTAATATATTAGCAATGAGTATTAAAATCATGATGAGTATTTTGCATTAAATCCAAGTTTAAACTGTTAGTACTGTCATATTTTGTAAACTATTCGTCAAAAGTAGTGATTATTTCGGTCTTACACTGTTTTCCACCATAATTAATATGAAAGATGAAAACTACCAGAGATCAGTTGTGTATTTCCTTTTAACTTAATTTAACTGGTGCTGACTTAAAATTTCATTATTAACAATTTAACATGATGAATTGATAGGCGTAATCACTGTACTTTTAAGACGTGTACTAGTACTTCTAAGTTGAACAAGATTTTATTTTTGTATGCCAGATATAACGAGGAGGTGTTTCAAGAATCCGGAGGAGAGCTAATGGAGGAAGATTAGCGTATATCTGTGTTGTCTACATTTAGTCAGTCATCTCTATTTTTTGTTAGGAAGATTTTAACCATATATTTATAATTTTTTGCCTCTAGGAATTTTATGTTTATTGCTTCTAGCTTTTACCATGTACCTAAGGTTTAGATGGTTCAACTTCGGGTGTGTAATATAGTACTCCCTCTGTCCCCCTTGGTTCTTTACCTTGGGGGACGTAATTCTGGCACGGATTTTAAGGTGCAATTTGCGGATAGTTTCATAACTTATTTTTTAAATTTTCTTTTTTTGTATAAAAATAGAATTGTTCTATTTTTATACAAAAAAAGAAAATTTAAAAAATAAGTTATGGAACTATACTTTTTAGGAGCCTTAAAATGCGTGTCGAGCAGTGAAAAAGAAATGTAAAGAAATGGGAGGGACAGATGGAGTATTATATATCCTCCCATCCCAATGAAATTGACTTGATACATGGTCGCAGGCCTTTGATAGATTTTCATTGCATCACACTACACACACTGCCTTGCTGAGTGCATTCAAGCACCCGAAAAGTGGATATCCAGTAAAAACGATATTATAATCTTTCTCCATTCTAAATTGGATACTTCCAGACATGCCAATTTTTTTCTGATAGCCAAATAATCTTCATGTAGGCATGCTTGTTTGTTACTTTTGTTATGTTCATCAAAGCCATGTAAATGAGGTGCCTTGGAGGACCCCCTTTTTCTAAAAAAAGTTTGTTTCTAGTGGTTTTTTCTTTCTCGTCTTATTTCCTGTATAATATCTCCTTTTGATACCAAAAGCTAGAGGTGATGAGTACTTGAAATTTCTTGTTATAGAGAAAGGGAAATTATGATTCTTAATGTATCATAGTACATACTTTGCTTCATAGGTAATCCATTGAAGAAGAAATTGTGCCCCAGGTCAATCTTATCATGCTAATTATTGTAATGATATTCCCATGTTTTGCAACCTCTACCTAGAGGATATCATTCTCTTTGAAGAGGGAATAAATGCAATGTAAAAGGAAGATCATCATTTCAGTCAAAATAGTTGGAAAATAATTGGTCAGAAATATTCGAAAATTAATGCTGGCTTTTATGAATTTTTTTTTTTTAAAAAGGTTCGTTCTAATTATTTGCATAAGCACCACAAGTTATATATGGAAGTGATTCATCACCAGGTTTTATATATTTTTCCCTTGGCCTTAACCGTTTAATCAACCCAAATTGTAGTTGTATGTCTTCTTCCATGCTTTGTAAAAGTTGTAAATTGACATTCTTTCTCATGTGAAAGAACACATATACGCCATTAGCAGCTATATGATATTTGACTTGTTCAAAAGACATATCTTTAATAGTAATATATGTTCCCCATTGATCCGAGGCTTTCATACTTTTAATAATAAATACTCCCTTCGTCTTATTTTGATTGACGTTCTTTTTTTCACGCATTTCAATATACTTGGACGAGATACTTATAAATAATATTTTTAAATTTTATTTGTTTTGTATAAAAATATAAATTCTATATTTTTATATAAATCGAAAAAATTAAAAAAATAATTTTCAAGTACCCGATTCAAACATATTAAAATGTATAAAAAAATCAAAGGATCTTATGTTTTGGGACGCACGCAGTATCAATTAACATTTTTCAAAACACTCCAAAGTAAAAGTGTTTGGAAGGTGAGAGTAGTTAATTTTTTGGTATAAAGAACATACTGCATTATTTCTTTTTTGACTTTTCTTCATGCTTGCTTTTTCCGGTTTCTTAATTTTGAAATTATATGCTTTTCTTCTTCTTTTACCCTTCTCTTGCCACCAACCTATAGAAATTTCACATTTTCTCAAGGACCGAAAGAGCATGTCACACCAATGCCCAATGCTTCAAATCAACTGCAGACAATTGGTCTTTTTTTATATATATACATTTATATGTATAGTTAAACACATCCATACTACGGACGATTGATTCTTATTTATATATACGTTAAAATTAGGAATGTTAATGAGTTAAATTAATCGTAAATAATAGGAATACGAATTTGGTTCGATAGTCGAACTAAGTTTAAATCTTAGATGAGATATTTGATTTCTTTATCGAGCTGGAATCTAGTTTAAAATTCAGCTAATGAGTTGAATCGAGTTTTTTTTTTTAAAATTTCGTATAAGCATTTGATTTATATACTTTACCTATTTAATCAAGTTGAACTCAAATCGAATTTATTGTACACATGGAACTGGTCATCTTGGAGTGTTTCTGTGGGATCATTTATTTTATAAGATTTTATAAATAAGTAAGATAAGTATCTTAAATAAGTTTCTGACCTAATCTTAGAAACATTATTCTCATTAACAAAAACGTTTGTTAGTTTTCGAAGTAAAAAATATTACAATGTTAAGAACATTTTGTCACTAAAAGATTCACATGTCATTTTTTTAATACAAAACCCAGTAGAAATTAAGCATGTAATACAAGATAACATATCAAATTAAACACTCCAAGATGACCAGATTCATGTATTCAGTGACTTTTTTAATACGAATGATAAAATATTGTTGGAAGATGAACTTACTACAAATACACCATTACGATGTAATTTGTCCATATGCCAAAAGCTAAACACTGGCCTCCAGAGCCGTCCTTTCAACTGTCATGACCTGATATTATTATATGTTTGTGTAATTGTGTTGATGTAGTTTTAGTTTATATTTTTAAAAAAGAAGGAAGTTGCATATAATTGTTTTTTTTCTTATAATATGCTAATCTTTGGATTATAAAATTACATCAATCACAAAAGTGAATATCTATGGTCAATGCCCAACAATGTATGTATCATGATCACGGATATCCTGTGGAATTCCAATCTTGACAAATGCAACATATACATTATAACTTAGGGATCCAGTTTATAGCAAACTTTTGCTGTGGCAAATAGTCCATCCCATATCGCTGAAAATTTGGTGTAAAAATAGAGAAGAATATTTTTGTAATTTGTCCGTACCATAGAAATTTTTTGCGATATAATACGAATTTTATTTAAACTGTAGTCATTGAATGGTTAATTCAACGATATAGAATCCGTATATTGGCTAACAATAGTTTAGCACCCGTATCCTAAAGACCGCCCGCCTAAAACTTAAAGTATCGTGAATGACCCATTCTAATATTCTGTATAGGCCTATATAATGACCATCACCTCCCTATGAAAACCTCCCCACTTTTTTCTTCATTTTCACTCCTAAAATCTACTTTGTTACATTTAACCCACTCTCTTTCCCCACTTGATCATCTTCACAGTTCTGTTAACCTATATATATTGTATAATTTGAGAGGACCTACAAATATAATTCTTATAATTTTCAGGTAACCTTTATTGAAGAGATACTTAAATATATCATATGATGAAGTTTAATGGGAAAAAACAGGGTGGTGCAGCTGCAGCAGGTTTATCATCAGGAGCACAAGCATCACCATGTGCAGCCTGCAAGCTTCTCAGGAGAAAATGTGCAGCTGGGGACTGTGTATTTGCTCCTCACTTTCCTCCTGATGATCCTTCCAAATTTGCTAATGTTCACAAGGTCTTTGGTGCTAGTAATGTCAACAAAATGTTACAGGTATGTCGATAAAATGTACACGGTCTTATCTTTAGTTTTTACAAAGAGTCAATTTCCGTATTTGAATCCTATAAGCACTTGAACATAGCATAAACACTTGAACATCACTCAAAAATTAACGATCACACCAGACGTGAAGAAAAAAACATGTAGACACATAGTAGCGAATTAAATTTAAACACTTGAACATTGCTCAAAAGTTGACGATCATGCCAAACACAAAGAAAAACATGTATAACACTGCACACAGTAGCTACCTAAGACCTAACATTATAAAAATTTGGTTACCAGTGTAAATCTATGTCAAAGTTCCTTGGAATTCTTGATGTTCATCATGTACGACATGTCTAGTCATGTTGTGACTCAGTGTTCCAGAAATCGCTAGGCAGTCCAGGGCGGTTGGGGTACCGCCTAGCGCCTAATCGGGTAGGCGGAGATTAATCGGACGGATTAATCGGAGCATTAATCGGATATTATAATAATATTTAATATATTAGTCTAATTTACAGTTAAACATATCATTTTAAATAAATTAACATAATTAATCGGATTTCAAAAATCGAATCGGTTGGTTACCTTACAGAAGATTAATCGGGGATTAATAGGTTGAATCGGGGATTTTTAGAACAGTATTTGTGACTTAAGTGACATAAGTGACTGTTGTGGCACCTGCTTAGAGAGGAGGTCCCAATTACTGGTCTTATCCTTAGTTTTCAATTATTTACTACAGTAATCAGTAAAAATCTTAATTTATACTGTGGATTGCAGGAGGTGCCTGAACAGCAAAGAGCAGATGCAGTGAGTAGCATGGTGTATGAAGCAAATGCAAGGGTCCGAGACCCAGTTTACGGATGTGTTGGGGCCATTTCATGTCTGCAACAACAAATTGACACGTTACAGACTCAGTTAGCGATAGCTCAAGCACAAGTGCTGCACCTACGCGTTCATGTAGCTGCTACAGCGGGTCAAGCCCTTCGCGCATCAAGTTGTGGATCGCCAATGACATCAAAGATAACAATGAACCAACAGATCAAACCCAGTTCTAACATGAGTATGATTGGAGACCAAGGCACCCTAGGAGATATGACTTGGTCATGTTAATTGTTAACTATCTAGCTAGATGAATAGTATATTATGAGATTGTGATGAAACCCCCTGGACTACTATGGACTAAGAGGTGTTTTAGTCATCCACAATACTTTTCATCATTATGTCATTGTAACAAATTATTAGTAAGTAGTTATGTACATAGTGACGCCAGTCATGTATTTTGTTTCATGTGTTACCACAAAATTTGCAGGGGAGTCCCAGAAGACCAATTAGGCAATTTTACCTGTTTTGTTAAACTCAGATGGATTAAAATTCAAGTACATTAGCATAATCCCCAGGAAATGTCTTGTGGTGGATAACCAGTTAAAATGTCGAAAACTTGAATCATGAACATTGAATTATCCTCTTATCGGCTCCGATTCTGCTGGCTTCTGCAGCAACTCAGGGCCAAAGCCATGTTAAATTTGTAAACAGTTCGCCAAAAGAGAGAAAGCAACTAAAATTGAAGTTATGCTTTCACTTAAGTTGTATGACACAGATAGTCTTCCTGCCCTGCCTATTAAAGCCCCCATTATAAAGGTTAGGCCCAAGGCCCAGGTTTCATATTACTTGTTGCCTTACTTTCATGTACTGCATTGTTTTCATATTTTTTTTTTTTTTTTGACAAAATGCAAGATCATTCCATTAAAATTAAAACAAGTCTAGTCGGGACAAACCCCCAACTGACAATGCAATCAGGTTGATAAACAATAAAACGAGCTAAGTAATTAGTCGCATTGTTTCCAGACTGCTTAACACAATGAATCCATAGATTCTTGAAACTAAAAAAGGTTACAATGGTATCCCAATCAATCCTACCAACATCAGCCCTGAGATCCGTAGTAGCACAATTGACCCTCACATAAATGCATACTGAAGTCCAATGTTCCAAACCTTCAACTGAAGTTGGGGAAACATAAATCCCCGAAAACGGAACAAACTTTTTTAATTGTGAAAGGTGAGCTCTTGTGAGTTCCACTACAATCTCAAGAATACTCCAGCTATCTACCTGCCGTAAACCAGCTATAGACATGCCGATACCCCAGCTATCTACATGCCAAAAATCAGCTATAGACATGCCGCAAGTAGCATCGATGCAAGATTTCCAGATTTCCCAAAATGCCAAATGAACCAATTTCAGTGGAGACAAAAACGGCACCAACAAAAACAGAAACATCAACAATAAAAACTTAAACGATAATAATCGCACATAAGACGATACACACACCATGAGGTGAGACGAAAATCCAACAAGGATGGGTTTTAATTGCACAAACTAGCTTAAGATCGGAACAGATCTGAGAAAATTCGAAAGAATTTTCGGAGCTTTATTGAATTAAAAAAGAAAGGGGAATGATGGTTGGGCAGCAGGGAGGGAGGCGGGCGGAGATTGTTTTGCAGGGGATGCGGAGATGGTGGGATAGTAGTGTGGCGAAGAACAGACGGGGAGGATAAAACTTGATTTTATTGAATGAAAAAGAGGGATTTATGGCGGGGCGGAAGATGGTGGGGGAAGGGGAGATGGGTGGTGAGGGATGAGGGAAGAGGGAGGGTCGGAGAAGAGAATGGAGAAAAGGGGGTGGCGGTGGCCGGCGGCTAATGAGGGTCGACTCTCATGTAACTTTTTTGTCACACGGGCATATTACTGGTTCAAGATAAAGCATGCATTCGCATTGTTTTCATATTTAGTTCGTGAACAACCAAACTTACTATTTATAGCATAAGTAAAGAATATTACAGGAAAGTTATCATATGTGTTTGATCTCATCCAGTGTTCTGCTTCAGTGTAGATGTAAATTAATGAATATTGATTTACAAATGTGCTTTCTATGTTTTAAATAGATCATCTCTATTGACTTTTTAAAAGTAACTTCTAAATTAATTGATATTTAATGTTTGATGCCCGACGGTAGGTTGCGAGTTTAATAGTTAAGGGAAGCAAGGGTTATTATGTGGATCAGAGGTTTGCCACACTTTTAATGTGTAGAGATCAAAGCCACTGGAGGTGAGTTCATAACTTCAGATTTCTATTTCTCTACATTGCTGTATGGATGGGATGGGAAGGGAGAAACTACTACCTACTGGCCATCAAATATGAGAAGAAGCCGAGATGAAAGGAGAACATGGTCAGTTGTCCCCTTGGCTTCTAAACTTATATTCAGAGCCATTAGTTGGGCTGTTGCTGCCTACTAAGCTTAAGTGCAGACTGACCCCTTCATCGATTGCATCGCCTACTTACAAGCAAAAATTATCTCTGAACAAGCTGATTTGATAAGGCCAAGTTTCTTTGTTGTCTAGATACAAGTATACAACAAAAAGGAAAAAGGAGTGCTGGGAGATTTCTTATTGTAATGTATTGTAAACTGGAACTGATCACTTAAACTAAGAAACAACCCTGAAAAACAAGGTTAAAGACAATGTTCATAAGGACCTTTTCCGAACCTGCTAATACGGGAGTCTTATGTGCCGGGACCTGGTACAAGTGTGTTAGGTACAAATTCATCAACGGTGTTCTGGGAACCAAAGAATTGACGGATAAATTAAATACTTGCACAAATAAAATTTTATGTAGCATGAAATGGTTCAAAAGTCACCAACATGTTACAAAACAGTCTTAATATTCCAGAAATCACAATTTAGACCTCATACAAAAGCATTTCTTCTAAAAGAAAATCTACTAACCTATAAGCAACTTAATTATAAGCATTCCAAGCTCCTCTAAATTAGCATATCTGCAAATACACTCTCACACTCTTGTTGCACATTATACACTCATTCAAACTCAAACCAACCAAAAACCTTTTATCTATACCTAGCATTAAACTCAACTAGCACAGCACAATCTCGGATAATTTTTATCACGAGTGGCAAAGCAAGCACAACCAGAATCACTCGAGTCACAAGCTAAAATATATACTAATCATTAATAATAGTCGATTGATTAATTAGAAGATAAAGTTGATGATGATGTCGCAGATGAAGTTCTTGGTGATCCACCAGATGCGTGTTTTAACACCACAGTTGGTAAAATACTAGTCTTTCTCCTCTCGTGCTCCTTAATCAACTCTCCGGAAAATAATTCCAGTTTCTCCAAATTAGTCCTCTCAACCAACTTTTTCCCCTTGAACAACACTGATTCTACACTCTTTTGTCTCAACATTTGGTCTATTGACGCCAATACGCTTTTCTTCTCATCACCTTGAAAGCTACCGACACCATTATTGGCTTGTATACGAACATAATCACTTGACCTAGACTCTCCAAATGCCATGGATACAGCTTGATCAACCTATAAACATCAAATAAACAATCATAAGAATTTGCCAACACCCTAAAAAAAATTGAAGCAAAATGAAATATACGAGATAATAAGGTCCAACTACAAGAATTTACCATGTCCGAAACCCCTTCTCCGGCTATCTTAATAAATGCTGTCGGCAAAGAAGATAATTTTCCGGCAACACCCGAACATGCTTCTCCATTCCCCAAGGACACAACCAACAAATCCTCAACTCCATTACAAAATGGGAATTCTTGCTTATTATTTAGCACATGAGTGATCGCCGCAGAGGTTGGATTATTCATAGCAATTTCTCCACCAATTGCCATGATCTTAGTTCTTTTATCAGTCGATTTCATCTCAACTACCACTCGACCAGCTGACGTGGCAGCACACACATCCTTGATCGTGAAATCGTAGCCGTCGGTTTCGAAAGCATCAGCGCGGGAAAACACAAAAGGCGCACCACTAGTCAAATCATAACAAGGAATTAACACAGCTTTCATCGTATCTTTTAATGTCAACTCACCAAACCTCTTGCCAAACACATTCTCCGATGACCGGAAAAACCGCCGGAACCTTCCCGCCGCCGACGAATTAAAAATTTTCCGGCGGTTTTCGACAATGAAATTCAAAGCTTCTTTGGCCGTGAAAATGGGTCTTCCATCTTTTCCTGCAGTAAACAAAAGTGCGGCAAGAACACCTCCGGCGCCGGAGCCAGCAACAACATCGAAAAAATCCGCAATTCTTGCATTCGGGTCACCAGATTTTTGTTGAAGATTGGACTCCAAATGAACCAAAGACTTGCCGGAAAGTACACCGTCGGTGGCTCCACCGCCGTCAATAGACAGGATTCTTACTTTACCGGTGATATGTTTGCCGGATTTTAACTGTTCAAGTGGAAAAACATGTTGTTTAATCAAAGAAAATTGTGGGTCATGGTCATATTCTCCAAACAAGAACTTGTTTTCAAGAATTGAGAAGATTTCAGAAGTGAGCTTATCTAGTTCACAGTTTGTGTCAAGCATTGAAACTGCCATTTTTTGTACTAGCTGTTATATGAGATCACTTATGCACTTGCATGCATATATATATATACAATAAAATTAAAGAAGTGAAAATGTGTATGTATAGGTGTGAAGTTGAAGAAAAATTGAGGGAACTGATTGATGACGAGGAATGAACAAGAGTGAAAGTGGAGTTATATAGTGTGAAAAAAGTGGAGTATGAGAGAGCATGCGGATAGTGATGGACTGATTAAGGTCCTTTTGTTTCGCCTGATGAGTGATAAGTAAATTTTTAAATTAAAAAAATTTCTTATTACTTAACAATTTTTTTTTCTTATACAATTTTGAGTAAAATGCAAAACGATGGCTGTAGTTTACATTGAATTGCAAAAAATTGATCGAACTTTCAAATTTTCATTTTAGTGGCCACACTTTGTTTTTTATTTTTAAATTAGTGGCCAATTTTTTTTTTGATTTTTAAAATAAGTGGCCAAAATTGTTTTTGATTTCTAAAATAGTGGCTAAAATTATTTTTAATTTTCAAAATAATACATGAAAAAAGATCGATAGCCACTAAAATGAAAATCTGAAAATTCGGCAATTTTTTTGCAATTCAATGTAAACTACAGCCACCGTTTTGCAATTTACTCTACAATTTTTACAAAATTTTGTTGTAATATATTCCTTTTCAATACTAAAACCAACCAACTTTACATTTTTTTGCCATTTAACCAATCAACTGTTTTTTTCACAAAGAACCCCAACAAACTTTGCTAAATTGCAAAAATTTGTCCTAAATTTAACCATGGTTAATTATTATTATCTAATGTTTAATTTTTTTACATACTTGTAAACAACTTTGGTGTATAGTCATGATATGGGCTAACAATAAGCGCTAAAGACACATTTAATGTAGCAAACGTGGGGGCCCACCAGATAGGCCCAAACACTATTTATGATATTAATTTCGTAATTAATATTAAGGGTAATAACCAGCTCAGCAATAAGAGTCAGATAAGGATATTACTCCTACCAAGCTTAGCCTCCAAGGCACAGAATTTGATATGGGAACTGACTCCTACAAGGAAGGAGTCTAGAACCTTCCTCAAGGCGGTGACTTGCCCACCAAGTCACCTAATTCTACTACGATTCTAGGGCTTCTCAGCCTATATAAAGGGCCTGACCCCTCATTCTCAGAACTACGTCTTGGTTTGATTCTCAATACGAGATACGTAGGCACTCTATGAGGACCGATCAGTCTCGAAACACGGAAACAACCATTAAAGCTCGATGCTCTCCAACCCTTTGCATTAAATACACACAAACCCTAGTCGCAATATTGATAACCTAGTTTTTATTCCACAACATTTGGCGCCGTCTGTGGGAAGAAAACATCAACCATGGTTCAAACACGAAGAACAGCAACGACCTCTACCGAGGCCATACCCCTCAGCTCTGCTCCTCCCGCTACTGAGCAGGTACTCCCAACGACAGGGGTGATCACTCAGCCTCAAGTTTCTCAGCCTATAGGTACGAATCCCCATGTTGAGAGTACGTTACCTGTAGTCATCCAGCCAAGTCAAGAAATCACCTCTCTTCAGATGGTGATCTCTCCTTTAACCAATCGTCCACTCTTGGAGGGACATATCTCCACCACTGTGCTCCCTTTGAGTACCAATCCGATGTATGGACTGCCTAACTATCCCCCTCAACAAAGGGACCCTGGACCAAGCGGTCACGCATTACAGATCCGAGATCGAGAGTATGACGATTACTCTGGTCCTTATACTGACGATTCATCGTCATCTGATGATGATGATCGCGATGAAGCCCCGAGGAGGCGACGTGCTAGCAGAGAACCTCAAAGGAGGACTCAGACTATCCATGATGGACACCCTTTGTCAACTACTGAAAAGATTAAGGCTCATGAGGCCGAGATCTTAAAACTAAAGGACGATATGGCGAGGGAGCAAGCAAGATTGAACCAGAATCGACCTCCTCCAACTTCAAGAGGGGTTCCCTTTGTCGATTTAGAAAGGCCTTCAAGGAGGCAGAGAAGGGCTGATGCCCCAACTGGAAGAACAACAAGGGTGGAAACCCCCAGAAGCAACCCCAAGGATCTGATGCCATTTGGGGATCCTGATGATCCCACACCTCCGTTTACTGAGGAGGTGATGAATGCTCGTATCTCAAAGAAGTTCAAGATGCCGACAATCAAGGCTTATGATGGAACGGGTGATCCCGCAAACCACGTCAGGACGTTTTCGAACGCACTGCTGTTGCAGCCTGCAAGTGATGCCTTAAAGTGTAGGGCGTTCCCTCAAACCCTGTCGGGCATGGCTCAAAGATGGTATAGCCGATTGCCTGCGAACTCAATTGGCTCTTTTAAGGAGTTGAGCGTTGCTTTTATCAGTCAATTTATCAGCGGAAGAGTTCATGAGAAAAGCTTTGCATCTCTTATGTATGTGGTGCAAGGAAAGAAGGAAAATCTGAGAGATTACCTCAAGAGGTTCACTAAAGAGACGTTGAATATCACTGATTTGGAGAATAAGGTGGCCATGGTAACCCTGGAACACGGAACCATTGATCTATTCTTTAAAAGGTCATTGGCAAAGCATCCTCCTGAAAACATGGCCGAGCTCCAACGAAGGGCTGACAAGTACATTAAAGCTAAAGATAGCATGAAGAAAGAAGCCATAGTAAGTGGAGGAGGTGGTAACAACGACTCCAAGAAGCGAAATCAAGACCAGGAGTATGATGACCAGGAGTATGATGCTAGGGACAAGTATCCCCGAACTAGCGAGGACATCGACTATGCCCCTAAGGAGAACCAAGGACCAAGGTTCACTGAGTATGCAAGGTTGAATACTCCTAGAAGTCGAATCTTGTTGGACATTGAGAAGGATAAGGATTTCTGATGGCCGAAGCCACTCAGGGGTGATCCCGCAAAGAGAAACAAGAATCAGTATTGCAGATTCCACAGAGATGTGGGGCATGACACTGATGATTGCAAGCAACTCAAAGATGAGATCGAGTTTTTAATTCGTAGAGGGAAACTGAGCCACTTCACTAAGGGTGACGATCGTGGTAATCAGAGAAGATAGTATGATATGAGGGATGACGATCAAGATCGCAACCCACAGCCCCGAGGGCCAGTAATCAACATGATCTCAGGAGGCCCGACTGCGGTCGGTACAACAAGGAATTCTCGAAAGGCTTATACTAGAGAAGTGATGCACATCGTGGGAGAGGCCCCGAAGCGTGCAAAAACTGAAGTAATGGTTGGTTTTGATGACTCAGACTTGGAAGGGGTGAAGTTCCCCTATGGCGACCCGTTGATCATAACTTCTGTGATTGGAAACTCAGAGGTGAAGCAAGTCTTGATAGACAATGGAGCTTCCGTTGACATTCTATTTCATGATGCATTTGTGAAGATGGGGTACAGTGATTCTCAGTTGACCCCCAATAACATGCCTATATATGGATTTAATGGAGTAGAATCCAAAGTTTAAGGGACTATTCAGTTACCTGTAACTATTGGACATGAGCCAAAGGAGGCCACTCAGATATTGAACTTCCTGGTAATCAAGGCGGTTTCAAAGTACAACATCATCCTCGGAAGGACTGGACTTCATGCATTCAAGGCTGTCGCCTCAACTTATCATATGAAGATCAAGTTCCCGACCAGGAATGGTGTTGGAGAACATAAAGGTGATCAAAAGATGGCACGAAGCTGTTATGTAGCCTCGTTAAGGCCTGATGGAGTCGGGGGGCAGGTCCTTCCGATTGAAGACATGGATGTCCGTAGTGGTAAGAAACGTCAAGAAAGGCCGTCAGAGGACATCACACAAAAGTCTCGGACAGCCATTGAGGCTAAGGAGTTAACTGACTTCGTGGTTGAATGTACCATTGGCAACCAAGAAGTCGGGGGGCAGGAGGTAATACCCCAAGCAGGAAGTGAACCTCAGAATAATAAGGAGGAGACCAGAAGGAGTGGTGTGTGCTCTATTTTGATGGAGCATCAAAAACAAAATCTAGTGCAGGCCTAGTCTTGCAAAGCCCCGATAGGCTCAAGTTATCCTAGTAGGACTTAGCTTCATATTTGTCTAGTAGAAGTAGAAATAAGGTTCATTGAAACCATTGAAGAGCATGTTGCTCCGAGTAGGACGATAGTACTCTATGTAAGGGTTGAACCCATTTCAAATTATTAATGCAAGTTTATTTCCATTCATTTTGATTGTGTGATTTTATTTATGTGCCAAGCACCTGATGAGTGCAAGTCAAGGATGACCAAGTACCGAAAATAAAAGAGTACACGAATGGAGAACAAACAAATGCATAAATAAAGACCCCGAAGGGTCAAGAGTTAGGCTATAGCACGACCAAATAAGAGTTTAAGTCCGTGAAGGACCCAGATTAAGAGACGAGCAGATAAAAGCCACACATAACAATCAAAGCCATGCAAGGCCGAGGATGTAAAGGACTAGCTACTCTTCAATATGTCTTAAGTACCTGGATTAAGGATCCAAGGATGAAGACCAATAGAGAACAATGATGTATTTGCTTGGACAGCGGCTGATATGCCAGGGATTGATCCCCAATTTATAACCAATAAGTTGAATGTCGATCCTGAACGGAAGACAATAAAACAGAAGAATAGGAATTTTGCTCCTGAAAGGCAAGATGCCATTAAGCAAGAAGTTGACAAGCTCTTAGAGGCTGGGTTTATTGAAGAGATTCAGTTCCCCGAATTGTTGGTTAACCCTATGATGGTCAAGAAGGAAAATGGGAAGTAGAGGATATGCATAGATTTCACTGATTTGAATGATGCATGCCCGAAGGACTATTTCCCCTGCCAAGGATAGACATGTTGATAGATGCCACAGCTAGACATGAGATGTTGAGCTTCATGGATGGGTTCAACGGCTACAATCAGATTAAGATGCACAAGGATGACATCCCAAAGATATCCGCCCATCTGATTAGGAAAACCATGAAGGTCTATGTTGATGACATGTTAGTCAAGAGCCTATTCAAGGCAGACCATATCAAGCACCTCAGAGAGGCATTCGAAGTGTTGAGGAACCACAAGATGATGTTGAACCCAGCCAAGTGTGCTTTTGGCGTTGGATCAAGAAAATTTTTGGGATTAATGGTTTCGAAGAGAGGCATAAAGGCCAACCCTGATAAGATCAAAGCGATCTTGGACATGGAACCATCCCGTTCTATACGAGATGTACAGAAGTTAACCGGTCGAGTTGCAGCCCTGGGGAGATTTATCTCCAAGTTTGGTGACAAATGCTTGTCATTCTTTCAAGCATTGAAAAAAGTGAAAAATTGTGAGTGGACTATTGAGAGCCAAGAGGCCTTTGAGCAATTGAAGAGGTATATGGCAGAAGCCCGTTGTTGGGCAAACCTAGTCCCGGGGAGACTCTTTATCTATACCTGGCGGTATTCGAACAAGCGCTGAGCGCCGTCCTCATTCGAGAAGATAAAAAGGTTCAGAAACCCATTTACTATGTTAGCAAGGTGTTGCATGGAGCTGAGTTGAATTACTCAACCGTCGAGAAGTTTGCTTTGGCATTGATAACAGCCTCGAGGAAGCTACGACCGTACTTCCAGGCACACAAGATCGAGGTCCTGACAAACCAGCAGTTGAGAAACATATTGCATAGCCCAAAGGCCAGTGGAAGGTTAATTAAGTGGGCGATTGAACTTGGAGAATTTGACATCACATATAAGCCTCGAACAGCCATCAAGGCTCAGGCATTGGCTGACTTCGTGGTTGAATGTACCATTGACAACCAAGACTTCGGGGGGGGGGGGAAGGAAATAGTACCCAACCAAGAAGGTGAGAATAAATATGAAGAGCTTGTACCTGATCAGAAGGAATATTGGGTGCTCTATTTTGATGGAGCATCAAAAACAAAATCTAGCGGTGCAGGTTTAGTCTTGCAAAGCCTCGATGGGTTCACAGTTGAGTATGCTTTGAAGTTGGATTTTCCGACAACCAATAACGAAGCTGAGTATGAAGCCTTGATAGCCGGGTTGGGCTTGGTCAGAATCATGAGGGTCAAGAATCTCAAAGTTTGTGGGGATTCAAGACTAGTAGTATCGCAAGTGAATGGTGAATTTGAGGCTAAGCATGAAACTATGGCAAAGTATTTGTGAGTTGTGAAAGCTGTTACGACTCAGTTTGATGAGTGCTATGTGGAGCATATTCCAAGAAATGAGAACGTTAAGGCCGATGCCTTGTCTAAATTTGCTTCTTGTGAGATAGAGAATTATGCAGGGAGTGGTTACTTCCAGATCTTGAAGGCCCCGACCATCAACTCTAAGTTGGTAGCACCGATTGATGAAGGAAGTTGAAGGATAGACCCTATAAAAGCTCATCTTGAGACTGGTTGGCTCCCTGATAATGCATTGAAGGCACAGAAACTGTTAGTGAGAGAGTGTTGAGATAAGAGGTCCTTTGTCATTCCATACTTCAAATCTTGAATCTCAAATCCCGACACAAAAATTAAGCCTTGATGGCCAACAAGGATGTCTACCTCCAATCGAGCTTGTCGTTTGAGTTTAAGGGCTCGAATCAAGAGTTATTAGTCAAGTTGAAACCTAAGCAAGGTCATGTGAGCATAAGAAGAAGGTTGGAAACCTAGAATCCAGATAAAGGGTTAACAACCATCCAAGGCACACCTGACTTGAAGTCAAGTGCTGAGTGGCAAGGGGACTTCTTGAATGATCAACCGAGAAGCAAGACCTCGACCATATGTAGCAAGGGGGCAAGAACTAAAAAGCTTCACCACAAGATCCACATCTTAGAATGAGAATCAAGGGTTGGTTATAACCGACAACCATAAATGGATTAAAGATTTAAAACCAAGGATTCAACAAGCGAGTTAAGGCCCAGAAGGTCACGAAAGTTATGAAAGCCAATTTGAAATCAAGGATGTCTGTTTGGTCATCGACGTTAAATAATGACATTCGACGATCGAATACTGACGTTGAGGTCCAAATATCGACGTTCGAATACTGACATTGAGGTCCAAATATCGACGTTCGAATATTGACGTTGAAGTTCAAGGACCGAGAAAAGGCCGACCAAGCTCCGAGGGCCGGCCGATCGAGCTCCCGAGGAGGCCTCCGGCCGACCGACCACCGGCCGACTAACCTCCCGGGGGAGCTTCGGTCGACTGATGGCGATCATCGGTACGAGATTTCAAGATTTGATGTCGAAGACGGCCGACCGAAACACGGCCGATTGAGGCACCGGGGGCACTCCGGCCGACTGACATTGATAGTCAGCACGAGGTTTCGCCCAGCTGACCGAGAACCGGCCGACCGGGCTCCAACGGAAGGCTCCGGCCGACTGACATTGATAGTCAGCACGAGGTTTCGCCCAGCCGACCGAGAACCGGCCGACCGGGCTCCAACGGAAGGCTCCGGCCGACCGACATCGGTCATCGCGTCGAGATTTTGCTTCGATCGACTGAAAAAAAAAAAATTTGGCCGATCGGGTCTCGGCCGACCGGCTCACCGGGGTCGTTTTGGCCGACCGACGTCGGTTGTCGGTATGAGAAAATTTTGGCCGATCGGCTCACCGGGGACGTTTTGGCCGATCGACGTCGGTTGTCGGTATGAGAAAAATTTTGGCCGACCGGGTCTCGGCTGACCGGCTCACCGGGGGCATTTTGGCCGACCAACGTCGGTTGTCGGTATGATGTTTCGGTTCGACCGACTGACAGTGGTGGTCGAGTCGAGTTTTCACATTTTTGTTTTTGTTTCTCCGTCTTGACGACCAAGATCACTATGGAGATTGTTTTAAACAAGATAACCAAGCGAAGGCTGAATTTGAAATTAACACCGTTTAGTGTCGTTTTCTGTCGTTTAACGTCGTTTAACATCGTTTAAACGTCGTTTAAGGCTGTTTAGCACTGTTTAATGTCGTTTAGCACCGTTTAGTGCCGTTTTCTGCCATTTAACGTCGTTTAACATCGTTTAAACATTGTTTAAGGCTGTTTAGCACCGTTTAGTGTCGTTTAGTGCCGTTCAACGTCGTTTAAGGCTGTTTAGCACCGTTTATTGTCGTTTAGCGCCGTTTAGTGCCGTTTTTTGCCGTTTAGCGTTATTTAAACATTGTTTAAACATCGCTAAGGCTGATTAGTGCCGATTAGCATTGAATTAACATTGTCGTAAATGCGTCGGTCGCTCCACGCTTTACATCAAGACAATACTCGTGAAACACTAGTGTATGAAGATGAACCCTGACCCGAGTCTTGGAAAGGACTGTTAAAACTTCAAGGAAAACCTGATCAGTTTTCCTAGAAGTTGGGGGGCAAATGATAAGGGCTAAAAATAAGCCCTAAAGACACATTTAATGTAGCATTAATTAGACCTAATATGGTCCAAACGTGGGGCCCACCAGATGGGCCCAAACCCTATTTATGATATTAATTTCATAATTAATATTAAGGGTAATAATCAGCTCAGCAATAAGAGTCAGATAAGGATATTACTCCTACCAAGCTTAGCCTCCAAGGCACAGAATTTGATATGAGAACTGACTCCAACAAGGAAGGAGTCTAGAACCTTCCTCAAGGCGGTGACTTGCCCACTAAGTCACCTAATTCTACTACGATTCTAGGGCTTCTCAGCCTATATAAAGGGCCTGACCCCTCATTCTCATAACTACGTCTTGGCTTGATTCTCAATACGAGATACGTAGGCACTCTGTGAGGACCGATCAGTCTCGAAACAAGGGAAACAGCCATTAAAGCTCAAAGCTCTCCAACCCTTTGCATTAAATACACACAAACCCTAGTCGCAATATTGATAACCTAGTTTTTATTCCACAACAAGTTAGACAATTAATTTCATCATAAAACTTATATTTGCCTTTTTTCCCCAAAATTGATTATATTTGTTTTTTTTCCTCCAAAAATTGATCAACGCAATGAATCCGGACAAATTTCATTTTATATTAGTTATTAACAATATTATAATAAAATCATGAAATTCCACGCAACTATTAATTTTTAAAAAATTACCGGATAAACTTAGCAAAAGTCATGCATGTCTTTGTCCTTTATGTGATTTTTGTCCATATTACATACCTATTTTTCAAATTTATTGAATTCATAAAATAATTTTAAAAATGTTAAATCAGACCACTCTTTTTTTTTGGTCATAAAAATAGGGAAGGGTACAAATACTTGAAATTTAAATTTTAAAAATATGAAAATACATAAACTAACAATGTAATTGAAAGATTTGTATTTAAAATTATTATTAATATATTTTATTTTAATCTAGTTTAATATTTCATAATTATAAATATATTTTGGTTTATCAAAAAAAAACTACAATGAAGTAATAATTTGAATGAATTTTTTGATTAATAATTTATTGTTTATTTAATAAAGATGTGGTTGAACAATAGTTAATACACAACAACAATGACTAACTATAGTTAATTTATTTTAACTGTTTAATAAAATTTTTTGGGTTTTTATGAGAAAAAATAAGTTCATTGGTTAAATTGCAAAAATTAGAAAGTTGGTTGGGTTTTTTTGACTAACAACTCCTAAAACTTTCTATCTCCTTTTCTCTCTCTCTCTCTTCCTTCTAACCCTAGCCTCCATTAAAAAGTTTTGAGGGGGCTTGCATCGGTTTTCATCGGTGGAAAGTCTCAATTCCTTTTCATTTTTCTTGCTTTCATATCTTGATTTTCATTCAATAAAGCTCCCAATTTATTTGGGTTTCAATAAATTCTCAATTTATTTGGATTGTGTTAGTCTCTCCTTGTGAGAGTTTAGTTTTTATTTTGATTAAGTTGTGGCGTGTTCCATGGCCGAGGGTATAGATCGGCAAGATGATTTTGGTTGAAAGATGAAGGTTTTTACGGGACCGCATCCATGGTCGATAGCTCAAACATGATTAGATCCAGATGAAGGTCACAACAAAGCGAGTACATATAAATCTTCAGATGGATCTGGTGAAGAGGGTACTTGTAAATATATCATCTTCAACAAATCGCGTGATTATATCCCGAAGAATGGATTAATAAGCTATTGTTCTTGTTTACGTTTGTTCGACTCGACTATGTTTGTAGATGTCATATGACTTATCATTAATGAATTATTTTTTATTCAAAAAAATACTGAAACTTTCTAATTTGAGTCGCGGGTTAAATATACGATCATGGTGTTAAATAATATATTATAAAATAGCATAAAACTTATGTGAGGTACGGGTTACTAGTTTAAATTATGTTTTTAAATTAAATTGTATGTGATTAATGTCATTTGAAGTATAAAATTGATTTTCATAAAAATTTTCTTGTTAATTGTATATGTGGCTATTGCGTACATACTTAGAAATGTTCAAATTTGTAATTTGGAAAATAATATGAGTAGTACTGATAGCAGCCATGTCAGTTTTTAATTTCATTGTGGATTATTGAATGGAATCTGAGTGTTCAATAGGTGTTGTCTAATTAAGATGACTTTTCAGAACATTTACAATTCTAAATTCTTTTTCCAATACTTCAAAAAGCATGCATCCATTTAATTAGCTCCATCTTCAACAATATTCAAGGTAAAAACTAAATAACTTTCAAGATGTTGCATTCTAAAAGTGTGGGTTTTAGTCTTGAGTTTAATCAAAAACTTTCGTAAATCTTCTAATATGCTATTCAGACCTTATGTTTTCACTTTTTAAAACTATCTTTCTAACTATTTCATTTGTTTTCTTCTAATCTCTTGATTTTAAGCATTTTTTGCTTTCATTTTTTTAATGTCTATCTGACTTTCAAAACATCAGACAATTCAGTTCTTAGTAATTGACTGGGTGAATCTACCTTGTGTAACAGGCTTATAACGTTTTTGTCCTCCAAATTTGAGAATTGATAATTTATGATTAGACAAATATTTTTTGTACTTTTATCATCACAAGTTGAAATTGCTCATATGACTTTTGTCTTATTTAATTCATCCTTTTTTTTTTCAAAACACAACTTCATCCAGAAAAGTATGTTTACTAGTTGGAGTGAACAAATAGACCTACATGTTAAATGAGTTTTTTGTTTTTCCTTGTGAGTTTTGTACATACATGTTTATTGTAAAAGTCTTTTTTAATTATTAATAATTCAATTTTAAATTATCAGTTAAACTATATATTATAATTTAATAATTTTAGTATACATTATATATGATTTTATTTTAAATATTTCATTTTATCGCCAATATTAATTTTGTACACATATTTAAATAATTTTCACATACAACATAAAAATTTATTATTTTTGCTACTAAATTATAAAACACAAATATTTTTAAATGATATGGATTTGACTAATCGATGATAATATTAATTTTTATAAAATATTATTGACTATCTGATATGGGCTAAAAGTAAGCCCTAAAGACACATTTAATGTGACATTAATTAAACCTAGAATAGTCCAAACGTGGGGCCCACCAGATGGGCCCAAACCCTATTTATAATATTAATTTCGTAATTAATATTAAGGGTAATAACCAGCTCAGCGATAAGAGTCAAACAAGGATATTACTCCTACCTAACTTAGCCTCCAAGGCACAGAATTCGATATGGGAACTGACTCCTATAAGGAAGGAGTCTAGAACCTTCCTCAAGGCGGTGACTTGCCCACCAAGTCATCTAATTCTACCACGACTCTAGGGCTTCTCAGCCTATATAAAGGGTCTGACCCCTCATTCTCAGAACTACGTTTTGGCTCAATCCTCGAATAAGGACATACAAGCCACTACGTCCTAGGTGAGCCCTCATCGCCATAGCCCTGAGTGCACCATCACCTAGAACTACGTTTTGGCTCAATCCTCGAATAAGGACATACAAGCCACTACGTCCTAGGTGAGCCCTCGTCGCCATAGCCCTGAGTGCACCATCACCTAGAACTACGTTTTTGGCTTGATCTTTGATACGCATCAAAGTACGTAGGCATCTTGTGAGGGCAGATTAAGCCACGAACACGAGAGCAGCCATTAAAGCACGAAGCTCACGCACCCTAGCATTAAACACAGCAAACCCTAGCCGCAATCTAATAACCTAGTTTTTATTCCACAACATTTGGCGCCGTCTGTGGGACGAAGACATCAACCATGGTTCAAACACGAAGAACAGCACCAATCACTACAGAGCCAATCACTACTGAGGCTCTGCCCCTAAGCTCCGCTCCGCCTGTCACTGAGCAGGTACCCCCAGCCACAGGGGCGATTACTCAAGCTCAGGTTTCTCAACCTCCAGGGACGAATCCCAATGCCGAGAGGACGTTACCTATGGTCATCCACCCAGGAATCAGCTCTCTTCAGACGCCGGTTTCTCCTTTAGTTGATCCTAACCGCCCACCACCAGGAGTACAGATCCATACTACGGATCTCCCCAGGAATACCAATCTGATGTATGGCCTGCCCTCCTGGACCCAGTGGTCATGCCTTGCAAATCAGAGATCGAGAGTATCTTGACTACTCTGGCCCCTATACTGACGATTCATCGACTGATGATGATCGTGATGAAGCCCCGAGAAGGCGACGTGCTAGTAGAAAACGAAGAAGGAGAACACAAACTATCCATGATGGACCCCCCTTGACAGCTGCTGAAAGAATCAAGGCTCATGAGGCCGAGATTTTAAGGATAAAGGAAGATATTGCCAGAGAACAAGCTAGGTTGAATCAAACCCAGCCTCCTCCAACCTCAGGACCGATTCCCTTTATAGATCTAGAGGGGTCTTCAAGAAGGCAGAGAAGGGCCGACGCCCCATCTGGGAAAACAACAAGGGTTGAAATCCCTAAGAGCAACCCCAAGGATCTGATGCCACTTGGGGATCCTGATGATCCCACGCCCCCATTCACTGAGGAGGTGATGAATGCTCGTATCTCAAAGAAGTTTAAGATGCCAACAATTAAGGCTTATGATGGAACGGGTGATCCCGCAAACCATGTTAGGACGTTCTCGAATGCACTGTTGCTGCAACCTGCTAGTGACGCCTTAAAGTGTAGGGCGTTCCCTCAAACTTTATCGGGCATGGCTCAAAGATGGTACAGCCGATTGCCTGCAAACTCGATTGCCTCTTTCAAGGAGTTAAGTGCTGATAGACATGTTGATAGATGCCACAGCTGGACATGAGATGTTGAGCTTCATGGACGGGTTCAGCGGTTACAATCAGATTAAGATGCACAAGGATGACATCCCAAAGGTATCTTTCATAATTGACTTTGGTGTTTTCTGCTATCTTGTTATGGCTTTTGGACTAAAGAATGCAGGAGCTACTTACCAACGACTGGTGAATAAGATATTCGCCCATCTGATTGGAAAAACCATGGAGGTCTATGTTGATGACATGTTAGTCAAGAGCCTACTCAAGGCAGATCACATTAAGCACCTTAGAGAGGCATTTGAAGTGCTGAGGCACCACAAGATGATGCTGAATCCAGCCAAGTGTGCTTTTGGCGTTGGATCGGGAAAATTTTTGGGTTTGATGGTTTCGAAAAGAGGCATAGAGGCCAATCCCGACAAGATCAAAGCCATCTTAGACATGGAATCACCCCGTTTTGTGAGGGACGTACAGAAATTAACCGGCAGAGTGGCCGCTCTAGGGAGATTCATCCCCAAGTCTGGTGATAAGTGCTTGCCTTTCTTTCAAGCGCTAAAGAAGGTGAAAAATTTTGAGTGGACCACGGAAAGCCAAGAGGCCTTCGAACAGTTGAAGAAGTACATGGCTGAAGCCCCGTTGTTGGCCAAGCCAAGTCCCGGAGAGACTCTTTATCTGTATCTAGCAGTATCTGAACAAGCATTGAGCGCCGTCCTCATCAAAGAAGAGAATAAGGTTCAGAGACCTATCTACTATGTAAGCAAGGTGCTCCACGGAGCCGAATTAAACTACTCATCCATCGAGAAATTTGCTTTGGCTTTGGTAACGGCCTCAAGGAAGCTACGACCATACTTCCAGTCGCACAAAATTGAAGTCCTGACGGACCAGCAGTTAAGGAACATATTGCATAGCCCAAGGGCCAGCGGAAGGCTAATCAAATGGGCCATAGAGCTTGGAGAGTTTGATATCAAGTATAAGCCTCGGACAACCATCAAGGCTCAGGCATTGGCTGACTTCGTGGTTGAATGCACCATTAACAACCAAGAAGTCGGGGGGCAGGAGATGATAACCACCCCTGAGAACGGAGATAAAGATGAAGAACTGGTAGCTGATCAGAAGGAATATTGGGTGCTCTATTTTGATGGAGCATCAAAAACAAAATCTAGTGGTGCAGGTTTGGTTTTGCAAAGCCCCGTTGGGTTCACAGTTGAGTATGCTTTGAAGTTGGATTTTCCTACTACTAACAATGAAGCTGAGTATGAGACATTGATAGCCGGATTGGGATTGGCTAGAGTCATGAGAGTCAGGAACCTCAAAGTGTGTGGAGATTCAAGACTGGTAGTCTCGCAAGTGAATGGTGAATTTGAGGCCAAGGATGAGACTATGGCGAAATATCTGCGAGTTGTGAAAGCTGTCATGACTCAGTTTGATGAGTGCTATGTAGAACACATTCCGAGAGAAGAGAACATTAAGGCCGATGCCCTATCTAAGTTCGCTTCTTCTGAAATCGAAAATTATGCAGGAAGTGTTTACTTCCAGGTCTTGAAGGCCCCGACTGTTAATTCTAAGTTGGTGGCACCAATTGATATAGGAAGCTGTTGGATAGATCCTATTAAAGCTCACCTTGAAACAGGTTGGCTCCCTGACAATGCCTTGGAGGCACGAAAACTGTCAGTGAGAGCATTGAGATATGCCCTGATCGAAGGCATCTTGTACAAGAGATCGTTTGTCATCCCTTATTTGAAGTGTTTGAGGCCTCAAAAGGCAAAAGAAGCATTGAAAGAAGTTCATGAAGGGATCTGTGGGCAACACTTGGGGGGCAGAGCCCTAGCTCACAAGATCACGCGACTGGGATTCTATTGGCCAGAGATGTTGGCCGATGCGTAGAATTATGTTAAGAAGTGTGACAGATGCCAAAAGCACGCTCCAATTGTAAGGCAGCCGCCTGAGATGTTAACGTCAGTCAGCTCTCCCATCCCATTTGCAATGTGGGGGATGGACATACTTGGTCCTTTCCCTATGGCCTCAGCACAAAGGAAGTTTCTAATAGTAGCCATTGACTACTTCACCAAATGGATCGAGGCTAAGCCTCTAGCCAAGATAACCACCAAACAAGTTGCCCAGTTCTTTTGGGAGAACATAATTTATAGGTATGGAATCCCGCGAATCCTTGTGACGGATAATGGGACGCAGTTTAACAATGAGGAGTTCAAGAAGTACTGTGAGGAAAACGCTATTGAGCTTCGATTTACTTCAGTAGCACACCCGCAAGCTAATGGACAGGCCGAGGTAGCCAATCGAATCATCCTTGATGGACTAAAGAAAAGGGTCGAACGCTCAAGGAACACCTGGGTGGATGAGTTGCTGCCTATACTCTGGGCCTATCGCACTACTTGTAAGGTGACCACCGGAGCAACCCCGTTTCTACTGGCTTATGGAGCCGAGGCAGTTGTGCCACCAGAGATTATGCATGCGTCACCTCGAGTTGAGGCATTTGAACCAGAGACTAATGAAGAGGGCATGAGACTCGTCCTAGACCTGATTGATGAAGTCAGGGACGAGGCAAATGCTAGAAATGTGGAGCATCAAAAGAAAGCATCCTTTTATTACAACCACAGGGTTAAGGAAAGGTTCTTCCAGCAAGGTGACTTAGTTCTAAGGAAGATCGAGGCTTCTGGAGTTGGCCAGAGGGGAAAGCTAGTCCCTAATTGGGAAGGGCCGTATCGAGTCAAGAAGACACTAGGACGAGGATCATACAAGTTGGAAACATTAGATGGGAATGAAGTGCCACGAACTTGGCATGCTCTGAACCTGAAGATTTATTATGTGTAAGCCCTCCTAGTAAGGACTTGGCTTTTATCTATCTATTAGGAGAAGTAGAAATAAGGTTCGATGAAACCATTACAGAGCATGTTGCTCCCAGTAGGAGATAGAGTATTTATGTAAGGGTTGAACCCGTTTCAAGTTATTAATGCAAGTTTGTTTTCCATTCCATGATTGTGTGATTTTATTTATGTGCCAAGCACCTGATGAGTGTAAGTCAAAGATGACCAAGCAACGAAAATAAAAGAATACACAAATGGAAATAAAACGAATGCATAAATAAACATCCCCAAGGGGCCAAAGTTGAAGTTAAATTACATAACCAAATAAAAGTTAAGTCCCGAAGGACCTTGATCGAAAGCAGAAAAAAACAAAGCCACAAGCGGCCAACAAGGCCGTGCTAGGCCATTTACTCTTCGGCGGATTCCTCCACCACCTCCTCGCCCTCTTCTTCCTCATCATCGTCATCTTCTTCCTCTTCCTCTCCGGAGCTCTCCTCCTCATCATCTTCTTCTTCGGCTTCCGTCTCCATCGGATGCGCCGTCCCTTCCTTCGCCACGTCCCCTTCCTCTTCTGAAGTTTCGGTTGAGGAGTCAACTCTGCCACGAAGTTGCTTACCAGGAAAAGCTCGCCTCGCAGCTGCTTCCCTCTCTGACATGGCCTTCTTCCCAGCAGAACGGGAAGAGGAAGAACCGGAGCTAACAACATTGGCTGCCTTCCTCATACCAGAAGGACGGCGACTGCCTCCAGAACCTGATGCATGTTCCACGTCATGACTTCCGCTATCAACAGCCCAGGTAGGGCACGGGAAGTCCTCGGGATTCACCACCGAAGGGTACTTGCTGCTTACAACGCCAATGGCTTTGTTCCATCCAACTGACATGTTAAAAGGCCTCAACTCGTCATCATGCTTATCCATAAACTGCATAAAGTCCTCCGAATTATGGTATGAAGCAATTATCTTGTGAGCATCAGAGAGTTTCTTCCTAGCAAGCGAGCGAAGTTTCTTTTGATAAGATAGGGTGTTGGCCTCAGATCGGACAACTCTGGAGTTTAAATCTTGAAGCTGCTCCTTGAACTTTGTTTGTTCGTTCTTCAGTTCCACGTTGCTATCTCTATAGGCTCGGCCTTGACGAGTGACAGATTGAAGATAAGCATGGGCCTGTAGTAAGGATATTAGTAAGACATTTTTTAAAAAAGAGGTACAAACAAAAAGATCGAATGTAAAGGTTGATACCTGATACAGAGCTTGGGCCCCAAGGCGCTCGGATTCGTCGATCTTGTCTCCTGCTTCAATAAGTTTCTTCTCTGTCAGAATAGTTTTATAATGGGTGCAACCATCATCAGCAAGTAACCTATCTCGATCTGCTAACTCTTTGAGATCAAGGTCACACACGAAGTGTGAACTATCCTCCACAAATCCAAATTTCTTGACAAAGAAGTGACCCCAGTCGCCACCTTCCCATTCCAAAACAAAAAACTCCCTCTCCCAATTATGGTGGGAGGTGGGAGCTAGGACAGGAGAATGAGTTTACTATATGTGAAAGCCCACTTCGAAGTTGAAAGCTGATCCACCCCGGCTTAGACTCAGGGGAGTTCTTTACTGCGAAGATGCTTCTAAACATGGTTGTACTCCAAGGGATTCCCAACTCATGACATCTTAACAAGAAGATTATCAGGAACCTCCACGAATTGGGATATAGCTGGCAAGGATGGACATGAAGTTCTGCCAAGAACCTGATGATAAACGGGTGAACAGGAAACCTAAATCCCGCCTCCAATGCTCCTTTCATGACGCAAATCCTTTCGGGGTGCCAGTTGCAAGTTCTGTCTCCCGGATTTGGAAGACATACTTTAATTGCACTTGGAAAGCCGTAAGTGCTCCTGATCTTCTCAAAATCCTTCTTTGATAATTTAGGACTATTAAAAGCGACCAAGGTTGAGCTGCTGGGGAATGATTCCTCCATAGTGCTTAGCAAATCTAGTGTAGACTCGAACCGACGTTCAATATATCTAGGAGGCTTGAGTTTTAGCTTACCTTTTAGTGTTCGTGCCATGCTCCTTTTTCTGAAGGCCTCTTCCATGGAGATCTGGGGGGCAGCAACGTGCTTGTCAGCCATCTTGAATCTTGGAAGCTTGAAAGCTAGAGAACTCAAGAGCTTTAGAACTTAAGAAAGTTTGAGAAGTGAAGAAGTGAAGAGAAATGAAGGATGCTTCTCTCCTTTTATAAGAAAAAGGTGACCTGTTATCTCAGGTTGAAATACAGATTGGTTCGCCTTAGCAGGTCAAGTATCGATTATATACGAAAAAAGGGGAAAAATATCGTTATAATTCGTGAAGTCCTGGAAAAGAAGCAAAGAATTTAAGGGAATATCCGGCTAGAGCAGTCAGATGAACTTAGGAAGCTAAGCACGCTTAAAAAGCTTGCTCGGAAGATTAGTCCTAAACACTGGATTAGTGATGTGAATCAAGGTACTAAGTAAAACCTTAAATAGAGCCATGAATGGCCAACATTGATGTTAAGATTCCATATTGATGATCGACGTCGGTATATAAAAAAAAAATCCCGAAGCCCTAGTCGACCGCAAAGCAGCCGACCGGGCCGTACGAGATGTTCTAGCCGACCGGGTAACCGGCCGACCGCCCCCTCGTGCAAGCTTCGGCCGACTGATATCAGTCGCCAGTACGAGTTCTTGCTCCAGCCGATCACCTTCCCGGCCGACTGGCCCCTTTTGAGAAGCCCCGGCCGACTGACGTTGATCGTCGGTATGGGTTCAAAAAAATAAAATAAAAAATAAATATTGTAGCCGATCACCTTCCCGGCCGACTGGCCCCTTTTGAGAAGCCCCGGCCGACTGACGTTGATCGTCGGTATGGGTTCAAAAAAAAAAAAAAAAATTGTAGCCGATCACCTTCCCGGCCGACTGGCCCCTTTTGAGAAGCCCCGGCCGACTGACGTTGATCGTCGGTATGGGTTCAAAAAAAAAAAAAAAAAAACCGGCCGACAAAGAAAAAACCGGCCGACTGGCGAACCGGCCGACTGGTGTCCCGAAGGTGTGTTGGCCGCTGGAATCGATCCCCGAGTCAAGATTTTTGATGCGTTTCAAAAAGAAAAAAAAAAAACCGGCCGACCGAGAAAAAACCGGCCAACCGCATGACCTGCCGATCGGCCTCTTTCGCGTGCTTCGGCCGACCGGCATCGACTGTCGGTGCGGGTTTTTTGCCCGGCCGACTGGTGGCGATGCCGAGTCGGGGTTGCAAAATTTCGTTTTTTTTATTTTATTTTTCCAATTCGGTAATTAAAGAAAGAGAAAACCGAGTTTGAATTAGCACCGTTTAGTGCTGTTTAAGCACTGTTTAGTGCTTGTTAGCACAGATTAGTGCCGATTAGCACCGTTTAGCACCGATTAGTGCCGTTAGTGCCGTTTTATGTCATTTAACGTCGTTTAACACTGTTTAAACGTTGTTCAAGGCTGAATAGCGCTGTGTAGCGCCGTTTAACACCGTTTAGTGTCATTCCACATCGTCGTAAATGCGTCGGTCGCTCCACGCTTTACGTTAATGTGATGTTGTTGAAAATACTCACGTAAGAGCAATGAACCCTGACCCAAGTCTCGAATAAGGCCGTTATAACTTCAAGGAAAACCTGATCAGTTTTCCTAGAAGTTGGGGGGGCAAATGATATGGGCTAAAAGTAAGCCCTAAAGACACATTTAATGTGACATTAATTAAACATAGAATAGTCCAAACGTGGGGCCCACCAGATGGGCCCAAACCCTATTTATAATATTAATTTCGTAATTAATATTAAGGGTAATAACCAGCTCAGCGATAAGAGTCAAACAAGGATATTACTCCTACCTAACTTAGCCTCCAAGGCACAGAATTCGATATGGGAACTGACTCCTATAAGGAAGGAGTCTAGAACCTTCCTCAAGGCGGTGACTTGCCCACCAAGTCATCTAATTCTACCACGACTCTAGGGCTTCTCAGCCTATATAAAGGGTCTGACCCCTCATTCTCAGAACTACGTTTTGGCTCAATCCTCGAATAAGGACATACAAGCCACTACGTCCTAGGTGAGCCCTCATCGCCATAGCCCTGAGTGCACCATCACCTAGAACTACGTTTTGGCTCAATCCTCGAATAAGGACATACAAGCCACTACGTCCTAGGTGAGCCCTCGTCGCCATAGCCCTGAGTGCACCATCACCTAGAACTACGTTTTTGGCTTGATCTTTGATACGCATCAAAGTACGTAGGCATCTTGTGAGGGCAGATTAAGCCACGAACACGAGAGCAGCCATTAAAGCACGAAGCTCACGCACCCTAGCATTAAACACAGCAAACCCTAGCCGCAATCTAATAACCTAGTTTTTATTCCACAACACTATCATAACTTAAATCCTGATATTTTGTTACACGAACCTTTGTACATACTAATTTTATATAATATTCGTCTTATATGATATAGAAGTTCCGAAAATCATATATTATATATACATGATCCTGCTTACATATTTTTTTTGAGATACCTTTATAAAAAATACAATATATATACTATATATGATCCTTTTTTTCTTTAAATGTCATTTTTAAATCGAACATTTTAGTTAATTTGTATGTAAAATGTAATGTGTTATTTTTAGGATTGGACTTTTCAAAATCATATATTTTTATTACCCGAAGAGTTTGACTGATAAATTATTGCATCTTGTCTAATAATATACAATTCTCATAATTACGTTAATACCTCAATATTTTTTATTCTAATATATTGTTAATTGGATTGTATCCATAATATTAATTATAATATCATTTTATAACCCAATTATATATTTCACGTAGTTCTTTAATCAATAAATGAAAATCAGTAAAAAGTCCAAATCTCATTTAAAAGCCAAAAATATTTAATCAATTTTATTTCTTTTATCATAAACATACATATTGTGTGCATGATGTAAAATACATGTGAAAGTGTGACCTAGTGGTATATAGATACAAAAGTTAACTTGATGGTCTTGATTCCCATTAAAAATGAAATTTTTATATATAAACAACAATATATGGGTAAATTAGTCATTTTAAATCATGAATAATATATCTCACAAATTTAAGTCTTGTTGGTGTATTATATGTAAAAGAGATGTTAGACATTAGTTTTACGATCTATTAATCTTACAAATTAATTTTTTATGGTATTTTAACGAAGAAGTAATGTATTTTTACTTTTTAAACATGCATAATTATATTGTATGTTAAGACATAATAATTTCCTACACCAATTGATGGAAAAAAAATACAATAGTCATTGGGTAACAAAATTAATAATGTCCTTTAAAAAATAAACAAAGTTAATAATGATTTTTTTATCGAATATTATGCGTATACATTCGATGATTATATTAGTAGATTTAATATTATGCATTTATAATATTATAATTTAAAGTGTAGTAGATATTTAGGTTATAAAAAATGAATAAAATTAAAATTTTCCATTTAACATGTGAAAGATTTTTTTTTTTTTGCATAAAATATATCAATACACTACTAAAAATCTTTTAATAGACATCACCGTTTTTAACATCGATTAAAATAAAATCGATGTTAAAAATTAAATTAACATCGGTCGTTTTAAAACTGATGTCTTTTAAATATTCAGACATCACTTCATTTATCAACCGATGTCTAAACATTTTCTTAAAAATATTTTGACATCACTTCATTTATGAACCGATGTCTAAATGTCTACTTAAAAAAATAAACGTGTGCGCCCCTCTGAATTATTCCCCCCCTTAGTTTTATTTTTTCCATTTTAAGTTTAATTTGCCCGCTACTTACCAAATCTGTTCCCCCTTAACGAAATTTTTGTATTCCCCCCTCCCCAATTCTAGTAGTACTACATTCAGACAAATTAATTCATTAAAATTAAAAACAAAACAAAACCCACCTCTCTCTCTCGACAGACCTCACCTCTCTCTCTCTCTCTCGCGACTCTCAGCCCCTCCCTCAAGAACCCTAAATCTCGCCCTTCTCTCTTTCTCACTCTCTCTCTCCTCTCATCCTTCTCTCTCTATATTATCACCCTTCTCTGTCGATTCAACAGGAGATTATTCGATTCGAAGCTACAAAACTATGAACTCAATTCAATTTATTTGAAGCTCAAATTGGTAAGTGTCTAAGCTTGTGTTTGATTTCAATTAGTTCAATTTAGTTTTCAATTGGGGATTTATGAATTCAAAACCCTAATTTTTAAATAAGCTATGATTACTAAGTAAAGTGGTTGTTGTACGGAGAATTAGTAATAGTTTAATACAGATACCTAAGGGATAAGGGAACTACCTGCTGTGGGTATCAGTTATTTATATACAGGTTTGGTGTTCTTTGGGCAGATACAGGTGTTTGGTTGGTTTGTTGGCAGATACCAGTTATCGTCTTGTAGAATATATATTGGCTTCTTGGTTGGGGATGATGGTATGATTTATTCAGTTATTCGTCACTGTATCTATTAACTATTACCGACTATGATTTGTAAGATAATATGGGTCTTGTTTTAATGTCACACAGCTGTTATAATTGACCTTTTGAGTTCAGCAATATGGTTTATGTTGTCATTTTAGATTGCATATATTGAATTTCTAAGATTCTAGGGCTGCGTTTGTCTGTGCTTCTTGTTCTGTGTCTCTTTTGAATACTTGCTTTGAAATGAATTGCACATATAATCTCCCTATTTACTGGAAAGGGGGACAGTATGATAATTTCCCTATTTTAGTTGAAAAAGGATAAAAATATCAAAATATCTCTCTCCCTATGAATTTCCCTGTAGGGTGAAAATTGATGTGTTAGTTACTTGTTAATGCAGATTTTTATAGCATTGGGATTTGTGATCTTTGGTAAGCTACAACTGAAACAGTCCTTAACACAGTGAAAAAAAAGAGTTGATTGATACATAGCATATTTATGTGTTGTATTTTCTTCCTCGTTAGTTTCATATAGCAACACTGCTAATGTTAACCTTGCATTACTCTGACTTTCTCTGATGGCAGGTGACTGAAGCTATACGAATTGTTAAGCAACCTGTTTAATAACTTGTCCCCTCACATATTTGTGATGCTTTGGTGTATGGTAGAATTGGTCTGATAAAGCACAGAACTGGAAAGGAAAAAGTGGAATCAGCATGAGGTAAATAATAAGGAGACAAACATTATGCCAAATATTCAAGCAAATTATGTAGATACACTTCTAAGTTTAGATTTAAATGACCAAAGGGCCTGACACAACTAGGGCTTAATGCAGGTTTAAGAAATTATGATACTGGAACTTAACTTGATGCAGGTTCCATCATATTGATATATTGACTTTGATGCAGATTTCAACATTTCGGTATATCGAGCTCCAACAATTTGCTGGATATAAGATCTATCTCTTAGGTTCTTTACCACACTGTTACTTGACTTGTGTCTTCGTGCCATGCTTGCATTTCTACATTACATGTTATATTTACACGTTTTCTTCGTAGAGACTCAAGACATGATTTATGTTTCTTCAACTATATATTGCAGGCCTTTGTTCGTTAATATGAGCTTGTTTGGCAACGACTTTTTACAAGTCCATAAGGCTTTAAGTGAATATTGTTGCGTTTGGGTATCTACTTTTCTGCTGGGCTTAAAGTTGTTTGAAGCTCATAAGGAAAAAGCACCTACAAGGTACTTCTGACTTTTTACAACCCGAGCTTATTTTTCATCGTGTGCCCTAATCGCCTCTTCTCTTTTTCTTGCAGCGCTCTCTCTCGTCGGAGAGCTCATAAGTAATAGTTGTTTTTGTCTTTGTTACAACATAGGTATTAAAATGTGCTTCGAATGGGGGTGGATGTGCATTTATATTCTCAAAATATAATAAATTCTTGTAAAAAAAATAAGCTTTATCCCTTGCAGTGTGCATGCAAACTTTAAAGCCTTATCCCTTATATATTTTACAGTACCAACTTGATTGCTTGTTGAAAAAAAGAGCAAAATTCTGGCAGCAGACTTGCAGGTTTGGAAACCTTGTATCAGGTCCCGTTGGTATAATTTCTTAAGATAGTTCATTACGATTAATTGATAGTATGAACTCTGCTAATTTAATGTTTGAGTCAGTTGTATGATTGTCTCCTACTCTCATCCAAGTGTGCAGACTTTACAACTAGTTTGCTCCACTTATTTAACTATCAATTATAAAAGCTGCACATATAGAATCTGTGTATTACTAAACCTGAATTGCTGATAAACCTGTCCATTTTATTATTTTATTTCGGGAGAATGACAAATATAGCAATTTCAGGGTGTCAACTTGTCCCTTTTCTGGTTTAGCTATGATACGCTGTTTAGCGACATTGTCGCAACTGGTGAAAGGGCTCGTGCACCAAATCAGCAATCTGCTGTTGGGGAACAATCTGCTATTGATGAGGAGTTTGTGCGTACACCTCCAGGGGAAGTTAGAAAATGTAATTGCCAATGAAATATGTGGAACTTAATTATGTATTCTATTTTTTGTACCTTAATTTTAGTTCATTTTAAATAAAATATGAATTTTAATTTTTTTAAATCAAAAGTTACTTTAAGTCACAATTTATCAAACACAACAATATGTCTTCGTTCTATTCTTCACTCTTGCATAGTTGCATTATCTTATGCTTCGTGCTAGTGTGGTAATTGTATAACGTACACTTGGTAAATTCTGAGTAGAAATTTGCATTAATAATTTAGCGTCATGTGGTCCCTAAACAAGTCTCTCTTTGATTAGTGTTTTACAGGAAAGTTGGTTGAGTCAAGTAGATGCAATGTATTTACACTGTGGTAATGGTCTTTTCGACTCTACTGAAGCCTCTGGTATGCAACAACTGGGCACATCAGAAATTTACAACAGGTACATTCTTTCTTTTTTCTTTTTTTTTTTGCAAATGGGTACATTCTTTATTATCTAACATATAATTATTGTATAGCTCTTCTAGCTGAGAGGAAGATATTAGATGTTAGTAAATAAGTCATGTAAGCATAACTGATAAAGATATCTTTAGTGTTTGCTAATGCTAGTAATACACAGGAGAACAAAAATAACTAGTAGTTTGTCAGGTAGATCTATAGTTTCTGATGCTGAATAAAAAAGATGAACAAAAGGTGTGTATCAGATCCATGTGTTCTTCACTCATACTTGCTAACAAACTCAAATGCTGGTTAAATTACGAAAAATTCATGTTCAGCAAATATAAATCAAGATATGGTACAATACTACACGGTTCATAACCTACTTAATTCTACGTCACTCAAGTTGGGGATAATTCAGTAATATGTGTCTCCTGCTCATTAAGAAGTTCCTAGTTGCATTTTTCTGAATTATGATCCTACTAATTCTCTCGCTACAACCAGCAGTATAGATGATCATGAGCTAGTTGTCTAACTATTTTGTCATCTTTTAATTCTGAAGACTTCAGAAAGGGACTCATTCAATTAAGTTGGATTGACTACAATTGTATGAACTACATCTTTGAGTTATAAGCCAGATTTTAGTTGGACTGACTTTTTAGTTCCTAGTGTTTACCTATCTGCTAATATCTAAGAAATTAGCAGATGAATGATTTTCGGAAGCTGAAATGAGATTCTCACACAGGATCCAGAATCATCATCAGGAAGAAAGAAGGTACCTTAATTTTTGGACTCAATAAAATACTCTTAAAAGCCCTTAGTTGCGAACCAAATTTCTAATCTGAATTTTTTGTAAGACCATGATTTGCAGGCAATTCTCATTTTTTTTGCTTTTACTTGCACTTTGTGTATAAGGCTTGTTGTTTTAGTAGGGTAATTATTTGATGTATTGCTTGCTTGGAGTACAGTAATACACTCTGTCCGATCTACTTCCATCTCATGCACTAATGTTCTACTAAATCCCATGTCATCTGCACTCAGTTTAGTCAAGTTATTGTCAAAATTACTTGTTATTGCTGGACCGATAGTGTGCCTTTTTCTGTATCGATGGTGGTCAAAATGGTGATTACAGCAGATCTCAAAGGAACGTAAATGGATACTATCGACCAAGTCAACGTCAAAGGATTGGCTATGTTTCGGTACATTGTGGAATAAAGTGTTGGTTTTGGTCTAGACATGATGATTTGGACTTGATTAATATAGTTATATGTTTGCTACTGTCTAGAATTTTTTTGGTATAGGTTTTATTGTAAGTAGTCATTTTGGCTTTGCTCACTAATGTAAGAATGGTGTAAATGCTAGATTTTTTTTGTTAATGATATATTCATTTTTGTTTATTTTTGTGCATAAATATAGCAAAATTCTATTATGTAAATATTGTAGCAAGAAATTGATACTCAAATCAGTAAACAATAATAGTTACATAAAATAAAAGAGATATGTGTGACAACAAAAGACAACGGTTAATTAGAAGAAAGATGGTGAATAAAATCAAAAACCGATGTCTATGGGATCTCAGACATCAGTTTTAAACACAAGAAACCAATGTAATAGATATCTTCAACATCGTCTAAAACCGATGTCTAATGTGATATTATACATCAGTTTTCTTAATATCTACTGATGTCAATCAAGGATTAGACATCTATTTTTGGAAAAAAAATAGATGTATATGTTGAATTATTCTATGTTTGCTATATGTTAAATAACATCTAAAACCTGTAATATAACAATTCAAAAGTTAACCTCATGCAGTTAACCCAAGAAGACAGTACACAAACATCAGAAATATGTTTAAAACTGATGTATTATATGCTAATAGACATCGGCCAGAAACCGATGTCTAAACTTTCGACTTTAGACATCACCGACAAAGACATCGGTCAGGATTTTTCAAAAACATCGGCCAGAAACCGATGTCTATTAGCGTTTTTTTACTAGTGATATACTGAAATTCAATGGATGGTGTGATTTTGACACCAAAATAATGTTTTAAAAGTTATACCATTTTGATATCATGCATTGGAGAGAGAGCTAAACATCGAACTTTTTTTAGATGTATCTATGACCCCATTTCATGCCTCTCTACCAAGTACTAAAAAATAGAAAATGTTTAAAACCTCTTTAATAAGCAACTACGTTCACTATCACTAAAATCTTCGAAGAGTGATATTATGTGTTCCTAATATAAATAATGTCAACTAAGCTTTTCAGAGGTGTATGTGGACATGTTGAAATTGATTAAACATCAAATTCATATTGAACAACATAGTTAGTTATAGTGATTTCAATCTAAAGGACATCATCATAGGAGAATTTATTTTTTTGGAACGCATTTAGTTTTATATTAATAAGATAATTAATGGTAATTCATTACGGAAATCCGGTTCCAAGAGGAGTAAATTCACGCTTGCCTAAAGGCATGCATGCAAGGATCATCAAAATTACAAATAGAAAGTCTTAGTATAAAAACAATGATTAAAATGGTGATTAAAAACTAGTTATGGCACGGCCATAGGGTCTTCAATTCTAGATTGGTGACATACTTATACCTTCCACTTTGACTTGGTCGGCCTTGCTTCTCCTCTTCCAAAACCTTGCGTGGAAATACCATCCATCTTGGCCTTGCATCTCTTCTCGACTAGCTTACCCCTGAGTTTCTGACCACTTCCAACAGATTGACTATCATCCAGACAACCAACCTTCCTGGACAAACCATAGTCATACCTGCTCCACCTGCTCTGGCTTCCGCTTCCTGTTCTGGTGCTCTCATGGCTTCAAAACTGACTCGTACATTGTGACTGCAATTTGCGAGGCCTATCCCAACCCCTTTTCGGTCCCAGTCCAGTAGCTTCAGAAGCCCCTACAACCTAAGGTTTGACCCCAGATATATCCACTTTTCGTGGGCTTCCCCTCTTTCTTGTAGGCTCTTCACATGTCAGCACCAGGTTTTGTCGAAGCCTACCACCTCTAAATGAGCACAATTCACTATAGCATGTGAGATTTGATGGCAAACTTCATATGCTTCAAAATCAGATAGATAAAGCACCGGGACTGGTGACAGATTCATTCCTCCAATCTAAACTAGCCAGAAGTGCAGTAGGTCTTGAACTAAGAACAGACATCTCCACACACACAATAACATCATTAGAAGTTGCCAAAGCTTACAAATTCTCTAGGGTTCTATGGTCAAACCCCATTGAAGTACCCAAAATACTAGCTTGTCTACACATACCATTAATAGATCAGTAGCTAAATGAAACCCTTTGTAATTGAACACACATCTTAACTGATTCTCCAACCCCAAGGAACAAATCCTCATTCCAAGGTTTAAAGGAAATCTTACAAGAAAAGTTCTCATCTTGCACGGATAAGGACCCCTTAGCAGTAACATTCACCAAATTTTTAAGGTTATTGAAATTAAATACCAGAAACCCCAAGTGATGTTTAAACACATTCAAGAGATCTAAAACATTCAATTTTCTTAATGCCAAGTTTCGAATTAAATGAAACTCCCGACCAATAGATTCATTAACAATTTGCCACACAATAATTATTCTACTGCTCAGGCACTTCATGATAAAAAGATTCCAAAGGTTTAACAATAATTGAACCACTCTTATTAATAACATGGGAATGGTGTTTTTTTAACATCTCTATGAGTAAAAAGAGTCAAAGATGTACTAGATCTACGAGGATCGGAGCATCAATATTAGCAACCATGTTAGATAAAGTAACACCATTTGGTGATCGCGTGACATCTTTCGTCTTCGGACAAGTCCTCTGCTCCGTCAAATCGATGTAAGCAAATCGTATCCCCTATAGACCAGTTCTTGTTCTCTTGAATTCCCAAAGAGACGGAACCCAAAGTTTGTCTAATATAATTTGTCACAGCCATAACAACAGGCAATAGATCGAAAAGAGTGTTTATAGAAGAGAGTGGAGAGAAAGGCGGGTGGTGATAAAGAATAATGGTTGAAGAAAAGGGGTTAGAAGAGATGCGGAAGGTGAAGAAGAAGGGGTGGAAAAAGAGGTGGGAGAGAGAGATTACCTTGGAAATCGACTCTCGTTGAACCTTTTGCGAATCACAGGTGAATATTTGTAAAACCAAAAATGAAATTCTGGAAGGATGAATTGGAACTAACAAAAAGTGTAAGAGAAACCATCAAATTAGTTACTCCCTCCGTCCCACCCATTTCTTTACATAAAAATTTACATATCTGACACGCATTTTAAGGTGCATTTTAATGATAGTTCTATAACTTATTTTTATTTTTATACAAAAAAAAATATCAAAAATAAGTAATAGAAACTATCATTAAAATGTACCTTAAAATCCGTGCCGGAAATTGGTTCGCACATGTAAAGAATTACATGGGACGGAGGGAGTATATTGTTGAAAACCTTGATTCATATCGAAGAATGCATATAATTACTGTAATTTCATCAAATGCAAGTGATTTAGGTTAGGATCACGTAGGCATGTTAACATTTACTAGACCAATAATGAATCATTGTTAACTAATCAATTCTGGTCGACCAAAACTTTGATATTATGTTAAATAATCAATTCATCTAAAATTTTAAGATGAGCGATGTTATAGGGAGATTTTTGTATAACAATGTTTTTGGAGGTTGCTGGATTTACGGAGCAAAATACGGATATTTTGCTACAAGAAGAATTAGGATTAGGGTTTGTGTGTATAGATGTGGCTGAGCTTGATAGGTGATTTTCAGGGGTGAACTGTTTCTCTCCTGTATCAAGGTGCCTACTGTTAACACAAAATCACGCAAGTATACGTGGTCACAAGTAATACAATTCAAGTTCGTTCCACAGAGATCTGGTTATGGTTCTATTCAGTAGATGCACCTATTCAACAATGTATTGTCTTAATTCACTGCTAAGAAAAATAACAAATTGAGGTTGATTATCTAAATTATGCTAAGATGTGAAATATTAAACTAACAATTAATTACTAATGAGAATTGAAATCGAATTACTTATGAGAATAAAAACATGGGACTCTAACTTCATTATCTACTTCACTTAGAGTTGATGCCTTTAATCAATACACATGTGGGATTTGATATCTGATCGAATAACACGAAACAAGTAAAAGTTACCTCTCGGTATACTAGTACCAAACTACATATACATCCACAAAAGAGATAGAAGATGTATAGACACCTATCATGTTTAGACCCTATATCTCTATAGAATTTGAAAACATAGAGGTTTAAGCACAAGTTATCCACATAGATCACATAGGGCAGCATAATATCTCTATTCATGCCACAAATCATGATGCTAAAACATCAACCTATCCTATGCTAGCATGGCAAGTTCTAAATCTCAAGATCCACTCTCGCTTCACAAGAGATTAACAATTCAATTTAGATGTTAGCTACGCATCTAAAAGCATTAAGATTAACCATACGAGGATATCAAGAATTCACCACACGTAATCTTTAAAGCAATCAAACTACTAAGCTACATAGACAACTCCGTTAGAATCCCATGACAACGATTAGCCCATAATTGAACCGTTTATCGTCATGGGATTTGATGAAAACATGATAATAAACAAGATATGAATAAAAGAAACAATAATATTATTAAAACGAAAGTTGAGAAAACAAATCTATAATCCAAAGTAACACAAAAGATGAAGTAGATCTAGATCCGTTGCTTGTCACGAGCGTTGAATCCTTCTCTCCTTTTCTCCCTTGCAGATCTAAGCTATGTTACAATAATAAAACTATTATGATAATGTGTATATCTCTATTACAATGGTATGATATGTTTAAATAGGCTCTAAAAGTCTTCCCCAGCAAGAAAATACAAAAACAGAATTATAATAGAATTTCTGCAAAATACGTTTCCTAAACTGATTCTGTTTTTTAAGGGAAATTCGTAGCTGACTTTTCTTCTGTTTTCCAGAGCCGTTCCAGACGTAATTGGACCTCTGGACCACCTTAGAATGATATAGAATCTCGTTATCTTCGCGTGGACAGCTTACGGGCCTCAAACGGACTTCTAGAACTCAAGATATGGCCAAAACAGTGTAGACTGCGCAAGCCCTTCTCAGAAATCCGAATTTTAATCAATTAATTCCCCAAAAATTATAGAAGCATCCACCTTAGTCAACATTCTCGTAAATCTGCACAACTAAGCAAAACACATCAAAACTACCACAAACTTGAGTCTAAGACAATCAATTTAAGCCGATATGGAACGCTCCAAGTGGATATAAACTCCACTTATCACACCCCCAAACTTAAACCGATGCTTGTCCTCAAGCATAAACAATTACAACTAACTAACTAACTAGTACCACTTCCGTAGGTGATCACGGTTGCATTTGGCATATGCAACAAGCCCTTTAAACCCCTAGGCAGCCCTAGTGGATGAGTAAGGTCTCGTGAGGGCCTATAGTGAATGTACCCACAAAATCCATTTAACCTAATGCAATGCAATGCATGAATGCAACTAATATGAAAATGCAAAGATCCCCTTCAAACTCACCAAAACCAACTAACAAGCAAATATCTCAAAGAATGCAAATAAATCCAAGCAGAGCTCGACTAAGTCCCCGTATACTAACAATACATGAACAGAAACTTGCGTGTGCGCAATGCTCATCAGAAATACTCCCAAAACTAGGTCAAAAATCATACATGCTTTCCATCAAGACAATCACAGGTTTATAACTAGAATAGACTGTAGACACTCCATAACCTAGGAACACCTCCACCCTTATCCAAGGTAGACAGAAACTCATGCTTTATTACTATGACACTATATACAATACGCATGCTTATTTAACCGTGCAATGAATGAGACCCCAAAAGGCTTATACAATAATACCCATGTAGCGAGTGTTAGGTCAGCAATCCCAAACCACAATGCTTTAGGTTACTAGGACTAAGTCCCCTCAGACTTAATTACTCGAGTATTAAAGAGCTCACTCTGGTTAATTTTGCATAACAAACAAACAAAAATTTGACTCTTTTTTTTTCTTCTTTTTCTTTTTTTTTTCTTTTTTTTTTTCTCTGATTTTTTTTTTCTTTTATATATATGCAATCTGGAATGAGCCTTTCTCATTTCCAACCCTAGACTACTCATATAAATATGAGCCGGCTACTAGCCATTTGACACCTAGCCATTATTGACAATTATTTACAATTAGCATGAAATTCCTGTTTTCCCTCAAACTTAGACTTTAGTGCTCCTACGCCGTCAAGGGAATAACGAAAATTTTAAATATAATCAAGTGATTAAATCTCAAAACTCCAAACAAGCATAACCTCAACCTAGCCCAAAAGCAAACAATGAGACTGTGTAAAAATTTTGTTCCCGTAACATGCAAGTCAATTCCTAGGAACTATAAATCAGCCCTCTACTCATCATCACCACACTCAATTAAAACATCTACCTATCAATCAGAATCAGCTCGTCCTAAGGGATCATGAATTATGCATGCCATGAAAATGCAACTAACATGAACATGGTATACGAAAATAAAACAGAATGTCCTATATGCAACAAACGTAAATAACACGAACATAACAATCATGCATAAATTACTATTACTAATATGCAAAACATGAAATCCAACATGAACACATAATACAACAACAACTACTAATCCCCCAAACCACCCCCAAACTTAAAATATTCAATGTCCTCATTGAATGGAAGTAAATACAAGGGATAGCAGAAAACATACCTCATCATCTGAGTCCTCATCCTCCTCGGATGAATCTGGTGGAGGATATTGCGCACAAGCTCCATAGACTGGCCACCTTGCCTGAATACTACAAAACCCACAATTAACAAGAACACAAATTCGTAATAAAAATAAGATTAGAGAAAAAGATTTACCCAATACGAATCAAAGAGGTGAACTTGCAATAAATTCCTCTTTAGAATTGAATTTTTAGAGATTTAAATAAAATAGAAGAGGAATTGGATTTGTATGTATAAGTGGGTATATATAAAAAAAAAAATAATAAATATAATAATAATAAAAATAATAATAATAATAATAATAATAATAAATAATAATAAATAATAATAATAATAATAATAATAATAAATATAAAAAAAATAAGAATAATAATAATAATAATAAAATAATAATAAAATAATAATAATAATAATAATAATAATAATATGAATTAGAATAGAAATAGGTTTAGAATTTTTGAAGAAAGGATGGAGGGTTTTGGAATTGAAATAGGAAAAGAATTAGTTTAGAGAGGAGAGTATAAAAAGAATGGGGTTGAAAAGGTTTTTTTTTATATACAAACAGCTGAACACAACAAAACAGTGACAAAGACACGTTGACAAAAAAAAAAAATTCTGATCCCTGACTCACGCGCCCGTTGCGTGCGTGACACACAATTTGCGTCCAATACAGATACGGCAGCGCAACTTGCGCGTCTGCCCCGCAATTTGCCTCCAAGTCAGTTGCGCAGGCGCAAGTTGCGCGATAGGAGCGCAATTTGCCTGCCACGTCAGTAACGCAGGTGCAACCTGCGTTACACACTAAAATTTCGATTTTTTCGATTTTTTTTTTTTTTTTGCACACTAAACTCAAATTTTTTTTTCTTTTTTTTTCCCTATACTAATGCGGGTTGCCTCCCACCAAGCGCTTCTTTAACGTCAATAGCTTGACATTACTTCTTCAACTCATGGCGGTTTCAAAAGAATAACCGAACCGTCCTCAATAGATAAACCATTCATACGAACGTTGACATCTTGATTGCTTGCTTTCCACAAAACTCTTTCGTCAGACTTCAACCTGATTTTACTTCCCAACGGCCAAATCTTCTTCTTTTTCTTCTTCACACCTCTACGGTGCTTCTCCGACTCTATCGACTGAACAAAAATTTCATCTTCCTTATCATCGGTCTTCCACCTTCGCAACACGTTATCATGTCCCTCCTCAAAAATCACTAGCTCATTATTCAAAAGGACATACCTCAAATGTGATGGAAGTTTCCCAAGCTTGACATTCGAAAGAACTCGAATTGAAGAACTGTCCGATTTCTCCCTCAGCAACTGATCAAACTTCTGTCTTTGACCCGTATCAACTATTTCCACACTGCAACACTCTTCATCCTCTGTTGGAAATTTCATGGCCTTGAACACATTAAATGTAACATTCTGATCTTGCACCCTCATTGTAAGCTCTCCTTTTTGCACATCAATCAAAGTACGACCCGTAGCTAGAAAAGGCCTTCCCAAAATTATGGGAATCTTCTTGTCTTCTTCAAAATCCAAGATAACAAAATCAGCAGGGAAGATGAGCTTATCAACCTTCACCAAGACATCCTCCACTATACCCCTCGGATACGTGATCGTCCTATCAGCCAACTACAAAGAGATGTTAGTTGGCTTCGGCTCCGGTAGACCAAGTTGCTTGAAAACAGACAAGGGCATAAGATTAATGCTAGCATTGTTGAAAGAGCTACGGGTCATTAATATTTGCTTGAGCTTTGGCAAATTGTTGAAAGAGCTTAGCATTAGCTAGTTGAGATTTCTCTTCATGAGTAGCAACTTCTGTTCGAAGATCAACAATAGATTTCTGAGTATCATCAAATCTATTATTCAAAGTTTTGATTTGAATCACTGTGCCTTGCAAACAAGTGAAAATTTCTGGATTTTTAATCTTCTTAGAATTGGCTTCAATAAACATTGCTGCCCTTCCAGGAGGAAAAATACACTCTGACTTGTACCAATCAGCAGTTTGCTTGGCCAAATAACTATCATCAACTTCATTTACAGAAGGCCCAGCAAAATCTGGTTTTTCACCTGTTTTCTGACCATCAGTCTGATTTTGTGGTTGTTCAACTCCTGTACTCTTAGCTTCAACTGAATCACTCATCGACTCACTAGTAGAGGCAACAGAAGCAATAGGTTCTTGAGCAGAAATAGGTTCTTGAGCAACCTATTTTCCTTTATCAACTGGAGTTTGCTCTGAAGAAAGAACCTTTTCTGGTTTATCAACCTCCTCACCATGAGCAGAAACATGATTGGCATCAGAGTTCAACTCAGTGTGTGATGCAACCACAGTGTCTTCAAGAACAACAGTAGGCCCATCAGCAACACCAGTATCGATAGAAAGTGTAACCTCCATGAGTGGTGGAGTAGATGCTTCATGATTAAAAGAAATTGGAGTTTCAGCAAACTCTTCCATTGGAGACAAAACATCTCTAACAGCTTCATGGTCTTGAACCTTAACAACTTCTGGTTCAGAAAGCTTGACTTCGGATTCTGGTATTATAGGTTCTATGATGACCTCTGGCTCACCAGTAGGAATATCAAAAGAGATTTTCTCTTGAGCCTCTTCAACATGCTCATCATCAGAATCAGTTAGAATAAGCCTTCTCCTCTTAGCTTGAGGTACTGCAACCAATTCTTCTTCTGCACTAGAACTTTCACTAGAACTTTCCTCAACCGATGGTGTTGAAGGTCTATTTGCCCTTTGTATGAATCTTCTAGAATAAACAGCCTTTGGAGTTGTCTGTTTAGCCCTAGAATGTTTGGTGTTGATTGCAGTATGTTTCTTCCTTTTTGGCTTTGGTGGTGGTTGTGGATGAGTGGTAGTGACAGGGTTTGTTGGTTCAGTAGTCATTTGGTCAGGTTGTGTTTGAGGTTCTATTTGTGTTTGAGGTGATATAGGTTGATCAGTGGTTGTTGGTATTGGCTCAGGTGATTGAGTAGGTTGAGATGGGATGTTTTCTGTACGATCAGTGGCTAAAGGTTCAGGCATAGATTGTGGTTCTGGTTGATGTGGTTCATGTGGTTCATGGTTTGGTGATGGAGAATCTTGTGGTTGATTGACAAAGTTCTGTAAAGCAAGTGGCAATACTAAAGGAGGTATGTCTTTTCCAACATCTTTGTTAGTCATATCAGAGAATATTCTCTTAGTGACTCGAAAAGGTTGAATTTCATCAGCTTCATCAATAGTTAACCCAGAAACACATGCATTGAACAGAAGTTGACAAAATCTAGCAAAGTAAACTGTAGTAGACTCTGACAACTTATCACCCAAATTCATTAAAACATATCTACCAAAATCAAAATTACTGCCATAGAGTAGAGAATACCCAATTTGAAGACTGTCCATTGGAATAGCATCCCAGTTGGTGACCTTCTTTTGGAATGTCCTGGTGATACAATCAAAGAAAAAATTCCACTCTTTTCTCAAGTTTGGCCGCCTCACACTGCCCAGCTTGGCAAGTGATTCCATGTACCCAATCTCTGTTAGCATTTCCCTCAGATTTTGCTCAGAGACAACAGCATACGAAGTATGTGTGTCAAAATCCATGGCGTCGCGAACAGTTTGTGGAGTGATTACAAACTCTTGTTCTTCATGAGAGAAGATGATAGACGGAGTTCCATTCTCTCCTCCTTCTATATATCTTGAATTTTTCCAGAAGTTAACAACTTGGGAAGCAGATAGAGTAGCCGGTTCAACCAGCGCTTGCCCAATCTCAGAATCTCGAAGAAAATTTTGCATTAGATGGAACGCCTCTGGAGCCCGGTCGTTCTCAAGTAAAGCTGCATAATTGTTAGGCACAAAGCGTAGACCAAACACAGTGAAAGGTTTAGTTGCCATTGAATCAAGAAATAAGCAAGAAACAACTGTGAAAATGTTTTGCAAGAAAGGTGTTTGTGAAAATGCCAAAGTGAAAAACAAAGATGTTCTCTGTTTTGGTAGAGTGAATACGAGTGGGTAAAAGTGATTGTGGCAAAAAGTAATTTGAGTTTTAATTAAAAACTAAACTCAAACGATTTTACTTGAGAACACGCAACTGTTCCCTTGAAAAGTGTAAAAGTGAGACATAATGATGAGTGAGTGGGACACGTGTCACACATGCAACGGTTCACTTAATACATGCGCAGTAAAAGCCATTATTACCGTTGTCGTTCCGTTTATCAAGACATGTTACCACTAATTACACTAATTAACAGTTGTCAACTACTCCATTTACTCCAAAATTTTCAAATTATCTTAATGAAAATATACCTTAGAGTACATAACACAATCAATCAGTGTTTGTCAAATTTTCAATCTTTATCACAAAACCCTTTCAAAAATGCACAGTCGTGATTTTCGTGTGTGAGTAGCAGAGTTTACCAAGTCAATTTTTATAGCATCTAATATTTCATAAAATCCATAAATCAAAAACAATAAACACTGAATGCACAAACTCTCATATTAAACACAGAGTATATGATGAATGCTAAACTCTGTAGTTCCTTAATTACAGAAATCTGAATATCCCTGTTCCAGTTTATGATCATGATTATCCACGTAAGCACACAGTCATTAAAGACAAAAAGATCAGGAGATAAACATCAAAGCATCATTCAGTGAGTTACATGTCAAGGATTGTTTCACAAACTCTCACATCACACAAGTGTTTAGGTGAAGTGTTTACTCTCAGATTCAATCAGTAAAAGCAGATACTACCATAAGCTTGAATGTCCACCAAATCTACACCACTTCGATTACATATATGCACAAATCAAAAGGACTTTGTTCAGGGTTATAATTGAGTGAAATCAAACAGATGAGAAGAGATGAGAATTTCTAACTGAACAATTTATTTGATCAAAATGTTCAGTCAAATGATTAGTACATATTTGTACAAGATGATCAGTATATATACCCTTTTTTTTTTTATTCATATATATATACTGAGTAAGATATCTTTTCTTAAGAAATACTCACCTGCTTGAATTTGATTTAACAAACGAATATAACTGCTCTTAATACTTCAGTATTCAAGAAAAATGAGCAGTTAATTTGGCTCAAAGGGGTTTACTAAGGGTAGTGTTTTATGAACAGTGTTTATGATCAGAGTTCAAAGAGTGTTTAAAGAAAGATGGTTAATCCTAATGCCTTTATCATCTTTATGCATACATATATCATGTAGTCCCAAAATGGTTTAATGCAAGTTCTAGAGCAACATACTTACTGATGAACATCACACAACAATAAAATCTGATTGATATAAAATGTATCAATCACTTATTCGGCTCAAAATCTCACAGGGTGCAGACATGAACTGTTTCTCACCAAAATAAACAATGACACATCTCAAGTTTTAAAATTTTCACAAGTGCAAACACAGAATCAACAAGAATCAAGTATGACTTGGAAACAGAGTGTCACTAATCAGAGTTTAGAGTTCATCAATATCAGTGTTATTCATGAGAGGCAATGCATACAGTATTCATAGATTCAGAGTTTAGGATCAAATAAACTAAGAGATGCTCTAAATATGAAACAGTATCATGCTGTGTTAACTTACTGTACAATTTCTGATTAGATTACAGTGACTCAAAAAGAATCTTGATTTTTCACTGAAAATCATGCTCTATACATTTTTCTTCATTGGTATTTTCATTCAGACAAAAAAATCAACTCAGAATTCACAGAGTTTAACAAACGTATTAACAGTGTATGACCAACAATCATGCTGACAGAGTTTAATTAATAAGGTTCACATAGCACTTTAGCAATTTACAGAGATATGAGCAACACATTTTATTTGAAAGAGTTTGAGTCTAACCAACATGTTTAGTCAAAACCAGATACCATCCCTAGTTCATTGACCAGTCTTGTAAATGTTGCTTCACTTAGAGGCTTTGTGAAAACATCTGCAAGTTGTTGATCTGTAGGCACAAAGTGAAGCTCAATATTGCCTTCCTCTACATGCTCTCTGATAAAGTGATACCTTATGCTGATGTGCTTGGTCATTGAGTGTTGTACTGGATTACCTGTCATTGCAATAGCACTTTGATTATCACAGAAAATAGGTATTTTACTATACCTCAACCCATAATCCAGTAGTTGATTCTTCATCCATAAAATTTGTGCACAACAGCTACCAGCAGCAATATACTCTGCTTCAGCTGTAGATGTAGATATTGACTTCTGTTTCTTGCTGTACCAAGACACTAGTCTGTCACCAAGAAATTGACAACTTCCACTTGTGCTTTTTCTGTCAATCTTACAGCCAGCAAAATCTGCATCAGAGTAACCAAGTAGCTTAAAATCTGATTCTCTTGGGTACCACAGCCCTAAGGTTACAGTGCCTTTGAGATATTTGAAAATCCTCTTCACAGCTGTTAAATGTGGTTCCCTTGGATCTGTCTGAAATCTTGCACACAGACATGTGGCATACATGATATCAGGTCTACTAGCTGTTAAATAGAGTAGAGAACCAATCATCCCTCTGTAGCTTGTCATATCCACTGATGAACCTGTATCTTTGTCCAGTTTTGTTGCAGTTGCCATAGGAGTTGTTGCAGATGAACAGTCAAGCATGCCAAATTTCTTGAGAAGATTTCTGGTATATTTTGCTTGATTAATGAAAATTCCATCATCTGTTTGCTTCACCTGTAAGCCTAGAAAATAGCTTAACTCTCCCATCATACTCATTTGATATCTAGACTGCATGAGCTTGGCAAATTTCTTACAGAGTTTATCATTAGTAGATCCAAAAATGATATCATCTACATATATCTGAACTAAGAGCAGGTCATTACCAGATTGAAAGTAAAACAGAGTTTTGTCAATAGTACCTCTGTGAAACCCACTTTCTAGTAGAAATTTAGCAAGTGTTTCATACCATGCCCTAGGTGCCTGTTTAAGTCCATAGAGTGCCTTGTCTAACCTGTAGACATGATCTGGATATTTTGGATCTACAAAACCAGGTGGTTGTTCAACAAATACTTCTTCTTCAAGTTTTCCATTCAGAAAAGCACTTTTCACATCCATTTGAAAAACCTTGAATTTCTTGTGAGAAGCATAGGCAAGAAACATCCTTATTGCCTCCAATCTGGCAACTGGTGCAAAAGTCTCATCATAATCTATTCCTTCCTGCTGTGAATAGCCTTTAGCTACCAGTCTTGCTTTGTTCCTTGTGATCACACCATCACTATCAGTTTTATTTCTGAAAACCCATTTAGTACCAACAATAGATCTGTTCTTTGGCCTTGGTACAAGGGTCCACACCTCATTTCTCTTAAATTCATTTAGCTCTTCTTGCATTGCTGTTATCCAGTCAGCATCTTTCAGAGCTTCTTCTACTTTCTTTGGCTCAGTTTGTGACAAGAATGCATGAAACAGACATTCGTTTGTTGTTGCACTTCTTGTCCTTACTCTTGCATCTAGATCACCAATAATTAAATCAGGTGTATGTGACTTAGTCCATTTTCTTGCAGAAGGCAGATTGCTTCTGTCATCATGTGATCCTCCCCCTTGATCCATGCTCTCCTGATTTTCTTGGTGTCTCTCTTCATTTTCAGATGCTCCCCCTGAATGTGACTGCTCAGAATTTGAATGATCAGAGTTTGAATCAACAGAGTTTGATTCAGAATCATCAACTGAGTCACTTTCAGTGTTTGAATTATCACTTTGATGTGATTCTTCATGTTCCCCCTCAACTGGTTCTTCCCTTGTTTCTGATTGAAGAGTTTCTTCAGTATTTACCAGTAGAGGTGCAGAGTTTAGATCAACAGAGTTTGATACATCAGTCTGATCAGAGTTTACTTTTTCAGAGAATAAATCTTCATTTTCAAAGTGCAGTTGATCATGTTCATTTACATCTTCAAGTCCAGTTATTTTCTTGTCATCAAATGACACATGAATTGATTCCATGATCACTCTGGTTCTCAGATTATAAACTCTGAATGCCTTTGTTGACAGTGGATAGCCAACAAAAATTCCTTCATCTGCCTTTAGGTCAAACTTGGTCAACTGTTCAGGATGAGTCTTCAACACAAAGCATTTGCATCCAAAAATATGAAAATATTTTAGATTTGGCTTCTTCTTCTTCACCATTTCATATGGTGTTTTACCATGTTTGTTGACCAGTGTTTCATTTTGAGTAAAACAAGCAGTTTGAACTGCTTCTGCCCAGAAATATGTTGGCAACTTTGCTTCATCTAGCATGGTTCTGGCAGCTTCTATCAAAGTTCTGTTCTTCCTCTCCACTACACCATTTTGTTGTGGAGTGCCAGGTGCAGAAAACTCTTGTTTGATCCCTTTACTCTTGCAAAATTCTTCCATAGATGAATTCCTGAACTCAGTTCCATTGTCACTTCTGATTATCTTCACTTGATGCTCTGACCCTTTGTCCAGTTGGATTATATGATCTGTCAGTGTTAAAGCTGTTTCATCCTTCTTTGCAAGAAAATATACCCATGTGAATCTGGTATATTCATCAACAATGACTAATGCATATTTCTTCTTTCCAAGAGACATCACATTTACTGGACCAAAAAGATCAACATGTAGTAGATGATAAGGATCAGCAATTGAAGACTCAGATTTGCTTTTGAAAGAGGTTTTTCTCTGTTTGGCCTTTTGACAAGAATCACACAGACCTTCTACATTCAACAATGACTTTGGTAGTCCTCTTGCAAGATCATTCTTTATGAGCTCATTGATGTTGTTCAGATTCAAATGAGAGAGTTTCTTGTGCCACTTCCAACTCTCTTCACTGGACATTCTTGTTGACAGACATACTGCTTTGCCATCAGTGTTTGTTGACAATTTTATTTCATAGATGTTGTTGTGTCTGTTTCCAACTAGAGCAACTTTCCCTGTAGATTTACTGATCACTTGGCAATATTCAGGCTGAAAATCTACATGATATCCTCTGTCACAGATTTGACTCACAGAGAACAAATCATGCTTGAGTCCTGGAACCAGAGCTACATTTGTGATGATGACATTTCCAAGATTAATATTGCCATATCCCAGTGTATGTCCTATGTTGCCATCTCCATAGGAAACTTCTGGGCCAGCCTTCTCCTCATACTCTGATAGCAGGGCTTTATTTCCAGTCATGTGTCCTGAACATCCACTGTCCACGACTAGGGTACTGACCCTGGTGCCCTGCAATCACAAACAATCACTGATTATTAGTTTTAAGGATCCAGACTTGCTTGGATCCTTTGACTTTCTTAATTCTGTTAGCTTTTGCAGCGGAATTCACATTAACAGAGTTTAAGCTAACTTTTTCAGAGTTTACATTTGCAGAGTTTACTTTAACCCATTTCAAATTTGGCTTGGGTTCATAGTAATTATAGTAAATAGCATGATAATCTCTGCAAGTGTAAATAGAATGCCATGTACTTCCACAGTGTTTACATAAAGTCTGTGGTCTAGTTCTCACATAATCATTTTTAACTGCAGTTTTAGAGGGCAAAGAATTAATGTTCTTATTCTTACTGCAGAAACTAGCAAGATGATTAGTACTACCACAGTTAAAGCATGTTTTCCTAGGAGCTAATGAAGCAAGCATTGGCTTTATTCCTGATGTTATGCCTACCTTACCATTTCTGTTTTTCTTAGGCATTCTCTGTTTGTTGACAGACTTTATCTCCTTAAGCTTATGCTTGAGTTGTTTATCTGTCATTAAGCCAATGTTAGCCTCTTTAACAAAAGTTTTAGCATATGACTCTTTAACAGCCTTTTTCTATGCTTTAGTCTTAGGTCCACCTGTTCCCATGACATTACCCTCAGATGAACAATGTGGTCTAACTTTTACCTGATTTTCAAATCTAAGTTCATCTCCTACAGAGTAACCTAGACCTACTGTATCTGACTGAAACACTTCTTGAGTGTCTTTACCAGAGTGTGTCCACGTTTTAATGATGTGTTTACTATCCTCCAATTCTGATTCTAGTTGCTTATACTTACCTAGCAACTCCTGTTCAATAAACACTGCATCATCTCTCTCTTTTCGAATTTTATTCAAGTTCTCTAGCTGTTCTTCAACAAGTTTATTTCTCTCTTTAAGTTGAGAGCACTCAGTCTTTATTCTCTCATTTTCTAAAGTCTGATCTCTATAACTGATATGCAATGCTTTAAGATAAATTCTCAATTCAGTTATATTATCAGTATTATAAGCATAGGTAGTTGGAGGTACCTTGAGATCATCATTTTCAGTCTGAGTAGTAGCCATGAGAGCATAGTTGACTTCCTCATCTGAATCTGAAGTGTCTGCCCAGTCTCTGCCTTTGGTGTAGAGTGCCTTTTCAGTTTTACCCTTCTTGCACTCAGGAGCATAGTGACCCATCTCCTTACACTTGTAGCATTGAATTTCAGACTTATCTTTCTTACCAGATTTGAAGTCCTTTCCCTCAGATTTCTTGAAATTCTTCTTATCAAACTTTGAGTAGTCCTTGGAGAATCTCTTTCCCTTCTTGAAGTTCTTGTATCCCATCTTCTTGAAGGTCTTTACCATCAATGCAGCCATTTGCATCATCTCTTCATCATCTTCAGAATCAGATGATCCATCTGTGTTTGAGTCAACATCAGTGTCTGATGACTCATTCTCTGAATGTATGACTAACGCTTTTCCTTTTGCCTTTCTCCTTGATGCTTCCTTCTTTGATGGTTTCTCCTCAACCTTAAGAGCAACAGACTTTGACTTTCTACTAGATCTTTTGTTTCTCTGCTCCAATTCCAATTCATGGGTTTTGAGCAGTCCATAAATTTCATCAATCTCTGTTTCACCAAGTTCATAATTATCTCTTATAGTGGTTGTTTTCACATCCCACTTTTCAGGTAGAGAGAGAAGAAACTTGAGATTTGAATCTTCTAAATCATACTCTTTGTTCACCAATGACAAATCATTGAGCAGTTTACAGAATCTGTCAAATGTTTCTGTCATGGTTTCATCAGATTTTGCCTCAAAATGCTCATACTCCTGAGTGAGTATGTTCCTTCTGTTCTTCTTAATTGCAGGTGTTCCTTGACATCTAACCTCAAGTGCATCCCATATTTCTTTTGCAGTTGTGCAGTTTATCACTTTATTAGACATAACATTGTCTAACGCACTGTGAAGTAAATGCCTTACCTTCGCATCCTTTGCAATAGATGAAAGATCCTCAGCAGTTAGATCTTTCTTCTCTTTTGGAATGACTTTTGATTCCTCACCAGCAGCAGCAGCTGATAACTTTGTAGGTTTGTGAGGACCTTCATAAATTCTGTCCAGATATTCTGGATCTGTAGCCTCCAGAAACATGGTCATCTTCACCTTCCAAATTGCATACTCTAATGGCCTCAGTATAGGAACCCTAATTGTTTCATACCTACTAACAGTAGTAGGGGCTTTCTCAGATGGTGGAGGTATCTCTGCCATTGATTACTATTGTGTTTGGATCTTTAACTGTAATAAAGTAACAAATTTGGCTCCGATACCACTTGTTAGGTCGAATACACAATATATAATCAAGTACTGTATGAATAAGTAACAAGAACACACGTTTTAACTCTTAAAACTGTTTGGAATTAATAATTCCTCTCTCGGTGATGTAAAGTATCACAGAGAGCTGCTTAGGTTACAAGAATGATATTCGTTCACGATGGATACCCTTCTAGGGTTAACCTAACTGTATTTATAAGATATACAGTTACGTACAATCGTAAATTGATTCTCCTAAAATTAAGCTATACAATTGATATCAATTACGATTGCTACACGTCTTCTAAGTCAACTCAATCTCTTTGACAGCTATCCAATCTTCAAAGATATCGCTTCCATATTAATATTAAATTAATCTTCAAACTCTGTTGACTTGTAGACGCTCCCAGTAGACAGACTTTAGCAAACTCTGTTCTCTCCACGCTAACAGTGTTTGCGCTTCCATGTATTCAGCTATCAGTGTTTACGCTTTCCTCTGTCAGCGTTTGCGCTTCCAGCAATCAGCGTATACTCAAACTCTGTTACAACTGCTTTCAATAACAAGTTAAACTCTCTTTACCTGTAACACTTAAACACTGACATTAAATCACATCAATTATATCTAACAACGTCTGTTGGAAACGTCGCGACCCCCCCCCACAGAATTTGAAGGGGTTTGACAGCTGTCATGTCTCGAGATGTGTGTTGAATGGCTGAGATCTTGACACATGTCCCATAACCGTCTCTCTCCTGATGGCTATATATACTCCTGTCACAATCATTTCCTTTTTCATTCTTACAAACACATTGTCGAAGTGCTGTCAGTTTGCTCCTGGATCAAACGCAAGAAATTTTTGAGTTCAATCTCAAGCGACCCCAACTTTCTTCCGATTTCTCCAATCTTTTCCAAGAACAAGTAAGTCTTCATTCCTTCTTTATATTAAAATTGTTATTCTTCATTGCATATGCATGATTAGATGATTAAAATTGTATGCGATGCGATCTCGTTTTACTGCGATCCCTCATAACTAATTTAACTTTGCGATCCCATCCTCGCTTAGATAAAATACCGATCCCTTGTTAGCATAGCGTGTTCCCTTCTTGCTTAGAACAACAACCCCATTTAGAGCTCGTGAGCGATGTGAGAACACGTAGAATCCTTTTATCTTATTATTCTTTTCTCCCTTTATTCCCTTTTGATTTCTGTAAGGGCACACACTTAATTCTTCACATTCTTTTCAGATGTCGAACGACGATAGCTCAAGGACGCCATCTCCACTCCCAAGCATACGTATTAGCGAGGCGACTGCTGCTAATATTGAGAGAGCCGCAAGCATGAGTGAGAACTCATTCAAATTGTACTTCGATCCGTTATGGTCGAACGAGGATTACATTAGAGAGGTGCCTTTAGTTTCATAGCGAACCAAACAAGCTTCGAGCTCTCGAGACCGATCCTTTGATGTTCTCCCAACCCAACACAAGCCTGAAATCGAAATGACAGGTACTGAACGAGAGTTGGAAAAGTTAAAGAAAAAATGAGAGGAATTCAGCTCGCAAGTAGCACAGATCCTTGCTAAAATGCCTCCTACACAAGTCAATTCACCCATTGTCTTAAGTGATTCTCCAGTAGACTCATTAGGCGAGGCCTACTATGATATCGAAGGAGGAGCAGACAACGAAGCCAACTCCGATGATGATGACTACGAGGAGCCTTCCTCAGATGATGGAGGTCTTGACGAGGTGTCAAGAGTTATTAATTTCAAAGATTACGACTACATTCCTGAGGCATCGCCAGAGCCCTATGTGCCGACCCCTCAACCAGAGCTAGAGGGGGTTATATATGTGAACGGGCCTCGTCCTGAGGATATTGAGCCTGGCTCGAAGGTGAAGCCGAGTGAACCTCGCGTCCTTGCGTGTCGAGACATGTCTTCGACCTTAACAGAGAAGACAATCAGAGAGGGGGTCGAGAGATTTCGACCTGAAGGTAAAATTATCCTCCCAAAGAGAAGAATGCGATGCTATCGCTTCAATAATGAAGAGAATGGTGGCAGGGTTCCAAGGATGGTATTAATAGTGCCTTTAATGAAGATAGGTGTCTCTTCGCCCCTCCATCCTTTTATTAGAGATTTCTGTGAGACCTACTTTGTGGCTCCCTTCTAGATAAGCACAAACGGATATAGGTCTATGATCGCTCTTTACATTCTTTACCACAAGCTTGGATATCCACCCATGGATGCGAAGAAAATGGGCTATTTCTTCCAGTTGAAGCGATGCGGGGCCAAAAACTTTGGCTATGTATATTTTTCCATATGGCCTGAGTTCAACAAGAAAAACCTTCTTCCTGGGGGAATAAGTAATGCTGGCTCGTGGAAGGAACCGTTCCTGTACATACACGAGGTTCCTAGGATCAAAACTAGCTTCAACTATCTTCCTAGTAAGTTATTTATCCAGATCGTACTCCTTTATTTTACTTTAATCCTCTGAAATTAATAACTTTGCCAGCCTCGCAGTTGGTCCGGTTCGCACTGTTCTTAAAGGCGAAGAGAAGCGACGAGCTGATGAAGTACTAACGAATTCCACCAAGGAAGAGAGGAACATTAGAACTTTAATGTCCTTAGAAAACCTTATTGAGTGTGGGTTTCTTAAGGAGGGAATAGGGTCCACCCCTGAAGTGGGGCCGTCAACTGCGAAGCGGTCCTCGCGGAAGAGGAAATTACACGAGGAGGCCTCGTCTTCCCGTATAGAGATAACAGAAGAGGGTATACACTAATAGCAATAGGACTTAGGGACCGCACCACCTTTACATTTATACAACTGCATCATACTTGCTCTTGCATATATTTTATTGAACTATTTTTTTTAACTTGTCTTTTTCCTTTTGTAGGCATGTCGGATGGCCTAGCTCCTCCTTTCCTGAGTGCCAAGAAGGGCCCTACTTCCAAAGTACAATCTGCCTAGAAGGCTCCTTCAAAACCAATAGCTCCTCCCAAGAAGATCGTCAACGATCCCCCAGCCAAATCTAACATAGCTGGGGAACAAGCCCTGAACTCTCCTGATCAAACTCCTTCAAAGCGACCCAGGACAGATGGGCTTAGGGATGGATCCTCTCGACCACCTTCCGGGGTCGTTACTGCTACTGCCTCTCAACATCTGTTTGCCGTGCTGGGGACCCAGTATTCTGATGAGGCTGAGACCTCGGGGTGGTAGAAGGCAACCCCTGAAGAGAATGCAAATGCCTTAACTAGGTGTTTAGCTGAAGCCTTCATCCGTCAGGCTGCTCATACTAAACACTTCGCTCAACTTGACAAAAAGATTAAGGTCCTTGAGTTTCAGAAGGTCGAAGACAAGCGATCCCTGGAGGAGACATTCAAGAAGAAACTATCCCAGGACACTGCCCAGATTCGAACAGATTTGAAGACAGCTCGCAGGGAGAGAAATGATTTTGAAAAATCTCTCAAAGACCTGCAGAAATCCAGCGAATAGGCCATCAAGAAGAAGGATGAGGAGATCGCAAAGCTAACCAATGAGCTAAATGCTGCTAAAGCCACTCTGTCAACCGCTGAAGATGCGTTCCTGGTCAAGAGGCAAGTTAGCTTCAAGAAGGGATTCATCAGAACGATCCCTGATTTTGATTGGGATCAGCTTGGACCAGGCAACGCTGACTTTGCTGAAACTCTGAAGAAGGAAATCGCAGTTGAAGACGCTGAGGAGGAGCGGCTCGCAGAGGAAGCTAGATTGGCAGAGGAGGCCAGGACCGCTGAGGAGGCAAGGCTAGCCAGCGAAGCTTCTACCAAGGCAAATCAAGACAAGAATGCTCCATGAATCTTGTTTAACTACCATTTGAAATCTTGAATTTGGGATGCGGGCTCCCTTTTAATTTCTCGCAAGATGTAACAATATTCTTTTGTTGTCAAGAATTCTGGGATCGCAAAGCGATCTATTGACGTTTAAATTCTTCTATGTTTCCAATATGATTGCCTTTGTTCCCATGTTAGTTGGCTTCGTAGAAGTGTTGTGTTATCCTTTTTCGCTGTGAGTCATATTTTGCTTCTGTAGATTGTTGTCTGAAAGGGAGTAGCCTCACATTGTTGTGATGAGCTAGCCCTTTAAAATGTGAAATTCTAACAAACAAACAAGTGAAGTTTGGATGCAAAAATTTAAATAAACAATAATGAATGTAAACGAACTCATTTATTGCCATAGTAGGGACGAGGCCCTAAAGTTGATAAGTAGAAATGTCTCCATATAATACAAGGTAGGGGCGAGGCCCTAAAGTTGATAAGTAGGGGCGAGGCCCTAGAGTCATTACATCATAAAGGGGAGGTGTCTATATGATCACTACCCCCCAATACTTTGTATGAATTTATTCATGCTAAGTAGTGGTAATAGATAGAAACTACCAGAAGTGAAGCCTTTACTGATAGTACTTTCTCAAGTGTTCTGCGTTCCAGGCTCGTGGAATAGCATTGTCCTCCATGTCCGTGAGATAATAAGTACCTTCTGACAGAGTTGCATAGATCTTGTAGGGTCCTTCCCAATTAGCACCGAAAACTCCATGACCCGGGACCCTAGTGTTAGGCATGACCCTTCTGAGTACTAGGTCACCTGTACGTAGGGATCGCACCTTGACCTTTCCATTGTAGTACCTTGCGGTCCTTTGTTGGTAAGCTGTGAGGCGTAGCTGGGCCTCGCTTCTTGTTTCTTCAATCATAGATCATATCCAAATAGAGCCTATGATTGACTTCATTAGACTCAGGGTCATAGTGTTCCCTTATGAACGATCCCGAACCAACCTCCACTGGGACCATGGCCTCGCATCCATAGGTCAAAGAAAATGGGGTCTCTCCAGTAGTGGTCCTTGGGGTCGTGTTGTATGACCACAAGACCCTTGGTAATTCTTCAGGCCAATTACCCTTGCTTTCTTCTAGCTTCGCCTTTAAAGTATGCTTGATTATCTTGTTGATAGCCTCAGTTTGGCCATTTGTCTGAGGATGGCTAACAGCTGAAAAACTTTTCTTGATCCCCAAATTCTCACAGAATTCCTTCATCTCCTTGCTGTCAAATTATTTCCCATTATCTAATATGAGTTGATAAGGGATCCCATAAAGACACATGATTGCTCTGTATACGAAGTCCTTTAGCTTCTTGGCAGTGATTGTTGCAAGTGGCTCAGCCTCGGCCCACTTAGTGAAATAATCTACTGCCACCACTGCGTACTTAACTCCCCCTTTAGCTTTGGGTAATTCCCCAATTTGATCAATACCCCACATAGCAAAGGGCCATGGGCTCATGAGCGAAGTGAGCTGAGAAACCGGTGCATTGCTGAAGTTAGCGATCCTTTGACAGGCATCGCATTTCCTTGAGAACTCAAAAGCATCTTTTTTTAGTGTGGGCCAAAAATATCCTTGACGAAGAATCTTTTGTGCCAGCGAACTACCCTCCGAGTGATTTCCACATATACCTTCATGGACCTCTCTCAAGATATAGTTACATTCATCGCCATCTACACATCTTAAGAGTGGAATGTTGAACCCTCTTCGATACAGGGCCTCGTCATAAATAACATAGCGAGCAACCTGATATTTGACCTTCCTTGCTTCCTTTTTATCCTGAGGTAGTACCCCATTCTTCACATACTCCCATATAGGGGTCATCCATGTTGGTTCTGAGCTCGCGACTTCCATAATAAACTCTTCAGGGACACTAGGCTTGGTTTGAATTTCCAATGGTATAACCCCAAGTAAAGTGGCTTCGCGACGCGAGCCTAATTTTGCCTTGATTTTTTGCCCTCCTGATAATTTCCACCTTAACTTGTTTGAACGATTTCATCAATCTCTGCACACATCGCAGATAGAGTTCGATTTGAGGCCCCCTGGCTTGCCAACCGCATCCAATGTGGCCTGTGACCAGCATAGAATCACTGTGCGCATTAAGATTTTCAACTTTCATTTCAATTACAAGTTTGAGGCCAATTATCAGGGCCTCCTATTCAGCTGCATTGTTAGATGCTCCAAACGAAAAATTAACTGCACTGCGTATCTTGCGACCCTCGGGAGTAACAAGTTCGATCCCTGCTCCAGCTCCTTCCTTATTAGAGGCACCATCCACATAAAGTTCCCACCACGAGGCCGAATTTTCAATTTTAACCTCGCTACTGACCTTTTCAGGGATCGGTATGAGAGCCCAAGAGCCTTGTTCAATGTATGGAGGGAACTCAAGTATGAAATCTGCTAGGGCCTGACCCTTTAGAGGCCCTCGTGGCTTATATTCAATGTCAAATTGACTTAGTTCCATAGTCCACTTCAGGAGCCTTCCTGATGTTTCTGGTTTGTGCATCACTTGCCTTAGAGGATAAGATGTGCGAACCTCAATTTTGTGAGCCTAAAAATATGGCCTCAATTTCTGCGAGGCCAATACCAGGGCATAGGCGAGTTTCTCCATATTGGTATAGCGAGTCTCTGCATCTAACATTCTTCGACTAACATAGTAGATAGGATACAGAACTTTTTCCTCCTCGCGAACTAAAATAGCACTGATCACATGTTCTGACACCGCGAGGTATACAATGAGTGTCTCTCCCTCACGAGGCTTGGAGAGCAGAGGTGGCGACCCCAAATGCTCCTTGATTTTTTGAAATGCCTCCTCGTACTGCGGGGTTCATTCAAAATCCTTTCCAACCTTCTTGATTGCCTTGAAAAACTCTTGGCACTTGTCTGATGATTTTGAAACAAATCTATTAAGAGCTGCTATTCTTCCTGTGAGGCTTTGTACCTCCTTCACATTTCTGGGCGATCTCATTTCTATTAAGGCTTTTATTTTTGCTGGGTTGGCCTCGATGCCTCTGTGGTTGACAATGAACCCTAAAAATTTCCCAGATTCGACCCCAAACACACACTTTTGGGGGTTGAGCTTCATTCTGTACTTCCTCAGTATGTCAAACATCTCTGTGAGGTGGGTGATATGATCCCCAGCTTCTTTAGATTTTACCAACATGTCATCTACGTACACTTCCATTGTTTTCCCAATTTGTTTCTCGAACATCATATTAACGAGCCGTTAATAAGTGGCCCCAGCATTGAGAAGACCGAAGGGCATCCCTATGTAACAGTAGAGACCCCTATCAGTGATGAATGAGGTGTGTTCCTGGTCAGGGCCGTACATTGGTATTTGATTGTACCCCGAATAGGCATCCATAAAGCTAAGAAGTGTGTGCCCAGCTATTGAATCCACCAACTGATCGATCCTTGGAAGTGGGAAACTATCCTTGGGACAGTGTTTGTTGAGATCGGTAAAATCCACACATGTTCTCCACTTTCCATTGGGTTTCTTCACAAGAACAGGGTTCGCGAGCCAGTCAGGGTAGAAAGATTCCCTAACGAGGCCGACCTCGAGGAGTCTGTCGACCTCTTCTTTAAGTGCCTCGGCTCGCTCACCACTAAAGGGTCGCCTCTTTTTCCTTATTCCTTTTTTGTTTGGATCCAAGTTAAGCTTGTGGCAAATGACATTAGGATCAATCCCAATCATATCTTCATGGGACCAAGCAAACACATCCAAATTGTCTCTGAGAAAATTGACAAGCCTCTCGCGAAGCCCAGGGTTGAGTTGCGACCCGACCTTCAGCACCTTGGACGGTTCTTTGGCATCAACCAGGACAGAGATGGTATCTTCTGTAGCTCCGGCTCGTTCAACATATTCTGGGATGCGAGGATCCAGATCGAGCTCGAATCCGCGAGCCGTGCTAGACTCTACTTCATTTCTTCGTGCGACTCCATTTTGTGGTGAAACCGCCATTGTTTCTGTAGCTGGGATCGCTTCCACATGACCGTATTCATTTATTATTGTAGTCTCCCGAGTTATTCCATTGGGCAGGTCCACCAAAGTTGAAGTTTCCTCGCGAACCCACTTCCCTTTTCGGGCTCGCACTGCAGCTTGTTCTGGGCTCTCCTCATCGTCACTAACCTCCTCAATGATCCCCTCTTGGAGAACCAACACAGGCTGCGAGGCCTCCAACATGAGGGCCCCTGGGATTTGTTCCACCTGAATACCCAAGCCTTCAAAGTAATTGTTTGCACTAAATCACGCAAGCGTACGTGGTCACAAGTAATACAGATAGAAGTCAAGTTCGTTCCCACAGAGATCTGGTTTAGGTTTCAATTTAGTTAATGCACATATGCAACAATGTATGGTTTTTATTCACTGCTAAGACAATTAACAAGATTGGGTTTAATAAACTAAATTAACTAAGAAGTAAATTAACAAACTAAGAATTAACTAACTAACAAGAATTGGAATCGAATTACTTCTGCAATAGGAAACATGGAATCCTACTTTATTAAATACTTTGCTTATATCTGACGCCTTTAATTACTATATGCAATGGTTATGATATCTAATCAGACAACACGAAACAAGTACACGCTACCTCTCAGTATACGTATACTAAACTATCCATACATCCAAAAAAGAGATAGAAGATGAATAGACACCAATTATGCTTAGACCCTATATCTCTATAAGATTTGAAAACATAACGGTTGAAGAACAAGTTATCCACATTGATCACATAGGGCAGCATAATATCTCTATTTACGCCACAAATCATGATGTTAAAACACCAACCTATCCTATGCTAGCATGGCAAGTTCTAAATCTCAAGATCCACTCTCGTTTCACAAGAGATTAACAAATTAGATGTTAGCTACGCATCTAAATTCATAAAGCACAACCATACGAGGATATCAAATATACATCACGCACAGATCTTTAAAGCATCAAGATACTAAAGCTCCATAAATAAATCCGTTAGAATCCCATGACAACGATTAGCTCATAATTGAACCTCTCATCATCATGGGATCTGATGAAACCATGATAAAAATAAAGTATGAAAATATATAAATAAACCTAAGTAATTGATATGTAATGGTTATCTAAATTACAATGATAGGATGTGTTTATATAGGCTCTATAATTCTTGCCCAGCAAGAAATTGCCTTCTATTATAATTAGAATTCAATTAAGGTACTAAAAATTGCCCAAAATACAATTAGAACTTGAAAAGGGTAAAACAGTAATTTCCTACTCCCATCAGTCTGATTGTCGAGCTGTCTGCGCCCAACACACGCAACCTGCTCATGCAAGACCTGTCCCATGTTGTAGAAAATCTCCCAAGCTTCGCGTGGGCAGTAAGATCGCTGAAAACGGACTTCTAGAACTCCAAATATGGCCAAAACAGTGTAGACTGCGCAACCGTCCCGGAAAATCCAAATTTTAAAAAATTTAACATCCAAAAAACAATAGAAGCATTAACCATAATCGACATTCTTGCAAACCTGCACACTACACAAAACACATCAAAACTACAAGAAACTTGAGTCCAAGACAATCAATTTAAGCCGATATGGAATGCTCCAAGTGGATATAAATCCACTTATCAGTAATCATCTGGGAGTTCTTCAATTGATATTATATTGCATTCCATTTTTCCTGACACAGAGCCACCTCATTTTTCTGCTACCTTTAAAGCATTATTATAACATTCACGAGATTCATGTTGAGTTCCTTTTACACAACCAACTCCATGTGGGGTGGGAAACTTCATAGAGAGAAGGTAGATAGACGTCACCACCCTCATTTATTTAGGAAGGGCCTCCCCACTATGGCATTGTAAGCAGATGGTTGATCTACTACCATGAAGTCAGCGATCTGTGTGGTGATGTAGGGCTCGTCCCTTAAAGTAATGGGAAGTCGAACGAGGCCCTTCACACTAACAGATGCTCCAGTGAACCCATAAAGGTGCCCCACCGTGGGTATGAGATCCTTATCAACATATCCCATCTTTTTGTAGACTTCATATGTAAGAATGTTCACAGCACTCCCATTATCAACAAGGACCCTATAAACGTTCTGGGATCCAATGCGAACTCGAACCACAAGTGCATCAGAATGGGGATGATGAACCCACTTCGCATCTTCCTCTGTAAACATGATGTTTATATCTTCGCCTTTGAACAACTTTGGGGGTCGCTCTTGTAAATGGTGCACATTAGTGAGAGGTCGCTCCCTGGCCTCATATCTTTCCCTAGCTTTGTTACTTTCTCCCCCAATGTGTGGGCCTCCAATGATTACATGAATACTTCCAGCTCGCTCTTCCTTGTCTTTGCGAGGTTCATCTTGCCTCTCATGTGGCACAGCATGATACCCCAAACCTGGTTTAACCGAATCACTTTGATGTTTCTTTACTTCACGAACCGCCCACTCAGTTAATTTTCCATCTCGGATCAACTGATCAATTTGCTGCTTAAGTTGCCAACAATTGTTAGTATCATGCCCTGCTTGTTCATGGAAGGCACAATATTTGCTTATGTCTGAAGTTCCTCTTGAACCCATTGGTGTGGGTCTCTTAAACACCCCTTTGTTTGCATTGACTACATAGATGTGATCAATCGAGGCAACCAGAGGGACAAACTTTTCTTCGCTTCTTGTGGAGCGATCTCGAGGAGGGGATCGCCATATGAAGTCACGATCCCTCCTCTTCGGGCTAGGGCTGCGATCCCGTCTTCGCCTTGGGCTCAGAGAATTCTTCAATTTCATTCCCCTGCCTCCATTTCCACTACTTCTTCTTTCACTATTTCTTTTGAGATCTGCTAGTGATTTCTTCACGCGCTTGAAGGGCTCAGCGACCCTGTGCAACTCCGAAAGTGTACTAGGGGTTTGCTCTTATAGTTTCTCCCAGAATTTAGTTCCTTCCCTCACCCCAGCAATAAGGAAATTCTTCACAGCCTCATCATTTGCACCTCGCACGCGAGGCACTTCAGCATTGAACCTCTTGAAATAATCATGCAGAGTTTCTCATTCCTTCTGTTTTATGTTTGCCAATGTGGACACAGGAGGTGCATAGAGCATTGAAGATTGGAACTGTTTGATGAAGATGTCCAAGAACTGTTCCCAAGAATCTATGACAACTAGGGATCCTAGCTTTGAAAACCATTGCTGGGCACTTCCCCTTAGCGAAGCTACAAACAGCCTACACCTCGCTAACTGGGATACTTGATACATGTCCATCTCATTATTGAACCGAATAACGAAATCAGCTGGGTCATTCTCCCCATTATAGGTCATGTCAAAGTGATGACCTCGAAACACTGCTGGCAGTGGAGCAGTGCGAATTTCATGAGTGAAAGGTGAGGAGGAGCCCATATTGCTGAAAATCCCTTTCTCATTACTCATCGCATCCAATACCTTTTTCAATTCCTCCAGCTTATAGTCCCCAATTTTGACCTCTTTGTTTCCATCTTTCTTTTCTCCAGTGCTCGCATGATGAGATTGAGTCTTCTTTGGGATGCTAGACTCTTCTTGATCATTTCTATGATCCTTCTTTTTACGTTCCTCCTCACGGTGTTGGGACCGCTCGCGATCTCGATGAGACGGGGGTCTGTCATCGCGATGATGGGACCACTCACGCTCTCGACGAGGAGAGGGGGGTCTGTCATCGCGGTGATGTGACCGCTCGCGATCTCGACGAGGAGACAAAGGTCGAGAAGAGCCTTTGCTTTTATTTTTAGATCCTCCATCCTTGTTAGCTTTGAGCTTCTCCAACTTGAGACGGAGATCGTGCTCGCTGAGTTTCTTTCCAACTCGGTCAAAGACACTAACGGATCTTCCTTCAGATGAGGCGGGCTTCGCCTTCGACCCCTCCTTATCCATAGTAGCTTCCTCCTCGTTCCAGTCGGGGTTCGTTTGGTTTGTCATCACATCATCAAAGTCCCTAATTAACTTCTTGGTGGGGCCCTTGCTACTTTCTGCTTGATGAGTTCGATCCCCTGTCCTTGTATTCCTCTTGAAACCTCTAGAACTATGTCGCTTCTCCATCTTATCCATCTTTTCCTTTACCTCGATCATTTGATCACCGAGGCCTTTCAAAAATGACATGACTTCGACAGTTAAAGCCATCGGTTGGACAGGAGGTGTTTGCTCCTTCTCAAACTCATCCTCGATCCCATCTTTACGCGCCTCGCTCTCTGGTGGATTCTTCTTCTGGGGGTCATCCTTATTTCTCCTATGCGATCCCGGAGTCTCTCCTTCCCCATTTTTCTTCTTGTGTGATTTAGTCATCGTTCTCCCAATCAATGACTAGCCCCCTCCTTCTAGCGCCAGATGTTATAGGGAGATTTTAGTATAACAATGTTTTTGGAGGTTGCTGGATTTACGGAGCAAAATATGGATATTTTGCTACAAGAAGAATTAGGATTAGGGTTTGTGTGTATAGATGTGGCTGAGCTTGATATGTGATTTTCAGGGGTGAACTGTTTCTCTCCTGTATCAAGGTGCCTACGTACCCTATTTATAGGGATCAAGCCGTACGTAGTTCTTAGAGAACAAGTTTCCTAGACGGGCTAGGGTTTTAAGAGATAAGTCACGGCCCAAGCCCATTCGTTTAGGGCTGATGTGGTAATGAGTCACCAATTCTATCCATGATCCATGGCTCGGAGAAGGAAACCAATGGTCTCGCATGGTCAGAATCAAGACCTCTCAGGCGAGGCTAGTAGAGAAGCAGCATGCGACCTCGAGGGATCGAGTCATGCGAAGCGGACCCAAATATGTATAGATACTCATATGATCTCGAGGGATCTAGCTATGAGCCTTCTAGTAGAGAGTGAGATAGCGATCCCGTGTTAGTTTGTAGAAGCGATCCCAATGAGAGGAGTATGTCAACGAGGAGATCCCTTATATTTGATATAGAGCGAGGTGGCCCTGTAGTTATGCTGGGCTGATTCCAATAGTGGGCTTTTAGTGACCCAATTGTCATCTAATGAACCATTAATTCAGCTAATTAAATCATGATAATTATTATGCCAGATTTGGGCATAACAAGCGAAAATCGAATTCGTAAATTCAATAAATATAAAAATTTGTAAATTAATTATAACCCATTGTTTGTAAAGTTGAAATTTGTTTTTCGTCATCTCAATATTTTTTTATCATCTCTTAAACCTCTAAATTGTTACGTCCATTGTTTGTGAGAGGAGTAAGAGACTATTGCTATCGTTAGATGAAATGACGAGAAGGTCTAATATCTATTACTATATATTAAACTTCAACACAAGGGCAAAGTTTGCCATTTTAATGCCTGTGAAGTTACGTTTTTACCCCTATAATTTAAAAAATTACAAAAATACCATTATTTAATAATTATATGAAAAGTAATGAAATTATGTTGATGTTTGGATTCGAACCCCTGACCTTCTTCTCTCAAACTCATGTCATAACCATCTGTGCTACACTTAATTTTGAGATTTATTTAAAAATCCTATAAGATAAACCACATATTCTCTTCTTGTCTCTTCCTCTTTTATTTTTATTTTGGACTAAATAAAATATTGATTTATATTATTTCAAGAATATTGGATAGATAAAATTACAAAAAATATTCTAATCAATTGAGTATACTCTACAATTCTCTTTTGCCATTTTAGATAATTGATATAAAAATAAAATTTAGATTATGCATAATGTAACCGAGTACAAAAAAAAAAGATTTATTTACGTGCGTCTCCGTGTAAATTTTAAATTCTTGAAATAAAAAATAAGATTTGGTTTTAAGAAATACGTAAAATTTAGTTATCAAATCATACATAACTAATAATTGCATCACATAAATTTTAGGTATATAAAAATTTAAATACATGAGTTATATTAGGGGGCTTTGGTCGATCAACTATTTAGATTTTCAACGATTTAAATATATGATTGGTCTAAAAACATAAATATTTAAATATACACAAAAAATAATTAAAATTATGTTAAAAAAATGAGAACTCTAAAAATATGATCTATCGTATATATATAAAAAAAATATAATTAACATTCAAATTAAATAAAAAAAGATTTGAATTTTTAAATCATAAATATTACAAAACTACAATAATTATTTACAATGATCAATTAGACTATAACTCGACTATAAATTATGGTACATATGAATTTTTATATAGTATGACAAATTGATCAATATAATATTATATATGGTTGAGTTATAACACATACTTAGATCGTATACGATAAAATAAAAAAAATGATTTTAGATTTCATAAACATGCACAGGTCATTAAGGTCGTTTAATCATATTTAACATCGACTGAGATATTTAGAAAATTTTAAAATTGAATTAAAAAATAATTCAAAATATAATATAAAAAATTGGTATGCAAAATTTAAAAAATAACTATGAAAACATTAAATAAATTGAAATATTATCGATTATCATTTTTTTTTTTGCTAAGAAAATATAACATTTCTCATTAATTAGAACAAAACACATCCGGGACAGAACCCCAACTCGCAATGCAACCAGGTTGAAAAACAAATAAACAAGCTAACACAATTAGATGATTTGTTTCCTGGTCGTTTAACAAACAGAATTTAAACATTATTAAAGCTAAAAATGAAATTAAAGACATCCCAATCAATCCAAATTGCACCGACATCCCTGAATACAGTAGTAACACAATTGACCTTAACACATAAGAACCATTGGTAGTCCAGTGTTCAAAAATCCCAATTGCATAAACTGGGATTGGAGAAACTACATCCCAGTTATCTACTTGCCGGGTATCAGCTATAGACATGTCGTAAGTGAAATCCCCGAAGGATGAACGATCTTCTATTGTGAAAATGTGAGGTCTTGCAATAATCGCCATCGTCCCAGCCTCGAATCGGCCTTTCCAGATCTCCCAAGACACCAATTGAATGATTATCAAAATACCAAAATAACAAAACAAAACTCCCAAGACGTACTAAACCATACGAAACACAAACCACTGCCAAAGGAGAGACATAAAACATCGAAAAAATGGATGCAAGAATCAAAAATCTCACCCAAAAATGAAGATTATTGAAAATTATTGAAGGGAAAAACAAAAAGAAAATAAGAGAAAGGAGAAAATGGGTCTTCTGCGATGGCTATGGTTATTTAGATTGAGTGTATGTACGTAAGAAGTAGAGGGGAGAGGAGGCGGCGGGTGAGGAAAGAGATGGGAGAGAGAGGGGGTCGACTCTCATTAGGTTTAAAATCTCAAAATACTGATCGATTATCATATTTTTAATTACAAAATTATTTGAATATATATATAGTTTTGGAAAAATAATTAGTTCAATGCCCGTGCCTTGCACGGGCTTTTACGCTAGTTGTTTAAATTATTTACGAACAGTATGAATGATAAATTAATGAAAATATTCAAAATGCGTCATTTCCTAAATCTTAGGTAAATAATTTACTATATTCTAGAATGTTGGTACACAATTTGAACAAAGCTAAAATTTAAGGCACTCAATTTGTACTTTACCCATTTAACAACCGAAAAAGATATTGCTGGTTCTGAAATGAAATGTTAGTGGTTGGCCGCAAGTTTAGGAAGAAAAGAGACAAAAAACACAAGAATTATACTGTAGTAAGTGGCAAGGACGATTAGTTGACTATACAAGGACGTCGAGTTATTGAGCGCAAATATTGGCGGATGTATAGTTTAAATTTCATAGCGATAGTGGGGGCTTTTTATTTAAAGACACATGAAAATGGTTACAAAAATGACCAAACGAATAAAGCTTGTTGGCATAAAAAAAGAAAATATTTGTTTCGTAGCATTTACCCATGCATCTTTTCTCAAATCTCAAGTGTTCATTTCTACGGAGTACAGTAATATTCATGGCGGCCTTTACGCTGGCATTCTCACATAGTCAAGTACTCCCTATGTTTCTAAATAATGTTCCCATTCGAAATATGGGTTTTATTCATTACATGATGAGATAAATTATTAATCTAAATCTAATTTATGAGATTAAATATAATCATGAATGATCTAACTGAATTCGTATTTGTTAAAATTTTAATACAGTGAATTTTTTTATTTAATACTAATACGAAATTAAAGATATTAACAATAAAAAAATGTATTGGTAAACGTGTCCAATTCAAACAACAAAAGTAATAAGAGACGGAGGAAGTAATTAGTTGAATAAAGGTTTTCACATCATGGTAATTTTCAGCAGAAAATAAATAAAATTGGTGTCCTATGAATCAAAAGATAGTCTAGACTCATGTGTGGACGGTGGACCTACTATTAGCATTAAGTCGGTAATCGGTTGGTGACGTTTACTTGGACAATTAATAAAGCCGTTTGTTTGATAAATCTTTTATAAATTAAAAAATATATATATATTTCATATTTTAGATAATTTGACATCGTTTTAATCTTTCTATATATAATAGGAAAACATGTTCGGTTATCCTGAGCAAATTTATTCATTCCAATCTTTGAAAAAATAATGTGTATAAGGATTTGAACCCAAGACCTCGCATATGTCAATTCATCCCTCCAACCACTTGAGCTAGATGAGCATTTGTGATAAAAATAAAATTCATTAACTACATACATAAATGTTTTTTTTTGTTTATGTTCTATTTCACTATTTATTGAAGATGGAGCAAGTGTTTCACTAAAATTGAGCTATGTGATCATTTCAGTTAATACTAAAATTCATCAACTACATACATAAATATTTATTTATTTATATTTTATTCAATATTTTATTTTACAATTTATAACTTAGGCCGAATAAGTCCAAGTATCAAACTTTTTATATTCTCTCAAGTATTGTATAGATTTATTTTGGGTTTAAGAATATGTTAATTAAGCCCGATCCAAGTATTTATTATTTTTTGTACTTAAGAATATGTTAATCAAGCCCGACCAGAGTACCGACCGGCTACGAAACTTTTAATATTTCGGGTTTAATAGTATAGTATAGATGTAGGCCTATAATTATTCTTTTGTGATAAATTATTTACTTTTCTTAACAATATCATAAATGGAGCGCATAATTGTTTGTAACTAATTTTGGTATGACATTTTTATATGAATTAAACTATATTAACTATTGTTAGTGAAACTAGAAACAACTACTATATATGAATAGTACATATTGATAAAAGTATGAATAGTAAGAAAATTATCCAAAATATATAATATACAAATAAGATTGGATAACATTACCATTATTTATAAATAATTACATAAAATATGTTGTTTATTTATAAGATGGAATTATGAGTTATCAATTATTGACTAAATACTTGCATGAAATATATAGTTGAATTATAAAGAAATTTTTCAATAATATATTGGAATAAATTGTATATAATATTTGACAAAGTATAATGATGAATTCAATGTCAAAGTATGAGACATGAACAATTTTAGTTCATGATGATGGAAGCATGAAAAATATCTATCGAGACGTAATTCATCAATTCTTAAGTGCATAGGTCAAGAGAATGATAAGTTTGTTACGCAAGGTAGATCTGTTAACTAAATTATTCATAATATGATATCTTGAAAGATAAATAGATGTCGAAAAAGAAATAAAGATAATGAATTCTTAAATATCAAGAGATTAGAAGAAAAGAGAGGGAAAAGTTAGAAAAAGAGTTTTAAGAACTTAAAGAACAAGGCCTAGATAGAGTTTCAAAGGATTGTTATTAAAATCAGGACCAGAACTTACACTTTCGGAATGGAATATCTTGAAGGATATTTAGATTTTACCTTAAAAATGGTTATAAATTAGCTAAAGGAATGCACCATTTTCGAAGAACCAATGGTTAGAATTGTAAGTGTTCTGAAAAGTCATCTTAATTAGAAAGTGTTATGCCCAAATCTTGGCATAAGCCCTAAGCAGGCCTAATGGGCTAGAATAGAGGTCCATAACTCATAATGGGCCTAGAGATGAAGATTGGGTCACTAAAACCCACCACCAGGAGTCAGTCCAATATACTATCAAGCACAATGTGGAAGTTTGCGACCCCAAGCTGCGGGTCGAGTTCGCTAGCAAAGTCCCTAGTATGGGATAGCATCTATCATGCATGTCTCTCTACAAGGTCCAGCGTGGCCTAGAGGTCCAACGTGGCCTAGAATACTCTCTCTACAAGATCCAGCGAGGCCTAGAGGTCCAGCGAGGCCTAGAGCATATTTATTATGAAGGCTTACGGTCAGGCCCAGCGAGGTCGCGTGAGTATAATTATCTCCGTACAGCGTGGACCACCTCGCATGACTAGCCCAACGAGGCCGCATGCGAGGCCATGCAGCTTCTCCATTCGCCTCGTCAGCGAGGCCAGTTGATTTAAGCATCATGCTAGCCCGGCCTCAAGGTCGCATTTATAGGGATCACCTCTCGTATAACTCCCGTCAAGGGATCGCTTCGCTACGACTTCCCTCATTGGGATCGCTTCGTACTATCATCACATCCACATACTACACGAGATCGCTATCTCATTCTCTGCTGGAAGGCTCATGACGCTGCCCCTCGAGGTCGCATGAGTATCAATACACTTGGGTCCGCTTCGCATGACTCAACCCCTCGAGGTTGCATGCTACACCCTTGTTACTTCTCTATTAGCCTCGCCCAAGAGGTCCCAACTCTAGCCATGCGAGACCATTTGCTTCCTTCTTTGGACCATGGATCATGGATAGAATAAATGGGTAAAATATATCAACCCAAGAAGACGTCTAGTGGATTTGGGCCAAGTCGAGCCCATAATAACTCTAGCCCGTCTTAGTAACTTCTTCTCTAAGAGAACTACGTATGGCTTGATCCCTATAAATAGGGTACGTAGGCATCTTGTAAAGGATGATTGACATTTCACCCCTGAAAACACCATACAAGATCAGCCACAAACGATCTCCAATCTCCTTCCGTGTTCTTCGTGTTCTTAGCGAAATATCCGTATTTTGCTCCGTGATTCCAGCAAACCTCCAAAATATTGTTATACAATATTCTCCCTATAACATTTGGCGCTATAAGGAGGGGAAGTCATCATATTGGGAGAAAGATGACTGACTCGAACAAGAAGATGAACGGAGGGTACAACAACGGGGAGACCCCGGGGTCGTATAAGACACCCAAAGGCGATCCCCCCAGGAGCGAGAAGGAGGACGGGCCCGGGAAGGTGACAGCAGTACAAGAAAGGATAACTAGAGTGACGAAGCGGTAAAGCTCGAGGAGCGCGAAGAAGATTGCCAGGAAGAGGCCCAAGTCCTATCAGGAGGAGAGCAGTAAAGGTCCAACCAAGAAACTCTTGGATGAAGCTGATGATGTTGTTACGGATCAAGCAAACCCTTACTCCTATGAAAACCTCGAGCGGGAGGAGGATGTAGAGCCTACTAAGACAAATGAATGGTTGCAGAATGAGGCCGCCTCATCCAAGGGGAGGTTAGTTAGTGTCTTTGATCGTCTTGGAAAGAGGTTAGCAGAGCATGATCTCCACCTTAAGCTCGGAAAACTTATAGCTGACAAGAAGTATAAGCGATCCCAGGCTTGGAGCCAAGGTTTGGAACGACCCCCCTCTCCTCATCGAGAGCGTGAGCGGTCCGAGGAGTACAAACCTGATCCCCTGAATCGCAAGGAGGATCAAGATGAGTCTAGAGCTCCCAAGAAGACCCAATCCCACCATGACAACACGGGAAAGGGAAAGGAAAAAGTTGAATATAAGAAGACCAGGGTTGGAGACTACAAGCTAGAGGAGCTAAAGAAGGCCTTGGATAAGAGAAATGCAGATAAGGGGATCCTTAACCCAATAGGTCCGGCCTCGCCTTACACTCAAGAGATCAGGACCACTCCGCTTCCCACTATATTCCGGAGTATTAACCTAGACATGACTTATAATGGGAACATTGACCCTACATGCAGAGTTTGTTATTAATTCGATTCAACAATGATATGGATGTGTACCAGGTCTCACTATTGGCTAGGTGCAGCTTATTTGCGGCCTCGTTGAGGGGTAGTGCTCAGCAGTGGTTCTCTAAGTTAGGGGCTCACATCACTATAGACTCTTGGGAGCAGCTCGTGGACATTTTCATTAAGCATTTTCAGTCCTCCAAGCTCTATGCACCTCCTGTATCCACCCTGACAAACATAAAGCAAAAGGAGGAAAAGACCCTACAGGACTACTTCAAGAGGTTTAATGTCGAGCACCCTATGGTGCGAGGAGCAAATGACAAGGCCATTAAAAATATTCTTATTGCTGGGCTGAGAGAGGGCACCAAGTTCTGGAAGAAGTTGCAGGCACATACACCTAGCTAGTACTCTCTTTGAGTTCTACAAGGAGGCAGAGCCTTACAAATGGATTGAAAAGTCGATGGAGAACCTCAAGAAGAGTAATGAGGCTAGCAGCAGTGGAAGTAAGGGCAAGGGAGTAAAGAGGAAGGACTTTCGAAGCCCTAGGCGAAGACGGGATCGTAGTGAGAGCCCAAATAGGAGGGGTCGTGATCTGTCAAGAAGGTCACCACCGCGAGCTCAAAGTGGATGGAATGAGGGTCAGTCCACACCTTTAGTGGCCCCATTGATCACATCTATGCACTTAATGCTGACTAGGGGATGTTTGAGAAGCCCTCACTTATGAATAGTCAGGCAACCAGGGATACTCATAAATATTGTGTCTTTCATGAACAGACAGGGCATGATACTACAAATTGTAGGCAGCTCAAGGAGCAAATTGAAGGGCTAATTCGCAATGGCCCGACTAACTGAATGGGTAGTTCGTGAGGTGAAGAAGCATGGCACTAAGCCAGGTCTTGGTTTCAATAATGTCCCACCACTTGGGCAAAAAGAAAAGTCCCACAAAGAAAGAGAGGAGCAAGCTGAGAGTATTCATTTCATTATGGGGGGTCCCATATTGGAGGAGATAGCAACAAGGCCAAAGAGAGGTATGCTTGTGAGGCCAAGAAGCTGCCCCTCACCAATGTACATAACCTTCATGAGAGACCCCAAAGCTCTTCAAAGGGGATAGTACAAATATCATGTTCACCGAGGAGGATGCGAAGTGGGTTCATTATCCCTACTCTGAATCTCTGGTTGTTCGGGTTCGCATTGGATCTTAAAATATCTACAGGGTCCTCGTGGATAATGGGAACGCAGTCAATGTCCTTACATATGAAGTCTATAGGAATATGGGATTTATGGACAAGGTGACACCTAGCTTTGCGAGGTCGCAAACCCTTTATCTTGCAATGTAAGGCCTCTTGGCCCCATTGGAGATAATGGATCAGTCCATAAATCTACACAACGTGGAGCTATCTCTATGCATGCATTAAAGTCAGTCTATAAGCAAATGAGAGCATGTGAAGACTCAACGAGACCCTATATGGTGTGGCTATCGAGATCAATGAGACGCCTGTACATGAGATACTTCTTGGTGAAATACCTCTACGTCGAGGAGAGGGGGGACGCCCCCGATCCTTGGGGAGAGGGAGGACGCCCCCGATCCTTGGGGAGAGGGGGGACGCCCCCGATCCTTGGCGGCAATGAGGAGGTCCTCAACTACCTCAATACACCAGGAAGAGCATCTATCAAACAAGCCCCCTGCTTGGTATAAACTTCACTAATTTCAGCATACATTGCCCCAATCTGAAGGAGAACTCATAGTGGGGTCACATTAAATTCTCTTCATTACAAATGGTGTCAACTCCAAATAATACAAGAAGGTTGCTGAAATATGTTGATTCCTCATCACATCTACAAATATAATAAGGACTCGGGGGGTAGTGGCATTACATAAACACCACTCCTAGCAGGACATTTGAAATTTGCAAGACAAGGCCAGCACCTAGCGTTGCGAGACCGGCACCTAGCGTTGCGAGGCCATACCTAGCGTTGCGAGGCCGTACCTAGCGGTGCGAGGCCGTACCTAGCGTTGCAAGGCCTCTTGGCCCCATAGGCGCAATCAGGATCATTTGAAGACCCCATCAGCTATTCTAAAACACTTGGGAAAAATTTAACACATAAGAAGAGGCGTTATGAAGGAATCTATACATGCTAAAATCATGCAACATGAGTCCCTTGAGCAAGCAGATACGAGGCCTATGGTACTTTGCAATATCATAAACATCAAATAAAGGAGCATCAATAAAGCAAGCCAATCCAGGTTCAAGGAGCATCCAAATAAGCAAAAGAAATTAAGTCTACAAACGCGAGGCAAATAAAGGGAGTGCCCGCATCTCCACTGAGTCTAGCAGATAAAGTTTAAAAGCAATAAAAAGGAAGTCATGGGGATCCATTTGCCGCTTCCTCATTCATCTCCATCTTGAGGTTCTCAGCAAACTTCGCAGTCTCTTCGCCCAACCGGTACCAGTCAAAGTCATCAACCTTCTCGAGGAACTTTTTCATGAAGTCAACAGATCCTTGGGTCTCAGCTTCCTCAATAATAGTAGGGAGAGCATCAGCAGCATCTTTAACTTCATTCTCTAGCTCAGCGACGCGGTCTGTAAGCTCCTTGATCAGGGAGTCTGATTTCTCCTTCTCAACGGCATGATCTAGCTTAAGCTTCTTTCTAGCTGACTTCTCCTCGTGAAGCTCCGTCTTAAGCTTCTCAGTCGTGCCTTCAAATTCTTTCTTCCAACTATCCTTTGCGTTTTCGGCGTCAGCTTGAGACTGTGCAAGTATGGATTTGAGATTCACAATCTCTTCACTCATCTTACTATTGGAAGAAGCCAAGGCTCGAACCTCCTTGTGGTGACACAATTGATGGAAGAAAATCTCAGCTATAGCTTTAGTCTTGGAAGCATTGGACTCCTCCAGAAATTGTAGGGACCAGGAATACATATCAATCTCAGAAACATGGGCATGTGCCAATTTGCCATATGTCTGGCGGACCTGTCCAGGAGAAGGATGAAAAGGATGAAGAGACTCATGTCGTCCTTGTTCTTCTTTAGTGGTGGTTCTTCATGAAGACTCGTTATCTCAGTTGATTTTTTCCTGCTAGGATGGAGGGAAGAAGATGATTGTCGAAGAGGCATTGTGAGAGTGGTCTGCTTAGGAGGAGGCATGACAACATCAGACTTGGTAGCTGAACCCCCAACAAGGGAGGAATGGTGAGTCAGATCGCCAGAAGGGTTAAGAGAGGTACTCGGAGCTTTGTCTTTCTTCATGAAAGGGATCGCGGAATATTTCTTGGAAGCCATGCCTGTAAGTATACAGAAGAAAATACCTCAATACAAGGAAAAATGGAAACCAAAACATACACACTTAATATTCAAGCTGGTACGAATTGGTTTGCGAGGAGAATTAAATTTACGAAGCAAGCAGACAGCTTGCATGGCAGAAAAATAGAGCGTAGCGAGGTGGCCAGTACGAGGAGACATGGGCTCGTATTAAATTAAAAATTTGAAAGTTGTCAAGCGAGGAGGCTTCCTGACAAATCAAATAATTATTTTGATTTTATTTTTGAAGAAATTTTGAAGACCAGAAAAAATAGTTCTCCGCTACATCTGCGTGCACCGAAGAACTGGGGGTAGTTGCTATGATTGAAAATTGATACAAACTCTAAACAGACTCATTACAAGAATTGAGGAGGCCTCGCGACGTATGAGGCTGCGAGGAGGCCTCGCGACGTATGAGGCTACGAGGAGGCCCCACAACGTATGAGGCTGCGAGGAGGCCTCGCGGCGTATGAGGCTGCGAGGAGGCCCCGTAACATATGAGGCTGCGAGGAGGCCTCGCGACGTATGAGGCTGCGAGGAAGCCCCGCAACGTATGAGGCTGCGAGGAGGCCTCGCAATGTAAGAGGCTGCGAGGAGGCCTCGCAACGTATAAGGCTGCAATGAGGCCTCGCAATATATGAGGTTGCAAGGAGGGCTCACAACATATGAAGCTATAAGGAGTCCTCTCAACTTATGAGGAGGCCTCTCATCATAATAATAAGGAACAACGGAGAGTCATCTCATCATACTCTAAGAAGACCTGAAAATATTGGTGAGAGCCCGAGCTCACATATCAGCATGACAGAAGATATAATTGTAACAACTTATGACTGCAAGGCCCTATGGGGTCGCCTTTCAAGGTCCCTGCAGGACCATATTGCGCTTGGAAGGACCCTTCGAGGTCACCATCACTCACTTATACATGGCTTCGCATTAATTGAAAGACACACAACACATGTCATCATCGTAGCAGCTGGGAGAAGATCTCGAAATATGACAGTTGTCTGCAACCATTAAAATTCATTGGGATCGCGATGCAATTCCAAGGTACTTGAGATAGCTATGCTTTCATCTACAGCAATCTATAGCGAGCACAGGCCTCGCATCGAAGTTTTGACAAAGCAGTTTTTGAGTCCACATCGCATCTTCAATGATAATATGGACTCGGGGGGTAGTTGTTATACCCAAATCTTGGCATAAGCCCTAAGCAGGCCTAATGGGCTAGAATAGAGGTCCATAACTCATAATGGGCCTAGAGATGAAGATTGGGTCACTAAAACCCACCACCAGGAGTCAGTCCAATATACTATCAAGCACAATGTGGAAGTTTGCGACCCTAAGCTGCGGGTCGAGTTCGCTAGCAAAGTCCCTAGTATGGGATAACATCTATCATGCATGTCTCTCTACAAGGTCCAGCGTGGCCTAGAGGTCCAACGTGGCCTAGAATGCTCTCTCTACAAGATCCAGCGAGGCCTAGAGGTCCAGCGAGGCCTAGAGCATATTTATTATGAAGGCTTACGGTCAGGCCCAGCGAGGTCGCGTGAGTATAATTATCTCCGTACAGCGTGGACCACCTCGCATGACTAGCCCAGCGAGGCCGCATGCGAGGCCATGCAGCTTCTCCATTCGCCTCGTCAGCGAGGCCAGTTGATTTAAGCATCATGCTAGCCCGGCCTCAAGGTCGCATTTATAGGGATCACCTCTCGTATAACTCCCATCAAGGGATCGCTTCGCTACGACTTCCCTCATTGGGATCGCTTCGTACTATCATCACATCCACATACTACACGAGATCGCTATCTCATTCTCTGCTGGAAGGCTCATGACGCAGCCCCTCGAGGTCGCATGAGTATCAATACACTTGGGTCCGCTTCGCATGACTCAACCCCTCGAGGTTGCATGTTACACCCTTGTTACTTCTCTATTAACCTCGCCCAAGAGGTCCCAACTCTAGCCATGCGAGACCATTTGCTTCCTTCTTTGGACCATGGATCATGGATAGAATAAATGGGTAAAATATATCAACCCAAGAAGATGTCTAGTGGATTTGGGCCAAGTCGAGCCCATAAGAACCCTAGCCCGTCTTAGTAACTTCTTCTCTAAGAGAACTACGTATGGCTTGATCCCTATAAATAGGGTACGTAGGCATCTTGTAAAGGATGATTGACAGTTCACCCCTGAAAACACCATACAAGATCAGCCACAAACGATCTCCAATCTCCTTCCGTGTTCTTCGTGTTCTTAGCGAAATATTCGTATTTTGCTCCGTGATTCCAGCAAACCTCCAAAATATTGTTATACAATATTCTCCCTATAACAGAAAGTACCCACCGAATACTTCAATCATATTCTATGATCCACAATAAATTAAAAAAAAAATTATGATTGCTATCAGTACTACTCGTATCAAATTTCAAATTATAAACTTGCACATACTTAACTAACGACATTAACATAAATTGATTTATAAATATATTTAAGCTACCGGCCCGTGCCTTGCACGAGCTTTTATGCTATTTTAATTTAATGTGAGAAACTTAGGGCCCGTTTGGGAAATCTTATTTTTCAGAAATAAGTTACTTATTCTGGAAAAAAGTTAGGAAATATGTACTTTTTTCTGAAATAAGTAACTTATTTTTTCAAGATAACGAATATTAAACTCCCGATACACATTTTTCTCTAAAAAAAAGTATGTAAATACGAATTTTTTTCCGAAATAAGTAACTTATAAGTTGATTGGTAGATTTGCCAAACGGGCACTTAAGTTCAATATCCATTTGTTCGAATATTAAAATGAGCCAGTATCATGTTTTTCAATTTCTAATCAAATAGCTTGCGAACCATCAAATATAAGATGAATGTAATTCACTATTGTTAAATATTATTACCACTTAACCCAAAAAGAAATGTAACATTCACAAAATAAAAAACCTAAATAACTAATGTATTTAAGTATGTAAAACTAATAATTTCAAAAAGAAGGTATAAAACTAAGAGAATAATGTTCCTGAGGTTACCTCATGAACTTACCTGAGATCCTTATAAAATAATTGGCCCCGTAGGGGCAATTTTGTAATAACTTAACACGGTCTTCTGTATTTACAAAAATAACCTTATTTTTGTATTGTTTTTTTTAATTAACTCAGGAAACTTACCTGAGGTAACCTCAGGAAAAGCAAGCCCTAAAACTAATAATATAATGATAATTAATTTGAGTAAGTAGATAATTAAGCTTTGTCAATCGAAAGTTCAAACTTATAAAAATATTAAAGATCTATAAAAAAAATTAACTTAAATTATAATGGCCCAAAAATTATATTTCATATTTGTATTTAAACCGAATTCAGATATTTGGATGCAAATCATTTTAATAAATATTATATGAGACATAATTGGATAAATATAAAATTCGTGCTAACTCTGTACATTTACAAAATAAATCCAAATATATGCATCATTATTTTTAAGTTAAATATAAACTGAGTTGCTGGATCAATTTTCAGCGTCACGGGAAACTCAGTGTGCTTGAGAGTTAACATTTGGAGAGAAACTGAGTGCACATTAGTAGGCCTGTCAACGGGTTGGATTCGGATCGGATTATCCTAAATCCATATCTGAATCCATTAAGATTTTTCGGGTTCGGATCGGATCGGATCAGGGACGGATATTTTTTAGTCCGATCCATACCCGATCCGTTCGGGTTTCGGATTTTCGGATCGGAGGTCCGACCCGTTAAATTAAAAAAAAAGAAAAATTTGCAAAATTATAAAATTGACATACCCAGATTTAAAATTTCATAAATTCATTTGATTTGGTAATTTAACGGTCAACTAGCATTTTGATTAGTACTTTAACTTTTATTCAAATTTTTAGATATTATTCGAAAAGTCAATATATTTTTTTATAAATTTTATATTATATATGATAAATAAAATATATATAATATATACTAAATAATAAATATAGTATATTATATTTTATATAATACATATAAATAATAAATATAACACATATTATATATATAATAATATACTATAAATATGGAGAAAATGACCAAAATATTCATTTTTGAGACAAACTGGCCCAAAATACTGAAAAGCGGGAGTGTGGCCCTTTTTACTGACTGAATACGGAGGTTCGTCTTCCGTATCTCCCTTGACACGGAGTAATGAGTTCCGTATCTGTCTTCTCTGGCCCCGCAGGGGCTCATCTTCCCTCTCTGCTTTCTATATAATTTGCTTGTTGGCTCCCATTGCTTGCTAGAAACACCGAGTCCGGGATCTCTAAAGGACCTTTGGTTGTTCCTCTTGATTGTGAATGGGTTTGGCACTACCACAAGCTTAATCCAGGAAGGTATAAAACTGATTGCAAGAAGTTTTATGGAAGGATTCTTGATAATTGCAATGTTGTGTCATCGATTGAAGGGGTTTCTGGAAGAGAGACAAAAGAGATTTGTGGGTTTGTTTAGGTGAATATTGCATGAGTACAGTGGTGGCGTTGTGGGTTTGTTCGGAGAACAGAGGAGTACGGTGAGGTTGTGGTGATGTAGTTCGAAGGAGTTGTGGAGCTGTTGGATGGCGATTGGGGAAGGAGAATGAAGAAAAGAAGGGGTGAAGGAGAGAAGAGGAGAAGAAGGGTGAACGGCAGAAGAAGGATAGAACCGGTGGTGAGATTGGTGGTGAACGGTGAAGAACAGTGGTGGAGGAGGTAGTGAATGTTGGTTGAAGTGGTGCGGTGGGAAGCAGTGGGTTGGAATGGAGGTGGTAAGGGGGAGAAGGAAAGAGGAGATAGGTTGAAGGTTAGCGATGGTGAATGAACGGAGGGAATGGGGCGGAGCGAAAGGCTGTTGAAGAAGGGGAGAGGGGAAAGAAGTGTGGTGGAGAAGATTTGTGGTGTTGTGGTGAAGAGAAGGGCAGGCGGCGAAGATGCGAATGATAGAGGGGCGGGTGGATTGTTGGAGGAGAAGAAGGTGTTGTTGGTGAGGGAAAGGTGGAGGTACAGTGGTGATGTGGGTTTGGTGAGTGTTGTTCGGAGATGTGGTGTGAGTGGAGGAGATGAGAGGCGAACGGAGGGGAATTGGGAGTGAGGCTGGGGAATGAAGGGAATCTGTGGGAGCTGATGGAATGGTTGCAGGCGGGAGAATTGGTGTTGTGGAGATGGGTGTCGACACAGCAATGGTGGTGTTGTGGGTTACATGAGTTGAGGGAAGGAGGTGAATGGAAACAAGGCGTATCAAGCAGTGATACTGAACACCAGACTCCGTATCAAGCACTGATACGGAACACCAAACTCCGTATCAACCTAATACTGCACACCAGACTCCGTTTCTAAGGTGATACTGAACACCAGACTCCGTATCAACCTAATACGGAGCACGAAACTCTGTATCCCGTCGGTATTTAGGGCCAAATATTTGGAAATCAGTATTTTGGGCAAGTAGTATTTATTTTTGATTATTTAGGGCCTTCACCCATAAATATGTAGATTTATTTTTATATTATATATTATATATAATAAATATATTATATATAATATATAAAATATATAAAAAAATATTTAATATATAAATCCATACCCGCTTCTTATCGGATCGGATCCTTATCGGATCGGATCCATCTCGGATCGGATATTTTTTTGAAGGATCCATACCCGCTAATTTCGGATTGGATCGGATCGGATTCTTGATCCATTGACAGGCCTACACATTAGAGTTAAAATTTGGAGAAAAAGAAAAAAAAATTATGCTTTATTATCTTTTTCAAAAAATGTTAGAAAACCTAAAATTATATTGCAAAAATTGTAAAAAATGATGTGGTGACATATGACATTTTAATTTGTGCGGTTACATAATTTTACTAGATCAAATAAACATCGAAAGATGTTTTTTTGGAATAACTTTTTGGATTTTCTAACATATTTCTTTTCTTTAACGTGTTCGCAAGATTTTTTAAGGAATGGAAAGAGAGGTTCTCTCTATTTTTTTCCCCAAAACTGGTATGATTGAAAAAGAAATATAAATTGCAATAATTACTACATTGATTATTTTAATATATCTTAACTTTCTCTACTTTTCCTTAAAAGCTGAGGAATATAATGAAGAAAATTATAAATCAAATCTTTTTTTGCCCTTCTAAAATCAATGCCTTTCCTTTATCTCTTCATTTAAAAATTCTGGGAAGACTGTATGTTTGGGGTATCTTAAAATAAGTAGCTTCTGGTTTATAAGCACTTATGTCATATAAGTGATAAGTAGAGCAGTCAAATAGAGTGTTTAGTAAATCGGAATTTATAATCAGGGGTAAATCAGAACTTATAAGTTAATTTTTTTTTTAATTTTCAAAATATTTGTTTTTTATATATAACAATGGATATCAATGGATAGATCTCGATGAATAGGGAAATTTGATATATACATATCAATTTTCTAATTAATGGATCGAGAGAGGTATGGTTTTGAAAATTTGAATGATATTATATATTGCGTATATCGAGAATAAGTTATAAGTTGGAAGTTAAGGATTCTTAACATTCAACTTATGGGTTTATAAGTTAGCATTCTCATGCAACCCCAACCCCATAATTTAGGGACAAATCTTAAATTTTGTTAAAAAATTGTTCACATCCGGAACCTCAAAATGGGGTTTGGTTTTAGGGACTAAAACTAAATCCCCAAATTTGCAGAATACTATTCATCCCCTATCCCTAAACTTATATATTTGTTTATTGTATTTGTTGTAGTGAGTGGATTTTGGTAGTTAAAATTGTAAGTGAAAGAGAGAGAAAAAAGTAATATAAAAAAGAATATAGAGATATGGGAATGGAAAATGGGGAATGGGATGTAAATTTTTTTTGATAATTTTGGGGATTTACTATTTTTGTTTGGGGATTTACTATTTTTAGTAAGTTTTTTGGGATGGGGATGGGGCTTCCAATGTGAGAGCAACCCCAATGGAGTTACTTATATTGGATCCTTAAAATATTATAAAATAATTATTATTTAAAATATAGGGAATGAAAAAACTCTTTCACTCCAATGGTGTTCCCTATTTCAGTTACTTATATTTTAAAAATAATATTTAATTAATAAATATAATGAAGTATGGAGGATGGTTGGGATAATATATTATATTTAATTAGTAAGAATGGAGGATGAAGGTACCAGAAGCTGAGGTGGCAAATATAGGGGAGCAAAATTGCTTCCCCACATATAGGGATAGAGTTTCTCTCCCCTAAAAATTATTGGTAAGGGGGAGGATGGTTGGAGGAACAATTTTGAAGCCAAATCTCTAAATCAGTCCAGGTGGAGGCAATATTGGTAATGGCTCACTAGCCTTGGAGATGCTTTGAGTGCTCTAAGTTGAATTAAAACTTATTTTGGTAAACACCCCATAAATGCTTATGGGCTTATAAACCATAAGCTCACACTAATATGAGAAAACAAACAGGCCCAATGTAAATACGATGGTTTGACGTTTTTCTTATAAATAACAGGGGCATCTGAAAACTTAAGAAATAAACCAGAAAAGATAAATCACTTTTTCACGTGATTAAGATAGTTGTTAACCGGCATGTAGATAGCTGGGGTATTACCCATCTTTGAGAGGTTCCTATTTTCGGCATGTCTATAGCTGGTATCCGGCATGTAGATAGCTGGAGTGGAATTCCAACTGAGGCTTCTGAACACTGGGGTATAAATTACGTGACGTGGTCAATTGTAACACCGCTGCTCTCAGGGATGTTGGCACAGTTTGGATAATTTCGGATGTCTTCGAATTCATTTTTAGATTCAAGAACTTTTAAGTTCAATTTGTTAAACGATGAGAAAACAATTTATTTGTTTTTCAACCTCGTCGTATCGACAGTCGGGGGTTTATCCCACTATTTTATGTTGTATTCGTTTGATTTATGAATATATTATCCTGCATTTCTTCAACAAAAAAAAGATAGTAGTTGTGATTAGAGTGAGAAAATTCCTTGGCCTTGTTAAACCGAACTTCGCAATTATTGATTCAATTTATCATTTAATAATAACAAAAAAGTAAATTATAGTTATTCATGTAAGCACGCTTTAAATTCACACACAAATGATGATTAAGTGAACAACAAACTACTTTAATACTGTACGATAGAAATCGGTTATATGTTAAAAAATAATCGGTTATGAAATTGAAAAATTTAAATGAAAGTAGGGATGTTCATCAAATCGCATAAATCATATAAACTGTCCACCTCGCACTACACCGCACCGTTCTACATGATTTTAGTTTTTCGTGGTGCAATCGTGGTTCGCATTTTAACCAAATTGCGCGGTGCGGTGTTTGTGATTTGAAAATCCATTTTCACGGTTCAAATTGTACCGCATCGCATATTATATAATATTATATATTTTCAAGAGATTCAGGTTGAATCCGTCTTGTCAATAATAATATGTTAGGTGGGTGGGATGTGCTCCTTTGTGAGCTTAAGCCTTAAGCAGGTTGTGCTTCTGCATACCTTCGGTGCAAATCTATAAACTTTATTAATAAGCTAAACATCCTTTTAATGGTACCACTTTTTTATTCCACTATATTTTAGTTTCATTCCTACAATTCTATTTCTACTATAATTCTATTTCTATGTTATTGTTTTTTAAAAAATAGAAATCCTATTATAATTATAATTATTTTATTACAACTTTAAATAAAAAAAGTAGTTTCATCCCTACAATCATATTTCCGTTATAATTTTATATTATTTTTAAAGAAAATAACAAAATTGAAATCCTATTATAATTATAATACAATTTTTTCTATCATAATTTAGAATCAAAAAATAATACGATCAAATCTTCGAAATATTTTTCAAGGAGAACAACTTGAACATGTTTCTATACACTATACACTACTTAGAACAATCTTTCCAGCGATTATATGTTTTTTTTAAAACATAATAAAATTGAAATCTTATTATTATTATAATTCTTATATTATATTAGCAATTTTTTATTATAACTTAGAATAAATACGATCAATTTTCCGAAATATTTTTCAAGGAGAACAACTAGAACATGTTCGTATACACTATACACTACTTAGAACAATCTTTCCTGCGATTATATGTTATTTTTTTAAAAAAACATAATAAAATTGAAATCTTATTATTATTATAATTCTTATATTGTATTAAATTTTTTTTTATTATAACTTAGAATAAAAAAAGATTACGATCAATTATCTTAAATATTTTTTAACTAAAACAATTGAAACGTGTTTCCATGCACTTCTATTAAACAATCTAAGTTTATAGTTTGTTAATCGCATAAATATTTTATGCAAATAACATAGTTCTTTTTATAATTTTATAATATAATTTTATAATATTTAATTAAATAAAAAATTAATAATTAATTAATATAAATCACCGAGCCCGTGCTCGCACGGGTTATCATCTAGTTTTAGATAATTTAAGATGTATTTCAAACTCTAAACTCATATTGTATTTCAATTTGGTTTAGAACTTTATTATTATGGACTTGTTTATTTTTAATATACTATTTTATTAAAATTTGAAATAGGTAAACCGCCCCCTCCGTATCACACCGCACGCATTTTTCGTGGTACGGTTTATGTGGTTTTAATTTTACGTGGTGCGGTCGCGGTTTAAAAGTTTGTTCAAACCGCATGCGCGATTTGATTTGTGGTTTGAAAAAAAAACTGCATCGTCCGCATCGCGAACATCCCTAAATGAAAGTGTTCTTTTAGTTCTCAAAATCATGGATCCGTGGTTGCTCGAGTAGCAGGAACAATCATTTCGTTTGCTTAGTTTGTCTATGCAAGTATTCACTTAATGGAAAGTAATAATGTGTAAATTATAATGAAAATGTTTCTAAATGTTTTTAAAAGGAAAAGAAAGTCTCTTAATCCTTGTTACAACTTACAAGGGAGAAGGAGGGTGCATTCAATTCAGATTTTAACGTTTTAATAATTCATGGAATTTGATAAATTGTTGTTGATTTAATATTCTACGTAGAATTCATGTAGAATTGGTAGATTTCATGCAGAATCGATGTAAATTCGTTAAGTCTACGTAAAATTAAGCTTAAATCCACTAAAATCTCTTGGATTTTGGTGAGATTTCAAAAAATTAAAAATACACTGCGAAATCCAACAAAATCAACGGACTTTTAAAATCTTTGAAAGTCAATAAGTTTTTTAATACCACCAAATTTTAATAAATTGCTTATAATTCATATTGAATACCTTGATATTTTAAAAGATCATTTGAAATCCGGATTGAATATCCCCAAACCTTTTAAAATCTGAATTGAATACCATCAAATTTTAAAGGGTTATTTAAATTCTTTATTGAATACACCCAGATTTTAGGGTTATTTACATAAATACATAAGATTTTAACAACTACTTATATATATATATATATATATATATATATGGAAACTGGTCACCAGCCACAGTTGGATATTTTTTAATATCCAACCAACCCATCTTATACCATTAAAATGTTTAATCAACGGTCAGGGGGGGAAACACTTACGCTATATAATATAGCGTAATACACTGTATTATATAGCGTAATACGCTATATTATATAGCGTAAGTTTTATTTTTTAAAATCCCCATTTTACCCTTAATCACTTCTGCTCTATTATATATCACTTCCGCTCTATTATATATCTTAGCCGAGAACAACACCAATTTCAGCTCAAACAGCCTTTCATGTTTTGAAATATCATTTCAAGAGTATTCAAACTTAATCTACATCAAACTTAATCATTTGGAGATATATTTACACCATCACAAACTTAATCTATACCTATTCTTAATCTACCAATCTTAATTTATTTATCAAATTTATTCAAATTTGAAGACTTTGAAGATTTTGAAGATTGAGCTTGGAGTACCATCCCAAATTAAGATTTTGAAGATTGAGCTTCGAATTTAAGGTTAGCTTTCTATTTAATCCATGGCTTCTTTCATTTTTTTCGAAGTTAAAATCTCCTACTAAGACACCTAGTAAGATTGAGATTGAGGTAGAAAATGAAGATGTTAACGAAAGTCCACACACACCTAAAATAATAGATCTTGATGATGATAATAATGAAGATGTTAAGAATGATGATGGTGATGTTGTCTATGATGTTGATGATGGTGATGATGTTGATGATGGTGATGATGTTGATGATAATGATGATGGTGAAGATGTTAAGAATGGTGTTTCTTTGGATGATTTGAATGATGTTTACCCATGTGTTGGTCAATTATTCGATAGTTTAGATGAAGCGGAGAGGTTTTATAAAGATTATGGTAGGCGTATTGGTTTTGAAGTAATAATTAGAACTACACATAAACGTTCAAAAACTAAAAAGATTTGTTCGCGTTTGTATATATGTCGAAAGGGTGGGAGATTAGCCTCAAAATCTTTGGATGATGAAGGTGAAGTTTCGGGAAAAAAGAGAAATAGAGATTCTCTTGGTAGAACAAAGTGTGAGGCGCGAATGTATGTTGTTCATAGAGAGACATCAAAGAAGTGGGAGGTAACATTGGTTAATTTGGTACACAATCATGAGATGGTTTCACCTAGTAAGGTACATTTCATGCAAAGGCCAAGAAACATAACACCCATCATGCGAGAATTGATTATAATTTTGAGTAAGTCGGGTATTGGGCCTCAACAATCTTTGAATGTAATGGGTGAGCTTACGGGAAGCTTAGAAAATATTGGGTTTACTAGTCAAGAGATTCGGAATGTTTTGCGTGATATTAGACATCATGTATTTGATTCGAGTGATGCCAAAGAAGGTTTGAAATTACTCCAAGAATTGAAATGTAGTATTTTTGGGGAATTTTTCTATCGAGTAGATGTTGATGAGGATAATCGGGTGCGTTCCATGTTGTGGGTTGATCCAAGATCGTTAAATGCATATAAAAATTTTGGAGACGTGGTAGTATTTTACTCCACATACCGCACCAATAGGTATAGTATGCCATTTGTACCTATTACGGGGGTGAACCACCACTACCAATCCATATTGTTTGGTTTTGCACTAATAAGGGATGAGAAAGAAAGTTCTTACGTATGGGTTTTGAAGAATTGGTTGGAAGCTATAGGAAACAAGGCTCCAATCTCAATAATAACCGATCAAGATATTGCACTTGGAAATGCAATTGCCGAAGTTTTACCAAACACGAACCATCTTTATTGTACTTGACATATAAGTACTAAATTCGGGGAGAAGTTATCCGGTTTGTACACACATGAACCACATTTCAAAGAAGATTTCAACTTATGTTTGTACAAGTCAATGACGGTTGAACAATTTGAAAATAGGTGGGAAGATTTGGTTGAAAAATATAACTTGGTTGATCATGGTTGGTTGCAAGAAATGTATTATGTTCGACATAAGTGGGTTCGTGTGTACACTAAACTTCATTTCACTACCGGGATAACAACTACCTCGAGAAGTGAGTCAATGAATGCATTTTTTGACGAGTATGTAAAAGCTAGCACCGGTTTGAAAGAGTTTATAGAGAATTCACAAAAAGCATTGGAGAAACAATATCTTCGTGAGAAAGAAGCGGACTATGAAACAAAGTATAAGGAAAGGTCAAGAATAACATCATCCTCATTGGAGAATCATGCGGCATCTATTTATACAAAAGAAATGTTTAGACGTTTTCAACACGAACTTAAACAAAGTGGAGCCTATGTTGTGAATGAGAGAGCTTCCATGAGTACTATGCTATTTAAGGTGTACGAAGCACATAAGACCACGGTGGCGGAGGAAAATAGAAAAGTTTATCAAATAACCGTGGCCAATGGTATGATAAATTGTATTTGTCGGAAATTTGAAAGTTCGGGAATGATTTTTCGTCATATTATTCGATATTTGAATATGATGCAATGGACGGAGATCCCTTCAAATTTAATTAACTTGAGATGGACAATTGGAGCAAATAAAATTGTCAGGTCTATATCGTATAAACCTCCCATCGTTGGCGATATTCTTCAATATTTTTGGGGTGGAATAGAAAAGTCCACCCCAAAAAAATCAAGAAAATGTAATCTTTGCAAAGAATATGATGTTAAACATGATTCCCGAAATTGTCCAAAAAAATTAGAAAAGTCGATTCCCAAAAAGTCCAAATCAAAAAAATCAAGGAAATGTAATTCGTGATTTTACTTTTTAGTGAATTTGGTATTGATTTTGTTGGATTTGGTTAGTTGATTACATTTTTGGTTTGGTGCAATTTGAGTGAATTTTTGATTTGATTGAATTTGGTATTGGTACTGAATTTTTGATGCTTGAAGTTGATACAAGGGAAAAAAAACAAAGCAAAAAAAAATAATATCTGGTATTACGCTCTATTATAGAGCGTAGTACGCTGAGCGTAATATCAGTGGTATTTTGAAAAATAACAAAAAAGCTCTGGTATTATGCTCTATAATAGAGCGTATTACGCTCTATAATAGAGCGTAGTACGCTGAGCGTAATACCAGATCAATATTTGCCAAGTTTCCCCTGTTTTTCCCTACCCCTGAACTCAACAAACAACTAAAACCTGTTTTTTCATAATTCCAAAAAGAAACCAGGACCAATTCCAAAAAAACAAGTAAAATTCGAACAAACTCAAACTTAAATTTACAACTTAAATTTCAACATCCAATCTTTAAATTTCAACAAACTAAAATTCAAACTCAAACAAGTAATCTACAACTTAAATTTCAACATCCAATCTTTAACTTACAACCAACTAAAATTCAAACTCAAACAAGTAATCTCTAAAAATTTGAACTATTAAATTACAATCCCGCGAGTCTTGCATCATGGGAAGCCAAAGTCATATGTCGAGCTTGGTCTTTATGGAGCTCCCAACCAATACGTCGTCGGAAAATTGTGATTATGTCATCATTCCATTCGACACCACACCAATTTTGGGTATTACAAGTCAACATACAATCTATATATTTCATACCAAAAACTCCACAATCCCAAGGAGTGGTTTGCCTAGGTCGCTCAACAACATTTTCAACATCGGGGAATACGACATGTTCAAATTTGTTAGGATCCAACCGATGCAACATGAGAGGGACCAATTTTTCCTATCAAACAAATATGAATTGTCTTAGTAATGTATCAAACAATACTAACATAAATATGGACTACTAGAAATTAAAAAAAAGGAAGATAAAATATACCACAATGTAGAACTGCGTCTTGTATAGCTCTTTTAATTTCATCAAAGGAGCATCGTCCTTTAGAGGATCAAACAAAGATACTCGAAAATTGGTCAATGACCACAAGAATAGGATCCAATGACCACCAACAACAAGCGGCATGACAATATAGTCGTAATTGGTCACCATTTCACCATCCTTTATGCCATATGATTTAAAGTCCGTATCAATGACCGCCCATTCACTAGCTTTCCTTTTCGTGGGATTCTTCTTCATTGGTTTGCAATGATGAGCCTCCATCACTTGGAAGAACCACGGAGACATGAAATAATATTTGACGACACCTTCTTGATGACCAAAGAGGGTTTTTTCTCTTTTTTCAAGCAATCCCGTATAGCAATCGATTATAGTATCCTCCACTTCAAACCCCGGTCTCAAAGAAAGAATCGCTTTGGCACTACAATTGATTGGAAGATTTATAGGCTTACCACATTCCCACCAATTTTCATTGATCCAATTTATTTTATTTATCTTAATCGGCTTTACGAGGGATCCTTTCTCAAATTGGGTAGAATTAATAATTGGAGCACTAGGACCAACCATGTCCCTTGGATTTGTTGATAAACCCTAAAATGAACATGGTGAACAAATGAGTTATTAACGACTTACTAATTGACAAAGTGACATTGTGAAATTACAAATAAGAAATTATACCTCAACCGGAGCCTCTTCCAATTCGAAATGTACAGTAGGATCATCGTCGAATTGGGTTGGATTAAGAATTGGAGCACTATGACCAACCATAAAAGTTTCTTGAGTATCATAAGGATGGTCATAACTTTCATACCCCTCGAAATAATTTTCCTTCTCGGGACTAATTTCTTGAGTCTTTTTTGTCTTTCTTGCCTTTCTTTTAGGCAAACAACTCTTGAAATCGGGCCTTTCATATGTCGGGCCATATGTCTCGAGCATCAATTCATCAAATTTATTCACGAAGTTTGGCAATATTTCCTCGTGAAAAATCCCCGGCATATCTAAAGAGCAAAGCCTACTCATGTCTCGAGCGGTACATATGATCTACAATACATATGAAGCAAAGACAAAGTATAAATATAAATACAAAAATATTCAACGAAACTATCTCAAATAACATACTCCATGTTATAAAAAATACGTACCAAGTCCATTGCCTTGGCATTGTCGAACTTGTCTTTCGGTTGTTGGAATATTTTCGGATCCTTGGTTGGTTTTGAGGGCGGCAAAATCTTTAATTTGGTAACATTATAGTACCAATCCATATACTCCTCTAGAGATATGGCATTCAAAGGTGGCCCCAAAATACCAACACCATTTTGCACAAATTCATTCCAAACAACTACATATCGAGCAAAATTTAGATAATGTTGATTCACAAATGAATGTTCGGATCTCACCCTCAACATTGCCATATCTTCCGGCGGCGGTGGCGGAATGCTTAATGGAAAACCAAACTGTTTTCCCACCCTTTCCGGAAGTTGACGTTCAACATCTTCAAAAAACACAACCGGCACATGAGCTACTCCGGCTAAAAAGGCCCTCTGAAATTGGGGATTATATTTCCGATAGAAGCGAAGATATGGCCTCCAATTAACCCATTTCGCATCAAAATTATCAAACATCCCGCGATATGCATCAATATTGTGATGGACATTAAAGTACTTAGACTTTCCTGGGCCAACGGGATCAACCGCCCATGCCAAAGCCCTAGGCCATATATACCGGGTTTGAGGTGCTAGCATAGGTTGTCCCGGGCGCAACCTCTCACGTGCCCAAAGCATCAATATTGTGATGCATCCCGTAATGGACTTGCAATCCTTATGACTTGCCTCCCATAAATTCCTATATAGATAAGCAAGTGCCGCTGCACCCCAAGCATACCCATAAATTCTTGAAGTATCAATCAATAACGGAATTAATCTTGGATGAGAAACATTGTTTGATTTTGTGGGGAACAATATCGCCCCGCACAAATAAAACACATAGCCCCGTGTATATATTTCTAGAAGCGCCGGATCTTTGTTGTTCGGGCACTTGCAATACCTTTCCCTCAAAAAATTTAATTTCACGCCACCTCTAGTCCAAGCTTCATCACTTTCCCTTTCCTCAAGTGAGAGCGTCGGATCCGGCCAATGACGTAACCAAAGATTTTTTACGTCAATTGTTTCACTCAAAGTTACCGCCTCTCCAACAACCGGAAGCCCCGTTAACATGTACACATCTTCAAGTGTCACCGTCATCTCCCCGAAAGTAAAGTGGAATGTGTTGGTTTCCGACCTCCAACGCTTCACTAATGACGTAATTAAAGTGACATCATTTTGAATAACGGCTCTCGGATTAGCAAACATTCCGAAGCCCCAATGTTCTAAAAGACGAACTTGATATGGCTCTAATTCCCATTCACCAAGCAACGAGGTACTTTGACGGATTGTAAGTCTATCTCGATGATCCCCAACCCATATTCTACTACTAATATGGTTATATTGGTCGGTAAGGAGAGAACGATCAACCGGACCACAAAAATCTTCCATCTAAAATCCAATACATACAAAAAACTTTAATCCGAAAAAAAATCCGAACTACACAAATTCACAAATTCAAACTTTAATATAGCGTAAGCTTAAACCGGCACGTGGCAACACGTGGCAGATTGTGGGATAAAAAAGTAAAAAGGTTTACGCTGTATAATACAGCGTAGTACGCTGTATAATATAGCGTAAACCTTTACATCCCAGCCGTCCATATTTTCACAGTGGATGGTTATAGATGGGTTGGATCAATATTCAAAAATATCCAACTGTGGTTGTGGAAGAGGACCCTATATATGTATATATATATATTAGATTCCAAAAAAGTGGTCAAAAATGCTAAAAAATGCATATTTTCGAAAACTGGAAAAAAATTCAGTTTTCAGTTGCAACCTTTGCAACCTCATTTGCAACCTCATTTGCAACTTCAGGGCGGCGCTAGCCGTGTGACTTTGCAACCTTTGCGACCTCATTTGCAACTTCATTTGCAACCTAGGACGGCGCCAGCCGTGTGCCTTTCAACTGAGGTTGCAAAGGAGGTTGCAAAGGTTGCAAAGGTTGCAAAAGATGTTGCAAAGGCACACGGCTGGCGCCGCCCTAAGGTTGCAAATGAGGTTGCAAAGGTTGCAAAGGAGGTTGCAAAGGTTGCAAAAGAGGTTGCAAAAGCACATGGCTGGCGCCGCCCTGAGGTTGCAAATGAGGTTGCAAAGGTTGCAAATGAAAACTGAATTTTTTTCCAGTTTTCGAAAATATGCATTTTTTAGCATTTTTGACTATATATATATATATATATATATATATATATATATATATATATATATTAGATTCCAAAAAAGTAGTCGAAAATGACATCTGAACCCCAGAACTTGAAATCAGAAATTTGAAAACTGGAAGTTGCAAATGAGGTTGCAAAGGTTGCAACTGAGGAAGGTAGTATTTTTGGAATATTGAAAACAAGGTCGGTATTTTTAGAATTTTAGAAAGGTTGGTAGTATATATTTAAAAATCTAATAGTTGATATGGGTAGTTTTAAACTTATCCCCAGATTTTAATGAATTTTTTAAAATCATGATTGAATTCCTACAGAATCTAGATTGAATACACCTCTTGTCATAGGGGGTGTTTGAAATAACTTTTTTTTTAGAATAGTCAACTTATTTTAAGGTAAAGTTAGAGATTCCTAACATTCAAACTTATTTTCCAACTTATTTTTGTAACTTATTGAATCTCAAACAAAAATTAAATACTTGTATAAAAAAATTTATCAAAATATAAAATTTTTACTCGAAAATAAGTCCATAAATCATTACAAAAAGTTTTGCCAAACGGGCACATAGTATTTTGTAATATCGACTGTAGCATGCAACTCGTGATATTTAAGCTAAATATAACCGACAAATAATTTATATATATACTCCCTCCGTCCCAGCCAGTTCTTTACATGGCGGCTGGGCACGGAGGTCAAGGATAGTGGGTGTAAAGTGGGTGTAATATTGTTAAAATAAACGAGATAGTGGGTGTAATAGTGATTTTATTGTTAAAATAAGTGAAGTAGTGGGTGTAATAGTGATTTTATTGTTAAAATAAGTTAAGTAGTGGGTGAAATAGTGTAAAGTATTGTTAAAATAAGTGAAGTAGTGGGTGTAATAGTGTTAAAACTTACTATTTTGGGTAATGTAAAGAAATGGTGGGACGGCCCAAAAAGGAAATTGTAAAGAAATGGATGGGACAGAGGGAGTATTTCATAATAATAATATAAATAAAAGAGAAAAAAGTAGATTAAATATATCCACCTGAACAGAGGCAAGTGGTACACCTAAAAGCAGCTATTAAATGAGAACCCTTATGAGCTAGACCCTATTTTTACAAGATATTTGTTGAATTTATTCACGAAGGAAACGACTACATTGATTATGAACTGATAGTACTTGCTTCTTGAATAAATGAGAGACGACCCACAACGTCAATGTACATTGACTGTACAAAACTAACTGCCAGTCCCAGTTTCATATCTTCGCAGATCTTGTCTTCCTAACCAACTTGCTTTCTATCTCAAACATCACTTCATTTTGGTAAGATCTCCAAAGATTTAGGACCAGGAGCGGAACTACAGAATTACCATGAATTTAGTTGAGCCTTTTAGTTCAAGAGTATAATCGAGTCGAATATTATCAATCTCCAACTTGAATTTGTGTATACAAAATTGCAAAGGAAAATAACAATGTTCCCAAATTTATTTATTCCCAAATATCACGTTTGAGAATGTCACGTTAGCCATGCCACAACATTCGGGAATTTAATTTGAAAAACAATTTCAAAATATGTAACATTATTCTATTCTATTCGATTTTAAAATAGAATTCAAATTTTGCATCACTTACAAAATACTAATAATAATAGAATTCTGACAAATCAATAATGTGATAGGAGATACTTCCAACTCTGAGCCAAATGAGTTTCTTGGAGAGTTTATGTTCCAAATCAAACCACCGACGCTTAGGAAATTCATATGATACAAATTGATCGTGGACATAGATTGATGTTTGACGCAAAAGAAAAAGATAATGCTAACAAAAACGAAACACTCGATATGTACTCTTACTGTTCCTAAAAAGATTGACATACTTTCTTTTTGGGAAGTTCAAAAATTAATAAACCTATTATACATTATATTTTTTAACATTATTTTTCATTGTTATCCCCACAGCCCCCATTGTTATCCCCACAGCCCCACTATTTCTCCATTTTATAATTTTTTTTATACTATTACACCAACTACTTTCCTCCACTATCTCACATTTATTATTAAATATTAATATATTCCATCACTTTATCCACTTTTCAATTAATTTTACTCTTTTTTACGGAATACTACATTTTCTTAATTTTCGTGAAAATCAAATAAGTTCAAACAATTCGGAACGGAGGGAGTATTTGTCACAGGGATAGTTACTGTTGGCCAAGGTGGGGTGACCACCGGGGAGGGGGTGGTAGGGACAACAATCACAAGTAAAGTTGATTTATCTATTGGTCCACTTACTTGCAACATTAACAATTTCAAGCACATACACTCTTGTCGGACCACCTCACTTTCCTCTATATCTTACCATTTCGATCTTATGGCGTGCATCTAAATTTGTACCTTGAATTAACAGCTCTTTCCATATATTTATAATCTTCTCTTTCGGTGACGGAATCAGTGAACAATATTTTTTGTGAAAATTTACTCTAAAACTCCGTTTAAGTTCGACCACTTAAGAAAAAGGAAAAAATCATCTTTGTGTTGAACATTAAAAATAGTAGATTTTTAGTTTAATTCCTGATTAATACAATCAACTACGTAAATTTGGAACATGATGAAATAGTTTATAAGAATTTTTCTTTATCATTTCAAAATTTGGATTCGATTTCTATTCTTCTTAAAATTTATTAAAAAATAATTACTATTTTGTAGACATATAAGCTCAATAAAAAGAATTGTGTACATTTTATTTATGGGCAACCAACCCTGCGGCACATAATTATTAAGCTAATTTTACATAAGATACACCAAACGTATGATTAAGAGTGACCTTACCATGAACCTTATTGTAAACTACAATTATATAAAAATCATGGTGTCGGACTATCACTAAGTAACATGAATTATTTTATTATTATTTTCTATTCACGTCTAATCTCATCTTTACATTGACAACAACTTGTTTCTTTAATGATTTATATAATTTGTTCTGTAATTATTGTGTTAGTTAGATTCCTTGGTTAATTTGTTTAACATTTCATGAATTTAATAGTTCCGATTTGTGTGGTGGCAAAGTGCAATGGATGGATAGAGAAGAATAATTCTTAAAGCAAGCTTCTTATTTTGTTTGCCTTTTAGATCGATTTATATATAAATATGTGATCTTTGTCTTGTTTTGAATTTTATAGAAATGGGATTAGGCTGCCATGGGGTTGAGTACAATTGATTAAATTAGTGGTTGATAATCATGTTTATTGAGTTCAAAATTTTTAATTAGTATAATTCCATGCCATGTTTTCAACTTTATTCAATTTGTTTCCCACTTCAGAATTAATTTGATTGTGACGTTTGCTTTACTTATTTTGTACGGAGTATAATACTGCAGGCATGATTATTAAGAGTTTAAGAAAGGACATGTAAATATGGTTTCGTTGTGGTTTCGGTTTTTATATTAAAAATAAAGAATATTTAATTTTGGTTTCAATTTTATCGTAAAATCGTATTGATGTTATTTTTCCTAATTTTAAGTACAAACTGAACATTTATTTTTCGGGTTAATTATCAAACCAGTTACTGATTGGAGCCAAATATATCAAGTAGGTCACTTATTGTAAAATTGACTCATTTAAGTCACTTATTAGGAAATTTGTATCAGTCCGTTAATAGATTATTAATTGAAAATTGTAAAAGTTATCTAACAATGAAACAGAGCATGCATTTGTGTAGAGCATCATGTGGGATTCATTTTGGTTACTAGAATATCAAAATCGGAGTTCAATAACACATTCAAAAGTGCTTTAATTCTCAAGAACATCTCAAGAACAGCAAAAACATATTTTTGCAGAATTTACCCAACAATGAATCTTAGGTTGGTTTTGTATAGTATAGTATGTGGGATTCCGTTTGGTTACTCAAACTCATGATTTGGAGGTCAATAACATTTCCAAAACAATTTCTATTTATATTCAATTAACGAACTGATACAAATTTCCTAATAAGTAACTTAAATGAGTTAATTTTGCAATAAGAGATCTACTTGATATATTTGACTCCAATCAGTGACTATTTTGATAATTAACCCTTTATTTTTTCATCATCTGAGTGAAGAATTTGAGACATGTTCATTTTCGTATTTTATTTAATTTTTTGAAAAAATCAATCAAACCGAAATGAAGGGGGAAAAATGTTATGGCAGATTGATACATCTAACAAATACAGCGCTTGCAACGAAAATATCTAAAAACAACTAAAAGGTGGTTTGTGAAAAAATGTCCAACTTCAATCCTCAACCACTGTTCATTACCCGGGAGGAGAAAGTTATACAAATAAAAAATAAAGTAAATTATAAAATGATAATCATATTTTACATCAAATTTTTAGAAAGTGATCAAATTTTGAAATTCATAAATTAATGATCAAATTATATTTTCGCTTTTTCAAAAATGGCTCATATTAATTTATGAACCTGAAAGGGAATCATTCTTTAAAAAGTAGAAATAAAATCTAGTAATTTTTTAAATTTTTTTTTTTAGCAGAAATCACTCTTTTAAAACATTAAAATTAAAATTAATGTTAATCATTAATTTCCAAAATTGAAAATTAAATCATATTCTTAAAATTCGATATAAAATATAAGATATCACTTTATAATTTGCTCAGAATATAGTTATATGGATAAGAATCTCCGCCGACAGTGGGTTTTGTTGGTTTTGCGACATGTTACAAAGAGAATTTCACTTTCCTGTTTCAGTCAAAACTTTAGCTTAAAAAAATAGATGTAGGACAATGAGTGCTATGCTAAGCAAATACTTACGTATTATTTTTAAATAGGTTTCGTAACATGATTTTACATATTTTTACGAAATCTCTTGTGGTGAAATTGAATATATTGACGGTTCTTGTTGAGCTAACAGTTTTGAAATTTGTTGATGACACATTTCTATTTCTGAAGTCTTGGTTGTAAATAAATCTGGTTATTTTTTATTGTTTCTTTTGAGATTATATTGAGTAATGCTACGGCCACCAAATTGGGTACCAAATTTTGATACCAAATGATGTGGCACTAATTAGTTGGCATTTTGTGATATTTTAATTGGATGGCCCTGGCGGGCCCATTATTATTATAACCAATCAAATTAATGCCATGTCATTTGGTGTCAAAATTTGGGAACTAATTTGGTGGCTGTAGCATTTTTCTATTTACAATATATGCAAATTTTAGAAATTTATTTCACAAGTCAAATAACAAGGAGTATACAGTATTATTACAGTAGCAATTAATGAGATGAGGACCTTGGAGCAAACTGACACAAAAGATTAGTTGATCTATCAAACTACAACAGGAGTGGTCATCTGGGAAATTCAGAGTTCACAAGCAGATATCATGTCGAGATTCGTTACAAGACCGAATAACCCAAAGATTGCTATTATCTTTGATTTCGATTGGCCTGTAATCAAATCTGTAATGAAACAAACTAAAGGTAGCACAATGCATCATTTCTAAGAACATGTCATATCGAACACAATAATATTACTATGCAAGTATGTACGCAGCAGATTCTTTCTGCTGGTTATTAAGTTATTACCATCCACGTCTACTACACATCATTTGTTAGATTTTAGAGTAGCTTTGAAACACATGCATTTTGAAACATGATGGCTTTTGTTAAGTAACCAGTCGCTCTACCAAGATCTTCTGAGTCTGTCGGCAACCTGAGCTCTAATACCATGTTAAGTAACCAATCGCTCTAAAACCTCGAGGTGTTAGAGGAAGGTTTTACCAGGAGCATATATTAATATTGTAACAGCTTTAGAGTTAGAGACACTAAAAATAGGGAAATGTTATTTCCAAAGCTGTTTTTTTATTTCCAGAGCAACATTTGTAGCATATGCCTCCTACATTCACAAAGTGTTGCGTATTGTGATAAAATATGCTACAAATAGCTCTGGAAATTAAAAAATGGCTCTGGAAATAACATTTCCCTAAAAATATAAGGTAATTTCGAGTAAACACTAAAAAAAGGCCGAAAAATAAAGGAAGGAAAAAGAGTCGACAGGGAATCTGAGTTCCTGTGAGTCTGTGACTGAGTGAAAAAGCTTGGGTTCTCTTATCATTTATTAGAATTGGCAGGAAATCCCTCAAACAGTTCTGGCTTTAAGGACACTGCAAAAAAAAGGTGAGAAAGATATATATTGGCAACTAAATGCAGAGCATCATATGATAATTAGTATTGTAGATATGCAAAAGCCTAGTCAGCAGCGATAATCTGTATGAACTGTGAATGAAGAAAAGGATTTAGCATGGCAATTTAGTTAGCATACTTAGACTAATTAATTGCTAATGCTCTGCATATTGTATAAGCACGGTTTGATGTGAACTAGTATGATTGAGGTTTTGGTATATTGGAGAAAAAGACTTTCACAGTAGAGTAAGATTAAGATCTGCAGCATACAGAATCAAGCCTTCTAGCTTAAAGCAATGTAGCCAAAAGTGCCTGCAAGTAGTATTTGTTGTAACAGGAGGAATCTGATTAAAGCAATGTAACGAAAAGTGTCTGCAAGTAAGGTTTGTCACCAAAGTCCGCGACAAACGCTTCCACCTTGGATCCTAAATAAATGTTACTGCTTGATACATGATGGTGAACCATAGGCAGAGGTCAGTCGCCATGCGTATAATATAATGACAATTGACAGTTACCTTTAACAACAACAGTGAATGCTTCAGCATCGACGTCTCTCAATCCACAAAATGAGCTTCCATTTTTCATGCCATAATGTTTCACAACATTCTTAAGCACTTATCTGTACTTGCTCCTTGGCTTCTATTCGGTGAAGCTTTATGTCAGCCACTACTTGCCTATTTAACAATCTCGCTTGATGTACACTGTCATAGTTAACAGTTCCAATGCAAAATCTAAAATCTAAGTCAATTGTTGCTTCGATGATGCCATCTGCCATATAGATTTTATGATGAGAGTTTGAGAAACACCAAGTGCCGGAAATTCGCAAGTTTCTTATGCAGGGACTCTCTTAAGTTGTTACTATCACAAGCCAAATCCATCAGAGAACAATCCAAGTTCATTTAGGATGTTTCTGCTTAGCAGATTCTTGGAGATCGAGGTCTATATGTTGCAACTTACAGTATCTAAAAATTGGTATTGTTTCCTGAAAGTTGGTATGACTTTGAAATAGGCATACTATTGGATAGCTTTGGTAATCTCTGGTGGTAGAAACCATTAAAGTGATTCGAGGACAGGTTAGGAGAGGTCAGACTACTCAGTTTACCAATGAAGAGAGGAATTGCCCCAACAAGCTCCTAATATGTGATTAGTGCAGAAAATTTAAAAAAATGGATTTATTCAGTTTGTTACTTCCAGTTTCCAGGTATGTTATCCTCATTAAACGACATAAAAATGAAGCGATTAAAATATGTTTTCCTAGATTAAAAAAATAAAAAAATACAAACAGAATTCTCACCCTAAACCAAAAGCATTTGTATGATTTAATCTGACTCTTCTAAATCTTGCTTAGAACTAGTACCAAGGGTTCATTCCTCCTGAACCGAGGAACCTGAATAATACTCTAAGTTTAGGCTTAAATGGTGCTAAACTTCATGGTTCAACTTCAACCCCTTCATCTTTATATCATTCAATAATTATAATATATTTGGAAACAACAAGTTAAATAAATCCATTTCTGACACTTGTGCATTCAACTTAATTGCTATGACAACACTGTGTTAGAACCTTGAGAGAGCTATATCTCTAAAAACTTATTCCAGGGGAGGAGAAAGTTGCCTTATCAGTTCCGCAGTGTAGTGCGAAAACCTGAAGATAAATCTTCATCTGTATGCAAATTTCTAGATTGCTAGTAAGTGCTCACCTCAAACACCTACATAGTTATTGCTTAAGACTAGACTAGATTTCATCAGACCATCAAAACAAGATACTTTCAGCACCATTCACCATATTTCCAGTATGGCACATTGGTAGATGTCAATAAAGCTCAGAAAATACTTTTTTTCATCCATACTTCATGATTCATAAAATTATGTAAATATTGGAAGATGGAGAGGGATGGAATAACAGAAAAATGGGATGAGATAAGATCGAGAAAGATTTTTTCACCAATATTAACATGTTTGAATGATCTCTAGATACGAGAGGAAAAACAATAAGTTTCGGTCAATTTTATTGGCTAGAAAATCATTTGCATAATCCCATGATCAGACAGACTTCCTGACTTGATAAATACTTTTACCTAAGAAAATGAATATATTAGACGAAAACCGGACGTACGCACTTCTCCTTTGCAAGTTAGTATTCTCTTACAAAATCGGAAAGCGTCGTTTCCCATGATGTGTGTCCAATCCGAGTGACAAAGAAGAGATGAATGGAAGTTATGTGCGACAATTTTAACACAATTGTTTTTTGTTTTTTTCAATTTATGATTCTCCCTTAAGAAAAGAAAGGCTCCAATATCATCTTCTGCCCAACATTCATGGTCATACTCGCCTTACTAAAAGAACAGCATCAACAAACTGACTTGCACAAGACCTATCATGTTTAGATAACCATAACGGCCAACAATTTTCTCACAACGATTTGGAAGTTTCATAGAAAAAAATTCCTAAAGTATCTAATACACAAATACCAGCTTCCAGAAAATAAAAAGCAAGCATAATGATGTTTGAATGAAGATCGGGTACAGTAATACACCAACAGCTTCAGAGAATAGGTTGAAGTTGAACTAATAAATATATCTTAAATGTAGATCCATGTATAAGTAAATTTGACATGAAACTTCTCATGGATGATTATCAAAGATTCCATGCCAATAACTAGACTTGAAAGTTGAAACCAGGATCGTCATTAATGATTTAGCATTCTTGTCAGCCTTTATCTGGGGATTAAAGTGTGTAAGGGATTTATCAATAAGTTCAGATGTTATCCTACTAAAGCAGTGTGTAAAAATGAGCCAAAGCGGACGCTTAATCAAAAGAGGCCAGATTGACCTTGGTCAGTAACTTACTGCTACGAATCAATCTCAGGCTCAATCCAGAAAATGCTCCAACTTTGACAGGGTTTGAGCTTTAATTTGTCATGAAATAATCATGGGAGCAGAGGTGCTGAATTGGGAGCCGTGGTGGTGGTGGTAGAAATTAGGGAAATATCTATATATGAGAAGTGGAATGCTTTCGAAAGGATGAAGACGAAAGAGTATCATATATGCAGCCACTCTGGGTTGCGGTTTGTAGCATAATTCTTCTTCACGCAGCCACCCTGGGTTCCGGTTTGTAGCATAATCTGGCACATGTTCTAGGCTTACTAATAAGTTCAAAAAATAAATATGAAAGGGTGAAAATCATCATGATCAAATTCAGTGGCTCGTATATCAATTCTTAAATCTTTTTTTCTTTTTATCAAAATGGGATCAGGGGGCGTAGATTAAACATTTTGATCCAGTGGCTCGAAAATTATTGTCCCTGTTTTCTAACATGAAAAACTAGTAATATCTGAAGATTATCAAGCACAAAGACTGAAAGAAACTTAACAATTGATATCCATAGATACCAAATTTGCAAATACATTTTAATTGTTGCTCTATCAAATACATAGCCTGATACCAACACATGCATACATCATTAGATTAAAGATTCCAGAATCACATTACAAACACAGAAAGAAACAAAAAAGTGCAGCTAATTTCTTAAATTCCATTGATTGTAATCAGTCTTTCATCTGTTCACAATATCTCTTCTTAAAGTAAATCTTTCAAGAATAACATAATGTACTTGATTTGCATGCGAAAACAGTACTATAGTACTGTTAGTGTTGCCAGGCAACACAGCTTATCTACAGTTATCCATATGACTCTAGCTGAACATGTTCAAACTTTACATTACATGTTCATATTTAAAATTGAAACGTAAGAGAATGATCAGTTAAATTAGGATTCTTGAGAAGTACCAATACATACGATAAGCATGAAATGATTTGCGGTATGAGATTGCATACCTTTTAGCAGAATACCATTAATGCTTAAGAATCTTCCTGCAACATAACCTACACAATATATATCCATCTTCTAGCAATTAAGTTCAAAAATGACCAAATTAAAGGTGTAGAAAATAGTTCTCACTGATTTATCTATTTTAATAATTGCATATTAATAGTCATGGGCAATTTTTTTTTGATATGATTTGATTGGTTGGAAATCATCATTTTTCTTGTAGTGTTCGAATATATAAAAATGAGTAGTTTGGTACTGAATCGAGTCAAATCTAATGAAATGCGAACATTAATATTGAATTCAAATTAGTTTTGAGCAAAATATTAAAATATTAATTTAAATTTGGACCAAAATCCGAATGAATAATTATAACTTCGAACCGACCAATGATCATACTATTATTCATACACAATCGACTCGTTTTTATCCTTACAATTTGACAATCTATTGTAGTTAAAACACATTCGAACAATTGGTCATGTTCATTTAATCCATAATAATGAATTTTAATATTGAAATACATTTATGGGTTTCATGTGCATGAGCATGACCATGTTAGAACCCCGAGAATAGAAAAAATGAATACAAATTTTAAGAGCATTTCTGTAAATTATTGATAAAAAATTTAGATTTATAAAACTGCCCCTGCGGGGTCCCCTTATTTTATAAGCAATATTCTTATAACCTCAGTGGAGATCCCTGAGATTGTCATAGTCCCAGTTTTCTCGTACATTGATATGGATTAAAGTAATATTTTTTTAAGAAGACTTAAGAAATTTCAATGGTCCCCCTGTAACAAAAACATTCAAAATTGAGCCTAAAGCAGATCACTTGTAAGTTGTAACTAAAAATTTGGTTCCTGATGAATCGAGTTATGATTTGGTCCAAATAAAGTGGGTACCAGGAAAGTAAAAAAGAAAGCTAAGCGAATCAAGAAGCAAAATGTAAAGGTGTGTCCTTTATGATAATGGGATGGGAATTTGTTCCATCAAACACTATGCATTGTAATATTCGTTTTTACTTTCTTTTTTGGACTGGAAATGGAACAGAATATTTTAAAGCTGTTTCACCTGACCCATCCCTTTTTTCATCTTAAAAAGACAAAAGGAGAGAGACGCTAATTAAGTTATTTTAGCATGTAATCATATAATTAGGCTCAAATTAAACATCCATTGTACTATTTTTGTGTGTACCATACATCCAATGTCAAAAAAATGCTGGTACAAATATATCGTACAAAGATTGTTTAATATTGGTATTATCGAATTTTCTAGTGTGTATCTCAGGACACGTGCTAAGAATCTATACTAACTTATGGCCCGTTTGGCTCACCTTATAAGATTAACTTATAAACTTATTTTTGGGTAAAAATTTTATATTTTGATAAAAAAAATTTATACAAGTATTTAATGTATGTTTGAGATTTAATAAGTTGCAAAAATAAGTTGAAAAATAAGTTGTAAAGTTAGGAATCTCTAACTTTGTCTTAAAATAAGTTACTTATTCTGGAAAAAAGTTCCCCCAAACACCCCCTTAGTTGTCAAATTTTGATTGGTGGGAATTTTATTAATAATGATAAACTCCCTCCATTCACTTATCGAACCTCTTAGTAGGCGTCATTGGGCACACACTAGACAAATCCTACTATCATTACTTATGGAAAAATGGTACATTCTTCCTTCAAATTAAAGACATTTTATTCTTCACTTCAAATTAAAGATATTTTCTTACAAGAGAGCTGATATACGCATATTTTAGTGTTATATATCATTAGTTTGAAATCAGATCAAACAGTTCTTATATATATATATATTCAACTTTTAGTTATCATTATGTAGAAAAAGAGTAACTTGATTTCAATATCAACAAAGATGGACACTATTTATCGAATTTTTTTTTAAAGATAATCCACATATCAACTTATTTTATTAATCATCATACATGGAAGAACAATAATAATTAATGTAATATAATGGCGTTCCAGCGGAATACAAATATTTATACAATAATATGTGATTGAATTAAACTTTTCTATACAATTTGCAGGCGTAATTAATACTTATAAATCACCTCCTTCCGAACTTGTTAATCACCTCCTTAATCGTGATCTTTGCTGTCTGAACATAAATCCCACGTACCTGATCGATGCGTCAAAAATTAAATAGAAACATCATGCAAACACCCATCTGTGTATGAATAAATTTAATAGAGAAAAACCTAGATGCATGTACATATATATATCTGTTTCGAAGCCGACTGAAACTGGTTTAACAGTACTTGGTCATACAGATACAGACATATGTGCACAGTTTATTTGTTTAAAAAATCTTTGTTCATCAGCTACTCGTATAGTATATCATCTGCATATGCATGTGTACAAACATCTTCGTTGCTGTTCCAAGTGATTCGACGGTCGGTAGACTGAAAATACAAGGGACGAAATGCACCCATGATTTACACATATATATACACATACATACATAATTAATCTTGTCCATATTAGCTTTCCACATATATGCATATATACATTAATCATTAAACTCAATTGAAGAGCAAACAAAACTAGAAAACTTGGAAAAATCAAAAAAAGGGAAGTGGATCAACGCATATATATATGTGTAGGTCATATAAAAAATAACATACACAGTTTATACACACGACTAGAACAAATAAGAGAATTAAGAGAGTGTGAAGGAGGAGGAAGAAGCTAGATAGGAGAAAACTTGTAAGATATGGGGCATGCTTGGCTCACGGTACGCCACCCGCCAAAGGCAACCTCTAAACCAGATTGGTCTCTACGTGTGGCATACAGGGAGCCAGGCATGCTAAGTTTTCCTCCCTCTTTTCTTCATCCTCTCTCCATCTACTTATATTTCAGATATTATTGTAACTAAAAATTAATACTATATATGAATGGTTCAGGATCGGCTAGCACAATGGTAAAGAATAGGAATATTGATGAAGATTTTTTCTTAATTCATGTGTATCAGGCTTTGATTTGATTCTAAAAGAGATCAATTACATACATTTATGAATAGAGGAAGGTTTGTATATAAGGAGAGAGAAGGAGAGAATAGAGAATGAGATGATGGACTATTGATGAAGACTTGCAATTTATAGAGCAAGGCTAGGCCGTGACTTACTATTCTACGTAGGGTTTTATTATCCTTGATTCTATACGCTCCCTCAGTCTTCTTACCATGTTAAACATATTTTCTAACTTTGTCTGATAATAATCACTTTATTATTATCGATTAAAATATTTTATCCTATTAACTCATTCCCTAGAAAAACATTTATGATTTTCTTTTTTCTTTTTGGAAAGTTTTCTCTTGAGGATCAAACAAGAAAATGATATATATCAAATAAATGTCCGATTCTAATTCTCGAATATTAAATTGTTAAAATATTAATATTGGTTATTGAGATGGATCCTTGTACATACATATAAATTTCAGGAATGTGTTATTCGAAAACATTTTAGCCATCCCTTGTGGAAGCATCAAAATATTTTAAAATGTCAAGATGTCGTTATTTTCGAAAAAAAATTACTTCGTTTTACATTTGCACGTAAATCTAAAAGTTTAAATATCCGTCTTCAATTTTTTACTAAATTTTAGACTAGAATCTAAAATTAGGCTAAGATCATGGAATAAATAAAAGAAGAATTTATCTAATGTATATTTAAAAAGTTTAATTGATAATTTTTGATTAATTTATTTTCATTAATAATAACGATCCTCAACCAACTAAAATTTACTAATAGACTTCTCTTATAATCAGTACAGGTGCAACCCTTCTCTTTCTTCATCTTTTATAGTGAGAAATGTCCCTGTCCTACTGTTACTTTCCATATGAAATTGGCGTCATAGTTTCTAAATAAGATGAAGCCTCGTGATCTTCGGATAGATATGCGTACAATATATATATTGATAAATGCAGATATAGATTGTTTTCCAGCAAAGCATGCAGACAGATTTGAAGGGTTTGTAACTTTTCCTTTTATATTCATTCATCACTAACGAAAAAGAGAAGACTGCTTTTCACTCTCAAGCACTTTGTCAGGATTGATTCGAGATTTGTAGATTTTTCTGATTCTCCCTCCCACCCCCCTTATCACTTTATTTCACACCTTTCTTATATTTTTAAGTTTGTTTATTTCTCACTTTATCTTTTTTGTTAACTACTTGCAAAGAGCCAAATACTTTATACATGTTCTTGGTCAATATTTTTCAAACTTTATTGTAACACTCATTTTAACTTAATTATTACTCCTTATAAGTTATAACACTCATTTTAACTTAATTTATACTCCTTATGTCCTCCGGATATATCTCATTAAAATGGTCCATCTTTGGTTAATAGGAAGGGTGATGGAACAGCTACATTGAAAAAAAAAACAGTTGATATAAGTATATTATGTTAATGAATTTGATATATTCAGAAAATGGTATATGTTTTGATAATCTTTAGTATTTAACTTGAGAAGATCAAACATTAAATTTCTTTTTAAAGAATAGATAACTTTTTTTGAGGATAACCTCATTATAACATCATCTAAGATTTTAATAATTTTGTTTAAAAAAATTAATGATAATTTTGTAAATCTAAATATACGAGTTTATCTAGTGTAATAATACATAAACCTCTTTTAATCTTAAGTAATTACCTATAATTATGTGAGACTATCCTCAAAAATATCAATCTCAAGAGCATCAAGTGCTTTAAAGAAAACCCAAAAAATGTATATATTACATGTGTGACATGCAGAGAAATGTTAGGGAATTAAAAAAATGTTTCCAATTTTTTTCCAAATATTACATGTATGTTTGATTGTCATTAATTGGTTGATATAATAATTAATATGATGGATTCTCCATATATTCATATGAATTATCTAATTAAAATTATTCATTTTACCAACTCAATGTTTATTACATTATTTTAAAAATATCTTTGAAAAATTATTTTGATTTTCTAACATTGTAAATTAGTAAGTAAACTCCTTATTTCATGGATATATCCGCATGCACTTTGTAAGATCTTAAATATTGTTATTTGTATCGTTTTATGTGATTGACAACTTGACATTGTAATAACCACGACCCTTAACAACCATTTCTCTCTTGTGTGTTAAAAGAAAAAACAATCATTTCTCTCTTCTGTACCTATGAACCTCCGTCTTTTTTTACTCCACAAATATCTCTTAGCTAGCAAGTTTTTTCTCTAATTTTTTTAATAAATAAATATATATATCTTCCAAATAATTGAATAAGTATTTTTGTTTTAATTAAGGATGAAGGAAGAAGTTCAGACGAATCATGGAATTATGGGAGTAATTAAATCTACAAATCAAACATTTAGATAAAAATGTTGGTAATCTTTTCACATCACGCGAGTCTCAAAATACTTATTTCTCGGTCCAATGCTTTCTCAAATAAAAATCACAGGGTCACATCCCCACCGATTACTCTTAGTTGTAAATTGTAATTTCCACACAAAAGTTTAATTAAAGTGAACGATTTAACAAAGAAAAAGAAACACATCGCACATATCATTAAATTATTTCATAAAAAAAATTAGATAAGGGTAGTGTTACATTCCATAAATTTGTTTATATCTTTTTTGGAAATGATTTGTATAGAGGGTATGCAAACATTGACAAGTTTTAATTCTGATAATTAATGCTAATTTAAGAAAATTTATCTAATTATAATCCATTAAAGTAATGCACATAATATTAAAAAGAATTTTCAAAATGAATTTATCTGTGACAATTTTTTAGGTAAAATGTTACTTGGGCATCACTCCTTTCATTAAAGTGTCTGATCTATAGAGTCCCGTTTGAGAAATCTTATTTTTTCAGAAATAAATTACTTATTTTAAAAAAAAATACGTAAATATGTACTTTTTTATGAAAGAAGTAACTTTTTTTACAAGTTAATGATTGTTAAACTTCTCATACATATTTTTTTTCTAAAAAATACATATATAAATATGACAAAAAATTCAAAATAAATAACTTATAAACTGTAATTAAGAGTTATCAACTAAACAGGCACGATATATATATAGGATCTTGTTCTAATAAAAACTAACTTAGAATAGAAACTAGAAACTAAACCTAAATTAAATATTTCAAGCTAATCTAATGACCAAAATAGGGGTACCCCAATACAAAAAACGTATAAAATTATTAGCTCTATTCAACAAAAAAAAATAAAGAAAAATAAAAAAAAGTTATTGTTCACGTGATGACGTGGCACGTGAACAGTAACTTTTTTATTATTTTTTATATATTTTTGTTGAATAGAGGCAAGAATTTTAAAAGTTTTTTGTGAAGGTGTCCCTAACAGGGCCATTAAAATAAATGAAATATAATTTATTTAGCGAATGTTTCTAGTTTCTATTCTAAGATTGGTTTCTCTTTAAACGCTAGCCTATATATATATATATATATATATATATATATATATATATATATATATATATATATATATATATATATATATATAGGGTGTGGCTCAAAAGAGAACTCTTTTTTGAAGAAAACTAAGGTACTAATCCTAACCATTGGATGTATTATAATCAATGGCCCCGCCAGGAGCACACACACACTAATCAAATACACCCTCACACACACAATCCCACCTAATCCCCTCCGTAGAGTCCCACTCTATGGAGAACCATCTTACGTGGAGAACCGTGGAGAACCACTTAAAATGCATTAAAATTGTCCTTTATATAAGGCCCATGGCGGGGCCCCTTTACAAAAAAGTCTTATAATTCTACCCTCTATCCATTTGTCAAAGAAAAAAAAAGAAAAAAAAATTCACTGTTCACGTGATGACGTGGCAGTGGATTTCACTGGTTAACGGTGCTTCGCACCTTCTTGTACGGCGCTTCGCGCCTTTATCATTCTAAAGTTGTAAGGAATGGCAATCAATGGTAAAGGCAATAGACGATTGACGGGTGTGTCGAGAGCCTTCGGCCCTCATGACTAACTAACTCATCCGTTTACTGTCTTAAATGCTTCGCATTTCCACGACAAGTTTTTTTTTTTTTTTTTTTTATGGATAGAGCCAATTATTTTAAGCATTTTTTGTGAAGGTACCTTTGGCGGGGTCCTTATATATAAAGCAATTTTAATGCATTTTAAGTGGTTCTCCACTGTTCTCCACGTAACATGGTTCTCCATGGAACAACGGCCTATATATATATATATATATATATATATTTGGTAATCGATTACTTATTTCTTGGTCGGATGCTTTGTCGAATAGAATAGTCATAGGGCCACATTTTCATTAATCACTGTCAGTTGTAAACATGTTTGTAAAAAATGGCTAATGGTATAAATCGGTTGAGATACCGATTTAAGATTAATTATAATTGGGGATTAATCGAAAGGATTAATTGAAATATTAATTGGATATTATAATAATATTTAATATATTAATCTACTTTACAATTAAACATATCATTTTAAATAAATTCACAGGATTAATCGGATTTCAAAAATCGAATCGGTTAATTATTTTATAAAGAATTAATCGGCTAAATCGGAAATTTTTATAAATATGGTTCTAAATTGTAAGTTCACACAAAATTTTAGTTAAAAAAACAACTACTTAATACAGATCACCAAAATATTTCGTAATTCTTGTAGTCTTGAATAAACAATTTGTTGTAAGTGAATGAATAAACTTGTTGACCTTTTTTCTTTAGAAAAAACGAAAAATAATCCTAAATATGTATTAGGAGAGTTATATGATTACATAAATTATTTTATAATAAAACTATAAATATTCAATCAAGTTTTCTAATTAAAAAAAAACTCTCATATATTAGTTTTAAAATTGGGATTGATGTTCCTGAGGTTAGCTCAGGAAAATTAATTACCTGAGGTAACTATGATTCCCATATGAATACACGATGGTATAACTGTAATTACAAACTTTTTTTAGAAGATTTTCAATATTTTTAAAAATACCACAATATATTTATCTGTAAAAAACTCAGGTAACTCACCTTTGAAACTTTTTTCTCTTTAAAATTTTTATGTCACAATTAAGTTAGAATTAGATGAATACGTACTTAAGAATATTAATCTTATTTTATTACAAACATAAAATATTATTAAATTGTTTTATAAGTTAATTATTGTACTAGCCCATAGATTCTCTTCTGGGTCATGCAAAAATTCGAAAATCTTACAAGCATGCAAGTATGCACAGTTGAAAATTGGTAGTACTTGGTTACGATTATATTCTTTGCTTTATAAAAAGACAGTCAATGTTGACCAGATGAAATGATGAAAGTTTGACGACAGAAACATACAGCATAAAGAAAGATGGAAGAAGCGCCCCCTGGCTCGTTGAGTGTACCCCCAACTTCATCATTGTGTTTTTTACCTTAAACCCGTGGATTACGCTTTAATTAAGAGTAAGTTTGTTATGCCCAAATCTGGCATAATAATTATCATGATTTAATTAGCTAAATTAATGGTTCATTATCTACAATGGGCCTCGAAGATGAAGATTGGGTCACTAAAAGCCCATTATTGGAATCAGCACAGCCTAACTAGAGGGTCATCTCGCTTCTTATCAAATACAAGGGATCGCTTCGTATGACTCCCGTCAAGGGATCGCTTCTTGCTATCATTATATCTGCAAACACAGGATCGCTATCTCACTCTCTGTTAGAAGGCTCATAGCTAGATCCCGCGAGGTCACGTGAGTACCTCTACATTTGGGTTCGCTTCGCATGACTCGACCCCTCGAGGTCGCATGCCTTGCTTATGCTGCATCTCTGTTAGCCTCGCTTGTGAGGTCACATTCTTGTCCATGCGAGACCATCGGTTTCCTTCTATAAATCATGGATCATGGATAGGATCAACAACTCACTGCCACATCAGCCCTAAACGAGTGGGCTTGGGCTATTACATATCCTCTAAAAACCCTAGCCCAGCTAGGTAACTTGCTACCCAAGAACTACGTATGGCTTAATCCCTATAAATAGGGTACGTAGGCACCTTGATATGGATGAGAAACACTTCACCCTTGAAATCACCTATCAAGCTCAGCCACATTTACACACATAAACCCTAACCCTAATTCTTCTTTATAAGTTTTATATCCGTATTTAGCTCCGTTAATCCAGCAACCTCCAAAATATTGTTATACAATATTCTCCCTATAACATTTGGCGCTAGAAGGAGGGGCCTAGTCATTGATTGGGAGAACGATGACTAAATCGCACAAGAAGAGAAATGGTGAAGGGGGAACACCGGGATCGCATAGGAAGAATAAGGATGATCCCCAGAAGGACACACTAGAAGGCGAAGCGCGTAACGAGGGGATCGAGGATGAATTTGAGAAGGATAAAACGCCCCCTGTCGTTCAACAGGTGGCCTTGCCTAGCGAAGTCATGACATTTTTGAAAGGCCTTGGTGACCAAATGATCGAGGTAAGAGAAAAGATGGCCAAGATGGAGAAGAGGCACAGTTCTAGGGGCTTCAAAAGGAATACAAGGACAGGGGATCGAACTCACCAAGCAGAAAGTAGCAAGGGTCCCGCCAAGAAGTTAATTGAGGACTTTGATGATGTGGTGATGGATCAGACGAACCCCGATTGGGAAGAGGAGGTAGCTACTATAGATAAGGAGGGATCGAAAACGAAGCCCGCCTCATCAGAAGGACGGTCTGTTAGTGTCTTTGACCGAGTTGGAAAGAAACTCAGTGAGCACGATCTCCGTCTCAAGTTGGTAAAGCTCAAAAGTAACAAAGATGGAGGGTCTAAAAATAAGAGTAAGGGCTCTCATCAACCCTTATCTCCTCGAAAAGATCGTGAGCGGTCACATCGTCGCGTTGACAGACCCCCCTCTCCTCGCCGAGAGCGTGAGCGATCCCATCATCGCGAGGACAGACCCCCTTTCAATCGAGAGCGTGAACGATCCCAGCATCGCGAGGAAGACCCTAAAAATAAGGATCGCATGAATGATCAAGAAGAGTCCAGTGCCCCAAAAAAGACTCAATCTCATCATGCAAGTACTGGAGGAAAGAAAGATGGAGACAAAGAGGCCAGGATTGGGGATTATAAGTTAGAAGAGTTAAAAAAAGCATTGGATGCGATGAACAACGAGAAGGGGATTTTTAGCAATATGGGTTCCTCCTTGCCTTTCACTCATGAGATCCGCACTGCTCCATTGCCTGCAGAATTTCGAGGTCATCACTCTGACATGACCTATAATGGGGAGACTGATCCAGCTGAGTTCGTTATACGTTTCAACAATGAGATGGAAGTGTATCAAGTGTCACAGTTGGCGAGGTGTAGGTTGTTCGCAGCTTCGCTAAGGGGAAGTGCCCAGCAATGGTTCTCGAAGTTGGGATCCCTAGTTGTCATAGATTCTTGGGAACAGTTCGTGGACATCTTTATTAAACAATTTTAATCTTCAATGCTCTATGCACCCCCTGTGTCCACACTGGAGAATATAAAGCAGAAGGAAGGAGAGACTTTGCACGACTACTTCAAGAGGTTCAACGCTGAAGTACCTCGTGTGCGAGGCGCTAATGACGAGGCTGTGAAGAATTTCCTGATTGCGGGGGTAAGGGAAGGAACTAAATTCTGGGAGAAACTACAAGAGCAAACCCCTGTCACACTTTCGGAGTTACATAGGGTCGCTGAGCCCTTCAAGCGCGTCGAGAAATCACTGGCAGATCTAAAAAGGAATAATGAAAGGAGTAGTAGTTGGAGTAGAAATAGAGGAGTAAAAAGAAAAGACTCCAGAAGTCCAAGGCAAAGACGGGATCGAAGCCGAAGCCCCAGCCCAAAAAGAAGAGAACGCGATCCCTTGAGGCGATCCCCGCCTCGAGATCGCTTTGCTAGAAATGAAGACAGGTTCGTCCCTCTGGTTGCTCCGATTGAACACATTTATGCTGTCAATGCGGACAAAGGAATGTTCAAACGACTCACACCAATGGGTTCAAAGGGAACTGCGGACACTAGCAAGTATTGCGCCTTCCATGAACAAGCGGGGCATGCTACTAACAATTGTTGGCAACTTAAGCAGCAAATTGATCAATTAATTCGGGATGGAAAATTAACTGAATGGGCGGTTCGTGAAGCAAAGAAGCACCAAGGGAATCCCGGTAAACAAGGGGTGGGGTATCATGCTGTGCCACATGAGAAGCAACATGAGCCCCGCAAAGACAGGGAAGAGCGAGCTGGAAGTATACATGTAATCATTGGAGGTCCCCACATTGGGGGGGAAAGTAATAAAGCTAGAGAAAGATATGCACGCGAGGCCAGGGATCGACCCCTCACTAATGTGCATCATCTACAAGAGCGACCTCCAAAGTTGTTTAAAGGTGAAGACACAAACATTATGTTCACTGAGGAAGATGCGAAGTGGGTTCATCATCCCCACTCTGATGCACTTGTGGTCCGGGTTCGCATTGGATCCCAAAATGTCTATAGGGTCCTTGTTGATAATGGAAGTGCTGTGAATATTCTTACATACGAAGTCTACAAGAGGATGGGATATGTTGATAAGGATCTAATACCCACGGTGGGGCATCTTTATGGGTTCACTGGAGCATCTATTAGTGTTAAAGGCCTCGTTCGGCTCCCCATCACTCTAGGGGACGAGCCTTGCATCACCACGCAGATCGCTGACTTCATGGTAGTAGATCAACCATCAACTTATAATGCAATAGTGGGAAGGCCCATCCTGAAGGAAATGAGGGTGGTGACATCTATCTATCACCTCTCTATGAAGTTTCCCACTCCTCATGGTGTTGGTTGAGTGAAAGGAATCCAACATGAATCTCGTGAATGTTATAACAATGCCTTGAAGGCTGCAGAAAAGGGGGGTGGCTTTGTACCAGGAAATATGGAATGTAATATAATATCAATTGAAGAGCTCCCAGATGATTACTTTGAAGGCTTGGGTATCCAGGTGGAGCCGATCCCAGGGGCGCTCATGTTAGAGGCCTCGCAGCCTGTGTTAATTCTCCAGGAAGGAATCGTTGAAGAGGCTAGTGACGATGAAGAGAGCCCAGAACAAGCTGCAGTGCGAGCCCGAAAGGGGAAGTGGGTTCGCAAGGAAACTTCAACCTTGGTAGACCTGCCTAATGGAATAACTCAAGAGACCAAAATAATAAATGAATATGGACATATAGGAGCGATCCCTGCTGCAGAAACGATGTCGCCCTCACCACAAAATGGGATCGCGAGGAGAAATGAAGCAGAATCTAGCACGGCTCGAGAATTTGAACAAGATTTAGATCCTCGCATCCCAGAACATGTTGATCGAGCCGGGGCCGCAGAGGATACCATCTCTATCTTAGTCGATGCCAAAAATCCGGCCAAGGTACTGAAGGTCGGGTCGCAACTTAATCAAGGGCTTCGCGAAAGGCTCGTTAGTTTTTTGAAAGCCAATTTGGACGTGTTCGCCTGGTCTCACGAAGATATGATTCGAATTGATCTGATAAGTGGATTTTATATCCACTTGGAACATTCTAAATCGGCTTAAATTGATTGTCTTGGACTCAAGTTTCTTGTAGTTTTGATGTGTTTTGCTTAGTTGTGCAGGTTTACGAGAATGTTGATTAAGGTGGATGCTTCTATAATTTTTTGGGAATTAATTGATTAAAATTCGGATTTTCTGGGAAGGCTGCGCAGCTTACACTGTTTTGGCCATATCTGGAGTTCTGTAAGTCCGTTTTCAGTGATCTTACTGCCCACGCGAAGCTTGAGAGATTTTCTACAACATGGGATAGGAAGCACGTGCAAGTAATATGTTGATTAAAATCGCGCGCCTGTTCTAGTTAAAGAAGGATGGGAATTTATTGTTTTGCCCTTTTCAAGTTCTAATTATATTCCGGGCAGGTTTTAGCACCTTAATTAAATTTTAATTGTAATAGAAGATAAACTCTTGCTGGGCAAGAAATCTAGAGCCTATAAAAACACATCTAAGCATTGTAATAGATGTACAAATTATCATAGTTTTATTATTGTAACCAGCTTAGATCTGCAAGGGAGAAAAGGAGAGAAGGATTCAACGCTCGTGATAAGCAACGGATCTAGATCTACTTCATCCTTTGTTCTAGATTTGTTTTCTCAACTTTTGTTTATTAATATAATTACGTCTTTTATTCATATCTTGTTATTTACCATGTTTTCATCAAATCCCATGGTGACGAAAGGTTTAATTATGAACTAATCGTTGTCATGGGATCCTAGTGGATTTATCTATATAGCTTAGTAGTTTGCATGCCTTAAAGATTTATGTGTGGTGAATTCTTGATATCCTCGTATGGTTAATCTTAATGCTTTTGGATGCGTAGCTAACATCTAAATTGAATTGTTAATCTCTTGTGAAGCGAGAGTGGATCTTGAGATTCAGAACTTGCCATGCTAGCATAGGTTCATAATTGTTTATCAATATGATTCGTGGTGTGAGATGAAAATACTTATACTGCCCTATGTGATCTAAGTGGATAACTTGTGCTTCAACCTTTATGTTTTCAAATTCTATAGAGATATAGGGCCTAAACATAATAGGTGCCTATTCATCTTCTATCTCTTTTGTGGATGTATGTGTAGATTGGTACTAGTATACCGAGAGGTAACTTTTACTCTTTTCGTGTTATCCGATCAGATATCAAAACCATCGCATGTTTTAATTAAAGGCTGCAACTCTAAGTGAAGTAGATGATGAAACTAGGATTCCATGTTTTATTCTCATATTAGTAATTCGACTTTAATCTCTTTAATTAGTTAATCTTTAGTTTGATAATTAATTTAGTAGTTAATAAAAATCCAATTTGTTATTTGTCTTAGCAGTGGATAAAAACCATACATCGGTGCATAGGTACATTAATTGAATTGAACACCATTCTAGATCTCTGTGGGAACGAACTTGATTTAATCATATATTACTTGTGACAACGTGCGCTTGCGTAAATTTTACATAACAAGTTTTTGGCGCCGCTGCCGGGGATCATCGGTGTTTTTATTTTAGTTTATGTGCTTGTCATCAGTGGTCGTTAGCGTTCACTGACTCGAATTCTTACTTTGTTTTTGTTTCGTGGTGTTAGCAGGTACTTAGGTTTGTATGCAAACACGTTTGCAAGCTCGTTTACAAAAACTGGCAAAAGACGATCTTGTAGAGAATTTAGAGAATAAGGAAGAGGAATCTGAAACTACAGTAGCAATGGTAGATGCAGCAGCAGCAGTTAAGGCTTTGAAGGAGTATTCTCAGCCGAAGATCAATGATATCCAGTCTAGCATTATCAGGCCAGCTATTGCAGCTAACACTTTCGAGATCAAGCCGGGCACTATTCAGATGCTACAGAATTCGGTTCAGTTTGGGGGTGCTCCTACGGAGGATCCTAACATGCGCATTCGGGACTTTATCGAGATCTGTGATACTTTCAAGTTTAATGGTGTTTCGGATGATGCTATCAAGTTGAGGCTTTTCCCATTCTCTCTAAAGGATAAGGCTAAGGGCTGGTTACACTCTCTACCACCTGGTTCCATTACTACATGGGAGGATCTTGCTCAGAAGTTTCTTACTAAATTCTTCCATATGGCGAAAACTGCAGCATTGAGGAATCAGCTAGCCCAATTTCAGCAACAATCTGGAGAATCTCTGTGTGAGGCTTGGGAACATTATAAGGAGATGCTAAGGAGATGCCCACATCATGGGATGCCAAACTGGATGGTAATCAATTGTTTTTACAATGGGCTGGGAGCACAATCTAGGCCAATGGTAGACGCAGCATCAGGAGGAGCCTTATGGGCTAAGAGCTACGAGGAAGCTTACGATCTAATTGAGATGATGGCTGCTAATGAATATCAAAATCCAACTCAAAGACTACCACAAGGCAAGGTTGCAGGAATTCTGGGAGTTGACACAGTTACAGCTCTAGCAGCCCAGCTAGAGGCACTTAATATGAAATTAGATTTAATGACAAAGCATGGGGTGCCTCAGGTTACGAGAGTATGTGAACTATGTGCTGGCGCACATGAGACGAGTCAATGCGCCATCTCCAGTGAATCAGTGCAGTTTGTGAGCAATTTTCAAAGGCAACAGCAACCAGCTCCAAATTATCAACATCCACATCAGTCTTATAACCAGTTTCAGGGTCATCAGTACGGAGTTGAGCCATTTAATTCTTCAGGTTTTCAGCAACTGTATGCTCCAAGGCAACAGTTTCAACCTCCTGGTTTTCAGCAGCAACAGTTTCATACTGGTTCTAGCCATCAGTCGAATGAAAAATCTGAATTAGAAGAGTTGAGATTAATGTGCAAGAGTCAGGCAGCAACTCTCAAGAGTCAGGAAGCATCTCTCAAGACATTGGAGAGTCATATAGGACAAATTGCAAGTGCCTTGGTAAATATGCAACAAGGAACTTTTCCAAGTGATACAATGGGTAATCCAGGCAAGAGGGAGGTCCATGAGCAGGTGAAAGCTATGACTTTGAGATCCGGAAAAGTCACGAGTGATTCTAAATCAGCAACTGAAGAAGATGAAGATGTTCAGAATCAGCAGGATGAAAAATCTGCAGTGCCAGTAATTGAGAAATCTGATTTAGTGGCTGATCAGCTAGATGGTGAGAAGAGCAAGAAACCTGTTGAAAAGTCTACTTCAGAGCAATCTTCAAAGAATAATCAGATCTATCCTCCTCCTCCATTTCCTGGACGTTTGCGGAAAAGTCAAGAGAAACAGTTTCAGAAATTTATGAATGTCTTCAAGAAACTGTCCATTAACATTCCTTTTGTTGAAGCGTTGGAGCAGATGCCAAGATATGCAAAGTTCATGAAGGATATTTTGTCACAGAAGAGAAGGTTGGAAGAATTTGAAACAGTGGCATTGACAGAGGAGTGCAGTGCGGTGTTGCAACAGAAATTGCCTCCTAAACTTAAGGATCCAGGAAGCTTTACAATTCCATGCACTATTGGCAACCTTTCTTTCAACAAGTGTTTATGTGATTTGGGAGCTAGTATTAATCTCATGCCCTTGTCTGTTTTCAAGCAACTTGGTCTACCAGAGCCAAAGCCAACTAACATCTCCTTGCAGTTGGCTGATCGATCTATCACGTATCCGAGGGGTATAGTGGAGGATGTTTTGGTAAAGGTTGATAAGCTCATATTCCCAGCTGATTTTATGATCTTGGATTTCGAAGAAGATAAGAAGATTCCCATAATCTTGGGAAGACCGTTCTTGGCTACAGGAAAGACTTTGATTGATGTGCAGAAAGGAGAGCTTACAATGAGGGTGCAAGATCAGAGTGTCACCTTTAATGTGTTTAAGGCAATGAAATTTCCGATAGAGGATGAAGAGTGTTGCAGTGTGGAAATAGTTGATACGGGTCAGAGGAAGAAGTTTGATCAATTATCGAGCGAAAAATCTGACATGCATGTGCTAAAGCATCCTATCAGTGATTCCATTGACAGTTCTTCGGTTCGTGATCTTTCTAAAGTAAAGATTGGGAAACTTCCACCACATTTGAGGTATGTCCTTTTGAATAATGAGCTAGTGATTTTTGAAGAGGGGTATGATAACGTGTTGCGAAGGTGGAAAGCAAATGTTAAGGAAGAAGAAATTTTTGTTAAGCTGGTTGAGTCGGAGAAGCATCTTAGAGGTGTGAAAAAGAAAAAGAAGAAGATTTGGCCGTTGGGAAGTAAAATCAGGGTGAAGTCTGAAGGAAGAGCTTTGTGGAAAGCAAACAATCAAGATGTCAACGTTCGTAGGAATGGTCTTTCTGTTGAGGATGGTTCAGTAATTCTTTTGAAACCGCCTTGAGTTGAGGAAGTAACGTCAAGCTATTGACGTTAAAGAAGCGCTTCGTGGGAGGCAACCCATGTATTAGTATAGGAAAAAAAAAACGAGTACAGCAGAAGCATCCAGCGTATCAGGCGCCAGAATGGCGCAGAAGCGCCATGTAACGCAGAAGGAGCCTGCGCATCAGGCGCCCAGGCCGCGCAGGAGCCCCAGTAACGCAGGACGGATCTGCGCAACAGCCCTGTTTCCGCGCCATTCCACCCAGAAACGCAGCCTGATGCTGCGTTACACCCTGTCTGCCCAGAATTTTTTTTTTCGAAAATTGTGTTTTTGCTCAAAAATTCCACCCCAAATTCAATCCTAATCCAAATTCTTTCAATCCCTAATTCCTATATCTATCCTACATCAAATCCTAACCTCTCCAAATCTCTCCTACACAATTAAAATTTTTATTCAACCTATCCATCATCTTATATATATACACACCTATCCATACAAATCCAATTCCTCTCCTATTTTATTTAAATCTCCAAAAATTCAATTCTAAAGAGGAATTAATTGCAAGTTCACCTCTTCAATTCGTAGTGGGTTTATTTCTTCTCTCAAATTTTATTTTGATTACGAATTTGTGTTCTTGTAAATTGGGATTTATATTATTCTTGATATATTGGGGTATTTTTGGTGTGATATTGCTTGGTAATTTTTGGTGGAGCTTCTTGTGAGTTGGGTATTGATTCTTATGGATCCTAGCGTGGATGAGCTGGTGTAAGGCGCATTGCAGGTATGTTTTCTACTTTTCCTTGTATTTACCTCCATTCAATGAGGACATTGAATATTCTAAGTTTGGGGGTGGTTTGAGGGATAAGTAGTGTATATATATGTGATTATTAGTCATTGTGTTCATGTAGGATATCATGCTTTGCATGTTAATAGTAGTAAATTATGCATTTATGTTCGTGTTATCTACGTTTGTTTCATATAGGACATTATGTTTTTATGTTTGTATATCATGTGAGTTCATAATAGTTTGCATGTGCACCCATGCTTGATAGGAATTTTGTGTTGTTGACGCTTTTGATTGAGAAGTGATATGCTTTGTTCTTGTGCACACACATACACTAGTAAGTTGAAGCTAGTAGACTTATTGAATGTTGTAAGTGATTAGAAGGACATGAATATGTGCAAGATGATTTAGTTTGCATGCTTTGAATACAAGTTGGTGCGTTAGAGAGATTTTTGTTTGGGATTGAGTATGTTTTTTTCCACCAAGTGAGTTTTTGAGCCTTATTGCATATTTGCTGCAAATTATTCGTTTGCTTGAGTGTCCACGGATTGTTTGCATTGCTAGCAGTTGTTTGAGGTCTTTCTTGAAATGCATGACATTATTTGACGATTAAAATGATAAAGGCATTTAGGAATAACTACATATTTTCCCATATTACCACACCATGTTTACATGATCAATTAGTTAACCCGTTGAGCTTAATCCTATTTTTTCGGGGACATACCACATTACTTGCCTAGACCTTTTTCTTGTATTGGCCTTACATTAATTTGAACCCACATTGTCAAAGGCTAGTAGAGTGCTTAAGGGAGTAAGAAGGTGTGTAAGGAGGGGTTTATTGTTGGTCTTACTTTTGGGAGAAATATTGAAAATTGGGTTTGGTTGTTTACTTGATAGTCGACATATGTAATAAATTATGGGATCATTGTTATTGTTATATTATTGTTTGTGTTTTATTTAGCTCTCGAAAAAAAAAAAAAAAAAAAAAGAAAAAAAAAAGAAAAAAAATATATATTATGAGAGCATGTTTGTATTGTTGTGATCCTATTTCAGTCGACTAGTCGAGTGTTTGTTTTAGTAAAAATTATGTGGGGGGGAATATGGTGTTGTGAATGATGTATTATGGTACTTACTAGCTTTTGACACTTCACCTGTTTTGGCTTATTTGACATACCTTGTCCCTGGCCCCGTTACAACCCAAATAAAGACCTTTTGATTATCGTCATTGATGTATGTTGTGTTAAGAGTTAGATTGATACCAAATGTCAAGCATGCTTATGATTTTGTTGGAATTGAGTGATACACTTACCCTTGTTCTTGAGTGAATATTCTTTTGTGAGTGGATTGTGAGTGTTTGCTTGTTCTTGCGTATGAGATCCCGAGTGTTGTCTCAAAGATGTGCTCTTGTAGGCTTAGCATGTTTACTAACTTATTCTTACACTTGACATGGGCTTGTGAGAACTTATGCATGTTCATTGAGTAGACTATGTGAATACTTGCACTTTCGACACCAAGACATTGCGTATTTACTTTGATTCTTAAGTTGATATGGCATGAGAGGATTTGAAAGTATGGTAGATTAGATTATTTGCATTTGCATATTAGTTGCATTCATGCATTGCATTGCATTAGGTTAAATGGATTTTGTGGGTACATTCGCTATAGGCCCTCACGAGACCTTATTCGTCCATTAGGGCTGCCTAGGGGTTTAAAGGGCTTGTTGCATATGCCAAATGCAACCGTGATCACCTACGGAAGTGGTACTAATTAGTTAGATAGTGTAATTGTTTATCCTTGAGGACAAGCATCGGTTTAAGTTTGGGGGTGTGATAAGTGGATTTTATATCCACTTGGAACATTCTAAATCGGCTTAAATTGATTGTCTTGGACTCAAGTTTCTTGTAGTTTTGATGTGTTTTGCTTAGTTGTGCAGGTTTACGAGAATGTTGATTAAGGTGGATGCTTCTATAATTTTTTGGGAATTAATTGATTAAAATTCGGATTTTCTGGGAAGGCTGCGCAGCTTACACTGTTTTGGCCATATCTGGAGTTCTGTAAGTCCGTTTTCAGCGATCTTACTTCCCACGCGAAGCTTGAGAGATTTTCTACAACCTGGGATAGGAAGCACGTGCAAGTAATATGTTGATCAAAATCGCGCGCCTGTTCTAGTTAAAGAAGGATGGGAATTTACTGTTTTGCCCTTTTCAAGTTCTAATTATATTCCGGGCAGGTTTTAGCACCTTAATTAAATTCTAATTGTAATAGAAGATAAATTCTTGCTGGGCAAGAAATCTAGAGCCTATAAAGACACATCTAAGCATTGTAATAGATATACAAATTATCATAGTTTTATTATTGTAACCAGCTTAGATCTGCAAGGGAGAAAAGGAGAGAAGGATTCAACGCTCGTGACAAGCAACGGATCTAGATCTACTTCATCCTTTGTTCTAGATTTGTTTTCTCAACTTTTGTTTATTAATATAATTACGTCTTTTATTCATATCTTGTTATTTACCATGTTTTCATCAAATCCCATGGTGACGAAAGGTTTAATTATGAACTAATCGTTGTCATGGGATCCTAGTGGATTTATCTATATAGCTTAGTAGTTTGCATGCCTTAAAGATTTATGTGTGGTGAATTCTTGATATCCTCGTATGGTTAATCTTAATGCTTTTGGATGCGTAGCTAACATCTAAATTGAATTGTTAATCTCTTGTGAAGCGAGAGTGGATCTTGAGATTCAGAACTTGCCATGCTAGCATAGGTTCATAATTGTTTATCAATATGATTCGTGGTGTGAGATGAAAATACTTATACTGCCCTATGTGATCTAAGTGGATAACTTGTGCTTCAACCTTTATGTTTTCAAATTCTATAGAGATATAGGGTCTAAACATAATAGGTGCATATTCATCTTCTATCTCTTTTGTGGATGTATGTGTAGATTGGTACTAGTATACCGAGAGGTAACTTTTACTCTTTTCGTGTTATCCGATCAGATATCAAAACCATCGCATGTTTTAATTAAAGGCTGCAACTCTAAGTGAAGTAGATGATGAAACTAGGATTCCATGTTTTATTCTCATATTAGTAATTCGACTTTAATCTCTTTAATTAGTTAATCTTTAGTTTGATAATTAATTTAGTAGTTAATAAAAATCCAATTTGTTATTTGTCTTAGCAGTGGATAAAAACCATACATCGGTGCATAGGTACATTAATTGAATTGAACACCATTCTAGATCTCTGTGGGAACGAACTTGATTTAATCATATATTACTTGTGACAACGTGAGCTTGCGTAAATTTTGCATAACATGATCCTAATGTTATGTGCCACAAACTCAACTTGGATCCAAGCAAAAAAGGAATAAGGCAGAAGAGGCAATCCATAAGCGGTGAGCGAGCCGAGGCACTCAAAGAAGAAGTTGACAGACTCCTCGAGGTCGGCCTCGTTAGGGAATCTTTTTACCCTGACTGGCTCGCGAACCCCGTTCTTGTGAAGAAGCCTAACGGGAAGTAGAGAACATGTGTGGATTTTACTGACCTCAACAAACATTGTCCCAATGACAGTTTCCCACTACCAAGGATCGATCAGTTGGTGGACTCAACAGCTGGGCACGCACTTCTTAGTTTCATGGATGCCTATTCGGGGTACAATCAGATACCGATGTATGGCCCTGACCAGGAGCACACTTCGTTCATCACTGATAGGGGTCTCTATTGTTACATAGGGATGCCCTTCGGTCTTCTAAATGCTGGGGCCACCTATCAACGGCTCGTTAATATGATGTTCGAGAAACAAATTGGGAAAATAATGGAAGTGTATGTAGACGATATGTTGGTAAAATCTAAGGAGGCTGGGGATCACATTACTCACCTCGCAGAGATGTTTGATATACTGAGAAAATACAGGATGAAGCTTAACCCCCAGAAGTGTGTGTTCGGGGTCGAATCCGGGAAATTCCTAGGGTTCATTGTCAATCATAGGGGCATCGAAGCGAAACCTGCAAAAATAAAAGTTTTAATGGACATGCGATCCCCAAGAAGTGTGAAGGAGGTTCAGAGTTTAACAGGAAGGATCGCAGCACTCAATCGGTTCGTTTCCAAGTCATCAGACAAGTGCCAAGAATTCTTCAAGGCAATCAAGAAGGAGGGGAAGGATTTTGAATGGACCCCGCAGTGCGAGGAGGCATTTCAGAAAATTAAGGAGCATTTGGGATCGCCACCTCTACTCTCCAAGCCCCGTAAGGAAGAAACACTCATTGTGTACCTCGCAGTGTCAGAGCATGCGATCAGTGCTGTTTTGGTTCGCGAGGAGGAAAAAGTTCAGTATCCTATCTACTATGTTAGTCGACGAATGATAGAGGCAGAGACTCGCTACACTAATATGGAGAAACTTGCTTATGCCTTAGTATTGGCCTCGCGAAAGTTAAGGCCATACTTTCAGGCTCACAAAATTGAGGTTCGCACATCTTATCCTCTAAGACAAGTGATGCATAAACCAGAAACATCAGGAAGGCTCTTCAAGTGGACTGTGGAACTGAGTCAATTTGACATCGAATATAAGCCACGAGGGCCTCTAAAGGGTCAAGCTCTAACAGATTTTATACTTGAATTTCCTCCATACGTTGAACAAGGTTCTTGGGCTCTCATACCGATCCCTGAAAAGGCGAGTAGCGAGGTCAAAACTCAAAATTCGGCCTCGTGGTGGGAACTTTTTGTGGATGGTGCCTCTAATAAGGAAGGAGCGGGAGCAGGGATCGAGCTTGTTACTCCCGAGGGTCGCAGAATACGAAGCGCAGTTCATTTTACATTTGGAGGATCTAACAATGCAGCTGAATACGAGGCCCTAATCATTGGTCTCAAACTTGCAATTGAAATGAAAATTGAAAATCTCAATGCGTACAGTGATTCTATGCCGGTCACAGGCCACATTGGATGCGGTTGGCAAGCTAGAGGACCTCAAATCGAACTCTATCTGCGATGTGTGCAAAGATTAATGAAGTCATTTAAACAGGTCAAGGTATAATTTATCAGGAGGGCAAAGAATCAAGGCGCTGATGCCCTAGCAAAATTGGGTTCGCGTCGCGAAGCCACCTAACTTGGAGTCATACCTTTGGAAATTCAAACGAAGCCTAGTGTCCCTGAAGAGTTTATCATGGAAGTAGCGAGCCCAGAACCAACTTGGATGACCCCTATATGGGAGTATGTGAAGAATGGGGTACTACCTCACGATAAAAAGGAAGCAAGAAAGGTAAAATATCAAGCTGCTCGCTATGTTATTTATGATGAGGTTCTGTATCGAAGAGGGTTCAACACTCCGCACTTGAGGTGTGTAGATGGCGATGAATGTAACTATATTCTGAGAGAGGTCCATGAATGTATTTGTGGGAATCATTCAGGGGGTAGTTCGCTAGCTCAGAAAATTCTTCGTCAAGGATATTTTTGGCCCACACTTAAAAGGGATGCATTTGAGTTTTCTAGGAAATGCGATGCTTGTCAAAGGATCACTAATTTCAGCAACGCACCGGTCTCCCAACTCACTTCGCTCACGAGCCCATTGATAGAGTATATTTTTATATATATTTTAGATGATTTTATTCTCATATTTATTGTGTTTTGCATTGATTTGGATTTTTATTTAATAGATTTTATTGTTTTATTGTAGGAAATAAAGAATTCATGACTTGGAAGGATTTGGAGCAAAAAGAGCTATTTTGGAGATAAAATAGGAGAAAATTCGTATTATTGAGCTACACGGGCTGCCTGCACTGTTTGGGCCATATCTTGAGTTCCAGAAGTCAGAATTTGACGATCTTACTGTCCACGCGAAGCTTAGGGAATTATCTTTAATTTAGAGGTGGTCCAGTAAGTAAAATCCAACTGGAAGAGCCCAGAAACAGAGGAGAAAAAGAAATGACGAATTTTACAAGAAAATCCTATTCAATTATGGATATCTTTTTGTAAATTGATTAGGATATTAAAAATACTTTTATTAGGAGATAGATATCAGATTTTATTAAGGAGTTTTTATTATAAAAAGAAGGAGAGAACGTGGGGATAAACATATACAGACGTTTTTACATAAGCTAGGGATTTTAGTTTTTCTCTCTCCATCTCTTCCTTTGTAAGCACTTGGTTTAATTTGGATCTTCATTGTTCTTCGTTAATACAAAGTTTGAGGTATTCTTTATTCTCTTGTTTTATTATTATATGTTTTACATGGCTTCTTTCATTATTATTATTGCTTTTACTTCTAGAATGAGTGAGTAGTTTAGTCCTAGGGTATTAAGGAGAGCCATGTTTGCACCATGATTTGGGCTTAATTTGATTAGTAGATTGATGGGTAAAGAGTAATTCTGATTGATATGTTATAATTCTTAATTTGTGTAATTGCGCAATATCACGGATTAATTGATTGCAATAGGAGTAATAGATCGAAAGATTTTACTACTAGAGGCTTACATACAATTAGCAGAATTGAAGGTGAGTGTGAGAACATCATTAGATATTCTGAGAGTGTTAATGCTTGAGAAAGATTAACCATTGCTTTAATTACTTAATCCCATTGAAAAGCTATACTTTTGTGATTTGTTTGGTGTAAACATGGTGAACCTGAATTGCCCTAGATCCCTTAATTAATTGACTTAAAACTTTGTTAAATTTGTTTTAGTAGTTAATAAAATTCTCAAACAATCGTTGTGACTAGAAACAATTGATAGCAATTGAATTGAAACTGAAACTGTCTCCTTGAGGATTCGACCCGTATTTGCTAATATCTACTACAATAGATACCGTGCGCTTGCGGTTAGACATAATTTAACACATCAAGTTTTTGGCGCCGCTGCCGGGGAGACGCCTAGTTTCTCTAATTTTAGTTTGATTGTTTTAAATTGTTTCTCTTGTCTCTTTGGAACTCTTGTTCCAACTGAGACCGATCTTACTGCTTTTCCTTGTTTAGTTGTTGATGCCCAAGACCAGGTCTCAAACGAAAGAAGATCAAGCGAAAGAGGATACAACTCCTCTTAGTCCAGATTCTGGGATTACTTGTCAACAATACATAGATCAACAAAGGAAAGAGAAGCAGCAAAGGATATCTGAACCAAAGATTGAGATGGCGGACCTTCCTCCCAAATCTTTGAAGAATTACTCACAGCCCTCTCCGAGTGGGGTACCTACTGGACTTGCTATGCCAGCAATTCAAGCAGCAAATTTTGAGATCAAGCCTGCTTTGCTCACTATGATCCAACAGAATCAATTTGCTGGGCTTGCCTCTGAAGACCCTACAAATCATCTGCAACGGTTTCAACAGCTCTGTTCTACAATTAAACATCAGGGAGTCACTCCAGACCAGTTGAAAGTCATGTTGTTCGGTTTCTCTCTTCGTGATAAAGCTCAAAAGTGGTTGAATGATATTGACTTGACCAAGTGGGATGAGATTGCTCAAGCCTTCTTAACTGAGTTCTTCCCTCCTAACAGAACCGACGATTTGATCGACAAGATGATGGGTTTTAAGCAAGATTATGGTGAATCTCTATGGGATGCTTGGGACAGATTCAAGGATTATCAACGTGCATGCCCTCACCATGGTCTTGAGAAGTGGTTTCTGCTTAAACGCTTCTACAATGGTCTTGATCCTGAAACAAAAGGAATGGTTGATAACGCTGCAGGTGGTGTATTTCTGGATAAGGGAGTTGATGATGCACATGCTTTTCTTTCAAATTTGGCTGCCAATCACTTCAGTAATCCGAGAGCAACCAAGAAAGGGGGTAAACTTGAAGTGGATGCATATTCTCTATTATCGTCTCAACTCGCTGCATTGACTCAGGAAATCCACTCATTGAAGACATCTTAGCCCTCTACTCAACCTATGAGTATCAATGCATTGTCATCCATGGCTCCTATGAATAATCCTGTTTGTGAAGTCTGTGGCATCCAAGGCCACTATGGTAATGATTGCCAATACAATGCTCAAAATTCACAAAATTTTCAGATGGAGCAAGCAAATGTTTTCCAACAAAGGCAGCAGTACAATTCGTACTCCAACACTTACAATCCTGGTTGGAAAGATCATCTGAACTTCTCATATAGGAACAATAATGCTCAGAATACAAATGTTCCTAATCAGCAGCAATATCAGCAGTCGTACCAGCCTCCTCCACAACAGTATAGGCCTCCTCAAGGACCTATGAATCCCCCTGGATTCCAAAGGCCTCCTCAGAATTATGCTCCTCAAGCGAATCAAGCTGCACAAGCTGATAATCAAGGTGATATGATGAAGATATTGTTACAAATGCAAACAAAGATGAACCAGATGGAGATACATAATAAGATGTTTGAAACTCGGATTGCTCAAATGGCTAGTTCTTCATCTACAAGGCAACAAGGCTCTCTACCAGCACAACCAACTCAGCCAAAGGAAAATGTGAATGCCATTGCTCTTAGGAGTGGTCGTACATATGATGCTCCTCCAATGCCTACTGACGATGTTCCTACTGAGAAAGAAGAAAAGAATTCTGAGGAAGACAAGGTAGAGAAAGTTGTGGAAGATAAAAGTGAAGGTGAAACTGAGGAAAGCAAGAAAAAGGACAAAGAGAAGACTGCTGTTACTCCTCCACCATTTGTGCCAAAGATCCCATTCCCTAGCAGGATGAACAGAAATAAGGTGGACCAGCAGTTTGGTAAGTTCATGACACTTGTCAAGAATCTTGAGGTAACAGTTCCTTTCACTGATTTAATTTCTCAAGTTCCATCATATGCAAAGTTTCTTAAGGATATTCTCACTAAGAAAAGGTCTTTTGGTGAGGTAGAGACAGTAGCTTTTACTGAAGAGTGTAGTGCTGTTTTACAGAATAAGTCTCCACCTAAGCTTAAAGATCCTGGTAGTTTTTCGATCCCATGTCATTTAGGTGCATTGTTCATTGATAAAGCTTTATGTGATTTAGGCGCTAGTGTCTCAGTCATGCCTCTCTCGGTTTTTCAAAAACTAAATATGGGAGAATTAAAATGTACACAGATGACTTTGCAAATGGCAGACCGTTCGATAAAATATCCCCTTGGAATTTTAGAGGATGTGCCTGTTAGGGTTGGAAAATTCTATATTCCTGTAGACTTTGTAGTTCTAGATATGGAAGAGGATAGCCAGATACCTATTATTTTAGGTAGACCATTTCTTTGTACTGCAGGTGCTATTATTGATGTTAAAAGTGGGACTCTCACATTGAGCGTTGGTGATGATAAAATTGTTTTTACTCTAACCTCTGCTCTTAAATCCCCTTTGCTTGAGAATACTTGTTGCAGTATTGATGTTGTAGATGAAATTGTCCAAGATTATACTCCTCAGATTCTATTGAATGATACATTGGAAGCAGTGCTCATGCTTGAAGCTTCAGAAGGAGAAGGACATGCTGAAGTCGATTCATTGATTCTTGAGTTGAATGATCACAACATTGATTCCATTGACAGTTCTTCAGTTCGAGATCTCTCGAGTATTAAGCTTGGGAAACTTCCACCACATTTGAGGTATGTCCTTTTCAATAATGAGCTAGTGATTTTTGAAGAGGGGCATGATAACGTGTTGCGAAGGTGGAAAACCAATGATAAGGAAGAAGAAAGTTTTGTTCAGCCGGTTGAGTCGGAGAAGCACCTTAGAGGTGTGAAGAAGAAAAAGAAGAAGATTTGGCAGTTGGGTAGTAAAATCAAGTTGAAGTCTGATGGAAGAGCTTTGTGGAAAGCAAACAATCAAGATGTCAACGTTCGTAGGAATGGTCTTTCTGTTGAGGATGGTTCAGTAATTCTTTTGAAACCGCCTTGAGTTGAGGAAGTAACGTCAAGCTATTGACGTTAAAGAAGCGCTTCTTGGGAGGCAACCCAAGCCTTGTTGAAAAAAAAAGAGAGAAAAAAAATGGTTGTTGTTGTAAAAAAAAATAAAAAATAAATTGTAGAAAAAAAAAATCGAATTTTGAGCAGGTTGCAGGTCTGTAACGCAGGCTGCACCTGCGTTTCTGACATTGGGGCAGTTTGCGGGTGTGTAACGCAGGCTGCGCCTGCGTTACTGGAGGAGGGGCAGGTTGCACGGGTGATGCGCAGCTTGCGCATGCGCATCTGCAATGGGCGCAGTTTGCTTCTTAATCGCGCAAGTTGCGTGTGTTCCAGGAGAAAAGTTTTTTCAGCACTGTTCATGTACTGTGCACTGTTGTCTGTTATAAAAAAAAAAAAAAATCTTACACCCTATTCAATTTATACTCCCCCCTTTACACCTAATTCTTTTCCTATTTCAATTCCAAAACCTCCCATCTTTTCTTCAAAAATTCTAAACCTATTTCTATTCTAATTCTTATTTATTCATTATCATTATTATTATTATTATTATTATTATTATTATTATTATTATTATTATTACTATTTATTTTTTATTTATTTTTATTTTTTCTTTTTAATCCCTAAACCCTATTACCACCCAAAATTTTTCCTTTTCACATTAAAATTTTTATATTCATCCTATCACTCCATTGTCTATATATACCCATACATACGCACCCAATTTATTATTTTCTACCTCTACATCTCTAAAAATTCAAGTTTGGGGGAAAATTAGTACAAGTTCACCTCTTTGATTCGTAGTTGGGATTTTTCTTCTCTAATATTTTATTACGAATTTGTGTTCTTGTAAATTGGGGGTTTTGTAATATTCTTGTTAATTGGGTATTTTTGGTGTGATATTGTTTGGTGGTTTTTGGTAGGATATTTCTTGGTGGTTGTTAGTGAAGCTATTGTTGAATGCAGTTTTGGTTATTATGGCTCCTAAGCAAAGGAGGGATGGTTTTTACACCCGACACCTTGATTCCAGGAGAGTTTTCTTTCTTTTCTTTTTACTATATTTTATTTTGTTTTTAGTTGTAGTTTTTTATCTTGTTCATTAGTTCATTGGGGACAATGAACCGCTTAAGTGTGGGGAGGTGTTCTCAACGTAGTGTATTACTTGTATATAAAAAAAAATTCCAAAAAAAAATAATTTAAAAAATTAAAAATACCAAAAATAATTCTAGCCATGTAATTTGATTAGTTGTTGTATTTTGCTTGATACACCCATGCATGCGTAGAATTCTTGTGTTTATAGACGCTTTTGTATGAGAAGTGACGTGCTTTGTTCTTGTGCACACACTTACACTAGCAAGTTGAAGCTGGTAGACTTAATTGGATTTTGTAAGTGATTAGAATGACATGAATATGTGCAAGATGACTTGGTTTTCATGCTTTGAGTACAAGTAGGTGCGTTAGAGAGTCTTGTTACTTGGGATTGATTATGTTTTGTCACACCAAGTGAGTTTTGAGCCTATATGCATATCTTTTGCATGATTTTTCATTTGCTTGAGTGTCCACATGTTGTTTACATTGCTAGCACTTACTTGAGATCTTTCTTGAAATGCATGATATTACTTGATGATGAGATGATAAAGGCACTTAGGTTTAACCGCATATTTTCCAATATTACCACACCTTTTAAACATGATCAATTAGTTAACCCGTTGAGCTTAATCCTATTCTTTCGGTGACACATCACATTACTTGCCATTATCCTTTTTATTCTATTGGCCTAACATTAAATTTGAACCTAAATTGTCAAAGGCTAGTATCGTGCTTAAGGGAGTAATAAGGTGTGGAAAAGGGGGGGTTTTATTGATGATCATACTTTTGGGGAATATTGATTTTGGTTGATGCTTGCTAGTCGAAATTCATAAAAATATCTATGGATCATTGTGCTTATTCCTTAGCTCTCTTGAAAAAAAAAAAAGAAAAAAAAAGAAAAGAAAAAAAAGAGAAAAAAAAAAGAAAAAAAATAAATTTGAGAGCATTCTTATGTTTGTATGATCCTTCTTCATTCGACTAGTCAAGTTATTATGTAAGGGTTATTGAAAAATCCAAGTGTGGGGAAGTATTTGTTTTAATAGAAAGGGAATTGAATAATGATTATTGTTGGGTACTAGCTTTTGACATTTAACCTGTTTTAGCTTTACTTGACATACCTGGTCCCTAGCCCCATTACAACCCGAATAAAGACCTTTTGATTGTCATCAGTGATGTATGTTGTGTTGAGAGTGAGATTGATTGCGAGTGTCAAGTTGTGTTTATGATTTTGTTGGAATTGAGTGATACACTTAACCTTGTTCTTGAGTGAATATTCGTTTTTGAGTGAAAGGTGAGTTATTACTTGTTTTGGCATAGGAGATCCCGGGTTTAGACTTAAAGATGTATTTCTTGTGAGCTTAGCATGATTATCAACGATTTTTACACTTGACATGAATTTTTATGACCTTCTGCATGTTGGTTGAGTAGACTACGTGAATAATTGCACTTTCGACACCAAGACATCGTATGTTTACTTTGATTCTTAAGTTGATGTGGCATGAGAGGACTTGTGTGTGTGGTGTTGTGTTAGCATTGATCTTTTGCATGGTTAGATGAATTTTGTGGGTACATTTACTATAAACCCTCACGAGACAACACTCGTCCTACTAGGGCTACCTAGGGGTTTAACGGCTTGTTGCATATGCTCAATGCAATCGTGTCATCTACGAAAGTGATGTTTGTTAGGACTTAGTTTTTATTTCACTTATTTGCCCGAGGACGTGCAAATGCTAAGTGTGGGGATGTTTGATAGAGTATATTTTTATATATATTTTAGATGATTTTATTCTCATATTTATTGTGTTTTGCATTGATTTGGATTTTTATTTAATAGATTTTATTTTTTTATTGTAGGAAATAAAGAATTCATGACTTGGAAGGATTTGGAGCAAAAAGAGCTATTTTGGAGATAAAATAGGAGAAAATTCGTATTATTGAGCTACACGGGCTGCCTGCACTGTTTGGGCCATATCTTGAGTTCCAGAAGTCAGAATTTGACGATCTTACTGTCCACGCAAAGCTTAGGGAATTATCTTTAATTTAGAGGTGGTCCAGTAAGTAAAATCCAACTGGAAGAGCCCATAAACAGAGGAGAAAAAGAAATGACGAATTTTACAAGAAAATTCTATTCAATTATGGATATCTTTTTATAAATTGATTAGGATATTAAAAATACTTTTATTAGGAGATAGATATCAGATTTTATTAAGGAGTTTTTATTATAAAAAGAAGGAGAGAACGTGGGGATAGACATATACAGACGTTTTTACATAAGCTAGGGATTTTAGTTTTTCTCTCTCCATCTCTTCCTTTGTAAGCACTTGGTTTAATTTGGATCTTCATTGTTCTTCGTTAATACAAAGTTTGAGGTATTCTTTATTCTCTTGTTTTATTATTATATGTTTTACATGGCTTCTTTCATTATTATTATTGCTTTTACTTCTAGAATGAGTGAGTAGTTTAGTCCTAGGGTATTAAGGAGAGCCATGTTTGCACCATGATTTGGGCTTAATTTGATTAGTAGATTGATGGGTAAAGAGTAATTCTGATTGATATGTTATAATTCTTAATTTGTGTAATTGCGCAATATCACGGATTAATTGATTGCAATAGGAGTAATAGATCGAAAGATTTTACTACTAGAGGCTTACATACAATTAGCAGAATTGAAGGTGAGTGTGAGAACATCATTAGATATTCTGAGAGTGTTAATGCTTGAGAAAGATTAACCATTGCTTTAATTACTTAATCCCATTGAAAAGCTATACTTTTGTGATTTGTTTGGTGTAAACATGGTGAACCTGAATTGCCCTAGATCCCTTAATTAATTGACTTAAAACTTTGTTAAATTTGTTTTAGTAGTTAATAAAATTCTCAAACAATCGTTATGACTAGAAACAATTGATAGCAATTGAATTGAAACTGAAACTGTCTCCTTGAGGATTCGACCCGTATTTGCTAATATCTACTACAATAGATACCGTGCGCTTGCGGTTAGACATAATTTAACACATCACCCATGGCCCTTTGCTATGTGGGGGATCGATCTAATTGGGGAACTACCTAAGGCTAAAGGGGGAGTTAAGTATGCAGTGGTGGCAGTGGATTATTTTACTAAGTGGGCCGAGGCTGAGCCACTTGCAACAATCACTGCCAAGAAACTAAAGGATTTTGTGTACAGAGCAATTGTGTATCGCTATGGGATCCCTTATCAACTCATATCAGATAACGGGAAACAATTTGACAGCAAGGAAATGAAGGAATGCTGTGAGAATTTGGGGATCAAGAAAAGTTTTTCAGCTGTTAGCCATCCTCAGACAAATGGCCAAACTGAAGCAATCAACAAAATAATCAAACATACTTTGAAGGCAAAGCTGGAAGAAAGCAAGGTCAATTGGCCTGAAGAGCTACCAAGGGTTCTGTGGTCTTACAACACGACCCCAAGAAGTACTACTGGAGAGACCCCATTTTCCCTTACCTATGGGTGCGAGGCCATGGTTCCAGTAGAAGTTGGTTCGGGATCGTTTAGAAGGGAACATTATGACCCTGAGTCTAACGAAGTCATTCATAGACTCTATCTGGACATGATTGAGGAAACTAGAAGGGAGGCTCAGCTACGCCTCGCAGCTTATCAGCAACGGACCGCAAGGTACTACAATGGAAAGGTCAAAGTGCGATCCCTACGTACAGGCGACCTAGTTCTCAGAAGGGTCATGCCTAACACCAGGGTCGCGAGTCATGGTGTTTTTGGTGCTAATTGGGAAGGACCCTACAAGGTTTACGCAACTCTATCAGAAGGAACATACTATCTCACTGATATGGAAGACAAGGTTATTCCGCGAGCTTGGAACGCGGAGCATTTGAGAAAATACTATCAGTAAAAGCTTCATTACTGGTAGCCTCTATCTATTTCTACTACTTAGCATGAATAAATTCATACAAAGTACTGGGGGTAGTGCTCATATAGACACCTCCCCTTTATGATGTAATGACTCTAGGGCCTCGCCCCTACTTATCAACTTTAGGGCCTCGCCCTACCTTGTATTACATGAAGACATTTTTTATCAACTTTAGGGCCTCGTCCCTACTATGGCAATAAATGGGTTTGTTTACATTCATTATTGTTTGTTAATTTTTGCATTCAAGCTTTACTTGTTTGTTATCTTAAAGGACTAGTTCAGCACAACGATGCGAGGCTACTCCCTTCAGACAACAGTCTATTGAAAAACATATTATTTATACCAGTACGATCCCTAACTGTTCGCATCTGGTGATCTCACAAGAATAGATCGCGTTTACTACAATCAAAGGAATCTAATTAACGAAGACAAACTACATGAAGATGGAAATGGAAAATACAACACTGTTATGAAGACAATTAACATGGAATCACATGCAATTATATTGGAAACATGGATGAAAATTAAAGTTATCAGGGTCGCCATGCGATCCCAAAGGAGCTACATCTCGCGAGGTATTCAAAGGGTACCCGCATCCCTAGTTCAAGGACTTAAAAGAATTAATGGTTGCAGATAGATTATGGAGCATTCTTATCTTGATTAGCCTTTGTAGACTCCTCCGCCAGCCTCGCCTCCTCCGCGATCCGAGCTTCCTCAGCAAGGCGCTCCTCCTCAGCATCCTCCTCAGCGATCTGTTTTTTCAAATTCTCAGCGAAGTCGGCATTCCCAGGCCCAAGCTGATCCCAATCAAAGTCAGGGATCATTCGAATGAACTCTTTCATAAAGGTAACTTGACCTTTAGCGAGGAATATGCTTTCAGCGTTGTCCAGAGAAGCTTGAGCAGCAGCCAGATCGTTCTTAACCTTCTCGATCTCCTCATCCTTCTTCTTCAAGGCCGCTTCGCTGGATTTTTGTAAATCTTTGAAAGATTTCTCGAATTCATTTCTCTCTTTGCGGGCATTCTTGAGGTCTATACGGAGGTTAGCGGTGTCAAAAGAAAGTTGCTTCTTATAGGTCTCCTCCAGAGATCGCTTGTCTTCCACCTTCTGGAATTCAAGGACCTTGACCTTGTTCTCCAGCCTCACGAAATCCCTGGTATGGGCAGCTTGACGAATGAAGGCTTCGGCAAGGCACTTAGTTACTGCAGCCACATTCTCCTCAGGGGTCGCTGCCTTCCACCAATTGGAGGTTTCAGCTTCCTCAGAATATTTTGTCCCAAGAGAAGCGAAGAGATGTTGCGATGCGGTCCCGGGAACAATTCCAGAAGGAGGTCGAATAAGTCCATCCTTCTGCCCGTCTACTCTGGGCCTCTTCAACGGAGTTTGGTCAGGAGAATCTTGAGCAGCATCGCTAGCAACACTGGGCTGGACTGGGAGGTCGCTAATAGTCTTCAGCAGAGCTGTGGATTTGGTAGGAGGAGTTTTCAAACTTAAATCTCTTGGCCGCTGCACCTTTTTTGCCTTTCGGCTGAAGGAAGGGAGGGATTGGGCCACTTTGATTCGACATACCTGAGCATTAAGAAAAATACAAGTTAAGAGAGAGTTCACTTAAATATATGCGAAGACAGATATGATACAGTTGCACAAATAAAACAAGTAATGCGATCCCAAAGTCCTATTGCTATCAGGGTATACCCTCATTTACTATCTCAACGTGAGAAGACGAGGCCTCTTCTTTCACTTTCCTCTTCCGCGAGGATCGCACCGCGGTAGAAGGCCCCGCTTCAGGAGTAGATCTTACGCCTTCCTTAAGAAACCCACATTCGATGAGGTTTTCTAAGGATAGGAGGGTTCGGATGTTTCTTTCGGCAGGGGTGGATTTGGTCAACAATTCATCAGCACGGCGTTTCTCTTCGCCTTTTAGGACGGTGCGAACTGGACCAACTGCGATGCCAAAGGAGTTGTTAAATTCGAATAGTTTGAAAAGACAAAGTTACTATTTGGATAAATAGCTCACCAGGCAGGTAGTTGAAACTTGTCTTTACCCTGGGGACCTCGTGTATGTACAAGAATGGCTCTTTCCATGACCCCGCATTACTTATAGCCCCAGGAAGAAGATCTTTCTTGTTGAACTCAGGCCATATGGAAAAATATACATAGCCAAAATCTTTAGCTCCGCATCGCTTTAATTGAAGAAAATAACCCATTGTCTTTGCATCAAGATGTGGGTATCCGAGCTTATGGTAGAGAATATAAAGAGCAATCATAGCTCTATATCCATTCGTGCTTATTTGAATAGGGGCCAGAAAGTAGGACTCGCAAACATCCCTCATGAATGGATGGAGGGGCGAGGAGACACCTATCTTCATTAAAGGTATTGTTAGCACCATTCTTGGAACCCTGCCCCCATTATCTTTATGGTTGAAGCGATAGCATCGCATTTTCTTCTTAGGGAGGATGATTTTTCCCTCAGGACGAAATCTTTCGATCCCTTCTCTAATTGTCTTCTCTGTCAAAGACGAGGACATATCGCGGCAGGCAAGAACGCGAGGCTTGCCTGGTTTAATCTTTGAGCCGGGCTCAATGTCTTCGGGGCGAGGCCCATCAACATATATAACCCCCTCTAGCTCTGGTTGAGGGGTAGGTACATAAGGTGTAGGCGATGCCTCAGGGATGTAGTTATAATCTTTAAAGTTGACGACCCTTGCCACCTCTTCAAGGCCTCCGTCATCTGATGAAGGTTCCTCGTAGTCATCATCATCAGAGTTGACCTCGTTGTCAGCCCCTCCTTCCATGTCATAATAGGCATCGCCCAAGGAGTCTACTGGAGAGTCACTCAGGACGATGGGTGAGTTAACCTTTTTACGAGGCACCTTAGCAAGAACTTGTGCTATTTGTGAATTGAACTCCTCTCCTTTTTTCCTCAATGCTTCCACCTCTCTTTCGGTGTCTGTCATATTGATCTTGGGTTCGTATTGGGCTGGAAGAACATCTAGGGAACGATCCCGCGAGCCCGAAGCTTGTTTTGTTCTCCAAGAGATTAAAGGATCGAAGTATAATTTAAACGAGCTTTCACTTGTACTTGTGGCCCTGGCAATATTAGCAGCAGCCACCTCGCTAATATGCACACTAGGAATTGGGGATGGCGTCCTTGAGCTGTCGTCTTTTGACATCTGAAAAGAATGTGGAGAATTAAGTGTGTGCCCTTACAGAAAGCAAAAAGGGGATAAGGGGAGAAAAGAATAAAAAGATAGAGGTTCTACGTGTCCTCACATCGCTCACGAGGTTTACAGGATGTTACTATCATAAGGAATGTATTATATTCTACTGATAAGGGATCAATATTCTATCTAAGCGAGGCGGGGGTCGCAGGTATAAATTAGTTCTGTGGGATCGCAGTCAAAGGGGATCGCATCGTTTATGATTAAAGTTATTTAAATATGCAATTATGATGGATATGAACAATATTAAATCACAAGAAAGAACGAAGACTTACTTTTTTGAAGAAAAGGTGAAGAAATCTGTAGAACTTGGAGATCGTTGTGATTAAACTTGAAAATTTCTTGCTTTTGATCCTTGAGCAAACTGACGGCACTTCGACAATATGTTTGTTAAAGTGAAAAAGGAAATGATTGTGACAAGAGTATATATAGGCATGAGGAGAGAGGATGGTATGGGACACGTGTCAAAATCTCAGCCATTCAACACACATCTCAGTGCATGACAACTGTGCAACCCTTTCAAATTCTTAAAGTTGGGGTCGCAATGGTTCCAACAGTTGTATCTATAATAAAATTATAGCTTCGCTTCGCGAGTGGAGACATTGGATTTTTTGAGTCCACCTCGCATTTTCAATGACAACATGGACTCGGGGGTAGTTGTTATGCCCAAATCTGGCATAATAATTATCATGATTTAATTAGCTAAATTAAGGGTTCATTATCTACAATGGGCCTCGAAGATGAAGATTGGGTCACTAAAAGCCCACTATTGGAATCAGCCCAGCCTAACTAGAGGGCCATCTCGCTTCTTATCAAATACAAGGGATCGCTTCGTATGACTCCCGTCAAGGGATCGCTTCTTGCTATCATTATATCTGCAAACACAGGATCGCTATCTCACTCTCTGTTAGAAGGCTCATAGCTAGATCCCGCGAGGTCACGTGAGTACCTCTACATTTGGGTTCGCTTCGCATGACTCGACCCCTCGAGGTCGCATGCCTTGCTTATGCTGCATCTCTGTTAGCCTCGCTTGTGAGGTCACATTCTTGTCCATGCGAGACCATCGGTTTCCTTCTATAAATCATGGATCATGGATAGGATCAACAACTCACTGCCACATCAGCCCTAAACGAGTGGGCTTGTGCTATTACTTATCCTCTAAAAACCCTAGCCCAGCTAGGTAACTTGCTACCCAAGAACTACGTATGGCTTGATCCCCATAAATAGGGTACGTAGACACCTTGATATGGATGAGAAACACTTCACCCTTGAAATCACCTATCAAGCTCAGCCACATTTACACACATAAACCCTAACCCTAATTCTTCTTTATAAGCTTTATATCCGTATTTAGCTCCGTTAATCCAGCAACCTCCAAAATATTGTTATACAATATTCTCCCTATAACAAAGTTAATACTCCCTCTGTCTCATAAAACATAAAACACTTCCCCTTTCATATGTGGGGACTGTTCATAACAAGGAATAAATTACTAATTTACGTCTAATCTATAAAATAAAATATAGTCATTAGTGATTTTGTTTGATTCATATTTGTGAGTACTTTAATACAGTGAAGTTTTTATATTTAATACTAATACGAAATTAAAGATATCAACAATTAAAAGTGTGTGTTGACAAACGTGTCGAGTCAAAATGGGAAGAGTTTTTTGAGACAGAGGGAGTAAATGATAGCTACGTACGCATTACACAACTTATTAGACATTGTGTTCCCAGGATATTGGCTATAATGATTGACTATATTTTAAAAATGGTATGTTATTAATATTTCAAGTTGTTATTAATGGAAAATATAATTTTAATATAGAAATAAGTGATGTGGCAATTCACTATAGTTCGACAAATATAGACAACATGAAGAGATTATCTATTACATAAAATATTGATTATGTAAAATTTGTCGAACCTGTAAGACATTGTGTTCCGAGGGTATTGGCTATAATGATTGACTATATTTTAAAAGTGGTATGTTATTAATATTTCAATTTGTTATTAATGGAATATATAATTTTAATATAGAAATAAGTGATGTGGCAATTCACTACAGTTCGACAAATATAGCCAACATGAAGAGATTATCTATTACATAAAATATTGATTATGTAAAATTTGTCGAACCTGTAAGACATTGTGTTCCGAGGGTATTGGCTATAATGATTGACTAAATTTTAAAAGTGGTATGTTATTAATATTTCAACTTGTTATTAATGGAATATATAATTTTAATATAGAAATAAGTGATGTGACAATTCACTACAATTCGACAAATATAGCCAACATCAAGAGATTATCTATAATTATAGACAAGGGTTTTGTCCCGTTGGAGTGCAAAATTTTTTACACATTCTTTATAATCTTATTTATGGTAATCGATTTCAAATTTTACCGAAGAGGTCTCTCTCATTGGAGATGCTCTAAGATTATTTAATTATCATTATGTTTTATTTGAAAAATATTAAAATTTTCAAATAATAACTTCCTAATTTAAAATCAATAATAAGAAAATAATATATACGACAAATATAAGTGTGTAGAATAATCAATTTCATTCAAATTTAAAATCGCTAAATCTTATGATAAATTTATACATAAAATATGCAATTAGAATTAATTTAGTTAAAAATTATCTCAACAAAAAAAATTGTAGGCCACAATTTTTCTAACTATTAATTTTCGTGAAATATTTGTTCCTATCTTGAAATTTTCCAAATATATATATAATACCACAAGTGACTTTTTTACTTGCATTAAAATAAAAAAAAAATTAAAATGTATTAAGATAAAAATACATGTTAAAAAGAAAGACTATAATAAATATACTAAATAAATTTGTTGTAGTAATAAAAATTACGAAATTAACTTACTATAATTTTTTACACATATTCTGATTTTTCTCTATAGAGTAAAGGATCAAACTCTCGTTACTTCTTTTGAGGCCACCTAATGGTCTTCCTTTGTAACAATCCCGGAATTTTGATCATTAATGACACTCTTTTGCGTTATTCGTATTTTTTGATAATTTATTTATCAAAAATAATGTTGTTAATATATATCTGATTTTTGGAGCAAATTTTTCTATATATCTGATTTTTTTGATTATTAATGTTGTTAATGAATGACCTTATATGAGGGTGCTATGACTCTCCATTTATTAAAATACGTTTAATGTCAAATTTTAAAAAGGTAATACACCATGACAAATATATAATTTATCCAATATAATTGATCATTTATTTGAGTTAAAATTGGCTTAACATAACATATGAAGTGTATTTTTGTCAAAATATATTTATATATTATGCAATCATAATTAAGTATGTACATATATCAACATTCAAATAAAATTACGTTCATGTGTTATTAAAACATTTTAAAACTACATTCTAGGATAGATAATGTCACTCATGTTTTTTTTCCCGTATATTGTGCTTTAGTAGTTCGGTACTTTAATTATTGTACTAAAATTTGCAATCGCTCTCACAAGTTGTTTATGCATTTTGTATACAAAGATCAAACTTCATGCAATATTCAATAAACACTAAACAAAGTACCTAGTTGAAATTAAGTTTCCAATTTATCACGTATTTCTTGGAGTATTTTGAATGAAAGAAAAAAAAAGAATTGAATTTAGAAGAAAAGAGAAAGAAAATTTTAATATATTATTTTTTGCTTATATTTTTGAGTTTTAGAGGAAAAGAAGAAAAAGAAAATATTAAAATAGTTAATATATTTTTATCACAATTTATTTATTATTGCTCAGTATCTTTGGAGATAATTTACTTATTTTTCAAAAATAATGAATGTGAAACAAGCTCAATATTTATGAGTTATCATTTCCATAATGGTGATGGACTAATGGGCAAAATGAAGAGCAATTAATGAAATAGACTGTACTTTATTCTTTAGCTTGGGCTAGAGTTGAAATAGAAAAAAAGATACCGCTTGAACATTTGGATTGCTATGATTATGTACAATAAATCATTATGTAAAATTTATAAAACCTGTAACTTATGATTTTAACCTAATGTACTTCAATAATATTATTTAAAATGATTGGTTGTATGTTAAAAAATAACTAGCATGAAAGCTCATGCAAGGCACGGGCCACATTTTAATTCATATAACATTTTTTTTAATTTTGAGATAAAACCCATTGTATTCTCTTGTTAGTCTATTTTACCTTTCACGTGCAACGGTCTAACGATTCAATAGTTATAATCATTCTAAATTCAAATTATTAGCACACTCTAAATTTCGAGATTCATATTTATAGTGGTACTTGTTTAATGCGAGAAGAATAACTGATAAAAGTGGTATATTAGAGTTAATTGTCAGCTATCAAATATTTCCATGATAACAATGTTTTTAGTAGAATCCTAAAAGGATCACCACGACAACAATTATCCTAACAGGATCACCACGACAACAATTTTTTAACTACTTTCAATCTTAGCCACAACATATTTTAAATATCTATTTTCTCTTCTACCCATATGTTTACCTTATATCTCCACAATTTATTACTGATCAGGTAGCCTACCTCACATCCCTCCAATTTATTACTGATCAGGTACCTTCTCACTTCGGCCTCTTTCCGACCACTATCATGCCACCTCGTTATACCTCTCAGATCCGTTACTTCCTTCAACCACATTATATATGCACATTCTTTTTGCCACACCACCTCTCTTTCGTCTTAAACAACCTCAGGTTTATTCATCCTTCCTCTTTTCGATCATCTCTCATTCTTATTTACAACCTCTCAGCGACCTCCATTTTCATATTTATATAAAATAATTGTTGTGGTTACGAGCTGAATATGTATTATGATAATAAAATAGTTAATTGTCATACCTCTCACACATTAAACATGTATACGTTTTTCAAATGTTTGTGATAACACTATATCTTTTAAATTTAAATCAAACTCATCTAACATTTGTCAACAAATTGGATTAACGCATTATCATCAACTATTTAGTTGTATTACCGTTTGTTCTTAAGTTACCAAAAAAATTGATGTACCTATTCTTCTGTTGGTATTTAGTTGAGTGTATTTCGTATCTAAATGTCCAAATTTGATACTAAATGAATTCATGTTGTTTGGGAATGGGCATCGAGTCAATTCAAGGTCAGGGAGTGCTATATCCATCCTGATCCCCGAATCCAAACAAAATCGTTAAATCTGTTCTGATTCTTGGTCGAGAATTATTTCGCTCCCGATTCCTGCCTCAAAAGAAAAATACGTATCCCCGCGAGAAATCATGAATTTCAATATTTTTAATTAAAATTTCGAACTTATGTTTAATTGAAATTTTGAACCTAATCGTTGAACCCGTATTGATCCAAAAATGGGAATTATTTTCCTCCATGATTCCTACCCCGAACGGGGAACGAGATCCCACGAAAATTTGGAGATTCTAATTTTTTTTTGATTAAAATTTATACATTCTCTAATGTATTGGATAATCAAATTATTTTGATAAATCATTATAGATTTATTATTATATTATAAATAGCGATTTTAATAAAAGATGAAAAATATTATTAAAATTAAATAATATTTATGACATGTTAAATTTATAAAAAAATTTGAATCTTTGAATTACATTCATTTTTAATAATCTAGAATATATATTTAAAAATTTATTTTTCTTAAATATGATAATCGACTGGGGAACGGGAATTGGGGATTTAGGGTTCATTTGTTAATGAAAGAATCAAAGAATATGAACTGAACCATTCATGTGATTGCCGTTCAAATTGTTTGTTAATTATTTAGAAATCTGGATGGTGCTGGATGACTCCCACATTCCTCTGGACGACACCATCCTTAGAATTCCAACTAAACCATTCAAATCTCTTTGTTGTATGAATCTATGATTATTGAATATTAGGTATGTATATTATATCTCTATTCTATTCAATATGATTAACTGATTTTAAAATTACATAATTATGCCAAGCTAACTTTTTGGCAATCGTATTTCGTACACACGTTTTTTCTAACATAAGGATATTAAAAAAAATCAAAAAATGTATAATAAAAAAATAATGAATATTTACCAAAAATACCATTTTTTCTAATTTTTTATATTTTTACCATATTCTTAAAATATTTACAAAAATACATTTTTCAGAAAAAACATTTTGCAAAAATACCATCTTATCAGGTTGCATATACAGCTTCACAAAGTTTTCATAGAGTTGCATATGCGGTTGCAAACAATTGTATTTAGTTGATTTGGTTGTATACCGTATTTTTGCAAATAAGTTGGTATTTTTGCAATATATATTTTTTTAAAAAGGTACTTTTGCAAAAATAAAAAAAATATGAACTTGGGAATATATCGAAAAAGCCTGAAATAATAATTCATCTTACTTTTAAAATTTATTATTGTTCAAAATATTTTAATTATTCGGAAAAAATGTTTAACAAAAAACTCAAATATTTTGTCATTCAGAAAATTTTTTATTTCATCAAACAACAACTTTCGTTCAGAATTCAGATTATTCAACCGTTCAGATAATCAATGGTTCAAAAAATGATATTTAGATTTAACAAATGACCCCTTAGCCGGGATGCTTTATTCCCTCAGCTCGTTCCCATCCCCAAAATTTTATTTTATAACATTTCATGTTTCACGTCCCAAACCCGAAAAATTTCCCGATTCTCCAAATGGGAAAGGAAAAATTTCTCGAATCTCCAAACTGGAAAGGGATTAGATCGTGGTCGGTCAGACCGGGAGAAATGCTCATCTATAAATATTGTCATTCATGTACCATTTGAATTTGTATAGTATATATTGAAAGTACTATAATAAATACACGTACATATATTTTAGTAACATGGTCATGAGTTCAATTCCATTGAAATCATTTTTTTTAACATTAACATGATGCAGGGATATTTTAGTAAATTACTAAATGGGTGAAAAGGCCATGTTTTTTTTATATAATTAGAATTTTCATAGAAAAGTTGGTAATAATTCAAGTTAAAAACTTGAATCCCAACAATGATACAGATCGGTGGGAGTCGAGGATACAGTCAGGTACAGTGAAAGGTGTGTAATGTAATCTGTAAAGTACCCATATACATAGGGTAATGTATTGTGATCATGTAGAACAATTGTGTGTGGCTTGTGTCATGTGTCTTGTGTCGGGAGATGTAGGAGAAAATAAAAATGTAACCAAGTGGGTAGTCTCACATCGAGCCTTGTGAAAAGCGCAAGAGCACCATGTTGTGGACCCAGTATATGTCGAGTAGCAGCAACATTGAGTTTAGCAGTCCCGAGCCTAAGCCTGCCCGACCAACATGTAAAAACTGGAAAATAGCTGTAACCAACTCCCAAGAGTAATTCAAATTGTAGGAAACCTAGTATCCGGGTTAACCCCACAACGTCCCGAGTTCACTCTCCCTGAAAAAGAGAATCCCAACCGAACGAAACCAGTCACAAGGGCCACAAAGTGTTGACTGGTAACTGAATAGATGTCACCGGAATAGTGTAGGAGTGTCAAAACCATGTATGTAGTTTGTCCCAGTCAATATGGTGGAGCCCTCATAATGAGAACGATCAGTCGGAGAGGAAAAGTGGTAGAGGCGAGTGTTTGTGTTATGGTTGGCAGAGGGTGTAGTGGAACCAGAACTGAAAAGTACCAAAACCACGGAAACCGGGCGTTGGAAAGTTGTGTAGGAAGCACATAGTGACAGTGGCTTCGGCACCAATGCTGGAGCTGGATATAAGAGTACGGTGATGTAGGATGAATTGTGGAAGAGAAAGTTGTGTTATCCACTGCTAGAGTCAAGATACAAACAAGATCCCAGTCCCTTCATCCCCAATAGAATCAGCTGAACCCAAAGGATCCAAACTCGTCGCGAAACGTCAGAGATGCCAGAAAGCTGTGCTTCATTATATACCAGAACGGAAGCAGCGAAACCACTACACTAGACATGTCGATGCACCCGAGGGAAAACTAACCGCCGCATAGCAAGACCCCATCGAAACTGTATCTGAAACTAAAATGAAAAGAAAGATCCTTGTTCGACATACCGATCGTATGAGCCACCAACACACTGATTGTAAACAAATATATCCGCAGGGGCCAGCTTAATAGAATATATATCACCGATCAATGAAACCACCAAAAATAGCAGTCAAATAGTTGTTGAAGTATTTCAGTGACGAAGCGGATGTGTGTTCTACCATCAATAGGACGGAGGCTAATAAATAGGAAGTCGAATAAGGTAGGAGGACCTCATTAAAAACCCCTCTAGGGGAAAAGAGTGTCCGCCATTATTGAAAGATAAAAAGTAAATAGGCCTCCGGTCGGCGGAGGAGCCTCCTCCACCGGCCGGAGGAGGAGCTTGCAAATACGGTCTTTACTATCAGAGAGAATATAGCCTATAATATATATAAAGGAAGGATATGAATTATTATTTTATTTTCTTTAAAAATTTTAATTTTTTCCGGTGCAGTTACATATTGCACTCTAATCTAATTACATATTTTATCTAATTATTTTAAAATTTTATTTTCGCGGCCTACTCATATATTTTAATGGATGTCAATCAAAATATCTTGTTTAATGTATATGTAGTTATGTGAAATATTATATAAATTTTAACAAAATCTATGTTATTCACTTTATTTTTTTCCGTATAAATCGAACCATAAATATTTTATTTGATTATATTTTAAAATAGAGATAGTGAGGAGGTTATTCATGAATGTGGTTAATGATTTGAAGATATGTATTAGAAGTTGAGCTAGTTTAATGGTTTTGGATGTGAATAAATTTTAAAATAGATATAGTGAGGAGGTTATTCATGAATGTGATTTATGATTTAAAAATATGTATCAAAAGTTGAGTTGGTGCAATGGTTGTGGGGGTGAGTATAAAATATTGTGCACAATGGGGTCATGGGTTCAATTCCCATTGAAAACAAATTTTTTAACATTATTATAATTTGAAAGGCATAAAAGTAAATTACTAAATAGGATGAAAATGCATGTTCCCCTATAATAGATATAATGGATTGATAATACTATGATGACATTTATAGAATTTTTATAAAAGAAATTAGATGTTGACTACATATAACCAACTTCATACAAATTATGAAAAAATTTAGATAAGGGGATAGAGGATGGTAGATGAGAAAAAAATAAAGTTCTTATATAAATCACATCACATTTCAGAATTTAGTTAAGGGACCTATAGCTAGGAATGCAAAAAAACCCTTCTGGTCAAGCTTTATTCGGGGTTTAAAAAATTTGGGCTTTTTAAGAATCGGGCCATATTTTTTTAAAAATCGGGCCGTGCTTTCTTTAAAATATGAGGCCTGTTTTAGGCACTCAGGCCGGGTCAGATCGGACATGGTCGAGCTTTTATTCGAGTTTTTTTTTTCAATTTATATATACTTTATTTTTGTTATTTTTTGCAAAACCAATATATTAATGTACAAAAAAATTACAAAAGAAATAAACTCTAAAGAGTACATCTTTAAACTTCTAGAATCCAAAATATATAAGAAGAGACACCACTAAACCTAATACTAAAAAATTACAAGTATTATACATTTTTTATCATGAAACATCATTGCAACTCAAGAACTTTTTACTTATAATCTGCGTTATGACTTAAACTGATCGTAATCCATATAAATCTTCTCGTATATGACCATTTCAAGAAGCACATCCTTTACACTTAATAAGCCTTCTTAAAAGAGGGTTTGTCTTGCATATTGTTTATTCTTTCTAGGCTCATGATCCTTCATATCACATTTATTGCTAAATTTAATATTCTTCAAATTAATTAAAAAAATTATGTATATATTTTTAGATTTTATCTATAAAAAATCAAATTTTGATTCGAATTTCTTAAAAAACCCAGACTTTTATCCGGGCCGAACCGGGCTTTTGTCCGAGCTTTATCCGGGCTTTTCAAAATTCTAGGTTTTTAACGAATTCGGACTTCGGGTCGGGCCGAGCTTGCTGAAAAGTAGGAGGCCCATATTAGACCCAAGGGCCGAGCCGAACTGGGCTGGACTTTTCGGAATTTTTTGTGGATCGGATCTGGCCGAATTTTAAATTTCAAGCTTTTTGAACAAAGCTGCCTATAGCGTTGGAAATACTCTTATGTAAACATTTAAATTCAGAATTTAGGTGGGGATGGCAATCGGGGTTTAACCCCCGAATTTTTTTTGACTACTACAGTAAACGGTTAAAAGGTTGTTTTACCCCCCGTACAATTTTGTCAGATACAGTACTTTTCCCGCGCTTTTGGTTAAATTTAAATTTAATGATTTCCCGCCTAAATAAATATATTGTTAAATAATATTTAATTCGAATGTTTGAATTTCGAATTAAAGGGGGTTTCAAATCTGTTACCCCCCTTTACCACTTTATAAAGGTTGTAATCAAGTTGAAATTTGAATGTTCTAAATTCAAATTTTAAAAGCTGAGGCTTACGGAATACGATAGCTTACTCAGTACGCCACCAATGGATTGTTGCATTGTTTCGTACATGAGAATCATATCAATTGTATTTGTTTTCATTCTGCTAATAGTTGTATTAGCTATAAACAGAAAATATTTAATATCGTAATATAGTAGCATTTTACATATGCTGTAATGGAAAATAAAAATAAAATACAATTTATTTTATTGCAAATGACCCCCTTCAAGGGCGAATCATTTTATAATGGTTCTTTTCTGCATATATTTGCAATAATCTGGGTTTGCGTGGCTTTTCTGTTAATTCGTGGTAACACTCCACTGTTGACACTCTCAAAAACTTCCTCATATGGAGTGTTGTAGAGTGTTGAATATATGGTGGTGGTGTCTATAGATGAAGTGTGTGTGTGTAGCCACTTTCCACGAAACTTCCTCTACACTCAAGTGTGGTGGCCCAATATTGTTACACTGCATATTTTATTTGGGCCAGGCCCGCAGGGGGGGGGGGTTAAACCGGTATTAATATTACCCTGTTTTACCCTCGAAATTTTTTCGATGCTACAGTAAACGGTGAAAAGGCTGCTTTACCCCCCGTACAATTTTTCCAGAAATAGTACTTTTCCCGCGCTTTTGGTTAAATTTAAATCAGATGATTTCCCGCCTAAATAAATATATTGTTAAATAATATTTAATTCGATTGTTTGAATTTCGAATTAAAGTGGGTTTCAAATATGTTACCCCCTTTACCACTTTATAAAGGTTGTAATCAAGTTGAAATTTGAATGTTCTAAATTCAAATTTTAAAAGTTGAGGCTTACGGAATACGAAAGCTTACTCAGTATGCCACCAATGGATTGTTGCATTGTTTCGTATATGAGAATCATATTAATTGTATTTGTTGTCATTCTGCTAATAGTTGTATAAGCTATAAACAGAAAATATTTAATATTGTAATACAGTAGCATTTTACATCTGCTGTAATGGAAAATAAAAATAAAATACAATTGATTTTATTGCAAATGACCCTTCAAGGGCGAATCATTTTATAATGGTTCTTTTCTGCATATATTTGCAATAATATGGGTTTGCGTGGCTATAGATTTGCGTGGTGTCTATAGATGAAGTGTGTGTCTGTGTGTAGCCACTTTCCAGGAAACTTCCTCTACACTCAAGTGTGGTGGCCAAATACTGTTACACTGCATATTTTATTTGGGCCGGGCCCGCAAGGGGGGTTAAACCAGTATTAATATTACCCGGTTTAACCCCCGAATTTTTTTTATGCTACAATAAATGGTGAAAAGGCTGCTTTACCCCCCGTACAATTTAGTCACATACAGTACTTTTCCCGCGCTTTTGGTTAAATTTAAATCTAATGATTTCCCGCCTAAATAAATATATTGTTAAATAATATTTAATTCGAATGTTTGAATTTCGAATTAAAAGGGGTTTCAAATCTGTTACCCCCCTTTACCACTTTATAAAGGTTGTAATCAAGTTGAAATTTGAATGTTCTAAATTCAAATTTTAAAAGCTGAGGCTTACGGAATACGATAGCTTACTGAGTACGCCACCAATGGATTGTTGCATTGTTTCGTATATGAGAATCATATTAATTGTATTTGTTGTCATTCTGCTAATAGTTGTATTAGCTATAAACAGAAAATATTTAATATTGTAATATAATAGCATTTTACATCTGCTGTAATTGAAAATAAAAATAAAATACAATTGATTTTATTGCAAATGACCCTTCAAGGGCGAATCATTTTATAATGGTTCTTTTCTGCATATATTTTCAATAATCTGGGTTTGTGTGGCTTTTCTGTTAATTCGTGGTAACACTCCACTGTTGACACTCTCAAAAACTTCCTCATATGGAGTGTTGTAGAGTGTTGAATATATAGTGGTGGTGTCTATAGATGAAGTGTGTGTGTGTGTAGCCACTTTCTAGGAAACTTCCTCTACACTCAAGTGTGGTGGCCAAATACTGTTACACTGCATATTTTATTTGGGCCGGGCCCGCAGGGGGGTTAAACCGGTATTAATATTACCCTGTTTAACCCTCAAAATTTTTTCGATGCTACAATAAACGGTGAAAAGGCTGCTTTACCCCCCCGTACAATTTTGCCATAAACAGTGCTTTTCCCGCGCTTTTGGTTAAATTTAAATCTGATGATTTCCCGCCTAAATAAATATATTGTTAAATAATATTTAATTCGAATGTTTGAATTTCGAATTAAAGTGGGTTTCAAATCTGTTACCCCCCTTTACCACTTTATAAAGGTTGTAATCAAGTTGAAATTTGAATGTTCTAAATTCAAATTTTAAAAGCTGAGGCTTACGGAATACGATAGCTTACTCAGTACGCCACCAATGGATTGTTGCATTGTTTCGTGTATGAGAATCATATTAATTGTATTTGTTGTCATTCGGCTAATAGTTGTATTAGCTATAAACAGAAAATATTTAATATTGTAATATAGTAGCATTTTACATCTGCTGTAATGGAAAATTAAAATAAAATACAATTGATTTTATTGCAAATGACCCTTCAAGGGCGAATCATTTTATAATGGTTCTTTTCTGCATATATTTGCAATGCGTGGCTATAGATTTGCGTGGTGTCTATAGATGAAGTGTGTGTGTGTAGCCACTTTTCAGGAAACTTCCTCTACACTCAAGTGTGGTGGCCTAATACTGTTACACTGCATATTTTATTTGGGCCGGGCCCGCAGGGGGGGTTAAACCGGTATTAATATTACCCGGTTTAACCCCCGAAATTTTTTTGATGCTACAGTAAACGGTGAAAAGGCTGCTTTACCCCCGTACAATTTTGTCAGATACAGTACTATCCCCGCGCTTTTGGTTAAATTTAAATCTGATGATTTCCCGCCTAAATAAATATATTGTTAAATAATATTTAATTCGAATGTTTGAATTTTGAATTAAAGGGGGTTTCAAATCTGTTACCCCCCTTTACCACTTTATAAAGGTTGTAATCAAGTTGAAATTTGAATGTTCTAAATTCAAATTTTAAAAGCTGAGGCTTACGGAATACGATAGCTTACTCAGTACGCCACCAATGGATTGTTGCATTGTTTCGTATATGAGAACCTTATCAATTGTATTTGTTGTCATTCTGCTAATAGTTGTATTAGCTATAAACAGAAATTATATAATATCGTAATATAGTAGTAGTTTACATCTGCTGTAATGGAAAATAAAAAGAAAATACAAATGATTTTATTGCAAATGACCCTTCAAGGGCGAATCATTTTATAATGGTTCTTTTCTGCATATATTTGCAATAATCTAGGTTTGCGTGGCTTTTCTGTTAATTCGTGGTAACACTCCACTGTTGACACTCTCAAAAACTTCCTCATATGGAGTGTTGTAGAGTGTTGAATATATGGTGGTGGTGTCTATAGATGAAGTGTGTATGTGTGTGTGTAGCCACTTTCCACGAAACTTCCTCTACACTCAAGTGTGGTGGCCCAATACTGTTACACTGCATATTTTATTTGGGTCGGGCCCGCAGGGGGGTTAAACCGGTATTGCTTATATTTTTGAGTTTTAAAGGTAAAAAAGGAAATGAAAATATTAAAATAGTTAACATAATTTTATCACAATTTATTTATTATTGCTCGGTATCTTTGGAGATAATTTACTTATTTTTCAAAAATAATGAATGTGAAACAGGCTCAATATTTAAGAGTTATCATTTCCATAATGGTGATGGACTAATGGGCAAAATGTAGAGCAATTAATGAAATAGACTGTACTTTATTCTTTAACTTGGGCTAGAGTTGAAATAGAAAAAAAGATACCGCTTGAGCATTTGGATTGCTATGATTATATATAATAAATCATTATGTAAAATTTATGAAGTCTGTAACTTATGATTTTAACCTAATGTAGTTCAATAATATTATTTAAAATGATTGGTTAAATGTTAAAAAATAATTGATAATACTATGATGACATTTATAGAATTTTTATAAAAAAAAATAGATGTTGACTACATATTAACCAACTTCATACAAATTATGAAAAAATTAAGATAAGGGGATAGAGGATTGTAGATGAGAAAAAATAAAGTTATATAAATCACATGACATTTCAGAATTTAGTTAAGGGACCTATAGCTAGGAATGCAAAAAAAAACCTTCTGGTCAAGCTTTATTCGGGGTTTAAAAAATTCGGGCTTTTTAAGAATCAGGCCATGTTTTTTCAAAAATTGGGCCGTGCTTTCTTTAAAATATGAGGCCCGTTTTAGGCACTCAGGCCGGGCCAGTTCGGACATGGTCGAGCTTTTATTCGAGTTTTTTTACCAATTTATATATACTTTATTTTGTATTTTTTTGCAAAGCTAATATATTAATGTACAAAAGATTTACAAAAGAAATAAACTCTAAAGAGTACATCTTTAAACTTCTAGAATCCAAAATACATAAGAAGAGACACCACTAAACCTAATACTAAAAAATTACAAGTATAATACTTTTTTCAACATGAAACATCATTGCAACTCAAGAACTTTTTACTTATAATCTGTGTGATGACTTAAACTGATCGTAAGCCATATAAATCTCCTCGTATATGACCATTTCGAGAAGCACATCCTTTACACTCAATAAGTGTTCTTGAAAGAGGATTTGTCTTGAATATTGTTGATTCTTTCTAGGCTCATGATCCTTCATATCACATTTATTGCTAAATTTAATATTCTTCAAATTTATTAAAAATATTATATATATTTAGATTTTATCTATAAAAAATCGAATTTTTATTCAAATTTCTTAAAAAACCAAGACTTTTATCCGGGCCGAACCGGGCTTTTTTCCGAGCTTTATCCGGGCTTTTCAAAATTCTGGGTTTTTAACGAATTCGGACTTCGGGTCGGGTCGAGCTTGCTGAAAAGTAGGAGGCCCATATTAGACCCACGGGCCGAGCCGAACTGGGCTGGACTTTTCAGAATTTTTTGTGGATCGAATCTGGGCGGATTTCAAATTTCAGGCTTTTTGAACATCGCTTCCTATAGCGTTGGAAATACTCTTATGTAAACATTTGAATTCAGATTTTAGGTAGGGATGACAATCGGGTCGGATCGGTTTGGGTTTGGCAAAATCCAAACCCGAGTTTTTGGATAAAACCCGAACCCGACCCAAACCTGAAAACTGAAACTCGAACCCGATCCAATGGATTTCGGGTATACCCGAAACCCGAAAATTTTTTGATTTGGATAATACCCGAAATCCGAAAACTCGAAATTTTCAATTAAGTTTTATATAACACACACTTTAATATTTTATACATTATAAAAAGTATTATTTATATTATATAAATAAAATATATTTTGTGCATTAATTTTAATATTTAATTTTGTTATAAAATTTTACATATGATCAATTTTTAAATGAATTTAAATCATTAAAATAACCAAATAGATTTGATATGAAATACATCTTAAACACTTAGAGTCTAAAATTGTTTTAATATTTCGGTTTTAATAATACAAGGTTATTTGTTATACGATGCACCAATGACTTTTATATAAAATGTATTACATTATGAAATATATTATAGTATAAATTATATACATATATACATAATTATACATAAATATATATAGGGTCTTGCTCAAATGAGAACCCTCACTTATGGTGAGATATGAGATCTAATCATAGCCTTACATTTTTTATATCTAAATTAAATCTTAGGCCCACAATTAATATTTAAAATTTTATTTTTTAATTATTCATTTAATGCAACATCATCTTCCACAATCATTTCTTCCATACTCCGGTCACCATTTTCGGTCACCATCTCCGGCGACAAATTCCGGCCAACCCAGAAAATCATCACTGGTAAACAGAAAATCACCACACTGCCGCCACCCTCCGGCCACCACCAACAAAAATCACCACCTGTAAACAGAAAATCACCACACTCCGCCACCTCCTACCACCGCACTGCCGCCACCACCAACAAAAATCACCACCAAATAACGAAAATCACCACAACCAAAACAATTACAATCCACCCCATCTCCGCCACCACCTCCGGCCACCACCAAAAATCACCACCGGAAGCCCAAAAATCACCACAAATTCATCTTTTCTAACTATAATCATCACTGTGTTAATTTCCCATGTATCACTATCCTATAAAACACATAAATTTCATTTTAACCAACTAAAACCAACGTAGCTTCAACAAAAACACACACTAAAGACACACAAACTCTCCAATTTCGGATCTGCACCCTCACTCCGCTCACTCCCCAACCTCGACCTCAACCTCAACGGTTCAAACAATCCTCTTTTCTGGATCCTAAATTTGACCCAAAATTGTATATTTCGGATCTCCGCACTTTCGTCCCCTTCGAAACTCTCCGGTTGCAACTCTGGTCATACCTCGCGTCACTCAAACACAAATTAGTTGAGTTAATCAACCGCAATTAAGCTGATTTTATGAATTTGCGTTCGAAATTAGTGGACGTGGATGCGCCAGGCTGAACGGACGGCGGCGGTCAGAGGAGGATGAGGTTGGAGGCGGCGATATGTTCCGGTAAGTAGGTGGTGGGGGACAGGGGTGTGTGTAAGGTCGTGTCTTATGTGTGTGCAGTGCGTGCGTGTGTGGTGTGTATCTGTCTGGAAGGTGGTGATTTTGTATTTTCAGGCGGTGGTGGCGTGGTGGAAGGGTAGGGGAAGGGGGTGCGGGGGGAGGGGGTGCGGAGGTTGGAGTGTATGTACGTGTTTGTTCGTGTGTGGTCAGGGATGGGTGTGTGATGGGTGTGTTATGTGTATGGATAGGATTTAAAATAGTTTAAAATTTGTGGGGCTGAGATTAGATCTCAGTTCTCATTTTAATTGTGGGTTCTCATTTGAGCAAAACCCTATATATATATATATATATATATATATGCCAAGATTCTAAAGAGAACATGCTTAAAAAGAGAACGAGAGAACATCTCAAAAAAATTAATTTAAAAATTATAAATATTCTTATATGCATTTTATGATTCTCAAACATGAATAGTTTTTTTATGGAAAAAAATATTTATGGAAATTTTGTTTTTTAATCTCTTTTAGAATCTCACAATTTTTTAAGAATCTCTTTTAGAATCTCACAAATTTTGAAGAATCTCTTTTAGAATCTCATAAATAGTTTTTTACACATGTATTTGTTGTTCATAAGTGTTTTTTAGAATTGTATTAATGATATAAACATATTTATAATTTTTTTGAATTTTAAAAATCAATATTTTAAGTTGTTCTCTCGTTCTCTTTTTAAGCATGTTCTCTCTAGAGCCTTACTCATATATATATAGGGTTTTGCTCAAATGAGAACCCCATCTTATTATGAGAAATAAGATCTAATCTCAGCCTCTATTTTTTTATTATTTTTTTAATCCCAACCGTACATTTTTATTCATCTCCCTACCCAGACTTTATACCTATCGGTTCTTACCCCTCACCCACCCATCTGCAACAACACATCGCCTGCCTACAACACACCGCCACAACACACGATTCCGGCCATCTCATCCACCGATTCCGATCACTTTGTACAAACCTCACTCTTCAACCCCCGATTCGAACTCTCTCTCTCTCTCTCTCTTCCCCTCCCCATTCTCCTATCTCAATTTTCCAACCCACCCCACCCATCTGCTGCAACACATTGACTCCGACCACCTCACCCACCAATTCCTTTGCTAGTGATATTTTTAGTGATTTTTAATTTAAATCTAGTGATTTGTACCTGATGTTGGTGATTTGTTTGTAATGGTCGGAGGTGCTGGTCGGACATGGCGATTGATTGTGGTGGTTTGATCGTAGTGATTTTTGTTGATGATGGTTTTTGTTGAATTTTTCTAAACTGATTTCGTATTCACCGGATTTTAGCCGATTTTTCGTTGAATTACTGATTTGGAAGTGTGAACAGGCGTTTATGGTGATTTTCAGTTTGTTTATGGTGATTTTCAGTCCGTTTATGGTGATTTTGTGGTGTTTTTTGTGTTTTTGGTGGTGATTTTTCTTTTTCCGGTGGTGATTTTGTGTTTGTCAGTGGTGATTTTTGTGTTTCTGGTGGTGATTTCTGGTTTAGCGATGGTGATTTTATGTTTACCGGTGGTGATTTTCTAGTGGTCACCGGAGGTGGTGGTGATCGCCGGTGGTGGTTGCCGGTGGTGGTGGGTGGTGGAATTAGGAAGAAGATGGTGAAAATCCAAATATAAAATATTTAAATATTAAATGAATGGTAAGAGATGAATATAATGTATTTAAATGAGTGGATAGGATTAGATCTCATATCTCACCATAAGTGAGGGTTCTCACCTGAGCAAGACCCGGGAGGTGCTCAAATGAGACTCCTCTTATAATGAGACCCTCTCTTATAATGTGTCCCCCTCATATTTCATCTATTTTAAAGGGCCCCGCTAGGGGCACCCAATACAAAAAGTCTTATAATTCTATCATCTATTCATTCATCAAAAAAAAAATTAAAAAAAATAAATTTTTTTTTCAAAAAAAAAATGATGATGTGGCAGCAGTTTTTTTTTGTTTTTTTTAAATTTTTTTTTAGAATTGTTTTTGATGAATGGATAGAGGATATAATTATAAGACTTTTTCGTATTGGGTGCCCATGGCGGGGCCCTTTAGAATAAAAGAAATATGAGGGGGACTCATTATAAGAGGGGTCTCATTTGAGCAGCCCCCTATATATATATATTCGGGTTTTATTTTGGGTTCGGATCGGGTTTGAATCGATTTTCGTGTTTCGAATCCTGTTTCATAATATCCAAATCCAAATCCAAAAATTCAAATCCAAAATCCAAATCCAAATCCAAAAAATCGGGTTCAAGTTATCCAAAATTTTGGGTTTCGAATCGGGTATCCGTCGGATCGAATTTTTCTATCATCCCTAATTTTAGAAAACTTGTAATATTGAGATGCACTTTAGGTCGTATCTCGAGATTTATTTAAGAAATTTAAGAATGGAGTAATTAATAAGTTATACAAAAAAAAATGTGAAAAAATCTGCTCTTTATAATTCAGTGTATATATTAGAATATCATGAACTATTCATCAGTATAGAACCATTAAATTTTTAATATTTAATAATATCACGCGTACCATTTTAAATGTTGGTACGAAATTGGCAAAGTGGTAAAGACAACTTGTAAAGGTAAGTTTAATGGCGGATTGAAGCATTTTTTTTTACCGAACTTACTCATACGTATATGAATTGTATCAAAATATAATGTTCAAAATACGAGTTTTTTTTTCATTCAAAAAGTTTATCATCTAATCAAAACACATGCAAGATGTCTCCGAAAATTTAGATAACACCCCGTTAATCTGCTGATCTAAATTTGTACACCTAAAAAGACAAAAAAATAAAAATGAACATTAATAATAATAAATTAAAAGAATACAAAATAAAATCAAAACAAAAAATGTATATTATTGCCATTCGATCTTGAAGCCGACCCTATCAACCCAGTAGAGGGAAAGAGAGAAGAAAAATAACTTAAAACTAAGGCGACCCCCTCTATTCGCGATTAGGCTGCACAACTTTCCGATCTGGACCGATAAATTAGATCGGATCAGGTTTATCGGTCCAAGAACTGGACCGGACCGAATATAACCGGTCCGGTTCCTGGTCCGTAAAATCAAAAAAACCGGTCTTCGGTCCAGTCCGGTCCGGTCCAAACCCTAAAAATATTGTTGATTCTTTCTAGGCTCATGATCCTTCATATCACATTTATTGCTAAATTTAATATTCTTCAAATTTATTAAAAATATTATATATATTTAGATTTTATCTATAAAAAATCGAATTTTTATTCAAATTTCTTAAAAAAACCCAGACTTTTATCCGGGCCGAACCGGGCTTTTTTCCGAGCTTTATCCGGGCTTTTCAAAATTCTGGGTTTTTAACGAATTCGGACTTCGGGTCGGGTCGAGCTTGCTGAAAAGTAGGAGGCCCATATTAGACCCACGGGCCGAGCCGAACTGGGCTGGACTTTTCAGAATTTTTTGTGGATCGAATCTAGGCGGATTTCAAATTTCAGGCTTTTTGAACATCGCTTCCTATAGCGTTGGAAATACTCTTATGTAAACATTTGAATTCAGATTTTAGGTAGGGATGACAATCGGGTCGGATCGGTTTGGGTTTGGCAAAATCCAAACCCGAGTTTTTGGATAAAACCCGAACCCGACCCCGACCCAAACCTGAAAACTGAAACTCGAACCCGATCCAATGGATTTCGGGTATACCCGAAACCCGAAAATTTTTTGATTTGGATAATACCCGAAATCCGAAAACTCGAAATTTTCAATCAAGTTTTATATAACACACACTTTAATATTTTTTACATTATAAAAAGTATTATTTATATTATATAAATAAAATATATTCTGTGCATTAATTTTAATATTTAATTTTGTTATAAAATTTTACATATGATCAATTTTTAAATGAATTTAAATCATTAAAATAACCAAATAGATTTGATATGAAATACATCTTAAACACTTAGAGTCGAAAATTGTTTTAATATTTCGGTTTTAATAATACAAGGTTATTTGTTATACGATGCACCAATGACTTTTATATAAAATGTATTACATTATGAAATATATTATAGTATAAATTATATACATATATACATAATTATACATACATACATAAATATATATAGGGTCTTGCTCAAATGAGAACCCTCACTTATGGTGAGATATGAGATCTAATCATAGCTTTACATTTTTTATATCTAAATTAAATCTTAGGCCCACAATTAATATTTAAAATTTTATTTTTTAATTATTCATTTAATGCAACATCATCTTCCACAATCATTTCTTCCATACTCCGGTCACCATCTCCGGCGACAAATTCCGGCCAACCCAGAAAATCATCACTGGTAAACAGAAAATCACCACACTGCCGCCACCCTCCGGCCACCACCAACAAAAATCACCACCTGTAAACAGAAAATCACCACACTCCGCCACCTCCTACCACCGCACTGCCGCCACCACCAACAAAAATCACCACCAAATAACGAAAATCACCACAACCAAAACAATTACAATCCACCCCATCTCCGCCACCACCTCCGGCCACCACCAAAAATCACCACCGGAAGCCCAAAAATCACCACAAATTCATCTTTTCTAACTATAATCATCACTGTGTTAATTTCCCATGTATCACTATCCTATAAAACACATTAATTTCATTTTAACCAACTAAAACCAACGTAGCTTCAACAAAAACACACACTAAAGACACACAAACTCTCCAATTTCGGATCTGCACCCTCACTCCGCTCACTCCCCAACCTCAACCTCAACGGTTCAAACAATCCTCTTTTCTGGATCCTAAATTTGACCCAAAATTGTATATTTTGGATCTCCGCACTTTCGTCCCCTTCGAAACTCTCCGGTTGCAACTCTGGTCATACCTCGCGTCACTCAAACACAAATTAGTTGAGTTAATCAACCGCAATTAAGCTGATTTTATGAATTTGAGTTCGAAATTAGTGGACGTGGATGCGCCAGGCTGAACGGACGGCGGCGCTCAGAGGAGGATGAGGTTGGAGGCGGCGATATGTTCCGGTAAGTAGGTGGTGGGGGACAGGGGTGTGTGTAAGGTCGTGTCTTATGTGTGTGCAGTGCGTGCGTGTGTAGTGTGTATCTGTCTGGAAGGTGGTGATTTTGTATTTTCAGGCGGTGGTGGCGTGGTGGAAGGGTAGGGGAAGGGGGTGCGGGGGGAGGGGGTGCGGAGGTTGGAGTGTATGTACGTGTTTGTTCGTGTGTGGTCAGTGATGGGTGTGTGATGGGTGTGGATAGGATTTAAAATAGTTTAAAATTTGTGGGGCTGAGATTAGATCTCAGTTCTCATTTTAATTGTGGGTTCTCATTTGAGCAAAACCCTATATATATATATATAGGCCAAGATTCTAAAGAGAACATGCTTAAAAAGAGAACGAGAGAACATCTCAAAAAAATTAATTTAAAAATTATAAATATTCTTATATGCATTTTATGATTCTCAAACATGAATAGTTTTTTTATGGAAAAAAATATTTATGGAAATTTTGTTTTTTAATCTCTTTTAGAATCTCACAATTTTTTAAGAATCTCTTTTAGAATCTCACAAATTTTGAAGAATCTCTTTTAGAATCTCACAAATAGTTTTTTACACATGTATTTGTTGTTCATAAGTGTTTTTTAGAATTGTATTAATGATATAAACATATTTATAATTTTTTTGAATTTTAAAAATCAATATTTTAAGTTGTTCTCTCGTTCTCTTTTTAAGCATGTTCTCTCTAGAGCCTTACTCATATATATATAGGGTTTTGCTCAAATGAGAACCCCATCTTATTATGAGAAATAAGATCTAATCTCAGCCTCTATTTTTTTATTATTTTTTTAATCCCAACCGTACATTTTTATTCATCTCCCTACCCAGACTTTATACCTATCGGTTCTTACCCCTCACCCACCCATCTGCAACAACACATCGCCTGCCTACAACACACCGCCACAACACACGATTCCGGCCATCTCATCCACCGATTCCGATCACTTTGTACAAACCTCACTCTTCAACCCCCGATTCGAACTCTCTCTCTCTCTTCCCCTCCCCATTCTCCTATCTCAATTTTCCAACCACCCAACCCACCCCACCCCACCCATCTGCTGCAACACATTGACTCCGACCACCTCACCCACCAATTCCTTTGCTAGTGATATTTTTAGTGATTTTTAATTTAAATCTAGTGATTTGTACCTGATGTTGGTGATTTGTTTGTAATGGTCGGAGGTGCTGGTCGGACATGGCGATTGATTGTGGTGGTTTGATCGTAGTGATTTTTGTTGATGATGGTTTTTGTTGAATTTTTCTAAACTGATTTCGTATTCACCGGATTTTAGCCGATTTTTCGTTGAATTACTGATTTGGAAGTGTGAACAGGCGTTTATGGTGATTTTCAGTTTGTTTATGGTGATTTTCAGTCCGTTTATGGTGATTTTGTGGTGTTTTTTGTGTTTTTGGTGGTGATTTTTCTTTTTCCGGTGGTGATTTTGTGTTTGTCAGTGGTGATTTTTGTGTTTCTGGTGGTGATGTCTGGTTTAGCGATGGTGATTTTATGTTTACCGGTGGTGATTTTCTAGTGGTCACCGGAGGTGGTGGTGATCGCCGGTGGTGGTGGGTGGTGGAATTAGGAAGAAGATGGTGAAAATCCATATATAAAATATTTAAATATTAAATGAATGGTAAGAGATGAATATAATGTATTTAAATGAGTGGATATGATTAGATCTCATATCTCACCATAAGTGAGGGTTCTCACCTGAGCAAGACCCGGGAGGTGCTCAAATGAGACCCCTCTTATAATGAGACCCTCTCATATTTCATCTATTTTAAAGGGCCCCGCTAGGGGCACCCAATACAAAAAGTCTTATAATTCTATCATCTATTCATTCATCAAAAAAAAAATTTAAAAAAATAATTTTTTTTTTCAAAAAAAAAATGATGATGTGGCAGCAGTTTTTTTTTGTTTTTTTAAAATTTTTTTTTAGAATTGTTTTTGATGAATGGATAGAGGATATAATTATAAGACTTTTTCGTATTGGGTGCCCCTGGCGGGGCCCTTTAGAATAAAAGAAATATGAGGGGGACTCATTATAAGAGGGGTCTCATTTGAGCAGCCCCCTATATATATATATTCGGGTTTTATTTTGGGTTCGGATCGGGTTTGAATCGATTTTCGGGTTTCGAATCCTGTTTCATAATATCCAAATCCAAATCCAAAAATTCAAATCCAAAATCCAAATCCAAATCCAAAAAATCGGGTTCAAGTTATCCAAAATTTTGGGTTTCGGATCGGGTATCCGTCGGATCGAATTTTTCTATCATCCCTAATTTTAGAAAACTTGTAATATTGAGATGCACTTTAGGTCGTATCTCGAGATTTATTTAAGAAATTTAAGAATGGAGTAATTAATAAGTTATACAAAAAAAAATGTGAAAAAATCTGCTCTTTATAATTCAGTGTATATATTTGAATATCATGAACTATTCATCAGTGTAGAACCATTAATTTTTTAATATTTAATAATATCACGCATACCATTTTAAATGTTGGTACGAAATTGGCAAAGTGGTAAAGACAACTTGTAAAGGTAAGTTTAATGGCGGATTGAAGCATTTTTTTTTACCGAACTTACTCATACGTATATGAATTGTATCAAAATATAATGTTCAAAATACGAGTTTTTTTTCATTCAAAAAGTTTATCATCTAATCAAAACACATGCAAGATGTCTCCGAAAATTTAGATAACACCCCGTTAATCTGCTGATCTAAATTTGTACACCTAAAAAGACAAAAAAATAAAAATGAACATTAATAATAATAAATTAAAAGAATACAAAATAAAATCAAAACAAAAAATGTATATTATTGCCATTCGATCTTGAAGCCGACCCTATCAACCCAGCAGAGGGAAAGAGAGAAGAAAAATAACTTAAAACTAAGGCGACCCCCTCTATTCGCGATTAGGCTGCACAACTTTCCGATCTGGACCGATAAATTAGATCGGATCAGGTTTATCGGTCCAAGAACTGGACCGGACCGAATATAACCGGTCCGGTTCCTGGTCCGTAAAATCAAAAAAACCGGTCTTCGGTCCGGTCCGGTCCGGTCCAAACCCTGAAAATACCCGGTCCGGACCGTATCGGACCGTATTTTATGTATATAGTTAATTTTACACTAGTTTGTCTTTTAAATTATATAGTTTAATGATTAAATATTCACACATAACATATTTTAGTGATCCAAATTGGTAAATAATAAATTTATGAAATAGTATATATAAACACTAAAATATAAATGATTAAATTTCATATTTCATACTATATATAATTTATAATTACTTTTACAAATTAATGTTACTTTACAAATAATATGACATTTACTTATTTTTAAATTTAAATTAACTTATCAAGTAATTTATAAATCAACAAAGAATAAAAATTTAATTATAAAAATTAATTTTTTATAAAATATTAACTAACCGGTCCAAACCGGTCCGGTTCCGGTTCGATCCAGGTTTTTCCGGTCCGGTCCCAAAGACCGGTTATGACCGGTCCGATCCCCGGTCCATGAATTCAATAAAATCCGATCTTCGGTCCGGTCCGAATCGATCTGGTCCGATCCGATTTTGAACCTTTGTGCAGCCCTATTCTCGATGTAAACTCATGTTTAAATAGAAGAATGAAATATAGTTAAGATAAACCTTGTCAATTACCTTATTCGTTCCAAATTTCAGGCAATAATATTTACATCCAGATCCTAGAATACGTATATACACTTTAGATAGAAATAATTGAAGCAAAAGAAAGAACCACGTTCCAAATTTTAGGTAATAATATTTACATCCAAATCCTTGAATACGTATATACACTTTAAACAAAAACTAGCGTAAAAGCCCGTGCAAGGCACGGGCACTAAAATAAATTCTCGTCTGAAAATGTATACATATATTGAGATAATTTTGTAATTAAAAATATGATAAAATCTAAAATTTCGATTTTATCTCATATGTTTATAATTACCTGGTAATATTGCATACCAATTTCTTGAACCATATATTTTAAAATTTCATTAGATTTCTTAGATTTTGGATAAATATCAATACGATAATATTCGCATGAATACTTATAATTGTTAAATTATTAATTTAGTTTTCAATGACGTGAAATGAACTTTTTTAAATTGAACATTTGGTTATAACATAAATAATGATTTTAGTAAAATTGTCCGTATATAACATAGGCGTCTATTAACTCATTTGATTTTGTTGTAAATAATTGATCGTATATGTAAGACTATACCTTAAGACATATTATAAAATTTCTTAATATTGAGTAAAAGTCATCATTGTGGTTGTCTCAATCAATTTTTTGTAACATATATATTTATACATTATAAACTCAAATATTTAGTTTTAGTCTAATGTTTATTATACAATTCCGAAGTTGAATTAAAAATTGGGTGAATTGAAACATGTTTTATATTATAATTTCAAATAATTTTTTTAAACTCAACTTTAAATTTTTCCAAATTTTTTAATCGATGTAAAATATGATTAGACGACTTTAATGACATGTGCATCTATATGAAATCTAAAATTAATTTCTTGATTTCATTGTATAATAATCTAAGTATATGTTATAATTTAACCATTATATATTATATTGATCAATTTACTATATTATATAAAAATTCATATGTATCATATTTTATACTTTATAGTCGAGTTATCATATTTTTAGAGTTCTCATCTTTTTAACAAAATTTCAATTATTTTTCTTATATGTTTAAATTCTTATGTTTTTAGACCAATCATACATTTAAATCGTTGAAAGCCTAAATAGTTGGTCGACAAAAATCGTCTAATATAACTCAGATGTTTAAAATTTTATGTATCTAAAAGTTATTTGATGCAATTATTCATTATGTACGATTTGATAACTAAAATTTACATATTTCTTAAAACCAAATCTTTTTTTAAATAATTTAATATCGACATAGAATTGAATGTAAATAAATCCCCTTTTTTTACTTGGTTACATTTATATATAATCTAAAATTTTATTTTTTACATCAATCATTTAGAATGACAAAAGAGAATTGTCAAGTATGCTCAATCGATTAGAATATTTTTTTTATAAGTTTATATCATCCAGTTTTCTAGAAATAATATAAACCAACATTTCATTTACTCAAAAATAAAAAATAGAAAAGGATGTGACACGAAGAGAAAATGTGGTTTATCTTATAGGATTTTTAAACAAAACTCAAAACTAAGTGTAGCATAGTTGGTTATGTCATAAGTTTGATGAGAGAAGGTCAGTGCTTCAATTCCCAACACTAACTTAATTTCACTATTTTTACATAATTATTAAAGGATGACATTTTTATAATTTTTAAAAATATAAGGATAAAATAGTAACTTCACAACCATTAAAATGGTAATCTTATTAAAGGATGACATTTTTGTAATTTTTAAAAATATAAGGATAAAATAGTAACTTCACAACCATTAAAATGGTAATCTTTGCCCTTGTGTTGAAGTTTAATGCAAGGCACGGGCACTCAACTAATTTCTCTTTTGTAATTAAAAATATGATAAAAGTTAAGATTTCGATCTATCAAATATTTTTATAGTTATTTTGTAATATTGCATACCAATTTTTTGAACCAAATATTTTATAATTTGATTAAATTTCATAAAATTTGGATAAATAATGTAAGAATAGATTTTGAGACATATTACAAATCTCTTAATATTTAATAAAAGTCATCCTTACCTTTTGCTTGTCTCAATCATTTTTTCTAAACATATAAATTTATACATTTTTAAACTTAAATGTTTAGTTTTAGTCTAATATTTATTACACTATATAGAAGTTCAATAAAAAATTGGGTAAATTCAATTATTTTTTATATTATAATTTTGAATTGTTTTTTTAGATCAATTTTAATTTTTTTTAAATATTTCAATCGATAAAAAATATGACAACCTTAATAACCTGTGCATATGAAATCTAAAATCTAAATATATGTTATAACTGAACCATTATATATTATATTATATAAAATTCATATGTATGTACCAACTTTATAGTCGAGTTATAATCTAATTGATCATTTTAAATAATTATTGTACTTTTGTAATATTTATGATTCAAAAATTTATATCTTTTTTAATTTAATGTGAATGTTAATTAAATTATTTTTTATATATAACATAGATCATCTTTTTAGAGTTTTCACCTTTTTTTTTACAACATAATTTCAATTATTTTTTGTATATATTTAAATATTTATGTATTTAGACCAATCATATATTTAAATTGTTGAAAGAATAGTTGGTCGATCAAAACTCTCTAATATGAGTCACATATTTAAAATTTTATATACGTAAAAGTTATGTGATGCAATTATTAATTATGTATGATGGAACGTATGTAAATAAATCTTTTTTCTTTTTGGACTCGGTTACATTATGTATAATCTAGTTTTTTTCTATATCAATTATTTAAAATGATAAAAGAGAATTATAGAGTATTCTCAGTCGATTAAAATATTTTTTATAATTTTATCTATCCAATATTTTAGAATTAATATGAACAACATTTCATTTACTAAAAAAAGGATGAGATAAAAAGAGAAGAGAGGTGGTTTATGTTATATGATTTTTAAACAAAGCTCAAAATTATTCGTAGCAAAATTGGTTAAGGCATGAATTTGAGATTGAATAGGTTAGTGGTTCAAATCCCAACAAAAGCATAATTTTTTTAGTTTTTACATAATTATTAAAGGATGGCATGTGGTTTATGTTATAGGATTTTTAAACAAAACTCAAAATCAATCATAGCACAATTGGTTAATGCATGAGTTTGAGAGTGAATAGGTTAGTGGTTCGAATCTCAACACAAGCATAATTTCATTAATTTTTACATAATTATTAAAGGATGGCATTTTTGTAATTTTGAAAAAAATAAGGGTAAAATTGTAATTTCACACCTATTAAAATGGCAAATATTGCCCTTGTGTTGTCCTATTATATATAGTACTCCCTCCGTCCCACTTTTATTGTCCATTGTTTCCTGTTTTCTTTGTCCCAAAATAATTGTCCACATTTAATTAATAAGGTATATTATGTGTTAATTATGTTAACTTTTATAGAAAATAGTACAATTATTTGGTAACTATGAGTATATTTGACATGATTGAATAAAAGGTGGATTTTGATAGATGGACAATAAAAACGGGACGGAGGGAGTAATAGATAAGAGCAAAAAAAACAAAGAATCACATTAAAGAAATGATTGTCTCATTTCATGCGCATAACTTATACTCCAAAATTAAAATCAGAAAAATAAGAGGGAATGCATTCTTCTCTCCTTCTAACATACATCAACTAAAAACAAAAGGTCCTCGTCCCTGACAATCGATTATCAGGGATCAATTATTTAACAATTTGCTTTTAAGTCATTGGATCAATGATCCAACGGCTCCTCTGGATTACAAAAAATTTTCTTGTCCGCTATAATTTTTCGCGGATAGGCTAATTACCTGTTCGCTATAATTTTTCACGAATAGGACAGAACCTATCCGCGGAAAATTATAGCGGAAAAGCAATTTTTTTTTTAATCCAGGGGACCTTTGGATCGTTAATCCAACAGATTAGAAGCAGATTGTTAAATAACTGGTCCCTGATAATCGATTATCAAGAACCAGTACCCAAAACAAAATATATTAGATCTAATTAAGAACACATATTTACATATACGTATGTATAACAAAACATCACAAAGCAGTTAACAAGAATACGTCACAAAATTAAAACTTACACAAACAAACCCAACTAAAGTAGCTAAAGTAGACATATAAATTAACAAACCCAATTGAACTTTAACCTAATTAAAAATTGAAAGTTTGAACAAATTTAGCAAATTCATGAACAAACTTTTAGCTCTAACTGCATAGGATAGTATGTACTTACTGATGTATTAAAAATAAACGTTTAAATATTGTAAGCTCATGATCATGGTTCAATGTTTAAGATTCAATACATTTATTTTTTGCGATTCTTAATTTGTAATTTAGGCGAATTAGAATCATTAATATTGAGAACATTATGATTTATCTACATTGACAAAAAAATAAAACAAAATTACCGAGATTATTTAAAACGTTTAAATTCGAGAGAATTTTGGAAATGTTATTTCCAGAGCATTTTTTTTTATTTCCAGAGCTATGTGTCGCTTATTGTATTAGAATATGTTACATATTGTGAATGGGTTAATGATCAAGTGAGTCACTCGAGTGAGCCAAATGTATCAAGTTGGTCACTGATTTCAAACCGGTATCAAACAGGTCACTTTAATCACATAATAGTACACTCAGGTCACTTTAATCACATAAGAGTACACTCCATTAATTTTTCAATTACTTAAAGACGGAAAATGCTGACGTGTTAAGAAATATCTGATGTGGCATATACACAAACGAAAGGTTAATAATTCTAGTATTTCTGATAATATATTTAGATTTTTAAAAATTCATTTACTATTTATTTTTAATTTTATTTTCATTTTCCTTGTTTTAATTAAAAATAAATAGTAAATAAACTTTTTAAATTCTAAATATATTATCAAACATACTAAAGTTCATAACCTTTCATTTGATTACAGTAGCAATTAAGAAAAATGTGTAGAGCTCGATGAAAAATTAGTTTTCCGTCTTTAAGTAATTGAAAAACTAACGGAATGTACTCTTATGTGATTAAAGTGACATGTTTGATACCGGTTTGAAATCAGTGACCAACTTGATACATTTGGCTCACTCGAGTGACTCACTTGATCATTAACCCTATTGTGAATGCAGGGGAATATGCAACACATATTGCTCTGAAAATAAAAAAAAAATGCTCTGAAAATAACAGTTCCCATAAAAAACTAAATTAGATCAAGTACATTCTACATGTCCTAAATTAACCCAACACTATTTTAACACTAATAAGTTAATTAATGATGCAGATACATGACAAAAATGAAATGAACTTAAGGTTGCTGGCTACTTAATAAGAAGCATGCGGACTAGAAAGTATTAGAAAATGGGCCGCTATTTAATATGGGCTTAAATTTAAATTGAGCCTAAAAGCAAGATGGGCCAGAAGGAGTTTTTTGGGCCAACATTTAATATTGGACTAAGCTACTAACAAGAATACCAAAACAAACAAATCATCTCGATTATCCTATTTAACAATTGAAACAGATTAAACTAGGAGTGAGCATTTCCCGGTTCGGAACCGGGAACCGAACCGAACCATGAAAAAAATCCGGTTCTGGTTCTATAATTTATTAATTTGGTTCCGGTTCGGTTCTTGGTTTTATAGAATTTCGGTTTCCGGTTCGGTTCCGGTTCTCTTTTAAGAAAAACCGTAAGAGCCGAACCGAACCGTATATATATACCCACAAATAAAAAATGTATATTTTATACTATAGAGTATATAATAGGGCATCTGTTTACACGTTTTGAGGAATTAGGTTAGATGGATATCTCACCGCCTCCAAGTCCTTTTCCTCCTCTCCATCACGATCATCTTCATCCACCAGCAGACCAATGGATACCATCGGCTCCTCCAACTGACACTTTAACTTCTAAAGATTCAGTAAGTACATATATACTTTTATGCACTTTAACTGTGTAGTCTGTGTGTGTGTTTATCCTGCAAACTCTTGACTCTTGTGCAGTTGTGCCGTTAAACCTTGATGAATCGATACCTTATTGATAAAATAATTAATAATATGAATCCAATCGAAGATAAAATTGCACAAATATTCGAAAAAATAACTTATAATACCATAATAGATAAGATAAACTCATAAAAAGGATATCCCCTTTCAATCTTTCAAGTTTCAATGAGTGTATTATGTTGTTCATGTATTGCACTTTAAGTGTTTGACAAAATTACCTAGTGAATTCAATTCAATAACACTATGTATTCTGTTATGTAATTGTTCAGAATCGTGTGGAAACTAACAACACGGATCCAGTTGCATCTTTTGCTCAAACTCAAGTGAGAACACGAACAAAAAGAAAGCCTGTTGCACTTAGGTCAGAAATTTGGGTAGATTTCACAAGGTACAGAGAAGTTACAGGTGAATGGAAGAGCAAATGCAAGCATTGTGGCACGATTTTTTCTGCAAATTCATCTCTAAATGGAACATCTTCGATGCGCAAGCATATAGATAAAGTATGCAAGGGTAAGCCTAAGGATGATTCAAATCAAAAACTGATCACTTCTATGAAAACTCAAACTGGTTCTAACTCACTTGCTACTGTAAATGTAAAGTGTGATGCTAAAATTGTTAGAAATGCTATTGCTGAAATGGTCATACTTGATGAGCTACCATTCAAGCATGTAGATGGCTTGGGTTTTCAACGATTAATGACGCTTTCTTTTCCAATCTTTAAACTCCCTTCACGGTTCACCGTCCAACGTGATTGTTTTGCTATATTCTGCGCTGAGAAGAAAAAGCTGAAGCGTCTTCTGATAAAGACAAAACAGAGAGTATGTCTTACAACAGATACTTGGACGTCTCTACAAAGGGTAAACTTTATGTGTTTAACAGCTCACTATATTGATGAGGACTGGAAACTTTGCAAGAAGCTGTTGAGTTTTCAACCTATAAGTTCACATCGAGGCAAAGATATTGCTTCTTCTATAGAGAAATGTTTGCGTGATTGGGGCATTGAGAAGGTTTTCACAATCACGGTTGACAATGCAAGTTCAAACGATGTGGCTCTTCGATGTTTAAAAGATGAGTATTCCTCAAAAGAAGGCAGTGTTCTAAATTGCAGGTATATGCACGTGAGGTGTGTCGCACATATATTGAATCTGGTTGTTGATGATGGGTTAAAATTAAAACATTTATCTATCTCCATAAAGAGAATTCGATCTGTTGTGAGGTATGTGAAAAATTCACCTGCTCGATTAAGAAGATTTGAAGAATGCAAGGCCATGGAAAATGATGATAGCAAGATTGAGTTGACACTGGATGTTCCCACGAGGTGGAACTCAACATACCTAATGCTTGATGCTGCTTTGAAGCATGAAAAGGTGTGGAAAAGGTATGAAAAAGAAGATCGTGTCTTTGCCATTGATCTTAATGAGGAACACGGGGTGCCAGATGCAAATGATTGGTGTAATGCTCGGAAGTTGCATACATTCCTACGACATTTTTATGAGTTAACAATGAAAATTTCTGGTAGCAAATATGTTACTTCCAACTTATTCTATCATGAACTTCTGGCACTCGATGGTAGTTTGAAGACTTGGAGCAGAGGTGTTAATGAGGATTTGCGTGCTATTGCTTGTCAAATGCAAGAAAAATTTAACAAATATTGGGGAGATCCATTGAAGATGAATAAACTGATTTTCATGGCTGCTGTCCTTGATCCTCGTTTCAAGTTGGGATATATTGAGTTCACCATGGATCGTTTATATGAAAATTCAGAGTTGGCATTTAGTATGAAAAGCCAATTAAAGGATGCATTGTATGAATTATTTAACAACTACAGAGAGAAATCTGTTCTGCCATTCGATGAGGGTTGTTCAAGTGACAAGAATGATTTCACATTTCCAGATGTTAGTCAAGAAAATCAAGCTTCTGATGTTACTCAAGTTTGGGTGAATGAGTATATGTCAGAATATGAGATGTTACATGGTGGCAGTAGTGCAAAATCTGAACTAGATATGTATCTTGAAGAAGCCAGGTACAATGGTGGGCAAAAGTTTGACATTCTTCTATGGTGGAGGGGAAATTGTGCAAGATTTCCCATTCTATCGCAGATGGCTCGCGATATCTTATCCATTCAAGTGTCAAGTGTCGCATCAGAGTCCGTATTTAGTACAGGTGGGCGTGTATTGGATGCATTTAGGAGTTCATTATCTCCTTTGAATGCGGAAGCATTACTATGTGCACAAGATTGGCTTCGGGGAACATTTCTTCCACGAGATGTTGAAGAAAATGTTGACGACCAGGAAAAACTTGGAAAGGGTAAAAACTTGTTGTTTTGGATAATTTAAACTTGTTTTTATATTAACTTACACTTCTCTTTCCAATGTTATTGTAATAACCTAATGTTTTTTTTACAGAGTTTGCCAAGATGGCACTAGATTCAGTCTCGAGAAATGGCAATGATGAGGACAGCGGCGAAGAAGAAATTACTGTTTTAAATTAAGGTATATTCTCATTGGAGATGCCATTTATAAATCACCTAAAATACTAAAAGAAAAGGAGATCATTGCTGAAACTCTGTATTCACCATTCCTAAAATATGTGAGTAGCCATATCAGATTTTGTTTAGAGAAAGATAGAATGCCTGATGTGGGGTTAACTTTAACCAAGTTTTGCTAACTGCACCGTAAATAAGACTCTGCTGACTTAGCCTTCCTAAATCCTACTAAGCAATAATTATGCTTATGCTTGCTTAAAACCGTTGATGTTAAAAGTCAAGATCCCCTGCAAAAAATTATGCTAAGATGATTAATTTTGAGCTTTGTTGTGTAAAGATGTTTAATTTTAGTGATGATGTATACTGTTAAGGACGAGAAATTAAAGTAACCTTAATGCCTGAATCCTCTTTTTCTATAATTTTAACTGATGTATCTTAGCCATGTATGATACATTGATACATTTGCTTTTGAGTGCCAAATAGGTTTACATTTGGGATCTTCTTTTGTTGCAGAACGAAGTCAAGATGGTGAGCAAGCAAGCTAGTGAAGCAACTACCATTGCATAAACTGGAATTATGCTATTTTTGAGTGCCAAGTGATGGATCTTTTGATGCATGATGCAACTACAAGTCTGCAAGTGATTTGGAATTCTAGTAGTAGACTGCTAGTTTTTGTATTAACTAAAATTATGCTATTTTTGGTCCTTTTAGCTATAACATCTATTTTTGGTCCTTTTAAGCTATAACAGACATTTGTTGTTTGGACTTTGGATGAAATAGTATGTTTATTTTCTTTTCAAATTTCAAATTTAAATTTTAGTATGGAAATTGTTGTTTGGACGGTTCTTTCGGTTCTGACCCGAACCGAACCGTAATTTATGATCCGGTTCCCGGTTCGGTTCTCAAATTTTTTGAAATTCGGTTCCCGGTTCCACCGGTTCCGGTTCGGTTCGGTCCGGTTCGGAACCGTTGCTCACCCCTAAATTAAACCAGTCTACTCAATCAAATCTATTTAATAATAGTTGTGTAATTTTGTTTCGGACAAAAAGAAACAATTGTATAATTTAAATCTAGATAAACATGACGTTGTTGTTGTTGTTGTTGTTGTTGTTGTTGTTGTTTTTTGTGATAATCCGGTGTCCGGACCAGTTTTCACGTAACTCGAATAATCCGGAGGATTTCTAGCACACTCGTACCCACCGAGCATGGCAATCCACTTACTTCCTTGCCTCCTAGGGATTGAACCTATGATCTTGAGGTGGTAAGCCTCTAAAATCACGGTCCAACCAAATAGGACACCCGTGGTGGGTTTAAACATGACGTTCTTAGAGAAAATAAATGAGTCAAGAGCTAGAAATAGAGTAAATGATTAAGTAAACATGCTGGCAATGATTATATAGAGTTAAGTTCTATGAAAACCAACTTTTGAGTGGAGATCGTGGAGACCATATACATTTTGTACTCAAAACATTGTAAAATATACATATTTGTAAAGAATGTTCAATGAACATTATTATTTCATTCAAAATCTTAAAAATCATATATGATTTGCAAGAAGAACATGTTTTAGAGAACAATACGTTTTGCAATATTTTGTTTTCAGAACAAACATGATTTTCAAGATTTTTAATGAAATTTGCATGTAAAACATATATGATTTTCAAGATTTTAAATGAAATAAATGAAATAGTGATTTTCATAAAACATGACTTTGAATAAATAAATTTTTGCAATGTTTTGATTGATATATGATATCAGGTCTGTACTAAATTTCTGATCTCCATAGAACTTAACTCTGATTATATAATTATTATTAGCTAATGAATCAAAATGAAATAAAACAGACAGAATTAAAATCTATCTTGCAAATGAAACCAAACTCCAAGACAGTACAACAAATAGAAAACAGAGGAAGACATGGCTGATAACTTCTATGTGTTAAAGAAGATGAAGAAGATGAAATGTACAATCTGTATTGAACTAAAGAAAAATATTTACAGAATAATGAAAGTTAGTTACAGGGAGGAGAGTATCTTGACATATATACTACAACTCTATACAGGCTATGAATACAAGTTAGTTATAACAGAATGGAATGACAGCTAAGCTAAGGAGGCTGATGTAGAATATATAGCTGAGCTGGACTGTCTTATTTATCAATATCCCCCCTCAAGTTGGGAGTGATGAACCTGTTGGAATCAATCAATCCCAACCTGGATGATAATAACTGAATTTGAGCTAAAGGAACTATCTTCGTAAGAATGTCTGCAAGTTGATGTTTGGTAGGGAGATATGTAAGCTGGATCAAGCCTTCAAGAACTTTGTCACGAGTAAAGTGACAATCAACTTCAATATGTTTTGTACGTTCGTGAAACACAGGATTTTTTGCAATATGAATGGCTGACTGATTATCACAGTGAAGTGTAATTGGAGAAAGATTAGTAACTTCAAGCTCTTGTAATAAACGAACTGCCCAGGTTACTTCAGATGCTGCAGAAGCCACAACTCTGTATTCTGCTTTAGAACTAGACCTAGATACAGTTGCTTGTTTCTTAGATTTTCATGCTATATGTGAATTTCCAAAAAGAAGTACATAACCTGTGACTGATCATCGAGAGTTTGGACAAGATGCCCAGTCTGAATCAGAGTAAGCTTGAAGATTGAGATTGTTTGAGTCTTTTAACAAAATTCTTTGACCAACTGTATGTTTAACATAGCTCAAAGTATGTAAAAGAGCCTCATAATGGACGCTAGTAGGAGAATGCAAGAACTGACTTAGAACTTGTACAGAATAGCTCAAGTCTGGTCGAGTATTTGTAAGGAAATTCAGTTTCCCAACATGAGATCTATATATCTCAGGGTTTGATAATGGAGAGCCCTCAGAAGCAGTAAGTTTGATATTAATAGGCAAAGGTGTAATAGCTTTGTGTACAAGTTGATCAGGACAACATTGTAATAAATCTTTAGTGAACTTCTTTTGAGTGAGAATGATTCCATCAAAAACATAAGAAATTTCTATTCCCAGGAAATAATGCAAGATGCCAAGATCCTTGATACTAAACACTCTGTGTAGATGATCCTTAATTTGCTGTATATGATCAGGATTGCTACCTGTGATGATTATATCATCAACATAAACTCCCATGATAGTAATATTAGTCCCATGTTTATGAATAAACAAGCTATAATCAGACCTGGACTGCTCAAAACCTTGATCAACTAATTCAGTAGCCAACTTAGCAGACCACTGCCTTGATGCTTGTTTTAAACCATAAAGAGACTTTCTTAGTCTGCATACTTTATTAAAAGGATTAGGATAACCCTCAAGAGGAACCATATACACTTCTTCATATAAATCCCCATGCAAAAATGCATTATTCACATCTAATTGATGTATATTCCATTTTCGACTTGCAGCAAGAGCAATCATACATCTCACAGTGGTCATCTTTACAACAGGTGAAAAAGTTTTCAGATAGTCTATTCCAAACTTTTGATTAAACCCTTTAGCAACTAATCTTGCTTTGCACCTTTCTAATGATCCATTAGCATGAAGTTTGACCTTAAACACCCATCTACATCCTTTAGCCTTTTTACCTGGTAGAAGGTCAACTAAATCCCAAGTTTTGTTTTCTTCTAAATCTAAAATCTCTTTCTACATTGCCTCTAGCCAAATTGGTTGTGTAGCTGCTTCTTTATAGCAAGAAGGTTCAGAGATAACAGACTTTGAAGCTAATAAACTGTAACAAGGAGATGGAAATGAAGAAGCAGATAAAATGTTGCACCGGGAATGTCTTAAAGACAATAGGTGGCTGTTTTGATCTGGTTAAATGTCTTAAAGACTGTGTCACATTGCTGGAATCACTTAAATCTTGGAGAGAATCAACAGAATTTACTGAACTAGAATTATGATCAGAATTTACTGAACTAGAATTATGATCAGAATTATGATGAAATGAAAAAGTATGATCAGAATTTGAAGGACTAGACATAGTCTGAGATGATGAATTGTGATGATCAGTAGATGTAGGACAAATATCCTCAGAAAAAGATTCAGATATAGGCAGCATAGGTAAAAAAATTTCATTAAGAAATTTAGATGTAGAACCAGACTGAGAATTAATCATCTAGAAAGGAAACATTTTCTTATAGAAAATTATGTCTCTTGACACAACAACAGAATTAGTTTTGAGGTTATAAACTCTATAACCTTTTTGAGAATTAGTATATCCTAGAAAAACATGAGCATCAGCTCTGGGATCAAATTTGGATTTGTTTATCTTGGATGTAGACACATAACACAAACAACCAAATACTTTGAGAAAATTAAGATCAAACTCAGTCTGGTATTGTAATATCCCGTAATTTTTAGAATAATAATAATAGAACAATATTAAAAAAAAGGATTAAAACTAGATAATAAATAGGATTTAAAATTGGATTAGAATAATGGGCTTAAAACATGGATCAGATTTGAATACTGATTATTAGTAGGTCTGGAATTAGGGTTGTAAGACGTTATAAATACATCATATTCTCCTTCTCCATCTTTTTTAACAAAATTCGTAGGGCTTTTTCACGCACAATTCAGCAGTCTTGTAAAATTCGTAGAACATTCATCGTAAGTCGGAATTCGTTGATTCTAGACTTTTCGGAAAGGTCTTTTCGTTCTATACAACTTTCGTTCTTTGAATTTTTCAAGAAAACATCGTTTAGAGGGTCAAAACGGCTAGTTTACGCACATTCCGGAATACATAGATACTTGTTGAGTGAGACTTAACGAGAGACGTAAACTGGCCCCCATCGAACCATCGAATTATAGAAGCAGTGTCACTGGCATAGTGTGACCGTAATTTAGAATTGTGGGAATTAAAATAAGAATTTGATGTTAAGATTTGTTTGTTAGATTTAGAATTTAGATTATGTGAGTTATTGATAATCTGGTGTACATCGTTTTGATATTTGTTATAGAATGTATTGAGTGAATTTTTGTCGTAATTGTTATCGAGTATGTTGTGTGAAACTGTGTGATAGATGTTATGTGCTACATGTGAAAATCATGCTTTTGAAAAATATAAAAATATCATTTTGAGCCGTCAGACGATAGTTGCTTGCTGGGCTTCGTAGCTCTTTCTTTTAATATTTCCGATTCAGTGTACGATCGAGTTCAATAACATTGGAGTTCGAGGACTTAGAATTGGGCTAGATTGACTTTTCTATAGATCTTAGCTGCGCTTTTGTAATAAGTACCTTTGTAATGGATTTTTGGATTAATAAAATTTGTTTTATTTTAGTTTTTGATTTAGAATTAATAGTCGAAAAGTCGGGCTGTTACATGTATAACCTAAAATAAGGAGTCTGAAATCCAATTGACTTAAGAGGCATTCTATTGATAAGAAATGCAACACACAAAATTGAGTCTCCCTAGAATTTATCAGGCATTTTTGATTGAATAAACAAAGCCCTAGCAGTCTCTAGTAAATGTCTATGCTTTCTCTCCACAACACCATTTTGTTGTAGAGTATAAGCACAACTTGTTTGATGTATTATACCTTTAGCTAGGTAAAACTGTTTAGCACTACCTTTACAAAATTCCAATGCATTATCACTTCTAATGCAGAGTATTCTTGTTTTGAACTAAGTTTCAACATACTCATAAAAGTTGGATAAAATAGTAGGTACTTCAGACTTAAACTTCAACAAATGAATCCAGGTAAATCTAGTGAAATCATCCACAATTGTGAGGAACTGAGTACAACCAGTAACAGATTTAGTCTTGTATGGACCCCACAAATCAACATGTATCAACTGGAAAGGACTTACAGATTTGATGAAGCTAGAAGAAAAAGGTTTCCTAGTCTGTTTAGCAATATGACAAACTTGACACAAAACAGCATTCTGACATTCTTTGTCAGATAAATCTGGTAACAACACCTTCATTTGAGCAAAAGGAATGTGCCCCAGCCTCAAATGCCACATTTGCACATCTTCAGTTTCATTCAAACAAGCTACATTTGCTTTGTTGAGAGTCTGCAGATTAGTATCTTGAACACTATATAAGCCATTGGAGAGTCTACCAAGAAGAGTCTGAGGCCTGTTCTTGAAATGGCCATGAATATAACAACTATCATTAGTAAAATTGATCTTACAACCAAGATCAGAACATAACTTGTTGACAGAGATCAATTTAAATTGAAACTCTGGTACATGTAACACTCCTTGTAATAGAATCTCATTGTTAAGCTTGACAGTTCCTATGTTGCACACTTTAACCTTCCTACCATCTGGTATGGTAATGAAATTGTCTAACTCTTTAGAACATTCATAAGTTTCAAAATTCTGAATGTGAGGACAAATATGATGAGTTGCACTACTATCGATCAACCAATGATCATTAAGAGCAGAAAATAGACAGAATTTACCTGCTAGCAATGCATATGTTTATTAATGTCATATGTAGAAACATGAGAAATTTGATTCTGTTGAATCAAATTCAAAAGCTGATTATACTGGTCCACAGTGACATTCAGATTGTTATCATCAAATGACTTTCCTGATAATCCAGAAGTAACATTTCCAACAGCTTGAGAAATTGCAGCAACTTTTCTGTCTTGTTTAGGTTGAAAACCAGGTGGATAACCATTGAGCTTAAAACATCTTTCAATACTATGACCTGGAATGTTACAATGATTACAAAAATAGAATGGTTTAGTCTTCTTAGAATTTACAGAATTAGCACCAGAATTAGCACCAGAATTAGCACCACCATTAGCTCCATTAGGTCTGAAATTGTTTCCACCAACAGACTTAGCAAGAAATCTTTGAGATTGTCCTTGATTCATTCTTCTCTTATCAGCAAAGAAAGCCATAGCTTCAGAATTAGAACTATTGTGAGAAAGTTCTTTATGCCTCTCTTCTTGAGCAAACAATCTGTATGTTTGTGCAATATTAGGCAAAGGTTGCATCATCATAACATTTCCCCTTACAGCTGCAAAATTATCAGATAACTTCATCATGAATTGTAATACTCTGTGTTCTTGCTGCTTATGTTGTAACCTCTGAGTTAAGTTGGAGGTACAATTATTGCAAGTTGTTGCCCAGTAATTAACAATTGTAGAAGGGGGGTTGAATACAATTGTATAAGATTTTCGACTTAAACAGTAATAACACAAGTATGAATCAATAATAGCTTTATTAATTCTGATATAAAACTGTTACAAAACTCTCTTAAGAAATTCTTATGTTCTTAAGAGCTGCTAGGTTACAAGATAACTCGTGTAAGCGATTTTTAATAATGTAAAACCTAAACTGTGTTTATATAGCATACACAGCTACACTATCAATTACAAGATATTCTAAATTAATTACATATATCTCTGAATGCATATCTTGTATGATAGCTGCCTTCCTATAAATCAGGAACCGACATATCAATCTTCCTTGATCTCTGGTCTAATGAGAATCTTTACGAAATCCTGACCAGCTTCTAATACTGACGATACCTTCATACTGACGCTGTATTACTGATGACGTCAGCATCAGTATCTTGATCAGTAACAATCCAGATCCTGATATCACTTGAATCAATATCTAACAATCTCCCCCAATTTGTACTTAATGAAATAAAGCACAAATTATTTGATTCAATGATGTCAAAAACTCAAAACAAAATTCTACTAGTAACTTCAGGCTTAGTCTTAGAAATTCTCACAAAGAAATTATTTATCTGCAAGAAACTTGATAATAATTCCTCTTCCTTCTCTGCCAGAATATGAATCAGTCTTTTCTTCAAATTCCTGAGTTCTTCATTGTTCTTATCAATCTGATAAATACCAGCCCTGAGATTCTGAATTGAGCTCCTTGGTAAATCTAACTCTCCCAACAGTAAATATGCAAGATCTCTTCCTCCAGGATTCAAAGATAACTGTTCTTGCATCAGAATTACTTCTTTAACAGCTGAACCCTTTTGCATTTCTACTTCTTGACCTTCTGTGTTCAAGTACATGGGAGTATAATTACCATCATACCTTGATCCACCATCTAGAAACCTGGATTTGATTGTACTTAAGATCATACCACACCAGTTTTGATAAACACTGGCTTCTATATCAGGAATTCCTCTGTTTTCAAGTAAATAAAGAACATATTTCAGTTCTTTTGTTGTCTTGCATAACACATCATGAATAAACAGTCTTTTAACACTCTTGTCCTTCATGAAGTATAACATCTTCTCCACTTTCTTAGAGTCCACAACGCAAGCAACAATTGCAACAGATTCAAGTTCCCAAAGATCATCAATAGTCAGTTCATCACCAAATTTCTTAGCAAGAAAATGTTGATCCATCTGAGCTGTAAATTCTATTTCAGCATCTCTAAAACCAATACCACTTCTAGTGTAAGGTACCAATCCTGTCAGTTCAGATTGCATTTTGATCCATATTGGTGGAGATTTATCAGATTCAGAAGCTTTATCTTTCTGAAGACCAGAAGTCATTGGAGGTGGTAAATACATACCAACAGATTTGAAAATCCTTGGTCCAGTATACTTCATATCATCAACATGAACCCACTTTCTTCCTTTCTGCTTGTGCTTTGACTCACTGGGAATTTCCTCCTTAAAAACTTTCTTGGAATCATACCACACATCTTTATCAGATTCAAAGATTCGTTTCAAGTACTCAATTCTTGCATCTTCAATAATATCATTATTAGTTTTCTTGAGATTTCTCTCTTCTTCAACTTCCCTGAACCTTCTTTGATTAATCTCATCTGATTGAGATCCTTCAGAAACACCTTCCCGTGCTTTCACAACTAACTTTTTCCTCCTAGTTCTTAGCAAACTTTCTTCTTTAACTGTTTCATCAAAAACATTAAATTTGTTGTTTGGAACCAATTCAAGAAGAAGTGGAGTTTTCTTCTTTCTTCAATAAAAAACTTCTTCAATTCTGATTCCACTAGATCTTGTCTGCCTTGTACTTGCCTGTACAGTATTTCTTCCTCTGCCTCTATTTCTTCCTCTTCTTGCAGTAGAAGCTTCCTTCTGTCTTGCAATCTCTTCAAAAATCCTGTTTTGTTCCTTTACAATTTCATCAGTAGTCATATCAGGATTTTCTTCAGAAGTTAATTCAAGTGCCTTTTTAGCATGATACTGATGAAACTTATCACTATTTCGATAAACAAGTTCACTTCCACCTGAATCAATGATAATTTCTTCAAAGAGGTGAGGAGCATCTTGTACATCAGTAATCAACATATCTTCATCACCTTCAGGAATTGTAGACAGAGTTTGCCTTCTTTTTCCAGATTCAGAAACATGAGTTGACTGATTAGTTTGAGTCTGAGTTGAACTCCTTCCCTTTACTAAACCAGCATCAGAGGTTCCTTTTCCTTTCTCATGATGTTGTTGAGTACTAGTACCACCATCATTTCCAGAAGTATCATCATTATCCTTTCTCACAACTGGATTAGGTGTACATTTGTTTTGACTACCTTCTCCCCCTTTTTGACATCTGCATCTTCTTCAATAAAGAAAGATAAGAGAAGCTTGAGTGTCTCATCAATATTGTCAACTTTCGATTCCAAGACATCCATTCTTGACTCCATCTTCTTTTCAAGTGCCTTAACATCATCAGCAAGAAGACGAGCTTGAGAAGCAGTAGCAGATATAGAAATAGTTGTTTGAATACCCGCTTGAAATTTAGCATTAACATCCTTCATAGAATCAATCTCACTCTGCAATCCCTTTGCTAAAAGAGCATTAGTCTTGAGAAGGGCCTTAAGTTCAAGAGTAGGCATCCTCGTGGCAATATGACCAGAATGAAAAAGAGCATTATGAAAATTCATCTCAGCATTCGGCTGATTCCATTCAGTATCCCATTCATATCCCCTTGCAGCTTGAGTATCAGGAGGAAGTGTAAAACTGTACTCCCCTTTGAACTCTTATTGAGTAATAGACTGCATGTATCTACTTGAAGATCCATAAGTAGATAGTAAACTTGCTTTTATTGCTGCCTGCATTTGAATTGCCTCAGGATCATCTTCAGCATGATCATCATCATCATCTGAGCTATCATCAGACTCAGGAATTTTATTATCCACATTATCTTCAGGATTCATAACTCCTTTCAATCTCAAATCAACAGTAGATGGAACTGTTGGTTCCTGAAGACCTGCAATAGGAATAGAAACATTTCCTAGATCTTTCTTTTATTTTAAAGTGATCTCATCACTTCTCACAACATTACCTAAGTTGCTTTCAATAGCAACTTCTACCTCACTAGAAGTTTGTAACTTCTCACTCATGTCTACCTCTCCTTTTGCCAGTTCAGGAGACTGCCTCTCATCACTCTTCTTTTTCTCTAATTGTTTTCTCTCATCCTCACTAGAAAAGCTCTGGATCATTATTATTTGTGAAGAAATAAGAGGTGGCTGAGAAGAGTGGACTGAAGTCATACAAATAGAGGTATCCCTTGTATCAGATCTATCTGTAATCATACTATCAGTATTAAGAGAAGTAGAGATAGAAGTGTTACCTGACGAAGTAGTTAATGAGTCCATTGGCCTTGCAGAAATTGGCTCGATAAGCAATGGAATAGTTGGATCAGTAGTACTTGCATCAGGATTGACAACTGCAACTAAAGCATGACTTGCATCAGTATTAACTACTGATGGTTCTTGTGTAGTCTGAGGTTGTGAAGCTTCTTCAACACTTTGAGTTAAAGGTTCTTGTGTGCTTCCCTCAAGTGCAGTGTCTTTTACTATCTCATCAAATTCAGCAATATGCTTGACATGAGCAGCTTTATCAGCCAGACTTTGAACTAAGTCAATTTCAATTTCAGAAGCCCCTTGAGCATTGTCAGGAAACTCCTTTGCTGTTGTGACGGTGCCTGCATCTTCACTTTGAGAAGATGGTTCTTGTGGGGCAGGAATATTCTTGTCTTCACTTTCCCTTTGAGAGAGTGGTTCTTGTGGGACTATTCCTTCACCAATGTTTGCATCCATACTTTGAATGGATGGTTCTTGTGTGACTGGATCTGCAGTAGCTGCTGAACTATTTTGAAGTTCAGGTTCTTGTGGGATAGATCCTTTCAGAGGTGAAGTGGTCCTCTGTTTCTTTTGTCTCTGAAAAACCTTCTCAGAAGTATCTTTCTTTTGAAGTGAGACAAGTTTGAATCCAAGCTGTACTGCAATCTTGTTCACATCATCAACAGACATCTCAATTACTCTTCTCTTCGGAGATGCAGGTCCTGGAGAATCAGAAATTTCAATAGTCTTCACAGGTGTAGCATCAGGAGTAGAAATATCAGGATTGGTAGTTGAGTAAGGAACTGATGATACAACCAGATTCTGATCATTTTCTATAGTATCATCAAGATTCTGTATCTCTAGAGGAATGAAATATGGACTCTTTTTATGTAATCTCCTTCTTTTCTTTGGCTTTTCAGAAACAGCCATTTCTTTGGGAGCTACAGTAATGACTTCCTTTTTCTTCAAAGCAACAGATAAAGGAACTTTGTCATCATCAGAATCATAATCAGACTCAGAATCAATTTTCTGACTGAATTTCCTCTTTTCTCCTGTTTCCTTATACACCCCAATGTCAATCAAAGATTGATCAACTTTAAGCACAGATTTCTCCTTTGCCAGGACCCCTTGTTCACCCCCTTGTGACTTCTTTTGAGAGTGAGTTTGAGTGGAGAAATCCTTTGATCCTGATTGTCTTCCAGACACATCAGACCTAGCTAATTTCTTTGATTTTACAACTAATGCCTTTTGTGAGACAGCAGAGGTGGATGACTGTTTGGTAGAGTGTTTGAGTTGAGTGCTTTGGTCAGAAACAGGATTGGTAGTGCCCTGTCTCATAGCACCAGAACTAGGTCCTTGACCATTAGTAATTGATCCATAATGAGTAGGCATTTGCTTGGTTAAAAGAAGCCTGACCTCATTAGGAATGTATGCAGTTATACCTTCAAAACCATTTGCCTTATCACTCTTAAGCAGAGAACTGATGTTGTTAGCAGAGATCTTAAAGATAGATAAATCTGTATCATCAGCAAATTCAACATTGGGACATAGGTACGAGAATATTAACTGAATAAATCTAATATAGGAGACAAAACCACATTTATCTTTCTTTCTAGCAGTTAATGCTCGCAATAGGAAAGACCCATAATCAAAAGGAGTTTCATAGATTAGAGAGTACCCAATGTGAACTAAGGCAGTAGGTAAGGCATCAAAGTTAGACACCTTATTCAAGAAACACCTACTTATGGTATCAAAGAAGAAATTCCATTCCTTCTTTAGCTTGGTTCTGAATAAATCTCCAAATTTCTTTGGTTGTCCATTGTAGCCCAACTTTAAAGCAAACTCCAAAAGAAAAGCATCAGTTAACTTTTCTGGAGTCTCACCATTTAGAGATGGTAGTTGAAGAGGTTTACAAACAACATCTGGAGTAACTTGATGTGTAACACCATTGTATTCAAAACTCATATTCGGCTTTCCTGATAGCATACACTCACCAAAAATAGCAGTACTCCACACCTGCATAAAACACTCTTAAAAGAAACTTTGGCAGGTTGAGTTAGAGCATAATTGATTGGACTTGAGGCCAAAAGATCCTGAATGATATGAAAATCATTATCTAGTTCCTGATGATCAAGAACTGCAGTAAAGTTGTTAGGAGCACAAGTACACCATGAATTACAACTTTATTGTTTATGAATGCAGATGAAGACATTTTTAAATCGAATGTGTAGGAATTTGTGATTTTCGATTTAGGGTTTGTGTTCGCACAAAGTGATAGAGAAGATACAATATTGATACTTCGAGAATCAAAGAATCAATTTAGAAAACTAAATTGATTATAAACAAAACTAATGTTTTCTCAAAGACAGATGTCAGCAATCTACTCGTGCACACATAGGTAATGGACAAAATTACGTGTAAGAGTGGTAATAACCGCACGCGACATGATTTTCAAACTGTATGTATATACTCAAGTGAGTACAATACACGCGCCCGTATTATTTGAGAAATAAGATTGTGATAAAAATAAAACAAGGTAATTTGTTTTAATTAAAGAAATTAAAACATCACAATCAAAAAAAACCTGGTACTTACACCAGAAATATGAATCGTTTCATATTCTCGTTCCACTCTTCTCTATTTAATCTTAGAGACTTGTCCACTTACTTTTTAACCATTCTCCTTCTTCTTCTCTCCTGCAAACCAAAAGCTTTTCTCACAAAATATCTTAGTACAGAGATGGCAAATCTTACCATCAAAGAAAAGAATCTTCATCTCGTCGAGAAAAGAGATATCTTCAGTTATACTCGTGAAGAGTTTGATACTTTCGACTGGGAAAGACAACTTGAGACTCTCTGGTTGCAGATGGATGCAGGTCTCGAGGAAATCGAGAAAGAAAAACCTTCAAAAGTGATTGACATCGATGCTGCCCTTCAAGCAACATTAGCATGGCTTTCATCTAAGCCATCCTCATCCAACTCCATCAACCATTGTTAATGAATATGTCAGCAAAAATAACCTTATCCCTATCAGCCTCCACCCAAACAAAGTGGCAAAGATGGGATCTGGGATGGCTACTAACAATGGAGTGGTTTGGACTTTATTTTCTGTTGAATAGATTAGTAGATAGAGAATAAAAAGATGTAATCTATGAATGTAATCTCTTTCTTATTATCAATGAAAATTTTGTTTCTCTAATCTTATTCATTGTTTCCTGCATTGAACTTGTTCTTCAAATAATTAAATCAAAGAAATAAACATGAAAACTAATTAAAGTAATCACCTTATTAACAAGTTCAAGAATCACAAGTATATCAAGAAAATAGAACATAAAACAAAATACTGATATACATTACTGATAAGTGAAACGTCGCATCAGTATTTGATGTTTGACTGAAGTCAGGATTGACTTTTCATCAGGATTCGAAATGCATCAGGATTCGACGAACATCAGTATTTGATCTTTCTCTGTTCTCAGAAACTATCATAGTTTACCATTCCCAGTTCATTCACCAACTTTGTAAATGTAGCTTCAGGAAGTAGCTTGGTGAATATATCAGCTAGCTGTTGATCAGTAGGAACAAAGTGTAACTCAATTGTCCCTTCCATTACTTGCTCTCTTATGAAATGATATCTGATACTGATATGCTTAGTAAGAGAATGCTGCACTGGATTTCCTGTCATAGCAATAGCACTTTGGTTATCACAATAAATAGGTATTTTTGAATATGACAAACCATAGTCCATTAGCTGATTTCTCATCCACATGATCTGAGCACAACAGCTTCCTGCAGCAATGTACTCAGCTTCTGCAGTTGATGTAAAGATTGACTTTTGCTTTTTACTGAACCAAGAAACAAGTCTTCCTCCAAGAAACTGACAACTGCCTGAAGTACTTTTTCTGTCTATCTTACAGCCTGCAAAATCAGCATCAGAATAACCACATAAATTAAATTCAGATTCCCTAGCATACCAAAGGCCAAGTGATGGTGTGCCCTTCAAGTATCTGAAAATCCTTTTGACAGCTATAAGATGTGGTTCTCTGGGTTCTGCCTGAAATCTTGCACATAGACAGGTTGCATACATGATATCTGGTTTACTAGTAGTTAGATACAACAGTGAGCCAATCATACCTCTGTAATTAGTTACATCTACTTTAGTACCTTGATTAGGATCAAGCTTGGTAGCTGTAGCTATGGGGGTTGATGTAGTAGTGCTGTCTTGCATGTTAAACTTTTTCAATAGGTTCTTTGTGTATTTTGACTGATTGATAAAAATTCCATCATCAGTCTGTTTAACTTGTAGACCTAAGAAATAGCTCATCTCTCCCATCATGCTCATTTGATATCTAGACTGCATTAGCTTTGAAAACTTCTCACATAATTTAGAGTTAGTTGACCCAAAAATGATATCATCAACATAAATTTGAACTAACAACAATTCCTTCCCATGATTCAAATAAAACAAAGTTTTATCAATTGTACCTCTTTTGAATCCACTTTCCAGTAGGAATTGAGCCAATGTCTCATACCAGGCTCTTGGAGCTTGATTTAGTCCATAAAGTGCTTTATCCAGTCTGTAGACATAATCTGGATGTTTTGAATCGACGAATCCAGGAGGTTGTTCAACATAAACTTCCTCTTCTAATTCTCCATTGAGAAAAGCACTTTTCACATCCATCTGAAAAACTTTAAATTTCCTGTGAGCTACATATGCAAGAAAAATTCTGATAGCCTCCAGTCTTGCAACAGGAGCAAATGTCTCATCATAGTCTATTCCTTCCTGTTGAGAATATCCTTTTGCAACTAGTCTTGCTTTATTTCTGATGATAGTGCCATCTAAATCTGTCTTATTTCTGAACACCCACTCTGTACCTACAATGGACCTTCCTTTAGGCCTTGGTACAAGTTTCCAGACATCATTTCTTTCAAACTCATTTAGTTCTTCTTGCATAGCCATAACCCAATCAGCATCCTTTAGTGCATCTTCAACTTTCTTAGGTTCCTCCTTTGACAGAAAGTTATGATAAAGACATTCATTTTGAGTTGCACTTCTGGTTAAATCAGGAGTATGACTTTTAGTCCATTTCCTTGCTGGTGGTAGATCATTCCTTGAATTTGATGCTCCCCCATGATTGGTGTTATCTTCAAAAGAACCACTGTTTTTAGAAGCTCCCCCTGAGATATTGCTATCTGTTTCTGATCTGCTGTCAGAATTGTCACTTGAATCTATTTCTGATGAATCTCTTCCTGATGTTTGATTTGTTTCATTGTTGATGGTCTCTTGATGTTGCTCCCCCTTAATATTTGCATTTCCATCAGTAATCTGTATTTCATCAGTAATAGACGGTTCATCAGTATTTGATGAATTTTCAGTATCTGACAAGATTTCATCAGAATTCTTGGAGGCTTCATTTGCAAAAATCAAATCATCATGTAAGTCTTCAGAAATTCCTGTAATCTTTTTATCATCGAAGGATACATTTATTAACTCTATGACTGTCTTTGTTCTTAGATTGTAGACTTTAAAGGCTCTTGTTGATGGATAGCCAATAAAGATGCCCTCATCAGCTTTAGTTTCAAATTTTCCAAGCTGTTCAGGATGAGGTCTTAGAACAAAGCACTTACAGCCAAATACATGCAAATGCTTCAGACTTGGCTTCTTTTCCTTGATCATCTGATAAGGAGTAACACCATGTCTGTTGATCAATGTAATATTCTGAGTGTAGCATGCTGTGTTGACTGCTTCTGCCCAGAAATATGTAGGAAGTTTAGCTTCCTCCAACATAGTTCTACCTGCTTCAATAAAAGTTCTGTTCTTTCTTTCAACTACTCCATTTTGCTGGGGTGTTCCTGGAGCAGAGAATTGTTGAACTATTCCTTTGTATTTGCAGAACTCTTCCATTGCTGAATTCTTGAATTCAGTTCCATTATCACTCCTTAAAATCTTGACTTTGTACTTTGTGCCAGTCTCGATGAGTCTCACATGGTCCAAAAGTATCTCAGCTGTTTCGTCCTTTCTGTGGAGAAAATACACCCATGTATATCTAGTATATTCATCAACAATTACTAGAGTATATCTCTTCTTACTAATGGACATTATGTTTACTGGTCCAAACAAGTCAAGATGAAGCATGTGATAAGGTTCATCAATTGAGGATTCTGTTTTGCTCTTAAAAGATGTCCTTCTCTGTTTAGCCTTCTGACAAGCATCACAAAGTCCATCTGGAGTATACAGTACCTTAGGTAATCCTCTCACTAAGTCTTTCTTTACCAATTCATTTATATTCTTGAAGTTGAGATGAGAGAGCTTCTTGTGCCAACTCCAACTTTCATCTACAGTTGCTTTACTGATGAGGCATGTAGAGTGTCCATCAGTATTGGTATAGATGTTAGCTTCATAAATATTACCATGTCTTTGTCCAGTTAAAGCAACCTTCCTTGAAGATTTGCTGATTACTTCAAAATGAGTATCATAGAAGTTGACATGATAACCTCTGTCAGAGATTTGACTAACACTAAGCAGATTGTGTTTGAGTCCTTTCACCAGAGCTACTTTTTCAATAATGACATTTCCAATGATAATACTGCCATATCCTAAAGTTTTTCCAATGTTGTCATCTCCATAAGACACAGTTGGGCCAGCCTTTTCCTCAAATTCTGATAGCAAGGTTTTGTCTCCAGTCATGTGTACAGAACATCCACTATCCATGACTAACACATTTTTCTTTTTGCCCTGCAATCAGAATCACAAAGAATTCAGTTAGAATTTTTAAGAACCCACACTTGTTGGGTTCTTTTAACATGCAATTTAACATTTTTAGCAGCAGAAGATTTCTTAACAAAAATTTTTCCTTTAGGATTACCTCCTTTAGAAGTTATTTTGTTATCATCAGAATTAACAGATGCATGCTTAGAATTCACATTCTTTGTTTTGCCAGAATTTGTACTTTTATTGAACTTAGGCAATGGCTCATAAACATTGTAGTACAAATTATGATATTCTTCACACATATAAATAGAATGCCATTTACTACCACAGTGAAAACAAGGATTTTATGGTTTATAAAATACTGTCCTATTCCTAATGTCAGACTTAGGAATAACAGTAGTCTTCTTCTTACTCCTCCTGCAGTCAATAGCAAGATGATTAGAGTTACCACAATTAAAACATGTCTTTCTTGGTGCATTTGGAATATACTTATAATTATTCTCCTTGTTTATTCCAACTTTACCATTCCTGTTTCTTTTGACAGTAGTGACTCTCTTCTTATCTATCACATCACAGATTTTATCTCTCAGTTGTTTCTTTGACAAAAGACCTACATTCTTGTTTTGGACAGACTTTGATTTAGAATTCTGTGCAGAAGTGGATCCCTCTTCAGTAATTGATTTGGAATTTTTTGGATACACATAATTCACAGGCTTTAATTTAGTCTTTGTACTGTCTGTAACATATCTATAGGTTTTTGGATTTGTCGAGTCATTGATAACAACTCTTCCTGGATTTGACGAAACAACCTTTTCCTTGTTCTTTTTCTCATTCTCTGGCTTATAACCTAGACACTCTTTCCAGTTTTTATCTGTAATTATCTCGTGAGTTTTTGTTCCAGAGTGTGTCCAAGTTCTGAGTCTTTCATTAGCATCCTTAAGTTGCATTTCAAGTTCTTTAAATTTAAACTCTATTTCAAGTTTCATGTGTTTAGCATTATCACATTCAGTTTGAACTTCCTGCAAGAAAATTAACTCAGCTTCTAAATGATCATTTCTTTTAGTTACCTCTTCCATCTGAGATTTTATTCTTGTATTTTCAAGAGATTGACTCCTAAAGCTGATATGCAGAGACTTAAGAAAAGACCTTAACTCAGAGACATTATTTGTATCAAAATCAAACAAGGTTTCAGATACCTTAGTTTCAGCAGCAGCAACAGTCTCATCAGTATTGGCCATTAGTGCATAATTCACCTCTTCTTCTTCAGATTTTGAGGAAGAGTCCTTCCAATCCTTGCTTGATGAGATAAGAGCTTTGGTCTTTGCCTTTTGCACTCAGTTGCAAAATGATCCATTCCATCACAGTTGTAGCATCTGACTTTTGATTTGTCAAATTTGCTGCTTTTATCTTCTTTCTTCTTGTACCTGTCTTTGTCAGCATTGAAGGTTTTCTTCTGGAACTTTCCATGCTTCCCAGCCTTTCTGAACTTCATCTTCTTGAAGCCCTTGACTATCATAGCAACCATCTCAATTATATCAGAATCAGTAGAGTCATCATCAGTATCAGAATCAGACTTAACATCAGTATCTGATGATGAGTCATCAGGAATTGACTCCACAACTCTACTTTTTCTTGAAGAACCTTCTTCAGCTTTTCCTTTTGATTTTGATTCAACATTCAAAGCAACAGATTTTGCTTTGACATTTTTCTTGTTCTTCCTCTGTTGAACCTCAAGATCATAGGTTCTTAACATCCCATAGACTTGATCAAGAGATAGCATCTTCAAATCATATTGCTGCCTTATGATTGAAGCTTGAGTATCCCACTCCTCAGTTAGAGCTCTTAGAAACTTGGTATTTGAATCCTCTGGGTCATACTCTTTGCCAACTAGAGATAGATTATTCAGCAGTGTTAGAAATCTATCATAGATATCAGTAAGGCTCTCATCAGATCTAGCATCGAACTGTTCATACTCCTGAATCAACAGAGCCCTTCTGTTTCTTTTGATAGACTCAGTGCCTTGACATTGAGTTTCCAAAGTATCCCAAATTTCCTTTGCAGTCTTGCATGCTATGACCCTGTTTGACATGACATTATCAAGACTGTTGTGCAATATATTTTTTACCTTTGCATCTTTGAGCACTTGAGCCTTTTCTTCTGGAGTCCACTCACTCTTTGCCTTGATGACATAGTGTTCAGCAACAGTTTCAGTTCTTGCAACTAATCTTGTTGGAAGAAATGGTCCATCATGGATCCTGTCAAGATAGTCAGGATCAGTAGCTTCCAAATACATTAACATCTTCACCTTCCATGTTGGATACTAAGTTTTCTTGAGAATGGGAATCTTGATGCTTTCATACTTGCTTGTCGACATCTTAAGATCGTTTCTGATTACTATTAATCAGTTGGGCTCTGATACCAATTGTTGCCCAGTAATTAACAATTGTAGAAGGGGGGTTGAATACAATTGTATAAGATTTTCGACTTAAACAGTAATAACACAAGTATGAATCAATAACAGCTTTATTAATTCTGATATAAAACTGTTACAAAACTCTCTTAAGAAATTCTTATGTTCTTAAGAGCTGCTAGGTTACAAGATAACTCGTGTAAGCGATTTTTAATAATGTAAAACCTAAACTGTGTTTATATAGCATACACAGCTACACTATCAATTACAAGATATTCTAAATTAATTACATATATCTCTGAATGCATATCTTGTATGATAGCTGCCTTCCTATAAATTAAGAACCGACATATCAATCTTCATTGATCTCTGGTCTAATGAGAATATTTACGAAATCCTGACCAGCTTCTAATACTGACGATACCTTCATACTGACGTTGTATTACTGATGACGTCATCATCAGTATCTTGATCAATAACAATCCAGATCCTGATATCACTTGAATCAATATCTAACACAAGTACAATGAGGTAAAGGACTGGCATCATTTATACCATCCCACAAAGTCTTGAGTTTAGTAAAAAAATCTGACACAGTGTCTTGACCTTGAGTTATCTCAGATAATTGTTGCTCAATCGAGCACACCTATGCAATGGATGCATATCCATATCTTTCTTCCAATTCAGACCAGATTTCTTGAGTAGTATTCATAAACAAAACACTCTTAGCAATGCTTTCATCCAGATTGAATATTAGCCATGAAATAATAAGGTCATTACACCTCTCCCAGTATTTGTATTCAGGAGCAATTTTCTCAGGAGCTGCTATTGTACCATTGACAAAACCTAGCTTGTTCTTAGCCGAAAGAGTTAGCATCATAGAACGTTTCCAATTATGAAAGCCTACACCGTTGAATTTAACAGATACGAGTTGCGTACTAGATGCATCCGAAGGATGAATATAATACACACTTGAAGAGTCTGGATTAGAGTGTGTATTCAGAGAAGTAGTTGCCATAGGAGAAATTCAATATGAAATTCAACTATAACACTTAGATGTTTATACAGAATCGAAATGAAATCAGCAAATAGATCATGATCGCTATTAAAGAAATCAAAGAAATCAACATAATGTTCTTGAAGAATGAAAACAAGAAACAAGCAATGAGATGATGATCTTTAGTAATCGTAAGAACATCAACAACGATATGTATGTAATTCAACAATTATATGTACGATTCTTGAAAGAAATGCAGAAATCGATGAAGAAACTACAGAAAATAAGACGAATACACCTGGAAAAGACGAATTCAGAACGAAGAAGATGAATTCATGACGAAGAAGACGAAGAGAAATCCCTCAACAACACGAATTCAAGTCGGATCCGCCATTAAAACGTCATAAGCAAGCTTTGTTACCATGATAATTTCTACGTATTTACTGTGTTAATGAAGATGAAGAAGATGAAATGTACGATCTGTATTGAACTAAAGAAAAATATCTACAGAGTAATGAAAGTTAGTTACAGGGAGGAGAGTATCTTGACTTATATGCAATAACTCTATACAGGCTATGAATACAAGTTAGTTATAACAGAATGGAATGACAGCTAAGCTAAGGAGGCTGATGTGGAATATATAGCTGAGTTGTATCTTGTTGAGCTGGACTGTCTTGTTTATCAATAATGGCTAATAAACAGATTTAAAAATTAATGTTAATATAAAGTGGTCACGCAAAGTGATTACAAATTTAATAAACGAAATATGATAGGAAAGCAAAATGTTTAAACAAGGAGCAATGTTAAGGATCCTAAAATGGTTTATGAAATTATTCCTAAATGCTAAGTGTCATCTTTTAATTAGTGGAGCTCATATGAATATATGGAGGATCTCTTTATTTTTAAAATACATATCCAATTAGATGTTACCTAACTAAGTTTTTGAGAACGATTTTGGTAATTTTTTTGGAAACTCTAACATTTCTTTTAAACAAAAGCACCACCCCCAACTCAGAACACGTTGGAGCCGGAATAAGCCTTCATCGGAGAAATAGAAATTGCAGCCGGCAAAATAAAGCTTGAAACTTGAAATATAAAGAAATGATGGCGAACAAACAGATCTAAAATATTAAAATTAAAAAAGATCCTCTCAATCACTAGTGTTTAACATATTTACTACTGAGAGGTGTTATGTGCACACCCTACTCTTATAGGAGCACACCCATTGTTGGTCATGTTCCCAAATTATCCTTATGCTTAATTAATATTTTTTCTTTTCCATAACCTTCTATTTTTCAAGTTTGTTTTCTATTATTAAATTAATTAATTAACTATTATTTATTTATAATTATATACCAAGATATTTGATGAATTTTTAAGTATAAATTAAAGATATGCGTATATCATTTTCCAAATTATATCATTGTGCTTACACAATAAAAAGTATAGACCTTTTTTTTTGCTAAAATGATAAATCATTTTATTGATATAAAATCAGATAATACATCTCAAAGAGATAATAAAAGCTCATTATCTAACCAAAAGGTATGCTTAGCCAATCCATGAATCGCACGATCCATAGGAAAGAGATTCCCCCGGAAGCTTAGAGAATAAAAACCTTTATATCCACCAAACTAGGCCTCGTTAAAAAACCCTAAATGAGCAAAACCCTTTAGGAAAAAAAACTCAAGCGGGAAAAAGAGTGCCCATCTAAAATAAAAGTACATCATTTTACATCATGCCTAACTAAACAAAAGGTTAGACTCTTATTGATTCTTCTCCTATATCAATCCCATTCACGACTTCAAATATCTCTTTTTCCATCTTCTTCCCATCCAAGTAAATATGAAAAGGTCACAAAACCAGATACAAATCAAGAAAACTAAATTAAAACAAAGACATAAGTTTGAGATAAAACAAAAAGTATATAATATTATTATATTATTTAATAATAAATCCTATATACGATGATAAGATATTAATAGAAAAAATAATAATATATATAATCTAACCAAAGGGAGTCCTTTGGTTAGACCTCTATTAAAAATATAAAGTAATAATTTAAAATTAAGTTATGTCGTTATTATTAGATTTAGATGTAAAAAATAAAATAACTAAAATTGAATAAATTGTAATACTTTTTCGAAAACAAAATTTATAAATAAGATAAAATAAATTTAAAATCCAGCCAAATATTACATTTAAATGAAAATAATAAAATAACTAAATTTAAATAAATTGTAATACTTTTTCGATAACAAAAAATTATAAATAAGATAAAATAAATTTAAAATCCAGCCAAATATAAAATCAAATAAAATACTACGATGTATTAAAAAGATAATATATAAAATATAAAATTCGTCAAACGGACGACCGATAAAATTATTCGTCAAACAGACGACCGATAACAAGCCATCAAAAGGCAACCTCGCAATTGGCACAGAATATCCATATAAAATGGAACAAAATAGAAAATCCAATTTAACCATATTGATTAAAAGAACCAGTTTCCATAATTAAATAATCCAAGAGTAATCTAAAAATACAAAAATCAATTTACATTAAAAAAGGAAATCAATTAATCCAATATCATATAATTAGGGAAACAAATCAACAAAGAGAATAATGACCCTGAGGTAACCTCAGGAACCTTACCTGAGATTTTAGTATAATTTTTAGATTGCATTTTTGTAATAATTGAACCCGCCCCCCTGTATTTACAAAAATAACCCTATTCTTGTATTGTTTTTTTAATCACATCAGGAAACTTACCTGAGGTAACCTCAGGAAAAGCAAGCCCATCAACAAATAGGATACAATTATCAACAAATCAATTATGCATTAAACTCAGAGTGAAATAGGATACAATTTTAATCAATTAATCAATTATGCATTAATCAGGCAATCAATTAATCAACTAATAAAATATGCATTAAATCCATCTACACTTAAACATTTTACAATTAAGACAAAACAGAAGGCTATAAACACGACATAAAATGTGCAAATATAGAAATAGAATTAAACCATAAAACCTATTACATCTAATCCATATTAATATTAATATTAATAAGCATAATAACTAAAAGCAGTTATGATAATACAAATCTTGACCATATTAGAAAAATTAATATAAAATAGTAACCTAGAACTTAACTAGAATTGCTAAATCTAAGCGACAATTAAGGTCCATTAATATTTATATTAATAAAAATACATTAAAGCACATAACCGAAACATTAAGTACAATCCCTTAAAATTAGCTTATTCTAAACAAAGGAATTCAAAGCTCATAAATATTAAAATTTAATACAATGTAGAGGAGAATGCTAGAATGATATAAGTAGATAAAATGACTTACTAAAATATAAAGTCACCAACTAAAACGGTTTTCAAGATAATCACCATTAAACACCATTAAAGTAGAAAGAAACAAATAACAATTAATAAAAACAAATAATAAAAAATGATTATCAAATATCAATTAACATAGGAGGACAAAAATAATTCTAACTAAACAAATCCACCCAACACACCATTATGTCAATTAATCACAAGCATGGGTCAATTACAGAAAATATAACATCCAACATAAATTAAAGAAAATATAACCCAAAGACACTAAGTAAATCATTACTAAACAATCATAATTAAAAGATCATAATTAAAATAACAAAACTCAAAACAATACTCCTTCAACCATTTTCGATTCTACAGGATCAAATCACATATACTAGCACATAAAAATGAAGAGCACAAGGAATTCAAACAACTCCAAATCCGGAAAACAAAGCAATTAGCATAACCCGTCCAAACAAATGCAGAACCGGACAATGATCACAAGAAAGCCAAGTTTAGAGGACTATAAATAATAAAAACATAAACTAATTAAAAAATGAAGAGAGAAAAAAAAAAGCAGAGATATAAACAAGGTCAAACCTGATAATTTAACATACCCAATTGTATTGTAAAACATGACTGATTCTACATAACCAACATCTACATCATGCAACATCTAATAAAAAATTTTAGTTTATTTTTAGAAACTTCCATAACTTAAAATTTAAAAAAATACCATGTGCATAAAAAATATACCTATTAACATCCGTACGGTTCGATCGTCGAAAAAATTATTTAAATAAATCATTCAGTGGGGTACGTGCCCCGTTTTAGGAATCTGTACTATTACAACGTTTCCTTTAAGATGCGGCACAAACGAGCCTTTTATTTTTTGATTATTTTTTCCCAACACTAGAATAAGTATCTATTAACATCCGTACGGTTTCTACAATTAATATATATATATATATAAGGGCTTCTCCATGGGGAACCAACATTTTGAGGAACCAAGTAACTCAACAAGACACCATTGATTAACAATACAAATGGACGAACAAGATTAAAAGTGTAAAAATTATGATTGTAGACAGCAGGGGCATAAATGGAAAGATGGGATAATATAAAACACACGGCAGTTACCTTTGCTGGAATGTAGCACAACAAATACACGACTCATTTACAGGATAACTTTCAAACCAGATAATCAGTCATCCTATTTTCAAACAAACGATAAGAATCAATATTATTGAACTAATCAAGGAGACTTTATTAAATTGATGTAACTTACAATACAATAATCTTAAAACGAAACAAAGAGTCAAAGCGCATTGTGGGATATGGAAAAAGGTAAGATCTTGAAAAAATTCAGGATGTGAATCCATTCAGTATTATTTTAAGATCGTTGAATAGTCTGGTCTTTCTTCAATTCAATTGTTCTGTAAATTAGTGGTGTATTGTAAATAAGAGTTTTGTTCTGTATTATTGTGTGAAGTGTATTGTTCTATATTTCTCAAATATGGAAAAAAGTTAGAACATGTTAAATTTCAGGATGTGAATCCATTCTGTATTGTATTAAGGTTGTTTTATAGTTCTAGCTTTTTTCAAATTAATTGTTCTGTAAATAAGCGGTGTCCTGTAGATAGGTGTCCTGTAGATAGTACGGAGGTATGTTGTTCTGTTTTTAGTTTTATTCTTTTCCTTTTTGTAATAATGTGTAAACTGGTATGACTTGTTAATTTGATTCCTGTACACAATTATACGATATGTATTTTTAAAAGGGTTCTGTAATTTATACGATGATGTGTAAACTGGTGTTTTCATATATCTTGAGAAGCAGTTAATGGATGTTAAACGCTGTATTGCAAATTCTGAAGGCTTTGAAGTCATAGGGGATGCTATTAGTATGATTACTGATTTTATGGAAAGAACTTTAGCAGAATCCCGAGCCCAGACACTTCGTTTCTTTAAACTTAATTTGGGATATGATTACATGTTTTCAGGAGTTATAAACATTTAATGGGCACAAAAGGCTCTAGATTAAACTGGTGTTTTCTTTCATTGTGTGTCTCAAATCAGAGACAAATCCATGTGCAAATTCTTCCTAAAAAATTTAAGTCTGTTTTAGGTGTCTGAGCTAATTTTACTTGGACTGAATGACTATATGATCCATTCTCTTGTGCTTTAAAAATTTAAAGATGGTATAGACTAGCATTGTGTCTTCTTCTAGAACATGGTTAGGTAGTTCCCTTTAATAGTAAAACATTTCTACTGCTCTGATTAGTTCTATTAATATTGCTTTTGAGTTGATTAACATGAAATTGTGAATGTAAGGTTGTATCAAGGTGGAAGACATATTAGTATAATACGTAAATATGAGTATATTAAATTATTTTAAATTAAAATTTAAAAACCTATTAAATTGATAATTATATAAAAACATAATTGTACTATTAACTAAAACTAGCTTCAATTCCCGTGCAAGGCACGGGATTGTTCTATTTTATAATTGTTATTGCAGTTTTTCTCGTTATGTTTTGATATTAATATTACCAATTGATATTGTGATGATTAATTTTTTTTTTTAGTTTAGTGCATTCTTTTTTAACCAATGTTTATTTTATTCTTGTTTTAAGATCTCCCATTTTGGTTAAAACATTCAAATATACTCTTTATTTTTCCAAAGTGCTCATAGTCATATATTTCTTGTATTTGATTTGACAGAATGTCAAGTAATGCGCCAAAGCCAAGAAAGCATTAAGAAATATTGGATTAGACACATTTTTATAAAGTAAAAATACTAAATTACAGTACACAAAATCTGTAGATTGCATAGCAAAAATATGTAGTTAGCAATTTGAAGTTAATGTTTCAATATTATTTCTTCAATTATAATGAGTTCCAAGGCTTCTATACTCGTGAGAGACACAAACTTCTTCGAATACTTAGTTAATTGCAATGTAACGAAAGTGTTATAATTAAGTAGATAGTATTAAATAAACATATTAAATACGAATTAATTAATGTATATTAATGAATGCACATATTAAATATAAATTTTAATTGATGTGTATTAATGAATGCAGAGGGTTAAAATGGTAATTTAGGATGGATTAAAATAGTACATGTTGTGGTATTATATATATAATAGATAATAGAGGGTCATTAATATTATTTTATTAAATCGAATAATTTCAAAATATCTAGTTTCACTAAATACCATATATCACTCATTTACACTAAACTATAACATAATAAAATATAAATATGTAAATGTAAAACGAAGAAAAATGATTAAAATATCTTAGAAATCAAAATACCAAAGATTCTTCATTCATCACCCAACATACATAGCATATTTTATGACTTATAACACGTGTGATGTGTTAGCCTAGTGGTAAGGTGATGTGCAAATGAACCTAAAGACCTAGGTTCGATTCTCATGAGCAACAATTTTTTGAAAAAAAATTAATCCATAGAGGGTCAAAATAGTAATTTAAGTTGGATTAAAATGGTACATGTTGTGGCATTATATATATAATAGATTTAATAAATACCTAAAATATCTTATCAAAGACGTTTACTTTTAATTGAACATATTACCCTTTATACACACCTAAAATGTCGTATCTTTCAATCATTAATATTTATTTTCTAATTAAAACACGTTAACTTTTAATTTAAAACATAATTTTGCAATCATAAGCTTCGAATCATTAATATTTCTTTTCTAGTTAAATAAACTACCTTTTAATTGAAAACATAAATTTACAATCATTAATATATACCCAAAAATATGACACCATATTACCGTTAGATTTTTAATAATTAATAAAAACTGTCAGATGTAATTGTAAGCTATATTTAATGATTAAATTACTTTACTAATTATTTAAGGTTCGAATCCCGTCAACGACATATTTAACTTAAAATTTTATTATATAAATTTTAAATCATGCAAATCATTTATTAAATTTACTTCAAATTTTAATAAATTATTTTTTAAAATTAATGATTATATAAAAACATAATTATAGAATAAAATAAAAATTTATAACATATCAAAAGAAACTCGTGCATCGCACGGGTTATAAGCTAGTATATTATATAATAAGCAAACAAGGGTATAATTTGGTTGTTTGGTTCAACCATCTAAAAGAATAGTGATCGTTAGGTATTTAATAAATAGATGATAGCCGTTAGATCTAATAATAAGGAATATTCTATATTTAAATCCATCTTCTAAAGATCCAAGGTTCGAATCCCGTTAACAACAAATTTACATTAAGATTTTATATTATTAGTTCTAATCAATACATATCATTTATTAAATAACTACTAGATTATAGCCCGTGTTGAGTATTGAATACGATAGAAGAATACAGAGGGGGATGAATGTATTCTTGAACTTTTCTTTGTTTAAGAGTCTATGTAGCAAATAAGTTTTTGTGTGTGCAGAAGTGAAGATGCAGATAAAGAACAACACAAGACACCATTATCACTTTAATCTAATGTATTATTAGATAAATGTTGCTACAATCTGTGAATACAAATGATAGTATTCTCAGCTTCGTTTTTCTCAGAGAGATACAGCTTGTAGTGTATGAAAAACTTGACTCACAAAGTTACAAAGTTAATTTACTAAGGAAGTGAGGCTGTATCCTTATAGAACATGGATACACCCTACTTACTACAAATAAGGTAGCTGAACAAATTACTTTCTAGTCTGTCTATCCTTTTTGAGTAAGTGTCCAAACGGTTACAGATTTGACTTTGCAAAGCCTGTTCAGATCCACTTCTTTAGCCCCTTGTCTCTTCTATATCTCTCCAAGCTTCCTTGTAGGCTTTCCAGAGCACGTTACAGATTGTGGTCCATAAAGTGCATTGGATTGTTCCAGGTTTCTGACTTGTACAATTTCTTCAGTATTTTGTCTCCAAGAATGTATTCGAGAAGTGACTAAGTAAGTGATTCGAGAACTGGAATTGACTTGATCGATAACTCTGAGTTCTCGAACACTGTTATATTGACATATCGAACCACTTCTCGAATAGCTCTTTTCCATCATGATTCCTTGAGTTATCGAATAGAACATTTGACTTATCGAATCCTCGAGATATCGAATAGCTTTCTGAGTCCTTGAGATATCGAATGGAACTTTGACTTGTTGACTCCTTGAGAACTCGAATACTACTTTGACTTGTTGACTTCCTGAGTTCTCGAATAGAGTACATAGACATATCGAATCTCTGAGATATCGAATGAGATATCGAACAGTATATTCAGAGATATCGAATAGTGTCTTGAGATATCGAATCCCTGACTTCTCGAATGCTGGACTTCTCGAATAGACAAATATACTTCTCGAATTGGTACTTAGGCAAATTCTTCATTTCTTCAAATCCCAACTGTGATTATTTGACAGTCTTTATCTCCTTGCTTGAGGCATGAACCTTGGAACTTCTTTCAAGCATTATTCTAGACTCTATAAGTACAGTTACACAACTAGGATTTGATGCCTACTACAAGTACAATACAAACAGAAACTCTACAACTAGAGGTTCCCTCAGTTAAGAGGTCATGTAAGTAATGCAAAGCATTACAAACAATTAGGCTTGTTATTAGATGTATACAGGCATGCCTCTGTAACTAACAATCTCCCCCAAATTGTGAGTGAGACCCTTAGTCACAATTTCATGTCTGATAACAAGCCTAACATACATAAAGATAAAACTTTAACAGTACAGGTATGTAGATTGATTGAGGAAAGTACATAGAAGTGTTCTTACAAGTTATGAGAAACTACTAGCCATATCCTTTTGGATTCATCTCTTGAGCTTTGGCTTGCAGATTCTCATTTTTCATTTTCTCCTCAGCTTCTTTGGCTTTCTTCTTTGCATTTTCCTCCATGGCAAGAATAATGTCTTCCATTGCAGTGAGTTCTTCAATTAGAGGGGAGCCTGATAAATCCTTAAGTACTTCATTCAGCTATTTATCAGAATAGGAACTAATGTAGTCCATTCTAATCTTTACATTTCTACCATATTTCTTGTACTCAATGATGTAAGGATTAAACTTGACTCTACACAGACCCATAGCTCTCAATTCATCAGCCTTAGTTTCCATTGCAACAAACTCCTCCTCCCTTTTCTTTAGTAGCTCCTCACTGTTCTTTCTCATTTCTGCCTGGTGATCTCTCTTCATTTTGACAAAGTCAATTAACTCCAGCTTCCATACCCTTTCCACTCTGTCTTCAGAATCCAACATTGCAATTATTCTTTCTATGTCATATAGCTTGCCCTAGTGCTGACATGTTCCTTGTCTGAATTTCTTCTGTCTTCCATCAGTATATTTTATTTCAAGAAAATCATCAACAATGGCAACATGATAGATTCTTTAAGCCCATATGAACTGCAGTTGGTCTTCATCATAGATTTCATCCAGAGGTGGTAGATTCAATCCTGGAATTATTGTCAGTGCCTTTGACTTCGATATCTTCACCCTTCTTGCAGCATGCTTAAATTTACTCCTCCTTGAATGATTGCTATGCAGAAACTTATGACCCTTGTTGGTAGACCATAGTAGTATTCCATTAGCAGTTTGCTTTCTGAAACATACACATGGTTTCTTGACTTGAATCTTCTCCTCTTCTTGAGGTGGTAAAACAGTTGCAGAAGCCGTCGAATCAGATTTTGGTAGGTCATTACTAACAGTATTCACCCTAGACTCAGAGCCTTGTGTTGTGGTGAGGTTACTGCTAGCAATGCCTAAGGCTTGCTGTTTTCCAATTTTCCTCTCATAGACTTTTCCTTGGTCATAACCATCTTTCTTATTCTTGTCATCCTTCTTCTTCTTCTCATCTTCATCACCCTTATCTCTCCTGTGATGTCTCCTCCTCCCATCACTTTTGTCTTCAGAGTCATCATCCTTATTTCTCCTAGGTTGAGCCCTCTCTGGAGTTTCACCAGTTGCTATAAAAGATCTGAGAATGTGCAGTGCTTCAATTTCTTCAGCATTTCTGGTTCCAACCTTCTTCTGTAGTTGATCAATGATAGCAATGACCAGTCTGTGATTTCGAGAAGTGAGATCATGGGGAATGACCAATTGCTTGATGTCTTCAATTTTGGTGCTAGACTGATAGATGATTGTCCATGGCTTCTTGATCACTTCTGGCAGCCTTGAAGGTTGGCCATTCCTCAAATCATCAAACAGACTTTTGTTGTTCTCATTTCTCTTCTCAATAAGCTCAAGTATGGCATCTATCTCTGAGTGTTTTAGGGCTTGTAGAGTCTTGTATGTTAGATGCCATATCTTTGATTTAGATATCATCACTATCTCCTTGAACCATAGATTATTGACTTTCTTAGGGATGACAGTGATGTAGTCAATCTGCTCCTTCAACTCCCTCAGATAGAACTGAGTGTCACCAGCCTGTTCCCTTGTGGCTTTCAGAAACTCCAAGAAGGCTTTATCATGATAAACATTTGAGTTAGCAACTTCTTGTAGCTTGGCCTCAGTAATTACTTTAACTTCTATAGGCTTGGCACTTTCAGATATGGAGGATGGAGGTTTGTCAGATGGCATACTCCCTGCAACCACTGTGGTTGTGATAGATTTCTTCTGGCCACCAGGAGTAATGACATGCACAGTTGGTAGAGTAACAACTGGCAGTGAGGTAGGAGGCTCATCAACCTTTGTTTTTCCTTTGCCTGGCACATGAGTTGGAGATTTATTTGCCCTTTGGTGATCACCCTCTCTTAACTTTATCCATTTTTCCTTGGGTTTCTCCCCCTTAGTATTTGAATTCCTTGTCCTCTTCTCCCCCTTAGGCTTGTTGTCAGGCACAGAGGCTTTAGAAGTGACCTTTGGGGTGGAAGATTCTTCAGGGAGAGGAAGACCCATATGCTTCATCATAGCAGCCAACATAGATTGTTGATGCAGAAGAACATCAGTTGTGGTGGTTGCTTGAGTGTTCAACTGATCATTGAGAAGTGCAACCTTGTCTGTAAGATGAGCATTGGACTTAGTGAGAGTAGCCACCTCCTTTTCAAGAGTATCCACTTTAGTGAATAGCTCATGTGCCCTGAAACCAGAGAGTGATTGATCCTTGAGTCTCTGGACTTCATACTTGGTCATGTCATGAACAGGGACCTCAGTTACCAGCTTATCCCCATATTGATTCTTGAACAGTGTTCTCAGCATGGCATTTGAGTATGTGGTTTGATCAGACAGAGATTGACACTTATGCCCCAGCCTTGTGCCAGTATCCTTGAGAAGGGCCAAGCCATTGTCCATTTTGATACAGCTAGACTTGCAGGCTAGAATTTCCTTGACCACAGTTTCCAGTTGAGGGAATTTGGAATCAAAAACCCTTTTTAGCTCATGCACCTCCTTGGTTGTGGCTGTACACACTTCTGTGACTTCTGTCTTTAGACCCTTGCCAAGGTAGTGTGCAGCCTTGAGAATTCCCTTGTAACTGTCATTGACTGCTTCATACACAGCACTAGGGGTGAGAGAATTGGCATTGGACCCTAGTGAAGTGATGTACTCTTCTCTGAGGTACTGTAGGCCTTCTGAGAGAGGAATGTCATACTTTCCTTGAAGCCAGGCATCTATATTGCCTTCTCTCTCAGACTCATCCACAATTTTGGCCTGTTGTTGCTCCACATCCTCTTTATGGCACAGGAGAATAGCTTCATAGTCAGGATTTGGCAGGTTGGCAGTGATGAGGTGTTGTGCAATCTTTGTGAACTCAGGAATCTGATCCACAATTAAGCTTTGAAGTGCTTCAACCGTCAATTGTTGTGGAACAGACCCTGATCCTGAAGCACTGTCATGGTGCACAGGCTTCAGCCATTGTGACATAAAGTCAGAGCTAGAGCTAGGCAAGCTAGACTCCTCAGTTACAGATGCAACTTCTGTAACCGGATGGATTGACTCTACTACTGGTGTCTCCACAGAAGTGGGATGAGTTACACCAGCAGTTGACACAGGCACAGAGTCTCTAGTGTAAACTAGTGGAACCTCTATGTTTGTGATGGTGTCATTAGGAGATGCCCCAGCATGCATTCCCTCACCATCTAAATGTGGGTCCTGGGTGGTGAACAGGGTGTCATGCACCAAGTCACTTGAGTTCATTGGCTCATCAAGAGAAAAGAATTCTTGATGATCAATGCCTTGCTCCTCAATTGCTTGAGTTGCAGGCTGCAAAGAAATATGAGATGAAGATTCTGGAAGAGTAGTGTGTTGTAGAGTAGATTTTGGCAACTCCCCCTGAGAGATAGAGGGAGTTTCAAGTATGATGTGCTCTCCACTCAGTGTAGTGCCAGCCTTATCACTCCCATGTGCTGACTCAATACAAGAAGGTGCATTGGGGAGGATGCTTGATTCTATAGATGCACCCTGTTGAGAGGACACATCTAGTGAGTTGTTTGCCCCTGATTTTACAACTTCAGCCATTTGTGTGACTGAAGAGGTGGTCTTAGTTTTCTTCTTCTTCTTTGGCCTTAGTAAGGGTGACTCTGGTTCCTCACTTTCTAGACCTAGTTCAACAGCTAATGCTGCTTCAGATAAAATATTTAAGGATGCAGACATTACTTCCTTTCTCTTCTTTTTACTAACATCACCCTTTTGAGAGGATGATGCAGTTGGTTCAGTAATTGGTAAAGTGTTTGGTTGAGAGGGTTGGTTATCTAGCCCTGGGTTAGCATTTTGTTCTACTTGCTTGGGCTGAGCTAACTCAGACTTAGAGGCAAATGTTGGCATGTTGTGGGGGTAAGTTCTAAACAAACTCTCCATATGAGGAGTTATGTTAAGTCTTACATCCACATCATTCCTAGTCTCTAAATTACCAAAAATGAGTTTGGTCATGGATTTAGGATAGCCTATTCTATTTTTATTCATCCCATCTAATTCAATCAATTTATCATCTAAGAAATTAAGGACAGATTGAATAAAACGAGGGAAGAAAATTTCATTACCTCTCTTGGATGAATTCTTACCAAGTCTCCCATACAGCTCCTGCAGAATGATGAGACCAACGTCTATCTTCTTTCCATAAGCTAAGGCATAGCCTATTTGCTGTGCAGGAGTACTGATTTGGTCATAGCTAGATTTTCTTGCAGTGAAGACTTGAAGAAGTGTAGCAAACACATAACTCCATTCCTTCCTCAAATGCTTCCTGTTTAAGTGCCCAAGACTGATTCTGTCTGCATATTTGATGAAATCAAAGAAGTCTTCTAATTCAGCATTTGTAGCAAGTGGGTCATACACCTCTCCTTTGGTACCCATCCCAAGTGCCTCATTCATATCCTCTGTGGTGATAGTGAGATTTTTGTCTTGAATCTTACAGTAGATGATGTACGAGGATATTGCAGAGTCAAGAGCCACGACCTCCACTGTAGCAGACTGCCAAAACTGTTCTAGAATGTCGAGATACAGAGTTGGGTTAACAGATAGAGCATTCTTGATGTACGATTCAGACATCCACTTCACAAAGCACTTAAAATTGGCGTTGGGTGCTTCAACATCACTAGTTAGAGCAATGAAATTGGTGTTGAACTTTACTGTTGTCATTTGTGTGAGAGAGAGAGAGAAGAAATCGAAGGTTGAAGAAGAAATTTAGCTTTTGCAGTTAGGGTTTCAGAGGTTTTGGGAGTTTGGATGCTTGAGAAATCGAATGAAATGAATCGAATAGATGTGAAGTTGTAAAATTATGAAGTACTTGAATTGTCGATTAGATGTATGTTCCGTATCGACAAGTCAGGCATTCGAGAAGTAGAAAACAACTATTCGAGAAGTCAAGAGAGGCTTATTCGATAACTCAAGCAGGTTGTAGCTCACAGCTGTTATGCAAAATCACGCAAGCGCACGTTGTCACAAGTAATATATGATTAAATCAAGTTCGTTCCCACAGAGATCTAGAATGGTGTTCAATTCAATTAATGTACCTATGCACCGATGTATGGTTTTTATCCACTGCTAAGACAAATAACAAATTGGATTTTTATTAACTACTAAATTAATTATCAAACTAAAGATTAACTAACTAAAGAGATTAAAGTCGAATTACTAATATGAGAATAAAACATGGAATCCTAGTTTCATCATCTACTTCACTTAGAGTTGCAGCCTTTAATTAAAACATGCGATGGGTTTTGATATCTGATCGGATAACATGAAACAAGTATACGCTACCTGTCAGCATACGCATACCAAACTAAACATACATCCACAAAAGAGATAGAAGATGAATAGACACCAATTATGCTTAGACCCTATATGTCTATAGAATTTGAAAACATAACGGTTGAAGAACAAGTTATCCATAAAGATCACACGGGGTAGTATAAGTATTTTCATCTCACACCACAAATCATATTGATAAACAATTATGAACCTATGCTAGCATGGCAAATTCTAAATCTCAAGATCCACTTTCACTTCACAAGAGATTAACAATTCAATTTAGATGTTAGCTACGCATCCAAAAGCATTAAGATTAATCATACGAGGATATCAAGAATTCACCACACATAAATCTTTAAGGCATGCAAACTACTAAGCTACATAGATAAATCCACTAGGATCCCATGACAACGATTAGTTCATAACTAAACCTTTCGTCACCATGGGATTTGATGAAAACATGGTAAATAACAAGATATGAATAAAAGAAGTAATTATATTAATAAACAAGAGTTTGAGAAAACAAATCTAGAACAAAGGATGAAGTAGATCTAGATCCTTTCTTGTCACGAGCGTTGAATCCTTCTCTCCTTTTTTCCCTTGCAGATCTAAGCTAGGTTACAAATAATAAAACTATGATAATGTGTATATCTCTATTACAATGGTAGGATGTGTTTAAATAGGCTCTAGCTTTCTTGCCCAGCAAGAATTTATCTTCTATTACAATTAGAATTTAATTAAGGTGCTAAAAACGGCCCGGAATATAATTAGAACTTGAAAAGGGCAAAACAGTAATTTCCCAGCCATGCTTCTCAAAGAATACGTGCGCGATTTTATTCAGCACATTACTTGCACGTGCTTCCTATCCCAGGTTGTAGAAAATCTCTCAAGCTTCGCGTGGGCAGTAAGATCGCTGAAAACGGACTTACAGAACTCCAGATATGGCCAAAACAGTATAAGCTGCGCAGCCTTCCCAGAAAATCCGAATTTTAATCAATTAATTTCCAAAAAATTATAGAAGCATCCACCTTAATTAACATTCTCGTAAACCTGCACAACTAAGCAAAACACATCAAAACTACAAGAAACTTGAGTCCAAGACAAATAGACAATCAATTTAAGCCGATTTAGAATGTTCCAAGTGGATATAAAATCCACTTATCACTGGCAGTTACCTAACTTAGAAATAAATCTAAATTAGGCAAATATGTTTTTATGAGTAATTCTGAATTCTGAATAAAAATCCAAAATCGGTTAAAATTCAGCGAGAAATCAGCCTTTTCAAATGATTCGAGAACTCAAATATAGTATTCGAGAACTCAGTCAATCGAGAGTAAAACACTATATTCGAGAAGTCAAGGAAACCTCTATTCGAGAACTCTAAAAGACTCTATTCGAGAACTCGAGAGTGCTCTAATGAGACTTGTTAGAGATGTCGAATAGTGAATCACTTGAGAAGTCTGACTTGTCGAATTATACTCATAGAAACTCAATTTTCACTATCTTTTTAAAATTTACCAGCCATATTCATTCACGAATATTCTAGCAAATTAAACAGTGATTTCCTCAAAATTTCACAGAAATTTCAAGTTAACAAAAATATGATTTTCCAACATATGCAACAGATTTGAAATATTTATAAATCATATTTCAGCCAACGCTTACTCCAAAAATATTGAGAATTTAGATAAAGTAAGTGTTTACTGTTGCAACAATCTAGATGCTGTATTCACTTAGCCAGAATCTGAAGAATTCAGTATTCCAATTTCACTAACCAACCTTGTGAAGGTGGCTTCATCTAATGGCTTAGTGAATATATCAGCTAGTTGTTTGTCTGTAGAAAGATAATGCAACTCAATGGTTCCATTAGTTGCATGTTCCCTTATGAAATGATATCTGATGTCAATGTGCTTTGTCCTAGAATGATTGACAGGATTGGCAACTATAGAGATTGCACTTGTGTTATCACACATGATTGGAATTCTTTCCAACACAAGTCCATAATCTCTAAGTTGATTTCTAATCCAAAGCACTTGAGCACAGCAACTTCCAGCAGCTATGTATTCAGCCTCAACTGTAGAAGTTGACACAGATTGTTGTTTCTTGCTATACCAAGAGACTAACCTTTGTCCAAGAAACTGGCAGCTACCTGAGGTGCTTTTCCTATCCACTCTGCATCCAGCATAATCAGCATCAGAATAACCAACCAGATTGAACCCTGTGTCCTTAGGATACCATAGTCCCAAGTTTGGAGTGCCCTTCAGATATCTAAAGATCCTTTTTATAGCAACCAAATGTGATTCTTTTGGAATTGATTGAAACCTTGCACACAAGCATGTAGCAAACATGATGTCTGGCCTACTTGCAGTGAGATAGAGTAGAGAACCAACCATGCCTCTGTAGACTGAGATATCTACCTTCTTGCCTTTAGCATCTTCATCCAATTTAGTGGCAGTGGCCATGGGTGTCTTTGCAGGTGAGCAGTCTTCCAAGTCAAACTTCTTCAATAAATCCTTGATATACTTGGTCTGACAGATAAATATACCATCCTTCCTTTGACTGACTTGCAACCCAAGAAAGAATGTCAACTCTCCCATCATACTCATCTCATATCTGCTCTGCATGAGTTTAGAAAATTTCTCACACAGCTTCTCATTTGTAGAACCAAAAATGATATCATCCACATAGATCTGAACTAAGATAAGATCATCACCATGCTTCTTGTAAAACAATGTCTTGTCCAGTGTGCCTCTAGTGTGACGCCCCCAAATCCGAGGTCAAAGATTCAGGTCGTCACATCACCATCCAACCATATCATACCTGTATTAACTTTACAACTCAACAATACATACATCCAGACCTCAATCTTACGCACATACAAGTTAGAGCCTCAGAAACGATAACCAAAAGTAACACTAAATATTACCATTCATCTGTACAATCCAGAATCTTACGCACTTCCACTTATACAACTACACTTGAAGACGAGTCTTACTATTACGGTTGAAAACCTATCAGACTTACTCTGCATTATTTATCCGGAACTAAGTCATCTCGGGATAAATCTTCTACTCCTCTTCTGCTGGTACGGAGTTAACTGATCAAATTCTTCTCCTTCTGAAAAGTTTTTATAAAGCAAGAATGAGCTACATAATGCTCAGCAAGTTCGCCATTTTCAAAAATAATAATGTGGTTTATTTCGAAAACGTTCCCAACTGTATGGGTATATATCTCAGATTTCAAAACATAATTCGACAATATATATGTCCGAGTTTGAATAACACATTTATACTCGCTAAGGAGCTTTAAGAATAACATATGAAACCTTTATAAGGTTCCCATTTCAATATATCTCAGGTTTGAAAATATATACATATTAGTATATCATTTTCGGCAAAACACTCTACGGTTAACATACTGTACAGGAATACATTATTGCAAAACCTCTTCCCTTCCATTAGCTTAGAAGGTTTCTCATTCAAAAACATTTCATTCTTTGGAATAATTGCAAGAGTGCACTAACACGTGCCAATCTTTATAGAAAATCTTGCAGTTCTAGATACTGCACGATGTCAATATTTTTCTTATCAAAACCACACTATCGGCAACTTGGCACTTAGGCCCAAGAAGCAGTGTTTGAGTATTTTTCCAAAGTGGAGGATGGGACTTGAAGAAAACATAAAAACCTGACGAGGATTGACGATGATCAGTCGCCACATCCAAGTCCAATAATCCGCGGGTCTTCTCTACCGGTAGAAGGATAGAAACTACATCCGTAACTACCCTCGGGTGAAAACTACATCCGTAATCACCCTCGATGAAAACTACATCCGTAATCATCCTTCGGCAACACCTGGGCCGGAACAATAATTGATGGACCGCCTGGCTCACGGCCGCTTACACATCCCGGGAATCTTTCGTCAACGATTCCCACACCTGCCAGAGTCCCCTTTATCTTTTCTTTTCAAAAATCATTTTGATAGAAAATTCGAGTAGTTGAAGTTCGACCTCAGTCGACCGATAATTCTTGAAAAATGTACAAGAAGCAAAACCTGACCGGGGGTTTTCGAAAATGTTTTGGGTTCGAAAGAGTTCGAGTTTGAAAACGATAAAGGTATCTTGGATTAGTTTTGTCTTTAAAATAATGAACAATAATGGATTAGTTTTGTCTTTAAAATAATGAACAATAATTAATAAATAATATTTTGAGATTTAATATAAACAATTAATAAAATAGTTATTTAATTAAAATAAGCTTTTAATCCAAGATAGATATTTTTGAGTATTTTTAACAATGTAAAAATAATAAATACTTAAGTATACGATACTTCCCGAATGTCTTTACGGGTTTTCGCAATTTAATCACGATACAATAATATACCGCTCCCCGGTCAATAGTATATTTGGACCACTACGACCTCTATTGCTAGAGTCGTTGTCCGAAGAAAACACTTTCATTCTAAGTTCAAGGGTGTACAAACACATATGCATAAGTCTCAAACTTCAACATAATCTCGTAAAGCTTAAGCATATAATACGTTTGGAAGCTATAAACACAACAGTGATAATCCTTATATATAAGTTTTGAAAAGTAAACTTGCATAGGTAAAATCAAGAATATGATCTTTTGAAAATAAATACTTAGGGTTGGAAAACTTGCCTTGGGAAGGTTGGGGTGGTTGGGCTCGTGGAGTGGAGCGACAATCTATAAATATCCAATATTCGTTCGTTAGTATCTTAACAACACCACTTAATCATAATGTTTTAAAGAATGTAAAACCAACTTAACGACTCCAATTTATGACCACTAACCCTCCCATATGACCATGTCATCACTTTATCACATTCGTTACCCATTCGACTCGAATCCATTCCTCAAACTTGAAACACAAGTGAGTACTCTTAAAACTACGTTAAACTAACTTCCTAGGTGATTTTCACTTGCACACACTTTACTCTAGCATTTTTATAAAATTGAAAATTTCACATTTTACTCCAATTCTTTTTGGACAGCCTTAGAAACTGTATAATCTGACTTCCCTCAAATTTTCATAACACTAGAATAATTTTAAGGGGTCCTAACTCAGTTCACAAGTGGACAACACAGTGCAGTCCGAATTTCAGAACCACTCTTCACTTCTCGGGTCATAACTCAAAATCTATACTTCACCTAGTCATGAACCTTATATTTATGGAAACTACATGAAATTATCTTTCTAACCATATGCATTAGGCCCTCGGGAGACAAGATTTAGAGGTTCAAAACCTTCCTACAAGACAGTACATGCTCCCAGAATTTCTCACAACACTCATTCTTTCTTAAACATTCAAGAACTCATGTTATACATCACATCTACCATCAAAACCACCAAGATCCATATCCATAACATTCATAAGACTACATACCCTAACTACAAGCTTAAAAATCACATCAACAACATATAACCTCAAGATTTTCATCATCCATAACTCATATAACCAAGATATGCACTAAAACTTTTAGATCTAACATTATAACCCATAAACAATCCATAACTAAGAGGGGTTAGAGTTTTATACCTTCCTTGATGTGTGTAATAGCTTTTTAAACCTTGTATAATCCTTGTATAGCCTTGGGTAAGCTTGGATGATCAAAAGAAATGAAGAAAACAAGGTTAGTAGTTCGGAGTTATGAGAACCCGACTGAAAGATCATGGAAAACGAGGCCCTTACCGAGCTTTTCTGATCGAGGCTTCTAAATGAAAGTTGTAGAGCATCTTCTCAGCTTTCCAAAAAGCTAAAGAACGCAAGATTTGGTTGAGAAATGAAGGCTCTATGGTCGTTTTACTGGGCTGCTATTTGCCATGGCCGGGAGCAGAAATATTTGTGATGTTTTTGTGTTTTGTTTGATGTGTGGTTTGAATTATGAGATGTATTATTGATATGTATATCACTCACATGTCTCCACCCTAGTCTAGTAGCCTAGGTTCAAGCCATGCCCTAGTGTCCCCCTAAAGCATGGTGTAGTCTCCTAGGTACCATTCACCTAGTTGCCTTTTTTTTTACTTTTTAGTTTGCTTTCCTAACTAGCTACTTGCTTGGTACTTGCATGTAATATCTCCCTTATTTTATTTCTCCACCAATGTTTATCACTTAATCCTTAATCCATAACGTATCTTAAATAAACTCCTCGTAATAACATTTTGTCGCATAGAGATTTCCTTCGTAATTCCTTAAGTACTTAATTGTGTAAATTCCTTAAATATCCATAACTCCTTGTCATGGTCTCTTAAAATCTCCTAATACTCTAATAACTCTCAAATCCCACGTCTTTATGAATCTTAATGGCAGTAGGCCTTTTGCCTTCAACAATCTTCCATTTTTCTTACACGGTGAATATAACAACATAAATTTTTCAGATAATCAATACCATTACACAATGTAGGTGACTCAAAAGGTCCCTAATTCACAATGTCATAAGCTTTTACATATTAAAATATTACAAAAATCAGGGTTCTTACAGCCTCCCCTCCTTAAAAGGATTCCGTCCCGGAATCAGGTTGAAAACAGTTGAAGGTACTTTTCACGCATCGCGATTTCTAGTTCCCATGTTGATTCCTCGATATTCTGGTTCCTCCACAAAACTCTCACTAGCTTGACAACCTTGTTCCTCAGCACTTGTTCTTTTCTATCTATGATTTCCACGGGTTTCTCCACATAGGTCAAATCTGGTTGTAGGTCTACCTGGTCGTACTCTATCACGTGCCGAAAGTCGGTGTGGTAGGGTCGTAACATAGACACATGAAACACATTATGAATTTGCTACAAGCTTGGGGGCAAGGCTAACTCGTAGGCTAACTTCCCAATACGCCTCAAAATCTCAAAAGGTCCAATAAACCTCAGACTTAGCTTCCCTTTCTTACCAAACTGCATCAATCCTTTCTAGGGGATACCTTTAGCACCACGAAATCTCCCACCTCATACTCCTTTGATATCTCATAAAATTTGACCATTCGAAATAATATGTTTCGTAAAAACTAATGACTTTTACATACACTCGTCTGCACCGTAAAGACGTAATATCAATTTGAAATCTTCATTTAATAATTCGTACATATCGTGATTGCAAAAATTTCTCATCCACCCATAAAATTACTATTCATCCAGGTTTTGAATATTCACGAAAATTAGGGTTATTGCAGTCTCCTCTCCTTAAAAGGATTCTATCTTAAGAACCTAAGGAAAATAGTTGTGGATATAATTCCAACTTTACCCTCTCCAACTCTCAGGTTGACACTTCAACCCTTCTGTTCTCTCACCTTGGTCTCACCAACGCTTTAATGTTGTTTTTCGACGCATGCTCTCCTCGACCTGTATTCCTTATCGGTTGTTCTATGAATGAAAATTTCTATCCCCCTACTTATACGTTCCTCTTCTACCTTGTTCATAGTATCCGTGTTGAGTCGTTGTATCGCTGGCCCGTGAATACTTTGTGGTCGTGTTTTATAATCTGAGACAACGTCAATACGCACGGTATTCCTCATATTCCTTGGCTTGATTAGCACACATGTGTTGCCTCCCGTCAGCCGTTACCACTTGTTATGGATACTGTATAGTCTTCGGTATACGTCGAACCAGTTCAGCTACTATATCCCTCGTTCATTGACTTCTTCGTAACGCAAGAAAAGCGAAACTTCTTCTTTCGCAGTATGCTTTACAAGAGATGGACTTGCGTTCGCATGGTGACGATCGTGATAACAACGTTCATTTCATGGACAAGTTTTTATTCTCGACTGCCCCGTGAAATCTAAGGCACGACACTAAATATAAATTCGATCGTCTGGATAATTCTTCGTCCCTTAAGTCTTTATCTGGCGTAATCGCTGCAGAAGTTTTATATTGCACCACCATCTCTTCCGTATATAAATCGATAACCTTCTAAATGGAAAGTCCCTCGTAGGTAAATCACTTGGTTCAATAATTATAAATCAACTAGGGCCATCTCTTGGCTCGGTCTTCGATAACCTACTTATGAAATCCATTATAATTCTGTCCACGTTCAAGATTTTCTACAGGCGGAATTAATCCACTAGATCTCTATCATTCTGCTTTCGACATGTCGCGTTTGTACTTAATAGTTTGCCAATACCATTCTTCATACCCGTTTGCCAAACATTCTCTTAATTCTCTATACATCTTTGTCCTTCCCCATAATTTAATCATTTTCCTCTAACATTATTCTTTATTGTATATACTCTATTTTCTTGGTCAATACTGACTAAATTCCAATTTCGAATAATCCCTTCTATAGGTATCGGCCACCACACTGGCCTTTCCTGGGTAATAACAAATTTCTCCATTATACTCCTTGTTCAGTTCCACCATCTTTTCTTCTCTATGTTTAGTTCCTAATGTGAAGGTATCCTTATGGCTCTTGTGGTAAAAACCTTAACACTTTTTCTCATAAGGTTAACATCTCAGTTTTCTACGTGAACACTATCACGGCTAATCCCGAATCACAATTAGTATATCTTATCCCGTAACCTTTATGTTGTTTAGAAGTATAGGCTATCATCCCCTTTCTACTGCATCAGCACACCTCTTAAACTCTTGAAAGATGCATCATCGTGACTCTTAAAGTCCTCTTTTTATCAACAAGTATGGCTAACAACGAGGTTGTTGCTAATATCTCATTTCATCCCAAAACTTTGTTCATTAATCCATAAAGGCTTCTGACTCATTAGTCCACTCAGACGATACTACCATAATTTTATAACGTTTATATTAGTGTGAAATGCCAACTTTGGCATAGTACAGAGGTCGATCTTGAGTTGGTGAAACCCGCTTTTCAACCTTATCTTTGAAAAATAACTACGCATTTTAACTGGTCAACAATTCCTACATTTCCGGGTAGGGGTATCGATTTTCGATGGTATATGTAAGATGTCATACGCTCGTCCTCTTTCATAACTGGCGCCAATCAGCCCGAGGCCCGCATGTTGCTGCGATTCCCAAGAAACTTGATTAGGTGGTAATCTCGAAGGATCATTGGGATATATCCATGCATCTATTTGCTATTAGGGGCCTTTTAAACTTTATGTCTCTCTATGTGCATCAATCTCTTTAAGCTAAGTAAAGCTTCACATTCTTGCCACGATATTTCTTCCTTTCTTGTCTGTCTCACTTCCATGTTAGTTTCCTCTAAGGATATGTCTTACATCGCAATCAATTTGCATTTTTTTTTTTGGATCAGGAAAAGGATGGGTAACTCCAGAATTCATTAATATAACATCCCGACAACGGTTGGTAGGAGCGTGCTCCCAACCTCCTCATCATTTCTTATAACCTTCCTCACACTAATATTGAAGGTCCTTGTGGTATGCCCCGACATGTTATTCCTACTTTAAATAATTACTCGGCATAACGCTCTGGTTGCACAATTACAACATTTGGTTTTTGATCTCATATTGGTGCAACGGTTCACAATTGTACATCCCGTTCACCTTAGAGTAATCACTTTTGAAAGGAATGGTTTCAAAATAACAAGGTCCAATAGATAATTTCAATAAGAATTCCACATTGGATGTTCCAAGAATGTTGATGGTTCCAAATACTAGGAGTCTCGATTTTTGGAGATGTAAGGATGGACAGAAAGAATACAACAAGGTTTATTCCTTCATGTCCTGATAATTTTGTAATGTGATATCATAGAGAATGTTGCACGAGGGCAATGATTGTTGGATACAAAAGTCATAAAGATGGTCTTTATACAATTCTTACATCTAGGGAATATTTTTTTTTTTTTCTTGAAAATTAGAGGATCTAAAAAGTCCCATTGATAAAGGTCAACCGATCGAAAGAAATTCTACTCTATGACAATAAAAATGAAGCAGTTTATCATTCAAGTAATCTATGGTTTCAAATGAATCTTCATTATATGAATGAAAGAACAGAATATTCAAGTGACATAAAGTCTGATACGAAGATGGGTAGAACTCAAGTTGAGTGGGCGACCTCACTAGGTCTCAATCAAGTTATTCGTCAAAACTTTCATTATCATACTTTACCACACGCAAAATGCATTGAGGAATTGCTGAATGAATTAAATTGGGAGTTGGACCAGTGAAACAATAACTAGTCCTTTTCAAGAAACACCAGCAACTAGCTAGACAAAATTTGCTAGTTCACATGTTTGAGACACCACCACTAGCTAGGACAATTAGCTAGATGTTCTTCACAACATTACAATTTTGACTAGTTAGAACAATCAACTAGTCATTCATATTGACATATCGACTAGCCAGTTTCAATTGGCTAGAACGGAATTTCAGCATCGTAGCCACTGAAGAACTTTAGGCTACTCGGACAATGAATGGAATTAAGAAGTTATTAAGTTTGAAAAAAGAAAACTATAACATCTGAAGAGAATGTTCTAGGTATCGGAACAATCGATAACCTCTCATCAAATATTACTTACCAGTGAAACGGTCCACCCAAGGGTGCCTCCGTACACATGCTTTATCAGATCCTACAGTAGAATTAAATTCAGAATACCAATATCAAAATGATATCCTTACTATGATTTCAAAGTACGACGCACAATCTCATTTTGAATAGAAGAAAGGATTCATGAGGAATATCTAGATGTTAGATCATCCCTGTTCTCAGCAAGTTGATAAATATTTATGGGCTCGACTGAAGAGTGCAAGTATGAAAGAAGTAGTCAAATATCAATATTCGTTTAGGAATATTCATTGATTAATTAAGGAAACAATTATTGAACATTCCTTGGATAATTGAAAGGAAGTGTAAATAGTCCTGAGCAGAACGAAATAATTATAAACTTCAAATAGAATATTCGGGGATCAAATAAGATACTTTGGATGAGTCCCAGTTTAGAGAAAGTATATCACTGGTGGTTATTCCACAAGTTTGAAGTAGAAAGCTAGAAGGATTACATGATATAAACTAATCGAGGTAACATGGTTAATGAAAAGTTTAAAATGAAGTAGTGCACCAGCCGGTAGTTACCAAAATAAGTTAATCATTCGTGCATCTCATTATCACCACTATGAGGTAACTCCATCTCTTCGTCTTCGTAATACAAGACACCAACTAGTGTGTCTCTCAACCATCATCTTAAAGTCAATTATCGAGATAGGGTTTCACAAATATATCTATCATCTTCGTGCTTTATCTTGAAGACCAAGATTCACATCATTCCGAGGACACCTGCTAAGTCCATAGGGTCCTACTTCATGCCTTCCGACAAGAATCACGAGTGGCCAGTTCCCCCTGGGAACAGATCAAAGAGATCTCTCAGGGATCTCAGTGCAGTCCATAGGTTCAGTGGCGGGTGTGTGCATGTGAACATATACCAAAAATATTGAGGTCTACAATACATATATACGTAGTCCCTGATAACATCTTTATCAAAGGATCCCACTCTAGACCCATTGGTCTTTTCTTTTGATAGACTCTGAGATCACTGTATCGCTCGTTGTAACCCTATTCAACTTCACTTGAGTCCTTTTGTTAATTCTACTTGTTTGTTCACTAAGTTGAACTACCATGCTCTAGCGTCCGAATCATGCGTGGAATTACCTAGCACGCTCGTCTTATGATAACATTCTCGTATAACACATGTAAAATTCGCCATCAAGAGTAATGAAATCCACAACGACATAGTAACCACCTTTCAGGTAAACCCGTTACTTATCGAAAATTGGATCTTATAGCCAAAGTAAAAGACTTTCATTATTCCAAGTACTAAGTACCCTTAATTATGTAAGGAAGTCTAAACTTATCGATTATTAAATTGCCGCCTCCTTATAGGCAAACTCTGAAGGACTACGGGCAACAAAATTTATGCCAGCCAAGTCATCCAATCATATTGGCAGTATCGCCTCTTCCTCAACTACTCTTGAGGTTTCGCTCTGCTTCCTATATCATTACCTATGATAGGTCATGTACGACTCTCAAACCTCTATTCATCATTCTGAAGGTCTCTAAGGATTCTATCGACCCTAGTATAATACCTCCAGTAAACACTCCAGTCCATTCTACTCACCGGTACCTCTTCCGGTAGTCCAATAATAAGTTTACTATGATCTCTTATGTCATTCTCCTACTTAGACTTAACTCTCAACACTTCTCGTTTCTGAGTACTGTAACTTATCTCTCTGATACCATTTCTGTGACGCCCCCAAATCCGAGGTCAAAGATTCAGGTCGTCACATCACCATCCAACCATATCATACCTGTATTAACTTTACAACTCAACAATACATACATCCAGACCTCAATCTTACGCACATACAAGTTAGAGCCTCAGAAACGATAACCAAAAGTAACACTAAATATTACCATTCATCTGTACAATCCAGAATCTTACGCACTTCCACTTATACAACTACACTTGAAGACGAGTCTTACTATTACGGTTGAAAACCTATCAGACTTACTCTGCATTATTTATCCGGAACTAAGTCATCTCGGGATAAATCTTCTACTCCTCTTCTGCTGGTACGGAGTTAACTGATCAAATTCTTCTCCTTCTGAAAAGTTTTTATAAAGCAAGAATGAGCTACATAATGCTCAGCAAGTTCGCCATTTTGAAAAATAATAATGTGGTTTATTTCGAAAACGTTCCCAACTGTATGGGTATATATCTCAGATTTCAAAACATAATTCGACAATATATATGTCCGAGTTTGAATAACACATTTATACTCGCTAAGGAGCTTTAAGAATAACATATGAAACCTTTATAAGGTTCCCATTTCAATATATCTCAGGTTTGAAAATATATACATATTAGTATATCATTTTCGGCAAAACACTCTACGGTTAACATACTGTACAGGAATACATTATTGCAAAACCTCTTCCCTTCCATTAGCTTAGAAGGTTTCTCATTCAAAAACATTTCATTCTTTGGAATAATTGCAAGAGTGCACTAACACGTGCCAATCTTTATAGAAAATCTTGCAGTTCTAGATACTGCACGATGTCAATATTTTTCTTATCAAAACCACACTATCGGCAACTTGGCACTTAGGCCCAAGAAGCAGTGTTTGAGTATTTTTCCAAAGTGGAGGATGGGACTTGAAGAAAACATAAAAACCTGACGAGGATTGACGATGATCAGTCGCCACATCCAAGTCCAATAATCCGCGGGTCTTCTCTACCGGTAGAAGGATAGAAACTACATCCGTAACTACCCTCGGGTGAAAACTACATCCGTAATCACCCTCGATGAAAACTACATCCGTAATCATCCTTCGGCAACACCTGGGCCGGAACAATAATTGATGGACCGCCTGGCTCACGGCCGCTTACACATCCCGGGAATCGTTCGTCAACGATTCCCACACCTGCCAGAGTCCCCTTTATCTTTTCTTTTCAAAAATCATTTTGATAGAAAATTCGAGTAGTTGAAGTTCGACCTCAGTCGACCGATAATTCTTGAAAAATGTACAAGAAGCAAAACCTGACCGGGGGTTTTCGAAAATGTTTTGGGTTCGAAAGAGTTCGAGTTTGAAAACGATAAAGGTATCTTGGATTAGTTTTGTCTTTAAAATAATGAACAATAATGGATTAGTTTTGTCTTTAAAATAATGAACAATAATTAATAAATAATATTTTGAGATTTAATATAAACAATTAATAAAATAGTTATTTAATTAAAATAAGCTTTTAATCCAAGATAGATATTTTTGAGTATTTTTAACAATGTAAAAATAATAAATACTTAAGTATACGATACTTCCCGAATGTCTTTACGGGTTTTCGCAATTTAATCACGATACAATAATATACCGCTCCCCGGTCAATAGTATATTTGGACCACTACGACCTCTATTGCTAGAGTCGTTGTCCGAAGAAAACACTTTCATTCTAAGTTCAAGGGTGTACAAACACATATGCATAAGTCTCAAACTTCAACATAATCTCGTAAAGCTTAAGCATATAATACGTTTGGAAGCTATAAACACAACAGTGATAATCCTTATATATAAGTTTTGAAAAGTAAACTTGCATAGGTAAAATCAAGAATATGATCTTTTGAAAATAAATACTTAGGGTTGGAAAACTTGCCTTGGGAAGGTTGGGGTGGTTGGGCTCGTGGAGTGGAGCGACAATCTATAAATATCCAATATTCGTTCGTTAGTATCTTAACAACACCACTTAATCATAATGTTTTAAAGAATGTAAAACCAACTTAACGACTCCAATTTATGACCACTAACCCTCCCATATGACCATGTCATCACTTTATCACATTCGTTACCCATTCGACTCGAATCCATTCCTCAAACTTGAAACACAAGTGAGTACTCTTAAAACTACGTTAAACTAACTTCCTAGGTGATTTTCACTTGCACACACTTTACTCTAGCATTTTTATAAAATTGAAAATTTCACATTTTACTCCAATTCTTTTTGGACAGCCTTAGAAACTGTATAATCTGACTTCCCTCAAATTTTCATAACACTAGAATAATTTTAAGGGGTCCTAACTCAGTTCACAAGTGGACAACACAGTGCAGTCCGAATTTCAGAACCACTCTTCACTTCTCGGGTCATAACTCAAAATCTATACTTCACCTAGTCATGAACCTTATATTTATGGAAACTACATGAAATTATCTTTCTAACCATATGCATTAGGCCCTCGGGAGACAAGATTTAGAGGTTCAAAACCTTCCTACAAGACAGTACATGCTCCCAGAATTTCTCACAACACTCATTCTTTCTTAAACATTCAAGAACTCATGTTATACATCACATCTACCATCAAAACCACCAAGATCCATATCCATAACATTCATAAGACTACATACCCTAACTACAAGCTTAAAAATCACATCAACAACATATAACCTCAAGATTTTCATCATCCATAACTCATATAACCAAGATATGCACTAAAACTTTTAGATCTAACATTATAACCCATAAACAATCCATAACTAAGAGGGGTTAGAGTTTTATACCTTCCTTGATGTGTGTAATAGCTTTTTAAACCTTGTATAATCCTTGTATAGCCTTGGGTAAGCTTGGATGATCAAAAGAAATGAAGAAAACAAGGTTAGTAGTTCGGAGTTATGAGAACCCGACTGAAAGATCATGGAAAACGAGGCCCTTACCGAGCTTTTCTGATCGAGGCTTCTAAATGAAAGTTGTAGAGCATCTTCTCAGCTTTCCAAAAACCTAAAGAACGCAAGATTTGGTTGAGAAATGAAGGCTCTATGGTCGTTTTACTGGGCTGCTATTTGCCATGGCCGGGAGCAGAAATATTTGTGATGTTTTTGTGTTTTGTTTGATGTGTGGTTTGAATTATGAGATGTATTATTGATATGTATATCACTCACATGTCTCCACCCTAGTCTAGTAGCCTAGGTTCAAGCCATGCCCTAGTGTCCCCCTAAAGCATGGTGTAGTCTCCTAGGTACCATTCACCTAGTTGCCTTTTTTTTTACTTTTTAGTTTGCTTTCCTAACTAGCTACTTGCTTGGTACTTGCATGTAATATCTCCCTTATTTTATTTCTCCACCAATGTTTATCACTTAATCCTTAATCCATAACGTATCTTAAATAAACTCCTCGTAATAACATTTTGTCGCATAGAGATTTCCTTCGTAATTCCTTAAGTACTTAATTGTGTAAATTCCTTAAATATCCATAACTCCTTGTCATGGTCTCTTAAAATCTCCTAATACTCTAATAACTCTCAAATCCCACGTCTTTATGAATCTTAATGGCAGTAGGCCTTTTGCCTTCAACAATCTTCCATTTTTCTTACACGGTGAATATAACAACATAAATTTTTCAGATAATCAATACCATTACACAATGTAGGTGACTCAAAAGGTCCCTAATTCACAATGTCATAAGCTTTTACATATTAAAATATTACAAAAATCAGGGTTCTTACATCTAGTGAATTGATTCTCAAGAAGAAATTGTGATAAAGTATCATACCATGCTCTTGGAGCCTGCTTAAGTCCATACAATGCCTTAAGCAATCTGTAGACAAATTCTGGGAAGTGTGGATCCTCAAAACCAGGTGGTTGTTGCACATAAACTTCTTCTTCCAACTCTCCATTCAGAAATGCACTCTTGACATCCATTTGATATACTTTAAAGTTTGAATGAGCAGCAAATGCCAAGAATATTCTGATGGCTTCCAATCTAGCAACAGGAGCAAATGTCTCATCATAATCAATGCCTTCCTGTTGAAAGTATCCTTTTGCAACCAACCTTGCTTTGTTCCTTATAATTACACCATCTTCATCCATCTTATTCTTTAGAACCCATTTTGTTCCAACAATGGTTCTGTTCTTTGGTGCAGGCACAAGTTCCCATACTTTGTTCCTTTCAAATTGATTCAGCTCCTCTTGCATGGCAATAATCCAATCTGGATCCAACAATGCATCATCAAATTTCTTAGGCTCAACTTGTGATAGAAAACAGCCATAGAGGCACTCATTCTGAGTTGCTCTCCTAGTCCTTACTCCTGCATTAGGATCTCCAATGATTTGCTCTGCAGTGTGTGATCTATCCCATTTCCTTGAGTGTTCAGCCTGACTTCTCATTCTTGATGTTGCTTCATCATCCACATCATGGTCATTCTCATTTCCTCCCCCTGTGAAGTTGCCACTACTCACAGGTGTGTCTTGGATGCTTGTTCCTTCACTATTGATTGGCACAAATTCTTCTCTTGTATCATCATTCACTTGAGTTTGTTGAACTCGAGTTTCAACTTCAATTTCAGTCTCTTCATCAGAATCATCTAGATTATCAAACTTCAATGGATCTTTATCTTCATCATTGGCTTCTTCTAGTCCAGGTAGTTTGCTGTCATCAAATGTCACATCTGTGCTTTCCATAACTTTCTTTTGACTGATGACATAAACCTTGTATGCAATTCTTTCCATAGAGTAGCCAAGAAAAATTCCTTCAAATGCTTTTGCATCAAATTTTCCAACATATTCAGAATTATCCTTCAATACAAAGCATTTGCTTCCAAAAGTATGAACATACTTTAGAGTAGGCTTCTTTCCAATCATCAAGTTATAAGGTGTCTTTCCAGTGTTTTTGTTGATGAGGGTTCTGTTCTGGATATAGCATGCAGTGCTCACAGCCTCAGCCCAAAAACATGTAGGCATTTTTGCATCAAGTAACATTGTTCTAGCAGCCTCAATTAGAGTTCTATTCTTTCTCTCAACAACCCCATTTTGTTGTGGAGTCCTTGGAGCTGAGAATTGCTGTGAAATACCATTCTCTTTACAGAATGCTTCAAGTATGGCATTTCTGAACTCTGTTCCATTATCACTTCTCAGTGCAATAACACTTGCATTGTTGGCCTTTGCTTCTTTGTCAACTTTCTTTATATGCTCAATGATTACTTGTGGAGCCTCATCTTTTGATGCCAGAAATTCCACCCATCTATACCTTGTAAAATCATCAACCATCACCAAGGCATACTTCTTTCTTCTTAGTGACATAATGTTGACAGGCCCAAACAAATCCATATGAATGAGTTGTAGGGGCTTGGTTATTGATGTCACTGTCTTTGTCTTGTGGCTTGATCTTTTCATCTTTCCTTTTTGACAAGCCTCACATACTCCTTCTTAACAGAATTCAAGTGTGGGCATGCCTCTCACTAACTCTCTTTTGACTAGAGAATTAATGGCTTTGAAGTTCAGGTGTGATAGTTTCTTGTGCCACAGCCAACAATCTTCATTTGATGCTTTTGAGTAAAAGCAACAAATTTTGTCCTTGTTTGCAGAGTCCATATTGGCTACAAACAGGCTTCCCTTCCTTACTCCAGATAGAGCAAAATCACCAGTCTTCTTGTGGGTGATCAAACATTCATCTTTGTCAAAATCCACCTTGAATCCCCTATCAGTAAACTGACCAACACTTAGCAGATTATTCTTGAGCCCCTTGACTAGTGCTACATCTTCAATGATGACATTACCAACTTTCAACTTGCCATATCCCAATGTGTTACCCTTGCTGTCATCTCCAAAAGCAACCATTGGGCCAGCCTTTTCCTCATACTGTGATAGCAGGGCCATATCACCAGTCATATGATTTGAGCATCCACTGTCCAAAATCCACATGACCTTCTTTTCACTTTCTTTGCCCTGCAAACACAATGGTATTACTTTGCCTTTTGTACCCAAACAAGTTTGGGTCCATGTGACTTAGAGACAGTTTTATCATAAACCACATGCTTGTCAACTTTCTTGGCATTAGTCTTCTTGTCACTGCTAGAAGTCTTAGAACCTGAGGTTTCAGACTTAGGTGACAGAGGTACCTTCCTAGCTTTAGGAGGACTCGAAGACTTTGACCTGGTGTAGTGTGTGTGAGAATTGTGACTGATACAACCATCAATGAATTGCCTTCTCAGATTGAAACAACTAGTCATAACATTCATATTGCATGGCATACAGTCAAATTTATCACAAAATGGTGCATCTCAATGTCTTAGAGGCACAGAACAATCATAGAAAGGTTTAGATACACTACCAGTAGGTTTCTTGCATGCATGAGTTAAATGATTGGTACTGAAACAGTTCTGACAAGTTTTCCTAGGGGCATTAGGCATATAAGCATAGTTGTTATCCTTGTTAATCCCTAACTTGCCATTTCTGTTCTGTTTCTTCTTAGTCACTTTCTTTTCTGATTCACTCTTCCTAGCTGAAACAAACTTAACAAACTTCTTAGGTGTTGGCCTATCAACTACTGGCTCCTTGGCTTTTGACTTGACACTCTCACTCTTGGAAGATGTTTGTTGTTCATTTGATTGTGCCTCATCCTCATCATTCAACATTTGTTTGATGAGTAAGGCATCCTCATCAATTTCAAATGTTGGTTCCTTAAAAATTGGCTTTTCAGTCTTTTTCAAAATGTGAGGCAGTTCCTCATGAACAACTGTGTCATCTTCAATGACAGCATAGCCTTTTCTCTGTTTAAGAGTGTCATAATCAAGTCCAATAGCAGCCTTGGGTTTTGCTTCAGTTTTCTCACAGTAGGATTTCACTAGACCAGATGATTTCTTGAAAGTTTTTAGTTTGAATTCATTTTCAGCTAATTCATCCCTAAGAGCCTTTTCAACTTGACTAGCACACAAAATCTTATTCTGCAGATATTCAACTTCTTTCTTAAGGTTTTCTACTTGCATAGCAGTTAGCTCAAGTTCCTCATTCTTTCTGGTTAACATTTCATTTCTAGTAGACAGTTTAGCAATCTCTTCATTAGCAGCAGTCATACTAGTATGAATGTTAAACAATTCAACAGATAGTTGTTCAATCATGCATTTATACTCTGAAACAGACATGTCTATAGTAGTGAGAGATGGTACCTGAGGGTCTGATGGAGATGTGTCATCCTTGGAATTGGCCATCAAGGCATAATTGCAGAATTCTTGCTCCTCTCCATCACTGTCAGAATCATCCCAGCACTTCCCTTCAGCTATGTAGGCCTTACCTTGTGTCTGCTTTTTCAGAAGGGCCTCATACTTAGCTTCAAGCTCAAGATAATCTCTATCCTTCTTTTTAGGCTTCTTGCATTCATTGGCAAAATGCCCTAGGTCATTGCATCTATAGCACCTTACAGATGACCTATCCACATGGCTGGTTTTAAACTTATTCTTGTTTGGTTTCACAGGTGCCTTGCTTTTGTTGAATGAATGGTTTTGGGTTTTGGGTTTGAAGGGTTGATTCCTTTTGAATCTGATGTTTGGAAATTTTCTGGCCATGAAAGCATATGAAGTGTTTTTCATCCCATCTAGTTCTTCAAGAGTGTAAAACTCTTCTTCCTCCTTCTCCTCAACAGGTTCACTTACCTCAGGTTCAGTTTCTTCCTCTTCTACTACCTCCTCTATCCTTAACTGACTTGTAGATGCTTCTAGGTCTTGAATAGATTTGTTGACAATCAAGGCACATGATGTGTTTACCATTCTGCCTTGATTGGCTTGGATAGCCCTTTTCTGAAGCAGCTCAAGCTCATGAGTTTTTAAAACTCCATAGAGCACATCATATGTAACTTTGTTCAAATCTCTTTCCCTTAGAGAAATGACCATTTGCTCTAGATGGTTTGGTGAGGATAACAGAAACTTCATGTTTAACTCCTTGGTACTGTAAACCTTGCCATTCATCTGCAACTCTGTAACTAGCTTGTGAAATCTCTCAAACATCTCAGTAATGCTTTCCTTGGGCTGTGCCATGAAAGCCTCAAACTGTGTGACCAGTATCTGTTTCTTGTTTTCATTAACCTCATCAGTTCCTTCACACAACACCTCAATGTGATCCCACATTTCTTTGGCAGAAGCACATGATGCAATGTTTGCAAACATTGACATGTCCATGGAATCAATGATAAGCAACATGAGGTGGCTGTCAAGAGCAACCTTCTCCCTTTCTGATTCTGTCCATTTTGATGGATCCTTGGCCTCATAAGATCTTGGGATAGTTGTAGTTCCAACAGTCTTCTCTGGTATCTCTTGTTGTGGAACAAAATGACCATTCTTAAGAATCTCAGGATACAAAGGGTGAGAGGCTTTGATGAACAACATCATCTTTATCTTCCAGAGGTTGAAGTTATCTTTGTCAAACTTAGGGACTTTCACCGTTCCTGTAGTCTTTTGTGTATTCGAACTCATGATCGTTTTTCTGTTTTTGAATAAACAGCCCGCTCTGATACCACTTGTTGATTATTGAATACGATAGAAGAATACAGAGGGGGGGTGAATGTATTCTTGAACTTTTCTTTGTTTAAGAGTCTATGTAGCAAATAAGTGTTTCTGTGTGCAGAAGTGAAGATACAGATAAAGAACAACACAAGACACCGTTATCACTTTAATCTAATGTATTATTAGATAAAGGTTGCTACAATCTGTGAATACAAATGATAGTATTCTCAGCTTCGTTTTTCTCAGAGAGATACAGCTTGTAGTGTATGAAAAACATGACTCACAAAGTTACAAAGTTAATTTACTAAGGAAGTGAGGTTGTATCCTTATAGAACATGGATACACCCTACTTACTACAAATAAGTTAGCTGAACAAATTACTTTCTAGTCTGTCTATCCTTTTTGAGTAAGTGTCCAAACGGTTACAGATTTGACTTTGCAAATCCTGTTCAGATCCACTTCTTTAGCCCCTTATCTCTTCTATATCTCTCCAAGCTTCCCTGTAGGCTTTCCAGAGCACGTTACAGATTGTGGTCCATAAAGTTCATTGGCTTGTTGCAGGTTTCTGACTTGTACAATTTCTTCAGTATTTTGTCTCCAAGAATGTATTCGAGAAGTGACTAAGTAAGTGATTCGAGAACTGGAATTGACTTGATCGATAACTCTGAGTTCTCGAACACTGTTATATTGACATATCGAACCACTTCTCGAATAACACTTTTCCATCAGGATTCCTTGAGTTGTCGAATAGAACATTTGACTTATCGAATCCTCGAGATATCGAATAGCTTTCTGAGTCCTTGAGATATCGAATGGAACTTTGACTTGTTGACTCCTTGAGAACTCGAATACTACTTTGACTTGTTGACTTCCTGAGTTCTCGAATAGAGTACATAGACATATCGAATCTCTGAGATATCGAACAGTATATTCAGAGATATCGAATAGTGTCTTGAGATATCGAATCCCTGACTTCTCGAATGTTGGACTTCTCGAATAGACAAATATACTTCTCGAATTGGTACTTAGGCAAATTCTTCATTTCTTCAAATCCCAACTGTGATTATTTGACAGTCTTTATCTCCTTGCTTGAGGCATGAACCTTGGAACTTCTTTCAAGCATTATTCTAGACTCTTTAAGTACAGTTACACAACTAGGATTTGATGCCTACTACAAGTACAATACAAACAGAAACTCTACAACTAGAGGTTCCCTCAGTTAAGAGGTCATGTAAGTAATGCAAAGCATTACAAACAATTAGGCTTGTTATTAGATGTATACAGGCATGCCTCTGTAACTAACAGCCCGTGCTACGCATGAGGTAGTTTAAATTTAAATTTCATAATAATTATGATATATTAGAATAACAATTAAATAAAGAAAATAACTTTATATTTAAGATCAAATAAACTAATATTGAAAGAAATAATAGTAATAAAATATATTTTTCTATATTATAACAACTGCAATCAAAGATAAAATTATTTAAATTTTCTATATCTGTACCTAATGTGATAATATGTATTAATAAGTTTACCAAAATTAAAAGATTTATTCAAATTTTCATTAATAATCTTACCATTGTTAACACAATATCACACAAGTATACGTGTTCACAAGTAATATAAATCAAGTTCGTTCCACAGAGATCTGGTTATGGTTCTATTCAGTTAATGCACCTATTCAACAATGTATGGCTTTAATTCACTGCTAAGACAATAAACAAATATGGGTTTTAACTATCTAAATTAAACTAAGATGCAAATTAACAAACTAAGAATTAACGACTGAGATTTAAAACTGAATTACTTATAGGAGAATAAACATGGGACTCTAACTTCATTATCTATTTTGCCTAGAGTTGACGCCTTTAATCCATGCATGTGATGGTTTTGATATTTGATCAGATAATACAAAACAAGTATAGGTTACCTCTCGGTATACGAACACCAAATTACTCATACATCCATAAAAGAGATAGAAGATGGGTAGACACCAATTATGCTTAGACCCTATATCTCTATAAGATTTGAAAACAAAATGGTTGAAGAACAAGTTATCTATATTGATCACATAGGGCAGCATAATATCTCTATTTACGCCACAAATCATGATGTTAAAACATCAACCTATCCTATGCTAGCATGGCAAGTTCTAAATCTCAAGATCCACTCTCATTTCGCAAGAGATTAACTATTTAATTTAGATGTTAGCTATGCATCTAAAAGCATTAAGATTAACCATACGAGGATATCAAGAATTCACCACACACATATCTTTAAATCAATCAAACTACTAAGTTACATAGATAAATCCGTTAGAATCCCATGATAACGATTAGTTCATAATTGAACCGTTCGTCACCATGGGATTTGATGAAAAAATGATATTAAACAAAGTATGAATAGAAGTAGTAATATTAATAGAACTTAGAGTTGAGAAAACAAATCTAGAATCCAGAATATCGCCTAAGAAAAAGAACACAAAAGAGCGTTGAATCTCCTTCTCCTTTTCTCTCTTGCAATTCTACGCTATGATAAAATAATAATGTGATTTTACAATGATACAATGAGTTTAAATATGCCCTAGAAATCTTGTCTAGCAAGAAACTACCAAAACAGAGTTATAATAAAATTTCTGCAAAATACGTTTCCTAAACTGATTCTGTTTTGAAGGAAAATTCGTAACTGACTTTTCTTCAGTATTTCTGGGTCATTCCAGTTGTATTTGGACCTCTGAACCACTTTAGAATGAAAGAGAATCTCGTTATCTTCGCGTGAACTGTAAGATCGTCCAAAACACACTTGTAGAACTCAAGATATGGCCCAAACAATAAATCAGAATTTTTTTCCAGCAATTCCGCCAGGCCATGGCCTAGACTCCAGGCCATGTCCCGCTGAAAATTCTGCCCAGGTGCGCCATGTCCTAGACTGTGCGCCATGTCCTGGCTCAGCAACTGTCTGGCATGGTTTTCTTCAATATTTCTTCGTTTTTCCACCGCTTTCTCTTGCTCTTTCTTCGAATAAAGACATCCTCATTCCTAGAACTCCAAACTTCCCCAAAATTTGTATGATTCTTAGTCTCCAACTCTCCCAAAACTTGGGGAAAACTTCATTAACTCTTGAAATCCACCCAATCAACATGAAAATCGCCAAACCTAACCGACGATTAGTAACCCTGCACAACTCAACTAAACTCATCAAAAACACAATAAAACTTGAGACCAAGACATCAATTTAAGCCGAAATGGAACGCTTCAAGTGGATATAAAATCCACTTATCAACCATAAATATTAAAAGAATACATAAATAGTATTTAAATTTTCTTTAATTAACAATGGGTCTAATAATGAATTTGGATCTTTCCCAAACATAATATGGATACCAAACCTAAAAAATGGATTATCCAGTGGGTCAAAATCATTATTTTGTAATAATAAGATAAAATTTTCATTAATAATCTTACCATAAATATTAAGAGAATATATTAATAGTATTTAAATTTGTATACAAACTTTCTTTAATTAACAATGGGTCAAATAATGAATTTGGATCTTTTTCAAACATAATATGGATACCAAACCTAAAAATGGATTATCCAATGGGTCAAAATCAATACAAAATCTTGTCCAAACCTAAATATGGATACCAAACCTTAGGTAAGGGCTATCCACTAATTTATAATATATAGATTATTATTACTAATAATTTTATTAATTAATATTATAAAGTTAAATTATATCCATTATACTCCATTTTATTTAATCATATAATTTTAAAAGTATTTAAAAGTAACCCGTGCTTTGCACGAGCAATAAGTTAGTATGATTAATTACCTATCAATATATATAATTAACTAAGCAACATGCATCAACAACACTCTAATAAAAGTTAAAATTATATAAACTAACTAATTTCTTTTAATGAATATTTATCAAAATTAGAAAACGATAATATGAGATTTAGACAATTAATCACAAGATAAAGCCCACAACATCAACGGGTTAATTGGCTATTTCATAACTGAACTCGTGCTCAACTTGCAGTTGGGTAATCGAACTCAAAAAACTTGCATTAACGTCATTAAACTAATTAAACCTTGCAATCTCATAATTAAACTATTAAAAACTTGCACGACCTGTTAGTTACAGAGGCATGCCTGTACACATCTAATAACAAGCCTAATTGTTTGTAATGCTTTGCATTACTTACATGACCTCTTAACTGAGGGAACCTCTAGTTGTAGAGTTTCTGTTTGTATTGTACTTGTAGTAGGCATCAAATCCTAGTTGTGTAACTGTACTTATAGAGTCTAGAATAATGCTTGAAAGAAGTTCCAAGGTTCATGCCTCAAGCAATGAGATAAAGACTGTCAAATAATCACAGTTGGGATTTGAAGAAATGAAGAATTTGCCTAAGTACCAATTCGAGAAGTATATTTGTCTATTCGAGAAGTCCAGCATTCGAGAATTCAGGGATTCGATATCTCAAGACACTATTCGATATCTCTGAATACACTGTTCGATATCTCATTCGATATCTCAGGGATTCGATATGTCTACTACTCTATTCGAGAACTCAAGAAGTCAACAAGTCAAGATGGTATTCGAGTTCTCAAATAGTCAACAAGTCAAAGTTTCATTCGATATCTCAAGGACTCATAAAGCTATTCGATATCTCGAGGATTCGATAAGTCAAATGTTCTATTCGACAACTATAGGAATCCTGATGAAAAAGAGCTATTCGAGAAGTAATTCGATATGTCAATATAACAGTATTCGAGAACTCAGAGTTATCGATCAAGTCAATTCTAGTTCTCGAATCACTTACTTAGTCACTTCTCGAATACATTCTTGGAGACAAAATACTGAAGAAATTGTACAAGTCAGAAACCTGCAATAAGCCAATGCACTTTATGGATCACAATCTGTAACGTGCTCTGGAAAGCCTACAAGGAAGCTTGGAGAGATATAGAAGAGACAAGGAGCTAAAGAAGTGGATCTAAACAGGCTTTGCAAAGTCAAATCTGTAACCGTTTGGACACTTACTCAAAAAGGATAGACAAACTAGAAAGTAATTTATTTAGCTACCTTATTTGCAGTAAGTAGGCTGTATCCATGTTCTATAAGGACACAGCCTCACTTCATAACTTAGTAACTTTTGTGAGTCAAGTTTTTCATACACTGTAAGCTATATCTCTCTGAGAAAAAGAAGCTGAGAATACTACCATTTGTATTCACAGATTGTAGCAACCTTTATCTAATAATACATTAGATTAAAGTGATATTGTGTCTTGTGTTGTTTCTTTATCCGCACCTAGTCTTCTACACACACAGGCACTTATCTGCTACATAGACTCAATCCAAGAAAAGTTCAAGAATTCATTCACCCCCCCTCTGTATTCTTTTACCGTATTCAATACTCAACAAGTGGTATCAGAGCGGGCTGTTTATTCAAAAATAGAAAAACGATCATGAGTTCGAATACACCAAAGACTACAGGAACGGTGAAGGTCCCTAAGTTTGACAAAGAAAACTTCAACCTCTGGAAGATAAAGATGATGTTGTTCATTAAAGCCTCTCATCCCTTGTATCCTGAGATTCTCAAGAATGGTCCTTTTGTTCCATAACAAGAGATACCAGAGAAGACTGTTGGAACCACAACTATCCCAAGATCTTATGAGGCCAAGGATCCATCAAAGTGGACAGAGTCAGAAAGGGAGAAGGTTGCTCTTGACAGCCACCTCATGCTGCTTATCATTGATTCCATGGACATGTCAATGTTTGCAAACATTGCATCATGCACGTCTGCTGAAGAGATGTGGGATCACATTGAGGTGTTGTGTGAAGGGACTGATGAGGTTAAGGAAAACAAGAAACAGATACTGGTCACACAGTATGAAGCTTTCATGGCACAGCCCAAGAAAGCATCACTGAAATGTTTGAAAGGTTTCACAAGCTAGTTACTGAGTTGCAGATGAATGGCAAGGTTTACAGCACCAAGGAGTTAAATATGAAATTTCTGTTGTCTTCACCAAATCATCTGGAGCAAAGAGTCATTTCTCTAAGGGAGAGAGATTTGAACAAAGTCACCTATGATGTGCTCTATGGAGTCCTAAAGACTCATGAACTTGAGTTGCTTCAGAAAAGGGCTATCCAAGCCAACCAAGGTAGAATGATAAACACATCATGTGCCTTGATTGTCAACAAATCTATTCTGGACCTAGAAGCATCTACAAGCCAGCTAAGGATAGAGGAGGTAGCAGATGATGAAGAAACTGAAGCTGGGGTGAGTGAACCTGTTGAGGAAAAGGAGGAAGAAGAAGAAGAGTTTTACACTCTGGAAGAACTTGATGGAATGGAAAATACTTCATATGCTTTCATGGCCAGAAAATTTCCAAACATCAGATTTAAAAGAAATCAACCCTTCAAACCCAAAACTCAAAACCATTCAGCCAACAAGAACAAGGCACCTGTGAAACCAAACAGAAATAAGTTCAAAACCAGTTATGTGGATAGGTCATCTGTAAGGTGCTATAGATGCAATGACCTAGGGCATTTTGCCAGTGAATGCAAGAAGCCTAAAAAGAAGGAAAGAGATTATCTTGAGCTCGAAGCTAAGTATGAGGCCCTTCTGAAAAAGCAGACACAAGGTAAGGCCTACATAGCTGAAGGGAAGTGTTGGGATGATTCTGAGAGTGATGGAGAGGAACAAGAATTCTGCAATTATGCCTTGATGGCCAACTCCAAGGATGACTCATCTTCATCTGATTCTCAGGTACCATCTCTCACTACTATAGACATGTCTGTTTCTGAGTATAAATGCATGATCGAACAACTATCTGTTGAAATGTTTAATATTCATACTAGTATGACTGCTGCTAATGAGGAGATTGCTAAACTGTCTACTAGAAATGAAATATTAACCAAAAAGAATGAGGAACTTGAGCTAACTGCTATGCAAGTAGAAAACCTTAAGAAAGAAGTCGAATATTTGCAGAACAAGGTTGTTTGTGCTAGTCAAGTAGAGAAGGCTCTTAGGGATGAATTAGCTGAGAATGAATTCAAACTGAAAACTTTCAAGAAATCATCTGGTTTAGTGCAATCCTACTGTGAGAAAATTGAAGCTAAACCCAAAGCAGCTATTGGACTTGACTATGACTCTCTCAAACAGAGGAAAGGCTATGCTATCATTGAAGATGACACAGCTGTTCATGAGAAAGTGCCTCACATTTTGAGAAAGACTGAAAATCCAATTTTTAAGGAATCAACATTTGAAATTGATGAGGATGCCTTACTCATCAAGCAAATGTTGAATGATGAGGATGAGGCACAATCTAGTGAACAACAAGCATCCTCTAAGAGTGAGAGTGTCAAGTCAAAGACCAAGGAACCAGTAGTTGATAGACCAAGACCTAAGAAGTTTGTTAAGTTTGTCTCAGCTGGGAAGAGTGAATCGGAAAAGAAAGTGACTAAGAAGAAACAGAACATAAATGGCAAGTTAGGGATTAACAAGGATAACAACTATGCTTATATGCCTAATGCCCCTAGGAAAGCTTGTCAGAACTGTTTCAGTATCAATCATTTAACTCATGCATGCAAGAAACCTGTTGGTAGTGTGTCTAAACCTTTCTATGATTGTTCTGTGCCTCTAAGTCATAGAGATGCACCTTTTTGTGATAAATTTGACTGTATGCCATGCAATATGAATGTTATGACTAGTTGTTTTAATTTAAGAAGGCAATTCGTTGATGGTTGTATCAGTCACAATTCTCACACACACTACACAAGGTCAAAGTCTTCAAGTCCTCCTAAAGCTAGGAAGGTACCTCTGTCACCTAAGTCTGAAACTTCAGGTTCTAAGACTTCCAATAGTGACAAGAAGACTAACACTAAGAAAGTTGACAAGCATGTTGTTTATGATAAAACTGTCTCTAAGTCACATGGACCCAAACTTGTTTGGGTACCAAAGGAAAAGTAATACCTTTGTGTTTGCAGGGCAAAGAAAGTGAAAAGAAGGTCATGTGGATTTTGGACAGTGGATGCTCAAATCATATGATTGGTGATATGGCCCTGCTATCACAGTATGAGGAAAAGGCTGGCCCAATGGTTGCTTTTGGAGATGACAGCATGGGTAACACATTGGGATATGGCAAGCTGAAAGTTGGTAATGTCATCATTGAAGATGTAGCACTAGTCAAGGGGCTCAAGCATAATCTGCTAAGTGTTGGTCAGTTTACTGATAGAGGATTCAAAGTGAATTTTGACAAAGATGAATGTTTGATCACCCACAAGAAGACTGGTGATTTTGCTCTATCTGGGGTAAGGAAGGGAAGCCTGTTTGTAGCCAATATGGACTCTGCAAACAAGGACAAAATTTGTTGCTTTTACTCAAAAGCATCAAATGAAGATTGTTGGCTTTGGCACAAGAAACTATCACACCTGAACTTCAAGGCCATTAATTCTCTAGTCAAAAGAGAGTTAGTGAGAGGCATGCCCACACTTGAATTCTGCCAAGAAGGAGTGTGTGAGGCTTGTCAAAAAGGAAAAATGAAAAGATCAAGCCACAAGTCAAAGACAGTGACATCAATAACCAAGCCACTACAACTCATCCATATGGATTTGTTTGGGCCTGTCAACATAATGTCACTTGGAAGAAAGAAGTATGCCCTGGTAATGGTTGATGATTTTTCAAGGTATACATGGGTGGAATTTCTGGCATCAAAAGATGAGGCTCCACAAGTAATTATTGAGCATATAAAGAAAGTTGACAAGGAAGCAAAGGCAAACGATGCAAGTGTAATTGCACTGAGGAGTGATAATGGAACAGAGTTCAGAAATGCCACACTTGAAGCATTCTGCAAAGAGAATGGCATTTCTCAGCAATTCTCAGCTCCAAGGACTCCACAACAAAATGGAGTTGTTGAGAGAAAGAATAGAACTCTAATTGAGGCTGCTAGAACAATGTTACTTGATGCAAAAATGCCTACATGTTTTTGGGCTAAGGCTGTGAGCACTGCATGCTATATCCAGAACAGGACCCTCATCAACAAAAACACTGGAAAGACACCTTACAACTTGATGACTGGAAAGAAGCCTACTCTAAAGTATGTTCATACTTTTGGAAGCAAATGCTTTGTACTAAAGGATAATTCTGAATATGTTGGAAAATTTGATGCAAAAACATTTGAAGGAATTTTTCTTGGCTATTCTATGGAAAGAATTGCATACAAGGTTTATGTCATCAGTCAAAAGAAAGTTATGGAAAGCACGGATGTAACATTTGATGACAGCAAACTACCTGGACTAGAAGAAGCCAATGATGAAGACAAAGATCCATTGAGGTTTGATAATCTAGATGATTCTGATGAAGAGATTGAAACTGGAGTTGAAACTCAAGTTCAACAAACTCAAGTGATTAATGATACAAGAGAAGAATTTGTGCCAATCGATAGTGGAGAAACAAGCATCCAAGACACACCTGTGAGTAATGGCAACTTCACAGGGGGGGAAATGAGGATGACCATGATGTGGATGATGAAGCAACATCAAGAATGAGAAGTCAGGCTGAACACTCGAGGAAATGGGATAGATCACACACTGCAGAGCAAATCATTGGAGATCCTAATGCAGGAGTAAGGACTAGGAGAGCAACTCAAAATGAGTGCCTCTATGGATGTTTTCTATCACAAGTTGAGCCTAAGAAACTTGATGATGCACTGCTGGATCCAGATTGGATTATTGCCATGCAAGAGGAGCTGAATCAATTTGAAAGGAACAAAGTATGGGAACTTGTGCCTGCACAAAAGAATAGAACCATTGTTGGAACAAAATGGGTTCTGAAGAATAAAATGGATGAAGATGGTGTAATAGTAAGAAACAAAGCAAGGCTGGTTGCAAAAGGATACTCTCAACAGGAAGGCATTGATTATGATGAGACATTTGCCCCTGTTGCTAGATTGGAAGCCATCAGAATATTCTTGGCATTTGCTGCTCATTCAAACTTTAAAGTGTATCAAATGGATGTCAAGAGTGCATTTCTAAATGGAGAGTTGGAAGAAGAGGTTTATGTGCAACAACCACCTGGCTTTGAGGATCCACATTTCCCAGAATTTGTCTACAGATTGCTTAAGGCACTGTATGGACTTAAGCAAGCTCCAAGAGCATGGTATGATACTTTATCACAATTTATTCTTGAAAATCAATTCACTAGAGGCACATTGGACAAGACATTGTTTTATAAGAAGCATGGTGATGATATTATCCTAGTCCAAATTTATGTGGATGATATCATTTTTGGTTCTACAAATGAGAAGCTGTGTGAGAAATTCTCTAAACTCATGCAGAGTAGATATGAGATGAGTATGATGGGAGAGTTGACATTCTTTCTAGGGTTGCAAGTCAGTCAAAGGAAGGATGGTATCTTTATCAGTCAAACCAAGTACATCAAGGATTTATTGAAGAAGTTTGACTTGGAAGATTGTTCACCTGCCAAGACACCCATGGCCACTGCCACTAAACTGGATGAAGATGCTAAAGGCAAGAAAGTAGATATCTCAGTCTATAGAGGCATGGTTGGTTCTCTACTCTACCTCACTGCAAGTAGGCCAGACATCATGTTTGCTACATGCCTGTGTGCAAGGTTTCAATCAAATCCAAAGGAATCACATTTGATTGCAATAAAAAGGATCTTTAGATATCTGAAGGGCACTCCAAACTTGGGTCTATGGTATCCTAAGGACACAGGGTTCAATCTGGTTGGTTATTCTGATGCTGATTATGCTGGATGCAGAGTGGATAGGAAAAGCACCTCAGGAAGCTGCCAGTTTCTTGGACAAAGGTTAGTTTCTTGGTATAGCAAGAAGCAACAATTTGTGTCAACTTCTATAGCTGAGGCTGAATACATAGCTGCTGGAAGTTGCTGTGCTCAAGTGCTTTGGATTAGAAATCAACTTAGAGATTATGGACTTGTGTTGGAAAGAATTCCAATCATGTGTGACAACACAAGTGCAATCTCTATAGTTGCCAATCCTGTCAATCATTCTAGAACAAAGCACATTGACATCAGATATCATTTCATAAGAGAACATGCAACTAATGGAACCATTGAGTTGCATTATGTCTCTACAGATAAACAACTAGCTGATATATTCACTAAGCCATTAGATGAAGCCACCTTCACAAGGTTGGTAAGTGAGATTGGAATGCTGAATTCTTCAGATTCTGGCTAAGTGAATACAGCATCTAGGTTGTTGCAGCAGTAAACACTTACTTTATCTAAATTCTCAATATTTTTGAAGTAAGTGTTGGCTGAAATATGATTTATAAATATTTCAAATCTGTTGCATATGTTGAAAATCATATTTCTATTAACTTAAAATTTCTATGAAATTTTGAGAAAATCACTATTTAATTTGCTAGGATATTCTTCAATGAATATGTATGGTAAATTTTCAAAAGATAGTTAAAATCAAATTTTTATGAGTGATGGGTATAGTTCGATAAGTCAGACTTCTCGAATGATTCACTATTCGACATCTCTAATAAGTCTCATTAGAGTACTCTTGAGTTCTCGAATAGAGTCTTTCTGAGATATCGAATAGAGGCATTCTTGACTTCTCGAATATAGTAATTGAGTTCTCGAACACTATATTTGAGTTCTCGAATCATTTGAAAAGGCTGAATTCTCGCTGAATTTTAACCGATTTTGGACTTTTGTCTAAAAATTTAATTCACTCATAAAAACACATTTTATTTAATTTAGAATTATTTCTAAGTTAGATAACTGCCAGTTGTGAGTTTCTATCTGCTTGAGTTATCGATTAAGCCTTTCTTGACTTCTCGAATAGTTGTTTTCTACTTCTCGAATGCCTGACTTGTCGATACAAAACTTTAATCTAATCGACAATTCAAGTACTTCATACTTATACAATTTCACATCTATTCGATTCATTTCATTCGATTTCTCAAGCATCTACACTCTCTAAACCCCTGAAACCCTATCTACGAAAAGCCAAATTTCTTCTTCAACCTTCAATTTCTTTCCTCTCTTCTACACAAATGGCAACAGTAAAGTTCAACACCAACTTCATCGCTCTCACTAGTGATGTTGAAGCACCCAATGCCAATTTCAAGTGCTTTGTGAAATGGATGGCTGAGTCATACATCAAGGATGCACTCTCTGCCAACCCAACTCTGTATCTAGATATCCTGGAACAGTTTTGGGGTACTGCTATTGTGGAGGTTGTAGCCCTGGAAAACGCAATCACCTCATACATCATCTACTGCAAGATTCAAGATAAGGAAATCACTATCACTCCTACAGACATGAATCAAGCACTGGGCCTACAACACGAGTCATTTGACAGACTGGCCACTAATGCAGAGTTAGAGGAATTCTTTGAGTTCATCAACTACTCAGATGGGATCAATCTTGGAAAGCTAAACAGAAAGAATCTGAGAAAGGAGTGGAGCTATGTGTTTGCAACTTTTCTTCAAGTCTTCACTGCCAGGAAATCAAGCTTTGATCAAATAATTGCACCTGTGCAACAAATTGGATATGCATTGGCCTATGGAAAGAAGATAGATGTTGGCCAAATCATCCTCCAAGAACTATATGGGAGACTTGGTAAGAACACAACCAAGAGAGGTACTTATATTTTCTTCCCTCGCTTTATTCAATCTGTACTTAATTTTAAGAATGCTTCATTGATTGAATTGCCTAGGATTGATAAAAATAGAATAGGCTATCCTAAGTCCATGACCAAACTCATTTTTGGTAATTTGGAGACTAGGAATGATGTGGATGTAAGACTGAACATAACTCCTCATATGGAGAGTTTGTTTAGAACTTATCCCCACAACATGCCAACATTTGATGCAAAATCTAAGTTAGCACAACCCAAGCAAGTAGAACAAAATGCTAACCCAGGGCTTGCTAACCAACCCTCTCAACCAAACACTCTACCACATACTGAGCCAACTGCATCATCCTCTCAAAAGGGTGATGTTAGTAAAAAGAAGAGAAAGGAAGTAATGTCTGCACCATTAAACATCCTGTCTGAAGCAGCATTAGCTGTTGAATTAGGTCTAGGAAGTGAGGAACCTGAGTTACCCTTACACAGGACTAGAAGCATTAGCTGCCTTCACCACTTCTCCCTCTTCCTCTCCCTCTCCCACCGCTCCCACGAGCACTAGAAGTACTACCCGTCCCACGAGCATTAGAATTATTTTCCGTGTGCCCCCTGCCATTACCACGAGACCTGCCTGCCCCCCGTCTCACTGTAACCACCATCATCATCACAACAAATGGAATAACTAAAATCATATAGGCCAGTAGCACCTGCAAGTTCAATAACCTTGATAAGTCAAATTGTAAATCAGAAATGAACAGCTATGCTTAAGGAATATATAACATTGGATCGACTTTAATAAAACATTTTACTAGACAGAATTATGAGAATTACAAAAAAAATTAAACAAAAGAAACAATCTCCAAATTTGTACACGTGGTCGATGAACTGTCTAAACTAATGCAGTTCTCACTTTAATCATTATGAACAAAGTGTATATACACAAGTGGACACATATCAATTTCACAAAATATAGAAACCCTTTTGTTCCTTAATTTGCACCTGAACATGAAGCAACCCATTGCCTAGTGTAGCTCCCTGTTTCAAAGTCTTTTCCAGTAATCTTGCCATCATTCAAGAAATTGCTGAAAATTGAGAATTGAGAAGCGTGGAAGCTAGAGAGAGTGGAAGCAAAGAACACGGTAGAAGATAGTGGAATAGTGGATTAGTGGAACTATTAAAACCCTTTCTTGAATTACGGTGTCGTTTAAGTATTTTCCCAATTTTTTTTAATAATTATAGTTAAAGTATTTTGTTAGTTTAGCTCAAGAGGGTCATAGTGTAGGGATGGCAATGGGTCGGGTCGGGTCGGGTTTGGCCAAAACCAAACCCGAACCCGGTTAAATCCACCAAACCCGAACCCCAACCCGATTAAACCCGAAATTTTGAAACCAAACCCGACCCGGTTAAACCCGAACGGGTTTTCGGTACCCGAAACCCGAAAAAAATAAATAAAAAATAAATATTTTTTATATTAAAAATAATATAAAACATAAATATATAAAATATTTTAATTTTTATTACATATTAAATATTAAATATATATAATAATAGATAATATATATTAAATATTAAATATTATGTATAAAATAATAGAAATAATAATATATATTAATTCGGGTTTCGGGTCGGGGTCGGGTTTGGAACGGGTTTCGGGTTTTCGGGTCGGTTCGGGTCGGGTTTGGCCAAAACCCAAACCCGACCCGAAATTGATTCGGGTTTAAAAATCAAACCCAAACCCGAAAATTTCGGGTTCGGTTCGAGTTATTCGGGTCGAAACGGGTCGGGTATCCATCGGGTCGGTACAAATTGTCATCCCTATCATAGTGTATGATTATTTCATGTATATAAATTAAATTAAAAAAGGCTCAAAAATAAATGAGCTTTTTTGATAAATAAATTGATAAAAGTAAATTTTTGTATTTTTACTTTTGTTAATAATACCTATTTGCAATTGTACTATCTTAATTGCAATTATACCACTTTTTGTTAAAAATTGCAAAAATACTATGTTCTATCAATCTGCACCATTTTAAGCAATTTGTATGAACTTTAATATCTCTGCTTATCTCACCTCTCACCCCTGCCACCTTCACCTGCCAGCTGCAACCCACCTTCCTATCTTTCTTCCCCGTTCAAATCGTCGTCGGTCGTCACCACCACAGCAACAACGTAATTGAAACCTCCATCCTTCTCTGTTCGAACTTCAACTAAGAAAGACACAGATACACACAATACATACACAGACAACGAATTGAAACGGTAGAATTGATTCCCGATGTCGACGGCGAAGGTAGGGATCAGAGTCGACGGCGTTGATCGGAGAAGGTGGTGATAGTTGCGGAAGGGAGGGAGATGAGAGGTTGGAGGTCGCCGGAGGAGGTGGGATGTCGCCGCGAATTGGTGAAGTTAATGGATTGTACAATTCTTATGTTTCATCGGAGAAGTGGTCGTCATCGGAGTTTCGCCTGCGGCACCGAAATTGTTATGGTTAGTCGGAGAAGATGATGGGGGAGGTCGGGGTCAAGTTTGATGTGGTGGAGTTTCGCCTGCGGCGCCGGAATTGTCAATTGGTCGGGAGGTCAGGGTTGATGGCAAAGAAGATGGCGACTATAATTGCAAAGAAGATAAACAATACCGTATAATTACAAAGATTTTAGGGGTATAGTATTTTTCAAACAGAAATAGAAATAACCGTATATTCAATAAATTCTCAAAATAAATTAAGAACAATTAGATAATATAAATTTGGTATAAGAAATGTAGCTATATGTATCTTATTTTAACTAAAAAAATTAAAATCAAGAATTTTCAGGAGAACGAGTTGGAAGTTGGACATATTCTGGAAACCTGTCGTGCGCTAATTATTTCTAGATCAGGTTTGTCAGTTCAGTTTGTTAAAAGGCAAGCGAACAAAGCAGCCCATTTGATGGCTCGTTTACCTTGTTCGTTAGATTGTCAAAACACTTTATCGTCTCCTCCAGTTTTGTTGTTGGAGACTTTGTTGCATGATTTTTCTTAATGAGAATGGTTTCTTTTCTTCAAAAAAAAAAAAAAAAACTAAAAAAATTAAACAACTTACGGTACAAATTTAATTTCACACATAAAATTTATATGTTAAAATCCATATAATTTAATTTGTGTTCACTAGTAAGTTTTCTAGATGCTAATAAGGAGGAGTAATATTAAAATTTGAATAATATATTTATATGGAATAATTCAATCTTTATATGTAGTAATAGAAAAACTATTCTATGTACGGAAAGTTTTATACAGTTGAATCTCGATGAAATAATAATCGATAAAGTAATACTCTCGTTATAAAAATATTTTTTTCAGTCCCAATATATTGGAGACAGTGTATTTTTACTCTCGATAAAGTAATAAACTCGATAAAATAATATTTTTTCCCTATTCGAAACGTATTACTTTAAAGAGATTTAACTGTAATTTGGAATTTTGGTAATTTTTAATTTTGATTTTTCGATTTTACGAAATTTCACTTACCCAAACAATTGTATGTTGCTTAATTTGTAATACGACATGGAGTTTTTAAACAAAACTATGAAAAAATTTCTATTTTACTTAGGCTTTGAACAAAATTTTCTATTTTCGATTCGATTCACAAAACAAACGAGTTGATTATATACAAACTGAATTTGATCACGATAAATGATTCGATAGCTCGAAAATAAGATTGATTAACATGCTCATGAATATAGTTCGTGAACAGTCTCATGAACATGTTCGTGAATAAGTTCGTACATTAATAAACATTTTTACCTTCCCAAATCTTTTGTCTTAATTTTTTTATGATCAAATTGATCGAAATTTGCTTAAATATTATATATATAATATAGATAAAAAATGTTATAAAAATTATATCATTAAAATATACATTTAATCTAATTTAATATGTAATTTTTTAAATTTTGTAAATTGTATAAGAATGATAAGTAACTATTAATCAAAATTTGGTCAATTGGATGCTACAAAGAGCAAAAGGAAGAGAAGGATTAAGACACCAGTTTGAGTAGATACCAGCAGTGTTCTGAGAGAGGCATAAAGCACCTAATAGCCTAGCAATTCAAACATTAATCTCTGGCATGACAAAAATTGAAATGACATAACAATATCCTAATTAATCTCCAAAAAGTAAATTTCAACTTGACTAAATAGACTCTTGATGCTCAGAAAGTCATGCAACACTAAACCATCCCCCATGTGTGTGTCCTTCAAAACTGCTAACAGCCTAACATCAACTTTTGGCTTTTGTTGGCAAAGCAATGCCTGCTAATGGAAACACGGAGATCATATTCAAATACCGTATGAGAATAACAAACTAGACAGTACCCAGGTCACAACAGAACAGACTAAGTAACTAACCTTTTTACCAGCGAAAGCAAAACCATCATGCTAATGCTCACAAAGATGAAGTCGGAAGATAGAGCTACAGTCACAGAAACAAACTTGAGAACCGTCTGGGCAGGGAAAAAGTTATAACAACACTGATTGCAAATTAATTTAGCAATATTTTCAGCATTTGCATCTTTTTTGTAACAGATAGCAAACCAGACAAGAGACTAATTAACAAGATAGCAATATTTTCAGCATTTGCATCTTTTTCCGCGGCCAATAGATTGGAACAACTAACCAATGGACATACATGTTCAACAACAAGACAAATAAAATAAAAAAGTTCGAATAATAGCTTTACCATGTCAAATTAAACATTCATCTCTTATTGGACATTTTTTTTATCTTAGTAGAACCAGGACACTAGGAGGCCTGTGGCTAAAAAAGTTTATTCCTAGTTCTTTAAGGTTGTCCAGGATTGATATCTTTCTGTTTCGATGCTTATTTCTGAAGACCGGTTGGGACTTCAAAATTATTTGTCAATTTGTTTTGGATGACCAACCAGAGCTATAGCCTAGGACTCCCCTGATTCCACCAGTGTCATCGACATGAGGACGAAATTCAATTTTACAAACAACTTTCAATTTTCTCTTGAGAGAAAATATAGGCATTTTATATATTTATAAACAATAAAAGCTTATACTGCCAAAAGAAAAGGAAAAAACACAGTGGTCAGCTGAATAAATGCAGTACCTTCTTTTGATATAATGAAGCAGAATAAATAGAAATAGCACAGTGGTCAGCTGGAGAGACTACAGAGTGACAAAAAAAATACTGGTGTAAAATATAAATGCCAAACATGCTTTCAAATTTTCTTTTAAATCAAAATTTGTTTAACATTGTGACCCAGAAGTAATTGAATATAGGGTGCACTACATAAAAGATCCAGTATACAAAATATTTAAACAAAGAAAAATGTAAGATACACTTACCCTCCACTCAAAAGAAGTTGGCCACTGTAGCAAAAACAAGTCTGAAGTATCGCCAAACTGAAGTCTATCCTCCTATCGCCAAATTGGCAGATAGGATACCTGATAATGAAGCAGGCAGGCAGGACTGTTCTTAAAGCAATACCTGATAATTAAAATATGAAAATCACAATTAAATACGGTTATAGAATAGCAAATATGGTTATAACCAAATATTACACACCTATGATGAATCTTCATCACTTTCACCAATCTCGCCACCACTTGAATCACTATTCCTGTTTTGATCATTATTTTCTTCATTATCAGACACGTTCTCATCATTATTTCCAAACTGCTCAAGATCTATGAAAAAATTTGAAGGATTTTCGATAGTTATCGGTCCGATGTAGGATGTTGATGCATTCGACACCTCTTCTTGAAAAGCATTGTCCAGTGACGACGTTTTTTCATTAAGAGCAGTTGAAGAACTTGAAGGATTTTTACCCGTCACCACAGTGTACCATGGAGAACTGGGATTGTTGATATTAGGAGCATAATAAATTTGTATTGCGTGACTAGCTAATATGAACACATCTTCTGCATCTAATTGTGACTTAACGTTCACAGTGGTAATCCCATGCTTATCCACTTTTACGTTCCTTGTGTTATCGAACCAGTGACACTTGAACATCATAATATTGCAACCGTTATGATATGTGAGTTTTAGTACTTCTTCTACTCTGCCATAGAAGTTGTCAAGACCCTCTTTATAGCAAGAACCTACAATTTATACTGACCTATATGTTATCATATTAGTGCAGGTAATTCATGGAAGACAATCTATTATCATGTGCTTACCTAAGACTAGTACTCCTGAATTTGATGATGTAAGTTCATTTGCTTCGGCGCAAAGAAATTTATAACCGTTGGAATGACAGCCACGATAAGATTGTGCAATTTGCATTGGACCTCTGACTATGTCCTTAAACTTTGTGTTAAGGTCAGAATCACTTTTTATCTACACACATTAAATAAGCATCAGGGAATTAAGTACTAGTATTAAAAACATGCTTAAAACATACGTACCCTTCTTTCAAACCAACTGATAAAATGTTTCTTTGCATATCTTTCGAAGATGGCAGGGTCTAGACGTGGCTTCTTTGCGTATGCTAAATCTTCGAATTCCCTAAAAATTTGAAAAGTTAGAATTTTAGATGATCATATTGCATACTATATATTTCAAACGAAAAGTTAGCAAAAAATAGATATCTCACTCTAAGTATTTAGCAACTTCTGGCATGTTGATCAGACCATAATATCTCACAATATCGAGTTCCTGGTTGGTCAAGATTCTCTGTTTCTCTCTTCCAACTTTACTAGTTGGATGTGTATAAGCTTCTAGCAAGTCTGGATTGCGGTTCTTCCGCGGGGCCTGAAATTTTCACTTATAAAGTATGTAAACAGATCATAAAAGTTAGTTAGCACAAAAATCACAGAAATCAAACCTAGCACAAAAATCACACCTCATTGCGCTGTAGTCGATTATGTGCAGTTTCCACGTCTGATTCGAAGTACAATGAACAAAAGTTAGTTAGCTCCTCCTCGACATAGCGTTCTGCCATTGACCCCTCTACCCTTGCTTTATTTTTTACCGTTAACTTTAACTTACCCAAGTACCTTTCAAAAGGATACATCCAACGATACTGGACTGGACCACCAAGCTTGCACTCTGTTGCTAAGTGAATAGGCAAATGCTCCATTGTATAAAAAAAACTAGGTGGAAAAATAAGCTCTAGTTTACACAATATATGCACTATGTCCTCCTCCATTTTATCAAGATCTTCTCTCGTCAATGTTGTAGAGCATAAACTTTTGAAAAAATTACACAGCTCAATAATTCCATCACTAACCTTGTTAGGCAATAAGTCACGAGCCAAAATGGGCATCAATTTTTGAAGAAAAACATGACCATCATGGGATTTTAAACCTCTAAATTGCCCTTTTTTAAATTTAACTGTCCGGGATAGGTTTGAGCTCCATCCATCTGGAAGTTTCAATTCATCCACCCATTTACATAACTTTTGAACATTTTCCTTTGTAAGAACAAATGGTGCATCTGGCTTTGTACCATCATCACGAATCCATAACTCCTTCCGTATGCCTAAATGCTTACAATCCTTTCTTGATTTTTCATTATCCTTTGATTTATCGCTGTCATCCAACACTGTATAAAATATATTGTCAAATACATTCTTTTCAGTGTGCATGACATCCAAACAATGTCGAAGGTTAAGCTTCTCCCAGTAAGGAAGCTCCCAAAACATGGCTAAATGAGTCCAATTATGTGTTACCCCAAAACCCACTGGTTTGCGCCATGTTTTCTTTCCATGTGGAAAAAACTTAACTCGTTGGACCTGAATCTTTATTACCAGACCTGAATATCGAGAGGTAACCGCTTTTGTCTCCCGGGAACCATACTTGTAGTTTCTTCTCAAAGGATCATTCGATTTTAAAAAAACTCGAGAAGTGCCATAATAACTAGCTTTTCCCCCGTGCTTCAATTGAAATGCTTTAACATCTCCTACACATACTGGACATGACATCTTCCCATGAGTTGACCACCCACTAACCTGACCATATGCTGGAAAGTCACTAATTGTCCATAGTAACACAGCCCTCATCACAAAATTCGAATGCGTTGATTTGTCATATACTGTTACCCCCGTGTCCCACAACATTTTTAATTCATCAATTAATGGTCGGAGATAAACATTAAGATCTTTTGCTGGATTTCTATCCCCAGGAATGATAAGAGGCATAAATATGAATGGATCTTTCATGCACATAGATGGCGGAAGGTTATACACCACAATGAAAACTGGCCAGACACTGTATTTTCTTGAATGTTTATTATGAAATGGTTCAAATCCATCAGTTGCAAGACCGAGTCTAACATTACGAACCTCACTTGAAAATGATGGAAATTCCCTGTCAAATCGTTTCCATTCATCCCCATCGGCAGGATGAGTTAATTGTCCCTCGATCACATCTCTATTTTTGTACCATCTCATGTATTGTGCTGTATGTTTTGACATGTATAACCTCTTAAGTCTTGGTGTGAGAGGAAAGTATCTCAAAGTCTTTTTTGCTATCAACGGGCTTTTTACGTGCTTCCGCTTTTTATACCGGTCAACACCACATATGTCACAACGCAACTTATCAGCATCTGTCTTGTAATATAGCATGCAATCATTCTCACAAGCATCAATCTTTTCATACCCCAAATTTAATTCCTTAACCATATTTTTGACATCTTTGTAAGTCTCTGGCAGTGTATGTGGTTTAGGCAAAGCAGACCCAATTAGCTCAAGCAATTCGTCAAAACCTTTTTGACTGCAACCGTTCTTATTTTTAAAGTGCAGCAACTTCATAACAAATGATAACTTTGTATGTTCTTCATTATTCGGACACAAAGGAACTGAAGCATTCTTCACCAACTTGTAAAACTCTGAAGCTTCTTGATTTGGATCTTCTTCCACATTTTCAAATTGATCTTGTTCCCCTGCCACATCTCTCAACATTTCAAACACATCGTACTCATCATTATCTTGATTAGTGTTATGATTTGAACTTGTTCCCAAAGAGTAATGAGCATTCCAGTTAGATTTTTCTCCATGGAGATCCCATGTAATATACGCCTCAATAATACCGAATTGTAACAAGTGCCACTTTAACACATCTTCAGTCATAAAAGCCTGATTTTTGCATCTCTTGCACGGACATTTTATTAATCCTTCAGGGTGTTTTTTCTTTTCTGGCTGGACAAATTCAACAAATGAATTCACACCTCTAACATACTCTTCGGATATACCACCCTTACCATCATTCCTACGTCTCATCCAACTTCGATCATGAGACATCTACAAGTAAAATTTATTAATACTTTGAGTTAGTTATGTTGTTAAATACAGAATTGATGTTATCATTAACATATATACACACTTACAATGATCAATACAGAAAATATAGATAAAATAAACAAACAGACTTTAATTTGAACCTAGATTAATACAATGGCAACACAATCATACTAAACACAATGTATACTACATAATATGATCAATATATATGTGCAATATATGGACAAGTATATGTAATTAAATAATGCAATCATAAATCATACTTACCTTTAACTTTGTAGATAGTTTCAAATCTTAGTGTTTTTAATGTAGGCTCCAAGCTTCCATGATAAAACAGTTATATGTGGGTCTGAGTAAAAAAAGAAGAGGCAGCTAGTCTGAGTAAAAAAAGAAGAGGCAGCTAAAAGCAAAGCTACGGGAGGATAAAATAAAATTAGGGTTCGGCTATTATTAACGGACTTCCGTCATATTTAGTTATCATAAAATCAACGGACTTCTGTCGCATTTAGGAGAATATATTCAACGGACATCCGTCGCATTTAGTGTTATATATTCAACGGTCATCCGTCACATTTATCTATTAATTACAATGGAGAGCTTCTGTCAATTTTATATTTGAGAGGGAAAAACTCCCGCCAGCTTGTAAAATATTTTAAAAAACCAACAAATTTAATACGACAGATATCCGTCAAAAATACTAGTTCCGTCATATTTATCATGTCCGTCTAATTTACCAAAAAAGAGGGAAAAGATGAAAAAATTTGGCGCCCTTTAAATTTGACAGAATTCTGTCATATATAATTGTTCCGTCATATTTAATTACTCCGTTGTATTTATGAAATGGTTAATTTGACGGACATCTGTCACAATTATATAATCAACGGTTGTCCGTCATATTTAAGCGCCTCAACTTTCCGTTGAATTTGTCCGTCAAATTTACTGTAAATTGTTGTAGTGGCAGCATTAGCTGTTGAATTAGGGCTAGAAAGTGAGGAACCTGAGTCACCCTTACAAAGGCTAAAGAAGAGGAAAACTAAGACCACCTCTTCAGTCACACAAATGGCTGAAGTTGTAAAATTAGGGGCACACAGCTCACTAGGTGTATCCTCTCAACAGGGTGCACCTATAGAATCAAGCATCCTCCCCAATGCACCTTCTTGTACAGAGTCAGCACATGGGAGTGATAAGGCTGGCACTACACTGAGTGGAGAGCACATCACACTTGAAACTCCCTCTATCTCTCAGGGGGAGTTGCCAAAATCTACTCTTAAACACACTACTCTTCCAGAATCTAACACTGAAATTTCTTTGGAACCTGCAACTCAGGCAACTGAGATGCAAGGCATTGATCATCAAGAATTCTTTTCTCTTGATGAGCCAATAATTTCAAGTGACTTAGTGCATGACACTTTGCTCACCACTCAGAACCCACATTTAGATGGTGAGGGAATGCATGCTGAGGCATCTCCTGATGACACCATCACAAACACAGAGGTTCCACTAGTTCTTACTAGAGACTCTGTGCCTGTGTCAACTGCTGGTGTAATTCATCCCACTTCTGTGGTGACACCAGTAGTAGAGTCAATCCATCCGGTTACAGAAGTTGCATCTGTAACTGAGGAGTCTAGCTTGCCTAGCTCTAGCTCTGACTTTATGTCACAATGGCTGAAGCCTGTGCAACATGACAGTGCTTCAGGATCAGGATCTGTTCCACAACAATTGACGGTTGAAGCACTTCAAAGCTTAATTGTGGATCAGATTCCTGAGTTCACAAAGATTGCTCAGAACCTTCTCACTGCAGACATGCCTAATCCAGACTATGAGGCCATTTTGTTATGCCATAGGGATGATGTGGAGATGCAGAAGACAAAGATCATTGATGATGCTGAGAGAGATGGCAACATAGATGCCTGGTTGTAAGGAAAATATGATATTACTCTTGATGAAGCACTTCAGTATCTCAGGGAGGAATACCTCACTTCACTGGGTTCCAATGCCAAATCTCTGACCCCTGGTGAAGTGTATGAGGCTATGAATGATTCACACAAGGGATTCCTCAAGGCTGCACACTATCTTGGAAAAGGAGTCAAAACTGAGGTCAATAGAGTGTGTGATAAGACAACCACCAAAGTAGAAGAAATCAAGAGGACCTTTGATGCCAAATTCCCTCAGCTAGATAGTGTGTTCAAGGACCTCAAACACTACAACACCACCTGCACCAAGATGGACAATGGGCTAGCTCTGCTAAAGGATACTGTCACAGGTCTGGGGCATCAATTTCAAATTCTATCTGATCAGACCACAGATGCCAATGCCATGCTGAGGACCATGTTCAAAAATCTATATGGAGACAGACTGATCACTGAAGTCCCAGTACATGACATGACTAGATTTGAAGTGCAGAGACTCAAAGAACAATCCCTGTCTGGCTTCAAATCTACTGAGTTATTCAGCAAAGTAGATGCTCTTGAGAAGGAGGTGGCTACTCTCACCAAGTCCAATGCTCATCTTACAAACAAGGTTGCACTTCTAAATGACCAGTTGGACACTCAAGCATCCACCACAGCTGATGTCCTTCTGCATCAACAATCCATGTTAGCTGCTATGATGAAGCATATGGGTCTCCCTCTACCTGACGAATCTTCAATCCCAAAGGACATTTCTACAGCCTCTGTGCCTGACAACAAGCCTAAGGGGGAGAAGAGGACAAGGAACTCAAATACAAAGGGGGAGAAAAGCATAAAAATAAATGAGGGTGGTCAACAAAGAGCTTCAAAATCTCTACCTAATGTGCCAGGCAAAGGAAAATCCAAAGTGGATGAGCCCCCATCTACCTTGCCAGTTGTCACTCTACCAACTGTGCACATCACTACTCCTGGAGGACAAAAGCAATCCATAACTACCACAGTGGTTGCAGGGAGTATGCCATCTGACAAACCTCCAACCTCCATATCTGAAAGTGCCAAGCCTGTAGAAGTTAAAGTTGTTACTGAGGCCAAGCTACAAGAAGTTGCCAACTCAAATGTTTATCATGATAAAGCCTTCTTGGAGTTTCTGAAAGCCACAAGGGAACAGGTTGGTGACACTCAGTTCTATCTGAGGGAGGTGAAGAAGCAGATTGACTACATCACTGTCATCCCCAAGAAAGTCAATAATCTATGGGTCAAGGAGATAGTGATGATATCCAAATTAAAGATATGGCATCTAACATACGAGACTCTACAAGACCTAAAACCCTCAGAGATAGATGCCATACTTGAGCTTATTGAGAAGAGGAATGAGAACAGCAAGAGTCTGTTTGATGTTTTGAGGAATGGCCAACCTTCAAGGCTACCAGAAGTGATCAAGAAGCCATGGACAATCATTTATCAGTCTGGCACCAGAATTGAAGACATCAAGCAATTGGTCATTCCCCATGATCTCACCTCTAGAAATCACAGACTGATCATTGCTATCATTGATCAATTACAGAAGAAGGTTGGAGCCAGAAATGCTGAAGAAACTGAGGCACTGCACATCCTCAGAACTTTTATAGCAACTGGTGAAATTCCAGAGATGGCTCAACCTAGGAGAAATAAGGATGATGATTCTGAAGACAAAGGTGATGGGAGGAGAAGACATCACAGGAGAGATAAGGGTGATGAAGACAAGAAGAAGAAGGGTGACAAGGATAAGAAGAATGATGATGACCAAGGAAGAGTCTATGAGAGGAAGATTGGAAAACAGCAAGCCTTAGGCATTGCTAGCAGTAACCTCATCACAACACAAGACTCTAAGTCTAGGGTGAATACTGTTAGTGGTGACCTAGCAAAATCTACATCTATGGCTTCTGCAACTGTTTTGCCACCTCAAGAAGAGAAGAAGATTCAAGTCAAGAGACCATGTGTATGTTTCAGAAAGCAAATTGCTAATGGAATACTACTATGGTCTACCAACAAAGGTCAAAGATTTCTGCCAAGCAATCATGTCAAGAGGATGAAATTTAAACATGTTGCAAGAAAGGTGAAGCTATCCAAATCTAAGGCACTGACAATAATCCCAGGATTAAACCTACCACCTCTGGATGAAAGCTATGATGAAGACCAACTGCAGTTTCTATGGGCTCAAAGAATCTATCATGTTGCCATTGTTGATGATTTTCTTGAAGTTAAGTATTCTGATGGAAGACAGAAGAAATTCAGACAAGGAACATGCCAGCACTGGGGCAGGCTGTATGACATAGAAAGGATAATTGCAATGTTGGATTCTGAAGACAGAGTGGAAAGGGTGTGGAAGCTGGAGTTAATTGACTTTGTCAAGATGAAAAGAGATCACCAGGCAGAAATGAGAAAGAACAGTGAAAAGCTACTAAAGAAAAGGGAGGAGGAGTTTGCTGCAATGGAAGCTAAGGCTGATGAGTTGAGAGCTATGGGTCTGTGTAGAGTCAAGTTTAATCCTTACATCATTGAGTACAAGAAATATGGTAGAAATGTGAAGATTAGAATGGACTACATCAGTTCCTACTCTGAGAAACATCTAAATGAAGTGCTCAAGGATTTATCAGGCTCTCCTCTAATTGAAGAACTCACTGCAATGGAAGATATCATTCTTGCCATGGAAGAAATTGCAAAGAAGAAAGCCAAAGAAGCTGAAGATATGATGAAAAATGAGAATCTGCAAGCCAAAGCTCAAGAGATGAATCCAAAAGGATATGGCTAAGTAGTTCCTCATAACTTGTAAGAATACTTCTATGTAATTTCTTCAATCAAATTCATACCTGTACTTTTAAAAGCTCTATCTTTATGTATGTTAGGCTTGTTATCAGACATGAAATTGTGACTAAGGGTCTCACTCACAATTTGGGGGAGATTGTTAGTTACAGAGGCATGCCTGTACACATCTAATAACAAGCCTAATTGTTTGTAATGCTTTGCATTACTTACATGACCTCTTAACTGAGGGAACCTCTAGTTGTAGAGTTTCTGTTTGTATTGTACTTGTAGTAGGCATCAAATCCTAGTTGTGTAACTGTACTTATAGAGTCTAGAATAATGCTTGAAAGAAGTTCCAAGGTTCATGCCTCAAGCAAGGAGATAAAGACTGTCAAATAATCACAGTTGGGATTTGAAGAAATGAAGAATTTGCCTAAGTACCAATTCGAGAAGTCCAGCATTCGAGAAGTCAGGGATTCGATATCTCAAGACACTATTCGATATCTCTGAATACACTGTTCGATATCTCATTCGATATCTCAGGGATTCGATATGTCTACTACTCTATTCGAGAACTCAAGAAGTCAACAAGTCAAGATGGTATTCGAGTTCTCAAATAGTCAACAAGTCAAAGTTTCATTCGATATCTCAAGGACTCAGAAAGCTATTCGATATCTCGAGGATTCGATAAGTCAAATGTTCTATTCGACAACTATAGGAATCCTGATAAAAAAGAGCTATTCGAGAAGTAATTCGATATGTCAATATAACAGTATTCGAGAACTCAGAGTTATCGATCAAGTCAATTCTAGTTCTCGAATCACTTACTTAGTCACTTCTCGAATACATTCTTGGAGATAAAATACTGAAGAAATTGTACAAGTCAGAAACCTGCAACAAGCCAATGCACTTTATGGACCACAATCTGTAACGTGCTCTGGAAAGCCTACAAGGAAGCTTGGAGAGATATAGAAGAGACAAGGAGCTAAAGAAGTGGATCTAAACAGGCTTTGCAAAGTCAAATCTGTAACCGTTTGGACACTTACTCAAAAAGGATAGATAGACTAGAAAGTAATTTGTTTAGCTACCTTATTTGCAGTAAGTAGGCTGTATCCATGTTCTATAAGGACACAGCCTCACTTCATAACTTAGTAACTTTTGTGAGTCAAGTTTTTCATACACTGTAAGCTATATCTCTCTGAGAAAAACGAAGCTGAGAATACTACCATTTGTATTCATAGATTGTAGCAACCTTTATCTAATAATACATTAGATTAAAGTGATATTGTGTCTTGTGTTGTTTCTTTATCCGCACCTAGTCTTCTACACACACAGGCACTTATCTGCTACATAGACTCAATCCAAGAAAAGTTCAAGAATCCATTCACCCCCCCCCCCTCTGTATTCTTTTACCGTATTCAATACTCAACAAGTGGTATCAGAGCGGGCTGTTTATTCAAAAACAGAAAAACGATCGTGAGTTCGAATACACCAAAGACTACAGGAACGGTGAAGGTCCCTAAGTTTGACAAAGAAAACTTCAACCTCTGGAAGATAAAGATGATGTTGTTCATTAAAGCCTCTCATCCCTTGTATCCTGAGATTCTCAAGAATGGTCCTTGAAATAATATTATTGAGATTATATTTTAATTCTGGACCAAACATTTCAAGATATCATATATGTATCAAAATATTCATGTATATTAAATATTTTATTTTTGAAATAAAAACGAACGATATTATTTATCCTAGAAAATAGGTATTAAATATACTGTATATCTATATATGTTTAACCTTCATATCTCCTAGATACACATGTTTATTAATTAGTATGTTTGTGAATTGTAATTAAATATAAATATTTTTAAATAAAATAAGGTAATAACTAATAAATAACTAATAACTATTGCTCATTATTCAATAATGATTTTTAAAAAAATACTCATTCCTAATATGTGTATCACCACATCCCGTCAAAATTCTTGTCACTACAAGAAAATCGGCTAAATCCGACCGAAATCAATCGGTTGAATTTTGCTAAATTCGATCGCATATGGTTGAATTTAGCTAAATTCGACCGTTATTTTTCTGGTCATTTTTAGCTTGGTTGAAATTAATATCGCGGTCGAATTTAGATAATTTCAGCCGGCCAAATTCGGTCCACTATTTTCGACTACATCAGGTTGTTTTTATTCCTCCTGAATCTGGTCAACAGAGTTCGACTACTGGAACCAAAATCCGGCTACCTCCAAATGAGCCCAAAAAAATTGAAAATAAAATATGTGTCATAAAAACTCGTGATCTAAATATTCACTAAACTTAATTTACATAGGACTACTAAAACCCAGATTCCGATCAACCAAAAAATTTTCGACGATTCAAAACAAATCTGAAAACATCTCAATTTAATATATATATATATATATGAGCATGCGATGATATATACAATAGTAAAAATAGAAAATTAAAAAAAATTATAATAGCCGATTCCGGCAATCTCAAGAATTTTCCGACGAAATAAAAAGTACCCAAAAAATTATGAAATTAATACTTTAGTATAAACAAATATTGATATACAACCTTACAGGCTCAAAATCATCAAAAACTCCATCAAAAGTTCAAATTGAATTAAACTCCAAATATTATCCAGAAAAATATTTTTTTGAAATAAGAAAATATTTATATCAATATAGAGAGCTCGATTTGTAGAACATATACATATGTAAATCATTAATTTTGGATGAGTAGATTGAGAGATATAAATTTTTGAAATTTAAATTTTTATGTATATGTGAGAGATAGAGCTGAGGGGGGGGGTTTGGCAACGCAGGGGCGTGGGGCGTGGAGCATGGAGCATGGGGGGCAGTGGGTAGTTAAATATGTACATAGGGTCTTGCTCAAATGAGAACCCTCACTTATGGTGAGATATGAGATCTAATCCTAACCATATATTTTTTATATCTAAATTAAATCCTAGCCCCACAATTATTATTTCAAATTTTATTTTTTTATTATTCATTTAATTCAACATCATCATCCACAATCATTTCTTCCATACTCTGGTCACCATTTCCGGTTACCATCTCCGGCGACAAATTCCGACCAACCCAGAAAATCACCACCGGTAAACAGAAAATCACCACGCTGCCACCACCACCTCCGATCACCACCAACGAAAATCACCACCGGTAAATAGAAAATTACCACACCGCCGCCACCCCGGCCACCACACCGCCGCCACCCGGCCACCACACGGCCGCTGCCACCAACAAAAATCACCACCTTTAAAAATAAAATCACCGCACTCCGCCACCTTCGACCACCACATTGCCACCACCACAACCAATAATCACCGACTGAAAACAAAAATCACCGCGACCAAACCACCCCAAACCAGCACATCACTGCTATCACCTCCGGCCACCACCAACAAATCACCAATAACAATCGAAAATCACCACAAATCAATCAGCATCTCTCCACCGAATCTTCCACCTCCGCTGCACTTTCTCGACGACGCCAAAATCACCAGAAAAATCCATTACAAATCAGTATAAACCACAAAAATCACCAGCCGGAGTTGGATTGATTATGAGCATATCCACAAATAAATAAATAAAAAATCATAGAAAATCACCATTAAATGTCCTGTCCATAACTCAAACAAAACAAAAAATCGCCAAAGCCGGTTCGTCTTCGTTTGTTTCTGTTTTCGGCTTCGTCGTCGGCGCTTAGCTCATCGGAATTGAAGTCCGATCGGCAGTGAGCCATAACAATTATGCTTCGGTTTTGATAAAATCGATGATTCCGGACTTTCTATTCGATTTTGTTGCGCTGTCGTGTAAAGTAGCGGAGCCTGTACAAATGAATCTTAAATCGCCGAAAAATGTTGGAGGGGGGAGGGGCTAGGTGGGGGTACGGGGTATGTGTGAGTTTGTGTGTAATACGTGTGTGGCGTGTGTTTGTGTGTGTAGTGCGTGTGTGGTGTGTGTGGAGTGCGTGTGTTTCTTTTGTGTGGTTAAGATTAAGAGGATACATTTTAAATAGAGGGCTGAGATTAGATCTCAGTTCTCATTTTAATTTGGGGTTCTCATTTGAGCAAAACCCTATGTACATATTATATGTACATTTATCATATATATGTGTTTTTAAAATAAATGGCTAGAATTATGTTTATTTTTTTAAGGGCTTATATTAACTGACTCACCAATTTATGTGACGCTAAATGGATCAGTGAGAGACAGTCACGCAGTGTTTCAAAAAAGAAGAAGAAAGAGACAGTCACGTAGACGCTGACTGAGAAATATAGTTAAAAATATTAAAATATATATATATAATAATATATATAAAATAATATAAAATTCCCAAAAAATTCTCAAATATTCAGAAAAATATTCTTTAGTAGAATATGATTTTCTTAAATATTTATTACCAAACAATAATTTTGTAGAATTTTTAAATGATTTTAAATATTTAAAATAATATCTAATTTTGTAAAGTTCATTCGTATTTTTCATTTTTCGATGATTTAATCATATTGATAATAATATCGTATCTTCTTAACTTATTATAATAATATTTTTTCGATGATTGAATAGAGATATTAGTAGTCAACTATATATTTGACTAGTACTACTAACCGATGGTTTGTCACGAATTGTTATTTCTATTTTTTTTTAAACATTTATCGTCGATCCAACCGTGCGGATGTCAATATATATCTAATTTAGTGACACTCTCAAAATTTGAAAAAATAAAAAATTAATTTGGATAGTGAAATTAGTAGTCAACTATTGATTTGATTAATACTACTAACTAGAACTTTGTCCCATATTGTTGTTTTTATTTTTTTTAAAAAATATTTATTGATGATCCAACTGTACGGATGTCAATATATATATATATAATTTAGTGATATTCTCAAAATTTTAAAAATTGAAAATTTAATTTGGATACTGAAATTATTAGTCAACTATTGATTTGATTAGTACTACTAACTAGTACTTTGCCCCGGATTGTTGTTTCAATTTTTTTTTCAATATTAATCTATAATCTAACTGTACGGATGTCAATATATATCTAATTTAGTGATATTCTCAAATTTTAAAAAATAAAAAATTAATTTGGTTAGTGAAATTTGTAGTCAACTATTGATTGACTAATATTACTAACTAGTACTTTGTCCATATTGTTGTTTATATTTTTTTTAAAATATTTCTTGAATATCCAACTGCACGGATGATAATATCTAATGATTTTAGTAATGTGCATATTTTTTTTTTTAGAAAATTTCAAATTAATCTTTTATGATTTTTTTTAAATAAACCACTCATATTCTCCCTCACTCTCTCGTTTATGTACCAAGTTGAGAAAAATTATTTTTTCTACTCATAATTACTCTTCCAAATTTTTTTATTACAAGTAATATGTCATCCTAAAACACACATATTTTGTTATATTTTTTAAATATTAGTAGACATTTATTTTATTTTTCTCAAACAATTAAATAAATGAAAACTCGATGTTTCCATATTAAATTTAACATTTCTTGATAATTTTAAAATAAATTAAATTTTATCTTGCAATAAACGTTATACTTGTATGTTTACATTTTTTTGATTATGTATAAAAATCTTTATATAAATAATTATTAATTTTAAAATTTTCTAAAAATATAAATTCAACCGAAATCGATCAAATTTATCAAAAATGACCGAATATAAATTCGACCGAATTTGGTTGAATTTAGCACTGACTAAATAAATGTTGAAGTTGACCTTAAATTCATCCAAATTCGATCGAATTTAAGGTCGGTCATTTTTATTCACTCATTTTTAGCCGGTTTTCTTGTAGTAAGTCAAACAAAATCAAAACATAATAAATAATTTTTTATCATTTTTTATTAAATAAAAAAAATATTCTACAAGTTTATTTCTCAGCTAATTGAAAATCTTTCTTTTAAATGATTAAGAAATAAAATCCATTTAATAATATAAATTATTAAATGAGACTTATTAATTATAATAATACGTTCTTTTTCAACCACCTAAAAAAATTCTAACCACTTATGAAACTTTAAAAGACAACAAAAAGATTGATATTAAAAAATTGTCACTTATAGTTGATTATGCTTTAAAGTTGAATTAAGATGCATAAATCAATAATTTTTAAAAATAAATAAATTTCATTATATATTTTGGTTTTTTCTCGAAATATTGAGCAATATTGCATGCATATGTAATTAAATTATAAACAGTATAGTGTGTATTGCATAATGACAAAATTTTAAAAACGAAGTTTACTTTTAATTTTGTGGGAAGTGAAAATAGAGGTGAATATTACTCATATTTTAAAAATAAATGGATAATTTATAATATAGTAAATATTATTTTGCTAAAACTATAATATTATATATTTAGCAAAAATGTTTTTTTATATTACTGACCAAATAGTGACTAGAAAAAATCTATACTATATTATAAAAGACGAAACATTAAAAGTTTTGGTATGGTACGGTACAGTACTTACCATATTTAATTATTTTACTTTATTACCATTAATTATTTTACTTACTTATTAAAAAACAAAACACAATCTTTTCACAAAATATCACAATCCGCTCTTCCCCACACTTCCCCTAAATAATAACTAACTTTTTCAGCTATTACCTTTTCTAACTTATTTTATTACTAAAATATCTCATTTTCTTCTAAATAATAACTAACCAATTATCTTTTTCAGCTATTACATTTTCAAACTTTACCTTTATAACTTTTTCTAATTATAATCTCTTCTTTCCAAAAATATGATCGTTTTAATTAATGAAATAAACTAATAATATCTTTTCTATCTTTTCTAACTAAAATATCTCATTTTCTCTTGAATAATAACTAACCAATTACCTTTTTCAGCTATTATATTTTCTAACTTTTCTAACTAAAATCTTTTCTTTCAAAAAATATAGTTGTTCTAATTAATTAAATAAATTAATAATATTATATTTACAAATAACTAAATAACTACCTTTTCCAACTAAAAGGTAATTTCTTTTTTATATTTTCTAACTGAAATATCTCATTTTCAAACCTGATTTTTTTTACTTAATTATCCTTGCTTAAATCTATATTTTCTATACTATATTATAATAGCCGAAACATTATAAATTTGGTCCGTTGCTACGGTATCTATTGATATTACCTAATTACATATAAAATTCATTCTAATAACTAATCAATCTCCTTTTTCATGTTAATCATATTACCTTTTCTCTTTTTCAATAACAAATTAAATTCTCTTTTCAGGTAAAACACAATATCTTTTATATTTTATCTAACTAAAATTTCTCCTTTTTTAACAACTCTACGAGCAATTTTGTGTATTAAAATAACATAATCATATTAGAATTGCTATTAACTAATTAATTACCTTTTTTAACTAAAACACGTTACCTTTTCAATTTTCACTAACTAAAATCTCTATTTTTCCAATTATATCATGGGAGGTTCCATGTAATAAAAAACAAATATTATTATTATAATACTAATAATTAATCGATAACCTTTTTCAGCTAATATGTATCATATTTTCTATTTAAAATCCCTTTTTTCTAGAAATATCACGAATAACATTAATATCTTCTCTTCTAAAAATACTACGAGCAATTTTATTTAGTAAAAATAGCATAATTAAATTATACTTACTATAAACTAAACAATTACCTTTTTCACCTTAAACATGTTGCCTTATTAATTTTCACGTTACTTTTTCTATTTTCTCTAACTAAAATCTCTTTTTTCCCAATTATATCATGGGTCGTTCTATTTAATAAAATAAAATAATAATATTATAATACTAATAATTAATCGATTACCTTTCTCAGTTAAAACATACTATCTTTTCTATATTTTTTCAACTAAAATTCTTCTTTTTCTAGAAATATTACGGGCAAAATTAATTTCTCCTTTTCTAAAAACACTATGAACAATTTTATTTAGTTAAATAACATAATTAAAATATAGATATTATAAATTAATCAATTACCTTTTTCACCTTAAACATGTTACCTTTCTAATATTATCTAACTAAGATCTCTCTTTTTCCAATTATATCACAAGTGATTCGATTTAATAAAATAAAAAAATAATTTGTAATTACTAATAATTAACCTATTATCCTTTGCAACTCAAACCTACCATATTTTCTATATTTCCTAACAAAAATCCCTCATTTTCTAGAAATATCACGGATAATATTTATATAAATATTATCAATTCATTTCATTTAAAAATTTAAGCCTTCAAAAATCATGTTTTAAAAAAATTAATGAAAAATTAATGAAAAATTAAAAAGTCCGTGCATCGCACGGGTTTTAAGCTAGTAATATTAAATATTAAATACTCAAAAAATAATCAAGTTTTATATTACTCAATTAAGTATTTATTTTCGCGTTATAACTATACTTTTACAAACGTACTAATGACATTTATTTAGTTTCAATGATAATTCATAATTAATACAACATAATTGAAATCAAATTTTTTCGATCCGTCCAAATCCAGTCCGAAAAGATTCGAACCGAATTTTATCTGATCTTAATATGAAATTTATCCGATTTTAATATGAAATCGACCCGATCCGAAATTAGATCCGAACCGATTAAAATTCTGTAAAACCGATACTAGACCGAACCGAATTAGATCCGATCCGATCCGATCCAATTTGTATCAAAATATATCAAAACTGAAAATTAATCCGATCCGAAATGGATCCAATCCAAAACCGATCCGATTATCCGATTTGTCAGGTCTAGTTAAAACCCTTAATTCTTGTAGTGGGAAAATTTTTGACATTCGTTTTGGACCCCTGACTAATAACATTGCTCAAATAATAACATTGCTCAAATAAGAATAACTTATTGGTAATGGGGTGCGGTCTCCAAATTACGTAAGAAGATAAGCTAGATCGATCTGCAACTTCAATATCTGAATATCTTGAACTATTCACCTGTGAAGAACCATCAATTTTTTTTATATATATATTTAATAATACCGTACACCCGTTTCAAATGTTGGTACGAAGTTGGCAAAGAGGTAAAGACAAAGGCTGGAGGAAAGTTTAATGGCGGATTGAACAATAATAATAACAAGAGAAAGGTGCAACAATAAGAATAAACTGTTTAGTGTTTGTATTCTTGTAAGCAATGCCGACTGCTACTTTTCTCCAAGAATCTTACCCTTTTCTATTTTGCCTTCTCCTTAATCTCCTAGCATGGAGTCGTCAACTTCCATTTCATTGCCTCCTCCCTCTCAGGTACTTACTTTTCTTCCGTTTTCGCTTGTTATTGCTCTTTTACATGCATGTGTGCTAGTACCTGTGTTTGGTTTACCACAATGCAACTACAAGTTACTTAACTATTGTTAATAATTCAGATTATTTGATTAAATGACTAGTATCTCGCGTGGCGACCAAGGAGTCACGCAAGTATGGCGAATTCGTTAAACTAATTACATTTTATAGAACTTTTACGATAAATGGGTTACACTGACACAAACTATGTTAGAGTATAATATAAGATCCTAGTAAGGTATTTCTCTAACACCTTAAGGTTTTAGATGGACTGGTTCTTAACATGTTATCAGAGCTCAGGCTGGCTATGTCCCAAAAGATAGGCGCCTGTGATCCACTCTCGATCCAAAAATGGGCTTTCGAGTGAGGGGGAGTGTTAGAGTATAATATAATATCCTAGTAAAACCTTGGTGGTAAAACATGTAGAAATTGTGAATTTGCCCAGACTATCTGCAAGTATCTTTTTGTTTTGTGCTTGTATGGATTATAATTAACAGAAAGTAGATGGAATGGTCTAGAAGCAAATGTCAACATTCCCCTGTCTTTGGGCTACAAACTGTCCATGTTCTCAGTGTATGAATCAGATTTTATATTTTTTTTGCAGGAACGATATATTCGAGCCCGTGATCACCCACTTTTCGACGGAATGAGAAAAAGCAATGCAAATCGAGGCACTATCTTCAACTTCCTAGGAAGGAATAGTAGACAGAGCATTTCACGGTCAGTATCGGAAATCAGTGAGAGTAAATCCAAAAAAGATCTTACTGATGTTTCTGAAAGTGCTGCTTCTGGTCCACTCAAAGATTCAATGTCAGATATTATATTGGAACCTTATGGACGGTCATCTGGAAGATGGTTGAAGGATTCCAAAAGAACTTCTGCAGCTGCTAACATTCAGTCAGATCTAAGTATTGACGTCGAGGAAGAAGACGTGTATGGAAATTCTAGTCCAAGGACCTTTAACGACGAGTCTTACACTCGAACAAGCATTGCATCACCTACAACTGAAAGATCATTTAGCATGAATTTTGAAAGCACAAAACTCTCAAAAATTCCATTACCTCCATCTGCAGCATCCTTTTACATCGGTCATTCACCCCAAATGGAAGTTGTGGAATTATGCAAAGGCATTCAGTTGCTCAATATGTATTTGAAATCTTGCAAGGATGATGTCAATGCGGGTGTACCTGGAAAGTTCTTGCATGCTGTACTTGGACAGGATGCATGTGGTAACACCAATTTACAAATATTTTTATGACAACTCGATATGCTTTCTCTCCTTGTCTGTTTCTTGTATCTGTTTGTCATTTGTTAATTCCATATTACTTCAGTTCTTCACTCAAGCATGCAGCTATTTTGAGTTAAAACAATTTCCTCCACTTGCAGTTAGTTCAGATTTGAAATAGTTTGTGTTTGAACTTCAATATCTCCATCACTAATTAAAAAAATTCAGGTGATTTACCAACTGTTCTCGACATTCATTTATCAAGAATGAAATTATTAACCAGATCGGATAGCATAATTAGGTGTGCTTAATTGATCTTTCGGGTTTCATTTGTGGAATTTAAAAGTTCATACAGTAGTGTAGGAGCCTTGATGTGCTCACATCATGTTAAGTTTGGTGTTTCCTTCAGTCAGGATTTCATTTTGTTTACTGTTTTCCTTCGCATAAATGTTATATGTCTTTGTACTTATCTTGCAGGGAGTGCTTTCTTTGTGAAGTACTCTATAGATCATTTCCCCTGCCTTGTACATATAATTTTTTTCAGTTTTTGTTGTTAATTTGCATATTCAGGGGGAGTACTGTGCTAATGCTATTAATTTTTTTTTTTTGGATTTCTGATGTTGCTAGCTAAAATATAGAACGTTTAATCCATTGCATAACTATACTTATAGGACCATTTATCCATTTCTGAAGCTGTGTGATTTGTTTAGGAATTTAAATGTCCAATATGCTCAAAGCAAATTTTCTGAAATAGAAATCTGGGAAATGATAAATGATGGTTCTATCATGTGGCAACAACTTTATTGGCAACCAAAAGATTTACAACCACCAGAAAACCTAATTCCAGCTCTATACACATTATTTTCTAGAAAAAATATAATTACAATGAATCTAATCAATATGTTTATTGTTGTTTTTTAAGAAGTTGTAAATTGGTTTCCTAGTAAAGTCACTAAAGCTTACTGCTATAAATTTATGCAGATGTTGGATCTGTTGTTTCAACTATCATGTATTCCTTTTACTTGCATTCTTCACTTAAGAATGACCTATTCTGCACTGTTCCTGTTATCAACATGAAAAGAGCAGACTTGAACTCTCATGCTGAGTTAAAATGGCTTCTTGATACATGTAATCTGGATCATGCACTGTTGATTTTTATCGACGAGGTATGTTCTGCTGACTTCAGGAAACTCTACATGAAATTTGTTCCTTGTATGTTTGTTCTTTTTTCTGATGCCAATCTGGTCAAAGAACTGTACAGCATGGTAATAGAAGTAGAATTTTTGCATTCTTCTGATTACCCGCTAGAACTACAGCACATCAAATGCTGAAGAATATTCGACAAGAATGTGTCAGTTTATCCTAGAGGAAACTTCTAAAGATTTTTCTCATTGTATTGATTCTTAAGTAACTGCTTACATCGAAATTCTTGCCACATGAATAATTTTTTTTTTTGTCCACAAAGAAAATTTCATTAAAACTTCAAATCATTTAGCATTACAAGCAATAAATCCGGGGGAACATTATCCCGGTTCCAACTACGATCAGCTAAGGAACTAGTGCTCCTCGCTAAGAAGTGAGCTACTGCGTTCGCGGATCGTTTAACAAAGTTGAGAGTCACAAATCGACCTCGTAAGTCCGACAAGAGCTGTTTGCACTCGTCAATAACTCTGTCAAAGTATGACAGACTAATATAAGAGCTCCTGATAGCTTGCACGACCAGAAGGCAATCAGTTTCTATTATCACCCTTGGCCATTCCTTCTCCTTCACCCAACTGAGAGCCTCTCTAACACTAATTGCTTCTGCCAGTTCCGGTGTTATACTGCCTTGTCTGCAGCAAGCTTTAGCCTCGACCATGCTTCCTTCATAATTCCTAGCTAGTACAGAAAAACTGAATCGTCCAGGATCCTCGAACAAGGCTGCATCAGTATTAACCTTAATCGTATTTATCTGGGGTAGTTGCCAGTGCTCGTTGCCATCTGATGGGGTTATAAAACCAAGGGAATTATCAAACGACCTATCTTGTGCACTCTGCCATTGATTAAGGACGAGAATAGCTGATTTCACCACTGTTGTTGCGTCCGAACTTTTCTGATTCCATACAATATCATTCCTATTTTTCCATAAAGACCAACATATCATGCTCGTTATTTTCATCTGTTCATTGTTTAGCCTATGAAACAAACCTGAGAGCCATTCTGCAAAACTCGAGGGATTGTGATCATCTCTCATGAAATCTATTTGTTCCCAGCATAATTTCGAAAAGTTGCATTTACCAAATACATGTGCAGCTGATTCGTCTGTTAAGTTACAAACTGGGCAAAGGCTACAAACTGGGATTCGTCTAGCTAGAAGCAGATCTTTTGTAGGCAAGGTACCTGTTGCTGCTCGCCACAATAGGTGCTTTACTTTCAAAGGGACTCTCAGATTCCACAGTTTACGCCAAAACCATGTATTATCTCTGGAGTGTTGCACTTCTTTTTGGGCTCTGATCACCCCATACGCTGTTTTTACTGAATAAAAACCCATCTTTTCGAACCTCCAATACCACGAATCCTCCTGAGACCTCTGAATAGGTATTGACAGAATCAAGTTTGCGTCTCTGCTTGTGAATATGTTATTAACCAAATCGACATCCCATTCTGCACTTGCCATGTTCATAAGCGCATCCACGTTTTTGCTAACTAAAAAATCGTGAGATGTTTGCACATAAGGATTTTCGATTGATGGTAGCCAAGGGTCATTTAGGATAGAGATATTAGTCCCAGTACCGACTCGACGTACCATACCTGATTTTAGGAGGGACTGAGTCTGAAGAACACTTCTCCACACTAGACTTGGATTAGAGCCAAGCTTTGCCTTTAGAAACGTATCTTTAGGATAATATCTAGCCTTGTATATCCTGCTAACCATGCTATCTGGTTGGGTAATCAGCCTCCAACCTTGTTTACCCAGGAGTGCGAGGTTAAAGTCTCGCATGTCCCTAAATCCCAGACCTCCTTTTGATTTCTGCTTGCACAATCTTTCCCAACACATCCAATGCATGCCCTTATCCTTCTTAGATGAGGACTTCCACCAATAACGACTCATTATTCTTTCCATGTCCTTGCAGATTTGGTTGGGCAAAAGGAAAATACTCATAACTTACGTTGGTAATGCTTGTGCGACTGTCTTTAACATTATTTCCTTACCTCCTTTCAATAATTGTCTTTTATCCCAACTCTCCACTCGATGCTGCATTCGATCCTTTAAATATCCAAAAGCATATGATTTGTTCTTCCCAATTAAATTAGGCAATCCCAGATATTGAGTATGATCATTAGCTTCTGTAAAATGTAAGATGTTGCACACCTCCTCTTTCACCCCTGACTAACATTTCCACTAAAGAATACAGAGGATTTAGCATTATTCACTTTCTGGCCCGAAGCAATTTCGTATGTGTTGAGGATACTTAAAATTTGGGTGGCCTCTTCTGTCGTTGCTGAGCAGTAGATGTAACTATCATCAGCGAAGAACATGTGAGATAACACTGGGGCTCCCCTTGCGACTTGTATACCTTTAATCAAATGTCGTTGCTCTCGGCTTCGGATTAAAGCTGACAATCCTTCCATACATATCAAGAACAAATATGAGGAAAGAGGATCGCCTTGACGGATCCCTCTCTCTGGAAATATCGACCCGAATTCCTTCCCTCCGTGACATATGCTGTACTTAACAGAAGAGATACATTGCATAAACAATTTCACCAGCGTCTCTTCAAAGCCAAGTTTTTTTAGCATTGCTTCCAAAAACTCCCACTCGACCCTATCATAAGCCTTACTCATGTCTAGTTTAAGGGCCATCCACCCCCTTTTTCCTCTCGTTTTCCTCTTCATGAAGTGCATAACCTCATAAGACATCATGATATTATCCGTAATCAGACGTCCAGGAATAAAAGCGCTTTGAGTTTCCGAGATTACCTCGTTAATCACTTTCTTGAGTCTATTAGCTAATACCTTCGAGATAATTTTATATGCTACATTGCATAAAGATATTGGACGTAACTCGGTCATGTATGAAGGATTCTGTTTTTTGGGAATCAAGACTATATTTGTGTCTGTGAGGTGATTGCTAAACGTACCCGTTGCGAAGAACTCTTGGGTAATCTGCACTACATCCTTGCCCACGATACTCCAGTGCTTTTGATAAAAACCCGGACTCATACCGTCTGGCCCCGGTGATTTATCCGGGTGCATGTGAAAAAGAGCTTTCTTAACCTCAGTCGGATCGATATCAGCTAATAACTCACAGTTCTGAGCATTTGAGATGCGAGTAGACACACAATCTACCACCTCGGTCCAATCTGTGTTAGAGGCTTTAAACAAGGTAGAGAAATAATCGGTCATGACTTCCTCAAGCCCATTGCCCCACTCTACTGAATGACCTGCATTGTTAATCAGAGACGAGATATGGTTCGCTCTACGGCGAGATTTAGCAGCTGAGTGAAAGAATTTACTATTCTAATCACCCTCTCTTAACCACAATTGTTTGGAGCGTTGACGCCAAAAAACTTCTTGCTGGGTGTAAATTTCTATTACTTCTTCGATTCCTCTTGATACTTATTTATTGAGCTGCTATCTGTACGACCTTTCACTGCTTTTAGAATTGCTTTACATTGGTTGATACGATTTTTGAAGCACCCCGTAATTTCCTTCCCCCATTTCTGTAAAACTTTCGAGCATATATCTATTTTCTCTTGCAATGTTTTGTCTTGGTGTGCTTGCCATGTTTCCTCCACAATTTTCTTGCACATAGGTTCTCTTAGCCATGCGTTTTCGAAACGGAACCTTGCGATACAGATGACACGACTAATAATCACAGGTTCGAGGAAAATAGGACTATGGTCAGAAGTAGAAATTTCTAGATTCGTCAGCTTAGCTTCTGGGAATTGGCTCATGAAATTTTCATTAACCAAAGCTCTATCAAGCTTAACCTCGATCCATTCGTCCGTGCCTTGCCCTCTCTCCCACGTGAATTGATACCCCTCCAAGATCATGTCGAGCAAATTGCAGTCATCTAAGGCACTCTGAAAACCTTGGATAAGATGTTGAGGGTACCGTCTACCTCCTCTTTTATCCATTTGATTGAGCACATTGTTCATGTCTCCTATAATGCACCATGGAACTATCGACTCTGAATTTAAATTTCTCAAGAGATTCCAGGTTTCATACCTTCTGGCTCTATTCGGTTCCCCGTAGAAACCTGTTAGTCTAAACTTTTGCAGACCCTGGACTTCCACCATCACGTCTATATGGTTTTTGCTGAAACTATTCAACGTGACTTCGTCTTTATTCCTCCACAACATAGCTAATCCCCCACTGTGGCCTCAAGTCTCCACCGTAAAAGCTCCTTCAAAACCTATCATATTTTTTGTTTTTTCTACTCGGTGCTTGTTGCAAAGAATTTTTTAAATCTAAATATATACATGCCTTGTTGAAATACTCCATCTAACCACATGATTAAAGACATAATTGTTGCTTGTTGCAAAGAATTTTTTAAATCTAAATATATACATGCCTTGTTGAAATACTCCATCTAACCACATGATTAAAGACATAATTGTTGCTTTCTGCGCCACTTCACTTTGTCACCTCATGCACTGAAAGATGCTATTTTTAATCCTTGCTGTAGGTTTTTTATATTTTACAAATACAACCCTTTAGTTTGGAAAATCAGATTCTTATCATGCCTAAAAATCCATAACCTCTTCGTCCTAATAATACATATATTTTTGCTGAAATGCTAAGCAGATTGACCTCTCGTATTATGACCTATTTGGGAGCCTCAAGCTAGTTTTCCTGAATGGAGACAATCTTCCAGAAAAACAAGAGGTGAAATATTATTGCTGTTTTGCTTGCTTGCCAGTTAAGACTCACTTGTAATCAGTTGCTGCTTCTGAATTCTTGAAACAGGCGTTAAAAGGTGCTCTAGTAGAAATTTTCAATTGCACAAAGGTATATGTGGCAACAGATCATGCACTCATCTTAATGTTGTCTACTTCAAGCATCCTTCTTAATTATGGGAGATTGTGTATTGATTTTCAGCTTTATTTTACAGAGTGATTCGGTATACCGCTGGGTTGATAAAATCACTGTCGGAGAGGTATTGTACATTTAGTTTGATAGTACTCTGGCTTTCCATGTTTTTCACTCGTGTGTTTAACATTATTATTCACAGAAGAAACCAGCACTAAGGGCTAATAATTACTTTCTCATGCTAATTTACTGAAGTATATTGAATGTAATTTCTCCTATTTACCTATAACTAGAGGAGATTGTGCATTCTTGCTTGCGGTCACATATTTCTAGGTATTATGTAAATCTAGCACTGCAGCTGCATGAAATGCTGTAGATAAAATGACATGTATATAGGTTTTGCTGATTATTGTAACAGCCTAACTATGAAAAACTAAGATTTCAAACAAAACCTTTTCCGCAAAATGAACCTCGTTTTCTCACAACTTTCACCATGAAAGTTTGACAATTTAGTTTTCCATGTTAAGTTTTAGAGAACATCAGATTTCATTTGATATAACTGGAAAGGTTGTTCTGTATTGCTCAGTGTCAATTAGGTGAAATGATAAATCTTTCTAATAAGAAACCAAAACGCTTCTATTCTTGTCAAGCTATAAATTGAGCTTTCTTTTCTGATCTGTACTAAGAATATAAGCATAAATGTATGCATCATATCATAAAAATTATTTGATCATCCACTTAAGTGTGAATGATAGCATGAGTTCCTTAGAATTGTCTACTCCACAAATTTTAATACTCCAAGATTAGGTTTATAGTTTAAAATTAATATATTCTGGATATTATGAAGTTAGGAGGCCATCTATCAGCACCTCTTTTCAGATAATTAGTTACGTAAGGATATTTACAGGACAGTTTTAATGCAAGCCTTAAAGTCTCTACACTTCCATCTACGTGTAGTACAAACTGCTTATCTGTAAGATTGGAAGGCCTTCATGCATTGCTTTCAGCATGATACTTCATTGTTAACTCCATCTCATTTTTTCCTGTATTCATCCTTCTATATTACCTCTATTTGAGGTTGATTCACCGATGTCTTATAAACATGCTATTTTCCGTTGTAGGACTGCTCATGCTGTACAGTGATTACTGAAAATTTGGCACACGACTCACCTGAGATACTGGCTGGGAGGGGATTTAGTAGGCTACTGGTATTGCTACTTCTTTACACTGTTTGGTGAAGACCATGTTCTGGGCTATCTATATAAGTAATAACTAGGAGTATGGGGCCTAAAGCTCTACTCCTGTTATGGATATAAGTAGTAGATTAAACTGGCGTGGCAGCAATATAAGCCACTTTTGAGACTATATGCATATATGTGAACCTTTTATATGCATATCATCACTACTCTACAGATATGCACCGATGCAGATATGCACTTTACACTCGTATCTTTCCTTGATTAATTGTTATTTCGTGTCAAGAAACTAATTAAATATCTAAGCATGCAGCTTGCAGGAATCCTCTTGGATACCCGGAATTTGTCCAGCCCTCGCTGTACTGATAAAGATAAGTACATGGCGACCTTACTAATTAATGGAGCTGGCCGATTTGGATGCACCGGTCTCCATCAGATCTGTATGCTCCTCAACTTGAAAACTCTCCCTGTATAAGCTAAACTTCTTTTTCCAAATATCTTTTATAAATGAAGTTATCATATTTGTTCTGCAGTGAAGTATAAAATGTATGATGTATCTGACCTCAAAGTAGGACACATCTTACGCAAAGATTTCAAAAAGTGGACAAGGATAGGTAGGGATATACTATAATGTCTTCTTATCTCTTACCTATAGTTGCCTTTTGAATTGCAGAATGATCACATCCTTTTCAAAGTCAAGCATTGATGGTAACATATGAACATGAACTGCATAAAAGTTTAAATTAAGTTTTAGGCGTATCTTGAATACAATGCATTTAACCAAGAAGTCTGAATATAATATATTATGCATTTAACTGGATATTTTAGTTATCTCCTCTAGTCTTGTTGAATTAGTTTTTTTTTAATCGCTATTGAGTGTAAATAACCCGGATCCAGTTATTAAGCCATTCAAATTGTCTGTTTATTGAACTTTATGTTCCCGCGTGAACTGGATTTAATACATCCTAGTGGAAAAGGATAGAATTGTCTGTTTGACTCGGAAAGAGGCATTGAAATAGGACTTATGAGATTAAATCATTGTTACCATCTAGAATAACGTAATAATTAATATTATCGGTGTATCTTTAAAAAATTTCTGGGAAGGGCGGCTGGTGATGCTGTCAAATAGAATAGGACTTGGATGGTTGAGTATATAGAGAGATCTATAGTAGAAAACCACATGGGAGTAATAAGATAGAGCATTTCTACAACATATTGTTTCCTTGTTTCTAAGGGCTAAATGCCCGTAGCTATAAAAACACTGCCCCGCCTTGGTCTGTTTAGTATAGGTTATCCTAACCCATCTTCTTTCAGGAAAAGCGGACAATGTTGCAGCTGAAATGTTATCATATGTAGGGTTGACTTCAATTGGAATATCACTCAAACAACTTTTGACACATGATGAAACTTCAGAACAAGAAATAATACATTTTCAACGTGAGTATCTACCAAGTTGCAATTCATTTAAAATTTCATAAATAGAATAGCCTATTTTATAATATAGTAATTCTAAATTTGTTATTGTATCTTATTTGAAAGATTCACGTACTGAGCTAATGTAATTTGACAACTGACTGAGAGTCATTTCCTTAGTTTTGCTTTCATGAATTCTTTGATTTACATACTTTTGCTGTTATTCTCTGGATTATCTTATAATCGCTTCAAGCCTTTCATTCCCTTTCCAGAATTCTAGTAAATGTCGTATACATCAGAGATTAATTTCTTAGAGTATTAGGCTCCATATCCAAATATTTAAGATATTGTGCTTTATAAGTTGTGTTTATACTTTCTCGTATCCTTTGCAATGGTCCTCATTCTTCACAAAATGTTATTCGATATGACACGGGACTATGTCAGGGAACAGTGGTTCTTGTGGTTCAGATTGTAATCACCAGGATTACTCTTGTTCTATCTGGTCTCTTTCTCTTGTGCTTAGTCAATAATTGTAATACATCTGAATCATAATTTTATTATGCATCAGTTTGTAAATTTAGCAGATGAGATTAGCTTTTTCTAATTGAGCAAGTAAGAAATGTTTTTGTTTTGACATGCAGAGGTGGAGAAACTGCACCTATTTTTGGTCGTTTCTGGCTATTACGATTCCCAGAAAAACTTCAAGGTAGGACTTGCTTATAATTATATATAGGTACACTATCCTAAGCCTAATGTCACCAGTTAATGTCATCAGTTTTAATTTTGCGAAAATTTGTTGAATGTTTTACAGTGGGAAAATCTAATTATTTTGTATCTTGAAAAAAACTTGAGGATCATATATAGAAACATTGTTTGCAACTGATAACCTGAAATGCTAGCAAAGTGCACTAAATTCATATGTAGCTTAAATTACTATAGAACCCTTGATAACATGAAGTTTATTTGTCCTATATTGTGTTTTGTTGATCCAAGAAAAATTAATGTCCTCCTGTCCCACAAAAAGGTCTGGTTTGAATCACCTTTTTTTAGGATAAACATTTTCAGATTCAACATTGTTCTTGTAATTATGTGATCTTGATATCTGAAGATTTTTTTATGTACTTCTATGTAATATAATATTAGTTTTTAGATTCAATATATTTGTGTTTACTTCCACTTTTACACTGTCTCTGCATAATCAAGTGATTACTATGTTCTTCACTGTGATGTTTAGATATTGAAAACATTGATATCTTTTCATTGTATCCCAGCCCACAGCCCCCTGTGTCACCACCAATCCCCCTGCCACCCCTTTCCAAGTTTCCGTTTCCCCCCATCTTTGCTGTTAGCACAATCTAAAACAACACACCACAAACGCATATGATATGTCAATGCAAATCCTGAATAATGAAATAGTTATTTTATTTTGAATGTATATTTAATAGATACAATAAGATGCACAATTGGTGTCATCAAAAATTGCGTGCCATTTTGGGAAGGTATAAGTTTCAGTATTAATCAACTGAGAATAAATTAAAAAGGTCTGTACTGGCTTTCTAATCTTCACACGCTAATGTACATTACATGTAAAGGTCTCATGTCAATAAAAGTTCAAACAAGTGAAATCACAAGTGCAATTTTGCTTTTAAGTAATGAATGTTGATTTCGCTGACTATGTCAATTCTTGTGTTATAGAGAGAAATCCTAGTTTCTGCTGAATCCCCTGAACTTATGAAGAACCTTATTCAGTTCTTCAACTCCAATGCCTCCCAGCTGCCGCTTAAAGATCTGCAGCAACCAGGTTTGGATATTTCGTGTTTTAAAATTTTACTCTGCTGCTGTGTTGTACTCGTACTTTCTGATCCCCTGAACTACTCGTAGGCAGACACTTGAACTAAAGATCATATTGTTATAGAAGGAATGACTGAACCGAATATTAGTTGATTAAGTGCTGCGTAATCTATCCATTTAAGCTTGGCTTTAACGACATTTTAGACATAACAAAATTTACTGAGGGGTGTGGCGAAAACATGTAACTGACAAGTACTGCTTTGGTCTGTATAATGACTGAGTGGTTATGACAGCAGGAAATATTATGTTCAAATTGCGTAAAAGTTACTCATCAAACTATGAAAATATTATGGCCAATTAAGTTTTTAGTTTCACGATTTATCAAATAACTAAAAGATATTAATCTCCTAGTCCCTCTTGTCTTAAACTTTAATTCATTGCTTAAGGAAGTAAATGGTGAGAGTTTGCTCAACCAGTTAATTTTTAGACATGATAGCTATTCAAATAAGATAAAATGACCATGTGAATGTTGTATAAAACCAGCATCTGGTATTAAACTAGTTTGTGGTAACAAAATAAAGTTAGCTAATTAGCTGAGCAATAGTATTAGATATTCTTAGAGCCTGCATAATCAGATACTCCGTAATATACAATGGTGGTGCTTCAGGTCTACAAGGCGAGATGAGAGCATTTGGAATCGACAAGGTTACTTCAAGGCGGACCATCGAGCGGCTACTTGAAGAATTTGGTAAAATGGTGAGACGCTGATGTTAGAAATCATCAGCCAAGACAAAGTGTCTATTTGGATTATTTTTTCAATAGGCTGTTTAAACAAAAATAAAAGCTTCCGATTCATCATATTCAATGGTATTCCAGGGGCTTAAAAATGAATGCCATTAAACAGCAATGTATATTATTTTTTCATATCTTTGTGTATCACATTACATATAGAGTGGATGACTTTGGTGGTTATTTTGTAAAAAGGGAAAATAGATTTTTTTTTTGTCACCAATCAATTGTCTCTTTTAGAAATTTATCACCAAACAATAATTTTATTCAATATCGTCATTAATGTTAGAGATGTTTGTGATTTTTGCCATTCCGTTAAATTTTTAATCAGGTGTCTAAAAAAATAACCAATGCTAACTATTTTGCTGACGTGTATATGATACACGTCAATAATCAATAATCAATACGACTAACACTTTTTTTTTCTTAAAAAGATAATTTGTACTCCATTTCATCTTACGACTATTTGTTCTTCAATCTATTATCTATACTATACTATTATAAGCGAAATAGGGTATAATTGGTTGGTTGGTTTTGGTTAACACCTTCCAAAAAAATTATTAACACCTTACTAAAAATAACTATTATAAACAAACTAAATTGATCACCCATAATAAATAAATAGATTAACAAAATAAAAAATGAATAAATAAACATATGCATTCTCGGTTTGATAATCGGCCTAAAGTAGAACTCTTAACACAAAGAACTACACACAATCTCAAATTCTGAATATAATAATCGGTTGCTTGATAACTATTTGAAAAGCCATGTCAATTGAATAATAAAAAAATATAACATATGGTTGAAACAAAATCCGTGCATCGCACGTATATAAATTATGTCTGAGTTTGTGTCTAAACTGTACATATGATAGCAAATTGTTTTCACCACTAGTCGCCTAATATATTAATTTTTTTATTGTTCATAATTATTTAAAAAAACATGTATTTCAGATTTTGTTAACGTTACTGAATTTAAAGCAAGTCTATCCTATATTATTATATCATGACTTAATATATTAATTATTTGATTTAATATAAAATTTTAATTTATTTCAATAAATTTTATTATTAATTTTAAATTTACATATGTCTTATACTTGGTTCCAATACATAAAAATAAATATCATTCATTTAATGTTATTTTTAAATTTATTGTTAAATATCTAAAGAATTATTTGAAATTATTTTTAAAATTTTTAAAAATTTATTGTTATTTTTAAAAAATAATTTAGTGCTTGACAATTTTCTTAAAAATAACAAGTTAAAAAAATTATTTTATTTATTATAAATAACAAAATTTACCAATAAGACATAAAAGTACATTTTTAAACATTAAAAAATGTATTAAAAAATCCAAAATTTAGTTAAATTATATTCCCTTCGTCCCGTTTATATTGGTCATCGTATTGAGCAATCAAGTGAAAACTGCCAAACTTACTCTCAATTCTTTACCTATTTAGAAAAACATAAGATTTGTTTCATCAAGGAAACATGACTAATACTTTCGGGACATGCCAAAAACAGGAATTGTGGCCAAGGACAGAGGGGATATATAATGTATTAAAACTAAAAAACCAGGAATCATGGCCAAGGACGGAGGGAGTATATAATTTATTAAAACTAAAAAACCACATGTCTTATAGAATTATGAACGTTTTCAATTATATGCCGATTATAATCATCGCCCGCACACATTTCTTCCCACGATTTTTTCTTCTGCGATTTAGGTTACATTAAATAAATTTTTTAAAAATATCTATTTAATTCTTAAGATATTTAACAATAAATTTAAAAATAACGTTAAATTATTGAAATTTATTTATGTCATGAAATTAAGTACGGAACATATGTAAATTCAAAATTAATAATGAAATTAATTAAACTAAATTAAAATTTATATCCAATCAAATAATTAATATATTAATTCATTAATTCATAATAATAATATACGATAAAGCACGGGTTATAGGCTAGTATATCTAATACAACAACATACCCCTTCCGTGAGTCATTTTAATCCAGGTCATCATCCACATCAGCACCGTTATAACTCCGTCTATTTCCTGCTTTGCTGCTTCATATCTATTATATATCTAAGTAACCCTTCCGAGTTCCACCTCTTAGGTTGTTCACTTGATTTACGTTGATGGCTTCACCAAATGTCCATTCCATTCGACAAAGAGATGAGATGGTGAGGAAAAGAAGAAGTCTCCATACTTCGGAGCGGAAACTTTGCATCAAAATGTGGAGTGGTGCTACGTATTTGATAAAATGTTCAAGTGAATTGAATGTTAATCACTATGAATTACTTTAAATCATGTGTGAAGCATTGTATTGTCAAGTAAATTCTCTCCTGGTGTAGGAATGGAATGTGCATCCACTCTTTGATGATATTGTGCAATAATTTTAATGGGAATTTCCTTGTCCCAAACTCGGCCATACTGGTTTAATTTTGGTGATGATTCTTTATACTTTTGTTGGTTGATCTATTTTTTTCATTTTAGCTTTGTTTATAAAAGTCAATTTTCATATGAGTTAGATTCTGGCTTTTAATTTTACATATTAATTATTTTTTTTTGGGATCCAGGATAATTGCTTATCATTTTGGTTATACAAATGATTTCCGCATACTGAACACAATTATTGGTGTTAGAATTGCATGCTTTAATCTGATTTGTTGGTTTTGAGATTGTTTTGTCAATATTCTTTATTGCTGTTTTACCTGTACTATTTTTACCCAACTCCTTAAACATTGCAGATATTAATTACTTTTTCTTTATAACATTAGAATTGATAAAATATATAAATGTAAAAAGTTTCATACTTTCATGTTTCTAAGTTCAAGCTTGGAGTGAGCGCAAAGGTGTACGACTCCAGTACACTCTGGAGAGTTGTGAAAAAGAATTACAAGCAGGGTGCCACGTTTTAAGGAAAGTAATTTGTCGGATTTGTAGTAAAGTTGGATCAATCACTATCTTCGGAACTAAGGAAAAATATAATCAATTTTTATTCATCGTGTACGCGGACAATGTTTCAAACTTTGCCTTATAAACAAATGAAGAGTGCATGATAAATGGATTTTATATCCACTTGAGCGTTCCATATCGGCTTAAATTGATTGTCTTGGACTCAAGTTTGTTATAGTTTTTATGTGTTTTGTGTAGATGTGCAGACTTGCAAGAATGTCGATTAAGGTGATGCTTCTGTTGTGTTTTAAGGTTAAATTAATTAAAATTCGGATTTTCCAGGACGGTTGCGCAGTCTACACTGTTTTGGCCATATCTGGAGTTCTATAAGTCCGTTTTCAGCGATCTTACTATCCACGCGAAGTTTGGGAGATTTTCTACAACATGGGATAGGTGTTGCACGAGCAGGTTGCATGTGGAGAGATCAGGCAGCACGACAAACAGACTGTTGGGAGCAGGGAAATTACTATTTTGCCCTTTTCAAGTTCTAATTATATTTTGGGCAATTTTTAGTATCTTAATTGAATTCTAATTGTAATAGAAGATAATTTCTTGCTGGGCAAGAAATCTAGAGCCTATTTAAACACATCTTAGTATTGTAATTTGGATCATCAGTTTTATTATTGTATCATAGCTTAGATCTGCAAGGGAGAAAAGGAGAGAAGGATTCAACGCTCGTGACAAGCAACGGATCTAGATCTACTTCATCTTTTGTGTTATTCTGGATTATAGATTTGTTTTCTTAACTCTTCGTTTTAATAATTTTATTGTTTCTTTTATTCATATCTTGTTTTATATCATGTTTTCATCAAATCCCATGACGATGAACGGTTCAATTATGAGCTAATTGTTGTCATGAGATTCTAACGGATTTATTTATGGAGCTTTATTATCTTGATGCTTTAAAGATCTGTGTGTGATGTATATCTGATATCCTCGTATGGTTATGTTTCATGTATTTAGATGCGTAGCTAACATCTAATTTGTTAATCTCTTGTGAAGCGAGAGTGGATCTTGAGATTTAGAACTTGCCATGCTAGCATAGGATAGGTTGATGTTTTAACATCATGATTTGTAGCGTAAATAGAGATATTATGCTTCCCTATGTGATCTTAATAGACAACTTGTTCTTCAACCGTTATGTTTTCAAATCTTATAGAGATATAGGGTCTAAGCATAATTGGTGTCTATTCATCTTCTATCTCTTTTGTGGATGTATGTTTAGTTTGGTATTCGTATACTGAGAAGTAGCGTATACTTGTTTCGTGTTGTCTGATCAGATATCAAAACCATCACGTGCATTGATTAAAGGCGTCAGATCTAAGCAAAGTATTTAATGAAGTTAGGATCCCATGTTTTTCTCATATAAGTAATTCGATTTAATTTCTCGCTAATTAGTTAATTCTTAGTTTGTTAATTTACTTTCTTAGTTTAATTTAGATAATCGAATCTCAATTTGTTATTTGTCTTAGCAGTGAATTATAATCATACATTGTTGCATAGGTACGTCTACTGAATTAAAACCATAACTAGATCTCTGTGGGAACGAACTTGACTTATTCATATATTACTTGTGACCACGTACACTTGCGTGATTTTGTGTTAACAGTGCACATAAGCTGTTTTAACATGAATAAAAAAAGTAGAGTACACTCGCACAAATTTGGTTAAGTGTGTTGTTAATTCTTGACACGTGCTTGATATTATAAAGCTCCAAATGTTATGGTTGGCTGATATGTTTAGCATGACACTTGTGCAGTTGTGCTTATATACCTATATTCTGCAGTTTACGCAACAAAATCACACATACAAAAAGAAAAGTGGGCTTGGATGGTATTATTGATGGCCAAGAACATGATCGCCTTACATAAGTTTTTTATCGGTAGACTCGTGTGGATTTCAGACATTACTAGTGAATACATATCTCAAGTAAAGAAGAGCAGTAATATAACTTGTTTCTGGTGTCAGTGGAAGGTCTCATTAGAAATACAAAAATATGGACCATGTTATGCTTATCGCACAGAGTCCTTTGACAGGGCAAGATACCCATGGAAGTAATTATCTTGATACTATATGCACATTTGCTTTTAATTCAAATATATTAATTCAATATAATGTTATATCTTGTTATTTTTTCTTATATTCTATTCAATATTATTAGCTACCAACGCGTTGAAAGATTTTGGCCAATTATTGACTCTAACCTTTGGTCAGGTCCGTAATCATCACCATATGGCTCTGCTACGCTCAATCGCATCGCTGTTCCAGCATCATCAGATTTTTTTAAGGGCAACTGCACGGGTACTTTTATCCTAACTCGTCACTATTCAATGCTTTTTCTACTATCTTCTGTTTAATTCTTCTGCGATTACATTTCTTATCCCTAGGTTATCTTCCATTTCATTCATAATTTAAAATATTGACATCTGTCCACCATTTTCAAGAGTATATTTTGGTGCCCATAGTCCACAGACTCTCTTTGAAAGTCATCCAGATTAAGCGCGAAAATAAAGTAATGAGATATTTAAGTGCAGAACAACACGTTCGTGTAGTAATGAATTGCATCTACACAGATATACATACTATGTAGCGTAAATTAACAATCGAGTTTATCACAAGTACAAATGGCTGCTTTTGGCTCTTTTGATTGGATTAGGTATATCTTGTAAAAATCTAAAATCCATGTATACTTAAAACTATACTGTTTAAGAACTGCATTTGTGTACTTTTGTTGGTTAATTTATGCATGCTGCTCATTTTTTTCATTTTAGTTTTGTTTTCTAAAATTCAACTTTCATATGATTCTGGCTATCGATTTTACATATATATTTAGTGTTTTTGTTTTGGGATCCAGGACAATTACTTATTATTTGGTTATACAAATTTGTGTTGCAAAAAAAAAAATTTGTTTTTGGGCAGGTCTACCTGTAGAAAATCAAACTAAACTTGAATAAGAGAGCATATTAAGAAGAGGCAGCAAACTCCTACAATAAGATCACCAGATATGAATTCTTAATTTTTGTGATTTTAATGGTCGTAAGGGTTGCTAATAATAGAAAAAAGGGGAACTTCAAGACACGTTCTCCAGATACAAGGTATACCAAGAATTTAAACCTTCTGAGTGTATGTGTTCCAGGCATGTCTGCTGGTTTGACTTGAGGTCATCACTTCAAAATTGAGGTAAACATCACATTAAAAACTAAAAAAAATCATACGATACCACCAAAGGATTAATTGAATTATATATTGATGGTCATTTTCATGGCATAAATTTCTTCTATTTGTCCTTATATTAAGATTGCAACAATTGTTGGCTTTTCTGATTGTTTTGTAATTTTAAAAAAATCACCCCTTAGTAGCAAGGTGTATCAAACAAGTAAGTTTTAAGTTTTATGTTGCTTAAAGGTGAAATTTTTTATTTTCTCAAATGACCTAAACCTATAATCATAATGCATTCACCTGAAATTACAATATAGGGTCAATAGCACTCAACCAACACACTTAAAATGTCTGGTTTGGACCGATATCGAAGCAGCAACTTGTAGCATACATAATTAAGTGCAGTTACCTGGCTTGTGTCATCTAATTTGCAGTAATTTATTTATTTCTTTCCTGCTACTTGTACCAGTTTTGTCTATTTTGTTTGTGTCGCATTAGTCGCCTCTGCATGCCACCTAATCATAACGTTCATTCCTGGAAGTCTGGCACCAAATTGTCAACACGCAATATTATAATATGTGATATATGTTGTGTGTTTATGTGCATGCAGTAATGATCTAATGTGTTGAAACAAGGCTACCTACTTTTAATAAAATGAACCAGTAAGTAATTGTCTGCCACTTTGCCCGAACCCCAGTTACTAATGATATGCATGTGTTTCATTGACTTCAATTCATTAAGACAATAACTTTATGACTTGTTTTACCTCCAGGTGCCAGGCTATTTGTTAGTTCTTCGATAGAGCAGTTAATGGTTCTAACTAACAAGTTTCGTCAGCTGCATCCGTAGAGTGATATATAGTGATTGATACCGAACGTAGTATAAAATGATTATTGATAGTGAAGATTTCGGAAACAAAAAAAGATAAGAGAATTAAGTTACTTGATGATATTAAAGGTCTAGAAAATGAGATATCAAAACCATGAATCGAAATAGCCATTACAGGTGCATGTAAGTTCCCTTTTTCATATAACTATGAGTTTGCTATTATATCTATATTTACCTGAAGGTAAATGAACCTACAAGAAAAAGTGGAGATATTGTGTATCGTGAAATCTTTAGTGACCTATTTTAGAAGCAAAAATGGCTAAGGTTATAAAAAAACTGACCCACAGCAAGCACCTAAGGCGAATTCCAGGGACCTGCCTCCTTCCATGGCTAGACAACATATTTTAAGGCCTACAAAAACTCTTTAGAGTATAGAATGTATTGCTTTGATCTTCCTTCTCTCTGTTAGTGTAGAACCTCTGGCCTATATATCAATTTACTCACATATCATCTGTCAGCTTCAAGTTATAGTATGGCCTATTTGCTCTTTCCTGGTTATAAATCTCTGATCGTGAGAACTTTGAATTATCTTTAATCATTTTCTCTTGGATTTAAAAGTTTACACCGTTCACTATGACATTACACTACACAAGATAATCTAGTGGGGGATTTAGTATTAGATAAGCTTTAACTGGATACACAACTTATGTAGCACCAATCTAAACATGTATGTTGTGTCGTGAAAAAAATGTGTCCTGGATTTTGTATTTTCCTTTCAGGAGCATGGCCAAGTAATCCGGTACGGGGGGAATGTTGCTTAAATATATTGCAGTAAGTTAGGTTCCCAAGCAGCATGTGCACTTCTGTAATGAACACAAATACGTACCAAGAGAATTTCAAGTTAGCACAAGATTTTAATTTTAAGACTTAATTTATCCTTCTTAAATCTTTAGGTTAGTCTTCGCTCATTTTATGGACAAGTGTTTAGGTGAAACGATGTGAGGTGCTTATGTCCCGACCATATTATGGTGTCCCTGATGAATGGATAAAGATATTGGTCACCGAAATCAAATGAACGGGCCTACATTAAATGAAAATCAGAAAAAAGATTGGCGTCTCAGTGGGTCATCTCAAGGTTACTTTGATGCAGGTTGGCTACAGCAAAGTACATTACATTGCAAGAGGAACTTTACCGTATTCATGTCAGGATGGAAATATTTGTTGGCATTGCAAGAGGAACTTTACAGTATTCAGGTCCAGCATGTAAAAATTTGCTGACATCCATTAATGTAAATAAGACCTGTAAGTTCCTTCATCTGCATTATATTATAGAAAGCTTACAAAATATTTGCAGATGGCCATGTGCGATAGCTGCGAGGCAATGTCAATATACATGCCTTGAATATTAAATTAATGCATGTCTTTAGAGTTACTCACTATTTTAGGGGCCTGCATATAGTTTCTAAAGTTGCCTTAGTTTTTAGCATTAACAACATTGTATAGAAAATGGCCTGTCATGGTGGTTGTAAATTTTTATATACTCAATAATTCCGGTATTTCAACATTCCTTCAAAGAAATTAGCACACTGAAAATTATACTTATTTTCAGTTGTATGATTGATATACACCATGAACATATAATCTAATTTTTTTTCCTTCCTAAACACTTATTGTATATACATTTTCATTACAAAGCAACACAAATATATAATAACATAATTTTACTAGCAAACCCGTGCCTTGCACGGATTATAAAGCTAGTTATTTAAAATAAGAAAAAAACCCAACATTTCAAGAAAGTATAAGTACTTATATAATAGGAGATTGACAAAATGTTGATATATTTAGTGACATGGAAATGATATATTAAAAAAAAGTTTATTATCTAAATGGAAGGGTGCTAATATTTACAAGTTTAATGAATTTGAGCTTGAAATTTGTGATTAATAATATAAATTTGGATCAGACATGCCATTTCATCAATTCAAAGTGAATTTATATTTCAACACATCATTGGCCAAGTCAATTTTTCATCCATTCTGTTAATCTATACTATTATATAAAAGCCGAAAGGCTTAATGACCTTTTGGCCCTTCAAGTTTGCACATTTATACCCATAAAGCCCTACAGTTTTAAAGCATTCCTTTTCACCCCTCCAACTTCAAAAATGTACCTTTTTGCCACAAACCGTCGTCTATTCGTTATAAAAGATGACGGTTTTGTGTCAAAAAGGCGACGGTTTTGTGGCTAAAAGGTACATTTCTGAAGTTGGAGGGGCGAAAAGAAACGCTTTAAAACTATAGGGCTTTACGGGTATAACTGTGCAAACTTGAAGGGCCAAAAGGTCATTAAGCCAAGCCGAAATATTAAAAGTTTGGTCAGTCGGTCGATATGGTACCTATTGATTTTACTTATTTACCCTTACTTAAACATTAAAAGTTTGGTCGGTCGGTCGGTCGGTATGGTACCTATTGATTTTACTTATTTACCCTTACTCAAATACAGATAAATTCATCCTACTAAGAGCACTCACAATGGTCTCTTCATCCCTATAAATATATGGATTTTATCAAGTTTTTGTTCAAAACAGAGCTCCATCCGAGACCCCAAAATGGGGAATAGATTTGCAGACAAGTTTTCTTCCCCCATATTTGGGGATTCTTCACTCATTCTGCAAACCTCCCGCATATATTTTATATAATATTAAATCCCTCTCTCTCTCTCCTCATATGAGTATTAAATTATAATTGTAGTTAAAACTGTAAGTGAAAGAGAGAGAAAGAAGTAATATAAAAAAGAATATAGGGATATGGGGATGGAAAATGGGGAATGGGATGTAGAAAACTTTTAATAATTTTGGGGATTTACTATGTTAGGTCCGGAATAACGTAGAAGGGGGGTTGAATACGTTATTTAAAAAATATTTCGATTTTTGATGTGGATATGAGATCAAAAAATACTGAATCAAAATAACACAACTGTGTGGGAAATATCTTTAAATAGATAAAACCCGGAGGTTTGTTACACAATCTAATCCTATGGATCAGCTACAAAATCAAACACTCCTAAGGATAGTTTAGGCACGAGGACCTTCTACCCGACACTTCCTGAAAGCGGACTAAGCCGGCTTTCCTACTAGATGGACTGTCTAGCAGCTTACACAGAGATGATATAAGAGAGAGAAGAGAAAGTTGTGTGTTGAGGTGTGTTTTGAAATGAAATACAGCATGCCTATTTATAGATTATAGAAAGTTACTATGCTGTACTATTTCAACAACCCCCGTGGGCCCCTCCAGCCACTTTTTGAATAGTAGCCGCCATATGAATAGTAGCCACTTTTTGAATAGTAGCCGCCATATGAATAGTAGCCTACATATGAATAGTACTATTCATATGAATAGTGATTTCGGGTACTATTCATATGAATAGTGATTTCGGGTACTATTCATATGAATAGTGATTTCGGTTACTATTCATATTCTCTTCTGTTTATTTTGCTGTTTTAATTCATCTCAGAAAATAATTCAAGTACCAGATTAACTTAATTATTTATTACAAATAATTAATTAATCTGTTACTTAGTTAATTTTAAGAGTAAATTAATCTTTGATAATACCTTGAAATATTATGTCTATCCTTGATTGTCAATAGGCTTTGGCAATTCTTTCTGTGAATTAATGTGTTGATCCTTCTCGTATGTGCTGACACTTAGTGCACTGGTCTGGTTCACAAGTGACTAGCACTGATCTTGATCTTCACACCTTCGTTACATTCCAATTGATTAGCCTGCAGCAATATCTTCAAATAATATAAATGCATGGAATCTTTTGGCCCTTCAACTGAATCATCTGTACATCTTATTCTGTCACTGAGGCTTGATCATGTTAATGAACTTCTTTCAGCGACTTGATCCTTGTCGGTGCCTGTTCTTCAAATTTCACGATCCCTGTATAGAGTTAATATTATTTATCTTTTATCCTAGTTGAGTTATATATGTCCTCTATTACATATTACATTCATTATGCTTTACATACTATTTTTGTTTGGGGATTTACTATTTTTAGTAAGTTTTTGGGGATAGGGATAAGGGGTCGGTTGGGAATGCTCTAACTAATCAATTTTCGTATTCAAGTTAAACATGTTATCTTTTCTATTTTTCAATAAATAAATAATTTCCTTTTTCAGGTAAAATACAACATCTTTTATATTTTGTCTAATTAAAATTTCTACTTTATTAATCAATTTCCTTTTTCAGGTTAAACATATTACCTTTTCTATTTTTCAATAACTAAATAATTTCCTTTTTCAGGTAAAATACAATATTTTTTACATTTTAGCTAACTAAAATTTCTATTTTTTTAAAAAAATACTACGAGCAATTTTGTTTAATAAAATAACATAATTATATTATAATTGTTGTTAACTAATCCATTACCCTTTTTAGCCAAAAACACGTTACCTTTTCTCTTTTCTTTAACTAAAATCTTTTTTTCCAATTATATCATAGACGGTTACCTTTTTCAACCAAAACACATTACATTTTTTCTTTTCTCTTACTAAAATATCTCTTTTTCCAATTATATCACAGGCATTTCTATTTAATTAAAATAAAATAATAATATTATAATACTAATAATTAACCGATTGCCTTTTCAGTTAAAACGTATCATCTTTCCTATTTTTTCTAATTAAATTCCATTTTTTCTAGAATATCACGGGCAACATTGATTTCTCATTTTCTAAAAACAATAAATCAATTTTATTTAGTAAAATAACATAATTAAATTATAATTACTATAAACAAATCAAGAAAGAAGGCCCAAAATTCCTAAATTTTCCCTACCCACTAACCAAAATACCCAAATCTGAAAACACCGACTTTACTACCCACGGGATACGCGACTCCCGTGGGCGTATCCGTGCCTCCTGTAGACGCCAGAAAAAGCAAAGTCTCGCCAGAATTTATAGAGAGCAGAAAAATTGACTTCCAGTTCCTCTCTCCATTCTTTGTATTTGTTTTGGTCTCTTGCATTCAGTAGCAAAGTGACCAAGTTCATTGCAGTTGTAGCGTCTAAACTTTGATCTATCCACCATTCCTGTTTTGTATCCACCCTTGGTGCCAGTAGCAGGTTTTGTTGAGCTTCCTTGGTTATATTTTGGAAATTGACCTTGAGGCTTATATGGCTTGTTCCTCCTGAACCTTATATTCTTGAATTTCCTTGCCATAAAAGCCATCGTTGGATTATCCATTTTCTCCATTTCTTCTAGTGTGTAGAATTCTTCATCTTCAACATCTTCTAGTTGAAGAACAACCTTTTCTTCATCCTCAACCAACTCTTCAATTTTCACAGATGAAAATTGAGGCTGTTGAGCACTTTGTATTTGCTCACTTGCTTGAAAGTATGATGGTCCTTGAGCAACTAGAGCACCAGCCATGTTTGCCATCAATCCCTTGGATCCACTTTGTATGGCTCTCTTTTGATAGTATTCTAGTTCATATGATTTTAGAACTCCATACAATGTTTCAAGGGAGACAGTGTTTAGATCTCTTCCTTCTCTAATGGCTGTAACTCTATGCTCGAGGTGTTCTGGAAGAGTTAGCAGAAACTTGATATTGACTTCCTTCCTTTCATAAAACTTTCCATGAATCTGGAGCTCAGCTATCAGTTTGCTAAACCTTTCAAACATGTGAGTTAGTTCTTCTCCATGTTTGGCCATAAACGCTTCATACTGTGACACCAATTTGCTTTTGATTTTCTCTAACTTCTTCACTTCCTTCACACAACAGCTCTATCTTGTTCCACATATCCCTGACAGAATTGCATACTATTATATTTCCACTCATAGCTTTGTCCAGGGTAAGTGCATCTAGCAGAATGAGCTGTAGGTGATCATCCAGGGCTACCTTCTCCCTTTCTGAGTCATTGTACTCAGTAGGCTTCTTAGCAACCCAATGTGATGGGATTACTACATCATTAACTGTAGCAGCTGGAACTTCCTTTTGAGGAACGAAAGGGCCATTTTCCAGGATAGCTGGGAATAGTGGATTCTGAGCTTTGATAAATAACATGATCTTCTTTTTCCATATGTTGTAGTTTTCTTTATCAAAAGCTGGAATCTTGATATTACTTGACCTTTGAATACTTGCCATTTGGATCTCAAATATGTGTATTAATCTGAATGCTCTGATACCAGTTGTTGGTCCCGGAATGTATTGCAGAAGGGGGGGGTTGAATGCAATACTAATAAATTTCAAAAACTATTTCAACAACATAAATAGAGATTGTAATTTACTAGTAGAAGAAATGCATTTACAAGTTATATCTTGCACAAATGTTTCACAAAATAAATGTTTTATTTATTTTGCAAAGTTTTGCTACAACCTTGAGAACAAAGTAATTCTCAAGCTTCGGTTTCTCTAGAGATTACAGTAATAGAGATACACTTAATTGTGTGATAGAGTGTTCCCTTTTATAGAGTGATAGTTGGATCTTTTTATACTATACTATCACTATCAACATGGGTTGTTGAGTTGCTGTCATATTCCTTTTGTAGCTCATTACACGTTTTATTCCCATGTGATTATCTAATAATTACATACAAAGTAACTTTAGATACTTTCCACATTTGAGCCACCCAGATCTAGCAGTTATCAAATTTATCTTGCTCTAGACTTTACAGGTTGCTCCATGTGATCTCTCGAGCTTCTGTTATAGACTTTCAAGCTTGCTGTAAAGTTTGAATGTTGCAGCATGCCTGCTTCTTTTGAACAAGTACTCTGTCGCTTAATTTGACTTAGAAAATTCCTAAATCAAGTTGATTCTATATGACAGTATGTTTGCCTCAAAGTTTGCTGTCAAAGGATTGTGTTTTGGTTGACAGTATGAATTCCCCACAAAGATTGCTGTCAAGAATTCCAAACTTGCTGTCGCAAACTATATATGAAAATTGCTGTCATCAGAATCTCCGCCAATGTTGCTGTCAAGTTAAAACTTGCTGTCGACTCAATGAAACTTGCTGTCGACCTAGGCAACATGCTGTTTCCTTGTAACCTTACTGTCAATGTTTTGACAGTAACTTTTATTTCTGCTATCGAACTTTTGTATTTCTTGAGGCTTGAACATAATCGAACTTCTTCCAAGAATTACAATCATTACATGACAATACTTATTTAAATACAAGAAATACATTTCTGGCTACGACAGTATGTTCTACTTAGTTAAACTAAGTATTCCAATGAATCTAGTTAAGCTATCTGATCTATCACCCATAAATCCCAACAACTATAAACTAATCAATTACCTTTTTCACCTAGAACATGTTATCTTTTTAATTTTCTCAAACTAAATTCTCTCTTTTTCCAGTCATATCACATTCTATTTAATAAAATAAAATAATAATTTTATAATTACTAACAAATTATCAATTACCTTTTTCAGCTAAAACCTAACATATTTCTATATTTTTTTAAACTAAAATCACTCCTTTTCTAGAAATATCACGGATAACATTGATATAAATATTATCAAATCATCTCATATAAAAATTTAAGCCTCAAAAATTCATGTTTTAAAAAAATTAATTTTAAGTAATGAAAAAAATTCATATAATATTAAAAAAAATCTGTGCATCATACGAGTTTTAAGCTAGTAATGTTACTGACAATTATGTAAATACATGTTTTTATTAATTCAATGAATTAACCATAAATTTTTTTAAACTTGATGGTTCAATTACAAACTAGCATGAAAGCCCGTGCAAGGCACGGGCCATATTTTAATTCATATAACATTTTTTTAATTTTGCGATAAAATCCATTGTATCTTCTTGTTAGTCTATTTTACCTTTCACGTGCAACGGTCTACCGATTCAGTAGTTATAATCATTCTAAATTCAAATTATTAGCACACTCTAAATTTCGAGATTCATATTTATAGTGGTACTTGTTTAATGCGAGAAGAATAACCGACAAAAGTGGTATATTAGAGTTAATTATCAGCTATCAAATATTTCCACGATAACAGTGTTTTTAGTAGAATCCTAAAAGGATCACCACGACAACAATTATCCTAAAAGGATCACCACGACAACAATTTTTTAACTACTTTCAATTTTAGCCACAACATATTTTAAATATCTATTTTCTCTTCTACCTATATGTTTACCTTATATCTACACAATTTATTACTGATCAGGTAGCCTACCTCACATCTCTCCAATTTATTACTGATCAGGTACCTTCTCACTTCGGTCTCTTTCCGACCACTATCATGCCACCTCGCTATACCTCTCAGATCCGTTCATTCCTTCAACCACATCATATATGCACATTCTTTTTGCCACACCACCTCTCTTTCGTCTTTAACAACCTCAAGTTTATTCATCCTTCCTCTCTTCGATCATCTCTCATTCTTCTTTACAACCTCTCAGCGACCTCCATTTTCATATTTTTATATAAAATTATTGTTGTGGTTACGAGCTTAATATGTATTATGATAATAAAATAGTTAATTGCCATACCTCTCACACATTAAACATGTATACATTTTTCAAATGTTATTGTGATAACATTATATCTTTTGAATTTAAATCAAACTCATCTAACATTTGTCAACAATTTGGATTAACGTATTATCATCAACTATTTAGTTGTATTACCGTTTGTTCTTAAGTTGCTAAAAAAATTGATGTACCTATTCTTTTGTTGGCATTTAGTTGAGTGTATTTCGTATCTAGATGTCCAAATTTGATACTAAATGAATTCTTGTTGTTTGAGAATGGGCATCGGGTCAATTCAAGGTCAGGGAGTGCTATATCCATCCTGATCCCCGAATCCAAACAAAATCGTTAAACCTGTTCCGGTTCATGGACGAGAATTATTTCGCTCCCGATTCCTACCTCAAAAAGAAAATATGTATCCCCGCGAGAAATCATGAATTTCAATATTTTTAATTAAAATTTCGAACTTATTTTTAATTAAAATTTTGAACCTAATCGTTGAACCCGTATCGATCCCAAAATGGGAATTATTTTCCTCCATGATTCCTACCCCGAACGGGGAACGAGGATCCCCACGAAAATTTGGAGATTCTTATTTTTTTTTAATTAAAATTTATACATTCTCTAATATATTGGATAATCAAATTATTTTAATAAATCATTATAGATTTATTATTATATTATAAATAGCGATTTTAATAAAAGATGAAAAATATTATTAAAATTATATTATATTTATGACATGTTAAATTTATAAAAAAAAATTGAATCTTTGAATTACATTTATTCTTAATAATCTACAATATATATTTAAAAATTTATTTTTCTTAAATATGATAATCGACTGGGGAACGGGAATTGGGGATTTAGAGTTCATTTGTTAATGGCTGAATCAAAGAATATGAACGGAACCATTCATGTGATTGCCGTTCAAATTGTTTGTTAATTATTTAGAAATCTGGATGGTGCTGGACGACTCCCACATTCCTCTAGACGACACCATCCTTAGAATTCCAACTAAACCATTCAAATCTCTTTGTTGTATGCATCAATGATTATTGAATATTAGGTATGTATATTATATCTCTATTCTATTCAATATGATTAACTAATTTTAAAATTATATAATTTATGTCAAGCTAACTTTTTGGCAATCGTATTTCGTAGACACGTTTTTTCTAACATAAGGATATTAAAATAATTCAAAAAATACATAATAAAAAAATAATGAATTTTTACCAAAAATACCATTTTTATCTATTTTTTTTATACTTCTACCATATTCTTAAAATATTTACAAAAATACATTTTCCAAATTTTTTTTTTTTGCAAAAATACCATCTTATCAGGTTGCATATACGGCTGCACAAAGTTTTCATAGAGTTGCGGTTGCAAACAATTGTATTTAGTTGATTTGGTTGTAGACCGTATTTTTGCAAAAAAGTTGGTATTTTTGCAAATAAGTTGGTATTTTTGCAATATATATATATATATATATATATTTTTTTTTTAAAAAAGGTACTTTTGCAAAAAAAAATAATCCGAACTTGGGTATATATCGAAAAAGCCTAAAAAAATAATTCATCTTACTTTTAAAATTTATTATTGCTCAAAATATTTTAATTATTCGGAAAATATGTTTAGCAAAGAACTCAAATAGTTTGTCATTCAGAAACTTTTTAATTTTATCAAACAACAACTTTCGTTCAGAATTCAGATTATTCAACCATTCAGATAATCAATGGTTCAAAAAGTGATATTCAGATTTAACAAATGACCCCTTAGCCGGGATGTTTTATTCCCTCAGCTCGTTCTCATCCCCAAATTTTTATTTTATAACATTCATGTTTCACGTCCAAACCCGAAAAATTTCCCGAATCTCCAAATGGGAAAGGGAAAATTTCTCGAATCTCTAAACTGGAAAGGGATTAGATCGGGGTCGGGCAGACCGGGAGAAATGCTCATCTATAAATATTGTCATTCATGTACCATTTGAATTTGTATAGTATATATTGAAAGTTCTATAATAAATACACGTACATTCAGTCTATTTATTCAGTTAAAAATATCTTACATGTTCTTATCATTTTAATAAATTTTATCCCGAATAAATTTGAAAATAGATATTAAAGCGAATGTAGCAAGTGGATTGCTTGCGTATGCAATTATTGATTTTAAAAAGTGTATCATTAAGTATTCTAGCTTAGCGGTATTAATATATGCAGACATAAGAATATTGTTATTATTAAAGGAAATGTAGCAAGTGGATTGTTTGTGTATGCAATAAATAATTTTAAGAAGTGTATACTAAAGTGTTCTAGTGTAGTGGTAATAATGTGGACAAAAGAAATTGGTACATGGAGGTCATGGGTTTATTTCCATTGAAATCATTTTTTTTAACATTAACATGATGCAGGGATATTTTAGTAAATTACTAAATGGGTGAAAAGGCCATGTTGGCCTATAATATATATAAAGGATATGAATTATTATTTTATTTTCTTTTAAAATTTTAATTTTTTTCGGTGTAGTTACATATTGCACTCTAATCTAATTACATATTTTATCTAATTATTTTAAAATTTTATTTTCTCGGCCTACTCATATACTTTAATGGATGTCAATCAAAATATCTTGTTTAATGTATATGTAGTTATGTGAAATATTATATAAATATTAACAAAATCTATGTTATTCACTTTATTTTTTTTCGCATAAATCGAACCATAAATATTTTTTTTATATTTTTTTTAAAATAGAGATAGTGAGGATGTTATTCATGAATGTGGTTAATGATTTGAAGATATGTATCAGAAGTTGAGCTAGTTTAATGGTTGTGGGTGTGAATAAATTTTAAAATAGATATAGTGAGGAGGTTATTCATGAATGTCATTTATGATTTAAAAATATGTATCAAAAGTTGAGTTGGTGCAATGGTTGTGGGGTGAGTATAAACTATTATGCACAATGGGGTCATGGGTTCAATTCCCATTAAAAACAAGTTTTTTAACATTATTTTAATTTGAAGGGCATAAAAGTAAATTATTAAATAGGATGAAAATGCATGTTCCCCTATAATAGATATAATAGATAGATTGGAGCTAAATTCAGTTATTTTCTAGCCATTTAATCCAATATTAACCATAAAACAAGGCAAAAATCAAAAAAAGAAAAAAACAACAGCAAGTCAATTATTTTGATTTCAACTTGTCAGCCAAGGTTCCCCGTTCGAATCCCCACGCCGGCGGCCGGTCCCTAAAAATAATTTCTCAACACAAACTATTCCAACTCAATTCCAGATCCAACACACACACACACACACACTAATTTTTAACATAATGGAATTAGGACGTTACTCACTAGACCTAAAACAAAGCCCTAGAAAATCAACCTCTGATGCTTCAACTCATAGCCTCTCCGCCATCCTCAACAACCCCACCGACGCCACGTGGACTAGTTGGTTCTCTTCCTCCGCCGTTTCCCCACCCGAATTCACCGCTATCTACACGACCCGACCCGGATCCGAAGTGACCCGACCCGAATTCAAACCCTATGTTTCTTCAATTAAAGAGCAATTCAACAAGTTTCAGGACATAAGGACGCATAGTAGTAGAGAGAATGGGGCGGAATTGGGGTATAGTGGGGGGGAGGGTGAGGCGTTGGTTGCGTGTTTACGAGAAGTGCCTGCATTGTTTTTTACGGAGGATTTTGAGTTGGAGGATGGGGGGACGTTTCGTGCTGCGTGTCCGTTTTCGAGTGCGGGGGAGAATTTGGGAGTGGAGGAGAAATTGTCGCATTATTTGGATACAGTGGAGGTTCATTTAGTTAAGGAGATTGCGTTGCGGTCGAATTCGTTTTTCGAGGCACAAGGAGAGTTGGAAGGGTTGAATTTGAGGATTTTGGAAGGGTGTAGTAGGATTAGGGAATTGAAGGAGACTATTAGGGTTTTGGATTCCGATTTGGTTGATTCGGCGAGACAAATTAAGGAGCTTAGTTCGAATAGAAGTAATATGCTGGTTTTGCAGCAGAAGTTGCGGTTGATTTTGAATGTTAATCATGCTTTATCTGCTCTTAAATTGGTGAGTTGCTTTGTCTCAACTTCTTAATTGTTTGTTTTTAGCTAGATATTACTTTACGATAATGGATTAGTAGTTTAGTACAGTAATTAAATAGCTACAACATTACTCATGAACTAAGCTAATAGAGGTTGCCGACCATTGACATGTCATCACATATATTATTTTTTTAATTTCTCTCTTATCCATATCACTATTGGCAACTTGTGTTCAAAATTTGCTCCAATAGTTGGCAATCTCCAAAATTGCCAATATGGTCCACTACTTAAATTAAAGAAATGATATAACAAGGATAACACTGTTAAAATGGGTATTTTGTTAAAATGGGTATTTGTACTTTTGGACAACTATATGTGTTTTCAGTTGTTTGGACAACTATATGCGTTTTCAGTTGTTTGGACAACTTTTGACAATTATGGTTGGCAACCTCAATAATTTGGCAACCGAGAGTGCTAATGTTACATCAACATTGGCAACTCCTATTGAAGATGATCTAATGATGGAACTTACATATATTTTGATGTTGATTAATCCATTTGAGTGTTGATTAACCCATATGAGTGTAGATGAAATTTTGAATTTAGTACGTGAATCCGAACGACAAATTAGAATATTTGTTGTATTTATTTTTTATTTTTTGTTTGATATATATTTATTTGTAATCTATTTAAAAGTTTTATTTATGTATTAGTAAGATTATTTTAGATTATGGTAGAGAATAAGAAAAAGATTTGTTCATAAAGAAGGTTTTACTTGATGGTTAAGTTTTAAGTTTTAGGGAGTTACTCCTTATTAGGGGATGTAATCTTCTATTATAAGAAGACTTAGATTATTATTGAATTGAGAAAATGGGTTGCGATCTTGACAACCTCTTATATTCTTTGGTTGAAAAATTCGGGGGGAGTGGTTCTTCTACGTTATGGTACAACACAATTTAAGATTACAAAATTTGGAGAATAAAGTTCAAGATTTTATTTGGTAGATGCAAAATGTGCGAACAAAACTCAAAGTTATTATGGATAAATATGGTTTATGACATTATCCATGTGAGACTTCCATCCCCCTCTCAACATCAACCTAGTGGATGAGTTTTTTTCAAAGTCGAGGAGATCAATACGGAATGACAAATTAGAATATTAGTTTGCATCATTTCATATTATTAGTTAAAAATAGATTTTTATCATTATTAACTCTAAAGTTACATATTATATATATTGGGATTAATATTCTAGATTATGGTAGAGAACAAGATATGATATGTGTTCTTTATAAATTAGATTTTACTTGATGGTTATGTTTAGGGAGTCACTTGTGTATAAGATTGTAATCTATTATTATACCAAGACTTTGGTTATTATTGAAATTGAGAATTGTTTCCTTTTGTTATGGGTTGTGATTCTTACAAACTCTTTGTTTCTATGTGATTGGGAAATCCGTGGCTCTTCTGTGGTTAGGTCACATTAGTCTTGTGAGTTTAATCCATGTTACCTATTTTTTTACTTGTTTAAGACGAAAATTGTTAACTCGTATGATTTTAGGCAAAATCCTCAACTCATATGACTTTAGACAAAAATCGTTTAGTACTCTTAAGCCTCTAATTTACATGCAATTTGTTCATTATGTTGAGAATTATTGACCAATTGGTTATTGAAGCGAAATGAACTTGCATGTGTATTGTATTATAAAATTTTAAAATTATTTTATGGGAATTAAATAATTATTGGAAAAAAATTATTTTTTATGCATATTTGTGGAAGAAATATTAAAGTTTAAACTTATTTAATTATTTACTATTGGCATAGGAACGTAATTAACCACCCGTGAAACACCTTAACTTCATATTTACAAATTAGGAAAATTCTTAACGGTACACTCATAAAATTGGCTTTTCTCGATGGTACGCAAAATGTTTTTCACTTCTCGTACCATCATAGTACTAACTCGTTCCCAACCATACCATTTCTGTCGACAAATGTTAGTCAAACATTTATTCATGCAATTATGACCATATAAAAACATGGGAAATTCTCAATGGTACACTCATAAAATTGGCTTTTCTGGATGGTTTTTTAACTTCTCAGTGGTACCATCGTAGTATTAACTCGTTCCCAACCATACCATTTCCGTCAACAAGCATTAGTCAAAGGTTTATTCATGACCATATAAGCAACTAAAAATGACAAAACTAACAGCCAAATTAGAGTAATAACAATGTCATAATATATATAGAATCAGTCTAGTATAAAACCGTCCATAAACATCCAATGTACTGATATTGTGGCATCATACCAAAAAAATACCAATTGTTGCTACAATTTCATACCAAAACAATACTAATTGTGACAACAATTTCATATCAGAGTGTATATAATAAAGTTCATCAAAAAGTCAATCTAAACCTAAATTATGAACTGACTAAACTTGTGTTTGAGACTGAGATGCAGCAAATTGTGAGATTGATTTCAGAAGCTTGTGATGCATTCTTCCCTCTCTTCACATTTTTTCCTTTTTTGCTTCACTTATGGAGGTATCATCGAGATCATCTAAAGCAGGGAGGTCTTCATGTACTAACGTTTGTTGACAAAAGTGGTATGGTTGGGAACAAGTTAATACTACGATGGTACTACTGAGAAGTCAAAAACATTTTGCGTACCATCGAGAAAAGTCAATTTTATGAGTGTACCATTGAGAATTTCCCTTGTTTTTATATGGTCATAATTGCATGAATAAACGTTTGACTAACGTTTGTTGACGGAAATGGTATGGTCGGGAACGAGTTAATACTACGATGGTACCACTAGGAAGTCAAAAACACTTTGCGTAAACCATCGAGAAAAGCCAATTCTACGAGTGTACCATTGAGAATTTCCCTACAAATTATAATCATTTTATTATCAAAATTGGGATGAGTTCTATTCATTTAACTTAAGGAGCATGCCGAATTTGTTCGTGGAGTCGAAAATAAAGCTGAAAATAATATTGAAGCGGAGCCACAAGTGGTGCATGATGAGTTCGTTTGTGGAAAAAGAACTCAAGATAAAGTGGATTTGGTTGAGCATATCAATTTTGTTATTCCAAAACGGTTTTATTAAGTCAAAAGCGATGATAATCTCATTTCAACTTAATTAGAGGATTGTGGATTCTTCTTCACTATAAAACTCGTGGTCGAGTTTTTCTTAAAGAGAGGAGAATGAAGTGGAACAAGGAAGTAAAAAATTAATTTGTATATAGTTTATGTTATTATTTAGGAAAACAATTGATTAGGTATTTTAGTTATATTATATATGAAGGAACATTATAGGTTATAGTAGTAAAATAAAATAAAGGATTTGTTTCCTTCATTTAATTATGGTAGTATATATATAAGTATTTAGTTTCCCAATAATAGTTATATATATAATCTCCTGTAATCTTTCATTATGAAATAGAGTTGAATCATATGAATTAAATCTGAGGATTTTTGTATGTTTTGCTGATTCTCTGCTGAGATAGGCCATTAACCCAATTTTTTACCCCTTCCCAACTCTTGTCCTACATAAAAGACCTTTTTAACATTTTTTAGGACATCCATGCTGGTCCTGACTTTTAATATTTCGAAGTAGCCCAAAGAGACAATAAAAAAAAGCAGGCTTTGTTAGCCCTTTGAGTTCTCTAGAATTATATATGATTATGTTACTTATCTTTATGTCTTTCACAATAAAAAAATGAAACTTTTGTTTTAAGAGTTAAATTTTAATGGGATATTCCAAATGGTACCACTATACAATTGGCTTTTCCATTTGGTACCATCCAACATTTTTGACTTCAAGTGGTACCACTGTACTTTTGGCTTCATCCATTTTATACCATTCGGTCAAACAAACGTTAATCAGACGTTAGATTATTATTAATGGTACCACTATACAATTGGTTTTTCCATATGGTACCATTCAATATTTTTGACTTCTACGTGGTACCATTTTTCTCTAACTAAAATCACTTTTCTCTTGGAATTTTCACAACTTATCTATATGTTTTGTCTGTAATAAGTCATTGATTCTCTAACTATCACTATTTCTGATAAGTAATCAAGTCATTCATTAGACTCGGATCCAATTGTCCAATAATAATAAACTTTGATCAATAGTTCAAAATATTAAATTAATACATAATATATAGAATCAACCTGTATGAACATATACATATATAATGTGTGCTCAGATCTGTCCAGGAGCTTCCGGAGGGTTTACTTTGATCGATAAAAGCGTTGAAAGAAACTAAATAATTTGAACTACATAGTTTATTATGATAAGACAATTGAATACGAGACTAATTAATGACTTGGATGCTGATCAGAAAAAGTGAGTGAATGAATGACTTATTGTAGAGTAAAATTTGTAGATAAATTGTGAAATTCAGAGGAAAATTTGACCTAAGTGAGAGAAAAATGGTACCACGTAGAAGTCAAAAATATTGAATGGTACCATATGGAAAAAACAATTGTATAGTGGTCCCATTAAGAATAATCTAACGTCTGACTAACGTTTGCTTGACAGAATGGTATAAAATGGATGAAGCCAAAAGTACAGTGGTACCACTTGGAAGTCAAAAATGTTGGATGGTACCAAATGGAAAAACCAATTGTACAGTGGTACCATTTGGAATATCCCAATTTTAATTGTAAAAGTAGTGTTTAGGTTTATGATATATATAAAGTCGGTTTTGTAAGGTATTTATTTTGTAATTAGAAGGATTATCGTCAAGTAATTTCTAAATTTGAAGATTATTTTGTGGATTCTCAGCAGATATGGTACTTATTTTGTAAACTTGTTTGCAGCTCATTGCATCAGCAGATTGTGCTGGAGCTTTGGACATCACTGATGATTTGCAGCAATTACTGGTATTTCACAAATAAGAATCTTTTGTATTGCTTATCTTCCAGTGATTTCTACTCTGTACCGCCATGTAATGTTCTAGTTTCACTAGTTTTCTCTAATTTTAGGGGACCAGAAGATGAATCATTCTAGTCTTTTCAACTATATCAGCAAGAAGTACACTTTTATTATTTTATTTTTAAGAAACTAAACTATAATGATTAAAATATAAATGAGAGGATACTATGGCAGCATGCGCCGAATGTAGCTAACATATAGCGAGTGGTGTCAAACAACCCCACTCAACTCTTTATGTATAAATGTTTTATATTGAAAATATTATTCAAAATCTTTACATTAAATTAATATTTTGACCCCACTAAAATAAAGTTTATACACCAAATTTTAAATTTATTGAAAATTTTCAAATCTTGACCCCACTAAATTAAAAGGGATATTCCAAATGGTACCACTGTACAATTGGCTTTTCCATTTGGTACCATCCAACATTTTTAACTTCCAAGTGGTACCACTGTACTTTTGGCTTCATCCATTTTATACCATTCTGTCAAGCAAACGTTAGTGAGACATTAGACTATTCTTAATGGTACCACTATACAATTGGTTTTTCCGTATGGTACCATTCAATATTTTCGACTTCTATGTGGTACCATTTTTCTCACACTTAGGTCAAATTTTCCTCTGAATTTCACAATTTATCTATATATTTATACTCTATAATAAGTCATTGATTCTCCCACTAGCACACATTATATATGTATATGTTCATACGGGTTGATTCTATATATTATATATTAATATAATATTTTGAACTATTGATCAAAGTTTATTATGATTGGACAATTGGATCCGAGTCTAATGAATGACTTGATTGTTTATCAGAAGTAGTGATAGTTAGAGAATCAATGACTTATTACAGACAAAGCATATAGATAAGTTGTGAAAATTCCAAGAAAAAATTGATTTTAGTGAGAAAAATGGTACCACGTAGAAATAAAAAATATTGAATGGAACTATGTGAAAAAACCAATTGTATAGTGGTACCGTTAAGAATAATCTAACGTCTGATTAACGTTTGCTTGACAGAATGGTATAAAATAGATGAAGCCAAAAGTACAGTGGTACCACTTGCAAGTCAAAAATGTTGGATGGTACCAAATGGAAAAGTCAATTGTACAGTGGTACCATTTGGAATATCCCAAATTAAAATTCTGGCTACGCTGCTAGCCATGAAATGCATTTTTCTCATTCCCGAGGATGTTATATTGTTACTCAATATCTAAACTGAATGCACTAATTACTGAATTTACGTATTGATTGATGTAAAACATTAGAATTTAGAATCCCCTGTACCCCTATATTATCGCCTATCATGTTTGTAGGATGGGGACGAGCTGACTGGTCTTCACTGTTTTCGTCACCTTGGGCATCTTGTAAATGGTGCAATCGATTCGATAAACAGGTTACTTAATTCATACTTCTCATTATATATATTCTTAATTGTTTGATATTTATTTTCTTGATCTCGTCATTGTAAATCAGTGTCTAATTGTCTTCTATCTTATATGTGCTTTTGGTCTTGCTGTGAAATCTTATTTTTTTCAGAAATGTTGATGGCAGTCTCTTGTAGATTTATTTGTAAAATGTGGTACAAAACTAAAATTTTAGAAACTTAGTAGACAGTGCTGGTGATTATCGATTTCCCTTTCCAAAAAATTGGTACCTACTTCAAAGTCGTAGGTAAAATTTAAGATATCTGTCCAGTACCACAACTGCATATCAGTGAAAGACATGTATTTATTCTGGATCGATGATTTTAACCTAGGCATACGTAGACATATGTATCTTTATAAAGTTTAGAACTGTGTAAATATACTGTATACTGGTTTGCTGATTGGTTTGATGACTTGTCAAATTCATTCTTGTAGCATTCTTTCGGCAGAATTTATGCGTACATCCATACAAGATACTCGAGATACAGATGCTGTGATATTATTGAAATCAAAAAGAAGGGCAAGATCGCTCGCAAACGGGAATGATGATGAGGTAAGAGTAGTGAGTTATGATTTGCGAGTACTGTTACTTTGAAATCCTTTTAAACATTTTTTTTGTCGTTTATATCTGTTCCTTGTCGTTTTTAAACACATGATGCATGAAAAACATAAACTGATTTTCAAAAACACTAAGAAAATGGGTTAAATGGCTAATTCGTCACAGTATTATATAAAAACTTTCATTTGAGTCATCATCCCAAAAAAGTTTACAAATGCATTATAAAACTTCCATTAACTTGCAATTACATCACCGAACTTCAAAAAACTTGCACAACCGTTAAAATGCGTTGACTATTAACGAAGAGCCGTTAAGTTATGTGATGAGGAATAGAAGTGGAAGTAAAATAAAGTTTTTATACACTTTATTTATATCTAGTATTCAGAAAATATATTATAGGTATTAGTTAAATGAGTTCTAAATATCTACTTTCTCAATAATAATAATTAGTTCAATTGTTTATGGACTTTAGTGAGAAAGTAGAAATTAGAACTCATTTAACTAATACCTATAATATATTTTTTGAATACTAGATATAAATAAAGTCTATAAAAACTCTATTTTACTTCCACATTAGCTGTGAAGTGGTCGCCATGTCAGCAACCACGTCAGTACTTCAATTTCTGAAGCTAATTGATCATTAAACTCTCGGAAAACTTTCAAATGGGTGGGGAAAAAGAATGATTTTTGAAAAAATTATATTTTTTTTTAAAAAAAAGGATTGTTATTTTTAATTTAATTAAATTGTAATAATACAAAAATAAAAAATATTCAATAATAGTGAGTATATTTGCTCCCATTTACCCATTTACAAGCATATGAATTAAATGGGTATGCGTATGTTCCATTTTATTTTTTTTAAAATTATAATAACTAAAAAAATTTGAAGAAAATTTATCATAAGTCGGGATTCGTTGATTGTGGACTTTTCGAAAAGATTTTATTTGTTCTCTACAAGTTTCTTGCTTTAATTTTGTCCAAAAAATATCGTTTAGAGGGTCAAAAAAGTTTGAAAAGAAATCTAAGTCTTTTCTAAAAAAATCGATTGTAGCAATTTATAAGCATATATAGGTACAATTTTAAATTAATTTAAAGTGTAATCATTCAAAAAAAGACAAACATTTTAAAAATTTACACTTCTGATAAGATTAATCGATGTCGAAAAAAATACGATTGAAAAATGTGCTATTTGATGAATATTCATTTTTATTTGTATCAATTGAAAATTATATGTATTAAATGAGTAATTTTTATGTTAAATTTCACTGAATTGTAAACATTTTGGTAAAATTAAAATTAGCTGATGACCTGATTGAAACTAATAAAAAGTTGAGTGATGAATTCGCTAAGAAAATTAGCCATTTAACCCCTAAGAAAATTGGTTTAAGTGGATTAATTGTGTAATGTTCACTTCCGCGAAGATTCTTAATCGCCACAAATGATACCAGATCACAAGTTAACCCATAATTAAGAGAAATTTTTCAACATTCCAGTAGTCAATTTTATATGCTAATGTACAGAAGGATGATTACAATACTTACACAGGACTCTCGAACCCTGATGAAATTATCTTAAGACTTAGAACCGAGGTCTCCCACCACTTCCTCAAAGTGATGTTTAGTGGTAGTATTAGTGTCTTCAATTTGCTTTAGTTCAAAGTGTTTATGAGCCTTGAGTCATTTAGATAATTTTGTTTCGAATTATGAGCCCTATGTCAGTATTGTAATGCTCCACATACTTATTAGCTATTGGAACTGATTATGAAATTCATCAAATTCTCGTAACTAGGTATACTCAAGTTATTTGGATATCTTCACCCGTGTTCCCGTTACCAAGTTTATTTAAAATGCTGCTATGAATTTTCTGATCCTTAAAAGAGGGGTAAAATTTTTAATCATGTTATATATATATATCTTATATGAATTATTGTTGCACAAATATGTAAATCACCGATTCTTCAAGTTTTTATAAGTATTGTGGCTTAAATGCACGTTATGTAAGCAATGTTTTAGGTTGTAGCAGTAAATGTAACATACCCCGCCCCACTTTGAAACATGTGCGCACTTTGTTCAGAATATATAAGATTTAAACTCCAACTACTAAGTGCACCAGTGCACCCCTAAGTAAGGATATTTGGGAGCCACAGTTGATTTTGTGGAATGCCTAAGTTGCATTTGGCCAGTGGACTCAAGCTTATTTAGAATCCTTATTCAGGATAGACCCATTTACGATTTCGGCGCGGGATTCGGCCTGGGTGGCACCTGTCATTCTATCAGTAATGGTCTTGACTCTTGTACGTAAATTTTTAATTCTCTGTTTGATTTCTAAGGTAGTAAAATGTTTTGGAGTAATTCTATATTAATTTGTTGCGAAGGGAGTAAGAAACAGTGTTGTGATATGTGATTCTCGGTAAGTGCCAGTACAGTTTTTTTGTCTTATTTGTATAATATTGTCAGGATATGCCCTGTGTTAGCCTATATTAATAATAATAGTAAGGGAAGGGTACTTTAGTCTTTTTCAGTTGTATTAGTAGAAGTATTATAAATAGATGCAAGTTGTTACATTTTCTGTTATGATGAATTTGAATATATGAAAAGGAATGTTATTCCACCAATCTCTCTCTCTCTCCTAGGTCTCTCTCTAAACTGTTATCTTCTTCTGCAAGATACTTTCTGATCTGCTTCTTCTCTACATTTCTGAGTTCTTATCTCTGATTCTATCTCTATTCTGTCTAATATCTCTCTATCCTAGCTTAGTCTAGCTGCTATTTCTCTCTAAATACATAAAAAACACCAAAACAGTTACAAAACAGTGCCAGGATTCACTAGAACCTGACAAATATTCTCCTTGTTAGTGTTTGCTCAATTTTGGCATCAAGACCAGATGAAAAGATTACAAATTTTGAGTGAATTTATGTGGAAATTAAGATTATGGATGGATTAATGTTCTACATTATACGAACAAAATCCTGAATGTCATCTTACTATTACTAGCTTAAAACCCGTGCAATGCACGGATTTTTTTTAATATTTTATAATTTTTATTAATTTGTACTGATAATTTTAAAATACGAAATTTGTAGTTTTAAAATTTTTATGTGATATGATTTAATTATAATAGTTATATATATGGTGCCCATGATATTTTCAGAAAAAGAGGGATTTTATTTAGAAAATATAGAAAAGATAATTGATTAAGATAATCGATAAGTTATTAGTACTTACATTATTTTATTAAATTAAAAAGGTAACGTATTTGAGCTAAAAAGGAAATAAGTTTGGTATTATTAATTATAATATTATTATTGTATAATATTAAATAGAAGTGTTCGAACTGTGTTTAAAAAGAAGAGAAATTTGAGTTAAAAAAAATATAAAAGAAAGTGTAAAGGAAATTGATTAGTTAGTGAAAAAATATAAAAGGTAACATGCTTTACATAAAAAGAAAATTGATTAGTTATTTATAATTATATTTTTTTTTATATCTTTCAATATTTTGGCTTTAATATAGTAGTATAGATAGATATATGTAAGGGTATTTAGGTAAAAGTAGACTAATATATAAGTAGGGGTAATTAAGTAAAAACACGAAGTACCAAAGAATAGGTACCAAAACTTTTAATGTTTCGGCTATTATAATATAGTATAGATAAGTGATATCTGATATACGGATACCTTTGGTTAGTAATCCTTTGCTTTGGTATAGTGGTCACCTCACCCTTGTTTATCAAGTGGTAGAGGGTTCAAGCTTCCTTAGAGCATCTCCAACAAGCTCCTAAATCAGATGTTAAAGTTAAAAATTGAGGAAATCATGAAAACTAAAGCTCCAACAGGCTCTTAAACCATCCTCAAAATTTAAAAAGACGGCTGACCCTCTCTACATTTAGGACTCTCTCTCCTCTCTCTCCTCTATTTTTTATTAATAGATTTGTTTGTCACCCGCCACTATAGCCTCTACTACTCCATGTTTTCTATTATGTACCGTGACTTGAAGTCACGGGTCTGGTAACTTGAAGTTATGATAGTATGAGGCTGGGAAAGAGAACCTCTAGTGTTTAAGATTTTCTTATTATGCCTCTGTGAGTGCCCAATATAGTATAGCGATAACATCACCTCTGTAACTTTTCAGTAATATCCTCTTGCTTTGGGGCCGTCTGAGTTCCCCGTGACTTGAAGTTACGGTGGTCTCTTATTTTTTTTTCTTACAGATGGATCCAAATTTTTTTTTTTTAAAAAAAATCATGTTAGTCCAAATTTATTAATAGTGAAATAAATTAAAACTCGATGCAGTACCGTGTTAATAGTATCGTGTTAATAGTGATATCGTATTGATAATAAAATATATCAATACAGAAAGTATGTATAGATATAGTTAATTAGTAAAAAAATGAATAAGAAGTTAAGTTGAGGAGTATTGTTGGAGAAAAACCAGGATTTTATGTCCTAAATATTTAAGAGGTAATTTAATAATATTATTTGTAGGGAGAATGGAAGGAGGCTGTTGGAGTTGCTCTTAGAGGCCAAAAAAAAGGAGTGTACCACCCAAAGTAACTAATGAAGCTTACTTGATGCAGGTTGAATTTGACAGAGGAGAAGACTCCAACATTCGAGATCAGCTACTTCCAGTTATTATTGGATTGCTTCGAACTGTGAGTATAATCTGCAACTTTTACATTTTAAATGTTCTAGTCAGGTGGCCGGACTTTTTTTACCAAAGGCATCATCCTTTTAGTGTGGAAGATTTGTGATGAGAAATTGGAAAAAAATTCTATTGATGAGCGAAAACACCCCCTTCACCCTGTCTTGGACATATATTGCATGCAGGACACTTTTGTTCTGCACAATTCTCTGTAAATTTTCCTTTCATTCTTTCAATGAGAAGGCTTACCAGATATTCTGATCCTATAATTAGCATGTAGAAATCAGGTTTGCCTCCTGACCAGCTGGAATCTAGTTTGAACTGGAACCTTTGTCAAGTTTATTCTTTTACGTGTCCTAACAATTGCTCCTGTTATTGTTACTTAGCTGCCAAATCTATATCTCCACTTTGGGATAACTATGTAAAATATCTGTTCTAGACCTCCTTACTAAGTTGATTTGGGTGCTCAACTTCTGAAGGTTATATATTGATTCGTTGCAGGGCAAACTCCCAACTGTATTGAGGTTATACCGTGATACACTTACTGCTGAGATGAAATCTGCAATTAAGGTGGTAGTTTCAGAACTTCAGCCAGTTCTTGTATCTAGACCATCGGACATTGATTCCACTCAAGGAGAAAGAGTTTCGGATTTAGATGGTAAGTTAGCCTTAAGTACATTTTATGGCTGCGTATATTTCCTCTTACTCTTTCGTCTATCTCAAAAGGATGTCTTGATTAAAATTTTCACACTGATAATTGAACTACCACTCTTTAACCAAATATAACATTTTGCACTGTTAAGATAATGTAAGATCCAATGAAGGCCTACCTTGAGGCAAAATGAAGAGCCCAAGTAACATAGATTAAAGTATGACTGCCTTGAACATTCTTTCTGACATGACATCCTTTTGTTCATCTAAAAATTTGTAGGAACAGTGAAGGTATTCTTTAAAATGAGTTATAACTGTCATGTTAACAATGAATTGTTGCATAACATTTTGTGTGGATATCATTTTGGACTAGGCGGAGGCTCATCACTTGTAGATAAGCTTAAAACCTTGGCATCAGACAGCTTTGTTCAGCTTTTGCGGACTTTATTCCTGATTGTATGGGTAATGTATATTATTCTTTTTCCCTTTTATTGTGATAATCTATCTTTCATAATTTTTTTTGAATTTGTATCAAATGTGTTTAATAATTTATTGCATAAGTTTCTCTTTTCCCTGGTAAATTGATTAGAAGTTGTTGTAGATTGACTAGCAGTGAGGAGGGTGGGGCATAATGCCAATTTGATCAAAAGGTGACGTGATGAATGTGAGACACTGATTACTAGTAATTACCTGTGGAAGAATAAGGTAGTTCAGTGATTTTTGAACCTTGTATTCTTTAATGGAAGTCTTAAGTGGCATCTTAAAATAAATTTGGCCTAGTTTCATTAAATGTTTACTGTCAAAAGTTATATAAACCGCAAATGACTTTGAAATAATGTTGGTACAGTTTGAATTTAGACAGGGCCTCTGTCTGTGATTCTTAACCCATTAAATGGAAATGTTTTAAGTGATGATATATTTTCTGGTACTAAATTAGTCCTCCAAGGCTCGAACTTAGGCAGGGAGAGCTTATGGGCTTGAGGGGTTGTAACTTGTAACAGAACTATTAAAGTACTGAAATTAAATTCATTGTTTGAACTCTATTTTTCTCATCTACTTCCTTCGTGATAGGTTTGTCTCTTGCACAGTATCTGGGTTTGAGGAATGAAACATGAGAAGCATTGATATCATATGCATCTTAAAAAAAATAAAAATTCTTTTAATGTCCCCATATTAGGTCAGCGTCTTGTGATGCATATTAAAAGTTGACATATCCTTTTGGTGGTATCGATGTATTTTTTTCATTTACTGGTTACACCTAACCAATACTAGTAACACATGATTTGGTTAAATTATATAAGCCAAAATTTTGTCTGCACCTCTAATTACCATCTTCAGTCAGTGTCCTGGTATGATGTAACATGATTCCTTCTTTTAGTGAATGCAGGCACACTTGGTGCGGGCTGCTGAAGTGAAAAAAGCCATTGAATGGATTATGTGCAATCTCAATGGTCACTATGCTGCTGACTCAGTTGCTGCTGCAATTGCTGTTGGTGCAGTAACTGCGGAAGCATCTCAAGAAACCGATGCTCAAATTTCTTCCTTTCTCTCATATTCTTCGCAACGAAACACTGCAATGTCTACTTCAAATCAGGGGAGGGGAAATGATGCAAATAATACGCTGAATATATCAAGAAATTTCCGGTATGTATTCTCAGTATCTGTTGTATACTTTTAAGTTAATTTGTGCTTGTCTGGTTCACTGTTGGATTTTAAATTCTATGAAAGTTGTAATTCTTTGTATTAGATTCGTTCAAAGAGTTTCTGGGAAGTAGTATATTGTGTTTGGTTGACATAAAAATTTGTAATTCCTGGGAAGTATAAATTTCCAAGGGAGGGCGGGCACGTTCTATATCATGTGTGAACTCCTACTCAATGTTATATAGAATGGGGTTTGATTCGAGACGGTACGAAAATGGGTACGTGGAAGGTTACATGGGGTGAATCCGGTACTATGGAACTTGTGGGTACAATGGAACATATCCGTACGATGAAGTGAAATAATTTTACCACTGATAACTAATGGAAGTAAAAGTAAATTCAACAAAAGAGATGCGGATGCCACTTGTTTACAGTTTTAGTGCCAAAACTTTTATACCAAAAATCTAGTTTAAATTAATTTTCTTTACTACTATTTACTTGTAAAGACAAATAAAATTATAAAATAGATATACTTTTTACGTGGCATCTCCTTTTTCTTTCCTTTAATCTCTGCAGTCCTTTTATCTCTTTAACTTCTCTACTACATTGTACGGTCTATCAAGATTCAAGTCTACTGTACTTCTCTTCTTAGAGAAATTAACAAGGTATTTACTATGGGTTTCTGGAAGATACAAACCGGAGCGCGAACCCGTTGCGATCTGATCAGGGTCAACCCATGATCTGGGACAAACGAACCGGTCCGGGATTCTCTAGCACATCTTGCGTTCCTTGTACCATTCCTCATACTTAGTAGAAAGTCTAGTTCCCTTCAATTTGCTAAACAAACATCCTTAATAATAGTCACTTCCCAGGAACTTCAGTTTTCTGGGTATTTGTATACTAAATAAACAATCACTTTTTCCTAAGCCCTATTTTTTTTTTTTTTCTGGAAGTTGGTTGCTTAAATGCCATTTTTTTTCTAATTAGGCTGATTTAGGCAACATCGAAAGCCTAGGAGGGTAGCCAGTTTGCGCAGTTTCCAATACTGTTTAATTATTCTGTCCTTTTTCTTTGTTTAAAGCATGAAGGTAGCTAATCAACTACATTGTAGATACTGAATAACTTTCTAAACAAAGTAATATCAGAGTATGGCAACATGAGGAGGCATTTTGTCGTGCTTTGAGTTCTATGATAATTAAATAGAAATGACTTAATCTTGCGGCTTTTCCCCTGTACTTTTCTGTTTTTCTAGATTGATTTCATTAGTGTATAAAAGATTAATTATAAACTTTACCATGAAAATTTATAGCTGTGCCAAAAAATATGTTAGTATAACGTAAGAGAATAATAAAATATCAGAAATGTCTGTTCTTTGTCAAAACTTAAGTTCAGTGACCTAGAGAAGTTATATATAGCTACCTAGAATCATGACTAGATATCCTGTTAATTTATTTTTCATCTTCAGCCTTCAAGTTCTTAGATAATGGATTAGACCATTAGTTTTGTACTAGGCTTGAGCCAAAGTGTGTCAAAAATTGCCTTTGAACCAAAGCCGTGCACTGATGCCTGATGGTAAACTTAAGTATTATGCTGGGCGAGGTGATACTCTGCATGGTGTTATCTCTAGAGTCTAGCGTCATGAAATCTACCTCGCCTGTGGTGATTGTTGCCTCAGTTTCATCGTAAGCCCCCTTTTTAGACAATGAATGTTAGGTTAAGGCGTGGAGTATTTTACCCCGTTATCGTCCAATGTAGAGTGTGAACTGTGAAGTGATAAACTTAATGGGCCTTATGAAAATTAGCATAGTTCTTATCTTATTTGTTGGATAGAAATATGAGATTATTTGCTTGAAAATCCATAGTAATAAACCTCCATATACTTACAGAGCTGATGTTTTGAGAGAGAACACGGAAGCTGTCTTTGCGATTTGTGATGTAGCACATGCAAAATGGGCCAAGATCCTTGGAGTTCACACAATTCTTCATCCCAAGTTGAGATTGCAAGAGTTTTTAAGCATTTACAATATCACTCAGGATTTTATTACTGCAACGGAGAAGGTATCTTTTGAACACGATCAGATTCCGCAAAGTTTTCATTCTCAATATTGCTGTTTATAATTCATATTATGCTGTCACAACAGATTGGTGGAAGGTCCGGTTATAGCATTCGTGGAACTCTGCAATCACAGGCCAAAGCCTTTGTGGATTTTCAGCATGATTATCGAGTTGGTTTTTTTTTTCTTTTTCCAGTTATTATTGAATTAGTTTTTATAAGAAGTCAAAATTCATTTAGCTAATTGAATAAGTTTTTTTTTTGTTTGTCCATAGATGGATAAAATAAAAGCAGTACTTGACCAGGAGACATGGGTGGAGATGGATGTTCATGATGAATTCCAAGCAATAGCATCTTCATTGTACTTTGAGGAGCCTCTTAATGATGGGGATATGGATGATACTTTAAATAGTCTCGCAGGAGGCGAAAATGAAGTAATCTCTAGCAATACTGGCTCTGGAAAAACAGATGGCCAAGTGACAAAATCTGTGCAGCCCATTGAGAGGACTGACTCCACCGAAGTATCTCTAGATATTTCAGCACAAGTAAATAAATCATCCTCAACTAGGCCAATTGACAGGAATAGAACTGATGTTACCTTGTCAGCTCCAAATAACAGTGCTAGTCGAATGATTTCCTTTAGAGGTGTTGAATATCACATGGTAAACTGGTAAGTGTTTTACGTTACTCCTTTCCGCATAAATTCCCAAGTCTTCCTTGATTTTTCATCATTATCATCGTATGGCCTGTTTCCTAGCGTGCCTACTTGCCTCTGAAATGTCATGCTATTGACCATTATAATTTGAGTCCCGATTAATTTGATAATAATGAAACTTACCTTTTAACCAAAATACTGCTATTCCTAATTCCCTATGTCTTTTGTCTTGCTTCAGGAGATGCATGTCATTCAGATTTGTTGGTAAACGTGATTTGTCTATCAGTCCCTCTTAATTAATGTATCTCGGACCCAAACTTGTAAAGGCAAGCCAAGTTGCTAGTGAACCTTGTGGGCACCTAGAATTTAACGTGTTCACCTAGGAGAATATGGTGTTTAACTTGATATATGTACACATATATATAGTTAATAAGTAGAAATAATTTATTCTTTTTTAACAAAAATCATATTAATATACAAATACTTTGTTTTATAAAATTAAGCACATTTTATGTTTTTAAAACTAATATAATTGAGACTGTTATCGATTCTTAAGGGTTCAATCGTAATGGTTTGTGATGGCGACTGCCAGAAGATGCATTGCAAACGAAATCAGCAAAGTCAAATTGTGCATAAGTTAATATTATGCATATGTTAGCCTAACTGAATTGATGGACACCTAGGCAATGTGTATGAGTGCCCAGAATTCAGGATGGAATTCTACCCATAATTTAATTTGTTTTTGCCTAGGCCGTGCCTTGACAGCTATGCTAAGAACCATCATTTCTATGCATCAAATGTGATTTGTTAATGTACCTGGTAAGCTGGAAGGTTTGATTTTATTTTCTTTTCTTTTCAGTGGCTTGATCTTGCTGAAGATGTTGTCAGAGTGCATTGATATAAATGATTCTTTGCCTGCAATGTCTTCCGAAGTTGTGCGTCATGTTGTTGAACTCTTAAAATTCTTCAACACAAGGACTTCCCATCTTGTCCTTGGTGCTGGAGCCTTGCAGGTACTCTACATAATATCAGTTTTTCCCGTGTGAAATGTGCTTCTTAATAATAACAATAACAATAACAATAAGAACAATTGTTTTTGTGTTTCATCCACTGGGGCTTTTTTTATGTTGCTCATTGGATGATGTGTTTTTTGTATGTGTGATCAACTTTTAGTTGTATGAATATGAAGGTGTCGGTGATTAAGCAATCATTTTGATTGAATTTTCTGTTAACCATTTTAGTAATCTATCACGATTGTGAAGTATGTGATCTGTTAACAACCTTGCATAGGTGAAAATATTATACTTCCTAATTAATGGTTGAATCTGTCCACCTGGTCATATGTTGATTTAAACATGCCTATGTTTTCGGTTTGTACCAATTTTATAATTGTTAACCATAATAAATGCTCTGCTCGGATTTATTGGATGTTCTTGTTGTTGTAGGTATCTGGTTTAAGGTCTATTAATTCCAAACACTTGGCTCTAGCGAGTCAGGTTATCAGCTTTACTTGTGCGATTATACCTGGTAGGTGATGTATTAATTACCATGAATTTCAATGTTGTTTGTCTTAATATTGTTGGTGCGAGTCGGGATGTATCATGTTTAATTTTTTATACATATTTGCAAATAATGACTAAGGAGTAAAGACTGGCGGTAGGACTTGGACCGCGTATAATTTTGTAAATAAGATTATTTATCTAGTCTTTTTTCGGATTGGCTTACCATCATAGTAGACCACCATTTTTTTACTTGGGTAAAAAATTAAATTAAAACAAACCCGGAGTGTCCCACTCGAAGAGTAGGGCCTGGGAGGGCAAGATGTACGCAGACCTTACCTCCTCGGAGTAGAGAGGTTGTTTATGCAGAGGCTTCGGATCAAATACAAAACACAACAGTAGTAAGCAGAATTAAGAGCATAAGGACTTGACCAAGATCAGGATTGAGGAAAGAAAAATTATACGACCTTGTCTCGTGGGAGAGAGAATGTTTGACTGGTTGCTGACTATGTTGATCTTTAATCCATGGACAACGGTTCCTCCTTCGTCAGTGGTCGAATATTGTATTTGGGCTTCTACGTGATACCAGGTTAGGTCCTTAGTCAACCGACTCAACAGTGCCTACTTCGTCAGTGGTCGAATATTGTATTTGGGCTTCTACGTGTTACTGGCTCAGGTCGTTAGTCAACGTACTTTTGAGTGGAGTTTAGTGTAGCAGTATAGTATATGAGTTAGTACATTAATGTATGTCGATGTTAGTTATCATTATAAAATGGGAAATTCTCATTGGTATCCCTCTGTTTTTGCCTTTTCCAAGTGGTGGTGCCATTTTGTGTTCTGAACTGACGAGTGACACCCTTAAAGTATCTGTTTACACTAATCAAACCATTCTGTTAATGAAAACGTTAAGCAAAAGTTAAAAAACATGCAAATGACCACAAGACAAAAAGTTAACTGACTTTTCACAACTGCAATAGTCTAATACACTTGGAAACACAATGATCAAAAGATATCAACAAAAGACGGTCTAAACCAGCAAAAAATCAGCCCAAAAACATCATCATAATGTTTCAAAAAGGTCAGAATGTTTAATAAGATCAAATTTATGGCTGAGATTGAGATCAAATTTATGGCTGAGATTGAGATGTTGGCTCTTGTGAGATTGAGATGTAGGCTCCTGTGAGATGTTCATTGAGAAGATTAACATTTGATTAACGGAATGGTGTGATTAGTGTAATCAGATACTTTAAGGGTGCCACTCGTAAGTCCAAAACAAGAAATGGCACCCCTTGGAAAAGCCAAAAACTTGGAAATTGCACCATAATGAGAATTTTTCTTATAAAATCTGTAACATGCCTAAGCCTACAGCCCATTGAAGCGATGGGTTTTTGGATTTCTTTGGAATAGCCATCCTCTCTTTATGAGCGCCTCTTGATCGGAAGCGCTAAAAAGCAGGAGTTTGTTAGTTCTTTTTTGTGAAGGGGTCAACCTGATCTGACTCATATTATAATTTATATTGTTGCCTCCAGTTTTAATTAAACCCTAATGCATCCATTAGTTGCTATAATCCAAGTTAGTTATGTCTATTGGTTGGTTCCCTGCACCCCTCTTTTAATAAATTATTCAATTATAATGAGCTTCTGAAATAAGAAGTTCAAATGATGTGGTAGTTTGAGAAAGGTTATCTGATCATTTAGTTGTGAAAAGATATACTGGACTTTTGCTTTTATGCTGCCACTATCTGTGTAAATATAGGGGACGGTTTAAATTTAATCGAACTTGTAGTGTAGTGATTTCTTGAAGTTTAGTGCGTATACTATGCAAGCTTGGCTTCACTTTAAAGCATGTAGTAGTACATGCTTTCTGACCAGATCTTGTTGTCCTATTGTTATGTGTAAATCCAAGAAATCAGGAGGATTCTGTTCTACAAAGTGCCTGAGACACGACAGCCAGGGCTACTGACAGATATTGACCGTGTAGAGCATGTAAGTTAGTTAGAGCAGCTACAACTCTTTTGAAAAAAGAATTATGTGTCAGCCCAAAGTTGCATGCTGACTCAGGAATTTTGGTTACATTTATTTAACATAGATTTACTTGGTAGGATTATAAGGTTCATCGAGATGAAATACATACAATGCTTGTCCAAATAATGAGAGAAAGGTTGTTGTATCATCGCCGTAGTCTTCCACAAATTGTTGAGAGTTGGAACAGAACTGAAGATACTGATTCACAGCCAAGTATTTTTGCTCGGTCCATCACAAAGGTAACTGTTATAGTATTAACTTTGGAGTTTATATGGTTCCTTTCATGCATTTCCTTGTCAATCTTTTGTTAGATTCCTTTGCTTTGCCCTGTACGGTTTGGCAGTTGGATAATTTTAGGTAAAGTAATGCTTTGGACAATAACTCAATATTTTCTTTGTTCCTCTTTAATTTCCTTTTCCACATAAAAAGATGAGAATAGATTGGATTGGAGTTTTTTCACAAGTATTGGTGGCTCTTTTACAACATAATTATTCGTCAAACTTCAATATGTTATATTGTTTTGGAATACTAAATCTTAATTCAGACTACAGGCAGCGGGTAAAGCCATTATTAGCAAAATCAACACTCTCTGTCCCTGTGAATGATATGACTGGTTCATATCTTTGACACAAAACTGTTGAACATATTTTTTGTTTAAAGGGATGGAGGAATGATTGGTATCTGTTATTACTAATTGTGAACTTAATTAAGTAATGCCAGAATACATTATTAAAAGTTGAAGTGAAGAATTTTGTTCAGAATAATAATCCTTTTGTTTTAAAACTTTTTTTTTATGGCTAATTTCTTCGTCTTCCAAAACTTCAATACAATATTGTGTTGCGGTGGTGACTTTATTATATGTAAAGTATCTTGTAAAACCTGGTAGCTCCACATTACATGAACATCTTTCCTGAAATAAAATCCAGGCTCATGGTGATGGTACAACATTATATGACTTGCATGTTCATGATTATGGTACAATATTTGGTGGAGGCAGAAGTTGATTGATAATGAATACAGCTGAACATGTTTTGATAATAAATACCTTTGTTATCGAGTTAGACGAAGAAGCTTATTTGGGTTTTAGTTTTTTGCATCTGTTGCAATTTGTCTTGCATAATTACTGCTTTAGCTGTTTATATTTTCCTAAAAGGTATAGTTCATGGACCATTTGCAGGAAGTTGGCCATCTTCAACGTGTCCTATCACGAATTTTGCATGATGCTGATGTTAAAGCAATATTTAGGTATTTCCTCCAAAATTTACGTCATTGCTTGTACTTGTGGGGTGGATATTTTGTTTTCTCTATTTTACTTGTGAATAAATCTATTTGTCATTGCCTATTTGTCAGTTTGACTAGTTAACGGAATCACTACATATCGGTAAGTACTGATTATGGTTGTCCATTCTAAAATCATTGCCTATGAATTCTCTATTGGCTTTCTTTCAGAACTTTTTAAAACTTTTGTAATTTGACTAATAGCAGATAGAAATTTAGGGATCTTTCCACTTAGAAATTTAAATGTTTATCTATGGCCAACTTCATAAAATAATTAAATTTTGATTTTCGTTACTGAGTGGCACTCGTAGCAGGTTTCCTTCCTTTGTTGCAGTATACAGATTTCTGAGTTTCAAAAGTATCAAAATTTTCTGTATTAAAATGTCCCGTGGTGTTTCATATGCAGACAAGTGGTTGTAATCTTCCACACTCAAATTTCGGAAGCATATTATAGATTAGAGATTAACACACCTCAAGCCAAAAATAGGTACACTATCTGTTACAACACTTCGTCACCTGATTTGAAGTTGCAAGTTTTGTTGTTAAATTATGTTTTTCTCTGATTTGTGTGCTTCTTTACGTGCCAGGATGTACCGTGATCTTCAACACATTCTTGGATGTATTAGATCTCTGCCTTCTGATGATCTAAACAGTTATCAGACTCCAAATTGGGGAAAGCTCGATGAGTTCTTAGTACAAAGATTTGGTGGTGAAGATGGTCAATAGAAATTAATGTATAGTTGTACATTGGTTATATATATAACTAACCGATTTTCACAAAGACGTGATGGTATTAGAGAAGCGGCATATAGCATATAATGAAGGTACATAGGGATGAGAAAAAAATCCGATCCGACGGATACCCGATTCGAAATCCGATTTTTTATCTGATCCGAACCCGATATTTTGGATTTGAATATGGATATGGATTTAAATTTTAAACCCGAAAGATTTTGGATATGGATATGGATTTCATGAAACCCGATCCGAAACCTGATCTGAAACCCGAAACCCGATCAAAACCCGAGCCGAACCCGAAACCCGAAAAATACCCGACTTTTATCTATTATATTTTATATTTTATATATTATATATTATATATAAATGTATATTATAAATACATATTATACATACACTATTATATATATATATATGTATTATATATATATAAATGTATATTATAAATACATATTATACATACACATATCTTTGAGACATAAGATATGGAAAGATCGAGAAAATAAATTGTCATGGATGTAGCGGTATTTTTTAACTTACTTACACAATTTTTTTATTTTTTTGTTAAGCAACTTACTTACACTATTTTTAATTTTGAATACCCGAAAAAACCCGATCCGATCCGAAACCCGACGGATTTGGATTTGGATATTGAGTTTTGGATCCGAAACCCGATACGATCCGAAACCCGAAAATATTTGGATTTGGATTTGGATTTTGCAAAACCCGAGCCGAACCCGACCCGTTCCCATCCCTAAAGGTACAAAGCTATTAATTGTTCAGCATCTTTTGTATAGTTGTTAATTACTACTCCTTTGTCCCTCTCAATGCTTTACATTTGGGACAGTGGGGTTGACAAGCATTTTAAGACTCATATAAAGTATAGTTCCATAAATTATTTTAATTTGTTTTTTCTTCTGAATAAAAATTTAATGTTTTAATTTTTATTCAAAAAAAAGAAAATTTTAAAAGTAAGTTATGAAATTGTACTTTATATACACCTTAAAATGTGTGCCAACCAATGAAAAAAAAATTGTGAAGAAATGAGAGGGACGGAGGGAGTATATGCTAAATTGCTTGTTTGTGTTACCAGCATTATGTATAATGAAAGGAACAATACTAAGTATGAGACAAGAAAATTTTGAGAGAAAATGAGGATAGAGGACCTGGTATTTATGCTTTAAGTACTAGTGTTATATATATTTATTATCCAGGACCGGCATAAGTAGTCTGCTGAAATTAACTTTAACTTGTATTGTATAGGAGACCTCTGAGGAACATATCTGTAACTAGACTAGGATTATCTCGTAAAGAACTGGAAGTGATAAGGAACTTATGGTGTCATCTCCATGATGTGCTTGTTGCATTTTTTTTTTATCATCATAGTCTAGTTATCACTTATCACTTCCAGTTCTTTACGAGATAATCCTAGTCTATTTATATAAAACCCTCAGGGCATATGTGATTTTCAATTGGTTTTTAGGGTCTTTGAATTGGGTTGGGATGATTCAATTAGTATATAAATACATGTTGTACAAAAAAAGCGGTTACATTTAAATATAAACACAGATGCCCATGATTTGAGGGTGAAGGGCACAAATAACAGATTTTTTAGTAACTTTAATGAAAATAACGATTCTCAAGAGCTTTGGTTGAAAATACCGTTTTGATTACGCATTTATGATTTGGGTAACTAATAATACCCATTTAAAGATTGCGTATTAGCTTTTATATTAATTTTAAAACAGGATACGCAAATGTTAATTGGGTAACATGAGCTAGTCACGCAAATGCCATTTGGGTATTGGACTGTTACGCAAATGCTAATTGGGTATTCCCACCCCACCTTGTACTCTCCATCTCTTTCTCTTTCCCTGAGTTCCCTCCCTCCCCCTCTCTCTCTCACTTCGTTCCTCCTCTCACTCATCTCTCTCTTCTCTGCTTCTCTTTCCACAATCTCTCTCCCTCTCCTTTCTCTCTCTCCCCCGCCCCATCCCAAATTAAATTGATCGCAGAGAAGCAAAGAAAAGAGCAATCGATCGTAGATTGAATCGATGAGTGACAGTGAAAGCCATATGGAGTTCCGCCGGAAAATTTGGTGCCGCCTGCGGCGCCGGAGAAGGAGTGCGAAGTCAGAGAAGGAGATGATGTAAATATGTAATACGCATATTTGGTCCGGGTAATAAAAATGGTAATAATCACCACACTAGCGCAGAAATGGTAATTATATATTTTTAGATTTAAAATCCGTTATTTTTAACATTTATTCATGATTTGACTGACGCCGTTAACAGTTCTGGAGCGGGGACCCCAAAACGCATTAAATTTAATACTTTTTCCATCAATATGCGTTTTTTCAAAACTCGGCCATCAAAGTGCAAAACAATCTTTTTATCAGCCCCCAAACTGCAATTTAGTCTTTAGAATATAAGCAAGTCTAACCATGAAGAAATAGACTCACCCCTAGATTATCTATAATCACACAAACTTTTAATTTAGACTCGGGCATGTAAATATGTATTTTCATTACGTTTGTGGACTCATACCTATTGATAAAAACAACTAATAAAACATGCATCCAATTAAAATTTAGAATATAAGAATTGACAAAAAAAAAAAATTTAGAATATAAGCAAGTCTAACCATGAAGAAATAGACTCACCCCTAGATTATCTATAATCACGCAAACTTTTAATTTAGACTCGGGCATGTAAATATGTATTTTCATTACGTTTGTGGACTCATACCTATTGATAAAAACAACTAATAAAACATGCATCCAATTAAAATTTAGAATATAAGAATTGACACAAAAAAAAAAATTAGAATATAAGCAAGTCTAACCATGAAGAAATAGACTCACCCCTAGATTATCTATAATCACGCAAACTTTTAATTTAGACTCGGGCATGTAAATATGTATTTTCATTACGTTTGTGGACTCATACCTATTGATAAAAACAACTAATAAAACATGCATCCTAAAAAAATTTTGTAAAAAAGAGGGCAAACTGTTTTCACGCCCACCTCAGAATTTTTTACGGTTATCGATTTTTCCGTCCAATGTTAAAATAATGGTTGTAGATTTTCCCCGAAGCATGATAATATCCGGCTTTGTGCACATCAATTCATGATAATTTAATACCATGATAATAATATTTGGCATCTATAATTTTACTTTTATAGATAATTAGTATTACATTTTAAGCTCATCTATGTTACACGAGTAAATTGCAATTTCATTTTAATGTCAAAAGTTATTTCTAACTTTAATCTAAATCCCTTCATATTTAAATTTTTAGTTAAATCTTAATTTATGTCAGGCCACAAGTCTTTTAAACTAACAGCCAAAAACAATTTCTCCCGTACTATGATTATAGCTTTATAAATCTTCGCTTATAAACAGAATATAAAATAATATAAAGTTATTTTGACGATAAAGGTTTGTTTAAGGACAAGGAATATACAGCTGTCATTAAAAATTAAATCTAAATCTGAGTATGAGTATGTGTAGCAGAAGAAATGACTATACTATCCAAATACCAGAGCCCCATACAAAATTAGGCTATGCATTACGTACTTTTCAATTTATAGTTCTAGTAGAAAATTGCATCTGCTATTAGGAGATTATTTTATATATGAATATAACCCTTAATGACTTCGGATGGCAGAGGAGTTTTCACAGGGAACAGTTCCTACAAAAGATTATTTTATAAGGCAAAAACAGTATACTGCAAGATAGAGGGTTGTGTAACATTGTACACGATATATAGATAAGGATGAACTTTGACCAAGGAAACAATTAAAGACATAAAACATGGAAATACAAATATATATTTTACGTAACAGAGGGCCCCTGAAGTCGATAAAATCAAAACAATTTGTACTAATAGCTAGTGCAGCCTATTAGAGATGTAAGCATCACTTGCAGAACAGATCTAACTTGGGGATTAGAAGAGTATTATCAACTTTTGCCTAACAAAAGATAGCTAAGATGTCACATTGTCACTCTAAAGCAAAATAAAACATACCGGAATATTAAAGACTAAATTGCACTTTGTGTACCTGTAATTTAATAATTTGCACCTTGGTGGCTGAAATAAAAAAACTCAACATTTGGAGGAGATAATTACGGGAAGGAGAGCAGGAAAAACATTTGCCACATTACAAACTACGACTGAACTCTAGCAAACTTGTAACTAACTCAGGTTTATATCATACTTGTCAAGGCGTAAAGGCGAACCTAGGCGATAGCGAACCGCCTAGATGCCTAGGCGGTAAGGCGCCCGCCTAGGCGTACATTAGGCGAGTTATGCGATTTGCTATATAGGCATATATTTTAGATATTATGTAGATATATTTTTATTGGTTTTAATAATAATTACAATAATGTGAAGATTAGTTTGTTTGATTGAATCAAATAGATTTTAGGGATATTTTCTTTGGTACCCTCATACAATTGGCTTTTGCCAATGGTACCATTACATTATTGACTTCTACCCATGGTACTCTTATACCTTTGGCTTTTCCATGAAATGCTACTCCATCAACCAAAATGTTAGTATCTGAAATTCTCAATGGTACCCTTGTCAGTTGAATAATGAAGGGTACCAATGGGAAAAGGGTACCATTGGCAAGCCAAAAGTACAAGGGTGCCATTGAGAATTTCCCTAGATTTTATACACTTTTACTTGTTTAATTTTGAGACTTTTATCACGAGTACGATGGTTCAAAAGTACAAGTTTATGAATTTTACCACTAAAAGGAGAAATAAGCAAAGTCGAATCATATATTAGAAAAATGTTTTATATATAGTTGAACACCTAACTCGCCTAGGCGGTGCCTAGTCACCGTCTACCTCGCCTAGGCGTCGCCTAGTCACCGTCTACCTCGCCTAGGCGCCGCCTAGTCACCGTCTACCTCGCCTAGGCAATTAAAATCTAGGCGGTTCGGACGCCTTTTCATTTTTTACCGCCTTTCCGTCTAGGCGACGCCTAGGCGACGCCTTGACAACTATGGTTTATATGAAGGAATCTGATCTAGTATATAATTCATATGAAGGTTATTCTTTCATTTTATGATTATATTAATGTCTGCAGGTTCCTGTCTATAGAATAATATAAATACATTACTTTTATATTATTACCTCTATGATAACCTTTTTGTAACGCTCAAAGAGAGGAGAAGTCATTTGTGCTACTATTCGGATGTACTCTTCCCATAAAATCTTAGAAGCAGGATCATCTTTGTTTGGATAAGCACGGGTAGCCAATTTCTGCACTTCTTTTTCAAGTCTAACACGTGTCACCTCAATCTCGTCTAACGCCTCAACCATATTAGTCACCTCTGTCATGACCTTCCCAATAACAGAATATGCAGATTTCAGAACGCGCTCAGGAATGCAGGCCGAAGTAGATTGAGAAGTGGTCCATTTGGCAGCTTCATCTCTTCCAATAAGCTCCGGAAGGGTATGGCGTGGGAACATAAGTAATTTTCCCTTCTTTGGTGGACAAACCTCCAGCAATAGCTCGACTTCACGTTTCTTTTGGCTGTTTAGAGATGGTGTGCATCCTGAGAAAGTTCTTCCTGCGCAGTACGCTCCACAACGTCCTACATTACATAAGAACCTCAGATATAAGACCTGATCATTGAATACAATAATTTCTTTAATACAAACCTCAAAAAACTGAAAGATTAAGTGAAAAATTTACTTTAAGTTTTCGCCCTATTTCTTCCACTTGCCCTTTCTTTATGTACGAAGCATCAAACTTTTCCAGGATAGTAAGAGATTTACTTGCTTTCTCCTCTAGTTCCTACAAAAGAAAAAAAAAAGGAACAAAGTTATTGCACAACATATTCATGATTAAAGGAACAATGGATTGTTTTTTTACACCAGAAAGTAGTATAATTTGATGGTCTTCCAGCAGAACTATAATTTAAAAGATTCCAACGTAATCATCATTTCTATTTTCGTTCTCTAAGATGTTCTTGAAGTAAAATAGTTGTGTTAGTTCCCCACTTCATTATGTATTTTGTTAAGAACTCTATATGGTGCATAACAAGATATAGACTTGTTCTTATTTTTCATTTTGATTAGTTGAATATCAATATATGATTGAAAATTACATGATTCTATTGTTAGCTGTACTTGTTGCTTATCAAGATATTACTTAGCATTTTCTGCCTACTATATGATGACTCTGATCTATTATTTAAGTGATAAAAAGTTGCTACCAGTTTAGTTATCATTTATCAGTTAATAAAAACGTGCAGGTGGTACAGTGCAGCTGGTAAGATGACTACATAAATGGGAGATTCCTGATTTAGGTGATATTTGTTGCATTTTCACAGTAATAAAGGGATGAACTCTGGCCTTGACTTTGGAGTTGTCCTAATAAACAGCACAAAAGAGGTTTTTGCAGCTAAAGCCTAGAAATAAATGTTTTGGGTTATTACCACCTACATGTAGCAAGTCCAAATAAGTTTAAGTTTATTCTCAATGGGTTGATGCTTCCTTAAAGTTGGTTTTGGCAAGTTGTTATCTGTTGTCTGGTACATGTGATGGGAAATACAATAAGAATGAAAAAATATTTATTAATTGTTGGTTGAAGTGTGCCTAGCAAAGTGAAAATTAATGCAGTCAGTTATTTAGTTATATTCGGGGTCTGGTCATCTACATGACTACATCTTATTAGTTATTAGTAAACTTATGTGCTATATCTTTAAATTCATTAAAAAAAGTACCTCATAACGATGATCAAATGGCTTCGCTCCACTACAATGCTTAATCTCTGACTTCATAACGTTTTCCCTGCCAATTTCCGATATCTTGGCAAATCCCTCAGTTTCCCAGTAATCATACCTTAAACTCCTCTATGCACTCGTTCAAAAAGGTCTCTTGAGCCCGTCCCTTTTGTTTTGTTGTATCAATATCCCAACGCGTTCTTACAATTGCTTTAAGTGTCTTCTTGTAATGAGCTTCCTTAATGCTATAATAATTAACGCAGTTTTAAAAATATTAAATTAATATTTTTTTTTGCAAAAAACTAACAAGATTGAATATATATATTTATATAAAAAATGTGTGTACATTACTTTTTTTTGTTTACGAAGGTTACGACTCCAAGTTTGGGTTTTCCACGCATTGGCTTCTTTTTGTAATCGCCATCACAAATGCTGCGTGCAGCGCTCTCCCAAATTTAGTACCATCAACCATAATTTCTTCCTCATCGTTGCCCTCTTCCTCTCCTCATCACCACCCTCTTCACTATCCTCCTCGCCCTGATCTTCTCTAACACTTCTACCAACATCTTCTCTTCTCCCTCCCTGAACCCGGCCTTGACCCTGGCCCCCAACCCTATTTCTGTCTCTTCCACCTCCCCCTCTGTTGCCAGTAGCGCTCCAACTAGTACTAGCCCCCGGCCCCCCACTGCCATCAGCCATCAGGACAAGAAAGAGAGCTAGCAGCCAACAGCTCTTAAATATTTCCTGTAGTAATTAACAAACAGAATTATCTTAACAGATGCACTCTGTTTACCAAACAGAATTATCTTAACAGGTTTGATAAAACCCACTGAAACCTATTGTACCTTAACATATGCACTCTGTTTACCAAACAGAATTATCTTGGTAAATGTATTTAAATAAATGAACAGAAGATGAAGTGGATACGCCTGACATCACAATAACTGAGTATTTCAATATTATCTCCTGTACCGAGAATTCACTTTGCCACTAGACAGAGTCTTTTATCTATGGGTTTCCCAAGTATACAAATTATTCAATACCAATCAAATTGTCTAGGAAGGTGCTGTGAGAACAATAAAGATTAATTAGGCATAAATTGCATGCAAGAATAGACATATTTCAGCTGCGACTTTATCAGAACAGGTAACACTGTTGACAACATTTATTTCCGCAAGACACTTGTAACTTTCATTGAAAAACTTTAGTGTTCATTTCAATGAAGCACAAATCCATACTTGGTTAATTAAAATGAACCACCATGGTTACATTTTATTACAAACTCTCTAAGAATCCAATCACATAGTCCTCGATTGTCATAATAAGAAAGATGAAATTTAACTCCTTTGTAAAAATTCACAACATCACATGAAGCACTTCTGATCAAGCTAACTCGTTGGATGTTAATTTGAGAAAGAGACATTTATTTCATTAACACAACAAAATGCAAACAAGAAATACAATGATTAATAATAAGCAGTTTATACAGATAGATAGGATAGATTTTGAACTTTCTTTTTTTGAAACACTTTCCCCTGCCTCAGCAAATGTGAAAAAACAAGAAAGCAATATACCATGTACTAGTCGACTCTGCTTCACAAACTGATGATAAAATATGTTAAAAAAAACTCAGTCGCCAAGCACGAATAACCCGTCACGAGCTAGCTAATTATTAGGAAGGCAATCAGAAAAGAAAACATCAAACCTTTGCAATAGCAGGACCTCCAGCAATCCCCTGCATCTGAATTTGCCTATGCAATTCTGGTGCCTAAGAGAGGTTTGTGAAATTTGTGAGATTTTTGAGGATTTTGAGAGATTTGTGGGTGGCTTGTGTGATTTTTGTGAGGATTCCATTTGCCAAAAGTGTGTGAGAGGAAGAATAAGAGGGAGATGGGGTTGGTAATACTCGCTCAAACTCAAATGCGATTCCTATTTTGGATCCTTAAAATATAATAAAATATTATTAGTTCTTTAAAATATAGGTAATCAAAAAGTTGTTTCACTCCAATGGTATTACCTATATTGATTTCCTATATTTTTAAAATTAATTTAAAGTAGGATATTTACCAAAAATACTAGATTTAAAGTTTTTTTTTGCAAAAATACCACCTTCCTTAATAAATTGCAATTTTACCAAACAAAGTTTCAAAATTGCAAAAATACTAGGTTCCCCTCCTCCCTCAATTTCTCTCTCCTCCCTCCTGATCATAAGCCGCCGCCCACTTCAGTACTTTTTTTTTTTTTTAAGACGGGGCTATTTTGGTGGATTTTGGTTTTGCAACTCAATGCAACCACATTCAACTAAATGCAACCAAATGCAACTTTTTTTTAAAAGGTGGGGTGATTTTGGTGGATTTGGGTTGCAAGGCCCCGCCAGGGGCAATATTCCACTGAATGCAACCACATTCAACTTCTTTTTTTTAAAAAAAGGTAGGGTGATTTTGGTGGCTTTGGGTTGCAAGGCCCCGCTAGGGGCAATATTCAAATGAATGCAACCACATTCAACTGAACGCAACCACATTCAACTTCTTTTTTTTTATAAAAAAGGTAGGGTGATTTTGGTGGCTTTGGGTTGCAAGGCCCCACCAGGGGCAATATTCAACTGAATGCAACCACATTCAACTGAATGCAACCACATTCAACTTCTTTTTTTAAAAAAAATGTAGGGTGATTTTGGTGGTTTTGGGTTGCAAGGCCCCGCCAGGGGCAATATTCAACTGAATGCACCACATTCAACTTCTTTTTTTAAAAAAAGTAGGGTGATTTTGGTGGCTTTGGGTTGCAAGGCCCCGCCAGGGGCAATATTCAACTGAATGCAACCACATTCAACTTCTTTTTTTAAAAAAAAGGTAGGGTGATTTTGGTGGCTTTGGGTTGCAAGGCCCCGCAAGGGGCAATATTCAACTAAATGCAACCACATTCAACTGAATGCAACCACATTCAACTGAATTTTTTTAAAAAAAGGTAGGGTGATTTTGGTGGCTTTGGGTTGCAAGGCTCCGCCATGGGCAATATTCAACTGAATGCAACCACATTCAACGGAATTTTTTTAAAAAAGGTAGGGTGATTTTGGTGGCTTTGGGTTGCAAGGCCCCGCCAGGGGCAATATTCAACTGAATGCAACCACATTCAACTGAATGCAACCACATTCAACTTCTTTTTTTAAAAAAAGGTAGGGTGATTTTGGTGGCTTTGGGTTGCAAGGCCCCGCCAGGGACAATATTCAACTGAATACAACTGAAATCAGAAATTTAGTTGAATGAGGTTGCATTCAGTTGCTGATTTCAGGTTCCATTTGTCAGTTGTCATTTTCGACCTCATTTTTGGATTCTATATATATATATATATATATATATATATATATATATATATATATATATATATATATATATATATATATAGTTCAAAAATGAGGTCGAAAATGACAACTGACAAATGGAACCTGAAATCAGAAATTTAGTTGCATGTGGTTGCATTCAGTTGCAAATTTAGTTGAATATGCCCCTGCGGGGCCATGGAACCTAAATCCACCAAAATATCACCCACCTTAAATATATATAGTTCAAAAATGAGGTCGAAAATGACAATTGACAAATGGAACCTGAAATTAGAAATTTAGTTGCATGTGGTTGCATTTAGTTGCAAATTTAGTTGAATATGCCCCTGCGGGGCCATGGAACCTAAATCCACCAAAATATCACCCACCTTATATATATATATAGTTCAAAAATGAGGTCGAAAATGACAACTGACAAATGGAACCTGTAATCAGAAATTTAGTTGCATGTGGTTGCATTCAGTTGCAAATTTAGTTGAATGTGGTTGCATTAAGTTGAATATGCCCCCGCGGGGCCAGGAAATCCACCAAAATAGCCCCACCTTAAAAAAAAAAGTGTCACAATCGGCTGGGAAAGCTCAACAGAAAGGGGAGGGGGAGAATTAGGGTTAGAGTTAGTATTTTTGCAATTTGAAACTTAGTTTAGTAAAATTGCAAATAGACATTCTTAACAAAAGTAAATGTGCAAAAATTTACTTTTTTCTATTTATTTTTCAAAAGAGCCCTTTAAAGTATTATTTTAAAATTTAAAATTATGTATTATTGACATTAAATATTATATACATTATATATAATTTATGTATTTGATGTACTAAAATAATTTATGTATTGCTGACATTAAATAAAGAGTTTAATTTATATACAATTTATTTTGTATGAAAATTTTATTATAAATAAAAAATTCAAAAATAAATATTAAAAATCCTAGTAGAATTCGACCATTAAAATAAATAGAAAATAAAAGAATGAAAAGTAAACTGATAAAAGAAAGAAGCGGCAAAGATAAAAGACAGAAGCGGGAGCTGAGTCACCCAGCAGAATAGTAGATAGGGAAGCAATTTTGGTTCCTCACAAATGGGGAAGGAATTTTCTCTCACCTAAAATGTATTGGGAAGGGGGGACGGTTGGAGCAGATTTTTTGAAGCTAAATCCCTATTTCTGTCCACCTCAGCGAGTCATAGGTAAGGATCCTAGTGCATTGGAGTTGCTCTCAGCGAGTTATAGGTAAGAATCCTAGTGCATTGGAGTTGCTCTAAGGTGGTGTACTTCAACATGGTTTGCTATAAGAGTAAATCTTGGATTATACCCTTATGCACTACTAAAATATAATAAATATTAAAAAGTGCTCCTGGTGGGGCCCATTTCAAGAAAATAAAAAATAAAAAGTACAATTATAGAGTAATATACTAGTCCTATAATTTAGGTAGTGTTTAAGTAGTGTATAAGGGTGTAGCTCAAGATTTATTCTTGCTATAATAGTTGACTATAATTTAAAAATAGTATGTTGTTATTATTTCAAGTTTTTATAAATAGATTATATTATTTATATATATGTTAATAGATGATGTGGAATTTTGTTACAGGTCTCTAAAAGTTGGCTATATATAACCAATATGAACGGGTTGGTTATAATTATAGATGAGAGGAAAGTCCCATTAATGGAGTGCATTTTTTTTATACATTCGCTATATTTTTTATTTATGGCATGCCAATTAGGATATTGCTAAGGGGTTAGTCCCCCTTGAGATGCTCTAAGAGCGGCGGTGAGACTAAGGCATTTGGGAAATATTATTTCTCATAAATAAGTTATTTATTTTTTTTTTAAAAAGTAAAATATATATATATATATATATATATATATATATATATATATATATTCTGACATAAGTAACTTAATTTTATAAGATAAAGAATGTTAATCTCTTCATACACATTTGTTTTTAAAAAAAGGTATGTAAATATGATTTTTTTTCCGGAATAAGTAACTTATAAGTTATTTACTTATTTTACGGGGAACAAACGATGCCTAAAATATGTATGACCTTGGGATGTAATTGCATCCTATTAATGTAAAAAAAAAAGATAATGATATTACTCAACTTACATTGTAAATTTAAAGTCTAATCAGAAAATATAATATTTAAATTCAAATATTAAACATAATCATCACAATAACTCCAAATTTAATACAAACTTGATAAAATAAATAAATAAATAAACTAACAAATATCATCATCGCTCTAACTTTCTTCATCAATACTCATGTCTTCATCATTGTCACTATTTTGTTCTTCGTTGTAATCATCCTTGGAATTATCATTCTCAACAAGCCTCAAATCGATAAAAAAAATTGTAGGATCATGGATAATCACCGGCTTAACACGAGAAGATGAAGTGTTTGAAACATCATTTTGCAAAGCATCATCATTTGAGATAGAGTTCTTTTTTTATATCACTTCTTCATTGACAAAACGACTCTTCGTTGTTAATACCGTGTACCATGGTATTTTGGATTTGAAATGCTTCTCACATAATAAATTTGATGAGCTTGACTAGCCAAAACGAACACATCCTCAACATTTAATGTTGATCTAACATCCACTGTAGTCATCTTATTTTTATCCACTTTGACATGTGTTTCCAAATGTGGGGCCCATTAATGGGGCCCAAGCCCTTAATTTCAATGTTAAATTTGTAATTGATATTGGAGGAGATAAACAGCTCAGCAATAAGAGTCAAATAAGGATATTACTCCTACCAGACTTAGCCTCCAAGGCACCAAATTTAATATAGAAACTGACTCCTACGAAATAGGATCTGGAACCTTCCTCAAGGCGGTGACTTGCCCACCAAGTCACCTAACCCTATTACGATTCTAAGGCTTCTCAGCCTATATAAAGGGCCTGACCCTTCATTATCAGAACTACGTTTTGGCTTGATTCTCAATAACGAGATACGTAGGCACTCTGTGAGGACCGATTAGTCTCGAACACGGAAACAATCATTAAAGCACGAAGCTCACAAACCCTAGTATTAAATACAATTCAATAACCTAGTTTTTATTCCACAACATTTGGGTGTTGTATGAACAAACCAATGACATTAGAATAATATAACTTTATGTCCATTATGATAGTGAAGCTCAAGTACTTCTTCAAGTCGACCATAATTATTTTCATAACTCTCCTTGTAAGAAGTTCCTACATACAAATGAGTAAATTTCTTAGGTATCAACAACGCAAAAATATAACAATTTGGGCAACCAAATTTCTTACCTATGACAAGCACACCAGAATTTGGTGAGGTGCGTTCAAATTAGGATTTGCGCAACCAAGTTTATAACCATTACAATAGCATCCATTTTAAATATACATGTCACGCATCAGACCTCTTATCAAATCCTTAAATTTGAGTTTGAGTTTCCGCTACCTAATTGTATAATGAATGAACCGTATATATAAGTGCATTAGAACATTTAAAGACAACAACAAACATTTGTATGTATTTGGACATATATTAATATTAGACAAGAATCTGTAAATATTGTCAAAAAAATACTTTCCTTGTAACTCCTGAACTCATGTACATAATCATGATAATGCAATACAGAAAGGTCCACTGAGTTACTTCCTTGGTATAGCTATTACTCGACATGCAGGTGGTTTATTTCTCTCTCAGAAAAGGTATGTAGAGGAAATTATAGAACGAGCAGGCATGTCCTCGTGCAAATTGTTAACACAAAATCACGCAAGCGCACGTGGTCACAAGTAATATAATTTAAGTTCGTTCCGCAGAGATCTGGTTAAGTTTCAATCAGTAGATGTACCAATGCAACAATGTATGGTTTTAATTCACTGCTAATACAAATAACAATTTAAGATTTGATTATCTGAATTAAACTAAGATGCAAATATTAAAACTAAGAATTAATTGACTAAGAGAATTAAATCGAATTACTTATATGAGAATAAACATGGGATCCTAACTTCATTAAATACGTCACTTAGAGTTGATGCCTTTAATCAATGCACGTGATGGTTTTGATATCTGATCAGACAACACGAAACAAGTAAACGCTACTTCTCAGTATACGAATACCAAACTAAACATACATCCACAAAAGAGATAGAAGATGAATAGACACCAATCATGCTTAGACCCTATATCTCTATAAGATTTGAAAACATAACGGTTGACGAACAAGTTTTTTTTTTTCGCTAAGTGTTGACGAACAAGTTGTCTATTAAGATCACATAGGGCAGCATAATATCTCTATTTACGCTACAAATCATGATGTTAAGACATCAACCTATCCTATGCTAGCATGGCAAGTTCTAAATCTCAAGATCCACTCTCGTTTCGCAAGAGATTAACAAATTAGATGTTCGCGACGCATCTAAACACATGAAACACAACCATACAAGGATATCAAGAATTTACCACACGTAATCTTTAAAGCAATCAAACTACTAAGCTACATAAATAAATCCGTTAGAATCCCATGACAACGATTAGCTCATAATTGAACCGTTCATCGTCATGGGATTTGATGAAAACATGACAATAAACAAGATATGAAAGAAAGAAACAATAATATTATTAAAACGAAGAGTTGAAAAAAAAAATCTATGATTCAACGTATACAAAAGATGAAGTAGATCTAGATCCGTGCTTGTCACCGAGCGTTGACCCTTTCTCCACTTTTCTCCCTTGCAATTCTATGCTACAATAAAAATGATCCGAATTACAATAAAAACGATCCGAATTAGGCTCTAGATTTCTTGCCCAGCAAGAAATTACCTTCTATTACAATTAGAATTCGATTAAGGTACTAAAAACTGCCCAAAATACAATTAGAACTTGAAAAGGGCAAAACAGTAATTTCCATGCTCCCATCAGTCTGCTTGCCACGCTGTCTGCGCCCACCATGCGCAGCCTACGCGTGGAAGACCTATTCCATGTCGTAGAAAATCTCCCAAGCTTCGCGGGGACAGTAAGATTGCTGAAAACGGACTTCTAGAACTTCAGGTATGGCCAAAACAGTGTAGACTGCGCAATCTTCCCGGAAATCCGAATTTTAATCAATTTAACCTCCAAAAATGACAGAAGCATCAACCATAATCGACATTCTTGCAACCCTGCACAACTACACGAAACACATCAAAACTACAACAAACTTGAGTCCAAGACAATCAATTTAAGCCGATATGGAACGCTCCAAGTGGATATAAAATCCACTTATCACACCCCCAAACTTAAACTGATGCTTGTCCTCAAGCATAAATAATTACAACTAACTAACTAGTACCACTTCCGTAGGTGATCACGGTTGCATTTGGCATATGCAACAAGACCTTTAAACCCCTAGGCAGCCCTAGTGGACGAGTGAGGTCTCGTGAGGGCCTATAGCGAATATACCCACAAAATCCAATGCAATGCAATGCATGAATGCAACTAATATGAAAATGCAAATGATTTACTACTAATACATCACCACACCTTCAAATCCTCTCATGCTATATCAACTTAAGAATCAAAGTAATAATGCGATGTCTTGGTGTCGAAAGTGCAAGTATTCACATAGTCCACTCAATGAACATGCATAAGCTCTCAAAAGTCCATGTCAAGTGTAAGAATAAGTTAGTAATCATGCTAAGCCTACAAGAGTACATCTTTGAGACAAAACTCGGGATCTCATACGCAAAAACAAGCAAACACTCACAATCCACTCACAAAAAAATATTCACTCAAGAACAAGGGTAAGTGTATCACTCAATTCCAACAAAATCATAAGCATGCTTGACATTTCGTATCAATCTAACTTTTAACACAACATACATCAATGACGATAATCAAAAGGTCTTTATTTGGGTTGTACCGGGGCTAGGGACAAGGTATGTCAAATAAGCCAAATCAGGTGAAGTGTCAAAAGCTAGTAGGAATTATAATAAATCATAAACAACACCCTACTCCCCCCCCACACATAATTTTATTATTTTTCTTCCAACAAAAACGCTCGACTAGTCGACTAAAGTAGGATCACAACAACACAAACATGCTCTCATAATATATTTTTCTTTCTATTTGTTTTTTTTCTTTTTTTATTTTTTTTTCATTCATTTTTTTTCCCGAGAGCTAGATAAAACAATAATATAAACAATAACAATGATCCCATGAATTTATTACATATGCCGACTATCAAGTAAACAACCAAACCCAATTTTTAATATTTCCCCCCAAAATTATGACCAACAATAAACCCCTCCTTGCACACCTTATTACTCCCGTAAGCACTCTACTAGCCTTTGACAATGTGGGTTCAAATTAATGTAAGGCTAATACAAGAAAAAAGTCTAGGCAAGTAATGTGGTATGTCACCGAAAAATAGGATTAAGCTCAACGGGGTAACTAATTGATCATGTAAATATGGTGTGGTAATATGGGAAAATATGTGGTTATTCCTAAATGCCTTTATCATTTTAATCGTCAAATAATGTCATGCGTTTCAAGAAAGACCTCAAATAACTGCTAGCAATGCAAACAATCCGTGGACACTCAAGCAAACGAATAAATTGCAACAAATATGCAATAAGGCTCAAAAACTCACTTGGTGGAAAAACATACTCAATCCCAAGCAAAAATCTCTCTAATGCACCTACTTGTATTCAAAGCATGCAAACTAAATCATCTTGCACATATTCATGTCCTTCTAATCACTTACAACATTCAATAAGTCTACTAGCTTCAACTTACTAGTGTATGTGTGTGCACAAGAACAAAGCATATCACTTCTCAATCAAAAGCGTCAACAACACAAAATTCCTATCATGCATGGGTGTAAATGCAAACTATTATGAACTCACATGATATACGAACATAAAAACAGAATGTCCTATATGAAACAAACATAGATAACACGAACATAAATGCATAATTTACTACTATTAATATGCAAAGCATGAAATCCTACATGAATACATATACACTACTTATCCCCCAAACCGCCCCCAAACTTAACATATTCAATGTCCGCATTGAATGGAAGTAAATACGAGGGATAACAGAAAACATACCTACTCGTCCTCATCCTCGGATGAATCAGGCGGTGGATACGGCGTACGAGCTCCATAGACGGGCCACCGGGCCTGAATACCCACATCTCTCAAAGCTGCAGCCATATCCTCAGCATACTCCTGGTTACTAGCATGTATAGCATCCATACGCCTATACAAACGCCTAAAGTGGGCATCCAAAACTCTCGGTACTCTCGAACCCCGTGGCGGAGCGCCCGCTCCCTGACCACTAGTACCAGCACCACCAACAACATAACCAAGCCCCCTCGGATGTGGAACCCCGCCTTGCCATTCCGGCATCCGATCAATAGATAAGTCAACAATGGAAGCCATAGGTGACTGCAAATCCTCACCCTCACCCCATGTAACACCATTAACCTTACACAAACCAGCTATAATAGAAGCATGGGGCATCGCCGACTGTCCATTAGACTTTAAAAACCTAAGAATATTTTGATGAACAAATATAGCCGACATCAATGTACTTTGCCTTTAGAATGCCAAAAAGATTAATTGCTCTGTCAGCTGTTACTTCACCCGTGTGTGAAGTAGGCATAATATTTGCACAAAGAAATAGATACCATGCTCATGCAAACTTATTCATCGAAAAAGACGGAAAAATAATCGGCTCAATAGTTCCCAATTTATACTTCCAAACTGTACCGGGAACACATAGTTCAAGAACAATCGCCTTCATATCCACATCCGCACTAGTCTTCAACGCCCAATCTTCATCCCCCACAAGCTTAGGTGTTTGTCCCAAAATTGGACGAATAGCATCTGGCCTATAATCCACCTGTTTACCTCGAACCACACACACCCCATCCGGCTCATCTTTAGCATTCGCATAAAACTACCTAACAACATTCAACGGAACCGGAACAGGCGCCTTACAAATCTCTCCCCAACGTAACTCACCAATCACATCAACCAATCCATAATGACGAGTTGGCAAAAACCCCCTTTCTTTCGCCACCGGCCTTGACAACAATTGATTATACTCAAAAAGAAAATCTCTCCACCCTACTAGAACCACCCATCATTCGCTTAGGAGCCATAACAATCAAAACCCCACTCAACAATAACACCACCAACAACCACCAAGCAATATCACACCAAAAATACCCAAATAACAAGACTAATACAAAACCCCCAATTTACAAGAACACAAATTCGTAATAAAAATAAGATTAGAGAAGAGATATACCCACTACGAATCGAAGAGGTGAACTTGTACTAACTTCCCCAACTTGAAGTCTTCTTGAACTTGAATTTTTAGAGACGTAGAGATGTAGAGGATGAATTGGGTTTGTATGTATAGGTGTATATATATAATGGAGTGATAAGATGAATATAAATTTGAATGTGTAAAGGAGAAATTTGAGAGGGTATGAAATTGATGTAGGATAGAAATAGGATTTAGGGATTTAGAGGATATGAATTAGAATAGATATAGGTTTAGAGATTTGAAGAGGAGATGGAGGGTTTTGAAATTGAAATAGGATTAGAATTAGGTGTAGAGATGAGAGAATAAGAGGAGAAATAAAATTGGGGAAGGAATTTTTTTTTTTATACCTCTGCTGAAAAAAACGGACCTACACTGCACCAGGCACAACCTGCTTAAAGACCAGTAACGCAGGCGCAACCTGCGTGACAGGCATGCAGCCTGCTCAATATACAGTAATGCAGGCGCAACCTGCGTGACACAGGCGCAACCTGTGCGGAGGACAGAAACGCAGGCGCAACCTGCGTTTCACAGGTGCAGCCTGCTCAAAAATCAACTGTTTCGATTTTTTTTTTTGAAGAAAGAAGCAATATACAAGACATACACAAGGCTTGGGTTGCCTCCCAAGAAGCGTTCGTTTAATGTCATTAGCTTGACATTCTTCCGAAAATTTACGAACGAGATAAAACAGCGGCAACCTTCTCACGGTTTACCGTTCCTCCATAATATGGCTTGAGTCTCTGTCCATTCACCTTGAAAGAATCATCATAAGAACCTCTATATATCTCCACTGCTCCATGTGGAAATACCGACTTGACTGTAAACGGACCCGACCACTTTGACTTGAGCTTACCCGGAAAAAGTTTAAGGAGAGAATTATAAAGCAACACTTATTGTCCCGACACCAATGACTTATGCACCAACTTCTTATCATGCCACCTCTTAACCTTCTCCTTGTACATTTTCGCGTTCTCGTAAGCCTGCTCACGAAATTCCTCGAGCTCATTTAACTGAAGTAGACGTTTCTCACCCGCAACCGTGATATCTAAATTCAATTTCTTCAACGCCAAATAGGCCTTGTGCTCTAGCTCGGCCGGCAAATGACAAGCCTTACCAAAAACCAACTGATAAGGAGACATACCTAGGGGTGTCTTGTAAGCAGTTCTATATGCCTAAACCACTTCGTCTAACTTCAAAGACCAATCCTTTCTTGATGGATTCACCACTTTCTCGAGAATTCTTTTAACTTCACGATTCGAAACCTCCGCTTGACCATTAGTTTGGGGATGATAAGCAGTGGCAACACGATGCGTCACATTATACCTTGCCATCATAGCAGTAAATTGATGATTGTAGAAGTGTGTCCCCTCATCGCTGATTATAGCTCGTGGAGTCCCAAAACGCGTGAATATCTGCTTGTGAAGAAAATTCAACACCACCTTAGAATCATTGGTCGGTAATGCTTTCACCTCGACCCATTTAGATACGTAGTCCACTGCTAAGAGAATATACTGATTATTGCAAGAAGAAACAAACGGACCCATGAAATCAATTCCCCACACATCAAAAATCTCTACTTCAAGAATAGAATTAAGAGGCATCTCGTTCCTCCTAGAGATATTACCAACCCTTTGGCATCGATCACAACTCATCACAAACATATGAGAATCTTTAAACAGAGTTGGCCAATAAAATCCCGCTTGAAGTACTTTCTGAGCTGTTTTATCACCACCATAATGGCCTCCATATGTGGTAGAATGACAATCATGCAAAATACTTTCCGTCTCACTACAAGGAATGCATCTCCTCAAAATATGATCCACACCAAGATTGAACAAGAATGGCTCGTCCTAACGGTACCACTTCACATCATGTAGAAACTTCTTCCTTTGAGCATAAGAGAATTCCGGAGGGATGACATTACTCACAAGATAGTTCACAAAATCTGTAAACCATGGCTCTTCACCTTGCACCCCAAAAAGTTGTTCATCGGGAAAAGATTCGTTAATAAGAGATTTGTCATGTGAATCCTTATCGTGGTCCTCCAAACGTGATAGATGATCCGCTACTTGATTTTCCGTGCCTTTCCTATTTTTGATCTCCAAATCAAATTCTTGCAATAGAAGCACCCAACGAATCAATCTAGGCTTTGAATCCTTCTTCGACATGAGATATCGAATAGCAGCATGATCCGTATACACAATCACCTTCGTACCAAGCAAATAAGACCTGAATTTCTCGAAACCATAGACAACTGCTAGCAATTCCTTCTCCGTAGTGGTGTAGTTAAGTTGTGCATCATTGAGGGTTTTACTAGCATAGTAGACCACATTAAAAACTTTATCCTTCCTTTGCCCAAGCACAGCTCCAACAGCATAGTCATTAGCATCACACATTAGCTCGAAAGGTTCCTCCCAATTAGGTGCAGTAATGACAGGTGTAGTAGTCAACTTCCTTTTCAAGAGCTCAAAAGCTGCAAGGCACTCATCATCAAACTTGAAAGGAACATCCTTCTCCAACAAATTACACAAAGGTTTAGAGATTTTCGAGAAGTCTTGAATGAATCACCGATAGAACCCCGCATGACCAAGAAAACTGTGAATTCCTTTAACAGAGATAGGTGGAGGAAGATTTTCAATTGTCTCCACCTTAGCCTTATCCACTTCAAGCCCCTTGCTAGATACCTTGTGCCCAAGAATGATCCCCTCTTGCACCGTAAAGTGACACTTCTCCCAATTAAGTACCAAATTGGTCTCCACACAACGCTTCAATACCAAGCTGAGATTATGCAAGCACTCATCATACGACGTACCAAAAAATAAAAAATCATCCATGAAAACTTCCACATTCGTGCCAATCATGTCCGAGAAATTAGCCATCATGCACCTTTGAAAAGTGGCCGGAGCACCACAAAGTCCGAAAGAAACTCGACGAAAAGTAAAAGTGCCAAAAGGACATGTGAATGTGGTCTTCTCTTGATCTTCCGGAGCAATGCAAATCTGATTATAGCCCAAATAACCATCAAGTAAACAATAATACTCATGTCCCGCCAACCTGTCTAACATCTGATTAATGAATGGAAGAGGAAAACGGTCTTTTCTCGTGGCTTTGTTGAGCTTCCGATAGTCCATGCAAACTCTCCACCCCGTGACTGTCCGAGTAGGGATGAGCTCATTCTTCTCATTAGCAACAACTGTCATGCCTCCTTTCTTTGGCACGTACACATTGAACCGGACTCACCCAAGAACTGTCTGAGATAGGATAGATAATACCCGCATCTAACCACTTTAAAATTTCCTTCTTCACCACCTCTTTCATATTAGGATTGAGTCTTCGCTGATGTTCAACAGTAGGCTTAGCTCCTTCCTCTAGTAGAATTTTGTGCATGCAATGAGAAGGGCTGATTCCTTTGATATCTGCTATGGTCCAACCAATTGCTGACTTGAACTCCCTCAGAATTCGCAAGAGCTTTTCTTCCGCGCTAGCTGACAAGTTAGAAGCAATAATAACAGGTAATGTAGATGCATCACCAAGAAAAGCATACCTCAAGTGCTCAGGCAGTGGTTTAAGTTCAAGTATAGGAGCTTCCTCAATAGATGGTTTAAGACGCCCCTCCAAATTTTTAAGTTCCGCTAACCCAAGAGATTCAAAAGGCAAGTCAAATCTCCTTTTCCAAAGAGCTGAATTTAGCTGCTGAAGTTGCTCGGCTATTTCCTCATCTTCAAAATCAGAATCCCCCACTAAAACTTTCTCCAACGAATCCGATTTTAGAAATTTTTCAATCTCCGTAGTAACCGCTGAATCAACCAAATCCACCTTCAAGCATTCTTCTTCATCCGTGGGAAATTTCATTGCATTGAACACGTTAAAAGTGACATTCTCGTCTTGCACCCTCATGGTAAGTTCCCCTTTCTGCACATCGATCAAGGTTCTTCCCGTAGCCAAGAATGGTCTTCCCAAGATTATGGGAATCTTCTTATCTTCCTCGAAATCCAAGATAAAAAAATCAGTAGGGAATATGAGTTTATCAACTTTCACCAAAACATCCTCTACTACGCCTCTAGGATATGTAACTGATCGATCAGCCAACTGCAAAGAGATGTTGGTTGGCTTCGAATCCGGTAGACCAAGTTGCATGTAAACTGATAAGGGCATGAGATTGATGCTAGCTCCCAAGTCACACAAGCACTTCTCAAAAGACAAATTACCAATAGTGCATAGAATAGTAAAGCTACCAGGATCCTTTAGTTTTGGAGGCAATTTCTGTTACAGCACAGCACTGCACTATTCCGTTAGAGCAACGGTCTCTAATTCCTCGAGCTTCAACTTACGAGAGAGAATACCCTTCATGAACTTGGCATAGCTCGGCATCTGTTCAAGAGCTTTTGCAAAAGGAATGTTAATCTGCAACTTCTTGAACACCACTAAGAACTTAGCAAACTTCTTATCCAAATTCTGCTTCTGAAGTCTTCTAGGATATGGAGGAGGAGGATAGATCTGATTATTCTTCGTAGACTACTCCGGATAAGCTTTTTCAACAGGTTCCTTGCTCTTCTCTAATTCATCATCTTGCTGATCAGCTCCCAAGTCAGATTTCTCAATTTCGGGCACTACAGATTTTTCAACTTGTTGATTCTGCACTTCTTCATCTTCCTTAGCAGCTGATTTAGGATCTGATGTAACATTTCCCGATCTCAAAGTTACTGCTTTCACCTGTTCTTTGCCATCCCTCCTACCTGAATTAGTCTCTGTATCACTAGGAAGAGATCCTTGTTGCCTACTAAGTAAAGCACTTGCAAGCTTTCCCATCTGGTTCTCCAAGGTCTTGAGAGCAACTGCTTGTCTTTTAACCATCATCCTCAATTCATCCATCTCTGATTTTTCATTAGAAGATTGCCTCGCATTAGCCTGGGGTTGCTGCTGAAATCCCGGAGGTTGATAAGGTTGCCTTGGAGCATACGGTTGTTGATAGCCCTGATTAAATGGCTTTGCTTGTTGTCCCTGAAAAGGCTGATAAGGTTGCTGTTGTTGAGCACCTTGATTGTTGCTCCAGCTGAAATTGGGATGATTCCGATTATTAGGATGATAAGTGGCTGAAACTGGTGCAGCAGGTCTCTGGAAATTACTCACGAACTGTGCTGATTCAGAAGAGATAGCACACTGATTCGTCTCATGTGCTCCTGCACATAGCTCACAAACACTAGCAACCTGCTGAACTCCATAATTTGCAAAGGAATCCACCTTCATAGTCAACTCCTTCAACTGAGCTACAATGGCTGAAGCTGCATCCACTTCAAAAATACCTGCTACCTTGCCTTGAGAAAGCCTCTGGGTTGGATTCTGATATTCATTGGCAGCCATCGTCTCAATAAGATCATAAGCTTCTTCGTAGCTCTTAGCCCATAGAGCTCCACCTGATGCTGCATCTAGCATAGGTCTAGACTGTGCTCCCAACCCATTGTAGAAACTATTAATAACCGTCCAGTCAGGCATGTGTTTGCACTAAATCATGCAAGCGTACATGGTCACAAGTAATATAGATATAAGTCGAGTTCGTTCCCACAGAGATCTGGTTATGGTTTTAATTCAGTAGATGTACCTATGCAACAATGTATGATTATTATTCACTGCTAAGACAATTAACAAATTTGGGTTTAATAAACTAACTTAACTAAGAAGTAAATTAACAAACTAAGAATTAACTAAATAACAAAAATTGGAATCGAATTACTTCTCCAAGAGTAAACATGGGATCCTAACTTCATTAAATACTTCACTTAGAGTTGATGCCTTTAATCAATGCATGTGATGATTATGATATCTGATCGGACAACACGAAACAAGTAAACGCTACCTCTCAGTATATGAATACCAAACTAAACATACATCCACAAAAGAGATAGAAGATAAATAGACACCAATTATGCTTAGACCCTGTATCTCTATAAGATTTGAAAACATAACGGTTGAAGAACAAGTTGTCTATTATGATCACATAGGGCAGCATAATATCTCTATTTACGCTACAAATCATGATGTTAAAACATCAACCTATCCTATGCTAGCATGGCAAGTTCTAAATCTCAAGATCCACTCTCGCTTCACAAGAGATTAACAAATTAGATGTTCGCGACGCATCTAAACACATGAAGCATAACCATACGAGGATATCAAGAATTCACCACACATAAATCTTTAAAGCAATCAAACTACTAAGCTACATAGATAAATCCGTTAGAATCCCATGACAACGATTAGTTCATAGTCGAACCTCTCATCATCATGGGATCTGATGAAACCATGATAAAAACAAAGTATAAAAAGATACAAATAAACCTAAGTAATTGATATGTAATGGTGATCCAAATTACAATGGTAGGATGTGTTTAAATAGGCTCTAGAATTCTTGCCCAGCAAGAACATACCAAAATAGAATTATAATAGAATTTCTGCAAAATACAATTCCTAAACTGATTCTATTTTTAAGGAAAATTCGTAGCTGACTTTTCTTCAATATTTCTGGGACGTTCCAGTTGTAATTGGACATCAAGACCACTTTAGAATGATAGAGAATCTCATTAGCTTCGCGTGGACAGTAAGATCGTCCAAAACGGACTTGTAGAACTCAAGATATGACCCAAACAGTAAATCAGGATTTTCAAGACAAAATTCGAAGTGAACAGCAGGGGTACTAGGCCGCAGCCTACCCTGCTAGGCCGCAGCCTAGCAGCAAATCTGTTAATCTCTAGGCCGCAGCCTACCCTGCTAGCCCGCAGCCTACCAACAAATCTGTTGGCAGCTTTTCAGCATGCTAGTTCCTTCATTTTTTTCTTCGTTTTGCCTCCGTTTCCTTCCGTTCTTCTTCTCAAAGCTTTCATACTTCATTTTCTTGACTCCAAATCTCCCCAAGGATTATGTGGAAGACCTCATTCTTCATTAAGACTTCAAAACCACACCAAAATCAATTGAAATCTTCAACCATTCCCAATTATTTAGAACCATGCACAACTACACGAAACACATCAAAAATACAACAAACTTGAGGCCAAGTGAATCAATTTAAGCCGATATGGAACGCTCCAAGTGGATATAAAATCCACTTATCACACCCCCAAACTTAAACCGATGCTTGTCCTCAAGCATAAACAATTAAAAACTAACTAACTAACTAGTACCACTTCCGTAGGTGATCACGGTTGCATTTGGCATATGCAACAAGCCCTTTAAACCCCTAGGCAGCCCTAGTGGACGAGTAAGGTCTCGTGAGGGCCTATAGCGAATGTACCCACAAAATTCATCTATCTAATAATGCAAAAATAATGCAATGCATGAATGCAACTAATATGAAAAATGCAAAGATCCCCTTCAAACTCACCAAAACCAACTAACAAGCAAATATCTCAAAGAATGCAACTAAATCCAAATAGAGCTCAACTAAGTCCCCGTATACTAACAATACATGACAGAAACGTGTGTGTGTGTGCGATGCTCATCAGAAATACTTCCAACACTAGGTCAAAAATCATACCTATTCTTTGCCAAAACAATCACAGGTTTATAAATAGAATAGACTGTAGACACTACATAACTTAGAAACACCTCCATCCTTATTCAAGTTAGTCAGGAATTCATGCTTTATTACTACACTACGACACATATTACTATATACAATACGTATGCTTATTTAACCGTGCAATGAATGAGACCCCAAAAAACTTATACAATAATACCCATGTAGCGAGTGTTAGGTCAGCAATACCAAACCACAAGGGCTTTAGGTTACTAGGACTAAGTCCCCTCAGACTTAATTACTCGAGTATTAAAGAGCTCACTCTGGTTAATTTTGCATTTAATAATTGAACTATTTTTTCTCTTTTTTTCTGATTTTTTTTTTCCCATATATGCAATCTGGAATGAGAATTCTCAATTTCAACCCTAGACTACTCATATAAATATGAGCCGGCTACTAGCCATTTGACACCTAGCCATTATTAACAATTAACAATTAGCATGAAATCCCTGGTTTCCCCCAAACTTAGACTTTAGTGCTCCTACGCCATCAAGGGAATAACGAAAATTCTAAATATAATCAAGTGATTAAATCTCAAAACATCCAAACAAGCATGACCCTAACCTAGCCCAAAAGCACCCAATGAGACTATGAAATTATTGTGTTTCCGTAACATGCAAGTCAATTTCTTAGGAACTATAAATCAACCCTCTACTCATCATTACCACACTCAATTAAACACCTACCTACCAATCAGAATCAGCTCGTCCTAAGGGATCATGAAATACGCATGCCATGAAAATGCAACTAACATGAACTCACATGGTATACGAAAATAAAAATAAAAAAACAGAATGATCTATATGAAACAAACGTAGATAACACGAACATATATGCATAATTTACTACTACTAATATGCAAAGCATGAAAACCTACATGAACACATAATACAACAACAACTACTAATCCTGCAAAACACCCCCAAACTTAAAATATTCAATGTCCGCATTGAATGGAAGTAAATACAAGGGATAGCAGAAAACATACCTACAAGGCGCCTTAAATAACCTTCCCCATCGCAAATCAACATGCGTGTTTGGCAAAAATCCCCTTTCTGTAGCCAATGGCCTCAACAACACCCGATTAAATTCAACCTCCGCATCCGGAGAAGAAAATCTCACAACACTGGACAGAAGCTTTGCCAGGCAGGGTCGCGCGGTCAGCGCTGCGGCGCGTGAGATTGAATGTTGAAATTTTTTTTCCCGTTTTTTTTTTTTTGAAAAAACAAACAAAAGTAATGCTCTCCAGAAGCTTGGCCACGCTGCATCCTAAAATTAGAGCCATGTCGCGTAGAAATTTCTGCATTTTTTTTTGAATAAAAGACTCAATTTGTTTTTTCTACACTAATGCGTGGGTTGCCTCCCACGAAGCGCTTCTTTAACGTCAATAGCTTGACGTTACTTCCAAGCCTCCATTAAGGATGATAATAGTTGGCATGGTCATCTCTTCGCGAGACTTCATCGTCATCACGGCGGCACACTTTTTGCCCTTTCTCCTCGCTTGGCCTATTTGTGTAACAACAATGTCCTATTCCAACGCCTTCATCTGCTGACCCAAAATCTGTCAATTTGTAGAACAACACACATTCGCGGGCTTCGCTTGAATATAATGGAGGAGGGTAAATGTAAGTTGCTGAACCCTTTGGTTCCTCAAAGAGAACTTCCTCAATTGACTCTAATGCGCTACCTCCATCTTTATACTCTGAGACAAGTAGAAGACCTGCATCTTTCCCATGGTCATCAGCCTCTTGGTACGCACATACCAATTCTTGAAATTTGTGTAGCTCATCAGTGTCTGTCCCAAATAGTGCCCTTTCCAAATCATCCACCATCCTAACATGCTCAAATTCCTCACATGGCTTGCGAATGCTCACCTCACCTTGGAATTTGTCTTCCTCAATTAAGCATGCAGTACCTTGCTCCAAGTCACCGTTCTTTTCTGGAATTGCCTCTAGTATGAATTGATGTTTTTCTTGTTCCACAGCACTCACAACTCGAGCAACTAGTATCTCCAAAGATTTGAGAGACTCCTCATTACTCTTTATAAGCATCCTAAGCTCCTCCATAGCATCAACCTCATCTGACTGAAAAGTAGGAGTAGGTTGCTGATGTTGAAACTCTTCACTACCAAAGAAATATGACATATTTGGAACATCTTGCTGGTACTATTGAGGATGGTATTGAAAATATGTTTGTTCCTCATAACTGACATATGGATCAACTCCTTCGTAGTAACAAAATTGTGAGGGATCATGAACGCCCAAACACTGCTCACATTGCTGAGGCATGGATGTCCTCGAATATGCCCACCATGGCAACTCCTCGCATGCCATCTTCAAACACTCAAGTACCTGAACACACCGAACTAAACAAGATAGGTAAGAAAAAATCTGAGTCAGTGAACTCTAACGACCACTATTGACAAGCACATAAACCAAAAATAAAACACCGATGATCCCCGGCAGCGGCGCCAAAAACTTGTTTGCACTAAATCACGCAAGCGTACGTGGTCACAAGTAATATAGATATAAGTCGAGTTCGTTCCCACAGAGATCTGGTTATGGTTTTAATTCAGTAGATGTACCTATGCAACAATGTATGATTATTATTCACTGCTAAGACAATTAACAAATTTGGGTTTAATAAACTAACTTAACTAAGAAGTAAATTAACAAACTAAGATTTAACTAACGAACAAGAATTGGAATCGAATTACTTCTACAAGAGTAAACATGGGATCCTAACTTCATTAAATACTTCACTTAGAGTTGATGCCTTTAATCAATGCATGTGATGATTATGATATCTGATCAGACAACACGAAATAAGTAAACGCTACCTCTCAGTATACGAATACCAAACTAAACATACATCCACAAAAGAGATAGAAGATGAATAGACACCAATTATGCTTAGACCCTATATCTCTATAAGATTTGAAAACATAACGGTTGAAGAACAAGTTGTCTATTATGATCACATAGGGCAGCATAATATCTATATTTACGCTACAAATCATGATGTTAAAACATCAACCTATCCTATGCTAGCATGGCAAGTTCTAAATCTCAAGATCCACTCTCGCTTCATAAGAGATTAACAAATTAGATATTCGCGACGCATCTAAACACATGAAGCATAACCATACGAGGATATCAAGAATTTACCACACATAAATCTTTAAAACAATCAAACTACTAAGCTACATAGATAAATCCGTTGGAATCCCATGATAACGATTAGTTCATAGCCGAACCTCTCGTCATCATGGGATCTGATGAAACCATGATAAAAACAAAGTATGAAAAGATACAAATAAACCTAAGTAATTGATATGTAATGGTGATCCAAATTACAATGGTAGGATGTGTTTAAATAGGCTCTATAAGTCTTGACCAGGAAGAAAATACCAAAATAGAATTATTATAGAATTTCTGCAAAATACGTTTCCTAAACTGATTCTGTTTTTAAGGAAAATTCGTAGCTGACTTTTCTTCAATATTTCTGGGCCGTTCCAATTGTAATTGGACATCTGGACTACTTTAGAATGATAGAGAATCTCGTTAGCTTCGCGTGGACAGTAAGATCGTCCAAAACGGACTTGTAGAACTCAAAATATGACCCAAACAATAAATCAGGATTTTCAGGACAAAATTCGAAGTGAACAGAGGGGGTACTAGGCCGCAGCCTACCCTGCTAGGCCGCAGCCTAGCAGAAAATCTGTTAATCTCTAGGCCGCAGCCTACCCTGCTAGGCCGCAGCCTACCAACAAATCTGTTGGCAGCTTTTCAGCATGCTAGTTCCTTCGTTTTTTTCTTCGTTTTGCCTCCGTTTCCTTCTGTTCTTCTTCTCAAAGCTTTCATACTTCATTTCCTTGACTCCAAATCTCCCTAAGGATTATGTGGAAGACCTCATTCTTCATTAAGACTTCAAAACCACACCAAAATCAATTGAAATCTCCAACCATTCCCAATTATTTAGAACCCTGCACAACTACACGAAACACATCAAAAATACAACAAACTTGAGGCCAAGTGAATCAATTTAAGCCGATATGGAACGCTCCAAGTGGATATAAAATCCACTTATCAGCATGCCATGATGAGGACACTTCCGTATCATCTCCTTATAACGTTCCCAAGCCTCACACAAAGATTCTCCAGATTGCTGAGCAAATTGAGTTAAAGCGTTCCTTATTGCTACAGTTTTCGCCATAGGGAAGAATTTCGTAAGAAACTTCTGAGCAAGATCCTCCCATGTAGTAATGGAACCAGCTGGTAAAGAGTGTAACCAGCCCTTAGCCTTATCCCTCAGAGAGAATAGGAAAAGTCTCAATTTGATAGCATCATCCGACACACCATTGAACTTGAAAGTGTCATAGCTCTCGATAAAGTCCCGAATATGCATGTTAGGATCCTCCGTAGGAGCACCCCCAAACTGAACCGAATTCTGTACCATCTGAATAGTGTCCAACTTGATTTCGAAGTTATTCGCAGTAATCGCTGGCCTGATAATATTAGACTGGATGTCATTGATTTTTGGCTGAGAATAGTCATTCAAGGCCTTAGGGCTGCTGCTGCATCACTGTTTGCACTAAATCACGCAAGCGTACGTGGTCACAAGTAATATAGAATTAAGTTGAGTTCGTTCCCACAGAGATCTGGTTTAGGTTTCAATTCAGTTAATGCACCTATGCAACAATGTATGGTTTTTATTCACTGCTAAGACAATTAACAAATCGGAGTTTTGATTAACTAAAAATTAACTAAGAAACAAATTAACAAACTAAGAATTAATTAACTAACGAGAATTTAAATCTAATTACTTATGCAAGAGAAAACATGGGATCCTAACTTTATTAAATACTTCGCTTAGAGTTGATGCCTTTAATCAATGCATGTGATGGTTATGATATCTGATCAGACAACACGAAACAAGTATACGCTACTTCTCAGTATACGAATACCAAACTAAACATACATCCACAAAATAGATAGAAGATGAATATACACCAATTATGCTTAGACCCTATATCTCTATAAGATTTGAAAACATAACGGTTGAAGAACAAGTTATCTATTAAGATCACATAGGGCAGCATAATATCTCTATTTACGCTACAAATCATGATGTTAAAATATCAACCTATCCTATGCTAGCATGGCAAGTTCTAAATCTCAAGATCCACTCTCGTTTCACAAGAGATTAACAAATTAGATGTTCGCGACACATCTAAACACATGAAGCATAACCATACGAGGATATCAAGAATTCACCACACATAAATCTTTAAAACAATCAAACTACTAAGCTACATAGATAACTCCGTTAGAATCCCATGACAACGATTAGTTCATAATCGAACCGCTCGTCATCATGGGATCTGATGAAACCATGATAAAAACAAAGTATGAAAAGATACAAATAAACCTAAGTAATTGATATGTAATGGTGATACAAATTACAATGGTAGGATGTGTTTAAATAGGCTCTAGAAGTCTTGCCCAGTAAGAAAATACCAAATCAGAATTAAAATAGAATACGTTTCCTAAACTGATTCTGTTTTGAAGGAAAATTCGTAGCTGAATTTTCTTCAGTATTTCTGGGCCGTTCCAGTTGTAATTGGACATCTGGACCACTTTAAAATGATAGAGAATCTCGTTAGCTTCGCGTGGATAGTAAGATCGTCCAAAACGGACTTGTAGAACTCAAGATATGGCCCAAACAGTGAATCAGAATTTTCAGGACAAAATTTCAGAATTGGCATAATATCTCGCGCGCCGCAACGTACTAACCAGGCTACAGCGCGGCCTGGGGTCTGCCAAAATTGTAGAAAATGTCGTTGTCTTCGCGTGAGCTGTAAGATCACTAAATTCTGACTTCTAGAACTCCAGATATGGCCAAAACAGTGTAGACTGCGCAACCTACCCAGATAATCCGAATTTTAATCAATTTAACCTCCAACTCTTAGTTCTGCAAAACTCGACGAAAACACATTAAACACACCACATAATTGAGGTCAAGTAATCAATTTAAGCCGATACGAAGCATTCCAAGTGGATATAAAATCCACTTATCACACCCCCAAACTTAAACCGATGTTTGTCCTCAAGTATAAACAACTAAACACTAACTAATTAGTACCACTTCCGTAGGTGATCACGGTTGCATTTGACATATGCAACAAGCCCTTTAAACCCCTAGGCAGCCCTAGTGGACGAGTAAGGTCTCGTGAGGGCCTATAGTGAATGTACCCACAAAATTCATCACTACCTAATGCAATGCAATGCATGTATGCAACTAATATGAAAATGCAAAAATCCCCTTCAAACTAACCAAAACCAACTAGCAAGCAAATATCTCAAAGAATGCAACTAAATCCAAATAGAGCTCGACTAAGTCCCCGTATACTAACCATACATAAACAGGAACGTGCATGTGTGCGATGCTCATCAGAAATACTTCCAACACTAGATCAAAATCATACATGTTCTTCGCCAAGACAATCACAGGTTTATAAATAGAATAGACTGTAGACACTTCATAACCTAGGAACACCTCCTTCTTCATTCAAGTTAGCTAGGAATTCATGCTTTATTACTACACTACGACACATAATACTATATACAATACGCATGCTTATTTAACCGTGCAATGAATGAGACCCCAAAAGGCTTATACAATAATACCCATGTGGCGAGTGTTAGGTCAGCAATCCCAAACCACAAGGACTTTAGGTTACTAGGACTAAGTCCCCTCAGACTTAATTACTCGAGTATTAAAGTGCTCACTCGTGGCAAATTTTGCATTTAACAATTGAACTTTTGACTTTTTTTTTCTCTTTTTTCATTTTTTTTTTCTTTTTGATCCGATTTTTTTTTTTTTTTTTTATATATGCAATCTGGAATGAGAATTCTCAATTCCAACCCTAGACTACTCATATAAATATGAGCCGGCTACTAGCCATTTTTTTTTTTTTTGCGAAAGCGAAAAATCGTTTCATTGATTGAAAAGTTAGGAAATACATCCCAAAGATAATAAAAGCTTATTATCTAACCGAAAGGTATGCTTAACCAATCCATGGATCGTACGACCCATAAGAAAGAGATTCCTCCGGAAGTTTAGATAATAAAAAACCTTTATATCCACCAAACTAGGCCTCGTTAAAAAACCCCACATGAGCAAAACCCTTTGGGGAAAAACTCAAGCGGGGAAAAAGAGTGCCCAACTAAAAGTGCCCACCTAAAATAAGAGTACATCATTTTACATCATGCCTAACTAAACAAAAGGCTTGACTCTTCTTGATTCTTCTGCTATAGCAATCCCATTCCTGACTTCAACTATCTCCTTTTCCGTCCATGAAAATCTGAAAGGTCACCAAAACCAGATACAAATCAAAAAAACTAAGTTAATACATGGACATAAGTTTTAGCAAAAAAAAAAAGTATATAATATTATATTATTTAAAAATAAAATATATATATTGTGATAAGATATTAATAAAAACTAAATATATATATAATCTAACCAAAGGGGATCCCTTTGGTTAGACCTCTATTAAACATATAAAGTAAAAATTTGTAAATTTAGAGAAGAGTCATTATTATTATATATAGATGAAAATAATAAAATAATTAAAATTGAATAAATTGTAATACTTTTTTTGAAAATAAAAATTTATAAATAAGATAGATTTAAAATCCAGCCAAATATAAAATAAAAACTACGATATATTAAAAAGATAATGTACAAAATATAAAAATTCGTCAAACGGACGACCGAAAATATTCGTCAAACGGACGACCGAAAAATATTCGTCAAACGAACGACAGATAACAATTCAATCAAAGAAAGACAAACCCGATATGGTCCAAAAAGCCATCAAATACGGCACTCTCTGAAGGCACAAAAATAGACAACTAAATTGGCACATAATTTAACCACCTTTAGTATACAGAAAAAACGTAAATAATTCTAACATTATACCATATTCTCAACAATTAATCATTAATTCCTTAAAATACTCTCTAACTTATCAACCGCCAATAAATGTATAATAAATCCACATAAATGCAATTAAAGACTAAAAAATTTTCACTGAACAAAACTTGGTAACAAACACAAACAACAATAATTTCGACTGCAAATTACAAACAAAAAACTAATCAACAAATGACAATCCACTTAACAACTAAAATCACTACTACAAACCAGAGTAATTTTCAAGAAACCAGCAAAACAAAGAACTCGACACTCGCCAAAATCATATATGCAGGAACCCAGTTGAATTCGAGGCCATCAGAACGAAAACAATACTACAACATACAATCAAAATCTTCGACTCGAACTGGAAACTCGACTCAAGCGAAAACAGTACTACAACATACAATCAAATCTTCGACTCGAACGAATGCGCAACAAAGAAAATCAACTCATAATACTATAACTAAGCAAAAAAAACGAAAAATAGTAGTTTAGCACCAAGACTCAAACAAACTCAATACTCATCCACACCAATAACTCAGCAATACAACCGAAAAACTAAATAAACTCGCAGCTACCGACTCAACCAGGAGTACTAACTCAGAAAATTAAAACTCCGAAACAAAAAAACCCACGACTCAGAAGTCACAGAACTCGGAAGAAACCCAACAAAAGGCACGCGAACTAAGCCATCAATTCAACGAAAGCGAAACCAACGAACGAAAAAACAAATACGAAGATAAACAACGAAAACTCATCGATCCCAAACGAATCACAATACCAAAGAAATGGAGAAACAAGAAAACAGAAGAGAAAATCAAAGGGTCATGTATAAGCAGTAAATCAGATCAAAAATAAAATAACTATAAATAGGTTATAATCACATGATGAATGTATAGACATTAACACAGGCATGGAATTGAAAAACCTGGATTCGTGTGTAATCATAAAAACCGAACAATTCATATACATACAAAACCATCAGGTAGTTTTATCTTCTTAATTTATTTATCTACAATTTCGTTTTTTGGTCAGTTCGTGTGTAATGTTTTCCGATTGATATTGGTTGTATACAACCACCACCGTTGCGGTGGTGGTGTTTGTTGGCGGAGAGAGTGAGATAAGGTCGGGAGAGAGATGAGAGGTTCGAGAGAGGGAGAGAAAGAATGGAGAGGGAGAGAGTCGGAGATACAGAGAGAAGGAGGCGGAGATGTCGAGGTGGGGAGGTCAAAGTGACAAAAGTTTTGAATAAAAATAATCAAATATTTAGAAGAGTATGACCATAAACAAATAGGGGTTTGAGTAACTACTAGCCATTTGACACCTAGCCATTATTAACAACTATTACAACTAGCATGAAATCCCTGGTTTCCCCCAAACTTAGACTTTAGTGCTCCAACATTATCAAGGGAATAACGGAAATTTTAAATATAATCAAGTGATTAAATCTCAAAACATCCAAACAAGCATGACCCTAACCTAGCCCAAAAGCACCCAATGAGACTGTGTAAAATTTTGTTTCTAAAGCATGCACGTCAATTTCATGGGAACTATAAATCAACCCTCTACTCATCATTACCACACTAAAATAGACATCGACCTACCAATCAGAATCAGCTCATCCTAAGGGATCATGAAAAATGCGTGCCATAAAAATGCAACTAAAATGAACTCACATGGTATACAAATATAAAAACAGAATGTCCTATATGAAACAAACATAAATAATACGAACATACATGAATGAACTACCACTAATATGCAAAATATAATATCTATATGAACACAATGACACACAAATAACTACTCATATACTACTCATCCCCCAAACCACCCCCAAACTTTAAATATTCAATGTCCGCATTGAATGGAAGTAAATACAAGGGATAGTAGGAAACATACCTAAAAATACTGAAACACGTGGGTTGCCTCCCACGAAGCGCCTTTGTTTAAAGTCTTTAGCTAGACATGGCAATGGCTTTTTCTCTTGAAAATTTCTACACCGTAGCTTAATATGGCCATTTAATTATCTTTTCCGGGGCTACATCCTCGATGACAAGTTTCAGTCTTCTTCGCTCTTTAAAAGTGTCAACAACATTGTTCTCTTCACTACCTGACAAGTTAGCAACAATAATAATAGGCAAAGTAGATGATTGACCCAAATATACATACGTCAGTTGATCTGGTGTTTTAAACTCAAGTCTGGAAGTTTCTTCAACATGATGATTTTCATTATTAACCACCAAAGACTGAGCAAGAGTGGAAATAGACGGATTAGGAACGAAAGTGGGTAGTTCACCAACAGAAGTCTTCACAACAGACTTAGGATCAAAAGAACTCTCCTCAAGTTGAATTTCATGCTTAAAACAAATAGCATTCATTTCATCTAACATCTCATCAGAAGTAAAATTCCTATACAACTCATGAAGATCTTCATTACCCTCAATCAAAACATCTTTCTCAAGAAAAGACTCAATTACACTATCCTCAAGATTTGACCATGAAACAACCTCATTAATTAGCACCTTAGAATCCCAGAGATCAGCCAAGCCTAGCGACTCACACTCTTCCTCCTCATCACTATCCACCACAGGTTCTGACAAAACAGAATTTTCTTCTTTTTCTGTAAGATCCTGATCATGAATTCCTTCTTCATCCTCAATTGCTGAATTCTGATCGTTCGTGACTATTCCAGATCTAAGTGTTATGGCATTAACCTGCTCCATGCCATCTTGTTTTCCTGGATTCACCTCTGTGTCACTAGGAAGAACTCCCTGCGGCATGTTGAGTAAGGCACTTGCAATTTGTCCAATCTGATTCTCCAATGTCTTGAGAGATACCGCCTGACTTTTAATCATCAACCTCAATTCATCCAATTCAGATTTTTCATTCGAAGATTGACCATCATCCCCATGAAATTGTTGCTGCTGAAAATCTTGATTGTTGCTCCAACCGAAATTGGGATGATAGGTGGCTGGAGCTGGTTGCGAAGGTTGCTGGAAGTTGCTCACAAACTGTGCCGATTCAAAAAATATGGCACATTGACTCGTCTCATGTGCGCCCTCACATAGCTCACAAACACTAGCAACTTGAGGCACCCCATGCTTCAACATAAAATCCAATTTCTTATTAAGTGCCTCTAGCTGAGCTGCTAGAACTGTGACTGTATTAACTTCCAGAATTCCTGCTAATTTGCCTTGTGATAATCTCTGAGTTGGATTCTGGTATTCATTCGCAGCCATCATCTCAACTAGCTCATAAGCTTCCGCATAGCTCTTAGCCCACAAAGCTCCACCTGATGTTGCATCTAGCATGGGTCTTGACTGTGCACCCAAGCCATTATAAAAGCAGTTAATCACCATCCAATCAGGCATCCCATGATGTGGACACTTCCTTACCATCTCCTTATATCGCTCCCAAGCCTCGCACAAAGATTCTTTAGACTGCTGTGAAAACCTGAGTTAGAGCGTTCCTGATTGCCGCGGTCTTTGCCATGGGGAAAAATTTAGTGAGAAATTTCTGAGCAAATCCTCTCATGTCAAAATAGAACCTGCTGGTAGAGAGTGCAACCAGCCCATAGCTTTATCCCTCAAAGAGAATGGGAAAAGTCTCAATTTGATAGCATCTTCCGACACCCCATTGATCTTGAAAGTGTCGCAGATCTCAATGAAATTCCGAATATGCATGTTAGGATCCTCCGTAGGAGCAACCCCAAACTGAACCGAATTATGCACCATCTGAATTATGCTAGGCTTGATTTCGAAAGTATTAGCTGCAATAGCTGGTCTGACAATGCTAAATTGGATGTCCTTGATCTTTGGTTGAGAATAATACATCAATGCTTTCGCTGCTGCTACTGGTTCTCCCATTGCTACCTGCAACACATAAAACTAAACGACTATGTAAGAAACAATCCGAGTTAGTGAACTCTAACGACCACTGATGACAAGCACATAAACTAAAAAAACACTGATGATCCCCGGCAGCGGTGCCATAAAAACTTGTTTGCACTAAATCACGCAAGCGTACGTGGTCACAAGTAATATAGAATTAAGTTGAGTTCGTTCCCACAGAGATCTGGTTTAGGTCTCAATTCAGTTAATGCACTTATGCAACAATGTATGGTTTTTATTCACTGCTAAGACAATTAACAAATTGGAGTTTTGATTAACTAAAAATTAACTAAGAAACAAATTAACAAACTAAGAATTAATTAACTAACGAGAATTTAAATCTAATTACTTATGCAAGAGAAAACATGGGATCCTAACTTCATTAAATACTTCGCTTAGAGTTGATGCCTTTAATCAATGCATGTGATGGTTATGATATCTGATCAGACAACACGAAACAAGTATACGCTACTTCTCAGTATACGAATACCAAACTAAACATACATCCACAAAAGAGATAGAAGATGAATAGACACCAATTATGCTTAGACCCTATATCTCTATAAGATTTGAAAACATAACGGTTGAAGAACAAGTTGTCTATTAAGATCACATAGGGCAGCATAATATCTCTCTTTACGCTACAAATCATGATGTTAAAACATCAACCTATCCTATGCTAGCATGACAAGTTCTAAATCTCAAGATCCACTCTCGTTTCACAAGAGATTAACAAATTAGATGTTCGCGACACATCTAAACACATGAAGCATAACCATACGAGGATATCAAGAATTCACCACACATAAATCTTTAAAACAATCAAACTACTAAGCTACATAGATAACTCCGTTAGAATCCCATGACAACGATTAGTTCATAATCGAACCGCTCGTCATCATGGGATCTGATGAAACCATGATAAAAACAAAGTATGAAAAGATACAAATAAACCTAAGTAATTGATATGTAATGGTGATACAAATTAAAATGGTAGGATGTGTTTAAATAGGCTCTAGAAGTCTTGCCCAGTAAGAAAATACCAAATCAGAATTAAAATAGAATACGTTTCCTAAACTGATTCTGTTTTGAAGGAAAATTCGTAGCTGAATTTTCTTCAGTATTTCTGGGCCGTTCCAGTTGTAATTGGACATCTGGACCACTTTAGAATGATAGAGAATCTCGTTAGCTTCGTGTGGATAGTAAGATCGTCCAAAACGGACTTGTAGAACTCAAGATATGGCCCAAACAGTGAATCAGAATTTTCAGGACAAAATTTCAGAATTGGCATAATATCTCGCGCGCCGCAACGTACTAACCAGGCTACAGCGCAGCCTGGGGTCTGCCAAGATTGTAGAAAATGTCGTTGTCTTCGCGTGAGCTATAAGATCACTAAATTCTGACTTCTAGAACTCCAGATATGGCCAAAACAATGTAGACTGCGCAACCTACCCGGAAAATCCAAATTTTAATCAATTTAACCTCCAACTCTTAGTTCTGCAAAACTCGACGAAAACACATTAAACACACCACATACTTGAGGTCAAGTAATCAATTTAAGCTAATACGAAGCATTCCAAGTGGATATAAAATCCACTTATCAATCACCCATCTCGACTTTAGTTGCAGATTCCTCTTCTTTATTCTCTTTATTCTCTACAAGATCGTCTTCCGCCAGTTCTTCCTTACGAGCTTGCAAACGTGTTCGCATACAAACTCAAGTACCTGAAACACCACGAAACAAACAAACTAAGTAAAAAATCCGAGTTAGTGAACGATAACGACCACTATTGACAAGCACATAAACCAAAAATAAAACACCGATGATCCCCGGCAGCGGCGCCAAAAACTTGTTAACACAAAATCATGCAAGCGCACGTGGTCACAAGTAATAGAATTTAAGTTCGTTCCACAAAGATCTGGTTAATTTTCAATAAGTATATGTACCTATGCAACAATGCATGGTTTTAATTCACTGTTAAGACAAATAACAATTTATGATTTGATTATCTGAATTAAACTAAGATGCAAATATTAAAACTAAGAATTAATTGACTAAGAGAATTAAATCGAATTACTTATATGAGAATAAACATGGGATCCTAACTTCATAAAATACTTCACTTAGAGTTGATGCCTTTAATCAATGCACGTGATGGTTTTGATATCTGATCAGACAACACGAAACAAGTAAACGCTACTTCTCAGTATACGAATACCAAACTAAATATACATCCACAAAAGAGATAGAAGATGAATAGACACCAATCATGCTTAGACCCTATATCTCTATAAGATTTGAAAACATAACGGTTGACGAACAAGTTGTCTATTAAGATCACATAGGGCAACATAATATCTCTATTTACGCTACAAATCATGATGTTAAGACATCAACCTATCCTATGCTAGCATGGCAAGTTCTAAATCTCAAGATCCACTCTCGTTTCGCAAGAGATTAACAAATTAGATGTTCGCGACACATCTAAACACATGAAACACAACCATACAAGGATATCAAGAATTTACCACACGTAATCTTTAAAGCAATCAAACAACTGAGTTACGTAAATAAATCTGTTAGAATCCCATGACAACGATTAGCTCATAATTGAACCGTTCATCGTCATGGGATTTGATGAAAACATGATAATAAACAAGATATGAAAGGAAGAAACAATAATATTATTAAAACGAAGAGTTGAGAAAACAAATCTATGATTCAACGTATACAAAAGATGAAGTAGATCTAGATCCGTGCTTGTCACCGAGCGTTGACCCTTTCTCCACTTTTCTCCCTTGCAATTCTATGTTACAATAAAAACGATCTGAATTACAATGCTAAAATGTATTTAAATAGGCTCTAGATTTCTTTCCCAGCAAGAAATTACCTTCTATTACAATTAGAATTCGATTAAGGTACTAAAAACTGCCCAAAATACAATTAGAACTTGAAAAGGGCAAAACAGTAATTTCCCTGCTCCCATCAGTCTGCTTGCCACGCTGCCTGCGCCCACCACACGCATCCTGCACGTGGAAGACCTGTTCCATGTCGTATAAAATCTCCAAAGCTTCGCGTGGACAGTAAGATCGCTGAAAACGGACTTCTAGAACTCCAGATATGGCCAAAACAGTGTAGACTGCGCAACCTTCCCGGAAATCCGAATTTTAATCAATTTAACCTCCAAAAATGACAGAAGCATCAACCATAATCGACATTCTTGCAACCCTGCATAACTACACGAAACACATCAAAACTACAACAAAATTGAGTCCAAGACAATCAATTTAAGTCGTTATGGAACGCTCCAAGTGGATATAAAATCCACTTATCACAAACTAACACCCACTCCAGTTGACACGAAGGCCAAGTTAAGTTCAACTGATGGTCCTCGTATCAATGATGCATCTCATTATCGTATTTTTGTAGGTGTTCTTCAATATTTGACTTTTGCGAGGCCTGATATCTCCTATGCCGTGCAACAAATTTGTTTATACATGCATGATCCTCGAGAGCATCACATGCATGCTTTGAAGCGTATATTTCGATACCTGCAAAGCACTCTTGACCTTGGTATATACCTGTATCCCTCTTCTATCTTAGGATTAATATCTTATACTGATGCGGATTGGGGTGGATGTCCGGACACCCGACGCTCGACCTCAGGTTATTGCATTTTTCTTGGGGACAATATAATTTCTTCGTCCTCAAAACGATAACCCACCCTCTCTCGTTCGAGTGCAGAGGCAGAATACAGGGGGGGTTGCAAATGTGGTTGCAGAAACTTGTTGGATCAGAAACTTGCTTCTGGAGTTACATTGTCCGTTGAAAAAGGATACCTTGGTTTACTGTGACAATGTTAGTGCCGTTTTACCTCTCTGGTAATCCTGTACAACATCAGTGGACGAAACAAATTGAATTAGATATACATTTTGTTCATGAAAAGGTAGCTCGTGGAGAGGTCCTGAATGCTTCATGTACCTTCTCGTTATCAATATGCTGATATTTTTACAAAAGGGTTGCCAAAACTTCTGTTTGAAGACTTCCGGAGCAGTCTCAGCGTACACTCACCTCCCACTAAGACTGTGGGGGTGTGCTAACATATATTAATATTAGACAAGAATCTGTAAATATTGTCAAAGATATACTTTCCTTGTAACTCCTAAACTCATGTATATAATCATGATAATGCAATACCAAAAGGCACGGCCTGTGATTCTTTCTAACAAAACCAATTTGTGAATCGATCTTTTCGAAATCTTTCTTTTGCAGCATCATCAAATTTTGGGTATTGTTTGTGTACCAACTTATGAAATTCACTATAAAATAACAAAAATTAATATAATAAAATAAAAAAAGTAAACAAAATGAGTTAAATGATCTTACCCCAAGTACTTTGCAACCTCTGGTGTATTAATAAGAACATAATACTTGATGAGTCTATCTTCATCAACACTTAATATTCTATGTCCTTTTCTTACAATGGGCTTCGTCGAATACATGTAAATGTCTAACAAGTTAGGATCATTGCACTTTTTGGGTTCCTGGTTACAACCCAACCGATTATGCACTGTTTCGACCTCGGATTCAAAATAAAATGAGCAAAAGTGCACACGTTCCTCCTCGATGTAGCGTTCAGCCATTGAACCCTCTGGATGAGCTTTGTTCTTAACTTTCATCTTCAACCCATGCAAGAATCTTTCAAAAGGATACATCCAACGATATGTGACGGGTGATAAGCTTGCAATTAATCCTAATATTGTCGTTATATTTAAGTTCTTGTGCATTGAATTGGATTTTTATTTAATAAATTTTAATGTTTTATTGTAGGTATCAAGGAGTTATAATAAAGGAGGGCTTGGAGCTTAAATAAAAGGAGTTGGATATAAATTTGATTAAAATTCGGATTTTCCGGGTAGCTTACGAAGTTTGCACTATTTGGGTCATATCTGTAGTTCTACAAGTCCGATTCTAACAATTCAACAACCCACGGAAAGCTTAGTAGAAGAGCTTTATTTCTGAAGTGGTCTTGAATTTAAAATCCAGTCGAATCAGCCCAGAATCTGAGTCAAAAAGTCAGCTACGAATTTCTGTTATTGGAATTCAATTTTAATTGGGAAATCTCCTTGTAATTGTATTAAATAATTAAAAATACTTTTATTAGAGAGATCAGACCTAGAGAGAGAGAGAGAGAGACAGACGCAAGAGAGAGTAGCCGCACAAGGGAGGAGGAGAAGAAGCCATTAACAAGAAGAATGCATCCATTGAAGACATTCAATTGGCTTTATTTTCTCTTTATCTTTTTATAATTCTTCTTATGATTATGTGTTGGTTATATTGGAATTTTTATGATATGTTGATTTTGAACTAATTTTATAAAGTTGGGATTTTATGGAATCCTAGTATGGGATTGTTGGTGTTTCGATAAGAATTACTATTTGCAGTTACAGTTTATTCATTCAAGCGAATTTCATGTTATATATTTGCTATTGTTTGGCCAATATTAGTAGATGATTGAGTTAATTATAATACTGAGAGGGTTATGATTAACTGACACAATACTTGAATGATGTATGATTATATCTGTTGATATTAATTTTGTGACGGTATAGACATATATTGTTACCTTGCATAACCGTGTGAAATTGGTGCTTAATTGTATTCTGGAAGTTGAATTGGGCATAGACATACGTTAATTTAATTACAGAATTTATACCATAGTGATTTCAAGAGAAACCTATGACCATTGGATTTCTGGTTTATAGACTGTGATTTTACTATTGTATTACACTGCTTTATTGCTGACATGAACATATTTAGGGAAAGTAATTATCTTGACTTAGTTTCTCGTATCTAAACTCATTCAGATCTCTTTGCTAGTATTATATTAGTTAGTTAATTTAGTTAGATAAAACAAAACTCAATTCTTGTGTTCTATAACCCAATTGTTTGATATTGATTGCGATTTATGCAATTAGACAGTCCTTGAGGAACGATATCTGGTATTTACTACTGTATTACTTGCTTGCGATTGTGTACACTTGCACATCCAAATTTTACGCAACAACGGGACTACCCAACTTACACTCAGTAGCCAAATGCAGTGGCAAATGTTCCATCGGGTCAAAGAAACCAGGAGTAAAAATGGTTTCGAACTTAGACATTATCCTCACTATATCTTTCTCCATTTTTAACAAATTAGAGTATCTCAAGATAGATGAGCACAAATCTTGGAAGAAGTTAAACAACTCAATAATGGCATCACCTACTTGCCTCGGTAGTAAATCACGACAAATAATAGGCAACAATTTTTGCATGAAAATATGAGAGTCATGCGACTTCATCCCACGAACAGAATGTTTTTCAAAATTCACACACCTAGATATATTTGAAACATACCCATCTGGAAGTTTAAGTTCCGAAATCCACTCTAACAACTTATCAACTTGTTCCCTCAGGAGCGCATAAGGAGCATGTGGCATTGTGTTACCATCTAGAGTCCATAACTCACGCCGTATACCAAGTTCCTCACAATCAAGCCTTGATTTCAGATTGTCTTTGGTCTTGTTCTTATCATTTAACATGGTGTAGAATATGTTTTCAAAAACATTCTTTTCAGTGTGCATGACATCAATATTGTGACGAATAGCAAGTGTCTCCCAATATGGCAGTTCAAAAAATGGAGAATAATGAGTCCAATTATGAGTCACTCCATAGTCCCTAGGTTTTCTTTTGGTTGACTTTCCTGGGGGAGGAAACTCTATGAGTTCACATATTGTCTTTGCCCTTGATCCCGAGTGTCGAGCCGTGACAGATCGTACCTCTCTTTTCCCAAACTTTGTGCTATTACTCAATGGATCACCCGGTTTTAGAAAATAATGAGCAGTGCCAAAGAAGGAAGTTTTACCACCATTCTTGAGTTGAAAGCCTTTAACATCTTCACTACATATATGACATGACAATTTACCCTTAGTTGACCATCCACTTAACATCGCAAGTGCTGGAAAGTCGCTAATTGTCCACAATAATGCTGCCCTCATCTGAAAATTTGTTCGCGATGCCCTATCATATGTTTCCACCCCAGTTTGCCATAACATCTTCAGCTCATAAATTAAAGGTCGGAGATAAACATGTAAGTCTTTTGTAGGATTAGTAGGACCAGGAACAATGAGAGGCATGGACATGTATGGAGCTTTCATGCACATAGATGGTGGAAGGTTATAAACAACCACCACCACGGGCCATATAGTGAAATCCTTTGCTAGTGGATCACGAAATGGATCAAATCCATCACTAGAAAGGCCAAGTCTGATATTTCGTGCCTCTTTTGCAAATCTTGGAAATCTAGCATCAAACGCTTTCCATTCATCTCCATCTGTTGGGTGAGTTAATTGACCTTCAACTACAACTCTATCATAGTGCCATGTCATATATTTGGCAGTTTGCTTAGACATGTATAAACGTTGTAGTCTCGGTATAAGTGGAAAGTATCGCAAGATCTTTCTTGGAATCAACTTCTTTTCGCCATTAATTATTTCGCTCCTTGTATCGATTTGTATGACATATGTCACAATATCTCTTCTTACTATTTTCTTTGTAAAATAACATGCAATCATTCTCACAAGCATCGATCTTTTCGTATCCCATATTCAATCCACTTATCATCTTTTTAACATCATAATAGGTCTCAGGTAGATTGTGTTTCTCTGGCAACACTGATCCAATAAGTTGAAGTAACTCATTAAACCTCGTGTTACTACAACCATGTTTGTTCTTGAAATACAACAACTTGTTGACGAATGATAAAGTGGTAAAACTGGAACAATTCTGATAAAGAGGTTCAGAAGCATCATCGAACATCTCATAATTTATTTATTTTTCTGTTGCAGTCGGTTCTTCCTCACCAATCCCGAAATTTCCATGAGCATCTGCAAAATCTCTAGATATTTCACGTGCATCGTTCATATCATCATCTCTGGGACCATTATCACCCGAATTAGTCTCGACTTCAACTCGAGATTTATGCTTCTCACCATGAAAAATCCATGTAGTATACGATTCTATAATTCCGTGTCGATACAAATCATAAGTTACATAATCGGGTAACTTATGCAATGTATTTCCACACTCCTTACATGGACATCTTATCTTCCCCTTTGAATCAACATCCATTTTAAAGCAACATTAATGAAATTTTGTACACCAAGTTTGTATTCCTCCGTTATATTATTTCGCATCAAATCTATGATGCATCCAACTTCGATCGGATGCCATCTTCAAATATAGCATAAAATTTAATTACTTATTATTGTTAAGTAACAAATTCTAACAAATTTTAATTAAATTAATAAAATCAAAAAAAAAAAGACAAATTTATCATAGTTCTTGGTAACATCAATTTATGGTTAAGAACAAGTAGTAATGATACTAATTTTGTCACTTTAATTAAGATAGTGAACATCATTTCATACAAAAAAAATGCAATAATGACATAATTAACATAAATGATACAATTATAATAATAAGATCTAAAAGAATATGAAATAATACTTACTTGAACACGAAACCTTGCAAAACTGAAGATCAAATGAAGGAAAAGATATGAGAGAAAATGGTGGAAAGAGTAAAAGAGGAAAGGGAGGCGACCAAAAGGAAATGATACTAGCAGTAGGGTTAAGAATTGAACAAGATACTGTTGAATTTGATGTTGGTTGATTTTAATCGGTGAAATTCAGCGTCGGTTGAAATTGACGTTTGGTCAAAGCTCATAGGACATTGACCATATAATCAACGGGATACGGTTGATTTTATTGCCCGTTGAATTTAGCAGGTTTTTCCAGTAGTGCGTATTGCATGTATTTTTAAACTTGTTCCCCCAAATCTTATCAAAAAAAAAGCTAGACAACAAAAAAGTACATATTGTACAACAATACTTGTTCGGTTGTTCGTTAAAACTGAAGCCTGAGAATTAAGTGTCACATGTAGAGTAGAGACATACTGAAAATTCACACATGATGAAAAATCATGACTAATAAGAAACAAAGCAAGGAAAAATAATAAAGTGATTTTCACTACTCTTGAAGATCATAAAGGCAAAATAAATGTTTAATCGTATGTATGATATCACAAACATAAAATAATTTATAGTAAAACTTTTAGGGTTCTAAAATTCATATTTGAGATAAAAAAAGGCAATGAGACGATCAATGATAGTATTATATAGTGACAATTCGAGTGAGTACAAGGTACATACGAACAAATAGGAAATAGGAGTCTTGAGATATTTTAATTATTATATTTAACGGAAGAATTCCAAAAATATACTAAAGAGAATATATAAAATGTCTATAAATATATATATAAAGATGTTATATTCACAATCTAGCTTTCCAACATATTTGATTACGAGAATGTGCAAGTGTACCATCGAATACTATTCTAGCTGATATCATACACAAATAGTGGCTGAAAAACAAGATAGTACAACGGTACATTAATTAAATATAGTAAATTTGTGGTTTGTGACAATTACCACTCTACCAGAATTGCAGTGGGGACGTGGGAATAGTAATATTTCTTTGAAAGTTCGTTAAATTCACATCAATCCATTCATCACGTGGTACGGACATTCGAATAGTAATATTTTATACGCGTAGTGTCATAATGAATTAGTAGTATCAATGATCTAGAACTTTGAATCAACACAAAAATGCAAGCATTTAATTTAAATTAAGGATAGAATTTCTTAACGTTTTGAAACTACAATAAAATACTAGTAACATCTCAACTCGACCCACTCAAATTACTAACTAGACGCATTTAAACGTCACACAACGTAACGTCACACAACCTAGGCCTTATAAGCAACTACGAGATGCCAAATGACAATAATGCCACCGCACACCACGGCAGCGATGCTGAGATTCCTGACACCAATAGCATTGCGCACACATGCCCAAAGAGCTCCTTCCTCAATGCTTTCTCCTGGAATAACAGCTGGAGGAGCTGGTGGAGCAGGTGACACAGTAACTACGGAAACAGGAGACGCTGGAGTGGGACCGGTCGGAACTCCGATCTGGTTCATTGTTGAGCCACTCGCAACTTGAACACTCCCTCGTAGCAGGTGCAGTAGGGTATGGTAGGATGGGGAAAGGGATTAGGAGGAGGGGGGCCGTTGGTGGGGTCTGCCTAAAAACTTTTGCATCCCTTTAGCAGATTTTTGTGTGCAGATATTTTCGTTGTTCTTTTTTTATTGGTAGATACCATTGCACTAGGATCGCTAGATCAAAAGTTTCATCCGGGATCACCACATCATAAACTTTAATCCATTCGATTCTTAGTCAGAAAGCACATAATAGTGCAATCCTATCCGTTGAATATTTATGCTGCATTCACCGTGGCATTTCGAAAACATAATTATTTCAATTGATGTTTATTTATTGACCATTGCTTCATTAAGAAACACTTATCTGTATATAATTAAATTATTAAGTGTATTCTTTTTATCACAAAAAAAAATTGTTAAGTTAAAAAAAATCAAGATACGTAGGTCAACTAAAAAATTAAAATTTACAATAGAATCAGCCCTAAATCAGGGTAGTTTAGTTGTAAATTATAAATGATGGAGTATTCACTATTGGAATTTCATGGGTATGTATGTGTAGCGTGGCCACTAATTCATAATTTTTAATTTGCATCAGAATTCAGGACAATTACCATCAACAGTTATTTATCAAAAAAATAATACTCTCTTCGTCTCATTTCTTGTGTCCCATTTTAATTTTTCAAAATCAAATTTATTGGAATTTGACCGTAAATTATAATCTATTATTTTAGATTTTTATAAATTAAAAAATCAATTTTGACAGTTCTTCAAAATAATTTTCTTATGATAATTTTTTAATAATTTATGTATTTATCAAAATTAATTTAATTTTGAAAAGTAAAAATATAACAAAAATAAATGAAACACATGGATTAATAAAATAGCATCAACAATTAATTCAGAGACAAAATCTCACTTGTCAATTCTATTTGTGGTCGGTTTCATCCACCAAATCAATTTAATTAGTCCTAAATATACATTGTCATTTAATATTTAATATTCAAAATGAATATTTTTATTATTAATCATGTTTAGTTCAGCAATGTATTTTTAAACTTTTATAAATTTTCTTTGTTTATGTACTTGTTTGAATATGTTGTATGGTTGTAATTTTGAGTGTGTATGTTTAACAAATATGAAATGCGGAATAAAAACACACAAACTCACTCTAAATCTAATATTTTATGAGATTTAAAGTATACTACAAACTGTAAATGCAAGATGAGTATTTTCAATTTCGTTTTTCTTAGAGAGATATTACAATGAAAAATTTAGTAAATAAGGAAGTGAAGCTATGCATTTATGGAACATGTGCACAAACAACTTTTACAAATCTAGTAACAGACAAATTATCTTTTCTAACTTATCCATACTATTTAGGTGCAAGTCTGGGCATCATGTGATATGACTTTGTTTCATGCTGACAAGATCCACTTCTGGTCTAATTCAAATTAAAACTTGATGAAATTAAGCTCATATCAGAATCGATTCGAATCCTTTCGGATCATTATTCATTAGTTATTTCAATTTATGAATTTTGAAAAGCACCTTATTATTTAATACTGTAGTTCTAATTCAAAAAAATTATACTTCTTCAAAAGAAAACTGATTAAATAATTATGATATATTTAACATAAAATTGTTTTGAATATGCCTTTTGCTTATAAATAGATAAATCTATCTATACTATTATATTAAAGCCGAAACATTGAAAGTTTGGGTTTTCGATTTGGTTACACTATTTATTAAAATAAATTATAACACAATATAATTAATGGTAATTATCCGATTGCATTTTTCACATTTACTTTTAGTTGAATATATTGCCTTTTATAAACACCTAAAAAATCAATCGTATCATATCTTCCGATCATTAATATTTTCTTTCTAATTAAAACATGTTACCATTTTGATTTAAAACTAATCTTATAATCATTAATATATACCAGAAAAATATCACATCATATTTTTCAATTATTAATAAAATATATTAAAAATCCGTATACATTGTTTATAATTGGGAAACATAGGTAAAATCCGTAAATATGAGTATATTAAATTATATTAAATTAAAATTTAAAAAATATTAAAAATATTGATTATATAAAAACATAATTGTAATATTTGTTAGGAATAATTCATGAGTTGTGATGTTTAGAATAGAATAACTATATATTTCTTGTAATACCCTGATCTTATAAAGGGTTTAGCACTTAGTATAGGATGAACAAGTTATTCAGAAATTGCAGAACAGTTAATAGTATTCAATCAGGGACTATGCATCAAGGACTATCTTTCGGGGACTATGGACAGTACTGATACTATGGTCAGATCCTGATACAAAGATCCAATCCTGATGTTGTGATCAAATCCTGATGGAATGATCAGATGTCAATGAAATCCTGATGATATTCTGGATACTGCAGAAACTGGAAAGTGCTATATTTTAGGATCAGATGTTTTGAAGAATAGCAAGAAGTGTGCATGAAAAAAAGAATCAAACTAATGGAGGAAACTATCAACTGGAAGGCAAAGATTATCATGTATTAATAATTACTTTCTGTTATTAGTTGATATGTAGCATTATAAATACTCTCCCTATATCATTGTATTAATTGTTTGAAAGTTTGAGAGCATAGTGATATACGTGTGAACAAAAAGAGAGAGAGAGAGGTTTGTATTGAGAGAGAGCAGCTGCTAAAGCTATTTGTACAACTTGTTAGGCAGCAGCCTTTAGGCAGCAGCCATATTATCTTACCAAACATTTTGCCAAACCTTCACCAACCCTCATGCCACCAACCCCCCCTCCTATAAATACCCATATCCTCATTCCATATTTCTTACACCATAATTCTCTCTTCTCTCTCTATAGCTGCTAGATAGTCCGTCTAGTAGGAAAGCCGGTTTAGCCCGCTTTCAGGAAGTGTCGGGATAGAAGATCCTCGTGCCTAAACTATTCCTTAGGGTACTTGGGTCTGACTGCAGCCATCGGAGGTGGTCCCGCTGCAGGGGTCATTCTATCAGGTTGTGTGGCACTGTCCGGGTTGGGAGAGGGAGAGAAGGAAAGGTTGTCGGGAAACAGTGATAGGGGGAGGTTTTGAGATAAACACTTCAGTGAGTTGGGGATATACATATGATGCGGTATATTTTTGTGTTCGTTCTCAGGGAGGCAAGTTTTATCAATTTTAATTCAATTGTTTCCGGAGCAAAAACGATATTTATGAAAATATTTAGTAACTAATTATTTATACTAATTAATTAAATGATCAACAATAAATTTTAAATCTAGGACAATTAGGTCCACCATGTTTACATAATATCCGGCTTCTAAGCTAAAGCGATCAAAATGGTCATGCAATTTAGGGCTCGTTAATCTCTCTCAAGTATCAACATTCCCGAAACATGCTTACACATATAATCACTTTTAGTAATTTAATTAATCGGGTAATTAGAGCATGTGTTAATCTCTCTCAAGTATTAACGCTCTCGGAAATCCAATTATGCTCTCGCAGTAAAATTCAATTCCGCTAATCGTATGTGTGCCTCTAGTGAGTAAAATCTCTCGATCTATTACCCCTATTCGCATATAATTAATCTGTGATATAGGCCTCTAACACAAATTAAATATCAAAACATAATCGATTAGAATTTACCATAATCAATCAAACCACTATTAAAATCATGCCGGAATTATCATGCAAACATGGTTTCCCTTTATGCCCTAAAACAAACTACTCACTAATATAAAAATTAATAACAACTAAAATTATATAACAATCCATCTAAAATAAATATTTAATAAACAAGATAAAATAGAAAATACCTTACATTAACGGAGAATTAATCTGAAGAAAGTGTACATAAAAGAGAAGAAAATCAAGCCCCTAATTTCTCAAAACTGCAGTAGCCGAATTAAATGATGCGGGAATGGAAGCTATGTTGTCTCTGTGCAGTGTGTATTTTTTGTCCTAATCTATTGTCTAAGCTAAACTCCCTTGATGCCTCCTGCACTTGCTCTTCTTATGGCCCAAGATTCCTCCAAATTTTCATAAAGAAATGCATCATCATTACCCTTCATAATTAGCCTTCATCATTAGCAATTCTTTTTTCTTTCTTTCTTTTCAAGGCCAACCACTCCACCAAATACTTTCGGCTGAATTTTCTACAAAAGCTAATCAATCAAACACACTTTAAACTTTAAATAAATTATTACAAGAATATTCCAAGTCTACCAAAATTCGGAACTGAATTTGCTCCTCAGATTTCGAGCTGCTCCAATCGGATTTTTGCTGATTTAATCCCTCTGAATTGTAGAAAATTTTCTAAGCTTCGCGTGGACAGTAAGATCGTCCAAATCCGACTCCTAGAACTCCAGATATGAATTAAATACCGTAGAAAGCGGGTGTAGCTCAATAAATCCGAATTTCTTCATTTTTAGCTCCAAAATAGCTCTTTAAGCCCAAATTCTTCCAAAATTAGGAATTCTTGTCTTCTACAATAAAACATTAAGATTTATTAAATAAATATCCAAATTAATGCAAAATGCAATTAAATACAGGAATAAAATTATCTAAAAAATATATAAAAATATATCTTATCAAACATCCCCACACTAAGCATTTGCACGTCCTCGGGCAAATAAGTGAAATAAAAACTAAATCCTAACTAATATCACTTTCGTAGATGTCACGATTGCATTGAGCATATGCAACAAGCCGTTAAACCCCTAGGTAGCCCTAGTAGGACGAGTGTTGTCTCGTGAGGGTTTATAGTGAATTTACCCACAAAATCCATTTTTTTCTCTCTGCCAAGTCTCAAGTATGCAACCTATCATAGTACTCCACACATGCAAAACTTAATTACACAATATAGAAAAGACAAGTCTTTCAATTTACGCATCATTTGTACAAGACTATCCAAGTAAGCACACAGTCTAGATAGACAAAAAGATCATGAAATATATATCAATGCCGCATTCAGTGAGTAGCATGCTATGGATAGAAATGAAGCTCACAAAACTCTCAAATCACACATGTGTATAGGTGAAGTGTATTCGCTCAAGTTCAATCAATAAAGTCATGTGCTACCATATGCTTGGTTGTCCACCAAATCTCCACTACTTTGTATACATGCATGCACAAATCAAAAGGTCTTTGTTAAAGGTTGTAACGTGGCTAAGGTGAAGGGTAGGAAATCAAGAAAAAGGCTGACAAGTGGCTAACTCGACAAACTAATAGAGCATAGTGTTCATTTCTAATTAAAGCACTCAACATGAAATTTTGATCATGTAAAAGCTGATCAGGCTTTCACAAGCATTAAACCCAAGCACATATTACCATGTACTTTTCTACTTTCATATTGCACAAACCAATGAACACAACTCTGCTTGATCCTTTTTTCTTTCTTTTTCTCTTTTTTTTTTTACTTTTTTTTTTTTTTAGAAATTCCCACCAATTTTTCACACTTTAACAAAGAAATCCCCACACTATGCACTCACCAACCTTCAAATGAATCAAAATGCTCTACTAGTAAATCAAGAGAAGAATAAACAAGTAGGCTCAAGAATTTAGATTGGTGATATACGAAAAGAACGGATAAAAGGCTCAAAGGGGTTCACTAAGGATATATGATTCAATGGTACTGTTTTGGATAAATACGGTTAATCCTAGTGCCTTTATCATTTTCATGCATACAGATATCATGTAATCTCAAAATGGTTTAAAACAAGTTCTCGAGCAACATGCCAAATGATGAACAACACACAACAATAAAATTCGATTGATATAAAATGTACCAATCATAAATTAGGCTTAAGATCTCACAAGGTGAAAGCATGCTTTAGTACTCACTAAATTTGACAAAGACACGTCTCAAGTTTTAAAATTTTCGCAAGTACGTACAGGGAATCATCAAGTAACAAATGATTTTCTAGAGATATGACATGTCAAATAATCATGCAAAATAAGCTCACAAGATGTGTACCTATCCTTGTTAACACACTATAAGACGAGGCAATTAATTTTCTAATCTTCTAATTTTTTTTGGAATTTTTAATTTATTTTTTAATTTTTTTTTGAATTTTTTAATATATAATAATTTTTTTTGAATTTTTAATCATCGAGAACTCATCCCCACACTTAAGTGGTTCATTGTCCTCAATGAACAATTATATAAAAGAGAAATAAGAAATACAAAGAAAAGTAAGAAATACTCCCCTAATACATGAAGTGTCGAGGCACTGAATGTCGAAGCATGGAGTGCCGCTCCGAAAAGACCAAAAACCTGCTGCACGGGACCACCACGAGCATCAACAGTTGTTGCAATCCTGCACAAAATTTCCAAAGAAGCATTAATAATATAAAATATGACATCAATAAGCAATAATTGATTAAGTGCTTCTGCAGTTTTGGAAAACTTTGTGATGAAACAACGATAGAATTCGACACCACGAAAGTATCGAACTCCCTTGACATAAGGTGGAGGCTCTGGTGGTGGCTTTTCTTCACTCATCACTTCCACATGAGCCATTCGAACATCTTGGCTTATCGCATCTTTGATTAAGAAAACACTTCCATCTTCTCCCTCTTCTCGAGCTTGAAGCGTAGGAGCCACTTTGTCTGGACCATCAACCAAAATTTGAGAAAGTTCATCCTGGACAATTTTTCCTATCACATCAACCTTGTCTTCATTGACATTGTCCGCAACAACAACAAAATCTTCAATTGCAACATCAGGAATATCCTCTTCTTCTTTATCATCAGCCACATCATCAACACACATCGAGAAAGTATCATATTCCTGATCACTTGTGAGAATGAAAGTAGTCAAGTCCTCTTCGGATCGGATAGATGATGGTGGCAAATAGTCGAGCTGCCCTGTAGTAGAAGAGTTAGCCAACTCTGCAATTTGAGATTCAATTGCCAAACTTTGAGTTTCTAATTTTTCCATCGTCTTTAGCATTTTATTCAAGATATCCCACATCTCCTTTGTCTGATCAGCTTGCACATCTATGCTGGGTTGAGAAACATGTAGATGTTCTTGTAGAGGAGGATATTGATATTCTTGCTGTGGCGGCTGCTCATATGACTGATAATATTGTTGCTCAAAGTGTTGCTGATTATGATATGAAAAATTTTGAGCACCATTGTCCTGGTAGTAGAATTCTGGCTGATTCACGCATTCTTGATCAAAAGTGTTTGAGTACTGGTTGTACCCATATCCTTCTTCAAAAGAATTTATTTGTCCGAACTGAGCACTCTGAGAATTATAGACATTGTAATAGCATTCAAAACCAAAGTGACCATACATTCCACAAACTTCACAGCGAGTGTAAGTTTCAGGGGCCACTTGTGACATCTCATTTGTACTCATCGGACATGTAGTGGGCTCTGCAGTCTTCCACGAGGCAATTTCTCGAGTATATGCCTCTACTCGGAAAGAAAGATATGCAAAAGTATCAACTTCATCCATAGCAGACCTGTAAACACACTACAAAACCAAGAAACGCAGTAAAATCGGTCTCAATTGGAACTAAAGTTCCAATGAGACAAAGAAAATATATACGAACTAAAAATTTAACACAAAATTTTAACAAATCAAACAAAATATAAAAAAATGCATTTATTTTTATTTTTATTTTTTTATTTTTTTATTTTTTATTTATTTTTTTATTTTTTTATTTTTTTTTACCAACAACGCAACATCAACAACTTCTAAATTAGGTTAAATCTCAGATTTTTCAGACGAAAGAAACAGTTACACAAAATTCGGCTGGCACAAAAATTACACGGTCGAAAACAAACATCAGGATTTGATTACAAAAACTAAAATCTAAACAACATTAAAACTGTAACTCCACAGTTACTAAAATCGCTAAAACTCAATAATGACTCAACATCTCAGCACAACTCGGACAACCAAACTCAGCAAGACCCATAATCGACTCACTAAAACTCAGCAGCTACCAGCGATCCTAACTCAATCAAAACTCGCAGACAATAACAAGACACGGCTGTTCACTAGGCTACAATCTGATTACAAACACCCAGCGACACAACCAAACTAAACATTCAAACACAAATAAATCACCAGCCAAAAACTCTAACTCTAAACAGAACACAAAACTAATACTCAGAACAGCGACGCAAATGTAGTTACTAAACCCGGCAGCAAATTACAAACTCAACTTAACAACGAAAGAGAAAAACACGCAGCAAAACAGCTCTAGGACTCAGCGAAAGAACAACACCGAACTAACTCTTCGACTCAGCACCCTTGCTGCATATGCAATTCAGCTTAAACAAAACTCGGCTACAACAAGCCACGACAGCATTAATACAAGGTTCGACGAAATCAAACGCAAAACACCCCACTCATCGACCCAGTCAACTCGGCGAACACAGCTGGCTACAGACTCGCGGACTCAGCAACTCAAATCATTACACACCCGGTTGACTCACAAAACAACTCGGAATTTCAACGTAATTCAGCGAAACGAAAACAAGAACACGAACGAACTCGGACCAAACTGGGCAGCAAATACGAACGGTGACTCGCGACTCGTCGTTTTTGTGGAGAGAAAGAGAGGAGAGTATTTTGTTGGTGGTGAAAGAGAGATGCGGCAGTCGGAGGTACGGTGGATTGGGGAGAGTCGCGGTGATCGAAGGGGTGAATCGAAGAAGAGAAATGGTGAATGGTGGGAGAGAGAGGTGGTGCGGTGTTTGCAGGTGGAGTACCAGAGGCGTGAGTGAGAGGAGATGGGTGGAGTGGTGGTTGAAAAATGGAGGATGTGTTTGATTCTGGAGAAGAAGGGGAAAAAAAAAATGAAAAAATGATGTGAACTGGGTTTGGTGTCTGTATTGCAACGAAAACAGGGGAGTAAACGGGGAATTGCTTCGAATTAAACACAAAAAACGATATAGAATTAATCACTGAAAATTTTATTAAACTAGAATATTTTTTTGTGTTTTTTTTTTGTTTTTTTTTTTTACACTAAAACATAAAAATTAAATCTACAATTAAAAATTATAAAACCCGGACAATAAAACTAAAATTTATAAAAACTAACCGCCTCCCCGGCAGCGGCGCCAATTTTGATGCGGTATATTTTTGTGTTCGTTCTCAGGGAGGCAAGTTTTATCAATTTTAATTCAATTGTTTCCGGAGCAAAAACGATATTTATGAAAATATTTAGTAACTAATTATTTATACTAATTAATTAAATGATCAACAATAAATTTTAAATCTAGGACAATTAGGTCCACCATGTTTACATAATATCCGGCTTCTAAGCTAAAGCGATCAAAATGGTCATGCAATTTAGGGCTCGTTAATCTCTCTCAAGTATCAACATTCCCGAAACATGCTTACACATATAATCACTTTTAGTAATTTAATTAATCGGGTAATTAGAGCATGTGTTAATCTCTCTCAAGTATTAACGCTCTCGGAAATCCAATTATGCTCTCGCAGTAAAATTCAATTCCGCTAATCGTATGTGTGCCTCTAGTGAGTAAAATCTCTCGATCTATTACCCCTATTCGCATATAATTAATCTGTGATATAGGCCTCTAACACAAATTAAATATCAAAACATAATCGATTAGAATTTACCATAATCAATCAAACCACTATTAAAATCATGCCGGAATTATCATGCAAACATGGTTTCCCTTTATGCCCTAAAACAAACTACTCACTAATATAAAAATTAATAACAACTAAAATTATATAACAATCCATCTAAAATAAATATTTAATAAACAAGATAAAATAGAAAATACCTTACATTAACGGAGAATTAATCTGAAGAAAGTGTACATAAAAGAGAAGAAAATCAAGCCCCTAATTTCTCAAAACTGCAGTAGCCGAATTAAATGATGCGGGAATGGAAGCTATGTTGTCTCTGTGCAGTGTGTATTTTTTGTCCTAATCTATTGTCTAAGCTAAACTCCCTTGATGCCTCCTGCACTTGCTCTTCTTATAGCCCAAGATTCCTCCAAATTTTCATAAAGAAATGCATCATCATTACCCTTCATAATTAGCCTTCATCATTAGCAATTCTTTTTTCTTTCTTTCTTTTCAAGGCCAACCACTCCACCAAATACTTTCGGCTGAATTTTCTACAAAAGCTAATCAATCAAACACACTTTAAACTTTAAATAAATTATTACAAGAATATTCCAAGTCTACCAAAATTCGGAACTGAATTTGCTCCTCAGATTTCGAGCTGCTCCAATCGGATTTTTGCTGATTTAATCCCTCTGAATTGTAGAAAATTTTCTAAGCTTCGCGTGGACAGTAAGATCGTCCAAATCCGACTCCTAGAACTCCAGATATGAATTAAATACCGTAGAAAGCGGGTGTAGCTCAATAAATCCGAATTTCTTCATTTTTAGCTCCAAAATAGCTCTTTAAGCCCAAATTCTTCCAAAATTAGGAATTCTTGTCTTCTACAATAAAACATTAAGATTTATTAAATAAATATCCAAATTAATGCAAAATGCAATTAAATACAGGAATAAAATTATCTAAAAAATATATAAAAATATATCTTATCAACATAATAGGTATTGTAGAGCTGAATTTTTGTATGAAATTCAAGGGGCCGGATACCTGGATATTGTAATCTCTTTTATCTAGTGTGAAGTTGTTGCTCTTGTGGATGTAGGCTGGGCCGAACCACGTTAAATCTCTTGTCTCTTTTACTGTATTGTTGGTTTGTTGCTTCATTACTATCACGTATATTTGTGGGATCTAAGCGCACATATTTACCAAATCGCTTCCGCATTCGCAGGGAATCGGGCAGATTCCTAACAGTTGGCATCAGAGATAGTTGTGTCTAAATTATTGGTGCCGAAGGAAAGTCGTTAAGAAAAGTGGTTGTCTAATTTGGCGCCGTTTTGACGGAAGTGCTCCCATTGTTTCTTACACTTACCTGGCCAATTGATTTAGTTGTTTGGATTGGTTTGTGTGTGCAAACGGAGATCATGGCAAGTATTGGAGGATTCAAGGTGACTCCATATGATGGTAAAGGAAGTTTTACTCTTTGGCAGAGAAGGGTAAAGGATATCCTAACCCAACAGAAGCTAGCAAGGGCTATAAAGGGGAATGAGGGAAAACCAACAAAGATGAGCGATGAAGATTGGGAGGATGCTGAGTCGCAATGCATGAGTACCATCAGACTATGCATTGCTGATAACATTATCAATAATGTTGTTGACGAAAGCACGCCGAAGGAATTATGGTCAAAGTTGGAGACATTGTATCTCGGGAAGAACTTGACTACAAAGTTAAATCTGAAGCGCGATTTATACAAGCTGAAGATGGCAGCTCAAGGCAATGTTATTGAGCACATGAATGTGTTTAATGGTATTGTTGATCAACTTGAAAAGGTTGATGTAAAATTGGAGGAAGAAGATAAGGCCCTTATTCTTCTTACTTCGCTTCCGGAGTCATTCGATCATTTGGTCACAACCATTTTGTACGGTAAGGACACGTTAAAAATGGAGGAGGTTCAGTCAGCACTTTTGTCAAATGCTGGAAGGAAGAACCAGGATGGTGACAAGGACGGAATGACAGTTTTGGCTTTGCGTAGTCAAAATAATAGAGGAAGAGGTGCTGTGAGAGGATCTACCAATAGCAGGGGTAAATCCAGATACAGGGAAAAGGGCATGCAGTGCTTTGGTTGCAAGGAGTGGGGTCATATTAGGCCGAATTGTCCGCTTAATAAGAAGGATCCAGATGCATCATTGGCTGTGGTTACTCTCGATTGTGAAGATGTTTGCACCGTCTTCAATCGAGGCACTAGTTCTCCAGGAGAATGGATATTAGACTCAGGGTCATCTTACCATGTATGTTCCGAGAGGGGGCATTTTGACAGATTCCAAGATACAAAGAATGAAACAGTTTCTTTGGCTGATGGATCTACTTGTGAGATCAAGGGGATTGGAATTGTGAAAATCAAAATGTTCGATGGAATAGTTCGCAGCTTGAACGGGGTAAGATACGTACCTAAGCTGAGGAAGAATCTAATATCTATCGGTCGGTTAGCTTCAGAAGGCTACAGATGCTCTGTAGTAGGGGGAGCTATGAATATCAAAAGAGGCCGTGTGGTTCGGATAAAGGGAGAGCTACGTGGGGGAATATATCGTCTGATTAGTACGTGGCCAGAACGTACTGGAACTTCGAAAATCTGGTTATCTCGTGCACGAGGGAAGAGTGACTTGAAGGATACTGCTGCTGTTGTATTGCCTTCTAGTCTAGACGATGGTGCAAAGACTGCTGGGATGGATGCTTGGTCGAAGGGCTTCCACGACATCAACGAGTAGTTGGTGTGTTGCAGCTGCATATGGGCATCGATCAACACGAATCAAGTGAGCAGTGAACCATGCAACAGATTGATTTGTTTGATATGCAGTTGGGGAGTAAATGAAAGATCGATGGTCACACTTGTGTGTGTGATGGTCACACTTGCGTGTGTGATGGACTACATATGGGATTGGCCGACGTGAATCAAGTGAGTATGTGTGTATACAACAGATTGCTTCACATGTATGTAGTTGGAAAAATAGAGGTCAATGGTACACTTGTGCGTATAGCAAGTGGGCATTCGAGAATGAATGTGCAAACTAGGGTATAGTTTGGAGTCTTGGACTCGGGGGGAGTTTTGTCTTAGGGAATGATACGGATCGAGGAAAAGTTGGAGTTGTGTCAACAGGGCGCAGGTATGGAATGCAAGTGAAGAGCTGTGAGTTTGGAAAGAGGGGGAGATTGTTAGGCAGCAGCCATATTATCTTACCAAACATTTTGCCAAACCTTCACCAACCCTCATGCCACCAACCCCCCCTCCTATAAATACCCATATCCTCATTCCATATTTCTTACACCATAATTCTCTCTTCTCTCTCTATAGCTGCTAGATAGTCCGTCTAGTAGGAAAGCCGGTTTAGCCCGCTTTCAGGAAGTGTCGGGATAGAAGGTCCTCGTGCCTAAACTATTCCTTAGGGTACTTGGGTCTGACTGCAGCCATCGGAGGTGGTCCCGCTGCAGGGGTCATTCTATCAGGTTGTGTGGCACTGTCCGGGTTGGGAGAGGGAGAGAAGGAAAGGTTGTCGGGAAACAGTGATAGGGGGAGGTTTTGAGATAAACACTTCAGTGAGTTGGGGATATACATAATAGGTATTGTAGAGCTGAATTTTTGTATGAAATTCAAGGGGCCGGATACCCGGATATTGTAATCTCTTTTATCTAGTATGAAGTTGTTGCTCTTGTGGATGTAGGCTGGGCCGAACCACGTTAAATCTCTTGTCTCTTTTACTGTATTGTTGGTTTGTTGCTTCATTACTATCACGTATATTTGTGGGATCTAAGCGCACATATTTACCAAATCGCTTCCGCATTCGCAGGGAATCGGGCAGATTCCTAACACAACTTTGGTAGAGTTTGTATTTGATCTTATTAATACAAACAATACAAACAATTTGATTCATTCGTTTGTTTTTGTTTTACTTATTTGAGCAAGAATCAGACACGATTACTTATACTTGTATTCAACCCCCCTTCTACAAGTATATTCGATTTAACAATTGGTATCAGAGCAGGTTGATTACGATTAATCAAAAAGATCTACAATCATGTCTGGTTTCAAGGATGGTAATACAAGATTCCCATGCTCAAGAGAAACGAGTATACTCATTGGGAAGTGAAGATGATGCATCATCTTGAGGCAACAGACCCTAATTAACTTGATAGGATAAGAGATGGACCTTTTGTTCCAACGAAGCTGTATCCACAAGTAACTGTTGAAAGAAAAGTTACTCCAGAATATACAGAAGAAAAGCCTAAATCTGAATGGTCAGACAAGTACAAGGAGAACGTTCTTAAAGATGCTAAGGTGAGGAACATACTTTTCAACAGTCTTGACTCTGTTCCCACTAACTATGTTCTCTCTTGTAAGACTGCTAAGGAGATATGGGACAATCTGAAGGTTCACTGTGAAGGAACTAAACCTGTCAGGAAGAATATGAGGGAACTTCTCATATAACAGTATGAGTACTTTGAATCCAAGTCTGGTGAGTCACTAATTGATATCTTTGATTGGTTTACAAAACTCATCAATGAGATGGCTATGCATGGCAAGTATTATGACTTGGAGGATATAAATGCAAAGTTTATGGAAGCCTTGCCTGATTTCTACAATGAGAAGATATTCGCCATTGAAGAAGCTAATGATCTGGATGAAATATTATTAGAGGCAGTTTATGGAAAATTGAGGGCTTTTGAACTTGATAGGCAGCAGAAAAAGAGCAGAAGTGAAGGAAAGATGAAATATATTGCACTTACTGCTCAAACTGAATCAGAGAAGCTTCCAGAAGTATAGTATGTTGAGCCTACTGTAAAAGAGACAAGGAAGGAGAAAAGCAAAGAAAGTTTTGAGTCAGAGACTACAAATATAGACTCTGACAACAGTGATTCTGAATCAGATATGCAGGAACTTTTTGCTATGTTTGCTAAAGCTTTCAAAAAGGGAAGATTCAACAGGAGAAGATTTAGCAAAGGATCATTTCCAAAGAAAGAAGTGAAGAAAGGTGACAAGGGCAAGAGTACAATCATCAAGCTTGATAAAGTAAAGATCAAGTGCTTTAACTGCAGCGAGCTTGGACACTTTGCTAGTGAGTGTAAGAAGCCTAGGAATTCTAGAAAGGGTAATGCACTCATGGTCACACAGAAGGATTGGGCAGATTCCAGTGATTTTGAAGATGAATTGGATTATGACAACATTGCTTTGATGGCAAATGCTTCAGATAAACCTGGTTCTCCAAAGAAAACTTCTTCATCTTTTATTAAGGTATCAATTCACTCTCTTGATTCATTTAATAGCTTAGATTCTAATGATATTAGAACTATTCATGCTGAGTTTAAGAATCTTATGACTAATTTCAGAATTCTTACTAGTGAAAGAGATGATCTTAAGATTAAGAATGATGAATTAGTTGGTAGAAATAATTTTCTTGAATCTGAGTTAGTTCAAATGGAACAATATAGGCTAGATTCTGATAAGGCTAAGCATGATTATGGTGTTATTCTTGAGGATTATGACTTTGTTAGAAAAGAACTAGAAGAAGAGAGAGACAGATTTAAATCATGGAATACCTCTTGTAAAAAGACTCGTGACATTATTAACAATCAGATTCCTGTACATAAAATGAAATGACATAAATTCTTAATGAATCGTATTTAGGTTAACGTAAATGTATACGAACGAATTCTGAGGTCTACTTAGGGCTATAAAATGATGCGGGTAGATAATGATATCACTTTGCTCAAGTATCGGATCATTTTATTTTATTGTGTTCAGATTTGGGTTCGGGATCATTTTATTCGGATTTAAACCGATCCCTGATATTGAGGTTCGGATCTGAACCGAATATGAGCCAGTACCGTATTCTCTTTTTTCTAATCGGGTAGTTTGTGATCCATCGAATACAAGTCAAATATGATCCATTAACATTATGTATCATTTTTATTTGAACTATATAAATAGTCATTTATTCTAAAATAAATATAATATTATAAAAACATAATAATCAAAAATTGAAAATCTAATAAAATGATCTATTATGTATTTGATGATAAATAGGTAATGGATGACTCGTATTTTATGAAAATTTAAATTTATAAATGTTATTACAAAATTATAATATGCTATTTAATTAGAAATGTATTCCCTCTGTCCCTCTCATTTCTTTACAGTTAAAATTTTGGGATGTCCCTCTCATTTCTTTACGTTACCATAAATAGTAAGTTTCTCCCACTATTACACCCACTACTTTCCTCTACTATCTCATATTTAACAATAAAAAATACTATTACACCCACTACTTTCCTTCACTATCTCAAATCTATTATTAAATATTGATAGGTCTCACCACTTTACCCACTTTTCATCTAACTTTACTCATTTTTTATACATTTTCTTGATCTCCATAACCATCCCCAATATAAACAACCTAAAGGGACGGAAGAAGTAATGAACTAAAAATATAATTCATATCTGGGTTTAAACCAAATATGAATCATGAATCATACTCCCTCCGTCCCTCTAGGTTCTTGTCATTTGCGGACCAATGTCCGACACGGAGTTTAAGGTGTATTTTAAGGATAGTTCTATACTTTATTTTTAAAATTTTCGTTTTTTATATAAAAATAAGATTGTTCTATTTTTATACAAAAAAAAGAAGAAAATATCAAAAATAAGTTATAGAACTATCCTTAAAATGAACCTTAAAATAGACGCAATTTTTTATGTAAAAAAATGAGAGAGACAGAAAAAATATTCGGATAGAAACATTTTAATAAAAATAATATAAGACTTAATCAAATCTAAAACGTGTATCATATTTTCGAGCACAACATGAAGCAATATATCCCATAGTCCGATAGTTTAAACATGTTAAACTCAAACATATGCAACATTTAGTAGCTGACTAGCTGCTTCACATATAAACATATCATTCTACAGTATAAAGACCTCAGCTTCCTCTATACTCTACCGTTCTCATTACCACCATGTCTTCTACCGGAATTCTCCCTGTGGATTTACTCGAAGAGATCTTCACAAAGCTTCCAGTAAAGTCCCTTATCTCCCTCACCATCATTTGCAAGTCTTGGCTTGCATTGATCTCTTCGCAATCTTTTTCGAAAACCCATCTTTCTCGGTACCATCTCAATCCCAATTCTTATTTGCTTCTTCTCCACAGGCCTTGTCGCGAAACAATTGCCATTTGCAAACTCAATTTGTTGGAGATTCCAAGAATTGTTGTAAGCCCAATTCCGATATCTGAAACCCCACCAGCTGAAGCCGTATCGGCATCGGTGACTCTGATCTGTTGTGCAAGAAATGTAAATCAAGTCCATCAAGAATCGAAGAATTCATTGTTGAGATTAGTGGGTTTGATTAATGGGTTGGTGTGTTTTTCTAGGCCTACTCTTAGGCCAACTAATGTTGTGATTTGGAACCCGGCTACTCGGAGATTTAGAGATATTGTGGTATCTCATTTGAATCTTAGCAACCCTTTGCGGATATATGTTGCTTTCGGGTATGATTGTGTTGGTGATGATTATAAGGTAGTTTGTATTTATCGATTTCGGTTTATGAATCGTCCGGAAATGTTGTTTAGGTTTCGTATGTATTCGTGTAAGGATGATTCTTGGAAAGAATTGGAGCTGGGTTTTGATTTTAATTTGGGGTTTATAAAGGGGTGTGTAACTGTAAAGGGGAATCCTTTTTGGTTGGGAATTTATAAGGAGGAGAAGAAATGGCTGACTTTAGATGTTCGAACTGAGGTGATACGGGTGTTTTCTGGTCCGGAGTATGTGACGAATGAAGCCACTACAACCTCAATTGTTGCTTTGGGTGATAATGCTGCTCAGATTGTGTATTCACCTGGCACTGAATCAAGTGATATGATTCATGTTTTTGCTTTGGATGAAAATTCTGGTACTTGGACTTTGATGTACGCCATAGAGTCGATGGGGCTACAGATGCCTGTACATGTGGAATGCTATAAGGATGGCAAGTTTGTTACAAAGGACAGGCATGGCAACTTGTTCACATATGACTTAGCAAGTGAAGAAATTAAGGATCTTGGGATTGGAGAAGGCATGGAGGCTCATTACATGGCAGTGAATTACATCGAAAGTCTTGTTGCCATCGAGGGTATGGAGAGAGTTAGAGAAGCAGCTGCACAAGAAGCAGGACAAGCGGGACAGGAGACTGGAGTTGCTGCCAATAATAGGTATTCTCATTTCTAACGTCTTATGTGACTCCTAACTTCTCTGCTGCATTGCTGCATTTGTTAAAATGACACACAATGTCTGTTTTATAATTCAATCTTTAACCTATTGAAATGAAAGTGAGAGGTAACAGTGGAGCTGTCTTGGTTCATTTTTCTTTTCTTTTTCTTTTTTGTTATCTACAATGTGCATATCTCTGGTATAGGAATTTGTTGAACTGAAGTTTGTGGTAAAACTTTTCTTTAATGTTGTAACAAGAATGTGCAATGCGTACTTAATGTTTATAAGAAGAATGTTATGTCCTTGTCATATGATGTTGATGATTCATAATTGTTTCTTGAAGGGATGCTCTGGACGATATGGTGTTAGAAAGGAAAGATTGAATCTCTTGAAGATGTATCCGAAGCAAGGTTGGTGGTGACCTGTTGGGGGTAAGTATGTTGGTACTTTCTGCAGTTCGATTGGTTCTCTTTGATGACTTGTCTATTTGATAGTTCAGAGAGTAGGGCGTGTTTATAGACTATAGCTCGAGTAAACAAGTCACTCACTATAGCTATTAATCATTTATAATGCTTCTATTTCTGCTGTCTATGTTTTAAACTCTAACCGAAGATGACGGACAAAGGTTTTAGACTTTTAGCAGAATGTTCTGTATCCCCCGCCCCCCACCCTCCTTAGGTAGGTATCTCTACCTGGATCGTTCTATAAGCTGATGCTGTATCTTGGCCTTGCAGGTTGTTGGCTTCCAATCAAAGTGAAGAGATAGAGAGAAGAAAACCTGTGCTGGTTTCATGTGCAACAGTTTGATTGTTGTGTAATCTTAAAAACTTTTCTGTTATGTTAGATTGCAGCCTCTTTCTGTATTGGAGAAATCAGCCAGTCTGTTGTATTTACTTTCATTTTTCTTTTTAACATACAAATATTGTTGTCTGATTTAATAGGAGCTTAACTTATATTTACTTGGTTGAATTTGAAACTGAAAGTTTGTCATTGGTGATCTTTCCTGAGTATGATGCTGGAATGTGGTGCCTTTCTCTGCTTTTTAACTCGTATATGAACCATTACCAGTTCTCCAAATTATGTTAAGCCGGATTTTCTATTTACAACGAGGATTTTATTTGCCAGTGTGCAACAATGAAGTAGCCTACTTACTGTATTGTTGCTATGTTGGAGACTAGATTTGATTTTCTTTGAAGTTTCAAAGGTGACCCGGTTTGTAGTTTTTTTGGCGGAATAATTCATGAATTTCACTACTATACACATATATATGCTCCTTTTTTTTGGTGTTTCCTCTTGAGATTGTGAGCTGATGTAGTTGGCTGGTTTGTTTACTTTGGATCAGAACTTTGATGCCTGGAGTAACATATATGTACACTTTTTGATGTCTGGAGGAGAATGATATGAGAACATAGAATTGGAACCGAGGTTGTAAAGAATCTATGTTTCTGTTATCCACTTGTGAATAAGTTGAACAAAGGGATGGTCACAAAGGATTAGAGGACACCAACCTAGTGGCAAAGGGATAACATTGACTGAGAATGCTGCTCCCTCGGTCCAATGGGATGTTAACGTTTGCTTTTTGCACGGTCCAATGGGATGTTAACGTTTACTTTTTGCACGGAAACCAAGATAATGGGTGTAATATTGTTAAAATAAATGAAGTAGTGGGTGTAATAGTGATTTTATAGTTAAAATAAGTTAAGTAGTGGATGTAATAGTGTAAAGTATTATTAAAATATAAAATAAATGAAGTAGTGGGTGTAATAGTGATTTTATAGTTAAAATAAGTTAAGTAGTGGATGTAATAGTGTAAAGTATTGTTAAAATAAATGAAGTAGTGGGTGTAATAGTGTTAAAACTTACTATTTTAGGAAATGTTAACAATCTAGTGGGACATCCCAAAATAGAAAGTGTTAAGAATCAAAAGGGACGAGTACTATTTTTCTTTTTAACATATTTTGACCATCAGTCAGGATTTGTAAATGTGCATCACTATAATAATAATAATAATAATAATAATAATAATTTTTCCCGATGTTTTATTTACATAATTTGTAAATGCGTTGCTAAATCACAGACCCACCTTTTGATTACTGCAATAAGATGTTTTGTAATTTAGGACATCAACCTAATACTCAGAAATCATAAAAGTATATTCTCCTTTTGTTCTTATAATTTTAATAATAATAATTTTATTATAAATTATGTAAAATACGGATAATTTTAGAAAAGGGAGGCAGAAGCACAACAGTGAAAGGGATAGAAAAATTGTGGCAAGATTATTGTAATGTTCTTCTCCTTGGGAAACCACTGTACACTTTTCCCAATGCAATAAAATTCAAGTGATTTCCCATTTTCTTGGAGAAGAACAACATAATCTAATATCCCCCAGTTTCATCAAATCCTTGGTTGTGAATTTCCCATCACAAGTTTTCTTTATCTACCCATCATATTTATTCAAGGATTTCTTGTGGGTAAGCAGTTGTCATTATTTTATCATAAAGTTACAATCTTTGCTGATCAAATCTATGTTGAATCAGTGACTCATATGGGTTTTTTGTACACTTGTGATTCTTGGTGTTTTATGATTCTTTGTTATGTTCTTTGTATACATTTGTTGAGTTCTTGATAAGTATTGTGTTACTTTCTTGTTGTTTGAATGTACTACTACTTGTTCTCTATTATTGATAGTTTAGTAATCTACTGGATGAAAAGGTCTTAATTGTGCCTAGAAAATGGTTGTGAATAGAATTGATGTATAGATTTATTACTATGTAGTTTTGTTCTTTGGGTGGTACATCTATCATTTGTGTTGGTTTTTATGTACTATAAAATCTCGATCGGATGAATGTAATTTGTAAATAATCATCAGTTTATTAAGAGTTAAGACATGCAGATAAATGTCGAAACATAAATTAAAGTCTGCTTTTAGTTCAACTTTTATCAATGTGGAATGTTCAATGGCATTGCAGCTATGCAGAGTCAACTAGTGTGCAGGGGGTGTAGGACAATGCTTCTATATCCACAAGGGGCAGCAAATGTTTGTTGTGCAGTGTGCAACGTAGTTACTACAGTACCTCCTCCAGGTAATTCCTATGACTTATTTCATAACTAAAATATCAATTATCAGAAATTTTCTTCTGGTGGCTTTTGAAATAAATGAAGGAGAAAACCTGTACTTGACATGGCAATGCATGTTAGGAGCAAGTTTTCTGTTCTGAATTGTTAAATCCTGATATAAAACCATGAAGACTACCACTCTGTATACTTGATAATTAACACATTTCAAAAACAAGAAGGGATACGAAAGAGTTGGAATTGTGATGCTTGAGTTCGATATAAAGCTAAATACTGTGCCTTACACAACAGTAACACTGGTAACTGAAGGATGCCTGAGTGACAAAGGCATCCTCCCATCTCAGTAGAGATAAAAGATTCAAATCACTTATATGGGTGTCTGGGTCTAACTTATCAGAATATAATAATACAAGTGTAACAGTACTGTAAGTAAAAGGGATAGCAAAGTTGTTTATCTGTCATGAGCCTGGTTCGTTAAGATAAGTCCCTTGGTGGTGCTAACTAGGTCACTTCTTTACTAAGTGGTTATCTAAGGTAGTTGTGAAGTCGAGCTCTGATCATTTCCGAGGTGTATTATTTTATTTTGTTTCTCTCTTTTGTTTCAGCCAACTTCTAACCCTTTCTGCTGATGAGAGCTTACAGATTGAATCTGTTGTTCATATTATAAGTGTGTGCATGCGATGCCGAGCGTATACATATTACGTACTACTCACTTTCTATAACAGATTGAATATTTCAATTTCGCTGATTCATCAGACCTTTATAATTTTAAAACCTGCAGGAATGGATATGTCCCAGCTAATATGTGGAGGTTGCCGTACATTGCTGATGTATACTCGTGGAGCTACAAGTGTGCGATGCTCATGCTGTAACACAGTGAGCCTTGTGCCAGGTAAAAAGTTTGAATGCTTTCCTTAGTTTGCAAAGGTTATTCATTTACTTCATTGCTTATCATTTAAGAATCATGACGCTTGCACCAATAGCACTTTTGCTACTGGATATATGTGAGCTCACTTAATCATAGTGTGTGTGGGAGGAGGGGAAATTACATCTTATCTATTTAATTAAGAGAGAAAAACATTTTTCTTTTCCAGAGTTTATCTATTGGCTGGTCCTGGAATTCTGATACTATGTTCCTCTATTGACTTTCTGTTCTGCTCATACCAGATATATGTTTGTGTTTCATGTACTCGTTCTTTTGTATTTATTGTACTAACAAATTGTTTCGTTTTGATATGTGCTGTCAATACACAAACAGCACCAAACCACCAGGTTGCTCACATCAACTGCGGCAATTGCAGTACAACACTTATGTATCCCTATGGATCTCAATCTGTCAGATGTGCCATTTGTCAATACGTCACTAACATAAATGTAAGTTCAGTATCATTTGTAGTTACCAGCATGTTAAGTAGCATTTCTCCCTGGCTGTTTATATGAAAGTTTTACAAAGGTATTTATTGATACATAATGCGGCTGCCTTAACCATGCGGATTCGCCAGTCACTATTACTGTTGCTCTCCCTTCTTTTCCGTTTTTAAGTGGGGCTTTCTCGTTTTGTATGAATTAGAAATAACCTATGATGCTTATAAGTTGCAAACAGAATTCTGTAGCGAAAGAGCTCTCACTCGAGCAATGTTGCCCTCACTTTTAGAGGTTGAAGGTGTATGCTTTGTCGAAGGGCAAATGGGTGTCTAGTGTTCTATCACCTTACAGCCGACATTGTTGGATACTCTATGTGGCTGATGATGACAGTTCTAATGCTTATTTCGATTGCATGAACATGATATACGATGATGACATTTCTTTTATAGACCCAGAAGGAGCTAATCCTGAATGCGTTTCGTTAATGATGTACTTTTCAACTAGCAGTCTGTGTCTAACTGTGATCCTTCATGCATATAGGAGAGTAATAAACAAATGGTAGTTATTGGTGATAAATTTCGTAATTTGGACGTAAAAACTATAACTTGCTATAAGGTTTTTTGTTGCTTTGGGAGATGTATGAAATAATCTCTACCCTACTCCCCTGTGGGTCTAATTTATCCATTAGGACGGTTATATGAACGTACCGGCTTTTTCTGAGCTACTATATCACAATTAGATGTAAAAAAAACTGTCATGTGTACAGAATCTTTTGTTACTAAATATGTTTTATGTTAAACTCTCAGATGCGTAATACACATATCCCTGTTCCTGCAAGCAGACCTGATGGGACAGCTTCATCTGGGACGACAACTGCTACTACAACAGTGAGTTACAGTCTGTTTTGTTCGTCCACTACTATTTAAGAGCATTCCTGATTAATCATCTTAGTTTTTTTTTACAGAGTCAAACAGTTATTGTCCAGAATCCTATGTCCGTTGATGAAAGTGGCAACACGGTTATTTCTTGTTCCTTATTGTTGGCCCCTTCCAATTTATCCTTTACTCATTTACGGTTACTCTATTTGTGAAAGTGACTGAAACAATTACAAATTTTATAGGTGAACAACGTTGTTGTTGGCGTTACAACTTGAGAAAATTAATACAATTATAACCGAGCTTCAAGGTGCTTGGAATTGAATGAATCATGCAAAATAGGATCGTAATCTATCCTTCCATTTTCAGGAAGGGAAATTTTCTTTTGGATGTAAAATGATGTAAAACTACTTAGGAACAGTAGAGGAATGGTGATGGCTAGTGCTCAATTATGTGATTATCTTGAGTTATTATGCAATCAAGTCAATTGCCTCGAAATTATATGGAAGTGCAAGGAGAGAGGGGCTAATGTGCACCTGTCGTCGTCTAATAAATTTCAGTTTTTTCATTGTTGTTGATTGTTATCTAATGTTTGATCTGCTACTCTGTCAGTTTACTGACTTTCTTAATTTGATGGAAAGAATAACTTTTTCTTTATAAAGTTGAATTTCCATTCTATTTTCGTAGCCTTTTCTAGTTCAAACTCTATGTGAGAACTGTTCTCTTCCAATCTATTTGTGAGAACTGTTCAAACTTTTTATTTTGAACCAAAAGATAAATTATTGATTGAATAAGTGTTCTCTTTATTTCTGTTTTGAGTTTAGTTTTAAGTAGACCCGGCAATTCGCCTCGAATCAAAATGATTTCTCTGCAATTCGTTCGTTTCGTATACTTTTATGTAGTGTACTTTCGTATTTTGTGTACGTAATGCTAAATCCAAACCGACTCGTTAATGATTCGTTTCGTGTACCTTCATTTCGTGTACGTTTCGTGTCGTGTTTCGTGTAATTTTTGAATAAAAATAAAAATATTTAAATATTAATTTTTTACTAGTCGAGTCTTAAGTCATTATGTCATAAGGAATGAGGTGTACTTAAGTCTTGTGAAACTAAAATTTGAAGCTATTTTGTTTTTATCTTATGTAAAAATTATATACTCCCTCCGTCCCTTTTGATTCTTAACATTTCACTTTTTCAAAATTTTCTGGCACGCATTTTAAGGTGCATTTTAAGGATAGTTAAATAACTTTTTTTTAAAATTTTCTTTTTCTGTATAAAAATTTAATGTTTAAATTTTTATACAGAAAAAGAAAATTTAAAAAAAAAAATATTTAACTATCCCTAAAATGTACCTTAAAATGCGTGCCAGAAAGTTTTGAAAAAGTGAAATGTTAAGAATCAAAAGAGACGGAGGGAGTATAAAATATGTATTCATATAATTTTAATAAATTATTTAAATATTTATTTATTTCGTGTATTTTCGTTTCGTGTCATGTACCCAAGGGTAAACCCAAAACCGACACTAAATTCATCCGTATAATTTCGTGTTCGTGTACTTTCGTGTTCGTGTACTACAAAGGTCAACCCAAACCCGTAATTTTCGTGTCGTTTTCGTGTCGTGTTTTCGTGTCGGGTACGAAATTGCCGGCTCTTGTTTTAAGCAATACCTTCATTCAGTTCACTTCTGTATGTGGTTCTTACATCTTTCTTAATGAAGCCATAAATGCAGTAGATTGTTTTTGTCTTAGCACAACAAACTTACTTTCACAGAAAGTTTAAATAAAGATAAAATCCTCAAAAGTTTTAAACAATGAATTAGTTATAGGTGTCCAAAAAAAGGATATTGTAGGCACAGGGCAAATCACAGAAGAAGATGACTCTACGTAACTGTATAATTATGTATAAAATAAATGTATTGGAAATGTGTTCCATTTAGTATCAGATGACAATGTGTACAAAATTTTAGTCGAGCACAAATCCTCTTCTGCATGAATATGTACAATTGTGGTTTGAATGGTTCAGTTCTGCATGCATATGTACATTTGTGGCTTGATAATGGCTCAGCACAAAAGCATCGAGTCTACACTATTAAGAACATGTTAATCGCATCTATTCACCTTAAGTTCATCTGGAAGTGTCCCCAAATTGCCGCTCTGCATCTAGGAATAACTCGCAAGAGGTTTTCCAGAGTTCTTTTGCAAGGTTTTTGTCGTGTGAAAGTTCAGAGGATTTAAGAGTTCTGCCACTCCCGCCAAAGTAGTAAGATCCAGACACTTCCTGAAATTACAAACAAATGGGAGTTTTGAGTTTAGATGTGTCAGTGAATTAATGATGCCAATCTACCACGGTCTGTGACAGATGAAACTTGCAAAATATTAGCCGTTCACTTGTATAGTTTTATAATAACAAAGGAGAAATTAAATAATTGACAAATTCACTATCAAAAATGTGACTGCCCTTTGGACTGAAAGAAAATATTACATAACACTCCATCATACTGATGCCATGTCAGATTATTGTCTAAACATTTGAATTATCTTTTAGGATTTCACCAGTACAAACTACATGTTGATTTGAAAATGACATATCATGCAACAAAAGTACGCCGTGAGCAAATTTGGAAAGGATAAATATATAAACATCGACATATGTATGAAACAAATCACTAGTTTGAGACAAAACTCACAGGAGGGGAAAGGGCTGCATCAACAATGGAGGATACCCCAACATCAGCTGACTGCAACAGGCCAAGAACTCTCAAGACCAAAAATGCGGTCTCTGAGAGACATGATGGAATTTCTCGCATAATATTGGTTTTCACTACTCCAGGATCTACAGCACTTGAAAAGAAACAATATATTTAGAACAAACATTAATAGATTTATCGTTACTGTATCAGTTCTACACATATCCTGGTTTCCAGGTTTGTGTGTGCATAGATAATCTAACAAAGGAAGCTGAAAATAATTCCATTCTGTGTTTAGAGAAGAGATAACCACTGTACAAATGGTCAACTCTTTGAAATAACAAAAGCAAAAAAAAAAAACACAACTAGCATGCTCTAAATATGAACCAAGAATCTGATACATACATGACGGATATCTGATGCGGCTTTTGCATAATATGAAACTGTCGGTGAAGCTCATAAGTGAAGAGTAGTAAGAATACTGCAATTACATTTTGGCATCTGTTAGCATACATTGAAAAATAAAAAGCTATTTAACCAGTATCTACGTGAAAATTTATCTTACACTTTGAATACTCGTATATATGAGAATAAGGATAGCATTTCAATTTGGAAAAGGACATCCCAGATACAGTTTCCTTGTCAACAAGAACCCCTGAAACTGTTGAAAAATGATAAAAGATTAATACAGTATATCAGATGCCTTTTGGCACAGCCCTCCAGTGTGTGCACAACTATGGCCATGAACTCCAGCACTGAATTAATATGACTGTAGATCAACAGAAGCCTTATTCTCTGTAATGATAAATCATGTGAAAGTCATCCAAGTGGTCTAGTTTTTATTTAACATGCAAAATCCAGAAAAGGGGCCTATCAGCTGCGACACCAACATATTGTTGGCACTAATACCCATGCTCTAGGAACTAGATATTGCTCGCTTTTGCCCATATCAAACAATCTAGATAAGTTTACAAGGAAATTAAGTGTGGAGGAACATTAGCATGAAACGAACAATATGACCAGAATGTATATTCTTCTGGGGAAATGTATCGAAGCCAGGGTTATACAAGCTTGATGAAGTTTAATAATAGTAATGTCAAAGAAAAATGCAGAACACACTTCAAAATTAGAGGTATACAAGTCTTACCATTCCAATGCGTAAAAGATGAGACATTAACGATCCGTGAAGGGATAGGACTTTTTTCCAGGAGCGGCTGTAGAACCTTTGTTAGAGCAAATGCGCCAATATAATTAGTTCCCATCATCCTAAACAACATAAGGATTTTTGTGAGGAAGCAATATCAGTTTAGCACGAGGCATATTACTTATGCAACACCGGTTAGCAAAATAATACATGGAACATAAAAGAACAAGAAACGAATATATGGGTAAAACGATAACTAATCAAGTAAAGGTTACAACTCTTTGATACAGTATATTAATGACATAGCTAGCGTAAGATCTGTGGAAAATTCTACCTTCGACTTGTCCCAACTAATTTAAGGACATAAATACAAGTTTGCAAGTATTTTAAATATTGGTACTGGAGACGATAATGCTTATGTTCTAACACAATGAACTAACAAGAGTGATGGAAATTACTGATCATATCCCTCAGAAGTGCATCGATATGACGTTGCAAGTATTCCAGCATTATTTATTAAGATCTGTATAGAACAATGAAAATCTGAATCAAGAAGCCACTGCTGAAGGGCGGCTTTGAACTTCAATATTGACCCAAAAGATGATAAGTCTAGATGAAATGCTTTGAGATCCGCAGCTTTATGTTGTAATCTGATCTCAGAAATAGTCTGCGACATTGACAAGAAAATAAAGATATGCACAAGTACAGGGTCACATACGATGAAATGACGACAGTCATGCAATGTACCTTTGATAGCAGGTGAGATGATCTTCCGGCTGCAATAAATTAATAAAAAAAATTGTTAGCGTTAAACTAGTCTTGTCACTAGTGTCCATTTTTCTTCTGTTTTGTCAAGTCAATTCTTTCCAATAAATAATGCAAAGAATTTAAGGTTGTCAAAAAATGTTGTTAAAGGCGAGAGGCGCACCAAGGCGCCAGACCCTCCTGGAGCCTAGGCGACGAGGCGCGAGGCGAGGCGCGCGCCTCATCGAAGTGAGGCACTTGGTCAAACTCGGTGGAAAATCGGTCAAACTCGGTCAAACTCGGTCAAAATTGGTCAAACTCGGTCAAAATTGGTCAAAATAAGTAGACAATTGGTCAAAATCAGTTGAATATCAGTCAAGAACAGTTAAAATCAGTCAAAAGCAGTGGAAAATCAGTCAAAATCACTCACAAACAGTCCAAATCAGTCAAAAATAGGCTAAAAGTGCGCCTCTTGCGCCTCACTGCGCCTCGTGCCTCGCTGCGCCTCGCGCCTCGGGTGTAGAGGCGCGCGCCTCATTGAAGTCGATGCGCCTCGGTCAAGTCGAGGCACTAAATGTGCGCCTCGCTGCGCCTCGCTGCGCCTCGTGCGCCTAGGCGCGCCTTTAACAACACTGGTCAAGTCAAATAATAATTGATTACCTACAATGCGCAAGGAGTTTAAATAATACTGCATTGTTCCATTAGTAAGTGAAAAATCTGTTACATATTGATTGTTGTATCACCTACAATGTAATGTTAGTGTAGTCAGACAGTAGCGAGGCTTAGCTGGGTCTGTAATATGGACTTCAGGTTTGCAGGCTTGTCCTGTGTTATTAATCTATCTTCCGTTTAGCAAAAAAAAAACATATTATTCTAAGTTCTAACCTAGTAACAGAAAGTCATTCCCTTGTTTTGTACTTTTTAGACTGGAACGGAACTCATAATAAGTAACAATCCTTCATTTTTAAAAGTAGAGTGCCGTAAGAAATTTTTGTAACGCAACGATTACAAATTTCTTTTTCAAAACAACATTAAGGTTTGCTAGATGACATCAAAGACACCCTAAATTGCCATAAGATAAGAGATTTAAAATTCCGAAGTAAATACTTATGAAAGAAGGATCAATTCATTCCTGGCAGGAACGAACTTGTCAGGGGCTTTTTCTAAGTCTCGATAAGATGATCCTAAAATGAAATTTAGAACATACCAAGAACAACGCAGAATCCATTCCTCGCAAGATCAGCTGCTGCTGCAGCACCCAAACCAGACGTTGCCTGCCAATGCCATCAATAAAAAAATCAAGAACCCACATTAACCAACACTCCAACAATACACAAACAAAAAAAAACAGAAGCAAAAGTAATGTGTTCATTTACGCCTGTAATGACGCAGACAGGCTTTCTATCAACACTGGTTTTCATCGTGTCAACCATCATCGAACAACGACCATACGATTTCCTCTCTCGACTTAAAAACCTCTGAGCAAGTAATCGAACATACGCCATAATAAGAGACAGTGTCCAACATACACCCATCCTCCAAAACTCCACTGTGCACACAAAATGCAAAACCTCTTTCACCGCCATCTCGATTTCTAAAATGCAAAAAATGTTCAAATTCTTTTCAGCCTAAAACACAAGATTTTTAACTGCCATTATAAGTTATAATGCACATAATCAAGTACTAACTACATACATTGTCTGTAACCACAATTCTAGCACGTGCATTCATACAAATGTAAACTGTAAGACTAGTTGGGTTGTAATAAAAATTCATATATTCCAATTTAAAGTTGGCTGGGGCAATTTATCATACATCTTGTGTGCACTGCAAATAAATAAAAAAAAGGAGAAATAATATGAGAAAAGGTACCTAATTTAAACGGGCAGTCAACTATTCTCAAGTCAATTTGCGCCAGGCACTGGTTTATGCAGGTTTTCGGGTCGGGTTTATCAGATCTGCCGCTTTTTATTATCTTACAAAATTCCTAATTTTTCTGTGGTTCTTTCAATTTATAATTATTTTCTTCGTTTTGTAATTTTTCTTATATCTATTTCTTCTACAAAAATGCTTTTACTTCTTTTTGTTGTTTTATATTTAACGAAGATTATTTATTTCTCTAGCAATAAATTTATATCTATTACTATATATTAAACTTCAAATACAAGACACAAAATAGCATTTTATTAGTTGTAAAGTTATATTTTACCCAAATTTATTAAAAAATAACAAAAACGTCACCGTTTTAATATTCATGAAAAAATTGGATAAATTTATATTAATGGTATGAATTGAACCCCTAACTTTTCCCTTTCAATCTCATGTCACAGCTCGTTACACTTAGTTTTGAGTATAATTGAAAATCTTATTAGAGTACATTTTCTCATGTTATTCCTTTTTTTACTAAATAAAATATTAAATTTTATTATTTTAGAATATTACATAATGTATATTTATAAAAAATATAAAAATAGATTGAGTATACTCTACAATTTTCTTTTATCCATTTTTTCCGCTAAATGGCTAATATATATAGAGATAAAAAAAAAAAAAGATAAGGCACAATATGAGAAAATGACCTAAATAATTCAAAATGGGTACCCATGTACCCAAAATAACAATTGTCCAGTAATCAGTCCATTTTAACCACTTGACTTCGCATAAGTCATATGCGTAAATGATTTTTTTTTTTTTTTTTTTTTGCTTTCCCTGGCTGAACAGCTCGTGACTTGCACCCATTTTGAAAAATCATGACCATTCAGCAAATAAATTATTAAATATTTAAATTATTCAAATATTAAAATTTTATATATTATTTTTTTAATTTACTATTTTAAAATTTTATCAATATTTCCTTTAGGGTTAAATACTTTTTATTTGGGGTTCAATGAGTTCCATTTGGGATTTAGAAATAGAATAAATCTTGATTTATACCCTTATACACTACTAAAATACTACCTAGATTATAGAATTAGTATATTACTTTATAATTTTATTTTTTATTTTTTATTTTTTAATTTCTTAAAATGGGCCCCGCCAGGGACACTTTTTTAATACTAGTAGTGTTTTAGTAGTGTATAAGGGTGTAGCCCAAGATTTACTCTTTAGAAATATTCTTTCGTGGGTTTAACAGTTAACCTTTGAGGTTAAATATTCCATTTTGGATTTTAGATCTGGTAGATTCTAATTTATTTTACAGAAAATTTGTTTAAAAATAAAATTTACACATGTTCAAAATGCGTGATTCTCTCCTACCCATGCATTTCTTAAATGTGATTATTGAGCCACGCATGATCCAAAAGCGAGAGCTAGCTTGTTGAAATTTAAAAAAAAAACAAACAAACAAACCACGCATCATGGAGATGCGTAGTTGAAATATACAATATATAAAAAAGAAGCACGCATGCCCTGCATGCGTAGTTGGATGGTGAAAAATTAATCCTAGGCAGCCCACGCATCGCGCATATACGCAGTCAGTATTCGCATTTTTCAAATGCGTAGTCGTTTTGTTATTTTGGACGCCTTTTCCGACATTCGTTATTTTAGGCGATTAATTTTATAATTGGGTTATTTAGGGCTTTTACCCGCACAATACCTAGTCAATCTTGTTCAAATATGATTGTCAAACCCATAATTAGAATCTAAAATTAAATTATTGAAATAAAAAGAAAGATTTAGTTTCAAAAATATGTAAATTTATTTATCAATTTACACATAATTAATAATTGCATCATATAATCTTTAGGTATATAAAAATATGTTAGTCATATCGAGATTTTTCTTTTAACAATTTAAATGTGTGATTTATCTAAAAACATTAATATTTAAAAAATATTAAAAATAATTGAGTTTTTGTTAAAAAATGAGAATTCTAAAATGAATATATGTTATATAAAAAAAGTAATAAATTTTCAATATTGAAGGAAAAAATATATGATTTTGAGTCATAAATATTACAAATCTGCAATTATTATTAATATAACCGCTTACAGTATAACTCGACTATAAAATATAATTTTATGAATTTTTATATAAATATATTAAATTGATCAATATCTTATAATAATGGTTAAGTTGTTACATATATTTATATTATACTCAAATAATATTCAGTTTTATAAAACCATTTTGAAAATTAAATTAATAGTTTAACAATTAAAAGTAATTATGTAATTGTTATCGTATGAAGATTTATCTAATTTATGTGAATTTAATTAAATTATAAAATATATGTTTTATAAATTTAGTATAAAATATTATAAATTAACTATTAAAATATGAGATAAAATTGAAATTTGATTATTTATTTTTAATTATAAAATTGTCTCAATATAAACAATTTCAAATGAAAAAGTATTTCAATGCCCATGACTCGCGTGAATTTTTAAGCTAATTTATTTTAAGTGTAATGCTTCTAAAGGAGGGTGAAAGCCCAAAATAACCAAAAATTAAAGTAGGGTGCCCAAAATAACGATTTTTGGAAAAACTGTCCAAAATAACCAGAGAACCACGCATATGCGGGGTGCGAGGCCGACCACGCATATGCGGGGTGCGAGGCCGACCACGCATATGCGTGGTGCGTGGACTTTGTAAAATTCAATATGTAGTCGTGAACAGTGTCCTGGTATGCGCATGTTGAACATGCGTGACTCAAGATACGCATGTCCAACATGCGTATGCCACGTCACTGTTCATCGTCTTCTCCCCGTCGCCGGTGAAGTTTTTTGACAAAATTTCGATCGATTCGTTCGTTCGTTACAGACATCGAGCACTACCATACTATATACCAAAATCATCGTCTTCTCCTCCCCTACAAGTCTATGTGCTTCGTTTCTCGTTTGTTTCGCCGGATTTAAAAGTCCCAAATTCGATTCTTTTCCGATTTACTTTTCTGTTCAATTCGTATACGCCCCTGCGGGGCCAAAAAATAAGAAATAAACGGGGGGAAAAGGAAGATGCATGTCTGGGCTTCATTTTGATACCCTTAGAAGCAGTGGAGGTGGCCGGAATATGGAGAACGAAGGGGACGACCGGAGAGGCGATCGAGAGAGCGAGAGAGACGCCTGAGCAACTTTGCAAAAAATGACGTCATATGACGTCATTGCGCATCTGGGAGATGCGTTACCCCATATGCGCAAGATTGAAATGCGTATCACGGGCTACGCACACCGCCAATGCGTAGCTCCGTCGTTATTTTGGAAGCTGTTCGCGCACTTCGTTATTTTGGGCAATTGGGATGTGTTTTTGTGTTATTTTGGTCATTTTCTCTCTAAAGGAAATACTCACTCTATTTCAAAATTATAATACAATTTAACTTTAGCGCATTTATTTTTAAAATTAGTGATGTATTTATAAATATTACTTTTTTGCATTTTTTTGTGAACATAATTTTAAAATCCAATCAAGATTTTCTAAAATTCAACCAACTTGTTTCACCATTTCATACACCCAAATTTCACATCAAAAATTGGATTATTTTGTTTGGTATTTAAGTAAGTTATTTTGTAAAATGCAGTAATCCACTAACAACAAAATCATAAATTTTTGAGATTTATGTTGGATTTCTGAATTATTCAAATAATAGGAATGGACTTAGAGATGCACAAAAAGCCCTTCGGGCCGGGTTTTATCCGGGCTTCCCAAATTTTAAAAAAAATAAAAAATTAATTTGGTTGGAGATCTTAATAGAACATTACTATATTGTCTAGTACTCGTAACTAGTGCTTCGTTTCAGACTATTGTTTCTATATTTTTAAAAATATTTCTCGACGATTCAACCGTACGGATGTCAAGATATATCTAATTAAATGATATTCCCAAATTTTCAAAAAATAAAAAATTAATTTGATTGGAGATCTTATTAGAACACTTCTATATTGTCTGGTACTCGTAACTAGATCTTATTAAAATCGTCAATAAAATAAAAAACAAACTAAATGTAGATTATAAGTTACATTAATAAAATAAAAAAATTTATTAAATGTAGATTATAAGTTACATTAATAAAATAAAACCTTTATTAAAATAAAAAAATTTATCCGGGCTTTAACCGGGCTTTATCCGAGCTTCGGGCTTTATCCGGGCTTCGGGCCGGGCTTTAACCGGGCTTTTAAAAAGCCCGAGCTTTTCGGGCTTCAGGCCGGGCTTCATGAAAAATAGGGGGCCCGTTTTAGGCCCCCGGGCCGGGCTTTTCGGGCTTTTTTTCGGGTCGGGCTTCGGGTTTCAGGCTTTTTGAACATCTCTTATGGACTCTAATCCACTAATTTCAAAATTAGAATGGACCCAAATTTTAGAAAATACTTCAATGTGGCTTAAACACAAACAATTTTTTATATATAAATTTAAAGTAAATTTCATTAATTCAAAAGGAACTTAGTCGGAACAAAACCCCAATAGGTTATGTAATCAAGTTGAAAAACAAAAAAACAAGTTAAACAATTAGTAATTTTGTTTCCGGATTGTTAGTCACAGAGTCATGCCTGTTTACATCTAATAACAAGCCTAATTGTCTGTAATGCTTTGCATTACTTACATGACCTCTTAACTGAGGGAACCTCTAGTTGTAGAGTCTCTACTTGTTCTGTACTAGTAGTAGGCATCAAATCCTAGTTGTGTAACTGTACTTATATAGTCAAGAATAATGCTTGAAAGAAGTTCCAAGGTTCATGCCTCAAGCAAGAAGATAAAGACTGTCAAATAATCACAGTTGAGATTTGAACAAATGAAGAATTTGCCTAAGTACCAATTCAAGAAGTACTTTTGTCTATTCGAGAAGTCTAGCGTTCGAGAAGTCAGAGATTCGATATCTAAGAAGACACTGTTCGATATCTCTGAATGCACTATTCGATATCTCAGAGATTCGACATGTCTAAATGCTCATTCGAGAACTCAAGAAGTCAACAAGTCAAAGTGGTATTCGAGTTCTCAAAGAGTCAACAAGTCAAAGTTCCATTCGATATCTCAAGGACTCTGAATGAACTATTCGACATCTCAGGGATTCGACAAGTCAAGTGTTGAATGAACTATTCGATATCTCAGGGATTCGACAAGTCAAGTGTTCTATTCGACAACTCAAGGAACCCTGGAGAAAAGTACTATTCGAGAAGTGATTCGATATGTAAATCATACAGTATTCGAGAACTCAGAGTTATCTAATCCTAGTTCTCGAATCAATCACTTAGTCACTTCTCGAATACATTCTTAGAGACAAAATACTGAAGAAATTGTACAAGTCTGAAACCTGCAACAAGCCAATGCACTTTATGGACCACAATCTGTAACGTGCTCTGGAAAGCCTAGAAGGAAGCTTGGAGAGATATAGAAGAGACAAAGGGCTAAAGAAGTGGATCTAAACAGGCTTTGCATAGTAAAATCTGTAACCGTTTGGACACTTACTCAAAAAGGATAGACAGACTAGAAAGTAATTTGTTCAGCTACCTTATTTGTAGTAAGTAGGTTGTATCCATGTTTTATAAGGATACAGCCTCACTTCCTTAGTTGTTAATCTTTGAGAAGTCAAGTTTTTCATACATTGTAAGTCATATCTCTCTGAGAAAAACGAAGCTGAGAATACTACCATTTGTATTCACAGATTGTAGTAACCTTTATCTAATAATATATTAGATTAAAGTGATATTGTGTCTTGTGTCATTCTTTATCCGCACCTACACATTTGCACACACAGACACTTATCTGCTACACAGATTCGAGAACGAAGAAAAGTTCAAGAATCCATTCACCCCCCCCTCTGTATTCTTTTACTGTATTCAATACTCAACAAGTGGTATCAGAGCGGGCTGTTTATTCAAAAACAGAAAAACGATCATGAGTTCGAATACACCAAAGACCACAGGAACAGTGAAAGTCCCTAAGTTTGACAAAGAAAATTACAACCTCTGGAAGATAAAAATGATGTTGTTCATCAAAGCCTCTCATCCTTTATATCCTGAGATTCTCAAGAATGGTCCCTTTGTTCCACAACAAGAAATACCTGAGAAGACTGTTGGAACCATAACTGTTCCAAGATCTTATGTGGCCAAGGAACCATCCAAATGGACAGAATCAGAAAAGGAGATGGTTGCTCTTGACAGTCACCTCATGTTGCTAATCATTGATTCCATGGACATGTCAATGTTTGCAAACATTGCATCATGCACATCTGCCAAAGAAATGTGGGATCATATTGAGGTGTTATGTGAAGGAACGGATGAGGTCAAGGAAAATAAGAAACAGTTAACTCGAATAACTTGTAGAAGGGGGGGTTGAATACAATTATATAATCGTGTCTGATTTTTGCTTGATTAGATAAACAAGAACAAACGAATAAATCAAACTCTGTTTGTATTAAATAAATCAAATACAAACTCTACCAAAGGTGTACAAATACCTTTAGCAGCTACTGACAAAATAAATCTCTCTTTCTGTTTGTTTCGAACTTTCGAATACAAACCTTATACTATCGACTCACAATCGTTCGACTCGACACTTTTTACAATGATATAGAGAGAGTATTTATAATGCTTCCTATCAACTAATAACAGAAAGATAATCTATACATGACAATGTTCTGCCATCCAGTTGATAGTTTCCATCAATAGAAAATTCTTTCCTTCATGATATCTTCTTGCTTGTTCTTCAAACAAAGATCCTGTTTTATAGCACTTGCCAGTTTCTGTAGCATCCATATGACATCATCAGTAATACGACTGATATCAGGATTTCATCTTGCATCAGGATCTGACCATCTCATCAGTACTTGACTTGCTCTATCAGGATTCGATCTCAGCTCCTGACATGTACTGTTCATTCCTGACCAAACTCTACAGATAACTGTCTTACACATATATCCTATACAAAGTGCTAAATCCTTTATAAGATCAGGATTACAAGAAGTATAAATGAAATTCTATTCTTAACATCACAACTCATGAATTATTCCTAACAGAAACAGATACTGGTCACACAGTATAAGGCTTTCATGGCACAGTCCAGGGAAAGCATCACTGGGATGTTTGAGAGATTTCACAAGCTAGTTACTGAGTTGCAGATGAATGGAAAGGTTTACAGCACAAAGGAGTTGAACATGAAGTTTCTGCTATCTTCACCAAATCATCTAGAGCACAGGGTCATTTCTCTAAGGGAAAGAGATTTGAACAAAGTTACATATGATGTGCTCTATGGGGTTTTAAAAACTCATGAGCTTGAGTTGCTTCAGAAAAGGGCTATCCAATCCAACCAAGGCAGAATGATAAACACATCATGTGCCTTGACTGTCAACAAATCTATTCAAGACCTAGAAGCATCTACAAGCCAACTGAGGATAGAGGAGATAGTAGATGATGAAGAAACTAAAGCTGAGGTTAGTGAACCTGTTGAGGAGAAGGAGGAAGAAGAGTTTTACACTCTTGAAGAACTAGATGGGATGGAAAACACTTCATATGCTTTCATGGCCAGAAAATTTCCAAACATCAAATTCAAGAGGAATCAACCCTTCAAACCTAAAACCCAAAACCATTCATTCAACAAGAGCAAGGCGCCTGTGAAGCCAAACAAGAATAAGTTCAAAACCAGCCATGTGGATAGGTCATCTGTAAGGTGTTATAGATGCAACGACCTAGGGCATTTTGCCAGTGAATGCAAGAAGCCTAAAAAGAAGGATAGAGAGTATCTTGAGCTCGAAGCTAAGTATGAGGCCCTTCTGAAAAAGCAGACATAAGGTAAAGCCTACATAGCTGAAGGGAAGTGCTGGGATGATTCTGACAGTGATGGAGAAGAGCAAGAATTTTGTAACTTTGCCTTGATGGCCAATTCCAAGGATGACACATCTTCATCAAACTCTCAGGTACCATCTCTCACTACTATAGACATGTCTGTTTCTGAGTATAAATGCATGATTGAACAACTATCTGTTGAGATGTTTAATATTCATACTAGTATGACTGCTGCGAATGAAGAAATTGCTAAACTATCTACTAGAAATGAAATGTTAATAAAAAAGAATGAGGAACTTGAGCTAACTACTATGCAAGTAGAAAACCTTAAGAAAGAAGTTGAATATTTACAGAATAAGGTTTTATGCGTTAGTCAAGTTGAAAAGGCCCTTAGGGATTAACTAGCTGAAAATGAATTCAAACTGAAAACTTTTAAGAAATCATCTAGTCTAGTACAATCCTACTGTGAGAAGATTCAAGCTAAACCCAAGGCTGCAATTGGACTTGACTATGACACTCTTAAACAGAGGAAAGGCTATGCTGTCATTGAAGATGACATTGTTGTTCAGATGGAAGTGCCTCAGATTTTGAAAAAAGCTCAGACTCCAATTTTTAAAGAGTCAACATTTGAAATTGATGAGGATGCCTTACTCATCAAGCAAATGTTGAATGATGAGGATGAGGCAAAATCCAATGAACAAGTATCCTCTAAGAGTGAGAGTGTCAAGTCAAAAGCCAAGGAGCCAGTAGGTGATAGGTCAAGACCTAAGAAGTTTGTTAAGTTTGTTTCAGCTGGGAAGAGTGAATCATGGAAGAAAGTGACTAAGAAGAAACAGAACAGAAATGGCAAGTTAGTGATTAACAAAGATAACAACTATGCTTATATGCCTAATGCCCCTAAGAAAACTTGTCAGAATTGTTTCAGTACAAATCATTTAACTCATGCATGCAAGAAACCTGTTGGTAGTGTGCCCAAACCTTTCTATGATTGTTCTGTGCCTCTAAGACATAGATATGCTCCATTTTGTGATAAATTTGACTGTATGCCATGCAACATGAATGTTATGACTAGTTGTTTTAATTTGAGAAGACAATTCATTGATGGTTGTATCAGTCACAATTCTCACACACACTACACAAGGTCAAAGTCTTCGAGTCCTCCTAAAGCTAGGAAGGTACCTCTGTCACCTAAGTCTGAAACCTCAGGTTCTAAGACTTCTAACAGTGATAAGAAGACTAACATCAAGAAAGTTGATAAGCATGTTGTTTATGATAAAACTGTTTCTAAGTCACATGGACCCAAACTTGTTTGGGTACCAAAGGAGAAGTAATACCTTTGTGTTTGCAGGGCAAAGAAAGTGAAAAGAAAGTCATGTGGATTGTGGACAGTGGATGTTCAAATCATATGACTGGTGATATGGCCCTGCTATCACAGTATGAGGAGAAGGCTGGCCCAATGGTTGCTTTTGGAGATGACAGCATGGGTAACACATTGGGATATGGCAAGTTGAAAGTTGGAAATGTCATCATTGAAGATGTAGCACTAGTCAAGGGACTCAAGCATAATCTGCTAAGTGTTGGTCAGTTTACTGATAGAGGATTCAAGGTGAATTTTGATAAAGATGAATGTTTGATCACCCACAAGAAGACTGGTGATTTTGCTCTATCTGGAGTAAGGAAAGGAAGCCTGTTTGTAGCCAACATGGACTCTGCAAACAAGGACAAAATTTGTTGCTTCTACTCAAAAGCATCAAATGAAGATTGTTGGCTGTGGCACAAGAAATTATCACACCTGAACTTCAAAGCCATTAATTCTCTAGTCAAAAGAGAGTTAGTGAGAGGCATGCCCATACTTGAATTCTGTCAAGAAGGAGTGTGTGAGGCTTGTCAAAGAGGAAAAATGAAAAGATTAAGCCACAAGTCAAAGACACTGACATCAATAACCAAGCCCCTACAACTCATTCATATGGACTTGTTTGGGCCTGTCAATATTATGTCACTAGGAAGGAAGAAGTATGCCTTAGTGATGGTTGATGACTTTACAAGGTATACATGGGTGGAATTTCTGACATCAAAAGATGAGGCTCCAAAAGTAATCATTGAGCACATCAAGAGAGTTGACAAGGAAGCAAAGGCCAACAATGCAAGTGTGATTGCATTAAGAAGTGATAATGGAACAGAGTTCAGAAATGCCATACTTGAAGCATTCTGCAAAGAGAATGGAATTTCTCAGCAATTCTCTGCTCCAAGGACTCCACAACAAAATGGAGTTGTTGAGAGAAAGAATAGAACCCTAATTGAGGTTGCTAGAACAATGTTGCTTGATGCAAAGATGCCTACATGTTTTTGGGCTGAGGCTGTGAGCACTGCATGCTATATCCAGAACAGAACTCTCATCAACAAAAACACTGGAAAGACACCTTACAATTTGATGACTGGAAAGAAGCCTAGTCTAAAGTATGTTCATACTTTTGGAAGCAAATGCTTTGTATTGAATGATAATTCAGAATATGTTGGAAAGTTTGATGCAAAAGCATTTGAAGGAATTTTTCTTGGCTACTCTATGGAAAGAATTGCATACAAAGTTTATGTCATTAGTCAAAAGAAAATTATGGAAAGCACAGATGTGACATTTGATGATAGCAAACTACCTGGATTAGAAGAAGCCAATGATGAAGATAAAGATCCATTAAAGTTTGATAATCTAGATGATTCTAATGAAGAGATTGAAACTGGAGTTGAAACTCAAGTTCAACAAACTCAAGTGAATGATGATACAAGAGAAGAATTTGTGTCAATCAATAGTGGAGAAACAAGCATCCAAGACACACCTGTGAATAGTGGCAACATCACAGGGGGGGAATGAGAATGATCAGGACTTGGATAATGAAGCAACATCAAGAATGAGAAATCAGACTGAGCATTCAAGGAAATGGGATAGATCACACACTGCAGAGCAAATTATTGGAGATCCTAGTGCAGGAGTAAGGACTAGGAGAGCAACTCAAAATGAGTGCCTCTATGGTTGTTTTCTATCTCAGGTTGAGCCTAAGAAACTTGATGATGCACTGTTGGATCCAGACTGGATTATTGTCATGCAAGAGGAACTGAATCAATTTGAAAGAAACAAAGTATGGGAACTTGTACCTGCACCAAAGAATAGAGCCATTGTTGGAACAAAATGTGTTCTAAAGAATAAGATGGATGAAGATGGTGTAATAGTAAGAAACAAAGAAAGGTTGGTTGCAAAAGGATACTCTCAACAGGAAGGCATTGATTAGGATGAGACATTTTCCCCTGTTGCTAGATTGGAAGCCATCAGAATATTCTTGGCATTTGCTGCTCATTCAAACTTTAAAGTTTATCAAATGGATGTCAAGAGTGCATTTCTGAATGGAGAGTTGGAAGAAGAAGTTTATATATGTGTAACAACCACCTGGCTTTGAGGATCCACACTTCCCAGAATTTGTCTATAGATTGCTTAAGGCATTGTATGGACTTAAGCAGGCTCTAAGGGCATGGTATGATACTTTATCACAATTTTTTCTTGAAAATCAATTCACTAGAGGCACATTGGACAAAACACTGTTTTACAAGAAGCATGGTGATGATATTATCCTAGTTCAGATCTATGTGGATGATATCATATTTGGGTCTACAAATGAGAAGCTGTGTGAGAAATTCTCTAAACTCATGTAGAGGAGATATGAGATGAGTATGATGGGAGAGTTGACATTCTTTCTTGGGTTGCAAGTCAGTCAAAGGAAGGATGGTATCTTTATCAGTCAAACCAAGTACATCAAGGATTGATTGAAGAAGTTTGACTTAGAAGACTGCTCACCTACAAAGACACCCATGGATACTGCAACTAAATTAGATGAAGATGCTAAAGGCAAGAAAGTAGATATCTCAGTCTACAGAGGCATGGTTTGTTCTCTACTCTACCTCACTGCAAGTAAGCCAAACATCATGTTTGCTACATGTTTGTGTGCAAGGTTTCAATCAAATCCAAAAGAATCACATTTGATTGCTATAAAAAGTATCTTTAGATATCTGAAGGGCACTCCATACTTGGGTTTATGGTATCCTAAGGACACAAGATTCAATCTGGTTGGTTATTCTGATACTGATTATGCTGGATGCAGAGTGGATAGGAAAAGCACCTCAGGTAGCTGCCAGTTTCTTGGTCAAAGGTTAGTCTCTTGGTATAGCAAGAAACAATAATCTGTGTCAACTTCTATAGCTGAGGCTGAATACATAGCTGCTGGAAGTTGCTGTGCTCAAGTGCTTTGGATTAGAAATCAACTTATAGATTATGGACTTGTGTTGGAGAGAATTCCAATCATGTGTGACAACACAAGTGCAATCTCTATAGTTGCCAATCCTGTCAATCATTCTAGAACAAAGTACATTGACATCAGCTATCATTTTATTAGAGAACATGCAATTAATGGTACCATTGAGTTGCATTATGTCTCTACAGATAAACAACTAGCTGACATATTCACTAAGCCATTAGATGAAGCCACCTTCACAAGGTTGGTTATTGAGATTAGAATGCTGAATTCTTCAGATTCTGGCTAGGTGAATATATCATCTAGAGTGTTGCAGCAGTAAACACTTACTTTATCTAAATTCTCAATATTTTTGGAGTAAGTGTTGGCTGAAATATGATTTATAAATATTTCAAATCTGCTGCATATGTTGAAAAATCATATTTTGTCAACTTGGAATTTCTAAGAAAATTTTGAGAAAATCACTGTTTAATTTTCTAGAATATTCTTCATTGAATATGACTGGTAAATTTCAAAAGATAGTGAAAATTAATTTTTATGAGTAATGAGCATATTTCGATAAGTCAGACTTCTCGAATGGTTCACTATTCGACATCTCTAACAAGTCTCATTAGAGTACTCTTGAGTTCTCGAATAGAGTCTTTTAGAGATATCGAATAGAGGTATTCTTGACTTCTCGAATATGGTAATTGAGTTCTCTAATGAATGAGTTCTCGAATACTATATTTGAGTTCTCGAATCATTTGAAAAGGCTGAATTCTCGCTGAATCTCAACCGATTTTGGATTTTTGTCTAAAATTTTAATTCACTCATAAAAACATATTTTATTTAATTTAGAATTATTTCTAAGTTAGATAAATGCCAGCTGTGAGTTACCATCTGCTTGAGTTGTCGAATAAGTCTTTCTTGACTTATCGAATAGTTGTTTTCTACTTCTCGAATGCCTGACTTGTCGATACAAAACATATAACTAATTGACAATTCAAGTACTTCATACTTTTACAATTCTACACCGATTCGATTCATTCCACTCGACTACTTAATCATCTAAACTCCCAAAACCTCTGAAACCAAAACTGCCAAAAGCTAAATTTCTTCTTCAACCTTTACTCTTTTCTCTCTTTTCTCTGTATCAATGGCAACCGTGAAATTCAACACCAACTTTATCGCCCTAACCAGTGATGTGGAAGCACCCAAGGCGAACTTCAAGTGCTTTGTAAAATGGATGTCTGAGTCATACATCAAGGATGTACTCTCTGCCAACCCAATTCTGTATCTATACATCCTGGAACAGTTTTGGGGAACTGCTATTGTAGAAGTTGTAGCCCTAAAAAGCGCAATAACGTCATATATAATCTACTGCAAGATTCAGGACCAGGAAATCAATATCACCACTACAGATATGAATCAAGCACTGGGTCTACAACAAGAGTCATATGACACACTGGCCACAAATACACAGCTGGAAGAATTCTTTGAATTCATCAACTACTCAGATGGGATTAATCTTGGAAAGCTAAACAGGAAGAATCTGAGGAAGGAGTAGAGCTATGTGTTTGCAACTCTCCTTCAAGTCTTCACTGCCAGGAAATCAAGTTTTGACCAAATCAGTGCACCTGCGCTGCAAATTGCCTATGCATTGGCTTATGGAAGAAAGATAGATGTTGGTCAAATCATCCTACAAGAGTTGTATGGGAGACTTGGTAAGAACACAACCAAGAGAGGTACTGATATTTTCTTCCCTCGCTTCATTCAATCTGTATTTAATTTTAAAAATGCTCAATTGATTGATTTACCTGGGATAGATAAAAATAGAATAGGCTATCCTAAATCCATGACCAAACTCATTTTTGGTAATTTGAAAACTAGGAATGATGTGGATGTAAGAATTAACATAACTCCCCATATGGAGGGTTTGTTTAGGACTTACCCCCACAACATGCCAACATTTGATTCAAAATCATAGTTAGGACATCCCAAGCAAGTAGAACACAATGCTAACCCAGGGCCTGCTAACCAACCCTCTCAACCAAACACTCTACCAAACACTGAGCCAAATGCATCATCCTCTCAAAAGGGTGATGTTAGTAAAAAGGAGAAGAAGAGAAAACAGGTTGCTTCTGCACCTTTGCACATATTATCAGAAGCAGCACTGGCTGTTGAATTAGGTTTAGAAAGTGAGAAACCTGAGTCACCCTTAATCAGACCAAAGAAGAAGAAAGCTAAAACCACCTCTTCAGTCACACAAATGGCTGAAGTTGTAAAATCAGGGGCACACAGTTCACTAGATGTATCCTCTCAACATGGTGCATCTATAGAATCAAGCATCCTCCCCAATGTACCTATCTGTAAAGAGTCAGCACTTGGGAGTGATAAGGCTGGCACAACACTGAGTGGAGAGCACATCACATTTGAAACTCCTTCTATTTCTCAGGGGGAGTTGCCAAAATCCATTCAAGAAATTGAAGAACAAGGCATTGATCATCAAGAATTCTTTTCTCTTGGTGAGCCAATAAATTCAAGTGACATGGTGCTTGACACTGTGCTCACCACCCAGAAACCACATTCAGATGGTGAGGGAATGCTAGCTGGGGCATATCCTGATGACACCATCACAACCACAGAGGATTCACTAGTCTTTACCAGAGACTCTGTGCCTGTGTCAACTACTGTTGTAACTCATCCCACTCCTGTGGAGACAACAGTAGTAAAGTCATTCCATCCGGTTACAGAAGTTGCATCTGTAACTGAGGAGTCTAGCTTGCGTAGCTCTAGCTCTGACTTTATGTCACAATGGCTGAAGCCTGTGCAACATGACAGTGCTTCAGGATCAGGGTCTGTTCCACCACAATTGACGGTTGAAGCACTCCAAAGCTTAGTTGTGGATCAGATTCCTGAGTTTGTCAAGATTGCTCAGAACGTGGTCACCTCCAACATGCCTAATCCAGACTATGAAGCCATTCTTCTATGCCATAGGGATGATGTGGAGATGCAAAAGGCCAAGATAATTGATGATGCTGAGAGAGATGACAATGTAGATGCCTGGCTACAAGGAAAATATGATATTACTCTTGATGAAGCTCTTCAATATCTCAGAGAGGAATACATCACTTCACTGGGTTCCAATGCAAAATCTCTGACTCCTGGTGAAGTGTATGAGGCTATGAATGACTCACACAAGGGATTCCTCAAGGCTGTACACTATCTGAGAAAAGGAGTCAAAACTGAGGTCAATAGAGTGTGTGATAAGACAGCCACTACAGTGGAAGAAATCAAGAGGGTCTTCGATGCCAAATTCCCTCAGTTGGACAGTGTATTCAAGGACCTCAAACACTGCAACACCACCTGTACCAAAATGGATAATGGCCTAGCTCTACTCAAGGATACTGTCACAGGTCTGGGGCATAAATTTCAAGCTCTATCTGATCAGACCACGGAATCCAATGCCATGCTCAGGACAATGTTCAAAAATCTATATGGAGACAGGCTCGTGACTGAGGTCCCTGTGCATGAAATGTCAAAGTATGAAGTGAAGAGACTGCAAGACCAATCCTTATCTGGTTTCAAGGCATATGAGCTATTCACTAAAGTGGATACTCTTGAAAAGGAGGTGGTGTCTCTCAAAGAATCCAATGCTCATCTTACAGACAAGGTTGCAATTCTCAATGAACAGTTGGACACCCAAGCCACCACCACAGCTAATGTCCTTCTGCATCAACAATCTATGCTGTCTGCTATGATGAAGCACATGGGTCTCCCTCTACCTGAGGAATCTTCCAACCCAAAAGCCACTCCTAAAGCCTCTGTGCCTGACAACAAGCCTAAGGGGGAGAAGATGTTAAGGAATTCAAGTCCAAAGGGGGAGAAACCTAAGGAGAAAGGCATACTTAAGGAGAAAGGCATACAGCTAAATGAGGGTGGTCACCAAAGGGCTCCAAAACCTATAAATATGTCAGGGAAAGGGAAATCCAAAGTTGATGAGCCCCCAACCACTCTGCCAGTTGTTACTCTACCAACTGTGCATATCATTACTCCTGGTGGCCAGAAGAAATCCATCACAACCATAGTGGTTGCAGGGAGCATGTCATCTGATAAACCTCCATCCTCCAAATCTGAAAGCGCCAAGCCTGTAGAAGTAAAGGTGGTTACTAAGGCCAAGCTACAAGAAGTTGCAAATTCAAATGTCTATCATGATAAAGCATTCTTGGAGTTTCTAAAAGTCTCAAGGGAGCAGGCTAGTGACACTCAATTTTATCTGAGGAGTTTGAAGGATCAGATTGACTGTCTCACTGTTATACCCAGGAAAATCAATAGCTCATGGTTCAAGGAGATAATGATGGTATCCAATTCAAAGATATGGCATCTAACCTACAAGACTCTTCAAGCCCTAAAACACTCTGAGGTAGATGCCATACTTGAGCTTATTGAGAAGAGAAATGAGAACAACAAGAGTCTGTATGATGACTTAAGGAATGATCAACCTTCAAGGCTGCCAGAAGTAATCAAGAAGCCATGGACAATCATCTATTAGTCTGGCACCAAAATTGAAAACATCAAGCAGTTGGTCATTCCCAATGATCTCACCTCTAGAAATCACAGACTTATCATTGCTATCACTGATCAACTATAGAAGAAAGGTGGAGTCAGAAATGCTGAAGAAATAGAAGCACTGCACATCCTCAGATCTTTCATAGTAATTGGTGCAATTCCAGAAATGGCTCTACCTAGGAGAAATAAGGATGATGACTCTGAAGATAAAAGTGATGGGAGGAGAAGACATCATAGGAGAGATAAGGGTGATGAAGATAAGAAGAAGAAGAAGGATGACAAGAACAAGAAGGATGATGATGACCAAGGTAAAGTCTATGAAAGGAAAAATGGAAAACAGCAAGCCTTAGGCATTGCTGACAGTAACCTCACCACAACACAAGACTCTAAGTCTAGGGTGAATACAGTTAGTAGTGACCTAGCAAAATCAGCATCTATGGCTTCTGCAACTGTTTTGCCACCTCAAGAATGCACCAATGCAACAATGTATGGTTTTTATTCACTGCTAAGACAATTAACAAATTTGGGTTTTAATTAACTAAATTAACTAAGAAATAAATTAACAAACTAAGAATTAACTAACTAACGAGAATTGGAATTGAATTACTACTGCAAGAGAAAACATGGGATCCTAACTTCATTAAATACTTTGCTTAGATCTGACGCCTTTAATCACTATATGCAATGGTTATGATATCTGATCAGACAACACGGAACAAGTACACGCTATCTCTCAGTATACGTATACCAAACTAAACATACATCCACAAAAGAGATAGAAGATGAATAGACACCAATTATGCTTAGACCCTATATGTCTATAGAATTTGAAAACATAATGGTTGAAGAACAAGTTGTCTATTAAGATCACATAGGGCAGCATAATATCTCTATTTACGCCACAAATCATGATGTTAAAACATCAACCTATCCTATGCTAGCATGACAAGTTCTAAATCTCAAGATCCACTCTCGCTTCACAAGAGATTAACAAATTAGATGTTAGCTACGCATCTAAATTCATAAAGCACAACCATACGAGGATATCAGATATACATCACACACAGATCTGTAAAACATCAAGATACTAAAGCTCCATAAATAAATTCGTTAGAATCCCATGACAACGATTAGTTCATAATTGAACCTCTCGTCATCATGGGATCTGATGAAACCATGATAAAAACAAAGTATGAAAAGATACAAATAAATCTAAGTAATTGATATGTAATGGTTCCCAATGATACAAATTACAAGGGTTGGATGTGTTTATATAGGCTCTATAATTCTTGCCCAGCAAGAAATTGCATTCTATTACAAATAGAATTAGAAGAAGGTACCAAAAACTGCCCAAAATACAATTAGAATTAGAAAAAGGGCAAGACAGTAATTTCCCAGCCTTCTTTCACAAAGAACACGCGCGCGAATTCATTCATCACGCTCCCTGCACCTGTTATCTATCCCAGGTTGTAGAAAATCTCTCAAGCTTTGCGTGCGCAGTAAGATCGCTGAAAACGGACTTCTAGAACTCCAGATATGGCTAAAACAGTGTAGACTGTGCAACCTTCCCAGAAAATCCGAATTTTAATAAATTAATCCTCCAAAAACGACAGAAGCATCCACCTTAATCGACATTCTTGTAAATCTGCACAACTAAGCAAAACACATCAAAACTACAAGAAACTTGAGTCCAAGACAATCAATTTAAGCCGATATAGAATGTTCCAAGTGGATATAAAATCCACTTATCACACCCCCAAACTTAAACCGATGCTTGTCCTCAAGCATAAACAATTACAACTAACTAACTAACTAGTACCACTTCCGTAGGTGATCACGGTTGCATTTGGCATATGCAACAAGCCCTTTAAACCCCTAGGCAGCCCTAGTGGACGAGTAAGGTCTCGTGAGGGCCTATAGTGAATGTACCCACAAAATCCAATTAACCTAATAATGCAATAACAATGCAATGCATGAATGCAACTAATATGAAAAATGCAAAGATCCCCTTCAAACTCACCAAAACCAACTAGCAAGCAAATATCTCAAAGAATGCAACTAAATCCAAATAGAGCTCGACTAAGTCCCCGTATACTAACAATACATGAACAGAAACGTGCATGTGTGCAATGCTCATCAGAAATACTCCCAAAACTAGATAAAAAATCATACATATTCTAAGCCAAGACAATCACAGGTTTATAAATAGAATAGACTGTAGACACTTCATAACCTAGGAACACCTCCATCTTCATTCAAGTTAGCCAGGAATTCATGCTTTATTACTACACTACGACACATAATACTATATATAATATGCATGCTTATTTAACCGTGCAATGAATGAGACCCCAAAAGGCTTATACAATAATACCCATGTAGCGAGTGTTAGGTCAGCAATCCCAAACCACAAGGGCTTTAGGTTACTAGGACTAAGTCCCCTCAGACTTAATTACTCGAGTATTAAAGAGCTCACCCTGGTTAATTCTGCATAAAACAATTACATATTGACTCTTTTTTTTTCCCTGATTTTTTTTTTCTTTTTTTTTCTTTTTTTATTTTTATGCAATCTGGAATGAGAACATTCAATTCCAACCCTAGACTACTCATATAAATATGAGCTGACTACTAGCCAATTGACACCTAGCCATTATTTAACAATTATTAACAACTAGCATGAAATCCCTGGTTTCCCCCAAACTTAGACTTTAGTGTTGCTACGCCATCAAGGGAATAACGCAAATTCTAAATATAATCAAGTGATTAAATCTCAAAGCATCCAAACAAGCATGACCCTAACCTAGCCCAAAAGCACCCAATGAGTTTGTGTAAAAATTTTATTCCCGTAACATGCAAGTCAATTCCTAGGAACTATAAATCAGCCCTCTACTCATCATCACCACACTCAATTAAACATTTACCTACCAATCAGAATCAGCTCGTCCTAAGGGATCATGAATTATGCATGCCATGAAAATGCAACTAACATGAACTCACATGGTATACGAAAAATAAAAAAAAACAGAATGTCCTATATGAAACAAACATAAAAAATACGAACAACATGCATGAATTAATACTACTAATATGCAAAGCATGAAATCCTACATGAACACATAATACAACAACAACTACTAATCCCCCAAACCACCCCCAAACTTAAAATATTCAATGTCCTCATTGAATGAAAGTAAATACAAGGGATAACAGAAAACATACCTACAAGGCGCCTTACATATCTTTCCCCATCGCAACTCAAACATGCTTGTTCGGCAAAAATCCCCTTTCTGTAGCAATTAGCATCACCTCTCCCAAGCTTAGAAGCCAAAAGAATCAATACCCAACTCTCAAGAAGCTCAACCAATAATTATCAAGCAATATCACACCAAAAATAGCCCAAATTCCAAGAATAATACAAAATCCCAATTTACAAGAACAAAATTCGTAATAAAAATAAGATTAGAGAAAAAGATTTACCCAATACGAATCGAAGAGGTGAACTTGCTATTAATTCCTCTTTAGAATTGAATTTTTAGAGATTTAAATAAATAGAAGAGGAATTGGATTTATATGTATAGGTGGGTATATAGATTTGGAAAATAAATAAATAAAATACAAATAAAAATAAAATAAAATAAAATAAAAAATTTGAAATAGGAGATGGATTGGGAATAATTTGGAATTAATATAGGACTAGAATTAGAATTTTAGGTGGAGAGAATAATTAGAAAAGGGGTTAAAATTGGTTTGGGAGATGAATCTTTTTAATATATATATAAAACACATAAATACGTACATAACAAATTAAAAAAGTAACCTCGTACATAACAAATTAAATAACTAACCTGGAAAGAAGCGTTACCAGGCAGGGTCGCGCGGTCGGCGCTGCGGCGTGTCAGATTGACTGTGATTTTTTTTTTTTGCATACAACACTCAAATTTTTTTTTCCTACACTAATGCGTGGGTTGCCTCCCACGAAGCGCTCCTTTAACGTCAATAGCTTGATGTTACTTCCAAGCCTCCATTAAGGATGATAATAGTTGGCCTGGTCATCTCTTCGCGAGACTTCATCGTCATCACGACGGTACACTTTCTGCCACTTCTCCTCGCTTGGCCTATTCGTGTAACAGCTATGACCTATTCCAATGCCTTCATCTGTTGACCCAAAATCTGACAATTTGTAGAACAACACACATTCACGGGCTTCGATTGAATATAATGGAGGAGGGTAAATGTAAGTTACTGAAGCCTTTGGTTCCTCAAAGAGAACTCCCTCCATTGGCTCTAATGCGCTACCTCCATCTTTAAACTCTGAGACAAGTAGAAGACCTGCATCTTTCCCATGATCATCAACCTCTTGGAACGCACATACCAATTCTTGAAATTTGCGTAGCTCATCAGTGTCCTCTTGGTACGCACATACCAATTCTTGAAATTTCTGTAGCTCACCAGTGTCTGTCTCAAATAGTGGCCCTTCCAAATCATCCTCCATACTAACATGATCAAATTCCTCATATGGCTTGCTAACGCTAACCTCCTCTTGAAATTTGTCTTCCTCAATTAAGCATACAGTACCTTGCTCCAAGTCACCGTTATTTTCTGGAATTGCCTCTAGTATGAATTGTTGTTTTTCTTGTTCCAAGGCACTCACAGCTCGAGCAACTAGTATCTCCAAAGATTTGAGAGACTCCTCATTACTCTTTGCAAGCATCCTAAGCTCCTCCATAGTAACAACCTCATCTGACTGAAAAGTAGGAGTAGGTTGCTGATGTTGAAACTCTTCACTATCAAAGAAATATGACATATCTGGAACATCTTGCTGGTACTGTTGAGGATGTATTGAAAATATGGTCCTCATAAGTGACATATGGATCAACTCCTTCGTAGTAACAATATTGTGAGGGATCATGAACGCCCAAACACTGCTCACATTGCTGAGGCTGTTGAATACCACCTTTGTTGCTCCAGCACTGATACGTCTCATGTGTGCCCGCACATAGCTCACAAACACTAGCCACCTGCTGAACTCCATAATAAGTTAGAAAATCCATCTTCAACGTCAACGCTCTCTGACAAGTACCTGAAACATCAACGAACTAAACAAGAATAGATGAGAAAAAGCAATCCGAGTCAGTGAACTCTAACGACCACTATTGACAAGCACATAAACCAAAAATAAAACACCGAAGATCCCCGGCAGCGGCGCCAAAAACTTTTTTACACTAAATCACGCAAGCGTACGTGGTCACAAATAATATATGAATAAGTCGAGTTCGTTCCCACAGAGATCTGGTTATGGTTTTAATTCAGTTAATGCACCTATGCAACAATGTATGGTTTTTATTCACTGCTTAGACAATTAACAAATTTGGGTTTTAATTAACTAAATTAACTAAGAAATAAATTAACAAACTAAGAATTAACTAACTAACGAGAATTGGAATTGAATTAATACTGCAAGAGAAAACATGGGATCCTAACTTCATTAAATACTTTGCTTAGATCTGACGTCTTTAATCACTATATGCAATGGTTATGATATCTGATCAGACAACACGGAACAAGTACACGCTACCTCTCAGTATACGTATACCAAACTAAACATACATCCACAAAAGAGATAGAAGATGAATAGACACCAATTATGCTTAGACCCTATATGTCTATAGAATTTGAAAACATAATGGTTGAAGAACAAGTTGTCTATTAAGATCACATAGGGCAGCATAATATCTCTATTTACGCCACAAATCATGATGTTAAAACATCAACCTATCCTATGCTAGCATGGCAAGTTCTAAATCTCAAGATCCACTCTCGCTTCACAAGAGATTAACAAATTAGATGTTAGCTACGCATCTAAATTCATAAAGCACAACCATACGAGGATATCAGATATACATCACACACAGATCTGTAAAACATCAAGATACTAAAGCTCCATAAATAAATCCTTTAGAATCCCATGACAACGATTAGTTCATAATTGAACCTCTCATCATCATGGGATCTGATGAAACCATGATAAAAACAAAGTATGAAAAGATACAAATAAATCTAAGTAATTGATATGTAATGGTTCCCAATGATACAAATTACAAGGGTTGGATGTGTTTATATAGGCTCTATAATTCTTGCCCAGCAAGAAATTGCATTCTATTACAATTAGAATTAGAAGAAGGTACCAAAAACTGCCCAAAATACAATTAGAATTAGAAAAAGGGCAAGACAGTAATTTCCCAGCCTTCTTTCACAAAGAACACGCGCGCGAATTCATTCAGCATGCTCCCTGCACCTGCTATCTATCCCAGGTTTTAGAAAATCTCTCAAGCTTCGCGTGGGCAGTAAGATCGCTGAAAACGGACTTCTAGAACTCCAGATATGGCTAAAACAGTGTAGATTGTGCAACCTTCCCGGAAAATCCGAATTTTAATAAATTAATCCTCCAAAAACGACAGAAGCATCCACCTTAATCGACATTCTTGTAAATCTGCACAACTAAGCAAAACACATCAAAACTACAAGAAACTTGAGTCCAAGACAATCAATTTAAGCCGATATAGAATGTTCCAAGTGGATATAAAATCCACTTATCACCTGCACTTTTCAAGTTTTATCTTTATGTATGTTAGGCTTGTTATCAGACATGAAATTGTGACTAAGGGTCTCACTCACAATTTGGGGGAGATTGTTAGTCACAGAGGCATGCATGTTTACATCTAATAACAAGCCTAATTGTCTGTAATACTTTGCATTACTTACATGACCTCTTAACTGAGGGAACCTCTAGTTGTAGAGTCTCTACTTGTTCTGTACTTGTAGTAGGCATCAAATCCTAGTTGTGTAACTGTACTTATATAGTCAAGAATAATGCTTGAAAGAAGTTCCAAGGTTCATGCCTCAAGCAAGAAGATAAAGACTGTCAAATAATCACAGTTGGGATTTGAAGAAATGAAGAATTTGCCTAAGTACCAATTCGAGAAGTCAGAGATTCGATATCTAAGAAGACACTGTTTGATATCTCTGAATGCACTATTCGATATCTCATTCGATATCTCAGAGATTCGACATGTCTAAATGCTCATTCGAGAACTCAAGAAGTCAACAAGTCAAAGTGGTATTCGAGTTCTCAAAGAGTCAACAAGTCAAAGTTCCATTCGATATTTCAAGGACTCTGAATGAACTATTCGACATCTCAGGGATTCGACAAGTCAAGTGTTGAATGAACTATTCGATATCTCAGGGATTCGAGAAGTCAAGTGTTCTATTCGACAACTCAAGGAACCCTGGAGAAAAGTACTATTCGAGAAGTGATTCGATATGTAAATCATACAGTATTCGAGAACTCAGAGTTATCTAATCCTAGTTCTCGAATCAATCACTTAGTCACTTCTCGAATACATTCTTAGAGACAAAATACTGAAGAAATTGTACAAGTCTGAAACCTGCAACAAGCCAATGCACTTTATGGACCACAATCTGTAACGTGCTCTGGAAATCCTAGAAGGAAGCTTGGAGAGATATAGAAGAGACAAAGGGCTAAAGAAGTGGATCTGAACAGGCTTTGCAAAGTCAAATCTGTAACCATTTGGACACTTACTCAAAAAGGATAGACAGACTAGAAAGTAATTTGTTCAGCTACCTTATTTGTAGTAAGTAGGTTGTATCTATGTTCTATAAGGATACAACCTCACTTCCTTAGTTGTTAATCTTTGAGAAGTCAAGTTTTTCATACATTGTAAGTCATATCTCTCTGAGAAAAACGAAGCTGAGAATACTACCATTTGTATTCACAGATTGTAGCAACCTTTATCTAATAATATATTAAATTAAAGTGATATTGTGTCTTGTGTCATTCTTTATCCGCACCTACACATTTGCACACACAGACACTTATCTGCTACACAGATTCGAGAACGAAGAAAAGTTCAAGAATCCATTCACCCCCTCTGTATTCTTTTACTGTATTCAATACTCAACACGGATCGCTTAATATAATGAATACAAATATTCTTGAAGCTAAAAATGAATTCGATAGTCTCCTGAGCAATGTTGCCTACACAACTTTCAAAGTCTTCCAAAAAATAGTAGTATCACACAATTAAATCTAGATATAATCTAGTGTTCAGATATTTTAGTTGCACTAATTGAGATCGGTGATACAAATACTCTTAAAGTATAAACAATCTTCTGTTATAAAAGGTGAATATTTCAATCACCGTTCCATTTCACACCATTTCGATGCGAGTATTCCATATCTCACAATACATCATATTATTCATTCTTAATGAAACAATCAAAACAAAATAATTCAAAACGTATCAAAATATACTAAACTCTTACAAGTTACAATACGATATGGCAAACAACCCAAAAAACCCAAAAAAACCGGGTATAAAAAATACACCCCATTTAAGAATGAATATTATTGAAAGAAAAATAAGATCAAAGCAAAAAAGAGAATCCTAAAGCAAGAAAGAGAATCCTAGAGAAGCCACCATCGGATAAAAAAGGACGAAAAGGATTCATTTATAAGAGAGAAAAATACTCCCTCTGTCCCATCCATTTCTTTACAATTTCCTTTTTGGGTCATCTCATCATTTCTTTACATTACCCAAAATAGTAAGTTTTAACACTATTACACCTACTACTTCACTTATTTTAACAATACTTTACACTATTTCACCCACTACTTAACTTATTTTAACAATAAAATCACTATTACACCCACTACTTCACTTATTTTAACAATAAAATCACTATTACACCCACTACCTCATTTATTTTAACAATATTACACCCACTTTACACTCACTATCCTTGACCTCCGTGCCCAGCCGCCATGTAAAGAACTGGCTGAGACGGAGGGAGTAGCTTTTTATTTAGGTCCGTAATTGTGGTAGTAACTTTTTGTTTTTATAAATGGAGTAAAACACAAACATTAATAATATGCATTTACATGACTAATTTGAGTTTTGATCTTAATTTCATTGTTTTCGGTAGTTCAACTAAAGCTGATATTTTGGTAGGACAATATATGACCTAATAAAATCATTTATGAATAAATTATTTTTATTTTATCTCAAATTATACATGACTATTAAATGCAGTTCAAGATTACTCAATACAGTTTGGATAAATTATACTATTATTCTTTCTGTCCTTTTGTCTGATGAGTGCAGCAATAGTTTTTTGTGTAAACAATTAATATATTCACGTTTAATAACTTCACCTACTCATATACATTTAATTTATTTTTAATCATTTATATCCTATCTACATAATACAATGTATTTAATAATATATTTATATTTTCTAGATTAATCTAATTAATTATAATTAGACTTTATTCAATACAAAGTACTTGATAATATATTTTATATTCATATTTTTTTAATACATAAATTTAAATTTTCTAGATATTGTTTATTCTGGAGAGACAACAGACAAACAAAGCTTAAGATTTAGGGCCTGTTTGGCAATTCTGTCCGGTAACTTATAAGTTACTTATTTCGGAAAAAAATTCGTATTTACATATATTTTTTTAGAAAAATATGTGTATGGGGAGTTTAATATTCGTAATCTTGCAAAAATAAGTTACTTATTTCAGAAAAAAATACATATTTCCTAACTTTTTTTCAGAATAAGTAACTTATTTCTAAAAAATAAAATTTCTCAAACGATCACTTAATGTGGCGTTCATACAGTAACAACAACAAACATGAGTGTTGTGTGTGAAGGGCGATTGATTTAGATTTATTAAGATTTTATATGTTTAAAGTCCTGAAAGGTATAAATATAATATACTAGTGTGCATTGAGTAAATGTGAACTACATTTTTTTTTTTGACAAAAAATGTGAACTACATTTAATAACACCCAAATTATGTCTCAAAGATAAAAATTGTTGGGGATCGGAATATCCTTATTCGACTATGTCTCAAAGATAGTAATTTGACTATGTCTCAAAGATAAAAATTGTTTAATCGATGATGTCCTTTATTACTTTAAGTTACGGGTAGTCGGGTAATACAAATGTTTGTTATTTTACGAATAATGTACATGTTGGATATGTTGGTTCGCTTGAAAAAAATGCTACTCCCTCTGTCCCTTATTGATCTTCCCATTTAAAATGTCGGGACTGTTCATAACATGAGACAAATTACTAATTTACGTTTATTCTATAAGACCAAATATAGTCATGAGTGATCTTGTTGGATTCGTATTTATGAGTACTTTAATACAGTGAAGTTTTTATATTCAATACTAATACGAAATTAAAGATATTAACGAATAAAAGTGTGCGTTGACAAACGTGTCCGAGGGAAATGGGAAAAGTTTTTAGGGACGGAGGGAGTAATCTGTTACTAACATGCATGTGATACAGGTGTGGTGCCCACAAATTGTAATTATGAATCTTTGTGGGGTGAAAATGTGAAATCGTACAAGCGGGCGATAAAACGGGTTCGGATACTTCGTTCCCTTCCTTCATGTCCTCTTTGTGTCCTCGCCTTTTATTAATATAAAAATTTTAATATAAAAAGAGTGTCTCTAGTGGGACACATTTTAATAAATAATAGTCAGGGACACTCTTTTTGTATTAAAAGGAGGAAGGAACACAAAGAGGACATGGAGAAAGAGAACAGAGGATCCGAATTCCGATAAAACATAATAAATAAATTATGAATTGATTTGATTTAACGTTAATTGATTTTGTTTCTTTTAACCTAGATTGGTCCCATTTAAAAATGGATTAATTATTAAAATGGTCATTCAAATGAAGTCTAGATATCATTTTGCTCATCAATCTCACTAAAATCATAATAATTATTAAATAAATACTTCTAAATGCTTGTTCGGGAAGTAAAAGTAATCTTTTGTCAAGTTTTACACATTGTTTTTGAATACTAACGTATCCAAATGAAAATTTGATTTCTAGTTTTTAGATAATATATTCAGATTTAAAAAACTTTATTTACAATTTATTTTTAATTAAATCAAAGAAAATTATTATAAAATTAAAAATAAATAGTAAATAGTTTTTTTATAATCTAAATATAATACCTAAAATACTAGAATTCATGACTTTTCATTTGATTGTGGTAGCATTCAAGAAAAATGTGTAGAACTCAACAAAAAAATTATTTCTAATTTTTAAATACATATTTAGAGGTATTTATTTGATATTTTTTACGATTTTAATGATTCGAAGAAATCTCGTTAAAATTGATGAGGAAAGTGATATATAGCTTTAACTTTAGGTACCAATTTAATATTTTATACATTTAAAAACTTGTACTAAAAAATTTATCGTTTACTCAATTCGGTGATTTAGCTTTAAGAGTCCAAATCAGACTAGTTCAAATTTCATTTTGCCGATAAAATTAACAATATAAATGCCTTTCGTTTAATTTTAACTTGAGTATCTCTAATGGTAATAATTGGTTAGAAAAATTTAAAATAAGAAATAATTTAAATACAATGAAACATGATTATTATTCCAATAAAATTGATTATTATTGTGATTGTATATATTTTTTATTAAGGGAAATATAGATTCGATAAATATGATTTATAAAATATGATTATTTATAATTTTATAAAAAAAAATTAGTACATTGAGTACATTTAAATACTAATTTTTTATGTAATATTTATATGAGTATCCTGGACCTGAGAACATTCTCAAGATTGTAGCCTGAGGTTAAAATATAATAAACTACAAGTTAGGGTTATTTTTGTAAATACATGAGAGTAGATTTTATTATTACAAAAATGCCATTGATCATTTATATTAGAAAACAACATAAGTTAAAAATACACTTTAATTTTTTTTTTTACATAAATGAAACGATTTCATTTAAAAGATAAAAATACACAATCCAGATGGGACAAGAGACATTCTTTCTTGCACAAAAGCTTATCATCTATCCCAAAGGTATGCTTAACCAATCTATGGGTCGTAACCAGAATTACGACTGACATGACGATTAAACCTCTATATCAGAGAAGAAGATTCCATACATAGAAAGGCCTTGTTAAAAACCCCGCGAGAGCAAAACCATTTGAGAAAAAATTCAAGGAGAAAAAAAGAATGTCCCACTCAAATACAACCGTACGTCGATTTACAAAAATTATTAAGCAAAATTTCAGGGACTTCTTGTTTCTTACACTATACACATCCAAGATTCTGCTTCCCGTTCAAAGAAGATCGAAGAAACACAATGGAATAAAAATGACCAAAAAATAAAATAAATAAATTTGATTGAATCTACATGATTAATTAAAAAATTTTAATTTTACAAAAATGATCATTATATATTTACATATAAATCCCATGTACATGAGAAAACTTACCTGGCTGCGATACATGCTCCTAGTGGATTATCTTACTGTGTGGTATGAAACCATGTGTCAAGTGTGCACAAGTTAAAACAAAATTCGACAAATTTACTTCTTAGAGCATTCACATCCCATCCCCTATCCCCAAATATTTAGGAAAATATTTAGCTTTTATGCAAAAAATGGCTTCCATCCCATTCCCCATTTTAGGGATGAATTTTGGGGACAAGTTTTGAATCCCCATATTTGGGGATTACTATTTTGAACCCCAAATCATCTCTCTCCTCTTTTAAATATATTTAATTGTAGTGGGTGACTTTTGATAGTTACTCCCTCCGTCCCTTAATGTTTTTCCTGTTTTGACTGGACACGTTTGCCAATGCACACTTTTGATCGTTAATATCTTGAAAATTTCATATTAGTATTAAATATAAAAACTTCACTGTATTAAAGTACTCATAAATACGAATCCAACAAGATCACTCATGACTATATTTGGTCTTATAGATTAGACGTAAATTAGTAATTTGTCTCATGTTATGAACAGTCCCGACATTTTAAACAAGAAAAACAAATCGGGACAGAGGGAGTAAAATTTAAGTGAAAGAGAGAGAAAGGAGTAATATAAAAAGGAATGTAGGGATATGGGGATGGAAAATGGGGATGGAAAATGGGGAATGGGATGTAGAATATTTTTGATAATTTTGGGGATTTACTATTTTTATTTGAGGATTTACTATTTTTAGTAAGTTTTTGGGGATGGGGATGGGGAATGGGATGTGAATGCTCTTACGTAGATAACAAATTCTGAGCCTGATAGTGATAGTTAAACGGGCCCAAAACCCTATGTAGCCTGCTTACCTTTTTCTTTTCTGTAAAGGAATAAGAAATCCAACAGAAGTACATTGTTCACAATGGAGTACTATTACTATTACTCCTCCCCACAAGTACAGTTAAACCTCTTTAAAGTAATACTCTTGGGACTGGAAAAAAATATTACTTTACCGAATTTATTACTTTATCGATATAATAATATTTTATTACTTTATCTATAAAGTAATATTTTATTACTTTACCGAATTTTTATGTTTACGTATTACAATACATTATGTTTAAAAAAATAAGAATCACCTACGGATGAAGAAATCATTGAGTCGGTAACGAACATTGATCCTAAACAGGACGATAGCAATGTAATCCCAAGCGTGTCATCAAAGAAAGCATTTCCGGCAATCAATACTTTGAACAATTACTTGTTACAATACGAGCAAAACATAAGAGGAGTTATTATGTTTTACATAAAGTCAAGGATGTGATTAATTTTGGCTTTGGTGGAAAGAAGAAACAAACTACTGTAGCTTCGTATTATTAAAAGAATTGAGTCGGTAACGAAAACTGATCCAGAACAGGACGATAGCAATGTAATCCCAAGCGTGTTATCAACGAAAGCATTTCAAACAATCAATAATTTGAACAATTACTTGTTACAATACGAGCAAAACATACTAGTAGTTATTTATTTTTTACATAAAGTTAAGGATGAGATTAATTTTGGCTTTGGTGGAAAGAAGAAACAAGCTGCTATAGGTTCATATTATTAAAAGAATTGAATTTTTTAACTCATATACATTATATATATATATATATATATATATATATATATAATTTTGGAATTATTACTTTACACATTACTTGGGCCCTTAATAACTTTCTAATTTTTTATTATCTTATGCTTTTAGCAAGAATATTACTTTACAACATTGGCCCAAGTTGGGACCGACAAAATTTATTACTTAAGCGAGGTTATTACTTTATCGAATATTACTTAATCGAGGTTTAACTGTAATTGAAAATCCAATACACTAATGATAACAAGTACAAACAGTTTTATTCAAAAAAAACAAGTACAAACAGTAACTTTTTATAAAGATTCACCACTCATTAAAATACAGTTAAAGTATTAACTTAACGAGTAGGTTAAATTATTTTATTTTACAATGACAATCTAAAAACACCGACCATCCATCCCACAGATTTCAAGATACAGTTTGTTTGCTTAATGTACACAATTTCATCTTTACCATAAACTCATTGGATTGACTCTTTCTCTTTATACACATAAATAAAAATATACTATTAAAATTCTCGATCTCTCTCAATCTCTCTCTCTCAAGTCATCTCCTATTTTCTCTCTCCGGATCCATATATGTAGTCCTTATCTGACCCTCTGTCATTCTTTTTTTTTTTATTCTTTAAAATACCCTCTTTTTCTTTCTTTTTTTAGAAAAACACCCACTTTTTTATTTTCCAAGATTTTTACCCCTCACTTCAGCCTGCTTTTCTTGAGGTAATCCTATTATTTCACTATTATTTATACAATTTTTACATTCTCATATTCTCATTCTGTTGTCTTGCTGTTAGGTTTTCTATTTTACTTGGGTCAGTTTTTAACCCTTGCTTTTATTCTTTTCTTGTTAAGTGAATACTGTACATTGATTTATATACCAATACAATGGCCTGTTTGAACTATATTCTATGTTTTCAATATTGTATTTCATGATTTGGGCTTGTTTTTATTTACATAAAGTTTGAGTCTTTATTGGTTGTTTTTGTTTTCTTGGTTGTTCATGCAAGAAAATAACAAGCTTTGTTTAGGCACTTTAGGTTGATAAAACCTGATCGATCAAGATTAAATCTTTGATATATAGAGGCCTTCTCTTGAATTGGGTTGGACAGTAAAAGAAATTTGTATTAAAAGATTAAATTTTTGCAATTAATAAAACAGTTCTTGGTGATAACAGAGGTTCATCATCAGGGAAGGTTAGATTTCTAATGTTCTTGAATTGATTTTTTGTTTAATGTGTTTATGGAAGTTACTCATTGGTGTTGATTATTTGAATATGAATTATGTGTGTGTGTGTATCCTGAGAAATTACATGTGTTTGATGTTGTCTTGAATGTTAATCTGCAAAAGTTGTATGTTCCCTCGTGTTTATTGAATTTTACAATGTTGATCAAGAAGAGTGTATTGTTTGGATATTTGTACTTGATTCTTATATAATGATCTGATGTTAAGTGCTAGTGTGTGTGTGTGTGTGTGAGTGAATAGTTTTGTATTGTGTATCTTAAGAATATGGTTTAAAGATCTAAGATCATTCCTCAATTGTTGATTAATGTCTGAAAATTTTCTGCGAGTGGGAATCCTTTTAAAATAGTCACATTTGTTCTAATAGTTATGTATATTTAACAATAGTAACTGTTATCTGGAAGTTTATGCTGTTTGATTGTTTGATAGACATTTGATCTATGATACAAATTTGTTATTATTGCTTCATCTTTTTTATTGATAAATCCCTCTTGTAAAACTTGTTTCCCCTTTCTATCTAGTTGACGTTTTAAAAGATATTGCATCATATTGTCCTGTAATCTCAGTATGTGAAATTTCTCCTTGATGTGCATTGTGGCAATGAAAGTTATTCAGTTTTTTGTTGATTCTTTCAGGTTTTCATGGATACGACAGATCAGAAACCCATAGATACAGAAACTGTGATAAGCCTTTTGGATGAAGAACAAATCAAAAAGTTGCTTATACGTAGAAATCGTATAAATTCTCTGCAGTCTGGTTTATGCCCCAAAGTAGATATCGATGTGAAGAACATGAAGGTCTATGTTTTCTCCTGTATGTTTTTTACATTAATGAAATGATGTTTCTAAAGTATGGTTCTCTTTTTCCTCGTACTGGTTTATACTTTATAGCAGAGTATATTATGTATTTTTTTCCTACATATTGCCTTCTCTGCAAAATTGTCATGGTTTACTTTTTTTTTCTAAGATAGTTGTAGTATGTTTTACCCTGCTGTCTTCATATAAATTGACTGTTTTATGCTGCTGTCTTCTTAGTGATTGACTAGTAATTTCTTAGCTACTGTTATTTTTAACATCACTGTCTTGTCATATACAAATCTTAAATTGATTGCTTGTACTTAATGCACTGACTAGCTTCTTAATAATCAATTTGCCTGTATGACCAAGTTATGAGATGTGATATCTTTGTAAAGTGAAGTTTTACCTTGTTGCGGGAGAAGTTTGTAACATCTAAACATGATTGCAGGATATGTCTTTGAAGAACACCCAAAAAAGTGCTAAGAACATTGAGTGCTCGGGTAGTCCTGGAAAGCGGAAGGTACAGATCTTACGTATGAAGTAAATTTCTATATTAGAGTTCATTTTTATGAATGGTTCTTCGGAGTATCATATTGTTTATTTCTCCCAGGACTGTACTTTCTTAATACTCATAATAGGCTGCTATTTTGTTTCCCTAATTAGATGCCAACTACATGGAATCCTTTAGAGGCATGCAGGCCAGTTATCGATGAAGCTCCTGTATTTCGTCCTTCAGATGAGGTACTTCAGTCTGCATTTATAAGGCTCAGCTTTTTCTATAATAAAAGAACTTTAATACCACTTAATAACCATTTTAATCTTACATTGTTTATTTATTAGGAGTTTCAAGATACCCTTGGTTACATTGCAAAGATACGCCCAATAGCTGAAGCATATGGTATATGTAGGATAGTTCCTCCTCCTTCGTGGAATCCTCCCTGCCCTCTTAAAGACAAGAGTGTATGGGAAAATGTTAAATTTTCAACGCGAATTCAGCAAGTTGACCTGCTTCAAAATAGGGAACCCATGAGGAAAAAAAGAAGCCGAAAGCGTAAACGGCGAAGTCTATTTGGAATGGGCAATAAAAGAAAACGTCCTAGTTCTGAAGCTTCTGAATCAACCATCTCTTCCGATGCGGAGGAGAAATTTGGTTTTCAGTCTGGATCAGATTTCACTTTTAAGGACTTCGAGAAATATTCCGGTAACTTCAAGGAGTGTTATTTTGAGTCAAAGGATGAAGATATTCTTGATGAGAATGTTACTGGGACAAAGAAGAAATGGGAACCCTCAATTGAAGATATTGAGGGTGAATACTGGCGAATCATTGAGCAGCCAACTGATGAGGTCGAGGTATATTATGGAGCTGATTTGGAAACTGGAACATTTGGGAGTGGATTCCCTAAGATGTCACCTTCAGGGACTGAAGTAGAATCAGATCAATACTTGTCTTCAGGCTGGAATTTAAATAACTTTGCCCGTCTACCCGGTTCAATACTTTGCCTTGAAAGCTGTGATATTTCTGGAGTTTTAGTTCCATGGCTATATGTTGGCATGTGCTTCTCGTCATTCTGCTGGGTAAGTTTTTTGAACTCTTAAGCATTGGTTTCCTATTCTAAAATATCTAAATATGTATTCTATTGAGGTGACGGTATATTTAATGATGTCAAGAGAAAGCATTCCCTTGGGGGGTGGGGGGATTATAAACGATAAATTGCATTTACATAATTTCAGTCTTCTAGGTTATGGAATTTGGTTTAATATTTGTCAGTTTCAATGTAAATTGTACTCCTAGCTCTATATGGCAGCTCCATCTAGTCACATGACACTATATTTTGTGAGTTGTAAAAACAGATCATTAGTTGTTTTTGGAGCTTATCTCTGACAAATTTTCTTTCTTTTCTTTATTTCGGTTAGCATGTGGAGGACCATCATCTCTACTCCCTAAACTATCTACACTGGGGTGATCCTAAAATTTGGTATGGTATACCTGGAACCCATGCTTCTGCTCTAGAGGCTGCAATGAGAAAGCATCTTCCGGATTTGTTTGATGAACAACCGGGTCTACTTCATGAATTGGTGAGTTTTCAGAATTTATTACTTCTATACATTATGTTGTTTTTAAGAAAGTGTAACTCTCTTTTAATATAGACATTATATTGTATTTAAGAAAGTGTGTCCCAGATTTACGTGATAAACTTGACTTAAACTCGTCTCTTGTGTTATATGCTCATCTTCAATGTATAAAAAGCCACCCTGCCTAGGTCAATGACCTCTTCCAAAATATGTAGTACAATATAGTTGTGGATTTTTTGTCCATGTTACCATGACTCTTAATTTCACTTCCATGTGTCGGACATGATATGTATTACGGACACCTGACGGTTCAGTTTGAGCTGACAATATGCAAAATTTTTATTATACTGTTAAGTTCAACACTTGGACAAGTGATATGTTGACGACTTCCAGCCAAGTCCAGTGTGCATCGTTTTTTGTTCATCGCATATCATTCAATATTTTTTTAACTGTATCCTACTACCAACTCGCAGTGCACACAATATATGTCAGTTCCTGATTGATTTTACACTGACATCCACAATCTTATTTGTATAGTGAATTGTTAGATTATTGTGTTTTCTTATAATTAGTGGGTAGCAAGATCTGGTGGGATCTTATGCCCTTTTGCCTGTAGATAACTTTTCTTACTAACAGAATATATTAAATTAGAATGGTTAGTATTATTTTCAAAAAAAAAAATTAGAATGGTTAGTAGCACCAAACATCTTGTCTCTAACTTATTTGGTGTAGGTTCATCATAAATGTGATAACTGATAAGGTTCTGCTCTTTTGACAGGTTACTCAGCTGTCTCCTTCTGTACTAAAGTCTGAGGGTGTTCCAGTTTATCGAGTTGTTCAGCATTCTGGGGAGTTTGTTCTTACCTTCCCGAGGGCATACCACGCGGGATTCAATTGTGGCTTCAATTGTGCAGAGGCTGTCAATGTTGCTCCAATTGATTGGCTAGAGCATGGGCAATGTGCAGTGGAGCTCTACAGTGAACAACACCGCAAGACGTCATTGTCTCATGACAAATTGCTATTAGAGTCAGCCAGGGAAGCCATACGAGCGCTCTGGGAGCTATCAGTTTTGAACATTAAAAGTCCCAGAAATCTGGCTTGGAAAAGTGTATCTGGTCAGGAAGGAATACTTACCAACGCAATTAAGGTAACAATTATTAACACCATATTATGTTATGTTACTAGGGTGTTTATTTATGATTCTTTTTCTCAAGAAAAATCAATATTATAATGTATAAATATAAAGGTCTTAAGCAATTCCATACTTTGCTTAGCTATTGAGACGGGCACTGATGCTCACCTAATTATGCATGTCAGTTTGAATCTGTGTACATATAAGATATCGAAAAGACATGCAAGTTTAAAGTACTTCAGTCACCTGCAACATGCAGTTCGATTTTTCGTAAACTTTTCTAATGATTGAACTGGTTTCTTACTTGGTTAATTTTTATTTTATTACAGAAAAGGGTTGAGCTAGAGAAGAATAGAATTGAGCGTCTTCCGGTCCATATAAAACCTCAAAAGATGGAAAAGGATATTGATTTGACAAATGAGAGAGAATGCTTTTCATGCTTCTATGATTTACACATGTCCTTCGCTTGCTGTAAGTGCTCCTCAGACCGTTTTGCATGTCTTAAGCATGCAAATATATTGTGCTCTTGTGAAGGGGACAACAGAATTGTTCTTTTGCGCTACACCATGGTGGAATTAAACACTCTAGTTGAAGCACTGGAAGGGAAATTGGTTGCTCTAAAAGCATGGGCATCAGCAGATCTAGAATTGGTCTCAATAAATGGTAAAAACAATATTTCTGTGAAACTTAATCCATGGGAGACTTCTAAAACCGGCCGTTCGGATCCAAAACTTTACCCCTCTTGTTCCCCAAAAACCGAAGAAGTCATATCTACTTATGAGCCTTCTAGTCAGTTGCCTATGGATGTCTATACTGAAGATGTTCAGGTAGCCCATGAAGACGTCATAGAAATGCATGCACCTCAGAGTATGGAAGATGAGCAGAATGGAGATCTTTGCAAGGATGATAATAATTTGGAGCATGTATATTCTATTGATTTGAATCATGATAGTATGTCTGATGAGCATGAAAGTATGTTGCAGCAACTATCTAATAGATGTGATAACAGTACCGCTGTAAAGGTAGAGTCAGATTTACGGAGAGAAGTGGAGGCCACACAGCATTGCAGTGACTCTGGTTCTTCTGTTTCCCATATTAATTCGCGCAAACATTGTCATCATAGTCCTAAGCTGTTTGGTGTTGACCTTTCAATTAACGATCCAGAATCGCGTGCTCCATTACACAGCTCAAAGAAAAGTGAAGAGCTTGACAACTTGGATTCTAATGCATCTGAATCTGGCCAGAGTTATTCCTCACAAAACTTTTCCCATGCAGTTGATTCTTTAAATATAGGATCTGCAGTTTTCAAAAAATTTTGGAGCAATAAGCAGATGATATTCCCAAAAGGTATGCTGTGCTAGGATGTCATCCTTCTTTACAGAAAATTTCTTGTCCTGTTACTTCTAAGTTTGGAATACCTCCACTTTTCTACTTTGTGACTTTGTCTATGGTCTAATAGTAGCTTATATTGGCAGGATACAGAAGCCGTGTCAAGTTCTTTAATGTGCTCAATCCAACAGAGATGAGTAGCTATATATCAGAAGTTCTGGATGCTGGATTTCTTGGGCCTAAATTTCAGGTATTGTCACAGTTTTCAGTTTTGTTTGGTAAACAGTATCTACATTTTTGCTTGGTAGAGGATTTTTTTAGCAATATTGCAGGTGCACTTTTTAACACAAGTAAAGTTCTGTACAAAAGCTCGAGGATAAAATTCTAGTCTTTTTTCTTCCTTTTCCCAGTGTAGCAATATTCTGATCTGAATTTATTAATGATATTAAATTCAGGTTACACTAGAGGAGTCTCCAAATCAGAGCTTTACAGATGTCTCACCCCAGAGGTGCTGGGAACTGGTGTTGCATAGGCTAAACCAAGAAACAACTAGGCTCCAGGCCCTAGGGAATGCATTTTCCCCCTTGCGATTTCCACAAAACATTGATGGGCTGAAAATGTTTGGGTTTTACTCTCCATCCATAGTTAAGGTAATTACAATCACATTTACTGATTGTTGTATAATAGTAGGGTGAAATAGGACACTAAAATGTAATCTGTACATAACACCAATGTTCCTTTACTTTTAACGTGCTTGCATGGTTTTTAATTTGTGGAAGAAGGGAGTCAGATTCGAGTCTTCACAGTACTAATTTTTTTTAAGCAACTATATGAGGCTTTTACCAATTCAAAAATTTAAAGTTATGTGTTTAAACATGAAGATATGTTGGCAAATTAAACCATAAGATCAACTGCATTGAAATAACCCCACCTGGAACCCAAATGTTTGGATGATGTTAAAGCTTGCCATTATAAGTATGTTTCTAAGTGTCATTTTGTGGAAGTTTTTATATGGTTAGTAACAAAGTTGTGTTAATTGATTATAATGTTTTTAGGCTATTGAGAATCTTGATCCAGACCATCACTGCTTGGAGTACTGGAACAACAAGCTTTCAGTTGAGAAGATCCATAACCAAGCAGAGACGTCAGCTCATCCTAAAGTTGCTGAAAAGTACCCTTGTGGATCAAATTCCTCTGAAGGAGAAACCGCACCAGTAATATATGAAAATGTATTCACAACGAAGGAACAGGACCTCTCGATTGTACCCAATAAAACTGATTCACTTGATGAGGAGTCTACCAATAAATTACGGAGTTTGCTGAAAAAAGCAAATTCAGACGAGTTGAAAATACTTCACAGAATAATGTGCAGCGAGCCAGGAGGGCCTGAACGGAAAGTAGCACTCACTACATTGTCTGAGGAAATCTGGAGAACATGTAAATAACAAAATTTTGAGGTCCACTTATTCTTTGCAGAGTAAAAATTTCTTTATCATTAAGCTATTGCAATAGGCCATTCTTTCAGCGTTCAGTATCAGTTGGTAAGCTATCCTAAGCTTGTCCAAGCTGCCAAAATGATGCTAGCTAGTGATGTAGATTAGTCTTGATTTTATGGTAAATGATTAACACCAGTGTAGACTTTTTTTCTCAAAATTTATCAAAGTTTTATTAGATATATACATGCCTATATTAGATTTTTTTATAATTCTAATTTTCTTAATTTTCTTGACAAGGCTTTTTTAGAATATTTTCTTTACCTGAAACATATCCTTGACTATATGAACCTTGTCACCATGTCTTTTGTTACGGGGTCGTTTGGATCATGAGATTTGAATCAAGTTAACGGGAATGATAATGAACTTCGAATCTATTTTTGTTGTGCAATTTCATTCCCATTCCTTTTAACAGGGTTCCAATCTGATCCAAACGTTACTAAATGAAACACTTACACATTGATAACTGAGTATTGAGGTTTTTGGGTAACATGTTTTTTTAATTAGTAATATAATTGTTTAAGACTTCATAAAATAGATTTTTTTTTGTTTGTTGTATATAATAGGCTTAATGAGCTTTTGGCCTTTCAAGTATGCGCAAGCATGCGCAGTTATACTCATAAAGTCCTAAAGTTTAAAGTCGTTCCTTTTTGCCCCTCCAACTTCATAAATATATCTTTTAGCCACTTTACCGTCGTCTTTTCGACATAAAACCGTCGCCTTTTAAAGGTCAAAGACGACAGTTTGTGGCTAAAAGGTACATTTTTGAAGTTAGAGGGGTGAAAAGGAACGACTTTAAACCTTAGGGCTTTATTGGTATAACTGCGCAAACTTGAAGGGCCAAAATGTCATTAAGTGATAAGTGGATTTTATATCCACTTGGAGCGTTCCATATCGACTTAAATTGATTGACTTGGTCTCAAGTTTGTTGTATTTTTTATGTGTTTTGTGTAGTTGTGCAGGGTTGTAGCTATCGGTTAGTGTTGGTGTTTCTAATCGATATTAGAGCGGAATTAAGTATTGGAATGAAGATGGTACACTTGTGTTATGCTACCAAGGAGTTACATGTGTCATGGTATTAAAGATGTTAGCTAATGCGAAAGAAACGGAGGAGAAAGGAGCAAATTGTGTAAAATTCGGATGGTTGCGCAGTCTTCACTGTTTTGGTCATATCTGGAGTTCTACAAGTCCGTTTGAGGCCCGTAAGCTGTCCACGCGAAGCCTGGGAAGTTTTCTATAATTCTGAACAGTAACAGACCGCGCAGACTGCGCTGATACCGCGCAGAGTGCGCCCGAACTCGCTGGAAATTGCTGAATTCTATCCTGTTTCGAATTAAATTGTATTTTTAGGTCTTTTCTTGTTGAAAAAGTATTCTAGGACCTATATAAACACATCCAACCCTTGTAATCATGATATACACACGTTACGTATTATAACCTAGTTCTGGGGAAGAGAGAAAAGAAGAAGGAATTCTTCCAAGCTAGTGACAAGCAAGGATTATTCTTGAACCCTTTGTATTCTTCTATTGTGGGGATTAATTCTAAACCTTATTCTTCTTCTCTATTTTTACTTGTTTATTTTAGAATTATGTTTTCCATAGAACCCATGATGACAATTAGGTCAATTATGGGCTAATTCGTTATCATGGGGTTTTAATGGATTTTGCTATGGATTCTAGAAATTGAGTGTTTTTTATGCCTTGGTGTGTGATTGAATGTATTGATTGCCTAGTGTGTTTATGCTTATTCGTTATAAGTGCGTCGCGAACACTTGTAATTGTTTGTTTAATCCTAGTGAATGCGAAAGTGGATCTAGGGTTTAGAACAATTCATGCTAGCATAGGTTTTTGCATGTGAAAAACATGTATTAATTTGTGATGTAATTCTAACCGTCTTGCATCGACTATGTGGTTTAATGGGTGCTTGATTCTCAACCGGTATGTGTTCAATTGCTATAGACATATAGGGACTACACATATTTGGGTGACTACTTGACTTCTATCAATTGTGGATGATCAGTAGGATGGTATATGCACAACGAAAGTTGGTATGTATCAGTTTAGTGCATCTAATCAGTAATCAACTCTGTCACATGCTAGGCTAAAGGGCATAAGATTCTAGATGAAGTAGTAAATGAAATTGAAATCCCATGTTTGTTTATTATAAAGTTAAAGTTAAGTTATTTCCTCGTAATTGGCTTAGTTGGTAATTAAACAATAGTTAAATCAAACCAAAATTGTGATTGTCTTAGCAGTGAGTGTAAATCATAAGCTGGTGCATAAGTTAACATAACGAACAATTTGAGTCTCTGTGGGAACGAATCCTATTTACTCTATATTACTTGTTGACCACGTTCTCTTGCGTGAATAAGTGCGAACATTAAGCCTATATAATAACATGATTATAGGCTGACATTAATACCATCAGATTATACAAATCTGTATATCCACTTTGTAAGATTCCATGGTGAAAATTTGATAATATTTTGGTAAACCTTTGACAAATTTATGATAATACAGTCTGGTGTTCTTACAAAATATATTCAATTTCTTCTCCCAAACTAGGTTTAATGACCTTTAATTTGGCCCTTCAAGTATGCACAATTATACCTATAAAGTCCTAAGGTTTAAAGTCGTTCCTTTTTACCCTCCAACTTCAGAAATATACCTTTTAGCCACTTTACCGTCGTCTTTTTGACACAAAATCGTCGTCTTTTAAAGGCCAAAAACGACGGTTTGTGGCTAAAAGGTACATTTTTTAAGTTGGAGGGGCGAAAAAGAATGACTTTAAACCTTAGGGTTTTATGGGTATAACTGCACAAACTTGAAGGACCAAAAGGTCATTAAGCCCCCAAAATATAGAAAGTGTACAAATCCTATACAAAGCAGCGAAATATGTATGGCACTGTACATCCAGCTAGCCCATCCATCCCCTTCCCACATTGTAACCAATATTATTCTAGTAAATATTAGGTTGAAAGCAAATTTCTCATGCAACCATGCATGCATTTCATGCTTACACTTATGCACGTCCAAAAACTCACCATCTATTCATTTTTTAAGTTATAAAAACCTTAATTAATCATCTCTTTTCATCATTCAATTCATCATGGCTTTTAGTACTATTCTTCACTTTCTCATCTTTACTGTCTTCCTTCTTTCTACTTTCCACTTCTCACCTGCTGCTTCTAGGGCAACCCTAGGCCTAAAGACCCAACCCAAACAACACCCCTTATCAGAATCTTCCACGAATCTCGATGTACAGATGCTTTTACCAGCACCATTGGCCGGAAACAAACCAATGCCAACAGAGTCACTGCTTCCTTCTTTTCCAACCTTTTTGAGGCCTATAATTACTTTTCCTTCTCCATTCGGAAGATTTAGGCCTGTTTTTCCATATCCAACTATTCCAAGGTTTCCTCCATTAATTCCACCTCATGATGATTCTAATTTGCCTAGTAAGCCCTCTGTTCCCTCGAATCAACCACTTCCTCCCTTAGCTACTTTGCCGGGCTCACCTCCTATTACGGAACTCCCATGAAGCTAGATTTACTATGAGCAATGATTGATCGATATCATGCATCTTGGTGCTTAATTTATTTAAATATTATTACTTAGTTTATTGAAAATGTTGTGTTTAATTTATTTATAACTAGCCAAGTTTTTATCTGTTGTCTTAGATCGAATCTAGCTATTTGATTTTCACATTGTAACTGCTAGCTGCATGCTGAGGCTTTTGATAATAAGACTAGTTTACTAAATTGTGTTCCTTAGCTCTAAGAGTTAAAAATTCACTAGAAAATTATAATGTGTGACATTTTTAAATATTGACCATACAACCAATTAAACAATAATCAAATTGACAGAGAATAACTTGTGATAAATTTCACTTTCATAGTCGATCAACCAACCACAAATTGCACACCATGCATGTAATCAAAATAAACAAGGTAATGGTGTGAGGCTAACCATCATATAGATATTACAATCTTTAATTCCCAACAAGAAAAAGCTAGCCAGAGATTAAACACACACACACACACACACAGTTATTAAGGACCGGAGCATCACATACCAAATTGCCAAGAAAACGAAAGTAAACGAGAAAGACAACTAAATGGATAGTACTTTGTTCTAGTTTTCTGGACCAGGTGGTGTCAACGAAGGCATATTATTGGTGGGCATTCCTGGAACTTTAGTCCGTGGGAATGGAAATGGGAATGGGATGGGGATTGGGATCGGAATGAAAAATTTCTTATCATCCAAGCTGGTTTTATCCGTTGCTTTAGTACTTTCAGTTCCGACCTTTGACTTCTCGGAATTTGCACTTTGGTCCCCAGTTACCTTTGGGGTTTCATTCAGTTGACGAGCTGCTGATACGAAAGTGCTTGACATGAACAAACTTAACAATAACATGACACTGAAAATGGTTGTAGTTGAAGCCATTTTGTGTGATATAGCTAGAGAATGAGGAGAAAGGGAGGGAGGGCTTGTGGTATAGAATTGGTGAATGTATGGCTTTAAATAGAGATAATGTTCCGCCACCTGCTACAGATTATTTAAACTTTTAGATCGATCTACTGTATTGTTGTGATTTGTACGCCTAATATTAGTAGTACTATATACTTGGTAGGGTGTACAAAATATTCTTCATGTCTGATGTTACTATTAAGAAATGAGAATACATAATTTTACATGTACAAACCAATTTAATCTGTAAAATAGATAAATTAATTACTTAATATATCAGTGTAAAGTTCTACTTGAACCCTGCCTAATCTTTTAAAAGCCAGTAATTGTAATATTACATATTTAAACTTAAAATATTTTAAAATTCTGTTTACATATTAACTAAATTAGCTAGTTAATTAAAAGGAATTCTAATGAAATTTTTTGAGCACTTCTTTTGTCCACAAGTAGCTAGCAATGATTATTTGTCCGTGAAAAATTTTCATGGATAGAAAAATTCTTAAAACCAAAAAGTTAAGTATGAATAGAGTAACGTGACTCCTGCATTCACATCAATAATTTTTTGTTTTAATCTATTTACATCAGGGGCGGAGCCACAGCAAAGGCTGTGGTGGGCTGCAGGCCCGTGCAAAAAAAAAAAAAATTAAAAATTTTTTATTATCCGGTCCATATATTTTGGATTCAGCCCAGGACAAATTTGGTCCAGCCCATATATTTTGGATTCAGCTCAGGTTAGATTATATTCCTTCCTCCGCACTTGATTTACATTTGCTAAAAATTTTTGTAGACGGATAATTACAGCCACCAGAACGAGAATCACCATGTACTAACCACTTGTAAGTTGTAATCAACTTAATTTAACATTCTCATACTAGCTAGGTTACACTGTGTTAGCAGAATATTTGAAGTACACATGATCATACATGATATATTAATTAAAGTAGTGGACGGTAAGTTAGTACTAAATTAGGATTTTGATACATTGGCTACCTAGTTTGTCAAAATAAACTAATTATACTGATTTAGGCATGTAAAATGTTACATGTAAGATGTTATAGGTAACTAAGGTAAGTGTAAACTTCACATGGATAGCTAAACCTTCAGAAGGCTGCATGAGTTCTGTCTAGGAGTGACCATCTTCGAAATGTTACAGAACTGCAAATAAAGAATGATCATTCAATTCTGGTGTACTATTAATCAACAGCACACCACTGATACAACAAACTACTACTCCCTCCGTCTCATAATAAGTTGCTCGTTTGAAATGTCGGGACTGTTCATAACATGAGACAAATTACTAATTTACGTATAATCTATAAGACCAAATATAGTCATGAGTGATCTTGTTGGATTCGTATTTATAAATACTTTAATACAGTGAAGTTTTTATATTTAATACTAATACAAAATTCAAGATATTAACGATCAAAAGTGTGCGTTGGCAAACGTGTCCAGTCAAAACAGGCAACTTATTTAGAGACGGAGGGAGTACTACCTTTGTCCCAAATTGTATGCACCCGTTTGACTTTCACGGAGATTAAGAAACTGTAGTAAAAAATAGTAAAGTTAGTGGAAAAGTGGGTAAAGTGGTGAGACTATTAATATTTAATAATAGATTTGAGATAGTGGAGGAAAGTAGTGGGTGTAATAATGTTTATTTTATAAAAAAGTGGAGAAGTAGTGGGTGTAATAGTGAAAAGTAGTGTTAAAAAATAGTTATATTATGTTCATTTTTTTTGGAACGTACCAAAAAGGAAAGAAATTCACGTAAAATGAGATGGAGGGAGTTCTTAATTTGTAAATTATTCAATAATAAAAAGGAGCTTGCCTTTCTGTTGATTATGCTGCTTTGTCATTTCATAATATTTATCTTTCATTTCCAATGATATTACAATTATTATTTTGGCGTGACATGTTTTGCATATGGATGTCAAACAGCACTTTGCATGTTAGAATGTTTTCTGGTGTGATAAATGATTTTACAACCTAAAATGCTAATTTAAACATATTGCAAATTTTGAATTATACATTTTTTGTTGAACATATTCCTGTATTAGCTATTCAGGTTGCAAAAGTTGCATCAACGAAGTGTATCGAAATGTTATCAAAATATATATATATGCTTTTGTCAAAAAAAAAAAAAAAATATATATATATATCTATCTATACTAATATATTAAAGCCGAAACATTGAAAGTTTTGGTTTTCTCCTAAGTTTTGGTTTTCACATTAATTATTTAATTTTAAATTATTTATAATATAAAACAAATAAAATATTATAATAAGCAAAAGGGAATATAATTTGTAGTTGGTTACCCCTTTTTTGGTTATCTCCATTTTTGGTTATCCCTCATTTTATCACCGTTAGATCAGCAACTCAAGTAGATCATGACCGTTAGATATAACAATACTAAAAATTCTTTTAAAAATTCTTATATGTAGAGGTTCAAGGTTCGATTCCCGCCAATAACATATTAATTTATATTTAATACTAAAAATTATTATATATAAAATGTAAGGTTCGAATCGATAACATATTTAAATTTAAATTTATAATATTATATTATATTATAAATAAATTATAAAAAATTAAAAGTAACCCGTGCTTTGCACGGGCTATAAGCTAGTATATATATATATGCTTACTACAAGAAGTTCTGGTATTCTTAACGGAAAATTCCATCGATAAAGGCTAGATTTCGTAGATAAATTAAGCTATAACGGAAATCTTGACACAAGAAAGGAAGGCTGGGGTTGTTAGATGCCACCGACGACTTTAATTGCGACGGATATTTTGTTAATGGATTATCTGCACTTATACTCTGTTGCAATTAGTAATTATACTTTTTTCTGAATTGCAACTTCTTGTCACAAAAAAGCTTCTTTTTTGTTACAATTCCGTTAATAATGTCTCATAATATTATCGATAATGGCATACCAAGATCACTTTTTTTTTTTGGATCCTGTTATAATGCTAGTTCTCAGTTGAAATTTAATCTTAATTTGCAATCTGTTAACATATTATTATTGTGGTAATACAGAAAGTTATCGTAATTATTTTTACTAGCTTATAACCCGTGCAAAGCCAGAGTTATTGTCGAATATTTAAAAAAAAACTTTATGATAAAATATCATATAATAACATGTATTTGATGTAATTTTATATTTATTTATATTGTAAAAGTAATAGAATAAATATTAATTTCAATATATTGTTGGCGGGATTTTAATCTTAGACCTCTATACAAAATAATTTTTATTATTTTATCTTACGGTTTTCGTTAATTTGACTTAAAAAATTCTAAGGTTGAAAAATATAACCACAATGAGTTGGAAACCGAACTACAATTTCTATCCCATTTTTCGAATTATAGTTTAATAAAGATTTTGTGTTAAACTGGATTTTTATAAGATAAAAATCATAAAATTACTTATTTTATTGGGAAAAATAAAATTCCCAAATTTCAAAGAACAGAGAAAAACAGTCGAATTGGAGTTAAAAAAATAACAAATATTTTTTCCTAGATTTTATATGCTTAATTTATTAGTTGTACACTATTTTAAGTTCTAAAAATGATATGTAGACAATTTTACCGTCCACGCCAATTTTACAAAATAATATTAAATTTAATGATGGTGTAACAACTATTATCCAACTTAAATTATTCATAAACTGAAAAGAAAAGAAAGTAAAGAATTTTTACATTAAATATTTTACTCAATTTACATAATCTACTTATATTTAGTTTAAATTTTAATATACATTTCATGATACTTATTATATTGATATGCTAATAACCAAATACAATTTTTTTTTTTGATGAGAGGGGTAATTCAATTCATAAAGCCATACGGCATCTATAAGAATGATCGAAACGATCAAACATAAAATAGGATGACACGCCTGTCTTCATAAAATAAAATGAGACAAATAAGCAGTGTGAAAAAAATGATATTTCTATAGATACTTGCTCTACGCCCAATATCTTCTCCATAGTCCATTTGAGCTATCAACCACAAATTCAATTCGTATCAAGCTCTTTTCCTTGAATTCGAACCAACTCTCACAAAAAAGGAGAGAAAATCACCCTCTCACCAAGGAGAGAAAAACCACAGCCAAAAAAAATGAAACAACAACCTAAAAATCCAAATTGCAAATACAAACTAAAACAAGCAATCCTTAGATCCGGAGCGAAACCACAAAAACAAGAGAAATCGAATCAAAAATTCACCCGCTTGAATCGGAGAAGAAGGACAACGGAAGCTCTGATGGTTTTAGATCTAAGACGTGACGAAAAACCGAAATTCAATTGAATCTCAAGGTATTTTTTATTTGAGTAGACGGACTCAAAATCAAGATAGATCTAAGAAATAAATTCTAAGATTTTTGGCTTTAGTTCAATTTTTATTGAAAATAAAAGAACAAAAACAAAGTAAAGAGGTATTAGATGATTGGGGAAGGATTGGAGAATGGATTGAATGAGGAAAAGAGAGATGGTCGATGGGTAGATATTAAGAAAGGGAGGCGAAGAAAAGGGAGGGAGGGAGGGAGGGGGGCTGCTAGGTTTAGAGAGAGTCGACTCTCATGTGTTCTCTCCAAATACAATTTTTAATATTAGATCTAATGATTTTTATCAATTCATGTAAGTTTTAGCAATCTTTATTATTTTGGTAAATAGAATTTACTAAGATATAATTTATTAATTTATGTTTTAATTAAATTGGTCTCGTCAGCAAGTTATAACTCTTTTTTTTTGTTTAAAATTTTAGAAAATTTTGGATGGGTTGAACCGAGCGAGACTTTAAAGTTTTTTTTCCGAAACCGATGATTTCACGCTTCTTGAACAGAACATCTCTAGTAGGTCGGTCCATATGGTACCTATATGATTATAGATACTTGCACTTTAGTCTTTTAGTTTTTATAATTTCTTTTCTCGTTAATTATTTTATTTAATAAATTAAGATAATAATACTATAATTACCAGTAACTGATTAATTTACCTTTTCATTTAAAACTTGTTATCTTTTCAATTTTTCATTAACTAATCAATTTTTTTTCCTAGATAAAACACATTATTTTTCATATTTTATTTAGTTAAAATCCCTACTTTTCTAAAAATATTACGTACAATTTTATTTAATAAAATAAAATAATAACATTATAAATACTAATAAATAACCAATTATCCTTTTCAGCTATAACACGTTACCATTTCTATTTTTCATAACTAAAATCTATTATTTTTCAATAAAATTTTATCAAAATAATTTTTTCTTTATATAAAAACACAGGTAATTCAATTTAATAAAATAATATATTAATGATATAATTACTAAATATTATCCAATTACATTTTTTTAGCTAAAGCACATTATTTTTCCTACTTTTTCTAACTTTAAATCTATTATTTTTCAATAATATCATGAAATTTTTTATTTAAGTAATATAAAATAATAACATTATAATAACTAATAACTAACCGATTACCTTTTCAGTTATAACTAATAACTAATGTTATTATAATAACATTATTATAATAACTAATAACTAATAACTAATAATAACATTATGATCCTTGTTCCTTTTTAGGACGTTTCAAAAAGAATGAACCTATTATACTTACTATTTTTAAACACTATTTTTCACTATTACACATTTACACCCACTACTTCTCCATTTTATACCTTTTTTAATATTAATTAGACACTATTACACCCACTACTTTTCTTCACTATCTCAAATCTATTATTAAATATTGATAAGTCCCACAACTTTACCCATTTTTCAACTAACTTTACTCTATTTTTATTACATTTTCTTAATCTCCATGAAAGTTAAACCGGTTCGTATAATTTTGAGACGGAAGTAGTATCATATTTTCTATATTTTCATACTAAAATCCTATCATATCATTCAAAAATTTTATGTCTACACATGTATTAAAAATTTCAATTCAAAATAAGAAAATTTCAAAAAATATTAAAAAAATTACTTGTATCGCATGAATTTTAAATTAGTACTTTTTAATATTATATACGATTCATAATTATTTATTTTAATTTATCTTCTTTAAGATCTAACTACCTTTATTGATTTGGTCTTTATGTGAGATTATCACACAAAAAAAATTTAAAATAAATAAAGAACTTCATCCTCTCTCAAACTCTCCTCTAGGCCTGTCAATGGATCAATAATCCGATTCGATCCGATTCGATCCGAAATTAGCGGATATGGATCCTTCAAAAAAATATCCGATCCGATATGGATCCGATCCGATAAGGATCCGATCCGATAAGGATCCGATTCGATAAAGAGCGGGTATGGATTTAGCATGATCCGATCTGTTAACAATCCGATCCGAATATATTTATATATTAAATATTTTTTTATATATTATATATAATATATTTATTATATATAATATAATATAAAAAATATATCTACATATCTATACTATATTATATATATAATATATGTTATATTTATTATTTATATGTACTATATAATATATAATATACTATATTTATTATTTAGTATATATTATATATATTTTATTTATCATATATTATATAAAATTTATAAAAAAATATATAAACTTTTCGATTAACATCTAAAAATTTGAATACAAGTTAAAGTACTAATCAAAATAGTAGTTGACTGTTAAATTACCAAATCAAATGAATTTATGGAATTTTAAATCTGGTCATGTCAATTTTATAATTTTGCATATTTTTCCTTTTTTTTAATTAAACGGGTCGGACCTCCGATCCGAAAATCCGAAACCCGAACGGATCGGGTATGGATCGGACTAAAAAATATCCGCCCCTAATCCGATCCGATCCGAATCCGAAAAATCTTAATGGATTTGAATATGGATTTAGGATAATCCGATCCGAATCCGACCCGTTGACAGGCCTACTCTCCTCTTTGCTCATCTCTTACCTCACCAACTCAAGTTTTCTTTTTGATTTGAAGATGTGCTTTGTCATTGATACCCGACTGAGACCATGGTAGGACAGATGCTACTAAACAAATACTATATTTTTTTTTCAAAAAACCTCATAACACGAATATTAAGAATCCCCGGGTCTACGTTGAAAACTTATGTAGTAGAACCATTATTTAATATGTTATTAATATTATTCAAATCTGTAGAACTAATACTATATTTTGACTTGTTTTCAGTTCATGTGTAGCTAGTTCGTCGAGCATGAATCTATACTATTATATAAATTCCGAAACATTAAAAGTTTGGTTGGTCGGTTGGTTGGTACCTGTTGAATTTACCTAATTACCCTTACTTAATTACAGATAAAATCTTTTTTTATATTTTATCTAACTAAAATTTTTGTTTTACTAATTAATTTCCTTTTTCAGGTTAAACATGTTACCTTTAAAATTTTTGTTTTTCAGGTTAAACATGTTAGCTTTAAAATTTTTGTTTTACTAATCAATTTCATTTTTCAGGTTAAACATGTTACCTTTTCTTTTCTTTTTAATAACTAAACAGTTTCTTTTTTCAGTTAAAATATAATATCTTTTATATTTTATCTAACTAAAAAGCATATTATAATTACTATTAACTAATTAATTAATTTTTTCATTCAAATTATCTTTTCTCTTTTCTCTAACTAAAATATCTCTTTTTCCAATTATATCACGAGTTACCTTTTAAAAATCTTCTTTTATATTTTATTTAACTAAAATTTCTACATTACAAATCAACCTACTTTTTCAGGTTAAACGTGTTACATTTTTTTTAATAACTAAGCAGTTTCCTTTTTCAGGTGGTACCTATTGAATTTACCTAATTACCCTTACTTAATTACAGATAAAATCTTTTTTTATATTTTATCTAACTAAAATTTTTGTTTACTATTCAATTTCCTTTTTTAGGTTAAACATGTTACCTTTAAAATTTTTGCTTTACTAATCAATTTCCCTTTTCAGGTTAAGCATGTTACCTTTTCTTTTCTTTTTAATAACTAAGCAGTTTCCTTTTTCAGTTAAAATATAATATTTTTTATATTTTATCTAACTAAAAAGCATATTATAATTACTATTAACTAATTAATTAATTTTTTCGTTCAAATTATCTTTTCTTTTTTCTCTAACTAAAATATCTCTTTTTCCAATTATATCACGAGTTACCTTTTAAAAATCTTCTTTTATATTTTATTTAACTAAAATTTCTACTTTACAAATCAACCTACTTTTAAGGTTAAACGTGTTACCTTTTTTTCTAATAACTAAGCAGTTTACTTTTTTAGGTAAAATATAATATCTTTTATATTTTATCTAATTAAAAAAATTATAATTACTGTTAACTAATAAATTTTTTTCTTTTCTCTTTTCTCTAACTAAAATATTTTTTTCCAATTATATAACGGGTTACCTTTTTCAGCCAAAATAAGTTATCTTTTTTATTTTCTCTAACTAAAACCTCTCTTTTTCAAATTATATCACGGGCGATTCTATTTAATAAAAATAAAATCATAATATTATAATGCTATTAATTAACCGATTACCTTTTCAGCTAAAAACGTATCATCTTTTTTATTTTTTCTAATTAAATTCCTTTTTTTTAGAAATATCACGGTAACATTAATTTCTCATTTTCTAAAAATATTACCTGCAATTTTATTTAGTAAAATAACAATTAAATTATAATTACTATAAACTAATCAATTACCATTTTCACCCTAAAGTATGTCACCTTTTAATTGTCACGTTATCTTTTTCTATTTTTTCAAACTAAAATATCTCTTTTTCCAATTATATCACGGACGGTTCTATTTATTAAAATTAAATAATATACACTCAAAAATATCTCACCATATATTCAAATCATTATTTTTAGTAATAAATAAGAATCGTTAGATCTAATAATAAGATATATTACATGATTAAATTAATTTACTAAAAATTCAAAGTTCATAATTATAATGTTAAATAAATTTTATAACCTATAAAAAAAAACCCGTGCTTCGCACGGGTTATAAGCTAGTAAGTATAAAACTACAGGACACGCTATAAAATATATAATATTAAATATGTTATTGATTAGAATCGAACTCGTGACCTACGGTAGTACTTACTTATTATCACTCTTACTCTCATTATATAATAGGATATAATTAGTGAAACAGGGATAATTTTCATATTATATTAATTATTTTTTTATTATTTATTATGTTTTGGCTATATAAACAAATGTTATAATATGAACGAATTAAGACTTATACCTTCACGATTGAATAAAAAGAGAATTTACGATTATTTTATCATGAAATCGGAACATAGATTAATAACAAAAATGATAAAGAGGCAAAATCATAATAACGATGATGATGGGTTTGTGGGAGAGATTGTCTCAAACCAACGATTTACAACAAAATCAAACGATCATTTTTTGATTGAAAATGGCGATGACGATTTACAACAAGAACGACGACAACTCGATGATTGTTTCTCGATGGAAAAGAATGACGATGATCCCGATGATCATTTTTCGATTGGAAACGACAACACGCCCGACAACCGGTTTTCGATTGGAAACGAAGATGACTATTTTCAAGATTATTTTTTAATTTTTTATTATTTTACAAACTCTCGATATTTATTGTTTTGATTACTTTATGACATTGAGGATGATGTTAACATATTATATAAAAGATTACGGTAATTATTATTATCAGAAAATAGAGATATTTTCTTTTTTATATTAGTTACTTTTATTATTGATTAGATATTGGTTATATAAACGATTGTTCTATTATAAAAAATTAAGACTTATTTTTTAACGATTGTATAAGGAAAGAATTGCAATTATATTTTATCACAATCACATTACAGAATTGCAGCAAAAGTAAAACATGCATTTTTAATATTAACACTTTTGCCAAAAATCATGCTTATGTTTACACATCAGAAAATAATAAAAGGAATACAAACTAAGTTCATAATACAAGCTAATAATCTTTCTATATATAATAGGAGAACACGTTCGGTTATCCTGGGCAAATTTATTCATTCCAAGCCTACTTCCAAACCTAAAAGATAACGTGTACAAGGATTTGTACCCAAAACCTCACATAGGTCAATTCATTCCTCCAACCACTTGAGCTACATGAGCATTTGAGATAAAAAGAAAATTCATTAACTACATATATAAATGTTTTTTTTATGTTCTATTTCACTATTTATTTAAGATGGATCAAGTGTTTCACTAAATTTCTAGCCGATTGAGCTATGTGATCATTTGAGTTAATACTAAAATTCATCAACTACATACATAAATATTTATTTATTTATATTTTATTCAATATTTTATTTTACAATTTATTTAAGATAAAACAAGTGTTTCAATTAAGCCTCACATATTATTTGCATGATAACTTCTGTGCATTGATTCTCTTTATAATCATACTAGATTAGAACGCGTGCATTGCACGGGTGATTTTTAATATTGGTTATCATACTACTTGTGTTGTAATATTTTATTTTAATTATATTAGATTTAGATTTGTGTTTTAATTAGATAAAATAGTTATATATGTTGTGATTAAAATAATTAGTCATGTTCAAATAGAATTTTAATTTTAGCCCCAATATGTCCAAGATGTTTAGTTAGACTGAATTTTTAGTATAATTAGTCTGGTTAAAATAGGATTCTAACTTAGAGCTAAAAAGTCCAAGTATCAAATTTTTTATATTCTCTCAAGTATTGTATAGATTTATTTTGGGTTTAAGAATATGTTAATTAAGTCTGATCCAAGTATTTATTAATTTTTTTTACTTAAGAATATGTTAATCAAGCCTGACCAGAGTACCGACCGGCTACGAAACTTTTAATGTTTCGGTTTAATAGTACAGTATAGATGTAGGCCTATAATATCATAAATGAGCGCATAATTGTTTGTAACTAATAGTATAGTATAGTATAGATGTAGGCCTATAATGAAACTTTTAATGTTTCGGTTTACTTTTGTTAACAATATCATAAATAAGCGCATAATTGTTTGTAACTAATTTTGGTATGACGTTTTTATATGAATTAAACTATATTAACTATTGTTAATGAAACTAGAAACAACTAATATATATGAATAGTACATATTAATAAAAGTATGAATAGTAAGAAAATTATCCAAAATATATAATATACAAATATGATTGGATAACATAACCATTATTTACAAATAATTACATAGAATATGTGGTTTATTTATAAGATGGAATTATGAGTTATCAATTATTGGCTAAATACTTGCATGAAATATATAGTTGAATTATAAGGATATTTTACAATAATATATTGGAATAAATTGTATATAACATTTTACAAAGTATAATGATGAATTCAATGTCAAAGTATAGGGAAATGAGACGTGAACATTTTTAGCTCATGATGTTGGAAGCACGAAAAATATCTATCGAGACGTAATTCATCAATATACATACATATATACATATATACATACAACATAACTATTAATTATACATGCATACGTACATGCATACATACATACATACATATAATATATACATACATTGAATACAATACAAGAATCTCATTTCATATAATTGAATACATTGAATACAATACATTGAATACATTGAATACAAGGTAGATCTGTTAAGTCAATTATTCATAATTGAATTTTCTGATATCTTGAAAGATAAATAGATGTCGAAAAAAAAACAAAGACAATGAATTCTTAAATATCAAGAGATTAGAAGAAAAGAGAGGGAAAAGTTAGAAAAAGAGTTTTAAGAACTTAAAGAACAAGGCATGGGCAGAGTTTCAAAGGATTGTTATTAAAATCAAGACCAGATGTTACACTTTTGGAATGGAATAGTTTGAAGGATATTTAGATTTTACCTTAAAAATCTATACTATAATATTATGAGCAAAATAGAGATCTTTTGTAGTTTGTAGTTTGGTTAACCAAGCTATTCATAACCGTTAGATCTTCAACTAAAATTAAATCATGACCGTTAGATACAACAATATTAAAAAAAATTTATATTTAGTAGTCTAAGATTCTATTCCCATTTAATTTAAAATATTACCCTTTATAAACAACTAAAAACATAAATCATATATCTTTCCTTCATTAATATTTCTATCTAATTAAAACAACCTTCTATTTAATTAAAACACGTTACCTTTTATTTTAAAACTAATATTGCAATCATTATACGTATATCCAAAAATATTGCACCATATCTTTCGACCATTAATAAACACCTAAAAATATGAATCATACAATATCTTTCAATTATTAATATTTCTTTTTTAATTAAAACACGTTACTTTTTAATTTAAAATTAATCTTGCAATCATTAATATATATCCAAAAATATCATATCATATCTTTCAATTTTTAATAAAATATATTAAAAATCAATGTACATTGATTATAATAAAAAAAACATAAGTATAATCATTAAACATGAATATATCAAATTATATTAAATTAAAAATATTAATCATACCATATCTCTCAACCATTAATAAACACCTAAAAATATCGAGCGTACCATATCTTCCAATCATTAATATTTTCTTTCTAATTAAAAAACATTACCTTTTTATTTAAAACTAATCTTAAAATTATTAATATATAGCCGAAAATATCACACTATATTTTCCAAATATTAATTAAATATATTAGAAATCCGTAACATAAAATAAAATTATTATATATAAAAAAAACTCGTGCATCGCACGGGTTATAAGTTCGTGGTTACTCCCTCCGTCCCAATCAATTCTTTACCTTTCTTTTTACACTTTCTGGCACGCATTTTAAGGTGTATTTTAAGGATAGTTCCTTAACTTATTTTTAAAATTTTCTTTTTTTGCATAAAAATATATACACTATATTTTTATACAAAAAAAGAAAATTTTAAAAATAAGTTATGGAACTACTCTTAAAATGCACCTTAAAATGCGTGCCAAAAATCCCATTCTGAAAGGTAAAGATTTGAACGGGACTGAGGGAGTATAAATTAGCTAAAGGGATGAACCATTTTCGAATAACCAATGGTTAGAATTGTAAGTGTTCTGAAAAGTCATCTTAAGTAGAAAGCACCCACCGAATACTCTAATCATATTCTATGATCCACAACAAATTTTAAAAAAATGTTATGATTGTTATCAATACTACTCATATCAAATTTCAAATTATAAACTTGCACATACTTAACTAACAACATTAACATAATTTGATTTATAAATATATTTAAGCTACCGGCCCGTGCCTTGCACGGGCTTTTATGCTAGTTATAACATAATAGTATGACATAGAAGGAATCCTAACGTGAATTGAGGTTATAATGGATGGTGAGAAAACAACCCTAGAACGAAAGCATGATCATGTCAAAGATCGTGTGATCATGCCAAAACAGAAAATATAGTAATAGATATTATGCATGCTCATGCTGTTAGATTATTTGATTATGCCAAAATTAAAAAAAATACAACAATGATTTGTTGGGATCAAGATAGGAGAGCTGCATACTCATACTCAAGTCATGCATACTCATATTGATCAAGTCAGCATGATCACACTACTTTATAATAAATATTTAGTTTTACTCAGAATTTGTTTTTATATCGTTTTAGGATTTTATATTCCTATATTAACAATCCTACGATGTAACATTTTTAAGAAATTTGTTGAATTAAAGCCCTATAGATTTTTCTCTTTTTTCTTTCTTGTGGATTCAAAAAATTTCTTGTGAGTGCTTTAAGAATTTCTCGAGTCCTTTGAAGATTAACACTAGTAAATTTGGAGCTACACCATAATGAAGCACACAAACATCCTCTACTATGCTCGTGCAATCAAGTATTATGTTTTTGTACTTGATTAAGAATTAAAACAACTTGTATAGTATCATAAACAAGTTGTATCAATGATGAATGAGAAGTAATACAATTTAATTTATTTAAAAATAGATTTTTTGAAGCAAAAAACACATTAATAAATTAGATAAAAGAAAAGGTTTAATACATTTATTCCACCTCACAGTCAAAAATCTTTAGGTCTCCTATGCTAATTTTAGATTGTGGGTGGGAATTGGAGGGGGCAAAACCGCATTGACCTCTGGAACAAGAGGTGGGAAAGGAATCGCAGGCATGAATGGAAAGCTTGGAAGTGGTGGAATTGGAAATGAAAATTTAGGCAATGGTGAACGAAAATATCAAATATTGGAGAAAGTAGTGGAAATGGGAATGGAAACGCAAAAGGTAGTGCCCCACGAAATGAGCATGAAAACTCCATTGAGGCATATTTATATTACCATTCCCTTTTGGTATTCTCCTTTGTGGTGCTTTCACTACTAGAAACCTTTTCCCCGTTCACGACTATTCTCTTAGTCAGTTTTCACAATGTATGAGATTTGAGATCACTACAGTGTTACCAGTAAGGATTGGGTATCATTCAACTACAGCAACAATGAGGCAGTGATATATATTAAACAAGAACAAGCAAATAACCAATTAACAAAACAAATCACGAAGGCATAAACAAGAATATAATCAGAGACTGTAATTAACGAGAAAAGCAAGAAAACTTATCTCCCACAAAAACTTTAGCAAGTACTGATAAGAGATAGAAGAGCTAAGTCACCAAGTTGCAGCAATATCACTTCCAGGATAAAATAGCACTGATCAAATCGGTCACAATAATGGAAAGATCAACAGCGACCAACACCTCAGTTCGCCGATGTCTGACCAGGTCCAATAATCCAAATACTAATCAATAGCGACCAGCACCTCAGTTATAATCCAAATACTGATCAATAGCGACTGATGTGGTAAAAATGTGACAATTAATATCGCAAGCGCACGATCATCGTTTTAATATTTAAGATTCAATCCACAGGGACTTATTAATTTCGCAATCCTTAATTTCTAACTTAGGCGAATTAGAGCAATTTTGGGTTTTGGAAAATTTTTTGATTTTAACTAATTAATTCCTAAAAGATAATTAAAGTATTAAAACTAAATTACTCTAAAATTTATTCTTAAATTATTGTTAGAATTCTAAATTCGAATTTTTAAGAAAACAATTTGACAAGACTTGTTTATAAATTATGACTTAGCCAAAAACAAAGATAACACGAGAACTTGATTTAACTCGAAACTTGACTAAAAACTCAGCACTAATTCAATCCATAGCAACGAACGGAACTCAAAGACTCGCAGTGCAGGGCCGAGTCGACTCGGCGAAAACAGATGTAACCAAGAAACCAAGCGCATAACTCAGGAACAAAACGCAGACTTTAGCACTCAAATTCGCAAGCAAACTCGGACAGAAAATCAACTCAGCTGCACAACTCGAAAACCAGCAAGAACGACAACTTGGTAACACTCAGCAGTTAAACACTACAACCAACTCGACAACAGACTCGCCATGTGGAAAACACAGGACTCAGCAATACTCAATACAACTGAACTCAGCTAACCAGACTCAACATCTCGAACTAAAACTAAACCGCAACAAATTCACAGCACTTAAACAATAATTCGACCAACAGTAACGATGACTACACGCAGGGGACTCGCGAACACAGAAATTGCAACAATTAAAAACGGAACGGAACTGGGGGAAGGGAAGAGAAGGATTGGGTGAAGTGCTTGTGCGGAAAGGGAATCGACGAAAGAAAACAAAGAGAGGGATGAGGTTGTTTGCGATTCGAGCAAGAAGAAGATGGGGGTGGTGTTCGCAGCGACGGGAGAGAGATGAGATGGAGGATTTGGTGATTGCAGCGATTGAAAAAGGGAATGGGGGGTTGTGGATTTGCCGAAGAAGAAGAAATAAGGAGGAGATGGGCTTTGCCTTTTAATCAGAGAAAATAGAGGAACTTTGAACTTTTAACACAATAAAACAGAGCATATGAACTAGGCAATGAGTTTAACAAATAATACGAATTGAAAAATCTGCTAAAATATGCTTACAAGAACTGAAAAATTACAACTGCTAACTAACTAAAGATGTCCTAATCTAATCTAAGCTACGGGGCTATTCCCCGGGTTCCTACTCTTATTACAAAGAAATAAGGGTCATATTTATAGGCTCAAAACCTATGCATTTACATCACTAAAAACACAAACATGTTTTTGTGGTGAAAACAACTTTCACATTTAAAGTTTGCAGCCCACCATATTTGAACTTATTTATTTTTTTCTTTTTTTTCTTTTCCTTTTTTTTTCTTCTTTTTCCCTTTTTGCATCCTTTTTGCTCCAAAATAGCTCTTTAAGCCCAAATTATTCAAAGCTTAGAAATTCTTGTTTCCTACAATAAAACATCAAAATTTATTAAATAAATATCCAAATCGATGCAAAATGCAATTAAATATGGGAATAAAATTATCTAAAAAATGAACTTATCAAACATCCCCACACTAAGCATTTGCACGTCCTCGGGCAAATAAGCGAAATAAAAACTAAATCCTAACTAATATCACTTTCGTAGATGACACGATTGCATTGAGCACATGCAACAAGCCGTTAAACCCCTAGGCAGCCCTAGTAGGACGAGTGTTGTCTCGTGAGGGTTTATAGTGAATTTACCCACAAAATCCATTTTATTTCTTTTTTTCTGCCAAGTCTCAAGTATGCAACATATCATAGTACTCCACACAAGTAAACCTCAATCGCACAATACTGAAAGTCTGTTCACTTACACATCATATGCACAAGACTATCCAAATAAGCACATAGTCTAGATAGACAAAAATATCATGAAATAAATATCAATGCCGCATTCAGTGAGTAACATGCTATGGATATAAATGAAGCTCACAAAACTCTCAAATCACACATGTGTATAGGTGAAGTGTATTCGCTCAAGTTCAATCAATTAAGTCATGTGCTACCATATGCTTGGTTGTCCACCAAATCTCCACTACTTCGAATACATGCATGCACAAATCAAAAGGTCTTTGTTAAAGGTTGTAACGTGGCTAAGGTGAAGGGTAGGGAATCAAGAAAAAGGCTAACAAGTGGCTAACTCGACAAACTAATAGAGCACATTGTTCATTTCTAATTAAAGCACTCAACATGAAATTTCGATCATGTAAAAGGTGATCAGACTCTCACAAGCATTAAACCCCAAGCACATATTACCATGTACTTTTCCATTTTCATATTGCACAAACCAATGAACACAACTCTATTTATTCTTTTTTTTTTCTTTTTTTTTTCTTTTTTTTTTCTTTTTTTTTTCTTTTTTTTTTCTAATATTCCCACCCATTTTTCGCACTTTAACAAAGAAATCCCCACACTATGCACTCACCAACCCCCAAATGAATCAAAATGCTCTACTAGTAAATCAAGAGAAGAATAAACAAGTAGGCTCAAGATTTTAGATTGGTGATACAAAAATAACGGATATAAAGCTCAAAGGGGTTCACTAAGGATTTATGATTCAAGGGTACTGTTTGGATAAATACGGTTAATCCTAGTGCCTTTATCATTTTCATGCATACAGATATCATGTAATCTCAAAATGGTTTAAAGCAAGTTCTAGAGCAACATGCCAAATGATGAACAACACACCATAATAAAATTCGACTGATATTAGAGGTACCAATCATAAATTAGGCTCAAGATCTCACAAGGTGAAAACATGCTTTAGTACTCACTAAATTTGACAAAGACAAATCTCAAGTTTTATAATTTTTGCAAGCACAAACAAGGAATCATCAAGTAACAAATAACTTTCAGAGATATGACATGTCAAATAATCATGCAAAATAAGTTCACAAGATGTGTACATATCCTTGTTATCACACTATGAGACGAGGCAATTAATTTTTTAATTTTTTAATTTTTTTGGATTTTTCAATTTTTATGTATTTACACTAAAAACCCTAACAATAACTAACATCCCCACACTAAAATCATGCATTGTCCTCAATGTATGCAAATAAAAATGGAGTATGAACAAAAGTGAACGAAAACTCCCCTGAAAATGAGCAAGACATCCACATCGCACGGCTACTCCTCTTAGCTTTTCCTGCCCAAAAATAAATTTAAGTCCGTGTCAGCAACCTTTTCCTTGCCTTTATTACGCCTTCTAGCTTCTTGTTCATCCACCTTCTCCCCCTCAGTTGGGTTATCCTCCAGAATAGTTAGATGTGGAGTTGGTATATTAGAAGAAGCTGTCTTCACCAAGGAATTAATTGCATGACTAAACTGGGCTGCCATGGCACTCAATTGAGCCTGGAATACATCATTCTGACTAAGTTGCAAATTTTTAATTTCCGCAATGGACTCACGGATATGCGGCAACTCGTTCTCCAGCGATTGGACCCGTGCAAGGAGTCTGTTGTATCCCGCTCTGGTTATAGGTGCATGTGGTTGAGTCTTTTGCCCACTCTCATGTCCTGCTTGCTCTTCTCTCGGTTCTTGTCCAGAACTTCCACCGAGATGCGTATCCCCAAAAAAAATCATCCTAGCACCTTTGTCGGATGGTGCAATGAAAGTCCGAGAGCTTCCTTCCTCTCGTGAAGCAAGATGCCTGCCACTGGTGACAAGTGGCAAATCTGGAAAAAGATCAAGGGATTTTCTCCCTGGAAGGTTGATCTTGAATGGATTGAAAGGCACAAGACCCAAGGTTCCCTCGACTGTCTCGGGTTCGCTAGGTTTACTCCGTTTAGCATGAGGTAGAGTGGATGATGTAGCAAACTCCAGATGTGGTGCTCCTCTGACTGATCTTGGCAACAACGGAAGTGGGACAGTCTTCAGATATTCCGTTAGGACTGTAGGCACATCCGTATAGCTCTTATTGCTAATGTAATTAATTACATTTGTCTTCATGAAAGAGCATTCCACATCTCTACCATGGTCCAAGCTTACCCTGTCTGCATCACTCAAAAAATCATTTAAAATTAGTTACAGAAATCTGGGATATAGACAGTCGACCCTTCGAATCTGGGCATCCCTTGTGACTAAGTGCTTCATCTTCAAGATGATCTGACCAAGAACTAACTTCCCAAAATTAATCCTCAAATTATTAGCTACCGCATACCCTATTTTTTGAATAAATTCGGATATGCGATCTAGATTTGTTCTATCTGAGGTAAAAACATGGTTAAGAATATGGAAGAAGAAATTCCAATACTGGGTTAAATATGTTCTAGAGAGATTACCAGTATTGAAATTACCATCTTGGTACTTTATCAAACGAAAGAACCTCTCAATCTGGTCGGGTGTAGGATCATCAACGAGATTTTCCATAGGAAAATGAAGAATCCGATTAACATCTCGTTCAGTTACCTTAATCGACCTACCAAACAGTCGGTAAGTGAATGCTAACCCGTCCCTTCCAGAAGTGTTCACCGCACTGCAATACAATTGTCGCAAGGCATCATAGTTGAGCGGCACTGGTGTAACCAAAGCATAGCGAATGATTGAATGCTCATTCAAAAATTGTGCCCAAGCTCGAAACTGCTCATCACGGATGGTGTTGATGTCAAGAATGGAAGTGGGATTAACTTTAGCAATTGAGAAGCTTCCTTGCAATGCCATTTCTTTGAGATTGCTAGATTGTGAGATGGTTTCTTGGGAGGTTGAAGTTTTTAGCAAATGTGTGTAAGCTCTGTATCTGCAATGATGAATTAACACAGACAGAAAATCATTGATTATAAGGGTGAAAGATTAGCGGGTTAGGTGATAAAATACAAGCTATGAACTAGCTTTCCGCTTTCTTTTCTTCCGGCTCCAACCCTACTATCTCTTTTTGCCTTCAAAGTCTACCTCGAGCCACACAATGCTCCTTCTGTTTTCAACGACAAGAATATCTGCATGGAACTATTAAATCATTTCAGTGGGGATGGGTTCTAGAAAAATTCTATAAAAGAGGAAAATAAAATAAAATAAAATAAAATAAAAAAGAACACAACAAATCCTAAAAATTACAGAAAAATAAAAAATAAAAATAATAAAAATTGGAAAACTTCCCCAATGCATAAGCATGAAGTGTCGAAGCATGAAGTGACACTCCAAAAAGACCAAAAATCTGTGGCATGAGACTACCACAAATAAAATTCAGAGCATCAACAATTGTTTTAATCTTGCAAAAATTCTCCAAACAAGCATTAGCAAATTTAACTACTACATCAATAATCAATTGATCAAGAAAATATGTAGTTTTGGAAAATTTTGTGATAAAACAACGGTAAAATTCGACACCACGAAAACGTCGAACTCCCTTGACATAAGGTGGAGGCTCCGGTGGTGGCTTTTCTTCACTCCTTACTTTCACTGGAGCCATTTGAACTACTTGGCTCATCACATCAAAGATTAAGGATACACTTCCGTCTTTTACCCTTTCTCGAGAAACATGATCTGCCACCAATATAAAACTCATACCACTAACATCATTCATAGACCAATTAGATGCTTCTTTATTTTGTTTAAGCAAATTAATTACTTGAATTTCTTGGTTATGAACAAAGTCACTAGAAAGAACATGACGAGTTTCATTATCAACTACCAAAGACGGATCAAGAATCGAAAAAGATGGATTTGGAACGAAAGTAGGTGGTTCGCCTACGGAATCCTTAACAATGATTTTATGATCAAAAGAACTATCCTCAATTATGTTTTCATGTTTGGAACAAATGCCATTCAATTCATCTAACATCTCATCCGAAGTCATCTCTTTAAAGGACTCATAAATTTCTCGATTAGTCTCGTGATTAAGTTCGAAATCCTCATTAAGAAAAGTCTCAACTTCACTATCTTCCAAATTCGACCATGTGACACTTTTATTTACTAAATCAGTTTGGTCTAGACCATGATTCAAGAGGGATGGATTAGGTTCAGAAATCAAATTCTCTCTCTCATAAAAGGTGTTGACTAACTGACTCAATTGAGCATCTAACTTAGATAAGGCTTGAGCATTAGAATTCAAAATCTGCCTATCTTGGGTCACGGTTTGCATGAAGGTTTGTTGAGCTTCTAATACCGCCTCAACACTCTTTTCTAAAAAATTAAATCTCTTATCTGTATCATTAAATTCAGCAGGGTTCAAAGGTTCCTGATTCAGGTTCAGATGAGGACTATGATTTTGAATAACAAAAGAGCTAGGGTTGAGGTTTTCAAAGGAGGGTTGAGCATGAATTAAATGAGTTTGTGCTTCTAATAACGCTTCAATACCCTTTTCTAAAAAATTTACACCCTTATCCGAATCACTAAAGTTGTAGCTTGAAGGTGTTTGAATCGGGTTTATTTGAGTGTGATGAGAGTAATGATTTGGCATTTGAAAAGAAGGTTGAGGATCTTGGTAGTTTTGATCATAATCCCATGAGAAATTTGTGTGATTCCCCCAACCGGGATTGTAGCTGGGTGCAAAATGGTCAGTCCTAAGGGTTTGTTGACTAATAGAATTATATTGCTCAAATTCATGATAATTTTCAAACCCTTGAGCATAAGAATTATAATTTGACCACATTATTTACCAACTAATTTTTTAATTTTTTTAATTTTTAATTTTTTAATTTTTTTATATGGAGCACGAATTTTAATCACACAAAATAAGCACACAAAATAAACACTCAAAATAAATGGTGAAAAAGCAAAAGAAAAATCTAACCTAGGTTCCCTAATAAAAATGAGCTAGACATTGCTCCTACTTTAAGGACCACCAAAAACTCGATAAATCAGAATTTATTCGAACCGATCTGGCCAGGTAGGTGCAAGCATTGCCAAGAGGCTAAACACCAGCCTAGACACCAAACCCTAATTGGCCAGGTAAGCTTTCGCTTGCCTAGACACCAAAGAGTCGGAATAATTAATGATTACTTCGTTTCTTAGGTACCTTCCTAATTGAGCGCGAAAATCCTAGGGACAAACGTCTAATTCAATTCTTACTTTAAGACACACTAAAAATTCCGTAAATTAAGAATTATTCAGACCGATTCGGCCAGATTAGAGCAGGCATTGCCAAGAGGCCAAACTCGTCACTTAGACACCGAATCTTAACAGCCAGGCGAACCTTAGACACTGAAGGTCGTGAATAAGTCTTAATTACGTTTATTTTTAGGCACCTTCCTAAGCTACAAAAGATGCAACAAACAACAAGATATATACAAAAAAACGGTAAACAATTATGGATGCTTAACTACGTGTCCTAATCTAAAAGAAAGAAGAATTTAACGTACATTTGGGTCCTCCAGCAATCACCACAATTTATAAGGTACGAAAAATTAAAAACAAAGAAATAAAAATCTAGATGATGTGCTCCTAAGTGATTAAATGCATGATGCAACAATTATGTATTTACAACTAATTTTTTTTTGAATTTTTGCAATTTTCAATTTTTTTGTGATTTTTGATTTTTTTTTTTTTTTTTGTGATTTTCAAAAATAAAAAGGCGAAAAGAGTGAGATACGGGTTACCGAAGCACGCTTTCCAAAAATTCCGATTAATTCCAAGCTCCGTGAGAAGATTCCCGTAATTCCAAACTTTCCTAAAAAAAATGAGATAAAAAATGAGACAAGTAAAACTAATCCGAAAAATTAAAAATCAAGGCGCGAAAAATAATTGGTCCCCGGCAGCGGCGCCAAAAACTTGATGTGGTAAAAATGTGACAATTAATATCGCAAGCGCACGATCATCGTTTTAATATTTAAGATTCGATCCACAGGGACTTATTAATTTCGCAATCCTTAATTTCTAACTTAGGCGAATTAGAGCAATTTTGGGTTTTGGAAAAAATTTTGATTTTAACTAATTAATTCCTAAAAGATAATTAAAGTATTAAAACTAAATTACTCTAAAATTTATTCTTAAATTATTGTTAGAATTCTAAATTCGAATTTTTAAGAAAACAATTTGACAAGACTTGTTTATAAATTATGACTTAGCCAAAAACAAAGATAACACGAGAACTTGATTTAACTCGAAACTTGACTAAAAACTCAGCACTAATTCAATCCATAGCAACGAACGGAACTCAAAGACTCGCAGTGCAGGGCCGAGTCGACTCGGCGAAAACAGATGTAACCAAGAAACCAAGCGCATAACTCAGGAACAAAACGCAGACTTTAGCACTCAAATTCGCAAGCAAACTCGGACAGAAAATCAACTCAGCTGCACAACTCGAAAACCAGCAAGAACGACAACTTGGTAACACTCAGCAGTTAAACACTACAACCAACTCGACAACAGACTCGCCATGTGGAAAACACAGGACTCAGCAATACTCAATACAACTGAACTCAGCTAACCAGACTCAACATCTCGAACTAAAACTAAACCGCAACAAATTCACAGCACTTAAACAATAATTCGACCAACAGTAACGATGACTACACGCAGGGGACTCGCGAACACAGAAATTGCAACAATTAAAAACGGAATGGAACTGGGGGAAGGGAAGAGAAGGATTGGGTGAAGTGCTTGTGCGGAAAGGGAATCGACGAAAGAAAACAAAGAGAGGGATGAGGTTGTTTGCGATTCGAGCAAGAAGAAGATGGGGGTGGTGTTCGCAGCGACGGGAGAGAGATGAGATGGAGGATTTGGTGATTGCAGCGATTGAAAAAGGGAATGGGGGGTTGTGGATTTGCCGAAGAAGAAGAAATAAGGAGGAGATGGGCTTTGCCTTTTAATCAGAGAAAATAGAGGAACTTTGAACTTTTAACACAATAAAACAGAGCATATGAACTAGGCAATGAGTTTAACAAATAATACGAATTGAAAAATCTGCTAAAATATGCTTACAAGAACTGAAAAATTACAACTGCTAACTAACTAAAGATGTCCTAATCTAATCTAAGCTACGGGGCTATTCCCCGGGTTCCTACTCTTATTACAAAGAAATAAGGGTCATATTTATAGGCTCAAAACCTATGCATTTACATCACTAAAAACACAAACATGTTTTTGTGGTGAAAACAACTTTCACATTTAAAGTTTGCAGCCCACCATATTTGAACTTATTTATTTTTTTCTTTTTTTTTCTTTTCCTTTTTTTTCTTTTTTTTCTTCTTTTTCCCTTTTTGCATCCTTTTTGCTCCAAAATAGCTCTTTAAGCCCAAATTATTCAAAGCTTGAAATTCTTGTTTCCTACAATAAAACATCAAAATTTATTAAATAAATATCCAAATCGATGCAAAATGCAATTAAATATGGGAATAAAATTATCTAAAAAATGCACTTATCAGCGACCAGCACCTCAGTTCGCCGATGTCTGACCAGGAAGTGTGTGTGAACTTTAGACGACTCTCCAGTGGTTCCATTCCTTTTTACTGTACTTCTGGGTCAACCCAACCTGAATGAGAAGAAGAGGGGTCAGCCGCGACAGCGACCAATACTGATCCAACAGAATTACTGCTGTAACAAAGTGGTTCCATTCCTTTTTACTGTACTTCTTGGTCAACCCAACCTGAATGAGAAGAAGAGGGGTCAGCCGCGACAGCGACCAATACTGATCCAACAGAATTACAGTGGTTCCATTCCTTTTTACTGTACTTCTGGGTCAACCCAACCTGAATGAGAAGAAGAGGGGTCAGCCGCGACAGCGACCAATACTGATCCAACAGAATTACTGCTGTAACAAATAAAGTCTGATTTCCTGTTAAAATAAATCAATTAGCCGATATTCGCCCATCGAAGAATTATCTGACCAGGTCCAATAATCGTTCGCCGATGTCTGACAATACTGATCCAACAGAATTACTGCTGTAACAAATAAAGTCTGATTTACTGTTAAAATAAATCAATTAGCCGATATTCGCCCATTGAAGAATTACTTGTGATAAATAAAATCTGATTTCCTGTTAAAAATCTGTTTTGATTAATTCGATCAAAATCTGTTTTGATTAATTCGTTGAAATCAGAATCGGAGATTTGATTTAATTGCAGATATTGAGTAGTGCACAAGATTCATGTGGCTCAGAATCGGAGATTTGATTTAATTGCAGATATTGAGTAGTGCACAAGATTCATGTGGCTCAAAATTCATGGCTCAGGTCGCGAGGCGCCAAGACATTTGCCCATCAACCCGTGTCGTGACATGACGAGGCGTTGGCGAGGTGCGTGTGTGCACGAGACCCACACTACCACCATGCACACCCATATGCCTTAGTAGTTGTGCACTACACTTGCACATGGAGTTATATAAAGCCACTAACCTCTCATTACCAATTCAATGTGGGACTCAAGTTATTTCAACTAAACAACCCACATAACCCATGTCAAATATCCTTATTTCAACTCAATTTATTTATGGATTACACTAAGAAAATGTCTTAGATCCAAACATGAAAGTTGAAGTCCTCAAATCAAGGAATAACCTCCATTCGTTAGTTTCCGAAAATTACATCAAGAACATATTAAAAATATGCCTTAAACTTTCCATTTTCTAACAATGTGATTTGATATATGATCGTGGTATAGTCCTGCAGCATGATTACAGTTTATCATTCCCGAGAAGTGGCTCTTGATTTCTGAATCTACTGCTTTAAGCCTTTAATCATCAGTTGAAGTACTAATCTTGGCGATTGCTCAAGTTGCTGTGATGTGAACAATAGGCATGTTCTGTAAATGGTTTAGCAGTAGCATAGACAGTAGTCATGTGCAATGCTATATATGCTATTGCCTTTCTAGCCATATATTTGGCTTAAATTGGTTTAATAATCTATTACTATATATTATACACGGACAGAAGGGTAAAAAGTTCCGTTTAATTGCCTGTAAAAATACCTCTATAGCCTCATCTTACCCAAAATGACAAAATTGCCAACCACATTTTATTCTACAGCAATTGTCATCGATCTACTAGACTACTATCCAATTTGATCGTAAAATTGGTCTGAGCATCCCCAGATTATCGGCGGGGTGATCCGATCATTTACCCTAAAACGGCTGTCATCTGTGTTAGCCCGGTGATCGTCGTTGTCTCCTCTCGCCGATAGTATCTGATCGTATCTGCTACTTTCAATCTCTACCCTTCTCCTTCCTTTGCCCTTTCTTCTTCCTCAGTTTCGCAATTTTATATTATACACGGACAGAAGGGTAAAAAGTTCCGTTTAATTGCCTGTAAAAATACCTCTATAGCCTCATCTTACCCAAAATGACAAAATTGCCAACCACATTTTATTCTACAGAAATTGTCATCGATCTACTAGACTACTATCCAATTTGATCGTAAAATTGGTCTGAGCATCCCCAGATTATCGGCGGGGTGATCCGATCATTTACCCTAAAACGGCTGTTATCTGTGTTAGCCCGGTGATCGTCGTTGTCTCCTCTCGCCGATAGTATCTGATCGTATCTGCTAATTTCAATCTCTACCCTTCTCCTTCCTTTGCCCTTTCTCCTTCCTCAGTTTTGCAATTTTATTGGCAGATTTCAAAGGTATGATTTTTGTTATTTACATATATGCTATACATTATCTTTGTGTGTGTATATATGTGTTGATAATGATGGGTTTATTTGTTAAATTATGGACAACCCTTTTTAATTCTTGTGCATTCCTGAGTTTTGGAGTTCATTACTTTATGTTTTTTTGGAGTTTATGAGAATTTAGTTTTGATGGGTTGTTTTAAAAATTTAATCTTTGTTTAAGCATTGTGATGAATTTGAATTTGTTGTTTGTTTGATCAGTGGGTTCTCAGGGTTCTGCTGGTGTTGCTTTAATTGTGGTCAGGAACATAGGGATAGAAGCGGAAACTGATGGGGGTTTGATTGTGCTATTCTAACCTAAAATCCAACTCTGCTCAGAAATATTACATAAATTCTAAAGATATACATAGTATGTATATTTATAATGTCAATTCATATATACCTTTTAAGAGCATAGGTTGCAAAGGATGCATTAATCTGTTACAATTGTAAGTGTCATGAGACGGAGAGATTTTGCATCCTGATCGTATACATTGTGTGCATCTTCCATGACATGTTTGCCACTAGGCTTGAGATCTGCAAGAAATGGAACAACATAGCTAACCTTTTGAAAATCATCCAGTGTAAATGTAAACCAACAGACCTGCCAAGAAGCTATATACATGAGCTATCCACGTGACACAATTCATTTATGCTTTCTCGAAAAATATTGTAAAAGTGCCCTCACCTTGCAATACCAATCAAATGAAGAACAACATTAGTGGATCCTCCAAAGGACATGACTATCAGTCTATCAGCATTACATTTCTCAGTGATTTAGGAGTGATAATATCTCACCTATTGCATTTGTTCAGGAGTCCGAGCTCTCAAGCTCTGAAATGGACAGAGGATGCACTTCTGATGAGGTATCTCTGGCATAAATCAACTTTTTTTTAGAATGTGAGAATGTTATTTTTTTCATGGGAGTGATTAGAGTTGTTCATATTAAAGACATTGCTTAACCAATTTAAGTTATCACGATCACTAAATTTGATAATCCAGCGCATATATCATGAGCTGCTAAAATATCTAGCATCAAGATCAGATAGGAAAAAGGATTTGCTCGATATTTTCCTTGTTTCTTATGCGGCACAGGATATTTGTATTACACTAGTGGTTTTGTAGTGTAATCTGTAAATGCATATAATGTCTTGCAATTAATTAACATGTGCTATTTTTTACTCTGATATTCTGAATTTTGAACATGGTTAGCTCTGGTATTCATAGATTATTCATGAATTGTTAATATCTATTATATGTGCTATCACGGCATTTGTATAGAAAAGAGGTCGGGAATTTACTCTACCGCGGAGGGTAAGGTTCTGTAAAATGTGCAAGATGTATGTAAAGGGATTTGACCACCATTGTCCTGCCTTCGGGAACTGCATAGGTAACAACAGTTGTGTCAGCGTATTTCTTTTCTGGCAATTTTTTCCCTCGTTTCTGTTTGAATCTATCACAGAGAGTTTTATAATCTGGTGATGCACTTTAAATTTGCATGTCGAGATTTACCTTTGTGAATTTCTGATCTTGGGGTGCAGGTCGAGAAAATCGTGTTCTTTTTATTACTCTCCTGGTTGGATTTATTTTGTAGAGGCTTCTTACATTGCTTGCTTATCACAATGTGAGCTTGATTATTTTAAATTCACTTTATTAAGTGTTATTTGTAATACTTGGTATATTCAAATGCTCCATTTAGAAATATGGTATAATATTCTCCTAAACGTGAAGCATCCATTAATAATGCATATCTGATTTGTTGAATGCGTAAGATTGAATTAACAGGTATTAGCTCGAACATTTTAATAGACACCCTATACTTTGTAGTATACACACATCAAGCAGGCATTATTAGACCCACTTAAGTATAAATGACAAGAAGTTACTTGTAAATGACAACAAAAAGGTCCACCAACCTACCATTCACAATTTGAAATTCTTAGATTCACAATTTATCACAATTTGTAATAAAAATACATGTCTGCACGAGCATGCACTTGCACTGATATTAGAAGTCTTAGAATTTTATAGCGGTATTTGATTATGGGGGTCTAATTCACCAAACAATATTTAAACTGATGCACACAATTTATTATATCTAACATCAGTGTTTCTGTAGCTTCTAAACAGCACTCCTCTTGAGTCTAAATTGCTGATCCCTTTTCTTTCTTTGGAAGATGGAGCAAGTGAAAACGTTTCCTTTTTAAATCTTTACAGAAATGTCATGATATGATATTACCCTTTACCAATGAAATTAAATCTGTTTTTAGTTTATTTCTCTCATATACAAAGGTGTATAACAGTTTAAAAGTCTGCAAGTGAGATTGAAGGAACAATAAAATTTTGTATACATTCCACCACAGGCTCGGGCTCCAGGGCATCACTTATTGAGCCACTCACATACTCTCATAAACCTAATATAATAGAGAGTTGATATCAGGCATATTTCAGAGGCAAGAATAATATTTCTAGCTGGTTTTATATAACTTCAGAAGTGTGAACTGATATAAAAACTCTCCATTTCATTACTCATGTTTAATATTATAATCAGCAAAAACAAAATATTATGGTCCGTTATTTGTAGAAGTAAAATTCAATTACAGTCTTTTTCAGAACCAGGTAATCTTAGAATTCACAAGGCAAGGAAGAGACATAGGGATACTCAATACGAGCAATAGATAGCACACCTGAAATGCAGATACTATGTCGAAGACATGACCTTGAAAATGACCAGGCTGCAAAGGAGATAATTTATACAAACTATTACTGAGAAAATAGAAACGAATTTGCAGAATGCATAACTACTACAACTACTACATTAATAGTTTATTTATCTACATAGCAAAGAAGTGTTTGCCAAATTATAAAACATATAAAGAATAAGTTAAGAACTAATTTAAGTCTTTGCTTGTACAATCAACACCTCAAAATATATAATTATCATTGGTTTATGAAAGAAAAGGTATCTGATGCACAAGTAATTTAAGGATATTTTATGTCACATACTGCCTCATTTATTGATTAATGATTTTTTGATGATTTAGTCATACTTGTATGTTATCAGTATTTAGTGGTTAATCAACTTGAATGGTTTGTAAGTAGTGATTCTCTATGTTTATAGTGGAAAGCTATCGATTTATTTAAACAATTATGACTTCCCAGTAGGAAACTATGCTCTGTAAACACTTTCCAGCATTCCCTCTCCAATAAGGTTTTCTAGGTTTTCTTGAGGAAAGCTATTTGTATATTGTTGAAGAGAAGCAATCGTGTAACACCTATGCTCTGGAGCATTAATGCAGCCTATACACAGATTCTGGCATTTATTTTTTCCCGGATTTTTTGTGTGACCACTGTACTAAAGACAAATTTGTAATTTGCTTTCTCGATACTTCTCAGAACTAATCGACTTCTTTGTATATTTTTAAATAAAAGCGCAAGAGTTGATAACATGCATAATATTATATTTAACATGCACAAAAGTGCGCACATCGCATAACCAAAGTGAAGTGCTTCAGCCTCGCATTGCATTTAGCATATGCGAGCGCTTCGCTTTTAATAACAATTACCAAGAAATTTTTTTTACTATGTTTCTGTTCTTTTGAGTTTTCTATCAAAGTTTACCCCATTTTCTTGTAATCCTTTTTTGTTATCTTTATCGTTTGATATATTCAACTTCTCTGCAGGTACCAGTCCCTGTCTTAAAGGAACAGATTGCTACCGTTACCAGTATATTATATGAAGAACAACGCCTAATATGCCGAGGAAAGGTACGGAAGGATGATACACTCCTGTCAGCGTATCGTATCCTTTTTATAATGCTAAGTTTTGAAGTTATACTTTTCAACTGTGAGAATTTTCATAGAGTTTAGTTTCTGTCACATGTGTATTCGTGAAATACCATTGTCATTCCTGCCCATTCACTTTTATCTCTTTACAAGTTTTTGTGGACCATCCCTAATTTTCATCAAGTAGGAATGTAGGATGCTGTAGCCGATTGCCTCTACTTCTTTTCGCCTTCCCTCCTTTCTTCGTTGTAATCCCGTTTTTCAAGATTTAGGAATTTTGGATGACTTTGATGCTACACATCATATTTTGTATCTGCTTCCCTTTTTTCGCTCCATTCCATTCCAGGTCACAAAAAATTGAAAGGGGCATATCATGAATTACGTTCTGGACAAGGAAATTTTAGTATGTGTATCATTTCCTTGGTAATTACACTATGGAATTCCTTAATAAATATGACCAATAGATGTGGAAGACGGGCACACTTTGCACCTGGTTGTGAGGCAACCTATTCCTCCATCATCAAAGGGCTTACCTGATCATCCAGGTTCGTATCCCTTCTAGGCCTCCTATAAACTTTTTAAAGCAGGAATGCCCATATGTGTCTGTAATGTCTTCGAATATTTGAATCTATGGTTCACTAAACAAATAGTGATTTAATAATAATTCCTGAAAAGAGTGGTTATTGCTTAGTTGACCAGTGTAATGTATTTTATGATGGTTTGGGGTAATGTCATACTGATTATTATTAAAGCTTGTAGGAATTGTAGGACTATGAGTATATTCTGTTAGGTTGCGATTTCTTGATAATTTGTTTCCATGAAGTATGCCAAGATAAATTAATTCATAGAAATCTGATACTCATCTGCATTCGTAGAAGAGCAACAACATGCAGATTGTACATTTATTTTCCTTTGGATACACTTCAGATACCATAGTAAATAAGCTTTCAATAAATAGCTTACTATATTCGCTTTTAATAAATAGCTTACTATATTCGCTTTCAATAAATAGCTTACTATATTCGCTTTTAATGATTTGTCATGCTGGTTCAGGTGCTTTGTCCTTATTGATGATTTCACCAGAATATAGATATAACAGTTAATATTTTTGGCGAGAGTAAAATGTTGGCTTAATAATACTTTCTCTCTACATTTATGGCTATTGCTTGATGTTGAGTTTTGATATGGTTATGCCCATGCATGCTCCATGTAATCTGTTTTTGTGTTGACATGTACAATTACCGGACTACCTAGAATCTGATCGTTGGGCCATTAACATGAAGAAGAGGAGTTTTCGTGAGTTTTCTAATTAGTTTCTTCTCTAGATTTATATTTCTACCCTTGTGCTTACATACCAAACTCATTTGCCTTGGTACCTTTTTTGTTATATATATTTATTTATTATTTTGGTTTTCCTCCTATAGGTGAGAGCAATTTAATATTGAATTTGGGCGTCCAAGAACAAAGATGTGGGTGTTGTGAGGCCATGGCTTGGGCAACTGAATTTACCGGAAAACATGTAGGCACTACAGCAAAGGGATATTCAATTTGTTGTGGAAAAAAGAAGGTTCAACTACCATTGTCACAAGAAACACCTCCAGAGTTGCTTGGCCTGTTGACATTGATATGTGCTACTGCAAATTGTACTTTTTAAGTACGAAAATGGAATATCTACCATTTACAACTACATTTTGGACACTTGCAGTCGTGTTAATATGGAAGCCATTGGCTCTAACTATGCAACAACAAACAATCTCAATATACTTTCTCCAATTTACAGCTACACCATCAACCATTCATCACGGGACCTGACCCATAATACTCGATAATATTATTGTTCTCAAGAAACAGGCCCGTGCCTTGCACGGGCTGTTACGCTAGTCATGCTTTAAGTACCAATTTCATAACCAAAAATTGTCTACTGTGTGTAGCAACCCCCAAAAAAAAAAAAAACTGAACACACCAGCAGTTTATCTGATTATTCTAAACATGACTGTGGAATATATGTATTAATTTTATTTAAGTCCAGCAATTCTCTGCGAACTTCTTCCTGCTGAAGAGCTGTAGAAGTATTCTTAAGACCCTCAACTACCTGGACTCGGCAGAAAGAGTCAACTCTGTCTCTAAACTCTAATTCAACATGTAGAGTTCTCAGTTGAAGTGTGGCAATTATTCAGATACAAAATGTTTCGTAGAACTTCGGAAAATTCATAATTGCAAGCTTGTATTTCTAGCAATGGAGAACTGTCATTAAAGGTTCGACTTAAATTTCTCTAGCAGAGGTCAACAACATGACAGATTATTACAAATTAAAATGATAGCATACGCAGTATGAGTAAGCCATGCAATTATCATGTGAAGCGAGTCTCTCACAATTCAGAATTGACTTTATTAAGTATTATGCATTGTAATGTTCCATGTTTGAAGGTATGCACATCCACCCTTTGCTTCAAGGATAATGCAGGCCAGGTATTTTTATTCGTTTGAAGGCATGCGCATCCACCCTTTGCTTCAAGGATAACGCAGGCCATGTATTTTTTTTTCAATACGGTCAGTTACAGGAATTTAAATTCTTAGGCATGCAGTATCTCCACCAGGATCAAGTTAATACACGGAATGAACAGAGCGCTGACAATATTAAAAAGCTGTGTTCATAACAATTTGAATTAGAAGTACAATTTTCAATTTATTTAGAAATTAAGATGTTCAATCAAGCACCACATTTGGCAGTATCTTCTCTCTTACAATTTATAAGATTTAAAAGGTGATATGCAACATAAAGAACATAGAATTACACTTAGCAGAAAAAAAAAAGAACATAGAAGTACTGTGAAATATATTGTCACCTCACAGTCAAATATCTTTAAGGCTAATTTTAGACAGTGGGAACTGGAGGAGGCGGAACCGGATTGACCTGAGGAATGGGAGGTGGAAAAGGAATCACGCTTGGAAGTGGTGGAATTGAGAATGGAAATTTAGGCAATGGTGGAAAAGGAATCACGCTTGGAAGTGGTGGCAAAGGGAATGGAAACGCAAAAGGTGGTGCCCCAGGGAATGACCATGAAAAACTCCGGTCAGGATTATTTATCTTTCCAATTTCCCCCTTGGCATTCTCCACTGTGACACTTTCGCCACTAGAAACATCTGATACTTCAAGAAGTGGACGAGTCTCGCCTAGAAATGTTAGGCACATAAGTGAGATCACCAAGAACATTACTCTGGAAGCCATTTTCTACCGGGCTGTGGGTTTAAGAGGTGAATGCAAATTGTGAGTTTGACATGTATGTCATGCGAATTATATAGAGCTGGTCAGCTTCAGAAGATAATTCAGTATCAGCTTAAACAGTAAACAAGAGATTTGTCAAATTAATGCATGATATTGTAACTAAATAATCCGTATGTGGTAATGATAAGATAAATAAATTAAGGGGAAGATGACATCAATACTATATAGTTAATGTCATGAATGGTAGGATATTAAGGAAATGAATTTCTTCAGTTACAGATGTATGCATATTATGAACTGCCAATATTAACAAAGATATTGCAAGATATTAACTGCTAATCAAATACAGTAATTAGGTATCTTCACAACAAAAGTACAAGATTGAAATAATAAAAGAAAAATTAGCAATAGGAATATAAAAAGGTGTTGGTAAATAGTACTGTTATATGCAAATTTCCAATGACTGATACAGTAAAGTTAAGAACGTGGCCTTGATTACAAAATAGCCCCAAAATGATGTTTAAGATGAAAGGATTTTATTGATGTTAAGGCATTTTTGATTGGTGAGTTCACTAGGTTGAAGATGGTCGTTTGGCTAGCATGAGTTTCTAGATATTTGTACATTTTATATTTGTGTTCTCAGTATATATGTTGGTTTGTGTTAAATTTAAAAAGTGAAACAAGCCATTGATAAATTAAGATCAAAAAGCTGACGAAATCTAATGTTTTCAAACTAGTAAAGCCTTGGTTGAGATTATTAGCATTATATTTCTGGAGAATTCTTTTTTCAAGCTAGTAATAAAAACGAAATTGTTCTTGGTTGCATAAAGTATCAATGACAAAGGATCATATCGATTAAGGGACAGAGTAATACAGGACTCGAAAGATTATAAACTTCTGCAATGATGCACTCGGCCAAATGATTATCATAGGTTTATATGAGATGCCGAAAAAAGTACTAGTTTTATTTAATTTCTGTGAATTTCTTCCTGCTGAAGAGCTGTAGAATATTCTCAAGCCAAGACCCTCAACAACCTGGACTCGGCAGCAAGAGTTAACTCTGTCTCTAAACTCTAGTAGTCTAGTTCTTCATATAGAGTTCTCAATTGAAGTTTGGTAATCATTCAAATACATAAAGTTGAGCTTGTATTTTCTAGCAATGGAGAACTGTTATTAAAAGTTCGAGTTAATAGTTTTCTAGCAGAGGTGAAGAACATGACAGATTTTTACAAAATTAAAATGATAGCCTATGCATTATGAGTAAGCCATGCAATTATCATGTTAAGCGAGTCTCTCACAATTCAGATTCGGCTTCATTATTATGCATTATTACGTTCCTTGTTAATACACCGAATGAAAAGAGCATTGATAATATCAAAAAGTTGCAACCGTGACAATCCGAATAAGAAGCACAATATTCATTTTATATAATTAAGGAGATGTTCAATCAAGCAATTATCTTCTCTCTTACAATGAATAAGATAAAAATGGTTATATGCATCATTAAGAACATAGAATTACTGTGAAACTTAATTTTTTTTATTTATAAAACATTCTACCACCACTAGTCAAAAATCTTTAAGGCTCCCATGCTGAATTTTAGACAGTGGGAACCGGAGGAGGCGGAACCGGAATGACCTCAGGAGTGGGAGGTGGAAATGGAATCACGCTTGGAAGTGGTGGAAATAGGAATGGAAATTTAGGCAACGGTGGGAAAGGAATCACGCTTGGAAGCGGTGGCAAAGGGAATGGAAAGGCAAAAGGTGGTGCTCCAGGGAATGGCCATGAAAAACTCCAGTCAGGATTATTTATATTTCCAATTCCAATTTCCCCCTTGGCATTCTCCACTATGGCACTTTCGCCACTAGAAACATCTGGTTTTTCATGAAGTGGACGAGTCTCTCCCAGAAATGTCAGGCACATAAGTGAGATGACCAAGACCATTACTCGGGAAGCCATTTTCTATCGGGCTGTGTGTTTGAGAGATGAATGCAAACTGTGAGTTTGATGCAAGGCATGCATGTGCATGGGTTTATATAGAAGCTGGTTGAAGTGATGTAATCAATTCTAAAGATAATTCAATATCAGCTTAGTTAATGCATAATTAACTAGAGATTGGTCAAATATTTATACTTAATGCATGATATTGTAACTGAAATTCTGAAATTACCTATCTGGTAATGATATCAAAATACTGTATAGTTAAAAATCATGAATGGTAGGATAATTAGGAATTGTATAGTTTAAGTTTATTCTGACAATTATTTTCTTCAGTTACAATTTACAAATGTACACATTATCAACTACCAATATTAACAAAGATATTAACTGCTAATCAAATGATTGAGATACAACTGGAAAAGATCAAATAGAGTACAAAATATCAAATAGCAATATTAACAAGATCTTGCAAAACTTTAATAAAACTTAAAATTACATTATCATTGATCAAATACCAAATCTACACAAACTTACACTCACCACTTACATCACACAGAAGAAAAAATTAGGTATTTTTCACAACAAAATTACAAGAATGAAGTAATTTTTTTTTTAAAAAGAGTTAAATGCATTTTGTGTACCTGAATTATGTATATTATGCAATTTGTGTACTTAAACTATCAATTGTGCATTTTGTGTACCTAAATTTTATAAAAACAATAAATTTGTGTACCTAACCTTTATATGTGCATTTTGTGTACCTGAATTTTACACAAATATTCAATTTGTGTACCCGAATTTTATATGCATGTGCACATTTTTATATTTTTTGTTAAATTCAAAAAAATTTAATTAAAAACTTAAAGTAAAATATTAATATATTATATATTATATATAAAGTAAGAAAAAAAAGATACGAATAACATATTTTTTTATAAACGACGAAAAATATATTTATTTTACATTTTTTTAATTTTTTACAATAAATTTGTAACATTCATTATTGTAGTTTTTTGGAGAATAATAGTAAATTCAAGAAAGGGTTGCTGAGTGTTAAAGAAGATCTTAATGTTTGGCATCTACGACTAGGACATGTTCCTTTTGACAAATTGAAGGTGATTCCTGGCCTATCTAAATTTTAAGAGTCCACAAGCAAAGTCATTTGTCAAATTTGTCCTTTGGCAAGACAGTTTAAACTAGTTTTTCCACATAGTAGTATCAAGACTAAAGCTCCATTTGAGTTGTTACATATAGATGTTTGGGGACCTTATAAGGTCAAATCTTATAATGGATGTACTTAATTTCTGACAATAGTTGATGACTTCAGTCGATTACTTGGGTGCACATGTTAAAATCTAAAGTTGATTCTGTCAAAGTGATGATTGATTTTATTAAACATGTTGAGGTTCAATATAAAGCTAAGATTGTGATGATAAGGTCAGATAATGCCCCAGATTTATGTCAAGGCAAAATGAAGGAATTGTTTCTACAGAAAGGTATTTTTCATCAGACTAGTTGTAGTCATACTCCACAACAAAATGGTGTTGTGGAGCGGAAACATAGACACTTGCTTGAAACTGCAAGGTCCTTGTTTTTTCATTCAAAAATTCCTGATAAGTATTGTAATGAGTGTGTGTTGTGTGCTACTTATTTACTGAACCGAATTCCTCTGCAAAGCATACAAAATGCTACTCCTTTTTTCCGATTGACTGGCACTATACCATCTTTGGATCATTTAAAAGTTTTTGGAAGTCTTTGTTATGCTTCTACTATATCTGATCATAGGAGTAAATTTGATCCTCGAGCTGTAGCTTGTGTATTTCTGGATTATTCTGTCACACAGAAAGGTTACAAGGTGCTGGATTTTGCTAAAGATGCAGTGTTTGTCACAAGAAATGTGGTGTTTCATGAGACAAATTTTCCTTTTCATTCTTATTCTCAACCAACTGAATTTCCATCGGAAATTTACTTACCTGTTTCATCCGATTCATGTATAGTTGATGATTTTACACAATCTCTTTCTCCAAATAGTCAACATGATATCATTCCAGAATCTGGTTTAGTTCAAGATACTGGTGATGTTCAAGATACTGTTGTTCATAATAATGATTCCATGTTAACTACTTCTTCTTCATTTCATGATTCCTCATCTCATGATTCTGCACTTTATTATCTTAGTACTGAGGTTGTTGTACCTTCTGATACAATAGTGGCCAGAAAATCAACAAGAGTTCATAAACCTCCATCGTATTTGTCTTCATATCACTGCAATGCTGCTTCTACAACCAAACATTGGTGTAATGTAGTGATTGTTCCACCTTCTGTTTCCAAATGTACCATTAAAGAACCTAGTTCTTATTCAGATGCAGCATCTGATCCACTTTGGATAGCTGCAATGCAAGCAGAAATTCAAGCCTTAAACAACAATCATACCTGGGATTTCGTTCCACTTCCTACAGGCAAGAAGGCTATTGGATCTAGGTGGGTGTTTAAGGTAAAACTTAAATCTGATGGAAGTCTTGAAAGGTGCAAAGCTCGTTTAGTAGCTAAAGGATATAATCAAAGGTATGGTATTGATTATGAAGAAACGTTTTCTCCAGTTGTAAAAATGAGTACAGTTCGAATTCTTTTAGCCTTGGCTGCTAGCAAGCATTGGACTTTACATCAACTCGATGTAAATAATGCTTTTTTACATGGTACTTTGAAGGAAGAGGTATATATGTAGGTCCCAGAGGGTATTCCAAATCCTCATAATCTGGTTTGTTTGCTTCGAAAATCAATTTATGGGCTTAAGCAAGCATCTCGTGAATGGCATGCTAAACTAGTTGAAGAACTTCTTTGTCAAGGATTTGAGCAATCTAAAAATGATTACAGTTTGTTTATTAAGAGACAAGGCAATTTATTTTGCATTGCTGCTGTTTATGTGGATGATGTGATCTTAACAGGAGATGACAGCTTATCCATTCAGTCTCTAAAACTTCATCTGGATTCTAAATTTGGGATAAAAGATTTAGGTGATCTAAATTTTTTTCTTGGAATTGAGGTTTCTTATAATTCTGATGGCATTATTCTTTGTCAGCAAAAGTTTGCAAAAGAGCTTCTTGCAGAGTCTGGTATTGATACAACTCGCAGTGCTTACACCCCTTTACCAGTTCATGTTAAGTTGTCAGCATCAGAAGGGGATCTTTTACCACAACCTGACATATATAGATCACTTGTTGGTAAGCTCAATTATCTTACCAATACTCGTCCAGATTTATCTTACACTGTACAAACATTGAGCCAGTTTATGCATGCTCCACGAACGTCTCATTTGGATGCATTGCATCACACTCTTCGTTATTTAGCTAGTACAATTACATAAGGCATTTTGCTCAATGCTTCAGACAAGTTAACTTTACAAGCTTTTTCTGATGCTGATTGGGCATCATGTGTCGACACTCGACGTTCAGTTACAGGCTATGTTTTGTTGTTTGGGAATTCACCAGTATCTTGGAAGTCTAAGAAGCAAAACACAATATCTAAATCATCAACCGAGGCAGAGTATCGTGCCATGGCCTCAGCAGCTGCTGAAGTGACTTGGGTTGTTCGTTTGCTAGCTGAATTGGGTGTTTCTGGATTGCAGCCTGTAACTTTGCATTGTGATAATCAATCTGCCCTTCATATAGCAAATAATCCAGTTTTTCACGAGCGAACCAAACATATTGAACTTGATTGCCATTTCACTCGAGATAAGGTTCTTGAAGGTTGTTGCAGCTTACTTATCTTCCAACACGCTCACAGTTAGCAGATGTATTTACTAAAGTTGCACCTTCTCCACATTTCACTTCTATACTGTCCAAGTTGGGAGTGTATCCACCTCCCACCTTGAGGGGGGCTATTGGAATGCAAGCTGGAGAAGCTTCTACTTCTACTTGAGCTGTAGCTGAGTTGTCATACAGCTGGATAGGCTGCCACATCAGCTCCAGTTAGTTAGAGAATTCTGTTAGAGTTTTGTTAGAGTGTGTTAGTATAAAAGCTCATTAGTACACATTGTAAAAGCTAATTTGAAATATTGAAAAGACACTCTATCTTTCTGTATATGAATCTTTTTCATTCTCTCTGTCATTCTAGCTATTTTCTTCATCTGTTAAGCTAGATTTATCAATATATTTTCTCTGTTTTGATATTCTACGCGATTCTAATGAAGATTTCACATGTCCCATTAGTTGCAGGTGCAGTGCACGCTTGTATTACTTATCAAATTACTGAACTTGCAAGAACTTGTAGCGTAGGCTTGCTATATGTGTTTCATGTTTGTATTGATATTAAATGTATATATATATATAAACATTGATAAAATTAAGAAGTTGCATTCATGAGAATCCGTATAAGAAGCACAACATCCATTTAATTTAGAAATGGAGATGTTCAATCAAGCAATACATTATGACATTATCTTCTCTCTTGCTATAAATAAGACGAAGATGGTGACATGCAACATAAAGAACACAGACATCTGTGAATCTTATTACTTTTATTTAATATATTTTCTATCACCTCACAGTCAAAAATCTTCAAGGCTCCTATGCTGAATTTTAAACAGATATCAAGTGTAACTAAATATTATTATTTAATAATTAGAATGTTCTAATTAGATATGGTTTCAAAACTGGAAAAGATAGTGAAATGTTATTAAATTATTACTTTATATCTATATATATATACATATATATGTATATATAATCTATTTTTTGAAATAATAATTTTAAAATTTTCATTTAAATATAAAATTTTACACATTCATATAAAGTTCGGGTACACAAATTGAATATTCTTGTAAAATTTAGGTACACAAAGTGCACAATTAAAAGTGAGTTACACAAATTGATTGTTTTTATGAAGTTCAGGTACACAAAATAATAATTTAGGTACACTAATGTGCATACTTCAGGTACACGAAATGTATTTAACTCTTAAAAAAAATAGCAGCAGGAATATCAGCTGTTAGTACTGTTATATGCAGTTTTTCCCATGACCGATACAGGAAAGTTAACAACGTGCTCCTGATTACAAAAAATCCCAAAAACTGAAGTTTTAAGATAAATCGATTTTAGTGACGTTAAGGCATTTGTGACTGGTGCGTTCAGTAGGTTGAAGATTGTAGTTTGGCTCGCATGAGTTTCCAGTTATTTTTACATTTTAGACATTTGTTCTCAGTATGTTAGTTTGTGTTAAATTAATAAAGTGAAGCAAACAATTTGGTAAAATAAGATGAAAAGGCTGACAACATATTATGTTTTTCCCTGCCCGTCATCTACTTTAGTCCGTTTCAGAGAAACATTTGTTTTCATATGTTTATGTTAAGATTAATCTACCGTTATATTGCTAGAGATATCTGTTCTCAAACTAGTAAACCCTTGGTTGAGATTATTCTAACATTATGTTGCTGGAGATAGCTTTTTTCAAAAATAACAACGAAGCTGTTCTTGGTTGCATAAAGTATCAATCATTAAGGATCATATCGATTAAGGGACAGAGTAAAACAGGACTCGAAAGATTATTTATATTTTCTTGCAACGATGCACTCGGCCAAATGATTATCTTAGGCTCATATGATATGTCGAAAGATTATTTATATTTTCTTGCAACGATGCACTCGGCCAAATGATTATCTTAGGCTCATATGAATATGTCAAATGCTTTCAACCTTATTTCAAATACAAGCGAGTGAGGTCCACAAATGAGTTAGACCTGTTGGAAGTTTTCTTAAGACCATGTCGAACTTTCTAAACTCAAGCAAATTAGTACTCATTATCAGTTTATTGTTAACTGAGTGGACGATGCTTAGAATCTTTGAGCATTCTATCAATCTTAATTTTGTGAGGCTGCACTTGGTTACTAAGATAGTGTCGTAGACTTTATTGGAATATCAGATGGAAGGAACATTGTACTGGTATATACAAGTAACCCCTTTATTAATATCATCTGTTGAGATAATCACACATTTAGAGACTAAGCCTTCATAGCAAACTGTTAATGTCAACTGCATAGGCCTACCATTGATAATTATTTCAAATTAATTATTGAATTTCTGCAGTAACTTCCTTAATCATTCTTTATCACGACTTGGGTATTTCGAACTCGATAGGTAATTTAACAGCAAAGTTGAATTTATAATTTCCGGACTACTATCACTATTTATTCTAAATTAATGGCTTGTAATCCCTAGAAGCAGATTTCAATCATCTTATTGTACATTCTACTAGTTTTCACTGGCTATTATAATCTCATTAGAAATGAACTAAAATGATGACTGGAAATGTGGATATATGAGATAATACATATGCAAGTTTTCTGTATGATTCTGACACTAATAGCTTCAAATAATTCTTCTAACCAGGTGAGTATATATTTTCTCTGTTTTGATATTCAACGCGATTCTAATGAAGATTTCACATCAAGAAATACACCAACCCTGCCGCCATGTCCCATTAGTTGCAGGTGCAGTGCACGCTTGCAAGCTAGTATTATCAAATGCATGATTGAACTTGCAAGAACTCGTAGCATAGGCTTGTGTTTCATGTTTGTATTGAGATTAAATGTATATATATAAACATTGATAGATAATATTAAGAAGTTGCATTCATGAGAATCCGTATAAGAAGCACAACATCCAATTAATTTAGAAATGGAGATGTTCAATCAAGCAATACATTATGACATTATCTTCTCTCTTGCTATAAATAAGACGAAGATGGTGACATGCAACATAAAGAACACAGACATCTGTGAATCTTATTACTTTTATTTAATATATTTTCTATCACCTCACAGTCAAAAATCTTCAAGCCTCCTATGCTGATTTTTAAACAGTGGGAACCGGAGGAGGCGGAACCGGATTGACCTCAGGAATTGAAGGTGGAAAAGGGATCACGCCTGGAAGTGGTGGAAATGGGAATGGAAATTTAGGCAATGGTGGGAATGGAAATATTGAAGGAAGTGGTGGCAAAGGGAACGGAAATGCAAAAGGTGGTGCGCCAGGGAATGAAAAACTCCAGTCAGGATTACTAATATTTTCAATCTCCCCCTTGGCATTCTCCACCGTGGCACTTTCCCCACTAGAAACATCTGATTTTTCATGAAGTGGACGAGTCTCGCCCAGAAATGTCAGGCACATAAGCGAGATTGCCAAGAACATTACTTTGGAAGCCATTTCCTATCGGGCTGTGTGTCTGAGAGGTGAATGCAAACTGTGAGATGATGCAAAGCATGCATGTGCTTGGGGTTTATATAGAACTGGTTGAAGTGAAGTAAGTCAGGTTGAGAAGATAATCAATTCATTCATATACATAATTAAGAAGAGATTTGTCAAATATTTAAACTTAATATGCATGATTTTGTAACTGAAATTGTATCAATCCTAAACTGATACTGATATGATAAAAATTTAGTAGGAGATTACCAATACTTTTAAATAAAAGGAAAATCATGAATGGTAGGATTAGTAGGAATTGTATAGTTTAAAAATTATTCTGACAAGTTTCTTCAGTTACAGATGTACACATAATGAACTGCCAATTTTAAAAAAGATATTGCAGATTATGAGCTGCCAATATTAACAAAGATATTGCAAATTTGAACTGTCAATCAAATGCTTGAGATATGGTTTCAAAACTGGAAAAGATAGTGAAATGTTATTAAATTACTAGTTCCCCATTTTAGGCTGCACCTCTGAACTGATCAGGAATTGTAAGGTTTAGACTTTAGCATGACTATTACATCTTAAAGTTCTTGCAAAATATTATTTTCTATTCAAATGTTATGTTTTCAAAGTAGGAAGAAGATAATGTAGCACTTGATGTTCATAATCTGGATCAAGAATATGAAACTTGAGAAATATATATTTAGTAAAAGAGTTAACTTAAATTATCATTGATCATATACTATATCTACACAAACTTACACTCACCATTTACATACAAAGAATAAATAATTAGGTATTCTTCGCGACAAAATTACAAGATTGAAGTAACCAAGAAAAAATTTATAGCAGCAGGGATATCAGCTTTTAGTACTGTTACATGAAACTTTACCAATGACTGATACAGGAAAGTTAACAACGTGCCCCTGATTGCCAAAGAGTCCGATTCTTCCAAAGCTTGCAACAGTGCTGTTTATTGTGGCATTAATGTACACTGTCAGAACCTGTTTTTCTCCAGTAGCAATGAAAAAATGTCTAGGCTCCACACTGAGAGAAGCTCCGTAAGGAGCACTCCAACCAACACTATAAGTCTCATTCCCGGCAATGTTGATCACTGTTCTTTGGACCATTCTAGATTGGTTGAGTTTTGCAATTGTGATAGAAGGCAAATTCAGGTCTATCCCCGTTGTCATTGTGGACATACCACAGCTCTGCCCAGTATAATTCAGAACTACTGGTGCAGACCCATTTATGCCGCATAGGAATGACATATAATCATTGTAAGCTGCAATGGACGAAAGAAGAAATTAAAATTTAAAATATATAGATATAAGGAAAGAGGGTTTAAAAGATTTGGGAGAATGCAGAAGTCGTATCTTTCTTTTTCAAATTTGTCTGTGTAAGATGTTCTAAGGTTTTTATTGTGTGAATACAACACAACACAACACAACGTACTCAGTATATCCCGCATAAGCAGGGTCTGAGGGGGGTAGGATAGTACGCAGCCTTGCCCCTACCCAAGGGTAGAGAGGCTGTTTCCAGTTTTTATTGTGTGAATGATGTACCCTATTTCAGCAGCTGCCCGCAGTATCTTTGAAAGAGACATTGGTCTTTATCTAATAGAAGAGAAACAGTTTTAAGAGCAGAGACTGTTCATCTTAGGTCCTTGAGTCATTCTTTTTTTCTTTTTGGGTGGGAGGGGGGGGGGGATGTCATAATGTTAGTAACTACTGTCGACAAGGGAATATTAGGGGTCTTTAATCTATTCGATTAAAATCCTAGAAACAAATCTAGCCTATAGGGTGTTGCAAACTTAGATAAATCCTTGCATTCTGAAGCAGAAAGATTACCCAAATCGAAGATAAGACCAGGATTTAGTGCTGCAGTTGCATTCACAAACCCACTCCCCATGTCAAATGGTGTTGCAGGGGACTGGCTCAGATCTGGGTTGGCATAAGTTCGCTGGGCCATTATAGGCCCACCATTTCTGTCGGACAAAGAAGCTGTCGTTGATAATGCCGATGCTATAGCTGACGGACTGAAGCTGGGATATTTCTTCTTGATCAAGGCTGCAAGGCCTGTGACATGAGGAGCAGCCATGCTTGTCCCAGACATCATTGCGAAGTTCTCCCCTACAAAAGTTATAGCGAATAAGTAAAATCATGCTAGATCACTGTTACCCCTTGTGTTCTACAAATGTTCCAAAATTTACAAGCTTCCAGGACCATTTTTGTTTTCTTGTTTTCTACGAGTGTTCAGTTTGGTACACAAGGAAACATAACATTAGATGAGAAGGAAACAAAGTTGGACTGTTTTGAAAACATGCAAGCACGTGACTAGTTTTGTGGATGTTGGTGTATAGAACACAACTTTAATGGTTGATCGAGAGATTTTGAAATTGAAAGAACACAAAACAAGAGGTGAATGTGGATAACTGAAGACATATTATTGAGTATCAGTTTCATCCTATAAATACAAATTAACTAGGAAAGTAATACTGGAAATAAGCTAGAAATCAGCTAACAAATGCTGAAAATCTGGTAACAAATTAACATATCAAACTGCTAATTAAATTCCTAAATAGAAGCAGAATTGTCCAAACTTATTAATTGAAAGATTAATCAGTGGCAGCATCTTAACATGTGATCTCAACACTCCTCCTTGTTTAGATGCTGCAAACTCCAAGTTTCTTCCTGAAATCTTCAAACTTGCTGAGTGGCAGAGGTTTAGTAAAGATATCTGCAACTTGATTTTCAGTTTTGCAGTAACAGAGAGTCACATCCCCGTTCTTTTGAACATCTCGAACAAAGAATAACTTGATGTTGAAATGCTTAGTTTTTCCATGGAAGACTGGATTTTTGGAGATCGCAATAGCAGCTTGGTTATCTACCAATATCTCAGTGCTTTGCTTTCGCTCCAAGTTTAAATCAACAAGGATTTTCCTTAACCACAAGGCTTGATTAACTGCAGATGTTGCAGCTATAAATTCTGCCTCAGCAGTGGATTGTGCTACAGTTTCCTGCTTCCTTGAGCTCCAAGAGAACATGCCGGATCCAAGGCAAAAACAGTAACCAGATGTACTCTTCATATCATCAATTGAGCCACCCCAATCACTATCAGAGAAACCAAATAGCTCCATCTCTTTTTGTCTTAGAAACTTTACTCCATAATTCCAAGTCCCCTTGATGTATCTGATAACTCTCTTTGCAACTCTCATGTGAGTCTCATTGGGACAATGCATGAATCGAGAGAGAATACTAACAGCATTTAAGATGTCAGGTCTGGTGGCTGTTAAGTACATTAGACAACCTATCAAACTCCTGAACTCAGCCTCATCAACTTTGGCGGAACCATCATCTTTTACCAGCTTCTCCTTTTGATTCATAGGAGTTTTCACTGCTTTGCAATCTTCCATATGAAACTTTTTAAGAATCTCCTTTGCATATTTTTTTTGACAAATGAACACTTCATCTTGACTTTGTTTGATCTCAATGCCAAGGAAATATGACATCAGACCAAGGTCTGTCATTTCGAAGACCTTTTTCATTTCCAGTTTGAACTGCTCAACTTGCTCAAGATTGCTTCCTGTAATAAATAAGTCATCTACATAAAGAGAAATGACTAAGATATTTGTGCCTTCATGTTTGACATAAAGTGTAAGCTCAGATTGACTTTTTTGAAAGCCAAGACTCATCAAGTAATCATCCATTTTGCTGTACCATTCTCGCGAAGCCTGTTTGAGGCCGTATAGAGCCTTCTTCAGCAAATACACTTTATCTTCATTGCCTTTGCTTACAAATCCTTCAGGTTGCTCAATAAATATTTCTTCATGTAGGACTCCATTTAAAAAAGTAGATTTTACATCTAGGTGGAACACTTTCCAACTGTTCTGAGCAGCAAGAGCAAGCAACAACCTTACTGTGTCAAGCCTGGCAACAGGAGCAAATGTTTCTGAATAATCAACACCAAACACTTGTGCATATCCTTTCACAACAAGTCTTGCTTTGTATTTATTAACCGAGCCATCAGGATTTAGCTTTGTTTTGAACACCCATCGCACTCCAATCACCTTCCTGTTTAGTGGTCGATCAACCAACTCCCATGTTTTGTTTTTCTCAATCATAGAAAGCTCCTCCTGCATTGCATCCATCCAATGTTGACTATATTTTGCATCATGGAAACCTCCAGGTTCACAAACGGCTACATTACACCTTTGATAAATATCAGAAAGCGACCTTGTCCCTTTGACAGGTGCATGATCTTGCCTTTCATCTTCAGACTCTTCTAACATGCTACCAATGGTTGAATTGTTTAGTGCATTAGTGATCTGGTTCACCTTGGTCAAGTCCTCCCAATTCCATTGTTCACTTTCAAAAAAATGAACATCTCGGCTCACAGTAATACTACCACTATGTGGTTGAAAAATTTTGTAAGCTTTGGATATAGTGCTATACCCAATAAAGATACCTGCTTCTGCCTTTTTGTCAAGCTTATCACGCTTGACATGTGGAATGTAAGTGAAACAAAGGCAACCAAATACTTTAAGGAACTTTAAAGAAGGTTTGTCATCATACCAAGCTTCGAATGGTGTTAGGTCCATCACAGCTTTTGTTGAAATTCGATTTTGTAAGAACACAGCGGTATTTGCAGCTTCAGCCCAAAAGCTTTTTGGTAGATTCTTCTCATGAAGCATGCATCTCGTCATCTCCATTATGAATCTATTCCTCCTTTCACTGACTCCATTCTGTTGAGGAGTGTATGGTACTGTCAATTGATGTTCAATTCCAGCCTTTTCACAAAACTTGTTGAAAATTTCAGAAGTGTACTCCTTGCCATTATCAGATCTTATAGTCTGAATCAAGCATCCACTTTCATTCTCAACCCTGGCTTTGAATTTCACAAATACACCAGCAGCTTCTGACCTTTGCTTTAAAAAATAAATCCAACACATTCTTGTTAGATCATCAATAAATATAATGTAATAAAGATTACCATTCAATGATGGTGTTCGTTGGGGACCACAAATATCTGTATGAACCAGCTGCAGTTTTTTCGAGGCTCTCCATGCTTGTTTCGGAAAAGATTGCCTATGTTGCTTCCCAAAATTACAAGCACGACAAGGAGGCATGTCATCATCAATGTCTGCAAGTCCTTTAACCAGCTTCCTTGTATGCATCTGAAGTAACCCTCGATGATGAAAGTGCCCAAGTCTTTTGTGCCAAATCTCAGTGGCACTAGCTTTGGATGTGAAGGCCATTTGGTCTTTCTCCATTGGATTAAGAGCAAAGCTTTTGCCTTTCATTTTAATCTTGAACAAATCTTTACCCCTAGCATCCTTGATCAAGCACTGCTTTTTCTCAAACAACACTTTATAGCCTTTAACAGTCAACTGTCCAACACTTAAGAGATTTTGATCAATTTTAGGTACAAATAAAACATCTGAAATAAACCTTGTACCTTCATAGCTTTGTATAGCTACCGTGCCTATTCCCTTGACTTCCAGATGTTCACCATTTCCGATCCTCACTCTTTTGACTTCGGTGTTGCTTAATTCCTTGAAGAGCTCCTTGTCATATGTCATGTGATTTGTGCACCCACTATCAATCAACCAACCCTCACTTGATTCTTTGCCTGAGAAACAACTGACCACGAATAATTGATCTTCCTCTTCTTGATCTGCTACTTGTGCATCTGCTGCTTGCACCTGGCCTTTGACTTTGCAGATGATAGCTTCATGTCCAAGTTGATTGCATTTGGAGCATTTGGCATCAGGTCTCCTCCAACACTTGTATGGTGGATGTCCTTTTTTCTCACAATGATGACAAGGTGGGTAGGATTTCTTGGCACCTCCTTCTTTTCTCTTTTGATTTTGATAATTTCCAGATGAATCTCCAATCGTCGATTTGGTTTTGAAATTCTTTTTCTTATACTTGTTGTCTTGATGCTTCACAGGTAAGGCACCTTCAACCACCCCTTCTTGCCTCATGGACCTTCTTTGTTCTTGTGCTTGTAAAGCATTCAAGAGTTCTGTAAGAGAGATCTTCGACAGGTCTTTGGTGTTTTCTAGAGTCGTAATGGTGGCTTCAAACTTCTCTGGAACAGTGACCAACAGTTTTTCAACAATCCTAGAGTCCTTTAACTCAGAACCAAGCAGTCTCACCTTGTTGGCAATGCTGAGAAGTCTGTCAGAGTATTCTTTCACTGACTCAGACTCCTTCATCTTCTGTAACTCGAAATCCCTGATCAAATTCAGGACTTTCATTCCACGAATCCTTTCATCTCCTGCATATTCAGCCTTGAGGTAATCCCAAATTTCCTTTGCTGTTTTGAGAGACATAATCCGTGTGAATATCATTTGAGATACAGCTGAAAATAGGCAAGCTTTTGCCTTTGATTTTCTTGTCTTCTTTTCCTTCTGTGATTTGATTTGTGCCATCGTGGGATTTGCTGGAAGTAAAGGGATATCGTAATCCACTTCTACTGCTTCCCAAAGATCCATAGCCTCCAAATAAGTTTCCATACGAACTGCCCACATTTGATAATTGTCTCCATCGAAGACTGGTGGTGCAGTAATTGAAAAACTTGATTCTCCTTCCATTTTAATCTCACAGATCCCTTAAGAAGTAAGCTCTGATACCAATTGTTGGTGTATAGAACACAACTTTAATGGTTGATCGAGAGATTTTGAAATTGAAAGAACACAAAACAAGAGGTGAATGTGGATAACTGAAGACATATTATTGAGTATCAGTTTCATCCTATAAATACAAATTAACTAGGAAAGTAATACTGGAAATAAGCTAGAAATCAGCTAACAAATGCTGAAAATCTGGTAACAAATTAACATATCAAACTGCTAATTAAATTCCTAAATAGAAGCAGAATTGTCCAAACTTATTAATTGAAAGATTAATCAGTGGCAGCATCTTAACATGTGATCTCAACAGTGGAGATGGAGTAAATGGGGACTCGTAACTGGTTTTTAATAGTGCCTGTCTCAAGCTTACCTAAAAATTCAACTGAGTCGGTGCCACCAGAACTCCAGCCAGCCCAGATAAAATTTCCTGGTGCAACCAGATTAGGTTTTAGTATGTCAGCATCATCAAGGAAACTGTCTTCTGGATCTGGTCCTCTAGCAGAATAATACATGATTTTTGGAGCAGAACTGCTGAAATTTGCTGTCACTCCACCTGTAATGCGTGCAACTGCTCCAAATTTAACAATTTGATTTGTATCCCCATCTCTTTTTAAGGATGAATTATAGTATCGAAGTAAGATCTGCCAATAAAATCATGAAATTTTAAGTAAATAGGATAACAAATATGTCCACTAAATTCAAACTAAACTATGGAATTTTCAGAAAAGAAAAGTCTTGAACAGCTGCAAGACTTCAAGAATGAACACTTTAAAAATATATATAAATATATACCAACCTTGGAGTCTTCGGGAGTAGGAATTATTATTCCAGGCAATTCCATTGGTATCGGATTAAGCTGATAGCCGATAACAAATGGATCCATGTAAAAGACAACACCTGTCGCATTGAGGTTTTTTGCCGTTTCTAAAGCTTGTTTGATGGTAGACAGCCCAAGCACAAAACGGATTGAATAGCTACATATTAAGAGATTCCCGTGGATAAGATCTTGATTCAAACTAGTGGGGTCCTGGCATTCACCCGCATACATATCATCTGCAGCTGTTGTGCCATTTAGAGCATGAATAGCAGAAACCATTGCGTGCATTGTATTGTTATCTGTCCCAGCTGAGAAAGGTCAAAAAAAGCACAACACGGTTAATCGCTCACTTCTTTGCAAACATGAGGAATACATTGACAACAAGATGATGTGAAATTGTGAACTAATTGTTATCTTAAGAATAATAATGATGCATGTTAATACCACTCCTGAACAGCGTTAAAAAAAAAAGCATGTACTGTTATATGCAGTTTTTCCCATTACCGATACAGGAAAGTTAACAACGTGCTCCTGATTACAAAATATCCCAAAAACTGAAGTTTTGAGATTATTCTGACATTATGTTGCTGGAGATATCTTTTTTCATAAATAACAATGAAGCTGTTCTTGGTTGCATAAGGTATCAATGATTAAGGAACATATCGATTAAGGGACAGAGTAAAACAGGACTCGAAACATTATATTTTCTTGCAACGATGCACTCGGCCAAATTATTATCTTAGGCTCATGTGAGTTCCACAAATGAGTCAGACCTGTTGGAATTTTTCTTAAGACCATGTCGAACTTTCTAAACTCAGGCAAATTAGTACTCATTATCAGTTTATTGTTAAATGAGTGGAGTATCCTTAGAATCATTCTTTTTCACAACTTGGGTATTTCGAACTCGATAGGTAATTTAATAGCTAAGTAGAATTTATAATTTCCGGACTACTATCTCTATTTATTCTAAATTTAATGGCTTATAATCCATAGAAGCAGATTTCAATCATCTTCTTGTACATTTCTACTAGTTTTCACTGGCTATTATAATCTCATTAGAAATGAACTAAAATGATGACTGGAAATGTGGATATATTAGATAATACACATGCAAGTTTTCTGTAAGATTTCTGACACTAATTGCTTCAAATAATTCCTCTAACCAGGTGAGTATATATATTGGAATGCAAGCTGGAGAAGCTTCTACTTGAGCTGTAGCTGAGTTGTCATACAGCTGGATAGGCTGCCACATCAGCTCCAGTTAGTTAGAGAATTCTGTTAGAGTTTTGTTAGAGTGTGTTAGTATAAAAGCTCATTAGTACACATTGTAAAAGCTAATCTGAAATATTGAAAAGACACTCTATCTTTCTGTATATGAATCTCTTTCATTCTCTCTGTCATTCTTGCTATTTTCTTCATCTGTTAAGCTAGATTTATCATGGTATCAGAGCGTGTGCGAGCCTGATTCTTCCGCGTTTTACTTGATTTGTTCTGTTCTCATAGCTGTTGTCCGTACAATAATGGAGGTTTGTCCGTACAACAATGGCGATTTGTGTGTTTTTCATCTGAAATCTTACAATTTCTCAGGTGAAATGTTTCATTTCTTGTATTGATTCAAGTTTGTTTGCGTATAGTCTCTGAATCTGTTCTTAAAGCTCATTGTTATATAGCGATTTGTGCTATTACTGTGAAGAAGTTGTGCTCAATTAGTGAAAATCTCTCTTGATTGATATAATTTCTCGATTAAAACACGATTTCTATTTCGATATCTCGGTAGTCATGGCTGATGGAACTAGTAACACAAATCCTTGGAATAGACATTCAGTTTTAGCTTCTCTTCCTTCACACGATGTGACTAGTGTTTACTACATCCATCCGTCTGATGCTAACACTACACAGTTAGTTTCTGTGAAGTTTAATGGAAATGGATATAGTAACTGGAAACGTTCAATCATGCTTAGTCTTTCTGCAAAGAATAAATTAGGTTTTGTTGATGGTTCAGTTACAAAACCTGCTGTTACCTCTGTTGATTTTAAAGCTTGGGAGAGATGCAATGACTTGGTTTGTTCTTGGTTATTGTGTAACCTAGATGAGAATATTTCAAGAAGTGTTTTGTTCTTTAAGACTGCTAGAGAGATTTGGCTTGATCTCGAAGAAAGATTTGGATATGCTTCTATGACTCAAATTTTCTCTATTGAGCAACAGTTAGCTGAGCTTAATCAAGGTTCCAAATCTGTTTCTGATTTCTTCACTGAGATTAAAACTCTATGGGATGGAATAGCTGATATTAAACCTTTACCTTGCTGCACCTGCAATAAGTGTACTTGCAATGTGACTCAGAAAGTCTTACAGATGGAACAAGATCATCGATTGTTGCAGTTCATGATGAAACTGAATGATAAGTTTGCTACTGTAAGAGGAAACATTCTGATGCAGCAGCCTCTTCCTACTTTGTCTAATGCTTTTAGAGTTTTCTCTCAAGAAGAAAGGCATCAAGAACTTTCTCATGTTACTAATCAGACAGAGTCATTGGCTTTTATGGTGAATGGAAAACGAAATGTTACATCCAATTATCCTCAGAAGTTTGGTTCTGGTAGTGGTAGAGGTACTTCTAATTCTGTTAATGCTAAGAGAGGAAATTTCTTCTGCACAAACTGCAAGATTTCTGGTCATACTATAGACAGGTGTTTTAAGATTCATGGCTATCCTTCCAATTTTAAAGGAGGTTTTAAGGATAAGAAAGTGGTAGCTGCAGCTTCTCTCACTAGTGTTGATGATGATTCTTCTACTCCTATCACTATGGCTCAATATCAGCAGTTAATGAATTTACTCAACAAACAAGTTCCTTCTTCTGCAACAAGTGGTCAATCTACTCAAGATTGTAATGATCATGCACTATTAGCTGGTAAGCTTTGCTTGTTAGCTGATTCTGGACATCAATCTGGTTGGTTAATTGATAGTGGTGCCACTGATCACATTTGTTGTGATCTTAATCTTTTCTATACTTACAAATCTATGTCTGGGGTGACAGAACATATTGTGGTTCCTGATGGTAGACAAATTCCAATTTCACACATAGGATCTGTCCAAGTTACTGAGAATTTGGTGCTTCACAATGTGTTGCATATTCCTAATTTTTAGTATAATCTGATTCCTGTGCAAAAATTATGTAAGGATTTGCAGTGTTCAGTATTGTTTAATGATCATGAGTGTGTTTTACAGGACCTTTCTCAGAAAAAGAGTCCAGTAGTTCTTGGTAAATTTCATAGTGGATTATACAGCACTTCAGATTTGTCATCTTCTTCAAATCTCAAGAAAGGGTTGCTGAGTGTTAAAGAAGATCTTAATGTTTGGCATCTACGACTAGGACATGTTCCTTTTGACAAATTGAAGGTGATTCCTGGCCTATCTAAATTTTCAGAGTCCACAAGCAAAGTCATTTGTCAAATTTGTCCTTTGGCAAGACAGTCTAAACTAGTTTTTCCACATAGTAGTATCAAGACTAAAGCTCCATTTGAGTTGTTACATATAGATGTTTGGGGACCTTATAAGGTCAAATCTTATAATGGATGTACTTAATTTCTGACAATAGTTGATGACTTCAGTCGATTTACTTGGGTGCACATGTTAAAATCTAAAGTTGATTCTGTCAAAGTGATGATTGATTTTATTAAACATGTTGAGGTTCAATATAAAGCTAAGATTGTGATGATAAGGTCAGATAATGCCCCAGATTTATGTCAAGGCAAAATGAAGGAATTGTTTCTACAGAAAGGTATTTTTCATCAGACTAGTTGTAGTCATACTCCACAACAAAATGGTGTTGTGGAGCGGAAACATAGACACTTGCTTGAAACTGCAAGGTCCTTGTTTTTTCATTCAAAAATTCCTGATAAGTATTGAAATGAGTGTGTGTTGTGTGCTACTTATTTACTGAACCGAATTCCTCTGCAAAGCATACAAAATGCTACTCCTTTTTTCCGATTGACTGGCACTATACCATCTTTGGATCATTTAAAAGTTTTTGGAAGTCTTTGTTATGCTTCTACTATATCTGATCATAGGAGTAAATTTGATCCTCGAGCTGTAGCTTGTGTATTTCTGGATTATTCTGTCACACAGAAAGGTTACAAGGTGCTGGATTTTGCTAAAGATGCAGTGTTTGTCACAAGAAATGTGGTGTTTCATGAGACAAATTTTCCTTTTCATTCTTATTCTCAACCAACTGAATTTCCATCGGAAATTTACTTACCTGTTTCATCCGATTCATGTATAGTTGATGATTTTACACAATCTCTTTCTCCAAATAGTCAACATGATATCATTCCAGAATCTGGTTTAGTTCAAGATACTGGTGATGTTCAAGATACTGTTGTTCATAATAATGATTCCATGTTAACTACTTCTTCTTCATTTCATGATTCCTCATCTCATGATTCTGCACTTTATGATCTTAGTACTGAGGTTGTTGTACCTTCTGATACAATAGTGGCCAGAAAATCAACAAGAGTTCATAAACCTCCATCGTATTTGTCTTCATATCACTGCAATGCTGCTTCTACAACCAAACATTGGTGTAATGTAGTGATTGTTCCACCTTCTGTTTCCAAATGTACCATTAAAGAACCTAGTTCTTATTCAGATGCAGCATCTGATCCACTTTGGATAGCTGCAATGCAAGCAGAAATTCAAGCCTTAAACAACAATCATACCTGGGATTTCGTTCCACTTCCTACAGGCAAGAAGGCTATTGGATCTAGGTGGGTGTTTAAGGTAAAACTTAAATCTGATGGAAGTCTTGAAAGGTGCAAAGCTCGTTTAGTAGCTAAAGGATATAATCAAAGGTATGGTATTGATTATGAAGAAACGTTTTCTCCAGTTGTAAAAATGAGTACAGTTCGAATTCTTTTAGCCTTGGCTGCTAGCAAGCATTGGACTTTACATCAACTCGATGTAAATAATGCTTTTTTACATGGTACTTTGAAGGAAGAGGTATATATGCAGGTCCCAGAGGGTATTCCAAATCCTCATAATCTGGTTTGTTTGCTTCGAAAATCAATTTATGGGCTTAAGCAAGCATCTCGTGAATGGCATGCTAAACTAGTTGAAGAACTTCTTTGTCAAGGATTTGAGCAATCTAAAAATGATTACAGTTTGTTTATTAAGAGACAAGGCAATTTATTTTGCATTGCTGCTGTTTATGTGGATGATGTGATCTTAACAGGAGATGACAGCTTATCCATTCAGTCTCTAAAACTTCATCTGGATTCTAAATTTGGGATAAAAGATTTAGGTGATCTAAATTTTTTTCTTGGAATTGAGGTTTCTTATAATTCTGATGGCATTATTCTTTGTCAGCAAAAGTTTGCAAAAGAGCTTCTTGCAGAGTCTGGTATTGATACAACTCGCAGTGCTTACACCCCTTTACCAGTTCATGTTAAGTTGTCAGCATCAGAAGGGGATATTTTACCACAACCTGACATATATAGATCACTTGTTGGTAAGCTCAATTATCTTACCAATACTCGTCCAGATTTATCTTACACTGTACAAACATTGAGCCAGTTTATGCATGCTCCACGAACGTCTCATTTGGATGCATTGCATCACACTCTTCGTTATTTAGCTAGTACAATTACATAAGGCATTTTGCTCAATGCTTCAGACAAGTTAACTTTACAAGCTTTTTCTGATGCTGATTGGGCATCATGTGTCGACACTCGACGTTCAGTTACAGGCTATGTTTTGTTGTTTGGGAATTCACCAGTATCTTGGAAGTCTAAGAAGCAAAACACAATATCTAAATCATCAACCGAGGCAGAGTATCGTGCCATGGCCTCAGCAGCTGCTGAAGTGACTTGGGTTGTTCGTTTGCTAGCTGAATTGGGTGTTTCTGGATTGCAGCCTGTAACTTTGCATTGTGATAATCAATCTGCCCTTCATATAGCAAATAATCCAGTTTTTCACGAGCGAACCAAACATATTGAACTTGATTGCCATTTCACTCGAGATAAGGTTCTTGAAGGTTGTTGTAGCTTACTTATCTTCCAACACGCTCACAGTTAGCAGATGTATTTACTAAAGTTGCACCTTCTCCACATTTCACTTCTATACTGTCCAAGTTGGGAGTGTATCCACCTCCCACCTTGAGGGGGGCTATTGGAATGCAAGCTGGAGAAGCTTCTACTTCTACTTGAGCTGTAGCTGAGTTGTCATACAGCTGGATAGGCTGCCACATCAGCTCCAGTTAGTTAGAGAATTCTGTTAGAGTTTTGTTAGAGTGTGTTAGTATAAAAGCTCATTAGTACACATTGTAAAAGCTAATCTGAAATATTGAAAAGACACTCTATCTTTCTGTATATGAATCTTTTTCATTCTCTCTGTCATTCTAGCTATTTTCTTCATCTGTTAAGCTAGATTTATCAATATATTTTCTCTGTTTTTATATTCTACGCGATTCTAATGAAGATTTCACATGTCCCATTAGTTGCAGGTGCAGTGCACGCTTGTATTACTTACAAATTACTGAACTTGCAAGAACTTGTAGCGTAGGCTTGCTATATGTGTTTCATGTTTGTATTGATATTAAATGTATATATATATATATAAACATTGATAAAATTAAGAAGTTGCATTCATGAGAATCCGTATAAGAAGCACAACATCCATTTAATTTAGAAATAGAGATGTTCAATCAAGCAATACATTATGACATTATCTTCTCTCTTGCTATAAATAAGACGAAGATGGTGACATGCAACATAAAGAACACAGACATCTGTGAATCTTATTACTTTTATTTAATATATATTCTATCACCTCACAGTCAAAAATCTTCAAGGCTCCTATGCTGAATTTTAAACAGTGGGAACCGGAGGAGGCGGAACCGGATTGACCTCAGGAATTGAAGGTGGAAAAGGGATCACGCCTGGAAGTGGTGGAAATGGGAATGGAAATTTAGGCAATGGTGGGAATGGAAATATTGAAGGAAGTGGTGGCAAAGGGAACGGAAATGCAAAAGGTGGTGCTCCAGGGAATGAAAAACTCCAGTCAGGATTACTAATATTTTCAATCTCCCCCTTGTCATTTCCCTCTGTGGCACTTTCGCCACCAGAAACATCTGATTTTTCATGAAGTGGACGAGTCTCGCCCAGAAATGTCAGGCACATAAGCGAGATTGCCAAGAACATTACTTTGGAAGCCATTTCCTATCGGGCTGTGTGTCTGAGAGGTGAATGCAAACTGTGAGATGATGCAAAGCATGCATGTGCTTGGGGTTTATATAGAACTGGTTGAAGTGAAGCAAGTCAGGTTGAGAAGATAATCAATTCATTCATATACATAATTAAGAAGAGATTTGTCAAATATTTAAACTTAATATGCATGATTTTGTAACTGAAATTGTATCAATCCTAAACTGATACTGATATGATAAAAATTTAGTAGGAGATTACCAATACTTTTAAATAAAAGGAAAATCATGAATGGTAGGATTAGTAGGAATTGTATAGTTTAAAAATTATTCTGACAAGTTTCTTCAGTTACAGATGTACACATAATGAACTGCCAATTTTAAAAAAGATATTGCAGATTATGAGCTGCCAATATTAACAAAGATATTGCAAATTTGAACTGTCAATCAAATGCTTGAGATATGGTTTCAAAACTGGAAAAGATAGTGAAATGTTATTAAATTACTAGTTCCCCATTTTAGGCTGCACCTCTGAACTGATCAGGAATTGTAAGGTTTAGACTTTAGCATGACTATTACATCTTAAAGTTCTTGCAAAATATTATTTTCTATTCAAATGTTATGTTTTCAAAGTAGGAAGAAGATAATGTAGCACTTGATGTTCATAATCTGGATCAAGAATATGAAACTTGAGAAATATATATTTAGTAAAAGAGTTAACTTAAATTATCATTGATCATATACTATATCTACACAAACTTACACTCACCATTTACATACAAAGAATAAATAATTAGGTATTCTTCGCGACAAAATTACAAGATTGAAGTAACCAAGAAAAAATTTATAGCAGCAGGGATATCAGCTTTTAGTACTGTTACATGAAACTTTACCAATGACTGATACAGGAAAGTTAACAACGTGCCCCTGATTGCCAAAGAGTCCGATTCTTCCAAAGCTTGCAACAGTGCTGTTTATTGTGGCATTAATGTACACTGTCAGAACCTGTTTTTCTCCAGTAGCAATGAAAAAATGTCTAGGCTCCACACTGAGAGAAGCTCCGTAAGGAGCACTCCAACCAACACTATAAGTCTCATTCCCGGCAATGTTGATCACTGTTCTTTGGACCATTCTAGATTGGTTGAGTTTTGCAATTGTGATAGAAGGCAAATTCAGGTCTATCCCCGTTGTCATTGTGGACATACCACAGCTCTGCCCAGTATAATTCAGAACTACTGGTGCAGACCAATTTATGCCGCATAGGAATGACATATAATCATTGTAAGCTGCAATGGACGAAAGAAGAAATTAAAATTTAAAATATATAGATATAAGGAAAGAGGGTTTAAAAGATTCGGGAGAATGCAGAAGTCGTATCTTTCTTTTTCAAATTTGTCTGTGTAAGATGTTCTAAGGTTTTTATTGTGTGAATGATGTACCCTATTTCAGCTGTCCGCAGTATCTTTGAAAGAGACATTGGTCTTTATCTAATAGAAGAGAAACAGTTTTAAGAGCAGAGACTGTTCATCTTAGGTCCTTGAGTCTTTCTTTTTTTTTTTTTTTTTTTTGGGGGGGGGGGGGGGGGGATGGGGGATGTCATAATGTTAGTAACTACTGTCGACAAGGGAATATTAGGGGTCTTTAATCTATTCGATTAAAATCCTAGAAACAAATCTAGCCTATAGGGTGTTGCAAACTTAGATAAATCCTTGCATTCTGAAGCAGAAAGATTACCCAAATCGAAGATAAGACCAGGATTTAGTGCTGCAGTTGCATTCACAAACCCACTCCCCATGTCAAATGGTGTTGCAGGGGACTGGCTCAGATCTGGGTTGGCATAAGTTCGCTGGGCCATTATAGGCCCACCATTTCTGTCGGACAAAGAAGCTGTCGTTGATAATGCCGATGCTATAGCTGACGGACTGAAGCTGGGATATTTCTTCTTGATCAAGGCTGCAAGGCCTGTGACATGAGGAGCAGCCATGCTTGTCCCAGACATCATTGCGAAGTTCTCCCCTACAAAAGTTATAGCGAATAAGTAAAATCATGCTAGATCACTGTTACCCCTTGTGTTCTACAAATGTTCCAAAATTTACAAGCTTCCAGGACCATTTTTGTTTTCTTGTTTTCTACGAGTGTTCAGTTTGGTACTTGTGACATAACATTAAATTTTCAGTTATCTTTTCTTTTCGCCAAGTTGATTATGACTCTCAGATGAGAAGGAAACAAAGTTGGACTGTTTTGTGCAAGCACGTGACTAGTTTTGTGGAGATGGAGTAAATGGGGACTCGTAACTGGTTTTTAATAGTGCCTGTCTCAAGCTTACCTAAAAATTCAACTGAGTCGGTGCCACCAGAACTCCAGCCAGCCCAGATAAAATTTCCTGGTGCAACCAGATTAGGTTTTAGTATGTCAGCATCATCAAGGAAACTGTCTTCTGGATCTGGTCCTCTAGCAGAATAATACATGATTTTTGGAGCAGAACTGCTGAAATTTGCTGTCACTCCACCTGTAATGCGTGCAACTGCTCCAAATTTAACAATTTGATTTGTATCCCCATCTCTTTTTAAGGATGAATTATAGTATCGAAGTAAGATCTGCCAATAAAATCATGAAATTTTAAGTAAATAGGATAACAAATATGTCCACTAAATTCAAACTAAACTATGGAATTTTCAGAAAAGAAAAGTCTTGAACAGCTGCAAGACTTCAAGAATGAACACTTTAAAAATATATATAAATATATACCAACCTTGGAGTCTTCGGGAGTAGGAATTATTATTCCAGGCAATTCCATTGGTATCGGATTAAGCTGATAGCCGATAACAAATGGATCCATGTAAAAGACAACACCTGTCGCATTGAGGTTTTTTGCCGTTTCTAAAGCTTGTTTGATGGTAGACAGCCCAAGCACAAAACGGATTGAATAGCTACAGATTAAGAGATTCCCGTGGATAAGATCTTGATTCAAACTAGTGGGGTCCTGGCATTCACCCGCATACATATCATCTGCAGCTGTTGTGCCATTTAGAGCATGAATAGCAGAAACCATTGCGTGCATTGTATTGTTATCTGTCCCAGCTGAGAAAGGTCAAAAAAAGCACAACACGGTTAATCGCTCACTTCTTTGCAAACATGAGGAATACATTGACAACAAGATGATGTGAAATTGTGAACTAATTGTTATCTTAAGAATAATAATGATGCATGTTAATACCACTCCTGAACAGCGTTCAAAAAAAAAAGCATGTACTGTTATATGCAGTTTTTCCCATGACCGATACAGGAAAGTTAACAACGTGCTCCTGATTACAAAATATCCCAAAAACTGAAGTTTTGAGATTATTCTGACATTATGTTGCTGGAGATATCTTTTTTCATAAATAACAATGAAGCTGTTCTTGGTTGCATAAGGTATCAATGATTAAGGAACATATCGATTAAGGGACAGAGTAAAACAGGACTCGAAACATTATATTTTCTTGCAACGATGCACTCGGCCAAATTATTATCTTAGGCTCATGTGAGTTCCACAAATGAGTCAGACCTGTTGGAATTTTTCTTAAGACCATGTCGAACTTTCTAAACTCAGGCAAATTAGTACTCATTATCAGTTTATTGTTAAATGAGTGGAGTATCCTTAGAATCATTCTTTTTCACAACTTGGGTATTTCGAACTCGATAGGTAATTTAATAGCTAAGTAGAATTTATAATTTCCGGACTACTATCTCTATTTATTCTAAATTTAATGGCTTATAATCCATAGAAGCAGATTTCAATCATCTTATTGTACATTTCTACTAGTTTTCACTGGCTATTATAATCTCATTAGAAATGAACTAAAATGATGACTGGAAATGTGGATATATTAGATAATACACATGCAAGTTTTCTGTAAGATTTCTGACACTAATTGCTTCAAATAATTCCTCTAACCAGGTGAGTATATATATTGGAATGCAAGCTGGAGAAGCTTCTACTTCTACTTGAGCTGTAGCTGAGTTGTCATACAGCTGGATAGGCTGCCACATCAGCTCCAGTTAGTTAGAGAATTCTGTTAGAGTTTTGTTAGAGAGTGTTAGTATAAAAGCTCATTAGTACACATTGTAAAAGCTAATCTGAAATATTGAAAAGACACTCTATCTTTCTGTATATGAATCTCTTTCATTCTCTCTGTCATTCTTGCTATTTTCTTCATCTGTTAAGCTAGATTTATCATGGTATCAGAGCGTGTGCGAGCCTGATTCTTCCGCGTTTTACTTGATTTGTTCTGTTCTCATAGCTGTTGTTCGTACAATAATGGAGGTTTGTCCGTACAACAATGGCGATTTGTGTGTTTTTCATCTGAAATCTTACAATTTCTCAGGTGAAATGTTTCATTTCTTGTATTGATTCAAGTTTGTTTGCGTATAGTCTCTGAATCTGTTCTTAAAGCTCATTGTTATATAGCGATTTGTGCTATTACTGTGAAGAAGTTGTGCTCAATTAGTGAAAATCTCTCTTGATTGATATAATTTCTCGATTAAAACACGATTTCTATTTCGATATCTCGGTAGTCATGGCTGATGGAACTAGTAACACAAATCCTTGGAATAGACATTCAGTTTTAGCTTCTCTTCCTTCACACGATGTGACTAGTGTTTACTACATCCATCCGTCTGATGCTCTGATGCTAACACTACACAGTTAGTTTCTGTGAAGTTTAATGGAAATGGATATAGTAACTGGAAACGTTCAATCATGCTTAGTCTTTCTGCAAAGAATAAATTAGGTTTTGTTGATGGTTCAGTTACAAAACCTGCTGTTACCTCTGTTGATTTTAAAGCTTGGGAGAGATGCAATGACTTGGTTTGTTCTTGGTTATTGTGTAACCTAGATGAGAATATTTCAAGAAGTGTTTTGTTCTTTAGGACTGCTAGAGAGATTTGGCTTGATCTCGAAGAAAGATTTGGATATGCTTCTATGACTCAAATTTTCTCTATTGAGCAACAGTTAGCTGAGCTTAATCAAGGTTCCAAATCTGTTTCTGATTTCTTCACTGAGATTAAAACTCTATGGGATGGAATAGCTGATATTAAACCTTTACCTTGCTGCACCTGCAATAAGTGTACTTGCAATGTGACTCAGAAAGTCTTACAGATGGAACAAGATCATCGATTGTTGCAGTTCATGATGAAACTGAATGATAAGTTTGCTACTGTAAGAGGAAACATTCTGATGCAGCAGCCTCTTCCTACTTTGTCTAATGCTTTTAGAGTTTTCTCTCAAGAAGAAAGGCATCAAGAACTTTCTCATGTTACTAATCAGACAGAGTCATTGGCTTTTATGGTGAATGGAAAACGAAATGTTACATCCAATTATCCTCAGAAGTTTGGTTCTGGTAGTGGTAGAGGTACTTCTAATTCTGTTAATGCTAAGAGAGGAAATTTCTTCTGCACAAACTGCAAGATTTCTGGTCATACTATAGACAGGTGTTTTAAGATTCATGGCTATCCTTCCAATTTTAAAGGAGGTTTTAAGGATAAGAAAGTGGTAGCTGCAGCTTCTCTCACTAGTGTTGATGATGATTCTTCTACTCCTATCACTATGGCTCAATATCAGCAGTTAATGAATTTACTCAACAAACAAGTTCCTTCTTCTGCAACAAGTGGTCAATCTACTCAAGATTGTAATGATCATGCACTATTAGCTGGTAAGCTTTGCTTGTTAGCTGATTCTGGACATCAATCTGGTTGGTTAATTGATAGTGGTGCCACTGATCACATTTGTTGTGATCTTAATCTTTTCTATACTTACAAATCTATGTCTGGGGTGACAGAACATATTGTGGTTCCTGATGGTAGACAGATTCCAATTTCACACATAGGATCTGTCCAAGTTACTGAGAATTTGGTGCTTCACAATGTGTTGCATATTCCTAATTTTCAGTATAATCTGATTCCTGTGCAAAAATTATGTAAGGATTTGCAGTGTTCAGTATTGTTTAATGATCATGAGTGTGTTTTACAGGACCTTTCTCAGAAAAAGAGTCCAGTAGTTCTTGGTAAATTTCACAGTGGATTATACAGCACTTCAGATTTGTCATCTTCTTCAAATCTCAAGAAAGGGTTGCTGAGTGTTAAAGAAGATCTTAATGTTTGGCATCTACGACTAGGACATGTTCCTTTTGACAAATTGAAGGTGATTCCTGGCCTATCTAAATTTTCAGAGTCCACAAGCAAAGTCATTTGTCAAATTTGTCCTTTGGCAAGACAGTCTAAACTAGTTTTTCCACATAGTAGTATCAAGACTAAAGCTCCATTTGAGTTGTTACATATAGATGTTTGGGGACCTTATAAGGTCAAATCTTATAATGGATGTACTTAATTTCTGACAATAGTTGATGACTTCAGTCGATTTACTTGGGTGCACATGTTAAAATCTAAAGTTGATTCTGTCAAAGTGATGATTGATTTTATTAAACATGTTGAGGTTCAATATAAAGCTAAGATTGTGATGATAAGGTCAGATAATGCCCCAGATTTATGTCAAGGCAAAATGAAGGAATTGTTTCTACAGAAAGGTATTTTTCATCAGACTAGTTGTAGTCATACTCCACAACAAAATGGTGTTGTGGAGCGGAAACATAGACACTTGCTTGAAACTGCAAGGTCCTTGTTTTTTCATTCAAAAATTCCTGATAAGTATTGTAATGAGTGTGTGTTGTGTGCTACTTATTTACTGAACCGAATTCCTCTGCAAAGCATACAAAATGCTACTCCTTTTTCCGATTGACTGGCACTATACCATCTTTGGATCATTTAAAAGTTTTTGGAAGTCTTTGTTATGCTTCTACTATATCTGATCATAGGAGTAAATTTGATCCTCGAGCTGTAGCTTGTGTATTTCTGGATTATTCTGTCACACAGAAAGGTTACTGTTAGAATATTGATTCTAAATTGTAATAATAATATCAATTGTTTGATTGTGTTTTTTAATGTTGCTTGATTGTAAAAGATTTAAGACTTGATTAGGCTTTATATGTGGCACTAATCATGGATATTTGTCTTGTATTAGCTCTTTATAAAGAGCCTTATGATCAATAAAAGTATAAGCTTCTACCAAATATTATCTTTCTCTCCCTCTTATATTAAAAAACCATCATGGTATCCGAGCTTCAATGGTCTTAAGGGATCTGTGAGAATATGTGGATAGTTATGACTTCTCGTATGAGAGGTCTAAGTTTGTGGAGGGTTAAATCTGAGAGGGAGATACAACCTCTTAGAGACAATCCAACACTAAATCGAACGAAGAATTTTGAAGATGGGTCAACCAAAGCTTCCGAAGAATATGAAAGGGAGGCACCGAATTTCAGCATGTCAAGTTGATGAGAAAGAAACCATGGCACATCTAGCCATGGACGAATTACTTTTTTAAAGTTGAGGGTGAAAATTCACCATGGAGAGAAGTGCTCCAAAATTTTAGTTATTTAATAATGTCAATAAGATGTGTTTATGGAGAGAAGTGCTCCATTAAATTTGATTTTGGAGAGAAGTGCTCCAAATTGATTTTGGAGAGAAGTGCTCCAAATGTGTAAGTTGGTGAGAAGTGCATCAACAAATTGGATATGGTGAGAAGTGCACCATGTTTATGGAGAGAAGTGCTCCATGTTTGTGGAGAGAAGTGCTCCATGGTTGTGGAGAGAAGTGCTCCATGTTTGGGTGATGATGGGAAGTACATCATCATTTTAAATTTCTCAATAAATTTTACAATTTCGAATCAAGAGGGAGTGTTAGAATATTGATTCTAAATTGTAATAATAATATCAATTGTTTGATTGTGTTTTTTAATGTTGCTTGATTGTAAAAGATTTAAGACTTGATTAGGCTTTATATGTGGCACTAATCATGGATATTTGTCTTGTATTAGCTCTTTATAAAGAGCCTTATGATCAATAAAAGTATAAGCTTCTACCAAATATTATCTTTCTCTCCCTCTTATATTAAAAAACCATCAGTTACAAGGTGCTGGATTTTGCTAAAGATGCAGTGTTTGTCACAAGAAATGTGGTGTTTCATGAGACAAATTTTCCTTTTCATTCTTATTCTCAACCAACTGAATTTCCATCGGAAATTTACTTACCTGTTTCATCCGATTCATGTATAGTTGATGATTTTACACAATCTCTTTCTCTAAATAGTCAACATGATATCATTCCAGAATCTGGTTTAGTTCAAGATACTGGTGATGTTCAAGATACTGTTGTTCATAATAATGATTCCATGTTAACTACTTCTTCTTCATTTCATGATTCCTCATCTCATGATTCTGCACTTTATGATCTTAGTACTGAGGTTGTTGTACCTTCTGATACAATAGTGGCCAGAAAATCAACAAGAGTTCATAAACCTCCATCGTATTTGTCTTCATATCACTGCAATGCTGCTTCTACAACCAAACATTGGTGTAATGTAGTGATTGTTCCACCTTCTGTTTCCAAATGTACCATTAAAGAACCTAGTTCTTATTCAGATGCAGCATCTGATCCACTTTGGATAGCTGCAATGCAAGCAGAAATTCAAGCCTTAAACAACAATCATACCTGGGATTTCGTTCCACTTCCTACAGGCAAGAAGGCTATTGGATCTAGGTGGGTGTTTAAGGTAAAACTTAAATCTGATGGAAGTCTTGAAAGGTGCAAAGCTCGTTTAGTAGCTAAAGGATATAATCAAAGGTATGGTATTGATTATGAAGAAACGTTTTCTCCAGTTGTAAAAATGAGTACAGTTCGAATTCTTTTAGCCTTGGCTGCTAGCAAGCATTGGACTTTACATCAACTCGATGTAAATATTGCTTTTTTACATGGTACTTTGAAGGAAGAGGTATATATGCAGGTCCCAGAGGGTATTCCAAATCCTCATAATCTGGTTTGTTTGCTTCGAAAATCAATTTATGGGCTTAAGCAAGCATCTCGTGAATGGCATGCTAAACTAGTTGAAGAACTTCTTTGTCAAGGATTTGAGCAATCTAAAAATGATTACAGTTTGTTTATTAAGAGACAAGGCAATTTATTTTGCATTGCTGCTGTTTATGTGGATGATGTGATCTTAACAGGAGATGACAGCTTATCCATTCAGTCTCTAAAACTTCATCTGGATTCTAAATTTGGGATAAAAGATTTAGGTGATCTAAATTTTTTTCTTGGAATTGAGGTTTCTTATAATTCTGATGGCATTATTCTTTGTCAGCAAAAGTTTGCAAAAGAGCTTCTTGCAGAGTCTGGTATTGATACAACTCGCAGTGCTTACATCCCTTTACCAGTTCATGTTAAGTTGTCAGCATCAGAAGGGGATCTTTTACCACAACCTGACATATATAGATCACTTGTTGGTAAGCTCAATTATCTTACCAATACTCGTCCAGATTTATCTTACATTGTACAAACATTGAGCCAGTTTATGCATGCTCCACGAACGTCTCATTTGGATGCATTGCATCACACTCTTCGTTATTTAGCTAGTACAATTACATAAGGCATTTTGCTCAATGCTTCAGACAAGTTAACTTTACAAGCTTTTTCTGATGCTGATTGGGCATCATGTGTCGACACTCGACGTTCAGTTACAGGCTATGTTTTGTTGTTTGGGAATTCACCAGTATCTTGGAAGTCTAAGAAGCAAAACACAATATCTAAATCATCAGCCGAGGCAGAGTATCGTGCCATGGCCTCAGCAGCTGCTGAAGTGACTTGGGTTGTTCGTTTGCTAGCTGAATTGGGTGTTTCTGGATTGCAGCCTGTAACTTTGCATTGTGATAATCAATCTGCCCTTCATATAGCAAATAATCCAGCTTTTCACGAGCGAACCAAACATATTGAACTTGATTGCCATTTCATTCGAGATAAGGTTCTTGAAGGGTTGTTGCAGCTTACTTATCTTCCAACACGCTCACAGTTAGCAGATGTATTTACTAAAGTTGCACCTTCTCCACATTTCACTTCTATACTGTCCAAGTTGGGAGTGTATCCACCTCCCACCTTGAGGGGGGCTATTGGAATGCAAGCTGGAGAAGCTTCTACTTCTACTTGAGCTGTAGCTGAGTTGCCATACAGCTGGATAGGCTGCCACATCAGCTCCAGTTAGTTAGAGAATTCTGTTAGAGTTTTGTTAGAGTGTGTTAGTATAAAAGCTCATTAGTACACATTGTAAAAGCTAATCTGAAATATTGAAAAGACACTCTATCTTTCTGTATATGAATCTTTTTCATTCTCTCTGTCATTCTAGCTATTTTCTTCATCTGTTAAGCTAGATTTATCAATATATTTTCTCTGTTTTGATATTCTACGCGATTCTAATGAAGATTTCACATGTCCCATTAGTTGCAGGTGCAGTGCACGCTTGTATTACTTATCAAATTACTGAACTTGCAAGAACTTGTAGCGTAGGCTTGCTATATGTGTTTCATGTTTGTATTGATATTAAATGTATATATATATATATAAACATTGATAAAATTAAGAAGTTGCATTCATGAGAATCCGTATAAGAAGCACAACATCCATTTAATTTAGAAATGGAGATGTTCAATCAAGCAATACATTATGACATTATCTTCTCTCTTGCTATAAATAAGACGAAGATGGTGACATGCAACATAAAGAACACAGACATCTGTGAATCTTATTACATTTATTTAATATATTTTCTATCACCTCACAGTCAAAAATCTTCAAGGCTCCTATGCTGATTTTTAAACAGTGGGAACCGGAGGAGGCGGAACCGGATTGACCTCAGGAATTGAAGGTGGAAAAGGGATCACGCCTGGAAGTGGTGGAAATGGGAATGGAAATTTAGGCAATGGTGGGAATGGAAATATTGAAGGAAGTGGTGGCAAAGGGAACGGAAATGCAAAAGGTGGTGCTCCAGGGAATGAAAAACTCCAGTCAGGATTACTAATATTTTCAATCTCCCCCTTGTCATTTCCCTCTGTGGCACTTTCGCCACCAGAAACATCTGATTTTTCATGAAGTGGACGAGTCTCGCCCAGAAATGTCAGGCACATAAGCGAGATTGCCAAGAACATTACTTTGGAAGCCATTTCCTATCGGGCTGTGTGTCTGAGAGGTGAATGCAAACTGTGAGATGATGCAAAGCATGCATGTGCTTGGGGTTTATATAGAACTGGTTGAAGTGAAGTAAGTCAGGTTGAGAAGATAATCAATTCATTCATATACATAATTAAGAAGAGATTTGTCAAATATTTAAACTTAATATGCATGATTTTGTAACTGAAATTGTATCAATCCTAAACTGATACTGATATGATAAAAATTTAGTAGGAGATTACCAATACTTTTAAATAAAAGGAAAATCATGAATGGTAGGATTAGTAGGAATTGTATAGTTTAAAAATTATTCTGACAAGTTTCTTCAGTTACAGATGTACACATAATGAACTGCCAAATTTAAAAAAGATATTGCAGATTATGAGCTGCCAATATTAACAAAGATATTGCAAATTTGAACTGTCAATCAAATGCTTGAGATATGGTTTCAAAACTGGAAAAGATAGTTAATTGTTATTAAATTACTAGTTCCCCATTTTAGGCTGCACCTCTGAACTGATCAGGAATTGTAAGGTTTAGACTTTAGCATGACTATTACATCTTAAAGTTCTTGCAAAATATTATTTTCTATTCAAATGTTATGTTTTCAAAGTAGGAAGAAGATAATGTAGCACTTGATGTTCATAATCTGGATCAAGAATATGAAACTTGAGAAATATATATTTAGTAAAAGAGTTAACTTAAATTATCATTGATCATATACTATATCTACACAAACTTACACTCACCATTTACATACAAAGAATAAATAATTAGGTATTCTTCGCGACAAAATTACAAGATTGAAGTAACCAAGAAAAAATTTATAGCAGCAGGGATATCAGCTTTTAGTACTGTTATATGAAACTTTACCAATGATTGATACAGGAAAGTTAACAACGTGCCCCTGATTTCCAAAGAGTCCGATTCTTCCAAAGCTTGCAACAGTGCTGTTTATTGTGGCATTAATGTACACTGTCAGAACCTGTTTTTCTCCAGTAGCAATGAAAAAATGTCTAGGCTCCACACTGAGAGAAGCTCCGTAAGGAGCACTCCAACCAACACTATAAGTCTCATTCCCGGCAATGTTGATCACTGTTCTTTGGACCATTCTAGATTGGTTGAGTTTTGCAATTGTGATAGAAGGCAAATTCAGGTCTATCCCCGTTGTCATTGTGGACATACCACAGCTCTGCCCAGTATAATTCAGAACTACTGGTGCAGACCCATTTATGCCGCATAGGAATGACATATAATCATTGTAAGCTGCAATGGACGAAAGAAGAAATTAAAATTTAAAATATATAGATATAAGGAAAGAGGGTTTAAAAGATTCGGGAGAATGCAGAAGTCGTATCTTTCTTTTTCAAATTTGTCTGTGTAAGATGTTCTAAGGTTTTTATTGTGTGAATGATGTACCCTATTTCAGCTGTCCGCAGTATCTTTGAAAGAGACATTGGTCTTTATCTAATAGAAGAGAAACAGTTTTAAGAGCAGAGACTGTTCATCTTAGGTCCTTGAGTCTTTCTTTTTCTATTCTTTTTTTTTCTGGGGAGGGGGGGGGATGTCATAATGTTAGTAACTACTGTCGACAAGGGAATATTAGGGGTCTTTAATCTATTCGATTAAAATCCTAGAAACAAATCTAGCCTATAGGGTGTTGCAAACTTAGATAAATCCTTGCATTCTGAAGCAGAAAGATTACCCAAATCGAAGATAAGACCAGGATTTAGTGCTGCAGTTGCATTCACAAACCCACTCCCCATGTCAAATGGTGTTGCAGGGGACTGGCTCAGATCTGGGTTGGCATAAGTTCGCTGGGCCATTATAGGCCCACCATTTCTGTCGGACAAAGAAGCTGTCGTTGATAATGCCGATGCTATAGCTGACGGACTGAAGCTGGGATATTTCTTCTTGATCAAGGCTGCAAGGCCTGTGACATGAGGAGCAGCCATGCTTGTCCCAGACATCATTGCGAAGTTCTCCCCTACAAAAGTTATAGCATCAATTAGAATAAGTAAAATCATGCTAGATCACTGTTACCCCTTGTGTTCTACAAATGTTCCAAAATTTACAAGCTTCCAGGACCATTTTTGTTTTCTTGTTTTCTACGAGTGTTCAGTTTGGTACTTGTGACATAACATTAAATTTTCAGTTATCTTTTCTTTTCGCCAAGTTGATTATGACTCTCAGAAACATCATAAAATATGTCATATGAGAAGGAAACAAAGTTGGACTGTTTTGAAAACATGCAAGCACGTGACTAGTTTTGTGGAGATGGAGTAAATGGGGACTCGTAACTGGTTTTTAATAGTGCCTGTCTCAAGCTTACCTAAAAATTCAACTGAGTCGGTGCCACCAGAACTCCAGCCAGCCCAGATAAAATTTCCTGGTGCAACCAGATTAGGTTTTAGTATGTCAGCATCATCAAGGAAACTGTCTTCTGGATCTGGTCCTCTAGCAGAATAATACATGATTTTTGGAGCAGAACTGCTGAAATTTGCTGTCACTCCACCTGTAATGCGTGCAACTGCTCCAAATTTAACAATTTGATTTGTATCCCCATCTCTTTTTAAGGATGAATTATAGTATCGAAGTAAGATCTGCCAATAAAATCATGAAATTTTAAGTAAATAGGATAACAAATATGTCCACTAAATTCAAACTAAACTATGGAATTTTCAGAAAAGAAAAGTCTTGAACAGCTGCAAGACTTCAAGAATGAACACTTTAAAAATATATATAAATATATACCAACCTTGGAGTCTTCGGGAGTAGGAATTATTATTCCAGGCAATTCCATTGGTATCGGATTAAGCTGATAGCCGATAACAAATGGATCCATGTAAAAGACAACACCTGTCGCATTGAGGTTTTTTGCCGTTTCTAAAGCTTGTTTGATGGTAGACAGCCCAAGCACAAAACGGATTGAATAGCTACAGATTAAGAGATTCCCGTGGATAAGATCTTGATTCAAACTAGTGGGGTCCTGGCATTCACCCGCATACATATCATCTGCAGCTGTTGTGCCATTTAGAGCATGAATAGCAGAAACCATTGCGTACATTGTATTGTTATCTGTCCCAGCTGAGAAAGGTCAAAAAAAGCACAACACGGTTAATCGCTCACTTCTTTGCAAACATGAGGAATACATTGACAACAAGATGATGTGAAATTGTGAACTAATTGTTATCTTAAGAATAATAATGATGCATGTTAATACCACTCCTGAACAGCGTTCAAAAAAAAAAAGCATTAAGGTGAAATGATGTAAATTTCTAACAATCGTGCTTTGTGAAATTTTGTTTCCAGCATCACACATTGTTGATTATAATCAATTAAAATGTTTACATCTTTAATCTCCTAAATTGTTGCATGCTACATCAACAAAAGAGAAATTGTCTAGCCAATTAGGGAGAAGTATAATCTTACGTGCAAGTCCCACTCCAGCAATGGTAATGTTATTTCCAAGGATAATGGAGTTACTATATACTCTATCATGGGCAGCAGCACCAACGGTGTAGATCCATGGACTGAAAGAAGATATACTCTTAGGCGATGGTCCAGTATTTCCTGCTGCTTGTACAACAAAAACACCAGCTTTTACTGCTGACAGTAACGCCATGTCTATCGGATTAAAAAAAGTTGCGATGCCGGGAGGGCGCCGGTTGGGAGTGATTGACAAGCTTATTATGTCTACTCCATCCTGAGCTGCCTGTGAGTGCAAAAGATGACCTAGTCAAAAGTAATTCATGAACAAGTGAAAAAAATACGGCACATCTGACTCGAGATAACAAGAAATTCTATTAGTTTTTTATTAACTGATAAGTTTATGAAGAAAAACAGCACAAGCTACAGGATTGATAAAAAATTCCTGTGTGGTTTCTTATTAGCTTGTAGCAGCTGTTGAGTTGAGGTTGGAGCCGGTCCACACACCCCCCTCCCCCCCCCCCCCCCCCCCGCGCCCCGCCCCAGGGTATGCCCCTTGAAGATAAAAAAAATTGTTACCATGCAAAATGCCTGCCTTTATAAACTATGAAACTTAGGGAAGAGGGAGAATTAACAAGAGGAGGTAGAACCCCCTCCCTTTCTCTGTTTTATAAAAATTTACTATGCTACATATATAGTATGGTCTTGTGCTCAAGATCATGACAACCTTTAGGTTGTGATATGGTAATTGGCTGATATAGTAGAAGTCTATCATCAACCTGTTTAGACATGAACCATGAATTTGCAAAAACAGATATTTTGCAAAGTGCAAAGAATGCTACAAACAGTACCTGGTCTATGGCAGCAACAACATCTGCAGCAAACCCTCCAAAACTCTTATATAGGGCCTTGTAAATAGCAATGCTAGCAGATAGTAAAAAAAATAGTTAAGGCAATTATTACCAGAATGATGACTTGAGTACCACAAAACAAGGGGAAGGGATGTTTAAGCTCTGACATGTTACAGGTAGAGACAGAAAAAAGAAACCAAAAAGAGTATAGATAGCTTACTGTGAACGAGGAGCCATCCCACTGGCATTGCCAAAGTGATGTCCAGCTACTACCACAGGTATCCCATGGTTCCCAGCTGCAGTGGAAGCTGTGTGCCTGTTATGTAAATACAAATACAGCAGACATTAAATATTTCTACTTAATTTTAGACATTTAACATACTGACGGCTTAATTTCTAATATTAATATCCCAAAGTAATAAAAAACCACAAGTCTGGTTTTCTTGAGTAGTCGGCAAACTGAAGCAGCATATGGTCTCTTCCACTTCGATTAGAATGCACTTGGTGTAATGAATATAAGTTTAGGATATGTACTCCATTCGAGTACTAACAAACACAAAACATTACATAGCAAAATCCTACACATTCAAACAAGTATACGGGCAACAAATTCACCTTTATATGATCATATGCCAGGGACCATACTGCGGGCAAGGACCAAAAGTCAACTAATGGGATTTTTCAATAAATTGATAAATGAACTTCTAATTTACCAATTAATCTCCTATGTACACTATCATATACAGGATGGACAACACCTGTAGACTGGCCATCATTACAGTTTTTTTTTTTTTTTAGATTTTAAGTTTTGAATTAATTATCAGATGTGAATCTCAGTCATGGAAACAAACAAGAATCATTAAAAAACCAAAAAAACTCTTATCAGAAGATAGATCGAGGATCATATAGCAACAATAACTTAATTCAAAAGAATTGCCAATAAAAAAAATTGAAATACTCACGTCCCATGGCCATCACCATCAAAAGGTGATGCATAATCCTGAGTAGCATTGAATATTCCTCGTGTTATAGCAGATGCAGCAAAATGGCGAGCACCAACAAGCTTTCTGTTGCATGAACCAGATGGGAAGTCCTTAGTAACTTCACAAATGCCAGAAAAGCGCTCTGGAACTGGATATGTATTCTCGGAAACATCATCAGAGAAGCTAGGGTGTGTGGGATCAATTCCAGTGTCAATAAACCCTATCACTATTCCTTCTCCGGCAGTATCAAATCCACCCTCCTGGGGCCACGCCCCTTGTGGTAGTCCTAAAAATTGTGGAGTGTGAGTGGTTGCTGTCCTAACTGAGAAATCCAATACAACATTTGCCACTTCTTTCCTATTTGACAGCTTCGCTGCCTTCACATTTTACCAGCATTACAAGATAAATTAGTTGCAAGCACGATAACAATTTAATAGAAAGAAGTGGAATTATTTATCTATCATGAACTGATCATTGTACTATAATGGTGATTAAAATGGAAGCAGTCTGCACAAACAGGTAATACCTGTGGAGGGGTAACCAGAACAGCAAATCCGTTAATCAAATAGCGATAGCTGTAAAGTTTTAGATATTTCTCCCCTTTGAAAACCTTTCTTAATATAGCATCATGAAATCGGGCAATGTTATGACCATGATACCGATCAGTTCCTGAGATATTTCTGTATCAAATAAAATTATTAGGGAAAATAGTGCATACATAAATTCCTAATACTAGCAAGTCAATGTCGAAAATATAAAGAAAAGAAGTGGAAGGTAGAAAATATACAACATCATGAAAGTGAAACATAATAATTGAGAAAGTAAAATATAATAACTAATGATAGGTGATGTTGGAGAAGGCATTTAAAAAGTATAGCACTACAATATTACCTTAGATTAAGTACATGGTAGCGAAAAATGGTTGCAAGGAATCCAAGGATGAAAAATTAAACAACGCTAAAGGGAGTAAAAAAATTAGAAAAATAAATATACATATACTACTAACTATAGTGTAGCATTATGTTAAATTAAACATTAATAACATGAGCTGAAACCCACTAAACAGGAAGCAGCCTAAAGAAAAGAGAACCTTGTTAAAATGGATTGAGGAACACAAACTCTATCTAGCAGGAAATAAATACAACTATGAAGTGTGAACAAATCCACAAAAAAACTTCAGTTTAATAAACATGTATCATATTCAAACAAATTCCCCCAACAGCCTTAACACCAACCAAGGCAATCTACTCGCTGTCAACTACAAAAATATCGCCGTATCTTAATAAACCCAACTGTCTGAATCGAACTGTGATTGCGGAGTTAGATTTTGGACTATATATAACTAAAAGAATCTAGTTAACAATAGTGTGAGCTAACTTTTTGGCAGACTCCTAATTCCGTTTAATCTTCACCATTTAATTTCATCTGTTTGGCTTCCTGAAATCATCTGAAGTCCAATGCTAAAACACCAAGTAATTCCAAAACTGAAGAAACTGAACCTACCAACCTCCATATTAGACCTACGTTGACCAAACCATAACCATATAGCTGACAAGACAAATGTAAACTCTGGAAACATAGTATGGTCAAATTGTAAGTTTCTTTTTTATTACTATCAGATACTCCATGAACATTCATTAATTTTTCATTCTACCTCTCTTCTTTTAGCCAATTATATTTTTTTGTTACACATATATATTGAATTTTCCTCAAATCTAGCCACTCGGTCCAAAATAAGGAGGTGCTCATCATTAGAAATTATAAGCCAAAATCACACAACTGAAACATTCAAGAGTACCCCGAATATCACTATTCACTGGCAAGAAGTCAGTTATCCATTCTACGAGTCCAAAATAAGGAGGTGCTCATCATTAGAAATTATAAGCCAAAATCACACAACTGAAACATTCAAGAGTACCCGAATATCACTATTCACTGGCAAGAAGTCAGTTATCCATTCTACGAGTCAGCAATAAAGACAAGGCTTTTCCTAAGAAAGTACAGAACCTCAACTTAAATGAGAAGATTCTAATTCAACTACAGCTAAATCAACAGTATCACACACATTATACAAAAAGCCAACATCCAAAAGAGAGAAAATACAATAAAATGCAGAATAATTCATGTCGCAAATGATAACAAATCATTTAACCACAGTTGCTCAAGTACATACTCAACCAATCAAGTTAACCACAAAATTTGAAAATAAAATATAAAAAAAAAAAAAAACAAATCATACCTTGGCAATGGCTTATCCAATCTGTTCTTATTTTTAGAACTACTTGGTGTATGTTGCTTATTCTTGACTACCAATTCCTCATTGTAATGAAGTACCACAGGAGCTTGCTTCAGTGTCACGATATACACAGCACTAACATTTGCATAATCATCATCCTGACAGTAAGTCCATCCCACTGACAACCCTAACAAAATCACCACCATTATCTGTACACCATAAAACCCCTCCATTTTCAAGAAAATAATTCAAACCCCAAACCCAAAATTCCCCAAAAAAAAAAAAATCAAGATTTCCCCATTTTCAAGATTTCTTAAATTCCCACAAACATTTTAACTAAATTTATCAAGCAATATAAAAATGCATTAGACCTCCATAAATTTAGAGCTAAAATGGGTGCAAAACAAGCACTTAACTCAGCAAACTTAGAGGAATAAAAGAAATAAAAGACACCCTTTTGTTTACTATATTATTTACTAGGACTATCAATATAACAAGCAACTAAGCAAGAATGAAGGGTGTATATCAATGTGTGTGTAAAATGTAAGTATATAGCTGGAGAATGAAGAAAGAAAGTGAAGCAAATGCAACTTTTTCTCGGGTGGTGTGCACATGAACGTTTAGAATAATAGGAAAAAAGGGTTAAGAAATCATAACGTTAGGCTTTTGGCACTACACTGTTATTCTTGACTGTTGTGTAAGTATTTGTACTTCAGTGTGTGTATTAAAGTGTATTGTTCTTGTTGTTTGTTATGTTAAACTTGCAATAAAATAGATACAGAATAAAAGCCAGTCATGTTGTTATGTCCGAATGTGGGTAATGTACTAGTGTGTTACATACACATAAATCTTATCTTCGATCTTAGTGGTGGAGTAGGTGTAGTACATTAAAATTTATTTAAATATAAATTTAAATACTTTTAAAAATTGAATAAATTACGGTGAGGTTAAAAATATCCATCATATTCGCATTTTTTTATATCCGTTAATATAATATTTCATTTCGTTTTTCGATTGATTCAGTTAAATATCTACGTTATATTATGTGAATGTGATTCGGAATTTGATTAATAAAAATTGTATTCTGGTCATGTAAATGTGATTCGGAAATTCGCTTGATATGAATTGTATGATCACAAAATTGTATGTTTGTTAAGAATATATATTCCTGTTTAACAATTTTTAATAATCTTTTAAGAAAATGTTAGAAATGCGTATATACATTTTTTTTTTTGCTAAACAAAATGCGTATATACATTGTTGGATAATAATTAGAACGTTGAGAAAAGCATGATAAAGGGGAAATTGAGAAGGGCCGAAAGAGGTTAAAACGGCCCCATCATCATTTTGTCATATCTGTGACTCTGTTTCACGGGCCTCATTACTCCATCAAACTTATGCATCAAAAGCTAATATTATAAATTACATTTTAATTTCATTACTTTAAAATTTATAAAATTTATTACTGCAAAATTATTAATTTCACTTTGCAAAGATAATTTTTCTATATTTGTGGTTATGATTGCTACTGGCAAGTCGTGCGGTTCAAACCGATCCGCTCGGGATCGGCCCGGTTAAAAAACCGGTTTTACTCGCCCCGCTAGTGAACCAACCCGACCCAGCACGAAATGCTAAGAAATCCAATCCAAATACGGGTTCAGAAACGAAAAACCGGGATCGGAATCGGCCCGGCCCGAAACCGGCCCGCACGGATGAACCATCCCGCTCGGAACACATTATTGCAGTGATTCTTGTCTCTTGATGTGATGTTTTAGTAGTTTTCTTTTGCATGTTTTTAATATTACACAATATTTGTACAGACAATATGCCTACTACTCCATTTTTGACGGGAGATATTTTTATAACACGAACCGGCCCGGCACGAATGCTTTTCATGCGGTTATTTATGATATTTTTATTTAATTTATATAAATAGTGGATAATTTATTTAATTTATATTATATAATTGTATGTTAATGCGGTGTGTTCCGTTTTTTTAGAGAGGAGTCCTCTCAAATTATTTGTAAAATATTTTTAATTAATAAAATTTATATGAGTTACCGTCCTCTTTTAACTACATTTACAAAATTAAAATTAAGCTAAAGAAATAATAAAAATAAAGTAGTTAAAAAAAATCCCGCATAAACCGCACGTGCCGGGCACGAATTCACTGATCCTGAACCGAGACCAACCCGAACCCAACCAGCTTATATACAAGCCGAATACGAATTGACCAACCGTGAACAGGGACGTGCAAAGCCCAGCCCGGCTCGCACGGCCCGCACGGTTGGCCACTTATGTTTCGAAAGTTATGCAGATGTTTTATATTGACCTGCAAATCCTGAAAAGAAAATTTGCAAGGTAAGATTAATTAACACACAGAAAAAAAATAAGAAAAAAAAATTAGTTAATATATTACTACTCACTAACTGAGTGGGCAATTTATTTTTGGCCCAGCAATCATGTGAAACACTACCATGTGTGGCAGCAAATATAGCAAAATCAGGGACTAAGAGCACCTGCAATGGAGTCCCGTTTGGTGCTTTGAGACTCGTGAAAAGGACTTGGCCAACAATTGAAGCGTTGGAGGAGGGTAGGGAAAATGGGACAGTCCCACCGTCCCGGGCTTGACCCACTTCAACCTTCTTTATATTTTATATTTTAACAATACATCAAACTTGCTTTTTATATCTTATAGCAAACATAAGATATCATTAAAATAATATATTACTTTAACAAATGGACTAGTTAATGTCAAAAGTGGGACTTGTCATTGGAGTAGTTTGCCCGTTTACCATTTTTTGCTTACATGTCAAATAGTTGAGATTAAAATATATGGAAAGTGGGACTATGCACTGGAGGTGCTCTAACTACAAAACCATCATTGAAATTGTATGGTCATCTTTTTCATGTTTTTAAAAGTAAAAGAACGCATATGCGAGAGAATTATCAAAATGAATTATTTATAAAAATTTGGTCTTCACTTATTTTCAAATATGAATAATCGTCTATCGTATCAGTTTTCTAAATTTTATAAAAAAAATACTATATTTCATCTATCGTATTACAAATAACATGATACAAGTCGATAAAGCCGCGCTTCGCGGCGGCGTTACAATATTTTTTAAAAAAAAATCAATATATTTACGTTATATTATAATACTAACATTAAATTTTAATAATTAAATAGTCTTCTCTAATGAATCGATTTCTTGTTAAACACAATTCTTTCGATTGAGCCGCTCTTTCGTTAAAACTGAAATCCCAACTTTAACATATATTATAAAGACTTATATAAAAAAATTTATCCATAAAATCGAACCGTAAAAATAAAAAAAAAATTATGACATCAGTATCAAATTCTAATAGCTAATACAATCTTTTCTAGAGAGCCGTCTTCCCGTTAAATACATTTTGAGTCGCTCTTATTTGGAACCAAAATTCTAACTTCATTATATAAAGAGAGTAAATTCCAATTTTTATATTATTTAAACTTTCTAATATTTTGGAGTTTTAAAAGATGAAAACATTTTATATTTTCTGTATATAATAAATATTCCTGTATTTATTTACAACTTTCGTATGAGAATGTCTTTCTATTATGTTAACATATCAAAAACAATACGAAGACTTTTCGTGACGGGAATAATATTAAATTTATGGATATATTTTTCTAATGCAAGTATAATTAACTTCTATAAAAAAGTTAAAATAAAGGTTTATAGGAAGAAAAGATACATAGTTTTAAAAAAAATTGTATAAAACGTCTCCACCGTCCTCGTATTCTACTTCCAATAAAACATTTTATTTTATGTATTCCTAATATATTCAAACATCTTTTATACGGTCTTCTATAATGAACCGTTTTCTCATTAAACACGGTTATTACTATTGGTCCGCTCTCTCGTTAAGACCAAAAACCTAACTTTTACATATATCACTTGTATGACAATGTTTATCCATAAAAGCCAAATTCTAAAAATAAAAAGAAATTTATAACATCAATATGACATTTTAATAGCTAATACAATCTTTTATAGTGAGCCGTCTTCCCATTAAAAACGTTTCGATCCGCTCTCGTTTGAGATCGAAATTCCAACTTCATTACATATTATTGATGATGCTTATCTTACACAAAAAAAAATTTCCTTAAAATCAAAACCTAAAAAATAGAGTGAATCCAATTTATACTTTCTCTAGACTTTCTAAAATTTATGGAGTTTTAGAAAATGAAAACAGATCTTATTTTCTCTTTCTATTAAAGATACTTCTGTATTTATTTGGGATTCCTGCATGAGAATGTTCTTTTATTATGTTAACAAATCAATTTTTTTTCTTTTTAAATACGATGATTTTTTTTATGACAATAGTATTTGGATTTATGAATATATTTCCTGTCGGTTTGTTAACATTTCAAAATAGGGTGTTTGACACGCATTTTAAGGTGGAATTTAATTATAGTTTCATAATTTATTTTTGAAATTTTCTCTTTTTTTGTCTAAAGTAGAACAATCCTATTTTTATACAAAAAATAGTATTTATTTTTTTTATGACAATAGTATTGGATTTATGAATAAATTTTCCCATAATTAACTAATATAAAAAGTATAATTTAAGAAGATCGTACTTTCTATAAAATATTTAATTATATGTCTGCTTCATATATTCAAACACCTATTTTACTTCTAATAGAACTTTTATTTATACGTTTTTTCTATAAAATTGAACTCCTATTCTACTTCTAATAGAACTTTTAATCATATGCCTTACAAATACTTATTCTACTTTCAATAGAATTTCTAATCATATAATTTAAGAAGATCGTACTTTCTATAAAATATTTAATTATATGTCCGTTCTATATATTCAAATACCCATTCTACTTCTAATAGAACTTTTATTTATATGTTTTTTCTATAAATTCGAACTTTTATTCTTTATAAATTCGAACTCCTATTCTACTTCCAATAGAACTTTTAATCTTTTAATCATATGCCATATAAAATTATAAATACTTATTATACTTCCAATAGAACTTCTAATCATATGTCTTCTCTATAAATTCGAACTCTTCTTCCCTATAAATTCGAACACCTATTCTACTTCTAATATGTTAAATAATATTTTTTATATTTATTAGTGTTTAAACTTCAAAAATTCTAGAAAATTAGAAAATTAGAAAAATAGATTGAGACGATCTTAGAGCGCCACCTAAACTCCCGCGTACCCTCCTTTATATATATATATTGATGATTTTATCCATCATATCTAATACTTTACATGAAACACAAACTGTATTATATAAAACATGAAATACCGTATCATCTATAATATGATACACGAAACATTATAATTTATAACACACCATTTTCAGTAATACTAAACACTAAATGTCGTATTTGCCGACATTTAGCACCATTCATCTTCAAAATGATTCATTTTGGACCATCACCTATATGCATACAAATATTGAATAAAATGAAATGAAGTGAGATGAAATATATTTATGTTCCTTATACTTTTTAAGTTTAAATAATATAATTTAAAATCAGTTTTTACATCTTACCAAGTTGAAAGAAAAACAAAGCACTAAATGTTGAATCATATATTTGAGTAAAAAATAATTATATTCAGGAAAGTATATTGGTATATTCCATGATTGTGATTTTGATTTTTTTTTAATTGATACCATTTTTTTATTGGTTTTTTCAAATCCTACCGATTGTACCATTAAGAATCCTTTAATTATATATTAACAATAAAAAAAAGGCTAAAAATTAACCGTTTGAAGATGAAGGTACTAAGTGCCCGTTTGGCTCAGCTTCTTTTATGGGCTTATGGACTTATTTTCGGGTAAAAATTTTATATTTTGATAATCTTTTTTTATACAAGTATTTAATGTATATTTGAGATTCAATAAGTTGCAAAAATAAGTTAGAAAATAAGTTGCAAAGTTAGGAATCTCTAACTTTGTCTTAAAATAAGTTGACTTATTTTGGAAAAAAGTTCCCCCAAACACCCTCTAAGTTGCTTGTTGCTTGTTGCTTGAGGATCTCAAGAGAAAAAGAAAACATCAAAATGAATTTATTTTAATTTTTATTTTAAAACATTTAATGATAATTAAGGAATTATCTTCTTTGAATATATGACTAACAAATCAAATATTTAGATGCATCATGAGAAGCAATGTTCTAAAAAGCGCAAATCGGTTCTAAGCGGTGAGATGAGCTTCTACCACTTAAGCGGTTAAGCGGACGCTTAAACGGAATTTTAAGCAGGTCATTAAGCGGATTAATAAAATATATTAAAAATTTTAAATATAATATTATTATTGTAAAATTAAAATTATGCAATAATTAAGTGCTAAGAATTTAAACATAAATTGTTCTTAATTAAAAAAGGTATTTTTAATATTACCTTACAATTATAATCATATTATAATAAATATAAATATTGTAAAAATTAAAAAATTAGCAAGTCAACACCATTTTGATCGCTTAATCCGCTTAATGACCGCTTAATTCGCTTAATGACCGTTTAATCCGCTTAATAGACCGCATAATCTTCAAAAATGCTTAATCACCCGATTAGTATAAAATCGAAGCGTTTTGGTGTCCGATTCCGATTAGACGGTCGCTTAATGTGCTTTTTACAACACTGATGAGAAGTAAAAAATATGAGATGATATTATTCTGAAAAGTTAATACCATTATGATATCATTAATAATATCCCAATTATGTTTCACAATAAAAAGGTCAAGGTCACGATCAAAATAGTAATCAAAGATAGAAGAACAATTCACCATCAAAATAGTAATCAAAGATAGAAGATCGATGACTAACAGAAATTTTAATGATTTGGATTTAATAGTATTGTTGAAACCAATTTTCGTCAATGACTTAGCTCCAAAATTAGATTTATAATCGGGTATTCGGATAGAGATAGTAAGAAGGGTTTTAAGAAAATAATTAGGGTTTAGATATTTGGGACTGCTCTTGAGAGTTTGTGATCGAGTGTGTGGTTTTCTGATCCCTTCTCAAGGTGCCTACGTATCCTTTTATAAGGAATCAAGCCCACGTAGTTCTTTTTCGTATTGATCTTTGTTTAGACCCATTCTCCTATTCTTTAGGAGCAAGTTACCTATTCATGGTAAGTTCCTCATATATCCGATCCATAATAATATTAGGTTTCTTGTAGTCGAAGACTGATGACATCATTGTTGAACCGCCACAATATCCTAATCGTACTTGTTTAGAGGGTCCAATGGGTCATTAGTCATTGGGCTTAAGAGACGGTCCAATAAACTTCTCCAAAACACAATATCTTAATCATACTTGTTTAGAAAGTCCGATGGGTCATTGGTCATTGGACCTAAGAGTCGGTCCATTGATCGTCGGACACACGGGTCGGTATCAAATATACTTCTAGTATCAACAAGTCCCCAATATTTATCGAAGACATAGACTTCGAAAAATATTATATTGATTGATCTTCAATTCTTATCTTCAACCTACCCTTCGGTAATGCAGCAAACCAACGAGGACAATAATGAACTCGCGTATGGAAGGTGAATAAATGTTGTTGGATTTGATGTAATCAAATCATAGACATAGGTCACTAGTGTTGAATTCGGAAGCAACTATAGGTCACTAGTGTTGAATCCAACGAGTCTTAGGTTGTAAACAAAACCTTCGATTTTGCATGAGACCAACGGGTCTTTGGTCGTAAACAAAAGCCTTCGGTTTTACATAAGACCAACGGGTCTTTGGCTATAAACAAAAGCCTTCGGTCTTGCATGAAACTAACAGACTTTCAGTTATAAACAACGAAAGCCTTTGATTATGTCGAAAACCAACGAGTCTTCGAGATGATTATTTCCTTCTAGGAAGTGGAGGTAGGCGCTTTGGTATTCTTGTAAATCAATGGGTCATTGGTTCTTGATCAGTTCAACCCATGTGATTAAGTAGTCCCCAATTAATTGCTATAGTTATTGATACTTCGAGTAACTCATTTTTGTATTTGGCATTAGCACATCCAACATGCCGTTGGTTTTAGCTGTTTCTGATGACTAGCATATCCAACAAGTCATTAGTTCTTGCTATTTTCGATTTGAGATCTTACTCCTTTCAATAATAAGAATCATTGTAACCATGTCTTCATCAACTATGCCAAAGACCTTCAAGAAGAAATATCAAAGATGAAGAAGGGCAACGACAAGCCATTGGTTTCATCTGATAAAAATCACTAAACCCATTGGCCTCATCTGATAAGAAGCATTACATGACTAGGCTCTTTAAGTTTCAGGTGCATATCGAAATTGAGCCTTTATCTTGAAATCGATGGAGATAATTTTCTTCATATAGTCCGTAGGTACACGTTTAGTCTTGTTAAGACTTCTTACCTATCTTGTATTGTTTGGCCAAACCATCATAGCATAAATCACAATTTTTCGGTTCAACTTCTGCATCCAATCCTCAAAAGTCCATACAAGTACCCTTGGTTCAGATTGTGCAGCGATGAGATATACTCTGTGATCTATAAAATGTTAAATCTAAAAAACTGTAGATCACCACTTTCTCATCTCTCAACATTAAAAGTTGGTGGGTGGACCGTCATAGCTTCGCACTGAAGCTTATATTCGGCCCTATATCTCCTTCCCCCCAAAGTGATGCAGTACTTCTATTTTGAAGTGGTGTATCACTAGTCTGGGACCGAAGATTCTCTTGTCCCCAAGTGAGTGTCGACAAATCAAAGTTGGGACAATGAATTGATATTTGCCCCCAATTGATTGCCGATGGGTCACGAGTCTTGTGAGTGTCGATAGATCATAAGTCGGGACTTATCAAATTTTTGTCCCTAGTTGATTGTCGATAGGTCACAAGTTTAGGATTAGATCAGTTTGATGCCCCCCAAGTGTTTGACGATTGGTCACTTATTCGGGAGTCCATCGAATTTGTTGCCCCCAGTGACCATCGGTGAACACTTGTTTGGGTTGGATAAATTTTTCAGTCCCCAATGGCTTGCCAATAATAATAAAGTTAAGCCACTAAGTTCTATCATAATAATAAAAATCACACATGCACAATAACATATATGAAAAAAAAATTAAAATTTTACTGATATATAACACATAGCATGCTTAGCACATATCACATAACAAAATGGAAATCCTAATAAATACTCAAATAAATATCCTACTAAGATAAATAGAATATTGGTTCATCAACATCATTTTATTTAAGCTTATCTGATGTTGACGATGATGATGAATTACTCGTTTGTGTTGAGCAACATGAAAACAATCTCGTCCCCATTATTTTTCCTCTCCGTTGATCAATCTTTTGGGCTTCCCGTGCCAAGGGCTTCTTCTCTTCGACGTATGTTTTCTGCCCTGGTGTACATGTCGTTCAAGCTTGAAAGTGGAAAATCAAATAGCGATTTCAACAACTTTCTGCTTCTCTTGTTGTCCAAGCCACTGTAGAAGAATCCCATAGCTTGATTCTCATCCAACGATGACACCTTCTCACATTCATGCTTGTAACGCTTCATATAAGATGATAAAGACTCATCATATCTTTGTTTCACATTATTAAGAGAAGCTGTCATCTGGCCGATCCTTCTATTGTAGTCATAGTGCTTCAAGAACTTAGACCTTAGTTGTTCATAGGAATAGATTGAATTAGGGAGGAGAGTCCGGTACCATCCTTGCGCTCCATCTTTCAAGTAAACTTCGAACATGTTACACATGGTAATTTCATCATGGCCAGCACACTTCATATGTCTTTCATATTGGGTGACATGCTCATAAGGATCAGTTTTTCCATTGTAATAAGTCATCTTTGGAATAGCATGACCAACCCTTGGAACATAGTCTCTGATATTTTTGATCAATGGTGATTTTGTTGAGTAGTCTTCGTTTCCTCCTCGCAACTTTCTTTCCAACTTTTCCAATTGCTCTCGTAAAAGGGTTGCTTCATCAGATTGGTTGTTATTATAGCTTCTACCATCAGCATCATATCCATTCCTTTGGTAATCATCATGCCAACGATGAAAATCATCATCATCATCGTCCCCATTGCCACCATTATAGTTATTTCCACGACCACCGCCATTATTGCCCCCGTTATTTCCATGACCTCCACCATTATTATTTTCATAGTATCTTCCAAACCTGTTTCCATGTCCATTACCATTAGGTGGGGTTTGTCTTTGTTGATATCCATCCCTTGATCGAGATCTTCTTCTTCTTGGTGATCGATCCCTTGAAGGTGATCGTCGATGAGGTAATCGACCATGTGGGGATGTTCTTCCGTCAAGGTCTTGATTAAGGCGACGACGTTCATTAGCAAGTTCTCTTTCACGATCATCAAGTTCTCTTAACCTCCTACGATTCTCTTCGTCACGAAGTCTCCTAGCCTCATTCATCCTTTCAAGTGATTGGTCATGATGTATGTCGCTCAACACTCGATCAAATTCATATCCCGTACCTCGATTGCTAAGAGGATATTTCTTGCATCTCTAATAGGGAGTTGTTCACCTTGTTGACGATGCCCATCATCGGAAGCTCTGTTCAGAAGAATTGCACGACCATCGTTGTCAACGACGATTCGGGTGATGGTAGATCTGACATGTTGAGACGTCTCGCCGACAGTAAAGTTGTCGAATGGATTATAGGTGCGACGATGAGTTTGACTGGATGTTTGACGAGCCATTGGTGATTGCTTTCGGATGGTGTGGACGAAGGTCGTTTTCCAGAAAATATGAATGCTTGATACTTTTGATATAGTTTTAACGGTGACTGATGAATCTTCCTCTCTTTTCTCTAAACGATTCCCACAGACGGCGCCAAATGTTGAAACCAATTTTCGTCAATGACTTAGCTCCAAAATTAGATTTATAATCGGGTATTCGGATAGATATAGTAAGAAGGGTTTTGAGAAAATAATTAGGGTTTAGATATTTGGGACTTCTCTTGAGAATTTGTGATCGAGTGTGTGGTTTTCTAATCCCTTCTCAAGGTGCCTACGTATCCTTTTATAAGGAATCAAACCCACGTAGTTCTTTTTCGTATTGATCTTTGTTTAGACCCATTCTCCTATTCTTTAGGAGCAAGTTACCTATTCATGGTAAGTTCCTCATATATCCGATCCATAATAATATTAGGTTTCTTGTAGTCGAAGACTGATGACATCATTGTTGAACCGCCACAATATCCTAATCATACTTGTTTAGAGGGTCCAATGGGCCATTAGTCATTGGGCTCAAGAGACGGTCCAATAAACTTCTCCAAAACACAATATCTTAATCATACTTGTTTAGAAAGTCCGATGGGTCATTGGTCATTGGGCCTAAGAGTCGGTCCATTGATCGTCGGACACACGGGTCGGTATCAAATATACTTCCAGTATCAACAAGTATTATATTGTTTAGCTTAAAATTTGTGAGAAGCGATATTTTGTAATTTATATTTATACTAGCTTATAACCCGTGGAATGCACGGGTTTATTATATTATATTATAAATTTTATTTAATATTATAATTATGTTTTTTATAATTATTATTTTAATAATATTTAATATAATTTAATATACTCATGTTTAAAAATTATATTAATGTTTCCTTATTATAAACCATGTATACGATTTTTAATATATTTTATTAATAATTGAGAAATATGATGTGATATTTTCGGGTATATATTAATGATTGTAAGATTTGTTGTAAATTAAAAAGGTAATGTGTTTTAATTATAAAGGAAATATTAATGATGGAAATATATGATACGCTTGATGTTTTTATGTGTTTATAAAAAGGTAATATGTTCAACTAAAAGTAAATGTGAAAAAGGTAATCGATTAATTATCATTAATTTAGATTTGTTTTAAATTGAAAAGGTAATGTGTTTTAATTTGAAAGAAAATATTAATGATCGAAAGATATGATACGATTGATGTTTTTAGGTGTTTATAAAAGGTAATATGTTCAACTAAAAGTAAATGTGAAAAATGCAATCAACTAATTACCATTAATTTTATTATATTAATGTGAAAAAGGCAATCGACTAATTACCATTAATTTTATTATCTTAATCGACTAATTATCATTAATTATAACGTTATTAATGATCGAAAGATATGATACGATTGATGTTTTTAGGTGTTTATAAAAGATAATATGTTCAACTAAAAGTAAATGTGAAAAGGGCAATCGACTAATTACCATTGATTTTATTATATTAATGTGAAAAAGGCAATCGACCATTAATTTTATGGGTTAACGCCCTTTCTACCCAAAATTTGGGTTTCTCTCACCAAAATGCCCAGATTCGCGAAGCACTGCCCTAAATACCCACGGGATACGCCTCTGGGATAGGAGTATCCGTGGATACGCCTATGGGGTAGGAGTATCAAGAGGTTATGTTGCTGAGGCGCGTGATTTTTTTTTCACATACGCCTTCTGAACCCACGTATCCCATGATACGCATGATAAAACAACGCATCTTACGTCATAGATGACGTAAGATACGCCGTTTCATCATGCGTATCTGTAGATGCGCGAGATGAACCAGCGTATCCATCGTCTTCTCCGTCTGCCCAGAGAGCTGCCGACGAGGCGATTCCGGTTTCAAATTTCGATCTCATCTACCGTCCACATCCATGACCTCCCCATCACATACAATATACCAATCGAATCGGGCTTCGATTCTCTACATTCCTATACTAATTTTATACCAGTTATTTTGCTGTAAATCAAACGCCCAAATCGGCGATTCAAACAACCTTTGAACTCCGACGAGCTTCGTATCGCCCCTGCGGGGCCGGAGCTGATAAACGGAGTTCGGGAAGATGATGTACACGACGTTGTGGTCATTTTGACGTTGATTAGTCGTGTGTAAATTGCTTGGATAGTGAGTTCGAATGGAATGGCCTGAATTGTGTAAGTCGCCGTTGAGGAGCACTGGTTTGTCCGGCGAAGAAAATGTGTTTTCTGGCGTGCTACAGTGTTTCGGATACGCCTGTGCAAACGGCGTATCCCGTGGGTATTTTGGACGGTATTTTCAGATCTGGGTATTTTGGGAAGTGGGTAGGGGAAAATTAGGCATTTTGGGCATTCTTTCTAATTTTATTATCTTAATCGACTAATTATCATTAATTATAACGTGTTTTAATTGAAAAGAAAATATGAATGACGGAAAGATATGATACGATCGATGTTTTTATGTGTTTATAAAAGGTATTATCTCGACTAATTACCATTAATTATATTATATTGTTATTTATTTTAGGTGTATTTATGTTTCTTTAAATAAGTAAATTCACTTAGTACCAAAAAATAGGCACAAACTTTCAATATTTCGGAATTTATATAATAGTATAGATTCAATATTTTTTCTTGAATAATATTTTTATTATTTTAACCTTGAAAAAAAATGTTTAAAATTAATTGTATAAATATTAAATTTCAGCATGTAGTTGAACTTTCAAATCCTAAATCTTTATTGGTACATGGAGCAAAATAATATTGTAAATGTTAAATTTTAATAAATTTTGTATGAAATTCAAATTATTTGACTTCTGATACACAACTTACGTGTAATTGCCCGATTACATGATACAATCGTATTAACTTGTTACAACTTACATTGTGTAGAAGTATGAATATATTCAAAAAAAATTACTCCCTCTGTGCCTTTAAACTTTTCCCCTTTCAAATGTCGGTCTTGTTCATAACAAGAGACAAATTACTAATTTATGTATAATCTATAAATCTAAATATAGTCATGAGTGATCTTGTTGGATTCGTATTTATGAGTACTTTAATACAATGAAGTTTTTATATTTAGTACTAATACGAAATTAAAGATATTAACGATTAAAAATGTGCGTTGGCAAACGTGTACAAGAGAAATGGGAAGAGTTTTATGGGACGGAGGGAATACCTTTTTCGGAAAGAAAAATTAGTTAATGTTTTAACTGAAAAACATTACAAAAAAAAAAATTTATAGAATAGATATTGTAATATAATGCAAGCCAAGCAGCTCACAAAGAATGTTACTCCCTCCGTCCCTTAAAACTCTTCTCATTTCTCTTGGATACGTTTGCCAACGCACACTTTTATTTGTTAATATCTTTAATTTCGTATTAGTATTGAATATAAAAACTTCACTGTATTAAAGTACTCATAAACACGAATCCAACAAGATCACTCATGACTATATTTTGTTTTATAGATTAGACGTAAATTAGTAATTTATCTCTTGTTATGAACAGTCCCGACATTCTAAACGAGAAGAAAATTAAGGGACAGAGGGAGTATTTGTTGTAGAAGACCACAAACACGGGTCATAGGGCCTGTTTGAGAAATCTTATTTTTCAAAAATAAGTTACTTATTTTGGAAAAAAGTTAGGAAATGTGTACTTTTTTCTGAAGTAAGTAACTTATTTTTGCAAGATAACGAATATTTTTTTTTTTTTTTTTGAAGAAAAGAGGATATTTCATAACTCAAATAGCATCATACAAGACTGAATCCAACACAAAACGTGGAGGAATCCAAAAACTCACAGAAGAGTTTAGCTCACAAGGGATACGAGCCACATTATGGGATCAAGATAACGAATATTAAACTCCCATTACACATTTTTCTCTAAAAAAATTTATGTAAATACAATTTTTTTTCCGAAATAAGTAAATTATAAGTTAATCGCTAGCTTTACCAAACGGGCACTATACTCATACAAAATGGGTGGGCCTTGTATAATTTATCTAATCCCAGTGAGCCACTTTCTTACAAAATGGGTGGGCCTTGCATAATTTATCTAATCCCAATGGGCCATTTTGTCATTTTAGAAGAGAGCCGTTGCGGAAACCTGATTTCACAAAAATAAAAATCAAACCGCAGTATCACTTTCACTTGGATTTTGAATCATCACATTCTTGGCTGTATATATATATTTTTTGTACTAAATAATTTGATACAATCCTTGGAGCAGAAAAGACAGTAAGTAAAAACCAAGCAAGTGAGGTGGCAGGTGTGGGGCAGAATCATATGATTAGCAAGAGGGAGCTGGCATTCGATGCTGAGGTGGACAATGACCATGACAGAGAATGTGAGGGATTCGAGGTGGATACTACGGGCGCATCATTCTGTTAGACGTTGGGGACCACTAGTAGTACCACCTGCATTTCATTTCCATCTTGTGGTCTAGCAAATACTTCAGGCTTCTTTGATCTGTTCTTATGATGAAAGTCTGTACAGATAAATAGTGTTGCCATTTTTTGACAGCAAAGACAATGGCTAGCAACTCTCTCTCATAGGCAGATAACATGGAATTTCTCTCAGAGAATGCCTTACTAATGTAAGCTATGGGGTGTGAATTCTGCATCAATACAGCTCCCATGCTAGTGCCCGAGGCATCAGTCTCAACACAGAAGGGTTCCTCAAAATTAGGAAGAGCTAGGACAGGAAGATTGACCATCTTTCTCTTAAGTAAATCAAATGCCCCTTGAGCCTCTTCTGACCATACAAACGAATCTTTCTTCAGTAGGTTGGTTAAAGGTCTACAAGTTTGACCATACCCCTGGATGAATCTCCTATAGTACCCTGTAAGCCCCAAAAACCCCCTCAACTGCTTGACATTCTTTGGAACTGGCCATTCAACTACAGCTTTAATTTTATCATCCTCTGTTTGCACCCCTTCCTTCGAAATGACATAACCCAAGTAATGGATCTCTTTTACTCCAAAAGAACACTTTTTATAATTTGCATGTAGAGAGTTGACTTCCATCAGTTGTAGTACCACTTCCAAGTGCTGCACATGGGTTTCCAGGCCTGGGCTGTATATTAGTATGTCATCAAAGAAAACAAGCACCCCTTTTCTGAGCAATGGTTGAAATACATGGTTCATAAGTGCTTGGAAAGTGGAGGGAGCATTAGTGAGGCCAAACGGCATCACTAGGTACTCAAAATGCCCAAAGTGAGTTTTGAACGCTGTCTTATGAATTTCCTGTGGATCCATTCTTATCTGGTGATAACCAGATTTTAAATCTATTTTCGAGAAATATTCAGTGCCATGTAATTCATCTAACAGCTCCTCGATGATGGGTATGGGAAATTTATCCTTCACAGTGGCTTTGTTTAAACTTCTATAATCCACGCACATTCGCCACCCCCCATCCTTCTTTTTCACTAGCACAACAGGTGCAGCAAATGGGCTGTTGCTAGGTCTGATCACCCCTTGATCCAGTAATTCCTTCACCATCTCTTCGATTATATTCTTCTGGAGTGTAGGATACCGGTAGGCCCTTAAATTGACAGCATCAGTGCCTTCCTTTAGAGGAATCTTGTGATCAAAATAGGGTCTAGCTGGTGGTAATCCTTTAATTTCCTGAAAAACACTTTTGTGTTCTTGCAACACCTTGTGAATTTCAGGCTCCACTATATCTGCAATGGCCTCCACTGACTTTAACTGAGGTGAAAACTCCACCCCTACTGGAATTAATTGCAGCATGGAGAGTTCCCCCGTAGTCTGCATCACCTTTTCCAGTTTTTGAGATTGAATGTTCTTCCATTTCTTATCTTGTATGCCCCTCAATTTTAATTTCTGGCCTTGGTAGGTGAACTGCATAGTAAGTTTAGCAAAATCCCACAGTACTGGGCCAAGCTGGGAGAACCAATGAATACCAAGGACTAAATCACTTCCACTAAGGGGCAACAGTAAAACATCTGCCGTGAACTCCACCCCTTGCATTCTCCACTTGAAGGCCTTTATGATTTTATTACAAACCAACTGTCCCCCATCAGCAACCTTTACCCCCATAGGTGTGATTTCTTCTACTTTACAATCTAACCTTAGAGCCTTGTTGGTGTCAATAAAATTGTGGGTACTACCACTGTCTAGTAACAACTGTAAAGACTTCTTACCATGGTGCCCAGTTACCCTCATTGTCTGGTATGTAGATACTCCATCTATAGCTTGCAAAGATATTTGAGCACACTGGTGATCTGCATTCTCAAGGTCTCCTACTACTGGCTCCATCTCCTCCTCACATCCTTCTTCCTCCTCTACTTCCAGGTGAAAAAGCTGAGGTTTCTTGCCCTTACATTTATGCCCAGGTGTGTATTTATCATCACACCAAAAACATAGGTTTTTGGACCTTTTCTCATTGAATTCTGCAGGGGTGAGTGTTTTTCTGGTAGTATTCTGTATAGGGTTGGCCAGAGGGGTTGTTTTAGTCATTTGGGGTTTGGAGGGTGTGTTATAAGGCTTCACACCAGAGGGTGTAGGTAAAATAGGTGGTTTACCACCAGGTTTGCTTTTCTTAGCTTTGATTGCTGCCTCTTGTAGCTTGGCTAAACAGAGGGCCTGTTGAATGGATTTAGGGGTAAACATCCTCACAGCCAACTGCACCTCATCCTCTAAACCCCCCAGATAGCAGCTAAGTAAGTATTCTTCTGGCAAGTTCAACCTGCTTGTCAATGCATCAAAAGTATCGTGATACTCCTGCACAGACCCATCCTGTTTCAAAGCTTTTAGATCTGCCATAGGATCATCATAAACGTCTCCAAATCTCACAGTAATGGCTTCTATATATTTATCCCAAGTAGGCATGACATTATTGCACCGTTTTAAGTAAGTTTGATGCCATAACAAGGCTTTTCCTTCTAAATGAATGGCAGCCAACCTCACCTTCTGTGGATCCTTTATCTCATCCAATTGGAAGAACTGATTACACTTATAGATCCAAGACCTCAAATCATTACCATCAAACTTAGGAAACTCTATCTTAGTCATCCTAGAAGAAAAATTAGGAGGTCTCCCTGTAAACCCCTGTACTACATTAGCATCACCACTGTTTCCTTCAAGATTTATAGTTTCAGACCCCTTTCCTTCATTAGATACCAGTTTGGTAACTTGCATCGCTAAACCCATTACCAAGTCATTTAACTCTTTAATAGACTTAGCGTTTTGCTCAATATTCAAATTATTGTTATAGCAAGTTTGTATCAAACGTTGATTGTGAGCATCAAGAAGGGTTTGTAGATTTACCTCGATTCGACGTATATCTGTACGCTCACTCTCTTCATCTGAAGTGGATACTGACCTCGTGTTCCTTCCTTGTGCCATCGTTCCAAGAACCGACTGCTCTGATACCAGTGATATGGTTCTCAATATTTAACACACAAACAAAGAAGACAGTAAACTAAAAGATAGAGGGAACAGCTTGATCTTTATTAAGATGGAAACTGTTCTGTTACTCCCAGAGAATTAACCAACAAGAAGGGTAATTCTGAAGAATGTAACTTAAGATACCAACGTATCCATTGAGAGGTTTTGAGAGTAAAGAAGACAATGTTTAAAAATGCAGATGAGATCCACATTTGGTTTCACGTACTACATATATCCCTCTCTAATGACATAACATTGAAATGTAAATGAAATGAAATGCAGGTGGTACTACTAGTGGTCCCCAACGTCTAACAGAATGATGCGCCCGTAGTATCCACCTCGAATCCCTCACATTCTCTGTCATGGTCATTGTCCACCTCAGCATCGAATGCCAGCTCCCTCTTGCTAATCATATGATTCTGCCCCACACCTGCCACCTCACTTGCTTGGTTTTTACTTACTGTCTTTTCTGCTCCAAGGATTGTATCAAGTGATATGGTTCTCAATATTTAACACACAAACAAAGAAGACAGTAAACTAAAAGATAGAGGGAACAGCTTGATCTTTATTAAGATGGAAACTGTTCTGTTACTCCCAGAGAATTAACCAACAGGAAGGGTAATTCTGAAGAATGTAACTTAAGATACCAACGTATCCATTGAGAGGTTTTGAGAGTAAAGAAGACAATGTTTAAAAATGCAGATGAGATCCACATTTGGTTTCACGTACTACATATATCCCTCTCTAATGACATAACATTGAAATGTAAATGAAATGAAATGCAGGTGGTACTACTAGTGGTCCCCAACGTCTAACAGAATGATGCACCCGTAGTATCCACCTCGAATCCCTCACATTCTCTGTCATGGTCATTGTCCACCTCAGCATCGAATGCCAGCTCCCTCTTGCTAATCATATGATTCTGCCCCACACCTGCCACCTCACTTGCTTGGTTTTTACTTACTGTCTTTTCTGCTCCAAGGATTGTATCATAATTCATACACATAACTTTATTAAAACAATTTAAGTCGGCCATCTAATGAATTCTTGTCTCTTACTAATAATTCGACTGAAAATTTAAGAGATAGAAGATAGAAATTAAAAAAAAGACTAAAGAGTGCATAGATTATAATCTGGAAGGCCTAAAAGTTTTATTATATATAAAGCTCATTATATGCTGAAATACACGTGGAATAAAGGCCTGCTCCTAACAATCTATCTTGTATAATGACCATAATATTATTAACTTAATGCATGTATAAAATTTTATACCAAAACCCCTATCATTCCACTTGGTTAGTTTATATAGATGATACCAAAGCTGGACCATAACCATTCGGATGTGACTTTTGCCATCTCCAAGCCACCTGCAAACTTTCTTGGAGATCAGTGTATCTAGCAGTCCAGTTTAGCTCGCGTAAGATTTTTGTTGGGTCTGCCAACACTTCGGCATAGTCACCAGGTCGCCTCTCAAGGAAGTCAACTTTGATAGATACTCCTGTTGCCTTTTTACAAGCCTCAACAAATTCTTTTACTGATCTGCCTGAAAGAGGATGCCCAGATACAAGGTTAAAACCCAATATCACCAGTGTGCTTTTAATAAATACTAGCCTATAACCCGTGCGATGCACGGTTGCTTGTAAATTTTTTAATTATTTTTTATTATTAAAGTTTTAAGTTGTATATATATTTTTATTAATAAAATAATTTATAACTTTATAATCCCATGTATTTAAATATTATTAAAATTATTTATTTTGAATTATTATAGTTGTATTTTGAATTATTATATTTGTGTATGTGGTGCATATTAATATTAATATATATTATTTAGGCTATGTGTGTTTTTTTTTTGAATTTTATTAATAATAGAGATTTAACCAAACCAAAGTGACCAAAAAAAGAGTACAAAAAAAAAAGAGTAACCAAAAAAAGAGTACCAAACCAAATATACCATGTTTTGCTTATAATAGTATAGTATAGAAGTTGTATTTTGAATTATTATATTTGTGTATGTGGTGCATATTAATATTAATACATATTATTTAGGCTATGTGTGTTTTTTTTGAATTTTATTAATAATAGAGATTTAACCAAGCCAAAGAGTGACCAAAAAAAGAGTACAAAAAAAGAGTAACCAAAAAAAGAGTACCAAACCAAATATACCCTATTTTGCTTATAATAGTATAGTATAGATAGATGTGGTGCATATTAATATTAATACATATTATTTAGGCTATGTGTGTTTTTTTTTAATTTTATTAATAATAGAGATTTAACCAAGTCAAAGAGTGACCACAAAAAGAGTACCAAAAAAGAGTAACCAAAAAAAGAGTACCAAACCAAATATACCCTATTTTGCTTATAATAGTATAACCAAAGAGTGACCAAAAAAAGAGTACCAAAAAAAAGAGTAACCAAAAAAAGAGTACCAAACCAAATATACCATGTTTTGTTTATAATAGTATAGTATAGAAGTTGTATTTTGAATTATTATATTTGTGTATGTGGTGCATATTAATATTAATACATATTATTTAGGCTATGTGTGTTTTTTTTGAATTTTATTAATAATAGAGATTTAACCAAGCCAAAGAGTGACCAAAAAAAGAGTACCAAAAAAGAGTAACCAAAAAAAGAGTACCAAACCAAATATACCCTATTTTGCTTATAATAGTATAGTATAGATACATGACAAAGACAAACTACATCATACACATATATAAAATATTTGGGTGTTGCAACGTTATCCCTTCATCATCAGATTTTCAGAGATGTTCGTCCAAAATACCACACAAATCAAAGGGATCTAAATTCTCAGAATGTTTATCCTATCCTTCAGGGGAGAGTGAGATGCACATCTGAGAGATACCTTTTGAAATCTTCATGTGATATGCATACATGAAATTCGTACCTCTTAAATTGCATGTTAATAGGAAAAAAAATACAGATTTGCATGTTGAACATGCCTATTTTCCGAATATGCATATCAAATATCCTTCAACGCATGTTAAAAATGTACAAATCCTCCTTTCACCTCATGCACATGTTAAAATGAATATCCCGTGAGGTCATTCAGGTCATATTCTTGGATTGTGGTTTTTGGATTATTTTGGTTCAAATTGTAGCGTTTTGGGCATTATTTAAATTTAATATTACTGTTATGCTACTAGATAAACAAATGAAAAATGTACCTCGCCCAGTTCCAACATTATAGATTCCTACATTTCCGGGCTTTGCCTTCTCAAGGGCTTTCACATGAGCATCAACCAGATCGGTTACATCAATGTAGTCTCTTATGCAAGTGCCATCAGCAGTCTTATAATCTGTTCCACGAACCTGCATGGAGATGAAGCCAATCAGTGCTGATACAAAGATAATAAACGAGACTTACTCAGTATGTCAGATTTGAGAGCAAGGTCTAAGGAGGTCGAGAAGTATGCAGACCTTACTTCACTACTCCAGGGACTAGAGAAGTTGTTTCTTTGAAGGCCTATCTAGCCCTGGCTTTAAAGGCTAGAAAAGTATTGAAAATTCTGATTTTTTTTTATTGAGAAGTAGGAAATATGTTTGAAAATTTGAGTTCTTCTCTATTTAAGAAGCTGCTAAAATGCATCAAAAGGTCAAAGAAAATGTCCACTACCGATCAAACCAACAAGATAAATTTCATCATATAAAAAAGCGGCAATGGAAATCTGCTTACTTCGTGTAAAGTTCCGAACTATGTTGAAAATTAGAAAAAAAATTAGTTGAGATCTATGGATTTATGTTTGAAAATTTTAAGTTTCATCTTACAGACTCTTCTCTATTGACTATAACAATTCAACTGTTCTGCACTTTCAGTACATAAGTCAGGTGCATATTTTGGAAAGAGCGAGAATGGTAAGATTAAGAAACAAGGGAAAACAAAGCAAAATAAAGTACCTTAAGCCCGGAAATAATACCCCGAGCTGCATCAAAGCAAGCACCAGATATACGTCCATGCTCGCGTAGTTCTGGTCTGGGAGCTTCACCAAGCCTTCCCTCTGGATCTGAACCAATTACATTAAAGTATCTGGAAATGTATAGAGTATAATAATTAGTCATTATTCAGTTTCTTTGTAATCATGTCTCAGCGTTAAGCTAACAAAGTGGATTCATGTATTTACAAATGATAAAGCATACAAAATTTTAAACTTATGTCTATAATCTCCAAGCTACAAGTTTCAAACGCTAATAGCGGCGATGTTTGGCATTGGCCTGAAATCAATTCTATAGAGCCTGATTAGCTTATCATGTCTTACCACTGATATAACTAGAGAGTTAGAGAGAGAGAGAGAGAGAGATATTCACCAACTTAACAAATATTAGAACTCCTACCTTAGGATCATGACAGCCATGTTCGAGTTCTTATGGAAATCCAAAATGATATCTTCTGCCATCTTTTTGGCTTTTCCATATGGATTGATTGGAATCTGCACATGCAACAGAACAAGCGAGTTTGTTTAGTCATACAGCTCCAAATAGGCAGGATGTTGCACAGTGCACACCAAGTCACCATATCAGAACTTTAAACGGTTTCATATGCAGAAATAAACCATAATGTTGTAATATGCGGAGCATAAAAGGTTGTTATAATAACCTGAGGAGTTTCTTCAGTAATTGGCATCTTTTCAGGTTCACCATAAGTAGCACATGTACTTGAATATATCAAAGTCTTCACATTATGAGATGCCATAGCCTCTAACACAACCAGGGTATTCGATGTAATATTGTGATAATACCTGTAATGTTTTACTAATTAAGATTACAAAAATGAGGTAGAAAAGAGATATTGGCCACAGCAGTTTTGAAAACCAGGTCCGCATTTATACTGGAAGGGAAACAAAACCTAGCATACTTTAATAAATAAATTAAAAAAGAAAAAAATAGACTAGATACTATCATATGTCTTAAATATAGAATCTATTTTGGATTCTTTTACAGTCAAATTGAGTTCATTCAGTTGAGCTTAGAGATTGTAAATACAGTTCCTACTTCCTTGTAGACTTCAATTACTTTACATGGTTTAAGAATTTCGATATTTTCTGGTAGTTGACTTTAGAGAGGTGAGAATCAAACTCTAGACAGAGCACCTTTGTCATCATGTCATGGCTTGGTCACTTTTTGATTCTCATATATTTTGAATTTTGATTATTAAGATTAAAAGGTTATAACAATATGATAAGAAAATGTATTAACTTGACTGTGTATAGGTCTTCTTCATCGTATGCTGAAAGGGAGTGCAAACAAAGTGAACATACTTAAATGATGTGCTTTGATAGCAGAGATGTGTCTTCTTACTTATATGTGTGTGCATGCATGTAAAAACACTTTAATAGGAATAGAACAGTTACTTACTTAAGAGGATCAAGGGTACTCTCTCCAACATATGCAACAGCCGCAAAGTGCATCACAGCATCAAATGCGTTTTCTGAAAATATTCTGTTTACCTGACATACCGATCAAGGAAACAAGAAATACAGCTCATGTTTAAGCAATTAAATGGAGGAAATTAGTATATTGTCAATATCTGTAATGTTCAGGATACAGCTTTCGCATCCCCCAAATCAGCATAGATAAATTGAAGCCTTCCAGGTTCTGGAAATAGCTCTTGTAGAACTTTGATGGCACCAAGATTTCCTCTAGAGAGATTGTCCTGAAGGAAAGAAATGATAATTTCTATTACAAACAGAAAATTCTCATGAAAACTTGGTCTAAGATAGAACGGAACATACCACGATAGTAACACGATATGAATCTTTCAAAAGTCGTAATGCAGCATGAGAACCAATATAGCCAGCCCCTCCTGTTACTAAAACATGTGTAATCCCTTCTTCATGGTGAGAGAACTTTGGAGGGGAACAAAGGGGACCAGAAACAAAGCAAGTCAAAAGCCATTGATGATAGCAAAAATAAATAAAATTCCAAATAACATTACATATATTTCAGGAAAAAGATACTCAAAACAATCATATTTTGTTTTCAAGTACAGTTCTTTGTTGAGACAGTACAGTTCTTTGTTGAGAGACAGTACCCTAAGTACAATGTTAAGATTCATACTAATTAAGCAATGCCACATGGTAGGGGACAGATGGAAATAAATATAAAAGCAGCTGCTGATTATATATAAGTCCCAGTCTACATTCTGCACTATAATTAAACATCGCCTCTTCTATATCAGAATAACCAACTAAATATTAACAAACAGAAAATCCGAAAAATGTTTGAACTTCCACACAAGTATTATTTAAAGCGTGTTCAACTTGCAAAAAATATATTTCCACCACTTTGTTAAGCTAGAAACTGATACAAAAAGTATATGTTCTTTTAAGATGAATGATCATGAGATGATATAAACAAAAGTGTGATCTCCTACTAAGTGCCTATTTAATGTAGCCAAAAAATATGAGAGAGCACTACAAGACTTTTAACTCATAGAAAATTTAACAAATAAGGAAATCGCATAGAACAATGAACGATGAGCTAAAAGTTAATGCATTCAGCTTCCCAAATCAATAAAGAACTATGTTAGGCCTTAGGGTTTATGTGGCCTGTATAGAGCATATGCACAGCAGCAGCCTATTCAACAGACATGTGTAAAGCTCTCTATACCTTCAATCTGCTTGACTACAATCTGCTTGACTACGTCTTAAACACAAAATCTGAGTCTGAGTTAACATTCAACGAACTGATGACAATCACGTACACAGCATATTTTACATTTTAAGGCAGGTAAATTTTGATGCTTTGAAGTAGAACACACTTTTCAATTCTTACATCAACCAAAGAATATCATCGTAACCAATTCTGAAAACAACTTTTGAGGAGTCCGGAACTTACTACACTTGGCGTGTTGAAATTTGGAGATTGTTTAAGCATGAGAATACATAGTGCAGTTAAAACTGCTGTTAAAAGAATTTTTCCTACAAAATTATTCTTCTTCTTCGGTTCCGCAAAGTCCATGCCTACAAAAAAGAAATAAGCAAAATCATTTCCGAAAGGTGAAAACAATAACAAATTGGTCCACCTGACAATCCTAATAGATATAAACTCAATCATCCTGACTCATTGTTAACCAAAAAAAGGCAGCTACCTCCTAAAGACAGAGACCGATTAGCCCTCGACTGTGTTCTTGATCTGTTTAGACTTTGCATTTGTAGAATAGATGCTAAACAAACAATAAAATTCAAACTTTCAACAAATGATCAGGACAGAGTCCCTTCTTTGTTGCAAATTCAAAGTGACCTGCAGCATAGAAAATAAATCAACTATAAAAATAGGCCAAAACAGATATTTAAAAAGGGTCAGAAGAGCTAGCAAAAGTTCAAAACTAAACAGCAACATAACAAACCAAAAGGGACCCTGTAGCAAGTGGGGAACAATAAGTAAAATCCTAAAGTCACAAACATATATGTATTCAATTATTCAAATGAACCCCAAGAAACTAATTCAGCATCCAAGAAATAGACTAATTTTCAAATTAAAAATTCTAACAAAATATCAATACTAATAACACAAATATAACATGTGAAGTACCAAGCTTTATACAACAAGAACTGAAAATCAAAAAGACCCAAATAATCTTATATCAATTTTAACACATTAACTATTCAAGATCCAAGAAAAGACCCTGTTACAAAAAACCCATTAATAATTTTAAATTATAACAACAAAGGTCAGTAAAAAAATAGTCCATTAAAAAAATTCAAGAAAAAGGGCAGCTCATTCTGTATTAGTCAAACAAAATGGTACTGCAAGAATTGAAATTAATGAAGAAGACAATAGACATAGACAAACCTGTTTGTAATGCTTGAGAAGAGAAGGGGTTGAGCTTCAAGTTTATATATACAAAAGTATGTGTGTATTGTGTGTATGTAGAAAAATGAGGGTAAGTATTAGAGACTGGGTCTGTTTTATACGAGTATTAGGCTGCTAGAGTGCTAGGTAGACTAGACGTGTATCAATTTTATGATTACTTGCTTTCCTTTTTTTGTTTATTTTGCATTTCATGCTTTATTGCTTTTCATTTTTACCATTTTCAGAGGACTACTGGTAGTCTGGTACAGTGGTACTCAATCACTCTTCACTTTGTTATTTCATGTATTATCTCTATCCATTTTTATACAATTTTTTTTCATTATTTAGTACGTATTTTAAAATTTATATAAAGTATAGTTTTATAATTTATATTTTACTTTTTTTTATTAAAAAATTTAAATATTAAATTTTATTTAAAAAATTAAAAATAAATTATAAAATTACATTTTTTTTAATAATCTTAAAATACGTATCACGTAAAAGTTTGAGAAAACTTAGTTTTTTATCGTTCCTAATTTTGGGATTCGATGGGATTCAATTTTCATATATTCTCATAATAGTAAAAATTGCTCTTGCACAGACTTTGATTTTTGATATAACGAAAATGAAATAATATAGGGATAAATTTAAAACTACTCATGTCAACTATTAGATTTTTAAATATATACTACCAACCTTTCTAAAATTCTAAATATACCGACCTTAGTTTTCAAAATTCCAAAAATATTACCTTCCTCAGTTACAACTTTTGCAACCTCATTTGCAACTTCCAGTTTTCAAATTTCTGATTTCAAGTTCTGGGGTTCAGATGTCATTTTCGACTTCTTTTTTGGAATCTATATATATATATATAGATTCTATATATATATATATATATATATATATATATATATATATATATTCCAAAAAAGTGGTCGAAAATGACATCTGAACCCCAGAACTTGAAATCAGAAATTCGTAGCATTTCAGTTGCAAATGAGGTTGCAAGGCCCCGCCAGGGGCACTCATAATTGGTGAATTTGGGTTGCAAGGCCCCGCCATGGTACTCATAATTGGTGGATTTCTGATTTGCAACTTTCAGTATTCAGTTGCAACTTTTGCAACTGAGGTTGCAATTGAGGTTTGCAACCTCAAACCTCAGTAGCAACTTTTGCAACCTCAGTTGCAACTTTTGCAATTGAGGTTGCAACTGAGGTTTGCAACCTCAAATCTCAGTAGCAACTTTTGCAATCTTAGTTGCAACCTCAGTTGCAACTTTTGCAACCTTAGTTGCAACTGCGGTTTTCAACCTCAGTTGCAACTTTTGCAACTGAAAACTGAAAGTTGTAAATCAGAAGTCCACCAATTATGAGTGCCCTGGCGGGGCCTTGCAACCCAAATTCACCAATTATGAGTGCCCCTGACGGGGCCTTGCAACCTCATTTGCAACTGAGATGCTACGAATTTCTGATTTCAAGTTCTGGGGTTCAGATGTCATTTTCGACCACTTTTTTGGAATATATCTAGATTCCAAAAAAGTTTTCGAAAATGACATCTGAACCCCAGAACTTGAAATCAGAAATTTGAAAACTGGAAGTTGCAAATGAGGTTGCAAAAGTTGCAATTGAGGAAGGTAGTATTTTTAGAATATTGAAAACATAAAATTATAATGAGATAGTATTTTTGAAAAAATGATTTTATAGAAGTGAAAAGATAGTTAAATGGTAGTAAAATTGAAAGTAATTGTTAAAATCTTATGTATTTATGTAAATATCCCATTATCATGAAAATGTATTATTCTCCAAACAGTGTAGTGATATTCTTTGTTTATATTATAGAGTTTGGTACTACGTATATCGTGATTATGCAAGGCTAATAATGGTCAAAAGTCAAGCTTAATCTCTTATCTCTGTGTAATCATTGCTACCAACTCCCTCTAATTTTACTAAAATTGGACAAGTTGCTTTAAATCAATTATATCCATCTGTATCCACAACTGCTAGGGAAGTGAGAAGACAATTTAGGTTGATAAAAATATAAATGTAATTAAAATTCTGAAAATATTGGGATGTTGATATTCAATTTCTCACTAGGTATGTACCGATTTTAGTTTAAAAGTTAAAACACAATGATTTCCACTTTAAAAATTTAAAGAAATTACTAAAAATACAACTTTTTTTCTAATTTTTTTTTACAATTTTACCATCTTCTAAAAATATTTGCAAAAATAATTTATAAAACCAAAACAATTAAATGCAACATATTTTATATATTTTTGAAAAATTATTTGAAGTTAATTTTGATTGCATTTAAAGTTGATTTTGGTTGCAATTAATTTTAATATATTTTTTTAAGGATATTTTGGTAAAAAAGTTACTAGATTTAGGTATTTATAAAAAAATCTAATATTATTTTGCAATATATTTAAAAAAGTTATAAAAATTTATTTTTATTCATACAAATACATTTAAAACACCGATTTACATGCAGACTATATAAAAAGTAAAATGTCCACGACTCCACATCCAGCACCTAACTTGATCTTTTAAAAAAGAAGAGTTATTTGCAATTTGCACCCCCAAACTATTGTTCAAAATCAATTCTGTACCAGGATTTTGAGATAAACAATCTGCACCCCTTAACTTTCAATCTTGATTGCAATGTGCACCTCTTGACCATTTTCTTTGATTTTATGAAGGGTAAAATAGATATTTCAGTATAAAATTTACGTAATATAAATTTCAAATTTTCAAAATTATTTTTAAAATCGAAATCTTTTTTTAAAATTATAAAATAATAATTTTTAATATCCAAATCATACTAATAATTAGAATTACATTTCTTATGACAAAATATTAATTCCAAAATTTATATTTTACTAATATTAAATTTTAAATAAATTTAACATTAACTTGAATTATACATTAAATTTAAATACAAAATTTGCTTTACAAATTTTTATTTGAAGTTGTTATCAATGTAGCAGGAAAATTATAATTTAATACAAATATTTATTATAAATGAATTCATTTATGTAATTTTTTAAACTTATTTGAAATTCTAAATATAAATGTCATTGAAAGTTGATACGAAAGTTCCGATTTTACCCCTCATTAATTTAACAATAAAGGTTAATAATAATAAAAAATTATTAAAGGGGTGCACATTGCAATCAACATTGAAAGTTAAGGGGTGCAGATTGTTTATCTCAAAATCTTAGTACATAATTGATTTTGAACAATAGTTTGAGGGTGCAAATTGCAAATAACTCAAAAAAGAATAAAGAAACAATGTCAGTTTTCGAATTTTCCAATCACAGCAAAAAAAAAAAAAAACAACAACTACTTTTGCAAACGGGCAGATTAGATTGAAATTCATATTTTGCAGAGGATGCACGCAAAATGTCTATTGTAAAGTTCTCTATGGTTATCTATATGTGATAATGCTCCTCCCTCCACTCTATCGCACTTTCTCTCTTCCGGTGATGTTTGGACGGAGATGTGGTGTAGCTGTCGGAAGGGAGCCTGCAAAACAATGCTTGTCCGGGGGTGGTGGCCGTCAAGCACCTCCAGCGTGAGAGTAAGTAACTTGGTGGTGGAGAATACAAGAAACAATATCGGAAAATGCAAGTACTAGTGACTGAGATTTAGAGAGCAAAATGTGAGATGTGAGAGTGTGTGAATGAATGTGAGAATTTTCAGCCCCCCAAATGTGTGAATTTAGCTTGGTATTTATAGAGGGCTGAGCATCCGGTCGGTTCGGTCCAAAAAAACCGGATCGGTTCGGTTTTTTGGGTTCGAACCGGCTGTGCCCGGTCCTAGTCTGACCTCCTCTTGTCCGGAAGGATGTGCTGGAGGAAGGATGTGCTGGAGGAAGGATGTGCCTCTTGTCCGGAAGGATGTGTTGGAGGAAGGATGTGCCTCTTGTACGGAAGGATGTGCTGGAGGAAGGATGTGCCTCTTGCCCAGAAGGATGTGTTGGAGGAAGGATGTTCCTCTTGCCCGAAAGGATGTGTTGGAGGAAGGATGTGCCTCTTGCCCGGAAGGATGTGTTGGAGGAAGGATGTTCCTCTTGTCCGGAAGGATGTGTTGGAGGAAGGAATTTGCTTCCGGGAGGGTATTAGCATTGATAAGAGTCTTCTTCCGGGAGGGTATTAACATTGATAAGAGTCTTCTTCCGGGAGAGTATTAACATTTCCCCCCACTCCTTTAACTTACTTTAGTGAGTTGGAGGAGTAAATGCGTGACATTTGGATAGATGAACCTCTTGGTGCCCGAGCTTGTGAGGCCATTGAAGAGCTGATTCGGGAGAACAATCAGCTACACCGCTTCTATATGCAGAAGATTGACCGCGTGAGGGCTTGGGAGATGACCAAGCGGGAAGCTATGTTAGTGATGGTCGTAGAATTTTTCATAAATGTTGGCGGTGAAAAAGGGACAAGGAATGTAGTATCCCATGAAAGTTCAGTGAATTTGAATTTGGTGCCCCGCAGACATTGCTGGCGGGTGTTGTCCGCTAGCAAGGGTCTTAAAACTAAAATAACAAAATTTGTAAGTGTGTACACGAGAGTGAAAGTTTTTTTTTTTTTTTTTTGTAGATGAGAGGAATTATCTAAGAAGGGGAGAAATTTTGTGCAGGAAGTAATTTTTGTGGGATGAGGGAATTTGAGAAGGAAGTATTTTTTGTGGGGAGGAAGAATTTTGAGAAGGAAGTAATTTTTGTGGGGAGGAGAAGGAAGTAATTTTGTGTGGGGAGGAGGGGTTTTGAGAAGGAAGTAATTTTTGTGGGGAGGAGAAGGAAGTATTTTTTGGGTGGAGAAGGAAGTAATTTTGTGTGTGGAGGAGGGGTTTTGAGAAGGAAGTATTTTTTGTGGGATGAGAGATTTTGAGGAGGAATGCGTCTGAGAAGGAAGTAATTTTTTGGGAGGAGGAAGGATTTTGGAGGAAGGATTTGGAGGAAGGGATTTGGAGGAGGGATTTTGAAGAAGGATTTGGAGGAGGGATTTGGAGGAAGGATTTTGAGGAGGGATTTGGAGGAAGGGATTTGGAGGAGGGATTTTGAGGAAGAATTTGGAGGAGGGATTTGGAGGAAGGATTTGGAGGGAGGGATTTGGAAGGAGGGATTTGGAGGAAGGGATTTGGAGGAGGGATTTGGAGGAAGGATTTGGAGGAGGGATTTGGAGGAGGGATTTGGAGGAAGGATTTTGAGGAAGGATTTGGAGGAGGGATTTGGAGGAAGGGATTTGGAGGAGGGTTTTTTTTTTTTTTTTTTTTTTTTGGAGAAGGAGGAATTTTCTGGGGAGATTTTTTTTTTTTTTTTTTTGGAGAGAAGAAATTTTGAGAAGGAAGTATATATATATATATATATATATATTTTTTTTTTTTTGTGGGAGAAGGAATTTTGAGAAAGAAGTATTTTTCGTGGGAGGGGGAATTTTGGTAGAAGGAAAGGATTTTTGTTGCCCCCCCTGGAATTATACTAAATTTTCTTTGAGAAAGAAGGAAATCTTGAGGAGGGAGAAGGAATTTGATCTCTCCTTAAAATCTTACCAAGTATTTCTTTGAGAAGGAAGTAATTTTGGAGGAGGGAGAAGGAATTTTACCAAGTATCTCTCCTTGAAATTTTACTAAGTGTTTCTTTGAGAAAAACAATGAAACCTTTAGCTTCCTCAAATATTATTTATTTCACTAGATCAGCAGCCGCATCATACTCAAAAATCACCACTGATATATGATGGGTTTTACCCGCCTTGTGACTTGTGACTTAGTTTGTTTTCTTTGTGTCTGAATGAATCTCATGAGGTAAAGCAAAGCCTTTAATTTTGTCTGAGGTGATGTTACTTTGTGTCTGAGGCAGCTTTGCATGCCTTGTGTTGGAGAGAATATTACTTGTGTCTGAGATGATGTCGCTTGTGTCTGAGATAGTATTACTTGTGTCTGAATTGTTGCAAGATATGTTTGTGTTTGTACCAATTACGAGACAAATACATCATAAATTGTGTCTGGAATAATATTACTTTTGTCTGCGGTAGTGTTTCTTTTGTGTCTGAGGCGATGTTACTTGCCTTGTTTCTGAGATAATGTTGCTTGTGTCTGAGATACTTTTACTTGCAATATATTGTGACTGGAAAATAGGTACTTCATTCATGAAGGATGATTACACGAGTAGTTGATGAGAATCATTAATAACAAAGATAATGTGTTTTGGAGACTCATAGAAGTATGCCTCCAACACTTCATTGTAGTAGTAATAATGGTAGTAGTAGAGGGGAAAGGAAGAAGATGTCCTTAGGTATAGTACTTTCGCAACTTGTCTCCATGCCAAGTGTTGTTTACTTCAGTACCATCCAACCTTTCTAACTTATAAGAACCTGGGCGTAACACATGTTTCACCTTGTAGGGGCCTTCCCACTTGGGCATGAGTTTTCCAGTATGACGTGGGTCGGAAGCTTCGATTGCCCGTAACACCAAATCTCCTTCTTCAAATTTTCGAATTCTTGTATTCTTAGCAAAGAATTCCTTGGTTTTCTCCTTATACGTGTCCATCCTTTGCACAGCTTCATCTCTGACTCCATCAATAAGTTCAATGTTGTCTCGGAGACCTTCGGTGTTGGCTTCTTCATCAAAGTTTAGGACTCGGTAGGAGGGTGATCCCACTTCTACCGGGAGCAAGGCTTCGGTACCGAAAGCTAGTTTGAAAGGAGTTTCCTTGGTACTACTCCGGGCGGATGTGCGGTACGCCCACAACACGTTTGGTAGCTCTTCAGGCCATTTTTTCTTAGATGCTTGGAGTCTTTTCTCTAAACCTCGCACAATGGTTCGGTTTGTGACTTCTACCTGTCCATTGCTTTGAGGATGGCATACAGAGGCTTTCTTATGCTTTACTCCTCTCTCAGAAAGGAATTTCACGAACTTTGACCCGACAAATTGGGTTCCATTGTCAGACACCATCACTCTTGGGATTCCAAACCTTGTGATAATATTTTCATTGACAAACTTAATGGTGTCTTCTTGAGTGATTGTTCTTAGTGCCTTAGCTTCCACCCATTTAGTCATGTAATCAATTGCCACCATCACATATTGGAGTTCTCCTTTGGCTTTGGGGAGTGGTCCCATGATGTCGATCCCCCACATGGCGAAGGGAATGGGGGAAAGAATTGATGAGGGCAAGGCTGGTGCTTGCTTATGGCTTGCATTACTTGGAAACCTTCTGGGCTGATCAGAATTAGTCCTGCTCCACTCCTAGTTGAAGTAGAAGATCCATCCACGAAGAGTTTCCATGTTGGGTTCGGAGGAGGAACAGGTTCCTTGGTAGAAAGATCATCCTCTAAAGTTGACATTTTTTCTTGATTAATTACCAAACGAGCATTCTACAATGAAGTCCGATAGAGCTTGTGCCTTAATGGCCTTCCTTGGCTCGTAGGAGATAGAAAATTGACTTAATTCTACTGCCCAATTGATCAATCTCCCTGATAAATCTGGCTTGTGTAGAAGCTTCTTCAAAGGTTGATTGGTGATAACCTTGATCTCCCTTCCTTGGAAGTAATGCCTTAGCTTCCTACTTGCTGTAACAAGGGCATATGCAAATTTTTCTACAGGAGGGTAGCGGGTTTCCGCATCCTTTAGCACTTGACTTACATAATAAATAGGCTTTTGTCCTCCTTCATCTTCTTTGATTAGCACTGCCCCAACAGCTGCATCAGATGCCGATAAGTATATTGCTAGGGGTTCAGTAGGAACGGCTGTTGTTAACAAAGGGGGGGTTGAGAGGTAAGCCTTCAAGTCATCGAAGGCGGCTTGACATTCGGGCGTCCACATGATAACCTTCGTAGATGTTGCGCCCCTTAAGGTTTGGAAGAAAGGTAGACATCTCTCCGCTAACTTAGATATAAATCTTCTCAAGGCGGCTAATCTTCCTGTTAACCTTTGCACATCACGAATTGTCTTAGGAGGATGCATATCCAAAATTGCTTGAATTTTCTCGGGATTGGCTTCTATCCCTCTTTGACTGACCAAGAAACCTAAGAATTTTCCTGCCTCCAATCCAAATGAACATTTGTCGGGATTTAGCTTCATGTTATGAGCTTTTAACTTCTCAAAACATTCCTTCAAATCTCCGAGGTGAGCTTCCAACAATAAAGATTTAACTATCATATCATCGACATACACCTCCATATTACGACCAAGTTGTCCTGCAAAAATTTTATTCATCATTCTTTGATAAGTTGCTCCCGCATTGATAAGGCCGAAGGGCATGACCTTGTAACAATAGACTCCTCGATGGGTGATGAAGGATGTTTTCTCTCTATCTTCGGGTGCCATCTTGATTTGATTATATCCCGAAAAAGCATCCATGAAGCTTAGCATGATGTGACCTGCGGTGGCATCAATCAACTGATCAATACTTGGAAGAGGATAGGGGTCTTTTGGACATGCCGCATTAAGATCAGTGTAGTCGATACAAACTCTCCATTTGCCATTGGCCTTCTTTACCAAAACTACATTTGCCACCCACTCAGGGTAAGTGACTTCACAAATAAGGTCCGCATCAAGCATCTTATCAATTTCTTCATCAATTGCTTTTTGCCTATCGGGGGCAAAATTCCTTCTCTTTTGCACCTTTGGGGTAGCATCTTTGCAAACATTCAACTTGTGCATTGCTATCGATTCATCAAGCCTGGGCATTTCCTTGGGGCTCCAAGCAAATATATCCGCATATTCTCGTAACAACTTAGTTAGTCCTTCTTTAAACACTGAGTCAAGCCCAGCTCCAATGCTTATACGCTTCGTCCCATCTCCCGGCACTAGTTCAATTTTTTCAGTTTCTTCGGCGGGTGTAACTACCGGCACTTCATCTTTTTGCAAATATTTTTTCAAAGAAGCATCCATACGCTGCTCCTCGATATCCTGATCAATGCTTTCAACCATTTGGACATCTCTCGTCCTCTTTCGCTGATTTCGTTGGTGCTCAAGGTGCCTTTTCCTCTTTTCTTTCCTTCGTTGGGTTGTCCGAGCCCTCCTCATGTTACTTGGATCAGTCTGAGCCAAGTTGAGGGCAGAGCCATAACAATACTTCGAAGCCTCCGTATCTCCTTTGATCTCTCCTATCCCCGCAATGGTTGGGAACTTCATTTTTAGGTGTGTGGTGGAGGTTATCGCTCTCAAACGAGTTAAGGTAGGTCTTCCCAAGATCATGTTGTAGGAGGAAGGAGTGTTAACCACGTAGAGCTTGATTATATGTTGCGCTTGCCTTGGGGCTGTCCCAAAGAGTATGGGTAGCTTTACTACTCCTACTATGGGGACTGCGTTGTGGCCAAAACCATAAAGTGGTGCCTCTTCTTCACATCCTTCTAACTTGTCTTCCAACCTTAGCCTTTCCCAGCAATGAGTGAAAATAATGTCCACCGATGACCCATTATCAATCAATACCTTCTTGATCACATTATCCCGTGTTTCTACGGTGACAACAAGGGCTTCGGTATTGTAAGGATTGACTCCTTCAAAGTCTGCATCGGAGAAAGTGATAACATCTCCTACCATATCCTTTTGAGATATTGTCATAACCTCCCGAGTCTCAAGGGCTCGTGGAGGGGACTGTGTTCCTCCAATAACTATATTGACAATATTTTTGTCTTTGTTGGTTTGAGATGTGGAAAGAGTACTTGTGTTGTTTACATTAGTAATTTGTCGAGGAAGGTACTGGTTGATGAGCCCTTGGCGAACCAATCTCTCGAGGAAATATTTGAGGGAGAGGCAATCCTCTGTAGTATGCCCGTGTGTGGCATGATATTCACAATGCTTAGAGGAGTCTCTATCCCCCGGGGCTGTCCAAAGTGGTTGAGGTGCCTGATAGAAGGGTTTGTTTCGTATTTCTCGCAAAATGTTTGCACGGGACATACTCAGTGCTGTCCATTCCGGCTCAGGCTTACGTGGTGGCTTTGATGATATAGGAGAAGAAAGTTTTGACTTGTCGAAAGTGGGTTTTGGCCACGGTGAAGCGGGACCATGTGTGGTTTGTACTTGGTGTTCGTGGATGGGCCTTTGGTTATGGTGGAAGGTGAAACGTTCTTTTTGGATGTATGACCTCTGATGAGGAGGATTTCTTGTTTGTTTCATGACCCTCATAGCTTCCGTCTCGGTGATGAAGTATGAAGATAACTCGTATGCTCTAGCCAATGTGGTTGGCTTATGTTCCATGAGCTTACAAATATATTTTTCACAATCGTAAGGGTCTAGACCCCTTCTCAAGTGTACCAGTGCTTCTGTCTCATTAACTGACACCACTTTGTTTACCGCCTCCTTGAACCTCTTTAGATAATTTTCCAGTGTCTCTCCACTTCTTTGCGCGATGGTCTCAAGGAAGACAGTGTGCACCTCGTGTGGTTGGTTTGCCTTAAACTTATTTAGAAAAGCTTTTTTGAAATCGGCCCATGTGTCAATGGTCCTCGGAGGGAGTCTACAAAACCACCTCTGAGCACTTCCTCTTAAGGTAGAGGCAAAGAATCTACAACATGTTAGGTCCCGGTACTCATAGAAGAGAGCTAGCTGATCAAAATAACTTAAGTGCTCTTCCGGATCTCCGTTACCATCATATGAGTCCAAGCTGGGGTGTTTCAAGTGTGTTTGCTTACTTTCATCTTCTAGTCTTTTGGAGAAAGGAGATTCTCCGGGACCAGCAGAGACCTCTCCTTCAACCTTACGCTTTAATTCGTTGAGAGTATTGAGGATTTCTTGCTGAGAGCTTCCAATGCCTCCGATCGGGGTAGGCTCAGGAGTTCTTTCCCTTTCCTTCTCTTGGTAGAACTCATCCTCCAATCTCCTTTTCTCTCTCTCATATTCTGCCTTTTTCGCCTCTAGTTCATGTTTAAGATCCCTCACTCTCCTGTTTGTCCTCCATGTCTCCGGTCGATGGTGACTTTTTCCATGCCGGACATGGTTAGTATCTTGGGAAGAGCCAAGACGGGAAAAGATTGACTTGGTCATCCTTGGTCTTTTGCTTCCATTGTTGTTTGCACTATGTGCTTCATCTTCGGGAAGAGGTTGTTCCCTCCTCCCATTAGAAGGAGGTGGGTCATTCTGTTGGTTTGGGATTTGGAGATTTGCAGCAACATTGAGGAGGAAATCCACTTGGTTAGGAGCGAAACGGGACAGGTCCAAGTTGAGAGGAGGATCCCCCTCCCTAGTGCCAATCCTTTGGAGGACGGGTTCGCTGGGGTGGGAAGTACCACGAATGATTTCTTGTTGAGTTCTTTGGAGTTGTTCTTCCATTTGGTTTGGATTGTTTGGATCAACCGTGCTTCGGGCTTGCAACCTTGTGTTCTTTGACGGTCCCATCTGAGACAACTTGTTACTAATAACTTCTTGTTACTTCTTGCAATCTGGAAGGGATGGAGGGTCTTTCAAAGAGAAATGCCCTCCTTTTAGCGCCAAATGATAATGCTCCTCGCTCCACTCTACCGCACTTTCTCTCTTCCGGTGATGTTTGGACGGAGATGTGGTGTAGCTGTCGGAAGGGAGCCTGCAAAACAATGCTTGTCCGGGGGTGGTGGCCGTCAAGCACCTCCGGCGTGAGAGTAAGTAACTTGGTGGTGGAGAATACAAGAAACAATATCGGAAAATGCAAGTACTAGTGACTGAGATTTAGAGAGCAAAATGTGAGATGTGAGAGTGTGTGAATGAATGTGAGAATTTTCAGCCCCCCAAATGTGTGAATTTAGCTTGGTATTTATAGAGGGCTGAGCATCCGGTCGGTTCGGTCCAAAAAAACCGGATCGGTTCGGTTTTTTGGGTTCGAACCGGCTTTGCCCGGTCCTAGTCTGACCTCCTCTTGTCCGGAAGGATGTGCTGGAGGAAGGATGTGCCTCTTGTCCGGAAGGATGTGCTGGAGGAAGGATGTGCCTCTTGTCCGGAAGGATGTGCTGGAGGAAGAATGTGCCTCTTGTCCGGAAGGATGTGTTGGAGGAAGGATGTGCCTCTTGTCCGGAAGGATGTGTTGGAGGAAGGATGTGCCTCTTGTACGGAAGGATGTGCTGGAGGAAGGATGTGCTTCTTGCCCAGAAGGATGTGTTGGAGGAAGGATGTTCCTCTTGCCCGGAAGGATGTGTTTGAGGAAGGATGTGCCTCTTGCCCGGAAGGATGTGTTGGAGGAAGGATGTTCCTCTTGTCCGGAAGGATGTGTTGGAGGAAGGAATCTGCTTCCGGGAGGGTATTAGCATTGATAAGAGTCTTCTTCCGGGAGGGTATTAACATTGATAAGAGTCTTCTTCCGGGAGGGTATTAACAATATGATACGATACGATATCATTCTCTTCAAAAAAATCTACTCGAATAACAAAATTCTTGTTAGGGTGTTTCATAATTGTCCAAGAAAATTACGATTTATTCTTTTTAAGTTTATAACAAAAATTTGTTTCAATGGCAGCGAGCTCAAATTCTGCAGGATAGTCACTGGAAGCTTAATGACAGGGAAGGGGTGCTAGTTTGGAGAAGGCCAGGGAAGGAGTGCTAGTTTGGAGAAGGCCAGGTCTGGGATGGCTTGTGTGCAATGTAGATGCTGCGGTTTTTGAATCGAGTGGTCGTAGTTTCTTTGGTTGTGTTTTGAGGAACGATCAGGGTCAATTTGTAGCAACCTACGGAGGTTTCTGGTTGAGCATTGTCGATCCAAAGGTTGCTGAGGCTTTAGCTTTTAAGGAGGCGTTATCGTGGCTAAAAAAAAAAGGGATCTCAAGGGTGCATATTGAGCTTGATTCTCTAACTGTGGTCCAAGCTTTTGACAGCAAATTGAAGGATCTTTCGTATGTAGGGGCTATTATGGATGATTGTCGGTCTATAGTAACGGACTTAAGGTCTTATTCTGTTTATTTTATTAGACGTTCAGCGAACTCAGTAGCTTATGCTTTGGCTAAGGAGACTGGTTCTAAGTCTGAATGTAAGGAATGGTGTGATGTACCTTCCTTTCTTATTGATGTATTGCATTCTAATTTGAAATAAAAGATTCAGTTTTGATTTTAAAAAAAAAGTTTATAACAAAAATACCAATTTAAAATATGAAAGAATCGTTCTTGACAAAAAATAAAAAATAAAAATGCAAGAATCGTTGGTCAAACACCTTGTGTATAGACATATCACACATCGACACATGAATAGCTTCTTCTCCGTCCCATTTATTACCTCCCTCAGAAGAGGCTACGGTAGTAGGAGTAGACCCCACCAGAATTTAACCGGTGAAGTGAACATGTGCCACGTGTTACTCTCTTTAATACTCCCCCCATTTTATTTTAAGTGACGTTTTTTGATTGAATTTCATTTTAAATATCCTTTTTACATTTTTAAGACAAGTAAATTTCTTTTTTATCTATATACCCTTATTTACAATTATAATATTAAATGTAATTATATTAATGATAAAAAACCTAAAAATTACTATTCTTAATAAGTGTGTACGGTGAAAAAACGACGCTTAAAATAAAAATGGAGGAAGTACAGCCTAGTACAAAAAAACACTCGACAATTACTCTATATTTACACTGTGCTCCCGAGTTAGATTAACGAGAGAAGAGAAAAGAAGAGGAGAAAAATTTTCAAAATTTTCTTTCCAAATCGTGCTCCCAAGTTTTTTTAGGAGAGAAGAGAAGGGATCAAGAAAAAAAATTTTAACAACTTTCTCTCCATAATCTTCTTTCCAAAAGTGGAATGATTTGGAGAGAAGAACACACGAGAGATTATTATTTTTATTTCTCTTCTTTCACCTTCTCTTCTGTTCTTTACCAAAAAATTTCTGGAGCACAGTGTTAAAGCTGGTATTAATTTTGTGTTTGGTGTCCCTTATAATTACTGTTACAACAAAACCTTTTTTTTTTCTAGTTAACAGTTACAACAAAACCTCATTTGCAAAATTTAGCAAAAAAAAGAAAAAACTCGCAACGATAGTATAATACTAGTAATAAATTTAGATCCAGAAATTTTCCTATAAGGAAACTGTACAAATTTCTGGAATATAATCTTATATTTTTAAATTTTTGGGGACATATTTTTGTAACTTTAATTGTAATTTAAAGACTATAGGTATAGATGTTTATAGGTCACTTATTAGATACGTCCCTGTTTTTTTTTTTTTTCCTTGCTAAAGGTTTTTTTTTTTTTTTTTCAATACTAACGAGTTTGATTTGTTATACTGGAAATGTATCTGACGATTGCAGTGAGTGAATTATTTGAGAGCTGAAAATGTATCTGAGAAAAGTGTCGGTGTAAATGTAATTACTTGATTCGAAGAAAATAAAGAAACATAAGGCAAACATGGTTCAACGGAAACAATAATAGGGACATGTAAAATGTAAAAATGGGGCGAGCAAAATTATTGGTGCGATCAAAATCAGAACTTTTTCCTATCGATATTTATATTTAAAATAGGACAATAATTTTCTGTTCTTGGAACTTTATATTTCTAGTAAATTTAATCAGTTTTACTTATAAAAATCTCCGTTACGAATAAGCAATTATAACGAGTATGTTCGAGCAATTCTATAAACAATTCAAGCATTTAGGTGATATAATTTATAGTTTGGTTATCCCCTATTTTTGGTTATACCCTATTCACAATTGTCAGATCTTCAACTCAAATATATCATGACAGTTAGATATAACAATACTAAAAGTTAGAGGTCTAAGGTTCGAATCCCGCCAACAACATTTTAATATAAAATTAATACTAGATTATGTTATATAGAAAGGTTCAAGATTCGATTCCTACCAACATCATATTAATTTAGATTTAATACTAAAAATTATTTATATACAAATGTCTAAAATTTGAATTCTACCAACATAGTAAAAGTAATGTTTATAATATTATATATATATATACTAAACTATAAGTAAATTAAAAAAAAAATTAAAAGTAACCCGTGCAAAAACACGGGATACAAGCTAGTAATTCTAATTTCTACGCATCTATTACCTTCCTAGTATCTTTTAGTAAATTTTAACGTAACATATACAAGTCTTCATACAAATATAACTACAATATCTCTAAAATTAGGGGGGCCTTGACTTTGGGAGCCCTAGGCACAAGATTACTTCGCCTAGCCAAGTTCATCCTGTTATGAAAAGCGCATTAAGCAGCCGCTTAAGCAGAATCGGGGAAAAAATGCCTAGCTTTTAACAAAATCGGGATTTTAAGCATTTTTTTGGTTTAAGCGGGTCAATGACGGATTAAGCGGGTTAAAAACGGATTAAGCGGATGAATTAAAAAAAATTATAACATTATAAAAATTACAAAAAAATTATAAAAAATTATAAAAAATTATAAAGGATGGTGAAAGAATGCATATGTTTCCGTCTTTCTGAAAGAATGCTACAATCTATCTTTCTATCTTTCGGATCTCGTATTATGATAATTATGATGTTTGTACTTTGTAGTTTCAAAGTTCATTATGACTAAGTACAGTATGACTTTGTTAATGTAGAGTTTGTTGGGTTTCGGGGCATAAACGCAGCGGATATAAAGCGTAAAAACAAATAAAAAACGAAACCCAAAACCTAGGATCCATGTATAAGTTGTGACTGATTATGGAGAAACGAATTCATACCAGTTAAGAGCTTTACGAATTCTGAAAGATGGAGGTCCTAGATTGCAATCACCACACAGCCCTTGCGTCAAGATCCGTGTCTCTAAATCGTCCATACGAACGTTCGATCCTTCAATGATCCAAGGAGCAGGTACTAGTCAAATAAAACACCTCTCTCTCTCTCTAGCCTCTCTTTGATATTAGAGCTGCTAGGGTTTTTCCCAAAAACGATTTTCTGAAAAACTTTAACCTAAAATTATACATCATTATGTATATACAGGGTAGAGAGATTGGGCCTAACCCTAATTATTTTGGGTTTTAACTAAACCAATCTGATTTGGGTTTTTAATGAATTAAATTCGAATTATAATTTAATTAACTAGGTCCAATCCCAATTAATTAAATAACCAAATTCGAATTTATAATCATTTAATTAAAAACGAAATCTGATTTCGAAAATCAAATTCGAATTTTAATTATTTAATTTAAATCTAGCATTTAAATTAAAACTCCTTTTAAAACGTTCTTAGTGTGTAACCCTTTAGGTTATTATTACGTTGGCAATTATTTTAATATCCAATAATAAAATTATAAACAATGAGCGGCATCTAGTAATACATCATTGCTACCCAAGTAATAAAAATAATTGGTGATCCAATTAAACCTTTCGTGATATATGTTTCCGTGTAATATAATCCCTTTAACCAAATATTATAGATTAAACTTGAGGCATGTATTTAGTCATCCTCTTCAACATTTAATCCAGGTTTACTTGATCCATTAGTAGACTATTAAAACAAATCAATATTTGAGCATGGCCATGCATTTTCATAGTCTCACTCAATCAAGAGGCCAATAATATCTCTCATAATTATAGGAGGGTTAAATCCTTTATCTATCATTCATATTTCTCATACGTCTCATAACATACCCGATGTACACTTTTATCATCACCCGGTCAAAGGTAACTTTTAATGTAGTCAAAGTATATTAATCCTCGTATAGAAATATAATGATCTCAAGTCTAAGGATCATTACACCATTATCACTGTGAGTCTTTCTAATGACATTATCAACATGTAGAATCTCACCATGGGTTTGTCCAGTACCATGTACTCCTACATGTACCTATGTATTGACTTTAGTATCTACATACTCATAACCAATGAGATGTGGTTATCTGTCAAACAACATACTAGTCTATTTATGTATTATTATTGTCCTGTATAATAATAACCGACTAGGGACCTTTTAAGAATATGATATATTATATAATCTCAAGTTCAAGTCATGTACTTAAACTATACAATGTGTATCATGATTCTAAGGACATTTATTATGCTAACAAATATATCGCAGTAATTAAAGTCATAATAAATACGTTTATTTAATAATCAAATGACATAAAGGTTTATTCAAGAAACAATGTATTGCCTCTAGGGCACCTACTCTAACAGAGTTTACTAGTTTTAATTTTTATCGTAATATGTTATATCATATGTGAATGTTAGTATTTTTTTTAAAAAAAAATTAATATTATATTTATTTCTATAAATATATAATTATTTATAATCCGATTAATGATCCACTTTTAAAACCGCTTAAGCGTCCGCTTAACCGCTTAAGCGCTAGAAGGTCATCCCGCCGCTTAGGTCCGATTTGCGTTTTTCACAACACTGGTTAAAACCCATGCTATGTAGGAATACTCTTTAATATTATATATTGAATTGTTTAAGACATGAATTTTGTACAGTTAAATTTTAAAATAATATAATTTGATTATATATATATATATAGGCAGTTGCTCAAATGAGACCCCCTTATAGTGAGAACTGAGACCTTTCCATTTTATACTATATTATCCTACAATCTAATCTAATTATAGTATTGTCAATTTTGTACCCCCCGACCCCCAGCCACCCCCCCGACCACCCACCCCACCCTACCCCACCCCACCCCCCACCCCATCGCATCGACATCGGAACCGGTCATCTTCTCCGGCGTCCAGCAGCACATCCTTTTCTTTTAAGATGTTTGGCCCCGCAGGGGCACCATCTCTATCGTCTTCCTACGGCGAGTTTCAATCCATGGAAGTCGATCTGCTGGAAGATGAAGAAGAAAGTGGAGACTTGATTGAAAAATTTGTCAAAAATCTGAAATGAACAGGTGATTAGTGGTGGTGGTGGTGGTGGCGACCCGAGATGGTGATGTTATGACTTGTCCTATCTCATATCTGGATTTTTTTTAATGATTTATGCTCGAATTTTTAATGATTTGTATTGAATTTTTTGGTGATTTGCTTTTGAATTTTTTGGTGATTTCCTTTGAATTTTTGGTGATTTTGACCGAAAATTGGTGATTCTATGGGTGATAGGAGTGGTGGTGATTCGGTGATATGTGGTTGTGGTATGGTGGTAATGGAGTGACGGAGATGGTGGTTAAGTGTTATGAATTTTTGGTGATTTGTGTGTAAAATTGGTGATTTGGGTGTATTCATACTGCCCAGTTGCTCGATAGCATGAACATGTTTAAATATCCTGTAGGCTGGCAAAATGGATGCTTTTCATGTGATGGATGAAACATATTTAGTCACTATAGTCATTTCTCACCAACTACGAAAATACTAAATTACTCCCCCACTTGTGTGTGTGTGTTTGTGTGTGGAATTGGGAGTGTGTCTTGTTTCAATATCAATAAAGCTCCAATCTTTATTTCATCTGTACATATAAAAGCTTAAAACTATTAAGGATTTTTCTTTTTGTTTTTTTGATATGATGATTGTTTATATGTGGGTTTGTTTCTGAGAAGAAGATAAAAAATATATAGTCTGAAACTTTCCGGCAAGAAAGAAAGAGTGTAACACCCCCAGATCCAGGGTCAGGGATCTGGTCGTTACGGTCTCAATATCCAACCACAAAACCAACATAATTTAAATTACAACCTTGTGACCCAAAACAACAACATAAAACACACCCGTTATAGTCCCAGAGATGAAATCAGAGTAACCAACAATATTATTAATCACAAGTTTGAGTTCTTACAACCCAAAGAATTGGTATTGTACAATTACATACTCTTTGCCATCCATTAATAGATACCATAATATAAGTACATTTGAGGCTCAATTGCTAACAACTAGCCTACCAGTAGTTGCATCCTCAACAAAGGTAGCCAAGACCTTAGCGGTAAACCTCTGACGGTTGACACCTGCTTACGCTGCGTGCGCCTTGCGCGGCCATCTGATCTAGCTGTTGTTGTGATATAAATAAATAAAGCAAGGGTGAGCAATAGCCCACCAGAAATATAATTGAACAGTGATAATATATGACAGTCCAAAATATCTTTGAAACCATATGCCATGCATTAACGATGTAGTACCAATATAAGGTATGAGATGAAGTTACAAGGTAACTCAAAAATATATTTGTTTTGAATAAATATCTGCTATGCAAAAGATAAGCAAGATATTCTCAATTATCGTAAAAGAGGAACTTGCAGGAAAATATTGCAATTCCGGTTACAACACTTTTTCACCTTGCCAACACCAACAGTGTTGTAGAAATTTCTCACTTTTAGAAGATGAACTAATACGGGAGCATTGCCGCGCCAGATGCCCTGACGTTTACGATGATCAGTCGTATGTCATGCATCTCATCAGTCGTTCTCTACATGTAGAAGGTAGCTCCGACGGATTTACTTATCTACCGCCCTCTGGAACTCCTCAGCCAACGGTTGAGCTATTGCTGGACCGGCGCCACTCGGCCACTTACGCGTCTCCTAGTTCGAATATCATCCATGACTCTGAAACGTAAAGTTCGTTCCCCTTTTTCCCCAAGTGTAACACTTGTTGATAGGACTCCACAAAGTAGTCGTATCTAATTGGAAAGGAAAATTTACCAATATTTCCCAAGCTGATGCTTGTTAATGGATATAAACTTGTTACATCAATCATACCCCTCGAGCATTGAGGAGGTAACCAAAAGACTCATATCGATGCTTAAAAGAATCAAGATGTGAGTGACAAGATAGTTTTAGCAAGTATAGGACCGGGCAGTCCAATAGATAGCATCTCTCAAGTGAGGTTCCCTTATATGTTTTTGGAGGTTTGAGCGAGTATTTAAATCTTCTTATAAGACAGATTTAAATGAAAATAGAGTTTTGGGAACCTCCCCTTGATAAAATAATCATAAAAGACTTCGAAATAATTTTACATAATATCTGAAGGTGAAGGATAACCTTTGAATAATATAAATCATTACAAAAAGAATTCAAAAGAATTTAATTAAATATTCCAAGAATATTTATTAAGTCAATAATAATTACGGAATATTATTAAATCATAATATTGCTCGTAAGTAATCCTCGAATGAATATATATAATTATTTATTAAATAAATCTCTTCTTAAATGAATATTTAAAATAATATTCATTACATAAACAAACTTAAATAAATATTTAAAATAATATTTACTGAATAAATCAAACCTTAAATGAATATTTGAAAATAATATTCATTTAACAAATAATATTCCAAATGAATATCCAAATAATATTCATTAAACAAATAATGTTCTAAATGAATATCCAAAATAATATTCATTTAACAAATAATATTCTAAATGAATATCCAAAATAATATTCATTTAGTAATCAAAACTTTAAAGGAATATTCGAAGTAATATTCATTGAGTAAATAGAACTTCCAATGAATATTTTAAAATAATATTCATTAAGTAAATCAAACCTTAAATGAATATTCGAAAGTAATATTCATTAAATAAACAAAGATCAAATGAATATTCCAAATAATAATAAGTAAGCCAAATGAATATTTGGGAATGATATTCGTCAACCAAATAACTCTAATGAATATTCAAAATAATACTCATTAAATAAATGACATTCTAAATGAATATTAAAATAATATTCATTAAATATTCCTTCACTGAGGTAATACTCAAATAACGTTCCTCGAAGGATTCGTAATCGAATAAAAATCCTCGAAGTAATAAATTTGTCGCTGGGATCCCTCCGGGTTTCCACGACTATTTATATATTACAAAATATCGACTCCCGGTCTATATTTGAAGTATGAATATCATACGCCCTTTTCTAAGGGTCTTAACCAAACAATCCGGCTTATAACTGATATTTCATATATAGTCTATAAGCCGATATCAATTCGGGGAACAAGTAATTCAATATTAACTTGAAAGTAGGCATGCATTCTATGGCATATGTATAAAACAATCATCATATATATTATCACAACAACAGTTCCAAGTATTGGAAACTTGCCTGGTAATCCTGTAGGGGTAGTGTGTCTCGTGTCAATCCAGTGATCTATAAATAGTCACAACAACCGAGGTCAATCACTTAACATTTCGAAGGTTAAGTATAACTTAACTTAAGTCATGTAAGCTTAGTCCAAACACACCTCGAACCTATCCTTAATGTCGGATTTTTCGTATATCTTACTTAATCAATTATAACCTCGTTCTTTGCACCAATATGTGGTCTTGATAATTCTTAACAAGTTTCGTGTTTTAGTCGACTCGAAATTCCCTTTTTAACTTAGCCCAAAAAGGGTGGCCAAAGTAGTACCCCTAGGGTTGACTTTTCTGAGAATCACTATTTCGAGACTCGTACTTCAACACTTTTAATAAATCACTGGAAACGTATTTAATTACGAAACCACTTATAAAATCATCTTTGGTATTTGTAATATTTATCATAAAATTTCCAATTCGAAGCCACGGGTCTAGATAGGTGAAATGTATTTTTGAAGTTCGGTCTACTACGGATCTTTACTATTCACACCTCTTTCACTAAAACGTTCATAACTCGGTAACCGTTAACTCAAATGACGCACCGTTTTCGCGTACATGATCTAGAGAATGTCTAGAAGGTAGCTAACTCAAAATTGGACTTAGATCAGAAGATTAATTTTTCGGAATTTTGCCAAAACAGGGCAGGAGGTTTTAATGAATAATGTTACCTCCGAAAAGTGGTTTCTTCGCACTTATCCTCGATTCGAACATTTTTATAAAATCGGAAAACGATCCATTTTACTTGTGGTTTTCTCTCACACCTTCCTTATGACCTCTAATATTTAATTAACCATGATTCGTCACTGACTTAGTCATGTTAAGGGATTCCAATTTCAGTTACGAACTTTCGATTACGGTTTCGAACCTCTTTTACGAATTTAATCATAACTCCTAAACCGTAAGTCCATTTCATACGATCTTTATATCAAAACGAAGCTTATAACATAATCTAGCTTATCATGGAAGAAATCGAAGCTAATCAGTGACTTATACCTACTGTCAAACTCGTGTTCTTAAGGTTAACGAAAATCGGGCATTACGACGGCTATAAATCGAATCTTTCTAAATTCCAAACCTTCCAATAATCATGGTATCCAATCCAAACAACATATACATGATATATATACCCATGAACTGAGGCCAAGCAATGCCTTTCCGTTCATCTAAACGATTTTTTAACATTTACCAAAACCAAATCATAAACATGCTTATAACCATGTTAACACCATAACTACTTAAATCCATCAAGAACAAACATATTCTTAAAGTAAGGGCTAGGGTTTTGAAAAGTTATACCTTCCATGGAGTGGGTAAAGACCTTGCTAAGCCTTGTATAGTCCTTGTACATCCTTAACCAAGCTTAGATCATCCAAGAAATCAAGATCCAAGAGTTTGTTCTTGAAAATCACTATTCACCCTCATCTTCAAGGATTTATTTGAAAATGGAAAAAGTGGTGTTTGAGGCTAAGATTTCTAGGGTATCATTTTCTTGAATTATAAGATCTACCATAAAAGTTTCAAGATCAAACAATGGTTGGAAGGTGGATTTTTGTTCTTGAATTTCAAGGGAAGTCGAATGGGGTATAATGTGGAGTTCTTGATATTTTTTTGTGTTGGTTTCTTGAATAATGCATAAAGTGGATGAGCCTAAGATATTATCTCATCTTGGTTGAATTATTAAAGGGATGATGCACTAGATGATGCAATTTGCAAGACAAGTGTTGATCAATGGGTGGTGCTAAGGCTAACCAAGTAGTTTGCTTTCTAAGTACATGGTTACTTCACTTGATTCTAGTTACTTTTGTAACTAGATAGTTACTAGATATTTTACTTAGTAGCACATGCATGAATCTAGCTTCCCTGCTTGTTTCTTTGTCCGTTTATTGCTTAATTCGTTGATCGTTCGAGGGAATAACTCATTCGTTTCTAGTTAGGGTTTTACCGAAAACCTTCTTAATAATTCTAATACTATTCTTCATCTTTCTTAATACTTCTCGAATTTAAATTCCTTAATTCCATTTTATAAATCCTTAAGTCTTGCAGTGTCTAGGGAAATCTCGGAGAAAATAAAAGTGCTCTTTTTCTGAATCCGACAGCTTTTACATACACTTATTTTCCTCCTGGATCACTAATACGAACTCAGAAATCCGTTCCGAATACCGGGTATAACATTATTATAATAATATTCCAAATTCCACCAAAATCACTATTCATCACTTATTTTTATTTAATTCCTATAATTAGGAAAATGAACCTGGTTCACCCTCGAGTGTTCCTTAACCTTTTTACGGAACCGCTGGGCTTATAATAGATATTGATTTGGATGACACAAGAATAATCTTACTTGGAGTAATCTTCTCATATTCTTAGGAGATAGATCATTCTTATCTATGTTGTCAACCAAAGGCATTCTGCATGACATATAATAATTGAATCCAAATCCATTCCATTCATTAAATAGACAGTCGTTACATCGCAGTCATAACCACTATTCATTCCCATATTATTAAATCATAAAAAGTTTTAATTCTACCCAAAAATCTGGGTTCTTACAGTCTCCCCTCCTTAAAAGGATTCCGTCCCGGAATCAAGTAGAAGACAATTGGGTACTTGTTGGTTATTTCGCTTTCCAATTCTCTGGTCGATCCTTACACATTCCAATCTTTCTAAAGCACATCATACTGGTGTTACAACACACCCTTTATCCGTTCTACCAATTCTTTGATACTTTCGCATAACACATCATCCGGTATACGCTCTTGTCCGTTCTTATACTATTAACCTTATTGGTACGTGCAGTGACTTCGGTATCACTAAGGCGCTACGAATTCCGGAGATAACCTCACTCGTAATTTTTGCAATTTCCTGATCGCTTTAATCTTCGCAATCTCGATGTATATATATTTAGGTGGAAAGAAAAAAAAAAAAAAATTATCGAGAGATCACTGTGATCAATGAACATTTGTTATATTGCATAGTTAGTACAAAAGGGGGCCAGCCTTTAGTACTTGACAAGCAATTAAACAATTAATGGCATTCCACTTAGACTCCTATCACACAGACAGAGAGTCACGTAATATTACCTCCCCTCCTTAAAGGGTTGTTCTTCTCAATTTAGAAGAAGATAAATAAGGGAGAAGAAAAGAACGAATTTCAAAGAATCATATATGAAAGTTTTCATGATTGTCAAAATATCATACTTAGAATTTACCTCTGAACTATAGAGGTTTATTAGAGAAGAGAAATAATCATATTCGTATCAAATTCCACTTTTTCGTAATCTCACATATCACATGTCCCTGCTATTCTGTCCATCATTCTATGGACCTATACTCTTGCTTGATATTAGCACCACTTACTTTTTGGAAAATTCTTCAACCTCTCAGGTTAAATCTTGGATTTCCCGCTTGACATTATTATTACTCACATTTCACGCCCCGACACTGGCTCTTTCATACTCATAATTCTAACACTATCAGGTTGTCATTCCGAGTGCTCGTTAGGAAAAACCCATTCACCAATCCATTCATAACATTTCTTGCTTCACATTCCATAATTATTTCCCATTCTTTTCTTTATCAATCACATCCTTCTTATTGTCTAATTCTCATTTACTTCTATTATTTAACCCCACCGTCATCTGAGGGTTGAGACACTCATCACTCTTACTTAATACGTGTTTCACGTTTGGGGTCAAATTTTCCTCTGTTCAACCATCAAATTTTCACTTTCTCATTTCCTGAGTCTCTTTATTACTCAATCAATCTATTTCATATTTCCTCGAATTTTCCAAACTTACTAAGGAGTCAATTTGTATGTTATTTATGCTCATAATCCCAACTTTCTGTTTTGGCCAATACCCTTGCCCTGTCAATTCCATACTTTTCTCGCTTCATTACTGGAGCTTCTCATGAGTCCGCCTATCTGACTCTTTTATTGATTTTCAATTCTATTTCGATCTCTATCAGTCACTTGTCTTCATTTCTACTATTATCATTCTATGAAACATCATAGCCGGATCATTTATTACAAATATCCCTTCGTCTCCAAAATTAAACCATCCGAAATTGACCTGGACGATTTCTCTAACTTAGATTCAATTCGACATTTCCACAGTCGTTACCACCCAATTTCTCAGAAGGATCACCATCGTTTATCGTTTACGCAGTGCTTTAATAACTAAGCATCATAATTGTCAATTCAAGATCCTCTAGGAAAACAAAATAATCACTATTTCCTATCCATAATGAACGCTTCCTGAACTTGACGTAGATATTACATGAAGCAGATAAAATTGCAGGAAAGCTTCCAGCATCGCAGCTGGAACAGGCTGGTGAGGTTATTAATCATATATCTCCGGTAGAAGACTAAAAGCTTAGCGGTTTGCTTAATCGCTTGCCAACCTCATAATTCTCTATCTTGTTTGCACAGAAATACACCAATATAAACTTGCTTATCATTCATCATCGTGCCATTTGGCTTATCAGTATTTGTACCCTTTCTATTTCTGGTCATTTACTACCAATTCATTGTTACTTATCCTCCCCTCTCTCTTTCCAAAGAAAAGGCGAGTCTCTTGGGGAATTTGGTCTGGTCTGTCGTAGAGCCTCCTAATGTCGGTAATGTGCTACTGGCAACATCAGGAATCGAATCTTTACTTAAACTATTCTTATAGTTGATCCTGGCAAAATCATTAGACGGAATGTAACTTTCTCTACCACATTATGACCATCAAGGTCCTTACATTATCATTCTATTTCTTTGGTCTGAGCATTTATACTTACTCCCCCATACTTAAAGTGTCGGCCACCTCGTTGGCCTTTCCTGATTATAATAATTTCTTGGGATCAATGTTTTCTAGATCTATTCCAACTCAGGGTGGAAGCATTCTCCCTTAAATTCTGCTGAATGAGAGAAAGCATCTATCAGTCTTTTCCAAAAGTCATTGCTTCCACCTTTCTAGTACGATCTTGACTACAGGTACTCCAAATCATACCTAAGATATTTCCTTACTTAACTCCCTCCTTGTTTTTAGGATAATCTCAACCTTATTGGTTCAATCCATACTTTTACATGGTTTCACACATGCTTCCTCTGGCCTTATGGTTACTATGTCATACATTCCTTACCAAACTTCCCTTTTGAAGTTCAGAATATTACCTCTTCCCTTGTAAGGTTTCTTAGGCCATCCTCATCATTCCTCCTGTATCTCCTGGTTACAGGGTATATCAAACATCATTAATCAATTCGATAACAATTCTGTCTATGTACTTTTGGAGACTCCTTTCCACAAATCCTTACAGGTTATTGATACTTTGGTCGATTCAACTTATATCGTCTGAATTCAAAATGTCTTTATTAGGGGTGATGCTATCCTTTGTGCATCCCCAGGGTTCGTCTTAATTTACGGATGCTCTACCCTCAATTCTATTTTCAAAGAATACTTACATTACCCTGAAATTGGTAATCAAATCATGTACCCTTAATAAGGGTCTGTTTTCAATCATTCTCATATTAATAATCTATAGGTAGCTCATGTTAACCTTTCTTTCAAATGAATGTCGGTCTATATGACCTTCCAAAAGACAACATATGTCTATCTACTCTTTCATACAGAACTTGGTAATGGTAGAAAGGATGTCCTGGAGGATATTGGTCGTGTTCAACGTGAATCTCTTAACGCCTAATGCTCTTTTTGAGGACACTAAGCTTCAGATAACATTTATGCATCATACTGCACTGACTTTGGCAATCTTCGTAACTTTTACTGGTCACCATCCTCATTCCCAACACATCCATGGTTTTTATAAAATCCATCATCATGTATCTCAATTCATTCTTCATCAAAAGTTCTTGCGGTTGGCACTTTGTTAGAAGCACCCCGCTTTGCCCTTACCTTGCTGGTTCAGTCACTCGATAATCTTTAGTGACTTGGCCCCAACTGGCCATGCTAAAATATGTGAGTTTAGGGGTCGGCTAATAGCATTACTTTTCTAGCAATTGCTGGCATAGTGCCTTCTACTTTGATACCTTTTGATCTGTTCAAAACTTCACTCCTTATAAGTCTCAATCGACTTCTCGGTGCCATCTCCGGTCACCTTTACCTTTCTTTTATTCTTCTAGTTATTCTTATCAATTTCACGTGCCACCAAAGCTTAACATTTCTGGCACAACAACCTTTTCATTTAAGTCAATCCCGAACTTTCTTAGTCCGGCTTGTTTCTTAATTACATTTCCCTTATTTCCTTCAAATCTCCACTACATAATTTTATCCCTATAATCAGTCATAATAATCGGGGTCTGTCTACCAGCCTGCATAGCGGCTACTTTACCCAATCCACAGGGTTCGCTCCAGTTTCCACTCTCTTAAATGACGTCTTTTGATAATCAGAAAGACAAGGTTTGTCAAAATTCGTTGAATTCCTTTCCAGAATTTGGGAAAATTTCAGTTAATCTATTCACCCACTAGTAACATGCCACATCTTCCCGATACATATTCGTCCTATTAGTTGATACTACCAAATACCAGTCTTCTTAACAACTAGTCTCAGAAGGAACACTACCGTCGGGGTTAGTCGTTCCTCAACATTGGCACTACCAAGGCCATCCGAATCCGATGAACTGCGCTGTCTAAATGTATTCGAAATTACGCTGTCGTGCTGCATAAGCGCAGACCTATACCTGTATGAGTTGCATCATAATATCTCCCAAAGATTCCTTCTTCCATTAGGCAACGCCAACCCTGGTCATCACCAACTTTTCCTTTAGCTCCAGGAAGATCTTCTCACGTTTATCTTGTCCATTCAAACTTTTATTCTTATAATAAGTCGGGTTATGGGACTACACTTTCTGTAAAGTCCTGAGCAAATCTTTGGTAATACCTTGTGAATTTTATGAAATTTCTCACCTTTGCCAGTGTGGTTGGCCAATCTCCATTTGAAACTGTCTTTAACTTGGTAGGGCCGACCAACAGTACTCTTATTGATCATGTGTCCTATTGCTGGACTTCATTTTGCCAAAACTCTTATTTCGAGAACATGTCCTACACCTGTTCTTTCAGGTTGCATCTAAAAGCATTCTCAATTACATCTCAACCATTGATCGCCTTGCCTAATCCATTTATGATTCAGTGTCAGCATAAACTTAAGGTAACTACCATAATCCATTCAAGGAAAAGAAGGAATTTAATATTCTTCTGAATCACATGCATCTAATGTTTCTGGTTCATCATTTCACTGAATTGAACCGAACTTATAATTGGTTCCTGATGATAGCCTTATTACTAATTTATCACAGACTCACTGGTCCTCTCCTCTTGTAGGTTCTGAGATCATTGTCTCGCTTACTATTTCCTTATATACTTTATCCGTTCAGGCCATCACTTCCCAATGTCTTTTCTTTCTAAGTTGATCCATTTATAAGATGGGCATTTCCCTGAATAAAATCACCTTAACAATCTCAATTTGGTTTCATAATTTAAAACCTATGAAATCTGTCTTCTCACGGCGAATTATCATTAATAAGATTCACACCAATTCATTTATCTGAAGATATGGCACTTTGCCACCTATGTCTTAACTGTTCCTAGGGACTCTGCTCCCCGTCCTATATCAATGTCTTTGATAATCATGCATCATTCTAATTCCTTTCTCATTAATCTGAAAGTCTCCAAGGATTCCTATCTATCCTTACATAAGATCTTGAGTAATTCCTCAAATCCATCTTACTTGCTGGCACTTCATTCGGTAGTCCGGCTATGAATCCAATATGCCTCTTTAATTCTCTTAATAATATCTCAATTCTTTAAGCTCACTTCTCTGAGCACTATATCTAGATTTTTACAGTCTCTCTGGCTGCAGCCCTCATCTCCTCAAGGTGAACTTCCCTCTCTCTAACAGGATTCTCCATCTCTGCTGGAACCTCTTCCGGGTCCTCAGTAGGGTACTCTATCGAATCCACCATCCGATCTTCAACATCAAAACAAGCATCATTATGATACTGCTCGTAATCCCCAAGGTCTGTCGCCTTACTAGTCGATACAAGAACGAGCTAAGTTACTATCATGATACTTTAGAGTTCCCATAAGGGTTTTATGTGTCAATACTACATTATGTAGTCTGACTATGAACTTGGCAAGAGTTCTTATTATTTTAATGAATTTATTGTTTTAACGTCACGTCATCTCTGGGATTTATAACGCTCTCTCTGATACCATTTCTGTAACACCCCCAGATCCAGGGTCAGGGATCTGGTCGTTACGGTCTCAATATCCAACCACAAAACCAACATAATTTAAATTACAACCTTGTGACCCAAAACAACAACATAAAACACACCCGTTATAGTCCAAGAGATGAAATCAGAGTAACCAACAATATTATTAATCACAAGTTTGAGTTCTTACAACCCAAAGAATTGGTATTGTACAATTACATACTCTTTGCCATCCATTAATAGATACCATAATATAAGTACATTTGAGGCTCAATTGCTAACAACTAGCCTACCAGTAGTTGCATCCTCAACAAAGGTAGCCAAGACCTTAGCGGTAAACCTCTGACGGTTGACACCTGCTTACGCTGCGTGCGCCTTGCGCGGCCATCTGATCTAGCTGTTGTTGTGATATAAATAAATAAAGCAAGGGTGAGCAATAGCCCACCAGAAATATAATTGAACAGTGATAATATATGACAGTCCAAAATATCTTTGAAACCATATGCCATGCATTAACGATGTAGTACCAATATAAGGTATGAGATGAAGTTACAAGGTAACTCAAAAATATATTTGTTTTGAATAAATATCTGCTATGCAAAAGATAAGCAAGATATTCTCAATTATCGTAAAAGAGGAACTTGCAGGAAAATATTGCAATTCCGGTTACAACACTTTTTCACCTGGCCAACACCAACAGTGTTGTAGAAATTTCTCACTTTTAGAAGATGAACTAATACGGGAGCATTGCCGCGCCAGATGCCCTGACGTTTACGATGATCAGTCGTATGTCATGCATCTCATCAGTCGTTCTCTACATGTAGAAGGTAGCTCCGACGGATTTACTTATCTACCGCCCTCTGGAACTCCTCAGCCAACGGTTGAGCTATTGCTGGACCGGCGCCACTCGGCCACTTACGCGTCTCCTAGTTCGAATATCATCCATGACTCTGAAACGTAAAGTTCGTTCCCCTTTTTCCCCAAGTGTAACACTTGTTGATAGGACTCCACAAAGTAGTCGTATCTAATTGGAAAGGAAAATTTACCAATATTTCCCAAGCTGATGCTTGTTAATGGATATAAACTTGTTACATCAATCATACCCCTCGAGCATTGAGGAGGTAACCAAAAGACTCATATCGATGCTTGAAAGAATCAAGATGTGAGTGACAAGATAGTTTTAGCAAGTATAGGACCGGGCAGTCCAATAGATAGCATCTCTCAAGTGAGGTTCCCTTATATGTTTTTGGAGGTTTGAGCGAGTATTTAAATCTTCTTATAAGACAGATTTAAATGAAAATAGAGTTTTGGGAACCTCCCCTTGATAAAATAATCATAAAAGACTTCGAAATAATTTTACATAATATCTGAAGGTGAAGGATAACCTTTGAATAATATAAATCATTACAAAAAGAATTCAAAAGAATTTAATTAAATATTCCAAGAATATTTATTAAGTCAATAATAATTACGGAATATTATTAAATCATAATATTGCTCGTAAGTAATCCTCGAATGAATATATATAATTATTTATTAAATAAATCTCTTCTTAAATGAATATTTAAAATAATATTCATTACATAAACAAACTTAAATAAATATTTAAAATAATATTTACTGAATAAATCAAACCTTAAATTAATATTTGAAAATAATATTCATTTAACAAATAATATTCCAAATGAATATCCAAATAATATTCATTAAACAAATAATGTTCTAAATGAATATCCAAAATAATATTCATTTAATAAATAATATTCTAAATGAATATCCAAAATAATATTCATTTAGTAATCAAAACTTTAAAGGAATATTCGAAGTAATATTCATTGAGTAAATAGAACTTCCAATGAATATTTTAAAATAATATTCATTAAGTAAATCAAACCTTAAATGAATATTCGAAAGTAATATTCATTAAATAAACAAAGATCAAATGAATATTCCAAATAATAATAAGTAAGCCAAATGAATATTTGGGAATGATATTCGTCAACCAAATAACTCTAATGAATATTCAAAATAATACTCATTAAATAAATGACATTCTAAATGAATATTAAAATAATATTCATTAAATATTCCTTCACTGAGGTAATACTCAAATAACGTTCCTCGAAGGATTCGTAATCGAATAAAAATCCTCGAAGTAATAAATTTGTCGCTGGGATCCCTCCGGGTTTCCACGACTATTTATATATTACAAAATATCGACTCCCGGTCTATATTTGAAGTATGAATATCATACGCCCTTTTCTAAGGGTCTTAACCAAACAATCCGGCTTATAACTGATATTTCATATATAGTCTATAAGCCGATATCAATTCGGGGAACAAGTAATTCAATATTAACTTGAAAGTAGGCATGCATTCTATGGCATATGTATAAAACAATCATCATATATATTATCACAACAACAGTTCCAAGTATTGGAAACTTGCCTGGTAATCCTGTAGGGGTAGTGTGTCTCGTGTCAATCCAGTGATCTATAAATAGTCACAACAACCGAGGTCAATCACTTAACATTTCGAAGGTTAAGTATAACTTAACTTAAGTCATGTAAGCTTAGTCCAAACACACCTCGAACCTATCCTTAATGTCGGATTTTTCGTATATCTTACTTAATCAATTATAACCTCGTTCTTTGCACCAATATGTGGTCTTGATAATTCTTAACAAGTTTCGTGTTTTAGTCGACTCGAAATTCCCTTTTTAACTTAGCCCAAAAAGGGTGGCCAAAGTAGTACCCCTAGGGTTGACTTTTCTGAGAATCACTATTTCGAGACTCGTACTTCAACACTTTTAATAAATCACTGGAAACGTATTTAATTACGAAACCACTTATAAAATCATCTTTGGTATTTGTAATATTTATCATAAAATTTCCAATTCGAAGCCACGGGTCTAGATAGGTGAAATGTATTTTTGAAGTTCGGTCTACTACGGATCTTTACTATTCACACCTCTTTCACTAAAACGTTCATAACTCGGTAACCGTTAACTCAAATGACGCACCGTTTTCGCGTACATGATCTAGAGAATGTCTAGAAGGTAGCTAACTCAAAATTGGACTTAGATCAGAAGATTAATTTTTCGGAATTTTGCCAAAACAGGGCAGGAGGTTTTAATGAATAATGTTACCTCCGAAAAGTGGTTTCTTCGCACTTATCCTCGATTCGAACATTTTTATAAAATCGGAAAACGATCCATTTTACTTGTGGTTTTCTCTCACACCTTCCTTATGACCTCTAATATTTAATTAACCATGATTCGTCACTGACTTAGTCATGTTAAGGGATTCCAATTTCAGTTACGAACTTTCGATTACGGTTTCGAACCTCTTTTACGAATTTAATCATAACTCCTAAACCGTAAGTCCATTTCATACGATCTTTATATCAAAACGAAGCTTATAACATAATCTAGCTTATCATGGAAGAAATCGAAGCTAATCAGTGACTTATACCTACTGTCAAACTCGTGTTCTTAAGGTTAACGAAAATCGGGCATTACGACGGCTATAAATCGAATCTTTCTAAATTCCAAACCTTCCAATAATCATGGTATCCAATCCAAACAACATATACATGATATATATACCCATGAACTGAGGCCAAGCAATGCCTTTCCGTTCATCTAAACGATTTTTTAACATTTACCAAAACCAAATCATAAACATGCTTATAACCATGTTAACACCATAACTACTTAAATCCATCAAGAACAAACATATTCTTAAAGTAAGGGCTAGGGTTTTGAAAAGTTATACCTTCCATGGAGTGGGTAAAGACCTTGCTAAGCCTTGTATAGTCCTTGTACATCCTTAACCAAGCTTAGATCATCCAAGAAATCAAGATCCAAGAGTTTGTTCTTGAAAATCACTATTCACCCTCATCTTCAAGGATTTATTTGAAAATGGAAAAAGTGGTGTTTGAGGCTAAGATTTCTAGGGTATCATTTTCTTGAATTATAAGATCTACCATAAAAGTTTCAAGATCAAACAATGGTTGGAAGGTGGATTTTTGTTCTTGAATTTCAAGGGAAGTCGAATGGGGTATAATGTGGAGTTCTTGATATTTTTTTGTGTTGGTTTCTTGAATAATGCATAAAGTGGATGAGCCTAAGATATTATCTCATCTTGGTTGAATTATTAAAGGGATGATGCACTAGATGATGCAATTTGCAAGACAAGTGTTGATCAATGGGTGGTGCTAAGGCTAACCAAGTAGTTTGCTTTCTAAGTACATGGTTACTTCACTTGATTCTAGTTACTTTTGTAACTAGATAGTTACTAGATATTTTACTTAGTAGCACATGCATGAATCTAGCTTCCCTGCTTGTTTCTTTGTCCGTTTATTGCTTAATTCGTTGATCGTTCGAGGGAATAACTCATTCGTTTCTAGTTAGGGTTTTACCGAAAACCTTCTTAATAATTCTAATACTATTCTTCATCTTTCTTAATACTTCTCGAATTTAAATTCCTTAATTCCCTTTTATAAATCCTTAAGTCTTGCAGTGTCTAGGGAAATCTCGGAGAAAATAAAAGTGCTCTTTTTCTGAATCCGACAGCTTTTACATACACTTATTTTCCTCCTGGATCACTAATACGAACTCAGAAATCCGTTCCGAATACCGGGTATAACATTATTATAATAATATTCCAAATTCCACCAAAATCACTATTCATCACTTATTTTTATTTAATTCCTATAATTAGGAAAATGAACCTGGTTCACCCTCGAGTGTTCCTTAACCTTTTTACGGAACCGCTGGGCTTATAATAGATATTGATTTGGATGACACAAGAATAATCTTACTTGGAGTAATCTTCTCATATTCTTAGGAGATAGATCATTCTTATCTATGTTGTCAACCAAAGGCATTCTGCATGACATATAATAATTGAATCCAAATCCATTCCATTCATTAAATAGACAGTCGTTACATCGCAGTCATAACCACTATTCATTCCCATATTATTAAATCATAAAAAGTTTTAATTCTACCCAAAAATCTGGGTTCTTACAAAGAGGGGTGTGACCGGAGATGTATGTCTCAGGTGACCGGAGATGTATGTCTCAAGCGGTGGCGCAATTCAACATGGCAATACTCTGTATACTCTGTTGAAGAAAAGATAGTGCGCGCGTGTGTTTGGTTATTGGGCTTAATTTGTGGCCCAATGTGCAGTTCTCACCATAACAGGGTGTCACTAGAATAGCCCTATATATATATATATATATGCTAGTGATCAAATAGAAACCTCCCTTAAAATAGAAACTAGAAACCAACACTAAATAAATTATACTCCCTCCGTCCCAATGGGATGTTAACGTTTGCTTTTTGCACGGAAACCAAGATAGTGGGTGTAATATTGTTAAAATAAATGAAGTAGTGGGTGTAATAATGATTTTATAGTTAAAATAAGTTAAGTAGTGGTTGTAATAGTGTAAAGTATTGTTAAAATAAGAGAAGTAGTCGGTGTAATAGTGTTAAAACTTACTATTTTAGGAAATGTTAACAATCTATTGGGACATCCCAAAATAGAAAGTGTTAAGAATCAAAAGGGACGGAGGGAGTATTTCATTTATTCTAATGGCCCCGCCAGGGGCACCTTCACAAAAAGTATTTAAAATTATTGGCTCCATCCAGCAAAAAAAAAAAAAAAAATACTGTTCACGCTGACGTCACTGTCACGTCAGCAGTGAACAGTATATATATATATATATATATATATATATATATATATATATTTTTGCTGGATGGAGCCAAGAATATTATAAACTTTTTGTATTGGGGTCCCCCTAGTTTGGTCATTAGATTAGCTTTAAATATTAGATTAGGGTTTAGTTTCTAGTTTCTATTTTAATTTGGTTTCTATTTGAGTAAGACCCTATATATATATATATATATATATATATATTATCGTTATATTTTCAGAAAAATAAGAATTTTAGTTAGAAAATATAGAAAAAACGATACATTTTAGCTGAAAAAGATAATCGATTAATTATTAGTAATTATGATTTTTTAATTTTATTTATTAAATAGAACCGCACATGATATTATTGGAAAATAAGAGATTTTAGTTAGAAAAAGTAGTAACGATAACGTTTTATAGCTGAAAATGGTAAATGATTAGTTATCATAATATTATTATTTTATTTAATTAAGAGAATTGCACGAAGTATTTTTAGAAAAGGAGGAATTTTATTAAACAATATTTTTAATGTTTTTATCTGAAAAATAAAATTGATTAACTACTAAAAAATAGAAAAGATATTGATTAATTTTTAGTAATTACACAGTAATTAATTAACAGCAAAAAATAATGAAACATGGGTAATAAAGTAAATAAAACAAGTACCGTATATTAATCATACTTTTAATGTTTCAATGTTTCGACTATTATAATATAATAGTATATAATATAGATTATTGTTAAAAGAACACTAAATTTATAATTGTTTATTTATATATAAACAAAATATGTAAGAAAACATTGATCGAGGTTAGTTTTAAATGGAGAGATTAGAGCATTATTGGTCATCATATATCCTTATTTAAAATTTACATGGCATATCTTAATTAAATAAAATTATGAAGAATGTGCAAAAAATTTGTTACTTCTATAAAACATTACTTTTAACTAAAAATTTAGTTCCCAATATTTGCTATATATATTGAATCTCTAGATATCTTTAATAAATTACACATTATATATTATCTTATTTAAATAATATATTATATTTATAATAATTTAAAGAGTAAAATGCAAAACGGTGGCCATAGTTTACACTGAATTTCAAAAAAGTGGCCGAATTTTCAAAATTTTATTTTGGTGGCCACACTTTGTTTTTTATTTTTAAAATAGTGGCCAAAGTTTTCTTGATTTTTAAAATAAGTGGCCAAAATTGTTTTTTATTTCTAAAATAGTGGCCAAATTATTTTTAATTTTCAAAAAAATACATTAAAAAAGGTCGATAGCCACTAAAATAAAAATCTGAAAGTTCAGCCACTTTTTTGCAATTCAGTGTAAACTAAGGCCACCGTTTTGCAATTTACTCTAATTTAAATTATAACATGACATTATTTTTAAAATATAACTAACCAATATATATAATATCATTGAACTATAACACCTTACATATTTAACAATTTTGCGTAAATAATATTTATCTATAATATTACTCAATATCATTATAGACACTCTTCAACAATGTGAGCTAAAATGATCAATCTACGAAGGGGGGCATATTAGACGTAATCAGTGTTGCAGATTTCGGAAATCGGAACTATTCGGTTGAGGTACCGATTTACGATTTATCGGGTGATTTATTGAAAAATCGTCGATTTATCGGTGATTTTTGCAAAATCGGCCGAATCGGTTCCAAAATTTTAACCGATTTTTGACCAATTTATCGGCGATTTTTCAGAAATCGGGCGATTTCTATAACAGAGGACGTAATCACTCCCTTGATTGGGGATTGTGCCTTCCTAGGGTGTGTTTGGTATTCCTGTTGCAGGTATTAATAGCAATTTTTTTTAAAAGAGCAATTCAAAAAGTGTTTGGTAAATTTAAAAATTGTTTTTCCGAAAAGTAATAAGAACACAAACAGAACTCTAATCAAGAAAGGTTAAGATGACACATTGACACCTCGCATATGGGTGGCAAGAGCCAAGAGGGCACTTGTGCCCGATGGTGGGGCTATGGGAAAGGGCCGCCCTAATAGGAGCAGCAACCTAGAGGCCTAGAAGTTCAAATTTTTTGCAAAAAAATTTATTCATTAGAGTTGTAAAATTTAGAGTTGTAAAATTGTATTTAATTTAAATAAATCTTAGTTATGATATATCACATAAAATTTTAGCTAAAAATTTATCCAGAGATGCTCCTAAAAAATCCAAACCAAGTCAACTGCATGCAATATTGGACCCTTGGCTTCTGGATGGATCAAATTGAGCTGATAGACAAATATTTTAATATTCTAAAAAATTTGATTATGTTTGTGAATTTGCATGATAATTTGAAAACATTTAAGTGATGAATTTATCTGTCTTTTTATCCAGTAGAGAAATCATGCATATTTTCTTTGTCCTGTTGAGACTTTTGTTGTCAAATGTCAACAAACATGAAAAACCCTGGTTCTGGACAGATTGTGCTTTACTCTTTGCTCACAAAACCAGCAAACTCATAATGCGGATAAAACAGATTCTTTGTATGCCTGCCTTCTGGCAAATGTTTTTCTGTGGATTCCATGTTTTGTTATTAATTTCTTTCGCAATGTTGCAACACTAAATCTTACAAGCCCTCTAAAATAGATTAGTTATAGTTAAGTTTTTTCAACTCTCTCATGTGGAAGTCGCAGAGATAACAATTTGAGTGAATTTGCATCACTCTGCTGCAGGTAGTGTTATGGATATGATATTCTTGTCTATACATTATGTTGTAAATCAAAGAAACCCATAAATCAAGTTACTAAATTGGTCCTTTTCTAATGTTTGCTGCCTCTTTACATTTGTTTGCAGTAATTTCTCAGAACATTATTACATGTTGCTGTTCTGCAGCAGTGTAACCAGAATTTTATCCAGTGCAATGCACCAGCCTGCAAAATAGATCATATAAGTAGAGATTTCATACAGAGCAAGTACTATAAGAAGTCTGGTCACTTGAACAAAATACAAATCGATCCAAACCACTAATTATAGACTCATAAATATTTCGAAAACAGGGGGATTAAATTTCGCAACTCCGTCAACATCTGTGAAAACAATATCAAACATGCATTGCACCTAAGGCTGCATATATTTCGATGGTTTTCTGATTTATCACTTCAAAACCAGACCCTCAGCTTCTAGTTTAAAGTTTCTCCCAGTGTAACTTGGAGGACTAATTTGGTTAATATGATAAAGAGAATTGCTTGAACATGAGTACTTGTAATGGGATGCAATCACAATATAAAGAAACTTGACAAAATTTTGGCAAAGAATAATTTCTGCATTCCTAGAATTACGTAGATTTCAAATGTAATGTTATGTAATCAGTCACTCTAAAACCTTAAAATGCTAAAATAAAATCTTACCGCATCTTTATATTATATTCTAAGATAAAGCACTCGGATTCTTCAATTTCCCGGCATTCAGTAGAATAGATAATAAAATAAGGTCTTGCGAAAACCAAACAGAACTTGGTTTAAGTAAATAAAGCATCTAATGGTTCAAAAGATTATTTAATTCTTGGCAGATTTGAAATTTAGAATTAAGCACAAGTATACGATCTTACAAAACCAAACAAACCAGATTGTCTTTAGATATATGACTACTAAACTCTCATTGATTCTCAACACCTTAATGTCTTCAGAGAAAGGACTAAACTAAACTCATCTTAATCGAATACACCAGAAACCAGATTTATTATGGAATTCCTCTTCTAGTTACACGGATTCTGAGAAGTTCATAAATTTTAGATGATTTATCATTCCCAGCTAAAATTGACAAATATATATATAATCCTGGTAACAGAGGTGCAGAGAAAAACAAACACACACAAAGGACAATCACTCAATCAGTTAGCTTTGTAAATAGGCTCAGCTTGTCCTAATATATCATTCTGACATAGATGTACCCCATGGTATTGTTTCATACAAACAAATTTTACCTTTCCAAATTACAGAGCAAAATACACTTGTCATGGTTGTCTAAAATCAAAATATGAGTACGATCAATTGCATTATAAAACATAGATAGAATGCTGTAAAGCTAATGTAGCAGTAGGACTATAGTCTTGCATCACAAAATATGGAGGTTAATCTGTGGAATGTAATTCAAGGGTTCAAATGCCATCCTAAATGCTAGATGATAAGACTATCACTAGTTAAAAGATAAATGATATAGAACGAAAATTAGGGAGAGGTAGAGTGCAGTCAGCTCTAGGGTACATAAGTATATGAAATATAGAAATGAATAGATAAAAAGGATGAGAAGTGTATGAAGTGCAGTGTATTGAAAATGTTTACAGCTTGTTGTCTATTACAGGAGAGCATAAGCTCTTATGGAATACTTCATGTTAACAGCAGGCATTAGGAAAACTATTACTGTATAAGAAAATGTCAAACACTTCAGTTTTTACAGAATATAAAGACCATTCAGTGTCATGTCCTACTGACAATTAAAAATTTACAGAAGGTAAATCTCACAAGTCCTATACACTGCCCTGCCCAAGGAACATATGGTAGAAATGATAAGTACATGAAAGAAAGGAAAGAGCATATAAGAGCCTATAAGCTTCCTGTGAAAGCACCTCATCCAATTCAACTCTAAAAAACCCAAACTGAAAGCCAGCTCCAAGCTGTGGCTATAAGTTGCAACATCCTTGGAAAACTTTGTACTGATGTTAATACCACCAATAGACGCAGCAAATAATTTAGATAATCATCAAACGATTATTACATACTGAATTTACCTTAAAAAAAGAGAAACAGGACATCAGTTTTCCACGGTCTGCAATCCAAGAACAAACTTCTCAACATCAGCAATAGTTTGCTCTGAATCATTTTCTTTATCTCCAATAACTACCATTAAAAAGTTTATGATATAATTAATGTTAGGTACTAAAAAGAAAACCAATTCAAAGCAGTGTTAAATTATGGTATTTTTTTTTAGAAAACAAATTATGGTATTTTAATGTTTATATGGTGCTAAAATTACCTTCAGCCCCATGCAACCAACTGTGAGTGCACCGCATTTTCCTACCGAGTAACAGAATTATGATACTTGCTAATAATTTGACTTCCAATACTAAAAGAAGACTATGAAGTAACATTAGTTATCGGTATTACACTATTACTTAACATATCTCGTGACATAACCAATAAAACACTATATGCTCTTATTTGGTCTCCAAAAAGAAAGTACATAAGGTTTCACTGTAGTATCCAACTTACTTTCTTCCAAGTTTCACTTTTCTGATTTCATCACCTCAAAACCCAGATCCTCTTGTCGTTTCTCCCATCATAACTTGGAGGACTAATTTGGTTACTCTATTCTATAAACAGAATTGCTTGAACATATTTACTTGTAATGGGATGCAATCGCAAAATAAAGAATCTCATTGCTAAATTTAAACCATGTCAACATTATCATTATAAAGTAATAAAATATAATTTAGGAAAAAAAAGACACAATATATGGCAGAAATAAATAAAAAATTTAGCGATTAGAAACATACATGAAAGTATCAGCGATTAAAATTTTTGTAATGATCAGTTCAGAAACATACATATAACTTATAAGTATCGGCGATTAAAATTTTAGCATCTCTAAACCTGAGCTCAAAGATTAAAGCCTTATCATCATTGCCGAATGACAGAAGCATGATGCATGATCATGATTCATGGGGCAAATTTCCAATATTACTTTATCAATTGTAGAATACTATGATATACAAGTTTCAGTTACAACTGTAATATACTATAAGAACAACAGTGGTTTATTGTTTCAACAAATATGGTGTATCTTTGATAGAAAAAGAATTCAAATTGTAGTATATTGTGATCTATAAACCTGCAGCATGATAAATTGAAATTGAATTCAATGCGCAGATGTAAAATCATATTGAATATATAAACAATGGAAAGAGCTTTTGTTTAAAGTTATCCGTAACTTAATTATTTGTTGGAGGAGAGTTGTAAACATCATAAAGCTTATAATTTCTAATATTCTACAACACCAATAAAAACATAAAATGCAATGACCACGTTTTTGTGGGAAATTTGAAGTCAAAGCAAATCATAAATAAGCATTCTTACAGGGTGCTTCAGGAGAGGGCATTTTCCTTTACAGGTTACTACATTGACTGAGAATGGTTGTTTAGATGACCAAGGCTACTTTTTCCTTGTTTTCTTCACAGCATAGATGTCGAACTCATGTATATCAAGCCTCTGTCAACTGTAAGCGAGGAACAATATTCATAGATTGTAGTTCCTGGAATAAAAGCTTGCATGAATATGGAAGCTTCAGAGTGGAAACTTTTTCCCCATCCTTGCATAAAGAGCACATTGCTGCTTTTAGCTTAAAGTTATAATATCCTAGCAAACCACATTTCCTACAAACCTGAACCTCAAAAGGATCACTGGATATCATCAAGCGCTCATGCATCAACATACTAGCACCATATGCAATCAAGCAATCGCGTTCCATTTCCCCCACACGTAGTCCACCGTTTTTGATTTTCCCTTCAGTTGGCTGGCGAGTCATCATGACCATAGGCCCCTTGCCTCGAGCATGAATTTTATCCATGACCATGTGTTTCAACTTTTGATAGTAAATTGGTCCCATGAAGATATATGCTTGTAGTGCCATACCTGTAATACCTGAATATAAGAAATCTTTTCCTGTGTAGCTAAAACCATGCTTTACAAGTGTTTCACTTATGGTTTCAACTTTGTCTGCATGACCACTAGGTTCCCCAAAGGCACTGCCATAATGAAACTTGCCACAAGAAACCCCGGCTTTACCCCCAAGAAGCTCTATCATCTTGCCGACAGTCATTCGGCTAGGAAATCCATGAGGGTTCATGATCAAATCAGGGCAGATCCCACGTTCAGAAAATGGAAAATCTTCCTGTTGGACAATGGTACCACAAACACCTTTTTGGCCATGTCTGCTACTAAATTTGTCACCAACCTCAGGCCTACGAGTATGACGTATCATAAAAGTGATACTTAAGTTGTCATTCCGGTCTGTTGAAAGAGCTACTCTATCCACAACAGCAGTCTCCCCTTCAATACCCTTACTATATCTTTGCCAACTATCTTTGTAAAAACTATCTGGTACAGGATCTTTGATTATATTTCTCGTGTCTCGCGGCGACTGCTTATAGATATAAATATCATGTGGCCTAATGATTTCTCCTGGGGAAGCAAGTCCATCTTCATCCAAAATCTGCATTTTTTCTGCATTCATTCCGCCTCTTTGTGGTCGAATTATTCTATCTGACGTATTATTATCATATTTTTGGCGTAGAGCAGGGAACTTCTTCATCACAATACAACGGCCAAAACCACGATCAAGTGACGATTTGTTCATTACTATTGCATCCTCAATGTCATAGCCACTATAACTCATGACTGCAACAGTTGCATTTTGCCCAGCTCCAAGCTTGTCATATCCAACCAGCTCAATCGTCCGTGTTGTCAGCAGTGGTCGTTGTGGATACACTAATAGATACATTAGTGAGTCCATTCTACATAGCTGGTTATAAGCGATATTTCCCATTGCTTGCTTTCCCATTGCACACTGATAGGTGTTTCTGGGTGACTGATTGTGATGAGGAAAAGGAATTAATCCAGCGCAAACACCAAGTATCGTAAAAGGCTCAATTTCAATGTGTGTTGTATCTGTTGTAGCCTCTCCTTCGTATAGAGCAATCAATGCATTGTTTTCCTCATTAACATCAAGATATTCTATCAAGCCTTCTTGTATAAAACTTTGGAAATTCCTTATGCCATCCTTCAACTCTTTCATGTGGCGTTCCTTGATTCTTGACACACCTCTGTCAGCAATTACAAGAGGTCGGCATACTCGGCCACCGTCTGAAGCGATGTAAACACAATGCTGCTTCTCATTTACGAAAATGCTAATGAACTCGCCAATTTTACCAGCTCTCCGCAGCTTTCTCATTGATTGTGCAAATCTCTTTGGCCGCCTATGCTTGCCAAGAATGAGCCCATTTAATATAATCAGATAAGAATTGGGTGCATGAAGTTCTTCTCCAGAGAGTAATTCCAGATCTTCAACACCTAAACAGTAGCACAGATAAACAATAGGGCCTTCCTCTTGGTCAGTTGTTACATGAGTTGTCAGAGCCAAGTTCTTTACTAAACCGCATGCTTCACCTTCTGGAGTGTCACAAGGGCAGAGCATTCCCCACTGGCTAGGTTGTAAGGCTCTAGGTCCACTAACTTTCCTCGACTTCTCAAATTGTGGTTGGATTCTTGTCATCATACCTAATGTTCCTATAAAGGAGAGTCTAGCAACAACCTGTGTCATTCCTTTCCGGTTCATTCTAAACCTTTTGACATCCCAGTTTCCTGTAGAAAGGGCCCTCTCTAAACCACATGTGATTAATTTATTACCTCTCATAATGTAAGTAGAAAAATCAAAACGAGGTATACTTGGCTTTGAGAGGATACCATCTGCTTCTTTGACGGCTTCTTCATTCAGGGTCTTGAACAAATCCTCAAAGAGTAACGATAATAATTGCCCTGAAAGCTCCAATCGTTTGTTCCCTACATAATCCTTGTCATCCATAGCATCCTTGTTTATAATTGCTTCCATCATGCGTCTCAACATGACAGCCACATACATACACTTTAATCGAAAGTTGTTTTCACGTACTGGAATGTGAGCAATAAATACATCACGAAGTATAATCAAAGCGCGACTTTCCTTCTCAACTGCAGAACTATAGAAATGTAACTTAACCTTTCCCTCCAGAAATTCAAGAGCCTCCTGTTGTGTGTACACACAGAGGCTTGCACATTCCTCAATTGAAGGCATAAGTAATGCACCATATTGAGGATCTCTTCCAAGCATCTGCACAACCTCTTGATCACTCTCCATACCCATAGCTTTCATAACCACCATAATAGGCACCTTCTTATCAAACTGATTCATATGTAAATATATCTTCTCTTTATCCATAACAATAACTGTCTTACTTTTCAGAGCTTCCGTACTACTCATAACCGAACCCTGAACACACCCTTTTGCATCCGTCTCAATAATAATCCTATTCTTCGAAAGCTGTTCCTGAATCAAAATCACTTTCTCCGTCCCCTTAACAATAAAATACCCTCCCGGATCAAGCGGGCACTCACCAAGTCTCGCCAATTCATCCTCATCTTTCCCATACAAAACACAACAACAGCTCCTCAACATAACAGGCAATTTCCCAATAACCACATCATTCTTTGTAACCACATTCCTCGTACCATTACTAATCACAACATATCTAACATCAACATAAACCGGAGCAGCATACGTAACATCCGATAAACGACATCTATGAGGATTAAGTTGTTCCATGACACTATCAACAACCATACAAGGTTCACCAACACGAACATTAGTATATCTAAGAAAAACAGAACTATCAACCTTGGATCTTATCTCATTGTTTGCATGCACAATCTTTTTCATTCCAGTGGTAACAAAATAATTAAAAGAATCGAGATGTTGTTTTACTAACCCTCTAACTTTGAGAAACTCAGGGATGAGCTGGTACTTATCAACAGCAGATTTAACAGGTGCAGCAAGATATTGCTTGTCAATTACATCCTGGTTTGGTGCCATAACCATGTTGTATGTATGTATAATTTCAATTTAATGTGTGTTTTGGTGTGTGAGGATAAATCGCAGGTTAAGGGTTTTGTGGGGTTTTAGGGCAGAGGAGGATCTGTTTCTAGCTTTCTATGCCCAAAATTTCCAGACACTTGCTATATAAATATAGTTTTGTTTTGTAGAAAGGGGCAGCAATTATAAATAAAGTACTAATTAATCAGAAAGTACGTGTAAATCCATATTTCAATCTAATTGCTGGGCATGTGATATTTTTAAAGTCTGTTTAGGAATTAGGATCGTTGCTCAGAAACAAAGAGGAGCGCTTGTTTAGGATTAATAAATAAAAGAAAGGGAATTAATTAGATTCTTTCTCTTTGTTATGTTTGTTTAACTGTTTTATAAACATTATTATTATTTCTTTAATTTTTTTAAATTTTAGAATTATCTAATACTAGTCAACTTATCCGCGCTTTGCGCGGTTCATAAATTTTTATTTTAAAATATTGAAACAGATGAATTATTATTTATTATTTTCAAAAATTGATTGGTCTCTTAAGAATTTTTTTTTAAAATTGATTCAAAATAATTTCATAAATTATAAGTTTGAAGATATTCTCTTTATATATCTAAAAATATTATAATCTCAAAAATATCATAAACATAAAAAGTAGTAATTATAATACAAACGTAATCTTTACTATCAATAGTTATAAATATTATATATAATAACACTTTTTAAAGCCGACGCCCCTCTCATAACATACATGTTCAATTGTAGTGTAATTATTTAATTAGAATATTAATTTATTTCGACATAATATAACGAACAACGGGTATATAACTTTTTTATCGATTTAGTCTACCGACAAAAATGTATTTTTTCAATTTAATCAGTTTGGTCATAACCCATGTTATTTTTATTACATGTGTTAAGCGAACATTTACATACTTCTATAATTTATTACGATTTCCATAATCACTAATGATAAAGATTGCTTGAAAAGTTAAGGATCGTCTATACTACAATTGTCCGTAAAGAAATTGGAGTGGTATTCGATAGGGAATAAAATATTACGCAATGTAAACAATTTTTAGTCGTCATTTTATCTAAAAATAAACTTAATTATAAATGTAATTAATATTTAATACTGAAATAATAATTATAATGCTCAAAAATAATGTTTTATAATTTCTTAAATAAATAAAATAAATTTAATACAAATTTATTAGGTATAATTAATGACTAATTAATATGTCATTAAAAGCTATTGAATGCAAGAAAAAAAATTAATAAAAAAAAAAATCAAAAAACTGAAAATTCAAGAAAAATACCTTGAACTGTTCTGGTGCATTTCCGATCTCCAGGCATTATAATATACTAGCTTATAACCCGTGCAATGCACGGGTTTCTTGTATTATATTATAAATTTTATTTAATATTATAATTATGTTCTTATATAATAATGATTTTTAATAATTTTTTTAATTTTAATTTGATATAATTTAATATACTCATATTTTGCGGATTATACTAATGTTTTCTTATTATAAACAACGTATACGATTTTTAGTGTATTTTATTAATAATTGAGAAATATGTTGTGACATTTTCAGGTATATATTAATGATTGTAAAATTTGTTGTAAATTAAAAAGGTAACGTGTTTTAATTATAAAGAAAATATTAATGATTGAAAAATAAGATACTATTTATCTTTTTAGGTGTTTATAAAAGGTAATATATTCAACTAAAAGTAAATGTAAAAAAGGCAATCGACTAATTACCATTAATTATATTATGTTATGATTTATTTTAGAATATGATAGATTGATGTTTTTAGGTGTTTATAAAAGATAATATGTTCAACTAAAAGTAAATGTGAAAATGGCAATTGACTAATTATCGTTAATTTTATTATATTAATGTGAAAAAGGCAATCGACTAATTACCTTAAATTATAACGTGTTTTAATTCGAGAGAAAATATTAACGCTAGAAAGATATGATACGATTGATGTTTTTTATAAAAGGTAATATTTGGACTAATTACCATTAATTATATTATGTTATTATTTATTTTAGATGTATTTATTTTTCTTTATAATGAAGGGTAAATAAGTAAATTCCTGAAGTACCAAAAAACAGGTACCAAAAAATAAATACCAAAAAATAGGTACCAAAAAACAGGTATCAAAACTTTTATTGTTTCGGTTTTTATATAATAGTATAGATAACTACCTTATAACCCGTGCAATGCATGGGTTTCTTATAATATGTTATAAATTTTATTTAATATTAAAATTATATTTTTATATAATCATTATTTTTAATAATTTTTTTAATTTGATATAATTTAATATACTCATGTTTACGGATTATACTAATGTTTTTTTATTATAAACAACGTATATGATTTTTAATGTATTTTATTAATAATTGAAAAATATGGTGCGATATTTTCGGGCTATATTTTTCTTGAAAATTATGATGTTATATTTTTTAATTTTTATTAATGATTATAAGATTTGTTTTAAATTAAAATGGTAACATGTTTTAATTCGAAAAAAGGTAAAGTATTTATAAAAGGTAATATTTTCAACTAAAATTAAATATGAAAAAAACAATCGACTAATTAGTAATTACCTTTAATTTTATTATGTTAATGTGAAAAAGACAATCGACTAATTACCATTAATTATATTATGTTATTATTTATTTTAGGTGTTATACTTTTCTTGAAAATTATCGTTTAATATTTTCGGGTATATAATAATGATTATAAGATTTGTTATAAATTAAAATGGTAACGTGTTTTAATTCGAAAGGAAATATTAATGATTGATGTTTGGGTTTTTTCATAAATAAATAAGGAAAAGTAAATTTTTGCACATTTACTTTTGTTAAGAATAGCTATTTGCAATTTTACTATACTATTTGCAATTTTACTATAATAAGTTTCAAAATTACAAAAATACTACTCCCTCCGTCCCATTTTGTATGACACTCATTCCTTTTTGAGACGTCCCAAAAAGAATGAACCTACTAAACTTACTATTTTTTAACACTACTTTTCACTATTACACCCACTACTTCTCTATTTTATAACCCTTTTTATTAAATAAATACTATTACCCCCACTACTTTTCTACTTTACCTATTTTTTATACATCCACTTTCACACCCAACCAACCACATGTTACCACCTAGCAAGTCAAACAGAATTTTCTTAATCTCCGTGAAAGTCAAACAGGGTCTAACAAATTGGGACGAAGGGAGTACAAATTAGGTCAACCCTTCCCCCTGCCCAATTTTTTTTTAAGGTGGGGTGCTATTTTGGTGGATTTGGGTTGCATGGCCCCGCAGGGGCATATTCAACTGAATGCAACCACATTCAACTAAATTTCTGATTTCAAGCTCCATTTTTCAAATGTCATTTTCGACCTCTTTTTTGGACTCAGCAACTTAATGCAATCACATGCAACTAAATTAGTTGAATGTGGTTGCATTCAGTTGAATATTGCTCCACCATATTTTTTTTAAAAAAGTTGAATGTGGTTGCATTTGGTTGAATATTGCTCCTGGCGGGGCCTTGCAACCTAAATCCACCAAAATCACCCCACCTTAAAAAAAAGTTGAATGTGGTTGCATTTGATTGAATGTGGTTGCATTTAGTTGCAACCAAAATATCATCCCACCTTTAAAAAAAAAGTGTTGAAGTCGTGGTTGAATGTGGTTGTATTAAGTTGCAACAAAAAATCCACCAAAATAGCCCTCATCTTAAAAAAAAAGAGTGTTGAAGTTGAAGTCGTTTGGAAAATAAAGGGGGGAGGGTTAGTATTTTTGCAATTTTGAAACTTAGTTTAGTAAAATTGCAATTAATTAAGGGAGATGGTATTTTTGCAAATAAAAACTTTAAATCTAGTATTTTTGGTAAATACTCTTGATATTTTTAGGTATTTATAAAAGGTAATATCTTAGACTAAAAGTAAATGTGAAAAAGACAATCGACTAATTTTATTATGTTAATGTGAAAACGACAATCGACTAATTATCATTAATTTTATCATGTTAATAAGCTAATTACCATTAATTATATTATGTTATTATTTATTTTAGGTGTTATATTTTTCTTGAAAATTATGGTGGGTATATATTTTAAGGTGTTTATAAAAGGTAATATCTTCAACTAAAAGTAAATATGAAAAAGGCAATCGACTAATTACCATTAATTATATTATGTTATTATTTATTTTAGCTGTATTTATTTTCCTTTATAATGAAGGATAAATAAGAAAATTTACAAAGTACCAAAAAACAGGTACCAAAACTTTTACTGTTTCGATTTTTATATAATAGTTTAGATTATAATATTATTAGTTTAGTTTATTAAATAGAACCGTCCGTGATATAATTGAAAAAAAAGAGAATTTAGTTAGAGAAAATAGAAAAGTAACGTGCATGATTTAAGTGAAAAAGAAATTAATTAATTTATAGTAATTATAATTTAATTAAGTTATTTTACGAAATAAAATTGTTCATAGTTTTTAGAAAATGAGAAATTAACGTTACTCGTTATTTTTCTAGAAAAAAAGGGAATGTAATTAGAAAAAATAGAAAAGATGATATATTTTAGTTGAAAAGGTAATCAGTTAATTATTAGTATTATAATATTATTATTTTTTTGTATTAAATAGAAACGTCTGTAATATAATTATAAAAATGGAGGTTTTAGTAAGAAGAAAGAAAAAAGGTAACGTGTTTTACTAATTAATATTTTGTAATTAATAGTAATTTTGTTTTAATTTTAGTTAGGTAAAATGTAAAAGACATTCTATTTTAAATGAAAAAGGAAATTATTTAGTTATTGAAAAATAGAAAAGGTTATATGTTTAAACTAAAAAAGGAAATTGATTAATAAATGAGAAATTTTAGTTAGATAAAATATAAAAAATATTGTATTTTACGTGAAAAAGGAAATTATTTAGTTCTTGAAAATAGAAAAGATAATATGTGTAACCTGAAAAAGGAAATTGATTAGTTAGTAGATTTGTAATTGAGTAAGGGTAATTAGGTAAATTCATTAAGTACCGTTGAACCAAACTTTTAATGTTTTGGCTTTTATATAATAGTATAGATTGGTTAAAACGAACATTATAAAATACTAGCTTATAGTCCGTGCAAAACACGAGTTACTTTAAAATAGTTTAGAATTATATGATTAAATGAAATAGAGTATAATAATTTATTATGGATATAATTTAACTTTGTAATATTAAATAATAAAATTATTAGTAATAATTATTATTATTTAATAAATGATATGTTTTGATTATAATTAATAATATAAAAGCTTAATGTAAATTTGTTGTTGTCAGGATTCGAACCTTGGATCTTTTTAAATACTTTTAAAATAATATGATTAAATAAAATAGAGTATAATAATTTATTATGGATATAATTTAACTTTATAATATTAATTAATAAAATTATTAGTAATAATAATAGTTATTTAATAAATGATATGTATTGATTAGGACTAATAATATAAAATCTTAATATAAATTTATTATTGAGGGGATTGGAATCTTGGATCCTTAATATAGAATATACTTATTATTAGATCTAACGGTTATCATCTATTTTCTAAATATCTAACGATTATTATTATTTTAGATGGTTGAACCAAACAACCAAATTATTTACTATATAATACTTTGAACGGGTTACTTTTAATTTTTTATAATTTATTTATAATATAATATAATATTATAAATATAAATTAAATATGTTATCGATTCGAACCTTAAATTTTATATATAATAATTTTTAGTATTAAATATAAATTAATATGTTATTGGCGGGAATCGAACCTTGAACCTCTACATATAAGAATTTTTAAAAGAATTTTTAGTATTGTTATATCTAACGGTCATGATCTACTTGAGTTGCTGATCTAACGGTGATAAAATGGGGGATAACCAAAAATGGAGATAACCAAAAAAGGGGTAACCAACTACAAATTATATCCCCTTTTGCTTATTATAATATTTGATTTGTTTTATATTATAAATAATTTAAAATTAAATAATTAGAGTGAAAACCAAAACTTAGGAGAAAACCAAAACTTTCAATGTTTCGGCTTTAATATATTAGTACTAGCTTATAGCCCGTGCGAAGCACGAGTTACTTTTAAATACTTTTAAAATTATATAATTAAATAAAATAGAGAATAATTTATTACGAATTTATTAGTAATAATAATAGTTTAATAAATGATATGTATTGATTAGAATTAATAATATAAAATCTTAATGTAAATTTGTTGTTGATGGGATTTGAACCTTGATCTTTGGAAGAGGGATTTAAATAAAGAATATTCCTTATTATTAGATCTAACGGCTATGTGAAAAGTATTTATGTTTGATATATGGTGTTGAAAAAGAAGAGAAAAGTCGAAGAAGATTGTGTATTGAATTGATGAAGATTGCGTAGATGAGGTTTAGTAATGGTGTAAATATAAAATACTACTCTGTATTGGTTTAACGGAATTCATTTGATTTGTTTTATATTATAAATAATTTAAAATTTAATATTTAGAGTGAAAACCAAAACTTTGGAGAAAACCAAAACTTTCAATGTTTCGGTTTTAATATAATAGTATAGATATAGATATAGATATAGATTATCGATTAAAACTTGCTTGAGAAGTTAAGATCATTTGTCCTATAAGCGTCTGAATTTTTTTTTCAAAAATCTTCAACATGTAAGAAAAAATGATGCAATGCGAACAATTTTAAGTCGTTAATTTACATGAAAATAATCATAATTTTATACACATAATTAATATTTTAAATTTGAGTAATAATGATAATGCTCAAATAAAGTTTGTCAATCTTTTCTATAAATAATATGAAGTAAATTTATTATATATATATATATATATATATATATATATATATATATATATATGTATTCATAATTGTAATTAATGATTATTAACATGTCATTAATATGCTATTAAGATGCTATTTAATGCAAAAAAAGAAATTATTAAAAAAATCAAAAAAATGAGAATTCAAGAAAAATATTTTAAACGTTTCTGGTGCATTTCCGATCTCCTGCCATTATAATATTAAAAATTGCTTGAGAAGTTAAGATCATTTGTCCTATAAGCGTCTGAATTTTTTTTTCAAAAATCTTCAACATGTAAGAAAAAATGATGCAATGCGAACAATTTTAAGTCGTTAATTTACATGAAAATAATCATAATTTTATACACATAATTAATATTTTAAATTTGAGTAATAATGATAATGCTCAAATAAAGTTTGTCAATCTTTTCTATAAATAATATGAAGTAAATTTATTATATATATATATATATATATATATATATTCATAATTGGAATTAATGATTATTAACATGTCATTAATATGCTATTTGCAGGAATTTACGGACGAGCGGAAGCGCAAATAACAATTATTCCGTAAAAACCATGTATCGTGCATATAGAAAATCATATAAAACGAAAGAGCGGAGGAATCGAAAACTTACCTTGAAAATCGAAGCTTATAAAATCGATGGTTTTGATGGTTGCTAGCAGTTGCTCCTCAGAGTGTGAAGCACTCTACCGGTATCCACCAAGATTAATTCTTCGACGAAGCTTTTTATAAAACTAAGCTTTTATAAAAATGGAGTCTTGTTCTTTTGAGAGAGAGAGATGAAGAAGAAGAGAGGTGGCAACTAGGTTTTCACAAAACCACTTTTGCATACTAAACACCTCTCATCTCTTTCTATTTATAGGGCACATGTAGGTTTTTATTATAATTAATATATCATATATATTATTATATAAATCCCACAAAATGTTTAAATAATAATTAAACTATTTTAATCATTATTAAAAACAACTTCTCTCTCAAAATACCTTCATCAATAAATTAATCTTTTTATGGTGTGACCCTGTAGGTTCAATATTAAGCCGGTAGTAGAAATAAATAATAATAAACTTTTTATTTATTATTTATATGAATTCTAAAATTCATTAAATATAATTAACTGATTAATTATATTTATTCTACATCGTGAGTGATGCTTCTCAACATATCGCGACTATCCGGATAACATGAATTCACTGCTTAGAATACCAAGAACCTGTCAGTAACTAGTTACCGTACAATCAATTCCTTCTACCCTACAATATCCCGATTAAATACAAGGCATGGAACTCGTGTCAAGCCTATCAAATTTAATCATATGATTTCTTATTCATAATGCAAAGTTCATATTAATGCAAATTAGAAACTCATTTCTAATTTCATACACTCTGGCCAGAGATTCCGGAACTAGCATACTAAGAATAACATAGGATATTCACTTCCTTACTGAAGGGGTAGATCCTTTATTGACCGTTAACTATCTCCATACACAAATCCCTATGCCCAGAATAGACCTAATGGATGTCCTTGAGACTAAGGACTAAACCAAAGCATAGTTCATTATATACAAGATTACTCTAACGATCTCAAGTCTAAGGACACTTGTACAACTATCACTCAGTGAACAACTATCGACACGTGAGTAAACTCCATTAGTTGTTCAACTTATCGAGTCATGTTCAGTGAACTTATTCCTTAATAAGCACCTACATACTAGCTATAGTGTCACCACACAAATGCCTATGAGAACAGACATCCTCCTAAAAGGAGCAAGCATAGTATGTACCAATCTTTGCGGATTCACTAACTTCCGATTAGTTATCCTATGATCAGGAACTGTTTAAGTCTAGAGTTATCATCTTCTAGATCTCACTATTATAATCTCATTATAATTCTAGAAGCTTTACTTTAAACCATGGAATATCTTATTTAAAACACTTAAATAGATAAAGCCCGTAATAAAAACAAATAAGTCTTTTATTAATGTTAATAAAATTAAATAAGAATACAAGAAAGTTCTTCCTAACTCATCATACATGATTGGATTTAGGACAAACACTTTCACTATTAAGATGCTATTTAATGCAAAAAAAGAAATTATTAAAAAAATCAAAAAAATGAGAATTCAAGAAAAATATTTTAAACGTTTCTGGTGCATTTCCGATCTCCTGCCATTATAATATTAAAAATTGCTTGAGAAGTTAAGATCATTTGTCCTATAAGCGTCTGAATTTTTTTTTCAAAAATCTTCAACATGTAAGAAAAAATGATGCAATGCGAACAATTTTAAGTCGTTAATTTACATGAAAATAATCATAATTTTATAAGGATAAACTATTTTCTAAGAAGGCAGCATGTCTGGAGACAAACACCCTATGATCGGTGTAAAAGTGATACCCTAAAATCTCTTTAGGATATCCCACAAACCTATATTTTACGGATCGAGATTCCAGCTTATCATGGTCAACTTTCTTGACATAAGCTGGACATCCCCAAATCTTAACGTGTTTAAGACTCGGTTTCCTTTCTTTCCATATCTCATATGGAGTTTGAGGAACAGATTTGGAAAGCACCTTATTCAGTAAATATGATGAGGTTTCCAATTCATAACCCTAAAGTGATACTGGAAGATCTGCATAGCTCATCGTGGATCGAACCATGTCTACCAAAGTTCAATTTCTCCTTTCAGATACTCCACTCAACTATGGAGTGTCCGGATGAGTCCACTGGGAGACTATACTATTTTCTTTGAGATAATCTAGAAACACACCGCTCAAGTATTCATCTCCTCGATCTGATCGAAGAGCTCTAATACTATGTTTGGTTTATTTCTCTACTTCATAATTGTATTCTTTGAACTTTTCAAAGGCTTCAGATTTGTATTTCATCAAATACATATATCTGAATCTAGATCAATTATCTATGAAAGTCACGAAGTATTAAAATCCTGCCATGGCTTGCGTAGACATTTGTCCACATACATCTATGTGTACCAATACCAGCAACTCTCTAGCGCTCTCTCCATGTCCACTAAATGGAGATTTGGTCATTTTACCCAATAGACAAGGCATGCATGTAGGATATGATTCAAAATCAAAGGGTTCTAGTAACCTTCCCTTATGCAAAATCCGAAGTCTATTTTCACTAATATGACCAAGTCTGTAGTGCCATAAGTAGGTAGGATTTCATCATCCTTTTTTTTTCTTTGTTTAATATGAAGTAAAACATATTCTATGTCACATACATACAGACCATTATTTAAAGTTCCACTACCATAAAGAACATTATCTCTGAGGATTTGATGTTTAATATTCTGAATAATAAATGAAAATCCATCCAAGTCTAACATTGGAATAGAAATAATATTCCTCACAATCGAGGGAACCAAAATAACAATTATTTAAAATAATAGTCTTGCCCGTAGGCATATGTAAATCAAATGACCCTACAGTTATGGCAGCAACTCTTGCTCCATTGCCCATCCATAGAATCGCCTTCTCTTCCCCAAGAGCTCTACTTTTCCTTAGTCCTCGCAACGAATTGCAAATGTGAGAACCATAAGTAGTATCTAATACCTAAGTAGAAGTTTGATTTAGTGACATGTTTACTTCAATCATAAACATATCTGAATCAGAAACGGTAGTCTTACTAGCCTTCTTCACGTTCAGTTCTGCAAGGTAAACCTTACAGTTCTTCTTCCAGTGCCTCACCTTGTTACAGTGAAAACAAACAGCATATCCCAGCTTCTTAGCCCTTGAGAACTTTTCTCAAGCTTCGAAGCCAGTCAGCATAGTTGGGATCAGTCAATATGTGAGCATCTAGTATGCTCCGGAGTGATAGTGCAGAAGACATAATGTATATAGTAAATCTGTAAATGATAAATACATAACAACACTTAGCAAATATTCAATTTCATTTTAAAACACTATATGAATCGGGTCTTTATTCATAAGTGGCTCCCACTAGTTTATCTAATTTATACAACCCCCTAAGTGAATAAATAAGCATTCAAAATGCTAGTGGGAATAGGGATCCTACATTCCATCACACAACCCCGGCTGTGGCACGAAACGCCATGTGATGTTCAATAGGCAGACAACTCTTGTCGATTACATCTCATGTTATTCCCTAATAAAACTTTAGCCTCTTGAATAATTGAGTCACGGCTGTGGCACGACAAACTCAATATTCTAAGTCAAGTCTAACCCAACATTCTGTACAATTGAATCAGTCTCCAATAGCCCACGGCTGTGGCACGTAACGACCATTAGATTCTAATTCATTGTACACATCTCTATGTAATAGACAAGTATTTCTTATTTCGAAATCAAAGCCCTCGGCTGTAGCACGAAACGACAATGATTTAAAAATGAGAACTACTTTCTACCATGTTGGAAGGCTATGACCGACACAAGCCCGTTGTGTCATTGGCCAATTACTACTTGATATTTACAAAAGAGGTTTTTTTTTAAGGTCACGAAACATTTTCGTATAAACCTATAAGTCTAACGTGTTTTAAGTTTAATAGATAATCTAAATCTATAACAAAAACACGAAAAATCTCAATATTATTAGTCAAGTCAAATCCAACATTTTGTACAATTAAATTAGATTCCAATAGCCCACGGCTGTAGCACGTAACGACCACTAAAATCTAATTTTGTACACATCTAATGTAACAGACAAGTATTTTCATGTTGATCGGTAACAAAGTCCTCGGCTGTAGCACGAAACGACAATGCACCGAAAACAAGAAATACTTTCTGTCATGTTGGAAGACCATAACCGACACAAAACTTTTTGTGCCTATGGCCGATTACAACTTGACATATATAATACATAGATCTCATCTTCTTTGTTATTAACTAATAATTAAAACTCTTTTAATTATTAATTCTATTTCTAAACTCTTTAGAAAATTAATCTCTCCCTTAATATAATTTCATAAATTAAATAAATAATTAATAATATTAAGATCACATCTTAATTATTTTATAATAAATTAAATCTCATTTAATCAATTAATAAAATTGCTAACTAATTATTATTTCATAAATAAATAATTATCAGCCATTATTAATTAACTAATATTATTTAACAATCACAATCATATTATAAAGAGATTCTTTTCTTCAATTAAATATTTCAAATCAATAACCGATAATAAGATGATTCCCAGATCGGGGGGAGCATTGTCAAGAGGCGTCACTTAATACCCCTTTCTTACAGATCAAAATCTGTTTTTGACAGAATCATCCTTTCTCTCAATATTGAAAATTCATATTTAATTACGTGTTTCAAAAACACAAAAATCTCATGATTGTATTCATAATATTATTATTAAGGCAAGAAACGATTCCTATTTCTAGATTTTCTAGCGCACGCCTTATTTTGATTTAAGTTCACCTAAATCTATCATCTCATGGTAAACATAGGCATATATCTCATATATAAACATAAATAAATAAGTAAGCATGCAAGCAATATCATGTCACACATTGATATAATGATGTATGGATTTATTATAGTATTTAAAAGCAATTTAAAACAATTAAAACATGCCTTAAAACACTTCCGGGAATATTAATATTTCAAAAATATTATATAAAAAATATCTGACCACTCCTTTAGATCCGTCTCGGAAATACGAATCCAACGATATATTGCACGCCCAAAACGGAGTTACGAAACTCCCTGAAAATCAAATTTAATGTGGGCAGAAGGGCTGTTACGCATTTACGAAATGCGTTACAACAAATTAAACATATTTAATACTGTAACGCATGCGCTGTATGCGCGACCGCCCTTATCCCTGTCACGCATTTCCCAAATGCGTGACATCCCTTTTCTTTCGTTGGCGTACCACGCGCGAGTGGCAGCAGGTACAGAAATTTTTTTTTTTGTTTTAACAACCGACCGTCAGACAGGCGTTGTACTTTCCAAACAAAAAGAAACTGCTGAATCAATTACTCCTAGTAATAAAGCCACTTTAATAATATAATAACTATTATTATTATTATTATTATCATTTTTATTTTACTATTAATTAATTAATTAACAATTAATTAATAAATTAATAAAAAATCAAAATAATATGATTTCTGAAATCAAACAGCAGCAACAATTACAAGGTAGCTATGGGGTCCTTGTGCAATTTTAATTTCATAATATTCACATGCATGATTATTTTATGAATTTAATCAAAACAATTTTAAAAAATTCATAACAAATAATCTACACATCACAAAATTATGAAAAAAATATCTAGATGATCCATAACACTTATAGAACCCAGATCAATGGTCAAAACTTCATGCAAAAATTATTTTGAATTAATTCATAATTAAATCCCAATAAACTTGCAAAAATCATAATAAATCCATACATGCATTAAAAAATCTGAAATTTTTTATATGAATCTCTACATGTAGAACCTCGCTCTGATGCCATTGCAGGAATTTACGGACGAGCGGAAGCGCAAATAACAATTATTCCGTAAAAACCATGTATCGTGCATATAGAAAATCATATAAAACGAAAGAGCGGAGGAATCGAAAACTTACCTTGAAAATCGAAGCTTATAAAATCGATGGTTTTGATGGTTGCTAGCAGTTGCTCCTCAGAGTGTGAAGCACTCTACCGGTATCCACCAAGATTAATTCTTCGACGAAGCTTTTTATAAAACTAAGCTTTTATAAAAATGGAGTCTTGTTCTTTTGAGAGAGAGAGATGAAGAAGAAGAGAGGTGGCAACTAGGTTTTCACAAAACCACTTTTGCATACTAAACACCTCTCATCTCTTTCTATTTATAGGGCACATGTAGGTTTTTATTATAATTAATATATCATATATATTATTATATAAATCCCACAAAATGTTTAAATAATAATTAAACTATTTTAATCATTATTAAAAACAACTTCTCTCTCAAAATACCTTCATCAATAAATTAATCTTTTTATGGTGTGACCCTGTAGGTTCAATATTAAGCCGGTAGTAGAAATAAATAATAATAAACTTTTTATTTATTATTTATATGAATTCTAAAATTCATTAAATATAATTAACTGATTAATTATATTTATTCTACATCGTGAGTGATGCTTCTCAACATATCGCGACTATCCGGATAACATGAATTCACTGCTTAGAATACCAAGAACCTGTCAGTAACTAGTTACCGTACAATCAATTCCTTCTACCCTACAATATCCCGATTAAATACAAGGCATGGAACTCGTGTCAAGCCTATCAAATTTAATCATATGATTTCTTATTCATAATGCAAAGTTCATATTAATGCAAATTAGAAACTCATTTCTAATTTCATACACTCTGGCCAGAGATTCCGGAACTAGCATACTAAGAATAACATAGGATATTCACTTCCTTACTGAAGGGGTAGATCCTTTATTGACCGTTAACTATCTCCATACACAAATCCCTATGCCCAGAATAGACCTAATGGATGTCCTTGAGACTAAGGACTAAACCAAAGCATAGTTCATTATATACAAGATTACTCTAACGATCTCAAGTCTAAGGACACTTGTACAACTATCACTCAGTGAACAACTATCGACACGTGAGTAAACTCCATTAGTTGTTCAACTTATCGAGTCATGTTCAGTGAACTTATTCCTTAATAAGCACCTACATACTAGCTATAGTGTCACCACACAAATGCCTATGAGAACAGACATCCTCCTAAAAGGAGCAAGCATAGTATGTACCAATCTTTGCGGATTCACTAACTTCCGATTAGTTATCCTATGATCAGGAACTGTTTAAGTCTAGAGTTATCATCTTCTAGATCTCACTATTATAATCTCATTATAATTCTAGAAGCTTTACTTTAAACCATGGAATATCTTATTTAAAACACTTAAATAGATAAAGCCCGTAATAAAAACAAATAAGTCTTTTATTAATGTTAATAAAATTAAATAAGAATACAAGAAAGTTCTTCCTAACTCATCATACATGATTGGATTTAGGACAAACACTTTCACTATTAAGATGCTATTTAATGCAAAAAAAGAAATTATTAAAAAAATCAAAAAAATGAGAATTCAAGAAAAATATTTTAAACGTTTCTGGTGCATTTCCGATCTCCTGCCATTATAATATTAAAAATTGCTTGAGAAGTTAAGATCATTTGTCCTATAAGCGTCTGAATTTTTTTTTCAAAAATCTTCAACATGTAAGAAAAAATGATGCAATGCGAACAATTTTAAGTCGTTAATTTACATGAAAATAATCATAATTTTATACACATAATTAATATTTTAAATTTGAGTAATAATGATAATGCTCAAATAAAGTTTGTCAATCTTTTCTATAAATAATATGAAGTAAATTTATTATTATATATATATATGTATTCATAATTGTAATTAATGATTATTAACATGTCATTAATATGCTATTAAGATGCTATTTAATGCAAAAAAAGAAATTATTAAAAAAATCAAAAAAATCAGAATTCAAGAAAAATATTTTAAACGTTTCTGGTGCATTTCCGATCTCCTGCCATTATAATATTAAAAATTGCTTGAGAAGTTAAGATCATTTGTCCTATAAGCGTCTGAATTTTTTTTTCAAAAATCTTCAACATGTAAGAAAAAATGATGCAATGCGAACAATTTTAAGTCGTTAATTTACATGAAAATAATCATAATTTTATACACATAATTAATATTTTAAATTTGAGTAATAATGATAATGCTCAAATAAAGTTTGTCAATCTTTTCTATAAATAATATGAAGTAAATTTATTATTATATATATATATATATATGTATTCATAATTGTAATTAATGATTATTAACATGTCATTAATATGCTATTAAGATGCTATTTAATGCAAAAAAAGAAATTATTAAAAAAATCAAAAAAATGAGAATTCAAGAAAAATATTTTAAACGTTTCTGGTGCATTTCCGATCTCCTGCCATTATAATATTAAAAATTGCTTGAGAAGTTAAGATCATTTGTCCTATAAGCGTCTGAATTTTTTTTTCAAAAATCTTCAACATGTAAGAAAAAATGATGCAATGCGAACAATTTTAAGTCGTTAATTTACATGAAAATAATCATAATTTTATACACATAATTAATATTTTAAATTTGAGTAATAATGATAATGCTCAAATAAAGTTTGTCAATCTTTTCTATAAATAATATGAAGTAAATTTATTATTATATATATATATATATATATATATATATGTATGTATTCATAATTGTAATTAATGATTATTAACATGTCATTAATATGCTATTAAGATACTATTTAATGCAAAAAAAGAAATTATTAAAAAAAATCAAAAAAATGAGAATTCAAGAAAAATATTTTAAACGTTTGTGCATTTCCGATCTCCTGCCATTATAATATATATAGATAGATAGATCCCTCTTATCCCATTTCTCACATCTTATTGGGTATTTTCTTCCTTCTTAATTTCTTTTCCATTTTCAATTATAATTTTCCTGTTAAGTCATTAAAAACATAAATTAACATGTAAATTATTTTTAAAGAATAGTTTTTTTTAGATGATTTCGTTTCTGAATCAAAATCAAACAGATAAAATAATTTGGAATCATTCATTCTTTTCTCCTTATTTCCCTTTCTCAATTACATTCTGTCCAGCATGAACCAAACGTCCCCGTCATAATTTTCGGAATCGGAAAGTGAATCATAATTTTTTTTGATTTAAAAATTGTTCTTTGAGAGAATTTTTTATAACTTGGTCAAAAAAATATTTATGAAATTTATTATTAAAACTCAACTATAGTATTATATTTTTAAGTTTGAAAATACACATATTGTTTATAGAAAAAATGTTCAAAAAATTATTTGTTATTACACTAGCATTTTTTTCTTATGGTAGAAACTTAACCGGAATATAATTATTACAAATTTACAAATCATTGAATTACAAATTCTAGTGCGAAAATAAATTTCTTAAACTGTTCGACTTAAAATACAAAAATCAAAGCATTTTGAATATATTACTTAATTATGTATTGCCTTTCATTAAATTAAAATATAAAACATTTTTATTTTTATGAAAAAAATGATTGTAATAAGATCATTTGAAAAGTCTGAATGATGTATATCTCAATAATTGATAATTTTGATTGATTTGATAAATTAAAATTTTGAATTATGAATAAATAATATTGCATAGTAGATAAATTTTATATTATTTGTATGTCATTTTTTTTCCAGTTTTTACCCAATTAATTTAACAAAATTGTTTGTCAAAATTTGTATAAACGGTATCTATGTAATATATTCGCTCTATCTAATCAATATTGATCATTTTACTTTTGATACAAATTTTAAGGTACATTGTTATAGCCAAAATTTGAATTGGATATTTTCAAGAGTGATATCGGGTTATATTTAAAGATTTTAGGAATTAATTAGGGTTTGGCTGGTTTTATGGAGATTAGACCGGGTGAGTTATGATAGGAATGTCTATTTGAGTTGTTTTCTAAGGTTTTATTGAAGAAATTCCACTGTCGTATCTCAGGAGGGGATGTCCGTCGCAGAAGGCCTCCAGTGGTATTCCCGGATATAGGGATCCATCTTAGACACAAAGGGTGCGCCCTAAGGTGGAAAGATGGGGACTTTCTGGTGTGTGCTTTGGGATCTCTGTTCCTGTAGCCAATGGGCGCGTCCTCATTGGGGAACTTTGGAGTAATCCTGCACTTTGCACCCAAAAGCTCTGGATCACCTGTCCTGCTATCTGGTGGGTGCTTCTCATTCGGGGGACAGGGATGCGTTTTGCACTTGGGGTAAACCATGGCTATACCTGCATCTTTGAAATCAAGAAATAGCGGTAGCGGATAGGACGAGTCCTCGACGGGGGAAGTTTCCTTATCCGTGAAGTCTTGAGATCTTGGATGAGTCTTGGGCCTTTGTGGTTAGGCCTCATAGTAGAACATTCCGGAAGCTGGACCGTCAATCTAAGCCCATTTGGGTTTCTTGTTCTCCAAGAACTACGTATGACTTGATCCCCTATAAATACCGGGGTACGTAGGCTGATTGGGGGGTTGGAAGTCGAGAGCTCTAACATAGCCGCCACTAACCACCAATTACCAACAACCACTACGCACCACCGTTTTTTCTGACAAAGAACCACCGTCTCAGATCTTGTTTCCGGCGACGTACCTCGAAATTTGTTGTTCCCAAATTCCTCTGTCAACAAATTGGCGCTAGAAGGAGGGGAGCCAATCAAGATCTTCATCTTAGGAGGAAAAGATGTCCCACAATCAAGGTAGAGGTTCTCATGGAGAAGATGATTACGATTCTGAAGATAGCATGGGAGGTAACCAAGTCCGCCATGAAGCTTATGTTCCGGAGGAGATCCCTGTTCCTCCATGCCACCATGAAACTCCAGTCACCGCTGGTGGACAGCCGCCTGTTCTTATTAGTAATGCGACATTAATGGAACAGCTGTACTGCATGGGAGATGCCATAAATAATTTCGGAGCAAGATTTAGTTCTGTGGAAGAAAATCAGGGATCTAGGAGAAAATCTCGGAGTATCCCACGAAATCATCACCGAGCGGGAAAAGCTCTACATATTGAGGAAAGTTCTCGAATGGGCGATGAAGTGCAAGAGAAGAGATTTCAGCTGATCACTCCTCGAAGGTTAGAGTACACTGATCCTATTATCGAACATCCTAGTGAAGATAACTCTGATCGCAGGTTGTCGTTCCTCAGGAGAGGAACATCCTAGTGAAGATAACTCTGGGCGCACCCCTAGCGAAATTCGACAGGACGAAGAGAGGATGGCTAGTGAGAAGAGAGATTTTGCAATTTTGAAGGAACGTCTTGGGATAAGGCTCAGTGATGACGATTTGAGGATGGTACTCCTCGAGCATCAAAGGAAAGACAAATACTTGGAATCGAGGCCCCGTGATCCACAGCGCGCGCGCCCTGATAACAGGTCGAGGCCCCTTGGACATGAGCGAGCCCTTCCGCGGAATGGCAATCCACAGCGCGTGCCCCCTGTTAACAACAGGTCGCGGCCCCTTGGACTTGAACAAACTCCTCATCAAGATAATACTGGAAGGAGAAGAAACCGTGATAACGGTGATAAGAGAATGGAGATATACCGGGGGGGGGGGCATGCAGCCTCGTAGTAGAGAGGACGCGCCCTCAGGATTTAGACCCCCTCACATTCATCAAGTTCATTCAAGCAGCTCTAGTGAGTCCAGGTCAAGAACGCGCCCCAATTCAGGGGGATAGAGTCAGGAAGGCTCTCAAGGAAATCCTCAGGGCCAACAAACTGAAACTCAAGCCCAAGGAGATACTGTAGTTCAACCCCAAGCGGGAACTCAGAGAGGTGTTCAGACAACAACTCCACCTCCACCTCCACCCCCGGGGGGTACACAGACTGTGGCACAACCAAATATCCAGAATATTCCTGGAGTAGGAACCTTCAATTTGGATCATTTGAAGAAGCTCCTAGCCCATTTGGATGGAGGGAGAATATCCGCTACTACGCAAACATCCTCTCCATTCTCGACTGAAGTTAGAGAGGCACAGCTTCTTGCTGGATATAGATCTATGACGAATGATTTGCGCTTCCATGGGAATGCAGATCTCGTGGAATTCCTTGGACGCTTTGACATTGAGATGGATGTTTATCAGGTGACAAAATTGGCTTGATGTCGATTGTTGGTAGCAACCTTCAGAGAGGGTGGTCAGCAATGGTTTCAAAAACTCGGTCCAAGGGTAATTACATCTTGGCAGGTGATGAGGAATTTGTTCTTGACTAAGTTCCAGGCTACGGTGAAATATGCTCCTCCAGTCACAACCTTGGCCAATATCAAACAAAGGGAAAGAGAGAGTCTGCAATCTTATTTCAAGAGATTTAACTCAAAGTCTACTTTGGTAAGAGGAGCAACTGATGAAACACTCAAAAGTTTCTTAATAGCTGGGTTATCAGTAGGAACAGATTTTTGGAAACATCTTCAAGGTCGAGATCCACCGACTTTGGCTGATGTGTTTGCGCAAGCTGAGTCTTTCAAGATTGTGGAACAATCTTTGGCAGATAATCGAAAGACTGATGGTCAGAGTGGTTCTAAGGGAAAGGCTAATAAGAGGAAGGATAGGTCACCTAGTCCTACTCGCCGTATAGCGACTGGTGCTAATCGGGTGAATTTAGCCGAAGCTGGAAGAAATTGGGGTCTCAGATACATACACCTACGATCAAAGGCCGGGTAATTATACTCCTTTGGCGGCTTCTATTGAGCATATCTTTGAAGTGAATAAGAACAAAGGGTTCTTCAGGAGGCCAGAGCCTCTAACTTCTTGGCAGAGTAAAGATAAAAAGAAGTATTGTGAATACCATGAATCTTCAGGGCATAACACACACGAGTGTCGTCAGCTCAGGGAGGAGATTGAGGATTTGATCAGGGAAGGATACTTGATAGAGTGGATTGTTAAGGAGGTGAAGAAGCACAAGGAGAACCCGAACAGAAAAGATGGAGGGTGCGCCCTCCATGGTGATGATAAGCCTGAGGAGAAGAAATTCGTCAAGGAAGGAAGTATTCACATTATCTTTAGAGGGCATCACCTGGGGGTGATAGCAATCATGCTATGGAGAGGTATGCCAGGGAACAAGGTATAGACCTCTTACAAATGTTAATAGCTTGGAGCTAAGGCCGCCTAAATTGTTCAAGGGAGAATGTGCTGATATCACTTTCACTGAAGAAGAAGCTAGGTGGGTACATCATCCTCATAATGACACTCTGGTAGTAGCAATTCCGATCGGTTTCAAGAATGTACATCGGGTTTTCGTTGACAATGGAAGTTCGGTGAACATTTTATACTACAGCACTTACAAGAAGTTGGGACTCTTAGATAAAGATATGATTCAGGGCAACGGATGGATCTATGGGTTTTCAGGCGAGTCAGTGAGAGTCATGGGAGCTATCAAGCTACCGGTAACTCTTGGGGAAGGAGTTCTTTCTGTAACCCAAATGATGGACTTCATGATTCTGAACGTGGAATCATCACATAATGCTTTGGTAGGACGTCATCTGTTAAAAGAAATGAAGGTTGTGACCTCTATCTACCATCTGGCAATGAAATTTCCAACACCCAATGGTGTGGGGACTGTAAGAGGATCTCAACATGACTCCAGATATTGTTATCACAAGGCAGTCAAAGGGTTTAGAAGACAACAAGGTGGAGGGCGCGCCCTGAGTGAAAATAATACGGGAGTCATGAGTATTACCCCGGAAGAAGTAAAGGTTCATTATCTTGTCCAAGAACCAGAGGAGGACGTACCCCTTTACAGGACGTGTCCTGAGAGAAATATTTCGGTGCTTGGTGATTTGCAGGAGGGAATTCTTGAGGAAATTGAGGAGGATTCAAAGGATGTGATTACTGTTAATATTAGAGGTGAGCAAGTTGAGGGAAGGCGAATGTTACTTGAAGGTTTGGTGCATACCCTTGTTGAAGAAGACTTCCCTCTTAAAGAGGACGCGCCCTCCAAGGATGAAGTACCAATCGAAGATCCGCGAAGTTTTGATTTTAATCTTGATCCGAGAATACCATAACCAGTGGAGAAAGAGCTGTAGCATTGAAGGAAGAGGTGGATAGATTATTAGATGTTGGGTTAATCAGAGAGTCATATTACCCAGATTGGTTAGCTAATCCAGTCCTTGTCAAAAAGTCTAATGGAAAGTGGAGGACATGTGTGGATTTCACTGATTTAAACAAGGCTTGTCCTAAGGATAGTTTTCCTCTCCCTCGGATCAATCAATTGGTAGACGCTACGACCGGTCATACTCTTCTGAGTTTCATGGATGCTTATTCTGGTTACAACCAAATTCTTATGTATGAACCTGATCAGGAGCATACCTCTTTCATCACAGATAGAGGGTTGTATTGCTATATTGGAATGCCATTCGGTTTGATCAACGCTGGGGCAACTTATCAGAGATTGGTGAATATGATGTTTAAAGATCTGATCGGGAAAACTATGGAGGTCTATGTGGATGACATGCTTGTAAATTCTTTGACAGCAGAGGACCACGTAAAGCATTTGGAACAGATGTTCGAGATTTTGAGGAAGTTCAGGATGAAGCTAAACCCTAAAAAATGTGTCTTCGGGGTAGAGTCCGGGAAGTTTCTAGGATTTATTGTCAATCATCGTGGAATTGAGGCTAATCCAGCAAAGATTAAAGCTCTACTTGACATGAAATCTCCATCTAGTGTGAAGCAAGTTCAGAGCTTAACGGGGAGGATAGCTGCTCTCAATCGTTTTGTCTCAAAGTCTTTAGATAAGTGTAAAGAGTTCTTCAAGTCAATTAAAGGCGCATCCGGTGACTTTGTGTGGACTCCTGAGTGCGAAGAAGCCTTTCAGAAAATCAAGGAACACTTGGGAAATCCACCACTATTGGCAAAGCCAGATGAAGGAGAAACTTTGATTTTGTATTTAGCTGTGTCGGAATACTCTGTGAGTGTTGTGCTAGTAAAAGAGGAAGTGGATCATCAATCTCCCATTTATTATGTGAGCAAGCGCTTGTTGGATGCGGAGACTCAATATAGTAGCATGGAGAAAATTGTTTATGCGTTGGTCTTGGCAGCAAGGAAGCTACGTCCTTATTTTCAAGCACATAGGGTTGAAGTTCGCACATCTTATCCGTTGAGGGTAGTTCTTCATAAACCAGAGGCTTCGGGGAGGATGTTGAAGTAGGCAATTGAGCTAAGCCAGTTTGATTTGGAATACACTCCTAGGGCTGCCAACAAGGGTCAAGCTTTAGCTAACTTTATCTTGGAATTTGATTCCGAAAATGAAGAAAAATCACTTGTGTTGATGGAACCTGAGATTCCTATCAAGAGGACACGCCCTCTTGAAGAGGTTCCCCAACCTTGGTGGAAGTTGCATGTTGTTGGGGCTATAAATAATGGAGGAGCTAGTGCAGGCATTGTTCTGGTTACCCCTGAAGGAAATCAGCTCATGGGTGCAATCCATTTCAAGTTTAAGGCAACGAACAATGATGCAGAATACGAGGCTTTGATTAACGGGTTGAAGATGGATTTGGAGATGAAAGTAGTGAACTTAATTATGTTAAGTGATTCTGAGTTGGTAGTTGGACAGGTTAAAGGTGGATTTCAATGTAGAGGTCCAAGGACGGAGCTTTACATGAAGTGTGCTCAACGTTTGATCCAGAAGTTTCGTGAAGTAAGACTAGATTGTATTCCTCGGGATGAGAATTGCAATGCAGATGTTCTAGCCAAGTTGGGATCTTAGAAAGATGCCACATTGTTGGGAACCGTTCCCCTACAGATTCAAGAAGTACCTAGTATTCCGGAGGTAGAAGTCATGGAAGTGGAAGATACTACGCAAGTTACATGGATGACTCCAATTTAAGAGTATATTCGTAAAGGGACTCTACCTAGAGATAAAGTCGAAGCAAGGCAGCTCCGGTATCAAGCAGCGAGGTTTGTAGAGTATGATGGAATTCTGTACAAGAGAGGTTTCAACCAACCGCTTCTCAAATGCATAAATGGAGATGAATGTGATTACATTCTTAGAGAGGTGCATGTGGGAATTTTTGGCAATCACTCGGGGGGTGTTTCATTGGCAATGAAGGTGTTGAGATAAGGTTATTACTGGCCTACTATGAAGAGGGATGCTCATGAATTTGCAAGAGCTTGTGATAAGTGTCAATGGTTTGCTAACTATTTAACTGTTCCTGTGACTACTCTGACTTCTATGATGAGTCCATGGCCATTCGCTATGTGGGGGATAGATCTTATTGGGGAACTCCCCAAAGCTAAAGGAAGTGTTAAGTATGCTGTGGTTGCTGTTGATTATTTCACCAATTGGGCGGAGGCCATGCCTTTGGCCACTATCACAGCAAAGAAAATAAGAGATTTTGTGTTTAACTCTATTGTGTGCAGGTTTGGAATTCCATATAAGCTTGTGTCAGATAATGGGAAACAGTTCGACAACAAAGAGTTGCGGAAGCTGTGTGATGACTTGGGAATAAAAAAGGAGTTTGCTGCTGTTTATCATCCTCAAAGTAATGGACAGACAGAGGCTATTAACAAAATCATTAAACATACCTTAAAGGCAAAGTTAGAAGAAAGAAAGGGTAATTGGCCTGAGGAGCTCCCCATGGTTTTATGGTCGTACAACACAACTCCAAGGTCTACAACGGGCGAATCTCCCTTTATGCTATCTTATGGATGTGAGGCGATGGTTCTTGTGGAGATCGGAGCAGGTTCGTTTCGTAGAGATTTTTATGACGAAGAAACAAACATGGTAAATCAGAGATTGAATCTTGATTTGTTGGAAGAAGCACGGGTTAACTCACAATTACATTTGGCAACTTACCAATAAAGGGCAGCAAGATACTACAACAAGAAGGTAAAGATTCAGCCTTTCAAGATAGGAGATTTGGTGCTTCGAAGGGTTATGCCAAATACTGGAATTGCGGCTTATGGTGTTTTTGGTCCAAACTGGGAAGGACCTTACAAAATCAACTCTATTATTTGGGAAGGCACTTATCATTTAGAAGACTTGGATGGCAACACAATCCTGAGGGCATGGAATGCGGAGCATTTGAGGAAATATTATCAATAGGGTGCGGCTTCGGCCCCCTATTTTATGAAGGCTAATACTTAAGATATAGACTAGTATAAATAACTGTTCTCCTAGTCTAGGGGAGGTAGTACATATACACCTTTCTTAGTTTTAGTCGAGATTTGCTTGTTTGTTCACATTTTCAGTATTTGATCTCCTTAGCTCAGGGGGTAGTGCATGTACACCTTTCCTTGTTCTATCAAGATCAAAAGTTTTTATTTGAAGATTGATGAAGTGTATTAAAAGCATTTTACAAGAATCTATAAGAAGATTTTTAAATAGGTCGCGCCTTTATTAATAGGACGCGCCTTATAGGTAAATAAGAAAATGAAGGCTTAAATTCCCAATGCGATAGTAGAAATATAAGTAACATGGAGTCATAGCATGGTATAATCAAAGGACTAAAAGTAGCGAAAACTGATATCAAAAGTTTAAAAGTTATCAAGAGCTGAGATTAAAGATTACAGTTTGCAAGGTTTTACAAAGGACCTGCACCTTAAAGAATTCAGCAAAATAAATTAGCATTTCAGGAGGTAGAAGATAATCAGGGCGCGCCCTTGGCAGGAGTTGTGGCCTCAGTAGCGTTTGGCTTAGGGGGACCTCTCAGTCTCATCCTTCTTCTCGATAACAGGAGTGGAAACCTTGTCTTCATGAAGTGGCGTTCCCTCAGAGGACGCGTCCCCATCTACTTCAGGTTGTTCAAGACCCAGAGCAATTCTTTTTGCTTGGATAGCTGCAACTTCTTTCACTTTAAAATCTTCGATCCAATCGACGGTCTCTTGTCCAAATTTTGAGAAGTTATATTCAGGATCAACTGCTAGAAAACCAGAAGCAAAATTCTTGAAACCATCAGAAAAGGTCGCGTCCCTAATTCCTTTCTTCTCAACTACCCAGCCAATTAGTTTTTCTTCCTCCAGAGTGTCTCTTTCCATTTGAAGTGTAGAATTAGCTGCAAAAAGTTTCTCGACAGACTCAACCATAGATTTGTATTGATTTTTAGCACAAGATAGTTCACTGTTGAGTTTGGCAATTTGAGCACCTTTTGCATCCCTCGATTTTTTGAATTGGTCATCTTTCCCTTTCAGCTATTTGGATAAGTTATTGTTTTCAGTTTTCAACTCCATCAAGCGCGCCCTAATCTTATTGTTAAGACCTTTAACATGAGTAGCATGAAAATGAAGTTGGGCAGCAGCGTTAACCAACACATCTTCAATTTCCTCTTCAGAACGAGATTGCCAACCCTTTACTTCCTCTTCCTTAAAATATTTTGAGGAAGCAGCACCAAGGAATGTCTGCACAGTAGGATCGAAAATTTCAGATAATTTTTGGCATTTTGAGGACGCGTCCTCTTGTGCTGTGGGCTTGGTAGAGTCAGAAGGAGGAATCTTACGTTTTGGAGACTTTACTACAGGAGAGACTTTTTTGGGAGGACTCGTCCTTGTAGGTTTTGCATCCAAGGGCTTGTCTAGGCTAATACCGAAACCTTTTGGGAAATCGGCCATATCTGAAAAAAAAAGATAAGGAAAAGCAAGTCAAGGTAAAATAAAGAAATATCAAGCAATAAAATATTTGCGGCAAGTATAAAAGGATTTCGTAAATTAATCTACCAGTATCAAAGAGTGCGCCTTCCTGTAAGGACGCGCCCTCATTAGAAAGAACATTCTCATAAGAAGGAATATCCTTGTTAGTAGGAACACTCTTTTCCGTTATTCTCTTCTTCACCTTCTTCTAAATCTTCACTGATGGTCGATTTAATAGGAACTCCATTTCTAAAACGTTGAAATGGGATGATTTTGCCAACCTCCTTGGAGAGAAGTCCAACTCTTTTCAAGTTTTTCTCAGTCACTAGAATTGTATGGTCAAAACTTCCAGTTGGAAGGTTGAGGATGGTTTGAGCTCGCAGCAAGGGCGCGCCTACGAGTTCGTCTACTATTCTTCTATCTTTGAAGGCGAAGAAAAGTAAGAGTTAGAAAGATATGTACAAATAAAAAGATTTGTGTATACAATAACGAGGGCACGTTCTTACTTGGATCATAGTTGAAGGTCACCTTAACCCTTTCAACATCCCAAACATAAAAGAAGGGTTCTTTCCATCTCTTCACATTACTAATCTTTCCTTCGGAAAATCCCTTCTTATTATGCTTCTTGTTCACAACCAAATAGAAATAACCTTTACCGGTCTTACGGATACTGAAAAAATAACTGAATTCTTCCATGGTGGGAACTCCAAGTTGAGCATCTTGGTAAAGGATAAAAAGAACAGCAGCTAAGGTAAAACTATTGGGGGATAATTGAATAGGTGCTACATCATACCATTCGATAATTTGCTGGTAATATGGATGTAAAGGCACGCCCACTCCAAGGGCAACCAGTTTTGGAGTCAAGACCATTCGTGGGATTTTAAAATCTCCGCCATAGTTGAAGATATGAGGATGCATCATAGAAGGAGGACGTCCCCAAATACCACTCATATTGTAGTATTTCATGCACCACTTAATCTCATCAACAGTTGCCTTGCTAGACATTCCTACGCAATCAACCTTGTTGGCTTCTTTCCTAAGCGCATTCTTTTCAGTCTCAGAGAATTCTTCTTTATATTTGCTCCAGCTTAAATCTTTTTCACTCCTTTTTATTGGAGGATGGATATAGGGAATAGGTGAAGGGGGTGGAGAATAAACCTTTTAGGAATTTTCCTTATCAAAAGGTGCGTCCTCAGAATTGGACGCGTCCTCGTTGGTATGGTTGATTTCCTCATCAGAATTTTCCTCGTCAGAAGAAATAATTTTGTTACCTCTTCGTTTGGAGGTAGGTTGTTTGGTTCCTACGTCATCAAAATCGTCAAAAACAGGAGGAGACAGAGTTATCTTTTTTCGAGTATTTATTCGAGTTTGAATAGGAACATGATCGAGAGAGTCGAAAGAATTATTTGGGGAGTTTGACATAATTTTGGAAAAATTATTCAAAAAGTATGCTGTATCTTCGGGTGAAATGAATGAAAAAAGAGGTTTTGGATACTCTGGTGGAAATGAAATAGAGGGAGGAGAGTAAGTTCCGTTACGCCTGTTAAATTCTTTAAAGGGGTGGTACGGCGAGGACGCGCCCTCGTCCTCCAGCTGCAAGAATAAAAAGAAAATTCTGAGAGCACGTCCAGAGAGTTACTAAAGGGAAATATAGAAAAGTTACTTGCAAAAATAAAGGTGCATCTATATAATGAGTAAAGGATGCGTTTTACAAATATGGCGCGCCCACTATCTGTTTACTCATGATCATTTTTAGAGAGTCAACAGGTCAACAAACAAGTTGTAGCAGTGAGTTTTGAAGTAAATACGGATAAAGTAACATATACATACGCACATATATACATTGGAAAATGAAGAACACTGGAAAATTGAACAGTCACATGGCAATATCATTCGAATTATGCGGTAGAAACATAAAATAAAGACATGGAAATATACCTTGAAAGTTTTCGATTGGAATCTGTGGAAAAGAAGTGCTGAAAACGATTGCCTTGATTGGTTTTTGCTCGGAGAAGAAAACAATCGCCAGTGGGTTAGTTTTGGTGTGAAAGAGTAAAGTAGAAAAGTTGAAAATGATGGGTAAGCTCGGTATTTGTAGGGGATTGAAAGGAGTGTTGGATGATAGCTGTTATATTGAGCAACGATTAATTTTCTGAAAATGCGCCTTATGATAGGGCGCGCCCTGGGGTAGTGTTGAAGAAAATTTTGGAGTTTTTAAAGAAATTTCACATTTTATCTTTGATTTCATATAAAATTGGGGGGTAGTTGTTATAGCCAAAATTCGGATCGGGTATTTTCAAAAGTGATATCGGGTTATATTTAGAGATTTTAGGAATTAATTAGGGTTTGGCTGGTTTTATGGTGATTAAGTCACGCTCTCTCCTTCCATTACAGGAGGGCGCGCCCTCTTTTGGTGAGTTATGATAGGAATGTCTATTTGAGTTGTTTTCTTAGGTTTTATTGAAGAAATTCCCTCATGTCGTATCTCAGGAGGGGGATGTCCGTCGCAGAAGGCCTCCAGGGGTATTCCTGGATATAGGGACCCATCTTAGACACAAAGGGTGCCCCCTAAGGTGGAAAGATGGGGACTTTCTGGTGTGTGCTTTGGGATCTATGTTCCTGTAGCAAAAGGGCACGTCCTCATTGGGGAACTTTAGAGTAATCCTGCACTTTGCACCCAAAAGCTCTGGATCACCTATCCTGCTATCTGTTGGGTGCTTCTCATTCGGGGGACAGAGATTCGTTTTGCACTTGGGATAAACCATGGTTATACCTGCATCTTTGAAATCAAGAAATAGCGGTAGCCGATAGGACTAGTCCTCGACGGAGGAAGTTTCCTTATCCGTGAAGTCTTGAGATCTTGGATGAGCCTTGAGCCTTTGTGGTTAGGCCTCATAGTAGAACATTCCGGAAGCTGGACCGTCAATCCAACCCCATTTGGGTTTCTTGTTCTCCAAGAACTACGTATGGCTTGATCCCCTATAAATACCGGGGTACGTAGGCTGATTGGGGGGTTGGAAGTCGAGAGCTCTGACATAGCCGCCACTAACTCAATCAATCTCAGCCACCAATTACCAACAACGACCACGCACCACCGTTTTTTGACAAAGAACCACCGTCTCAGATCTTGTTTCCGGCGACGTATCTCGAAATTTGTTGTTCCCAAATTCCTCTGTCAACATACATATAAATTATTATTCGATTATTATCATTTATTTGTTTGAATAACTAAATATCACAAAAATGTTATGAAGCTTTACTTTTTTCTTTTTGAATAAAATTTAATTCATTATTGATAAGTCATACGACATCTACAAACATAGTCGAGTCGAATCAAAAGTAAACAGAAACAATAGCCGATTAATCCACTTTTCAAGATATAATCACATAAGCTTTACTTTATTCACATATTCAAATATGAACCAAAATTAAAATGGCAAAAATTAGTAGGACTCAATAATGTTGGTGTTTGACGGCATGTAAGCTAAATCTCCATTTCAACTTTTGTAGATTATTGGGTCCAAAAGTAAATCGAGCTTATTATTACTTATTACATGTCCACGATAGATCCAAGAAATATCTATAAAATTACTTATTATTAAATATCTAAATAAATTGTAGGTTATAATTTACTTTTTATGACACTTACTCACTTTAAATAAAAAATAAATTATTTTAAGATACGTTAGGATAAGTTAAACGAGATCAAAAAGAAAAAGTTTAAATCCATCATCAAAAGTACGGAGGAGTACTAGTTATGCTGTATTCGAGAGATTTTTTGGTAAAGAAGAGAAAAGAAGAGAAGAGAAAGTGAAAGAAGAGAAATAAAAAAAATCCAAGATTTTGTGAAAAGAAGAGAAAATTTTGAAAAAAAATATATGAAGGGAATTTTTAAGTGATAAATTAGAACTTCTCTCCAAATTATTCCATTTTTAGAATGAAGATTATGGAGAGAAAGTTGTTAGAATTTTCTGTGCGGATCTTTTCTCTTCTCTCATGAAAAAACTCGGTATCACGACTTGCGAAGAAAATTTTGAAAATTTCTCTACACTTCTCTTCTCTTCTCTCCTTAGTCTAACTCAATATCACAACAATATCCATACATGGTAAGAATCGGTCAGTTCCTATTTTGATGTCTTCGGATCACAAATAGGCCCTGAGAAATGTAGTAGTAATTTAAGGTGAAAAGTTAAATTATCTCCTTTAAACACACCAGAAACTAAAGTTAGGGGCAGTAATGAATAATTAGGGTGATTTGTGAGGGAACTTTTGATCTTTAATCAGATGAATGAACATGATGTTATTTTGCTACCGAAGTCCAAACGACGATCAAGAAATTATATAATATTTCGTCCATCAATCAACAGGTATGTAATATTCATTCCCATATATTTATATCTTTTTATGTTTTTTCAAGAATCCTAATGACTTCTTGACACTTTCCCATTTCAAGTTGTAATAAAAATGAACATGTGATTTAAGGGTTGTTTGTATCAAGAAAATAGGCAAAAAGGTTTAGTAACAAGCCTTGTAGGTACTTGTAGAGATGGATTTTACTTAGATCATGTGTTGTTAATACACTTTAAATGTTTTATAGTATTTTGTGTATGTACTTAATTCCGTACTCAAATTAGTGTGCATTTCGTGAGGTTTTAGAGTGACATGCTAAAGAATGTGCATTGATTGAATGCATTTTTTGACTTGATGCTATATTTGTACTTAAAAACCTTATTGTTAACATATGAGTGGTATGTAAATATGTAATGTATAAAACTTTTGTGAGGGTACTTAAGGAAATATTCCATCTCCTCTTTCATCCTTATGTCGCTTTGTTTGATATCTACTTGAATTTACTACAATTTAAAAAATAATTGATTGGCTTAATTACATGAAGTATCATTGATGATCGTAGATCAACATGACGAAAACTGATCCGTTCAGTTGGTAGCCCCATAAGTTGAGGCTACTCAAAATTGAATGTGCATTGACAGATTATTCACTTTGTTTTCAGATGCAAGCCAAATAGTTCTTGGACTTTTAATTTATAAATTAAAAAAGATAAAAGTAAAACATATCAAAGTCAATGGAATTCGAGACTTTAGGTGCATTGATTTGTTTCATTCGGTGCTAGCTTTAAGATGTTTTTGGAAGCCATAAGGTAATACTATATACATATATTGATCTCGAGCCATGTGTATGATTGAGTAGCAGTTGTAAGTATGCAGTTTTTTGTTTTCATGGTTATCATTTATAGAGTTTGATAAGTGGATTTTATATCCACTATTTACCTTCCGTTTGGACTTTAATCGTTTGCAAGTTCTCAAGTTTCGTGTTAATTTGATGTGTTTTCATCTAGTTTGTGTAGGTTGCATAGTCGGGCGGCATTGGTGGTGTTGGTGAAGTATTGGTGGTATTCTGTGAGCTTAAAGTAGAAATTACAGGAAGTCTAGGGCAAGAGAACTCGGGAATTTGAGCTCAATGCGCATTCATCACTGTTTTGGCCATATCTTGAGTTCTAGAAGTCCGTTTGAGGCCCGTAAGCTGTCCACGCGAAGAGGAGAGAAATGTCTACAAATCTGTACAGGGAAGCAGAGGCGCAGCTGCGTGCTATTGGAGCGCTGTGGCGCGGGTGTGAGTGGCGCAATAGCGCTCGATTAGGCGCAAGGGCGCTGCGTGTGTGCGTTTCCAGGAGAAAGCAAGCGCAATGGCGCTCCAACAAGGGGCAGTTGCGCTCGAGTTATTTTTTGGTTTAATGTTAGATTGTTTTTATCGGGTCACTTTGTATTGGGCCTATTTTATTTGGGGCTTTTCCTGAGACTATTTGAGTATCGTTAGGAACCTAAAAATCATATCTATCATCAGTAGAGATGGGGATTGAATATCATCGATCATTATTTTTCTAGAGAACAATTTTTTAAGGGGAATTCTCCAAGCTAGTGACAAGCAAGGAGGCTTAATCTTTGGATCGTTTGTACTTCTTTTCATTATTGGGGATTTATTTATAACCCTATCTCTCTTTTATTATTATTTGTTTTCTAGAATTATGTTATCAATTGAACCCATGATGGCGATGAGGTCGATTATGGGCTAAATCGTATCATGGGGTTTTGATGGATTTTTCTATGGATTCTAGTAATTAAGTGTTTTTATGCCTTGGTGTGTGATGGATTGAATTGATTGCCTAGTATGATTATGCTTATTCGTTATGGGTGAGTCGCGAACACCTGTAATTGTGTGTTTGATCCTGGTGAATGCGAAAGTGGATCTAGGTTTTAGAACAATTCATGCTAGCATAGGTTTTTGCATGTGAAGAACATGTATTAATTTGTGGTGTAATTCTAACCGTCTTGCATTGACTATGTGGTTTAATAGGTGCTTGATTTTCAACCGGTATGTGTTCAATTGCTATAGACATATAGGAACTACACATATTTGGTGACTACTTGACTTCTATCAGTTGTGGATGATCAGTAGGATGGTATATGTACAACGAAAGTTGGTGTGTATCAGTTTAGTGCATCTAATCAGTAATCAACTCTATTACATACTAGGTTATGGGGCATAAGTAACTAGATGAAGTGGTTAATGAAATTGAAATCCCATGTTTGTTTATTATAAATTAAAAGTTAAGTTATTTTCTCGTAATTTCTATAGTTGGCATTTAATCATTAGTTAATTAAAACCAAATTTGTGATTGTCTTGGCAGTGAGTGTAAATCATAAGCTGGTGTATAAGTGAACAAAACGAACAATTTGAGTCTCTGTGGGAACGAATCCTATTTACCGTATATTACTTGTTGACCACGTTCTCTTGCGTGAATAAGTGCGAACAAGTTTTTGGCGCCGCTGCCAGGGACTCGGTTCATTGTTTGTTTAGTTTATGATCTTGTCATCAATTTGGGTTAAATTCACTGACTCGGACGTTTTTTTTCTTTTTATTTGATGGATTATTGGGAGCAGGAATTCGTAATTGTTTGTGAGCTGTGTGCAGGTGGACATTACACTCATCAATGTGAGTATAACAGAAACCGGCCAAATTTCAGCTGGGACTACAATCAGAGTGGTATGGAGCAATCCCAATATCCATCCTACCCGCTCCAAAATCAGCAGTTTGAAGATGAGCCATACAATCCAGGGGGAATTCAGCAGCAACAGGGGCAACAATTTCAGCATCAGTATGCCCCAGTGCATCAACACTTTCAACCTCTTGAATTTCAGCAGCAATAATTTCAGACTTGGTCTATCCAACAGTCGACCGAAGAAGCTGAATTAGAAGAATTAAGGTTGATGGCTAAAAGCAATGCATTGTCTCTCCAGACAATAGGAAATCAGATTGGTCAAATAGCAACCTTGCTAAACAGTCTTCAGGGAACCCTTCCAAGTGACACGAGAGACCTAGAGGCAGAGCAGGAGGACAATAACATGCCTATCAATCTTGATGAGCCATTCTTAGCCACTGGTGAGACTTTGATCGATGTTCAGAAAGGAGAGTCTGAGGGCGAAGATGAGGAAGAAGCAGAACAGGAAGCTGATAAGGAAGAAAGGTTAGAAAATGCAGTTCTGAATATTCAGCCACAACCACATCCTTTGCAATCTGAAAATGTTGAAGATGTTGAGAAGAAGAATTTTGAAATTGTGTTAGTTGAGAGCCATGAACTTGTTGAGGTGTCTCAATTAAATTCTGAACATGAAGGATATATGGAAGAATCTTCAACAATATCAATGAAGGATGTTCTGGTTTATGATAAATTAGAGGATAATTTGTATGAAGATCCACTGGAGCAGCCTATGTTTCTAGAATTGGGACCTGAGAAGAATGAAGACGAGCATCTAACGTTGTTAGAGGATAATTCGCAAAGTGTTGGAATGATGCATTGTTTCGAGTCACTAGAAGTGCTATCTGCCGAAGGCAAACCTCCAAAAGCCTCTATCAAGGAACCACCTGACTTGGAACTGCAGTTGATATCCTCTCAATCTCAGGAGTTTGATTCGAGTTCATTTGTATCATCTTCTATCATCATCTCAGCAGAATTACCTCCGGACAAGAATTTTGAAAGGGTTATTTCAAATTTTCGTGACAGTATGCGCTCTGCAGATATGCAAAATTTTTTAGTGGACAATGCGATTGGTTTTGTTGAGAAGCAGAGAAGGTTGACATCTCCAACCTTATCCATTATTATCTCAGCAAATTTACCGCCTGATAAGGAAGAAGTACGTTTGGCGGCTTTACAAAAGCATACAGGTAGTGGATGGATGATTTCAGATAATCAGGATATCATCTATTCGTTGGTTATTCAAATATGGGTGTGGGAACAATGTCACGGGCACTTTGGAAGAGCGAAGGAGGTTGAAGCTTGTCGTCAATGACGTTACTCCGAAGAAGATCATTAAATGGCCTTATAGAGATACGGTGCAGAAAGTTTTCAAGAGGAAAATCGTGGCCAAGTCTAGCTAAAGACGTTAAAGAAAGGCGCTTCGTGGGAGGCAACCCATGATTACTTGCTTTCTAATAAAACAACAGTTGTGTTGGAGCCTCCACGTCTATCCGCCACCAGACCCGAGGAGGGTGACGATGCCGATGACTAGGGGAGTATCTCTTGTACCCTTTAATTTTGCCTTCAATGAGGACATTGCAATTTTTAAGTTTGGGGGTGATTTTAGGGTATCAAGAGTCATTGCATTGCATATAGTTGCATATTCATGTTAGTCATATTAGAATTTTTGCATTTAGCTTTGCCATGCCATTTAGATTGCATTTAGGATGCCATGTCATATAGATTTATTTAGGAGTGTAATATCATGTTGTTCATGCATTTCACATGATTCCACTTGAGTGGCTATTCTGGCTTGATAGGTCGACGTTAATTTGAGTGTGATGACAATGAATAGAGGGTTGATTTAAGTACTTATGAAATTGACTTGCGTGTGTCGGGAACACAATCTTTTCACGGTCTCACTGTTTGCTTTTGAGCTAGATCGAGTCATACCTGGTTTGGTTGTTGGGAGTTAATCACTTATTTATATCTAGAATTTTCGTTATTCCCTTGATGGCGTAGGAGCACTTAAGTATAAGTTTGGGGGAAAACAGGGATTTCATGCTAAGTGTCGTGTCGTAGTGTAATAATTGCTAGGTGTCAAATGGCTAGTAGCCGGCTCATATTTGATATGAGTAGTCTAGGGGGGTGAGACAGTGCACCCATGTGAAAAAAAAGGCAAGAAAAAGAGTCAAAAAAAAAAACAAAAAAAACAAAAAAAAAACAAAAAAAAATATAGAAAAGAAAAAAAAAGAAAAAAAAAGAAAAGAGTTGTGAGAATAAAAAATGAGGGATTGTGAGAGTGTGTGTTTGCTGATTGGCTAGGGTGAGCTCTTTAGTACTCGAGCAAGTAAGTTCGAGGGGATTTTATGCCTAGTGACCTAAGACTTTTTCGGTCTGGGATCCACTAACCTAACGCTCGCTACGAGGGTGCTATTGTATAAGCCTTTAGGGGTCTCACCCATTGCACAGTCAAAAGCATGTGTGTTTTGTGTTTTGTGATGTTTTATGTAGTAAAGCATGAATCCTTGTCTACCGTAAATGATGATGGCGGTGTCTTTGAGTCATGGAGTGTCTAAAGTCTATTCTGTTTATAAACATGTGATTGTCTTGGCGAAGAATTGGTTATACCTTTGATCTAGTTTCGAGAGTATATCTAGTGAGAAATGCACACACCACGTTTCCGAGCATGTTTTGTTAGTATACGGGGGCTTAGTCGAGCTCTGTTTGGAGTTGTTGCAATTCTTTGAGGCGTTTGCTTGTTGAGTTGGGTTGGTAACTTTTGTGGGATCATTGCATTAGGACATGTTTGCATTATCATGACATTTAGTTATTGTTTTCATTCATGCATCAGGTTAGGTTGAGTTTGATTTGCTTGAGGACAAGCAACGGTTTAAGTTTGGGGGTTTGATAAGTGGATTTTATATCCACTATTTACCTTCCGTTTGGACTTTAATCGTTTGCAAGTTCTCAAGTTTCGTGTTAATTTGATGTGTTTTCATCTAGTTTGTGTAGGTTGCATAGTCGGGCGGCATTGGTGGTGTTGGTGAAGTATTGGTGGTATTCTGTGAGCTTAAAGTAGAAATTACAGGAAGTCTAGGGCAAGAGAACTCGGGAATTTGAGCTCAATGCGCATTCATCACTGTTTTGGCCATATCTTGAGTTCTAGAAGTCCGTTTGAGGCCCGTAAGCTGTCCACGCGAAGAGGAGAGAAATGTCTACAAATCTGTCCAGGGAAGCAGAGGCGCAGCTGCGCGCTATTGGAGCGCTGTGGCGCGGGTGTGAGTGGCGCAATAGCGCTCGATTAGGCGCAAGGGCGCTGCGTGTGTGCGTTTCCAGGAGAAAGCAAGCGCAATGGCGCTCCAACAAGGGGCAGTTGCGCTCGAGTTATTTTTTGGTTTAATGTTAGATTGTTTTTATCGGGTCACTTTGTATTGGGCCTATTTTATTTGGGGCTTTTCCTGAGACTATTTGAGTATCGTTAGGAACCTAAAAATCATATCTATCATCAGTAGAGATGGGGATTGAATATCATCGATCATTATTTTTCTAGAGAACAATTTTTTAAGGGGAATTCTCCAAGCTAGTGACAAGCAAGGAGGCTTAATCTTTGGATCGTTTGTACTTCTTTTCATTATTGGGGATTTATTTCTAACCCTATCTCTCTTTTATTATTATTTGTTTTCTAGAATTATGTTATCAATTGAACCCATGATGGCGATGAGGTCGATTATGGGCTAAATCGTATCATGGGGTTTTGATGGATTTTTCTATGAATTCTAGTAATTAAGTGTTTTTATGCCTTGGTGTGTGATGGACTGAATTGATTGCCTAGTATGATTATGCTTATTCGTTATGGGTGAGTCGCGAACACCTGTAATTGTGTGTTTGATCCTGGTGAATGCGAAAGTGGATCTAGGGTTTAGAACAATTCATGCTAGCATAGGTTTTTGCATGTGAAGAACATGTATTAATTTGTGGTGTAATTCTAACCGTCTTGCATTGACTATGTGGTTTAATGGGTGCTTGATTTTCAACCGGTATGTGTTCAATTGCTATAGACATATAGGAACTACACATATTTGGTGACTACTTGACTTCTATCAGTTGTGGATGATCAGTAGGATGGTATATGTACAACGAAAGTTGGTGTGTATCAGTTTAGTGCATCTAATCAGTAATCAACTCTATTACATACTAGGTTAAGGGGCATAAGATTCTAGATGAAGTGGTTAATGAAATTGAAATCCCATGTTTGTTTATTATAAATTAAAAGTTAAGTTATTTTCTCGTAATTTCCATAGTTGGCATTTAATCATTAGTTAATTAAAACCAAATTTGTGATTGTCTTGGCAGTGAGTGTAAATCATAAGCTGGTGTATAAGTGAACAAAACGAACAATTTGAGTCTCTGTGGGAACGAATCCTATTTACCGTATATTACTTGTTGACCACGTTCTCTTACGTGAATAAGTGCGAACAGAGTTTCTTAAATTTCTATACTTTTACTATCTTTGGATATTTTTAGTTGGCTCCCGGTAAAAAACATACGTTTGCCAAGTACTGTTACAAAACATATGGTTTCCCGTTGATCCAACGACTGGGGTTTAAAAAAAAATTGCACCGTACCGCGGAAAGTTTCCGCGGTACGGAGCACGTACCGCAGAAAATGCCCCCTGTTTTCACACCAAAAACAGTACTATACACGTACCGCGGAAAGTTTCCGTGGTACGTCTTCCACAGCATGCGGCCAGCAAACGTTTGCACAGGACCGACCCCCTTTTTAGTTTTTCGATTTTGATAAATAAGCAGATCCTTTTGATCAGAATGTTTGTCTTAAACCCCTTGATTAAAATTATTTTAGAGATTATATACGAGCCATTGGATTGGACAGGTAAGACATATTTTGATGTTTATGAATATTATTATAAGTTATGGAGTTTCCCAGTGCTTGTTGTTGATTACCGCTAAATACAAATAAGATTCTACACTTTATATATGTGAGCCATTGGATTCGTTAACAATGATTTTTCTTGAATGTATCTTTGACTAAATTTTTTGGTGTTAAATGGATATCTATTACATATATTGCATCTTAATCTTTGGATGTTTCTATTTTTTGATTTTAAAAAATAAGTACAACAATTTTTCAGCCATCAAATGAAGATGTTTCACCTACACCCACATTATCACTTTTTTGTAACATCTCAATTCAAATTATTGATTTTTTTTTATAAATTTATTTGTTATTACATTGATGTTCGGTTCAATATGGGGACGTCACAATTTGAGTATTGGTACAATTAAAATATTTTTTTATGATGTAAGAGTTAAATTTCAACTTAAACAAACTTAAATAATCTAAGGTCATCAAGATTGCCACATAATGAGTATATAACTTATATTCTTTCTAAAATGAGATGATCATATGTAAATTAAGTCGTTCGTATAATTTTTACAGAAAAAGAATGCTATAATAATTAATAGCAATAAAAGCCACTTCATGTGGCCATTACGGGGACCAATTTCTTATTACTTTAGCCATTACAATACAAATGAAGTGAAAGGTAGAATCATCATGAGAGATAGGATAAGGATTATAAAAAGGTGTTGATATGCACACCCCAAAATTAATTGTTGTATAAAATAGAAAACATATTTGATATACTTTTATAAAATAAAAAAACATATATTACAAACAAAATATGCTTGTATTATATTATTTTAGAACTGTTGCTCTGTGCTCTCTACGGAGGCATTATTCTTTATTACAACTTCTTCTGTTATTTCTTCTACATGAATATATCAAACATATTAGTAGTTATATTTGAAAGCTTCCAGAATTTAAACAGTTCTCTTAACCCTGTTTTCAAGCTTACTATCAATATAAAAGATCACAACTCAAAACTATGACCTAATAATAGAGATATAAAAATCATATAAGCATTAGAGATCAAGTAAGAAAGATTTTCCACAATATTGAATTGTTTGCTTGTGTTCTTGTTGTGTTCAACGGTCTTTTGAAAAATAAGAAACACAAGTATAGATAGTGAACACAATTTAAGTTCAAATAGTCTTAAAAAATTACAATTATAACATATAAACCTATAACCGAATGCATATCAGACCCAACAAACCATCACAGGTCAGTCCAAAAGTACTAGAAAATTGGTATACATCAGTTATTGACTTGTATCTACAAAGGCCCCAAACACTCTTATTCTAATCGATGTGGGATGTTACAAACACCACCTCTTATTGGGTCGATGTCCTCGTCGAGCCCACACACAAACTTACTAAACCCGGGCAGTGCCTCTACACTTCCGGCCGGGCAGAGCTATGATACTATTTACAACATCCAATCCCATAATCGAATGCATACCGGACCTAACAACCCACCACAGGTCAGTCCAAAAGTGCTTGCAAGTTGGTACACATTGGTCATTGACTTGTCTATACAAGGGACCCGAATACTCTTATTATAATCGACGTGGGATGTTACAAAGGTCGATGTCCTCGTCGAGCCCACAAACACACTTACGAAACCCGGGCAGTGTCTCAACACTTTCGGCAGGATAGAGTTCTGATACCATTTGTGACAACCCGAATCAAATCCCGAGCCTTTTTTCGAAAATCGGGTCAAGTCCTGATTCCGAATCCGAATAAGCCAAAGTAAACTGGTTCAAATGCAACCAACTTTGGTAGTCCAGAAGCCCACCACAAGCCCCCAAAAGATCATGATTTGTTGGTGCAATTAGTAGTAGTACTTTAGCTTATATATTGAATTAAAGTCCCAAATCTACTCGATGTGGGACTGGGGTGTTCCAAACTCCCCCACTTAAACTCTTGACGTCCTCGTCAAGCCTGAACGGATATCTCATAGGTCCAAGATTGTTCGTCTCTAGCAATTGTGGGATAATACCGGCTGGCTTCGTGTCCCTACTTTGGACCTCTATCCATTATGGGATAATTAATACCACCAGCCTTTATGTCCCCACCTCTAGTAACTTGCTGAATCAAGTTTTCGAGAGTCGGATCTGATACTATATGTGACATCTGAACCTATAACCGAATGCATGCCGGAGCCAACAACACACCACAGGTCAGTCCAAAAGTGCTAGCAAATTGGTATACATTAGTTATTGACTTGTATCTGTAAAGGCCCCAAACACTCTTATTCTAATTGATGTGGGATGTTACAAAAACCCCCTCTTATTGGGTCGACGTCCTCGTCGAGCCCTCACATAAACTTACTAAACCCGGGTAGTGCCTTTGCACTTTCGGCCGGGCAGAGCTCTGATACCATTTATAACATCCAAGCCCATAACCGAATGCATACCTGACCGAACAACCCACCACAGGTCAGTCCAAAAATGCTAGCAAGTTGGTACACATTAGTCATTGACTTGTCTTTATAAAGGAACCAAATACTCTTATTCTAATCAATGCGGGATGTTACAAACACCCCTTCTTATTGGGTTGACGTCCTCGTCGAGCCCACAAACAAAATAACGGAACCCGGATAGTGTCTCTGCACTTTCGGCCGGACAGAGCTCTGATACCATTTGTGACAACCCGGGTCAAATCCCGAGCTCTTTTTAGAAAATCGGGTCAAGTCCTGATTCTGAATCCGAATAAGACAAAGTAAAATAGTCCAATTGCAACCAACTTGGGTGGTCCACAAGCCCACTACAAGCCCCCAAAAGATCATGATTTGTGGTGCAATTAGTAGTAGTACTTTTTGCTTATATACTGAACTGAAGTCCCAAATTTACTCGATGTGGGACTGGGGTGTTACAAACTCCCCCACTTAAACTCATGGCATCCTCGTCAGGCCTGAACGGATATCTCATTGGTCCAAGATCATGCGTCACTAGCCATTATGGGATAATACCGGCTGGCTTCGTGTCCCCACCTCAGACCTTTGTCCATCGTGGGATAATACCACCAGCCTTTGTGTCCCCACCTCTGGCAAATTGACGAATCAAGTTTTCGAGAGTTGGCTCTGATACCATATGTGACATCCAAACCTACAACCGAATCCAAACCGGAGCCAACAACACACCACAGGTCAGTCCAAAAGTGCTAGCAAATTGGTATACAGTAGTTATTGACTTGTATCTGTAAAGGCCCCAAACGCTCTTATTCAAATCGATGTGAGATGTTACAAACACCCCCTCTTATTGAGTCGACATCCTCGTTGAGCCCTCACACAAACTTACTAGACCCGGGCAATCCCTTTACACTTTCGTCTAGGCAGAGCTCTGATACCATTTATAACATTCAAGCCCATAACTGAATGCATACCAAACCCAACAACCTACCACAGGTTAGTCCAAAAGTGCTATCAAGTTGGTACACGTTAGTCATTGACTTGTCTATATAAAGGACCCGAATAATCTTATTCTAATCGATGCGGGATGTTACAAACACCCCTTCTTATTGGATCGATGTCCTCGTCGAGCCCATAAATACACTTACGAAACCCGAGCAGTGTCTCTGCACTTCCGGCCGGGCAGAGCTCTGATACCATTTGTGACAACCCGGGTCAAATCCTGAGCCCTTTTTCGAAAATCGGTTCAAGTCCTGATTCCAAATCCGAATAAGCCCAAGTAAATTGGTCAAAATGCAACCAACTTGGGTGGTCCACAAACCCACCACAGACCCCCAAAAGATCATGATTTGTTGGTGCAATTAGTACTAGTACTTTTGCTTATATACTAAACTAAAGTCCTAAATATACTCGATGTGGGACTAGCATGTTACAACAATGGTCTTAAATCTAATTCTCACGTTTAATTTGTCAACCTAATTCATAATTTAACGTTCACATAACGTAAACAAATTGAAGTTTAAGAGAGAAGAACGTTTAGTATAAAAGTAAAACAACGTATAAAAGAGTTTGTTATAGAAGAAAAAACGTTTGGATAACAAACTCCTAGAAAAATAGGAATTGGTTTTAGATAAAGAGTTTTAAATAAAACTAAGCTCTAATATTATATAATACGTGTGTGTATATATAAGAGTCCTTACAAGTAAAGTCCTTATATATCTCCATGAAAACAGACTTTGACTCGTTCTCCAACAACTTCTCGGTGGAGGCTAGTAGCTTGTTGGTAAGCCCTATTTCTGAATTATTAGCTTGCTGAGAATGTCAAATAAAACATAATGTATATGTCCAGCAAAATAGAGTTAGAAACTTACATGTGCTACTGCTAGCTATATTATATCATATCAAGCATAATAGGTTGCTAAAAGAATAATCATCAAAACTAATAGAGTACCGTATCAATAAGTTGTGAGTAATCTCATGTGTAATTTTTACTTATTCAGCCCAACTTATTAACAAATCACCTTATACATCAATATACCAGTGCTATCCATCACACTCTTACTTTCTTTCACCTCCATTTTCATAGTTATCGTAATATTATTTCCCCGTCAATAGCCTCATTTCTTCCGGTACCACCGATCAATTTCTCATCCCAAACATCTTTAAGACTTCATACCTATTTATGTCTTCTTTTCTTTTTTCTGGTTAAAGCTAACAACAATAGTGGTACATAAAAAATGGAGAGCTTTATTACTTACTTAATTAATATAAGACAATCTTTTTTTACTTTAATATATGCATTTCATTTTGTAGTTTAACTTAAAGAAATTCATGTTGACAAGAAAAAAAATTACATAAATTCATTTTTGTATTGTTACAAAACAAATCATTTACTTTTAGTGACGATTTACGAAATACTTCATTAAACTTATAAGCTAACTTACTCATAACTTACATGTCACTTATCCCATACAACTGAAAATTAACTTGTTTTAAAATTACCAAAACGGGACCTAAAACAAACTGTATATATATATATATAGGCCATTGCTCCATACAGAACACCCTTATATAACAAACAATAAAGAACACCTTAGATCTAATAGATCCAATGGCCCCGCCGGGGGCACCCAATACAAAAAGTTGTTTTTTTACCCTCTATCCATCCAGCAAAAAAAAAATTATTGTTCATGATGATGCCATTGCTGACGTCATCATGAACAGTAATTTTTTTTGCTGGATGAGGGTAAAAAATAACGACTTTTTGTATTAGGTGCCAGGACGAAACTCTTAGATTAGATTAAATATGAGGTGTTCTTTATTTTTTTTATATAAGGTGTTTGTTATGGAGTGCAACTATATATATATATATATATATATATATATATATATATATATATATATATGTATATACATACATATTAGAGCATTGAGAGGACCTTTCCCTAGTACGAGAGGACCGGGAAGGACGCACCTCTGGTGTACCAGTTATCGTGCTCACGGTAAACGCTGGGTAGCCAAGTGCGGAGCGGATAACTGCTGAAAGCATCCAAGTAGTAAGCCCACCCCAAGATGAGTGTGTAGTGATTTGATATAATATATATTAAGAAATTTTTTTTTTTTAGAGATATTGTAAAGGGGTTCGAGCATGTATTGAGAACAAGTTTTATATATTTTTGTGTACTTCTTCCCCTAGAATTTCTTCTCTATTTATAGGCTTCTTCAAACACCTTCCACCCCTTTACTTGTAACTGCCCCATAATTCTTTCTCCCACAATCAATTTTGTAACTCCTACAATTGTAACTATCACAATTGTAACTTCCATCATTAATTTTGTAACTCACAACTCAATATATCAAATATATAAATATATTTGTAACCCCATTCAAATTAATGCATGTTATTATATTTCTCAAATTAAGTCAAATATACAACATCTCCCACTTGACTTATTTGATAAATATCTATGTAACTCCCACTTTTCTCACATATTAAAATATCTGATTTCTTTATTCACTCCCTCTATATGTGAGAATAATATTTACTATGTCACAAACTTAATATTTCTTAATCTTATCAAATCAACATATTTGATAAATTCTTGGAAAAATATCCCTTTAATAAGTTTACAATCAAATCACTAGTGAAATGTATCACACATTTTCACTTTCATTTCGTGCATTGCAACACATTCATGTCTCATATTACTTTTCCAACTTCAATTCCACATTATTAATTAAATGTGTATCCCGAAGTTGAATTCTCAATTACCAAGTCACCTTCGATACATATATCGCAATAAACAATAATTCCAGGCACGTTTGCCTAATTCAAAAAAAACATACTTTTTAAGTACATGATCATGATCCTCTTTATAGCCTCTCACTAGACTCAAGCAAAATTGCTTTACAATCCCCTTACAAAACTAACTAAAAATGTCAAGTTAAGTCGATCGATTACACAACATAAAATACATCGATTTTCTGACAACTTGTACATAATGCATTAATCGTTTCCCCATTACCAATGGGAATGGCGCCGGAATGCAATTCTGCATCCTAAAATAACCACGCATTTTACTCAAATACCATTCTGAATTCAAACCGAACATTCTAGTGTTTCCACTGCTTAATCCAGTTTTTCTAAATACACAATAAATTTCACCTATATCCTCAATCTCAATTTTCAACTAACAACTAAGTTCCAACTTAGTTTTGTTCAATTAATATTTATTATTTCTTACTAACAATATATCATCCACATATTCTAATATTGTTGTAGACAAGCTCCCACTTTCCAAAATAGAGATGCGATTATTTAATTCATTTCGATAAAATATTCTCAATTTTGCGCAAAAACTTTCGCAACTTGATGGGCTTTAAATTTATCATTAAACGCACCAATCTTATATTTTCATTTTAAAATCCATTTATAACTTAATGAAATTTCTATGTTTAGGTAGATCACACAGCTCCCACCTTTAACTATATTTTATAAACTCAATATCATCTACCATGACATTCATCAATTCTTGCTATCTCTCACTTCCAACCATATACAATGATTTACTACAATATTTAGATACGGTTATTCTTGATCGGATCAACTTTTTTTGAAAAATTTCTTATTAATTCTTTTTCTTTTGTAAAATGCTCACAAAATTTAACTTACAAGTTCCGACTTCTACCATCTTGACAATGGTCACTTCTCATGCAATATTCTGCACCTCTTTATTGAATTTTACAACTCACTCAAATCATTATATAATACATATAATGTGACAACTTGCATCCAATTTGTCACTCCATATTCTTGGAATTTCATATATTAGGTCTATCAAGGAATTAATATTCCACTGTTATATAAATAATATTATTATTCCACAATGGTTGAATTCTTGATTTCTTAATTCGAACCACATCCATAAATCAAGTACAAATATATATTTAGATGCCCAATTTTATTCTCACTCCATTTAATTCACAAAACCCAATATTATTTTTTTTTCGTCCGACACTTCGAAAAATATAAATCCATCTGATTTCATTAAATTCATAACATATCCAAAATATGACCACAAGCACAAAATATTAATAATATTCCATCTCTTTAAAAAATATTCCTCACATTTTATTATTTTCACGCCTCAATTCCGAGCATTACATAAAATTTCTTTTGTTCGCATGCTCTCTATTCTGAGCATCATAAAAAATTCTCTTAAAATATTAAATTTTTTATCGATAAATTTTCTGATTGTTTCAAAACAATCTATATTCAATTTTACCAACAAATTAATGTGTCACTGACTCCCCATTCCGAGCATCATTAAAAATTTTCTTCTAGTATAACGTCGTCTCTTTCAACGACAATTTCTAATTCACGTAAAATAAAATCAGTTGTCAAGAATATTTTTTTTTATAACCAAAATGAATAATTGCCTTACATATCAGTCCTGGAGCGGTACAAAATTAGACAAGTAAGCTCGAACTGACAAAAAGAAGACAAAAATAATTTGGATACATAAAAATTTTAGACGAACTTAAAGGTAATCCAGAAAAGCACATAGATAAGAGCCAACATAAAATGAAAACAAAATTTGAATTAAAACATAAAAGTAATTGATACATTTAATAGGCAAGATACACACAAGAGAAAAAACACTAACAAGCATATAGCTATAGTACACCAGGTACTCTAAGCAAAAACCAGACAATTATAATATATGGGCATAAGATGGAGCACTGAAAAAAATACTATACATGTTAGGTCAATAAAATTTAAAAGATGCATACATAAAAAAGATAATTAGTAAACTAAAGCACTACATTGGCTCAATGAGAATTGAGAACCAAGACCAAAACGAATATAAGTTACATAATCACCAAAAATAGAGGTGAAAAAACACAAACCAATCATATACACAAAAGTAAACATATGCTAAACACAAAAATGAATCGATAATAAAATCTACTGAAGTATGTATGTGTGGGGAGCCTAAAGAATTAAAAAGAATAGAATAAACCAATCACTTAAGATGGACAAGTTGCAAAATATGGTGCGGTGAGTCGTGAGATCAAAAACGTCAAACACAAGGATCCTTCGATGCTCTGATACCACTGTAGTGATTTGATATAATATATATTAAGAAAAAAAAAATTAGAGATATTGTAAAGAGGGGTTCCAGCATGTATTGAGAACAAGTTTTATATATTTTTGTGTACTTCTTCCCCTAGAATTTCTTCTCTATTTATAGGCTTCTTCAAACACCTTCCACCCCTTTACTTGTAACTGCCCCATAATTCTTTCTCCCACAATCAATTTTGTAACTCCTACAATTGTAACTCTCACAATTGTAACTCCCATCATTAATTTTGTAACTCACAACTCAATATATCAAATATATAAATATATTTGTAAACCCATTCAAATTAATGCATGTTATTATATTTCTCAAATTAAGTCAAATATACAACAGAGTGCTCTCCTATTTCGACTTCCCCGGAGCCTCTGGTAGCACAGCCAAGACATCGACGGGTTCTCTTCCCCTGCGGGGATGGAGCGACAGAAGTTTTGAGAATTCAATATATATATATATATATAATGGGTCATTTGATTCGAGGGGTGGTTAGGGTTAAGGAATTAGGAATTAGAAATTAGATTAAATTGGTATGAGGTTGAAGTACCATTCCTAATCACATCATGTGCTTGTTATGTGGACGATACCACACAAAAATCAATCCCGTAAGTTAGTTCAAACTTTAAGAACCTTTCATTAGTGTTATTCATCTTGAAAACAATGACGAAGAACCATTGGCTAAAAACAAAAGAGCTGATAAAAGGAAGTCTTCCACCAGAAAGAAATCAGACGACATAAGAAAATCATCCGACAATCTTATAGCGACATCCTTTTTCGTATTTATTAATTTGAATATTCCAACCTTGATTTTATTTAAACAACACTTGTATACTATATTATTGAAATGAAACATTAAAGGTTTTTGTCGGTAATTGGATCGATTTATGAGCCTAATTACTTTAAAGCTTATTTTGACGAGCCTAATTACTTTTTAAAAATATTCTTGTGAACGATTTGAATTAATGAAAGTCTTTTTTCTCTTGGGAAAAAAAGATATTTTAATTAAAACACATTTAACAACTTAAATTTGAACATTCCTATCAAGGCTTTTGATTTCATTTTTTTGAAAGTTTTAAAATTTATATCAATGGACTAAATCGTTTAAAAGATAATTGAACGGGTCTAACTATAGTAATAACATATTCCATCTAGAATATATATGACTATTATAGTTTAATCACATAAAATTCATTTCTTCTAAAAACCATATTTTAATGAGCATCTCTAGAATAAAAAAAACAAATATAAGTTAAAATACAAAAATAAGATTACAAATAATAAAAATGATCAATGCATCACACGTATGAGATATAATATGTCTTGTTTCATAGCTCCGTGGTAGTTCAAAAATCATATGTTTTTTAGTAATTTCTTTTTAGTTCAAAAATCTGATTTAAGTCTTGTTTTAAGTGGTTAATGGGCTTTTAGTGGACGACTAGTTGAATGGATTGATGGATTTTGATTGGATGGCTAGATGATTGGATTTGAAGTTTTTGTTGCAGTCTATTATGTATTGGGCTTAAGTTCTGTTGTGGCTATGATGTAGTACGTTGTTCGATCTGGTGCATTCTATCTAATGGCTGGATTTTAAAATATTTTTCTACATTTAAAAAAAAAAGATATAACATAGCCTAAAGTTTATAAGATTTTGCCATATTTTTAATAATTAATAGTAAACATGTTCATTTTTTAAAATCCCTTGCTTGTAATATTGACACAACCTTAGCTTGCATTTATATTTTTTAATAATAAATATAAAATTATTGTTTTTCACTAATTTTTTAATAACCACCAAAAATTAAAAAAATTAATACAATTAAAAAATATGAAAATATCACTTGTGTCTTTAATTCCCATTTTTTTGGGTAAATATGTTGCTTCAGATCTTTTAACTTCAAATTTTTTCAAAAATGCCAACACCATTAGTTGTTAAATTTATGTTATTCTTGTATATGAGAAAATTGAGTCATTAGTATATTATAAATGAATTTATAAATTAATTCGGATCAAGAATGACATATTACAAGAATCGATGTAGGACCACGTACAACCAAGTCCAAAAAAATATGGATCAAATTGTATTATAGACTTTAAAGCCCATAATCTAGAATATTCTAGAATTACAACCGTTCATTATATAAATTTTCAATGAGTGCAACAATTATCCTATGAGATGAATTGTAGTCAATATCTCTTCAAGTCTTCCGGCGATCTATATCTCTTCCTAAAGTTTTTGCTCCTGGAGATTGAATGGTAAGATTAGTTTATCCCACATCCACTAATTCAGTTAATATATGTATGCATGTGTGTGTTTATTTATTTGCATCCTTCATAATTCGCACCTCCAACTTTGATATGTAATTAAGAATCGATCAAAATATTGAAGGCAAATTATCCCAATTCGTTGAAGATATATGTGACAGCTTCTAATTAAGATCTACACGGATCGATGTCGATCCGACAAAGGTCCACTAATTTAGATAATATGTGTGTACACATATTTATTTATTTGTATGTATCTATAATGATTGATGGGTTGACAATTATAGGTTTCAAAGATGGATGATTCGCATCCTTGGTATGTAATATGTAGTGTATTAAATTTTTGAAAGCTAATTTAGTCCGTTTAGAAATATTGAATTAAGATGTCGATCCACCCCGATCTGGTCCAAATATATATTGACAAATTTTATCATGGATAATTTTTTTGAACTTGATTTATGTGACTTATCTCTCCAAAATCATAATAATCAAATGTGTGAGTATCTATGAATATTGCTCCTTTTAAAGCCATGTATTATTTAAAGTTTTATTAAGCTCCATCTATCTATGTTTTTTTATCATGTAGTTATGAAATACTTGCAGCAAACAATGAAGAAAGTGCTCCAAAAAGAATTAAGATCATGGGATGCCAAGGTGATATTCTTTCATATATATTATAATCAATGTCTCTCATATATCCATCATTTTTCTATTAGTAATCATTTTTGACTTGTATGCTAGTTTCAAGCAATATTATAAAATTAATAGGTCAAATCTTATTAATTAATCACTTTTTAGTCATTGCTTGATGCTACTCATGGACCCTTTTAGATAGTTAAGAATAATTACAGATATTGATCCCATGATAGAATTAAAAGCATTCTTCCAAGAATCCTAATGACTACTTAAAGATATGAGTTATGTACTAACAGTACAAGGTTCGATCCGGCCACATCAACAACCGACCATTTACATCCCCACAATTTTTTTTCTTTTTTTTCCATTCTTATCCTTTTCTTCCTTCCACAGTACCTTGTCCTCTTAAATCAAAAAGTCGTACATTACCATAAAAGTCATTTCTTTTCCTCTACACTATCCCATCCACCTTGTTTTGCTAGCTATAACTACAAGTCCACAACAAACTACCCCTCTCTCTCGTTCCCTTTAGGGGATGTCGAGGGTTCAAAAATTTGCTTGTATGTACAATATTATGTATTGCAAACAATAGTGTTTTACTATATATTAAAAAAAATAAATTGCTTGTATGTACTATATTATGTATAGCGAACAGTAGGGTGTTTCACTATATATTATACACCGAGGTAGAAGGATCAGACCCACTGCTCAGTTTGGAGTCACTATTAGAATTTTAAGCGATGACATGTTCTGGTACATACAACTATGAAACATACACACTTCTGTTTTGGTACATATAACTGTAGAATATAACATGTTTTTTTTGTAGTTAGATTACACAGTTGGTGCATTATGTTCATGATGGATGACCATGATGTTATTCAAAAATGTAAAATCTGAAGGGAATAACATGTTGATTCTACATTTTGTTAAATTAGTTGGGTCCTAAGTATCTTTCATGTTTCCTTTTTAAGAAATGCGGTGTAATTGTTATAATCAGGCATACAACATGATATATTTATTTTTTAATTTAAAAAATTATAATCTACTACAATGTTATAGTATGCAGTTGGCGCCTTTAAGGACCCTAATCCTTTTCCCCGTCAACAAGATCTCATCATACTCCTCCTTTACTGCAGTGCAGCTTGTGCTTGTCATGCTCGACTCTGGGGCTTGTGCACCTCGCATCCTCATCCCTGTTGTGAGCTCCAAAGACACTGGCCACACACGTTATTCTTGCTCTCCAGTCTCATGCACCATCCAGTACTGATTGCCAACAAACATCGGAGTAGGCCTCATAGGAGAAAGCACGGAACTCTTTGAAACTCCATCATCATAAAAATCATCACTGTCCTCTTTGGTCTCAGGAGTTTTGAGGGTCCCATCAGCAGAAATAGTCATAATGGCAGGCACAATTCGAGAACCAGTCACCCTGATAATGGAATCCTTTGCCTGTTCCATAATCCACTCAATTGTCTAACCATCCGACTTGAAGCCTAACTCTTTAGTTAGTTGAAAGATCCGAGCCGCACATATAAGCGGCATTCGAATCCTCCGGCCCCGACCCTGCACCTTGATGTGTCTATCCTTCGTCGATGTCCGTTGTGGCACCAAGGAAGAAGAAGAGCCCTATCCGCTATCTAGTTTGGAGTCACTGTTAAATTCTTTAGCTGGCCACATGTTTTGCTACAAAAAACTCTGGTGATATACACGTGTATTTATAATATATTAAATGACAAAGTTGGTGCGTTATGTTCATAAAATGAAATGGAATTTTATTAAAAGATGCAACATCTGAAGGATACAACGTTTTTTTTTCCAATTGTTTAGTCCATTTGGTATATTAATTCTTATGCATTGATCCCAAACAAAATTATTTTTAATAGATTCTATATTTATTTGAATATATAATATAGTGTAACCGTTAAAATCTTGCATCGGTGATTATACATTTGTGATAAAGTAATATAAGGAATAATTTATGAATTCTTCTGTTCGAAAAATGTAATCTAATAAAATGTTTTACTACATCGAAAACTGTAATCTAATAGATTAATGTTCAACTACATAACTCTTAAAAATTTCATTTCACGTAAAAAAGTAGATCCATTGTAAGTGAAATATGTATACGTTTTTTGTTTTATTTTTACTATCGCCCAGTCTTATACGTCCCGTACATGATTAAGATAATCTAGAAGGGGGTTGAATAGCTTATCACCTTTTTAAAATTTAGAGCTTGGCTTTTTGAAAATTCTTTCTTCTTTTCAAACTTCGTTACTTGTCAACAAGTAAATAAAGTGTGAAAATAAAGAGAAAAAAGAAAAGAGAGTATCACACGGTCGATTTTATTCTGGTTCGTGATGCCCGCAATCCCTAATGGATTCGAACACCCCTACTCCAGTCCCCGAACTCCTCCCCGGGCTCGAGATTTTCACTACTACAAAGAAACTCCTCTATAGTAGGCAGAGAAGCCTTTACAACTCCTTAAACCATCTACTTATTTTGGGGCAATAGACACACGTATCCTCCTCAAAATAAAATAGCAAGATACAAACTACAAGACTTTTCTTGGAGCGTAACTCCCCGTCACCTCCTCAAAGACTTTGTAGTACCCCTTAATAGACTAATAGACTATGTACTTCTACAACTTTCCCGGTCTTGGAGCTTAGGTCTTAGGTCTTGGATCTTCCCTTTTCTTCACGGTGCGAAGGCTACTAACTCCCCGTTAGTACGCCTAAGACTTGGGTATTAGAACAAGAGTCACCTAACTTCACTTCACCACACTGCAAAGATTAGAATAAAGGTCTAAAAAACATACAACATATGATAGGAGAGATTTATGTAATAAAGGTCGTGCAAAACTACTATATTACGTTACTAGCCACGGGGACGCTATTACGCGTTAAAAGATTATTCAACTCACAAGTGTGAGGACCGTAAACACTACACACAAGCACAAAAACACAACTCACACGTTTGTAAAAGTAACTCGTTATAAAATAACGAGGGCTGCTATTATGCGTTACATTAGTGCGAGAAAATATATAAACACATAAGAGAATATAAACAACAAGCAAGTAAACCAGCAAGCAAGAAACAGAAATAAAAAGTGCTATAAGCACTTCGGCCGAATGGTTCAAAGTCCTAAAACAAGTTCAAGTAGTCTTGTTTGTTAAAACCTTGTTCAATATATAAAGATAAGACAAGTAAGTAACCAACTTGAACAAGAAGACTATCAAAGATAGTATATTCAACCGAATATAACAAGGTGGTTGAATATTACTACTAACTTGTTTTAAAGAGCTAACTTGTGTAGTCCTGTGAAAATATAGCTCAAAATAAATGAAGGACTTACACAAGACTAACAATAAACTTAACTTTTGATTTTAAATAATCAAGTCTAAACCACTTAAGGTAAAAACAATATGTAAGCTTTTTGTTCTTGAATCAAAAGATAGTTAAACTAGCCTTTATAATCCAAACTCACAACTTTGGATTAAAAGTATTTAAAAGAGATGATTTAAATATCAACCTCAAGAACACACCTTACAATATGTCAAATATACATTACACGAATAAATTTCAAGAACAAGTGTATATTAGTGACAATATGCAAGAATGTTAGAATATAAGTGTTTATAAGTATAGATCTAAACAATAAAAGAAATAAACACTAAATATTCAAGCCAACCCACCACAAACACACACTAAACTAACTTAACACCCTTGACCATACAAAGGCTCAAGCCCCTCTTGAATAAAGAGAAATCTACAAGAGATGCTAGTAAACAAGCTAAAAACACAAAAAAAGGATCGCCGGAAAAGTCACCGGAAAAAGGCTTTAAGGTCAGACTTTTGGAGACTCAAAAGGTCACTTATAAACTGTTAAAACAAGATCCAAAGACCACAAAAAGGTTGGTGACCAAAGATGTGTGTAATAGAGCAAGAATGGTGAAGAAAAATAAGCCTAAATGGTGTTTAATCTTGAAATATTTTAGGCTAGAAGCAAAGAATGTTTTTGAACTTTTGGCTACTGGAAAGAGAGTGTTTCTAAGATAATTTCACCAGCATATACTTGGCTCTTGGGGGCTTAAAGAAATGAGGGGGTTTGGGGGGGGTATTTATAGCCAAAAATTAGGTATTTTAGCTTTAAAGAAATGAGGAGAACATTCCTCTTGTCCTAGAAGCTGTGAAACAATTCAAATTTGCTAACATGGACGTGCTTACATGTCATTCCATGTACGAAATGATTAAAAAGTGAAAAATGCGTGTACCAACGAGAAAAAATGGGTTTTTCGTAATAAATTGAAAAATGATTCAAAAATTATGAAATTTTGGGAATTCCCTAGAAATATTCTTAGAGGATTATGGTCAAAAATTCACCTTGAAATAAGTTAAAAACCTATGACTTTGGAGAGACCGATTAATCAATTACGTATCGATCCAAAAAATTCATTTGTCTTACCGACAACTTAGACAAAAGTTTTGACTTGATAAAAATTCAAACATAATATTCCATGTAAAATAATGACTATGAGGTCTAAGGAATATTTAAGTTCAAATTAAAAATGATTTTATCCGGATAAATAAGAATTTACGGGTATTTCGAAATAAAATCTAATTTTGGTCTTTTGGCAAGGCGAATTGATAATAAATATTAAACAAATTGTTAGAAGCCCATCTCCTTAATGGGCCAAACCGACGGTCCAACACCCCGAATCCGAATGGAGGCCCACATTCATCCGGTCCGATTACCAATAACGGTCATATGGTTCACCTTCCTGAAAACGTGGGACACGTTTACACACGATGCCCACTCTTCGGGTAACCACCTGGAAGAAAAATGATATGGTCTAGTCAGGTTCATTCTCTCAGAATATACACAATCACACACAACACAGACACTCTACGTTCTAAATTACCTTACCAAAAACCGACTAACTTATTCTCACACCGGAGGTGAATCGGGGGGCCAAACCCTCGCATTCTTCTTACTTGCAGGTCCGACCGAACCAAGATCCGGTAGAAATCTAGTCGTAACATTTGGCGCCGTCTGTGGGAACGTAGAGATACGTTTGTGTTGGTTCTACAATCAATCATGACGAACGAAACCGAGATACCAGTAGCTGACGATAGCACCGTGGCTGGAAACAATCGCACCACTCCTCTCATTACCCCAAGGCTCCTGACTTTTGATGAAGAAGGGGATATACCGTCTCCCGAAGAGCAACGGGAAATGCTCCTGAAATGACGAGAGGAACAAAAGGCCAAGGGGAAACGAAAAGTGATGGAGAAAGAAAAGAGTAGTAGGGAGGCCGAACGTCTAGCCAAGAAGAGAGAGGCAGATCGCTTGAGGCTAGAGGCCCTAAAGCTCCAAAGGGAGGAGATTGAATTGCAAGAGAAAGCGCTCCGCGAGGCTTTAGAAGCTGAAGACCCGGAGTTGGAAGACCGAAGAGATAAGAGGCCGAGGACTATAAATGATGAAGATGAGTCAGGGAACTCTGAATCAAACTCTAGGAGAACCCGGTCGAAGGTAGTGTATTCCTCTGATTCAGAGGAAGAAGGTCCACATACGGATGACCGTATCCGAAGGATCGAGAAGGCTATGTTTGGAGAAAGAAGGGTCAGCTACGAGCCAGTGGTGACTGAGGATGTCGAACAGTTCCGACCTCCTCCGGGAAGGCAGTTTTCAAAGATGAATGAGTTCAATGGAAAGGGTGACCCCGAAGACCATTGTGAGAAGTATGAATCGCTCATGACTGGTATGGGGCACTGTGACGTGATGCTTTGCAAGATGTTCAAGACATACCTCAAGGGGAACGCGTCCATGTGGTACAGGTCATTAAGACCTAGGTCAATTGGCTCATATGAGCAGATAAAGAGGAAATTCTTGAGGCACTACTCCCATTTGTGCCGAAGAGAGAAAGACACCGAAGCCCTGATCCACTGTAGGCAGGGGGCGAACGAAGAATTGGGCGATTACTTGGCAAGGTTTAAAGAGAAAGCTGGAATGGTTACCAACCTGGATAAAGTCAAGGTAGCTGGATTCCTCGCGGCCGGCCTAGACCCCATTAAAGGTAAGAAGCTTCGATCTTCTCTTTACGATATGCCTCCTAAATCTTTGAATGATATATATTTGAGGGGAGAGGCTGTTAGAAGAAAGTTAGAATCAATTGGGGGGGTACAAGGAGAGCAAGAAAAATGATAGATACAATAGAAGGGATGATAGAAGGGATGATAGAAGGGATGACCGAAGGGGTCGCGGTGATATTAAGAGTAGAATGAATGATACTAGGCATGAAAAGGGGGCTGAACAAAGGAGAGATAGAGATAGTACTGTGTTCACACCACTAAACACGCCCATCTCGAAGATTCTCCTCGAGATAAAGGGTAAGCCTGGGTTTGTTCGATCGGCCAGGCTAAAGACCCCTGAAAACAGAAGGAATGAGAACAAGTATTGTGACTATCATCGGGATAAAGGTCATAACACTGATGAATGCTTCCACTTGAAGAAGTTGATCGAGAAAATGATAAGAGAAGGAGAGTTAACCAAGTTTGTCGGAGATCTGAGAGACAAGCTAGATGACAAGGAAAAGAAGAGGGACACTAGAGATGCCGAAGGGACAGAAACGTATCAGGGCGAAGTCAGGACAATATCCAGAGGTACCATACTTGATAGGGACAACAAGACATCCCGAAAGAAGTATGCCAGGCAAGTCTATAGCCTCTACCAATCAAGTGTAGCCAAACAACCACTTCCGATATCATTCACGGAGGATGATTTTGAAGATGTGATATGGCCGCACGAAGACCCTCTTGTCATAAACCCTGTCATTAGGGAAAACAAGATTTGGAGAGTGCTGGTCGATGAAGGTAGTTCGGTCAACATACTGTATCACCGGACTTATTGCAAGATGAACTTGGGTGGTGAACAGCTAAAACCGTGCCATGAGGTACCAATGTATGGCTTCGGCAATCAACCAGTACCGATCGAAGGCACGATCACGTTGAACATTTTGTTGGGGAAGGCTCCATATACTGTGGTCAAAGAAGCAAAATTCTACGTCGTTCGGGTGGATAGCCCGTACAATGGGATCTTGGGGAGGCCAGCCTTGTCTCTTTTTCAGGCTGTGTCATCCATTCCCCACCTAAAGTTGAAGTTTCCGACCGAGAATGGGGTCGGAGAGATGAGAGGAGACCAAAAGGCTACCCGAATTATTATGTTGGAAGATCTAGAGAAGGACAAGGATGTAGAAATGACCGAAGAGGGAAAAAGAAAAAGAAGTGAGAACGAAACCGGGGGCAGTCATCAATTGTTGAACATAGAGTTGGAAAAATTTGGGGCCAACCTGTCGAGCCCGATTACCGAACCGGCTACCGAAACTGAAGAAGTAGTGTTGTATGTGGGTCAGTCTGGAAAGATTATCCAAATCAGAAAGAACATGGAACCGGAACTAAAAGAAAAAGTCATCAAAGTCATTATGGAGTTCCATGATGTGTTTGCATGGAATCCCGAAGATATGCCAGGATTGGACCCTTCGGTGGCCAAACACTGTCTGAATGTGGCTCCCGAAGCGAAGCCTGTAAGACAAAAGAAGAGAAACCTCACCATGGAAAGGCAGAAAGTAATTCAAGCTGAAGTGGAAAAATTGCTGGAAGCAAAGTTCATCGAGGAAATCAACTATCCCGACTGGTTGGCAAACGTGGTGGTGGTTAAAAAGTCAAATGGCAAATGGAGGATGTGTGTGGATTATACCAACCTGAATAAACATTGTCTGAAAGACCACTATCCACTGTCGAATATTGACCAACTGATAGATGCCACTTCGGGGCATCAAATACTCAGTTTTTTGGATGTATTATCAGGATACCACCAGATCGCCATGAATGCCGAGGACGTGCCAAAGATAGCATTCATCACACCGAACGGCACTTATGCCTACATTAAGATGCCCTTCGGACTGAAGAACGCCGGGGCAACATTTCAGAAGATGATCAACAAAGTGTTCAAGGCTCAGATTGGTCGGAACATGGAATGTTATGTAGATGACATGATTGTAAAGTCCCTTTTCAGGGATCATGCTGAAGATTTGAGGGAGTGTTTTGAAACAGTTAGGAGGAACAACATGAGGATCAACCCGAACAAGTGTACATTTGGAGTAAACAATGGAAAGTTTCTGGGATACATGGTCAGTGCCCGAGGGATCGAAGCAAACCCAAAAAAGATTAAGGCAGTCATTGACATGGAAGCACCAAAGACGATCAGGGACATTCAGAAGCTGACCGGACGGTTAGCAGCCCTGAGGAGGTTCATTTCAAGATCGGCTGAAAAGGCCTTGCCATTCTTTGAAGTACTTCGGGGGTCCAAGAATTTTGAGTGGGGACTGAATTGCCAAAAAGCATTTGAAGAAGTTAAGGAATACTTAGTAAAAACCCCACTCTTCATGAGGCCTTATCCAAAACAAACTTTGCAGCTGTACTTAGCAGTGAACGACCGAACACTTGGAGCCGTGTTGGTCAAAGAACATGAAGGGAACCAGCATCCGGTGTTCTATGTTTCTCATATTCTCAAAGATGCAGAAACTAGATATCCGAACGCAGAGAAGTTTGCCTATGGGCTGGTAATGGCCGCCAGAAAGTTGAGACACTATTTCCAAGGAAGAACGATCAAGGTAGTAACAGATTAACCTTTGAAGAAAATCTTGCAAAGACCAGAGGCATCGGGCATAGTGGTGGCCTGGGCGATCGAACTGGGGGAGCACGATCTGGAGTATACACCAAGGACTTCGATCAAAGCTGAGGCACTTGCAGATTTTATTATTGAATGTTCATTCTCGGGACCGAAGGATCTAACCCCCGAAGAGCAGCTGATTCGGACACCGGGAAAGTGGAAGCTATTTGTCGACGGTTCAGTCGCCAAAGAAAAGTGTGGAGCTGGGCTAATTCTAACCAGTCCAGAGGGTTTTGAAATCTGTCAGGCTATCAGGTTCACTTTTCCTTTGATGAACAATGAAGTCGAATACGAAGCTCTACTAGCAGGATTGGACCTGACAAAGAATTTAGAAGTTAAGCATCTCAGTGCGTTCAGTGATTCGATGTTGGTAGTAAAACAGTTCTCAGGGGAGTATGGGCAAAAAGATCCAAGAACAAAGGCCTACGCCCTTAAGGTACGTGAGCAATCTTTGATGTTTGAATCCTTTGAATTAACTCAAGTAGCCAGAGAGAACAACAGTCGGGCAGACGCCCTTTCGAGGCTAGCTTCGGCAGAAACCCAGAACCTGAATGGGTCCATCTACCTGACCGAAGTGAAGACGCCTTCGATTGACAAGAAGCAGTGTATGGAAATTCACCAAGGGGTCAATTGGATGACTCCCATCAGGGCATTCTTGGAGAAGGGTACTCTACCACTTGACCGAAGGGAAGCACAGAAGGTGAAACATCGGTCGGTGAATTATACACTGGTCGGGGGCCGTTTGTTCAGACGATCGGCAAGTCAACCACTACTTAGGTGTTTAGACAAAGATGAACAACAGCTAGCCCTTGAGACGGTTCATGAGGGAATTTGCGGAGAACATTTGGCAGGAAAATCTTTAGCCTTCAAGATTCTCAGGCAAGGGTTTTTCTGGCCGAAAATGAAAGAAGATGCATCTGAATATGCCAAGAAGTGCATACAGTGCCAGCTATTCAGCACAATACCGAAGCAACCACCCGAAGAGATGTCTTCAGTCCTTAGCCCGATCCCATTTGCTATGTGGGTGGTCGACATCGTTGGGATCCTACCTACCAGTACTAAACAAGCAAAGTATTGCATCGTGGCGATCGACTACATGACCAAGTGGATAGAAGCTAAACCACTTTCAGCGATTAACGAAGAAGCAGCAAAAAAGTTCATGCTAGAACAACTAATCTCAAGGTTTGGTATTCCCATGGTATGTGTATCAGACAATGGAACTCAGTTCATTGGAAGCAAATTTAGAAAGTTTCTAGCTCAATTCGGAATAAGGCAGAAGTTCAGTTCAGTCGGACATCCCCAAAAAAATGGGGCGATCGAAGCGGCCAACAAAAATATTTTCGATGGCATTAAGAAGAGGCTGGGAGAAGCCAAGGGTCTTTGGGCTGAAGAGTTACCTTGGGTCCTTTGGGCTTACCGAACCACTGCAAGATCTTCAACCGGGGAAACGCCTTTCAAGTTGGCCTTCGGAACAGGCGCCCTTTTTCCTGTTGAGGTTGGCTAGAATCTTACCGAACACAGGTGTTTAATGTGGAAACGAATGAGTTCGGACTCCGGGCGAATGTGGATTTACTAGAAGAAGAAAGGGAAGCAGCCCATCAAAGAAACTTGAGGTATCAGCTCCAAGCGGTACAGTACTACGATTCTAGAGTTAAGAAGAGGACCTTCCAAGTAGGTGATTTTGTTCTACGGGAGTTGGCAACATCTATGCCGACCAAACAAGGAAAGCAGCCTAACTGGGAAGGACCTTATGTGGTGATTGAAGTGGTTCAGCCATGCACCTACAAATTGGCTAATTCAGACGGTAGCCCAATCAAAAACACCTGGCATGCCGCTCGCCTTCGCCGTTTTTACCAGTAAGCTTACTAGACGCATTTTAATGCTTTTCAATTCAGTACTTTGTTTTATGCAAGTTTATTTTGAATTCCCTAAGCTAGCATCAATCTGTAATCGAAACTATGTAAAAGTTGTTGCATGATTAATGAAAGATTGTTTGCTCCATTTTTATCTGCTGTAATTAAGCTAAGTACATTTATAGCCAAAAGGTTAAGTACACAATATTAAGCTTAACGGACCCATGTTTGGGGCCGACCGAATAAAACATGCGCCCTCTATCTTATTTTTAGTGATCAAGTACATTATGGTCTATGTTACAAATGCTTGATGAATCAAAATTTGGGGCTGACCGAATGAAATTTGGACCCTTACAAAATTGTCTTAGTATTTAAATTGCTTTGACATTAATTAAGGCCGGGAGGAAATATTTTTCAGCCGACCGAACAGGACCTTAATCATTTACAAAACCCCTTAAATACTGGGGGGGACAGCTAGGTTACGACCAAAAATGCACATACATGCTAGGCTGAAGCCGAAGATGCATAAAAATGTAAGTAATTATGCTAAGGCAAAATGAAGCCGAAGATGCATAAAAATATAAGTAATTATGCTAAGGCAAAATGAAGCCGAAGATGCATAAAAATATAAGTAATTATGCTAAGGCAAAATGAAGCCGAAGATGCATAAAACATAAGTAATTATGCTAAGGTAGAATGAAGCTAAAGATGCATAAAAAGGAAAATAATCGGGCTAAGGCAAATTAAAGCCTAAGATGCATGAGAGGAAACAGAAGCTATGCTAAGGCCGAAGCCGACGACGCATAAATAAGAATAACTATGCTAAGGCAGATTTAAATGGCCCGAAGGCGAAAATATCAAGCCCGAAGGCAGAATAAAATATTACAAGCTCGAAGGCACAAATAAAAAACTCGAAGGCAATGTTAATCATTACAAGCCCGAAGGCCATGGAATCAGTCAGAAAGAGGCTCGTCTTCGCCCGAGGAGACTACCAGAGGTTCATCGGGCACTACCCTATCGACTGGATCCGTCATACCCATCGTGGCATCGATCATCTGAGTATGATCGAAACCGAGAGAGTGTGCCTTCACCAAGGCAGCGTCGTACCCCATCTGGTAGCATCGCTCTTCGATCAGATCCAGCTTCTTCTGCATCTTCCGAATGTTTTTTCTAGTGGCCTTAAGTTGCTGGTTCCTCCATTCAACACGCTTCTTCAAAGCATCCATCCTCTCCAGCTTCTCCTTCAAGGCATCATTCTCGGCCTTCAGGGAGTTAGCCTGGTCGGTGACCCTCTCCAGATCATTGGTTGCATTTTGGAGACCCTCTTCAGCCTTGACTTCCCGAGTCTCCAGTTGACCGACCGCCTTCAACTTGGTCTGTATCCCCTCCATCCGTTCGGCAACAATAGCTGACCAGGAGACACCCTGGAAACAAACATGGGAAAAGAATTAAACGTTGAAGGCAAGTAAAATGGATAATACAAAGGAGAAAAAAGCTCACCATAGAGAGTAAGGCTAGCATCTCGGTACAAGCCTCCAGGTCATTCGCCTCGGCAAACGGCGGCCTATCGGCTGGCTGGATGAGACCCCGACAAAGATCGGGACCTACGATGGTGGATAATTACGGAGCAGGGACAATAATTTTGTCAGTTTCAATAACTCCCCACTGGGGAGCGTATACTTTCAAACCAGCATCTCCCGATTGGCCTCTCTTCTGGGAGTCGGTTAGAGTGATCAAGTCTGTCTCACTGGTCTCCAGGTCCCGAGGAGGGGAAGAAACAGGCAAAGTTGTGATTGTCTCCCTCTGATCTGGAGCCGACTTCTCCCCCCATCGGTCGCCTGATCCGCAGCCTCGGCTTCAGCAATAGCAGCAGCAGCAAGCTCGGCGGCCTTCCTGCACTTTTGTTCCACGATTTCCTGAAGAGAAGACACTGCAAAAAGTACTAGAAGGTTAAATATGTACAGTAGAAGATAAATTTGCAGTACTTAAATGCAAAAACAAGGCCAAGATAGATGTTACCACTACCCCAAAGGGCGACCAACCAGTCGTTATCCCTGCCGTCCGACAGCGGAACCCAATTCATTTCGAGTTCGCAGAGAAGATGGTAATCATGTTTGTCCGACTGAAGGAGTTCGGGATACTGCAACCTCGATGGATCGAGATCCCGCCAGTGGCCATACTTCTCCATCTTCGGCCCCGAGATGAAAACCCACTTCTCATGGGCCCCTTTATTGCTAGAGTTTGTTTGAGCCCAATCGGCCTTACCGGTTCGGCGGGCTATGGTATAGTAGCCGTTGCTCTTTGAATTCCTTTGGAGCTCATAATGATGCCAGAATAAAGTTGTCCTTGGAGTTATCTTCTTAGCCAAGCATCAGGCTTGGAAGGCATTTATGTGGAAAAAGCTATTCGGATCTAACTGCCCTATAGCTATTCCCACCTGCTTGAGCAACTTCTTCAGAATGGGCAACATCGGCAACCGAAAGCCGCATTTAAACGCCATTTTGGATATGCCCGTGGCCACGCTTCCCCCGCAGAGGGGAGGGATTGCAGGGTTGTGCCAGATGCGGTCCTTCTTCCTCGGTGCAAAGAAGTACCAGACATTTCTCTCTACAAGGTATTTGGAATGAAAGTCTTCGATTTTGTCTTCGGTCAGCTTCGACCGGAAATTTGCAGCTGGGTATTGTTGGATATCACTGAAGGGTGAAACCTCCGAAGGACCAGCACCTTCGGTCGACCGATCCATGTCCCTGCATTCGGAAATGAAAAGACGTTAGCCTTGTACTCGGTCAAAAAAGAAGAAAACAAAAAGGAAAAAGGCCGAGTACAGTGATCCAGGATCGGTCGGGGCATCCTACAACCTAGGGCGAAGTAAGTCGAAGGCCTAAAAACTACGGGGAACTAGGACATTTTAAAGAGAATTCTAAGAGATCGGGATGGTCCGAAGGGTGTTCTCAAGCTTCGAAAATCCCGAAGGAAGTTCTTGCCCCAAGCAACTTTTGGACAAATCCCAGAACCTTAGGAAAAGCTAATGCAGGGGTAAAATGGTACATCAAAAAGTACTTAAATCGTCGCAGGCATGCATATAAAGCATTTGAGAATTGCAGGAAACTTTTATGCATATATACATACAGATTAATACACGAAATGCAGGTTTACAATGAAAAAACAACAAGGAGGAAGACGTTACTTACTAGTTTGAAGATGTTTGATAAGACTGAGTTCTTGAGGATAAATCGCTTGACTGTAGGCGTCGACCGGAACCGGAGAATTGAACGTAACCGGTGAAGAAGCGACGGTTTCAATTGCTGCCAAAATGTTCTTGTGAAGAAGTTTTTGCTCCAAATGTTTAAGAGATGGTTTGTGCGTAAAGTAGAAAAGAAAGGAGTTATGGGTTTAAGTAGAAGAGATGTGACGTTTGGACAAGGGTCGTTTCAAATTCAACGGCAGAGATTAAAGCGTGGATCTCGAGATCAGACAGCTGTCAATCATAAGGGACATGACTTCCCAGGAGACGTCTCGACCTTGTCCATCGCTCTTCTTATCCGAATGAGACGTCTGAAGGATGAATTCCAAAGATGGATCCAGGCTTTGGCCTCCGTCCTGAGGATAACTCCGAACGAAGCCCAGGGACATGTTAGAGGCCCATCTCCTTAATGGGCCGAACCGACGGTCCAACACCCCGAATCTGAATGGAGGCCCACATTCATCCGATCCGATTACCAACAACGGTCATATGGTTCACCTTCCTGAAAACGTGGGACACGTTTACACACGATGCCCACTTTTCGGGTAACCACCTGGAAGAAAAAGGATATGGTCTAGTCAGGTTCATTCTCTCAGAATATACACAATTACACACAAAACAGACACTCTACGTTCTAAATTACCTTACCAAAAACCGACTAACTTATTCTCACACCGGAGGTGAATCGGGGGGCCAAATCCTCGCATTCTTCTTACTTGCAGGTCCGACCGAACCAAGATCCGGCAGAAATCCAGTCGTAACACAAATATATCAAGAATATTTGAGAGTAAAACATTTATGCGCAACACTCTTTTAAATCAAATCGAACAGTTTGGCTCGTAAAAGCAATGTTTGAAATTTCTCGATATTTGTGCATTTAGACGAATGCCTATTTTCTTTTGACATAAACAATCTAGAATACAAAATACCATTAACATGATATTCTCATCCTAAGTCGATGTCGAAAATATGTCGGAAAATATATTTGGCTCGGTTCGACCAATTTTACTTGATTCCCGAATAGTGTCGTCCCCGGGGGAGGATTATAAGTGCAATCTTAAATCAAATTTAATTTCACTTTTATTTTGACAAATTCCAAAACTCAAAGAGCGAGAGCACTCACCTGACAGTCGATATATTCTTTTAAATATGTTGGGTTTGTAGAGCTTTTTTTCCTGAATTATAATAAAATCCTGAAAATTCAAAAAATACACATTGATAAATTTTATATCAAATAAATATGTTTGGTCCTGAATATATAAAATATTGAGATGGCTAATTTGCCATATAGACTAAAATTTTATGATTATTTGTACCAAAAAGTTGACGTGGAGAATTTTTAAAGCAAAAAATTTCAAAGTTCACATAGATGATATATTAAAATTAAAATTTTACAAAAAATTATGAGAATTGCATCTTTTTTTTAACAAATTTCACATTATCAATTATCATATTAAAATTATATTTCAATTATAATAAATTGAGATGATAATGAAATATTCTTTTTAAATATAACCAATCATTGCAATCAAATTTTGTTGAAATTATTTTGTTATATTCTCTGTTATTTTTAAGTAGTTATTTTATCTGACCTCATTGAATATGTTCTAAGCATCAATTTATTTATTCTTTCGATGTATTTTAAATATTAATAATTTAAAGATATATCTTACCTTATTAAAGTCAATATTTTCGGGATATTTTAAATTGGTGATGATATAAAATGATAACTAGCGTAAATGTTCATGCAAAGCATCATCACTTGAACTAATTTTTCGTCTGAAACGTTATATATTGAAATAATTTTGTAATTAAAAATATGATAAACGATAAGATTTCGATCTATCGAATATTTTTATAGTTATTTTATAATATTGCATACCAATGTCTTAAACCAAATATTTTATAATTTAATTAGATTTCATAAAATTTGGAAAAATATTCATAAGATAATAATCACATGAATACTTATGATTGTTAAATTATTAATTTAATTTTCAATTGCGTAAAAGGAACTTTATCAAATTGAACATTTCAAATTTTAACTCAATTTTAAATTTTTCTAAAATTTCAATCGATGTAAAATATGACAACCTTAACGACCCGTGCATGTATATAAAATCTAAAATCAAAATTTAAATTTTTTCGTATATTGATCTAGATATATGTTAAAACTCAACCATTATATATTATATTATATATTACATTGATCAATATATTATATAAAAATTCATATGTACCATACTTTATAGTCAAGTTATAATCTAATTGATCATTTTAAATAATTATTGTACTTTTTTAATATTTATGATTCAAAAATTTATATCTTTTTTGATTTAATTTGGGTGTCAATTATATTATTTTTTACATATAACATAAAACATATTTTTAGATTTTTCATCTTTTTAACATAATTTTAATTATTTTTCGTATATATTTAAATATTTTTATTTTTAGACTGATCATATATTTAAATAATTGAAAGTTTAAATAGTTGGTCGAACAAAACCCTCTAATATGACTCACATATTTAAAATTTTATATGCGTAAAAATTATGTGATGCAATTATTAATTTTGTATGATTTGGTAACTCAAATTTACATATTTCTTAAAATCAAATCTAATTTGAGAAAACGGAAGATCAGATTAACCTGACCTAAATAGTAGGCTTAGATCACGTTAAACAACATGCACATACCTTTAGCAAAATATTGAACGACAAAATGCAATTCACTACACATTTCTCTTACCAACACAACTGTATACAATTAGTTTTTTCTCTTAATCATATTAATTCAGAGAAAATCAAATTATCAATTATTTATATATCTTTTTTACTATTACTACAGTAACTTTTATATTTTATTATTAAGAAAATGAATTACATTATAATATCCAATTAATAAAAAAATTGTAATAAACAATATGTAAATTTATTGTATTAATGATGAAAATAACAAAAAAACAAATAGAGTTATGTTTACTTGTAGGTTCTAAATTTCTACATAAACATAAGTACAAAAAAAATGATATTTTAATTTATGTATAGTTTTCGAACTTTTGCAGAAATTTAAGAATTTTAAAAACTTTGTAAAAATAAAAGCAGTTGAGTTGTACCTGTGTACAATAAAACACGGAAGTAGTTGTATGTGCAATGTTGTGCAATGTTGTCGTTTAATATGTTATTTTCTCATGTCATTGTCGTTTAACCTTACCTATCACTGTTGATTAGATAAGGTTAATCCGATTTCCCTTTTACTCATCTAATTTTTTATTTTAATAATTAACATCTACATGGAGACGCGTGTAAATAAATCTTTTTTCTTTTTGGACTTGGTTACATTATGTATAGTCTAATTTTTTTCCCATATCAATTATTTAAAATGGCAAAAGAGAATTGTAGAGTATGCTCAGTCGATTAAAATATTGTTCAGATTTTTATCTATCCAATATTTAGAAATAATATGGATCAACACTTCATTTACCTAAAAAAATGGATGAGACAAAAAGAGAAGAGAGATGGTTTATCTTGTAGGATTTTTAAACAAAACTCAAAATCAACTATAGCAAAAGTGGTAAGACATGAGTTTGAGACTAAAAGGTTAGCGGTTCGAATCCCAACACAAACATAATTTTATAATTTTTTACATATTATTGAAGGATGACATTTTTGTAATATTTTAAAAAATATGGGAAAAATCGTAACTTAAAACCCTTTAAAATGACAAACTTTGCACTTGTGTTTAAGTTTAATATATAACTAGTGCAAGGCACATGTTTTGAAATAATTTTTCGTTTGAAAATGTATATATATTAAAATAATTTTGTGACTAAAAATACGATAAATGATAATATTTAAATTTATCTCATATTATTATAGCTATTTTGTATTATTGTATACAAAATTCACGTGCCAAATATTTTATAAGTTGATTAGATTTCATAAAATTTGGAGAATTATCAATACGATAGTAATCACATGTTTACTTTTAATTGTTGAAATATTAATCAAGTGTTTAAAATGGCATAAAATCAGCTTTATCAAATCGAATATTTGAGTATAATATAAATAATTATATAAATAAAATTTTCTATAAATAAGAGAGAGATATGTAAATTCTTGTGATTTTAACGTAGACAAAAACATATTACAATTTTTTTTTAATATTATGTAAAAGTCATCTTTGTGGTTCATATATACATACATATTTATACACATTAATATTTAAATGTTTTGTTTTAGCCTAATGCTTATTGCATAATATCGAAATTCCGTTTTAAAAATTAAGTTTGAAAAAAAAAATATAATTTTGAATTATTTTTTTAACTCAACTATATTTTTTTTCAAATATTTAATTTGAAGTAAAATATTATTAAATGACCTTAATGACTTGCCATCTATATAATATCTGAGATCAACTTTTTCGGTAACATTTATAGTAATATAAATATCTGTTACAACTCTACCATTATATATTGGCCTCGTTTGCCTCCTCTTATTTACAACTTATAAGTTACTTACTTCGGAAAAAATTTCGTATTTACATACTTTTTTTTAGAAAAAAATGTGTATGAGGAGTTTAATATTCGTTATCTTGCAAAAATAAGTTACTTATTTCAGAAAAAAGTACATATTTCCTAACTTTTTTCCATAATAAGTAACTTATTTCTGAAAAATAAGATTTCCCAAACGGGCCCATTATATTGAACAATTTATTATATTATATGAAAATTCATATTACCATACTTTATAGTTGAGTTATAATCTAATTAGTAATTGTTATAATTATTCCAGTTTTGTAATATTTTTGACTCAAAACTCATATCTTCTTTCATTCAATATTGAAAATTAGTTACACTATTTTTTATATTTATAACATAGATTCATTTTTAGAGTTTTGATCTTTTAAAAATAAATTCAATTATTTTTCGTATTTTTTTAAATATTTATGTTTTAACACCAATCATTAGGGTAGAGCATGGGCCGGTTCGATCCGGTTTTAGGGTAAAGTCGGAACCGGAACCATATATCCCCAGTTTCTAAAATCGAAAACCGCAACAACGATTCGGGTTCGGTTTCAAAACCCCGGTTCGATTTCGGTTTTAAAACCGGATGAAAATAAAAATGAGAACAATATATTAGTTTACACAACACAACTTCAAAAATACAGTTCTGCTTTGTATAGAGAAAGTATATACTTATTTATATAAAATGAAAGGGACGAGGTAGTATAACATAATGTTCAGTTTTTAAATTATTGTGAATTAAAGACAGATTGATTGCCTATGGATCAGGTGACTTTAATGCCTCAGGCTAGTAAAGTAAATTGCTAAGAGCCTAAGATGATACTATGTGTTACGACTGGATTTCTGCCGGACCTTGGTTCGATCGGACCTGCAAATGAGAAGAATGCGAGGGTTTGGTCCCCCGATTCACCTCCGGTGTGAGAATAAGTTAATCGGTTTTTGGATAAGATAATTGGAACGCAGAGTGTTTGTGTTGTGAGTCAGAATTGTGTATGAATGATCCTTCAAACCTGATTCAAACATATTCTCTTCTCCGTGGGCGGTTACCGAATGGTGGGCAACGTGGGGTGTTGTGTCCCACGTTCTAAGGAGTCCATAACCACATAACCGTTGTTGTTTACTGGACCGAATGTCAGTGGGCTTCATTCGGCTGGGCCGATAATCTGCATATGGATCTTCGATCCGGCCCACAAAGGGGATGGGCCTCTAACATGTCCCTGGGCTTCGTTCGGATTTATCCTCAGGACGGAGGCCAAAGCCTGGGCCCATCTTCGGAATCCACTCTTCGGACGTCTCATTCAGATAAGGAGGGCGATGGACAAGGTCTTGACGTCTCATGAGGAGTCGTGTCCTTTTAAGATGAACAGCTGTCTGTTCTCGAGATTTGCACTTTAATCTCCACCGTTGAATTCGAAACGATCCTTGTCCAAACGTTGCGTCCCTGTACTTAAACCTTCTAAAACCCGTTCATTTTCACTTTTACGCTTACAATATCATAAAAATTCCCAGAGCAAAAATCTTCTTCCCCAGAGCTTTTCGTGAACAGCAATTGGAACCGTCGTTTCATTTCCGACCACTCCAAGCCCTCCAATTCCGATAGCAGTTCATCTTAAAGGAAACTATCCCCAGGAATCGGATCTCATTTCTCATTGGCAAATCAGTGAGTGCTTCTATACCCCTCTTTCTTTTAACTTTATCTGTATATTTGGGCCATTTCCGTTCTTGTTTCTTTATTGTTATAAACCTTCATTTCCTGTGTTCATGTATATATCTGTACACATATGTATACGCATATAGTTACCTGTAATTCCCAAATGTTCTATGCACATGCCTGCAACGATTTAGGTTCTTTTTGATGTAGCGTTTTACCCCTGCATTAGCTTTCCCTAAGATTTTGGAATTTATCCGAAAATAGTCTAGGCAAGAACTTCCTTCGGGATCTTCGAACCTTGAGAACACTCTTCGGACCATCCCGATCTCTCGGACTTCTCTTCAGAATGTCCCAGTTTCCCATAGTTTTTAGGCTTTCAGATCCCTTCGTCCTAGGTTGTAAAATGCCCCGACCGATCCTGGCTCACTGTACTCGGCCTTTTCTCCCTTTGTTTTCTTCTTTTTTGTCCGAGTACAAGGCTAACGTCTCTTCATTTCCGAATGCAGGGACATGGATCGGTCAACCGAGGGTGCTGGCCCTTCGAAGGTTTCACCCTTCAGCGATGCCAAACTGTTCCCAGCCGCTAATCTCCGGTCACAGCTGACCGAGGAACAAATCGAAGGATTCCATTCCAAGTACTTAGTGGAGAAAAACGTCTGGTACTTCTTCGCACCATGGAAGAAGGACCGCATCTGGCACAACCCCGAGATCCCCCCTCTCTGCGGAGGAAGTGTGGCGACCGGTATATCCGAAATGGCGTTTAAATACGGCTTTCGGTTACCGATGTTGCCGATTTTGAAGAAGATACTGAAGCATTTTGGGATAGCTATCGGGCAATTGGATCCGAACAGCTTTTTCCATATTAATTCTTTCCAAGCTCGATGCCTAGCCAAAGAGATGACTCCGAGGATAACTTTATTCTGGCATCATTACAAGCTTCGAAGGAATTCGAAGAGCAATGGCTTCTATACAATAGCCCGTCGAACCGGTAGGGCCGATTGGGCTCAAACCAATTCCAACAATAGGGGGCTCACGAGAAGTGGGCATTTATCTCGGGGCCAAGGATGGAGAAATACGGCCAATGGTGGGATCTCGATCCATCTAGGTTGAAGTATCCCGAACTCCTGCAAGCGGACATACATGACTATCGTCTGCTCTGCGAACTTGAGATGGACAAGGTTCCGCTATCGGACGACAGGGAAAACAATTGGTTGGTCGCCCTCTGGGGTAGTGGTACTTGCATTTTATCTTTGCTATGCTCTTACATTTAAGCACTGCATTTTAAATTCTGCTGTACATGCTTTAACCTTTTATTATTTTGCATAGTGTCATCTCTCTAGGAAATTGTCGAACGCAAGCGCAGGAAGGCGGCACAACTTGCTTCGGCCGCTACAGCTGAAGCCGAAGCCACGGCAAGGGCGCCCGATGGGGTGGAAAGGTCGGTTTCTGGTCAAAAGGGTATTATTACCACTCCGCCTGTCTCTTCCCCTCCTCGGGACCTGGAGACAAATGAGACAGACCTGATCACCCCGACCGACTCTCGAAAGAGAAGCTGGCCGGGAGATTCTGGTTTGAAAGTGTATGCTCCCCAGTAGGGAGTTATTGAATCTAACAAAATTATTGTCCCAGCTCCGCAACTCTCCACCATCGTAGGCCCCGATCTCTGTAGGGGTCTCATTCTGCCAGCTGATAGGCCAACGTTCGCCAAGGCGAACGACCTTGAGGCTTGTACCGAAATGTTGGCTCTGCTCTCTATGGTAAGCTTCTTTCTCTTTGGTATTTACTCGTCCTACTCGCCTTCCACATTTAATTCTTTCCCCTTTTTGTTTCCAGGGTGTCTCTTGGTCGGCCGTTGTTGCCGAACGGATGGAAGGGATTCAAAACAAGCTGCAAGCGGCCAACCAACTGGAAGTTCGGGCGGTCAAGGCCGAAGAGGATCTCCGGACATCAACCAGCGAGCTAGAGAGGGTTACCGGTCAGTCGAATTCCTTGAAGGCGGAGAATGATTCCTTAAAGGAGAAGTTGGAGGAGATGGATGCTCTGAAGAAGCGCATTGAATGGAGGAACCAACAGCTGAAGGCCAATCGGAAGCAACTTCGGAAAATGCAAAAAAAGCTGGATTTGACCGAGGAATGTTGCTACCAGATTGGGTATGACGCTGCTTTGGTGAAGGCACATTCCCTCGGTTTCGATCATACTCAAATGATCGATGCCACGATGGGTATGATAGATCCAGTCGGCAAGGAAGTGCCCGATGAACCTCTGGTGGTCTCTTCGGGCGAAGACGAGCCTCTCTCTGACTGATCGTATTTCCCTCATTTCAATTTTCTAATTTTGATGGCCTTCGGGCTTGTAATGATTAACTTTGCCTTCGGGCTTTTTATTGTTCCTTCGGGCTTGTAGTATTTCATTCTATTTATCGCCTTCGGGCCATTTAGTATTTGCCTTGGCATAATTATTCTTATTTATGCGTTGTCGGCTTTGGCCTTAGTATAGCTTCTATTTCCATTCATGCATTTTGGGCTTTGATTTGCCTTAGCATGATTCTGTTTAATTCTATGCATCTTTGGCTTCATTTTGCCTTAGCATATTTACTTTACTTTAACTTTTATGCGTCTTCGGCTTTATATTGCCTTGGCATAATTACTTGTATGTTTGTGCATCTTCGGCCTCAGCCTAGCATGTATGTGCATTTTTGGTCGTAACCTAGCTGTCCCCCTAGTATTTAAGGGGTTTTGTAAATGATTATGGTCCCGTTCGGTCGGTTGAAATTTTTTTCTCCCTGGCCTTAATTAATGTCAAAGCAACTTAAATACTAAGACATTTTTGTAAGGATCCAAATTTCGGTCGGCCCCAAATTTGGATGCGTCAAGTATTTGCGACTTAAATCATAATGTACTTGAACACTAAAAATAAGTTAGAGGGCGCATGTTTTGTTCGGTCGGCCCCAAACATGGGTCCGTTAAGCTTAATATTGTGTACTTAACCTTTTGGTTACCAATGTACTTAGCTTAATAACAGTAGATAAAAGATGGAGCAAAACAATCTTTTCATTAATCATGCAACTCTTACATCGATTTGATTACATAGATTAATCTTAGGGAATTCAGGATAAAGGTGCATAACACGAAATACTGAAGTAAAAAGTGATAAAATTTGTCCAGTAAGCTTACTGGTAAAAACGGCGAAGGCGAGCGGCATGCCAGGTGTTTTTGACTGGGCTGCCATCCAACTGAGCCAATTTGTAGGTGCCTGGCCGAACCACTTCGATTACCACATAAGGTCCCTCCCAGTTCGGCATAAGCTTTCCTTGCTTAGTCGGTATAGATGCTGCTAGTTCCCTTAGGATCAAATCGCCTACTTGAAAAGTCCTCTTTTTAACTCCTGAATCATAGTACTGTGCCGCTTGGAGCTGATACCTTAAGTTTCTTTGGTGGGATGCCTCCCTTTCTTCTTCAAGTAAATCCACGTTCGCCCGGAGTCCGAACTCATTCGTTTCCACATTAAAGATTTGTGTTCGATAAGACTCCAAACCAACCTCAACAGGCAGTAGGGCATCTGTTCCGAAGGCCAGCTTGAAGGGTGTCTCCCCGGTTGAAGATCTTGCGGTGGTTCGGTAGGCCCAAAGGACCCAAGGTAACTCTTCGGCCCAAAGACCCTTGGCTTCTCCTAGCCTCTTCTTAATTCCATCGAAGATAATTTTGTTGGCCGCTTTGATCGCCCCGTTTCCTTGGGGATGTGCGACTGAACTGAATTTCTGTCGGATTCTGAACTGAGCTAGAAACTTTCTGAACTTACTTCCGATGAACTGAGTTCCGTTGTCCGATACACATACCATGGGGATGCCAAACCTTAAGATCACTTGCTCTAACATGAACTTCTTTGCTGCTTCTTCGATAATGGCTGAAAGTGGTCTGGCTTCTATCCACTTAGTCATATAATCGATTACCACAATGCAATATTTAGCTTGTTTAGTACTGGTAGGTAGGATACCAACGATGTCAACCGCCCACATTGCAAAAGGGATCGGGCTAAGGACCGAAGACATCTCTTCGGGTGGTTGCTTCAGTATTACGCTGAATAGCTGGCATTGTCTGCACTTCTTTGCAAATTTGGATGCGTCCTCCTTCATCTTTGGCCAGAAAAACCCTTGCCTGAGAATCTTGAAGGCTAAGGATCTTCCTGCCAAATGTTCTCCGTAAATTCCTTCGTGAACCGTCTCGAGGGCTAGCTACTGTTCATCTTTGTCTAAACACCTGAGTAATGGCTGACTTGCCGATCATCTGAATAATCGGCCCTCGACCAGGGTGTAGTTCCCCGACCGATACTTCACCTTCTGTGCTTCCCTTCGATCAAGTGGTAGGCTACCCTTCTCCAAGAATGCCCTGATGGGGGTCATCCAATTTACCCCTTGGTGAATTTCCATGCACTTCTTCTTGTCTATCGAAGGCGTCTTAACCTCGGTCAGATAGATGGACCCGTTCAGGTTCTGGGTTTCTACCGAAGCTAGCCTTGAAAGGGCGTCTGCCCGACTGTTGTTTTCTCTAGCGACTTGAGTTAGTTCAAAAGATTCAAACATCAAAGATTGCTCACGTACCTTAAGGGCGTAAGCTTTCGTTCTGGGATCTTTTTGCCCATACTCCCCTGAGAACTGTTTTACTACCAACATCGAGTCACTGAACGCCCTGAGGTGTTTAACTTGCAAATTTTTTGCTAAGTCTAATCCGGCCAAAAGTGCTTCATATTCGGCTTCATTGTTCGTTAGCGGGAAAGTGAACCTGATGGCTTGGCAGATTTCAAATCCTTCTGGGCTCGTCAGAATTAAACCTGCCCCACACTTTTCCCTGGCGACTGACCCATCACAAACAATTTCCATTTTCCTGGTGCCTGTATTAGTTGCTCTTCGGGAGCCAAGTCATTCGGCCCCGAGAAAGAGCATTCCACTATAAAATCCGCTAGTGCTTGGGCTTTGATCGAAGTTCTTGGCGTATACTCCAAATCATGCTCCCCCAGTTCGATCGCCCAAGCAACTACTCTGCCCGATGCCTCTGGCCTTTGAAAATTTTTCTTCAGCGGCTGATCTGTTACCACCTTAATCGTCCTCCCCTGGAAATAGTGCCTTAGCTTTCTTGCGGCCATCACCAGCCCATAGGCGAATTTCTCTGCATTCGGATATCTAGTTTCTGCATCTTTGAGATATGGGAAACGTAGAACACCGGATGCTGGTTCCCTTCATGTTCCTTGACCAGCACGGCTCCAAGGGTTCGGTCGTTCACAGCTAAGTACAGCTGCAAGGTTTCTTTCGGATCAGGCCTCATTAAGAGTGGGGCATTCACTAAGTATTCTTTGACTTCTTCAAAAGCTTTCTGGCAGTTAGACCCCCACTCGAAATTCTTGGACCCCCGAAGTACTTCAAAGAATGGTAAGGCCTTTTCGGCCGATCTGGAAATGAACCTCCTTAGGGCTGCTAATCGTCCGGTCAGCTTCTGAATGTCCCTGATCGTCCTCGGCGCTTCCATGTCGATGACTGCCTTAATATTTTCTGGGTTCGCCTCGATCCCTCGGGCACTCACCATGTATCCCAGAAATTTTCCGCTATTGACTCCGAACGTACACTTGTTCGGGTTGATCCTCATGTTGTTTTTCCTGAGTGTTTCGAAACACTCTCTCAAATCCTCAGCATGATCCCTAAAAAGGGATTTAACAATCATGTCATCCACATAACATTTCATATTCCGACCAATCTGGGCCTTGAACACTTTGTTGATCATCTTTTGGAATGTTGCCCCGGCGTTCTTCAGGCCAAAAGGCATCTTAACATAGGCATAAGTGCCGTTTGGTGTGATGAATGATGTCTTTGGAATGTCCTCGGCATTCATGGCGATTTGGTGGTATCCTGAGAATGCATCTAAAAAACTGAGTATTTGATGCCCCGAAGTGGCATCTATTAGTTGATCAATATTTGGCAGAGGATAGTGATCCTTCGGGCAATGTTTGTTCAAGTCTGTATAATCTACACACATCCTCCACTTGCCATTTGACTTCTTGACCACGACCACGTTTGCCAACCAGTCGGGGTAGTCGATTTCTTCGATGAACTTCGCCTCTAGCAACTTTTCCACTTCAGCTTGGATTAATTTTTGCCTTTCCATGGCGAAATTTCTTTTTTTTTTTGTCTCACGGGCTTGGCTTCGGGAGCTACATTTAAACAGTTTTTGGCTACCGAAGGGTCCAAACCTGGCATATCTTCGGGATTCCATGCGAACACGTCATGGAATTCCCTAATGACTTTAATGACTTTATCTTTTAGCTCCGCTTCCATGTTCTTTCCAATTTGGATCATCTTTCCAGACTGACCCACATATAGTTCTACTTCTTCAGTCTCGGCAGCCGGCTCGGCAATGGGTCTTGACAGGTCGGCCCCAAATTTCTCCAACTCTATGTTCAGTAGTTTATGGCTACCCCCAGTGTCGTTCTCACTTCTCTTCCTTTTACCAGCTTCAGTCATTTCCATATCCTTGTCTTTCTCCAAATCTTCCAACATAATTATTCTTGTGGCTTTCTGATCGCCTCTCATCTCTCTGACACCATGTTCGGTCGGAAACTTCAACTTCAGGTGAGGGATAGAAGAGACGGCTTGGAACAGAGATAGAGCCGGTCTCCCCAAAATGCCGTTGTAAGGGCTATCGACCCGAACAACATAAAACTTGGCTTCTTTAACGACTGTGTAAGGAGCTTTCCCCAACAAAACATTCAGTGTGATCGTGCCTTCGATCGGTACCTGTTGATTATCGAAGCCGTATAGTGGTGCCTCATGGCACGGCTCTAGCTGTTCACCACCCAAATTCATCTTGCAATACGTTCGGTGATACAATATGTTGACCGAACTTCCCTCATCGACCAACACTCTCCAAATCTTGTTTTCCCCAATTACGGGGTTTATGACAAGAGGGTCTTCGTGTGGCCATATCACGTCTTCAAAATCATCTTCCGTGAATGATATCGGAAGTGTTTGCTTGGCGGCATTTGACTGGTAGAGGTTGTAGATTTGCCGGGCATATTTCTTTCGGGCTATTTTGCTGTCCCGATCAAGGATGGTTCCTCCGGATATTGTTCTGACTTCGCCTCGATACTTTTCTGAGCCTTCGGCCTCTATATTGTCTCTCTTCTTTTCCTTATCGTCTAGCCTGTCCCTCAGATCTCCCATGAACTTGGTCAATTCTCCGTCTTTTATCATTTTCTCAATCAATTTCTTCAAGTGGTAACATTCATCAGTATTGTGACCTTTATCCCGATGATAGTCACAATATTTGCTATCGCTTCTTCTGTTTTCAGGGATCTTTAACTTGGGTGGTCTAACGAACCCAGGTTTACCCTTGATCTCATGGAGAATCTTCGAGATAGGTGTGTTAAGTGGTGTGAACACAGTACTATCCCTATCTCTTCTTCATTCGGCCCCTTTGTCGGGCCTCGTATCATTCAGTCGGCTCTTAATGTCGCCACGGCCCCTTCTATCATCCCTTCGGTCGTCCTTTCTATCATCTCTTCTATCATACCTATCATTTTTCTTGCTCTCCTTGTAACCCCCTATGGATTCCAGCTTTCTTCTAATAGCCTCCCCCCTCAAATATATATCATTTAAAGATCTAGGAGACATATCGTAAAGAGAAGATCGAAGCTTCTTACCTTTAACAGGGTCGAGGCCGGCTGCGAGGAATCCGGCTGCCTTTACTTTATCCAAGTTGGTGACCATTCCTGCTTCTTCTTTGAACCTTTCCAGGTAGTCACCCAATTCTTCGTTTGATCCCTGCCTGCAGTGGATCAGGGCTTCAGTATCCTTCTCTCTTCGGCACAAGTGGGAGTAGTGCCTCAAGAATTTCTTCTTTATCTGCTCGTACGAGCCTATCGATCTAGGCCTTAATGACCTGTACCACATGGATGCGTTCCCCTTGAGGTATGTCTTGAACATTTTACAGAGCATTACATCACAATGCCCCATACCGGTCATGAACGATTCATACTTCTCACAGTGGTCTTCGGGGTCTCCCTTTCCATTGAACTCATTCATCTTTGGAAACTGCCTTCCTGGCGGAGGTCGAAACTGCTTAACATCCTCGGTCACCACTGGCTCGTGGCTGACCCTTCTTTCTCCGAACAAAGCCTTCTCGATCCTACGGATACGGTCATGCGTATGTGGACCTTCTTCCTTCGAATCAGAGGAGTACACTACCTTCGACCGTGTTCTCCTAGAATTTGATTCAGAGTCCCCTGACTCGTCTTCATCATTTCTAGTCCTCGGCCTCTTATCCCTTCGGTCCTCCAACTCCGGGTCTTCGGCTTCTAAAGCCTCGCGGAGCACTTTTTCTTGTAACTCAATCTCCTCCCTTTGGAGCTTTAGGGCTTCCAGCCTCAAACGATCGGCCTCCCTTTTCTTGGCCAGTCGTTCGGCCTCCCTGCTGCTCCTTTCTTTTTCCATTTCGTTTCGCTTCCCCTTGGCCTTTTGTTCTTCTCGCCATTTCATGAGCATCTCCTGTTGTTCTTCAGGAGACGGCATATCTCCTTCTTCATCAAAAGTTAACAGCCTTGGGGTGATGGGAGTTGTCCTCGGGATCAGGGGAGGAGTGGTGCGGTTGTTTCCAGCCACTGTGCTATTATCGGCTACTGGTATTTCTGTTTCATTTGCCATGATTGATGGTAGAACTCAACACAAGACGTATCTCTACGTTCCCACAGACGGCGCCAAATGTTACGACTGGATTTCTGCCGGACCTTGGTTCGGTCGGACCTGCAAATGAGAAGAATGCGAGGGTTTGGCCCCCCGATTCACCTCCGGTGTGAGAATAAGTTAGTCGGTTTTTGGATAAGATAATTGGAACGCAGAGTGTTTGTGTTGTGTGTCAGAATTGTGTATGAATGATCCTTCAAACCTGATTCAAACATATTCTCTTCTCCGTGGGCGGTTACCGAAGAGTGGGCAACGTGGGGTGTTGTGTCCCACGTTCTAAGGAGTCCATAACCACATAACCGTTGTTGTTTACTGGACCGAATGTCAGTGGGCTTCATTCGACTGGGCCGATAATCTGCATATGGATCTTCGATCCGGCCCACAAAGGGGATGGGCCTCTAACACTATGTATCGCCTGTGTAATGTAATTACAGGAGATTAAGTTCCTAGTTTTAATCTCAATATTAGACAATATTACTTTTCCATTTTAACATATGTCTATACCACCGGTAGAAATTGTGTATGCAGTTTAATTAAACCTTTCCATTTTAGACTCTTGATGACTATATCAATTTTTATGCCTCATACTTGCCTATTTATATGAACACAAACACATAGATGCTTGTGTCAATTATACTTTAAGTTGGTCATTATATAAATTAAAATTTTATATAAATTATATATTTATTTATTTATTTTAATAATCGGTTCGATTCAATTTTAACCTATAACCGGAACCGAAACCCAAACCGAAAGTCTCGGTTTTTAAAAATCAAAAACCGCAATCGCCGGTTTGGTTTCGGTTTTTTCGGTTCGTCGATTTTGGTTCGGTTTCAATTCGGTTTTTTGCTCTCCCCTACCCATCATACATTTAAATTGCTGAAAGTCTAAATAGTAGATCAACCAAAAATTTCTAATATGACTCACATATTTAAAATTTTATATACCTAAAAATTATGTGATGCAATTATTAATTATGTCTGATTTAATAAATAAGATTTACATATTTCTTTAAACCAGATTTTATTTTTATTTTAATATTTTAATATCTACTTGGAGACAAATGTAGATAAATACTTCTTTTTCCCGAACTCGGTTATATTTTTGTTTAATCTAAAATTTGATCTTGAAATTTTATTTTTAATTTCAATCATTTGAAATGGTAAAAGAAAATCGTAGAGTATGTTCAATAGATAAAAATGTTTTTCGTAATTATATTCTTAGCAATATTTTAAAAACAACAAAAACCAATATGTTATTTAGTCAAAATAAAAATTGAAAAAATGGGACAAATGAAGAAGGTGCTCTTTATCTAATAAGATTTTTAAAACTTACTTAAAACTAAGTATAGCATAATGTTTATGGCATGAGTTTGAGAATGAAAGGTTAGGGGTTCGATCCTCAAGGGTAACATAATTTTATCTATTTTTTACATAAATTTTAAAAGGGTGGCGTTTTTGTTATTTTTTCTACAAATAAGGATAAAGCAGTAAATTCATAAGCATTAAAATGACAATTTTTACCCTTGTGTTGCAATTTAATATATAGTAATAGATAATAGATAAGGAGATATGATGTTTGGGATTGCTATTAAAAAAATTTGTTCTATACGTAAATGAGAGTCGACTCTCTCTAAACCTAGCATCAGCCGCCCCCTCCCCCTTTTTTTCTTCGCCCCTCCCTCCTCCCCTTTTCTTCGCCGCCCCCTTCTTCATATCTACCCATCGGCCATCTCTCTTTCTTCCATCCATCCATTTTCCAATCCTCCCCCAATCATCTAATCCCTCTTTACTTTGTTTTGTTCTTTAATTTTCAATAAAAATTGAATCAAAGCCAAGCATCTTAGAATTTATTTCTTAGATCTATCTTGGTTTTGAGTCGATCTACTCACATAAAAAATACCTTGAGATTCAATTGAATTTCGGTTTTTCATCTCGTCTTAGATCTAAAACCATCAGAGCTTCCGTTGTCCTTATTCTCCGATTCAAGCGGGTGGATTTTCGATTCGGTTTCTCTTGTTTTTGTGCTTTCGCTCCGGATCTAAGGATTTCTTGTTTTAGTTTGTATTTGCAGTTTGGATTTCTAGGTTGTTATTTCATTTTGTTTGGATGTGGTCTCTCCTTGGTGAGAGGGTGATTTTCTCTCCTTTTTTTGTGAGAGTTGGTTCGAATTCAAGGATAAGAGCTTGATACGAATTGCATTTGTGGTTGATAGCTCAAATGGACTATGGAGAAGATATTGGGCGTAGAGCAAGTATCTATAGAAATATCACTTTTTTTCACACTGCTTATTTGTCTCATTCTATGAAGACAGGCGTGTCATCCTGTTCTATGTTTGATCGTTTCGATCATTCTTGTAGATGCCGTATGGCTTTTATGAATTGAATTACCCTTTTCATCAAAAAAAAATTGTTCTGTGACAAAAGGTGTTGGTAGAAAGAAAAAAATTCATTAGAAAAATTAAATGATTGTTTGTAATATTTTTGAAATGTGTATGTTTTGATATAAACTATAAAAAAAATTGCTTATGGTGAGTTTTGATGATGAAATCAATTACTTTTCAAAAGTATGGGGTCAAAAACTTTTCAACCACCTTTAAATTTTACCAAATACCTACTTTTCAACTTTTCAACAAAAAACAAACTGTTGTTATTTCCAATAGCAATCCCACGAATCCATATTTAACAAGCGAATGTATTTTGATATACAATCTGATACACAGAATCTTTCAAAATCTTTTAACACATGTATCTTTATTCGTATAAAATTTCAATTCAAATACATATGCAGGGCTTCCCATCCAATTTTTACAAATACATGCACCAATTAGTCTACATGTAAATTTATAAAAAAATGTGAGATTATACACATTATTGAAAATATAAGTTGTGCTATATGTGGAACCTATCAATTTTTTTGAGTACGAACATGTTTATAAATGTAACTTATATTAATATTCTCGAGAAATTCTTCTAGTATTATTTTTGTCAAGCAGGTAGTCTGGCTAGTTTACGCATACCTCCACTAATCTAGCGATAAGTACAACATTCTCCCTTTTAAATTCAAGTGTAAGACTGGAATCGAACTTGGGATCTTGAGGTGATAAATTTCTAAAGTCCCGGTTACAACTAGCGGAGTTATCCGGGGTGGGTTGATAGAGATTTTACTTAAAAGAAAAAAAAAGATATTTTAATTAGAAAAAAATAAAAAAAGGTAATTTGTTAGTTATTAGCGGTTTATATTTTTGGAAAGTAAGAAATTTTAGTTAGAAAAATATAAAAAAATAATGTATTTTAGTTAAAATAAGGTAATTGATAAGTTATTAGTAGTATTTTTAAAAAGAAGGAATTTTAGTTAGAAAAATCAAAAAAAGACAATGTATTTGGTTGAAAAAGGTAACTAATTAGTTATTAGTTGTTATAAATTTATTTAATTATTTAATTAATTAGAATGAAGGATTGAAAGTCAAAAATCAAAATATTTAATATTTCGATACTAATATAATAGTATAGACAGCATGATAGCATGCTATATGATATTTTTTTTTGAAAGAAGACCCGAGCTTTATTGATTTTCAAAAGAAATTACATCGATAAGAAAAGGAGGAACGCGTGTCCATTCCTCACAATCAGGCCCTGATTTAGCCTCTCTAGCTATAACATGAGCCGCTATATTCGATGATCGTATAACAAAATAAATCTTATAGGACCTTAAGTCCTGTTGATGATTGGATTTCGTAACAACTTTTGTGAGGTTTTCGGTGAGTTGTAAAGGCTAACGATCAACTGTTCTATGGAAGATTTGGGTTTGTGTTTACGGGGGTGAGCTGAGCTTGAGGGTGTCTCCAATAATCTCAGGTTCCTTTAGAGAAAATTAGAGAGCTAAATTCGTCTTACCCTCAAGGTGCCTACGTATCCTTTGTCCACGTAGTTCTAATGCTAAGTTGATTCTGTTTGACCAGCTGTATAAGGCAGTCTAGTTCGTGTTGGACTCAGGTTCCTTTAGAGTTTACCACGAACTGGTTGGCTAAGTAGAGTAAAACTCGAGTTCGTACTCCACTATAATTCTGATGTTTATTAGAGGCAATCTAGGATCAACTACGTCCTAGAAGTACACTCCAATAATAAGTCTATATTCTGTCTAGAGAACTTTTAGATCTTTCTGTCGGTTACTCTTAGGAACCTGGTGCTCAGGAACATATATCTCAGGAGCCTGTTTCTCAGGAACCTCCTTATTTCGGGACCTGTTGCTTAGGAAGCTCTCTATAGGCATCTGTACCTGCATAAATAACAAACTTATTAGGCTGGAAAGCTTCTTTGATGTCTTCACATGCTTCTGGCTATCTCTATGGTTGTTGCTAGGCTGACTTGAACTCTTCGGGGAGAAACCTGGTCCATTGGTAATCTGCTTAGCTTCCAATCCTTCGGGAACCTCCTGATACTCGTGGTTTCTTGATCATCTCTCTGTCTGATGCTCATTTCTTCATATCTAATCTTCATGGCTTGTACTGGATCTATCTTCTAGCTTGTATGGATTGGACCCTATGTCTTAATGGGCCTAAATTCAACCCATGGTAATTTTGGGCATAACAAGTCCTTTACAATCGAAACATAATCAGAGATAATGGAACCAAAATAAGAAGAAGTGGATGGGTTTTTGTTGAAAGCCTAGACTACTCCAAGCGAATCGAGCTCTATAAACAGCCTGTGTATCTTCTTTCCTTTTAGCCAGGAGAGTGCTTCCCTGAAAGCCAACGCCTCTGCTATCTTAGGATCGATATTTCCTAGAAATCTACCAGCATAACCTGCCATCACAGCTCCATTCTCATCTCTCAACAACCAACCAAAAGAACTCATTCTCTCCTCTGCAAAAACTGCAGCATCCACATTACAGGTGACCCATCCTGATATTGGTCTCTGTCATGGTCTGCCACACCATGACACCCTCACTCTTGTTCATGTTAATTCGCTCACCATGGACTACTTGAGCTTGTTTCCACATAAACAAGAAGCTGCTTGCCCCATTTATAATCAGTATATGAGTCTGAAATTTGTGCTTCCAGACGACCATATTTCGGTGATCCCATAACTTCCAAGCAATAGAGCAAAACACCTCTAGTTCAGATAATGACAAAGTATCAAACAACTCGCATAGATTGAGTTTCACTGGCTGATCTTGAGAAAACGTCCCTTGTAGCCCTGCTAACTCCCAGCATCGCATAGAAAATGGACATTTAAAGAGAAGGTGCACCAGAGTTTCCTCAGTTAGACGACAAACTGGGCAGATGGGATTTACGTCCATAAACTTACTTTGCATTTTGACAAGGGTGGGGATACAATTTTGGAATACTCTCTACATAAAATTTTTAATTTTAGGGGGAGCTGGTAGTGACCATAATTTAAACCAATTCATACCTAGTAACACATCCTCTGTTCACACATATTTTGCAGAGTAAATGGTAACCACTTTTGACCGAGTACACTCCTTTTTCATCTTTCATATGATATAGTTACTTAACTAGTGTTAATACAAAATTTTAAGTATTCACTTGAACCCCATGGCCCATACAAAAGAGAAAAAAAATGAATTTGAGTATTGTTGTGGAATAAAAACTAGGTTACGAATTGTTTTTAATGCTAGGGTTCGGGAGCTTCGAGCTTTAATGGCTGTTTCCGTGTTCGGGACTAATTGGTCCTCATAGAGTGCCTACGTATCTCGTTATTGAGAATCAAGCCAAGACGTAGTTCTAGGTGATGGTGCCCTCGAGGCTATGGCGGCGAGAGCTCACCTAGGACGCAGTGGCTTCTATGTCCTTATTCGAGGATTAAGCCGAAAACGTAGTTCTAGGAATGAGGGGTCAGACCCTTTATATAGGCTGAGAAGCCCTAGAATCGTAGTAGAATTAGGTGACTTGGTGGGCAAGTCATCGCCTTGAGGAAGGTTCTAGACTCCTTCCTTGTAGGAGTCAGTTTCCATGTTGAAATATGTATCTTGGAGGCTAAGTCAGGCAAGAGTAATATCCTTGTTTGACTCTTATTTGTTGAGCTGTTTATTACCCCTAATATTAATTACGAAATTAATATTATAGATAGGGATTGGGCCCATCTGGTGGGCCCCACATTAATGCCACATTAAATGTGTCTTTAGGGCTTACTTTTAGCCCATATCATTTGCCCCCCAACTTCTAGGAAAACTGATCAGGTTTTCCTTGAAGTTATAACGGCCTTATTCGAGACTTGGGTCAGGGTTTATTGCTCGTACGTGAGTATTTTCAACAATATCATCTTAATGTAAAGCGTGGAGCGACCGACGCATTTACGACGATGTTGAATGACACTAAACGGTGTTAACTGGCACTAGACAGCGCTATTCAGCCTTAAACAACGTTTAAACTGCGTTTAAACAATGTTAAATGGCATAAAATGGTACTAACGGCACTAATCGGCGCTAAACAATACTAATCGACACTAATCTGTGCTTAAACGGCACTAATATGTGTTAATCGGCACTAATCTGTGCTAAACGGTGCTAATCTCGACCTCTTTTTAGCATTAACAATCATCCGAGATTCACTGAAAAAGTCGAGATTTATGTTTGAAAACTAATTCAAAGTTCACTGAAAAAGTCGGGATCCAGGACCAAGTACTGAACCTAGACCGGCCAGATCCAGGGTCAGGACCTGGTCGGCTGGACCCCCTCCAATGGAGCTGGTCGGCCGGGACCTGGTCCTCCGGGACCTGGTCGGCTGGACCTCCTCCGGGGGAGCTGGTCGGCCGAGACCTGGTCCTCCGGGACCTGGTCGGCTGGAATCCCTCTTCCGGGGGAGCTGGTCGGCTGGAATCCCTCTTCCGGGGCTGGTTAGTCAGAAGCTGGCCTTAAAAACCTGAACGTAGGCTCCTTCATGATTTTAAAAGAGAGTGTGGATCTAGGATCAGGAATCATCCGTGGTCCTAAGGATCAAGAATCTTGATCTTGATTACGAATCGTCAGTTTGGTCGTTCGTGACTTCATGGCTAACTTTGGCCTTCATGATTAATCTTGGCCTTCATGGCTAATCTTGGCCTTCATGGCTAATCTTGGCCTCTCTTTAGCATTGGCAATCATCCGAGATTTGCTGAAAAAGTCGAGAACCATGTCCGAAATTACTTGCTGAAAAAGTCGGGATCCAGGACCAAGTACTGAACCTAGACCGGCCGGATCCAGGGTCAGGACCTGGTCGGCTGGACCCCCTCCGTGGGAGCTGGTCGGCCGGGACCTGGTCCTCCGTGGGAGCTGGTCGGCTGGACCTCCTCCGGGGGAGCTGGTCGGCCGGGACCTGGTCCTCCGGGACCTGGTCGGCTGGACCTCCTCCGTGGGAGCTGGTCGGCCGGGACCTGGTCCTCCGGGACCTGGTCCTCCGGGACCTGGTCGGCTGGACCTCCTCCGTGGGAGCTGGTCGGCCGGGACCTGGTCCTCCGTGACCTGGTCGGCTGAGGCTCCTAATGCGTCGTGGTCGATTGCTTCTCGGCTAGCTAGGCGACCTGGACGTGAAAATCATTCGCGATCTTGAGGGTCAAGAACCTTGATCTTGATCTCAAGTCATTATTTTGGTCATTCATGACTTTGTTGTCTTAAAGATCAAGAAACTTGACCTTGATCTTAAGTCGTCAGGGTTCTAGGACTTAAAACTATCCGTGATCCTAAGGATTAGGAATCTTGATCTTGACCTTAAGTCGTCAGTTTGGTCCTTCGGGACTTCTGACGATATTACTCCTTAACTTATGATTAGCACTGCTAATCTTGTGCTTAGGCCTAGCCTCGTTATCTAACTTCTGAAGTGCAATCACTCTTTCGAAGGTCGTCTGTATCCAATATTTTAGACAGGTCTTTGAGATTTGACTTGAAGTTTCAACCTTTGGATCTTGATTGGAGGTTCACGACCCCCTCAAGTTTGGCCTTCATGTCTGATCTTGGCCTTCATGTCTGATCTTGGCCTTCATGGCTAATCTTAGCCTTCATGGCTAATCTTGGCCTTCATGGCTAATCTCGGCCTTCATGGCTAATCTTTCGTGTTTCTCATCCTAGGATTCGAGGTTGATGTTCTCATGTTCAACGTCGGTGTTCTGGATCAAAGACCCAGGATCCCAAGTTGATATTTCAATTTCAAAATCGAGGTATCAACCTTTCTTATTAGCTTTCCTAATAAGTATTCTTAATCAACTACCAACACATTTATGAAGTTGGGGGTGTTCTGGACCACCAATCGTGAGGTTTCAGGTCAATAGGAGGTGTTTGCCATGCCTTGAAAGGTTTCATGAACCTTGAATTCGAATGACTTGTTTCTTAGTCCTCGTGACCTTCCGGGCCTTAACTTGTTTGCTGAATCCTTGGTTTTAAGGTTATCACCAACCCATGATTCTCATTCTAAGATGTTGAACTTGAGATGAGGTTCTTTAGTTCTTGCCCCCCTTGTTCCATATGTGGGAGGTCTTACTTCTCGGTCGATCGTTCAGGAAGTCCATTTTCTCCATAGTGCCTCAGGAATGGTATGTCTTGGTTGGTTTTCAATCCTTTATCTTGATTCTAGGTTTCCAACCTTTCTCTGATACTCATAGAACTTTGCTTAGGTTTCAACTTGACCGACGTCTCTTAGTTCAATGCTTTGAATCCACACGACAAGCTTGATTGGAGGCGGATAGCCTTGTTGGCCATCAAGGCTCAGTTAATGTTGTGTTGAGATTTGAAGTTCAAGGCTTCAATCCTTAATCTTGGAATGTGTTCATCATCCCAGATTTCCAACCTGTAGAATCCTCGTCCTGGTGTCTTCCTGACTCGATACGACCCTTCCCAATTGGGGGATAGTCTTCCCTTCTGGCCAACTCTGGAGGCCTCCATCTTCCTTAGAGTCAAGTTGTCTTGTCGAAAGAACTTCTCCTTAACCCTTTGGTTATAGTGGAAAGATGCTCTCTTCTGATGCTCTGCGTTTCTAGCATTCGCTTCATTCCTAACCTCGTCAATCAGATCGAGGGCGAGCCTCACGCCTTCTTCATTGATCTCGGGATCATATGCTTCCACTCTTGGCGATGCATGTGTAATCTCTAGGGGGCACAACTACCTCGGCTCCATAAGCCAGCAAAAACGGGGTTACTTCAGTTATCACTTTGTAGGTGGTGTGGTATACCCAAAGTATAGGAAGCAACTCATCTGTGACGCCCCCAAATCCGAGGTCAAAGATTCAGGTCGTCACATCACCATCCAACCATATCATACCTGTATTAACTTTACAACTCAACAATACATACATCCAGACCTCAATCTTACGCACATACAAGTTAGAGCCTCAGAAACGATAACCAAAAGTAACACTAAATATTACAATTCATCTGTACAATCCAGAATCTTACGCACTTCCACTTATACAACTACACTTGAAGACGAGTCTTACTATTACAGTTGAAAACCTATCAGACTTACTCTGTATTATTTATCCGGAACTAAGTCATCTCGGGATAAATCTTCTACTCCTCTTCTGCTGGTACGGAGTTAACTGACCAAATTCTTCTCTTTCTGAAAAGTTTTTATAAAGCAAGAATGAGCTACATAATGCTCAGCAAGTTTGCCATTTTGAAAAATAATAATGTGGTTTATTTCGAAAATGTTCCCAACTGTATGGGTATATATCTCAGATTTCAAAACATAATTCGACAATATATATGTCCGAGTTTGAATAAAACATTTATACTCGCTAAGGAGCTTTAAGAATAACATATGAAACCTTTATAAGGTTCCCATTTCAATATATCTCAGGTTTGAAAATATATACATATTAGTATATCATTTTCGGTAAAACACTCTACGGTTAACATACTATACAGGGAATACATTATTGCAAAACCTCTTTCCTTCCATTAGCTTAGAAGGTTTCTCATTCAAAAACATTTCATTCTTTGGAATAATTGCAAGAGTGCACTAACACGTGCCAATCTTTATAGAAAATCTTGCAGTTCTAGATACTGCACGATGTCAATATTTTTCTTATCAAAACCACACTATCGGCAACTTGGCACTTAGGCCCAAGAAGCAGTGTTTGAGTATTTTTCCAAAGTGGAGGATGGGACTGGAAGAAAACATAAAAACTTGACAAGGATTGACGATGATCAGTCGCCACAACCAAGTCCAACAATCCGCGGGTCTTCTCTACCGGTAGAAGGATAGAAACTACATCCGTAACTATCCTCGGGTGAAAACTACATCCGTAATCACCCTCGATGAAAACTACATCCGTAATCATCCTTCGGCAACACCTGGGCCGGAATAATAATTGATGGACCGCCTGGCTCACGGCCGCTTACACATCCCGGGAATCGTTCGTCAATGATTCCTGTTAGAGGTCCAATCTCTTAATGGGCCGAACCCATAGCCCAATATTGAGCCCAAGGAATAAAACAGCCTGTTCCATACAAACGTTCACATGGTTTATGTGGCCGACCGTGGCCATAATTAAAGGTACTTTACCTTTAAACGGTCACATGGTCCATGATCCCAAGAATATTTTATAGTCTGGAAAGTAGATCTACATCTCAACAATTACAAAGGAAAATAAGTATAAAAGGAGGTATGTTTGTTAATAAAATCCATGACTACACACACAACAATACAAATTCTCTACGTTCAAACTACCTTACAAAAAACCGACTAACTTATTCTCACACCGGAGGTGAATCGGGGGGTTCCACCCTCGCATTCTCTTTCTGCAGGTCCTACCGAACGAAGCCTGGGAGAAAACCGGTCGTAACATTTGGCGCCGTCTGTGGGAACGTAGAGATATACTCGTATCAAGAAACCTACCAGAAAACTATGACGATTGAAGAAACACCCATCAACGATAGCAGCACCGTGGCTGGAAACAGTCGTTCCGTTCCTCCTATATTTCCGAGGACAACCCCACCCATTCCCCCAAGACTGCTAAACTTTGATGAAGAAGGAGATATGCCAACCCCTGAAGAACAACAAGAGATGCTCACGAAATGGAGAGAGCAACAAAAGGGGAAGGGGAAGCATAAGGAGATGGAAAAGAACAAAGAAACTGAACGTCTGGCAAAAAGAAGGGAAGCCGATCGTTTGAGGCTAGAAGGCCTAAAGCTCCGAAGAGAAGAAATCGAGCTGCAGGAGAAGTCACTACGTGAGGCCCTCGAGGCCGAAGACACAGAGTTCCAAGAAGATCGAAGAGAAAAAAGAATTAGGAACGACGATGATGAATCTGGACAGTCCGAATCTTATTCAAAACGTACCCGATCGAAGGCACTCGACTCATCCGATTCAGAAGAAGGCCCCCACACTGACGACCGAATCCGAAGGCTAGAGAAAGTTATGTTCGGAGAAAAAAAGATCAGCCATGAACCTATAATCACCGAAGAGATAGAACAGTTTCGGCCACCACCCGGAAGGCAGTTTCCAAAAATGCACGAATTCAACGGAAAAGGCGACCCGGAAGACCATTGTGAGAAGTACGAATCACTCATGACTGGTATGGGGCATTGTGATATGATGCTTTGCAAAATGTTCAAAACTTATCTCAAAGGAAACGCGTCCATGTGGTATCGATCGCTCAGACCCAGGTCGATCGCCTCGTACGAACAAATCAAGAAGAAATTTTTAAGGCACTACTCTCATTTATGCCGAAGAGAGAAAGATACAGAGGCCCTGATTCATTGCAGACAAGGGCCGAACGAAGATCTAGGCGATTACTTGGCGAGGTTCAAAGAGGAGGCTGGAATGGTCACCAATTTAGATAGAATAAAAGCGGCAGGGTTCCTTGCCGCCGGCCTAGACCCCATAAAAGGCAAGAAACTCCGATCCTCACTCTACGACGTACCTCCCAAAAATTTGAACGACATTTATCTCAGGGGAGAAGCAATTAGAAGGAAAATTGAATCGATCGGGGGATACAAAGAAAGCAAGAGGAATGTCCCCGATCGAGACGACAGGAAAAACGACAGAAGAGATGACCGAAGGGGTCGAGGCGATGTTAAAAGTAGATTGAATGACACGAGGCCTGATAAAGGGGTCGAACGAAGGTGGGATAGAGATAATGCTGTGTTCACACCACTTAACACACCCATCTCAAAAATTCTCCATGAAATAAAGGGTAAGCCTGGGTTCGTTCGACCACCCAGGCTAAAGACCCCTGAAAGCAGAAGGGACGAGAACAGACACTGTGAATACCATCAAGATAAAGGTCATAACACTGACGAGTGTTACCACTTGAAGAAATTAATTGAGAGAATGATAAAAGACGGAGAATTGACAAAGTTCGTCGAAGATCTGAGAAACAAACTTGGACCGAAGGAGAGAAAAAGAGAAGACAAGGAAGCCGAAGGATCTGAAAAGTACAGAGGTGAAGTTCGAACAATCTCCGGAGGAACCATACTGGATCGGGACAGCAAATCAGCCCGAAAGAGGTATGCAAGGCGAATCTACAACCTTTACCAATCAACTGCAGCCAAACAACCACTTCCGATCTCATTCACGGAAGACGATTCCGAAGACGTGATATGGCCACATGAAGACCCACTCGTTATAAATCCGTTGATAGGGGAGAACAAGATCTGGAAAGTATTGGTGGACGAAGGAAGTTCAGTCAACATCTTGTATCACCGGACCTATTGCAAAATGAACTTGGGGGGCGAACAGCTAGAGCCATGCCATGAAGCACCGTTATACGGCTTCGGCAATCAACCTGTACCGATCGAAGGAACTATAACACTGAACGTCTTATTAGGAAAAGCACCATTCACAGCGGTGAAAGAAACGAAATTTTACGTTGTTAAAATCGACAGTCCGTATAATGGAATCCTGGGAAGACCAACTTTATCCCTATTCCAAGCTGTGTCTTCTATCCCCCACTTAAAATTGAAATTTCCGACCGAAAACGGGATCGGAGAAATGAGAGGCGACCAAAAAGCCGCGCGAATCATTATGTTGGAAGACCTAGAGAAGGAAAAAGATGTCGAAATGACCGAAACAGGAAAAAGGAGAAGAAACGAGGCCGAAGCAGGAGGTAGTCACCAACTACTAAATATCGAGTTGGAAAAATTCGGAGCCGACCTGTCAAATCCGATAGCCGAACCGGCTGTCGAAACCGAAGAAGTTGAATTGTACGTAGGCCAAGCGGGGAAGATGATTCAGATAGGAAAAAACATGGAGCCAGAGCTGAAGGAGAAAGTCATCAAAGTCATTAGGGAGTTCCACGATGTATTTGTATGGAATCCCGAAGATATGCCGGGTTTGGATCCATCGGTAGCCAAACATTGTCTTAACGTAAAAAACGAAGCCCAACCGGTGAAACAGAAAAAGAGAAATTTTGCCATGGAAAGACAGAAGGTCATTCAGGCCGAAGTCGAAAAATTGCTAGAGGCGAAATTCATCGAAGAGATAGACTACCCAGATTGGTTGGCGAACGTGGTTGTGGTGAAAAAGTCCAGCGGAAAATGGAGAATGTGTGTGGACTACACCGATTTAAATAAACACTGTCCGAAGGATCACTACCCTCTACCAAACATTGATCAACTGATAGATGCAACCTCAGGGCATCAAATACTCAGTTTTTTGGACGCGTTCTCTGGATATCACCAAATCGCCATGAACACCGAAGACATACCAAAGACAGCGTTCATCACACCGAACGGCACTTATGCTTACGTGAAAATGCCCTTCGGACTAAAAAACACAGGGGCCACTTTCCAAAAAATGATCAACAAAGTATTTAAAGCTCAAATCGGTCGGAATATGGAGTGTTATGTGGACGACATGATTGTCAAATCTCTCTTTAAGGACCACGCTGAAGATTTAAGAGAATGTTTTGTAACGCTTAGGGAAAACAACATGAGGATAAATCCGAACAAATGTACGTTCGGAGTCAACAACGGAAAATTCTTGGGGTATATGGTTAGCGCCAGAGGAATTGAGGCCAACCCAGAGAAGATCAAAGCGGTCATCGATATGGAAGCACCGAAGACGATCAGGGATATTCAGAAGCTGACCGGACGGTTAGCCGCCCTGAGGAGGTTCATTTCCCGATCAGCCGAAAAGGCCTTGCCATTCTTTGAAGTACTTCGGGGATCCAAGAACTTCGAATGGGGGCCCAATTGCCAAAAAGCGTTTGAAGAAGTTAAAGAATATCTAGTAAAAGCCCCACTCCTAATGAAGCCCGATCCGAAAGAAACTTTGCAGTTGTACTTAGCTGTGAATGACCGAACGCTCGGAGCAGTGTTAGTCAAAGAACATGAAGGGAACCAGCATCCGGTGTTCTACGTTTCTCATATTCTCAAAGATGCAGAAACTAGATATCCGAATGCAGAGAAGTTCGCCTACGGATTGGTAATGGCAGCAAGGAAATTAAGACACTATTTCCAAGGAAGGACGATCAAAGTTGTAACAGACCAACCCTTGAAGAAAATATTACAAAGGCCAGAAGCATCGGGTAGAGTGGTAGCACCAGGAAAATGGAAATTATTCGTTGACGGGTCGGTCGCCAAAGAAAAATGCGGGGCCGGTTTAATTTTGACAAGCCCAGAAGGATTCGAAATATGCCAAGCTATCAGGTTCACTTTCCTTTTGACGAACAATGAGGCCGAATATGAAGCACTTCTGGCAGGCCTAGATTTGGCGAAAAATTTGGAGGTTAAGCACCTAAGAGCATTCAGCGACTCAATGTTGGTTGTAAAACATTTCACAGGAGAGTACGGACAAAAAGATCCCAGAACGAAGGCCTACGCCCTCAAGGTACGCGAGAAATCTCTACTATTTGAATCATTCGAATTAAATCAGGTAGCAAGAGAGAACAACAATCGGGCGGACGCTCTATCAAGGTTAGCCTCGGCAGAAACCCAAAACCTCAACGGGTCAATTTATCTGACCGAAGTAAAGACTCCTTCGATAGACAAAAAGCAATGCATGGAAATCCACCAAGGAACCAATTGGATGACCCCAATCAGAGCATTCCTAGAGAAAGGAACTTTGCCACTCGAACGAAGGGAGGCACAGAAGGTAAAACATCGGTCGGCCAATTATACCATGATTGGAGGCCGTTTGTTCCGAAGGTCGGTGACGCAACCCCTTCTTCGATGTTTAAACAAAGACGAACAGGTTCTAGCCCTTGAAACGGTTCATGAGGGAATTTGCGGAGAACATCTAGCAGGAAGGTCTTTGGCCCTCAAAATTCTAAGGCAAGGGTTTTTCTGGCCAAAGATGAAAGAGGACGCCACCGAATACGCCAAAAGATGTGTACAATGCCAGATATTCAGCACTGTACCGAAGCAGCCACCCGAAGAGATGTCTTCAGTCCTTAGCCCCATTCCATTTGCTATGTGGGCGGTTGATATTGTAGGGATCTTGCCTACCAGTACCAAACAAACCAAGTACTGCATTGTGGCGATCGACTACATGACCAAGTGGATAGAAGCCCGACCCCTTTCATCCATTACCGAAGAAGCAGCAAAGAAGTTCATGTTAGAACAAGTAATATTAAGATTCGGTATCCCTATGGTATGTGTATCGGACAACGGAACCCAATTCATCGGAAGCAAATTCAGAAAATTCTTAGCTCAATTCGGAATTCGGCAAAAATTCAGTTCGGTCGGGCATCCCCAAGGAAACGGAGCGATAGAAGCTGCAAACAAAATTATCTTCGACGGAATAAAGAAAAGGCTGGGAGAAGCCAAAGGACTTTGGGCCGAGGAGCTACCATGGGTACTATGGGCATACCGAACGACACCAAGGTCATCAACAGGAGAAACACCTTTCAAATTAGCCTTCGGAACAGATGCTCTTTTGCCAGTCGAAGTTTGCCTAGAATCTTACCGAACACAAGTTTTCAACATAGAAGCAAACGAACGTGGTCTCCGAGCGAATGTGGACTTACTCGAAGAAGAAAGGGAAGCAGCACACCAAAGGAATTTAAGGTACCAGCTTCAGGCAGCGCAACACTACGATTCGGGAATAAAAAAGAGATCATTCCGAATCGGAGACTTAGTGCTTCGAGAATTGGCAACATCAATGCCAACAAAACAAGGCAAACTTATGCCCAACTGGGAAGGCCCTTATGTGGTAAGCGAAGTGGTCCGACCGGGCACATACAAGTTAGCTCATTCGGACGGCAGCTTGATTAAGAACACCTGGCACGCTGCTCGCCTTCGCCGTTTTTACCAGTAAGCTTACTGGAAACATTTTTCTTTTACCCTTTTAAATTTGTGGTCTAATTGCAAGTTATCTTTTGAATTCCCTAAGTAAGCATCAATCTGTAATACAAAAACATGCGAGTTCCACATGTTCAATAACAGACTGTTCGCTACATTTTTCTACATATCATAATCAAGTCAAGTACACCTATAGCCGAAAGGTTAAATGCACAATATCAGGTTAAATAGACCCATGTTTGGGGCCGACCGAATGAAACATGCGCCCCATATTTAGTGCTCAAACGCATTCTAATTTAAGTTGCCAATACTTGACATATCCAAATTTGGGGCCGACCAAATGAAATTTGGACACTTACAAGAAAGTCCTAGTATTTAAGTGGCTTTGTCATATATTAAGTCCGGGAGGAAATATCTTAACCGACCGAACGGGGCCTAAATCCTTTACAAAACCCCTTCAAAACTGGGGGCAGCTAGGTTAAGGCCGAAGATGCATATAAAATGGAAAAATTATGCTAAGGCAAATTTAAGGCCGAAGATGCATAAAAAATAGAAAAATTATGCTAAGGCAATTTTAAGGCCGAAGATGCATATAAAATGGAAAAATTATGCTAAGGCAAATTTAAGGCCGAAGATGCATAAAAAATAGAAAAATTATGTTAAGGCAAATTTAAGGCCGAAGATGCATACAAAATGGAAAAATTATGCTAAGGCAATTGAAAGCCAAAGATGCAAATTTATGCTAAGGCAATTGAAAGCCGAAGAGGCATAAAAAAATAGAAAAATCAGGCTAAGGCAAATTTAAGGCCAAAGATGCATAAAAAATAGAACAATTATGCTAAGGCAGAAAGAAAAGCTAAGACACATTACATTATGCCAAGACAGAAATAAAAGCCCGAAGGCACCAATTCATAAAACAAATGTTAGAAGTTACAAAGCCGAAGGCCACAAAAACAAATATCAAACTACTCCATTGGAGGCTCATCAAGCGGCTCATCTTCTCCCGAAGAAATAACTTCGGGGTCATCAGATTTTTCCCTACCCACTGGATCGGTCATACCCATGGTAGCATCGAGCAGTTGGGTATGATCAAAACCAAGTGAGTGGGCCTTCGCCACAGCATCATCATAGCCCATCTGATAGCATCGTTCTTCTGTCAAAAGAAGCTGCTTATGCAATTTCCGGGCACTCTTCCTTGATTGCTTCAGCTGGGTGTTCCTCCACTCGATTCGCCTTGAGCTTGTGGCCTTCAGCTTCTCCAACTCATCCTTGAGGGCATCCCTTTCGGATCTCAGAGCCTCAGCCTGGCCGGTGACCCTATCCAGTTCGGTAGAAGAGTTCCGAAGGTCCTCTTCGGCTTTGACCGCCCTTACTTCCAGCTGATCAACCTGCTTCAGTCTGGTTTGCATGCCTTCCACCCGTTCGGTCACCACAGCTGACCAGGCAGCACCCTGAGCACAAACACGGAAAACATTAAAAAAAATCTAAGGCAAGTATATACCTACGAAGGAAAAGAAACTTACCATAAAGAAGGGTCATCATTTCGGTACAAGCCTCAATATCATTCAGCTTGGCGATGGTTGGTCGGTCGGCCGGAAGAACGAGGCCCCGACATAGATCGGGACCCACATTCTTTGCTGAAGAAGGAACTGGGACGATGATCTGATCGGTCTCCAGAACACTCCATTGAGGAGAATAAACATTCAGTTCCGCAGTCTCCGACCGAGGTCTCTTCCTCGGTTCGATTGGAATATCCTGATTCGTTCCCTTCGAAACCGATTCTCTGGGAGGCGAGGAAGCAGGGGGAGTAACGACCAAGCTTTTTTGCCCTAGATCAATAGCCAAAGGTCCCTCCCCTTCGACCTGCTGAGCAGCACTTGCTTCGGCCGCCAGAGCAGCAGCAGCTAGGTCGGCCGCCTTCTGCCTCTTTCGTTCCAGAATATCCAAGCGAGTTGTCACTGTACAAGATAAAGAAGAACATTACATACAGGTACAAGATAAAGAAGAACATTATATACAGGATAAAGACAATAAACAGGAGTTATCACACTTTTGGAAAGATAAAACTGCAAAAAGAAAAAAGAAGAAAAGAACGGAGGAATGTTACCATTACCCCAAAGACCGACCAACCAGTCTCCATCCCTACTATCCGACAATGGTACCTTGTCCATAACAAGGTCACACAGTAATCGGTAGTCATGCTTATCCGCCTCCGTAAGTTCAGGATAAACAAACCTCGTGGGATCGACCACCTTCCAAACACCGAACTTCTCCAACTTTGGGCCGGAAACAAAAACCCATTTTATATGAGCCTCCTTATTGTTTGAGTTCGTATACGACCAGTCGGGCCTACCCACTCGCCGAGCAATGGTGTAGAAACCCTTACTCTTCGAATTCCGGCGAAGCTCGTAGTGGTGCCAAAACAGAGACGTCCTTGGAGTCACTTTACTGGCCATGCATCGAGCTTGAAAAGTATTCACATGAATGAAACTATTCGGGTCCAGCTGACCGATAGCGATGCCCGACTGCTTCAAGACGCTCTTCAAAATACGCAATATGGGCAATCGAAAGCCACATTTGAATGCCGCTTCGGATATGCCCGTGGCGAACCCCCCCCCACAGATAGCTGCAACTTGGGGATTTTGCCAAATCCTATCATTCTTCCTCGGGGCGAAGAAATACCATACGTATTTCAGTACGCAATAAGTCGAGCAGAAATGCTCTATATCGTCTTCGGTCAGCCGAGAAGGACGGTTGGCGGCCGGATACTCTACGGCATCGCTAAAAGGAGAGGATACCGAAGGATCTGTACCTTCGTTCGACCGGTCCATATCCCTGCATTCGGAAATGTAGAGATTAGCCATGTACTCGAATAAAAAAGAAAAAAAATCGAAAGGAAGAAGAAAAAGATCGAGTACAGAGGGCTAGGACCGGCCAAAAAATCCCTACCAACTAAAGATAAAGTGATTCGAACTCACGACAGACCGAAGAATACTCAACAAATTCAAACATTCCGAAGGATACGTCTTTCCTAGACAATCTATCAATTCTAGAAATCCTAACGAAATATGCAAAAGGGACAAAGGGAAGCTAACACGCCTATTTCTTATGCAAAGAATACAGGTAAAATCAAGCGTATATCCACATATGTGTGTATACAGATACTTACATACAAATGCCTACATATATACTCGAGGACACATATTCAAGAAGGTACAGAAACAATATCCAATTTATCGATATGAAAAGTATAGAGACTTACTGTTTTGAAGATTGCTGACAAGATCGAATTCCCGGGGATAAAACGCTTGGACGTGGACGTCAACCGGAACAGGAGAGTCGAAAGAAATCGGTGACGAAACGACGGCTCCAATGGTTGCTAAAGCTTTTTTCTAAAAGTGTTCTTTTTCTCTGGAAATATGAGAACGTATGTGTAAAGGGGAAAAGAAAAGAGATGAGGGGTTAATAGAGAGAGTGTAACGGTTGGATGATGGACGTTTCAAATTCAACGGTTGAGATTGGGGCGTGAATCTTGAGAAAAAACAGTTGTCAAGTCATAAAGGGACACGACTTCCCAAGAAAGGACTCGACCTTGTCCTTCGTTCTCATTATCCAGATGATACAACGAAGGCCGAATCAATTTTTATTTATTGTGATGATGGACGTTTCAAATTCAACGGTTGAGATTGGGGCGTGAATCTTGAGAAAAAACAGCTGTCAAGTCATAAAGGGACACGACTTCCCAAGAAAGGACTCGACCTTGTCCTTCGTTCTCATTATCCAGATGATACAACGAAGGCCGAATCAATTTTTATTTATCGTCCTAAAAAGTTATTTTTGGAAAGGGCGACCGAACGAATGTTTCAAAGAAGACAGGTCAAGGCATTAACTTTTCTTTTTAAAAGTAATTTCAGGCGATCCGAAGGGAATATTCCAAAGAAAGACGTAGGCTTTAGCCTTCGTCCTGAGGATTACTCCGAACGAAGCCTAGGGACATGTTAGAGGTCCAATCTCTTAATGGGCCGAACCCATAGCCCAATATTGAGCCCAAGGAATAAAACAGCCTGTTCCATACAAACGTTCACATGGTTTATGTGGCCGACCGTGGCCATAATTAAAGGTACTTTACCTTTAAACGGTCACATGGTCCATGATCCCAAGAATATTTTATAGTCTGGAAAGTAGATCTACATCTCAACAATTACAAAGGAAAATAAGTATAAAAGGAGGTATGTTTGTTCATAAAATCCATGACTACACACACAACAATACAAATTCTCTACGTTCAAACTACCTTACAAAAAACCGACTAACTTATTCTCACACCGGAGGTGAATCGGGGGGCTCCACCCTCGCATTCTCTTTCTGCAGGTCCTACCGAACGAAGCCTGGGAGAAAACCGGTCGTAACAATTCCCACACCTGCCAGAGTCCCCTTTTTCTTTTCTTTTCAAAAATCATTTTGATAGAAAATTCGAGTAGTTGAAGTTCGACCTTAGTCGACCGATAATTCTTGAAAAATGTAACAGAAGCAAAACCTGACCGGGGGTTTTCGAAAATGTTTTGGGTTCGAAAGAGTTCGAGTTTGAAAACGCTAAAGGTATCTTGGATTAGTTTTGTCTTTAAAATAATGAACGATAATTAATAAATACTATTTTGAGATTTAATATAAACAGTTAATAAAATAATTATTTAATTAAAATAAGCTTTTAATCCAAGATAAATATTTTTTTTTGTATTTATACTAATTTTTAAGAAAATAATAAATACTTAAGTATACGATACTTCCCGAATGACCCTTCGGGTTTTCGTAATTCAATTACGATACAATAATATACCGCTCCCCGGTCAATAGTATATTTGGACCGCTACGACCTCTATTGCTAGAGTCGTTGTCCGAAGAAAACACTTTTATTCTAAGCTCAAGGGTGTACAAACACATATGCATATATCTCAAACTTCAACATAACTCGTAAAGCATAAGCATATAATACGTTTAGAAGCTATAAACACAATAGTGAAAATCCTTATATATAAGTTTTGAAAAGTAAACTTGCATAGATAAAATCAAGAATATAATCTTTTGAAATTAAATACTTAGGGATGGAAAACTTGCCTTGGTGAGGTTGGGGTGGTCGGCTCGCGAAGTGGAATGGAAATCTATACATAATCAATATTTGCACGTTAGTACCTTAACAACGCTACTTAATCATAAGGTTTTAAAAATCGTAAGACCAACTTAACGACTCCACTTGTGACCACTAACCCTCTCATATGACCATGTCGTCACATTATCACTTCCGTTACCCATTCGACTCAAATCTATTCCTCAAACTCGAAACTCAAGTGAGCATTCTTAAAACTACTTTAAACTAATCCCCTAAGTGGTTTTTCACTTGCGCACACCTCGCTCCAACATTTTTATAAAATTGAAAAATACATATTTTAATCCAATTCTTTTTGGACAGCCTTTCCACTTGTTTAATCTGTATATCCTCAAATTTCCATAACATTTTCATAATTTTAAGGGGTCCTAACTCAGTTCACAAGTGGACAACACAGTGCAGTCCGAATTCCAGAACCACACTGCACTAATCCGGCCATAACTCAAAATCTACACATCTCCTGGGTGTGAGCCTTATATTTCTAGAAACTACATTCAATTATCTTTCCATCCATATAAATTAGGCTCTCGGGAGACAACATATAGAGGTTCAAAACCATCCTGCAAGTCAGTACATGCTCCCAGAATTTTTACACAGCACACATTCTTTCTCAAACATTCAAGAACTCACTTTGTACATCACATCTATCATCAAAACCACCAAGACATGACTCTCTAGCATACATGGGGTTATAAACTCTAAGTAAAAGTCTTAAAATCACATCAACAACATATAACCTCAAGATTTTCATCATCCATAACTCATATAACCAAGATATGCACTAAAATGTTTAGATCTAACAATATAAACTATAATCAATCCATGACTAAGAGGGGTTAGGGTTTTATACCTTCTTGAGTATCTAGGAGCCTTGGGTAAGCCTTATAATCCTTAAGAACACCTTGGATGAGCCTCTACAAGCCTTAAACTTCAAGATCTAAAAGATAACCAACCTTGGTTACTATTCACTCAAACTTTCAACAATTAATTTCTCAAGATTGGATGGTTAGAAAGCTATGAAATTGATAACATACCTTCACTATGATACAAGGAAGCTCTATGATTTATTATAGGATTTATGAGTAAGTAGAAGTTGGAGAAAGTTTCTCTTCTTCCTTCTTGGAAGGTTTAGGCCGAGAGCTTCTAATGGGGGGGGGGGGAGAGAGTTTTGTTTTGTTGTTGTTTGAAATGTGATGAATTATTGTTGGTGTATTGATATGTATATCCTCACATGTGTTCCACCCTAGTCTAGTAGCTTAGGTTCACCCCATGCCCTAAAGTAATGTAGTGTACTAACTAGTTACTATTCCTCTAGTTGCCTTTTTGCTTTCTAGTTTACTTGCATAACTTTCTAGTTACATGATACTTGCATGTAATATCCTTCCTTGTATTATTATTTCTCCACCAATGCTTGTCACTTAATCTTTATTTCATATCGTATCTTAATTAAACTCCTTGTAATAATATTTTGTCGCGTAGAGATTTCCTTTGTAATTCCTTAAGTACTTAATTGTGTAAATTCCTTAAATATCCATAACTCCTTGTCATAGTCTCTTAAAATATTTTAATACTTTAATAATTCTCAAATCCCAAGTTTTTATAAATCTTAATAGCAGTAGGCCTCTTGCCTTAACAATCTTCCCTTTTTCTTACACAGTGAATGTAACAACATAAATTTCTCAGATAATCAATTCCATTAAACAACATGGGTGACTCAAAAGGTCCCAAATTCCCAATGTCATATGATATTATATTCTTAAAAACATTACAAAAATCAGGGTTCTTACAGCCTCCCCTCCTTAAAAGGATTCCGTCCCGGAATCAGGTTGAAAACAGTTGAGGGTACTTTTCACGCATAGCGCTTTCTAGTTCCCATGTTAATTCCTCGACGTTCTGGTTTCTCCACAAAACTTTCACTAGCTTGACTACCTTGTTCCTCAGCACTTGTTCTTTTCTATCCATGATTTCCACGGGTTGCTCCACATAGGTCAAGTCTGGTTGTAGGTCCACTTGGTCGTATTCTATCACATGTTGATAGTCGGTGTGGTAGGGTCGTAACATAGACATATGAAACACATTATGAATTTGCTACAAGCTTGGGGCAAGGCTAACTTTCCAATACGCCTCAAAATCTCAGAAGGTCCAATAAACCTCAGACTTAGCTTCCCTTCCTTAACAAACCGCATCAATCCTTTCCAGGGAGATTCCTTTAGTATCACGAAGTCTCCCACCTCATACTCCTTTGATATCTCATAAAATTTGACCATTCGAAATGACGGGTTTCGTAAAAAAACAAATGACTTGTACATACACTCGTCTGCACCTTAAAGACGTAATATTCATTCGAAATCTTCATTTAATAATTCGTACATATCGTGATTGCAAAAATTTCTCATCCACCCATAAAATTAATTTTCATCCAGGTTCGGATATTCACGAAAATTAGGGCTATTGCAGTCTCACCAACGCTTTAATGTTGCTTCTCAACGCATGCTCTCCTCGACCTGTATTCCTTATCGGTTGTTCCATGAATGAAAATTTCTATCCCACTACTTATACGTTCCTCTTCTACCTTGTTCATAGTATCCGTGTTGAGTCCTTGTATCGTTGAGCTGTGAATACTTTGTGGTCGTGTTCTATAATCTGAGACAACGTCAATACGCACGGTATTCCTCATTTTCCTTGGCTTGATTAGCACGCATGTGTTGCCTTCCGTCAGTCGTTACCACTTGCTATGGATACTATATAGTCTTCGGTATACGTCGAACCAGTTCAGCTACTATATCCCTCGTTCATTGACTTCTTCGTAACGCAAGAAAAGCGAAACTTCTTCTTTCGTAGTACGCTTTACAAGAGACGTCCTTACGTCCGCATGGTGCCGATCGTGATAACAACATTCGTTTCATGGATAAGTTTTTTTTTATTCTCGACTGCCCCGTGAAATCTAAGGCACGACAATAATTATAAATTCGATCGTCTGGACAATCCTTCTTCCCTGTCCGTCAGCCACAGATCAAATTAGTACATACGCTCAATCTCTTTATTAATTATACTTGAAAGCACCTTCAATATTCGAAGTTTAACCTTAAGTCTTTATCTGACGTAATTGCTGCAGAAGTTTTATATTGCACCACCATCTCTTCCGTATATAAATCGATAATCTTCTAAATGGAAAGTCTCTCGTAGGTAAATCACTTGGTCCAACAATTATAAATCAACTAGGGCCATCTCTTGGCTCGGTCTTCGGCGACCTACTTATGAAATTCATTATAATTCTGTCCACGTTTAAGATTTTCTACAGGCGGAATTAATCCTCTAGATCTCTATCATTCTGCTTTTGACATGTTGCGTTTGTACTTAATAGTTTGCCAATACCATTCTTCGTATCCGCTTGCCAACATTCTCTTAATTCTCTATACCTCTTTGTCCTTCCCCATAATTTAGTCATTTTTCCTCAAACATTATTATTTATTGTATATACTCTATTTTCTTGGTCAATACTGACTGAATTCCAATTTCGAATAATCCCTTCTATAGGTATCGGCCACCACACTGGCCTTTCCTGGGTATTAACAAATTTCTCCGTTATACTCCATGCTCCCTTTCGTCACCTTCTCTTTCTTATGTTTAGTTCTAATATGAAGATATACTTATGGCACTTGTGGAAAACTTTCACACTTTTCTCATAAAGTTAACGTCTCAGTTTTATGCGTGAATGCTATCATGACTAATCCCCGACTCACGGTTAGTATATCCTATCCCGTAACCTTTATGTTGTTTAGAAGTATAGGCTATCATCCCCTTTCTACTGCCTCAGCACACCTCTTAAACTCTTGAAAGACGCATCATCGTGACTCTTAAAGTCCTCTTTTTATCATCAAGTATAGCTAACAACGAGGTTGTTGCTAATATCTCATTTCATTCCAAAACTTTGTTCATTAATCCATAAAGGCTTCTAACTCATTAGTCCACTCAAACGATACTACCATAATTTTATAATGTTTATATTAGTGTGAAATGCCAACTTTGGCACAGTACAGAGGTCGATCTTGAGTTGGTGAAACCCGCTTTTCGACCTTATCTTTGAAAAACAACTACGCGTTTTAACTAGTCAACAATTCCTACATTTCCGATAAGGGTTTCAGTTCTCGATGGTATAGGTAAGATGTCATGCGCTCGTCTTCTTTCACAACTGGCGCCAATCAGCCTGAGGCCTGTATACTGCTGCGATTCCCAATAAACTTGATTAGGTGGTAATCTCGAAGGATCATTGGGATATATCCATGCATCCATTTGCTATTAAGGGCCTTTTAAACTTTATGTCTCGCTATGTGCATCAATCCCTTTTAGCTAAGTAAAGCTTCACATTCTTGCCACGATATTTCTTCCTTTCTTGTCCATCTCACTTCCATGTTAGTTTCCTCTAAGGATATGTCTTACATCGCAATCGATTTGAATTTCTTGGATCAGGAAAAGGCTTGGTAACTCTAGAATTCATTACTATAACATCCTGACAACGGTTGGTAGGAACGTACTCCCAACCACCTCATCATTTCCTATAACTTTCCTCACACTCATATTAAAGGTCTTGTGGTATGCCCCGACATGTTATTTCTACTTTAATAATTACTCGGCATAACGCTCTGGCTGCACAATTACAACATTTGGTTTTTGATCTCATATTGGTGCAACGGTTCACAATTGTACCTCCCGTTCACCTTAGAGTAATCACTTTTGAAAGGAATGGTTTTAAAATAACAAGGTCCAATAGATAATTTCAATAAGAATTCCACATTGGATGTTCCAAGAATGTTGATGGTTCCAAATATTAGGAGTCTCGATTTTCGGAGATGTAAGGATGGACAAAAAGAATACAACAAGGTTTATTCCTTCATGTCCTGAAAATTTGGTAATGTGATACCATAGAGAATGTTGCACGAGGGCAATGATTGTTGGATACAAAAGTCATAAAGACGGTCTTTATACAATTCTTACATCTGGGGAATACTTTCCTCTTCTAAAATAGAGGATCTAAAAAGTCCCATTGATAAAGGTCAACCGATCGAAAGAAATTCTACTATGTGACGATAAAAATGAAGCAGTTTATCATTCAAGTAATCTATGGTTTCAAATGAATCTTCATTATATGAATGAAAGAACAGAATATTCAAGTGACATAAAGTCTGATACAAAGATGGGTAGAATTCAAGTTGAGTGGACGACCTCATTAGGTCTCAATCAAGTCATTCGTCAAAACTTTCATCATCATACTTTACCACACGCAAAGTGCATTGCGGAATTGCTGAATGAATTGAATTGGGAGTTGGACCAGTGAAACAATAACTAGTCCTTTTCAAGAAACACTAGCAACTAGCTAGACAAAATTTGCTAGTTCGCCTGTTTGAGACATCACCACTAGCTAGGACAATTAGCTAGGTGTTCTTCACAACATTACAATTTTGACTAGTTAGAACAATCAACTAGTCATTCATATTGACATATCGACTAGCCAGTTTCAATTGGCTAGAACGGAATTTTAACATCGTAGCCACTGAAGAAACTTTAGGCTACTCGGACAACGAATGGAAATAAGAAGTTATTAAGTTTGAAAAAGAAAACTATAAAATATGAAGAGAATGTTCTAGGTATCGGAACAATCGATAACCTCTCATCAAATATTACTTATCAGTGAAACGGTCCACCCAAGGGTGCCTCCGTACACATGCTTTATCAGATCTTACAGTAGAATGAAATTCAGAATACTAGTATCAAAATGATATCCTTACTATGATTTCAATGTACGACGCACAATCTCCTTTTGAATAGAAGAAAGGATTCATGAGGAATATCTGGATGTTAGATCATCCCTATTCTCAACAAGTTGATAAATATTTATGGGCTCGACTGAAGAGTGCAAGTATGAAAGAAGTAGTCAAATATCAATATTCGTTTAGGAATATTCACTGATTAATTAAGGAAACAATTGTTGAACATTCCTTGGATAATTGAAAGGAAGTGTAAATAGTCGTGAGCAGAACGAAATAATTATAAACTTCAAATAGAATACTCGGGGATCAAATAAGATACTTTGGATGAGTCCCGGTTTAGAGAAAGTATATCACTGGTGGTTATTCGACAAGTTTGAAGTAGAAGGCTAGAAGGGTTACCTGATATAAACTAATCGAGGTAACATGGTTAGTGAACAGTTTAAAATGAAGTAGTGCACCAGCCGGTAGTTGCCAAAATAAGTTAATAATCATTCGTGCATCTCATTATCACCATTATGAGGGTAACTCCATCTCTTCGTCTTCGTAATACAAGACACCAACTAGTGCGTCTCTCAATCATCATCTTAAAGTCATTTATCGAGTTAGGGTTTCACAGCTATATCTGTCATTTCCGTGCTCTATCTTGAAGACCAAGCTTCACATCATTACAGGGACACCTGCTAAGTCCGTAGGGTCCTACTACATGCCTCCGACATGAATCACAAGTGGCCAGTTCCCCCTGGGAACAGATCAAAGAGATCTCTCAGGGATCTCAATGCAGTCCATAGGTTCAGTGGCGGTGTGTGTGCACGTGAACATACGTTACCAACAATATAGAGGTCTACAAGTATATATGCGTAGTCTCTGCTAAAATTTCTATCAAAGAATTCCACTCTAGACCCGTTGGTCTTTTCTTTTGGTAGACTCTGAGATCACTGTATCGCTCGTTGCAACCATATTCAACCTCTCTTGAGTCCCTTTGTTAATCCCACTTGTTTGTTTTCTAAGTTGAACTACCATGCTCTAGCGTCCGAATCATGCGTGGAATTATCTAGCACGTTCGTCTTTTGATAACATTCTCGTATAACACATGTAAAATTCGCCATCAAGGGTAATGAAATCCACAACGACATAGTGACCAACTTTCAGGTAAACCCGTTACTTATCGAAAATCGGATCTTATAGCCAAAGTAAAAGACTTTCACTATTCCAAGTACTAAGTACCCTTAAATATGTAGGGAAGTCTAAACTTCTTGATTCTTAAATTGCCGCCTCCTTATAGGCAAACTCTGAAGGACTACGGGCAACAAAATTTATGCCAGCCAAGTCATCCAATCATATTGGCAGTATCGCCTCTACCTCAGCTGCTCTCGAGACTTCGCTCTGCTTCCTATATCATTACCTATGATAGGTCATGTACGACTCTCAAATCTCTATTCATCATTCTGAAGGTCTCTAGGGATTCTATCGACCCTAGTATAATACCTTCAGTAACACTCCAGTCCATTCCACTCACCGGTACCTCTTCCGGTAGTCCAATCATAAGTTTACTACGATCTCTTATGTCATTCCCCTACTTAGACTTAACTCTCACACTCTCGTTTCTGAGTACTGTAACTTATCGCTCTGATACCATTTCTGTGACGCCCCCAAATCCGAGGTCAAAGATTCAGGTCGTCACATCACCATCCAACCATATCATACCTGTATTAACTTTACAACTCAACAATACATACATCCAGACCTCAATCTTACGCACATACAAGTTAGAGCCTCAGAAACGATAACCAAAAGTAACACTAAATATTACAATTCATCTGTACAATCCAGAATCTTACGCACTTCCACTTATACAACTACACTTGAAGACGAGTCTTACTATTACAGTTGAAAACCTATCAGACTTACTCTGTATTATTTATCCGGAACTAAGTCATCTCGGGATAAATCTTCTACTCCTCTTCTGCTGGTACGGAGTTAACTGACCAAATTCTTCTCTTTCTGAAAAGTTTTTATAAAGCAAGAATGAGCTACATAATGCTCAGCAAGTTTGCCATTTTGAAAAATAATAATGTGGTTTATTTCGAAAATGTTCCCAACTGTATGGGTATATATCTCAGATTTCAAAACATAATTCGACAATATATATGTCCGAGTTTGAATAAAACATTTATACTCGCTAAGGAGCTTTAAGAATAACATATGAAACCTTTATAAGGTTCCCATTTCAATATATCTCAGGTTTGAAAATATATACATATTAGTATATCATTTTCGGTAAAACACTCTACGGTTAACATACTATACAGGGAATACATTATTGCAAAACCTCTTTCCTTCCATTAGCTTAGAAGGTTTCTCATTCAAAAACATTTCATTCTGTGGAATAATTGCAAGAGTGCACTAACACGTGCCAATCTTTATAGAAAATCTTGCAGTTCTAGATACTGCACGATGTCAATATTTTTCTTATCAAAACCACATTATCGGCAACTTGGCACTTAGGCCCAAGAAGCAGTGTTTGAGTATTTTTCCAAAGTGGAGGATGGGACTGGAAGAAAACATAAAAACTTGACAAGGATTGACGATGATCAGTCGCCACAACCAAGTCCAACAATCCGCGGGTCTTCTCTACCGGTAGAAGGATAGAAACTGCATCCGTAACTATCCTCGGGTGAAAACTACATCCGTAACTATCCGGAATAATAATTGATGGACCGCCTGGCTCACGGCCGCTTACACATCCCGGGAATCGTTCGTCAACGATTCCCACACCTGCCAGAGTCCCCTTTTTCTTTTCTTTTCAAAAATCATTTTGATAGAAAATTCGAGTAGTTGAAGTTCGACCTTAGTCGACCGATAATTCTTGAAAAATGTAACAGAAGCAAAACCTGACCGGGGGTTTTCGAAAATGTTTTGGGTTCGAAAGAGTTCGAGTTTGAAAACGCTAAAGGTATCTTGGATTAGTTTTGTCTTTAAAATAATGAACGATAATTAATAAATACTATTTTGAGATTTAATATAAACAGTTAATAAAATAATTATTTAATTAAAATAAGCTTTTAATCCAAGATAAATATTTTTTTTTGTATTTATACTAATTTTTAAGAAAATAATAAATACTTAAGTATACGATACTTCCCGAATGACCCTTCGGGTTTTCGTAATTCAATTACGATACAATAATATACCGCTCCCCGGTCAATAGTATATTTGGACCGCTACGACCTCTATTGCTAGAGTCGTTGTCCGAAGAAAACACTTTTATTCTAAGCTCAAGGGTGTACAAACACATATGCATATATCTCAAACTTCAACATAACTCGTAAAGCATAAGCATATAATACGTTTAGAAGCTATAAACACAATAGTGAAAATCCTTATATATAAGTTTTGAAAAGTAAACTTGCATAGATAAAATCAAGAATATAATCTTTTGAAATTAAATACTTAGGGATGGAAAACTTGCCTTGGTGAGGTTGGGGTGGTCGGCTCGCGAAGTGGAATGGAAATCTATACATAATCAATATTTGCACGTTAGTACCTTAACAACGCTACTTAATCATAAGGTTTTAAAAATCGTAAGACCAACTTAACGACTCCACTTGTGACCACTAACCCTCTCATATGACCATGTCGTCACATTATCACTTCCGTTACCCATTCGACTCAAATCTATTCCTCAAACTCGAAACTCAAGTGAGCATTCTTAAAACTACTTTAAACTAATCCCCTAAGTGGTTTTTCACTTGCGCACACCTCGCTCCAACATTTTTATAAAATTGAAAAATACATATTTTAATCCAATTCTTTTTGGACAGCCTTTCCACTTGTTTAATCTGTATATCCTCAAATTTCCATAACATTTTCATAATTTTAAGGGGTCCTAACACAGTTCACAAGTGGACAACACAGTGCAGTCCGAATTCCAGAACCACACTGCACTAATCCGGCCATAACTCAAAATCTACACATCTCCTGGGTGTGAGCCTTATATTTCTAGAAACTACATTCAATTATCTTTCCATCCATATAAATTAGGCTCTCGGGAGACAACATATAGAGGTTCAAAACCATCCTGCAAGTCAGTACATGCTCCCAGAATTTTTACACAGCACACATTCTTTCTCAAACATTCAAGAACTCACTTTGTACATCACATCTATCATCAAAACCACCAAGACATGACTCTCTAGCATACATGGGGTTATAAACTCTAAGTAAAAGTCTTAAAATCACATCAACAACATATAACCTCAAGATTTTCATCATCCATAACTCATATAACCAAGATATGCACTAAAATGTTTAGATCTAACAATATAAACTATAATCAATCCATGACTAAGAGGGGTTAGGGTTTTATACCTTCTTGAGTATCTAGGAGCCTTGGGTAAGCCTTATAATCCTTAAGAACACCTTGGATGAGCCTCTACAAGCCTTAAACTTCAAGATCTAAAAGATAACCAACCTTGGTTACTATTCACTCAAACTTTCAACAATTAATTTCTCAAGATTGGATGGTTAGAAAGCTATGAAATTGATAACATACCTTCACTATGATACAAGGAAGCTCTATGATTTATTATAGGATTTATGAGTAAGTAGAAGTTGGAGAAAGTTTCTCTTCTTCCTTCTTGGAAGGTTTAGGCCGAGAGCTTCTAATGGGGGGGGGGGGAGAGAGTTTTGTTTTGTTGTTGTTTGAAATGTGATGAATTATTGTTGGTGTATTGATATGTATATCCTCACATGTGTTCCACCCTAGTCTAGTAGCTTAGGTTCACCCCATGCCCTAAAGTAATGTAGTGTACTAACTAGTTACTATTCCTCTAGTTGCCTTTTTGCTTTCTAGTTTACTTGCATAACTTTCTAGTTACATGATACTTGCATGTAATATCCTTCCTTGTATTATTATTTCTCCACCAATGCTTGTCACTTAATCTTTATTTCATATCGTATCTTAATTAAACTCCTTGTAATAATATTTTGTCGCGTAGAGATTTCCTTTGTAATTCCTTAAGTACTTAATTGTGTAAATTCCTTAAATATCCATAACTCCTTGTCATAGTCTTTTAAAATATTTTAATACTTTAATAATTCTCAAATCCCAAGTTTTTATAAATCTTAATAGCAGTAGGCCTCTTGCCTTAACAATCTTCCCTTTTTCTTACACAGTGAATGTAACAACATAAATTTCTCAGATAATCAATTCCATTAAACAACATGGGTGACTCAAAAGGTCCCAAATTCCCAATGTCATATGATATTATATTCTTAAAAATATTACAAAAATCAGGGTTCTTACATCATCCACCTAAGTGTTTCTTGAGCGTCCGACCCTCTTCTTCAGTCCATCAAGGATAATTCAATTTGCTACCTCAGCTTGTCCATTAGCCTCAGGGTGAGCTACTGAAGAAAAGCGAAGTTCAATAACATTCTCCTTGCAGTACTTCTTAAACTCTTCATTGTTGAATTTTGTCCCATTATCCGTCACAAGGATTCGGGGGATTCCCTATCTGCAGATGATGCTCTCCCAAAAGAACTGGGAAATTTGTTTGGTGGTTATCTTGGCTAAGGGCTTAGCCTCAATCCACTTAGTGAAGTAGTCGATGGCCACTGAAGGTAGTGTTTTTTGTAGTTCGTTCACAGGGAAGGACTATCAATATTGATTCTGAGTAGATTATCTCTTATAATTTAGAAGTGTGGAAAAAAAGGGGGGTTTTGAGTTTGGTTGAGGTGTTTTATCAAACACCTTGCATACAAGAAATAAATGGCTAGAGAAACAAAACTAAGTTAATGGCAATCATCCAATTTTACAAACACAACAACACAATGAGTAAATTAGCAAGATAAGAGATATTTGACCCAAGGATTATGGAAACTCAAGCACTTCAACCCAACAAGCAAAATATATCCATCTCTACCTAACCAAGATAATTGGTGAAGCACACAATCACTTATTTCTCTTCTAAAAACACTAATTTAGTGAAGCACATAAATTAGCTCTCTTGAAACTAGCTACCAATAATGAAGCACTACTAGTATAACCAAATCAAGGAATCAATCAAAGAGAGGCTAGGACAAACCCAAGGATGAGAAGCTCAACCTAGGTATTTGTACTTGAATCTTGAAGTTTAGGCACGCCAAACCTTGTGCTACTACAATGAATGTACTAACAATTACGGATTAGCACAAACAATTAGCAATTGAAATTACAAGAAGAGCAAGATGAAGCAACTTACAAATCTCCAAGCAAAATCATAAACAATACATCACAAGTATTCAAGATAGAGTTAAATAAATCTTACTTCAATTGAATGGGTTTTGATACAAGAGATCCTCCTTGAGCCAAATATATAGAGTTAGTTACTCATAATCAATGCTAGATTATGAGTAATAAATGTTATCTCTACTCTAATTATATTTACAAGATGAGGTTACAAGATAAGGTTAGGGTAAGAGATGAAGATTAAGTTAGGAGATATGATATGAAGAAAAGAGATGTTATAAATGTAGGGTTTGGCTTCTTTTATGCACAGCAGATTTTTGCACGGCCTGTTGCACGGCCGTGCAGTAACCCGTACAAAATTCTGTCCATTCTGCACTACTTGGAACACCTTGCACAGCTTGTTGAACGGCTGTACAGCAGCCCGTACAGTAGACTGCACCTTCTAAACTCTTTGAACGGCCTAGCGAACGACTTGCGGGATGGCCGTGCAACACAAAATCTTCAAGAATAAATCATTAAAAACCTCTCGGCATCGCGAGCTTGCATCTTCTAACTTCCATCTTGAATATTCTTCACTTTTAAACCCAAAATAATCCATCTTTTCAACAATTAAGCAAGTGGCACTACAAATGGAAACAAAGCAAATACAAGTAAAATGCTCATGAAACTAAAATAAAATCGGGAAAATGAAATACAAAATCGTGTATAAAATACACGTTATCAAATATTCCCCCACTTAAACTTTGCTAGTCCCGAGCAAACTGAATATAACATAACATATGCTACTAACTAGTACCACTTCCGTAGGTGATCACGGTTGCATTTGGCATATGCAACAAGCCCTTGGAACCCCTAGGTAGCCCTAGTGGACGAGTGAGGTCTCGTGAGGGTTTATAGATGATGTACCCACAAAATCACAAAAATCACCAATAAACAAAAAACTAACAATACCTACTAATTAAACTAACTACTACACTCACAAGTCCGAATCGTCATACAAATAGGAAACAAGCCAAGCATGGTGTCTACTTGTAACTTAAATCAAACATATAGAGCTATTCACCTTGTCATCCACTCTAACGAGCTAACAACCAATTCAAGAATCAAGATAACACACCTTGTGCAAAATGTAACCATGACATTAAAGCTAGAATGAATGCACTTCAATCGTGAACACTAGACAAGATTATCACAAAGCATACATGGCTTCGCATTAAGAAGATGAAATTGTACGGTGAAAAATCTCACATCTCTCAATTATGGATCACACAAGTATGGGCTAGAGATTTCACTCAACTCCAAGTCTAAATGCATGCGCTCTACTTGACCTTGCATGTCAACCTAAATTCCGGATTGCACCAAAAACAAGGAATTCATAAAATGGGTTGTAACGAGGCTTGGGCGAAGGTAGGAAAATTTAAGTTCAAGGAAGGTGTAAAAGTCTCGCTAGTTGAGTCAAAATGCACTTGCTCTCTTCATGCACCAAATTCTCAAACTAAAGCATATTTCAACTCATTTACAATTACAAAACACAACCACAATTACCAAGAAAATTGTAACAAAATAAAGTACAAAGATTTATTGTTTTCTTTTCTTTTTTTTTTCATTTTTTTTTCATTTTTTTTTCACACCCCTTTACTTATTGCTTTCTTTTTTTTTTCTTTTTTTTTTTAGCAAAGGGGATGCATAACATAAACAAATACTACAAAGAACTTTGAACCACATCTAGACATACACAAACTAGTTCCCACTTACAATAAATAACATTATTCTTCTTCACAACATCCCCAAATTCTCATGCTCATCAATCAATTCTTTCCAAGACTCAACTAGCTCAACTAGGTCGAGAGTGAAGTATTTGGCTATGACTCATGTATAAAAGGAGAGAGTGACGAAGAAAAATATGGATATAAGCTTCAAAAAGGGGTAACTAGGGATTACTTTCATGGTTCACAAGCTAAAAGGGCCAAAAAGGTTATCCTAAAAAGAATTTCCTTATTATGGTGCATCCATAAATAAAGGTTTAATGCAAGCCCTAGAGCAACAAACATACATAAAGAAGGAGAAACACACATGCCAAAGAAATCATCGTTCAAGGCCTCACATGGTTTAAGTTTTAATAACATTTTCTCGATTTGATTCCATGCATTCTAAGAGATAATCGTCATGTCACAATTTAATTACAACAATCTAGACTTTTCATGCCATTTAAAGTGTGTGTGTGTGTGGCAATAAGGTGCATCAAACTTATAGATTCACATCAAATTGGTAATGCTAGACACGAAATAGGAGAAAACAATGCTACAAGCTCACAATGTCTTAAATTTTATGACTAACCTTGCTTCTAAATGCAAACGAGACGGACATAATTATTAACAATCCTTCCCCCACTTAAAACATGGCATGTCCTCATGCATGACAAATATAAACGAAGTAAAAACAAAAATGAAAGAAACTCCCCTTAAAATGAACAACAAGGACCGGGAGCACCTCTCATATTTGCCAAAATCCAACTCCGATATTGCAAGCCATGAATTGAATCAATGCCACCAACCACAATCATCCTAACAAAAATAACCAACAAGCCAAATCCACACCCTACAAAGCCACTTCAACACTAATTAAGGATATATAAATAATAAAAATATTTGTTTTTGTTTTTTTTTTAAAATAAAATAAAATAAAATAACTAGCTAATTAATAATAAAATAAAAAATCAAATAAAAATCAAATCAAATTTAAAAATGAAATTATAATAAAAGCAAAAATCAAATTTAAAACTAAAAGTAAAATAAAATAATTACTTAGTTTTAGAAAATTAAAAGCTAAAATCAAACTAAAAAGAAATAAATTTTGGTTTTTGATTTTTTTTTTAAAAATACAAATAAAATAAAAATAAATAAAAATAAAAATAATAATAATAATAATAATAATAATAATAATAATAATAATAATAATAATGATAATGATAAACTAACCAATTAATAATAAATCAAAAATCAAATTTTAAATTAAAAATCAAGTTTAAAGAAGTGAATAAAAATAAAACAAAAAAACTAAACTAAACATAAAAACAAAAAAACAAAAACAAAACAGGGGAGGGGTTTGTTATTGTTGTTGTTGGAGTGGAGAAGGATGGTCGGCGTAGAGATTGTTGGTGGCGTCGGGAATTGGTGTTGGTGTAGGGGTGTTGTGCAGGTGTTGAAACGAAGGAGGGAATGGTGTTGAATGGTGGTTGTAGGGAGGAGATGATGCGAGTTGAAGGTGAGGTGCTGTTGAAGTTCGAAGGGGACATGGGTGCTGCGAGAGGAGGATTGCTCTGTTATGCATTTCTCTTTTTAAATGAGCTGCACAGCCCGTGCAAATTATGCACAGACAAGAGATTGGAGTGGCGCTGGAATGCAGAATGCACATGAAATCTCACGGCCTGCTGCACGGTCGTGCATAGCCCCGTGTATAAATCTGCATTAAAAATTATTGCAATGCCTCTAAAATGTCACGGTGTGCTGCACGGTTCTTTGAATGCCCGTGCAATTCCAAAATTGCAGCAAATTAAACACATTTTTTTTTTTTCAAATAACACTCACATAAATCCTTCAATGCTTGAATAGAATATTAAATCCTGAAAACATGAACAAACACATCAAGGCAAGTGTGGAACAAATATAAAATTATAAAAACTATAATTAACGATACTAAATATTATTGAGCATGATTTTTTTTTAAACTCTATTATAATCTAACACACACACATAAAAATATATAAATACATGCGTACCTTGGGTTGCCTCCCAAAAAGCGCTTTGTTTATTGTCGTTGGCTCGACTTATTTATACAACTATTCTAACTAATGAGGTGAAAAAGCAAATAAATGCACATACCTACGAATCAATAATAAGAATAAGGTGTGCAAATATACCTTCGCTCCATAAAAATATAAAAATATTTTTATGATCTTCACATCTTCAAGAGACTCTGAAACATCAAAGTAGCTAGAAAAATTGTCAGAATAATCTTTATAAGTACGACTCATAAAATGCTCCCAAATTGGATCCTTATATACCCAAGCAAAAATTTCAACCTCATCAATCTTAAGCTCAAATTCTTTCTCAATTTCAATTGGACATTCATCAATTTTTATCTCATCTACCAATTCATTAAGCTCAAATGTATTTTCTATGTTTGGTAGATCCTCAACTACATCCAATTTATCATTGTCAAGCTTAGGGCAATCGTCAACTAAGCAAACAAATTCATCATGCACAACATTTTCATCAATTACAAAACAAGAATCATGATTAGTAGGAGAGTTGACCTCCGCTAATCGATTCACATTTTCGGCTAGTTGATTCATTTGCTTTTCTAAGTTGGATATGCTTTGAGAAATGTTCTTTTCAAATTGAGAAGTGTTCTTTTCCAAGTTGGATATACTTTGAAAAGTGGTGTTTTGAAATTGGAGGTTGTTTGCCACCATTTGTTTCATCATCTCCTCTAATGATGATAAGGAAGATGAAGAAGACCCTTGATGGCCTTGGGAATTATATTGCGGATCATAACATTGATTTTCAAAAGCATATGAATAATCAATGTTAGGAGGGTAAGGAACATAGCATGAGTTTGTAGAATATAAAGAATTCACCTGATACGCATTAAAATTCTGAAAAGAATTAAAATCTTGATATCGTTCTTGATCATAGGTGAAATCTTGAGCGTTATTCCAACCAAAATAATTATCCATCGTCTCCTGAAAGAGTTAGTTAGCTATCTCCAATAAACATGAAGACACACCAATAAAAACAAACACACAAAGAAAGAAAAAACTATATACAAAGATAAAATCTAAACTATAAGAAACAATTAACTCAAAATTAATATTGTTGCCTTCCCCGGCAGCGGCGCCAATTTGAAGGTAGTGTTTTTTGTAGTTCGTTCACAGGGAAGGACTATCAATATTGATTCTGAGTAGATTATCTCTTATAATTTAGAAGTGTGGAAAAAAAGGGGGGTTTTGAGTTTGGTTGAGGTGTTTTATCAAACACCTTGCATACAAGAAATAAATGGCTAGAGAAACAAAACTAAGTTAATGGCAATCATCCAATTTTACAAACACAACAACACAATGAGTAAATTAGCAAGATAAGAGATATTTGACCCAAGGATTATGGAAACTCAAGCACTTCAACCCAACAAGCAAAATATATCCATCTCTACCTAACCAAGATAATTGGTGAAGCACACAATCACTTATTTCTCTTCTAAAAACACTAATTTAGTGAAGCACATAAATTAGCTCTCTTGAAACTAGCTACCAATAATGAAGCACTACTAGTATAACCAAATCAAGGAATCAATCAAAGAGAGGCTAGGACAAACCCAAGGATGAGAAGCTCAACCTAGGTATTTGTACTTGAATCTTGAAGTTTAGGCACGCCAAACCTTGTGCTACTACAATGAATGTACTAACAATTACGGATTAGCACAAACAATTAGCAATTGAAATTACAAGAAGAGCAAGATGAAGCAACTTACAAATCTCCAAGCAAAATCATAAACAATACATCACAAGTATTCAAGATAGAGTTAAATAAATCTTACTTCAATTGAATGGGTTTTGATACAAGAGATCCTCCTTGAGCCAAATATATAGAGTTAGTTACTCATAATCAATGCTAGATTATGAGTAATAAATGTTATCTCTACTCTAATTATATTTACAAGATGAGGTTACAAGATAAGGTTAGGGTAAGAGATGAAGATTAAGTTAGGAGATATGATATGAAGAAAAGAGATGTTATAAATGTAGGGTTTGGCTTCTTTTATGCACAGCAGATTTTTGCACGGCCTGTTGCACGGCCGTGCAGTAACCCGTACAAAATTCTGTCCATTCTGCACTACTTGGAACACCTTGCACAGCTTGTTGAACGGCTGTACAGCAGCCCGTACAGTAGACTGCACCTTCTAAACTCTTTGAACGGCCTAGCGAACGACTTGCGGGATGGCCGTGCAACACAAAATCTTCAAGAATAAATCATTAAAAACCTCTCGGCATCGCGAGCTTGCATCTTCTAACTTCCATCTTGAATATTCTTCACTTTTAAACCCAAAATAATCCATCTTTTCAACAATTAAGCAAGTGGCACTACAAATGGAAACAAAGCAAATACAAGTAAAATGCTCATGAAACTAAAATAAAATCGGGAAAATGAAATACAAAATCGTGTATAAAATACACGTTATCAAATATTCCCCCACTTAAACTTTGCTAGTCCCGAGCAAACTGAATATAACATAACATATGCTACTAACTAGTACCACTTCCGTAGGTGATCACGGTTGCATTTGGCATATGCAACAAGCCCTTGGAACCCCTAGGTAGCCCTAGTGGACGAGTGAGGTCTCGTGAGGGTTTATAGATGATGTACCCACAAAATCACAAAAATCACCAATAAACAAAAAACTAACAATACCTACTAATTAAACTAACTACTACACTCACAAGTCCGAATCGTCATACAAATAGGAAACAAGCCAAGCATGGTGTCTACTTGTAACTTAAATCAAACATATAGAGCTATTCACCTTGTCATCCACTCTAACGAGCTAACAACCAATTCAAGAATCAAGATAACACACCTTGTGCAAAATGTAACCATGACATTAAAGCTAGAATGAATGCACTTCAATCGTGAACACTAGACAAGATTATCACAAAGCATACATGGCTTCGCATTAAGAAGATGAAATTGTACGGTGAAAAATCTCACATCTCTCAATTATGGATCACACAAGTATGGGCTAGAGATTTCACTCAACTCCAAGTCTAAATGCATGCGCTCTACTTGACCTTGCATGTCAACCTAAATTCCGGATTGCACCAAAAACAAGGAATTCATAAAATGGGTTGTAACGAGGCTTGGGCGAAGGTAGGAAAATTTAAGTTCAAGGAAGGTGTAAAAGTCTCGCTAGTTGAGTCAAAATGCACTTGCTCTCTTCATGCACCAAATTCTCAAACTAAAGCATATTTCAACTCATTTACAATTACAAAACACAACCACAATTACCAAGAAAATTGTAACAAAATAAAGTACAAAGATTTATTGTTTTCTTTTCTTTTTTTTTTCATTTTTTTTTCATTTTTTTTTCACACCCCTTTACTTATTGCTTTCTTTTTTTTTTCTTTTTTTTTTTAGCAAAGGGGATGCATAACATAAACAAATACTACAAAGAACTTTGAACCACATCTAGACATACACAAACTAGTTCCCACTTACAATAAATAACATTATTCTTCTTCACAACATCCCCAAATTCTCATGCTCATCAATCAATTCTTTCCAAGACTCAACTAGCTCAACTAGGTCGAGAGTGAAGTATTTGGCTATGACTCATGTATAAAAGGAGAGAGTGACGAAGAAAAATATGGATATAAGCTTCAAAAAGGGGTAACTAGGGATTACTTTCATGGTTCACAAGCTAAAAGGGCCAAAAAGGTTATCCTAAAAAGAATTTCCTTATTATGGTGCATCCATAAATAAAGGTTTAATGCAAGCCCTAGAGCAACAAACATACATAAAGAAGGAGAAACACACATGCCAAAGAAATCATCGTTCAAGGCCTCACATGGTTTAAGTTTTAATAACATTTTCTCGATTTGATTCCATGCATTCTAAGAGATAATCGTCATGTCACAATTTAATTACAACAATCTAGACTTTTCATGCCATTTAAAGTGTGTGTGTGTGTGGCAATAAGGTGCATCAAACTTATAGATTCACATCAAATTGGTAATGCTAGACACGAAATAGGAGAAAACAATGCTACAAGCTCACAATGTCTTAAATTTTATGACTAACCTTGCTTCTAAATGCAAACGAGACGGACATAATTATTAACAATCCTTCCCCCACTTAAAACATGGCATGTCCTCATGCATGACAAATATAAACGAAGTAAAAACAAAAATGAAAGAAACTCCCCTTAAAATGAACAACAAGGACCGGGAGCACCTCTCATATTTGCCAAAATCCAACTCCGATATTGCAAGCCATGAATTGAATCAATGCCACCAACCACAATCATCCTAACAAAAATAACCAACAAGCCAAATCCACACCCTACAAAGCCACTTCAACACTAATTAAGGATATATAAATAATAAAAATATTTGTTTTTGTTTTTTTTTTAAAATAAAATAAAATAAAATAACTAGCTAATTAATAATAAAATAAAAAATCAAATAAAAATCAAATCAAATTTAAAAATGAAATTATAATAAAAGCAAAAATCAAATTTAAAACTAAAAGTAAAATAAAATAATTACTTAGTTTTAGAAAATTAAAAGCTAAAATCAAACTAAAAAGAAATAAATTTTGGTTTTTGATTTTTTTTTTAAAAATACAAATAAAATAAAAATAAATAAAAATAAAAATAATAATAATAATAATAATAATAATAATAATAATAATAATAATAATGATAATGATAAACTAACCAATTAATAATAAATCAAAAATCAAATTTTAAATTAAAAATCAAGTTTAAAGAAGTGAATAAAAATAAAACAAAAAAACTAAACTAAACATAAAAACAAAAAAACAAAAACAAAACAGGGGAGGGGTTTGTTATTGTTGTTGTTGGAGTGGAGAAGGATGGTCGGCGTAGAGATTGTTGGTGGCGTCGGGAATTGGTGTTGGTGTAGGGGTGTTGTGCAGGTGTTGAAACGAAGGAGGGAATGGTGTTGAATGGTGGTTGTAGGGAGGAGATGATGCGAGTTGAAGGTGAGGTGCTGTTGAAGTTCGAAGGGGACATGGGTGCTGCGAGAGGAGGATTGCTCTGTTATGCATTTCTCTTTTTAAATGAGCTGCACAGCCCGTGCAAATTATGCACAGACAAGAGATTGGAGTGGCGCTGGAATGCAGAATGCACATGAAATCTCACGGCCTGCTGCACGGTCGTGCATAGCCCCGTGTATAAATCTGCATTAAAAATTATTGCAATGCCTCTAAAATGTCACGGTGTGCTGCACGGTTCTTTGAATGCCCGTGCAATTCCAATCTCGGATGTATTGCAATGCCCGTGCAATACATCACAAGTATTCAAGATAGAGTTAAATAAATCTTACTTCAATTGAATGGGTTTTGATACAAGAGATCCTCCTTGAGCCAAATATATAGAGTTAGTTACTCATAATCAATGCTAGATTATGAGTAATAAATGTTATCTCTACTCTAATTATATTTACAAGATGAGGTTACAAGATAAGGTTAGGGTAAGAGATGAAGATTAAGTTAGGAGATATGATATGAAGAAAAGAGATGTTATAAATGTAGGGTTTGGCTTCTTTTATGCACAGCAGATTTTTGCACGGCCTGTTGCACGGCCGTGCAGTAACCCGTACAAAATTCTGTCCATTCTGCACTACTTGGAACACCTTGCACAGCTTGTTGAACGGCTGTACAGCAGCCCGTACAGTAGACTGCACCTTCTAAACTCTTTGAACGGCCTAGCGAACGACTTGCGGGATGGCCGTGCAACACAAAATCTTCAAGAATAAATCATTAAAAACCTCTCGGCATCGCGAGCTTGCATCTTCTAACTTCCATCTTGAATATTCTTCACTTTTAAACCCAAAATAATCCATCTTTTCAACAATTAAGCAAGTGGCACTACAAATGGAAACAAAGCAAATACAAGTAAAATGCTCATGAAACTAAAATAAAATCGGGAAAATGAAATACAAAATCGTGTATAAAATACACGTTATCAGCCACTATCAGAAACTTCCTTTGTGCTGAAGCTACGGGAAAGGGACCAAGCATGTCCATTCCCCACATTGCAAATGGGATAGGAGAGTTAATCGATGTTAACATCTCAGGTGCCTGCCTCACAACCGGTGCGTGCTTCTGGCATCTACCGCATCTCTTGACATAGCTCTGTGCATCAGCCAGCATCTCTGGCCAATAGAATCCCAATCGGGTGATCTTGGGAGCTAGGGCTATGCCCCCCAAGTGTTGCCCACAGATCCCTCCATGAACTTCCTTCAGTGCTTCCTTTGCCTCTTGGGGCCTTAGACATTTTAGGTACGGGATGACAACATAGACCTCTTGGGGCATCAGCCTTAACGTTTTCCTTTCTTTGAATGTGCTCCACATAGCACTCCTCAAATTGGGTTATAACACCCTTTACAATCTTTAGATACTTTGCCATGGTTTCATCTTTGGCCTCAAACTCGCCATTCACTTGTGATACTACAAGGCTTGAGTCTCCACAGACCTTGAGGTTCGTGACCCTCATTAGATTTCTAATCCTGCACCACTAGATTTTGTTTTTGATGCTCCATCAAAATAGAGCACCCAATATTCCTTCTGATCAGCTACAAGTTCTTCATCTTTATCTCCACTTTCAGGGGTGGTTACTATCTCCTGCCCCCCGACTTCTTGGTTGTTAATGGTGCATTCAACCACGAAGTCAGCCAATGCCTGAGCCTTGACGGCTGTCTGAGGCTTATACTTGATATCAAACTCTCCAAGTTCTATGGCCCACTTGATTAGCCTTCCACTGGCCTTGGGGCTATGCAATATGTTCCTCAGCTGCTGGTCCATCCGGACTTCAATTTTGTGCGCCTGGAAGTACGGTCGTAGCTTCCTCGAGACCGTTATCAATGCCAAGGCAAACTTCTCGATGGTAGAGTAATTTAACTCAGCCCCATGCAACACCTTGCTTACGTAGTAGATGGGTTTCTGATCCTTGCTTTCTTCTCGAATGAGAACGGCACTCAGTGCTTGCTCAGATACTGCCAAGTATAGGTAGAGAGTCTCTCCGGGACTAGTTTATCCAACAACGGGGCTTCGGCCATGTACTTCTTCAATTGTTCAAAGACCTCCTGGCTCTAAGGTGTCCACTTAAAATTTTTCACTTTCTTCAATGCTTGAAAGAACGGCAAACATTTATCACCAAATTTGGAGATGAATCTCCCCAAGGCCGCAACTCGGCCTGTCAACTTCTGCACATCTCTTATAGAGCGTGGTGACTTCATGTATAAGATCTCCTTGATCTTGTCAGGGTTGGCCTCAATGCCTCTTTTTGAAACCATCAGTCCTAAAAACTTCCCAGATCCAACGCCAAAGGCACACTTGGCTGGATTCAACATCATCTTGTGGTGCCTCAACACTTCAAATGCATCTCCGTGGTGCTTAATATGATCTGCCGTTAATAGGCTCTCGACTAACATATCATCAACATAGACCTCCATGGTTTTTCCAATTAGATGGGCAAATATTTTATTCACCAATCGTTGGTAAGTAGCTCCTGCATTCTTTAGCACAAATGCCATAGCAAGATAACAGAAAACACCAAAGTCGGTTATGAAAGATACCTTAGGGATGTCGCCCTTATGCATCTTGATCTGGTTGTATCCACTGAAACCATCCATGAAACTCAGCATCTCGTGCCCAACTGTGGCATCTATCAACGTATCTATCCTTGGTAGAGGGAAACAATCCTTAGGACATGCATCATTCAAGTCAGTGAAGACTATACACATCCTCCACTTCCCATTTGCCTTCTTGACCATCACAGGGTTAGCCAACCACTCGAGGAACTGAATCTCTTCAATAAACCCAGCTTATAAGAGCATGCCAACTTCTTGTTTAATGGCCTCTTGCCTTTCTGGAGCGAAATTCCTCTTCTTCTGCTTTACTGTCGTTCGTTTAGGATCGACATTCAATTTGTGAGTTATGAGCTAGGGATCAATCCCTGGCATATCAGCTGCTGTCCAAGCAAACACATCACTGTTCTCTTGTAGGAATGCTGTCAACTTGCCCTTCAAGGGGTTCCTTCAATTGGCTTTCGGGCTATGCAATATGTTTCTTCAACGGGTGGTCCATCAGGACTTCAACGTTTGTCTTGGTTCCATCATTTTTTTTTGTTTTTCTTGATTCTAGGTCAAGGATTCAAGGTTGATTCCTCGATTTAGATTTCAAATTAAACAATCATGTGGGCTTCTCGCCTTTTAAACTCTTTAAAACGAGAGTTTGCTTGAACTTCTTGATCATTGTTTAAGGTTCTCTATTGGTCTTCTACCTTAGATTCTCCATCCAAGTCATTTTTGAAAACATTAAAAAGTGGCTAGTCTTTAGCCTCCACAGCCTTGCATGGCTTTGATTGCCAGATGTCTTTTATCCAGAATCCTTCAAGGACTTGAAACACTTATTTGGTTGTGCTGTAACCTAACTCTCGATCCTTCAGAGTTTTATTTATGCGTTTGTTTGTTTCCATTCGTATATTCTTTTATTTTCGGTACTTGGTCATCTTTGACTTAAACACATCAGGTGCTTGGTACATAAATAGAATCATAGAACGACAAGCAAACTTGCATTAATAACATAAATGGGTTCAACCCTTACATAGAGTACTACTGTCCTACTTAGAGCGACATGCTCTGCATGGTTTCATCGAACCTTATTTCTACTTCTACTAGATAAATATGAAGCTAAGTCCAACTTTGCCAGACTAGGCCTGCATGGCTTGATTTTGTTTTTGATGCTCCATCAAAATAGAGCACCTACTACTCCTTCTAGTCTCCTCATTCTTCTTCTGAAATAGAGCACCTACTACTCCTTCTAGTCTCCTCATTCTTCTTCTGAAGTTCACTTTCTTCTTGGGATACTATGTCCTGCCCCCCGACTTCTTGGTTGCCAATGTTACATTCAACCACGAAGTCAGTTGATGCCTTAGCCTTGATGGCTGTTCGAGGCTTATGTGTGATGTCCTCTTCTGGACTTTCTTGGTGTTCCTTATCACTGCGGATGTCCATGTCTTCAATCGAAAGGACCTGCCCCCCGACTCCGTCAGGCCTTAACGCGGCTACATAACAGCTTCGTGCCATCTTTTGATTGCCTTTATGTTCTCCAACACCATTCCGGGTTGGGAACTTGATCTTCATATGATAAGTTGAGGCAACAGCCTTGAATACATGAAGTCCAGCCCTTCCGAGGATAGCGTTGTACGTTGAAACCGCCTTGATTACTAGGAAGTTCAACATCTGAGTGGCCTTCTTGGGCTCCTGTCCAATAGTCATAGGCAATTGAATAGTCCCTTCAACTTTAGATCCTACTCCATTAAATCCATATATAGGCATGTTATTGGGGGTCAACTGAGAATCATTGTAACCCATCTTCACAAATGCATCATGAAATAGAATGTCAACGGAAGCTCCATTATCTATCAAGACTCGCTTCACTTCTGAGTTTCCAATTACAGGAGTTATGACCAACGGGTCGTCATGGGGGAACTTCACCCCTTCAAGATCAGAATCATCAAAACCAAGTGCGATTTCAGTCCTAGCCCGTTTCGGGGCCTCTCCCACGATGTGTATCACTTCTCTGGCATACGCCTTTCGAGAGTTTCGAGTTGTACCGGCCATTGTCGGGCCTCCCCAGATCATATTGATAACTGGCCCTCGGGGCTGTGTGTTACGATCACGATCGTCATCCCTTCTGTTATAATCTCTAATTTGATTAACACGATCTTCACCCTTAGTGAAGTTGCTCAATTTCCCTCTACGGATCAAGAACTCGATCTCATCTTTGAGTTGCTTGCAATCATCTGTATCATGCCCCACATCGCGGTGGAATCTACAGTACTAATCCTTGTTTCTCTTTGCGGGATCACCCCTAAGTGGCTTCGGCCATCGAAAATCTTTGTCTTTCTCAATATCTAACAAGATCTGACTCCTTGGAGCATTCAACCTTGCATAATCAGAAAATCTCGGTCCAAAATTCTTCTTTGATGGTGAGTCGGAGTCCTTGCTAGTCCGGGGATACTTGTCCCTAGCGTCGTACTCCTGCTCTTGCTTTCGCTTCTTTGTATCATTATTACCCTTGCCATTGTGTATCACTACATCCTTCCTGGTACTGTCCTCGGCCTTGATATACTTATCAGCCCTTCGTTGGAGTTCAGCCATATTCTCAGGTGGGTGCTTTGCCAATGACCTTTTAAAGTACAGATCAGTGGTGCCGTGCTCCAGGGCTACCATGGCCACCTTGTTCTCTAAATCAGTGATATTTAATGTCTCCTTGGTGAACCTTTTAAGATAATCTCTCAGATTCTCATTCTTCCCTTGTACCACATATATGAGAGATGCAGAACTTTTCTCATGAACTCTCCCGCTGATAAATTGACTAACAAAAGTAGCACTTAACTCCTTAAAGGAGCCAATTGAGTTTGCAGGAAGTCGGCTATACCATCTTTGAGCCATGCCCGATAAGGTTTGAGGGAACGCCCTACACTTCAAGGCGTCACTTGCAGGCTGTAGTAATAGTGCGTTCGAGAACGTCCTAACATGATTTGCGGGATCACCCGTTCCATCATAAGCCTTAATTGTCGGCATCTTGAACTTCTTTGATATGCGGGCATTCATCACCTCCTCGGTAAACGGGGGCGTGGGATCATCAGGATCCCCAAGTGGCATCAGATCCTTGGGGTTGCTCTTGGGGGTTTCTACCCTTGTTGTTCTTCCAGTTGGGGCATCAGCCCTTTTTTGCCTCCTCGGAGGTCTTTCCAAATCAACAAAAGGGATCCCTCCTGAAGTTGGAGGAGGTTCATTCTTGTTCAACCTCGCTTGTTCCCTTGCCATATCTTCCTTCAATTTTAAGATCTCGGCCTCATAAGCCTTAATCCTCTCAGCAGTTATCGAAGGGAGTCCATCGTGAGTAGTTCGAGTTCTTCTTCGAGGTTCTTTACTTGTACGTTGCCTCCTTGGAGCTTCATCACGATCGTAATCGTCGTCAGAGGATGAATCATCCGTATAAGGACCAGAAAAATCTCGATCATCTCGATCTCGGATATACAGGGCATGACCACTTGATCCAGCTCCCTGGGTAGGAGGGTAGTTAGGCAGGCCATACATCGGATTGGTGTTTATGGGAAGATCCGTAGTGTGGATCTGAACCCATTGTGGAGGGTTGTTGGGATCTACAATCAGGGGAGAAACCCCCACCTGGTTAGTCCCTGGATTTGTGTGGACGATCGGAGGTAGCGTACTCTCAATATGGGAAGTCGTCCCTAGGGGTTGAGAAACTTGATATGGAACGATAGTCCCGGATGTTGGAGGTACTTGTTCAGTGACAAGAGGAGCAGAGCTAAGAGGTAGAGCCTCGGTAGCGATTGGCTCTGTAGTGCTTGGTGCAGTTCTTCGTGTTTGAACCATGGTTGATGTCTTCTCCCCACAGACGGCGCCAAATGTTGTGGAATAAAAACTAGGTTACGAATTGTTTTTAATGCTAGGGTTCGGGAGCTTCGAGCTTTAATGGCTGTTTCCGTGTTCGGGACTAATTGGTCCTCACAGAGTGCCTACGTATCTCGTTATTGAGAATCAAGCCAAGACGTAGTTCTAGGTGATGGTGCCCTCGAGGCTATGGCGGCGAGAGCTCACCTAGGACGCAGTGGCTTCTATGTCCTTATTCGAGGATTAAGCCGAAAACGTAGTTCTAGGACTGAGGGGTCAGACCCTTTATATAGGCTGAGAAGCCCTAGAATCGTAGTAGAATTAGGTGACTTGGTGGGCAAGTCATCGCCTTGAGGAAGGTTCTAGACTCCTTCCTTGTAGGAGTCAGTTTCCATGTTAAAATATGTATCTTGGAGGCTAAGTCAGGCAAGAGTAATATCCTTGTTTGACTCTTATTTGCTGAGCTGTTTATTACCCCTAATATTAATTACGAAATTAATATTATAGATAGGGATTGGGCCCATCTGGTGGGCCCCACGTTAATGCCACATTAAATGTGTCTTTAGGGCTTACTTTTAGCCCATATCAAGTATATTAAAAACATTCCCACTAACTTTCAAAAAACATTTTTAATTTATCCCGTTATTTTTTTGGGATAGGAAATATTCCCCCTATATCAGTATGAGTATAGCTAAGACTCATGATTGGCTGCCGATGGTATATCTTTCTTTTGCTCCCATTACATGATAAATTCGTATCAGGTTTTGGATTTCAAAATTATAAATCATTTGCAAGATCTTATATATAAGTTTATGCTGCTTATCCCTTCGTTAAGGTATGAAATGAGAAAGGGGAAATTTATAAAAAAATGGGTTCTCTCCTGAATTGAAATTGGGCTAAAAGCAAAGATGGATATCTGTTGACGTGGACTTTGAGAGGTACAATATCTTATACTTTTTAGAGTTAATTGCACTTTACATCCCCTACCTTTATTCCAAATTCATATTTGTATGTGTAGTTTCATAAATTGCACTTTATATCTCCAACATTAAATCATAGGTTGAATCACAACCCCTTCTACGTCTTCTATAAAAAATAAAGTTACTTTTAACAAATATGTTGATAAATATGATATAAAATTGTTGCATTGATTATAAATTTTATATTTTAAAATGATATAAATATTTTTTAATGATTTTATATGTATCGTATATCATAATAATCATAATTTTATTTAATTGAAACATGTTAGTTCAGTTTTTGATAAATGTATTTTTATTATTTAATGGTCAAAAAATAATATCAGACAATAAATTAAAATTTTAAAAATTTTGAAGTAGTGACATGTTTAAAATATTAAGAATTGTATAATCACGACAAATTTATATCGCATTTGTCAATATATCATTAAAAACAATATTATTTTGGATAAAAAATATATAAGGTGTTGTGGAACAACCTATGATTTAAATTTGGGGGATGCAAAGTGCAATTTATGAAAGTACATATATATATTGTATTTGGAGTAAAGTTGGGGGATGTAAAGCGCAACTAACTCTCACTTTATATGTAGTAATCTTTTGTTTTCTTATGTGATCTTTTACTTTGAGTGGTTCTTTTGGTTACATGATGACTGAATGAATTCTTGGCATTTAAGATTTATGGTTCTTTCCTCTACTAAATCTACATGGGTAAGCAATCAGATCGTGTATTCATTTGTATGTTTTATAGTTTGTCTGCTTTACTTTTTTGTTTTTCATTTTCTTACTATATTTTTTTTCCATGTCTAATGGTTGTTTCATTAATTATTGCCTCTTTTTTTAAGTATAGTCATTTTTTTGTTTCATAGTACTTTCTTTTTCGTTTGAAATTTTACACCACTTAACTCAAAATACAAATCTGTTTTGTAGTTTGACGGGATGTTCAATGTTCACTTTTCATGAAGATCACTCATTGGGTACATAACTATGAAGCAGAAGGGGTATAGAGAAAAACAATGCTGGAACAAGTTTGGATCATTCAAGACAAATTCGAGGAGCAAGTTTGGTGATTGAAGATAAATAAGAGCGAAAATTTATATTTCCCATCCTCAATTCAAGTTTTTCACGTGTAATAGGACTGAAAAAAATGTTCAATATTATATTGTAACAAGGTTATTTGTAATGTATATTGTAAGAGCTCTTCAGGGGAATAACTACTCTTTTTTAGTTTTATGTGACGCTTTTATGAAAATAAATATAAAATTCTTTTTTATAATTATTTTCTCTAACATTTACCTTTTCAAGAAAAAAATATAATTAATGTTTAGCTACCATTAATATTCATTTACCATTATTAATGTTATTGTATCATTTACAAGAAAAAAAATGTCAGGTGGACATTTGTGGGCCTACCAAGTGGATGAATTGTGAGGTGCCACGTGGAATGCTTGCAAGGATGCCACCTGGATTGCTTGCAAGGATGACGCATGGATTGTTTATGAGGATGCCATTTGGACAATCATAGCCACGTAAATAATTAACATATAAGCGAATGACTCAGCATTGATGAGTCAACAAAGTGGGGTATAGGCGGTATTTTTACCTACCAATATAGATATATATATGTAGGTAAATATTCTTTCTTTACTAAATTTTACCTACCAATCGCTAACAATATTATATTGGTAGAAAAAAGGTATTTATCTACAAGTAGAGTATTTTTACCTACACTTAAAATTGGTAGGTAAACTTAAATTTCTTGTAGTCTTTTTTCGTGATTTATTCCTTGATGATATCCACCCATTGTCTGTTTTACTAAACTTTAAAATTATCCATTCCTGTAATTTCTTCTAACAATGATTCAAATTTATTGTTGCTATCTAATTTTCGTGGCTTTTGTTTCACCATGTCTTAATACTTGGTAAAATTTTGAATTAGACCTAGAAGATGGTCGATTGCATCTACCACCATCGTCCCCGTAAACGATGGTTAGAGGTGAAAGATATTGATGGTCGAAAGAGGAAGATGTTGATGACTGAAGGACAAGATATTTTACAAAAAAAATATCTTGCTTTGCATTCAAATTTGATGTGTTGTGCAAGTTCAAAGTTCTACACTAGATATTGTACTATGTTATGCACTATATCGTGTAGTATGTTCTGCGTTACTTGTTGGGGATGACGACAATTCTTCGCCAAAAAATAGGAACTTGAAATTGAGTGCCCAGAAAAAGATGGATATATGTTAGAATATGATATAAGATCCAGTTGTGGCCTTACTCTAACACCTTGAGATTTTAGATGAATTGGTTACTTAACATGTTATCAGAGCTCAGGCTGGTAGAGAACTCAAGTTCGACTCCTTGCCACCTCCAATATTAATTTATTTATTAAGGACACGAAGGCAAATTAATTATCCAAAAGATGGACGCCCGTGATTCACTTTTCGACCCAAAAATGTGTTATCGAGTGAAGGGGAGTGTTAGCATATAATATAAGATCAGTTGGGACATTCCCCTAATACCTAAAGATTTTAGATGGACTAGTTACTTAACCATATATGTAGGTCTAATTTTTTTATTAGATGTGTAATTATTAACCCTTAATTTGTTAGTAGAAGTGTAGAACTATTATATAATTACTAATTACTAATATATGGTGAACGATCTGTTGAAATAGAATGGTAAAAGTCATTTGATGATTGTTGTTGGTACGAGATATTATAGGTTGTTGGAGTTAATTGGCGAATAATAGTTAATTGCACTTATTTGTTAAAAAAAATAAATGGTTTTTGGGGTCTTTATTTTTCCTAGTTATAACAAATGGATAGATCGTTGCAAAAAGGGGGAGTTGAAAACAAACTATGAAACATATTAACTTGCAACTGAAAAATTTAACCGAAAACTAAAAATAAGAAACAATATTTAAACATTAAAGGTATTAATGGATGAGAAAACTGGGCCTGAGGTTGTCCTCATGAATCTCCCCTAAGGTTGGTTTTTAACGAGGCCTACTTATGTATGGAGTCTTCTTCTCTGAAATAGAGGTTTTATTGTCTAAATTTCCAGAGTAATCTCTTTCTCATGTTAGTCGTAATTCAGGTTACGACCCATGGATTGGTTAACCATACCTTTCGGCTAGATGATAAGCTTTTGTGGTTGAAAGAATGTCTCAAATTCCCTTACCTTTTTGGATTGTATAAATTTTACCTTTTAAATGAAATCGTTTCATTTATGCAAAAAAAAGTAAGGGGCCCTGCAGGGGCATTTTTGTACACGTGATTGAGTACTTTATCCGAAGAAGACATGTGATGCTATTGGTGCTGGTTTTTCTGGTTTTATGTGCGTGATTTTTATGGTAATTAGTTGCTCCTATTACTACTACATGCTTATATTACTACTATTACCTAGTGTTACCGCTACTATATTAATGTTGAAACTGATGGTGTATCCTTTTTTATGTTTAAAATAATTGAAGGTTATTAGAGTGGGTAACCTTATGTCACATGTTGACGAGGCGGCTACAGACTTGGAGGACGATGCTTCAGAAGATGAGATAGAGGATGAAACTGAGACTTCACAGGACGACGTGGAGGCCCTCCTTCCGCGTGCGAAGTATAGAGTGATGGATACTGTTGAGTTGAGAGGATGACTTGGAGGCCACGCGTAGGAGGCGGAGGTGACTCGCTATGGTGCTACTTTATGAGTTTCTCTACTTTCTTAAGAAGCAGGATATGGTTAGGAAGCAGAATGTTTGTGAGGCCTGTATGAAGCTACAAGTAGTATGTTTATGTCACTGTTTAAAATTATGTTTATGTGTAATTGGAGTTTGCATATAGTCTGGTACTGGAGAAAACGGATTCCTCGCCAATTTGTATCTATATTAGTGTTTATCAGATTATTTATATAAAATTGAGATCAAGTTATATATCGTCTTTGATTGCTGATGAGTTCTAGTTTGTTTTGTACTGATATGCATCTGTGATGATTTAACTTGATTTTCGGTTTTCAAATTGTTGAAGATTTATAGTGATCTGTTGTCACTAGGTTGTGTACCTTATTGATATACTCTTGCAACTTACAAGAGGTTGATTTTGTTCTATTACAGATTATTTATATATACTATTATATGCAAGTATAATAGTTTTTGTATGTAGTTTGAACTTTAAATTATGCAGGTCAAATATATCAATTTAAATGTTGGTACTGGAACAAAGCATACTTCAGGAAATTTAGGTCATCCTCAGGCACATGAAACCCATTAATGGATTTAAATACTTGGGAGATTTAATAAATGACTTCATGAATAAATATATAAAGTTACAGAAATACTAAATTTTAATGTGATTTTTTCTTTACATTTTTTTGCTAAGTGTAGAGAGAAAACCACTTGTATTTCTACATGTTTTCTGCACCGCTACACTCTTTTTTATATACTACAAGAGTTTACAAAGATTTAAATTCTACGAATAAACAATTACAATTGTAGAAATCTTTGTTATAAGCTCCAATTCACTTTTCTAATTCAAGTTTCTTTCAAATTGTCTTTAGACTGGGCATGCTCCATTCTTCAAGAAATGACTAAGCCATGTGTTTATGACTTAGTTTACAAGATGCATGTGATCCCTGCAACAGCTGCTCTAAAATTGTATCTTATTCTCTATGATAAGTTATTTTCAACTGATAGTGAATTTATCAGTCAACTGATGTTGCATCCATTGATTTTTTGTAAAATAATTAGCAATCGAGATTTTGGTTATTTTTCATCCGTTCAGACATCCAAATAGTCGATGAGTCCACACTTCATTCTGTGAGAAATATAAGTCTTCACATATTTATAATTATAATTCCATTTCTTTCTTATCAGTTGAGAGACTATGACAAATACAGCATCCGTTGGTATTAGAATATTATTAGCACTTGAGCCTTAACTAGTTTAGCAATAACTTGTTACAAAAATAAATTCTAGCTACAATCTACTTGTATTTATCAAAGTATAAAGTTCTTAGAATATTCTATGAATTGAAACTTTCATGTGACATGTTTTATAATCTACTGATACTCCATGAGGATGCTATCAGTGTTACAAATAAATAAAATTGTAGTCTAAGTAGTTTGTTATCATCAAATACGAACTTGAATCCTAACAATTTCCATTTTAAATTAATCTCCAAGAAACTCAACTCTTATTTAGGGTTTAAATTTAGATTTCATGTTTGATTGTTTATGGCTTCATCAATGTATATACACAAATATATATTGTGTTTAGGGAGAAACTTGTATGATGAGAAAACTAGAAAACCTTCAACAAAATCAATGATTTTACATTGATTTGATGGCCTAAAAAATAATGATTAAATAAAAACAAATCACAATAATTCCATATATACATGAAAAGCCAGAGCATGAATTTATAATGTATAGATTATTTCACATATATTTTGTTATCAGTCTATATATTGTTTTCGGTCAATGAAATTTGAATGTTTCGAATTAGTAATTTATTACAAAATTAACAACGTACAACAGATCATTCAATATGTATAAAGATATTTGTTCGCATTTGGAAACAAAAACAAATCAAAACACATTTCATAATATGATTTTACTTTTATCATATTTCATATACGAATCTTGATATATATTATGATGCAAAACTTAATTAACAAGCTATGACAACTGAGAAAAATAAGGACTATAATCTCGTGAAATACTCCTAGATTATGACGTATGTATCATATTAAAAGTGTTATGATAATTTGAATAATTACGTATTTGCATATTAGGACAAATGAATAAGTATTTATCTCAATCTTGTTCTTTCATTTGGAACCGTTTCTTTGGTTATCTAATCATCAATCATCTTAATTTTCGTTTTACGTTGAAATAGATTTTGGTAATCCATTTTCGTATACATTTTTGTTTGAGAAATTAGTCTATCTTTAGTGTTGTATATATTATAATCGAGGATTTTATTTATTCAGTTGTAATGTATTTATGAGTGTCATAAAAATTGAAAAGAGGACAAAGGCTACATAATGGAGTAAAAAAATGAGTTTACGGATATATTTCGTCAAAAATAGTAATGATAGATTTGGAGAACATTGCAGTTAGTTTGATATCAAAAGACTAAGGATGTCTATCTCACTTGATTCATCCAACCACGATCTGATTCTCGTCTCATTTGTATTATACTACATAAACTTCGTTCTCCAGTCAATAAATGTATTCATATTAACTTTAAAGTAATATAATATATAGGAGTTAAATCTTAACTTAAATATTTTTATGTATCGAAGGTATAAGTATATTCATTTGTAAAGAGATAAGGTTGTTTAACTTTCTAGTATTAAAGATTTTTGCAACGAGATAATGATGTTATTTTTTCCTTTATTGAGAAAGTAGGCGACCTTTAATACGTGATCTCGTAACTTACACGTTGTTTATAAATGATATATTGACGATTTCCGTGAAGAGATAAGGATGTTCATCTTTTTCTTTATTCAAAAAAAAAAATTAAGCTAGTTTTAACATGTGGTCTAACAATTTACAAAAAGATAAGGATGTTCCTATTTTTTTTTTAATTGAGAAAGTACTTCCAACATGTAATCTCGCAACTTACACGTATTTTTTTAAATGATATATTAATCATTTTTGTGAAGAGATAAGGATGTTCATCTTTTCCTTTATGAAAAAGTAATGAAACTAGTTGCAACATGTGGTCTCACAATCTACACGTAGCTTTAATATGACATTTTGATTAATTTAGCAAAGAGATAAGAATGTTCATCTTTTCTTTTGTTGAGAAAGTAACCTACTTTAATACATGGTTTCACAACCTACACAACACGTGGTCTTGCAATCTACACGTGATTTTGAAATGACATAATCCCCTTGTTCTTAATCTTAAAACTCATCTATTTAATGGGGCTTATGAAGGAATTTCTACACATGCGGAAGTATTTATAACATTTATTTGCATAGAAATCCTAATTAATCATGCATATATTTCAAAAAAATAAGAAAATTACCTTGAATGCTTTCCGGCAACAGTTATGAACTTGTTCTTAAATCCCAGCAATCAATCCTCAGTGTGTGGAGTGCTCTAACGGTATCCACCAAGAGAATTAAATGAAGAACAGAAAATGAGATAATTTGGCTAATTCTTGATTTTGCAAGATTCTCTTAATCTTTGCAAATGTTTTTGTACGTATTAGTTATCTTCCAAGCTTCCTTCTTATAGCAAAAACCCAGCTGAGTTTTTTGGCAAAACAAAGTGCTTGTAATGATTAGCTTTTAATTAACTAATCTTTATTAATTAATCCTTTAATGATTAAACACCTTTTAATCATTAATTCAATTTTAAACTCTTTAAAATTAATTCTCTCTATATATTTAATTTCTCAAATTAAATATATATAATTTATAATATTAAGAACACCTTCTTAATATATATTTATATATTTATAAATAATTAAATCATATTTAATTAATTATAAATTTATTAATTTATTTATTTCTTAAATAAATAATCATTAGCCAATATGAATAATTTCCTTCATCTTCAAACTTAATCTCTTTTATGGTGTGACCCTTTAGGTTCATAATTATGTCGGTAGTAGAAATAAATAATAATAAACTATTTATTATTATTTATACGAATCACAATTAATTCGTTAAAAAATAATTATCGTTATAATTAAATTCATTCTACATCGTGAGTGATACTTTTGAAGGTATATCGCGACTATCCGAATAATATGAATTCATCGCTAGGAATATAGAACCTATTCAGTGAATGGTTACCGTATAATAAATTCTTTCTTCCCTAACAATATCCCGATTAAATATAAGGCATAGATCTCGTGTCAAGCCTATCTAATTTAATCATATGATTTCTTATTCCTTATGTATAGTTCATGTTAATGCAAATTAGAAAACACTTTCTAATTTCATTCACTCTAGCCAGAGATTCCTGAACTACCATATTAAGAATAACATAGGATATTCACTTCCTTTACTGGAAGGGGTAGATCCTTTATCGATCGTTAACTATCTCCATATATAAATTCCAATGCCCAGAATAGAACTTATTAATTGTCCTTGAGACTAAGGACTAAACCAAAGCATTGTTCATTATATACAAGATGACTCTAACAATCTCAAGTCTAAGGATACTTGTACAACCATCACTATATGAACAATTACTGACCCGTGAGTAAACTCTATTAATTGTTCAAGTGATCGAGTCATGTTCAGTGAACTCATTCCCCAATGAGCACCTACATACTAACTATAGTGTTACCACACAAATGCCTATGAGAACAGACATCCTTCGTGGGAAGCAAGTATAGTATGTACCGATCTTTACGGATTGACTAACTCTCAATTAGTTATCCTATGATCAGGAACAATTTAAGTTTAGTGTTATCATCTTCTAGATCTCACTATTATAATCTCATTATAATTTTAGAAGCTTTACTCTAAACTATGGAACATCTTATTTAATACATTTTAAATAGATAAAGCCCGTAATAAAAACAAACAAGTCTTTTTTTAATATAAACAAAATCAAATAAGATTACATGAAAGTTCTTCCTAACTCATCATACATAATTGGATTTAGGACAAAACCTTTCAATCTCCCACTTGTACTAAAGCCAATTTGTTATTCCCAGATTACACACTTGTATAATTGTAGAAGGGGGGGTTGAATACAATTCTTGATATTTATAAATTTCTGATAAGAATCACAGAAATCTATAAGGAGATAATTGCTGAATGAGAAATGATTCACAAACACATAAAAAATCAGGTGGTTAAATATACCACCTGAGACTTTTATTCGAAGAAAACTCTGTGATACAGAAGTACACAGCTGATGTTTTACAACTCTTTGCTTCTAAGGATATTCAAGAAACCCTAAGCAAATATGTCTGTTTTCTTCGTTTCTAAAGAGTTGCTACACTTGGTTATATATCCAAAGTTTACAAGTACTACAGGAATAAGATAATATTAATCTAATTCAAGTTGACTTGTTACTCCACTCCAAATACACATGAGGTCGAAAGGTTGTCCTTGTGAACAGACATGTCCCCTGCACCTTTCTTGTATTCACTATGTAAATGGAATGCTTCTTTCTTCTGCGTTTCCAAAGTATGGCTGCCATACTGCTTTTTATACCTACTATCAACCCATGTGATCTGTCAGTCAAACCCGTTCTTATCAACTGCTAATTCCCAGCTAGCATAGAAGAAAGTGTTAATGATTATTCGTTGATGTTGTACACTATCATCCGTTGATGGTAGTTTGAGTTGTATCCGTTGATATTGTAGATTTGAGTTGTATCCGTTGATAGAGTCATGTTCTCATCTGTTGATACACTTTCACTTAGACAGAATTACATAGCATAGCTTATTTACAATTGACTACCCTATTCTGCCTATCAGTTGATGGTCAACATGACTCTGAATAAAAACACTATCAACTGATAAATAGAGATACTGCAGTATGCTACAAAACCTCATCCGTTGATGAGCTACCTGTCAACGAATAGAGTTATAATGTCTCATCCGTTGACAGTTACAAAACATGACTTACACAATTTTGTGCATAGAATGTGAAGTTATCATCAAGTACAACATATTCCTAACACAATCACTCTGGTATCTAATACCCATCTTATCCTTATGTCGATCAAAGTGATTCTGAGACAATGGCTTTGTTAGCGGGTCTGCTATGTTGTTATGTGTGTCAACTCTCTGGATATTGACATCTCCTCTTTCAATGATCTCCCTGATCAGATGAAAACGCCGCAATACATGTTTGGAGCTCTTATGAGATCTAGGTTCCTTAGCCTGTGCTATTGTCGCGTTGTTATCACAATACAACACAATAGGCTCCTCAATGCTAGGAACAACTCCCAACTCAGAAACAAATTTCCTCATCCAAACGGCTTCTTTTGCAGCCTCACTTGCAGCTATATACTCTGCTTCCGCTATGGAGTCAGCTGTTATAGACTGTTTGGAACTCTTCCAACTAATCGCTCCACCATTTAGAGTAAACACGTACCATGACATGGATTTGCTATCATCACTTTCTGATTGAAAACTAAAGTCAGTATAACCCTCTATTTTCAACTCAGATCCACCAAAAACAAGAAAAATATCCTTAGTCCTTCGCAAGTACTTAAGGATATTCTTCACTACTTTCCAGTGGTCTTCACCTGGATCGGACTGATATCTGCTTGTCACACTAATTGAATAAGCAACATCAGGCCTAGTACATAACATCGCGTACATGATAGATCCTATTGCTGAAGCATAAGGAATCTTACTCATACGCTTTCTTTCCTCAGGTGTCTTAGGTTACATCTTATCGGAAAGGGATATTCCATGACTCATCGGTATGAGACCTCTCTTGGAGTTTCCCATGCTAAACCTTTTAAGCACCTTTTCGATGTATGTACCCTGGGTAAGACCTATCATTCTTCTAGATCTATCTCTATAAATCTTCATCCCAAGAATGTAGGATGCTTCTCCCAAGTCCTTCATAGTGAAGTTCTTTGATAGCCACACTTTGACTGATTGCAGCATCGGTATATCATTTCCTATAAGTAGTATGTCATCCACATACAATACAAGAAATGTTATCGCGCTCCCACTAACCTTCTTGTAGACACATGGTTCATCTATGTTTTTGATAAAACCAAACTCTTTGATTGTCTCAACAAAACGGATGTTCCATCTACGAGAAGCTTGCTTTAACCTATATATGGTTCGTAGCAGCTTACACACTAGGTGTTCATTCCCTTTGGAAACAAAACCCTCTGGCTGTGTCATATACACTTCCTCTTCAAGTTTCCCATTGAGGAAGGTCATCTTCACGTCCATTTGCCAGATCTCATAGTCGTAGTAAGCAGCAATCGCAAGCAAAATTCGAATTGATTTTAATAGGGTTACAGGCGAAAAAGTTTCATCAAAGTCAATCCCTTGCCTTTGTCTGAATCATTTTGCCACAAGCCTGGCCTTATAGGTCTCCACCTGGCCATCTGCTCCAATCTTTCTTTTGTATACCCATTTGCACCCAATAGGCTTCACATCCTCTGGTGCTTCAACCAAAGTCCATACTTGGTTGGTATACATAGAATCCATTTCGGATTTAATGGCACTCTGCCATTTCTCTGAGTCATCACTACTTAAAGCCTCATTATAGGTCATAGGGTCATCATCATCAATGATTGACAACTCATTGTCATTCTCAATGACAAGGCCATAATACCTCTCAGGTTGGCGAGACACTCTATTTGACCTACGTATAGGCTGTTCTACAGAAGGTTGTTCATTCTGAATAGGTACTTCCTCTTGAACTGTAGTCATTTGTGCTTCTTGAACTTCATCAAGTTCAATCTTGCTCCCACTGTTCCCTTCAAGGATAAACTATTTTTCTAAGAAGGTAGCATGTCTGGAAATAAACACCCTATGATCGGTGTAAAAGTAATACCCTAAAGTCTCTTTAGGATATCCCACAAAACTACATTTTACGGATCGAGATTCCAGCTTATCAGGGTCAACTTTCTTGACATAAGCTGGACATCCCCAAATCTTAATGTGTTTAAGACTCGGTTTCCTTTCTTTCCATATCTCATATGGAGTTTGAGGAACAGATTTGGTAGGCACCTTATTCAGTAAGTATGCTGAAGTTTCCAATGCATAACCCCAAAGGAATACTGGAAGATCTGCATAGCTCATCATGGATCGAACCATGTCTAACAAAGTTCGATTTCTCCTTTCAGATACCCCATTCTACTGTGGAGTATATGGAGGAGTCCACTGAGAGACTATACCATTTTCTTTGAGATAATCTAGAAACTCTCCACTCAAGTATTCACCACCTCGATCTGATCGAAGAGTTATAATACTATGTTTGGTTTGTTTCTCCACTTCATTCTTGTATTCTTTGAACTTTTCAAAGGCTTCAGACTTGTGCTTCATCAAATACACATATCCGAATCTAGATCGATCATCTGTGAAAGTAAGGAAGTACGAAAATCCACCCATGGCTTGCGTAGACATTGGTCCACATACATCTGTGTGTACCAATCCTAGCAAATCTGCAGCCCTCTCTCCATGTCCACTAAATGGAGATTTGGTCATTTTACCCAATAGACAAGACTCGCATGTAGGATATGATTCAAAATCAAAAGGGTCAAGTAACCCTTCCTTATGCAATGTTCGAAGTCTATTTTCACTAATATGACCAAGTCTACAGTGCCACAAATAGGTAATATTTTCATCATCCCTTTTTCTTTTATTAGTATGTTCAATTTGTAGTAAACTATGCTCTACGTCACATACATACAGACCATTATTTAAAATACCAGTACCATAAAGAACATTATCTCTAAGAATTGAACATTTATTATTCTGAATAACAAATGAAAATCCATCCAAGTCTAACATGGGAATAGAAATAATATTCCTTACAATCGAGGGAACAAAATAACAATTATTTAAAACAATAGTCTTTCCCGTAGGCATATGTAAATCAAATGATCCTACGGCTTCAGCAACAACTCTTGCTCCATTTCCCATTCGTAGAATCACTTCCTCTTCTTCAAGAGTCCTACTTCTCCTTAGTCCCTGCAACGAATTGCAAATGTGAGAACCACAGGTGGTATCTAATACCCAAGTAGAATTTTGACTTAGTGACATATTCACTTCAATAATGAACATACTTGAATCAGAAGCGGTAGTCTCACTTCCCTTCTTCTTCTTCTTCTTCAATTCTGCAAGGTAAATCTTGCAGTTCCTCTTCCAGTGCCCCACCTTGTTACAGTGGAAGCAAATGTGACGCCCCCAAATCCGAGGTCAGAGATTCCGGTCGTCACATCACCATCCAACCATATCATACCTGTATTAACTTTACAACTCAACAATACATCCATCCAGACCTCAATCTTAAGCACATACAAGTTAGAGCCTCAGAAACGATAATCAAAAGTAACACTAAATATTACAATTCATCTGTACAATCCAGAATCTTATGCACTTCCACTTATACAACTACACTTGAAGACAAGTCTTACTATTACAGTTGAAAACCTATCAGACTTACTCTGTAGTATTTCTCAGGAACTAAATCATCTCAGGGGGTAAATCTTCTACTCCTCTTCTGCTGGTGCGGAGTTAACCGACCAAATTCTTCTCTTTCTGAAAAGTTTTTATAAAGCAAGAATGAGCTACATAATGCTCAGCAAGTTTTCCATTTGGAGTTATAATATAATTTGTCTTAAAAAGATTTCAAAAATATGAGCACATATCTCATGATATCAAAATATACTCGACAATGTATATGTCCGAGTTTTTGAATAAAATACTCATACTCTGTATGAAGCTTTAAATACCAAATGAACCGTTAAGTTCTAGAATAAACATCCTTAATATAGCAAAATCTCTTGACATTATATATATCCGAAACCGGGATAAAACATACATACCTTGTATAAAGTTTAAAATAATAACCAATGAACAATTTTTAGTTCATAATAACAATAATAATCTTCGTATCTTAGCAAAATAGTATACACTATAGTTTTGCTAATCTTTTAGAAAGCTTCTCAACATATGCAGTTCAATATATTGCTACGGTAGTTGCTTTTTATCATACGCAAACTAAACCATCTTTCAATTTTCAAATGATTTAAATGCGCACTAAACATGTGCCATTATCTTTGAAATAATCTCGCAGTTCTAGATACTGCATAGAATCCATATCATCAATATCAAAGCAACACTATCGACAACCTGGCACTTAGGCCTAAGAAGCAGTGTTCGAGTATTTTTCCAAAGTGGAGGATGGGACTTGAAGAAAACATAAAATCTGACAGGGATTGACGATGATCAGTCGCCACATCCAAGTCCAATAATCCGCGGGTCTTCTCTACTAGTAGAAGGATAGAAACTACATCCGTAACTATCCTCGGGTGAAAACTACATCCATAATCACCCTCAATGAAAACTACATCCGTAATCATCCTTCGGCAACACCTGGGCCGGAATAAATGATGGACCGCCTGGCTTACGGCCGCTTACACATCCCGGGAATCGTTCGTCAACGATTCCCACACCTGCCAGAGTCCCCTTTTTCTTTCTTGTCAAAAATCATTTTGATTGAAAATTCGAGTAGTTGAAGTTCGACCTCAGTCGACCGATAATTCTTGAAAAACGTACAAGAAGCAAAACTTGACCGGGGGTTTTCGAAAATGTTTTGGGTTTTCGAGTTTGAAAACGCTAAAGGTATCTTGGATTAGTTTTGTCTTTAAAATAATGAGCAATAATTAATAAATGATATTTTGAGATTTAATATAAACAATTAATAAAATAATTATTTAATTAAAATAAGCTTTTAATCCAAGATAGATATTTTTGAGTATTTTTAACAACGTAAAAATAATAAATACTTAAGTATACGATACTTCCCGAATGACTCTTCGGGTTTTCGAAATTTAATCACGATACAATAATATACCGCTCCCCGGTCAATAGTATATTTGGACCGCTACGATCTCTATTGCTAGAGTCGTTGTCCGAAGAAAACACTTTCATTCTAAGTTCAATGGTGTACAAACACATATGCATAAATCTCAAACTTCAACATAATCTCGTAAAGCATAAGCATATAATACGTTTGGAAGCTATAAACATAACAGTGAAAATCCTTATATATACGTTTTGAAAAGTAAACTTGCATAGGTAGAATCAAGAATATAATATTTTGAAAATAAATGCTTAGGGTTGGAAAACTTGCCTTGGTGAGGTTGAGGTGGTCGGGCTCGCGAAGTAGGTCGACAATCTATACATATCCAATAGTCGCTCGTTAGTACATTAACATCATTACTTAAACATAGCATTTTAAGAATAAAAGCTACCTTAACGACTCCACAAATTAACCCACGAAACCCCCTACGTGTCCACATTACCTCACAATTATACTTGCTAATTAATCGGCTTGAAATAATTACTAAACTCGAACCATAATGACGTATTCTCAAAACTTAGCTAAACTAACCTCGTACATGGATTTTTCACTTGCGCGCATCACACTCAAACATTTTTGTAAAATTGAAAAATTCGAATTTTTATCCAAATCGTTTTGGGTTGTCTTTAATACTGTAAAATCTTGTTACCCTCAATTGTTCATAAGTTTATCATTATTTTAAAGGACTCAGAAGTGATTTAGAAATGGGTAAACCGTAGCAGTTTTCTGTCAGGAACACTTTCTAATAAATTGACCATATCTCCCAAACTATAAATCACCTCAACATGAATTTTATATGTATAGAAACTACAAAACAAGATCCTTCTGGATATGTGCAGTGGGTTTTAAGAAAACAAGATTTGGTGGTCCGAATTCCTTCCACAAGTCAGATCAGATTCCAAGTGGTCACAACAAGCACTTACACCACCTTAACTTACAAGATCTATCAACATACTTAACATCAACCATCAAAATCCATCAAGATTCTCATCTTTAACTTACATAAGACCATATACTCCAAGAACAAAGCTCACAACATAATATCATACATAACTCTTCATGATTTCATCATCTAAGGTCCAAAACACTTAGATCTACACTAACACTTACTAATCTCAAAATATAAACCATAATCTTGGCATGGCTAAGGGTGAAGAAGTTTTATACCTTTCTTGTATACTTAAACACACTAACAAGATCTTTAAGCCTTAAGGGAGCTTGATCTATGTTTATCATCTTCAAACTTGCAAAGGAATTCAAGAAACAAGTTAGATTTTCGGAATCAGCATTACCCTTCTTGAAAGAACTGGAAAAACGAAGGTCTTACCTTGCTTATCTGAACGAGACTTGTGAACAAGACTTGTAGATCATCTCAATACCTTTCTAAAAAGCTATAGAACACATTATTTGAGTGAGAAATGAAGGAGATATGGCAGTTTTAAGCTACTACCTCTGTTTTGGCCGAAAATAAAGAAAAGGAAGGGGGAGAGCTTTTGTTTGCTTTTGGAAAATGCTAAAGTGATAAAATGAGATTGTGTGTGTGGTTCTTATCAAGTAATGCAGCTGGTCTGTTTGTCAAAAGCTAGGATGATAGCTTGCTAGCTTGCTTTTCCATGTCTAGACTAGGTTGAATGCTTGGTGATCCACAATTTAAGGAACTATGTTGCTAACTAGTTGGTTGCATGGTTTCTTGTGCTAACTAGTTTGGTTGCTTGCTTTATTGACTTGGTTGATGGGTTTGACTAGCCAACTTGCATGGGTTTTCATGGAACTTGGTCATCTTAACTATTATTCCTTATTTAACGCTTAATTCTTCATTCCAAGTGCGATAAATCCTCGAAACATTTCGGGATGGAAATTTCCTTGAGTAAACTTCAATATTCCAAGTACCTCAATTTAATGTACATATTCCATGAAATTTCTAAATTATAACTTCCCCCGGCCTTGGCATAGTTTTCGTATTTCTCAATACCTCGTTAAATACACCCATTTGAAATAATGGGTTTTGTCGAAAACTAACGACTTTTACATACACTCATTTGCATCGTAAACACATAATATCAATTCGAAATCTCCATTTAATAATTTGTACATAGCGGTGTTGTAAAAAAAATTTCATCCACCCATAAAATCACTATTCATCCAAGTTTCAAATATTCACAAAAATTATGGTTATTACAGTCTCCCCTCCTTAAAAGGATTCCGTCCCGGAATCTAAAGAAAATAGTTGTGGGTACTATTCTAGCTTCACCCTCTCCAACTCTTAGGTTGACACTTCAATCCTTTCGTTCTCTCACCTTGCTTTCAGCAGCGCCCTAGTGTTGTTCCTCGATGCACGCTCTTTCCGACCTGTATTCCGTATCTGTTGTTCTATGAACGACAACTCCAGCTCTACTACTTATGCGTTTATATTCTATCGCATTCATAGTATTCGTGTTGAGTCTTCGTATCGTAGGCACGTGAAATATCTTGTGGTTGTAATTCATAATCTGAGATAATGTCAATACGTAAGATATTCTTCATATTTCTTGGCCTGATCATCACACATATGTCGCCTCCCTTCAGTCGCTACTGCTTGCTTTGGATACTGTATCCCCTTCTTCGTTCGTTGAACTAGCTCGGATCCCTATATCTTCTTTTTGTTGACTTCTTCGTAATGCAAGGAAAATCGAAACTTTCTTTTTGTAGTAAGCTTTGCTTGTGACGTCCTTATGCTCGCATGGTGACTATCATGATAACAAAATTCCTATTGTTGGTAAATGATTATCCTCGACTGCCCCGTGAAATTGAAGGCACGGCGCTTAACATGAATTCTATTATCTAGATAATTCTTTTGCTCTGTCCGTCAATCGCGGATCATAATAGTGCACACGTTCAATCTCATTGTTAAACACACTTGAAAGCCCTTCAGTATTCGAAGTTCAATCTTAGGTCTCTACCTGACACAATCGCTACGAAAGCTCCACGTTGCACCACCACCTTGTTCGTATATAAATCGATAATCTCCTAATCTCCTATATGGAAAGTCTCTCGTTGGTAAGTCAACTCGATTTGTCTAACAATTTACATCGCATAGTGTCATCGCTTGACTCGGTTTTTGGTGTCCCTATCATGAAATTCATTATAATACTCTCATCCGCGTTCAGGATTCTCTACATGCTAAAATAATCCACTGGGTCTCTATCATTCTGCTTTTGACATGTCAAGTTCATACTTAATAATTCACCGGTACCATTCTCCACATTCGATTGTCAAACATCCTCTTAACTCTCTATACATCTTTGTCCTTCCCCCTAACTTATTCCTCTTCCTCTACAATCATCCTTTATTGTATATACTCGATTCTCTTGGTCAATTTTGACTGAATTTTGATTACAAATAATCCCTTCCATAGGTATCGACCACCACATTGGCCTTTTCTGGGTAATAAAAAAAATTCCTTCATCATACTCCTTGTTCACTTCCACCTCCTTCTCTTCTTTATATTTAGTTTCTAATACGAAGATATACTTATGGCTCTTGTGGTAAAAATCTTAGCACTTTTTCTTATAAAGTTAATGTCTCAGTTTTCTACGTGAACACTATCACGGCTAATCCCAAATCACAATTAGTATATCTTATCCCGTACTCCTTACGTTGCTTAGACGCATAGACAATCATCCCTTTCTACTGCATCAACACACCTCCTAAACTCTAAAAAAATCATGAATCTCAAAGTCCCCTTTTTACCATCAAGTACAGCTAACAAGGAGGTTGTTGCTAACATCTCATTTCATTCTTAAAACTTTATTCATCAATCCATAGAGGTTTCTGACCCATTTGTCAATCCAAATGATACCACAAAATTTTATAATGTCTCTTATTAGTGCAAAGTGCCCTCTTTGGCACAGTACAGAGGTCGATCTTAGGTTAGTGAAATCCTCTCTTCAACCTTATCTTCTAAAGGTAACTACAAATTTTAACTGGTCAACAATTCCCTTATCACCGATGGAGTATCCATTCCCGATGGTATATGTAAGATGTCATACTACCACCCATATTTCACAATTGGTGCCAATCGGTATGAGGCTTGCATACTGCTGCGGTTCCTAATAAACTCTATTAGGTGGTAGTCTCAAAGGATCATTAAGATATATCCAAGCATCCATTTGCTACTAGGTGACTTTTAAACTTTATGTCTCTCTATGTGCATCCATCCCCTTAGGCTAAGTAAGCTTCACATTCTTGCCACAAAATTTCTTCCTTTCTCTACCAGCTCACTTCCATGTTAGTTTCCTCTAAGGGTTATGTCTTACATCGCAATCGATTTGCATTTGTTGACGCAGGAGAAGGCTCGGTAATTCCATAATCCGTTAATATACCATTCTAACAACGTTTAGTAAGAGTGTACTCTTAATTACCTCCTCATTTCTTATATCATTCCTTACAATCATATTAAAGGTCCACGTGATATGTCCCAACATGGTTTTCCTACTGTAAATAATTACTTGGCATACTGTTCTGGCTGCACCTCTATAACACTTGGTTTTTAATCTCGTATTGGTGCAACGGTTCACAATTGTACCTCCCGTTCACTTTAGAGTAATCACTTTTGAAAGGAATGGTTTCAAAATACCAATGTCATAAAAATTTCAATAAGAAATTCCACATTAGGAGTTTCAAGGTTATTAATGAGTCCTGAATGCCAGGAGTCTCACTGCTCAAAAGACAAAGGAGGGATAGATAGAACACAATAAGGTTTATTCTTCCATGCCCTTATAATTTTGTAAAATGCTGCCATGGAGAATGTTGCACGAGAGTAATGATTGTTGGATACAAATGTCATATAGACGGTCTTTATAAAATTCTTACATCGGGTGAATATTTCTCCTCTTGAATAATTAAGAGGAAATCATGAAGTCTTATTGATAAAATCCAATCAATAGAAGTAATTCTACTCCATGACAATTAAAGAATAAAATAGCTTATCGTTCAAGTAGTCAATGATTTCCAATGAATCTTCATTATATGATAAAAAAAATAGAATATTCAAGTGACATAAAGTCTGATAAGAAGATGGATAAGAATTCAAGTTGAGTGGGCGACCTTGCTAGGTCTCAATCAAATTATTCATTGAAACTTTCATCATAATAATTTACCGCATACAAAATGCATTGCGGAATTGCTGAATGAATTAATTTGGAAGATGGACCAGTGAAACAATAACTAGTCCTTTTCAAGAAATACTAGCAACTAGCTAGACAAAGTTCACTAGTTTGAGACATCACCACTAGCTAGGACAATTAGCTAGATGTTCTTCATAACGTCACAATTTTGACTAGCCGGAACAATCAACTAGTCATTCATATTAACACATCAACTAGCCAGTTTCAATTGGCTAGAACGGAATTTCAACATCGTAACCACTAAAGAAACTTTAGGCTATCCGGACAGCAAATTGAAATAAGAAGTTATTTAATTTGGATCGAAAAAGGAAAATAAAATGAAAAAAAAAAATCTGAATAAAATGTTCTTGGTATCGAAACAATCGATAACCTCTCATCAAATATTACTTGTCAGTGAAACGGTCCACCCAAGGGTGCCTCCATACACATACTTTATCAGATCCTACAATAGGTTTGAATTCAGAATACCAGTATCAAATGATATCCTTACTATGATTTCAAGGTACAATACACAATCTCATTTTGAATAGAATAACATAATTCACGAGGAATAGCTGGATTTTAGATCATCCCTGTTCTCAACAAGTTGTTAAATATTTATTAGATCAACTGAAGAGTGCAAGTAGGAAAGAAGCAATCAAATATCAATATTCGTTAAGGAATAATTGCTGATGAATTAAGAAAATATTTGTTGAACATTCATTGGATCATTGGAAAGAAAGGGTAAATAGGTCTGAGCAAAACAAGATAATCATCAACTTTGAATAGGATGTTAATGGATCAAATAAAATACTTTGGATAAGTCCTGGTTTAGAGAAAGTATATCACTGGTTGTTACCCCACCAGTTCAAAGTAGAAGGCTAGAAGGGTTACCTGATATAAACTAATCAAGGTAACATGGTTAATGAACAGTTTAAAAATGAACTAGTGCACCATCCAATAATTACCAAAATACCTCACTAACCATTCATAAATCTCGACATTACCATCCCGAGGATGATCCTATTTCCTTGTCCACGTAAGTTCAAGATACCGGCTAGAGTGCCTTTCTCAAAATCATATTAAGGTCACTTAATAGGTTGGGGGTCCGTAACTCTGCCCGTCACTCCCTCATAGCCACCCGGATTCATGCCTTTCACATCGAATCAACGTATCATAAAAGGCGGAGGTCTATCAATTGGTAGACCCTATCAATTGATAGTTGCATAACTTCGATAAAAGTCCTATCAAGAATCCAACTCACCAACTCGCTGGTATTCCCCTCCAGTAAGTTTCAAGATCATCGCATCGCTCGTTGCAACCATATTCAACTTTGCTGGAGTCATGTCATCAATTCCCCGTGCTTGTTCTTCGAGTTCAACCATCACGTCCGAAAGTTTGAATCGTACTTGACGTCGTCTAGCATGCTAGTCTTACGATAACGTTCTCGTATAACAAATGTATAATTCTCCATTGAGGGTAATGCAATCCATAATGGTACAGTAACCACGTTCTCCAATAAAACCGTTACTTGTCGAAAATCAAATCTTATAGCCAAAGTAAAGGCCTTTCATTATTCCAACTACTAGTACCCTTAATTATGTAAAGAAGTCTAAACTTCTCGATTCTTAAAATGTCGCCACCTTATGGTTAAACTGTGAAGAACTATAGGCAACCAAATTTATGCCAGCCAAGCCATCCAATCATATTTGCAATATCGCCTCTTCCTCAACTTCTCTTGAGGTTTCACTCTGCTTCCTATATCATTACATCTAATAAGTCAAGTACGACTCCCAACTCTCTACTCGTCATTCTGAAGGTCTCTAAGGATTATATCGATCCTAGTGTAATACCTCAAGTAATCATTCCACTCAACTTCACTCACCGGTACTTCTTCCGGTAATCCAATAATAACTTACTATGCTCTCTTACATCATTCTTCTACTTAGACATAACTCTCAACACTCTCATTTCTGAGTACTGTAACTTATCGCTCTGATACCATTTCTGTGACGCCCCCAAATCCGAGGTCAGAGATTCCGGTCGTCACATCACCATCCAACCATATCATACCTGTATTAACTTTACAACTCAACAATACATCCATCCAGACCTCAATCTTAAGCACATACAAGTTAGAGCCTCAGAAACGATAATCAAAAGTAACACTAAATATTACAATTCATCTGTACAATCCAGAATCTTACGCACTTCCACTTATACAACTACACTTGAAGACAAGTCTTACTATTACAGTTGAAAACCTATCAGACTTACTCTGTAGTATTTCTCAGGAACTAAATCATCTCAGGGGGTAAATCTTCTACTCCTCTTCTGCTGGTGCGGAGTTAACCGACCAAATTCTTCTCTTTCTGAAAAGTTTTTATAAAGCAAGAATGAGCTACATAATGCTCAGCAAGTTTTCCATTTGGAGTTATAATATAATTTGTCTTAAAAAGATTTCAAAAATATGAGCACATATCTCATGATATCAAAATATACTCGACAATGTATATGTCCGAGTTTTTGAATAAAATACTCATACTCTGTATGAAGCTTTAAATACCAAATGAACCGTTAAGTTCTAGAATAAACATCCTTAATATAGCAAAATCTCTTGACATTATATATATCCAAAACCGGGATAAAACATACATACCTTGTATAAAGTTTAAAATAATAACCAATGAACAATTTTTAGTTCATAATAACAATAATAATCTTCGTATCTTAGCAAAATAGTATACACTATAGTTTTGCTAATCTTTTAGAAAGCTTCTCAACATATGCAGTTCAATATATTGCTACGGTAGTTGCTTTTTATCATACGCAAACTAAACCATCTTTCAATTTTCAAATGATTTAAATGCGCACTAAACATGTGCCATTATCTTTGAAATAATCTCGCAGTTCTAGATACTGCATAGAATCCATATCATCAATATCAAAGCAACACTATCGACAACCTGGCACTTAGGCCTAAGAAGCAGTGTTCGAGTATTTTTCCAAAGTGGAGGATGGGACTTGAAGAAAACATAAAATCTGACAGGGATTGACGATGATCAGTCGCCACATCCAAGTCCAATAATCCGCGGGTCTTCTCTACTAGTAGAAGGATAGAAACTACATCCGTAACTATCCTCGGGTGAAAACTACATCCATAATCACCCTCAATGAAAACTACATCCGTAATCATCCTTCGGCAACACCTGGGCCGGAATAAATGATGGACCGCCTGGCTTACGGCCGCTTACACATCCCGGGAATCGTTCGTCAACGATTCCCACACCTGCCAGAGTCCCCTTTTTCTTTCTTGTCAAAAATCATTTTGATTGAAAATTCGAGTAGTTGAAGTTCGACCTCAGTCGACCGATAATTCTTGAAAAACGTACAAGAAGCAAAACTTGACCGGGGGTTTTCGAAAATGTTTTGGGTTTTCGAGTTTGAAAACGCTAAAGGTATCTTGGATTAGTTTTGTCTTTAAAATAATGAGCAATAATTAATAAATGATATTTTGAGATTTAATATAAACAATTAATAAAATAATTATTTAATTAAAATAAGCTTTTAATCCAAGATAGATATTTTTGAGTATTTTTAACAACGTAAAAATAATAAATACTTAAGTATACGATACTTCCCGAATGACTCTTCGGGTTTTCGAAATTTAATCACGATACAATAATATACCGCTCCCCGGTCAATAGTATATTTGGACCGCTACGATCTCTATTGCTAGAGTCGTTGTCCGAAGAAAACACTTTCATTCTAAGTTCAATGGTGTACAAACACATATGCATAAATCTCAAACTTCAACATAATCTCGTAAAGCATAAGCATATAATACGTTTGGAAGCTATAAACATAACAGTGAAAATCCTTATATATATACGTTTTGAAAAGTAAACTTGCATAGGTAGAATCAAGAATATAATATTTTGAAAATAAATGCTTAGGGTTGGAAAACTTGCCTTGGTGAGGTTGAGGTGGTCGGGCTCGCGAAGTAGGTCGACAATCTATACATATCCAATAGTCGCTCGTTAGTACATTAACATCATTACTTAAACATAGCATTTTAAGAATAAAAGCTACCTTAACGACTCCACAAATTAACCCACGAAACCCCCTACGTGTCCACATTACCTCACAATTATACTTGCTAATTAATCGGCTTGAAATAATTACTAAACTCGAACCATAATGACGTATTCTCAAAACTTAGCTAAACTAACCTCGTACATGGATTTTTCACTTGCGCGCATCACACTCAAACATTTTTGTAAAATTGAAAAATTCGAATTTTTATCCAAATCGTTTTGGGTTGTCTTTAATACTGTAAAATCTTGTTACCCTCAATTGTTCATAAGTTTATCATTATTTTAAAGGACTCAGAAGTGATTTAGAAATGGGTAAACCGTAGCAGTTTTCTGTCAGGAACACTTTCTAATAAATTGACCATATCTCCCAAACTATAAATCACCTCAACATGAATTTTATATGTATAGAAACTACAAAACAAGATCCTTCTGGATATGTGCAGTGGGTTTTAAGAAAACAAGATTTGGTGGTCCGAATTCCTTCCACAAGTCAGATCAGATTCCAAGTGGTCACAACAAGCACTTACACCACCTTAACTTACAAGATCTATCAACATACTTAACATCAACCATCAAAATCCATCAAGATTCTCATCTTTAACTTACATAAGACCATATACTCCAAGAACAAAGCTCACAACATAATATCATACATAACTCTTCATGATTTCATCATCTAAGGTCCAAAACACTTAGATCTACACTAACACTTACTAATCTCAAAATATAAACCATAATCTTGGCATGGCTAAGGGTGAAGAAGTTTTATACCTTTCTTGTATACTTAAACACACTAACAAGATCTTTAAGCCTTAAGGGAGCTTGATCTATGTTTATCATCTTCAAACTTGCAAAGGAATTCAAGAAACAAGTTAGATTTTCGGAATCAGCATTACCCTTCTTGAAAGAACTGGAAAAACGAAGGTCTTACCTTTCTTATCTGAACGAGACTTGTGAACAAGACTTGTAGATCATCTCAATACCTTTCTAAAAAGCTATAGAACACATTATTTGAGTGAGAAATGAAGGAGATATGGCAGTTTTAAGCTACTACCTCTGTTTTGGCCGAAAATAAAGAAAAGGAAGGGGGGGAGCTTTTGTTTGCTTTTGGAAAATGCTAAAGTGATAAAATGAGATTGTGTGTGTGGTTCTTATCAAGTAATGCAGCTGGTCTGTTTGTCAAAAGCTAGGATGATAGCTTGCTAGCTTGCTTTTCCATGTCTAGACTAGGTTGAATGCTTGGTGATCCACAATTTAAGGAACTATGTTGCTAACTAGTTGGTTGCATGGTTTCTTGTGCTAACTAGTTTGGTTGCTTGCTTTATTGACTTGGTTGATGGGTTTGACTAGCCAACTTGCATGGGTTTTCATGGAACTTGGTCATCTTAACTATTATTCCTTATTTAACGCTTAATTCTTCATTCTAAGTGCGATAAATCCTCGAAACATTTCGGGATGGAAATTTCCTTGAGTAAACTTCAATATTCCAAGTACCTCAATTTAATGTACATATTCCATGAAATTTCTAAATTATAACTTCCCCCGGCCTTGGCATAGTTTTCGTATTTCTCAATACCTCGTTAAATACACCCATTTGAAATAATGGGTTTTGTCGAAAACTAACGACTTTTACATACACTCATTTGCATCGTAAACACATAATATCAATTCGAAATCTCCATTTAATAATTTGTACATAGCGGTGTTGTAAAAAAAATTTCATCCACCCATAAAATCACTATTCATCCAAGTTTCAAATATTCACAAAAATTATGGTTATTACAGCAAACATGTTTGCTCTTGGGGTCTTCTTTAGCCTTGGCAGGATTAGGCTTCTCACCACCCTTCTTCTTCTTGGGAAAAGTCCTCTTCCGTTTCTTGGAAGTAGAGCCTTCACCAATAAGAAGAACAGAACTCTTCTTAGAAGGAAAGTTCGACTCAGCAGTTTTCAACATGTTATGAAGTTCAGCCAAGCTAACATTCATTTTATTCATGTGAAAGTTCACAACAAACTGCGAGAATGAATCTGGAAGCGATTGCAAGACCAAGTCTTGATATAACTCCCCATTCATGATAAAACCAAGTTACCCCAAACGTTCAATCAAATTGATCATCTTGAGCACATGGTCATTCACAGATGTACCCTCTGCCATCTTACAACGGAACAACTCTTTTGATATCTCATATCGAGCTGTCCTCCCCTCTACATCATACAACTCTTGTAGGTGTATAAGTATAGTGTAAGCATCCATTTTCTCATGTTGCCTCTGAAACTCAGGGTTCATAGATGCCAACATTACACATTGGCCAACATTTACATCATCTATCCAAGTCTGATAGACTTGATGCTCATCATATGGTGCATCATCAACAGGGGTTTTAGGTAATGGTGAGTCTAGCACATAATCCAACTTCTCTGATTTGAGAACAATTCTCAAGTTTCGAAGCCAATCAGCAAAGTTGGGACCAGTTAACTTGTTAGCATCAAGAATGCTACGGAGTGATAGTGTAGAAGACATGATAGATAGTAAATCTGTAAATGATAAACACATAACAACACTCAGCAAATATTCAAATTTCATTTTAAAATACTATATGAATCGGGTCTTTATTCATAAGTGGCTCCCACTAGTTTATCTAATTTATACAACCCTCAATATGTATAACTGAGCATTCATAATGCTAGTGAGAATAGGGATCCTACTTTCCATCACATAACCCCGGCTGTGGCACGAAACGCCATGTGATGTTCCATAGGCAGACAACTCTTATCAATTACATCTCATGTTATTCCCTAATAAAACTTTAGCCTCTTGAATAATTGAGTCACGGCTGTGGCACGACAAACTCAATATTCTAAGTCAAGTCAAACCCAACATCTCGTACAATTGAATCAATCTCCAACAGCCCACGGCTGTAGCACGTAACGACCATTAGATTCTAATTCATTTTACACATCTCTATGTAATAGACAAGTATTTCTAATTTCGAAATCAAAGCCTTCGGCTGTAGCACGAAACGACAATGATTTAAAAATAAAAACTACTTTCTACCATGTTGGAAGCTATGACCGACACAAGCCCGTTGTGTCTTTGACCATTTATTAACTTGATATTTAAAAGAAGGGTTTTAATCATATTAAGGTTATGAAACATTTTCGTTATAACCTAGATGTCTAACATGCTTAGTACGTTTAAGGAATCAGCATAAATCTAACATCTCATGTTCAACCTAGACATATATCATCTATATATTCATTCAATAAAACATATGTAGGCATGTTAGATCATGTATTACTGTTTTAAACTTATGTATGGATCATTGGTTGTGTTTAAAAGTCGTTAAACAGTCAAAACTGGTCTTAAAAACACTTCCGGAAGCTATAATCATTTCAAAATTATTTTTTATAAAATATTTGACCCCTTCATTAGAACCGTCTCGTCAATACGAATCCAACGATATATTGCACGCCACAAACGGAGTCTCCAAGCTCCCAGAAAAGGACAGAGAATAAAACATCACTTCTGTCACGCATTACCAGATTGCGTTACACATTTAAAACAACTTTAAACCAGTAACGCATTCCGAATATACGTTTCACTACTATAACGCATTCAACCGATGCGTTACAGGCGTATCCCTGCTACTGACGTCAGCACGACGTCAGAGATGACGTCATCCAACAGTGACTGCGCATGGCTTTCACGCGCGGCGCGTGTCTCCCTGGTGCGTGTCTCTCATGCGCGTGTTCCAATCGCACACTTCTCCTTTTCTTTGAGCAGTCGTGTGTTGTAATCATTTGCGCCCCATTAATAATTTCAACCGGTTGGGCCTTTATTATTATAAGCCCACTACTGATTAAAAGATAACAGCCCACTTTATATTTTATATATATTATTTAATAACAGATTATAATTATTAATTTTAAACTTCTTTAAAAATTCATAATTAATAATCTGTTCATTCAAAAAAAATATAATAAAAATATCCTGATTCTCTACAACACTTGTAGAATCTAAATCCAGAGTCATTTTATTTTAAAATTTTAATTTCGAATTAATTCATAATTAATTTGATTATAGCTTCCATGAACTTTAAAAATTCATAATAAATCCATACAAGCTCTAAAAATTCTCAATTTTTTTCTGTGATCTATATGCATCAAACCTAGGCTCTGATACCATTGAAGGAATTTCTGCACATGCGGAAGTATTTATAACATTTATTTTCATAGAAATCCTAATTAATCATGAATATATTTCAAGAAAATAAGAAAATTACCTTGAATGCTTTCCGGCAACAGCTATGAACTTGTTCTTAAATCCCAGCAATCAATCCTCAATGTGTGGAGTGCTCTAACAGTATACACCAAGAGAATTAAATGAAGAACAGAAAATGAGAGATTTGGCTAATTCTTGATTTTGCAAGATTCTCTTAATCTTTGCAAATGTTTTTGTACGTATTAGTTTTCTTCCAAGCTTCCTTCTTATAGCAAAAACCCAGCTGAGTTTTTTGGCAAAACAAAGTGCTTGTAATGATTAGCTTTTAATTAATTAATCTTTATTAATTAATCCTTTAATGATTAAACACCTTTTAATCATTAATTCAATTTTAAACTCTTTAAAATTAATTCTCTCTATATATTTAATTTCTCAAATTAAATATATATAATTTATAATATTAAGAACTCCTTCTTAATATATATTTATATATTTATAAATAATTAAATCATATTTAATTAATTATAAATTTATTTATTTATTTATTTCTTAAATAAATAATCATTAGCCAATATAAATAATTTCCTTCATCTTCAAACTTAATCTCTTTTATGGTGTGACCCTTTAGGTTCATAATTATGTCGGTAGTAGAAATAAATAATAATAAACTATTTATTATTATTTATACGAATTACAATTAATTCGTTAAAAAATAATTATCGTTATAATTAAATTCATTCTACATCGTGAGTGATACTTTTGAAGGTATATCGCGACTATCCGAATAATATGAATCCATCGCTAGGAATATAGAACCTATTCAGTGAATGGTTACCGTACAATAAATTCCTTCTTCCCTAACAATATCCCGATTAAATACAAGGCATAGATCTCGTGTCAAGCCTATCTAATTTAATCATATGATTTCTTATTTCCTTATGTATAGTTCATGTTAATGCAAATTAGAAAACACTTTCTAATTTCATTCACTCTGGCCAGAGATTCCTGAACTACCATATTAAGAATAACATAGGATATTCACTTCCTTTACTGGAAGGGGTAGATCCTTTATCGATCGTTAACTATCTCCATATATAAATTCCAATGCCCAGAATAGAACTTATTAATTGTCCTTGAGACTAAGGACTAAACCAAAGCATTGTTCATTATATACAAGATGACTCTAACAATCTCAAGTCTAAGGATACTTGTACAACCATCACTATATGAACAATTACTGACACGTGAGTAAACTCTATTAATTGTTCAAGTGATCGAGTCATGTTCAGTGAACTCATTCCCCAATGAGCACCTACATACTAACTATAGTGTCACCACACAAATACCTATGAGAACAGACATCCTTCGTGGGAAGCAAGTATAGTATGTACCGATCTTTACGGATTGACTAACTCCCAATTAGTTATCCTATGATCATGAACAATTTAAGTTTAGTGTTATCATCTTCTAGATCTCACTATTATAATCTCATTATAATTTTAGAAGCTTTACTCTAAACTATGAAACATCTTATTTAATACATTCTCATATTACACACTTGTATAATTGTAGAAGGGGGGGGGGTTGAATACAATTCTTGATATTTATAAATTTCTGATAAGAATCACATAAATCTATAAGGAGATAATTGCTGAATGAGAAATGATTCACAAACACATAAAAAATCAGGTGGTTAAAACAAACAAGTCTTTTATTAATATAAACAAAATCAAATAAGATTACATGAAAATTCTTCCTAACTCATCATACATAATTGGATTTAGGACAAAACCTTTCAGCTTATACAATAGATATCTCCATTATTTCACTCTTTTATCTTCCATATCTTCATCTTTTCAATTTTAGCATTGATATTCCTCTGATATATGGAATATTTATTATGCTATCGCTTTATTTTTAAGCCATATCGACGATATTTTGCCAACTTACATTATCATCATCATCATTATTTGATGATAACTCGTTTGAACCGAAACATACTCCGTAAGAGCATTAGTATACACTCTAATGTCAAAAATGTAGTTGTACATGGCATTGATCTTGACACACTCAGTCATTATGTATTTAAATATCACATGGGTCGAGATTATTTAAGTCAATTTATTAGTACATGTAATGATGTATTTATTAATTATGTGATGAAAATAAGGAAATTACTTCTTGGGATATTACGATTTGTACCTATGTTCCTCAGGGTTCTAGTAGAAATTACAAATGTAATTTTGGGATGGAGAATGATAGTATGATGGTTAATAAATTGTGATGTTGATTCAGTTAATCACTAGGTCGGTGGAAGGAGTTCTTTGATTGCACTATATAATCTAGATCTGTGGAAATGAAGATGAACCAACGGAGATCACAAACATTTGGATACCTTAGCAAAGGGAGGGAGAAGAGGATTCTTGACCCAAGTTACAACTATAATCATGACACAATGCAAGATTTTGGAACAATTTTCGAACGTAGTTTCAATTATAATACTAAAGGAACAGTTGTAGTATAAGAATGAGTATGATATATTCTTGGCAGCAAAAGAATCCAAACTATGATATGTAAATTTACAGGATGATAAATTGTAATTTAATATGTGAATGTTTAGTATTATTGTCATTTGATATTTCAATATACACATAAATGGTAGAGTTTTGGAATTTGTATGGAATTTTATTTATTTATTATAATTTATTTTAAATAAATGAATTTTTTTCTATTTTTGGGGAAAAAATTAAAATATGATGTGTAAATAATAATAGACACAGGATAATTATTGGATATTTGAATATTTTTACCTTAATAAATGATTGATGATGAAAATTACGTAGTAAAGACTATCGGTCTAGACCAATAATATAAGTCAATTTCAAATTTAGGATGTTGAAGATAACATATTAATTTTTTTTTTGTCGATCTATGAATCTGTACAAATCTATACAAGTTGAGACTAGAAATACTCGTGCCACCTATGATTAATTCACAACATGATCATGAAAAATGATGGATATAACATTAAAATGTTTTACCATTCAAATATCTTTTAAAAAACATAAATTATAATGATATTTTATTAACAATTCTTAATTTGAATGGCGTTGGACAAAAAAACTTGAGCAATTTACTTGAACAATTTACTTAAAAAAATTAACCTATAATATCTATCTATACTATTATATTAAAGCCGAAAAATTGAAAGTTTTGGTTTTCTCCTAAGTTTTGTTTTTCACTCTAATTATTTAATTTTAAATTATTTATAATATAAAACAAATCAAATGAATTCCGTTAAACCAATATAGAGTAGTATTTTATATTTACACCTTTACTAATACAGCTAAACTTAAAACCTCCGTTGCCTTACAGAACTCTATTCTTCTAAACCTCATCTGCGCAATCTTCATCAATTCAATACACAATCTTCTTCATCTTTTCTCTTTTTTTTCAACACCACATATCAAACATAAAAACTTTTCACATAGCCGTTAGATCTAATAATAAGGAATATTCTTTATTTAAATCCCTCTTCCAAAGATCAAGGTTCAAATCTCATCAACAACAAATTTATATTAAGATTTTATATTATTAATTCTAATCAATACATATCATTTATTAAACTATTATTATTACTAATAAATTCGTAATAAATTATTCTCTATTTTATTTAATTATATAATTTTAAAAATATTTAAAAGTAACCCGTGCTTCGCACGGGTGCTATTATATTAAAGCCGAAATATTGAAAGTTTTGGTTTTCTCCTAAGTTTTGGTTTTCACTCTAATTATTTAATTTTAAATTATTTATAATATAAAACAAATCAAATAAATTCCGTTATTGTCTTTAATCCTAAATACAAAGTAGTATTTTATATTTACACCATTACTAATCTATACTATCTATACTTCTATACTATTATATTAAAGCCGAAACATTGAAAGTTTTGGTTTTCTCCTAAGTTTTGGTTTTCACTCTAATTATTTAATTTAAAATTATTTATAATATAAAACAAATCAAATAAATTCCGTTATTGTCTTTAATCCTAAATGCATAGTAGTATTTTATATTTACACCATTACTAATACAACTAAACTTAAAACCTCCGTTCCTTACAAAACTCTATTCTTCTAAACCTCATCTGCGCAATCTTCATTAATTCAATACACAAATATTATAATAAGCAAAAGGGGTATAATTTGTAGTTGGTTACCCCTTTTTTGGTTTATCCCATTTTTGGTTATCCCTCATTTATCACCGTTAGATCAGCAACTCAAATAGATCATGACCGTTAGATATAACAATACTAAAAGTTGTTATATGCAGAGGTTCAAGATTCGATTCCCCGCAATAACATATTAATTTATATTTAATACTAAAAATTATTATATATAAAGATGTAAGGTTCGAATCAATAACATATTTAAATTAATATTTATAATATTATATTATAAATAAATTATAAAAAAGTAAAAGTAACCCGTGCTTTGCACGGACTATAAGCTAGTAAAAATTTAAACCAAGTATATAATATAATTTTAGCATTGAGAAACTGATCTAATAAGAAAGATTTTTTCATACATTCACATCATTTTTATAATTTGTACCGTTGTTCATTTACATCAAAAAAAGAAATTCATATATTTCACATAAGTTTTTAAGCTGAATAACATGAGATACCTTGCACACTCAAGTTCTAGTACATCTATACTACATACTTTCATAAAAACAAAAAAAACTTTTTCAACCAACAAAAAAAAAGGTCATAAATCTGTATACTTTTATGTTTATATGCTGCACAGCTGTAAAACCGCGTGGCTATGTGGTCCGATCCGACCCAAAATCCTTAATGGGCGTTATGGTAACGCCGTTGTTACAAATAAAAAAAATAAACTATTCAATAAAATAAAAAAATTAGCAATTTTATAGTTTACGGTTTGTAGTCTTATGAAACAAACGTGGGGAAGATTGACTCAACCTCGATGATTATTATTGGTTAACCAGATAACTTATACAAGTACTTACATACAACTATATTAATCATTGTATCTATACATTGTTTTGTCTGTTTTTTTGTATGTTCTGTCAGATGATCAACATAACTGCACTTCTTTAAGGTGATTCATCCTTCACTTCTCCATACCCTTGTAATATTTTTGTGTGTATGTATGATAGATACACTTTGTAGTCTATGATTTGATGAATGTTTCTTGATAAAGTTGAGTGCTTTGTGTTCTTGAATCTTGATAAAGTGATGGGTCAACTTTTGTTTTGACTTCTTGATTTTGATTAATTTGTATTTTGTATGTTTAATGAATTAAAGGGTAAGTTTTTATTTTTTTTTGTAGGATTTTATTGTTTTTTTGGGTATGTATGTTGTGTTCTTGAAGCATGATTAAGCCTTGAAATTGCACAATTTCGAAAGCAAAGCTAGAAAAGGACTTGCAACTTTTTTATTGCAAAGATAGTTTTTTTTTTTGAAGTTGAAGCAAAGCAATAAAGTGATACTAGATATGTTAGGTAATAACCCTAGTGGAATTTTCAAGCATAACTTACCAAAATTCCCAAGAATTATACAAGTCATTTGTAATTGGATGCTGAAAGAAAATACCCGTGTCTGGTAAGTTATTGAATTGAAAGATCATGCCATGTTCATTTAGGTAGGTATTGAAATTACTTCGCGTTGTGCTTTTGAATTTTGGCTGGATGATGCTAATTATTGTCAAGCACAAGAGTTTAGTTAGGTAAGTTGAAGATTGTGGATATAATAAATCCCATGGTGTTACTATTTGAGTATGTTTTTGTTTTGGGTTGACGATTGAAATTTGGATTTATTATGTGATATACATGTATATCTGTTCCTATTTATGTTCATGATTATTATTGTTTAGCTAACTGAATTTATACAGAAAATAATCTGTTGATGGTTGCGGTATGATGCACTGATCTTAAAGAGCTTATTAGTCATGAGTTCCACTAGAAGTTGGTTTCAAAAGTTTCGGCATAGAGAGAAGAACAAGGTCAAATCTGGGACTCCTACGAAAAGAGAAATTGAGGAGACAACAAATTTCCCTGCGGAGGATGAGGCACCTTCCAGTGCTACACAACAGAAAGTAGCTGCTGCAAAGGAGTACATAGAGAACCATTACAAAGCTCAAATGCAGTGTTTGCAAGATAGAAAAGAGAGGTCAGCTCAGACAACTGCTTTCAATTCAGAATATTAGTCATAACTGAGAATATTGTTATATATAAATAAGATAATTTCAAATGGTCTCACCAAAATCAGGCGCTGGGTCTTGGAGAGGAAACTGGCAGATGGTGATGTTCCTGCAGAAGAGCAAATGAATCTTTTAAACTTTTTAGAAAAAAAGGAGACAGAATATATGCGTATTCAAAGACATAAGATGGGTGTTGATGACTTTGATCTTCTAACTATAATAGGAAGGGGTGCGTTTGGGGAGGTAATACTCAGAGTTTCTCTTGTGTGCATATCTGTTTGTTTTGGCCAAACAGCATATGTTCTGTATCTCTCGTTGAATAGATTTTTGTTACTTTACTGCTATAATGTTTTCTGTAGTTTGCTCATGCAACTTTGTTTAAAGACTAAGGTGCCTGCATGTCATTGGCTTTTCTTAGTGTAACCTGTCGTGGATTATTAGAAGTGAACTGCTTTTCTGTTATGTGATGCAGTACACCCTATAGTATAGGTAGTTGTAGATTAAAATGCCAGCTATGAGCCTAATAGCACAATCTTAGTTATATTACTTTCTTCGCCTCCCTGGTGTCAAAACAATCAAGAGTTGAGATCTAATTACTATATGATATTGTATGCTATTGCTCTGGCTGTTCTGTTGCTATTGAACTTAGCTACTTATGTTCTGATCATGCAAACATGTTTTGCAACATTATATCGTGATATTATTACACATACCTTGAAACAAACTAAAGAGTAATAAAGACATATATTGTCACCCTATTTAAAGAACAGTTAGGTGCCATATTTGTCCATTTTCAGGCTGATATTATCTTTGCATTCCCATATCCAGTTTCGTGAATCAGTAATTGTGAAACAATGGTAGGTTTTATGTATTCAATTATGTTAATGTGCAGGTCAGAATATGTAGAGAAAAAAGTACCGGGCATGTATATGCCATGAAGAAGCTCAAAAAGTCTGAAATGCTACGTAGAGGACAGGTACTCTTTTTAATTGAATTCCTTTCACCTCCTATTTTCTAACATTCCGATTTATGTATTGACTTCTAAAGGGGCTGTTGCAAAGTAATCTTATCAGTTCAGTGTGTTATAATGATTTCTAACTTTATGAGGCATTATAGCTATCTTTTAGAAATTAGAATCATACATGGCTAATCACATTGCTCTTTTCATCATCTCTCCCTAATTGTCACCAATTACAATAATTATTTTATATGTGAAAATGGTAAATTTAATAACAGAAGTATGCTGATGATTTAGGTGGAACATGTCAAAGCAGAAAGAAATCTCTTGGCCGAGGTTGATAGTGGCTGCATTGTTAAGTTATACTGCTCCTTCCAGGATGAAGAGTTTTTGTATCTTATAATGGAGTATCTTCCCGGCGGTGACATGATGACCTTACTGATGCGAAAGGATACCTTGACAGAGGACGAAGCTAGGTTTTATGTTGGGCAAACTGTCCTTGCCATTGAGTCAATTCACAAGCATAACTATATCCACAGGTCTTGCATTCATTTTTTATATTACTTTAGTATACCTCGTAATTGTATCAACTAGGTTACCATGTAGCAGGTAAAACATGGATGGAGTTATTTATGTACACAACTAGTATTCAGGTTTTCTTTCCCCAGATTAAACCTTAAAAGATGATTTGTTGGGTATCATTTTATTCTATTTGTTATTCAGTTGGGTCAAATACTAAAATAGTAAACTATGGTACTAGTTTTAACAGGTATCTTTATGCACGTCAAATGGCTTATCTTTAGTTCTAATGAATTTGCTGGTTCATGAAGATTTTTCTCCATGTACAGTTAATCATATGCTATTATTAACATCTGCAAGTCATTTCAGTCTTTTTTGTGTATTATGAAATCTGTTATATTTTTTAAGTCATTGTCTCTATATCTGCTGGATGCTGTTTGAGCAGAGACCCTACTTGATCTTGGCGCACACTTGAATTTAAATTGGAGTGTTTTGTTTATTAGAACATACTATTAGCAAAGAAACCATTTATCAGACCGAGGTGATGTAGATGCTTGTGGTACAATAATTCTTATTTTTGAACTTGCATGCAGCACCTTGTTTTAGGTTTTTAAGTTCTTAGCATCGATGGTACATATGGGAACGAGGTCGAGTTCATTTAGCTTAACTAAAGAGCGGGCATAGCCATTCATTGCAGCCAGGATTTAGTATCCTTTTTCTAGGACCAGGAGAAACAGACCCAGTCTCAAATTGTAAAAGTTTTTGTGGAGGTTATGTAGTCCTTTACAGTGTGCTCCCCAAGGTTTTACGGTAAAGAAGAGAAGAAGAAGGAAGAGAAATAAAAAGAAACTTTTAAATTTTCTCCTACGTGCTCGGTGCTCCTTAGTTTTTCTAGGAGAGAAAAGAAAGTAGCTCTATAGAGCAGCAGGAACTTCCCTTTATGATCACTAGTTCCAAAATTCTATACTTAGATTATCTACCCCTCATGGTCACCAGTTCCAAAACTCTATACTTAAGTTATTGAAATCTCTACCTATATTTAGTAGATTAATACAAGTGTTGTCATCATTTTACTATCATCCTCCATTCTTAGATACATACCTCAGAATTCGACTTAAAATTGTATATTTTGATCAGGGATATCAAGCCTGACAATCTCCTCCTTGATCGAAATGGTCATATGAAGCTTTCAGACTTTGGGTTGTGTAAACCTCTAGACCGTAGTAATTTTCCAGATCTTATCGAGAACGATAACGGAGAGGGAAGAAATTCTACAACTTTGCCAGGAGGCGGTCAGTATAATAATAATCAAAGCAGCACACCAAAGCGGTCACAGCAGGAACAATTGCTACACTGGAAAAATAACAGAAGAATGTTGGTATGTTTTCTTTGGCTAATGATAAAGTAATCATAATTTTTCAAACTTGATTCGGATTTTACTTGGTGAAGGCATGCCATAAGTAAAATTACACACTGCACGTGATTGGTTGCAAAATCGGTATTTCTGGTAGATTTTAAATTAAATAGACTGATGTTATCAATTATGGCTGTTGCTTCTGACGTTCTTATTTTTGGTATCCTGGTATCTTTTCAAGCTTCTGTCTTATTGTTGATAAGTTTTGCATTCTTGCTTGTTGGCTTTTTAAGTTGGATGTTGGTTGTAGTTCTTGTGCATGTTGCTTATAATATTAAAGTAATAATCTGTATTTTCTTGTTTACAACTCAACCTAATTCAACACCTGTATCCAAGCGATGTAGTTGTCATTCATATGACAAAGTAATACTATTTTTTTACTTCAAACTAACTGGAAATAGACATTGCTGCTTCTTGCCAAGGAATCTTCTAATTATATCCTATTATATCATAAGAGTAAGAGTAATAATATAGAAGTACTACCGTAGGTCAAGAGTTCGATTCTCATAAACTACATATTAAAGATAGTATTTATATAATTTAAATTCTAATCATACATGATAAGCTGACCTTCCTAAACTAATGCAAACGGATCGGACTCTACCGAGTCCAAAAAATATCTTCTACAAGTTTGTTGAGCGAGTGACTTTTATGTAATGTTTTAAAATCCAAGGCCACATGAAAGTATACAATGTAGAGGTTAAATCTATACCTTATTAATTTAAAATATGAGATTTTGCATTACTGTTTAATTAAGAAATTATATTTTATTACATAATGGGAATAAGATGGACGATCCGAATTACTATTTGAGGTCAAAGGTTCACAAAAATTTTAAAATTTTAATAAAAAATCTAAATTTAAATCTCATCATGTATAGATATTAATATCTCATACATATAATCTTAGCTCCATAAATAATAGCAAAGATTTATGATTTGCCTTTTATTGACATCGTATTAAAACTAATACCTATATCATTATATCCTTATATCCTTATATCCTTATATATAATTATATCCTTATCCTTATATATAATGAGTGTAAGAGAATCTTATCCATAATTTTGGTCTCTTAATTTTGAATTCTGTACCGCCAAAATAACCGTCAAATCTAATATTTTTGAAAATAGAAGATCAATATCATATCATATCATATTAAAGGAAAATTATAATCTAAAATGGATATAATTAAAAAAAAGGTTGTATTAGAAATAAATTTTAAAAAGAAAATTATAGTCTAAAAAGGATATAATTAAAAAAAGTTGTATTATAATTGAATTTTATTTATTTATATTAAAAAAAATCATATTTACTATTTGGGCTCAATCTTGAGATCTAGAAATCATATTTGGATGGGTTTACAGCCCACACGAAGCTCATAAAATTATTTTTAATTTAGTGATGATTTAGCAATTATTATCCAAATGGAGACGCTCTCAAGGGAAGCCATAATTACGAATTTTACATTAATCCTATTTAATGCAGAAGACCTACATTGATAATCCTATTTAATGTAGAAAATCTAATTATCTATGATTTAAATTATTGACATGCACTTTTTTTATTTCAGTATGAATACAATTTTTAGTTTATATATTAAAATATAAAAAAAATATGCTAGATCCAACGATTTTCATCTATTTATTTTAAGATCTAACAGTTCTTATTTATTTTGTCGTACTGAAAACCAGACTACCGATTACCAAAATTTTAGACAAAATCCTCTTACACTTATTATTAAATTTGTATTTGGTTGTTAGTATAACTATCTTCAAATAATAATAAGGTTATTTTGATAATCAAAACGAAATATAAGTAGATTTCCTAAATCGAATAGAATTTTCAACGTAAAAAATCATCAGTTTCTTCTTTCTTTTGTTTCTGCGTAGTTGTAATTGAAAAATAATTGTTAAACCATCACTAAATTAAAGATTATTTTATTAATTTCACGTGGGCTGTAAAACCGTCCAAATCAAATTTTAAGAATTTAAGATAGAACACAAATAGTAAATTGAACGTGTAAAATCTTACATACATCAATTTTTTAACAATTTGATAGGTAAACTAATAACATATAAATATTTTAAAAAATTATTATAGTTATGGATATTAAGAAAAGGAGCCGTAAGCTAGTACAATGATAAGTACATCTTAAATAAGATGGTGAAACTTTCCTGCAAATTGATAATGATAAATGACACGTTTGGGCTGCTTTCTGTAACGTTATGCAAGTGCGTGGAAGTTCAAACACGCGATTTTATCTTATAAAGTACAAGCTCTAAAATAATTTATAACTTCAGTGCTTAAGTGACTCCGCAATTGCTGACTTCATTATAATTTTTTTAATTTGAGATGAAAACTTATTGTAGTACTATATTATTTTCAAGTTCGTTGTATTATCACAATATTACATTGTATACAGGCGTATTCAACAGTTGGAACTCCCGACTATATTGCCCCGGAAGTGCTATTGAAGAAAGGATATGGAATGGAATGTGACTGGTCAGTCAAAGACCTCTTAATTTGTGTCTTCATTTGGTTACTATCTTTTACAAATTTATTATTAAAAAATTTTTAGGTGGTCTCTTGGGGCAATTATGTATGAGATGCTTGTGGGATACCCACCTTTTTATTCTGAAGAACCTATGTCTACTTGTAGAAAGGTTAGTGCTGATTCTGCTTCGTGGTTGAATTTTGCAGATTCTGGTTATATTGAAGTATGGCATGTTTGTCTAGAGGTTTATATGTATTTTCTGATCTTGATCCAACAATTCTTGCGATTTGGTGTTGCAGAAAAATAAATTAGAAACAAAGTAGGCATCGCACCTTTGACTTGTGTATAAATTTTATTGGCTGTTTGTATAAAAAGAAAAAGTGATTTAAAACTGATTTATAAGTAGAATTCCAAGTAGAAAAATAGATACTTATTTTGAATCTGTAAATAAGTTTTAGTATTTTTTTTATATCTTAGAAGTTGACACGAATAAAATTTCACCTGCATATTAGTCAGAGGTGTAATCTTTTGACTTACATTGCTTTCCAATGTGCCATTCGTATATACCCATATATACCTATTGATTACCACTGTGCCACCCTTACAGTATGCTTGCTTTACTGTTTTTTCTTATAGAGCCTCTTTTTCCTACTACTCCTGTACTTATTAATAAACGAGTCCAGTTATCGAACTCCTGGCAGCAGTTGATCCAGCTTTTTCTCTTTATAAATCTAGTTTCCTTCATATCTGTTTTTGAATATTTATTCTTAGTTGAAGTATGCAGCTAGAATCTGATTTTTTTGTTCTTTCTTTACTGATTAGCCAGTTTCTACAATACAGATTGTGAACTGGAGAACTCACTTGAAATTTCCTGAAGAAGTCAGGCTGTCATTTGAAGCCAGGGATCTCATTACCAGACTTCTCTGTAATGTTAATCACAGGCTTGGTACTAGAGGGGCATATGAAATAAAGGTAAGGAAAGTGAGCTGCAATAACTGTTTTAAGTCCTTGGCATCCTAATCTTCAAGTTAGATTACACATATCAGGCACACCCATGGTTTAAAGGTACCAATTGGGATGAGTTATATCAGATGGAAGCTGCATTTCTGCCAGAGGTTAACAACGAACTAGATACCCAGAACTTCGAGAAGTTTGAAGAGGTAAGAAATAATTGTGTTGCAATTTACAAAGTTATTTATAGCATTAATAAAAGAAACATCTTTTTATTATAAAAAGGTTATCCTCCTTCTGAATCCCCCAGTGTATACACAGGTTTCTAAGATTTGCTCAAAAGTAGGAAGTAAGATTATATGATTTTGCTTTTCAATTTCTGCGTGACAAGAACCAAGCTTAAGGAAATGAATTATAATTTCAAAATTGCTATTTGATTCAAATTTAACCCACAGATAATGAGTGTATGCCGATGTAAGTGATCATCTCAAGTTTGGAATCTCATTTACGTCCTTCGGATAATGATAATGGTCTTGGTTTTTACTCTTATAATGCATGCATGGCTTTTCTAATTGCTAACTAGAATACAATTCTTACTGCAATTTATTTTAAATTGCCTTGCATATAATTTAACCTTAAAGAAGTGATAACTCTGGATTATGTTTTAAAAGACACCACGTTATCCGTTGAAATATTAATAGAACAAATACCTGTACTGTTTGAAAAATAGACGTGCATCTAGGTGTTAGGGGGAGGACTTAGTAGGATCTTATTAACACTCCTCACTTTAAAGCCCATTTTTGGGCCGAGAATGGATCACTTGGCATCCATCTTTGGGGCAATAATTAGCCTAATGTCAAATTTAAATGATTGAGAATACTAAAGGTAGGAGAGAGTCGAACTCTGGACCCTCTCCCAACCTGTGCTTTGATACCATGTAAAGTTACGGTGTTAGGAGGATGACTTAATATGATCTTGTAGTATATCTTAACAGTATAAAGACACCTAAATTAGAATTCATCAATCATTAGAAGAACTGTCACTTGACCTTGATGTCATTTTTCGGTATCATGTATATGTAAAGAACATCAAAAGTTAGAGAAAAAGTTTTGACTTGTAATGCTTTTGGAAAAGCAGCTCAAAAGGATAGAGATATCGTCACTAGACTATTTGATTCTTGGTAGACTCGGTTGAGTTGCTTTTATTGATTGTGGTAGAGCTATCTTAACTTGTTGTCTTTTTGTAGGGTATGCCCCTAGACATTGTATCGTGTATAATTTTTTTTTCATTTAGAGAAAAAAAAAGAACATCAATAGGTATTTCTGATATTTTTCATGTTCTTTTAGGCTTTATTTAAAAAAAAAAAACATTTTTGGGTTATGGAATTCGTGCTTCTTAGCTTTGTCATGCAAAGGAAATTATTAGTTATAATTTAATGTTGATTCTTTTCTTCTTTAGCATCATTTATCTAATTATCTCTTATCAGTTCTGTTTCAAGAAGTCACCCACTAATCCGTCTCATGTTTTTACAGTTGGCATCTCCTCTGCAAACCTCATCGAAAGCAGGTCCGTGGAGGAAGGTAAACTTTGTTTTTGCATTAATTCTACACTTTTCTAATTTTATTTGCTTCCCTTGGATTGAGAGTCTAAAGTTGTCTCCCATCATCAAAGGTGGCCCATAACCTATATTCCTAGTTACTCAGTTAGGTCCTAAATGTTTCTTGGTGTTTGCTACTTATATAGAGGGTTCCTATCAATTGTCATAAAAATACTATTTGAAGAGAAGGCATTAGTAGTAAGCTATGGAATTAATATCACAATAAGAAGCCACATAGTGAAGGCTTCCGATATAGGTGTAAACATTTCACAAGCACGGAGCACTGCTCTTGGGACATTTTATTCTTGGTCGCTAATACTTTGCGTCTTTTACAAGTTCAAAAGACCGATTATTATCAAATAAAAGATCCTCTTAAGTCTTAATTTGTACAATTGGAAGAATTTTTTACGTGGTTTATTTTGAGAATTTACCGTCTGTGCGAAAAACAATTAAGTTATGGGAACAAGGTGCAATTTGTTAACAAGTGAATGGAACTAAGTTCTTGAATTTGAGGTTTTCTAATTATTCAGTATGTTTCAAGCAGTTTTTAAAAGTGTCTGATGATTCTAATATATTCCATGGCAAAATATTGGTCTAAATTTTCTAAAAGATTTTGTAATTAGATGAAAATCCCAACTTTATACAAATTTTGTCTCATAGTTTAAATTTAAAGGTTACTTATATTAAAAAAGAATCAAAATATCGTAAGCTAAAACAATTTAGGCAGCATCTAAATTAAAAGCATATTAATACATCAATGATAAAGAAAATCCTGTTAATAGTTTGTATATAGTATAACCAGGACAAAAGAATATAGATAATTAATATAATATTTACCTCACTTTTAGAGAACTATTAGATTAGACTTGCTTAATTATCTTTGAAATATCATATTTTATAGTTTATATGCAACTTAAATTAGTTATTCGTTACACACTAGTACTTATTTATCTTTATCTCAAATTATTTATTCTTAACACACCAATACTTATTTATTGGGTCATAAAATAAACAATTGTAATCATTCAGCATTCAAACTAACAAATCAAATAATTGGTTTATTTTGAAATTTTAACTATTAACAATTTTCATTCAGATATAAAAATTGACCCCTAAAACTACAATAATATGAGTTTGAGAGACTACTCATGGTCCTGTATCCAAGGTCGCTCTTTGTATCTGCTGTTGCATCGATATTTGGTGAATTATGTGGAAAAAAGCAGCTCAATGATCAAATTGACAGCATTGTGGAAACTGGGCTATTTCAAAGGAATATTTGAAGATAAATGCTTGACAAAAAATGAGTTTGAACTTAATAAGAGGCCAATGTCGTAGCAAAATAGTTTCTGAGAGCAGTTAATTAAAACTGTTCTACAATGATAATTAGAGCAGGAATGTCCATTTGCGTGCTAAGTGACATATTTAGTGTCCCCTACTTCTGAAAGCGTGAGAGTGTATGTTGCTGGCTTGCTGCCTTTTGTATATATTCATCAATTCTTAAATTTAGGCTCATTTATTGGTTTTTTTTTTTTTTTGCCATTTTTGAATTCAGTATATAAATATTTCTTTCACACTTTTGCAGATGCTTCCCTCCCAAGATGTGAACTTTGTTGGCTATACGTATAAGAATTTTGAAATTGTAAAAGAGCATCACTTGCCCGGTATAGGTCAGTTTCAATTTATATATACAGTCACATTAAGTCCTTGCAGTAAACATGGGACTATCTTATAAATGCTGTATTAGGTTAATCAATATAACTGTTAGTAGTTCAGATGCTTGGTGCAATCTAACATTAATGTCTTCGTTGTATGTTAGCTGAAGTGAGGAAGAAGACAAATAAGTCAAAAAGACCATCCATCAAAACATTATTTGGTATGTTCTCCGAAAACAAAATTTAGTTTCCCTTCCCCATTCTAGTACTGTCTTGCAACTGTTTCCTCAGATCACGTATCTCCATCTATTGTTTGCAGAAGAAACACGTGAACCTTCGGACCAGAAGCTGCCTGATCAACCTAGTAGTCGCAATCGCTTATTTACCCAAATGGAGGTGTCTGAGAGCCCTGAGTCGTCACCAAGCTCCAGCGCATCCTCACAGTACCATAGCAAGCGCTTGACATGATAGCAAACCAGTGGCAAACTTGATCTGACAGAACTAGGAAATGTTAGGTGAAGCGAAGAAGACAAACTATCAACAACGTGAAGCTCGTATGAAAAAGTATAATGTGGGTAGCCTGGCTTTTATCCCACAATGTAGGAAGTTGATTCGTGGTTTAACTGTGTGAATAGCATATCATTTACTAGGATTTAAGGAATTTAAATTTAGTCTGAAGGAGGCTTTTTGGTGTAGGCTGCCGCTGTAAATTATATATAGATCTATATTTGTTGAGATCTAGTTTACTTTTTCTGACTGCTGATTGCTGATGATCAAATTTAAAGGTGCACTGGTTCTTCAATCTTCCAGTTCTGCAAATTATGTAATAGTCAAGTATGTTTTCCTTTTATGTACTTATTGCATGTGGAAGTTTATCTGATCAAGTAAAAGAATACTACTAGTACTATAACTAGAGTTAATTGGATAAAAGATACTGTATCAGTTTTTTTTTTTTACCAAAAATAAAGCAGGTTTCATTATTGATTTGAAAAAGGTTAATCGGGACAAACCTTCAATTGACCATGCAACCAGGTTGAAAAATAAATATATGAGCTAAATAATTAACCGTTATGTTTCTGGATCGCTTAACAAACTGAATACGAATATTTTGAAAATTAAAAATGACGTCAATGATCTATCGATGGTTGAAAGCCATAAATCACCCATTCATACAAATTTAAGCACTCTATTCATACAAATTCCACTCGCAAGGTAGTTAAACATTTTTTTGTCAAGCAAGCCAGCCTGGAAGATGTTTGACAAATTCTGTCAAGGGAAGCTCGTTTCGTTGTTGTTACCTTCACGTACTTCCACTTGAATTGTGTTGATCAACCGACGTGCAAGGTACGAAGTTGCATAATTTTTCAATGAGGGGAAATGGATATCTAGTTCTTCAATATAAGAGGGTAGATTATACATGGTAGACCCTGAAAGCCATAAATCCAGATACTTCAGCAGTGGCGAAGAAATCACCCATTTAGACGTAGCATCTTTTTCAGGAACATGTTGGTGCAGTGGTTGAGCCACTGGCCTCCTTTGAAGGAGGTCAGGGGTTCGACTCCTGCGTGTGCGTGAGTTTCTTAGTTTGTATTAGGTTTCCTTTCTGTATTTGTAATTCTGTAATAGGTCGAGGGTCCTTGGGAAACAGCCTCCCTATTGTATAGGGGCATGGTCAGTGACGGACGCAGAAAGAAAATATTGGGGGGTCCGATTTTACATTATAATTTTTAAAATAAAAATTAATATATTATTTTAATTGTAAAATTTTAAATTTAGCTCAGGTCATCACTAGAATAAGGGTAGCATTGTATATAAAAGACAATGTTAAGAGTTGAAAAAGAAAGGAAAAAAAAGTGTGGTTAAAAATGTTTGCAATTTGAAAAATAAGGAAGCAACGTCAAGAATTGGGGGAAAATAGAAAAAGAAGAGCGAAAGAAGGAAAAAAAAGCAACTGAAAACAGAACCAGGGAGTCGAACTCGGATCAGTTGGGAGGAGAACATACATGTGTGCCACCTGAACTGGAAACATGACTACTCAACAATGCATACTACCTGGATAATATACCAAAGCTTAGGGGGGGCCAGGGCCCCCTCTGGACCCCCCTCCCTCCGTCACTGGGCATGGTCTGCGTACATCTACCCTCCTCAGACAGCACTTTGAGTGGTATTATAACTGAGTATGTTTGGTTTTTATCTTTTTCAGGAATATTTTCTATTATGGTCAATCTCTCAAGTATTGGAGTGTCTACAAGGAAATGCCGGCCTTTTCCAACAACATACGACCGTTAATGTGAAGTTGTGTTAAATTTACATAGTTTCTAAATGCAGGTCATCTTTACTGAATTCAGGTCGTGAAGATTACTAGAATGATCCTTCTCCTTATCTGTGTAAACTGTATACAGTCAATTGATTATTCTCTTTTTTTGTGCAAACTGTATCATTTTCTAGATTTTTGTGTAGTATTGTATGTATCAATGCATGTATTTTATAATACATACATGCATGTTTTTTATTTTTTATACTTTTATAATACATATATGCATGTTCTTTATTTTTTATACTTTCACATGTATGTTTTTTTTATTTTGATACATTTAACTTGATTTTTTCTAGATACGATGAATACAAAATTTATTCTTCATATTCTATGTTTCACACACACACACGTATATATATATATATATATATATATATATATATATATATATATATATATATATATATATATAGAGTCTTGCTCAGGTGAGAGCCACCACTTATGGTGAGATATGAGATCTAATACTATCCATCAATTTAAATACATTATATTTCATTTAATATTTTAATATTTTGGAATTTCACCTTCTTCTTTCTAATTAAACCACCCACCACCACCGGTAATCACCACCGGCGACCACCACCACCTCCGGCGACCACCAGAAAATCACCACCGGAAACATAAAATCACCACTGTCAAATCAGAAATCACCACCGACAAACCAGAAATCACCATCGGAAACACAAAAATCACCATTCCGACCAACTGAAAAACGAAAAATCACCACCGGAAAACAAAAAATCACCACCACAAACCATCCCATCACTGCCTCCATCTCCGACCACCACCAAAAAATCACCACCGGAGCCCCAAAATCACCGCAAAATCCAACCAAATCAATTCAGAATCACAAAAAATATAAGATGCAGTAGTGTAACTTCCCATTTAGTTGGGCAACTTCACAAAAGGCATGTTTACAATTAATTCATAAAATATCAAAACCAAATAAAATGAATCTCAACTAACAGTGAAAAACAAAGAATCTCCAACACACACATTTACTTCCATAGATTTCAACAGGAAAAATCACCTCCATGACATTGATGTGGACGCCATTAACCGTTATACACGACCTTCACTTTCTCCGAACTCAATCACCTTACTCGGACTCATCGTCTCCATCACAGTCCCAACCGGAACCTTAGAAATCTCTGTTAATCTCATTCGCTTCATAACCACATGATGACTAAAATCGTAACGGAATTTGTCGGCTAACAACTCGCATCCGAAACATAACGCCGTTAAACTTCATCAATTGACGCCAGTTAATTTCCATGGTTGTACCTGCAACATGAATTCAAACTCGAATCTGCTTTTAATTTCATAATTACAGTTTGATGGCGAAAAAAATTGATGGTGATTTTGTGTTTTTTGGTAGTGATTAATGGTAGCGATGGTGGTGGTATGATGGAAGGCAGGAGGTGAGGGGAGGGGGAGTTGAACCGGGGCAGAGGGGGAGTGTGTAGTGGGGGTCAGTGTGTGTCTCGTGTGTGTGTGTGTATATGTGTTAGATTAATTTGTGTGGATGGGATTTAAAGTTGTTTAAATATTTGTGGGGCTGAGATTAGATCTCAGTTGTCATTTTAATTAGGGATTCTCATTTGAGCAAAAACCTTATATATATATATATATATATATATATATATATATATATATATATATATATATATATATATATATATATATATAGTAGGGATCTAGAGAAAACCCCTTTAAAAGGAGAACTTAGAAAACTAAATTAAAATATACTCCCTCTGTCCCCCTCGGTTCTTTACCTTGGGGGACGTAATTCTGGCACGGATTTTAAGGTGTAATTTGCGGATAGTTTCATAACTTATTTTTTAAATTTTCTTTTTTTGTATAAAAATAGAATTGTTCTATTTTTATACAAAAAAAGAAAATTTAAAAAATAAGTTATGGAACTATACTTTTTAGGAGCCTTAAAATGCGTGTCGAGCAGTGAAAAAGAAATGTAAAGAAATGGGAGGGACAGAGGGAGTAGCACATATGGTATTCAAACTGATCGTTGGGAGATGGAGAAAAATGTGGTGAAATTAGATTTTAAAAAAATATCACCGATTGACGGGAAAAATCAAATTAAAAACGGAGGGGATTAGGTGGGATTGTGTGTGTGAGGGTGTATTTGATTAGTGTGTGGGTGACCCTGGCGGGGCCATTGATTATAATACATCCAATGGTTAGGATTAGTATACCTTAGTTTTCTTCAAAAAAAGAGTTCTTTTTTTATCATTTGCCTATATATATATACTAGCTTATAGCCCGTGCGAAGCACGGGTTACTTTTAAATACTTTTAAAATTATATAATTAAATAAAATAGAGAAAATTATTACGAATTTATTATTAATAATAATAGTTTAATAAATGATATGTATTGATTAGAATTAATAATATAAAATCTTAATGTAAATTTGTTGTTGATGGGATTTGAACCTTGATCTTTGGAAGAGGTATTTAAATAAAGAATATTCCTTATTATTAGATCTAACGGCTATGTGAAAACTATTTATGTTTGATATATGGTGTTGAAAAAGAAGAGAAAAGCCGAAGAAGATTGTGTATTGAATTGATGAAGATTGCGCAGATGACGTTTAGAAGAATAGAGTTCTGTAAGGCAACGGAGGTTTTAAGTTTAGCTGTATTAGTAATGGTGTAAATATAAAATACTACTCTGTATTGGTTTAACGGAATTTATTTGATTTGTTTTATATTATAAATAATTTAAAATTAAATAATTAGAGTGAAAACCAAAACTTAGGAGAAAACCAAAACTTTCAATGTTTCGGCTTTAATATATTAGTATATATATATATATATATATATATATAAGCAAAGGCCTATATAGGGTTAGACTCCATAAAGAACACTTTAAATAAAGAACAACAAAGAACACCTCATATCTAATAGATCCATTGCCCCTGGCGGGGCCACCTAATACAAAAAGTTCTTATTTTTTTAGGCTCTATCCATCCAGCAAAAAAAAAAAATGAAAATTTTACTGTTCATCGATGACGTCATCAGTGACGTCATCATGAACAGTAAAATTTTCAATTTTTTTTTTTTTTTTTTTTTTGCTGGATGGATAGAGCCTAAAAAAAAGAACTTTTTGTATTGGGTGCCCCTGGCGGGGCCAATGGATCTATTGGAATAAATAATTTTATAGTGTTCTTTATTGTTCTTTATATAAGAGTGTTCTTTATGGAGCAAAGGCCTATATATATATATATATATGGGTAAGGTTCTAGAGAGAACCTCCTTTTCAAGAGAACCAGAGAACTCAATCCTGACCATTGATTAATCAATTTTCATTTTAAATCAAAATACAATAGAAAATGTCATTATTGTAATTAATGATGCTATTTAAGGTAATTTACAAATAAGTATGTAGTATTATACTACAGTATTTAACTTACATATGGAAAAAATCTTCAATTCAATCTTTGATTACATACAAAATCATTCATAAATTTGGCAGGTTGTACATGTTTGTCTTGATTGATTGATATATTCTTTCCTACGCGCGGATTCTTTAAGGTGTTCAATTAGCTCATTTTTAAATTTAGCATACATCTTTTAAAATTTGAATTTTAAATCTATCAATTAGAAATCATAATGTAACCTTCCATATAAAAACTTGTCCTTCAAAATACAATAAATCTTTAGTGTATGATTTCATTAAATTGTTATCTATTTCCAAAAAAACATATATATCATTCTTAGATATGGGTGATCTATTTTTATAACAATTAAATAATGGTGTATATTTTAACAAGATTCTCTTCTATGTTTTGTTATAACAAATTTTATATGAAATCTCATAAAAACTTACTTAAAATATTTTAATAGGCGCTTTACTATAATTAAATAATATTAATTAATATTTTATAAAGTGTTCTACATATAAAAAAATTTAATTTTTTAATATTTCTCCGAATACCAACCTCAAAAAGTAAAATTAAAACATATATTTCAAAGACTACAAATATTTATCATTATATGAGATTCTCTTAAGTGTTATATTAACTTTTTATTAAATATTTTTCCAAAGTGTTATTGAAAGTATATAAGACTATATTTTAAAATAATCATATATTATTTTAAAATATTAAAATTTCATAAAGATTCTATTAAGTGTTTCATAAAATATTAAAATTTCATAAAGATTCTACACAGTGTTCATTGTTCTACAAAACATAATATGTCTTTAGAAAGTGCAAAAAAACGTTTTATTAAGAAGTGAGAAAGTGCAAAAAAATGTTTTATTATAAAAGTGAAGTTTATGTGTGAAGAAATGTTAAAATAGTTGGAAACTAAATTTATGGAATTTAACAATAAGATTAACTGGATTCTTCTCATGATAAATGTTTTTAATTGTGGCACATCTATCAAATAATTATTTTTAAGATTCCGTTAAGTGTTTTGATAAAATATTTAACATTTTTTTTCAAATTTGGTCAATAAAATATTTATCAAAACATTTTAGGAATCTCACATTGATAATGTGCATTATAAACAATTTAATGAACTTCACTATATATCTAAAAATTACAAAAAAAACATGAAATGTCTATTTTAAAAGAATATTTGGAAGGATATGGGTACTTCTTTTTAAAAATATCTACGTATTAATATTTAGATGGATGTTCAAATTTCCTTTAAGTGTTTCGATAAAAATATACTTATTCAGTTTGATCAATAAATATTTATCAAAATGCTTAAGCAATCTCACATTGACAATATGTATTAAAGATAGTTTACTGAATTTCACCCTAAGTTTAAAAACTACAAAAATATGAAATAAAGTTTCTAAAAAAATTTATATGTGTTTTTTAAAAAAAAATTCGTCAAGTGTTTCAATAAATATTTTAATTGTAACGAATCAATCAAATAATTATTTTGAAGATTCCGTTAAGTGTTTTAATAAAATATTTACAAATTCTTCCAAAATTTTGTCAAAAAGTATTTATCAAAACACTTTTAGGAACAATGTGCATTATATACATTTTAATGAACTTCACCATATATCTAAAAATTACAAAAAAAATGAAATATTTATTCTAAAAGAATATTTATAAGGATATGAATACTTTTCTATAAAAAAAATCTGCTATTTAATGTTTTTAAGGATACTGAAGATTCCATTAAGTGATTCGATAAAAATGTACTTATTCTTTTAAAATTTATCAAAACACTTACGGATTCTCACATTGCCAATATGTATTAAAAATATTTTAATTAATTTCACTATAAATCTAAAAACCACAAAAAAAGAAATATTTTTTCCAAAAAAATAAATTAAAAGGATATGAATGCTTTTTTTTTTAAATAGTTGTCAAGTGTTTCAATAAGTGTTTTTTAAGAATCTTACTAATTGTAAATTAAATATCTTAAAGAATCTCAAAAATATTAAGAATATACTATTTAAAAAGGATATAGCTTTTTCAAATACATTTCGATTCTCAAAAACAAATGATAAGTAACAAATTAACATTCTATACTATGCAAAACACCTTAAAAAACCTCAAAATTTGTTTATTTAAAAAAATATTTCTAAAAATATTTTTTAAAAGAAATTTTGAATGAAAATTGAAGTATATAGGTTGACATTAAAATTTCCCTACTTATGTTTGAGATTCATTAAAATATATAGGTTGAAATTAAAATATCCTTCCTTATGTTTGAGATTCTTTAAAATATCCCTACTTATGTTTAAATTTAAGTTACATATAAAAATATCATCTAATATACTAAGTTTCTATTGTGTGTTTCAATGTATCATTTAAAATACATTCTCCATTATCTCAAGTTCTAAAATTCGAATTTTTTTTAAATGTTCCATAAATAATTTATAACATTATACTTGTACATAACTATATTCGAAACTTATTTTAGCTCAATAAAATATTTAAACAAATCTTAATATAAATATTTGATTAAGTAATATTATGATTTCAAGTAATTAAAAAAACACTTAAGAGAATCTCGGTATTACATAATAGTTCTACATATTGTTTTCTTTAAAAAATAATTATGCATTTTTTTTAAAAATTAAGCAACATATAAAAATATTATGTAATATATCAAGATTCGTGTTCCCAATCAATAAAATCTAAATAAAATTAAAAAAAATACCTAAGAGAATCTTGGTGTATTACACAATATTTCTATATATTTATTTTTTCAAAAGAAAATTTATACATTTCTTTTAAAATTAAGTTACATGTAGAAATATTATAAAATACACCAAGATTTTCTTACGTGTTTCAAGTAAATATATCAGTTTATTTTCTTTTATTATGTTTTTTTAGATTCCTTTGAGAATTGTTTTAAAAGACATGCTATAAAAATTGAATTTTAATTTGAAAAAATATTATTTAAATTTCTTAAATATTGGATAAATTATTTATAGTGCTCTACTTGTACGTAACTATACCGAAACTTATTTCATACCAATAAAATATTTAGTAGAATCTAAATGTAAATATCTAATAAAATTATATTATAATTTTTAAATAATTAACAAAACACCTAAGAAAATCTTGGTGTATTAAGTAATATTTTTATATATTTCATTTTTTTTTAAAAAAACTAAACATTCTTTTAAATTTAAGTTACATATAAAAGTATCATCTAATATACTAAGTTTCTATTGCGTGTTTCAATGTATCATTTAAAATACATTCTCCATTATCTCAAGTTCTATAATTCGAATTTTTTTTAAAATGTTCCATAAATAATTTATATCATTATACTTGTACATAACTGTATTTGAAACTTATTTTAGATCAATAAAATATTTAAACAAATCTTAATATAAATATTTGATAAAGTAATATTATGATTTCAAGTAATTAAAAAAACACCTAAGAGAATCTCGGTATTACATAATAGTTCTACATATTGTTTTCTTTAAAAAAATAATTATGCAATTTTTTTAAAAATTAAGCTACATATAAAAATATTATGTAATATATCAAGATTCGTGTTACCAATCAAGAAAATCTAAATAAAATTTAAAAAAAATACCTAAGAGAATCTTGGTGTATTACACAATATTTCTATATAATTATTTTTTCAAAAGAAAATTTATACATTTCTTTTGAAATTAAGTTACATGTAGAAATATTATAAAATGCACCAAGATTCTTTTACGTGTTTCAAATCAATATATTAATTTATTTACTATCTTTCTGAGATTCCATCGAGAATTTGATTTTTATTTATTACAAAGTATTACAATTATAATTAAAATATTAGAGATCACTTTAAAGAATCTCACTAAAATGCATTTTTACGTATTATGACATACTTGATACTTCATTTTATAGTGTTTAACATTAGTAATGTTACCCTTGAAAGTCCGGTCTCGCATCCAGATCATCTTTCTATGTTTAGGTTTGTAATGAAAGGAATTACGATGACAATTTTAATTGAATTAATAATGAGTTAATTATGGAAAATGATGATGATCAATCTTCGCACAATCTTTTTAAACATGGTAAGGTTGATGTATAATACATATATTTAATGAAGATGTGTATGTATTTTTAGTTTTCAACTGTCCTCCTTTTTGTATAAAAGAGAAAAAATACTAATTGATATGTAAATATTTTTGACCATAGGATTAAAAGAAAATGAATGGTAAAGATCTTGGTTCTCTGGTTCTCTCACTTAACTAAGTTCTCTTTTGAACCTCCTCCTATATATATATATATGGAAATCAATCAGGAGCCCCTGGGGGATATCCCCCCTGCCCGCCATGTTTCATTGCGGGCGTCCGCCATGTTTCATTGCGGGCGTAATTTTGTTAAAATTAATTAAAAATAGGAAAATAAGATAATATTTATATTAAAATTCATAAAAATTCAAATATTAATACTCATTAATTCTATGATTAATTTTACATTATATTCACTAATTTTCTATTTTTGAGATTTTATACATTAGATTCACTTAGTTAGGAGTACAAGTCAAATCGATAGTTGACTACCACTTTTACCATCCAAATTAATTTATTATTTTTTGAAATCTTGGGAATATCAATATATTAGATATATCTTAACATCCGTACGGTTGGATCGTCGAGAAATAGTTTTTAAAAAATAGAAACAATAATAAGTGATAAAGCACGAGTTACGGGTACTAGTCAATATACTAGTGATCTACTAAGATCTCCAACCAAATTAATTTTGTATTTTTTTAAAACTTGGGAATATCAATATATTAGATATATCTTAACATCCGTACGGTTGGATAGTCGAGAAATAGTTTTAAAAATAGAAACAATAATCAGTGACAAAGCACGAGTTACTGGTACTAGTCAATATACTAGTGATCTACTAAGATCTCCAACCAAAATAATTTTGTATTTTTTTAAAACTTGGGAATATCAATATATTAGATATATCTTAACATCCGTACGGTTGGATCGTCGAGAAATAGTTTTTAAAAAATAGAAACAATAATCAGTGACAAAGCACGAATTACTGGTACTGGTCAATATACTAGTGATCTACGAAGATCTCTAACCAAATTAATTTTTTATTTTTTGAAAACTTGGAAATATCAATATATTAGATATATCTTATCATCCGTACGGTTGGATCGTCGAGAAATAGTTTTTAAAAAATAGAAACAATAATGAGTGACAAAGCACGAATTACTGGCACTGGTCAATATACTAGTGATCTACGAAGATCTCCAACCAAATTAATTTTTTATTTTTTGAAAACTTGGAATATCAATATATTAGATATATCTTAACATCCGTACGGTTAGATGGTCGAGAAATAGTTTTTAAAAAATAGAAACAATAATCAGTGACAATGCACGAGTTTCGGTACTCGTCAATATACTAGTGATCTACTAAGATCTCCAACAAAATTAATTTTTTATTTTTTGAAAACTTGGGAATATCAATATATTAGATATATATTAGCATCCGTACGGTTGGATCGTCGAGAAATGGATTTTAAAAAATGGAAACAATAATCATTGACAAAGCACGAGTTACGGTACTCGTCAATATACTAGTGATCTACTAAAATCTCCAACAAAATTAATTTATTATTTTTTGAAATCTTGGGAATATCAATATATTAGATATATCTTAACATCCGTACGGTTGGATGGTCGAGAAAAAGTTTTTAAAAAATAGAAACAATAATCAGTGACAAAGCACGAGTTACGGTACTAGTCAATATACCAGTGATTTACTAAGACCTCCAACCAAATTAATTTTTTATTTTTTCAAAATTTGGGAATATCAATATATTAGATATATATTAACATCCGTACAGTTGGATCGTCGAGAAATGGTTTTTAAAAAATAGAAACAATAATCATTGACAAAGCACGAGTTACGGTACTCGTCAATATACTAGTGATCTACTAAAATCTCCAACAAAATTAATTTTTTTTTTAAAAAATTTTTGGAAATATCAATATATTAGATATATCTTAACATCCGTACGGTTGGATGGTCGAGAAATAGTTTTTAAAAAATAGAAACAATAATCAGTGACAAAGCACGAGTTACGGGTACTAGTCAATATACTATAAAATTAATTAAAAATGAAGAAAAGATTAAATTTGAACTAAAAATTTATACACACTCAATTAGTGGTAGTCACTATTTTTGGAATGAATGAAAACTCAATATCAATATTTTTCTATTTTCTTGATTTTTTAATAATATTTAACTAGTTTGTGAAATATATTATAAAATTAATTAAAAATGAAGAAAAGATTAAACTTGAACTAAAAATTTATTCACACTCAATTAGTGGTAGTTACTATTTTTGGGATGAATGAAAACTCAATATCAATATTTTTCTATTTTCTTGATTTTTTAATAATATTTAACTAGTTTGTGAAATATATTATAAAATTAATTAAAAATAAAGAAAAGATTAAACTTGAACTAAAAATTCATACACACCCAATTAGTGGTATTCACTAGTTTTGGGATGAATGACAACTCAATATCACTATTTTTCTATTTTCTTTATTTTTCAATAATATTTAGCTAGTTTGTGAAATATGTTATAAAATTAATTAAAAAAGAAGAAAAGATTAAATTTGAACTAAAAATTCATACACAATGTATTAGTGGTAAGCATTAATTTTGGGATGAATGTCAACTCAATATCACTATTTTCCTATTTTTAATTTAATTTTCAAAAGAGTACGCCCGCCATGTTTCATTGCGGGCGCCCGCCATGTTTCATTGCGGGCAGAGGGATCAGGGGGATATCCCCCGGGGGCTGTGGAACGAGTCCCTATAACGATCATGATTTGGGTAACTAGTAACTAAATATTAACCTTTAGATTAAAAATTGAATTAACGATCATGATTGTGTAAAAGACCCACGTTTTCTCTTTCATGATTTCTTGTACATAACTGCTCCACGCTTTGCTTTTCTTTATTTGCACCTCCTGCATCCCTCTGTTCCCTTCCATCTCTCATTAAAAAACAAAATATTTATCTCTTATTTTATTGTATTTAATTATAGAACAAAGTGTTATGTAATCTTTAATAAAGAATTACATTTTGTTTTTATTAAACGATATTTTTAAATCAAATTTTTTTGTTTTATAATATACAAATATGTTATCTATAATTTTGAAATATAATGTTAAATTATGTACTGCATTTAATAAAATCTTTAAATTATGTATTTTAATAAATTGAATTTATATGTTCTGTATTTTGATGATCCGAATTTCCGTGTTCTGTATTTTATTAAATCAAAATTTTTTGTTCTATTGTTTTATAATTTATTAAACTAAAATTTTAAGTTCTGTATTTTGTCAATATGTTTTAATATTTTTATTGTTACTCCAATTTGTGATTTTTATGTGTTCTGTAAATTTGTGTTATACATTTTTTTAGTGCATTTAAAAGAAATTGAAGAAGATCCAAGGTATTTTTATTTGAAAAAAAAAATGATTGGTGTACTGTATGCTTGCATTTTTTTAATAAATATTTTACATGTTCTGTAATTTTGTGTTATACATATATATTCATATGTGTTCTGTATAATAATTTGTGTAAGTCCTGTATTTTACTTTCCTGGATTGTATTGTTATTGTGTTATACATAAAAGCAAATGGCAGTTACTATAGATTGTGATCGACTGTGCGTGAAGACTAGATAGTGAAGTTGTAGGTTTCTTCAAATTCCATCCAGCCGTTCAATTTTTTATCATCTAAGGACTTATATTTAGTTACTAAGTTACTCAAATTTTTTTGTTCCTAAATGAACCAAGGCCTATATATATATATATATATATATATATATATATATATATATATATATATATATATATATATATATATATATGAGGAGGTTCAAAAGAGAACCCTCCTTAGTGAGAGAACCATGATAATTACCGTTGATTTCCTTTTAATCTTACGGCCTAGATTTTATACAAATAAATTATATTTTACTTATGTATCACTAAAAGGATAGTATCTTGAAAGCTGAAAATACACATATATATATATACATTAAACATACATATTACACAATATTATTACCATGTTTGTGAAGATCTGGTGAAATATTGTGCACGATTAACTCTCTACTTGCCATATGTGTGTTTTTTCAGCTATGGTATGTAATTGATATATAATTGATTGCTTTTATGTAATCAATAATACTTTCCATGTTTGTAGATTAGTCGTCGTTATACTTTTCTTCTATTCATCATGGAAACTGGGTTTCAGGTTGTCGATAGAGAATAACATGAGAAACACATTAGGTCTTGAGTTCTATGTGACTATGTCCCTCAAATATATATATTTTTCGCTATAATTTATTATACTTTTGATATGATCTTCAATATATCAACGTGAATCGTATTAAATTTTGTTGATTTGTGTTCTGTTATTTTCCTTACATGTTATTGTTCCTTATGTATTAGTGGGATTTTGCTTATGTATTATTGTTCCTTATGGAACAATAAGAGAATGTTGGTGGGTTACATAATTTTTTTATACGCTTAAAAAAATGAACTTTACACTTTTTTTTTAAAATTAACTTATATATAAAACAATCATATAATACACCAAGATTCTCTTACGTGTTTGAATACATCTAAGAGAATTTTTTGTGTATTTAAATACATTTCTTGTTTTTTTATTAAAAAAAGAATTATTTATTTATTCTAAAAAATGATAATATTTTCATATAAATAACAAAACACCTAAAAAAAGATTGGTGGGTTACATAATATTTTTATAAGTTTAAAAAAATATACTTTTATTTTTTAAATTAAGTTACATATAAAAATATCATCTAATACACCAAGATTCTCTTACGTGTGTCACATCATTATATTAAAGTGTTTTAGATCAATAAAAAAATTTAATTTGTCCCAATATTAAAAGAAATTAACAAAATACATAAGAGAATCCTAGTGTATTATATAATATTTGAAATAATTTTATTTATTTTTTTAAAAAAACATACATTTATTCTAAATTTTAGTTTCATTTAGGAACAACATTTTTCAATTTGTCCCAATTAATTTTTAAAAACAGCCAACTAATACATATACGTTACACACAAAGTTTCTTTTATGTGTTTCAAACGAATTTAAATTCTATTTCAAAATAATATCAAAAAATAAAAATATTTTTTTAAATATAAATAATAAAATGATTTGAAAAAAATCAATAACATTAAAATATATAAATCTAATAAAATAAATCAATATTTTTAAAATGACTAAAAAACACCTTAGAGAATTTTGGTGGGTTACATAATATTTTTTTATGTTTTTAAAAAGAATAAACTATACATTTTTTTCGAAATTAACTAATATATAAAAATATCATCTAATATACCAAGATTCTATTACGTGTTTCAAATACACCTAAGGGAATATTGGTGTATATTAAAGATTTCGTTAAGGGTTTTATTAATTTATTAAAGATTGGTTAAGTATTTTTATTAATTTGTTAAAGATTCTGTTAAGCGTTTTTGTTAATTTATTAAAGATTCCACTAAAAAAGTATTCATATTTTTTAAACGTTTTTGTTACTTGACGACTATTTTTAAAAAAAGAATTCATATTTTTTATTTTTTATTTTGAAAAATTTATTTAATTTTTTGTAGTTTTTAGACTTATAGTGAAATTTATTAAAATATTATTAATACACATTGGTAATGTGAGATTCCTTAAGTGTTTTGATCAAATTTTAAAATAATAAGTATATTTTTATTGGATCAGTTAACGGAATCTTTAGTAACCTTAAAAATTTTAATAAGTAGATTTTTTTTTAGAGAAAAGTACTCATATCCTTCTAAAATTTATTTTTAGAAAAAATATTTCTTTTTATTTTTGTAATTTTTAGATATATGGTGAAGTTCATTAAAGTGTAGATAATGATGCACATTGTCAATGTAAGATTCCTAAAAGTGTTTTGATAAATACTTTTTGACAAAATTTAAAAAGAATTTGTAAATATTTTATTAAAACACTTAAAGGAATCTTCAAAATAATTATTTGATTGATTCGTCACAATTAAAAAATAATTATTGAAACTCTTGAAAAATATTTTTTAAAAAAATACTCATATTTTTAAATTTTTTTGGAAAATTTATTTTATTTTTTTGTAGTTTTTATACTTATAGTGAAATTTATTAAACTATTTTTAATACATATTTTGAGATTCTTTGATAAAATTTATTGATCAAACTGAAGTAGATTTTTTCCGAAACACTTAATGGAATATTGAATATCCTTCTAAATATCATTCTAGAAAAAATATTCATTTTTTTGTAATTTTTAGATATATGGTTAAGTTCATTAAAATGTATATTATGTACATTGTCAATGTGAGATTCCTAAAAGTGTTTTGATAAATATTTTTTGACAAATATATTGTTATATATTTATATTAAGATTCTACTCAATATTTTAATAATCAAAATTAAGTTTCGAATATAGTTATGTACAAGCACAATAAATAATTTATCAAACATTTAAGAAAGTCTTTTAATTCCGTCCTCAAATGAATCTCAAAATGATAATAAAAGGAAATAATTTGGTATATTGACTTAAGAAACGTAAGAGAATTTTTGTGTATTACTCGTCTAGTCACAAAAATAATTTAATGAATAATTTTTCAAATATCTTCCGATTTATTTTGTCATTTTTGAGGCACATGTTTCAATTTTACTTTTTTGAGGATGTCATTTTGAAAAATGTAAAAAAATCAACTTATTTACAGTAGAACCCCTAATAAAATATAAATTACTATTATTTATTCGTAGTAAAACACTTAATAAAATATTTAAGTGAATCCTTTTGAGACTCCAGAATAAAATATATTATAACAAAAGTACAATTTTTAATTGATCTTGGTATTTCAAGTTCACCTGTACATGTATTCTGCATTCAATAATTAATCCCACCAATCTTGGAACTTGTTCCTGCATAGTCATTGTTATAAAATCATAAATTATGCTTCTTTCGAATTTTATGCACAACTAATGCAATATACAGAAACATTAATATGAGCTGGTAAATTGAATAAAAATGGAATGGTCTAAAGATACATTTTCTAGCTTACAAAATAGATGAGCGCAGGTTCAGGATGCCATAAAAGACACAATGTGGATTGAGTGACACACTGGATTCTATATATCACAACTCACACAAAAACAACCTTTACATGATTCATCAGGTTTAAATTTCATGACCTAGATATCACATAACTTGAGTAAATGCTAATCACAAGAACTTCTCTTAGTTTGTTATACCCAACTTCCAACCTCCATGCTCTTAGATTAAGTAAAAGGCGATACAAACTACTCCCAAGTCTAGCATCACTACAATTTTAGACTCTTAACATTGAAGTTATACAAACCCGCAGAGAAACCTCTCATATATTGAAACACAAGAAAGATATTAGTATCTTTATTTTGACTTCAAAAATTTGGCAACTTATACTAGCTACTTCCATATTTCAAAAATGTTCCAGAACAAGAAAATACAAACCACAACTTCCATGATTGCATTTCTCAGAACACATAATAGAATTTAAAGTATCATATGATTTGACATCAAATTAGATGATAACAAAACAGTCAAAAGTTTAGGGTTCATTCTCAATAAGGGACGTGAATGATAACGCTGGTCATCCTTAACAGAACACCTACAAGAATCAAGAATCTGTTAGATTTGATAAGAACACCTATCAGAACACCTACATGAATCTTCAACAGAATACATCATCTCAACATATATACACTCAGATATCTCCAAGATAAAACAAGTAAAAGTCCTTCACATAATCTTTAATGTTAAGGAACAACAAAAATTCAAACCCCATTTCAGTTAGCCACTTACGTTGATCCACTTAAAGCTTGTTTGGAAAAAAACGTATTAGTGTATAGTGAATGTATGTAAGAACACATACGAGAATATGTGATTTTATACACACCACTTGTGTTAAATAACATATTTTCTAGGTATGTAAGATCGAAAACAAAGTCGCATAAAAAGAACATATACAAGAATCTTACCCATTAATTAGTAACTGGTTCATAACACTTAAGCAACAGATAACTTATCTCGCTTGAATAATCAATTGTTCTGAACATCAGTACTGAACCAAAACACGTCTCTCAATCCACTCTTTTTGTTCTTCTGTCAGAAACAACAAAACTTCTGATACTAGTTCTAGTGAAAACGATTGCTTTTCTCCATCTTTTTTTTGACAAGTCTGGTTTTGCTAACGATTCCATAATATAATTGTATTCCAGAAAACACAAAAAGATTCTGTTCAGTGTTCGATAAACATCAACAGAGTATATAAATCAAAAATTCAAAACTATATAACCTAAGATTTCAATGTTTTGTGTGTGTTTATCTGGGTTTTTCTTCACGCTTCTATGATTTTCCGTCTAACAAGTTTTAGAAATTTGATAATTTCGGCAAATTCAATCAGTGTATATCGTAAAACATTAAAGACAAGTATGTTAAATCAAGGATTCGTTTCCAAATTTAAAAAGATCCGACTATTCAATCAAATATTGTTTGATGTACAGATTCCTTAAGTAAATCAAGATAGACCGTATATTCTAAAGAATTATACACAGAAAATAACCTTGCTTGTTAAATGTATTTACATAACTGTCATTATACAAATTAGTATTTGATTTATTAAAGATCTAAACGTTGAATGGTCAGGATTGAGTTCTCTAGTTCTCTTGCTAAGGAGGTTCTCCCTAGAACCTTACCCTATATATATATATATATATATATATATATATATATATATTAGGGTCGTATTCTAATAGAAACAACTCTTAAACTAGAAATTAAAAACTAAAAAAAAAATCGCGTCGGAATATAGCACATATGGTATGCAAATTGATTGTTGAGAGATGGATAAAAATACAGTGAAGTCGGATTTTTAAAAAAACTTATTGATTGACGGGAAAAATTAAATTAAAAATGGAGGGATTAGTTGGGATTGTGTGTGTGATGGTGTATTGTATTTATGTGTGGTACCCCTAGCGGGGCCATTAGATTAGATAGATCTAAGGGCTAAAATTAGTTTCTATTTTAACTTTGTTTTCTATTTGATCACTAGCATATATATATATATATATATATATATATATATATATATATATATATATATAGGGTCACGCTCCAGTGAGAACACATGTTAGTGTGAGAACAGTGAGAACACACATATTCACCACATTTCAAGCTATTTTAAAGGGCCTCGCTAGGGGCACCTTCACAAAAAAGTCTTATAATTCTTCCCTCTATCCATTCATAACAAAAAAAAATTAACAAAAAAAATTTAAAAAAAGCTGCTGCCACGTCATCATTTTAAATTTAAAAAAAAATTTAAAAACTTTTTTTTTTATGAATGGATAGAGAGTAGAATTATAAGACTTTTTCGTATTGGGTGCCCCTGGCGGGGCCCTTTAGAATAGCTTGAAATGTGATGTTCTCATTGTTCTCCAACATATACGTGTTCTCACCTGAATCATACCCTATATATATATATTCTATATAGAACAAAGATCAGTGGAGATCTGATTTTTTGTGGAGACCTGGAGTCCAAGATCTTGATCATTCATTTCAATATAATCCAATGGTTAAGATTTTTTTCATTTTAAAAATAAAAAATGGATCCAAGGGGTATACAAGTCATTTCAAATCATATATACATATTATGTATCTATATTTGTATAGAGCTGGTATGTTATCCGAGCGATAGTTACCCTGAATCACGTTTATAGGATTATGAATCTTTCAGTTTTATCACAACGGTTTTCGCAGAAACATCACTCTGCCATTTTTATGTCCACTAGGCTACATTTTCTTCAATTTTTTTTGAGGATTTGTGTGAATAACAATTCACGATTATGTTCAACAACGAAGAGGCTTCAGATTTGTTTTTTTCCTTGTTGTGTTTAGTGTAGAAGAAATGATTCAGTGTTTGTATATGATGCAGTACAATTGTGCTTAAACTTCTTGCGGTACACCGTACACATGATTTTTACAGAAATTTTACAATCAATTAACTAGGATTCTGTATCTTGCCCTTTTCGATGTAAAGGTATAGGGCACAATGCACGGACTTCTCAGGGAAACCAAGAATCTGATCACAATGCACGGACTTGTCAGGGAAACCATGAATCTGGTTAAATAGTACTGTATTTGTTACCTTATGTCTTCAGTTTTATTCTTCTAATTTCCCCTAGTGCAATGGATATTTTAGTATTTGTGCACATTCTCAATTTTTTTTGGATTTGTTATTCTGAAGATACTGCAAATTTTATCATTTTTTTAATTAAGTTGGTTTTTTCAGAGTTTTAACTTGGAATTTCTACCCATTTTATGCAAGTCTTATGTACATTTTGTGTGTTCATAATTTAATTGATTTTATGCATATTTTCCCTAGATTTCTTTGTAGATAATTAGGTACTTTCTATCTTCAGCTTTTGAAATTTTATTAATTATTTTTTGTAATGCACAATAGCTTTGGGTTTACTTATCTGATGATTTTTTCCCCTGGAGTATTAGGTGTGGCTTTTTCATGTTATAACTAGCTTTAAAGCCTGTGCGAGGCATGGGCAAGCTCTAGATCATGTACTTCCGGATTTGGAGCATTATGTACCAGTGAGCAAGAAAGATTTAAAACTTGTAGCCAGTGTCTTTGGAGCATTATGTGGCACATGCTTAAGGTCCTTCCGTAATGCCATGGAAATGACTGAGTCAAAATGGTCTGATCAAAATGTCCTGATCGTATATATGATTAGAATCAAAGGCTCCACATTGTAAGGTATAATCCACGTTTATAAGTGGTAGTTCATTGATAGAGATAAACACTGGCAACCCTACGATTCCTCTCCTATTAGATTAGTGATCCATACAAAAAATAATTCAAATTGCAGTGAAATAACATACCATTAAACGTTTTTCAATTAAGAATGCAGATATCTGTTAGTTTTTTTTACTGCAAAAACCAAATACCAAATAGGCTGACAAATCTGATATTAGTTCCATTCCCCCATTCTATCGCAATCAGACTAAAGTTTAAACACCTAATTAGCAAAAGGTTCACATAAAATAAACAGTGTCATGGTCTTAAGAAACAATGAATGCAAATAGTTTTAAACCTTGGGGGTTGGGGCGAGAAGAATTTCACAGATGTAAACACTAAGCTCAGGGCCACAGTTAAATCTAAAATTTTTACAAATTATATAGCATCCAACAGCCCACTCCAAGATGCATGTACAAAAAATATTTTTAACGCGACATATCAATGAGCAAATTCTAAGTACCTGCAAGTCTGCAACCCAAAAATGAGTATATGTTTCTCATAGACTTCTACAATATCAACAATGAAGTGAGTATATTATTCCTTTTTTAATAGACGTTATCACAACCATTTATCTTTTCCGGTACTGCAACAGGCAACTCTATGAGTACTCAACATATAGTAAAAAGTTGAATAACTTTGACAGCAACAATATGATAAACATGTCAGGTTAAGACTCGTAATACGAAAAAGGGTTGAATCTTTTTTCACAAATATAAAATATGAGAGCTAATAAACTGGAAAAATGCAAAGATGCATACAGATGCGTAATACAAGAAACAACAATTTAAATATGAAGGATTTATTGAAAATATCCAAAATAATGATGCATAACTGTATTTAAGTAATACTGAGGCTATGGATGATTAAACTTGACAGAAAATTTTCAAAACATGAATATTTGAAATATAAATTAGAGTGATAGGAAAGTATATACAATCACCAACATTGATATCTCCTGGATTAAGCCATAATAATATAGATTTAGATAAATGAACAAGGGGGGCTAGAGGTACATTTAAAATTTTAACAAAGTACATAGCATTCAACAGCTCACCCCAAGATGCAGCTCGAGAAGATGCTTAAATATCATGACCAAGAGCTACACAGAAAATGAGTGTGCTTGACAAGGTTAATGTATATTACAGTAGCTTTAGAGTCACTCACCTTTTGATCGACAAGTATTAACAATCTGCCATGGTAATCTTCGTTGTTCCAAAATTTCTTCAGTTACGACAACTCTATGTAAAATTTATACACTCAAGCAGTTTGTAACTAATTTCGTGCATGATCGTAATCATTTGTTGCAATCGACATATTCCTACCTGATTGAAGCTATAATCTAAAGTATTTGGCGATTTTAAAGTAGCCGACAGGTTGTTAAGCCACTACTCTAACCATCCATCCTATTGATTTAAACAATAACTTACAAAAGTCAAGGTCACGGAAAATGGATTGATTATCAAAAAGTGTAATATACATATTGTATAGAATCAGGGGGGAAATTAAACTGGTATATTAATTGTACAACACCCATTCTATAATGTAGATATATAAAATTGGCAATACCAAGATTCCCAATCTTGATTTGAAGACCATAAAGTTATCTGTACATCTAGTTTTTGTATGCGAAAATGTGCATGAGCCATTTCTTTCTAACTACAAGAGACCATATATATGATATAAGATTTTATAACTTTTAGTCTTGGCCAATTCAACTTTGTAGCACGCATTTTATAAGTTATAAAGAAACAGAGGCATTTATAAAATATGCATAAATAGGCAACCACCACAACCAACACATATATAAATTAATTTGTATATGTAAAAAGTGCGAGCTTGACCTTCCCAACCATATAATTCATGTTTAAATCCTACAATCATGCATCACACCGGGCTGCACAGCAGCCAAGTGGGAAGGGATGGCCAATCCTCTTTCTGCAAATGCAAAGACGTGCTTTTAAAAGGTTAGTCACGGTGCCAAAATAATTGTACCTGCAAAGCCCAAAAGCACAAAACCATGTAATGGGAGCTAACATACAATTGGAAAATCAATCTACCTCCTTTTTGTTGCCGGTTGCGATGTTGCTTAGACAATCGGCGTGCCTTGATCAGCTCCTCTGTCACGGACAGGAACACTAGGCCTGCCTCTCTTTCGGCGTGAAAGATCCATGAGTGCAGCACCAACACACAAACAAAAAGGTATTACAACATGTCATCCAGGGGCAAAACTCTATTCGCATGCCGATTAAATTGCCTCACCAGACGAAACAAAAAATCTAGCTTTACCCAACTATTCACTAATACACTTTATTTTCCCTGAAATTTATATTTAATTCCAACTCCAGCCACAAAAACTTAATCAAGGTAAATTAACAGAAGCCCAAAATCTAATAACCAAGCAAAAAATAGACCCGACTTTACCTAAACATTCACTAATATACTTTATTTTACTGGAAATTATATTAAGATAATTGGAATACATGCAAACGATATTTTGTTGCCTTAGACTATCTTCGCAGTTGCGCTGCCGTTGCTATCACAGAATACCTCGGAATAACTTAAAGTAAAGAATCTTCCTCTTAAGTAATTTGCGCTGAATTATCTTTTTTTTAGCATTTTTCCCCCATACTCTTTCTTTATTTGATAATAATCTCATTGAAACTGCAATTATGCAGTAAGGATTCTCAACTACTTTTCAGTGTGAAACACAAGTGAAAGAGAATTTACCCTACCGCAATCAGACCCAGGATACCTAATTAAAAATGATAATTCTTAACTTCGGTTCATAAAATTGTTAAGGAACCCATCTTTTGTTTCTAGGCTACTTGTTACTAACAGTGGGGGGAAGTGAAGATTTAAACTGTATTGCTTTGGTAACCAATTAGTTTTATTCTTGTAACTGGTTCTGCCTGTTCTTTTGGGCGCTATGTTGTTGGATGCTATGGCTATCAAGTGGTTACAGGGAAAAATACTCAGATCACACACAAACAATTCAAAGAGATGATCATGTAATGAATTATGAATAACCAACATGACCTGGCACCTACCTCCCCCTCTATGCTTGCCAGACAAAGACGGTACACAACTTGTACCACCCACCGAGGTACTGGGCGAGCTCCTGGCTACACCTATAACATAAACGACCAAACCAGCATACAAGGGACTATGAAACCTACAAAAAAATTGAAATGAGAAGCTAAGCAATGACAACATTACCCACGGCATGCCGATCATTCCGTTGTTGGGCAGCCAGCCTTAGCAACGGATCTATTCCGAGTTCATTCAAACATTAAATCAAACACCATGTTTGATATATGTACCAAGAGTGGCCTATGCGGTTGGAAGCAGAAACAACCAACACAATAACAATATAACAAAACAAAAAACCACCTCCAATTAGGGCTATTCAATAATTTGCTCGGAATCCTCGATTAAGACAGAAAACACTAATCCAAAATATCAAAAAATTAAAATTAAAATTTCAGACCTGGAGAAGATTGAGGTTCAGGACGGACAAAAATATATGGGAAGAAAGAGGGATGGTAGAAAAAGGGATAGCAGATGGAGAGATGAGGGTCTGTTTTGTAATATATTTACACGGAAATATAATGGAGTACTATAGGCATCTAGGTGGCTGCTGATGTGGTAATGAGCTGGCTGGATGACCTGGATTAAATTGTCTTATAAACCAATGTGTTGTGCTATTAAATATATAATAGATATTTGGTACAAGTATGCACAGAACTTTAAATTTGAAAAATAAACAACCACGTAATTTAATGTTTGTTTGTGGAGAGAAATAGTTACGAAAGGGTACACATTTTCAACATATGCTGCTTGTGGATACTTCTTTAGAAATTCTATCTGGTCTGCATAGTAAATTGGATATAATGAGCATGAGATTATGTGGTTACAGACTTGCATTTCCAGCTAAAGATTATCCAAGTTAGCCTTCGCAGGTGAGGTTATCCGGGTCAAACCCATCCATCCAAATTAACCTTGTTGAAATGTGATGAGTTGTGTCGATGGAGTCTCACTTCTTTTGTGCCTTCTCCCCTCCCCAAGCTTTTTATTCTTGTCCCTACAACTCAGGGTGGCTTAAGTTGTATCCCTGTACAACATGGAAACCATATCCATTGTATTGATTTGTCTTTGGCTAATTACTAAATTTTTCATATGTTTTTTAATCCTTGAGCAGTTGTACATGTGATGTTAGTTTTTGTCAATCCTTTAAAGCTGTGTTTCCAGTAATTATTCCCCCCCCCCTTTTCTCAAATTTTAAGGATTTTTCATACCAACATTGCACCCGTACTATAATGGCTGAAACATTGTTATTGATTTCCCTTGTTAAGAAACTTGAGTTCTTCGTACCAGGGTCGTGTGTAATAAAATTGTTTATTACAATTACAAAAAGTTTCTGCTACTTTCCGTTTATAGTGATTGTGCAACTCTTGTTTGTTATATAGGCAGCTTCATACTTTGCTAAGTGACTTGTAATGAGCGGCGCATATACAAGGCTATGTAAAGAACTCGAGACATTTATAGTTCTGTATACTGTATACTGTATAGAATCAAGCACGCAAACTAAGCAAGAATTATGCTATGACAGGTCCTGTGTTCTAGAAAATTTTAATTTTCATAATGACAATTTTTATATTTTTATAAAAATTCTTGTCCCCTACCCTTGTAATGAGATTGAATCTCCAAAGTTTTTTATGAATGTAGTGCTAGTATATTTGTGTTCTTCACTGGAGTTTGACATTAAAACTTCGAGATAACAAACTCACTTTTTAGACATTAGAACTTCTGTATGTTTTCTATACTTGTGTGAAGATTCGCCCATTTTTTCTTGTTTGAGTATTATGTTATTACGCTATATCAATACATGAAACAGGATACTGAGAAGCTCTAGAGCTCTGGAAAAGTTCTACGCCATCCATCTGTGAGTTGTTTCTTGAGCCACTGTGGTTGGAATTCTACCATAGAAGGCTTGTAAGCAATGTAGTGCCTTTTCTGTGCTGGCCTTACTTTGCTGGTCGATTCCTGAACAAGAACTACATTTTTGATGTTTGGAAAGTTAGGTTGGGATTTGATAAAGACGAAAGCGGAATAATCAGGCAAGGAGAGATTAAGAACAAGGTGGAGCATATACTTTGTGATAAGCAATTCAAGGCAAGAGTTTTGGATCTCAAGGAAAAGGTGGTGAACAGTGTCAACGGACAAGGATGATCTAACAAGAATTTAAGCAGGATAATTGATTGGATGAAATTAAAAAAAAAACTCACTGACATTAAAAGTTCGAAACTTAAATTTTATTATGTTCTTAATATGGAGGTAATTTAGATTTATATATAGCCATATAAAAAGATGTCAAGTACATTGTGCAATTGATTTAGTAAATAGGCCTGTTGTGACAATTTCACCAACTATAGTTACAGTATCTGCACATTTAAAAAATTCCTACATGTAGTGGGTCTATACAGAATACCAAATGATAAACTGTCAACAGGTGCCAATTGTGGGAAAGGGAAATTGATAATAAGGAAATGGAAGATCAACTCAAAGAAGTAGTAGGTCTACTCTGACAGAGTGAACAAGAAGAAAGTTTAAAGGGATCTTAAGATAAAAGAGCAACACCTAGCCACTGCACTGGCTACATCCGCTTCTGTATGTTTTCTATACTTGTGTGAAGATTTGCCGACTTTTTCTTGTTTGAGTATTATGTTATTATGCTATATCAATACATGAAACAGGATACTGAGAAGCTCTAGAGCTCAGGAAGCAGAATGGTGCCAAATGCAAACCAATTAAAAACAAACTAAACAATCCAATGACATGAAAAAACTACAGAATAATAGTATAGCTTAGTGCAGTCAGGATATAATGCAATCCACCAAATAACGAAAGTATCTCACTACATTATTTGATCTAAATCATTTCTAAAACCAAGTTCTTGCCCTTTGCCAAATTTGCAGCACATTTCGATATGAGAGTTCTTTTGCTATTTTCTCTCCAAGTCAAGATATTGTGGCAGTAGATAATCCGCAACTTGTTGACCAATGGTTGTTGATTGTCCTGCATAAGAGACATATTTTTTTCTCAAGTAGTTTCTATAAATACATGATCATTTGAGAAGACTAAGAAACAAATTAAATGTACCTTTTCAACACGGAACCCAACTTTCCGTGCACACAAATTACCCATGTATGGCTCCATGTGCCTCATTACAAAGATTCCGCAGTCAAACGAGTTCATTTTGGTTTGCCATCCCATCCTATGAACTCGTGGTTCCAAATTTATTATCTCACTTTCTTTTGGCAGGTTATATATTGAAATCCAATGGCAAAAGCACTCATGCTGCTTTCATTAATACAATGCATGGATTAGAATTTATCACACTCAATTCCTCAAACTAAATTAACTAAAAAGAATGCATTGATTAGAATTTATCTCACTTTCTCAGTACTGCACCTTTTCTCCATAAATCTGCCACTCTCTCCAAAATTCTCTACTGGAGTTATGAAATCGCCATCTTCGTCACTCGATTCTGCGTTTTCCACCTTTTTACAGTTGCTCCTTTCAGAACTTACATCATCCAAACCTGCACACAAGTCAATGTACACAGGACGTTTTTCAGCTAATTGAAAAGCCAAGATTTAGCAATTAATCTCCCATTACGTCTTCGGTCTGCAATAAAATGTTTAAAAAAACTTCAGAGGTACTATGAATTCACAAGTTTTATATACTTCACATGTTTACTGTCACACAAAAACAAACCATTCTACAAATCTAAACAAAAAAAATTTTCTTACACAACTTTTTATTTGGCATAAACCCCGAAGCACATAACCCTTCTTCAATAAAAAATTACCAAATTCTAGAAATTCATTATAAGTACAGTACAATTCAACACTGAAATCCAATTAATTGAATCAATTAATTGAAATGTTGTATTGCACTTACTAAGTATAGATTAGGTAAATACCTTCACTCATCTTCTTCGATGTTGAATTCTTACACTTCTCGCTCCTAATTCCACTGTTATACGCAACGGGCGAGACAAGAATGAATCAGTAACTACTGCACCCTCTTTTTACAAAAGAGAGTGCACTATGTACTGCAGTATGTAACTCTCTTTTGGAGTTACAAAATCGTCATCTTCATCACTAGAAACCGTTTTTACCACCGTTTTGCGGTTACTCATTTTAGTCTTTTTATTTGAACCATCCAGCAGATTTCTATGACTGTCTGTACTTGCACACAAGTCAATGTACACAGGAGGTTTTTTCGGTCAATTGAAAAGCCAAGGATTAGCAATTAATCTTCCACTACGTCTACGGTCTGCATTAGAAAATTTGTAAGACTTTAGAGGTACTTTTAAGTCAAAACTATATTATACTTCACACATGTAATCTCAATTACAAACAAATCATTTTACAATTTTTTTTTCTTTTAAAATAATTCTTACAGACTATTTGTATTTGTCATAAATCCTGAAGCACATAACCTTTATTCAATATAATTTCATATCCATTTTTTTGAAAATCATATGCAGAATAAATTTAATTCTCCAAACAAAATTGTTCATATGATTCTCCATTAACGGAGAACTAACTTCTCTAAAATTAATAAAAATATCAGAAAACACTGTACATTACAACCATTTTAGCAGTACAGTTACACCAATATATCAAAGCACATGCAAAAACAAAAAACAAAACTACATTAGAAACCCCTAAATATGTAGAACATATAAATTCAACAGTACAATTCAATTAATCGAATCAATTGATTGAATTGCTGTAATGCGCTTAAGATGAAGGATTAGGAAACATATACCTTCACTCAACTTCTTTGTTGTTCTTCGTCAGTCACTAAATATTGCTCCTCGTTGCTAATTGATTCGATTGTTTTTCTTCTTCTTTTATACACAGTAGGCGATACAAATTGAAGTAGTTTATAATACTGCACTCTCTTTTGGATGAGGGACTGAATCAGTTTGTAGATAACTCAAAGTCTCAGTAACTACAATGGTAGTGAGAGTATCGTGCGAGTCAATTGGGTTGAATAACTGTCTGATAAGCGTTGAAATATTGTGTATATATAAGGTATGTTCTATTGCCCACATATTGTGCTAATATTACGAAAGTGCCATTAAATCTGTTTTGTTTTAGACCGCATGATAAGATTTGATCCAATGGTGGTGATTATGGTCTCTAGGGACTCCAAAAAAATCTGGTCTCTATTGAACCCAACTATATATATATAGGCAAGTGCTCAAATGAGACCCTCCCTTAAAATGAGAACTGAGACTTAATCTTAACCCTCCATTTTATTAAAATCTCTTTTAATCTACGCCACATATTTTTCTCTCCCTCACGTCGTCATCTCTTATCTCCTCATTTTGAACTTTTTCTCCCCTCATTCCCAGTCTCTATCTTTCTATACTTATTTTATCTCTTTTTTTTTTCTTTCTCACTCACTCACTCTCTCTACTGATAAATCTATAATCAATGCATTAATTTACCAGAATTTTATTATTTTGTAAGCTCGACTTTCAAACATCGCTCTCAATTCAAATCTCCTAAAAGTTTTGTAATCATTCTTCGTCCTAGACATTCACTTCTTCGACGCCAATGATTGGTCAGTGTTTGCAAAATATTTGAAGATATCAAACAAGCAGATGACAATAATTGGATTGAAGATTTAAATCACAATGACGAGGATTACTAATATTCGGGGAAGGCAATAGTGGTTGTATATGTAATAAAATGACGACGATAACTCATATTTGATGACTTTAATACCACTATAGACATAGATCTAGAATTTTTGGTGATTCGGCTTTCAGATTTTTTTGGTGATTCGGGTACAAAATATGGTGATTCGTCTTTAAATTTTGGTGATTTTGATTTTAATTTGGTGACTCTGTACGTGTTCATGAGTAGTGTGATTTAAGTTTTAGTGATTTGAATTTGATGAATATGTAGGTGATGGTGATGTGATTATGGTGATGGTTTAATTTTGATAATTTTATTTTAGTTTAGTGATTTTGGTGATGTATTGGTGATGCGGTGGAGGTGGTGGTGTGATGCAGTGGTGGTAGTTATGATGGCGATGTTTGTGATGGTGGTGGTGGTAGTTACGATGACGGTGATAGTGTTGGGACAAATAGTGGTTGTGCTAATTATCGATTTATTTGAATCACTGAAGGGCTTTGTCTAATTTGAAAAATGAATTCATGGTCTGTCTAAAAGTATTATAAGCGTGTTTGGTTATTGAGCCTAATTTGTGGCCCAATGTGCAATTCTCACAATAAAAGGGTCTCACTAGAATAGCCCTTATATATAGGGGGTTGCTCAAATGAGAACTCTCTTATAATGAGACCCTCTATTATAATGAGTCCCCCCTCATATTTTTTGTATTTAAAGGGCCCCGCCAGGGGCATCCAATACGAAAAAGGCTTATAATTCTATCCTCTATCCATTTATGAAAAGAAAAAAATAAAAAAAAAATTGAAAAAAAGTGATGATGTGGCAGCAGTTTTTTTTCATTTTTTTAATTTTTTTAAAATTTTATTTGTTTTGATGAATGAATGGAGGGTATAATTATAAGATTTTTTTTGTATTGTGTGCCCCTGGCGGGGCCCTTTAGAATAGATAAAATATGATGGGGACTCATTATGAGGGGTCTCATTTGAGCACCTCCCTATATATATATATATATATATATATATATATATATATATATATATATATATATATTTATTTATTTATTTATTTATTTATTTATTTCAAAAAACTGGTCGAAAATGACAACTGAAAACTGTAAGTTGCAACTTCCAGTTTTCAGTTGCAACCTCATTTGCAACTTACAGTTTTCAGTTGCAACTACACGGCTGGCGCCGCCATGAAGTTGTAAATGAGGTTGCAAAGGTTGCAAACCGTATCTTTCAAAAAAGAATTTTAAAGAAAGGTATTTTTATAAATAATTTTAAAAGTGATAGTATTTTTAAAAAAATAATCTGAAGGATGGGTATTTTTTAAAAAAATCCCTTATTATTATTGTTGTGGAATAAAAACTAGGTTATTAGATTGCGGCTAGGGTTTGATGTATTTAATGTTGGGGTGCGTGAGCTTCGTGCTTTAATGGCTGCTTTTGCGTTCGAGACTTAAACGGTCCTCACAGAATGCCTACGTATCTCTGTATTAAGAGAATCAAGCCAATAAAACGTAGTTCTGAGAATGAGGGGTCAGACCCTTTATATAGGCTGAGAAGCCCTAAAATCGTAGTAGGGTTAGGTGACTTGGTGGACAAGTCACCGCCTTGAGGAAGGTTCTAGACTCCTTCCTTGTAGGAGTCTGTTTCCTTGTATGAGTGTATGCCTTGGAGGCTACTCATTGTAGAGATAATGTTCTTATCTGACACTTATTGCTGAGCTGTTTATTATCCCTAATATTAATTACGAAATTAATATTGTAAATAGGGTTTGGGCCCACCTGATGGGCCCAACGTTTGGACCATTCCGGGTTTAATTAATGTCACATTAAATGTGTCTTTAGGGCTTACTTTTAGCCCATATCATTTGCCCCCCAACTTCTAGGAAAACTGATCAGGTTTTCCTTGAAGTTATAACGGCCTTACATGAAACTTGGGTCAGGGTTTATTGCTCTTACATGAGTATTTTCAACTTATCATCTTAATGTAAAGTGTGGAGCGACCGACGCAATTTACGACGATGTTGAACGACACTAAGCGGTGTTAAATGGCACTAGACAGCGCTAATCAGCCTTAAACAATGTTTAAACAGTGTTAAACAATGTCGAATGGCATAAAACGGCACTAATCGGCGCTAAACGGTGCTATACCGGCACTAAACGGTGCTAATCGGCACTAATCGGTGCTAACAGGCACTAATATGTGCTAATCGGCATTAAATGGTGCTTAATCGGCACTAAACGGTGCTAGCGGGGGTCCGGGGGCGGCAGCCCCCGGGCGGGGTCCAAGGGGCAGAGCCCCTGGCTGGGGTCGAGTACTATTCAGAAATTATCGTTTCGGCTCGAAATTTTGCAAATCCGAGCTCAAATTCGAGCTCAAACTGCCTCAAGGTCGTAGCCATTTTTCTTACTTTCTCTTTCTCTCTTTTTTTTTTTTCCAGCTCAATTTCGAGCTCAATTTTCGAGCTCAAACTGTCCCAGGTCGTGGCCATTTTCGAGCTCATTTAGTTCATTTTCGACCTGAACATTTTCGAGCTCAACTAGTCCAATTTCGAGCTCAAAAACGAGCTCAAATAGGGGCCAAGTCGTAGCTTTTTTCCAGGAAATCCAGTGTTTTTTCGACCTGAAATGGACGAGCTCCAATAGTGTCAAAACGACCTCGATATCGTTTAACCTCGACCTCAGTATAGCATAAGAACGACCTCAAAATAAATCCCAGGTCGTGGGGATTTTTTACATTTCCTTGTTCAAATTCGACCTGAGATTTGCGATCTCAAGTCATATTATAACGATCTCAATTGGAATGGTAGGTCGTAGCTTCATTTTGCTTTTTATAAGTCAAAAACGACCTCAAGTGTGCGACCTCAGATCTGTCTTGTTCCGACCTCAATTTTCAAGGTTAGTTACGACCTCAGAATTAAATTTTCCAGGTCTTCTAGCCGAGCTCGTTTTTATTCAAGAAAATGAGATCGAATCTCACGACTTCGAGCCTTGTTTTGGCAACTCCAAATGGATTCTAACGGGCCCTGTCTTTTTAATTTTTCTGGGCTGGACCTAAGTTTTCAAATCGTTTGGGCCTACAAAACTTTTTAAGTTTTGGTTGGGCCTTTACTTTTGGTCAACATGACCTTAAATTAAAACCTTAATTAGGTTTATCAATATTGGTTGGGCCATGACAGGCCTTAATCACTTTAGCTAAACTTGGGCCTTAACAAGCCTAGTGTTGTTGGGCCTTTTTAGAGTCCAACTTCATGTTGACAGCCCACAAAGTTTTCCAATAGGCTACAGCCGGTTGACCTTCTCCCAACCGGTTAAAATGCCCTAGATTCTTGCCTTTACTTCCTAGATTTTCATGCTTAACAGACCTAGTATCCGACTGAAAGTTTATTGGGCCTCAAATCAAATTTGGGTCAATTCAGACCTTGGGTTTATAGTTGTTTCGGATGTATTTGAGATTAATGACGACCTCCTCAAGTTTGGCCTTCATAGTTAATCTTGGCCTTCATGGCTGATCTTGGCCTTCATGGCTAACTTTGGCCTTCATGGCTAATCTTGGCCTTCATGGCTAATCTTGGCCTTCTGTTAACTCGAATAACTTGTAGAAGGGGGGGTTGAATACAAGTTATATAATCGTGTCTGATTTTTGCTTGATTATAAGAACAAGAATAAACGAATGAATCAAACTCTTGTTTGTATTAATAAGATCAAATACAAACTCTACCAAAGGTGTACAAATACCTTTAGCAGCTGCTGACAATACAAATATCTCTCTGTTTGTTTCGTACTCTCGAATACAAACCTTATACAGAGCTACGCACACGAACTCACAACTTCGTCCGCTCTTTACAATGATATTGAGAGAATATTTATAATGCTACCTATCAACTAATAACAGAAAGATATAATCTATACATGACAATGTTCTGCCTTCTAGTCGATAGTTTCCTTCAATAGAAAACTCTTTCCTTCATAATATCTTCTTGCTTGTTCTTCAAACAACGATCCTGTTTTATAGCACTTGTCAGTTTCTGTAGCATCCATAATGACATCATCAGTAGCATGACTGATATCAGGATCTGCACACTGCATCAGTATCTGATCAACCATCAGTATTGGACCGTCATCAGGATTTGCTCTCTGTTCCTGACATGTAGTCTCCGATACACTGTTCATTCCTGACTAAACTATACAGATAACTGTCTTACACATAAAACCTATATACAGTGCTAAATCCTTTATAAGATCAGGATTACAAGAAGTATAATGTGTAAATTCTATTCTTAACATCACAACTTATGAATTATTCCTAACAATCTCCCCATATTTATGCTTTATAATCTGAAGCATAAATCTAAGTTGTGGATGTCAAAACATATAACAATACAACCAGAATAGAATTTATGAATGTAGAATTATGAAGTTAAGTACCTCCTTCTCAGATGTAGACATTTATCCAGTACTTAGAAGAAAGAATTTTAACTATTAATGCTGCTCTTCCTTACCACTTCCTAGCTTAGATTCACCACTGTCACTCCTGGTTCTTCTTTTTACTACCATTTGTCTGATCTTTATCTCCCCCAGCTTTAGCTTTATCTTTATCTCCTTCAGTCTGGTAGTGTTGTTGTTGTCTTTGAATTGTCTTTATCTCCCCCTTTTTGACATCAGCAACATTAATTCCAAGAGATTCAGAAACAGAACAAATGAGATTCATAAGAACTGCTTGATTTTCCATAATTGTGACTTGGTTATCTTCAAGTGATTGAAGTCTTGTTTGAATAGCAATTTGAGAATTCTGAATATCTTTCAAAACATCAGAATGAACTTCAATATTGGAAGTGCTTCGAGTATCTTCAGTATCAGAATCAGAAAGAACTTTATCTTCAAGTCTTGTAGAAGAAGTTGCTTGAGTTGTATGATATTCAAGTAATAAAACCTGATTAGAAGTATCAACGTCTTCATCTTTCTGTTCTGGAACTGAAACATGATCATCATCTCCTTCACCAGTATTCTGTGTACTAACATCTTCAAATCCTGACTCCTCCTTAGAGTGATCAGAGACTGTTGATGTCTCAATTCTAGCTGATATTGGAAGTACATACAAAGGAACACTAGAATCATTAGGATCTTCATCTGGTACATATGTATCAAGAGATTGCTTTATCCTGGCACCTCTCCTGTTAATGATTTCTGCAAGCCTCTCCTTTTGCTTCTGAGCTTTAACTTCTGGCTTTGCATTGTGATGTGCTAGGTCATTCTTCTGATACATTTTGATGAATGAATAAGTACCAGCATCCATACCCAAATTTTCAGACCAAGATTCAGGAAAAACCTGATCCCAGAAATCAAATGATGGTTTCCTAATTTTCTCTCCCTCACTATGGAGTTGATCATCCATACCCTCATTCTCACTTTGACTTTCTAAAGTCAACACTCTTTCTACCTCACCTTTTGCCTGGTCAGGAGCCAGCCGCTCAAATTGTGGATCAATATCCATCTTTTCAAGTGTATCACTCAAATTTGGATAAGTGCTCTCATGACCTACAGAAAAATAGAGTTTAGAAGGAGTTTTTATACCTGAACTCACATGGAGAGAGGGTTCCTCATATGGCATGTGGCTTGAGGTTTTCTCCAAGGAGTGAGCTGCTATAGTCTCTGAACTCATACAATCATCTTCTTTCCTTTCAGAAACTACAGGCTCTAGTATACCACTTTCAGGTTCTTTACTAGACTGTGATGTCTTCAGTAATACTTCATTAGACATCATAGTTAGTACATCACCGTCTTTAAGTGTTGTTTGCTGAGACACACCCTCAAGGTGGATAGACTCTGACTGAACAAAATTTGTTTGATCTTCAGAAAAATCAACCAAAGTCATTCCTCCCATATCATAGGGTATCTCACTTGCATTCTCAGTCATCACAGAAGACCTTTCAACATCAGCTATCACAGCTCCTGAATCATCCTTCCTCTGACTAGATGGTTCTTGTGTTGCAGTGACCGTGATCTGATCTTTCCTACTACTCACCACTGGTGCAATAGTATCTTCTGTTGACTGCTTCCCTCTATCTACTTCCTCCAGTTGTTCACCTTGAGCTGAAGCATCTTCAATAATTACATCCTTGTCAAATAAATATGCATGAAGTGATTGAAGTGCAACATGCTTTGAGAGTCCAAATTTCTTGACTAATTGTCTTCTGACAGATACATAGAAATACATCTTCATTAAGTCAAGTCTTTGATGTAGAAGTCCATATTCATCTGGAAATAAAAGTTTTGGTAATCTTTCAATCAGAAAGTCTAGAACAGGCCTTGACAACTTCACTTTGAGAGAAATTAGTCCCATAGCCAGTCTGTATGATAATGTAGTTTCCCATGAAGAATCAATATCCAGATCTCTCTTGTCAAATACTGACATAGATGTAGCTTGATTTGTAGAAACCTGCATGATATTAGTTGGACTAGACTCTGTGTGTGTAGGTGACAATTGAATCTTTCTCCTTGTTCTCCTGATATAGTGAGCAAAAGATTTATCCTGAGAAGACTCAAGAGGTGTAGACATAGAAGTGATCTTGGGATGAGATCTTTGTTCAATAGACACAGTCTTTTGAGAGACAGTATCCAGTAACTGTTTTCCCTTTTTAAGAACTACAGCCTTTTGTGAGACTGCAGCCTGGCTGTGACTAGGTTTTTCATCTCTTTGTACTAACAAAGAAAGTTGAATTGCAGCCTTCAATTCTGCTCTCTCTGCAAGAGTTAAATCATCATCATCTTCACTAGAATTACTACTACTAGACACAACAAATCTTCTCTTCCTTACAACTGATGTCTTTTGAGAAACACCAGAGGTTGGTTTCTTTGAAACAATAGGCTGTGGATCAAAATTTGGTTCTTGAATTGTTTCAGAGACTATGATGTTTTCGGCTACTTGGGTAGACACAGGTGGGTTCTCCTCCAATTGAGATTCCTGAGCCATTTCACCACAAAAGAAAGAAGAATTGTAGAGAGTAGGAAGATGAGTTTTAAGAATTACCTGAAAATGATGTGGATAATGAATTGCAGGTATTTCATCTAGATTCTTTTCATTGTCCTTCTTTGTAATATCAGAGAAAATTCTCTTTTGCTGTTCATAAGAAGAAACAGAATGTAGAATGTTCCCTACCAAATCTAGCTTCAACATCAGGAATAAAATGGTTAATAAACAATTGCATAAATCTATGATAATAAACCATTTTCCTGTTTTGATCTCTTGACCCAAGTTTAATACTCATCTGACTTAAGATAATATGACCAATGTTAATTACTCTGTCATAAAGCAAACTATAAGCAATATGAGATGTAACATAAGTAATTTGTTGAAAAGAACTACATTTGCCAGTAAAACATTTAGCAATTTGATCAAAGTAAAAAGACCATTCCTTTCTTAGAAAAGACCTATTCAACTGGCTCATGTTATCTAGAGGTCCACTATAACCTAATTCAGACAACATAGTTCTTATATTATCATCAGATGGTACATTCTCATAACTATCAGTAACAGGTAAGCAAAGTACTGAACTAACAACAGATTCAGTAATGTCAAATGAATCTTGTCCTAAATGTAGAACAATCTTACCTGATTGACTCTGAGTAGAATCAATTACCTCAGCATTCTCCCAAGCTTGTGAAACAGCTACTTGATTAATCTGTGGAGATGCTGTCAATGCATAACTTAATGGTCCATACGCCAGAAAGTCCATGATTGGATGAAAATCAGATGACACTCCTTCCTTGTTGGTGATAGCTGCAACATGATTGTTTGTCATAAAATCAAAGTCACCAAACTTGAAGGCTACTGATTTAGGTAATCTTCTCTGAGCTGCCATTCTTGATCTGAAAAGAAACTTGAAAAATTCTTGAAATGGATTAGTGATTTTGAAAACTCAAGAGTGATTTTTGCTTTAGAGAATGTAAGATTAGAGAAAGCAATTACACAATTAGAGTTTCAAAACAAATATATTTCACAAATCTTTCAGACCACTATCCCACGTTGACACGTAAATTGACAGGTGTCAGTCCCTGAAAAATGCGGTTACCCACGATTTTTGGAAAATAAAATCCAAAATTGATTTTCATGAAATAAATCAGGGTATAAATAAGTAATACTGATCAGCTTCCTTTTCCTGATGACCTCTCATCAAAATAATCACAAAATGCAATTTGATTTAAAAATATAATTTTCAAATCCTGATGATCACTCATGAAATCCTGATCAATATCATCAGAGACTTAATATGGAGTTTTCCACGTGGCATCTTTCTTTTATCTGAAAAAGAAAATAAACAATTAATCTGAACAGAAAATCAATTGGTTAGATATTTTCAATATTTCTTGAAACAAGAAATACAGTCTCATGCAATAATTAGCATTTGACTTCATTAAGACTTCCAAGTGACTGCTCAGCTTCTCACGTCTTCCTTTAAAAGAACCAAACGCCTTGTGCCATTCTCCATAACCTTTCAATTTCTTTTCTTCTCAACAATGCTTCTCAAACCAAAAATCCCTTCAAACCCATTTTTCAGATTTTTCTTGGTCGATGAACATCCTGTTCTTGATCATCTCTTTGAACAAACGACTCTTCTCATCGAACTAATCATGAATGGATTGGTTTTCGAAAATATCCAGAGGTTTCTCCTAGAACATCCATCTGTTGGATACAATCTTCCCCTAACCTCCTCAAAACTTGAGGATGAAGAATTTGGCCGAGAGTCTGAGGTTGATCTTGATGGAGATGCTATTCATTTAAGTTAGCTGCTCTCATTCAAGTCGCCCAGACAAGGAATCCAAGAGCAAACGAGGCTTTCATCCCCTGATGGATTTCTTGAGATGCTCCTTGTCCTGTTCCTCAGAGTTCATATCAAAGACAAATATAGAATTATCAGTAGAAACTTAGACAAAAAGATGTTGTATTTCATTTCCATGTAATGATTTCTATTAATGAAAATACAATTTCTTGTTATCTGCTTGTCTTTTGATTTTTGAATGATGTATAAATTATCAGTATGCAAATATCAAAACTTGCTAGCATAGACTTAACACATCACAGAATCAGATTACTACACAAAGTAAACGTCAGGATCTGAAGCAATTTTCATAATCCTGATACTGACACAATACTGATGACGTCAGCATCCTGATGACAAATCTAATCCTGATGATTATTAACAAGTCTATCATACTGAAATTTATCAAGGCAATGTGTTATAGCTCAAGCATTTTAAAAATCAAATATAGATCCTGACAGAAATATCAAGTCTATAAGCTAAGAACAACATACCTTGCTACTTTTGCAGATGTTAAAGATCTAAAAATTTAACATTCCTAACTCACTTACTAGTCTACTGAATGTAGTCTCATCAAGTGGTTTAGTTAGAATATCTGCAAGCTGTTTGTCAGTAGGAACAAAATGAAGTTCCACAGTACCATTCTCAATATGTTCTCTAATAAAATGATACCTGACATCAATGTGCTTAGTCCTTGAATGTTGAACTGGATTTTCTGCAATTTTAATAGCACTAGTATTATCACAAAACATAGGAATATTACTAAGTGTCATTCCATAATCCAGCAACTGATTTCTTATCCAAAGGAGCTGTGCACAACAACTGCCTGCTGCTATGTACTCAGCTTCTGCAGTTGAGGTTGAAACAGATTGTTGCTTCTTGCTTGCCCAAGAAATCAATCTATTTCCCAAAAATTGACATGTACCTGTAGTGCTTTTCCTGTCTATCTTACACCCTGCATAATCAGAGTCTGAATAGCCAATTAGAAAGAAATCAGATTCTCTAGGATACCACAAACCAAGATTTGGAGTTCCTTTGAGATATCTAAAAATTCTCTTCACAGCAATTAAATGAGATTCCTTAGGATCACTTTGGAATCTAGCACATAAACAGGTAGAAAACATTATATCTGGCCTACTTGCAGTTAGATATAACAATGAGCCTATCATGCCTCTATAACTAGTATTATCCACACTCTTCCCCTTAGGATCAGAGTCTAGTTTAGTGGCTGTTGCCATGGGTGTTTTTGCAACTGCACAGTCTTGAAAGTCAAACCTTCTTAAAAGATCTTTGATATACTTTGACTGATTAATGAAAATACCAGTCTCAGTCTGTTTGACCTGCAAGCCTAAGAAATAATTTAGTTCACCCATCATGCTCATCTGATACTTAGACTGCATAAGTTTGCTAAACTTAGCACACAACTTTTCATTAGTAGAACCAAAAATAATATCATCAACATAAACTTGAACTAAAAGCAATTCACCTTTTATCTTTCTAAAGAATAGAGTTTTGTCAATTGTACCTCTTGTGAAGCCATTTTCAAGAAGAAATTTAGACAAAGTCTCATACCATGCTCTTGGTGCCTGCTTTAGTCCATAGAGTGCCTTGTCAAGTTTGTAGACATGATTTGGAAACTTTTGATCAACAAATCCAGGTGGCTGTTCTACATACACTTCTTCATCAAGTTTGCCATTTAGAAAAGCACTCTTTACATCCATCTGGTATACCTTGAATTTTGAATGAGCTGCAAATGCAAGAAACATTCTGATTGCTTCCAATCTTGCTACAGGTGCAAAGGTCTCATCATAATCAATGCCTTCTTCCTGAGAATAACCTTTGGCCACCAGTCTTGCTTTGTTTCTTACAATCATACCAGATTCATCTAGCTTGTTTCTGAAAACCCATCTTGCACCAACAATAGATCTATCTTTAGGTCTTGGTACCAGTTTCCAAACTTTGTTTCTCTCAAACTCATTTAACTCCTCCTGCATTGCAATTACCCAATCAGGATCCTGTAAGGCTTCTTCAACCTTCTTAGGTTCATTCTTTGAGAGAAAGCAACTATACAAGCATTCATTTTGAATTGATCTTTTAGTTCGAACACCACTATTTGGATCACCAATTATCAAATCTTCAGTATGATCCTTTGTCCATTTTCTAACAGGTGGTAAATCAACTCTGCTAGTCTCTCCCCCTAAGTTAGTGGTATCTCTTGTAGAAGAATTCTCTCTACCTTCAAAAACTCTCCTTTGATCAATAGAATCAGTAGATTCCATATTGCTGCTAGTTACTGATCTTTCCTCAGTAGACTCTGAAAGGTCAGTTCCTGATGGAGTAGACTCTGAAACATCAATTCCTGATGGAATAGATTCTGAAAGACTAGTCTGCTCCTGATGATCACTGTGTTCTCTCTGATTTATTTGCTCCCCCTCAACAGCAGCATTCCTTTGAGAAGCAATAGAAATTTCTTCTGGAGAACCTTCATCATCACTTGAGAGTATCTCAGAATTCTTCAGATTTTCAAATTCCAATTTGTCATGGCTTTCATCAGTTTGCAAAATTCCAAACTTCTTATCATCAAATGCAACATGAATTGATTCCATAACAATGTGAGTTCTGAGATTATAAACTTTGAAGGCCTTAGATGCTGAATATCCTAGAAAAATTGCTTCATCCGATTTGGCTTCAAATTTTCCAAGTTGTTCTGGATGAACTTTTAGGACATAGCATTTGCATCCAAAGATGTGAAAATATTTCACACTTGGTTTCTTTCCTTTGATCATCTCATAGGGAGTTTTTCCATGACTATTTACCAAGGTACAGTTCTGAGTGAAACATGCAGTGTTAATAGCTTCTGCCCAAAAGTAGGTTGGAAGTTTTGCATCTGCAAGCATGGTTCTTGCTGCCTCTATGAGAGTCCTGTTCTTTCTTTCCACTACACCATTTTGTTGAGGTGTACCAGGTGCAGAAAACTGTTGAGTGATTCCATTGTCTGCACAAAACCCCTCCATTGTAGAATTCTTGAATTCTGTACCATTGTCACTCCTAAGTACTTTGACTTTGTACTCAGAGTTATTATGAATATTCTTGATGAGTTCAATGATTTGCTGAGGAGCTTCATCCTTCTTGTGTAGAAAGAACACCCATGTGAACCTTGTGAAATCATCCACCATAACTAGAGCATATCTTTTCTTGCTGATAGACATAATGTTTACTGGACCAAACAGATCAAGATGTAGCATGTGAAATGGTTCAGTAATTGAATTTTCAGTCTTGCTCTTGAAAGTGGTTCTTCTTTGCTTTCCAAACTGACATGCATCACAAAGTCCATCTTGCACAAAATTCGCCTGAGGTAGGCCTCTCACCAAATTGTGTTTAACAAGTTGATTAAGCTTCTTGAAATTAAGATGTGAGAGCTTCTTGTGCCAATTCCAGCTTTCATCACTTGTTGCTTTGCTGTAGAGACATCTAACAATTCCTTTAGATGTATCACTTAAGCTGGCTTCATATATGTTACCATGCCTTTGACCAGTTAGAACAATGTCTCCATTTTGCATATTCAAGACTTTGCATCCTTCTCTGTCAAAGATTGATTTGTAACCTTTATCACCCAGTTGACTTATACTTAAAAGAGTATGTTTCAAGCCTTCAACCAGTGCTACATTTTCTATGATGACATTCCCCAAAATAATTGAGCCATATCCCAGAGTTTCTCCTTTGTTGCCATCTCCAAAAGATATTACTGGGCCAGCTTTCCTCTCAAACTTTGTAAGCAGGGACTTCTTTCCAGTCATATGTCCAGAGCATCCACTGTCCAAGATAATTGAATGCTTCTTTCCTGTGCCCTTAACAGAGGATGGAGAAGTTTTCTTTGGAGATCCAGGTTTGTCTGAACTATTGGCCATCAATGCAATGTTTTCATAATCCAATTCATCTTCAGAGTCACTGGAATCAGCCCAATTTTTCTGTGTGACCATAAGTGCATTACCCTTTCCTGAATTCCTAGGCTTCTTACACTCACTAGCAAAGTGTCCAAGCTCGCTGCAGTTAAAGCACTTGATCTTGGCCTTATCAAGCTTGACAATTGTACTTTTGCTTTTGTCACTCTTCTTCTCATCCTTCTTTTGAAAAGGTCCTTTGCTAAATCTTCTTCTGTTGAATCTTCCTTTCTTGAAAGCTTTAGCAAACATAGCAAAGAGTTCTTGCATCTCAGATTCAGAATCATTGTTGTCAGAGTCCATATCAGTAGTCTCTGACTCAGAACTTTCTTTGCTTTTCTTCTTCCTCGAATTCTTTACAGCAATCTCTTCATGCTGTTCTTCAGGAAGCTTCTTTACTTCAGATTGAGCAGTAAGTGCAATAGTCTTCATCTTTCCTTCACTCCTGCTCTTTTTCTGCTGCTTGTCAAGTTCATAAGCTTTCAATTTTCCATATACTGCCTCTAATGAAATCTCATCCAGATCATTAGCTTCCTCGATCGCAGATATCTTCTCATTGTAGAAATCAGGCAAAGCTTTCATGAACTTTGTATTCATATCCTCCAAGTCATAATATTTACCATGCATGGCCATCTCATTGATGAGTTTTGTAAACCTATCAAAGGAATCAGTAAGTGACTCACCAGACTTGGATTCAAAGTACTCATACTGTTGTATAAGTAATGTCCTCATATTCTTCCTGACAGGCTTAGTTCCTTCACAGTGAACCTTAAGATTGTCCCATATATCCTTAGCAGTTTTACAAGAGAGAACATAGTTAGTGAGAACAGAATCAAGACTGTTGAATAATATGTTTCTCACTTTAGCATCTTTGAGAACATTCTCCTTGTCCTTATCTGACCATTCAGATTTTGGCTTCTCTGCTGTATGTTCTGGAACAACCACACCATCAACAGTTGCTTGTCCAACGACCTTTGTTGGAACAAAAGGTCCATCTCTGATTCTGTCAAGATAATCAGGATCTGTTGCTTCCAGATGATGCAACATCTTTACTTCCTATAGAGTATATTCGTTTCTCTTGAGCATAGGAATTTTAGTATTCCCATCCTTGTAACCAGACATGATTGCAGATCTTTATGATTATTCGAAATCAACCTTCTCTGATACCAATTGTTAACTCGAATAACTTGTAGAAGGGGGGGTTGAATACAAGTTATATAATCGTGTCTGATTTTTGCTTGATTATAAGAACAAGAATAAACGAATGAATCAAACTCTTGTTTGTATTAATAAGATCAAATACAAACTCTACCAAAGGTGTACAAATACCTTTAGCAGCTGCTGACAATACAAATATCTCTCTGTTTGTTTCGTACTCTCGAATACAAACCTTATACAGAGCTACGCACACGAACTCACAACTTCGTCCGCTCTTTACAATGATATTGAGAGAATATTTATAATGCTACCTATCAACTAATAACAGAAAGATATAATCTATACATGACAATGTTCTGCCTTCTAGTCGATAGTTTCCTTCAATAGAAAACTCTTTCCTTCATAATATCTTCTTGCTTGTTCTTCAAACAACGATCCTGTTTTATAGCACTTGTCAGTTTCTGTAGCATCCATAATGACATCATCAGTAGCATGACTGATATCAGGATCTGCACACTGCATCAGTATCTGATCAACCATCAGTATTGGACCGTCATCAGGATTTGCTCTCTGTTCCTGACATGTAGTCTCCGATACACTGTTCATTCCTGACTAAACTATACAGATAACTGTCTTACACATAAAACCTATATATAGTGCTAAATCCTTTATAAGATCAGGATTACAAGAAGTATAATGTGTAAATTCTATTCTTAACATCACAACTTATGAATTATTCCTAACACCTTCCACGTCGATGTTCTGGATCAGAGACTCGGGATCCCAAGTACATTTTTCAATTTCCAAATTGAGGTATTAACCTTTCTTGTTAGCTTTTCTGATAAGCGTTCTTAATCAACTACTAAAACATTTATACAGTTGGGGGTGTTCTGGACCACCAATCACGTGGTTTCAGGTCAATAGGAGGTGTTTGCCATGCCTTGAAAGGTTTCGTGAACCTTGAATTCAAATTACTTGTTTCTTAGCTCTTGCCCCCCTTGCTTCATATGGTGGAGGTCTTGCTTCTCGGTTGATCATTCAAGAAGTTCCTTTGCCACTCAGCACTTGACTTCAAGTCTGGTGTGCCTTGGCTAGTTGTCACTACTCTATCTTGACTCTAGGTTTCAACTTGACTAACAACTCTTGATTCGAGCCATTAAACTCAGACGACAAGCTCGATTGGAGGCAGACAGCATTGTTGGCCATCAAGGCATTATCAAGGAGCCAACCAGCCTCAAGATGAGCTTTGATGGGGGTCTGTCTAGCAACTTCCAACGTCGATGGGCGCCAACAATTTGCGTTCTATAGTGGGGTCTCCAAGACCTGATAGTAAACACTTCTAGTGTAATTCTCGATTTCAGACGAGGCGAATTTGGACAAGGCATCGGCGGTTATACAAGTTGGTATTCCTCGAATCATACCATACCAACTGTGATTTTACAATTTTCAGATGTTTCAACATCGTTTCATCTTTGGCTTTTAGAGCTCTACTCACTTGGGCTATCACCAGCCTTGAGTCTCCATAGACTTTAAGACTTTTGGCCCTCATGGCTAAAGACGAGCCTAGTCCGGCTTTCAAGGCTTTATACTCTGCCTCGTTATTGGTTGTCGAAAAATATTCAACTTCAAGGCACATTCAATCGCGAAACCATCAGGGCTCTGTAGGACTATACAAGCACCACTTAATTTTGTTTTTGATGCCCTATCAAAATAGAGCACCCAATGTTTCTTCTAAACTTTATAAGTTCTCTCCCTCTTGGGGTGTCTCATCTTGCCCTTACTGGGGTGTTGTGCCTTCCTGCCCCCCGACTTCTTGGTTGTCAATGGTATATTCAACTAAGAAGTCAACGAGTACCTGTGCTTTAATTGCAATTCGAGGATTGTACGCGATATCAAATTATCTGAGTTCTATCGCCCACTTAGCTAGCCTTCGGGTTATGCAATATGTTTCTCAGTTGCTGGTCCGTCAGGATTTCAATCTTATATGCCTGGAAGTACGATCGTAGCTTCCTCGAGGCTGTTACCAATGCCAAAGCACACTTCTTAATGGGAGAATAATTTAACTCAACTGCATGCAACATCTTGCTCACATAGTAGATAGGCTTCTGAACCTTGTTATCCTTTCGAATGAGGATGGCACTCAATGCTTGTTCAGATATTTCAATGTTGGCATTCCGGATTGAGGGTCCAAAATTTCAAATTGGTTTTCAAGCTTTGACTTGAAGTTTCAACCATTGGATCTTATCTGGAGGTTCATGACCCCTTCAAGTTTGGCCTTCATAGCTATCCCATGGCCTTCCTGGCTAATAACTCGTGTTCCTTATCCTAGGATTCGAGGTTGACGTTTACATGTTCATTGTTGGTGTTCATATGTCGACTACCAAGTATTCACGACCTTTCTTTTGGATTGATGTCAAACTAAAGGTCTTTAGGATCCCTTACTTGACTTCATGTCTTTCACGGCTTGTCTCGAATCTTAGTTCTGATTTCAGGGTTTTCAAACCTATCTTTGCTTCTTGTTTTTTATCCGGGGTCCTTCAAGGACTTAAACTCTTAGTAACTCTCGACCTTTCAGGGTTTTTATTTATGCGTTTGTTTGTTTCCATTCGTGTATTTTTTTTATTTTCAGTACTTGGTCATCTTTGACTTACACACATCAGGTGTTAGGTACATAAATAAAATCACATAATCAATGAATGGAAAACAAACTTGCATTAATAACTTGAGATGGGTTCAACCCTTACATAGAATACTACTGTCCTACTCAGAGCAACATGCTCTGCGATGGTTTCATCGAACCTTATTTCTACTTCTACTAGATAAAATATGAAGCTAAAAACTACTAGGATAATTTGAACCCATCGGGGCTTTGCAAGACTAGGCTTGCACCACTTGATTTTATTTTTGATGCTCCAATAAAATAGAGCACTCAGTACTCCTTCGGGTCACCTCATTCTTATTCTGAAGTTCACTTACAGCTTGGGGTACAATCTCCTGCCCCTCGATTTCTTGATGTTCCTTATCACTACAAACGTCCATGTCTTCAATCGGAAGGACCTGCCCCCCGACTCCGTCAGGCCTTAACGCGGCTACATAACAGCTCCTAGCCATTTTCTGGTCACCTTTTTGTTCTCCTACACCATTCCTGGTTGGAAACTTGATCTTCATGTGATAGGTTGAGGCCACAGCCTTAAAAGCATGGAGTCCAGTCCTCCCGAGGATGGCATTGTAGGTGGAAGACGCTTTGATAACCAAAAAGTTCAGCATCTGAGTGGCCTCTGTTGGCTTCTGTCCGATGGTGACGGGCAACAAAATAGTTCCCTCAACTTTAGTCTCTACTCCGCTGAATCCATATATAGGCATGTTAGATAGGGTCAACTGAGAGTCGTTGTATCCCATTTTCACGAATGCATCATAGAACAAAATGTCCACTGAAGCTCCATTGTCTATCAAGACTCGCTTCACCTCTGAATTCCCAATCATGGGTGTTATGACCAGCGGGTCATCATGGGGGAACTTCACCCCTTCAAGGTCTGAATCATCAAATTCGATTGTTACTTCGATTTTTGCACGCTTTGGTGTCTCTCCGACAATATGCATCACTTCTCGGGCATAAGCCTTCCGAGAGTTCCTAGTCGTCCCGGCCGCAGTCGGGCCTCCTGAGATCATGTTGATCACTGGCCCTCGGGGCTGTGGGGTGCGATCCCGATCGTCGTCGTTCCTATCATACTCTCTTCTCTGATTACCACGATCTTCACCCTTAGTGAAGTGGCCCAACTTCCCTTTACGGATCAAGAACTCGATCTCATCTTTGAGTTGCTTACAATCATCAGTGTCATGCCCTACATCCTTGTGGAATCTGCAATACTGATTTTTGTTCCTCTTTGTGGGATCACCCCTGAGTGGCTTCGGCCATCGGAAATCCTTATCCTTCTCAATGTCCAATAGGATTCGACTCCTGGGAGTGTTCAACCTTGCATACTCAGTGAACCTTGGTCCTTGGCTCTTCTTAGGGGCAGAGTCGGAGTCCTCACTAGTTCGGGGATACTTGTCCCTAGCGTCATATTCCTGGTCATCATACTCCTGGTCTTGCCTTCGCTTCTTGGAGTTCCCGTTGCCTCCATTGTTTATCACGACATCCTTCATGGTGCTGTCCTCGGCCTTGATATACTTATCAGCCCTTCGTTGGAGCTCAGCCATATTCTCGGGTGGGTGCTTTGCCAATGACCTTTTAAAGTAAAGATCAGTGGTGCCGTGCTCCAGGGCTACCATGGCCACCTTGTTCTCTAAATCAGTAATATTTAATGTCTCCTTGGTGAACCTCTTAAGATAATCTCTCAGATTCTCATTCTTCCCTTGTACCACATACATGAGAGATGCAGAACTTTTCTCATGAACTCTCCCGCTGATAAATTGACTAACAAAAGCAGCACTTAACTCCTTAAAGGAGCCAATTGAGTTTGCAGGAAGTCGGCTATACCATCTTTGAGCCATTCCCGACAAGGTTTGAGGGAACGCCCTACACTTCAAGGCGTCACTTGCAGGCTGTAGTAATAGTGCGTTCGAGAACGTCCTAACATGATTTGCGGGATCACCCGTTCCATCGTAAGCCTTAATTGTCGGCATCTTGAACTTCCTTGATATGTGGGCATTCATCACCTCCTCGGTGAATGGGGGCGTGGGATCATCAGGATCCCCAAGTGGCATCAGATCCTTGGGGTTGCTCTTAGGGGTTTCCATCCTTGTAGTTCTTCCAGTTGGGGCGGTAGCCCTTCTTTGCCTTCTTGAAGGCCTCTCCAGATCTATAAAGGGAATCGGTCCTGACGTGGGAGGTGGCAAAGTCTGATTTGATCTGGCTTGCTCCCTGGCCATATCTTCCTTTAATCTCAAGATCTCGGCTTCATAAGCCTTAATCCTCTCAGTAGTTGTTGAAGGGAGTCCATCATGAGTAATTCGAGTTCTCCCCAAAGGTTCTTTACTTGCACGCCGCCTCCTTGGAGCTTCATCACGCTCGTAATCATCGCCAGAAGATGATTCATCCGTATAAGGACCAGAATAATCGCGATAATCTCGATCTCGAATATACAGGGCATGACCACTTGGTCCAGCTCCGTAGTTAGGCATCCCATACATTGGATTGGTGCTTATGGGGAGATCCGTAGTGTGGATCTGAACCCCTCGTGTATGGTTGTTGGGGTCTATAATCAGGGAAGAAATCCCCACCTGGAGGGGGTTAGTCCCTGGAATTGTGTGGACGATCGGAGGTAGCGTACTCTCAACATGGGTAGTCGTCCCTAGGGGTTGAGAAACTTGATACGGAACGATAGTCCCGGATGTCGGAGGTACTTGCTCAGATGTCGGAAGTACTTGTTCAGTAAGGGGCGGAGCAGAGCTAAGAGGTAGAGCCTCGGTAGCGATTGGCTCTGTAGTGCTTGGTGCAGTTCTTCGTGTTTGAACCATGGTTGATGTCTTCTTCCCACAGACGGCGCCAAATGTTGTGGAATAAAAACTAGGTTATTAGATTGCGGCTAGGGTTTGATGTATTTAATGTTGGGGTGCGTGAGCTTCGTGCTTTAATTGCTGCTTCTGCGTTCGAGACTTAAACGGTCCTCACAGAATGCCTACGTATCTCTGTATTAAGAGAATCAAGCCAATAAAACGTAGTTCTGAGAATGAGGGGTCAGACCCTTTATATAGGCTGAGAAGCCCTAAAATCGTAGTAGGGTTAGGTGACTTGGTGGACAAGTCACCGCCTTGAGGAAGGTTCTAGACTCTTTCCTTGTAGGAGTCTGTTTCCTTGTATGAGTGTATGCCTTGGAGGCTACTCATTGTAGAGATAATGTTCTTATCTGACACTTATTGCTGAGCTGTTTATTATCCCTAATATTAATTACGAAATTAATATTGTAAATAGGGTTTGGGCCCACCTGATGGGCCCAACGTTTGGACCATTCCGGGTTTAATTAATGTCACATTAAATGTGTCTTTAGGGCTTACTTTTAGCCCATATCAATTATGTATTCAATAGCGATCATTACTTTATAGATATTTATAATAAATATTATTCAATGGGTACAAATACCTACTAAGTAAATCATATTTACTTTTATCTCTTAAATACTAATTATTAATTTTATTTCATGCTAGTTTAAATAAATTATGAATGTATCAGTAGACTACATATTATTTATCATTAACTTATACTATGTTTAATGTAATTTAAAAAGGATCATGGTTTTAAATTTTTTAGTGAATCTCGATAACTGAAAGTCTGAAATACTAAATATATTTGCATCCACGCTACTAAATATATTTGCATCCACACTATAGAGACACATGTTACATGTATGCTTTTTAACACAAATGACAAAATGATATACATTCTACATATATGCTTTTTAACACAAATGACAAAGTGATATACATTCGTGTTCGATTCTCTATTACAATAACTTTGTCTTAAAGTATTAGGTTTGAGGATATTTCTTAAATTATAAAGTTTAAATATTAAAATTTTGTTCAAAATAAAATTTTTTAAAAAATAACTTATGTAACTACACTTTATATACATTTTAAAATATGTGCCGAGCTCTTTTTCTCAAATGATAACAAATGGATTAGACGGAGGGAGTATATTTTTTATTTTTTCGTGATTTTTAACACCGCTTATTATCATTCTTATATATTTGTATGTGATAATTAGAATTATCTTTATATTTGTAGGATATCAAATGCTACTTCAAAACTTAATATTTTTCAGTGCAATTAAATTTTGATAAAACAAATTACTCCCATTTCCCATAATACAAGTATCTTTTGAAAAAAATTACGCATCTTAAAAAAATATTAATTAGATGATATATTTTCTCTTATACCCATTATAAATGCATTGATTTTTAAGAATATAAGCTATTTTATACTTTTGATCATTACTCATTAATTGCTATACAATTTTTAAAAAAAAGGTATTTTAGGAAAATGATCACAAATTTATATAGAAAATTGGAAATGAACATGTATTTTGGGAAAAAAAAAAATCTCTCAAAAGAGACTATGTGAAAAAAAAAAATCTTTCAAATGAGACTATTATTATGAGACGAAGGGAGTAATTGAGTTTTTTTTTATATAATTACTTCCACTAAATAATATATTAATTTTATTTTTCACAACATAAAACTAACTACATAAAAGTATATAAAAATGAACAAAAATGAGAAGCTCAAAATTGTTTTTCTTCAAAAAAAAATATTAATAATAAAATAGGGTACGTGTTGTTTTTGTTTTTGCAGGGAGGAGAGTTTTCTTATGCGGATTGTTATTCAGTTATTGTATCCAAACATCCTTGAAAGTCGTGTCTCGGGGACCCATAATGTTTTTTTTTTCATACTATGCGTCTATGCTTCTTGAATGTAATTTTGAGATGTTTCTAATGGCATGGTTGTATAATTGATTTTTTAATTTGATATTTTCCAACAATTTTAACTTTCAAATATTGTCATTGTATTTTTAGTTTCATCCATTTAATATCATGTTATCAAAAAACCGTTAGTCGAGTATTATAAAATTGTCGATTATTCCTAATAGTACCACGTTTATCCGTCACTAATGTCAATTTTTTCTTGGATTTTTTACAAATTATGATTACGCAGTTGTATACTAGATTAATAAATGACTTAGGTGCTTATAAAGAAATAGTGAGAGAATCAATGGCTAGTTACTTGATAAAATGTATAGATAAATTATGAAAATTCTGAAAAAAATGATTTTAATAAGAAAAAAATGGTATCATGTAAAAATAAAAAATATTGAATAGTATGAAAATTTCGATTGTACAATGGTATCAATAAGAATATTTCATAATTTTTTAATGTTCAATTAACGTTTGCTTGATATTAAATGGATAAAAGTATTTAGCAAAAAAAATGGATAAAGGTAAAAATATAATGATGCCATTTGTATAAATGAAAAAGATAATTGTACAAAGATATCATTAGGAGTATTCTTTAAATTTTAAATTTTAATATTTTTTTCCATTACGTTTTTCAATACAATAATAATGGAACCTTGATAAATAAATTGATATTTTGCTAAATAAAAATATTCATCATATAAATAATTCTTTCACATAATAGAGACTGCACGCTCTTATCTTCACAAATTAGTTGGTCTGTTTGGCACAGCTTAATTATGCCGATTTATGATTTATTTTCGGGTAAAAATTTTATATTTTGATAATTTTTTTTTATACAAATGTTTAATGTATCCTTAAGATTCAATAAATTACAAAAATAAGTTGGAATGTTAGGAATCTCTAACTTTGTCTTAAAATAAGTTGACTTATTCTGTAAAAAAATTTCCCCAAACACCCCCATATCTTTATCCTTTCTGTGTAATATAAAGGAGTGATCTATTTTTTTCAAAATTTTGAATTGATAAATTCTAAAATTTTAAAAAAAATCTTAATTATTTTATAATTTCCTAAACTTTATCGTCAAATCAAATTATCATCTTCATATTTCCTTGCAACTATTTTTTGAAGGAGGAAATCAGATATACTATTGATATGGGCTAAAAGTAAGCCCTAAAGACACATTTAATGTGGCATTAATTAGACCTAGAATGGTCCAAACGTGGGGTCCACCAGGTGGGCCCAAATACTAATTATAATATTAATTCCGTAATTAATATTAGGGATCATAACCAGCTCAGCAATAAAAGTCAAATAAGGATATTACTCCTGCCTGACTTAACCTCCAAGATACATATCTCAACATGGAAACTGATTCATACATGGAAGGAGACTAGAACCTTCCTCTAGTCGGTGACTTGCCCACCAAGTCACCTAACCCTACTACGATTTTAGGGCTTCTCAGCCTATATAAAGGGTCTGACCCCTCATCCTAGAACTACGTTTTATTGGTTTGATTCTCTAATACAGAGATACGTAGGTATTCTGTGAGGACCGTTTAGTCTCGAACGCAGAAGCAGCCATTAAAGCACGAAGCTCCCGAACCCTAGCCGTCATAATCATAACCTACTTTTTATTCCACAACATTTGGCGCCGTCTGTGGGAAGAAGACATCAACCATGGTTAACACACGAAGGACACCAGCAATTACAGAGCCAATCGCAACCGAGGCTCTACCTCTTAGCTCTGCTTCGCCCCTCACTGAACAAGTACCTCCAGCATCCGGGACTATCGTTCCGTATCAAGTTTCTCAACCCCTAGGGACGACTTCCCATGTTGAGAGTACGTTACCTCCAATCGTCCACACAAATCCAGGCACTAACCCCCTCCAGATGGGGATTTCTTCCTTGATTGTAGACCCCAACAACCCTCCACGAGGGGTTCAGATCCACACTACGGATCTCCCCATAAGCACCAATCCGATGTACGGGATGCCTAACTACCCTCCTACCCAAGGAGCTGGATCAATTGGTCATGCCCTGTATATTCGAGATCGAGACTATCACGACTTTTCTGGTCCTTATACTGATGAGTCATCTTCTGACGATGATTACGAACGTGATGAAGCTCCAAGAAGGCAACGTGCAAGTAAAGAACCCCGAGGAAGAACTCAAACTACTCACGATGGACTCCCTTCAACAACTACTGAAAGGATTAAGGCTTATGAAGCCGAGATCTTAAGATTAAAGGAAGATATGGCCAGAGAACAAGCCAAATCAAATCAGACTTTACCACCTCCAACATCAGGACCGATTCCCTTTATAGATCTGGAGAGGCCTTCAAGAAGGCAAAGAAGGGCTACCGCCCCAACTGGAAGAACAACGAGGGTGGAAACCCCCAAGAGCAACCCCAAGGATCTGATGCCACTTGGGGACCCTGATGATCCCACACCTCCGTTTACTGAGGACGTGATGAATGCTCGTATCTCGAAGAAGTTTAAGATGCCAACAATTAAAGCTTATGATGGAATGAGTGATCCTGCAAACCACGTTAGAACATTCTCAAACGCTCTGCTGTTGCAGCCTGCAAGCGACGCTTTGAAGTGTAGGGCATTCCCTCAAACTTTATCAGGCATGGCTCAAAGATGGTATAGTCGGCTTCCTGCAAATTTGATTGGTTCCTTTAAGGAGTTGAGTGCTGTTTTCATTAGTCAGTTTATCAGCGGAAGAACGCATGAGAAAAGCTCTGCATCTCTTATGTATGTGGTACAAGGGAAGAACGAAAGTCTGAGAGACTATCTTAAGAGGTTCACTAAGGAGACTCTGAACATCACTGATCTGGACAATAAGGTTGCAATGGTAGCCTTGGAGCATGGTACCACCGACCTATACTTTAAGAGATCATTGACAAAGCATCCCCCTGAGAATATGGCTGATCTCCAGCGAAGGGCTGATAAGTACATCAAGGCCGAAGATAGCACGAAGAAGGAAGTCACATTAGGCAATGGTCGGGGGAACAATGATACAAAGAAGCGCAAGCAAGAGCAGGAGTACGATGCTAGGGACAAGTATCCCCGAACTAGCAAAGACTCTGATTCGCCACCAAAAAAGAACTTGGGACCAAGGTTCTCTGACTATGCAAGGTTAAATGCCCCTAGAAGTCAAATCTTGTTGGAGATCGAGAAGGATAAGGACTTCCGATGGCCGAAGCCACTCAGGGGAGACCCCGCAAAGAGGAATAAGGATCAATATTGTCGGTTCCACCGAGATGTGGGGCATGATACGGATGATTGTAGGCAGTTAAAGGATGAGATCGAATTTCTGATCCGCAAAGGAAAATTGAGTAACTTCACCAAGGGTGAAGATCGTGGAACCCAAAGAAGGGACTACGAAAGGAGAAACAATGATAGAAGGGATAATGATCGTGACCGTAACACGCAGCCCCGAGGGCCAGTTATCAACATGATCTGGGGAGGCCCGACAGCGGCCGGTACAACTCGAAACTCTCGAAAGGCATACGCCAGGGAGGTGATGCACATCGTGGGAGAGGCCCCGAAGCGTGCTAGAACTGAAATCGTAATTGGTTTCGATGATTCTGATCTTGAAGGGGTGAAATTCCCCCATGATGACCCATTAGTTATAACCCCTGTGATTGGGAACTCGGAGGTAAAGCGAGTCTTGATAGACAATGGAGCTTCTGTTGACATTTTGTTTCATGATGCTTTTGTGAAGATGGGATATACCGATTCTCAGCTGACTCCGACTAACATGCCCATTTATGGATTCAATGGAGTTGAGTCCAAGGTGGAAGGTACTATCCAGTTACCCATGACAATCGGGCAGGAACCTAAGGAAGCTACTCAAATGTTGAATTTTCTGGTGATTAAGGCAGCCTCGACTTATAACGCAATCCTGGGAAGGACTGGACTACATGCGTTCAAGGCTGTTGCCTCAACATATCACCTGAAGATTAAGTTTACGACCCGAAATGGGGTCGGAGAATAAAAAGGCGACCAGAAGATGGCAAGAAGTTGTTATGTATCCGCCCTAAGAGCTGATGGAGTCGGGGGGCAGGTGCTCCCGATTGAAGACATGGATGTCCGTAGTGATGATGAACACCGAGGGAAGCCAGCAGAGGATTTAATACTCGTTCCTCTGAAGCTGGGCGACCCTGAAAAGGTTACTTACATAGGAGCATCTCTGAAGGAACCCCTGAAGGGCGAATTGACAGCATTTCTGCAAGAGAATAGCGATGTGTTTGCTTGGACAGCAGCGGACATGTCAGGGATTGACCCCCAACTCATAACTCACAGATTGAATGTCGATCCTGCACGAAAGAAGATAAAGCAGAAAAAGAGAAATTTTGCTCCTGAAAGGCAAGAGGCCATTAAGCAAGAAGTTGACAAGATTTTGGAAGCTGGATTTATTGAGGAGATTCAATTCCCTGAATGGTTGGCTAATCCCGTCATGGTCAAAAAAGCGAATGGAAAGTGGAGAATGTGTATTGACTTCACAGATTTAAATGATGCATGCCCAAAGGATTGTTTCCCTCTGCCAAGGATTGACACCCTAATAGATGCCACAGCTGGACACGAGATGTTGAGTTTCATGGATGGTTTCAGTGGTTACAATCAAATTAAAATGCACAAGGAGGACATCCCAAAGGTATCTTTCATTACTGACTTTGGTGTTTTCTGTTATCTTGTTATGGCTTTTGGTCTCAAGAATGCAGGAGCTACTTATCAACGATTGATGAATAAGATATTCGCTCATCTAATTGGAAAAACCATGGAGGTCTATGTTGATGACATGTTAGTCAAGAGCCTACTCAAGACAGATCACATTAGGCACCTCAAAGAGGCATTTGAAGTGCTAAGGCACCACAAGATGATGTTGAATCCAGCCAAGTGTGCCTTTGGTGTTGGATCGGGAAAATTTTTGGGGCTGATGGTTTCCAAGAGAGGCATAGAGGCCAACCCGGACAAGATTAAGGCTATTCTGGATATGGAGCCACCCCGCTCAATACGAGATGTACAGAAATTAACTGGCCGAGTTGCGGCCCTAGGGAGATTCATCTCCAAATCTGGTGACAAATGCTTGCCTTTCTTTCAGGCATTAAAGAAGGTGAAAAATTTTGAGTGGACCACAGAGAGCCAAGAGGCCTTTGAGCAATTGAAAAAATACATGGCTGAAGCCCCGTTGTTGGCCAAACCTGATCCTGGGGAGATTGTTTACTTATACCTGGCGATATCCGAACAAGCATTGAGTGCTGTTCTTGTTAAAGAAGAGAAGAAAGTTCAGAAACCTATATACTACGTGAGCAAGGTACTGCATGGGGCGGAGTTGAATTACTCTCCCATTGAGAAGTTTGCATTGGCATTGATTACTGCCTCAAGGAAATTGAGACCGTACTTCCAGGCTCACAAAATCGAAGTCTTGACAGATCAACAATTGAGAAGCATATTGCACAGCCCGAAAGCAAGTGGAAGATTGATCAAATGGGCCATAGAGCTTGGAGAGTTTGATATCAAGTATAAGCCTCGGACAGCCATCAAGGCTCAGGCATTGGCTGACTTCGTGGTTGAATGCACCATTGACAACCAAGAAGTCGGGGGGCAGGAGATGATAGCCACCCCTCAGAATGAAGATAAAGATGAAGAACTGATAGCTGACCAGAAAGAGTATTGGGTGCTCTATTTTGATGGAGCATCAAAAACAAAATCTAGTGGTGCAGGTTTGGTTTTGCAAAGCCCCGATGGATTCTGATAAGTGGATTTTATATCCACTTATTATGCGCTAAATGGACCTAAATTGGTGGTTTATCCTTAAGTATGTTGTGTCTTTTAATTAGTTTTATGTTGTTTCAAGTCTTTGTAGTGCAGAACTCACATCTTCAGGTATCCTGGCGATAAAAGGTTAAAAGACGGTGGATTTCTGGCTCAGATGGATTGGCTACGAGGAAAAGGAATTATCATAAAGATGTTCTGAGTGATATATTCTTAAAGCAGGAATCCCGGTTGGAATTGTTATATTTTTTTCTAAGCAAAAGGAGTCCGGTTTTAGAGCCTCAAGAGACCGTAACTTGCATCTGGACGAGCAATGAAGAAATAAGAATTATCACAAAAATATGGAAAGTGATATTTTCTTAAAGCTGGAACCCCGGTTGGAATTGATATAATTTCTGTTAAGCAAAAGGAGTCCGGTTCCAGACGACCAGAGACCGCAGCTTAGACAATAAAGAATTATTTATATTATTAAATAATTTTATTAATTTAGAAAATTATATTTATAAATATCTAATAATATTAGATATTTATTTTTATAATTTCTGGATTAAAATAATTATTTATTAATTAGAGATTATAAGCTGTGCGGGTTAAAAAACATTTCTACGGAGCTGATATTAAAAGTCAATTACCACCAGTTGCGGAAGAGAATTCCAACTTGGCTTTGCAAATTGTCAGGGGAGTTGTTAATATTAGGCAGCCTGTAGACTTTAAAAACCTCTGACTTGTAGTAGGTGTAGGATGTTCTATTATAAATAGATGAGAGGAGTTAACGAGAGAAGAGCCCAGAGAAAAACAATCAATCATTCTCTCTCTGAAGCAAACAATCTTGTATCTAAATTCAGCAATTGTTTTTTATAAACAGATCATTTTATACATTTTAATTCTCTAGAATTTTATTATATTTTATATACTTAAATTTTCTGCAAATCAGTTAATTTATATACTTCGAATTTCTGTAATTTTATTTTATTTTATACATTTTAAATTTTTATAAAATTAGTATAAATTTATATTTTGGTTAAAGAATTAAGGGAATTATTAGTAGGGTCTTGTTTTGTTCGGAAGAAAACTGAATTACTACAATTTACGGACATAGCAACAGACGACAGAAGCAGGAAGAGGGAACCACGCGCAAAAAAATCTGCTGCTATTACTGGCGCGTGGCCTTCACGCGCTAAGGGGAGAGTGTGCGTCTGTTATTCACGCGCTGGAGGTGATGATTTGAATTTTGAACCAGCCGACAGTCTCATGTAGTTGGCCACCAGGTAAGTTACTTTACTTTACTTTTCTTTTGTTACTTTATTAAATGTCGTGTTAAATTCCTTGTAGTGTAATAATTTGTTTCGTTATTTTATATTTTTGTTAACTCTCTGCTCCTTTATTATTAGCTCCGTTATTATTAGATGTTATAGGTTCTATTTCTTTTATTTTTATTTTTATATTTTTCGTAAATTCTTAATTAATTTATAAAATTTTCTACCATGATTTTATTTAATTCCATAAAGGTGCCTAGTTTAATTATGAACTAAACACTTTCATGGGGTTCTAATGTAATGAATTATTAATGCTCATGTTAAATTGATAGATAAATTGTGTTTACAATTTCTATATAAGATTGCCTTGCATGGTTGTTTTAATTGAATATAGATGAATAGCTAACATCTATTGTGCCAAATCTCTAATGATTGCGAAAGTGGATTTAGAGATTTAGGGTTTGCCATGCTAGCATACGTATGTCGGCTTCTCCGCATTTCGGATTATAGTTTCGAAAGAACATTATTCCCCTATGTAGTTAATTGCGGAACTTGTAATTAAATCGATTGTATCACCCATTCACATAGACATATAGTGTTTTGGATATAATTGATGCCCTTATAACTTCTATCTCTTTTGTGGATGTTTATTTGGAATGGTGTGAGTTAATTGAAAGATGGCTCATATTAGTTTCGTGTTCCCGCTAGCATTCTTAACAATTGTAACACATTAATTCTTGATAGTTAATAGAGCTAAAACATTCATGAAATTAGGACCCCATGCCTCTATCATATAATTTTAAACAAATTAGTCGTTACTTCATTAGTTAATTGTTATCTGCAAATAAGGCATTTTAGTTCGTTCAAGCTTCTATAATTAACCAAACATTGTTGAATAGACATATTTACTAAAATAACCGAGTCTTCGTGGGAACGATCCTTATTTCCCTATATTGCTTTTTGACTGCGTACACTTGCGTAGAGAAAATAGCGAACAAGTTTTTGGCGCCGTTGCCGGGGACTCGGTGTTATTTTTGTTTATGTGTTTTACTACAATAGAAGTTAATTTGTTTGACTTGAACATTTTATCTTATATTTTTGTGAAGTAATTATTTGTTGAGCAGATACTTGGATTTTTATGCTAACACGTTCTAAAGCATTAAAAGCCAAACAAGTACTTGAACAAGCAAATATTCACAAGATGGAAGGAGAAGGCGAAGTAGTTGCACCTGCAGCAGCAAGGGCTTTAATGGACTACTCGCAACCGAAGATTGATGACATCCAGTCAAGCATCATTCGGCCAGCAATTACGGCTCCTACATTTGAAATTAGATCCAGTACTATTCAGATGGTGCAGAATCAAGTACAGTACGGAGGAACTGCAACGGAAGATCCTAACTTACACATCAGGAACTTCATAGAAATATGCGACACATTCAGATTCAACAATGTGTCAGATGATGCTGTGAAGTTGAGACTCTTCCCGTTTTCATTAAGAGACAAAGCCAAGGGTTGGCTACACTCTCTACCACCAGGATCTATCACCACTTGGGCTGATCTAGCTCAAAAGTTTCTTAGCAAATTCTTTCCCATGGCTAAGACTGCAGCTATAAGGAATGCTATCACTCAATTTTCTCAGCAGTCTGGTGAAACTTTATGTGAAGCTTGGGAGAGATACAAAGAAATGCTTCGGCAATGTCCACATCACGGCATGCCAAACTGGATGATCATAAATTGTTTCTATAATGGGCTAGGAATGCAATCAAGGCCAATGGTAGATGCAGCTTCAGGGGGAGCATTATGGGCTAAAAGTTACGAGGAGGCCTACGATCTTATCGAGATGATGGCAGCTAATGAATATCAAAACCCAACTCAGAGAATGCCACAACAGAAGGTAGCAGGAATTCTTAATATCGACAAAGCCACTTCCTTAGCAGCTCAGCTAGAGGCCTTGAAATTGAAAGTAGACTCTTTGACAGCACAAGGATTTCATCAAATTGCTATTGTTTGTGAGTTGTGTGCGGGCGCACATGAATCAAACCAATGTGCCATCTCAAACGAGTCGGTTCAGTTCGTAAGCAATTTCCAGAGACAGCAACAGCCAGCTCCAAATTCCTACCATCCGAACAACCGAAATCATCCAAATTTCAGTTGGAGCAATAATCAAGGAGGAGCACAACAATCACATCAGCCCTACCAACAATCTAATCATCAGCCATTTGGAGCTAAGCAGTATAATCCATCTGGATTCCAGCAACAACAGGGGCAACATTTTCAACAACCATATGCTCCTAGACAATTTCAGCCCCCAGGATTTCAACAACAACAATCTTATGGAAATTCTGGACAATCTTCGAATGAAAGACTGAATTAGAGGAGTTGAGGTTGGGCCAAAAAAGCCAAGCGGCTTCCATTAAAAATCTGGAAACTCAATTGAGTCAACTCGCTAGTTTCATGATGAGCCGACCACAAGGAACACTCCCCAGTGACACTGAACTTAATCCTGGGAAAAAGGATAATCACGAGCACATCAAAGCAATTACCCTCAGATCAGGGAGAATCACGGAGGATGCTGAGCTAAAAGATACAGAAAAAATTCTGCCAGACAACGGAACAGAAAAAGCAGATTTGGGAGACACAAAGGACATGGGCAATATATCAGAATCAAAGGAGGAGATTAAAGAAAATATGCCAACTCCTAAACAAGCTGTCCTCGAGCAAAAAGAGCAAGTCTACCCACCTCCACCATTTCCTCGACGAGTGCAAAAACAGAAATTAGACAAGCAGTTTGGAAAATTTCTTGAAGTCTTTAAAAAGTTACATATCAACATTCCATTTGCTGAAGCTCTCGAACAAATGCCAAGCTATGCCAAATTCATGAAAGGCATTCTCTCGAGGAAATTAAAACTTGAAGACTTAGAGACCGTTGCTTTGACGGAAGAATGTAGTGCGGTATTGCAGCAAAAGTTGCCGCCTAAGCTGAAAGATCCAGGGAGTTTTACAATACCATGCACCATTGGGAGATTATCTTTCGACAAATGTTTATGTGATCTGGGAGCAAGTATCAATCTTATGCCATACTCGGTTTTCTTGCAGCTTGGTCTTCCTGAACCAAAGCCGACAAGTATGTCCCTTCAGTTGGCTGATCGATCTATCACCTATCCTAGGGGAGTTGTTGAAGATGTGTTGGTGAAAGTAGACAAACTCATCTTTCCTGCTGATTTTGTCATTCTTGATTTCGAAGAGGACAAGAAGATTCCTATCATTCTTGGTAGGCCATTTTTATCAACAGGACAAACGTTGATTGATGTCCAAAAGGGGGAACTGACGATGAAGGTGCACGATCAAATTGTCACCTTCAATGTTTTCACAGCTATGAAATTCCCAACAGAAGAAGAGCAGTGTCTGAAGATAGACTTGATTGAGTCTACGGTGCAAGAAAAGTTAGGGCACACGCTCATGAATGATACTTTGGAAAAGGCCCTCAGTGGGGAGTATTCATTAGATGAAGATGACATTGATGAACAATTGCAATATCTGGATGCTCTGCCGTGGCAAAGAAAATTTGAAAGACCAGTTGAATCGCTGGGACTGCCAGAATTAAAAGGACCACATCAGCAATTAAAGCCTTCTATCGAAGAAGCTCCAACTCTAGAGCTCAAGCCACTACCGGATCACTTACGGTATGCTTCCCTTGGTGAAAAATCCACTTTACCTGTGATTATTTCCGCTAACCTTTCAGACTCCGAGGAAGACAAGCTCTTGAGAGTTCTTCGAGAATTCAAATCAGCCATTGGTTGGTCTGTTGCGGATATAAAAGGAATCAGTCCCGCATATTGTCAACATAAAATTCCATTGGAGGAAGGGAGTAAACCAACAGTAGAACACCAAAGGCGGTTAAATCCTATCATGAAAGAAGTGGTAAAGAAAGAAATTCTCAAGTGGCTAGATGCTGGTACCATCTATCCCATTTCAGACAGTTCATGGGTAAGTCCAGTGCAATGTGTGCCTAAGAAAGGAGGCATGACAGTAGTTGCCAATGAAAAGAACGAGCTCATCCCGACTCGTACAGTTACAGGGTGGAGAATTTGCATGGACTACAGAAAGCTGAACAAAGCTACAAGGAAGGATCACTTTCCCCTTCCATTCATTGATCAAATGCTAGACAGGTTGGCTGGGCATGAATTCTATTGCTTGCTGGATGGTTATTCAGGATATAATCAGATTGGTACTACTCCAGAAGATCAGGAGAAGACCACTTTCACATGTCCTTTTGGCACTTTTGCGTTCCGACGCGTTCCTTTCGGACTTTGTGGTGCACCTGCTACTTTTCAGAGGTGTATGATGGCAATTTTTTCGGATATGATTGGTATCAATGTGGAAGTATTCATGGATGATTTCTCAGTCTTTAGGAAATCATTTGATGAATGCCTCAGAAATCTAGGCATGGTGCTGAAACGATGTGTTGAGACTAATCTAGTACTCAACTGGGAAAAATGTCACTTTATGGTAAAGGAAGGCATCATTCTTGGGCACAAGGTATCTGGTAAGGGGCTAGAAGTGGATAAGGCTAAGTTGGAGACGATTGGAAATCTCCCTCCACCAATTTCAGTTAAAGGAATTCGCAGTTTTCTTGGTCATGCGGGTTTTTATCGGCGATTCATCCAAGATTTTTCGAAAATTTCTAAACCTTTGTGCAATCTGTTAGAAAAGGATATTCCTTTTAAATTTGGTGAAGATTGTTTGGAGGCATTCAAGCTCTTAAAGAAGAAATTGACAACTGCGCCCATTATCACTGCACCTGATTGGAGTGAGCCTTTTGAATTAATGTGTGATGCAAGTGACTATGCAGTGGGAGCTGTTCTTGGTCAACGGAAGAATAAGGTGTTTCACGTGATTTACTATGCTAGCAGAACTCTAAATGATGCACAGCTGAATTACACTACTACAGAAAATGAACTCTTAGCTATTGTATATAGCTTCGAGAAATTCAGATCGTATTTGCTCGGAACTAAAGTAGTGGTGTTTACAGATCATGCAGCCATTCGATACCTAATGTCGAAGAAAGATGCTAAGCCACGGTTGATTCGTTGGATTCTGTTGCTTCAAGAATTCGACTTGGAAATCAAGGATAGAAAGGGTACTGAGAACCAGGTGGCTGATCACTTGTCTCGGTTAGAGGAACACGGTAACTCAGCGGATAAAACTCTCATCAACGAATTTTTTCCTGACGAGCAACTTTTTGGGGTGCAAACTGAAGAGCCATGGTTTGCAGACATTGTGAACTATCTTGTAAGCAATGTCATTCCATCGGAATTTTCTTATGCCCAAAGAAAGAAGTTTCTTCATGATGTAAAATGGTACCGATGGGATGAACCCTTCTTATTCAGACAGGGAGCTGATCAGGTGATTCGGAGGTGCATTCCGTTTAGTGAGGTTGAAGGTATTTTGCATGACTACCATTCTACCACTTACGGAGGTCATTATGCTGGAGAGAAGACAGCCACTCGAGTACTTCAGGCTGGGTTTTACTGGCCAACGCTGTTTAAAGATGCGCATCAGTTTGTGTTGAGATGCGATAGATGTCAAAGAATTGGTAATATCTCTAGGAGGAATGAGATGCCTCTGAATATGCTGTTGGAAGTGGAGATTTTCGATGTGTGGGGGATCGATTTCATGGGTCCTTTTGTTTCTTCATGCAATAATCAGTACATCTTGCTAGCGGTGGACTATGTTTCTAAATGGGTCGAGGTAAAGGCTTTACCGACCAATGACGCTAAAGTGGTGCTGAATTTTCTGCATAAGCAAGTTTTCACACGTTTCGGAACTCCAAGGGTAATTATCAGTGACGAAGGATCACACTTCTGCAACCGCAAGTTCACAGCATTGATGGCAAGGTACAACATAAATCATCGAATTGCTACAGCCTATCACCCTCAAACGAATGGCCAAGCAGAGGTTTCCAACAGAGAGATAAAACGGATCCTAGAGAAGGTCGTGAATCCTTCAAGGAAGGACTGGTCACTAAAACTTGATGAAGCTGTTTGGGCTTATAGAACAGCTTACAAAACACCTTTGGGCACGTCACCTTTTCAGCTAGTATATGGCAAGGCTTGTCATCTGCCTGCCGAACTAGAACACAAAGCCTATTGGGCGCTGAAGAAGTTGAACTTTGACTTAGCAGCAGCAGGTGAGAAAAGAATGCTTCAGATTAATGAACTGGATGAGTTTCGGCTACAGGCTTATGAAAATCACAAGTTATATAAGGAAAAGGTCAAGAGATGGCATGACAGACGTTTGGTGCAAAAGTCTTTTGTACCAGGGCAGTTAGTTTTGCTTTTCAACTCTCGTCTCAGACTTTTTCCAGGGAAACTTAAGTCAAGGTGGTCAGGACCATTCACAGTTAAAACGGTGTTTTCACATGGTGCAGTGGAAATTTTTGATAAAACACCGGAATCAGCTTTCAAAGTAAATGGACAGAGGTTGAAGCCATATTTTGGTGAACATGTGAATAGCAAAGCAGAAACCGCAGTTCTTGGTACTACCGATTAAAGTGCGAAAGTGAAGTCTAGCTAAAGACGTTAAAGAAAGGCGCTTCGTGGGAGGCAACCCATGTGTTCGGTGTTTTCAGGTATGTTCTCTACTATCCCTTGTATTTACTTCCATTCAATGCGAACATTGAATATTATAAGTTTGGGGGTGGTTTGGGAGATAAGTAGTATGTATATGTGTTAGTAGTTTTTGTGAGTCATTGTGTTCATGTAGGATATTATGTTTTGCATATTAGTAGTAATTCATGCATATTTGTTCGTATTATCTATGTTGTTTCATTTAGGACATTCTGTTATTGTTTGTTTGTTTTACCATGTGAGTCATATTAGTTGCATTTTCATGGCATGCATTTTTCATGATCCCTTAGGACGAGCTGATTCTGATTGATAGGTGGATGTTGATTGAGGTGTGATGATGATGAGTAGAGGGCTGATTTATAGTTCCTATGAAATTGACTTGCATGTTTCAGAAACACAACTTTTACACAGTCTCATTGGGTGCTTTTTGGGCTAGGTTAGGGTCATGCCTGTTGGATGTTTTGAGATTTAATCACTTGTTTATTCTTAGAATTTTCGTTATTCCCTTGATAGCGTAGGAACACTAAAATCTAAGTTTGGGGGAAAACAGGAATTTCATGCTAAGTGGTAATAATTGTCAATAAAGGCTAGGCGTCAAATGGCTAGTAGCCGGCTCATATTTATATGAGTAGTCTAGGGTTGGAAATGAGAAAGGCTCATTCCAGTTTAAAAAAAAAAAAATAATAATAATAATAATAATAATAATAATAATAATAATAATAATAATAATAGTAATAATAATAATAAAAAGAGTCAGAAGTCCAATTGATTATATGCAAAATTAACCAGAGTGAGCTCTTTAATACTCGAGTAATTAAGTCTGAGGGGACTTAGTCCTAGTAACCTAAAGCCCTTGTGGTTTGGGATTGCTGACCTAACACTCGCTACATGGGTATTATTGTATAAGCCTTTTGGGGTCTCATTCATTGCACGGTTAAATAAGCATGCGTATTGTATATGTAGTGTCGTAGTATAGTAATAAAGCATGAGTTTCTGTCTACTTTGGATAAGGGTGGAGGTGTTCCTAGGTTATGAAGTGTCTACAGTTTATTCTAGTTATAAACCTGTGATTGTCTTGACGGAAAGCATGTATGGTTTTTGACCTAGTTTTGGGAGTATTTCTGATGAGTATTGCACACACGCACGTTTCTGTCATGTATTGTTAGTATACATGGACTTAGTCGAGCTCTATTTGGATTTAGTTGCATTCTTTGAGGTATTTGCTTGCTAGTTGGTTTTGGTTAGTTTAAAAGGGATCCTTGCATTTTTCAAGTAGTTGCTTACATGTAGTTAGTTGCATTATAGAATGGATTTTGTGGGTACATTCGCTATAGGCCCTCACGAGACCTCACTCGTCCACTGGGGCTACCTAGGGGTTTAAAGGGCTTGTTGCATATGCCAAATGCAATCGTGATCACCTACGAAAGTGGTACTAGTTAGTTGTATATAGTTATATTGTTTATGCTTGAGGACAAGCATCAGTTTAAGTTTGGGGGTGTGATAAGTGGATTTTATATCCACTTATTATGCGCTAAATGGACCTAAATTGGTGGTTTATCCTTAAGTATGTTGTGTCTTTTAATTAGTTTTATGTTGTTTCAAGTCTTTGTAGTGCAGAACTCACATCTTCAGGTATCCTGGCGATAAAAGGTTAAAAGACGGTGTATTTCTGGCTTAGATGGATTGGCTACGAGGAAAAGGAATTATCATAAAGATGTTCTGAGTGATATATTCTTAAAGCAGGAATCCCGGTTGGAATTGTTATATTTTTTTCTAAGCAAAAGGAGTCCGGTTTTAGAGCCTCAAGAGACCGTAACTTGCATCTGGACGAGCAGTGAAGAAATAAGAATTATCACAAAAATATGGAAAGTGATATTTTCTTAAAGCTGGAACCCCGGTTGGAATTGATATAATTTCTGTTAAGCAAAAGGAGTCCGGTTCCAGACGACCAGAGACCGCAGCTTAGACAATAAAGAATTATTTATATTATTAAATAATTTTATTAATTTAGAAAATTATATTTATAAATATCTAATAATATTAGATATTTATTTTTATAATTTCTGGATTAAAATAATTATTTATTAATTAAAGATTATAAGCTGTGCGGGTTAAAAAGCATTTCTACGGAGCTGATATTAAAAGTCAATTACCACCAGTTGCGGAAGAGAATTCCAACTTGGCTTTGCAAATTGTCAGGGGAGTTGTTAATATTAGGCAGCCTGTAGACTTTAAAAACCTCTGACTTGTAGTAGGTGTAGGATGTTCTATTATAAATAGATGAGAGGAGTTAACGAGAGAAGAACCCAGAGAAAAACAATCAATCATTCTCTCTCTGAAGCAAACAATCTTGTATCTAAATTCAGCAATTGTTTTTTATAAACAGATCATTTTATACATTTTAATTCTCTAGAATTTTATTATATTTTATATACTTAAATTTTCTGCAAATCAGTTAATTTATATACTTCGAATTTCTGTAATTTTATTTTATTTTATACATTTTAAATTTTTATAAAATTAGTATAAATTTATATTTTGGTTAAAGAATTAAGGGAATTATTAGTAGGGTCTTGTTTTATTCGGAAGAAAACTGAATTACTACAATTTACGGATATAGCAACAGACGACAGAAGCAGGAAGAGGGAACGCGCAAAAAAATCTGCTGCTATTACTGGCGCGTGGCCTTCACGCGCTAAGGGGAGAGTGTGCGTCTGTTATTCACGCGCTGGAGGTGATGATTTGAATTTTGAACCAGCCGACAGTCTCATGTAGTTGGCCACCGGTAAGTTACTTTACTTTACTTTTCTTTTGTTACTTTATTAAATGTCGTGTTAAATTCCTTGTAGTGTAATAATTTGTTTCGTTATTTTATATTTTTGTTAACTCTCTGCTCCTTTATTATTAGCTCCGTTATTATTAGATGTTATAGGTTCTATTTCTTTTATTTTTATTTTTAAATTTTTCGTAAATTCTTAATTAATTTATAAAATTTTCTACCATGATTTTATTTAATTCCATAAAGGTGCCTAGTTTAATTATGAACTAAACACTTTCATGGGGTTCTAATGTAATGAATTATTAATGCTCATGTTAAATTGATAGATAAATTGTGTTTACAATTTCTATATAAGATTGCCTTGCATGGTTGTTTTAATTGAATATAGATGAATAGCTAACATCTATTGTGCCAAATCTCTAATGATTGCGAAAGTGGATTTAGAGATTTAGGGTTTGCCATGCTAGCATAGGTATGTCGGCTTCTCCGCATTTCGGATTATAGTTTCGAAAGAACATTATTCCCCTATGTAGTTAATTGCGGAACTTGTAATTAAATCGATTGTATCACCCATTCACATAGACATATAGTGTTTTGGATATAATTGATGCCCTTATAACTTCTATCTCTTTTGTGGATGTTTATTTGGAATGGTGTGAGTTAATTGAAAGATGGCTCATATTAGTTTCGTGTTCCCGCTAGCATTCTTAACAATTGTAACACATTAATTCTTGATAGTTAATAGAGCTAAAACATTCATGAAATTAGGACCCCATGCCTCTATCATATAATTTTAAACAAATTAGTCGTTACTTCATTAGTTAATTGTTATCTGCAAATAAGGCATTTTAGTTCGTTCAAGCTTCTATAATTAACCAAACATTGTTGAATAGACATATTTACTAAAATAACCGAGTCTTCGTGGGAACGATCCTTATTTCCCTATATTGCTTTTTGACTGCGTACACTTGCGTAGAGAAAATAGCGAACAGATTCACAGTTGAATATGCTTTGAAGTTGGACTTTCCGACAACCAACAATGAAGCTGAGTATGAGGCACTAATAGCCGGATTGGGATTGGCCAGAGTCATGAGGGTCAAGAACCTCAAAGTGTGTGGAGATTCAAGATTGGTAGTCTCGCAAGTGAATGGTGAGTTTGAGGCCAAGGATGAAACTATGGCAAAATACCTCAGAGTCGTGAAAGCTGTTATGACTCAGTTTAATAAGTGCTATGTGGAGCATATTCCTAGGGAAGAGAACGTTAAGGTCGATGCCCTCTCTAAGTTCGCTTCTTCTGAGATAGAGAATTATGTAGGAAGTGTCTACTTCCAGGTCCTGAAGGCCCCGACCGTCAATTCTAAGTTGGTAGCACCGATCGATGTTGGAAGCTGTTGGATAGATCCTATTAAAGCTCATCTGGAAATTGGATGGCTCCCTGACAATGCCTTGGAGGCACGAAAACTGTCAGTGAGAGCATTGAGGTATGCCTCGATCGAAGGCATCCTATACAAAAGGTCGTTTGTCATCCCATACTTGAAGTGTTTGAGGCCCCAAGAGGCAAGAGAAGCATTGGAAGAAGTTCATGAAGGGATATGTGGGCAGCACCTGGGGGGCAGGGCCTTGGCTCACAAAATAACTCGTATGGGATTCTATTGGCCAGAGATGCTGGCCGATGCACAGGATTATGTCAAGAGATGTGATAGATGCCAAAAGCACGCTCCGATTGTAAGGCAGCCGCCTGAGAGGTTAACCTCAATCAGCTCTCCCATTCCGTTTGCAATGTGGGGGATGGACATTCTTGGTCCTTTCCCTATGGCTTCAGCACAAAGGAAGTTTCTGATTGTCGCCATTGATTACTTCACTAAGTGGATTGAGGCTAAGCCTTTAGCCAAGATAACCACCAAGCAAGTTTCCCAGTTCTTTTGGGAGAACATAATTTGTAGGTATGGAATCCCGCGAATCCTTGTGACGGATAACGGGACACAGTTTAACAATGAGGAATTCAAGAAGTATTGTGAGGAAAACGCTATTGAGCTTCGTTTTACCTCAGTGGCACATCCGCAAGCAAATGGACAGGCCGAGGTGGCCAATCGAATCATCCTGGACGGATTAAAGAAAAGGGTCGAAAGCTCGAGGAATACTTGGGTGGATGAGTTGCTGCCTATACTCTGGGCGTATCGCACCACTTGTAAGGTGACAACAGGAGCAACCCCGTTTTTGCTAGCTTATGGAGCTGAGGCAATTGTACCACTAGAAATCATGCATGCATCACCTCGAGTTGAGGCATTTGAACCTGAGACTAATGAAGAAGGTATGAGGCTCGCCCTAGATCTGATTGATGAAGTCAGGGACGAGGCAAACGCCAGAAATGCGGAGCATCAAAAGAAATCATCCTTCTATTACAACCACAGGGTTAAGGAGAGGTTCTTTCAGCAAGGTAACTTAGTTCTAAGGAAGATAGAAGGCTAAGGAGTTGGCCAGAAAGGCAAGCTAGCCCCAAACTGGGAAGGACCGTATCGAGTCAAGAAGGTGTTGGGACGAGGATCATACAAGCTGGAAGCATTAGATGGAGTCGAGGTACCCCGAACTTGGCATGCAGTGAATCTCAAGATTTATTATGTGTAAGCCTTCCTAGTAAGGACTTGGCTTTTATCCATCTATTATGAGAAGTAGAAATACGGTTCCATGAAACCATTGCAGAGCATGTTGCTCCCAGTAGTAGATAGAGTATTTATGTAGGGGTTGAACCCGCTTCAAGTTATCAATGCAAGTTTGTTTTCCATTTGTGATTGTGTGATTTTATTTATGTGCCAAGCACCTGATGAGTGCAAGTCAAAGATGACCAAGTAACGAAAATAAAAATACGCAAGTGGAAATAAAACAAGTGCATAAATAGACACCCCCATGGGGCTAAGGTCAAAGTTAAATTACATCACCAAATGAAAGTTAAGTCCCGAAGGACCTTGATTGAAAGTAGAAAAATATAAAGCCACAAGCGGCCAACAAGGCCATGCAAGGCCACTCACTCTTCGGCGGATTCCTCCACCACCTCCTCGCCCTCTTCTTCCTCAGCATCATCTTCTTCCCCATCTTCCTCGGAGTTTTCTTCCCCGGAGCTCTCCTCATCTTCCTCGGCTTCTTCGGCCTCCGTCTCCATTAGGGGTGAGCAGAACCGAACCGGAACCGAAGAACCGAACCGAACCACACAATTTCGGTTCGGTTCGGTCCAATTTTTTTTCTTTTTCGGTCGGTTCGGTTCTTTTGGTTAGAACCGAAATAAATTTCGGTTCGGTTCGGTTCTTCCGTAAGTAATTTCGGTTAGAACCGAACCACCCGAATTATATATATATATATATATATATATATATATATATATTTATTTATTTATTTTTATATTAATAATAATATATACAATAAATAGTTAATAGTTAATAATAATATATAAAAAAAAATATATATATATATTATTTATATTAATAATAATATATTTATAATAATAATATTATATTTATATTAATAATTATATACAATAATAAATCAAAATTAAAAAAATTCGGTTCTTATGGATCGGACCGAACCGACCAAATTATTTCTGTTCGGGTCTGGTTCGGTCCAGAATTTTATTCGGTCCGGTTCGGTTCTAAAATAATTGAAAATTCGGTTCTCGGTTCTTTCGGTTCGGTTCGGTTCTGGACCGAACCAACCGAATGCTCACCCCTAGTCTCCATCGGCTGCGCTGTCCCTTTCTTTGCCACGTCACCCTCCTCTTCCGAGGTCTCGGTTGATGAATTGTCCCTGGCACGAAGTTGCTTACCGGGAAAAGCTCGCCTTGCAGCTGCTTCTCTCTCTGACATAGCTTTCTTCCCTGCAGAACGGGAACAGGTCGAACCGGAGCTAACAACATTAGCTGCCTTCCTCGTACTAGAAGGACGGCGACTACCCCGAGAGCCTGACGCATGCTCCACATTTTGAATTCCGCTAGCAACAGCCCAGTTAGGGCAGGGGAAGTCCGCAGGATTTACCACCGAAGGGTATTTGTTGCTCACAACACCAATAGATTTGTTCCACCCAACTTCCATGTTAAAAGGCCGCAGCTCGTCATCATGCTTGTCCATAAAATTCATAAAGTCCTCCGACTTGTGATATGAATTGATGATCTTGTGGGCATCAGAAAGTTTCTTCCTGCCAAGCGAGCGAAGTTGCTTTTGGTATGACAAGCTGTTAGCCTCGGATCGGACAACTCTGGAGTTCAGATCTTGGATTTGCTCCTTGAACGTTTCTTGCTCCTTCTTCAGTTCCTCATTGCTGTCCCTATAAGCTCGGCCTTGACGAGTGGCAGATTGGAGATAAGCATTGGCCTGCAAAAGAGAAATTAATAAAACATCTTCTTAAAAAAAAAGGTGCAGACATGGAGATCGAATGTAAAAGTTGGTACCTGGTAAAGAGCCTGAGCACCAAGGCGCTCAGCTTCATCAACCTTGTCTCCTGCCATGGCTGTAAGGAGATCAGAGGGGGTGATAGATAGCCTGGACCATGACACGGCTAAGTCAGTACTCCCTAAGATGGAGTCTTGCTCGCAAATACCCCAATCTGGGGTAAAAGGGACTCTCATGCCCTCAGCAGCGTTCCGGGACCTCTTTCCCCCTTGGGAACATCCCTCCAAGAAGCCAGATATCCTTCGTTCAGGAGGGTTCCATTGCTCGGCCGCCTTTTTCATCATTCTCCGTGTAACTTGAGGTTGGTTCTCAGGTCGGCTATCCAGCTCCTCAGCAGCTGAAAGATGAAGAAAAAACATTGGAATAAGAACTAACATAGCTCATAATGATGGAATGAAAGAAAAATTACCCTCTAAAGAAAGGAAGCTTAAGCCAGCTTCAATGAGTTTCTTTTCTGTCAAAATGGATTTATAGTGGGAGCAACCATTGTCAACAAGTAGCCTATCTCGATCTGCCAACTCTTTGAGGTCAAGTTCACACACGAAGTGTGAACTATCCTCTACAATTCCGAATCTCTTAACAAAGAAGCAACCCCAGTCGCCACCTTCCCACTCCAAAACAACAAAGTCCCTCTCCCAAGAATGGTGGGAGCCAGGGAAGGAGAAAGAGTTTACAATATGTGGAAGCTGGCTTCTAAGCTGAAAGCCGATCCACCCCGGATTAGTCTCAGGGGAGTTCTTGACTGCGAATATGCTTCTGAACATGGTTGTACTCCAAGGAATTTCCAACTCATGGCATCTTAACAAGAAGATGATTAGAAACCTCCAAGAATTAGGGTATAGTTGGCAAGGATGAACTTGAAGTTCTGCTAAGAACCTGATGATAAATGGGTGAACGGGGAACCGAAATCCCGCCTCCAATGCTCCTTTCATGACACAAATCCTTTCGGGATGCCAGTTGCAGGTTCTGTCTCCTGGATTTGGAAGGCATACTTTGATGGCGCTTGGGAAGCCATAAGTGTTTCTAATCTTCTCTACATCCTTCTTTCTTAATTTAGAAGGGCTATTAAAAGCAACTAAGCTGGAGCTGTTTGGGAACGATTCTCCCATTGTGTTTAGCAAATCTAGCGTAGACTCAAACCGACGTTCAATATATTTAGGAGGCATGAGTTTTAGCTTACCTTTCATTGTTCGCGCCATGCTCCTTTTTCTGAAAGCCTCCTCCATGGAGAGTTGGGGGGCAGCAGCTTGCTTGTCAGCCATCTGGAAACTTGAAACTTGAAGCTTGAACTTGGAAGCTTGAAAACTAGAGAACTCAAGAGCTTTAGAACTTACGAAAATTTGAGAAGTGAAGAAGTGAAGAGAAATGAAGGATGCTCCCATCCTTTTATAAGGAAAAGGTGACCTGTAATCTCAGGTTGAATAACAGCTCGGTTCGCGTTTACAGGTCAAGTATCGTTAAAATACGAAAAGGGAGCAAAAGCTATCTGTTATGAACGGAAAAAGTCGTTAAAACTCATGATATATTGGGACAGAAACGAAGAATTTAAGTAAATAGTCGGCAAAATATTCTACCAGAGGAGTTAGATGAGCTTGGAAAGCTAAGTATGCTTAAGAAAAGTTTAGTGAGAAGGTTAATAATAAGCACTGGATTAGTGATGTGAATCAAGGTACTATATAAAACCTCAACTCTAGCCATGAAGGGCCAACATTGATTCCGTATCGATGATCGATATCGGTATGTGAAAGTAAATAACTCTAGCCATGAAGGGCCAACATTGATTCCATATCGATGATCGATATCGGTATGTGAAAGTAAGTACCTCTAGCCATGAATGGCCAAACATTGATTCCATATCGATGGTTGATGTCGGTATGCAAAAATTGAAAATCACTAATAGCTGACCGAAGTCCCGGCCGACCGGCCCTCCGGGAAGCCCTCCAGCCGACCGGATTCGATGGCCGGCACGGATATTGAACCGACCAACCGGTGTCCCAGCCGACTGGCCTTCCGTGCACACATCGGCCGACCGACGTCGACGGTCGGTATGGGTTCACCAAAAAAATAATAATAATTATCCCCCCAGCCGACTGACATACCAGCCGACCGGCCCTCCGGGGAACCCTCCGGCCGACCGACTTCGACCATCGGTGCAGGTTTTCTGCCTTCGCCAAAAAAAAAAAAAAAAAGAATCTTCAGCCGACTGGAGTCCCAGCCGACCGGCCCTCCGGGAGCATTCCAGCCGACCGGGATCGACCGTCGGTGCGGGCTCGCTCCAGCCGACCGGAGCACCGGCCGACCGGCCCTCCGGCCCTCCGGGAGCGTCCCAGCCGACCGGGATCGATCATCGGTGCGAATTTTTGTGTTCCGCTTCAAAAAAAAAGGGGGAGAAAAACCAGCCGACCGGGTGCCCGGCCGACCGGCCCCTTTCTACACGCTCCAGCCGACCGGAAGCGATGGTCGGTACGGGTTTTTGCCCGGCCGACCGGAAGCGGTGGTCGGTACGGGTTTGCAAAATTTCGTTTTCTTTGTTTTTTGTTTTTCTGATTCTGTAATTAAGGGAATTGAAAACTAAGCACCGATTAGTGCCGATTAAGCACTGTTTAGTGCTGTTTAAGCATTATTTAGTGCATATTAGCACCGTTTAGCACCGAATAGTGCCGTTTTATGCCGTTTGACATCGTTTAAACGTTGTTTAAGGCTGAGTAGCGCTGTGTAGTGCCACTTAACACCGTTTAGTGTCGTTCAACATCATCGTAAATGCGTCGGTCGCTCCACGCTTTACATTAAGATGATATTGTTGAAAATACTCGCTTAAGAGTAATAAACCCTGACCCAAGTCTCGAATAAGGCCGTTAAAACTTCAAGGAAAACCTGATCAGTTTTCCTAGAAGTTGGGGGGCAAATGATATGGGCTAAAAGTAAGCCCTAAAGACACATTTAATGTGACATTAATTAGACCTAGAATGGTCCAAACGTGGGGTCCACCAGGTGGGCCCAAATCCTAATTATAATATTAATTTCGTAATTAATATTAGGGATCATAACCAGCTCAGCAATAAAAGTCAAATAAGGATATTACTCCTGCCTGACTTAACCTCCAAGATACATATCTCAACATGGAAACTGATTCATACATGGAAGGAGACTAGAACCTTCCTCTAGTCGGTGACTTGCCCACCAAGTCACCTAACCCTACTACGATTTTAGGGCTTCTCAGCCTATATAAAGGGTCTGACCCCTCATCCTAGAACTACGTTTTATTGGCTTGATTCTCTAATACAGAGATACGTAGGCATTCTGTGAGGACCGTTTAGTCTCAAACGCAGAAGCAGCCATTAAAGCACGAAGCTCCCGAACCCTAGCCGTCATAATCATAACCTACTTTTTATTCCACAACTATGTTAATAAATTTTAGAAATTAGAAAAAATAAATAATCCTAAAACACATTTAACACTCCATAGGTAAATGCATATATTCCACAAATTATGTTTCATTCACTAAAACACCTTAGCACTCCATTGGTAACATTTAATTCACTAAAATACATCCATCACAATGCAAGCCATACAATGTTTAGCCTTGATAAAGAGCATTTAGGTGCAAACTTGTCTCTCGAAATTACATGGCAAAACATAAGATGTGAAAATGAATAAATCTTGCTCTCCCACCCTTTTACCGGACATATAACTTCTCGAACAAGGATGGTAAAAGACACAAATCTGGCTAGAACTAGTTGCTTCATGATTTTCTGATAACACTGCAGGCAACTTGCCAGTTACAGACTGAAAATTTTAGACTAGAAACCACCTCTAAATTACATGTTAGGTAAATCAACCCAAATGTCCATCCATACAGGGGACTGAACCAATTTGTGACTTTGGAGTATCAAAATCAAATTCACTTGATAATAGCAGGCCTGTTAGCGGCTTTCCTTTTGGGTCTGGACACGCTAACTCTCTTCGGCAATTCAGTTGCTAAAGCATACATCTTCACCGCGAATAACCCCTTGGGAAACCCCTTCTGATCCTGTTTCAAATAAAAACAGTCGGTCAATTTCTTAATCAAAGGTCAAAGTGCCATTATTGCTGACTTATAACTAGCTTGGATACAATCCACTTTAACCACGGGTTGGCAGAACTAACTGCGTTTGAAATAAGGATTTTACGTTCAGAACGTACCATAACTGTGGCATTTGCTCAGAACAAAAACACGAGGAATGAAACTAACTGTAACATTTTCTCAGTACAAAAAAGAAGAAGAGAGGAATGAGAAAGGAGGCCAACTAGATTCTAGACTTCTTAACACGTACATTAGAAATTCATCCTATCAACAAAATGAATTTATATCACTTCTCAAAAGTATATTTAGATATGTAATTTTACTTGCATCCATCTAGTCATGAATCATGTCCTATGTGTATACATCACTCAAAACTCAGGAGTAGCATTCAGAAGTGTACCTTTAATTTGCAAATATGCAATCCACAGCGATTAAAGAGCTCCTTGAAGTATAAATCTGAGCGTGTTATGCTTTTATCTTCTTTATCCAACACAAACCCTGTCAGTGTGCATCATATTACAATATATGTTAGTTTATACGTAAGATAGCTTATTATGTAACCTTGTTACTTGTTTTTCGCAGTGAAATTTCTATCCCTCTCTTGCTTTAGAATTTTTAAAAATATCTAAATCTTAAAATAAATAAATTCTTACAAAAACTTTTCTTGTAATACATAGAAAATGTGGAATATTACAATAGCAGTGATCGCCGTTACCCTCACCATAGGTAACTTCTAGAAATTTGCATTTATTTGTTTCTTCAATATACAAAGCACACCAAGGTTGAATGTCATTACGTAATGGACAAATTTTCATGGGACAATTGTCACCAAATGCGTAAGCACCAACTATAATTTCACTAAATCATTGACCAGGAGTAAAATTAGGAGTATAAGATTTAAGCCAGGTAGTTCATATCCCTCATCCTCGTTCATACTCCATCTTGAGGGGTAGTGTTAAAATATATGCTAGCTCACCATGTAATATAGAATAGTGTAAGCTTGTTCATTGTCATGACTTCCCTCTCTTTCTTGAAAAAAAAGATGATTCTAATAAATGCCTGACCTCACATTCTCGCTCAAGTAGTTACATATGACACGCCTAAGCATCTAATTTTTTTACGATCATATAATGCACAAGTAATGTTTACAAACTGCTCAAGTAATCCCTGAGCGAAGAATTTAATGCATGCCCCTTTTCTACTAAGACGTAAAAACACAAGCATGGACGCATGCAGTATCCCCTTGAATACAAGATAAGTGGTAAGAGTTACTTAATTGATTTGACCATTTGGGGGCGGGAATGTCCTAATGTACGAGTCACCAACCAATTCACTAGATAAGTGGTAAGAGTCAAAATACCATACCACTTCTTGCAACGTTTTCTTTCAAGACAAATATCCCGCCAGGTTTAAGCCCAACCTAAAAATAGATATTTCAGTTAACACAATGACAAATCCAGAACTTCAGAAATTAGCATTGCATAGCCTGGTTAATCATATCAAACAAAATTAACATAGAAAGTGAGCCACCAAAACTCACTGCAAGTACAATCCGGAAAGAGTAGTAAATCATTGCAATTTTTGAAAATAATATAAATAGTCCGTAATATGGGGGATTAATCTCCGTATATAGAAGATAAAACCTAACTCAATACCAGGAATAAGTACATACAAAATAAAATAACATTCTAGATCACATCAAGACATGAAATACTCCTTAAATAACAAGTAAAATGTGATAATAATATGGGGTTTTAATCATACATGTATTCCCCAACAGATATGGATGAAAATTCTGTTTTGTAACTTTGAAAGGCTCTCAATTTACCTTTGCTCTATCGAAGAATGAGACGAAGTCATCATCTGCGAGATGTCCAATACACCACTGAACCCAAATAACATCGTACCTTTTAGCATCTGGTGTGAATTCCTAAGACAATGCAGAAACATGTTTAGACTTGTGATACACAAATATTCAGACAAATGGTTTTGAGCTTGTGTAAAATAAAGGTAATTTACAACAACTCGAAGCAAAATATCTGATCTTTATGAAGTTAAAAGCTAAGTCTAAAAAGAGTTTTACTGCTTTCTATTATTACCCAGGTAATAATGAATTATGCAGTTCTTTGTAGTGATGTTGAGTTCTTTAGATTACATTCAATTATTATTAATGGTCAATTAATATAACATGTGTAAATGATTATTTTGGGATCCACAAAAACTTAAGTACTTAATTTTAGTTTTTCCATTACTTTAGCATATTTTAGCTATTAAGATCATGTCCTGCATCAGAAGGTATCAATCTTTCTGGATCAAATTAATCACAGAGGGAATCTATCAACCTTTCTATACTATGTCTGGATGAGAACTCTGCCTTTAAGATTTCTACGAAAGTGTAACAGAACCAGTGTCGAGTGAGGCTCTCGTGTTATTCTCTTCAATCTCCATAAATCTTGAAACACAACACTTTTTTCTTCAACACACTTAAATTAGATAATATTTCAAATTGTAAACTTGGCGTCAAATCCTAACCTAACAAGTAACAGCTAAATTTCTCCCCCAATATGTAGTTAGAAGATCCAAAATTATCATCTTTTAAAGCTTCATTGCACTTATCTTTTTATTAAAACAATGGGCCCTCACATAACAATCTAGCGGGATTACTGCGAAGTAATAACTAGTCTTGAATTTCAGCAATTTCAGCATAAAGCTCAGTAACATCTACAGTCTGTGCACAAATTAGCATTCCATTTAAGGTAATGTGCCTCATGAAGCATAAGTTATGTCCAGTACTCCAGTTCTTCACATAGTTTTACCAAGGCCCTCCCAAGTTCTAGTGCTATTTTATCAAATAGAACTAAGGCATCACATAGTGCTAAAAAACTAGCAAACTGAAATTGATTGAAAGCGGAACACATATAGCAGGGCTATATAATTCTTCTCATGCAATACGATAACTGATGACAACATGGAATGCCAGGTAATCAAATGCAATTAATAAACACACTTCTTACCTGAAGCGGGAGACAGTAAAAATTGGCAGCTTTGTGCACCTCAGAGACCATTTGATTTTGGGGAGCCAAATTCTCACGAGCCGCATCCAGAAAATGTGATACAGGCTCAAGAAGGTCAACCTTATTTCAATAAAGAATCATGTAAAGATTTGACCAGAAAGAAGAATACATAGCTCATATATGAAACTTAAGATATTGAATTGATACTATAACAGTAGTACACTGAATGGATCTAAATTTTAGGATTCATAAGCAGGGATATGAATAGAAGTTGGGACAGCATTATGCATTACTGCATAAATATAGGGATCGTTAAGAGTAATTTCATTTGTAAATCCAAAAAAAGGAATAGTTCAACATTCAAATCATACAAGCTCCTCTGTAGGAAACAGAAATGAGCTATCAAGTGGTTCAGGTGACTAATGCAGAATAGGCTGATGCCAGATTACACAACTAAATTCTTTTAGCCTCAGAAAACTTCTCATCATTAGACTGATCCAAATTCAATTCTATTGCCTTGATACCTTACTGTAAAATATATGGCACGTATTTGGTAAAATTATACTGCAAACTGCAAAATATTTCAAATGGCTTGTGAGGCTTTTACATAACATGTCATTTCCAGATGTACGAATCAAAAGATAGTTGATAATGCATGCTACGGATACTAATAACAATGAACTTCTATAGTATAACAAAAAGAAAGAAGAAGATTGTTAACCTCATTAAAATATCTTATGAGAAGGTTCTTTGTCACCCTTCCCACACCAGCCCCACAATCTGCAGAAGAATTAACAAACAGTAACCAACCAAAGTATTTGGTTTCATTAATCTGTTACATTTTCTTTGCCATCCTATTTTCTCAATAAAGCTTAGACTGAAAATTACACATATATGGTTGTAATTATACAACTCAAATTTGAAGAAGGCATACCGCACGAAGACATGCATCCAAGCCAGGCTTACCGGGTTTTAGCTAAGGTGACACCTATAGGATTCTATGACCGTTTCCAATACTGGTTCCTGGTACAGCTGTAGACTACTTGTTCTGATTTAATACTATTCTACACAATTTATCTCATACTTAATTGCTGAAACAGTCTATAGAATATCTCACAACATATATATATATATATATATAGGGTATGATTCGGGTGAGAACATGTATATGTTGGAGAACAATGAGAACACCACATTTCAAGCTATTCTAAAGGGCCCCGCCAGGGGCACCCAATACGAAAAAGTCTTATAATTCTACCCTCTATCCATTCATTAAAAAAAAAAAGTTTAAAATATTTTTTTTTTTAAAAAAATAAAAATGATGACGTGGCAGCAGTTTTTTTTGTTAATTTTTTTGTTTATGAATGGATAGAGGGTAGAATTATAAGACTTTTATGTGAAGGTGCCCCTAGCGAGACCCTTTAAAATAGCTTGAAATGTGGTGAATATGTGTGTTCTCACTGCTCTCACACTAACATGTGTTTTAACTGGAACATAACACAGTCTATTCGATAGGTAAAAGAACTAGGTACCGGATAACACAGTCTGAATAGTTGCACTATCAAACCATATGTAATAACTTATACATTTTCTTCTCTGGAAACGCAGAGCCTAATGCACGGAAATCAGAAGTTTCATTCACCATCAATGCCAGGATTTTTAACTCTAAATTCAAAAATCCAACATATTACTCTACAAAGAATCTCAAATTTTTGGTCGAAATATAGGTACAAACTATAAACAAACTTAATTAACCTATCATAGTACTAATATAAAGGATAGAAAAGATTACCAAGAGCAACAAGATGTTGATTTCTTCCAGCATCAGGAAAGCAATCAGCCAAAAGGGAATTAAGAAAAGCCTCACTATCTTTAATATCAGCTTTGTTCACATGTCCATGTCCACCCAATACTCCATCAACTGATGCCTCCACACCCTTCTCTTACCAAAAAAAAACACACACACATATCAAACCCCATAAAGATTGCATCTTTACATTAAACAAAAACATGGGTACTGTAAAGAAACCAAAAGGGTATATTCACTATACATATCAAACTCCATAAAGATTGTATCTTTCCAAAAAACTAAAACATGGGTATTGTAAAGAAGCCAAAAGGGTATACTCACAATACAATCAAACTCTGTAAAGATTGTACCTTCACAAAAAACTAAAACATGGGTTTTGTAGAGGAGCCAAAAGGGTACACTCACTGTATACAATTACATATCAAACAGCTTAAAGATTGTATCTTTACACAAAACAAAAACATGGGTATTGTAAAGAAGCCAAAAGGGTATACTTACTTCCCAATAGCCAACTCCAGTACGGTACCAATCAGTCTTTTTCTGGATATCACCCACCTCTTCTTTCCACATTTCGTCGGCGTTCTTGAATTCCCGGCCATCGGAATCAGAGCCGGCGGTGTTCATACTGTGTAAAGCAAAACGAGGTGGGGCAGTCTTGTTGTGTGTATATTGTTTGTGTGAAATTAAGTGTGTGCAAGTGTGGAAGAAGCAGGAGGCTCGAGAGGCTGTGTTGTGAAGGAGCATGACATTGGATTGCAACATTTTAACTTGAATAGACTTGTTGCCTGTTGGCCCAATGTTAGAAATTTAGAATATTGTATTTTTTTCTCCTTCAAAAATGAACTTTGTAATTAAATAATTATTTATTTTGTTATTTAAATTTTCTAGCATGTGGGTAATTTTTTTTGGTAAATTAGCATGTTGGTATTTTAGTTGGCTGAATAAATAATTATTATAACAACAAAAATAATTACATTTTAATTTATACATATGTAATTTAATTCTAATTCTAATGGTCATGTTTTTTTTGTATAAAAACTTACGGCGGATGTTCAATTTATATAAAATCAAATATTTATAAAAAAATATATAACTGTAAGTTTTTATAAAAACTAGTACACATTGTTTTAGTGAAACAATCAAACATTTATGGGAAAAATTTATGTTTGTTCCTAAAACATCTATTTTTTTAAGTGAAATTAATTCAATAACTAAAAATCACATGACATCTACAAAAACAATTTAGTGGAACAAACATAAAATAGATCATATTATTGATTAATCAGTATTCATGGAGAGACAATCAAGTAATTTATTGATGTTGATACATGTACATATACCCGTTTCGTCACAACTAGTTTAAGTTATCGATAAAAATCTTTATCGTTTAAATCAAAACCTTGAAAATCTCTTTGATCTAATATTTCGGACATTAAATGAAAAAATACCCAAAATATCCACTTTTTTACTCCCCACCAACCAAAATACCCAAGCGCGGGAACAGTGCCCAAATTACCCACTGGACACGCAAGTCTAAAAGGCGTATCACACGAGTACTGTAGCAGTCGTTCCCGTCGTTTCTACTGTTCTCGTCGGTGACAAAATCAATTTTGGGGGTTTTAAATCAAGCGAATGAAATGGTTTAAGACTGGTATGGTTGTGTAGATCGTTGAAAGGCGATTATATTAACGTATAATACGTGAACGGAGGATGAACGAAGATGGTCGAACGAAGCTCATCGGAAACTATCGAACAAATCGGAAAAAACGAAGCTCTTAGGTGTTGCAAATCTGGCAAAACAAATGCTTTAAAATTGGTATAGTCATGTAGATCACCGAAAAATGATTCTAGTGGTGTATAATACGATGTGGGAAACTGACTGATAGTATTGGAACGAACATCGCCGAAAAATTGCCAGAAATCGCACACAATCGCCAGAACTCGCGATTTTCTGAGAAAAGTGATGATGACGTCATCACGCAGGTTCCAAATGTGTTACAGGTGATGCGCCGTTTGTACATGTGTATCCCAGCAACATACGACTTTGTGGTGGGCGTATCCTACTAATTACACCTCTTTCATGGGCGTATCCAATGAATTACTCCTCTGTCATAGGCGTATTCGAGGATACTCCTCTGTCATGGACGTATCCCGTGGGTATTTTGGGCGGCTGTTCGCGGATCTAGGCATTTTGGACAAGAAATAATAAAAAGTGGGTAAAAATGGCAATCACCTACATTAAATTACACCAAAACACACCAAACTATCATAACGAGAAGATAAACAAAACTCAAATAAATTGGAAACAAAATTCCCCAAGAAGAGATTTAATTAAATAAACAAAAAATATAAAAAGGCAGAAATTTTTACCCAGGAAGAAAAATTATTGAAAAAACAAGAATAAATCAAAAAAAGTAATTGATTTGAAATTTTCCACCGATGAAAATGGATGTGATTCCAAAATATATTGATTTTTATACTTTTGGTAAACATATAAATCAGATAGGTGTAATTTTTTAACAAAATCATTCTGATATGCATGTTCACATTCGACATAACCGTTTCCGGTATATATATACACCTCTGATTGTTCATTCATAGATTACATAATATTAGTGTTCTTGATAGGCTGCGCCATTAGTAGAGGCATATGGAGTGAGCAATGTTGACAACTAATGGGAAGATCGGCGGAGTGATTTACAGGATGATATTTATTAATCTACTTTCTATCCTCTGTCGAAGTAAAATGTGTTGCTCAAAACATGTGTTTTATCCAAAAGATGGAAGGAATAAGGAAGGATGCACCATCACTGGTAGGGCTGTCAATGGATCGGATCTGATCGGATCAGGCATGATCCATATCCTGATCCATTTAATTTTACCGGATTCGGATCGGATCATAGTCGGATTTTTTTTAACATGATCCATATCCGGATCCGTTAGGATCATGGATTATCGGATCGGAGCTCCGATCTGTTTATATGTAGAGAAAAAAACTTTTAATTTAATTCATGTTGAAAAATCAACTTGGGCATGTTCAGATCACATCTTGGACATCTTAAATCAACTTCAGAAGTTAGAAGTAGATGCTTGAACTGGTGCCATCACTGATTCATAAATTTACATGGTGCCCAATTTTTCTTTGTATATATGTAGGTCTTGAACTATTCAGTGAGAATCTTTGGACATCCATAATACCTTTTTTCTCCTAATATCCTGACTTACACATATCTACAATTCCAGTATGTATACTTTGGACATCTTCTGTTTGTTCACTCATGGGCTCATCAGACAAGTACCAAAACTCCTGGTCTAAATTTCAATAGCATTATCATACCTGAAATGCAGTCCAATTACAATAAGCCCACTCCCTTCTATTTTTTTTCTTTAATTTTAATATATAAATATATTTATAAAATAAATTATTTAATATATATATATATATAAAGTCGGATCAGATTTTTAACGGATCAGATCGTATCAAATCCATATCCGCTCCATTAGCTTTCAGATTTTTTTCGGATCGGATTTTTTTTATATAATCCATATCCGCTCCATTAACCTTTGGATCGGATCGGATATCCGATCCATTGATAGCCCTAATCACTGGCGTAGGTAGAAATTGGAGTAAGCGGGTTCAAAAAATTTTCTAATTCAATAATAGGGTGTGAAATTTTTTTAAGGATAAATATACTAATTTAAAATTTGAATTATTAAGAATAAAATTAACTACCTACATAATTTGATGGGGTCAAATTTATATCTATTACTACAAAAGTAATTTTTTAGTGGGATTAAATTTGAATTTTTCCACCATAAATATTTTTATAAAAAATTTATACATAAAAAAATTTTATTTTTTAATATTTCAATAGGGTCGACTGCACCTGATACTTGGTTACGCCTCTATGCACCATAGTCCATCTTATTGGAGATATAACTGTAAGTAGTAAGTTAACAGTTTTGCCACATCAGTCGGAGAGATCATCAAATAAGCCATGCTAGCTGGCACCTGGTCAATGGCAGCTGTTAACTTAACAGTTTTGATCACACTTTTTATTTTTATACTTCGATTCTTGTGTATTTGTTGACTGCTCGCAAACCTTTTGTCAAAGTCCCGTGTAATTCATCTGAAACTTTCTTGATCACAAAATGTCAACATCAAATAATATAGATACTGTTAATGCTTTTTACATTCATCCGTCTTATGCGAACACAACGCAATTAGTTTCGATCAAATTCCGTGGGACTGGTTTTAGTAATTGGAAGCGATCTATGATGCTTACTCTCTCAGCGAAAAATTCATATATATAAATTTATCACATCTAGATGTATATTTAAACGATAAAATATTTGGTAAAGCTTCACATAAATTTAGGGCACTCGTAGATATGATCTTTAACACGATACCATAAGTTACATCTGAAAATCCGTTCCTTTAGTTTTAGTTGGACATTTAAATCCCCAACCCCTCAACATCTCTTAAATACAGGTCATTCCCATGCTCAATTCCACGATGTTCATCATTTTGATTTTGAGCATTGGTCGTGTCTCGTATCGTTGTATCTATCCATCCCAAAGTTTCAATCCAAAATCTTTAATCAGTATAAGGCTTAATCTCTTATATCTTAATCTTAATCTTCTGTGTAAATATATGAGTGGTTGCACTGCTTTGAATGCACTGTGCCTTGGAAAATTTTCAATTAAAATCGATACTGCCTATGTGGATCTCTTTTCAAGTCTTGTAAATTTAGGGTGGTGCTGAATGCAGGTCATGTTTACTGAATGCAGGTCAGGGATATTACATTTAAACCCTTTTGCATGATAACCTATTAAATGGAGCTTGTTGTACATATTCATGGTTGACTCCCATACATTCATTATTGTTATTAACTAAATGTAATGTATGGATGAAACACAACATAAGTACATAACATGAATATTTTGTGATATGAGAAAAGTTCTATGGAGTACTATCTAAATTGGAGTATTGGAGTACTTGATCTTAACCGTTCATTTTTTTATGATCTAATGGTCCAGGTTTTTTTGCTGTTTTATTTATAACTAAAATCAAAAGGGTAGTTTTGTAAAGTTATGTATGACAGAGATAATGCAGTCTATATTTCGATAGATTAGTTCTGTATAGGCGGGGAGTTCCTTTTTTTTAGGGTTGCAGTTGTGGTGTACTATGGGATTTGCAACGGATCACAGGCACCTTCCACATACTACGTTACAGAAATCAAACATTGCATGTTCTTGTCTGATTATTAGATACATTTTGTATAGTAACTATTCTGCAATAATATGACTTTTGCCTAAGTGAAAGAAGGTATATGTCCTTTAATTTCTTTTTAAATTTTTTGGATCGTCTAAGTGGACAAACAATTTAGTGATCTACCAATGCCTTCAAAACTAGTTTGTAGCATTAACTTGGCTATGTTTTTGAAAATTGTAAACATCTCTGATTCAAAAAATAAATAATTAAGAGTAACCACTTACAATTTAAAAAAATTAAATCACGTTCCACAAACAGAGTCCAGTTATATTATTGGTCTTATAGAGGAATGTGTGTAATATTCCATAGATTCATATATGAAATTATTAATTTTTACTTTGGTGTGTGTGTACATTTCATTTTTGTCCTGCATTTGAATTTTTTTTTTTGTTCATTTGCAACTCGAATGGTGCTTCCAGGAGTATTGAGAAGACCGAAGGCTATCGCTTGTCTATCACTATGGCTGCATAGTAAATTCTCCTTTTCGTCCTCGTTAACATTGTGAAGAACACAAGACGTATCAGGCACATAACCTCCTTTTTTCAATTTCTTCGACAGGGTCTCGAGAAACTCATGGAGCTGCTTGCTTTGAGGATGTGATCCATCCCAGCAATGAATTATGTACCTCATCTTCAAACTCAATCCAACTGCACCCCGTTCTTTTTTTACTCCCATGTTTGTCATTTTCTTTCGCACCTCTGTTGCTTTCTCCAGAGACCGGCAGATGAGTAAATATTAGAGAGCAGAACATAGTGACTAGCCACGTTTTGCTCCAACTTAAGGAGATTATTGGCTGCAATTTCTCCAAGCTCTACATTATGGTGAATCCAGCAAGTAGCAAGCAAACTGTTCCATGCACCTGCTCTATTGTAATCAAGAGTCATTCTGTTGACTAGTTTTATGAGCTTCCTCCAATTGACCTGCTCGCCCAAGCAAATCAACATCACAAGCATAATAATCGGATGTCGGTTCCATTCCATAGTCCCTTTCTAATCTCTGAAACAGATTACAGGCTTCATCTACCATTTCAGAGAGTGACTACATGCAGAAAATACTGTAATTAATGTAACCTTGTAAGGCTTAACTTCCTCACCCCCACATACAAAAATTACAAAAATTATGTACTTAGCATTAAGTTCACAAATAAAGAACACATGATTCCAGTAGTCAACATATATTCATCGTTCATCCTTTTTTTTAAAGGTCTTTTCACATATATTACACAACAGTAGTGCAACATTCACTTTAAGTCGTCGCAACTCAAATGTATAAATCACAACTAACAACATACAAACAAAAATGAGATTTATTAGATTTAGAGCCTAAGAACATACTTTCCACCAATTACTCAATAAATTTAAGTAATTACAAATTAAAGAAACATACACAAACATGTTAATATATAATACATGTTTGGGGAACCAGGATAGGTAACTTAGGAACTAAAATCCTAACCCTTAAATATAGTAAATAGAACAGATGATCGGATGGATTAGACTTGCTGCTTTTTTTACGGAGGCTTAGCCTACGTGCATGTGCACAGATAAATGAAAGCAAAATACTAGGTACCCCAAATTGGATCTCAATTTTTTTCTCAAATTACACATGTCATTATATGAATGGTTATAATTACAATGGGCCCGCCAGGGTCATATAAATCTCACCAATTAAAATCCTCCATACATCCAACTCATCAATGCCACATCATTTGGGAGCATTTTTTGGTTACCAATTTGGGGTACCTAGCATTACTATAAATGAAAAAAAGAAAAGAACAAGACAGTTCCATCAAAAAAGAGCACAAAAAAAATATTGTATGAAATCTTTTGTAAATTTCATAACCTTTTAATTAATTAATTTTTGGATTCTATTTTATTTACTATTCCATGATTTAAAGATTTTATCATGTGTCTTATTATCTTTATTTGTGTGCTCATATTTTTTTTATGTACATTTGTTAATTTCAATATTTTATATTTTTTCATGTTTTGCACTTTTGATTGAATATTTGTGTCATGTATTTTTCATCCATGTTCGGTATTTTTATTTTGTGTTCTGTATGTTTTGTTGGCTAAATGTATGTTCTATTTAATTTATTCTTGATTTGTATTTTTCTCATGTTATTTTTTTTCTGTTAAATTTATCTTATGTATTTTTATATGTTCTGTAATTTTGATTTTATAAAATTATTTAGTGTTCCGTATTTTTTATTAAATTTTATGTCGATGTTCTGTAAAAAATATAGAACATGTGTTATGTATAATTTGATTAATTATTTTTTATAAATTTTGTATTTTATTAAATAAAATTTCTTTATTATGTATTTTAATAAATTAATTTTTTATGTTCTGTATTTAAATAAATTAAATTTGTATGTTCTGTATTTTATTAAACTGAATTTTTATGTTCTGTATTTTATTAATTCAAAATCTAGGTTCTGTAGTTTAAAAAAATTTGTTACATTCTGTATTTTATTGATTTTTATATGTTCAATATTGTTTTTGGTTATGTATTTATTTTTATTCTATACTTTACATTTGTTCTGTAAAATTTGTATTTGTGTTAACATTTTTTTTGCTAAATGGAAAAATAAAAAACATGTGTGCAATTGATTCACTTCCTTTTTTTTATAAATTTTGTATTTGTATTATTCTTATAGTTTGTAAAAAAAATTATTAAAAAATACATGTGTTTTAAAAATAATTTTAGTGATTCTTGTGTTCTATAAATATTTTATATTAAATTTTTAATGTGCACTAATCTCTAATGATATAATGTTTTGTACAAAATTAAAATTTGAAATGAATAAAAAGTATGTTTTTGTCAAAGTTAAAGAATTGTGATGTATAATAGAAATAAAAAATAGAAATTGACACCTAATGCACGACATAGTCTTAATTTTAATCTAATTAAGGAAGTGACCCGTAGTTTTAGTCTAGCCCTTCACAACGTTATCTCATCCTACTTTTAAGAAAGATCCAACGGTGCTGTAGAGTTACCAATTTACTCAAATTTTCTAGTTCCTAAATGAACCCAGACCTATATATATATATATATATAGGCAAAGTATCAAATAGAAACCAACTCTTAAATAGAAACTAGAAACTAACATTAAATAAATTCTATTTCATTCATTCTAATGGCCCCGCCAGGGGCACCTTCACAAAAAGTGTTTAAAATTATTGGCTCCATCCAGCAAAAAAAAAAAAAAAAAAAAAAAAAAAAATACTGTTCACGCTGACGTCACTGCCACGTCAGCAGTGAACAGTATTTTTTTTTTTTTTTTTTTTTTTTTTTTTTTTGCTGGATGGAGCCAAGAATATTATGAACTTTTTGTATTGGGGTCCCCCTAGTTTGGTCATTAGATTAGCTTTAAATATTAGGTTAGGGTTTAGTTTCTAGTTTCTATTTTAATTTAGTTTCTATTTGAGTAAGACCCTATATATATATATATATATATATATAGGGTAAGGTTCTAGGGAGAACCTCCTTAGCAAGAGAACCAGAAGACTCAATCCTGACCATTGATTATTATAAAATATTAATTAGAAGATTATGAAAAATATAGTGGCAGTTTTGTGGTTATTTTGAAGATACATGGGCATAAATACAACATTTTCAATCTTTTCTATATCTCCGATTCTGATAATTTTGGAAACAATCACAATTAGTTGATCTTGACGGATACCAATCATAATCATTGTGAAAATGGAAAGAATTAACCGATAATCTTTCCTTTTAATAACATGATTGCGATTTGTTATTACATATCATTACATCCGTTGAAAAGAAAAGCAGATCAAGAACACCGGAGAAAATAAACACTATGAGTAGGTGACATTTTTTTATATTAATTTGTACGATTCTTAACCATTGAAATCTTGTGATTATTTAGTGTTCTTTTGTGTATTCTTGTATATATGATTATGATTAACTGATCTAGGGTTTTTTTGTGATTTTAAGGTTTATTGTTCAGTTCTTGTAAATATATGGTGAGTGTTCTCGATGATAAGGATTCTACAAAGTGTTTTATTGATGATAGGGATTCTTTGTAATAAAGATTTTAGCTGACCCGATGATTCTTGGTGAATAAGAGATGAAAGTAGTTAAGAGATCATTGTCCTCTTCATTTACCTATGACTTCCATGAGACAGCTAAACACCATGTGTTCCACTCTATTTGTATTTATATTTGTTCATGTTACTTTACTGTTCTGTCCATGTTTTGACACACTTAAGAAAGTGATATGACTTGTGGAATTATCAGTCTGAATGTGTATGTAATCAGTTTGAGCTATGCGCTTTATATTATTTCCTTCTCTTAGGGTTTAAATAATGTGTTATCTTGTACCATGGTGTCGTGTCTTTCCAAATGCAGTCTTCGATCTTGCATATGATGATTCATCCTTTTTTCTCAGGCAGGTAGTATCTTTTAAAGCGTCACTACATTCCAGGACTGAATTTACAAAAGGCCGATTGCAGCTAAGGTTGATGAGAATATTTTTGTCTGAAAATTGCTCAAGAGTACGTGCGCCCAAAACGCTCACTTGAGCGTGGCTGTTGTGAAGGCAAAATTGCTCAAGAGTGCGCCCAAAACGCTCACTTGAGCGTGGCTGTTGTGAAGGCTTAGATATGCTGTCCAATTCCAAGCGCCTAACAGTTGATCATGATCACCTGATGCAGGTCTACAGCGCGATTGGTTTTTCATGGTAAAGAGGTTGTTAACTGTACAGAGAAGAGACCTAGAAGAAAGATTGAAATGCGACCACCAAAACTGATTAGAGATGTTGTATTCATAATAATGGGGCCAGATAGTTCTCCTCAGGAAATGCTATTCTGAATAAGCAGGTTTCATCATTTGAACCTTGTAAAGATTCTCGACCTTCACATATTCAAATAGAGAATATATTTTGCAAGTAAACTCCTGGAAAACTAGATCATATTTCCTCTTCCCGATGTGAGGTTTTGAGCAGTGGAAAGTATGCGACGGAACGCAGACCCTTGGTGGAAATGAGATGTATGGATAAGGTTTAAGATCATTATAATGAAGGTATGAAGATTGGGTTTAAGGTTGAGGAAGCTGCTCTAAAAGTTTCAGAGAATGATTTAAGAAATAAAATAGGTCTTAGTATTGCTGAAAGTATAAACTTAAAAGTCTTAGCATTGACTTGAGGAGGGATATTTTGTATGATCCTCTGTTGGTTGAACCTAATTTTGGTTTTAGGCGAGGTTATTGATGGTCCTAGGTCGGTGTTTCCAGAAAAGGTCAGTATTGACAAAATTAAGCTAACTGAATTATCTCCAAGCTCAAACTGCCCCGACTTGAACTTTGGAACAAGCAATAAGGAGCGCTTTGAAATGTTTACAATTGTCTTTTTGTTTTGAGGTGTTTGTTAGTTGATATAATACCCTGCAGCATGTACTGAGCTGTGTAAGTTGCAGCATGTAGTTGCAATGATATTTCCTGTTTACCAAAAAAAAGATTCTATAAGGTGTGCTAAGATTTTTTAAAGTGTTCTTGTAAAAATTTTAAAAATCTTTTAAGTATGTTGCAACAAATCTTTTTTTTGTGTAACCTTAATTTTATTTTTTTTGTCACTTCATTGACCTTTTTTTAGGTATCCTTAAAACCATGGGACCAAATGAGATTTAGTCGAATATTTTGCATATTATTTGGTTTAGTTTTATAAAACACTTAACAGAATCGTGAATAAAGTAATAATAACACTTAACAGAATCTTTAACAAATTAATTAAAACACTCAATGGTAACTTTAATAAATTAGTAAAACAATTTAACGAAATCTTTAATAAATTAATGAAAACACTTAACAAAATATTTAATAAATTACTGAAAACACTTGATGAAATCTTTAGTGAATTAAAAAAAACACTTAACATAATTTTTGATAAATTAATATAACACATATTAAAAAGTTTGAATTATAATAATTTTGAATTGATCATTGAAAAATTATTATGAAATATCTTTACAAAATCTAAGATATAGTAGAAAATCGAAAAAAATCTAAATAAAACTAAAAAACATCTAAGAGAATCTTGGTTTATTACATAATATTTCTATATATTTATTTTTTCAAAAGAAAAATTGTCCATATTTTTTAAAATTAAGTTACAGGTAGAAATATTATAAAAGCCACCAAGATTTTCTTAAGTGTTTCAAATCAATATATCAGTTGATTTACTTTTATTATCTTTTTGACATTCTTTCGAGAATTGTTTTAAAATGCATATTATAAAAATTGAATTTTAATTTGGAAACTTATTTTTTAAATTTTCTTAAATATTGGATAAATTATTTATAGTGATCTACTTGTACATAACTATAACGAAACTTATTTTATATATTTAGTAGAATCTAAAGGTAAATATCTAATAAAATTATATTACAATTTTAAAATAATTAACAAAATACCTAAGGGAATCTTGGTATATTATATAATATTTTAATATATTTTCTTTTCCTAAAAAAATAAACATTTCTTTTAAAATTAAGTTACATATAAAAATATCATCTAACTTACCAAGATTCTATTGCGTGTTTCAATGTATTAATTTATTTCCTTTTATTATCTTTTCGAGATTCCTTCGAGAATTGTTTTAAAATGCAAACTATAAAAAATTTAAATTATAATTTGAAAAAGTAGAATCTCGGTATTAAACAATAGTTATATATATATATTTTTTTTAAAATAATTGCACAATTTTTTTAAATTTAAGTTGCATATAAAAATATTATGTAATACACCAAGATTCTTTTACGTGTTCCCGGTCAATAAAATCTAAATAAAACTGAAAAACACCTAAGAGAATCTTGGTGTATTAAATAATGTTTTTATATACTTATTTTTTCAAAAGAAAATTTATACATTTCTTTTAAAATTAAGCTACATGTAGAAATATTATAAAAATTCATCAAAATTCTCTTACGTGTTTCAAATCAATATTTCAATTTATTTACTTTTATTATCTTTTTGAGATTTCTTCAATAATTATTTTAAAAGACATGCTATAAAAATTGAATTTTAATTTGGAAAAACATTATTTAAATTTTCCTAAATGTTTGATAAATTATTTATAATGCTCTACTTGTACATAATTATACGGAAACTTATTTTATACCAATAAAATCTATAGTAGACTTTAAATGTAAATATTTAATAAAATTATATTACGATTTTAAAATAATGAAGAAAACATCTAAGAAAATCTTGGTGTATTACATAATTTTATGTATTTCTTTTAAACAAAAACCAAACATTTCGTGTAAAATTAAGTTACATATAAAATTATCATCTAAATGTATAAATTTATTTCCTTTTATTATCATTTTGAGATTCTTTCAAGAATTGTTATAAATGGCAAGTTATAAATTTTTTGAATTATAATTCAAAAAATATTCTTAAATGTTCCATGAATTATTTATAACATTGTACTTGTACATAACTATATTCAAAATTTATTTTAGATGAGTAAAAATATTTAAAAGAATCTTAATGTAAATATTTGATAAAGTAATATAATGATTTTAAATAATTAATTACATATGCTAAAGTGTTGTGCCAAACCAATTTAATAGAGAATATATATAACTAATTATAAAATTCAATTTTTCACAACAATTTAATTGTGTTGATATATATTCAAAATTTTATGTAAAGTTCATATTATGTAAAAAATTAAATAAGCATAATTTAATTTCATAAACACCTTACAGAATCTTGAAAAAACTTTTAAAAAAATTAATGAAACACTTAAGAGAATCTATGCAGAATAAATGCACAAAATTTCAAAACATATTTTAGTTCAATAAAATATTTAGTAGAAACTTAACATAAATATTAATTAAAACAATACTTTTATATATTTCGTTTTTTAAAAGAAAAATTATACATTTTTTTTAGAATTAAGTTATATAGTATATAACTTAATTAAGTTATATAATAAATCAAGATTATTTTACATGTTTCAAATCAATTTGTCAATTTTTTTTTATCTTTTTGAAATTTATTCAGAGTAATTAACAAAATACCTAATTGAATATCAGTATATTACATAATAATTCTATATATTTCTTTTTTTCAAATAAAAATTATACATTTCTATAAAAATTAAGTTATATATAGAAATCTCAGGTAATACACCAAGATTCTTTTACGTGTTTCAAATCAATATATCAATTTTTTTCATATCTTCGAGATTCAATATATATTACCTAAATATATCAATATATTTGTTAAGTATTTTTTAAAAGTATATTAAGTAATGTTGAAATTCTATCAAATTATATGTAGAAACGTTAGGTAATGCACCAAGATTCTAATTAACAAAATACCTAAGAGAATCTTGGTATATTACATAATTTTTCTATATATTTATTTTTTTTAAAAAAAAATTATGCACTTCTTTTAAAATTAAGTTATATATGGAAATCTTAGGTAATACACCGAGAGATTCTTTTACGTGTTTCAAATCAATATGTCAATTTTTTTATTATATTTTCGAGATTCTTTTGAGAATTATTTTAGAAAACTTTCTATAAAAAATTGAATTTTAATTTGAAAAAATATTTTATAGATTTTCTTAAATGTTTAAATGTTTGATAAATTATTTATAGTGTTGTACTTGTACATAACTATATTTGAAACTTATTATAGATCAATAAAATATTTTTATAAAAAATTTATATTTTAAGAAATATTTATTTATAGTATTGGATAAATTATCATGTACATGAATTATTTATAATGTTGGATAAATTATCATGTAATATCATTTTTCAATAAAAACAATTAGTACAACACCTTAGATTCTACTCTTTTGGCATTTATTTGGAAACAATTTCATTTTGTAATTTTTGACAATTTGTTTATATATTTACTTATCTTCGATTATTTTTTAAAAAATATTTTGAATACGTATCATGTTAAAATATAATAAAAAGAAATTATTAAATTATAAAAATAATTACAAAATCTTACACTCCAGATTCTACTAGGTATCTTAATATTTTACGAATTTGTTAAGTATTTTTTAAAATTCTATTAAGTAATGTTGAAATTCTATCAAGTTATATGTAGAAACGTTAGGTAATGCACCAAGATTCTTTTACGTGTTTCAAATAAATATGTCAATTTTTTTTATTATCTTTTAGAAATTCTTTTTGAATAATTAACAAAATTCCTAAGAGAATCTTGGTATATTACATAATTTTTCTATATATTTATTTTTTTTAAAAGAAAAATTATGCATTTCTTTTAAAATTAAGTTATATATAGAAATCTTAGGTAATACACCAAGATTCTTTTACGTGTTTCACATCAATATGTCAATTTTTATTATATTTTCGAGATTCTTTTGAGAATTATTTTAGAAAACTTTCTATAAAAAATTGAATTTTAATTCGAAAAAAATATTCTATAGATTTTCTTAAATGTTTGATAAATTATTTATAGTGTTGTACTTGTACATAACTATATTCGAAACTTATTATAGATCAATAAAATATTTTTATAAAAAAATTATATTTTTAGAAATATTTATTTATAGTATTGGATAAATTATCTTGTACATGAATTATTTATAGTGTTGGATAAATTATCATGTAATATCATTTTTCAATAAAAACAATTAGATAACACCTTAGATTCTACTCTTTTGGTATTTATTTGGAAACAATTTCATTTTGTAATTTTTGACAATTTGTTTATATATTTACTTATCTTCGATTATTTTTTGAAAAATATTTTGAATACGTATCATGTAAAAAAAAATTATAAAAAGAAGTTATTAAATTATAAAATTAATTACAAAATCTTACACTCCAAATTCTACTAGGTGTCTTTATATTTTACGATTTTGTTAAGTATATTTTTAAAATTCTATTAAGTAATGTTAAAATTCTATCAAGTTATATGTAGAAACGTTAGGTAATACACCAAGATTCTTTTACGTGTTTCAAATCAATATGTCAATTTTTTTTATTATATTTTAGAAATTCTTTCAGCGTAGTTAACAAAATTCCTAAGAAAATCTTGGTATATTACATAATTTTTCTATATATTTAATTTTTTAAAAGAAAAAGTATACATTTCTTTTGAAATTAAATTATATATAGAAATCTTAGGTATTACACCAAGATTCTTTTACGTGTTTCAAATTAATATGTCAATTTTTTGTTATATTTTCGAGATTCTACTAGGTTTTTTGAGATTCTACTTGATTATATGAGTGAATATATATCTTTACAATTTAATATGATATATGATTATATTTGGTTCCTTTCATACAAAAATGTATTGTAAAGATTTTTGATGATATGCTTTGATTTGTTTCCTTTTGCAAATTAGAAAAGGGTGTAATATAAATCATTGATAAATTCCTAATAAATAGGTTTTCAATGTATTTTTTGGAAAGTCAATATAAATGAGATTGTACATACCTAGACCATTTAACATGATCGGAAATTTTGAAATTTTGAAGGAAACACAATTTTTTCCTTACATGTTCTATAACATGTTCTTTGGGAAAAAAAATAAAAAGTTAAAAATATTTTTATAGATTATGCCATTTTTCAACCAATATAAGTGTGTTTATTTGCTCATATTCATCATTAGATAATCAATTGAAACACTGAACAGAATCTTCGCTAACACAATTATTAGGCTAGCAAGAACACTGAGATCACCCATAATACTCTATGGCTCGATTTGTAACATCCTAAAAAAACACCCATTTGATCACCCATAATACATTTCTTTTAAAATTAAGTTATATATAGAAACCTTAGCTAATACACCAAGATTTTTTTACGTGTTTCAAATCAATATGTCAATTTTTTTATATAGAAACCTTAGATAATACACCAAGATTCCCTATGTTATATGAATTATTTTCTTGACTTGTTTTCTTTTAAAAGAGATGTATTAAATATGCTTTGATTTCTTTCCTTTTAACATACTTGTATATTATTTTTATGATGGCGCAAGATTCTTTTGAGAATTATTTTAGAAAAATTGCTATAAAATTATTAGGCTAGCAAGAACACTGAGATCACCCATAATACTCTAGAGCTCTATTTGTAACATCCTAAAAAAACACCCATTTGATCGGCTAAATACTTTGATTACATGACTTGAGCAGAAAGAGCATATAACTTGATCGTTATGTGTTTTAATCCCGGGTCTTGGGGTGTATGCAGGACCTTCCAGATTAAAGGGAGAATCACTTTAAACGTAAAACACATTCTAATGTAGAAAACGTTATGGTCTTTCACTAGAATCACAATTATGAATGAAAGATCTGTAAATGATACATAATACATGAATCGTGTATAAAATGTGATTATATTTTATATTTTGTTACTATATCTGATTCATGATTATGATATGGAAAGATCGATTGTTAATGGGTGCAAATTTTCTCTTTAAAATGGTAACTAAATTAAAATTATGTTGATTGATTAAAAACATATATGGAGTAATATGTGATTTGTCTGCATGTTTTTACGTTTCCCACCCTACCCTTTGGGACTAAAAAAGGAATTGATACTATTTTTCTTTAATTAAAACCTGATTTATCTAAGCCATCTGATCAGATTTAAATTAATGGCTAAAGATCGGGTCTTCTGGTTCTCTTCCTAAGGAGGGTTCTCTTTTGAACCTCCTCCTATATATATATATTTCAAAAAACTGGTCGAAAATGACAACTGAAAACTCACACGGTTGGCGCCGTCCTTAAGTTACAAATGAGGTTGCAAAGGTTGCAAACCATATTTTTCAACAAAGAATTGTAAAGAAAGGTATTTTTTTAGAAGGTAGTATTTTTTTTAAAAAAATAGAAGTTAAAAACAAAGATGGTAGTATATTTACAAAACTAAAATTATACATTTGAAACCCCATTTTTAAAGACAATAAAAATGTAAAACAAAGTTAAAAACATATATATTTTTGTAAATATCCATATTAATAATGGTCAAATTTATACAAAATAAATAAATAAAGTGCTTAAAAAATATTAATATTTTTTTGCCCACTACTATTAACATTTAAATTAGATAATAGATGACAAAAATAAATATATTATTAATTCTAAAGTGACCATAAAAATTCTTTAAAAAAAATTATGAAACAAGGCTAGAATAAAATTAATAATTATGTATAAGTTTAATAGAACAGTTTTAGCCTTGCAAGGGTTGCTCAATTATTTTTCATTATAGAGTGCTCTGTGACTTGCATCGGTTACTCGATAATTATTATCATATTTATGATTAGAAGTATGTTGCTGAAGAAATGTATAATTATAAACAAATTTTTTTTTAAACAAATCATACTTGCATTACTTAGAAATTATCACTTTCGAGTACATGATTAATAAATGCAGGAGGAGTGACAAACCACTCTCCATAGTCTGACATAGAATTTGTGCAGTATTTACAAGCAAAAGAGCCACACGATGCGCAGATCGATAATCGAACTATTAGCACTTGATCAATGTGTTTTAGTGATTTTGTCCAAGAAATGATTTCTCGAAGGCTAATGGCTTCAACTTCTCGTGGTTGCCAATTACCTTCTATCTAACAACAGCTCGCTCCAACCTGAAGCAAATTCCAAACTGCAGCCAACACACCAAACATGATAGCAAATAGAAAACACAACTAAAACATAAACCCCAAAAATTGGGGATAAATCAATAACCCCAAAAAATTGGGGACAATCAACAACCAAAAAAGATGGGTACGACAAAAGAGATCTCACCTAAAAAGGATTGGATCTCGATTTTATTGAAAAACTAAAAAAATATAGAAATTAAAGATTCAGAAATGGAGGAAACGGGATGAGAGGGTGGGTGGGATGAATGTGGATTTGATGGAAGGATGGGTGGAGGCGGCCGACTCTCAAAACGAGTCAGAGAGCTTTGAATCTTTATAAACAAAATTTTAATACTATAACAAATGCAACAAACACTCCTTTTTTCCCATCTATTATTATATTATTAATAGTACAAAAAGGGTTTTGGCACGACAATTTAATCCACGTCAGCTGCCACTTAGATGCCACGTCAGCTGCCACTTAGATGCCACCTCAGCTACTATTTGTAATAATAATAATAATAATAATAATAATCTATCCTAGTGAGAATTGAACTCGTGACCTCTAAGGTAGAAGTGAGAATTGAACCCGTGACCTCTAAGGTAAAAGTGAGAGTCCTTACCACTATGCTAGATATGAGACTTTAATATATTTTAAAACTCATCATTAATATACCGTGAGACAACCCTCATATATAATATTAATGATAACAAATTGTTGCTAGAAAGAATTGAACCCTTGACCTCTAACTTAAAAGGGAGATTTTTTACCACTAGGCTACACAACAATTTTAAAAAGATTATAAAACAAATTATTAATATATCACGAGACAACCCCATATATTATATTAATGATAAAAAAATTGTTCCTAATATGAATTGAATCACTGATCTTTAACTTAGAATGAAGATTCATTATCACTATGCTACATCAATTTTGAATATATTATAAAACTCATTATTAATATATCATGAGACAATTTAATTATTATTAAATTACTAAATTATCCCTCCTATATTATATTAATGATAAAAAAAATTGTTACTGATGAAAATTAAATCCCTTGCCTCTAACTTATAAGTGAAATTTTTTACCACTATAACTTATATTATTAAATTACTGTGAATGTGGAAACTGATCGTTCTAAAGACTTTGTAGCTTATCCGAAGGATCAACAGGATGATGAGGATATCCATCAGGATAAGGAGAATGCAGGGAATGAAATGCAGGATATGAGGAAGGGAAAAAGCAAACTGTTAGCAGACTATGCTTTTAATGAAGAAGGACTGTTGAGTAAAGAGGCTATCAGGATCATTGATAGTGGTTGCTTAATACCAGTGTCAAACTGCTTTGGCAAGGTGGTGATTGACTTGGAAACAAAAATTTGCGATGGCATATATGCGAAGGATGTCTTATACTGTGAAGTCCGAGGCACGTTGAATGATCTTCTTAAATCATTTCCTCACCAAGAGCTCAAGCCAAAGGGAAATATAATTTCAGAGCCAGTGAAGTCTGGAGAACAACAGGGGGATTCTTTCATCACAGCTCAAGGGGATCTAATGGAGACAGACGAAGCTTTGCTGGAATGGTTGGTGTATGAAGGGATTACGATGTGAAGGACATGCCCAGATGCTCAAGGTCAAGGACAGGGTTGAGTCGAGTCGCTAAGTATAATTTTAATGTAGTTAAGTATCATGCAAGCTTCAGTCAGTGGGTCGCATTTCAGTGGTTTTCTTAGTTATTGGTGTTTATTTCGATTTTCTCTGTTTCTTCTGTTGGTGTTTCAGTGGTGTAACAAGACTTAAGGCTTTGCCTTCTATTAATATATCTTTGGTTTATAAAAAAAAAGATATCATTTTTGAGAATATTTTATTTTTGGTTATATATACATCATGAATAGATTATCTTTTAGATATATTTTGCGTACTAAGCATTAACATGTTCTAGCATACCACTGTGCTATATATGAGTTTTGAATATATTCTAAAATTCATTAGTAAGATATCGTGAGACAACCCTCATATATTATACTAATGATAAAAAAGTTTTCATAAAGAGAATTGAACCATTGACCTCTAACTTAGAAAAAATATTACTTACCACTATACTAGACATTAGTTTTGGATATATTATAAAACTCATTATTAATATATCGAGAAACAATTTAATTATCATGAAATTACTAAATTACCCCTCCTATATTATATTAATTGTTGGGATTTATGGGTGATAGCATAGAGACAACTTAACTATATTTCCCTGTACTTAGTTTTTACTAAGTTGAACATACTGTCACAGCCAGAGTATGTCATTGTAAGCGAATAATTGCTGTCATGTAATAATTGTATGATTTGGGAGAAGTTCATACATTTGTTCAAGCCTCAAGGAAAACATCCAGAAGACGGCAAGAATAAAAGTTATTGTCATGTTCTTGACAGTAAGGTTACAAGAAGACAAATGTTGCAAAGTCACGACAAAGCTACATCTGACAGCAACATTGGCTGAAGCATGGGACAGTAACATTCTCACACTTGACAGCAAGTCTGGAGTTCCGACAGCAACATTGGCAGGAGCTCGTACTGTCAACTACTGAATATTCCTTTGACAGCAGACTCTGCGGTTAAGGTTAATGTCACTTTGAATTATTTGATTTGGGTATTTTTCTCAGTCAAAGTCCGTGACAGGTTACATGTTCAAGAAACAATTTACTGCAACACTCTATCGTTTGTAGCAGACCTGCAAAGACTACGGCAGAAGCTTAAGAGATTCACAAGACAAGGCTGGTCAATTCGAGGTGTATGTAATATCCACATCTACTAGAATTGTAATAGCTAGAAATAGAAAGAATCTAGGTTGCTTTACTTATAAGGTTTATCCTGTCTGTATAGCAATTTAAGAAGTCACATGGGTGTGCAAATTGTAATGAGCTGCCACTTGAAAACGACAGCAGCTCAACACCCCATGCGATAGAGACAACAGAGTATCTTAGTCTGCTTAGATACATCTCAGATTCTTTTCTATGTATGTACGCACACGAAGCAATCTTGTATCTCTCTTGAGATATCGAAGCTGGAGAAATACTTTCTCTAGGTTGTAGCAACACTTCACACAAGATAAATAAAACATTTATTTTGTGAGAAATCTTGTTTCACTTATTGCTTGCATGCATCTACTGATAATCTATAATCTTTATCTTCGTTGTTGATTTAAAGATTGAATTTTATCAGTATTGCATTCAAACCCCCCTTCTGCAATACTCCGGGACCAACATTAATAATAACATTTCACTAATATATCGCTAATGTAATAAAGAGAATTGAACCCTTACCCTCTAACTTAGAAAAAAGATTACTTACCACTATACTATACATTAATTTTGGATATATTGTAAAACTCGTTATTAATATATCGGGAGACAATTTAATTATCATGAAATTACTAAATTACCCCTCCTATATTATATTAATAATAACATTTCAATAATATATCGCTAATGTAATATTTCACAAGCATACATACAATTGCACAATATAGGATGCTAGAGCTTGCCCATGGCTTGCACGGGTTACAAATCTAGTTTTGTAATTAAAAGCTAACCATCAGAAACTACATAAATACAAATCTTCTCATTCTTGTACCTGACTTTGTGATCATAACATACCATATATAATCACCATCTACACATACAATTATTATCCAAGCCATATTAGTCTTGGATCACCAAAACCCATGTTCTCATATTATTTTAAACTCATTAGCAAACACTTTGTGCAACCCCGATTAGCAAAACTAATCGCCCACTCCAGCGAAGTTGCACAGTTGTCTGAGATCTCAATTTTAAAGGTCATTACAGGACATTCGTATTATCAGATTTCGATTCTCCATACCGGAGACCGTACTACCGATAAGAACGCTAAATATATAAAATTACATAATCATGTCACTTTCTTACTATAATATTAATTACTTCAACTAAATGTATCATGATTTAAAATAAGAACCAACGACACAACAACTGTCAAAGACAAAACACACCCAATACTCCTAAGACTTGGTTTATTGCCATGTTCAGTATTTATTCACAAACTCAAAAATTGTTGTGAGCATATCGAGCACGCATCAACACTGGTTTCCAAAATACCCTCGTATTCAAAATTTTGAGAAAACGTTGTTGTAAGAGGGAATCAGACGTGGATGTTACCATTACATCTTCTCACCATTGCATCACTTTGTCATTTGTGTTAAAAAAACATACATGTAATGTGTGTCTCTGTAGTCTAGATATAAATATATTTAGTATTTCAGTTATTGAGACTCATTTTACAATTTTATAGTTGTGATCCTTTTTAAATTACATTAAGCATATGTTAAGTTGATGACAAATATTATGTAATCTACTAATACATTCATAATTTATTTAAACTAGCATGAAATAATAATTATAATTAGTATTTAAGAGATAAAAGCAATTACGATTTACTTAGTAGGCATTGTACCTATTGAATAATATTTATTATAAATATCTATTAAGTAATGATCGCTATTGAATATATAATAATAGTGGTCAAATTTATACGAAATAAATAAAAAAAGTGCATAGCAAATCTTAATATTTTTTTGTCCAATACTAACATTCAAATTAGATAATCAATGACAAAAATAAATATATTATTAATCATAAACCATAAAAATCATAAAAAAACAATACGAAGAATGTTAGAATAAAAATAATAATTATGTATATGTTTAATTGAACAATTTGTGTCTTGCAAGGGTTGCTCAATTATTTTTCATTATAGAATGCTCTGTGCCTTGCACCGGTTACTCGGTAATTATTATTATATTTATGATTAGAAGTATATTGCTTGAGAAATGTATTACTATAAATAAAATTTTATTACGACAACAAATACTCCTTTTTTCTCGTATGTAAAATTGAAAACTGACCAAATTACATTCATTGGAAACTACATAAATACAAGTTTTTACATTCTTGGCACTGAATTACCTAAATTTGTGATCAAGATATACATATATAATCATTGTTTACATGTACAATTATTACCCAACCCATATATGTCTTGGATCACCAAAATTCATGCTATCATATTATATTAACTTCATTAGCAAACACATTGTGTAACCATGATTAGCAAAACTAATCGTCAAAACTAATCGTCCAAACCAGCGATGTTGCACAATTGTCTGGCAACTCAGCTTTAAAGGTTATCAAAGGACATTCATATCATCAGGTTTCGATTCTCCATCCAAGAGACCGTACTATCGATAAAAATAAATAAATAAATATATACAATTATATAATCGTGTCACTTTCTTACTGTAATATTGATTACTTCAACTAAATATATCAGTATTTAAAATAAGAACCAACGATACAACACTGTCACAGATAAAACACACCCAATACTTCCAAGACTTGGTTTACTACCATGTTCAGGCCTCATTCACAAATTCAAAATATGTTGTGAAGCTTATCAAGCATGCATTAACACAGGTTTGGAAGAGAAAATCAAAGGAAGACAACCCAATGATAGTATAGCCCAATATTCTTGGATTTATATTCCGTAATACTCCCTCCGTCCCTCTAGGTAGTTTACATTGGAAATGGGCACGGAGACCAAGAAAATGTATAAAAAATGAATAAAGTTAGATGAAAAGTGGGTAAAGTGGTGGGACCTATCAATATTTAATAATAAAATTTGAGATAGTGGAGGAAAGTAGTAGGTGTAATAGTATTTTTTATAATTAAATATGAGATAGTGGGAGAAAATAGTGGATGTAATAGTGGAAGAAACTTACCATTTATGGTATGTAAAGAATTGAGATGGACACCCCAAAATAGTAATTGTAAAAAAATGAGAGGGACGAAGAGATATTTGCTAACCAATATGCATAGATTAAACTACGTTAGCTAAAAAAAATCATCTCCAACTTAAAAATGCGTATACATCGTAACCGTATAACTACATAATTCAACGACATCCACATTAAAATATCCACGCTAAAACGCGTGTCAAATTACTTATAACCCATAAAAAACATTGCAATTCCTCAAAAATTCAAAACAGATACAACTAGAAAATAGTCTCGCACAAATTTTCATGCTAGTTATTTATATATTTTTAAAATAAACATAATATAATGGTTTAGCATGGAAGCACCTATGATATGTATCAACAATTTATATTACACTCCCTTCATTCCTTAAATTTTTGTACATGAAAAATAAATTTTAAAAATAAATTATGAAATTAAAATAAATAATAAATAATTAGATGGGATGAAGCGAGTACTTGTCGGTATAAACCCAAAGGGCTGAAGATAAAACCAGAAGTGAAGGCTTTGAAATCTATTCATACATACCAACATATGGAAGCTTGGTAACCAAAAGCTTATCACAGAGTTAACTATACATACAAAACACTTGTTTCTTTATGTATACATACAAAATGAGCTTAAGCCTCTCTCCCCCCATTTCAACTCCTACCCAGAAAACACACACACTCAACTCACTACCCACTTGCTCTAACTTCATTTTCCATGCTTTTCCTTCAAAACCCATCTCCATTTTCACCAATTTATCTCTAAAAACATGTGCAATTTCTTCTTCTCCAAATGGTTCTGTTGTTAATTCAGGTACTTGCTTAAACCCCACCAAGAAAGTAGGGTTTATTAGTGGTTTTGTGAAATGGGTTTGGTTTTTTATTGTGTTTAGTTGTTAAAGTTGTCATCTTTATTTGTTTGTGTATTGTAATGAATCTTGTTTCTTATTTGGTAGTTAAAGTTGTAATCTTTATTTGATTTTATGTCTTTAAGGGATAAACATTTCATCTTTTTGGGTTTGTAATTTAGTTGATTAATGGGGTTTATGGTAGTTGTATCCAGTTGAAGTAGAAAGGGATGAAAAAATTTTGTAAAGATATTTGAAGGGACTTAGTCTGGTGAAATGAGAAAAAATTAGTAATCTCTATCGAATTTTAGTCCGGTTGGTGTGATTTTATGATTTTTTTCAAATGCCAGTGGAAGTGGTGAAACCAGAAGTAGAAGTACAGAGTGACAACAAGCTAATAATACTGAATGAGAAATTGATGAAGCTTGGAATAGACGGTAGTCACTGTATTACAGGGCAATACTACGGCATGTCTTGTCCTAAGGTATGAATTATTTATGCTGGTTGTCAGGCATCTCTTTGGCGTTTTGTATTTACGATGATATTAACTTAGATTTTGGCATGAGCTATTGAATTCTCTGAGAAACATAAATACTTGTGATGTAAAGCTTTTTCGAGAATGCATGTACCTTAGCAAAAATAGGAATTAAAATTCTAAAAGCGAATGTCCAGCTGCTTCACTAACTTATTTAAAGCTTTTGACTGGGTTGTCAAGAATTTTATTTTGTTATTAGATGAACCAGTGTAGATATGACTGATGAATGAGCAGGCAACTAAAAAAAATAAACTTCTAGATTATACTCCCTACACTCCTGGAGGTCTATGCAGGTTTCTGTTAGTGCTTGTTAAGTTGAAAATGCTCAGCTATTTACAGGAAATGAGAGCTCACTAGTAGCCATTATAGTTTGAAACTACATGAATTCTTATATGTACCAAACCTTCACGAATATAGCACCAAGCTATATTTTTTTGGACTAGCTTTCCCCCTCCTATATCTCGACTTTGATGTGGAATAGCTTGTGTGCATGCGGTGCACAGTTGTGACCAATGAGTCAACAACAGCAGAAAACTTCTGTATTTGTGCGCCTCAAATTTATATTATTTAGTCATTTATATTATTAGAAGGGATAAAATATTTCACAAAAAAAAATCAAAAAGGTATTATGTATAATCAATTTCTTTCGTTAACATTATAAAAGAAAATAACATTGTAAAAACGATGCTTTACAATTTAAAACTGAAAATTTTATAACGATATTTCGGAATCATCTTCACATCGGGTGCGGCTGCATCATCAAAAAACAATTCAAAATATTATTGTGGGCAACAGTAGTGAAGAACTTATCTATTATGGCCTTTAGAAACTCTCTTCCCATTAATGAGAAAAGTAGGGTAAAGGTAGTAGGGGAACGACTATATAGATTATATAGATGGGTCGAGATTAAGAAATCATACCACTGCTTCCTTTATCATCTAGTAACTCGACTTCAATTGTGAGCTAGCCTCTTGAACTGTATAATTTGGTAATTCAGTTGTTGCCTCCCTCTCTCACTAATCCAGTATTTTTTTTTATAGTGCAAAGGTGGGGATGCAGGAGAGCAGACACTATCATTGTTCATCACCAAGGATGGGTATATTATGTCTCTCTTTTTCACTTTTTTTCTTTTCCTTTGTTTAATTATTAAAAATTATTTTTGCTGTATGTTGCCAGACTTCTGATAGATATGTTTATATTGCTGCAGTGATGCAGCTTTGTGGACATGCTTTCGAGCTGAATGTGGGTGGAAAGGCAGTACACAAGTAACATTTTTTTGTTCTTTTAAGTTGGGTTCTTATTTATGCAACATGTTGTTCAGGGTAAATTTGCTTTGAGATTTACATTGGATTGCAGACTTTGCCAAAGAAGTCAAGTAATGGAAAGATGTATAAAATCACCAAGCCTAAGGAAATTAGGCAAATAACAGAGCAGAGATTGGATTTACAACCTCTTTGCAGTGAGGTAGTTACTTTTGCAGTATTCCTTATACCTGCACTTGTATCAAAGTCCATTGTAGTTTGGTATCTTGGTATACATCATAAGTCATTATTTATTTCCATAACCTCATCTCACAAGCAATAGCAAAGCTAGCAAGAGGACTAGTAATCAAAGCTTTTCGAGTGCAAAATTTTAACTTGTATTGTATATTGGTGTATATTATGGAATGGAAAAATATAAACTTTTTTGCCTTTTCTTAATTCATAATATGCTATTCTTTTTCATTTACTTATGATATAACGATGTGCATGAAGATTGAAGATTGACACAGTTTTTTTATGTTGATACAGATAGTTGCATATTTTTCCGAGAGAATGATATCGGAGGAGACATTAAAGAGAAACTTTGTCATGCAAAAAACATATGGTGATCAGGTGCATAATAAGAGAATTTCTAGGAATATGTATCTTCATTTATGTTTTGTTGTTTTTCATGGGATTCTGGCAGCTGCTTCAATTGCCTTACACTAATTCATTGCTTGTTTTCTAAGACAAGTTGGTGCTTAAAATTCAAATCGCCTAGTTTTAAATATGTAATGTATATATTTTGATGGCCAGAGGATCGTACCTTTTCCTTTTTTGTTTTTACATATACCATGTTCGTTGTATACAAACCTTTTAACCATTAGGAAACAATCTTTTTTTAATCCTTGAGGTAAAGTTTGTATGTTTCTTTTAGGATTTACCTACAGGCCTGATCTGAGCATCACATAATAGAGGTTAGTGGACGATAGCTGAATAACTCTAATATCTGATTTTCTCTATATGTAGTGTTTGCATATACATGTAAACAGCTAATTGATGTCACACTGATGCTGTATGCAGTGTGTAGCTGTCCGGTAGAGGTATGTGTCTAGGAGTTAGGTCCGGTTAGACCCTGACACTAGTCTAGTACATGAATACTAATCATAGAAAAGCCCTTACATATGATCCAAATAAGTGCATACTCGAGATGTCTGACATGATTATTGCAATTTGTTTAAGATTATCCATTACATTATATGTTCCAAAGAAGATATAAGAATTGACTTTGCAATAAATTTTATGACTTATTTCAATAATGTGAAGGAGAAAGGGTTAAGTCACTTAGTTACGTAAATTTAACAGTTTGGATGAATAGACGAGAGTACAATCTGGCTTGTAGTCATTAAGACCAACTTTTTTTTTTTGAAATTGTGTTGACAGATTGCTATTGCTTTTACATATCGAAGAAATGGGAAGCTCATCAGCTGCAAATATAGAGACGTCAACAAAAAGTTCTGGCAGGTGCTTTATAAATTATACCATCTCTCTTTCGTAACTTGTTATAGATATAACAAAAGCTTTATGTGTGTGCCTGGTGGGTCGTTTTTCTCCACCCAGTGCTTTTTACTATGCGCAGCCTAAGGTTGTAGTTGCAAGTTGCCATGTCAGTTTTGTATAGTTTTAGGGTAATTAATGTAAATGATCTTTATCATTGCTTTTATAAAGGTTTTTACCTTACAGCCAAAGAATCACCAATAAAGTTCAAGGGCATTTGGTTTTCTTCTTTTGCTTGTTAAGTTACATAAGTTGAATTGGTAAAAGAAGTAAAGCTACTTTTATCACGAATCTTGCAATTACCAAGAGGGCAGTATTTCCTAAAACTAAATTAATTATCCAATTGAGAACGTTGCAACTTACGTTCAATGGGAATAGTGAGACATAATATTTCATTCTCTTTTCCTTTTACAGTTTTATTTTAGATAAACAAGATTTGAACTCCATGAGATAAACATTACTTTAATATTGAGTAAGGGCCTCTAGACATGCCTTCTCGCTCTTGGGAAAGCAATTCAATTATAACTTATAACACATTATACATTATAGAAAAATAGATTTTTAGTTGTCAATTTGCAGATGTGGGCATACTGGGTACTTTCTATCTTTTTAGGTAATGTTTCTTCCTAGAAGTAAATTGATGCTAATGGTTTGAAATCCAATAACTGTTTTTTTTTGGTTTGAATGCAGGAGAGTAATACCGAAAAAATATTCTATGGAGTGGATGATATAAAAGGAGCAAGTGAAATCATCATTGTAATATATTCTTTTAGGAACTTTTTAATGTATCAATCTCAGAAACATTAGCTTTTAACATTCTACGTAGTGGATTAAACCTTTGTCTCTATTGTAAGGTTGAAGGTGAAATGGACAAGCTTGCATTGGAAGAAGCAGGCTTCCGAAATTGTGTGAGTGTCCCTGATGGCGCCCCTCCATCAGTTTCCCAAAACAATTTGCCGTCTAAAGAGGAGGTCTCTGTCAGCCTAGAGCTCTGTAAATACTGTTATGCAATTGATTAAGTTTTTAGCTCCAAAATTCTGCATCAATTAAATTATGAGATGAAACGACTTCCCTGTCCAGTTTCTGCTATTCATGTTGTAATTTGAAGTAACATGTCATAGTTTAACATGTTTTGTGTCTTGTTTTGTATATTGCACAATTATCTATTTTGAACTTGTAATCATTAAGTGCTGGATCGAAAACCTTTGTTTGACCTTGTAATCATAAATTCCTAATGCTTTTGCTATGCATTTTGTAAAGCTAGGACTTGAAGTATCAATATTTATGGAATTGCAGAGAGTATCTTGAAAAGGTGAGTTAGGAAGGGGTCTACGTTTTGCTTTGTTTCACTTTGCTTCAGTCGCTACTAAAATCACCAATTGTCTGATACTTTACTAGGCATCTCGGATAATACTTGCTACTGATGGAGATCGGCCTGGTCAAGCCTTAGCAGAAGAGCTTGCACGTCGTCTTGGAAGGGAAAGGTATGCATTTTTTGCTCTGGCCACGCTCCTTAAGCTTTATCAACATTTTGCTATAAATCTTCGTGCATTTTTCTCCTATCGAGCATATAGTCTTTGATATACCTGTAACATATGTATGTTAAACAGATGCTGGAAAGTTAAATGGCCAAAGAAAGATGAAAATGGTCATTTCAAAGATGCAAATGAGGTTTGATATCAATATGGACTCGTTTCGTTTCTATCTTTCTTGTGTACCACTTGGTCTTTAATGAAATAAGAATATACAGTTTAGTGAACTGACGTCTGAACAGATAAGTAGCATAATGGGCTACAGTTGTGTACAAATAAAGTAAGACATTTAAGAAGTCTTGTAAAATTTCAACAAGGAAACATAAAATAAATTTCATGGCCAAAGCCTAAGATGACTGATGAGGCGTAGGGATTCACCTCCTGGAATTACTTCACTGATTATTAGATTCCCAATTCACATTTATTTAAAAATTAAAATAAAGTTTCTTGCAGAAAAGATAGGGGTTTTGTTTTCCAGTAGTGTACAATTTAGGTTAAGTAACTTTATTATTTTTTGAGATTGGTTTCGCAAACTTGTCTGTGTCTCATAGGTGCTCATGTTTATGGGACCCGAGGTACTAAGGGGAGCCATTGAGAATGCTGAGGTATATCCTATAAAAGGATTATTTAGTTTTGCAGATTTCTTTGATGAGATCAATGCATACTATTATCAAACCCTCAGTTATCAGCTTGGTGTTTCAACTGGGTGGAGGGGTCTTGACCAATATTACAATGTAAGTACGATTTTGTTCCTCAAGCTGCATATAATTATGATATGATCTAGTAGTTGATTAACTAATAACATAGAAGGGATTAGAAAGTTATCAATATCTTCTAGATCCCACATCCATGTAATAGGGCCTTTATGGAAAAGTCGATCATTTGACTTTATTACTGGCAAAAAATATTCAGATTATATAACTAGAAGCCAAAAGTTGAAATGTGCATCATTACTTTGGTTTTTTATTTTTATTTTTTTGGTTTGTGACTTGTACTTAAGTGTCTGTGACTCTGCATGTATTTATACCAGGTCGTTCCTGGAGAGTTAACTATAGTTACTGGAGTTCCCAATTCGGGTAAGAGTGAGTGGATTGATGCTCTTCTATGCAATCTCTGTGAGAATGTTGGTTGGAAATTTGCACTGTGCTCTATGGAGAATAAGGTACCCTAGTTGACTTATGCTATATTGGATATGCAACAAATTTGATTTGTGCTAATCTGATACCATGCATGCTTTTCTTATATTTAGGTTCGGGAGCATGCAAGGAAACTCCTAGAAAAACATGTGAAGAAGCCTTTCTTTGATGCAAGGTAGGTACTCTACCATAACCTCAAAACAAAAGAACTGTAAATTTGCAAGTATCACTATACTCAGGCATAAAAACAGTTGCGGTTATTGTAGCCCATATGATTTGTTAGTTACGCCTGGTGTGATTAGAAGCAAGTTTGTCTATTACCGGAATTCTGTTGGTCTGACGCATCCGCATTCACAATTTTACATCTATTTTCTCTTTTATTACTGGGTGGTTAACCGAGCTGAAGGTGCTTCTGTTATATATCGACTTGTTTTCCCATTTTTCTTTATAGTATTTTGACAACTCTCTATAGGTGGTGGTCGTGCTTCGCGTCTGCAAGCTTTACTCTTGCTACTGTTTTCCTCCCCTCTGTTGGAATTGGCTAATAGTTCGTTTTAGTTGTTCTATATTCCTTGCCACATGTCTTTCCTGTTGTTTTTTTTGTATGTAGAAGAAGACTGGGAACTCTGTTCAGTCCTAGCCCCTAGGTTCTGTCAGTCGACTCAGTCCTGTCTCAGACAAGTTCAGTTGCAGAAGCTGTGAAAATGAACATCTTCCTGTTTATGCAGTTTGTGTTGTAGAAGCAGCACACACTCATAGTCATATTTCATTCACTCTTACATAGTCATATTTATCTTCCATGATCAGTGGCTTGGCACTGACGATGTTCTTCTAAATATTACAAATCATATAAAAATATCAGTTTTGGCTTTTTGACTTGTATCTATACTCTGTCAGTAACAGGCCTAAAAAAGAAAAAAAAGAAAAAGAAAAGACTGTCAGTAACAACACATTTGGAGATCGAAGGTAATTCTGTACATACACATGCTAAAATGACTTACTGCAGGTATGGGGAATCTGCTGAAAGAATGAGTGCCGAGGAGTTCGAGCAAGGAAAGCAGTGGTTAAGTGATACTTTTTCTCTCATCCGGTTAGTTCAAAGTTTGAAGGGCAGCTATTTAACCTAAGTAGCGACTCTCATTCATTTTTTTTATATTGCTATCTTAGCTTCATAGATATTATTCTTTAATTATTATTATTATTATCTGTTTAATGCTTTGTTTTTCCTGATGTCGTTTAATTTATCAATAAGTGTTCATTCTGGCAATCACCCAGTTTGGGAAATAAGCTGCCATTGCATTAAGGTTCTTATGTTACTGTTTACTGCCCTAAATGAACTAAATTTAGCTCAATTAGCTTCCAAATCAGTATAGGTTCCTTTTTTTTCTTTGGGTCCAGTTTTTTTGAATATCAGTGTACACTGCCATTACGTATTGAATAGAAGTTTGTTATCCCCGTTGAAGCTTACGTTTATGACTTTATGATAAAAATTGGTCATGAAACAGGTGTGATAATGAATGTCTTCCAAATATAGACTGGGTTCTTGACCTTGCAAAAGCAGCAGTTCTACGTCATGGGGTGAATGGACTTGTCATTGATCCATACAACGAGCTTGATCACCAAAGGCCTGCAAACACGTGAGTCACTTTCGCCAATCTCCATTTTCGTGTTCTTTAATTATTTCCTTTTGGTAGCCTTTGTGTGTCTGACTAGTTCATATTGTCGCTGCTTTTTGTGGGGCATGTTTGGGAAGTTTCTATGTATGATCCTTGGGACGTTCTTTTTAAATCCACGCTGTTGTGTTATTTAATTAAAACCATTCTTTTCATTCGCTGAAGACTGCTTAAAAAGGCTCTGTAATTTTATTAGATGTGTACTTTGCCAGTGTTAAGTGTTTTGCCTATCAGGATATAATTACATGAAGGAATTCATTTTGTTTTTTGGGGGAGGGGATGTATCTGCAAACATTGTAGGTGCAAGTCTTTATAGTCCTATTAAATTCGGTCTGTTTGAAAGTTATACAGTACCTTGATGTTTTTGTTCTTCCTACTGTAAAACCACAAGTGTGTTTATGTTGGTTGCTTGTCTTTTTCCAGTCGGTCTTTCGTAATCATTTTTTTTTTGTAACAGGACCGAGACAGAATACGTGAGTCAGATGCTTACCAAGGTCAAGCGATTTGCTCAACATCATTCCTGTCATGTTTGGTTTGTAGCACATCCAAGACAGGTTGATAACTGCAAACCTCTGTTTTGCCCTTGTTTTTGTTAGTACTCTAAACTTGTAACATGTTTGGCAGTTGCATAATTGGGTTGGGGCACCGCCAAATTTGTATGACATCAGTGGAAGTGCACACTTTATAAACAAATGTGATAATGGGATTGTTATTCATCGCAACAGGGATCCAGCAGCTGGCCCTCTTGATACAGTTCAGGTTGTGGTCTCTCTGTGATTTGGTATTTGTGTTTGATGTATCCAACATCCAGTATCACTCATTTGACTGATTATTTCAGGTATGTGTGCGAAAGGTACGGAATAAAGTTGCTGGGACAATCGGTGAAGCTTTCTTGTCATATAATAGGTATGTATACTTTCCTTTGCAGTGTTTCTTTGAGAAATGATATTTTCTTTAGCCATTAGATGACTGTTTGTGTTGAAATTTGCTAAGTTGTCAAGATCGGCTTCTATGTTTGCTTGGTTTAAGTTGGAAAGCCTGGATTGATTCTTGGAGAGTGTTTGCCACTTATGCTCTCTAACTTGAGTTGGGAATGTGGTTCAGATTTTTTTGCAGTTGTCCATGTACCTCTATATGTTTGTTTTGCATGCAGTATAATTTTTACTCCATTCCAAAATCAAATTACATCATTATATAAGATTACTATTGTGGATCAAACAGAAAATCATACATACTCTTTTATTAAGAGCAGCACTGGTTGACATGAAGTCTATATATAGTACTTTTTATCTTGCATGCTGGTCCCACCTTGGGAGAGGATCATGTGGAAATACAGTAAACACATGTGGTATTGTGGACAGTGGATACACCATCTTTCAATTACAAATAGGCTCAAGCTATTATTACCATGTTAAGCAAAATGACAAATGTTCTCATGGCATGTTCATAACGGGTCTAGATTACATTGCCTGTTATATCATATATGGAGGTCAAATGATTTTAATTCACAAAGATGGTATAACCTCTATGTATGCTTATTTGATACGAATATAGGGTTTTTGCTGCTACACACGAAACCATGTGATTTTGTCGTCAATCTTAAGTATTTATTTAAAGTTTCTTTGCAGCATTTGTTACTCCCTCCCGCACACTACCATGAAAAGGAATTGCTCATCTGAACTCTCAATATATTTTACAGGGTAACTGGTGAATATGTTGATACTGATAATATATGACCTGGCACACAGAAGGAACTAAGAAACATATGCAGTACTAGATAAGTGGTTCATGTTTCTCTAACTCTGGCACTGCGAGATTAACACATTGCCTCTTTTTTAAGAGGAGTCCTGTATACTGTACTGATCGTGGCAGTTGCTGGGAACAAAACCATGGAAAGATGAGAATCATTGATCAGCGGTATATAGTCGGCAAATATTCAGTAAAGACTTAGCTCAGTAGGAGTGCGGGGAGCATCACAAAATGTGATCTTTCGTATTTATTATTATTAACAGAATCATCCTATCCAATTTTTGATGGGGTTTTACTTGTTTTCTATGAGCCGATAGTAGTAATATAGAGAGAAAAGTCAAGTGCTTGAGAGTATATTGTACAGGCAGCAAGCCTGCATTTTACGAGGCTTGAACAATGCTTTCCCGTAGAGGCCCTACTGCTGGTCTTTTTCGAGATTGCAGAATTTTGGCGCAAATGCATCCGGCTTCACATTTATATAGAGGAATAATCTGTGTGCAGGCAAGGCACTATTCCTAATGGCCGTAATCAGTCAAAAGTGCCCTGCCACCAAGTTGTTAATGTCTCTTGTAGAAATACATCCACAGGAACCCAAAGTAAGTGTACAAGTTGCTCACATTAGTTTTATAAAAGGTTGATATTAAATGTGCATTTTGTTTTAGTGAGTGAAATGTTGTGTTTGGCATGATCTTCCTTTTGTTCCAGCTGCATAATGCTAGTTTCTGCCTGTCTTTTGCTTATGAGTGCAAAACAAGGCTGTGTTTAATAATGATATGTGAATAAATATGAAAAATTTACTAAAGGTGGTGGCCTTGTTTGATATGGGAATAAATATGAAAAATTTACTAGGGGTGGTGGCCTTGAGAAACATGCAGAACTTTCACATGGTTAGGCCTCTCTTTTTCACAAAAACACACACATGACAACCGGCTTAAAGCCCCTACTTCATTGTTTCTGCAACTAAAGCAACGGTTGGTAGGCTCCTACCAACTTCGTTTAGTTTGACCACTTCTATTATTCATTTTCTCGATTTCCATTACTTTACCTTAAAGATTCTATCCAGTAACATGTATACTACGAAGTTTTTTTTTTTTGGAAAATTTTGTTTTGAGACTCCCTTGCTCCGGCAAGGATGTCTGCATATTTTTCGTTAGTTCACGACTTCGAACCCCTAGAGACGGTCTTTCTTATTTTTCGTTAGTTCACGACTTGGAACCCCTAGAGACGGTCTTTCTTAATGCATCTTTGTGTTTTTTATTCGAAAAATCCAGTAAAATTTTCAAAATAGTCAACATGTAATTGTAAAAAAAATTCTGTATTGATGCATTTCATCAATTTTCATGTTGTTTTTCTTTGTTTTTTTTGTCTGAGAACAAGAAAAGTTTTTTTTTTTTTTTTTTTTAATCCAAGAACAAGAAAAGAAGACATGCCCATTGCAAAAGAAGTTCTAACTTCCTCTTAAAAACGCAAGAAAAAAGTGCCAACGGTTGACAGATTAATCTTGCAGCTAAGACCCAAATCATTTGCCTACTTGCAAGCCTGTATGCAAAATTTCTATATCTTGATTCTTGCCAAACAAAGTCTAAAACATTGGTGATTGAGTACATACAACTCATAACTGTATAATGTTCATATAATATTCCATCTTATTTAACAGCAATGCAAATCCCATCAATTATGAAATCAAATCAACTAACTTAACCCATTTGTCAATGAAAACGAGGTTATGATTAAGATACTTGTCTACATGCATATCCTATAGGGTATCCCCATCCACACAATCACACATAAACGTAGGCTATAATCATATATCTATACTATTATATTAAAGCCGAAACATTGAAAGTTTTGGTTTTCTCTTAAGTTTTGGTTTTCACTCTAATTATTTAATTTTTAATTATTTATAATATAAAACAAATCAAATAAATTCTGTTATTGTCTTTAATCCTAAATACAGAGTAGTATTTTATATTTACACCATTACCCGTTAACAACAAATTTACATTAAGATTTTATATTATTAGTTCTAATCAATACATATTATTTATTAAATAACTATTATTATTATTATTAATTTTATTAATTAATATTACAAAGTTAAATTCCATAATAAAATATTATACTCTATTTCATTTAATCACATAATTTTAAAAGTATTTAAAAATAACCCGTACTTTGCACGGGCCCTAAACTAGTTAATATCCTTATAGTCAGTCCGCTACATATTTTACGTAGCTAATAAATGCGATAAAATTTAGAACATTTGGAACTCGAATATTTTAGAATATTACGTAAAATATTCATGGAAATATAGAGTACTCCCTCCGTCCCAGCCGGTTCTTTACATGACGGCTGGGCACGGAGGTCAAGGATAGTGGGTGTAAAGTGGGTGTAATATTGTTAAAATAAATGAGGTAATGGGTGTAATAGTGATTTTATTGTTAAAATAAGTGAAGTAGTGGGTGCAATAGTGATTTTATTGTTAAAATAAGTTAAGTAGTGGGTGAAATAGTGTAAAGTATTGTTAAAATAAGTGAAGTAGTGGGTGTAATAGTGTTAAAACTTACTATTTTGGGTAATGTAAAGAAATGGTGGAACGGCCAAAAAAGGAAATTGTAAAGAAATGGATGGGACAGAGGGAGTATTTGCCAACTAATCAAAACGGCCACAACAGTCTAATCGACATCAAACAAGACAGTCCACGTCATCTTCCACAAAAATACACGCCAGGTGGCACTAATTTATAGGATTAATCACTAAGCTGGCCCTGCTTAATTAATTACTAAGAATAATTCTAGGCATGATTTGTGGAGATTGTCAAAAAGATTTACAGCTCTGACACCAATAATACAGTAGGTGTGCATTATTAGAAAAGTTGGTGATGAATTAAGAGGAGACCAAATGATTAGGGACACAGAATATTTGTAAACTTTTATGCCTTCATAATCTTTACAATACTTATTACTCTAGGGATACGGCTATTTTATTTTTTTGTTTACATCGTGCACTCATGTATTTCATTATAAATAATTACTCCCTCCGTTCCATAGTACAAGTCTTTTTTTTTAAAATTATGCATTTTAAAAAATATTAATTAAATGATACATTTTCTTTTATACCCATTATAGATGCATTGATTTTTAAGAATAAGAGATACTATTTTATACTCTTAGTCATTCCTCATTAATTGCTATACAATTTTCAAAAAAGGTAGTTTAAGAAAAATGATCACAAATTTACATTGAAAATTGAAAATGAACATGTACCATGAATTTTTTTTTTCTCAAACTACTATTGTGGGACAGAGGCAGTATATATTATAATAAAGGGCAAAAGGTCACTTTGCCTACTGTACATTTTAAAAATTTCCACTTCGCCTACTGTACTAATGAGGTGGTCATCGTACTTTCCTTTTTTTCTCTTTTCCTCATCACCGTCAGTCAAGAATTGATTCCGTCAGTTTGACTGTTAAAATGCTGACTGGGACGCACTGTCAGCCTGTCACGTGGACGCCACATCAGCATAACCATATTTTTTTAATAAAAATTAATAAAAACTTTAAAAAATCATAAAAACTTTATAAAAAATCATAAAAATTCAAAAAAATCGTAATAAAATCATAAAAAATTTTAAAATTAGAAAATTTTAAAAATTATAAAAACTTTATAAAAAATCCTAAAAATTCAAAAAAATCGTAAAAAAATCATAAAAAATTTTAAAATTAGAAAAATTTTAAAAAATTATAAAAACTTTAAAAAAATGCATAAAAAAATCAAGCGTGCACACACACTTTGCACTCAACTCACCCGTGCACACACACTTTGCACCATATTAACTCACATTTCATTTTTATGCACACACACCAGACATAATTTACTTCCGGTGACAAATCAAGCGCTCCGACCCGAACAGAAAACCAACATAAAAACCGTACAAAAAACACAGCAACAGCAACAGCAACAGCAGTACAATCAAATACAATCCTAGCTTAACAATTAACATTCAGAATCACGTATACAAGAAGAAAAATAGAGAAAGGACATCATTCAGCCCCATCACAACTCCTTACACTAATTCGGACCTCTGTCAACACCACAATAACTCCACAATCAGCAAATAAAGCTTCCCCAGCCTTGAGTAACAAAAACGGAGCTTGGAATCGACTTAGAACCGAGCTTACATGTTAGTTACAGAGGCATGCCTGTACACATCTAATAACAAGCCTAATTGTTTGTAGTGCTTTGCATTACTTACATGACCTCTTAACTGAGGGAACCTCTAGTTGTAGAGTTTCTGTTTGTATTGTACTTGTAATAGGCATCAAATCCTAGTTGTGTAACTGTACAAATAGAGTCTAGAATAATGCTTGAAAGAAGTTCCATGGTTCATGCCTCAAGCAAGGAGTTAAAGACTGCCAAATAATCACAGTTGGGATTTGAAGAAATGAAGAATTTGCCTAAGTACCAATTCGAGAAGTATATTTGTCTATTCGAGAAGTCCAGCATTCGAGAAGTCAGGGATTCGATATCTCAAGACACTATTCGATATCTCTGAATACACTGTTCGATATCTCATTCGATATCTCAGGGATTCGATATGTCTACTACTCTATTCGAGAACTCAAGAAGTCAACAAGTCAAGATGGTATTCGAGTTCTCAAAGAGTCAACAAGTCAAAGTTCCATTCGATATCTCAAAGACTCAGAAAGCTATTCGACAACTCGAGGATTCGATAAGTCAAATGCTCTATTCGACAACTCAAGGAATCCTGATGGAAAAGAGCTATTCGAGAAGTGGTTCGATATGTCATTATAACAGTATTCGAGAACTCAGAGTTATCGATCAAGTCTATTCTAGTTCTCGAATCACTTACTTAGTCACTTCTCGAATACATTCTTGGAGACAAAATACTGAAGAAATTGTACAAGTCAGAAACCTGCAACAAGCCAATGCACTTTATGGACCACAATCTGTAACGTGCTCTGGAAAGCCTACAAGGAAGCTTGGAGAGATATAGAAGAGACAAGGAGCTAAAGAAGTGGATCTAAACAGGCTTTGCAAAGTCAAATCTGTAACCGTTTGGACACTTACTCAAAAAGGATAGACAGACTAGAAAGTAATTTGTTTAGCTACCTTATTTGCAGTAAGTGGGCTGTATCCATGTTCTATAAGGACACAGCCTCACTTCATAACTTAGTAACTTTTGTGAGTCTAGTTTTTCATACACTGTAAGCTATATCTCTCTGAGAAAAACGAAGCTGAGAATACTACCATTTGTATTCACAGATTGTAGCAACCTTTATCTAATATACATTAGATTAAAGTGATATTGTGTCTTGTGTTGTTTATTTATCCGCACCTTAAATTCTGCACACACAGGCACTTATCTGCTACACAGACTCAATCCAAGAAAAGTTCAAGAATCCATTCACCCCCCCCTCTGTATTCTTTTACCGTGTTCAATACTCAACAAGTGGTATCAGAGCGGGCTGTTTATTCAAAAACAGAGAAACGATCATGAGTTCGAATACACCAAAGACTACAGGAACGGTGAAGGTCCCTAAGTTTGATAAAGAAAACTTCAACCTCTGGAAGATAAAGATGATGTTGTTCATCAAAGCCTCTCATCCCTTGTATCCTGAGATTCTCAAGAATGGTCCTTTTGTTCCACAACAAGAGATACCAGAGAAGACTGTTGGAACCATAACAATCCCTAGAGCTTATGAGGCCAAGGATCCATCAAAGTGGACAGAGTCAGAAAGGGAGAAGGTTGCTCTTGACAGCCACCTCATGTTGCTCATCATTGATTCCATGGATATGTCAATGTTTGCAAACATTGCATCATGCACGTCTGCTAAAGAGATGTGGGATCACATTGAGGTGTTGTGTGAAGGGACTGATGAGGTTAAAGAAAACAGGAAACAGATATTGGTCACACAGTATGAAGCTTTCATGGCACAGCCCAAGGAAAGCATCACTGAGATGTTTGAAAGATTTCACAAGCTAGTTACTGAGTTGCAGATGAATGGAAAGGTTTACAGCACCAAGGAGTTAAATATGAAATTTCTGTTGTCTTCACCAAATCATCTGGAGCAAAGAGTCATTTCCCTTAGAGAGAGAGATTTGAACAAAGTCACCTATGATGTACTCTATGGAGTCCTAAAGACTCATGAACTTGAGTTGCTTCAGAAGAGGGCTATCCAAGCAAACCAAGGTAGGATGATAAACACATCATGTGCCTTGATTGTCAACAAATCCATCCTGGACCTAGAAGCATCTACAAGCCAACTAAGGATAGAGGAGGTGGCAGATGATGAAGAAACTGAAGCTGGGGTGAGTGAACCTGTTGAGGAAAAGGAGGAAGAAGAAGAAGAGTTTTATACTCTGGAAGAACTTGATGGGATGGAAAATACCTCATATGCCTTCATGGCCAGAAAATTTCCAAACATCAGATTTAAAAGAAATCAACCCTTCAAACCCAAAACTCAAAACCATTCAGCCAACAAGAACAAGGCACCTGTGAAACCAAACAGAAATAAGTTCAAAACCGGTTATGTGGATAGGTCATCTGTAAGGTGTTATAGATGCAATGACCTAGGGCATTTTGCCAGTGAATGCAAGAAGCCTAAAAAGAAGGATAGAGATTATCTTGAGCTAGAAGCTAAGTATGAGGCCCTTCTGAAAAAGCAGACACATGGTAAGGCCTACATAGCTGAAGGGAAGTGTTGGGATGATTCTGAGAGTGATGAAGAGGAACAAGAATTCTGCAATTATGCCTTGATGGCCAACTCCAAGGATGACTCATCTTCATCTGATTCTCAGGTACCATCTCTCACTACTATAGACATGTCTGTTTCTGAATACAAATCCATGATTGAACAATTATCTGTTGAAATGTTTAATATTCATACTAGTATGACTGCTGCTAATGAGGAGATTGCTAAACTGTCTACTAGAAATGAAGTATTAACCAAAAAGAATGAGGAACTTGAGCTAACTGCTATGCAAGTAGAAAACCTTAAGAAAGAAGTTGAATATTTGGAGAACAAGGTTCTATGTGCTAGTCAAGTAGAGAAGGCTCTTAGGGATGAATTAGCTGAGAATGAATTCAAACTTAAAACTTTCAAGAAATCATCTGGTTTAGTGCAATCCTACTGTGAGAAAATTGAAGCTAAACCCAAAGCAGCTATTGGACTTGACTATGACTCTCTCAAACAAAGGAAAGGCTATGCTGTCATTGAAGAGGACATAGCTGTTCATGAGAAAGTGCCTCACATTTTGAGAAAAACTGAAAATCCAATTTTTAAGGAATCAACATTTGAAATTGATGAGGATGCCTTACTCATCAAGCAAATGTTGAATGATGAGGATGAGGCACAATCTAGTGAACAGCAAGCATCCTCTAAGGGTGAGAGTGTCAAGTCAAAGACCAAGAAGCCAGTAGTTGATAGGCCAAGACCTAAGAAGTTTGTTAAGTTTGTCTCAGCTGGGAAGAGTGAATCAGAAAAGGAAGTGACTAAAAGGAAACAGAACAGAAATGGCAAGTTAGGGATTAACAAGGATAACAACTATGCTTATATGCCTAATGCCCCTAGGAAAACTTGTCAGAACTGTTTCAGTACCAATCATCTAACTCATGCATGCAAGAAACCTGTTGGTAGTGTGTCTAAACCTTTCTATGATTGTTCTGTGCCTCTAAGACATAGAGATGCACCCTTCTGTGATAAATTTGACTGTATGCCATGCAATATGAATGTTATGACTAGTTGTTTTAATTTAAGAAGACAGTTCATTGATGGTTGTATCAGTCACAATTCTCACACACACTACACAAGGTCAAAGTCTTCAAGTCCTCCTAAAGCTAGGAAGGTACCTTTGTCACCTAAGTCTGAAACCTCAGGTTCTAAGACTTCAAACAGTGACAAGAAGACTGACACTAAGAAAGTTAACAAGCATGTTGTTTATGATAAAACTGTCTCTAAGTCACATGGACCCAAACTTGTTTGGGTACCAAAGGAAAAGTAATACCTTTGTGGTTGCAGGGCAAAGAAAGTGAAAAGAAGGTCATGTGGATTTTGGACAGTGGATGCTCAAATCATATGACTGGTGATATGGCCCTGCTATCACAGTATGAGGAAAAGGCTGGCCCAATGGTTGCTTTTGGAGATGACAGCATGGGTAACACATTGGGATATGGCAAGCTGAAAGTTGGAAATGTCATCATTGAAGATGTAGCACTAGTCAAGGGGCTCAAGCATAATCTGTTAAGTGTTGGTCAGTTTACTGATAGAGGATTCAAAGTGAATTTTGACAAAGATGAATGTTTGATCACCCACAAGAAGACTGGTGATTTTGCTCTATCTGGAGTAAGGAAGGGAAGCCTGTTTGTAGCCAATATGGACTCTGCAAACAAGGACAGAATTTGTTGCTTTTACTCAAAAGCATCAAATGAAGATTGTTGGCTGTGGCACAAGAAACTATCACACCTGAACTTCAAGGCCATTAATTCTCTAGTCAAAAGAGAGTTAGTGAGAGGCATGCCCACACTTGAATTCTGCCAAGAAGGAGTGTGTGAGGCTTGTCAAAAAGGAAAAATGAAGAGATCAAGCCACAAGTCAAAGACAGTGACATCTGTAACCAAGCCACTACAACTCATCCATATGGATTTGTTTGGGCCTGTCAACATAATGTCACTTGGAAGAAAGAAGTATGCCCTGGTAATGGTTGATGATTTTTCAAGGTATACATGGGTGGAATTTCTGGCATCAAAAGATGAGGCTCCACAAGTAATCATTGAGCATATAAAGAAAGTTGACAAGGAAGCAAAGGCAAACAATGCAAGTGTGATTGCATTGAGGAGTGATAATGGAACAGAGTTCAGAAATGCCGCACTTGAAGCATTCTGCAAAGAGAATGGCATTTCTCAGCAATTCTCAGCTCCAAGGACTCCACAACAAAATGGAGTTGTTGAGAGAAAGAATAGAACTCTAATTGAGGCTGCTAGAACAATGTTACTTGATGCAAAAATGCCCACATGTTTTTGGGCTGAGGCTGTGAGCACTGCATGCTATATTCAGAACAGAACCCTCATCAACAAAAACACTGGAAAGACTCCTTACAACTTGATGACTGGAAAGAAGCCTACACTGAAGTATATTCATACTTTTGGAAGCAAATGCTTTGTACTTAAGGACAATTCTGAATATGTTGGAAAGTTTGATGCAAAAGCATTTGAAGGAATTTTTCTTGGCTATTCTATGGAAAGAATTGCATACAAGGTTTATGTCATCAGTCAAAAGAAAGTTATGGAAAGCACAGATGTAACATTTGATGACAGCAAACTACCTGGACTAGAAGAAGCCAATGATGAAGACAAAGATCCATTGAAGTTTGATAATCTAGATGATTCTGATGAAGAGACTGAAACTAGAGTTGAAACTCAAGTTCAACAAACTCAAGTGAATAATGATACAAGAGAAGAATTTGTGCCAATCAATAGTGAAGAAACAAGCATCCAAGACACACCTGTGAATAATGGCAACTTCACAGGGGGAGGAAATGAGGATGATCATGATGAGGATGATGAAGCAACATCAAGGATGAGAAATCAGGCTGAACACTCAAGGAAATGGGATAGATCACACACTGCAGAGCAAATCATTGGAGATCCTAATGCAGGAGTAAGGACTAGGAGAGCAACTCAAAATGAGTGCCTCTATGGATGTTTTCTATCACAAGTTGAGCCTAAGAAACTTGATGATGCATTGTTGGATCCAGATTGGATTATTGCCATGCAAGAGGAGCTGAATCAATTTGAAAGGAACAAAGTATGGGAACTTGTGCCTGCACCAAAGAATAGAACCATTGTTGGAACAAAATGGGTTCTGAAGAATAAGATGGATGAAGATGGTGTAATAATAAGAAACAAAGCAAGGCTGGTTGCAAAAGGATACTCTCAACAGGAAGGCATTGATTATGATGAGACATTTGCCCCTGTTGCTAGATTGGAAGCTATTAGAATATTCTTGGCATTTGCTGCTCATTCAAACTTTAAAGTTTATCAAATGGATGTCAAGAGTGCATTTCTAAATGGAGAGTTGGAAGAAGAGGTTTATGTACAACAACCACCTGGCTTTGAGGATCCACATTTCCCAGAATTTGTCTACAGATTGCTTAAGGCATTGTATGGACTTAAGCAAGCTCCAAGAGCATGGTATGATACTCTATCACAATTTCTTCTTGAAAATCAATTCACTCGAGGCACATTGGACAAGACACTGTTTTACAAGAAGCATGGTGATGATATGATCCTAGTTCAAATCTATGTGGATGATATCATTTTTGGTTCTACAAATGAGAAACTGTGTGAGAAATTCTCTAAACTCATGCAGAGCAGATATGAGATGAGTATGATGGGAGAGTTGACATTCTTTCTAGGGTTGCAAGTCAGTCAAAGGAAGGATGGTATCTTTATCAGTCAAACCAAGTACATCAAGGATTTATTGAAGAAGTTTGACTTGGAAGATTGTTCACCTGCCAAGACACCCATGGCCACTGCCACTAAATTGGATGAAGATGCTAAAGGCAAGAGAGTAGATATCTCAGTCTACAGAGGCATGGTTGGTTCTCTACTCTACCTCACTGCAAGTAGGCCAGACATCATGTTTGCTACATGCTTGTGTGCAAGGTTTCAATCAAATCCAAAGGAATCACATTTGATTGCAATAAAAAGGATCTTTAGATATCTGAAGGGCACACCTAACTTGGGATTATGGTATCCTAAGGACACAGGGTTCAATCTGGTTGGTTATTCTGATGCTGATTATGCTGGATGCAGAGTGGATAGGAAAAGCACCTCAGGAAGCTGCCAGTTTCTTGGACAAAGGTTAGTTTCTTGGTATAGCAAGAAGCAACAATCTGTGTCAACTTCTACAGCTGAGGCTGAATACATAGCTGCTGGAAGTTGCTGTGCTCAAGTGCTTTGGATTAGAAATCAACTTAGAGATTATGGACTTGTGTTGGAAAGAATTCCAATCATGTGTGACAACACAAGTGCAATCTCTATAGTTGCCAATCCTGTCAATCATTCTAGAACAAAGCACATTGACATCAGATATCATTTCATAAGAGAACATGCAACTAATGGAACCATTGAGTTGCATTATGTCTCTACAGATAAACAACTAGCTGATATATTCACTAAGCCATTAGATGAAGCCACCTTCACAAGGTTGGTAAGTGAGATTGGAATGCTGAATTCTTCAGATTCTGGCTAAGTGAATACATCATCTAGATTGTTGCAGCAGTAAACACTTACTTTATCTAAATTCTCAATATTTTTGGAGTAAGTGTTGGCTGAAATATGATTTATAAATATTTCAAATCTGTTGCATATGTTGAAAATCATATTTTTATTAACTTAAAATTTCTATGAAATTTTGAGAAAATCACTATTTGATTTGCTAGAATATTTTTCAATGAATATGTCTGGTAGATTTTAAAAAAAAGATAGTGAAAATCAAATTTTATGAGTGATGGGTATAGTTCGATAAGTCAGACTTCTCGAATGATTCACTATTCGACATCTCTAATAAGTCTCATTAGAGTACTCTTGAGTTCTCGAATAGAGTCTTTCTGAGATATCGAATAGAGGAATTATTGACTTCTCGAATATAGTAACTGAGTTCTCGAATGACTGAGTTCTCGAACACTATATTTGAGTTCTCGAATCATTTGAAAAGGCTGAATTCTCGCTGAATTTTAACCGATTTTGGATTTTTATCTAAAAATTTAATTCACTCATAAAAACACATTTTATTTAATTTAGAATTATTTCTAAGTTAGATAACTGCCAGCTGTGAGTTTCTATCTGCTTGAGTTATCGATTAAGCCATTCTTGACTTCTCGAATAGTTGTTTTCTACTTCTCGAATGCCTGACTTGTCGATACAAAACAGTCTGCTAATCGACAATTCAAGTACTTCATACTTATACAATCTCACATCTATTCGATTCATTTCATTCGATTTCTCAAGCATCTACACTCTCTAAACCCCTGAAACCCTAGCTACGAAAAGCCAAATTTCTTCTTCAACCTTCAATTTCTTTCCCCTCTTCTACACAAATGGCAACAGTAAAGTTTAACACCAACTTCATCGCACTCACTAGTGATGTTGAAGCACCCAATGCCAATTTCAAGTGCTTTGTGAAATGGATGGCTGAGTCGTATATCAAGGATGCACTCTCTGCCAACCCAACTCTATATCTAGATATTCTGGAACAATTCTGGAGTACTGCTATTGTGGAGGTTGTAGCCCTGGAAAACGCAATCACTTCCTATGTCATCTACTGCAAGGTTCAAGATAAGGAAATCACTATCACTACTGCAGACATGAACCAAGCACTAGGACTACAACAAGAGTCATTTGACAGAATGGCCACTAACGCAGAGTTGGAGGAATTCTTTGAGTTCATAAACTACTCAGATGGGATTAACCTTGGAAAGCTAAACAGAAAGAATCTGAGAAAGGAGTGGAGTTATGTGTTTGCAACTCTTCTCCAAGTCTTCACTGCCAGGAAATCAAGCTTTGACCAAATCAGTGCACCTGTGCAGCAAATTGGATATGCTTTGGCCTATGGAAAGAAGATAGATGTTGGCCAAATCATACTTCAAGAATTATATGGGAGACTTGGTAAGAACACAACCAAGAGAGGTACTGATATTTTCTTCCCTCGCTTTATTCAATCTGTACTTAATTATAAAAATGCTTCATTGATTGAATTGCCTGGGATTGATAAAAATAAAATAGGCTATCCTAAGTCCATGACCAAACTCATTTTTGGTAACTTGGAAACTAGGAATGATGTGGATGTAAGACTGAACATAACTCCCCATATGGAGAGTTTGTTTAGGACTTACCCCCACAACATGCCAACATTTGATGCAAAATCTAAGTTAGCACAGCCCAAGCAAGTAGAACAAAATGCTAACCCAGGGCCTGCTAACCAACCCTCTCAACCAAACACTCTACCTCTTACTGAGCCAACTGCATCATCCTCTCAAAAGGGTGATGTTAGTAAAAAGAAGAGAAAGGAAGTAATGTCTGCACCTTTAAATATCTTGTCTGAAGCAGCATTAGCTGTTGAATTAGGTCTAGGAAGTGAGGAATCTGAGTTACCCTTGCACAGAACAAAGAAGAAGAAAACTAAGACCACCTCTTCAGTCACACAAATGGCTGAAGTTGTAAAATCAGGGGCACACAGCTCACTAGGTGTATCCTCTCAACAGGGCGCACCTATAGAATCAAGCATCCTCCCCAATGCACCTTTTTGTATAGAGTCAGCACATGGGAGTGATAAGGCTGGCACAACACTGAGTGGAGAGCACATCACTTTTGAAACTCCCTCTATCTCTCAGGGGGAGTTGCCAAAATCTACTCTAAAACACACTTCTCTTCCAGAATCTATCTCTGAAATTTCTTTGGAACCTGCAACTCAGACAACTGAGATGCAAGGTATTGATCATCAAGAATTCTTTTCTCTTGATGAGCCAATAATTTCAAGTGACTTAGTGCATGACACTTTGTTCACCACTCAGAACCCACATTTAGATGGTGAGGGAATGCATGCTGAGGCATATCCTAATGACACCATCACAAACACAGAGGTTCCCCTAGTTTTTACTAGAGACTCTGTGCCTGTGTCAACTGCTGGTGTAATTCATCCCACTTCTGTGGTGACACCAGTAGTAGAGTCAATCCATCCGGTTACAGAAGTTGCATCTGTAACTGAGGAGACTAGCTTGCCTAGCTCTAGCTCTGACTTCATGTCAACATGTCTGAAGCCTGTGCAACATGACAGTGCTTCAGGATCAGGGTCTGTTCCACAACAATTGACGGTTGAAGCACTTCAAAGCTTAATTGTGGATCAGATTCCTGAGTTCACAAAGATTGCTCAGCACCTTCTCACTGCAGACATGCCCAATCCAGACTATGAGGCTATTCTGTTATGCCATAGGGATGATGTGGAAGTGCAGAAGTCAAAGATCATTGATGATGCTGAGAGAGATGGCAACATAGATGCCTGGTTGCAAGGAAAATATGATATTACTCTCGATGAAGCACTTCAGTATCTCAGGGAGGAATACATCACTTCACTGGGCTCCAATGCAAAATCCCTGTCACCTGGTGAAGTGTATGAAGCTGTAAATGATTCCTACAAGGGTTTCCTCAAGGCTGCACACTATCTTGGCAAAGGAGTCAAAACTGAAGTCAACAGGGTGTGTGATAAAACAGCCACTTCAGTAGCAGAAGTCAAGAGGGCCTTTGATGCTAAATTTCCTCAATTGGACAGTGTGTTCAAGGACATCAAACACTGCAACTCTACCTGCACTCAGGTGGACAATGGGCTGGCTGTGCTAAAAGATGCTGTCACAGGTCTGGGGCATAAATTTCAGAATCTATCTGACCAGACTACAGATGCCAATGCCATGCTGAGGATAATGTTCAAAAACCTTTATGGAGATAGACTAGTGACTGATGTCCCTGTGCATGAATTGTCTAAATATGAAGTGAAGAGGCTTCAGGACCAATCTTTATCTGGCTTCAAGGCCAATGAGTTATTCACTAAGGTCAACACTCTTGAACAGGAGGTAGCTACTCTCACCAAGACCAATGCTCATCTCACAGAAAAGGTTGCATTGCTAAATGCTCAGTTGGACACTCAAGCATCCACCACAGCTGATGTCCTTCTGCATCAACAATCCATGTTAGCTGCAATGATGAAGCATATGGGTCTCTCTCTACCTGATGAATCTTCACTCCCAAAGGTCATTTCTACAGCCTCTGTGCCTGACAACAAGCCTAAGGGGGAGAAGAAGGCTAGGAACTCAAATTCTAAGGGGGAGACAAAGGGAGAGAAAGGCATAATAATCAAAGAGGGTGGTCAACAAAGGGCTTCTAAGTCTCTAGCAAATGTGCCTGGCAAGGGAAAAGCCAAAGTAGATGAGCCTCCATCTATCTTGCCAGTTGTCACCCTACCAACTGTGCACATCACTACTCCTGGAGGACAAAAGCAATCCATAACTACCACAGTGGTTGCAGGGAGTATGCCATCTGACAAACCTCAAATCTCTATATCTGAGAGTGCCAAGCCTGTAGAAGTCAAAGTTGTTACTGAGGCCAAGCTACAAGAAGTTGCTAACTCCAATGACTATCATAATAAAGCCTTCTTGGAGTTTCTGAAAGCCATAAGGGAACAGGTTGGTGACACTCAGTTTTATCTAAGGGAGGTGAAGAAGCAGATAGACTACATCACTGTCATCCCCAAGAAAGTCAACAATATATGGGTCAAGGAGATAGTGATGGTTTCCAAACTAAAGATATGGCATCTAACATACCAGACTCTACAAGACCTAAAGCACTCAGAGATAGATGCCATACTTGAGATCATTGAAAAGAAAAATGAGAACAGCAAGAGTCTGTTTGATGATTTGAGGAATGGTCAACCTACAAGGCTACCAAAAGTGATCAAGAAGCCATGGACAATCATTTATCAGTCTGGCACCAGAATTGAAGATATCAAGCAATTGGTCATTCCCCATGATCTCACCACCAGAAATCACAGACTGATCATTGCTATCATTGATCAATTACAGAAGAAGGTTGGAGCCAGAAATGCTGAAGAAACTGAGGCACTGCATATCCTCAGAACCTATATTGCAACTGGTGAAATTCCAGAGATGGCTCAACCTAGGAGAAATAAGGATGATGATTCTGAAGACAAAGGTGATGGGAGGAGAAGACATCACAGGAGAGATAAGGGTGATGAAGATAAGAAGAAAAAGGGGGACAAGGATAAAAAGGATGATGATGACCAAGGTAAAACATATGTGAGAAAGAGTGGAAGACAGCAAGCCTTAGGCAATGCTAGCAGTAATCTCACCACAACAAAAGACTCTAAGTCTAGGGTGAATACTGTTAGTAGTGACCTAGCAAAATCTACATCTATGGCTTCTGCAACTGTCTTACCATCTCAAGAAAAGAAGAAGATTCAAGTCAAGAAACCATGTGTATGTTTCAGAAAGCAATCTGCTAATGGAATACTACTATGGTCTACCAACCAAGGTCAAAGATTTCTGCCAAGCAACCATGTCAAGAGGATAAAATTGAAACATGCTGCAAGGAGAGTGAAGCTATCCAAATCTAGAGCCCTAACAATCATTCCAGGATTAAAGCTCCAGCCACTTGATGAAGACTTTGATGAAGAGCAACTGCTATTTCTAAGAGCTCAAAAGATATGCTATGCTGCAATTGTGGATGACCACCTTGTAATCAAGTACACTGATGGGAAAGAAATGAAATTCAAACAAGGGGGTTGTCAACATTGGGGTAAATTGTATGAGATAGAAAGAATCATTGCATTGCTGGATTCTAAGGACAAGGTGGAGAAAGTATGGAAGCTGGAATTGATTGACTTTGTGAAAATGAAGAAAGAATATGCTGAGAAGATAAGGAAGGGCTGCTATGAGAAATGGTTAGAAAGGGAGAAAGAAATTGATAGACTGGAGATTGAAGCAGAAAAGCTAAGGGCAAAGGGATTGTGTAGAGTTCAGTTTGATCCCTATGTGGTGAAGTATAGGAGGAGAAATGGAGACAATGTCAATATAAGAATGAACCTACTCAATCACTATCCTGCCAACATTCTGAAGCCAGTGCTCGAAGATTTCAAAAACTCTATTATGATTGAAGAATTGGATGCTATGACAGAAATCATGAGAGCAGTAGATGAGATTGCAAGAAAGGAGAAAGAAAGGAAACAGAAAGCACATGATGATCTACAAGCCAAAGCAATGGAGATGCAATCAAAAGAAAATGGCTAGTACCTCATCATACTGTAAGAGTATTTATCTTGTAATTTCATTTATGTGTTCAATCAAAATACATACCTGTACTTTTAAAGTTTTATCTTTATGTATGTTAGGCTTGTTATCAGACATGAAATTGTGACTAAGGGTCTCACTCACAATTTGGGGGAGATTGTTAGTTACAGAGGCATGCCTGTACACATCTAATAACAAGCCTAATTGTTTGTAGTGCTTTGCATTACTTACATGACCTCTTAACTGAGGGAACCTCTAGTTGTAGAGTTTCTGTTTGTATTGTACTTGTAATAGGCATCAAATCCTAGTTGTGTAACTGTACAAATAGAGTCTAGAATAATGCTTGAAAGAAGTTCCATGGTTCATGCCTCAAGCAAGGAGTTAAAGACTGCCAAATAATCACAGTTGGGATTTGAAGAAATGAAGAATTTGCCTAAGTACCAATTCGAGAAGTATATTTGTCTATTCGAGAAGTCCAGCATTCGAGAAGTCAGGGATTCGATATCTCAAGACACTATTCGATATCTCTGAATACACTGTTCGATATCTCATTCGATATCTCAGGGATTCGATATGTCTACTACTCTATTCGAGAACTCAAGAAGTCAACAAGTCAAGATGGTATTCGAGTTCTCAAAGAGTCAACAAGTCAAAGTTCCATTCGATATCTCAAAGACTCAGAAAGCTATTCGACAACTCGAGGATTCGATAAGTCAAATGCTCTATTCGACAACTCAAGGAATCCTGATGGAAAAGAGCTATTCGAGAAGTGGTTCGATATGTCATTATAACAGTATTCGAGAACTCAGAGTTATCGATCAAGTCTATTCTAGTTCTCGAATCACTTACTTAGTCACTTCTCGAATACATTCTTGGAGACAAAATACTGAAGAAATTGTACAAGTCAGAAACCTGCAACAAGCCAATGCACTTTATGGACCACAATCTGTAACGTGCTCTGAAAAGCCTACAAGGAAGCTTGGAGAGATATAGAAGAGACAAGGAGCTAAAGAAGTGGATCTAAACAGGCTTTGCAAAGTCAAATCTGTAACCGTTTGGACACTTACTCAAAAAGGATAGACAGACTAGAAAGTAATTTGTTTAGCTACCTTATTTGCAGTAAGTGGGCTGTATCCATGTTCTATAAGGACACAGCCTCACTTCATAACTTAGTAACTTTTGTGAGTCTAGTTTTTCATACACTGTAAGCTATATCTCTCTGAGAAAAACGAAGCTGAGAATACTACCATTTGTATTCACAGATTGTAGCAACCTTTATCTAATATACATTAGATTAAAGTGATATTGTGTCTTGTGTTGTTTATTTATCCGCACCTTAAATTCTGCACACACAGGCACTTATCTGCTACACAGACTCAATCCAAGAAAAGTTCAAGAATCCATTCACCCCCCCCCTCTGTATTCTTTTACCGTGTTCAATACTCAACATTACACACCAAAACCGAGACAAGAAAGGTCAACGACAGACCAAGAAAATACTGCAGTAGCAACACCAATGATAAACACACACACACCGTAAATATAAATTACAGAGATGGCCAGGGAAGAGGATGAATCAATTCGAACAAGCATCATCTTTACAAACTCGATTTGCAGCTTACACGGGCGATGGAAGGCTGAGGCTAAGGAGGATAAGTAAAAGAATTTTACTAAAATATTTGTATATTCTAAGATAAATACCCCACAAATGTATTCTTGACTTCTAATACATAATTTTTTAATGAATTTATTACGATTTTTTTGATTTTTTATACATTTTTTTAAAGTTTTTATAATTTTTTAAAATTTTTCTAATTTTAAAATTTTTATAATTTTTTTACGATTTTTTTTGAATTTTTAGGATTTTTATAAAGTTTTTATAATTTTTTAAATTTTTTCTAATTTTAAATTTTTTTATGATTTTATTACGATTTTTTTTTGAATTTTTATGTTTTTTTATAAAGTTTTTATGATTTTTTAAAGTTTTTATTAATTTTTATTAAAAAAATATGGTTATGCTGATGTGGCGTCCACGTGGCAGGCTGACAGTGCGTCCCAGTCAGCATTTTAACGGTCAAACTGACGGAGCCAATTCTTGACTGACGGTGATGAGGAAAAGAGAAAAAAAGGAAAGTACGATGACCACCTCATTAGTACAGTAGGCAAAGTGAAAATTTTTAAAATGTACAGTAGGCAAAGTAGGGCTGTAAATGAGTCGAACCGAGCCGAACTCTTAACTGTTCGTGTATCAGCTCGTTATAAATACATCGAACTCGAACTCGAGCTCGAACTTTGACCGAGCCAATATTTTCGTTTGTGTATCGACTCGTTAAGAAAAATTTTATTCACGAACATGTTCGCGAACAGTTCACGAACATGTTTAACGAGCTACTATTCACGAACATCTTATAAACGTGAACATGTTCACGAACATGTTTAACGAGCTACTATTCACGAACATCTTATAAACAGTGTTCATGAACACCTCAACCTTTTTTTCCAGAAAATTTTTAATGCAATTAAAATAAAAATAAAATTGGGGGATGAAACATTGAAAATTCGAGAAATGCTTCAAATTTAGACTTATCAACGAATCAAATTTGGATCAAGTTTAGTTAATACATAAAGAACTAATGTTATAATAATTTATAATGTAACATATGTATAATTTAATTATTACTAATAAAAATAATTTATAAATTTAAACAAAGAAAATATAACGAATAGACAAAATAAACTAACATATTACTTTGTAACACTTAATTATATAATTATTTACAAATTATCATGAATTCAATTACTCCCGTTAAATGTTAATGAAATATGTTCACGAATATATATATATACGAAGTTTGTGCACAAACTTATTCATGAACCATATTTACAAACAAGGTTCACGAACTATATTAACGAACTTGCTCATGAATTGTATAATCGAACTTGTTCGCGAACTTTCGAGCCGAACTATGTCGTGTTCGGGTTCAGCTCATTTACGAGATGAACCTCAAAATCGTGTTCATGTTCGACTCGTTTACAAATCGAACCGAACTCGAATCGAACTTTTTTCGAACCGGACATCGAACTGTTCGTGAGTGTATCGACTCATTTACAGCCCTAAGGCAAAGTGACCTTTTGCCCTTATAATAAAGGTATACATGCATTGACAAAATGTGCACTAGGGCACACAAATTAGTACCATAATTCTTTTGTAAACACTAAACACGAATATTTCTATAAATCAACAACAAAAACGATATAAATTATATAAATTACAAATTTATGATTTATTCTACGCATGATTTTAATATTTATCACTAGAACATGATAGCATCTCTCGAATTTTCTAAAACTCGAACATGTTGTATATAATAAATCACATCGATTCATTTTGTCAAAAAAAAAAAATCACATCGATTCATATGCAAAAATATCATCTAGACATGTACACATTCGATCTCTTTATGCAAAGATGTATTTCCGCAATTTTATGAGACAAAATTTTATGTTAATTTAAGTTGAATTTTGATTTCCTTTTGTTATAATTTTAATCAATGTTGATTTGAAAACTGTAGTCTACAGTTTTATGAATGATTTAACTAACACGCCTAAAATAAAATCGTACTTCTCGAAAATTAATTGTTGAAAATAAAAATATAAAACAAAAGAATTAATTAATACCTTATATATAATAAGCATAAGGGAGATCTTATCCAAATTTTTGGTCGTCGTCGCTGTACTACCAAAAGTATATGATCCGTTGGATTAAAAAATTGGATTAAAAGTCATCCATTGGATTATAAATTATATCCTTATACATTTATTTATAATTTTCACTTTGTTAATTTACTATAATACCCTTTCTTCATTGATTTGTTTTTTTTCTTCATCATTAGAACTAAATTTAATTTAAAAATATCTTTAATTTAGTAAACAAATAAAATATAAATACAATTACAAATAAAAAAATAAAAAAAATCAAATATAATTACAAATAAACAAATAAAAAAAATGTCTACAATGAATTGGAAAAAAATCCTAATACAATAATAATTACATTATTTTATCAAAAATCTATAAATACAAGGGAAAAAAAATCCTAATACAATTATAATTACATTATTCTATGAAAAATCTATATATGAAAACTAAAGGCGAAGGATTTATATGTTTATGTACCTGGGAAACATTCTGCGAGGGCTCACCTTCCTGAAGTCGGTAATATTTTAAGAAGCCATGGAAGAGAAACATACATTATGCCAATAGATTCGGAGGATGTGCACTGTTCTTTTGTTGATGATATGTGTATATCATATTAAAAAGGAAATTATAATCTAAAAAGGATATAATTTAGTAAAGTCGTATTAGAATTGAATTTTAAAAAGAAAATTATAATATGAAAAGGATATAATTAAAAAAACAATACAATTAAATTTTATTTATTTTATTTTATTAATATTAAAGTTTTAATTGGAAAATAATTTTTAAATTATCACTAAATTAAAGATTATTTTGTTAATTTCATGCGTGCTATAAAATTGTCAAAATCAAATTTTAATAATTCAACATAAAGCACAAATTATATCCTATTATATAATAAGAGTAAGAGAAATAATAATAAGTATTACCATAGGTCAGAACTATACTAGAAGAGTATTTATTGACCTGCCTCCTATTCCCGGGTCCGAATCCTCGGTCCCCTTCCTTCATGTCCCCTTTGTATCCTCTCCTTTTTCTAATACAAAAAGAGTGCCCTTGCGGGACCTATTTTAATAAATAATAATTATTTATTAAAATGGACCCGGCAGGGGCACTCTTTTTATATTAGAAAAAGGAGGGGACACAAAGGGGACATGGAGGAAGGGGACAGAGGATCCCAGCTCCTTATTCCTACCTATAGTCCAATACAGTATGCAATATTAATGTATAATCTCTCGCTTAATTATAAGAAAATTATTATAATATTAAAGTATTAAACTCCAGCTTTAATTAATATGTTCCATGTTCGTATATGTGACCTTTTGGGGCTCTGTGTACGCCTAAAAGATAGGAAACTAAGAAGCTTTTAGCACACCATAATTAATATTTTTTTAAAAATTTTAATTCATCAAATTTAATTAGTATTTTTAATAAACAATTTTATAAGTATTAAATTCTTCTAGATTATCTCAAAATCTATATGATTTTCAATATTTTGATTAAAATTTTTTTATATATAATAATTGTAAAAGATATCTTATCCCAAATTTTAATTAAATTTTTTTAAAATATTTTAATTCATCAAATTTAATTAGTATTTTTAATAAACAATTTTATAAGTATTAAATTCTTCTAGATTATCTCAAAATCTATATGATTTTCAATATTTTGATTAAAAAAATTATATATATAATAATTGTAAAAGATATCTTATCCTAAATTTTGATACTATGGTAATTAGTCATTGCCAAAACAATCTCAATCGTTGGATATATTTTTTTTTAAAAAAATAGACGATTAAATTTATACTATATAAAAAATAAATATTGTATAAAAAGATTATAAGTTAAAAGAAGTTATATTAGACCTGGATTTTAAAAAAGTCTAAAATAAAAAAATTATAACTTAATAAGGAGACCATTTTAATTATTATGTAAATAACATTAAATTTCTTTTATATACCAAAATAAAAAAGATCGTTAGGTCTTAAAATCAAAAGATGAAATACTTAAAATGATTTTGAAAAATTTACAAAATATAAGTAAATTTTCTAAATCGAATAGAATTTTCAACGCAAAAAATCGTTAAATTCTTTTAAGACCTAATAGAATTTGGTTGAATATTCAACAAAATTTTCAATAGAATTTTCAACGCAAAAACTCGTATAAATTCAACCTGTGTTTGATTCTGCGTTGATTTGATTTGAAAATAATAATTAAACCATCAATGAATTAAACATTATTTTGTTAATTTCAGATGGACTGTAAAATTGTTCAAATTAAATTTTAAGAATTCAAGATAGAATACAAATATTAAATCGAACGTATAAAATCTTATATATATCAATTTTTTAACAAAAAATTGATATGTAAATTAATACTCCCTCCGTCCCACCCATTTCTTTACATAAAAAATTGCGTATTTGACACGCATTTTAAGGTGCATTTTAAAGATAGTTCTATAACTTATTTTTTATATTTTCTTCTTTTGTATAAAAATAGGATTGTTCTATTTTTATACAAAAAAAGAAAATATCAAAAATAAGTTATAGAACTATCTTTAAAATGCAGCTTAAAATTCGTTCCGAAAATTGGTCCGCAAATGTAAACAAACACACGAGACAGAGGGAGTAACATATAAAATTTAAAATTTTAATAAAATTATAGATATAAAAAAAGGAGCCGTGCGTTGCACGGGTTATAAGCTAGTATATAAAAAGAGAAAAATGCCCTTAGGTTACCTCAGGACACTTACCTGAAATTACATTGTTTTCTAGTACAAATGGTGAATGACATTTTTGTAATAATAAAATCTACCCTCCTATATTTACAAAAATAACCCTGACTTGTAGTGTTTTTTGTTTTAACCCCATGCTACAATCATGAGGTTGTCCTCGGACCCAAGATACTCATATAAAAATATAAAAGGAATGTATAAAAGTTTTATTCAAATGAAAAAACATATAAAAGTACAGATGAAGGCAAATTCTGATAGGGATCGGTAATCTTCATTGCTAGAACAAAAAGAAAGACAGCTAATAAATCGTGACAGCAAGATCAGATTAATATTTAATGATGATCCTATAATAAATTGAAAAATACTTCCATGTTACAAATTCACCCTAATTATATTCCCTCAAATCAATTAAAAAGTAACCAACGTAATATTTCTACTTCTCTCATAAATAATCAAAACTAAAGAATTTAAAATCGTTACAGAAAAATCACTATATTTAATTTAATAATTAAGCACATCCCACATCAATCTTATATTTGATGAATTTTAAATTATTGACATTTCATAAAAAGAGTAAAAAAAGAAAATCGAGATCAAACCAATTTGACAATTCATACCCTCTTCCCATAAATATTTGAAAAGTAGTCAGAAAACAAATTCGATTCTTGATAACTAATAGAAAAACATATCAATTATTACCTTAATCCCAATTGTTACAGAATTTTGATCAATTACAAATAAAGGATTAGCGATATAGATGATTACACACCCTTCCTCCTTTATTTTATCAAAATATTCTTTTTTCTATTTTAATATATTACCTTTTATTAATTTAGACTCTTTCATAATTTTTAATCATGTTATATTGTAATATTTATACACTTATTAGATAATTAATAAATAAAAAATAATAAATAAATTATTAATACGTAGATTATTTATGAACAACATGGAATCAGCAAAACATTAATCTAAAATATATGCTAATTTATATAGTGGAGATGAAAATATATAATGAAACTAAAAATAATATTTATTCAAATTATCGATTCATTTTCTTTGTTGAAAGAGGAATATTTTATTTTTTTCTATAACTTTTATTTCAATTATAAATTATTATCATATGTAAAATCAAATTAGTAGCGAAATACGAAAGGATTAATGTAGACTATAATTATGATTGTATTTCAAAAATGATTGTATTTCAATAATTAATAGTTTTTTTTAAAATCTTAAATTTAGTTATATAATCATGCATCCTTTGTGGATAAAAACAGATAATAAAAAATATGAATCAATTTTTGTAAAAAAAATTAAAATGAATCAACAATTATTAGTTTAATAAAGATTATTCTAATCATCTATATATATTATAATGCCTGGAGATCGGAAATGTACCAGAACAGTTCAAGGTATTTTTCTTGAATTTTCATTTTTTTGATTTTTTTTATTAAAATTCTTTTCTTGCATTAAATAGCTATTAATGACATTTTAATTAGTCATTAATTACACCTATTAAACATATATTAAATTTACTCTATTTAATTTGTTTAAAAATTAGCAAACTTTAGTTGAACATTATAGTTATTTTTTCAATATTAAATATTAATTATATATGGTTATATTTATTTTTAGTTAAAATGACGAATAGCAATTGTTTATATTGCATTATTTTTTATTCCCTATTCAAGATCATTATAATTTCTTTTCGGATGATTATAGGGTACACGACCTTAACTTCTCAAGCAATTTTTATTATCAATAATTGTGAAAATCGTAATAAATTATGGAAGTACAAGATATTTATTTAATATCTGGAATTGTATACAAACAGTGCAGATAGATTTTCAATTTTGCACATGAATAAATAATACATGAGTTATGATCAAATCGATTAAATTTAACAAATCCAGTCATTTATCGGAAGATAAAATTGATCTATATCTATATATATTATAATGTCTGGAGATCGGAAACGCACCAGAAGCGTTTAAGGTATTTTTCTTGAATTTTCACTATTTTGAATTTTTTTTATTAAAATTGTTTTCTTGCATTGAATACCTCTTAATGACATCTTAATTAGTTATTAATTACACCTATTTAATATATTCATTTTACTTATATTTATATATTTAAAAATTAACAAACTTTATTTGAACATTATAGTTATTATTTCAATAATAAATATTAATTATACACATTTAATTTTTTAAGGTAAAATAACAATTTAAAATCGTGTTTTATTTCCTATTCAAGATCATTGCAATTTATTTTTGGATAATTGTAAACCAGACGATCTTAACTTTTCAAGCAATTTTATTATCAATTATTGTGAAACTGTAATAAATTATGGAAGTCTACATATTTTTGTTTAATATTTGAAATTTGAATACAAATAATACATACAGATTTTTACTTAATCAGAAATGCACCAGAAACGTTTTAAATATTTTTCTTGAATTTTCAATTTTTTGATTTGTTATTAAAAATATGTTCTTGCATTAAATAACTCTTAATGACCTTTTAATTAGTCATTAATTACACCTATTAAATCTATATAAAATTTACTTTATTTCACATTTTTAAAATTTAGAAAACTTTGTTCGAGCATGTAACTATTATTTCAACATTATATATATATATATATATATATATATATATATAATTATAATTAAGTGTATTTTTAGGTAAAATAATGACAGAAAATTGTTTATATCACATTCTTTTTCATTTCCTATAAGACTACATTAATTTCTTTTCGAACGATTGTAAGTAGTAAATATGATCTTAACTTCACAAACAATTTTGATTATAACTCTTTTAGAAATCGTAATAAATTATGAAAATATATAGATCTTCGCTTAACATTTGAAATTTGTATAAAAAAATACAAACTATTATTATTTTTGCACATTAATAAATTATACATGGAGTATGACCAAACCAATTAAATTGAACCAACCAAATTATTTTTTCACCGGATTAATGGATAAAAAAGTTACGCATGTTGTTCATTATATTGTGTCGAAATAAATTAATATTCTAATTAAATAAATTCTATCTCTAATATTGAACATTTTTGTGATGGGAGGGGTGTTGGCTTTAAAAAATGTTATTCTATTTAATATTTATAATTTTAATCGGAAAGATTACGTTCGTATTGTCATTGCTAATTTTTATGCTTATTCTATTTTTAAGATTATCAAAATTTATTTATACGATGAGAGTACTTTTCTAATTAATAATTTATATAAATTGTTTAAAATCAATTTTTTTAGGAAATTCTTAAGAGATCAATAAATTTTTAAAAATAATAAAAATTATTTTATCTAACTTCAAAATTTTCAAATATAAGTTTATAAACCGCGCGAAGCGCGCATTATAATGCCTGGAGATCGGAAAGTTAATAGAAGCGTTCAAAACGGCTTTCTTGAATTTTAGTTTTTTTAATTTTTTTAATTTAAATTATTTTCCTGCATTAAACAGCTTCTAATGACATATTAATTAGTAATTAATTATACCTAATAAATATATAATTATTTTATTTTTTTTTATTTAATTAAACAATTATAAAACTTTATTTAAGCATTTTATTTATTATTTTAATAGTAAAAGTAATTACATTTATAATTAAGTTTATTTTTAGGTAAAATGAAGACTGAAAATTATTTACATTGCGTCTTTTTTATTTTCTATCGAATAACACTCCAATTTTTTTTCGAATAATTGTAATACAGACGACCCTTAACTTCTCAAGCAATCTATATCTATATATCTATATCTATATATATTATAATGCCGGGAGATCGGGAAGTTACCAGAAACGTTTAAGGTATTTTTCTTGAATTTTTGGTTTTTTGATTTTTTTTATTAAATTTTTTTTTCTTGCATTCAATAGCTCTTAATGGCATATTAATTAGTCATTAATTATACCTAATAAATATGTATTAAATTTATTTTATTTATTTAAGAAATTATAAAACATTATTTTGAGCATTATAATTATTATTTTAGTATTAAATATTAATTACATATATAATTAAGTTTATTTTTAGATAAAATTAGGACTAAAAATTGTTGACATTGCGTAATATTTTATTCCCTATCGAATACCACTCCAATTTCTTTACGGACAATTGTAGTACAGACGACCCTTAACCTTTCAAGCAATTTTTATCATTAATGATTATGGAAATCGTAATAAATTTTAGAAGTATGTAAATGTTCGCTTAACACATGTAATAAAAATAACATGGGTTATGACCAAACTGATTAAATTGAAAAAAAATACATTTTTGTCGGTAGACTAAATCGATAAAAAATTTATATACCCGTTGTTGGTTATATTATGTCCAAATAAATAAATATTCTAATTAGATAATTACACTACAATTGAATATGTATGTTATGAGAGGGCGTCGGCTTTAAAAAGTGTTATTATATATAATATTTATAACTTTTGATGGTAAAGATTACGTTTGGATTATAATTACTAATTTTTATGTTTATGATATTTTTGAGATTATAAAATTTTTAGATATATAAAGAGAATATCTTCAAACTTATAATTTATGAAATTATTTTGAATCAATTTTTTAAAAAAATTCTTAAGAGACCAATCAATTTTTGAAAATAATAAAAAATAATTCATCTGTTTTCAATATTTTAAAATAAAAATTTATGATCCGCGTTCCATTTCATTTTTATTGTTTCCCGGATAGAATAAAGATCGAATTAAAAAATATAATATTTCTTTTCCTAAATAATTTGTACAAAAATGGGATTAGATGGATTGTACTTGAATACATTTTAAACAGATGTATTAACTATTAAGTAAAGAATTAACAAATTCTTGAATTTTCAATTTTTTGATTTTTTATTAAAAATATGTTCTTGCATTAAATAACTCTTAATGACCTTTTAATTAGTCATTAATTACACCTATTAAATCTATATAAAATTTACTTTATTTCACATTTTTAAAAATTTAGAAAACTTTGTTGAGCATGTAACTATTATTTCAACATTATATATATATATATATATATATATATATATATATATATATATATATATATATATATATATAATTAAGTGTATTTTTAGGTAAAATAATGACAGAAAATTGTTTATATCGCATTCTTTTTCATTCCCTATAAGACTACATTAATTTCTTTTCGAACGATTGTAAGTAGTAAATATGATCTTAACTTCTCAAACAATTTTGATTATAACTCATTTAGAAATCGTAATAAATTATGAAAATATATAGATCTTCGCTTAACATTTGAAATTTGTATAAAAAAATACAAACTATTATTATTTTTGCACATTAATAAATTGTACATGGAGTATGACCAAACCGATTAAATTGAACCAACCAAACTATTTTTTCAGCGGATTAATGGATAAAAAAGTTACGCCTGTTGTTCATTATATTGTGTCGAAATAAATTAATATTCTAATTAAATAAATTCTTACTCTAATATTGAACATATTTGTGATGGGAGGGGTGTCGGCTTTAAAAAATGTTATTCTATTTAATATTTATAATTTTAATCGGAAAGATTATGTTCGCATTGTCATTGCTAATTTTTATGCTTATTCTATTTTTAAGATTATCAAAATTTTATTTATACGATGAGAGTACTTTTCTAATTAATAATTTATATAAATTGTTTTAAATCAATTTTTTTAGGAAATTCTTAAGAGACCAATAAATTTTTAAAAATAATAAAAATTATTTTATATAACTTCAATATTTTCAAATATAAGTTTATAAACCGCGCGAAGCGCGGATTATAATGCCTGGAGATCGGAAAGTTAATAGAAGCGTTCAAAATGGCTTTCTTGAATTTTGGTTTTTTTAATTTTTTTATTAAAATTATTTTCATGCATTAAACAGCTCTTAATGACATATTAATTAGTAATTAATTATACTTAATAAATATATAATTATTTTATTTTATTTAATTAAACAATTATAAAACTTTATTTGAGCACTATATTTATTATTTTAATAGTAAAAGTAATTACATTTATAATTAAGTTTATTTTTAGGTAAAATGACGGTTGAAAATTATTTACATTGCGTCTTTTTTATTTTCTATCGAATAACAATCCAAATTTTTTTCGAATAATTGTAATACAGACGACCCTTAACTTATCAAGCAATCTATATCTATCTATATATATTATAATGCCAAGAGATCAGAAATGCACCAGAAACGTTTTTAATATTTTTCTTGAATTTTCAATTTTTTGATTTTTTATTAAAAATATGTTCTTGTATTAAATAACTCTTAATGACCTTTTAATTAGTTATTAATTACACCTATTAAATCTATATAAAATTTACTTTATTTCACATTTCTAAAAATTTAGAAAACTTTGTTTGAGCATGTAACTATTATTTCAACATTATATATATGTATATAATTATAATTAAGTGTATTTTTAGGTAAAATAATGACAGAAAATTGTTTATATCGCATTCTTTTTCATTCCCTATAAGACTGCATTAATTTCTTTTCGAACGCTTGTAAGTAGTAAATATGATCTTAACTTCTCAAACAATTTTGATTATAACTCATTTAGAAATCGTAATAAATTATGAAAATATATAGATTTTTCGCTTAACATTTGAAATTTGTATAAAAAAAATACAAACTATTATTATTTTTGCACATTAATAAATTACACATGGAGTATGACCAAACCGATTAAATTGAACCAACCAAACCATTTTTTCAGCGGATTAATGGATAAAAAAGTTACGCCTGTTGTTCATTATATTGTGTCGAAATAAATTAATATTCTAATTAAATAAATTCTTACTCTAATATTGAACATTTTTGTGATGGGAGGGGTGTCGGCTTTAAAAAATGTTATTCTATTTAATATTTATAATTTTAATCGGAAAGATTAAGTTCGTATTGTCATTGCTAATTTTTATGCCTATTCTAATTTTAAGATTATCAAAATTTTATCTATACGATGAGAGTACTTTTCTAATTAATAATTTATATCAATTGTTTTAAATCATTTTTTTTAGGAAATTCTTAAGAGATCGATAAATTTTTTAAAATAATAAAAATTATTTTATCTAACTTCAATATTTTCAAATATAAGTTTATAAACCGCGCGAAGCGCGGATTATAATGCCTGGGGATCGGAAAGTTAATAGAAGCGTTCAAAATGGTTTTCTTGAATTTTGGTTTTTTTAATTTTTTTTATTAAAATTATTTTCCTGCATTAAACAGTTTTTAATGACATATTAATTAGTAATTAATTATACCTAATAAATATATAATTATTTTATTTTATGTTATTAAACAATTATAAAACTTTATTTGAGCATTATATTTATTATTTTAATAGTAAAAGTAATTACATTTATAATTAAGTTTTTTTTAGGTAAAATGATGACTGAAAATTTTTTACATTGCATCTTTTTTATTTTCTATCGAATAACACTCCAATTTTTTTCCGAATAATTGTAATACAGACGACCCTTAACTTCTCAAGCAATCTTCAATATTAGTAATTATGATCGTAATAAATTATAGAAGTATATAAATTTTTGCTTAGCAACTATAATAAAAATAATACAAAGAGTTTTTATTTTTACAGATGAATAAATTACACATGGGTTAGGATCAAAGCAATTTAATTGAAAAAACCCAACTTTATTGATAGATTAAATAGTTAAAAAAGTTATATACCCGTTGTTCATTATGTTGTGTTGAAATAAATTAACATTCTATTTAAATAAATTCTTACACTACTATTGAACATGTATGTTATGAGAGGAGTGTCAGCTTTAAAAAGTATTATTATATATAATATTTTTAACTTTTGGTTACGTTTGTATTATAATTGTTACTTTTTATGTTTATGATATTTTTGAAATTATGAAAATTTTAGATATATAAAGAGAGCATTTTCAAACTTATAATTCAAGTAAATTGTTTTGATTTAATTTTTTGTAAAAAAATTTAATAGACCAATAAATTTTTAAATATAATTAATATATTTTCAATATTTTAAAATAAATTTATAATGCCTGGAGATCGGAAATGCACCAGGACAGTTCAAGGTATTTTTCTTGAATTTTCATTTTTTTGATTTTTTTAATTAAAATTCTTTTTTTTTTGCATTAAATAGCTATTAATGACATTTTAATTAGTCATTAATTACACCTATTAAACATATATTAAATTTATTCTATTTAATTTGTTTAAAAATTAGCAAACTTTAGTTGAACATTATAGTTATTTTTTCAATATTAAATATTAATTATATATAGTTATGTTTATTTTTAGTTAAAATGACGAATAACAATTGTTTATATTGCGTTATTTTTTATTCCTTATTCAAGATCACTATAATTTCTTTTCGGATGATTATAGGGTACACGACCTTAACTTCTCAAGCAATTTTTATTATCAATAATTGTGAAAATCGCAATAAATAATGGAAGTACAAGATATTTATTTAATATCTGGAATTGTATACAAACAATACATATAGATTTTCAATTTTGCACATGAATAAATAATACATGAGTTATGATCAAATTGATTAAATTTAACAAATCCAGTCATTTCTCGGAAGATAAAATTGATAAAAAAGCTATACACCCATTGTTTCGTTATATTGTGTTGAAATAATTTTTTATTGTAATTAAACAAATTCTTATACTATTATTGAATATGTTATTATGAGAGGGTTGCCGGTTTTAAAAAACATTATTAACCAACTTCTCAAATAATCTTTATTATCAATGATTGTGGAATCGTAGTAAATTATGGAAGTACATTAATCTTTACTTAATATCTAAAATTTGTAAACAAATCATGTGCATACACACATGAATTATGACCAAACTTATTAAATTGAACAAACTCAACCATTTTATCGGAAGATTAAATTGATAAAAAAAATTATATGCCCATTGTTTCATTGTATTGTGTCAAAATAAATTAATATTCAAATTAAATAAATTCTTAAACTATTATTGAACATGTATATTATGAGAGGGGTGTCGGTTTTAAAAAATGTTATTAAGTTGTATTCAATATTTGTAACTTTTGGTTGTAAATATTACGTTCATATTGTAATTTCTATTTTTATATGTTTGTGATGTTTTCAAGATTATCAAAATTTTAGATATATATAATGAAAATATTTTTCCAATTAATAATTCATGTAAATTATTTTTAATAGAAAATTCATAAGAGACCAATCAATTTTTAAGAATAATAGAAATTAATTTATCTATTACAGTACTTTTATATAAAAATTTATTATAATAGCAGGAAACTGGAGAGACTTGCACTCAGAAGCTTCAAAATATTTTTCTTGAATTTTCACATTTTTATTTTTTCTTAAAATAATTTTCTTGCATTTAATTAATAATTAATTATACCTATTAAATATATATTAAATACATTTTATTTCATATTTAATATAAAAGTTTAACAATTTTATTAGAACATTATTATTATTATTATTATTATTATTATTATTATTATTATGTTATAAAATATTAATGATTTATATAAAAATACCATTATTTTAAGGTAAAATAATAAAATAAAATAATTTTTATCGTCATTTCTAATCCTTATTCAAAATCATTGCAAATTTTTTGGCAATAATTAATAGACGATTTTAACTTTTCGATAAATTCGTAATCAATGATCGTGAGAATCATGATAAGATACATAAGTATATATTTTTTCGATTAACATCCACAATTTAAATAAAAGTAATATCGTAGAATTTACATTTATACCTGAACAAATTATACACGGGGTGTGACCAACTCGATTAATTTGAATCAAGTGGACCCTTTTTTTCGTCAATTAAATCAATAAAAAAAATTACCCAATCGTTGTTTGATTATTTTGTGTTGGAAAAATTAATATTCTAATTAAACACATTCTTATACTATTACTAATCAATTAATCATGCATGCATGTTATGAGATGGGAGACGGTGTTTAAAATCGTTAATTAGTTATATTTAATATTTATAAATTTTTATTATAGGAATTATGTTGACATTGTACTTTGGTATGGAAAAAAGTTAAAGGTGTTTAAGGAGTTGTTTTTTGCTATTTTAAATAAATTCTCACTTTTTGAGAATTACGTAAGGGCGTTATAAAACGAGCATTACTTTGATGTGTCCATGAATTTAATTTTAATAAATTAAAATTTAAAAAAAGAATATTAGAATATGTGAGTATCACTTTGATGTGTCCATGAATTTAATTTTAATGTTACAAACAAAACAGTTCTTAAAAAATGCTCTGAAAAATTAATTAAATGTAGAGATACGGGTGTCGGATCACTCCAAAAAAACATGAAGCATGACTTAATATGCATTTGAATTTTACTTTTTTCGTCATAAAACTAAATATATCGACAAGTGAAATCAATCACACCTCTCATCACATTTACATTCTAATTATTTTCATCGTACAATCAATTTTACTAACAAATAATTTAATAACAAATTAAGCAATCACGTCTTTTATGATGTCATCGACAATAGAAAAGATTCACAAATGTTATTTTTACTTATTCAATGTCAAACTTTGCAAATGTTTGTCAATATTGGATTTCAAAAGCATTTTTTATGCGACAAAATAGGTTCGTCAATATTTTCAAAATTATTAATATTATTATTAATATTCAAGAATTTAACTGAAACATGTTTTTTTGCACCTAATTCTTTTATCTTTTTAATTTTTAAACATTCAAATTTAATTACTTTTCACATAATTTTTAATTTATCACATTAACTTTCAAATAATAAAATTTAACAAACAATAATGTTATGTGCATAATTTTTAAAAATATTTTCGTGCCGCGCGTAGCGCGGCTTTGTTTTAACTAGTTTAAGTAAATAGGGTATGCAGCTATTAATTTAGGCCCTCCATATATCACTACCCTTTTTAATGAAAAATATCCATTTAGTTTTGACAAATATCCATTTATACTTTTTTTAATTACCAATATCCATTTAGTTTTGACAAAGCCAATTTAATATTTAAATAATTTTCAAAAAAAAAAGGATGGGGCCACATAGCCAACTGGAGTCCAGTTAAGGCACAGCTACCGAGGAGAGAGAGAGAATCATAACGGCTCCTCACATGCGGTGGCATCCAGATAGATGACCGTTGTTGTTTACTTGTACATGTACTCTCTTTCCCCTATTACAACTCATGTTCCAAATATACTTACGTTACATACAAACCCAAACCCTATTTAACTACTTATATAATCACCCCCCTCCCTTTATAACATCATATTCTTATTACCTACATTCATTCTTCTTCTAAAACTAAAACCCTCTAAACCCTAATCTCTTTCTTCAAGCTTCTGTCAAATCTTGCTTAAGGTCAGCTTGGTTTTCTGTATTTTTCCACTTCATTCATGCATCTTGTTCAATATCTTGTTTTTTTATTTGTTCTTGTTGTGTTTTGTTTTATTGTTAAAATAAATAAATCTTGAATTTGTCTAGTATAGTGTCTTTTCTTTCGGTGCTAAACTAGTATGGTTTTTTTTAATGATTTATATCTTGTTCATAGTTGTGTTATTTATAGATTTTTGTTTGATTTTATGCTGCAAAAGTAGAAGCTTTGATTTGCCTAGTACGGATCTTGACTCTTGAGTTAATTTATGTATGTGTGTGTTGACAAATTTTGTTCTTATAGATATTTGTTGGGTTTAATTATTATGGTGAAAAAGTATAATTTTTAATTTGCCTGGTATATTGTTTCTTTTCCAATCTTGCATCTTGTGTTAATATTATATTTTTTTTGATTTGTTCTTGTAGATATATGTTGTGTTTAATTGTTATAGTGAAAAATTGGAATCTTTGATTTGCCTGGAATTGTAGAGACACATACATATTATTGAATTTTGTTTGTGCATCTTCTGACAGATTTTTATTTGTGTTTGATTTTTGTAGTTTATTTGAATATATACATCATGACTGTTGAGGTAATTAAAGCTGAAGCTACAGTTTCTCATCAAGAAGAGAAGGTGAAAGTTGTGGAGGAGGTGGTAGTTGATGTTGATGAATCGAAAAAAGATGTCGAGGCAAAGCCTGAGGCTGTTGAGAAAACCCCTTCATTCATAGAAGAGAGTAACTTTGTCTCTGATTTGAAAGATCATGAGAAGAAGGCTTTGACTGATTTGAAGGCCAAGCTTGAGGAAGCGATTCTCGGAAACAGATTGTTTAAGGAGGAGCCTAAGGTTGTGGAGGAGAAGGTGGAAGTTGTGGAGGAGAAGGTGGAAGAAGTTGTGGAGGAGAAGGTAGAACAAGTTGCGGAGGAGAAAAAAGAGGAGGAAAAAATTGAGTGTGTGAAGGAAGAAGTGGAGGAGAAAGTTGAGGAGAAAGAGGGTGAGAAAGTTGAGGAGAAACCCCAAGAGGAAGGTGAGGCGTTGAAGAAGCCTGTTGAGAAGAAGGGTCTGAATGGTTTGAAATCAAAGATCAAAGAGGCCTTAAAGGGTCACAGCTTGTTGAAGAAAAAGTCTAAGAAAGAGGCAGAAGAGAAGGAGAAGCCAGTGGTTGAGGAGAAAGAGGGTGAAGAATCAAAGCCCGAGGGCGAGGCTGTGGTTGAGGAGAAAGTAGAAGTGGTGGATTTGGTTAAAACTGAAGAAGTTGAGGAGAAAAAGCCTGAAGTTGTTGCTGAGGAAGTAGCTGAGGTGGTTAAATCTGAAGAATGTGAGGAGAAAGAGCCTGAAGTTGTTGCTGAGGAAGTAGCTGAGGTGGTTAAAACTGAAGAATGTGAGGTGAAAGAGCCTGAAGTTGTTGTCGAGGAAGTACCTGAGGTGGTCAAAGCTGAAGAATGCGAGGAAGAGAAGAAGGTTGAGGAGGAGGCTGTTATTGTTGATAGGGATATTTCACTATGGGGAGTTCCACTTTTGCCTAGTAAGGCTGATGAGGGAACTGATGTAGTTCTGTTGAAGTTCTTGAGGGCTAGGGACTTTAAGGTAAATGAGGCCTTTGAGATGCTTAAAAAGACTCTCGAGTGGAGGAAAGAATGGAAGATTGATTCGATCTTGGATGAAGATTTGGGTAGTGATTTGTCAGTGGCTGCATACATGAACGGTGTTGATCGTGAAGGTCACCCCATTTGTTACAACATTTTGGGGGTGTTTAATGATGTAACGCTCTACGATAAGGCCTTTGGGAGTGAAGAAAAGTGCAAATCTTTCTTGAGGTGGAGGTTTCAGTTGATGGAGAGGGGTATTCAGAAACTTGAGCTTAAGCCCTCTGGTGTAACTTCTCTGCTACAAATAACTGATTTCAGAAATTCCCCTCTACCAGCCAAGAAGGAGGCTCGTCTTGCTGTTAAGCAAGCTATTAGCCTTCTTCAGGACAACTATCCAGAGTTTGTGGCAAGAAATGTAAGATTCTTTCATATCTATTTGTTCCTAAATTATGGTTCTTTGATCTGACTATCGTGGAGTTCCTAACGAAATTTTATAATATTTTCGGTGCAGATATGCATCAATGTGCCTTTCTGGTACTATGCCTACCATGCTGTCTTTTCTACCAAGCTAACCCAAAGAACCAAGAGCAAAGAAGTTTTTACACGCCCTGCCAAAGTCACTGAGACCTTGATCAAGTATGTGATCTGCTACACTCTTAAAATCATAGGACATTTCTCTTGTTATATGTTTTAATACTGGAGCCTCATTTAGAGAATTCAAGTTTCTTTACACAATTACAGTTCCAGAACATTTTCTTTTTTACATGTTTTGAAGTTGGAGTCTCATTTTGAATTCTAGTCCCCATATAGCATGACTCAAGATGACATTGCTTATTCAAAATAGATTTAACATTATCATGTCAACTTGAAATCTTTTTCAGAGTTGACAAATCACTCCAATTCAAATTGAAAATTAATTCAAATCTTGGTCAGGTACATTCCTATTGAGGAAATTCCCATCCAGTACGGTGGACTCAAGAGAGAAAGTGACTACGAGTTTTCTGCTGGAGATGGTGTTGCTTCAGAGCTTATCATTAAGGCATCATCACCAACCGCAACCATTGAAATACCTGCACCAGAGGTACTAACAAAGATTTCCCCTTAGTACGATCTTTTTAAATTGTAGTCTGTTCAAATTTGCTTAAGTAATATTTCATTTGATGATGATCACAGGCTGGAACTACATTCATTTGGGACATCACGGTTTTGGGCTGGGAGGTGAACTACAAGGAGGAATTCATCCCAACAGATGAAGGTTCATACACCATCATTGTTCAAAAGCAGAAGAAACTAGGTGCAGTTGAAGGACCTGTTCGCAACACTTACAGGACCAATGAACCAGGGAAGATTGTGCTTACTATTGAGAACTGCTCCAGCAAGAAGAAGAAGGTGTTTTACAGACACAAGGTCAAGAAGTGTGCTTTTTAGTAAACATATCGTAACTAAGTTATGTATACTTGTTCATTTGAGAGAAGAAAGTGGATATAATCCGGAGAACTTTTTTATTTGTCATCCATACATTTGATGTTTGATTGCTTTAGGAAAATTCATTACTTTTTTGGCAGAGGTTGTGTAGATTGATTATTTGATTGTTGGGGGTGATATGTGTGCATTCTTGTAAGCCTTTCAGGATCAAGTTCATTTAAGAAAACTTTGTTATTATAATTGATTGATTTCTTGCTTTCGCCTTCTATATTACATATGATTCATTGTTCTCATTCTTATTTCTGATTTTTTCGTGCTCTCATAGATTATATTACATTTTCTAACTAGTTTATGTTGCTGCATGAAAAATCAATACATTAGAAGCACAAGGACGGATAAACTTATATACTAGTCTCCTACCAGTCCAAAAAACTGAAGCTATATACATTGTTTAAATGGTGTTCATACGTATGAGAGATATGTCCAAATAGTTTTTCTTGGTCATACGGTACAACCACAGTTGTTGGAAGGTTATGAAAAGATGGTGACAAATTCAAAGATAAATAACATGCACATTCATTCTAGATAATAATCCATGGATTATAATAATCCCTTAAAATCTGAATTGAATACACCCCTTCCCTTCCATCAGACCATTCTGTGTATAAGTACTATTGACAGCTAGTTCGTAACACATCATTGCTATCATTGTGCTGATGATGAGCTTAACAAGGTGTCCAAGCACAATGGCTCTAAACTATGTAGCGCTCTTCTTCACTCTATTCGTTTCTCACCCAGCTGCATGGGCAGAAACCAAAACCTCAATTTTGAACAACTTTCTCCAGTGTCTCTACAAAAATTCTTTACCTTCTCATCCTATATCTCAAGCCATTTACACTCCTGAAAATGCATCATATATAGATTCTTTAGATACCTATGCCCGAAACCTTAGGTTCACTAAACCAAACACTCCGAAACCTCTGGTTATTGTTGCTGCCATGCATGAATCACATGTTCGAGCAACCATCAAGTGTTGTAACAAAATCAATTTGTTAATGAGGACACGAAGTGGAGGGCACGACTACGAGGGCCTCTCGTATACTGCCAACATTCCCTTTGTCATCCTAGACTTGTTTAAATATCGATCTATTAACATTGATTTAGCAGATGACACAGCTTGGGTGGAATCTGGAGCACTTCTTGGTGAGTTGTACTATCGAATTGCGGAGAAGAGCAATACACTTGCTTTTCCAGCAGGTGTTTGTCCTACAGTTGGCGTGGGTGGGCACTTCAGTGGTGGTGGATATGGCAACTTGATTCGAAAATATGGCCTATCAGTTGATAACATTGTTGATGCTAAAATTATGGGTTTTGATGGGAAAATCATGGACCGGAAAGCCATGGGGGAGGACCTTTTTTGGGCCATTAGAGGAGGCAGTGGTGCTAGCTTTGGAGTAATTTTGTCTTGGAAGATTAAATTAGTGTTGGTTCCAGAAACTGTCACTGTTTTCGTGGTCGACAAGATAACGGAACAAGGCCTTGTAGATCTTATTTATAAATATCAAAATGTGGTCACAAAGCTTCCAGATGATCTCTTTATAAGGATGGAGCTCTCAGCAATCGGTGTAAATAAGAAGACAATTAAGGCAGCATTTATAGGTTTCTTCCTGGGAAAAACCGAAGGACTGCTTGAAGTAATGAAAAAGCATTTTCCGGAACTTGGATTGAATCAACATCATTGTACCGAAATGAAATGGATTGAATCCGTACTATACTGGAATGCGATTCCCACAGGAACATCATGTTGGAATTCGGGCATAATAACGCAGCGGATAATACGTAAATAACAATTAAAAACGAATTCCAAAGCCCGGATCCATGTATAAAATTGATGATCATGGTATAAATACTCAAGAACAAGATAGTACCTTGTTAAGCTTTCCAATGGATGACAAATGGAGATCCTAGCTTGTTGATCTTGAGAGCAAAAACCTTGTTGATCTTGAGAGCTAGAAGTGTAACTCCTCCACCGGTATCCACACTTGAATGCTTGCTTGAATCGTCGAACGATTACGCCACGGAAATTGGTACTAGCCAAAATAAATAAACCGGATGTGTTCTTGACTTGAGCTTGATTTCTCTCCCTTGTGTATGAACTGAAATTTCAGTTGTGTTCCCACTTGTGTATGAACTGAAATTTCAGTTGTGTTCCCACCCAAATGGCTTGCCAACTCTTGGCTTATAAAGAGAAATAAAGTAAAATAAAGCCTTAAACAATTAGGCCATTTTATTTAAACAAATCTTATTTATTTAAATAAATTAATTAAGTCATACTTAATTAATCAAATAAGTCAAGAAAATACATCTTCAAATTTTATCTTCAACTAATCAAGTCTCACTTAATTAATTTTATAAAATTCGAATTATTATTTATTATTAATTTAAAATCATAATTTAAATTATTATTAATTTAAATTCATGAAATAAATTAATTTCCCTTTTAAACATTCTTTGTGTGTGACCCTGTAGGTTATTATTTCATTGGCAATAATTTTATTCTCTAATAAAATTATAAACAATAAGCGGCGTCTAGTAACACATTATTGTTACCCAATAAAACAATAATTAAATCAACGATTCAATCAACCTTTTATGACTAATGTTCCATGTAATATAATCCCTTTAAATCATGATATTATAGATTAAACTCGAGGCATGTAATGTGTCATCCTCTTCATAATTTAATCTTCATTTTCTTGATCGATGAGTAGACTATTTAATCAAATCAACATTTGAGCATGGCCATGCATTTCATAGTCTCACTCAAACAAGAGGCCGATAATATCACTCCTTTATCAGGAGATTTAAATCCCATCTAGATCGTTCATATTTCTCACATGATTCATAATATATCCGATATTCACCTTTATCATTATCCGGCTAAAGATAACTTTTGACGAATTCAAAATATATTAATTCTCATGTAGAATTATAACGACTTCAGGTCTAAGGATCATTACACCATTATCACTGTGAGAATACATATGACACATTTATTATTTACCATGATGTATCTCACTGTGGGTCTGTCCAGTACCCTGTACTCGTACAGTTACCTATGCATTGCTTTTAGTATCTTCATACTTATGACCAATGAGATGTGGTCATCAGTCAATTATCATACTAGCCTCAGTGTATTATTATTGTCCTAATTAATAATAATACTCGGCTAGGGACATTTAAGAATATGATACGATCATTATATAATCTCATGTTCAAGTCACATACTTGCAACTATATAATTTGTATCAAGATTCTAAGGACATTTATTATACTTTATTTATTTCGCAGTAAATAAAGCCAATAATAAACATATATATATCGAATATATAAAATCACTCAAACATAAATATAATGTATTACATTGCCTCTAGGGCACCAATACTAACAATCTCCCACTTGCACTAGAGCCAATCACCCATGTATCGAATACCCATGCTACTAGTGTGACATTCATGCTTCTGCTGCGACAGAGCCTTAGTCAGCGGGTCTGCAATATTATCATCAGTATGCACTTTACATATGTGAATATCCCCTCTATCATTTATTTCTCGAATAAGGTGATATCTCCGAAGTATATGCTTTGTTCTGCTATGAGCTCTCGGCTCCTTGGCCTGTGCTATAGCTCCATTATTATCGCAGTAAAGATCTATGGGATCTGCGATCGATGGAACGACACCAAGGTCTGTAATGAACTTCCGTAACCATACAGCTTCCTTGGCTGCCTCACATGCAGCAATATACTCGGATTCCATTGTAGAATCAGCTACTGTCTCTTGCTTCGAACTTTTCCAGCTTACAGCACCTCCATTTAGGCAAAACACAAATCCAGACTGAGACACAGAGTCATCTCTGTCAGTCTGAAAACTAGCATCCGTGTAACCCTTTACCGTTAGCTTCTCTTCTCCTCCATACACCAAGAATGAATCTTTAGTCCTTTTCAAGTACTTAAGAATATTCTTGACCGCCGTCCAGTGACCTTCACCTGGATTAGACTGGTATCTGCTCGTCATGCTCAAAGCATACGAGACATCCGGACGAGTACATATCATTGCATACATGATAGATCCAATTGCTGAAGCATATGGTATCTTACTCATGCGGTCTTTATCATCCAATGATTTAGGACCATTCTCTTTTGAGATCGTTATCCCATGAGATACAGGGACATATCCCCTTTTTGCATCTTGCATTCCAAAACGATGCAAAATTTTGTCAATATATGTACTCTGGCTTAAGCCGATTAATCTTCTTGATCTATCTCTATAGATCCTGATCCCTAATATATAGGTAGCCTCGCCCAAGTCTTTCATAGAGAAACTTTGTCCTAACCAAGTCTTTACAGCCTGTAGAAAAGGAATGTCATTCCCTATTATTAATATATCATCGACATATAATACTAGGAATGCCACATGGCTCCCACTAAACTTTTTGTAAACACATGGTTCATCCATGTTCTGAATAAAGCCAAAACCTTTGACTATTTCATCAAACCGGATGTTCCATCTCCGAGAGGACTGCTTCAATCCATAAATGGATCTACGCAGCTTACATACTTTTCCAGCATCCTTTGGATTTCTAAAACCTTCAGGTTGTGTCATGTACACATCCTCTTCAAGGCTTCCGTTAAGGAAGGCTGTTTTGACATCCATCTGCCAAATTTCGTAATCATAGTAAGCCGCTATTGCAAGCATAATTCTGATGGATTTTATCATTGCTACTGGTGAGAAGGTTTCATCATAGTCAATACCATGAATTTGTTTGAAACCTTTTGCAACCAGTCGAGCTTTATAGGTCTGTATATTACCTTCCATGTCGATTTTCTTCTTGAAAATCCATTTGCACTCGATAGGTTTTACCCCTTCAGGTGGATCAACCAAAGTCCATACTTGGTTTTCATACATGGAATCCATTTCAGAATTCATGGCTTCTTGCCATCTCTTAGAGTCTGGTGAGTTCATAGCATCTTGATAGGTGAGAGGCTCATCTTGATCTATGAGCATCACATCGCCATTTTCAATTAGGAGAAATCCATAATTTCTTCTTGAATCATAGCGAATCCTACTAGATCTACGAACAACCTCTGTTTCTTGAGCAGTGTTATCTTGTATATCTTGCTCATGCTCCTGCTCAGGTTCAATGTTATCAAGTGGTTCTCGATCTTCATCGAGATCTATTTTCCTCCCACTGTCTTTTCTAGAGACTAACTCTCTTTCTAAGAATACAGCAGTCCGAGCAACAACTACTTTGTTCTCTGAAGGATTATAGAAAGAATAACCCTTTGTTTCACTTGGGTATCCCACAAAGATACATTTTTCAGATTTCGGTCCAAGCTTGTCTGACATTAGGCGTTTCACAAACGCTTCACATCCCCATACTTTCATAAAGGACATGCTTTGACGTTTTTCTGTCCATATCTCATATGGAGTTTGTTGAACCGTTTTAGTAGGAACACAGTTTAATGTATATGCAGCCGTTTCTAGGGCATAACCCCAGAAACTAATTGGAAGATCTGCTTGACTCATCATTGATCGCACCATGTCCAACAAGGTGCGATTCCTCCTTTCAGAAACCCCATTCCATTGTGGTGTTCCAGGAGGAGTGAGTTGTGATACAATACCACACTCCCTCAAATAGTTCTTAAACTCATGGCTTAAGTATTCACCTCCTCGATCAGATCTTAGAGTTTTTATGCTTTCGCCAGTTTGCTTTTCTGCTTCTGCCTTATACTCTTTGAACTTTTCAAATGCTTCGGATTTGTTCTTCAAAAGATACACATATCCGTATCTACTGAAATCATCAGTAAACGTAATGAAGTAGAAATAGCCACCCCTTGCCATCGACCTCATAGGACCACATACATCGCTATGTATTAGTTCTAGTCGTACGGTGGCCCTCTTACCCTGTCCGGTAAAAGGAGCTTTAGTCATCTTGCCTAGTAAACAAGCCTCGCATTCATCATATGATTCAAAATCAAACTGATCCAAGAAACCATCTTGATGTAACTTGGAAATGCGTTTCTCGTTTATATGGCCTAGACGACAGTGCCAAAGGTATGTTTGATTTGAGTCATTAGTTTTAAGTCGTTTGTTATTTATATTCAAGATAGGAGTATCTAAACTAAGAACATACAAACCGTTAAATAACTGTGCAACACCATAGGTAATTTCATTCAAACCAAAAGAGCAACCATTGTCTTTAAAGGTAAAAGAAAAACCTTTCTTGTCCAAACAAGAAACAGAAATAATGTTTCTACAAATAGAAGGCACATACAAACAGTTTTCAAGTTCTAATATAAGCCCAGTGGGCAATGATAAATGGTAACTCCCTACAGCCAAAGCAGCAACCTTTGCTCCGTTGCCAACTCGTAGGTCTACCTCTCCCTTAGCCAGTGTCCTACTCCTTTGCAGTTCCTGCACATTTATACAAATGTGAGAACCACATCCGGTATCCAATACCCAAGATGTAGAAGTAGACAAATTGACTTCTATAACATAAATACCTGAAGTAGAAGTCTGGCCAGCAGCCTTCTTCTTCTTTAGTTCTTCCAAATAGGCATGACAGTTTCTCCTCCAGTGTCCCGGTTTACCACAGTGGTGACAATCACCCTTTTCGACACCTCCTTTAGGCTTAATAGCCTTCTTGGGAGCAGAATTAGGATTGGCAACAGATTTGGATGCAATCCTCTTCTTATTGCCTTTCCACTTTCTTTTCCCTTTGGCTCCCCCTTTGTTCACCATCAGCATGGGAGCAGGGGATTCCTTCTGAATGTTGGTTTCAGCAGTTCTTAACATGCCCAACAATTCAGTGGGTGTCTTATCTATCTCATTCATGTTGTAGTTCATAACGAATTGAGAAAAGTTCTTGTTAAGTGATTGTAAGATCAAATCTATTTGAGCCTCCGGACCAATCGGGAAGCCCAAGGTACTTAGTTGTTCAATGTACCCAATCATCTTAAGAACGTGTGGTCCAACCGGGTCTCGCTCTCCCTGTTTACAAGCATACAAAGCCTTGCTCGTATCATATCTCTCCTGGCGAGCTTGTCCCTCAAACATGCTTTTGAGGTGCTCGATTATTTCATAAGCATTCATCAATTCATGTTGCTTTTGAATCTCCGGAGCCATGCATGCAAGCATTAGGCATGACACATCAGTTGAGTCATCCAAATGCTTCTGATAAGCATTTTGCTCGGCACGTGTGGATCCAGTAGGAGGAGGATTTGGGTGAGGAACTTCAATGGCATACAGCTTTCGCTCCTGCCTGAGGACAATCCTCAAGTTCCTAAACCAATCTAGGAAGTTTGTCCCTGTCAGCTTTTCCTTTTCTAGGACTGATCGTATCGAAAAGTGATTTGTGTTGTTTGCCATTTATTATCTACAATTTTGTAAAAGCGCATAAAATGAGTTAGTTTGCAATTTTCGTATGTTTCATAAAACCAATTATGTTCAAGTTGATTTATAGCATATTCGTAATATACCTCCCACTATTTTTATCAAATTAATAGCCCTTACTATCAATTCGGAAAATGGTTCCCATAAAACATTTCCTAGTGAGCCAAGATCCATATTTCATCATATTTTAAGTCAGCTTTGGCTTTCCTCTTAAATATGATTATTTAGGTAGACCGTTATGTCAATTATATCGTATATAACTCTTGGATAGCTTAGTGAACAACATATTGCTCCGATCTATCTAATAGATTTCACTAAACTCTATGCTTATAAGTTCATAATCCTATTATGACGACTTATTTAAGTTGGACCCAATAATAACAATTTAAGTAAGCTTGTTTACTTAATCACATCTCACCACGATAAAAGAGAAGCCCTTGCTTTGGCAAATCCACTCCTCAATGATCTAGGATTTAATGAGTGTTATTTATTGGAAAGCATCTGTTTAACTTAATATTTCTTAAGGGATTTTTAGAAAAATTAACGATCTTGATCGTCTGTTTAAATCTTAAATCGTTACAGATTTTATCTTGTTTAAACATGGCATATGTGTCGTATCTAATACATACATTCTAAAATATCCATACATCCATGCATCCATACATATATCTAATATATCCATGCATCATATGTAAAGTGCAGATACGCAAAATTAAACGTGCAATGGTTATGGCCCGATCCTATGCGATCTTTTCGAGCTTATGAAAAGATCAAGGTCAATCTATGGTTGTAATAACTAATTATTACAAAATTCTTCATTGCTTCCAAGCCTCCATTGATTGCCTCCAAGCTCGTTTTGAAATACATTACAAAAGAACTCGAGTTGCATTCGAGATAAATAATTACAAGAATAACGACATGCAAGTCGTATTTAATTATTACAGACCATAAATAAAATTACAACATTTATTCTACGGGTCTTTAGGCCATAACCAATGCACCATGCTCATATAACAATTATAGACATCACATTAATCATGATCACATCGATTAATATTTAACTCCACAATTTAAATACCTAATTATTTAAAAGGGAATTAAAGTTCAATTTTAATAATTAAAAATCGAATTTAAAAATTAAAATTAATCAAAATCGCATTTAATAATAATATTAAATTCGAAATTTAAATATTCAATTATTAAAAGCATTAATTAAAATAAAATTCGAATTAATAATAATTTTCAAATTCATAATTTAAATATATTACAAAATTCGAAATTAAATTAATTAATAAAATTTTGAATTAATAATAATATATAAATTCATAATTTAAATATTCAATTATTAAAACTTTAATCATTAAAGGCATTAGGAATATAATGATTAAAACCAATAACTATTTCTTTTTAAAGTGAAAGCAAAAGTAAAAAGAAAAGTTATTATTTAAAAACAAAACTAATCATTCAGCAAAGAACGTCCAGATCTGTCTGTCATAACACTGTTACGCATGTCAAATACACGCAACACCTGCTACCTGCTACTGATGCGCATTTCACGAATGCGCAATACCTGTTCAATAACTACGACACGCATCAAGAGAATGCGCAACAGGCCAATTTTACCAGATTTTTCCAGAAATTTGCAGAAACTCCAGAAACTTTGCAGACTTGTTCTGATCAGTTTTAATCAGTCCTAAAATTATTCTAATGATGTGTTTAACATATCTAACATATAGTACATCACCCAAAACATGTTATAACAATTTACAACATCATACAAACAATTATAACAATTTATAAATAATCTTTTGTATGCTAAAATGAAGCATGGCATAATTCATAAATTCATGTATGTTTCATTTTCAAGAACACAATACCAAATCATCCTTTTATACATGAAGCTCTGATACCATTGTTGGAATTCGGGCATAATAACGCAGCGGATAATACGTAAATAACAATTAAAAACGAATTCCAAAGCCCGGATCCATGTATAAAATTGATGATCATGGTATAAATACTCAAGAACAAGATAGTACCTTGTTAAGCTTTCCAATGGATGACAAATGGAGATCCTAGCTTGTTGATCTTGAGAGCAAAAACCTTGTTGATCTTGAGAGCTAGAAGTGTAACTCCTCCACCGGTATCCACACTTGAATGCTTGCTTGAATCGTCGAACGATTACGCCACGGAAATTGGTACTAGCCAAAATAAATAAACCGGATGTGTTCTTGACTTGAGCTTGATTTCTCTCCCTTGTGTATGAACTGAAATTTCAGTTGTGTTCCCACTTGTGTATGAACTGAAATTTCAGTTGTGTTCCCACCCAAATGGCTTGCCAACTCTTGGCTTATAAAGAGAAATAAAGTAAAATAAAGCCTTAAACAATTAGGCCATTTTATTTAAACAAATCTTATTTATTTAAATAAATTAATTAAGTCATACTTAATTAATCAAATAAGTCAAGAAAATACATCTTCAAATTTTATCTTCAACTAATCAAGTCTCACTTAATTAATTTTATAAAATTCGAATTATTATTTATTATTAATTTAAAATCATAATTTAAATTATTATTAATTTAAATTCATGAAATAAATTAATTTCCCTTTTAAACATTCTTTGTGTGTGACCCTGTAGGTTATTATTTCATTGGCAATAATTTTATTCTCTAATAAAATTATAAACAATAAGCGGCGTCTAGTAACACATTATTGTTACCCAATAAAACAATAATTAAATCAACGATTCAATCAACCTTTTATGACTAATGTTCCATGTAATATAATCCCTTTAAATCATGATATTATAGATTAAACTCGAGGCATGTAATGTGTCATCCTCTTCATAATTTAATCTTCATTTTCTTGATCGATGAGTAGACTATTTAATCAAATCAACATTTGAGCATGGCCATGCATTTCATAGTCTCACTCAAACAAGAGGCCGATAATATCACTCCTTTATCAGGAGATTTAAATCCCATCTAGATCGTTCATATTTCTCACATGATTCATAATATATCCGATATTCACCTTTATCATTATCCGGCTAAAGATAACTTTTGACGAATTCAAAATATATTAATTCTCATGTAGAATTATAACGACTTCAGGTCTAAGGATCATTACACCATTATCACTGTGAGAATACATATGACACATTTATTATTTACCATGATGTATCTCACTGTGGGTCTGTCCAGTACCCTGTACTCGTACAGTTACCTATGCATTGCTTTTAGTATCTTCATACTTATGACCAATGAGATGTGGTCATCAGTCAATTATCATACTAGCCTCAGTGTATTATTATTGTCCTAATTAATAATAATACTCGGCTAGGGACATTTAAGAATATGATACGATCATTATATAATCTCATGTTCAAGTCACATACTTGCAACTATATAATTTGTATCAAGATTCTAAGGACATTTATTATACTTTATTTATTTCGCAGTAAATAAAGCCAATAATAAACATATATATATCGAATATATAAAATCACTCAAACATAAATATAATGTATTACATTGCCTCTAGGGCACCAATACTAACACATCAATTGATGTCTTACTTGAACGAGTCTGGTTTAACAAATCGTACACAAAATCTAAATCAGATTTTATTAAAAACACTATTCCTAAGCAAGGCTTGGAATGCATTCTCCAGAAGTTGATAAAATTAGGGGACATAGTTATGCAGTGGAATCCATACGGTGGACGTATGGATGAGATTTCAGAGTATGCAGTTCCATTGCCCCAAAGATCTGGTTATTTATTCAAGATCCAACATATTTTATACTGGAACCAAAGTAGAGAGAGTCATGCAGAGCATTATATGAACGAGTCGCGACAATTTTACGATTTCATGGCTCCATACGTGACCAGCTCTCCGAGGGAAGCATTTCTGAACTACAGAGATCTTGACATTGGTCAGAATCCAATCTGCAATGCAAGCTATGCACAAGCAAAAGCTTATGGCGTAAAATATTTCAAGATAAATAATTTTGACAGATTAGTGAAGATAAAAACTAGAGTTGATCCTACGAATTTCTTTAGAAATGAACAAAGTATTCCTACTCTACCTACTCAGTAGGAGTAGCACTTGGATCGGTATACAAATTCATAGTCTCACTGCTTTTTTATTGCTCTATACAAATACTTAATTACAACGAAATTCTGATATTTGATATTCGATATTTTGTTACACTTGCAATGCACATTATCATCACATTTATGCATATGATTTACTATTCTAAAAGTCAGGGATTAATCAAAATTGCTCGCCGATAGATCTCTCCTTGTCATTTAGCATCAAGTTTGTTATTGATTTCATTTTCAGGCATGCATTAATTCAAATTCAGACATACACACAGTGTGTTGTAAAAAGCGGGAATCGGACTTAATAGGTGGAGGTACTGTCCAGGGATTAATCGGATAATCGAGAATTAATCAGAATGATTAATCGGAACTAATTTAATATTATTTTTAAATATAATTATTATTAATATATTTAATATATTTAATATATTTAATTATTTTGATTATACATGAATAATTATCATACATTTATATAAATATATTTAAAATATACAGCATTATTAAAGTAAATATAAATTTTAAGATCTAATTTGTGAATTGGGGTCAATATGAGAGAAAAAATTGATAAAATTCATGATTTAACCGTTTACAATATTAATTTCGTATATGGGAATAGGGCTGATCATTCGGTCGGTTCGGTTAAAAACCGAACCGAATAAGAAAAATTGAATAACCGAATTATAAATTCTGTAGAATCGAACCGAACCGAATTACCTACCAAAACCGAACCGAACCGAAATAAATTGGATCGGTTTATTTGGTTCGATTTACCCTATAACCGAAATTTTAAAATTACCTATTTGCACCACACCACTGCAATTAAATCCGGCGAAACTAATAAAATCCGGCGAGAATCAAAATGCCCAGAAAAGTCGAACAAAAACATATGCTACCATACTTACACCGATCTATACATTCATACAATTAAAACGTTAAAATAGTCATCTATAACAAATTCTGGTCAAATCTATAATTTTCTGGCGAATTCAAACAACCCAGAAACTCAAAATATGTACGTGAATAACTTTAATAAAGAGAGAGAGAAAGGGGTTTTGGTAACAATCCCACCAAATATAAATCGAAACAAGAGAATGAAATTTTCTACAAACAAGACAACACCTACCTAAAGACTTAACATCACCAATCTGATTGAAAATAATGAGCAGAAGAGAGTCAGGTAAGTCCTCAAAATGGACATGATAGTGAAAATGAAGAACTGGGTTTTGTAGATTGGCTGAGGTTTTGGGCTTCTAAACGACTTTTCCATTCAACTAAGTAAGTTTAGTATTATCAACTTTGGCTGATTAGTATTAATATATATGAAAGAATAATAAATATAATAAAAAAATATATGTATATATAATTCGGTTAATTCGGTTTTTAACCGAACCGATATTCTGACAACCGAACCAAACCGATTTATTTTCGGTTTAAATCAAATAACCGAAATAACAGAAATTTTCAGAAAAATATAATCCAAACCGAACCGAAATTTTTCGGTTCGGTTCGGTTTTTCGGTTTCGGTTCGGTTTTGCTCAGCCCTATATGGGAATAATATTTTTCTTAAAATTTATTCAATTTTATACTTTTTGAATTTTGATTTTTTTTTTAATTTTTCTAAAAAAAATTCAATTTTTTACCAATAAGGCTGATTTTTGACCGATTAATCCGATTTTTGACCAATTAATCCCGATTTTGGCCGACTTTTGAGCGATTTTTCGAAAAACAATTTTTTAGCCGATTTTTATAAAATCAGTACGGTGACATACCGAACAGCGATTAATCGGCGATTAATCCCGATTAATCGCAATAGAGCATACACATGCACATGTGCACAATGACGAGTCTGTAGGTGCCAGCTATATAGAAAATCCAAGAGATGGGATAGGGGCATAGGTAATATACAGTGGGCTGTGGCACTGAGATGATAGTACAGGAGTATAGTGAAAGATAGAAGAGGAAGGACGAAATATATATGATGCCGAGGACAGAATGTGGAATTGAATCATTTTAGTCTATCTTGTTTACTTGCATTTCTTCCAAATCCCAAAGTGAATGTCCCTACCTATAAAGTATAACCCCCGAGTCCATATTGCCATTGGAAATGCGATGCGGACTCAAAAACTCTTTTGCTAGAAATTCCCCTCTACCGGCCATGAAGGATGCTCGTCTTGCTGTTAAGCAAGCTATTAGCCTTCTTCAGGACAACTATCCAGAGTTTGTGGCAAGAAATGTAAGATTTTTTCATATCTATTTGTTCCTAAATTATGGTTCTTTGATCTGACTATCGTGGAGTTCCTAACGAAATTTTTTTAATATTTTCGGTGCAGATATGCATCAATGTGCCTTTCTGGTACTATGTCTACTGTCACAGGGGTGGATTTTCGAACCTGAATTCTCGCCCTTGTGCGGCTTGCCCTTGTAGCCCAACTTCAAGAACAGTCAGCCTTCCAGAGAGGTTGTCTCCAAGCAACCCGTTAAAACCTTGCACAGCGGAACACTTAACCAAAAACACAACACAGGAACCAAGTGTGTGCAGGTGTGTCTAATTACCAAGCAAATTTAAACACACACACAATTTAAAGGCACCAAGCCCAACCTTTATATTAATCACAATATAAGGATACAACCCAGATTTATGCTTACAGACTTTGCCTACTGCCTAGCATAAAAATACAAGTGCAGAATACAATATGAACTTGTACAAAACCAACTTGAGAATACATATAAAATGTATATCTCTATATATAAGCCAAGACCCATGCTCAGCACCCAACTACTTGACAGTTACCAGTAGTTACCAATATTTGAAATGTCTTCAACTGCATTTCCTACCATCCCTTGAGCCACAACTGCAAGGTAGTTATCTCACCCACTTATTTTTGCATTTTCCCCAGCAATACACATAATATATATCACATATATATGTCACCAACATGTGCCCACGTTTTTGACTTTGCCTTAGTCATATTGGACTCCTAGCTCAGCTTCCAGCCTTGTGTTGCCCACATAAAACCACCCAGCAGGCCAACAAACTTAGCCAACCATGTTTCAACCAATCTGGCACCGCTGCCCAAACGGTCACCCATGCCGCCAACGTCAACCCATGAAACCGCCCGCACCAACCAATCGAGCCAACCCGGCACCAAATATGTTTTCCAGCCAAAGAGTCTTACAAACCCTCCCACACTTTGAGTTTGATGTCCTCATCAAAACATCAACAATTCTGAGAAACCATTTCTCCAAGTAGCAAACCAACACCTCAAAACCAAGGCTGCAATTCCGTCTGCGGTATGCCACTGCCCCAAAACCAACTACCATAAGCTGATCAAGTAAACCTCCATAAACTAGCCCCCATTGTCACCATAACCTGATGACTCTGTGTAGACGCCCAGTCGTCCACACACCAATTCCAATCTAACTTAAGTTCCAGCAGCGCCCCCAACCTTTGGAGACATTGAGTTAGGCCCAACCAGAAAACCATCAAGCTCACAACTATGACCAGAAGAGTCGCTAGCCTTTGGCTCGATTCCACAAACCACACTGCCAACAACCACCTATAGAGCCCCCAACTTTCTGACTTTCTTCTTCCCCTTATCAACTTGCATAGGAACAGCCTTAACAAAACATGGACATGCCTCATCCATGATCATAATCCCACCATAACGCACCATAACAGTACTACTAGTCATGATAAAGAAATCCATTCCTAGGATGCAATCAAAATCATCTAAGGCAACAACATGAAAAGTAAAGTTACCTTGCCATTCACCCATTTTCAAGTCCACACTTGAATAACCCCGAATTTTCTGCACCTCAGCATTAGCCATCTTAATCTGACTCGAACATGATTCCAACTTCAGTCCAAGTTCATCAGCACATTTACCCCCAATGAAACTATTAGTAGCACCCGTGTCCACCATAGCCATCATTATTTTCCCATTCACTAAGGCCTTGACATACATTAACCCATCACCCTCAACAGATTTTTCAGTCCTTAGTGTAACCAAACGCATAGGATTCGCCCTTGCAAAACCCATTTCATTTTCCTCATTATCTCCATCCTTCTCTTCTTCAACAGAAAGAGCATTCAGTCTCTCTTTCTTGGGACATTGTCTTGCAAAATGCAGCCCTCCACATATGAAACAACCTTTGTCACCAACACCTTGAGACTGCTTATCACCCTTGGCATCACCAGTACCATTTTTCCCATTGTTCTTCTTGTTCCTACCCTCATCCTTGTGATTCTTTCCACCGTTTTTGCCCTTCTCAGTTTCAGAACCAGCATGCTTGTAATCAACCAAACCATCAGCAGCAGCCACGGCAGTCGGCAAGTCCTTCACAGCCTGCCTCCTCAATTCTGCCTATGCCCAAGGTTTGAGTCCAGCCAAGAAATTGAACAACTTATCCTCATCCGACATGTTCTTTATATCCAACAACAAAGAACTAAATTCTTTCACATAATCTCGAATAGTTCCCATTTGTTTGAGATTTATTAAACTTTCTCTAGCAAGCCAAGAAGCATTAAGAGGTAGAAATTGCTCCTTAAGTTCCTTCTTCAATGCCTCAAATGTGGTTATTGCCGGCCTGTCCACACTCGCATCACCATCAGTACGAGTTCGCCACCACAATTTCGCATCGCCAACCAAATACATACTCGTGATTGGAACTTGCTCCCTTTCATCAATATGAGCAGCCTTAAAATATTGCTCCATATCCCACAAGAAATTTTCCAGATCCTTTGCAACCCTTGCGCCACCATATGACTTCGGTTCTGGAATTTTCACATTCAAATGGCCCTCCCTGGAACCACCTGCTAAACTACTCGCCACAGCCCCCTTCATGATTGCAATTTCATTACCCATCGTTCGCAACTGATCCCCAATATTCTCAGATGAAGTAGCCATTGTTGCAAACAAATCAGTGAATTTGCCATCACTTGTAGCCATGAACGCAGCAACCATTCCTTTGAATTCGTTCAAGTCATCCCTCAAAACTTGAATCTGATTTGCCAAACAAATCTCATCAGTTGACAAAGGCGTGCCCACGAATTCCTCAAGCCTTGCCAACCTTTCACCAGTAGAATTTCCTCCAACCATGATTCCGTCAAACCAACGAACTTACAACGGAGCTCTGATACCAGTTGTCACATGGGTGGATTTCGGAACCTGAATTCTCGCCCTTGTGCGGCCTGCCCTTATAGCCCAACTTCAAGAACAGTCAGCCTTGCAGAGAGGTTGTCTCCAAGCAACCCGTTAAAACCTTGCACAGCGGAACACTTAACCAAAAACACAACATAGGAACCAAGTGTGTGCAGGTGTGTCTAATTACCAAGCAAATTTAAACACACACACAATTTACAGGCACCAAGCCCAACCTTTATATTATTCACAATATAAGGATACAACCCAGATTTATGCTTACAGACTTTGCCTACTGTCTAGCATAAAAATACAAGTGCAGAATACAATATGAACTTGTACAAAACCAACTTGAGAATACATATAAAATGTCTATCTCTATATATAAGCCAAGACCCATGCTCAGCACCCAACTACTTGGCAGTTACCAGTAGTTACCAATATTTGAAATGTCTTCAACTGCATTTCCCACCATCCCTTGAGCCACAACTGCAAGGTAGTTATCTCACCCACTTATTTTTGCATTTTCCCCAGCAATACACATAATATATATCACATATATATGTCACCAACATGTGCCCACGTTTTTGACTTTGCCCTTAGTCATATTGGACTTCTAGCTCAGCTTCCAGCCTTGTGTTGCCCACATAAAACCACCCAGCAAGCCAACAAACTTAGCCAACCATGTTTCAACCAATCTGGCACCGCTGCCCAAACGGTCACCCATGCTGCCAACGTCAACCCATGAAACCGCCCGCACCAACCAATCGAGCCAACCCGGCACCAAATATGTTTTCTAGCCAAAGAGTCTTACACCTACCATGCTGTCTTTTCTACCAAGCTAACCCAAAGAACCAAGAGCAAAGAAGTTTTTGCACGCCCTGCCAAAGTCATTGAAACCTTGATCAAGTATGTGATCTGCTACACTCTCAAAATCATAGGACATTTGTCTTGTTATATGTTTTAATACTGGAGCCTCATTTAGAGAATTCAAGTTCCTTTACACAGTTCCAGAACATTTTATTTTTTACATGTTTTTAAGTTGGAGTCTCATTTAGAATTCTAGTCTCATATAGCATGACTCAAGATGACATTGCTTATTCGAAATAGATTTAACATTGAAATCTTTTTTAGAGTAGACAAATCAGTCCTATTCAAATTGAAAATTAATTTAAATCTTGGTCAGGTACATTCCTATTGAGGAAATTCCCATCCAGTACGGTGGACTCAAGAGAGAAAGTGACTACGAGTTTTCTGCTGGAGATGGTGTTGCTTTAGAGCTTATCATTAAGGCATCACCAACCGCAACCATTGAAATACCTGCACCAGAGGTACTAACAAAGATTTCCCCTTAATACGATCTTTTTAATTTGTAGTCTGTTCAAATTTGCTTAAGTAATATTTCATTTGATGATGATCAGAGACTGGAACTACATTCATTTGGGACATCACGGTTTTGGGCTGGGAGGTGAACTACAAGGAGGAATTCATCCCAACAGATGAAGGCTCATACACCATCATTGTTCAAAAGCAGAAGAAACTCGGTGCAGTTGTAGGACCTTTTCGCAACACTTACAGGACCAATGAACCAGGGAAGATTGTGCTTACTATTGAGAACTGCTCCAGCAAGAAGAAGAAGGTGTTTTACAGACACAAGGTCAAGAAGTGTGCTTTTTAGTAAACATATCGTAACTAAGTTATGTATACTTGTTCATTTGAGAGAAGAAAGCGGATATAATATGGAGAACTTTTTTATTTGTCATCATACATTTGATGTTTGATTGATTTAGGAAAATTCATTACTTCTTTGGCAATTGTGTAGATTGATTATTTGATTGGGGGTGGTGTGTGCATTCTTGTAAGCCTTTCAGGATCAAGTTCATTTATGAAAACTTTGTTACTATAATTGATTGATTTCTTGCTTTTGCCTTCTATTACATACAATTCATTGTTCTCATTCTTATTTCTGATTTGTTCGTGCTCTCGTAGATTATATTTTACATTTTCTAACCAGTTTATATTGCTGCATGAAAAATCAATAAAACCAATCCGACAAGAAGTTAATATATAATGAGTAAAAAGCATTTCGCGTACTTGAACTTTCCCGAAATCTGCACTTGGAATACCGAACTTCAAAAACTCCTACTTGTAATAGGGTGTTGGCCCCTGACAAGGTCGTCGCGTGCCTATCCACGTACACTAGCAAGTAGAAACTAGGAGACTTATTGAATGTGCTAAATGATTAGAATGACATGAATATGTGCAAGGTAATTTGGTCTATATGCTTTGAATACAAGTAGGTGCGTTAGAGAGACTGTTACTTTAGGATTGATTATGCTTTGTCACACCAAGTGAGTTTTGAGCTTATAATGCATATCTTTTGCATGATTATTCGTTTGCTTGAGTGTACACTTGTCGTTTGCATTGCTAGCACTTGCTTGACGTCTTTCTTGAGATGCATGACATTAATTGATGATAAGATGATAAAGGCAATTAGGATAACCTCATATTTCCATATTTCCAAACCATTTATACATGATCCATTAGTTAACCCTTTTGAGCTTAATCTTATTCTTTCGGTGACACACCACGTTACTTGCCTATATCCTTTTCTTGTATTGGCCTTACAGTAATTTTTTATCCTAAAATTGTCAAAGGCTAGTATTGTTTGTAAGGGAGTAATAAGGTGTGCAAAAAAGGGGGTTTTTATTGATGATCATAATTTTTGGGGAATATTTGGGGTTTGGTTATTAGCTTGTTAGTCGAAGTTTGAAATCTTTTGGATCATTGTTCTTGTTATTATTTAGCTCTCTTGAAAAAAGAAAAGAAAAAAGAAACAGGAAAAATAAATATGAGAGCATACTTTTCTTTTGTGATCCTACTTTGATTCGACTAGATAAGGTGTTTATTGGAAAATAATAAAAGTTCAAGTGTGGGGAAGTATTTATTGGTTTTAATAAGTATGAGAGTTGGTTTAATTTCATTGTCGGGTACTAGCTTTTGACTTAACCTTCTTTGGCTTTCTTGACATACCTTGTCCCTAGCCCCGTTACAACCTGAACAAAGACCTTTTGATTGTCATCGATGATGTATGTTGCGTTAAAGGTTAGATTGATACCAAGGACGAAGCATGTTTATGATATTGTTGGAGTTGAGTGAAACACTTACCCTTTGTTTTGAGTGAATATATTTGTTTTGTGAGTGAACGGTGAGTTTTTGCTTTTGGCATAGGAGATCCCAGATTTTGTCTCAAAGATGTGCTCTTGTGTGCTTAGCATGTTTACCAATCTATTCTTACATTTGACATGAATTTCTATGATCTTATGCATCTTCTTTGAGTAGACTATGTGGATACTTGCACTTTAGACACCAAGGCATTGCATTTTCATTTTGATTCTTAAGTTGATGTGACATGAGAGGACGGGTGTGTGTGGTGTTGTGTTGATGTGTGATCTTTTGCATGAGCTAGATGAATTTTGTGGGTATATTCACTGTAAACCCTCACGAGACCTTACTCGTCCACTACGGCTACCTAGGGGTTTAAAGGGCTTGTTGCATATGCCAAATGCAACCGTGATCACCTACGGAGGTGGTACTAATTAGTTAGTAATAGTTATTATGTTAGTTTGCACGAGGACACGCAAAGTGCTAAGTGTGGGGATATTTGATAGAGTGTATTATATATATACTTTATAGGATTTTGTTCCCACATTTACGGTGCTTTTGTGAATAATCGTGTGGATTTAATTAGTTTTTGATGAGTTTGTCGCAGGAAATAAAGAATTGCCAAGTTGGAAGGAGTTTAATGATTTTTAATGATTTTACGGTGTTTTTAGCTCAAAAGAATTATTTTGTGAACTTCCGAGAAGAAATGATTAAATTGCGGTTCGTTTGCTAGAGTTTTTGGAGTAGGATTTTGAGCTCAACAAAATTGTCTAAGCGCAACAGTGCTGGTAGCAGCGCAGCAGCGCCAAGGCTGCTCTATTTCAAGGCGTTTTTAACAGAAGAAAAAAACTCAGCAGATTGTTTCAGGCGCTACTGCGCAAGAACGAGTGCAGCAGCGCAAGGCTGCTACTGTCCAGGATGCGCGTCACACAGGAAATGAACAGAAACTCCAAGGTGCAATAGCGCGAGAAGGAGGCGTAATAGCGTGCTTATGAGTCTGGCGGATAGAATTGGTAGAGCGCTGTAGCGTGCGGTTTTATACTAGGAGCAAGCGCTGCAGCGCTTGTGCGGGATTTTGAGCAGAATTTTTATATTCCAACTTGTATTCTGATTTTTATTAATAGTTGGGCTTATTATTATTTAAGGCAACTATTATAGTCTTGTAGCACTATATAAACACATCTAGGGTATTATTTAGGGGATCGAAAATTTATTGTACACACTACAATTTTGTAAACATCTTTTGGGAGATTTTTGGAGAACTTTTATTTTCTTTGAAGATTAAAGGTTTTTTCTCTATTCTTACAATTATGTGTTCATCTTATAATTCTTGTTTTGTTAATTTAATTATGAGTGAGTAGATTATTAATCTAGGGTTAAGTTGAACCCTAGTTATGTTTGATGTGTGAATTTCCAATTCCCCCAAATTGATTGTTTAATTGCTCTTGCTAAAAAACTTCCATAATGCCTTCAATGAAATCTGAGAAAATTGCCATCATACATCGCTGAAAGGTGGGAGGAGCACAACATAGACCAAACGGCATTCGGCGGTATGCAAATGTACCATAGGGACATGTAAAAGTTGTCTTTTCTTGATCATTCGGATGGATAGGAATCTGGAAAAAACCTGAATATCCATCTAAGAAGCAGAAATAATAATGTTTCGCCAACCGTTCAAGCATTTGATCAATAAAAGGGAGAGGAAAATGATCTTTCCTTGTGGCTTTATTCAATTTCCGATAATCAATGCACATTCGCCACCCTGTAACAGTTCTAGTAGAGATCGACTCACCCTTATCATTCTTCACCACGGTCATTCCTCCTTTCTTTGGCACTACATGTACCGAACTAACCCACTTGCTGTCAGAGATAGTGTAAATTATACATGCATCAAGAAGTTTTAAAACCTCCTTTTTGACTACCTCCATCATATTAGGATTGAGTCTCCGTTGAGGCTCAGTAGAAGAAGCTTGCTCATCTTCCAGAATAATTTTATGCATGCAGAATGATGGATTAATGCCCTTAATATCATCAATGGAATACCCAATAACATTTTTATATTTTCTCAAGATCGTGAGCAATTGCTCAATTTGAATGTCATCAAGCTCAGAACTAACAATGATAAGATATGTTTCATTGGGGCCCATAAACACGTATTTCAAAGATGCAGGTAGGGGTTTCAGTTCTACCTTAGGAGGCGTGGAACTCTCCTTGACTTCCTCCTTATGTAACACATTAGAATGTCAAGTTTAATTTTATGTGTTGTATCCAAGAGCTTCTGGTAACCCTTACATTCTTCATTTTCTTCATCCATGTTACCATCAAGAACAGCTTGAAGTGGATCCTCATATGATAAAGTTTTGGCTTTCATGTCGATCACTTCTTCTAGTGCATCCACCCTGTTTACAGTCTCATCCGTAGAAGGATGTCCCATTGTACTTTGCAGCTTGCATTCCATCTTCTCTTCGCCTACTTCAAAAGAAATTCTTCCATTTTTCATGTGAATGATAGCTCCAGCTGTTGCTAAGAAAGGCCTCCCAAGAATGATAGGAATATTTGCATCTTCTTCCATTTCCATGACAACAAAATCACATGGAATACAAAACTTTCCTACCTTAAGGGGCACATCTTCAAGAATTCCAAGTGGAAATTTCACACTTCTATCTGCCAGTTGTAGAGAGATACGTGTGGGTTTCAGTTCACCCATCTCAAGTTTTTCACAAATTGATAAAGGCATCAAACTGACACTTGCTCCAAGATCACACAAAACTCTTTTGATTTCGACATCTCCTAGCTTGACAGGAATAGAGTAGCTACCTGGATCCGCTAACTTTTTTGGAAGATCATTTTGCAAGATGGCACTGCACTCTGCCGTTAATGAGATGGTAGAGCTTTCTTCAATTTTTCTCTTCCTTGACAAAATATCTTTAAGGAATTTCGCATAAGAGGGCATCTCAGTAATAGCATCCATGAATGGAATATTGATATGTAGCTTCTGCAAAATTTCAAGGAATTTACCATACTTCTTCTCTAACTTAGCTTGTGCCAACCTTTGTGGAAAAGGAACAGGTGGCACGTACGGTTTAAAAGGAACAACTTCTGATTCTTTTTTTTTTTTTTTCCCACGACCTCTGGTTCTACCGGTTTCTCAGTTGCAATCTCCTATTCACTTTCCTTAGCATTCACAACATTTTTGTTCACATTCAATTCCGACTCTTTCAATTCTTTACCACTCCTCAAAGTTACAGCATTGATATGACCCTTTGGTGGTTGCTCAGTTTGACCAGGAAGTTGGCCTGAAGGCTTATTAAGTTTGCTCAACTGTTGAGAAATTTGAGTGATCGTGTTTTCCATCAATTTGTTGTGAACCTTTATCTCATTGATACTTGAATCAAAGTTCTCATTCTTCTTCGATTGAGTAGAGATAAATCCTTTCATAAGACTTTCCAAGTGGGATTTCTGCGGCTGAGCTTGTTGAAAACCAGGAGGCTGAGAAAAATTATTCTGTGAAAATTGAGCTTGACCCTGATTGTTCCTGTAGGAAAAATTTGGATGATCTCTCCAACCTGGATTGTACGTGTTGGAATAAGGATTATACTGCGGCCTCTGATTCTGATTGTAAAGAGCATTAGCCTGTTCAACTGCCATTCCCGAAGGATTGTATTGACAAGCAAGTTTGGTGTGTCCAACAACACCACATATCTCACATAAAGCAACAGTAGATGGAGTGCTTCTGGCATCCAATTGCTCAATCTTTTTGACCATAACTAGCCTGCATAGTAGTATTCAACATGGTTAGAGCATCAACATCATACTTACCACCCTTCTTAGGATGATTTCGATCACTTTATGGATAATTATCATTAGACGCCATCTCGTCTAACAAAGCTTTCGCATCCTCAGTACTCTTCTTCATAATAGAACCACCAGAAGAAGCATCTACAAAGTTTCGAAACTCTTGTGTCAACCCATTGTAGAACGTTTTGATCAACAACCAGTCAGGAATTCCATGGTGAGGGCATTGTCTTTGAAGTAGCTTAAATTTTCTCCAAGCATCATGAAGTGACTCGTCATCATCTTGACGAAAATTAGATATTTCATTCCTAAGCTTTGAAGTCTTCTTCTGACTGAAGAATTTTAGTAGAAAAGCCTTTGCAAGACTATCCCAAGTAGTGAACGTGTTTGGTCCTTCATCCTTCAACCAATCTTTTGCTGCATCTCGAAGAGAGAATGGAAATAAGCGCAGCTTTATAGCATCATCACTAACATTAGTCAGCTTTATTGTATCACACTTTTCAAGAAAACTCTCAAGATGATCAACAGGATTTTCAGTGGACAATCCTGCGAAAGAATCATTGGAGATGAATTGGATGAACTGAGGCTTGAGTTCAAAGTGTGTAGCTATGACTGTTGGTCTGACGATACTGGAGAGTACGCCTGTAACATCTGGCATACCATGCTCCCTGAGAGCTTTAGCTGTTGTTTCACCCATAACTTCCTTGTCTTTGTTTTTCCTTCGCTTGCCTGCTTGCCTTCTTGCTGTAGCTTCAATTTCAGGATCAATAGCAATTAAATTTTTAGTACCTGAACTTCGAGTGTGCATGTAACAAGAGAACTAGAAACGATGATCAAATAACAAGGGAATAATAGCCGAAGCAACACAACTAAAATACTTAACTAAATTAACTCAAAAAGTAACTAATCTAACACTGCTTTGTCCCCGGCAGCGGCGCCAAAAATTTGACAAGGCCGTCGCGTGCCTATCAAATAATAATATCTAACAAATCCTTCTAACTATGTAGTAGGGTAAGTCAGAGTCGATCCCACAGAGACAAACGTATTAATCACCAGTTATTTCTGATTTAATTCGGTTAAGCAAGTAACACAATAAATTTTGAGAAATTATTAAACTAATTTTATGCTAAAGAGAATTGTGTTTATATTAATCAAATATTAAAAACATCCAGGAATTAAGTATCCCCACTAGCATGAATTAATGCAATCATGAATTTCCTCCCCAATTAATCAGATATATAACTCAAAAGGAAAGATGCGCCCTATAAATACCAATAACCCCTCTCGAGTATTAGTGGCTTCTCTTAAATACAATCAAACCTATTCTCATGGTATCATGTAATTTAGAGACATTAATCTCAGCACCCTAATTTCCTAACAATCCATTCTACCTATTCTCATAGAGAATTTCATGTTCTTATTGGATAAATCACAACCATCTAAATCCAACTCTCGTTGATAATTAGATATTGGTTCAAATAATACACATAATCACGTCTGATTTGTAATTGTTAATTTAAACAACTCAATAAGCAAGAGCAATTAAACAATCAATTTGGGGGAATTGGAAATTCACAAATCAAACATAACTAGGGTTCAACTTAACCCTAGATTAATAATCTACTCACTCATAATTAAATTAACAAAACAAGAATTATAAGATGAACACATAATTGTAAGAATAGAAAAAAAACCTTTAATCTTCAAAGAAAATAAAAGTTCTCCAAAAATCTCCCAAAAGATGTTTACAAAATTGTAGTGTGTACAATAAATTTTCGATCCCCTAAATAATACCCTAGATGTGTTTATAGAGTGCTACAAGACTATAATAGTTGCCTTAAATAATAATAAGCCCAACTATTAATAAAAATCAGAATACAAGTTGGAATATAAAAATTCTGCTCAAAATCCCGCACAAGCGCTGCAGCGCTTGCTCCTAGTATAAAACCGCGCGCTACAGCGCACTACCAATTCTGTCCGCCAGACTCATAAGCATGCTATTACGCCTCCTTCTCGCGCTATTGCGCCTTGGAGTTTCTGTTCATTTCCTGTGTGACGCGCATCCTGGACAGTAGCAGCCTTGCGCTGCTGCACTCGTTCTTGCGCTGTAGCGCCTGAAACAATCTGCTGAGTTTTTTTCTTCTGTTAAAAACGCATTGAAACAGAGCAGCCTTGGCGCTGCTGCGCTGCTACCAGCGCTGTTGCGCTTAGAAAATTCTGTTGAGCTCAAAATCCTACTCCAAAAACTCTAGCAAACGAACCGCAATTTAATCATTTCTTCTCGGAAGTTGACAAAATAATTCTTTTGAGCTAAAAACACCGTAAAATCATTAGAAATCATTAAAATCCTTCCAACTTGGCAATTCTTTATTTCCTGCGACAAACTCATCAAAAACTAATTAAATCCACACGATTATTCATAAAAGCACCGTAAATGTGGGAACAAAATCCTATAAAGTATATATAAAATACACTCTATCAGCCCCTTTTATCACAATTTAAAGTAAATGGTCCAAAATATCACAATCAGGAAAAATGGCCCTTTATATCACAAAAAAACGCATGTTTAAATTTTGCTTCTGCGTTTCTCATTAAATTTTTTGTTGTTAATAAATTTTGAAAACTGAAAACGCATTTTTAGATTGCGTTAATGGAAAAAACAAACACTAAACGCATTCTTTATATGCGTTTATGACTTTTCTCCTTTTCGCAAAACATGAAAATTGTGAAAAAATTATAAACGCATCCATATGTTGCGTTTCTTTGTGATATTAAAGGCCATTTTTTTGAATAGTGATATTTTGGGCTTTTTAATTTTAAATTGTGATTTAAAGGGCCATTTCTCCTTGTAATACTGCACTTTCAAACTTTTTACGAAGTGTGTACTTCCGTCAATGTTCCTCTAACGTCGTTACTTTGGCGAGGGCAGTTTGGTCCTTTCAGCTAAACAATTTTTTACCAGCTATTTAACACCATCTTCAGCCTCAAATACACCTCCATTCACCTCAAATCACCAAAACCTAATTTCATACCTCAAATCACCTCCAAACATACGTCCCATGGCTTATAGACGCACAGATGAGAAAATTGATGCAATTCTGGATCTCGCTTTCTTCTGTGATTAGATGAGCGTGATGAAGACAACCTGGTTTGGCCCAAATGCAGGTAGGAGGTTTCGATGTTGCTGTAACAATCGGTGTGGATATCATGTGTGGCTCGATGAAGAACCGCTAGGACCCCGTACTCTAGAGATCATCAAGGAGCTGCAGGAAAGAGTTTTGGACAGGGAGAAGAAGTTAAGGGCCAAGATAGTTCGTTATTCAGAAAAATATGAGGCTGATATGGAAAAAGTGAAAAAGAGGAATTATGCTACGGTTACTGGAATGTTCGTGCTTGTATCGTTGATGATGAATTTGGCTGTTACCACAATGATGAAGACCCAATTGGTGATGACTTTGAGGACTACGATGAACTTGATGATTGAAGAATGAGTATTAAGACCCAGCTGGAATGTTCCACTTAGGTTTTTTAAAGTTAATGGTCGTGTTGGTGTTTTATCTGATGTTCCACCACTTTGGGCTACCTCAGGTTGTTTTGTGCATGTCAACTTATTTGAGCTTTTAATCCTTGTTTTCAGTTGCTTTTCACATCCATTTGCTCTATCTGCTGCCTGTTTGACAAAAAACCAACATCAATAGTTGTATTATCACCATTGAAAAACAAGGGGAAAACAAAGTACATTGGCTTACTCTTGCTAGACAAGTCCTTATATTATGACTAATCTCAGTACAGTAGTTACATTTGATCTTAGTGTTCTGTCTTTTCATCTTGATTGCATTTGGATCAATTACATCAGTAGCCTTGTTCATTTTCTTCTTAGGTTTACCTGGCTGGACCTTAATCTCAGGTGGCAATAGCTTTGGAAATCCTGTCTCCTCCCATTCTGATTCCCCACAAATAGGCTCTACTATGTTCGAATAGCACTCTAGGAACATGTCCTTGCTGTATGACATATGGATGAAAGGCTCGAATGATTTCTTGCTCCATGCTATACAAGCACAGGCATGGTAACAAGGAATTCCTGATAGCTCCCACTTTTTGCATGCACATTTGTGTGCTTCCAAATCCACAACCATCTCATATCCACCTGCAGTCATGGTTACCAGATACCTAGCACCTCCACTCCACACCACATGACATCCTCTACTCTGGTCAATTGCCCTAAACATAAACCTCAAATAGTTAGTATGATTTAAAAAGTCCTTACAGAATGTTAGATGTATGTAGATGCATTTCACTTACTTGTTAAGCCTCCTCATAACATTAGGGCATATGGGATTTAGTTCATAGCTATTGAGCATCTTGTCTCTCCTCTTTTGTACCCTCACCATAACATCATTGTGAATTGCTTTTAGCATGGAAACAATTGGAAGATCTTTATACTTTCTTATGGCACTGTTAAAAACTTCACAATGATTATTAACAAAAATGTCACTCTTGCATATCATTCTAAATGCACTCCTAGACCACTGGCTTCTAGGCTTCTCCATCAACCATTCATAACATTTCTTTGACAACTGTTAAAGAAATGCCACAATATTAACATGGAAGCAAAGTTACTTTTGTATTTGAGGTATACCTCCACAATATTAAATAGGACAAAGAAATATACCTTTTTCAGCTCATCCATATGCTTGTTGAATGTGTAGTCAGTAGTTGCCCTAGCTGCCAACTTCAAACACATCCTAACACCAATGCCTTTATGGTCCTTCCACATGTTCCTGTATAAATGCATGACACAAAACCTGTGTTCTGCATTTGGGAAGATGGATTCCAATGCATTTATTAGGCCCTATGAAAAAATCACATGTCATTTATTAACCTAAATATGACAATAAAATAAAAAAAGGTTATTGGACTTATAAAAAATGGCATTAAGAAGGTACCTTTTGCCTGTCACTTATAAATGTCAAGGCCTCATCATTTTGAACTCCCAAATCTTGCTTCACATTTTGTAGAAACCACTCCCAACTGTCATTATTCTCAGTTTCAACCACAACCCATGCTAAGGGATACATGCCATAATTGTCATCTGTAGCCACTGTAGCAAGTAATTGACCACCAAATAGGCCCTTAAGATGACATCCATCAAGCCCAAGCAAAGGTCTGCAACCTCTTTTAAAACCAGTTTTCAAAGGACCAAGACAGATATAAAACCTTTTAAATCTCTTCCTCCCACCTTCAAATTCTTGATCTTCAATCATTAGTTTAATTGTGCTATCAGGCATCACCTTCAACAACTGATTTCCATAGTCCCACAGTCTGGCATATTGGTCACCATGTTTGCCAATCTTCTCCAAAGCCTTCTTTGTCCTCCCAATTGCATGGATACTAACATGACAGTGCCAATCATTAACAACCTTCTTCAAAAATGATGAAAGTGGCCATGTTGGATTCATTCTGATCTCATCTTCATACTCCTCAGCTATCCATCTTGAAATAATCTGCTTCTGATGAAATGTTGTATTGCAGGTATCTTTGGGATTGTAAACCTTGATCTATGGGCCGTTCACAAATAAACTTCACTCTACTTCCATAATTCCTGCATTGCTTAATAGGTCTCCTCTCCAAAATAGCATGTTTTTTTAACTACAGCTCTAAAAACTTTGGAAGATGCAAACAACATGGTCAGCTGGAACTTAGGGTTATTCATCTCTGTCTTATGATTGAAAACTGGAAAAGATATGTCCTCTTCATCAGAAGAGTTGCATGCCATCCTTTCCTCATCACTTGAGGCATAGTGAGTAGAAACATCACTAACATCACCTCCTTCATCTGCACTGTCTCTATCTTCTTCAACATCATTATCCATTCGAATTGGTTCCTCTGTTGGAACCTTACTCTTACCTTTACCTTGGACTGTAGCTTTGTCTTTACCATTCTCTCTAGCCCTCTCTTTGCTCTTTTCAAGTCTATCTTTGCTCTTCTGAACCCTCTCACTTTTATGGTTATAAACCTCATCATCAGTGCTTTCCATGTTTAACCCATTTGAGTAGAAACTGCAATCATCATAACTCAAAACATCCTTGTTTGGATTGTAATCCTCATCACTTCCATCACTTTGGCCATCACCCACCATGTCATCATGAACCACACTCCCAAATTTGTTATTCAGCTGCTCTTCAACCTCTTTTTCAAATTGATCTATACTAGGATCAAAATATTCAATATGTGGGTCTTGTGAAGGGGCAAACTCTTGAGTTAGATTACCATCAGCATCAATAGCAAAAAGAGGGGTGGTTGTGGTAGAGAAAACATATATGATTCTTGTAGATGGAAGCAATTCACACATATCCATGACATCAGAGTCGAGTCCAAATTGTGCAACCCCCTAAGCATATCACTTCCTGGCCACTTATAGAAGAAGGTATGTGCACCCAGACAACCACATTCCTTACACATGTTAACCAACTTTATCAAGCTCATGGTATCAGGATCACATAAATCAATATAGTCAAAAGTTCCCCCAACATATTCAGTATGATTCTCATTAAATTGTCCCCCCGTATGTAATTTAATAGTGAAAAGTCGTGAATCTGCTGGCAAAAAATGCCAACAAAATAGGAAAATTACAAAATGGGGCAATGACAGAGCAGTAAAACCATAGTGGATCAACATACTATAGACTTTATACATATACAACCCACTGTAAAAAAAACATACTTTAAACACAAGGGACCACATAAACACAAGGTAGTCGAGCACATGGGAGCAACTATAACATGATAAACGACAATAATCACTTTAAGTCCTAATTGAACATTTGTACATAACCCTAAACCCAGTACTTAAACCCTAAGTAAGAGTTCCAGACAAACTTACCTCGATAAAGAGGACATTCATTAGGACTGTATAGACCTTTATCTCCGGGATCTCGTCGAAACCAAACCACGAAAGTGCAAATCCATGATCGATTTTGAAAGGAATGAAGATAGAAGGGATTTTGATCGACTATGAAATGGGAATAATGATAGAGAGATGATTTGGGGGTAAATACGATACCGTTTGGGGGTAATAATACGTTTAGAGCTGAAAGGACCAAACTGCCCTCGCCAAAGTAACGACGTTAGAGGGACATTGACGGAAGTACACACTTCGTAAAAAGTTTGAAAGTGCAGTATTACAAGTAGGGGTTTTTGAAGTTCAGTATCCCAAGTGCAGATTTCGGGAAATTCAAGTACACGAAGTGCTTTTTACTCATATATAATTAGAAAGCACAAGGACAGATAAACTTATAGTCTCCTACTAGTCCAAAAAATTGAAGCTATATACATTGTTTAAATGGTGTTCATACGTATAAGAGATATGTTCAAAGAGTTTTTCTTGGTCATACGGTACAACATAGAGATGTTCAAAAAGCCTGAATCCCGAAATTCGGCCCAATCTGATCCGGAAAAAGGTCCAAAAAGCCGGCCCGACCGAGGGTCTAAGATGGGCCTCATATTTTTCCCGAAACCCGGGCTTTTGAAAAGCCCGGATAAAAGGCTAGTTCGGCCTGGATAAAATCCCGGATTTTTTAAGAAATTCGGATAAAAATCCAATTTTTTATTGATAAAATCTAAAAATATATAATATGTTTAATAAAATTCAAGAATATTAAACTTAGCAATAGGATTTGAAGGATCATGAGACGAGCAAGAATCAACAATATGCAAGACAAATACTTCTTTCAAAAGAATTATTGAGTGTAGAGGATGTGTTTCTCAAAATGGTCATATACGAGAAAATTAATGATGCATTAAGGAGGATATGAGCTAAAAATAAGCCCTAAGGACATAATTAATGATGCATTAATTAAACCTAGTTTGGTCCAAATACGAAGCCCATTAATGAGGCCCAAAACCCTAATTAAATATTAATTTCATAATTAATATTGGGGGTAATTAACAGCTTGAAAATAGGAGTCATATAAGGATATAAAATCTTTATGAGTAGCCTCCAAGGCACCTAATTATACATGGAGACTGATTCCTACAAAGAATGATCTAGAATCAGACCCAAGGAGGTGGCTTGCCCACCAAGTCTCCTAACCCTACTCTAAATCTAAGGCTTCCATAGCCTATATAGAGGGCCAGACCCCTCATCTCAGAACTACGTTTTTGGCTTGATTCTCAACTGTGAGATACGTAGGCATCTTGTGAGGACCCGAATTAGGTCACGAAATGTAAGCGCAGCCATTAAAGCACGAAGCTCATGAACCCTAACCGCAATTTAATAACCCTAATTTTTATTCCACAACATTTGGCACCGTCTGTGGGACACAACATCAACCATGGTAACCACACGAAGAACAACACCAATTTCAACCGAGGCAATCCCCATTGCTTCTGCTCCGCCAGCTGTTACCGAACAAGGGAATGTACCCCCATCAATAGGGGCGATTACTCAAACTCAAGTTTCTCAACCAACAGGGACAACTCCCCATGCTGAGAGAACTTTACCGGTGGTTGTCCACCCTGGTCAGGAGACCAATCAACTTCAGATGGTGGTCTCTCCATTGACCAGTCGTCCACCACTCTCAGGAGTTCAAACCTCCACCATCATGCTCCCTATGAATACCAACCCTATGTATGGGCTGCCTAACTATCCCCTACAACAAAGGGATCCTAGACCAAGCGGTCATGCCTTGTAGATCAATGAGCTGCATCAGCCTCCCTACATCAGAGGCTTAGCCCCCCTGAACCAGGGTACTATGATTATTCTGGTCCTTATACTGATGATTCATCATCTGAGGATGACGATCGCGATAAAGCCCCGAGGAGGCGACGTGCTAGCAGAGAACCTCGAAGAAGGACTCAAACTATCCATGATGGACCCCCTTTGACAACTGTTGAGAGAATCAAGGCTCATGAGGCTGAGATCTTAAAGTTGAAGGACGACGTGACGAGAGAGCAAGCGAGATTGAATCAAAATCAACCTCCTCCGACTACAGGAGGATTCCCATTATAGACTTGGAGAGGTCCTTAAGGAGACAGAAAAGGGCTGATGCCCCAACTGGAAGAACAACAAGGGTGGAAACCCCTAGAAGCAATCCCAAGGATTTGATGCCACTTGGGGATCCTGATGATCTCACACCTCCGTTTACTGAGGAGGTGATGAATGCTCATATCTCAAAGAAGTTCAAGATGCTGACAATTAAGGCTTATGATGGAACGGGTGATCCCGCAAACCACGTAAGGACGTTTTCAAACGCACTGCTGCTGCCTGCAAGTGATGCCCTGAAGTGTAGGGTTTTCCCTCAAACCCTATCGGGCATGGCTCAAAGATGGTATAGCCGGTTATTTGCGAATTCGATTAGCTCCTTTAAGGAGTTGAGTGCTGCTTTTGTTAGCCAATTCATTAGCGGGAGAGTTCACGAAAAATGTTCTGCATCCCTCATGTATGTAGTGCAAGGGAAGAATGAAAATCTACGGGATTACCTCAAGCGATTCACTAAGGAGACATTGAATATTACTAATTTAGAGAATAAGATGGCCATGGTAGCCCTGGAACACGGAACCATTGATCTCTTCTTTAAAAGGTCGTTGGCAAAGCATCCTCCTGAGAATATGGCTGAGCTCCAACGAAGGGCCGATAAGTATATCAAAGCTGAGGATAGCATGAAGAAAGAGGCTGCAGTAGGTAATGGAAAAGGTACCAATGACTCAAAGAAGCGAAAGCAAGAGCAAGAGTACGACGCTAGGGACAAGTATCCCCGGACTAGCAAGGACTCTGAATCACCACCGAAGAAGAGTTTGGGACCAAGATTTTCTGACTATGCAAAGCTGAATGCTCCTAGAAGTCAGATCTTGTTAGATATTGAGAAAGATAAGGACTTTCGATGGTCGAAGCCACTCAGGGGTGACCCCGCAAAGAGAAACAAGGAGCAATACTGTAGGTTCCATAGAGTTGTGGGACATGACACAGATGATTGTAGGCAGTTGAAGGACGAGATTGAATTCTTGATCCGGAAAGGGAAGCTAAGCAAGTTCACGAAGGGTGAAGATTGTGGAACCCAGAGAAGGGATTATGATAGGAGAGACAATGACAGAAGGGACAATGATTGTGATCGTAACACACAGCCCCGAGGGCCAGTTATCAACATGATTTGGGGAGGCCCGACAGCGGCCGGCACAACTCGAAACTCTCGAAAGGCATATGCCAGAGAAGTGATGCACATCGTGGGAGAGGCCCCGAAACGTGCTAGAACTGAAGTAGCAATTGGCTTTGATGACTCAGACCTCGAAGGGGTGAAGTTTCCCCATGACGATCCGTTGGTCATAACCCCTGTAATTGGAAACTCAGAAGTGAAGCGAGTCTTGATAGACAATGGGGCTTCTGTTGACATTCTATTTCATGATGCGTTTGTAAAGATGGGATATAACGATTCTCAGTTGACCCCCACCAACATGCCCATATATGGATTCAAGGGAGTGGAGTCCAATGTTGAAGGGACTATTCAATTGCCGGTACCTATTGGGCAGGAACCTAAGGAGGCAACTTACTCAGATGTTAAACTTTTTAGTAATCAAGGCGGCCTCGACATACAACACAATCCTGGGAAGGACTGGACTTCATGCGTTCAAGGCTGTTGCTTCTACTTATCATATGAAGATCAAGTTTCCAACCAGGAATGGTGTTGGAGAACAAAAGGGTGATTAGAAGATGGCAATCAGTTGCTATGTAGCTGCAATAAGAGCTGATGGAGTCGGGGGGCAGGTCCTTACGATTGAAGACATGGATGTCCGTGGTGATGATGAACCCCGAGGGAAGCCAGCAGAGGATCTGGTCCCTATACCGCTTGAACGGCACTACGCCATAGATGGCCTATAGCAACCCCCAAACTGTGTTACCATAGACCCCATTTTGAAGTTACCATAGGCCAAAATAGGGCTATGGTAACACCTTAGCTGTGTTAGGTTCTCAGCAGTAACTACAGGTATCTAAGGTAACATCAAAACACAGCCTAAGGTAACATAGCAAATGTGGTTACTAAAGACCTCTATAGCAACATCTTAAACACGCTACAGTAACATAGTTTGTGTGTTACAATAGATGATATAATTTTACACATTGACAACTGTGGGGCCCACATCTAGATGGGGTCTACAATATATTGTAACACCCTCTTTTACCAGTTGTAACACATTGAGTGTTACATAATTAAAATCATTTATAACTAATTGTAATAACAAAAAAAATTATGACATTTAAATATTCAAGAACCAAATTAATTATATTTCAATAACATCATCCAACCTCATTTCAATAACATCATCAAGTACAAAACCAACCAAATCATCCAAAAAAATGTACAAGTACTAGAGCGAATAACATGGTAAATTTCAAAAGACAATTGATTATATAGCCACAGCGTTCGCATGTTCCTTGCTCTGGCATTTTTGTAGAAGTAGCAACACTGAAATCCTCACATGATTTAATGATATCCAGTACGGCTCTGAGTCTGCAACCCATCAGGAATAAAGAAGTTGAAAATCTACCTCTCTCTCGAGTCTCACAAGTGCCGCCTTCTTTAATTTGACAAGTACCTCTCTCACATGCGTCCTCTTCTTTATTAGCTTACCAGAGTAAAATAACCTTGTCTTTCATTCCTGAAATTTAAGGTCCATTAGTATCAGAGTTTATAGTACTTCACATTAATTAAAAGGCTGTCAAACACCATGAGGGGATTTACCAAGCAAGCATCAACACCCGAACATCTGCAATAACTAACATATCAGGATTTGATTACTTTATCGTGATCTAACGGTTGAAATTCCAAAAAAAATAAAATTGGTAGCAGTCCCTCAATAGTTCTTTTCAAGTATAATGATTGTAAGATAGTGAGTTATGGTCCACGCCTAACTTTTAAGCTATCAATGTTCTTATAAAATTCTTAAATCTTTCTAGCAAAAGAAATTATATAAAATGGACAAGTAACAAACCTCGGTAGAACTCAGATTCTATCATCAAATGCTGGGATCAGGCTCTCAACAAGGTGCAAGGCATTAACGATATTAGCATCTGAATGTCCTGCATTTTTCCTCTCTTCTAAACTGATATAATCTGCATGAATACGCTAGCCAGCATCAACTGTGATAACATGTCGGGTGAAAATTTGCACCAACAGCAAACACGTCTAATGACATTTATTATATACAAAAAATAAAGGCTGCTCCATCAGTCACGCTTTGCGGACTCGTCAAGCTTATCTGGAACATAAGGGATAAGCTGCACCTGTAGAAGATAATTTTTTACTTTATATTAGTGACTGTACACATCCAGGGAAAAAAAATACCAGAAAATTGAAAACAAGTATAGTAGATAACCAACAAATTTTAGTTGGGTTCTCGTAGAGTTCTGGCAATCAATTTGAACTTCAAGCATAGAGGAAACGACTTCATCAACTTTTGCAACTCGTATTTTAAGAAGTAATAGTTTTGCTTGAGATGAAAAGAGCAACAAAAATGCTGATATCGGTGACATGTAATTCGTTTTTATATCACCGAAAGAAAGAACATAAATCAATTCCTTCCCTAACTTCACTTCCTTTACCCCATTAAACGATAGGCCTTCACTCACAAGTGCACCTGCCAAATGACACAGAAAATAAAGAAAGAAACAATCTTGGACAATAGAAGCACATACGGATTGTGATTTAATTGAAGGAACGCCGCTACTTCTGGTGACTTCTCTGGATTCTCGTTCTTTGGGCAAATCTCGGCTGTAGAAGGGTCACATTTGGTCAGCTCAGGCAATAAACAAATACTTATCACATCAGTAGCAGTCAACATACACACACAGAGACACAAAGACACACACGCACAGGAGACAGATACAGACAAACTAGGACCTGTTCCTCGCCAATACACATTTAACTATCATTTTCATAATAAGGTCGACATATTAGGACCAGTACACACGGTAATGCACAGCTAACCATCCATATGCAAGATACGGTCATATTCGAATGAGCATGATGATAACATTTGCCAGCAGTATCAAGTATCAATCTATGAACATCATTACTACTTGAAACGCGACCCAAGTTTAATTACGAACTTAAATCTCCTTCAGGTACCACAACACCCGATATGTTGACAAGAAGATACAGTATATAGAAATCCCAATTTTATTATTATTAATACAAGTTCTTTCTCCATTCATTATGAAGGAGTAGCATAAATTAAGATGCAAGTTGCATGCCAAATGTCATTTCACACGGATATTTTTCTAGGACTACAATAATGCAAAAACCTCCACAAAAAATCAATTCAACTGATGATATATATTTAGAAAGATGCTAATAAGATATGACAAGGTTTGGAGCATTGGATCAATTACTACAAATAATACCAAGTGGAACTTCAAGATATCTCTCAGTCATCTACTGATGGAAACCCTAAGAATATTATGATAAAATCAGAAGCCACAACAGATAAAGATTAGCGGAGCTTTATCTATCTCCGCGTCTCTCAAGTTCTCTCTTACGCATTAAATCAGATTTTCGAGCTTCAAACTCCTCTTTGCTCATGAAAGGAGGTCTACTATTGAAGCCCATCCCAAATCCAGCAAAGTTCCTGGTCATGCAAAAAGACAAGGTGTGTGAGAAAGAAAAATCTTAATATACAACCCGTCAGAGTATGCCAACACCACAAGGATTTGAGGTAGCAGTCCAGTAAGAGACAAACACTGCCACCAAAAAACCTTATCCTAAAGGCAGGATGAAAAAGGTATAGATGGTAAAAAAACGTTAAGCAATGTTTTTACTAAAACAATAGTAGATATTAGTATACAAGGATCATCAAGTATACAAGTCTAACAGAGAATATATCGGGTGATCAACCATTAAGCCACTTCTTAAGATTTAGGTGCCTTTGGATGGTGTATTCTTTATCAGACATTACACAATGTAACAAACCGATCTATTTAGAAAATGAATTTAGTAAATCCAAGAAACTCTAAAGCCGTAAAATCCAAGAAACTCTAAAGCCGTAAAATCCAAGAAATTAAGTTTGTGGGAGGACAAGTTACCCATGTCAATAAATCCGATGATAACATTGACTTGATTCTTGGTGGAAAAGCCTGGGATTTTTATGTAATAGAAATAAGGTGAAGCTTACTAGCCATTTGATAAGCTTAGTCTTGTGTCAACTTGGCAGCAAAGCCTCTAAAACCATGAACATAATCAACGGATAACAAGAAGAGATCCAAACCATAGTTATGGCGACGATTTAATTCAGCCAAAACATAAGCAAGCACAGTTGAATCTACGCATATGATTAAAAAACAATGAAAATGACGACTCCTGTAAATCATCATTCATCAATAAACAGTAAATACAATTCTTTCGAGCATCAAAACAAAAATGATTTATGCACCAGGATGACGATATACAATAAATCACAATCACTCAGAAGCTATTCAAATTTCTAAAAGAGATTTAGAGTTATCCCTCATGCACTTGGATACTTGAAGATGAATATATAGAAACATGTTAGTGATTTTGACAATATGAAATCCTCTAGCGGAAAGCTTGATACTTACCAACCACTCCTTGTGACCTTGGAAGCTTTCTTGTCAGAGTCTCTTTACTGCAATAACCAGACCTGTCCCAGCAAGAAAACAGCTAAGCTAAGTACCTATATTAGTGTGAGACACGAATAAATCAATGCATCTAACTATGCAATTACACGAATAAACAGCAGACTGCATTGCTTGTGCTTCCTCATCAAAAATTCTCAAAACATGTGATGATTCCCCATTCTGTAACATAACTATGCAATTACATTGGAATCAAAATTTAAGAAGATGCAAAAAAACATTCTACAATATAGATCTACAGCGAGAGAGCTACATACAGCCCTTCCCAACAACGCTGCCCTGTCTTGAGCTTCTTGCATCCGCCTTTGATGTCGTTGAAAGTATTTGTCCAGACTGTCTTTCAAGGAGTCCGCCTCTTCAGCCACTTGCTCCACTTTCCTATTTAAACAAACATACAACTAAACAAGTCAGTAAAAACAAATTCTATTAGGTAACTGAGTAACTCTATAAAAAACAGCGATAAATAGCCAGAAAGTACATCCACACTATTGTTCCAGTCAAAACTCTTCGATAGGCGTCTCAAACATAGATATGTGAACATGTTCCTACACACGAGGATCACGAGTGCCACAGTTGTAAGATAAATAGTCCTATAAAGCATTTTAGTATCATGACATTTCCAACAGAATACCTAGGGTGATGAATCGATCTCACAAAACAAAAATGAAAACATACAAGTACCAATTTACGACATACACATAGCAAAATAAATTTACAAACACACGCAAGGCATAAACATCGATGAAAACACAAATTACAAGCTAATTACGAACTTGGGTGATAAAGAAAATGTAAGATATAAAAATACCTTATACTCGGACTCCCAAATTAAAACCCTAATCTAGTACCTCAGGTAGTACTCGTCTAGCTACCTTCACAACTAGCACCTGCACATGAAAAAAAAGACTTGTTAAACTAACATCAAACAAAAATAAGAGTGAAAGACAGAGGGAAAGAGAGATGGAGAATGAGACATAGAGAGAGAGAGAAATGGGGGAGAGATACATAAAGAGACAGGGGTAGAGAGAGACAGTGATACGGGGAGAGAGAGATAGAGAGAATGGGAGAGAGAGAGAGAGAAAGGGGGGGAGAGATACAAAGAGATATAGAGAAAGGGGGAGAGAGAGGGAGAGATGCAGAGAGAGAAAGAGATACAGAGAGATATAGAGCTTCCAACCCAGCTCAAACCCTAATTGAATGAGAAGTGAGAGGCGAGAGAGGGAGAAGCGAGAGAAATGAGAAAGGTGAGAGTAGCGACACTTGTGTTTTTCCCCAATTTCCCCGGTTTGTATTTGGTTAATTATTCCCGGTTCAAATTTTTCGTTTTGCTGCTCACTATTTTGTTCGCCGCTCATCTCTCCTCAATAATTTACATTACTTTTCTTTTATTATTTTTTTAAAAAAATATTAATAATTTATTCAAATTTCTTGATATTAGATTATAATTATTAAATTTATTAATTTAATTATTTGTAATAATTCAAAGTTTATAGAAATTATTATTTTCTCTATTAATTTTTTTTAATGAATTTAGTTAAAATTTAATAATGTTTGGATATTACTTTATTTTTAAACCTTTTTATGTGAAATTTATTAACATAATTTAATATTTATGAAAAATCAATAATTTAATTATTTGATGGAATATTACGTTTTAAAAGTATTATTTTAATGATTTTGTTAAAATTAATTATTTTTAAAGTCAAATAATTATTAATTTTAAATAAAATAAAATTTTTGTTAATGAATACTCTATGGTAACACACCTCATGGTGTTACCCATTGTTAACACCTTTATAACTAAAGTAACATACTTTTGTGTCTATGGTAACACCACAATCAAAAGGTTGCGATAGGTCAAAATTTTCATAGCTATGGTAACACCCGTAGTGGTAACACCCATGCCAAAAGGTTACGATAGGCCATCTATGGCGTAGTGCGGGGAGACCCCGAAAAGGTTACATATGTTGGAGCTTCTTTGAAAGAACCCCTGAAGGGCAAGATGGTTGAGTTCCTGCAAGCGAAAAATGATGTGTTTGCTTGGACATCAGATGATATGCCAGGGATTGATCCCCAACTCATAACTCACAAGTTGAATGTCGATATAAAGCACAAGAAAAGAAATTTTGCTCTTGAAAGGCAAGAAGCCATTAAGCAAGAGGTGGATAAGCTCTTAGAAGCTGGTTTCATTGAGGAGATTCAGTTCCTTGAATGGTTAGCTAACCCTATGATGGTCAAGAAGGCTAATGGAGAGTGGAGTATGTGCATAGAGTTCACTGATTTGAATGAATCGTGTCCTAAGGATTGTTTTCCTCTACCAAGAATTGACACACTAATAGATGCCACAACTGGGCATGAAATGTTGAGCTTCATGGATGGTTTCAGTGGCTACAACCAAATTAAGATGCACAAGGATGACATCCCAAAGGTATCCTTCATAACTGACTTTGGTGTTTTCTGTTATCTTGTTATGGCTTTTGGTCTAAAGAATGTAGGAGCTACTTACCAACGATTGGTGAATAAGATATTTGCCCATCTGATTGGGAAGACCATGGAGGTCTATGTTGATGATATGTTAGTCAAAAGACTAATCAAGGCAGATCATATTAAGCATCTCAGAGAGGCATTTGAAGTGCTGAGGCACCACAAAATGATGTTGAATCCAGCCGAGTGTGCTTTTAGCGTTGGATCGGGAAAATTTTTGGGATTGATGGTTTCGAAGCGAGGCATAGAAGCTAATCCTGATAAGATCAAAGCAATTTTGGATATGAAACCACCTCGTTCTATAAGGGATATACAGAAGTTAACGGGCCGAGTTGCAGCCCTGGGGAGATTTATCTCCAAATCTGGTGACAAGTGCTTACCTTTCTTTCAGGCATTGAAGAAGGTGAAAAATTTTGAGTGGACTCCTGAGAGCCAAGAGGCCTTTGAACAGCTGAAGAAGTACATGGCTGAAGCACCGCTGTTGCCCAAACCTAGTCCTGGGGAGACTCTTTATCTATACTTGGCGGTATCCGAACAAGCATTGAGGGTTGTTCTCATTCGAGAAGAGAGCAAGATTCAGAAGCCTATCTACTATGTGAGCAAGGTGTTGCACGGGGCTGAGTTAAATTACTCTCCCATTGAGAAATTTGCTTTGGAATTGATAACAGCTTCAAGGAAGCTACGACCATACTTACAGTCGCACAAGATTGAAGTCATGACGGACCAGCAGTTGAAAAATATTTTACACATCCCGAAAGCCAGTGGAAGGCTAATCAAGTGGGCAATCGAACTTGGAGAATTTGACATCACATACAAGCCTCGGACAACCATCAAGGCTCAGGCATTGGTTGACTTCGTGGTTAAATGTACCATTGACAACAAAGAAGTCGGGGGGCAGGAGGTTGTACCCAACCAAGAAGGTGAGAATAAAGATGAAGAACTTGTACCTGATCTAAAGGAGTATTGGGTGCTCTATTTTGATGGAGCATCAAAAACAAAATCTAGTGGTGCAAGTTTAGTCTTGCAAAGTCCCGATGGGTTCATAGTTGAGTATGCTTTGAAGTTGGACTTTACAACAACCAACAACGAAGCTGAGTATGAAGCCTTGATAGCCGGGTGGGGCTTGGCCAGAATCATGAGGGTCAAGAACCTCAAAGTTGGCGGAGACTCATGGCTTGTAGTATCGCAAGTGAATGGTGAATTTGAAGCCAAGAATGAAACAATGACGAAGTACTTGAGAGTTGTGAAAGCTGTTATGACTCAGTTTGATGAGTGCTATGTGAATCACATTCCGAGAGAAGAGAACGTTAAGGCTGATGCCTTGTCTAAGTTCGCTTCTTCTGAGATCGAGAATTATGCAGGGAGTGTTTATGATAAGTGGAGTTTATATCCACTTGGAACATTCTAATTCGGCTTAAATTGATTGCTTTGGCCTCAAGTTTGTGGTAGTTTTGATGTGTTTTGTGTAATTGTGCAGGGTTGAAGAAATATCGATTAAAGGTGTAGTTTTCGTCATTTTTGGAGCGTTTTGTGGAGTTGATTGATGATATGGAATGAAGAATGGTGGCTAATATCAACTCCTAAGAAGTATACAAGTCATTAAGGATGAAAGACGGAGGCTCATGCAAAAGGAACGGGAAGAAAAGGCGAAAAAAGCTAAAAAAATCAGTTTTCGCAGAACGGGACCAAACCGGGGGCTCCCAGCCTTGTTTCCAGCGCTCCAGCCTTGTTTGGGCAGATTGGGCCGGCGCTTCAGGCGCCCATATGGCGCATCAGGCGCTGCGGGATGCTGGTGGTGCGCGGGAGAAAAATCAGCCAGAATTTCTGATTTTGTTTTGGCCATATCTTGAGTTCTAGAAGTCCGTTTAAGGCCCGTAAGCTATCCACGCGAAGATAAAGAGATTCTCTATCATTCTAAAGTGGTCCAGAGGTCCAATTATGATTGGAACGTTCCAGAATTAATGAAGGAAAGACAGCTGCGAATTTCCCTTTAAATCAGAATCAGTTTAGGAAACGTACTTCTATTATAATTCTGATTTGGTATTTTCTTGTTGGGCAAGATGTCTAGAGCCTATATAAACACATCCAACCCTTGTAATTTGTAATAAATCATCATCATTAGGAGTAGAACTATTACATATCAATTACTTAGATTTATTTGTATCTTTTCATACTTTGTTTTTATCATGGTTTCATCAGATCCCATGATGACGAGCGGTTTGATTATGAACTAATCGTTGTCATGGGATTCTAACGGATTTATTTATGGAGCTTTAGTATCTTGATGCTTTATAAATCTGTGTGTGATGTATATCTGATATCCTCGTATGGTTGTGTTTCATGTATTTAGATGCGTAGCTAACATCTAATTTGTTAATCTCTTGTGAAGCGAGAGTGGATCTTGAGATTTAGAACTTGCCATGCTAGCATAGGATAGGTTGATGTTTTAACATCATGATTTGTAGCGTAAATAGAGATATTATGCTGCCCTATGTGATCAATGTGGATAACTTGTTCTTCAACCGTTATGTTTTCAAATTCTATAGAGATATAGGGTCTAAGCATAATTGGTGTCTATTCATCTTCTATCTCTTTTGTGGATGTATGTTTAGTTTGGTATACGTATACTGAGAAGTAGCGTGTACTTGTTTCGTGTTATCCGATCAGATATCATAACCATTGCATATAGTGATTAAAGGCGTCAGATCTAAGCGAAGTATTTAATGAAGTTAGGATTCCATGGTTCTTCTTGCAGAAGTAATTAGATTTCAATTCTTTCTAGTTAGTTAATTTGTAGTTTTGTTAATTTGCTTTTTAGTTAATTTAGATAGTTAAAACCCATATTTTTTATTTGTCTTAGCAGTGCATAATAACCATACACTGTTGCATAGGTGCGTTTACTGAATTAAAACCATAACCAGATCTCTGTGGGAACGAACTCGACTTATTCATATATTACTTGTGACCACGTACGCTTGCGTGATTTAGTGCAAACAAGTTTTTGGCGCCGCTGCCGGGGATCACCGGTGTTTTATTTTTGGTTTATGTGCTTGTCAATAGTGGTCGTTAGCGTTCACTGACTCGGATTTCTTTTTCTCATCTATTCTTGTATAGTTCGTTGGTGTTTCAGGTACTTGTCAGAGAGCATTGTCGTTGAAGATGGATTTTCTAAATTACTATGGAGTTCAGCAGGTGGTTAGTGTTTGTGAGCTATGTGCGGGCGCACATGAGACGTATCAGTGTTGGAGCAACCAAGGTGGTATTCAACAACCTCAGCAGCCTTATCAGCAGTATCAAGGTCAACAATATGGAGCACAACCTTACTATCCTCAGAATATTCTGCAATAGCAGAACCAGAATTTTCTGCAGCAACATGACCCGTGGCAATCTCAACCTTTGAGTTATGAGGAGCAACCATATTTTCAATACCATCCTCAACAGTACCAGCAAGATGTTCCAGAAATGTCATATGTCTTTGGTAGTGAAGAGTTTCAACATCAGCAACCTATTCCTACTTTTCAGTCAGATGAGGTTGATGATTTGAAGGAGATTAAGAAGGAGATTAGGATGCTTGTAGAGAATCATGTGAAGTCTATCAAATCTATGGGGACACTTGTTGCTCAAGTTTTTAGTGTCTTGGAACAAGAGAAACAACAATTCATGCTAGAGGCAATTCCAGAGAGTAACGATGACTTGGAGCGAGGTACTGCATGCTTAATTGAGGAAGACAAATTCCAAGAGGAGGTTAGCGTTCACAAGCCATGTGAGGAATTTGATCATGCTAGAATGGTGGATGATTTGGAAAGGGCACTATTTGGGACAGACACTGATGAGCTGCACAAATTTCAAGAATTGGTATGTGCGTACCAAGAGGCTGATGAACATGGGAAAGATGCAGGTCTTCTACTTGTCTCAGAGTTTAAAGATGGAGGTAGCGCATTAGAGCCAATGGAGGAAGTTCTCTTTGAGGAACCAAAGGCTTCAGCAACTTACATTTACCCTCCTCCATTATATTCAAGCGAAGCCCGCGAATGTGTGTTGTTCTACAAATTGACAGATTTTGGGTCAATAGATGAAGGCATTGGAATAAGACAAAGTTGTTATACGAATAGGCCAAGCGAGGAGAAAGGGCAGAAAGTGTGCCGCCGTGATGACGATCAAGTATCGCGAAGAGATGATCAGGCAAACTATTATCATCCTTAATGGAGGCTTGGAAGTAACGTCAAGCTATTGACGTTAAAGAAGCGCTTCGTGGGAGGCAACCCACGCTTTTCGGCATTTTTATTGTAGGTATGTTTTCTGCTATCCCTTGTATTTACTTTCATTCAATATGGACATTGAATATTTTAAGTTTGGGGGTGGTTTGGGGGATTAGTAGTTGTTGTTGTATTATGTGTTCATGTAGGATTTCATGTTTTGCAAATTAGTAGTAGTAAATTATGCATTTATGTTCGTGTTATCTACGTTTGTTTCATATAGGACATTCTATTTTTTTTTGTATATCATGTGAGTTCATAATAGTTTGCTTTTGCACCCATGCTTGATAGGAATTTTGTGTTGTTGACGCTTTTGTTTGAGAAGTGATATGCTTTATTCTTGTGCACACACATACACTAGTAAGTTGAAGCTAGTAGACTTATTGAATGTTGTAAGTGATTAGAAGGACATGAATATGTGCAAGATGATTTAGTTTGCATGCTTTGAATACAAGTAGGTGCGTTAGAGAGATTTTTGCTTGGGATTGAGTATGTTTTTCCACCAAGTGAGTTTTTGAGCCTTATTGCATATTTGTTGCAATCTTATTCGTTTGCTTGAGTGTCCACGGATTGTTTGCATTGCTAGCAGTTGTTTGAGGTCTTTCTTGAAACGCATGACATTATTTGACGATTAAAATGATAAAGGCATTTAGGAATAACCGCATATTTTCCCATATTACCACACCATGTTTACATGATCAATTAGTTAACCCATTGAGCTTAATCCTATTTTTTCGGTGACATACCACATTACTTGCCTAGACCTTTTTCTTGTATTAGCCTTACATTAATTTGAACCCACATTGTCAAAGGCTAGTAGAGTGCTTAAGGGAGTAATAAGGTGTGCAAGGAGGGGTTATTGTTGGTCTTACTTTTGGGGGGAAATATTGAAAATTGGGTTTGCTTGTTTACTTGATAGTCGACATGTGTAATAAATTCATGGGATCATTGTTATTTGTTATATTATTGTTGCTCTAGCTCTCGAGAAAAAAAAAAGAGAAAAAAAAAGAAAAAAGAAAAAAAAAACAGAAAAAAAATATATATTATGAGAGCATGTTTGTGTTTGTTGCGATCCTATTTCAGTCGACTAGTCGAGTGTTTGTTTTGAGTAAAAATTATGTGGGGGGATATATGGTGTTGTGAATGATGTATTATGGTACTTACTAGCTTTTGACACTTCACCTGATTTGGCTTTTTGACATACCTTGTCCCTAGCCCCGTTACAACCCAAAATAAAGACCTTTTGATTATCGTCATTGATGTATGTTGTGTTAAGAGTTTGATTGATACCAAATGTCAAGCATGTTTATGATTTTGTTGGAATTGAGTGATACACTTACCCTTGATCTTGAGTGAATATTCTTTTATGAGTGGATTGTGAGTTTTTGCTTGTTTTTGCTTGTTTTTGCGTATGAGATCCCGAGTTTGTCTCAAAGATGTACTCTTGTAGGTTTAGCATGGTTACTAACTTATTCTTACACTTGACATGGACTTGTGAGAACTTATGAATGTTCATTGAGTAGACTATGTGAATACTTGCACTTTCGACACCAAGACATTGCGTATTTACTTTGATTCTTAAGTTGATATGGCATGAGATGATTTGACGGTATGGTAGGATATTAGTAGTAGTCATTTGCATTTTCATATTAGTTGCATTCATGCATTGCATTGCATTGGATTTTGTGGGTACATTCGCTATAGGCCCTCACGAGACCTTACTCGTCCACTAGGGCTGCCTAGGGGTTTAAAGGGCTTGTTGCATATGCCAAATGCAACCGTGATCACCTACGGAAGTGGTACTAGTTAGTTGTAATTGTTTATGCTTGAGGACAAGCATCGGTTTAAGTTTGGGGGTGTGATAAGTGGAGTTTATATCCACTTGGAACATTCTAATTCGGCTTAAATTGATTGCTTTGGCCTCAAGTTTGTGGTAGTTTTGATGTGTTTTGTGTAATTGTGCAGGGTTGAAGAAATATCGATTAAAGGTGTAGTTTTCGTCATTTTTGGAGCGTTTTGTGGAGTTGATTGATGATATGGAATGAAGAATGGTGGCTAATATCAACTCCTAAGAAGTATACAAGTCATTAAGGATGAAAGACGGAGGCTCATGCAAAAGGAACGGGAAGAAAAGGCGAAAAAAGCTAAAAAAAATCAGTTTTCGCAGAACGGGACCAAACCGGGGGCTCCCAGCCTTGTTTCCAGCGCTCCAGCCTTGTTTGGGCAGATTGGGCCGGCGCTTCAGGCGCCCATATGGCGCATTAGGCGCTGCGGGATGCTGGTGGTGCGCGGGAGAAAAATCAGCCAGAATTTCTGATTTTGTTTTGGCCATATCTTGAGTTCTAGAAGTCCGTTTAAGGCCCGTAAGCTATCCACGCGAAGATAACGAGATTCTCTATCATTCTAAAGTGGTCCAGAGGTCCAATTATGATTGGAACGTTCCAGAATTAATGAAGGAAAGACAGCTGCGAATTTCCCTTTATATCAGAATCAGTTTAGGAAACGTACTTCTATTATAATTCTGATTTGGTATTTTCTTGTTGGGCAAGATGTCTAGAGCCTATATAAACACATCCAACCCTTGTAATTTGTAATAAGATCATCATCATTAGGAGTAGAACTATTACATATCAATTACTTAGATTTATTTGTATCTTTTCATACTTTGTTTTTATCATGGTTTCATCAGATCCCATGATGACGAGCGGTTTGATTATGAACTAATCGTTGTCATGGGATTCTAACGGATTTATTTATGGAGCTTTAGTATCTTGATGCTTTACAAATCTGTGTGTGATGTATATCTGATATCCTCGTATGGTTGTGTTTCATGTATTTAGATGCGTAGCTAACATCTAATTTGTTAATCTCTTGTGAAGCGAGAGTGGATCTTGAGATTTAGAACTTGCCATGCTAGCATAGGATAGGTTGATGTTTTAACATCATGATTTGTAGCGTAAATAGAGATATTATGCTGCCCTATGTGATCAATGTGGATAACTTGTTCTTCAACCGTTATGTTTTCAAATTCTATAGAGATATAGGGTCTAAGCATAATTGGTGTCTATTCATCTTCTATCTCTTTTGTGGATGTATGTTTAGTTTGGTATACGTATACTGAGAAGTAGCGTGTACTTGTTTCGTGTTATCCGATCAGATATCATAACCATTGCATATAGTGATTAAAGGCGTCAGATCTAAGCGAAGTATTTAATGAAGTTAGGATTCCATGATTTTTCTTGCAGAAGTAATTAGATTTCAATTCTTTCTAGTTAGTTAATTTGTAGTTTTGTTAATTTGCTTTTTAGTTAATTTAGATAGTTAAAACCCATATTTTTTATTTGTCTTAGCAGTGCATAATAACCATACACTGTTGCATAGGTGCGTTTACTGAATTAAAACCATAACCAGATCTCTGTGGGAACGAACTCGACTTATTCATATATTACTTGTGACCACGTACGCTTGTGTGATTTAGTGCAAACAGTTTACTTCCAGGTCTTGAAGGCCCCGACCATCAACTCTAAGTTGGTGGCACCGATTGATATAGGAAGCTGTTGGATAGATCCTATCAAAGCTCACCTTGAAACCGGATGGCTCCCTGACAATGCCTTGGAGGCACGAAAGCTGTCAGTGAGAGCATTGGGATATGCCTTGATCGAAGGTATCCTATACAAGAGATCATTTTTCATCCCATACTTAAAGTGTTTAAGGCCCCAAGAGGCAAAGGAAGCATTAGAAGAAGTTCATGGAGGGATCGTTGGGCAACACTTGGGGGGCAGAGCCCTAGCTCATAAGATCGCTCGTCTAGGATTCTACTGGCCAGAGATGTTGGCCGATGTACAGAATTTTGTCAAGCGGTGCGATAGGTGTCAGAAGCACGCTCCGATTGTAAGGCAGCCGCCTGAGATGTTGACATCAGTTAACTCTCCTATCCCATTCGCGATGTGGGGAATGGATATACTTGGTCCATTTCCCATAGCTTCTGCACAGAGAAAGTTTTTGATAGTGGCCATAGACTACTTCACCAAGTGGATTGAAGCTAAACCTCTAGCCAAGATAACCACCAAGCAAGTTGCCCAGTTCTTTTGGGAGAACATCATTTGCAGATATGGAATCCCACGAATCCTTGTGACGGATAATGGGACACAATTCAACATTGAAGAGTTTAAGAAGTACTGTGAGGAAAATGCTATTGAGCTTCGTTTTACTTCAGTGGCACACCCGCAAGCTAATGGACAGGCAGAGGTAGCCAATCGGATTATCCTTGATGGACTGAAGAAGAGGGTCGAACGTTCAAGGAACACTTGGGTGGATGAATTGTTGCCTATACTTTGGGCATATCGCACTACTTGTAAAGTGAGCAACCCCGTTTTTGCTGGCTTACGGAGCCGAGGCAGTTGTGCCCTTAGAAATCATGCTTGCGTCACCTCGGGTTGAAGCATTTGAGCCAGAGACTAATAAAGAAGTCATGAGGCTCGCCCTCGATTTAATCGATGAGGTTAGGGATGAAGCAAATGCAAGGAATGCAGAGCATCAGAAGAGAGCATCTTTCCACTACAACCGAAGGGTTAAGGAGAGGTTCTTTTGACAAGGCGACTTGGTTTTAAGGAAGATAGAGGCCTCTGGAGTTAGCCAGAAAAGAAAGCTAGCCCCCAATTGGGAAGGGCCGTATCGAGTCAAGAAGACACTAGGACGAGGGTCCTATAAGCTGGAATCCTTGGATGGAAACGAGGTGCCCGTACTTGGCATGCCTTGAACCTGAAGGTTTATTATGTTTAAGCTATCCTAGAAAGGACTTAGCTTTTTACCTATATATTAGGAGAAGTCGAAATAAGGTTCGATGAAACCATTCCAGGGCTTATTGCCCCGAGTAGGACAGTAGTAATCTATGTAAGGGTTGGACCCATTCCGAATTATTAATGCAAGTTTGTTTTCCATTATGTGATTTTAATTATGTACCAAGTACCTGTTGAGTGTAAGTCTAGAACAACCAAGTACCGAAAATAAATGACCATACGAATAAAGGAAACAAGTGAATGAATAAAAGACGCCCCGAAGAGCCAAGGTTTAAGTTACAAACATAAGCGAATAAGAGTTAAGTCCTCGAAGGATCCTGGATAAAAGATAAGCTGATAAAAAACAACATGTGGCAATCAAAGCCATGCAAAGCTATAAAGGCTAAGGACTAGCTACTCTCCAATATTTTGTAAGTACTTGGATTGAGAATCCAACGATGAAGACCAACAGAGAACCTTAAATTTTAGTCCAAAGATCAAGTGATACAAGAATATCTTTAAGTAAGGAGGAAGAAGTTCAAGCAAACGACAAAAGAAATGATGGCAGAGGAAATTGACTACATAGATAGTAAAGTACAAACAGCCCCGAGGGGTGGAAGTTTAGAAAAATAAACAAAAAGGGGATGGAGCACAAACGTAACATGAGCCACAACCGCGTCAAGGAGACAAAATCCCTGCGCGTGGTTTGTAATACGCCTCCTAGGTGGACATGATCCCCGCCAAGCTTGCAGCTATAAATGAAGCCTTAAAAAAAAGGGTCGAAAGAAAAAATTTACATACAATTTTATATCCACGTGGACAATAAACTAGGCATGCGTGCCATGCCAAGAAAACCTGTCCTCTGGACGTATTAGGCATACACATGAAGAATGGACAAAAATCACAAGGTCAAAAGAACCACGCCCAGTAGTTTATGCTGCTAGGCGCGCATGCTAGATAGCCTCCTAGGCGGACATGACCCATACCCAGGAGGAAACAACAAGTGAGCCCTTCTTTATTTATTAAGAAGGAAAAAGAAAAAGGAAATAATTCATAAAATTATTTTTTGAGGCATGGGGCCCAATATTTTATTTTTTGGTAAAGATTATCAAAAATAAAATGTATAAAACCTGAAGGTTCCAAAAAAAAAAATTGAAGAAAGTGAGACACGGCTCCCAAGCTTTTTCTCCTGGGCGTGCATCGAAGGAGACCTCCTACGTGGCTATCAACCCCACCAAGCTGGGAACAACACAAGCATGCCCTTTTCTCTTTTGTTTTTCAAAAAATAAAAATAAAAATTAAACCTGAAGGTTCAAAAATAGAAAAAAAAAGGAAAAATATTTGCAACGCCCAGCAGCTTAAAACCTTTAGACGTGTTTGGTGAGAAGACCCCTAGGCGGCTAGGCGGCCATGTGCAACGCCCATGGGGAGAGCATAAAAGGAGCTCTTTTAGTTTTTTTTTCTAACAAAAAGAAAAGAAAGAAAAAAATGAAAAGGAAATTACGTACAACGCCTAGCAGACAGGTTTTCTGCGCATGGAAAGAAGACGGTCTCCTGGGCGGCCGTCACACACGCCCAGGGTGAAGTCACAAACTGACCCCCATTTCTTAAAATCATAATGATTATTTATTTTAGAAATTATTTGATTAATTTCTAAAAATACAAGAAAATAGGTACAAAACCTATTAAAATTATGGAAAATCAAGAAATAATTTATAAAATTGTTTCTAAGGCTGGGTGCCCAAATAAATTATTTTTGGTAATTTATCAAAAATAAATAAAATGCCTGTTGGTACACAAAAATTCTGAAAAGCGGAAAATAATTATTAAATTATTTTCCAAAATAGGGAAAATTGGAAATAAAATTCCAAAAATTCCAGAAAAGTAGAAAAATAATTTTTAAAATTATTTTATGCTTGAAGCACAATTTAATATTTTTTGATTGATAAGTCAAAAATAAAGAAAAATACCAGTGGGTACTAAAAAAAATCCTAAAAAAATTATGAGAAATATTGAAAAATACGAGAAATTTTATAAATAATTCCTTGAAATAAATGAGCAAAATTCAATAACAAAAGTTATTGGAAAATAATTGCTTAGCCTCGAACAAGGCCCATCATCGTAATGTGTAGGTCGCTCCACATTTACGATATATTATCAAACTGTTGTTAAAAACTTGATATATATAAGATTTTTCACGTTCAATTTAATATTTGTGCTCTACCTTGATGAATTCTTAAAATTTGATTTGGACGCTTTTATAGCCCACGTGAAATTAACAAAATAATCTTTAATTTAGTGATGGTTTACAATTATTTTCCAATTAAAACTATGCAGAAACAAAAGAGAGAAGAAATTGACGATTTTTTACATTGAAAATTCTATTCGATTTATGAAATCTACTAATATTTCGTTTTAATTATCAAAATACCGTTCTTATTATTTGAAGATAGTTCTACTAATAACCGGTTACAATTTTAATAATAAGTGTAAGAGTTATTTTGTCCAAAACTTTGGTAATCAGTAATATGGTCTTCAGTGACAAAATAAATAAGAACCGTTAGTTCATAAAATATTCGTGAAACACTAGTGTATTAAATCCCCGGTAAGGGAACAAAATTAAACCCTGAGTCTCGAAAATGACAGTTATAACTTCTACGAAAACCTGATCAATTTTCCTAGAAGTTGGGGGCAAATGATATGGGCTAAAAATAAGCCCTAAGGACATAATTAATGATGCATTAATTAAACCTAGTTTGGTCTAAATACGAAGCCCATTAATGAGGCCCAAAACCATAATTAAATATTAATTTCATAATTAATATTGGGGGTAATTTACAGCTTGAAAATAGGAGTCATATAAGGATATAAAATTTTTATGAGTAGCCTCCAAGGCACCTAATTATACATGGAGACTGATTCCTACAAAGAATGATCTAGAATCAAGCCCAAGGAGGTGGCTTGCCCACCAAGTCTCCTAACCCTACTCTAAATCTAAGGCTTCCACATCCTATATAAATGGCCAGATCCCTCATCTCAGAACTACGTTTTTGGCTTGATTCTCAACTGTGAGATACGTAGGCATCTTGTGAGGACCCGAATTAGGTCACGAAACGCAAGAGCAGCCATTAAAGCACGAAGCTCACGAACCCTAGCCGCAATTTAATAACCTTAATTTTTATTCCACAACACCCGGATAAAAGGCCAGTTCGGCCTGGATAAAATCCCGAATTTTTTAAGAAATCCGGATAAAAATCCAATTTTTATAGATAAAATCTAAAAATATATTATATGTTTAATAAAATTCAATAATATTAAACTTAGCAATACGATTTGAAGGATCATGAGACGAGCAAGAATCAATAATATGCAAGACAAATACTTCTTTCAAAAGACTTATTGAGTGTAGAGGATGTGCTTCTCAAAATGGTCATATACGAGAAAATTTGTACAGTGTGCTTCTTATCTACTCTGGATTCTAGAAGTTCGGGGGTGTAACTCTTTAAAGATTGTTTCTTTTGTAAAAATTTTCTTTTTTTGTATATTAATATATTAGCTTTGCAAAAAAAGACAAAAATTACGTATATATAAACTAAAAAAAAGTCCGAATTAAAGCTCGGTCCGGTCCGAGACCCTAAAACGGGCCTCATATTTTAGTAGAAGTCCGACTCGGCCCGATTTTTGAAAAAGCCCGACCCGATTCTTAAAAAGCCCGAATAAAACCCGGCTGGAAGGGCTTTTTGTGCATCTATAGTACAACCACAGTTGGAAGGTTATGAAAAGATGTTAACAAATTCAAAGATAAATAACATGAAGGTGTATTCATTTTAGATTTTGAAAGATTTTTATTAATTTTTTTTTTAAATTTTAAATATTTAAGGATATTTAATTTAGATCTATTATATTATTAATAGCACAACATGAGGTTTTGTGAGACAATTTATTCAACATTAAAATTACTAATTTACCCTTCCTATATTATATTAATGAAAAAATTATTTCTATTAAGAATTGAACCCTTGACCTCTAACTTGTAAATGAGAATTCTTACCACTATGCTAAACATGAGTTTTGAAAATAGTATTAAACTCATTATTAATATATCATGAGACACCCCTCATATATTATATTAATGATAAAAAAATTTGTTCCTAGAGAGAATTGAACCCTTGACCTCTAACTTAGAAAAAAGGTTACTTACCACTATACTAGACATCAATTGTGAATATATTATAAAACTCATTATTAATATATCGTGAGACAATTTAATTATCATGAAATTACTAAATTACCCTTCCTATATTATATTAACGATAAAAAAATTGTTTCTAATGGAAAGTTAATCTTTGAACTCTAACTTAAAAGTGAGATTTCTTATCACTATCCTAAATATTAGTTTTGATTATATTATAAAATTTTGAGAATATTTCGAATAGTACATAGTTATGTAGCATTTTTTTTATTCTATAGTTGAAACAAGTTACCTGGATTTAGAAGATAGATACTTTAATTTGTGTATTAATTTATATCTTACGCATATCCTTTAATCCGGGTCAAAATGCACAAATCGGTTGTGGATGATCAGGCAGTCACTACTAATATAAATTCTTATATGCTCATAACTCAGTCATTTGAACATTCGTTCAAAGAGACTAGCACATTAAAATTTACTTATTGTTAGTGGTACATACATCAATCATCATGAATAGATAATTTCTTAGATATATTTTGCATACTAAGCATTTACATGTTGCAAGCACCATTTAATTACAAAACAATATAAATACATAATAACATGATTTTACTAGCAAAGATCGAGCGGTAAATTGCATGCACATTAACCACCTATATATTAACATATTTAATTATAGTGGAACAGAATATCCATTATCTCTTTCTTATGACAATATGGATTTGGGAAGTTCTGCTTGCTCTATACGTTTTTTAAATTTAGGTTCAGCCCATTCTGATAATATCAACTCAAACAAAAAACTGAAGCACTAATTTAAGGCACTTGGTTTCATGGTGTTTGGATCACACGATTGATCCCAAGCAATTTGGAGCCAGTCTCTCGTATAAATTCTTCAATCGTATCTATCTTTTGCTAATATGCAAGTTCAGAACAGTCACTATTTATGTAAATACTTTTATAGAGCATCAACACATTGAAAATACTATTTGATTATTTGAATATAGAGCAACACAAACTAACAAACCAATACCTTGCAAAATTTACTATCGCCTAAAAGGTACATGTAAGAGATTCATGCCTACTTGAAATTGACACTAAGCAATAAATAAAGGAAAAATCTCGCGCTCAAAACACAACATATATTGCATTACGAAGCTAATATTCAAATATGCGCGAAGTCATTAAGCACATCTAGAGCATGCCCGTGCCTCGCACGGGCTATAAAGCTAGTTTTAAATAATACATCAAAATCTGAAGATATTATTTAATATTTAAAAAAATCCTTTAAAATTTTGAGATAATCAATCAGTATTTTCAAAATCACTTTAAAATATGATGATATTCAATTAAGATTTAAAACAAAATTTTTAAAATATGATGATATTCAATTAAAATTTAAAACAATTCTTTAAAATATGGTAATATTCCAAAAGTCAAGAATTTTTTTGGATTCCAAAAAATGATATTTTTTTGGATTCTAAACTTACAAATTAAAATCTACCAACAATCTTTAAAAATCCATGGATTATAATAATCCCTTAAAATCTTTTAAAATTTGAATTGAATATACCCTATCCCCTATCCCTTCAAATCCCCCCTATCCCTTCAAATCCATCAGACCATTCTGTGTATAAGTACTATTGACAGCTAGTTCGTAACACATCATTGCTATCATTGTGCTGATGATGAGCTTAACAAGGTGTCCAAGCACAATGGCTCTAAACTATGTAGCGCTCTTCTTCACTCTATTCGTTTCTCACCCAGCTGCATGGGCAGAAACCAAAACCTCAATTTTGAACAACTTTCTCCAGTGTCTCTACAAAAATTCTTTACCTTCTCATCCTATATCTCAAGCCATTTACACTCCTGAAAATGCATCATATATAGATTCTTTAGATACCTATGCCCGAAACCTTAGGTTCACTAAACCAAACACTCCGAAACCTCTGGTTATTGTTGCTGCCATGCATGAATCACATGTTCGAGCAACCATCAAGTGTTGTAACAAAATCAATTTGTTAATGAGGACACGAAGTGGAGGGCACGACTACGAGGGCCTCTCGTATACTGCCAACATTCCCTTTGTCATCCAGTGACGGAACCAGAGCCAAATTCCAGGGGGGTCCAAAAATTTCTGAAAATTTAAACCGCGCGAAGCGCGGATTTTTTTCCCACTAAATCATGCAAAAAATGAAAATTTTTCACTAAATCATGCAAAAAATGGATATTTTCCACTAAATCATACAAACATGGATATAAAAGAAGATAAATAGACCATCTAGGAGGGGTCAAGAACAAGTAAATGATAGAATATATATAATTTTTTCAAAAAAAAAATTTTTTTAAAAAAAAAATCCCACAACCTAGGAGGGGCCAGGGACCCCCCTGGACCCCCCCAGCTCCGTCACTGTTGTCATCCTAGACTTGTTTAAATATCGATCTATTAACATTGATTTAGCAGATGACACAGCTTGGGTGGAATCTGGAGCACTTCTTGGTGAGTTGTACTATCGAATTGCGGAGAAGAGCAATACACTTGCTTTTCCAGCAGGTGTTTGTCCTACAGTTGGCGTGGGTGGGCACTTCAGTGGTGGTGGATATGGCAACTTGATTCGAAAATATGGCCTATCAGTTGATAACATTGTTGATGCTAAAATTATGGGTTTTGATGGGAAAATCATGGACCGGAAAGCCATGGGGGAGGACCTTTTTTGGGCCATTAGAGGAGGCAGTGGTGCTAGCTTTGGAGTAATTTTGTCTTGGAAGATTAAATTAGTGTTGGTTCCAGAAACTGTCACTGTTTTCGTGGTCGACAAGATAACGGAACAAGGCCTTGTAGATCTTATTTATAAATATCAAAATGTGGTCACAAAGCTTCCAGATGATCTCTTTATAAGGATGGAGCTCTCAGCAATCGGTGTAAATAAGAAGACAATTAAGGCAGCATTTATAGGTTTCTTCCTGGGAAAAACCGAAGGACTGCTTGAAGTAATGAAAAAGCATTTTCCGGAACTTGGATTGAATCAACATCATTGTACCGAAATGAAATGGATTGAATCCGTACTATACTGGAATGCGATTCCCACAGGAACATCAATTGATGTCTTACTTGAACGAGTCTGGTTTAACAAATCGTACACAAAATCTAAATCAGATTTTATTAAAAACACTATTCCTAAGCAAGGCTTGGAATGCATTCTCCAGAAGTTGATAAAATTAGGGGACATAGTTATGCAGTGGAATCCATACGGTGGACGTATGGATGAGATTTCAGAGTATGCAGTTCCATTGCCCCAAAGATCTGGTTATTTATTCAAGATCCAACATATTTTATACTGGAACCAAAGTAGAGAGAGTCATGCAGAGCATTATATGAACGAGTCGCGACAATTTTACGATTTCATGGCTCCATACGTGACCAGCTCTCCGAGGGAAGCATTTCTGAACTACAGAGATCTTGACATTGGTCAGAATCCAATCTGCAATGCAAGCTATGCACAAGCAAAAGCTTATGGCGTAAAATATTTCAAGATAAATAATTTTGACAGATTAGTGAAGATAAAAACTAGAGTTGATCCTACGAATTTCTTTAGAAATGAACAAAGTATTCCTACTCTACCTACTCAGTAGGAGTAGCCCTTGTACTTGTATCGATCATAGCCTCGCTGCTTTTTCATTACTAAATACGTATACATGCATAAACCTGGTTTGAGGAAGAAACCAAAAAGAAAGAGTGATTCACTATTACATTCTTCTTCATTGTCCTTGAATATTTTGGAGTTTTAATGATGACTTCTTTATATATGATGGATTATACATGTGTGCATATATATGTCGATTCTACCACCTGGATTATAATAAAGAGGGAAATTGTATAGACTGGTCCAAGTGAAATGGACTATTAAATCTTAAAAGAAACAGGCCGAAGATAGGTCCAAGGAGGATTAGAAGTGAAGACTATAAGAGGAGATGGGGAGGAAGGAAGGGATCTTATCGTATTATTGTGTATTGTTTTCATCTCGGTGTCTTGGGAGAGTGCGGCCTCTCGAACGTCCGTTTATCCTTGTAATTCGCAGTTCATTGTAATTCACAGTGCAGTACTATCTATTATTATCAGTAAAATAATATATCTTGTGTTTTTGTGCTAGAGTCCTTGTTTTACTGTGTGTTAGTAAATGAGTTCATTACAATTGGTATCAGAGCATTCGATCTAATAGGAGAGAAGATGACAGATTTTGGAGAGGAGATGAAGGAGTTGATTAAGAAAGGGGTGGAGGAAGCAATGGAGAAAGCAATGGACGCTATGCGTCAATCATTGGCGGAGTGGGTCAAGGAGAGCCACACCACGGCGAAGAAGAAGATGGGAAAGAACTATGCAGGCCCATCAAAGCTGGCTACAGAGAACGACGAGGGGGGAAGAGAAATGGAAGTTGGTGAAGAAAGAACACGGCCAGTTAAAGAGATGTCTTCAAATAGGGTAAATCACTCAAATCTGGTAAATCAGTCAACCAAAACTCCTACGCCTAGGGCTGTAAACGAACCGAACTCGAACGAACTCGGGCGAACAATTACCGAACACGGATAAAAAGTTAACGAACCGGACATTGTTCGTTAAGGAAATCGAACATTTTTTGCTGTTCAAGCTCGAGTTCGAAACTTCTCGAACCGAACACGAGTTTGTTCGCGAACTAGACGAACGAAACGAACTCGAACTCGGTCGAACAGTTCGTTCGAAATAAGAGATCACTTATTATCAGACTATCGGTATATAAGGTTTTGGGCTTTTGTTTAGTAAGCCCATTAGGCTATTATTAACATAAACATAAATTAAGCTGGCCCAGGTCCAACTAAAGTGTACTGAGTTATTAACTAAAGTCTAAATATTATTGATTTATTGTAAAATTGGGATCGAATAATTGACGAGAGAAGTGAGATACAGAACTGAGAAGTGAGATACAGAACTGAGAAGTGAGATACACTGATACACACGATTTACGACTATATCTGACTCGAGCGAAACAGAGAGAGTTGAAGCACAAGACTCAAACAGTTCTTCACTCAATTACATACGAAAATCTTAATTAGGTACTAATATTTTCCATTTTCCTCTATTCTCTCATCAATTTAGGGTTTTTAATTTATGAATTTCATATTTCTTTTATGATTGTTTGAATTATTGCCATATGTGTAAATTACGTGTTTGTGTTTGAATTAATTTAGGGTTTATATCATATTATATGTAGAGAGTTCAATCTATTTTTTGTTCTTAGCTTTAAATTGAATTTAGGGTTTATGTTTTATACTTGTTAATTTTATGGTATCACGCTAAGGATTCTGTATGCAGATGTAAGATGTTAGAAGGAAGAATTAGTTTCCCCTTTGTTTTTTTGCGCAGAATATTTAGTTTTACAACTGCAAAGGTTAATTTTTTTTCTCGATATGTTCTGTACTATAGAAAGGTAATTCTGGACGCCTCGTTACATTGGACAAATTTAACACTAGCCTCTGTTGGTGTTATTTTCCTTTTTATTGGTAGACTAACATATTAACAGAACTTTGGTATTGTTATTCAATTATTTGACATCTAATTTTACTTGGCTGATTAATCAATAGTTGTATAATGTATATCTAATTCAAATGCTGCAAATACTCTCTTTAGCTTTATGACTCGGAACCAATATCTTGCAGTTAATTTGTGTGGTTAACTGTTATTATCAAAGCAAACGATTAGGAAATATCAATCGGAACTATTGAATTGTGCTGGTTTGAACTGTAGACTTTGAAATCACTTCATGTGAATGAATATTTGGTTCCCCTGGTGCAAGTTAATTTTTAAAAGTATCATCAGACTGGTCTAATTAAATTTGGTTCTGTATTTTAAGATAGGTTACAAAAACGTTCATGTATATTAATTTGAGCCACAAATATTATTCTTATCAATCTTAACACATTACAGTACCTACACAGAACATTTGGCATAACAAATACTTTGTTGTCAATGCACTGCTCCTTCATTTTCATGCAAGTAATGTAGTATATATCTTTTATCTGGTACATAACCTTCATCTTTCATATGCCTAAACAATTCTAACAAAATCTTGTTAAAATGTCTAACGGTGTATATGTTTGTACGGTTTTGTATCAGCCATAATGATGAACCTTCTTTATAATGGCGATACTGTTACTGAGCTTAATTAATTAATTTCTTTCTGGTTAGTTTTCTTTCTGCTAAATAGCTTCATTATTTAATTTTCTTTCTACTAACTAGCTTTAACTTGTACAGATTTTCGAAACTATTGTGGATGTGCTTGTAGTGGGGCTGCAGACTGCTTGTTTTGCTTTCGGATGCCGGGATGCTGGATGTTATTTAATTTGTAGGCTATAGTTAATTTTAATTTGTAAGGATTGATGAAATGATGATGGATGGGATGGATATATTTTAATTTTGTACCTAATTCCAAGATTTAGGACATATTTTTATATTGTTAATGTATGAGTATGAATTATGATGGTTTTTCTGATGAACATAGCTAGTTTTTTTCGAACGAACTCGAGCTTAACGAACTCGATCGAACTCGAGTCGAACACCAATCGAACACGAGCAAAGTTCGGTTCGGTTCGTTAATATTAACGAACACAAAATGCTATCCGAACTCGAGTTCGGTAGGCGATCGAACCGAACTTGTCGAACTTGAACGAGCTTAACGAACAGTTCGGTTCGTTTATAGCCCTACCTACGCCTGTATCATTTGTTGCTAATCAGGATAATTTAAGTAATGAGGAAAAAGTAATTGATGTTAAGACGGAGAGTTTGAAATTGTTACAAGTTCTTAAACCTGCAAATTATGCCCTTCAAGTGTTTGATATGATTCCTGAGATTGATTTGATTGCTTCTCCTGTTGAGTCAAACAAAGAGCTTATGAAAATAGATTTTGTCTATCCTACTAACAGGTTTGACAATATTCTAATATATAAGCTACATGAAAATGAATATGGTAAAGTTCTTGTGAAACCCTATGTTAATTATAAGAATGTGATGAATGAAACTAATGTGTTTGCTGTAAATTTTGAGACTAAGCATGATACATCTCTGTGCTACAAGATTCACGAAGACGAGCATGGTAAGTATCGAACGAAAAGGAGATATGAAAGGGATAAAGGTCGTTATGGTGGAAATAAGAGCCCTATTACCTTTCAACTTGGTGAACAGGAGTTGTATCAGGCGTATAAAGGGATGGGACATAAAACGATAGAAAAAGATGGTTCAGACCTTGCCGGAGAGACTCCAGCTGCTGAAAATTATGCTCCTGGTTTGCAGAGTTATTATGGATTTGGTGTAGTTCCTTCTTTGGGAACAGAAAGTGGGGACAATCTTTATCTCTTGGTCAAAAGGATGAGTTTTGAAAGACAAAGTTCTTTGCCTAATCCTAACCCATTTTGGCCTGGAAGAGATGCACCTTCGGTTGGTCCAAAGTCAGAATATTTACATGAATTCTCACAGCAGTCAAATATTCTGTCATCGATCGCTGACAACCCTCGTTCGCAGCTTCAGCCCCAGAATGTAGACTTCTTATCTATCCTTCAAGGTTTATCTGAAAAGTCTTCCCCTGTTGTCAAAAATGGGGTGAGTGGATGGTCAAATTTTCCAGTTCAAGGTGGTTCAGACCTACTTCAAGATCAACTTGCATGCTTCGTGGCCAGAATGTTCCTCCTCAAGCTACCTTTCAACAGAGACTGCAATCGCCAAACCAACCATCTTTAACTAGTTTACTAGGCCAAGGTGTTGATAATATATCTCAAATGTTAAACCGTGAAAATTTACTATCTTCTGGCCTATCTCAAGATCCTCAACTGTTAAGTTTGTTGCAACAACAATATTTGATGCAGTTACAATCCCAGAGTCCAGCTCCCTCACAGCAGCTTTATGTTTTGGATAAGCTCTGGCTACTTCAGCAGCAGCAATAGAAGCAGGAAGAACAACAACAAATATTGCGGCACAAACAATTGTTATCGCAGGTTCTATCTGAATAACAATCTCGACAACATTTCAGAGGGACAACTCATGGGCACTTGCAGGCCGTCAATTTGCTAGATGAGAATGCTTCAGTTTTTGGCAAGTACCAAGAAAAGGCAGAGTATTTCATGTGTTCATGTCTTGGAAAAGGTAGCCGCAATGTTCAGAAAAATCCAGAAGGTCCTCTGCGTTACAGAAGAGAAGGGTGCCACACATTTCGTCCCTCCATGTACAAGCCTTTTGGACAGTTTGCTCCACTGGGGGGTGAACAAACAACAGCTCAACTTCCTGGAGATTGGGTTTCAATTGGTCACAGTTCTCAGTGGCTCTGGTATTCAGTATGCAAGCAAATTGGTCAGTTGGCGTACAAGGGCACTGGTGGCTATGAGAATGTCAGCTGCTTTCGGCATTGTAGGATGGTTGGCAGTCTACTTATCTATGGGACCTTTGCCACTCTATATTGGTAGATTTCTGACAGGATATGGTATAGGGATTGTTTCTTATGTGGTGCCGGTGTACATAGCAGAAATAGCTCCTTCAAATCTCCGTGGGTGGCTCTTTACTCTCAATCAGCTCATGATTTGTAGTGACTCATCACTTACCTTTGTAATGGGCGTGCTTGTCCATTGCTTTATCATACTTGTGGGTTTATTCTTTATTCCGGAATCACATAGATGGCTGGCAAAAGTAGGGCAAGAGAAAGAATTTGAGGTTTCACTGCGTAGACTTCGGGGCCAAAATGCTGATATTACTACCGAAGCTGCTGAAATTCAAGCTAATGTTCAAAGTTTGGGAAAACTGTCTAAAGCTAAATTGACTGACCTGGTCAAGGCCATATACATACGTGCTATGTTTATTGCTATCGGATTGATGATATTCCCACAATTTGGAGGAATAACGGAATAAGTTTTTATGCTAGTCAGACCTTTGTAGTAGCTGGCATTACTGGCAATGTCGGAACACTAACTTATGCAGTAATTTAGGTTCCGATAACTATGATTGGAGCAGTTGTAATGGACAAATCTAGAAGAAGACCACTTCTTTTGGTATGCAAGCAAATTGGAGGTTCTGATTATATATCTATGACTCTGGCTGCCTTCCTGGATGAATGTGGTGTCACCTTCGACCTTGAGGATAAGGTCGTTCTTTGGAAGCAGAGTAATGTAATGGACTGGCCCAAGTGAAATGGACTATTAAATCTTAAAAGAAACATGTCCGAGATAGGCCCAAGAAGGATTAGAAGTGAAGACTAAAAGAGGAGATGGGGGAGGAAGGAAGGGATCTTATCAGATTATTGTGTATTGTTTTCATCTTGGTGTCTTGGGAGAGTGCGGCCTCTCGAACGTCCGTTTATCCTTGTAATTCGTAGTTCATTGTAATTCATAGTGCAATAGTATCTATTATTATCAATGAAATAACATATCTTGTATTTTTGTGCTAGAGTCCTTGTTTTACTGTGTGTTAGTAAGTGGGTTCATTACAGAAAGATTGTATCACAATAAGGCAGCTTTGAAACAGTGCAACTGCAAATAAATCAAAAAACATTCTAATGAGTAATGAGACTTTTTTACTTTTCGGACTGAATAATTATTATTATTAATAGTTCTTATTCTTGTTCTTATTTACCTTCCATACACTTAAAAAATGTTTTTAAAGTAAGATCAAATAGTAAAATAAATTATTAATTAATTAATTAATTAATTAATTGGCATACCGTGCATACCGCGGTATATACGGCATATCATTCAAAGGGGGTTTCTGTTTTTAATAAAGAATATAGATTGTCCAAGAAGATGAGAGAGATACAGTCACAATGAAGAACGTACTCAATATGGATGACAACATGGACCGAATCGCATGTTGGGACTGAGTTATGAGTTGATAAAAATTAATGTCACCATTTTTTGAAACTGGATGTTGATGTTGCAAGGATTAAGAGGCGTATTTGCACTTGATAAATCCAATCCATACATCAAGTGGTTTGCCAAATTATCCACCATCTTAATAAACATTTGTTAATCTATGTCTTCGTTAGAAGCAACACAAAACAAAATCAATTGGAAGTGAAGTCTTAAGTTGTACGTGTATTATTTGAATGTTAACTGAAATTGAATTTAGATCATCTAGTTTTCCTGATGCATGTTTGGTATATATTAATATTTAGTAAAATGCTTTTTAATTCTTAATGTTAGAGCATCTTCATGAGTAAAGAGTCCTTAGCTGTAATATCTACGTGGCATCTCTTATAAATAATATGTATTCTTTAAGTACGTCATCTAGTTTTCCTAATGCATGTCCGGTAGGAGTAATATTTAGTAAAATGCTTTTCAATTTTTAATGTTCTTCGATGGCAATATGTATATAATGGTTGGCTAAAAATTTTAAATTATGAAATAATTAAATTTTTACAAAAGGGTGGTAAGTAGAATTTCAATGGATATAATTATAATGAAAGTTGTGTATATTTTTGCTAAGGAGTTAAGTTGGTTCAACAAATATAGTCAACTAAGAGCATCTCCAACCATTACTATCTATTAGCTAAAATGTCTAGGTGTCATCTTAATATACATATTAGCTAAAAAATATAGCCCTCCAACCATCAGAGCTGTTAGCAATAATTATAGATATCCTCCATCTCGTCTTCTATATTTGTTGAGTTGTTGTAGTCGTTCGCTAAAACATCCATGTCAGCTTTATGCCATATTTAAACTAGATCTACACATTAATATATACCATTTAAATCAATTCCTACACATCCATTACACAATATATGCTGTTTTTGAATTATAGCTAACCGTTATAGCTAATACCATTGGAGCACAACCCCTTACAGGTTCAGCAAATTTTAGCTAACTATTATTTTAGCTAATCATAATACCTACTACCCTTGGAGATGCTCTAAAAGCATCTCCAATGGGAGAGACATCTTAGGTAAATTTTAAAATCAATTACCATAAATAATAATTATAAAGAATGTGTAAAAAAAATTTGCACTCCAACGGGACAAAACCGTTGTCTATAATTATAGATAATCTCTTGATGTTGGCTATATTTGTCGAACCTCTAGAGACCTGTAGTGAATTGCCACATCACCTTTTTCCATATTAAAATTATATATTCCATTAATAACAACTTGAAATATTAGGAACATGCCATTTTTAAAATATAGCTAATCATTATAGCCAATACCCTCGGAACACAATGTCTTACAGGTTCGACAAATTTTACATAATCAATATTTTATGTAATTTAGCCAATCATTTTTAACTAACACCATTGAAGATGCTCTAAGTATAATTGTCTATAATTTTTATTAAGGACAATTATGCATTGGAGGGTATTTTTTTTACATAATCTCTATTCCGTGTCACCTAATATGCCACATAGGATAATATTGTTAAGAGCTCTTCACCATTGGAGATGCACAATCACTTGACGGTATACTAACTACGGGGTTTATTAGAATCAACTTTTACGATTTTTGGATTAATTTTTTTTTAATATTAATATGTTATTAATTTACATATCAAACTGTTGTTAAAAACTTGATATATATAAGATTTTTTACGTTCAATTTAATATTTGTGCTCTACCTTGATGAATTCTTAAAATTTGATTTGGACGCTTTTACAGCCCACGTGAAATTAACAAAATAATCTTTAATTTAGTGATGGTTTACAATTATTTTCCAATTAAAACTATGCAGAAACAAAAGGGAGAAGAAATTGACGATTTTTTACATTGAAAATTCTATTCGATTTATGAAATCTACTAATATTTCGTTTTAATTATCAAAATACCGTTCTTATTATTTGAAGATAGTTCTACTAATAACCGGTTACAATTTTAATAATAAGTGTAAGAGTTATTTTGTCCAAAACTTTTGTAATCAGTAATATGGTCTTCAGTGACAAAATAAATAAGAACAGTTAGTTCATAAAATATTCGTGAAACACTAGTGTATTAAATCCCCGGTAAGGGAACAAAATTAAACCCCGAGTCTCGAAAATGACAGTTATAACTTCTACGAAAACCTGATCAATTTTCCTAGAAGTTGGGGGGCAAATGATATGGGCTAAAAATAAGCCCTAAGGACATAATTAATGATGCATTAATTAAACATAGTTTGGTCCAAATACGAAGCCCATTAATGAGGCCCAAAACCCTAATTAAATATTAATTTCATAATTAATATTGGGGGTAATTTACAGCTTGAAAATAGGAGTCATATAAGGATATAAAATCTTTATGAGTAGCCTCCAAGGCACCTAATTATACATGGAGACTGATTGCTACAAAGAATGATCTAGAATCAAGCCCAAGGAGGTGGCTTGCCCACCAAGTCTCCTAACCCTACTCTAAATCTAAGGCTTCCACATCCTATATAAAGGGCCAGATCCCTCATCTCAGAACTACGTTTTTGGCTTGATTCTCAACTGTGAGATACGTAGGCATATTGTGAGGACCCGAATTAGGTCACGAAACGCAATCGCAGCCATTAAAGCACGAAGCTCACGAACCCTAGCCGCAATTTAATAACCCTAATTTTTATTCCACAACACCCGGATAAAAGGCCAGTTCGGCCTGGATAAAATCCCGAATTTTTTTAAGAAATCCGGATAAAAATCCAATTTTTATAGATAAAATCTAAAAATATATTATATGTTTAATAAAATTCAATAATATTAAACTTAGCAATACGATTTGAAGGATCATGAGACGAGCAAGAATCAATAATATGCAAGACAAATACTTCTTTCAAAAGACTTATTGAGTGTAGAGGATGTGCTTCTCAAAATGGTCATATACGAGAAAATTTGTACAGTGTGCTTCTTATGTACTCTGGATTCTAGAAGTTCGGGGGTGTAACTCTTTAAAGATTGTTTCTTTTGTAATTTTTTTTTTTGTATATTAATATATTAGCTTTGCAAAAAAAGACAAAAATTACGTATATCACTACGTCAAAAAAGGGCTTTAGTCACATCAAAAAACTGTGACGGTATGGTTTTGGTCACACGTATTTTTTTTACATGCAGTGTCACCAAAGCCTCCACTACCGTAGACATGATACAACCACTCTTTTTCTTAGTAGCTGTATTGACTTATAGAGTGGCTAAAGGCTTTTAATATTTGATGCTGGGAGCAAGCATTCTAGCCTGCTTACTGTAACTAAAAGGGGTATACCGTTACAGCAGGAATTAAAAATGTGGCTAAACATTTTCAAAAGCTACATTTATTTGATTTATGGCCACATTTTCAAGATAATATCGTGACCAAATTGATATTTTTATTGGCCAGTTTTTGCTAATTAGTGTAAATAAAGGACGTCAACTATTACACTTTTTTTTGTGTAGCTAAAGCACCATAACTGTTATACTTTCTTTATATATTCGTGTCTGTTTTGATTATATTGTAACATGTATGTGTCCTAATTGTGACTTAAATGCTTTACTTGTGTAGCTAAATGACCTTAACTGTTATAGTTGGAATATATATTTAATTTGTTAATGTTTACTTGTGTAATTATTGTGACTAAAAACATTTTATAGGTCGTATGTGTGACGACTAAAAACATTTTACAGGTCGTATGTGTGACTAAAAATCATTTCTAGACATGATGAATATCTAAATTATTAGTGTGTCCGATACTGTAAAATCATATACCAAATTCCAAATTCCAATTGCTTAAAACACTTAAGCAGCGAATAAAAAACGTACTAAAGTTATACTAGTTTATACTAAACCACATACATTCCCAATCAAATACAATTAAAAAGTACCATAAAATTCAACCAACAACGTTCCCAACCAAATTTAACCAACAACATTCACAACCAAATACACAAACGTCCTAAATTTACAAAACACATGTGATACAAGTTCAGCCACAGAAACCACAAGTTCAGCCATCGACTTGACAATTAACTCTAGGAAAAACCATGACCCTGGAGCTATCTTTTCTTCTTTCTCTTCAAGCACCTTCAAAAAAAATGCACACATCAGCCAAGGCAAAGCACAAATTATCTGGGAGGGAATCAGATATTCAGATTGTGGTATGCTTACTTGGTACATGGACAAATTTAGTGTACATTCTTAAAAACTGTGTCTACTGCACATAAATCATGTACACTTAATTATTTTTGTTAAGTTATAGTATACAATCAGAAAATCACAAGCAAACAAGTCATTCAGGGAAAAGGAATCGAAGTACCACTAAAGTTTCCACTGTTTTTTGGCGTTTCAGCAGCTGCCCATAAGTTACCAGCATACAAATCTGCATACACATAACTGAAACATACAGAAGGTTCACATTGAGAATGTGTGGATAGGCAATTGCATTTGTGTTCAAAGTTGAGGAGTTTGTGGTGTTTTAACTTTTTTACCTTCCATACATGCATGGATCAGTAGTAGAACGATAAAAGTACCCGCCAGATATGGCAGCTGATCCTTCCTTCTTGTTCACATCAGAATGACTATAACCCACGATAGGGAAAATTGGATTAGTGATATCTACAGTATTGTTTTTAGTGTAAGATTGTTTGGAGTCACATAGAAGGGGTCCTTCATAAGCTGGCCATCCATAATTTCCACCCTTGGTGATAATATCAACCTCTTCATATTGATCCTGCAAAAAATTAGGATCTTAAGCTCAATGTTTTGTCATGTTCACGAGTTAACAAATTTCAGAAATAAATAAAATCACGGCCACTATTGACAGTTCGAGATATAGGAACAAGCACATATTTCCTATGATTTTGAACCTTGTATTTTTCCTAACATATGTTCAATTCTGTACTTCATTACAGGCTGACCCAACCTCGTTCATTTAAGCATCTTTTCTCTAAGAGCTTTTCTTTGAGACTGGGATTGTTCTTTCCGTTCCTTCCGTGCTTGAATGATTCCTTGCCTTCTCCTGCTCCTTTCTTTTCTTCTCATATATTTCGTTTAGACTCCACGCACTATCCTTCTTCTTTTTCTTTCTCTCTTGATTAACTTCTAGACCTCCCACGGGCTCTATCCAGAAAGGTACCTGTATACTAACATACAGAAACACATCCACTATAAAAAAACATAGTTAGCGTATTTAAACCGAGGGCAACAACTTTAATAGTGGAAGCATTATAGTAAGAATGAACCAGTGGAAGAATGAACTGATGATATTACTACCTGCAATTCTAACGAACTCTCTTTCTTGGCAATCAGCATAAAGGTTGTGAAACTACGTTTTTTTGGAAAGATCCTGTGGTATAGCTTCAATGTTTATACTCCACCCATGTCGAAACTTAAAAAAAAGCAGTCCTGAGAAGTAGCGCATAATTGAATAAACAAATGAGAAATTTGTCATCAGCAAGTATCTAACTCATATAGAAGATAAAGCAACTCAGACACCACTTAGATAACAAAGATTAAGAATAACAATACGGCAGTACCCAACACATGAGCTTCTGCCAAGGTGAGACACATAAACATCCCCCCATCATTTAAAACTCTCTTTACCTGGATGTAAAACAAGCATTCTGTAAAACTACTATCACGCATAATTAAATTAATCAAATTTAATTTCACTAATCATAACCAAAAAAATTGAGGGTTGAAAAAGAATGTGAAAGTCACCTTTGACAAGTATCGATTTCCAAGATCTGAATCAAGCTCCGGCTCCATCAAAGCATCTAACCCTCCCTTATCAAGAACAACATCAAATGTTTCATCTATGAACTGAAAAGAAACAATATCCGAGGATTGGAATAAAGGGGCTAGCTCTCCTTTTCATCCTATAGTTCTTCTTTCCCGGAGAAGTGTAAGGCAAAAAGGCATCACAGATAGTAAAAATAAAGAAATACTTGCTGCATAAGATATAGCCAATTACCAGCTACTGATATTGGCACGGCGCATCTGTAGCTGAACTTGAAGGTAACTTGGAAGGGTCACAACCTACATCGGAGTTACAAGCACACCTTGCAGAACAACCAGGATTGGAGACCTTATCACAGTTAAACGAGGCAAAGAAACGACCATTTTGTGCAAAGTTCGGATGAATTAGATGTGTAATGTAATATTTGAGTTTACATCTCGTGAGATAGGGTTTGCGTTTGAAGATGGTAAGACTGATTTTGATTTGTTTGCCTTCTGTGTGTATGTGTTTTGCATTTTGCTGGATAAGGTTTTGGTTTTTTGGTTTTTAAACTGAGAAGGGGGAAATGAAATTTTGAACAGGGGGAACAAATTATTGGCCAAGTGGGAAATCGAATTTTGATTTGGGGAAAATGAAAGTGTAAGAGGGAAATAAAAATCTGGTGTTTTGATTGTTTGGTGATAAAAGGGGGAAGTGAAATTTTAGTAAAGGGAGGGAAGTGAAATTTTAACAAGCAGTAAAATAAATTAGATGAAGGGAGGGAAGTGAAATATGAGATTTTGGATCATGAAATTCTAAGAAATATCATAAATTTGATTTGAAACAAAAAAACATTTCTTAAATTTTTAACAAAAATGTCGGGTTGTACGAGATTTTAACAAAAATGTAGTAAAATTGTTGATTCCTCTAACGGGGAACGATCCAGATTAACTGAACGATTTTTTTGAATGATTTCTTCGACGATCAAACCGTACGGATATTAATAAACACTCATTTTAGTGTTATAAAAAAATCAAAAAATATAAAAGCCTGGTTGTACGAGATTTTAACAAAAACCTAGTAAAAGTGCTCCTTCCTATAACGAGATACGATCCAGATTCACAGAATAATTTTTTTGAATGATTTCTTCGATGATCTAACCGTACGGATGTTAATAAACGCTCATTTTAGTGATGGTAAAAAATAATCGAAAAATAAAAAGGTCGGGTTGTAGGAGATTTTAACAAAAACGTAGTGATAGTGGTGCTTCCTCTAACGGGACACGATCCAGATTCATTGAATATTTTTTTTGAATGATTTCTTCGATGATCGAACCGTACGGATGTTAATAAACGCTCATTTTAGTGTTGGGAAAAAAATAATCAAAAAATAAAAAGGTCGGGTTGTAGGAGATTTTAACAAAAAACGTAGTGCAAGTGGTGCTTCCTCTAACGGGACACGATCCAGATTCACGGAATAATGTTTTTGAATGATTTATTCGATGATCGAACCGTACGGATGTTAATAAACGCTCATTTTAGTGTTGGAAAAAAATAATCGAAAAATAAAAAGGTCGGGTTGTAGGAGATTTTAACAAAAACATAGTAAAAGTGGTGCTTCGTTTAACGGGACACGATCCAGATTCGCAGAATAATTTTTTTGAATGATTTCTTCGACGATCTAACAGTACGGGTTTTAATAAACGCTCATTTTAGTGTTGGTAAAAAATAATCGAAAAATAAAAAGGTCGGGTTGTAGGAGATTTTAACAAAAACGTAGTGATAGTGGTGCTTCCTCTAACGGGACACGATCCAGATTCACTGAATAATTTTTTTGAATGATTTCTTCGACGATCGAACCGTACGGATGTTAATAAACGCTCATTTTAGTGTTGGGAAAAAAATAATCAAAAAATAAAAAGGTCGGGTTGTAGGAGATTTTAACAAAAAACGTAGTGCAAGTGGTGCTTCCTCTAACGGGACACGATCCAGATTCACGGAATAATGTTTTTGAATGATTTATTCGATGATCAAACCGTACGGATGTTAATAAACGCTCATTTTAGTGATGGAAAAAAATAATCGAAAAATAAAAAGGTCGGGTTGTAGGAGATTTTAACAAAAATGTAGTAAAAGTGGTGCTTCGTTTAACGGGACACGATCCAGATTCACTGAATAATTTTTTTGAATGATTTCTTCGACGATCGAACCGTACGGGTTTTAATAAACGCTCATTTTAGTGTTGGTAAAAAATAATCGAAAAATAAAAAGGTCGGGTTGTAGGAGATTTTAACAAAAACGTAGTGATAGTGGTGCTTCCTCTAACGGGACACGATCCAGATTCACTGAATAATTTTTTTGAATGATTTCTTCGACGATCGAACCGTACGGATGTTAATAAACGCTCATTTTAGTGTTGGGAAAAAAATAATCAAAAAATAAAAGGGTCGGGTTGTAGGAGATTTTAACAAAAAACGTAGTGCAAGTGGTGCTTCCTCTAACGGGACACGATCCAGATTCACGGAATAATGTTTTTGAATGATTTATTCGATGATCGAACCGTACGGATGTTAATAAACGCTCATTTTAGTATTGGAAAAAAATAATCTAAAAATAAAAAGGTCGGGTTGTAGGAGATTTTAACAAAAAAGTAGTAAAAGTGGTGCTTCGTTTAACGGGACACGATCCAGATTCACAGAATAATTTTTTTGAATGATTTATTCGACGATCTAACCGTACGGGTTTTAATAAATGCTCATTTTAGTGTTGGTAAAAAATAATCGAAAAATAAAAAGGTCGGGTTGTAGGAGATTTTAACAAAAACGTAGTGATAGTGGTGCTTCCTCAAACGGGACACGATCCAGATTCACTGAATAATTTTTTTGAATGATTTCTTCGACGATCGAACCGTACGGATGTTAATAAACGCTCATTTTAGTGTTGGGAAAAAAATAATCAAAAAATAAAAAGGTCGGGTTGTAGGAGATTTTAACAAAAAACGTAGTGCAAGCGGTGCTTCCTCTAACGGGACACGATCCAGATTCACGGAATAATGTTTTTGAATGATTTATTCGATGATCGAACCGTACGGATGTTAAAAAACGCTCATTTTAGTGTTGGAAAAAATAATCGAAAAATAAAAAGGTCGGGTTGTAGGAGATTTTAACAAAAACGTAGTAAAAGTGGTGCTTCGTTTAACGGGACACGATCCAGATTCACAGAATAATTTTTTTGAATGATTTATTCGACGATCTAACCGTACGGGTTTTAATAAATGCTCATTTTAGTGTTGGTAAAAAATAATCGAAAAATAAAAAGGTCGGGTTGTAGGAGATTTTAACAAAAACGTAGTGATAGTGGTGCTTCCTCAAACGGGACACGATCCAGATTCACTGAATAATTTTTTTGAATGATTTCTTCGACGATCGAACCGTACGGATGTTAATAAACGCTCATTTTAGTGTTGGGAAAAAAATAATCAAAAAATAAAAAGGTCGGGTTGTAGGAGATTTTAACAAAAAACGTAGTGCAAGCGGTGCTTCCTCTAACGGGACACGATCCAGATTCATGGAATAATGTTTTTGAATGATTTATTCGATGATCGAACCGTACGGATGTTAAAAAACGCTCATTTTAGTGTTGGAAAAAAATAATCGAAAAATAAAAAGGTCGGGTTGTAGGAGATTTTAACAAAAACGTAGTAAAAGTGGTGCTTCGTTTAACGGGACACGATCCAGATTCACAGAATAATTTTTTTGAATGATTTATTCGACGATCTAACCATACGGGTTTTAATAAACGCTCATTTTAGTGTTGGTAAAAAATAATCGAAAAATAAAAAGGTCGGGTTGTAGGAGATTTTAACAAAAACGTAGTGATAGTGGTGCTTCCTCTAACGGGACACGATCCAGATTCACTGAATAATTTTTTTGAATGATTTCTTCGACGATCGAACCGTACGGATGTTAATAAACGCTCATTTTAGTGTTGGGAAAAAAATAATCAAAAAATAAAAGGTCGGGTTGTAGGAGATTTTAACAAAAAACGTAGTGCAAGTGGTGCTTCCTCTAACGGGACACGATCCAGATTCACGGAATAATGTTTTTGAATGATTTATTTGATGATCGAACCGTACGGATGTTAATAAACGCTCATTTTAGTGTTGGAAAAAAATAATCGAAAAATAAAAAGGTCGGGTTGTAGGAGATTTTAACAAAAACGTAGTAAAAGTGGTGCTTCGTTTAACGGGACACGATCCAGATTCACTGAATAATTTTTTTGAATGATTTCTTCGACGATCGAACCGTACGGATGTTAATAAACGCTCATTTTATTCAGTGAATGTGGATCGTGCCTCCTTAAAGGAAGTAACACTTTTACTACGTTTTTGTTAAAATCTCGTACAACCCGTCCTTTTTATTTTTTGATTATTTTTTCCCAACACTAAAATGAGTGTTTATTAACTTTCGTACGGTTCGATCATCGAAGAAATCGTCCAAAAAAATTATTCAGTGAATCTGACACGCGCCCATTAATAGAATCTGTACTATTATAATGTTTACAATAAGATGTACACATTCGGAGACTTATAATTTTTTGATTATTTTTTTCCAACTCATGTGTATCTATTATATTGATATTTCGAAAATTTAAGAATATTTTTTTTGTTTCGAATCAAATTTCAAAAATTTCTTAGAATTTCATGATCCAAATCTCAAATTTCACCTCCCTCCCTTCATCTAATTCATATTGCCGCTTGTTAATATTTGATTTCCCCCCTTCATTTAACTTCCCTCCTCACTAAAATCTCTCGGCTCTGTTTTCCCCCCTTTGTTTTATTGTATTAAAATTCGAAGCTTTCTCAGCTCCCCTGTTTCTCTTTTCTTCAAACAAACGCAGTCTACCCATCTCTTCTCTCTCTCTCTCCATTTATACAGACAAACCACTCCCCCCCTTCTCTGTCTTCTTCACAATTTCTAAATCAAACACCCAGCCCCTGTCATCTCTCTTTCTAATCGATACATACACACAATCACAACTACCATCCTCTTCATCTTGTTCTTCTCGCAAGATCTCTCGTTCGATTCCCTTTCCCTTCTTCCCTATTTTTCTTTCGAACAACCTCGTTTTTTTTGTTATTAAGTCCGATTGTTTTGTAGCTGGGTCATGAGGTTTTTGCAGCATATTTGTGCGGCTTTTATCCGTTTTTGGTTGTTTGTTTTGGCGAGATTAGTTGTCCGAGTTGTTGAATCGCCCCTGTGTTTGTGTTGTAACAGCCGAGTTGCGTTTTTGTTTGAGTCTGGTCGAGTTCGATTTCTTTGAGTCCCGGTTCTGGGTTAATTAAGTTTGAGTTGTAGAATGTTTAGTTTTAGTATTGTGTCACGATTGTAATTTCCGTTTCAAGCTGAGTTCTCGTTTTGCTGTTGCTGCGTGTTTGTACTGCTGAGTTCGTAGTTCTGATCTGTAATTATAGTGCTGTTCGTTCGTAATTAGCTCTCTAATTTTATTGTTGAGTCGCTTGCTGGTTGGGTATTGTTTAGTGTTTGTTGCTTCAATGAGCTCTTGATGCTTGTTTTCCGAGTTCGTTACTGTGTAGCTCTGAGTCAAGTTTTACTGCAGGTTGTGATGTTAGTGAGTCCAGTTTTCTTTTGTGTTTTGGATTCGTTTGTTTATTTTGAGTTGTTGTGGTTGGGGCATTGCTGCGAGTTTTCACTGAATTTGTAGTTGATTTTGCCGATTGTACCCTGTTTGTCTAAGTTGCTGGTTTCTGAGTTCGCGCTGTGTTATTGCTATGTTGGTTTTATTATCTGGCTAGTTGTATTTACGAAAGATCCATGCCAAAATTTTCTGTTCATAAAAATCGTTTTAAAATAGTGATAATTCAAATTTTAGTTTTTTTGTAAATAAATTCCTTAAAATAAAATTCAGCTTTAATCAGAATTTAGATTTGTTTAGAATAATTAAGTTTTTGTTCTTTTCATTTTTAATTTAATTAGTTCAGAACCAAAATTTTAATTAAATTTTCTTTAAAAAATAGTTTAAAATAGTTTTAGGAATTAAATCCAAATCTTCTCAAAAATCCAAAATTTTTTCTAATTCGCCTAAGTTAGAAATTAAGGTTTGCAAAAATATTAGTCCTCATGGATCGAATCTAAAATTACTAAAACGAGATCGTGCGCTTGCGATAATTAAATGTTCAATTTTTAGCACATCACATATAGACGTGATATGTTCCATGGTATACCTTCTTCAAATTAATTTTATATATTTATGAATGTATTAGACAATATGTATTCAGAACTACACGCTAATGGAACGATTCAAATGATAAGCACTCATTTCACGCTTGTTTTGGTCGAGTGGATTGTATATTGGATAATTATCTTGTAAGTTGGTTGGATTGTTTGTTGGATGATTTCTAGTGTATATTTGGATTATTATGGTCCATATATCAGGATTTGGTATTATGGTGTGTGATTCGGATGTTTATTTGCGTTTGGTTTGACAATTTGATATGCCAGGTAAACAAAACATGTCCAGTTGGTATTATCTTTTGTCACACATAAATATAGTAACTGTGGCTATTGATATAAGCAGAATATTTTACTTACGTCACACAAAATAGTAAAACCGTCACCATTACAAATGTTACGCTACCGATTTTCTACAAAACTGTGACCATAAAATAATAATTGGCTACACTAAAACCCGACTCTTTCGTCACATAAAACAATACTAGTGGCTATATGTTTTAGCTTTTAGCGACGCATTATTTTCCTGAATGGTATTTATATATATTTGGTCACTATTATTTTGTGTGGCAAAAAATAGTCACATTTTTTTTGACAAATGTAGCTATAAGATGTCCCTGAAAAGGAAAAGCGTAGCAGTTGGCATTTTTTTGGTTACGGTAATTATTAACATGGCCATTATTTGTTACTATATTTGTGAAGAGTGGCTAAAGGTATAAAAGTTTGTAATATTAGTTACACAAATATTAAATGTGTAACCAAAACACAGGAGATTTATATTTAGTTACGCTTTTTGAAGAAAATGTGGCAGGGATTACTGTTCAAAAGTGTGACTAAAGCCCTTTTTTGACGTAGTGTATATAAACTAAAAAAAAGTCCGAATTAAAGCTCGGTCCGGCCCGAGACCCTAAAACGGGCCTCATATTTTGGTAGAAGTCCGACTCGGCCCGATTTTTGAAAAAGTCCGGCCCGATTCTTTAAAAGCCCGAATAAAACCCGGCTGGAAGGGCTTTTTGTGCATCTATATTACAACCACAGTTGGAAGGTTATGAAAAGATGTTAACAAATTCAAAGATAAATAACATGAAGGTGTATTCAGTTTAGATTTTGAAAGATTTTTATAATTTTTTTTTAAAATTTTAAATATTTAAGGATATTTAATTTAGATCTATTATATTATTAATAGCACAACATGAGGTTTTGTGAGACAATTTATTCAACATTAAAATTACTAATTTACCCTTCCGAAAAAATTATTTCTATTAAGAATTGAACCCTTGACCTCTAACTTGTAAATGAGAATCCTTACCACTATGCTAAACATGAGTTTTGAATATAGTATTAAACTCATTATTAATATATCATGAGACAACCCTCATATATTATAGTAATGATAAAAAAATTTGTTCATAGAGAGAATTGAACCCTTGACCTCTAACTTAGAAAAAAGGTTACTTACCACTATACTAGACATCAATTGTGAATATATTATAAAACTCATTATTAATATATCGTGAGACAATTTAATTATCATGAAATTACTAAATTACCCTTCCTATATTATATTAACGATAAAAAAATTGTTTCTAATGGAAAGTTAATCTTTGAACTCTAACTTAAAAGTGAGATTTCTTATCACTATCCTAAATATTAGTTTTGATTATATTATAAAATTTTGAGAATATTTCGAATAGTACATAGTTATGTAGCATTTTTTTTATTCTATAGTTGAAACAAGTTACTTGGATTTAGAAGATAAATACTTTAATTTGTGTATTAATTTATATCTTACGCATATCCTTTAATCCGGGTCAAAATGCACAAATCGGTTGTGGATGATCAGGCAGTCACTACTAATATAAATTCTTATATGCTCATAACTCAGTCATTTGAACATTCGTTCAAAGAGAATAGCACATTAAAATTTACTTATTGTTAGTGGTACATACATCAATCATCATGAATAGATAATTTCTTAGATATATTTTGCATACTAAGCATTTACATGTTGCAAGCACCATTTAATTACAAAACAATATAAATACATAATAACATGATTTTACTAGCAAAGATCGAGCGATAAATTGCATGCACATTAACCACCTATATATTAACATATTTAATTATAGTGGAACAGAATATCCATTATCTCTTTCTTATGACAATATGGATTTGGGAAGTTCTGCTTGCTCTATACGTTTTTTAAATTTAGGTTCAGCCCATTCTGATAATATCAACTCAAACAAAAAACTGAAGCACTAATTTAAGGCACTTGGTTTCATGGTGTTTGGATCACACGATTGATCCCAAGCAATTTGAAGCCAGTCTCTCGTATAAATTCTTCAATCGTATCTATCTTTTGCTAATATGCAAGTTCAGAACAGTCACTATTTATGTAAATACTTTTATAGAGCATCAACACATTGAAAATACTATTTGATTATTTGAATATAGAGCAACACAAACTAACAAACCAATACCTTGCAAAATTTACTATCGCCTAAAAGGTACATGTAAGAGATTCATGCCTACTTGAAATTGACACTAAGCAATAAATAAAGGAAAAATCTCGCGCTCAAAACACAACATATATTGCATTACGAAGCTAATATTCAAATATGCGCGAAGTCATTAAGCACATCTAGAGCATGCCCGTGCCTCGCACGGACTATAAAGCTAGTTTTAAATAATACATCAAAATCTGAAGATATTATTTAATATTTAAAAAAATCCTTTAAAATTTTGAGATAATCAATCAGTATTTTCAAAATCACTTTAAAATATGATGATATTCAATTAAGATTTAAAACAAAATTTTTAAAATATGATGATATTCAATTAAAATTTAAAACAATTCTTTAAAATATGGTAATATTCCAAAAGTCAAGAATTTTTTTGGATTCCAAAAAATGATATTTTTTTGGATTCTAAACTTACAAATTAAAATCTACCAACAATCTTTAAAAATCCATGGATTATAATAATCCCTTAAAATCTTTTAAAATTTGAATTGAATATACCCTATCCCCTATCCCTTCAAATCCCCCCTATCCCTTCAAATCCATCAGACCATTCTGTGTATAAGTACTATTGACAGCTAGTTCGTAACACATCATTGCTATCATTGTGCTGATGATGAGCTTAACAAGGTGTCCAAGCACAATGGCTCTAAACTATGTAGCGCTCTTCTTCACTCTATTCGTTTCTCACCCAGCTGCATGGGCAGAAACCAAAACCTCAATTTTGAACAACTTTCTCCAGTGTCTCTACAAAAATTCTTTACCTTCTCATCCTATATCTCAAGCCATTTACACTCCTGAAAATGCATCATATATAGATTCTTTAGATACCTATGCCCGAAACCTTAGGTTCACTAAACCAAACACTCCGAAACCTCTGGTTATTGTTGCTGCCATGCATGAATCACATGTTCGAGCAACCATCAAGTGTTGTAACAAAATCAATTTGTTAATGAGGACACGAAGTGGAGGGCACGACTACGAGGGCCTCTCGTATACTGCCAACATTCCCTTTGTCATCCTAGACTTGTTTAAATATCGATCTATTAACATTGATTTAGCAGATGACACAGCTTGGGTGGAATCTGGAGCACTTCTTGGTGAGTTGTACTATCGAATTGCGGAGAAGAGCAATACACTTGCTTTTCCAGCAGGTGTTTGTCCTACAGTTGGCGTGGGTGGGCACTTCAGTGGTGGTGGATATGGCAACTTGATTCGAAAATATGGCCTATCAGTTGATAACATTGTTGATGCTAAAATTATGGGTTTTGATGGGAAAATCATGGACCGGAAAGCCATGGGGGAGGACCTTTTTTGGGCCATTAGAGGAGGCAGTGGTGCTAGCTTTGGAGTAATTTTGTCTTGGAAGATTAAATTAGTGTTGGTTCCAGAAACTGTCACTGTTTTCGTGGTCGACAAGATAACGGAACAAGGCCTTGTAGATCTTATTTATAAATATCAAAATGTGGTCACAAAGCTTCCAGATGATCTCTTTATAAGGATGGAGCTCTCAGCAATCGGTGTAAATAAGAAGACAATTAAGGCAGCATTTATAGGTTTCTTCCTGGGAAAAACCGAAGGACTGCTTGAAGTAATGAAAAAGCATTTTCCGGAACTTGGATTGAATCAACATCATTGTACCGAAATGAAATGGATTGAATCCGTACTATACTGGAATGCGATTCCCACAGGAACATCAATTGATGTCTTACTTGAACGAGTCTGGTTTAACAAATCGTACACAAAATCTAAATCAGATTTTATTAAAAACACTATTCCTAAGCAAGGCTTGGAATGCATTCTCCAGAAGTTGATAAAATTAGGGGACATAGTTATGCAGTGGAATCCATACGGTGGACGTATGGATGAGATTTCAGAGTATGCAGTTCCATTGCCCCAAAGATCTGGTTATTTATTCAAGATCCAACATATTTTATACTGGAACCAAAGTAGAGAGAGTCATGCAGAGCATTATATGAACGAGTCGCGACAATTTTACGATTTCATGGCTCCATACGTGACCAGCTCTCCGAGGGAAGCATTTCTGAACTACAGAGATCTTGACATTGGTCAGAATCCAATCTGCAATGCAAGCTATGCACAAGCAAAAGCTTATGGCGTAAAATATTTCAAGATAAATAATTTTGACAGATTAGTGAAGATAAAAACTAGAGTTGATCCTACGAATTTCTTTAGAAATGAACAAAGTATTCCTACTCTACCTACTCAGTAGGAGTAGCCCTTGTACTTGTATCGATCATAGCCTCGCTGCTTTTTCATTACTAAATAATACATGCATAAACCTGGTTTGAGGAAGAAACCAAAAAGAAAGAGTGATTCACTATTACAATCTTCTTCATTGTCCTTGAATATTTTGGAGTTTTAATGATGACTTCTTTATATATGATGGATTATACATGTGTGCATATATATGTCGATTCTACCACCTGGATTATAATAAAGAGGGAAATTGTAATCACTAGTACAAAAACTGCTTTACGTGTCAAAAAGGGTGATATGCAGCTGTTCACAACACAGATGCGTATGGAGGAGTAGTATCAGCTAAAAGTATATGCGTCTGTTGGGAAACAGACCCTTATAGTCTATTGCGTCTGTCAATAACTGATGCATATAATAGGAAAACTGACGCAAAAAATTTTAACTTTTGCATCGGTTTTTGTAACAGACGTATAAAGTCTTTTTGCATCTGTCTACAACGGACGCATAAAACATGAGAACGGATGCAAAAAGTATAATGCATGATATGTTTGTTCTACTAGAACAGACGCAAAAATTCTTTTTTTAATCATTTATTTTGTATTTTCAGTTGTACCTGTCCATACCAATAATTTGAATGTATTATCCTATATTTTCAATTAGCACCGGTCAATGCCAATAATTTGCATACATACATTCTACTCGACCAAATTCAAATCCAGTACTATACATCTCAATCCCAAAATGTTAAACTTACTAATTTGACTGAATGAAAATAGTACTTGATTAACAAAAACCGACAATAATCATATTAATTTTCAACTTGTTCCACCAAAGTACAATGTTTCACGACAATTAAAAAACCTTAACTTCAAATATTTTCACAAACTAAATTAACAACTCCATCATACCTACTAATCCTATAAATATTCATTCGTAAAATAATCAGCCCAAATGTCTCGAAATTCATCAATTTCTTGTGGAGTGTAGGATGTCACCCTTCCAATACCCTACAATAATATCAGAACAGTAAGGGATATTATTTAAAATAATAATAAAATATTATTATTACAAATCATAATATATTAGCCTGGTCACAAGAGGTCATTATTTCAAGTTAAAATAGATAGTGTTGCATGGAAATGCCCTGTTTTTGGTAGTGTTAAAAAATTAAATGAAGTGTCAGTAATGCACAACTCAGAACAGCGTACGTAACCTTACAGCCTATATGACAGAGTAACACAACAACTGCCAAGTGAACTAGAAAACAAGTGATAAAACTTGGAAAAAAAATATACCTTGATATCCTCCCAAATTGTGTTCTTCAGCCCTTCATTTACAGCTTTCCAACTCTTGGTATTGATATCTACCTTTTGTCGACCAATTACTCCTATATAAATCGTGAACTGGTTTTTCCACTTTCCAGGTTTTTGTTTACCATATTCGTCCAACTCAATCGTTTTCTCAACATCTTTGTTGGCAGTATGCTACAGACCTAAAATACGTACAAATGTCTTTAAATTCAACTATATTTTGTGAAACAAAATGCAAGAACCCTTTATTAATTTCACAGTGATTATCGTTTAGGCGGTCTAATGCTGCCAAGTAATCTACCCAGGCTCTCTATCCATTTTCAACAAGCATAAGTTGTTATGCCATAATTTCGGCATGTCTAATAATCTCCAAAATTTCTAATATCTATTAATTATTAATTCAGATTAATAATTATTGCTTAACCGCTAAGTTTTATCATCTCTCTGAAATGAGGAAACAATCAATCTTAATCAATCAATAACGGAAAATATCTCCAAACGATATTCTTCAAATCAGGAAGATATCACAACGATAAGATTAAATCAGATAAAATCAATCATTACCCACATTAACGTAACTTATCCCTAAAGTCTCTAAGGGATAAGCCCAATTAATTCACAGAACTGCGTGGGGCTTGATCCTATATAAACATAGGTACGCAGGCATCTTGGTATGATGGAATCCGATACACGAGACAAATCGAGACACCTGCCAAGTCCAGCCCCCTCTTTTTTCATAAACCCTAATCCCCTAAAACAGCCACATTCATCTAAATTGGCTCTACTATTCCAGCAAACCTCCGATTTCGTGTTGTTACGAAATTCCTCCAACTACATTTGGCGCTAGAAGGAGGGGAAATTTTCGTTTGAAGAGGACAAACGAATATCACTTTCATGGGGATTTTTGGATTTTATTATAATAGGGGGCTTCGACAGTTAAAAAATCAAAGCTTGGAGAAAAAAAAATAGCTAGCGACAATCTGCAAGGTTGAAACACACCACTGGGGAAGTAAAAAAATGGATATATGATAGCCCGCACGTACGTGAAGAAACAGGCGAGTGAAAGAAGCAATAAACAAGTTAAAAGTCCAGGCGGGAAGTAATGACGAAAAGGAAAAAAAAAGCAGGAGGCGAGGCATTAAAATCAGCACGAGAAGACGTGGCGGGATCCGCTGGCTAAAAATTGGGAAAAAGGAAAAAGGAATCAAAGCTTGAAGAAAATAATAAAAGTCAACAGCGATTACAAAAGATAAGTTTTTTTTCCATCTCGGTTATATTTCCCAGCAATTCTATATATTAATTATATCGTGTCATGCATGCATCAATCATGTTTTTAAATATTTTTCAAGAAAAATATTTAAAAAATTTATTATTCAAAAAATTCGTGTGAGCAATATATTTTTATGCTTGTAAAATAATTGTAGTTTAGAAAATATCGTACGAGATATTTATGTTGATGAATTGCGGATATTTATGCTGATTGATTGTGGATTTATTTTACAATCCCGTACGAGCTGCATGTTTCAAAGGAAAAAATACATACGCGAGACGCATTATTTGTAAAAGAATTTCAACAAAAAACGGAGCATTATTTTCGAAGAAAATAAATATCGCGACACTCTTAAAAGAGCATATTTATTATTGCATTTGGATTTGTAAAATATTTTTCATATAATGTCGCGATAGTACATATATGTCAAAAATATTTTCAAACTTGCGAACTAAATTGTCAAGTAGGGTAGCCTGGACAAGCTATAAATCTCCTAATGCTACATGCTAAGTAAAGTGCAGCACCCTCTGGATTATTGAAGGCCCATGAGATATCGCTATATCGAATGGGTGGAGGCATCCCTATGCAAACTATCTTTAAGACTTCGTAGTTCTGCTAACCCAACAAGGGACGCATGCGAAGTTCGCCATATCTACATCTACATCTCTTATCAACAGTCTCTCGTCACAAACGAAGACACATCCTTATGTGGTTGCATCAGACACTTGAAAAGCGTTTATGCCAATTCGGGATATATACAAACGCCAAGGTCCTAACTAGACAACAAGGATCGCAAATGATTTCAAAAATATTATATATGCTCGCACATTTGAAAACCTTGGCAAATATATATCTTATACTGGTCATCACATTCTATCACTCTTGCATCCGCATACGCCTAAAGAGCACAGTGGTGCTCTAGTATTTTTCTAATCATCTGTTTTCAGTTTTTTCAGCGACTCAAGAAATTTGGAAGCTTGAAGAATTCTTAGTTCTCCACTGCAGTAAGCTACACTGAAGAACTGGGGGCTAGTTGTTATGCCATAATTTCGGCATGTCTAATAATCTCCCAAATTTCTAATATCTATTAATTATTAATTCAGATTAATAATTATTGTTTAACCGCTAAGTTTTATCCTCTCTCTGAAATGAGGAAACAATCAATCTTAATCAATCAATAACGGAAAATATCTCCAAACGATATTCTTCAAATCAGGAAGATATCACAACGATAAGATTAAATCAGATAAAATCAATCATTACCCACATTAACGTAACTTATCCCTAAAGTCTCTAAGGGATAAGCCCAATTAATTCACAGAACTGCGTGGGGCTTGATCCTATATAAACATAGGTACGCAGGCATCTTGGTATGATGGAATCCGATACACGAGACAAATCGAGACACCTGCCAAGTCCAGCCCCCTCTTTTTTCATAAACCCTAATCCCCTAAAATAGCCACATTCATCTAAATTGGCTCTACTATTCCAGCAAACCTCCGATTTCGTGTTGTTACGAAATTTCTCCAACTACAGCATAAGTGCATAATGATTTCTAATCTGGATGGTTGCGTTTGGGATTTCGTTATCTAAATATTTTCTAGGTGGGGAGTAGAATCAGAATCATTTTCACATGTTGTAATAATATAATTAGAAAATTATAAATATCCATCTCACCATTCAGAAAGAAAATAACCAGTCAGCTCTTAGTTCAAGTAGCATTATGCTACCTTGTGTTTCTATGTGGTATTAGCATCTGCCTGAAGGTAAAAACAATCCAGGAAAGCATATGGCCACTAATTAATTGAACTGCTAAACAGATTTATCAAATTATGACTTGCGCTACTTAGAAAGTTCTGACTAGAACTTAATCAGACTAATATATCGTTCAGTGTCAGCAAGCCAATAAAATGATTTACCATGCTTTTGTTTGAGTGACAGGGGAATGATTTGGTGGGAAATGATACAGAAGTTGTTCTGTCTATGTCAAGTAGAATAAACCCCTGCATCTAAGTGAGCACAAGAATGATATTTTAATAACTTAACAATTGCAAAAGAAAAACATAAAAATTCCTGATCTGTAATTTTAAACAATTGAGCATGACTTGTTTTATGCAATAATACTACCAAATATAAATGGATTTAAAGAAGTTTTGAACAGTTATAAGTTTCTTGTAAAGAATAGAAACTCACCTGTAAAAGCTTAGTAACAGAACCAGAGCCAAGAGTTTCCTTACTCATGTCACGACCATTATTCAGGCATCTTAGCATCTATAAACTCCACCAGAGGGAAGAGGACCATGCCCTGTGGAAGACCAATCGAATCCTAACTGATGCATCTTAATCGAAGCATCGAACAGGTAGTGATAACATTCAGTCTGTTAAAAGTACTTGTTAAGTGATTGAAATATAAAATGTAAATTCAATAAATTTGTGTACATAGACTATAAAGAGAATGAACAAAGATCAGTTATTTATCTAGAATTCAGTATACTCAAATTATTTTAGGGAGGAGAGGCTGCCGGAGGACCAGAAAGAAAAACTGGGACTGAATCGCATGTTGGGACTGAGTTATGAGTTGTTAAAAATTAATGTCACCATTTTTTGAAACTGGATGTTGATGTTGCAAGGATTAAGAGGCGTATTTGCACTTGATAAATCCAATCCATACATCAAGTGGTTTGCCAAATTATCCACCATCTTAATAAACATTTGTTAATCTATGTCTTCGTTAGAAGCAACACAAAACAAAATCAATTTGGAAGTGAAGTCTTAAGTTGTACGTGTATTATTTGAATGTTAACTGAAATTGAATTTAGATCATCTAGTTTTCCTAAGAGCATCTCCAATTGGAGAGACCCCTTAGGTAAATTTTAAAATGAATTACCATAAATAAAAATTATAAAGAATGTGTAAAAAAATTTACACTCCAATGGGACAAAACTGTTATCTATAATTATAGATAATCTCTTGATGTTGGCTATATTTGTTGAACCTCTAGGGACCTGTAGTGAATTGCCACATCACTTGTTTCTATATTAAAATTATATATTCCATTAATAACAACTTGAAATATTAATAACATACCATTTTTAAAATATAGCCAATCATTATAGCCAATACCCATGGAACATAATGCCTTACAGGTTCGACAAATTTTACATAATCAATATTTTATGTAATTTAGCCAATCATTTTTAGCTAACGCCATTGGAGATGCTCTAATGCATGTTTGGTATATATTACTCCCTCTGTCCCATCCAATTCTTAACACTTTTTTTGTCACTTTCTGGCACGCATTTTAAGATGAAGTTTAAGGATAGTTCCATAACTTGTTTTTGAAATTTTCTTTTTTTGTATAAAAATAGGATTGTTCTATTTTTATACAAAAAAAGAAAATTTTAAAAATAAGTTATGGAACTATCCTTAAAATCTACCTTAGAATGCGTGCCAGAAACTCTATTTTGAAATGTTAATAATTGGTCGGGACGGAGGTAGTAATATTTAGTAAAATGCTTTTTAATTCTTAATGTTAGAGCATCTTCATGAGTAAAGAGTCCTTAGCTGTAATATCTACGTGGCATCTCTTATAAATAATATGTATTCTTTAAGTCATCTAGTTTTCCTAATGCATGTCTGGTAGGAGTAATATTTAGTAAAATGCTTTTCAATTTTTAATGTTCTTCGATGGCAATATGTATATAATGGTTGGTTAAAAATTTTAAATTATGAAATAATTAAATTTTTACAAAAGGGTGGTAAGTAGAATTTCAATGGATATAACCATAATGAAAGTTGTGTATATTTTTGCTAAGGAGTTAAGTAGTTTCAACAAATATAGTCAACTAAAAGCATCTCCAATGGGAGAGACATCTTAGGTAAATTTTAAAATCAGTTACCATAAATAATAATTATAAAGAATGAGTAAAAAAATTTGCACTCCAACGGGACAAAACCGTTGTCTATAATTATAGATAATCTCTTGATGTTGGCTATATTTGTCGAACCTCTAGAGACCTGTAGTGAATTGCCACATCACCTTTTTCCATATTAAAATTATATATTCCATTAATAACAACTTGAAATATTAGGAACATGCCATTTTTAAAATATAGCCAATCATTATAGCCAATACCCTCGGAACACAATGTCTTACAGGTTCGACAAATTTTACATAATCAATATTTTATGTAATTTAGCCAATCATTTTTAACTAACACCATTGGAGATGCTCTAAGTATGATTGTCTATAATTTTTATTAAGGACAATTATGCATTGGAGGGTATTTTTTTTTACATAATCTCTATTCCGTGTCACCTAATATGCCACATAGGATAATATTGTTAAGAGCTCTTCACCATTTGAGATGCAAAATCACTTGACGGTATACTAACTACGGGGTTTATTAGAATCAACTTTTACGATTTTTGGATTAATTTTTTTTAATATTAATATGTTATTAATTTACATATCAAACTGTTGTTAAAAACTTGATATATATAAGATTTTTCACGTTCAATTTAATATTTGTGCTCTATCTTGATGAATTCTTAAAATTTGATTTGGACGCTTTTACAGCCCACGTGAAATTAACAAAATAATCTTTAATTTAGTGATGGTTTACAATTATTTTCCAATTAAAACTATGCAGAAACAAAAGAGAGAAGAAATTGACGATTTTTTACATTGAAAATTCTATTCGATTTATGAAATCTACTAATATTTCGTTTTAATTATCAAAATACCGTTCTTATTATTTGAAGATAGTTCTACTAATAACCGGTTACAATTTTAATAATAAGTGTAAGAGTTATTTTGTCCAAAACTTTGGTAATCAGTAATATGGTCTTCAGTGACAAAATAAATAAGAACCGTTAGTTCATAAAATAAATAGATGAAAAATGTTGGATCTAGCATAAACAATATTTTATTTTTTACCATGTAAATTAAAAATTGTATTTATATTGAAATACATAAAAGTATGTCAATGATTTAAATCATATATAATTTTGTTTTCTACATTGAATAGAATTATCAATGTAGGTCTTCTACACTGAATAGGTAGGATTTATGTAAAAATTCGTATTTATATTTTCTCTTTAGATTTTGAGTCTTTCCATTAAGATAATAATTGTTAAATCATCACTAAATTAAAGATAATTTTATGAGTTTCGCATGAGATGTAAAATCATCCAAATCTGATTTCTGGATCTCGAGATAGAGACCAAATAGTAAATATGAACTTTTTTTAATATTAATAAAAAAAATAAATAAAATTCAATTGTATCCTTTTTTAATTATATCATTTTCAAATTATAATTTTATTTTCAAAATTCAATTCTAATACAACTTTTTTAATCATATTCCTTTTAGATTAGGGATAAATATCAAAGTCATCACTCGTTTCATCCAAATATATCAGTTGAGTCACCCATTTCGAAAATTACTCAATTTAGTCACTAATTTTAGAATTTGAATCATTTTGATCATTTAAAAGTTGAAAATTAGTGTCAATTTAGTCATTCCCAGATGATCAACCTGATACAAATTCTAAAATTAGTGACTAAATTGAGTCATTTTAGAAATGAGTGACTCAATTGATATATTTGAGTGAAACGAGTGATGACTTTGATATTTATCCCTTTTAGATTATAATTTTCTTTTTAATATGATAAAAAATATTAGATTCGATAGTCGAGATTATTTTGGCTATACAGTGACCAAAATTATGGATAGTATCCTTCTTACGGTTATTATATATAAGGTATAATACAACGGGCGTCAGCCTAAAAAATTGTGAGGCAAAATCGGTAAATCAAAGTCATTGAGCATTTTAGTATTTAAATTTTTATTATTATTTACGCTTAGTATTTTTATAACATATAAAAATGGGTGTCCGAGACAAAATCGGTATAGAAAAATATATGAATAATTTATTTTATTATTTTCTATGTATATTAAATTTATACAATATTGTGTTAACCATTTTATATTGATATTATAGATATATTTTTGTCGATTTTTTTCTTAAATAATGTTTTTTTAAAATTTTTAAAAAAATTGTAAGGCAAAATCGGTAAATCAAAGTCAAGGAACATTTTAGTATTTAAATTTTTATTATTGTGTACGCTTAGTATTTTTATCATATATACAAGGGTGTCGGCCTAAAAAAATCTTGAGACAAAATTGGTATTAAAAATATAAGAATAATTTATCTTATTATCTATGTATATTTGATTTCTAAAATATTGTATTCACCAATTTATATTGATATTATAGAAATATTTTTGTCAACTTTTTTCTTAAATAGTCTTTATTTAAAATTAAAAAAAAAATTATATGGCCGCTGCGAAGCGCGACTTAGTCGACTAGTATATATATAAAGGAAGATATGCGAGAGGTTAGGTGGCGCCTCTTAAATGTTCTCAATCTATTTTTTACAATATTTTAGAATTTAAGGATTTTAAACACTGATAAATTTAAAAATATCTTTTAACATATTATATGCAAAATAGGTGTTCAAATTTATAGAGGAAAAGAGTTTGAATTTACAGAAAATACATATAATTAGAAGTTCTGGTAGAATTAGAATAGGTATTTATAAGGCATATGATTAAAAGTTCTATTGGAAGTAGAATATGAGTTCGAATTTATAGAAAAAACATTTAATTAAAAGTTCTATTGGAGGTAGAATAAGTGTTTGAATATATAGAGGAGACAAAAGATAAAATATTTTATTGGAAGTAGAATACATGGACGGTGGTGACATCTTTTACTATCTTCTAAAATTATTATTATTTTTACATAAGTTAATTATATTTCTAGTAGGAAATTAATTCATAAATCCAACAATACCCTCATTAAAAAAAGTCTTTGTATTTTTTTTTTTAAAAAGGATCGATGTGTTAACATAATAAAAGAACATTCTCATGTGAGAATCCTAAATAAATACAGGAGCTAGTATCTATATATAATAAAAAAAAAGATGTATTTTCATTTATTAAAACTCCATAATTAGAGAAAGTAAAAATTGGAATTCACTATATTTTTAGGTTTTGATTTTAAGGAAAAAAGTTGCATAAGATAAGTATCATCAATAATATGCAATGAAGTTGAAATTTCGATCCCAAAGAGCGGCTCAAAACGTGTTTAACCGGAAAACGGCTCATTAAAAGATTGTATTAGCTATTAGAATTTGATATTGATGTTGTAAATTTTATTTTAGTTTAGGATTCGATTTTTATGGATAAACATTGTTATACAAGTAATATATGTAAAAGTTAGGGTTTTTGTCCTAACGAGAGAGCGACTCTATAGAAAGAACCGTGTTTAACGAGAAAGCGGTTCATTAGAGATGACCGTGTCGAATGTTAAAATTTAATATTGATGATATAATAGAAGATAAATATATTTTGAATTTTTTAGAATTTTAGGATTTTAAATATTAATAACTAAAAACCTATCATTTAACATAAAACATATTAGAAGCATAATATGTTTTCAAATTTATAGAGAATAAGAGTTTGAATTTATAGGGAAGACATATAATTAAATTTTTTATTGGAAGTAGATATGTGTTTGTAAGATATATAATTAAGAGTTTATCGTAAGTAAAATATGAGTTTGAATTTATAGAAAATGCATATAATTAAAAAAATTATTAGAGGTATAAAAGATGTTTGAATATATAAAGAATACATATAATAAAATATTTTATTGGAAGTAGAATACGAGGACGGTGGAGACGTCTTATACAATTTTTTAAAACTGTAAATATTTTTCCAAAAAAATATTTATTTTAACTTTTTAACACAAGTTAATTATATTTGCATTAGAAAAATATATCCATAAATTCAATATTATTCCCGTAACGAAAATTGATGTGTTAACAAACCCCCAAACTTAAACTGATGCTTGTCCTCAAGCATAAACAATTACATCTACCTAATTAGTACCACTTCCGTAGGTGATCACGGTTGCATTTGGCATATGCAACAAGCCCTTTAAACCCCTAGGCAGCCCTAGTGGACGAGTAAGGTCTCGTGAGGGCCTATAGCGAATGTACCCACAAAATCCATTTAACCTAATGCAATGCAATGCATGAATGCAACTAATATGAAAAATGCAAAGATCCCCTTGAAACTCACCAACACCAACTAACAAGCAAATATCTCAATGAATGTAACAAATCCAAGCAGAGCTCGACTAAGTTCCCGTATACTAACAAATACATGAACAAAAACGTGCGTGTGTGCAATGCTCATCAGAAATACTCCCAAAACTAGGTCAAAAATCATACATGCTTTCCGCTAAGACAATCACAGGTTTATAAACAGAATAGACTGTAGACACTTCATAACCTAGGAACACCTCCACCCTTATCCAAGGTAGACAGAAACTCATGCTTTATTACTACGACACATAATACTATATACAATACACATGCTTATTTAACCGTGCAATGAATGAGACCCCAAAAGGCTTATACAATAATACCCATGTAGCGAGTGTTAGGTCAGCAACCCCAAACCACAAGGGCTTTAGGTTACTAGGACTAAGTCCCCTCAGACTTAATTACTCGAGTATTAAAGAGCTCACTCTGGTTAATTTTGCATAACACAACAAACTAATGACTCTTTTTTTTTCTGATTTTTTTTTTTCCGCAATCTGGAATGAGCCTTTCTCATTTCCAACCCTAGACTACTCATATAAATATGAGCCGGCTACTAGCCATTTGACACCTAGCCTTTATTAACAACTTAGCACGAAATTCCTGTTTTCCCCCAAACTTAGACTTTAATGTTCCTATGCTATAAAGGGAATAACGAAAATTCTAAATATAAACAAGTGATTAAATCTCAAAACATCCAACAGGCATGACCCCAACCTAGCCCAAAAGCACCCCAATGAGACTGTGAAATAAATTTTCACTACTACAGATTTCAGGTTACATAGCGTTCCTTTTTTTAGCTTACATAGCATTTTTAAACGCTATGTAAGCCAGCGCTATGTAAGTTACTCTAGCTTCTATAGCGCTTGTTGAAGCGCTGTCTTATTCATACTTGCATAGCGTTTGTTGAACGCTATACTATCTATTCCCTTCAATAGCATTTTGCCAAACGCTATCTAAGTCTATCTGTGTTATTGAAATTGTCTCTTGGATAGCTTTTTGCCAAACGCTATATAAGTCATTTTTCAAATTAGAACATCAGTACCATTTTTAAAAACATAATTTATTATATTTTGGTTATTTTTAAACCTGTATTATTGTTCCTAATTAAATCATAAAGCATTTTCACCAATACAAAAAAATGAAATCTAAATTCCAACAAAAGAACAAGCAAATCAAATTTCTGCATTAAAATATAAATAAAATCCAAAACATTAACAAGTGATACAAATCTTTACTAGATCACTTGGTAGCGTACAAAAATTACTTCATTAAGAGTTTGGATTCCAACTCTCGATAAAACTCTGGATTACACACTAGAATATAAACAAAAAAATTACTTCTTTAATAACATGTCCCTAAGAAATCGATTGTACAAGAAACCTGCCCAATTACTCTGGAAGCGGATCATTTTATCGCATGGATAGGACTTCAATTTCGGGGAATAGGTAAACTGTAACAAAATTAAAATTTATTAGATTTTGAATTAATATACTTTTAGCTACAGAGCAATTTATAAGAATTAAAAAATTCACTTACATCAACATTGACTTTTGTTTCACCGCTGCACTAAAAAGTATTATACCTGATTTGCCAAACCATGAAATGGTCCAGCTAAACCATTTAATGCAGCTGCAAAAGAAAGACATGGGTCTGAAAGGGCAAGTGTAACCTATATCAAGCATGAAAGGTTTATCAGATTTTTAGTTGAAAGTGAATTGTTCATTTGGTTAAATTTAAGGATAAAAGGTAAAACGAAAAGCAAGCACTCTTATTTAACTTCAGGGTAATAAAGAAGATGGTTAAATTTACACATTGGTATAAAAAGATAGCATGCAGAAGTAAGAAGTCAATTAGTAGATGACCAGTGTGAAGTCAATTACCTGAACAAAGACTAAACCAAAAAATTAAAGGTTTAGATGATCAAATTTATACCTAAACCTGCAGTTCTCTGGCAAAAAATTCAAGCAACTCCCCTAGGAGCCTTATTTTGAAAATAGGTAGTGATTCTTCACGCCTGTGAAACACAAACAAGATTGAATTACTCAGAATAAGTTGCTAAAAAATTGAGATCAAAGCAATAGTATGTAGACAATTTTTTCAAAGAGCAGTACGCTAACTAAAAAAAGGTAATTCAATCATTTAGTGTCTGGTCTGAAAGCACCTAAGAGTACCAGGCTGCTTACATATACAAGCACTTGTCCAAAAAACTCCTGCTAAATTCTACATCTATACCCCAAATTAAATTAGCATTAAGAATAGATAAATCTGAAAAATTAAAGAACTGACTGCCAAGAAAAAGTAAAGTAGAAACGTTGATAACACAATTGCTCCCCAAGTTTGAGGATAAATGAACAATTATGTACTGTCAAGTTTATATTCAAATTCAATTTCCAAACCTAATGCACTTTAACAAATAATAAAAATGCCTCGTCTCCATCACGTATTTCAATAGCTTCATACCTGGGTGGGTTCAATAAAAACATTACTTACACTTAAAAAGCTAGAACCCATCAGTCAGATATATAAGCTCCGGATCACTATTATAGATGCATAAGTACTAAGTCAGAACATAACACTGAAAAACAAACCTAATGGCACATTGCCGTATTTGGAAGCTTGAAGTACTAATAATTAAATCGAGCATCCTTACCTTGAATAACCATCTCGCCTCTCAATAAACTCAGCCACCTCTTTTCTTATCCCAGGAAGGCCACGTGAGTCACTATAAGCACCTACAGGGGTGATGAAGGAATTGATGTTACTTATAGCTCATCAAGGCACATTCCATCTTCAACACTATAAAAGGGAACACATAATAATAGCTAATAATTCCTAGTTTATGCAGCATGTTAGCCAAATTATAGAGTGCAACTGAAATACCCGGAGCAGAAGACGTTGGAGCATACTATCCATCTTAGTAAATATGATTTTTTTTAAATTTATTAGGCTTTACACCAATACGTTGAGCAGTATGAATCTCTTAACAGATATAATTACATTAATTAAAGCACTGAAGGTTTAATGTAAGAGATACCTAGACCGCCTGAGGTTAGTGACAGGTAATATTTAGCTCTAGCAATAGCATCTGCAGGGAATACTAGTACCACATTAGGATCGTCCAACAGAAATGGAGCTTGACACAGGGCAACCACCTGCAAGTAAGTATATCTGGCTCAATACAAATATACCATCACCAATTTCCACAAGCTTAGATATAAAGTAATTTCCAATATAATGAACGAAAGAATCAATACTTGGCGAGGAAAAGTTAAAGGCTTCTGTCCTTTAACCTTGAACAACCAATATTCAATTGATTAACCTGTATGAGTGCGGGTGCGAAATTTAGAGCTAGCATATTCAAGACAAACATACGGGTCTTGCCTTGAAATCCATTCTGTATCTTTTAACCTTGAACAACCAATCACTAATAACATCAAAAATTCAACAAACATACAAAATTAGTACATATATATGGGGGGTGAGAGAGAGAGAGAGAGAGAGATTTAGCCAGAGAGAGAGGGGAGAGAGAGAGAGAGAGAGAGAGATTTAGCCAGAGAGGGGAGAGAGAGGGGAGAGAGAGAGGGAGGGAGGGAGAGAGGGAGAGAGAGAGGGGGGGGAGAGAGAGAGAGGGAGAGAGGGCAGTACCTATAATTTCAACAATAGATCTGAAGGGGCTTTTGATTTATGATGATTGAGACATCATAATCAAAGAGCGAATAAGTGAGAATCGATCGAAAATCCGATGAATTCTACTGGAATTGAGTGAGGCGATTCATAGGGTTTGAGAACCGCTAATCTGGGTCTATAACGGGGTTTGATTGTTGAAACAATTAACTTATATATATACGAGTGTGTGTGTGTATATCTCGAGTGTGTGTGTGGATTCGGCCGGAGCTGTGTAGTGGCGGTAGCGAGAGGGAGGAAAGGGGCGGCGCAGCAGGGCGGAGGGGAGGAAGAATTAGATGTTGAGAGAATTAGATAGGTTAATTAGCTCTAATGGGCTACTGGGTGTTAATTGTGTTCGATTAAAATTTAAACTTAGAAAACATTTACTTGTATAGCGTTTGAAAAAACGCTTTAGATCAGTTAAAAAATACGTTTTCTTCCATAGCATTTGTTTAAACGCTATCTATTCTCCACCTTTAATAGCGTTCAACAAACAAACATTATACTAGTTATTCTATTTTATTTTTCATTTATTTTTAATTTTCTTCTTAATACCTTGCATAGCGTTTCGTGTAAGAACGCTATATAAGCATCAATCATAGATAGCGTATGTCAAAAAATGCTATGTAAGTGGCATTTTCTAAGTTTAAATTTGTAGTAGTGTTTGTTCCCGTAACATGCAAGTCAATTTCATAAAAACTATAAATCAGCCCTCTACTCATCATCATCACACCCAAATCAACATCCACATATCAATCAGAATCTGCTCGTCCTAAAGGATCATGAAATATGCATGCCATGAAAATGCAACTAATATGACTCACATAGTATACAAAAATAAAACAAAATGTCCTATATGAACACAGGTAGATAATACGAACATAACAATCATGCATGAACTATCACTACTATGCCAACATGATATCCTATATGAACACAAAATACAACAATACATACAACTACTAATCCCCCAAATCACCCCCAAACTTAAAATATTCAATGCCCTCATTGAATGGAAGTAAATACAAGGGATAGTAGAACATACCTACTCGTCCTCGCTTTCGTCACCCTCATCATCCTCATCCTCCTCGTCCGAAGAATCAGGTGGAGGATACGGAGTCCGAGCTCCAAATATAGGCCACTGAATCGGAGTACTAGGTGACTGAAACTTCGCCTCCAAAGCTACACCCATATCCTCAGAATACTGTCGACTGCTCACATGCATAGCATCCAATCGCCTAGTCGTTCGGTGAAAATAAGAATCAAATACCGACATATCCACCATACGCCGCTGAGAACCCGCCATAGCCACTCTCGGTGCCCTAGAAACCAATGGCGGAGCGCCCGTTCCCTGACCACCAGCACCACCAACTATAAAACCGAGACCCCTAGGATGAGGAATGCCGCCCGACCACTCCCCCATCCGGTCTATAGAAATATCATTAATAGAACTCAGAGGTTTATGCACCGGCTCACCTTCGTACCATTTAACCTTCGACGCATCACATAAGCACGCAGTGATAGAAGCATAAGGAATACTGGCCGACGAATTACATCCCACATACCGAAGAATGTTTTGATTAATAAGGTACCCTAGGTCAACATACTCACCCTTGAGAATACCCCATAGTAGAATAGCTCTATCAACAGTAACTTCGGAAACATGGGATGATGGAAGGATACTAGAACTGATGAAATAGAACCATGCTCGTGCGAACTTAGACAATGATTGAGCCGGGAAAGTACACATCTCGATGGTACGTGCTCTACACTTCCATTCCGAACCCGGAATACATAGCTCACCAATAATCTCATTAAGATCAACATCATCTCTCGTCATTTTCCCCCAATCTGTAGCACCCCTAGGTTTAGGCGGTTGTCTAATCAAAGAACGAATAGCACGAGGCGAATAATCCACCTTCTGACCCCTAACAACCGTGGAGTTATTCCTTGCTATCTGTAAGAACCCTAATTTTTGGTAATATTTTATTTTATTTAATATCTTGTGGCAATGTCAATATGGAACCTTTCTGGTCATCCCTGTTGATTAATAGAATTGATTGTCTGAGAAACTGTGTTGTTGTGTTCACTATGTAAGATAAAAAGGGAGATTGTGAAGGCAAGAGTCTTATTGTTAGCAAGATTTATAAAACTTGGGATTTGAGAATGATTAGAGTGTTAAAAGATTTATTAAAGATCATGACAAGGAATTATGGACATTCGAGGAATTTACACAATTAGTACTTAAGGAATTATAGGGGAAAGCTCTACGCGACAAAATATTATTACGAGAGACTAATTAAGATACGATACGAATTAAAGATTAAATAATAAGCATTGGTGGAAGAATAATAATACAAGGAGTAGTATTGCATGCAAGCCCATGCAACCAAGTAGTTGGAAATCAAGCAAACTAGTTAGCCATTGGAAGATGAATAGTACCTAGTTACTTGCTTTTTCAAAAAGGAGGAGACAAGAAGTACTAGTAGCCATACCTATGTTGTACATGCATATACTTACACTAATACATATCACCCAATCCCATAACTCAATTATTCACTCATCACAAAAATCAAAACACAAAAACATACCCCCCCTTGGAGCAAGAAAGCTCTCGGCCAAGACAAAAGAAAGGAAGAAGAAAATTTCTTCTTCCCCCTTTCCCATCACTTATAATTCACACCATAATTCCTAGGTCATCTACATCATCTAGACAAGGTATGTTAGCAATTTCACTCCATTTCATCCACCCAATTTCAAGTTACAAATTGTTAAAGTTTGGATGAATAGTAACCAAGTTTGTTATTCCTTTAGATCTTGCATTATAAGTGTTGTAGGAGACCATCTAAGGTGTTGTTGAGTTGTGAAAAGCTTATCCAAGGCCCCTAGGTGCTCAAGAAGGTATAAAATCACAAACCCTCTTGGTTATGTAGTATTTATGATATTTGGTAGTAGATCCATGTATTTATGAGCTAATCTTGGTTGTATATGTATTGGATAGCATGGATCTTGAATTTTGATGTTGAGATTGTGACTTTTATGACTATGGATAGTATATATATCACCATGAGTGTTATGAACCATGATTTGAGTGTATTAAGTGTTGGTTGTATGGTGGAATTGTGGAAAATGGTTGATCTAAGTAGTATGTGCATGCTGAGTTTTCCAGGAGCAATGACCTGCCTTGTAACATGGTTTTGAACACCCAAATGTTGTCCCCTGATGTCCTAACTTATATTGTTGGAAATATAATTGAATGTAGTTTCTGGAAATGTAAGGTTCATGGCTAGGTGATGTGTAGATATTAAGTTATGGCCGGAGGAGTGAATTGTGTTTCTGGACTATGGACTGCACTAAGTGACCCCCTTGTGAGCCTTGTTTAAACCCCTAAAAATTTATGTGGGATCATGGAAAAATTAGAGAAGCTAGGAAATACAGTAGTGAAGGCTACCCAAAAAGAATTGGATTAAAATACGAATTTTTGAATTTTATAAAACTGCTAGAGTAAATTTCGCGCAAGGGAAAAAGTCGTTAGTGGAGCATAATTCTAGGAGTAATGGTTATGGTTCGAATGTGGTAACTAAATTAAGTCGAATAAGTGACGAGCGTAATCGAGTGATGGCATGGACCTATATAGGGGCTAGAGTGTCATAAGACGAAGTCATTAAGTTAATTTCGTAGCCCCTAAAACCCCGTAATTAAAGAGATATTGTTAAGGTACTAACGAGCGGTTATTGCTTATGTATAGATCGTTCCACTCCGCACGCTCGACCACCCCAACCAAACCAAGGCAAGTTTACTTTTCAAAACTTATACATATACAAGGACTTTCACTGTTGTGTTTGTAGTTTTCAATTATATCAAATGCTATGTTTATCGAAGTATTGATGCAATTGAGATTGTATAAGTACATATATGCTTGTACCCCTTGAACTTAGATTGAAATGTTTTCTTCGGACAGCGACTCTAGCAATAGAGGTCGTAGCGGTCCGTATATATCTATTGACCGGGGAGCGGTATATTATTATATCGTATCTAGATTGCGAAAACCCGAAGGGTCATTCGGGAAGTATCGTATATTCAAGTAATTATTTTATATCTTCGTAAATACTCAAAATACCTATCTTGGATTAAAAAGTTATTTATTAAATAATTATTTTATTAATTATTAATATTAAATCTTAAAATATCATTTATTAATTATTATTCACTATTTTAAAGACAAAGCTAATCCAAGATACCTTTAGCACTTTCAAACTCGAACTTTTCGAACTCAAAACATTTTCGAAAACCCCCGGTCAGGTTCTGCTTCTTGTATGATTTCAAGAATCATCGGCCGACTGATGTCGGACCTCAATTACTCTGTTTTCAATCAAAATCAAGTTTTTAAATAGAAAAAGAAAAAGGGACTCTGGCAGGTGTGGGAACCGTTGACGAACGATTCCCGGGATGTGTAAGCGGCCGTGAGCCAGGCGGTCCATCAATTATTATTCCGGCCCAGGTGTTGCTGAAGGATGATTACGGATGTAGTTTTCATCGAGGGTGATTACGGATGTAGTTTTCACCCGGGGATAGTTACAGATGTAGTTTCTATCCTTCTACCGGTAGAGAAGACCCGCGGATTATTGGACTCGGATGTGGCGACTGATCATCGTCAATCCCTGTCAGGCTTTATGTTTTCTTTAAGTCCCATTCCACCACTTTGGAAAAATGCTTTGACACGGCATCTTAGGCCTATGTGCCAGTTGCCGATAGTGTCCTATTTTGATGAGAAAGATGTTGACTTTATGCAGTAGCTAGAACTGCAAGGTTATTTTGAAAACAAGGGCACGTACTGGTGCACCTTTGAAATTTACCAATAATGACAATTGATTTTATAACTGATCGATACAAATGAGTTTAATGACTGTTATACATATGAAATGTTATATTGCTTACCTTATACTTATATTCTTGCTGAGCTATAGTTGCTCACTCTTGCTTGTTTTCAAATTTTACAAACACAACAGCTAAGAGAAATGGCAAGAACCTGTCAAACTGGTCGAAAGCAGGTGACTAGATCCCAGGCTGCAGTTGAGATTCCACCGGTAGGCCCCATTAGCCGGATTGGTTGGCAACTTTTGTTAGTACGTTTTATTTATAAGTATGACCTGTGCAAGGCAGTGTACCGTAACAAACTTTCAAGCCGCCAACTTCGCTTCATATCGAAGTGTTGCTGGTAGCATAAATGCTATTTAATTCGGTCTGTAATAACTCTGAAACTTTTACTTTTGCTTAATCAAGTGTATGACGTTTCTGAGACTCTAACCTGTGTGTGTGTGCGGTGTGAGTTTTATTGTGGGGTCGATGGCTGTTTATTTATATTATGTGCAAGAGCAAGTATGTTATTAATGGAAAATGGACCGTGAGCGCCTAGATCTCCGACCCCGGATCTGGGGGCGTCACAGAAATGGTATCAGAGAAGAGGTTACAGATCTCAGAAACGATATTAATTTAGGAAAGCAACCATAATAATACGAATAATATAACACTAATAATAATCCCATTAATACCTAGAGCTCTCATCGAGTTCACAGTCGGGTTATCGGATATAGCCCTGACTTCTAAGGCCCGTGAGGGAACTACTCCTTAAACCCTTCTTTATGGTTAGTAACCTACCTTATTTCCCTTGTGTAGATGGAGGAGATACCAGACCCTGAGGCCTATGAGAGGGAGCATGATGAGGCACTACTGAGAGAGACTGAGGAGCCCTTTGTTGAGCCTGAGCCTGTTACCCCCTCCCTTGTGGCCACTGATGAGGAGAGTGTGCGATCCGGTGAGGACCGTGTTGTGTCACCCCCACCCTCTCCACAGTCATTGAGCCCCACTTCTTCAGATGATGACTCCGAGGATGATACTTCTAGCGAGGAGGAGCGTGACCCTACCCGTGCTCCTGCTCCTGCCCCTGTTATACCACCCCCACCACTGGACCTACCCCCGGTGTCGGGCGCTGAGCACGCCTATGTCGTGCAGTTCATGACCCGAGACTTACTTTTTGCCGAGGCCAGACTTAACGAGGCGAGGCGAGCCCTAGTGGAGGAGCGCGAGGCGCGACTGAGGATTCAGGCTGAGATGAGGACTACTGTTGCTAGGAGGACTAGAGCTCGACTCCATAGGATTGAGAGGAGGAGTCGCGAGAGGATTCTCGGATTAGGGATCCGCGGGGGCGGAGTGATCCAGGCTAGGGATGTTAGGCGTGTTGTGCGTCGTGCATTTGCCCGAGTGAGGACCTTGCTCCGTCGCGGTGCGGCCCCGTGATGTGTTACTGATAGCTCAGTCCCCTAGGTTCAGATGACATTAGTGTGTCGATTTTGCGGGATAGTTGACTTGTGCAGTGGCGTCCTTTCTGACCAGTGGATGAGTAGACTGACCTACAGATATGTAGATGTGACTTCGGATAGTATGTACGGATGTAGCCATACTTTTGTGTAGCCCTGACTATTCGGATGATGTATTTATATTTGTTCCACTTTTGCTAGACTTTGACATCGGAACTATGTATTTGGCTCTAACATCCAAACTTTGTGACAACCCTTGTACCGTACTTATTTAGTTTCAGTTTCCTTGATATTGTCTCAACTACTTTACTTTCCGATACCATGCTCTACTGTTTTGATATACAACTGTGATTATACAATTGCTACAAGCCACAAATACAATCATGCTGCTTCAAATTTACGATATGCGATTTTAAAAAAAAAAATTGTTCTCTACATTTTCAGAAAAAAAAAAATGTTCCCACGATTTTTTTTATAAATCTTTCAAAAAAAAAAGAAAAAAAAAATATTTCTACAGATTACGAAGTTTTGAAATTTTGGAAATCCCTACAAATGTTTCCGAACCACGTAACGACTTTCCCTAAAAAGGTTTTACAGTTTATCGCCATCATAAGGGCACTGCGAGTTTCAAAATTTTAACCCTGCATAAGGAGGAACAATACGTTCCTGACTTCTCTAAATACGGTCAAATAATTTGAAAACCCTAACCCATTTTTGTCTTATTATCAGAATCATGCCACCCAGAAGAATGAACACCCGAGCTCACCCGGCCAACTCTGAAGGCCAGGGTAGCCATCATGGGTCGGGAGGCCACCAAAACCGAGAGAGAGAGGATCAGAACCTGAGCGAGGATGAAGGTAGTGACTATAACTTGTTTGATAACTCTGAGTATGATGAAGAGGAAGCTGAAGATGATACCCTGGAGGTGGAAAACCCAAGGAGAGACCCTATGGAGCGATTCATGGACCTACTCAGGTAGAACTTGGACCGTCCCCCGGTTCAGCCACCACCCAACAATGCGAATGCCAATGCCTTTCGGAATTTCAAATCCCTGAAACCCCCGGAGTTTAAGGGGACTGCAGACCCGGTCGAGGCAAGAGCCTGGCTGAAAGAAATGGAAAAATCTTTTGAGATACTAGGAGTCGCTGAAGAGCAGAAAACTGTTTTCGCCACCGATCTGCTGAAGGGTGAGGCAAACTACAGGTGGGAAGCTAAAAAGAATTTGGAGGGAAGAGGTGTGGTGACCTGGGAGAGGTTTAGCGAGTTGTTCTTGGAAAAGTATTTCCCTAGGTTCATGGAAACACAAATGGAGCTGAAATTTTTGGAACTAAAGCAAGGCAACATGACGGTGGCCGAGTATGAGGCAAGATTTACTGAGCTGTCAAGGTTTGTGCCGGAATATGTGAACTCTGAGGTGAAGAGGGCCCGAAGGTTTCAATTGGGGCTAAAGCAATGGATTCAGAATCGTGTGGCGGTTCTTGAGATGACAGACTATGCCACCCTGGTATAGAAAGCATCGATTGTTGAGGCTGGGGGTGAACAGATGCAGAAGGAGAGGGAAGGAAAGAAGAGGAAGTTTGATAGTCGAAAGGGAAACTCTGTGGGAGGGAGCTTTCCGAGCAAATTTAAGCGAGGAACAGTGTTCCAACCCAGCGGAAACTTTGGAACCAAGAGAGCTGAAAGTTGGAGTGTGGGCCAGAGCGGCCGACCTCAGGGATCGTCTTACTCTACCCCACCCAGAGCCCCACTCCCGGAATGCAATAAATGTGGAAGGAAACATGCGGGCGTGTGTAACCTGCAAGATGTGAAGTGCTTTAAGTGTGGGCTGACAGGACATTATGCTAACACCTGTCGAGGGACTAGTAACAACACCAGTGCCGGAGGTAATTGCTTCAAGTGTGGGAAACCAGGGCACCGAATGAGGGAATGTATGTCCTCTGGGCCAGCTGCGTCAAGAGTGAGTGGAACTGCTTCTAACAGGGCCCCTACTGCAAGAACTTTTAACATGACTGTGCAAGATGCCGTGAGGAACACGGATGTGATCGCAGGTACCCTACTACTCAATTCAGTTAATGCGAATGTTTTATTTGATTCGGGAGCTACCAAGTCTTTCGTATCTCTAGATTTTGTATGTCAGTTAGGCCTTAAGACTGAACCGCTGAGAGACAGACTGCAAGTAGAGATAGCTAATCATGAAATTATTCCTGTTAACCAAGTATGTCCAAGTTGCGACCTAGAAATAGAAGGGCGACACTTTCGGGTAGATTTAATACCTTTTAAATTAGGGGAGTTTGACGTAATAATAGGTATGGATTGGTTGACAACCCATGGAGCTCAGATTGATTGTGTGAAGAAGAAAGTGAGTTTAAGACTGCCAGGGGATGAGGAAGTAGTGTTTAGTGGAAAACGACAAACCCAAAAGTTCCTGACTATGATTCAAGCTAAAAGGCTGTTACGTAAAGGATGCGAAGCCTATTTAGCCTATGTAAAGGATACCAAGAAGGAGGCGCCAAACCTACAGGAAATCCCAGTCGTCAATGAGTTCGTCGATGTATTTCCGGATGATCTTCCAGGACTACCACCTGATAGAGACATCGAGTTCGCTATAGATTTAGTTCCGGGCACGGCCCCAATGTCAAAAGCCCCATATAGGCTAGCCCCAGTGGAGATGAAAGAGTTGGCCACCCAATTGCAAGAGCTGTTGGATAAAGGAATGATAAGACCTAGTGTGTCACCGTGGGGAGCCCCGGTGCTATTCGTGAAAAAGAAGGATGGCAGTATGAGATTATGCATAGACTACAGGGAGTTGAATAAGGTGACCATAAAGAATAAGTATCCTTTGCCCAGAATAGATGACCTATTCGACCAACTAAAGGACGCGGTTTATTTTTCCAAGATCGATTTGAGAACCGGGTACCACCAGTTAAGGATTAAGCCAGAAGATATACCAAAGACGGCCTTTCGCACCCGGTACGGACACTATGAGTTTTTAGTAATGTCGTTTGGGTTAACGAATGCACCCGCAGCTTTCATGGACTTAATGAATCGAGTCTTCAAGAAGTACCTGGACAAGTGTGTTATAGTCTTCATCGATGACATTTTGATTTATTCCAAGACGAAAGAGGAACATGCAGAGCACTTGAGGATTGTATTGGGAGCATTAAGAGAAGAAAAGTTGTACGCTAAGTTCTCGAAGTGTGAATTTTGGTTGAAGGAAGTTCAGTTTTTGGGGCATGTGATTAGCGAACAAGGCATCCTAGTGGACCCAGCCAAAATAGAGGCTGTATCGAATTGGGAGAGACCAACCACTCCAACAGAGGTGAGAAGTTTCATAGGATTGGCTGGCTACTATAGGAGATTTGTCCAAGACTTTGCCAAGATAGCAGCCCCTTTGACCCGGCTAACTCGCAAGACCGAGAAGTTTGTGTGGACTGAGAAATGCGAAGAAAGCTTTCAAGAGTTGAAAAAGAGGTTGGTGACAGCACCAGTACTAGCCCTACCCGATGATAGGGGAGATTTTGTGATTTATAGCGACGCATCCCATAAAGGTTTAGGGTGTGTGCTTATGCAGCACGGTAAGGTGATTGCGTATGCGTCCAGACAACTTAAGGAATATGAGATAAGATACCCCACCCATGATTTGGAATTAGCAGCGATAGTTTTCGCTTTGAAGATCTGGAGACATTATCTTTACGGAGAAAGGTGTGAAATCTACACGGATCACAAGAGCTTAAAGTACATATTCACTCAGAAAGAATTAAACATGAGGCAGAGGAGATGGTTAGAGCTAATCAAGGATTATGATTGCGAGATTCATTATCACCCAGGGAAGGCCAACGTAGTGGCCGATGCACTTAGCCGAAAGGAGAAGCTTAAGATGATAACGTCAGTGGACGAATTGATCAAGGACCTCGAGAGGCTGGAGATTGAGGTGAGGTTACCAGGAATTGGCCAAGAGAGTCTAATGGAAATAAAAGTCCAACCACCGCTATTGGAAAAGATTAAGTTATGCCAGGAAAAGAAGATAGAAGAAGAAAAGAATTCAATGGAGAAAATTTTGACTGGCGAAGAAATTAGGTGTGAGAAGGACTGGAATGGAATTATGAGGTACGCATCTAGGATATGGATCCCGAACGTTCAAGAATTAAAAGATGAGATTTTGCAAGAGGCTCATAGTTCAAGGTATTCGATTCACCCTGGAGGCACCAAGATGTATAGGGATTTGAAGGAGTATTATTGGTGGCCAAATATGAAGAAGGACGTAGCAGAGTGGGTAAGTAAATGCTTGACATGTCAGAGAGTGAAGGCCGAACACCAGAGGCCCAGTGGATTACTGCAACCCTTAGAGATACCCGAGTGGAAGTGGGAACAGATTGCTATGGACTTTGTGGTCGGATTACCAAGGACCAAGACTAATCATGATGCCATTTGGGTAATTATTGATAGATTGACCAAGTCAGCACATTTTCTTCCAATCAACGAGAGATACACCGTCGACAAGCTGGTGGATATTTACTTAAAAGAGATTGTGGTTAGGCATGGGGTTCCTGTGAGCATTGTATCAGATAGAGACCCAAGGTTCAACTCCAGGTTCTGGAGGAGTTTTCAGGATTGTGTGGGGACCAAGTTAAACATGAGTACTGCATACCATCCCCAAACAGACGGACAGAGTGAGAGAACCATCCAGACCATCGAGGACATGTTGAGAGTATGTGCCATAGATTTCAAGGGAAGTTGGGACGACCACTTGCCATTGATCGAATTTTCCTACAACAATAGTTACCATGCGAGTATAGGCATGCCCCCATATGAAGCTTTGTACGGACGAAGATGTCGGTCTCCCTTGTGTTGGGAAGAGGTAGGAGAGCGGAAGATTTTAGGGCCTGAACTGGTCCAACATACAAGAGAAACTATCGAACTCATAAGAGGAGGGCTGGTAGCGGCCCAAGACAGACAGAAGAAGTATGCGGACCAGTCCCGCAAGGATAAAGAATATGAGGTAGGAGAGTTTGTGATGTTAAAAGTATCACCGTGGAAGGGATTGATGAGATTTGGTAAGAAGGGGAAACTAAGCCCGAGATTTATTGGACCTTTTGAGATCTTGAAATGAGTTGGAAAGTTAGCCTATGAATTGGCTTTACCTCCGAGCTTACAGCAAGTACATAATGTGTTCCATGTGTCCATGCTACGACCCTATCATACCGACTTCCGACATGTGATAGAACACGATCAAGTGGATCTGCAACCAGACTTAACATATGTGGAGCAACCCGTAGAAATCATGGATAGAAAGGAACAGGTGCTGAGGAACAAGGTTGTCAAATTAGTGAGAGTTTTGTGGAGGAACCAGAATGTCGAAGAATCAACATGGGAACTAGAAAGCGCAATGCGTGAAAAGCACCCCCAACTGTTTTCAACCTGATTCCGGGACGGAATCCTTTTAAGGAGGGGAGGCTGTAAGAACCCTAATTTTTGGTAATATTTTATTTTATTTAATATCTTGTGGCAATGTCAATATGGAACCTTTCTGGTCATCCCTGTTGATTAATAGAATTGATTGTCTGAGAAACTGTGTTGTTGTGTTCACTATGTAAGATAAAAAGGGAGATTGTGAAGGCAAGAGTCTTATTGTTAGCAAGATTTATAAAACTTGGGATTTGAGAATGATTAGAGTGTTAAAAGATTTATTAAAGATCATGACAAGGAATTATGGACATTCGAGGAATTTACACAATTAGTACTTAAGGAATTATAGGGGAAAGCTCTACGCGACAAAATATTATTACGAGAGACTAATTAAGATACGATACGAATTAAAGATTAAATAATAAGCATTGGTGGAAGAATAATAATACAAGGAGTAGTATTGCATGCAAGCCCATGCAACCAAGTAGTTGGAAATCAAGCAAACTAGTTAGCCATTGGAAGATGAATAGTACCTAGTTACTTGCTTTTTCAAAAAGGAGGAGACAAGAAGTACTAGTAGCCATACCTATGTTGTACATGCATATACTTACACTAATACATATCACCCAATCCCATAACTCAATTATTCACTCATCACAAAAATCAAAACACAAAAACACACCCCCCTTGGAGCAAGAAAGCTCTCGGCCAAGACAAAAAAAGGAAGAAGAAAATTTCTTCTTCCCCCTTTCCCATCACTCATAATTCACACCATAATTCCTAGGTCATCTACATCATCTAGACAAGGTATGTTAGCAATTTCACTCCATTTCATCCACCCAATTTCAAGTTACAAATTGTTAAAGTTTGGATGAATAGTAACCAAGTTTGTTCTTCCTTTAGATCTTGCATTATAAGTGTTGTAGGAGACCATCTAAGGTGTTGTTGAGTTGTGAAAAGCTTATCCAAGGCCCCTAGGTGCTCAAGAAGGTATAAAATCACAAACCCTCTTGGTTATGTAGTATTTATGATATTTGGTAGTAGATCCATGTATTTATGAGCTAATCTTGGTTGTATATGTATTGGATAGCATGGATCTTGAATTTTGATGTTGAGATTGTGACTTTTATGACTATGGATAGTATATATATCACCATGAGTGTTATGAACCATGATTTGAGTGTATTAAGTGTTGGTTGTATGGTGGAATTGTGGAAAATGGTTGATCTAAGTAGTATGTGCATGCTGAGTTTTCCAGGAGCAATGACCTGCCTTGTAACACGGTTTTGAACACCCAAATGTTGTCCCCTGATGTCCTACCTTATATTGTTGGAAAGATAATTGAATGTAGTTTCTGGAAATGTAAGGTTCATGGCTAGGTGATGTGTAGATATTAAGTTATGGCCGGAGGAGTGAATTGTGTTTCTGGACTATGGACTGCACTAAGTGACCCCCTTGTGAGCCTTGTTTAAACCCCTAAAAATTTATGTGGGATCATGGAAAAATTAGAGAAGCTAGGAAATACAGTGGTGAAGGCTACCCAAAAAGAATTGGATTAAAATACAAATTTTTGAATTTTATAAAAATGTTAGAGTAAATTTCGCGCAAGGGAAAAAGTCGTTAGTGGAGCATAATTCTAGGAGTAATGGTTATGGTTCAAATGTGGTAACTAAATTAAGTCGAATAAGTGACGAGCGTAATCTAGTGATGGCATGGACCTATAGAGGGGCTAGAGTGTCATAAGACGAAGTCATTAAGTTAATTTCGTACCCCCTAAAACCCCGTAATTAAAGAGATATTGTTAAGGTACTAACGAGCGGTTATTGCTTATGTATAGATCGTTCCACTCCGCACGCTCGACCACCCCAACCAAACCAAGGCAAGTTTACTTTTCAAAACTTATACATATACAAGGACTTTCACTGTTGTGTTTGTAGTTTTCAATTATATCAAATGCTATGCTATGTTTATCGAAGTATTGATGCAATTGAGATTGTATAAGTACATATATGCTTGTACCCCTTGAACTTAGATTGAAATGTTTTCTTCGGACAGCGACTCTAGCAATAGAGGTCGTAGCGGTCCGTATATATCTATTGACCGGGGAGCGGTATATTATTATATCGTATCTAGATTGCGAAAACCCGAAGGGTCATTCGGGAAGTATCGTATATTCAAGTAATTATTTTATATCTTCGTAAATACTCAAAATACCTATCTTGGATTAAAAAGTTATTTATTAAATAATTATTTTATTAATTATTAATATTAAATCTTAAAATATCATTTATTAATTATTATTCACTATTTTAAAGACAAAGCTAATCCAAGATACCTTTAGCACTTTCAAACTCGAACTTTTCGAACTCAAAACATTTTCGAAAACCCCCGGTCAGGTTCTGCTTCTTGTATGATTTCAAGAATCATAGGCCGACTGATGTCGGACCTCAATTACTCTGTTTTCAATTAAAATCAAGTTTTTAAATAGAAAAAGAAAAAGGGACTCTGGCAGGTGTGGGAACCGTTGACGAACGATTCCCGGGATGTGTAAGCGGCCGTGAGCCAGCGGTCCATCAATTATTATTCCGGCCCAGGTGTTGCCGAAGGATGATTACGGATGTAGTTTTCATCGAGGGTGATTACGGATGTAGTTTTCACCCGGGGATAGTTACGGATGTAGTTTCTATCCTTCTACCGGTAGAGAAGACCCGCGGATTATTGGACTCGGATGTGGCGACTGATCATCGTCAATCCCTGTCAGGCTTTATGTTTTCTTTAAGTCCCATTCCTCCACTTTGGAAAAATGCTTTGACACTGCATCTTAGGCCTATGTGCCAGTTGCCGATAGTGTCCTATTTTGATGAGAAAGATGTTGACTTTATGCAGTAGCTAGAACTGCAAGGTTATTTTGAAAACAAGGGCACGTACTGGTGCACCTTTGAAATTTACCAATAATGACAAGTGATTTTATAACTGATCGATACAAACGAGTTTAATGACTGTTATACATATGAAATGTTATATTGCTTACCTTATACTTATATTCTTGCTGAGCTATAGTTGCTCACTCTTGCTTGTTTTCAAATTTTACAAACACAACAGCTAAGAGAAATGGCAAGAACCTGTCAGACTGTTCGAAAGCAGGTGACTAGATCCCAGGCTGTAGTTGAGATTCCACCGGTAGGCCCCATTAGTCGGATTGGTTGGCAACTTTTGTTAGTACATTTTATTTATAAGTATGACCTGTGCAAGGCAGTGTACCGTAACAAACTTTCAAGCCGCCAACTTCGCTTCATATCGAAGTGTTGCTGGTAGCATAAATGCTATTTAATTCGGTCTATAATAACTCTGAAACTTTTACTTTTGCTTAATCAAGTGTATGACGTTTCTGAGACTCTAACCTGTGTGTGTGTGTGTGTGTGTGCGGTGTGAGTTTTATTGTGGGGTCGATGGCTGTTTATTTATATTATGTGCAAGAGCAAGTATGTTATTAATGGAAAATGGACCGTGAGCGCCTAGATCTCCGACCCCGGATCTGGGGGCGTCACAGAAATGGTATCAGAGAAGAGGTTACAGATCTCAGAAACGATAGTAATTTAGGAAAGCAACCATAATAATACGAATAATATAACACTAATAATAATCCCATTAATACCTAGAGCTCTCATCGAGTTCACAGTCGGGTTATCGGATATAGCCCTGACTTCTAAGGCCCGTGAGGGAACTACTCCTTAAACCCTTCTTTATGGTTAGTAACCTACCTTATTTCCCTTGTGTAGATGGAGGAGATACCAGACCCTGAGGCCTATGAGAGGGAGCATGATGAGGCACTACTGAGAGAGACTGAGGAGCCCTTTGTTGAGCCTGAGCCTGTTACCCCCTCCCTTGTGGCCACTGATGAGGAGAGTGTGCGATCCGGTGAGGACCGTGTTGTGTCACCCCCACCCTCTCCACAGTCATTGAGCCCCACTTCTTCAGATGATGACTCCGAGGAGGATACTTCTAGCGAGGAGGAGCGTGACCCTACCCGTGCTCCTGCTCCTGCCCCTGTTATACCACCCCCACCACTGGACCTACCCCCGGTGTCGGGCGCTGAGCACGCCTATGTCGTGCAGTTCATGACCCGAGACTTACTTTTTGCCGAGGCCAGACTTAACGAGGCGAGGCGAGCCCTAGTGGAGGAGCGCGAGGCGCGACTGAGGATTCAGGCTGAGATGAGGACTACTGTTGCTAGGAGGACTAGAGCTCGACTCCACAGGATTGAGAGGAGGAGTCGCGAGAGGATTCTCGGATTAGGGATCCGCGGGGGCGGAGTGATCCAGGCTAGGGATGTTAGGCGTGTTGTGCGTCGTGCATTTGCCCGAGTGAGGACCTTGCTCCGTCGCGGTGCGGCCCCGTGATGTGTTACTGATAGCTCAGTCCCCTAGGTTCAGATGACATTAGTGTGTCGATTTTGAGGGATAGTTGACTTATGCAGTGGCGTCCTTTCTGACCAGTGGATGAGTAGACTGACCTACAGATATGTAGATGTGACTTCGGATAGTATGTACGGATGTAGCCATTAACCGTTGCCTTTTAGGAGCCATAATCAACAAATATCAAGCAAGGCACAACAATCTCCAAACAATTCACCAAATAATGAACCCCCAAAATACACACCAAGAACCCTAGTTTGCAAAATTCACAAATTCAAATAAAAGATGAGATAGAATATTACCCAATTGAATCCAAGAGGTGAAATTGCTAGATTAATCCTCAAAACTTCGAATTTAATTCCCGTTTTGCACCTTGAATGAATGAAGCTTGAGAATATTTGGGTTAAATAGAAGGAGTTGTGTATGTATAGGTTTATGTATATGTAGGAGATGTAAGAAATTAAGATGAATTTAGATGTAGAATAGGATTTGAGTGTGTTTAGGATTTGAATTTAAGTTAGGATAGGAGTTGGAGATGAGAAGTGTAAGATTTGGATATGATTTTGGATATAAGATATGAGAATGAATAAAGATGTGAATGGAATTGAGGTTTTAAGCACATAAACGCGTACAGTGCAGGGAGGGACGGCGCTGACTGCGCTATGGCGCTTGTTGCGCGCTTTGAACCAGCGTGACAGGGCGCTGACAACGCTCCGGGGCTGTTTGCGCGGCACTGATCTGCGTTACTCGGCGCTGGAAGCCTTGTGGCGCAGTCAGCGCGGCACTATTCTAAATTTTTTTTTTTTTTTTAAAGAAGTAAAAATCCTATGCTACACCAAGGTACAAAAATGCTTGGGTTGCCTCCCAAGAAGCGCTTCTTTAACGTCAATAGCTTGACGTTACTTCCTCAAATCATGGTGGTTTCAAAAGAATAACTGAACCATCTTCAACAGACAAACCATTCATACGAACGTTGACATCCGGTTTGCTTGATTTCCACAAATCTCTTCCATCAGATTTCAACTTGATTCTACTACCCAACGGCCAAATTTTCTTCTTTTTCTTCTTCACACCTCTAAGATGCTTCTCTGACTCAACCGGCTGAACAAAAATTTCTTCTTCCTTATCATCGGTTTTCCACCTTCGCAACACGTTATCATGCCCCTCTTCAAAAATCACTAGCTCATTATTCAAAAGGACATACCTCAAATTAGCAGGTAGAGGTTTAAGTTCCACCTGTGGTGCCTCTGAAAGTGTAAAAACCATCTCAACTTCTGTGTCTCGAACAACAATTTCTTCTTCTTCTACTACATCATCTAACACCCGTTCTGCTCCCACGAAATGTTCATTTTTGAGCTGCACAATTTCATCAACTATGTCAACAGTAAAACAAGTTGCTCCAAAAGGAGGCATCTTCATTGCTTTGTTCAGATCAAATTCCACTTTGTCCTCGCCAACATTCAATGTCAATTTTCCAGCTTTAATATCGATTGTAGTGCCAGCAGTAGCCAAGAATGGCCTTCCCAAGATAATGGGTATCTCGACACCTTCATCCATCTCTAACACCACAAAATCACAAGGTATGACAAATTTATCAACTTTGACAACCACATCTTCAACGACCCCCAACGGATATTTAACAGAACGATCCGCTAACTGAAGTGAAATCCGTGTCTTTTTAAGCTCTCCAAGACCAAGTCGTTTGCAGATTGAATATGGCATCAAACTCATACTAGCCCCTAAATCACACAAGGCTTTCATGTTCTCCATCTTCCCAATAGTGCAAGGCAAAGAAAAGCTTCCCGGATCTTTCAATTTCTGAGGAATGGCCTTTTGGATGACTGCACTGCATTCAGCATTGAGAGTAATGGTTTCTGCATCCTCAAGTTTCCTCTTCTTTGTCAACATCTCCTTAAGAAATTTAGCATAGAGTGGCATTTGATTCAAAGCTTCAGCCAAAGGAATATTGACATGCAACTGTCGGAACATAGTCAAGAACTTCTCGTACTGCTTCTCTAACTGTCTGTTGTGAAGTCTCTGTGGAAATGGAATAGGAGGAACATAAGGTGGTGGAGGAACATACGGCTTTTCTGGTTCTTCTTCCTTCTTCTCTTTTTCTGACTTTTCTGCATCGATCTCTACTATCTCACTTTCTTTTTCAGCATCCTTCTCTTTAGGCTCAAGAACCTCAACCTCGGGCAACTCTTTTCCGCTCCTTAAAGTAATTACCTTGCATTGCTCTTTACCAGTCTGGTCGGGTTGACTAAGAAGTGATTCTTGCTCACGAACACCCATCTTGGAGGCAATCTGTCCAATCTATATTTCTAGCATCTTTTGAGATGATGCCATCTGCTTTATTCTTGATTCCATATTAGCCAATGCCCCAGAAGTTCCTTGCATAATCTTATTTAGTGCAACCTCCCAATCAGCTGGTTCTTTCTTTGGCGGAGGTTGATACTGCTGCTGTGCTTGATACGGTGGTCGTGACTGAAAACCAGGAGGTTGATTCTGCCTTGGAAATGAATAAGAAGGATTAGCCGCATGATTATTACTGTAAGAAAGATTGTTGTTTGGCCTTTGATTTGGATTGTAATAGGAGTTATTCTGAACAGGCCATGGCTGTCTTCCCTCACTAGTAGAAAACAGGCCTTTTACGTCGGTTAAATCGACCTTATACGTCGGTTAAATGGCGACGTATGGAGGGGCGACGTATAAAGTCAGGGATCTTTTACGTCGGTTAAAAAGGCGACGTATAAAGTACTCTTTTACGTCGGTTAAAAAGGCGACGTATAAAGTCCAAATATACGTCGCTAAAAAGGCAGACGTATAATATCCAAAAGGCCGACGTATATTGTCAAAAAAGACCCGACGTATAATGTCAAAAAGACCGACGTATATTATCTAGAAACAACCAACGTATAATACTAAAAAGACCGACGTATATTATCAAAAACAAAAAACAAAAAAAATTCCAATTATTTCTGTGCACCCAAATAACGGTTGAATAATCAAAAATCAAAATTTGTACAAACCAAAATCTTGTCATAATAGAAATTTCTTAACTTTCAAATTCAATCACAATACAATATACTATTATCAATTTTTTAAAAATGAAATTCATTTTACAAATGTTTGGGATACAGCATAAATAGCAGATTACAAAATTGAGACAACTATTACACTTCTACTGGAAATTTTTGCACATAAGAGTTCTGACTAGCACCACAATCATTATACCCCTCCATAGGTGAATAAATAGCATTCACATTTGCTCTTTGTCCTCGCACCTCCTGAGTTAGAGTATCCAATTTTTGAGCCAGCATGTTGATCATCTCAGATTCTTGTGCTGCTTTTACTGAGCTCGTCCCACTAGGTGCCCATGAATAGTTATTAGATGCCAATTCCTCAAGAAGTGCTTTAGCCTGTGTAGTTGGTGCCTTCTTGAAATTTCCACCAGCAGCCACATCCAAACTCAAACGAATATCTGCATTCATGGCCCCATAAAAAGTACTAATGATCTGCCAATCTTCTAAGCCGTGATGTGGACACTTCCTCAATAGTGCCTTGAATCTCTCCCATGCCTGATATAGACCTTCACCCGGTTGTGCTTTGAAACTCATAATCATAGTCCTCAATTGTTGCGTCTTGTCAGAAGGATAATATTTGGACAAGAATATAGTAGAAAGACCATCCCATGTAGCAACCGTAGTATTTGGAAGTTGTTGAAACCATTCCAAAGCTCTTCCCTTAATAGAGTAGGGAAACATATGGAGACGAATCTTGTCACTCGTGACACCATTGATTCTGAATGAGCCACACATCTGCACGATACGCTCTAGATGTCTGTGTGGATCCTCTAGTTCAATGTCTCCTTCAAAAGCGTGATTGCTGATCATCTGAATTAAGCTTGGATTAATGTTGAATTGGGTTGCACCAATCTCTGGAGTTTTGTACATGCAATTAGCAGGATTAGGTGTCTCATGGTCCCAAATAGAAGTCTCATCAACATTATCATTAACAACAGCTTGAGCTGCCGGCTCTCCCATCTTAGCTTTCTCTTTTCTGATCTTTCTCAAAGTACGCTCGATTTCAGGGTCAAATTCCAATTTTCTAACGCAAGATGCACGTCGCATACACCTGAAAATCACCAACAAAACAACTTGTGGAACCAATTAAAATCTAAACAATAAGAAACAATTAACCTAAACTCAAGTATACTGCCTTCCCCAGCAGCGGCGCCAATTTGTTAGTAGTATTTTTGTGAGTTCGTTCTCAGTGAAGGACTAAATTTAATTCAAAGTTCAGGTTTCTTATCTCTTTACGTCTAGAAGTGTGTGAGAAGAATTTTGGGTTTGTGTATTAACTAAATTAACCAAGAACTAATTATAAGCACTAAGAATTGATTTTAAACTGAGATTCAAATATATGGGAAAACAATCTAAGAACTGGGGTTCTTCACTTGGTCTCAATACATGCTCAATATTAATGTGATATCTGTGTTCCTACCTTGCTGAAAACAATTCTTATAAAGTTATACTGTACCCTCCCAGGCGACAATATAGTGCCTACAGCTACACCCTAATTGTCACTCACGTGATACAATCAAAGTATATCTATAAACTGTTAAGTGCCAAGAATTATATGTCTCACAATTCTCCTATTAATCTCCCGATCTAATATTCAAATTATGTCTGTTAAATCATGTGCTAAGATTGCAACTTCTCTCCCAAGCTTATTACAATCCCTAGAATACAATCAAAGGTTCATGACTCCCCTAATTGTGTTAAGATCTCATTAACAGATCAGCAAAGCAGAAAATCACATAATCAAGCATGCATGAATACCAAGGAATACTACCCAATCCTCAGATTAGAGAATTAGTTACGCATATTTAATAAAGAAAACATAATAATAATGATAATTAATGAAAACATAATATTGAAGAAAGAATTGAAGATCGAAAGTACCTTGATACGATTAAAAGCTATGAATTGTTATGATTTACAATGGTAGGATGTGTTTAAATAAGCTCTACAAATCTTGCCCAGCAAGATATTACCTTCTATTACAATTAGAATTCAATTAAGGTATTAAAAATTGCCCAAAATACAATTAGAACTAGAAAATGGCAAAACAGTAATTTCTCTGCTCCCATCTATCTGCTGGTCGTGCTTCCTGGGCCCACCACACGCGGCCTGGTCGTGTAAGACCTATCCCATATTGTAGAAAATCTCTCAAGCTTCGCGTGAGCAGTAAGATCGCTGAAAACGGACTTCTAGAACTCCAGATATGGCAAAAACAGTATAAGCTGCGCAGCCTTCCCGGAAAATCCGAATTTTAATCAATTAAATCTCCAAAAACGATAGAAGCATCAACTTTAATCAACATTCTCGTAAATCTGCACAACTAGGCAAAACACATCAAAACTACAACAACTTGAGTCCAAAACAATCAATTTAAGCCGAACGGAGGCATTCCAAGTGGATATAAAATCCACTTATCAAACATAATTGAAAGACATTCTCATGTAGAAGCTGTAAATAAATACATGAATCTATATTATTATACAATAGTCAAAATATTAAAAGTTTTGGTACCTGTTTTTTGGACTTCGTGAATATACTTATTTAATTTATCCTTCATGATAAAGAAACATTAATACGAGATCTATACTATTAAAACACCTAAAATAACTAATAACATATTATAATTAATGGTAATTAGTCGATTACCTTTTTCACATTTATTTTTAGTTGAAGATATTACTTTTATAAACACCTGAAAACATCAATCATATCATATCTTCCAATCATTAATATTTCTTTTCGAATTAAAACACGTTACCTTTTTGATTTAAAAATAATCTTACAATCGTTAAATATATACCCGAAAATATCACACCATATTTTGCAATTATTTGTAAAATATATTAAAAATTTGTGTAGGTTGTTTACAATAAAGAAACATTAGTATAATTCGTAAACATGAGTATATTAAATTATATTAAATTAAAATTATTAAAATTATTAAAAGTAATAATTATATAAAACCATAATTGTAATATTAAATAAAATCTTGCAATGATTAATATATAGCCAAAAATATCAAACCATATCTTCTAATCAGTTTCAAAGTATATTAAAAATCCGTATATTACGAATAATGACCGTTAGATTTTTAGTAAAAAATGGAATCGTTAGATCTAATGATTAGATATATTATATGATTCAATTAATTTACTAAAATTTCAAGGTTCGAATTCCATCAACGACATATTTATTGTAAAATTTTATACTATAAATTTTAAACCATGCAGATCATTAATTAAATTTATATTAAATTATTTAAAATAAAATAAAATAAAATATTTAAAATAATGATTATATAAAAATATAGTTAAAACATAAAATAAAATTTATTACATATCAAAAGAAATTCGTGCATCACACGGGTTATAAGCTAAAAGTAACAAATTACATTTGTAGTTCAAACACGTAACCTTTTATATTTTCTCTTACTAAAACCTCTTTTTTTCCAATAGTATCACGGATAATTGTATTAAATAAAATAATATGTAATAACCCTAACTTCAGTAATGCTACAGTGGTCACATGAATAGTAAATTTCGAGGATTTAGTGAAATGGTATATAAGTACTCCATAATGGAAACGGAAAATGAGTAAACAGAAACCATATCAGTGTTGTACATTGAAAATAAGTGACTCGAAATGACGATAGATTCCAGAAATTCCTGAACATGGATTTTTAAGATTTCAATTTCGAATAAGCTTCTAGTGGACATTAAGGAGTATGGAAACATTATAAGAATTATATATTGAGGAATTAGTGAATTTAGATTTGAGCCAGGGGACTATTAAGTTAAGAGAATACCAAAGGAAATTGGATTGTTAAATGGTTTCAAAACCACTGAGATAATGAGGTACATTCGAAACGAACCACAATTAGACGAGTATGGAGATTAAGCAACCAAGATTAGTAATATAACAAGGATACATACCACATTTTTACTTACCAAGATCATTAGCATTATACTTAGAAAATCAAAATGGGATTATTAGATCATCAAGATGATGTCACATTCCACTAACACCATTTTTAAGGGTAAATTAGTCTTTTAACAAGCTTTTAATCACAAATATCTTACCAAGCTTCCAAGATACTCTAGTATTAGTGAGATTAAAGTAAGATAAGATCAAAAACAAGCAAAAGAACTCTCCCCCATCCACCATTCTTCCATTCGGCTTCAAGAAAAAAAAAAGAGAAAAAGGAAAATCAAAACCCTAGCAAAAATCAACTACAAATCTAAGGAAAATTCATGGAGTTTCTTGGAGGTTAGAAAGAGATATTCACAAAGTTTCAAAGCCAATCATCATCATCTTCATAGGTAATAAAATCATTCAAGTTACTTGATGAATAGTAGTGAATAGTAGAATCTTAGAACTAACTTTGTTTTTATGGATCCTTTAGTTGATCCAAGCTATACTAAGGTTGTTAAAGGTGTGCCCAAGGCTTGTTAAGTGTTGTCAAGCTTCAAGGAGGTATAAATCTCAAAACCCTTTAGTGTTACTTTGAACATATATGATTGATTATAGAAAGTTTAGTGGTTAAGTTATGATAAGTGATGATTTATGATGATTTATGTGTTGTAAGTTGTTTGAGTTAAATATGGAAGTGTATTGTGTTGGAAATCCATGGTTGGTATGATGAACACATGGTGTAGGGTAGATGTATGTGCTTGGTGATGGATTTGGAGGTGAGAAAAATTTGGAAAGTATGAAATTATAGCCGTTATAATGTCCGTTTTTCGTTAGAACTACAAACTGCCCTGTTTTGTGACCCCTGTATTCGTACGGTACCTCACTGCCTAAGTTACCAATTGACCATGAAATGATAGAACTTAGTTCATAGATCGTTTTAATATAAGGTGCGTTAAAATCTGATGAACGGTTTAGGAGAAAAGTCAGTTTTAGTGAAAGACGTTCGATAACCGAGAAAACGTAATTGTATCAATAACTTTGAGGTTAAAGTTACCATACTTAGACAGTTTTATAAGCCACGAAATTTTGGGATAGTGTAGTAGGGTGGTCAGAGGACCCTTGACAGTTGACCTTACATTAAAATTTGAAATCCATATTTTCTGAGAATTTTTACAGTTAAGTGTGGTCGTTAGGGGAAATGGTGAAAAACCCCTGAAACTTCGATTGAAACTATAAATGATGAAGTTCTTGAACCTTTGGGGTAATAGTAATACGTTAAACATATATTGAAGTGTAAAGGGTCTTGTTATATAAGAATGTAGTGGGTAAGAGATGTGGTATTCTAACGACGGTCCTTTTGTGTTTATAGAAACTCCGGAAGAGCCCCAAACCATACTGTCAGGATACCGGAACAGAGGCAAGATCCTTCTATCCCTACTTTGAAAATTATTTATCTTCGAAATAATAATGATATTATGGAATATATATATATATATATATATATATATATATATATATATATATATATATATATGTGTGATGTTTTTGTTGCTATATTGTAAGGAATATATTCCCTTGATTTTGGGAAATTAAAGAGAGATGGATATGAGTTATGGAATATGAATATAGAAATGATTATGAATGGAGCGAATATGCTCTATGGTGAAAGGAAATGGTATCAGTTGTTATCTAGGGTTATATGGTTTATAATGCTAAATTAAAAGTGTTCTTTCTGAGTATTAAAGGTTTAATAAATAATATTTGGTTATTATTTACTACTCTTAAAATAGATAGAAGGTGTTATGAATGTAAAAGTATATGTGATTTCTTGAATATAAAAGAGATGTATGAATCATAATCAAAGTACTATGGTAAATATATAGATATATTTTATAGAAATAATGTGCGAGAATGAAAATGATAGGAGTGATTGATAAATGGAAAGGTGAAATGATGTTTATGAATGGAAAAAAATGATTTGATAAAAAGGGGAATTTGAAACAGTAAGCGTAAGAGGCTGTGTGGAAGTTGCACAGTCCAGCACTTAATATTTCATTTCGGCCCAAGAGTTGCCGAAGGAGGATGTAGTGGTAGACCTTCCTCCTAGGGGATGGTGGCAGACCTACCTCCGTCTACCGGTAGTAAAAAGGGACGGGTACGGAGGACGACTGATCATCGGGCCTCACGTATTCGGCAATAGTGAAAATCCCCAAAGTTTTTGAAAAGAAAGAATTGATAATGGTTTTCAGATTTTTATATGCTGAAACCAAGAAAATGAGATGAAATGATGGAATTATTGTTACAGATGAAGAGAAACTGATACTATATTATATTAGATTTCTTTTCTTATAATAGTAAGTGGATGATGTATTATTAAATGAGAGTTTTAATCTCCCTTGAAGTTTATAATTGGTTTCTGCTTATATATATATATATATATATATATATATATATATACCTGTTCACTTTTGATTCTAGTTCACAATATTATCTTGCTGAGCTATCATAGCTCACTCTTGCTACTTATGTATATACAGCTAGGACCAATGCCAATACTCCGTACGACATCCCGCAAGAGGGTAGGGGGAAGGCGACCTATTGAGCGAGTACTGGCGACCGTCCCCGAGGTAGATGACAAGCGCAAGGGGTTTAGTGGTCTTATGTATATTAAGTGTGTAAGTGTGTAAGGTTGTAATAAATTTGGTTGTTGAAATGCTTCTTGTAGAAGCATCACTCAACAATGTACTTATTAGGATTCTGGGTTTGTAATAACTACTTAACTTTAAACTTATTATGGCATGGATATTGTTCCTTGAGCATATGGCTGGTGTGTAATATTATTAAGTATGGGGTCTATTGTGGGTGAGTTTTATTGTGCATTTATATTCCAGCTGCCAAGTTTTTTAAAAAAAAAAGACCAAAGAAATATTGATATTGAATGGAAATTGGACCTTGACGGCCCGGATCCTTGACCCCGGATCTGGGGATGTCACAGTTTGGTATCAGAGCTAAGAGTCATAATGCTCAGGAACAAGAGTGATAATAATAAATGTATCAGTTATAATATAAATTGTGAACTTCCATCAAGTTCAGGGGTGGTATATCGCAGGTAGTATTTATTTTAAGCATATAATATAATTTTATAGACCGTTACTAATAGAATTTTATGTTTTATTTTAGGGAGCGGAGATGGGTGAGCCGGGTCAGGACCCCCAGTGGCTAGGACTACCCGAGCAGGAGATTAGAGACTTGTTGCTGGTAGGTGTAGAGGTTCCAGAGTATGCTATCACTGACCTCAGGAGGAGAGTTCGCGCAGAGGCCATGGAGAGACACGAGATCAGAGTGAGACTTGAGGAGGCAGAGGAGCGCAGGCAGAGGGATGCTGTGGCCATAGTGCCATACTCTGGTAGACCATATGTAGGACCTGATGGGGCCGGACCTTCTCGGGTGCGGTCGGATATTCCTGAGGAGGAGATGCCCTTGCGTAAGAGGCCTAGGTTATCTGTTATACCTGAGGAGCCGATTGAGTGGAGGGACATTCACATGACTCCTACTCCTGTTCCACCTATCCCAGTGCCATCACCAGTTCCATCTCCTCTACCTAGCCCTGACCCTTTTGAGGACCCAGTTGAGCAGTTCACTCCACCGGGACACTTTATCTTGTCAGAGGATGAGTTGGAGGAGGACCCTTCCGAGGATGCGGACACGGAGCCAGTTCCTTCATCCCCACCATTTGCACCTCCACCACCACCACCAGTGGATGCACTCCCACTTGTAGATGTACCTCCCCCAGTTGCTATGCCACCTCAGGAGGCACCTATATTTCCAGCTGGTCAGTTGCCAGCTATTCTCTTGTCAGAGTACTTTGTCCTACAGGGACAGCTGGAGGAGTCCCGTCGGACTATAGATACACTTGTACAGAGGTTAGACAGGGCGAGAGGAGGAGGAGGTGTGATACTAGATGGGTTGTCTTTGGGCATAGTTAGTATCGAGCTGCGGGCACTAGGTGATATTAGGACGATGTTGGGAGACAGAGGGGATCCAGTATGGAGGGCTCAGATAGTTGATGTAGTCACCACTATGGTAGTGCATATCAGAGACGTTATCAGGGCATCGTTACCATGATTAGGAGTAGTAGTCTTGGATACTAATCAGACTAGTCATCTTGTGGATGTCATTTTGGGGATTAGGTTAGTTGTTTACTGTCTTAATCCCAGTCTGATTAGAGGACAGCTAGTAGTGCTTTTGTTATAACGAGTTAGTATGTACGGTTATGCTTTTGGGGTTTCGAACCTTGTACTTTATGATGTATGATATTAGTAGTAAAAGACGTTGTACCCAAGTTGTAAAATATTTATGTAAATTAATGAAGTTTATGTATTTTACCTAATTTTATCATAATTTGATACTAAGTGTTGAGATTTGAAAATATTAATGTATGACAGGTAATTGACTTAAATGAAAAGGTTATTATGCTAAAAGTGATAAGTTTATTTAATGAGGTAGTATTATAACTAGATATTAACTGTGATGCATAAATAAGGTAACTAATGATATAGTTGTGAATATATGGAAATGATGTATGTTGTACCCTAAATTCGGGTGATTAATGAAGAATATTGTTATATACAGAATCATGCCGCCTAAGCGTAATAATAGAATGAATGCAAGGGAGAATGAGAGAGAGGAAGGAAGTCATAATAGGCAGGGTGAAAACGCTCATAATGAACAAGATCATGAGGAAGAAGAAGATGAATCAACTGGTCAACAGGGAAATCAGGGTGGTGACCCTTTTAACCAATTTATGGAACTATTGAGGCAGAATTTCGCTAATCCACAGAATCCGCCACAACCACCTGTTCTTCCCAACCAGGAAGCTAACTCTTTTCGTGCCTTTAAGTCATTGAAACCCCCAGAATTTGAGGGAACCACTAACCCAGTAGCAGCCAGGGCATGGCTGAAAGAGATGGAGAAAGCTTTCGAGATATTGAGGGTAGAGGAAGATCAGAAGACAGTCTTTGCAGCCTATCTCCTAAAGGGAGAGGCAAATTATTGGTGGGAAGCTAAGAAAAATCTCGAAGGAGCGGGAGTGATAACCTGGGAGCGTTTCACTAGGGTGTTTCTAGACAAATATTCCCCTAGGTACCTGGAGAACCAAATGGAAATAAAATTTTTGGAGCCAAAGCAGGAAAATCTAACAGTGGCTGAGTATGAAACGAAATTTACCGAACTGTCTAGGTTTGTTCCAGAATTCGTGCGTACTGAAGAGCAACGAGCGAAAAGGTTCCAACAAGGATTGAAACCATGGCTACGTACTAGAGTGGCACCATTTGAGTTGACTGATTATGCTGCAGTGGTCCAGAAGGCATCTATTATAGAAGCCGAGAGCGAGCAAACCCAAATAGGTCGAGAGAATAAGAAAAGGAAATTTGAAGGTCAGAGAGGAGGTGTAAGTGAAGGAAACTACTTTAACAAAGCTGGTAGGGGACCAAAATCTTAGTTTATAGGGAAGTCAGGGACTAATAGGACTGTTAGTGAGTCTGTGAATCAGGATGGTAAATCTTCAGGAACATTTCGGTCCGATCAACTACGACCCCCGTTCCCAGATTGTAACACGTGTGGTAAGAAGCATTCAGGAGTGTGTAGAGTGTTAGGAATAACTTGCTTTAAGTGTGGACAAAAGGGGCATTTTCTAGACAAGTGTCCATTAGTCGATAAGAATGACATGAAGTGTTACCAGTGTGGAAAATTAGGACACTTTGCCAGAGATTGCCGTTCCGGTGGGTCGTCCGCACCAGGACAAAGTATGACTGCTTCAAATAGACCTACTGCCAGGGTGTACAATATGACTTTAGGAGAGGCATTGAGAAAGCCGGATACCGATGCAGGTGAACATTTTTCTAGTATTTAAATTTTTAGTGTAAATGTTTGGTTAGGAATCAATGTGGTCAATGAATGGTATAGGTAGGTTGATAATCTAGATAAGGAAAATCAGTATCTGTTAGGGGTTAGAAATTCTATGAAAAGGAGAATAATAGTATTTTGGGGGTAAACCATAGACTTATTTAAATACGAACAGGAAATATATATTATAGATAGTATTTCTTACAATTATTTCAAGGAATAATGTTATAGTCAAATTTCTGGAGGATTTTACAGATACAAGATATAATAAGATCGAAGTGTGTATATGTTATGTCATGATAGAGATCAACATAGGGATAAACCATAAGTGAGATATACTACCATTCAGGGGAGGCCAATGTGGTGGCCGATACCCATAACCAAAGGAGGAATGTTGATGAATGACAAGCAAGTTTATGATTGGTGTATTCTGTACAAACAAGATAGAGATATTATGAAGAAAAAAAGGATGGAGAAAGTGGTATAGAAGTTATAAGGTGTAGATGAAAAGGTATCTACGGACATTTCTGACGTGATTCCGGGACGGAATCCTTTTAAGGGGGGAAGGATGTAATAACCCTAACTTCAGTAATGCTACAGTGGTCACATGAATAGTAAATTTCGAGGATTTAGTGAAATGGTATATAAGTACTCCATAATGGAAACGGAAAATGAGTAAACAGAAACCATATCAGTGTTGTACATTGAAAATAAGTGACTCGAAATGACGATAGATTCCAGAAATTCCTGAACATGGATTTTTAAGATTTCAATTTTGAATAAGCTTCTAGTGGACATTAAGGAGTATGGAAACATTATAAGAATTATATATTAAGTTAAGAAAATACCAAAGGAAATTGGATTGTTAAATGGTTTCAAAACCACTGAGATAATGAGGTACATTCGAAACGAACCACAATTAGACGAGTATGGAGATTAAGCAACCAAGATTAGTAATATAACAAGGATACATACCACATTTTTACTTACCAAGATCATTAGCATTATACTTAGAAAATCAAAATGGGATTATTAGATCATCAAGATGATGTCACATTCCACTAACACCATTTTTAAGGGTAAATTAGTCTTTTAACAAGCTTTTAATCACAAATATCTTACCAAGCTTCCAAGATACTCTAGTATTAGTGAGATTAAAGTAAGATAAGATCAAAAACAAGCAAAAGAACTCTCCCCCATCCACCATTCTTCCATTCGGCTTCAAGAAAAAAAAAAGAAAAAGGAAAATCAAAACCCTAGCAAAAATCAACTACAAATCTAAGGAAAATTCATGGAGTTTCTTGGAGGTTAGAAAGAGATATTCACAAAGTTTCAAATCCAATCATCATCATCTTCATAGGTAATAAAATCATTCAAGTTACTTGATGAATAGTAGTGAATAGTAGAATCTTAGAACTAACTTTGTTTTTATGGATCCTTTAGTTGATCCAAGCTATACTAAGGTTGTTAAAGGTGTGCCCAAGGCTTGTTAAGTGTTGTCAAGCTTCAAGGAGGTATAAATCTCAAAACCCTTTAGTGTTACTTTGAACATATATGATTGATTATAGAAAGTTTAGTGGTTAAGTTATGATAAGTGATGATTTATGATGATTTATGTGTTGTAAGTTGTTTGAGTTAAATATGGAAGTGTATTGTGTTGGAAATCCATGGTTGGTATGATGAACACATGGTGTAGGGTAGATGTATGTGCTTGGTGATGGATTTGGAGGTGAGAAAAATTTGGAAAGTATGAAATTATAGCCGTTATAATGTCCGTTTTTCGTTAGAACTACAAACTGCCCTGTTTTGTGACCCCTGTATTCGTACGGTACCTCACTGCCTAAGTTACCAATTGACCATGAAATGATAGAACTTAGTTCATAGATCGTTTTGATATAAGGTGCGTTAAAATCTGATGAACGGTTTAGGAGAAAAGTCAGTTTTAGTGAAAGACGTTCGATAACCGAGAAAACGTAATTGTATCAATAACTTTGAGGTTAAAGTTACCATACTTAGACAGTTTTATAAGCCACGAAATTTTGGGATAGTGTAGTAGGGTGGTCAGAGGACCCTTGACAGTTGACCTTACATTAAAATTTGAAATCCATATTTTCTGAGAATTTTTACAGTTAAGTGTGGTCGTTAGGGGAAATGGTGAAAAACCCCTGAAACTTCGATTGAAACTATAAATGATGAAGTTCTTGAACCTTTGGGGTAATAGTAATACGTTAAACATATATTGAAGTGTAAAGGGTCTTGTTATATAAGAATGTAGCGGGTAAGAGATGTGGTATTCTAACGACGGTCCTTTTGTGTTTATAGAAACTCCGGAAGAGCCCCAAACCATACTGTCAGGATACCGGAACAGAGGCAAGATCTTTCTATCCCTACTTTGAAAATTATTTATCTTCGAAATAATAATGATATTATGGAATATATATATATATATATATATATATATATATATATATATATATATATGTGATGCTTTTGTTGCTATATTGTAAGGAATATATTCCCTTGATTTTGGGAAATTAAAGAGAGATGGATATGAGTTATGGAATATGAATATAGAAATGATTATGAATGGAGCGAATATGCTCTATGGTGAAAGGAAATGGTATCAGTTGTTATCTAGGGTTATATGGTTTATAATGCTAAATTAAAAGTGTTCTTTCTGAGTATTAAAGGTTTAATAAATAATATTTGGTTATTATTTACTACTCTTAAAATAGATAGAAGGTGTTATGAATGTAAAAGTATATGTGATTTCTTGAATATAAAAGAGATGTATGAATCATAATCAAAGTACTATGGTAAATATATAGATATATTTTATAGAAATAATGTGCGAGAATGAAAATGATAGGAGTGATTGATAAAGGGAAAGGTGAAATGATGTTTATGAATGGAAAAAAATGATTTGATAAAAAGGGGAATTTGCAACAGTAAGCGTAAGAGGCTGTGTGGAAGTTGCACAGTCCAGCACTTAATATTTCATTTCGCCCCAAGAGTTGCCGAAGGAGGATGTAGTGGTAGACCTTCCTCCTAGGGGATGGTGGCAGACCTACCTCCGTCTACCGGTAGTAAAAAGGGACGGGTACGGAGGACGACTGATCATCGGGCCTCACGTATTCAGCAACAGTGAAAATCCCCAAAGTTTTTGAAAAGAAAGAATTGATAATGGTTTTCAGATTTTTATATGCTGAAACCAAGAAAATGAGATGAAATGATGGAATTATTGTTACAGATGAAGAGAAACTGATACTATATTATATTAGATTTCTTTTCTTATAATAGTAAGTGGATGATGTATTATTAAATGAGAGTTTTAATCTCCCTTGAAGTTTATAATTGGTTTCTGCTTATATATATATACCTGTTCACTTTTGATTCTAGTTCACAATATTATCTTGCTGAGATATCATAGCTCACTCTTGCTACTTATGTATATACAGCTAGGACCAATGCCAATACTCCGTACGACACCCCGCAAGAGGGTAGGGGGAAGGCGACCTATTGAGCGAGTACTGGCGACCGTCCCCGAGGTAGATGACAAGCGCAAGGGGTTTAGTGGTCTTATGTATATTAAGTGTGTAAGGTTGTAATAAATTTGGTTGTTGAAATGCTTCTTGTAGAAGCATCACTCAACAATGTACTTATTAGGATTCTGGGTTTGTAATAACTACTTAACTTTAAACTTATTATGGCATGGATATTGTTCCTTGAGCATATGGCTGGTGTGTAATATTATTAAGTGTGGGGTCTATTGTGGGTGAGTTTTATTGTGCATTTATATTCCAGCTGCCAAGTTTTTTTTTTAAAAAAAAAAGACCAAAGAAATATTGATATTGAATGGAAATTGGACCTTGACGGCCCGGATCCTTGACCCCGGATCTGGGGATGTCACATAATATCATAATAAATAATAATTGACTAATTACATTTTTTTTAGCTAAAACGTATTATCTTATCTATATCTTATAACTAAATTATATATATATATATATATATATATATATATATATATATATATATATATATATATATATTATCAAGGGTTTCATGTGCATGAGGATGAGCTCAGGGTTCTACCTGAGTTTAAAATATTTTTAATAGAAATTTAAGGATATTTACGTAAAATCATTGAAAAAATTTATATTTACAAAATGCTCTTACGGGGCCCCTTACTTTATAAGTACAAATCTCTTATAACCTTAGGAGAGATCCTTAGTTTGTCCTCGGGTCCAGTTTTCTCTTATTATCAAATCACATCATTTTAGAATTTCAAGCAAGTTGAGGTAGCTCAGTTGGTTGAGCTTACCTCTAATCGATCCAGAGGTTCTGGGTTCGATACTCGCTTACCACGAGATTAGTCAATGAACGTATACTCATTGTAAAAGGCTATAAGCCAAAATATTTAAAAAAAAAAAAAAGAATTTCGATTCCAAATTAAGAGCAGACGTGTTTAACGGGAAAACGGCTCACAAGAAAAGATTGTGTTAGCTATTAGAATTTGATACTAATGTCATATATTTTTTATTTTTTTTTAATGTTCAATTTTTATGGATAACATTTTTTATATAAGTCTTGATAAAATGTGTTCAAGTTGGGATTTCGGTTTTAACGAAAGAGTGACTCAATCAAAAGAATCGGGTTTAACAAAAAATCGATTCATCAGAGATGATTACGTAACTATTAAAATTTAATACCAATAAAATAATATAACGTGTAATAATAATAAAAAAAGGTTTCAAGTCCAGAGGCCAATGGGCCATGAACACATATGTTATGACTTATGAATCAGTTAGCAGTGCAATCACACATTCACACTGTGTCCAAATTTACAAGTCCAAAAAGCAAAAAGTGTACTGGATCCGTTAACAATGAGGGAGTTGGGGCTAGGGCATTTCGGAACAGGAAAAGAGACTGAAAAATTACACGAAAAAAATAAGGGTGATGACCCAAAATAATCATTTTTGTGATCTAGTGGTTCAAAATACTGATTTTGAAAAAAATGATCCGAAATACCGATGGGATACGGAGTTTCGGCCTCCGAATTAGAAGAATACGTTACACGGTCAACCATGTTATGCATGATACGGAACACGGTCCACCGTGTTATGCATGATACGGAACACGGTCCACCGTGTTAATACTGCACACCCACCTGACACGAGACACATTACACTGTGTTATACAAAACACGGTACACCGTGTACCGTATCATGGCATGTTACGGAAGACGATGTACCGTGTTATACCTCATATCACGGTGCACGGTTTATCGTGTCCCGTCAGTAAATCGGGCCTTTGCTTCTCCAGATGAGGTATTTTGGTCATTCTTTCAAAAAATAAACAATAAATAAATGAAGTGAATAATTTGATGTGATCTTTAATTAAAATTGATTCCAAATTAATTGAACCGAAATATATGCCTAACATACATGTACTATATTACCGTTATTGACGATGTAATTGATTTTTATGTCGATATTTATATAATAAGCATGATAAAATTTACATTCAAAAAAATTTATTGTAAATAAAATTGATTACACATTACACTTTATTAGATTATAGCCCGTGCTATGCACACGGGTATTTTAGACTCCATAGAAGTCATTGGACGCAGCAAGATGCAGAAAAATATTGGACGTAGCAAAATGCATAGAAGTCATTGGACGCAAAAAAAGTTTCCATTAACCTTTTCGAAGCAACCAAGTCTTTGGAAGCAGAAATTTATTTTTCGAGCATTGATAATTTCGTAGTTCCATTCTTTTTAATCTCCGATCAACACCTTTGGATCTATGAGATACCCTTACACTGGGCTTCATATTCAAAAGGTCTCGACTTTCGTTTAAGATCTTCATTTGTTTCATTGAATACTTTATCTTCGTTTCCAATGCACGGGTTTCATCAGCTACATCTTTGTTTCCTATGCACCACTGGATTCATCGGCTAAATATTTGTTTCCTATGCACCACTGGGTTCATCGGCTACATATTTGTTTCCTATGCACCACTGGGTTCATCGGCTACATATTTGTTTCCTATGCACCACTGGGTTCATCGGTTACATATTTGTTTCCAATGCACCACTGGGTTTGATTGACTAGCATTTTCACAAGAACATATATTGACTTTGTCTTCGTAATGTATTCCTCCATTTTGTAGTTGGTCCCTAATCTCACACTCAATTTAGTGTTTCAAATAATCTAAGCTCTTGCTTAAAATTTCTTCTCGAACTTTTGGTGTTGTAGTAAATATCCCATGGAAACAAAACTTCTGACGTAGATTTCATTATGTACTTGAAACTTGAATTGGTTCATACTTTCTGTTGTAATGTTGCCAACAGTTTCCAATGTAGAAGAATTTGTGTTTCCAATGCTATTGACAAATTGAAGTAGCAAATTAGTGCTTCATTTCACATCCCTCGTACTCAGGCATTGGATACCGGTCTTTGGTCGTTCGATTCCAATGGTCTTTAAAAGGTCCTTAGTCTAATATGTATCCCTTGTTTTCAATGATACAGGAATGAGTGCTTTAGACTCCATATAACTCGTACATGGCTATCGGATACCAACTTTCATTTCAGCCCAATTTTTTTTTTTTTTGCCCAAGCTTTTTGCTTATAATTTCCATTCTATCTACAACGGATCGAGCATGATTGGATATAATATTTTTTGTGTTTGCATCGGATCGACTATGATTGGATCCGTTTGCTATCATCCTTAATCCAGTAGTTAAGTGATCATTTCACGTTCCATCGGATTCTTTTGCGTGACTTTGAACCATCATAGCACTAAACGCTGTTTTTCGGTTCAGCTTCTACATCTAATCCTCAAAAATCCAAACAAGTACCTTGGTTCGGATTGTGCAGCGATGAGATATTGTCATATTGACTGTGTGATCTACAAAATTTTAAATCTAAAAAACTTTAGATCACCTCTTTCTCAACTCCCAACTTTAAAAGTTGGCGGGTGGACCATCATAGCTTCGCACTGAAGCGTATATCTGGCCCCATATCTCCTTTCCCCCCAAAGTGATGCAGTTCTTCTATTTTGAAGTGGTGTATCACTAGTCTGGGACCAAAGATTCTCTTGTCCCCAAGTGAGTGTCGACAAATCAAAGTTGGGACAATGAATTGATATTTGCCCCCAATTGATTGCCGATGGGTCACGAGTCTTGTGAGTGTCGATAGATCATAAGTCGGGACTTGGTCAAATTTTTGTCCCTAGTTGATTGTCGATAGGTCACAAGTTTAGGATTAGAGCAGTTTGATGCCCCCCAAGTGTTTGACGATTGGTCACTTATTCGGGAGTCCATCAAATTTGTTGCCCCAGTGACCATCGGTGAACACTTGTTTGGGTTGGATAAATTTTTCAATCCCCAATGGCTTGTCTGTCATTCACAAGGAAATTAAACCACTAAATTATATTATAACAATAAATCATATATGCATATCAACATTTATGAAAGAAATTAAAATTTTACTAATATATAACACAAAGCATGCTTAGCACGTAGCACATAACAAAATGGAAATCCTAATAAATACTCAAATAAATATCCTACTAAGATAAATAGAATATTGGTTCATCAACATCATTTTATTTAAGCTTATCTGATGTTGAAGATGATGATGAATTACTCGTTTGTGTTGAGCAACATGAAAACAGTCTCGTCCCTATTCTTTTTCCTCTCCGCTGATCAATCTGCATAGAATTTATCTTTGGATCGGTCAGTCTTTGAACGATCGGGTGATGAGTTCCTCTTGCGATTTGGAGATCTATCATTCTTTGATAACTTATCACTACTTTTTGGGCTTCCCGTGCCAAGGGCTTCTTCTCTTCGGCGTATGTTTTCTGCCCTGGTGTACATGTCGTTCAAGCTTGCAGGAGGAAAATCAAATAGCGATTTCAACAACTTTCTGCTTCTCTTATTGTCTAGGCCACTGTAAAAGAATCCCATAGCTTGATTTTCATCCAACGATGACACTTTTTCACATTCTTGCTTGTAACACTTCATATAAGATGTTAAAGACTCATCGGATCTTTGTTTTACATTGTTGAGAGAAGCAGTCATCTGGCCGATCCTTCTATTGTAGTCATAATGCTTCAGGAACTTAGACCTTAGTTGTTGAGAGGAACAGATTGAGTTGGGGAGAAGAGTCCCGTACCAGCCTTGGGCACCATCTTTCAAGTAAACTTCGAACATGTTACACATGGTAATTTCATCATGGCCAGCACACTTCATATGCCTCTCATATTGGGTCACATGCTCATAAAGGATCAGTTTTTCCATTATAATAAGTCATCTTTGGAATAGCATGACCAACCCTTGGAACATAGTCTCTAATATTTTTGATCAATGGTGATACTGTTGAGTAATCTTCGTTTCCACCTTCTCGCATCTTTCTTTCCAGCTTTTCCAATTACTCTCGTAAAAGAGTTGCTTCATCAAATTGGTTGTTATTATGACCTCTACCATTAGCATCATACCCATTCCTTTGGTAATCATCATGCCGACGATGATAATCATCATCATCGTCCCCATAGCCACCATTATTGTTACTTCCATGACCTCCACCATTATTACCATGTCCCCCACCATGGCCTCCATTAGTCCCTTTACCATTGTTTCTACGATCATCATCATGGGGTGGAGTGCCTCTATTGGGTGGTGATCCGCCAGGTGTTGTCTGATGCCGATCCCTTGATCTAGATCTTCTCTTCCTTGGTGATCGGTCACCTACAAGAGATTGTCAATTATGTGACCGACCACGTGGGGGTGTTCTTCCGCCTAGGTTCTCTCGAAGTCGGCGTCGTTCATTGGCCAATTCATTTTCACGATCTTCCAATTCTCTAATTCTCCTCTGGATTTCTTCATCACGGAGCCTTACAATTTCACGTTGTCTTGCTTCCGATGCCTCTCGATCTACGTCATCTGATGCATGATTAAATTCTGGTTCAAGGTTTCTTCCCCTTACGGGTGTACCTTCTCTCCTCTCCTGAGTATTGGATCTGCCTCTTAATGCCAAGATGATATTTCTTGCATCCCTAATTGGGGGTTGTTGTTCACCTTGATGACGATGCCCATCATCGGAAGCTCCGTCCAGAGGGATTGCACGACCATTGTTGTCAACGACGATTCGGGTGATGGTAGACCTGACATGTTAAAACGCTTCGCCGACAGTAAAGTTGTCGAATGGATTGTAGGTACGAACATGAGTTTGGTAGGATATTTGACGAGCCATCGGTGACTGACTTAATACAGATTTATCTTCTTCTTTTCTCTCTAAACGATTCCCACAGACGGCGCCAAATGTTGAAGCCGATTTTCGTCAAGGACAAGGCTTCAAGATTAAATTTATATTTGGGTCTTCGGATAGAGATAATAAGAATGAGGGAATCATGTACATGAGGTCACCCTCAGGTAGTAACCTGAGGTTATAAGGAGTTCCCATATAAATACACGAGGGCGAATTTGTAAATTTAGGATTAAGTTTTTGTATTTACCAAATTGCCATTAAAATTGTATAGGAATATATTATGACCTCAGGGGAGTTACCTAAGGTCATCCTCAGGCCCATTTTACTCTAAGAATAAAGATGTAAATATAAGAATACAATTAGGGTTTTTGAGATATTTGGGACTGCTCTTGAGAGTTTGTAATCGGGTGTGTGCTTTTCGGATCCCTCTCAAGGTGCCTACGTACCCTATTTATAGGGATCAAGTCCACGTAGTTCTATTCGATTTAAGATTGTATTTCTGACAATATTAGGCCTAGCCCATGTCTTTTATCTTTGGCGGCAAGTAATTTCCATATTTGAGATGATATTGTCTTTGGCGACAAGTATCTGGATCCTTCTAGAATTTGGTCTCCGATCATATGATTTCTTTCCACCTCCTTAAGCATTGGGCTCGATTTCAGGGCTGTTCTAGTGGTTTTGACTCAGTAAATTCAGACAAGCCCATATAAAAATAACCTTCGGATGCGAACTTAGAGTTTCATGCTTCGGATACAAAAATTAATATATTTTTTGTATCAACAAGGAGAAATTAATGTTGTCCGTGATATTTCTAAAGAGGAATTTTAGTTAGATAATATAGGAAAAAGATGATACGTTTTAGCTAAAAAGGATAATCAGTTAATATTTGTTGTGGAATAAAAACTAGGTTATGAATATTGCGGCTAGGGTTTAAGTATATTCAATGCAAAGGGTGGTTGAGCTTCGAGCTTTAATGGCTGCTTCTGCGTTCGAGACTTAATCGGTCCTCACAGAATGCCTACGTATCTCTGTATTAAGAGAATCAAGCCAATAAAACGTAGTTCTAGGATGAGGGGTCTGACCCTTTATATAGGCTGAGAAGCCTTAGAGTTGTATTAGGGTTAGGTGACTTGGTGGGTAAGTCAGCCTAGAGGAAAGTTCTAGACTCCTACCTTGTAGGAGTCTGTTTCCTTGTATGAGTATGCGCCTCGGAGGCTACTCCTTGTAGAGATAATGTCCCTATCTGACACTTATTGCTGAGCTGTTTATTATCCCTAATATTAATTACGAAATTAATATTGTAAATAGGATTTGGGCCCATCTGGTGGGCCCCACGTTTGGACCATTCTAGGTCTAATTAATGCCATATTAAATGTGTCTTTAGGGCTTACTTTCAGCCCACATCATTTGCCCCCCAACTTCTAGGAAAACTGATCAGGTTTTCCTTGAAGTTATAAAGGCCTTAATTGAGACTTGGGTCAGGGTTCATTGCTCGTACGCGAGTACTTTCAACAATATCATCTTGGTGTAAAGCGTGGAGCGACCGACGCAATTTACGATGATGTTGAACGACACTAAGCGGTGTTAAATGACACTAGACAGCGCTAATCAGCCTTAAACAATGTTTAAACAGTGTTAAACAATGTCGAATGGCATAAAACGGCACTAACGGTACTAATCGGCGCTAAAAGGAGGGGGGTCCGGGGGCGGCAGCCCCTGGCGGGGTCCAAGGGGCAGAGCCCCTGGCTGGGGTCGAGCTGCCAGGTCAGCTTGGAAATTTTTATTTCTGAAGACTAGTACTATTCAGAAATTATCGTTTCGGCTCGAAATTTTGCAAACCCGAGCTCAAATTCGAGCTCAAACTGCCTCAAGGTCGCAGCCATTTTTCTTACTTTCTAAGTCATTTTTGACCTGGAAATTTCGAGCAGAAATTAGTTCATTTTCGAGCTCAAAAACGAACTCAAACGGAGGCCAAGTCGTGGCTTCTTTTCAGGATTTTCAGTGTTTTTCCGACCTCGAATGGACGAGCTCAGATGGTGTTGAAACGACCTCAAATTGGGAGTGAGGTCGCGAGAAATTTCTATTCTCTCTAGTTCATTTTCGAGCTCAGGTTTGCGATCTCAATTATAGGAGATACCGACCTCAAATTGGCTTCAAGTCGCATGACTTTTTCGCGAGTTTCCGCTCTTTTTCGATCTCAAATTTACAATCTAGCCGTAGTATATTTTCGACCTCAACCCATCCTAATTAAGAACTAAAATAAGGTTCAAGTCGTTAGGGTTTTTATTGTTTTCCAGTTCATTTACGACCTGGGCCTTGCGATCTCGAGTCACGCCTTGGCGACTTCAGATGGGGATCCAAGGTCGTCCCATACGAGCTCATCATAATGTATTTTCGACTTCAAAAATCACCGACCTCGAGCATAATTTTTGTTTGCCATTGGCTTCTTGGGCCTTCTACGGGCTTTTAATGGTGGACCTTGTTTGGGTTTCCTTCTTTTGGGCCTAGGTCACAATGGGCCTTTACTTCCTAGATTTTCATGCTTAACAGACCTAGTATCCAATTGAAAGTTTATTGGGCCTCAAATCAAATTTGGGTCAATTCAGACCTTGGGTTTATAGTTGTTTCGGATGGATTTGAGATTAATGACGACCTCCTCAAGTTTGGCCTTCATGGCTAATCTTGGCCTTCATGGCTAACTTTGGCCTTCATGGCTAATCTTGGCCTTCATGGCTAATCTTGGCCTTCCACGTCGATGTTCTGGATCAGAGACTCGGGATCCCAAGTACATTTTTCAATTTCCAAATTGAGGTATTAACCTTTCTTGTTAGCTTTTCTGATAAGCATTCTTAATCAACTACCAAAACATTTATCAAGTTGGGGGTGTTCTGGACCACCAATCACGTGGTTTCAGGTCAATAGGAGGTGTTTGCCATGCCTTGAAAGGTTTCGTGAACCTTGAATTCAAATTACTTGTTTCTTAGTTCTTGCCCCCCTTGCTTCATATGGTGGAGGTCTTGCTTCTCGGTTGATCGTTCAAGAAGTTCCTTTGCCACTCAGCACTTGACTTCAAGTCTGGTGTGCCTTGGCTAGTTGTCACTACTCTATCTTGACTCTAGGTTTCAACTTGACTAACGACTCTTGATTCGAGCCATTAAACTCAGACGACAAGCTCGATTGGAGGCAGACAGCATTGTTGGCCATCAAGGCATTATCAAGGAGCCAACCAGCCTCAAGATGAGCTTTGATGGGGGTCTGTCTAGCAACTTCCAACGTCGATGGGCGCCAACAATTTGCGCTCTATAGTGGGGTCTCCAAGACCTGATAGTAAACACTTCTAGTGTAATTCTCGATTTCAGACGAGGCGAATTTGGACAAGGCATCGGCCGTTATACAAGTTGGTATTCCTCGAATCATACCATACCAACTGTGATTTTACAATTTTCAGATATTTCAACATCGTTTCATCTTTGGCTTTTAGAGCTCTACTCACTTGGGCTATCACCAGCCTTGAGTCTCCATAGACTTTAAGATTTTTGGCCCTCATGGCTAAAGACGAGCCTAGTCCGGCTTTCAAGGCTTTATACTCTGCCTCGTTATTGGTTGTCAAAAAATATTCAACTTCAAGGCACATTCAATCGCGAAGCCATCAGGGCTCTGTAGGACTATACAAGCACCACTTGATTTTGTTTTTGAGGCCCTATCAAAATAGAGCACCCAATGTTTCTTCTAAACTTTATAAGTTCTCTCCCTCTTGGGGTGTCTCATCTTGCCCTTACTGGGGTGTTGTGCCTTCCTGCCCCCCGACTTCTTGGTTGTCAATGGTATATTCAACTAAGAAGTCAACGAGTACTTGTGCTTTAATTGCAATTCGAGGATTGTACGCGATATCAAAGTATCTGAGTTTTATCGCCCACTTAGCTAGCCTTCGGGTTATGCAATATGTTTCTCAGTTGCTGGTCCGTCAGGATTTCAATCTTATGTGCCTGGAAGTACGATCGTAGCTTCCTCGAGGCTGTTACCAATGCCAAAGCACACTTCTTAATGGGAGAATAATTTAACTCAGCTGCATGCAACATCTTGCTCACATAGTAGATAGGCTTCTGAACCTTGTTATCCTTTCGAATGAGGATGGCACTCAATGCTTGTTCAGATATTTCAATGTTGGCATTCTGGATTGAGGGTCCAAAATTTCAGATTGGTTTTCAAGCTTTGACTTGAAGTTTCAACCATTGGATCTTATCTGTAGGTTCATGACCCCTTCAAGTTTGGCCTTCATAGCTATCCCATGGCCTTCATGGCTAATAACTCGTGTTCCTCATCCTAGGATTCGAGGTTGACGTTTACATGTTCATCGTTAGTGTTCATATGTCGACTACCAAGTATTCACGACCTTTCTTTTGGATTGATGTCAAACTAAAGGTCTTTAGGATCCCTTACTTGACTTCATGTCTTTCACGGCTTGTCTCGAATCTTAGTTCTGATTTCAGGGTTTTCAAACCTATCTTTGCTTCTTGTTTTTTATCCGGGGTCCTTCAAGGACTTAAACTCTTAGTAACTCTCGACCCTTCAGGGTTTTTATTTATGCGTTTGTTTGTTTCCATTCGTGTATTTTTTTATTTTCGGTACTTGGTCATCTTTGACTTACACACATCAGGTGTTAGGTACATAAATAAAATCACATAATCAATGAATGGAAAACAAACTTGCATTAATAACTTGAGATGGGTTCAACCCTTACATAGAATACTACTGTCCTACTCGGAGCAACATGCACTGCGATGGTTTCATCGAACCTTATTTCTACTTCTACTAGATAAAATATGAAGCTAAAAACTACTAGGATAATTTGAACCCATCGGGGCTTTGCAAGACTAGGCTTACACCACTTGATTTTATTTTTGATGCTCCAATAAAATTGAGCACTCACTACTCCTTCTGGTCACCTCATTCTTATTCTGAAGTTCACTTACAGCTTGGGGTACAATCTCCTGCCCCTCGATTTCTTGGTTGCCAATGATGCATTCAACCACGAAGTCAGTTGACGCCTTAGCCTTAATAGCTATCCGAGGTTTATGTGTGATGTCCTCTGCTGGCCTTTCTTGATGTTCCTTATCACTACAAACGTCCATGTCTTCAATCGGAAGGACCTGCCCCCCGACTCCATCAGGCCTTAACGCGGCTACATAACAGCTCCTAGCCATTTTCTGGTCACCTTTTTGTTCTCCTACACCATTCCTAGTTGGAAACTTGATCTTCATGTGATAGGTTGAGGCCACAGCCTTAAAAGCATGGAGTCCAGTCATCCCGAGGATGGCATTGTAGGTGGAAGACGCTTTGATAACCAAAAAGTTCAGCATCTGAGTGGCCTCTGTTGGCTTCTGTCCGATGGTGACGGGCAACAGAATAGTTCCCTCAATTTTAGTCTCTACTCCGCTGAATCCATATATAGGCATGTTAGATAGGGTCAACTGAGAGTCGTTGTATCCCATTTTCACAAATGCATCATAGAACAAAATGTCCACTGAAGCTCCATTGTCTATCAAGACTCGCTTCACCTCTGAATTCCCAATCATGGGTGTTATGACCAGCGGGTCATCATGGGGGAACTTCACCCCTTCAAGGTCTGAATCATCAAATTCGATTGTTACTTCGGTTTTTGCACGCTTTGGTGTCTCTCCGACAATATGCATCACTTCTCGGGCATAAGCCATCCGAGAGTTCCTAGTCGTCCCGGCCGCAGTCGGGCCTCCTGAGATCATGTTGATCACTAGCCCTCGGGGCTGTGGGGTGCGATCCCGATCGTCGTCGTTCCTATCATACTCTCTTCTTTGATTACCACGATCTTCACCCTTAGTGAAGTGGCCCAACTTCCCTTTACGGATCAAGAACTCGATCTCATCTTTGAGTTGCTTACAATCATCAGTGTCATGCCCTACATCCTTGTGGAATCTGCAATACTGATTTTTGTTCCTCTTTGTGGGATCACCCCTGAGTGGCTTCGGCCATCGGAAATCCTTATCCTTCTCAATGTCCAATAGGATTCGACTCCTGGGAGTGGTCAACCTTGCATACTCAGTGAACCTTGGTCCTTGGCTCTTCTTAGGGGCAGAGTCGGAGTCCTCACTAGTTCGGGGATACTTGTCCCTAGCATCATATTCCTGGTCATCATACTCTTGGTCTTGTTTTCGCTTCTTGGAGTTCCCGTTGCCTCCATTGCCCAACGTGGCTTCCTTCTTCATGCTATCCTCAGCCTTAATGTACTTATCAGCCCTTCGTTGGAGCTCATCCATGTTCTCAGGGGGATGTTTTGCCAGTGACCTCTTAAAAAAGAGATCCGTGGTTCCATGCTGCAGGGCTACCATAGCCACCTTATTTTCCAAATCAGTGATGTTTAGGGTCTCCTTAGTGAATCGCTTGAGATAATCTCTCAGGTTCTCGTTCTTCCCCTGTACTACATACATAAGGGATGCAGAGCTTTTCTCATGAATTCTTCCGCTAATGAATTGACTGACAAAAGCGGTACTCAATTCCTTAAAAGAGCTAATTGAATTTGGAGGTAGACGGCTATACCAACGTTGCGCCATGCCTGACAGGGTTTGGGGGAACGCCCTACACTTAAGGGCATCGTTAGCGGGCTGCAATAACAATGCGCTCGTAAACGTTCTCACATGAGTTGCGGGATCCCCCGTTCCATCATAAGCTTTTATTGTGGGCATCTTAAACTTTCGGGAGATATGCGCGTTCATCACCTCCTCAGTGAACGGAGGGGTCGGATCATCGAGATCTCCTTGTGGCATCAAGTCTTTGGGGTTACTCTTGGGGAGTTCCACCCTTGTAGTCCCTCTGGTTGGGGCTTCAGCCCTTCGGCGTCTCCTTGAAGACCTCTCCAAATCTATGAAGGGAATCCCTCCTGAAGTCGGAGGAGGTCGAGTCTGATTAGGGTTCTGTCTTTCTTGCTCCCTTGCTTGGTCGTCCTTCAGCTTCTGAATCTCGGCTTCATAAGCCTTAATTCTCTCTGCGATTGTTAAAGGACCATCACGGTTTGCTGGATTCCTCCTCAGAGGTTCCTTACTAGCGCGTCGCCTCCTTGGGGCTTCGTCTCGATCATCGTCTTCAGACGACGAATCGTCAGTATAGGGGCCAGAGTAGTCAAGATACTCTCGATCTCGGATCTGCAAGGCATGACCACTGGGTCCAGGAAGGTAGTTAGGCAGGCCATACATCGGGTTAGTACTCACGGGGAGATCCGTAGTATGGATCTGTACCCCTGGTGGTGGGCGACTGGGATCAACTAGAGGAGAAACCAGCGTCTGGAGGGCGCTGGTTCCTTGACCAGGATGGATGACCAAAGGCAACGTCCCCTCAGCATGGGAATTCGTCCCTAGAGGTTGAGAAACCTGAGTTTGAGTAATCACCCCTGTGGCTGGGGGTATTTGTTCAGTAACAGGCGGAGCAGAGGTAGAGCCTCGGTAACGATCGGCTCGGTAGTGCTTGGTGCTGTTCTTCGTGTTTGAACCATGGTTGATGTCTGATTCCCACAGACGGCGCCAAATGTTGTGGAATAAAAACTAGGTTATGAATATTGCGGCTAGGGTTTAAGTATATTCAATGCAAAGGGTGGTTGAGCTTCGAGCTTTAATGGCTGCTTCTGCGTTCGAGACTTAATCGGTCCTCACAGAATGCCTACGTATCTCTGTATTAAGAGAATCAAGCCAATAAAACGTAGTTCTAGGATGAGGGGTCTGACCCTTTATATAGGTTGAGAAGCCTTAGAGTTGTATTAGGGTTAGGTGACTTGGTGGGTAAGTCAGCCTAGAGGAAAGTTCTAGACTCCTACCTTGTAGGAGTCTGTTTCCTTGTATGAGTATGCGCCTCGGAGGCTACTCCTTGTAGAGATAATGTCCCTATCTGACACTTATTGCTGAGCTGTTTATTATCCCTAATATTAATTACGAAATTAATATTGTAAATAGGATTTGGGCCCATCTGGTGGGCCCCACGTTTGGACCATTCTAGGTCTAATTAATGCCACATTAAATGTGTCTTTAGGGCTTACTTTCAGCCCACATCAATATTAGTATTATAATATTATTATTTAATTTTATTAAATAAAACTGTCCGTGATATAATTGGAAAAAGAGAGATTTTAGTTTGAAAAAATAGAAAAAGATAACGTGAAAATTAAAAGGTGACATACTTTAGGTGAAAAAAGGTAATTGATTAGTTTACAGTAATTATAATTTAATTGTTATTTTACTAAATAAAATTGCTGGTAGTATTTTTAGAAAATGAGAAATTAATGTTACCCATGATATTTCTAAAAAAAGAAAATTAATTAGAAAAATTAAAAAAGATGATACATTTTTAGTTGAAAAGGTAATCGGTTAATTAATAGCATTATATATGATTTTATTTTTATTAAATAAAATTGTCCGTGATATAATTTGAAAAAGAGAGGTTTTAGTTAGAGAAAATAAAAAAAGTAACTTGTTTTAGCTGAAAAAGGTAACCCGTGATATAATTGGGGAAAAAATATTTTAGTTAGAGAAAAGATAAAAACATTAATTTATTAGTTAATAGTAATTATAATTTATTTTTAATTAGATAAAATATAATAGATATTATATTTTACTTGAAAAAGGAAACTGTTTAGTTATTAAAAAAAGGTAACATGTTTAACCTGAAAAAGGAGATTGATTAGTAAAGTAAATTTTTTTAAATAAAATATAAAAGAAGATTTTTAAAAGGTAACCCGTGATATAACTGGAAAAAGAGATATTTTAGTTAGAGAAAAGAGAAAAGATAATTTGCATTAAAAAATTAATTAATTAGTTAATAGTAATTATAATATGCTTTTTAGTTAGATAAAATATAAAAGTTATTATATTTTACCTGAAAATAGAAATTGCTTAGTTATTAAAAAGAAAAGAAAAAGTAACATGTTTAACGTGAAAAGGGAAATTGATTAGTAAAGTAAAAGTTTTAGTTAGATAAAATATAAAAAAAGATTTTATCTATAATGTAATTAAATAAGGGTAAATAAGTAAAATCAACATATATCGACCAACCAAACTTTTAATGTTTCGATTTTTATATAATAGTATACACATAGATGTAAGAGTAGCGCTATCACAAAATTTTATTAAAAAAAAAATCACATAGTAATATAGCATATGATTGATTTAATTTATGGACCGAATATATTTGAATTCTATATTATTACTGAAAAATTGCCGATTACATATGTGCAACATTAACATTTGAGAAAAAATTGCAATTATTTCTAAAATTTGTAGCATTTCCCACCTTTATTTAGTGATACTGATTACTCTCCTACAAATTCAAATAATCTATTATTAGTTCTATTTTAGGAAAAGAAATCCGTTTGGATTGAGGGTTGATAAGGGTTGGTTTGGATCGGGTTCAAATTTAAAAATTCATTTTTGAGAAAATTTTTAAAATAAAGTATTGGATTTTGGTAATTTACGAAAGAATTAAAAATAATATTACACATTAAATTCAAAATCCAACACTTTACTTTTAAAAATTTATTAAAAACGAATTTTGATCAAATCCAAAAACTTTCACAAAACGTAGGTGTCTCAATTTGATTGGTTATAATTCAATGGGCCCCTGCATGCACATTAATATTAACCAATAAAAACATCAATTAGTGGAATCCAACTCATTATATAAATTTTTCTGTGCATATTTTCTGTGCACCTAGCACTACTCCTCAAACAAATATAACCTTACATACCAAGAGTGTAAGAGCATCTCCAATGGTATCAATATATTCTTAATGTCTGCTAGTATTGCATTTTAAAAATTACTGCTTTTACCCTTCATTTTTTTAATCTTCTTTATTTCTTTGATGCCCTTTTTTGTCATTACACAGGAAAATTACAGCTTTAATCCTTTATGTTTTTAATCTTCTTTATTTCTTTGATGTCCCTTTTTGTCATTACACAATATTTGGAGCGACCCAATTTAGATTCGATCGACCCAAATCTCCTTTATTAATAAATTTCCTTTTTCAGGTTAAACACATTACCTTTTCTATTTTTCAATAACTAAATAATTTACTTCTTAGGTAAAATACAATATCTTTTACATTTTATCTAACTAAAATTTCTCCATTTTTTAAAACTACGATCAATTTTGTATAATAAAATAACATAATTATATTATAATTAGTATTAAATAATTAATTACCTTTTTGAGCCAAAATACGTTACATTTCTTCTTTTCTCTAACTAAAATCTCTCTTTTTCCAATTGTATCATGGACGGTTACCTTTTTGAAACACGTTACCTTTTTTCCCTTCTCTTACGAAAATCTCTCTTTTTCCAATTATATCACGGGCGATTCTATTTAATAAAAATAAAATAATAATATTATATTACTAATAATTAACTGATTACCTTTTCAACTAAAACGTATCATCTTTTATATTTTTCTAATTAAATTCCCTTTTTTCTAGAAATTTCAGGGGCAACATTAATTTCTCATTTTCTAAAAACTACGAGCAATTTTATTTAGTAAAATAACATAATTAAATTATAATTACAATAAACTAATCAATTACCTTTTTCACATAAATTATGTCATCTTTTTAATTTTCACGTTACCTTTCAATTTTTTAAAACTAAAATATCTCTTTTTCCGATTTTATCACGGGTGGTTCTGTGGTATGCCAATAAACTAATAATATTTTAATATTCATAATTAACCGATTGCATTTTTTTATCTAAAACGTATCAATTTCTATTTAATGAAATAAAATAATAATTATATAAAAACTAATAATTAGCCGATTACCCTTTTCAAGTAAAACCTATAATTTTTTCAATATTTTCTAACTAAAAGCCCTCATTTTCTAGAAATTTCACGAATAACATTTATATAATTATTATCAAATCTCATATAAAAATTTAAGCCTCCCAACTTTATATTTTAAAAAAAATAATTTAAATTAATGAAAAATTCATATAATATTAAAAAAAATTCGTGCATCGCACAGGTTTTAAGCTTATATAATAAAAATTCGTATACAACGAATAATATCCGTTAGATTTTTAGTTAAAAATTAGAACTGTTACATACTTATATAAAGGAGAAACGAGGGGAGGTAAAGTGGCGCCGGTCAAATAGCTCGGTTCTATTTTGTTAAATTTCTCAAATATTTGAATTAATAATTCCAATGATTAAAAAAAAACCTCAATTCCATTTTAAAACTTTACTAATAGAGGAAACTAAATATATAGTTTCATTATTTTTTACCTATAAAATCTTTACTAATGAAGTAAAGTAAATATCTAAATTGCATTTTAAATTTTTACTAATCGAGGAAACTAAATATACAATTTCAATATCCTTACCTTTAAAATTGCATTTTAAAACATTGAAAGTTTGGTCGGTCGGTTAGTTGGTTGGTCGGTCGGTCGATACCTATTATTTTTACTTAATTACCCTTACTTAATTATAAATAAAATTTTTCCTAATAACTAATCAATTTATGATTTCAAGTAAAATATATTAAAATAATCAATTTCCTTCTAAAATACTTTACATTTTCTATTTTCTTTAGCTAAAATCTCTTTTTTCCAATTAAATGACGTCCTTACTTAATTATAAATAAACAATTTCCCAATAACTAATCAATTTTCTTTTTCAAGTAAAACATATTAAAATAATCAATTTTTTTAAAAAAAATGTTACCTTTTCTATTTCTTTTAGCTAAAATCTATAGTTTTCCAAATATATGGCGCCGGTCGGTTGGATGATTGGTTGGTCGGTACCTATTGTTTTTACTTAATTACCCTTACTTAAATATAAATAAAATTTCTCCTAATAACTAATCAATTTCTGTTTTCAAGTAAAACATATTAAAATAATGAATTTCTCTAAATTGCATTTTAAATTTTTACTAATTGAGAAAACTAAATATACAACTCAATTGCATTTTAAATTTTATTAATAGTGGAAATTAAATATCACTAAAAAAATATAATAAAAATTCGTATACAACGAATAATATCCGTTAGATATTTAGTTAAAAATTAGAACTATTATATAAATATATAAAGGAGATCCACCTCTACTATTATCCTTCATTTTTTATTAATAATATAATTAATGATAATTAGCCGATTGCCTTTTTCAATTAAAAGATGTTTACTTATAATTGATATGATATTACCTTTTATAAATACCTAAAATATCATATCTTCCAATCAATAATTTTTTTTCTCTCTAATCAGCATTTGGAGCGATCCAATTTGATCAACCCAAATCTAAACCCCTACTATTATCCTTCATTTTTTATTAATAATATAATTATTGATAATTAGCTGATTGTCTTTTTCAATTAAAAGATGTTTACTTATAATTGATGATATAATATTTTATAAATACCTAAAATATCATATCTTCCAATCAATAATTTTTTTCTATTAATTAAAACACGTTGACTTTTAGTTTAAAACGTAATATTGCAATAATTAATACATACCCAAAAATATGACTTCATATCTTCTAACCACTAACAAAATATAACAAAAATTCGTATACAACGGATAATATCCGTTAGATTTTTAGTTAAAAATTAGAACGGTTAGATTCAATGATTAAATATATTACATGATTAAATTTATTTACTAATTGCATACACAAAAATATGACATCATATCTTCTAACCACTAACAAAATATAATCAAAATTCGTATACAACGAATAATATCCGTTAGAATTTTATTTAAAATTAGAACTGTTAGATCTAATGATTAAATATGTTACATGAATAAATTTATTTACTAAAATTTCAAGGTTCGAATTCTGTCAACGATACTATTATCCTTCATTTTCTTAATCTTCTTTATTTCTTTGATGCCCCTTTTTACCATTACACAACATTTGGAGCGACCCAAATTAGATTGGATCGACCCAAATCTAAACATATACTATTTTTTGTCATTACACAACATTTGGAGTAACCCAATTGGATCGAACCAAATATAAACCTCTACTACAGTATTATCCTTTATTTTTTTATCTTTCTTTATTTCTTTAATTTGAACATAAACAATAAATCTACTAGAATATTTATTTGATATTTTGGCTTGCTTATTTAATTGTATAATTTACTTATTTTTAATAAAAGAATCTATATTAATAATATATATACACTGTTTTTTCATACATGAATTTACTAATACAGTTTAATGGTCACGCTTTGGTGAGAATGAGAACAGTGAGAACACACATATTCACTACATTTCAAGCTATTTTAAAGGGCCCCGCTAGGGGCATCTTCACCAAAAAAAGTCATATAATTCTACCCTCTATCCATTCATAAAAAAAAGTAACAAAAAAATTAAAATGAGAACAGTGAGAACACACATATTCGCTACATTTCAAACTATTTTAAAGGGCCCCGTTAGGGGCATCTTCACACAAAAGTCTTATAATTCTACCCTCTATCCATTCATAAAAAAAACTAACAAAAAAAATTAAAAATTGCTTGAAATGTGATCTCATTGTTCTCCAACATTTACATATTATATTAACTATGAGGTCTCATAGTTAATATAACATGTTCTTGATATTATATGAGGTTTAATGTTTTGGAGCCATTTAATGTTTTGGAGTCATTGGGGGTGAAGGAATTATCATTTCCGCATTTGAATAATGAAGACAATTTATTATTGTTTTCAATTAGAAAACAATATTTGTAAAAATATTTATTATTTTTATTGCAGAATTTGATGGATTAAATAAATTTTCAACATTGTTAAAATAGAATTGTATGGTACTTTTTTATATAAATTTTAGCATATCATTATTTTATTAAATACTTATATAATTGTATATAATATCTTGCTAAGAATTGATTATTTATATAATTGCATACAATATCTTTTTAAGAAATCAATCAAATTTGTTAAATTTTTGGTATTGTCAATTTAAATTAAATAAGATGTTTTAAGAAATCAATCAAATTTGTTAAATTTTTTCTATTATCATTTTAAATTAAATAAGAAGCCGTGTACGAAGTAAGGGCAAAATGCTAGTTGGCTAAAATGGGTGGCTAAAATCTATACTATTATATAAATTCCGAAACATTAAAAGTTTTGGTACCTATTTTTTGATACTAAGTGAATTTACTTATTTACCCTTCATTATAAAGAAACATAAATACACCTAAAATAAATAGCAACATAATATAATTAATGATAATTAGTCAAGATAATACCTTTTATAAACACCTAAAAACATCAATCGTATCATATCTTTCCGTCATTAATATTTTCTTTCCAATTAAAACACGTTATAATTAATGATAATTAGTCGATTAAGATAATAAAATTAATGGTAATTAGTTGCCTTTTTCACATTAATATAATAAAAATAATGGTAATTAATCGATTGCCTCTAAAAACATCAATCGTATCATATCTTTCTGTCATTAATATTTTCTTTCTAATTAAAACACGTTATAATTAATGATAATTAGTCGATTAATATAATAAAATTAATGGTAATTAGTCGATTGCCTTTTTCACATTTACTTTTAGTTGAACATATTACCTTTTATAAACACCTAAAAACATCAATCATATCATATCTTTCGATCATTAATATTTTCTTTCAAATTAAAACACATTACCTTTTTAATTTAAAACAAATCTAAATTAATGATAATTAATCGATTACCTTTTTCACATTTACTTTTAGTTGAACATATTACCATTTATAAACACATAAAAACATCAAGCGTATCATATATTTCCATCATTAATATTTCCTTTATAATTAAAACACATTACCTTTTTAATTTACAACAAATCTTACAATCATTAATATATACCCGAAAATATCACATCATATTTCTCAATTATTAATAAAATATATTAAAAATCGTATACATTGTTTATAATAAGAAAACATTAATATAATCTTTAAACATGAGTATATTAAATAAAAAATTTAAAAATTATTAAAAATAATAATGATAAAAAACATAATTATAATATTAAATAAAATTTATAATATAATACAATAAACCCGTGCATTGCACGGGTTATAAGCTAGTAATATAAAATAGTGATTATGTAAATTTATTGAATATGTAAGGTGTTGTACTCCAATGGAGTTGGATGGAGTTGGATGATTAGTCATATTTTAAAAATAGCAAGTTATTATTATTTCAAATTATTAAAAATAGAATGTATTATTTTAATATGGTAATATTGATGATGTGGATCTAGAACCTATAGCCAATATGATAAAATTTTAGAGGATTATCTAAAATTTTAAATAACAGTAATGTCCCGTTGGAGATGATTTTTTTTACACAATATCTATAATTTTTATTTAAGGCATGTTTGACACAATTTTAGCTAAGGAATTTCCATAATTGGAGATGCTCTAAGACCCGCACTTTTTTTTTTTTTTTTTAAATTCGTAGCGTCAACCTGAACGAAAATATTTTAATGGAGTACATTTGATCCCAAACGTGTATCGTGTCTGATAAACAAAAGAGAAAAAATCATGAAAGTTCACAAATTATGTCATGATAGTTGCAGTTGATTAGGATGCTGAATTTTCTACCACGAATCTTCTCCGCATGAGTTTTGTCCAATAGCAAATCTTGATTTTTCTAACACACCATTATTCTTGCAAGTCACAAGTCATTGTCCCTTTTTAGTGTATTAAAACCCAACCAACATCGCATCTTCTTCATCAATCCCAGAACAACACAACACAAAAATGAAAAATTCCCATTTTTTTCAGTGTCCAAATTATAGTGTTACTACAACTATTCTCATTTGTGTTCTGTTTTCATGCAATATTTTGGCATATGCAGCCACTGGTTCAGAATATGCGACTTTCTTGCAGTGCTTGTCTACAAATTTAAGCCCAAGTGAAGATGGATCATCCTTTGTTTACACTCCTCAAAATTCTTCATTTGCCTCAGTTTTGAAGGCTTATATTAAGGATCTTAGGTTTGATACATTGGAAACTCCTAAACCTATTTTTATTGTCACTGCTTTGAAAGAAGCCCATGTACAAAGCACAGTTCTTTGTGCAAAAAACATGGGAATTCAACTTAAAATTCGAAGTGGTGGTCATGATTATGATGGCATTTCTTATGTGTCTAAGCAAACATTCATCATTCTTGATATGTTTAATCTTCGAGAAATCAATGTTAATGTTGCAACTGAGACTGCTGTTGTTCAAGCAGGAGCAACTCTTGGTGAACTTTATTATAGGATTTGGGAGAAGAGTAAAGTTCATGGGTTTCCTGCTGGAGTTTGTCCTACTGTTGGAGTTGGTGGACATTTAAGTGGAGGAGGGTATGGAAATATGTTGCGTAAATTCGGATTGTCGGTTGATAATGTGATTGATGCAAGCATTGTGAATGCCAAGGGTGAGATTTTGGATAGGAAATCTATGGGGGAGGATCTTTTTTGGGCTATTAGAGGTGGTGGGGGTGGGAGTTTTGGTGTCATATTGTCGTACACTATAAAATTAGTGAAGGTGCCGGAAATTGTGACAGTTTTTCGGGTTATGAGGTCTTTGGATGAAAATGCAATTGATCTTGTTCATAAGTACCAGTTGGTGGTAGACAAGTTGGACAATGATTTATTCATTCGGATACTTTTGCAACCGGTGAGTGGGAAAACAAAAGGCTCGAAGACGATCAGAGCAACGTTTATTGCTATGTTTCTTGGTGATTCCAATAGGCTTGTGAACATTTTGAAAACAGAGTTCCCTGAACTAGGAATACAGAAGAGTGATTGCCTTGAAATGAGTTGGATCAAGTCCGTGCTTTGGTGGGCAAATTTTGATCCCAAGACTACATCCGAGAAGCAATTGTTATCTCGGGAATCAAATGTGAATTTCGGGAAGAGGAAATCAGATTACGTGCAGACTCCAATTCCAAAGGAAGGGCTAGAATTACTTGCGAAGAAGATGATTGCACTAGGAAAAGCTGGACTTGTGTTCAATTCTTATGGTGGGAAAATGAGTGAAATTCCAGCCACAGCTGTGGCATTTCCTCACCGGGCTGGAAACATTTACAAGATTCAATACTCGATCACGTGGCACGAATCAGGCCTTGCAGCGGAAAATAACTACCTAAATCAACTTAGAAGTCTTCATGAATTTATGACACCCTATGTGTCAAAGGCCCCTAGAGGTGCATATCTCAACTACAGAGACGTTGAGATTGGTACAACCGACAATGGTAAGAATAGTTACAATGAAGGCAAAGTTTACGGCGAATCTTATTTCGGACCGAATTTCGACAGGCTAGTGAAAGTGAAAACTGCAGTTGATCCTGAGAATTTCTTTAGAAACGAACAGAGCATACCTGTTATGCCTTCTGCTCAGGGTAGGCTTGTTAAATTATTATGGTATTGATTTGTATTTTATTTTTTTTATTAGTTGAACACACACCCGGACTCCCACCGGAATCGAATCCTCGACCTCCTTGTTAGGAGAGATGAGGGGTATCCACCCTGGTTTGCTTTGCTAAAGAAATACTTTGCTTTGTCTTTAGCTAAAGTTTTATTAGGTGGGATAATAATATTCTAAAGAACATAGTCATATGCAGGCTGCAGGCCTGCAGCCTTAAAGCATTGGATGTGTGTGTTAAACATACAAGTACATTTTATAATTCAATATATGAAATGATTGACCATAACCAACTTGAGTTGCAAATTATTTGGACCACGAGGCTTACGAGTCGTCTAAGCAATTTTTTTTATAACAAGAATTAAATTTAAACATTCGACTGGAATACCTGCAGAGTTATGCCTCACTATTTATGTTTTCGTTTCTATTGTATTCTGTTGGGAAAATAAATATCTATCTATTAAATTAAAGTAGAAATGATAATAGAAAAGAAATCACGAGTACATGGGTGATGGGTCCAAAATTCATTCCTACCACAAACAGCCTGCCTACCCGAAAACAAGTAGTTGGGCCAACAAGGAAACCAAAAGGCTTGGACTTTCTTCATGCTAACAAGGACAACTATTAAAGCCGCAAAAATGCGTATGCCTAACCAACTTGAGAGTGAGTGTTAACTAAAATTGTACTACTAGTACTCCCTCCGTCTCATAAAACGTTTCTCCTTTTGACTTCGAACACTGTTCATTGTAAGCGGTAAATTATTAATTTACATCTAATCTATAAGACCAAATATAATCACGAGTGATCTTGTTGAATTCATATTTGTTAATACTTTAATACAATAAAGTTTTTATAATTAATAATAATATAAAATTAAAGATATAAACGATTAAAAGTATGTGTTGGCAAACGTGTCAAAAGTAAACAAGAAAAATATTTTGAGATGGAGTGAGTATTTTGTAAAGATGCATTTATAATTCTTATCCGTCATTTTGTTTTAATCTAATAATCTTAACTAAATCATCTAAGAGCAAGTCCAACAATGTCCTATTTAGTGTCCTATAAATATAATAAAATATGGTGTCCTAGTGATTTAAATCATGATTTTTGTGTATCAATTTCAACAACATGCCTTATATTTGTGCCTTATAAATTAAAGTAATAATATATTTGAATTAGATTTGGAGAGAAGGGAAAAAGAGAGGAGATAGAAATGTAGAAAAGGATGGAAATTAATTATTAATTGTTAAAAATGATTTAGGACAAGAACAGAGGTGCCTTAAAGAAAGGGCATGAGATAAATGTCCTAGTGTTTTAAGGCACCACTAGGACATTGTTGGAACACAAAAAGTGACTAAATGTCCTAAATATTGATTTAGGACAATATTTAGGATATTGTTGGACTTGCTCTAAGTGATAAGGATTTATTTATTATATTCTAACTTTTGATTGCGATTTTCGTTCAATGGAATACTAATTAGAATAGATATTTATATCTAAGATATATAAATCTAATTTATTATAAAAAAAGCCTAAATATAAAATCACCGGTAAGAGAAAAAAATTGCTTCGTCAACCCTTGTGCTTTTTTTTTTTTAAACAAATTTTATTATTATCATTGTTATGTCTAAATCTTGATATGAATTTTAAACACGTTCCCAAGTTTTGTGAAAAGAAGAGAAAATTTTGAAAAAATGATATGAAGGGAAATTTTATAGGTAAATTAGAGCTTCTCTCCAAATCATTCCATTTTTGGAAAGAAGATTATGGAGAGAAATTTGTTAGAATTTTCTTTCCGGATCCATTCTCTTCTTTCCTGAAAAAACTCGGGAGCACGACTTGAAAAGAAAATTTTAAAAATTTCTTTCCTCTTCTTTTCTCTTCTCTTGTTAATCTAACTCGGGAGCACAGTATTAATGAATTCAAATAATAAAAATGAATCATCAAGACTTCGATAAAGGGTTCGATCCACACTTTATATTATATTATTAAGCGGACCCTGAACGAACCAATGGCCGAACAACCTAGTCACATAACAAACAGTCACTTGCAAATATTAAACACTCACATAGCACGTACTAACTTTTAAGAATTCTAAACTATTTCTTAAACTTCCATTATAATAAGAATTGAAATTAAATTACAGACGAAAATAATGATAGCCAACAAAAAGATAACACTCCGAGTGCGATCTTACTTCAAAGAAGACATATGATTAAAGTGCACGAGAATCTAATCGCTAAAGATGATTTTGCATTTCTTCTTTAATTTCCATTAGTTACCCACTTAGCAAGAACATGCATGCTACCAATATCTCTGGGTTGAAGTTTAGATAAGTGACAATGCTTATCTGCATTTACTATCTGTATGTGGACTGTGGAGAGCCTAGCTAGCTAGTGCCAGGTGCATCTATAGTGGAGCCTGGAAAAATTACGCCCAGAACTATTTTTGTCAAGTGCTTCGATAGTGGAGCACGGAGAAATCATGTCCAAACTATGTTTTTGATGAAATTAATGTTGGAAAAAACGTGGGATTTGGCCCACATTAACAAGTCATTTTGAGCCTAGTTTTGAGTAGTCGATTGTTGCGTGCACATACCGGGTGATGCTCGGAATATGTTCTCCTCCTAGAGGGCTTTCCGACCCATGTTTAATTACTCAAAATGGTTAAGGAATGAATGAGATATGATTGCTTAAAGTTGATCCCTTAGAAGTGGAAATTAGCAAGCCTTTGAACTTTCCGCGTGTGCGACCTCAGGACACGAATGCAGCAGAAAATTGGGGCTGGCTAAACCCGGACTAGTTTTGCTAATTGTTTATTTTCACTGGGCTTGGGCTTAAAATAAATCAATCAAAAATTTGTTTTGATTGATTTGATTAAATCAAAATCTGTTTGATTGATTTAGTTAAATCCGAGATTTGATTTAGTCACAGATATTGTGTAGTGCACAAGTTTTATCCTTATTTTTTCGTTACCGCCTTATCTTAATTAACATGTTTAATTAATTAAGGCAGTTGTTAACACAAAATTACGCAAATGCACGTGGTCACAAGTAATATAAATTAAGTTCGTTCCACGGAGATCTGGTTAAGTTCAATCAGTAGATGTGCCTATGCAGTTTTGTAGCGAACAAGTATTGTCAAACCTATAAATACCCCCTTAAGGTCTAGGGTTAATCATCCAATTCATAGCCTAAACACATCCAATACCTCTCTCTCTCTCTCTGGTGATAGTTTCTTGCTCATTTTTACTCGCCGAATGTGTCGTTCTCTGCAACGCCATCATTTTCTCGTTTCATCTTGTGAGGCTATCGTTTCGCACACACGGTGAGAGGCGAAATAGCTTTAAGGAGACATCTTTTCCACTGAACACGAGAATCTCTTATATCCTTCTCTTGTTATTTATTTGCTCATTCATTGTTATACACCTATTTGTTATTCGCACACATATTGTTATTTATCATAAATTGTTTCACGATCAAGAGTATTTGTGTGTCTATCTATTTTGTACTCCCTCCGTCCCTTTCATTTGTTTACAAATGAATTGGGCACGGAACTTAAGAAGAAGAGTAAAGTAGTAAAGAAAAATGAGTAAATTGGTGGGATCAATCAATATTATATGTAATAAAATGAGTTTAATGAAAAAAATAGTGGGTGTAGTTACTTTTTATATTATAAAATTTTACTATTTTGGATAAGTTTTGGAATGTAAAAAATTGAGTAGAACATCCCAAAAATGAAAGTGTAAAGAAATGAGAGGGACAATTGAAATATGTGCTAGCGAAAAAAGAATTCGAAACTAAAATGAATTTTACTCGAACCCCAAAAATGTTTAAAAAGCCTTTTTTCTAAAAGTTTGTCAAAGACTAGAGTTCAAAAATATTAAGGATTTTGTTAGTCACAGTGGCATGCCTGTATACATCTAATAACAAGCCTAATTGTTTGTAATATTTTGCATTACTTAAATGATCGCTTAACTGGGGAACCCTCTACTTGTAGAGTTTCTTCCTGTATTTAGTACTTGTAATAGGCATCAAATTTCTAGCTATGTAATTGTATAAATTAAGTCATGAAATAATACTTGAAAGAAGATCGAGAGATCATGCCTCAATCTTGAAGAACAAGGCTACAGAAATAAACACAGTGGGAATTTGAAGATTGAAGATTTGCCTAAGTACTAATTCGAGAAGTCAAGGTTTCGAGAAGTTAAGGATTCGATATTGTTAGGAATAATTCATAAGTTGTGATGTTAAGAATAGAATTTACACATTATATTTCTTGTAATCCTGATCTTATAAAGGATTTAGCATTGTATATAGGATTTATGTGTAAGACAGTTATCTGTATAGTTTAGTCAAGAATGAACAGTGTATCGGAGACTACATGTCAGGAACAGAGAGCAAATCCTGATAATGGTCCAATACTGATGGTTGATCAGATACTGATGCAGTGTGCAGATCCTGATATCAGTTTTGTTACTGATGATGTCATTATGGATGCTACAGAAACTGGCAAGTGCTATAAAACAGGATCGTTGTTTGAAGAACAAGCAAGAAGATATTATGAAGGAAAGAGTTTTCTATTGATGGAAACTATCGACTAGAAGGCAGAACATTGTCATGTATAGATTATATCTTTCTGTTATTAGTTGATAGGTAGCATTATAAATACTCTCTCTATATCATTGTAAAAAGAGTCGAACAAGTGTGTTAAGCAAGTGTGCGTAGCTCTGTATAAGGTTTGTATTCGAGAGTTCGAAACAAACAGAGAGAGAGATTTGTATTGTCAGAAGCTGCTAAAGGTATTGTACACCTTTGGTAGAGTTTGTATTTGATCTTATTAATACAAACAGAGTTTGATTCATTCGTTTATTCTTGTTCATATAATCAAGCCAAAAATCAGACACGATTATATAACTTGTATTCAACCCCCCCCCTTCTACAAGTTATTCGAGTTAACAATTGGTATCAGAGCGGGTTGATTTCGAATAATCATAAAGATCTGCAATCATGTCTGGTTACAAGGATGGGAATACTAAAATTCCTATGCTCAAGAGAAACGAATATACTCTATGGGAAGTAAAGATGTTGCATCATCTGGAAGCAACAGATCCTGATTATCTTGACAGAATCAGAGATGGACCTTTTGTTCCAACAAAGGTCGTTGGACAAGCAACTGTTGATGGTGTGGTTGTTCCAGAACATACAGCAGAGAAGCCAAAATCTGAATGGTCAGATAAGGACAAGGAGAATGTTCTTAAAGATGCTAAAGTGAGAAACATATTATTCAACAGTCTTGATTCTGTTCTCACTAACTATGTTCTCTCTTGTAAAACTGCTAAGGATATATGGGGCAATCTTAAGGTTCACTGTGAAGGAACTAAGCCTGTCAGGAAGAATATGAGAACATTACTTATACAACAGTATGAGTACTTTGAATCCAAGTCTGGTGAGTCACTTACTGATACCTTTGATAGGTTTACAAAACTCATCAATGAGATGGCCATGCATGGTAAATATTATGACTTGGAGGATATGAATACAAAGTTCATGAAAGCTTTGCCTGATTTCTACAATGAGAAGATATCTGCGATTGAGGAAGCTAATGACTTAGATGATATTTCATTAGAGGCAGTATATGGAAAATTGAGAGCTTATGAACTTGACAAGCAGCAGAAGAAGAGCAGGAGTGAAGGAAAGATGAAGACTATTGCACTTACTGCTCAATCTGAAGTTAAGAAGCTTCCTGAAGAACAGCATGAAGAGATTGCTGTAAAGAATTCAAGGAAGAAGAAAAGCAAAGAAAGTTCTGAGTCAGAGACTACTGATATAGACTCTGACAACAATGATTCTGAATCTGAGATGCAGGAACTCTTTGCTATGTTTGCTAAAGCTTTCAAGAAAGGAAGATTCAATAGGAGAAGATTTAGCAAAGGACCTTTTCAAAAGAAGGAGGAGAAGAAGAGTGACAAAAGCAAAAGTACAATTGTCAAGCTTGATAAGGCCAAGATCAAGTGCTTTAACTGCAGCGAGCTTGGACACTTTGCTAGTGAGTGTAAGAAGCCTAGGAATTCAGGAAAGGGTAATGCACTTATGGTCACACAGAAGGATTGGGCTGATTCCAGTGACTCTGAAGATGAATTGGATTATGACAACATTGCATTGATGGCCAATAGTTCAGACAAACCTGGATCTCCAAAGAAAACTTCTCCATCCTCTGTTAAGGGCACAGGAAAGAAGCATTCAATTATCTTGGACAGTGGATGCTCTGGACATATGACTGGAAAGAAGTCCCTGCTTACAAAGTTTGAGAGGAAAGCTGGCCCAGTAATATCTTTTGGAGATGGCAACAAAGGAGAAACTCTGGGATATGGCTCAATTGTTTTTGGGAATGTCATCATAGAAAATGTAGCACTGGTTGAAGGCTTGAAACATACTCTTTTAAGCATAAGTCAACTGGGTGATAAAGGTTACAAATCAATCTTTGACAGAGAAGGATGCAAGGTCAAAGATATGGTAACATATATGAAGCCAGCTTAAGTGATACATCTAAAGGAATTGTTAGATGTCTCTATAGTAAAGCAACAAGTGATGAAAGCTGGAATTGGCACAAGAAGCTCTCACATCTTAATTTCAAGAAGCTTAATCAACTTGTTAAGCACAATTTGGTGAGAGGTCTACCACAGGCAAATTTTGTGCAAGATGGACTTTGTGATGCATGTCAGCTTGGAAAGCAAAGAAGAACCACTTTCAAGAGCAAGACTGAAAATTCGATTACTGAACCATTTCACATGCTACATCTTGATCTGTTTGGTCCAGTAAACATTATGTCTATCAGCAAGAAAAGATATGCTCTAGTTATGGTGGATGATTTCACAAGGTTCACATGGGTGTTCTTTCTACACAAGAAGGATGAAGCTCCACAGCAAATCATTGAACTTATCAAGAATATTCATAATAACTCTGAGTACAAAGTCAAGGTACTTAGAAGTGACAATGGTACAGAATTCAAGAATTCTACAATGGAGGGGTTTTGTGCAGACAATGGAATTACTCAACAGTTTTCTGCACCTGGTACACCTCAGCAGAATGGTGTAGTGGAAAGAAAGAACAGGACTCTCATAGAGGCAGCAAGAACCATGCTTGCAGATGCAAAACTTCCAACCTACTTTTGGGCAGAAGCTATTAACACTGCATGTTTCACTCAAAATTGTACCTTGGTAAATAGTCATGGAAAAACTCCCTATGAGATGATTAAAGGAAAGAAACCAAGTGTGAAATACTTTCACATCTTTGGATGCAAATGCTATGTCCTAAAAATTCATCCAGAACATCTTGGAAAATTTGAAGCCAAATCGGATGAAGCAATTTTTCTAGGATATTCAGCATCTAAGGCCTTCAAAGTTTATAATCTCAGAACTCACATTGTTATGGAATCAATTCATGTTGCATTTGATGATAAGAAATTTGGAATTTTGCAAACTAATGAAAGCCATGACAAATTGGAATTTGAAAATCTGAAGATTTCTGAGATACTCTCCAGTGATGATGAAGGTTCTCCAAAAGGAATTTCTATTGCTTCTCAAAGGAATGCTACTGTTGAGGGGGAGCAAATAAATCAAAGAGAACACAGTGATCATCAGGAGCAGACTAGTCTTTCAGAGTCTATTCCATCAGGAATTGACGTTTCAGAGTCTACTCCATCAGGAACTGACCTTTCGGAGTCTACTGAGGAAAGATCAGTAACTATCAGCAATATGGAATCTACTGATTCTATTGATCAAAGGAGAGTTTTTGAAGGTAGAGAGAATTCTTCTACAAGAGATACCACTAACTTAGGGGGAGAGACTAGCAGAGTTAATCTACCACCTATTAGAAAATGGACAAAGGATCATACTGAAGATTTGATAATTGGTGATCCAAATAGTGGTGTTCGAACTAGAAGATCAATTCAAAATGAATGCTTGTATAGTTGCTTTCTCTCAAAGAATGAACCTAAGAAGGTTGAAGAAGCCTTACAGGATCCTGATTGGGTAATTGCAATGCAGGAGGAGTTAAATGAGTTTGAGAGAAACAAAGTCTGGAAACTAGTACCAAGACCTAAAGATAGATCTATTGTTGGTGCAAGATGGGTTTTCAGAAACAAGCTAGATGAATCTGGTATGATTGTAAGAAACAAAGCAATACTGGTGGCCAAGGGTTATTCTCAGGAAGAAGGCATTGATTATGATGAGACCTTTGCACCTGTAGCAAGATTGGAAGCAATCAGAATGTTTCTTGCATTTGCAGCTCATTCAAAATTCAAGGTATACCAGATGGATGTAAAGAGTGCTTTTCTAAATGGCAAACTTGATGAGGAAGTGTATGTGGAACAGCCACCTGGATTTGTTGATCCAAAGTTTCCAAATCATGTCTACAAACTTGACAAGGCACTCTATGGACTAAAGCAGGCACCAAGAGCATGGTATGAGACTTTGTCTAAATTTCTTCTTGAAAATGGCTTCACAAGAGGTACAATTGACAAAACTCTATTTTTTAGAAAGATAAAAGGTGAATTGCTTTTAGTTCAAGTTTATGTTGATGATATTATTATTGGTTCTGCTAATGAAAAGTTGTGTGCTAAGTTTAGCAAGCTTATGCAGTCTAAGTATCAGATGAGCATGATGGGTGAATTAAATTATTTCTTAGGCTTGCAGGTCAGACAGACTGAGACTGGTATTTTCATTAATCAGTCAAAGTATATCAAAGATCTTTTAAAAAGGTTTGACTTTCAAGACTGTGCAGTTGCAAAAACACCCATGGCAACAACCACTAAACTAGACTCTGATCCTAAAGGAAAGAGTGTGGATAATACTAGTTATAGAGGCATGATAGGCTCATTGTTATATCTAACTGCAAGTAGGCCAGATATAATGTTTTCTACCTGTTTATGTGCTAGATTCCAAAGTGATCCTAAGGAATCTCATTTAATTGCTGTGAAGAGAATTTTTAGATATCTCAAAGGAACTCCAAATCTTGGTTTGTGGTATCCTAGAGAATCTGATTTCTTTCTAATTGGCTATTCAGACTCTGATTATGCAAGGTGTAAGATAGACAGGAAAAGCACTACAGGTACATGTCAATTCTTGGGAAATAGATTGATTTCTTGGGCAAGCAAGAAGCAACAATCTGTTTCAACCTCAACTGCAGAAGCTGAGTACATAGCAGCAGGCAGTTGTTGTGCACAGCTCCTTTGGATAAGAAATCAGTTGATGGATTATGGTATGACACTTAGTAATATTCCTATGTTTTGTGATAATACTAGTGCTATTAAAATTGCAGAAAATCCAGTTCAACATTCAAGGACTAAGCACATTGATGTCAGGTATCATTTTATTAGAGAACATATTGAGAATGGTACTGTGGAACTTCATTTTGTTCCTACTGACAAACAGCTTGCAGATATTCTAACTAAACCACTTGATGAGACTACATTCAGTAGATTAGTAGGTGAGTTAGGAATGTTAAATTTTTAGATCTTTAACATCTGCAAAAGTAGCAAGGTATGTTGTTCTTAGCTTATAGACTTGATATTCCTGTCAGGATCTATAATTGATAGTTAAATCCTTGAGCTATAACACATTGCCTTGATAAATTTCAGTATGATAGACTTGTTAATAATCATCAGGATTAGATTTGTCATCAGGATGCTGACGTCATCAGTATTGTGTCAGTATCAGGATTATGAAAATTGTTTCAGATCCTGACGTTTACTTTGTGTAGTAATCTGATTTTGTGATGTGTTAAGTCTATGCTAGCAAGTTTTAATATTTGCATACTGATAATTTATACATCATTCAATAATCAAAAGACAAGCAGATAACAAGAAACTGTATTTTCATTAATAAAAATCATTACATGGAAATGAAATACAACTTCTTTTTGTCTAAATTTTTACTGATAATTCTATACTTGTCTATTGATATGAACTCTGAGGTACAGGACAAGGAGCATCTCAAGAAATTCATCAAGGGATGAACAGCCTCATTTGTTCTTGGATTCCTTGTCTGGGCGACTTGAATGAGAGCAGCTAACTTAAATGTATAGCATCCCCATCAAGATCAACCTCAGACTCTGGGCCAAATTCTTCATCCTCAAGTTTTGAGGAGGTTAGGTAAAGATTGTATCCAACAGATGGATGTTCTAGGAGAAACCTCTGGATATTTTCGAAAACCAATCCATTCATGATTAGTTCGATGAGAAGAGTTGTCTGTTCAAAGAGATGATCAAGAACAGGATGTTCATCGATCGAGAAAAATCTGAAAAATGGGTTTGAAGGGAATTTTGGTTTGAGAAGCATTGTTGAGAAGAAAAGAAATTGAAAGGATTATGGAGAATGGCATAAGGCGTCTGGTTCTTTTAAAGAAAGACGTGAGAAGCTGAACAGTCACTTGGAAGTTTTAATGAAGTCAAATGCTAATTATTGCATGTGACTGTGTTTCTTGTTTTCAAGAAATATTGAATATATCTAACCAATTGATTTTCTGTTCAGATTATTTGTTTATTTCTTTTTCAGATAAAAGAAAAATGCCACGTGGAAACTCCATATTAAGTCTCTGATGATATTGATCAGGATTTCATGTGTGACCATCAGGATTTGAGAATTATTATCGCATTATGTTTTGTGATTATTTTTATGAAAGGTCAACAGGAAAAGGAAGTTGATCAGTATTGATTATTTATACCCTGATTTATTTCATGAAAATCAATTTTGGATTTTATTTTCCAAAAATCGTGGGTAACCGCATTTTTCAGGGACTGACACCTGTCAATCTACGTGTCAACGTGGGATAGTGGTCTGAAAGATTTGTGAAATATATTTGTTTTGAAACTCTAATCGTGTAATTGCTTTCTCTAATTTCACATTCTCTAAAGCAAAAACACTCTTGAGTTTTCAAAATCACTAATCCATTTCAAGAATTTTTCAAGTTCTTTTCAGATCAAAAATGGCAGCTCAGAGAAGATTACCTAAATCAGTAGCCTTCAAGTTTGGTGACTTTGATTTTATGACAAACAATCATGTTGCAGCTATCACCAACAAGGAAGGAGTGTCATCTGATTTTCATCCAATCATAGACTTTCTGGCGTATGGACCATTAAGTTATGCATTGACATCATCTCCACAAATTAATCAAGTAGCTGTTTCACAAGCTTGGGAGAATGCTGAGGTAATTAATTCTACTCAGAGTCAATCAGGTAAGATTGTTCTACATTTAGGACAAGATTCATTTGACATTACTGAATCTGTTGTTAATTCAGTACTTTGCTTACCTGTTACTGATAGTTATGAGAATGTACCATCTGATGATAATATAAGAACTATGTTGTCTGAATTAGGTTATAGTGGACCTCTAGATAACATGAGCCAGTTGAATAGGTCTTTTCTTAGAAAGGAATGGTCTTTTTACTTTGATCAAATTGCTAAATGTTTTACTGGCAAATGTAGTTCTTTTCAGCAAATTACTTCTGTTACATCACATATTGGTTATAGTTTGCTTTATGACAGAGTAATTAACATTGGTCATATTATCTTAAGTTAGATGAGTATCAAACTTGGGTCAAGAGATCAAAACAGGAAAATGGTTTATTATCATAGATCTATGCAAATGTTTGTTAACCATTTCATTCCTGATGTTGAAGCTAGATTTGGTAGGGAACATTGTGTTTCTTCTTATGAACAGCAAAAGAGAATTTTCTCTGATATTACAAAGAAGGACAATGAAAAGAATCTAGATGAAATACCTGCAATTCATTATCCACATCATGTTCAGGTAATTCTTAAAACTCATCTTCCTACTCTCTACAATTCTTCTTTCTTTTGTGGTGAAATGGCTCAGGAATCTCAAATGGAGGAGAACCCACCTGTGTCTACCCAAGTAGCCCAAAACATTATAGTCTCTGAAACAATTCAAGAACCAAATTTTGATCCACAGCCTATTGTTTCAAAGAAACCAACCTCTGGTGTTTCTCAAAAGACATCAGTTGTAAGGAAGAGAAGATTTGTTGTGTCAAGTAGTAGTAGTAATTCTAGTGAAGATGATGATTTAACTCTTGCTGAGAGAGCAGAATTGAAGGCTGCAATTCAACTTTCTTTGTTAGCACAAAGAGATGAAAAACCTAGTCACAGCCAGGCTGCAGTCTTCCAAAAGGTTGTAGTTCTTAAAAAGGGAAAATAGTTACTGAATACTGTCTCTCAAAAGACTGTTTCTATTGAAAAAGGATCTCATCCCAAGATCACTTCTGTGTCTACACCTCTTGAGTCTTCTCAGGATAAATCTTTTGCTCACTATATCAGGAGAACAAGGAGAAAGATTCAATTGTCACCTACACACAGAGTCTAGTCCAACTAATATCATGCAGGTTTCTACAAATCAAGCTACATCTATGTCAGTATTTGACAAGAGAGATCTGGATATTGATTCTTCATGGGAAACTACATTATCATACAGACTGGCTATGGGACTAATTTCTCTCAAAGTGAAGTTGTCAAGGCCTGTTCTAGATTTTCTGGTTGAAAGAGTACCAAAACTTTTATTTCCAGATGAATATGGACTTCTGCATCAAAGACTTGACTTAATGAAGATGTATTTCTATGTATCTGTCAGAAGACAATTAGTCAAGAAATTTGGACTCTCAAAGCATGTTGCACTTCAATCACTTCATGCATATTTATTTGACAAGGATGTCATTATTGAAGATGCTTTAGCTCAAGGTGAACAACTGGAGGAAGTAGATAGAGGAAAGCAGTCAACAGAAGATACTATTGCACCAGTGGTGAATAGTAGGAAAGATCAGATCACAGTCACTGCAACACAAGAACCATCTAGTCAGAGGAAGGATGACTCAGGAGCTGTGATAGCTGATGTTGAAAGGTCTTCTGTGATGACTGAGAATGCAAGTGAGATACCCTATGATATGGGAGGAATGACTTTGGTTGATTTTTCTGAAGATCAAAAAAATTTTGTTCAGTCAGAGTCTATCCACCTTGAGGGTGAGTCTCAGCAAACAACACTTAAAGACGGTGATGTACTAACTATGGTGTCTAATGAAGTATTACTGAAGACATCAGAGTCTAGTAAAGAACCTGAAAGTGGTATATTGGAGCCTGTAGTTTCTGAAAGGAAAGAAGATGATTGTAAGGGTTCAGAGACTATAGCAGCTCACTCCTTGGAGAAAACCTCAAGCCACATGCCATATGAGGAACCCTCTCTCCATGTGAGTTCAGGTATAAAAACTCCTTCTAAACCCTATTTTTCTGTAGGTCATGAGAGCACTTATCTAAATTTGAGTGATACACTTGAAAAGATGGACTTAGATCCACAATTTGAGCGGCTGGCTCCTGACCAGGCAAAAGGTGAGGTAGAAAGAGTGTTGACTTTAGTAAGTCAAAGTGAGAATGAGGGTATGGATGATCAACTCCATAGTGAGGGAGAGAAAATTAGGAAACCATCATTTGATTTCTGGGATCAGGTTTTTCCTGAATCTTGGTCTGAAAATTTGGATATGGATGCTGGTACTTATTCATTCATCAAAATGTATCAGAAGAATGACCTAGCACATCACAATGCAAAGCCAGAAGTTAAAGCTCAGAAGCAAAAGGAGAGGCTTGCAGGAATCATTAACAGAAGAGGTGCCAGGATAAAGCAATCTCTTGATACATATGTACCAGATGAAGATCCTAATGATCCTAGTGTTCCTTTGTATGTACTTCCAATATCAGATCGAATTGAGACATCTACAGTCTCTGATCACTCTAAGGAGGAGTCAGGATTTGAAGATGTTAGTACACAGAATACTGGTGAAGGAGATGATGATCATGTTTCAGTTCCAGATCAGAAAGATGAAGATGTTGATACTTCTAATCAGGTTTTATTACTTGAATATCATACAATTCAAGCAACTTCTTCTACAAGACTTGAAGATACAGTTCTTTCTGATTCTGATACTGAAGATACTAGAAGCACTTCCAACATTGAAGTTCATTCTGATGTTTTGAAAGATATTCAGAATTCTCAAATTGCTATTCAAACAAGACTTCAATCACTTGAAGATAACCAAGTCACAATTATGGAAAATCAAGCAGTTCTTATGAATCTCATTTTTTCTGTTTCTGAATCTCTTGGAATTAATGTTGCTGATGTCAAAAAGGGGGAGATAAAGACAGTTCAAAGACAACAACAACACCACCAGACTGGAGGAGATAAAGCTGGGGGAGATAAAAAGCAGACAAAGGGTAGTAAAAAGAAGAACCAGGAGTGACAGTGGTGAATCTCAGCTAGGAAGTGGTAAAGGAAGAGCAGCATTAATAGTTAAAATTCTTACTTCTAAGTACTAGATAAATGTCTACATCTGAGAAGGAGGTACTTAACTTCATAATTCTACATTCATAAATTCTATTCTGGTTGTATTGTTATATGTTTTGACATCCACAACTTAGATTTATGCTTCAGATTTTAAAGCATAAATAGGGGGAGATTGTTAGGAATAATTCATAAGTTGTGATGTTAAGAATAGAATTTACACATTATATTTCTTGTAATCCTGATCTTATAAAGGATTTAGCACTGTATATAGGATTTATGTGTAAGACAGTTATCTGTATAGTTTAGTCAGGAATGAACAGTGTATCGGAGACTACATGTCAGGAACAGAGAGCAAATCCTGATGATGGTCCAATACTGATGGTTGATCAGATACTGATGCAGTGTGCAGATCCTGATATCAGTTTTGTTACTGATGATGTCATTATGGATGCTACAGAAACTGGCAAGTGCTATAAAACAGGATCGTTGTTTGAAGAACAAGCAAGAAGATATTATGAAGGAAAGAGTTTTCTATTGATGGAAACTATCGACTAGAAGGCAGAACATTGTCATGTATAGATTATATCTTTCTGTTATTAGTTGATAGGTAGCATTATAAATACTCTCTCTATATCATTGTAAAAAGAGTCGAACAAGTGTGTTAAGCAAGTGTGCGTAGCTCTGTATAAGGTTTGTATTCGAGAGTTCGAAACAAACAGAGAGAGAGATTTGTATTGTCAGAAGCTGCTAAAGGTATTGTACACCTTTGGTAGAGTTTGTATTTGATCTTATTAATACAAACAGAGTTTGATTCATTCGTTTATTCTTGTTCATATAATCAAGCCAAAAATCAGACACGATTATATAACTTGTATTCAACCCCCCCTTCTACAAGTTATTCGAGTTAACAGATATGTCAAAAGACAGTGTTCGACATCTCAAAGAGTCAACAAGTCAAAGCCTCATTCGAGAACTCAGGGATTCGACATGTCTAATGCCCTATTCGAGAACTCAAGAAGTCAACAAGTCAAAGTATCATTCGAGTTCTCAAAGGGTCAATAAGTCAAAGTTACATTCGATATCTCAAGGACTCGGTAAGCTATTCGACATCTCAAGGTTTCCACAAGTAAAAGGTTCTATTTGATAAGTCAAGGATTCTTGAAGAAATGACTCATTCGAGAAGTGATTCGATATGTCAAGAATACAATGTTCGAGAACTCAGAGTTATCGAAATAACAAATTCTAGTTCTCGAATCAAACAATTAGTCATTTCTCGAATGGATTCTTGAAGACAAAATACTGAAGATGTACAAGTCAGAAACCTGCAACAAGCCAAGACAGTTTCAGGACCACAGTACTGTATAGTGTACATGGAAAGTGTACAAACAAATTTAGAGAGATGTTAAAAGTGAGAAGCTGCTAAAATAGTGGATCTGGGCAGGTTAAAGAAAGTCAAACGGGATGCTGTCTAGACGTATAATAAACAGGGATAGACAAGTTAGAAAGTGTATTTGTCTGTCACTACATTTGTAGTAAGTAGGCTATACACATGCTCTATAAATGTACAAACTCACTTCTTTAGCAGTTAACGTTTTCATTGTAATTTGATAGATAATATCTCTCTGAGAAAATGAAGCTGAGAATACTAACATTTGTATTCCCAGATTGTAGTAAAACCTTCGATCTAATACAATATTGGATTAAAGTGAGTACTTGTGTTTTTGTTCTTATTTCCGCACGTATAACTTGTTAAATAAGAACACACACTCAGCTACACATCAAACACAGATTCAAACAAACTATTCTTAGGGCCAAATCGAAGAAAAGTTTGAAAATACATTCACCCCTTCTGTATTTTCCTTGTGTGTATTCCATACTCAACAATTTGTACTCATGACGATCCTGAATCTCATGCGAAATCAAATTTTAGAATTTAATATATTTATTACCTATTTTTAAATTTTAAATATAACAATTTGAAATTTTCAAAAATATTCGGAAATCCTAAACGTAAATCTTGTCCACCTATAATCCTCTTTCCATCACTCTCTCTGTTCCAGTAAATTTTGCGCACCATGCATTCGAAAAAGTGAGTTGTAATAACCGTTATGCGCACATAAATGCATTCAATTAATGGGGTTTTTCGCTTGATTAGGAATGATATAGAAAAAATGACAAAAATGACTGTTTTTTGAAGAAAAATGATGAAAATATTCGTTTCTGGAAAAGTGCGCAAAACTACCCGGTGGGATACGCATTTGCCAAATGGGTATCTGGGATACGCATTTGGCAAATGCATATCCTTCACAAATCTTTTTTTTTAAAAAAAATTCTGGTTGGGATACGCATTTGCCAACTGCGTATCCAGTGAACACGCATTTGACAAATGCGTATCCCAACCAGAATTTTTTTTTAAAATAAAAATTTGTGAAGGATACGCATTTGCCAAATGCGTATCCCAAATACCCATTTGGCAAATACGTATCCCACCGAGTAGTTTTGTCAAAAATTCTGAAAATGAGTATTTTTGTTACTGTAACCTAAAAAACGGGTATTTTTGTCAATTTGTTTGCAATATCAAGCTATCAAACTATTTAGAAAATATCCTTTTCGTCAAAAATTGCACGATAATAATTAACTTCAAGCTATCAAGATTAAAATGTAAAAAGTAAATATCGATTAAACTCGCCTTCTCTAAAAGATTGATAAAACTCATGGTCGTGGTCTAATAATTGTAATTTTTGTGAAAGTTTAATTGAAAAATTAAAAGCTCATATCTTGATATAAAGGTATTCCCTCTGTACCCCTGGTTCTTTATCTTGGGGGACGTAATTCTGCCACAGATTTTAATCTGCATTTTGTGAATAGTTTCATAATGTATTTTTAAAATTTTCTTTATGTTTTTATACAAAAAAATTATAAAAATAAGTTATGTAACTATATTTTTTAGAAGTCTTAAAATGCGTGTCAAACAGTAAAAAAAATATATAAAGAAATGAGGGAGACGGAGGGAATATCATCCTTTTTCTTTAAAAATTCAAATCTTGTCAAAGATAAAGATAACTCTACACAACTCTACACGTATATATAAATAGGGTAAAGAGTTTCTACTTGACACGGTAGAAAACTTTTCTACAGTGTCACTTTAAAATCACGATTTTGCTGCATATATTATATGCAAATTGATCGTTGAGAGATGGAGAAAAATACAGTGAAGTCAAATTTCAAAAAAAATTCACTATTTGACGGGAAAAATCAAATTAAAAATGGAGGAAATTAGGTGGGATTGTGTGTGTAAGGATGTATTCGATTTATGTGTGGTGCCCTAGCGGGGCCATTGGATTAGATTAATCTATGGTCCAGATTTAATTTAAGCTGATACTGTAGAAAAATTTACTACTGTGTTAGGTAGAAACTCTTTTTCCATATAAATATATAAAAGAAAAAAGAAAAACGAGCAATTTACACAAAGAAGAAGATGCCAATGGTAGAGAGAGAAAGCAAAGCAACAATGGGGGTGTTTGGGGGAACTTTTTTCCGGAATAAGTCAATTTATTTTAAGACAAATTTAGAGATTCTTAACTTTCCAACTTAGTTTTCAACTTATTTTTGTAATTTATTGATTCTCAAACATACATTAATTATTTGTATAAAAAATTTATCAAAATATAAAATTTTTATTCGAAAATAAATTCATAAATCCACAATAAAAATTCTGCCAAACTGGCACAATATTCCATTCCATGACCAACTTGTAGAATAATTTCCCTCTAGTATCAACTCATCTCCCACCTCAAAGCATCTTCAATGGAAAGAACACCTTAGCAATAAAGTTAAACCTGGCCTCTTTACCGTATTTAAAGTAATACGTTTAGGATCAAGAAAAAATATTATTTTATCAAGTTTATTATTTTATCGAGAGTAAAAATACATTGTCTGCATTATGTTGGGACCGGAAAAAAATGTTACTATATTGAGGCTATTACTTTATCGATTATTATTTCATTGAGATTCAACTGTATTATCCTAAATGGCATATTAGTTGGCATGAAATAGAGATTATATAAAAAATTATATTTCAATAATAATTGCCCTTAGCAAAAATTTTAGACAATTAATCATACTTACTTGGTTGACTATATTTGTTAAACCAATTTAATGTCTCGACAAAAATAAACACAAATTTCATTATACCGAGTTCTACTTGTCACTCTTATGTAAAAATTTAATTATTTTTTAATTTAAATTTTTTAACCAACATTATACATATTGTCGTCGAAGATGCTCTCACTATTACAGTAAATTAACCCAAGTCAAAGATAAATTCAAAACCTAATATTTCCTTTTATTAGGAAATATTACTTTTAAATTCAAAAGTTAAATAATACTTGATGGGGATTAACTAATATCGTCTCACTATTTCAAAACCTATTATTTCCTTTTATTTTATTGTTATAAGGGATTATAGGAAAGGGATTACAATTCTTTTAAAAAATAATTTATGGGAGGGGATTAAATAATTACTATTCTAATCAAGTATTAGATAGGATTATAATCCTATCGCTTATCCCAACTAAATAAATATGAAAATACTATTTTAAAGGATTATAATCCTTAATCTAATCCTAAATAATTTTTTATAAAATATACATGAGATTTAAATTTTTAATAATTTATAATCTTATTATCCACTTAATCAGATAAAATAAACATGAACTAGGAGAATACGGTGTAATATCTGAGTGAGATATGATTAAGAGAATAGTTTTGTATCATGGACAGAGTGGCAAATAATGTAATATGAGCTAACAAGAGTAGAGTTATAAATTAACGAACAGTACTGTTCGGTTAGTTCGTCTAGTTTGGTTCTAGTTCGAGTTCGGTTATCTTGTTCGATAAGCTTATCGAATTCGAGTTCGGACAAGAGAAAGTATCCGGTAAGCTTACCGAACATTGTTCGGTTTGTTAGGATATCGTCCGAGTTTGTTAAGAGTTCATCCGAGTTTGTCAGAGTTCGGTTCGTTCAATAAAAATAATAATATTTACAATTTTTTTAAAAAAATTATTATTATATATATATAATTATCGAACTATTCGTGTTCGATTCGGTATTTTCGTGAACGGTTCATGTTCGATTCGGTTCATTACTGAACACGAGTTCGGACAAGAAAAAATGTTCGATAAACTTACCAAACATTGTTCGATTTATTAAGAAAATATCCGAATTCGTCCAAATTCGATTCCGTTACAACTCTAAACAAGAGTCTAACGATCGACTAACGCAGGCGTGTTCTTAAGAAAACATATGTCCCGCCCCTAGAAGGAAAATAATACTTTTTATGCATTAATACTTACTAGCCGATAATCCGTGCGAAGCATGGATTGTGATAAATTATCTTAAATTCTTAATTTTTAATTTTTTTAAATGAATAAAATCTTGAACCACCAAGTTGTATATAATACTATATTCTTAACTTTTATTTCGATTGTTAGTTAATAGACTCATAGTATATAACTTCAACAATAAATTAAATTAATATTTAATTTTATTATTTTAATTAATTAAATTTATATAACTTATATCTGGTAATATAAGAATAGTTATATTATTAATTGTATTTATTATTAATCTATTATAGATATATTTTAAATATTAATTAATGGAGCCCTAAATCCTATATTCTCGACTTTATTTCAATTTTTAGTTAATAGACTCCTAGTATATAACTTCATTATTAAATTAAATTAATATTTAATATTATGATTTTAATTAATTATATTAATTAATATTTAGTGGCATACCGCTGTATACTGATAAGTGGATTTATATCCACTTGGAGCATTCTAAATCGGCTTAAATTGATTGTCTTGGGCTCAAGTTTCTTGTAGTTTTGATGTGTTTTGTTTAGTTGTGCAGATTTACAAGGATGTTGATTATGGTGGATGTTTTTGTCGTTTTTGGAGATTTAATTTATGAAAATTCGGATTTATTGGGCTGCACGCGTGAGATTCACTGTTTGGGCCATATCTTGAGTTCTATAAGTCTGTTTTCAGCCCGTAAGCAGTCCACGCGAAGATAACGAGATTCTCTATCATTCTAAGGTGGTTCAGAGGCCCAATTACGTCTGGAACGGCTCTGGAAAACAGAAGAAAAGTCATCCACGAATTTTCCTTAAAAAACAGAATCAGTTTAGGAAACGTATCTTGCAGAAATTCTATTATAATTCTGTTTTGGTATTTTCTTGCTGGGCAAGACTTTTAGAGCCTATTTAAACACATCCTACCATTGTAATAGAGATATACACATTATCATAGTTTTATTACTGTAACCAGCTTAGATCTGCAAGGGAGAAAAGGAGAGAAGGATTCAACGCTCGTGACAAGCAACGGATCTAGATCTACTTCATCCTTTGTGTTACTTTTAATTATAGATTTATTTTCTCAACTCTTTAGTTTTATTAATATTATTGCTTCTTTTATTCATATCTTGTTATTTATCATGTTTTCATCAAATCCCATGACGATGAACGGTTCAATTATGGGCTAATCGTTGTCGTGGGATCCTAGTGGATTTATCTATGTAGCTTAGTAGTTTGCATGCCTTAAAGATTTATGTGTGGTGAATACTTGATATCCTTGTATGGTTGTGCTTATTGAATTTAGGTGCGTCGCGAACATCTAATATGTTAATCTCTTGCTAAACGAGAGTGGATCTTGAGATTTAGAACTTGCCATGCTAGCATAGGATAGGTTGATGTTGAACATCATGATTTGTGGCATGAATAGAGATATTATGCTACCCTATGTGATCTAAGTGGATAACTTGTGCTTCAACCTTTATGTTTTCAAATTCTATAGAGATATAGGGTCTAAACATAATAGGTGCCTATTCATCTTCTATCTCTTTTGTGGATGTATGTGTAGATTGGTACTAGTATACCGAGAGGTAACTTTTACTCTTTTCGTGTTATCCGATCAGATATCAAAACCATCGCATGTTTTAATTAAAGGCTGCAACTCTAAGTGAAGTAGATGATGAAACTAGGATTCCATGTTTTATTCTCGTATAAGTAATTCGATTTTAATTCTCGTTAATTGTTTAATTCTTAGTTTTATAAATTGCACTTTAGTTTAATTTAGATAATCAATCTTAAATTTGCTACTTTTCTTAGCAGTGAGTTAAAACCATACATTGTTGCATAGGCATATTTACTGAATTGAACACCATTCTAGATCTCTGTGGGAACGAACTTGATTTAATCATATATTACTTGTGACAACGTGCGCTTGCGTAATTTTGCATAACAAGTTTTTGGTGCCGCTGCCGGGGATCATCGGTGTTTTTATTTTAGTTTATGTGCTTGTCATCAGTGGTCGTTAGCGTTCACTGACTCGGATTCTTACTTAGTTTATTTGTTTCGTGGTGTTATAGGTACTGAAGTTTGTATGCAAACACGCTTACAAGCTCGTTTACAAAAACTGGCGGAAGACGATCTTGTAGTGGATAATAAGAACGAGGAAACTGAGACTACTGTAGAGATGGGTGACGCAGCAGCAGCAGTCAAGGCTTTGAAGGACTATTCTCAGCCGAAGATCAATGATATCCAGTCTAGCATTATCAGGCCAGCTATTGCAGCTAACACTTTCGAGATCAAGCCGGGCACTATTCAGATGCTACAGAATTCGGTTCAGTTTGGGGGTGCTCCTACGGAGGATCCTAACATGCATATTCGGGACTTTATCGAGATCTGTGATACTTTCAAGTTTAATGGTGTTTCGGATGATGCTATCAAGTTGAGACTTTTCCCATTCTCTCTGAGGGATAAGGCTAAGAGCTGGCTACACTCTTTGCCATCTGGTTCCATTACTACATGGGAAGATCTTGCTCAGAAGTTTCTTACTAAATTCTTCCCTATGGCGAAAACTGCAGCATTAAGGAACCAGTTGACGCAATTCCAACAGCAATCTGGCGAGACCTTGTGTGAGGCTTGGGAACGCTACAAGGAGATGCTAAGGAAGTGTCCTCATCATGGCATGCCTGATTGGATGGTTATTAATGGGTTCTACAATGGGTTGGGAGCACAGTCTAGGCCTTTGTTAGATGCAGCATCAGGAGGAGCTCTGTGGGCAAAGAGCTATGATGAAGCTTATGATCTTATAGAGATGATGGCTGCTAATGAATATCAAAATCCAACCCAAAGGCTATCTCAAGGCAAGGCAGCAGGAATTTTTGAAGTAGATACAGCTGCAATGATTACGGCTCAGTTGAAAGCTCTTGCTATAAAAGTGGATTCTCTTGCTAATTATGGAGTTCAGCAGGTGGCTAGTGTTTGTGAGTTATGTGCGGGCGCACATGAGACAAATCAGTGTGCTATCTCTTCTGAATCAGTACAGTTCGTGAGTAATTTCCAGAGACCTGCTGCACCAGTTCCAGCCACTTATCATCCCAACAACAGGAATCATCCTAACTTCAGCTGGAGCAACAATCAAAATACTCAACAACCTTATCAACAAGCTAAGCCATTCAATCAAGGTTATCAGCAGCCTTATGCTCCAAGGCCACCATATCAACCTCCGGGATTTCAGCAGCAACAGCCCCAGGCTCATATGGGGCAATCATCTAATGATAAATCAGATGAGGTTTGGATAGCGGTAAAGAACCTACAAGCTGGCCAGAAAATTTTGGAAACCCAGTTGGGGCAGATTACAAGTGCCTTGGTAAATATGCAACAAGGAACTCTTCCAAGTGATACAATGGTTAATCCAGGCAAGAGGGAGGTTCATGAGCAGGTGAAGGCTGTGACTTTGAGATCAGGAAAAGTCACGAGTGATTCTAAATCAGCAACTGAAGAAGATGAAGATGTTCAGAATCAGCTGGTTGAAAAATCTGTAGTGCCAGTAATTGAGAGATCTGATCTAGTGGCTGATCAGCTAGATGGTGAGAAGAGCAAGAAACCTGTTGAAAAGTCTATTCCGGAGCAATCTTCAAAGAATAATCAGATTTATCCACCTCCGCCATTCCCTGGACGTTTGAAGAAAAGTCAAGAAAAACAGTTTCAGAAATTTATGGATGTCTTCAAGAAACTGTCCATTAACATTCCTTTTGTTGAAGCATTGGAGCAGATGCCAAGATATGCAAAGTTCATGAAGGATATTTTGTCACGGAAGAGAAGGTTGGAAGATTTTGAAACAGTGGCATTAACGGAGGAGTGTAGTGCCGTTCTGCAGCAGAAGTTGCCTCCTAAACTTAAAGATCCAGGAAGCTTTAATATTCCATGCACTATTGGCAACCTTTCTTTCAACAAATGCTTATGTGATTTGGGAGCTAGTATTAATCTCATGCCCTTGTCTGTTTTCAAGCAACTTGGTCTACCGGAGCCAAAGCCAACTAACATCTCTTTGCAATTGGCTGATCGATCTATCACATATCCTAGAGGCTTTGTGGAGGATGTTTTGGTGAAGGTTGATAAGCTCATATTCCCAGCTGATTTTGTTATCTTGGATTTCGAAAAGATAAGAAGATTCCAATAATTTTTGGAAGACCGTTCTTGGCTACAGGAAAGACTTTGATTGATGTGCAAAAAGGAGAGCTTACAATGAGGGTGCAAGATCAGAGTGTCACCTTTAATGTGTTCAAGGCCATGAAGTTTCCAACAGAGGATGAGGAGTGTTGCAGTGTGGAAATAGTTGATACGGGTCAGAGGAAGAAGTTTGATCAGTTATTGAGTGAAAAATCTGATACACATGTGCTAAAGCATCCCATTAGTTATTCCATTGACAGTTCTTCGGTTTGTGATCTTTCGTGTGTAAAGCTTGGGAAACTTCCACCACATTTGAGGTATGTCCTTTTGAATAATGAGCTAGTGATTTTTGAAGAGGGGCATGATAACGTGTTGCGACGGTGGAAAACTGATGATAAGGAAGAAGAAATTTTTGTTCAATCGGTTGAGTCGGAGAAGCACCTTAGAGGTGTGAAGAAGAAAAAGAAGAAGATTTGGCCGTTGGGAAGTAAAATTAGGTTGAAGTCTGAAGGAAGAGATTTGTGGAAAGCAAGCAACCAAGATGTCAACATTCGTATGAGTGGTTTGTCTGTTGAAGATGGTTCAGTTATTCTTTTGAAACCGCCTTGATTTGAGGAAGTAACGTCAAGCTATTGACGTTAAAGAAGCGCTTCGTGGGAGGCAACCCATGTATTAGTATAGGGAAAAAAAAAATCGAATTCTGAGCAAATTGCAGGTCAGTAACGCAACTTGCGTGTGCGTTTCTGGAATGGAGGCAATTTGCGGCGCTATAACGCAACTACCGTCTGCGTGTCTGGAAGGAAAGCAGCTTGCCCCCCTGAGGCGCAAGTTGCATTAGGGCATCTGGAAGCAGGGCAGGTTGCCCCACACGCGGGCAACTTGCGCGTGAATCAGTTTGGTGAGAAAATTTTCAGCTTGTCTCTGTAAGCTCTTGTCCGTGTTTTTATGCAGATATAAAAAGAAAAATATTTTCTTTCACCCAAATTTTTTTTATATTCCCCATCTCTTCCCTAAATCTTTTCCTATTTTAATTCCAAAACCCCTCATCTCTCCTAAAAAATTTCAATTTCCTATTTCTTTTCTAATTCTTTTTCTTTTATCCATTAAATATTTTTTCTATCCTATATCAAATTCCAATTTCCACCCAAATTTTTTCCTTTTCACATTAAAATTCTTATATTCATCCTATCACTCCATGGCCTATATATACCCATACATACACACCCAATTCATTATCTTCCTCCTCTACATCTCTTAAAAATTCAAGTTTGGGGGAAAATTAGTACAAGTTCACCTCTTTGATTCGTAGTGGGAATTCTTTTCTCTATTTTATTTTATTACGAATTTGTGTTCTTGTAAATTGGGGTTTTTGTATTATTCTTGTTACGTGGGTATTTTTGGTGTGATTTGGTTTGGTGGTTTTTGGTGGGATATTTCTTGGTGATTGTTGGTGGTGCTATTGTTGAGTGGGGTTTTGATTATTATGGCGCCTAAGCGAATGAGGGGTGGTTCTATTAGGGTGGAGAGATTTTCTTCTCCGGATGCGGAGGTTGAGTTTAATCGATTGTTTTGAGGTCAATTGCTAAGGAAAGGGGATTTTTGCGAGAAAAAAAAAAATTGTTGGGTATGCTTCGGTATTCAGGTATGTTTTCTGCTATGCCTTGTATTTACTTCCATTCAATGAGGGCATTGAATATTTTAAGTTTGGGGGTAATTTGGGGGATTAGTAGTTGTATATATTGTTGTATTTTGTGTTCATATAGGATATCATGTTTGCATAGTAGTGATAATTCATGCATGATTGTTATGTTCGTATTATCTACGTGTGTTCATATAGGACATTTTGTTTTATTTTCGTATACCATGTGAGTTTTCATTTAGTTGCATTTTCATGGCATGCATATTTCATGATCCCTTAGGACGAGCTGATTCTGATTGATAGGTGGATGTTGATTTGGGTGTGATGATGATGAGTAGAGGGCTGATTTATAGTTTCTATGAAATTGACTTGCATGTTACGGGAACAAAATTTATTACACAGTCTCATTGGGGTGCTTTTGGGCTAGGTTAGGGTCATGCCTGTGGGATGTTTTGAGATTTAATCACTTGTTTATATTTAGAATTTTCGTTATTCCCTTTATAGCGTAGGAACATTAAAGTCTAAGTTTGGGGGAAACCAGGAATTTTCATGCTAGTTGTTCATAATTGTTAATAATGGCTAGGCGTCAAATGGCTAGTAGCCGGCTCATATTTATATGAGTAGTCTAGGGTTGGAAATGAGAAAGGCTCATTCCAGATTGCAGAGAAAAAAAGAAAAAAAAGAAAAAAAAAAGAGAAAAAAAAAAAGTCAATAAGTTATTTGTTCATATGCAAAATTAACCAGAGTGAGCTCTTTAATACTCGAGTAATTAAGTCTGAGGGGACTTAGTCCTAGTAACCTAAAGCCCTTGTGGTTTGGGATTGCTGACCTAACACTCGCTACATGGGTATTATTGTATAAGCCTTTTGGGGTCTCATTCATTGCACGGTTAAATAAGCATGCGTATTGTATATTCTATTATGTGTCATAGTAATAAAGCATGAGTTTCTGTCTACCTTGGATAAGGGTGGAGGTGTTCCTAGGTTATGGAGTGTCTACAGTCTATTCTGATTATAAACCTGTGATTGTCTTGACGGAAAGCATGTATGATTTTTGACCTAGTTTTGGGAGTATTTCTGATGAGCATCGCACACACGCACGTTTCTGTTCATGTATTTGTTAGTATACGGGGATTTAGTCGAGCTCTGCTTGGATTTGTTACATTCTTTGAGATATTTGTTTGTTAGTTGGTTTTGGTGAGTTTGAAGGGGATCTTGCATTTTCATAGTAGTTGCATTCATGCATTGCATTAGGTTAAATGGATTTTGTGGGTACATTCGCTATAGGCCCTCACGAGACCTTACTCGTCCACTAGGGCTGCCTAGGGGTTTAAAGGGCTTGTTGCATATGCCAAATGCAACCGTGATCACCTACGGAAGTGGTACTAGTTAGTTAGATAGTGTAATTGTTTATGCTTGAGGACAAGCATCGGTTTAAGTTTGGGGGTGTGATAAGTGGATTTATATCCACTTGGAGCATTCTAAATCGGCTTAAATTGATTGTCTTGGGCTCAAGTTTCTTGTAGTTTTGATGTGTTTTGTTTAGTTGTGTAGATTTACAAGGATGTTGATTATGGTGGATGTTTTTGTCGTTTTTGGAGATTTAATTTATGAAAATTCGGATTTATTGGGCTGCACGCGTGAGATTCACTGTTTGGGCCATATCTTGAGTTCTATAAGTCTGTTTTCAGCCCGTAAGCAGTCCACGCGAAGATAACGAGATTCTCTATCATTCTAAGGTGGTTCAGAGGCCCAATTACGTCTGGAACGGCTCTGGAAAACAGAAGAAAAGTCATCCACAAATTTTCCTTAAAAAACAGAATCAGTTTAGGAAACGTATCTTGCAGAAATTCTATTATAATTCTGTTTTGGTATTTTCTTGCTGGGCAAGACTTTTAGAGCCTATTTAAACACATCCTACCATTGTAATAGAGATATACACATTATCATAGTTTTATTACTGTAACCAGCTTAGATCTGCAAGGGAGAAAAGGAGAGAAGGATTCAACGCTCGTGACAAGCAACGGATCTAGATCTACTTCATCCTTTGTGTTACTTTTAATTATAGATTTGTTTTCTCAACTCTTTAGTTTTATTAATATTATTGCTTCTTTTATTCATATCTTGTTATTTATCATGTTTTCATCAAATCCCATGACGATGAACGGTTCAATTATGGGCTAATCGTTGTCGTGGGATCCTAGTGGATTTATCTATGTAGCTTAGTAGTTTGCATGCCTTAAAGATTTATGTGTGGTGAATACTTGATATCCTTGTATGGTTGTGCTTATTGAATTTAGGTGCGTCGCGAACATCTAATATGTTAATCTCTTGCTAAACGAGAGTGGATCTTGAGATTTAGAACTTGCCATGCTAGCATAGGATAGGCTGATGTTGAACATCATGATTTGTGGCATGAATAGAGATATTATGCTACCCTATGTGATCTAAGTGGATAACTTGTGCTTCAACCTTTATGTTTTCAAATTCTATAGAGATATAGGGTCTAAACATAATAGGTGCCTATTCATCTTCTATCTCTTTTGTGGATGTATGTGTAGATTGGTACTAGTATACCGAGAGGTAACTTTTACTCTTTTCGTGTTATCCGATCAGATATCAAAACCATCGCATGTTTTAATTAAAGGCTGCAACTCTAAGTGAAGTAGATGATGAAACTAGGATTCCATGTTTTATTCTCGTATAAGTAATTCGATTTTAATTCTCGTTAATTGTTTAATTCTTAGTTTTATAAATTGCACTTTAGTTTAATTTAGATAATCAATCTTAAATTTGCTACTTTTCTTAGCAGTGAGTTAAAACCATACATTGTTGCATAGGCATATTTACTGAATTGAACACCATTCTAGATCTCTGTGGGAACGAACTTGATTTAATCATATATTACTTGTGACAACGTGTGCTTGCGTAATTTTGCATAACATATACATTAATTAATTAATTAATTAATTGGCATACCGTATTTTAGTTCAGAGAAGACTTGTTTCATTAGTAGTTCTTATTCTTATTGGTCTTCTATACACTTAAAAAACAGTTTTTAAAGTAAGATCAAATAGTAAAATAAGTTATTATTAATTAATTAATTAATTTTGTGATAAATTATTTAAATTCCTAATTTTTAACTTTTTTAAATGAATAAAATCTTGAACCACCAAGTTGTATATAATACTATATTCTCGACTTTTATTTCGATTGTTAGTTAATAGACTCCTAGTATATAACTTCAATAATAAATTAAATTAGTATTTAATTTTATTATTTTGATTAATTAAATTTATATAACTTATCTCTGGTAATATAAGAATAGTTATATTATTAATTGTATTAATTATTAATCTATTATAGATATATTTTAAATATTAATTAATGGAGCCCTAAGTCCTATATTCTCGACTTTATTTCAATTTTTAGTTAATAGACTCCTAGTATATAACTTCATTATTAAATTAAATTAATATTTAATATTATGATTTTAATTAATTTAATTAATTAATATTTAGTGGCATACCGCTGTATACATGGCATACCGCGGTATACATTAATTAATTGGCATACGGTATTTTAGTTTAGAGAGGACTTGTTTCATTATTGGCCTTCTATACACTTAAAAAACAGTTTTTAAAGTAAGATCAAATAGTAAAATAAGTTATTATTAATTAATTAATTAATTATTTGGCATACCGTGCATAACGCGGTATACATGGCATACCATTTAAAAGGGTTTTTGCTTTTAATAAAGAGTATAGATTATGCCCCACTAGGTTTATATAATAAAGGGTTTAATATGCATTTTAATATTTATATAAAATTTAATTTTATTAATTGTTTTAATTATTTTCTTTTGAATAAAATTTTATTGTTTAACTTTTTATTAAAAAAAATTTAAAAATAAATTATAAAAGTATACTTTATATACACCTTAAAATCTATGTCAATCATTGAAAAAAAATGATAAAAAATAAGAGGGGCGGATTCCAACATCAAACACACATATGTGTTTTATATCTTTAGAGAAAACCATAATTTTATGAGTGTCTACACTAATGGGACGTTTGGTTAATGAGTCTTGAACCTGGTATAATTTAATTTCATTCTGATTCCCATTAATCAGGTACTACTTATACAATGATTCAAAAATGTCGTACTTCCTGCCTTTGGTTTGGTTATAACAACCGTTCCCCCACGGGGTGTGCGATTGTAAAATGGAGGATCTATTATACACTAAATAATGTAAAGGAATGTGAACAGAACATGGTTCGCAAACATAGTTCAACGCATGCGTACTGATAAATGGAGTAAACTCTGGAACTTCACATGCAGGTTACAATTTTTTATGAATTGAGTCAATACGTGGCGGAGTGTTATGCCCAAAATTCGGTTCGGGTATTCTAAAATGGATCCGGGTCAGATACGGGTTCAATTTAGGGATTTTCATGATAAATTAGGGTTTTGGCACAAATTGAAGAAACTAGGCCGCGCCCTCACTTTCCTTATAGGGAGAGCGCGCCCTAATTAATACTTCCATATCAGAGATTTCTACTCAAGCTGGAATTTTACTCAAGATGGAATTCTACTCAAGTTTTTATAGTTTTTAATGAAGGATTCTACTTAAGCTTGGATTCCACTCAAGCTTGGATTCCACTCAAGCTTGGATTCCAGGAGATATTGAAGAATTCCCTCCTGTCGTATCTCAGGAGGGGGATGTCCGTCGCAGAAGGCCTCCAGGGGTTTGCCTGGATATAAGGACCCTTCTTAGACACTAAGGGCGCGCCCTAAGGTGGAAAGATGGGGACTTTCTGGTGTGTGCTTTGGGAGCTCTGTTCCTGTATCCAATGGGCGCGCTCTCATTGGGGAACTTTGGAGTAATCCTGCACTTTGCACCCAAAAGCTCTGGATCACCTGTCCTGCTATCTGGTGGGTGCTTCTCATTCGGGGGACAGGGATGCGTTCTGCACTTGGGGTAAACCACGGCTATACCTGCATCCTTGAAATCAAGAAATAGTTGGTAGCGGATAGGACTAGTCCTCGACGGGGGAAGTTTCCTTATCCGTGAAGTCTTGAGATCCTGGATGAGCCTTGGGCCTTTGTGGTTAGGCCTCATAGTAGAACATTCCGGAAGCTAGTTCGTCAATCCAAGCCCATTCGGGTTTCTTGCTCTCCAAGAACTACTTGGGCTTGATCCTCTATAAATATAGAGGTACGTAGGCAAATTGAGGGGGATGGAAGCGAAGAGCTACGAGCCACCACCAAGAACCCTCTCAATCTCAGCCCCCAATTCATCACAACCACCACACTCCGGTGACTTATCCGACGAAGAACCACCGTCATAGATCTTGATTCCGATGACAGACCTCAAACTTTGTTGTTACCAAATTCCTCCGTCAACAAATTGGCGCTAGAAGGAGGGGAGCCAATCAAGATCTTCATCTTAGGAGGAAAAGATGTCTCACAATTAAGGTGGAGGTTCCCATTAAGAAGATTATTACGATTCTGAAGATAGCTTGGGGGGTAATCAAGCTCGACACGAAGCTTATGTTCTGGAGGAAATCTCTACTTCTCTACACCACCATGGAACTCAATCCACCGCCGGCGGACAACCGCCCGTTCTTATCAGTAATTCGGAGTTAATGGAGCAACTTTATCGTATGAGAGATTCCATAAATAACTTCGGGTCAAGATTGAGTTCTGCGGAGAAAGTGCAAGAAAGTAGGAGAAAATCTCGGAGGATCCCACGAAATCATCGTCGAACAAGGAAAGCCCTCCAAGTTAGGAAAGTTCTCGAAGTGGTTCTTGGATCCTCAAGAGAGGGCGCGCCCTCATCCCCACCGCTCTGGGCGCACCCTTAGTGAGATTCGATGTGATGAAGAAAAGATGGTTCTAAAGATGATTTTCACGCTGCTGTTGCAAAAAGACAGTTCCGGGTATTTTCAAGAATGGTGATTTCCGGTCAATGACGTCGAACTAGGTTTTCCATGGGGCAATTTCAAATATGATTCGAAGAAGGATGTTCCAGAGAAGAGACGCAATTATCGGGAACTCGTCCACCATTAGGGCGCGCCCTCACCATCAGGCTGTGCCCACAAGGTAACCCTTGACTTGTTTTGTTGAGATTTTTGTTGTTTGTTTTTTGGACTTTTGTAGGAGAATCCTCGAGTTAAAGATGGAATTAAAGATGGTGAGAGAGAATACCCAATAACCCTCAGGGCGCGCCCTGAGGGTGGTAGCCAAGGCTCGAATGATTTCCAACTTCTAGGAAAATTCGATGGTTGAACACGTCCTCATCTCCAGGACGCATCCTCTAGAGAGGGCGGCTCCTCACCCATCTGGTGAAATCCAACGAATTAAGGAAAACCTCGCTACTATGAGGAGGAGCTTTGCTAGCTTGAAGGAACGCCTAGGAATAAGGCTCGGGAGCGAGGCCCCATGATCCACAGCGCGTGCCCCCTGATTACAGGTCGAGGCCCCTTGGACATGAGCGAGCCCTTCCATAGAGTGATAGTCCATAGCGCGCGCCCGCTGTTAATAACAGGTCTGGGCCCCTTGGACGCAAATGAGTTCTAGCACGGAGTGGTAATCCACAGCGCGCGCTCCCTGTTGATAACAGGTCGCGGCCCCTTGGATTCGAACAAACCTCATAATAAAGAGGGCTCGCCATCAGCATCTCTTATCAAGGGCGCACTACCAGGACGTGTTACAGGGAACACCCATGGAAGATGAAATAGGAGAGAGCTGCAAATGGTGAGTTTTGTTAATTCAAGCAGAACAGGCCTCAGAAGATTATTATGAAGCGCGCCTTCCCCTGACTGGGCGCGCCTCCAGGGGTTTACCTGATGAGAAGGCCTACAGGGGTTTACCTGGCCAAGAGAACGGAGAACACTTGGAATCGAGGCCCCGTGATCCACAGCGCGTGCCCCCTGATTACAGGTCGAGGCCCCTTGGACATGAGCGAGCCCTTCCTCAAGGTCGTGATCCACAGCGCGTGCCCCCTGGTTACAGGTCGAGGCCCCTTGGACAAGAGAGAGCCCGCTTTGAAGATCTCATTGGAAGATAATGAAGCTGAAGATGTAAGAATGACATTGTCTTGCCTAATCATCAAAGTGAGGAATAGCCCTCGACGTATTGCTGAGGGCGCGCTCTCAAGAAAGGCCCTACAATCGTTCCATTGATTTCTCATAGTACAACTGTTGGAAGATAGGGTGAGAATTCTCGAGGAAAATCCTCCAACATAGGACGCGCCCTACATCAGGAGTCCACTTCAAGGAAATGCACGACTTCAGGAAAATCCTCCAACATAGGACGCGCCCTCAAGGAACTCTCCCTTAGAGGACCTTTCTGGTTAGGGCGCGCCCTCAAAGAAAGATGCAAATTCTCAAGCGGATTCCAATATCTATGAGGGTAATTTACTACTTGAATTCCAGAAGGAAAGAAGCTGTTAAGTTGTGGCCCCACGAACCATAGGGTGTGCCCCCTGATCATCAGGTTGAGGCCCCAAGGTCGTGAGTGAACCTCTCTATGAAGAAACAATACTTTGTTACAGAGGACGCGCCCTCGTATCCACAATGACCTGAATGATAGGCATCAGGGCGCACCCTAACTTATCAACCTCATGTTGTGGCTTCGTCTACAAGTATGATCGTAACGATCCATGGAATATCTTTTGCTTGAAGAAAATTGGATTGATGTGCGGCCCCATAAATCTTAGAGTGTGCCCCCTGATAGGTAGGTTGAGGCCCCAAGGTCATGAGTGAGCCCCTCTACATAAGAATGACTTTCATCCGGACTAGAAGAGACTTTGTCATTGCCCTCGTCCACATAGGGCGCGCCCTAAGCAACAGGGCGCGTCCTCAGCAACTCCAACGGCTCTCTCCTAAAATTCCCCTCTTGGGATGCCTCTTTAAGAGACGCTTCTTTAAGGAATGATATTCTGATGCTGGGGGGTAGTATTGATGCACCTCCCTAGCCCTACATATACACGTATTTCAGGTTTGTGTGAACAATGGAATACCCCTACGGGGATGCCTCTTTGTGAGATGCCTACTAGTGAGATGCCTCTTCGAGAGATGTTATTCATAGGATGCCTCATTTTGAGATGCCCCTTCATGGGATGAAATTTGAAGTAGCCCGTGACCGGAGAATGCACTCTTTCTACTAGAAGTTGATTGAAGTAGGGCAATGCCTGAATAGTAGACTACAAGGTAAATTAATTACCTCCTAGTCTAGGGGGGTAGTCCATGTACACTTTCCCTAGTCTTAGTTGAGTGAAATTTTTAACTTTTTCGAGAACACGCCCTAAAGGCAAAATAATATGCATGCGTGAAATTCGGAACAAAAATACAAGGCATGTCCCCCACTATTATGGAAGAAAGAGTACCCTATGTTGAGCATCCTGATGAGGAATTCCGTAACCGTAGGATGCTTGCTATTCAAAAGAAGGTGCCCCCTCATCCACATCGTTCACAAAGCACCCGCAGTGAAATCCTAAGGGATGAAGAGAGGATAGCTAGGGAAACGAGGGAGGAAGATCTCATATTTTTCAGATTTCATCCCGAAGTACTTCTAGAGAGGATAAAGCGCGCCCTCTATCTAAGGGAAATCCCCAGACTCAAGAAAATCATCAATCTCAGGGGAATCTATGGCCTCAAGGGAATCCACGAGGTTATAACCAATTCCAGCCTCAAGTTGGAATTCCATATTCAAGTTGGAATTACAGCTTCAAATTGAAATTCCAGACTCAAACACAGACTCAAGTTGGGATCCCAACATGATTCAAGAGAGTGTTACTCAGAGGAAATAGTTTTAAAGGAATCATGAATGCTATCCCAGGAGAGGTTCAGATCCATTAGCCAGAGGAGGATGTGCCCACTCTTAGGGCGCGCCCTCACGGACAGCGGGCAAAAGAAGCATTTATTTCTAATGATTTTCAAGAAAAGAATTCTAAAGGAAATTGAAGAAGAAGAAAACTCTGATGATATTATTCAATCAGTAATAGAGATGAGCATGTCGAGGAAAATCTTGTCTTTGGAAGTTCCTCAGCCATGGTGGAAGCTACATGTAGATGGAGCTGTCAACAATGGAGGAGCTGGAGCTGGTGTTATTCTGGTTACCCTTGAAGGACATCAAATAATGAGTGCTATTCACTCCAAATTTGAAGCAAATAATAATGATGCAGAATACGAAGCTTTAATCAATGGATTGAAGGTGCCTCTAGAAATGAAAGTTGTAAATCTGATCATATTGAGTGATTCCGAAATGGTGGTGAGGCAAATTGACGGATGATTCCAAAGTCGTGGTCCAAGGACAGAGTTATACATGAAGTGTGCACAAAGGTTGATGCATAAATTTTGAGAAGTACGATTGGAATGCATACCTTGGATGAAAATTGCAGTGCAAATGTTTTAACTTCCATGATGAGTCTGTGACCGTTCGCTGTGGGGAATAGATCTCATTGGAGAATTACCTAAAGCTAAGGGAGGTGTCAAATATGTTGTAGTTACTGTGGATTACTTCACCAAGTGGGCGGAAGCTATGCCCTTGGCCACAATCACTGCTAAGAAGTATCAAGGAGAGAGGCGACTTCAGAACAAAGAGGGCGCGCCCTCAGGAGATAGATCTCTCCGTATCGCTAAAATTCCTTCAAGTACTTCTAGTGAAGTGAGGTCGAGGGCGCGCCCTCCCTCTAAAGGAAAACATCAAGGAGGTTATCAATGGAATCCACGACCTCAGGGGAATCCACAGATTGTAGGAAATCTACAAGCTTAAAGTCAAAAGGAACAAATTCAGATTCAAGAGGTAATTCTCACACTTCATGCCGGAGCTCCAGGAAATGCTCAGACGATAGCTAAACCTCCACTCTTGAGGGGTACTCAAACAATTGTGCCACCAAATGTTCAAAATATTCCACGTGTGAGGATTTTTAATGTCGACGACTTGAAGAGGCTTCTTTCTCACTTGGATGGAGGAATGATACCTTCTACGGCACAAACTCCATCTCCATTTTCAACAGAGGTTAGAGAGGCACAGCTCCCTACATGATATAGATATATGACCAATGATCTACATTTTCTTGAAAATGTAGACCCTGTGGAATTCTTAGGATGTTTTGACATTGAGATGGATGTTTACCAAGTAACTGACTTGGCTGGATATCATCTGCTGGCAACAACTTTCAGTGAGAATGCTTAGCAATGGTTTCAAAAGCTTGGATCTGGAGTGATTACCTATTGGGAGATGATGAGGACTTTATTCTTAGCCAAGTTCTGAGCAGCAGTGAAGTATGCTCCTCCCATTACAACTCTGGCCAACATCAAGCAGAAAGAAGGCAAAAGTCTTCAATCTTACTTCAAAAGATTCAATGCAGAATTCGCTTTGGTTAGAGGAACGACCGATGAGACACTTAAGAGTTTCTTGATAACTGGTTTGCAAGTAGAGACGGATTTCTGGAAGTGTCTTCAAGAAAGGGATTCAACTATGTTGTTTGATGTTTTTTCACAAGCTGAATCTTTTAAGATAGTGGAGTAATCCTTGGCGGAAAATTGAAAGATAGAAGCTCAGGGAACGCTAAGGGGAAGATTACAAGTCCTGTATATCGTACCGGAATCAGCACTAATGGAGTGAATGCAACTAGTGTTGGAAGAGAGTGGGGAATTCCAGATACGTATTATTATGATCGAAGGACAAATAATTACACTCTGTTGGCGGCTTCGATTGAACACATCTTTAAGGTAAACAAGAATAAAGGGCTTTTTAAGAAGCTGGTCCTCTATCTGCCTGGAAAAGCAAGGATAAGAAGAAGCAATGTGAGTACTATAGTCGACAAGTCACAATACTCATGAATGTCGTCAGCTGAAAGATGAAATTGAAGATATGATCAAGGAAGGATACTTGACCGATTGGATTGTCAGAGAAGTCAAGAAGCATAAGGAGAATCCTGAGAAGAACGGAGGGCGCGCCCTCTGTGATGAGGACAAAAATATGGAGAAGAAATTTGTCAAGGAAGGAAGTGTACACATTATCTTTGGAGGACATCACTTGGGGGGTGATAACAACAATGCTTTGGAGAGATATGCTCAAGAGGCAAGACATACCTCTCACCGATGTGAATAGCTTGGGGTTAAGACCGCCCAAATTGTTCAAGGGAGAATGTGCGGATATCACTTTCACCGAAGATAAAGCTAGATGGGTGCACCACCCACATAATAATGCCTTGGTTATGGATTGGCTCTAAGAACGTGCATCGGGTTTTTGTATACAATGGAAGTTCAGTGAATATTATGTATTACGACACTTACAAGAAGTTGGAATTTCCAGAAAATGCATGGATTTATGGTTTTTCAGGAGAAGTTGTGAAGTGATCGATGCAATCAGGTTACCAGTAACTCTTGGAGAAGGTTCTCTCTCAGTAACTCGGATGATGGAATTCATGGTTTTGGATCAGGAGACAGCTCACAATGCCCTAGTAGGGCGCCCCCTTGTTGGAAGAAATAAAGGTTTCAGGAGATAAAAGGATGAGGGCGCGCCCTCATTGAAAGAAGTTCTGGAGGAATCATAAACAACATCAAGGTAGGAATTCAGGCTCGTTGTTTTATTCAAGAATCAGAGGATGAGGAGGCGTCTACCCAGAGGGCGCGCCCTCAGCATTAAAGGTGAAAAGATCAAGGAAAGAAGAATGTTATTGGAAGGCTTGGTGAATGCCCTTGTCGAGGAAGACTTCCTTCTCAAAGAGGATGTGCCCTCCAAGGATGGTGCCATGATTGAAGACCCTCAAAATCTTGATTTTGATGTTGATCCAAGAATGCCTCAACCGGTGGAAAAGACAGATTCGACAGAAGATACAATCTCAATTTTGGTGGATGTTGGAGATTCAAGTAAAATTTTGAAGATCGGTTCTTAGTTTAATTCTAAGTAGAGAGAGCTATAGCGTTGAAGGAAGATCGAGGTGGATAGATTGTTAAACGTTGGCTTGATTAAAGAGTTTTACTACCCGGAGTGGCTACCTAGCCCGATTCTCGTTATGAAGCCTAATGGGAAATGGAGGACTTGTGTAGATTTCAGTGATATGAATAAAGGCTTGCCCAAATGATAGTTTTCCTCTTCCTCGGATTGGTCTGTTGGAAGATGCAACAGCATGATAGAGGATTATACCGCTACATTGGAATGCCCTTTGGCTTGATTAATGCAGAAGGAACTTGAAAAGACCATGGTAGTGTATGTGGATAACAGCTGAAGGGGTCCGTACGCCTTAATATCATAAGGCTCCTCCTCTGTAAATATATGTAAATATTTAGCTTTAGTACGAGCCCTGTGAGAGGTTTATACTTGTGCATAATATCTCTTGTTTCTTACGCCGAGTTAGCTCATGTAAGCTTAGAGATGCGGTGCATTTGTGTTATTCCTCTACGGAAAAATTGAAACTAGAGTTGTCAGGGAGATAAGATTGAAGAATTGAAGGACGCGCCCTCCGCATAGAATCTTGAAGATGAGGAACGAGGACGCGCCCTGAAGAGGAAAAGTTACAAAAATTTTGGTGTTGTTTAAGATTGAAATTCCATGCTTCATCTTTGATTTTACATGGAATTGGGGGGTAGTTGTTATGCCCAAAATTCGGTTCAGGTATTCTAAAATGGATCCGGGTCAGATACGGGTTCAATTTGGGGATTTTCATGATAAATTAGGGTTTTGGCACAAATTGAAGAAACTAGGCCGCGCCCTCACTTTCCTTATAGGGAGGGCGTGCCCTAATTGATACTTCCATATCAGATATTTCTACTCTAGCTGGAATTTTACTCAAGATGGAATTCTACTCAAGTTTTTATAGTTTTTAATGAAGGATTCTACTTAAGCTTGGATTCCACTCAAGCTTGGATTCCACTCAGGCTTGGATTCCAGGAGATATTGAAGAATTCCCTCCTGTCGTATCTCAGGAGGGGGATGTCCGTCGCAGAAGGCCTCCAGGGGTTTGCCTGGATATAAGGACCCTTCTTAGACACTAAGGGCGCGCCATAAGGTGGAAAGATGGGGACTTTCTGGTGTGTGCTTTGGGAGCTCTGTTCTTGTAGCCAATGGGCGCGCTCTCATTGGGGAACTTTGGAGTAATCCTGCACTTTGCACCCAAAAGCTCTGGATCACCTGTCCTGCTATCTGGTGGGTGCTTCTCATTCGGGGGACAGGGATGCGTTCTGCACTTGGGGTAAACCACGGCTATACCTGCATCCTTGAAATCAAGAAATAGTTGGTAGCGGATAGGACTAGTCCTCGACGGGGGAAGTTTCCTTATCCGTGAAGTCTTGAGATCCTGGATGAGCCTTGGGCCTTTGTGGTTAGGCCTCATAGTAGAACATTCCGGAAGCTAGTTCGTCAATCCAAGCCCATTCGGGTTTCTTGCTCTCCAAGAACTACGTGGGCTTGATCCTCTATAAATATAGAGGTACGTAGGCAAATTGAGGGGGATGGAAGCGAAGAGCTACGAGCCACCACCAAGAACCCTCTCAATCTCAGCCCCCAATTCATCACAGCCACCACACTCCGGTGACTTATCCGACGAAGAACCACCGTCATAGATCTTGATTCCGATGACAGACCTCAAACTTTGTTGTTACCAAATTCCTCCGTCAACACGGAGCTAGACTAAAACTTTAGGGGAAGCCAAAATATATGATATGCGAAAAAGTAAAGAAAAAAAAATTGAATTAGAAATAGAACTAAAAAGAAATCAAGCAAAAATTGGGTTGGGCTGCTAAACTAAAAATAAAATAAAATTATAATATTCAGAGCGCGCCTCCGCTCCTGTTACGTAGCCTTAAAATAGAAAGAAAAGGGATGCTATATTACTATATATACAGGCCATTATTGATCATCAGCCAAGTTGTTTGCTGATATCCGAGTAGGGTTTCCAGAAATATTAAACAAAGCGGAAGGAACTAACCTATCATTAGTTCAGTGCAAAGGCACCTTACTTCTACCATAGCCATCTTCTGTTAAAATCGCATGCAATTATTTTGCGTAATTTTTTATAAGAAATTATGACCATATATAGCTTGTTAAATTAAATCTGATTAGGTAGATCGTACATACTTATCGATCTAATTCAGGGGTTGTTTCGGGATCAATGCTACGATGGCCATGTAGTTCTGTTGGTTATGATCACTTATTGTAGTGCGATGTTGATCGAGTTCTTTTCTTTCTTTTCTTTTCGAGAAGCTCAAATGCTATGCATGCACAGCTAACAATTTTTTTTTACCTAAATATATCTCGATAAATATGACATATAAAATTTATTCCTGGTACGAACAATCTCTATTTTGGAATGTTGAATGTTTAACATTTCAAAACTTTGGAAATTCTCAATGGTACACCTATATAATTGACTTTACCCGATGGTAATCAAAATGTTTTTGGCTTTTCAGTGGTACCATCGAAGTATCAACTCGTTCCCACCCATGTCACTACCGTCAAAAAATGTTAGTTAAACGTTATGTAATAACAGTCAAACACATTAAAATAATATTTTCCTTATATTTTTAAAAAAGAAACAAAATAATTAGAGAGTGAAGTCGGGTTATTATTGTATCTAAGTGTGGGTTAGGTTAAACAGCGAAGAAAGGCGATTGGGGATTTCAATAATCCAAACAATAACACTTTAATTCTCGATCGATTTCGGTCATACTCAATCCTCCTTCAATCAATTCATCTTCATTCAAGCTCATTATTACAAGTATGTCTTCCATCTCATTGTGTGTGTGTGTGTGTATTTGTCTATATATGCATATTTGAGTAATTTAATTTCTGATATGCTCAAGTGTGTACATGTATGTGTGTATGTGTGTTCGTTCATATATGTTTGAGTTCCGATTATACTTGCTCAATTGAATGTTCGGTTAAATTTTTTGATTTGCAGAATGGGTGATAAGAAATTGTTAAGATTTGATTGGAGAAGTGTACATGTAAAAATAATGGTTGACAATGATAAGTGTACACTACTTGATTTAGTATTTGAATACGAGGATGAAGGTAAGAAGTTGGGTAAGAAGTTAGATTATTGCTTTCCAACTTTCTACTATGTGTATGATCGTAAGCAATGTAAGTTAGAGAATGATGCTCAGTTAATGACTATGTTTGAGAGGTTACGTGAAAAACGTCCGATTATCATATGGGTTGGGACCACTATTCAGCCTAATGCCTTGTATAAATTGGTACTAAATTTGAAAAGGCAACATGAAATGAAAATGAAGACAGTTGTGAATGATCCTTTTGTGAAAGATGCTGATGACCTCCTTGCTTTAGATGATCTTGATGATACCTCACTGAACCATGGTACCAACTACCAAGAAAAGTATGCTATTAGGGCTTTAATCCATACAAAAGTTGATCCTAATTTAGTTGTTAGTTCTTGGTACGTACTCTGTTAAGACATACAAGCAGGCCTATGCTTATAACATAAATTCCATTCCTGACATAGAACAGTGGCCATCATATGAGGACATTCCCCAAATATTGCCACCAACAATGAAAAGGGGAGTTGGTAGGCCATGTAGGAGCAGATGGAGAGAAGAAGGAGAAGACCAAAAAGGCAAAAGGGCAAAGACTGTCAAGTGTACTAAATGTAATTGTTATGGCCATAATGCAAGAACATGCAAGGGAGGATTGACAGTGTAGGAAATGAGAGCAAATGGTGAACCTGTAATGGTTCATAATGCAAGAGTGAGGGACCAATCAAATGCTGCAAAAGCAGCAAAGGCAGCAGAAAATGTATCACAAGCTTCTGAAATCAATTCTCACAGTTTGCTACATCTCAGTCTCAAACCCAAGTTTAGTCAGTTCATAATTTATGCTATATATATAATGGTACAATCTGATATGAAATTGTTGCCAATTTTACAATTGGCATTGTTTTTGTATGAAATTGTAGCAACAATTTGTATTTTGTTGGTATGATGTTGTTAGCAATAATCAGTACATTGGATGTATATGGCTGTTTTTGTATAAGACTGATTATATATTATGACATTGTTATTAGTTCTCATTTGGTTGTTATTTTTTTCATTTTTGGTTGTTTATATGGTCATAATTGCCTTAATAAACGTTTGTTAACGGAAGTGGCATGGCCGGAAACGAGTTGATACTTCGATGGTACCACTGAGAAGTCAAACACATTTTACGTACCATCGAGAAAAGTCAATTCTACATGTGTACCATTGAGAATTTCCCTAATTTAAAAGTTCAAATGAACCCTATAAGTTCTATTAATATTTTTTAAATTTATCAATAAAATATTAATGAATCCCATAACTTTACCTATTTTTCGTACTCTTACACCCTATTTTATTCTAATTTCTTAATTTTCGTGTCCAATCAAAATGTTAACAATTCATTGAAATCGAGGGAGTACATGTTATCCACAAATATAAATTAAGTTACGCCCATTATAGAAAAAACGCTTGTTTCTTGTAGTGGTATATATTTGTTCGATTAATTATTTTTCCGAAAATATTTTTCTTCATTATTGTCTAACCCTGCGAAAATTTTTTGTTGCATATATACTTAGGGTGCTAATATTTGCACACCCTAAACTTATAGTTGCACACCCTAAAAAATTTTATGACCAAAATATCCCTAGATTTCTAATTGTCGATCCAAATTTCTACCATACACAACCTGATATATCATTCACTCTCTAAGTCTTGAACCCTAATATTTTCACATTCATGGACAACATATTCATCGATGAAGAACAAGAAGCACTGCAATCCAATGACATTGATAGGGATTTGTTGGAGTTGAATGAAGTAATTGATCTGATTAAATCAAATAGTATCGAGCATATATCAGAACTTTTGCAGCCTCTCAATTCCAACAACTCTAATGACACAGGTATTATTAGATGTTCTTATTTTATAATCTTTAATTACAATTCATGTTTTTACTCTTATTTTTAGTATACATCACAAGCATATAGTTGAATGTTTGCTTGTTTACTTACACATGGTATTTTACCATTCTTTCTTTGGACGCCGCTCTCATAGAATTTTATTCACCACTTTTATTCACCACATATACATCGTATCGTATGATGTTATCATACTTGATCAAATTAATTTTGTTTGAACAGATAGATCTCAAACTAATATAAATAGTCTCATATTTAACAGGGTGCAACATGGAGTCAGAACGAGAAGATAATGAACAACGTTTTGGAATCAATAAATTTATGTCAGTAGCATCAAGGCATTATTCAGACCGTGAAAAGCTTATAACTTGCATACGTGAAGTAGCTGCAATGCTCGGATACGCAATAGTTATTAAAAAATCAAAAAAGGATCGGTATGTGAGGATTGGTTGTGATCGAGGAGGAGAATATCGTGCTAGTAAAATTCCGATAAAAAAGAGAGATATTACAAGTAAAAGAACAACTGGAACTCGGCTGATTCAATGTCCATTTGAAATATGGGGAAGATGGAAAACTGGTTGCATTTGGGAGGTTGAAATAAAGAATTTGACGCATAACCATGATAGTTCTAGTGACATGTCAGGCCATCCTTCTCACCGTCGCTTTTCAAGAGATGAATTTATTCGTATTCGTGAGATGACTATGGCTGGAATTGCTCCGAGACAAATCCTTTCTTCTCTTCGACAAAGCAATGCAAATCTTCCTTCAATTTCTAGAAGCATATACAATGCAAGGGCAAAAGTTCGAAAAGATAGCTTACAAGGTCGTACAGTACTTCAAGCATTGTATCAAGAATTGGGTCAAGGTGAGTTTCTTTATGACGTAAAGCATGATCACGAGGGACACTTAACTCATTTGCTTATAGCACATCCCTCCTCTATTGCACTGACAAAAAATTATTCCTCTATTTTTTTGATGGATTGCACTTATAAAACAAATAAATATCGGATGCCTCTTCTCAAAATTGTTGGAGTTACAAGTTTTAACACAACATTTTTCTCTACTGTTATATTTTTACAAAAGGAGGAAACAACAGATTATGTGTGGGCACTTCAAAGTTTTAATAAAATTTTAGGATTTGAGGCACAACCAATGACAATTGTGACTGATAGGGAGTTAGGGTTAATGAATGCTATTAAAGAGTTTTTCCAAATACCTCTCATCTTTTATGTGTGTGGCACATTGAAAAGAATTTATTGACGAAGTGCAAGAAAAAGTTCAAAACAAAAGAAGAGTGGGATGAATTCATAACAAGTTGGACAAGTGTGATAAAATCGCCTGACGTGACATCATTTGACAATATGTGGGGTGTATTTCTGGAGCAATACAAGGATCAAAGGGATGTGATTACCTATATTATAAATACATGGCTTCCATATAAAGAAAAGTTTATATATGCATGGACGAATAAAATTCTGCATTTTGGGAATCATGTGACTTCGAGGGTGGAAGGTGCTCATTCAAAACTTAAAAGATATCTTCAAGTCTTAACGGGTGATCTTCGAGGGGTGAAAGATAAGATTTGTCTTGTTATAGATAATGAATTTCAGGAAATTAAAGCCCAACTTTTATCCGAGAAGATACGTATACCACATAAATTTCAGATTCCTTTGTTTAAGCAAATTGTTCGACATGTCTCTGTATATGCACTTGGAGAGATGATGAAACAATACGAGCTGGAAAAATCTACTATGTTATCACCTTGTAGAGGTAACTTTACTAGTTCAATGGGTCTTCCTTGTGCTCACGATATAAGAGAAAGAGTTCAACCCCTGCAACTTACTGATGTACATCCTCAATGGAGACTTGACATAAGATCTCTTGCGATGATTGATAATGAGAACGAAGAGATAGAAGGCCTGCTCAAAAAAGTGTATGAAAATTATAAGAAATTGCCTATGACACAAAAGAAAGACGTATGTCAACAAGTTGCCAAAATTGCCGTGGTGTCAGTTCCCTTCACTCTTGAGCCCATATCGTGTTCTCATAAAGGGAGACCACCAGGTTCATTTAAAAGAGGGAACGAGAGTTCTACTACTCGTGATCCTTCGCTTTTTGAAATTGTTGAAAAGGCTCCTAAAATACGTAAAAGATCCTAGTAAGTTATTGTCGCCTAAAACTAGTATATAAGTTATATTAAGTTATACATGTCTTTTATTTTTGGTTTAGTTGATCAGAAATGTTTTTATGCTATATGCAGATTTTAATAATCAAACCGTGGAGTGTGGATGCAGCATGTTGGTTGTCCAATCGAGTATTGAAGTGAATTTTGCTGGGCATTCTACTGTTGTATTTAGTTTGTTGATCCTGCTGGATCAGACTTTTTCAAAGTAGTTTTGCTTGTTCTGACTCTTTCTTAATTTGAAGTGAATGTTGTTGAATTCTAATTTTCTAAAATATTATTGAGTTTAGTTATGATCTTATTGAGTTTAGTTTTACCGAGTTGCAATGTTTAGCATAGTTTATAACTGCTCGTTTTATCGTCCGATTTCTGAGTTCGTTTTGCTGGTTTTGCTACTAGTTTTCTGGTTTTGTTGATGTCTGTTTGTAGTTCTGTTATGCACTGAGCTTAGTAACGATGTTGAATTTGCTGATCCTTTTCTATTGTGCTGAGTCTTAATGGAATTTTGGTGCATGGTAGTTATCTAGTACGATACTATGTGCTTATCTCGGTACAAACTGATCATGAAACAGAGTAACGCCTTCTCTTTTGAAAGAAAAATAGACTTTCTGAATTGGCCCTTCCACTCAAGTTCCTCATCTCCTTGATTCGGAACAAGAGATTGATATTGCTTAATTTCCTGGTAAATGATCTCAGTAGCCTACTTGCTGAGTGTGGCTTTACAAGTTCTTGCTTCATAGAGACATGGTCTTTTTCCAAGTCAGTTAGTCGCATTCGCATTCTAGCAACTTCAAGCTTTAGTTCTCTATTTTCTCTTCTCACTGATGCATAGTTCTCTATTTTCTCTTCTCACTGATGCATAGTTCAGATATCTTTTTATATAATTTCAGAGTTTTTACCTTCATAAAGACATCTACTGCTCTGGTCATTTGCTAGACGAGCATGGTCCGGAAGTAATTCTGCCAAAGCTATGAACTTCAATGGAGTCAAGTTTGAATTTAGGGCAACTTCTGCAAGATAGTTGTCTAGTAATTTTGACACCTTAAAAATCGACCTTTGTTTTGGAGATATAGGATTGTCAAAGTCATAAACCATCTCACTTTCATCTTTCATATAATTGAATCGAGCTTTGTACTGGATGTTAACAGTGGTGATTAATTAATTAATTGATTGAACTTATTGTCCTCCTTTATAAATCTAGGGATATTTTGGTCATAAAATTTTTTAGGGTGTGCAACTGTAAGTTTATGGTGTGCAAATATCAGCACCCTATACTTAATATCGTGGATTAGATAAACACTAGCCGATAAACTGTGCGAAGCACGGTTCGTGATCAATATCTTAAATTTTTATTTTCTGATTTTTTTTAAATAAAATCATTTATTATATTTTTTCGATTAAATAATTTAAATAATTTCTTAAGTTACGCCCATTATAGAAAAAGCGCTTGTTTCTTGTAGTGGTATATATTTGTCTGATTAATTATTTTCTTCATTAGTGTCTAACCCTGCGAATTTTTTTTTGTTGCATATATACTTAATATCGTGGATTAGATAAACACTAGCCGATAACCCCTGCGAAGCACGGTTCGTGATCAATATCTTAAATTTTTTTTATTTTCTGATTTTTTTTTAAATAAAATCATTTATTATATTTTTTCGATTAAATAATTTAATGACAATTACTTCTTTCGGTATTAATATTTTTTTAAAAAACCAATGTTTCAGTTGACCATAATTTAATTATCAATAATATTTATAGGATCTGGATCAAAAGCAAACACTAAAAGAGAACTGAAGAACCATTATTAGTCATTAGTCATTGGATTACTTCTAAATTAATATAATTGTCAATCAAATATGAAATGTCTCTAAATTATACATCTTGTGTTTTTGAACAACTTTGCTCCTGATCTGTATGATAATATATACATATTATCACGAAATTTATATAGGTTTAATGGCCTTTTAGCCCTCAAAGTTTCTACCAAAATACCCATCAGCCCTCACTGTTTCAAAACGTTCCTTTTGACCCTCCAAGTATCCATAAAGATCCAATTAGCTCTTATACCTGTATAGGAAATGGTGAGTTTTGGTGATTTTTGGTTCGTTTTAATCGACACAACAACAATACAGCAAAAATCCGGCTAGAAACCGATTAAAACGAACCAAAAATCACCCAAACTCACCATTTCCTATACCGGTATAAGGGCTAATTGGACCTTTATGGATACTTGGAGGGTCAAAAGGAACGTTTTAAAACAGTGAGGGCTGATGGGTATTTTCGTGGAAACTTTGAGGGTTAAAAGGTCATTAAGCCATTTATATATGAGTTCTTAGTTTCTCCGTTTAAGGAATCAGCAAGGAACATGATCCAACATGATCCAATATTTATAATTCATTATAATATATGGTAATCATCATAAAAGTATAAAGGTCCTGTAATATAAGAGTAGCTATATTATTAATTGCATTTATTATTAATCTATTATAGATACTTTTTAAATATTAATTAATGGGGCCTGAAGTTGTACATAATACTATGTCCTCGACTTTTATTTTGATTGTTAGTTAAAAGACTCGTAGTATAAAATTTCACTATTAAATTAAATTAATATTTAATAATATTATTTTAATTAATTGAATTTATATAACTTCATTCATTAATATTATTTAGTCTTCATTCATTAATGGAGTCCTATGTATATAATACTATATTTTCGATTTTTAGTCAATAGATTCCTACTATATAACTTCACTAATAAATTAAATTAATATGTAATATTGAAAAATTAATTAATTAAATTAATTTAATATTTAGTGGCAAACCATGCATACCGCGATATGCATGACATTACTATTTTAATTAATTGAATTTATATAACTTCATTCATTAATATTATTTAGTCTTCATTCATTAATGGAGTCCTAAGTTGTATATAATACTATATTCTCGATTTTTAGTTAATAGATTCCTACTACACAACTTCACTAATAAATTAAATTAATATATAATATTGTTAAATTAATTAATTAAATTAATTTAATATTTAACCGGTGTGAAGCACAGATTGTGATAAATTATCTTAAATTCCTAATTTTTAACTTTTTTAAATGAATAAAATCTTGAACCACCAAGTTGTATATAATACTATATTCTCGACTTTTATTTCGATTGTTAGTTAATAGACTCCTAGTATATAATTTCAATAATAAATTAAATTAATATTTAATTTTATTATTTTAATTAATTAAATTTATATAACTTATCTCTGGTAATATAAAAATAGTTATATTATTAATTTTATTTATTATTAATCTATTATAGATATATTTTAAATATTAATTAATGGAGCCCTAAGTCCTATATTCTCGACTTTTATTTAAATTTTTAGTTAATAGACTCTTAGTATATAACTTCATTATTATATTAAATTAATATTTAACATTATGATTTTAATTAATTAAATTAATTAATATTTAGTGGCCGCTGTATACATGGCATACCGCAGTATACATTCATTAATTAATTGGCATACCGTATTTTAGTTCAGAGAGGACTTGTTTCATTAGTAGTTCTTATTGACCTTCTATACACTTAAAAACAGTTTTTAAAGTAAGATTAAATAGTAAAATAAGTTATTATTAATTAATTAATTGGCATACCGATATACATGGCATACCATTCAAAGGAGTTTCTGATTTTAATAAAGAGTATAGATTATGTATGTCTAATGTACGTAATATATATTTTAGACATTAAGATTTTCACTATAAACTATTTTTTTTTCTTGGCTAATTTTTCATGATAAACTTAGGGCCCGTTTGGGAAATCTTATTTTTCAGAAATAAGTTACTGGAAAAAAGTTAGGAAATATGTACTTTTTTCTAAAATAAGTAACTTATTTTTGCAAGATAACGAATATTAAACTCCCGATACACATTTTTCTCTAAAAAAAATTATGTAAATACGAATTTTTTCCCAAAATAAGTAACTTATAAGTTGTTCGGCAGATTTGCCAAACACCCCCTTAATTAGCTTAGACGCGCAGCCGGAGGTCAAAATTGAAATGATCGAGTTGTGTCTGTGTGTATGTAGCTCACTGTTATTTTTGTGTATGGTTGTAACTTGCAAGCAAAAGTGAAGCATGCATTACATTTTTAATCATTCACTCTAGAGAAAAGGACATGACAAACCTTCTGTTCACTTTCTAGTAGCATGATCTCTTGAAAACTAATACGGTAAGATTTATAACTCTTGCTTAGCAGCAATACTTGCTTGCTTTACAGATTTTGGTGGTAGGTTTTTTCCATTGCAGCAAGGAGCATTATTGTACACTCTAGAGTCTAGACTCTCCTGCATATCTCCTGAAGAATAGTGCTATGTGCACAGAAAATTTGCATAGAAATATTTACAGAATTAGGTGGATTTCACTAATAAATGTTTTTATTGGTTGATAGTAATGTGAATGCAGGGGGTCCATTATGTTATAACCAATTAAATTAAGACAGTTATGAAACTTTATGTAACTGTAACATTTTTCTCTCCTGAATGATAAATTAATCGAAAATTCGAGTTTCGATAAAAAAAAAATGCTAATGATGTTAATTTTCGATTTTATAAAGTACTATCAGCAAAAAGGCTATGTACTTAAGGAGATCCGTTGAATCGAGCTAGGATTCCAAGTTTGTAATTTAACTGTAGAAGCAAAAACTATGTCATTATAACAAAGTAGACTTTATCTCAATATAACATAATATCACTTTCGAGTCATCATATATGTAATGCTTTGCATCATGGAAAATTGCATAATTACAAAATACAATCAAAACCATACTTTAAAGATTGCGGACATCATGTTTTTGCATTTGGACTTGAGACATGGATAATTACAAAATGTAATTTTGTGGCAACAAAAATAGATCTTTCAAATTTAGTGAAGTGCACTACACATCTTGACCATTGGAATTGCAAGTGACCTCCTAGCCGTCCATACCAACCATGTCGACCATGAAAATTATGGCTTGATCGAACTCACAAATTATCTGGCTCATTTATGCTCTTGTTACTATGTACTCCCTCTGTTTATTTGAATTCTTTACGTTTGCTTTTTGCACGGAAACCAAGATAGTGGATGTAATATTGTTAAAATAAATGAAGTAGTGGGTGTAATAGTAATTTTATTATTAAAATAAGTGTAGTGGGTGTAATAGTGTAAAAGGTTGAAAAGGTGGAGTGAAGTAGTGGATGTAATAATGTATTTTATTGTTAAAAGTTACTATTTTTAGTAATGTAAAGAAATGGAATGAACGGCCCAAAATAGAAAGTGTAAAGAAATGAAATGGACGGAGGGAGTATTTCTTATCATTTTCATAACGAATTTCAAAACTATTTTCAAATGACATGACGTGACGTATTTTTATTTGTGAAATTCATGTATATACGTAAGATTCTATTTCATTTATGAAAAAATAGTTAATAGTATTGTGACAACTTTACATTTTGAAACCGGTTTTAAAAAATGATCCAGGAAACTCTAGTGATGGTTCCCAATTTCTTCCGCCCGTTCCTACGGCCTACGAATTAATTCCCTCCGGACTAGAGAGATCGGTTCTGATTCTCGCCACAAAACCGTAAGAAGTAGACCTGATAATTCGTTCGTTTCGTATATTTTCGTATCGTGTACTTTCGTGTTTCGTGTACGTAATGCTAAATTCAAAACCGACCCGTTAAGAATTCATTTCGTTTCGTGTTCGTGTACCTTCATTTCGTGTACGTTTCGTGTAATTTTGAATAAAAATAAAACTATTTAAATATTAATTTTTTACTAGTCGAGGTTTAAGTCAATATGTCATAAGGAATGAAGTGTGCTTAAATATTGTGAAACTAAAATTTGAAACTATTTTGTATTTATCTTATGTAAAAATTAAATATAAAATATCATTTTAAAATATGTATTCATATAATTTTAATAAAATTATTTAAATATTTATTTATTTCATGTATTTTCGTTTCGTGTCGTGTACCAAGGGTAAACCCAAAACTGACACTAAATTCATCCGTGTAATTTCGTGTTCGTGTACTTTCGTGTTCATATACCACAAAGGTCAATCCAAACCCGTAATTTTCGTGTCGTTTTCGTGTCGTGTTTTCGTGTCATGTACGAAATTGCCGGCTCTAGTAAGAAGTAACTACTTTGTTATCCAACTACATTGTCATTCATGCCAAGACCTAGTCATCCCGACGGCCATCATTTAGCATTCCTCATTTTTTATGAAAATGAACTTTACGATAGAGTAAAAGTAACCGAATCAATGGCTTGTACTTTCTAGCTTGATTTCATCATATAATAACTGATGCATATTGAGGATTATCAGGATCGGATTAGCCACCGTAATTTCATCACACTAATAAAGCTGTTAAAGTAAATTCATGTTGTTCGATCCTCGTAACTCTGCAAGCATTTAAAGAAGACACTAGTTCAATTGTTGCACATAACTGAGGATTAGCTAAGTACTAATAAAGCAGTTAAAATAAACTCATTTTCAGTAATTAAGAAGAAAGAAATGATGTATAACAATTACAAGTAATATTAAAAAAACTAGCGAGTACACATTAGTGTACTCATTAGTTTAAGGAATATTAAAAAAATTAGCGAGTAAACACATTAGTGTCAACAACAAAGTAAAACTAGCGTTTGCATTACCTCACAATTTGTCATGCTCAAGACATCACAATGTCTATAAATAGCCACTATACTTTCATTAACCTGGGAGCATAAGATAGAGACAAGTAAGCCATGGCATCTCTTCTCTCTGTCACACTTGCAAATATTTTGATTCTAACATTAATTTTACATGTTACTTCAAATCAAATTCAAGATAGTTTTTATCAATGTCTTGCTATCAATTCTAAGGCATCCCCCATTCCATTTCCCTCATCTTTTTTCACCCCAAACATCTCTTCATTCAACACCATTCTCCAATCTTCTGCACAAAATCTCCGGTGTTTGGCCCCGACTGTGCCCAAACCTCAGCTCATTTTCACACCATTGCATGACTCACATATTCAAGCTGCTGTTGTTTGTGCCAAACAACTTGGAATTCAGCTCAGAATTCGAAGTGGTGGCCATGATTACGAATGCCTCTCTTATATATCAGAAATGGAACCACCATTCGTTATCGTTGATTTATCAAAAATGAGATCTGTCTGTGTTGATATTGAAGATAACACAGCATGGGTCCAAGCTGGTGCAACCATTGGTGAAGTTTATTATAGGATTGCTGAGAAGAGCAAAGTCCATGCCTTTCCGGCTGGACTTTGCACGAGTTTAGGCGTTGGTGGGCACATTACAGGCGGTGCCTATGGTGCTATGATGAGAAAATATGGTCTTGGGGCTGACAACGTTCTCGATGCTAAAATAATTGATGCAAATGGTAGGATTCTTGACCGAAAAGCAATGGGCGAGGATTACTTTTGGGCTATTAGAGGAGGAGGGGGAGGTAGTTTTGGGATCATTTTGTCTTGGAAGATAAAGTTGGTACCAATTCCAGAAAATGTAACTGTATTTACAGTTCCTAAAACCTTGGAACAAAATGGCACAAAGATACTTCACAGATGGCAACAAGTTGCAGCAGATAAACTTGATGAGGATCTCTTCATCAGAGTGATCATACAAGCCGTGAATTCATCTAAGAAAGGCGAGAGGACTGTTCAACATCTTTATCAAGCCCTGTTTCTTGGATCAACAGATAGGCTACTTAAAGTCATGGGAGAAACTTTTCCCGAGTTGGGTTTGCAGGCTAAAGACTGCACAGAAATGAGCTGGATCAAATCGGTTCTATACATAGCAGGATATCCAGGTACTACACCTATTGAAGTCCTGTTGGAAGGGAAATCATCATTCAAGAATTACTTCAAAGCCAAGTCTGATTTTATAAAAGAACCAATTCCCGAAAGTGGGCTTGAAGGGATCTGGACAAGACTTTATGAAGAAGATCAACCCTTGATGATTTGGAATCCATATGGTGGGAAAATGAGTGAAATTTCTGAATCTGAAATACCCTTCCCTCACAGGAAAGGTGTTCTATACAAAATTCAGTATGTGACGACATGGAGTGATGCAGCAAAAGATTCAGTTCCAAAGCACGAAGATTGGATGCGGAAGCTTTACAACTACATGTCTTCTTATGCTTCCAAGTTTCCAAGAACTGCATATGTCAACTACAGAGATCTTGATCTGGGAATGAACAAGAATGGAAATGCGAGCTTCATAGAGGCGAGCGCTTGGGGTAATAGGTATTTTAAGGACAATTTTAATCGCTTGGTTCGAATAAAGACCAAGGTTGATCCAGAAAATTTCTTCAGTCATGAACAAAGCATCCCATTACTTCCAGAACCAAACTACGAACAACTCTTGTAAAAAAACACTGTTTGAAAGTATACCGGCAGAAAAACAAGCTGGAATCTTCCATATGTTAAGTTATCCGTGTTTGTATTTCTGAACGAGTGATCAACTAGTTTCCATACATATTAAGCTCTTGTATGTGGGAGTGTTATAGTTTGTTTTTATAAATAACTAGTGATATTAATTGGTGCCTTGTGCTTGTAAACAGCATGTCACTTGTTAAATGTATGTCTATTTTCACTTAAAGATTTAGCTAGACACTATTGGTCTGCTGTTGATTTCTCAAATTGCCCTACATAAGCAATATTGAGACTGATTTATCACTTTATAATCAACTGCAGAACAAAGGTATACTAGTATTTGGACATATTGCTAAACACATAAAAGGGATGAGCACTGGAGAAGGACTGAACATAGGCAAAATTTACAATGGTTAGTGTATTTACTACATCTAGTAATGGATGTTCTTATCATCTTTTGGAAGAAATAGAAATGATTGCTTGGAGAAGTTGAATGATTATTCTGTTTCGGTTATCAGATCGTTTGATTATGAGACAATATGTGCAGTACAAAATCTTCAGACCATCAGTACTCAAGCTCAAAGTAAAAGCTCGCACCAAGAAGTCAAGAAATTCCAGTATACTTCAAACCCAAGCAGCATTCTTTTAGTTACAACATTCCCAGTCATTTATGTAAAAAACACATCATCTCCACACTGACACATCATTCAATACAGGGTAATTATGTCACGCTATTTCATTCATTCGCAATAATAAGCACACTTAAACCTGCTGAGAGAGATCCAACGACGCACTAATCTCAGAGTCAAGCTTCAGGTTCTGCTTCCTCTTCATCCTCGTAGTACTCCTCAGCAGTTGCATCCTGGTATTGTTGGTATTCAGCCACAAGGTCATTCATGTTACTCTCAGCCTCTGTAAATTCCATCTCGTCCATTCCTTCACCAGTGTACCAGTGCAGGAAAGCCTTTCGCCTGAACATAGCTGTGAATTGTTCACTAACCCGTCGGAACATCTCCTGGATAGAGGTTGAGTTCCCAATAAAAGTTGATGACATTTTTAAACCCTTTGGCGGGATGTCACAGACACTAGATTTGACATTGTTTGGTATCCACTCAACAAAGTATGATGAGTTTTTGTTCTGGACGTTAATCAACTGTTCATCAACCTCTTTTGTGCTCATCTTACCACGAAACATGGCTGACGCTGTTAAGTAGCGACCATGCCGCGGGTCAGCAGCACACATCATGTTCTTGGCATCCCACATCTGCTGGGTCAGTTCCGGGACAGTGAGAGCACGATATTGCTGGGAACCTCTTGATGTCAAGGGAGCAAAACCAACCATGAAGAAGTGGAGTCGCGGAAACGGAATGAGATTAACAGCTAATTTCCGTAGGTCAGAGTTCAGCTGACCAGGAAACCTAAGGCAACATGTGACACCACTCATGGTAGCAGAGATCAGGTGGTTAAGATCACCAACTGAGACAAGGCAGGAAACGTAATTATATTCAAAGAATTAGAACATAAGCCAGAGTAATCTTATACTGTTGTGTAGTAATTCCAATTTTGGTTAAATTGATCAAGTCAGACGTCAACAAATTGAGCCAAATGGTATACTACTGAGATGGCCTCTTCAACAAAGAGAGTTCACGTTATTTTATAGTGGTGTACAATAACATGTAAAGATTTTTTGTTATTTATATGTTAACTTTAATATCATAAATTTAATGTAATACCACTAACTCTTTCTAAGGTGGCATAATTTGAGGGTAATTTCAGAACAAATACAAATCTGAACATGTAAATATTAACAAAGTAGAGCTCTAGTGAAACAGGGGATTAAATTCTGACATTGACATATTTACGAGGCAGACAATGAGCTGAAATAAATATTTTCCAATATTTGAGGGAATTATAGGCTACTTTTCATCGTGAAATGGGCTGCCCCAACAATTACATATCAAAAGTAAAATTATCAAGAGATTTATAAAGACCAAACTCACATGTGGGGGTCGTAAGCTTGAGGGTTCTGAAACAAATGTCATAAAGTGCCTCATTATCCAAGACCATGCACTGATCAGCATTCTCAACAAGCTGATGAACTGAAAGTGTTGCATTGTAAGGCTCTACAACAGTGTCAGATACTTTTGGAGAAGGGAAGACTGAAAATGTCAACATCATGCGATCCGGATACTCCTCCCTGATTTTGGAAATGAGAAGGGTGCCCATACCAGATCCAGTGCCACCACCCAGAGAATGACATACTTGGAATCCTGTCACAAAAAGATAGAGCTACAATCTGAGTACACATTTTTACTTAAAAATTTTCAGCTAATCCACTTCATGTGCAAGTGCAGCACTAGTGAGAGAGAATGAATTGATTTTTAGGAAAGATATATAAAGATAATCCTAGCTGAAGAAATTTGACCAAACAATTTTTCACAATAGAATGCAACAGTTGATAATACTTTCCTAACCAGCGGAAGCTAGAGGAAGTTGGTGAACTGAATTTCGACACTTCAGGTTCTGTAAGCGGCGCCTAGGCAGCTTTTCTAGTTCTAGGAGGATGCTCTGGGTAGTGTTATTATTATTATTATCGTTAATTCTTATTATTAAAGATGTACAAACATGCCGAATTTTACCAAAATTCAGAATTAGAAGCAAATCAAGATTATCGATGACTCCTAGTACGCCTCCAATAATAAATATCAAGATAATGCTGAACAATAGTATATATCCAAAAAAGAGTTTAATGTAATATAAATGCAACAGCTACAGGACAAGAATGATGAATGCAAATAATTGGCTGCGAGGAGCATGGCAACAGATAATGACAATACATAGAAAAAGGAAAAGAAGAAATTAGGAGGCAAGTGGAGAACAACATCCAGAAGGAGAAAAAGAAAACATGAAACCAGTGGAGAGCAGCAGTGAGCACTAACCACTTAAGTACTTAACCACATACTTCAAAGACAAATAGATGAATAAAATGCAAGTTGAAGGCAAGGGAAAAGGCATTTTTTCACTATGGAAAAACTATAGGTGAGAGACATGATTGACACTAAGGAAATAAAAACCTTAATAAACAAAAGTATTATTTATTTCAATCCTTATTGTTTTGATCTGACAAGCAGATAGAACAGAGCATATTCTATAAACATTAGAATTCAAATAAAAACATAGTTGAAGATGGACATAGTTTCTCTATTAGGTGGTTTGCACATCATCAAGAAAATAGAAATTAATACACCTAAAAACACAAAAAGAAGGGCAAAGAACCATTTTCGCACACCATTTGTCATGGCTTATACAGTGATCATGGAAAAAAAACAGAGAGAAGAAAACGCAACATAATTAAGTACAAAATAATCTTCAGACAGTCTCTGATCCATTAGGAACCTTCTCAACATGATCACTATCTAAAAGAACCCCCAAACCCATGTTTCAAATAAATTCATCCGCGTTCGCAAGAATACAACTTACTAACATCACTACCACTTTCTATGCGTTTCTTGAGATAAAAAGATATATATTTAATAATCCTATACATAACCATATCCAACAAAACCATGATCCTCTGGGTAATAAACATACATGTACATACAAATAGTCAACTAATCAAGAAACCACCACAAATTTGAAGACACAAAGAGAAATTAAGCAGAACACACTAAAATTTAATTGTAGAATCACACATATCAATTAAACCAACATAGCCCATCAAACAAGAATACATCCAAAAACACAAAAAGAAAATCAAGGAAAAAATGAAGAAAAAAAAACCTTGCAAACATAGCAATTAATTTATATAATCACACATATCAATCAAACCAAACATAACCGGTATATCCTGCTCGTATAATCACATAAAAGAATATCAAGAAAGAAAAGGTAAATACTTTATACCTTGAAGACAATCACAACTTTCAGCCTCTTTTCTAACAACATCAAGAACAGAATCAACCAACTCAGCCCCCTCAGTATAATGACCTTTAGCCCAATTATTCCCCGCACCCGACTGTCCGAAAATAAAATTATCAGGCCTAAAAATCTGTCCATAAGGCCCTGTTCTGACAGCATCCATAGTCCCTGGTTCTAAGTCCACAAGCACAGCTCTAGGAACATATCTCCCACCACTAGCTTCATTATAATAAACATTTATTCGTTCAAGCTTAAGATCATCAGATGTTCCATCGTAAAATCCTGTTTGGTTGATTGCATGTTCATCACATATGACTTCCCAGAACTTGGCGCCTATTTGGTTCCCACATTGGCCTGCTTGTATGTGGAGAATTTCTCTCATTTTTGGAGGTGGGGTTGGGGGGGGGGGGAGGTAGGAGAGGTAGGGGTTGGTGGGTTTTTGTGGAGGATTGGAATGGAGGAGAGGGAATGGAGGGAGGGAGATGATCAATTCAAGGTTGACAAGAGAAGAGTGATCAACATATTTAATACTTTTCTTTGTTTGCATATATTTTATTTTGTGTGGGTCATGCCGCCATGGGTGAATGATTTTTTAAAATTTTATTTTATGATTATAATTTTTTGTGTGAATAATTAAGATTTATATGCATTATTTTTTAAAAATAATTTTGAAATGAGTAAGAATCGAATTTAAAAATTAAAATTGATAAAAGTAAGTTTTATCACTTAAATTATCTTATTGTGCTCATTATATTATAATTATATTTAATTCTTAACATAGTATGAAGAATATAAATTCTTTTTAATTTTAGGACAAAAATTCAATTATTGTAGTTCTACATAATTTTATTAACAATTAAATTTTGTAACGATTGTGAAAGGCATATGATGTAGCCTATTTGTATTTCGAGGATACAACTCAACTTAAACAAGAGTGTAATAGTCAGGGGCGTAGGCAGGAAAATTAGCATATGGGGTCAATATTTTGGTTTGTTTTTTGAGCCCCGCAGGGAAATTTTTTTTTGCTTGTTTTTTGACAATTTCTATATAAAAGTGATAGAAATAACTATAAAAGAAGCTCAAATGAATAAAATAGCCTCATTTGCATTAAAAAAATTGAAAATTGTCTAGTTTAATACATAGGAATATACATAGAAATTACTTATTCTTTGCTATTTTACTAATTATTTCTAGATATGGGGTCATTTTTTCTTTTTCTATGGGGTCAAATTACAAAAATTTACTACATTTATTATCAAAATTTTTTTTAATATGGGGTCACTTGACCCCACTACCTTATAGGTAGCTACGCCCCTGGTAATAGTAAATAGTATATAGACTGTCACAAGGAATCTCAGATTGTATTATCTGTCAGAAGAAAAAGATCAAGGTCAATCTACAGTCTTGAGGAATTACTACATTGAAAGAAGCTCAGTCATCTGATCAAGCCTCAGTGGAGTATTCGTTAAGAAGTGGATTCATTTAAAGTGACAGAGATTTCAAGGTGACAGAATCAGTACAGAAGAATTAAAAAGAGAGAGAGAAGAATAGAAAAGGAACCAGATTTTAAAGTCGAAAATAAAGAAAAGCCGTTGAAGTTAGTCGTTCATGAACCAGACCGTGCATCGAGCGTCAGCAGAAATTCGATGGTACTTCTTTATTACTTTCAGTGGTTCGAGAAAAAGAATTTGCGTTATCAATAGATTTATATTAATTCTTATTTAATTAACATATTTATGTAATTTATTTAATTAATAAATTAATTCATTCTGAATTAATTTATTTATTAAATTAATTATCATGTTAATTAACGTTGAATTAATGTATTAACCTAAGTTGATTTAATTAAGTAATTAATGAATTAATCATTATTTGTTTAAATGATTAATTGATTAAGTAATTAATTAAATTAAAACAAAAGAGTATTTGGGTTATGAATTTGCATGGGCTGAATCCAAAAGAACTGAACTGGGCTGGTTGAAAAGCCATTGGGCTCAAGGCCTAATTGAAGTGCAAGATATGTTGAAAGTGAGGTACTAAATTACATTTTTGTGTGTGAACACAAAAATCATTAAACTGTTTACATATATGAATGTTGTTGTCTGATCAAGCCACGTGAAGCCTGTCGGCTTGGGAACTCACACGCCTGCACCCTGCGTGTTTCGTACGCACTAGACAGAAAACAAAAAAAGGCCGCGTGTGTAACACTCTCCTTTCCTGCAACTGGATTTCGTATGGCAGCTGTTCAATTTGTTTACAAAAGAATTAAAGCAGTAGTCTACCGTGTTTATTTAATTCATTTACAGACTATCTTGATAGTCACACCGGTAGTCTGAATTTTAAGTTGATAGTCATACCGATAGTCTGCAAGAGTAATTGATAGTCTGTATTATTAAATGGATAGTCTACAAGCCATTTAATAGTCTATCAATGATAGTCACACCGGTAGTCTGCAGCTCAACTGGATAGTCTGTAGTGCATTTGATAGTCTCTGGATAGTCTAAACAAGTGCAAAAACAAAACAGAAGAGGCAGAAGAATATAAAGACAGGCGGCTCAACATATCAAAAAAAAAAAAAAAACACAACATTACATCTTTCAACAAAACACAGAAGCCTTCATCTTTCTCTCTCAATCAAGAACACACCGGAGATATTATTTAATTTCTGTAAAATCAAGTTCTCAATATTTGTAATATTCAATCCGCTAGAACTTGATTATTTGTATCTCTTGTACTACTAGCGAATTAAGTTTCCTAGTTCTTATCTTGATTTTTATTAACTAAATTAGAAAAGTTCATGTCGAATTTTCTAATTAGTTTTTATCAACTTGATAATTAATCTGTACTGAAATTGTAACACCCATCAAGTTAATATATTGTTATATTCAACTTGAAAATTGTTTCAATTTATTCCGCACAAATTTGTCTAAACTAAATTTTATTTAAAGGACAAATTTCGATAAATTGGTATAGATTGTATTCAACCCCCCCTTCTACAATCTTATCGGACCTAACAATTGGTATCAGAGCCTATTGATTGATACACAAATCAAGATCCTATTTTTATTCAATCAAAAATTTATCTCGAATTTTTAACTCACTTAAAAATTCATCATGTCTTCAAAAGTTGGTTCTGTTAAAATACCCATATTTGACAAGGAAAATTATGAACTGTGGAAAAAGAAAATGACCCTTTTTCTACAAGTGGCCAATCCTAAATATTTAGGAATATTGAAAACCGGGCCAATAATTCATATGGTTACAGAAGAGGAAGTAATTGTGGATGGAGTTGTTGAATTTGCTGAAAGGACGTATCCAAAGGACCCTAATAATTATACCCCTACTGAAAAGGAGGAAGCTGCCCTGGATATGAATCTACAGCTGATTTTGATGGAATCCCTAGATTTAATCATGCACAATCATGTTGTTAATTGTAAAGATGCAAAGCATATCTGGGATACCATTTTGACAATAAATGAGGAAAGGGTAGATGACACTTCTACTGCTTTGGTTGGTGAAGCCTCGGTGAAAATGGAAGCTAAGGTTGTTCAACCTTACAGCTCTGAAAAGGAGGTGATTGTAGCAGAATATGGGAAGACAGCTGCAAGTCAGGGTTGTGGAGAATTTTATTCATTAGAGGAGCTGGAGCAGTTGGAGGATGAGTCAATGGCAATGGTTGTAAGGCAATTTGATAATTTCAGATTTAGAAGAAGTCCAAATTTTAGATTCAAGTCTTCTGAGAATAGATTCCAGCATGGAGGTTTTTCATCAAGTAGCACAAGGGGTGGCTACGAAACTGGGATGGTAGACAGAAGCAGGATCATGTGCTTTAAATGTAATGAACTTGGACACTTTGCAACTGAGTGTCAACAACCTCAACAAGATGCAAGGAGAGAGTATGCATCTGGAAAGAAGAAGGCAGACAATGCCTATGTAGCTCGGGAAAGGAGTTGGGATGATTCAGACAGTGATGAAGAGGTGGTTGAGGATTTTGCGCTTGTGGCAAATGATGAGACATCCGACTATTACAGAACTCCGGTAATACTCACTGATGCTGAACTTATTCGTAGTTTACGTAATTCCTTGGGTAATGCACAAACTGAAAATGCTAGAATAAATCTGTTAAACACTAATCTTGAAAATGAAGTGTTAGAACTAAAAAAGGTGCATGATAATCAAGATCAGCAAATAAAAGAAATAGCTCGACTTAACTACAGAGAAAAGTCGATATCAGAATACATGTTAAAACAAGTTGCTAAAATTGCTGAACTTGAAACTAAGATAAAGGAACAGGATGTCAAATTATCTGCTTGCTTTAATTCTGTTAAAACTTCTAAAGAGTTTTTCAATAAACAAGCTGTAGACCGAACCGTAGGAATAGGGTTTGGCTACAACGAGGCTATTGGAATGTTAGGCATAAACTCCCCTAATCCTGTTAGTGCTAAAGAAAGGGGAATACCACATGTGCTTAAGGATGTTGAAGATCCACTCTTTAAGAAGTCTATTGCAGAGCCTCTAGATTTGACTTCTCTCGTTATTCAAGAGGAGATGCGTATTGAGGACATTGCTAGTGGAAGTGTCCAACTTAATGAAAAATCTGTTAAGGCACCTACAACCAAAAATGTTAAATCTAATAAGGTTGTTTCTACGAAACCAGTTAAGTTTGTTGAGTCAACCAGTTCGTCTAAAATTGGGTTAGGTGATAACAAGTTGAAAAATGACAATAACATGTCTAACATGCATACCATGCCTATTATTGATTCTTCTCATAAAGCATGTGGTGCTGTCAATTGTATGTCTTGTGCTTTTAATGTCATGTCTGCTTACTTTAATGGTAATCATGCATGTGATGATAAGACTACTCCTCGACAACATATGAACAGGAACAACAATGTTAGATCAAAGACTGCTAGTCCTCCTCATGTTAGGAGAGAGACATTTGTACCAAAGCCTAAACAAAGTTTTATTAAGGCTGTTTACAAGGTCAAATGTCCAGTCATTGAAAAGAATGCTATTGCTGCTAAAGAGACATGGATACCCAAGATAAAACAAAAGATTGTCAAATCTGTTTATAGGGTTAAATGTCTATTGTTTAATGATGAAATTGGTGTCAAGGTCAAGAATGTGGTTTTGCCTGACAAAGGCCAATTTTTCAAGTACTCTGGACCCAACCAAGCTTGGGTCCCGAAGAAAGTTTAACCGTTTTGGCATTGCAGGGTGTGTAACAGGTAGATCGTGTTATGTGGATTCTGGACAGTGGATGTTCAAGGCATATGACCGAGGATAGAGCCCTGCTGTCAAGAGTGGTGAAGGAATTTGACCAAGTGGTATCCCTTGGAGATAACAGCAAGGGTATGACCCAGGGTCATGGCTATTCAATAGCTAGGAATGTTGTCAGTAATAAAGCATCTTTTACAAGATGAAGAGCCTACTGTTCGAGGATTAAGGAAAGAGAACTTATCAATATTTGACATGGAATCTCAGTCTAAGGTGAAGTCAATATGTCTAATCTAAAGATTCATCAGACAGGAGTTCAGCTATGACATAAGGAGCTCTCTCACCTGAATGTCATATCAAGAGATTCTTTCCTGGAAATCGAATCAGTAAAGGAGACTACCTCATCTGGAATTAATGTAAAATAAAATTATGAGGAATGTCATAAAGAGAAGTCAAAGAAGCATCACACAGAAGTTCTACATCAAAGAAAAATATACTTTAGTGGTGATGACTGATGGCTTCTCTCAACAAACAAGTTGTTGTTCAGACAATCTGAAGACAAGACACCACTGATGGTGATTGATCACATCTAGAAGATTTGCAGGAAGCAAACTGACTATGACAACTTGGAGATCAGATTACAGGACATATCTATTAGTGTTCTGGATTATTTCTGCACCTTCAGGAATATTAATGCTGAAGCAGTCAATAGTTTGCTACTGACATGATCGAACCCTGATCAGTAAGAAATATAGGAAGACTCCACAAGTATGAAGGAAATTGTTTTGCAATGTTAAATGAAAGTGAGCATCCTGGCAATCAGCTAATGCTCAAGAGGATAATTTCCTTGGTTACTCAATGAAGTCTACAACCTACAGGGTGATTGTTATTAATCAAAAGAAGGTGATTAAAAGTCTTAGTGATGTTCACCAACTTCTAGCTCCCAGCTGTCAATGGTGATGATTATTCAGATCCAACCAATGTGAAGCATGGAGAATCTTCATGAATACCCAGCAACAGCTTAGGGGGAGCAACTGAATGATCAACCAGTCAACTCAACACCACATTGAAAATCATAGGACACTATGAGAACATATCTGCCAAGACAAAGAATATTGACTCAAATAATTCTTTGTCCTAGTTCTTAGTGTTCCTTATGGTGGAAGTAAAAGACTAGCAGAGCTTCTAGTACCAATGATTATTTCGTTGGTTTTCTTTTAGAAGAAACTAATTAAACTACAAAGGCTCTGAAAGATCCAGATTGAGTGATTGCAATGCAAGATGATCTCAATCAGTACAGAAAGCAGATTGTAGGGAAGCTGGTATCCAGACCAAAGAATAAGGTTGTATTTGGTACAAGGATAACCAGAAGTCTACCTGGATGATGTCAAGGCATTGTTATGAGGGACAAAGCCAAACTGGATGCAAGGTTACAAGCAGATAAGACAATATATCTGACAAGAAGCACCAGTGATAAGACTTGAGGATATCAGGAACCTGCTGCACATTCAAGATTATAATGGACATCTGGACCTACTGAATCTGGATGCTAGAGGAATGTGAACAAGTGCACTCCCGGTTGGTGAGATAATGGAAGATCTCTACAGGTTAGTATGAACTGGTATCATCACTCAAGCAAGCATGGAAGATATGGTATGACATCCTAACTATAATTTAACATTTGGTATCAATCTTTAACAGTTGGTATTTTTTTAACAATTGGTGTCATACTAATAGAACTCTCTGCATCTTTAGGCACAAACATAAATAATATGTATGTGCAATGATATCCTGATTATATTATATGTTGGTCTACTAACTATAAATTGATATCAAGATATTTGTTGTTTTGATGTTGGTAAAGTTGCAATTCTTTTGATTTGCTTTAGTAAGCCAAAAGAATGATGACAATAAAAGTAAGTCAATGATCTTTTGTTTCTGTTCAGAAGATTCTAGACCTGTCAAGACTCTCTGCCAACACACCACTATAGCTGGCTTTTGACCTATTAGTTTGGACCTAACAAGTTGGTAGTCAAAAATCTTAAGCTGGCCCAAATCTGAGGAAATGGTACCCTAAAGATATTTGATCCAACAAGTTCAGGATCTACTAATTAGGACCTAATCAGGCTATAGAGGAATCATCGGCTTATTATCTTATTCAATTGCTAATAGATCACTTACACACATATTATATTCTCAATATGCAATTGTGCAAGGTCCCAAGTGGAACCTAGAGAATCTATTCTTGTAGTTATTACAATTGATTTTCAGATGTCTTCAGTTGGACCCAAATCTTCGGAGATGGTACCTAGAGACATCAGTTCTGACATGTTTTGCTGCATAGAGACAGATCAATGAGTTGTACGGAAGTAGGAAAACACAAGGAAACAATTTCATCTCCAACAACTCTGTGGAACACTCAAGGCTAAGCATCTTGCATAAGGTATCAATTCTTTTGAGAGAGCATATCTTTAGTAAAGAATAACTTGCAGATATGTTTGCTAAATCACTTGATGAAATTAATTTTTCAAGATTGGTTTGTAAATTTGGGATTTTATTAATGCTATATGATTTGTAAATCCCATCTGTTAAATAATTCTTAAATGATTTTACAAGTATTCAATTGTCAATATTGAAAGGACTTGTGAACTTATTTACATCCAGACCTCAAGCTGAAAATTATATGTTGAATGATTGCCATGTGTATAATTGTAATATATTTGAGTGGTGTTTATTTAAGGATAATTTAAATATTTAAATGCTAAAATCTAACTCATAGAGATTTAGTATTTAATTATTTATTTTGATTAATATGAGTTATAGAACCTAAAGCAATTCAAGTTAGTATTTGATCTATACCTCATTTATCAAAATAAATATGAATCATAACTAATTTGGACCTATCTGTCGTGGTCTTCAATTAGTTGCGAGATGTTAATTCTAGTGAACTTATTAATGCATCATTTTCAGAAATTCACTATGATTAATATCATGATTATAACAATTGGTTGCATTGAAGTTTTGACTTATATCTGTTAACTCGAATAACTTGTAGAAGGGGGGGTTGAATACAAGTTATATAATCCTGTCTGATTTTTACTTGATTATAAGAACAAGAATAAACGAATGAATCAAACTCTTGTTTGTATTAATAAGATCAAATACAAACTCTACCAAAGGTGTACAATACCTTTAGCAGCTGCTGACAATACAAATATCTCTCTGTTTGTTTCGAACTTCTCGAATACAAACCTTATACAGAGCTACGCACACGAACTCACAATTTCGTCTCACGCCTCACACTCTTTACAATGATATTGAGAGAGTATTTATAATGCTACCTATCAACTAATAACAGAAAGATATAATCTATACATGACAATGTTCTGCCTTCTAGTCGATAGTTTCCTTCAATAGAAAACTCTTTCCTTCATAATATCTTCTTGCTTGTTCTTCAAACAACGATCCTGTTTTATAGCACTTGCCAGTTTCTGTAGCATCCATAATGACATCATCAGTAACACGACTGATATCAGGATCTGCACACTGCATCAGTATCTGATCAACCATCAGTATTGGACACGTCATCAGGATTTGCTCTCTGTTCCTGACATGTAGTCTCCGATACACTGTTCATTCCTGATTAAACTATACAGATAACTGTTTTACACATAAAACCTATATACAGTGCTAAATCCTTTATAAGATCAGGATTACAAGAAGTATAATGTGTAAATTCTATTCTTAACATCACAACTTATGAATTATTCCTAACAATCTCCCCCTATTTATGCTTTACAATCTGAAGCATAAATCTAAGTTGTGGATGTCAAAACATATAACAATACAACCAGAATAGAATTTATGAATGTAGAATTATGAAGTTTAAGTACCTCCTTCACAGATGTAGACGTTTATCTAGTACTTAGAAGAAAGAATTTTAACTATTAATGCTGCTCTTCCTTTACCACTTCCTAGCTGAGATTCACCACTGTCACTCCTGGTTCTTCTTTTTACTACCATTTGTCTGATCTTTATTTATCTCCCCCAGCTTTAGATTTATCTTTATCTCCTTCAGTCTGGTAGTGTTGTTGTTGTCTTTGAATTGTCTTTATCTCCCCCTTTTTGACATCAGCAACATTAATTCCAAGAGATTCAGAAACAGAACAAATGAGATTCATAAGAACTGCTTGATTTTCCATAATTGTGACTTGGTTATCTTCAAGTGATTGAAGTCTTGTTTGAATAGCAATTTGAGAATTCTGAATATCTTTCAAAACATCAGAATGAACTTCAATGTTGGAAGTGCTTCTAGTATCTTCAGTATCAGAATCAGAAAGAACTTTATCTTCAAGTCTTGTAGAAGAAGTTGCTTGAGTTGTATGATATTCAAGTAATAAAACCTGATTAGAAGTATCAACGTCTTCATCTTTCTGTTCTGGAACTGAAACATGATCATCATCTCCTTCACCAGTATTCTGTGTACTAACATCTTCAAATCCTGACTCCTCCTTAGAGTGATCAGAGACTGTTGATGTCTCAATTCTAGCTGATATTGGAAGTACATACAAAGGAACACTAGGATCATTAGGATCTTCATTTGGTACATATGTATCAAGAGATTGCTTTATCCTGGCACCTCTTCTGTTAATGATTCCTGCAAGCCTCTCCTTTTGCTTCTGAGCTTTAACTTCTGGCTTTGCATTGTGATGTGCTAGGTCATTCTTCTGATACATTTTGATGAATGAATAAGTACCAGCATCCATACCCAAATTTTCAGACCAAGATTCAGGAAAAACCTGATCCCAGAAATCAAATGATGGTTTCCTAATTTTCTCTCCCTCACTATGGAGTTGATCATCCATACCCTCATTCTCACTTTGACTTTCTAAAGTCAACACTCTTTCTACCTCACCTTTTGCCTGGTCAGGAGCCAGCCGCTCAAATTGTGGATCTAAGTCCATCTTTTCAACTGTATCACTCAAATTTAGATAAGTGCTCTCATGACCTACAGAAAAATAGAGTTTAGAAGGAGTTTTTATACCTGAACTCACATGGAGAGAGGGTTCCTCATATGGCATGTGGCTTGAGGTTTTCTCCAAGGAGTGAGCTGCTATAGTCTCTGAACCCATACAATCATCTTCTTTCCTTTCAGAAACTACAGGCTCCAGTATACCACTTTCAGGTTGTTTACTAGACTCTGATGTCTTCAGTAATACTTCATTAGACACCATAGTTAGTACATCACCGTCTTTAAGTGTTGTTTGCTGAGACACACCCTCAAGGTGGATAGACTCTGACTGAACAAAATTTGTTTGATCTTCAGAAAAATCAACCAAAGTCATTCCTCCCATATCATAGGGTATCTCACTTGCATTCTCAGTCATCACAGAAGACCTTTCAACATCAGCTATCACAGCTCCTGAGTCATCCTTCCTCTGACTAGATGGTTCTTGTGTTACAGTGACTGTGATCTGATCTTTCCTACTATTCACCACTGGTGCAATAGTATCTTCTGTTGACTGCTTCACTCTATCTACTTCCTCCAGTTGTTCACCTTGAGCTGAAGCATCTTCAATAATTACATCCTTGTCAAATAAATATGCATGAAGTGATTGAAGTGCAACATGCTTCGAGAGTCCAAATTTCTTGACTAATTGTCTTCTGACAGATACATAGAAATACATCTTCATTAAGTCAAGTCTTTGATGTAGAAGTCCATATTCATCTGGAAATAAAAGTTTTGGTACTTTTTCAATCAAAAAGTCTAGAACAGGCCTTGACAACTTCACTTTGAGAGAAATTAGTCCCATAGCCAGTCTGTATGATAATGTAGTTTCCCATGAAGAATCAATATCCAGATCTCTCTTGTCAAATACTGACATAGATGTAGCTTGATTTGTAGAAACCTGCATGATATTAGTTGGACTAGACTCTGTGTGTGTAGGTGACAATTGAATCTTTCTCCTTGTTCTCCTGATATAGTGAGCAAAAGATTTATCCTGAGAAGACTCAAGAGGTGTAGACACAGAAGTGATCTTGGGATGAGATCTTTGTTCAATAGACACAGTCTTTTGAGAGACAGTATCCAGTAACTGTTTTCCCTTTTTAAGAACTACAGCCTTTTGAGAGACTGCAGCCTGGCTGTGACTAGGTTTTTCATCTCTTTGTGCTAACAAAGAAAGTTGAATTGCAGCCTTCAATTCTGCTCTCTCAGCAAGAGTTAAATCATCATCATCTTCACTAGAGTTACTACTACTACTTGACACAACAAATCTTCTCTTCCTTACAACTGATGTCTTTTGAGAAACACCAGAGGTTGGTTTCTTTGAAACAATAGGCTGTGGATCAAAATTTGGTTCTTGAATTGTTTCAGAGACTATGATGCTTTGGGCTACTTGGGTAGACACAGGTGGGTTCTCCTCCAATTGAGATTCCTGAGCCATTTCACCACAAAAGAAAGAAGAATTGTAGATAGTAGGAAGATGAGTGTTAAGAATTACCTGAAAATGATGTGGATAATGAATTGCAGGTATTTCATCTAGATTCTTTTCATTGTCCTTCTTTGTAATATCAGAGAAAATTCTCTTTTGCTGTTCATAAGAAGAAACACAATGTTCCCTACCAAATCTAGCTTCAACATCAGGAATAAAATGGTTAATAAACAATTGCATAAATCTATGATAATAAACCATTTTCCTGTTTTGATCTCTTGACCCAAGTTTAATACTCATCTGACTTAAGATAATATGACCAATGTTAATTACTCTGTCATAAAGCAAACTATAAGCAATATGTGATGTAACAGAAGTAATTTGTTGAAAAGAACTACATTTGCCAGTAAAACATTTAGCAATTTGATCAAAGTAAAAAGACCATTCCTTTCTAAGAAAAGTTCTATTCAACTGGCTCATGTTATCTAGAGGTCCACTATAACCTAATTCAGACAACATAGTTCTTATATTATCATCAGATGGTACATTCTCATAACTATCAGTAACAGGTAAACAAAGTACTGAATTAACAACAGATTCAGTAATGTCAAATGAATCTTGTCCTAAATGTAGAACAATCTTACCTGATTGACTCTGAGTAGAATCAATTACCTCAGCATTCTCCCAAGCTTGTGAAACAGCTACTTGATTAATCTGTGGAGATGCTGTCAATGCATAACTTAATGGTCCATACACCAGAAAGTCCATGATTGGATGAAAATCAGATGACACTCCTTCCTTGTTGGTAATAGCTGCAACATGATTGTTTGTCATAAAATCAAAGTCACCAAACTTGAAGGCTACTGATTTAGGTAATCTTCTCTGAGCTGCCATTTTTGATCTGAAAAGAAACTTGAAAAATTCTTGAAATGGATTAGTGATTTTGAAAACTCAAGAGTGATTTTTGCTTTAGAGAATGTAAGATTAGAGAAAGCAATTGCACGATTAGAGTTTTAAAACAAATATATTTCACAAATCTTTCAGACCACTATCCCACGTTGACACGTAGATTGACAGGTGTCAGTCCCTGAAAAATGCAGTTACCCACGATTTTTGGAAAATAAAATCCAAAATTGATTTTCATGAAATAAATCAGGGTATAAATAAGCAATACTGATCAGCTTCCTTTTCCTGATGACCTCTCATCAAAATAATCACAAGCAATGATTTTCACATCCTGATGGTCACACATGAAATCCTGACCAATATAATCAGCGACTTAATATGGAGTTTTCACGTGGCATTTTTCTTTTATCTGAAAAAGAAAATAAACAATTAATCTGAACAGAAAATCAATTGGTTAGATATTTTCAATATTTCTTGAAACAAGAAATACAGTCTCATGCAATAATTAGCATTTGACTTCATTAAGACTTCCAAGTGACTGCTCAACTTCTCACGTATTTCTTTAAAAGAACCAAACGCCTTATGCCATTCTCCATAACCTTTCAACTTCTTTTCTTCTCAACAATGCTTCTCAAACCAATAATCCCTTCAAACCCATTTTTCAGATTTTTCTTGGTCGATGAACATCCTGTTCTTGATCATCTCTTTGAACAAACGACTCTTCTCATCGAACTAATCATGAATGGATTGGTTTTCGATAATATCCAGAGGTTTCTCCTAGAACATCCATCTGTTGGATACAATCTTCCCCTAACCTCCTCAAAACTTGAGGATGAAGAATTTGGCCGAGAGTCTGAGGTTGATCTTGATGGAGATGCTATTCATTTAAGTTAGCTGCTCTCATTCAAGTCGCCCAGACAAGGAATCCAAGAGCAAACAAGGCTTTCATCCCCTGATGGATTTCTTGAGATGCTCCTTGTCCTGTTCCTCAGAGGTCATATCAATAGACAAGTATAGAATAGAAATTTAGACAAAAAGATGTTGTATTTCATTTCCATGTAATGATTTCTATTAATGAAAATACAATTTCTTGTTATCTGCTTGTCTTTTGATTTCTGAATGATGTACAAATTATCAGTATGCAAATATCAAAACTTGCTAGCATAGACTTAACACATCACAGAATCAGATTACTACACAAAGTAAACGTCAGGATCTGAAACAATTTTCATAATCCTGATACTGACACAATACTGATGACGTCAGCATCCTGATAACAAATCTAATCCTGATGATTATTAACAAGTCTATCATACTGAAATTTATCAAGGCAATGTGTTATAGCTAAAACATTTAACAATCAAATATAGATCCTGACAAGAATATCAAGTCTATAAGCTAAGAACAACATACCTTGCTACTTTTGCAGATGTTAAAGATCTAAAAATTTAACATTCCTAACTCACTTACTAGTCTACTGAATGTAGTCTCATCAAGTGGTTTAGTTAGAATATCTGCAAGCTGTTTGTCAATAGGAACAAAATGAAGTTCCACAGTACCATTCTCAATATGTTCTCTAATAAAATGATACCTGACATCAATGTGCTTAGTCCTTGAATGTTGAACTGGATTTTCTGCAATTTTAATAGCACTAGTATTATCACAAAACATAGGAATATTACTAAGTGTCATACCATAATCCATCAACTGATTTCTTATCCAAAGGAGCTGTGCACAACAACTGCCTGCTGCTATGTACTCAGCTTCTGCAGTTGAGGTTGAAACAGATTGTTGCTTCTTGCTTGCCCAAGAAATCAATCTATTTCCCAAGAATTGACATGTACCTGTAGTGCTTTTCCTGTCTATTTTACACCCTGCATAATCAGAGTCTGAATAGCCAATTAGAAAGAAATCAGATTCTCTAGGATACCACAAACCAAGATTTGGAGTTCCTTTGAGATATCTAAAAATTCTCTTCACAGCAATTAAATGAGATTCCTTAGGATCACCTTGGAATCTAGCACATAAACAGGTAGAAAACATTATATCTGGCCTACTTGCAGTTAGATATAACAAAGAGCCTATCATGCCTCTATAACTAGTATTATCCACACTCTTCCCCTTAGGATCAGAGTCTAGTTTAGTGGCTGTTGCCATGGGTGTTTTTGCAACTGCACAGTCTTGAAAGTCAAACCTTCTTAAAAGATCTTTGATATACTTTGACTGATTAATGAAAATACCAGTCTCAGTCTGTTTGACCTGCAAGCCTAAGAAATAATTTAGTTCACCCATCATGCTCATCTGATACTTAGACTGCATAAGCTTGCTAAACTTAGCACATAACTTCTCATTAGTAGAACCAAAAATAATATCATCAACATAAACTTGAACTAAAAGCAATTCACCTTTTATCTTTCTAAAGAATAGAGTTTTGTCAATTGTACCTCTTGTGAAGCCATTTTCAAGAAGAAATTTAGACAAAGTCTCATACCATGCTCTTGGTGCCTGCTTTAGTCCATAGAGTGCCTTGTCAAGTTTGTAGACATGATTTGGAAACTTTGGATCAACAAATCCAGGTGGCTGTTCTACATATACTTCTTCATCAAGTTTGCCATTTAGAAAAGCACTCTTAACATCCATCTGGTATACCTTGAATTTTGAATGAGCTGCAAATGCAAGAAACATTCTGATTGCTTCCAATCTTGCTACAGGTGCAAAGGTCTCATCATAATCAATGCCTTCTTCCTGAGAATATCCCTTGGCCACCAGTCTTGCTTTGTTTCTTACAATCATACCAGATTCATCTAGCTTGTTTCTGAAAACCCATCTTGCACCAACAATAGATCTATCTTTAGGTCTTGGTACCAGTTTCCAAACTTTGTTTCTCTCAAACTCATTTAACTCCTCCTGCATTGCAATTACCCAATCAGGATCCTGTAAAGCTTCTTCAACCTTCTTAGGTTCATTCTTTGAGAGAAAGCAACTATACAAGCATTCATTTTGAATTGATCTTCTAGTTCGAACACCACTATTTGGATCACCAATTATCAAATCTTCAGTATGATCCTTTGTCCATTTTCTAACAGGTGGTAGATTAACTCTACTAGTCTCTCCCCCTAAGTTAGTGGTATCTTTTGTAGAAGAATTCTCTCTACCTTCAAAAACTCTCCTTTGATCAATAGAATCAGTAGATTCCATATTGCTGCTAGTTACTGATCTTTCCTCAGTAGACTCTGAAAGGTCAGTTCCTGATGGAGTAGACTCTGAAACGTCAATTCCTGATGGAATAGACTCTGAAACGTCAATTCCTGATGGAATAGACTCTGAAAGACTAGTCTGCTCCTGATGATCACTGTGTTCTCTCTGATTGATTTGCTCCCCCTCAACAGTAGCATTCCTTTGAGAAGCAATAAAAATTCCTTCTGGAGAACCTTCATCATCACTTGAGAGTATCTCAGAAATCTTCAGATTTTCAAATTCCAATTTGTCATGGCTTTCATCAGTTTGCAAAATTCCAAATTTCTTATCATCAAATGCAACATGAATTGATTCCATAACAATGTGAGTTCTGAGATTATAAACTTTGAAGGCCTTAGATGCTGAATATCCTAGAAAAATTGCTTCATCCGATTTGGCTTCAAATTTTCCAAGTTGTTCTGAATGAACTTTTAGGACATAGCATTTACATCCAAAGATGTGAAAATATTTCACACTTGGTTTCTTTCCTTTGATCATCTCATAGGGAGTCTTTCCATGACTATTTACCAAGGTACAGTTCTGAGTGAAACATGCAGTGTTAATAGCTTCTGCCCAAAAGTAGGTTGGAAGTTTTGCATCTGCAAGCATGGTTCTTGCTGCCTCTATGAGAGTCCTGTTCTTTCTTTCCACTACACCATTTTGTTGAGGTGTACCAGGTGCAGAAAACTGTTGAGTAATTCCATTGTCTGCACAAAACCCCTCCATTGTAGAATTCTTGAATTCTGTACCATTGTCACTCCTAAGTACTTTGACTTTGTACTCAGAGTCATTATGAATATTCTTGATGAGTTCAATGATTTGCTGAGGAGCTTCATCCTTCTTGTGTAGAAAGAACACCCATGTAAACCTTGTGAAATCATCCACCATAACTAGAGCATATCTTTTCTTGCTGATAGACATAATGTTTACTGGACCAAACAGATCAAGATGTAGCATGTGAAATGGTTCAGTAATTGAATTTTCAGTCTTGCTCTTGAAAGTGGTTCTTCTTTGCTTTCCAAACTGACATGCATCACAAAGTCCATCTTGCACAAAATTCGCCTGAGGTAGGCCTCTCACCAAATTGTATTTAACAAGTTGATTAAGCTTCTTGAAATTAAGATGTGAGAGCTTCTTGTGCCAATTCCAGCTTTCATCATTTGTTGCTTTGCTGTAGAGACATCTAACAATTCCTTTAGATGTATCACTTAAGCTGGCTTCATATATGTTACCATGCCTTTGACCAGTTAGAACAATGTCTCCATTCTGCATATTCAAGACTTTGCATCCTTCTCTGTCAAAGATTGATTTGTAACCTTTATCACCCAGTTGACTTATGCTTAAAAGAGTATGTTTCAAGCCTTCAACCAGTGCTACATTTTCTATGATGACATTCCCCAAAATAATTGAGCCATATCCCAGAGTTTCTCCTTTGTTGCCATCTCCAAAAGATATTACTGGGCCAGCTTTCCTCTCAAACTTTGTAAGCAGGGACTTCTTTCCAGTCATGTGTCCAGAGCATCCACTGTCCAAGATAATTGAATGCTTCTTTCCTGTGCCCTTATCAGAGGATGGAGAAGTTTTCTTTGGAGATCCAGGTTTGTCTGAACTATTGGCCATCAAAGCAATGTTTTCATAATCCAATTCATCTTCAGAGTCACTGGAATCAGCCCAATCCTTCTGTGTGACCATAAGTGCATTACCCTTTCCTGAATTCCTAGGCTTCTTACACTCACTAGCAAAGTGTCTAAGCTCGCTGCAGTTAAAGCACTTGATCTTGGCCTTATCAAGCTTGACAATTGTACTTTTGCTCTTGTCACTCTTCTTCTCCTCCTTCTTTTGAAAAGGTCCTTTGCTAAATTTTCTCCTGTTGAATCTGCCTTTCTTAAAGGCTTTAGCAAACATAGCAAAGAGTTCTTGCATCTCAGATTCAGAATCATTGTTGTCAGAGTCCATATCAGTAGTCTCTGACTCAGAACTTTCTTTGCTTTTCTTCTTCCTAGAATTCTTTACAGCAATCTCTTCATGCTGTTCTTCAGGAAGCTTCTTTACTTCAGATTGAGCAGTAAGTGCAATAGTCTTCATCTTTCCTTCACTCCTGCTCTTCTTCTGCTGCTTGTCAAGTTCATAAGCTCTCAATTTTCCATAGACTGCCTCTAATGAAATCTCATCCAGATCATTAGCTTCCTCAATCGCAGATATCTTCTCATTGTAGAAATCAGGCAAAGCTTTCATGAACTTTGTATTCATATCCTCCAAGTCATAATATTTACCATGCATGGCCATCTCATTGATGAGTTTTGTAAACCTATCAAAGGTATCAGTAAGTGACTCACCAGACTTGGATTCAAAGTACTCATACTGTTGTATAAGTAATGTCCTCATATTCTTCCTGACAGGCTTAGTTCCTTCACAGTGAACCTTAAGATTGTCCCATATATCCTTAGCAGTTTTACAAGAGAGAACATAATTAGTGAGAACAGAATCAAGACTATTGAATAATATGTTTCTCACTTTAGCATCTTTAAGAACACTCTCCTTGTCCTTATCTGACCATTCAGATTTTGGCTTCTCTGCTGTATGTTCTGGAACAACCTTACCATCAACAGTTGCTTGTCCAATGACCTTTGTTGGAACAAAAGGTCCATCTCTGATTCTGTCAAGATAATCAGGATCTGTTGCTTCCAGATGATGCAACATCTTTACTTCCCATAGAGTATATTCGTTTTTCTTGAGCATAGGAATCTTAGTATTCCCATCCTTGTAACCAGACATGATTGCAGATCTTTATGATTATTCGAAATCAACCTTCTCTGATACCAATTGTTAACTCGAATAACTTGTAGAAGGGGGGGTTGAATACAAGTTATATAATCCTGTCTGATTTTTACTTGATTATAAGAACAAGAATAAACGAATGAATCAAACTCTTGTTTGTATTAATAAGATCAAATACAAACTCTACCAAAGGTGTACAATACCTTTAGCAGCTGCTGACAATACAAATATCTCTCTGTTTGTTTCGAACTTCTCGAATACAAACCTTATACAGAGCTACGCACACGAACTCACAATTTCGTCTCACGCCTCACACTCTTTACAATGATATTGAGAGAGTATTTATAATGCTACCTATCAACTAATAATAGAAAGATATAATCTATACATGACAATGTTCTGCCTTCTAGTCGATAGTTTCCTTCAATAGAAAACTCTTTCCTTCATAATATCTTCTTGCTTGTTCTTCAAACAACGATCCTGTTTTATAGCACTTGCCAGTTTCTGTAGCATCCATAATGACATCATCAGTAACACGACTGATATCAGGATCTGCACACTGCATCAGTATCTGATCAACCATCAGTATTGGACACGTCATCAGGATTTGCTCTCTGTTCCTGACATGTAGTCTCCGATACACTGTTCATTCCTGATTAAACTATACAGATAACTGTTTTACACATAAAACCTATATACAGTGCTAAATCCTTTATAAGATCAGGATTACAAGAAGTATAATGTGTAAATTCTATTCTTAACATCACAACTTATGAATTATTCCTAACAATATCAGTTAATGATATTTAGTTAGAATTCTATTTACAAACTAATTGTGAGATGTATTGATTTAAGTGAAATTACTTAGAACTCTAAGTAATCATTGTCTTATCTTTTGAAATTCACTCATTCTACTATACAAGGTGTGAAAATTATCTAAGTAGAACTATGGATATTGTAATATCTAAAGTTACCATAGTTCAGTTACTTCGAATAATTTTTATGCTTATTTGAAAGCTTCTAATCACTTTGATAATGAATGTTGTATACAATGGATCAAGGTGTGTTGGACTTAGAATATCATTTCTAAGATTGCAGACAAGACAACTTTGGTAATTAAATATTATCTATAAAACCAAGGTTGTCTACCTACAAACAGTTGTTAGGAGTTAACAATTGTTGTTATCGAGGAGTTGCCTTGAAATCATAAATGTAAAATGTTAATGATGATAATTATCCAAGTGATAGTGGTGGAAACAATTTTAATATTGGAGATACCCATGTCACTGGAGAAGAATCATCAAGTCAAGCTGGCAATTACTCGGGGTAAGTAAACAAAGGATCAACTAGTCAAACACAACATCACAATGAAGAACAAGGCGATTCATCAAGATCTAACCTTCTCGCACAGTCTATTTGGAATAGAACTAATCATTGATGATCCAGATGTTGGAGTAAGAACTAGAAGGGCTTCTCAGAATCAAGATATAGAATCTAAGGAATCTGAGAAAGCAATTGTTGATCCTGAACAACAAGAAGTATGGAAGTTGGTGCCTAGGTCTAAGCACCAAGTAAATGGTATGACATTATTTCCAAATTCTTACTTGTTATCTTTCTAAAAAGGATTGTCATAGTCATTCTCTTGTTATACTCCATGTTTCTGTATTTTAGAATGATAAATTTTCTCTAAAAATAATTTTCTCTAATTCTCAAGTTAGAATTTTAGGAAAGTATTTTTGTTGAAAATTTCATTATTTTAAAGTAACTGCAATGTTCATAATATTTTACTAAATCAGATTTTCTCATTAAATAATTTTCTATTAGAAAGTTATTTTATTAGAAAATATATAGATTTATTAAGGTACTATAAATGTTTATGTAAATAGTTAATAGGTTATTCAATGTTTTGTAGTGTTTGTCCTTTTGTTATTAATGTTTGATTTCATAAAAGGGACTACATATGATTGTTTTTATAATTTTTATTCGATTTTATAATTTTAGTGTAAATTATTTTGCTATTTTATAGCTTGTTTTAATAATTAAATTTGCTTCATTGTTAGAATTGCTTCATGTAAATAATCTGGTACATATTCTGTTAATACTTGATTTTTAGAATAGTTATATTGGTCCTCATCTCGAACTTCGAGATAAAGTTCGAGATAGATCTTATCTCGAAAATTTTGAAGATAAAAACTAAGCACACTGGTAACTCGAACTCGAATCCTAAGTCGAACTTCGAGATAAAGTTCGAGATAGATCTTATCTCGAAAATTTTGAAGATAAAAACTAGACACACTGGTAACTCGAACTCGAATCCTAAGTCGAACTTCGAGTTGAAGTTCGAGATAGTCACTAACTCGAAAAACTAAGTCGAGTTTCGAGATGAAGTTCGAGATAGTCAGTTTCGAGATAAAGTTCGAGATAGTCAGTTTCGAGATGAAGTTCGAGATAGTCACTAACTCGAAAAACTAAGTCGAGTTTCGAGATGAAGTTTTCGAGATAAAGTTCGAGATAGTCAGTTTCGAGATGAAGTTCGAGATAGTCACTAACTCGAAAATCTAAGTCGAGTTTCGAGTTGAAGTTCGAGATAGTCACTAACTCACTAACTCGAAAATCTTCCCAGACTTAGAATTTTCAAAACTTCACTCTGAAAGCTCAAATCGATATCGGACCTAATATTTGTTGTTGTTGTAAATATTTTTGTAAATTAATTTCTTTTATTTCTAATTTTCTGTAAATATTATTAACACAGTTATTTTTTAATAATAAAAAAAATAAAAAAATAAAAAAAATAAAAAAAATCGTATTTTTCTTTTCTTTTTAGTTTTTATTTAATATTATTATTAAGTATATTATTTCTTATTTTTTTTTATATTATTTTTCATGTGTATATAAATAGTTTGTATAGTTTTTAAGTTTAGTCACTATACTTTCAAAACTTACAAACAGGTTCCTGTACTTGGTTCTTTTGTACTTCTTCTGTTTAACACACACATAACCTGCAGTTTTAATTCTAATTCTTTGTTGTGTTGTTGTTGTTGACAGATTTTATTATATAAGACCATTGTTGGTATCAAAATGGTATATGTCAATTCAATTGTTTAGGAACTAACGTTTGATTTTCAGGTTCTAGCAATTGGAAGACAAGACCTAACAAGTGGTAACAGTTGGTATCTAACATACAGGATCTAAAACATGATAAAATAGTTTTGTTTATATTGGTTTAAACATTAACATTCATTAATTTGATTAATATTTATTGTTAATTGGATTTTTGTTTATGTTTTTGTTTAGTAAAACCGGCTCAAGATCTATATCTTTCCTAACTCAAAATCTCTTTCTACAGCTGTGATTGCTTACATTGTAAATCTTTTGAAATCACAACTGTAAATCATTTCTCTTAAGATAAAATGCAATATTTTCTTAGAAAAATGTTCACTGATAAAAATGCATTCTATCTCTATTGCTTATATTCTGTGATGCAGGTTCATCTATAATTGGAGTTTCGTATTCTCATATTTTTAGTCATGAGGTTGTAAACCCAACAACTTTTATCCCAGACTACAGTCAAACTCAAACACATTCTATCTTACCCCCTAAATGGAAGTAACCTATCAGACTAGAGGTCACCAGGGAGTAACTGCACTTGATGCAGCAAATAAGGATGTGTGGGATATTCAGTTGGAGAGTCACTACCTTATACACTAACCAAAATATTTCATATGCACAAAGTGAGATTGCACACACTTAAGGATGAATTGACGGAAACCTGTAATCCAACCATTTTACGGTTAGGATTATAAGTTAAAGGTTCTTTAATGAACCAAGAGTCTTCACAGACCTCGAGAGAAGGTATTGATCTCAATGCAAAATTCAACAAGATCATTATCTAACTCCCCAGAGGGAACATCTCTGGATCCTGCGGGTAACGGATCCGACATAGGTGCGGATCGGCAACTTGTAAACTATGATTCAGATTTTACCTGATGAGTTTAACAAGGTGAAGTCTTCATAGACATTAGAAGGGAACCTTGATCTCAATGCTAAATTTATAGATCATTGTTTACCTTATCAGAATTCAAATCTGAAAACCCTAAAAAGGGAAAACTAGCAACTTGTAGATTATGACTCAGATTCGTCTGACGAGTCCAATGAGGATTTGGGATTTGCGAACTCCCATTGCACCACCACTGACCTCTCTTGAAGGGGCTAGGGTGATTTTTCCTTGCAGGTATACTAAAGGATGTTGGAGCTATGAGTGATATGAGTGATACACTAGTGAGCAAGAGTGTAAACACAGAGAGAAGTGAGACACTCAACACAATTGAGTGGAGAGAAGAGTGAAACACTTGTGAGGTACACTAAACACTATCACACACTCACAGTGAGGAAGAAAGTAAAACTTCCTTTCTAACAAAGAACTCTATAATTGGTACAACTACTTTGTCAACTAGTTGATTGGAGGATTCCTCAACTAAGGGGGAGAAGTAAAGGGGTACAAGAAAAAGGAGAGTAGGTTAGAAAGGGGGAGCATTTACAGACTGTGCTTAGGAGGATAAGCAAGTCAAGTTACTAAGGGGGAGATTTAGATGGAGAAGTAAAGGGACTTTCAGTTGTTGTGTTGAAAGTGGAGATATAAGGAGGAGTACATCACAATACTATTATATTAGTCTTTCAATGTACTATGTATAAAGGCTAAGTGGAGGAGTAGTAGATTTCCCAGAAATTATAGAAATGGTATTGATTCACCATTGTCTACATAGTAGGAACAGTTGTTTTTCTTAACTGAGAAAAGCTGTGTCAGAGAAGGGAAGTGATTGTAAATCAAGAACTGCTGATAATCACAAATGTAAGATGTGAAGGATTATCAGGCAGAAATTTGAAGAATCAGAAATGAAGATGAGTTATCTATTGAAGATCAGTTCAGTGCTAGAGGAACAATCATCTATCATTTCATCAACCGAGGATTCTGGAATTGTTAAATTCAAACCAGAGAAATTTTTTAATGTACTATTTGCTAAGCTCTTAAATGCTTAATCTTTTTCTTGTTTAAGTGAGTTAGTTGAGTTATCCTCTAGGTATTTGCTTGTTATTGTTTAACAAACAAATAGGGGGGGATTGAAAGGCATATGATGTAGCCTATTTGTATTTCGAGGATACAACTCAACTTAAACAAGAGTGTAATAGTAAATAGTATATAGACTGTCACAAGGAATCTCAGATTGTATTATCTGTCAGAAGAAAAAGATCAAGGTCAATCTACAGTCTTGAGGAATTACTACATTGAAAGAAGCTCAGTCATCTGATCAAGCCTCAGTGGAGTATTCGTTAAGAAGTGGATTCATTTAAAGTGACAGAGATTTCAAGGTGACAGAATCAGTACAGAAGAATTAAAAAGAGAGAGAGAAGAATAGAAAAGGAACCAGATTTTAAAGTCGAAAATAAAGAAAAGCCGTTGAAGTTAGTCGTTCATGAACCAGACCGTGCATCGAGCGTCAGCAGAAATTCGATGGTACTTCTTTATTACTTTCAGTGGTTCGAGAAAAAGAATTTGCGTTATCAATAGATTTATATTAATTCTTATTTAATTAACATATTTATGTAATTTATTTAATTAATAAATTAATTCATTCTGAATTAATTTATTTATTAAATTAATTATCATGTTAATTAACGTTGAATTAATGTATTAACCTAAGTTGATTTAATTAAGTAATTAATGAATTAATCATTATTTGTTTAAATGATTAATTGATTAAGTAATTAATTAAATTAAAACAAAAGAGTATTTGGGTTATGAATTTGCATGGGCTGAATCCAAAAGAACTGAACTGGGCTGGTTGAAAAGCCATTGGGCTCAAGGCCCAATTGAAGTGCAAGATATGTTGAAAGTGAGGTACTAAATTACATTTTTGTGTGTGAACACAAAAATCATTAAACTGTTTACATATATGAATGTTGTTGTCTGATCAAGCCACGTGAAGCCTGTCGGCTTGGGAACTCACACGCCTGCACCCTGCGTGTTTCGTACGCACCAGACAGAAAACAAAAAAAGGCCGCGTGTGTAACACTCTCCTTTCCTGCAACTGGATTTCGTATGGCAGCTGTTCAATTTGTTTACAAAAGAATTAAAGCAGTAGTCTACCGTGTTTATTTAATTCATTTACAGACTATCTTGATAGTCACACCGGTAGTCTGAATTTTAAGTTGATAGTCATACCGATAGTCTGCAAGAGTAATTGATAGTCTGTATTATTAAATGGATAGTCTACAAGCCATTTAATAGTCTATCAATGATAGTCACACCGGTAGTCTGCAGCTCAACTGGATAGTCTGCAGTGCATTTGATAGTCTCTGGATAGTCTAAACAAGTGCAAAAACAAAACAGAAGAGGCAGAAGAATATAAAGACAGGCGGCTCAACATATCAAAAAAAAAAAAAACACAACATTACATCTTTCAACAAAACACAGAAGCCTTCATCTTTCTCTCTCAATCAAGAACACACCGGAGATATTATTTAATTTTTGTAAAATCAAGTTCTCAATATTTGTAATATTCAATCCGCTAGAACTTGATTATTTGTATCTCTTGTACTACTAGCGAATTAAGTTTCCTAGTTCTTATCTTGATTTTTATTAACTAAATTAGAAAAGTTCATGTCGAATTTTCTAATTAGTTTTTATCAACTTGATAATTAATCTGTACTGAAATTGTAACACCCATCAAGTTAATATATTGTTATATTCAACTTGAAAATTGTTTCAATTTATTCCGCACAAATTTGTCTAAACTAAATTTTATTTAAAGGACAAATTTCGATAAATTGGTATAGATTGTATTCAACCCCCCCTTCTACAATCTTATCGGACCTAACAGATTGCCATTATGATAAATCAAACCAGTTACTTGTTAAATATTTACAGTGTTGGGTTGAACAACAAAATGCAGGGACCTTTACGTTTTGGCATTTATACTTTGACTAATATTGCACATAGTATTACTTTCTAGTTGTCACCACTTTTTCTAGAGTTTTCGCATGCTTTAGTCGAATTTCACGATATTATTACTTTACTAGCTAGTATTGGAAGAGAAAATGATCAAAATAATACAAAAACACATCCTAATTGTTCAAAATGATGATGTGCGTGAACACATTCTAAAATAACGATAGAGTCACGCATTGACGGTCTACGTAGGGGATACGCATATTGATCATGTGCATCTGGGGTAATGCAACTCTCAAATGCACAATGACGTCATATGACGTCATTTCTTCACAAATTGAATCGGAGCTCAGGCGATCAAAAATTCGCCTCAAAATCGCCCCCTCCTGTTCTTCACATTCCGGCCACCTCCACAAAATTTGAGGATATCAAAATGATCCCCAGACCTGTATCTTCGTCCTTCCATATTCAGTTGTTGAGTTCTGGCCCTGCAGGGGCGCGTACGAACAGATCTGGAAAATCGATCGGAAAAGGACCTCGATTTGGGGCTTTTCAATTCGGCAAAAAAAAAATAAAAAACGACGATTATAGACTTGTAGAGGAGGAGAATACGAGCAATTTGATATGTAGAATGATAATTCTCGATGTCTGTACCGAACGAACGAATCGATTAAAGATTTAGTCAAAAAACTTCATCGGTGGCTCGGAGAAGACGATGAACAGTTGTCTGGCATACGCATGTGCAACTTGCGTATATTGAACCACGCATATACAACATGCGTAACCAATACACTATTCACAAAGCACAGAATTGAATTTAACAAAACCCACGTCGTGTGTAAATGCGTGTTCGCCCACGCCGTGTGTATATGCGTGGTCAGTTTGGTATTTTGGAATGCACTCCCGAAATTCAGTATTTTGGGCAACAAACTTTATAATTCTGTTATTCAGGGCTTTCACCCGCATTGGAAGAATGGAAGGGGTGAATAGAAATTAAAATATTAATATTAATAAATTATTAAAAATAAATATAATTAATATATATTATTAAATATGTATATACAGAAAATTGAATGATAAAATAATATAATAAATAAATATTATTTAATTATTTAATTATAGAGAATTAAAATGGGTGATAATTAAAAAATTAAAATAAATAGATAAACATTATTTTGATTATGTAATTATAAGAAATCGAAAACATAATAAAATAAAAAATAAAAATAAATCAATAAAAATTTTGTATAATTTTATATTTGAAAAGAATTGAATCATATTAATCGATAACCAAATTAAATTTGGTAATTGGTACTACATAGTTTTTCACGTTAATAAATAGTATAGATTGTTTTCCAATCTTATCAAGATATTACATGCAAAAGTTTTTTTTAAAAAAAAAAGCGAAAATGGTGCTTCTATTTATTTAACCAAAAAAAAAACGGTGTTTCCAGGGAGAACTTAGGTCTAAGATAATAAAAATCCAAACTATTGCAGAGAAACATAGAAGATCAGGCTGTATCATGTATGCAATCCATGCTATCTCCACGCAGTGACCCCGTAGATTTTTTCAAGAAAAACTGCATGCATGGTCTCTCTGATCACCGTTAAAATCCAATCCTAACGTAAGTCCTTATTTATCTTTTCATATGAATTTTTCAAGATTCTAGAAACCACCAAAAGCTTATGATTACTCATTCTATAAGAAAATAGAACTAGGTAGATCATGTCATTGCCATTGAAAAAAGGAACCTCTGTTGTTGATCTTTACCATATTAACCGTGATCTTTTAAAAAAACCCACATCCAAGAAGCCATCAAAGAGCCACAATTCGTCTGGGGCATCTAAGGATTCGAAGAAATTGGAGGATCCTGAAACATGTTCCAAGAAATTTGCGAAATGGGAAAGAAGAAATCTTTTTGTGGCTGTTTTGAAGATTTTGTTTGTTGTTGTTGTGGCGTTCATGACTAAGAGAATGGTACTCGGTGCCACTGTATCTGCATTTTGTTTGTTTTTTCTTGAGTATGTGCTTAAGTTTCTGTATCGGTTATTGAGACGTTTATTAATTTCTCACACGAAGAAAACAAAAGTTAGTTTTACTCGAACAGAATGGGATAATTCTGAAGGAGGTTCTGTTTCGGGTTGTTCTACCTTGACTGTTTCTAGTGAAGAAGTGCATGATCTACCAGCTGACTCTGATTCCGATATCTGCTTTTCTGATTTGACAAATTTGGATAGTGGTAAGAAATCAGAAATTGACGATAGAGGCTCCGGAAAAGGAAGTTTAGACAGTGATCAAGATTCTAATGGTGAAGGTGTGAGTGTTAAGAGCAAGGGTTCTCGAAGGGAAAAGGTGAGATCCAAAATGAAGAAACTTGTTCCGAAGAAAATAAGGAAGTCAATCAAGAAAAGATCTGGCTTTAAACGTGAAGGAACTGACTTATTGGAGGACGATAATTGCGAGTCAAAGGAATATGATACTGAACTTGACGCTTCAGATGAGGCTGAAGACAAATTTGTCAAAGCAAATGTTGAAAGACCTGCAGAATTAAGAAGGTTAATCTCAAAATATTGGTTTTTTTGTTTCATTGCCCTTGCAGGGCTGTCTCAAGGTCGGAGTCTGGCTGTTGTGTATACGTTGTTTTGGTGTTTGATTGTCAAATTAGTGGAATACATTATAAATCGTAGTAAGCTTCATTAAGGAATTGTTTAGCAATAATATATATGGTTAGATTTTTTGTGCTTGATGTTTATGAAGTCATTTCTTTTATCTAAACCTATTCATGCCATGGTTTCCCAAAGCTTTGTTTTCTAGTAAATTTAAGTGATTAGGAATGGAATCAGGTTAAGAGCTTGTGCTATGAAGTGTTTAATTAACAATACTGTTTCTTTCGCTCTAGATGTTTCACTAGCTCATTCAATTGTGTATGCAAATCTTCACTCCCATGAATATGATCCTCCTTTCTTACATTCATTTCAACATTAGTAATCTTAACTTGATCAGAAATATTGTTTGATGTTTTATGATTGAAGCATTCTATGTGTGGAATACAAGTGAATTGCTATTAGTTTCTCTTAAATCTTACTCTTAGCTGGAATAATACGACCCTGCATTTGCTCATATCTCCTATACCTGGGATCCTGATGATTTATTATAGAGTAAAATTCAGGATGGTGGCCAAGTTTTACCCCAATTTTCAAAATGTTGGCCGTGTTATCAGATTTTCAAAAGGATGGCTGATGTTTTCCTCCGCATTTCAAAACAGTGGTCAGTCTTTCAATTTCTCAAATTAGTGGCCAACATTTCACTCCGCGTTTTATAAAAGTGGCTATTTTAGTCTACTATTGGCCACTTTTTTGAAAGGCGGAATGAAAGATTGACAACTAATTTGAGAAATTGAAAGACTGGCCACTGTTTTGAAAGACAAAGTGAAAGGTTGGCCACTAATTTGAGAAACTGAAAGACTGGCCAACATTTTGAAAATTGGGGTAAAACTTGGCCACCATCCTGAATTTTACTCTTTATTATAACTAACCCAGTAGCGACTCACACATTACTTCTTCCACGATCGTAAGTCCTCTTTTGTTGGCACATATTATTATGTTTCTTTTTTCGTCAAGATCCCTGCAACTATATAGAGAATTATTACCCACTATTGGTTCGACAGTCTCCAGTTGACAAGCTACATATAAGTAATTAAGTTATTATACAATCCCTTCTTGATGTCCTTCTCTTCTAATACTTGGACCATGTTCTTTCCTTTGTTGGAATGTCATAGCTGGTGGACCTGCATTATGCTGAAGGTTTTAAGTTTGTGCTCTTTCTTGCTATCTTCTGTTCTGTCCTCTGAAGAGACTCATTTTGCCTTGTGGCCTGTTTTTTGGTGCAAATCTTTTTATTCCCTTCCTGATGTTGGCGCATGTAACTCATTCGTGTTATGCATGTATTTTGTCCTACTTTTGGGCTATGGCTGAGTGTGGAAGTCGTGCTGGAATGTAGTGTGGCACATACACCATGGGTCTACCTAATTGTCTTCTTCACCCTTTCCACGCACTCATGACTATTATGGTCCTGTTATGAGCCACCAAACTTTATGCTGACTTTGGAGGATCTGAGCACCCTGACTTTGTAGGGGCGGAGCACCCTTTGTTAAATATATATGAGTATAAGATCCTTGAAAGGCCCTTCCCCAACACCTTAAGGTTTTGGGTGAAATGGTTTCCAACACCCTTAAAACAACTCAAGAATTAAACGACAATAATTAGAAAGCAGACCAGCTGAACTGAAACCAAACTGAAGATATGGTGTCCTCGGGATTTTGAGATAAAGAAAGAGAAGTTTTGGAAACTGTAAAAGTAGATTTTTTTTTTTTTTTTTTTTGTGAGAAGCTGCAAAAACGAATGAAATGCAAAATACAATGCACATATGAACATCTATTATTTGTACCAAAAAAAAGAGAGGATAAAGTAAAAAGAAGTTGATGTGCATGTGCTGTGTGACCCCTTGAACATCCTGTGTTGTGTGACCAACACTCCTACTAATGTGTTCAGTGGCCTATTGAAAATCTTGAAAGCACTAGTAACATAGAAAGGATCTCCCTAACCCTTCCTCCAACTCCCCAACCGCGCTGACTAACTCGGTATCTCTACAAACTTCTATCAGAACTCATGTGCTCGGGGACGTTTACGATGGCCGTATGAGAACAACAGAAAAAGTCATAATCATTGTAAATGCATACATTGCATATTCTGCAAATTCATTGGCCTTATGGCGAGAACTAAGAAGGCACCACAATTCAAAGACATACTAATAAAACGGCAACTCTGATGCTGAACAACAGCACAAAATGGCCACTTAGACTGAAAAGAATCAATACACTTCATTTTGCAACTCATTCTAATTAACTTTTGAGTAACGTTTATGTGCAGAATGCAGGACGAAGTCCTCAACAATTTTTTTCAGGTATGTTTGTGCTCCAGCAAATGTAAACAGGCACAACACCAAACCATCAGATTACAGTGATTTAGTTGGGAAATAAACAGTTGAGGTGCAAACTGGATGTATGCAGTTTTAATGCTTAAATTATGAAAAAAGGGGTGCATGCAGAAGTCACTACAGATCGGAAGGATTAGACGCAGTCTTAATTCATTTTGCTATAAAAACTTGCAATGGAATGAGTATTTTGAAAATTGCAGTGATGAAGTATATATATTTGTCAAGACTGATTCTACTATGTTGTGTTTGGTTGTGGTGAATGGAATGAAATGAACGAAATTAAAGGAAGGTAGTGGAGATTGGAGAAAATGATTTGGAAAAAAATGGGGTTACGCAAATTTGTTATGATTAGAATTGTGAAGAAAATGGATGGGGTAAGGATTCCATCTCAAATTGGGGTGCTTGAATTGTAGTTAAGATTGTTATGAATGGAATGAATGAAGGATCCCGGTCCTTGACAATCGTTTGTCAGGGGCCGGTTATTTAACAATCGGTTCCACAACCGTTGGATTAAGGATCCAACGGTTGAGATTTTAAAAAAAAAAAATTACGTTTTTCGGAAATTTTCCGCGGATCGGTCCGCGGATAGGAAACTTTTTTTGTAATCCAGGAAGCCGTTGGATCATTAATCCAACAGTTTAAAAACTAATTGTTAGTTAACCGGTCCCTGACAATACCAGCTGCCATGAATGAAAATGTTCAATATTTATTCATTTTATACTTCAAATCTCATTCCATTCCATTCATTTCAACCAAAGAAGTTTGTGACTTCAGATATAAACTTAATGTAATACAATTTGAATGATAAAAAATGATTCCTACTAAAGAGATTTAACTACTTCTAAAGTAAGAGTTGACAATCGAGTACTAGATGGCATTGCAGAACATTTTACTCTACAATTTTATGTTTATAATGACATGTATCTGTAGTTTGTGGTCAAGTATGTAATAAAGAGATATGCCTTTCATTTCTTTTTGTAGGCGACAACAATAAAGCTCGCCACTGTGACTAAATAAATAACATATACTATGAAAGTAGAAGTTGTTATTAGTCAAGTTCACATCAACTATGAACAATAAAATCCATAAGAAGAATTACAGGAAAAAAATAAACAGATAACAAGAAGAGGAGAAAACAGGACAGGACGTACGCATACTAATATTTGCATGAAAAGGAATGCAGAAGCAAACAAGCAATCTGTTGAATCAAACGTCATCCGTTTATATTCAACCTGTAGTTCGGTTGTATATATCTTTTGTGTTTGCCTTGAATAGACTCAGACTCCAAACAAATAAGAACAAGCGAATTAGCCAGAACTGGTCAGCGATTCGAATTTTCTATGCATTCAACCTGGTTTGTCAATACGAAATAACAAAGAAGCTAGGTAGTGATGTTTTTCGAAGTCATTATCACTTGTAAAACTACCTTTCTACTAGGAAGATTAGCTAATCAAAAGATCTATCATATTTACTTGATGTTGCATCTCAAAAAAAGACAATCAGTTGGCAACATAAAAGCAGGCCTGATGCTTATTCTATAATGGCTTGTCATAGCTAAATTTTGACAGCAAAATGTGAATTTTGGTCCTAAAATATAACTTCTACTTCAACGCTTAATTCTAACATAGAACCAACTTGCTTTAAATAGACTTATTTTTGAACTGGTGATGTGTCAGGATAAATTTAGCTAGAATTGGCGCTATAGCTAAGATATAGAAATTGATTTACAGAATAATGCGTCAATCCATTAAGGCATTAGAGTGTAGCTGTGCATTAGTTTGATTGTATTGTAAATTTGGTTGTATTTGTTAGCTATAGCACCAAGTTTAGCTGTTTACTGCACTTGCTCTCATGAGCAAGTTCCTGATATGATGATTCTTTTCTCTGTTGGATCGTAGAAAGAAATTCAAGACATAACTCATACAGTTCAGTAAATATATGCAGATTATTATGTAAACAAATTTTATTATCAATAAACGAATATAAAGAACAACTAGACTTATACTAGCAAACTACATATCTGTCAATGAATAATTAGAATTGGGATTTGAAAGCATTTATGGTCCTAACATCCGCCTGGAATGCCTTCTCTAGTATATCATCACGAATGGGCGGATTTGATCCGAAAACAGCATTGGCAACTGTGATCACCCCAGGATTTGCAGCACTTAAAAAAGCAAGTACAGTAGTATTTCCATTTGCAACATTTTGTTGGAAGTGAGCAAGCCCCATAGGAAAGACAAACACATCACCCTCTCCAAGAACCTTCGTTATAAGCCTGTTTTCAGGATTTCCAGTGACGAATCCAACACGAAGGCGTCCCTTTAAGACTGTTAATATCTCAGTGGCACGAGGGTGTATGTGAGGAGGGACTACACCATTCTGTGCATAGTTGACGCGTACATTTGACAGACCAAGTGTGTTTAGTCCAGGCAATTCAGCTACAGTGATTCTATTAACACAAGTGCCAAGAGAATTTGATGTGCTGCAATCCAGATGCAGCCCACCTACTGAGAAGTGCTCTGCTTTAACAAGTTTAGGGTCCAAGCAAGCATATCCATTGACTCTTGGTGCTGCAATAGTTCAAACCACAAATCAGAACATGTATTGTACACAAAAATAAATCCTCTTACCAAAAAACTAGAGATATGGACGGAACCTGAGCTGCTGAAGTCTGCGACGCAAAAATCTTGCAAGGGATTGGACAAATTAGCGGTTGCAACGGTGCACGTAATAGCTATAAAAAGAAGAAACAGAGTGAGGCTTTTCATATTAAACATGTCCAAGTTGTTTTACGAAGGATGCAGTAAGATAGCAAGTTAATTAATATTTCCAAAACTCTACTAGTTTCTGAACTACTTATAGCTAGCTAAAAGGTAAAAGCTGGTGATGAATACACGTTAAAGAACAAGCCTTCTTGGTTTTGTACTGACAAGGTCAGCATATATTATATGTGTTATAACGGAAGCAAAAAATATTATATGCAGAAGAGAAATAAGTTTATAGATTTGAGAGGATAAATAGATTACAGAGGTTTTTTCAGATGTTCAGATGATTTCAAATGCTTACATGCATTTCTTATTTATAGACAAAATCTAAGAGGTTAGGTGTGGTAGGTGGGTTAGGTGTGGTAGGTGGTGGTAGGTGGTGTCGCTGGAGAACAGTAGTAAGGCATTCTAACAAATCTCCACCTTGACTTGAATACTCACAAATAACAGATAACAGATGTACCGAACACATCATAATAATGCTAGATGTACCAGATAACAGATCTCCACCTTGACTTGAATCCTCTCACAAAAACAGATAACAGATGTACCAGATGCATCATAATAATGCCAGATGTACCAAATAACAGATCTCCACCTTGACTTGAATCCTCTCACAAAAAACAGATAACAGATGTACCAGATGCATCATAATAAGGCCAGATGTACCAGATAAAACTCTTCACCTTGACTTGAATCCTCTCACAAATAACAGATAACAGATGTACCAAACGCATCATAATAATGCCAGATGTACCAGATAAAACTCTTCTGCCTCAGATTTTGCCCTCAAAAGGGCAGTCAACAACTTCGAACATTTAACAAGTCCAAACAATGTTGAAACTTGCTATGTGGAACCGACTTGGTGAGCATATCAGCAGTACCCATTTTTCTTCAGCAGACTTAGGTGCAAAAACGACGGACAGACGTGCATTTGAAGCACTAGGAGTATCTATGGGCTTTCCTGTAGACATGCCAAACCTTGATAAAATCTTCTGAATGTATCCCTTCTGTGACAAGAAGAGCTTTCTTTTGCTTCTATCCCTATAAATCTCCATTCCCAGAATTTTCCGAGCCGCACCCAAATCTTTCATTTCAACAAACCATTTTGTAGATTCAGTACATGTCACCGCTTCTTTGTAAGTGGATGGCTCATCAGAGCTAGGATCCACTTCTTCAGCTACCTGTAGTGCATATGCCACCATATCTTGAAAACCATATTTCTTTGGAGGCACTCCATACTTAGCTCTCCTCGATCGATCAAGAGCCAAACTGTGCTGATTCGCTACTGGTACTGATGATTCTGATCCTGACTGTGGTTGTTGAACTTCTTGTTGTGGTTCACTATCATCTTGAGTGACTTCCTGCTCCACTTGTTTCTCAACACCACCACTTTCTGAAACAATCGTAGATCCACGATTTATCAGATAACCTGATGTACTAACTGCTTCCGCTAAGAATCTTCTAGTTAGTCCAGCATTAGAGAGCATGCAACTAGCTCTCTCCAGAAGTGTCTGATTCATACGCTCTGCTACACCATTCTGCTGTGGTGTATCCCTGACTGTATGATGCCTAGAAATCCCTTCTCTCTCCAGAAGTGTCTGATTCATATGCTCTGCTACACCATTCTGCTGCGGTGTATCCCTGACTGTATGATGCCTAGAAATCCCTTCTCTCTCCAGAAGTGTCTGATTCATACGCTCTGCTACATCATTCTGCTGCGGTGTATCCCTGAATGTATGATGCCTAGAAATCCCTTCATTCTTACAGAACTCATCAAACTCAGATGAGCAAAATTCCAGACCATTATCAGTTCGCAGCCTCTTAATTTTTTCCGAGGACGCGACAACAACAGAACCTGATAACGTATCAGTTCGTAGCCTCTTAATCTTCTCCGAGGACGCGACAGCAACAGAACCTGTTAACGTAAATCCTTGAAGAAGATACAAGGTACCACATTTAACACCTTTCAAAACCATGTTAGAGCCCTTGTAGACATGTAGAACTCCACCTTCACCTTGAAAACTGAAACCCTTGCTGTCTAACATACTCAATGATATCAGATTCTTTGTCATAAGTGGAACATGCCTAACATCATTCAATGTGCATAATTTACCATCATGTGTCCGAATTTTAATCGAGCCTATTCCAACCGTCTCACAAGCAAAACTGTTAGCCATAGAAATCTTGCCACCGTCTACTTGCTCGTAGGTTGTAAACCACTCCCTGCGCGGACATATATGATAAGACGCTCCAAAATCAAGAATCCACACATCAGAGTGATGTGTGTCCTTGACAGCAACTAGAGCAATATCTTCTTCAGGATTAGCATCAGCTACAACAATAGTATCAGTCAATTTATCCTGTTGCTTCTTTTTCTTGGGACAGTCAGATTTCCAGTGTCCCTTCTCTTTACAGTAATTACAGATATCATTAGGTTTTGGACCCTTAGGAACTGATTTCTTCCCCGACTTTCCATGTCCATTACTCCCGCTAGCTACCAACCCAGCAGCATGATTATCTGCACCTGTACCAGCCGCCTTATGGCGCAGCTCTCTAGAATGAAGAGCAGATCTAACCTCCTCTAGAGAAATAGTATCTTTACCAACAATAAACGATTGCACAAAGTTCTCGTACGATAATGGTAAAGAAACTAACAGAATCAAAGCAGCATCCTCATCTTTAACATCAATATTACGTAATTCTAATAAAATTGTGTTTAATTGATCTAAGTGATCTCGAAGAGGCATGCCTTCCTGCATTCGCAGACTGAAGAGACGTTGCTTCAGCAACAACTTGTTTGTTAAAGACTTCGTCATATAGAGACTTTCAAGCTTCAACCACAGACCAGACGCGGTATCCTCCTCCGCGATTTCAGTAATAATATCATCTGCAAGACACAACAGAATTGTTGAATGTGCCTTATCTTCCAGAATGGCCATCTCAGCGCTTCCAGAAGCAGTCGTTTTTGTGTTCAACGGTGCCCAGAGCCCCTGTTGCTTTAACAAGGCACGCATCTTGATTTGCCACAGACTGAAACTATTTCTCCCAGTAAATTTGTCGACCTTAACGTTAAGACCACCAGACATCTTTCTCCCAGAACCGTATCTGTGAACAGTGCCGTATGAACAGTGTCGTCTTCTCCGGCGATAAACAGTGTCGTCTTCTCCGGCGATGAACAGTAACTCCGCCTGAACAGTGTCGTCTTCTCCGGCGAGCTTGAAAAAATTCCGGCAAAAATTTTCGCAAAAAACACAGCAGCTTCAACCAAAAGCTCTGATACCAATTTGTTATAACGGAAGCAAGAAAGATTATATGCAGAAGAGAAATGTAATATACGTGATTTTAATAATAATAATAATAATAATAATAATAATAATAATAATAATAATAGGAAAAAGAGTTACGGTTTTATTAAAATTCTCAAATCCTAATTATAGTAGGGGAGTGGTAGGTTATAAATAATTTAGTTGTGTTGTATTTATAAACACGCTATCAAAACCTAGAAGCCGCATAGAGAGAAGCAGGGATCGAAAAGCAGAGTCGCAGTCTAGCAGCACGGTCTAGTTAAATACAAGTAAGATGATTTCTTTTACCTAGTATTATAATCTTTCAACCATTAAATATTAAGTTATTGTTTTAATGGATTCGTGCTATCATGTTACACACCACACACAATAGCACATGTACTAGTACTTGGTTTATAATATTTAATTTAATGTTTAGGGGATTGTACTAGGCAGTAGGCACACATGAGTAGTCTTGTTAATGAATTTTTAGATGTTTGTAGATGTATATTGTCCCTGTAGGTTAACTTGCCACTGTATTCATAATCAAGCTTATTTAATTAGGTAATTTAATATGTAAACATTGTCTATGTGTAGAATCAAAATAATGATTTTGTTTATTAAACCGAATATCTTTTGTTTAGTCACTAATTAAGTCCTGGTATTGATTTAATATTAAGATAATCACCAGGAGCAAGTTGCAATGGCTAGTTCATGTATGTACATATTAACACGAGTTGTAGCTTGTTAATCTTTTAATAAAAAAAAAATGTATTTAATGATTAAATATAAAAGAATGCATTTTAATTATAAATTATATTTTGTAATTAGATCGGGAGCGGGAAAATTAGCAAATTGTTAGTGAATTTCATAAGTATTTGAGATCGTTATTTTCGAGGTACGGATTCTCTCTCCTTTTTATTCAGCGCTACTCCTCTTAGGATTAGTAATATTTAATCTGTTTTGTGCTCACATCTACTCACTTGGTTTTGATTGTTCTGATTTAAAAAAAAAATGTTTTGACTCGTTGACTTTTGAAAGTGATTTTATATCTGTTTTGAAAATATTTAAATATCTGTTTCTGCGACTTTCTGAAATTTTGCAAGTTATATATTTGTTTGAAATGTTCAAATATTTGTTTATTGTGATTTTAAAGATTTTGCGAAATATTTTATTTGAACCCTTAGTGATATAGGGTATACCGAGTTAACCAGCTGTAGGGGTACTACAGCCATGTCATTGCGGCACCAGTGACATGACACTTCCGTGGCAGTGTGATTGGTCATGGCGTATCCTTTTGATAGCTCAGGTGGCGAGCTTTTGCGCATTTTGATATTTGTTTCAGGATACGTGGGTGCACCCAGAGTTTGATTTGATTTGGCGGTGACGCTGTATATGCCGTACACGTTATCCGATTTGTTGCACACATTAGGTACCCTATGATGTGTGTATCTGTATCTGTTCTGATCTCGGTATGAAATATCCTAACTCCTCGTTGCTTCAGCCATACTTAATTTGAATTAAATGTTTTATTATAAACTGTTAAATATAGATAACTGTTTTTCTGTTTTATAAACTGTACTCCAAATCCGTACTGGGCGTTTGGCTCATGCCGTATTCTTTTTCTGGCAGGTGCTTAGGGGGATCTGGGATTGTGTGATGGAGAGCTACCCTTATTCCATTGATTATGACTTGTGGAATTCTAGCATTATTTAGACTTAATCATTTATTTAGAGATTATTTTAGTGCTCTGTTGCAGGTTATGGATTTTAAGTAATATCTCCTCCCATTTTAGGAAGGGGGTGTTACAAAGATGGTATCAGAGCTTAGATTCTTTCCGGTAGAAAACCTATTTAGGTTGACCTGTGAGGTTGGGTAGACGTTAGGATGGGTTCAATGTTTTAAAAATTCTTTCAGTTGTTCATTTGAGAACTATTCTACTTTCATGATATTTTACAACTACTTCGGCTCATCTTTTTGTAGTGAACTTTATTCAAATATGTTTATACATGGATTTTTTTTTATAGGAGTGATTTTTTTTTATTATTTATTTATTTTATTATTCAATTATGATTCTACTCGGTCTATAATTTCTTTGTCATCAATTCAATACCTTTTAGTTTTATCCTTGTTAGTGAGTCGATTTTTAAAAGTCCTAACATGAATGCTATTAGTTTTAAGTATTGAGAATGTTAGATGAATGTAAGATTATGTTGCTTTTAAGGATGATGCACGATTTATCGAACGTCCTAAGTGTAATTTGATTGAATATAATTGGTGTAACAATTGATTTATAAGAAAATCAAATGATCTTTGAAGATGCGAATATATAAGAATTTGTCTGATAAGAGTTTTAGTTCGAGGAGTCATGAAAATCTTGTTAGTTCGCCAAAGATAAAAGTTTTAACTTTAATTTTATGATATGATGGGAGGCCATCTCTAGGCTTGATCTGTTAGTGATCTTTGTATGTATGTAGTTTTAAGCCTTCTAATTTAAAATTTGTAATATTATGTTCATGGAGTTTGTTATATATATGAAAATAAATTATTTATGTTCATGGAGTTTGTTATATATATGAAAATCAATTATTTCTTGAGTACTAACTATATCTTCTTCTTTATTTTTGTATATTATTTTAAACTTTGAATAACATTTCTGATTGTTTTGTTTTTACTCTTACATTTTGAATTATACAATAGAAAAAAAATCTATTATGTTATTTTTTGTTTGCTTATTCGAATCAAATAAACTTTAAGTATTCTAGAATACAAATCCATAGTATTATTTTTTTTATTTATCTGTTTATAACATGTGTTTTTGAATTTGCTTAGTTTTTTTCCCATACTCGTATATGTTTTGGTAGTTCACTTGTAAAATTATAGTATATTCACATTGTTTTGATGTTGATAGGCTCCATTTCTTTTTATTAATAGAATTTTTTTTATTTTATTCAAATTATGCCTAAAACACTCATTCCAAAATTTCATAATTTAATTATTTTATTTTGGGGACGCTCAAAATAAATAATTAAATGAAATGGTATTATTAATTTTAGGGACGCCTGAAATTAATAATTCTGTAAAGGAATGTAAGTGTTAATTATTCTAATTTTTTTTTAAAAAAAGTATCAAGCTATTTGGAATTATCTGTATTCTATGTAATCTAACGGTCGTCATTTTACATCCTAAATGGGTTTTAAAAACATAAACCTATGTTTAAGTTTTAATTTTTTTTCCTTTCCTAGTATCAAGAATTATTCAAAGACCAATAATTTTAGTTTAATATGCCATAACAATCGAATCTTTTTTTTACGATGCAATTGGACAATGATTTTTCTTTAATATTCTAATTGTATGTATCTTATAAACTGTTGAAGTGTTCTAATTTAACAAGTTCAGTAGGATTTGAATGGGATTAAGTTATTTATTATAATATATGTTGTGTGTAAGTTATTTAATATTCAATGTGTGCTTTAGGATATAATTTTGTTTGGAACTACTAATTTTTGTTTTTCCTTTGTTTCATATTAGATACTTGTGCATGTGATCCATATAATTTACTCGTGCTGACTGTTTTAAGTTTTGTTTAATGTTATTTATATTTTATTTACAATATATGATAATTTAATTTATTTGAGTTGGATATATTTTTTTTATGATCGTGTCTCAAATCTGGACACAAGGATAGTGAACATGTAGAGACACATATGTTGTTAATTTTGATAATTAAAATAAATTAATATCACTAGTGAACCTTAAATTAAGAGTTGTATTATGTATTTTAGCCGCACTAGCCACTAGGAGAGAACCAGAAGACGAGATAAAAAAAAAGACTGAGCATGTGAGGGAGAGTGGAGAAAGAACAAAAAGGACCATAGATATTCTATAATTTTAATCAAGTACAAAAAAAAAGTTAAATATCTCGTAATTATGTGCTATGCTTAATTAATGCATTTAATTAATTATTTTCTAGCTTATTGTCTATTAGTGTTTATGCATGCTTATTAAGTTGATGGTTCTGTATTTTTACAATAAGTCAAGTTATTTGATATATCATAGTGTCATACGAATATATATATGATTGACGTGTGCAACGTGCATTGATTAATTTAAGTCGTGTGAGACTAGATTGTTATTTGTTGTGTGAGGTTGTTTAATAAAATTATTTGATCATAACTAGATGTCAAATTTCTAATACTAAAGATGTTAATTTAAGTAATTTGTTAATTGTTTATAGTTAATATTAAGGCATGCTTAGATTTATGTATAAGAGTACTCAATCGAAGTTTACTTTTACTAGTCAAAATGTGAGTATTATTTGTTCTACCACTAAGTGCTTTTATAAATTATTTGAACACAACATTCACTATTTGTGGTATATAGACACTAAGTTACAACCCAATTTATTAATTACTTACAAGGAATTTAAAAGATTTTATTATTTAAACTCTATTCCTTATTTTGATATCTGTTTACATGTATGTGTGTGGATGGTTGGGACCTATTTGAAATATATATTTATTTATTTATATTGTTATATTGTTATTAGGTTGTATATTATGTAAGGTTACTTTATTACGCTAATCTTATTAGTGTCATTAATTGTACTTAAAGAAGCGTTAATTAACTATTTAATATAATATAAGCAGTAATTAATGATGTGTTGTACGCAATGGTTTCAAGACAGTTATAAAAAAAATGTGACTACTTAATAAGCAAATTGATATGTATTAATTTTTTTTTTTCCCATTATGTGTGTACCAATTGTCGTGTTCAATTTGGATGTGCATTTTAACATGTATTTTAAGGTTACTAGTAGCAAAGAATTAGAAGATTTAATAATTCATAAAATTATTTATACTAACTGTATTTATATGCGATAGTAGTTTTGCATGTAAGAATTAGGGAGCGAATGAAATTGCTTATAGATTAAAATCACAACTAAAATTATCACAAATGCATGATTATTCTGTTTTGATTATATAGAATTGCAATTGTCATTCTTGTTTATTAGAAATTTTTCAACGCTCGCCAGACATTTTATAAATTAATTTGTGAGAAGAAGTCGAAATTATCTTAGTTTGAAAAGAGCGAGTTATTAGAAAGGAAATCATTCTTTTTGTCACAGTTTTGTGGAAAATCATTGCGAGAGAGAGGCTACTTGGGAACTGGAGGAATCTAATGGTGAGAGATATCCGCATTTATTTGAATCAAGTATGAGTTTTGGTTTCGTTTGATTCCGGGGACGGAATCCTTTTTTTAAGGGGGTATATATGTAATATACGTGATTTTAATAATAATAATAATAATAAAAATAATAATAATAATAATAATAATAGGAAAAAGAGTTACGGTTTTATTAAAATTCTCAAATCCTAATTATAGTAGGGGAGTGGTAGGTTATAAATAATTTAGTTGTGTTGTATTTATAAACACGCTATCAAAACCTAGAAGCCGCATAGAGAGAAGCAGGGATCGAAAAGCAGAGTCGCAGTCTAGCAACACGGTCTAGTTAAATACAAGTAAGATGATTTCTTTTACCTAGTATTATAATCTTTCAACCATTAAATATTAAGTTATTGTTTTAATGGATTCGTGCTATCATGTTACACACCACACACAATAGCACATGTACTAGTACTTGGTTTATAATATTTAATTTAATGTTTAGGGGATTGTACTAGGCAGTAGGCACACATGAGTAGTCTTGTTAATGAATTTTTAGATGTTTGTAGATGTATATTGTCCCTGTAGGTTAACTTGCCACTGTATTCATAATCAAGCTTATTTAATTAGGTAATTTAATATGTAAACATTGTCTATGTGTAGAATCAAAATAATGATTTTGTTTATTAAACCGAATATCTTTTGTTTAGTCACTAATTAAGTCCTGGTATTGATTTAATATTAAGATAATCACCAGGAGCAAGTTGCAATGGCTAGTTCATGTATGTACATATTAACACGAGTTGTAGCTTGTTAATCTTTTAATAAAAAAAAATGTATTTAATGATTAAATATAAAAGAATGCATTTTAATTATAAATTATATTTTGTAATTAGATCGGGAGCGGGAAAATTAGCAAATTGTTAGTGAATTTCATAAGTATTTGAGATCGTTATTTTCGAGGTACGGATTCTCTCTCCTTTTTATTCAGCGCTACTCCTCTTAGGATTAGTAATATTTAATCTGTTTTGTGCTCACATCTACTCACTTGGTTTTGATTGTTCTGATTTAAAAAAAAAAATGTTTTGACTCGTTGACTTTTGAAAGTGATTTTATATCTGTTTTGAAAATATTTAAATATCTGTTTCTGCGACTTTCTGAAATTTTGCAAGTTATATATTTGTTTGAAATGTTCAAATATTTGTTTATTGTGATTTTAAAGATTTTGCGAAATATTTTATTTGAACCCTTAGTGATATAGGGTATACCGAGTTAACCAGCTGTAGGGGTACTACAGCCATGTCATTGCGGCACCAGTGACATGACACTTCCGTGGCAGTGTGATTGGTCACGGCGTATCCTTTTGATAGCTCAGGTGGCGAGCTTTTGCGCATTTTGATATTTGTTTCAGGATACGTGGGTGCACCCAGAGTTTGATTTGATTTGGCGGTGACGCTGTATATGCCGTACACGTTATCCGATTTGTTGCACACATTAGGTACCCTATGATGTGTGTATCTGTATCTGTTCTGATCTCGGTATGAAATATCCTAACTCCTCGTTGCTTCAGCCATACTTAATTTGAATTAAATGTTTTATTATAAACTGTTAAATATAGATAACTGTTTTTCTGTTTTATAAACTGTACTCCAAATCCGTACTGGGCGTTTGGCTCATGCCGTATTCTTTTTCTGGCAGGTGCTTAGGGGGATCTGGGATTGTGTGATGGAGAGCTACCCTTATTCCATTGATTATGACTTGTGGAATTCTAGCATTATTTAGACTTAATCATTTATTTAGAGATTATTTTAGTGCTCTGTTGCAGGTTATGGATTTTAAGTAATATCTCCTCCCATTTTAGGAAGGGGGTGTTACAAGAAATAAGTTTATAGATCTGAGAGGATAAACAAATTACAGAGGTTTTTTCAGATGTTCAGATGATTTCAAATGCTTACATGCATTTCTTATTTATAGACAAAATTTAAGGGGTTAGGTGTGGTAGGTGGGTTAGGTGTGGTAGGTGGGGGTAGGTGGTGGTAAATGGTGATAGGTGGTGCCACCGGAGGAACAGTAGTCAAGGCATTATAACAATATGCAAGTAATTGGAACTTAAATCTCTGAATTTCACTTGATTGAAAATTCTACCAATGGTAATTCGGCTCGAAACTCACGTGTCATCAAAAGTACATGCAATAGATAGAGAACATTTCGTGCTTTTTTGTATGCAAGTTGCTAACTAACCTGGTTGATTCAATCTAATTAAGACTAGTTCAATAGAAATCGTCAGTGGATTGTCGTTAAAAGACTTTTGGTGAGATATTACTGCTTAATGACTGATTTAATTAATGTATAACGTTGTTTTTTAGCTACAGAAGTAAAACAAGGTGTCATCAATTATCATCAATGGTCTGAAAAAGGCCATGGTGATATACAAGCTCAGATTGTTGATTTTCAGTTTAAACTTGAGAATTATAAGGATCATCTTTTTCTGGACAAATTACTGATCCACTGCTATTGATGTTCTAGAACCAGGACTACAAAATGAGGTTCAGAAAGCTAGAATACAAATCTGATATAAAACCCCATCATTCCTTTAGCCATTGTTTTCGGTGTTAAACGATAAAATATGGAGAGACAAGAAAAAGCTAAAATTTTATTATAATGAAATTTATTATCGTTTATCATAGAACAAGGCCTTTTATTTTGTGTATAGTATGTGAGGTCAGACCCAGACATAAATATACACTAGACACTCCTGATCCTAAGTCCTAACCCAATTCATAAATTAAGACCTTAAAGTACATACTGTAATAACCCGAATTTTCAGAAAATGATTTTATTATTATTTTAAGAATATTAATGTTTTTCCTAAAATGAGGAAATTTTTATTTTATTTTATTGTTCATTATCCAGTTCAAGGAATTTCAAAAGCGAATTATTTAATTATTGTCTGGTTCAGTGTAATTATGAACTATATTATGTGATTATTGTTGGAAGGTGGAATATATGTGAAGTTGTGTTTATGTGTTTATATGATGATTTGTGTGAGTTGTGAAGGTTGATGTATTTTATTTATATTTTTGAGGATTTAAATATATTTAAATCATGCATTTTGATCCTCTGTTAATTTTATAAAATTATCGGAGGAATTAAAAATCATGAAATCTCTTGAAATATTATCTTTATATATTTATTGAGTTTTAAAATTATTGGGAGAATTAATTTGGGTGTTTTGGTATTTTAAAATGATTTTAAGAGTTTTATTGTATTTAAAGGATCAAAACTTTGAAAATTCATATTTAATTCATTTTTGATCCGAAAAATATTTCGAAAATACGTGCGTGCTCATAATTTTATATTCTTTATTTTAAAAATGAAAAGTTTAAATTTTCGAATATTTTATTTAAGTATGATTTATAGATTTATAAGTAGTGTTTTAATTGGGGCTAGAATGAATTATTAGTGGTAGTAATATAAGTTTGGGCCTAAGCCCATTAAGCAATAAAAAACGCAGCTGAACAAACAGACGGGGAGAGAGAGTAGAGATTGGGGGAAAGAAGCAAATTAGGGTTTATAATAAAATTGGGGGGTTTTGGGGATTGAATCAATTAGTGTTATATGTGTATATATATGCGTGTGTGTGTATATGTAAGTGGGTGTGTGTATGTATACGCGACTGCTGTGTGTGTGGCTGTAAACACGCGAGAGGGCGGCATCGAGTTCGTCTGGCCGGTGGCGAGGGGCGGCAGCCATGAACGTCGCCGGGTAGTAGTGGTGGCGGGAGGAAACTCCGGCGAAGCTGGTGGTGGTTTGGACAGTGGTCGAAGAGAGATTGATTGCGGTGGCTTGACTCTCGAATCGGAATCGAAAGGGGTATAATTTCGTATTTTAATTATTTAATTTTCGTGTTAAATTTAGTTGTGTAATTGCGAGTATTGTTTAATTAGTGTAATTTTAATTAGATTTAAATTGCGAGTTTAATTGTTAATTTTCGTGAATTAGTTCGGAGGGTCGATAATTGTTAATTATGATTGATGGTATAAAGTACGAGATGATTGCATTAATTTTTGGTGATTTAATTCGAAAGAGGATAATTGTTAGTTGTTAAGTGCTATTTGTTAATTGTTAATTATAATTGTTGTGATATAATTAGTTAAGTATGGTAAGTAAGTTATAAATGTTAGTTATTATCTTTCGGGAGTCCAAATTGGAATTTTTGGAGAATATTAGAGTATTAATAATTTGGATTATTGTTGGATTTAATTGTGAGATGTATGTGTTAATTTTGATAATTGGAGTATATTGTAGTAATTTAATTGGATTTAAATTATGAGTCTAATGTGATAATTTTCATAATTAGCTTAGTATTGTTAATTATGAATATCATTTGGATTTCCGTATTTTATTCGGAGAGTCTATATTTGTGATTAATCGTAATTGTTGAGTTTAGTGATTGCTAAATGTTTAGTGCTAATTGCTAATTGTTAGTTTCCAAATTGTAATTTTTAATTGTTAAGTGCTAAGTGCTAATGGTTATTGTCATATGAGGTATAGTTATAAGAGTTGGATTATCGGTAAATGTCTATGTGCTAAATGGTATAAGTCGGGTCGTAGTAATTGTTAGAAGTCATATTTGTCAACTACATGGTGTTGACTTACATGTGGATAAACTTAGTTTACTTTCTTTAAATGTTGAGGTGCCGCATGTCTGGGCGGATACTTTTCTTTATGTGCTAGGTGCCGCATGTCTGGGCGGATATTTTTCCTTATGTGCTAGGTGCCGCATGTCTGGGCGGGTACTTTCTGTACTTGTTTACTTTTATGTTGTTGCAATTGAGGCAACTTGATTTTCCTTGGATTGGTTGAATTGAAAAGAAAACAGGGTTGAATTGCTTTGGAGGGGCTGTGCCCATAGTCCGATAAACGAATACTACATGCCGAAATTTTCTAAAAATCCCCTGCATTTTAATTTATTTAACTTATTTGATTTTAAGGGTTTAAATGTATGATTTGGGTGTTAACTGTTTATGTGTATATGTGTTAAGTGAATTAATTCGAGGGTAATTGTTGTCTCGAGGATTTATGTGCTAAGTGATTTAATTCAAGGATTTATGTGTTTCGGGGATTAAATGCGTTTTGAGGATTATTTATAAACTTAGTTTTGTCATAGAATGACACTAGTATTATAATTGTATATGTTAAGTGAAGTTGACTAAATGTGTTATGTGCATTAATTGGTATTTGAGTAGTCAGTTATAGGAATAACAACTATAGTACGACTTTAGGTGACTCAGTGGTAATTCTGAGTTGGGTCTACTCGAGATACGAGGTTGGACTGACGCGTACTCGTAACAATTACAGTACCATTAGGGCGTGATCAAGTGGAGCAACGTGTATCAAAAAGGAAGGATCGAGGCGTCGTGTAAAGTTCATGAAACTGCTTGGGCGAAACGCCAAGGATTTATTCGCGGTGTTCCGTTTGGTGCTAAGGACCAGAGGCAAGTTTATTTATACATACTCTATCGTTCAGAGTATATTTATTTTGAAATATATGAAATGTGTGGAATAAGACTTCAGTCCATATTTGCAAGATTTTCTTTTATCTTTATCTTGATAAATTGTTTACTTTTAAGTAAAATGGTTTGATTGGAAATATATGTGATATGTAGAGAGTGATATACTATAAGGAGTAAAGTGATATGGGGAGGAATGGTATCAGTTGTTATTATGGTTATTTTTATGATATTATGGTATCAGTTGTTATCTAAAGTTATTTTATAATATTACAGTTATGTGTAAATTGAGGATCTTTGAGTTCTAAACCCTGTCAGACGTTATTAATAAATATTTTGTTATATTAGGGGACAAGGGTTGAGGTTTACAGATTTTCTTAAAAAGGGATTTACATGTAAAGTATTTTAGTTGGTGTAATTTAAATGTATGGATATATGAATGGAAAAGTGGAAGGGGTTATCTTGAAATGTATATTTTTGAAAACCCGGACAAAGTTTTTAGAAAGAATTTCGCAATAATTAACCTAATGGCAACATCACCAACAAACTAGTGTTTATTTAATTAGTAGATACCTCTTGAAGTATCTACTGATTAAATAAACCTTATTCGTCGAATTAAATTTATTTAATTAGATGAATATTATTTTTAAAACGTTTTCTTATAATCGCTTTGTTCCGGAATAATAAAAATATTTCGATGGTTATAAAGGAGACATTTTTGGTTAAAAATGTCTGGAATGAAAATGATAAATGTTATTTTAATGGTTATTTAATTCAATGAATATTAATTATAATATTCATTTAAAAGGGATTATTGAATAGTTATTCTTTAGATATTCTAAGTGTTCTAAGGGTGATTAAATATTGTTAAAAGGTTATTTAAGGAATTTCATAGTGAAATGAAGGTATGTATTGAATTGATATACCTGTATATATGTTTTCAAATGATTATAATACGGATATGAAAATGGAAAGGTGAAATGTGAAATGGAAATGAAAATGATATATGTGAATGGAAATACGAATGGAAACGGAAAAGTGGAAAAATGTGAAATGGTATTGATAATGGTAAAATGATTTAAAAAGGGGGGATCAGCAACAAACTTGCGTAAGAGGCTGTGTCAGGGCTGTGTGCGACATAGTCTAGCATTCATTATATGATTCGGCACGAAGATGCCAAGGGAGGATGTTAGCAGGTGGCCTTCCTCCAGGGAGGATGTTAGCAGGTGGCCTTCCTCCAGGGATGATGTTAGCAGGTGGCCTTCATTCCTTCTATCGGTAGTAAAAAGGGACGGGTACGGAGGACGACTGATCATCGTGCCTCACGTATTCGGCAACAGTGAAAATCCCCAAAAATTTTTGAATAAAGAATCGACGATAAAGTCAGATTGGTATACTGAAAAGGGAAAATGATATGAAACGATGGAAGTATTGTTATAGATGAAGAGAAACTGATTTTATATTACTTTTATATATAATTATTGATTAAAAGAAAATGGAAAGATTATATTGAGAGCTTGATTTTAAATGTTATATTACCTTGAGGTATTATACTAGATGATGTAGTGAATATTATCTTGTTATAGAAGAGAACTGATATTATATTATCAATAAGTAAGTGATTTCATATTGAATAACCAGCAAGTTTATGTTGGTGTATTACTACGCAAACAAGATGCGGCTATTTAATTACCTTGTAACGACACCTTTTATATTATATTGGTACATTGTTCAGTTGATATTATTTTCAAACATTATACTTTCCCTATAGAATTTCGTGGTTATAAATGTTCAAGAATGATATTAGGTATCGGTTGAATGTTGGAAACCCATGCACCTGATGGGATATTTTGTTAAACTCTAGTAATAACTTGCTGAGCAATTCTTTCGCTCATACTTGCTTGTTTTCAAATATTAACTTTTCAGTGGAAGGTAGCCGGACGAGGTTATCTGCATGGCTTAGATGAAGCGGGCAGCATGCCTTATGAAGACGATATGATCTAGAAAGTTTATATCTGGAGTAAGTTATATGTAAGTATATTGATGTGTAATATATATGTTACTTTGCGCAAAATAGTATTAGTTACTGGTGTACTTCTCAACGAAGTTATACTAGTACTAAGGAGTTGATTCTTGTTTCTAGCCCTATAACCTAAAAGATGCTTGGTGGTTGGGGTCTCAAACGTTGTAACTCAATTATTAATGGCTACAGATGGTTTAATGTGGTTAAATAGTTGATTTGTTATTAAGGTTTTCTGTGTGACGACCAAATCCCTGACCCCGGATTTGGGGGCGTTACAGTTTGGTATCAGAGCTGAGGTTATAGTAAACTAGAAACGAGAGTGAGTAGGAGTGTGTATAGTTATGTGAGAACGTCAGAGCTCATGCAGAGTTCATGTTGGACTACCGGGTGTAGTGCCAATGATTAAGTTAAGATTTGAATGCTATGTTGAAGGATATGTTGAGATAGAACTCCCTGCGATTATTAATGTCGATGATTGATTCCTTAGTTACTATTACGAGTCAACGATGACGTAAGTTATCAAGCACCTTAGGGTGTGCATGGAAAAGAACAGCTCCGGGATCGAACGATTATCCGTCAGAGGTGCCGACATAGAAGGCATCCGTGGAGACCTTGGCAATATCCCCATTGGTGAATCTTTTTGATTACCTCCCCAATCTATGAATTATTTGACATCTCTCTAAGAGAGAATTGTGATAAAGGATATATTTCCTCTTCGAAGTAATTTTTTTTTATATACTTGTGTTAAGTCATATTTGATTTCAATTGTGCCAAGGGCTTTCATTATACTTACCTTCAGGTTTTCGAAGCCCTATCAAATGATATTATTTCAAACTTCCACTTTTCTTCAATAGTGGATAATTCAATGGTGATATAGCACCACTTGCTTGTTGAATACTAGTATCTTTCTGGTTATCCTTTTCTTTGGAAGTCGCGCCTTGGGAATTGTTCGATTGTAATCCAATGTGTCCCTTTGATAATTAATTGTCAAAAGATGATAATCATTAACTCGATTTTTGAATTTCTTTCATACTTCTCAACTTCCACTGAGACGAACAACCCTATACATATAGGGGCCACAAGGACTATCTGTCTGTGTGATAGAAGTCTGATGGGACGCCATCACTTGTGAGTTGTGAAATACAAGAAGGCTAATTACCTTTAGTAATGTCTTATCAGAGACACACAACGTGAGTTCTTACGATCGTATTGATCTCTTAGTAAATTCTCTTATTTCCAATAAGGTTTGTTTCAAAACTTATAATCCTATGGTCACCAGTGGGTGACATTTGTCTTGATATGACAGCTATTTTTTTCAAATCTTCATGATTCTTGTTATCTCTAATGAATTTCAAGGGGATGCCAACCAGGTCGGTCAAGTCGAAATTCGCTGATAGAAATTAGATTCGAGCGGAATCGCCAAGAGCAGGAGCAAATCGCAAAACGAATAGAATATCAGTGGCGTATCGATAGAATTAGTTCGCGCTCTCTCTCAAGGATAGTATGATAATGAAAGATGGTCAAGATATATATGTGTGAAAGGAATAGTGATGGGGTTGTGAGATTCTAGTGATAACTGTGTCAAGTATGGATTCTAAGATTGAATTAAGGTTTCAGAGGAGTTGTTTACGAAGGGACACTATCTCCGGTATTGTAGAATAAGAGTTGATGATGAAGGAGTTAAGGAATCCCAGTAGTGGCCTTAGCTGATTCCGTGGACGGAATCCTTTTAAGGGGGTAGACTGTAATAACCCGAATTTTCAGAAAATGATTTTATTATTATTTTAAGAATATTAATGTTTTTCCTAAAATGAGGAAATTTTTATTTTATTTTATTGTTCATTATCCAGTTCAAGGAATTTCAAAAGCGAATTATTTAATTATTGTCTGGTTCAGTGTAATTATGAACTATATTATGTGATTATTGTTGGAAGGTGGAATATATGTGAAGTTGTGTTTATGTGTTTATATGATGATTTGTGTGAGTTGTGAAGGTTGATGTATTTTATTTATATTTTTGAGGATTTAAATATATTTAAATCATGCATTTTGATCCTCTGTTAATTTTATAAAATTATCGGAGGAATTAAAAATCATGAAATCTCTTGAAATATTATCTTTATATATTTATTGAGTTTTAAAATTATTGGGAGAATTAATTTGGGTGTTTTGGTATTTTAAAATGATTTTAAGAGTTTTATTGTATTTAAAGGATCAAAACTTTGAAAATTCATATTTAATTCATTTTTGATCCGAAAAATATTTCGAAAATACGTGCGTGCTCATAATTTTATATTCTTTATTTTAAAAATGAAAAGTTTAAATTTTCGAATATTTTATTTAAGTATGATTTATAGATTTATAAGTAGTGTTTTAATTGGGGCTAGAATGAATTATTAGTGGTAGTAATATAAGTTTGGGCCTAAGCCCATTAAGCAATAAAAAACGCAGCTGAACAAACAGACGGGGAGAGAGAGTAGAGATTGGGGGAAAGAAGCAAATTAGGGTTTATAATAAAATTGGGGGGTTTTGGGGATTGAATCAATTAGTGTTATATGTGTATATATATGCGTGTGTGTGTGTATATGTAAGTGGGTGTGTGTATGTATACGCGACTGCTGTGTGTGTGGCTGTAAACACGCGAGAGGGCGGCGTCGAGTTCGTCTGGCCGGCGGCGAGGGGCGGCAGCCATGAACGTCGCCGGGTAGCAGTGGAGGCGGGAGGAAACTCCGGCGAAGCTGGTGGTGGTTTGGACAGTGGTCGAAGAGAGATTGATTGCGGTGGCTTGACTCTCGAATCGGAATCGAAAGGGGTATAATTTCGTATTTTAATTATTTAATTTTCGTGTTAAATTTAGTTGTGTAATTTCGAGTATTGTTTAATTAGTGTAATTTTAATTAGATTTAAATTGCGAGTTTAATTGTTAATTTTCGTGAATTAGTTCGGAGGGTCGATAATTGTTAATTATGATTGATGGTATAAAGTACGAGATGATTGCATTAATTTTTGGTGATTTAATTCGAAAGAGGATAATTGTTAGTTGTTAAGTGCTATTTGTTAATTGTTAATTATAATTGTTGTGATATAATTAGTTAAGTATGGTAAGTAAGTTATAAATGTTAGTTATTATCTTTCGGGAGTCCAAATTGGGATTTTTGGAGAATATTAGAGTATTAATAATTTGGATTATTGTTGGATTTAATTGTGAGATGTATGTGTTAATTTTGATAATTGGAGTATATTGTAGTAATTTAATTGGATTTAAATTATGAGTCTAATGTGATAATTTTCATAATTAGCTTAGTATTGTTAATTATGAATATCATTTGGATTTCCGTATTTTATTCGGAGAGTCTATATTTGTGATTAATCGTAATTGTTGAGTTTAGTGATTGCTAAATGTTTAGTGCTAATTGCTAATTGTTAGTTTCCAAATTGTAATTTTTAATTGTTAAGTGCTAAGTGCTAATGGTTATTGTCATATGAGGTATAGTTATAAGAGTTGGATTATCGGTAAATGTCTATGTGCTAAATGGTATAAGTCGGGTCGTAGTAATTGTTAGAAGTCATATTTGTCAACTACATGGTGTTGACTTACATGTGGATAAACTTAGTTTACTTTCTTTAAATGTTGAGGTGCCGCATGTCTGGGCGGATACTTTTCTTTATGTGCTAGGTGCCGCATGTCTGGGCGGATATTTTTCCTTATGTGCTAGGTGCCGCATGTCTGGGCGGGTACTTTCTGTACTTGTTTACTTTTATGTTGTTGCAATTGAGGCAACTTGATTTTCCTTGGATTGGTTGAATTGAAAAAAAAACAGGGTTGAATTGCTTTGGAGGGGCTGTGCCCATAGTCCGATAAACGAATACTACATGCTGAAATTTTCTAAAAATCCCCTGCATTTTAATTTATTTAACTTATTTGATTTTAAGGGTTTAAAGGTATGATTTGGGTGTTAACTGTTTATGTGTATATGTGTTAAGTGAATTAATTCGAGGGTAATTGTTGTCTCGAGGATTTATGTGCTAAGTGATTTAATTCAAGGATTTATGTGTTTCGGGGATTAAATGCGTTTTGAGAATTATTTATAAACTTAGTTTTGTCATAGAATGACACTAGTATTATAATTGTATATGTTAAGTGAAGTTGACTAAATGTGTTATGTGCATTAATTGGTATTTGAGTAGTCAGTTATAGGGATAACAACTATAGTACGACTTTAGGTGACTCAGTGGTAATTCTGAGTTGGGTCTACTCGAGATACGAGGTTGGACTGACGCGTACTCGTAACAATTACAGTACCATTAGGGCGTGATCAAGTGGAGCAACGTGTATCAAAAAGGAAGGATCGAGGCGTCGTGTAAAGTTCATGGAATTGCTTGGGCGAAACGCCAAGGATTTATTCGCGGTGTTCCGTTTGGTGCTAAGGACCAGAGGCAAGTTTATTTATACATACTCTATCGTTCAGAGTATATTTATTTTGAAATATATGAAATGTGTGGAATAAGACTTCAGTCCATATTTTCAAGATTTTCTTTTATCTTTATCTTGATAAATTGTTTACTTTTAAGTAAAATGGTTTGATTGGAAATATATGTGATATGTAGAGAGTGATATACTATAAGGAGTAAAGTGATATGGGGAGGAATGGTATCAGTTGTTATTATGGTTATTTTTATGATATTATGGTATCAGTTGTTATCTAAAGTTATTTTATAATATTACAGTTATGTGTAAATTGAGGATCTTTGAGTTCTAAACCCTGTCAGACGTTATTAATAAATATTTTGTTATATTAGGGGACAAGGGTTGAGGTTTACAGATTTTCTTAAAAAGGGATTTACATGTAAAGTATTTTAGTTGGTGTAATTTAAATGTATGGATATATGAATGGAAAAGTGGAAGGGGTTATCTTGAAATGTATATTTTTGAAAACCCGGACAAAGTTTTTAGAAAGAATTTCGCAATAATTAACCTAATGGCAACATCACCAACAAACTAGTGTTTATTTAATTAGTAGATACCTCTTGAAGTATCTACTGATTAAATAAATCTTATTCGTCGAATTAAATTTATTTAATTAGATGAATATTATTTTTAAAACGTTTTCTTATAATCGCTTTGTTCCGGAATAATAAAAATATTTCGATGGTTATAAAGGAGACATTTTTGGTTAAAAATGTCTGGAATGAAAATGATAAATGTTATTTTAATGGTTATTTAATTCAATGAATATTAATTATAATATTCATTTAAAAGGGATTATTGAATAGTTATTCTTTAGATATTCTAAGTGTTCTAAGGGTGATTAAATATTGTTAAAAGGTTATTTAAGGAATTTCATAGTGAAATGAAGGTATGTATTGAATTGATATACCTGTATATATGTTTTCAAATGATTATAATACGGATATGAAAATGGAAAGGTGAAATGTGAAATGGAAATGAAAATGATATATGTGAATGGAAATGCGAATGGAAACGGAAAAGTGGAAAAATGTGAAATGGTATTGATAATGGTAAAATGATTTAAAAAGGGGGGATCAGCAACAAACTTGCGTAAGAGGCTGTGTCAGGGCTGTGTGCGACATAGTCTAGCATTCATTATATGATTCGGCACGAAGATGCCAAGGGAGGATGTTAGCAGGTGGCCTTCCTCCAGGGAGGATGTTAGCAGGTGGCCTTCCTCCAGGGATGATGTTAGCAGGTGGCCTTCATTCCTTCTACCGGTAGTAAAAAGGGACGGGTACGGAGGACGACTGATCATCGTGCCTCACGTATTCGGCAACAGTGAAAATCCCCAAAAATTTTTGAATAAAGAATCGACGATAAAGTCAGATTGGTATACTGAAAAGGGAAAATGATGTGAAACGATGGAAGTATTGTTATAGATGAAGAGAAACTGATTTTATATTACTTTTATATATAATTGTTGATTAAAAGAAAATGGAAAGATTATATTGAGAGCTTGATTTTAAATGTTATATTACCTTGAGGTATTATACTAGATGATGTAGTGAATATTATCTTGTTATAGAAGAGAACTGATATTATATTATCAATAAGTAAGTGATTTCATATTGAATAACTAGCAAGTTTATGTTGGTGTATTACTACGCAAACAAGATGCGGCTATTTAATTACCTTGTAACGACACCTTTTATATTATATTGGTACATTGTTCAGTTGATATTATTTTCAAACATTATACTTTCCCTATAGAATTTCGTGGTTATAAATGTTCAAGAATGATATTAGGTATCGGTTGAATGTTGGAAACCCATGCACCTGATGGGATATTTTGTTAAACTCTAGTAATAACTTGCTGAGCAATTCTTTCGCTCATACTTGCTTGTTTTCAAATATTAACTTTTCAGTGGAAGGTAGCCGGACGAGGTTATCTGCATGGCTTAGATGAAGCGGGCAGCGTGCCTTATGAAGACGATATGATCTAGAAAGTTTATATCTGGAGTAAGTTATATGTAAGTATATTGATGTGTAATATATATGTTACTTTGCGCAAAATAGTATTAGTTACTGGTGTACTTCTCAACGAAGTTATACTAGTAGTAAGGAGTTGATTCTTGTTTCTAGCCCTATAACCTAAAAGATGCTTGGTGGTTGGGGTCTCAAATGTTGTAACTCAATTATTAATGGCTACAGATGGTTTAATGTGGTTAAACAGTTGATTTGTTATTAAGGTTTTCCGTGTGACGACCAAATCCCTGACCCCGGATTTGGGGGCGTTACACATACTCTCTCCGTCCTTTCCATTTCTTATCATTTCAAAATAGGATGTCTGACACGCATTTTAAGGTGGATTTTAAGGATAGTTGCCTAACTTATTTTTGGAATTTTCTTTTTTTGTATAAAAATAGATCAATCCTATTTTTATACAAAAAAAGAAAAGTTTAAAAATAAGTTATGAAACTATCCTTAAAATTCACCTTAAAATGCGTGCCAAAAAGTAAAAAAAAAAAGTGTAAAGAAATGGAAAGGACGGAGGGAGTATAAAATAAATTCTAAATATTTTTTTAACAAAAAAGAGAGAATGAAGTTATAATTGTTCGTAAAAAAAGGTCAAAACTATTTTAGAAAAAACTAAAATTATTGATAGAAATTTAACTAAAAATTGACTAAAGATAAATTCTTAAATGAGATGTATATTAATATATGTATGATTAATAAAAATAAAATAATTATAACAAAATATTAACATAAGAAACATCAAAATTTCAAAAAAAAATTGAACTTAAAAAAAATTATATTACACCAAATTACAAATTAACAAGTTTGAAAATTTTGTTTTGAAACTTTGAAATTTAGAAAAAATTATTATCAACATATAATTTGATATCATACAAAAAAATACTAAACTAAAATTATCGTATTCAAATTTAGGAGAATAACAATAATTTAATAAATGATCATAAAAAATAATGACTGTTTAAATTTGAAAAAAAAAATAGAAGTATGTATCATCCCAAAAATACAACATAAATTGAATTAAAATATATATATATATATATACATAAAAGAAAATATATATTTTCAACTTTAGTATTATTAAAATTTTAAAAATTGAAATGAAATAACTTTCCAAAAAAAAATCAAAAGTATTAAAAATTAAAAAAAAATTGGAAACATACATATCAATTATTTATAAAACAACCCGTGCATTCCAGGATGATGGTCCTAAATGCTCCATTTTAAAGATGGAGGGTCCTAAATGTTCCCCGACACTGTATTTCGTGTGAAGCAATAGCTTGTCATGACATTTCCTGTGCAGCAACAGCGTGTTACGGTGTTGTGGTGTTACGTGTAACGTATTATAGGTAATACGGAAGACGATTCACTGTGACTGCCTCTGTCTGTCCCTGCACACGGTACATCGTAGGCCGTGTTTGGAAGACACGGAAGACAGAGTAGCCTAATAGGTACCACAGACGGTACACGAAACACCATGCCTTTCATAAAAATTTTAAGCAAATACAGTAGACGATTCACAATGATTGGGGGTAGGAGAGGGCCAAAATTTTGTGACTAAGACAAACACCGTGTCTTTTGTATTTATCTTTGCATTTCACACGTATAAAACTAGTTACAATTATGAAATATATTACACAATAATTATATATTAACATCTCCTTCAAACTCAAGATGAAAAATCGGGAGTTTGGCAAACAACGTATCTAAACGAATTCAAAATAAAGAATCAAAACAAGTCCAATACATTGACGAGTCCTGTTAACTCGAATAACTTGTAGAAGGGGGGGGGGTTGAATACAAGTTATATAATCGTGTCTGATTTTTGCTTGATTATATGAACAAGAATAAACGAATGAATCAAACTCTGTTTGTATTAATAAGATCAAATACAAACTCTACCAAAGGTGTACAATACCTTTAGCAGCTGCTGACAATACAAATCTCTCTCTGTTTGTTTCGAACTCTTGAATACAAACCTTATACAGAGCTACGTACACGAACTCACAACACACGCTCGTTCGACACTTTTTACAATGATATAGAGAGAGTATTTATAATGCTACCTATCAACTAATAACAGAAAGATATAATCTATACATGACAATGTTCTGCCTTCTAGTCGATAGTTTCCTTCAATAGAAAACTCTTTCCTTCATAATATCTTCTTGCTTGTTCTTCAAACAACGATCCTGTTTTATAGCACTTGCCAGTTTCTGTAGCATCCACAATGACATCATCAGTAACACGACTGATATCAGGATTTCATCTTGCATCAGTATCTGATCATCATCAGTATTAGTCCGTCATCAGGATTTGCTCTTTGTTCCTGACATGTAGTCTCCGATACACTGTTCATTCCTGACTAAACTGTACAGATAACTGTTTTACACATAAATCCTATATATAGTGCTAAATCCTTTATAAGATCAGGATTACAAGAAGTATAATGTGTAAATTCTATTCTTAACATCACAACTTATGAATTATTCCTAACAATCTCCCCCTATTTATGCTTTAAAATCTGAAGCATAAATCTAAGTTGTGGATGTCAAAACATATAACAATACAACCAGAATAGAATTTATGAATATAGAGTTATGAAGTTAAATACCTCCTTTCCAGATGTAGACGTTTATCTAGTACTTAGAAGAAAGAATTTTAACTATTAATGTTGCTCTTCCTTTACCACTCCCTAGCTGAGATTCACCACTGTCACTCCTAGTTCTTCTTTTTACTTTCCTTTGTCTGCTCTTTATCTCCCCCAGTCTGGTGTTGTTGTTGTTGTCTTCGAATTGTCTTTATCTCCCCCTTTTTGACATCAGCAACATTAATTCCAAGAGATTCAGAAACAGAACAAATGATATTCATCAGAACTGCTTGATTTTCCATAATTGTGACTTGGTTATCTTCAAGTGATTGAAGTCTTGTTTGCATAGCAATTTGAGAATTCTGAATATCTTTCAAAACATCAGAATGAACTTCAATGTTGGAAGTGCTTCTAGTATCTTCAGAATCAGAATCAGAAAGAACTGTATCTTCAAGTCTTGTAGAAGAAGTTGCTTGAGTTGTATGATATTCAAGTAATAAAACCTGATTAGAAGTATCAACATCTTCATCTTTCTGATCTGGAGCTGAAACATGATCATTATCTCCTTCACCAGTATTCTGTGTACTAACATCTTCAAATTCTGACTACTCCTTAGAGTGATCAGAGACTGTAGATGTCTCAATTCTAGCTGATATTGGAAGTACATACAAAGGAACACTAGGATCATTAGGAACTTCATCTGGTACATATGTATCAAGAGATTGCTTTATCCTGGCACCTCTTCTGTTAATGATTCCTGCAAGCCTCTCCTTTTGCTTCTGAGCTTTAACTTCTGGCTTTGCATTGTGATGTGCTAGGTCATTCTTCTGATACATTTTGATGAATGAATAAGTACCAGCATCCATACCCAAATTTTCAGACCAAGATTCAGGAAAAACCTGATCCCAGAAATCAAATGATGGTTTCCTAATTTTCTCTCCCTCACTATGGAGTTGATCATCCATACCCTCATTCTCACTTTGACTTACTAAAGTCAACACTCTTTCTACCTCACCTTTTGCCTGGTCAGGAGCCAGCCGCTCTAATTGTGGATCAATATCCATCTTTTCAAGTGTATCACTCAAATTTGGATAAGTGCTCTCATGACCTACAGAAAAATAGGGGCTAGAAGGAGTTTTCATACCTGAACTCACATGGAGAGAGGGTTCCTCATATGGCAAGGGGCTTGAGGTTTTCTCCAAGGAGTGAGCTGCTATAGTCTCTGAACCCATACAATCATCTTCTTTCCTTCCAAAGACTACAGGCTCCAGTATACCACTTTAAGGTTCTTTACTAGACTATGATGTCTTCAGTAATACTTCATTAGACACCATAGTTAGTACATCACCGTCTTTAAGTGTTGTTTGCTTAGACTCACCCTCAAGGTGGATAGACTCTGACTGAACAATGTTTGTTTGATCTTCAAGAAAACCAGTCAAAGTTATTCCTCCCATATCATAGGGTATCTCACTTGCATTCTCAGTCATCACAAAAGTCATTTCAGCATCAGCTATCACAGTTCCTGAGTCATCCTTCCTCTGACTAGATGGTTCTTGTGTTATAGTGACTGTGATCTGATCTGTCCTACTATTCACCACTGGTGCAATAGTACCTTCTGTTGACTGCTTCCCTCTATCTACTTCCTCCAATTGTTCACCTTGAGCTGAGGCATCTTCAATAATGACATCTTTGTCAAATAAATATGCATGAAGTGATTGAAGTGCAACATGCTTCGAGAGTCCAAGTTTCTTGACTAATTGTCTTCTGACAGATACATAGAAATACATCTTCATTAAGTCAAGTCTTTGATGTAGAAGTCCATATTCTTCAGGAAATGAAAGTCTAGGAACACTTTCACTTAGAAAATTTATAACTGGCCTGGAAAGCTTCACTTTTAGAGAGATAAGTCCCATAGCCATTCTGTATGACAATGTAGTTTCCCATGAAGAATCAATATCCAGATCTCTCTTGTCAGATACTGACATAGATGTAGCTTGATGTGTAGAAACCTGCATAATGTTAGTTGGACTAGACTCTATGTGTGTAGGTGACAATTGAATCTTTCTCCTTGTTCTCCTGGTATAGTGAGCAAAAGATTTATCCTGAGAAGACTCAAGAGGTGTAGACACAGAAGTGATCTTGGGATGAGATCTTTGTCCAATAGACACAGTCTTTTGAGAGACAGTATCCAGTAACTGTTTTCCCTTTTTAAGAACTACAACCTTTTGGGAGACTGCAGCCTGGCTGTGGCTAGGTTTTTCATCTCTTTGTGCTAACAGAGAAAGTTGAATTGCAGCCTTCAATTTTGCTCTCTCAGCAAGAGTTAAATCATCATCATCTTCACTAGAATTACTACTACTTGACACAACAAATCTTCTCTTCCTTACAACTGATGTCTTTTGAGAAACACCAGAGGTTGGTTTCTTTGAAACAATAGGCTGTGGATCAAAATTTGGTTCTTGAATTGTTTCAGAGACTATAATGTTTTGGGCTACTTGGGTAGACACAGGTGGGTTCTCCTCCAAATAAGATTCCTGAGTCATTTCACCACAAAAGAAAGAAGAATTGTAGAGAGTAGGAAGATGAGTTTTAAGAATTACCTGAAAATGATGTGGATAATGAATTGCAGGTATTTCATCTAGATTCTTTTCATTGTCCTTCTTTATAATGTCAGAGAAAATTCTCTTTTGCTGTACATAAGAAGAAACACAATGTTCCCTACCAAATCTAGCTTCAACATCAGGAATAAAATGGTTAATAAACAATTGCATAAATCTATGATAATAAACCATTTTCCTGCTTTGATCTCTTAACCCAAGTTTAATACTTATCTGACTTAAGATAATGTGACCAATGTTAATTACTCTGTCATAAAGCAAACTATAAGCAATATGTGATGTAACAGAAGTAATCTGCTGAAAAGAACTACATTTACCAGTAAAACATTTAGCAATTTGATCAAAGAAGAAAGACCATTCCTTTCTAAGAAAAGACCTATTCAACTGGCTCATGTTGTCTAGAGGTCCACTATAACCTAATTCAGACAACATAGTTCTCACATTATCATCAGATGGTTCACTTGCATAATTATCAGTAACAGATAAGCGAAGTACTGAATTAACAACAGATTCAGTAATATCAAATGAATCTTGTCCTAAGTGAAGAACAATCTTACCTGATTGACTCTGAGTAGAATCAATTACCTCAGCATTCTCCCAAGCTTGTGAAACAGCTGCTTGATTAATTTGTGGAGATGCTGTCAATGCATAACTTAATGGTCCATTCGCCAGAAAGTCCATGATTGGATGAAAATCAGTTAATACTCCTTCCTTGTTGGTGATAGCTGCTACATGATTGTTCATCATAAAATCAAAGTCACCAAACTTGAAAGCTACTGACTTAGGTAATCTTCTCTGAGTCGCCATTTTTGATCTGAAAAGAACTTGAAAAATTCTTGAAATGGATTAGTGATTTTGAAAACTAGAGAGTGTTTTTGCTTTAGAGAATGTAAAATTAGAGAAAGCAATTACACGATTAGAGTTTCAAAACAAATATATTTCACAAATCTTTCAGACCACTATCCCACGTTGACACGTAGATTGACAGATGTCAGTCCCTGAAAAATGCGGTTATCCATGATTTTTGGAAAATAAAATCCAAAATTGATTTTCATGAAATAAATCAGGGTATAAATAATCAATACTGATCAGCTTCCTTTTCCTGTTGTGACCTCCATCAAAATAATCACAAAAAGCCATGTGATTTAAAAATAATAATAATTCTCAAATCCTGATGGTCACACTTAAAATCCTGATCAATATCATCCTGATTCCAGAGACTTAATATGGAGTTTCCACGTGGCATTTTTCTTTTATCTGAAAAAGAAATAAACAATTAATCTGAACAAAAATCAATTGATTAGATATATTCAACATTTCTTGAAAACAAGAAATACATGTTGGGTTCCGAGGCATAAAACGCAGCGGAAAAACGAAAAATATAACAAAAATTCGGAACCTAAACCAGGATCCATGTATAATTATAGACAGATTATGGAGAACAGAATCTGTACCTTTTAAAAGCTTTCCGATTCGGTTGATAGATGGAGGTCCAAGAACGATCACCACACAGTCCTCTTCTTGAGATCTGCTTCGCTAATTAGTCCACACGAACGCAGGATTGCCTCCACAATCTCCGGAGTTGGTACTAGCCGTAAACTGCCCTCTATCTCTCTCTCTCTCTAGCTGCTAGGGTTTTTGCTAAAACGATTTTGGCAAAAGCTTAACCCTAAAAACAATACATCTTATGTATTTATAGAGAAAGAGTTTGGGCTTAAAACCTAAATCTGTTTTGGGCTTCCTTAAACCCAATCTGATTTTGGTTTTAATATTAATTCGAATTATATTATAATTAATCAAGTCCTACTTAATCAATTATATAATTCGAAATAATAATATATATACATATATATATATATATTTAAATTCGTAATTTAAATAAGTCTCCGTTTTAAACGTTCTTATTGTGTAACACTTTAGGTTATTATTACGTTGGCAATAATTTTAATATCCAATAATAAAATTATAAACAATGAGTGGCATCTAGTAATACATCATTGCTACCCAAGTAATAATAATAATTGGTGATCCAATTAAACCTTTCGTGATATAATGTTTCCGTGTAATATAATCCCTTTAACCAAATATTATAGATTAAACTCGAGGCATGTGTTTCGTCACCCTCTTCAACATTTAATCCAGGTTTACTTGATCCATGAGTAGACTATTAAAACAAATCAATATTTGAGCACGGCCATGCATTTTATAGTCTCACTCAATCAAGAGGTCAATAATATCTCTCTTAATTCTAGGAGGGTTAAATCCTTTATCTATCATTGACATTTCTCATACGACTCATAATATACCCGATGTCCACTTTTATCATCACCCGATCAAAGGTAACTTTTAATGTAGTCAAAGTACATTAATCCTCGTATAGAAATATAATGATCTCAAGTCAAAGGATCATTACACCATTATCACTGTGAGTCTTTCTTATGACTTTATTAAACATGAAGAATCTCACTTTGGGTCTGTCCAGTACCATGTACCCTTACATGTACCTATGTATTGACTTTAGTATCTCCATACTGATAACCAATGAGATGCGGTTATCTGTCAAACAACATACTAGTCTATTTATGTATTATTATTGTCCTATATAATAATACTCTGCTAGGGACCTTTAAGAATATGATATATTATATAATCTTAAGTTCAAGTCATGTACTTAAACTATACAATGTGTATCATGATTCTAAGGACATTTATTATGCTAACAAATATATCGCAGTAATTAAAGTCATAATAAATACGTTTATTGAATAATCAAATGACATAAAGGTTTATTAAAAGAACCAATGTATTGCCTCTAGGGCACCTACACTAACAATCTCCCACTTTCACTAGAGCCAATCACCCATGTATCTAATACCCATGGAACTAGTGTGACCGTCGTGCTTCTGCTGCGACAGGCCTTTGGTCAGTGGATCTGCAATGTTATCATTTGTATGCACTTTACATATATGTATTTCACCCCTTTCATTAATCTCTCGTATGAGGTGATATCTTCTGAGTATATGTTTGGATCGGGAATGCGATCTAGGCTCTCTAGCCTGTGCAATGGCCCCATTATTATCGCAGTATAGATCAATGGGATCTGTAATCGATGGAACCACTTCCAAATTAGAAATGAATTTTCGAATCCAAACTGCCTCCTTAGCCGCTTCACATGCTGCAATGTACTCAGCCACCATTGTAGAATCTGCTACTGTTTCTTGCTTTGAACTCTTCCAGCTTACAGCACCTCCATTTAGACAAAACACAAAACCAGACTGTGATACAGTATCATCCCTGTCTGTTTGGAAACTTGCATCGGTGTAACCTTTTACAACCAGTTTCTCCTCTCCTCCATACACCAAGAATGAATCTTTAGTCCTTTTCAGGTACTTTAGAATATTCTTGACTGCCGTCCAGTGACCTTCACCTGGATTAGACTGGTATCTGCTCGTCATGCTCAAAGCATATGAAACATCGGGGCGAGTACATACCATTGCATACATGATAGATCCAATTGCTGATGCATATGGAACTTTATTCATGTGATCCTTCTCATCTAATGATTTCGGAAACTGGTCTTTAGAAATCGTTATCCCTTGAGACACAGGGACATATCCCCTTTTAGCATTTTGCATACCAAAACGATGCAAAACCTTATCAATGTATGTACTCTGACTTAGACCGATCATCCTTTTAGATCTATCTCTATAGATCCTCATTCCTAGAATGTAGGTTGCCTCTCCAAAGTCTTTCATAGAGAAATTGCTCCCTAACCAAGTCTTAACTGCCTTTAGAGAAGGTATGTCATTCCCCATTAGTAGTATGTCATCAACATACAGTACTATGAATGCCACATGGCTCCCACTAACCTTCTTGTAAACACAAGGTTCATCCTCGTTTTGAATAAAGCCATACTCCTTGACTATTTCATCAAAACGAATATTCCATCTCCTAGAGGCTTGCTTCAACCCATAAATGGATCGACGTAATTTACATACCTTGCCAACATTCCTCGGATCGACAAAACCTTCAGGTTGTGTCATGTACACATCCTCTTCAAGGCTCCCATTAAGGAAAGCTGTTTTGACATCCATTTGCCAGATTTCGTAATCATGGAATGCTGCAATTGCAAGCAAAATCCGTATGGACTTGACCATGGCAACTGGTGAGAAAGTTTCATCATAGTCAATACCATGAATTTGTTTGAACCCTTTCGCAACCAGTCTGGCTTTATAGGTCTGAACATTTCCTTCCATGTCAGTTTTCTTCTTGAAAACCCACTTGCACCCTACGGGTTTTACCCCTTCAGGTGGATCAACCAAATCCCAAACTTGGTTTTCGTACATGGAATCCATCTCGGATTTCATGGCTTCAAGCCATCTCTTAGAGTCTGGACTGTTCATAGCATCTTGGTATGTGAGAGGATCATCCTCATCTATGAGCATCAAATCCCCACATTGAGTCAAAAGAAATCCATATCTCTCTGGCTCATGGCGAATTCTACCAGATCTACGAACAACCTGTGTTTCTTGAGCATTATCATTATTCTGCTCTTGTTCCACCTCAGGTTCAATGCTATTTTTTGGTTCTCGATCTTCATCGAGATCTATAGTTCTCCCACTGTCTCTTTTAGAAACAAAATCCTTTTCCATGAAGACAGCATCTCAAGCAATGAACACTTTCTGCTCAGAAGGACTATAAAAATAATACGCCTTTGTTTCTTTAGGGTATCCCACAAAATTGCACTCTTCAGATTTAGGTCCAAGCTTGTCAGATACTTGACGTTTTACAAACGCCTTGCATCCCTAAACTTTCATAAAGTTCATGCTTGACCATTTCTCCTCCCATATCTCATATGGAGTCTTTTGAACCTTCTTGGTTGGAACACGGTTAAGTGTGAAAGCCGCTGTTTCTAGAGCATAACCCCAGAAACTTATTGGAAGATCTGCATGACTCATCATCGATCGTACCATGTCCAACAGGGTACGATTTCTCCTCTCTGAAACTCCATTCCATTGAGGTGTACCTGGCGGAGTGAGTTGTGATACAATACCACACTCCTTTAAATACTCTTTAAATTCGGTGCTTAAGTATTCACCCCCACGATCGGATCGTAAGATTTTAATACTTGCACCTCCGCCTATTTGCTTCTCTACTTCAGCCTTGTATTCTTTGAATTTTTCAAAAGAATCGGATTTGTTCTTCATAAGATATACATATCCATATCTACTGAAGTCATCAGTAAATGTTATGAAGTAGTAGTAGCCTCCTCTAGCCATCACATGCATTGGGCCACATACATCACTATGTATTAGCTCCAAACGTTCAGTAGCCCTTTGACCCTTACCAATAAAAGGGGCTTTAGTCATCTTACCAAACAAACAAGATTCGCATTTTTCGTATGATTCAAAATCAAACTTATCCAAGTATCCATCCTTATGTAATTTGGATATGCGTTTCTCATTTATATGGCCTAGACGACAATGCCAGAGGTATGTTTGATTTGAGTCATTAACTTTAAGTCGTTTGTTTTCTATGTTACAGACAGGATTATCTAAATCAAGAACGTATAAACCATTAAATAAACGCGCAACACCATAGGTTAAATCATTTAAAGCAAAAGAGCAACTATTGTTCTTTACTGTAAACGAAAAACCTTTCTTGTCCAAACAAGAAACAAAAATAATGTTTCAGCGAATCGCAGGCACGTAAAAATAGTCTTCAAGTTCTAAAACAAGCCCAGAGGGCAAAGATAAATAATAAGTTCCTACGGCTAAAGCAGCAACTCTTGCTCCATTGCCAACGCGTAGGTCAACTTCTCCCTTAGCCAAAGTCCTACTTCTCTGCAGTTCCTGCACATTTATACAAATGTGAGAAGCACATCCAGTATCCAATACCCAAGATGTAGAAATAGACCGATTGACTTCTATAACATAAATACCTGAAGTAGAAGCTTGCTCAGCCTTCTTCTTCTTCAGATCCTCCAAGTAAACAGGACAGTTTCTCTTCTAGTGACCAGGCTTCTTGCAGTAGTGACATTCACCTTTGTCAGCCTGTACGACATCTCCCTTCGGCTTTTTAGCCTTTTTGAAAGAGGGCTTAGAAGGACCAAGATCTTTTGATGCTACCTTTTTCTTGCCCTTCCATTTCCCTTTTCCCTTAGCACCTTTCTTGCCCACCATCATTATGGGAGCTTTCTCAGGTGCCTTGACCATATTTGCTTCAGTGGTCCTCAGCATGGCCAACAATTCCATAGGAGTCTTATCTTGCTCAGTCATATTAAAAGTCATAATGAACTGAGTATAGTCGCTGTTCAAAGATTGCAAGATTATATCGACTTGAGCCTCTCGCTGAAGCGGGAAACCCAAACGAGAAAGGTAATCACAATACCCTATCATCTTTAGAACATGTGGTCCGACTGGTCCGTTGCCCTGCTTGCATGAGAAGAGTGCTTTACTCGTGTTGAACTTTTCCACACGAGCCTGTGATTGAAACATCGTCGAAAGATGTTCAAACATAGTATAACCATTCATATCAAAATGCTGCTTCTGAAGCTCAGCATCCATAGTAGCAAGCATAAGACAAGCCACATCAGTTGCATCATCAATATGCTTCTGATAAGCATTTCGTTGAGCAGCAGTGGCATTGTTAGCAGGGGCTGCCGGTGGAGGAATATCAATCACATAAGATTTATTTTCCTGCATGAGAACAATTCTCAAATTCCTAGACCAGTCAAGGAAGTTCGATCCTGTCAACTTGTCCTTCTCAAGGACTGATCGCACAGAGAAAGTATTGTTTGTATTTTGTGCCATTTGTTTTCTACAATGATAAAATGCATAAGATAAGTTAGATTGTTATATTAATTATGTTCAAGTGATTATGACATATTCATAATATATCTCCCACTATTTTTTATCAAATTAATAGCCCTTACTATTAAATCGGAAAGAATATCCCATAAATCTTTCTAGTGAGCCAAGATCCATATTTCGTCATATCCTAAGTCAACCACTGGTAGTCCTTAAAACATGATTATTTAGGTAGACAACAGTTGTCAATTATATCATATATAATTCTTGGATAGTTTGGTGAACAACAATTGTTCTTGTCTATCTAATAGATTTTGAACCAAACTCTATGCTTCTAAGTTCATAATAATTGAATATAACCGTTTATTTTCATCTTATTATGACGACTCAGTTAAGTTAAACCCAATGATACAACGGTCGAATATAACCGCTTATATTCTTCACATCTCACCACGATAGACAGGAGTCCCCTGCCACTGACAGTCATTCCCCTTATCGATCTAGAATTCAATGAGTGTTCATTCATTGGAAAGCATCCGATTGAAACTTAATATTTTGTTAAGGGGTTTTGAATTAAAACGACCATGATCCCATCATAAAGAGATTCCCAATTTTTCCTTGAATTAAATACTTTAAATCAATATTCATCAATAGTTTGATTTCCAGGTTGTTGGAGGAGTCACAAGTGGCCTCACTTAATACCCAACTTCCTTACAGGTAAAAGTCGTTTTTGACAAAATCTCCCCATATCTAAATAATTGAAAATTCGTATTTAATTCCGTGTTTCATAAACACAGAAATCTCATGATCATTTGTTCATTTTAAAATCTCGAATCGTTACAGATTTTATCTTGTTTAGCATGGCAAGCATGGCATGGGTGACGTATCTAATACATGCATACATCATTAATCTAATTAAAAATATGCATACATTTGCTACTCTACACATACATCATATGTAAAGTGCATGAAAATTAAATCGTGCTTGGTTATGGCCCAATCCTATATGATCTTTCCAAGCTAATGGAAAAATCTAGGTCAATCTATGGTGGTTAATAAAACTAAATTATTACATAGTTGGTCTTCATAAATATATGTCTTCATGTCTTCTTTGTGTCAAATGCCTTCATCTCCATTGATCCTTGCATGCTTCCAATGATCTTCTTATTACATTGAAATTAAAACATAACTATACTAATGTAACTACATAAGAACTCGAGTTACATTCGAGATGAACAATTACAAAGCACCAAGAAAACGACATGCAAGTCGTATTTATAAAACCAAACCATAATAAATAAAACCACTAACATATGGGTCTCAAGGCCATAACCAATCACCATGCTCAATTAACACTTAAGAACATCATCAATCATATATCACAATATATCATATGAATAAAGCATATGTAACAAGCCCGAATTTGTCACAAGCCCTAAACACGTGGATCGAAAATTGATTTTTGGAAAATAAAATCCAAAATTGATTTTCATTAAATAAATCAGGGTATAAATAATCAATACTGATCAGCTTCCTTTTCCTGTTGTGACCTCCATCAAAATAATCACAAAAAGCCATGTGATTTAAAAATAATAATAATTCTCAAATCCTGATGGTCACACTTGAAATCCTGATCAATATCATCCTGATTCCAGAGACTTAATATGGAGTTTCCACGTGGCATTTTTATTTTATCTGAAAAAGAAATAAACAATTAATCTGAACAAAAATCAATTGATTAGATATATTCAACATTTCTTGAAAACAAGAAATACATGTTGGGTTCCGAGGCATAAAACGCAACGGAAAAACGAAAAATATAACAAAAATTCGGAACCCAAACCAGGATCCATGTATAATTATAGACAGATTATGAAGAACAGAATCTGTACCTTTTAAAAGATTTCCGATTCAGTTGATAGATGGAGGTCCAAGAACGATCACCACACAGTCCTCTTCTTGAGATCTGCTTCGCTAATTAGTCCACCCGAACGCACGATTGTCTCCACAATCTCCGGAGTTGGTACTAGCCGTAATCTGCCCTCTATCTCTCTCTCTCTCTCTAGCTGCTAGGATTTTTGCTAAAACAATTTTGGCAAAAGCTTAACCCTAAAAACAATACATCTTATGTATTTATAGAGAAAGAGTTTGGGCTTAAAACCTAAATCTGTTTTGGGCTTCCTTAAACCCAATCTGATTTTGGTTTTAATATTAATTCGAATTATATTATAATTAATCAAGTCCTACTTAATCAATTATATAATTCGAAATTATATATATATATATATATATATATATATATATATATTTAAATTCGTAATTTAAATAAGTCTCCGTTTTAAACGTTCTTATTGTGTAACCCTTTAGGTTATTATTACGTTGGCAATAATTTTAATATCCAATAATAAAATTATAAACAATGAGTGGCATCTAGTAATACATCATTGCTACCCAAGTAATAATAATAATTGGTGATCCAATTAAACCTTTCGTGATATAATGTTTCCGTGTAATATAATCCCTTTAACCAAATATTATAGATTAAACTCGAGGCATGTGTTTCGTCATCCTCTTCAACATTTAATCCAGGTTTACTTGATCCATGAGTAGACTATTAAAACAAATCAATATTTGAGAACGGCCATGCATTTTATAGTCTCACTCAATCAAGAGGCCAATAATATCTCTCCTAATTCTAGGAGGGTTAAATCCTTTATCTATCATTCATATTTCTCATACGACTCATAATATACCCGATGTCCACTTTTATCATCACCCGATCAAAGGTAACTTTTAATGTAGTCAAAGTACATTAATCCTCGTATAGAAATATAATGATCTCAAGTCAAAGGATCATTACACCATTATCACTGTGAGTCTTTCTTATGACTTTATTAAACATGAAGAATCTCACTTTGGGTCTGTCCAGTACCATGTACCCTTACATGTACCTATGTATTGACTTTAGTATCTCCATACTGATAACCAATGAGATGTGGTTATCTGTCAAACAACATACTAGTCTATTTATGTATTATTATTGTCCTATATAATAATACTCGGTTAGGGACCTTTAAGAATATGATATATTATATAATCTCAAGTTCAAGTCATGTACTTAAACTATACAATGTGTATCATGATTCTAAGGACATTTATTATGCTAACAAATATATCGCAGTAATTAAAGTCATAATAAATACGTTTATTGAATAATCAAATGACATAAAGGTTTATTAAAAGAACCAATGTATTGCCTCTAGGGCACCTACACTAACAATACAGTCACACGCAATAATTAGCATCTGACTTCATTAAAACTTCCAAGTGACTGTTCAGCTTCTCACGTCTTTCTATAAAAGAAACAGACGCCTTATGCCATTCTCCATAAACCTTTCAATTTCTTTTCTTCTCACCAATGATTCTCAAACCAAAGTTCCATTCAAACCCATTCTTTAAATTCTTCACAGTCGATGAACATCATGTTCTTGATCATCTCTTTGAAAAGATGACTCTTCTCATCGAACTAATCATGAATGGATTAGTTTCAGATAATATCCAGAGGTTTCTCCTAGAACATCCATCTGTTGGATACAATCTTCCCCTAACCTCCTCAAAACTTGAGGATGAAGAATTTGGCCGAGAGTCTGAGGTTGATCTTGATGGGAATGCTATTCATTTAAGTTAGCTACTCTCATTCAAGTCGCCCAGACAAGGAATCCAAGAGTAGACGAGGCTATTCAATCCCCTGATGGATTTCTTGAGATGCTCCTTGTCCTGTACCTCAGAATTCATATCAATAGAAAGTATAGAATTATCAGTAGAAGTTAGACAAAAAGATGTTGTATTTCATTTCCATATATGTAATGCTTTCAATTAATGAAAATACAATTTCTTATTATCTACTTGTCTTTTGATTATTGAATGATGTATAACTTATCAGTATGCGAATATTAAAACTTGCTGGCATAGACTTAACACATCACAGAATTAGATTACTACACAACTTAAACATCAGGATCTGAAACAATTTTTACAATCCTGATACTGACACAATACTGATGACGTCAGCATTCTGATAACAAATCTAATCCTGATGATTATTAACAAGTCTATCATACTGAAATTTATCAAGGCAAAGTGTTATAGCTAAAGCATTTAACAATCAAATATAGATCCTGACAAGAATATCAAGTCTACAAGCTAAAAACAACATACCTTGCTACTATTGCAGATGTTAAAGATCTAAAAATTTAACATTCCTAACTCACTTACTAATCTACTGAATGTAGTCTCATCAAGTGGTTTAGTTAGAATATCTGCAAGCTATTTATCAGTAGGAACAAAATGAAGTTCCACAGTACCATTCTCAATATGTTCTCTAATAAAATGATACCTGACATCAATGTGCTTTGTCCTTGAATGTTGAACTGGATTTTCTGCAATTTTGATAGCACTAGTATTATCACAAAACATAGGAATATTACTAAGTGCCATAATCCATCAACTGATTTCTTATCCAAAGGAGCTGTGCACAACAACTGTCTGCTGCTATGTACTCAGCTTCTGCAGTTGAGGTTGAAACAGATTGTTGCTTCTTGCTTGCCCAAAAAATCAATCTGTTTCCCAAAAATTGACATGTACCTGTAGTGCTTTTCCTGTCTATTTTACACCCTGCATAATCAGAGTCTGAATAGCCAATTAGAAAGAAATCAGATTCTCTAGGATACCACAAACCAAGATTTGGAGTTCCTTTGAGATATCTAAAAATTCTCTTCACAACAATTAAATGAGATTCCTTAGGATCACTTTGGAATCTAGCACATAAATAGGTAGAAAACATTATATCTAGCCTACTTGCAGTTAGATATAACAAAGAGCCTATCATGCCTCTATAACTAGTATTATCCACACTCTTTCCCTTAGGATCTGAGTCTAGTTTAGTGGCTGTTGCCATGGGTGTTTTTGCAACTGCACAGTCTTGAAAGTCAAATCTTCTTAAAAGATCTTTGATATACTTTGACTGATTAATGAAAATACCAGTCTCAGTCTGTTTGACCTGCAAGCCTAAGAAATAATTTAATTCACCCATCATGCTCATCTGATACTTAGACTGCATAAGCTTGCTAAACTTAGCACACAACTTTTCATTAATAGAACCAAAAATAATATCATTAACATAAACTTGAACTAAAAGCAATTCACCTTTTATCTTTCTAAAGAATAGAGTTTTGTCAATTGTACCTCTTGTGAAGCCATTTTCAAGAAGAAATTTAGACAAAGTCTCATACCATGCTCTTGGTGCCTCCTTTAGTCCATAGAGTGCCTTGTCAAGTTTGTAGACATGATTTGGAAACTTTGGATCAACAAATCCAGGTGGCTGTTCCACATAAACTTCCTCATCAAGTTTGCCATTTAGAAAAGCACTCTTTACATCCATTTGATATACCTTGAATTTTGAATGAGCTGCAAATGCAAGAAACATTCTGATTGCTTCCAATCTTACTACAGGTGCAAAGGTCTCATCATAATCAATGTCTTCTTCCTGAGAATAACCCTTAGCCACCAGTCTTGCTTTGTTTCTTACAATCATACCAGATTCATCTAGCTTGTTTCTGAAAACCCATCTTGCACCAACAATAGATCTATCTTTAGGTCTTGGTACCAGTTTCCAGACTTTGTTTCTCTCAAACTCATTTAACTCCTCCTGCATTGCAATTACCCAATCAGGATCCTGTAAGGCTTCTTCAACCTTCTTAGGTTCATTCTTTGAGAGAAAGCAACTATACAAGCATTCATTTTGAATTGATCTTCTAGTTCGAACACCACTATTTGGATCACCAATAATCAAATCTTCAGTATGATCCTTGGTCCATTTTCTAACAGGTGGTAGATTGACTCTGCTAGTCTCTCCCCCTAAGTTAGTGGTATCTCTTGTAGAAGAATTCTCTCTGCCTTCAACAACTCCCCTTTGATCAGTAGAATCAGTAGATTCCATATTGCTGCTAGTTACTGATCTTCCTTCAGTAGACTCTGAAAGATCAGTTCCTGATGGAGTAGACTCTGAAAGGTCAATTCCTGATGGAGTAGACTCTGAATAGCTAGTCTGCTCCTGATGATCACTGTGTTCTCTTTGATTTATTTGCTCCCTCTCAACAGTAGCATTCCTTTGAGAAGCAATAGAAATTCCTTCTGGAGAACCTTCATCATCACTGGAGAGTATCTCAGAATTCTTCAGATTTTCAAATTCCAATTTGTCATGGCTTTCATCAGTTTGCAGAATTCCAAATTTCTTATCATCAAATGCAACATGAATTGATTCCATAACAATGTGATTTCTGAGATTATAAACTTTGAAGGCCTTAGATGCTGAATATCCTAGAAAAATTGCTTCATCCGATTTGGCTTCAAATTTTCCAAGTTGTTCTGGATGAACTTTTAGGACATAGCATTTGCATCCAAAGATGTGAAAATATTTCACACTTGGTTTCTTTCCTTTGATCATCTCATTGGGAGTTTTTCCATGACTATTTACCAAGGTACAGTTTTGAGTGAAACATGCAGTGTTAATAGCTTCTGCCCAAAAGTAGGTTGGAAGTTTTGCATCTGCAAGCATGGTTCTTGCTGCCTCTATGAGAGTCCTGTTCTTTCTTTCCACTACACCATTCTGCTGAGGTGTACCAGTGCAGAAAACTGTTGAGTGTTTCCATTGTCTGCACAAAACCCCTCCATTGTAGAATTCTTGAATTCTGTACCATTGTCACTCCTAAGTACTTTAACTTTGTACTCAGAGTTATTCTGAATATTCTTTACAAGTTCAATGATTTGCTGAGGAGCTTCATCCTTCTTGTGTAGAAAGAACACCCATGTAAACCTTGTGAAATCATCCACTATCACTAGAGCATATCTTTTCTTGCTGATAGACATAATGTTTACTGGACCAAACAGATCAAGATGTAGCATATGAAATGGTTCAGTAATCGAATTTTCAGTCTTGCTCTTGAAAGTGGTTCTTCTTTGCTTTCCAAGCTGACATGCATCACAAAGTCCATCTTGCACATAATTTGCCTGAGGTAGACCTCTCACCAGATTGTGCTTAACAAGTTGATTAAGCTTCTTGAAATTAAGATGTGAGAGCTTCTTGTGCCAATTCCAGCTTTCATCACTTGTTGCTTTGCTGTAGAGACATCTAACAATTCCTTTAGATGTATCACTTAAGCTGGCTTCATATATGTTACCATGTCTTTGACCAGTTAGAACAATGTCTCCATTCTGCATATTCAAGTTTTTGCATCCTTCTTTGTCAAAGATTGATTTGTAACCTTTATCACCCAGTTGACTTATGCTTAAAAGAGTATGTTTCAAGCCTTCAACCAGTGCTACATTTTCTATGATGACATTCCCAAAAACAATTGAGCCATATCCCAGAGTTTCTCTTTTGTTGCCATCTCCAAAAGATATTACTGGGCCAGCTTTCCTTTCAAACTTTGTAAGCAGGGACTTCTTTCCAGTCATATGTCCAGAGCATCCACTGTCCAAGATAATTGAATGCTTCTTTCCTGTGCCCTGCAAACAAAAAGTAACTAGTTAGAATTTTTTAGGACCCAACTTTGATTGGATCCTTTCTTACTAGATTTAGAAACAACAGGCTTTGAAGATTTTGCTTTTACTTTACCTGTTGCAGAGTCAACCTTAGACTCTGATTTCACAAACTGTTTGTGACTAGGAGTTTCAGATTTCAAAGAATAATAGTCATAATACATTTCATGATATTCTCTACACATGTAAATGGAATGAAGTAAACTACCACAATGATAACAAGCTTTTTGTGGTTGGTATTGAATTTTCTGAGTCTTGGGGAATCTGGACTCAGTTTTCCAAGAAGGTTTTTGATTGCAGTCTAGGGCCAAATGATTATGATTTCCACACTTATAGCATTTTTTCCTAGGTGCATCAATTACATTCTTGTAATTATTCTCTAGGTTAATACCTTCTTTTCCATTCCTATTTCTCTTGATCTTGCTAGACTCTGAAAGACCATCTAATCTCTGTTTCAACTGAGACTTAGACAGAAACCCTATGTTTACATTCTTAGGTTTCTCTAACACTTTCTCATCTGAATTACTATTGTTAATCCTTTTGTGTACAACAGGGGTACCTTTTGAATCAACAAATTTAACATGATTAGGTTCAGAAACAATTTTCTTACCTTCAAATTTAGATGTGCTAACTTCTATTTTACTATCATCATTGACAATAGCTACTTTTTCTTCTTGTCTAGCCTTATCAAAACCTAAACCATTAACCTTACCACGAATTCCATTTTTGATGATTTCTTGTGTCTTTTTACCAGAAATGTTAATGGTCTTATTCACATCTCTCTCTTCCTCTAGTTCTTTTCTAACATAGTCATAAGCCTCAAGAATAACACTATAATCATGCTTAGCTTTATCAGAACTTATCTTGTATTCTTCCATTTGAATTAACTCAGATTCAAGAAAATTATTTCTATCAACTAATTTATCATTCTTAACCTTAAGTTCATCTTTTTCACAAGTAAGAATTCTAAAATTAGTTATAAGATTCTTAAACTCAGCATGGATAGTTCTAATTTCATCAGAATTTAAGCTATCAAATGAATCAAGAGAGTGAAGTGATACCTTAACAGAGAATGGAGAAGTTTTCTTTGGAGATCCAGGTTTGTCTGAACCATTTGCCATCAATGCAATGTTGTCATAATCCAATTCATCTTCAGAATCACTGGAATCAGCCCAATCCTTCTGTGTGACCATAAGTGCATTACCCTTTCCTGAATTCCTAGGTTTCTTACACTCACTAGCAAAGTGTCCAAGCTCGCTGCAATTAAAACACTTGATCTTGGCTTTATCAAGCTTGACAATTGTACTTTTGCCTTTGTCACTCTTCTTCTCCTCCTTCTTTTGAAAAGGTCCTTTGCTAAATCTTCTCCTGTTGAATCTTCCTTTCTTGAAGGCTTTAGCAAACATAGCAAAGAGTTCCTGCATCTCAGATTCAGAATCATTGTTGTCAGAGTTCATATCAGTAGTCTCTGACTCAGAACTTTCTTTGCTTTTCTTCTTCCTTGAATTCTTTACAGCAATCTCTTCATGCTGTTCTTCAGGAAGTTTCTTTGCTTCAGATTGAGCAGTAAGTGCAATAGTCTTCATCTTTCCTTCACTCCTGCTCTTCTTCTGCTGCTTGTCAAGTTCATAAGCTCTCAATTTTCCATATACTGCCTCTAATGAAATCTCATCCAGATCATTAGCTTCCTCAATCGCAGATATCTTCTCATTGTAGAAATCAGGCAAAGCTTTCATGAACTTTGTATTCATATCCTCCAAGTCATAATATTTACCATGCATGGCCATCTCATTGATGAGTTTTGTAAACCTATCAAAGGTATCAGTAAGTGACTCACCAGACTTGGATTCAAAGTACTCATACTGTTGTATAAGTAATGTCCTCATATTCTTCCTGACAGGCTTAGTTCCTTCACATTGAACCTTAAGATTGTCCCATATATCCTTAGCAGTTTTACAAGAGAGAACATAGTTAGTGAGAACAGAATCATGACTGTTGAATAATATGTTTCTCACTTTAGCATCTTTAAGAACATTCTCCTTGTCCTTATCTGACCATTCAGATTTTGGCTTCTCTGCTATATGTTCTGGAACAACCACACCATCAACAGTTGCTTGTCCAACAACCTTTGTTGGAACAAAAGGTCCATCTCTGATTCTGTCAAGATAATCAGGATCTGTTGCTTCCAGATGATACAACATCTTCACTTCCCATAGAGTATATTCGTTTCTCTTGAGCATAGGAATCTTAGTATTCCCATCCTTGTAACCAGACATGATTGCAGATCTTTATGATTATTCGAAATCAACCTGCTCTGATACCAATTGTTAACTCAAATAACTTGTAGAAGGGGGGGTGGTTGAATACAAGTTATATAATCGTGTCTGATATTTGCTTGATTATATGAACAAGAATAAACGAATGAATCAAACTCTGTTTGTATTAATAAGATCAAATACAAACTCTACTAAAGGTGTACAATACCTTTAGCAGCTGCTGACAATACAAATCTCTCTCTGTTTGTTTCGAACTCTTGAATACAAACCTTATACAGAGCTACGCACACGAACTCACAACACACGCTCGTTCGACACTTTTTACAATGATATAGAGAGAGTATTTATAATGCTACCTATCAACTAATAACAGAAAGATATAATCTATACATGACAATGTTCTGCCTTCTAGTCGATAGTTTCCTTCAATAGAAAACTCTTTCCTTCATAATATCTTCTTGCTTGTTCTTCAAACAACGATCCTGTTTTATAGCACTTGCCAGTTTCTGTAGCATCCACAATGACATCATCAGTAACACGACTGATATCAGGATTTCATCTTGCATCAGTATCTGATCATCATCAGTATTAGACCGTCATCAGGATTTGCTCTTTGTTCCTGACATGTAGTCTCCGATACACTGTTCATTCCTGACTAAACTGTACAGATAACTGTTTTACACATAAATCCTATATATAGTGCTAAATCCTTTATAAGATCAGGATTACAAGAAGTATAATGTGTAAATTCTATTCTTAACATCACAACTTATGAATTATTCCTAACAAATCCAAACGAGCCAAACACTTCCAGACCAAGGCGAACATAAATTCATTCAAGAATAGAAGAAAAACCATGTTACCAAAAACTAATCCAACCTACTTCAAAATCCAAAAAAATTTGCAACCAACGAACAAAGAAAGAAAAATTCAAATGAACTGCAACCATCGAAAACAATACCAATACCGAAACTAAAACTGAATCTAAATTCACAAATTATCCAAATTTAAAATCAAACCCAATAATCAATCCAAACCAACTTCAAATCTTATTTAAAACATGACTCGAATCCAAACTGTATCCAAATCTAACCAACAAATTTTATTCAAATCTAAGCAACAAACTATATTCAAATCTAATATCAAACTAAAATCAAATCTAGATCTAAATCCAAACCGTACCCTAATCTGACCACCAATCCAAATCCAAACTATAATTTTAAACCAACAAAAAAGAGAAGGTATACAGATGTGCCTAATACTACTCCCATCATTGAACATAAGAAAGAAAGAGAAAAGTCATTACCATTAGAGAAAGAGAGAATGTGTGTTTGACAAAATCAGTAGAAAACCCCAACCAAAAGCGTAATGAAAAATCAATATCAATTTTTTTTACCTAAGAAAAATCAAAGCAATATGACGAAGAGAAAGACGAGGGAGAAAAAACAACCAGAGAAATTATTTTAACTGATTCGAGGAAAAAAACAACAATTGTTATCCAAAATCAAAATCATCAAAAAAAAACATAACCAATTTGAAGAAGAAGAAGAAGAATAAAAAATTCGAAACATATGTTTTAAACCCAACACGTGGTGGTCATGTTTAACTCCTTATCAACCTATCCCAGATCGAATCAACCTACCTTTAGATACCATAATTAAATATGAAAGAAGAAAGAAAACTGGAATTTTATAATAATGAATCTTGTTATCAATTACAACATAACGATGACTTATATAGCCAATAACTAAACCATAATAAATGAAATTATCTTATCAAAGTAAATATTACAATAATGAAATTATGAAATAATAATAATATTATAAATGTTTAACAATACACCTTGTAAGAGCTGGAGATTAATTTAAAGATCTCTGGGTGTCGAGTGGGGTCTATTGGAATACTTATTAGAACTTCATATTCTCTCTTCAAAGTAACTAGCTTTTTAACCCATGCAAAGCACGAGCATGTTCTGAATACCAATAAATTGTAATTTTTTTCTTAATGTATATAATATATCTATAGGTGCGATAAATGAGTTATATGATCGTTGATTTTCTGTTGTGAGACTAATGATCAAGTACTGGCTAGTTTAAGTGTAACTTTATATATACTAAGATTCGATATTTGTTATATTATTTTATGCGTCTGCGTATTAAAGATGTGACTAATGAGTTTTACAATTGTTAATGTTAATACAAGTTTTTATTACACTTAAAAACAAATGAAGGTTCCTTTTTCATATTAATTTGAATTTATTTGTGTCGTGTAAACATAATATTTAAAGTATGACAGAAGTTATATATACATTGTTGTATTGAAGGTGTATGATTACAATGCACATGCATGTTTGATACTCTTATATAGATTTTTTTTCATGTGATATCTAAATAATAGTATAAACAGATATGGTACATGTTAGTGAATATTATAATATATTCTTATAAATCTACATAAATATATATATATATATATATATATATAAATATATATATATATATATATATATAAATATATATATATATATATATATATATATATATATATAATTATACATATATGTATATATGTATGTATGTATAAATATGTATATTAAATATAAAATAATTAATAGATTAAAATTAGTGAAAACGTAATAGATTATACAACACAAATGTATGCATGCATGCATGTATGTATATATGTGTGTATAATTAATAATTAGAGTATTTACCAAAAATACTAGGTTTAAAGTTTCTATTTGCAAAAATACTATCTCCTTTAATTAACTGCATATTTACTATCTTATACTTTCTTAATTGCAATTTTACTAAACTAAGTTTTAAAATTGCAAAAATACTAACCATCTCCCCTCCCCCCTTCAAGCCCAGCCGACTTCAACACTTTTTTTTAAGGTAGAGTGCTATTTTGGTGGATTTGGGTCCCCCCCTCCCCCCTTCAAGCCCAGCCGACTTCAACACTTTTTTTTATTGTGATGTTTTCTACCGATAATTTGTACATCTTTGTTTTCATGTACATGCACTATTACAGATTTGTAACATTACTATTTTTTTTTATTTTTACATGATCAGGAGATTTGGACATCACCAATTCACCATCGTGTTGTTAAAATAATTATCTTCTTACTATTTTTCGTATTTTTCGAATATTTAGTGTTAATAATTATAAATTCCTTTCTCAGAATTGAAATTATAACTTCCATATTTATGTTAAAAATTGTTATTTCCTTAAAATTTTATAAACTTTTAGTGCTAATAAATCGAATGTCCCTTTTTATGCTAAAAAGGCAAGCTAATAAGCAGCCTACGTTTATACCTTGTTTTACATAATTCCACAACATGCGGAAACGGACGGTGAGGATCAATGGAATAAAATGTGGTAATCCACGTGAAGGAGTGTCGACCAATAAGAAAAGGGCACGACAAACACAAAATATCCCAATCCCCGTGAAGACAAATCAACCAATTAAAATCGAGCAACACATCACTCTCAACCAATTAGAGTAGAACAACTAAACAAATTTTCAACAAATTTTCAATTCCAATATTCCTTCCCCGACCCAGGCATTGCGTGCCCCCTCTCTATATAATGTTAAGAAAAAGCGAGTTGTCGCTCTCACCTCTCGCTTTACAACATAAAATATCTCTCCCTAAATCTCCATAATATCCAACCAAACAAAAACAATGTCCACCACCACTACGCCACACCACCAGCCAAACGAAAACTCCACATACTCCAACATTGCAGGTAGTGTACAAGTCGGAAGTGGCTCCGCCATCAATCAGATTGGACTTCCGGCGGCTCAAACCCAATCAGCTCCTGCTCCTCCTGTAGCTGCGCCAACTGTTGCTGCGACCGGAAATGCTGATGGCATGTGGGTTTTGTGTGCAAGTTTATCAGTGTTCGTAACGTCACCATTGCAACTTTTGTTGGTGGCATTGTCGTTTGAATTTGGCGTATTGTGGTCGCTGTTAAAGATTAACGTCTCGTAGTTGTTTGTTTCTTTGAAGTGAAATAAAATAGTTGTATCTAGTAAGAGGAGAAGATAGTCATTTCAGAAATAGTAAAGTTGGTTGTTATGTTAAACGGCACCGTAATATGTTAGAAAATGGAAAGTTTGAGGCATATTAATAATATGTTCTTGATGAAATTTCCGGAAACTAACAAGTGGAGGTTGTTCCTTGTAATGAGGACTTAAACTTTCATGTTTGGATCTCAGACATTTTCTTAGTTGAATCCATAAATAAATTGAGTTGAAAGAAGAATTGATTATTGGTTTATGTTAACAGATTTCAGATTTATTTGTTGCAACAGTACTGAAAATTTGGATCAGTATTTGGATTAAATCCTGATGGAAATTTGGATTAGTACTTGGAGTAAAATCCTGATGGACTTGGTCAGACATCAGATTCCGATGGGCTAAATCCTGATGGATATCAGTTCCTGACAAGCACTGAATCCTGATCCTGATGGACACCAAATCCTGATATTACTGATGACCAAATCCTGATGCTACTGTAACTGAAAAAATAAATCATGATGCAGTTAATGCAATTAAATCAGAATATTTACTTTCCTTTTATGGAGTCAGTTACGTTTATTTTTGGTATTATATATACAATACAGAAGTAAATAAACGTTAACTGAAGAGATACGTCCTATGGATAGAAACACGATTCTGTTTTCTTCTTTCTCTTTTCTCTCAAGATACAAATAGAAGAGATACATAGTTCTTAGGCGAACTGAGGTGCTGGTCGCTGTTGATCACTGGTGTAATTGTGAAACCATTGATCTGTGCTGTTTTATCCTGGAAGTGATATTGCTGCAACCCAATCATAACGTAAGTGGGGCAATATTCTCTTCAAGAACAGCCAAGTCTTCTCGAAGGGCTTGGTGACTCAGCTGTGTTCTTTCTCTCTTGTTGTCTTGGCTTAAGCTGCTATGAGAGATAAGTGTTCTTACTTTTCTTATTAATTACAGTTACTGATTATACTCTTGTTTATGCCTTCATGTTTTGTTTCATTATTTGGTTAATAGCCTGTTCTTGTTTAATATATATCACTGCCTCATTGTTGTTTAGTGAGTTATACCCAACAATCTTGAAGAGAATATTTGTGTTATATATTGTTAATTAACAAGATGGTTAACGGAATTGAAACTCCTGTTGTTGAGACTAGCTCTGGGTCTGGTGTTACTGTACCCAACATTGATCGGACCACGTACCGTTTCCCATAACCTATCGATTTGTCAGGAATACCTGATAAATTCGGTGGGGGTGTTGGTTTTTCTCGTTGGCAGAAAAAGATGAAACTGTGGTTAACGGTAAAGGGTCTATGGCCAGTGGTGCAGTATGAGAAACCAGTTGTGGTTAAGGAGAAAACCGAAACGGTAAAGGGCTGCTATTCTGGCAGCTTTAGCGAACACTCTATTCGATGTTTATTCATCTGACTCCTACACTGCTAAGCTCTTATGGGAGAAGCTTGATCAGACACATAATACTGACTCGCAAGGGTTGGAAAAGTATTCTATGGCTAGGTTCCTTGATTTCAAACTGGTGGATACTAAATCCATGACTGAGCAGGTGCATGAGTTTGAGATGTTAGTTCATGCTTTGAAGGAGTCTGGTATGGATCTACCTGAAAAGTTTCAGGTTATGTCTGTGATTGAAAAGCTCCCTAAGTCTTGGGAAGAGTTTGCACTCTCCCTGAAAAGACAGAAAGGAGAGATCACTTGGACAAACCTGATGTTGGACATCTCTGTGCAGGAGCAACACAAGTCCAAGCAAGGACATGTGATGCCTACTGAACATGATGGGAGTTCGAAGGTGAATGTAGTGACTGTAGGACATAAAAGAAAGTCTGTCACTAAGAAGGAAAACACCAAGTCTAAGGACAAGAACAAGGCTAAGAAACCAAAGGCAAACAAACCATGTTGGTCTTGTGGACAGGTTGGTCATTGGAGCAAGGACTGTCTTGTAAAGAAAACTAAGAAACCTGTTGTGGGAGCACAAGCTAACACTGTGCTTGGAACCACTTATGGGCCAATGGTTAACATGGTTGTTGGTGAGGCTGTTGCTTCTGAAACCGACAACGAGTATGTGACCTACAACCCTGTACTTCTTTCCACCTATTCGTCTCATGAATGGTTGGTTGATACTGGAGCTAATGTACATATTTGTACTGATATTACTCTATTTGTATCTTATCAACAGACTCATGGAATGACTATGACGATGGGGAATGCGAGTGTAGCTCAAGTACTTGGAATAGGAAATGTGGACCTGAAGTTCGCTTCTGGGCGTGTTCTATCCCTCACTAGAGTGCACCATGTTCCTGATATTCGTAGAAATATAATAAGTGGAAGTTGTTTAGTTAAGAATGGTTTTGAAGTTTCTTTGAAATGTAATAAAGTAGTCATTACAAATACTGGTGTGTTTTTTGGCAAAGGTTACTTGTCGGATGGATTAATTTTTTTAAAGGTTGAGCCTGTTTTGGGCAGTTTTATTAATAATAATGTTGCTCCTTCTGTTAATTGTGTTGAATCATCTGATTTGTGGCACGCACGTCTTGGTCACTTGAATTTTGGTGCTCTAAAGAATATGATGAACTTAGAGTTGATTCCAAAACATGCCATTGATAAGAAATCTAAATGTCAAGTATGCGTGACAGCTAAACAAACTAGAAAACCCTTTCATAATGTGGTTAGGGATTCGAATGTGTTAGATTTAGTGCACACTGACATATGTGAATTTGGTGGTGTTTTGACCAAGGAACATAATAGATATTTCATTACCTTTATAGATGATTGTAGTAGATATTGTTATGTTTATTTGCTTAAACATAAAGATGAAGCACTAGAAAAATTCATTATGTTCAAAACTGAATCTGAAACACAAACTGGTAAAGTACTTAAACATTTGAGATCAGATAGAGGTGGTGAGTATACGAGTAACTCGTTTAATGAATTTTGCAAGAGCAATGGTATAGTTCATGGGGTAACTCCACCATACACACCTGAGTCTAATGGGGTGGCAGAACGAAAGAACAGAACCTTTAAGGATATGATCAATAGTATGTTGATTAATTCTGGGTTGCCTAAGTACATGTGGGGAGAAGCTCTGAATACGGCTTGCCATATTCTGAATAGAGTTCCTCTGAAACACATGGACAAGACACCTTATGAATTATGGACAGAAAAAGGACTAGCTTAAAATATCTTCGTGTGTGGGGCTACCTTGCAAAGGTACTTGTCCCTGAACACAAGAGAAAGAAACTAGGGCCAAAAACTGTTGATTGCATCTTTCTGGGCTATATTGAAACCACTACGGCTATGAGATTTTTAGTGTTAAAATTTGACATAGACGGAATAGTGGCTAACACTATAGTTGAATTTCGTGATGCAACATTCTTTGAGAATGTATTCCCTATGAAGACTGGTATACCTCAGGATATTCCTGATGATGATCCCACTCACACATTAAGGTCCATTCCTGATCATGTGGAAAGGATGACAAATGTGGGGGCAGATCCTGATAGTAGCTCTATTCCTGATGAAGTAGAGGAACCTAGAAGGAGTAAGCGTGCTAAGGTAGTCAAGGATTTTGGAAGTGATTTTATCACTTACAATATCGAGGATGAACCTTTAACTTTTCGACAGGCCATGGATTCTTCAGAATCTAGGTACTGGAAAGGTGCTGTAAAAAGTGAAATTGACTTTATTGTTTCTAATGGAACATGGGAGTTGGTTGATCTACCTCCTGGGTGTTCTACTATAGGATGTAAATGGGTCTTCAAAAGGAAGATGAATCCTGATGGCTCAATAGATAAGTATAAGGCTAGGCTGGTAGCTAAGGGCTTTAAGCAAAAAGAAGGCATTGATTACTTTGACACATACTCTCCAGTTGCTAGAATGACAACAATTCGAATGCTTGTAGCATTGGCTTCTGTACATGGTCTTATCATCCATCAAATGGATGTAAAGACAGCTTTTCTTCATGGTGAACTTGAAGAAGAGATTTATATGGATCAGCCTGAGGGATTTGTTGCCTCTGGTAATGAGAGGAAAGTATGTAAGCTAATCAAGTCTATATATGGCTTATAACAAGCTCCAAGAGACTGGCATAAAAAGTTTGATGAAACTGTTTTAGAATCAGATTTTGTAGTTAATGAAAGTGACAAGTGTGTCTACTACATGGTTAAAGGAAATGAATGTATTATTGTGTGCTTGTATGTGGATGATATTTTATTGTTTGGAACCAATATTGAGATTATTAACGAGACAAAAAGTTTCTTGAAAAGGCATTTTGAAATGAAGGATATGGGAGAGGCTAGTATGATTCTTGGTATCAAGTTGACTCAGTCAACTGATGGAATAACCTTGTCACAATCTCATTATATAGAGAAATCTATACTTGAGAAGTATGGTTATTCAAATTGTAGAATTGCAAGCACTCCATATGATCCTAAAATTGCCCTTGTCAAGAATAGTTCAGGAGTACCTGTGTCTCAGTTAAGGTATTCTCAGATTATTGGGAGTTTACAGTATCTTGCTAATGGTACTAGGCCGGATATTTCATATTCAGTGTCTAAGTTAGCAAGATATACAAGCTGTCTAAACAAGACTCATTGGGATGCTCTTGATAGAGTGCTTAGATATCTGAAAGGCACCATATATCTTGGTCTGCATTACAGGAGGTTTCCTGGAGTGCTAGAGGGATATAGTGATGCAAGTTGGATAGCTAAGAAGTCTGGTTCCAATGGAGTGACTGGATACCTGTTTACCCTTGCGGGTGGAGCAGTATCTTGGAAGTCTTCTAGACAGACTATTATAACTCGGTCTACTTTTGAGGCTGAGTTGTGTGCATTAGATGCCACGGGGACTGAGGCTGAATGGTTACGTGGACTTATGTCAATGTTACCTGTAGTAAGTCGTCCACTTCCTACTTTTGCTGTTCATTGTGATAGCCGTACAACTATCAACAAGATAAACAGCAAGAAGTATAATGTGAAAACAAAGAGACATATCCAAGTTAGACTAAAGTCTATAAGGGGTCTAATGTCTGATAGGATCATAGCTGTTGAGTTTATTGGAACTCAAGAAAACCTAGCTGATCCTTTTACTAAAGGGCTTGAGCATGCTGTAGTCCTTAAGTCTAGGTTGGGGATGGGACTGATAGCCCAAAATGATTCATCTACAGCGGGAACCCAATACACATGAGAGGAGATCCCTCGAAAGTGTATTCAATGTGGTAATAACAAGTTTTAAGGGTGAATTGGTTGTACCTTTCACTACATAGATTGATACTCACGTATCTGGAGTCTATTCCCTGTAAACCTAAAAGGTACTGTAACTGCCAGAATAGCAAGAGTTATTTGAACTCTGAATGGGGTCAAGTCATATGACGAGATGCTAGCAGTACATCTCTGGAGATGCCCAGCTAAGCGAATGTAATTGTGTGGTCGCAATTAGAGGAAAGGGTTATTCCTTGAAACATTCGACGAACAGGATCGAGACATGACCATTAACGTCTCAAAGTCGTAGATTGGCACCATAGCCTTTGACTTGTCGTCGTCTATGGAGTGTGGTTACACCAAACGGATAAAGATTCAAGGTGAAAAATTCCATCTGAATCCGGTAGCCATCGAAGTAGAGGACTTAGGAGGGTTTAAACCTGGAAGGGTACCTACTCTAATAAATCGAATGTCCCTTTTTATGTTAAAAAGGCAAGCTAATAAGCAGCCTACTTGATGACGTTTATACCTTGTTTTACATAATTCCAGTACATGTGAAAACGGACAGTGAGGATAAATGGAATAAAATATGGTAATCCATGTGAAGGAGTGTCGACCAATAAGAAAAGGGCACAGCAGACACAAAATATCCCAATCCCGGTGAAGACAAATCAACCAATTAAAATCGAGCAACACATCACTCTCAACCAATCAGAGTAAAACAGCTAACCAAATTTTCAACAAATTTTCAATTCCAATATTCCTTCCCCGACCCATGCACTGCGTGCCCCCCCTCTATATAAGGTTATGAAAAAGCGAGATGTCGCTCTCACCTCTTGCTTTACAACAAAAAAATATCTCTCCCTAATATCCAACCAAACAAAAACAATGTCCACCATCACTACGCCACAGCACCAGCCGAACGGAAACTCCACATACTGCAACATTGCAGGTAGTGTACAAGTCGGAAGTGGCTCCGCCATCAATCAGATTGGACTTCCGGCGGCTCCAGCGGCTCAAACCCAATCAGCTCCTGCTCCTCCTGTAGCTGCGCCAACTGTTGCTGCGACCGGAAATGCTGATGGCATGTGGGGTTTTGTGTGCAAGTTTATCGGTGTTCATAACGTCACCATTGCAGCTATTGTTGGTGGCATTGTCGTTGGAATTTGGAGTATTGTGGTCGATGTTAAAGATTAACGTCTCGTAGTTGTTTCTTTCTCTGAAGTGAAATAAAATAGTTGTATCTAGTATGAGGAGAAGATAGTCATTTCAGAAATAGTAAAGTTTGTTGTTATGTTAAACGGCACCGTAATAGACTAGATTGGGGAATACTCCATGATGTTAGCCAGGACCACTTGTCTCTATAAATTAAAACAACATGTATGCAGCATCAATATGTTCAAGAAATGAGATATTAGTTTTTTTATTTTCTCTGCATCTTCTTCTTCATTGCCACATCGAACCTATCTTTGTACTACCTTTTTACTTCTTCTCACTCATCAAACTCATAGATCAACAAACATAATATGCATATTTGTTGAAATAGTAAATAGTAGGTGGGAGATTTGTGTCAACATGAGTTTTGTAATATCCAAAATTATAAATTTGAATTTGTAGAGAAAAAGGACTAAAAAATACTCAATTAAGAAATTATATTATTATATAAATCAATCTTAATGCATTGCGTCTTTAGTTTTATTTTAGTATTTTCTTATTTCAATATTTTTTCTATTGTGGTGTTTTATGCCAATTATTTGTACATCTTTGTTTTCATGTACATGCACTATTACAGATTTGTAACATTACTATTTTTTTATGATTTTTAATTTACATGATCAGGAGATTTGGACATCACCAATTCACCATCGTGTTGTTAAAATAATCATCTTCTTACTATTTTTCGTATTTTTGAATATTTAGTGTTAATAATTATAAATTCCTTTCTTAGTATCGAAATTATAACTTCCTTATTTATGTTAAAAATTGTTATTTCTTTAACATTTTATAAACTTTTAGTGCTAATAAATCAAATGTCCCTTTTTATGTTAAAAAGGCAAGCTAATAAGCCGCCTACTTGATGACGTTTATACCTTGTTTTACACAATTCCAGTACATGTGGAAACGGACGGTGAGGATCAATTGGATAAAGTATAGTAATCCATGTGAAGGAGTATCGACCAATAAGAAAAGGGCACGACAGACACAAAATATCCCAATCCCCGTGAAGACAAATCAACCAATTAAAATCGAGCAACACATCACTCTCAACCAATCAGAGTAGAACAGCTAAACAAATTTTCAATTCCAATATTCCTTCCCCGACCCACGCATTGCGTGCCCCCCCTCTATATAAGGTTAAGAAAAAGCGAGCTGTCGCTCTCACCTCTCGCTTTACAACAAAAAATATCTCTCCCTAAATCTCCCTAATATCCAACCAAACAAAAACAATGTCCACCACCACTACGCCACAACACCATCCGAACGGAAACTCCACATACTCCAACATTGCAGGCAGTGTACAAGTTGGAAGTGGCTCCGCCATCAATCAGATTGGACTTCCGGTGGCTCCGGCGGCTCAAACCCAATCAGCTCTTCCTCCTCCTGTAGTTGCGCCAACTATTGCTGCGACCGAAAATGCTGATGGCATGTGGGGTTTTGTGTGCAAGTTTATCGGTGTTCGTAACGTCACCATTGCAGCTTTTGTCGGTGGCATTGTCTTTGGAATTTGGCATATTGTGGTCGCTGTTAAAGATTAACGTCTTGTAGTTGTTTGTTTCTTTGAAGTGAAATAAAATAGTTGTATCTAGTATGAGAAGAAGATAGTCATTTCAGAAATAGTAAAGTTGGTTGTTATGTTAAACGGTAATAGACTAGATTGGGGAATACTCCATGATGTTAGCTTGGACCACTTGTCTCTATAAAACAACATGTATGCAGCATCAATATGTTCAAGAAATGAGATATTACTTTTTTATTTTCTCTGCATCTTCTTTTTCATTGCCACATTGAACCTATCTTTGTACTACCTTTTTTACTTCTTCTCACTCATCAAACTCATAGATCAAATATTCAACTCAGAATGCAGATCTATGTACGTGCATATATCATTAGAGTTACATCACCGGATTTACATCGAAGAAATTGGTCAATCATCCGATTTTTATAGTTTTAACCCGATAAAATAGATTATGAAGCGATTTCAACAAATTATATCGACAACCCACCAATTGTCAACATATTGACCAATAGATCGGATAAATTGCCGACCAATGCAACACTCATTTAATTATTGAGAAAAATTTCAAAATTTTGACTATGTAATTATGTTAATTTTGACTCGAATCAATTTTTAATATGAATTTTCCTAATGAATGGTTAATTTTAGTGAATAAAAAGTTGGTTGGTCATTCATAGGATTATAGGCTATTATGACCCACTAAATTGTAACTAGACTAAAAAATTAATTCCATCACTACTATAATCTATTATCTATTATATATATAATAGCCCAATAAGGGGCTTAAATTAGTGAGACATTTAAATTAGTATTAAATGGTAGTTAGGTCACTCAACTGATTGGAAACTTTCAGTTGGGTCATTCAATTTAAAAAACTTTCAATCAGGTCATTTAACAAATAAAAACTTTCAATCCGGTCACTTAACAAATAAAAACAAGTTAAATGACCTGATTTTAATGTGTTTAATGACCTGATTTTAACGTGTTTAATGATCTGACTGAAAGTTTTTAACGTGTTTAATGACCTGATTGAAAATTTTTATTTGTTAAGTGACCTGATTGAAAACTTTTTGAGTTGGATGATCCAACTGAAAGTTTCGAGTCAGTTTAGTGACCTAACTGCCATTTAACCCTATATAATATGTAGTCAACTTATACATTTTCAAATTATTCAGTTCAATAAAATAATATTAATAGTAAGTATTTACAATATATATATAGATAAATATAAGATATTTATTACATATTAAAAAAATTTCATTACATTTAAATGCATATTATTTCGAAAAATGGTTAATGAACACGTAATAATCAGAACATTTAAATGACAGTCATTGAACCAATGTAGTTTGACATATTTCAGATTCAAAATTGGAGCATGACTTGATGTTTTAAAAGTACTCAAAATTTCATCATTTTATACATATGATATTAGCCTTATCCGGTGAAAATTGCATCGTCATTTGTAAGATTTAGTATGTTTGTTGGTTTGTGGGATAGACGAGATCGTCGTCCAATTACAATAGGAGTTGTAACATTCCACATCTCTACGAATTAGTGTATTTGGTGCTTCTATAAGAGCAAGTTAATATATTGCATATCAAAATTACAATCTTAGTATGTGGTGGGTTTTTAGGTCAAGAACTGGACATGATTTTAAAAAATATTTCAAATTTGACCATGATTATTGCAATTAAACTTAATCAACTCATTTATCACATTCCACAGTTCTATAAAAAGTTTGAATTAATATCACAGTTTAAAATATTAGCTTATGTCAATTTTAATAATGGTGATTTTTTTTTAAAAAAAGGTCATTTATTGTCTTGATTTAATATTTAATGCAAATTTAGAATAAAAATTAATCTATTTGTTATTAATTGAAAAGATTTTTCAACGATCAATGCAATTTGATAATCGCATATAAATCCATTAATTTCAAATAGAACCTATATTAAAAATATGTAGGTTATAGATTACATACAATGTTATTGAATTAATATATGAAACTCGACCATGATCGAAATAATGCTCGAATGACATTAGTACAAATATTTAAGTTTGATACTAGAAAATAGTTGGTTACTCTCATAGGTTCTAAAATATATAAAAATTTTAATTTAAGAAAAAATATGAATTCTTCATTTCCCGCGAGATCCCCGTATCCTATATGGGATGGGGATTAGTTAGCAAAACAATTTTTATTTTTATTTCTAAAAGGATTCAGGATCTCGGAGGGGGATGGCATATCACTCCACGACACGTAATGACTCAATATTTATTACTAACTACCTAATTTGAACGTATTCAATACATGTAGATTACATGTCACAAACAAGAAAATATATCACTCGTTTTATGAGCTAAATTACCAACGTATCGCAAATTAGTAATGGCTTACGTACAAATCAAAATTATTGATACTTAGTCAATTTATATTTGATATATCTAAAATATTATACATATTCTCAATAAACGAAAAATTAAGAATGTTATTGTTACGTGTTAAACAAAAAATATCTAGAAATTTTGATTGAACATTAATAAAATTTAGAGATAACTTATGCAGTTCAGTAAATATGTGCAAATTATTATGTAAACAAATTTTATTATCAATAAATGAATATAAAGAACAACTAGACTTATACTAGCAAACTACATATCTGTCAATGAATAATTTCGAATATAAAGAACAACTAGACTTATACTAGCAAACTACATATCTGTCAATGAATAATTAGAATTGGGATTTGAAAGCACTTATGGTCCTAACATCCGCCTGGAATGCCTTCTCTAGTATATCATCGCGAATGGGTGGATTTGATCCGAAAACAGCATTGGCAACTGTGATCACCCCAGGATTTGCAGCACTTAAAAAAGCAAGTACAGTAGTATTTCCATTTGCAACATTTTGTTGGAAGTGAGCAAGCCCCATAGGAAAGACAAACACATCACCCTCTCCAAGAACCTTCGTTATAAGCCTGTTTTCAGGATTTCCAGTGACGAATCCAACACGAAGGCGTCCCTTTAAGACTGTTAATATCTCAGTGGCACGAGGGTGTATGTGAGGAGGGACTACACCATTCTGTGCATAGTTGACGCGTACATTTGACAGACCAAGTGTGTTTAGTCCAGGCAATTCAGCTACAGTGATTCTATTAACACAAGTGCCAAGAGAATTTGATGTGCTGCAATCCAGATGCAGCCCACCTACTGAGAAGTGCTCTGCTTTAACAAGTTTAGGGTCCAAGCAAGCATATCCATTGACTCTTGGTGCTGCAATAGTACAAACCACAAATCAGAACATGTATTGTTCACAAAATAAATCCTCTTACCAAAAAACTAGAGATATGGACGGAACCTGAGCTTCTGAAGTCTGCGACGCAAAAATCTTGCAAGGGATTGGACAAATTAGCGGTTGCAACGGTGCACGTAATAGCTATAAAAAGAAGAAACAGAGTGAGGCTTTTCATATTAAACATGTCCAAGTTGTTTTACGAAGGATGCAGTAAGATAGCAAGTTAATTAATATTTCCAAAACTCTACGAGTTCCTGAACTACTTATAGCTAGCTAAAAGGTAAAAGCTGGTGATGAATACAAGTTAAAGAACAAGTCTTCTTGGTTTTGTACTGACAAGGTCAGCATATATTGTGCCTATTTGATAATTATAACTTATAAGTTACTTATTTCGGAAAAAAATGTGTATGGGGAGTTTAACATTCGTTATCTTGCAAAAATAAGTTACTTATTTCAGAAAAAAGTACTTATTTACGTACTTTTTTTAAGAATAATTAACTTATTTCTGAAAAATAATATTTCCAAAGGCCATTATAGGCAAGTAATTGGAACTTAAATCTCTGAATTTCACTTAATTGAATATTCTCCCAACGTTTATTCGGCTCGAAACTCACGTGTCATCAAACGTACATGCAATAGATAGAGAACATTTCGTGTTTTTTTTATGCAAGTTGCTAACTAACCTGGTTGATTCAATCTAATTAAGATTTAAGACTAGTTCAATAGAAATTGTCAGTGGATTGTCGTTAGAAGACTTTTTGGTGAGATATTACTGCTAAATGACTGATTTAATTAATGTATAACGTTGTCTTTTAGCTACAGAAGTAAAACAAGGTGTCCGGATCAATTCTAATAACAAACCGATCGAATTAGCAATTCTTAGAGAAAAAATGAGCATAAGAAGCCAAGACTCAATCCAAAGAGTACTTGGGATAATGTAGAAATACTGACCTTTGCACACAGATGTCCTAATATTTTATATAATCAGATCTAAAGATTTTGTTTTTCAAAAAAATTAGTGTGGCAAAATATGCACTAGCTGCAGGATGCAATTAGGCCTATAAAGATCGTACTTAATTTACAAGACTTCCCAATTATCATCAATGGTCTTAAAAAGGCCATGGTGATATACAAGCTCAGATTGTTGATTTTCAGTTTAAACTTGAGAATTATAAGGATCATCTTTTTCTGAAAAAATTACTGATCCACTACTATTGATGTTCTAGAACCAGGACTACAAAATGAGGTTCAGAAAGGCAAACTTGGCAGAAAACCTGTTTTATTTAGAACATTTGTGCAGTAATTTTAGAAAAAACTAAAACTATTGATAGAAATTTAACTAAAAAATGACTAAAGATAAATTCTTAAATGAGATGTATATTAATATATGTATTATTAATAAAAATAAAAAAATTACAACAAAATAATAATACAAGAAACATCAAAATTTCAAAAAAAAAATTGAACTTAAAAAATTACAAATTAACAAGTTTGAAAATTTTGTTTTGAAACTTTGAAATTTAGAAAAAATTATTATTAAAATATAATTTGATATCATATAAAAAAAATACTTGTTGTGGAATAAAAACTAGGTTATGATTATGACGGCTAGGGTTTGTGAGCTTCGAGCTTTAATGGCTGCTTCTGCGTTCGAGACTTAACGGTCCTCACAGAATGCCTACGTATCTCTGTATTAGAGAATCAAGCCAAAAAAACGTAGTTCTAGGATGAGGGGTCAGACCCTTTATATAGGCTGAGAAACCCTAAAATCGTAGTAGGGTTAGTGACTTGGTGGGCAAGTCACTGACTAGAAGAAGGTTCTAGTCCCCTTCCATGTATGAATCAATTTCCATGTTGAAGTATGTATCTTGGAGGCTAAGTCAGGCAAGAGTAATATCCTTGTTTGACTCTTATTTGCTGAGCTGTTTTTACCCCTAATATTAATTACGAAATTAATATTACAGATAGGGATTGGGCCCATCTGGTGGGCCCCATACTTGGACCATTCCGGGTCTAATTAATGCCATATTAAATGTGTATTTTAGGGCTTACTTTTAGCCCATATCATTTGCCCCCCAACTTCTAGGAAAGCTGATCAGGTTTTTCTTGAAGTTATAACGGCCTTATTCGAGACTCGGGTCAGGGTTTATTACTCTAGAGCGAGCATTTTCAACCATATCATCTTGATGTAAAGCGTGGAGCGACCGACGCATTTACGATGATGTTGAACGACACTAATCAGTGTTAAACGGCACTACACAGCGCTAATTAGCCTCAAACAACGTTTAAACAATGTTAGACGATGTTAGAAGGCATAAAACGGCACTAACAGCACTAATCGGTGCTAATATGTGTTTATTGGCACTAATCTGTGCTTAATCGGCACTAATCTGTGCTAATCTGCACTAATCTGTGCTTAATCGGCACTAATCTGTGCTAATCTGCACTAATCTGTGCTTAATCGGCACTAATCTGTGCTTAATCGGCACTAATCTGTGCTAATCTGCACTAATCTGTGCTTAATCGGCACTAATCTGTGCTTAATCTCGACCTCTTTTTCTCATTAACAATCATCCGAGATTCGCTGAAAAAGTCGAGATTTAGGTTTAAAAAATTCACTGAAAAAGTAGGGATCCAGGACCAAGAACTGAACCTAGACCGGCCGGATCCAGGTTCAGAAGTTGGTCGGCTGAACCCCCTTCAAATAAGCTGGTCGGCCGGGACCTGGTCCTCCGGGACCTGGTCGGCTGGACCTCCTCCGGGGGAGCTGGTCGGCCGGGACCTGGTCCTCCGGGACCTGGTCGGCTGGAATTTCTCTTCCGGGGGAGCTTAGTCAGAAGCTGGCCTTAAAACCTGAACTTAGACTCCTTCATGATTTTAAAAGAGAGTATAGATCTAGGATCAGGAATCATCCGTGGTCCTAATGATCAAGAATCTTGATCTTGATTACGAATCGTCAGTTTGGTCGTTCGTGACTTCATGGCTAACTTTGGCTTTCATGATTAATCTTGGCCTTCATGGCTAACCTTGGCCTCCCTTTAACATTGGCAATCATCCGAGATTTGCTAAAAAAGTCGAGAACCATGTCCGAAATCACTTGCTGAAAAAATTGGGATCCAGGACCAAGTGCTGAACCTAGACCGGCCGGATCCAGGTTCAGGAGCTGGTCGGCTGAACCCCCTTAAAAGGAGCTGGTCGGCCGGGACCTGGTCCTCCGGGACCTGGTCGGCTGAACCTCCTCCGTGGGAGCTGGTCGGCCGGGACCTGGTCCTCCGGGACCTGGCCGGCTGAGGACCCTAATGCGTCGCAGTCGATTGTTTCTTGGCTAGCTGGTCGACCCGGACGTGAAAATCATTCGCGATCTTGGGGATCAAGAAACTTGATCTGAATCTCAAGTCTTTATTCATGACTTTGTTATCTTAAAGATCAAGGAACTTGACCTTGATCTTAGGCCGTCAGTTTGGTCATTCGTGACTTCCGACGATATTACTCCTTAATTTATTGCTCAAACATCAGCTATTTCTTCTTTGGCATATTTGAATTATAACGATCCCTTCTGTATAAAACGAGCAATTTCTGTCCTTTTTTCATATTTAAACGATAGATGACCTGTAAACGCGAACAAGGCTGAACTTCAACCTATCATAGTAGGTCATACTTCTTTTATAAAAGGAGTGTGGTAGCTTTCATTTCATTCACTTCTTCACTTCTGAGTTTTCAAATTCTTGAGCTCTCTTGTTTTCAAGTAGCAAGATCAAGTTCCAGCTTTGTGATCAAGATGTCAGAAGGTGATCGCCCAATTGCTCCCCCAGTCTCCATGATGGAAGCTATGGCAAAGAGGAGTAGAATGAGGACAGCTAAAGGTAAAGAAGATATCAAACCTTCTTCATACGTTGAGCATAAATTTGAATCCTTGCTAGATCTTCTTAATATTATGAGGGACACATTCCCAAACTGTGCTAGCCTAGATTCTTTTAGAAGTCCCAGTAAATTGAAAGAAAAAGATGTCCAGGAAATAAAGGACTCATATCACTTTCCGAGTGCTATCAAAGTTCGTCTTCCAAAACCATCAGACAGAACTTGCAATTGGCATCCCGAGAGACTTTGTGTTTACTGGGTGCCCTTGATGCTGGGTTCAGATTCCCCGTTGATAACTTCATTATTAGATTGCTGGCTGAATATCAGATCCATCCTTGTCAGTTGTATCCCAACTCTTGGAGATATATCTCTATATTTTTAATAAGATGTCGTCAATTGGGAATTCAACCGACTACTACATTATTTCGAAGTATCTTCGTGGCCAGTAATTCTTCCGATCAAAAGAAAGGATGGATCAGTCTCAAGAACAGGGCCAAAATTCCACACATGGTGAACCCCTATTCTTTACCAGATTCCCAACATTTCTGGGAGAGAGAGTTTGCAGTTCTTGAATGGAAAGGCGGTGATTGGGGTAACTTCTTCGTAAAGAGATTCGGAATTGTAGAAGATAGCAAACACTTCGTTTGCGACCTTGATGATTTGGAGTTACAGGATCGAGATTGGCTTCTTCCCGATGATGGCCGTACCCATTATAAAACTTTTCTGAACGAAAAGAACCTTATTGAAGCTGGCCTTAGCTTTCTTTCCGTTGAGGGTAACTTTCTTACTTGAGCTTCTTATGAACCCTGTTTGTTCTTATACCAATGTTTTCTCTTTGTATTTCAGCTGCGGAGGAGATTGACAACCGTCCTCAGAACCAGCCGATAGTGACAAAAAGAATGAAGAAAAAAGCTGAGGAAGTACTGAATCCCGCCAAGCCTCGTATTCCCAACTTCTTGGAAGGTTGCTCCCAAGGCGGGAAGAGATCCCGTAATGTGGATGGAAGCATCAGAACCCCCTTCATGCCATCATGGGGTATATGCGAACAGGACTCGGTAGCTGGGAGTCCTGACTTAGCCCTAGACTGGTCCAAGCTTTCGATTACTCCTCCTGATAGACTGTCCTTACTCGCTGGGGACAAAATGAATGAGAATCAACTTCTGGGCTCCCAAGCCTTGTATCAAGTAAGATACTTTTCCTACCAATCCTGGGATATGATTTAGCCTTTGCATATTCCTTACACTTTGTCAACTTTGATTGCAGGCTAACGCCTACTTCCAATCTGTTTGTACCCAAGGCCTGGCTTTCAGGGATGAGAATATATCCTTGAAGACTGACTCAGCTAGGTTCAAGGAAGAAATTGACGACCTGCATTCTCAAGTTGCCCATGCTGAAGCGGATGCTTTATCCTCCCGCAAGCAACTGGCCTCCTTGGCTCAAAAGAAAATGAACGATGCCAACAAATTGATTAAGGCCTATCATAATTCCGAGGAATTTCTGAGTTTCATAGATCAACATGACGATGAGGTGCGTCCTTACAACATGTCTGTTGGTTAGGACAAGGCAATCAATGTTGTGAGTAGCAAACATCCCTCAGTGGTTACTTCCTCTGATTTTCCTTGCCCTTTCTGGAACATGGATGGCGAGAACCGTGCAACTCTTGCTTCTGGATCGGGGACCAAGATTGTTCCTCAAGCATCAGGTTCGGGTTCTAAAGATAGCCATAGATCGTCGGGATCCAAGAGGCGTCCTCCAGCTGCTAGTCAAGACTCAAGTTCTTCGGGATCCCGTGGAAAGAAGCCCCCGCCTGCCAGGAAAGTTGGAGTTGTTCGGCAACCGATCCCAGGCAAGAGGGTGATCCGTAACGAAGACAGTTCGACCTCATCCTCCGGGGAGGAGGAAACCGAAGATGTGGAGACTACTGCTCAGCCTATGGCGGTCGTTGATCAAGCCGAGGAAGAAACTTCAGGTGAAGATTCCGGCGAGGAAGAGGATTCAGGTGCGGAGGAGTCGGGCGAGGAGAGCAGCGAGGAAGAATCCCCAGCTAAGTAGGATGGGTTCCCCTATGGCCTTGCATGGCCCTTATCTAGCCGTTTGTGGCTTTATTTTATCAGCTTTCAATCAATGTCCTTCGGGACTTAACTTTTATTCGTGTGTTGTAGCTTAATTTAAACCATAGTCCTTCGGGGCGTTTTATTTATGCATCTGTTTCCTTTATTCATTTGCTTATTTACTTTCAGTACTTGATCTTTCCAGACTTGCACTCAACAGGTGCTTGGTACATAAACAAAACATAGAATCATAGAAAGGAAAACTGATTTGCATTAATAACTTGAAAGAGGGTTCAACCCTTACATAGATACTATGGTCCTACTCGGGGTACTAGTCCCTGAACCTTATTTCTATTTCTATCAATAAATAGCTAAAAGCCAAATCCTTACTAGGAAGGCTTATACATAATAAATCTTCAAGTTCAGAGCATGCCAAGTTCGGGGCACTTCATTCCTATCTAATGTCTCCAACTTGTATGATCCTCGTCCTAGCGTCTTTCTGACTCGGTACGGTCCTTCCCAGTTTGGGGCTAGTTTTCCCTTTTGGCCAACTCCAGAAGCCTCGATCTTCCTGAGAACCAAGTCACCTTGCTGAAAGAACCTCTCCTTAACCCTGTGGTTGTAATAGAAAGACGCTTTCTTTTGATGCTCCGCATTTCTGGCGTTTGCCTCGTCCCTGACTTCATCAATCAGATCTAGAGCGAGCCTCATGCCTTCTTCATTAGTCTCAGGTTCATATACCTCAACTCGAGGTGATGCATGCATGATTTCTAGTGGTACAACTGCTTCAGCTCCATAAGCTAGCAAAAACGGGGTTGCTCCCGTTGTCACCTTACAGGTGGTGCGATACGCCCATAGTATAGGCAGCAACTCATCCACCCAAGTATTCCTCGAGCATTCGACCCTTTTCTTTAACCCATCCAGGATGATTCGATTGGCAACCTCGGCCTGCCCATTTGCTTGTGGATGTGCCACCGAGGTAAAACGAAGCTCAATAGCATTTTCCTCACAATACTTCTTGAATTCCTCATTGTTAAACTGTGTCCCATTATCCGTTACAAGAATTCGCGGGATTCCATACCTACAAATTATGTTCTCCCAAAAGAACTGGGAAACTTGCTTGGTGGTTATCTTGGCTAAAGGCTTAGCCTCAATCCATTTAGTGAAGTAATCAATGGCGACAATCAGAAACTTCCTTTGTGCTGAAGCCATAGGGAAAGGACCAAGAATGTCCATCCCCCACATTGCAAACGGAATGGGAGAGCTGATTGAGGTTAATCTCTCAGGCGGCTGCCTTACAACAGGGGCGTGTTTTTGACATCTGTCACACTTCTTGACATAATCCTGAGCATCTGCCAACATCTCTGGCCAATAGAATCCTAGGCGGGTAATCTTGTGAGCTAGGGCTCTGCCCCCCAGGTGTTGCCCACAGATCCCTTCATGAACTTCTTCCAATGCTTCTCTTGCCTCTTGGGGCCTTAAGCACTTCAAGTACGGGATGACGAACGATCTCTTGTATAAGATGCCTTCAATCAAAGCATATCTCAATGCTCTCACTGACAATTTTCGTGCCTCCAGGGCATTGTCAGGGAGCCATCCGGTTTCTAGATGAGCTTTAATAGGATCTATCCAACAGCTTCCAACATCGATAGGTGCTACCAACTTAGAGTTGACGGTCGGGGCCTTCAAGACCTGGAAGTAAACACTACCTGCATAATTCTCTATCTCAGAAGAAGCGAACTTAGAGAGGGCATCGGCCTTAACGTTCTCTTCCCTAGGAATGTGCTCCACATAGCACTCCTCAAACTGAGTCATAACAGCTTTCACGACTCTGAGGTATTTTGCCATAGTTTCATCCTTGGCCTCAAACTCACCATTCACTTGCGAGACTACCAGTCTTGAATCTCCACACACTTTGAGGTTCTTGACCCTCATGACTCTGGCCAATCCCAATCCAGCTATTAATGCTTCATACTCAGCTTCATTGTTGGTAGTTGGAAAATCCAACTTCAAAGCGTATTCAACTGTGAACCCATCAGGGCTTTGCAAAACCAAACCTGCACCACTAGATTTTGTTTTTGATGCTCCATCAAAATAGAGCACCCAATACTCTTTCTGGTCAGCTATAAGTTCTTCATCTTTATCTTCGTTCTCAGGGGTGGTTATCATTTCCTGCCCCCCGACTTCTTGGTTGTCAATAGTGCATTCAACCACGAAGTCAGCCAATGCCTGAGCCTTGATGGCTGTCCGAGGCTTATACTTGATATCAAACTCTCCAAGCTCTATGGCCCATTTGATCAATCTTCCACTTGCTTTCGGACTGTGCAATATGCTTCTCAACTGTTGGTCTGTCAAGACTTCGATTTTATGAGCCTGAAAGTACGGTCTCAACTTCCTTGAGGCAGTAATCAATGCCAATGCAAACTTCTCAATGGGAGTGTAATTCAACTCTGCCCCGTGTAGCACCTTACTCACATAGTAGATGGGTTTCTGAACCTTCTTTTCTTCTTTGACAAGAACAGCACTCAATGCTTGTTTGGATACCGCCAGGTATAGGTAGAGAATCTCTCCAGGACTAGGTTTGGCCAACAACGGGGCTTCAGCCATGTACTTCTTTAGCTGCTCAAAGGCCTCTTGGCTTTCTGTAGTCCACTCAAAATTTTTCACTTTTTTCAAGGCCTGAAAGAAAGGCAAGCACTTATCACCAGATTTGGAGATGAATCTTCCTAGGGCCGCAACTCGACCAGTTAACTTCTGTACATCTCGTATAGAACGGGGTGGTTCCATGTCCAAGATTGCTTTGATCTTATCAGGGTTGGCCTCTATGCCTCTCTTTGAAACCATCAATCCCAAAAACTTTCCTGATCCAACACCAAAAGCGCACTTGGCTGGATTCAACATCATCTTGTGGTGCCTCAGCACTTCGAATGCCTCTCTGAGGTGCTTAATGTGATCTGCCTGGCAAAGGCTCTTGACTAACATGTCATCAACATAGACCTCCATGGTTTTTCCAATCAGATGGGCGAATATCTTACTCACCAGTCGTTGGTAGGTAGCTCCTGCATTCTTTAGACCAAAAGCCATAACAAGATAGCAGAAAACACCAAAGTCAGTTATGAAAGATACCTTAGGGATGTCATCCTTGTGCATCTTAATCTGGTTATAGCCGCTGAACCCATCCATGAAGCTCAGCATCTCATGTCCAGCAGTGGCATCTATCAACATGTCTATCCTTGGCAGGGGAAAACAATCCTTTGGACATACATCATTCAAATCAGTGAAATCTATACACATCCTCCATTTTCCATTCGCCTTCTTGACCATCACAGGGTTAGCTAACCATTCAGGGAATTGAATTTCTTCAACAAATCCGGCTTCCAATAGTTTGTCAACTTCTTGCTTAATGGCCTCTTGCCTTTCAGGAGCGAAATTCCTCTTTTTCTGCTTTATTTTCTTCCGTTCAGGATCGACGTTCAACCTATGAGTTATAAGTTGAGGGTCAATTCCTGGCATATCCGCTGCTGTCCAAGCAAACACATCGCTATTCTCTTGCAAGAATGTTGTCAATTCGCCCTTCAGGGGTTCCTTCAGAGATGCTCCTATGTATGTAACCTTTTCCGGGTCGCCCAGCTCTAGGGGGACAGGTATTAAATCCTCTGCTGGCTTCCCTCGCTGTTCATCATCACTACGGACATCCATGTCTTCAATCGGGAGTACCTGCCCCCCGACTCCATCGGCTCTTAGGGCGGATACATAACAACTTCTTGCCATCTTCTGGTCGCCTTTTTGTTCTCCGACCCCGTTTCGGGTTGGAAACTTAATCTTCATGTGATATGTTGAGGCAACAGCCTTGAACGCATGAAGTCCAGTCCTTCCTAGGATTGCGTTATAAGTCGAGGCTGCCTTAATTACCAGAAAATTTAACATTTGAGTAGCTTCCTTAGGTTCCTGCCCGATTGTCATGGGTAACTGGATAGTACCTTCGACCTTGGACTCAACTCCATTGAATCCATAAATGGGCATGTTAGTCGGAGTCAACTGAGAATCGGTATATCCCATCTTCACAAAAGCATCATGAAACAGAATGTCAACAGAAGCTCCATTGTCTATCAAGACTCGTTTTACCTCCGAATTCCCAATCACAGGGGTTATAACTAATGGGTCATCATGGGGGAATTTCACCTCTTCAAGATCAGAGTCATCAAAACCAATTACGATTTCAGTTCTAGCACGCTTCGGGGCCTCTCCCACAATATGCATCACCTCCCTTGCGTATGCCTTTCGAGAATTTCGAGTTGTACCGGCCGCTGTCGGGCCTCCCCAGATCATGTTGATAACTGGCCCTCGGGGCTGCGTGTTACGGTCACGATCATTATCCCTTCTGTCATTGTTTCTCCTTTCATAGTCCCTTCTTTGGGTTCCACGATCTTCACCCTTGGTGAAGTTACTCAGTTTTCCTTTGCGGATCAGGAATTCGATCTCATCCTTTAACTGCCTACAATCATCTGTATCATGCCCCACATCTCGGTGGAACCGACAATATTGATCCTTGTTCCTCTTTGCGGGGTCTCCCCTGAGTGGCTTCGGCCATCGGAAGTCCTTATCCTTCTCGATTTCCAACAAGATTTGACTTCTAGGGGCATTTAACCTTGCATAGTCAGTGAACCTTGGTCCCAAGCTCTTTTTTGGTGGCGAATCAGAGTCTTTGCTAGTTCGGGGATACTTGTCCCTAGCATCGTACTCCTGCTCTTGCTTGCGCTTCTTTGTATCATTATTCCCCCGACCATTGCCTACTGTGACTTCCTTTTTCGTACTATCTTCGGCCTTGATGTACTTATCAGCCCTTCGCTGGAGATCAGCCATATTCTCCGGGGGATGCTTTGCCAATGATCTCTTAAAGTATAGGTCGGTTGTACCATGCTCCAAGGCTACCATTGCAACCTTATTGTCCAGATCAGTGATGTTCAAAGTCTCCTTGGTGAACCTCTTAAGATAGTCTCTCAGACTTTCGTTCTTCCCTTGTACCACATACATAAGAGATGCAGAGCTTTTCTCATGCGTTCTTCCGCTGATAAACTGACTAATGAAAGCAGCACTCAACTCCTTAAAGGAACCAATCAAGTTTGCAGGAAGCCGACTATACCATCTTTGAGCCATGCCTGATAAAGTTTGAGGGAATGCCCTACACTTCAAAGCGTCACTTGCAGGCTGCAACAGCAGTGCGTTTGAGAATGTTCTAACGTGGTTTGCAGGATCACCCATTCCATCATAAGCTTTAATTGTTGGCATCTTAAACTTCTTTGAGATACGAGCATTCATCACGTCCTCAGTAAACGGAGGTGTGGGATCATCAGGGTCTCCAAGTGGCATCAAATCCTTGGGGTTGCTCTTGGGGGTTTCCACCCTCGTTGTTCTTCCAGTTGGGGCGGTGGCCCTCCTTTGCCTTCTCGAGGGCCTCTCCAGATCTATAAAGGGAATCGGTCCTGATGTTGGAGGTGGTAAAGTCTGATTTGTTCTGGGTTGTTCCCTGGCCATATCTTCCTTTAATCTTAAGATCTCGGCTTCATAAGCCTTAATCCTCTCAGTAGCTGTTGAAGGGAGTCCATCATGGATAGTTTGAGTTCTTCCCAGAGGTTCTTTACTTGCACGTCGCCTCCTTGGAGCTTCATCACGCTCGTAATCATCGTCAGAAGATGATTCATCCGTATAAGGACCAGAAAAATCACGATAATCTCTATCTCGAATATACAGGGCATGACCACTTGATCCAGCTCCGTAGTTAGGCATCCCGTACATTGGATCGGTGCTTATGGGGAGATCCGTAGTGTGGATCTGAACCCCTCGCGGAGGGTTGTTGGGGTCTACAATCAAGGAAGAAATCCCCACCTGGAGGGGGTTAGTCCCTGGAATTGTGTGGATGATCGGAGGTAGTGTACTCTCAACATGGGAAGTCGTCCCTAGGGGTTGAGAAACTTGATGCGGAACGATAGCCCCGGATGCTGGAGGTATTTGTTCAGTGAGGGGCGGAGCAGAGCTAAGAGGTAGAGCCTCGGTTGCAATTGGCTCTGTAATTGCTGGTGTCCTTCGTGTGTTAACCATGGTTGATGTCTTTTTCCCACAGACGGCGCCAAATGTTGTGGAATAAAAACTAGGTTATGATTATGACGGCTAGGGTTTGTGAGCTTCGAGCTTTAATGGCTGCTTCTGCGTTCGAGACTTAACGGTCCTCACAGAATGCCTACGTATCTCTGTATTAGAGAATCAAGCCAAAAAAACGTAGTTCTAGGATGAGGGGTCAGACCCTTTATATAGGCTGAGAAACCCTAAAATCGTAGTAGGGTTAGTGACTTGGTGGGCAAGTCACTGACTAGAAGAAGGTTCTAGTCCCCTTCCATGTATGAATCAATTTCCATGTTGAAGTATGTATCTTGGAGGCTAAGTCAGGCAAGAGTAATATCCTTGTTTGACTCTTATTTGCTGAGCTATTTTTACCCCTAATATTAATTACGAAATTAATATTACAGATAGGGATTGGGCCCATCTGGTGGGCCCCACACTTGGACCATTCCGGGTCTAATTAATGCCATATTAAATGTGTCTTTTAGGGCTTACTTTTAGCCCATATCAATACTAAACTAAAATTATCGTATTCAAAATTAGGAGAATAACAATAATTTAATAAATGATCATAAAAAATAATGATTGTTTAAATTTTTTAAAAAAAATAGAAATATGTATCATCCCAAAAATAAAACATAAATTGAATTAATATATATACGTAACAGAAAATATACATTTTCAACTTTAGTTATTATTAAAATTTTAAAGATTGAAATGAAATAACATTTCTCAAAAAAATCAAAAGTGTTAAAAATTAAAAAAAAAACAAACATATAAATTATTTATAAAACAATCTGTGCATTGGATGATGGTCCTAAATGCTCCATTTTGAAGATGGAGGGCCTTAAATGCCCCTAGTATTTCGTGTGCAGCAATAACTTGTCACGATATTTCTTGTGTAGCAACATCGTGTTACGGTGTTGCGTGTAACGTATTATAAGTAATATGGAAGACGATTTACTGTGATTGCCTTTCTCTGTCCCTGCACACAATACATCATAAGTTGTGTTTGGAAGACACGGAAGATAGAATAACCTAATAGGTACTATAGACTGTACACAAAACACAGTCTCTTTTATAAAAATTTTAAGCAAATGTGGTAGACGATTTATCGTGACTGGGGTAGAAGAGGACCAAACTTCTGTGACTGAGGCAAACACCGTGTCTTTTGTATTTATCTTTGCATTCCACAGGTAAAAACTAGTTACAATTATGAAATGACACAATAATTATATATTACCATCTCTTTTAAACTCATGATGGAAAATCGGGAGTTTGACAAACAATTTATCTAAATAAATCCAAAGCAGCAACCGCAAAACAAGATAAACAACTTATCTAAATGAATCCAAAGCACCAATCGCAAAACAAGAGAATCAAAACAAATCCAACACATTCTCGAATCCAAACGAACCCATCACTTCCAGACCAAAGCGAACATAAATTCATTCAAGAATAGAAGAAAAACCATGTTATCCAAAAACCAAACCAACCTACTTCAAAATCCAAAAAAATTTGCAACCAACGAACATAGAAAGAAAAATTCCATAGTTTCTAAATGCAGGTTGAAATTACTAAATGTAGGTCATGTCAATTACTATTACACCATTCATTGAATTTTTGTGTAAATCAGTGTTTTCATTTTCCTAGAAACCCTACATTGATTACCAAGGTAAAATTTCAGTGCATCAACATTCAACCATAAGTCCCGTGTACTGTACTGTGGAGTATTCTTTTATCCGAATGTTGTAGGTATCTGTAACTTGTTAAATTATTTTTTATTTTAATTGAAGTTAAAATTTCTTAAAAGTTTCTTCTTTTTAGTTTACTATATTTAGGCTCGACTTTTTTTTAATGATATTGTAAATTTTTCATAATATACTTATATATTTTTATTTGATACTTGGAATTTAAAATTAGTAACCTAAAATTTTTCGTTAGTATATCAAGAAAATCTCATTATTTCTTGAATGAATTTTATTGAATCAATTTTTAAATTCAATTGATTGCTTTGAATTATATTCGGATAGTATATTGCATTACAAATAAAATTAATTTATTAATTTATTATAATATTGTATATCCAATTATTCAAATATTTTTTTATTAATTCTCAATAAATTTTTAATCGAATTCTTAATTAACTAGTTCATATTTCCAATTATTACAACCATACTTAAAACACATTTATTAAATTTATAATTCAATGAACTAAAGCCTTTTAATTTATTTTAAATTTATCAACACTTCATCAAACTTATAAATAAAATTATAAAAATTTAAAAATTGTTTAATAATAAAAGAGATTTTTTGAATGATATGATTTTTTTACAGAAATATGTTTCATTTTAGTTTAGTTAATCAAATCAAATATAATCAATTGTTTATTAAAAAGAGTACTTTTCTATAATTTTTTGTTATAAATTGTATTTTTACAAATAATTTAATAAAATTACTAAAATTACAAAAAAAATAATTACATTTTTGACAAATTAATATATGCAAGTGAATTAAATTATTTATTTTTCAATTTTTGTTTTTTTTGTATTGCATTTTTTTTAAAAATTTATTAAATAGTTGCTTAGGTCTATATTATATATATATATATATATATATATATATATATATATATATATATATAAATTAATATTAAATTGATTCCGATTAGTGAACTGATTAATCTCCAAAATTAATTGTTGTTCCATGATTTTATCGAACAATTCCGATTACCACTTTTTTAAATCAGTTACAACATATGATCAAAATTAACATAGCTACTAATTTAATTACTTAAATGGAGTAAACAAAATTATGATTTTAAGATTTAATAAAATTAACATATCTTTTAATTTAATTATTTAAGTGTATGTAATAAAAACAAAAATATTGTGATTTAAGTTAAGTATATATTACAATTTTGATTGATAGAAAAATTAATAAATATAATAGTAACATTGTTTCATAAAAGGAAGTCGTTAGTTAATTTTTTTTTTTTTTTTGACATAATTATTTTTGTTAATATATATTTTAGCCGTTGAAAGTAGGACGGGTGATGTAGTTTAGGGAAGAATTTGTAGTCAAACTTTCATTTAATGTTTCTTTGAACATTTAATAACTACAAGGATATTTAGGTAATTTAAATGAACTGAATTTAGTAATTTTAACCTGCATTCAGCAACACCCAAAAATTCAAATGAACTGCATCGAAAACAATATCAATACCGAAACTAAAACTGAATCTAAATTCACAAATTATATCCAAATTTAAAATCAAACCCGATAACCAATCCGAACCAACTCAAATCTAATCTAAAACATGAATCGAATCCAAACTGTATCGAAATCTAAGAAACAAACTTTATCCAAATCTAAGCAACAAACTATTTTCAAATCTAATATCAAACTAAAATTAAAATCAAATCCAGATCAAATTCCAAACTGCACCCTAATCTGACTACCAATCCAAATCCAAACTATAATTTTAAACCAATTATACAGATGTGCATAGAACTACTCCCATCATTGAACAGAAAAAATAAAGCGAAAAGTCATTATCATTAGAGAAGGAGAGTGTGTGTGTTTGACAAAATCAGTAGAAAACCCCAACCAAAATTATAATGAAAAATCAATATCAATTTTTTTTACCTAAGAAAAATCCAACCAATATGACGAAAAGGAAGACACCGCACAGAGGGAAAAACAGAGATCGAAAAATAGGGCTACATACCAGGTGCTTGAATATTTTGGGCCTGTTTGTTTACACTTATTTCAATGAGCTTATGGCTTATAAGCCTATAAGTGCTTATGGGGGTGTTTGCCGAAATAAATTTTAGCTCAAAGCAACTCCAAGAGACTAGCTATATGAGCTCCTACCTTAAAAATATAAGGATTTTGACAAAATATGTCACTACAACAGTCTCCTAGTTGTCCCTTAAAAATTTAGCATGCTCCTTTCCTTCCTTATTTATAAGATGCTCCTAGTCATTCCTTATCTCATTTTTCATTAATAAAATATTCACTTCCCTCCATTTCTAATACACTTTTATCTCTCTTTCACCTTTTCCCTCTTTTTTAATATTATTATAATAACAAGGAGTAAAGATGAGGAGCATTGTTGGAGTTGTCATGCATTATAATATCCTAAATCACTAGGAGCCTAATTATTTATAATATTTATAAGGAACATGCTAGGAGACTGTTGGAGTTGCTCTTTAGGGCTGTAATTCGAGTCGAGTCGGGCGAGTTCGAGCGGAGCTTTAAATCGAGTCGGGTTTTTTTAAACGAGTCGAGCCGAGCTCGTTTATTAAACGAGCCGAAAATTCCCGTCGAACTCGACTCGTTTAATTTCACGAGTCAAGTCGAGTCGGCTCGTTTAGCTAAACGAGCCGGTTTTAACGAGTCGGGTGAGCCGCTCGTTTAATTTTACACTTAATCGAGCTTAAAACTCTACCCGAACTCGACTCGTTTAATTTCACGAGTCGAGTCGAGCCGGCTCGTTTAATTAAACGAGCTGGAACCTCTACCCGAGCTCGGCTCGTTTAACTAAAGGAGCCGAATCGAGCTCAATTAAATGAGTTCGAGCTGGGCGAGCTCGCGAGCCGCCCAACTCGAATTACAGCTCTATTGCTCTTATAACTTATAAATCCATAAGTTGAATGTTAAGAATTCTTAACTTTCAACTTATAACTTATTTTCGATATACGCAATATATAATATCCTTCAAATCTTTGGAACCATATATCTCTCTATCCATTCATTAAAAAATTGATATGTATATATCAAATTTCCCTATTTATCGAGATCTATCCATTGATATCCGTTGTTATATATATAAAAACAGATATTTTGAAAATTATATAAAAAAAAAAAAGTTAACTTATAAGTTCTGATTTACCCAAACAGTCTACTGATTATAAGTTCTGATTTACCAAACACTCTGTTGACTTATAATTTCTGCTCTACTTATCACTTATATGACATATGATATAAGTGCTTATAAGTCATAAGGTACTCATTTTAATATATCCCAAACATACACTTTATTAAGTCTAGATTGCCATATTTAAACAATGCACTGGTACTTGATTTTATAATATTTAATGTTTATTGTTATAGGCATGAGCGTAGTAGCTTGTTAATTTGTTGGTGGACTTTAGGCTTGTAACTTCTACACCGGAGAAAAAACAACTAGAGAAATTATTTTAACTGATTTGAGGAAAAAAACAACAAATGTGATCCAAAATCAAAATCATCCATGAAAAAAGAAAGTAACCAATTTGAAGAAGAGGAAGAAAAAGAATAAAAAATTTGAAACACAAGTTTTAAACCCAACATGTGGTAGTCATGTTTAACTCTTTATCAACCTATCCCAGATCGAATCAACCTACTTCTAGATAAGATAACATAATTAAATATGAATGAAGAAAAAAAAATTAAATTTTATAATAATGAATAGGGAAAGCCTATTTCCAGAGCAGAAATTTAATTTCCAGAGCAGAATTATGTAAAAAGACCAAACTGCCACTGCTTTAGAAAACCAATAATACCCCTGCATTCACAAAAGTAGGGGCAGTTTAGTCTTTTCACATGGTCTTGCTCTGGAAATTAAATTTCTGCTCTGGAAATAGGCTTTCCCTAATGAATATTGTTAAATGAAATTAACTTAGGTCTTTGGGTGTCGAGTGGGGTCATTTGGAACACTTATTAGAACTTCAATTCTCTCTTCATAGTAATGTTCTTCAGTAATATAATTTGCAACAGAATTTCTCATATATCATTTGCAGAAGTACCTGCCTTGGGTACTTGTGCATTAGATATATACCAAAAAAATATAAATTAATTTACAAAATGATGTATGGATGCATCTATGCGCGATGCATTCAAGAATACATGTGCATTATTTTAATTGTATTGCAATTAAATTTGGTTCTATATACATGTTAGCTATAGCACCAAGTCTATCTATTTATTGGACTTGTTCGAGTGAACAAGTTCCTGATTTGACGATTCTTTTCTCTGTTGGATCGTAGAAAAGAAATTCAAGACATAACTGATAAAGTTCAGTAAATATATGCAGAATGTTACTTAAAGAAACTAATTTTATGATCACTAAAGGAATAGAAAAACTAACTAGACTTGTACCAGCAAACTACATATCTGTCAATGATAAATTAGAATTGGGATTTGAAAGCAGTAATGGTCTTAACATCTGCCTGAAATGTCTCTTCTAGTATATCATCAGGTATGGGTGGATTTGATCCGAAAACAGCATTGGCAACTGTGATCACCCCAGGGTTTTCAGCACTTAAGAAAGCAAGTACAGTAGTATTTCCATTCGCAACATTCTGTTGGAAGTGAACATGCCCCATAGGAAAGACAAACACATCACCCTCTCCAAGAACCTTCATTATAAGCCTGTTTTCAGAGTTTCCAGTGATGAATCCTACACGAAGGCGGCCCTTTAAGACAGTTAATATCTCGGTGGCACGAGGATGTATGTGAGGAGGGACTACACCATTCTGTGCATAGTTGACGCGTACATTTGACAGACCAAGTGTGTTTAGTCCAGGCAATTCAGCTACGGTGATTCTATGAATACAACTGCCAAAGGAATTTGATGTACTGCAATCCAGATGCAGCCCACCTACTGAGAAGTGCTCTGCTTTAACAAGTTTAGGGTCCAAGCAAGCATATCCATTGACTCTTGGTGCTGCAATAGTTCAAACCACAAATCAGAACACAAATTATATATATTATATATAAATAACATATCCTCTTAGCAAAAGCTAGAACCTGAGCTACTGAAGTCTGCGACGCAAAAATCTTGCAAGGGATTGTGCACATTAGCGGTTGCAGTGGTGCACGTAATAGCTAGACAAAGAAGAAACATAGTAAGGTTTTTCATTTTCTCTCACGTCCAAGATGTTTTACGCAGGATGCAGTAAGATATATTAGCTAGCACCTGGCCAGTTGATATAGCCTAAACCCCAGTTTCTGAACTACTTATAGCTGAGCTCTCAGTAAAAGCTAAGATAAATTCAAAGAACAAGTCTTCTTGTTTTTCGACTGACAAGGCCAGTATATAATATTAATATGTGCAAGTAACTGGAAATTTAATCTCTCAAATTTACTCCTTTGAATGTTCTACCAGTGGTTATTCGATCGGCTTGAAACTCACGTGTCATTTGTACATGCAATAGATATACAATAGTTTGTGATTTTGTATGCAAATTACTAACTAACCTGGTTGATTTAATGTAATTAAGACTACTCAATAGAAATCCTCAGAGATATGTTGTTAAAAGAAAGACTTCTGGAGAGATTTAATTACTGCTAAATGACCGATTTATTTAATGTATAACGTTGTCTTTTATCTACAGAAGTAACAGAATGGCATCTGGATCAGTTTCAGTGATAAACAGATTGACTTTGCAATTTAGAATAAGAGAAAAAGAAATGTGCATATAGAGCCGAAAGACCAGCCAAAAGGTACTTGTCATGAAATAGAAATGCCGACCTTTTATTTAGTCAGATCTATTGATTTTGTTTTTCGAAAAATTTAATGTGGCAAAATATGATCTAGCAGTCTAGCTACCGTTTGTAATTAGGACAAGACTTCCCAATCATCGTCAATATTCTTAAAAGGCCATAATGATATCAAGCTCGGGTGTTGATAAATGAAGGGATTTTCAGTTTAAACTTGAGCATTATTCGAATAATCTTTTTCTGAACAAATTACGTACTGATCCACTGCTAACGATATTCTGGAACCAGGACTACAAAATGAGGTTCACAAATGACATGGAAAAGGAAAGGTTAAAAGCTTCAGAAAGGCGAACTTAGCAGAACACCTATTTTATTTGGAACATCTAATTGTGCAGTGATTTATCTTTCATTGGACAGATCCCGAAGTCTAGTTTCTAGCAAAATTGACGGTTTATGAATATACTCCTACATTTTCTACAAGAAGTTATAGCAGTTTAGGGAGAGGAGGTCAATCTTGGAAAATGCTATATGATTCAGTGAACCTGCATATTTCTTTTCTTACATTAAGGAATATATTTGTAATTCAATATTCTGGATAAGTACCCTTCCAAAACCCTATGTTTAGCTGAAATACAAATCTGACTTGCTCTGATTTCTAAAGGTGTATTGTCTTTCATACTCTTATTCCCTTAATTTGGATTCCTTTGGATGGCGGTGAGATAGCTTGGTAATTGATTCCTTTATTGATTGTTTTCTGTGTCAGATTAATTTGGAGGTCTCTAGATGTCGAGTCGGGGCTATTGGAACACTTACTAGAATTTCAATTACTCCCTTTGTCCCTCTCATTTCTTTATAGTTACTATTTTGGGATGTCTCTCTCATTTCTTTAAATTCCAAAAATAGTAAGTTTCTCCTACTATTACACCCACTATCTCATATATTTAATAATAAAAAACACTATTACACCCACTACTTTCCTCCACTATTTCAAATCTATAATTAAATATTAATAGGTCCCACCACTTTACCCACTTTTCATCTAACTTTGCTCATTTTTTTACACAATTTCTTGGTATCTGTGTCCATCCCCCATGTAAACAACCATGAGGGACGGAGTATCTCTTTGTAGTAATGTACTTCAATAGTATAAGTATGTATCAATCAAATGTAATTAAGGATGTGATCCTAACCTAATGTAACGATAAGATTCTAGCCTAATAGTAAAGGTTGAAGTACTATTTAGGATAAATTACAAATTTGATTTTCCCATATCTTCTTTGTAATTTTGTAATTTGTACCGTCCGTCTTTGTGATTTATTTGGATTTGAAAAAAAATTGTATCAAAGAAACGTAAATCTTCACTATCATATAACAACTTCAGACCGCAACAACTTATTTTCATGTTCTGAATTTCTCAATTGCACAAGTACCTGTCTTATTTGCATGAACCATTCATTTAGCGTCACGAATGATGTTAAATTTTACCTGATCTTGAATTGTCTGAACAAACATATGATGGCAGCATAATGGATGTATGCATATTTTTCCAATTCGGGCCACGCTGAGCATGAAAAATGCTAGATGCAAAGGACTTAAATTTTTTGAATTAAAATCTGTTTAATTCATAATTGTATAATATTGATATGGATCTTCTGTGAACTTATTTATACATTGTTGACATGTTATCATGTAATATCCAGTAATTTTTAGAATAATAATAATAATAGAACAATATTAAAAAAAGATTAAAGTTAGATAATAAATAGGATTTAAAATTGAATTAGAATAATGGGTTTAAAACATGGATACGGATAACTAGTAGGTCTGAAATTAGGGTTGCGAGACATTATAAATACATCATATTCTTCTTCATCATCTTTTACAACAAAATTCGTAGGGTTTTATAAACATAATTCAGCAGTCTTGTAAAATTCGTAGAAAATTTATCGTAAATCGGAGTTCGTTGATTATGGACTTTTCGGAAAGGTCTTTTCGTTCTCTACAAGTTTCGTTCTTTGAGTTTTACAAGAAAACATCGTTTTGAGGGTTAAAAAGACTAAATATAGATCTGATCAGAATGTAATCATGGAGTCTTTCAAGATTTTAGATGTTCTGCGTCTGATGGGTTGCTAATGGGTTGCTAAGGATTGTACATGTGTTCTTATATGATTATGGGGCCGTTTGGCTTACCTTAAAATGAGTAGCTTATAGCTTATAAACATAAGTGTCATTTAAGTGATAAGTAGATCAGAAATTATAAGTCAGTAGATTGTTTGGTAAATCAGAACTTATAAATCAGTAGAGTGTTTGGTAAATCAGAACTTATAAATTAACTTTTTTATTATTTTCAAAATATTTATTTATTTTTAATATATATCAGTGGATGTCAATGAATAGATCTCGATGAGTAGAGAAATTTGATATATACATATCAATTTTCTAATAGATGGCCTATAGATGGCCTATAGCAACCCCCAAACTATGTTACCTTAGACCCCTGTTTGAAGTTACCATAGGCCAAAATTGGGCTATGGTAACACTTCAGCTGTGTTAGGTTCTCAGCAGTAACTACAGGTATCTAAGGTAACATCAAAACACATCCTAAGGTAACATAGCAAATGTGGTTACAAAAAACCTCTATAGCAACATCTTAAACACTCTATAGCAACATAGTTTGTGTGTTACAATAGATGTTACAATTTTGCACATGGACAACTATGGGGCCCACATCTAAGTTCCACTGTTTGGGCCTACTTATGGGACCCATCCATGTGTGGGCTCCACAAGAAATAAAATTCAAAAAATGAATTTTTTTATGAAATTTGCATTTACTAGAAAAATTAGAAATATTAAAGAGAGAAATTCTTCATAATTACAAAAACCAAAAATTCCAAATACATCTAGTTCAAATTTACAAAAATTCCAAATACATCTAAGAAAATTTACAAACACCAAATTTCCAAATACATCTTGGCAAAATAAATATCCAACGAAGCCTCTCCTCCCTCTCATCATCACTTCCTTCTTTTGGTTCTTCCTGCAAATAAAAGGTTGCAGCACCATTCCAGAAGACTCCAAATCTACACTGCAAAATAACAAAAATAAAAAGAACCATTATGTTGAGGTATTGAAGAATGTACATAATTCTATATTTCACTCCCCAGGCTATAAAAGCACCCAAAAGTTCTGGAAAATAGTGGCTTTGAGTCACCAGTACTTATTAAAGGAAGATCTTGTGTAAGGAAATATTGCACCAGCATAATACACTTTAGACTGAAGCGTAAATAACTACCAGATCAGGCACTGAAGGAACAGAGCTTTGGATAGTCCTAAAGCTGTACAATCAGCTGGGGTTCCTGCAAAGTGTGTATCGATTATTTGTAAGTAAAATGCAAAACCAAATCATATGGCATGCAAATATATGTAAACAAAACCCTATTATGCCTCCCTAACAATGAGATGGTCACAGTTTACATGGTTTTCGCTATTTGTGCTGTGCCAAGATCATATTATACTTCATCATTTTCACTAGCAGAATCATATTTCTGAAGTTTTACCAGACTCAAAGACATTAATCCTCCTTCTATGTAATTGTATAATAAATACTTTAATTACAAATATTTGAAGAACGTAACATGCAAATGCAGAAATGTGTAACAAAAGGAGAAAAAAGGTTCCATTTTCTACATACATCCTCGGCATCATCATTATCATTAATGTATCACTTGCATAGAGTGAAAGTAATGAAAAGAGATGAACATTTAAATGTATCACTTGCATCATTAATTAAGAAAAATTAATAGCTAAAGATTATTTAAAGGAGCTAGATTATGAATTACTTCATTTACTGCCAATACCATAAAATACTGTAAGCCAACACATTCAGTATCTCTCCATAATAATAATTTCCACCGCCCTAACTGGATGGGTGGTCGGCCTGTGGCAACTGGTTCCTAATAGTTCGATGTTTTCTTACTCAAAACCAAAGGAGATGAATTAGGAAGTTCATTTCGGCTAATCTTCTCTTCGGCAGGAACTCCTTTTAATGTTCACAAATAAGTAGGTTAGTAGCTCAGTACAATCAATTTCTAAAAAAAAAAAGCAAAGGTATCTGTATTACCTCTAAGCTTTAAGGTACACAAAAGTAAGAACCTAACAGCAGGTGGCCAACTTTAATAATCAGTCACAGAGTTTAAAATACAGTAGATTGTTGGTCGGGATTTAAGAAAAGGTATTCCATCACTTGCAGCATTTCACACTGATTTTTTTTCAAGATACCAAAGAAGTTTGTAATTAGTTATGGTAATTTAGCTGCACAACTGAACTATGCAAAGAATCTAATAGCATGATCAGAGATAACCCAATATATAGAATTACAATAATCAGTCAATGGGAAGTTCAGAATTTGCAGCTACCAGCATTTAAAGATATTACAGATGACTACTTGGATAATAACATGAAACTACAGTGCATACATACCATATACAACAATATGCTATGTACGAAAATTTGAAGCAACTCTACTTACAAAAGCTAGATTGACTAGTAGATAGATTTGACCAATTCAGGCTGTCCAGAAGTGGTACCTGGAAAGAATACAATCAGACCCTCATTTTTTCTAACAGCAACCTTCACTACAGAGGGGCTGGGGCTTGATGGTGCTACTTCCTTCTCTGTCCCAAGGTCTCCCTCTTCATCTTTGCCTCCATCAATTACTTGTTTAAAATAGGAATTGTTTTATGGATCACTTGCATCATTAATTGAAGCTTAGAAATTGTGAACAGAGCTCTTCCGATCGAAAAGATAAAAACTAATTGAAGCTTATAAATTGTAATCGGAAGAAACCGATTCAATTCAAATAAACAAACAAAGATAAAAAAGAAGCGAGAGAGATAGAGAAAGAGTGTGTATGTGTGGAGAGAGAAAGAGAGGCGAGGGTTTGTTCTTGTGAGAAAATGAGGCTAGGGTTTGTTTTGGGGGAAAGTTGGGGGAGATTTATTTGATTAAGGGGGGAAAATAAGGTGCCCAAAATTTTTAGCTCGCGCCTACTGTTGTGTGTGCTGTGTTGATTAATTTTTTAAAGTGTATTCTTAAATTTTCAATTTTAAATTAAATTTTTAAGAAAAATTAAAAACATTTTGGATATTATAATATATTATATATTCAATTTGAAAAAAATATTTGCAAATACTATCTTAAAACTTATTTTTTTTATCTTAAAATCTGATAAATTTAATTCTTAAATTTTAATTTTACCAATAAAATATTCAATTTATGTTAATATTAAATATTTATAATAAAGTTAAAATTCGTAATTTATGAAAGAGAGAAATGAGGAATGAAAGTTTAACTTGTTTTTACCCAATTCTAAATTTTTCTTTGCCCGCTCTCTATTTTTGTTTGTACGCTCTCTGTTTTTGTTTGCCACTCAGCCTCCTAATCAATCCTAATCAGTGCACTTCCCTTTTTTACTTTTTAAATATTATAAATTTATATTAATTTATTGATATTAAAATATAATTGTTAACTATATTATTTTCATTATTTTGAAATAACTCACAATTTATAAAAAAAATTGTTTTCTTTATTAATTTTTTTAATGAATTTAGTTAAAATTTAATATTTTTATTATTTTCTTGATATGAATTTTTTAGATATTACTTTATTTTAAAACCTTTTTATTCGAAATTTATAAACAAAATTTAATATTTTGAAAAATCAATAATTTAATTATTTGATGGAATATAACGTTTTAAAATGATTATTTCAATGATTTTGTTAAAATTAATTATTTTTAAAGTCAAATAATTATTAAATCATTAATTTTAAATTAAATAAAAAATTTGTTAATGAATACTCTATGGTAACACACCTCATGGTGTTAGCCCACTGTAACACCATTTTTAACTAAAGTAACATACTTTTGTGCCTATGGTAACACCACAATCAAAAGGTTGCGATAGGTCAAAATTTTCATAGCTATGGTAACATCCATAGTGGTAACACCCATGCCAAAAGGTTGCTATAGGCCATCTATGGCGTAGTGTAATGAACGGATCAAAAGATATATGATTTTGAATATTTGAAGGATATTATATATTACGTGTATCGAGAAATAAGAATAAGCTGAAAGTTGAATGTTAAGGATTCCTAGCATTCAACTTATCAACATATAAGTTATAAGTTGAGCTAAAACTTAAATAGGCAAACACCCCCATAAGCTCTTATGGGCTTATTATAACGCCTAAGAAAATTCGTAATTATAAATATTATTATTTAATATTAAATGTAGATTATATGAGGTGATTTTTTTTTTATATGATTGAATATATGTGACATAATGCTTACATGCTTATATGGTGATGTATGTGTGGCGTGTAGGCCCGTGCATTTTTTTATTTGAATTTTTGTGATTTAAAAATATATTTAAATTATGCATTATTGATCTTTGAAAATTTTATAAAATCGTCAGAGTTATTAAAAATCATAAATTGTTTTTGTAATATTATCTTTGTATATTTATTTAGTTTTTAAAATTACTAGGTGAATAATTTTGGGCGTTTAAATATTTTAAAATGAATTTTATAGTTTTATTGCCTTTAAAGGATCTTATCTTATAAATTTCATATTTAATTCATTTTTATCCTAAAAATATTTTAAAAATATGTGGGTGTCCGTAATTTTATACTCTTTATTTTAAAAATGAAAATTTTAATTTTTCTTCCATGTTCTATTTTATATCAATTTTTAAAAGGACTGAATAGTTGATTTTAAATAGATTTTCAGAAATGTGGAATGGCCCCCTCGTTTTTTTTCAAAGTATAAACAACAGTTTTTCCCCATTTCTCTGGATGGTTCTGGGTTGTTCACTTGTTCTGTATTGGGTTCTTTCTTTTCAATCTATCTCTCAATAGTTTTCTCTCCCTCTCTCTCGTCTAATCTCTCTCCAACCTTCCCCACTTTTCTCTTCCATTTCTCTCTAAAACTCTATTCCTCCCTCCCTTGTTTGTGTTAAATTTCGGCTATGTACTCTGTTGTGCGGGTGTGTGTTCTTCGTCGGATTGTATGTGTGTTTGTCTGATTTTGAGCTTCGAATTCAAAGCTGGTAATTAGCGATTCTTGCCCTGAATTCAAACGCCTCCTCCCCTGTAAATTCTCAGTGTATGTGTGTAGAAGTGATTCATGGCTGGTGTATCAGTGGTCGAGTTGTGATGAATCTGAGTCTCTCTACCTTGGTCTCGGTTCTTGCTGCTGGGAGTGGGTGTGTGTAAAGGTTGAGAGTGTGTGTAGAATGGTGAAGCGTGTGTGTGTATAGCCCATGGTTGTGTGATGTGTGGGTTCATTAGATACTGCGTGTGTGTGTAATCTGTGTCCGTTCGTGTGTAGTGTGCGTGTATGTGCACAGCCATATGTGTGTAGGTGAGGTTGTTCGATTATGTTGAAACTGATAGAAAATGGAAAGTTTGAGGCATATTTATAATATGTTCTTGATGTAATTTCCTGAAACTAACAAGTGAAGGTTGTTCCTTGTAATAAGGGCTTAAACTTTCATGTTTGGATCTAAGACATTTTCTTAGTGGAATCCATAAATAAATTGAGTTGAAGTAGCTTGCTTGAAATGGGTTATGTGGGTTAGTTAGTTGAAATAACTTGAGTCCCACATAGAATTGGTAATGAGAGGTTGGTGGCTTTATATAGCTCCATGTGCAAGTGTAGTGTATAACTACTAAGGCATGTGGGTGTGCATGGTTGTAGTGTGAGCCTCGCGCACACACACACACGCGTGCCACCGCCGCTCGCCACGCCACGCCACGCCACGACACGACACGACTCGGGTCGGGTCGAAGGGCGATTTGGGCGAATGTCTCGGCGTCTCGCATACGCGAGGCGACCTGGGCGAGGAATTTTTTTACCTGGAATATTGATTTATTTTAACAGGTTTCAGATTTATTTGTTATAGCAGTACTAGAAATGGATGGATCAGTATTGGATAAAATCCTGGACTGGATCAGTACTTGGAACAAATCCTGATGGACTTAGTCAGACATCAGATACTGATGGACTAAATCCTGATGGATATCAGTTCCTGACGAGCACTGAATCCTGATCTTGACGGACATCAAATCCTGATGCTACTGATGGCCAGATCCTGACGCAGCTGTAACTGAAAAAAAATAAATACTGATGCAGTTAATGAAATTAAATCAGAATATTTACTTTCCTTTTAAGGCATATCTCATACGTTTTATTTTTGGATATTATATATATCAAAGATATAACGTTAAGAAGTATATATGCTAAGGGAAAAACCCTTGTTCGTTTTTCTGCTCTGTTCTCTCTCGACACAAACAGATTATTTTACATAATTCTTAGGCGAACTGAGGTGCTGGTCGTCGTTGATCTCTGGTGTATCTGTGAACACATTGATCGGAGCTGTTTTATCCTAGAAGTGTTATTGCAGCAACCCAACACAGCGTAAGTGGGGCAATAATCTCTTCAAGAACAGCCAAGTCTTCTCGAAGGGCTTGGTGACTCAGCTGTTCTTCTCTCTCTGATCAGGATTGCTAATAGCTTCTGTGGGAGATAAGTTTGTTCTTACTTTTCTCGTTAATTACAGTCTCTAATTATACTTTGTTTTGCCTTCGTGATTTGTTTCTGTTAATTGGTTTTATGCCTGTTCTTGTTTAATATATTTCACTGCCTCATTGTTGTGTTTAGTGTAAAATACCCAACAATCTTGAAGAGATTATTTGTGTTATATATTGTTAATTAACAAGATGGTTAACGAAACTGAAACTCCTGTTGTTGAGACTAGCTCTGGGTCTGGTGTTACTGTACCCACCATTGATTGGACTACGTACCGTTTCCCACAACCTATCGATATGTCAGGTATGCCTGATAAATTCGGTGGGGGTGTTGATTTTTCTTGCTGGCAGAAAAAGATGAAACTGTGGTTAACGGTAAAGGGTCTATGGCCGGTGGTGCAGTATGAGAAACCAATTATGGTTAAGGAGAAAGCTGAAACTGTTAAGGCTTATACCATGTGGGAGGAAAAGGATGGGGTGGCTAGGGCTGCAATTCTAGCAGCTTTAGCGAACACTCTATTCGATGTTTATTCATCTGACTCTTACACTGCTAAGCTCTTATGGGAGAAGCTTGACCAGACACATAATACTGACTCGCAAGGGTTGGAAAAGTATTCTGTGGCTAGGTTCCTTGATTTCAAACTGGTGGATTCTAAATCCATGACTGAGCAAGTGCATGAGTTTGAGATGTTGGTTCATGCTTTGAAGGAGTCCGGTATGGACTTACCTGAAAAGTTTCAGGTTATGTCTGTGATTGAAAAGCTCCCTAAGTCTTGGGAAGAGTTTGCACTCTCCCTGAAAAGACAGAAAGGAGAGATCACTTGGACAAACCTGATGTTGGACATCTCTGTACAGGAGCAACATAAGTCCAAACAGGGACATATGATGCCTGTTGAACATGCTGGGAGTTCGAAGGTAAATGTAGTGACTGTAGGACAGAAAAGAAAGACTGTCACTAAGAAGGAAAACACTAAGTCTAAGGACAAGAATAAGGCTAAGAAACCAAAGGCAAACAAACCATGTTGGTCTTGTGGACAGGTTGGTCATTGGAGCAAGGACTGTCCTGTAAAGAAAGCTAAGAAACCTGTTGTGGGAGCACAAGCTAACACTGTGCTTGGAACCACTGGTGGGTCTATGGTTAACATGGTTGTTGGTGAGGCTGTTGCTTCTGAAACTGACAACGGGTATGTGACCTACAACCCTGTACTTCTTTCTACTTATTCGTCTCATGAATGGTTGATTGATACTTGAGCTAATGTACATATTTGTACTGATATTACTCTATTTGTATCTTATCAACAGACTCATGGAATGACTGTAACGATGGGGAATGCTAGTGTAGCTCAAGTACTTGGAATAGGAAACGTGGACCTGAAGTTCGCTTCTGGGCGTGTTCTATCCCTCACTAGAGTGCATCATGTTCCTGATATTCGTAGAAATATAATAAGTGAAAGTTGTTTAGTTAAGAATGGTTTTGAAGTTTCTTTGAAATGTAATAAAGTAGTTATTACAAATACTGGTGTATTTTTTGGCAAAGGTTACTTGTCAGATGGATTATTTTTAATAAATGTTGAGCCTGTTTTGGGCAGTTTTATTAATAATAATGTTGCTCCTTCTGTTAATTGTGTTGAATCATCTGATTTGTGGCACGCACGTCTTGGTCACTTGAATTTTGGTGCTCTAAAGAATATGATGAACTTAGAGTTGATTCCAAAACATGCCATTGATAAGAAATCTAAATGTCAAGTATGTGTGACTGCTAAACAAACTAGGAAACCCTTTCATAATGTGGTTAGGGATTCAAATGTGTTAGATTTAGTACACACTGACATATGTAAATTTGGTGGTGTTTTGACCAAGGAACATAATAGGTATTTCATTACTTTTATAGATGATTGTAGTAGATTTTGTTATGTTTATTTGCTTAAACATAAAGATCAAGCACTAGATAAATTCATTATGTTCAAAACTGAAGCTGAAACACAAACTGGTAAAGTACTTAAACGTTTGAGATCAGATAGAGGTGGTGAGTATATGAGTAACTCGTTTAATGAATTTTACAAGAGCAATGGTATAGTTCATGAGGTAACTCCACCATACACACCTGAGTCTAATGGGGTGGCAGAACGAAAGAACAGAACCTTTAAGGATATGATCAATAGTATGTTGATTAATTCTGGGTTGCCTAAGTACATGTGGGGAGAAGCTCTGAATACGGCTTGCCATATTCTGAATAGAGTACCTCTGAAACATATGGACAAGACACCTTATGAATTATGGACAGAGAAAAGGACTAGTTTAAAATATCTTCGTGTGTGGGGGTGCCTTGCAAAGGTACTTGTCCCTGAACACAAGAGAAAGAAACTAGGTCCGAAAACTGTTGATTGCATCTTTCTAGGCTATATTGAAACCACTACGGCTATGAGATTTTTAGTATTAAAATCTGACATAGACGGAATAGTGGCTAACACTATAGTTGAATTTCGTGATGCAACATTCTTTGAGAATGTGTTCCCTATGAAGACTGGTATACCTCAGGGTATTCCTGATGATGATCCCACTCACACATCGAGGTCCATTCCTGATCATGTGGAAAGGATGACAAATGTGGGGGCAGATCCTGATAATAGCTCTATTCCTGATGAAGTAGAGGAACCTAGAAGGAGTAAGCGTGCTAAGGTAGTCAAGGATTTTGGAAGTGATTTTATCACTTACAATATCGAGGATGAACCTTTAACTTTTTGACAGGCCATGGATTCTTCTGAATCTAGGTACTGGAAAGGTGCTGTAAAAAGTGAAATTGACTCTATTGTTTCTAACGGAACATGGGAGTTGGTTGATCTACCTCCTAGGTGTTCTACTATAGGATGCAAATGGGTCTTCAAAAGGAAGATGAATCCTGATGGCTCAATAGATAAGTATAAGGCTAGGCTGGTAGCTAAGGGTTTTAAGCAGAAGGAAGGCATTGATTACTTTGACACATACTCTCCAGTTGCTAGAATGACAACAATCCGAATGCTTATAGCATTGGCTTCTATACATGGTCTTATCATCCATCAAATGGATGTAAAGACAGCTTTTCTTCATGGTGAACTTGAAGAAGAGATTTATATGGATCAGCCTGAGGGATTTGTTGCCTCTGGAAATGAAAGGAAAGTATGTAAGTTAATCAAGTCTATATATGGCTTAAAACAAGCTCCTAGAGACTGGCCTAAAAAGTTTGATGAAACTGTTTTAGAATCAGAATTTGTAGTTAATGAAAGTGATAAGTGTGTCTATTACATGGTTAAAGGAAATGAATGTATTATTGTGTGCCTGTATGTGGATGATATTTTATTGTTTGGAACCAATATTGAGATTATTAACGAGACAAAAAGGTTCTTGAAAAGGCATTTTGAAATGAAGGATATGGGAGAGGCTAGTGTGATTCTTGGTATCAATTTGACACAGTCAACTGATGGAATAACCTTGTCACAATCTCATTATATAGAGAAATCTATACTTGAGAAGTATGGTTATTCAAATTGTAGAACCGCAAGTACGCCGTATGATCCTAAAATTGCCCTTGTCAAGAATAGTTCAGGAGTTCCTGTGTCTCAGTTAAGGTATTCTCAGATTATTGGGAGTTTGCAGTATCTTGCTAATGGTACTAGGCCGGATATTTCATATTCAGTGTCTAAGTTAGCAAGATATACAAGCTGTCCAAACAAGACTCATTGGGATGCTCTTGATAGAGTACTTAGATATCTAAAAGGCACCATATATCTTGGTCTGCATTACAGGAGGTTTCCTGGAGTGCTAGAGGGATATAGTGATGCAAGTTGGATAGCTAAGAAGTCTGGTTCCAATGGAGTGACTGGATACCTGTTTACCCTAGCGGGTGGAGCAGTATCTTGGAAGTCTTCTAGACAGACTGTTATAACTCGGTCTACTTTTGAGGCTGAGTTGTGTGCATTAGATGCCACGGGGACTGAGGCTGAATGGTTACATGGACTTATGTCAATGTTTTCTGTAGTAAGTCGTCCACTTCCTGCTTTTGCTGTTCATTATGATAGCCGTACAACTATCGACAAGATAAACAACAAGAAGTATAATGTGAAAACAAAGAGACATATCTAAGTTAGACTAAAGTCTATAAGGGGTCTAATGTCTGAAAGGATTATTGCTGTTGAGTTTATTGGAACTCAAGAAAATCTGGCTGATCCTTTGACTAAGGGGCTTGAGCATGCTGTAGTCCTTAAGTCTAGGTTGGGGATGGGACTAATAGCCCATAATGATTCATCTACAGCGGGAACCCAATACACATGAGAGGAGATCCCTCGAAAGTGTATTCAATGTGGTAATAACAAGTTGTAAGGGTGAATTGGTTGTACCTTTAACTACATAGATTGATACTTACGTATCTGGAGTCTATCCCCTGTAAACCTATAAGGTACTGTCACTGCCAGAATAGCAAGAGTTATTTGAACTCTGAATGGGGTCAAGTCATATGACGAGATGCTAGCAGTACATCTCTGGAGATGCCCAGCTAAGCGAATGTAATTGTGTGGTCGCAATTAGAGGAAAGGGTTATTCCTTAAAGCATTCGACGAACAGGATCGAGACAGGACCATTAACGTCTCAAAGCCGTAGATTAGCACCATAGCCTTTGACTGTCGTCGTCTATGGAGTGTGGTTATACCAAACGGATAAAGATTCAAGGTGAAATATTCCATCTGAATCCGGTAGCCATCGAAGTAGAGGACTTAGGAGGGTTCAAACCCGGAAGGGTACCTACTCTGAAAAACAAGTCATGATGAGAATCGATATGCATTTCTGTATGGATTCGTGGGGGATTGTTAGAAAATGGAAAGTTTGAGGCATATTTATAATATGTTCTTGATGTAATTTCCTGAAACTAACAAGTGAAGGTTGTTCCTTGTAATAAGGGCTTAAACTTTCATGTTTGGATCTAAGACATTTTCTTAGTGGAATCCATAAATAAATTGAGTTGAAGTAGCTTGCTTGAAATGGGTTATGTGGGTTAGTTAGTTGAAATAACTTGAGTCCCACATAGAATTGGTAATGAGAGGTTGGTGGCTTTATATAGCTCCATGTGCAAGTGTAGTGTATAACTACTAAGGCATGTGGGTGTGCATGGTTGTAGTGTGAGCCTCGCGCACACACACACGCGCGCGCCGCCGCCGCTCGCCACGCCACGCCACGCCACGACACGACACGACTCGGGTCGGGTCGAAGGGCGATTTGGGCGAATGTCTCGGCGTCTCGCGTACGCGAGGCGACCTGGGCGAGGAATTTTATTACCTGGAATATTGATTTATTTTAACAGGTTTCAGATTTATTTGTTATAGCAGTACTGGAAATGGATGGATCAGTATTGGATAAAATCCTGGACTGGATCAGTACTTGGAACAAATCCTGATGGACTTAGTCAGACATCAGATACTGATGGACTAAATCCTGATGGATATCAGTTCCTGACGAGCAATGAATCCTGATCCTGACGGACATCAAATCTTGATGCTATTGATGGCCAGATCCTGACGCAGCTGTAACTGAAAAAAAATAAATACTGATGCAGTTAATGAAATTAAATCAGAATATTTACTTTCCTTTTAAGGCATATCTCATACGTTTTATTTTTGGGTATTATATATATCAAAGATATAACGTTAAGAAGTATATATGCTAAGGGAAAAACCCTTGTTCGTTCTTCTGCTCTGTTCTCTCTCGACACAAACAGATTATTTTACATAATTCTTAGGCGAACTGAGGTGCTGGTCGTCGTTGATCTCTGGTGTATCTGTGAACACATTGATCGGAGCTGTTTTATCCTGGAAGTGTTATTGCAGCAACCCAACACAGCGTAAGTGGGGCAATAATCTTTTCAAGAACAGCAAAGTCTTCTCGAAGGGCTTGGTGACTCAGCTGTTCTTCTCTCTCTGATCAAGATTGCTAATAGCTTCTGTGGGAGATAAGTTTGTTCTTACTTTTCTCGTTAATTACAGTCTCTAATTATACTTTGTTTTGCCTTCGTGATTTGTTTCTGTTAATTGGTTTTATGCCTGTTCTTGTTTAGTATATTTCACTGCCTCATTGTTGTGTTTAGTGTAAAATACCCAACAGAAACACCTCCGCGAGTCTTCCATTTCCGCTTGGTTTGAGCCAATCTCCGAGCTTAGTTGTGATACTGTAGTGTTGATTGGGTTGGTCTGTTGATATGTGTCTCAGTCCTGTGCGTGTGTACGCGAGTTGGGTGATAAATATGAGGTCTATAAATCACTATTCTTTCTGTTTATATTGATTAAACTCTTGTATGTGTAGTTAGTAATTATTCGATTCGATATATATACATTCTTGGTACCTGTCCGAATTATATGATAAATTTGAATGATTTTGAATTCGTGAATTGTAAGTTTTGGTTTGTAAGTTGCTATAAATGGTATCATTTTAGAGTTATCTTTGGAATGTTATGTATTGAATTAAATGATGTAACATATTATTTTCGAATATAATTTTATTGTGTATGTCGGTAAAGTTAAGTGCAAATTATTGATATTAATTGTAATTGCGTTATTGATTTGTATTATTAAAGTTAATAGGTAGTGGTGTGATGTACGGATAATTGTGATTGGTGATTGTTTGTGCCGGCTATGTTTCCGACTGGTAATGTAATCGTATAAAGGAGATGCTGTTGAAATTTTCTAAAAATCCTAATTGTACATTTCTTGAGTACATATATGTATACTATTAGCTTGGAGAAGTATTTGAGTTACATTTTAATTACGTGAATACATGCTAAATGATACTTGTTATAGTTGAATGTTTGTATATGTACTCAGATTTGATTATAAGACTTTCTGTTAACCAATGGTGTATTTGAATCATGGTTGGGTGGTATATTGTGAGTTATAAGAGTAAAAGAAATTGAGATTTATTATACTATTGCTTAATTATCATTTGAGCCGTTTGTATTCCGTCATGTTAGGTAATATTACAAAGGAGGTGTTGTCCGATTTTTATTAAAATTATTCCATAAATCTTATAGTAATTTGATAAGGATTATTTATAAATTGAAATGATATACAGTAGTAAAAGGTAAAAGTGTAAGTTAATAATACGTGCTAAGTGTTATGTGATTTATGTGATTATATGTTACCACTTTGAGAACGTGATTGATACGTGTTGTATGTGCTAAGTTGTAAAGCGTTATAGGACGCGTTTGGGTAGAATAAAGATAGACGATTACGGTTATAAGCATACTAAAGTAGTATTTTATTTTGATATAGGTACCAGTAAAAGGCCGATTTAGAGTCAATATATGTAAGGGTAAAAATTCTGAGGAACAAGATGTTCAACGAAGTAGACGAGTGTGTTCGTGTAAAAGCTGACAAGAGGTAAAGGAAAGATGAATGTATGATCGAGTAAAGGCCAGCGATAAGAAATACGGATTGATGTATAGTGAGTAAAGAATCGAGATGTTGAAATTGGAAACTCTGTGTATTGAGGCAAGTATACTATCCCTCACTTATCGTTCAAGTGATGTGAATTATCTTGTGTTATCTATATATGTTCCTTCAAATCATTTCTTGTAAACATCGGTAGTCTTCATTTCCATTCTAAATAATGTGAACCTATTCTGTTAATTATACGATATTCCTTTTAAATCATTTTGCTAGTATCCATACCTTTTATTTTTATTTCCAGTGACATTCTTCTTCTGTTAATTTATAATCATACATTCTCGAATTATTCTATTATTGTTTATTTTCCTCACCTATTGTTCAGGTGTTGATCCTTCTAAAATTATTTTATATCAATATTCCTCGTCTTTATTAATATTCTTTAAAGAAAGTTTTCCTTTCAAATTTATGTAAACTAATTCGAGGTTTATATTGCTGTTGAGGCATGTGTTGCTCAGTGACGGTTAAAGCCAAGAATGAATTGAGATCTTTTTAATTATTTAAACTCATTATTGTCATGCCGGTTTTGGCAGCTGAGGCCTATGAGTGCTTAGCTAACAAGAGTGCGACCTTAAGAAATTGAGAATTTCTTAAATCTTCATTTTAAACTATTCGAATCTTTCATGTTAGTTCAAACTTTGCAACGGAATTTCATAAATTGATAATCTTTGAAATGAGTGGTTATAATCAGTGCAGTGACTTAAATCTTCGGTTGAACTTCGAATTCTCTGTATTCTCTGATTTCTTTATAATTGTTGTTCAAATTCTTGTATCTTAATAATTGCTCCGTTATTTTATTGATTAATGTTTCCATGTTGATATATGATCTTGTGTTGCTGAACTATACCCTGCTTAGTTCAATCTTATTGATTTGCTGTTTATAATTCCTTATATCAATTGCTTCCCTGAACCTCAGTCTTTTAAAATGGAAAATGAAAATGAGTTAATTAATTAAAGATGTTTTAAAAAAATTCCTTATACTAGGCTGATCTGTTATCAGTAAGTATAAAGGACTTAAAAGTGAAATGTTTGAAAGGTTTCAAAGATTTTATTGTGGGGGATTCCGTCAAATTGTTTTCTACGGATTCCTTCAGATTAGAGGCGTAAGAGGCCGGGTGACGCCGGTCCAGCATTTTTAGCGTAAGAGGCTGGGGGAGTGCCCAGTCCAGCATTTTATTTAGCGTAAGAGGCTAGGGTGGTCCTAGTCCAGCATTAAAGGCCAATGTGTTGCCTAATTGGGAACCTAATTTCAAGGTCCAGAGGGACTTCGTGTCCGGTATGTGGACTTTACGTGGCTGATCACCCGTATTGTCCGTAGTCGTGAAAAAACTCCAATCAGCTTAAAATGTTTTTAAAAGGTTTTGTGAAAAGAATATTTCAAAGATGAAAGGGTTTTAAAGAAAAGAATGTTTTAGTGGATATCAGAGTTAGTTGTTTCTATCTTGATCAATATTGGGAACTCAGTAAAACAATGAGATTAAGGATGGATAGAAGTTTCCCAGTTATTCCCTTCGCAAGTAACATTGCACGTTGAAAGTGGAGTAAAAATGATTGGGGGATTCTTGATGTTCTCTTTCTCAAAGTTTTATCTGAGGCAGTGATGGTTTGTAGTAAATGAAAAGTTTTACTCTATGATTGAAATTGAATGATCTCTTGAGATAAAGTATTCATTGATATTGCTCATCAATAAATTATCGTAATATTGTTGTTTCACTATATATTAACTTGCTGAGCGTTCTTTGGCTCACTCTTACTTTGTTTTACCTAACCCTTTGCAGTTAGGTTTAAGGATGATCTACTACATTTATCCCTGCGAATGAGAGCGATGAGGCATTCTATACAGGATAAATTTCGGAACTAGAGCGGGTAAGCACAAATTGGGATTGAGCTATGAATTAGATGGTATAGTAATTTGTATTAGAGCGATAGAAGTTGTAATAAATTGTATTAATTAGATGCTTGTTTCATGCCATAACCTGGAATCGATCCTCGGTGAGGAATCGTTGGTGTATTAAGTTTTAATTGTATTTGCTAAAGTGGGATTTGGATTGGGTTGAAATACAGGTGGATAGTCCGATTTTCGAATACTTCATGCCGAATGTTTCTAAAATTCCCCTGTATCAAAGTCTATTTTGTTATAAAAAAAATATATTTTCAGTATTGGGAAGTTGGGTCGTTACACTTATAATCCATAATCTACCAACTATAAGTTAAAACAAAGAATTTAAACATAAAATGTTCTTAATTAAAAAATGTATTTTTAATATTTCATTACAATTATAGTCATATTATAATAAAGAGTTTTATATCAAACTGGTCACCCATCACTCAAAACTATCAATTAGACCACCCATTCAAGAACAATATCATTTGAATTACTAAAGTCATAATAAATATCAAAGTGGCCACCCATTATAGTAATCGGAAAGTAAAAATAATTTTTCATCGAGTTTTACATATTTTTCTTAAATACTACTATAATCAAATGAACGGTTATGAATTCTAGTATTTTTGATAATATATTTAGAATTTAAAAAGTTTATTTACTATTTATTTTTAATTAAAATAAGGAAAATACCAATAAAATAAAAAATAAATAGTAAATGAATTTTAAAAATATAAATATATTATCAGAAATACTAGAATTATTAACCTTTCGTTTGGTTATGGAAGCATTCAAGAAAAATGTGTAGAACTCGATGAAAAGTTACTTTTACTTTCCGAGTACTATAATGGGTGGCCACTTTGATATTTATTATGACTTTAGTGATTCAAATGATATCGTTTTTGAATGGATGGTCTAATTGATAGTTTTGAGTGAAACGGGGGGCCAGTTTGATATAAAACCCTTATAATAAATATTTTAAAATTAAAAAATTAGCAGTTCAACACCATTTTGACCGCTTAATCCGCTTAATAGCCCGCTTAATCTTAAAAAACGCTTAATCACCCGCTTAGCATAAAATCGAAGCACTTTGGTGTCCGATTCCGCTTAAGCGTCCACTTAGGCGACCGCTTAATGCGCTTTTTACAACACTGATTATAGACACTTTTTGAATATTAATTAATTAATGGAACACTTTTTAAATATTAATTAATGGAGTCTGAAGTTGTATGTAATACTATGTTCTCGACTTTTATTTCGATTGTTATTTAAAAGACTCGTAGTATAAAGTTTCACTATTAAATTAAAATAATATTTAATAATATTATTTTAATTAATTGAATTTATGTAACTTCATTAATTAATGGAGTTCTAAATTGTATATAATACTATATTCTCGAAATTTAGTTAATAGACTTCTATTATCTAACTTCACTAATAAAGTAAATTAATATATAATATTATTAAATTAATTAATTAAATTAATTTAATATTTAGTGGCATACCACGGTATACATGACATACGATTAAGAGAGGGTTTCTACTTTTAATAAAGAGTATAGATATTGAGGGTGAGGGATTAATAATTTACTATATAAAGTAAAAATAAAATAAAAAAGGCAAACATCATAATGCAACATGATATTTTGGTTTGCATGTAGGAGAATTACTACGAGTGATTTCAGGAGAGTTTAAATACAAAGCATGCATCAACCTATTCAGAAAAGACATGGGATTCTCTTTCCCCTTTCTCCGTGTCTCCTGTTGTTTTTAATACAAAAAAAAGTTCTTGTGGAGCCCATTTTTATTATTTATTAAAATGGATCTCGCAGGGACACTATTTTTGTATTAAAAAGAGCAGGGGACAGAGGATCCAGACCCTTTAGAAAAACATTACTAGCTAATTTGAAACGAATGGGAATAATTTGCTTCTTATTTTTAATTACAGTTTTGTTTCCTAATTAGTGAGTACCATGGCATGAAGGGATATCCTGATGTTTCAAGTGTTCGATTGTTAGATCAAAAGTCGCTTTAAGCATGCTTAATACTAGTGTTTAAGCCACAAATATACAGGGGTTGCTTTAAAATTTTCCATTAATTAACCCCACTAGAGATAGTGGCCGGATAGGCGTTGTCTTCAACAATTATCCAATGTTATCAAACATAATCATAATTATATGATCAATTAACATCAGTAATTAACCATGTTCTTTGGCAATGCTTAGACGGACCGACAACTCTGATCGTATATTGTCGTGCGACTTCATGAAAATTAACTACTCATAGGAGCTGCATACTATAATTAGTAAACCTTGGCTGTTTGATCTTCTCAATTAATAGGCATGTTATTGATGTAAGGTATTTTTTTGTGTTCGAACCTTTTTCTGACAACTTAAGATTTTATACGGATCGAGCAATATAATTAGATTTCCGAACATTTCGGCATTAGTTAGTTTCCTATGTGTTTAGTACAATTTGCAGCCTAGTGTAAGGGTTTGCTAATCGTACTTTCTTGAAGTACTGCAACATTTCTGACTCAGGAAAATCTTCTGGGCAGAAAAAAAGACGTTGCTTTAAAGCAGCTTGTGTTTGTTTTTAAAGAATGACATGCGGTGTCTTTGTTGGATCATGAACTCACAACTACTACAGTAACTGTTCAACTTGAACCATACAGTTTAATATAATTTGATATCCTTTTTAAGCAATTAATGTAATCCAAATACACCTTTTTAACCTTACTAATTACAATACGTAGGTAGAAACATGATTAGGTAAGCTTATGTTTTATTAATTTTTGCTAATCTGTAATTATTTCATATACATGAACACAAAACTCAAATTTCGTTTACGTGGCTACAACAACTCGATCTTGCGTGGCTGATCACAATTTGACAAAATATTGTTGAGACTTGAGAGGCTAAATCTAAACCATGTGTTTTTTATGATTACTATGGGGAAAATAATACACAAATTTAAACATCCCAGTCACCTCCATCGAAAATAATATAAAATTATAATATTATTCAAGTAATTAAAATAGTAATAATGTAGATTCGGGTCAGTTTCATTCCTTATCCAGTAAGTACATATCTGTTTGATTGCAGTGTGCATGCATGTATCTGTATTCGTTTAAGGATTTAATTGCATAAAAAACTAATATCCATGGCTATATACTTACACGGGTGTTCGATTAGATAAAGTGTTGTGCCTTTCAAGTATTATCGGATAGATACGGCTGGTTTGTTTTCATATCGTCTAAATATTTGGTTGTGGTTTCGTACCATCGAAATAGTCGTTTGTGAAATATTCGAAACTGAATTTTAAAATACTTAAATTCAATTCGATGAAAATTAAATCAAAACTTTGTTATTCGGAATGTCGTCGTCAATATCAAGTATAATATATGTAGTACAAGTGAAATTCGTAAGAACTTTTGTTGATGCAGTCAGCTAATTACGATTCGGAAGAAATGGTAGTTCAAATAATTGGGTCCACGTTGAACGATGCTCACCTACGTTAAGAGACCATAAGTCAAATATCAAGCATTTGGATTTGAACCTGCCACCATTTCAGCCATTAAAATAAAACATACCGGTCTCGCTTGATATGCATAACCGGGTCATGTTCACATTTGCAGCAAACTACTTGCATGTAAAAATGCGAACTCGGTTTGATTTGGTTATGTTCCGTAAAAATGAGTATTCGAAAATTTGGAAAATATATTGGATATTTTTTCTATTTTTTTTTCATATATTAAATTCATTCATTCATATTTTAATATACATTTGTTAAAATTTAGAATTTAACAATAATAGATATTTTATATATATACTAATACTAATTATTTAGTAATATTAAAATCAAAAGGTAAACATTAAAGATATGAGTAAGTGTAATTCGATTTGACTCCGAAATTTGGAACTCAAAACTCGGATCAAACGAAGATTAAAAACGAGTACTCGGATTGTGTACACGGTGATTCGGTGATTTTCACAAGTGAGTACAACATGTTCGTACGTATGTATCTAAATTTGGTACACGTATTCTGTTTGGTTCCCTCTGGATTAACAATTAGATTCTGTGACCCTTAATTTACAACACGTAATCCATATTTAAAACTTGGTTAAATACAAAAACAGATACAATAATTGATGAGCTGTTTCCCTGTTGCATGCAACCTAATTAGTTGTTACCCCTAGGAGCCTAGTGTTTACTATCGCTTTGGATGGTGATAAGCTACTTAATTACAGCCTATTTTTTGTTACGAGTATGTTTTTGGTTACAAATTAGATAGATATGTGCCTTGTACTTGTACGGTCGCCTAAAGTTCAGTTATTTTGTGACTTTGTGGCATAGTACAATGTGCGTATTGTACTGGACAAGACAAGTAAATAAGCATAGGTATATTGAAGAAGCAGACAGCATCAACTTGCCAATAGAGCTCAAATTTTTTACCCTCGTCTTTTATATTTATCCAAATTTTTGACCATTTCCTTCAAAATAATTATTGTCCTTGTTGAATGATTTATAAATTCAATTTTCACAAGTTTTTGCCACCCCGCATATACTAATTAACTCCACTTGGTTTCGAAACTTGTTTCGGGTCACATGTCGTCGAGTAACAATCCGTACGGTCATCGATCCATAAAATAATGTACAAAAAATTAATTAATTTTTAGTTGATTAAGATTTAATTGGGATGGCCACCATCCAGTTTGCATTTTTCCAACTGAATGTGCGCGCATTATGAGTCTGTAAATTTAGCCGGTAAGACGTACACGAACCGTTCTGTGCAATATCTTGCTTTTACAAATTCTTCAAAACAATTTTCTTCATTATAAATAATTACATTTACTTGATAATTAAATTACACAAAATAATGTTTACAAGTATGCGGGTATCCAATAAAAAGTAGACACGTAAACGTAGCGATGACGGGATAAGTGACGGAACGGTTGAGTAAGAGTGCAACCACAGAGTGGGATTGTGTAAAAAAATGGGAAGAAATGTTTATGATATATATTTAGATGTAGCTTTGTATTTGGGTCATTCATATAACACTCACTATCTCTGCAACACAGTTTGTTTGTAAATCGAGTATGTAACACCAAAACAACACATTCTAGGTCGCAAGTACCTTTCATAATCCCAAGCTGGACCCTACAGATATCAAACACTTGTAGAAATACATACACACTCGTGGTGGATCCAACAAATTTTATTTAGCGGATAAATTTTGGGAAGATATACTCTTATTTTCAATTTTTTGTGAAACATTTTACATATTTACAAATTTTAATAATGAAAAATTGTTAAACCGAAAATATTACGTGTAATTCCGTGTCCTTCACTAGATCGGTCCTGCATACACCAAGTGTCTATAAATACACAGATTATGTAATAAGGTTTAGCTAGACAGGTGTGACCAGCCTTTTACATAAAGTTTATAAGTTGGTAAGTATAAGGGTGAGCTTTGTGGGGCTTCAAACTGCTTACATTCTTTTTACTTGCATTCAAATCAATAAGTTATAGAGTAAGGCGGATTATATAGCTAGTCTGTAGAATTGTTGTCTTGTACTTGCTCGTATTAGGGAGAGTAATGGGGAGACAACCTTGTTGCGATAAGCTGGGAGTGAAGAAAGGGCCGTGGACAGCTGAAGAAGATAAGAAACTTATCAATTTCATTCTCACTAATGGCCAATGTTGCTGGCGTGCTGTTCCTAAGCTTGCTGGTTTAAAACGTTGTGGCAAGAGCTGTAGGCTTCGCTGGACTAATTATCTTCGTCCCGACTTGAAGAGGGGACTTCTTACTGATGCTGAGGAACAACTGGTGATTGATCTTCATGCTCGTCTCGGAAACAGGTGATTCCTAGCTCTACGGCTCTTCTGCTTTACCTAAAGTATTATCGTCATCGTTTCGTCCGTAACCATTAATTTCAGATATTCAAACATTCATGCACTTGCTCATGCATTCTTCACACTTTCGACCTCTTGTTACTGCAAATCTGATAGAGTTTCATTATGATAACGATGAAGATAAATTGTTGTTTCTGACCTAGTAAAATTACAGTACATCATAATTATTACAATTTACAAAGCACTTCATCACAATTAGTTTGGTGAGCCTCATGATCAAACTAATCTATTTTAAAGATCAGTCACTTTCCTCCTCTTTTATTTTTTTTTCTTTTTTTTTAACAGTCTAATTAAGGAGTAATAGCCATGGTTGTAAAAATCGGTAATCGGTATAAATCGGTTGAGGTACCGATTTAAGATTAATCGGGTAATCGGGAATTAATCGGAGTATTAATCGGATATTATAATAATATTTAATTTATTAGTCTAATTTACAATTAAATATATATTTTAAATAAATTCATAGGATTAATCGAATTTCAAAAATCGATTCGATTGGTTAACTGTAGAGATTAATTGAGAATTAATCCAATTAAATCGGAGATTTTTAGAACCATGCATGATACCTAAGTATCGCAAGCATACGACCTAAATTTCACTAGCTTTGAAAATAATTCCTTACTCTATGTAATTACACATATATAATTAATTAATTACAAAAATTCAAATAATCACACACTCGCTTGTGTATTTTTCACACTTTTAACTTTGACCTCTTATTACTATGAATTTGCGGGAGTTTGATTGTTGTTTATTGACTTCGTAAAAGTAGTACCATTTAATTAGGATTATTATAATACATAGAAACGATTGAAAGGCATTATCTCACTGTCCCTTGTTTTTTTAATGATTTGCGAGAGTTTTATTGTGATATTGATGAAGATTGTTGTTTTTATTGACGTAGTAAAATTACCACTTAACTACGAATACTACAATCTGCCCACAAACCAAGTACTCGATCACAATTAGTTTGGTGAGATTGATGATCAAACTAATCTATTTTAAAGATCAGTCATTTTCCTCTTTGAGATTCCTTTTTACTTATATCTCTAATCATTTGTTTATTAAGAACGTGGTTGATCATATATATTATAGCCATTTTTGTGACGGTCTAGCTTACAGCTAAAACTATCGTCAGGCTTCCACACTGCCTTAAAGAAATCGCATTCTTTATGTTTACACGCATGTTGAGCATATATAAACCGTTAACATTCAAACCCTAGCATAAATTAATCAAAAATCTACAAATTTAAATAATTTAGCAGTCGAAACCTTCCTATCACCACTATCTTATGGAATTAACAATTTGTGACGTTCTTGTATGAATAAATAAGGTCATAGTCGTCTGGAAACTGTCTTGGTTTTTTTCAACTGAAATTTTACTATCGGTGTGATCAGTATTAAAGTGTTGATACTTTATTTTAAACTGCTACCGATCGATCGACCTATTTAATTATTTATGCTGAATTAACAATTTTGTGCTATAGCTGTCTCGAGATTGAAAGTTTCCACAAGAGTAGACTCAATTATTGGCTTTATTTTCTTAAAGCGCGGACTGATATACATGTGTTTTCGATTATTTAAATTTTTGTAATCGATCATAATTCGTAACTTTAAAACTTTATTGTCCTTTTTTAGGTGGTCCAAAATTGCAGGTAGATTGCCTGGAAGGACTGATAATGAGATTAAGAATCACTGGAACACGCACATTAAGAAGAAGCTCATTAAGATGGGGATTGATCCCGTAACTCATGAACCTCTGCGTAAGGAAGAAGAAACTAATTATAGCCAGTTGGAGATTTTATCTCAGCCGTTTGAATCACCAGCTGCAACTGAAAATCATGTGGCTCCGATACAGCATACTAATGACATGGCTAGTTCCGAAAACTCGTGCACACCAACTGATCAAAATTCATCTGGTGACGAGTCTAATTCACTGAGTGCTATTTGTGATCAAATAGACGACTCGTTGATTAGTTACTTGTTTGAAGATGATACTCCCGCACTTGTTGATGCACCTTGGGGATTAGAACTACCAGCTGCTGGGATAGAAAATTTCAACAAGGTAGATACGATGCTGCCCTCATGGGATGAAAGTTGTCCATGGCTATTGGACTGTCAGGATTTCGGAATACAAGATTTCGGGTTTGATTGTTTCAATGTCGATGTTGAAATGAACATTTTAACAGAATTAGACGTGCAAAACAATCAAACTAGCTAGACGACCATGCAAGTACGTCGAAAAGAAAGCCTTTAGGTATCAGAGAACATGCATGTTACAAAGTATCATGTCTGATAAAGAATAGGTACTAGTAAATGTTAAATTAGTTTCTTTATCATACGATGTTGTTATACGAAGGTCTTGGACGGTAGAAAGTAAAGCCTAGCTTTTCTTACCATCCTGAATAGGATAATATGTCGAACCCGAGTCATTGAAGGAGACATTTGTCCTCGGTTGGTTGCGGAGGTAAAGGATGTTCTATATGCGTCAAGTGTTTGGAATTATCAACTGTTTGTATATAAATTCTGAACTCAATAAAAGAAATATATTGTATTGTAAATTGATTTTTTTTCGGGTTTTATTGTAGCCTGGTCAAGTCCACCGTTAAATTTTATTTTATTTTATTATTAGATATTAGACTTTTAAGTCATTTTTATTTATTTAGATAATTATGTTAATTAGTAATTTTTAGAATTCTTTTTGTGCAAGATATTTTGAGTAAGGATGATATTTTTATTAGAGGAAAGAAGTGTGAAAAGATTTTTAGAAAATCAGTATCATTTAATTTAAGATATTTGGAGAGATTGTACGAAAATTTTAAAGTTACCTTAATTAGATTAGGATTTTTTATGTCTATATAAGAAATCCTGGGGATAGTTAGAATTGTTGTACAGATATTATCGTCTAACCAGGTATGTGACTTTTCTTGAATATTTGCAAACTTTTATGTGCTCTTTTTTTGTGCTTAACATGGATATTTTAAAGTACATGTAATTCTATGTATCTGTCGGTGTAAACACTTGTATCGTACAGTATATTGTTAGTTTAGAATAATTATGTCACCTCAATTCCGATTCATGTCACCTCTTGTTTTCCTAATTGTTATGCACTGCTCATGATTTCGTCATGGATTTTTATGTAAGTATATTATTGATGTGGGTTAAAAATAAGCCCTAAAAACATATTTAATGTGTCATTAATTAGGCTCAATATGGTCAAAACGTGGGACCCATTAAATGGGCCCAAACCCTATTTATAATATTAATTTCGTAATTAATATTAAGGGTAATAACCAGCTCAGCAATAAGAGTCAAATAAGGATATTACTCCTGCCTGACTTAGCCTCCAAGGCACCTACTTCCACAAGGAAACTGATTCCTGCATGGAAGGAGTCTAGAACCTTCCTCAAGGCGGTGACTTGCCCACCAATTCACCTAATTCTACCACGACTCTAGGGCTTCTCAGCCTATATAAAGGGTCTGACCCCTCATTCTCAGAACTACGTTTTTGGCTTGATCTTTGATATTCATCAAAGTTTTGGTGTATTCGAACTGATGATTGTTTTACTGTTTTTGAATAAACAACCCGCTCTGATACCACTTGTTGAGTACTGAATACAACAAAAGAATACAGAGGGGGGGTGAATGGATTCTTGAACTTTTCTTGTTCTTGAATCTGTGTAGCAGATAAGTATCTGTGTGTGCAAATGTGTAGGTGCGGATAAGAGATGATACAAGACACAATATCACTTTAATCTAATATATTATTAGATAAAGGTTGCTACAATCTGTGAATACAAATGATAATATTCTCAGCTTCGTTTTTCTCAGAGAGATATGACTTACAATGTATGAAAAACTTGACTCCTCAAAATTTAACAACTAAGGAAGTGAGGCTGTATCCTTATAGAACATGGATACAACCTACTTACTACAAATAAGGTAGCTGAACAAATTACTTTCTAGTTTGTCTATCCTTTTTGAGTAAGTGTCCAAACGGTTATAGATTTGACTTTGCAAAGCCTGTTCAGATCCAATTCTTTAGCCTTTATCTCTTCTATATCTCTCCAAGCTTCCTTGTAGGCTTTCCAGAGCACGTTACAGATTGTGGTCCATAAAGTGCATTGGCTTGTTGCAGGTTTCAGACTTGTACAATTTCTTCAGTATTTTGTCTCCAAGAATGTATTCGAGAAGTGACTAAGTGATTGATTCGAGAACTAGGATTAGATAACTCTGAGTTCACGAATGCTGTATGATTTACATATCGAATCACTTCTCGAATAGTACTTTTCTCCAGGGTTCCTTGATTTGTCGAATAGAACACTTGACTTGTCGAATCCCTGAGATATCGAATAGGTCATTCAGAGTCCTTGAGATATCGAATGGAACTTTGACTTGTTGACTCTTTGAGAACTCGAATAGCACTTTGACTTGTTGACTTCTTCAGTTCTCGAATAGAGCATTTAGACATGTCGAATCTTCTGAGATATCGAATGAGATATCGAACAGTTCATTCTGAGATATCGAACAGTTCATTCTGAGATATCGAACAGTGTCTTCTTAGATATCGAATCTCTGACTTCTCGAATGCTAGACTTCTCGAATAGACAAAAGTACTTCTCGAATTGGTACTTAGGCAAATTCTTCATTTCTTCAAATCCCAACTGTGATTTATTTGACAGTCTTTATCTTCTTGCTTGAGGCATGAACCTTGGAACTTCTTTCAAGCATTATTCTTGACTATATAAGTACAGTTACACAACTAGGATTTGATGCATACTACAAGTACAGAACAAGTAGAAACTCTACAACTAGAGGTTCCCTCAGTTAAGAGGTCATGTAAGTAATGCAAAGCATTACAGACAATTAGGCTTGTTATTAGATGTAAACAAACATGCCTCTGTGACTAACAACATAAACTGGCCCCTATCGAACCATCGAATTATAGAAGTCGTGTCACTGGCATAGTGTGACCGTAATTTAGAACTGTGGGAATTAAAATAAGAATTTGATGTTAAGATTTATTTGTTCGATTCAGAACTTAGATTATGTGAGTTATTGAAAAATATGATGTACATCGATTTAATATTTGTCATACAATATATTGTGTGAATTTTTTCCGTAATTGTTATCGAGTATGTTGTGTGAAACTATGTGATAGATGTTATGTGTTACACGTGGAAATCGTGTTTTGAATAAAATTATAAAAATACTATTTTGAACCGTCGGACGGTAGTTGCTTGTTGGGCTTCGTAGCTCATTCTTTTAATATTTTAGGTTCGGTATGCGATCGAGTTTGGCAGAGTTGGAGTTTGATAACCTTAGAATTTGGCTAGATTGACTTTTCAATAGATATTAGCTGCGCTTTTGTAATATGTACGTTTGTAATAGAATTTTAAATTAATAAATTGTAATTTATTTTAGTTTTCAATTTAGAATTAATAGTCCGAAAAGTCAGGTTGTTACATATCATTATAAGGAATGAACTATATATTTATACAAACGGTTAAGTATCAATTGGTAGAGCCACTCAAACAATTTGGCAAGACAAAAATAATTATTTTTTTATGTTTGATCGAAACAAGGTTCGAGTTTCGACTACTCACTTCTTCATATTTTACCTTTATATATACTAGTTGACACGGTACGTGATCAATTATCTTAAATTTTTAGTTTCTGAATTTTTTTAAATAAAATCATTTATTATATTCTTTCGATTTAATAATTTAATGTCAATTACTTACTTCGATATTAACATTTTTAACAAAAATCCATGTTTCAATTGACCATAATTTAATTATCAATAATATTTATAGGGTCCGGATCAAGAGAGAAGAAAACACTAAAAGATAACTGATGAACAATTATTAGTCATTGAATTTTATTATATTGTATTGTAAATTGATTTTTTTTTTCGGGTTTTATTGTAGCCTGGTCAAGTCCACGCAGATATGCTGTAAAATCCCGTTAATTTTTATTTTATTTTATTATTAGATATTAGACTTTTAAGTCATTTTTATTTATTTAGATAATTATGTTAATTAGTAATTTTTAGAATTCTTTTTGTGATATTTTGAGTAAGGATGATATTTTTATTAGAGGAAAGAAGTGTGAAAAGATTTTTAGAAAATCAGTATCATTTAATTTAAGATATTTGTGTGAATTAGAATATTTTAATTTAGTTATTACTTGGAGAGATTGTACGAAATTTTTAAAGTTACCTTAATTAGATTAGGATTTTTTATGCCTATCACTACAAGAAAAAGGGGCATTTACGACGGTTTTTTTGAACTGAAACCGTCGTAAATGGGGTCAATTACGATTGAATATTTTTGTCATTTTTGCTCGAGTAGTAAGTTCAGATTTCCGTCACAAATTATCATTTTCGTCGCAAATTTAGTTTTTCGTCGTAAGTTCAAATTTCGTCGTAAGTTTGCCGTCGTAAATGGGGTCAATTACGACGGAATATTTTCGTCGTTTTTGCTCGAGTAGGAAGTTCAGATTTCCGTCACAAATTACAATTTTCGTCGTAAGTTTGAGAAAGGGTCCCACAAGCTATAATAAATTATTGAATCAACTTCCGACGGAAACTTCCGTCGTAAGTTCAATCAGGGCCCATTTTCATTTAAAAATAAAAGGTAATAATATCATTTTTCAACAATAAAATACGACGGGAAATCCGTCGTAAGTTACTCTCATTTTCCGAACTTACGACGGAATATGAATGATGAACAACCGTCGTAAGTTCTGTCCAGAAAAATTCCTAGCCAGATTCCGGCGACTTCTCAATATTCCGGCGATTCGAAAATTTGCCCAGAAAAATCCCAATAAATTATATGCAGTACTTAACACCCTTATGTACACATACACTAACCCATAATTTGAAAAGAAAATTTAGACCATCGATTCCGGCCAACAATCCAAAATCCGGTGAACCAAAAACCATTTTTAATAAATCTAAAAAAAACATACAATCATCTACACATCATAACTTAAACATTCACCAATATACAATCTAGAAAATAATTGGTTCCAACAAAATCCGATCATCTTCTAAAACTCCGATGAACACCAACCACCTCCAAAATCCCGGAATCGTCCCTAAGCTCACCCATCAATAATATAATGAGCTCATAATCATCAAAAATACATTGAATCATCAAAATCGAATTACAATCAAAATATTACCCAAAAAAAATTGTTTCGAAATTGGTTATTATGAATATCAAAATGAAGATTTTGATTTTAGGAGCACAAATATATATGCATAAATCGCAGGTGATAAATAGAAGTGAAGTTATGAATTTTTGAAGATTAATAATATATATGTATATATGTGTGTACAGTGCGGGGGGAAGGGGAAAGAGGGAGGAGGGAGCAGGGAGCGGGTAGGGGGAGGAAGGGGGGAGGGTTATGATTTAATATGCGGAGGGTTATGATTTAATATGGGGTTATTATTTAATATGGGGGTTTGATTTTGTGGTAAAAAAATGTGGGGGTTTGATTTAATATACACCGTTGGATGTGTGTTTCTTGGTTTCAATCTAACGGTGGAAAGGGTGTGATCCGCGTGAATTGTTTGTAACCAATGGGAATCGTTTGTTTTTTATCACTGAACTTACGACGGAAAACAAAATCCGTCGTAAGTTTATTATTTTATTAATTTTTTTAAAATCCGTCGTGGTCTGTATTGGTGTGCATGTGCATCGTTTGTTGTGTGCATGTGCATCGTTTGTTTTTTATCACTGAACTTACGACGGAAAACAAAATCCGTCGTAAGTTTACTATTTTATTAATTTTTTTTTAAAATCCGTCGTGGTCTGTATTAGTGTGCATGTGCATCGTTTGTTGTGTGCATGTGGTCTATATATTTATTATATGTACCAGCCTACATTATATATTATTATTATTAAATAATATATTAATTATTTGATTTAATATAAAATTTTAATTTATTACAATAAATTTTATTTTAAATTTTATATTTACATATGTTCCATACTTAATTTCATGAAATAAATAAATATAATTACTTTAACATTATTTTTAAATTTATTATTAAATATCTTACCAATATTTTTAATAATTATTTTTAAAATTTTATTTAGTGTAGCCTAATATCGTTGAAGAAAGAATTGTACCAAGAAAATAAAAATTTATATGCATTTTAATTTATTTTTTTATTTTTGGAAGGTATTAACAAACCATACGAATGTCAATATATATCTAATTTAGTCATATTCCCAAAATTTTAAAAATAAAAAATTAATTAAATAGTAAAATTAGTAGTCAACTATTGATTTGACTAGTACTACTAACTAATTAGTGCAATTAGGTTAACATTCATTGAAAAAATAATGAGTATAATTAATTGGGTGTGTGTGAATTTTAATTTAAATTTTGGTCCTTTTTTACTTTTGTTTAATTTTTAATTTATTTTACTAATTAGTTAAAAATGGGGGGAAATTAAAAAAAATGGAAAATTAGTGAATAGTTATTATGACCACTTTGTTGTGTATTTTTGACGATCGAACCGTAAGAATGTCAAGATATATCTAATTTAATAATATTCCCAAATTTTCAAAAAGTAAAATATTAATTTAGTTGGCGATCTTCGTAGATCACTACTATATTGACTGGTACTCGTAACTAGTACTCTGTCCCATATTATTGTTTCTATTTTTTTAAAAATATTTCTCGACGATCGAACCGTACGAACGTCAAGACATATCAAATTTAATGATATTCCCAAATTTTCGAAAAATAAAAAATTAATTTGGTTGGAGATCGTAGTAGATCACTACTATATTGACTAGTACTCGTAACTAGTGTTTTGTCCCATATTATTGTTTCTATTTTTTAAACTATATTTCTCAACGATCGAACCGTACGGATGTCAAGACATGTCTAATTTAATGATATTGCCAAATTTTCAAAAAATAAAAAATTTATTTGGTTGGAGATCGTAGTAGATCACTACTATATTGACTAGTACTCGTAACTAGTGCTCTGTCCCATATTATTGTTTCTATTTTTCAAAAAATATTTCTCGACGATCAAACCGTACGAACGTCAAGATATATCAAATTTAATGATATTCCCAAATTTTCGAAAAATAAAAAATTAATTTGGTTGGAGATCGTAGTAGATCACTACTATATTGACTAGTACTCGTAACTAGTGCTCTGTCCCAGATTATTGTTTCTATTTTTTTAAAAACATTTATCGACAATTCAACCGTACGGATGTCAATATATATCTGAAATAATGATATTCCCAATTTTTAAAAAAATAGAAAATTAATTTGGTTGGAGATCTTAGTAGAACACTACTATATTGTCTAAAACTCGTAACTAGTGCTTTGTCACAGATTATTGTTTCTATTTTTTAAAAAACATTAATCGACGATCCAACCGTACGGATGTCAATATATATCTAAAATAATGATATTCCCAAATTTTTAAAAAATAAAAAATTAATTTGGTTGGAAATCTTAGTAGAACACTACTATATTGTCTAGAACTCGTAACTAGTGCTTTGTCACAGATTATTGTTTCTATTTTTTAAAAAACATTTATCGACGATCCAACCGTACGGATGTCAATATATATCTAAAATAATGATATTCCCAAATTTTTAAAAAATAAAAAATTAATTTGGTTGGAAATCTTAGTAGAACACTACTATATTGTCTAGAACTCGTAACTAGTGCTTTGTCCCATATTATTGTTTCTATTTTTCAAAAAATATTTCTCGACGATCGAACCGTACGAACGTCAAGATATATCAAATTAAATGATATTCCCAAATTTTCGAAAAATAAAAAATTAATTCGGTTGGAGATCGTAGTAGATCACTACTATATTGACTAGTACTGGTAACTAGTGCTCTGTCCCATATTATTGATTCTATTTTTTAAAATATATTTCTCGACAATCCAACCATACGGATGTCAAGACATGTCGAATTTAATGATATTGCCAAATTTTCAAAAAAAATAAAAAATTTATTTGGTTGGAGATTTTAGTATATCAATATTGTATAGACCCGTACTTGTAACTAGTGCTCTGTCCCAGATTATTGTTTCTATTTTTTTAAAAACATTTATCGACAATTCAACCGTACGGATGTCAATATATATCTGAAATAATGATATTCCCAATTTTTAAAAAAATTGAAAATTAATTTGGTTGGAGATCTTAGTAGAACACTACTATATTGTCTAAAACTCGTAACTAGTGCTTTGTCAAAGATTATTGTTTCTTATTTTTAAAAAACATTTATCGACGATCCAACCGTACGGATGTCAATATATATCTAAAATAATGATATTCCCAAATTTTAAAAAATAAAAAATTAATTTGGTTGGAAATCTTAGTAGAACACTACTATATTGTCTAGAACTCGTAACTAGTGCTTTGTCACAGATTATTGTTTCTATTTTTTAAAAAACATTTATCGACGATCCAACCGTACGGATGTCAATATATATCTAAAATAATGATATTTCCAAATTTTTAAAAAATAAAAAATTAATTTGGTTGGAAATCTTAGTAGAACACTACTATATTGTCTTGAACTCGTAACTAGTGCTTTGTCCCATATTATTGTTTCTATTTTTGAAAATATATTTCTTGACGATCCAATCGTACGAATGTCAAGACATATCTAATTTAATGATATTCCTAAATTTTCAAAAAAAAAAAAGAATTAATTTGGTTAGAGATCTTAGTAGATCAATACTATGTTGACTAGTACTCGTAACTAGTGCTCTATCACATATTATTGTTTCTATTTTTTTAAATATATTTATCGACGATCCAATCGAACGGATGTCAATATATATCTAATTTAATGATATTCCCAAATTTTCAAAAAATAAAAAATTAATTTAATTGGACTAATAAAAGATTTTAAAAAATTAAATGCTAACTTACGACGGAATTCCGTCGTAAGTTATTTGCCGCTTTTTTTTGATGAAAAATTTGAATTGACCGCCTATTTTTCGATGAAAAGTTGAATTTGCCGCCTGCCAACTTACGACGGATTCCGTCGTAAGTTCATTGCTAAACAAATTTACGACGAATTTGTCGTCGTAAGTTCACTACTATAAAAAGTAATTTATTTTACAATTAAATTAAATTACAATAAATGAATTTACGACGGATAATTCGTCGTAAGTTGGCTGCAAAAACTACATTGTTCCGTCATCATTAAAAACAATTCATTATGCATTTAAATTTAATTGAAAAAAAATAAATTTACGACGTAAATTCCGTCGTAAGTTTGCTACCAACACCGAACTTACGACGAATTTCCGTTCCGTCGTAATAACTTACGACGGTTTTTTTGTTTCCGTCATAAGTTGGGCGCGAAAACGACATCGTTCCGTCATCATTAAAAATAATTCATTATGCATTTAATTTTAATTGAAAAAAAATCAATTTACGACGTAAATTTCGTCGTAAGTTTGCTACCAACACCGAACTTACGACGAATTTCCGTTCCGTCGTAATATTTTACGACGGTTTTTTGTTTTCGTCGTAAGTTGGGCGCGAAAAAAAAACCGTCGTAAGTTTGCCGTCGTAAATGGCCTGATTTCTTGTAGTGTATATAAGAAATCCTTGAGATAGTTAGAATTGTTGTACAGATATTATCGTCTAACCAGGTATGTGACTTTTCTTGAATATTTGCAAACTTTTATGTGCTCTTCTTTTGTGCTTAACATGGATTTTAAAGTACATGTAATTCTATGTATCCGTTAGTGTGAACACTTGTATCGTATATTGTTAGTTTAGAATAATTATGTCACCTCAATTCCTATCCATGTCACCTCTTGTTTTCCTAATTGTTATGCACTGCTCATGATTTCGTCATGGATTTTTATGTAATTAAGTATATTATGTTTCAAGATAATTGTTTTATATGATTTTAAAAAGAAAAAGGGAAAAACGAAAGTGATGTTATGTATTAAATGAATGACTCTTTGTTACTCCAACCTTTAGCTTTCAAACTCTAAACCTTTGGCTTTTCACTACCATGTAACTTATGATTTGGTAGGCTATATAAAGCCTTGCATGTAACTTGTTTAGTTGTTTATATGGTGGAATGATATGATCTCCCTTCTCTCTCTCAAGTTCCCTCTCTATATATTATATTATTATATAACACGTTATCAGCACGATAGTAAATAAGAAACATATTTAGGTTATTGAGCAATTTCAAAGAAGAGTAGCAACACACACGAAGAGAGGACGATTGTACCGGGAAAAAGGGACACAAGTACACAACAATAAAGCGAGAGAGAGGCACAACTGAGACAATTTACCCAGTCATTGATTTTTGTTGCAGGAAGCCAATTATTTCCCAACATTTACCAACATTTCTTTATATTAAGGTACTGTACTTGTTTTATATATGACTATACAGTAGATATAATACTTCTTTGTTTGTACGCGGGTTATTATTCCATGTTAATCATTCTTATATTTCTTAGATTATTATTCATGCAATAAACTGCTATCCTTTTTACTACTATCCTTTTTTACGTGATGTTGCAATTATATTTATGTGAATTTCTTGCATAAATCACATGTGCCCTTAACTTGCTTAATTATTTATTTTCTATAATTTATGTGATCGCGCTTTTTATGATTATTATATATGTGTGGATTCTGTAAAAAGGGGAATAAAGATTAATAAAAGGATATGAACATGTTCAAATTTGATATCTATGTGCATTTTTCCCACGTAATATAAGTAGTATTTTGCAAAGGTCGGTTGTTATGTTCTTAGTTTAAAATAAAGCTAAAAATTATCATTTACTTGGCTAAAATAGATTTCTAATGTTAATATTTATTCAGTAGCCTAATTATTTGTAAGTCATCTTCTTATACCTTTTTGATGACAATATGGCTTGGTGTTGTTAAAGTGAAATTCTTCAATTAAAAAAAAAATGAGGCATGTTTAATTAATCTAATTTAAGAAAAAAAAAATTATAGGTCTCCGCATGTTAAGTATGTATAGTCCAACTTAAACTTCACTCAAATCTTAGTGCTTAAAATTATATTGCATTTGTTTTGATTTTTACTCAAATCCCTGATGAAATTCGTATCTAATTCGTTATTTGTCGGAATATTATGATTTTTGCCTTTTTGGAAATATAATTTGATTATCTTCGATTTTCGTTCTTTAAGTTTTCTGAAATTCTGCTTGCAAGTATGAATTTTCTGCAATTTTTGTTATCCGCCAGTTCGATTTCGAAATTGTGATATCTATCTTTGAAAAATCGTAGTAAATCGAATAATTATCCGAAAATTGTGAGTAATATTATTCTGGAAAGGTCTTTTCATTATCTTTGATTGTAGTTCATATTCCTGTTGAAATTATGCTGTTAAACATTCCAAAACACCATATTTTTAAACTGATTAGGGGTTGATTCTGCTCTGGCAATCCACGTTTGTTTCTTTTCTAAATTCGTTGCTTCTCCGATTTTAACGAGCCTTATCATTCTAGAAAGGTCTCAGAATCCTCTACGAGTTCTGTGTTTTATACTTTTTCATTTGAGTTCATCTTTACAGAGTAAATTGCCATTCTGTGAGACTGGTCAGATTGAGATCATAGTGTTTATCTTTCTAATTAAAATATATAAACCTTGTATGGTTATGATCTTCTAATATGAACTCTTTTTGTATCTTTAATATATGCACAAGAAATATTTTATTGTTTAAAATAAAGATGACTTGTGTCAATACTATACAACAAAACATGAGCCATCCAAAGGGGGAGTATTGTATATATTGGATGTCTCGTTACATTTTCTATATTAAATGCTCTAGACGAGCAGATATATTATTATCATGGTCTTGAGTAAAAAAATATATAATATTATTGATGTTATTATACTCTCCCAAGTGAAAGGGAATCGAATATGCGGTTATGATATTTCATATTACAAAGAAAAACCGTTGGGAAATGTATTAAAGTAAATTAGAAGTTTACTGATAACTTTATAGTTGGTATGACTAAACCATGCCGATTTTATAAAAGATGTGAATATTAATTGAAATTTTATATGGACGTTTATCGAAGAACTAGAAGATTCTTCTCAAAATATATGGTAATAATGCAAATTGATCATGAACTAAATGGTTCAATGTCTAGTTGTTATATACTCACAACCTGAAGTTTGTGAGTCTGATTAATCAAATTAAGAATATGCATTTAGTGAGTCTACTACTCAAGTGCTCAATGAAATTTATCGTCCATTGAAAATTGTCGAATATATTGTGGCTCATTTTGATTCACATCTAGCTATCTAATTAATCATAATTTCTCCCCCTCTTGAACAAATTTTTGGTCAGCTCGAATTATTCCACCACAACAATAAAATCGATGGTTAAATTGTGTCACGCCCCCAAATCCAGGGTCAGGAGATTTGGCCGTTACGCGAAAATCCATAAAATAAATATTCATCCAAAATTTAAGTATAACATCTGTGACCCCAACTATCCAAGATCTTTTAGGTTATAGTGCTAGAAACAAGAATCCAAATTCCATTAAATAAAAACTTCTTCTTTACAACAATCTCTTTGATCAAATCTTAAACCACTGGTATAACTTCGATAAGAAGTATACCAGGCCAACTAATCTAATACATAATAATAATTATTAAAGTTCAACTATATAAAATAGGTCTTACACTAAATCTTCTACGAGTTCTGTGTTTTATACTTTTTCATTTGAGTTCATCTTTACAGAGTAAATTGCCATTCTGTGAGACTGGTCAGATTGAGATCATAGTGTTTATCTTTCTAATTAAAATATATAAACCTTGTATGGTTATGATCTTCTAATATGAACTCTTTTTGTATCTTTAATATATGCACAAGAAATATTTTATTGTTTAAAATAAAGATGACTTGTGTCAATACTATACAACAAAACATGAGCCATCCAAAGGGGGAGTATTGTATATATTGGATGTCTCGTTACATTTTCTATATTAAATGCTCTAGACGAGCAGATATATTATTATCATGGTCTTGAGTAAAAAAATATATAATATTATTGATGTTATTATACTCTCCCAAGTGAAAGGGAATCGAATATGCGGTTATGATATTTCATATTACAAAGAAAAACCGTTAGGAAATGTATTAAAGTAAATTAGAAGTTTACTGATAACTTTATAGTTGGTATGACTAAACCATGCTGATTTTATAAAAGATGTGAATATTAATTGAAATTTTATATGGACGTTTATCGAAGAACTAGAAGATTCTTCTCAAAATATATGGTAATAAGGCAAATTGATCATGAACTAAATGGTTCAATGTCTAGTTGTTATATACTCACAACCTGAAGTTTGTGAGTCTGATTAATCAAATTAAGAATATGCATTTAGTGAGTCTACTACTCAAGTGCTCAATGAAATTTATCGTCCATTGAAAATTGTCGAATATATTGTGGCTCATTTTGATTCACATCTAGCTATCTAATTAATCATAATTTCTCCCCCTCTTGAACAAATTTTTGGTCAGCTCGAATTATTCCACCACAACAATAAAATCGATGGTTAAATTGTGTCACGCCCCCAAATCCAGGGTCAGGAGATTTGGCCGTTACGCGAAAATCCATAAAATAAATATTCATCCAAAATTTAAGTATAACATCTGTGACCCCAACTATCCAAGATCTTTTAGGTTATAGTGCTAGAAACAAGAATCCAAATTCCATTAAATAAAAACTTCTTCTTTACAACAATCTCTTTGATCAAATCTTAAACCACTGGTATAACTTCGATAAGAAGTATACCAGGCCAACTAATCTAATACATAATAATAATTATTAAAGTTCAACTATATAAAATAGGTCTTACACTAAATCCAGACCTCCCGAGCCGAGTCATCTTCAAAATAACGTCTTGCTTCTTCTCTTTCCGAACCGTGCGAATAAGTCTCGCCAAACTACCTTACTGAAAATTTGAATTTCGAAACAAACAAGTGTGAGCGGAAGAAATGCTCAGCAAGTGTATAGTAAAACAGGGATATTAATAATTCATGACTAATAAAACAAATATCTTTTGTCAGAAGCTCAAATCACAAGATAAGCATTAAAAGAAAGTATGGACTGTGTAATCAGACATGATAGGTTTAATGTTTCACTAGTGGGATCCCGACTAGCTAAGCAATTGGTTTAGTTTTACTTCCACAAGGAAATATCACTGATTCACAATATTATTGTAAAAATTGTCAATTCTCGGCAATAAATCATCTGATATTTAACAGAATATTTTAATCAAATCTTCAACAATAAAGCAGGTACGATATATACTTACTCATCATTATTTGTATCACAATTAAAGAAACAACTCACTTGAATAATGAGTGAGGGATAGAAACACTTGCCTATGATCCATAGCTATTACGTAATGTCGCAGTAATATTATTTTATGCTTCTATCTTACAACATCAAAATCTTCTATTCCAATCATGCATTGGTATGACGCTCTTGCGACTTCCACGAGTCTGATCTGCCGATACCGAGCCCGCGCATCAGCTTCTATAGTTAAACGTAATACGGTAATTCAATCTCCAGACGACAATTCAAATATTCTATAAACACTTATAAACTCAATTCGAATGTATTAACCATTCTCTCCAAACAACTAACACAATGATTATCCAAACAACCTTTAAATCCATTCTCTCCTTTAAAATAGGGCACTCTCTGCAGAATTTCTGAATGAAATCCATCTAACTAAATAGTACATCTTGATACGGTCGTGTCCATATATTATACGTAAATTTATGAGTTCAGGAAGTATTTTAATTAATAAAAATACTTATGGCTCCTCAGAAATGACCATTTAATAATGCATTTTCTAGTCAAATCCATAACTCCATTGATCTTCATCATTAAATCAAAATAAAAATCCCCATAAAACTTCTAATATTATCCCAAAGCCAAATAAAATTACTTCCTCCAAAAATCAAACCTCCCACCATTTATAAGAATTCCTCAAAGTCTCCATTTTAATCATTTTCCGAATTTAATAACTAATTCACCAGATTACTCCTACCACTCCCAAATATCTTAGAAATTACTAAATTTCCTCCTTGATTTAATAACCAAATTTCAGAATTTTTCACCATATCCATTATTTAATATAATTCAACCAAGTCTCAAAATTCCACAAAGTAACTTAATAAATCATCTTATTCTATTCTTAAAATAAAATTCATATCTCCATTTCCACTTCTCATAAAATTATCCAAAAATTATCATAATGTTCCTCATAAAATCCTCTAGCCAAATAAAATTCAAATTTCCAAAATGCAACTCATCCACTATTTTATAAAATCATACCGAGTCCTATCTTTTATTCATTTTACCAAATTTTTAAATTAACATCCCAAAATCCATCCCATCACCTAATAAACTACTCAAATACTATGTCATTTTCTCAATTTATCCACAAAATCTCAAACACAAACTCTTCACCAATTATCAACTAAAATTTCCAAATTTTACTCTAAACATTCAATTAATAAAAGAAAAATGTAGTCTTACACAAAGGTGGTGCTTCCCCTCCATATACTCTAGCTCTCTCCCGGCTGCTCCCTGCTCCAACACCGCAACTAATTACCCACATTCAAGAACGAACTTACACAATACACACACCAACACAAGGCACACCACACACCTGTAACATATGGCAAACAGACCCACACCACTCCCACATTCATCACTCTCCTTAACCCATCACTACTTAACACACCCACACCACCAGACTACAATATCCGCACACCTCAACCCCCTCATGGTCACACTAATAGCACTCCATCTCCTCACAAATACAACTCCTTGTAAATGAACACCACAGCCTACACACCTCCCTTCGGCACCACTAGCACTTGAGCATACACATGGACACACACTTGAACCAAACGGGCACACACACAAAATACACCAGGCCTTACATACTCTTTTTCTTTCTCGGTTTCATAGCATAACAATACAACCCGCGGCACCCCTGTACCTCAACAAAACTGCCTCCTCTCAACATAACTGTCTATCTACTCTTGGCCCTTAACCAACACCAAACACCCGCCTGGACACCCATACACACCAATACAAAACCAGGTGCACAGACCCATACACTTGTACCACAACGCCCACAAAAAATGCACCACATTTCCTTGCTCTGTACCTGCAACACATACACCACAACTGCCACTTACACACACACCTTCTACTCCTTCCGGCTTCTTCTTTTCTTCTCTCAATTTCTCGTTTTTCTCCTCCCTCTCCATCTCTTTCTCGGTCTCTCCCCTGTCCTCCCTCGAGCAACCCCAAAACAACCCCCAAACAATCAACCATACATCCTTCCTCTCCAATCTTACTAACACTTCATACACTTTGAACCCAGTCACCACTGCTCCAACACACTCCGTTTCAACTCCTACACTCATTTCAGTTGATTTTACAACCATTACCCAGAAAAAAACTCGACCAAAAACAAGTCCAAGCTGCGAATTATCCACAACAGCGCCATTTTCGGCGAACTCGGAAATCAACCCAGTACTTAGCTATACAGTGAGGGAACTAAAACTAACAACCCACATTATAAATCGTTTTCCGGCCGCCCAGAGATTTTCCAATGAAATCAAAATTCATAAAACTCGGATAGAGTGGTACATAAAGCGGTAGACACAGTTCGGTTTGGCTTTAGAGGAGGGAGGTTGGGTTTGTTGGGCCTATGTTGGACTTGTAATCTAAACTTGCTGGGCTTGTTAAGTTGATTGTTTGCTGTTAGTTTTGGTACGTGAATAATGCTGTGCAAAGTCTGCATATTCTGATTGATATGATATCTCAGAATGGAGATAATGTAGGAGCAATCTCTATTAAAGTTGTTATGATTTGATTGAGTCTGTTTAGGTCTAGCTGTTTCAGTTCCTAGTTTATAGGAAACATTTCTATCTTTGCATTCTCTGTTTTCTATATATTGTAGTCGTTTGGCATGAATAAAAGCAAGTAGTCCAGCTAATTTCTTTGTGTTCTCCAGTAACACACAAACACTTATCGTGGTTTGTTTTAGTTAGTTTCAACAATCTGGTATCAGAGCTTTGGCCAATCAGTGGATGCCAAAGTATATGCCCAAGGCGTTAATGATGGAGACAGGCAAGAACAAAGACGGATCGATTAGCTTGAACTATCCCATGCTGACGAGGGAGAACTACACAGCGTGGGCAAGAAAAATGAAGGTGTATATGCAGGCTCACGGTGTGTGGGAGGCCATATCACCCAAGGATCCAAAGACATCGACAGCCGATGAGAAAATGGATAAGATGGCCCTGGCAGCAATATACCAGGGCATCCCAGAAGAAGTGCTTCTTTCTCTTACAGACGAGGGAACGGCTAAGGGAGCATGGGAGGAAATTAAGACATTATGTCAAGGCGCTGAAAAGGCAAGAGAAGCCAAGATACAGACTTTCAAGGCAGAGTTCGAATCCATGGTGATGAAGGACACGGACTCAGTCGATGACTTCTCTATGAAATTAAATGGCCTGGTCACAAATATACGTGCACTAGGAGAGAATTTGCCAGAAAGTTATGTGGTGAAGAAAATACTGCGTGCAGTTCCTTCCAAATTCTTACAAATTGCATCCACCATAGAGCAATTTGGTGATCTGAAGACGATGACAATAGCAGAAACCGTGGGTTCCTTGAAGGCTCACGAAGAAAGAATCAAGGGACAAACAGAAATCGGGGAAGGAAAATTATTACTCACTAGGGAGCAATGGACTGAACGGGAAAAAGAAGATGAAAGTAAGCTTTTGCTTACAAATGAAGAATGGATGAAGCGAACAAACAAAGGAGGTGCAGAGGGATCACAGAGAAACAGAGGCAGGGAATATAACCGAGGTGGTCGTGGTGACAGGAGCAGAGTTCGTTATTTTAATTGTAGTGGCTACGGTCACTACGCTGCAGAATGCAAGAAACCACCAAAACGTGATAGAGAGTCCAAAGAGGAGGCAAACATGGTACAAATAATGGACGATGAACCTGCTTTACTGATGGTCGAAAGCACAAAGGAAGAACAGGGGACATTATTAATTAACGAAGAACAGATCTCTCCAAAATTAAGCCAGAAAGAAGATATGAAAGAGGTGGAATCAAATCTGTGGTACTTGGACAACGGTGCCAGTAATCACATGACTGGTCAATTCTCAAAGTTCGACAAACTCGACACAAAGGTGACAGGCCAGGTGAAGTTTGGTGATGGATCGATGGTCCAAATAAAGGGCAAAGGCTCGATAGTCTTGAAATGCAGAAACGGAGAGAGCAGAATTCTGAACGAGGTATACTACATCCCTTCTCTTCGAAGTAACATTATCAGTCTTGGACAGCTTTCAGAAGCTGGCTATAGAATTGTTCTTAAAGGGGAAAACCTTTGGGTTCATGAAAGCAAAGGGGACCTGTTGATGAAAGTAAATCGGTCTCCAAATCGCTTGTACAAAATTATCATTCATTGTGGTGAAACTAAATGTCTAATGGCAAGGTCTGAGAACGAAAACTGGCTGTGGCATTCACGTTTGGGCCACACAAACTTCAAGGCTCTGAAGCTTATGTCAACAGCAAATATGGTGCACGGATTGCCTATAATCAATCAACCAGATGAAGTGTGCACTGGATGCCTAATGTCAAAACAAGTCAGAAAGCCATTCCCACAACAGTCAAGCTTCACTGCTAAGAAGGTTCTTGAACTTGTCCACGGGGACTTGTGTGGACCCATTACGCCATGTACTCCTGCAGGTAACAAGTACATCTTTGTCTTGATTGATGACTATAGTCGAGTAATGTGGACTTATTTACTGAAAACCAAAAGTGAAGCATTTGAGGCCTTTAAACGGTTTCGTGCTCTAGTTGAAAATAGTCCAGGGAAGAAAATTTTGACTTTCAGAACGGACAACGGAGGTGAATTTACATCAAGGGAGTTTACTCGATATTGTGAAGAAGCTGGAATAGTCAGACATTTCTCCGCTCCCTACTCGCCTCAACAGAATGGAGTAGTCGAAAGACGCAACAGGACCTTGATTGAAATGTCACGAAGCTTGTTGAAAGAGACGAATATGCCAAACCATTTCTGGGGTGAGGCCGTCAGACATGCCACGTACTTAATCAACCGATTGCCTACCCGTGCTGTAACTGGAATTACTCCCTACGAGGCTTGGTCAAAACAAAAACCACATGTGGATCATCTCAGAGTTTTCGGATGCATAGCCCATATGAAAATACAAAATGCAAACTTGAAAAAGTTAGACAATAGGAGTAAAATTGTTGTCTATCTTGGAAAAGAAGCAGGAACAAAAGCTTTCAGAATGTATGATCCTGAAACCAAAGCCATATGTGTAAGTCGTGATGTTGTGTTTGAAGAAGGGAAGACATGGGACTGGTCTGAAAAAACTGAACAAATGACAACAAGGTTGGGATCTTTCGTTTTGACTACAGATGGTGTTGATACGGAAAGTGAACATGATCAAGTTAGTGAAGCCACTAATGATTCTATGTCGAGGTTGTCAAATCCAAATGATAACGACAGTGATACTGCTGCAAGTAGCGTACAAAGTCCAGGCATGTCTAGCACATTTTCTGGAAGAGAAATGTCAGTTGAAAGCACTCCAGAAAGCATCAGGTCTGATACAAGTTCTGAGTCTAGCGATGGGCCTCGAAGGTACAGGCCATTAAGCGAAATCTATGATGAAACAGTACCAATTCAACTTGAGGATGACGAACTATATCTAATGGGAATAGATGAGCCAGCTAACTATGCTCAAGCAGCGAAGGGAAGAGAGTGGAAGAGAGCCATGGAAGTAGAAATGGAGGCTGTCGAGAAGAATGGCACCTGGATATTGACAGAATTGCCTCGAGGTCGTAAGGCCATTGAGCTAAAATGGATTTATAAAATTAAACGAGATGCAGATGGGGATGTCATTAAGCACAAGGCAAGAATCGTGGCAAAGGGTTATGTACAGAAACAAGGCATAGATTTCGATGAGGTTTTTGCACCAGTCACACGAATCGAGACGATACGGTTATTACTTGCTCTTGCTGCAAAGGGTAACTGGGAGGTACATCACCTCGATGTCAAAACAGCTTTCTTGAATGGGGAAATCAAAGAAGAGGTTTATGTAAAGCAGCCGGAGGGGTTTGTCAAACGGGGAAAGGAACATCTTGTCTATAAACTCTTAAAAGCTCTCTACGGTCTTCGTCAAGCTCCGAGAGCTTGGTACTCGAAATTGAACAAATGTTTAGAAGAATTGGGTTTTGTCAGATGTGCTTACGAGCAAGCGGTGTATACAAAGAATGTGAACAAAGGAGTGTTGATAATTGCTGTCTATGTCGACGATCTTCTTGTAACGGGAGAAAACGTAACAGCCATCACTGAGTTCAAAAAACAAATGTCAAACAAGTTTGACATGAGTGATATGGGCAAGCTAACGTACTATCTTGGTATTGAGGTTGAACAAGGCGATGGATACATTCAACTAAGGCAAACCGGATATGCAAAGAAGATTCTCAACAAAGCAGGTATGCTACACTGTAACTCTACCAAGGTGCCAATGCATCCTAAGGAAATCATTAACAAAGACGAAGGAGGAACAGAAGTTAACTCTACTGAGTTTAAGAGTATAGTGGGGGGCTTGAGATATCTCGTCCACACTAGGCCTGATATTGCATATTCCGTAGGTATTGTGAGCAGGTTTATGGAAAAACCAACTCAGATGCACCTGGCTGCAGCAAAACGCATACTTCGATATGTAAATGGAACGCTTGATTTTGGTTTGGTTTATTCACAGGACAAAGACAATGAAGTACTTATTGGATACTCAGACAGTGATCTCGCTGGAAACATGGAGGATAGGAAGAGTACGGGGGGCATGGTTTTCTACCTAAATAAGAGTTTAATAACATGGGCTTCACAGAAACAAAGATGCGTTGCACTTTCATCTTGTGAGGCTGAATTTATGGCAGCTACTGCAGCAGCATGCCAAGCTGTGTGGTTGAGGAAATTATTGTCTCAGATTACAGAATATGACATTGGCCCTGTGACACTGTATATTGATAATAAGTCAGCAATCGACTTGGCTAAAAATCCTGTATTCCATGGAAGAAGTAAACATATAGACATTCGGTATCACTTTATACGGGAATGTGTTGAAAATGGTGAAGTAGTTGTGAAACATGTGAGTACTGAAGAGCAGCGTGCAGACTCCCTCACGAAGGCTCTTGCTGCTGTGAAGTTCGAAGCCATGAGGAATTTGCTTGGAGTTAAGAAATGCAATCATGCAAGTTCAGATTAAGGGGGAATATGTTGGGCCTATGTTGGACTTGTAATCTAAACTTGCTGGGCTTGTTAAGTTGATTGTTTGCTGTTAGTTTTGGTACGTGAATAATGCTGTGCAAAGTCTGCATATTCTGATTGATATGATATCTCAGAATGGAGATAATGTAGGAGCAATCTCTATTAAAGTTGTTATGATTTGATTGAGTCTGTTTAGGTCTAGCTGTTTCAGTTCCTAGTTTATAGGAAACATTTCTATCTTTGCATTCTCTGTTTTCTATATATTGTAGTCGTTTGGCATGAATAAAAGCAAGTAGTCCAGCTAATTTCTTTGTGTTCTCCAGTAACACACAAACACTTATCGTGGTTTGTTTTAGTTAGTTTCAACAGGGTTAGCTCATTCCTTGTGGCTGGGCTTCGAAACAAGGTGGACTGTTGGTGGTAATAGCAACAAACGGCAGAAAATTAACCAAAGGTGGAGAAGGAGAGAGACCGTGAGAAAAGGGTGACAGAGACAATAGAAAAGAGATAGATGAACTTCTAGAGAAACCCAGAGACAACCAGCGTACTCTGGAAGCCGAGAAAAGAAGCTGCTGGATTTTGTTAGAAAGAGTAGGAGCAAAGTTATAAAATCACACCTCTCAAAACCATTCTAAAATTAATTAAATAACTTTGGAAAATTGAATTAAAATGGGAAAATCACGAAAATTAAACTCTTTATTTTTAAAATAAAAGGTGTAAAATTATGAACACCCACATATTTTTAAAATATTTTTAGGATCAAATATAAATAAAATATAAATTTTACAAATTTTGATCCTTTAAATGTAACATAACTCTTAAAATCTTTTTTTAAAATACTTAAACACACAAAACAGTTCTCCCAATATTTTTTTAAAAACTAAATAATATCATAAAGATAATAACACAAAAGATTTCGTAATTTTTATCAACTCCAATAATTTTATAAAAATCTCATAAGATCAATAATACATAATTAAAATAGATTTTAATCATCAAAAATGCAAATAAAATTACACGACGTACATAAGTCATCATATAAGCTTGTAAACACGATATCACATATAAAATTGTCCTTCTCAAAAATATTCACAATCATATTACTCCTCTATGGAAAAAAACAACAATAAAGTATTTAATAATAATAATAATAATAATTCATAAAATTTCGGGTTGTTACATTCTACCCTCCTTAAAAGGATTCCGTCCTCGGAATCTACTGCGAGAAATCCTTATGGTTGCTTTTGCCAACTTCTTAATTCTGATAACATCCACAACAATACTAATTCTTTACTCTTCGATACTTTTTCTTTCTTGTCTGAAATTTCTACCATTTTCCTATAGAGGGTCAATCTAATTATACCAATATGTGATCATGCTCTAATATGCTTTGCTCAAGTTATACCATTCCGTTTCTAAAACTTTTATACTTGACAATTGGACTCAACATCCAAATTCTTATAATATTATATCTACTATATTCGCAATGAAATATATAATCAACCTGTGTCCATAAACTATCTTTCCTCAGCGATAACTATCGCATTCCAATGACATCCATTGTCACTCTATTTTCGACTTTAACTGAATTAGTAATCTCGTGTCTTTTCTTTTTCTTTTTTTTTTTTTTTTTTTTACCTGCTCTTTATCCATACCCAGTTCTCCGAAATATCAAATCTTGTACATGAAGATCTACAGGTAGCGTCTTCCAAATTGGTAGCTCTGATTGCCCAATTAGCTCATGCGGCCCTGAATTAACTGCCTCGTACGAAACTGGATCTTCATATGCTTCGAACTCCTGCTCATGCGATATGTCCGAATACCAAATAACGTCGCAACACTCTATAACCTAAAGTGAACCTTATCCTAAATCGCTCTACTTAACGTCTATCTCTTCATTCCAACTATTTGTTCCCCCTGAAATTTGATCAATGTTGTAGCTTTCTGGGTAAAAGCCTTTGATAGCCTTCAGTATCTGCTCCTTACCACGTATGCCTTCTTTATCGGCTCCTTCGCTGGCTCGCCATTCAATCTAAACTCTTATTCTCCACGTCCTAAGTTTATCGATACCCTACATCGTCATCAATTCGTAATAATCTTTAAAGGTTCCACAGTAGCCCTCTCCAGCTGCAAGAAGTTCTGTCCAGTTCAGCCTAATCATCCCAAGTGAGCACGTCATCTCAACTCGTAATAGTCTCTTCTTTAATTCCTGGAAACTTTCTTGGTCATCACATCTCCGTTCACCGTTCACGTAAAGCTTATCATACAATCATAACCAAAACAAATAAAAAATTCTTTTCGCTTCGCCCCACAACTCAAAGTATCACACTTGTCCTTTTATTTCTATTCGAAAAACTCATTATTCTCGCCTTTGACTGTTAGAACATTATAATAATAACCAAGGGTGAGCACATAAAATGTTCGGCAAGTTCACTATCCCAAATCTTATACAAGAAAATTTTATCACACGACGATGACAAAAGATAATGCTTGAACAAAAAGGAAACTCATATAATTTTCAATCATGAAAGTCGTATAGGCAACTTATCAAAATTTGTGAGAATAAAAATTCTTTCAAAATCTTTGATAACTCAAGGAATTCAAATCATCTCAACCACAAGATCATCAGAAACGAACTTCTCAACAATTTCAAGAATTTCAAGAAAATCATCAACTTATTTGGCAGCTCAGAATTTAAGAAAAGATTACTGGTCTTCCACCGCTCGGTACCCCCATGGTGCGATCAACTACCATGTCTCAAGGTACCGTCCTCCTGTGATACCCCACCCAGCCTGATCAGGGCTATGATGTGGTACCACCGAAATTTTCTCTTTGCTAGCATAAAATGGGTTATCATTTTCAACCCCGGCAACATTAGTGCCAAAATAATTATCCGCATTTTCGGATAAAAATACCTCGCCGAAACCATGGGTTATTACCCATGTTGACCAGTTCACACCAGAGTTTCCCGAGTAAAAATTTAATGAAATCAATAGCTGCCAAAATTCCGCAATTAAATGTCAAGCACGACACACAGTCAGTGTTTTCTCAAACTCCACTGCTAATCCGAACAATGGACTAACCTTAAAGATTATAATAAAGTTTATTCGATGATACGAATAATGTATCATCCGCTTCGACAAAGGAGGTAGTTATCTCGAACTAATGAGCATAACTATATTTATCAAAAAAATACAATTTAAGGCATTCAAAATGACCGAAATCGCCAATGGTTAGAAACCGAATAATCTTCAACAATTTTAACAAAATAGGCACTTCAAGAAAATAAAAATTGATTATCAAATGTTAGAATAAAATAAAAAAAAATTGTCACCATTTTAATAAATGGTTCGAACTATGAACCATTACCCAATGTCAAGAATAGTAGTTGAATTTGATAAATAAATCCAACTGGTAGGAATAAATATTTAGCTATCTCTAAGCAATAAGATAAGCTTTAATTGAATAATATTAAGGAGTCGTCCCGATCAATGAGACCGACTAATATTTTTAAATGTCATCTTCCTCGCAAAAAGGATTAATTCTTCGATAATATAATCAATCCAACATTTGAAGCAATTATTTGAGTAATCAACAGTTTCACCAAAAAGTTTCACCACAACAATAACATCTTTGAGAACAATAATGTTCACAGAAATCTCATGAATTCTTTAAGGGATAGAATGAACTTGCCTCAATCTTTGTGCTTGCTCAACCCGCTTAAGACTTACTCTCCGAGTTTTCGTAGTAGACATCAACAATCTCAAGGTGTTTTATCCAGTTTAGCGCAACCATCTCGCACGAGCACTCAAATCTTAATTTACTAATCGATACTATATCCAATAGTCCAACATGAACTCTATATGAGCTCTGACGTTCCTTACTTAGCTATACACACTCCTAAACACTCTCGTTTCTAGTTTACTATAACCTCGCTCTGATACCATTCTGTCACGCCCCCAAATCCAGGGTCAGGAGATTTGGCCGTTACGCGAAAATCCATAAAATAAATATTCATCCAAAATTTAAGTATAACATCTGTGACCCCAACTATCCAAGATCTTTTAGGTTATAGTGCTAGAAACAAGAATCCAAATTCCATTAAATAAAAACTTCTTCTTTACAACAATCTCTTTGATCAAATCTTAAACCACTGGTATAACTTCGATAAGAAGTATACCAGGCCAACTAATCTAATACATAATAATAATTATTAAAGTTCAACTATATAAAATAGGTCTTACACTAAATCCAGACCTCCCGAGCCGAGTCATCTTCAAAATAACGTCTTGCTTCTTCTCTTTCCGAACCGTGCGAATAAGTCTCGCCGAACTACCTTACTGAAAAGTTAGAATTTCGAAACAAACAAGTGTGAGCGGAAGAAATGCTCAGCAAGTGTATAGTAAAACAGGGATATTAATAATTCATGACTAATAAAACAAATATCTTTTGTCAGAAGCTCAAATCACAAGATAAGCATTAAAAGAAAGTATGGACTGTGTAATCAGACATGATAGGTTTAATGTTTCACTAGTGGGATCCCGACTAGCTAAGCAATTGGTTTAGTTTTACTTCCACAAGGAAATATCACTGATTCACAATATTATTGTAAAAATTGTCAATTCTCGGCAATAAATCATCTGATATTTAACAGAATATTTTAATCAAATCTTCAACAATAAAGTAGGTACGATATATACTTACTCATCATTATTTGTATCACAATTAAAGAAACAACTCACTTGAATAATGAGTGAGGGATAGAAACACTTGCCTATGATCCATAGCTATTACGTAATGTCGCAGTAATATTATTTTATGCTTCTATCTTACAACATCAAAATCTTCTATTCCAATCATGCATTGGTATGACGCTCTTGCGACTTCCACGAGTCTGATCTGCCGATACCGAGCCCGCGCATCAGCTTCTATAGTTAAACGTAATACGGTAATTCAATCTCCAGACGACAATTCAAATATTCTATAAACACTTATAAACTCAATTCGAATGTATTAACCATTCTCTCCAAACAACTAACACAATGATTATCCAAACAACCTTTAAATCCATTCTCTCCTTTAAAATAGGGCACTCTCTGCAGAATTTCTGAATGAAATCCATCTAACTAAATAGTACATCTTGATACGGTCGTGTCCATATATTATACGTAAATTTATGAGTTCAGGAAGTATTTTAATTAATAAAAATACTTATGGCTCCTCAGAAATGACCATTTAATAATGCATTTTCTAGTCAAATCCATAACTCCATTGATCTTCATCATTAAATCAAAATAAAAATCCCCATAAAACTTCTAATATTATCCCAAAGCCAAATAAAATTACTTCCTCCAAAAATCAAACCTCCCACCATTTATAAGAATTCCTCAAAGTCTCCATTTTAATCATTTTCCGAATTTAATAACTAATTCACCAGATTACTCCTACCACTCCCAAATATCTTAGAAATTACTAAATTTCCTCCTTGATTTAATAACCAAATTTCAGAATTTTTCACCATATCCATTATTTAATATAATTCAACCAAGTCTCAAAATTCCACAAAGTAACTTAATAAATCATCTTATTCTATTCTTAAAATAAAATTCATATCTCCATTTCCACTTCTCATAAAATTATCCAAAAATTATCATAATGTTCCTCATAAAATCCTCTAGCCAAATAAAATTCAAATTTCCAAAATGCAACTCATCCACTATTTTATAAAATCATACCGAGTCCTATCTTTTATTCATTTTACCAAATTTTTAAATTAACATCCCAAAATCCATCCCATCACCTAATAAACTACTCAAATACTATGTCATTTTCTCAATTTATCCACAAAATCTCAAACACAAACTCTTCACCAATTATCAACTAAAATTTCCAAATTTTACTCTAAACATTCAATTAATAAAAGAAAAATGTAGTCTTACACAAAGGTGGTGCTTCCCCTCCATATACTCTAGCTCTCTCCCGGCTGCTCCCTGCTCCAACACCGCAACTAATTACCCACATTCAAGAACGAACTTACACAATACACACACCAACACAAGGCACACCACACACCTGTAACATATGGCAAACAGACCCACACCACTCCCACATTCATCACTCTCCTTAACCCATCACTACTTAACACACCCACACCACCAGACTACAATATCCGCACACCTCAACCCCCTCATGGTCACACTAATAGCACTCCATCTCCTCACAAATACAACTCCTTGTAAATGAACACCACAGCCTACACACCTCCCTTCGGCACCACTAGCACTTGAGCATACACATGGACACACACTTGAACCAAACGGGCACACACACAAAATACACCAGGCCTTACATACTCTTTTTCTTTCTCGGTTTCATAGCATAACAATACAACCCGCGGCACCCCTGTACCTCAACAAAACTGCCTCCTCTCAACATAACTGTCTATCTACTCTTGGCCCTTAACCAACACCAAACACCCGCCTGGACACCCATACACACCAATACAAAACCAGGTGCACAGACCCATACACTTGTACCACAACGCCCACAAAAAATGCACCACATTTCCTTGCTCTGTACCTGCAACACATACACCACAACTGCCACTTACACACACACCTTCTACTCCTTCCGGCTTCTTCTTTTCTTCTCTCAATTTCTCGTTTTTCTCCTCCCTCTCCATCTCTTTCTCGGTCTCTCCCCTGTCCTCCCTCGAGCAACCCCAAAACAACCCCCAAACAATCAACCATACATCCTTCCTCTCCAATCTTACTAACACTTCATACACTTTGAACCCAGTCACCACTGCTCCAACACACTCCGTTTCAACTCCTACACTCATTTCAGTTGATTTTACAACCATTACCCAGAAAAAAACTCGACCAAAAACAAGTCCAAGCTGCGAATTATCCACAACAGCGCCATTTTCGGCGAACTCGGAAATCAACCCAGTACTTAGCTATACAGTGAGGGAACTAAAACTAACAACCCACATTATAAATCGTTTTCCGGCCGCCCAGAGATTTTCCAATGAAATCAAAATTCATAAAACTCGGATAGAGTGGTACATAAAGCGGTAGACACAGTTCGGTTTGGCTTTAGAGGAGGGAGGTTGGGTTAGCTCATTCCTTGTGGCTGGGCTTCGAAACAAGGTGGACTGTTGGTGGTAATAGCAACAAACGGCAGAAAATTAACCAAAGGTGGAGAAGGAGAGAGACCGTGAGAAAAGGGTGACAGAGACAATAGAAAAGAGATAGATGAACTTCTAGAGAAACCCAGAGACAACCAGCGTACTCTGGAAGCCGAGAAAAGAAGCTGCTGGATTTTGTTAGAAAGAGTAGGAGCAAAGTTATAAAATCACACCTCTCAAAACCATTCTAAAATTAATTAAATAACTTTGGAAAATTGAATTAAAATGGGAAAATCACGAAAATTAAACTCTTTATTTTTAAAATAAAAGGTGTAAAATTATGAACACCCACATATTTTTAAAATATTTTTAGGATCAAATATAAATAAAATATAAATTTTACAAATTTTGATCCTTTAAATGTAACATAACTCTTAAAATCTTTTTTTAAAATACTTAAACACACAAAACAGTTCTCCCAATATTTTTTTAAAAACTAAATAATATCATAAAGATAATAACACAAAAGATTTCGTAATTTTTATCAACTCCAATAATTTTATAAAAATCTCATAAGATCAATAATACATAATTAAAATAGATTTTAATCATCAAAAATGCAAATAAAATTACACGACGTACATAAGTCATCATATAAGCTTGTAAACACGATATCACATATAAAATTGTCCTTCTCAAAAATATTCACAATCATATTACTCCTCTATGGAAAAAACAACAATAAAGTATTTAATAATAATAATAATAATAATTCATAAAATTTCGGGTTGTTACAAATTGGATATACATTATACATGAGTGGTTATTAGTTTGGTACCATCTATGAGTATATGTTTATGACTCGGTCTAATGTGTTTGTTTTCGCAAAATCAAGGGGAGAAGCTAAATAGCTGGTAATATATTAATTATCATTGCCTCGTCTTGATCCTCATAGTAAAGATACGAACCAAAAGTTCATTTATTTATATTTTTAATTGTTGCCAGACATACATATGCTGACATGAAAGAATTGCTATATTACATATACCAGCTACACATGCTCCAAATAAATATGTCCCATAAGGACAACCTCAAGAAGCTAATGTGTCTAAAGAACGCCTTAAGCGTGACCAACGGGTTCCATAACAAAACTATATATATCCTTAAAAGTAAAACGGAGCAGTGATTGATGATGGCTAAATCGAAAAGTGGATAACTTTTGAATGATCTCCATAAGAGATTGTAGACATGAAAAAAATGATGAAGGTACCTGCAAAATTGTGAGATCTCAATAAATTGTGTCATGTCTAGAATAATATGGAACCATTAATCAAATCGACGTCGACAATATGAAATTTAATACTTGAGGTTATAGATAATAACGAGGATCATAAAATAATCTCTTTTGAATTTAGAAAAAATTGGCCAAAGATATAAGAAAAATGATTAAATCGAGGCAAAATCTCTTGCAAAGAGAAGAACATATTTGGACCTGAAGTCCACACACCCACAGTTGTGAAAGTAGCGCGCTAAAAGGATTATTATCTCTTAGAAATAGAGAAATATTTGGAACAACAATTCACACACCAAAATGTGTAATGTCAGTGGGATATGAATTGAATTTATGAAATATAAAACTCATGTAGTTGTACAATGACATTGTATTGATTACGAAGAGATACAAGCTTGTGGTGGATATAATTATTTGAGTCCTAAATCGTCTGGCAATATTGAAAGGACATGATAGAAATTTCATATGACCCACATGACTACATTGAATCCCTGAAGGATCTAAAATTGCTAGAAGCATTAAATCAAGTTCTCGAGAACATTATACTGAAAGGGGTTTGGACCAGTAGTCCAAGATAAAATTATTCTGGAATAAAATATCTATTTGTGTATGTTAGATTATAAGTGACGACTCATAAAATCTCTGGCCAGAGTAGATGGAAATTAGAATGTGTTTCTAATTAACATTGAAATGAGTTGCACCTTATAATCATAGTACATGAGTTTATCGATTTTATTTTTGTACAATAAAATATTGATATATACGTCTTGATGATTATATATGTCTTGACATTATAAATTTATTAGTATTCTTTAAAGCATGTCCAATCTGAAGACATGAGAATCATGAAGGTACTTCATTGTGATTGTTGGCAACTCATGAGGATAGTCGAGAATGTGTATGGCTAAGGTCATTGGTCCATCGTATCCGAGAAACATATGGTTTACATTCGAAGATAATGAATCATCACTCATACTAGAAGGTTACATTAAAGGAGGCAAGACAAAACATATTGATCCAAAATTCTTCTTCACCCATGAACTTCAGCAAAGGGGAGAAATTGATGTTTATCAGATTCGCTCATGTGATAATCCAGATGATTTATTCACAAAAGCACTTCCTACATCTCCCTTCAAGAAATTGGCACACAAGATTGGAATGCGTAAACTTCGATATATATGGTGATTTCTATAGTCATGTTAAAATGAGGGGGAGACACTTCACTTTAATATATGTACAACACATGTACTCTTTTTCCTTCACTAGGGTTTTTCCCACCGGGTTTTTCCTAATAAGGTTTTAACGAGGCATGATGTATGTGCGAGTCATCCAAGGGGGAGTGTTATGTATTAAATGAATGACTCTTTGTTACTCCAACCTTTAGCTTTCAAACTCCAAACCTTTGGCTTTTCACTACCATGTAACTTATAATTTGGTAGGCTATATAAAGCCTTACATGTAACTTGTTTATATGGTGGAATGATATGATCTCCCTTCTCTCTCAAGTTCCCTCTCTATATATTATATTATTATATAACAAGTGATTTTATTTATAATAAATCATGAACCAATGTTTTTTTGAAAAGGAGTGATTTGACTATTAACGCCATGTACATGAGTTTGCTTCTGAAATGTCAACTTGCTGCTTGTTTTGCATTCATTTATATTAATTACGTACAAATGTTACATTATTTGCTTGGTGCATATGTGTTATATAATTATGTGCTCATAATCTAGATTTTATTTACAAGTTTTTAAATTCAGTAATTTTGTAAATTAAATATTTGTTAACTTTTATTTTACTCATGATTATTTATGATTATAAGAAAATGGTGTTAGTTTCAAAGTTGTTAAATTACCGTTAACTTGTTAATTTGTTAATGTTATTATATGAGAAATGAATCAGCTATTGATTATGTTGATAAGGTTATGCTTAAATCAGTGGCGGATCCACAGTGTGCCCAGGGTACTCGGCCGAGTACCCTGGATTTTCAAGAACATATATATTTCTAATACACTTCTATCAGTAAAATGTTGTTGGCCCAATGGTTGAAGTGTTGGAACCTTTCACAGGAGGTCTAGGTTCAATTCTTTGCCCCTGCAATTTCACATTTTCATTGCATTTTTGCATTTTTTTCACAAAATGTGCAAAAACAGAGGTTTTGCTACTACTCCTACTAGCCTATTAGACTTGACTAAATTTTCGCTCACATTTTCACTGCATTTTTGCATTTTTTTCACAAAATGTGCAAAAACAGAGGTTTTGCTACTACTGCTACTAGCCTATTAGACTTGACTAAATTTTCGCTCACCCTGGACTTAATTCCTGGATCCGCCACCGGCTTAAATGTTAAGTGATGCTCTTGTTTTAATGTAGTAAAACGTGGTCAGTTTTAGTTTAATAAGTTGGTCAGTTGCTAATACATGCCATGCTAAGGTTGGAAAAGATTAGGTATTTTTCTGCAATTTAACATGTTAATTGGACAAGTCTGTGTTAGCCATGTTGGACCTTAAAACCCATTAGATTTTCCCCTATATAATTTGCGTTGCTTTAAGTTTTTGGTCCTCTTTGTTTCTTAAATTTTAAGGCCAGTGTCTCTGTCCATATTGTACATGAATTAGCTATTTAGTATTTAGTCCATACATGATTTACTGTGTGTGTGTTTAATTGCGTACATGTATAAAAGTATGTACTGTACAAATGATTAATTGTTCTCTATTTATTTAATAAAATTTTAGGATTTGTTCGTGCAATTATTTCGGTATTTTGTGTCGACTTTGAGGTAAGTACTTTTTGACTTACTTTTATTTTCGGAAAAGATATTGATATTCTGTTTTCGATTTCCGTATAAGATATAAGATATTGTTTTGATTTGTATAAGATATAAGAATTCTATTTCGAACTTTATACGATATAAGTATTTGATTTTAGAATTCTCAGTCTCTACGTTTCGAACCCGTTCGTAATTTACGCTATAGTTCCGGAACTAGCCTTAGATACCCTTAGTAGGCGCACAAGTGTGCAACTTTAGATACCTATTAAGGGCGCGTAATTATTGAACTTTAGATGCCGGTCACTGGCAAAGTGTGACAAAAGAATAAGAATAAGAATAAGATGCCGGTCACTGGCAAAGTGTGGCCGTAGAGCAAGACTGTGGTATTTTCGTTTCGTTTTATTTCTGTTTTCTGCTTCTGTTTCTGTTTTAAATTCTGTATTTTGAAAATATAAAACTTTGGGTTGGAATTATTTTCGCAAAGGTTTTGCAAACTTATATTTGATTTTGAAAATTGTTTTATTAAAACGCCCATTGATTTTTAAGATTATCTGTTAGTCAATTGTACTTGCTGAGCTGTGTAGCTCATTCGTTTCTAATATTTCAGGTTCTAATTTTTGGGAGCTTTATAAGAAAAAAGGGATGTGAACTTGTGGATTTTGTGCTTGCTGATTAGATGCATTTATTGGACGAGTCGTATCGTGTTATTTGAATAAATTTTTAAGTACTTTGTTAAATGTGGAATATTGAATTTATGGAGCTGCGTCTCCGTTTTTATGGTTTTAGAATATTGAATTTGACCGCTGCATTTAATAAAAGAAATACATTTTATTTAAATTTCGTATTTAGAATTAATATCTCGAAAAGTCGGGATGTTACATATGCCAAGACTTATCTAAAAATTTAAGACTCGTCAAAGTTCTTAAACAGGGATTGATAATATGAATGTTCAGAGATTGATGTTGATTTTAATTCTATACAGAGTTTGTCAGATTAGATGTGAAATCTCATACAAATTTGGCCAAATATCAAAATATACAAAAAAAATACTACGAAATTCATCAATCACTTTTTGGAACCCAAATAAATCCTTGACTTTTTGAATACCGTCTTAAATAATTGCTTTAAATTTTGACTGAATACCACCATGTTAGAGCATCTCCAAGAGCCTCTCTACTTAATTTAGCTCTTAACTCAAAAAATGAGTAGAGAGAATGAAAATGTTGCTCCAAGAGACTCTTAGTGGCTCTTAAAAACACTAAGAGCCTCTTCTCTCTCCTCATTTCTAAGAGACACTAGTAGCTCTTAACTTATGTATTTTAATAATAAAATATTCATATCCACTAATTCTTGGACAACTTTTGATTATAGTGGGGTTGATTTTTGAATAAAATATAGATAAAGAGCTAATATAAAGAGTATTGTTGGAGTTTGGCACACAAACCAATATACTAACTTGCTAAGAGCCATTTATTTATATTGTTTTAAAGAGTGAATGTAGGAGTCTCTTGGAGATGCTCTTAGGAATTATGATATTTTTTATGGTAACTTAACACTTGACATATTTTATAAAAGTTAATTGTTTGTAATTGTTTCTACGGATGACATGTTTTACAGCATCCGTTGAAGAGAAAACTTATCAACGGATAATTTCTTTTGAAACATGTTCAAATTATTAATTGAGAGTATAGTTGGCAGGTTTGGACTATCAACGGATATACGAAATAGGTTAACTAATTGTAAATACTTTGTGCTTGTAATTCTGTATAAGTGAAATAGTATTTCAACGGATGATATATAATCAAACAACACCAAAATTAGATGAAGGTATAAAGCTCTAAACAAATATCAGGATTATTAACTCTCAACAGATGTCAAGGATATTGTCTCAACGGATAACATCTATATCAAAACTCGGCAGTTAAAAGTAACTTGACAATTTTGACAGGTAGGCTTGATAGAATCTCAAAGTACTTGGAAGCCAAAGATGTGGTGACCTCGAAAAAGAAGAAACATTCAATTCTATACAAGCAAATTAAATAATTGTTTCAAACCAAATTTTGTCAAAGACAAACCATCCAGTTGACTCAAATGGGACAAGGAATGAAGAACCATATATGCTTACTAGACCTAGAACATTGTAATATTTTATTTCTAATAGGCAATTTAAACTTGGCTATATGACCAAATGTAGCAGTAGTTTGCAAAATAAGAAACACAACTATCTTTGCTTAGAATTATTAGGCTTTCTTGTAAAAGTAAAGTACTGAAACTATAACTGTATATTTGTGAAAATATCATAGTGTATTTCTTCAATATAAACTCTCAAGTGGAACACATAAATCCACCTGAAATTTTAAATATTGTTGAGTCATTTATTTTCTATAATAGACTTTACTATTTATCATTTTCTGTTCTTACAAACTGTTCAAGCAAAAAAAAAATCAAAAAAGTAAACAAGATCGTATTCAAACCCCTTCTACAATCTTGTGGTTGAATTATTGGGAAACAACACATCGGAATTTTAAAATCCTGATTAAATACCTCAAGATTTTAAAGTACTTTATAAAATCTTAAATACATACCTTCAGATTTTAATGGATTATTTAAAATCCAAATTAAGTATACCTCGATTTTAAAAATCCAAAAAAATTCTTCAAAATCTTCAATACATCGGGTTAGGTTCAAATTAGAAACTTATGCTAAATTATAACTTAGGACTAATCTACACCGTAGATTTTGTGTAATCAAATATTGAGATTCGTTCGTTCTGCTGCAATACACTATATTTTAGTTTTGCCGCAACACACATATATAATTAGAGAGTATGGTGTACTTATGCAGTACACACTTGTTTATTTTCTAAAATACATAATTTTTTTAAGAATAAATTATTTTTCACGTAATTTAGCTTGTACTTTATCATTATAACATATTTTTTTAAAAATTGTAACAAAAAATATTTATAATAATTAAAATATTATAAAAATGTACAATTTTCTGTAGCATAATATATTAAATAGTTTTAAGAATTCTAATTTTAAGTGGTTCTATGTTGAACCTCAATACATCCCTTACATTTTGGGCGAATTAACTCAAAATTTTTTGAGTCCCTAATCAGTTCTCATGAATTATATACCGGTTGTACTTTTTTCTTTTGAATAATATATACAGGTTGTACTCTCTGTTATAGAAATCGGCCGATTTTTGAAAAATCACCGATAAATCTGCCAAAAATCGGTTAAAATTTTGGAACCGATTCGGCAGATTTTGCAAAAGTCGCCGATAAATCGTCGATTTTTCAACCGAATCACCCGATAAATCGTAAATCGGTACCTCAACCGATTAGTTCCGATTTCCGAAATCTGCAACACTCGTTCTACTTGATCACTCATTATATGTCGCTAATAGTTTAAGGTATTGTGAATTATGATTGATTGTAACAAGCTTTTGCAAATGTTTGGATGAATTTCATGTATTATACGATTATTAATGTGAATTTATTTATATATTCATATAATCTAAACTTAAAAATTTATATATGAATAAAAAAATTATGACTTATTATACAGAATAGTAACAAGTCTTAAAAAAAGCACAAAAGTATTAATGAGGGAAGATTCATGGATTTATATATTTTTGGTTAAACCAAAACCGAAATTATAATATGGTTTAATATTAAAACAAATAATACACAAAGTACAAAGTAGATATAAAATACTTTGTACTTTTTATTTATTATAAAATAAGGACAATAACGGTATTTATTACTCCCTCCGTCCCATTTTGTTTGACCCACTTCTTCTTTTTATACGCATTTCAATATGCGAGGTACTTATAAATTAAAATTTTATTTTTTTTTTGTATAAAAATATAGAATCTATATTTTTATACAAATCGAAAAAAATTTAAAAATATAATTAACACGTACCTGATCTAAATACATTGAAATGCGTGAAAAAACCAAAGGATCATAATTTATGGGACGGGGGTACTATACCACTACAAACATATCTTTAGCGGCAAGGAGTGTTACACGAAACTAAAATTTCAAAGAAGATCAAGAGTCGTTTTCCTTATATATTGTCTTGAAGTATTTACTAAACCCATTTTCTGTGTTGTATGTTCCTCAAGTGTTCCGATCTCAGCTTATGTATATTGTCCATTAAGAGCAGCTGCAACGAACACTACACCATATATGGTCTTTACTAACACCTGAAAAAAGTGTAAAAAATCATGAACAATGTTGCCATAAGCCAAAAATTGGTCTAAGGCTACACTTTTTCCAAATTTGGTGATGTTGGATATAGTTGTTATTCCCAGATTACACACTTGTATAATTGTAGAAGGGGGGGTTGAATACAATTCTTGATTATTATAAATTTCTGATAAAAACCACAGAAATCTATAAGGAAATAATTGCTGAATAAGAAATGGTTCACAAACACATAAAAAATCAGGTGGTTAAATGTACCACCTGAGACTTTTATTCGAAGAAAACCCTGTGATACAAGTGTACACAGCTTCTGTGTTTACAACTCTTTGCTTCTAAAGATATTCAAGAAACCCTAAGCAAATGTGTATGTTTTCTTACTATCTAAAGAGTTGCTACACTTGGTTATATATTCCAAGTTTACAAGTGCTACAGGAATAAGATAATATTAATCTAATTCAAGTTGACTTGCTACTCCACTCCAAATCCACATGTAGCCGAAAGGTTGTCCTTGTGAACAGATATGTCCCCTGCACCTTTCTTGTATGTACTGTGTAAATGGAATGCTTCTTTCTTCTGTGTTTCCAAAGTATGGCTGCCATATTGCTTTTTATACCTACTATCAACCCATGTGATCTGTCAGTCAAACCTGTCCTTATCAACTGCTAATTCCTAGCATAGGATAAAGTGACAATGATTATCCGTTGATGTTGTGTCTACTTATCCGTTGATGGTAGTTTGAGCTGTATCCGTTGATCGAGTAGATTTGAGTTGTATCCGTTGATAGAGCCCTGTTCTCATCCGTTGATACATTTTCACTTAGACAGAATTACATAGCATAGCTTATTTACAATTGGCTACCCTATTCTGCCTATCCATTGATGGTCAACATGACTCTGAATAAAGACACTATCAACTGATAAATAGAGATATTGCAGTATGCTACAAAACCTCATCCGTTGATGAGCTACCTGTCAACGGATAGAGTTATAAGGTCTTATCCGTTGACAGTTACAAAACTTGACTTATACAATTTTGCTTGAATGTTAAGTTATCATCAACTACAACATATTCCTAACAATCTCCCCCAATTTATACTTGATGGCTATAAAGCATAAATTCAGAACCTTGATGATAACAAAACATTCCTAACGATATATACACACTTCAGTATGCAAACATTGTATTAAGCTACAAAAATTAAAAACAGAAAGCTTTAAGAAACTTATCAGAGATGTGCTCCTTTAGATTGAGCAGATTAATGAGGTTTCCTCTCTCTGGTTGGCTGCACCCTTGACTTTCCTTCCTTGGTAGAGTTGGACTCAATTTGCACTTGAAGTTGCCTATAGAAGGTATCTTCTTCAACAACCTTTGGATTTAGCTTTAGTTGTAACCATCTCAGGTAGTCAGAACTAGCCTTTGACAGTTGGTCTTCTAACCTGAAGAATCTCCTAGTGCCCTCATTATCCCTGAACTCCATCATCCAAAAGGGTTGAATGTGGATTTTCTGTCCATTATAAGGGATCTTCATTTTCTTTGGTAGACTTGAGGGTGAGTTCCATTCTCTCCTTATTTCTTCTATTCTGCTAATTATCTCCCTTCTGGCTATCTCAGAGAACCCTGTGTGTCTCTTGAAAGCTGAGAACACTCTGGTCAATGTATGATAATTTTCTCCAAGAACCTTCTTTAGTGGCCATGTCCTCTGACTTCCTCCCTTGTAGACAAACACTAATCTCTCAGGCTGATTCTTGTACTTGTCAATTCCCCTTACTTCTGACAATTCATCCAAAAATAGATTCATGTCAGAGTATTCTTCAATTTCTGCCTGATAGATAAAGTCTTCTTTGTTTTCCAAGATTGGTTGTTTGACAATGGCAGGTACCCTAGCAACTTGAACTGGTCCCTTTGAAAGTTGCTTCTTTGGAGCCCTTTTCTTCTGTTTTGGATTTAGCAAGAATGAAGGAACTTCAATTGAATCAAAATTCACTGGTTCCTCTTTAGGCCTTATGGGGTCACCATGAAAGTTTACAGTTGGGTCGATTACTAGTGCAGACATAGGTACTGGTGAACCAATTGTTTCTTTTTCTGGAGAGGGTTCTGGAGAAAGAACCCTCTTGGTTTTAGCTTTCCTTCTTCTAGGTTTGATTTTGGGAACTTCCTCAGGTTCCTTCATTTCAACCTCTACCTCATCCATTAACTCTTGAGCTAGCCTGGCTTGCTTCTCTTCTGAGTTTTCATGTTGATTTTCTGTACTTGGATGGGCTTCCCTTTGGATTCTGGAGACTTCTTCTCTTTTAGCTTCCACAAATCTAGGATGACTGTTGGATATATTTAATACTTTTCCATTCCTCATGATTACAGCCATCCAATCTCTTACACTCTTATTTGTCTGAACTTTGAACTCCATAATTGTTTTTCCCATTAGCTTTACTTCATCATTCTTGGGAAATGGGTAGTCCAATTGAAGCTTGTTCTTCCCATTTTCCTTTGGTGGTGAGTAGGCTCTGGTTTTGATAGCTGGTTCAAATTCTTTGACAAATGATGGCTCAGCATCATAGAATGTAGGAGCCACAACCCTTGGAGTGAGCACCTTCATGATTGTGGTTGATATTGTTGGAGCAGAAGATTGAGCATTAAGGAACAGAGTTGATGCAATTGATTCATTGATCATCCTCTCTGTCCTTAGAATTCTGTCATTAGCCTCCTTGTTTATCTTTTCCAAAGCTTCTATCCTGGCTTGCCTTTCACCATCTGAGATGTCTTCTAATCTTTGAATCTCAGGCAAAGCCACTTGTTTCTTCACAGGGGAAGCCTTTATCTCAAACTCTGTTGGATTGACCACTACGATTGGCTGTTGCTCCCCCTCAATATGTGCTATCTCACTACTGGTAGCTTGAAATTGGCCAGTAGATGTTGCAGCCTCTTCTGTGCTTGTTCCCATTTTCTCCCCCTTTTTGTTAGCATCAAGGGTTGGGGTTGAAGCTGCAAGTAGCATTTCCAGTAGTTGAGTTTGTTTTGTTTGATTGGCAATGATGGTGTGCAATTGAGATTCCATACTATCCACCCTTGAGGAAAGAAGCTGAACAGACTTAGCCAGGCTATCTTCTTTGAGAAGTTTGCTAGAAAGCACCTTCTGAGTGGTAGTAGGAGCTAGTGCCTCAATCCTGGCATCTAGTGCTATTTTCATTTCTCTAATTGCAGACTGGACCTCCTCTTGCTGTGTTCTTTGAATAACAGATTGCATCTTTTGTAATTTCAGGGAGGCCATTACTTGCTCAAGAACAGTCTTTCTCTGTGGTTCTGCAGTTTGGTGCTCAGCCTTAGCAGATTGGTATTGCTTCATGATTTCCACATTGAGATGCCCAAGTTCAGTGGCATTGGAAAACATCCATCCTGGAGTTTCATCTTCATTTATGTCTTCACCATCTGAACTGTGACTGTCATAACTGCCAAACTCTTCACTTCCAGCATTTGGAGACAGGGTTTGTAAAGCTTCTTTTGCTCTTTGAAGAGATTCTGAGGTGTGCACTAGGTGCATTGCCTCCTCTGCCTCCACATTGCCCTGCTGTGCCATGACTTGATAGGCAGAAACAGGATGAGTAAAGGTTTCAGGATCCAAAGAGATGGAGTCAATAACTGACTGATATTCCTGTCTAAATTCCATCTCTTTGGAAGCTTCATTAACCTCCATTAACTCACTAGCAATGACTGATTCTTCCTGCCTTATTTCTCCTGTAGTCCCTTCTCTCCTCTCATCTCTCTTTTCTTGCATCAGGGGCTCCCCCTGGCTCACACCTCTCACACCCTCACCTTCACCTACTAAGGTGGAACTCTCTAGCTCTCCTTTTGCCTGACCGGAAGAAATGGTCAGCCTCTCATTGATTTTCTCTCCTTTTGCCTGCTCACAAGGCAGCCTCTCACTCCCTTCCCTCATTCCTAAAAGTGTTTCAATTATTACAAACTCCTCCACAGTTGACATAGGAATGTCACATTTTGCAGTGGTAGAGAGAGTTGTCAACGGATAAGGAATATCCGTTGATGTAGTAGTTATTGCTGTCAACGGATAGTTAGTTGAAGACATATCCGTTGATGAAGAAACACTTGTCAACGGATGAAGGATATCCGTTGATGAAGGTAAACGAGTATCCGTTGAAGTGAAAACCAACACGGAATCTGTGGTGATTGATTTTAAGGAAGAGGCCACAGATAGTGTTGTGAATCCAGGAATGGAAGATTGATGGCCCAACAAATCATCTAAAAGATGATGACCACCAATTGTTGAGTGGGGCTTCTCCATGAATTTTAAAGATGGAGAATCAGGAATTGATGTAGAGATCATATCCACATCCAGAGATGGAGTTGGTGATGGTGGATCAAAATGTGTATCGATTTGAAGGTTAAGATCAAGGGGCTGTGACTCCACATTTATTGAAGTCACATCAAACTGAATTTGAGAAGGTACAGTTTGCTGTACAGTGTGTGCACCCCGTGATTCCCCAATGGTTTTGGATTTTACCCTTCTACCATAGGTTTTTGAGGGAGAGCTATCTGTGTCCCTTGCCCTTTTGTGCTGTGTTCCTGAAATGGAACTCAAATTAGTAGTCACACCCTGTTGAGAGGATGTAGCTAGAAATTGGCTTGTAGGTTCATTAACAGTCTTTTGAGAGACTGAAATGTTGTGTGCACTTGCCTTACCTTCCTTATCCTTAGGGCTTCTTTGATGTTCACCCTGTCCCTCACCACTCACTACCACCTTCACACTCCCCTCAAGAGCTTTGGTAGTTTTTGCAACAGATGCCTTTTGAGAGACACCTGAGGTTTGTCTTTTAGATTGTGGTTTAGGAACTTTGGATTTGGTCACTTTGGTAGGAGCCTGTTTGGTCACAGTCACAGACTCCATTGTGACACTAGAAGGCAAAGAAATTTGGGGGTTGGAGATAGGAAGTTCAGGGTTGGAAACAGTTACCTGAATAATTGGTAGATATACCAATTGTACTTCTGCATTTAGGTTCATTCGAATCAAATCACTTAAGACTCTCTTCTCCTGAACAAAACAATTGAACTTGCTATCCGGGTTAGCAATGGATAGCTCATTCTCAGATACATGCAGTGCTAGGAGCATTAAAAATCTAGCAAAATAAACATTCTTGCCCCTAGTTTCCTTTTTACCTAATTTAGCTGCTATCTCATACATGACTAGTGTGCCAAAATTATAAAATTTATCAGTTAAAAGCATACAAAGCATAATTAGCATGGAGTTGGTAACAGCATCAAAGTTACTAATCTTGCCAGAAAAAGTTTTAATGAAGGCATCACAAAGATAACTCCATTCCTTAACCATACCTTTCCTAACAATTTTCCCTAAGTTCTCAGTACTAAGGGTATAATTTATGGAATTAAGCATGGTAACAATTTCAGCATTACTGGGTTCCTTCAGACAGTTATTCTCAGGCAATTTTAAACAAGCAGTTAACACATCAGAATTAACTACATAATTTTTACCCTTTAAAGAAAAAGCAAGTGTACCGTCTGTGCCATTGTACTCAGCAGATGCCCACATCTCTTCGATAACCTCATGGATTAGAGGAGTGGTGGCAGTCATAGCATGTGACAGTTTGCATTTCTTCACGAAATTCATCATGGTGTGATATGCTTCTGGAGCGTTCACAGTATCAACAAAGGCCGCGAAATTGTTCTTCTCATAGGTAAACCCGGTGGAAGACATCATCTTAACAATAGGCGCCATTGGAGTGTTTGAGCTTTTGTTGCAGAGAGAGATTTAGTGAAGAAGATGCAGTTAACTAATGAGACTCTTGAAAATGAATAAAGGTGAAATGTGAGAATACAAAATAGCCTTTTATATATTCCAAGAATTAAAAATGAAATAATTAAGAGTAATTACCCCATTGGTCAAAAGTAACTGTCAGACAATAAATAAAAAGGAAAGAAGTACAGCCGTGACTAATTATACACGTTTATCAACGGCTATATAAAAAGTATATGTATATCAACGGATAAAGATTGGACGGTTGAGAAAACAGTTTATCCATCGATGACGTGGACAACCTGTTATCCGTTGACATACGAAAATCTAGTAATGTGTTTACACTACCAACGGATAAAAGGATATCCGTTGATAAGCAAATTTTGCCTTAGACAAAATTTCTGCTAAGAGTTAATCTGAGAGTTTTTAATTCTCAAGTAAATCAAAACACATTTCTAGCTGCAATACAGTATTATTAGATACCACTAGGAATTATGAAAAATTAAGCATACCTAGTTCACCTACCAATCTTGTGAATGAGGATTCATCAAGGGGCTTGGTGAAGATATCTGCAAGCTGCATTTCACTTGGCACAAAGTGCATTTCTACTGTACCATTCATCACATGCTCTCTGATGAAGTGGTATTTGATGTCAATATGCTTGGTTCTCGAATGTTGCACTGGATTTTCTGTGATGGCAATAGCACTAGTGTTGTCACAGAAAATTGGAATCTTCTCAACTTTTAGACCATAGTCAATAAGTTGATTCCTCATCCAAAAAATCTGTGCACAACAACTTCCAGCTGCAATGTACTCAGCTTCGGCTGTAGAAGTGGAGACTGAGTTCTGTTTCTTACTGAACCATGACACAAGCCTATTCCCTAGAAACTGACAGGAGCCTGTAGTACTTTTCCTATCAATTCTGCAACCTGCATAGTCTGCATCTGAATAGCCAATTAGATCAAAGCCAGAATCTCTTGGGTACCAAATGCCAAGGTTTGGTGTTCCCTTGAGATACCTGAAAATTCTCTTAATAGCAATCAAGTGAGACTCTCTAGGGTCAGCTTGAAATCTAGCACAAAGACATGTGGAGAACATTATATCAGGTCTACTAGCTGTTAGATATAGAAGTGAGCCTACCATGCCTCTATAGCTTGAGATGTCCACAGATTTTTCCTTAGTATTCAACTCAAGCTTAGTTGCAGTGGCCATAGGTGTTTTTGCAGAGGCACAATCCATTAAGTCAAATTTCTTTAAGAGATCATAAATATATTTTGTTTGACTTATGAAAATTCCCTCATTAACTTGCTTTACTTGTAAGCCAAGAAAGTAAGTTAATTCACCCATCATGCTCATTTCATACCTACTTTGCATAAGTTTGGCAAACCTTTTACAAAGCTTCTCATCTGTAGACCCAAAAATAATATCATCTACATAGATTTGAACAAGTATTGAAGAACCATTGACATTTCTATGAAATAAAGTTTTATCTACTGTACCTCTAGTGAAGTGATTCTCCAGAAGAAATTGAGATAAAGTGTCATACCAGGCTCTTGGTGCTTGCTTCAAACCATAAAGTGCTTTCAAGAGAAGATATACATAATCTGGAAATTCTGGATCTTCAAAGCCAGGAGGTTGATGGACATATACCTCTTCTTCCAGTTCCCCATTTAGAAAGGCACTTTTAACATCCATCTGATAGACTTTGAAGTTGGCATGTGCTGCATAGGCTAGGAAAATTCTGATGGCCTCAAGTCTTGCCACTGGTGCAAAAGTTTCATCAAAATCTATTCCTTCTTCTTGAGAATAGCCCTTTGCCACTAATCTAGCTTTATTCCTCACAATTATGCCATTTTCATCAGTCTTATTCTTGAGAACCCATTTGGTACCTATGATACCTCTATCATCAGGTTTGGGCACAAGCTTCCATACTTTATTTCTCTCAAATTGGTTTAGCTCTTCTTGCATTGCTAAGACCCAATCTGGATCTAGAAGAGCATCCTCCACTTTCTTAGGTTCCTCTTGAGACAGGAAACTACTGTATAGGCACTCTTCTTGTGTGGCTCTCCTAGTTTGGACTCTTGAGTTTGAGTCACCAATGATTAACTCAAAAGGATGATCTCTGGTCCATTTTCTTGAAGGTGGAAGGTTTGATCTAGATGAGGTTGCTTCATCTATGTGAGTATGATATTGTTGATTGGATATTGAGTTTTGACTTTGAGAAACTCCCCCTGAGTTTGTTGTCCTTGAGGAATTATGAAGTTGACTGTCAACAGAAGCATCATTTTGTCTATCAACGGATGCTCCATTTTGCCTGTCGACGGATACATGAGAATGTCTGTCAACGGATGCATCTGATGATCTAGTATGACTGTCAACGGATGCTTCATTTCCAGTGTTAGCATCACTTCTAGTTGGACCAACAGCTCTAGGTGAATTTCCAAGGTCATGATCTTCATTTTCCTCATCATCATCAATGTACATTCTTCCTTCTACCTCATTTTCAAATCTCAACTTTTCATGGAAGCCTTCATCATTCAGACCTAGAATCTTCTGATCATCAAACACAACATGTACAGATTCCATGACAATGTTGGTTCTTAAATTGTAGACTCTATAGGCTTTCCCTGCTGCATACCCAACAAAGATAGCTTCATCTGCCTTTGCTTCAAATTTGCCCAAGTTATCTCCATGATTCCTTAGCACAAAACACTTACATCCAAAGACATGGAGAAAAGCTAACGTTGGTTTCTTGTTGGTGAATAAGTGGTAGGGAGTCATTCCTCTAGCTTGATTGATCAAGGAAATATTCTGAGTGAAGCAGGCAGTGCTGACAGCTTCAGCCCAGAAATATGTTGGCAATCTTGATTCACTTAACATTGTTCTAGCTGCTTCAATGAGAGTTCTGTTTTTCCTTTCAACAACCCCATTTTGTTGAGGTGTTCTAGCAGCAGAAAACTCATGGACAATTCCATTCTCTTCACAGAAAATATTCATTGTGGAATTTTTTAATTCAGTGCCATTGTCACTCCTGATTCTTTGTACTTTTACTTCAGAACCATTGTTTACTTGTCTGAGATGATTGATGATGATTTCACTTGCACAATCTTTGGAGTGCAGGAAGAAAGTCCATGTAAACTTAGAGAAATCATCCACAATCACCAGACAGTATTTCTTCTTTGAGATGGACATGACATTTACTGGACCAAATAAGTCCATATGCAGCAATTGAAGGGGCTTAACAATAGATGACTCTGTCTTGCTCTTGAAGGATGATTTCTTTTGCTTTCCTAATTGGCAGGCATCACACAGTCCATCTTTGATGAACTCCAATTGAGGGATTCCTCTAGCAAGATCCTTTCTTACCAAATCATTCATTACTTTAAAATTCAAATGAGACAGCTTTTTGTGCCATAGCCAACTCTCATCCTTGCTTGCTTTGCTGAAGAGACAAGTAATGGATTCTGAGCATACTGAGTTGAAGTCAGCTATGTAAACATTTCCTTTTCTAAAGCCTGTCAGAACCACATTGTTGTTTTTCTTGGTAGAAACAACACAGGCTTCTTTAGTGAACTAAACCTTCAACTAAAGCCACTTCTTCAATGATGACATTGTCCTTTGTAATCAAGCCATATCCCTTTGTATAACCTTTGCTGTCATCTCCAAAGGTAATCCTAGGGCCAGCTTCCTCCTTGAACTCTGTGAGCAGGGTTGAATCTCCTGTCATATGCCTAGAACATCCACTGTCTAGGTACCATAGATTCCTCTTATTTCCCTGCACACAATCCAAAATACAAATCAAGTTGATTTTGGTACCCAAGTTTCCTTGGGTCCTTTCTTGTTAGCCTTTGGTTTTACACTCTTGGCAATCTTCCCTTTGGGTGTAGATGCTTGAGTGATAGGTTTAGACAGATGCTCATTTGCATAAATATTTGATGCATGCATTTGTGAAAAATTGGCATACATATTATCCATGCTGGGGATGCTCCATGACATTTGTGGCATATTCACAGATTGAAAATAAGGATTAGGCACATATGGCATGTTCACATATGGATTTGAAAAACTAGCATTCTGATACAAACCAGGCATAACAGGCATTGCAGGCATACTTGGCATAGATTGAGGTACATGAACAGGAGTCCTTTTAACAGACTTGCAATTAGAAGATAGATGATTGACACTATTGCAATTACCACAAGTTTTCCTAGGAGCAAACTTGTCAGGAGAATAATTGTTTTTCTTGTTAATGCCTATCTTACCATTTCTGTTCTTTTTCTTTTTACCCTCAGTCTCTACCTTTTCATTAACTGACTTACCAACAGCCTTTTTGTTGGGTAAATCACCTGCCTTAGCCTTCTCACTTGATTTGGCTTGGCTACTTTCACCAGAAACAAAGTTCTTGGCTACTGGACCATACTGATTGTTCAGTCTCTTGAGTTCCTTCTTACTAACAGACTTTTTGTTAGTCGACGGATACCTCTCATCCGTTGATGGTTCATCTGTCAACGGATGATCACTATCCGTTGATTCACAAATAGTCTCTAGATCCTCAAGGCAAGGTTCTAGCTCCTTTTTCTTCTGAGTCCAGGTATCCCTTACAAATGATTCTATTCCCTGGACTTCTATTATGTTTTGAGAAATATTCCTACAACTTTGAAATTTAGCAATTATTCCTTGTTCTTTTTCAAGCTGGTTTCTTAAGATTAATTCTCTTTTTAACACAGCTTCAAGTTCATTTTTAGCATCATTGCAATCAACTCTCATTTTCTCAAATTCTAGAAATTGAACTTCCAGAACTGCATTTCTATCACTTAAGAACTGATTAGTTTCTTTAATCCTTTTGTTCTCTTTAGTAAGTGATTTAAGAGTAACACTCAAGTGATATAGTTCAGTAGACATATCATCTATAACACTATTGCATTCCTCTTTGGTGAGCTCAGAGAGATTAGTAGAAAATACCTGATTGCTAGCTGAACTTGCTTCCTGCTCAGAATCAGCCATTAATGCAAGGTTGACAAACTCAGCATCATCATCAGAATGATTTCCATCAGCAGCCCAGTCATACTCTTGGGTCATGAATGCCTTTCCTTTCTGTCTGAGAAGATCAAAGTATTTCTTCTTGTAGTCAATAGTTTTAGTTGACTTTCCCTTGTTCTCAGATCTAGGCTTCCTGCATTCACTTATCATGTGACCAGCAATACCACAATTATAGCATTTAATTTTGGATTTATCCACATAATTGCTTGTAGAAAAATCCTTGTTAAATGGCTTGGCCACCCCAGAGTTTCTTCTGAATTTTAGCTTAGAGAATCTCCTAGATAGAAAGGCTAAATGCTCATCTATCTCATCCAATTCATCCTGCTGTAGGACACTCATTTCTTCAGACACCTTTTCCTTGCTTTTGTTTGATTCTGTTCTACCTTCACAAACCTCCCTGTTTGGTGTAGATTTAGCAGCTTCAGTCCTCTTTTCCTCCTTCTGCTCCAAGTTGGCAACAAGTGCAACTGACCCACTTTTCTTTTGGACCTTCTCAATTTCTTCATCCTGCTCCATTTCTAGTTCATATGTCTTTAAAGTTCCATAGAGTCTTTCAAGAGTAAATGACTTGTACTCTTGAGTGTTTCTTAGAGAAACAGTCATAGGCTTCCACTCTTTGGGCAGTGATCTCAGAAATTTGAGATTAGAATCTTTCACTTGGTAGATTCTTCCATACAGTTTCAAGCCATTCAGTAGCTTTTGAAATCTACTAAATGTATCATTCAATGTCTCTCCATTCTTGAAATGGAAGTGCTCATACTGTTGGATCAGTAGTTGCATCTTGTTTTCCCTTACCTGTTCTGTACCTTCACAAAGGGTCTGAACAATGTCCCATACTTCCTTGGCGGTAGTACAGTTGATAACATTGTCAACCATGTCTGTTTCTAAGCCATTAAACAGAATATTCATGGTCTTTTTGTCCTTGTGAACTTCTGCAATATCCTCAGCGCTCCATTCAGAAACAGGTTTTGGGATGTACGTGTCTGGTGCATCTGCAGCAAGACCAACTCTTGAAGCAGCCTTCATTGGAACATGAGGACCCTTCTCAATGCAATCTACAAAACCTACATCAATAGACATGAGATGTAGACGCATTTTTACTTTCCAGTGAAAGTAATTTTCCCTATCAAGAACCGGTATCTTCACTCCATAATCCTTCTTAGACATGTTGAAAGTGTGTTGATCTTTAAACTTCAAATATATTAGAAGCTGGCTCTGATACCAATTGTTATTCCCAGATTACACACTTGTATAATTGTAGAAGGGGGGGTTGAATACAATTCTTGATTATTATAAATTTCTGATAAAAACCACAGAAATCTATAAGGAAATAATTGCTGAATAAGAAATGGTTCACAAACACATAAAAAATCAGGTGGTTAAATGTACCACCTGAGACTTTTATTCGAAGAAAACCCTGTGATACAAGTGTACACAGCTTCTGTGTTTACAACTCTTTGCTTCTAAAGATATTCAAGAAACCCTAAGCAAATGTGTATGTTTTCTTACTATCTAAAGAGTTGCTACACTTGGTTATATATTCCAAGTTTACAAGTGCTACAGGAATAAGATAATATTAATCTAATTCAAGTTGACTTGCTACTCCACTCCAAATCCACATGTAGCCGAAAGGTTGTCCTTGTGAACAGATATGTCCCCTGCACCTTTCTTGTATGTACTGTGTAAATGGAATGCTTCTTTCTTCTGTGTTTCCAAAGTATGGCTGCCATATTGCTTTTTATACCTACTATCAACCCATGTGATCTGTCAGTCAAACCTGTCCTTATCAACTGCTAATTCCTAGCATAGGATAAAGTGACAATGATTATCCGTTGATGTTGTGTCTACTTATCCGTTGATGGTAGTTTGAGCTGTATCCGTTGATCGAGTAGATTTGAGTTGTATCCGTTGATAGAGCCCTGTTCTCATCCGTTGATACATTTTCACTTAGACAGAATTACATAGCATAGCTTATTTACAATTGGCTACCCTATTCTGCCTATCCATTGATGGTCAACATGACTCTGAATAAAGACACTATCAACTGATAAATAGAGATATTGCAGTATGCTACAAAACCTCATCCGTTGATGAGCTACCTGTCAACGGATAGAGTTATAAGGTCTTATCCGTTGACAGTTACAAAACTTGACTTATACAATTTTGCTTGAATGTTAAGTTATCATCAACTACAACATATTCCTAACAATAGTCCCGTAGGCTTAGGTGATAAGCCAACACTTTTTCCAATTCTATGGCTACATCGTTATGTATGTTGCCTCAGTTATTTTTGGCAATACTTTACGGTCTATATCAACACCAAATACAATGTTACCATACACCCTACTGCAACATCATTTCTTCTTATTGCAACATTGGTTTATCTACACTTTTTTTTTCGACAACACCTTTTCAGCTTTATTGCAACATTTTGTTTATTGAACACTTTTAAAATTTTTGCAACATATACACAGACAAACTCTATCCATTTTCTACACTTTATTACCATAGAGAGGGCTTGTGCCCATGTCACCATATACAACACCTAGTGTCTGAAATGCCAATTCAAGAGTGCGCCAAGTAGAATCATCCTGATGCAATGAAGTGCTGAAATAAATTAAGACATGACAGTGCAGCAAATCACACAGACAAACTCTGTAACTTATATATACTCACATCCGACCCACCCCCAAACAAATTCAAGTTACTCGTTAGCTTATGTCAGGCTCTGATTTACGTGCTTAAATTTTGAAAAGTACAACTACACCATTCTTTTATTTTGTTTTTTACTTCTGTAAAAGTTAATTTTGAACATAAACACAGTTCATACTTACACAGTTCATCAAAATGACGCTGTGACTAAAAAACAGAGTAACATTAAGGCTAGAAACAAGAGTAACACTAAAACAGTTCATACTAAACATACAAACAGAAAATTAGGGTTATAAAAACAAACACAAAATTATGTTTATGCTACCACAAACATAAACTCAAAACAAAAAACAATCAACAAATTAGGGTGTTGTAAAATTATGAAAAAATTAGAAAACCCCCCAAATTTTAGGGTTTACAAATATTAAATTAATACAAAATTAGGGTTCATAAGTGAATTAATGCATCTCCAAATTAGGGTTTTCTTACCACACAACAAAATTCTTAACCACACAGCAAGCTTCAAATTCTCAACCACACAACAAGCTTCTTAGAAAGAGTAAGTGAGAGAGAAATTAGATATATTTGTTAGAGATATAGATATAGAGAGAATGAGGGAGAGAGAGAGACCACATGCACTGTTTAATTAGAGACCAGGGGTAAAAGATTGAGAGCGAGAGAGAAAGTGAGAGAGAAATTAACGATTGAGAACTAGAAAGAGAGAGAGTGAGAGAGAATTACCCGGCTGATAGAGGCGAGAGTGTAGAGGCGAGAGTGTATGAGAGAGATGAGAGCGAATGTATGAGACTGTATTGACTAAAATGAGATAGTGGACCCAAATATTTCATTTTTCCCCAAATTATTACCCGGCTAATTTCCCACCAAAATATTTCATTCCCCCCCCCAAATATTTCACTTTCCTTCGGTTCATTTTCAACACTTTTGTTAATGTCTTCGGTAACATCATTTCAAGTGTTGACTTTGTTAACCATAAATATTTAAAGACAACATACATTAAAATGTATTGCAACATCAAAATACAATGTTGGCTTACATCAAAATTAAGCCATCTAAGGCTACATTTTACATGTCAATACCGGTTCTCGGTGTTGGTAATGACCAAATATGGTGTAGTGGAAGGAGACCATATTTCTAACTTTTTGATCTTAAGCATCTTCCACCTAAGCAAAAGTTGTTCACATACAAGTTGGGGAATTCCCTCCAACCCTCGTGCCCGGCTTTTCTATTTTCTAAGTTTACTTTTTCATAAATTTTGGCCTTACTATATTCATTTATATATTAAACTTAATTTACATATGATAAAGTTGAGTGTTGAAATGTGTATCATGGTTAGTGGGCAATGGCCATCAAAGAAGCCAGATGACCAGTTTCCTAGTAACTCCAATGTTATTGGCCAACTTATTTGTGCTCGGGTCCGTGTTTGTCTTCCCATCTAGTGGGAGTTAAAAACCTGCTGCAGCTGCTCTAACATCTCAACGATATGTAGATCATCCCCATGGGATAATGCCAATTAAAAAATTGATTCAGTAAAAACAAGGTCTCATTTTCCATGCCACCCGCATAAAAGGAACAATTCATAATCTCCAACGTAGGACAAGTGATGTTTCTGATAACTATTCTATTCTGTACAAATTGATTAGAGGGGAAGAAACATAGGGATTAATCGTTTTATTTAAAATTGTTACCAATATTGGGTAACCGAGTACTCCTATATAACCGTTTGATTTTTCTTCAATACACGGTTGAGATTCCTAGTGTAAACAAAATACAACACTTGCACGTAGCCAAGTATAATTGATTACAAATATAAAATTATTAATAACTGAACTAAAAAGTAAATCTCTATCTTCGTCACGTAATTCACCACAGTCGCCAATATCTATTTCATTTAATTTTGTCACTTTTATATTTATAAATAAATACAAAATAAATAAATTTTTGTTTGTTAACTATTAATAACTAATTATTATAAGAACAATTACAAGAGCTATTTCTAACAAAAAATAGTTACATATTACATAAAATTTAGAAAAGTACAAAAAAAAATAGGGAAATTAATTCTATATGGTACAAATGTAGTTTTGGCTTTTTTACATGGTACCATCACTTTATTTGCTTCTCTACATGGTACCCCTAAACTAATGTTTTTGTTACAATTATAACCCTCCGTCAGCTGAAACGTTGTAGAACCGTTAAAAAACCAAAACTTGTAATATAAAATGATGGGAAATTCTATATGGTAACAATGTAGTTTTGGCTTTTCTACTTGGTACCATCACTTTATTTGCTTCTCTACATGGTACCTTGATGTGCTAAAAAATAATGATTTAAATTGCAAACACACAATTTCATCATGTTAATACTTGAGATATCAATCCATAGAGATTATATATTTTTCGCCTTTCCTTAATTTTTTAGTTTAGGCGCACTAGATCAAGTTTAGAAAATTAAGGTTTCCTTTTTAATTGCTAAAAGGAAAATTAATCTATTTTTAAAGAAAAATTAAATTTATTCTAATTCTAAACTAATTAATGAAAAGAACAACAGCTAAATTAATGTACAATTTCTAAATTCGAATTAAAACTAGATTTTTAATCTAAAACATTTTTTTTTCGAATTTAAAATTTATTTACAGAAAATTTTAACAAAAAATTGACATGTTTTATTCGTAAATTGACTAGACTTAGATCGAAAACTCGCAATTTCAATGTCCACTAATAGACTCAGAAACTAGCAGCAACTAAACATAACAAACATCGACTCAACACCGCGATATAAACATTAGCTTCGATTCAACAACCAAAATCGAAACTAAGCAACACAACGACAAGAGACTCAGTCATACATCAACACAGAAAACTAGAAAACCATAACTCAGTAAAAAACTCAGTAAACCAAAGCAACATTGACTCAGTGAATTGACTCGACAAAAGAAAACAAATAAGCAGCAACTGTAGACTAAAACCAAACTGCGAAACTACAACTCAGACCTGCAAACACGTAGCAACAGCAACTCAGATAACAATTAACAAATAGATTAGACCCTCGAAAAACACACAGAACATCAAACTGGAACAAGAATTCAGTAAACCAAATCAAGAACCGAGTCAACTCGTAGACTCAGCGAACAAACTCAGCAGAAACAACAAATTGCAGACTCGAATTTAACAAAACATTGTAGAAGAGTCTCATCTTCCAAAGCTACCTTACTTGTATGCTGTTATGAAAGAGATTCTGAGATTACATCCTATTTTACCACTCATGGTGCCTCATTGTCCAAGTGAGACATGTGTGGTCGGTGGTTACACAATCCCCAAAGGGTCTCGTGTTTTCGTAAATGTATGGTCGATACACCGGGATCCTAGCATTTGGGAAAATCCCTTGGAATTTATCCCTAAGAGATTTTTGGATGGTAAGCAAGGATTTTAAATACTTCCCATTTGGGTCAGGACGAAGAATCTGTGCAGGGATTGCTATGGCTGAAAGAATGTTCTTGTTTTCACTTGCATCGCTACTTCATTCGTTCGACTGGAAACTCCCAGAAGGACAGAAATTAGATTTGTCAGAGAAGTTTGGTATTGTGTTGAAGAAGACAGTACCTCTTGTTCTTATTCCGACCCCAAGATTATCTAAACCTGATGCTCGGAAGATATCATACCTCAGTTACTAGTAGAGCTCAGGTTTAGATAATCTTGGGGTCGGAATAAGAACAAGAGGTACTGTCTTCTTCAACACAATCCCAAACTTCTCTGACAAATCTAATATATGTCCTTCTGGGAGTTTCCAATCGAACGAATGAAGTAGCGATGCAAGTGAAAACAAGAACATTCTTTCAGCCATAGCAATCCCTGCACAGATTCTTCGTCCACTATAATCCCATTTACCATCCAAAAATCTCTCAGGGATAAATTCCAAGGGATTTTCCCAAATGCTAGGATCCCGATGTATCGACCATACATTTACGAAAACACGAGACCCTTTGGGGATTGTGTAACCACCGACCACACATGTCTCACTTGGACAATGAGGCACCATGAGTGGTAAAACAGCATTTAATCTCAGAATCTCTTTCATAACAGCATAAAAGTAAGGGAGCTTTGGAAGATGAGACTCTTCTACAATGTTATCTTTCCCCACTACGTTGTCCAACTCTTCTTGCACTTTTTGTAGAATTTGTGGTTTATTCATCATCTCAGCCAAGGCAAACTCCACCGAGTTAGAGGTTGTATCGGTCCCTCCAACCACCATATCCTGTTTCAAGACCTTGTCAGAAATAACTAAACTAAAGGGTGATCTAGACCTTGTTATTTACCCTTGGAGAACATATAACTCGTATAGTGAAATGGTAACATGTTTAATCGTAATTAACCCTACAGGGCAGGCAAGTGGTAGAAGACTAGATAGAGGTGATCTACTGAAATTGCTTAAGACTTTCGTAGTTTAAGGTTTAAAGAGTACATGTTAGGTGGTTCCGCAAATAACAGTTTATCTAAATTCGTCACAATGCTATTTGAGGATATGACTAAAAAGACATATCAGTAAGAAGGAATTTCCGAACAGCCTATTGTGAAAGCATTTGCTAGTGTTAAAATAAATTAACTGATGTACTATAAAAAAGAGGTAGCAGATAAGCGCATACCATGAGCAAGGACTTGAGATGGGTCATGCTAAGAGGATCCTTTGCATCTTGATCGTCTTTTAACTTCAATAAGAACTGTAGAAAATCCTTACTACCTTCTTGTCCATCCATATCCTGCCTTTTTTTGATCATTTTCTCAAAGATATCATCAAATTTCTTCGCCAACACCTTCATCTTTTTCCGGACCCCTTGAAGGTCAAATCGGCCTAAACTTGGGTAGAAATCGGATACATTAGGTGTCCCCAACAGCCGAGTCATCTCATTCACGACCAGGCGAAACTCTGTTCCAAGCCCAGCTCTATCTTTCCCCTTGACTGTACCACCCCACATCATATTAGTAATCACATTCATAATAGTCAAAAACATCAGCTCCCCTACATCAACTGACAACCCATTCCGGCTGTAAAAATACCCAATAGTCTGTCGAATCTCGTTTCTCCTAAGATCATAAACAGAATCTAATGTAGTCTTGCTGAGCATCTCGCTCACACACACCCTCCTCAATATTCGCCACTTAGGCCCGTACGGAGTCCACACTATATCCTTGCCACCATAAGTGGCCTCAATTCCTGCTGCTGGAACATCACGATTAGCAAAGGTAGTATCTTGGTCCTTGAGCACCTCACGTGCTATCACTGGCGAATTGATCACAATACCAACCTTATGGCCTAACCATAGTGTCACAATCGGACCATAACTCTTACCAAGGCTTGCAAAATATGTGTGGAGGTCAGGGTCAAGAGACAAGAGGTTCCCAACTAAAGGAAAGCTTCTGGGACCTGGTGGCAATGGAGGGCTAATCTTTTTCGACTTTGAAACAATCAAAGTAAGCACTGAAAACACAAGCAGGACCGCGGCTGTTACTGCAAGTGCATGGGCTAAGTCGTTTGTGTGGATCAAAAGCCACCACCATAACCAAGTGTCATATAGAGTGGCCTGTAAATCCTTAAACATTTGGTTATAGAATTTGTTGTTGACAAGTGCAAAATAAGAAACATGGTTCACAATAATCGACATAAATGTGAATATAATACTCTCCCTCGTCTACAAGTCAACTTTAACATTATGTCCTCAAACGTTTCTTTCCAAAAATTGTGGGGATTCATCAGGAAACATTTTTAATCAAAATTAAACATTTTTACTTTAAGTTTTTTTTTTGACGAAATGCATAATTTCATTAAAAATAACATAATACAGTCAGAACAAATCTCCAACTGCTATTACAACCAGATTGAGAAACAAATAACAAACTAAACAGAATTAGCTGATTTGTTTTCTGATCGTTTAACACATAGAAGTTAAAACTTCTTGAAATTAAAAACGAAGTCGAAGACATCCCGAGCAATCCAAATTGCACCAACATCCCGGAAAGCAGCATTATCACAAATGACCATATCACATAAATGTTAGCCCAGTGTTCAACAACCCCAAGCGTAGGAGTGACACTCCAGCTATCTACATGCCGGATACCAGCTATAGACATGCCGAAAATGGATTTTTCACCCCAGCTATCTACATGCCGGATACCAGCTATAAACATGCCGAAAGTGAAAACCGATAACGAATGAACAATCTTTAATTGTTAAAGGTGAGCTCTTGCAATAATCACCACCAATCCAGTTTCAATGTGGCTTTTCCGGATTCTCCAAAATATCAACAAAATCATTTTCAACAAAACACCGCTCACAATTAAGAAGCGAAAACCAAAACCCTCACATAGGAGAGACATAAAACCACCCAACAAGATGGACGAAAATAATCAAAATCTCACCCAAAGATGAAGATTACTGAACTTATTAACAAGAAAAAAGAGAAGATTGGGTAGATCTGAAAGAGGGGAAGGAAAGGTGAGAAAGAAGAAGGGACGGATGAAGAAGATGAGGAAAAAAGGAGTGATAGAGTATATTTTTATATATATTTTAGATGATTTTATTCTCATATTTATTGTGTTTTGCATTGATTTGGATTTTTATTTAATAAATTTTATTGTTTTATTGTAGGAAATAAAGAATTCATGACTTGGAAGGATTTGGAGCAAAAAGAGCTATTTTGGAGATAAAATAAGAGAAAATTCGTATTATTGGGCTACACGGGCTGCCTGCACTGTTTGGGCCATATCTTGAGTTCCAGAAGTCAGAATTTGACGATCTTACTGTCCACGCGAAGCTTGTGGAATTATCTTTAATTTAGAGGTGGTCCAGTAAGCAAAATCCAACTGGAAGAGCCCAGAAACAGAGGAGCAAAATTAGTGACGAATTTTACAAGAAAATCCTATTTAATTATGGATATCTTTTTGTAAATTGATTAGGATATTAAAAATACTTTTATTAGAAGATAGAGATCAGATTTTATTGGGGGGTTTTATTATAAAAACGTGGAAAGAGGGGAAGAGACATACATACGTATTTTTACATAAGTTAGGGTTTTGGTTTTTCTCTCTTCATCTCTTCCTTTGTAAGCACTTGGTTTAATTTGGATCTTCATTGTTCTTCGTTAATACAAAGTTTAAGGTACTCTTTATCTCATCTTGTTTATTATTATATGTTTTACATGGCTTCTTTCATTATTATTATTGCTTTTACTTCTAGAATGAGTGAGTAGTTTAATTCTAGGGTATTAAGGGGAGCCATGTTTGCACCATGATTTAGGCTTAATTTGATTAGTAGATTGATGGGTAAAGAGTAATTCTGATTGATATGTTATAATTCTTAATTTGTGTAATTGCGCAATATCACGGATTAATTGATTGCAATAGGAGTAATAGATCGAGAGATTTTACTACTAGAGGCTTACATACAATTAGCAGAATTGAAGGTGAGTGTGAGAACATCATTAGATATTCTGAGAGTGTTAATGCTTGAGAAAGATTAACCGTTAATGCTTGAGAAAGATTAACCATTACTTTAATTACTTAATCCCATTGAAAAGCTATACTTTTGTGATTTGTTTGGTGTAAGCATGGTGAACCTGAATTGCCCTAGATCCTTTAATTAATTGATTTAAAACTTTGTTAAATTTGCTTTAGTAGTTAATAAAATTCCAAAACAATCTTTGTGACTAGAAACAATTGATAGCAATTGAATTGAAACTGAAACTGTCTCCTTGAGGATTCGACCCGTATTTGCTAGTATCTACTACAATTGATACCGTGCGCTTGCGGTTAGACGTAATTTTACACATCAAGGAGGGGCGAGAGGAAGAAGGGGAAATTGTGAAGGTGGAGGAAAGCTTGGTTGGAGAAGGATTTGGGAAGAGGAAGAAGGGGGAAGAGGACCTCCGACCGGTGGATAAACCATCGCCGGAGGGAAGCTGATGAACAAACTTGGTGAACTTTTCGGTGGAAAAGTAGAGAGGAAAAAAGGAATATTGAGAGAAGGTTTTTTACTTTAAGTTGAATCTATTTGTTTGGATAATTTTATTTAAAGTAAATTACGTATTTAGTAAATTTTAATTTAAAATAAATTTAAAATAAAAAATAAATTTATATTAACTGTAAATAAAATAAAATAGAATTCAAACAATTCGAGAACGTTATATTAGAGTTACTATAATAATAATACAATTAATTATCAAAAAATAAAAGAGAAACGGAAATTGTGAAAATAAACTTAAAGCTAAAAATATCTCAATCCTACTTTTAACTTATGGACCTAATTCAACTTTAAACTCATTGCTTAAATGAATATCCAATGAATATCAAAACAACAAAGTCTTTACTTTAAACCAAATGAACTTAGCTAAGTCAATCTCCAGAATTTAAGATTCAAAAACAAGTATATTATGTGCCTGTTTGGCTCACCTTTTTTCTAGGGCTTATGGACTTATTTTCGGGTAAAAATTTTATATTTTGATAATTTCTTTTTATAAAAGTATTTATTTATGTTTGAGATTCAATAAGTTGCAAAAATAAGTTGGAAAGTTAGGAATCTCTAACTTTGTCTTAAAATAAGTTAACTTATTCTGGAAAAAGTTTCTCCAAACACCCCTATATATGTCTGTTTGTTTACAATTCATGTATACTACCTTTAAAAGTACGGAACCATGTCATTTTGAATAAAATACAGAACATTTACAAATGAGTAATTCATGTTGACTATACAAAAAATCTTTTCTCTGTACTTTTATTTATATTTATAAAAAAATGTGTTATGTATTTAATATTAATTAGCTTCAATTCCCGTGCAAGGCACGGGATTGCTCTATTTTATACTGTAATTGTTATTTTTTTTCTCGTTATGTTTTGATATTAATATTAGCAATTGATATTGTGATGTCTAAAATTCTTTTCAATTTATCGCATTTTTTTTAACCAATATTAATTTTGTCCCCTTTTCAAGATCTCCCATTTTGATTAAAACATTCAGATGTGCTTTTTATTTTTCCAAAGTGCTTAAATCATGTATATGTTGTATTTGATATTACAGATTGTCAAGTAATGCACCGGAGCCAAGAAAGCATAAAAAAATATTGTATTAGACACATTTCTATAAAGTAAAAATACTAAATTACAGTACACAAAATTAATTTATTCTTAATTTATTCTGTAAATTGTATAGCAAAAATATATATGCTGTTAGCAATCTGAAGTTAATGTTCCAATATTATTTCTTCAATAATGTTAGATCACTTATAATGAGTTGTAAGGCTCTTTACTCGTGCGACACACAAATTTCTTCGAATGGTTAGTTAATTGCAACATAACAAAAGTGTTATAATTAAGTAGACAGTATTAAATGATGTATAATAATGAATATACATATGAAATACGAATTTTAATTGATGTGCATTAATGAATGCAGAGGTTCAAAATAGTAATTTAAGTTGGATTAAAATGGTACATGTTGTGGCATTATATATATAATAGAGGATCATTAATATTATTTAATTAAATCGAATAATTTCAAAATATCTAGTTTCACTAAATACCATATATCACTCATTTATACTAAACTATAACATAATAAAATATAAATATGTAAATGTAAAACGAAGAAAAATGAAAATATCTTAGATATCAAAATACCAAAGATTCTTCATTCATCACCCAACATACATAGCATATTTTATGACTTATAACACATGTGATGTGTTAGTGTTAGCCTAGTGGTAAGGTGATGTGCAAATGAACCTAAAGACCTAGGTTCGATTCTCATGAGCAACAATGTTTTGAAAAAAATTTAATCCATAGAGGGGTCAAAATAGTAATTTAAGTTGGATTAAAATGGTACATGTTGTGGCATTATATATATATATATATAATAATAGATAATAGAAATAATATTGAATAAAAAAGCAACACATTATTTTGATAGTATTTGTTACGCCATATTTTTGGCATGTCTAATTATCTCCCAAATTTTCTAATATTATTAATTATTAATTCAGATTAATAATTATAACTTAATCGCTAAGTTTTATCATCTCCCTGAAACGAGGAAAGAATCAATCTTAATCAATCAATAATGGAAAATATCTTCAAACGATATTCTTCAAATTAGGAATATATCACAACGATAAGATTAAATCAGATAAAATCAGTAATTACCCAGATTAACGAAGTTTATCCCTAAAGTCTCTTAAGGATAGACACAAATCAATTTCACAGAACTGCGTTGGCTTGATCCTTATAAATATAAGGTATGCAGGCATCTTGGAAAAGGATCCGATACACGAGACAAATCGAGACACCTCTCAAGTCTAGCCCCAAACATCCAAAATCTCAAATTTCCCTATTTTCATAGTTTCGTTATTCCAGCAACCTCCGAAATTTGTTATCACCAAATTCCTCCATTAACAATTGGCGCTAGAAGGAGGGCATATATTTTTTGATTGTGGAGGACAATCAATTCATACGCATGGGGGGTTATCATGGATCTGGAGCTGCTTTAATGGAGGAGCTAAGCATTCTTAATTAAGATAAGTTTTCTTAGGATTTTGTCCATACAAATCTGTTATCTTATAAAATTCGTAATAAATTCATTACATATTGGATTTTGATGATTTTTAATGATTCGGAAAGATTTTTAAATTGCCTATAACTTTCGTTTTTTTAGTTTTCTCATATTATATATCGATCTATTCTCGAAATCACAAAAAACAATCAGATTTCGTTTATCAGCATCGAGAAGCAAATCAGCAGACGTTTTATTTAATTCCCAATTCGATATAAGTCCGTTTTTATGAGCCTTATATCGTCGGAAAGGTCTTTTAGTTCTCTACAACTTTAGTGTTTTGTATTTTTCCAGAAAAAATCGTTTAGAAGGTCAAAAACGCCAAAAACAGATCTGGGCAGAATTAGAATTGTGAAGATTTTCAAGATTTTAGGTGTTATCTTCGTGTTACATGATTTTGGAAGGCTCTTAATTAAAGAGTTTATTATTTTGGAAGGCCCTCCTTTATGGGGTAATATTTTGAAAGACTCTTAATTGAATAATTTATTATTTTGGAAGGCTCTCCTTTGTGGGGTAATATTTTAGAAGGCCCTCTTTTGTAGGGGTAAGATTTTGGAAGGCTCTTAGTCGAAGAGTTTATTATTTCAGAAGGTACTCCTTTGCATGAGTAATATTTTGGAAGGCTCTTATTCGAAGAGTTGATTATTTTTTAGAAGATCCTCCAAGTGTTGCTGATATTTTTTAGAAGACCTTTGGGTGTTGCTGATATTTTTTCAATGAATTTGGTATTGCTTAAATTTTTTGAAAGATCCTTCAAGTGTTGCTGATATTTTTTGGAAGAATCTTGGGATATTGATATGATTTTGGGAAGATGACCTCCTCTAAGGAGGGTCTCCCTTATTTTTTGTGTTAGACGACCTCCTCTAAGGAGGGTCTTCGTAATTTATTTAAAAGATGATCTCCTCTAAGGAGAGTCTTAGTAAAAATGAAGCGATCTTCGGAAAATATACCTCCTGTGAGGAGGGATATTTCTGGAATGGGGAATGACCTCCTTTGTGGAGGGTGTATCCCAAATTTTTAAATCATTGCAAAAACCGTACTTCCGGGGGATGTCCGTACTTCCGGCGCCTCATCAAGGTTCGAGCTTCGGAAAATCCACCTTCTGTGAGGAGGGTATTTCTGAACTAAAAACTGATCTCCTTTGAGGAGAGTACCCTAAATTATCGAAATCCTTGCAAAAACCGTACTTCCGGGGGGGATGTTCGTACTTCCGGCGCCTCATCAAGGTTCGAGCTTCGGAAAATCCACCTCCTGTGAGGAGGAATATCTCTAAAGCATTTATGGAAATTCTGGTGGATATGACCTTCTTTGAGGAGGATATTTTCCGGAATACGTTATGGAAACTCTAGAATACGTCCTTCTTTGAGGAGGGTATTTCGGAGTGCTTAATGGAGGATATTTCTTCGAATATTTGCTTTTCAGGGTATTGCTCGGAAAGCTTTGCACGACTCTGCGAATAATGCTTGGATGGCTCTCCAAGATACATTCTCTCACACCTACCAAACTTATTATTTACATATCACATATTGTCTTATTTACATCTACATGTATATTACGGGCACCTTGGTGCTCCATATTTTTTACTAATCTTCCTCTCCTAACTGTTTTAGTGACTCAGGAAATTTGGAAGCTTGAGGAATTTTAGTTCTCCACTGCAACAAGCTACACTGAAGAACTGGGGGTAGTTGTTACGCCATATTTTTGGCATGTCTAATTATCTCCAAAATTTCCTAATATTATTAATTATTAATTCAGATTAATAATTATAACTTAATCGCTAAGTTTTATCCTCTCCCTGAAACGAGGAAAGAATCAATCTTAATCAATCAATAATGGAAAATATCTTCAAACGATATTCTTCAAATCAGGAAGATATCACAACGATAAGATTAAATCAGATAAAATCAGTAATTACCCAGATTAACGAAGTTTATCCCTAAAGTCTCTTAGGGATAGACACAAATCAATTTCACAGAACTGTGATGGCTTGATCCTTATAAATATAAGGTACGCAGGCATCTTGGAAAAGGATCCGATACACGAGACAAATCGAGACACCTCTCAAGTCCAATCCCAAATATCCAAAATCCCAAATTCCCCTATTTTCATAGTTTCGTTATTCCAGCAACCTCTGAAATTTGTTATCACCAAATTCCTCCGTTAACAGTATTTATACAATTTCACATCCCATATTTTTTATATAATATTTCAAATATAGGTTACATGTTTTGCGTGTAAATTAGTTTTAAATACATAGTATCCATTTATTTTTCTTATATCTATAAAAAAGTATATTAACAAATAATTCATGATCGCTATACGTAAAATCAATGTTCTGAATTTTGATTTACATTTATAAAAAGTCGTGTTTTGTATTTGTACAATGTTATTGTATATAAAATAATTGTATTTACAAAATATAAAAAAATTAGGTTTTGTATTTAACATTCTTAGGATCAAGCGCTTACCACTGCACTAAAATCCCCGGGAGTGTTAACAAGGCGCAACTTTATTTCCATATGCTTAGCTAGGCACAAGCGCCACGTTTCGATTAGGGAGATGCTGGACACCCCAACAATCCCCCAGCATCTGCCAGCACTAACAAGTCCCTATTAAGGGTACAATGGCTGCACAGCATGCCTTTGGCATAATATGCACTCCGTGGGACTCGAACATGCGACCTTGGCTCTGATACCAGTTCTTAGAATCAAGCGCTTACCATTTCGCTAAAACCCCCAGGAGTGTTAACAAGGCGCAATTTTATCTCCATATGCTTAGCTAGGCACAAGCGCCATGTTTCGATTAGGAAGATGCTGGACACCCCAACAGATATTATAAAACAAAAAAATATTGAATAAAATATAGAACATTATTGTAATATTTAAAAAATACAACACTTTTTGGTGTTTTGTATTTATGTAATTTCGCATATAAAGTTCTAAAAACAAAGTGTATAATATTTTGAGTATGTAATTAACATAACAGATAGTGATTAAAAATTTGAACAGAAAAAAAATTATATAAAAAAGTTGAAAAACAAATAATTGTATCAGAATAAATTAAATTATAATAAAATGAAATACAAAATGATGCTAAAGAAATGTGTTGAAAACTTGAAATTAAAAAAGTAATTGTCCTTCCGTTAGTGTTGTGTGGCATGGGTGTGTACTGCGTATGCAAGATAATGATCCACTAGTTTAATATATTGGATTGTTAGATTTAAGTTCATAAGTTACTTGTTTTAACTGGTTACCCACAAAGAAGCACCCATATATATATATATATATATATATATATATATGTGTGTGTGTGTGTGTGTGTGTGTGTGTGTGTGTGTGCGCGCGCGCGCGCGGACACACACACATACCAAAAGGATATATATTTTATTTGGTGAACCCCAAAAGGACACCCTCATATTAAACAAATAAGATTTCATAATTTTATACCCTATTTTGATATTGTTGAACCACAAAAGAATTTTGAATAATTAAATTATGTGTATTAAATAAAATTTTAATTATTACTTGATAATTGACGTTGAACCGAAATTACAAATATGTTGAACAAAAAAAGTTTGTAAGTTTGTATTTAAGAAATGTTTTTATTTAATTCTAATCCTATATATATATATAAGCAAGTGCTCAAATTAGATCCTAACTTATAATGAGAATTGAGACTTAATCTCAACCACATGATTTTTATATGTATATTAAATCCTAGCAACATAATCATAGATCTAAATTTATTTTTCCTTTCCGGCATTGATCTCTTGTCTCCCCCATTTCTATATTTCTTCCCTTCACTCCCAACAACTACAAATCTTTCATCCCCCCTGCTATTTCATTTTCGTAGGATAAATTAATGTTGTCTTCGTTCAAAAATATCACAATGATCTCTGTTCTTACCGTTATCATCGTCATCAATGATTAGTCACCGCTGCTCCAATCGTCGTTGCTCCCCCTCCCGCGATTAACACTCATTAATATCTTGATGACTCTAGTCAGGGAATACACATACCATGTAGACTTAGTTTAAATTTAAAACTTCTCGAATCGGATTTTTTATATAAGGTGGTGGTGATGGTGGTTGTGATCACAGTACGAGGTATAAGATGTATGAGAAGATAGTGGTAAGTATGATAGAGGTGCGATTTTGATGATTTGTTTTGAAATTTGTTTTGGTGATTTATGTTGAAATTTAGAGATTCGTGAGTAAAATTTTAGCAATTTGGGCATAATTATGGTGATTCTGTTGATAGACTATTAGTGGCAGCGTGGTAATTTTATAAATGGCAGGCCTGGTGGTGACGATGTTACTGAGTGGTGATGATGTTAGTAGTTGTGATAGTGGCATGTGTGGTGTGGTTGTGTTAGCAGCGCTGGAGGTGGTTGAGAAACAAGTAATTATAAAGATAAAATGTAAATATAATTTTATTCGTTTATATGATGTGATGAATTTTAATAATTTATTTTTAGTGATTTAATGATTGGGACTCAATTCTCATTATAAGGAGGGTCCCATTGAAGTAACTCCATATATATACATAGGCAAATGATCAAATACAAACCACTCTTAAAATACAAACCTACAAACCATCACTAATTTCTACAATTAAAATCACTATTTTTATATTTAATTTAAAAAATATAAAAAACCAAATTTACTAAAATTAAACCCACCCCAGCCCCCCCCCCCAAGCCCGCCTCCCCAGCCCCCACCACCACGACACCATCATCCTTTTCCTTTTCCGGCCACAGGCCCCGTAGGGGCTCAGATTCACCACCACCGACGCACCAGCACCTCCATCTTCCTTTTCCTTTTTTATTTTTGAATAAATCTCAAGAATTAGGGTTCTTGGTGGAAATGAGGGCTTTTTGATTCGTTGTTTGTTCAGTTGTTTTAATGGTTCCTATAGATTTATCTGATCATATAGAGTCGAATTATATGTTTAATTGCAGAGTTTGTGTATGAATTTGTTAAAATCGAATTAAAGGTTTATTCATTTTAAAGTCGATCTTTGAATTGTTGGGTGATTGTTCATGTAATTGGATGTTGTGGATAGTTTGGAAATGATTAAAGCTTTGTATTGACAGTAGAATCATCGAGTTTGGTTTCAATTTTTTGAAAATCGATTATTTCGCCGGAAAATTCTTGGATTGCCGGAATTTTGCCTGCTTCGATTTCGATGTGGAATTGATGATTAAATGTTTTAGATGATAAAAACGAGTATATGATGTTGGTTGGAGACTTTCTGGGCAGGTTCTATGTTGCCGGAATTGTTTAGATTCGCCGGAATTTGGTGGAGCTCACAGGAACTCACCGGAGAAGATGACCAGACGGGGTGGGGTGGGTGTTAGTGATTTTAGGTATATATATATTAGTGATTTCAGCTGGTTTGTAGGTTTGTATTTTAATTTGGTTTGTATTGGAGTAACCCTCTATATATATATATATATATATAGGGGGCTACTCAAATGAGACCCCTCTTATAATGAGAATTGCACATTGGGCCACAAACTAAGCCCAATAAACCAAACACGTGCCTGTTGAACAACCGGCTTTTCTTTTTTAAAATCGAAAGAAAATTTCAGTCAAAACAAACATGATTACTAGATCAACCACTGCTACATCCTAACTTCCAAAACATTCGGTATGACCAAAAAATTGTCGAATGATTCACTACAATATATTCTAGAAAAATCACCAATATCAAGCACAATTTACCGAATTTCAACACAAATTACCGAATTTCAATTCAAATCACTAACAATTTAACAGCACAACACCAAACTTTTAAACATAAATTACCAAAAAATTCAAATCATCAAAAATCTAAACGTAAATTCAAAGCAAATCATCAAAAAATTTAATACAAATCACCAAAAATTCTTATATAAATCACCAAATAACACCATCATCTCTGCCTCGCCAAAACCAATATCACTATCACAAATCACTCCACCATCCTAAACTCACCACCATCACAATCACGGTCACTAAACCATCATTATCACCAATCTGCCACCTACAGAAATCACCATCAGATTGCTACTATTATCACAACATATAGAATCACCAAAATTCTGTCCAAATTACTAAAATTTCAACCCAAATCACCAAATTTCGATACAAATCACCAAATTCTTTTAAATAAATCACGTAAAGCGCTGCCTTCATCATATCTACCACCACCATCTCCACCATACATCATTCATCTTGCCCATTACAGACGTCGTAACCACCGTAACTACCTCTAGATGAAGAAATCGAATTTGAAAATTTTAAATCTAAAGCAAATCTACCTGATATGTTTGTTTTCCCGATTAAATCTACCTGACATCATTGCGTAACAAACTCCAATCACCACACCATCTTTCGATGACATCATCTTCCAAATTTCCACCATTAGTTATGCATATGTATTGTTTCTTGCCCCAAAATCGCACACATCTTCAAATCAGACTTAATATTCGACACCATTGACACTTCAAATCTTCAAGGATATCACTGGAATAGTGTTTAGATGAAATTAAAGAGTAGATCTGAAAAGAAAGTAAACTTAGATAAAAAGATGAGAAGAAAAGAGAGACAAGCAGGAAGAAGAGAGAGAATGGAAGATGCATGGGAGAGAGAGAGAGAGAGGTAATTTAGAAATGATTGAGAAAGGAAGAAGATTAGACCATGAGAGAATGGGTGGAAGATGGATGAGTGATCTAGGAGGAGAGAGAAACACTATAGATAATGTTTATGTTATTGTACGTATAAAAGTTAAATAGGAGTATGCGGTACAAAATAAAAGTTGTTACAAAAATTGAGTGGTTCAGATTAAGTCTTAGTTCTCAGGAGGTCTCATTTGAGCATCATATATATATATATATATATATATATATATATATATATATATATATATATATATATATATATATATATATATATATATATATATATATATATATATATATATATATATATAAAATATTGGACATCTTATCATCAAAAAAAGACACCATGTAATCAACAATCCAAAACTTGCGAAAAAGATCAAATCTTCATATTTGTCCTAAAAAAAGAATAGAAAAACAAACAAAACACAAAAAAGCATAGAGACATTAGAAGTACTCACGTGTATTTTAAATAAATAAACAGTGTTTAAGATTGTACTAATGTAATTTTTTATATATTTTTAAGCTTATGAGAGTAGTTTTTAAGATAACATAAATATTTAATAATAATATGATGAAAATCATGAAATTAGATTATAAAATTTTAATTGTAATATATTGTTGACGGTAATCAAACTTTGAATTTTCGGGAGTAGTTTATAAGATAATATAAATGTTTAATAATAATATGTTGATGACGAGATTCGAACCTTAAATCTATGGAAGTATTTTAAATATTGAAAAAGAAAATTCTTTTAACATTACATCCAACGATTCTTATTAATCTGTTTCAAAATCCACTAATTGCAATTAATTGTACCAAAAAAAGTGTATCAAACTACTAAACAAATAGAGGTTAGTTTGCTTATAATAATATAGTATAGATGTCAAATTTTTTTACAAGACATAAAAGAGGTAGTTTTACTATTTGCAATCAAATATAAAGTTTTTTTTAAGGTTTTTCTTAAAAGCATTTACAGTTGGTTTTGGTTGCATTAAAGATGGTTGTAGTTACATTCAATTGTAATTAGTTGCAAAATTTAATTTTTGTAAAAAAAATATTTATAAAAAATTGATAAAAATGATACATTTTTGTAAAAATATTAAAAAATGTATTTTTAAAAACTTCTATATTTTAATGACATAATTATAAATATATGAAGAAATTAGTAATTATAAGAATGTTGCTCTTATAATTGAAATTAGATTCTTTAAATTTTACGTATTTAGTTAAAAACAAAATTTACACAGAATATGACATGTTATTATTAAGTGTAAAAATAACTATGTGAATAAAATTAGTGGTTTTTTATATATATCCAAACCAAATTTTTTTTTTTGCAAAAATATCTTTTTTAAAAGAAATTATTTTGTAAAAACGCTAATTTATATAAAATATTTGCAAAATACGTTCTGCTACTTTTGCAACCATATTTGCAACCGACATTAACCAAAATCAACCATAAATGCAACTTCAAAATTTAATCATTTTTAATTGCATAATAGATTGCTTAATAAGTTGCATCGATTAAATTAAATGCAAATCGAATGCAACCAAAAATCAACTTCAAATTATTTTTCAGAAAAATGTAAAAAAATAGATTGCATTTGATTATTTTGGTTGCAAAAGATATTTTTGCAAGTATTTAAAAAAAATGGTAAAATCGTGAAAATATTTAAAAAAGATGATATTTTTGTTAAATTTTCTAAAAACTAATAGGATGGTTTATACTTATTATTTCGTGTATATAGTTGTGAATAATAATTAAAATTTTATATGCAAAGAGACAAAAGAAAAAAGAAAAAAAAGAATAAGTGAAAAGATTGAAAATAATTGGCAAGTAAAGGTGTTAATTAACCATTTGTACAAGCATCTAGAAACCGGTTCTAGGGTTACAACAACACACCCAGAAGACAATTACAAAGCTTGCGGTGGCTAGTGTTTAACGGATCTACCACTACGACGCCGTTTCGACTCTTATTATTACAATCTGTAAGTAATCCTCGTATTTAATCACTTTTGTAATTTGTTTCGATCCACAATTTTATTTTATTTTTTTATAATCGTATCTTAATTAATATCTCAAGGTAACTAATATATATATGCGTGTATAGTTTGATTGTTGAATTTAATTGTTTGTGAACTTTATAATGTTGAATCGGATTGTTTGTGGAGTTGAATTGGTGCGTGATTTTGAATATTTGTTGTTAATTTACGAAATTGTGATTTTGTTAGACGTATAATGAGGTTGTTATGTTATCGGGGAAATGTTGATTCGGAATGTTTGTCAAGTTGTTTCGGTACGTGGCTCGGAATGTTTGTTGTTAATTTACGAAAGGGGGATTTTGTTAGATCTGTTATTAGGTTATTAAGCTTTTTCTGTCCATCATTCCTACAACTTATCATGCGATTCTTAACCATTGATTGTATGGATTACGAAAAGGGGATAATTATTTTGTTTGCTCTGTTTTTCTTTTTGCTGGTAAACGTTGCAAGTAATGTATCATGGAGTTGGCCTTTTGACTTATAAGATATTTTCTTTCACGTTTTATGTTTTCGTTGTACTGTTCATTCCTTTCCGCTCCTGCATTTCGTTAAATCGAACCCAACGGAAGGGATTAGGGGGATGGGGTAGAAAGATTTTGACGCTTTGTGGCTAGGAGTTGATGTTGGTCATTAGAGCATCTCCAATAGAGGTTGCCAAATAGCTGCCAACCTCTGCCACATCATCAGATGTATTATATTTTAGTCTCTTCTCTCATCCGTCTCATTACTGGCAACATTTTTTAAAAATCTACTCCAATAGTTGGCAACTTTTAAAGCTGCTAATATGGTTCCATACAAAAATTTTAGAAAAATGATAGTACGAGAGATATAAAAGTGGGTAGAGTTAAATATACTTTTGAGTATTTGTATGTGTTTTAACTATACGAGGAAGTTGCCAACTTTTGACAACTTTGGTTGGCAACTTTAATATATGCCTAATCTTGTAGGAATTGTTTTCTTAAAGTTTGTTTTGTCAAATTCCACTTGTTTGTTTTAAAGTTAGTGTTGTCAATCGCAGTTAACCCCTTCTGTTGTAACTGAAATTTGTACTAGTATAAGGTCTATATCGAGTTGGTCTAGTTTCTACCAGAATTGTGATTCCAATATGAGTGGTTGATAACTTGATATAGATCCATTTGTTTCTGGTTTCACAAGTAAAGAAATTCAGGCTTATTAGTTATTACTGGATTATATTCTTCAAATTTACTGATCTTGGCTTAAATTAGATTCTGTTTGTCTTGAACCTGGGTTTAAACCTAGTGCAAGATAAGGCACCCATTTGACCCAAGCGCTTTTGTTGTCGAGTACCCGTGGTGGAGACTTGATGCATAGACATGGGTATAGATTTATTTTACTTAGTCTGATACTTGGACATGTATTTTTATTGGACCCTTTAGCTGAGTATGGCTAACATAGTCTATATCAATTAATACAAAGGTATTTGGATTTGCGAGACGAACAAAGAAGTAATGCTCTCTTTTTTCGCATTATACCTTATTTTAGAAGATAAAAGGTAGGTACACCTTATTTTTTGCTTTGCCCGTCGGGCCTATGCCCAAGGAAAGAGGGTTTGCTATTTGAATGCGATTAACCTTGAGCCAAGACAAGACCTTGGAAGTACTCCGTGCCTTTGATGTACTTTGAAATTCTTTGTCTCCCTGGATCATTCGCATCTAACACATTAGACTCCTTATCAACCTGCATAATACCCTTTACTCCTTTAGAGAAAACTGAAATTGTTCCTCTTGCCAAATTAAATTACTGACACTTGTTCAATCTTTTTAGGTACATTGCCCTTGAATTTCTTTAGCATGGGTGACTTTACAATTCAGATCAGCAGCAACTTAGTTAAACAGCTCGCAGATGATGGTGTGAAGTTAAAGAAGAAAACGAGGAAACCAAAACCAAAGGCACCACGAGAACAGCCCCCTGCTAAAGAACAACAGAAGCATAATGTAGATGATTCTGATGCATTAAAAAGTCCTAACTCTGTGGGGTGGCCAGTCCAACCACCACTGTTCATGCCGATTACTGCTCCTCAACTACCTGTTCAAAAGGAGATAGATGCAATAAGGTCTGTGCTCCAAGATAGCGAGAAGGTCCTGGAAAGATTGCAGAAGCGTGAAGAGGACATGGTGAGACAAGTAACACAGAAAGCCAAGGATCTACATGAGAAAGAGTTCAAGATTCCTCACCAGAAACCTATGCCCTGCTTGGTTGAGAAAGATGCTTGCTTGGGGTGCTACAAGGAAAATGTCAGGGATCCTCTAAAATGTGCCAGTTTGGTAAGCCAATTTGCAGATTGTGCTCGAATGGCTAGGCAGCAAGTGAGCTCCACAGAAAAGTAGACCATGTAGAAGGAATTTTCCTACATCGATATAATACCCAAGGTCAACGTAATTTCCAGCGTAATTCCTCTCTTGGATTTTCGAGGCGTGAATAACAAAATTACTCTCATAGTTGAGTTACAATCTAGTTGGATTTGGCTAGTTTGAAATCTTTTTGCACTTGCACACATCTGAACAGTATTCTTATTTTATGGATGTATTGTCATACAGGAATGAGATTGATCTATTAACGGAGTTATTATCATTTGGGATATGCGTAGTGGCTCACCCTTCACTGTCTAGTTTTCTGGGAATGAATTTCTGCTTATTATGGATTTGTCATGTATTGTTTTGCAAATTGAAAGTCTTTAGTGGCCGTAATTAGGCTTCCAATCCATTCTTATGATTATGATCTCTCTGTTATATGAGGCTTTCACATCCATTTCTACCACTGTTAAAATTCTTTCTTTCTTGGTCAGCCTGAGTTGCGACTTGCGACTAAATTCCTCTTTTGATATTCAAATTTCGGTAGCCAATAGTTGTAGTGTCAGCTCATTAGTCATTACGATCAATTATTGAATGGATCTGACATTCTACAATTTCAATATCGATAATAATCTAATAAAGTCGTAGTTTTACAAAGTTGTTTGGAATGTTGTTTCTAGGTCTTTGTCAATGTTAAAGCTTCTGCTCTGGGCATTTAACCAATCATAACTGTATTATTGGAGTTGTTTCAGCTTCAGCCTATGCAAAAGGCGGACGGAGCATAGGATAATTGTGTTTTGTCGGATAATTGTGTTTTTTTTATTTTATATTTTGTTGCTACAATATTGCGGATAAAGATTAGTGTGATGCACTCTTAAACTATATCGCTTATTCGCTTAATATAAGCTCTGTTATTGAAATCGATCTATTTTTGAAAAATCGCCGATAAATTGACCAAAAATCGGTTAAAATTTTGGAATCGATTTGACCGATTTTACAAAAATCGCCGATAAATCACCGATTTTTCAATCGAATCACCCGATAAATCGGAAATCAATAACTTAACCGAATAGTTCCAATTTCCAAAATCTACAACACTGAATATAAGTAAATACCTGGTGGGACAATAAAAAATTATAAAATTTACATTTTTTAATACAGACCATCGCTACTAGCTAGCACGGCCGGACAGCAGCATACAGTTCAGTATAGAGACATTTCCCAAACTAACCTAGTTCACCGTTGGTTTTCCCAAACTAACCTAGTTTGTACAATCATTCCCAAACTAACCTACTTTACTATTTAAACTCAGTTTTTTGGTTTTTTTTTCTTTTATTAGTTTTCTTAATTCATTTACTATTAATTTTATGTATGTAAAATATTATATAAATATATAATAAAATTCTGATAAACTTTAAAATGAAAATATAAATATTAAAAACAATACATTTAATAAATATAAATAATATAAAAAAATAGGCGAACTACATTTTGCACGGTCTTTAATAAATTAATATGTGTCACCATATGATTGGTTATATTCGTAAGAATAATAATAATAATAATAATAATAATAATAATAATAATAATAATAATAATAATAATAATAATAATAATAATAATAATGCCCACATGCATGCACATAAATTGACTAATTAAATCTTGACAAGGCGTATTTGTGGATTTTTTGGTAAATTGATGTGCATACATGGGGGGCATTATTATTATTATTATTATTTTTATTAAAGTTTATCAGAATTTTATTATATATTTATATAATATTTTATATACATAAAATTAATAGTAAATGAATTAAGAAAACTAATAAAAGAAAAAAAACCAAAAAACTGAGTTTGAATAGGAAAGTAGGTTAGTTTGGGAAAGATTGTACAAACTATGTTAGTTTGGGAAAACCAACTATGAACTAGGTTAGTTTGGGAAATGATTCGTTCAGTATATGTATTGTTGGATCTGTGATCTAAGGCTCTGTTTGGGATTGCTGTTAAAAATTGCTGTGCTGTTAGAAAAAGTGCTGGTAAAAAAAGTGCTGTTGTAAAAAGCTGAAGACTGTTTGGTAATATTTTTGATATGTGCATGTTTTGATTTAAAAATATATTAAAAATAATGCATTTGGTGAGGTTTGATGTTAAAATCAGCAACTGCTTTCCGCAAAAGCTAAAAAGCAGTTTTTTTCAAAAGCATGGGGGGACTTGCTTTCTCTAAAAGCAGCTTTTAAGCCAAAAGCACTTTTTAAAAAAGCAGCTTTTAAATTTTACCAAACACCTTTTCAACTGTTTTTCAGAAATAAGCTGCTGTTGCTTTCTGCAACAGCAATCCCAAACACACCCTAAACTATTTGCCAAAACAAATTTAAAACTGACTAGGCGACAAACCCGGTAATGCTTGGGAGGTGTCAAACACTTGTACTCCCTATGTATTTGTCCTTTTTAGTTGTTACTCCTCCGTCCCAAAAAGATTGACACACTTTCCTTTTTTAGACATCCCAAAATTAATGAACTTACTATAATTATTATTTTTGAACACTACTTTTCATTATTACCCCCACTACTTCTCCATTTTATACTCTTTTTTACACTATTACATCCACTATTTTCCTCCACTATCTCAAATTTATTATTAAATATTAATAGGTCCCACCACTTTATCCACTTTTCAATTAACTTTACACTTTTTCTACTACATTTTCTTAATCTCCGTGAAAGTTAGAGGATATCAAACAATTTGGTACCGAGGGAGTATATACTTATATTTGAGAAAAAAAAATTGCACTCTTATTCTAATAAATTTTTCTGTTACTAATTTCAATATGTGATTTTATAACTAATTTCATCATTTAATCTGATAATTAGGAGCAATACATGAAAATAATTTATATCATTAAATTTTTTCAATATGTATATTTTTTTAAATGAGATAACTAAAGAGGCACGAAATTTAATATAATTAGGAGCAATACATGAAAATAATTCATAACATTAAATTTTATCAATATGTATAATTTTTTTTAAATGTGATAAATAAAAAGGAAGGAAGAAGTCAATGCTTATTACTAAGAGCCCGTTTGGCAAGACAAAAAGCTAAGTTCATTCGATTTAAAGTAAAAACTTTGTTGTTTGGATATTCATTTAAGCAATGGGTTTAAAGTCTTAGCTAAAATTGTGTGAAACATGTCTTAAATAAAAAATATAGATATTGTGTAAAAAAAATCATCTCCAACGGGACATTAATGTTATCTAAAATTTTAGATAATCCTCTAAATTCTATCATATTGGCTAAGACCTGTAGTAAAACTCCACATCATCGATATTACCATATTAAAATAATACATTCTATTTTTAACAATTTGAAATAATAATAACTTGCTATTTTTAAAATATGACTAATCATTATAGCCAACTCCATTGGAGTATAACACCTTACAGATTCAAAAAATTTTACATAATCACTATTTTATATCATTTTAGCCACCCATTTTAGCTAATACCATTGGAGATGCTCTTAGTTCCATAAGTTAAAAGTAGGATTGAGGCACTTTTAGCTTTAAGATTATTTTCACAATTTCGATTTCTCTTTTGTTTTTTGATAATTAATTATATTATTATTATAGCAACTCTAATATAATGTTCTCGAATTGTTTGAATTCTATTTTATTTACAGTTAATATAAATTTATTTATTTTATTTTAAATTTAATTTAAATTTAAATTTATTAAATACATAATTTACTTTAAATAAAATTATCCAAAAAAATAAATCTATATATATTATAACGCCGGGAGATCGGAAATGCACCAGAACAGTTCAAGGTATTTTTCTTGAATTTTCATTTTTTTGATTTTTTTTATTAAAATTCTTTTCTTGCATTAAATAGCTATTAATGACATTTTAATTAGTCATTAATTACACCTCTTAAACATATATTAAATTTACTCTATTTAATTTGTTTAAAAATTAGCAAACTTCAGTTGAACATTATAGTTATTTTTTTAATATTAAATATTAATTATATATGGTTATGTTTATTTTTAGTTAAAATGACGAATAACAATTGTTTATATTGCGTTATTTTTTATTCCCTATTCAATATCACTATAATTTCTTTTCGGATGATTATAGGGTACACGACCTTAACTTCTCAAGCAATTTTTATTATCAATAATTGTGAAAATCGTAATAAATTATGGAAGTACAAGATATTTATTTAATATCTAGAATTGTATACAAACAGTACATATAGATTTTCAATTTTGCACATGAATAAATAATACATGAGTTATGATCAAATCGATTAAATTTAACAAATCCAGTCATTTATCGAAAGATAAAATTGATAAAAAAGCTATACACCCATTGTTTCGTTATATTATGTTGAAATAATTTTTTATTGTAATTAAACAAATTCTTATACTATTATTGAATACGTATATTATGAGAGGGCTGTCGGTTTTAAAAAACATTATTAACCAACTTCAATTCTCAAAAAATCTTTATTATCAATGATTGTGGAATCGTAGTAAATTATGGAAGTACATGGATCTTTACTTAATACCTGAAATTTGTAAATAAATCATGCACATACACACATGAGTTATGACCAAACTAATTAAATTGAACAAACTCAACCATTTTATCGAAAGATTAAATTGATAAAAAAATTATATGCCCATTGTTTCATTATATTGTGTCAAAATAAATTAATATTCAAATTAAATAAATTCTTAAACTATTATTGAACATGTATATTATGAGAGGGGTGTCGGCTTTAAAAAACTTTATTAAGTTGTATTCAATATTTGTAACTTTTGATTGTAAATATTATGTTCATATTGTAATTTTTATTTTTATATATGTTTGTGATGTTTTTAAGATTATAAAAATTTTAGATATATATAATGAAAATATTTTTCCAATTAATAATTCATCTAAATTATTTTTAAATTAATTTTTAATAGAATATTCATAAGAGACCAATCAATTTTTAAGAATAATAGAAATTAATTTATCTATTACAGTACTTTTATATAAAAATTTATTATAATAGCAGGAAACTGGAAAGACTTGCACTCAGAAGCTTCAAAATATTTTTCTTGAATTTTCAGTTTTTTATTTTTTATTAAAATAATTTTCTTGCATTTAATTAATAATTAATTATACCTATTAAATATATATTAAATACACTTTATTTCATATTTAATATAAAAGTTTAACAATTTTATTAGAATATTATTATTATTTTGTTATAAAATGTTAATGATTTATATAAAAATACCAATATTTTATGGTAAAACAATAAAATAAAATAATTTTTATCGTCATTTCTAATCCTTATTCAAATTCATTGCAAATTTTTTGGCAATAATTAATAGACGATTTTAACTTTTTGATAAATTCGTAATCAATGATCGTGAGAATCATGATAAGATACATAAGTATGTATATTTTTTGATTAACATCCACAATTTAAATAAAAGTAATATCGTAGAATTTACATTTATACCTGAACAAATTATACACGGGGTGTGACCAACTCGATTAAATTGAATCAAGTGGACCTTTTTTTCGTCAATTAAATTAATAAAAAAAAATTACCCATTCGTTGTTTGATTATTTTGTGTTGGAAAAATTAATATTCTAATTAAACACATTCTTATACTATTACTAATTAATTAATCATGCATGTATGTTATGAGATGGGAGACGTTGTTTAAAATTGTTAATTAGTTATATTTAATATTTACAAATTTTTATTATAGGAATTATGTTGACATTGTAGTTTGGTATGGAAAAAAGTAAAAGGTGTTTAAGGAGTTGTTTTTTGCTATTTTAAACAAATTCTCACTTTTTGAGCATTAAGTAAGGGTGTTATAAAACGAGCATCGGCTTTAAAAATAATTATATGTACAAATTTATTATAAAATTTAATAAAAGAATATTAGAATATGTGAGTATCACTTTGATGTGTCCATGAATTTGATTTTAATGTTACAAACAAAACAGTTCTTATAAAATGCTCTGAAAAATTAATTAAATATAGAGATACGGGTGTCGGATCACTCCAAAAAAACATGAAGCATGACTTACCATATGCATTTGAATTTTCCTTTTTTCGTCATAAAACCAAATATATCGACAAGTGAAATCAATCACACCTCTCATCACATTTACATTCTAATTCTTTTCATCGTACAATCAATTTTACTAACAAATAATTTAATAACAAATTAAGCAATCACGTCTTTTATAATGCCGTCGAAAATAGAAAAGATTCACAAATGTTATTTTTACTTATTCAATGTCAAACTTTGCAAATGTTTGTCAATATTGGATTTCAAAAGCATTTTTTATGTGACAAAATAGGTTCGTCAATATCTTCAAAATTATTATTATTATTATTATTATTATTCAAGAATTTAACTGAAAAATGTTTTTTTTCACCTAATTCTTTTCTCTTTTTAATTTTTAAACATTCAAATTTAATTACATTTCACATAATTTTTAATTTATCATATTAACTTTCAAATAAGAAAATTAACAAACAATAATGTTATGTGTTTAATTTTTAAAAATATTTTCGTGTCGCGCGTAGCGCGGCTTTATTACCTAATATACTTTAACCTTGGGGCACAGGTTAGCCAGCCCATTTGTTTAAATACAAACTCATATAAATCTGATGAAAGTCATCTAAATCTGTTTAAATTTTTCTTCTTTTGGTGGGAAAAAAAAAATCTGATGAAAGTCATCTAAAATATACCTCAAAATATGTATATTGAATAAAATTATCATTAATTAAAATCTGTGTATCGATTATCGAATTAAGAACCAAAACAAGACCGAAGACTTTAAGAATGGGAATGGAGACCCACCTACTTTTGATGCTCAATGCACCAAACAACAGTATGAAAAATAAAGATGCATAAAAAAAACTTTCAGTTTTTAAAAAATTGGGTTTTTTAAGAATCGAATTGGATCGGTTTTTTTTAAAATCGGGTTGAGCTAAATTATGAGGCACAGAAATTATATCTATATCTAAAAAAAATATTAAAAAATTATATCTATATCTAGGTAATAAAGTCGCGCTACGCGCGGCACGAAAATATTTTTAAAAATTATACATATAACATTATTGTTTGTTAAATTTTATTATTTGAAAGTTAATATGATAAATTAAAAATTATGTGAAATGTAATTAAATTTGAATGTTTAAAAATTAAAGAGAAAAAAGTTAGGCGAAAAAAAACATGTTTCAGTTAAATTCTTGAATATTAATAATAATAATAATAATTTTGAAGATATTGACGAACCTATTTTGTCGCATAAAAAATGCTTTTGAAATCCAATATTGACAAACATTTGCAAAGTTTGACATTGAATAAGTAAAAATAACATTTGTGAATCTTTTCTATTGTCGATGACATCATAAAAGACGTGATTGCTTAATTTGTTATTAAATTATTTTTAGTAAAATTGATTGTACGATGAAAAGAATTAGAATGTAAATGTGATAAGAGGTGTGATTGATTTCACTTGCCGATATATTTGGTTTTATGACGAAAAAAACAGAATTCAAATGCATATTGTAAGTCATGCTTCATGTTTTTTTGGAGTGATCCGACACCCGTATCCTTACATTTAATTAATTTTTCAGAGCATTTTATAAGAACTGTTTTGTTTGTAACATTAAAATTAAATTCATGGACACATCAAAGTGATACTCACATATTCTAATATTCTTTTATTAAATTTTATAATAAATTTGTAGATATAATTGTTTTTAAAGCCGATGCTCGTTTTATAACACCCTTACTTAATGCTCAAAAAGTGAGAATTTGTTTAAAATAGCAAAAATCAACTCCTTAAACACTTTTTACTTTTTTCCATACCAAACTACAATGTCAACATAATTCCTATGATAAAAATTTGTAAATATTAAATATAACTAATTAACGATTTTAAACACCGTCTCCCATCTCATAACATACATGCATGATTAATTGATTAGTAATAGTATAAGAATGTGTTTAATTAGAATATTAACTTTTCCAATACAAAATAATCAAACAAAGAATGAGTAATTTTTTTTATTGATTTAATTGACGAAAAAAAGGGTCCACTTGATTCAATTTAATCGAGTTGGTCACACTCCGTGTATAATTTGTTCTGGTATAAATGTAAATTCTACGATATTACTTTTATTTAAATTGTGGATGTTAATCGAAAAATATATATACTTATGTATCTTATCATGATTCTCACGATCATTGATTACGAATTAATCAAAAAGTTAAAATCGTCTATTAATTATTGCCAAAAAAATTGCAATGATTTTGAATAAGGATTAGAAATGACGATAAAAATTATTTCATTTTTTTTGTTTTACCTTAAAATAATGGTATTTTTATATAAATCATTAATATTAAAATAATAATAATAATGTTCTAATAAAATTGTTAAACTTTTATATTAAATAGGAAATAAAGTGTGTTTAATATTTATTTAATAGGTATAATTAATTATTAATTAAATGCAAGAAAATTATTTTAATAAAAAATAAAAATGTGAAAATTCAAGAAAAATATTTTGAAGCTTCTGAGTGCAAGTCTCTCCAGTTTCCTGATATTATAATAAATTTTTATATAAAAGTACTGTAATAGATAAATTAATTTCTATTATTCTTAAAAATTGATTGGTCTCTTATGAATTTTCTATTAAAAATTAATTTAAAAATAATTTACATGAATTATTAATTGGAAAAATATTTTCATTTTATATATCTAAAATTTTGATAATCTTAAAAACATCACCAACATATAAAAATAAAAATTACAATATGAACGTAATATTTACAATCAAAAGTTACAAATATTGAATACAACTTAATAACGTTTTTTAAAACCGACACCCCTCTCATAATATATGTGTTCAATAGTAGTTTAAGAATTTATTTAATTTGAATATTAATTTATTTTGACACATTATAATGAAACAATGAGCATATAATTTTTTTATCAATTTAATCTTCCGATAAAATGGTTGAGTTTGTTCAATTTAATTAGTTTGGTCATAACTAATGTGTGTATGCGCATGATTTGTTTACAAATTTCAGATATTTGAGAAGTTGGTTAATAATGTTTTTTAAAACCGATAGCCCACTCATAATATACATATTCAATAATAGTATAAGAATTTGTTTAATTACAATAAAAAATTATTTCAACACAATATAACGAAACAATGGGTGTATAGCTTTTTTTTATCAATTTTATCTTCCGATAAATGACTGGATTTGTTAAATTTAATCGATTTGATCATAACTCATGTATTATTTATTCATGTGCAAAATTGAAAATCTATCCTGTACTGTTTGTATATAATTTCATATATTAAATAAATATCTTGTACTTCCATAATTTATTACGATTTTCACAATTATTAATAATAAAAATTCCTGGAGAAGTTAAGGTCGTGTACCGTATAATCATTCGAAAAGAAATTATAGTGATCTTGAATAGGGAATAAAAAATAACGCAATACAAACAATTGTTATTCGTCATTTTAACTAAAAATAAACATAACTATATATAATTAATATTTAATATTGAAAAAATAACTATAATGTTCAACTAAAGTTTGCTAATTTTTAAACAAATTAAATATAGTAAATTTAATATATGTTTAATATGTGTAATTAATGACTAATTAAAATGTCATTAATAGCTATTTAATGCAAGAAAAGAATTTTAATAAAAAAAATTAAAAAAAACGAAAATTAAAGAAAAATACCTTGAACTATTCTGGTGCATTTCTGATATCCAGGCATTATAATATATATAGATATTTGAGAAGTTGGTTAATAATGTTTTTTAAAACCGATAGCCCTCTCATAATATACATATGCAATAATAGTATAAGAATTTGTTTAATTACAATAAAAAATTATTTCAACACAATATAACGAAACAATGGGTGTATAGCATTTTTATCAATTTTATCTTCCGATAAATGACTGGATTTGTTAAATTTAATCGATTTGATCATAACTCATGTATTATTTATTCATGTGCAAAATTGAAAATCTATCTGTACTGTTTATATACAATTCCAGATATTAAATAAATATCTTGTACTTCCATAATTTATTACGATTTTCACAATTATTGATAATAAAAATTGCTTGAGAAGTTAAGGTCGTGTACCGTATAATCATCCGAAAAGAAATTAAAGTGATCTTGAATAGGGAATAAAAAATAACGCAATACAAACAATTGTTATTCGTCATTTTAACTAAAAATAAACATAACTATATATAATTAATATTTAATATTAAAAAAATAACTATAATGTTCAACTAAAATTTGTTAATTTTTAAACAAATTAAATATAGTAAATTTAATATATGTTTAATAGGTGTAATTAATGACTAATTAAAATGTCATTAATAGCTATTTAATGCAAAAAAAAGAATTTTAATAAAAAAAATCAAAAAAACGAAAATTCAAGAAAAATACCTTGAACTGTTCTGGTGCATTTCTGATCTCCAGGCATTATAATATATATAGATTATAATGCCAGGAGATCGGAAATACACCAGAAGCGTTTAAAATATTTTTCTTGAATTCTCACTTTTTTAATTTTTTTTATTAAATTATTTTTTTTGCATTAAGTAGCATCTTAATGGCATATTAATGACATCTTAATAATCATTAATTACACTTATAAATATATATATATATATAATAAATTTACTTCATATTATTTATAGAAAAGATTGACAAACTTTATTTGAGCATTATAATTATTATTCAAATTTAAAATATTAATTATGTGTATAAAATTAAGATTATTTTCATGTAAATTAACGACTTAAAATTGTTCGCATTGCGTCATTTTTTATTACATGTTGAAGATTATTGAAAACTTTTTTCGGACGATTATAGGACAAACGATTTTAACTTCTAAAACAATTTTTAATCAATGATTGTGAAAATCTTTATAAGTTATGAAAGTATAATCTTTTCGTTAAAATCTAGAATTTGTATAAAATAATATTGACAAATTTTTAATTTTTTACATAATAAACTCAACCATTTTATTGATCGATTAAGTTGATAAAAATGTTATAAACATGTTATTTCATTATATTATGAAATAATAAATTACTATTCTAATTAGACTTAATTGTAGGAGGATGGGCTTAACTTCTTTTTTTTTGCACAAAAATGGTCCAAATATAAAAATAGACAATGTGATGACCTAAATATTTTTTTAAAACAGATGAATGTATTCAATTTATGATTTAATTACAACATGATGGTTGACAATGTTTTTTTTAACACAAAATGACCCAAAAATAAACACCAATATTTAGACTTATTTAGACGGAATGAAAGCAACTGCTTAAAAAAATATTTGGGTCATTTTTGTGCAAAAAAAAAATAATTGAGGCCATACTCCTACGATTAAATCTTCTAATTATATAAATTCTTATGCTACTATTGAGCATGTATGTTATGAGAGGGGTGTCGGCTTTCAAAACGTTATTTAGTTATATTTAATATTGTAATTGCTACTTTTAATATTTATGATATTTTTAAGATTATTAAATTTTTTTGATATATAATGAGAGTATTACTGCAAATAATAATTCAAAGAAATAATGCCCAAACTACACCACTTTTCTATGGAAGGTGCCCGAAATACCCGTTTTCAATATGTTCCGCCCTTTTTGACCAATGAGTATGCATCATGCATGTTTTTGCTGCGTATACTGGGATACATATTTTCAAGTTGCGTATCCGTTGTCACGCATATGCCAGATGCGTATTGACGTCAGATGATGTCATTACTTCACAAACGTAGTCGGAGCTCAGACGAACACAAAATCGTCACAAAATTGTCTTCTCCCGTTCGTCAAATTTCGGCAACCTTCATTGTCTCCTCCCGTTCGTCAAATTTCGGCAACCTTCACAACACCTGAGGATATAAAAATGATGCCCAGGCCTGCATCTACATCATTTCATATTCCGTTGTTGAGTTCTGGCCCCACAGGGGCGTGCACGAACAGATTTGGTAACTCGATCGGAAAATGAGCTCAATTTGGGGATTTTAAATCCGGCGAAACAAACGGTAAACTAAGATTATAGGATTGTAGAAGAGAACAATATGATCATTTTGGTATATAGTATGTGACTGCTCGATGCGTAGAAAAAGTGCACGAAGCGATTGAAAAAAACGAAGAAAAAACGTCCGTCGGCGGGGGAAAGAAGACGATGAACAGTGCACATATACGCATGTGTATCATGCGTATCTCTAAACACGCAATCCGAAAAATGCGTATTCATGGTTACTGTTCATAGCTTAGAATTCGAATTTTGAATTTTGAATTTCGCAAAGTGTACGCATTGTGTAGATGCGTGGCCATTGACTACGCAATTTCAACATGCGTACACCCTACACGCATGTGTGTAATGCGTGGTCTGTTGGTAAAAATGGCGGACCTTTTCGTCGGTGGGTATTTTGGTTATGTGGAATTAAATAGTGGGTATTTTGGTTTTTCACCCTAATTCATACACCTGTTTTAAATCACCTTTTTAGGAAATTTTGAAAATATCAATTAATTTTTAGTACCTAACAGTAATAATTTATTAACCGCGCGAAGCACGGCTAAATTACCTAGTATATTATAATAGCAGGAGATCAGAAAGTTTCCTGGTTGGTTTAAAATTGTTTTCTTGCAATTTTAAAAATAGCCACTTTTTAATTTTAACCATTTTTTATTTATTTTACCTTAATTTATTAAATGATTTATTAAATGAAGGTAAATGTCATTTAAGTGTGGTAAATGTCATTTAAGTATTCTTTTTGCACATGGGGCATTGACATTTTCCTAATTATCTCTCTTTTATTTTCTTTTGCAGATTCATGATAACATTAATCTATATATATTATAATAGCAGGAGATCAGAAAGTTTCCTGGTTGCTTTAAAATAGTTTTCTTGCAATTTTAAAAATAGCCACTTTTTAATTTTAACCATTTTTTATTTATTTTACCTTAATTTATTAAATGATTTATTAAATGAAGGTAAATGTCATTTAAGTGTGGTAAATGTCATTTAAGTATTCTTTTTGCACATGGGGCATTGACATTTTCCTAATTATCTCTCTTTTATTTTCTTTTGCAGATTCATGATAACATTAATCTCTTTTGCCAAGCTCGAAACACCATTGAAACAATCCTAAATTATATATGCTTATTATTTCCGTCTTTAAAAAGTAATCTCCTTATCTTACATTCTAAACAGCCTTGTATGATGTTCACTGTCCCACTCTTGACCCTTCTTGCAATCCTAAAAATATGATTTAAAATCATTTTTTAATTAAAATCATTTTTTTTTATTTTACCTTGATTTATTAAATTAAATGATTTAATGTATGGGATATTCTTGAGGTCCAAGAGAAGGTAAATGAAGATAAATGCTATTTAAGTATGGTAAATGCCATTCTTGAGGTCCAAGGAGTCAGACGGTGCTTTTATTCACTATATATATAGATTGGTTAACATAAAAATCTCCACAATCATTTTGGTTAAACTTTCTTTATCTATATATCTATATATATTATAATGCTTGGACATCGGAAATGCACCAGAACAGTACAAGGTATTTTTCTTGAATTTTCATTTTTTTGATTTTTTTTATTAAAATTCTTTTCTTGCATTAAATAGCCATTAATGACATTTTAATTAGTCATTAATTACACCTATTAAACATATATTAAATTTACTCTATTTAATTTGTTTAAAAATTAGCAAACTTTAGTTGAACATTATAGTTATTTTTTCAATATTAAATATTAAATATATGTAGTTATGTTTATTTTTAGTTAAAATGACGAATAACAATTGTTTATATTGCGTTATTTTTTATTCTCTATTCAAGATCACTATAATTTCTTTTCGGATGATTATAGGGTACACGACCTTAACTTCTCAAGCAATTTTTATTATCAATAATTGAGAAAATCGTAATAAATTATGGAAGTACAAGATATTTATTTAATATCTGGAATTGTATACAAACAGTACAGATAGATTTTCAATTTTACATATGAATAAATAATACATGAGTTATGATCAAATCGATTAAATTTTACAAATTCAGTCATTTATCGGAAGATAAAATTGATAAAAAAAGCTATAAACCCATTATTTTGTTATATTGTGTTGAAATAATTTTTTATTGTAATTAAAAAAATCCTTATACTATTATTGAATATGTATATTATGAGAGGACGATTTTAAAAAACATTATTAACCAACTTCTCAAATAATCTTTATTATCAATGGTTGTGGAATCGTAGTAAATTATGGAAGTACATGGATCTTTACTTAATATCTGAAATTTGTAAACAAATCATGCGCATACACATATGAGTTATGACCAAACTAATTAAATTGAACAAACTCAACCATTTTATTGGAAGATTAAATTGATAAAAAAATTATATGCCCCTTGGTTCATTATATTGTGTCAAAATAAATTAATATTCAAATTAAATAAATTCTTAAACTATTATTGAACATGTATATTATGAGAGGGGTGTCGGCTTTAAAAAACGTTATTAAGTTGTATTCAATATTTGTAACTTTTGATTGTAAATATTACGTTCATATTGTAATTTTTATTTTTATATGTTTGTGATGTTTTTAAGATTATCAAAATTTTAGATATATATAATGAAAATATTTTTTCAATTAATAATTCATGTAAATTATTTTTTAATTAATTTTTAATAGAAAATTCATAAGAGACCAATCAATTTTTAAGAATAATAGAAATTAATTTATCTATTACAGTAGTTTTATATAAAAATTTATTATAATAGCAGGAAACTGAAGAGACTTGCACTCAGAAGCTTATAAAATATTTTTCTTGAATTTTCACATTTTTATTTTTTATTAAAATTATTTTATTGCATTTAATTAATAATCAATTATACCTATTAAATATATATTAATTACACTTTATTTCATATTTAATATAAAAGTTTAACAATTTTATTAGAACATTATTATTATTATTTTGTTATAAAAAATTAACTATTTATATAAAAATACCATTATTTTAAGGTAAAACAATAAAATAAAATAATTTTTATCGTCATTTCTAATCCTTATTCAAAATCATTGCAATTTTTTTGGCAATAATTAATAGACGATTTTAACTTTTCGATAAATTCGTAATCAATGATCGGAGAATCATGATAAGATACATAAGTATATACTTTTCGATAAATTCGTAATCAATTATCGGAGTATATTTTTTGATTAACATCCACAATTTAAATAAAAGTAATATCGTAGAATTTACATTTATACCTGAACAAATTATACACGGGCTGTGACCAACTCGATTAAATTGAATCAAGTCGACCCTTTTTTTCGTCAATTAAATCAATAAAAAAAATTACCCATTCGTTGTTTGATTATTTTGTGTTGGAAAAATTAATATTCTAATTAAACACATTCTTATACTATTACTAATCAATTAATCATGCATGTATGTTATGCATGAGATGGGAGACGGTGTTTAAAATCGTTAATTAATTATATTTAATATCTGTAAATTTTTATTATAGGAATTATGTAATTATAGTTTGGTATGGAAAAAAGTAAAAGGTGTTTAAGGAGTTGATTTTTACTATTTTAAACAAATTCTCACTTTTTGAGCATTAAGTAAGGGTGTTATAAAACGAGCATCGGTTTTAAAAACAATTATATGTACAAATTTATTATAAAATTTAATAAAAGAATATTAGAATATGTGAGTATCACTTTGATGTGTTAATGAATTTAATTTTAATGTTACAAACAAAACAGTTCTTATAAAATGCTCTGAAAAATTAATTAAATGTAGAGATACGGGTGTCGGATCACTCCAAAAAAATATGAAGCATGACTTACAATATGCATTTGAATTCTGCTTTTTTCGTCATAAAACCAAATATATCGACAAGTGAAATCAATCACACCTCTCATCATATTTACATTATAATTCTTTTCATCGTACAATCAATTTTACTAACAAATAATTTAATAACAAATTAAGCAATCACGTCTTTTATGATGTCATCGACAATAGAAAAGATTCACAAATGTTATTTTTACTTATTCAATGTCAAACTTTGTAAATGTTTGTCAATGTTGGATTTCAAAATCATTTTTTATGCGACAAAATAGGTTCGTCAATATCTTCAAAATTATTATTATTATTATTATTATTATTCAAGAATTTAACTGAAACATGTTTTTTTCACCTAATTCTTTTCTTTTTAATTTTTAAACATTCAAATTTAATTACATTTTACATAATTTTTAATTGATCATATTAACTTTCAAATAATAAAATTTAACAAACAATTATGTGTATAATTTTTAAAAATATTTTCGTGCCGCGCGTAGCGCGGCTTTGTTACCTAGTATATTATAATGCCCGGAGATCGAAAATGCACTAGAAGAGTTTTAGCTATTTTTCTTGAATTTTGGTTTTTTGATTTTTTTTATTAAAATTATTTTCTTGCATTAAATAGCTATTAATGATATTTAATTAGTCATTAATTACACCTATTTAACATATATTAAATTTACTCTTTTTAATTTGTTTTAAAATTAGCAAACTTTATTTGAACATTATAGTTATTATTTCAATATTAAATATTAATTATATATAGTTAAGTTTATTTTTAGCTAAAATGACGACTAAAAATTATTTATATTACCTTCTTTTTTATTCCTTATTCAAGATCACTGTAATTTATTTTCAGAAGACTGTAGATCATACGACTTTAATTTCTCAAGCAATTTTTATTATCAAAAGTCGTAGTAAACTATGGAACTACAAGATCTTTACTTAATATCTGTAATTTGTATGCAAACAATATAGACAAATTTTTAATTTTGCACATGAATAAATTACATATGGGTTATGATCAATCGATTAAATTTAACAAACCCAATCATTTTATCAGAAGATAAAATCGATAAAAAAGCTAGACACCCATTGTTTCATCATATTATATCGAAATAAATTAATATTCTAAGTAAATAAATTCTTACACTATTCTTGAATATGTATATTATGAGAGGGATGTTGTCTTTCAAAAACGTTATTAACCATAACTTCTCAAGCAATCTTTATTATCAATTATTGTGGAAGTTGTAATAAATTATGGAAGTTATACATAGTTCTTTACTTATGCTCTATTTGGTATTGTTGTTAAAAATTGTTGTACAGTTAGAAAAAGTGCTGTTGTAAAAAGCTGAAGACTGTTTGGTATCATTTTTGATATGTGCATGTTTTGATGTAAAAATATAATAAAAATAATGTTTTTTGTGAGGTTTGATGTTGAAATCAACAATTGTTTTCCGCCAAAGCTGAAAAGCAGTTTTTTTTTAAAAGCATGGGGACCTGCTTTCTCTAAAAGCTGCTTTTGAATTTTACCAAACACCTTTTCAGCTGTTTTTTTAGAAAAAAGCTGCTGTTAGTGTTTGCAATAGCAATACCATACACACCCTTACTATCTGAAATTTATATACAAATAATACATACATATTTTTACTTTTGCACATGAATAAATTATAGATGGGTTATGACCAAACTAATTTAATTGAATAAACCCAACCATTTTAACGGGAGATTAAATTGATAAAAAATTTATACACCCGTTGTTTTATTATATTGTGTCAAAATAAATTAGTATTCTAATTAAATAAATTCTTACTCTATTATTGAACATTATATTATGAGAGGGGCGTCGGCTTTAAAGAACGTTATAAAGTTATATTCAATATTTGTAACTTTTGATCGTAAAAATTACGTTCATATTGCAAATTATTTTTTTTATATGTTTGTGATATTTTTAAGATTATCCATAAGTAGATATAATATGAGAGTATTTTTCCAACTAATAATTCATGTAAATTGTGTTTAAATCATTTTTTTTAGGAAATTCATCAGAGACCAAATTTTAAAAATAATATGAATTGATTTATCTATTTTCAGTACTTGAAAATGAAAATTTATAAACCGTGCGAAGTGCGAATAAATTGCCTAATATTGTGTCAAAATAAATTAGTATTCTAAATGTAAATTCTTATACTATTATTGAGCATGTATATTATGAGAGGGGTGTCGGTTTTAAAAACGTTATTTAGCTATATTTAATATTGTAATTGAAATTTTTCATGTTTATAATATATTTAAAATTATTAAATTTTTTGATATATAATGACAGTATTATTCCAATTAATAATTCATACAAACTGTTTTAAATCACCTTTTTAAAGAAATTTTTAGAATACCTATTAATTTTTATATTAATTCATCAATGAGATTGAGGAACCTGAGATATATCTCAGGTAAATTCCCTGAGATATATGGGTTTTGTATGTAAATAGATGATGGGCATTTTAGTAAAAACAGATGCGGGCCCAGTCAAATGTAAAATATATTTTTTAAACATCTCAGCAAAAGTTTCCTGAGATCAATCTCAGGATCCTTTTTCTCTTTATCAATTTTCAATAAATAAAAATAAAATTTTATTAATCGCGCGAAGCGCGGCTAAGTTACCTAGTTCAACTTAAAGTAAAAATGTTTAATTTTGATTAAAAATGTTTGCTGATGAATCCCCACAATTTTTGGAAGGAAACGTGTGAGATAGGCCTGTCAATGGATCAAGTTTGGATCGGATTAGTCTGAATCCATATCCAAATTCATTTAATTTTTTGGATCGGATCGGATTAAGTGTCGGATTTTTTTAAGACCAATCCATATCCGCTTCATTAGTATTGCGGGTAATCGGATCGGATATCCAATCTAATTAAATTTTATTTCAAAAAAAATTATATTGTTATTAAAATCTAAAATGATAAAATAAACAATTTTAAGATGTAAAAGTACACATTAACATCCAAATAGAAGAATAATAGAACATTGAAAATAAAAAATAAATATCTATTAATCCTAAAATATACCAGAAAAAATTAGAATGATCAAGAAAGGAACTCTAAGCATAAAATAATTCAAATTAAAATATGAATTCAATTTTAGATGCGATACAATGATGATGTTTTCAAACTAAAATATGAATTCAATTTTAGATGCGATACAATGATGATGTATTCATTATAAACGTAATACATTTTTGAAGTTATAGTATAAAATACTACTAAAGAATTTTGGATCTCATATGATTTGAAAATTATACATTATTTGTATAATTATAATTGAGTAATGCTAGAGGTACCAAATTGGGTACCAAATTTTGTCACCAAATGACATGGCATTAAATATTTGTCATTTTAAGATATTTTAATTGGTTGGCCCTAGCGGGCCCAATATAATTATAACCAATCACAATAATGCCAAGTCATTTTGTAACATTTTTTGGTACCTAATTTGGTACCTCTAGCATTTTTCATTATAATTATATGAATATCAATATTATTATTCGGATCGGATTTTTAACAGATCGGACCATGAAAAATTCATATCCGTATTATATGGATCGAACTCTTATCGGATCGGATCGAATTTATTTTATATAGATCCATATCCAGTTATAAGGTCTCGGATCGGATCGGATGGGAGCTCCGGTCCATGACATAATGTTACAGTTGGTTTCAGTGACCAATGGAATGCCTTATTTAAAAGAATAATGATACCCCAGACTTGTAGATGAGGGAGATTATTATATTCATATTTATGTCAACTATTGTAAACCAAGTTTCTGTGATAGAAAGATCTCTTTGGAGGGCAGCCGAACACAACATTTTTTTTGCAAAAGATTCCATTTGTTTCATGTGTTGCTAAAAATTTTGTTCTTGTTTTGTCTGCACTCTACAGGATCTTCAGCTTTTCCATCTTTTATATATTCTTCTATCAGAAACACATTTTCCTTATCTCCATTCTTATTTTGCACTTGTCAACAACAAATTCTATAACCAAATGTTTAAGGATTTGCAGGCCACTCTATATGACACTTGGTCATGGTGGTGGCTTTTGATCCACACAAACGACTTAGCCCATGCACTTGCAGTAACAGCCGCGGTCCTGCTTGCGTTTTCAGTGCTTACTTTGATTGTTTCAAAGTCGAAAAAGATTAGCCCTCCATTGCCACCAGGTCCTAGAAGCTTTCCTTTAGTTGGGAACCTCTTGTCTCTTGACCCTGACCTCCACACATATTTTGCAACCCTTGGTAAGAGTTATGGTCCGATTGTGACACTATGGTTAGGCCATAAGGTTGGTATTGTGATCAATTCGCCAGTGATAGCACGTGAGGTGCTCAAGGACCAAGATACTACCTTTGCTAATCGTGATGTTCCAGCAGCAGGAATTGAGGCCACTTATGGTGGCAAGGATATAGTGTGGACTCCGTACGGGCCTAAGTGGCGAATGTTGAGGAGGGTGTGTGTGAGCGAGATGCTCAGCAAGACTACATTAGATTCTGTTTATGATCTTAGGAGAAACGAGATTCGACAGACTATTGGGTATTTTTACAGCCGGAATGGGTTGCCAGTTGATGTAGGGGAGCAGATGTTTTTGACTATTATGAATGTGATTACTAATATGATGTGGGGTGGTACAGTCAAGGGCAAAGATAGAGCTGGGCTTGGAACAGAGTTTCGCCTAGTCGTGAATGAGATGACTCGGCTGTTGGGGACACCTAATGTATCCGATTTCTACCCAAGTCTAGGCCGATTTGACCTTCAAGGGGTCCGGAAAAAGATGAAGGTGTTGGCGAAGAAATTTGATGATATCTTTGAGAAAATGATCAAAAAAAGGCAGGATATGGATGGACAAGAAGGTAGTAAGGATTTTCTACAGTTCTTATTGAAGTTGAAAGACGATCAAGATGCAAAGGATCCTCTTAGCATGACCCATCTCAAATCCTTGCTCATGGTATGCGCTTATCTGCTACCTCTTTTTTATAGCACATGAGTTTATTTTAACACTAGCAAATGCTTTCACAATAGGCTGTTCCGAAATTCCTTCTTACTGATATGTCTTTTTAGTCATATCCTCAAATAGCATTGTGAGGAATTTAGATAAACTGTTATTTGCGGAACCACCTAACATGTACTCTTTAAACCTTAAACTACGAAAGTCTTAAGCAATTTCAGTAGATCACCTCTATCCAGTCTTCTAGCAATTTCAGGTTAAAAAGTTTAGTTTGTCAAGGTTACGATTAAACATGTTACCATTTCACTATACGAATTATATGTTCTCCAAGGGTAAATAACAGGGTCTGGCTAACAGGATATGGTGGTTGGTGGGACCGATACAACCTCTAACTCGGTGGAGTTTGCCTTGGCTGAGATGATGAATAAACCACAAATTCTACAAAAAGTGCAAGAAGAGTTGGACAACGTAGTGGGGAAAGATAACATTGTAGAAGAGTCTCATCTTCCAAAGCTACCTTACTTGTATGCTGTTATGAAAGAGATTCTGAGATTACATCCTGTTTTACCACTCATGGTGCCTCATTGTCCAAGTGAGACATGTGTGGTCGGTGGTTACACAATCCCCAAAGGGTCTCGTGTTTTTGTAAATGTATGGTCGATACACCGGGATCCTAGCATTTGGGAAAATCCCTTGGAATTTATCCCTGAGAGATTTTTGGATGGTAAATGGGATTATAGTGGCAAGGATTTTAATTACTTCCCATTTGGGTCAGGACGAAGAATCTGTGCGGGGATTGCTATGGCTGAAAGAATGTTCTTGTTTTCACTTGCATCGCTACTTCATTCGTTCGACTGGAAGCTCCCAGAAGGACAGAAATTAGATTTGTCGGAGAAGTTTGGGATTGTGTTGAAGAAGACAGTACCTCTTGTTCTTATTCCGACCCCAAGATTATCTAAACCTGAGCTCTACCAGTAACTGAGGTATGATATCTTCTGAGCATCGAATCATATCTTGTACGCATTTGCAGCTATATTAAAGTCAAAATTAAGAAGGGTGATGTTACAATCCTGTAATATTCTGATAAATGCCGAAGAAAATATAAGATTATCATTTAGCTTTAAGGTTTTTTTTTTCTCATCCTGCCTGGATCCTGGACAACCTTGGGCTGCGCCTATATCATTTTATTCCAGCAAACGTAACTTAAGCAGTAATGAAGTATGTTTTGCTTTTTTACATGTCTGTAATTTTGTATACTTTTAATAAACCACACGTATACATAGATATAATCATATTCCACCTTCTTCGTTGTTGTTAAGTTTGAGTCTGCACTTGGCACTTGTGTATAGTGCAGAACATTTGCTTCTCACGGTTCTCTGACTGCCAACTGAACGTGACCCATATATATTTATTACCAGACATATATTCGACATGGTAGAAATGGATTGAACGACCTCATTTACTTTGTTGCAATGAGAAAGCCTCATTAGGACCCAACACTGGTATTAGAGCTAAGGTCACAAGACTCAACGACATCATCTTATAACGGACCCAAGGGGAGGAGCACACTACATCCCACATTAGTCAAGGAAGGGTCGGGTGAGGGGTGCAAATCACATTCAGCCTGTAGAGAATTATGAGAATTGCAGTTCTCTTAGGTGCAACCAAACCTTCTTCGCTTTAATCTTAGCGACGCTTAAAATCACTTAAGTTAAACAGAAGTAGTTCAGCAATTTGAAACATTAAATCAAAGAAATTTTCTTCAGTGGACAAGACGCGGTGTTAATTTGTTGCGTACTTTCACAACATTTCAACGCTAGCTGCAGCCTGACTTCTTGTGATTATACAATTTCATGGAACACTTGTTTGGTCACTTCGTTGCAGGTTGTCAATTGCTAAACTTGATTGTTACAAAATTCCAATCATGCCGGATGAGTTGTGTATACTTGCTTTAAGCACCCTTATCTAATCATCTAAATTCCTGTTCGGTCAAAATTAGTATTCTTCAAACTGTACTCCACTATTACATTTAACAATTTTTCTTCTTGTACTCTCTATTATTCGCATGCTCAAATAAAATAAAATAAAAAACAATCATCAGAATAAAACCTACTAACACATTCCAATCATGTATAAGTATAACATAATCTTATAGGCAAACTGACTTGTACTATATATCACTAACGACTTGTACCACTTCGTTACAGCTACTTTCTTATACTCTCATTCTAAGTTTGATTCTTATTCTCCACCTCTCTATTCTTCTTCTTTGAACCAAATAATCCTCCTTTATTAAATGTTTCAAGAAAAACTAATCAATGCTTGGTCATGGTTGGGGCATTTTGGCAACACCAACATTCTTGCATGCTTACTAATAACTACCCTTCTTGTCATTTCATGCTCTGCAATTTTCTTTAAGTCGAAAAAGACTAGCCCTTCATTACCACCAGGCCCCAGAAGCTTGCCATTAGTTGGAAACCTCTTGTCTCTTGACCCTAACAACCTCCACACATATTTTGCGAATCTAGCTCAGACCTATGGTCCAATCATGAAACTTCAGCTAGGCCAGAAGGTATGCATCGTGGTCACCTCACCTTCCTTGGCTCGTGAGGTGCTTAAAGAGCAAGAAATCAATTTTATTAACCGTGATGTCACAGCCGCAGGCTTTGAGCTTTCGTTTGGTGGAACGGACATACTGTGGACACCATACGGGCCTGAGTGGCGAATGTTGAGGAGGGTTTGTGTGCAGGAGATGCTAAGTAAGACTACACTAGACTCTGTTTACAGTTTAAGAAGAAGGGAAATCCGACAGACTGTCCAGTTTATATACAGCCAAGCCGGTTCACCCATTGATGTAGGCGAGCAGATGTTTTTGACGATTATCAATGTAATTACTAACATGATGTGGGGTAGTACGATTATGGGTGAAGAAAGGGCTGTGCTTGGAACAAAATTTAAGCAAGTGGTTAATGAAATTGTTGAGCTGCTGGGGATGCCTAATGTATCGGATTATTATCCTAGTCTGGCTAGATTTGATTTTCAAGGGATCCAAAAAAAGATGATAGGCCTTTTAAAGAGGCTTAACGATATCTTTGAGACCGTTATGAATGAAAGGCAGAAAATGGGAGGACAAGAAGGTATTAAGGATTTTATTGACTGTTTGTTGAAGTTAAAAAGTGATCCAGATGTGAAAGTTCCTTTTACCATGACCCATCTTAAGGCCTTGCTCATGGTATCTGCTAATCTTTTTTTTTTTTCTCTCTTTCAACCAATTATCTTCATTGTCACTTACAAAAATCAGCTAAAGTTGACATATTCACAATCAAGAAAAAAACTGTGAAGTATCACTAGTGACACCATATTTATGTACCCTATTGTATAAATCTGATAAGATCTTGGAACAGGATATGGTGGTTGGTGGAAGTGAATCTACCTCAAACACAATAGAGTTTGCATTGGCTGAGATGATGAACAAACCACAAGTAATGCAAAAAGTTCAAGAAGAATTGCAGATTGTAGTTGGACACAACGACATAGTAGAAGAATCTCATATTCACAAATTACCTTACTTATATGCAGTTATGAAAGAGACTCTTAGGTTACACGCTGTTATACCGCTCATGGTGCCTCATTGTGCTACTGAGACAAGTATAGTTGGCGGCTATACAGTTCCAAAAGGATCCCGTGTTTTTATAAATGCATGGTCTATACACCGGGATCCTAGCATATGGGAAAGCCCTCTGGAATTCATTCCTGAGAGATTTTTGGATGATAAATTGGATTATAGTGGCAAAAATTTTAATTATTTCCCGTTTGGGTCTGGACGAAGGATTTGTGCTGGGATTACTATGGCTGAAAGGATGTTCTTGCTTTCGCTTGCATCACTAGTACATTCGTTCAACTGGAACCTCCCGGAAGGAGTGAAACTAAATTTATCTGAGAAGTTTGGGATTGTGCTGAAGAAAAAACTACCTCTTGTTGCTATTCCAACACCAAGATTATCCAAACCCGAGCTCTATCAGTAAACAAGATATTTCGTGTATCATGTTCTGACTTTGTACAAATCTTGAAATAAAAAAACATGTTCCAGCTTGAAATCAAATAACGTGTTCCTGTAAAACAACATGACAAAGCAAATATCAAACCAATTTTTTATTCGCCCCAAGTTTCTCGAGTGTGCTAACCAGTAGGTTTATTGTTAAATTATCAGAATAGAAATGTATGTTTATGTGGATTGGAGAAGTCAGAAGTGTTAAGAGTAGAGCAAATCATTAATCCTTTTTTCAGTAAATAAGTTGCATATTGAAGTGATTAACAATACGAATGGACCATTTAGTTCAACTAATAACGCTAAATCTGAAATGCGTTTTCTTTTTATGAATTCCTAACCTTAGTATATGTCAAATTTATACATATATATGACTGAATATAGAGAGAAAAGAGATAGATAGACAAGAGAGAGATGGTGCAGTGAACTGTGTATTTTATTATACTACTTCTGCTGCGTTTTCTGTTATTGTGTTGTGTTTTACAATAGAGGAGAACACCTCCATTTATAGGCTGCATCTCTAGCCATTTACATCATGGATTACATCATAAATTAGGCAACCTACCAACCTACCAAAGTTGAATAGTCTACCTAACTTGCATATGTAATCAATTACATCACTAATTTAACAATATTTAACACGCCCCCTCACTCGAAATCCCATCTTCGGATGAAAGACCTATCTTGGGATTGAAGAGTGGACACTAGTAGCCCCTTGAGCTTAATCTGAGCGTCCAACTATACCCATTTTTAGGATCGACCGATCTTGAGTTTATTGAGTCTTTTGGGATACCGGTTATCGAATTTTCGACCACACAGTATATTTTAGGCCGTCAAAAATACAGAAGGTGTTGATGCAAGTGCTATAGTAGATAGCCACTTTATTAAGGGGTTTCAACCCTTTTACCATTGCCAAGCATTTTGTTTGTCGCCTGATTCTGCAAGGGCAGAATTGGCAGATGAAGTCACTGGTAAATCAGTCTCCATTCGAGACAATAGCTGACGGAGAGCGTTGAGTTCTGTTGCACTTATTGCTCCCGTTGCTGAAGTAGCAGAGTCAGCATGGTTTTCAGACGTCGTATGATGAGCACTATATTGGGTGCCTCTTCCTGAGCTCCTACCGGATGAACTACCTCGGCTTCGTCCTCCTCGACCACGATCTCGTAAGTGTGGGTGTAAGATATAGCATTCTTCACGAGAATGGTATAACTTATTACAATAGTCACACCGGAGAACATCTTTTTCACCCTTTGAAGCCTCAGTCACCTGTTCTGCTTTGCCTTGATTTTGAACACTTCCCGTAAAAAGTGCAGATCGATCAGGCACAGTATCAATCGGAGCCATGCTTTCTCTCCGACTCTCTTCAAGCTGCACACGGCCATGTGCTTCTTCAACTGTAGGAAAGGGAATCTGACCAATGAGTTGATTCTTGATTGAATCATACTCCATTGTCAGTCCAGCAAGAAACTTCATCACTCGTTCTTCTTGTACCAATTTTTGGTACTTCTCTTGGTCTTCAGCCTGTTTACACTCGAACACAGTGTAGTGGTCTGACTCCTGCCATAGAGATGTGAGTTCCGAATAATATTCGGTCAATGTTCTGCCCCCTTGAGTTAGAGACCATATTTTCTGCTTTACCTCGAAATGTTTGGCCATATTACCCGAATATGAGTATGTTCGGTTGATGGAATTCCAAACAGCTTCCGCAGTATCAAGAAACAGATAACTTTTGCGAATACGTAACTCCATAGAGTTAAACAACCATGACTTGACCATGGCATTCTCGCTATCCCAATCATCAAAACTTGTAGCAGTTGCCAAGGGCTTCTTGGCCTTCCCATTGATATATTTCATCAATCGATGGGATTTAAGTGCGAGTGTGCAAGATTCCGACCATTCCAAGAAATTCTTTCCGTCAAATTTGGGGTTAACATATGGAGTACCGTGGAAACCAAATTTAACACTCCCTTGACCGGTATTGTTCCTTGCAGCCGACTCATTTACAACTTCCGCCATTATTCAAGACAACAACACTACAAGAAGATTTGCTGAAAAACAGAATTTGCAGAAATAAAAAAACTGGGCAGAAAATTCTGCTGGAAACAGAATCTGCATAAAAAAACTGGCCAGAAAATGGCAGAAAATTACTCCCCTCTGCTGAAAACAGAATCAGCAAATTTCCCTTGAAAAACTTGTATATTGTTGTGTCTTTTCTGGGCAGAATTTGACAGAATCTGGGCTGAATCTGGTGTGTTTTCTGGGCAGAATTTCTGGGCAGAATGGGTGATGTTTATAGCAGTTTTTGGCAGAATCTGTGTTTGTGTGGGCAGTATTATTCCCTTAGGAACTGAACATGCTCTGATACCATGTCAAATTTATACATATATATGACTGAATATAGAGAGAAAAGAGATAGATAGACAAGAGAGAGATGGTGCAGTGAACTGTGTATTTTATTATACTACTTCTGCTGCGTTTTCTGTTATTGTGTTGTGTTTTACAATAGAGGAGAACACCTCCATTTATAGGCTGCATCTCTAGCCATTTACATCATGGATTACATCATAAATTAGGCAACCTACCAACCTACCAAAGTTGAATAGTCTACCTAACTTGCATATGTAATCAATTACATCACTAATTTAACAATATTTAACAGTATATTTGAATTCAATTACGAAGACTAAGCATGCTGTTACCAGTAACTTCGATCAGAACTTGCTAGTTTAAATACGCATCGAGTTCCACAATTTTCTATTTTCCCCGGAAGAATCACTTTAACTAATTATTCCCATTACTGTTTTCTGTTCAGAATAAGTTAAAAACCTGGGGTATATTCCCGTCTTCCTAACATTGTAAACAAAATAACTAACAGATGGATGTCATAAGATAGTGAAGGTTCGATTTTAGTACGAGCATTAGAATACAAATTTATGCAATTAATGTTTACCTAAAGAAAGTTATAATTTCTTTAAAGAATAAATTTTGGAACAGACAAGAATTGCTTTTAAGTTTTTAACTTGCTGTATAAAGTCTTGTGGTTGAAAAAAAAGGATGTCCCCCCAAATCTTGGAAAGATATGTGTGAGGTCACTGTGGTCATTCTATGGACAACCCCTTGTTAAAAGTTGATCCCTGTGGATGAGGGGAAGTGATATATACATCTAATTCAATTTTTGTGAACCAAGTTTCTAGGATATTACCATTTGAAGAAGGCAGCCGAACACAACATTTACCATCTTGTCTGCACTCTACATTATGTACGTGATATTTGTCCGAATGATTTTACATCAGTCCTTCCAGCTTTCTTATCTTTATAAACTCTCATATTAGAAACACATCTTCCTGTGTCCTCATTCTTATTGTGCAGTTGTCAACTAGAGTATAACCTAATCTCTATAACCAAATGTTTCAGGTATCACAAACCACTCTGTCTAAAACTTGGTCATGGTGGTTGCTTATGATCGACACAAACGATTTTGCCTATGCACTTACAGTTACAGCCATTGTCCTGCTTGTCATTTCATTGATTACTTTAATATTTGCAAAGTCGGAAAAATTCAGCCCTCCATTGCCACCAGGCCCTAGAAGCTTGCCTTTAGTTGGTAACCTTTTGTCCCTGGACCCTGACCTCCACACATATTTTGCAAGCCTTGGTAAGACTTATGGTCCGATTGTGATGCTGTGGCTAGGCCATAAGGTTGGTATCGTGATCAACTCGCCTGTGTTAGCCCGTGAAGTGCTCAAAGACCAAGACACCAACTTTGCTAATCGTGATGTTCCAGCTGCAGGCTATGAGGCCACTTATGGTGGCAAGGATATCATGTGGACACCCTACGGGCCTAAGTGGCGAATGTTGAGGAGGGTGTGTGTGAGTGAGATGCTTAGCAAGAGTACATTAGACTCTTTCTGTGATCTTAAAAGAAGGGAGATCAGACAGACTATAGGGTATTTCTACAGCCGGGTTGGGTCACCAGTTGATATTGGTGAACAGATGTTTTTGACTTTAATGAATTTAATCACTAGTATGATGTGGGGTGGTACAGTCAAGGGGGATGACAGGGCTGCAATTGGAACAGAGTTTAGGTTAGTGGTAAATGAGATTACTCGGCTATTGGGGACGCCTAATATATCTGATTTCTACCCAGCTCTAGCTCGTTTTGACCTTCAAGGTGTCCGTAAAAAGATGAAAGTGTTGGCTAAGAAATTTGATGCTATTTTTGAGGCTACGATCAAACAAAGGCAGGAAATGGATGGACAAGAAGGTAGTAAGGATTTTCTACAATTTTTGTTGAAGTTAAAAGATAATTCAGATGCAAAAATGCCATTTACAGTGACTGATCTCAAAGCCATTCTCATGGTATGTGCTTATCTGCTATTTCTTTTTCTTATATCAAGATTTCATTTTAATACTCTGAATATGCCTTTACATCTATCTCTAATATCTTTTTAATCACATCCTTCAAAAAGCATTGTGACCAATGGGATTAATGTTTACTTGGGCAAACACCTATAAGTATAAGAATTAAATGTCCTTAAACCTTAACTGTTAAATTTTTGTGCGCAATTCCTAATGATCATTGCTAATGAGCCGCCTTCCACCAAGTACTTAACTGAGGCTAGCATGGGCTTAAATTATTCAATTATTGAAGTTTATAATTTATACCGAGTAATCTATTGTCCTATTCGAGCTATATGTGCTCATACATTAAGTCATCATTGAGTCTAATTGTATCTAACAAGGTTTTGAAACAGGATATGGTGACTGGTGGAACTGATACAACTTCTAACTCACTGGAGTTTGCCTTGGCTGAAATGATGAACAAACCACAAACAATTAAAAAAGTGCAAGAAGAGCTGGATACTGTAGTGGGGAATAATAACATAGTAGAAGAATCTCACCTTCCCAAGCTACCTTATTTATATGCTGTAATGAAAGAGATTTTAAGACTACATCCTATTTTACCACTCTTGGCGCCTCACTGTCCAAGTGAGACATGTGTTGTTGGTGGTTACACAGTTCCCAAAGGGTCTCGTGTTTTCATAAATGTATGGTCAATACACCGTGATCCTAGCATTTGGGACAGGCCACTGGAATTTATCCCTGAGAGATTTTTGGATGGTCAACAGGATCAAAGTGGCAAGGATTTTGATTATCTCCCATTCGGGTCAGGCCGAAGAATTTGTGCGGGGATTGCTATGGCTGAAAACATGTTCTTGTTTTCACTTGCATCGCTGCTGCATTCATTTGACTGGAAGCTCCCCCAAGGACAGATATTAGATTTGTCAGAGAAGTTTGGGATTGTGTTGAAGAAGACAGTACCTCTTGTTCTTATTCCAACCCCAAGATTATCTAATCCTGAGCTGTATCAGTAATTAAGGAATGATATATTCTGAGCATCGAATTATTTCTTATAAGCGGTTGTTTATAAGAATCAAAACTAGGAATAATAATGGAAGAGTCCTGTAATATTCTAAAATGTGCAGAAGGAAATATAAGACTAGTTCTTGGCTTCAAGGTCTTTATATACTTATTTATACTCATCTTTCCTGGATCTTGGACAACCCTTTGGCTTCCTGTTCTCATACCTTACTATATTCAATTCAGTGATGTCTGAATTTTGTGTGATAATATATGGACATATATCTGTGAATACAATTTGTTGTACTTGTGGTAGACAAAATACTACAAGTATTGCACAAAGTTCAGTATATGATGTTTGACATCCAAAACAAAATATTGTGGCATTTAGGGAAAATAACAGATCTTCCTATAGAATAGACGACAGATGAAACTGCTGGTACAGATTATGCAACACTCCAACATTTATATTTAAGCACCATGCAAGTATTCTAAACTTGGATCGTGGCGAATGTACTCTCTCCTCTTCTACAATGAAATTGAAAAGTTAACAATTCGAGACATACAAAAGGGAAAATATACCAAGACTTTCTAATATATTTTCAAAATACAACAGTTTCAGGATACAAAAGGAACGTTTCTTAAATATCAAAAGCAACACTTTCTGGATATAGTTGTGACATGAATCATTAAAGAAATACCAGCTTTGTTCATTGTGCAGCAGATGTTCTGCGCAAATATCTTGGCATATTAATAAAAATCAAGATACAAGTTAAATTTTCTCCACTGATCTAAAGACTGGGCTCATATTCATGCTAATACGTGTCTAGTATTGTTCTCATAGATATGAGCTACCTGCCTCACAAACTGGAAGATCCTTTTCGAAGTTGGGCATGGCTCTAAGAATCGGATTGCTTTCGAAGAAGTTAACTGGCTTTAAATCAAAGCTTGACAAGACAGTTGGCATCACCGGAAAATCTTCTTGGCATGGTACGTGATGGAATCCAAGTGTGTACCACAAAACGACATCTTTGTTCTCAATTGAACGGTTCCTATACATGATTTAAATAAATTAACATGTAATTTTTACGATATTCTCACTTCATATGTTATCTGATAATAGCACTACGAAAGAAATAGTACAAGTAAAAAAGCTGCACATACCTAGCAGACCACACAGCAAGACCATCATCTCCCTTGCTTTGATAGACTAAGAGCCCGCCAGCCCATTGCTCAGACTGATTGTATCTTGTGACCCAAATCTGTTGCATAAATATTTGTTAATTTTGTAGTATGCCTAATCCAAAACAACTGATGTGATTAGCAGTATAACAATATTCAAATTCTTCTCTAGCACTGTGCGAAACCCATCAACGGGGACACGAGTGTGTGAGTATCTAAATTTCTACAATTGACTACTCCAAGAAAACTTAAAATGAAACTTTTACCTGATTATTCGTAAAAGCAGCCCTCAGTTGTGGAGGATCGTCAAGATCAAGCAAGCTGGCAGCAGTACCACCAGGAACAATCTTGTAGCCTGTGGGATTTCCCAATCTAGACCGCCTCAAAGGATTAAATACATGAAATTCAGATGGATCGTAGAGCTTAAGCTTAATCTGTGCTTCGTCCTCTGTTTTCGCGATTTTCCTATTAGGCTTTAAAATACTTTTCCTGGGAGATTTTCCTTCCAAAGTTTCCTCTTTAACAAGATGAACCTTTGCAAATGAATTATTAGTGCCATCAATGTCCATGTCGAGGTGAAAGGTAATAAAGTGATCATGCACAACGCCAATCGCATTTTCAGACACCAACGGACCATCCAGTTGATCGTTTGCATAAACTTGATCCACATTGGCATGTTTAGTTCCCTTCACCATTAGCATTCCCGAAAGTCCTACCTGTTTAAGGCATCAGTACAAGTCCTCTTTAACTACCAGGAACAAAAATAAACCATATACATTTATAAAGCCATAATCAAGAAGAGCGGCATTACCTTAATGCGAATCAAACCATCTGTTTGAAATTCCCAGTCGAAAATGTAGTCGTAATTTCCAATTGATGCGATCATGCGAGCAACTAGAGTCACTTTAGGCCTAGATTCTCTATTCTGTAATTTAATGACAAGTTAAACTATAAGTTGTACAAATTTTTAACACAGTAGTGTCTATTCTGGTAGCCACACTATGCTCAGGAAGCGGACTAGAGCACCTTCTAAATTTTAAAATGTGACAAAAAAATTAAAATTTTCTTTTTCTGACATACCTGGAAACCGTTGACAGGAAGTTCAGAATGTCTCCATCCAATGTCACCAGCATAACGCTCAAAAATACAAATCATGTTGGGCTGAATAAATGGGCTTCCATCGGCAGCAACAAAAAGCCCGTCCATATAATATGCATTTCTTGGACAGTCATTTAGTGGTACAAGTGGCATTGCTGTTGCTCCCAGCCCAAACTCACCTGCATCCATATATGTTCTAAAGTACCACCCCTCATCTGTGTCCATGTAGGGAACATACAATTCCGAAGCAAAGCCTTTGTACATTACACTCCTCCACTCACCCGTCTCCGAATCTTGAACCCTGGCTTGCGAAATTATCAATCCGGCCCGTTGATCCGCCTTGAGATGAAGAACCCAATTGGCCCATGTCACAATATGTCCATCTTCGACGGTAAAACTTGGGCCATTGGGTTGCTCCATAGAAATTGGATTGATAGGCTTCATATGCATAGGCCTATCTTGGGGCATAAACCGATAATCCGTATTCTCTGATTTGGGGATCGGTATGCCCCGATTAATATCGCTTATTTTCAGAACTTCTTTCTTGTCCATGTCCACAATCACAACAATTCCGTCAATGGGCCTCATGTAAAAATTAGTCGTGCCTTCGCTCGAAAAACATTCAACTTTTACTATCCTTTTTCCTTCCTCGACAGGCCCAAACCATCCTGGAGAAAGTGTGATACAGGACAGGTCCGAAATTTTAACGCCTCGGGCCGCAATGGACTTTTTAAAACTATCATTAGCATATGTAGTTATCAGTGCTTCCCTGAGATCATCATCGGTCACGATAGGATAGCCCGAATACGGGTCCGTAGCGTGGCTTATAACATGGCCTAAGCCCAAGTCCACAATAAGAACATGAGTATGGCCATTCAATGTTGTAATAACAGATGCTTTTCTAGGAGGAAGTGTGTCACCTTTTTTCCAGGCCAAGACTTGAGATTTTTCAGGCTCGTCAAGAGATAAAGAATTGATTACTGGAAAAGAAGCTAAGAAAGGCTCATATTTGGTAAGAATAGCTTTGACCTGGTTAATTTCTTGGACAGTGAGTGGGTCAAGAGGGTGAAGTGGGATAGCATCAGTGAGCTCATTCATGTTGTGGTTCAGGCTCGAGTTCGAGTATAGTTTCAAAGCCTGCAAGCCCGAGCATAAGTGCTTGCGGCTCGAAAAGGTGCACCGAAGTGTGTTGGATCCTGTGCAGTCAAAGCACCCAGGATTACTCAAACTGTACCATGTAAGTGCAGATGCAAAACATATGAAGAAGACAAAAGAAAAACGATTTAAGGAAGAAATCTCCATGACTTTCCAAAGTTCTCTCTCCTCACACTGAGCTTTTTTCTCTATACATACGGCTCCTCAATGACACCCTTAAAAAGGCAATCTGAGAAATGAGAATCTTACATTCAAAATACAATCAAATTTTTTTTATTTATTTTTATGAAATAATTATATACACACATTCTAGGTAATCATTATAAAATTTGCTAAATCATTGCTTGAACATTGAACAAAATTTAAGTGGACTTTTTACAACTTTTAGCTAGGATTTTAAACAAGATTTTTCCAAACTTAGGGTCCAATATTCAATTAGAATTTTAAAATAACATTTAAAATTTGGGTTGGTAAATAACATTTAAAGTCTATTACAGGATGAATGAATATGGATCATAAATAATATATTAAAATCTGGTGTATTCGAAAATTTATTGATTATGAAAATTTTTATAAATTGATGGATTACTTTCGATTGTATGGTATTTTATTTAGATTTTAAAATATTTATGAATTTTAGAAGATCATACTATAAAATCTATTAAAATATAGATTCGATTATAATTAAAATCTATTAAAATATAGATTCGATTTTGATTATAGACGGGATTATTAAAATATGGTGGTATCCGGAAAATGTATTGATTTCAAAAGATTTTACAAATTGATGGATTACATTTAATTGTATGATGTTTTGTTCAAATTTTATTGGATTAATTTAAATTTTATCAATTTTAACGGATCTATGTATAGTCACACAATTTTTTCGGTAGAGTCTTTTACCAAACTTTCAAATTTAGTAAATGTTTGCATTATTTCAAAAAATATAGTAAAAAGTACTAGCATGTCCCGAAAATTCATCACTTCATCAAATTCAATCAATTTCATAAGTAATGAAAATTTTTTCATTATTTCAAAAATATTAAAGTACTAGCAAGTCCATAAAAATTCATCATTTCATCAAATTCAATCGGTTTCGTAACGAGTCCAAATCTTCTACACCACTTTAGGTCACCTACCATTCCATGTTCCACTTTAGGTGGTTTTTGATTAGGTGGTTTTTGTGAATGCAGGGGGGTCCCATTTATATTAATGAGAAGTGAGCCAATAAAAAACAACCACCTAAAATGGAACATGGAATGGCATACCTAAAGTGATGTAGAAGATTTGGGCTCTTTCGTAAAATGTTCATAAATTTTGTGTGATAATATGTGAGTACAAAATGTTGTGTTTCAGGTATGCAATCCTACAAGTGTTGCACAAAGTATTCCCAACGAATTTGTTCATTGTGTAGATGTTCTGCGTAAAATGTTTTGGTGTAGCTTTTTGTTAATTAGAAGTGACAGCCATTTCTAAACATTACAAGAAAAACGGATTTTTCCTACCATTTATTTTCTACCGACACATTTCCTACTGACCAATTCCTACCGATTTTCAAGTCAAACGACTATTTCCTACCGGACCCATAGCCGGTAGGAAATGCCTCCACATTTCCTACCGAAGTTAGTAGGAAATGAGTCGAGTGGGACCCGCTAGGCCACGTCAATGTTCGTCCCCAATGAAACGACGTCGTTTCATTCACACCATTTCCTACCATCTCAATTCGGTAGGAAATGAGTGACTTATTTCCTACCGACATTGGTAGGAAATGAGTGATGTGGGCCCCAAGTGCCATGTGGCAGTGCCGTTTTATGTTTAGCATTTCCTACCGCGTGTAGGCGGTAGGAAATGCCTCGCCTATTCACCAGCAAATGTCTACTAGGCGGCTTCTGATTGGTTGACGTGTCAGGTGGACATTTCCTACCGATAAGCGGTAAGAAATGACCTGTGCCGAAAATTAAAATCTTTTCTACTAAATAAAAATTTGTGAATTACATTAAAAATTTAAATAAAAATAGGAAAAAAGATAAAATTCAAATTAAAATACATAAAAACGAAAATATTAATACTCACTATTTTTGTGATGCATGTCACACTGGATCATATTTTCAAAAAATTGTGATTTTTAAAATTCATTTGACATGATTTTATAAGGAAAAATCCCTATTTTAACAATAACTTGTACTAATTCATATTCCAAGTTTTATTTTTTAACGATCCAACCGTGAGAATTTCAAGATCAATATGAATTAGTGACATTTGCAAAAAATTATGATTTTTAAAGTTCATTTTAAGGACTTTTTAAAGAAAAAGTGATAAACAAGGTATTGTAGTTATATAATTATAGAGTGATAAACAAGGTATTTTTTCGACGTTCCAATCGCACGGGTGTCAAGATATAACGATTTTATTGATGTTGTAATTTTTGAAAAAATTTCATATATTTATTTGGTTTGGTTTTATAACGGTCAAACCGGTAAAAGTCGACCTTCCTTTTAACTAGTCTTGTCCCGAATGATGAATCTATTTTTTAAAATTATATTTCGACGTTTCAATCACACGGGTGTCAATATATAACGATTTTAGTGATGTGGTAATTTTTCAAAAAAATTCCTAGATGTATTTGGTTTGGTTTTATAACGGTCAAACCAGTCAAAGTCGACCTTCCTTTTAACTAGTCTTGTCCCGAATGATGAATCTATTTTTTAAAATTATTTTTTTGACGTTCCAATCGCACGAGTGTCAAGATATGACGATTTTAGTGATGTGATAATTTTTCAAAAAATTTCCTAGATGTATTTGGTTTGGTTTTATAACGGTCAAACCGGTCAAAGTCGACCTTCCTTTTAACTAGTCTTGTCCCGAATGATGAATCTATTTTTTTAAATTATTTTTTCGACGTTCCAATTACATGGGTGTCAAGATATAATGATTTTAGTGATGTGGTAATTTTTCAAAAAAATTCCTAGATGTAATTGGTTTGGTTTTATAATGGTCAAACCGGTCAAAGTCGACCTTCCTTTTAACTAGTCTTGTCCCGAATGATGAATCTATTTTTTAAAATTATTTTTTCGACGTTCCAATCGCACGGGTGTCAAGATATAACGACTTTAGTGATGTGGTAATTTTTCAAAAAATTTCCTAGATGTATTTGGTTTGATTTTATATTAGTCAAACCGGTTAAAGTCGACCTTCCTTTTAACTAGTCTTGTCCCGAATGATGAATCTATTTTTTTAAATTATTTTTTCGACGTTCCAATCACACGGGTGTCAAGATATAACGATTTTAGTGATGTGGTAATTTTTAAAAAAAATTCCTAGATGTATTTGGTTTGGTTTTATAACGGTCAAACCGGTCAAATTCGACCTTCCTTTTAACTAGTCTTGTCCCGAATGATGAATCTATTTTTTAAAATTATTTTTTCGACGTTCGAATCGCACGAGTGTCAAGATATAACGATTTTAGTGATGTGGTAATTTTTTAAAAAATTTCCTAAATGTATTTGGTTTGGTTTTATAACGGTCAAAATCGACCTTCCTTTTAACTAGTCTTGTCTCGAATGATGAATCTATTTTTTTAAAATTATTTTCTCGACGTTCCAATCGCACGAGTGTCAAGATATAACGATTTTAGTGATGTGGTAATTTTTCAAAAAATTTCCTAGACGTATTTGGTTTGGTTTGCAATATTATTATATATAATACGTTATGTATTGCAACTATTTTCACATTCATTTTTTTAAAACACTAGCCTAAAACCCGTGCGATGAACGAATTTTTTTTATATTATATAAAAAAATTCATTAATTAAAATTAATTTTTTTTAAACATGAATTTTGGAGGCTTACTTTTTTATATGAGATGATTTGATAATAATTATATAAATGTTATTCATGATATTTCTAGAAAAGGAGGGATTTAGTTAGAAAATATAGAAAAGATGATAGGTTTTAGTTAAAAAGAATAATCAATTAATTATTAGTAATTAAAAAATTATTATTTCATTTCGGCTTTTATATAATAGTATAGATTCATCATGTTTTCATTTTTTAAAAACTCTCATTGCTTAAAATTAGAAAATTAAAATTAAAATTTTATAAAAAATTTATAATAATAACACAACACCCAACATTGGTGCACAACACAAGTTTCTAGGTGAAAATTCTGGGCGGGCTATTTCCCCCCTTAAACAAATTTCCCCCCTTAAGCAAATAATTCAGACACAACTTTCCCCCTAAAAACACTCGCCTCATTCTCTCTGTCTAGATATCCACTACTTTACCCTTTACAGCTCTTTCACATTCTCTATAGACAAACACTATATGTCTCTATTCACATTCTCGATCAAAATTACAAGCTCTGATTGGTCTCATTTTCTTGCATTTAAATTTCTACTCTCAGCTCACATATATATTTTTTATTTTGTAGGTGATTATTGAATTTGGGGCTTTCATTCTAGTGCTTTCAATTAGGTATTCAATTCCTAACTGATATTATTTTCAGTTTAGGGTTTTGTATTTAAGTGTTTGGGTTTCTATCTTTTTGTTATTGTTGAGATTTGGATTTGGTATTTGCTTGATATTTGACTCGGTTCTGTGTTAGAGACAGAGAGAGAGATATAGAGAGAAAAAGGGGAGAAATGCAGGAAGAGACAGAGACAAAGTGTATAAAATCCAGGAGGAGTTCAAAAAATAATTGAAGGTAGTTATGAAATTGCTCATGCTTCATATCGCCTACAAAGTGTTTGTTGAAATGCTTCATTCATATTCCATATAAATAATCTTCATCAATTGCATTAACAGGAATCGGTCTTGCAGGAGCCCTTGCATCAATTGCATTAACAGGAGCAATCATGTCCTTGGTCAGGGGTGAGAATCCGCAGAGAGAGGTAGAGGTAGATTACGATTTCAATTGGATTCTCCCATTTAGACGTACGCATACATTTGCATACCTGCAGTGAGCATTTAGTTAGTTAGTATGTGTGTATATGGCATACCTACGTATGTGTGTATGATTATATAAAAGACAATTATGTCTGTATTTGTGCAATTCCTAAATATATGGCATCAGTTGAATTTATTGAAGTGCTCATAATTTATTCCAGCGTTTACATTGAATCCACTACAATTGTCACTCATATAAATATGATGTGCATATGTGAATTAATGACATAGACACTCTCATGTTCGAGTTTTTCCTAAGAAGGTTTCCAACTCCATTGTCTGACATATGAGATGCCTGCATAATAGGACAGACTTTACAATTTAATACTTGCGAAGCAGGTTCCATAAACCTTTCTATCTGTTCTTACTCTTTGTATTACTATGGAATTTTTTTAAAAACTAACCGGTTGTATTTTAATTAGGGACTACTTTGGGATATGCTCATACCCGCAACCTTCTTACCCCCATTACTATACATGTCATCTGGAACTCTGGAATAATTTTGTTTCTCACCTTTCTTCAGGTAACCTTGGTTGGATTTTCCTTCATGTTGACTTGATATTGCTTTCGTCTCTGTTAAAGGAAAAAGAAAATTCTTTTGGGGATAAATTTGTCCCAATATATTAGAATTCCACAGAAATATCTACATTCTTTTGGTATGATGTGGCAAATATTGCTATTTAGCTACAATATTCCAAAGAAATATCTACATTGTTTGTACAGATTTAAATCTCTTAGTTCTACATTTTGTATCAGGTTTTTGTGAACATGATAAATGTTTCTCCCAACTCATTTGTGCTTAAACAAAATGAGCTGGTGCTGTCATTAGGCTGCTGGACTGCATTTCAGAGGTCAACGAATGTGGTGGGCTGCTGTATGAGATTTAAAATCAAAGGGGATGAGTCCTGGGAAACATGTTTTTCTTTTACTCCAAGTTGTTTGATTATTTCAATTTATCTTGTTTTCTATTATTTTTGTGACCATATCATGTTTCAGGCCTTCTTTCTGGATGCTCTGCGTAAGTACCTCAACCTTTGTAGCTTATATACTTTAGACTATAGCATGGTTGTCACGTCGGTAAGTCGAGTCGAGTCGACCGGGGTGCCCGGCAAGTCGAGTCGTGACTAGTCGAGACTAGTCGTAGACTAGTCGACACTAGTCGACATAATATAAAATTAATATATATATTATACTTAATGTATATAATTTTTAATATATGCATACAGAAAAAAATTAAAAAAAAAGATATCCAAAATACTTAAATTTTCAGAATGTTATTTACTTTACTTTTACATTTACATTTACTTTACTTTAGCCCTTTACTTTACTTTTACTTTACAGTTTACATTTACTTTACCTTACATTTTCATTTACTACAACTGCACCAACTTTACTTTTACATTTTTCGAGGCCCATATACTAACACCACCCTCCCCTTCAACTGTTTCTTCTTCATTTCTAAAGTTGCTGCTTCTTCTTCCTTTTCTGCAACATATATACATACACCTGCTAAAAATATATACATACACGCTTACATACATACATAACCCATCATCTATCAAACATATAATACAGATATAATACAACCCATCATTCATTTTCTTCATATCTTGTCTTTTTAAAGCTGCCGGAAAAAAGACGGAGGGATTAGGCCACTTAAATAGAATCTGGGTTGGGTTTTTTGCACCAGTCGGGCTATTGGGTTGCCTAGTCGACCCAGTCGACAAGTCGATCACCAGTCGCCCGAAAGAGCAACAAAAACCAAGTCGAGCTCACCAGTCGACCATTACAAAACGACTTCTCGACTAGTCGCGACTAGTCGAGCGACGTGACAACAATGGACTATAGTAATTAAAGTACATTTTACCTCATGTAGGGTTAATGTTGCTGATGGTCACACTCTTAGGAAGCTTTTTAATGGTGTAGTTAAGTTGCAGGTACTTATATGGAACCTTCTCCATTTTAACTGAAAGTCACATGTCCTACCCCTACGTGCTAAAAATATGTTGCGTTAAGCTAGAAAGATAGTTTTAAGTTCAAACTTAAAATAAATGAAAATTTAAAAAATATACGTGTGTTTTTATATGTATCCGCATCTTACTTGATATAGGTTACTTTGTGCATTTGGACACGCAAGGTTTACGCTATATTTCTATGACAACTGCCTACATGTGTATTGAAGGTGTGCTTGCTCATGAATTAAGAACTTGAGAAAATGAAATCTGAAATTAAGCAAAACTCTTTTGTGGATCATTTGAGAGTCTATTTAGTTTGGAGGAAAAAGATTTCCTGCTTGTGGTGTAAATGCAGGTATGGTTGGATTATTTGATAATAGTGTACGACATAACTATTTTCTTGCAAACAAAACTGAAAATGATTCGAGAAGTATACCATACAACCACCAGCTCCTAAGTATGTTTATTGTTTACATTATTTACTGTTTGTTTTTTGGTTTTTGCACATTTCTTACATTCATTAATTCATTCTACTTCGACGGTTTCGTGTAATATGATTGCTTTCTTATTTTACAGCAAGACCAGCTTTTTACAAGTATGCTACCATCATGTTTTTCTTAAATGTGACGGCATCAGTAGCTTGTCTTTTGCTGGGTGGACATGGTGCTTCATTTGGAGCCTGGTAATAGGCCTGTCAACGGGTCGGATTCGGATCGGATTATGCTAAATCCATATCCAAATCCATTAAGAATTTTCGGGTTCGGATCGGATCGGATTATGGCCGGATATTTTTTAGTCCAATCCATACCCGATCCGTTCGGGTTTCGGATTTTCGGATCGGAGCTCCGACCCGCTTGATTAAAAGATGGGCTAACTTTAAAATAAATATTAATTTTAATTTATTTCAATTTTATAAATATTAATTTTAAACCCTAACCCCTAAACCCAACCCTAAAGGGTTTCGATATTTTGCAAAATATTACTTGATGATCCAACCGTACGGATGTCAACATCTATCATTTTAAATGTTAATGCCAATATTTTAGAAAAAAATAAATTTATTTGATTTAGTAATTTAACGGTCAACTATTATTTTGATTAGTACTTTGACTTGTATTCAAACTTTTAGATGTTAATCGAAAAGTCTATATATTTTTTATAATTTTTATATTATATATGACAAATAAAAAAATATAATATTTATTAAAAAATAAATATAGTATATTATATAATACATATAAATAATAAATATAAATAATAAATATAACATATTATATATATAATATAGTATAGATATGTAGAAATATTTTTTATTATATATTATACATAATAAATATATTATATATAATATATAAAAAATATTTAATATATAAATATATTCGGATCGGATCGTTAACGGATCGGATCATGCTAAATCCATACCCGCTCTTTATTGGATCGGATCCTTATCGGATCGGATCCTTATCGGATCGGATATTTTTTTGAAGGATCCATACCCGCTAATTTCGGGTTGGATCGGATCGGTTCGGATCGGATTCTTGATCCATTGACAGGCCTACCTGGTAATCTAGAAACTAGTAATGTTAGGCAAATTTTTTTTGTTTTTTTACAACTTGGTTTCATCTGATAAATTATTCATTTATCGTTTTTGACAGGTGGTTTGGTGTTACTACTGTTTGCTACCATGCCTTGTACCTCCCGCTGCTATATGTCACATTTCTGGCAGACTTCTTTGAGGTCAAAATTTTCAGGACCAAGCCAGATGCAAAGCTATGTGCATCATTTGGGACAAGACTCCTTGGATGTTTTGAATTGTGATGATCTTCGGATCTTTTTAGTTGATGTTGATGGTGGTATACTTGAATTAATAGTATGATAAGGTGGAAATGTTTATTGGTGTGATAAGGTGGATGTTTAAGTATGTAATGATGAATAGTTGGATTTTGTGAATGAATTGTTTGGTATGGTTTGATTTATATGTTGGTTTTTTTTTTTTGGTTTGTATGTATGTTTTGAAAGATGGGTATTAATTAAGGAACAAGGGAAACTAGAAAATTGAATTATACAATGTTCCTGGAACAATTCCTACCGATGTGTGCAAAAGCAGTCGGTAGGAAATGCCTTTTCCGATGTCACAATTTCCACGTCAGCAGCTGACATGGTTGATGACGTGTGCGGGGCCCGCCCACGTGTCATATGACATGGCATCTGACATGGTGCCACGTCAGCGTCCAAGTTGACGTGTGGGGTCCTGCCATGTGGCATGCCATGTCAGCATGTGGGACCCACGTTTGACCAGGCCAGCTTCATTTCCTACCAATGACATTTCCGACTTAAGTATTTCCTACCGCACGGGGACGGTCGGAAATGACCCATTTCCTACCGATTTTGGGCCTTTTCCTACCGATCTGTCGGTAGGAAATGCCCATTTTTCTTGTAGTGAAATAGTAAACGTTAGGGTTCCTTCGGCTTCAAGTGTATTAAAATAGGATGAAATTTTGAATAGCTTAAACCTCTCCTTCAGATCACTCCAACTACATGCCGTTAGAATATAAATATACTCCCTCTGTTCCGGTTGTTTCTTTATATGGGGGCTGGGCACGGAGACCAATGATAATGGATGTAATATTGTTAAAATAAATGAAGTAATTAGTGTAATAGTAATTTTATTGTTAAAATAAGTGAAGTAATGGGTGTATTAGTGTAAAGTGTTGAAAAAGTGAAGTGAAGTAGTGGATGTAATAATGTATTTTATTATTAAAATTTACTATTTTGAGTAATGTAAAGAATTGGTGGAACGTCCCAAAAAGGAAATTGTAAAAAAATGAATGGACAGAGAAGGAGTATATTTTTGCACTGATAAGATAGATAGTTAGTTGATACATTACTTAGCTTATCATTTTGATCATGTACTGTGCTTATTGTAACAACTTTCCATTCAGTTACGTGCATCACCTACTGTATATATACTCTTAGATTGCCTACTCTGTAACTACTTTTTGATCAATACAATTTACTCTTTCTTCTTCTTCAAGAATGTAGATTTACAAGCTTTGTGTGTATAGATTGAGACTGAGTTTACTAAACTTTAGATGGTATCAGAGCATTATCTTCCGCATTTCATCATCTCTCTTCGTCTTCATTTTCATTACTGGTAATCATTATGATCTTCATCATCTTTTTGATTATTTACTACCGGTAATCGCTTGTCTCTATCTATCATCTTGATCGTTACTTTAGATCGTTCGTTTGTGTATATCGATTGTTTGATTGTGTGTATATCACTTTGTTTCTGCATTTCTGTATATCGTTTCTTGACGAATCGTTGTTGATTGTTTCTATTTTTCCGATCATCTTCTTATTTTCTGATCGTCTTCTTGTTTTCTTGAATGAATCAACGATATTCATATGCTAATGCTGTTTTAAACAATTCCGGCATGAATACTCCTGTTAACACACGATCTACATCAAATCTAAACACTTCGTCACCTACACAAACACCTCCTGTTAATGCACAACAAACCTATACACAACAAATCGATAATAATTCTCATATGCTTTATCTTCACAACAATGATCAACCTGGAATGGTGTTTATCTCTAAGAAGTTACTAGGTTCTGAAAATTATGCGTCCTGGAAAAGATCTATGCAGATCGCTCTTTCTGCTAAGAATAAATTTGTTATCGTCAATGGAGATTTTGTTCCACCAGATGTTTCTTAACCTTTGTTTGTGCATTGGAAGCGTGTCAATGATATGGTTATCACCTGGATCTTGAATACTGTATCAGATGACATAAGTAATAGTATGAATTACTTGGAGAGTGCATTCACTGTTTGGAATGAACTCAGTGAGCGTTTTTCTGCAGTTAGTGGTCATAAGTACTATGAAATACAGAGAGATTTGTTTAGACTTGAGCAGGGCAATGATTCTATTGAGTTTTACTTTCATAAGTTGAAAGGATATTGGGATGAACTTAAAGCTTTGGAGCCTACAATTCAGTGTACTTGTAATGCTACTACAGAATGGGCGTCACAACTTGAGAAAACTAGACTGATTTAGTTCTTAATGGGACTACATCCCAGTTTTACTACAGCAAGAGGTCAATTGCTAATGATGTCTCCATGGCCTACAGTCAATCAAGCTTTCATGTTATTAAAACAGGAGGAAAGACAGAGACAAACTCAGAATTCTGTATCCTCACTAGTTGCTATGATGGTTAATATGAATAAAGGAACTTATTCTGCTTCTTACTTACCATATAGGTTCAGTGACAGAGCTTCTCATCAAGTGCAGGAATGTTCTCATTGTCACTTCAAAGGGCATACTAAAGAAAAGTGCTATAAGTTGATAGGTTATCCACCTGATCATTCACATCATCCAAACAATAGAGGCAAACGTCGTTTTCCCTCTTCAAACTTGAAACCTGTTGCTGCTAAGTCCAATGTTGTGCAAGCCAGTAACAATCAGAGTCCTACAGAGACCTCTAATGATGCTTCTCAAACTTTAACTTCTCAGATGGATGCCTTGCAGTCACAGCTGAACTCTCTCATGCAGTGTTTGAACAAAGGAAATGGTACTTCACAACCATCTGTTTCTCCTAATACAGGACAATTTAGCCTTGCTACACATCTAGCAGGTACATCTCTTTCATTCTTTTCATCTACACATATACCAACACATGCTTGGGTTCTTGACACAGGAGCTACAAATCACATGTGCTGTGATCTCACTATAATGCACAATATTATACATTTACCTACTCCTTTTAATGTACAATTTCCAAATGATAAAAGTGCTTCTGTTACTCACATGGGTTATGTCTTTTTACACCCTTTGTCAATGTCCATTCATGAAGTCCTTTATGTTTCTTCCTTTTCTTTCAATCTATTGTCAGTAAGCAAATTATCCACTCAACTTGGTTCCACAATTCTTTTTACCTTAAATGAATGTTATCTGCAGGACCAATGCCAGATGAAGGGATTGGTTCTTGGTAACATCAATGGAGGTCTTTATCAGCTCATCAACACTCCTATTTCTTCTTCTGTTCATGCTGCTGTTACTCATACTTTTGCAGACAAGTCTATCTGGCACAAACGTTTAGGCCACATCCCTACCAAGATTCTATCCAAGATTTTTGTAGATAATATTTCTAAACAATGTATTGTTGATACTGTTTCTACACCATGCATTGTTTGTCCTTTGGCTAAACAGTGTAGACTCCCTTTTCCTTTAAGTCAATCACAAGCTACATTTCCTTTTGAGCTTTTACATTGTGATGTTTGGGGACCGTACATGACTCCTACCTACAATGGTCGTAGATTTTTCTTAACCATCGTTGATGATTGTACTAGAGCTGTTTGGACAATTCTGTTGCCTACTAAACAGCATGTTACTCAAGTTCTAAAAGATTTCTTTGCCTTTGTTAATACTCAATTTCATACCACCATTAAATGTATTCGTACAGATAATGGTGGTGAGTTTATAAATGGTCATTTAAATATTTTTTTCTCATCTTGTGGTACCATTCATCAAACCACTTGTCCAAATACTCCCCAGCAAAATGGACGTGTTGAATGAAAACATCGAAATTTGCTGGAAATGTCTCGAGCTTTAATGTTTCAAGCTCATTTACCTTCTTATTTTTGGGGTGAATGTTTGCTTACTTCTACTTATCTTATAAATCGTATTCCTACAACTGTTCTTGGATACATTTTCCCATATGAAAAACTTTTTAACAAAGTTCCATCATATGCTCACCTAAAGGTTTTTGGTTGCTCAGCACATATGTCTATACATAATTCTGATAAATTTTTACCTCGAGCTATAAGCACTATGTTTCTTGGATATTCATCCACTCAGAAGGGTTATAAACTTTTTGATCCTGTTACAAAGCAATTTCATGTTTCAAGGCATGTTACTTTTGATGAAGGAATTTTTCCTTTTGCTAATTTTTCTGAGCATTCTGCTCCTCTTTTTACACCTCCTAACAGTATTTCTTATGATACTGTATCAACCCCTCTTGATAATATTGATAGTATTGTCAATTTTGACACTGTTAATAGTACACTGCACAGTTTTTTTGATAATACTTTTGGCCATCTCTCTAATGACACCAATTCTAGTACCAGTACTTCTAATGATCATCCTCCTCCATCTACAACTGATACTACATCTATATCATCTTCATCTCCTTCACCTATAGTTAATATTCAGCCTCAACGAGTTTCCTTGAGAGCAAAGACTACACCTGTTTGGATGAAAGATTTTGTTACCACTGGTTCAGTAAAAGCCAACTCTCTTTTACTTGACTGCCCCATTGATTCCAAATATAGTTTTAATCACTATTCTCCACCTAGCAATGTCTATGCATGTGCTGTTAGTCCTCAAACAACTATTAGTGAACCATACACTTATAACCAAGCTGTCAAGGATGAGAGATGGATTGAAGCCATGAACAGAGAATTGCAGGCCCTGGAAACAAACAATACTTGGACAATTATGCCACTTCCTTCTAATAAAAAGGTTGTAGATTGTAAATGGGTTTACAGAGTAAAGTACTTACCAGATGGTTCTATTGACAAATTCAAAGCTCGTCTTGTTGCTAAAAGTTTTACCCAGGTTGCAGGTCAAGATTATCACAATACTTTCTCTCCTGTAGCAAAAATGGCTACAGTTCGTACAATTCTAGCTTTGGCTGCAGCAAAACGATGGGATAATCACCAGCTAGACGTGAACAATGCCTTTCTTCACGGTGACTTACCTGAGGAAGTATACATGAGAATTCCACCTGGCCATCCTTTGCATGGTATAGATTATGTTTGCAAATTAAACAAGTCAATTTACGGATTAAAATAAGCTTCACGACTTTGGTTTGAAAAACTAGCTTCTGTCTTACTTGATCTTGGATTTACTCAAACTGTGGCAGATTATTCTTTGTTTGTTTACAAATCTGGTGACATTTTTGTCACAGCTCTTGTCTATGTAGACGATATCCTTCTCACTGGTACAAGTAATGATTTTATTGCTCATGTTAAGGATGTTTTGCACACAGCCTTTACTATTAAAGATTTAGGCTTGGCAAAATACTACCTTGGTCTTGAAATTCACAGGACTGATGATGGCTTATTTCTACACCAACACAAGTTTGTGCATGATTTACTTCTTGAAGCAGGATTAGAAGACTCCAAACCTTTGTCACTTCCTATTGATGTTAATGTTAAATTAACACCTATAGATGGGGAACTTCTGGATGACCCTTCCATTTATCGTAAATTTGTTGGAAAATTGCTCTATCTGACAGTATCTCGACCAGATATCACTTATGTTGTACATCACCTCAGTCAGTTTTTACAATCTCCACGTGCTCCTCATATGCTAGCAGTTCAACGTGTCTTACAATATCTGAAATCAACTCCTTTTCAAGGTCTGTTTTATTCAGCTAATTCTAGTCTCCAACTTGAGGCATTTTGTGACAGTGATTGGGGTTCTACAATGGATTCTTCTGGCATGCTTAAGAGTATCACTGGTATATGTCTAATGCTTGGACCTTCTTTAGTTGTTTGGCACTCTACAAAGCAAAAGGTAATTTCACGATCAACAGTTGAAGCAGAGCTACGTGCTATAGCAGACACTGCTTGTGGAATTTCCTGGTTTAATTTTCTACTTTCTGAGCTAAACATACCTCAATCTGTACCAGTGACAGTACATAGTGATAATCAAGCTGCCCTTGATATTGCTGCAGACCCTGTTTTTCATCCCAAAACGAAACACTTTGCTCTAGATTGTCATTTTGTTCGAGAGCAGGTTCAGTCAAAGCTCATTCAACCACAATACTTGCCTAGCTCACATCAATTGGCAAACATTTTCACTAAGGGACTTGGACGTCATGCTCACTGGCAGCTACTTTCCAGATTGAATGTCACTCAACCACATTCAATCTGAAGGGGGACTTTTGCACTGATCAGATAGATAGTTAGTTGATACATTACTTAGCTTATCATTTTGATCATGTACTGTGCTTATTGTAACAACTTTCCATTCAGTTACGTGCATCACCTCCTGTATATATACTCTTAGATTGCCTACTCTGTAACTACTTTTTGATCAATACAATTTACTCTTTCTTCTTCTTCAAGAATGTAGATTTACAAGCTTTGTGTGTATAGATTGAGACTGAGTTTACTAAACTTTAGATATATAACTTCATGTAACACCTTAAAAATTTAGAAGAGTTTGCTACTTAACATGACATATGTGACACAGGTTCCCGAGGCTACTCAACACATACACCTATGTATACAAATTTAAAGCCACAAATATATACTACCAAGGTTTTTATTATCAAGAAGGTATGTGACAAGTTGGCATATTATAAAGAGCCAGATACAAGTAAAATTGCCTCTGCTGATCTAAAGGTTGAACTCATATCTATGCTAATACCTGTAGAGTGAGTTCTCATTGATATGAGCTACCTGGTCCACAAACCGGAAGATCCTTTTCAAAGTTGGGCATGGCCCTGAGAATCGGATTGCTTTCGAAGAAGTTAACTGGCTTTAAATCGAAGCTTGATGACACAGTTGGCATTACCGGAAAATCTTCTTGGCATGGTATGTGATGGAATCCAAGTGTGTACCACAGAACGACATCTTTGTTCTCAATTGAACGATTCCTGTTAAAAATTTAAAAAAATTACTACTATATTATTTAGACCACATTCTCACTTAATATACTATATGAAAACAGCTGCAGTGCTGCACTACAACATGAGCAGTAGAAGTAAAAGAGACGCATTCATATACCTAGCAGACCACACAGCAAGACCATCATCTCCCTTACTTTGATAGACTAAGAGTCCACCAGCCCACTGCTCAGACTGATTGTATTGTGTGACCCATATCTGTCGCATAAATATTTGTTAAATTTTGTAGTATGTCAAATCCGAAAAAAAAAAATACTGATAAGTTTAGCTGTATTGTCTCTAGCACTGTAATACTAATACCCCCTCTTTTCTTTAGTAACAAGCTGTTGAACTTTTGAGTCTCAGTAGCGACATAGAATTTAAATTTCTAAAATACTAGAACTGACCATTCAAAGGAAAAAAAACAGTTACCTGATTGTTAGTAAAAGCTGCCCTCAGTTGTGGGGGATCATCAAGATCAAGCAAGCTAGCAGCATTGCCACCAGGAACAATTTTGTACCCTGAGGGATTTCCCAATCTAGACCGCTTCGAAGGATTTATTACATGAAATTCAGATGGATCATAGAGCTTAAGCTTAATCTGTGCTTCGTCCTCTGTTTTCGCGATTATCCTATTAGTCTTCAAAATACTTTTCCTAGGAGATTTTCCGGCCAAAGTTTCCTCTTTAACTAGATTAACCTTGGCAAATGAATTATTAGTGCCATCGATATCCATGTCGAGGTGAAATGTAATGAAGTGATCATGCACTACACCAATCGCATTTTCAGACACCAACGGACCATTTAATTCATTGTTTTCGTACACTTGATCCACATTGGCATGTTTAGTTCCCTTCACCATTAGCATTCCCGATAGCCCTACCTGTTTTTTAAGCATTAATACAAGTCCTCTTTTTAACTACCAAGAGGACAAAATTTACGAGGACAAAATCAAGCGGAGCTGCATTACCTTAACGCGAATCAAACCGTCTGTTTGAAATTCCCAGTCAAAAATGTAGTCGTAGTTTCCTACAGATGCTATCATGCGAGCAACTAGAGTCACTTTAGGCCTAGATTCTCTGTTCTGTAATTTAATGAAAATAAATTCAAGATTGCAGATGCGAAATGTAATAATAAATGTACACATATTTTGCACAGTAGTGTCTCGTACGTTAGTCGCACAATGCTTATGAAAATTTAAAGATTTTATTGTAAGATCAAATGTTTTAGCACATAAAATTTTGATTTTCTAACATACCTGGAAACCATTTACAGGAAGTTCAGAATGTCTCCATCCAATGTCACCCGCATAACGCTCAAAAATGCAAATCATGTTGGGCTGAATAAATGGGCTTCCATCGGCAGCAACAAAAAGCCCGTCCATATAATTTGCATTCCTTGGACAATCATTTAGTGGCACAAGTGGCATAGCTGTTGCTCCCAGCCCAAACTCACCTGCATCCATATATGTTTTAAAGTACCAACCCTCATCTGTGTCCATGTATGGCACAAACAATTCTGAAGCAAAGCCTTTATACATTACGCTCCTCAATTCACCAGTCTCCGAGTCTCGAACCTTGGCTTGTGAAATTATCAATCCAGCCCGTTGATCGGCCTTCAGATGGAAAACCCAATTAGCCCATGTAATAGTATGTCCATCTTGGATAGTAAAACTAGGACCATTGGGCTGCTCTAGAGAAATCGGATTGATAGGCTTCATATTCATGGGCCTATCTTGGGACACATACCGATAATCCGTACCCTCTCCTTTAGGAATCGGTATGCCACGATTAATATCGGTTATTTTCAGAACTTCTTTCTTGTCCAAGTCCACTATCACAATGATACCTTCAATGGGCCTCATGTAAAAGTTGGGCGTGCCTGCACTCGAATAACATTCGACCTTAGTAATCCTTCTTCCTTCCTCACCAGGCCCAAACCAACCCGGGGAAGGCGTGATACAAGACAAGTCGGACATCTTAACGCCTCGGGCAGCAATGGACTTTTTAAAATCCTCATTACCATAAGTAGTTACAAGTGCTTGCCCAAGATCATCAAGGGTCACAACAGGATAGCCCGAATATGGGTCCATGGTATGGCTTGTAACAAGGCCCAAGCTCAAGTCCACAATGACAACATGAGTATGGCCATTCAACACTGTAATAACAGATGCTTTTCTAACAGGAAGTGAGTCACCTTTTTTCCGGGCTAACACTTGAGCTTTTTCAGGCTCATCAAGACACAAAGAATGGATTGCTGGAAAAGAATCTAAAAAAGGCTCATATTTTGCCAATATGGCTTTTACCTGGTTGATTTCTTGGACAGTGAGTGGGTCAAGTGGATGCACTGGGGTGGCATCAATCAGCTTATTCAAGTTCGAGTTTGAGTTCGACTCTGAAGCGTGCGAGCTAGAGCCTACGTGCTTGCGGCTCGAAAAGGTGCACCCAAGTGTGTTGGATCCAGTGCAGTCAAAGTAGCCTGGTTTACTCAAAGTATACCATGTAACAACGGATATGAAAAACATGAAGAGGATGAAAGAGAAACGATTTAAGGAACAGATCTCCATAACTTTTCAAAGTCTTCTCTGCCCACTAATTAGCTCTTAATTCTCCACATAAATATATTATATTTTATTATTGTTGTATCTCTATGGAGAGGTATGTTCGTGGGTCTCTTTCGCCGATCCAAAAACTGGTTTTTTATTACTTTCCATCCCGTGGATTAAATACTGTGATTATAAAAAATATAAAGTAATGTAAAAAGAGAAGAAAGTGGATAAATTAGCTGGATTCTAGAAAAATAGTGTATATAAATACTTATTTTTATATTTTAAAATTTTACTATTTATAATTTTTAAAATAATTAAATGGAATATGTTAGGTCCGGAATAACGTAGAAGGGGGGTTGAATTTAAAAATATTTCGATTTTCGAGATGTAAAAAAATGAGGTCAACAACTGAATCGAAATAAAACAATTGGTTCGGGAAAATATCTTTGAACTGATAAAAACCCAAGGGGTGTTACAACTTCTAATCCAACGGATTAGCTTCAAAAACTCGAACACTCCTAAGGATAGTTTAGGCACGAGGACCTTCTATCCGACACTTCCTGAAAGCGGGCTAAGCCGGCTTTCCTACTAGATGGACTGTCTAGCAGCTTACACAGAGAAGATATTTAAGAGAGAGAGAAAGTTGTGTGTTGAGGTGTGTTTTGAAATGAAATACAGCAGGCCTATTTATAGGTTTTAGAAAGTCACTATGCAGTTAATATATTACGTTATCATCTGCAGACGACTTTTCAATTTCAACACTTCTGCATTTTCAAATTCAAAGTCTTTACTTTGATTTTTTAATACATGTGGGCCCCACATGTTTCTTACTTTATGAATAGTACTTTTGGGTACTATTCATGAATAGTAACTCCGGGTACTATTCACCCGGTGTGAATAGTGATTTCGGTGAATAGTAATTCCGGTTACTATTCACGTGAATAGTGATTTCGATTACTATTCATGTGAATAGTGATTTTGGTTACTATTCATTTTCCTCTTTATTTTTGACATCCTTAAATATTAAGCTTCTGAAATGGAGGATATCAACACTGCTCTCAATCATACCTTTTTAACAGTTTTTCTGAGTTAGATACTTCGATTCCTTTGTGAAGATGTTGACGCCTAGTGCAACTGGTCTGGTTCACAGACGACTAACATTCACTCGTGGTCTTCGTATCATGTCTTTAAGAATACTGTAATCTTTTGGCCTTTCAACTGAATCATCTGTACATCTTATTCTGTTACTGAGGCTTGATCATGTTAATGAACTTCTTTCAGCGACTTGATCCTTGTTGATGCCTGTTCTTCAACTTTCACGATCCCTGTTTAGAGTTAATATTATTTATCTTTTATCCTAGTTGAGTTATATATTTCCTCTATTACATATTACATTACATTATGCTTTACAATCTCCCCCTATTTGATTGTTAGGGTTTGACAAGCAAATACCTAGAGGATAACTCAACTGATACAAATAAAATACAAAGATAAATAATATTAAAGTGCATTCTGGATCATATATATACATTTTCCAGATTTCTAAAATTTAATCAAGTGCAAGACAATTGTTCCTCTAGACTGAACATATCTTCAAGTTTGCCTTGCTTTCTTTCCACATAGCACTATTACTTCCATTAGCTTTTCTTTTCCCAAAATAAAGTTAATTCCGTGTCAACAACCTTTTCCGTGTCAACAACCTTTTCCTTGCCCTTATGCCTAGTAGATTTTTCTTGATCATCCACCTTCTCCCCCTCAGTTGGGTTATCCTCCAGAGTAGTAGGATGTGGAGTTGGTAAATTAGACGAAGCTGTCTTCCCAAAGGAATGAATTGCATGACTAAACTGGGCTGCCATGGAACTTAATTGAACCTGGAATGCATCATGTTGAATAAGTTGCAAATTTTTTATTTCTGCAATGGACTTATAGATATTTTGCAACTCTTTCTCCGTTGTTTGGACCCGTGTAAGGAGTCTGCTATATTCCTTTCTGGTTACAGGTGCATGTGGTTGAGTAGGTTGCTCACTCGTATGTTCTGCAGGTGTTTCACTCAACACTCTATATTCACTCGGTTTAGTGGTTCGGGTTACACTTACATGTTCTGTTGGTGTTTCCCTCAACTTTCCTCTAGAGCTTCCACCGATATGTGTACCTGCAAATGAAATCATCCTAGCCCCTTTTTCAGAGGTCACAGATGGTGCAATGAAAGTTCGTGAGCTTCCGTCCTCTCGTGAAGCGAGTTGCCAACCACTGGTAAAGAGTGGTAAATCTTGAAAGAGATCCAGAGATTTTATCTCTGGGAGGTTAAACTTGAATCGATTAAATGGCACAAAACCCAAGTTTCCCTCGTACGTCTGTGAAGACACTTGGTTCATAAAAGAACCACCCACCAATGGATCATTCCGTAAAGTGGAAGATTCACCAGCAGTTATTGAGGTAGGTAATTCCACCTCGGATGCCTGTGAAGGCATTTGATCTTTTGAAAGATCATCAACCACTCGTATGTTCCGTGAAATGGAACTCAAGATAGTTGCTCCCGTCAATTCAATCTCATTTACATTTGCACTCATTGGATAAGAAAGAATTGTTTCACTAACAGTTGCAGTTACCTCAGGTTCATTTGGTTTACTTCTTTTAGAATGAAGTAGAGCTGTTGATGTTACTAACTCCTTATGTGGTGCTGCTGAGGCACTATCTCCCTCAATAATGTGGATGACTGGTCGTTTAAGTGACAATTGAGGTGTAGGAGTTTGTTGTGTTTGTGTTTGCATTTGCATTTGTAGAATAGGCTCTTCGACCTGTGTTAGAGTCGGTGGGATTTCCTGCTCTTGGTCGGGTAAGATGGCCACTGGGGGCTGTAGAAACTGTATTTCCTGTGACACAATAGGGAATACAGAGGTTGGAATAGCAGGGATTGAAATATTACCTTGTCGTATACCTGCTCTCACTGGTCGTGGTAACAACGGAAGTGGGACAGTCTTTAGATATTCAGTTAGGACTGTAGGCACATCCGTATATTTCTTTTTGCTTATGTAATTAATTACATTCGTCTTCATAGAAGAACATTCCACCTTTTGACCATTTTCCAAGCGTACCCTGTCTTCATCATTCAAAAAATCATTCAATATTAACTGTAGAAACCTTGGATATAGACATTTGACATTTTGAGTCTGAACATCTCTTGTTCCCAAGCGTTTCATTTTTAAAATGATTTGACCAAGCACTATTTTTCCAAAATTAATCCTCAAATTATTGGCGATCGCATACCCTATTATTTGAATAAATTCAGGTATTCGATCTTGATTTGTTCTATTTGAGGAAAAAACATGGTTAAGAGTGTGAAAGAAGAAATTCCAATACTGGGTTAGAAACGTTCTAGATAGATTACCAGTATTGAAATTGCCATCTTGGTACCTTATAAAACGAAAGAACATTTCAATCTGTTCAGGTGTAGGATCAGAAATGAGATTTTCCATAGGAAAATGAAGAATTCGATTAACATCTCGTTCAGTGACCCTAATCGACCTACCAAATAGTCGATATGTGAATGCACACCCGTCCTGTCCAGAAGTGTTAACCGCACTGCAATATAGTTCACACAATGCATCATGGTTAAGTTGCACCTGTGTAACTAAAGCATAGCGGATTAATGAATGTTCATTCAGAAATTGTGTCCAAGCCCGAAATTGCTCATCCTGAATGGTTTCGATTTGCTGAATGGAAACAGGATTAACTTTAGCAATTAAAAAGTTTCCCTGCAATGCCATTTTCAAAACTTTGAGGAAACTCAAAAACAAGGGTTAGTACGTATAACAAGAATATGAAATCCGCCCTAAAACCACCAGCTAGATTGTGAGATCTTTCCGATCAAAGCTCGAAATATTCAGCAATTGTGTGTATATGCTCTGTATATCTGAAAAATGATGATGTTAAACAAAAACAAAAACTCATCATTTATAATGTTTCAAGGATTAGAGGGTTAGGTGTGATAGTGACAGGTTATGTTTAAAGTCTAACACCGTTCAGTAATTTCTCACCTAACTGCCTAATTAGCCGAAAAAAACATCTTATCACCGAAACCTGTTGGCCGAAAAAACATCTTATCGCCGAAACCTATCAGTCTATACACATACACATATAATACTTCTAATTATTATGGATTTAAAAATAATCACACAGTAAATCAAGAATTAATCCACAATAATCAGATAAACTCACAATTAAATAGACATAAAATTAACAAAATATCATTAATTGATATATGTCAATAAAATATTTATTTAATTATGCTACAATTAACTCAATTATTTACTAACTAATTACCATAAAATATAGCATTTATAAGCGTGGTAATTAATATAGAGATACCTAAAAAAAATGATGACTGGATGCAAAGTAAATTCACAAGTCCTAAAAAATATGGACATTTAAAATACTGTGAATTTATAACAAATTGCAGTTATTGATTATCCAAAATTAATTAGACAGATTTAACATCCCAAGTTCACCAACTAACCTGGAGAAAGTGGATTCATCCAGTGGTTTAGTAAAGATGTCTGCAATTTGTTGATCTGTGGGAACAAAATATAATACCACAGTTCCGTTCATGACATGCTCTCGTAAGAAATGATACCTGATATCAATATGCTTAGTCCTGGTGTGTTGAACTGGATTGTTGGCAATGGTAATGGCACTCGTGTTGTCGCATAGAATTGGAATTTTGTCAAACATGAGTCCATAGTCCTGAAGTTGATTCCTCATCCACAAGATCTGAGCACAACAACTACCTGCCGCAATGTATTCTGCTTCGGCTGTCGAGGTAGATACTGAGTGTTGCTTCTTGCTGTACCAAGATACCAACCTTCTTCCTAGAAACTGACAGCTTCCAGAAGTACTTTTCCGATCAATCTTACAACCTGCGAAGTCAGAATCTGTATAGCCAATTAGGTCAAAACCCGTTCCTTTAGGGTACCAAATCCCAAGATTGGGGGTTCCCTTAAGGTATCTGAAAATACGTTTAACAGCTATAAGATGTGACTCTTTAGGGTTAGCCTGGAATCTAGCACATAGACAAGTTGCGAACATAATATCTGGTCTACTAGCAGTTAAGTACAAGAGAGAGCCGATCATACCTCGATACTTCGTGATGTCAACTAACTTACCAGATTTGTCTTCATCAAGCTTGACTGCAGTTGGCATCGGGGTCTTGGCAGTAGCTGCTTCTTCCATCCCATACTTCTTCAGAAGATCCTTTATGTATTTTGATTGGCAGATGAAAATACCATCAGGCTTTTGAACAACTTGAAGTCCAAGGAAGAAGGACAACTCACCCATCATGCTCATCTCGTACCTACTCTGCATTAGCTTAGCAAATCTCTTGCATAACAAGTCATTAGTAGAACCAAAAATTATATCATCCACATATACTTGCACCAGAATTATATCATTTTTATGCTTTTTATGAAAGAGAGTTTTGTCGATGATACCTCTTGTAAAACCATTTTCAAGTAAGAACTTGGAGAGAGTATAATACCATGTTCGAGGGGCTTGCTTGAGACCATAGACAGCTTTGAAGAGAAAGTACACAAAACCTTCAAATTCCTTATCTTCGAACCCAGGGGGTTGTTCAACATAGACTTCTTCCTCTAGATCTCCGTTCAAAAATGCACTCTTCACATCCATCTGAAAAACCTTAAAGTTGGAGTGTGCAGCAAATGCTAAGAACATCCTGATTGCTTCAAGCCTTGCAACTGGAGCATAGGTTTCATCATAATCAATTCCCTCTTCTTGAGAGTAACCCTTTGCTACCAATCGAGCCTTGTTCCTCGTAACAATACCATTTTCATCCAGTTTATTCCTAAACACCCATCTAGTGCCAATTACAGATTTATCTTTTGGTCTTGGCACCAGCTTCCATACTTTCTGCCTTTCGAACTGATTGAGTTCTTCCTGCATTACAGTTACCCAATCTGGATCATCAAGAGCTTCATCAACCTTTTTAGGTTCAATTTGAGATAAAAATCCTGCGAAATTGCATTCATTCTGTGTTGCTCTTCTAGTCTGTACACCCGTGTCCGGTTCACCAATAATCTGTTCAAAGGGATGCGCTCTACTCCATACCCTTTGTCTCGGCAGATTTGATCTTGATGATTCCCCAAGTTCATAATTGTGTTGAGTGTGATGACTAGTAGATCCAAAATCATTGTTTGCTCCTCCTGAGCTATTGCTTTCAGAGTTTGAAGAATCATTAGCAGCAGATGTTTCTTCACTTGATTGGGGGTCATCGTTCACTTGCTCCCCCTCAACATGTGCTGCTGTCTGATCTACTGGTATAGATTGAACAATAGAGTCTGAAAGAGTATCAGAATTTTGTAGATCAGCATTTATTTCTTCATTCTCAAATCTCAGCTGGTCATGTTCATCAAAGTCTTCAAGTCCTGTTATCTTCTTATCATCAAAAGACACATGGATAGATTCCATGACCACTTTTGTTCTCAGATTGTAGACTCTGAATGCTTTTGTGGATAGTGGGTATCCAACAAAGATTCCTTCATCAGCTTTTAAATCAAATTTGGAAAGCTGTTCTGGATGAGTCTTAAGAACAAAACATTTACATCCAAACACATGAAAGTACTTCAGGTTCGGCTTCTTATTTTTCACCATCTCATATGGTGTTTTACCATGCTTGTTTATGAGTGTAGCATTCTGTGTGAAACAAGCAGCTTGCACAGCTTCAGCCCAGAAGTAAGTTGGCAGCTTTGCTTCATCAAGCATGGTTCTTGCAGCTTCTATGAGAGTCCTGTTCTTTCTCTCTACTACTCCATTTTGTTGTGGAGTTCCAGGTGCAGAGAATTCTTGCTTTATTCCATTTTCTTTACAAAACTCTTCCATGACTGCATTCTTGAACTCAGTGCCATTATCACTCCTTATGATTTTCACTGTATGCTTAGATCCTTTGTCCAGTTGTCTGACATGCTCTGTTAAGATTGATGCAGTTTCTTCTTTCTTGTGCATGAAATATACCCATGTATATCTCGTGTATTCATCAACAATAACCAAAGCATATCTTTTTTTTCCAATAGACATTATATTTACTGGACCAAATAAATCAACATGCAATAAGTGATATGGCTCAAGAATTGAGGATTCAGTCTTACTTTTGAATGAAGTTTTCCTTTGTTTTGCCTTTTGACATGAGTCACATAGGCCATCTGGAGTAAAAACTGATTTGGGCAATCCTCTCACAAGATCTTTCTTCACTAGCTCATTAATGCTGTTGAAATTCAGATGAGAAAGTCTCTTGTGCCAATCCCAGCTTTCTTCAATTGATGCTCTACTCAGTAGACAGATTGCAGAGCCATCAGAGTTTGTTGAAAGCTTGGCTTCATAAATGTTACCATGCCTGTATCCCTTCAGAACAACTTTTCCTGTAGATTTGCTTACAACTTCACCGTGTTCTTCAAGGAAATCCACATGATAACCTCTGTCACAGATTTGACTCACACTTAGTAGATTATGTTTGAGTCCTGAGACTAGAGCTACAAATTCAATGATGACATTCCCAAGTTTGATATTGCCATATCCCAGAGTCCTTCCTATGTTGCCATCTCCATAAAAAACACTTGGGCCAGCCTTCTCCACAAATTCTGATAGCAGGGCTTTATTTCCAGTCATGTGTCCTGAGCATCCACTGTCCAGAATAAGGATATTTTTCCTGTTACCCTGCAATCACAAAAACCACTAATGATTAGTTTTAAGGACCCAGACTTGCTTGGATCCTTTGGTCTTATTAAGTTTGTTAGCTTTTGCAGCAGAAGTCTTATCAGAGTTTGTGCTAACATTCTTTTTATCAGAATTTATACATGTAGAATCAATCTTGAATTTATTCAAAGAGGGTTTAAGTTCATAATAATCATAATACAACTTATGATACTCTTTGCATGTATAAATAGAATGCCAAATACTATCACAGTGAAAACAAGGATTCTGTGGCTTAAACCTAACTGAACCACTCTTAACTCCTGACTTAGGAGGTGTAGAGTTTATATTTTTATTCTTCCTGCAAAAAGCAGCAAGATGGTTAGGACTTCCACAGTTATAACATTTCTTCCTAGGAGCATTGGGAATAGGCATATAGTTATTGCTTTTACTGATGCCTACCTTTCCATTTCTGTTTTTCCTAGGTTCTTTTACCTTGTTTATTCTTTTTAACTCCTTCAGCTTGTGTTTAAGCTGTTTCTGAGACATTGAACTAATATCTACTGATTTGGCTTTATCCTGTTTTGGTTTGTCAGATTTTGGTACAAACCTCACATGATTAATTTTGGGTTTTGTAGCCTTTTTAGTAAATACAGGTTTAGAGGTCTCAGCTTCTAGGTTGACAGTTTTCTTTTTATCAGTGTAACCTAGACCTTCTTTCCAACAATCATTGTCTATGATATCCTGAGTTTTCTTACCAGAGTTAGTCCAAATTTTAAGAATGTTTCTTTCTTTAGCAAGTTCAGATTCAAGATAAGCATGCTTTTTCAATAATTCATTTTTAACAAAAATAGCATCATCTCTCTCTTTCTGAATTTCTAACATCTGGACTAATTCTGATTCTAGATAATCATTTCTCTTTCTAAGGTCTAGACTTTCAGATTTTATTCTTTCATTTTCTAAAGTCTGATCTCTATAGCTAACATGCAAGTTTTTAAGAAAGAGTCTTAACTCAGATATATCAGTAGTATCAAAAGCTAGAATAGAGTGAGGTACCTTGGTCTCAGTAGCTTTAGAGATACTATCAACATTTGCCATCAAGGCGTAGTTCACCTCATCTTCAGAGTCTGAAGTGTCAGCCCAGTCCTTCTTCTTTGTGATGTAAGCTTGACTTTTATCAGCTTTGGCTCTCTTGCACTCAGGTGCAAAATGTCCTTTCTCACCACAATTATAGCATGTGATCTTGGACTTGTCGACTTTCCCAGACCTGCTTTCCTTTCCCTCAGTTTTTCTGAAATTCTTCTTGTCAAAATTTGAATCTCTTCGTGTGAACTTCTTTCCCTTCCTGAAGTTCTTGTAAGCCATCTTCTTGAAGCCTTTCACCATTAGGGCTGCAAGTTGTATCATCTCAGCATCACTACCATCATCATCAGAGTCTGTGAGATTGTCAGAGTTTGAGTCATCATCAGAATTTGATGACTCAGTATCAAACTTTGTAATAAGAGCCTTTCCTTTGGATTGACTCTTTTTCACAGCAATTTCTTTAGAAGCTTTCTCCTCAGCTTTAAGAGCAATTGACTTGGTCTTGCTTCCATGCCTCTTGCTTCTTTGTTCCATCTCAAGCTCATGAGTCTTAAGCATTCCATAGATTTCATCAAAGGACATGTCTTCTAGATCATGATTGTCTCTGATGGTAGTGGCCTTTAAGTCCCATTTCTCAGGAAGAGCCAACAAGAATTTCAGATTGGAGTCTTCAAGATTATACTCCTTATCTACCATTGATAGATCATTCAACAATTTCAGGAATTTGTCACATATGTCTGTTAATGTCTCATCAGCATTTGAGTCAAAGTGCTCGTACTCCTGTGTGAGTATTGTTCTCCTGTTCTTTTTGATGGCTTTGGTTCCTTGACATCTGACTTCCAAAGCATCCCAAATCTCCTTAGCAGTTTTGCATCCAATGACCCTGTTAGACATAACATTGTCAAGGGCGTTATGTAATAAATACCTTACTTTAGCATCTTTGCTAATAGAGGAGATATCTTCAGGAGTGTAGTCTTTTTTCTCTTTTGGAATCATTTTCTGTTCTTCTCCAGCAACTGCAACAGACAATTTTGTAGGCTTATGTGGACCATCATGGATTCTGTCTAAGTACTCTGGATCTGTAGCCTCCAGAAACATTTCCATCTTCACATTCCATATGGGATATTCTGATGCCCTGAGTATTGGAACTCTAATTGATTCATATCTTCTTGTTGTTGGAGTTTGTGTTTTCTCTGTCATGATTGTATGGCTTTTTGTATAGTAACAGAGTGGCTCAAAATGAACAGTACGGTATTTATGAACAGTACCGTATCTGTGAATAGTACCGTATATGTAAATAGTACCGTATCTGTGAATAGTACCGTATTTGTGAATAGTGCCGTATATGTGAATAGTACCGTATCTGTGAACAGTACCGTATCTGTGAACAGTGACGTACAACACCAGATCTGATCTGTATATCGATCAACCTTCTCTGATACCAATTGTTAGGTCTGGAATAACGTAGAAGGGGGGTTGAATACGTTATTTAAAAATATTTCGATTTTCGAGATGTAAAAAAATGAGGTCAACAACTGAATCGAAATAAAACAATTGGTTCGGGAAAATATCTTTGAACTGATAAAAACCCAAGGGGTGTTACAACTTCTAATCCAACGGATTAGCTTCAAAAACTCGAACACTCCTAAGGATAGTTTAGGCACGAGGACCTTCTATCCGACACTTCCTGAAAGCGGGCTAAGCCGGCTTTCCTACTAGATGGACTGTCTAGCAGCTTACACAGAGAAGATATTTAAGAGAGAGAGAAAGTTGTGTGTTGAGGTGTGTTTTGAAATGAAATACAGCAGGTCTATTTATAGGTTTTAGAAAGTCACTATGCAGTTAATATACGTAACTGATTACGTTATCATCTGCAGACGACTTTTCAATTTCAACACTTCTGCATTTTCAAATTCAAAGTCTTTACTTTGATTTTTTAATACATGTGGGCCCCACATGTTTCTTACTTTATGAATAGTACTTTTGGGTACTATTCATGAATAGTAACTCCGGGTGATTGATTTGATTTTGGTTCGAATAATATGGTTTTGGATTGGTTCTTCATCCAAATCCATTTAAAAACCATATTTCTGTAAATTTGATTTTGGATTTGGTTTGGATTCTATCGATTTGGATTGAAATGTGGGTTAACCACTTTTTTAAATGAATTTTTTTTTAAATTTTTTCCATACAGGAAATATGAAATTAATTCAAAAAATACTAGTATGTAAATAATATAAGAAAGTTATTATAATTCAAAAAATAAATAACCCTAAACGTTATTAAAATATTTTAAAGTATGTGCAAAAATATAAACACTATATATACATATATGGAAATTATACTTAAATTAATAAATAATTACACATTATAAATTTAATCCTATAAAATACAAAAAACAGCAAAATGTGCATGTACTGATATCCATACTAAAGACCAATTTATGACGTATGAATTCGTCAAAGCCCACGGAATAGCCATTTTGTACTATAGTTATTGGCTTGCCGTTGGTGTGTGTACTCTATTCACTTTCTTGTATATAAAGGGCGGTGAAGGCACGCAATATGTTAATTCGATAATTGAGAATTTATTGGAATAATTAATTAGATTATTAATAGAAATTAGCAGTGAATGCATGTAATAAGTTAATTGGATAATTGGGAATTAATTGTAATAATTAATTGGATTATTAATTGAAATTAATTTAAAATTATTTTTAATATATGAAATATAAATTTTACATAAATATTTTATAAAATTTAAATTAATATATTTTAAAAAAATTTGATCGAACTTGATCGTTTCTGATCAAATTTTTCGTTTATTGATCAAATTATTCATTTTTTATAGAAATATGTTTTTATTCTAATTTTACTAAAAATGTATTTGAGAAGACACCAAATAATAATTAATTAATATTAATCACCATCATTTAGAATACGGATAAGGGATTAGCTCCCCACAAAGCACAGGAAAAGGGTACATCACTCCAAGATCCATACCCACTTTTGACTAACGATGTAAAATTTTAGCAATAAAAGCACTTAGGATACTTAGTGGGTTACTTCTATAATCGGTTAAATATCAAATTGTCCACTAAATAATTTGAAATATCTCAAATTACATACTGATAAATTCGGGGTCTCATTTAAAACATTTTTAAAGATATAAATATCAAACGGATACTTTTGAAATGTATTCGGGAACTAAAAATAATTTTCATTGAGTTCTGCACATTTTTCTTGAATGCTACCATAACCAAATGAAAGGTTAATAATTCTAGTATTTTTGATAATATATTTAGATTTTAAGAAATTTATTTACTATTTATTTTTAATTTTATGGTTATTTTCTTTGATTTAATTACAATTAAATGGTATATAAATTTCTTAAAATCTAAATATATTATCAAAAATACTAGAATTCATAATATTTCATTTGGTTAATGTAGCATTTAAGAAAAATGCGTAGAACTCGATGAAAAATTACTTTTACTTTCCGAGTACATTTTGAAGGTATTTATTTGATATTAATGTCTTTAAAAGTGTTTTAAATGAGACCCCGAATTTATCAGTGTGCAATCTGAGTTAAGTCAAGTTATTCAGTGGCCAATTTGATATTTAACCCCTTCTATAATTTTGTACTAACTTATAACCAATACAGATTATTTTAATTTTTTTTTAAATTTATTTATAGTATAGTTACATAATATTATAAATATTTCACCTTAATACATAACAGCTTTTAGTATTAAATTTAAATTAATATGTTGTTGGCGATAATCAAATCTTCAACCTTTCTATGTAGCATTTTTATTATTAATTTTAAATTAAAATATTGTTAAGGGGATTTGAACCTTTCAATGCTATCTTGGACTAAATTTTTGACGTGTACTAATATCAATTTAATAGATAATTAATGAGCTTCTAATATTAAATTTAACATATCATGATTAATGAGTTTTAAAAAGGGGTTTTATATCAAACAAGCCACCCATTTCAATCAAAACTATCAATTAGATCACCAATTCTAAAACTATATCATTTGAACCATTAAATTCATAATAAATATCAAATGAATACCTTTAAAAGGTACTCGAGAAGTAAAAATATTTTTTAATCGAGTTCTACACATTTTTCTTAAATACTACTGTAATCAAATGAAAGGTTATGAATTCTAGTATTTTTGATAATATATTTAGAATTTAAAAGTTTAGTTATTATTTATTTTTAATTAAAACAAGGAAAATGACAATAAAATTAAAAATAAATAGTAAATGAATTTTTAAAAATCTAAAAATATTATCAGAAATACAGAATTATTAACCTTTCGTTTGGCTATGGAAGCATTAAAGAAAAATGTGTAGAACTCAATAAATTTTTTTTTTTTACTTCTCGAGTACATTTTAAAGGTATCCATTTGATATTTATTATAAATTTAATGGTTCAAATGATATAGTTTTAGAATGGGTGGTCTAATTGATAGTTTTGAGTGAAATGGGTGGCATATTTGATATAAAACCCTTTTAAAAAGTGAGTTTTATCATATGTTTTATTAGTATATTTAGAATTATAAATATTAAATTCAATTATGTTGAAAAGTAAGCATTCCTATCACTTAACTTTTCATTAAGATCCTTAATCCTCCTATTTACTTTATTGAGCGATTTCATGGAAACATGCATATTATACAATTCAAGAGACATTTCATCAAGTGCACTAGCACATTCAGCTTTAGAAAGATCAGTTAGGTTTGTAGAGAATACCTGGTTGCTTGCTGAACTAGCTTCTTCATCATTTTCATTTGCCATGAGTGCAAGGTTGACAAACTCTTCTTCTACATCTAAATCTCCTCCAGCAGCCCAATCATTGTCTCTTGACACAAATGCTTTCTCCTTTTGCTTGAGAAGATCAAAATACTTTTTCTTGTAATCAACAGTTCCAAACTGTTTCTTCTCATTCTCAGCGTTAGGCTTTCTGTATTCATTGGCAAAATGGCCAGCAATTCCACAGTTAAAGCATTTGAACTTGGACCTTTCAACCATGTCTTTGGATGGTTGATAACTTTTTCTGAATTGCTTGCCCCCTGCTGGATTTCTCTTGAATTTAAGCTTTGAGAATCTTCTTGGCAAGAATGCTAGATAGTCATCCAAGTCATCAGATTCATCTCCACTAGATGCATCAAGTTCTTCAATCAACTTGTTTTTCCCTTTGCTAGTTTCAGCCCCACCTTCACAAGTCTTTGGACTTGGTGTGGCTTTTATGCTCTCCATCTTCTCACTGTCCTGGCTTGCTGGAATATTGGCTACCAAGGCAACAACTCCACCTTTCTTCTGGATTTTCTCCACTTCCTCATCTTGCTGCATTTCAAGCTCATAAGTTTTCAAGATGCCATACAGTCTCTCAAGTGTAAAGTCCTTGTAGTCTTGAGAGTTCCTCAACGAGACTGTTACTGGTTTCCATTCCTTAGGAAAAGATCTCAGAAACTTTAGGTTGGAGTCCTTGGTTTCATATTTTCTCCCATACAACTTCAAACCATTCAGTAGTTTTTGAAACCTACTGAATATATCTGTTAGATTTTCATCAGAGGTATAGTGAAAATGCTCATATTGTTGTATGAGGAGCTACATTTTATTTTCTCTGACTTGCTCAGTTCCTTCACAGATTGTTTGAATAGTGTCCCACGCTTGCTTGGCAGTGGTGCAGTTAATGACACTATCGAACATATCTCGGTCGATACCATTGAATAAGATGTTCATAGTCTTCTTGTCTTTGTGCATCACTTCCAAGTCTTCGTCTGTGAATTCAGCCTGAGTTTTTGGAATTGGCCTTCCAGCAGCTGCAGTACCAGTAGCTTTACCAACACCAGATTTAGCCTTCATTGGGATATGAGGGCCTTTCTCTATGCAATCTACATAATCTTCGTCGAGAGCTGAGAGATGAAGACGTATCTTTACTTTCCAGTGAAAGTAGTTGTCTTTGTCAAGCATTGGAATCTTTACCCCTGTGTCCTTCTTCCCCATGGTGTTTGATCTTTAAAATTTTTGTTTGTTAGAAGCTTGCTCTGATACCAATTGTTATTTCCCAGTTAGACAGCACAAGATTGTAGAAGGGGGGTTGAATACAATCTTGATGAAAATTCTTTCGAATTAACAAGACAACAGATGGATCTTGATATGAACAGGTGAACAAATAAGAACTATAGAACAGAAGTAAAAACAAAAACAAATATACAACACACTTTTAAAATTTCAGGTGGATTTGTCGACTCCACCTGAGGGTTGTATTGAAGAAAGTAACCTGTGTAAAAATATACACAGCTGCGATTACAAGACTAAGTGTTTACAAGAAACCTAATGCTTTTTGCTTTTCAGCTAAGTGTTTTCTTCTCTACTTTGCCTTGCTACACTTGAAGATATATACGCTTCAAGTTTACAAACCCTACACAATAAACGAATCTTACAAAGTCAAAGTATTCTGTGGGTTTGCTGCCACTCCTTGTCTCCATGTGATGCAATTTTGTCTGGATTGTCTTGGACAGATTTGCACTAGATTTACCAGCAAAATTGCTTGTGAGAATAAGGAAGGTTTCTTTTTCTTCTTCGTTTCTAATACTGGCTTCCATACCCTTTTTAAGTTTATCAACCCATGTGATCTGTCAGGCATGTCAAGTCGCTATCAACCTCTAATTTCAAGACATTATTGGTTGCAGCGTTTTATCCGTTAAAGCAGACATCGATCGATAGGTTGACTGTTGTTTGTTGGAGTGTCATATCTGTTGACATAGAACCTCATCGGTTGAAACATCACTTCACTTATACAGAATTGCATAGCATAGCTTATATACAATTAGCTACCCTATTCTGCATATCCATTGATAGTCAACATGACTTAGGAATTCTAGCAACTATGACAGTAACAAACAACTTATCTAACAAAACTTAAACAGGTATGCTACAGACTTATCAATCGATAAGCTGCCTTATCAATGGATATTTATAGACTGGATATCCGTTGATAAGTTACAAACTTAACTTATACACATATGTTTTTCAAGGTGTTTTAGTGTGTTATCATCAAGGACAACATAATTCCTAACAAAAGAGTATCTAAAGTACACAATAGAGAAGTTCTCTATTAGTGCGATTTAAAATATGATAAATCAATTATTATTTGAACAATCCAAACATACAGATGTTAAATTCATACAAAAATACGTGAATGTACAAATTTTTGTGTAATTTAATTATTTAGAACTACTCCCTCAGTCCCGGCCATTTCTTAACATTTCAAAATAGGGTGTCCGACATGCATTTTAAGGTAAATTTTAAGGATAGTTGAATAACTTATTTTTGAAATTTTCTTTTTTTGTATAAAAATAGAACAATCCTATTTTTATACAAAAAAAATAAAATTTCAAAAATAAGTTATGGAACTATCCTTGAAATTCACCTTAAAATGCGTGGCAGAAAGTAACAAAAAAAGTGTTAAGAATTGGGTGGGACGGAGGGAGTATAAATTTATAGCAATAACATTATGATAAATATGTGTCGTTGAATATATATAGAAAATAGCATTATTATAGAAGTGATGCTCCACTATTTTAAATCTATACTATTATATAAAAACCGAAATATTAAAAGTTTTAGTACCTGTTTTTTGGTACATCGTGAATTTACCTATTTACCCTTCATTATAAATAAAAATATATATGATATCTATACTATTAAAACTCCTAAAATAAATAATAACATAATATAATTAATGTAAGTAGTCGATTGACTTTTTTCACATTTACTTTTAACTGAAGATATTACCTTTTATAAACACCTAAAAACATCAATGGTATCATATCTTACAATCATTAGTATTTCCTTTCGAATTAAAACATGTTACATTTTTAATTTAAAACTATCTTACAATCATTAATATATACCCGAAAATATCACATCATATTTTTCAATTATTAATAAAATATATTAAAAATCTGTATACGTTGTTTATAAATAAGGAAACATTAGTATAATCCGTAAACATGAGTAAATTAAATTATATTAAATTAAAATTAATTAATTATATAATAGCCGAAACATTAAAAATCTTGGTACCTATTTTTTTGTATATGTTTTTTAGTATTTCGTGAATTTACTTATTTAACCTTTATTATAAAGAAAAATATATACGATATCTATACTATTAAAACACCTCAAATATATAATAACATAATATAATTAATGATAATTAGTTGATTGTCTTTTCACATTTACTTTTAGTTGAAGATATTACATTTTATGAATACCTAAAAACAGCAATCATATCATATCTTCCAATCATATCATATCTAACAATAATTAATATATACCCAAAAATATCACATCATATCTTCTTATCACTAATAAAATATAATAGAAATTCGTATATTATGAATAATGACCATTAGATTTTTAGTAAAAAATCAGAATCGTTAGATCTAATGATTAAATATATTATATATTTAAATTAATTTACTAAAATTTCAAGGTTCGAATTCTATCAGCGACATATTTATTTTAAAATTTTATAATATAAGTTTTAAACCATGCATATCATTAATTAAATTTATATTAAATATTAAAACTAAAATAAAATATCGTAAATAATGATTATAAAAAATAAAATTGTAACAAAAAATAAAATTTGTTACATATCAAAAAAATCCGTGCAACGCACGGGTTACAAGCTGTTATAAGCTAGTATACTAAAAATTTGTATACAATGTAATAAGCTAGTATAATAAAAATTTGGATATAATGTTATTTCGACATAAACTTTCAAGGTTAGATTATCAAAAATAATAATAAAATATATAATTTAAGTCTCTATTGTGTGCTTTAAAAACTCCATACCCTTATTCATTTCCCCCAAATCCAAGAAGTGAAAACATGTCCAACCCACACGTCGCCGGAGAAAAACATCCTTATCCGGCGAATTTGAGCTCAAAGTCCTCAATTGCATCTATTCTACGAGTTTTGAGAATTTATAATTCATCATCCTCCTCATCATCTTCCCCATCAAAGCCCCCACTAATTCTGAAACCCCGACCACTGACAGCTTCATACGTTCACGGAATGAAGAAAGCCTAAGGCCAAATTACACGCAAAATTACCGTTTTGAAGGATGTTCATTTTTTAATGTCCATAGAGTCGACGTTCATTCTAAGATGGCATTCGATCATGGACAGAACATTATGGTGATAGGTGAACCATCGCAAGAATGTTTATGCGGTACAACTTTTCTTCTGGGGATCCTTCTTGTGGTTGTGCTTACCCTCATGGTCATCTTTACTTTGCTTATAACGATTTTATGGCCAGGGTTTAAGTTGTTTATCGTCGTATCACCTAAACATTAAGTATGTTTCTTGTTTCCTAATAAGTCTATTCTTTAGGCTGAAATTAATTTAAAGCGTCTTCTGTGTGGAGAAGTCTTGTATGGGGTAGAAGGCTTGTGGGTGTGTGTGCATGTGTTGATATGAAGGTGTGCGTGGGTCTGTGTTAGAATACGTATAAGTCTGTGTGGTGTGCCCTGTGTTTGAGGCATGTTGTTAGTAGTATTTTTGTATGTTCGTTCTCAGGGAAGGACTAAATTTAATACAAAATTCAGGTTTCTTATCTCTTTTCGTCTAGAAGTGTGTGAGAAGAATTTTGGGTTTGTGTATTAACTAAATTAATTAAAAACTAATTATAAGCACTAAGAATTGATTTTAAACTGAGATTCAAATATATGGGAAAACAATCTAAGAACTGGGGTTCTTCACTTGGTCTCAATACATGCTCAATATTAATGTGATATCTGTGTTCCTACCTTGCTGAAAACAATTCTTCTAAAGTTATACTGTACCCTCCCATGTTACAATATAGTGCCTACAGCTACACCCTAATTGTCACTCCCGTGATACAATCAAAGTATATCTATAAACTGTTAAGTGCCAAGAATTATATGTCTCACAATTCTCCTATTAATCTCCCGATCTAATATTCAAATTATGTCTGTTAAATCATGTACTAAGATTGCAACTTCTCTCCCAAGCTTATTACAATCCCTAGAATACAATCAAAAGTTAGCTACTCTTCTAATTGTGTTAAGATCTCATTAACAGATCAGCAAAGCAGAAAATCACATAATCAAACATGCATGAATACCAAGGAATACTACCCAATCCTCAGATTAGAGAATTAGTTACGCATATTTAATAAAGAAAACATAATAATAATGATAATGAATGAATACATAATATTTAAGAAAGAATTGAAGATCGAAAGTACCTTGATACGATTAAAAGCTATGAATTGTTATGATTTACAATGGTAGGATGTGTTTAAATAGGCTCTACAAATCTTGCCTAGCAAGAAATTGCCTTCTATTACAATTAGGATTTAAAGAAGGTACCCAAAACTGCCCAGAATACAATTAGAATTAGAAAAAGGGCAAAACAGTAAATTCCCAGCCTTCTTTAACAAGATCACGTGCGCGACTTTATTCAGCACGTCCCTTGCAGTTGTTTCCTTTCCCAGGTTGTAGAAAATCTCTCAAGCTTCGCGTGGGCAGTAAGATCGCTGAAAACGGACTTCTAGAACTCCAGATATGGCCAAAACAGTATAAGCTGCGCAGCCTTCCCGGAAAATCCGAATTTTAATCAATTAAATCTCCAAAAACGACAAAAGCTTAGATATTCTTGGAAACCTGCACAACTACACAAAACACATCAAAACTACACAAACTTGAGTCCAAAACAATCAATTTAAGCCGATATAGAATGTTCCAAGTGGATATAAAATCCACTTATCAAACACCCCCAAACTTAAACCGATGCTTGTCCTCAAGCATAAACAATTATAACTAATTAACTAACTAGTACCACTTCCGTAGGTGATCACGGTTGCATTTGGCATATGCAACAAGCCCTTTAAACCCCTAGGCAGCCCTAGTGGACGAGTAAGGTCTCGTGAGGGTCTATAGCGAATGTACCCACAAAATCCATTTAACCTAATGCAATGCAATGCATGAATGCAAATAATATGAAAAATGCAATTAATCTAACCTACCATACCTTCAAATCCTCTCATGCCATATCAACTTAAGAATCAAAGTAAATACGCAATGTCTTGGTGTCGAAAGTGCAAGTATTCACATAGTCTACTCAATGAACATGCATAAGTTCTCACAAGTCCATGTCAAGTGTAAGAATAAGTTAGTAAACATGCTAAACCTACAAGAGCACATCTTTGAGACAAAACTCGGGATCTCATACGCAAGAACAAGCAAACACTCACAATCCACTCACAAAAGAATATTCACTCAAGATCAAGGGTAAGTGTATCACTCAATTCCAACAAAATTATAAACATGCTTGACATTTGGTATCAATCTAACTCTTAACACAACATACATCAATGACGATAATCAAAAGGTCTTTAATTGGGTTGTAACGGGGCTAGGGACAAGGTATGTCAAATAATCCAAAAACAAGTGAAGTGTCAAAAGCTAGTAAGCACCATAATAAATCATACACAACACTCTATTTCCTCCCACATAAATTTTACTAAGAACACTCGACTAGTCGACTAAAGTAGGATCACAACAAACACAAACATGCTCTCATAATATATTTTTTTTCTTCTCTTTTTCTTTTCTTTTTTTTTTCTTTTTTTTTCTTTTTTTTTCTTTTTTTTTTCTTTTTTTTTTCGAGAGCTAAATAAAACAATAATATAAATAATAACAATGATCCCCCAATTTATTACATATGCCGACTATCAAGTAAACAACCAAACCCAATCTCAATATTTTCCCCAAAAGTATGACCAACAATAAACCCCTCCTTGCACACCTTATTACTCCCTTAAGCACTTTACTAGCCTTTGATAATGTGGGTTCATATTAATGTAAGGCCAATACAAGAAAAAGGTCTAGGCAAGTAATGTGGTATGTCACCGAAAGAATAGGATTAAGCTCAATGGGTAACTAATTGATCATTTTAATATGGTGTGGTAATATGGGAAAATATGTGGTTATTCCTAATTGCCTTTATCATTTTAATCGTCAAATAATGTCATGCGTTTCAAGAAAGACCTCAAACAACTGCTAGCAATGCAAACAATCCGTGGACACTCAAGCAAATGAATAAATTGCAAAAAAAAAAAAATACAATATGGCTCAAAAACTCACTTGGTGGAAAAACATACTCAATCCCAAGAAAAAATCTCTCTAACGCACCAACTTGTATTCAAAGCATGCAAACTAAATCATCTTGCACATATTCATGTCCTTCTATTTACTTACAACATTCAATAAGTCTACTAGCTTCAACTTACTAGTGTATGTGTGTGCACAAGAACAAAGCATATCACTTCTCAATCAAAAGCGTCAACAACACAAAATTCCTATCAAGCATGGGTGCAAATGCAAACTATTATGAACTCACATGATATACGAACATAAAAACAGAATGTCCTATATGAAACAAACGTAGATAACACAAACATAAATGCATAATTTACTACTACTAATATGCAAAGCATGAAATCCTACATGAACACATAATACAACAACAACTACATATCCCTCAAACCACCCCCAAACTTAAAATATTCAATGTCCGCATTGAATGGAAGTAAATACAAGGGATAGCAGAAAACATACCTACTCGTCCTCCTCCTCGGAGGAATCAGAATCTGGTGGAGGATATTGCGTACGAGCTCCATAGACTGGCCACCTTGCCTGAATACCCGCATCTCTCAAAACTATAGCCATATCTTGAGCATACTCTCGGTTACAAGCATGTATAGCATCCATCCGCCTGTACAAACACCTAAAGTGGGCATCTAAAACTCTCGGTACTCTTGAACCCCGTGGCTGAGCGCCCGCTCCATGACCACTAGCACCAACATCATCAACAATATAACCAAGCCCCCTCGGATGTGGAACCCCACCTTGCCAGTCAGGCATTCGATCAATAGACACATCAGTAATGGTAGCCAAAGGTGACTGTAACTCCTCATCCGCACCCCATATAACACCACTATCCCTACAATATTCTGACAATATTCTGATAAACAATATAACCAACATCAATGTATTTTCCCTTTAGAATGCCCCAAAGAAGAATCGCTCTATCAGCTGTTACCTCACCCGTATGAGAAGTAGGCATAATATTTGCACAGATAAATAAATACCATGCTCGTGCAAACTTATTCATCGCAGAAGACAGAAAATTAATCGGCTCAGTAGTTCCCAATTTATACTTCCAAACTGTACCAGGAACACATAACTCACGAACAATCGCCTCCATATCCACATCCTTACTAGTCTTCCTTGCCCAATCTTCATCCCCCACTAGCTTAGGTGATTGTCCAAAGATTGGACGAATAGCATCTGGACTGTAATCCACCTGTTTACCTCGAACCACACACACCCCATCCGACTCACCTTTAGCATTCGCGTAAAACTCCCTAACAACATTCAACGGAACCGGAGCAGGTGCCTTACAAATCTCTCCCCAACGTAACTCACTAATCACATCAACCAACCCATAATGACGAGTTGGCAAAAACCCCCTTTCTTTCGCCACCGACCTTGATAACAACCGATTATACTCAACCTCCGCATCCGGAGAAGAAAATCTCTCCACCCTAATAGAACCACCCCTCATTCGCCTAGGCGCCATAATAATCAAAACCCCACTCAACAATAGCACCACCAACTACCACCAAGAAATATCCCACCAAAAACCACCAACCAAAATCACACCAAAAATACCCAAGTAACAAGAATAATACAAAACCCCCAATTTACAAGAACACAAATCCGTAATAAAAATAAAATAGAGAAAAGAAATCCCACTACGAATCAAAGAGGTGAACTTGTACTAATTTTCCCCCATACTTGAATTTTTAAGAGATGTAAAGGAGGAAGATAATGAATTGGGTGTGTATGGATGGGTATATATAGGCCATGGAGTGATAGGATGAATATAAGAATTTTAATGTGAAAAGGAAAAAATTTAGGTGGAATTTGGAATTTGATATAGGATAGAAAAAAAATATTTAATGAATAAAAGAAAAAGAATTAGAATAGAACTAGGATTTTTGAAGAAAATTTAGAGGGTTTTGGAATTGATTTAGGATTTGATTTGGGTTTGGGAGGAGAGAATAAGAGATATAAAAAGAATTGGGGGTTAAAGATTTTTTTTTTTATATATATACAGACACAGCTGACCACACGCAACATCAACTGAAAGAATGCAACCTGCGCGCGTGCCGCGCAAACTGCTTATAATGCAGTAATGCAGCCGCAGGCTGCGCAACAATGAAGCAGACTGCGCGTAGGACAGTAACGCAGGCGCAGCCTGCGTTACACAGAGGCAGACTGCGGGAACAGCAGAAACGCAGGTGCAGCCTGCGTTACAGGGCTGCAACCTGCTCAAAAATTCGATATTTTTTTTTTTTTCTGAACAGATTTTTTTTTTCTTTCACACTAATGCGTGGGCTGCCTCCCACGAAGCGCTTCTTTAACGTCAATAGCTTGACGTTACTTCCTCAACTCATAGTAGGGTCTTGGAGGTGAAGAATGCTCATTCCTTGCTCCACTGTTTCTCCAAGCAGGTATGGCTTAAGTCTCTGCCCGTTCACCTTGAATATATCCGACCCTTCTCTAAAAATCTCACAAACCCCATTAGGATAGACCTTCACAATCTCAAAAGGTCCGGACCATCTTGATTTAAGCTTTCCAGGAAATAAACGGAGCCTTGAATTAAACAATAAAACATGTTGCCCAACCTCAAATTCCTTCTTCTGAATGTGCTTGTCATGCCACAATTTGGTCTTCTCCTTGTAGATACTAGCATTTTCATAAGATTGGAGCCTAATCTCCTCAAGCTCTCCAAGTTGAAGTAAACGCTTCTCTCCCGCAGATTTAAGATTAAAATTCAACTCTCTTGTCGCCCAAAATGCCTTATGCTGAAGTTCCACCGGCAAATGACATGGCTTCCCAAAGATCAACCTATATGGAGACATTCCAATAGGTGTTTTAAACGCCGTCCTATATGCCCAGAGTGCATCATCAAGCTTTGTTGACCAATCCTTTCTCGACATTGCCACTGTCTTCTCCAAAATTGACTTTAGCTCACGATTCGAAATCTCAACTTGTCCACTTGTTTGCGGATGATAAGGAGTTGCCACCTTTTGTGTCACACCATACTTTTTCAAGAGATCAGCCACCTGTTTATTGCAAAAATGTGCACCTCCATCATTGATAATAGCCCTTGGCACTCCAAATCTAGTGAACACATGCTTCTTTAGGAATTTCTTCACCACTCTAGCATCATTAGTAGGAGATGCAATAGCTTCAACCCATTTAGAGACATAATCAACTCCTACCAAAATATACTGGTTCCCATAAGAAGATGGAAATGGACCCATGAAGTCCATCCCCCACACATCGAAAATCTCCACCTCAAGAATAGATTGTAAAGGCATCTCGTTCCTCCTCGAAATATTTCCAACTCGTTGACATCTATCACACTTTGCCACAAAGTCTCTAGCATCCTGATGCATGGTTAGCCAATAGAATCCTGACTGCAAAACTTTCGCCACTGTCTTCATACTACTGTTATGACCTCCACACTCCAGAGAATGACAATGCCTGAAAATATGAGGAACTTCATCATGAGGTACGCATCTACGAAACATTCCATCAGCACATTCCTTATACAGTAGCGGTTCCTCCCAATAGTAGTGCTTCACATCATAAAAGAATTTCTTCTTTTGGTTATAAGATAGATCATCCGGCACAACTCCTCCCACAATGTAATTCACAAAATCTGCATACCATGGTGTAGACAAGGACACACCTAGAAGCTGCTCTTCCGGAAATTTATCATTGATAGGTTTTTCACCTCCTACCTCTCCATCTCCTTGATCCAACCTAGATAAATGATCAGCTACCAAATTCTCGGACCCCTTCTTATCTCGAATCTCAAGATCAAATTCCTGGAGTAAGAGAATCCAACGAACTAGACGAGGCTTGGCATCCTTCTTTGTCATCAAGAAACGAATCGCAGCATGATCTGAATAGACAATCACCTTAGACCCAACAAGATAGGATCTAAATTTATCAAGTGCAAACACCACTGCAAGTAGCTCTTTCTCCGTAGTTGAATAGTTGATTTGTGCATCATCAAGAGTCTTGCTTGCATAAGCTATCACATGCATACGCTTATCCTTCTTTTGCCCAAGAACAACACCCACAGCATAGTCACTAGCATCACACATAAGTTCAAATGGCAAGCTCCAATCGGGAGATGTAACTATGGGTGCAGAAGTAAGTTCCTTCTTCAGCTTGTTAAACGCAACAAGACAACTTTCATCAAAGTCAAAAACACGATCCTTTTCAAGAAGATTACAGAGAGGCCGAGCTAACTTGGAGAAATCCTTGATGAACCGTCGATAAAAACCAGCATGACCAAGGAAACTTCGAATTCCTTTCACAGATGAAGGTGGTGGCAATTTTTCAATAACTTCAATTTTTGCTCTATCGACCTCAATGCCTTTATTAGAGATTTTATGCCCAAGCACAATACCTTCCTTCACCATAAAGTGACATTTTTCCCAATTAAGAACAAGATTAGTCTCAGTACATCTCTGCAACACCTTCGACAAACTGGCTAAACATGATTCAAAGGAAGAACCATAAACTGTGAAGTCATCCATGAAGACCTCCATGTCTTTCCCTATAAAATCTGAGAATATGTGGTTCATGAGCCGTTGAAACGTTGAAGGGCCATTACACAAACCAAAAGGAAGCCTCCGATAAGCAAAAGTACCATAAGGACAAGTAAAAGTGGTCTTCTCTTGATCTTCGGGTGCAATAGGAATCTGGAAGTAGCCCGAGAAACCATCCAGAAAGTTGTAATACTCATTACCCGCCAACCTTTCGAGCATTTGATCAATGAATGGGAGAGGAAAGTGATCTTTGCGAGTAGCGTTATTCAACTTCCTGTAATCAATGCAAACTCTCCAACCTGTTACTGTTCTCATGGGAATTAATTCATTCTTCTCATTGTGAACAACAGTCATCCCACCTTTCTTAGGCACAACATGAATAGGACTAACCCACTTACTGTGTGGAACCGAATATATGATACCAGCGTCAAGCAACTTAGTGATTTCTTTCTTCACCACCTCTTGCAAATTTGGATTCAATCTTCTTTGTCCCTCAATCACAGGCTTATGATCATCTTCTAAGGCAATTCTATGCATGCAAAGAGCAGGGCTAATTCCCTTGATATCTTGAATTGTCCAACCAATAGCTGATTTATATTGCCGAAGAACATGTAATAATTTTTCCAGCTCATCATCACTAAGCAACGCAGAAACTACCACAGGATATGTATCATTAGGACCAAGAAAGGCATACCTCAAATTAGCAGGTAGAGGTTTAAGTTCCACCTGTGGTGCCTCTGAAAGCGTAAAAACCATCTCAACTTCTGTGTCTCGAACAACAAGTGCTTCTTCTTCTACTACATCATCTAATACCCTTTCTGCTCCCATGAAGTGTTCATTTTCTAGCTGCACAATTTCATCAACTCTGTCAACAGTAAAACAAGTTGCTCCAAAAGGAGGCATCTTCATTGCTTTGTTCAGATCAAATTCCACTTTGTCCTCGCCAACATTCAATGTCAATTTTCCAGCTTTAACATCGATTGTAGTGCCAGCAGTAGCCAAGAATGGCCTTCCCAAGATAATGGGTATCTCGACATCTTCATCCATCTCTAACACCACAAAATCACAAGGTATGACAAATTTGTCCACTTTGACAACCACATCTTCAACGACCCCCAACGGATATTTCACAGAACGATCCGCTAACTGAAGTGAAATCCGTGTCTTTTTAAGCTCTCCAAGACCAAGTCGTTTGCAGATTGAATATGGCATCAAACTCACACTAGCCCCTAAATCACACAAGGCTTTCATGTTCTCCATCTTCCCAATAGTGCAAGGCAAAGAAAAGCTTCCCGGATCTTTCAATTTCTGAGGAATGGCCTTTTGGATGACTGCACTGCATTCAACATTGAGAGTAATGGTTTCTGCATCCTCAAGTTTCCTCTTCTTTGTCAACATCTCCTTAAGAAATTTAGCATAGAGTGGCATTTGATTCAAAGCTTCAGCCAAAGGAATATTGACATGCAACTGCCGGAACATAGTCAAGAACTTCTCGTACTGCTTCTCTAACTGCCTGTTGTGAAGTCTCTGTGGAAATGGAATAGGAGGAACATAAGGTGGTGGAGGAACATACGGCTTTTCTAGTTCTTCTTCCTTCTTCTCTTCATCTACTTTCTCTGACTTTTCTGCATCGATCTCGACTATCTCACTTTCTTTTTCAGCATCCTTCTCTTTAGGCTCAAGAACCTCAACCTCGGGCAACTCTTTTCCACTCCTCAAAGTAATTGCTTTGCATTGCTCTTTACCAGTCTGGTCGGGTTGACTAGGAAGTGATCCTTGCTCACGAACACCCATCTTGGAGGCAATCTATCCAATCTGTGTTTCTAGCATCTTTTGAGATGATGCCATCTGCTCTATTCTTGATTCCATATTAGCCAATGCCCCAGAAGTTCCTTGCATAATCTTATTTAGTGCAACCTCCCAATCAGCTGGTTCTTTCTTCGGAGGAGGTTGATACTGCTGCTGTGCTTGATACGGTGGTCGTGACTGAAAACCAGGAGGTTGATTCTGCCTTGGAAATGAATAAGAAGGATTAGCCGCATGATTATTACTGTAAGAAAGATTGTTGTTTGGCCTTTGATTCGGATTGTAATAGGAGTTATTCTGAACAGGCCACGGCTGTCTTCCCTGAATAAAAGATGCTTCTTCTGGAAATTGTTGCACATAAGAGTTCTGACTAGCACCATAATCATTATACCCCTCCATAGGTGAAGAAATAGCATTCACATTTACCCTTTGTCCTCGCACCTCCTGAGTTAGAGTATCCAATTTTTGAGCCAGCATGTTGATCATCTCAGATTCTTGTGCTGCTTTAGCTGAGCTCGTCCCACTAGGTGCCCATGAATAATTATTAGATGCCAATTCCTCAAGGAGTGCTTTAGCCTGTGTAGTTGGTGCCTTCTTGAAATTTCCACCAGCAGCCACATCCAAACTCAAACGAATATCTGCATTCATGGCCCCATAAAAAGTACTGATGATCTGCCAATCTTCCAAGCCATGATGTGGACACTTCCTCAACAGTGCCTTGAATCTCTCCCATGCCTGATATAGACCTTCACCCGGTTGTGCTTTGAAACTCATAATCATAATCCTCAATTGTTGCGTCTTGTCAGATGGATAATATTTGGACAAGAATGCAGTAGAAAGACTGTCCCATGTAGCAACCGCAGTGTTTGGAAGTTGCTGAAACCATTCCAAAGCTCTTCCCTTAATAGAGTAGGGAAACATATGGAGACGAATCTGATCACTCGTAACACCATTGATTCTGAATGAGCCACACATCTGCACGAAACGCTCTAGATGTCTGTGTGGATCCTCTAGTTCAATGTCTCCTTCAAAAGCTTGATTGCTGATCATCTAAATTAAGCTTGGATTAATGTTGAATTGGGTTGCACCAATCTCTGGAGTTTTGTACATGCAATTGGCAGGATTAGGTGTCTCATGGTCCCAAATAGAAGTCTGATCAACATTAACATTTGCATTAACATTTGCATTAACATTTGCGTTAACATTCTCAGCGTCCGTCATCTTAGCTTTCTCTTTTCTTATCTTTCTCAAGGTACGCTCGATTTCAGGGTCAAATTCCAACTTTCTAGCGCAAGATGCACGTCGCATACACCTGAAAATCACCAACAAAACAACTTGTGGAACCAATTAAAATCTAAACAATAAGAAACAATTAACCTAAACTCAACTATACTGCCTTCCCCGGCAGCGGCGCCAATTTGTTAGTAGTATTTTTGTGTGTTCGTTCTCAGGGAAGGACTAAATTTAATACAAAATTCAGGTTTCTTATCTCTTTTCGTCTAGAAGTGTGTGAGAAGAATTTTGGGTTTGTGTATTAACTAAATTAATTAAAAACTAATTATAAGCACTAAGAATTGATTTTAAACTGAGATTCAAATATATGGGAAAACAATCTAAGAACTGGGGTTCTTCACTTGGTCTCAATACATGCTCAATATTAATGTGATATCTGTGTTCCTACCTTGCTGAAAACAATTCTTCTAAAGTTATACTGTACCCTCCCATGTTACAATATAGTGCCTACAGCTACACCCTAATTGTCACTCCCGTGATACAATCAAAGTATATCTATAAACTGTTAAGTGCCAAGAATTATATGTCTCACAATTCTCCTATTAATCTCCCGATCTAATATTCAAATTATGTCTGTTAAATCATGTACTAAGATTGCAACTTCTCTCCCAAGCTTATTACAATCCCTAGAATACAATCAAAAGTTAGCTACTCTTCTAATTGTGTTAAGATCTCATTAACAGATCAGCAAAGCAGAAAATCACATAATCAAACATGCATGAATACCAAGGAATACTACCCAATCCTCAGATTAGAGAATTAGTTACGCATATTTAATAAAGAAAACATAATAATAATGATAATGAATGAATACATAATATTGAAGAAAGAATTGAAGATCGAAAGTACCTTGATACGATTAAAAGCTATGAATTGTTATGATTTACAATGGTAGGATGTGTTTAAATAGGCTCTACAAATCTTGCCTAGCAAGAAATTGCCTTCTATTACAATTAGGATTTAAAGAAGGTACCCAAAACTGCCCAGAATACAATTAGAATTAGAAAAAGGGCAAAACAGTAAATTCCCAGCCTTCTTTAACAAGATCACGTGCGCGACTTTATTCAGCACGTCCCTTGCACTTGTTTCCTTTCCCAGGTTGTAGAAAATCTCTCAAGCTTCGCGTGGGCAGTAAGATCGCTGAAAACGGACTTCTAGAACTCCAGATATGGCCAAAACAGTATAAGCTGCGCAGCCTTCCCGGAAAATCCGAATTTTAATCAATTAAATCTCCAAAAACGACAAAAGCTTAGATATTCTTGGAAACCTGCACAACTACACAAAACACATCAAAACTACATAAACTTGAGTCCAAAACAATCAATTTAAGCCGATATAGAATGTTCCAAGTGGATATAAAACATGTGTGTGTGTGTCCGTGATGAAAATGCACACCTAGAGGAGGGTGAACATGTGTAAATGGCTAACTATGTCCAATTTTAATAATTACCATAAACAGCTTACTGATTTCAATTTATGTAGAGACAAATGGTACGCTGAATGCAACAGTAAGCTAGATGCACAAATAGTAAGTAAAGTGCAGGAAAAATAAAGAACACCACAAACTTTTAGCCAGGTTCGACCCCTAATCCCCTATAGTCTACGTCTTGGTCCCTTACCAACTTGGTAAGAGAATATATTATTGATCAAAATAATCCGATTACAAGATCCAACAATATATCTCCCCCAAACCCTGCTGTTGATACAAATGGCTTGCTGAATAGACCTGAAACAGATTCTGCTCTCTAAGTTATACTACCCTAGTATACTTCTCTAGCAACAACCTCGAATCCCTACTATTCCAAGCCAAGTATCCAATAACTAATCAATACAATCAGAACAATACAAATATTAAATGATACAACTCAAACTATAGATTCTCTAAATAAACAATACGATAGATAGATATATACAAATGAGCTCGAGAGAATCAAGAAAAGATTTTGCAAAGTAAATCAGAGTTGTTTATGTTCTTGTGGTTCTTTTATTTTCAACAATCGAATAAATGAAATCAAGAACATGTATTTAAAGCCTTAACATAACGTTCACAAACTAATCCAACAAATTGTCCAACGTTTGGATCCAATCCAACGTTCAATTTGTTAGGATGGTTTACAACGTTAATGTTTGAACAAATTAGAAGAAGAATAGTTATAGAGATATATGACCAGTTCTCGTGAAAGAAAAATGATTATGAAATAATATATGAGGTTTTGAAAAAGTAAACTACGTTTTAGATAAAAAAAAAAACTCCTCGATTTCCTCACTTTTCCTCTTTCTGGACTCTTGACAATTAGCTTGCTGTTTGTTATCTAACCATGTGTAAATAGCTTGCCAACTGTCATTGTATTCCAACTTTGGCTTGCTGTTTTTGACATACTGATTGTACAATCAGTAAGCTATATTACCCTGCAAAACCAAGTTAGTACATGCAGATCTAACATGCTGTTTTATATCTATTAATAAGCCAATTGGCTTACTGTTTGTGATCATCAAAACTTAAGGAGTATCAATCTCCCCTTTTGTGATGATTACACCTAATTTAGGAGAATTAAAATAACTCCCCCTAAATCCTTGCATCTCAATCATAAGATATAAAACAATAATTTAACAAATTACAAAAACGCAAAATCATTCATCAATAGACTTAACTTAACATAAAAAACACCAACAAGTTCAAATACCACATTCAAAAACATCCAAAACCCAAACACCAAGTACCAAGTTCAAACATAACAAACAGATACCAAAACCAACCATAAACAAAGTACCAGATTTTAAAACATAACAGAATAACAATTACCAATTCTCCTAATTATTCTCCCCCTTAATTCATCAAAAAGTAAGAGTCTTTAGGAGTCTTGTCCACAGCATCAACATCTGTCTTGGCAGCATCAGTGTCCTGTTCTTCATCATCCTTTGTTGCTGCATTAGCCAAGTCTTCTAAACCCAAGTCCTCCATTACAGAATGAGTTGTAGAAGTTATTAGAGCTGACTTAAGAATCAATTCCTTCACTGTTCTGATTTCATACTCTGCCTTAACCGCCATCAAGTCATTTCGAATTTCTTGAGTATCACTTCTAAGAGACACAAGCTAAGTAGTCATAATAGTAACATCTACTTGAAGATATTGAACAAACAAACTTGGAGCCACAGAAACAGGCTCTGCAGAAGTAACCGGATCAGAAGTTGGAACATCCAAAGGTGGAGAAGGCAAAATACGATTTAACTCTTCATCCTCAATTTGTAGATTGTTCATAGTCAAAATTTTTGAATCAATCCCATCCTTTATAGTAACTTTAACATCATTCTTTAAATCAATCTTAAAAAACCACCCAAATACAATTCAAATTTTTTTAAAACTTTCTAAGATAAAAACATAACATTTAGAAATACAAATTAATTTATTTTTCTATTTGTATAGTCAAAGCACCTAAATTTTGGTTTAAAAAAAAGTTAAACAACTAATTTTGTACAGTAAAATGTTTTGATAGTGCAGTTAATTTATTATTTTGTGTAAATACTAGTACGTAATAATATAAGAAAGTTATTATAATTCAAAAAATAAATAATCCTAAACGTTATTAAAATATTTTAAAGTATGTGCAAAAATATAAACACTATACATACATAAATGGAAATTATACTTAAATTAATAAATAATTACACATAATAAATTTAATCCTATAAAATACGAAAAACAGCAAAATGTGCATGTACAGATGTACTTACTAAAGAACAATTTATGACGCATGAATTCGTCAAAGCCCACGGAATAGCCATTTTGTATTATAGTTATTGGCTTGTCGTTGGTGTGTGTACTCTATTCACTCTCTTATATATAACTAGCATAATAACCCGTGCAAGGCACGAGTCACTTTCTAGATTTGTTTGGAAAGACAATAAACAACACTCCGTACTTATCCTGAGAGGTCACTACACGTAAAATGCTTTTCATTTGCATGGTTAGTTGGATCCTGGTATTGGCTAGTTGGACCCTAGTGTAGGAGATTTATACATGCAAATAAAACCATTGTTGGTTATTGACTCGTGGCTAATGCTTTATGTATATGTTTGCAAAATCACAATTTTGAGAACTGCAAAAATGTATTAGAAGCTAACTGTGATGAATTCATCAATGTATGACACACCAGATCTATTATGTAAACCACTAAATGTAATTAGTGTACTTTGTTGTTGAATCGGCTCCCTGGACAATACCTGGGCAATACCTGGGGGTAACTACTGAGATCGCTAGAAGTAGGGATAATTGCACACAACACACGGTGATCTCGTATATCATTCTGGCATGTATTGGCTTTTAAATTCCATAGGCAAAGGCTCATCCCCGGGCTGCGCGAATGTTGAGCATTTGGCCCGCGTTTGCCCCTGTAGAATCAAAAGCATACAAGAATAAAGACAATAGTTTTCCAAATACAATGGTTTATGTAGCATCAGTTAATAGGGTGACGGCTTGTAAAATCGTTAGGAGATGCACGATACTTGAGTAAGGTCTGTGTAGGTCTACCTAGAAACACCAAAAGCTTCACCAGCCATTAATACAAATGTGTTCTCAGTTATAAAACAGATATACTTGGTTCGTCGATGTCTATTAAGAACATCAAAAGGTATGCATAGGACGCTCTAATGACCCAGATAAGAGGGAATTTTAGAAAATTTTCAAATCCAACCTGGAATAGTTTGAAAGTTATGCTTATTTTCCTGTCTGGCCATGACAGCTTCATTACCACGCACTATGACCTGTTGTTGTACTTCTCAAGATGAACACAAAACTAACATATACTTTGCCTGTACCAAGTTGTAACACATTCAGTCTATTGTATCATAACCTTACAAACTGAGGAGGTACCAAATAATAACAACAATTAAAACTGAACAGAATTTGATATTTGTTGTATACTCCATCTGTTTGTTAACAGACCTTCCTAGCTTTGAAAACAGAGATGTAGTTTGCATAAAAATCTTAGTAACATATTATTTTATTATAAATATAAGTCTGTAGTTGTTGTAGCTTCATCTTTCGGATATCTGGGAAAATCCGGGTATGTAAGGTCTAAAAAAGGCACTGCCATTAAGGCCTGAAATATCTCTATATATAAGTATTAGCTTTTTCAGATATATGAGTTAAGGTCTAATATTGTCTTTGATCACTATTTCCTATTATTTGACCAACTACTTTCTTTATGAAAAAGGAAGATCCATAAGAAGAACATATTAGACAGAGAAATAATGACCTAGGAAATGCAAAAGAGGACATATTTGAGTTGTAGATGGTCTGTACAATCAGAATTCATTCAATTTAAATAACCGTTGACTACTGAATCATATTCGACAATCACTGGACTATTTATTAGCGCCCCAAATTTCAAAGACAAAGTTGCAAATTTTAATTTTGCTGATATTATTGATTTCAATAAAACATTATTAGGTAACACACATGTGACTCTTAATTTCGTCTCCACATTCCCATATTAAAAGATATTCCAATTTAAACCTATGTAACCAAATACAAGCATTCAGATGTTGAGCTCCCCTTTTTTTGCTCCATTTTTTGTTAAAGACAAACCTTTATGCATGAGGGCATTCATACATGCATTACTTCACAAACACTAAAATTTGGTGTGATGCATACAAAGTCATAATCTTCACATAATGATTTATAAAGCTCTCACTTTTTGTACTAATTTATTCTACACTTAAGTTGATCAGATGTGTCTAGTGCATTGGAGTCAGTTTGAGGTAGAACTTAAAATAGTGTAACTTTCAGTTTCTTCTTTGACAACATAGTTCGAATAAAAATACTATTAAATAATAGGCCTAGGAGGAATTCTTGATCTCAAATGTCTAAGTAGCCCGTCTATTGAAAAATTGATATCGTATTATAGCGGCTTTATAGTAAAATATAGAAGAAGCGAATAAGATGATTTCGAGACCTATGCTAGTCTGTTGCACTTGCAAAAATGTAAAAATAGAGTAAGGAGTTGAATACCAAGTGACACCACTTGTTCAGTACACCTCTTTACCATATTTATAGCACTGGCGTGCCTATGGTATGAGCATTAGCTAACCTAACTAACTCACATATTCTACGGCAGCTCAATTACTCTGTATGCAGGTTGTGAGAGAACCGCGTGCATACTAAATTAACCATGGTTATTGGGTAGTCCCTAAAATTGTGAGCTAAAGTAGATATGTTTATGGACATAGGCATTTCATTATCTCTTCGGAGGGAAAAAAACCCACCAAAACACTAAATACAATCATGACATAATCAAACCAACAAAGGGTACATAATCAAACAGCTTCATCTTTCATTATTTTCAGAGAATCTGACACCACGATTTGTGTCGGTGTCGGATCCTTCTAAAATAATCCAAACATCATAGCCTCTAATGTAATATAATGACATCAGGTCATCAATAAAGGATTAGGGCTAATAATAAATAAAGAAAAAAATGAATCCAAGACCTAGAAGAAGAAAGAGAGCAAACATGTCACACGCATAATCTGAGGTGCTTTAAGATATATTTATTCCTGGAATATTTTAAAAGCTGAGAAATATAAAAACAACTTTAAGTAGAAAGAATACATACCCATAAAATGTAAAACAGACATGTCAATTTAAAAAATTTTAGTACCTTGACATATGCTTCATCCTCGGCTGCAAATGTTGTACGACTTTCTTGCCAGAGTAACGCCCAACTCCTAGAATCCGAAAATCTAAAAACAAAAGAAGGTTTAGGGATTTAACATTGTCAATTAGACATATGGAAGTATAGTGAGAAGGACAAAAATCTATTGGCAAACTCTACTTGTGTTTGCAACATTACTTTGGTTTCGACTTTGGCTCACAATTTTTGAAATTTTTTTGGGGATTTTTCGTTGGTGATTCGTCATAGTGACTATACTGGGAGCACCAATGCTTTTCATGTTTTTACCCTTTCTTTCATATGAACCAATTGGTTCATCAGAGGATTACAAATACCATTTATGTTTAGGTCTTTATATATTCTAAGTAAGGTCAATTGTGGAGGAAATAAAAAGAGGTGTGAACCTGAGCATGTCGGGTAAATCATAAATACTGACCAAAAGATTAAATTTCTAGGGAGGTCAAAGATGGAACATACTGAATTGGACCAATTTTTTTATTGTTTTTAAGGAACTGTAACTTCTCGAAACATTTACCAATTTCAGTGGAAGCAAGTAGTAAAAGCAAACCTAATAAATGGGGTTGGATTTCTGAACGCGCATAAGATAACATTGCAAAACTTGTGTCGGCTCAAAGGCTAGACATAGTGTCCTCTTATCCTCTTTGCAATATCAAATTTATGTCTCGTTGTCAATTAGAATGTACCTCTAGGTCAGATTCTCCAACTTTTGTAACCCATGCAAATTGCAAACTAAGAGGAAAAAAGATTGGTAAAGCAAGTGCATTGTGCACAGTTCATGTTAACTATTTTTTCCCAAAAAAAACTACCATTTGGGAAGCTAGGAAATGACGTATAAGACATGCATACAATAGCTTAAAGAAAAATTAATATTTAAGTACATGGTAACTGAAAAACAATGCAACATAAAAAATAAGCACCAAAAACAATCCAACTTAGCTAAAATCTACTGGATTATATGAAATCATGTAAAAAAATCAACTACTCACCTCAGGAGTAAACCCCTTAATACGATCCTTTTCGCTTTGCAGGTAGCAACAGATATGAAGAGTGGATTATATTCTCCCAGGACCTTTGTAGTTCATCCTTCTCGCCAAAGTTTTCATCTCTATTGACAAACATACCAAGTCCAGTAACCTTCTTGACTTCCTGAAACAGTCGACAATTGTAACTCACATAATCAACAGGAAAGATTGAAATGACATTTAGAACATACATTCAATTATTATAATTATGAACAAAAACAATAGATAGCCAACCTCCTCGTTATGCAGTAGGTTTTCTTATTCATCTCAATGGAATTAATAGATATTTTCCAAAATCATTGCAAATTCTAAACACCAATTTTCCAGTGAATCAGACCAGATGCAACTAATCCAATACATTAAAAATGCACAGTAACTTATATCTTTGTAGTTTGTTTGTATTAATAATAAGCCAAAATTAAAAAACCCAAACCATAAAACAAAATGTGCGATGCTTTTAGTACATATAATAGAGATGTAAAGTACAAACCATTTCCACCACTAACAAACAATAATATGAACAAAAGAAACAAAAACTAAAATTGTATTTTGCACCTAGACAAAAGTATGTATAGTAACATGGAAATGAAATTGAAATTTGAAAGTCCCAAATTACGCATCAAATAAATCCTAAATTTGGTACATTTTACCTAATTAATATATTATTGAGCCATAGTTAAATAAATATATACTCTACGTCGCTTAGAATATATATATATACATATATATATATATATATATATACATATATATATGGGGTCTTGTTCTAATAGAAACTAAATTAGAATAGAAACTAGAAACTAAACATAAATTAAATATTTCAAGCTAATCTAATGACCAAATTAGGGGTACCCCAATACAAAAAGTTCATAATATTCTTGGCTCCATCCAGCAAAAAAAAAATAAAAAATAATTACTGTTCACTGCTGACGTGGCAGTGACGTCAGCGTGAACAGTAATTTTTTTTTTTTTGCTGGATGGAGCCAATAATTTTAAACACTTTTTGTGAAGGTGCCCCTGGCGGGGCCATTAGAATAAATGAAATATAATTTATTTAGTGTTGGTTTCTAGTTTTTATTCTAAGATTGGTTTCTATTTGACCACTAGCCTATATATATATATACTCTACGTCTATAACAAGTACCAGGAACAGAATTATTTGCTAGGGCACTCTTCACAGTATGACAACATAGTTAACAATATTGACAGAACTAACAATAAAAAATAATACAACTCACTATCTCAAAGATGTATAAAAATGCCCAGGCAGAATGACCCAATTACCGCTACCAACAATTTCTAATTTTCGTGCCATTTACACAAACAAACACAAAGAACTTAACACGCATATGAATTTCTTTTAGCACGGTACCCTAAAAAAGGGCCAATGCAGGCTGAATAGAAATCCATCACACAGAGCCCAAATGAAAATCACGGGGAATAAAATTTTCGGCCAATAAACCATGTTGGTACTCATCCTAATTTCTCGGATTTCACCTAGCTTAACAGTGTAACACATACCCTAGGTCACGACATTGAATTCTTGCAGCGCACAAAAATGATGTGTAACAATCCAAACCGTCGACCATAAAATTAAGTGCAGATGACCTATGCTGAGCGAGGTGCACGCTACAAGTTTTGACAACAATTAAGTTGGATGTAAATGAATATAATTTGCAACCACTATCACTAGTTATTTATCCATCACGAAGCAACCAACGAAGCCAAAGTTAGACATTAACAACGTAGGTAATGCCTTGGATCTTAGCCAATGCTAAATACGATGTAAATCCGGAGACTTGTTATCAATTTTTAAATTGATCATCACTTCCGATATATGTAATCAGAAAATAGAGCCAAACAGTTCAAAAAAAATACAACGGCAATTACCTGGAACAAGTTGAGGATAAGTTTGGTCAGCCATACACACCGGAAAGATACCCCACAAAACTCCTGCTTCACAGTCCCACGAAAAACCCAATTGAACGGGAGAACAATCTACTGCGAAGGAGAAGAAGCAATCCTAACACCTTTCCACGATTGACACCAACTGAGCTTGAAAAACAATTCACATCGTAGGAGGAATACAAGCCCTAGCCCCTTTCATGCCTGATACCAAAACCGCAAGGGCATATGCGTCAGAAAATAGAGCCAAACAGTTCAAAAAAAATACAACGGCAATTACCTGGAACAAGCTGAGGATAAGTTTGGTCAGCCATGCACACCAGAAAGATACCCCACAAAACTCCTGCTTCACAGTCCCACGAAAAACCCAATTGAACGGGAGAACAATCTACTGCGAAGGAGAAGAAGCAATCCTAACACCTTTCCACGATTGACACCAACTGAGATTGAAAAACAATTCATATCGTAGGAGGAATACAAGCCCTAGCCCCTTTCATGCCTGATACCAAAACCGCAAGGGCATATGCGTAGATGTGTAGCTATCACATCGGTCTTAAGGTCTGAAAGGGTATAATAGTCTTTTTATGAGATTAAAATATCTCAGAATATTTTCCACCATGTTGACGTATTGTATATAGAAAGAAGGGCGGTGAAGGCACGCAATAGGTTAATTCGATAATTGAGAATTAATTGGATAATTAATTAGATTATTAATAGAAATCATTTAGCAGTGAATGCATGTAATAAGTTATTTGGATAACTAATTGGATTATTAATTGAAATTAATTTAAAATTATTTTTAATATACGAAATATAATTTTACATAAATATTTTATAAAATTTAAATTAATATATTTTTAAAAAATTTGATCAAACTTGATCGTTTTCTGATCAAATTTTTCGTTTATTGATCAAATTATTCATTTTTTTTATAGAAATATATTTTTATTCTAATTTTACTAAAAATGTATTTGAGAAGACACCAAATCTATACTATATTATAATAAGCAAAAGGGGGTATATTTTGTAGTTGGTTACCCCTCTTTTTGGTTATCCCTTTTTTTGGTTATCCTTTTAAATTTACTAATTTAAATTTTAATAAAGAAATATTATATAAAATTTAAAAAACAATACATACGGAACTGTTAATGGTTTTCTATACAACTTCAATAACTCTGAGTCATCATCACTCCCAAACTTCCGACAATCTTGCAATATTTTCATGGACATATCCTTCATTGAACTACGAGTTAATTTATTTAGTTTCTGAACTATCAATCATAATTAGTAAGTCAAATAACTTAAATATATCAAGAAAACAACACAAGCTATAGCTACTCAATTATATTTTTAAATAGTTAATAAACCAATTAATCTTTTCGACAATGAATTTGATAACATATTTATATACTATACTATAATAAGCGTAAAGGGGTATATAATAATATCTATCTATACTATTATATTAAAGCCAAAACATTGAAAGTTTTGAAAGTTTTGGTTTTCGGTTTGGTTATCCTAAATATTAAAATAAATAATTAAATTACAAAAACAACTAAAAAAGCTAATTATTAATGTCAACGTAATTATATTCCGATTAAAATTCCTTCATCCACATTGAGGTTCTACTTGGAATCTTTTTTCTGCTCCAACAACTCAATTACCCATTTTTTCTAAAGATTTTACTTCTAATTAAAACACTTTTCCATTTAATTTAAACTAATATTACAATAATCAATATATATCCAACATATCACACCATATCTTTCCGTAATTATTTTTAGTAGTAATTTTTGTAATTAAAACACGTTACTTTTTAATTTAAAATTAATCTTGCGATCACTAATATGCACCTAAAAATATCTCACCATATATTCAAATCATTATTTTTAGTAATAAATAATAATCGTTAGATCTAATAATAAGATATATTATATGATTAAATTAATTTACTAAAAATTCAAAGTTCGAACCCGTCAACGACATTTTTGATTTAGAATTTTACAAAATAAATTTTAAACCATTCATATCATTATATAAATTTATATTAAATTAAAATTAAAAAATTATTAAAAATAGGGATTATATAAAAACATAATTATAATATAAAATAAATTTTATAACCTATCAAAATAAACCCGTGCTTCGCACGGGTTATAAGCTAGTAATAATTAATCATAATTAATCAATTAATCACCATCAGTTAGAATACGGATAAAGGGATTAGCTACGTACCCACAAAGCATAAGAAAAGGCTACATTACTCCAAGATCCATCCCACGTTTGACTAACTATGTTTCCATAGGAGCCAAGTAGTAGGAATTATGTCTACAAATTGTGAATTTGTGACACCTTACCTCGCTTCGGTTACTAAATATAGTTATAAAAATAATAAAATTTTAGCAATAAAAGCAGTTAGGATACTTAGTGGGTTACTTCTATAATTTTGTACTAGCATATAACCTGTGCAAATCACGAATTATTTTTAATTATTTTTAATTTATTTATAGTATAGTTACATAATATTATAAATATTTCACCTTTATACATAATTTTTAGTATTAAATTTAAATTAATATGTTGTTGGTGGTAATCAAATCTTCAACCTTTCTATGTAGCATCTTTTACTATTGATTTTAATTAAAATATTGTTAACGGGATTTGAACCTTAAACCTCTGTATATAACAATTTTTATTTTTGCATCCAACGATCATCATCTATTTGAGCTATCGATCTAATAGTTGTGAATGAAAGGGATAACCAAAACCAATTAAACAACAAAATATATCTCATTTCTCTTATTATAGTATAGTACAGATTTTGTAAAAAAATTATATATGCAACTAATAATAAGTTGTTTTTTTGATTTTTTTTTTGTTACATCTTATTAGTACCTCATTTTCTTTTTCAAAATTAACGTAAATCATATGCATATATGAAGTATAGAAGATAAATATGAATTTTTGTTTTGAACGAGAACTATTTATTAGTTAAAGTCAGGTTTAATTTGGATTGTTTCCCGAAGCCAGGGCGTAGTAATTTTCTATAGAAAAGATGAGGGCTGCTTCGTGCTTATGTACTCGCATTTTTCAATGCTATCTTGTAAATTAAACTTTTGGCTTGTACTAATATCAAATTTAATAGATGATTAATGAGTTTCTAATATTAAATTTAATAGATGATTGATGAGTTTTGAAAAGTAAATTTTATCATATGTTTTATTTTGGATTGTTTCCCGATTATGGATTGTTTCCCGAAAGCCGGGGCGTAGTTGTTTTCTATAGAATAGATGAGGGTTGCTTCGTACTTATGTACTCGCAGTTTTCCAATGCTATCTTGGACTAAATTTTTGACGTGTACTAATATCAATTTAATAGATAATTAATGAACTTCTAATATTAAATTTAACAGATCATGATTAATGAGTTTGAAAAGTGAGTTTTATTATTAAAAAAAGTGAGTGTTATTATATGTTTTATTAGTATATTTAGAATTATAAATATTAAATTCAATTATGTTGAAAAATGAATTTTATCATATGTTTTATTAGTATATTTAGAGTTATGAATATAAAATTTAATTATGTTGCTAGTGAGAGTCGAACCTTTGATCTACGCTAGTACTCGCTTATTATCCCTCTTACTCTTATATTATATAATAGGATATAATTTGGACAGGTACCCAAGTAAAATCCCGCTAAAAATGATAATTAATGATCGCGGGATCTTATAAATAAAAGGTAATAAATTATTAAAATCACATAATTTTATAGATTAATTTTAGGATATTTCCTAAAGTTAACTTTAGTAACCTTTTTCTCAATCTATTATATATATAATAATGTAATTAGTGGGTTACTTGAATTATTTTATTCAAGTTAAATTATTAAATAATCCTTTATAATTAATAATTTTCTCATTTAATATAATATATTCATTGCATCTTATTTTATACTAGTTTAAAACCCGTGCGATGCACGAATTTTCTTTTATATTATATGAATTTTTCAATAATTTGAATGAAGTTTTATGATATGAATTTTGTAAGTTAAATTTTTAAATGATATGATTTCATAACAGTTACACACACACACACACACATACACACACACATATATGCAAATGATAAAATACAAACCACTCTTAAAATACAAACTACAAACCATAACTAATTTGTACAATTAAAATCACTATTTTGATATTTAATTTAAGAATATAAAAAACCAAAATTACTAAAATAAAACTCACCCAGCCCCAGCCCCAGCCCCCACCCCCCACCATAACACAATCACCACCACCGACGCACCACCACCTCTATCTTCCTTTTCCGGCCACTGGCCCCGTAGGCGCTCCGATTCACCACCACCGACGCACCACCACCTTCATCTTCCTTTTCCGACCACTAGCCCTGCAAGGGCTCCGATTCCATATATGCAGCTTTTGAACATATTATTGAAATCGGATTTTGGTGTTATTGTAGTCAAATCGAAGCTCTCAACATCCTTTTCAATATTCTAGAATCAAATTTCAGTTTCGGTCAATTTTCGATTTTCTATGAATTTTTGAATAAATCTGCAGAACTTGGGTTCTGGATAAAAATTAGGGCTTTTTAATTTAGTAATCATTCAGTTATTTTGATGATTTGTATAGCTTTATATAATTGTCTAGAGTCGAATTACATGTTTAATTGCAAGGTTTGTATTCGAAATTGGGTAAATCGATTAAAGGTTTTATGTCATTTTTAAGTTCAATTGTTTTGGATTATTGTGTAATTGTTCAGTTAATTGGTTATGGGGAATGGATTTGTGGTGATTTAAGCTTTGTTTTGCCATCAAAATCATCAAGTTTGGTTTTGATTTTGTGAAAATTGATTATCCGGAAAAACCGACGATTCCGGCGAGTTTTAGTTGTGTTTTTGTTGTTTCTGATGGCACTGTTGAGTTTGCCGTGAAATTTGACTCAAGATCCATATATCGCACGCTTGATTTGGTTAAGTTATGTGAAAGTTATGTTTGCCGGAAAATTTGAAGGTCGCCGGAGAATTTCAAGATTCCGGCGAACCTCCATTAAAGCTGGCATGAAGCATTCAAGCTCAAGAACACCCTTCGAAAAATTAGTGATTTTTAGCTGTGTGTATTAAGTAATATCAGATGGGTAGGGTGGGGGGGTAAGGGTAAATTAGTGATAATTATATTAAAAAATAATTAATATATTATGTTATTTCCCAGTAGCACTCTTCAAGATTGTAGAAGGGGGGTTGAATACAATCTTGTAAAATTCTTTCGAATTTTGAACAACACTTGTAATATCAATGGAAACAGATGGATAAATTGAAGACTATAATGTAAAGAACAGATAATGAACAGATACACAACACACTTAAAAATTTCAGGTGGGGGTTTTTCACGTCTCCACCTGAGGGTTGTATTGAAGAAAATTTCTCTGTGTAAACTGAGTACACAGCTGCGAATACAAAGCTAAAACTAATAAAAGAGAACCTAATACTTAAAGCTTTTTGCTCAGTGTTTCTCTTATCTATTTTAGCTGTGCTACTCTTGAAGTATATATCTTACTTCAAGATTACAAACCCTATAAAATAAACGAATCTTACAAGTCAAAGTATCCTGCAGGGTTGCTGCCACTCCTTGTCTCCATGTGATGCAATTTTGTCTGGTTGTCTTTGGACAGATATGCACTAGATTTACCAGCGAAATTGCTTGTGAGAATAAGGAATATTTCTTTTTCTTCTTCGTTTCCAATACTGGTTCCCATACCTCATTTAAGTTCATCAACCCATGTGATCTGTCAGGCATGTCAAGTCGCCATCAACCTCTAATCCCAAGACATTATTGATTGAAGCTTTTATCCGTTGTTGTAGACATGGATCGATAGGTTGATTCCTGCTTGCTGTGAATACCATATCCGTTGACATAGGACCTTTATCCGTTGATCATCACTTCACTTATACATAATTACATAGCACAACTTATATACAATTAGCTATCCTATTCTGTATATCCTTTGTGTTGGGACAATCGGATCGTGGCCCTGCGATTTTTGATACAATAATTAAACGAGTACGAATACAAAAGTCACATTGTTAACGGTTGATTCCACGCTCTTCTATTGTATTCCCAAATTCCCTTGAGCGAAGTGTGGCCTTCGTCTTCTCAAGTTAACCTCTCTTCTTGCTCCTAGGTGGCTACAAAATTTTTCTAGACCCAACCCTAGCAAGAAGAGAATAAGAATATATATAGGGCTACAATAGGGATCATGGATAATTAGGTTGGGCCTTCTAATTACATCTTGGGCCTAGCCCAATGTAATTAAATATTAATTCAATCCACTAGAGAATTAATATTTGCACTACCTTTCCTAATACCGCAATTTAATTATTTAATTGGGTTCCAATATTATTTGCTTATTAAATTCCCCATGTTTAAAATAGCGCATGCCCATTAATTAAATAAATTACTGATAATTCATTTAATTAATATCTTTTATCCTTGATCATCCACTCAACCTTTATTTAATTATGCCGGAATAAATTCCACCTGCAGGGTTTCACATAATTAAATCTTTTTGAGCTTTCAAGGGACATCATTAACCCGAATATTATCAGGACATGGATTCCTTCAATAAATAATATCCACCATATATATTATTCCATCACCCAAAATATAATGAAATAAATCAAAAGAATTATTTCATATATAAATCAAAGCATGTAAATAATATACACGTGTAAATTACTATATCCGGATTAAGAACCTAAGCATTAATTATAACATAGAATCTTAGTTCTTTTTCTTAATCAGTATAAAGGAACAATTCTAAATTTGATCCTGTTCAATATACACAAAGTATACTTGTATTTTTTATTAGTCAATATAAACTAATCTAAATAATACTACAGCCATACCAGTGGATTGTCCAACACCACCTGTGCTGTGAACCTTATTATATTATATAAATCGTATTTAACAATCTAATATTCTGTATCCCATTTGATACTAGATTGTCCACAATATATAATATTAGACAGCATGTAAACATTTAAATGATTCTCAATAAAACCAGGATAGAAATAAATATATATACTTAAAATAAATATTTTCAGTATACACTAACAATCTCCCACTTATACTCAAAATATTCTGTGAGTATATCAGTGTTTATTTAATCCACTATTACATTGAAAACTATGTGTCCATCCATCTGACTCCTATCGCTTCCACATGCCTGTCAAAAACCTTGGCTGGCAAGCTCTTTGTGAAAGGATCTGCCCGGTTGTCTTCTGATGATATGTGAGCCACAACTATATCTCCTCGCATTACGATTCCTCGTATGAGATGATACTTACGTTCAATATGTTTAGCTGCTTTGTGGTCTCGTGGTTCTTTTGAATTTGCCACAGCACCAGTGTTATCACAATACACTGTCAGACTCCTAGGCAAATTAGGTACCACATCCAAGTCCAAAAGGAAGTTCCTGAACCATACAGCCTCCTTTACAGCCTCAGAGGCCGCCACGTACTCGGCTTCCATGGTAGAGTCTGCAATGCATTTCTGCTTTACACTCCTCCATATAACGGCTCCACCTCCCAAAGTAAAAACATATCCCGAGGTTGATTTCCTCTTATCCCTATCTGATTGAAAATCTGAATCAGTATATCCCAAAGGAAATAGATCTGAGGCCTTGTAAATTAACATATACTCCTTAAGTATAGTTTTTACTGCACTCCAATGTTCCTGACCTGGGTTCGACTGATATCTACTAACCATGCCTACAGCAAAGCAGATGTCAGGCCTCGTACATAACATAGCATACATTAAGCTTCCACATGCCGAAGCATAAGGAACTGCTTTCATGCTCTCTATATCCTTAGGTGTCGAAGGACACTGCTTCTTAGATAGAGCAACTCCATGCTTAAAAGGTAGAAAACCTTTCTTGGAGTTCTGCATGTTAAAACGAGCTAATACTTCATCAATGTAAGGCTCTTGAGTAAATCCAATATCCTTTTCTTGCGATCCCTTATTACTTTGATCCCAAGGATGTATGCCGCTTCACCTAAGTCCTTCATGTCAAATTGTTTGAACAACCATGCCTTTACTGATGACAACATCTTAACATTGTTTCCAATGAGTAAAATGTCATCTACATATAGTACTAGAAAAACCACTGCATTAACCTCACTTATCTTATACACGCATGATTCGTTTGGACTTTGATCAAATCCATATGACTGGACTGCATGATCAAAACGAATATTCCAGTCCCTAGAAGCTTGTTTTAGTCCATAAATAGACCTCTTAAGCTTACATACTAGATGCTCTTGGCCTTCCTTAATGAATCCCTTTGGTTGCTGCATATAGATGGTTTCTTCAAGATTTCCATGAAGGAAAGCTGTCTTGACATCCATTTGCCAAATCTCATAATTGAGATGAGCTGCTATAGATAAAAGAGTCCGGATCGACTTAAGCATAACAACAGGTGAAAAAGTTTCCTTATAATCGATCCCTTCTTTCTGAGTATACCCTTTCGCAACAAGTCGTGCTTTCCAGGCTTTCACCTTTTTGTCAGATCCTCTTTTCTTCTTGTAGATCCACCTACATCCAACGGGTTTTACACCTTTGGGTGGTTCCACGAGCTCCCAAACTTGATTGGAATACATAGATTCCATCTCAGATTCCATTGCCTTTTTCCAAAGATCTGCATCTTTATCTAGAATTGCCTCTTCGTATGTCCTGGCATCCTCATCATGTTCACCAGAGACCAAGTCCGAGGACTCTCCCAAAAACATGAATCTTTCTAGTTGTTGAACAACCCTCCCACTACGACGAGGCACTGTTGCGGTACTAGTGTCAAGTTGTGCATTTTCTTGTGGTTGTTCTACTTGTACTATTGGCACTTGGGGATTATCTGTCCCTCCCACTAATTCTTTTAAAACGATACTACTCATGGGTTTATGATTCATAATATAGTCTTCCTCTAAGAATCTAGCATTGGTGCTAACAATGATATCTCGATCCCTAGGACTATAAAATGAATAACCTTTCATTCCCATGGGATAGCCTACAAACAACATTACTTCGGTACGAGATTCTAGCTTGGTCGCGTTCTTGTTCAGCACATGTGCTGGACAACCCCAAATCCGAATATGTCTTAGACTTGGTTTGCTACCAGTCCACAATTCTATTGGAGTCTTGGGAACCGACTTAGAAGGTACCAAGTTCAGAAGGTAAGCCGCTGTTTCTATAGCATATCCCCAGAATGACTTGGGTAAATCTGAATAACTCATCATCGATCTAACACTCTCTAAAAGAGTCTGATTCCTTCTCTCTGCTACACCATTCTGCTGAGGTGTGCCAGGTGCAGACAACTGGGATGTAATCCCATTTTCTGATAAATATTCCCTAAATTCTCCAAGCAAGTATTCGCCACCACGATCTGATCGTAGTAACTTGATACATTTTCTATGTCATTTTTCCGTTTCAGCTTTGAACAACTTAAATTTGTCAAAGCATTCTGATTTACGGCGCAACAAATAAATGTATCCATATCTAGAATAATCGTCAATAAAAGTGACAAAATATTCATAACCACCTCTTGCTTGGATATTCATAGGTCCACATAAATCAGAATGAACCAATTCTAACACTTTTTTGGCTCTATTCCCCTTTTCTTTAAAAGGCCTATTAGTCATCTTACCTTCCAAGCAGGATTCACAAACTGGAAATGGCTCCACTGCCAACAAGTCCAATGGCCCATCTACTACCAGTCTTTGAATCCTCCTTAAGTTAATATGACCTAATCTTAAGTGCCAAAGATATGTTTGGTTCAATTCAGAAGGTTTCTTTCTTTTATTTGAGCTAGAAAGAATGTTATTAGTTTCCTTTTGTTGCAGCATTGGTTGGATAGGATTAATAATATATAAATTGTCTTGCAATGTACCAGAACATATAACTCGTTTATTCATCATAATAGAAACATTACGATCCAAACAAACATTATAACCATCCATGGCAAGTTTAGAAACTGAAATCAAATTCCTTCTAAACGAAGGTACATAAAGACAATTGTTCAAAACCAAAATCCTATCATCTCCAAAAGATAATGTAATTATTCCAACTACAACTACTGCTACTTTCGTAGCATCTCCCATGAATACATATATCTCGCCATCTCTAAGCATTCTGGTTTGCTGGAACCCCTGCATAGAGTTACAAACATGGTTAGTGGCTCCTGTATCTACACACCAAGTGCTCGTAGATATAGCCGCTATATATGTTTCTGTCACTAGAGAAAGAGACATACCAGTATTGTTTGTCTTCTTAGGAAGAGGACAATCCTGTTTCCAGTGACCTAACTGCTTGCACCTGAAGCACTTGCCCTTAGGCTTTTTCACACCACCTTGAACTCCCACTGCATTAGCAACCTTTCCAGCTTTCTGTGTCTGAACCTTTTTCTTCTTCTTGCCTTTCGGCTTAGAGGAAGAAGCTTTCTCAGCCACATTCACTTGAACATTCTGTTTAAAGAGTCCTTCAGCTGCCTGAAGTTCTGTCAGAAGTTCCGCGAGACTATACAACCTTTTGTTCATGGTGTAATTCAAGCGAAACTGTTCAAAACTTTTCGGCAGACTCATAAGGATGATATCGATCTGGGTTTCCCCATCAATATCAGCACCAAGGATCTCCATCTCATTCAGATGAGACATCATCCTGAGAACATGATCCCTTACAGGTGTTCCTGCATTCATCTGAGTGTTCATTAAAGCCTTCATTGCTACTTGCCTAGCAACCCTATTCTGTTCTCCAAAAAGTTCCTTGAGATTAAAGAGCATATCTGAAGCTATGTCCATAGCCTGATGCTGATGTTGCAAAACACCTGAAATTGCTGCCAGAATGTAACATCGTGACATCTCATCAGCCTTAAGCCACCGCTTATAATACTCCTTTTCACTTTCAGGAGCAACTTCAGTAGGCTGATCTGGCTTGGGTTCATAAGTGCAAAATTTGTACTCCTCAGCAGTCAACACTATGTCCAAATTACGTTTCCATTCAATATAGTTTGGTCCCGTAAGTTTGTTATCCTTAAGTATGGTGAATAGTGGATTAAAGCCCATAGTGATCTAATCCTGAGAATCATACATGTAACACATAAGAGGGTTGCACAAATCTTAAAACCTATTGGTTTCCTCTAACAATAAATTAAAATTAATGCACTAATATTTAAACACCATAAGTATCTGGTACGCCACGATGGGTGACATATATACCACTTAAATTCGTTTAAATATTATTTCGGTCCTATTACTAAATAATACGCCACGTTAGGGTGGACTATATATTATTTTTCATAGCTAAGTGTATACCATTATTAAATCTTAAATTAATAATAATAATACCGGATGCCACCATTAAATATTTCAAATCAATAATCGATAATAGGATAATTCCCAGATCGGGGGGAGCATTGTCAAGAGGCATCACTTAAAACCCCTTTCTAGACAGAATCATCCTTTCTCTCAATATCGAAGATCTATATTCAATCATTGATACCCTATAAATTAATCAAATTCTATGAAACTTGGTACGCCACGATGGGTGGTCATATATACCTTTCAATATTCGTAATTAATTTATCTCATTATTGAATTCTATGAAACTTGGTATGCCACGATGGGTGGTCATATATACCTTTCAATATTCGTAATTAATTTAGGAAGTTTGTTCTAGTAATATCCATAACACTACTTGACACCATAAATTATATGCCACGATGGGTGGTCATATATATAATTTATATTCGCCTTAGTGTTACATTACATACAAACAATAATGGAGACCATGGGATTCAATACCAAATTAATTCCCTCTCCCACTTAGTATTTTGGTGTGAGGATTTTTTATATCTAGATGCATCACCCTATGTTAATTCTTCGAGGTCCACATGTTATCAAAATAACAGTACAAAGAACACATAACATAGCATACCATACATCTCATGATTAAAGCACAATAAAAAAATTTATGTCCATGTCGTCCTAATTATGTTAAACATGCAATTAAATAATTACATACATAATTAACAACACACATAATTAATTAATTAAAGCAATAATCAAGCAAGTGGAAAATATGTAAAACATATTAAAAAACATCCACTATTATGGCCCCATCCAAACTGTAAACCAAAACATAGCAGCGTGGATCGAACTTCAATTTCTGAAAACAGTAAATCGCTGTTTACAGCAGGTAAACGAGGTAATTCGCCTTATATCCGCGTGAGTGATATAGTCAGTCTTGTTCAGATGCCCGTTTTCCTTTCCGAAAAGGTATTTTCGGCAAAAATCGGACACTGTATGCAAAATCAGCGAAAATCTGCAACAATCAGCAAGCAGCAACGGAAGCACTCCTTAATCTCTTGCAGCTCCGTTGATAAAAAAATTACATACAATCTGATCAGACCTATTCTATTACAATATTTCATAATCTAACTCTAATACAAATTTTATTACAAGATTACAAAGCAGAATAGAAATAAAAAACTATCACGATCAACCCTCGTGATTTACAACCACGATAAACCACGTGGAAACCAAAACAAAAATTAACCACGATTAAACCACGTGGGATCCAAACACATAATTAAAATATACATGGCCATAATAGTGGATAACAACCTGCAAAACAAAATTATACAAGCCTACCACTATATACATGCATATATAATTATGACATGGACATCATATCAAAAATCGCAAAACCATAGAACCTTGCTCTTGATGCCAATTGTTGGGACAATCGGATCGTGGCCCTGCGATTTTTGATTCAATAATTAAACGAGTACGAATACAAAAGTCACATTGTTAACGGTTGATTCCACGCTCTTCTATTGTATTCCCAAATTCCCTTGAGCGAAGTGTGGCCTTCGTCTTCTCAAGTTAACCTCTCTTCTTGCTCCTAGGTGGCTACAAAATTTTTCTAGACCCAACCCTAGCAAGAAGAGAATAAGAATATATATAGGGCTACAATAGGGATCATGGATAATTAGGTTGGGCCTTCTAATTACATCTTGGGCCTAGCCTAATGTAATTAAATATTAATTCAATCCACTAGAGAATTAATATTTGCACTACCTTTCCTAATACCGCAATTTAATTATTTAATTGGGTTCCAATATTATTTGCTTATTAAATTCCCCATGTTTAAAATAGCGCATGCCCATTAATTAAATAAATTACTGATAATTCATTTAATTAATATCTTTTATCCTTGATCATCCACTCAACCTTTATTTAATTATGCCGGAATAAATTCCACCTGCAGGGTTTCACATAATTAAATCTTTTTGAGCTTTCAAGGGGACATCATTAACCCGAATATTATCAGGACATGGATTCCTTCAATAAATAATATCCACCATATATATTATTCCATCACCCAAAATATAATGAAATAAATCAAAAGAATTATTTCATATATAAATCAAAGCATGTAAATAATATACACGTGTCAATTACTATATCCGGATTAAGAACCTAAGCATTAATTATAACATAGAATCTTAGTTCTCTTTCTTAATCAGTATAAAGGAACAATTCTAAATTTGATCCTGTTCAATATACACAAAGTATACTAGTATTTTTTATTAGTCAATATAAACTAATCTAAATAATACTACGGCCATACCAGTGGATTGTCCAACACCCACCTGTGCTGTGAACCTTATTATATTATATAAATCGTATTTAACAATCTAATATTCTGCATCCCATTTGATACTAGATTGTCCACAATATATAATATTAGACAGCATGTAAACATTTAAATGATTCTCAATAAAACCAGGCTAGAAATAAATGTATATACTTAAAATAAATATTTTCAGTATACACTAACACTTTGATAGTCAACATGACTTAGGATAACTAGCAACTATGATATTCAGCAACAAACTCAAACTTAAATACAAGGTATGCTACAGACTTATCGATTGATAAGCTGCCTCATCAACGGATGTACATGGCTTGGATATCCGTTGATAAGTTACAAAACTTAAACTTGTGCTCATATGTTTTTCAAAGTGTTTTATGGTTGTGTATATCATCAAGGACAACATAATTCCTAACAATCTCCCCCAATTTATGACTGATAGAATTGCAGCCATAAATTAAAGGCCTTGATGATAACAAAACACTTTTGAAAGGATCAAGATATCAACAAAAACATATATATTGCACAAGCTACAAAATTTTGAAGAATTGAACTAAGTCAAGTGATAGAATCATACTTCTACAAGGGATGCTCCTCTAGGCTGAGCATATCATTGTCTTCTTCCCCTTGCAGTCCTCGAACCATGGATTTTCTCTCTTTTTTCCTCAAGCTGATTTTCCAGAGATCTGTAGATGATCTTTTCTTCTGAGTGGTTTGGATCCAGCATAGACATTAAGTATTTCAAGTACTCATTGCTAGCCTTTTCCAGCTGATCATCTATCCTGAAGAATCTTCTACAGTTTTGATCAACTCTGAATTCCACTATCCAGTAAGGATAAAAGTGAACCTTCTTGCCAGGTTCATATGGAATATTCAGTGTCTTGGGCAAACCCTCCTTTGAAGTCCGGCTATTTCTCAATTCATTGGCCCTTTTGAAGATTATTTCTTTTGCCTCAGGAGTGAAACCTCCAGTTTTCTTCATCAAAGACCAAATCCTCCAGAGTTTGCTTTATCCTTCTTTTAACACTTGAACTAGGGGCCATGTTACACTATTCCCTCATGTATAGGAGAAAATTATCCTTCTTGGGAGCCTGGCTGTCCTTTCTGCAGCACTCACATTGTCCACATCATCAAGGAAGAAATTGATGTTTGAGTATTCTTCAACATTTGCAAGATATAGCTCAGTTTCTTTCTTGGTGGCAACCTTTGCAACTTGAGGAACCTTAGTGAATTGAATTGGTCTAGCTGGTGGTTGTTTCCTTCTTCTGGTTCTCCTTTTTTCAGGTGAGAGCCTGATTTTTGGAAATACCAAGATGTTGATGTCAAAGTCAAATTCCACAGGTTCTTCCTTTACAAGTCCTAACAGGTTGAGTGCCTCAATGTTCTGAGTTGGAGGTTCTGTAGGTTGAGGTAGTACTGATTCATCTTGAACTTCTGAATCTGGGCTCAAAGATCTCTTAGTAAGCATTTTAACCATGCTTTTTCTTTTCTTGCACACAGACTTTGTGTTCATCTTCTTCTTCTTGAATTTGGCCTTTTCTTCTTCAGCCTTTTGCCTCATTTCTACTTCTAATTCTCTCACAAGCTCATCAGCTAGTCTAGCTTCCTTCTCAGTAGATTCTACAGGTTTTCTTTCAATTTTACCAGCTTGTAGTAACCTTGCAGTTTCTTCAGCTTTAGCAACTGCAAAGTCAGGGTAACCTGCAGGGACACAAATTTCCACTCCCTCTCTGTAGATGAATGCAAGATTCTCCTTGAGTCTGATAGAATATATTTTTATATATATTTTAGATGATTTTATTCTAATATTTATTGTGTTTTGCATTGATTTGGATTTTTTTATTTAATAAATTTGATTGTTTTATTGTAGGAAATAAAGAATTCATGACTTGGAAGGATTTGGATCAAAAAGAGCTATTTTGGAGATAAAATAGAAGGAAATTCGTATTATTGGGCTACACGGACTGTTTAACACTGTTTGGGCCATATCTTGAGTTCCAGAAGTCAGAATTTGACGATCTTACTGTCCACGCGAAGCTTGTGGAATTATCTTTAATTCAGAAGTGGTCCAATATTAGTATTCCAACGGGATCAGCCCAGAAACATGCCAAAAAATCCAGCAGCTTCCAGAAATTCAATTTGAAGTGGGAAACTTCCATAAATCCAATCCTAATCAACATGGAAACACTAGGGGCACCAGGAACATTCCAGAGAGCTGTGTTAAGCGTGGAATCTTTCAATTCTTACTTCTATTCAAGCTTGGAAGCTTGCCATCTTCTATTCCAACTCTAAGAAGGCAATTGCTTGGAGGCTAAATCAAGAGGCTATATAAACACATCTTGGGACAAATTATTAGGGATGTAATATTAGATCAGATAATATAGTTTAGAGTAGATTAGTATTAGTATTATTAGTTGGAGATGTAGAGAAACACCATGACTCTTCTTTTGGGTGACAACATTGAAGTTTGAAGGTTTTGTTCTCTTAATCTTTTCTTTGTTCTTATTAGTTTAATTATGTTTTCTTGTTTTACTAGTTGTTTTACTTGTTTAATTATTAGCGAGTAGTTATTTCTAGGATTTAAAGGGAAGCCATGTTTGCACTAATATTGGCATGATTTTCATAGTGCTTTGATTGGTTATGGTTAATTCTGATTGATATGTTTCAATCGTTAATTTGTGTAATCGGCCGATATCATGGATTAATTATATGCAAATAGGGGTATGAATCGAGAGATTTACCTACTAGAGACACACATACGATTAGCAGAATTGAATTTGAGTGCGGAAGCATTCTGAGAGCGTTAATGCTTGGAAGAGATTAACTTGACTCTAATTACCTGATTGATTGAATTGCTAAAAGTGGTTAATTGTGTTGAATGTTTCGAGAGTGTTAATGCTTGGAAGAGATTAACATACTCTAGTTATAGGATCACATTGATTGTTTTAGCTTAAGAGCCAATTGTGTAAGCATGGTGGACCTGATTGCCCTAGGTTTTAAATAATTTGTTTATCATCTGTTTAATTAGTGTTAGTCTTATTTAATTAGTTAATTAATATTCTCCAATAATCGTTTGTCCCTGCAACAATTAGCGATAACTGAAAAGGAATTAGTAGAACCTGTCTCCTTGTGGATTCGACCCGCTTGCCATCTGTACTAGAAATAGACACCGTGCGCTTGCGGTTAGGTATAATTTGACACATCAAGTTTTTGGCGCCGCTGCCGGGGAGACAGCGAGTTTCTATTGATTTTAATTTAGTTGTTTAGATTGTTTCCATTGTCTCATTGGAACTTTTGTTCCAATTGAGGCAGATTTTACGTTTTCTTGGCTTTGTTGAGAGTTTACAGGTTTGCAATGGGTGAAGTTGATACTTTTGCACAAGGAGTTGCACTCTTATCTTCCCTAGTAGAGGCACATACTCGAGAAATTGCCTCATTCAGCCCTACAGAGCCCACTATACGTCCAATGAGATGTCATAAGTGGCCCCTAAAACTTACAACTTCTGTCAAGTTTGTGGTATTCAAGGTCACTATGGTTATGAGTGCTCTTACAATTTCAATAATTCTTAGAATGCTCAGTGCGGATAAATGAATTATTTTGAAGAAGGATTTGGGTACAATCAGTATTCAAACACTTTTGATCAAGAATGCGTGAATCAACCAAATTTCTACTACCAGGACAATGGTGCTCAAAATTTTTCGTATCATAATCAGCAACAGTTTGAGCAATAATATTATCAGTCATATGAGCAGCCGCCACAACAAGAATATCAATATCCTCATCTACAAGAAGATCTACATGTTTCTCAACCCAGCGTAGATGTGCAAGCTGATCAGACAAATGAGATGTGGGATATCCTGAATAAACTGCTAAAGAGTTCTGAAGAACAAGCCGAGGCGATCAAAGAATTAGAAACTCAAAGTTTGGCGATTGAATCTCAAATTGCACAGTTGGCTAACTCTTCTACTACAGTGCAGCTCGACTATTTACCATCATCATCTATCCGATCCGAAGAGGACCTGATTGCTATCAATCTCACAAGCGATCAGGAATATGATAGTTTCTCCATGTATGTTGATGATGAGGCCATTGATAAAGAGAAGGAGCATGCCACCGATGACGAGATCAATGATGTTGCTGTTACCGAGAACAATGTGACTGATGATGAGGCTACAAAGGAAAGAAATACAGAGATGGTTGTTGTTTCTCTTCCACAACCTATGCCTCAACTACCATGTATTGATAAATTTGCTCTCGATCTAGCCTCTACTTACAAGGCTTCTTTGCTCAAGAACACTTATTTCAAGGTTGATGTGATAACAAATATTGTCCAAGATGCTATTTCTCAAATTCTGGTTGAGGATCCATACAAAGTGGCTCATACGTTTCAAGCTCGAGAAGAGGGAGAAGATGGAAGTGTCTTATTAGCCAATGATGTGATAAGCCAAGATGTCCGAATGACTCCAGTGAAAGTGAGGAGTGAAGAAAAGCCACCGCCAGAACCTCCACCTTATGTCAAGGGAGTTCAATATTTTCGTGGTGTTGAATTTTATCGCTGTTTTCTCACAAAGTTTTCCAAAACTGCACAAGCACTCTCTCTATTGCTTATTAATGACATATTTTATTTTACTGATGCTTGTTTGGAGACTTTCTGCAGGATAAAGACAATCACTAACACTCTTGATACTTTTTGTGGTGACGAGTTTATGATCGAGAAAGTGGATATTACGCCTTTACCGGAGTATTTTTGAGGAGGTCAAGCTAATGACTCTAAATAAGCGCTGCTTGGGAGGCAACCCAAGATTTCATTGGAGGATCGGTGCACTTCATGCTTTTGCATAGGGGGGTACTTCTTTCCTTCTCTTTCATATATAGTAGAATTGCTTAGTTATTTGTTCATTCCAAGCCTTGTTGTACACGTTATTATTTCATTCTTTATTTTAAAAAAAATCGAATTTTGAGCAGGTTGTAGCTCTGTAACGAAGGCTGCCCCTGCGTTCTGCTATTCCCGCAGTCTGCCCCACTGTAACGCAGGCTGCGCCTGCGTTACTGTACTCAGCGCAGTCTGCCCCCTTGTCGCGCAGGTTGCCCTTGCGCATCTGCTTCTTCAGCACTGTGCCTCACGCGCGCGCAGTCTGTTTGGCGAGTTGTGTGTTCGATTTTTTTGTTGTTTCAGCTGTTATAAAAAAAAAAAATCTTTCACCCCCCATTCTTTTTATACTCTTATTTAATCATCCTACACCTAATTCTTTTCCTATTTCAATTCCAAAACCCCTCATCTCTCCTTAATTTTTTCAAAAATCCTATATCTATTCTAATTCTTTTTCTTTTAATCATTAAATCCTATTTCTATCCTATATCAAATTTCAAATCCCACCCAAAATTTTTCCTTTTCATATTAAAATTTTTGTATTCATCCTACCACTCCATTGTCTATATATACCCATACATACACACCCAATTTATTATCTTCCTCCTCTACATCTCTAAAATTTCAAGTTTGGGGGAAAATTAGTACAAGTTCACCTCTTTGATTCGTAGTTGGGATATCTTTTCTCTATTTTCTTTTTATTACGAATTTATGTTCTTGTCAATTGGGGGTTTTGTATTAGTTTTGTTAATTGGGTATTTTTGGTAGGATATTTCTTGGTGGTTGTTGGTGGTGAGTGGGGTTTTGGTTATTATGGCTCCTAAGCGAATGAGGGGTGGTTTTCACACCCGACACCTTGATTCCAGGGGAGTTTTCTTTCTTTTCTTTTTAGTGTAGTTTTATTTTGTTTTTAGTTGTAGTTTTGTATCTTGTTCATTAGTTCATTGGGGACAATGAACCGCTTAAGTGTGGGGAAGGGTTCTCAATGTTAAGAGAATTTTTTTTTAAAAAAAAATTAAAAATTAAAAATTAAAAATTAAAAATACCAAAAATAATTCTAGCCATGCAATTTGATTAGTTGTATTTTGCTTGATACACCCATGCATGCGTAGAATTCTTGTGTTCTTGACGCTTTTGTATGAGAAGTGACGTGCTTTGTTCTTGTGCACACACTTTCACTAGCAAGTTGAAGCTGGTAGACTTAATTGGATGTTGTAAGTGATTAGACTGACATGAATATGTGCAAGATGACTTGGTTTACATGCTTTGAGTACAAGTAGGTGCGTTAGAGAGTCTTGTTACTTGGGATTGATTATGTTTTGTCACACCAAGTGAGTTTTGAGCCTATATGCATATCTTTTGCATGATTTTTCGTTTGCTTGAGTGTCCACATGTTGTTTACATTGCTAGCACTTACTTGAGATCTTTCTTGAAATGCATGACATTAATTGATGATAAGATGGTAAAGGCAATTAGGTATAACCTCATATTTCCCATAATTCAAAACCATTTATACATGATCAATTAGTTAACCCTTTGAGCCTAATCCTATTCTTTCGGTGACACACTACGTTACTTGCCTATATCCTTTTCTTGTATTGGCCTTACAGTAATTTTTGATCCTAAATTGTCAAGGGCTAGTATCGTGCTTAAGGGAGTAATAAGGTGTGCAAAAGGGGGGGTTTTATTGATGATCATACTTTTGGGGAATATTGATTTTGGGTTGGTGCTTGCTAGTCGAAATTCATAAGAATATCTATGGATCATTGTGTTTATTCTTTATCTCAAGAAAAAAAAATAATAAATAAATAAATTTGAGAGCATTTTTATGTTTGTATGATCTTTCTTCATTCGACTAGTCAAGTTATTATGTAAGGGTTATTGAAAAATCCAAGTATGGGGAAGTATTTGTTTTAATAGAAAGGGAATTGAATAATGATTATTGTTGGGTACTAGCTTTTGACATTTAACCTGTTTTAGCTTTACTTGACATACCTGGTCCCTAGCCCACGCTATAACCTGTTAGGAATAATTCATAAGTTGTGATGTTAAGAATAGAATTTACGCATTATACTTCTTGTATTCCTGATCTTATAAAGGATTTAGCACTTTGTATAGGATTTATGTGTAAGACAGTTATCTGTACAGTTTAGTCAGGAATGAACAGTGTATTAGAGACTACATGTCAGGAACAAAGAGTAGATCCTGATGACGGTCTAATACTGATGATGATCAGATACTGATGCAAGATGAAATCCTGATATCAGTTGTGTTACTGATGATGTCATTATGGATGCTACAGAAACTGGCAAGTGCTATAAAACAGGATCGTTGTTTGAAGAACAAGCAAGAAGATATTATGAAGGGAAGAGTTTTCTATTGATGGAAACTATCGACTAGAAGGCAGAACATTGTCATGTATAGATTATATCTTTCTGTTAGTAGTTGATAGGTAGCATTATAAAAACTCTCTCTACATCATTGTAAAAAGTGTTCATAAGGTTTGTAATCGTAAGAATACGATAGCACAAACACAGAGAGAGAGATTTGTATTGTCAGCAGCTGCTAAAGGTATTTGTACACCTTTGGTAGAGTTTGTATTTGATCTTATTAATATAAACAAGAGTTTGATTCATTCGTTTATTCTTGTTCATATAATCAAGCAAAAATCAGACACGATTATATAACTTGTATTCAACCCCCCCCCCCCTTCTACAAGTTATTCGAGTTAACAATTGGTATCAGAGCGGGTTGATTTCGAATAATCATAAAGATATGCAATCATGTCTGGTTACAAGGATGGGAATACTAAGATTCCTATGCTCAAGAGAAACGAATATACTCTATGGGAAGTAAAGATGTTGCATCATCTGGAAGCAACATATCCTGATTATCTTGACAGAATCAGAGATGGACCTTTTGTTCCAACAAAAGTCGTTGGACAAGCAACTATTGATGGTGTGGTTGTTCCAGAACATACAGCAGAGAAGCCAAAATCTGAATGGTCAGATAAGGACAAGTAGAATGTTCTTAAAGATGCTAAAGTGAGAAACATATTATTCAACAGTCTTGATTCTGTTCTCACTAACTAAGTTCTCTCTTGTAAAACTGCTAAGGATATATGGGATAATCTTAAGGTTCACTGTGAAGGAACAAAGCCTGTCAGGAAGAATATGAGGACATTACTTATACAACAGTACGAGTACTTTGAATCCAAGTCTGGTGAGTCACTTACTGATACCTTTGATAGGTTTACAAAACTCATCAATGAGATGGCCATGCATGGTAAATATTATGACTTGGAGGATATGAATACAAAGTTCATGAAAGCTTTGCCTGATTTCTACAATGAGAAGATATCTACGATTGAGGAAGTTAATGATCTGGATGAGATTTCATTAGAGGCAGTATATGGAAAATTGAGAGCTTATGAACTTGACAAGCAGCAGAAAAAGAGCAGGAGTGAAGGAAAGATGAAGACTATTGCACTTACTGCTCAATCTGAAGTAAAGAAGCTTCCTGAAGAACAGCATGAAGAGATTGCTGTAAAGAATTCAAGGAAGAAGAAAAGCAAAGAAAGTTCTGAGTCAGAGACTACTGATATGGACTCTGACAACAATGATTCTGAATCTGAGATGCATGAACTCTTTGCTATGTTTGCTAAAGCTTTCAAGAAAGGAAGATTCAACAGGAGAAGATTTAGCAAAGGACCTTTTCAAAAGAAGGAGGAGAAGAAGAGTGACAAAGGCAAAAGTACAATTGTCAAGCTTGATAAGGCCAAGATCAAGTGCTTTAACTGCAGCGAGCTTGGACACTTTGCTAGTGAGTGTAAGAAGCCTAGGAATTCAGGAAAGGGTAATGCACTTATGGTCACACAAAAGGATTGGGCTGATTCCAGTGATTCTAAAGATGAATTGGATTATGACAACATTGCATTGATGGCAAATGGTTCAGACAAACCTGGATCTCCAAAGAAAATTTCTCCATCCTCTGTTAAGGTATAACTTCACTCTCTTGATTCATTTGATAGCTTAAATTCTGATGAAATTAGATCTATCCATGCCGAGTTTAAGAATCTTATGACTAATTTTAGAATTCTTACTTGTGAAAGAGATGAACTTAAGATTAAGAATGATAAATTAGTTGATAGAAATAATTTTCTTGAATCTGAATTAATTCAAATGGAAGAATACAAGTTAAGTTCTGATAAAGCTAAGCATGATTATAATGTTATTCTTGAGGCTTACGACTATGTCAGAAAAGAACTAGAGGAAGAGAGGGATGTGATTAAGACCATTAACATTTCTGGTAAAAAGACACAAGAAATCATCGAAAATGGAATTCGTGGTAAGGTTAATGGTTTAGGTTTTGATAAGGCTAGACAAGAAGTAAAAGTAGCTATTGTCAATGATGATAGTGAAATAGAAGCTAACACATCTAAATCTGAAGGTAAGAAAATTGTTTCTGAACCTAATCATGTTAAATTTGTTGATTCAAAAGGTACCCCTGTTGTACACAAAAGGATTAACAATAGTAATTCAGATGAGAAAGTGTTAGAGAAACCTAAGAATGTAAACATAGGGTTTCTGTCTAAGTCTCAGTTGAAACAGAGATTAGATGGTCTTTCAGAGTCTAGCAAGATCAAAAGAAATAGAAATGGAAAAGAAGGTATTAACAAAGAGAATAATTACAAGAATGTACCTGATGCACCTAGGAAGAAATGTTATAAGTGTGGAAATCATAATCATTTGGCCCTAGACTGTAATCAAAAACCTTCTTGGAAAACTGAGTCCAGATTCCCCAAGACTCAGACAATTCAATACCAACCACAAAAAGCTTGTTATCATTGTGGTAGTTTACTTCATTCCATTTACATGTGTAGAGAATATCATGAACTGTATTATGACTATTATTCCTTGAAATCTGAAACTCCTAGTCACAAACAGTTTGTGAAATTAGAGTCTAAAGTTGACTCTACAACAGGTAAAATAAAAACAAAATCTTCAAAGCCTGTCGTTTCTAAATCTAGTAAGAAAGGATCCAATCAAAGTTGGGTCCTAAAAAATTCTAACTAGTTACTTTTTGTTTGCAGGGCACAGGAAAGAAGCATTCAATTATCTTGGACAGTGGATGCTCTGGACATATGACTGGAAAGAAGTCCCTGCTTACAAAGTTTGAGAGGAAAGCTGGCCCAGTAATATCTTTTGGAGATGGCAACAAAGGAGAAACTCTGGGATATGGCTCAATTGTTTTGGGGAATGTCATCATAGAAAATGTAGCACTGGTTGAAGGCTTGAAACATACTCTTTTAATCATAAGTCAACTGGGTGATAAAGGTTACAAATCAATCTTTGACAGAGAAGGATGCAAAATCTTGAATATGCAGAATGGAGACATTGTTCTAACTGGTCAAAGACATGGTAACATATATGAAGCCAGCTTAAGTGATACATCTAAAGGAATTGTTAGATGTCTCTACAGCAAAGCAACAAGTGATGAAAGCTGGAATTGGCACAAGAAGCTCTCACATCTTAATTTCAAGAAGCTTAATCAACTTGTTAAGCACAATTTGGTGAGAGGCCTACCTCAGGCAAATTTTGTGCAAGATGGACTTTGTGATGCATGTCAGCTTGGAAAGCAAAGAAGAACCACTTTCAAGAGCAAGACTGAAAATTCAATTACTGAACCATTTCACATGCTACATCTTGATCTGTTTGGTCCAGTAAACATTATGTCTATCAGCAAGAAAAGATATGCTCTAGTTATAGTGGATGATTTCACAAGGTTCACATGGGTGTTCTTTCTACACAAGAAGGATGAAGCTCCTCAGCAAATCATTGAACTTATCAAGAATATTCATAATAACTCTGAGTACAAAGTCAAAGTACTTAGAAGTGACAATGGTACAGAATTCAAGAATTCTACAATGGAGGGGTTTTGTGCAGACAATGGAATCACTCAACAGTTTTCTGCACCTGGTACACCTCAACAGAATGGTGTAGTGGAAAGAAAGAACAGGACTCTCATAGAGGCAGCAAGAACCATGCTTGCAGATGCAAAACTTCCAACCTACTTTTGGGCAGAAGCTATTAACACTGCATGTTTCACTCAAAACTGTACCTTGGTAAATGGTCATGGAAAAACTCCCTATGAGATGATCAAAGGAAAGAAACCAAGTGTGAAATACTTTCACATCTTTGGATGCAAATGCTATGTCCTAAAAGTTCATCCAGAACAACTTGGAAAATTTGAAGCCAAATCGGATGAAGCAATTTTTCTAGGATATTCAGCATCTAAGGCCTTCAAAGTTTATAATCTCAGAACTCACATTGTTATGGAATCAATTCATGTTGCATTTAATGATAAGAAATTTGGAATTCTGCAAACTGATGAAAGCCATGACAAATTGGAATTTGAAAATCTGAAGAATTCTGAGATACTCTCCAGTGATGATGAAGGTTCTCCAGAAGGAATTTCTATTGCTTCTCAAAGGAATGCTACTGTTGAGGGGGAGCAAATAAATCAAAGAGAACACAGAGATCATCAGGAGCAGACTAGCCTTTCAGAGTCTATTCCATCAGGAATTGACGTTTCAGAGTCTACTCCATCAGGAACTGATCTTTCAGAGTCTACTGAGGAAATATCAGTAACTAGCAGCAATATGGAATCTAATGATTCTATTGATCAAAGGAGAGTTTTTGAAGGTAGAGAGAATTCTTCTACAAGAGATACCACTAACTTAGGGGGAGAGACTAGTAGAGTTAATCTACCACCTGTTAGAAAATGGACAAAGGATCATACTGAAGATTTGATTATTGGTGATCCTAACAGTGGTGTTCGAACTAGAAGATCAATTCAAAGTGAATGCTTGTATAGTTGCTTTCTCTCAAAGAATGAACCTAAGAAGGTTGAAGAAGCCTTACAGGATCCTGATTGGGTAATTGCAATGCAGGAGGAGTTAAATGAGTTTGAGAGAAACAAAGTCTGGAAACTGGTACCAAGACCTAAAGATAGATCTATTGTTGGTGCAAGATGGGTTTTTAGAAACAAGCTAGATGAATCTGGTATGATTGTAAGAAACAAAGCAAGACTGGTGGCCAAGGGTTATTCTCAGGAAGAAGGCATTGATTATGATGAGACCTTTGCACCTGTAGCAAGATTGGAAGCAATCAGAATGTTTCTTGCATTTGCAGCTCATTCAAAATTCAAGGTATACCAGATGGATGTAAAGAGTGCTTTTCTAAATGGCAAACTTGATGAGGAAGTGTATGTGGAACAGCCACCTGGATTTGTTGATCCAAATTTCCAAATCATGTCTACAAACTTGACAAGGCACTCTATGGACTAAAGCAGGCACCAAGAGCATGGTATGAGACTTTGTCTAAATTTCTTCTTGAAAATGGCTTCACAAGAGGTACAATTGACAAAACTCTATTCTTTAGAAAAATAAAAGGTGAATTGCTTTTAGTTCAAGTTTATGTTGATGATATTATTTTTGGTTCTACTAATGAAAAGTTGTGTGCTAAGTTTAGCAAGCTTATGCAGTCTAAGTATCAGATGAGCATGATGGGTGAATTAAATTATTTCTTAGGCTTGCAGGTCAAACAGACTGAGACTGGTATTTTCATTAATCAGTCAAAGTATATGAAAGGCAGAGTGTATAAACTTGTAACACTATAACTAATGTAACTCAATTAAAGGAAAAGATACTTAACCAGAAGACAATCAAGAACAAGAAGTCACAAGAAATCAACACTATATGAAGACAAGGTAATTGATACAATTGAACATGTTAACTATGATCAAGCCAAGAAGAAATCATTGAGAGAAGTTCAAGTCAAAGTTGTTCATGCCTCAGTGATTTGAGAAATCGAGAATCAAGATCATAACTATAAGTATCAACAAGACCAATTGATTTCAAGTGAACAAGAAGGAAAGCGAACATTGGAAAGCCAAGTTACTAAGTGAATATGGTAATTTATTCGAGAAGCAGAAACACTATCAAGACTAGTCACTTATGAACCAGACCAGTGCATCAAGTGTCAGGACATTGATAGCAAGTTTATGTCAGTAATAAAGATCCATGTTCAAGAGCTTGCTGAAGAATAAAGAAGACATGAAGATATCACAAGTTCAAGATGTGCATTGAAGTTTCAAGTTGAAGACCAGAATATTTTCTAAGTACTAAATATTCTAGATGACCAAGTAGAATATTTCTAAGTAGAAGTTCTACTTAGAAATTCGAGATGGCTAAGTAGAAATTCTCAAGTAGAAGTTCTACTTAGAGTGCAGCTTCAACATGACACATGGCATCTTCTGATTGGCAGATTTCCAAGCTTTCAAGATAAGGCAAGATTTATGTGGACATCATTGGGCCACGTATATCTTCGTCTTTGAAGACTACAGGACATAGATTACATGTAGTATAAATAGAAGTACTTGTGTGATGTTTATTTTTAGAGAGCTATAATTAAGAAAACACAAGAAAAAGAGAGAGAGTACATTCACAGAGCTTAGAATCATTCACTTCTCTCTGAACTTCTGTTATACTTTGTAATGAATGTTGTAGCAACCATTTCAAGTTATATATAAGAAATATATTCCTTGAATCTGCGTGTTCATTTATTGCATCGTATTTATTGCTTCTCATATTCGAAAAGTTGTATTCACCCCCCCTCTACAACACATTTGGACCTAACAATTGGTATCAGAGCGGATGTTTAACATACAAAACATAGATCCTTGTGTTTGGTAGAAGAATCGTGAGTTTTCATTTTCTAGATCTACTTTTCTAAAATTCTAGAAAAGTGAGCTTTAATTCGTTTCTAGTGAAAACTCATCCGGAAAAATTATTTAAATACTTCAGGTGTGATTATTTGGCTTGGGTGTATTTTAATTAATTTTTGTGAATTAATCTGGGTTCGTTGATATTTGGTGTTCTTGAGTGTTCATCATCTGTTCTTATCAAAGAAGACAACCCAACAACTTTTTGATCTCCTTTTTCAAACAGATAAATAGTAAAAGAATAAAAAGGTGTTTTTGAACTTTTGTGGTGATATATTATTCCTTGGCCGAAAGCAAAACAAAACATACTCAGTACCTAGCAAGTGGGTTAGGTGCTTTCGATGAGTAAAGTATCAAAAGTCAAAAAGGTGTTAAAGAGATAATATTGTTTATTCAATATTAAAGAAATCTGCAGAAAATTTATTCTAAGGACAAAAGTTCTACATAGAATTTCTACTTGAGATTTTCTACATAGAATTTCGACTTGGACAATTTCTACTTGGTGAAGTTCGACTTGAGCAAAATTTCTACTTAGAGAAATTTCGACTTAGGCAAAAGTTCTACATAGACATTCTACATAGCCTAGTCTTGGGTACTTAGAAACTTTTAGTGACCAGATTTGAAATGGCTCCTAAAAATTCTTTCAAGATCCCAATGTTCAACCGAGATCACTATGAAGAATGGGTTTTCAGAATGAGACTCTACTTAGAGACAATTAACCCTGAATATCTGGAAGTCCTTGAAAAGGGTAAATTTGTTCCAATGAAAGCTATTCCTGAGCGTACGGAAGGAGAGGAGGTTATACCTGCTCGGTTTGAGCCTAAAAAGGCAGCGGACTTTACGGATGCTGACAAGGAGCAAATAGCTTATGATACTTCTGTAAGACAAACCTTGATGGAATCCCTTGATCATGAAATGTTCAACATAGTCAAAGGTTTGAATACAGCAAAGAAGATTTGGGACAAGATAGAAGTTGTCATGGAAGGATCTGCAGAGGTTAGAAGCAACAAGACACTCATACTCAAGATGGAGTATGACACCTTCAGAATAAGAAAAGGAGAAGGCATAACAGACGTCTATCTAAGATTCAGTCAGTTAGTATTGGATTTGAATCTGAGAGGTGTAACTCTCCCCATGGTTGAGACCAATACGAGATATCTGAGAAACCAGCCAAAGAGCATTGAACATAGGGTCTACGCAGTAAGAGAAACCAGAGATTTGCATACAACTTCTCTGGAAGAATATTATGGAATATTAAAGACCTATGAGCTGGAAACACTTTAAGATCAAGCATGGGACAATGATTCAAAAGGAAAAGAAACTGCATCAGGATTAGTTGCTGATGAGGAAGAGTCTAAGAAGGCAATGGTTGCAGAAAAGACTAAATCATCACATGCACCACATCAAGTTGATAATGATGACGAGTGCACATCTAACAGTGATGATGACTACTTCACCCAAGAAGAGCTGGACAACATGGACGATAGTGTCGTGGCATACATGGCAAGGAAGTTCAGCAACATGAGATTCAGAAAGAGCAACCGACCACAGAGAAATTCTTCATCTTACTATCGGGTTGCTAAGGGTGGTGGTAGTTCGTCAGGCTACAAAAGCAAAGGCAAGAGTACCAGCTACAAATCTCCTTTGGATTTCAAAATGAAGTTCAAATGCTATAACTGTGGTGAAGCTGGACATTTTGCTACTGACTGCAAAAAGCCTAAATAGACTTATCCAAAAGAGACATATGAAGCCCTCAAAAGCAAGTATGAATCGCTGGTGAAGGAAAAACATGGAAAAAGAGCTTTATTAGTAACAAAAGGAAGAGCTTGGGATGATTCAGATGAGGAAGATGTTACTCATGTAGCAAACTTTGCCCTCATGGCTGAGACATCAGAGGAACCAGAGGTACCAGTTCTAACCCTTAAAGTAGAAATGTCCATTGACGATTATAAGGAACAGAACGGGGCTCTTAGCGAAGAGATCTATATGTTGTGCAAAAGCCTAGACACTTCTCAAAAGGAACAGAAAACACTTGTCGCCAAAAGCAGAATGCTTGAGGCAAAAGTGGAAGAGTTAGAGGCTGCTTGCACTGTAGATACTTCCCTAAGAGATTTCATTAAATCTTTGGAACACAAGCTCATCCTTAAGGGAGAAATAGAAGCATGTCTTAGGAACAAACTAGCTGAGTTAGAAACTAAATGCGAAGCTTACAAACTAGCTGCTAGTAAAGTGTATGTAGATAATGACGTATTTAAGAAGATAACGGGAGTAGGTGTAGGACTTGATTATTCTGACCTTTCTAAGAAAGAAGGGAAGAGACCTATCGACACTAGTTCCAGTGACCTTAAAAATGAAATTCCTAGTTTTTTTAAATCTTCTGTCAAACCCATCTACAAACACCTTGTTCCTAGAATAGAAGAAGAAGAGACTGAATTAATAGCTAGATATGAGATTGAGATGGAAGATCGCCAGAACGCACAACCTATAACTCCTATCAAACAAGTTAAAATCAATTTCCCTAGAGATGAATCTAGACCAGGAATAGGAGCTAAGGCTGTTAAACAACAAGGGAAGAAAGGCATAAAAGAGGTTAAGGCTGAACGAATAAAGAAAGCATGTTATCACTGCAAATCTACTGAACATCTTTCTTATGCATGTAAAGCTAACATAAATGTTCCTGCTGCACATGCCATGCCTGCCACACATACAATGAATAATCTGCATCCGAATCATGCACAGTGTGGTCAACCTAATTGTATGCCATGCACTTTTAACATCATGCAAACTTTTGTGAATTTAATGAATGCATCTAGCCAGTCATGCTCAAATACTGCTGCTAGTTCAAACATCAAGAAAAAGCATGTGAGAGCCAAGACTGTCAGTCCTCCTAAAGTTAGGAGTGACAAACCTTCTCCTAGGATTGACAAACATGTCAAGTCTGAGAAAGGAAAGGAGAAAGCCGAAAGCTCTAGTAATGTTAAGAAAAGTGCATCTCCTGTTGTTAAATCTGTTGATTATCGATCTTATCGAAAAGCCGGGCCCAATCAAAGTTGGGTTCCGAAGAATGTCTAACCAATCTGTCATTGCAGGGCATTAAGCAGAATAGAAATAAAGTTATATGGGTGCTAGACAGTGGAGCATCGAGGCATATGACTGGAAACAAGTCCCTGCTTATAGAGTTGGTTATGAAAGCTGGCCCTTATGTTACCTTTGGAGATGACAGCATAGGTGTGACAAAGGGATATGGCAAACTGAAAATTGGCAATGTCATCATTGAAGATATTTCCTATGTTGAGGGATTAAAGCACAATTTGTTGAGTATCAGTCAATTTTGTGACAAAGGTTACGAAATTGTCTTCAACAAGAAAGGTGTATCAATCACTCACATCAAGGAAGGTTCACTGGCTTTGAGAGGAGTTCGAAAGGTAGATCTTTTTGTTGCAGACATGGATTCAGCAAATCAGAATGAAGTCACCTGCTTCTACAGCAAAGCTTCGGATGATGAAAGCTGGTTATGGCACAAAAAATTATCTCACTTAAACTTCAAAACGATGAATGCTCTCGCGAGGCGAGAATTGGTGAGAGATCTACCTCAAATGGAGTTCGCTCCGAAAGGACTCTGTGAAGCTTGTGAAATGGGAAAGTCGAAGCGAGCATCGCATAAAAGCAAAGAAATTTCTAGTATTACTGAGCCTCTGCAACTTCTTCATATGGATTTGTTTGGCCCAGTGAATGTCCTATCTTTGTCTAGGAAAAGATATGCATTGGTAATCGTGGATGATTTTTCCAAGTATACATGGGTATTGTTCTCAATGACGAAAGACGAGGTACCTTTCTTAATCATTGATCACATCAATCAAATTGAGAATGTTTCAACACTTACTGTGAAGACGATTAGATCAGATAATGGCACTGAATTCAAAAATGCAGTGCTGAATGACTTCTGTGTATCTAAGGGAATACGTCATCAGTATTCAGCCCCGAGAACTCCACAGCAAAATGGAGTAGTTGAAAGGAAGAATAGAACATCGGTTGAAGCAGCAAGAACTTTGTTGTATGATTCGAAACTTCCTCTATACTTCTGGGCCGAAGCAGTGAGTACCGTGTGTTACACTCAAAATCGATCCTTGATCATAAAAGATAAAGAAAAGACACCATGTGAGCTAATGAACGGCAGAAGACCAACAATCAAATACTTTCATGTCTTTGGAGCAAAATGCTATGTTCTTATAGATGATGAAAATCTAGGCAAGTTTGCAGCAAAAGCTCGTGAAGGAATCTTTGTTGGTTACTCCACAGATGTGGTAGCAGCTTATAGGGTGTTCTTAGTAAATGATCGAAAAGTGACTGAAAGCTACAACGTCAGATTCGACGATACCAAACTCTCATCAATTTCAAGAGATTCTAGTGAACCTGAGTCCCTAAAATTTCAGAATCTGGACTTAGAAGAACTTGAAGATGAACCTGAGTTGGTTGTCCCATTAAATGTTCCAAGTGTACGTGAAGAACCTGAGTCTAGTGGACAATCTAATTCGATAAGATCAGAAGAGACTTCTTCAGTACGAACCGGCAACAACTCAGGGGGAGTAAATAGCAGTTCAAGAACAAGTGTTCAAGGCTCGAGACGAGATGACACTAGTTCTGTAGGAGCTGGCACTAACTCAGGGGGAGTTAGTGAAAATAATCAAAGTAGTCAGCACCACAACTCAGAAAGTCACGCTGAATCATCAAGACAATTTCCAAAAGAACGGGTATGGAATAGAGACCATCCGTTTGAATTAATTATTGGTGATCCAGATGCTGGTGTGACTACTAGAAGAACTACAAGAGCTGACCTGGCTAATATTTGCTTATATTCTGGGTTCTTATCCAAGCTTGAACCTAAAGAAATAGAAGAAGCTCTTGGTGATGCTGATTGGGTGATTGCAATGCAAGAGGAACTCAATCAGTTTGAAAGGCAGAAAGTTTGGAAACTGGTACCTCGACCAAAGAACAAATCAGTAATTGGAGCTAGGTGGGTATTCAGAAATAAAATGGATGAAAACGGACTTGTAACACGAAACAAGGCTCGTTTGGTTGCAAAAGATTATTCTCAGCGAGAAGGAATTGATTATGATGAGACCTATGCACCGGTTGCAAGACTTGAGGCAGTCAGGATGTTCTTGGCATTTGCAGCACATAAGAACTTCAAGGTTTTTCAGATGGATGTGAAAAGTGCCTTCCTGAACGGAGAGTTAGAAGAAGAAGTGTATCTGGAACAGCCGCCTGGCTTCATTGATCCAGAACTTGTAGATTTTGTGTATCTTCTCTTCAAATCTGTCTATGGCCTCAGGCAATCCCCAAGGTGTTGGTATGAAACCCTATCCCTATTCTTAATTGAAAGTGGTTTTACTAGGGGAGTAATTGATAAAACATTGTTCTATTAAAATGTAAAGAATGATTTAATACTTGTTCAAGTCTATGTGGACGATATTATTTTTGGGTCATCTAATGAGCGCTTGTGCGAGAAATTTGCTAAGCTAATGCAGGAAAAATATGAGATGAGCATGATGGGAGAGTTGTCCTTCTTCCTTGGATTACAGATCAGTCAGAGAAAAGATGGTATCTTTATCAGTCAATCCAAGTACGTCAGAGATTTACTCAAAAAGTACAATCTAGAAGATGCATCAGCAGCTAAGACTCCCATGGCAACAGCCACGAAGCTTGATGAAGACAAATCAGGTAAACCAGTTGACATCACAAGCTATCGAGGTATGATTGGCTCACTCCTCTATTTAACTGCAAGTAGACCCGATATAATGTTCGCGACTTGTTTATGTGCAAGATTCCAAGCGGATCCTAGAGAATCACATCTCATAGCCGTCAAAAGAATTTTTAGGTATCTCAAGGGCACACCAAATCTAGGGATTTGGTACCCAAGAGATACAGGTTTTAATCTAATTGGCTATACGGATTCAGACTATGCAGGTTGCAGGATTGATAGGAAAAGCACATCTGGTGCTTGTCAATTTCTTGGCAGAAGATTGGTGTCCTGGCAAAGTAAAAAGCAACATACAGTATCTACTTCTACTGCTGAAGCTGAGTACATTGCTGCTGGAAGCTGTGTAGCTCAAATACTGTGGATGAGGAACCAATTGAAGGATTATGGCATGGAGCACAAGAAAATTCCAATTATGTGTGACAACACAAGTGCCATTGCCATAACCAACAATCCTGTAGATCACTCAAGAACCAAGCACATTGACATCAGATATCACTTCATAAGAGAACATGTTGAGGAGGGGACTGTGGAACTACATTTTGTGCCCATAATGCAACAAATTGCAGATATATTCACCAAACCTCTTGATGAAGTAACATTCAATAGATTGGTTGGTGAATTGGGAATGCTTAACACAAGTTAGTAAAGCTTTCTATCTGTAAAATCCATGTTTATGTTTGTATATGCAAGCTACTTAATCATTATGTGCTTAGACTTTAAAATGCCTAATTAATGATTGTTATAGGTTGCATATAGTGTCATTTTACATGAATTCATTGTGTTTTAAGTGTCTTTTATAGCACAAATCTTTGAATTTATGCTTGTTAGATTGCATGATCATAGGGGGAGTTAAATTCATAATATTCTAAATTTTGCATGATTTTTAGATGAATTTACCTGTGTTTTTCATGTAATTAGAGGCCTTAAAATTATCAAGGAATATTTTAATTATGTCATATATTAAAATCCTTAAATTGATATTTATATTAATTTGGCAATATTAAGTGTTGAGTTTTTCAAAGAGAATTGTCAAATTATTCTAAGTATCTTCAAAATTTCGAGTTAGTCACTATCTCGAAACTCATCTTGAAATTCTACTTGAATTTCGATTTGAGCTTCCAGAGTGAAGTTTTGAAAATTCTAAGTCTGGGAAGAATTTCGAGTTAGTCTCTATCTCGAAATTCATCTCGAAATTCGACTTAGAGTTCGAATTCGAGTTACCAGAGTGCCTATTTCTATCTCGAACTTTATCTCGAAGGTTGAGATGAGGTTCCACTTGAGGGGATATTTTGAAAAGATCCAAGTCTGAGAGAATAACTTCGAGTTAATCTATCTCGAAACTCATCTCGAATTTCGACTTGATGTTCGAGATAGAATTCTCAGTTGGTTACAGGAATTTTTCGAGTTAACTCCTAACTCGAAACTTATCTCAGTTTTTTTTTTGCTGTTTAAATGGTCTTTACTGATTAAATGGTTCAAGTGTTCGAGTTAACATTATTTGTTGGAAATAACATTGTTTGTTCGAGTTAACATCTATCTCGAACTTTATCTCGAAGTTCGAGATAATGTTCGAGATAGAGTTCGACTTAGGTTCTCCCTGTATGTACTTAGTGTTTTCATTCTTTTTAACAGGGACACTTTTGTCATTTCACAATCATGCCTATATATACATCTCTAACTCGATCCATTCATTCACTTTTACCTAATTCAGTTTTACAGCAGCCTCCATATACATACAGGCGATTTCGACTTACAAACCACTGTTCGTGATTTTTGTGATTAAACTCGTACAGATCACGAATTACTGCCCAATTTTAGACAGCTATTATCTGTGTGTGGTCATTTATCTGTGTGTTTGTGTGTTTGTGCAACTGTTCACTTTCTCTATTCTCGATAATATACACACGCATATACACACGATTTCACTGGTGTATACACAGTTGATTTCACTGCTATACACACACGAATATACATCTCCTTGGGCTTGTAACATTCGCCTCTCAGTGATTATTGTCTATAACCCGTAGTTTAATTTTTCAAGAGTGACTTTTGGTCTTTTAGTTAAATTAAAAGGGCTATAACTGATAATTCTTTAATTAATTGTTTTTCGAAAATTAAAATTAATTTTCACATTTTTTTTAAGGAAAAACATTTAGTTAAAATGGCTCACCAATTTTCACTTGCTAAAAACAATTTTTATAATATTTCTACGGAAATTGGTGATCAACTCCCGCGCTTTAAGTCTTGGATACGATTTCTCAATTTGTACTCCAAAGCTAGCGATGCTTTTACTGCTAAACCTACACTAGTACATGATGCTTTACAGCAATTATGGACTAGTGCGGTTTCTTTTGGGAGCAAAACAACCCCCTACGGTTTCAGGTTTACCTTAGCGGGTCAGGAATATGAGGTGACTGAAGAAATTGTCAACAGGGTTCTGGGATTCCCGATAAAAGATGCTTATGATCCAGAACCTACAGCTGCAGAACGCCTCAGATTCTTTGAAGAAATAGGATGTTATCCTCCGTCTGGACAGATCACTGGAAACATCCAAAAACAATTCTTTCATGTGGAATGGAATTACTTTTTCGAGGCTATCACAAGATGTTTTCGAGCACGAGAAAGCGATTTCCATCAAATTCCCATTCCCATGCAAACCTTTGGAATTGCCCTAGCAAGAGAACTAGATATAAATTATGGACGCATAGTTCTCTCTGAGATAGTGGCTGTAATGGGATCTCCTGCAAGCAGAGACCTTAACACAACTGATGTTGTCTGCTGGTTTCCTCGGTTTCTTCAAATGCTGATTAATGATTTAATACCGAAGGATGCTCTTGCTATTAGACAGAGTTTTGCCAGAAGTCAAACATCTGCACCACTAGGGATGGGCACTAAGTCACTTTCAACAATTGCTAATCAGAATAAACATCGTGGAAAACCGATGTCAATTCCTGATACCTTACAAACGTGGCTTACATATGATGAGGGAGTTACCACTTTGGCGGAATCATCGCAAGTTTCATCATATGCTCAGAATCGGTCTGCTCATGCTGAGGCATTTGAAGAGATTCCTGATGAGCAAAGCAATGACGAACAAGGTAATGAATCAGGTAATCTCTCTCTGCATACTACTCATTCCTCTTCCTATGTATCTGATTCCGAGACCCAAGAGACTGCTAGCCTGCAGGATCTATCCCAGGGTGAGAGCTATATTTCTAATTCTCTGTCACCCCTGTCACCGGAATTCAAACAGCCAGCACATGTAGATGTAGGATATGATGAGGAGAGTGACCCCGAAGAGCAGCCTCTTACTCGAAAGAAAGCCAAATTTTCTCATGCTGCTACTTCTAAACCTCAGTCAAACCCTAGTGTGTCACACGCAACCACTCCACCTCACGAGAGTGGTTCTCCCCTTGAACAATCTGCACATAGGGATTTTGGTGAGGATTATGTACCTTTTGAAGATACTGTTGCTTCAAAAGGACATGAAGCTTTAAGAGCTTCAGTCGTACCTTCACCGGTACGTACTGATGCTGCAAAGAGGATCGGTTCTGATGTTGTACAAGAACACTTTGCAGCCTCTCAGCCTGAGATTCCAACTCAGGAACCAACAGAAATTGATCCCATAACTGCCAATTATATTGCTTATACAGTTTCTGCAGGTACTGCTTCATATTTTGGATCACTCATTGAAGACATACACGAGCGTGAGACAGGGAGTGTGTGTGAGAGGTTAGGGAGAGAGGGACCTTCATTTTTAAGGCCCGAAACCGAGCGCCAAATACTAACAGAACGAGTATTAGAGCGAGGTCACCTAAACCAAACACCGTCCCTTAACATTGAAAATCTTGATACACGTATGACTTCTATGGAAAATCAGATGAAGCATTTCGGGCAGACGATGGGGCAGTTAGGGATTAACATTGGAAACAATCAAAGGGCTCTTGATGACTACGCAGCACGAATGGCAAGTCAAGCTACAGCGTTTAATGCTTTGACAAACAAGGTCAATGACTTGGGCCATGCTGGTGGTCTCTTGGGAAGCACTCTGAATGAGAGGATGGGAGCAATGGAGATTACAATGGATACAATGGCTGTGGAGATCAGTAGAGTGATGTTCGCAATCAGAAGTTTTGTGCCCCCAGAGTGTTTCGAGCCGCAACAACCTCCCCCTGATGCTGGTGCAGGTGGTGCTAGTGGAGTAGGAGTCTCTGGTTCTGGTTTTGGAGGTTCTTATGCAGTTGGTGGATCTGAAGACCAAGGTGGAGTTCAGGATAACTCACCTAAGGGGGAGAGTGGAAAGGAGACGAGACAGCAGGCAGTTCATATCGAAGAAATTGAAGAACATGCTGATCTTGTCAAGGAAATAGAAATTGAGCCGTCTATTGATGAAGAGGCTCTAAGGAGGAGAAAGGGTAAGGCAATAGCGGTTGAGCAAGATGAGCCATTCGTTGACCTGAGTCATCAGGAAACAGTACAGAAGGCACATGACTCAGATTCTGATATGGAAGACATACCTTTGGAACATGCTATAAAGAGATCTTTGAAGGATCAAGGTGGAGGTGCTGGGATGTCTTTCGGAATGCCTGAAGAAGTTACTGTTGATGAGGAAACCCTTAAGTCTCAACAGTTAGCCTTGGAACAAGCTGAGTTCTTTAAAATGAAGATGATGCAAGAAAGTGCTGCGTTTCTAGAAAAGAAAGTGGAGCTACAAGGGAAGCAGTACGATTATGAGCTTGCAAGGCTAGCTGATCCTCAAGTTGATTTGGACAAGAAAAGGATAGGGCAGAAGTGGGATGAAGCAAGGAAGATATTTATGGGACCCTGTGCAAAAGGAGTTCATAACAAGGAGGCAGATGATCTGTTCTACAACCTGAATTTGCAGAATCCAATGACTGCGGAATACATAAGTGCATTGAAGAGATTAATTTCTAAAGTCAGGGTTGGATACAATGCAACGCTTAAGGAGTGGCAGGTTATTTTGTCTTTGGTAGAAGGAGTCCCAATGTCTTTCCTATATGTGGATGACCAATTCATAACGAGAAGATCTGCGTCAGAGTTGTTCTTGCTAGCAACAAAAATTCAATACTCTCAATCTGAGAAGCTAAGCATTCTGTATAGGGATCAGTTAATGCAGCTAGCAGAGGACAAGGGTCCAGAATTCTCAGCATATCCTAATGTTGTCCGGATGGTGGTTGACAAGAAAATGAAGAGGGTTAGCATGGAGGAAAAGGATTTAATGGAACTTTCAGTGGAATCTCTTAAAGCCGTCTGTAGACAAATGATGAGTAAGGGATTCGCTTCTGAGCTTAAAGAAAAATCAGTGAAGATCATTGAAAGAGTCATATTCAAGAAGAGCAATGAGGTGTGGAAGTGTGATATCATTGCTCCAAACCCTCTCGATAACGTGAAGATTGAGCCGGAGCTGATAGAGAAGAAATGGAATATTCTTCAAGCAATGAAGAATGTAGATGAAGCTCTGACTCTTCCTTCTGGAGCACTGGAACAAGGAGAGATAAGGGAGACAGTTGGCGTTCCAGGAAGAGATAGTGTATACTGGATACACGCTTTTGTTGATGATATAGCTGATGCCTTAGTATTTATAGATGCAGACCAGAATCAAACACTCTTGCATATGAGTAGAAAATGGCTGCTACAGACTCAAGATGCTGCATTTCTGGAGAAAATATTATATGTGTTCAAGTGGGACGAAGTGGAAGATAAGTATGTGGAAGAAAAGCAGAAACTCATGAGTTACCTGTCTGAAGTAGTAGTGGAAAAGAAGCGAATGGAGAAAGATGCGGCTAGTATCCACAACACTAACCGTGTCAAGGGCTATCCCAAAATGATCTATTGTCAGTTTAAAGCTGATAAAGCTCATTGGAAACCTCAGCTTATAATGAAGAACTTTGAGGACATTCCAAAGATCAGGACTACTCAGGAGGTGGACAAACTCAGAAGGCTTTTCAAACATCCTTACCCAGAGCCCAAGAATCCTCTAGAAATGGAAGCAGTAAGTTTGTTGAATGCTAGGTGGACGCAGCTTCATGATCCAGTATATAAGAAAGAACAGCAGCAGAAGGAGAAGCGCAGAAGGCAGAAAGAAGAGAAAGACCAAGCTGCTGAAGCTAGGAAGAGGAAACGGAATTAGGGTTAAAGGTCAGAGTGGTGTGAACTTGAAGTTGGAAAAACTTCATATCTTTCGGTTGCTTTAACTCACTTGAGGAAAATTCACCTTAGAGTGAATCCAATAAGGTGATATAAGTTTGACTAAAAGGTATGAAATAATCCAGGTGATAGGAATCACTCAAATGATCTTTAATTCAAAGTTCGAATTCTGTTTCTAGTTTAAGTTCTTTGTATTGTTTTCAAGTACTTTTCAATTGTATATTATTCAAGACTGTAATGTTAATTATCTTTTCTCGTCTCATTGTTTAGTTGAGTTATCCTTCATTAATTTGAATGTCATTGTTAGACAATCAAATAGGGGGAGATTGAAAGGCAGAGTGTATAAACTTGTAACACTATAACTAATGTAACTCAATTAAAGGAAAAGATACTTAACCAGAAGACAATCAAGAACAAGAAGTCACAAGAAATCAACACTATATGAAGACAAGGTAATTGATACAATTGAACATGTTAACTATGATCAAGCCAAGAAGAAATCATTGAGAGAAGTTCAAGTCAAAGTTGTTCATGCCTCAGTGATTTGAGAAATCGAGAATCAAGATCATAACTATAAGTATCAACAAGACCAATTGATTTCAAGTGAACAAGAAGGAAAGCGAACATTGGAAAGCCAAGTTACTAAGTGAATATGGTAATTTATTCGAGAAGCAGAAACACTATCAAGACTAGTCACTTATGAACCAGACCAGTGCATCAAGTGTCAGGACATTGATAGCAAGTTTATGTCAGTAATAAAGATCCATGTTCAAGAGCTTGCTGAAGAATAAAGAAGACATGAAGATATCACAAGTTCAAGATGTGCATTGAAGTTTCAAGTTGAAGACCAGAATATTTTCTAAGTACTAAATATTCTAGATGACCAAGTAGAATATTTCTAAGTAGAAGTTCTACTTAGAAATTCGAGATGGCTAAGTAGAAATTCTCAAGTAGAAGTTCTACTTAGAGTGCAGCTTCAACATGACACATGGCATCTTCTGATTGGCAGATTTCCAAGCTTTCAAGATAAGGCAAGATTTATGTGGACATCATTGGGCCACGTATATCTTCGTCTTTGAAGACTACAGGACATAGATTACATGTAGTATAAATAGAAGTACTTGTGTGATGTTTATTTTTAGAGAGCTATAATTAAGAAAACTCAAGAAAAAGAGAGAGAGTACATTCATAGAGCTTAGAATCATTCACTTCTCTCTGAACTTCTGTTATACTTTGTAATGAATGTTGTAGCAACCATTTCAAGTTATATATAAGAAATATATTCCTTGAATCTGCGTGTTCATTTATTGCATCGTATTTATTGCTTCTCATATTCGAAAAGTTGTATTCACCCCCCCTCTACAACACATTTGGACCTAACAGTATATCAAAGATCTTTTAAGAAGATTTGACTTTCAAGACTGTGCAGTTGCAAAAACACCCATGGCAACAGCCACTAAACTAGACTCTGATCCTAAAGGGAAGAGTGTGGATAATACTAGTTATAGAGGCATGATAGGCTCATTGTTATATCTAACTGCAAGTAGGCCAGATATAATGTTTTCTACCTGTTTATGTGCTAGATTCCAAAGTGATCCTAAGGAATCTCATCTAATTGCTGTGAAGAGAATTTTTAGATATCTCAAAGGAACTTCAAATCTTGGTTTGTGGTATCCTAGAGAATCTGATTTCTTTCTAATTGGCTATTCAGACTCTGATTATGCAGGGTGTAAGATAGACAGGAAAAGCACTACAGGTACATGTCAATTCTTGGGAAATAGATTGATTTCTTGGGCAAGCAAGAAGCAACAATCTGTTTCAACCTCAACTGCAGAAGCTGAGTACATAGCAGCAGGCAGTTGTTGTGCACAGCTCTTTTGGATAAGAAATCAGTTGATGGATTATGGTATGACACTTAGTAATATTCCTATGTTTTGTGATAATACTAGTGCTATTAAAATTGCAGAAAATCCAGTTCAACATTCAAGGACTAAGCACATTGATGTCAGGTATCATTTTATTAGAGAACATATTGAGAATGGTACTGTGGAACTTCATTTTGTTCCTACTGACAAACAGCTTGCAGATATTCTAACTAAACCACTTGATGAGACTACATTCAATAGATTAGTAAGTGAGTTAGGAATGTTAAATTTTTAGATCTTTATCATCTGCAAAAGTAGCAAGGTATGTTGTTTTTAGCTTATAGACTTGATATTCTTGTCAGGATCTATATTTGATTGTTAAATGCTTTAGCTATAACACTTTGCCTTGATAAATTTCAGTATGATAGACTTGTTAATAATCATCAGGATTAGATTTGTTATCAGGATGCTGACGTCATCAGTATTGTGTCAGTATCAGGATTATGAAAATTGTTTCAAATCCTGACGTTTACTTTATGTAGTAATCTAATTCTGTGATGTGTTAAGTCTATACCAGCAAGTTTTAATATTTGCATACTGATAATTTATACATCATTCAGTAATCAAAAGACAAGTAGATAACAAGAAATTGTATTTTCATTAATTGAAATCATTACATATATGGAAATGAAATACAACATCTTTTTGTCTAATTTCTACTGATAATTCTATACTTGTCTATTGATATGAATTCTGAGGTACAGGACAAGGAGCATCTCAAGAAATCCATCAGGGGATTTGAACAGCTTCGTCTGCTCTTGGATTCCTTGTCTGGGCGACTTGAATGAGAGCAGCTAACTTAATTGAATAGCATCTCCATCAAGATCAACCTCAGACTCTCGGCCAAATTCTTCATCCTCAAGTTTTGAGGAGGTTAGGGGAAGATTGTATCCAACAGATGGATGTTCTAGGAGAAACCTTTGGATATTATCGAAAACCAATCCATTCATGATTAGTTCGATGAGAAGAGTTGTCTTTTCAAAGAGATGATCAAGAACATGATGTTCATCGATCGAGAAAAATCTAAAGAATGGATTTGAAGGGAATTTTGGTTTGAGAAGCATTGTTGAGAAGAAAAGAAATTGAAAGGTTTATGGAGAATGGCATAAGGCGTCTGTTTCTTTAAAGAAAGACGTGAGAAGCTGAACAGTCACTTGGAAGTTTTAATGAAGTCAGATGCTAATTATTGTGTGTGACTGTATTTCTTGTTTTCAAGAAATATTGAATATATCTAACCAATTGATTTTTGTTCAGATTAATTGTTTATTTCTTTTTCAGATAAAAGAAAAATGCCACGTGGAAACTCCATATTAAGTCTCTGGAATCAGGATAATATTGGTCAGGATTTCATGTGTGATCATCAGGATTTGAAAATTATTATCACATTGTATTTTGTGATTATTTTAATGAGAGGTCAACAGGAAAATGATCAGTATTGATTATTTATACCCTGATTTATTTCATGAAAATCAATTTTGGATTTTATTTTCCAAAAATCGTGGGTAACCGCACTTTTCAGGGACTGACACCTGTCAATCTACGTGTCAACGTGGGATAGTGGTCTGAAAGATTTGTGAAATATATTAGTTTTGAAACTCTAATCGTGTAATTGCTTTCTCTAATTTTATATTCTCTAAAGCAAAAACCACTCTTGAGTTTTCAAAAACACTAATCCATTTCAAGAATTTTTCAAGTTCTTTTCAGATCAAAAATGACAGCTCAGAGAAGATTACCTAAGTCAGTAGCCTTCAAGTTTGGTGACTTCGATTTTATGACAAACAATCATGTAGCAGCTATCACCAACAAGAAAGGAGTGTCATCTGATTTTCATCCAATCATGGACTTTCTGGCGTATGGACCATTAAGTTATGCATTGACAGCATCTCCACAAATTAATCAAGTAGCTGTTTCACAAGCTTGGGAGAATGCTGAGGTAATTGATTCTACTCAGAGTCAATCAGGTAAGATTGTTCTACATTTAGGACAAGATTCATTTGACATTACTGAATCTGTTGTTAATTCAGTACTTTGCTTACCTGTTACTGATAATTATGCAAGTGAACCATCTAATGATAATGTAAGAACTATGTTGTCTGAATTAGGTTATAGTGGACCTCTAGACAACATGAGCCAGTTGAATAGGTCTTTTCTTAGAAAGGAATGGTCTTTTTACTTTGATCAAATTGCTAAATGTTTTACTGGTAAATGTAGTTCTTTTCAGCAAATTACTTCTGTTACATCACATATTGCTTATAGTTTGCTTCATGACAGAGTAATTAACATTGGTCACATTATCTTAAGTCAGATGAGTATTAAACTTGGGTTAAGAGATCAAAACAGGAAAATGGTTTATTATCATAGATTTATGCAAATGTTTATTAACCATTTTATTCCTGATGTTGAAGCTAGATTTGGTAGGGAACATTGTGTTTCTTCTTATGAACAGCAAAAGAGAATTTTCTATGACATTACAAAGAAGGACAATGAAAAGAATCTAGATGAAATACCTGCAATTCACTATCCACATCATTTTCAGGTAATTCTTAAAACTCATCTTCCTACTTTCTACAATTCTTCTTTCTTTTGTGGTGAAATTGCTCAGGAATCTCAATTGGAGGAGAACCCACCTGTGTCTACCCAAGTAGCCCAAAACATTATAGACTCTGAAACAATTCAAGAACCAAATTTTGATCCACAGCCTATTGTTTCAAAGAAACCAACCTCTGGTGTTTCTCAAAAGACATCAGTTGTAAGGAAGAGAAGATTTGTTGTGTCAAGTAGTAGTAATTCTAGTGAAGATGATGATGACTTAACTCTTGCTGAGAGAGCAGAATTGAAGGCTGCAATTCAACTTTCTCTGTTAGCACAAAGAAATGAAAAACCTAGCCACAGCCAGGCTGCAGTCTCCATTAGGCTGTAGTTCTTAAAAAGGGAAAACAGTTACTGGATACTGTCTCTCAAAAGACTATGTCTATTGAACAAAGATCTCATCCCAAGATCACTTCTGTGTCTACACCTCTTGAGTCTTCTCAGGATAAATCTTTTGCTCACTATATCAGGAGAACAAGGAGAAAGATTCAATTGTCACCTACACACACAGAGTCTAGTTCAACTAACATTATGCAGATTTCTACACATCAAGCTACATCTATGTCAGTATTTGACAAGAGAGATCTGGATATTGATTCTTCATGGGAAACTACATTATCATACAGACTGGCTATGGGACTAATTTCTCTCAAAGTGAAGTTGTCAAGGCCTGTTCTAGATTTTTTGGTTGAAAGAGTACCAAAACTTTTATTTCCAGATGAATATGGACTTCTACATCAAAGACTTGACTTAATGAAGATGTATTTCTATGTATCTATCAGAAGACAATTAGTCAAGAAATTTGGACTCTCGAAGCATGTTGCACTTCAATCACTTCATGCATATTTATCTGACAAGGATGTCATTATTGAAGATGCTTTAGCTCAAGGTGAACAACAGGAGGAAATAGATAGAGAGAAGCAGTCAACATAAGATACTATTGCACCAGTGGTGAATAGTAGGAAAGATCAGATCACAGTCACTGCAACACAAGAACCATCTAGTCAGAGGTTGGATGACTCAGGAGCTGTGATAGCTGATGTTGAAAGGACTTCTGTAATGAATGAGAATGCAAGTGAGATACCCTATGATATGGGAGGAATGACTTTGGTTGATTTTTTTGAAGATCAAACAAATTTTGTTCAGTCAGAGTCTATCCACCTTGAGGGTGTGTCTCAGCAAACAACACTTAAAGACGGTGATGTACTAACTATGGTGTCTAATGAAGTATTACTGAAGACATCAGAGTCTAGTAAAGAACCTGAAAGTGGTATACTGGAGCCTGTAGTCTCTGGAAGGAAAGAAGATGATTGTAAGGTGTTAGGTCGAATACACAATAAGTAATCAAATACTGTATGAATAACTTAACAAGAACACACTGTTTAACAATTAAAAACTGTTTGGAATTAATAATTCCTCTCTCAGTGATGTAAATATCACAGAGAGCTGCTTAGGTTACAATGGATGAATATCTCAATGTTCGACTACCCTTCTAGGGTTAACCTAACTGTATTTATAGAACATACAGCTTCGTACAATCAGCAACTGATACTCCTAAAATCAAGCTATACAATTGATATCAATCACGATTGCTTCAGTCTTCCAAGTCAACTCAATCTCTTTGACAGCTTTCCAATCTTCAAAGATATTGCTTCCATATTTATCAATCTTCAAACACTGTTGACTCTTCAGACAATACCGCTACAGAGTTTAACAAACTCTGTTTGCGCTTCCAGTCAGTATTTAATCAAACTCTGACTGCTTCCAGCTAAACTCTGTTTTCTGACTTTAGCTTCCAAACACTGATTTCATCAATCATTTCTAACAATCTCCCCCAACTTGTCCATTAGCAAGAATGTACAAGTTTTACAGTTAATGATGATGTCAAAACAAATACAAAGTTTACAGTGTTTAATATACAAACAGAGTTTAAGCTATTACTTAACAAATTCTACATGAAATACGAAAATTCTTACAGACTTTAATCTCTAATCTCTTGAAGATCAGGCACTGTTCTAAGATAGTCTATAAGCAACCTTCTTTCAGCATTTTCAAGCTCTATCTGCATAGCTTCTTTGATTTCTCTCAACTGAGGATCATTCTCATCAGTTTGATAGATAGCAGCTCTAAGATCGTAGATTTTGTTTCTTCTCATCTCATTTCCCAACCTGATATATTTCACCTCTTCAGATTTTACATTGAAATCCAGAACAGTAATTCCAAGATCTGTTTTCAGCTTTGTAGTTCCCTTCTCCATTTCAATCAGATTGCCATTCCAATCTCTGTATTTAGGAACATACTTGCTGTTGAATTTCATTTGCCTTCTTGCAAGGTTTTGAATCATTCTTTGTTGAAGCACATTTGCAACTGACTGAGTTCTTTGACTTCTCACTCTGAAAATATATAGGACATATTCAAGTTCTTCAGCATACTTTAATTCAATATCCTTTTCAGAGACTTTAAATACTGTTCCATCAGCCATGAAATATAACAAGAAATCCTTTTCTAAACTCTTCTGATATACAAGCTGTACTGATTCCAGTTTGTCTAAACTCTCTTGAGTGACACCACCTCCTGGAACAGACAGTGAAGAAGGATCTCTAGGACCAACATATTGTCTTTTATCTCTGTATGAGCCTATGCCTCCTTTGTTGTATCCAACTTTACCAGATAATGCTCTACCATCAGCAAAATCCATTGGAATTGTAGCTTCTAGTCTTGGATCATGAGGAGCACCTCTTTTAAATGTTGATTTTAACTGAAAAGACACTAATGGTGTGGTCACAACTTGTGCAGCAACAGAGGTTGTGTTTTCATTCTTCTGTACAACATGTGTATCAACAGAGGTTGTAACTATACTTTTCAGCTTTTGCTTGGCTTCTGCATCTGTTGGTTTTCTGAATACTTGCATTCTTTGATCTGTACCAACTGGTTCTTTGATTTGAATGCCTTTAAGAACAGGCTTTGCAGCTTTAGCAATTTTCACATTCTTCTTTGCTTTTTCAGACTTTAAAGCTTTTAGATGCTTTTCTTGTAAACTCTTCTCTTCAGCTTTAGCATCTTCTATGGTCACTCCTTCTGCATTCTCTTCCATGAAAAGCTTAACAGCTAACTCCTCATCAGTCTTTGGGTTTGATGTTAATTCCAAACTCTTGGTCTTTGAGGTACCTTGAGTTTCAGTGTTTGTTCCAACAAACTGTGATTTAAAAGATTTGCCAGATCTCAGAGTTTGCCTTTCAGAGTTTAAGACCTTGCTTTTATCACTTGCCCCTCCATCTCCAGCATCATCCTTTTGAGTCAGAGTTTGAGAAACTTTGCATTTTGACTTAGTCACTCTCTCCCCCTTTTTGACATCATCAGGAATTAGTATTGATGTAATGAGCTCTAAAGAGTTTGCAATTGAATCCACCTTAGCAAATAAAGCAGTCTGATTTTCTTCAACCTTTCCTAGCCTGGCAAAGAGAGTGTCTTGAACTTTGGACAGCTGAACAGCTTTTATTTTGGACTCTCTTTCCATCTTCAACTCTCTTGACTGAATCTCAGTCTTCAAAGAAGCAATTTCTTGTTTAGTGTCAGCAAAATTTCCTTCCAGTGTCTTGACTTGTACCACAGTTGCCTTTAAACAGGATAAGATATCTGGATTTGAAATTTGCTTTGCAGTTTGCCTAACAAACTCAGATGCTCTCCCTTTTGGAAAAATGCAATCTTGTCTATACCAATTTTCAACAGATTTAGCAAGATGCTCTACTTCAACAGCATGTGATGGACAAGGCTGAGCAAAAGGTGTATGTTTACTATCTGTCTGTGCAGGTGCACTCACAAAAGAATCAGAGTTTGCATCACTATCAGATTTATCTTCATCACTTTCACCTTGAGCTTGACCATCTTTGAAAGAACCACTGTGCTGAGCAGTGTCAGCCACAGTTTCTGCAATAACTTCTGCAACCTTTTCAATAATCACCTCATGTTGCACAGGCTCTGCAACAGAGTTTACCTTTGTAGCTTCATCAACTTTGTCTTGAATTGGAGAAGTTACCAACTCTGTGTGTGATGCTATAGCTTCAGGAACATGTACTGCAGGTGAGACAGGATCAAGAATTGATTCAGGAACATCATGTACTGGTGACAAACCATCTCTTTGATCCTCTTTTACAGGCATTTTATCCTCTGTAGGTATTTCAATAGTAACATTATCCTCTGCAGGCATTTCAACCTCTGCAGGTATTTGTACTTTGTCATCCACAATATTCTCTGCAGCCATGTCAACTTTTGCAGGTAATCCAACATTCACTGTATCCTCAACAGTAGGTGTTTGCTGTGAAACCACCTCTGGAGCTTCAACAACATTCTCTGCATCTGAATCAGAAAGAATTAGTCTCCTTTTCTTGATTGGCACAACAATCTCCTCTTCATCTTCACTTGAGCTTTCTTTTGGTGGTGAAAGTGAAGGTCTGTTTGCATGTTGCTTCATTCTTCTAGTATAAACAGCTCCAGGTAATGTCTGTTTAGCCTTTGAATGTTTAGTGTTTTGGGCAGTGTGTTTCTTTCTCTTTGGTTTGGTTTTGGCTGGTTCAGTAGGTGCTTGCTCAGAGTGTAAGGTATCAGTGTTTAAAGCTTCAGTGTTTAATGGTTCAGTGTTTGAGGGTTCAGTGTTTAAGAGTGGAGAGTTTAAGGTTTCTGGTTGTGGTTGTTGAGATGTAGTAGGTGCAGTAGTTGTGGGTGTTGGAGGTGTTGGTTCAGAGTTTATGGTTTCTGTTGGTTCAGGCATTTGTTGTGGTGATTGAGGGTCTTGTGGTTGGTTCACATAGTTTTGTAAGGCTAAAGGCATAAACAACTCAGGTATTTGCTGTTTAGTGACATCTTTGTTTGTCAAATCACTGAACATTCTCTTAGCAACTTGAAAAGGCTGAATTACATCAGCTTCATCAATTGGAATGTTAGGCACACAGGCAGTAAATAGCAATTGACAAAAACGAGCAAAATACACAGTAGTAGACTCAGATAATCTCTCACCCAAGTTCATTAGTACTAGTCTACCAAAATCAAAGTTACCTCCATATAGTAGAGCATGACCAATTTGGAGAGTATCCAGAGGTAGTGCATCCCAGTTTGTTGTCTTCTTTCCAAAAGCCCTTGTAATACAATCAAAGAAGAAACTCCATTCCTTTCTCAAACTTGGCCGTCTCAAAGACCCTATCTTGTTCAAGTTTCCTGCACATCCAATTTGTTCCAACATTGTTCTCAATCTATCATGACCAACAACACTGTAAGAAGTGTGTGTCTCAAAGTCCAAAGCATCCCTGACAGTGGTTGGAGTAATGATATACTCTGATTCTTCATGAGTGAAAATGATTGTTGGAGTGCCAGCCTCTCCTCCATCATCATATTCAGAGTTTGTCCAGAAAGTAGCAATCTGTGAAGCAGATAATGTTCGTGGTGCAGTTAGAGCCGTCCCTATCTCAGAATCGTTCAAGAAGTTTTGGAACAAGTGAAACGCCTGTGGAGCATTTTCATTATCCAATGGTGCTGCATAGTTACTAGGGAGAAAAACTAACCCTGCTGCATCAAACGCTTTAGTTGCCATTAGTAACAAGATACGAAGATATTCAGAGAAAAGATTTGAATGCACTGTAAGTGTTTATCAAAAAGTGAAGGAGAGAATAAGAGAAGTGTGAAAATGAATAAGTATGTAAGTAACTGTGAATGTGAATCGATAAGGAGTGAGAGACTAAAGACGATTAGAGTAAAAAAAAACTCAATCGTTTATTTAGTACAAACGCGCAACTGTTGAAGAGTAGTGTGTGAGTGGGACACAATCATGGGACACGTGTCAAACAGCCAATGGATCACTTAATAATTACCGCTGTTATTCCTATAATCACGACACTTAGACACATGTACACTAATTAACAGTTGTCAACTACCCCAATTACTCCAAAATAGTCAAATCATCTCAATAAGACTTTACCTCAGAGTACTTAACACAATTCAACAGTGTTTATCAATTTTCCAACTTTATCACTAAGACCCTTTCAAAAATTGCACAGTTGTGAATATGAGTGTGTGTGAAGCAGAGTTTACTGAAATCAATTTTTAGAGCATCTAATATTTCATAAAATCCATAACAAACAGTTAATAAACACTGAATGCACAAACTCTCATATTAAACACTGATTGTTTGATGAATGCTAAACTCTGTAGTTACTGTTATACAGAAATCTGAAAACTTCCATTTCCTTTGATGTCCATGATTATCCAAGTAAGCACACAGTCTTTAAAGACAAAAATATCAAGAGATAGAAATCAGAGCATCATTCAGTGAATAACAGTCATGAACTGTATAACCTCACAAACTCTCAAAGCACACAAGTGTTTAGGTGATGTGTTTACACTCACATTCAATCAGAAATAGCAGAGTCTACCATATGCTTGAATGTCCACCAATTCTACACTACTTTGAGTACATGTATTCACAAATCAAAAGGACTTTATTCAGGGTTTAAATGGAGTAAGATCAAACAGATGAAAAGAGATGTTTTATTCATGAGTGACTTCAAGCTGAGCATCTTAAGAGAACAAAGTGTTCAGTCACAGTATATATTTGTACAAGATCAGTATATATGCTCTTTTTCTTTTTTTTTTTTTTTTTTTTTTTTTTATTTATTTAGCATATACACTGAGTAAACTTTTTCTTTTCTTGAGAAACACTCATCTGTTTGAGAGAAAAAAAATTTAACTGCTCTTAATACTTCAGAGTATAAGAAAAATGAGCAGTTAATAAGGCTCAAAGGGGTTTACTAAGGATGGAATTTATGAACAGTATTTATACAGTGTTTGTACAATGTTCAAAAGAATTTCGAACAGTGTTTGAAAGAATGGTAAATCCTATTGCTTTTATCATTTTCATGCACACACATATCCTGTAGTCTCAAAATGGTTTAATACAAGTTCTAGAGAAACATACTACCTGATGAATATCACACAACAATAAATACTGATTGATAGAAAATGTATCAATCACTGATTTGGCTCAAACTCTCACATGGTGTAAACATGAGTCTGAACTCACCAAACTAATCACTGACACATCTCAAGTTTTATGATTTTCACAAGTACAAACAAGGAATCATCATGGACCATACTTTTGGAAACAGAATGTCACTGATCAGAGTTTAGAGTTCATCAATAACCAAAATTATTTATGAGTGGCCATGCACACAATATTCATAGACTCAGAGTTTAGGACTGAATAAACTAAGAGATGCTATAAATATGAAACAGTATCATGCTGTGTTGATTTACTGCACAAAGTCTGATTAGATAGCAGTGACTCAGAAAGAATCATGATTTAATTACTGTGAATCATGCTTCATATATGTTTCTTCATTGGTATGTTCATTCAGACAATAATCAATTCTGAATTCACTGAGTGTATCTAACATGTTAATAGTATTTAACAGACAGACATGCTGACAGAGTTTAATAAGATTTAAACATTAGCATGCAGAACAGAGTTTAATACTAAGGTTCACATAGCACTTAACAATTTACAGAAAACATGAGCAATAAGTTTTTGAGTCTAACCAACATCTCTAGTCAAAACTAGAGACCATTCCTAGTTCATTGACCAGTCTTGTAAATGTAGCTTCACTCAATGGCTTGGTGAAGATATCTGCAAGTTGTTGTTCTGTAGACACAAAGTGAAGCTCAATATTGCCTTCCTCTACATGCTCTCTGATGAAGTGATACCTTATGCTGATGTGCTTTGTCATTGAATGTTGCACTGGATTACCTGTCATTGCAATAGCACTTTGATTATCACAGTAAATAGGTATCTTGGAATACCTTAATCCATAATCCAGCAGTTGATTCTTCATCCATAAAATCTGTGCACAACAGCTACCAGCAGCAATATACTCTGCTTCAGCTGTAGATGTAGAGATTGACTTCTGTTTCTTGCTATACCAGGAAACAAGTCTGTCACCCAGAAATTGACAACTTCCACTGGTGCTTTTTCTGTCTATCTTACATCCAGCAAAGTCTGCATCAGAGTAACCAAGAAGTTTAAACTCTGATTCCCTGGGATACCACAGCCCCAAAGTTATAGTGCCCTTCAGGTACTTGAATATTCTCTTTACTGCTGTTAAATGTGGTTCTCTTGGATCAGCCTGGAACCTTGCACACAAGCAAGTTGCATACATGATATCAGGTCTGCTAGCTGTCAAATAGAGCAAAGAACCAATCATTCCTCTGTAGCTTGTCATATCTACTGATGACCCTGCATCTTTGTCCAATTTTGTTGCAGTTGCCATGGGAGTTGTTGCAGATGAACAGTCAAGCATACCAAATTTCTTGAGAAGGTTTCTGGTATATTTTGCTTGATTTATAAAAATTCCATCATCTGTTTGCTTCACTTGTAGGCCTAGAAAATAACTAAGCTCTCCCATCATACTCATTTGATATCTTGAATGCATGAGTTTGGCAAACTTCTTACAGAGTTTATCATTAGTAGACCCAAAAATGATGTCATCCACATATATCTGAACTAAAAGCAAGTCACTTCCATTTTGGAAATAAAACAGAGTTTTGTCAATAGTACCTCTGTTAAATCCACTTTCTAGTAGAAATTTGGCAAGGGTTTCATACCATGCCCTTGGTGCCTGCTTAAGTCCATAGAGAGCCTTGTCTAACCTGTAGACATGGTCTGGATATTTTGGATCTACAAACCCTGGTGGTTGTTCCACAAACACTTCTTCTTCAAGTTTTCCATTCAAAAATGCACTTTTCACATCCATCTGAAACACTTTGAATTTCATGTGGGAGGCATATGCTAGAAAAATCCTGATTGCCTCCAATCTAGCCACTGGTGCAAATGTTTCATCATAGTCAATTCCTTCCTGTTGTGAGTAGCCTTTTGCAACCAGTCTTGCCTTGTTCCTTGTGATAACACCCTCACTGTCAGTTTTATTCCTAAAAACCCATTTAGTGCCAACAATGGATCTGTTCTTGGGCCTTGGTACAAGTGTCCACACTTCATTTCTTTCAAATTCATTTAGCTCTTCTTGCATTGCTGTTATCCAGTCAGCATCTTTAAGAGCTTCTTCCACTTTCTTTGGCTCAGATTGTGACAAGAAGGCATGAAATAAACATTCATTTGTTGTTGCACTTCTTGTCCTTACTTTTGCATCTGGATCACCAATAATCAAATCAGGTGTGTGAGATTTAGTCCATTTTCTTGCAGAAGGCAGATTTCTTCTGTCATCATGTGATCCTCCCCCTTGATCCATGCTCTCCTGATTTTCTTGATGTCTTTCCTCATTTTCAGATGCTCCCCCTGAATGTGACTGCTCAGAATTTGAATGATCAGAGTTTGAATCAACAGTGTTTGATTCAGAGTTATCATTTGAGTCACTATCAGTGTTTGAATTTTCACTTTGATGTGATTCTTCATGCTCCCCCTCAACTGGTTCTTCCCTTGTTTCTGATTGAAGAGTTTCTTCAGTATTTACCAGTAGAGGTTCAGAGTTTAGATCAACAGAGTTTGACACATCAGTCTGATCAGAGTTTACTTTTTCAGAGAATAAATCTTCATTTTCAAAGTGCAGTTGATCATGTTCATTTACATCTTCAAGTCCAGTCATTTTCTTGTCATCAAATGACACATGAATTGATTCCATGATCACTCTGGTTCTCAGATTATAAACTCTGAATGCCTTAGTTGACAGTGGATAGCCAACAAAAATACCTTCATCTGCCTTTAGGTCAAACTTGGTCAACTGTTCAGGATGAGTCTTCAACACAAAGCACTTGCATCCAAAAATATGAAAATATTTTAGATTTGGCTTTTTCTTCTTCACCATTTCATATGGTGTTTTACCATGCTTGTTGATCAGTGTTGCATTTTGAGTAAAACAAGCAGTTTGAACTGCTTCTGCCCAGAAATAAGTTGGCAATTTTGCTTCATCTAGCATGGTTCTGGCAGCTTCTATCAAGGTTCTGTTCTTTCTCTCCACTACACCATTTTGTTGTGGAGTACCAGGTGCAGAAAACTCTTGTTTTATCCCTTTACTCTTGCAAAATTCTTCCATAGATGAATTCCTGAACTCAGTTCCATTGTCACTTCTGATTATCTTCACTTGATGCTCTGACCCTTTTTCCAGTTGAATTACATGTTTTGTCAGTGTTAATGCAGTTTCATCCTTCTTTGCAAGAAAATATACCCATGTGAATCTGGTATATTCATCAACAATGACTAATGCATATTTCTTCTATCCAAGAGACATCACATTCACTGGACCAAAAAGATCAACATGTAGTAGATGATAAGGATCAGCAATTGAAGACTCAGATTTGCTTTTGAAAGATGTTTTTCTCTGTTTGGCCTTTTGACAAGAATCACACAGTCCTTCTACATTCAACAAGGACTTTGGTAGACCTCTTACAAGATCATTTTTTATTAGCTCATTGATGTTGTTCAGATTCAAATGAGAGAGTTTCTTGTGCCATTTCCAACTCTCTTCACTGGACATCCTTGTAGACAGACACACTGCTTTGCCATCAGTGTTTGTTGACAATTTGATTTCATAGATGTTATTGTGTCTGTTTCCAACTAGAGCAACTTTCCCTGTAGATTTACTGATCACTTGACAATATTCAGGCTGAAAATCTACATGATATCCTCTGTCACAGATTTGACTCACAGATAGCAAATCATGCTTGAGTCCTGGAACAAGAGCTACATTTGTGATGATGACATTTCCAAGATTAATATTGCCATATCCCAGTGTATGTCCTATGTTGCCATCTCCATAGGAAACTTCTGGGCCAGCCTTCTCCTCAAACTCTGATAGCAGGGCTTTATTTCCTGTCATGTGTCCTGAACATCCACTGTCCACAACTAGGGTACTGACCCTTGTGCCCTGCAATCACAAACAATCACTGATTATTAGTTTTAAGGATCCAGACTTGCTTGGATCCTTTGGCTTTCTTAAATCTGTTAGCTTTTGCAGCGGAATTGAAATTAACAGAGTTTAAGCTAACTTTTTCAGAGTTTACATTTGCAGAGTTTACTTTAACCCATTTCAAATTTGGTTTGGGTTCATAGTAATTATAATAAATAGCATGATAATCTCTGCAAGTGTAAATAGAATGCCAAGTACTTCCACAGTGTTTGCATAAAGTCTGTGGTCTAGTTCTCATATAATCACTCTTTACTGCAGTTTTAGAGGGCAAAGAATTAATGTTCTTATTCTTATTGCAGAAACTAGCAAGATGATTAGTGCTACCACAATTAAAGCATGTTTTTCTAGGAGCTAATGAAGCAAGCATTGGCTTAATTCCTGATGTGATGCCTACTTTTCCATTTTTGTTTTTCTTAGGCAATCTCTGTTTGTTGACAGATTTTATCTCCTTAAGCTTATGCTTGAGTTGTTTATCTGTCATTAAACCAATGTTAGCCTCTTTAACAAAAGTTTTAGCATATGACTCCTTAACAGCCTTTTTCTGTTCTTCAGTCTTAGGTCCACCTGTTCCCATGACATTACCCTCAGATGAACAATATGGTCTTACTTTTACCTTATTTTCAAATCTAAGTTCATCTCCAACAGAGTAACCTAGACCTACTGTATCTGACTGAAACACTTCTTGAGTGTCTTTGCCAGAGTGTGTCCAAGTTTTAATGATGTGTTTACTATCCTCCAATTCAGATTCTAGTTGTTTATACTTACCTAGCAACTCCTGTTCAATAAACACTGCATCATCTCTCTCTTTTTGAATTTTATTCATGTTCTCTAACTGTTCCTCAACAAGTTTATTTCTTTCTTTGAGTTGAGAACACTCAGACTTTATCCTCTCATTTTCTAAGGTCTGATCTCTATAACTGATATGCAATGCTTTAAGATAAATTCTTAATTCAGTTATATTATCAGTGTTATAAGCATAAGTGGTTGGAGGTACCTTGAGATCATCATTTTCAGTCTGAGTAGTAGCCATGAGAGCATAGTTGACTTCCTCATCTGAATCTGAAGTGTCTGCCCAATCTCTGCCTTTGGTGTAGAGTGCCTTTTCAGTTTTACCCTTCTTGCACTCTGGAGCATAGTGTCCCATCTCCTTACACTTGTAGCATTGAATCTCAGACTTATCTTTCTTTCCAGATTTGAAGTCCTTTCCCTCAGCTTTCTTGAAATTCTTCTTGTCAGACTTTGAGTAGTCCTTTGAGAATCTCTTTCCCTTCTTGAAGTTCTTGTAACCCATCTTCTTGAAGGTCTTTACCATCAATGCAGCCATTTGCATCATCTCTTCATCATCTTCAGAATCAGATGAACCATCTGTGTTTGAGTCAACATCAGTGTTTGATGACTCATTCTCTGAATGGATGACTAAGGCTTTCCCTTTTTCCTTTCTCCTTGATGCCTCCTTCTTTGATGGTTTCTCCTCAACCTTGAGTGCAACAGATTTTGACTTTCTACTTGTTCTTTTGTTTCTCTGCTCCAATTCCAATTCATGGGTTTTGAGCAGCCCATAAATTTCATCAATCTCTGTTTCACCAAGTTCATAATTATCTCTAATAGTGGTTGTTTTCACATCCCACTTTTCAGGTAGAGAAAGAAGAAACTTGAGATTTGAGTCTTCTAAATCATATTCTTTGTTAACCAATGACAAATCATTGAGCAGTTTACAGAATCTGTCAAATGTTTCTGTCATGGTTTCATCAGACTTTGCCTCAAAGTGCTCATACTCCTGAGTGAGTATGTTTCTTCTGTTTTTCTTGATTGCAGGAGTTCCTTGACACCTAACCTCAAGTGCATCCCATATTTCCTTTGCAGTTGTGCAATTAATCACTTTATTAGACATAACATTGTCTAATGCACTGTGAAGTAAATGTCTCACTTTTGCATCCTTTGCAATAGACGAAAGATCCTCAGCAGTTAGATCTTTCTTCTCCTTTGGAATGACCTTTGCCTCCTCACCAGCAGCAGCAGCAGATAATTTTGTTGGTTTGTGAGGACCTTCATATATTCTATCAAGGTATTCTGGATCTGTAGCCTCCAGAAACATGGTCATTTTCACCTTCCAAATTGCATACTCTGATGGCCTAAGTATAGGAACCCTGATTGTTTCATACCTACTAACAGTAGTAGGGGCTTTCTCAGATGGTGGAGGAATCTCTGCCATTGATTACTTTTGTGTTTGGATCTTTAACTGTAATAAAGTAACAGATTAGGCTCTGATACCACTTGTTAGGTCGAATACACAATAAGTAATCAAATACTGTATGAATAACTTAACAAGAACACACTGTTTAACAATTAAAAACTGTTTGGAATTAATAATTCCTCTCTCAGTGATGTAAATATCACAGAGAGCTGCTTAGGTTACAATGGATGAATATCTCAATGTTCGACTACCCTTCTAGGGTTAACCTAACTGTATTTATAGAACATACAGCTTCGTACAATCAGCAACTGATACTCCTAAAATCAAGCTATACAATTGATATCAATCACGATTGCTTCAGTCTTCCAAGTCAACTCAATCTCTTTGACAGCTTTCCAATCTTCAAAGATATTGCTTCCATATTTATCAATCTTCAAACACTGTTGACTCTTCAGACAATACCGCTACAGAGTTTAACAAACTCTGTTTGCGCTTCCAGTCAGTATTTAATCAAACTCTGACTGCTTCCAGCTAAACTCTGTTTTCTGACTTTAGCTTCCAAACACTGATTTCATCAATCATTTCTAACATAAGGGTTCAGAGACTATAGCAGCTCACTCCTTGGAGAAAACCTCAAGCCACATGCCATATGAGGAACCCTCTCTCCATGTGAGTTCAGGTATAAAAACTCCTTCTAAACCCTATTTTTCTGTAGGTCATGAGAGCACTTATCTAAATTTGAGTGATACACTTGAAAAGATGGACTTAGATCCACAAACAGAGAGGCTGGCTCCTGACCAGACAAAAGGTGAGGTAGAAAGAGTGTTGACTTTAGTAAGTCAAAGTGAGAATGAGGGTATGGATGATCAACTCCATAGTGAGGGAGAGAAAATTAGGAAACCATCATTTGATTTCTGGGATCAGGTTTTTCCTGAATCTTGGTCTAAAAATTTGGGTATGAATGCTGGTACTTATTCATTTATCAAAATGTATCAGAAGAATGACCTAGCACATCACAATGCAAAGCCAGAAGTTAAAGCTCAGAAGCAAAAGGAGAGGCTTGCAGGAATCATTAACAGAAGAGGTGCCAGGATAAAGCAATCTCTTGATACATATGTACCAGATGAAGTTCCTAATGATCCTAGTGTTCCTTTGTATGTACTTCCAATATCAGCTAGAATTGAGACATCTACAGTCTCTGATCACTCTAAGGAGGAGTCAGGATTTGAAGATGTTAGTACATAGAATACTGGTGAAGGAGATGATGATCATGTTTCAGTTACAGATCAGAAAGATGAAGATGTTGATACTTCTAATCAGGTTTTATTACTTGAATATCATACAACTCAAGCAACTTCTTCTACAAGACTTGAAGATACAGTTCTTTCTGATTCTGATTCTGAAGATACTAGAAGCACTTCTAACATTGAAGTTCATTCTGATGTTTTGAAAGATATTCAGAATTCTCAAATTGCTATTCAAACAAGACTTCAATCACTTGAAGATAACCAAGTCACAATTATGGAAAATCAAGCAGTTCTGATGAATATCATTTGTTCTGTTTATGAATCTCTTGGAATTAATGTTGCTGATGTCAAAAAGGGGGAGATAAAGACAATTCAAAGACTACTTCAAAGACAACAACAACAACACCACCAGACTGGGGGAGATAAAGCTGGGGGAGATAAAGAGCAGACAAAGGGAAGTAAAAAGAAGAACCAGGAGTGACAGTGGTGAATCTCAGCTAGGAAGTGGTAAAGGAAGAGTAGCATTAATAGTTAAAATTCTTTCTTCTAAGTACTAGATAAACGTCTACATCTGGGAAGGAGGTACTTAACTTCATAATTCTACATTCATAAATTCTATTCTGGTTGTATTGTTATATGTTTTGACATCCACAACTTAGATTTATGCTTCAGATTTTAAAGCATAAATAGGGGGAGATTGTTAGGAATAATTCATAAGTTGTGATGTTAAGAATAGAATTTACGCATTATACTTCTTGTATTCCTGATCTTATAAAGGATTTAGCACTTTGTATAGGATTTATGTGTAAGACAGTTATCTGTACAGTTTAGTCAGGAATGAACAGTGTATCAGAGACTACATGTCAGGAACAAAGAGCAGATCCTGATGACGGTCTAATACTGATGATGATCAGATACTGATGCAAGATGAAATCCTGATATCAGTTGTGTTACTGATGATGTCATTATGGATGCTACAGAAACTGGCAATGTGACACCCCCCAAATCCGGGGTCAGGAGATTTGGTTGTCACGCGAAAATCCTCAAAATAAAACATCTGTTTAATAATAATCATCACTTGTGATAGCCCAACACTGGAAATATAACATCTGTGACCCCAAACATACCAAGATCTTTTAAGGTTATAGGGCTAGAAACAAGAATCCAAACTCCATTAGATAAAAACATTCCTTCTTTACAACATTCTCTTTGATCAAATCTTAAACCACTGGTGTAACTTCGATAAGAAGTACGCCAGGCTAACTAGACCATCACATAATAATAATAAATATTAGAACTCAATTATATAAAATAGATCTTACTCTAAATCCAGACATCCTGAGCCCAAGTCATCTTCGAAATAGCATCACGCCTCTTCTCTTTCTGAACTGAGCGGATAAGTCTCGCCAAACCACCTTACTGAAATGTTAGGATTTACAACAGCAAGTATGAGCGAAAGAAATGCTCAGCAAGCGTATAAAAATTTGGATATAAAATCAGGATAAGTGGGGCATAAAATCAACTGAAATGTAAAGCAGTTTATAATGAAACTGAATCAACAACTGTGATATAATTCAAACCATAACTGAAATCATTTGGCATGTCATAAAAATGAATCATCTGCCAATTTACAGTATATAATAGCCATTCTGGCGATATGGATTGGATATATATATATATATATATATATATATAACTGAACACCATTGCCCCCTGATCAGGTTCCAAGGCAATGGGACCCTCTATACTCCACCGGTATTCTCTTTTTTCCGTGTGTGTATAGTCCGGATTTCTGGGGTACCCAAAATAGGCAAGTAATGTTAGCCTATAGGAAGATGGAATGGTTACCATATCCTCCTTAAATAATGCTGGACCATGACAGCAACCATGGCCTCCTACGCTTAACATATTGCTGGACCATGACATCAACCATGGCCTCCTACGCTTTATCAGTTTCCAATAAATATTGCTGGACCATGACAGCAACCATGGCCTCCTACGCTTTACCATTTTCCAATCCAATAGAGCAATTTCCGAATTCAACAGGAAATGCTTAGTTTCACATACAGTTCACATCCCTATTACTTACTACGATAATAAGGATATGAAGAGTTTATCTTAAACAATTCCCCACATCAAGGATACCAATATCAAGCAACTATTTTCGCATAAAAATATTTAAGAACCACAAATAGCTCTGAACAATAACTATTTGTCATGATATGAATAAATGAAACAGAAAATAAAAAGTGTTTAGGATGATCAAGAAAATACTTGCCTCTGGTCCTTAGCTGTTGCGTAGCGCCGAAGTAATACAACTATCTTCTTCTATTTTACGGCATCACAATCTTCTATTTTAATCATTCGTTGGTTTGACGCACTTGCGATTGCCACGAGTCTGATCCGTTGACATCGAGCATGCGCGTCTACTTCTATAGTCAAACATAAGCTGGTACTTCAGCCTCCGGACGACAATTCTGACATTTGTAAACGCTTATAAACTCAATTCGAACGTATTAACCATGCTTACCAATATCTCTGCCAGAAGAAAATAATTGGAAATGTCCCCTTTGAACATAGACGTTTTCCCGATGTTAAAACACCTCACAAGTAACCCAGCAATTCCACAAACAATACCTTCATCTCCAACCTTCTTCATTACAATCCACAAACAATACTGCATCCATCTCCAACCTTCTTCATAACCCACAAAGAATATTTCATCTATCTCCAACCTCCTTGATTAGATATCTACTTATCTCTGTTGACCAACCTAAGTCAATATTCGACAATTAATCCTTGAATTAAACAATTATGCATTCAACTTAGTCCAACTCAATCTATAAATAATCCTCAAAACATTTATCTTATTTCTCGATAAAGAAACATGATAATCAATTAATCCTCAAGACATGATTAATCCTCGAGATAACAATTAATCCTCGAAATAAGTCATTAATCCTCAAGAAAATAATTAACCCTAGAGATAATCATTAATCCTCGAATTAAATACATATATACATGTCACATAACCAATTAATACATAGCATATACGGCTCACAAATAAAAGAGCACTCAAATTATTCATAGAATATTTACAAATCACTAATAGATAATCAAAGAATAATAACACGCAATTCACATAATCACATAGCACGTTTGATCAGATCATAAAAGATTTTATCTAATATTTTTAAAACCGAAAACGGTCAAAACCCTAATTATCGGATATAACCGACTCAATAAAAAGGTTTGGTAAAAAAGTTGATCCAAATTTAAAAGTTGAATTTTAACTTAAAACTATTTTTATAAGAACCGGGTCATTTTTCTGATTCCAGAAATATTTTTCTCGTTAAAAACGGACAAGCGGTTTAATTAATACGCAATTAATAAGAATAATTCAATTAATAATTAAATTAATTGATTATTCAAATTAATTATTTATTAATCAACTCATAAAAATAATTAATCTTTTATAATAAAAAGATTTAAATTCAATGAAGTCAATTATATATTTAAATAATAATTAATTAATATAATTAATCAATTAAAATGAATTAATCAATTAATTAAATCAATTAAATTATTATTTAAAAATAATTAACTAATTAAATTTAATTTTTAGGAATTAAAATAATAATAGATAAAAGAAATCTGAATTTTAGAAAAATTTTATAAAAATTTTGACCCAAAAACATTTTTCTGAAAAGTTTTAAGATTTTGAAGATCAAAACGTTACTATTCATCACCACCTATGCTGTTCTTCGTATGAATGCTTCGAAGAACACCACCTCCAACAATGGAGGTTTCTCCAGAATCCGGTCACCGGAATATTTTCCGGCGAACTTCCGGCGACCATAACTTTTACAAAACTAAACCAAATCAAGCGTGTAAAATATGGATCTTGACTAAAATTTCACGACAAACTCAACCGTGCCAACGAAAACAACAAAAACGCGACCAAATTCCGGCGAGCTTGAACCCAAATTCGGTCCAAAATCGTTCTCCTTCATTTCTAAACCAAATCGCGTGTTTAACATCACAAAATGAAGCTTATAACTCATACAATCTTTCCCCCATAACCACTAACGCAAACAATTAACACACACAACGGACTATTGATTCAAAGTTTCGGTTAAAACTTTAAAACTCGAATATCACAATCCGGCAATATAATGATGCAATTGACCACATAAATCGACTCCAAATGATCATATAAAGCTATTGGAATCATCAAAACAACCGGAAAATCACTCAATCAAAAATCCCCAAATTAAGCTCAAGAACCCTAATTTCGAATTGAACAAACTAGCAATATAACGATGAAATTTAGCATGGAATTGAACTCCTGGAATCAATATGAAGCTATACAAGCAATCAATTTGACTGAACAAACAACGAATCAAAAATCCCTTAATTTGATGAAGAACCCTAAAACGCAGATTCAAAAGATAATTCATATAAAATCAGAAATTTACCCAACACGAAAACGGATTGTAGATTTTGAAACTAGATGTCAAGAGCTTCGATTTGAGTATAAGAACACAAAAATCCGATATCAATAACACCTTCAAATTTGGATTTGATCCTCAAGAACAGGAGAGAGAAAATATATTCTTATATTTATTTATTTATATAAAATCTGATTTATATGAATTTTTAATAAATAAAAAAAATTCTGATTCCTATTTATATTAATCGAAAATTAATACCCCAAAAATATTTTTAACCCCTAATTAAAATTAGTAAGCCTTAAAAATAATTTTTATGGGATAAAAATGTAAAAGATTTATTTTTAAACAAATATAATATAAATGCCAAAATTTCCCAAAAATTATGAATATTACAAAAATTACAACAAATTTCATTTTTATATATCCTACCATTTTATAAAAAAATAATTTTATCAAAAACAGGGCCTCAGATTCAATATAGGGGCTGGATCCGGAAATTAAAATGCGAAATAATTGTATTCTAAAAATATAAAAATTACAGAAAAATAGAATAGAATATTCTATGATACACAGAAGTCACATAACACGTATGAGATAATTTTCCTATTTTATAAAAATCATAACGCGTTTAAATGTTTTAAAAATAAACTAACACACATTAAAATCAACTAAAAATATATTTAAATATAATAAATTACACGAAATTTTCCGGGTCGTTACATTCTTCCCCCCTTATAAGGATTCCGTCCTCGGAATCAGCTAAGGTAACTAATAGGGTTCCTTAACTGCTTCACCATCAACACTTGCTTTACAAAACTGGGGATAGTGTTCCTTCTTAAACAACTTCTCCAAAATCTCAATTCACTTTAGGGTCTCTATCTGATACAGTTATCACTGGAGTCGTACAACCCATCGTTATTCGTTCCAAATATGGCTCAATCAACCTTCCATTAACATAATTTCCTTGAGAGAGAGAGAGAACTGATTCCATATCGTAGGAAATGTCCCACAATTGTGGTTATGAATTTTATGAATTTTAAAGCAACCTGATTTGAAATAAGAGAATAACTGAGAGATCAATATGATCACATGAACCCGACGTTGTGTGTCTTAGCTCCGACATTTACAATTAAAGGTGATCAGCCTTCTTGTAATACACAACACACCAGTGATGGCGTCCCATCCAACTTCTATCACACAGACAGATATACCTGGTGTCCCCTATAAATAGGGTTGTTCGTCTCAGTAGGAGTAGAGAAATATGAAAGGAATATGAAATCAAATTAATAACTGATGTTTTCGGACAAATAATTCTCTGAAGCACACTTTGGATTTAACAAAAAAAATTCCAAAGGTGTTATTTTTGAGAAGATGAATAACCAAAAGAAAGTACCGAACAAGTGGTACTATATTGTAAATAAAGTTATTAACCACTGGAGAAAACAAAAAGTTGAAGTTCAAAATGTCACTATTTAGAAGAGGGGATATATCTTTTAACAAATACCTCTTTAGGAGTGATATCAAAATAATTCATAGAAAGAAAAGGTATTGCCAAGGTCTCTACTTATGCCTTCTTTGCCAATTCCTTCGATAGCTCGTCATTCGATTTTAAGCCTCCACATTTCCACGTTTTAAGGATATCGATATCGTTTGTCGTCGTTGACTCGTAATAATCTCTGAAGATTCCACAGTATTCTTCTCCATTAGCAGGGCGGTCAATCCAGTTCACCACAACTATCTCAAACGAGTACCCCAATCTTAACTTACTAATTGGTACTATACCCAATAGTCCAACACGAACTCTACATGAGCTCTGACGTTCCTTACTTAGCTATACACACTCCTACACACTCTCGTTTCTAGTTTACTATAACCTCAGCTCTGATACCAACTGTGACACCCCCCAAATCCGGGGTCAGGAGATTTGGTTGTCACGCGAAAATCCTCAAAATAAAACATCTGTTTAATAATAATCATCACTTGTGATAGCCCAACACTGGAAATATAACATCTGTGACCCCAAACATACCAAGATCTTTTAAGGTTATAGGGCTAGAAACAAGAATCCAAACTCCATTAGATAAAAACATTCCTTCTTTACAACATTCTCTTTGATCAAATCTTAAACCACTGGTGTAACTTCGATAAGAAGTACGCCAGGCTAACTAGACCATCACATAATAATAATAAATATTAGAACTCAATTATATAAAATAGATCTTACTCTAAATCCAGACATCCTGAGCCCAAGTCATCTTCGAAATAGCATCACGCCTCTTCTCTTTCTGAACTGAGCGGATAAGTCTCGCCAAACCACCTTACTGAAATGTTAGGATTTACAACAGCAAGTATGAGCGAAAGAAATGCTCAGCAAGCGTATAAAAATTTGGATATAAAATCAGGATAAGTGGGGCATAAAATCAACTGAAATGTAAAGCAGTTTATAATGAAACTGAATCAACAACTGTGATATAATTCAAACCATAACTGAAATCATTTGGCATGTCATAAAAATGAATCATCTGCCAATTTACAGTATATAATAGCCATTCTGGCGATATGGATTGGATATATATATATATATATATATATATATATATATAACTGAACACCATTGCCCCCTGATCAGGTTCCAAGGCAATGGGACCCTCTATACTCCACCGGTATTCTCTTTTTTCCATGTGTGTATAGTCCGGATTTCTGGGGTACCCAAAATAGGCAAGTAATGTTAGCCTATAGGAAGATGGAATGGTTACCATATCCTCCTTAAATAATGCTGGACCATGACAGCAACCATGGCCTCCTACGCTTAACATATTGCTGGACCATGACATCAACCATGGCCTCCTACGCTTTATCAGTTTCCAATAAATATTGCTGGACCATGACAGCAACCATGGCCTCCTACGCTTTACCATTTTCCAATCCAATAGAGCAATTTCCGAATTCAACAGGAAATGCTTAGTTTCACATACAGTTCACATCCCTATTACTTACTACGATAATAAGGATATGAAGAGTTTATCTTAAACAATTCCCCACATCAAGGATACCAATATCAAGCAACTATTTTCGCATAAAAATATTTAAGAACCACAAATAGCTCTGAACAATAACTATTTGTCATGATATGAATAAATGAAACAGAAAATAAAAAGTGTTTAGGATGATCAAGAAAATACTTGCCTCTGGTCCTTAGCTATTGCGTAGCGCCGAAGTAATACAACTATCTTCTTCTATTTTACGGCATCACAATCTTCTATTTTAATCATTCGTTGGTTTGACGCACTTGCGATTGCCACGAGTCTGATCCGTTGACATCGAGCCTGCGCGTCTACTTCTATAGTCAAACATAAGCTGGTACTTCAGCCTCCGGACGACAATTCTGACATTTGTAAACGCTTATAAACTCAATTCGAACGTATTAACCATGCTTACCAATATCTCTGCCAGAAGAAAATAATTGGAAATGTCCCCTTTGAACATAGACGTTTTCCCGATGTTAAAACACCTCACAAGTAACCCAGCAATTCCACAAACAATACCTTCATCTCCAACCTTCTTCATTACAATCCACAAACAATACTGCATCCATCTCCAACCTTCTTCATAACCCACAAAGAATATTTCATCTATCTCCAACCTCCTTGATTAGACATCTACTTATCTCTGTTGACCAACCTAAGTCAATATTCGACAATTAATCCTTGAATTAAACAATTATGCATTCAACTTAGTCCAACTCAATCTATAAATAATCCTCAAAACATTTATCTTATTTCTCGATAAAGAAACATGATAATCAATTAATCCTCAAGACATGATTAATCCTCGAGATAACAATTAATCCTCGAAATAAGTCATTAATCCTCAAGAAAATAATTAACCCTAGAGATAATCATTAATCCTCGAATTAAATACATATATACATGTCACATAACCAATTAATACATAGCATATACGGCTCACAAATAAAAGAGCACTCAAATTATTCATAGAATATTTACAAATCACTAATAGATAATCAAAGAATAATAACATGCAATTCACATAATCACATAGCACGTTTGATCAGATCATAAAAGATTTTATCTAATATTTTTAAAACCGAAAACGGTCAAAACCCTAATTATCGGATATAACCGACTCAATAAAAAGGTTTGGTAAAAAAGTTGATCCAAATTTAAAAGTTGAATTTTAACTTAAAACTATTTTTATAAGAACCGGGTCATTTTTCTGATTCCAGAAATATTTTTCTCGTTAAAAACGGACAAGCGGTTTAATTAATACGCAATTAATAAGAATAATTCAATTAATAATTAAATTAATTGATTATTCAAATTAATTATTTATTAATCAACTCATAAAAATAATTAATCTTTTATAATAAAAAGATTTAAATTCAATGAAGTCAATTATATATTTAAATAATAATTAATTAATATAATTAATCAATTAAAATGAATTAATCAATTAATTAAATCAATTAAATTATTATTTAAAAATAATTAACTAATTAAATTTAATTTTTAGGAATTAAAATAATAATAGATAAAAGAAATCTGAATTTTAGAAAAATTTTATAAAAATTTTGACCCAAAAACATTTTTCTGAAAAGTTTTAAGATTTTGAAGATCAAAACGTTACTATTCATCACCACCTACGCTGTTCTTCGTATGAATGCTTCGAAGAACACCACCTCCAACAATGGAGGTTTCTCCAGAATCCGGTCACCGGAATATTTTCCGGCGAACTTCCGGCGACCATAACTTTTACAAAACTAAACCAAATCAAGCGTGTAAAATATGGATCTTGACTAAAATTTCACGACAAACTCAACCGTGCCAACGAAAACAACAAAAACGCGACCAAATTCCGGCGAGCTTGAACCCAAATTCGGTCCAAAATCGTTCTCCTTCATTTCTAAACCAAATCGCGTGTTTAACATCACAAAATGAAGCTTATAACTCATACAATCTTTCCCCCATAACCACTAACGCAAACAATTAACACACACAACGGACTATTGATTCAAAGTTTCGGTTAAAACTTTAAAACTCGAATATCACAATCCGGCAATATAATGATGCAATTGACCACATAAATCGACTCCAAATGATCATATAAAGCTATTGGAATCATCAAAACAACCGGAAAATCACTCAATCAAAAATCCCCAAATTAAGCTCAAGAACCCTAATTTCGAATTGAACAAACTAGCAATATAACGATGAAATTTAGCATGGAATTGAACTCCTGGAATCAATATGAAGCTATACAAGCAATCAATTTGACTGAACAAACAACGAATCAAAAATCCCTTAATTTGATGAAGAACCCTAAAACGCAGATTCAAAAGATAATTCATATAAAATCAGAAATTTACCCAACACGAAAACGGATTGTAGATTTTGAAACTAGATGTCAAGAGCTTCGATTTGAGTATAAGAACACAAAAATCCGATATCAATAACACCTTCAAATTTGGATTTGATCCTCAAGAACAGGAGAGAGAAAATATATTCTTATATTTATTTATTTATATAAAATCTGATTTATATGAATTTTTAATAAATAAAAAAAATTCTGATTCCTATTTATATTAATCGAAAATTAATACCCCAAAAATATTTTTAACCCCTAATTAAAATTAGTAAGCCTTAAAAATAATTTTTATGGGATAAAAATGTAAAAGATTTATTTTTAAACAAATATAATATAAATGCCAAAATTTCCCAAAAATTATGAATATTACAAAAATTACAACAAATTTCATTTTTATATATCCTACCATTTTATAAAAAAATAATTTTATCAAAAACAGGGCCTCAGATTCAATATAGGGGCTGGATCCGGAAATTAAAATGCGAAATAATTGTATTCTAAAAATATAAAAATTACAGAAAAATAGAATAGAATATTCTATGATACACAGAAGTCACATAACACGTATGAGATAATTTTCCTATTTTATAAAAATCATAACGCGTTTAAATGTTTTAAAAATAAACTAACACACATTAAAATCAACTAAAAATATATTTAAATATAATAAATTACACGAAATTTTCCGGGTCGTTACAGGCAAGTGCTATAAAACAGGATCGTTGTTTGAAGAACAAGCAAGAAGATATTATGAAGGGAAGAGTTTTCTATTGATGGAAACTATCGACTAGAAGGCAGAACATTGTCATGTATAGATTATATCTTTCTGTTAGTAGTTGATAGGTAGCATTATAAATACTCTCTCTATATCATTGTAAAAAGTGTTCATAAGGTTTGTAATCGTAAGAATACGATAGCATAAACACAGAGAGAGAGATTTGTATTGTCAGCAGCTGCTAAAGGTATTTGTACACCTTTGGTAGAGTTTGTATTTGATCTTATTAATACAAACAAGAGTTTGATTCATTCGTTTGTTCTTGTTCATATAATCAAGCAAAAATCAGACACAATTATATAACTTGTATTCAACCCCCCCTTCTACAAGTTATTCGAGTTAACACAACCCGAATAAAGACCTTTTGATTGTCATCAGTGATGTATGTTGTGTTGAGAGTGAGATTGATTGCGAGTGTCAAGTTGTGTTTATGATTTTGTTGGAATTGAGTGATACACTTAACCTTGTTCTTGAGTGAATATTCGTGTTTGAGTGAAATGTGAGTTATTACTTGTTTTGGCATAGGAGATCCCGGGTTTAGACTTAAATATGTGTTTCTTGTGGTCTTAGCATGATTACCAACGATTTTTACACTTGACATGAATTTTTATGACCTTCTGCATGTTAGTCGAGTAGACTACGTGAATACTTGCACTTTCGACACCAAGACATCGTATGTTTACTTTGATTCTTAAGTTGATGTGGCATGAGAGGACTTGTGTGTGTGGTGTTGTGTTAGCATTGATCTTTTGCATGGTTAGATGAATTTTGTGGGTATATTCACTATAAACCCTCACGAGACAACATTCGTCCTACTAGGGCTGCCTAGGGGTTTAACGGCTTGTTGCATATGCTCAATGCAATCGTGTCATCTACGAAAGTGATGTTGGTTTGGACTTAGTTTTTATTTCACTTATTTGCCCGAGGACGTGCAAATGCTTAGTGTGGGGATGTTTCCTTCTCCTTCATTTCAGCAAGAAATTTTCTCATTAGCTTGAGTTCATCCGGTTTTGGCAATGGAAATTCTACTCTCATGGTATTTTTACCATTCTTCTTCACATGTGACTTCTTAGGCTTGAGCACAGCTTAAATTCAGACACATAAGATGGCTCCCCTCTGGCTAGAGATCTGGGAAGCACAAAATCTGGGATTAATACCTGTCTGATGGATGTGGTTATGGGAGGAATTTGTACTTGAGAAAACTAAGGATTAGCAGCCAGCCTCATGGCTATAGAATCTTCAGGTTGAATGGCTGATTCTTCCTCACTAGACTGAATTGCTGAAGCTGTTGGAGGTAGAGTAGAATGAAGTTGCTCCCCCTTACTTGTTGACCTCACTTCTCCCAACTTCTCCCCCTTTTTGTTAGCATCAAGGGCTTGAGTAGTAGGCAGAGTCAACAGATTGGCAAGAAGAGCATTTTGCTTGTTGTGAGCTTCAAGAATGAGTCTTTGATTTTCAAGAATGGTGCTCATTTGAAGCTCTAACTTGTCAACCTTTGCAGACAGATTGTCAACTTTCTTCTCTGTTTCTGCATCTTTCTTCAGCTTCTGATTAAGCTGCTGCATTGTTCGGGGTGGAAAGAGAAGCTCCAAGTCTTTGTGCTTAGATTCTAGAGCATTCTTAATTTCCAGCTTGAGCTCATCTTTGTCTACCACCCTTTGATTTAGAAGACACTTGTGCAGTTTGAGAGTAGCCAGAAAATTCTCTTGCACAAGCTTTATAGTAGGTTCAGCATCTTGTAGAGTAGCTGCAGTCTTCCTATACTACACTACTAGCTTTGTGTAAGCATCCTTGGAGACATAGTCTTTGGATATTAGCCATTCTGGCAAGTCCCCAGGTTGCTGTGAAGGCCATTCATCTTCACCTTCAACTGAGAAATCAGAGTCTGATTGACTCACTTCAGTAGCACTTGGAGGCAACTTGGTAGGAGCATCTGTGGCTCTTTGCATAGATTCTGTGTGTTGTACCAAGTTCAGCTGATGCTCAGCCTCCTCATTGCCCTGTTCAGCCTGAGAGTTGAGGTCAAGGACAGGGTGAGTAAAGGTTTCAGCTCCAAGAACTGATCTATCAAAGACTGTTTGAGATGTCTGTTGACAGATCCTTGTTCTAGGGGCATCCTCAACCTCCATTAACTCACAAGCAATGGCTTCATCCACCCTTATAGCTCCTGTACCTGCATTTCTCTCATATTCTCTCTCTTTTTGCATCAGGGGCTCCCCCTGGCTCACACCTCTCACACCCTCACCTTCACCTACTGAGGTGGAACTCTCAGTCTCTCCTTTTGCCTGGCAGGAAGAAATTGCCAGCCCCTCACTCACATTCTCTCCTTTTGCCTGCTCACAAGGCAGCCTCTCGCTCTCTGTGAGGACACTCCCTTCCCTCAATCCTAAAAGTGTTTGAACTACAAGAGTGACTTCTGTTGTTGATGCAGGAAACACATTGACCAATGGATTTGGTGTATCCATTGATTCTGTAGTTGGAGCTACCAACAGATAATCGCTGTTAAGCATATCCATCGGTGAACAAACACTTGTCAACGGATGAGAAATATCCATCGATGAAGTAGAAGGAATAGCAGTTGAAAAGGAAATTATGATAGAATCTGTGCAGAATGATTTTAAAGTAGGCGACACAAGTTCAGTTATAGTTTCAGAAAGAAGTGGCTGTTGGCCCAACAAATCATCTAAAAGATGATGACCAACAGGTTCTGAGAGGGGCTCCTCCCTTGGAAGAACAGAGGGAGGATTTGCATGTGATGTGGAAAACATGTCCACATCCAGAGATAGAGATGGTGAATTTTGAGTTGTTTGTGAGATTTGAGATTGAGAATTGGGCTGTGACTCCACATTTGCTGGAGCCACATCAAACTGAGTTTGAGATGGTTCAATCATAGAAGATTGAACAGTGTGTGACCCTTGTGCACCCAAAGTAACTTTAGGTTTCTTCTTTCTGATAAAGGTTTTGGTTAATGATTTTTGGCTAGTGGTGTCCCTTCCCCTTTTGTTCAATGTTCCTGGTTGGGAACTCTTTTCAATAACAACACCTTGTTGAGAGGATGCTGTTAGGGATGTGTTTAAATCCTTTTCAACATCAACAGTCTTTTGGGAGACTGCAATGTGGCTAGGCTGGGACACACTCACCTCTCCAACCTTATCCTTAGGGCTTCTTTGATGTTCACCCTGTCCCTCACCACTCACTTCCACCTGAACACTCCCCTCAGAGGTTATGGTAGGTTTTACAACAAGTGCCTGTTGGGAAACACTTGAGGTTGGTTTCTTTGACTTGGATTTTGATTTATGTTTGGTTGCTTGGGTAGAAGACTGTGGGTTCTCTGTTTCAGTCTCCATAGCAACACTCAATGGCAAAGAACCTTGAGATTGAGTAGAGGGAAGAGGGTTAGAAATGGTTACCTCAATAATAGGCAGGTATACCATCTGCACTTCTGAGTTGATGTTCATTCGAATGAGGTCACTAAGGACCCTTTTCTCCTGAATCCAGCAAGTGAACCTGCTAGATGGCTGCTCAAGTACTATGTTGTTCTTAGAGACATGGATAGCCAGCATCATTAGGAATCTTCAGAGTCGTTGAAAACCGTCGTGGTCCATACTTCCTCCACAACTTCGTGATAAAGAATTAGAGTTTCAGTCATAGCGACAGATAGCTTGCATTTCTTGATGAAATCCATCATCTTGTGATAGTCGGCCGGAGAGTGCACCGAATCCACGTAAGCGGCGAAGTTATTCTTCTCATAGATAAACCCATTCCTAGACATCATCTTAACTATTTGAGCCATTTTGTAAAGAGTGAACTTGAGAACTGGAAAGGGATTTTTGTAGCTTTGAGAGAAAGAGGGGGAAGATGTCGAGAGTAAAACGAAATCTGAATATTAATCGTTTGATGAATTAAACTTGATAGAATTACTCAATAAGGAAACTGCTCAGAGTAGTGGATTGAAAAGTGAATTAATAACTGCACTAGTTCTATACATACAGCGACGTGTCAAATGACAGCTGCCAATTAAAAGACAATACTCAACCGGTGGATAAAAAGAGTAAATTCTCGAGAAATGAGCTTCCCGTTGATATGTATTATTGAGATAATACATACAAGGAAAACTAAATATCCATCGAATAAACAAAAGTAAAATTAAAAACCCAGATATTATTTGAATCATCAACGGATATTCGGCATATCCGTCGATGGGTAAATTCTGACTAGAACAGAATTTCGTACCTTTTCTTTGTAAAAGAAAAATTCAAACTAATTTCTGGCTGCTTAATCAATCATGCAAATATCTTGAATAAATTAGGAAAAATTCAGCATACCTAGCTCACTTACCAACCTTGTGAATGTTGTCTCATCAAGTGGCTTGGTAAAGATATCTACAAGTTGCTTCTCACTTGGAACAAAATGAAGTTCCACAGTACCTTCCATCACATGTTCTCTGATGAAATGGTACCTAATGTCTATGTGCTTGGTCCTGGAATGTTGCACTGGATTTTCAGATATGGCAATTGCACTTGTGTTGTCACAAAATATTGGGATTCTATCAACTCTTAATCCATAATCAAGCAGTTGATTCTTCATCCATATTATCTGTGCACAACAACTTCTAGCTGCAATATACTCAGCTTCTGCAGTAGAAGTGGAAACTGAATTCTGCTTCTTGCTAAACCATGAAACCATCTTGTTCCCTAGGAATTGACAAGTGCTTGTAGTACTTTTTCTGTCAATTTTACAACATGCATAATCTGCATCTGAATAGCCAGTTAGATTAAAACCAGATTCTCTAGGATACCAAATTCCAAGGTTTGATGTTCCTTTGAGATATCTGAAAATTCTTTTAATAGCTATTAAGTGAGATTCTCTGGGATCAGCTTGGAATCTTGCACATAAACAAGTAGAAAACATAATATCAGGTCTGCTTGCTGTTAAGTATAAAAGTGAGCCCACCATGCCCCTATAACTTGAGATGTCCACCTTCTTCTCCTTAGTATTCAACTCAAGTTTAGTGGCAGTGGTCATGGGTGTTTTAGCAGAGGCACAATCCAGCATATTAAATCTTTTCAAGAGATCATTAACATACTTGGATTGGCTAATAAAGATTCCATCACTAACTTGCTTTACTTGTAAACAAAGAAAGTAAGTTAGTTCACCCATCATGCTCATTTCATACTTACTTTGCATAAGTTTGGCAAACCTTTTGCAAAGCTTCTCATCAGTAGACCCAAAAATTATATCATCTACAAAAATTTAAACAAGTATCATAGAGCCATTAACATTTCTATAAAAGAGAGTTTTGTCAACAGTACCTCGAGTGAAGTGATTCTCTATAAGGAACTGTAAGAGAGTGTCATACCAGGCTCTAGGTGCTTGCTTCAGGCCATAGAGTGCTTTGAGAAGAAAATAGACATAATCTGGGAATTCTGGGTCCTCAAAACCAGGAGGTTGACTTACATATACCTCTTCTTCCAAAATGCCATTTAGAAAAGCACTCTTGACATCCATTTGATAGACTTTGAAATTGGCATGGGCTGCATAGGCCAGGAAGATTCTGATTGCTTCCAACCTTGCTACAGGTGCAAATCTCTCATCAAAATCAATTCCTTCTTCTTGACAATAGCCTTTTGCAACCAACCTAGCTTTGTTCCTTGTCACTATGCCATTCTCATCCATCTTGTTCTTGAACACCCATTTTGTGTCAATTACTGACTTGCCTTTAGGCTTGGGTACAAGCTTCCACACTTCATTTCTTTCAAACTGGTTTAGTTCCTCTTGCATTGCTAAAAGCCAGTCTGGATCTAGGAGGGCATCCTCAACTCTCTTAGGTTCTTCTTTAGACAGAAAACTGCTATACAAGCATTCTTCTTGAGTTACCCTTCTAGTTTGGACTCTTGCATTTGAATCTCCAATTATGAGTTCAAATGGGTGATCTCTGGTCCATTTTTTTGATGTTGGCAGGTTCAGCCTAGATGACGTAGCTTCATTCTCCCTGTGTTGATCATTCTGATATGTTGTTGAGTGATGACTCTGAGAAACTCCCCCTGAGTGTGTGGCTCTAGAGGTTGGAGTTCTAACAGAGTTATCAATGGATAATTCTCTGTAGCTATCAATGGGTAATTCAGAATTGTCTTCAATGGATCGGGTTTCCTCAGCATCAATGGATGGTGTCCCACGCTCTACACCTCGAGCATGCTTTGTTCTTACACCAGTTGATACTATTTCTACATCATCTTCACTACCTTCAACAGTCACATCATTGTCAAATGACAGATCTTCATGGAAACCTTCATCTATCAACCCTTGGATTTTCTTATCATCAAAGACAACATGTATGGATTCCATAACAATGTTTAGTCTTAGGTTATAGATTCTATATGATTTCCCTGCTGAATATCCAACAAAGATAGCTTCATCTGCTTTGGTGTCAAACTTTCCAATGTTTTCACCTTGATTTCTTAGGACAAAACATTTTCATCCAAAGACATGTAAGAAGTTAACTGTTGGCTTCTTTCCCTTGAATAGTTGATATGGAGTTAGTCCTTTTGCTTGATTGATCAAAGAGATGTTCTGAGTATAGTAGGCAGTATTGACAGCTTCAGCCCAGAAGTAAGTTGGCAACTTTGATTCTTCAAGCATTGTTCTTGCAGCTTCAATGAGAGTCCTGTTTTACCTTTCTACTACACCATTTTGTTGAGGAGTCCTAGGTGCAGAGAATTCTTGGATAATTCCTTGTTCTTCACAAAACTCTTTCATCATAGAATTCTTGAACTCAGTTCCATTGTCACTCCTCGTCCTTCTTACCCTGAAAGAAGGATTATTGATAACTGTTCTGACATAATTGATGATGATTTCTCCTGCCTCATCCTTGGAGTGCAGAAAGTATGTCCATATGAATTTAGAGAAGTCATCCACAATCACTAGACAATTTTCTTCTTGGAGATTGACATAACATTGACTGGTCCAAATAGATCCATGTGAAGTAGCTGTAGAGGATGATCAATGGAAGACATTAACATGGATTTGAACGAGGCCTTCTTTTGCTTCCCTTTTTGGCATGCATCACACAATCCATCTTTGGAGAAATCCAATTTTGGAATACCTCTAACCAGATCCTTCTTTACCAACTCATTCATTGCTTGGAAATTCAAGTGTGACAGTTTCTTGTGCCATAGCCAACCTTCATCTACACTTGCCTTGCTGAATAGGCATGTAGCAGTATCTGCACTTATTGAATTGAAGTCAGCTGTGTACACATTCCCTTTTCGGTTGCCTGTCATCACTATCTTGTTGTCGTTTTTCCTGAAAACAATACAAGCTTCAGTAGTAAACCACACATTTTGTCCTTTATCACATAGTTGACTGATACTCAGCAAATCATGCTTGAGTCCATCAACTAGTGCTACGTCCTCAATGACAACATTTCCTTTTGAAATCAAGCCATATCTCTAGTTTATCCTTTGCTGTTGTCTCCAAAGGTAATGCTAGGGCCAGCTCTCTCCTCAAACTTAGTGAGCAGGGTAGAATCTCCAGTCATATGTCTGGAACAACCACTATCCAGATACCAGAGGTTCTTTCTGTCTCCCTGCACACATCAAAACCAAATCAAGTTGATATTGGTACCCAAGTTTCCTTGGTTCCTGGAGTGTTAGCCTTTTTCTTGCCTCTCAAATCCTTTCTTCCCTTTGGTCCAGATTGAGTTAGATCAATCTTGACTCTGGGAGTGGGCCTTTGGAAGCCAGGATTTGAGTCATGCTCATATGCATTATAAAAATTAGAATTAGGCATAGTCTGTGCATGCATGCTATTCATTATCCATGGCATCTGAGGCATATTGAAAGCATTGTAGTATGGGTTATGCATGAATGGCATGTTTGCATATAGACTAGATGCATGAGCAAATTGAGCATTATTGTTAGGCATGGCATACATGGCAGAAGTAGGCAAGTGTAAAGGCATAGGAGCATTTTTCAATTTTCTACAGCTAGCAGATAGTTGATTAACACTACCACAGTTAACACATTCCTTTCTAGGAGCATATTTATCTGGAGTATAATTGTTGTGTTTATTAATCCCTACTTTGTCATTTCTGTTCTTTCTCCTACCTTTAGCTCTTGACTCAACTTTCTCTAACTTGTCCTTCAATTGCTTTTGGGACAAGTGGCCTATGTTAGCTTCCTCAACTGATTTTGTTTTGCTACATTCTCCTTTCTCAAAGTTCTTGCTGACTGGACCATATTGATTGTTCAATTTAACCAGAGTTGCTTTATTGACAGTTTTGGCTTTCGATGGATGACATTGTTCTGCATCCATCGATGGCTCTTTGATCAACGGATCTCTGCAGGCATCATCCGTTGATTCACTGTCAGAAGCAGTCTCTCCATCAACTCCTAACTTTGCTTCTCCTAATTTGTTAAGGGTATTCAGAATTTGAGAGCGATAAATTTCTTTTTTAGCAACTTTAGGTTTTCCCCATGTAACAATGAGGTCTTGGCTTTTCTTCAACTGTTCTTTTAAACTGTTTTCACGTTTAAGGGCTTCAAGCAAACCATCTTTAGCTTCCTGGCAATCTCTTCTCATAACCTCAAACTCAATTAACTGAGTTTCTATCAAAGCATTCCTATCACTTAACTTTTCATTTAGCTCTTTTATTCTTTTGTTCTCTTTGTTAAGCGATTTCAAGGAAACATGCATGTTATATAATTCAAGAGACATTTCATCAATTGTACTAGCACATTCAGCTTTAGATAAATCAGATAGGTTAGAAGAGAATGCCTGGTTGCTTGCTAAACTAGCTTCTTCATCTTTCTCATTTGCCATGAGGGCAAGATTGACAAATCTTCTTCTACATCAGAATCTCCACCAGCATCCCAATCACTGTCTCTTGACACAAAAGCCTTTTCCTTCTGATTGAGAAGATCGTAATATTTCTTCTTGTAGTCAACAGTTTCAAACTGTTTCTTCTCATTCTCAGCTTTCGGCTTTCTGCACTCATTGGCAAAATGGCCAGCAATTCCACAGTTGAAGCATTTGAACTTAGATCTATCAACCATATTTTTGGGTGGTTGACCATTCTTTCTGAATTGCCTGCCTCCTGCTGGATTCCTCTTGAATTTAAGCTTTGAGAACCTTCTTGACAAGAATGCTAGATAGTCATCCAAGTCATCAGATTCACTTCCACTTGATACATCGAGTTCTTCAATCAACTTGCTTTTCTCTCTGCTAGAATCAGCTCCACCATCACAAGTTACAGAACTTGATGTGGTCTTTGTGCTCTCCATCTTCTAACTCTCTTGGCTTACTGGAATATTGGCCACCAAGGCAACAGACCCAGCCTTCTTCTGTATCTTCTCCACTTCCTCATCTTGTTGCATTTCAAGCTCATAGGTTTTCAGAATACCATACAGTCTCTCAAGTGTAAATTCTTTGTAGTCTTGAGAGTTTCTCAATGAGACTGTCACTGGCTTCCATTCCTTTGGAAGAGACCTCAGAAATTTCAGGTTGGAGTCCTTGGTTTCATATTTCCTCCCATACAACTTCAGACCATTTAGTAGTTTTTGAAATCTATTAAATAAATCTGTCAAATTTTCACCAGAGGAATAGTGAAAATGTTCATATTGTTGTATTAGGAGTTGCATCTTATTTTCTCTGACTTGTTCAGTTCCTTCACAGATTGTATGAATGGTATCCCACACTTGCTTGGCAGAGGTGCAGTTAATAACACAATCAAACATGTCTTGGTCAATACCATTGAATAAGATGTTCATGACCTTCTTATCCTTATGTATTACTTCCAAGTCCTCATCTGTGAACTCAGCCTGAGTTTTTTGAATTGACCTTCCAGTAGATGCAGAACCAGCAGCTTCACCAACAGCAGAGTTAGGCTTCATGGGAACATGAGGGCCTTTCTCTATACAGTCAACATAATCTTCGTCCAGTGCTGAGAGATGGAGATGCATCTTTACCTTCCAATGAAAGTAGTTGTCTTTGTCAAGAATTGGAATCTTAACCCCTGTGTCCTTCTTTCCCATGGTGCTAGATCTTTAAACTTCTTGTATGTTAGAAGCTCGCTCTGATACCAATTGTTATTTCCCAGTAGCACTCTTCAAGATTGTAGAAGGGGGGTTGAATATAATCTTGTAAAATTCTTTTGAATTTTGAACAACACTTGTAATATCAATGGAAGCAGATGGATAAATTGAAGACTATAATGTAAAGAACAGATAATGAACAGATACACAACACACTTAAAAATTTCAGGTGGGGGTTTTTCACGTCTCCACCTGAGGGTTGTATTGAAGAAAATTTCTCTGTGTAAACTGAGTACACAGCTGCGAATACAAAGCTAAAACTAATACAAGAGAACCTAATGCTTAAAGCTTTTTGCTCAGTTTTTCTCTTCTCTATTTTAGCTGTGCTACCCTTGAAGTATATATCTTACTTCAAGATTACAAACCCTACAAAATAAACGAATCTTACAAGTCAAAGTATCCTGCAGGGTTGCTGCCACTCCTTGTCTCCATGTGATGCAATTTTGTCTGGTTGTCTTTGGACAGATATGCACTAGATTTACCAGCTAAATTGCTTGTGAGAATAAGGAATGTTTCTTTTTCTTCTTCGTTTCCAATACTGGTTCCCATACCTCATTTAAGTTCATCAACCCATGTGATCTGTCAGGCATGTCAAGTCGCTATCAACCTCTAATCCCAAGACATTATTGATTGAAGCTTTTATCCGTTGTTGTAGACATGGATCGATAGGTTGATTCCTGCTTGTTGTAGACCTTTATCCGTTGATCATCACTTCACTTATACATAATTACATAGCACAACTTATATACAATTAGCTACCCTGTTCTGTATATCCTTTGATAGTCAACATGACTTAGGATACCTAGCAACTATGATATTCAGCAACAAACTCAAACTTAAATACAAGGTATGCTACAGACTTATCGATTGATAAGCTGCCTCATCAACGGATGTACATGGCTTGGATATCCGTTGATAAGTTACAAAACTTAAACTTGTGCTCATATGTTTTTCAAAGTGTTTTATGGTTGTGTATATCATCAAGGACAACATAATTCCTAACATATTATAATTAAAATTTTAGTGATTTTTGTTGTAAAAATTAGTGATGGTTTATAGTTTGTATTCTAAGGGGGTTTGTATTGGAGTAGCCCTATATATATATATATATATATATATATATATATATGGGAAGTTTCTGTGGGTAACTACTAAAATTGAGTAACCTAGGAACTCAAATCATAACCATTGAATAATAAATAAAGTGAATGGATAAGATTTTGTGCACGTTATACTGGAGAGAGAGTATGGCGGTGAAACAGTTACATCCAAAATGACACGCTACTAAACATTGTTCTGTTAAAATTAATATCATAAATTTTCATTATGATTTTGTTAATATGTTCTATAAATAACAAAAATCTACATAATAAATATTATTTTGTAATATAAAATAAAAATTAAAAAATACAGAACATAAGTAAAAAATAGTGTTCTCTATTAAGTAAAAAATAGTGTTGTTAGAAATGATTGATGAGAACAGTGTTTGGAAGCTATAGTGACAAAACAGAGTTTAGCTGGAAGCAGTCAGAGTTTAGTTAAACACTGACTGGAAGCGCAACAGAGGTTGTTAAACTCTGTAGCGACATTGTCTGAAGAGTCAACAGTGTTTGAAGATTGATTCAGAATAAATATGGAAGCAATATCTTTGAAGATTGGAAAGCTGTCAAAGAGATTGAGTTGACTTGGAAGACTGGAGCAATCGTGATTGATATTAATTGTATAGCTTGATTATAGGAGAATCAGTTACTGATTGTACGAAGCTGTATGTTCTATAAATACAGTTAGGTTAACCCTAGAAGGGTAATCGAACATTGAAAAATTATTTGATTGTAACCTAAGCAGCTCTCTGTGATATTTACGTCACTGAGAGAGGAATTGTTAATTCCAAACAGTTTTTAATTGTTAAACAGTGTGTTCTTGTTAAGTTACTCATACAGTATTTGATTGCTTATTGTGTATTCGACCTAACAAGTGGTATCAGAGCGTAATCTGTTACTTTATTACAGTTAAAGATCCAAACACACGAGTAATCAATGGCAGAGATACCTCCACCATCTGAGAAAGCCCCTACTACTGTTAGTAGGTATGAAACAATAAGGGTTCCTATACTTAGGCCATCAGAGTATGCAATTTGGAAGGTGAAAATGACCATGTTTCTGGAGGCTACAGATCCAGAATACCTTGATAGAATTTATGAAGGTCCTCACAAACCTACAAAACTATCTGCAGCTGCTGCTGGTGAGGAATCAAAGGTCATTCCAAAAGAAAAGAAAGATCTAACTGCTGAGGATCTTTCATCTATTGCAAAGGATGCAAAAGTGAGACATTTACTTCACAGTGCATTAGACAATGTTATGTCTAATAAAGTGATTAACTGCACAACTGCAAAGGAAATATGGGATGCACTTGAGGTTAGGTGTCAAGGAACTCCTGCAATCAAGAAAAACAGGAGAAACATACTCACTCAGGAGTATGAGCACTTTGAGGCAAAGTCTGAAGAAACCATGACAGAAACATTTGACAGATTCTGTAAACTGCTCAATGATTTGTCATTGGTTAACAAAGAGTATGATTTAGAAGACTCAAATCTCAAGTTTCTTCTTTCTTTACCTGAAAAGTGGGATGTGAAAACAACCACTATAAGAGATAATTATGAACTTGGTGAAACAGAGATTGATGAAATTTATGGGCTGCTCAAAACCCATGAATTGGAATTGGAGCAGAGAAACAAAAGATCTAGTAGAAAGTCAAAGTCTGTTGCTCTTAAGGTTGAGGAGAAACCATCAAAGAAGGAGGCATCAAGGAGAAAGACAAAAGGGAAAGCCTTAGTCATACATTCAGAGAATGAGTCATCAAACACTGATGTTGACTCAGACACAGATGAATCATCTGATTCTGAAGATGATGAGGAGATGATGCAAATGGCTGCATTGATGGTAAAAACCTTCAAGAAGATGGGCTTCAAGAACTTCAAGAAGGGAAAGAGATTCTCCAGGGACTACTCAAAGTCTGACAAGAAGAATTTCAAGAAAACTGAGGGAAAGGACTTCAAATCTGGTAAGAAAGATTAGTCTGAGATTCAATGCTACAAGTGTAAGGAGATGGGTCACTATGCTCCTGAGTGCAAGAAGGGTAAAACTGAAAAGGCACTCTACACCAAAGGCAGAGATTGGGCAGACACTTCAGATTCAGATGAGGAAGTCAACTATGCTCTCATGGCTACTACTCAGACTGAAAATGATGATCTCAAGGTACCCCCAACTACCTATGCTTATAACACTGATAATATAACTGAATTGAGAATTTATCTTAAAGCATTGCATATCAGTTATAGGGATCAGACTTTAGAAAATGAGAGGATAAAGACTGAGTGCTCTCAACTTAAAGAGAGAAATAAACTTGTTGAGGAACAGCTAGAGAACATGAACAAAGTTAAAAAAGAGAGAGATGATGCAGTGTTTATTGAACAGGAGTTGCTAGGTAAGTATAAGCAACTAGAATCTGAATTGGAGGATACTAAACACATCATTAAAACTTGGACACACTCTGGTAAAGACACTCAAGAAGTGTTTCAGTCAGATACAGTAGGTCTAGGTTACTCTGAGGGAGATGAACTTAGATTTGAAAATCAGGTAAAAGTTAGACCACATCGTTCATCTGAAGGTAATGTCATGGGAACAGGTGGACCTAAGACTGAAGCACAGAAAAAGGCTGTTAAAGAGTCATATGCTAAAACTTTTGTTAAAGAGGCTAACATTGGTTTAATGACAGATAAACAACTCAAGCATAAGCTTAAGGAGATAAAATCTGTCAACAAACAGAGATTGCCTAAGAAAAACAAAAATGGAAAGGTAGGCATAACATCAGGAATTAAGCCAATGCTTGCTTCATTAGCTCCTAGAAAAACATGCTTTAATTGTGGTAGCACTAATCATCTTGCTAGTTTTTGCAGTAAGAATAAGAACATTAATTCTTTGCCCTCTAAAACTGCAGTAAATAATGATTATGTGAGAACTAGACCACAAACTTTGTGTAAACACTGTGGTAGTACATGGCATTCTATTTACACTTGCAGAGATTATCATGCTATTTACTATAATTACTATGAACCCAAGCCAAATTTGAAATGGGTTAAAGTAAACTCTGCTAATGTAAACTCTGAAAAAGTTAGCTTAAACTCTGTTAATGTGAATTCCGCTGCAAAAGCTAACAGAATTAAGAAAGCCAAAGGATCCAAGCAAGTCTGGATCCTTAAAACTAACAATCAGTGATTGTTTGTGATTGCAGGGCAACAGGGTTAGTACCCTAGTCGTGGACAGTGGATGTTCAGGACATATGACAGGAAATAAAGCCCTGCTATCAGAGTTTGAGGAGAAGGTTGGCCCAGAAGTTTCCTATGGAGATGGCAACATAGGACATACACTGGGATATGGCAATATTAATCTTGGAAATGTCATCATCACAAATGTAGCTCTGGTTCCAGGACTCAAGCATGATCTGCTATCTGTGAGTCAAATCTGTGACAGAGGATATCATGTGGATTTTCAGCCTGAATATTGTCAAGTGATCAGTAAATCTACAGGGAAAGTTGCTCTAGTTGGAAACAGACACAATAACATCTATGAAATTAAATTGTCAACAAACACTGATGGCAAAGCAGTGTGTCTGTCTTCAAGGATGTCCAGTGAAGAGAGTTGGAAATGGCACAAGAAACTCTCTCATTTGAATCTGAACAACATCAATGAGCTAATCAAGAATGATCTTGTAAGAGGTCTACCAAAATCCTTGTTGAATATAGAAGGCCTGTGTGATTCTTGTCAAAAGGCCAAACAGAGAAAAGCCTCCTTCAAAAGCAAATCTGAGTCTTCAATTGTTGATCCTTATTATCTCCTACATGTTGATCTTTTTGGTCCAGTGAATGTGATGTCTCTTGGAAAGAAGAAATATGCTCTAGTCATTGTTGATGAATATACCAGGTACACATGGGTATATTTTCTTGCAAAGAAGGATGAAACTACATTAACACTGACAGAACATATATTACAACTGGACAAAGGGTCAGAGCATCAAGTGAAGATAATCAGAAGTGACAATGGAACTGAGTTCAGGAATTCATCAATGGAAGAATTTTGCAAGAGTAAAGGAATCAAACAAGAGTTTTCTGCACCTGGCACTCCACAACAAAATGGTGTAGTGGAGAGGAAGAACAGAACCTTGATAGAAGCTGCCATAACCATGCTAGATGAAGCAAAGTTGCCAACATATTTCTGGGCAGAAGCAGTTCAAACTGCTTGTTTTACTCAAAATGCAACACTGATCAACAAGCATGGTAAAACACCATATGAAATGGTGAAGAAGAAGAAGCCAAATCTAAAATATTTTCATATTTTTGGATGCAAATGCTTTGTGTTGAAGACTCATCCTGAACAGTTGACCAAATTTGACCTAAAGGCAGATGAAGGAATTTTTGTTGGCTATCCACTGTCAACTAAGGCATTCAGAGTTTATAATCTGAGAACCAGAGTGATCATGGAATCAATTCATGTGTCATTTGATGACAAGAAAATAACTGGATTTGAAGATGTCAATGAACATGATCAACTGCACTTTGAAAATGAAGATATATTCTCTGAAAAAGTAAACTCTGATCAGACTGATTTGACAAACTCTGTTGATCTAAACTCTGAACCTCTACTGGTAAATACTGAAGAAACTCTTCAATCAGAAACAAGGGAAGAATCAGTTGAGGAGGAGCATGAAGAATCACATCAAAGTGATAATTCAAACACTGAAAGTGACTCAGTTGATAATTCTGAATCAAACTCTGTTGATTCAAACTCTGTTGATAATTATGAGCAGTCACATTCAGGGGGAGCATCAGAAAATGAAGAGAGACACCAAGAAAATCAGGAGAGCATGGATCAAGGGGGAGGATCACATGATGACAGAAGCAATCTGCTTTCTGCAAGAAAATGGACTAAATCTCACACACCTGATTTGATTATTGGTGATCCTGATGCAAAAGTAAGGACAAGAAGTGCAACAACAAATGAATGTCTGTTTCATGCATTCTTGTCACAATCTGAGCCAAAGAAAGTGGAAGAAGCTCTTAAAGATGCTGACTGGATAACAGCAATGCAAGAAGAGCTAAATGAATTTGAAAGAAATGAAGTGTGGACACTTGTACCAAGGCCCAAGAACAGATCCATTGTTGGCACTAAATGGGTTTTTAGGAATAAAACTGACAGTGAGGGTGTTATCACAAGGAACAAGGCTAGACTGGTTGCAAAAGGCTATTCACAACAGGAAGGAATAGACTATGATGAAACATTTGCTCCAGTGGCTAGATTGGAGGCAATTAGAATTTTTCTAGCATATGCCTCTCATAAGAAATTCAAAGTGTTTCAGATGGATGTAAAAAGTGCATTTTTGAATGGAAAACTTGAAGAAGAAGTGTTTGTGGAACAACCACCAGGTTTTGTAGATCCAAAATATCCAGACTATGTCTACAGGTTAGACAAGGCACTCTATGGACTTAAGCAGGCACCAAGGGCATGGTATGAAACTCTTGCCAAATTTCTACTAGAAAGTGGATTTCACAGAGGTACTATTGACAAAACTCTGTTTTACTTCCAAACTGGTAGTGACTTGCTTTTAGTTCAGATATATGTAGATGACATCATTTTTGGATCTACTAATGATAAACTCTGTAAGAAGTTTGCCAAACTCATGCAGTCAAGATATCAAATGAGTATGATGGGAGAGCTTAGTTATTTTCTAGGCCTACAGGTGAAGCAAACAGATGATGGAATTTTTATAAATCAAGCAAAATATACCAGAAACCTTCTCAAGAAATTTGGTATGCTTGACTGTTCATCTGCAACAACTCCCATGGCAACTGCAACAAAATTGGACAAAGATGCAGGGTCATCAGTAGATATGACAAGTTACAGAGGAATGATTGGTTCTCTACTCTATTTGACAGCTAGCAGACCTGATATCATGTATGCAACTTGTTTGTGTGCAAGGTTCCAGGCAGATCCAAGAGAACCACATTTAACAGCAGTAAAGAGGATATTCAAGTATCTCAAGGGCACTATAACTTTGGGGCTGTGGTATCCAAGAGAATCAGAGTTTAAACTTCTTGGTTACTCTGATGCAGACTTTGCTGGATGTAAGATAGATAGAAAAAGCACCAGTGGAAGTTGTCAATTTCTGGGTGACAGACTTGTTTCCTGGTACAGCAAGAAACAGAAGTCAATATCTACATCTACAGCTGAAGCAGAGTATATTGCTGCTGGTAGCTGCTGTGCACAGATTTTATGGATGAAGAATCAACTGCTGGATTATGGATTAAGGTATACCAAGATACCTATTTACTGTGATAATCAAAGTGCTATTGCAATGACAGGTAATCCAGTGCAACATTCAATGACAAAGCACATCAGCATAAGGTATCACTTCATCAGAGAGCATGTAGAGGAAGGCAACATTGAGCTTCACTTTGTGTCTACAGAACAACAACTTGCAGATATCTTCACCAAGCCATTGAGTGAAGCTACATTTACAAGACTGGTCAATGAACTAGGAATGGTCTCTAGTTTTGACTAGAGATGTTGGTTAGACTCAAAAACTAATCTCTAAAATATATTGCTCATGTTTCTGCAAATTGTTAAGTGCTATGTGAACCTTAGTATGAAACTCTGTTCTGCTTGCTAATGTTTAAAACTTGTTAAACTCTGTCAGCATGTCTGTCTGTTAACCACTGTTAATATGTTGGATACACTCAGTGAATTCAGAATTGATTTTTGTCTGAATGAAAACACCAATGAAGAAAAATGTATGAAGCATGATTCTCAGTAAATAAATCATGATTCTTTCTGAGTCACTGTAATCTAATCAGACTTTGTGCAGTAAATCAACACAGCATGATACTGTTTCATATTTATAGCATCTCTTAGTTTATTCAGTCCTAAACTCTGAGTCTATGAATATTGTGTGCATTGCCTCTCATAAATAATTTTGGTTATTGATGAACTCTAAACTCTGATAAGTGACATTCTGTTTCCAAAGGTATGGTTCCTGATGATTCCTTGTTTGTACTTGTGAAAACCATAAAACTTGAGATGTGTCATTGATTAGTTTGGTGAGTTCAGATTCATGTCTACACCCTGTGAGAGTTTGAGCCAAATCAGTGATTGATACATTTTCTATCAATCAGTATTTATTGTTGTGTGATATTCATCAGGAAGTATGTTTCTCTAGAACTTGTATTAAACCATTTTGAGATTACATGATATGTGTGTGCATGAAAATGATAAAGGCAATAGGATTCACCATTTCTTCAAAACTTTTAAACAGTGTTTGAACACTGTATAAACACTGTTCATAATTTCCATCCTTAGTAAACCTCCTTGAGCCTTATTAACTGCTCATTTTTCTTATACTCTGAAGTGTTAAGAGCAGTTATATATTTTTTTTCTCAAGCAGATGAGTGTTTCTCAAGAAAAGAAAAGTTTACTCAGTATATATGCTAAATAAATAATAAAAAAAAAATATGTAAAAATAAAAAAAAATAAAAAAAAGCATATATACTGATCTTGTACAAATATGTACTAACAGTGTGACTGAACACTTTGGTCTATTAAAATAATCATCTTTTTCATCTGTTTGATCTTATCTCACTACAACCTTGAATAAAGTCCTTTTGATTTGTGCATACATGTACTCAAAGTAGTATAGATTTGGTGGACATTCAAGCATATGGTAGATTCTGCTAATTCTGATTGAATGTGAGTGTAAACACTTCACCTAAACACTTGTGTGTTTGAGAGTTTGTGAGATTATCCAGATCATGACTGTTATTCACTGAATGATGCTCTGATTTCTATCTCTTGATCCTTTTGTCTTCAAAGACTGTGTGCTTACTTGGATAATCATGGACATCAAAGGGAATAGAAGTTTTCAGATTTCTGTATTACAGTAACTACAGAGTTTAGCATTCATCAAACAATCAGTGTTTAATATGAGAGTTTGTGCATTCAGTGTTTATTGATTTTTGTTATGGATTTTATGAAAAATTAGATGCTCTAAAAATTGATTTTAGTAAACTCTGCTTCACACACATTCACAACTGTGCAATTTTTGAAAGGGTTGTTAGTGATAAAGTTGGAAAATTGATAAACACTGTTGAGTTGTGTTAAGTACTCTAAGGTAACATTTTCATTGAGATGATTTGATTATTTTGGAGTAATTGAGGTAGTTGACAACTGTTAATTAGTGTAAGTGTCGTGATTATAGGAATGACAGCGGTAATTATTAAGTGATCCATTGGTTGTTTGACACGTGTCCCATGATAGTGTTCCACTCACACATTACTCTACAACAGTTGCGCGCTTTTACTAAATAAACGATTGAGTTTTAATTTTACTCTAATCGTCTTTAGTCTCTCACTCCATATCGATTTACATTCACCCACTCACAGTTACTTGCATACTCATTCACTTTCAAAATTCTCATATACTCTCCTTCACATTTTGGTAAACACTCACCGTACATCTTCTCTCTAAATCTCTTCGTATCATATCTTACTAATGGCAACTAAAGCGTTTGATGCAGCAGGGTTAGTTTTTCTTCCTAGCAACTATGCGGCACCACTGGAGAATGCAAATGCTCCAGAGGCGTTTCATTTGTTCCAAAATTTCTTGAAAGATTCTGAAATAGGGAAGGCTTTAACTGCACCACCAACATTATCTGCTTCACAAATTGCTGCCTTCTGGACAAACTCTGTATATGATGATGGAGAAGAGTCTGGCACTCCAACAATTACTTTCACTCATGATGAATCAGAGTATAACATTACTCCAACTACGGTTAGGGATGCTCTGGATTTTGAGACACACACTTCTTACAGTGTTGTTGGTCATGATCGCTTGAGGACAATGTTGGAGCAAATTGGATGTGCAGGAAACTTGAATAAGATAGGGTCTTTGAGACGGCCAAGTTTGAGAAAGGAATGGAGTTTCTTTTTCGATTGCATCACAAGAGCTTTTGGAAAGAAGACAACAAACTGGGATGCACTTCCTCTTGACACTCTCCAAATTGGTCATGCTCTACTATATGGAGGTAATTTTGATTTTGGTAGACTAGTGTTAATGAACTTGGGAGAGCGTTTGTCTGAGTCTACTTCTGTTTATTTTGCTCGTTTTTGTCAACTGCTATTTACTGCCTGTGTGCCTAACATTCCAATTGATGAAGCTGATGTGATTCAGCCTTTTCAAGCTGCTAAAAGAATGTTTTCTGATTTGACAAACAAAGATGTTACTAAACAGCAAATACCAGATATGTTTATGCCTTTAGCCTTACAGAACTATGTAAACCAACCTCAAGATCCTCAATCACCACAACAAATGCCTGAACCATTAGACACCATAAACTCTGAACCAACACCTACAACACCCACAACCACTGTACCTACTACATCTCATCAATCACAACCAGAAACCTTAAACTCTTCACCAATAAACTCTCCAACCATAAACTCTCCACCATTAAACACTGAAACCTTAAACACTGAAACATTAAACTCTGAGCCAGCACCTACTGAAAAACCCAAAACCAAGCCAAAAAGAAAGAAACACACTGCTCAAAACACTAAACACTCAAAGGCTAAACAGACACTACCTGGAGCTGTTTATACAAGAAGGAAGAAACAAAAGGCAAACAGACCTTCACTTTCACCACCAAGAGAGAGCTCAAGTGAAGATGAAGAGGAGATTGTAGTGCCTCAAATCAAGAAGAGAAGATTAATTCTTTCTGATTCAGATGAAGAGAATGTTGTTGAAGCTCCAGAGGTGGTTTCACAGCAAACACCTACTGTTGAGGATGAAGAAAATGTTGAAATACCTGCAGAGGTTGAAATGCCTGCAGAGGATACTGTCAATGTTGAAATACCTACAGAGGATAAAATGCCTGTAGAAGAGGATCAAAGAGATGGTTTTTCACCAGTGAATGATGTTCTTGAGTCAATTCTTGATCCTATCTCACCTATTGTTAACACTGAAGCTCCTGGTGTAGCTGATGAGCCTGCAGTAAATGTTCCTGAAGCTGCAGCATCACACACAGAGCTGATATCTACTGCTTCTCCAATTCCAGACAAAGGTGATGAAGTTGATCAGGCAACAAAGGAAAATTCTGAATCTATGCCTGTTGAAGCTACAAAGGGAAACTCTGTTGCAGAGCCTGTGCAACATGAGGTGACTATTGAAAAGGTTGCAGAAGTTGTTGAAGAAACTGTGGCTGACACTGCTCTGCACAGTGGTTCTTTAAAAGGTGATCAAGCTAAAGATGCAAGTGCTGAAGATGAATCTGATAGTAGTGCAAACTCTGATTCTTTTGTGAGTGCACCAGCACAGACAGATAATAAACATACACCTTTTGATCAGCCTTGTCCATCTCATGCAGTTGAAGTAGAGCATCTTGCTAAATCTGCTGAAAATTGGTATAAACAAGACTGTATTTTTCCAAAAGGGAGAGCAGCTGAGTTTGTTAAGCAAACTGCAAAGCAAATTTCAAATCCAGAAATCTTGTCCTGTTTAAAGGCAACTGTGGTACAAGTCAAGACTCTGGAAGGAAATTTTGCTGAAACAAAACAAGAGATTGCTTCTTTAAAGACTGAGATACAGTCAAGAGAATTGAAGATGGAAAGAGAGTCCAAAATAAAAGCTGTCCAGCTGTATAAAGTTCAAGAAACTCTCTTTGCCAGGCTAGGAAAAGTTGAAGAAAATCAAACTGCTTTGTTTTCTAAGGTGGATTCTATTGCTAACTCTTTGGAGCTCATTACATCAATACTCATTCCTGATGATGTCAAAAAGGGGGAGAGAGTTGCTAAGTCTAAATGCAAAGTTTCTCAAACTCTGACTCAAAAGGATGATGCTGGAGATGGAGGGGCAAGTGATAAGAATAAAGTCTTAAACTCTGAAACACTAACTCTGAGATCTGGCAAATCTCTTAAGTCACAGTCTGTTGGAATAAACACTGAAACTCAAGGTACTTCAAAAACCAAGAGTTTGGAATTAATTTCAGATCCAAAGACTGATGAGGAGTTAGCTGTTAAGCTTTTCATGGAAGAGAATGCAGAAGGAGTTACTTTAGAAGATGCTAAAGCTGAAGAGAAGAGTTTACAAGAAAAGCATTTGAAAGCTCTAAAGTCTGAAAAAGCAAAGAAGAATGTGAAAGTTGCTAAAGTTGCAAAGCCTGTTCTTAAAGGCATTCAAATCAAAGAACCAGTTGGTACAAATCAAAGAATGCAAGTATTTAGAAAACCAACAGATGCAGAAGCTAAGCAAAAGCTGAAAAGTATTGTTACAACCTCTGTTGATACACATGTTGTACAGAAAAATGAAGACACAATCTCTGTTGCTGCACAAGTTGTGACCACACCATTATTGTCTTCTCAGTTGAAATCAACATTTAAGAAAGGTGCTCTTCATGATTCAAGACTAGAAGCTACAATTCCAATGGATTTTACTGATGATAGAGCTTTATCTGGTAAAGTTGGATACAACAAAGAAGGCATAGGCTCACACAGAGATAAAAGGCAATATGTTGGTCCCAGAGATCCTTCTTCACTGTCTGTTCCAGGTCGTGGTGTCACTCAAGAGAGTTTAGACAAACTGGAGTCAGTACAGCTTGTATATCAGAAGAGTCTAGAGAAGGATTTCTTGCTATATTTCATGGCTGATGGAACAGTATTTAAAGTTTCTGAAAAGGATATTGAATTAAAATACGGGGAAGAACTTGAATATGTCCTGCATATTTTCAGAGTGAGAAATCAAAGAGCTCAGTCAGTTGCAAATGTGCTCAGACAAAGAATGATTCAGAACCTTGCAAGAAGACAAATGAAAATCAACAGTAAGTATGTTCCTAAATACAGAGATTGGGATGGCAATCTGATAGAAATGGAGAAGGGGACTACAAAACTGAAGACTGATCTTGGAATCACTGTTCTGGATTTTAATATGAAATCTGAGGAAGTGAAATACATAAGGCTGGGAAATGAAATGAGAAGAAACAAAATCTACGATCTTAGAGCTGCTATCTATCAAACTGATGAGAATGATCCTCAGTTGAGAGAAATCAAGGAAGCTATGCAGATAGAGCTTGAAAATGCTGAAAGAAGGTTGCTTATAGACTATCTCAGAACAATGCCTGATCTGCAAGAGATTAGAAATTAAAGTCTGTAAGAATTTTCTTATTTTCTGTAGAATTTGTTAAGTAATAGCTTAAACTCTGTTTGTATGTTAAACACTGTAAAACTTTGTATTTGTTTTGACATCATCATTTACTGTAAAACTTGTACATTTTTGCTAATGGACAAGTTAGGGGAGATTGTTAGAAATGATTGATGAGAACAGTGTTTGGAAGCTATAGTGACAAAACAGAGTTTAGCTGGAAGCAGTCAGAGTTTAGTTAAACACTGACTGGAAGCGCAACAGAGGTTGTTAAACTCTGTAGCGACATTGTCTGAAGAGTCAACAGTGTTTGAAGATTGATTCAGAATAAATATGGAAGCAATATCTTTGAAGATTGGAAAGCTGTCAAAGAGATTGAGTTGACTTGGAAGACTGGAGCAATCGTGATTGATATCAATTGTATAGCTTGATTATAGGAGAATCAGTTACTGATTGTACGAAGCTGTATGTTCTATAAATACAGTTAGGTTAACCCTAGAAGGGTAATCGAACATTGAAAAATTATTTGATTGTAACCTAAGCAGCTCTCTGCCTCTCTGTGATATTTACGTCACTGAGAGAGGAATTGTTAATTCCAAACAGTTTTTTATTGTTAAACAGTGTGTTCTTGTTAAGTTACTCATACAGTATTTGATTGCTTATTGTGTATTCGACCTAACAAGTGTTCTGTATTATTTATTATCTATAAAAGAATAGTATTATGTATTATTTGTTAGTATTATTTTGGGATAGTTTTAAAACTACCCATGTTAACTATTGGATTTTTAAATATATACTACCAACCTTTCTAAAATTCGAAAAATACCGACCTTGTTTTCAATATTCCAAAAATACTACCTTCCTCAGTTGCAACTTTTGCAACCTCATTTGCAACTTCGATGCTACAAATTTCTAATTGCAAGTTCCGGGTTTCAGATGTCATTTTCGACCACTTTTTTGGAATCTATATATATATATATAGGCTTTTGCTCAAATACAAACCACTCTTAGAATGAGAACTACAAACCAACACAAAATAGATTATTTTTCATTTATTCTAAGGGCCCCGCTAGGGGCACCTTCACAAAAAAGTCTTATAATTCAACCCTCTATCCATTCATCGAAAAAAATAATAATAAAAAAAATTAAAAAAAAACTACTGCCACGTCATCATTTTTTAAAAAAAAAAATTTTTTTCGATGAATGGATAGAGAGTAGATTTATAAGACATTTTCGTATTGGGGTACCCCTAGTTTGGTCATTAGATTAGCTTAAATGTTGGATTGGAATTTGGTTTTTAGGTTTGTATTCTAAGGAGGTTTGTATTGGAGTAGCCCCCTATATATATATATATAGAAATTCATAGCATCAGAAAATGACATCTGAAAACTGGAACTTGCAATCAGAAATTCGTAGCATCTCAGTTGCAAATGAGGTTGCAAGGCCCCGCCAGAGGCACTCATAATTGGTGGATTTGGGTTGCAAGGCCCCGCCAGGGGTACTCATAATTGGTGAATTTTTGATCTGCAACTTTCAGTTTCCAGTTGCAACCTTGCAACTGAGGTTGCAAAAGTTGCAACCTTGAGCGTAGAGCGAGTATTTATAGATATATCATTTTTTTTCAGACATATGCTTATTTGTCTCATTTTGATTATGAAGACGAGCGTGTCATCCTGTTCTATGTTTGATCGATTTGATCATTCTTGTAGATGCCGTATGGCTTTTATGTATTGAATTATCACCTTTCATAAAAAAAACTAGTAGAATTCCTAACCATCAAATCAATCTAAAATCAATGGTGGATGATAGGGTTCTCTAGTTCTCTTGGTAATAAGGGTTCTCTTTTGAACCTCCTCCTATATATATATAGTTAAGTTATATGGAGACCAACTTTTTTAGTGGAGACCGGAGACCATATATCAATCAAAACTTTACAAAAACCTATTCATTGAAAATCATGTTCTAGGAAAATCACTAACGCATTTATTTCATTGAAAATCTTGAAAATCATATATGATTGTTAAGATTTTGAATAAAATAATAATGTTCATTGAACATTCTATGCAAATATATATGTTTTGCAAAATTTTGAGTGCAAAATGTATATGGTCTCCACGATCTCCACTCAAATGTTGGTCTCCATAGAACTTAACTAATATATATATATATATATATAGGGTTGGACTCCATAGCAAACACCTTATATAACAAACAACAAAGAACACCTCATATCTAATAGATCCATTGCCCCTGGCGGGGCCACCCAATACAAAAAGTTCTTATTTTTTTAGGCTCTATCCATCCAGCAAAAAAAAAAAAATTTGAAAATTCACTGTTCATCGATGACGTCATGATGACGTCATCAGTGACGTCATCATGACGTCAGCGATGAACAGTAAATTTTCAAAATTTTTTTTTTTTTTTGCTGGATGGATAGAACCTAAAAAAATAAGAACTTTTTGTATTGGGTGCCCCTGGCGGGGCCAATGGATCTATTGGAATAAATGATTTTATAGTGTTCTTTATTGTTTGTTATATAAGAGTGTTCTTTATGGAGGAAAGGCCTATATATATATATATATATGTCACGCTTGTGACGGCCCCAAATCCGGGGTCTTAAATCTGGGCCATCACGGACCAATTTCCATTCAATAACAATATCCCTTGGGTTTTTTTTTTTTTACAATTAATACTTATGCAATTTACCCCGCAATAATACACACACACACACCAGTCATATGCTCAGAGAACAACATTTATCACAATAAAAGTTTAAAGTTAACAGTTATTACAACCCAGGCTCACACTTAAATACATTGCTGAATGATACTTCGACATGAAGCATTTCAACAATTAAAAGTTTATTACATGCTCGCACACTTAATTATACATAAAGTTCCCAGAACCCGTCTGCCTCATCACTACCTCAGGAGTCGATGCTAGCGTGCTCTCAGAAGGTCGCCTTCCCCCTACTCTCTTGCGGGGCGTTTGGCGTAGAATCGGCTTACCTAGCTGTATATAGATAAGTGGCAAGAGTGAGCTAAAATAGCTCAGCAAGATAATTTCTATCACTAAAAGGTAACATTTAAACATCTAAATATATGTATATACGGCCGGGAAACCAATTATAGACTTTAAGAAAGTATAACATTCTTATTTAATAATACATCATCCACTTTCTATTATAAGAAAAGAAAAATACAACAATATAATATCAATTTCTCTTCTACATTCATATAATAACCCACACTTCTTCAATATATATATTATCTCAAGATAGTATAAACATTTGAATTATATCTCAGTATAATTCTTCCATTTCCTTTTTACACAACAACTTTATACCATTATATAAAATCAGTTTCTCTTCCATTTATAACACAATTCCTTCTTTTCATATCATTTTTCTGTTTCCAGTACAAAAATCTGAAAACCACTTTTCAATCCTTTCCTTTAAAGAAAACGTTGGGGATTTCCACTGTTGCCGAATACGTGAGCCACGATGATCAGTCGTCCTCCGTACCCGTCCCTTTTTACTACCGGTAGAAGGAGGAAGGTACACCACTACATCCCCCTGGAGGAAGGTACACCACTACATCCTCCTTCGGCAACTCTTGGGCCGAATTAAAATATTGATTGCTGGACTGTGCAGCACACAGCCTCCTACGCTTTTTGTTGCTATTCCCCCCTTTTGTCAAATCGTTATTCCATTTACAAAATATCATTCCACATTTCCATTTTCTCGCTTTCATTTCCATATATCATTCACTCATCTCATTTCCATTCTCACACATTATTTCTATAAAATATATATATAACATAATACTTTGATTATGATTCAGACATCCCTTTTATATTCAAGAATTCAAATATGCTTTTATATTCATAAAATATTCCGTCTATTTAAAAGTATTAAATAATAATCAAATAATATTTATTAAATCACAAATATTCAAAGATTATAATTAACAGAATATTATAAACCATATAACCCTAGATAACAACTGATACCATTCTCTTTCATATCCCTTTTTCCATAAAGCATATTCGCTCCATTCATAATCATTTCCACATTCATATTTCATAATCCATATTCATCTCTCTTTAATTCCCAAAATCAGGGAAAATAAATTCTCAGCAATATAGCAACCATAGAATAACATATATATATTCCATGAAATCATTTTACTTTGAAGTTAAATAGTTTTCTAAAGTAAAGGTAAAAGAAATCTTGCCTCGATCTCTAAGTCCCCAGAGGAATGATCCGGTGTTCGTCTCGAGTATCTATAGAAACGAAAAGGATCACCATCAGACTATATTACACTTAACCACTTAACCCTTATATAGTAATACCCTTGACACATAATATATGTTTAACATAGCCTTCATACTCCAAAAGTTCCAAGAACTTAATCATTTTTAGACTCGATCAAAGTTTCAGTGTTTTTCACCATTTCCCTTAACAACCACACTTAACTGTAAGAATTCTCATAAAATATAAATTTCGAATTTTGACACAAGGTCAACTGGTAATGGCTCTCTGACCACCCTACTACAATATTCCAAAATTGCATAATTTTTAACAATGTTTAAGTATGGTAGTTATGGCCTCAAAGTTGACACAAATACGTTTTCTCGGTTTTCGAACGTCTTTCACTAAAACTCACTTTTCTCCTAAACCGTTCATCAGATTTTAACGTACTTTATATCAAAACGATCTATGAACTAAGCTCTACCCTACCATGGTCACTTAGCACTCTGGACAGTAAGGTACCGTACGGTTTGGTGTCCCAAAAACAGGGCAGTTTGTGATTCTAACAAAAATCGGACATTATAACGGCTATAATTTCATACTTTCCAAAAACAATTCCATCACAACCAAGCCATATAATCATCCACCACCACATACACATCAGTATTACATCCTCATAAGCCATATAATCAGTGGTGAGGCCTCAATACCATCACCCATCAATCAATCACAATTTATGCTAGCTAACATCACAATAATCACTTTTAACCACACATCATCCATTAACATCACTAAAGCTCACATAATAAAAAGGGGTTAGGGTTTATACCTCCCTTGTAGCTTCAACATCACTTAATAAACCTTGGGTACTCCTTAAACAACCTCAATATAGCTTGAATCAACTAAAGGAACCATGAAAACAAAGTTAACAATTCGGAGTTACTAAACTGCAGCTGAAAGAACATGAAAAACGAAGGCCTTACCTACGTTTTCTGGATGAGGCTCCTAAATGAAAGTTGTAGGGCATCTTAACAGATTTCTAACCATATAAAGAACACAAAATTTGGCTGAGTAACGAAGTCTCTAGAGCGGTTTTACTGGGCTGCTAGAAATCTGGCCGAAAATGATGATAATGGAGGGGGAGAGATTTTTGCTCTTGTTTCTTGATCTTATCTCATCTAAATCTTGGTTTGTCTAGTGTCTTGTGGAAGCTTTGCAAGATATTTGTGATTAAAACCTAGCAAAAGTACTAATTTGCCCCTTAAAACAATTTAGTGGAAAGTGATGTCATGCTAGTGATTTCATAATTCTCTTTTCTTGATTTTCTTTTCTAAATGTAATGCTAGTACTCTTGGTAATTATAATGTGATACAATCCTTGTTATTCTACTAATCTTGGTTGTTTGGTTTCCAGACTCGTCTAATTGTGGTTCGTTTCGAATATATCTCACTATCCAGTGGTTTTGAAATCGTTTATAAAATCCAAATTCCCTTAGCATTCTCTTAACTTAAAAATCCCTTAGTTTAACTTAAATTCACTAATTCCTCAATATATAATCCCTTTAATATTTCTATGTTCCTTAATATCCAATAAATAGAAGTTCGTTCGAGCTCAAAATCCTCAAAATCTAAATTCAGGAATTTCTGAAATCCATCGTCATTTCGAGTCACTTATTTCCTTAGTATATCACTAATATGATTTCTGTTTATTCATTTTCCATTTCCAGTCTAGGGTACCTACACACCCTTTTCCTAAATTCCCCGAGATCATTATTCATTTGGGCACTGTAGCCTTTCTAAAGTTAGGGTTATTACATCCTTCCCCCCTTAAAAGGATTCCGTCCCGGAATCATGTTGAAAATACTAATGAATACTTTTCTTACTTGACAAATTCCCAATTCTCACACTACTTCCTTTATCCTTTAGTTCCTTCATAACATCTCTACCTTGTTCGCGTAAATACACCAACATACACTTGTTTGTCATTCATCAACATTCCATTTAGCTTATCAATAGCAGTACTTTCACTATCCTTTTCTTGCAAATCTCCTCATGTTTCCAGTCATTCTATATTATCTCATTCCTCCTTTCTCCTTTAACTAAGGTATCGGTCACCACATTGGCCTTTCCTGAATGGTAGTGTATCTCACTTATGGTTTGGTCATATTCTGATCTCTATCATGACATAAAATATTAGTACTTCATCTTAATACATCTCGTCTCTGTAAAATCCTCCAGAAACTAGTCTTATAATGCTATTCCTTGAAACAATTTTAAGAAAATATTATTTATAATATATATTTCCTGTTCATACTTATACGAGCAAATACTTTCCCTTCATTCTAAGAATTATCCTTGCACTTTCCCCATTATTCACAAATCTCCTTTTTTATAGAGTTCTCTGACTCTTAACAGATATTGATTTGGATGACACGAGAATAACTCACTTTCTTATATCACCATAGTTTACTTTCTCACAGATAGATTATTCTTATCTATTTTATCAGCCCATTTACACCATTCATTGACTTAGTCAATCCCTAACCAAACACTTACACTTAAGAGGTCAAATTATCGCGTACTTGCAATTTCCTCCGGATACCTTATCCCATATGTCTATTATTCACTATACACTCTTTACATCTTACTGATCCTCCTTAGTTTCTTCATGATATACTATCTATTCCACCCCTGTAATTTCCCTTTATTATTCTCATCAAAATCTTTACGTCAAGTTTTACTCATTCACACCTTTTTGGATTAATCCTTTGAATACTTAACATCTTTAATCTCTCTATGCTACTTAGGGTATTAGTCACAATATTGGTCTTCCCCTACTAATAGTAATTTCACCTCGAAATCCTTCATTAATTATCCCCACTTCCTTTGTTTATCATTATTCTAATTCTATCCTCAAAATACACCTTGCTCTCAATAGTAAATTTCAATTATACCTTAAAATTCCTCATGTTCTTTTCTTTTACTAATCGTCAAATATACCCATTTCTTCTCACGAAATTACTTCCTCTCTTATATTGAAACACTCCCAGTTCTAATTATCTCTTATTGAAATTTCCCTGGGAATCTCGAGTTTCCTCGTATAATCACGTATACTCTAAACCTTGCTTCCATTCATTAATGAAATCTTCTATATTCGAAACAATTGATAGAATTTAAGAGACCTTAAATTTAAACGAACCCAGATATAAGCAAGGGTCCCACAACAATTTATAACATTAAGAGTTTTAAATAACCTTTATTCGAAACAAAAGAATATTTGAGAAATCAATATGATGGAAGAACCCGTATGTCACACAAGTGAGGGCGTCCCCTCCGACTTTCAATCACACAGACAGATCGTCCTTGTGTATACATATATGGTTGTTCCTCTTAGTTGGAGTAAGAAACATAGAGGGAAATTTAGATCACGATGATAAACACCATTTTTCGAAAATAATCTTAGAGAAATATTTTGACTAAGATAGATAAAATAAAATTTTGAAACACATTTCAAGGGTGCCAAAAAGTTTTGAAAAGATACCGGCCCTTTTTGAATAAGAGGTGATAGATCACCCTGGAATTACTCACCAGTGGAGGAAAATTTGAAACTCAATAATATAATTTAGCAGGGCTTTAGGAAATTTGAAAGTAGTTACCGTTAATAGCCTCTGCCCAATTCAAAATCCCAATAATGGAAGGTTTTCCTCAAATACTATTTATCTTAGACTGCGTACTCTCCAAAATTTCTTAAATTTGGCACTCACCATGAAGCCTCAACCTATCGTCTGCTATTCCCAATTATCTTCATTTACCTAGTCGTGACTTGGCTCGATACTCTCTGCCTTTATCCATAATATAACACAACCCTCTAATCGATATACTTATGTAATATTGATCGTCTTAGCTTGACGCTGCTCCGGTATCAAGGACCCTTCAAATTATACTTCTAAATTGTATATTCTAACATACCACGCATACTCACAATATTTTCTAACGTACACTTCCCGTTACCTCAAATATTCCCTTTTCTCATATCAGTCCCATGTGCTATATAAGCTTAACACTTTTAGCATAATAACCTTTTCATTTAAGTCAATCTCGGAATTTCTCAGTCTGTCTTGGTCCTTAAGGTATATCTTGGCTTTACCGACAAATCTCAGTTTCACCATTTCATCTCCACAATCAATTGAAACAATCAGTGTCTGTTCACCAATCCACTTACAATATTTCTTCAAACTCCCTTAAACACAAGAAGACTTTAAATACCCTTAACTTTGGCTCACCAATCTCTTCTCCCTATACTAAAACATAAACTTTTATTAGTAATAATCTATAAAATTATAATCACTACTTAGAATAAACGCTTCGTTCGATAAATCACCCTTGAACTCGATGGGAGTTCGCAATTTATATTATTACTGATATATTTATTATTATCACTATTGTTCCTGAGCATTATGACTCTAAGCTCTGATACCAAACTGTGACGGCCCCAAATCCGGGATCATAAATCTGGGCCATCACGGACCAATTTCCATTCAATAACAATATCCCTTGGGTCTTTTTTTTTTTACAATTAATACTTATGCAATTTACCCCGCAATAATACACACACACACACACACCAGTCATATGCTCAGAGAACAACATTTATCACAATAAAAGTTTAAAGTTAACAGTTATTACAACCCAGGCTCACACTTAAATACATTGCTGAATGATACTTCGACATGAAGCATTTCAACAATCAAAAGTTTATTACATGCTCGCACACTTAATTATACATAAAGTTCCCAGCACCCGTCTGCCTCATCACTACCTCAGGAGTCGATGCTAGCGTGCTCTCAGAAGGTCGCCTTCCCCCTACTCTCTTGCGGGGCGTTTGGCGTAGAATCGGCATACCTAGCTGTATATAGATAAGTGGCAAGAGTGAGCTAAAATAGCTCAGCAAGATAATTTCTATCACTAAAAGGTAACATTTAAACATCTAAATATATGTATATACGGCTGGGAAACCAATTATAGACTTTAAGAAAGTATAACATTCTTATTTAATAATACATCATCCACTTTCTATTATAAGAAAAGAAAAATACAACAATATAATATCAATTTCTCTTCTACATTCATATAATAACCCACACTTCTTCAATATATATATTATCTCAAGATAGTATAAACATTTGAATTATATCTCAGTATAATTCTTCCATTTCCTTTTTACACAACAACTTTATACCATTATATAAAATCAGTTTCTCTTCCATTTATAACACAATTCCTTCTTTTCATATCATTTTTCTGTTTCCAGTACAAAAATCTGAAAACCACTTTTCAATCCTTTCCTTTAAAGAAAACGTTGGGGATTTCCACTGTTGCCGAATACGTGAGCCACGATGATCAGTCGTCCTCCGTACCCGTCCCTTTTTACTACCGGTAGAAGGAGGAAGGTACACCACTACATCCCCCTGGAGGAAGGTACACCACTACATCCTTCTTCGGCAACTCTTGGGCCGAATTAAAATATTGATTGCTGGACTGTGCAGCACACAGCCTCCTACGCTTTTTGTTGCTATTCCCCCCTTTTGTCAAATCGTTATTCCATTTACAAAATATCATTCCACATTTCCATTTTCTCGCTTTCATTTCCATATATCATTCACTCATCTCATTTCCATTCTCACACATTATTTCTATAAAATATATATATAACATAATACTTTGATTATGATTCAGACATCTCTTTTATATTCAAGAATTCAAATATGCTTTTATATTCATAAAATATTCCGTCTATTTAAAAGTATTAAATAATAATCAAATAATATTTATTAAATCACAAATATTCAAAGATTATAATCAACAGAATATTATAAACCATATAACCCTAGATAACAACTGATACCATTCTCTTTCATATCCCTTTTTCCATAAAGCATATTCGCTCCATTCATAATCATTTCCACATTCATATTTCATAATCCATATTCATCTCTCTTTAATTCCCAAAATCAGGGAAAATAAATTCTCAGCAATATAGCAACCATAGAATAACATATATATATTCCATGAAATCATTTTACTTTGAAGTTAAATAGTTTTCCAAAGTAAAGGTAAAAGAAATCTTGCCTCGATCTCTAAGTCCCCAGAGGAATGATCCGGTGTTCGTCTCGAGTATCTATAGAAACGAAAAGGATCACCATCAGACTATATTACACTTAACCACTTAACCCTTATATAGTAATACCCTTGACACATAATATATGTTTAACATAGCCTTCATACTCCAAAAGTTCCAAGAACTTAATCATTTTTAGACTCGATCAAAGTTTCAGTGTTTTTCACCATTTCCCTTAACAACCACACTTAACTGTAAGAATTCTCATAAAATATAAATTTCGAATTTTGACACAAGGTCAACTGGTAATGGCTCTCTGACCACCCTACTACAATATTCCAAAATTGCATAATTTTTAACAATGTTTAAGTATGGTAGTTATGGCCTCAAAGTTGACACAAATACGTTTTCTCGGTTTTCGAACGTCTTTCACTAAAACTCACTTTTCTCCTAAACCGTTCATCAGATTTTAACGTACTTTATATCAAAACGATCTATGAACTAAGCTCTACCCTACCATGGTCACTTAGCACTCTGGACAGTAAGGTACCGTACGGTTTGGTGTCCCAAAAACAGGGCAGTTTGTGATTCTAACAAAAATCGGACATTATAACGGCTATAATTTCATACTTTCCAAAAACAATTCCATCACAACCAAGCCATATAATCATCCACCACCCCATACACATCAGTATTACATCCTCATAAGCCATATAATCAGTGGTGAGGCCTCAATACCATCACCCATCAATCAATCACAATTTATGCTAGCTAACATCACAATAATCACTTTTAACCACACATCATCCATTAACATCACTAAAGCTCACATAATAAAAAGGGGTTAGGGTTTATACCTCCCTTGTAGCTTCAACATCACTTAATAAACCTTGGGTACTCCTTAAACAACCTCAATATAGCTTGAATCAACTAAAGGAACCATGAAAACAAAGTTAACAATTCGGAGTTACTAAACTGCAGCTGAAAGAACATGAAAAACGAAGGCCTTACCTACGTTTTCTGGATGAGGCTCCTAAATGAAAGTTGTAGGGCATCTTAACAGATTTCTAACCATATAAAGAACACAAAATTTGGCTGAGTAACGAAGTCTCTAGAGCGGTTTTACTGGGCTGCTAGAAATCTGGCCGAAAATGATGATAATGGAGGGGGAGAGATTTTTGCTCTTGTTTCTTGATCTTATCTCATCTAAATCTTGGTTTGTCTAGTGTCTTGTGGAAGCTTTGCAAGATATTTGTGATTAAAACCTAGCAAAAGTACTAATTTGCCCCTTAAAACAATTTAGTGGAAAGTGATGTCATGCTAGTGATTTCATAATTCTCTTTTCTTGATTTTCTTTTCTAAATGTAATGCTAGTACTCTTGGTAATTATAATGTGATACAATCCTTGTTATTCTACTAATCTTGGTTGTTTGGTTTCCAGACTCGTCTAATTGTGGTTCGTTTCGAATATATCTCACTATCCAGTGGTTTTGAAATCGTTTATAAAATCCAAATTCCCTTAGCATTCTCTTAACTTAAAAATCCCTTAGTTTAACTTAAATTCACTAATTCCTCAATATATAATCCCTTTAATATTTCTATGTTCCTTAATATCCAATAAATAGAAGTTCGTTCGAGCTCAAAATCCTCAAAATCTAAATTCAGGAATTTCTGAAATCCATCGTCATTTCGAGTCACTTATTTCCTTAGTATATCACTAATATGATTTCTGTTTATTCATTTTCCATTTCCAGTCTAGGGTACCTACACACCCTTTTCCTAAATTCCCCGAGATCATTATTCATTTGGGCACTGTAGCCTTTCTAAAGTTAGGGTTATTACATCCTTCCCCCCTTAAAAGGATTCCGTCCCGGAATCATGTTGAAAATACTAATGAATACTTTTCTTACTTGACAAATTCCCAATTCTCACACTACTTCCTTTATCCTTTAGTTCCTTCATAACATCTCTACCTTGTTCGCGTAAATACACCAACATACACTTGTTTGTCATTCATCAACATTCCATTTAGCTTATCAATAGCAGTACTTTCACTATCCTTTTCTTGCAAATCTCCTCATGTTTCCAGTCATTCTATATTATCTCATTCCTCCTTTCTCCTTTAACTAAGGTATCGGTCACCACATTGGCCTTTCCTGAATGGTAGTGTATCTCACTTATGGTTTGGTCATATTCTGATCTCTATCATGACATAAAATATTAGTACTTCATCTTAATACATCTCGTCTCTGTAAAATCCTCCAGAAACTAGTCTTATAATGCTATTCCTTGAAACAATTTTAAGAAAATATTATTTATAATATATATTTCCTGTTCATACTTATACGAGCAAATACTTTCCCTTCATTCTAAGAATTATCCTTGCACTTTCCCCATTATTCACAAATCTCCTTTTTTATAGAGTTCTCTGACTCTTAACAGATATTGATTTGGATGACACGAGAATAACTCACTTTCTTATATCACCATAGTTTACTTTCTCACAGATAGATTATTCTTATCTATTTTATCAGCCCATTTACACCATTCATTGACTTAGTCAATCCCTAACCAAACACTTACACTTAAGAGGTCAAATTATCGCGTACTTGCAATTTCCTCCGGATACCTTATCCCATATGTCTATTATTCACTATACACTCTTTACATCTTACTGATCCTCCTTAGTTTCTTCATGATATACTATCTATTCCACCCCTGTAATTTCCCTTTATTATTCTCATCAAAATCTTTACGTCAAGTTTTACTCATTCACACCTTTTTGGATTAATCCTTTGAATACTTAACATCTTTAATCTCTCTATGCTACTTAGGGTATTAGTCACAATATTGGTCTTCCCCTACTAATAGTAATTTCACCTCGAAATCCTTCATTAATTATCCCCACTTCCTTTGTTTATCATTATTCTAATTCTATCCTCAAAATACACCTTGCTCTCAATAGTAAATTTCAATTATACCTTAAAATTCCTCATGTTCTTTTCTTTTACTAATCGTCAAATATACCCATTTCTTCTCACGAAATTACTTCCTCTCTTATATTGAAACACTCCCAGTTCTAATTATCTCTTATTGAAATTTCCCTGGGAATCTCGAGTTTCCTCGTATAATCACGTATACTCTAAACCTTGCTTCCATTCATTAATGAAATCTTCTATATTCGAAACAATTGATAGAATTTAAGAGACCTTAAATTTAAACGAACCCAGATATAAGCAAGGGTCCCACAACAATTTATAACATTAAGAGTTTTAAATAACCTTTATTCGAAACAAAAGAATATTTGAGAAATCAATATGATGGAAGAACCCGTATGTCACACAAGTGAGGGCGTCCCCTCCGACTTTCAATCACACAGACAGATCGTCCTTGTGTATACATATATGGTTGTTCCTCTTAGTTGGAGTAAGAAACATAGAGGGAAATTTAGATCACGATGATAAACACCATTTTTCGAAAATAATCTTAGAGAAATATTTTGACTAAGATAGATAAAATAAAATTTTGAAACACATTTCAAGGGTGCCAAAAAGTTTTGAAAAGATACCGGCCCTTTTTGAATAAGAGGTGATAGATCACCCTGGAATTACTCACCAGTGGAGGAAAATTTGAAACTCAATAATATAATTTAGCAGGGCTTTAGGAAATTTGAAAGTAGTTACCGTTAATAGCCTCTGCCCAATTCAAAATCCCAATAATGGAAGGTTTTCCTCAAATACTATTTATCTTAGACTGCGTACTCTCCAAAATTTCTTAAATTTGGCACTCACCATGAAGCCTCAACCTATCGTCTGCTATTCCCAATTATCTTCATTTACCTAGTCGTGACTTGGCTCGATACTCTCTGCCTTTATCCATAATATAACACAACCCTCTAATCGATATACTTATGTAATATTGATCGTCTTAGCTTGACGCTGCTCCGGTATCAAGGACCCTTCAAATTATACTTCTAAATTGTATATTCTAACATACCACGCATACTCACAATATTTTCTAACGTACACTTCCCGTTACCTCAAATATTCCCTTTTCTCATATCAGTCCCATGTGCTATATAAGCTTAACACTTTTAGCATAATAACCTTTTCATTTAAGTCAATCTCGGAATTTCTCAGTCTGTCTTGGTCCTTAAGGTATATCTTGGCTTTACCGACAAATCTCAGTTTCACCATTTCATCTCCACAATCAATTGAAACAATCAGTGTCTGTTCACCAATCCACTTACAATATTTCTTCAAACTCCCTTAAACACAAGAAGACTTTAAATACCCTTAACTTTGGCTCACCAATCTCTTCTCCCTATACTAAAACATAAACTTTTATTAGTAATAATCTATAAAATTATAATCACTACTTAGAATAAACGCTTCGTTCGATAAATCACCCTTGAACTCGATGGGAGTTCGCAATTTATATTATTACTGATATATTTATTATTATCACTATTGTTCCTGAGCATTATGACTCTAAGCTCTGATACCAAACTGTGACGGCCCCAAATCCGGGATCATAAATCTGGGCCATCACGGACCAATTTCCATTCAATAACAATATCCCTTGGGTCTTTTTTTTTTTACAATTAATACTTATGCAATTTACCCCGCAATAATACACACACACACACACACCAGTCATATGCTCAGAGAACAACATTTATCACAATAAAAGTTTAAAGTTAACAGTTATTACAACCCAGGCTCACACTTAAATACATTGCTGAATGATACTTCGACATGAAGCATTTCAACAATCAAAAGTTTATTACATGCTCGCACACTTAATTATACATAAAGTTCCCAGCACCCGTCTGCCTCATCACTACCTCAGGAGTCGATGCTAGCGTGCTCTCAGAAGGTCGCCTTCCCCCTACTCTCTTGCGGGGCGTTTGGCGTAGAATCGGCATACCTAGCTGTATATAGATAAGTGGCAAGAGTGAGCTAAAATAGCTCAGCAAGATAATTTCTATCACTAAAAGGTAACATTTAAACATCTAAATATATGTATATACGGCTGGGAAACCAATTATAGACTTTAAGAAAGTATAACATTCTTATTTAATAATACATCATCCACTTTCTATTATAAGAAAAGAAAAATACAACAATATAATATCAATTTCTCTTCTACATTCATATAATAACCCACACTTCTTCAATATATATATTATCTCAAGATAGTATAAACATTTGAATTATATCTCAGTATAATTCTTCCATTTCCTTTTTACACAACAACTTTATACCATTATATAAAATCAGTTTCTCTTCCATTTATAACACAATTCCTTCTTTTCATATCATTTTTCTGTTTCCAGTACAAAAATCTGAAAACCACTTTTCAATCCTTTCCTTTAAAGAAAACGTTGGGGATTTCCACTGTTGCCGAATACGTGAGCCACGATGATCAGTCGTCCTCCGTACCCGTCCCTTTTTACTACCGGTAGAAGGAGGAAGGTACACCACTACATCCCCCTGGAGGAAGGTACACCACTACATCCTTCTTCGGCAACTCTTGGGCCGAATTAAAATATTGATTGCTGGACTGTGCAGCACACAGCCTCCTACGCTTTTTGTTGCTATTCCCCCCTTTTGTCAAATCGTTATTCCATTTACAAAATATCATTCCACATTTCCATTTTCTCGCTTTCATTTCCATATATCATTCACTCATCTCATTTCCATTCTCACACATTATTTCTATAAAATATATATATAACATAATACTTTGATTATGATTCAGACATCTCTTTTATATTCAAGAATTCAAATATGCTTTTATATTCATAAAATATTCCGTCTATTTAAAAGTATTAAATAATAATCAAATAATATTTATTAAATCACAAATATTCAAAGATTATAATCAACAGAATATTATAAACCATATAACCCTAGATAACAACTGATACCATTCTCTTTCATATCCCTTTTTCCATAAAGCATATTCGCTCCATTCATAATCATTTCCACATTCATATTTCATAATCCATATTCATCTCTCTTTAATTCCCAAAATCAGGGAAAATAAATTCTCAGCAATATAGCAACCATAGAATAACATATATATATTCCATGAAATCATTTTACTTTGAAGTTAAATAGTTTTCCAAAGTAAAGGTAAAAGAAATCTTGCCTCGATCTCTAAGTCCCCAGAGGAATGATCCGGTGTTCGTCTCGAGTATCTATAGAAACGAAAAGGATCACCATCAGACTATATTACACTTAACCACTTAACCCTTATATAGTAATACCCTTGACACATAATATATGTTTAACATAGCCTTCATACTCCAAAAGTTCCAAGAACTTAATCATTTTTAGACTCGATCAAAGTTTCAGTGTTTTTCACCATTTCCCTTAACAACCACACTTAACTGTAAGAATTCTCATAAAATATAAATTTCGAATTTTGACACAAGGTCAACTGGTAATGGCTCTCTGACCACCCTACTACAATATTCCAAAATTGCATAATTTTTAACAATGTTTAAGTATGGTAGTTATGGCCTCAAAGTTGACACAAATACGTTTTCTCGGTTTTCGAACGTCTTTCACTAAAACTCACTTTTCTCCTAAACCGTTCATCAGATTTTAACGTACTTTATATCAAAACGATCTATGAACTAAGCTCTACCCTACCATGGTCACTTAGCACTCTGGACAGTAAGGTACCGTACGGTTTGGTGTCCCAAAAACAGGGCAGTTTGTGATTCTAACAAAAATCGGACATTATAACGGCTATAATTTCATACTTTCCAAAAACAATTCCATCACAACCAAGCCATATAATCATCCACCACCCCATACACATCAGTATTACATCCTCATAAGCCATATAATCAGTGGTGAGGCCTCAATACCATCACCCATCAATCAATCACAATTTATGCTAGCTAACATCACAATAATCACTTTTAACCACACATCATCCATTAACATCACTAAAGCTCACATAATAAAAAGGGGTTAGGGTTTATACCTCCCTTGTAGCTTCAACATCACTTAATAAACCTTGGGTACTCCTTAAACAACCTCAATATAGCTTGAATCAACTAAAGGAACCATGAAAACAAAGTTAACAATTCGGAGTTACTAAACTGCAGCTGAAAGAACATGAAAAACGAAGGCCTTACCTACGTTTTCTGGATGAGGCTCCTAAATGAAAGTTGTAGGGCATCTTAACAGATTTCTAACCATATAAAGAACACAAAATTTGGCTGAGTAACGAAGTCTCTAGAGCGGTTTTACTGGGCTGCTAGAAATCTGGCCGAAAATGATGATAATGGAGGGGGAGAGATTTTTGCTCTTGTTTCTTGATCTTATCTCATCTAAATCTTGGTTTGTCTAGTGTCTTGTGGAAGCTTTGCAAGATATTTGTGATTAAAACCTAGCAAAAGTACTAATTTGCCCCTTAAAACAATTTAGTGGAAAGTGATGTCATGCTAGTGATTTCATAATTCTCTTTTCTTGATTTTCTTTTCTAAATGTAATGCTAGTACTCTTGGTAATTATAATGTGATACAATCCTTGTTATTCTACTAATCTTGGTTGTTTGGTTTCCAGACTCGTCTAATTGTGGTTCGTTTCGAATATATCTCACTATCCAGTGGTTTTGAAATCGTTTATAAAATCCAAATTCCCTTAGCATTCTCTTAACTTAAAAATCCCTTAGTTTAACTTAAATTCACTAATTCCTCAATATATAATCCCTTTAATATTTCTATGTTCCTTAATATCCAATAAATAGAAGTTCGTTCGAGCTCAAAATCCTCAAAATCTAAATTCAGGAATTTCTGAAATCCATCGTCATTTCGAGTCACTTATTTCCTTAGTATATCACTAATATGATTTCTGTTTATTCATTTTCCATTTCCAGTCTAGGGTACCTACACACCCTTTTCCTAAATTCCCCGAGATCATTATTCATTTGGGCACTGTAGCCTTTCTAAAGTTAGGGTTATTACATCCTTCCCCCCTTAAAAGGATTCCGTCCCGGAATCATGTTGAAAATACTAATGAATACTTTTCTTACTTGACAAATTCCCAATTCTCACACTACTTCCTTTATCCTTTAGTTCCTTCATAACATCTCTACCTTGTTCGCGTAAATACACCAACATACACTTGTTTGTCATTCATCAACATTCCATTTAGCTTATCAATAGCAGTACTTTCACTATCCTTTTCTTGCAAATCTCCTCATGTTTCCAGTCATTCTATATTATCTCATTCCTCCTTTCTCCTTTAACTAAGGTATCGGTCACCACATTGGCCTTTCCTGAATGGTAGTGTATCTCACTTATGGTTTGGTCATATTCTGATCTCTATCATGACATAAAATATTAGTACTTCATCTTAATACATCTCGTCTCTGTAAAATCCTCCAGAAACTAGTCTTATAATGCTATTCCTTGAAACAATTTTAAGAAAATATTATTTATAATATATATTTCCTGTTCATACTTATACGAGCAAATACTTTCCCTTCATTCTAAGAATTATCCTTGCACTTTCCCCATTATTCACAAATCTCCTTTTTTATAGAGTTCTCTGACTCTTAACAGATATTGATTTGGATGACACGAGAATAACTCACTTTCTTATATCACCATAGTTTACTTTCTCACAGATAGATTATTCTTATCTATTTTATCAGCCCATTTACACCATTCATTGACTTAGTCAATCCCTAACCAAACACTTACACTTAAGAGGTCAAATTATCGCGTACTTGCAATTTCCTCCGGATACCTTATCCCATATGTCTATTATTCACTATACACTCTTTACATCTTACTGATCCTCCTTAGTTTCTTCATGATATACTATCTATTCCACCCCTGTAATTTCCCTTTATTATTCTCATCAAAATCTTTACGTCAAGTTTTACTCATTCACACCTTTTTGGATTAATCCTTTGAATACTTAACATCTTTAATCTCTCTATGCTACTTAGGGTATTAGTCACAATATTGGTCTTCCCCTACTAATAGTAATTTCACCTCGAAATCCTTCATTAATTATCCCCACTTCCTTTGTTTATCATTATTCTAATTCTATCCTCAAAATACACCTTGCTCTCAATAGTAAATTTCAATTATACCTTAAAATTCCTCATGTTCTTTTCTTTTACTAATCGTCAAATATACCCATTTCTTCACACGAAATTACTTCCTCTCTTATATTGAAACACTCCCAGTTCTAATTATCTCTTATTGAAATTTCCCTGGGAATCTCGAGTTTCCTCGTATAATCACGTATACTCTAAACCTTGCTTCCATTCATTAATGAAATCTTCTATATTCGAAACAATTGATAGAATTTAAGAGACCTTAAATTTAAACGAACCCAGATATAAGCAAGGGTCCCACAACAATTTATAACATTAAGAGTTTTAAATAACCTTTATTCGAAACAAAAGAATATTTGAGAAATCAATATGATGGAAGAACCCGTATGTCACACAAGTGAGGGCGTCCCCTCCGACTTTCAATCACACAGACAGATCGTCCTTGTGTATACATATATGGTTGTTCCTCTTAGTTGGAGTAAGAAACATAGAGGGAAATTTAGATCACGATGATAAACACCATTTTTCGAAAATAATCTTAGAGAAATATTTTGACTAAGATAGATAAAATAAAATTTTGAAACACATTTCAAGGGTGCCAAAAAGTTTTGAAAAGATACCGGCCCTTTTTGAATAAGAGGTGATAGATCACCCTGGAATTACTCACCAGTGGAGGAAAATTTGAAACTCAATAATATAATTTAGCAGGGCTTTAGGAAATTTGAAAGTAGTTAACGTTAATAGCCTCTGCCCAATTCAAAATCCCAATAATGGAAGGTTTTCCTCAAATACTATTTATCTTAGACTGCGTACTCTCCAAAATTTCTTAAATTTGGCACTCACCATGAAGCCTCAACCTATCGTCTGCTATTCCCAATTATCTTCATTTACCTAGTCGTGACTTGGCTCGATACTCTCTGCCTTTATCCATAATATAACACAACCCTCTAATCGATATATGTTAGGTCGAATACACAATAGGTAATCAAATACTGTATGAGTAACTTAACAAGAACACACTGTTTAATACTTAAAAACTGTTTGGAATTAACAATTCCTCTCTCAGTGATGTAAAATATCACAGAGAGCTGCTTAGGTTACAATCAATGAATTTCTCAATGTTCGATACCCTTCTAGGGTTAACCTAACTGTATTTATAAAACATACAGCTTCGTACAATCAGTAATTGATTCTCCTATAATTAAGCTATACAATTGATATCAATCACGATTTCTTCAAATCTTCCAAGTCAACTCAATCTCTTTGACAGCTTTCCAATCTTCAAAGATATTGCTTCCATATTTATCTTGTATCAATCTTCAAACACTGTTGACTCTTCAGACATTACCGCTACAGAGTTTAACAATCTCTGTTGCGCTTCCAGTCAGTGTTTAACTAAACTCTGACTGCTTCCAGCTAAACTCTGTTTTGTTACTTTAGCTTCCAAACACTGTTCTCATCAATCATTTCTAACAATCTCCCCCAACTTGTTCATTAGCAAGAATGTACAAGTTTACAGTAAATGATGATGTCAAAACAAATACAAAGTCTACAGTGTTTAACAAACAGAGTTTAAGCTTTTTCTTAACAAATTCTACAGAAAATAAGAAAATCCTTACAGACTTCAAATTCTAATCTCTTGAAGATCTGGCATTGTTCTGAGATAGTCTATAAGCAATCTTCTTTCAGCATTTTCAAGCTCTATCTGCATAGCTTCCTTGATTTCTCTCAACTGAGGATCATTCTCATCAGTCTGATAGATAGCAGCTCTAAGATCGTAGATTTTGTTTCTCCTCATTTCATTTCACAACCTGATATATTTCACTTCCTCAGACTTCACATTAAAATCCAGAACAGTAATTCCAAGATCTGTCTTCAGCTTTGTAGTCCCCTTCTCCATTTCTATCAGATTCCCATTCCAGTCTCTGTACTTTGGAACATACTTGCTGTTGTACTTCATATTTCTTCTGGCAAGATTTTGAATCATCTTTTGTCTGAGTACATTTGCAACTGACTGAGCTCTTTGATTTCTTACTCTGAAAAGATACAGAACATATTCTAGTTCTTCCCAGTATTTTAAATCAATATCCTTCTCATCAACTTTAAACACTGTTCCATCAGCCATGAAATATAGCAGAAAATCCTTCTCTAAACTCTTCTGATTAACAAGCTGTACTGACTCCAGTCTGTCTAAACTCTCTTGAGTGACACCACGACCTGGAACAGCCAATGAAGAAGGATCTCTGGGACCAACATATTGTCTTGTGTCTCTGTGTGAGCCTATGCCTCCTTTGTTGTATCCGATTTTACCAGATAAGGCTCTACCAACAGTGAAATCCATTGGAACTGTAGCTTCTAGCCTTGAATCATGAAGAACACCTTTTCCAAATGTTGATTTCAACTGAGAAGACAATAATGGTGTGGTCACAACTTGTGCAGTAACAGAGGTTGTGTCTTCATTCTTCTGTACAACATGTGTATCAACAGAGGTTGTAACAATACTTTTCAGCTTTTGCTTAGCTTCTGCATCTGTTGGTTTTCTGAACACTTGCATCCTTTGATTTGTACCAACTGGTTCTTTGATTTGAATACCTTTAAGAACAGGCTTTGCAGCTTTAACAACTTTCACATTCTTCTTTAATTTATCAGACTTTAAAGCCTTCAAATGCTTTTCTTACAGACTCTTCTCTTCAGCTTTAGCAACTTCTATAGTAACTCCTTCTGCATTCTCTTCCATGAAAAGCTTAACAGCTAACTCCTCATCAGTCTTTGGATTTGATATTAATTCCAAACTCTTGGTTTTTGAAGTACCTTGAGTTTCAGTGTTTATTCCAACAGACTGTGACTTAAGAGATTTGCCAGATCTCAGAGTTAGTGTTTCAGAGTTTAAAGCCTTACTCTTATCACTTGCCCCTCCATCTCCGGCATCATCCTTCTTTTCAAGCAGAGTTTGAGAAATTTTACATTTAGACTTAGCAACTCTCTCTCCCTTTTTGACATCATCAGGAATGAGTATAGATGTAATGAGCTCCAAAGAGTTAGCAATGGAATCAACCTTAGCAAACAAGGCAGTTTGATTTTCTTCAACCTTTCCTAGCCTGGCAAAGAGAGTATCTTGAACTTTAGAAAGCTGTGCAGCTTTGATTTTTGACTCTCTTTCCATTGTCATTTCTCTAGTCTGTATCTCAGTTTTCAAAGAAGCAATTTGTTGTTTTGTTTCAGCAAAATTTCCATCCAGAGTTTTGACTTGTACCACAGTTGCCTTTAAACAGGATAAAATTCCTGGATTTGAAATTTGACTAGCAGTCTGCTTAACAAAATCAGCTGCTCTCCCTTTTGGAAAAATACAGTCTTGTTTATACCAATTAGCAGCAGATTTAGCAAGGTGCTCTTCTTCAATTGCATGAGATGGACAAGGCTGATCAAAAGGTTTATGTTTATTATCAGTCTGTGCTGGTGCACTCAGAAAAGAATCAGAGTTTGCACTGTTTTCAGATTCATCTTCAACACTTGCATCATTTGCTTGAGCATCTTGTAAAGAACCACTGTGCTGAGCTGTGTCAGCCACAGTTTCTGCAACAACTTCTGCAATCTTGTCAATAGTCTCCTCATGTTGCACAGGCTCTGCAACAAAGCTTGCATTTGTAGCTTCAACAGGCATAGATTCAGAATTTTTCTTAGTTGCTTGATCAACCTCATCACCTTTGTCTGGAATTGGAGAAGCATTAGATATTAGCTCTGTGTGTGATGCTGCAGCTTCAGAAAAATTAACTGCAGGCTCATCAGCTACACCAGGAGCTTCAGTGTGAACAATAGGTGAGATAGAATCAAGAATTGGTTGAAATGAATCAAGAAAATCATTCATTGGTGAAAAACCATTTCTGTAATCCTCTTCTACAGGAATGTTATCCTCTGTAGGTACTTCAACATTAACAGGATCCTCTGCAGGCATTTCAACCTCTGCAGGTATTTCAACATTGACAGGCACAGCATCCTCTGCAGGTATAGCAACATTCTCTGCAACCTCAACAGTAGGTGTTTGCTGTGAAACCACCTCTGGAGCTTCAATAACATGCTCATCATCAGATTCTGAAAGAATTAATCTCCTCTTCTTGACTTGAGACACTACAATCTCCTCTTCTTCTTCACTAGAGCTCTCCTTAGGTGGTGAAAGTGAAGGTCTGTTTGCCTTTTGTTTCTTTCTTCTGGTATAAACAGCTCCAGGTAATATCTGTTTAGCCTTTGAGTGTTTAGTGTTTTGGGCAGTGTGTATTTTTCTTTTTGGTTTGGATTTAGGTTTTTCAATAGGTGCTGTCTCAGAGTTTAAGGTTTCAGAGTTTATTGGTGGAGAGTTTATTGGTTCTGGTTGTGGTTGATGAGATGTAGTAGGTACAGTGGTTGTAGGTGTTGTAGGTGTTGTGGGTGTTGATTCAGAATGTATGGTGTCTAATGGTTCAGGCATGTGTTGTGGTGATTGAGAATCCTGAGGTTGGTTAACATAGTTTTGTAAGGCTAGTGGCATAAACATATCAGGTATTTGCTGTTTAGTAACATCTTTATTTGTCAAATCAGAAAACATCCTTTTAGCAACTTGAAAAGGCTGAATGACATCAGCTTCATCAATTGTAAGATTAGGCACACAAGCAGTAAATAGTATTTGACAAAATCGAGCAAAATAAACAGAAGTAGGCTCAGACAAACGCTCTCCCAAATTCATTAGCACTAGTCTACCAAAATCGAAATTACCTCCATACAGTAGAGCATGGCCAATTTGAAGAGTGTCAAGAGGAAGTGCATCCCAATTTATTGTCTTCTTTCCAAAAGTTCTTGTAATGCAATCGAAAAAGAAACTCCATTCCTTTCTCAAAAGTGGCCTTCTCAGAGACCCCAGCTTATTCAAATTTCCTGCACATCCAATTTGCTGCAACATTGTCCTCAAGTGGTCGTGACCAACAACACTGTAAGAAGTGTGAGTCTCAAAATCCAAAGCATCCCTAACCGTAGTTGGAGTAATGATATACTCTGATTCAGCATGAGTGAAAGTGATTGTTGGAGTGCCAGACTCTTCTCCATCATCATATACAGAGTTTGTCCAAAAAGTAGCAATTTGTGAAGCAGAGGGTATTGGTGGTGCAGTTAAAGCCTTCCCTATTTCAGAATCTTTCAAGAAATTTTGAAACAAATGAAACGCCTCTGGAGCATTTGCATTCTCCAGTGGAGCTGCATAGTTGCTAGGAAGAAAAATTAACCCTGCTGCATCAAACGCTTTGGTTGCCATTAGTAAGATATGATACGAAGATATTCAGAGAAAAGATGTATGGTAAGTGTTTACCAAAATGTGAAGGAGAGTGAATAAGAATTTTGAAAGTGATTGAGTATGCAAGTAACTGTGAGTGGTTGAATATTAATCGATGTGAAGTGAGAGAACAAAAACGATTAGAGTAAAACCAAAACTCAATCGTTTATTTAATGAAAGCGCGCAATTGATTGTAGAGTAATGTGTAAGTGGGACACTATCATGGGACACGTGTCAAACAACTAATGGATCACTTAATAATTACCGCTGTCATTCCTATAATCACGACACTTTGACATATTTACACTAATTAACAGTTGTCAACTACCCCAATTACTCCAAAATAGTCAAATCATCTCAATGAAACTTTACCTTAGAGTACTTAACACACCTCAACAGTGTTTATCAATTTTCCAACTTTATCACTGAAACCCTTTCAAAAATTGCACAGTTGTGAATATTAGTGTGTGTGAAGCAGAGTTTACCAAAATCAATTTTTAGAGCATCTAATATTTCATAAAATCCATAACAAAAAAATAAATAAACACTGAATGCACAAACTCTCATAGTAAACACTGATTGTTTGATGAATGCTAAACTCTGTAGTTACTGTTATACAGAAATCTGAAAACTTCTATTCCCATTGATGTCCATGATTATCCAAGTAAGCACACAGTCTTTGAAGACTAAAAGATCAAGAGATAGAAATCAGAGCATCATTCAGTGAATAACAATCATGAACTTGATAAACTCACAAACTCTCAAAGCACACAGGTGTTTAGGTGAAGTGTTTACACTCACATTCAATCAGGAAAAGCAGATTCTACCATATGCTTGAATGTCCACCAAATCTACACTACTTTGAGTACATGTATGCACAAATCAAAAGGACTTTATTCAGGGTTGTAATGAGGTAAGATCAAACAGATGAGAAGAGATGTTTTATTCATGAGTGAATTTCAAACTGAACATTTTAATAGACCAAAGTGTTCAGTCACACTGTTAGTACATATTTGCACAAGGTCAGTATATATGCCCTTTTTTTTTTTTTTAATTTAACATATATACTGAAAAACTTTTCTTTTCTTGAGAAACACTCATCTGCTTGATTTTTTTTTAAAAGAATATAACTGCTCTTAATACTTCAGAGTATAAGAAAAATGAGCAGTTAATTAGGCTCAAAGGGGTTTACTAAGGGTGGTATTTATGAACAGTGTTTATACAGTGTTTGAACAGTGTTCAAAAGAATTTTGAACAGTGTTTGAAGGAATGGTAAATCCTATTGCCTTTATCATTTTCATGCACACACATATCATGTAGTCTCAAAGTGGTTTAATACAAGTTCTAGAGAAACATACTTCCTGATGAACATCACACAACAATAAATACTGATTGATAGAAAATGTATCAATCACTGATTTGGCTCAAACTCTCACAGGGTGTAAACATGAATCTGAACTCACCAAACTAATCAATGACACATCTCAAGTTTTATGGTTTTCACAAGTACAAACAAGGAATCATCAGGAACCATACCTTTGGGAACAAAATGTCACTAATCAGAGTTTAGAGTTCATCAATAACCAAAATTATTTATGAGAGGCAATGCACACAATATTCATAAACTCAGAGTTTAGGACTGAATAAACTAAGAGATGCTATAAATATGAAACAGTATCATGCTGTGTTGATTTACTGCACAAAATCTGATTAGATTACAGTGACTCAGAAAGAATCATGATTTAATTACTGAGAATCATGCTTCATACATTTTTCTTCATTGGTGTTTTCATTCAGACAATAATCAATTCTGAATTCACTAAGTGTATCCAACATGATAACAGTGTTTAACAGACAGACATGCTGACAGAGTTTAACAAGGTTTAAACATAAGCATGCATAACAGAGTTTAATACTAAGGTTCACATAGCACTTAACAATTTGCATAACATGAGCAATAAGTTTTTGAGTCTAACCAACATCACTAGTCAAAACTAGAGACCATTCCTAGTTCATTGACCAGTCTTGTAAATGTAGCTTCACTCAATGGCTTGGTGAAGATATCTGCAAGTTGTTGTTCTGTAGACACAAAGTGAAGCTCAATGTTGCCTTCCTCTACATGCTCTCTGATGAAGTGATACCTTATGCTGATGTGCTTTGTCATTGAATGTTGTACTGGATTACCTGTCATTGCAATAGCACTTTGATTATCACAGTAAATAGGTATCTTGGTATACCTCAATCCATAATCCAGCAGTTGATTCTTCATCCATAAAATCTGTGCACAGCAGCTACCAGCAGCAATAAACTCTGCTTCAGCTGTAGATGTAGATATTGACTTCTGTTTCTTGCTGTACCAGGAAACAATTCTGTCTCCCAGAAATTGACAACTTCCACTGGTGCTTTTTCTGTCTATCTTACAGCCTGCAAAGTCTGCATCTGAATAACCAAGTAGTTTAAACTCTGATTCTCTTGGGTACCACAACCCCAAAGTTATAGTGCCCTTGAGATATTTAAAAATCCTCTTTACTGCTATTAAATGTGGTTCTCTTGGATCTGCCTGGAACCTTGCACACAAACAAGTGGCATACATGATATCAGGTCTACTAGCTGTTAAATAGAGTAGAGAACCAATCATTCCTCTGTAACATGTCATATCTACTGATGACCTTGCATCTTTGTCCAATTTTGTTGCAGTTGCCATGGGAGTTGTTGCAGATGAACAGTCAAGCATGCCAAATTTCTTGAGAAGATTTCTGGTATATTTTGCTTGATTTATAAAAATTCCATCATCTGTTTGCTTCACCTGTAGGCCTAGAAAATAACTAAGCTCTCCCATCATACTCATTTGATATCTTGACTGCATGAGTTTGGCAAACTTCTTACAGAGTTTATCATTAGTAGATCCAAAAATGATGTCATCTACATAGATCTGAACTAAGAGCAAGTCACTACCAGATTGGAAGTGAAACAGAGTTTTGTCAATAGTACCTCTGTGAAATCCACTTTCTAGTAGAAATTTGCCAAGAGTTTCATACCATGCCCTTGGTGCCTGCTTAAGTCCATAGAGTGCCTTGTCTAACCTGTAGACATAGTCTGGATATTTTGTATCTACAAAACCTGGTGGTTGTTCCACAAACACTTCTTCTTCAAGTTTTCCATTTAAAAATGCACTTTTTACATCCATCTGAAACACTTTGAATTTCTTATGAGAGGCATATGCTAGAAAGATTCTGATTGCCTCCAATCTAGCAACTGGAGCAAATGTTTCATCATAGTCTATTCCTTCCTGTTGTGAATAGCCTTTTGCAACCAGTCTTGCTTTGTTTCTTATGATAACACCCTCACTGTCAGTTTTATTTCTGAAAACCCATTTAGTACCAACAATGGATCTGTTCTTGGGCCTTGGTACAAGGGTCCACACTTCATTTCTTTCAAATTCATTTAGCTCTTCTTGCATTGCTGTTATCCAGTCAGCATCTTTAAGAGCTTCTTCCACTTTCTTTGGCTCAGATTGTGACAAGAATGCATGAAACAGACATTCATTTGTTGTTGCACTTCTTGTCCTTACTTTTGCATCTGGATCACCAATAATTAAATCAGGTGTGTGTGACTTAGTCCATTTTCTTGCAGAAGGCAAATTGCTTCTGTCATCATATGATCCTCCCCCTTGATCCATGCTCTCCTGATTTTCTTGGTGCCTCTCTTCATTTTCTGATGCTCCCCCTGAATGTGACTGCTCAGAATTATCAACAGAGTTTGAATCAACAGAGTTTGATTCAGAATTATCAACTGAGTCACTATCAGTGTTTGAATTATCACTCTGATGTGATTCTTCATGCTCCCCCTCAACTGGTTCTTCCCTTGTTTCTGATTGAAGAGTTTCTTCAGTATTTACCAGTAGAGGTTCAGAGTTTAGATCAACAGAGTTTGTCAGATCAGTCCGATCAGAGTTTACTTTTTCAGAGAATAAGTCTTCATTTTCAAAGTGGAGTAGATCATGTTCATTGACATCTTCAAGTCCAGTTATTTTCTTGTCATCAAATGACACATGAATTGATTCCATGATCACTCTAGTTCTCAGATTATAAACTCTGAATGCCTTAGTTGACAGTGGATAGCCAACAAAAATTCCTTCATCTGCCTTTAGGTCAAATTTGGTCAACTGTTCAGGATGAGTCTTCAACACAAAGCACTTGCATCCAAAAATATGAAAATATTTTAGATTTGGCTTTTTCTTCTTCACCATTTCATATGGTGTTTTACCATGCTTGTTGATCAGTGTTGCATTTTGAGTAAAACAAGCAGTTTGAACTGCTTCTGCCCAAAAATATGTTGGCAATTTTGCTTCATCTAGCATGGTTCTTGCAGCTTCTATCAAGGTTCTGTTCTTCCTCTCCACTACACCATTTTGTTGTGGAGTGCCAGGTGTAGAAAACTCCTGTTTGATTCCTTTGCTCTTGCAAAATTCTTCCATTGATGAATTCCTGAATTCAGTTCCATTGTCACTTCTGATTATCTTCACTTGATTTTCTGACCCTTTGTCCAGTTGTAAAATATGTTCTGTCAGTGTTAATGCAGTTTCATCCTTCTTTGCAAGAAAATATACCCATGTGTATCTGGTATATTCATCAACAATGACTGGAGCATATTTCTTCTTTCCAAGAGACATGACATTCACTGGTCCAAAAAGATCAACATGTAGGAGATGATAAGGATCAACAATTGAAGACTCAGATTTGCTTTTGAAGGAGGCTTTTCTCTGTTTGGCCTTTTGACAAGAATCACACAGGCCTTCTACATTCAACAAAGACCTTGGTACACCTCTTACAAGATCATTCTTTATTAGCTCATTGATGTTGTTCAGATTTAAATGAGAGAGTTTCTTGTGCCACTTCCAACTCTCTTCACTGGACATTTTTGTTGACAGACACACTGCTTTGCCATCAGTGTTTGTTGACAATTTAATTTCATAGATGTTATTGTGTCTGTTTCCAACTAGAGCAACTTTCCCTGTAGATTTACTGATCACTTGACAATATTCAGGCTGAAAATCTACATGATATCCTCTGTCACAGATTTGACTCACAGATAGCAGATCATGCTTGAGTCCTGGAACCAGAGCTACATTTGTGATGATGACACTCCCAAGATTAATATTGCCATATCCCAGAGTATGTCCTATGTTGCCATCTCCATAGGAAACTTTTGGGCCAGCCTTCTCCTCATACTCTGATAGCAGGGCTTTATTTCCTGTCATGTGTCCTGAACATCCACGACTAGAGTACTAACCCTGTTGCCCTGCAATCACAAACAATCACTGATTATTAGTTTTAAGGATCCAGACTTGCTTGGATCCTTTGGCTTTCTTAATTCTGTTAGCTTTTGCAGCGGAATTCACATTATCAGAGTTTAAGCTAACTTTTTCAGAGTTTACATTTGTAGAGTTTACTTTAACCCATTTCAAATTTGGCTTGGGTTCATAGTAATTATAGTAAAGAGCATGATAATCTCTGCAAGTGTAAATAGAATGCCATGTACTTCCACAGTGTGTACATAAAGTCTGTGGTCTAGTCCTCACATAATCATTTTTAACTGCAGTTTTAGAGGGCAAAGAATTAATGTTCTTATTCTTACTGCAGAAACTAGCAAGATGATTAGTGCTACCACAATTAAAGCATGTTTTTCTAGGAGCTAATGAAGCAAGCATTGGCTTAATTCCTGATGTTATGCCTACCTTTCCATTTTTGTTTTTCTTAGGCATTCTCTGTTTGTTGACAGATTTTATCTCTTTAAGCTTATGCTTGAGTTGTTTATCTGTCATTAAACCAATGTTAGCCTCTTTAACAAAAGTCTTAGCATATGATTCTTTAACAGCCTTTTTCTCAGCTTCAGTCTTAGGTCCACCTGTTCCCATAACATTACCTTCAGATGAACGATGTGGTCTAACTTTTACCAAATTTTCAAATCTAAGTTCATCTCCTTCAGAGTAACCTAGACCTACTGTATCTGACTGAAACACTTCTTGAGTGTCTTTACCAAAGTGTGTCCAAGTTTTAATAATGTGTTTAGCATCCTCCAATTCAGATTCTAGTTGCTTATACTTACCTAGCAACTCCTGTTCAATAAACACTGCATCATCTCTCTCTTTCTGAACTTTATTCATGTTCTCTAGCTGTTCCTCAACAAGTTTATTTCTATCTTTGAGTTGAGAGCACTCATTTTTTATCCTCTCATTTTCTAAAGTCTGATCCCTATAACTGATATGTAATGCTTTAAGATAAATTCTCAATTCAGTTATATTATCAGTATTATAAGCATAGGTAGTTGGGGGTACCTTTAGATCATCATCTTCATTCTGAGTAGTAGCCATGAGTGCATAGTTCACTTCCTCATCTGAATCTGAAGTGTCTGCCCAATCTCTGCCTTTGGTGTAGAGTGCCTTTTCAGTTTTACCCTTCTTGCACTCAGGAGCATAGTGACCCATCTCCTTACACTTGTAGCATTGAATCTCAGACTTATCTTTCTTACCAGATTTGAAGTCCTTTTCCTCAGATTTCTTGAAATTCTTCTTGTCAGACTTAGAGTAGTCCTTGGAGAATCTCTTTCCCTTCTTGAAGTTCTTGAATCCCATCTTCTTGAAGGTCTTTACCATCAATGCAGCCATTTGCATCATCTCTTCATCATCTTCAGAGTCAGATGTTCCATATGTGTTTGAGTCAACATCAGTGTTTGATGACTCACTTTCTGAGTGTATGACTAAAGCTTTTCCTTTTGCCTTTCTTCTTGATGCTTCCTTCTTTGATGGTTTCTCCTCAACCTTAAGAGCAACAGACTTTGACTTTCTACTTGATCTTTTGTTTCTCTGCTCCAATTCCAATTCATGGGTTTTGAGCAGTCCATAAATTTCATCAATCTCTGTTTCACCAAGTTCATAGTTATCTCTTATGGTGGTTGTTTTCACATCCCACTTTTCAGGTAGAGAAAGAAGAAACTTGAGATTTGAGTCTTCTAAATCATACTCTTTGTTAACCAATGACAAATCATTTAGCAATTTATAGAATCTGTCAAATGTTTCTGTCATGGTTTCTTCAGACTTTGCCTCAAAATGCTCATACTCCTGAGTGAGTATGTTTCTTCTGTTTTTCTTGATTGCAGGAGTTCCTTGACACCTAACCTCAAGTGCATCCCATATTTCCTTTGCAGTTGTGCAATTAATCACTTTATTAGACATAACATTGTCTAAAGCACTGTGAAGTAAATGTCTTACTTTTGCATCCTTTGCAATAGATGAAAGATCCTCAGCAGTTAGATCTTTCTTTTCTTTTGGAATGACCTTTGATTCCTCACCAGCAGCAACAGCAGATAACTTTGTAGGTTTGTGAGGACCTTCATATATTCTATCAAGATATTCTGGATCTGTAGCCTCCAGAAACATGGTCATCTTTACTTTCCAAATTGCATACTCTAATGGCCTAAGTATAGGAACCCTAATTGTTTCATACCTACTAACAGTAGTAGGAGCTTTCTCAGATGGTGGAGGTATCTCTGCCATTGATTACAATTGTGTTTGGATCTTTAACTGTAATAAAGTAACAGATTGGCTCTGATACCACTTGTTAGGTCGAATACACAATAGGTAATCAAATACTGTATGAGTAACTTAACAAGAACACACTGTTTAATACTTAAAAACTGTTTGGAATTAACAATTCCTCTCTCAGTGATGTAAAATATCACAGAGAGCTGCTTAGGTTACAATCAATGAATTTCTCAATGTTCGATACCCTTCTAGGGTTAACCTAACTGTATTTATAAAACATACAGCTTCGTACAATCAGTAATTGATTCTCCTATAATTAAGCTATACAATTGATATCAATCACGATTGCTTCAAATCTTCCAAGTCAACTCAATCTCTTTGACAGCTTTCCAATCTTCAAAGATATTGCTTCCATATTTATCTTGTATCAATCTTCAAACACTGTTGACTCTTCAGACATTACCGCTACAGAGTTTAACAATCTATGTTGCGCTTCCAGTAAGTGTTTAACTAAACTCTGACTGCTTCCAGCTAAACTCTGTTTTGTTACTTTAGCTTCCAAACACTGTTCTCATCAATCATTTCTAACAATATACTTATGTAATATTGATCGTCTTAGCTTGACGCTGCTCCGGTATCAAGGACCCTTCAAATTATACTTCTAAATTGTATATTCTAACATACCACGCATACTCACAATATTTTCTAACGTACACTTCCCGTTACCTCAAATATTCCCTTTTCTCATATCAGTCCCATGTGCTATATAAGCTTAACACTTTTAGCATAATAACCTTTTCATTTAAGTCAATCTCGGAATTTCTCAGTCTGTCTTGGTCCTTAAGGTATATCTTGGCTTTACCGACAAATCTCAGTTTCACCATTTCATCTCCACAATCAATTGAAACAATCAGTGTCTGTTCACCAATCCACTTACAATATTTCTTCAAACTCCCTTAAACACAAGAAGACTTTAAATACCCTTAACTTTGGCTCACCAATCTCCTCTCCCTATACTAAAACATAAACTTTTATTAGTAATAATCTATAAAATTATAATCACTACTTAGAATAAACGCTTCGTTCGATAAATCACCCTTGAACTCGATGGGAGTTCGCAATTTATATTATTACTGATATATTTATTATTATCACTATTGTTCCTGAGCATTATGACTCTAAGCTCTGATACCAAACTGTGACGGCCCCAAATCCGGGGTCATAAATCTGGGCCATCACGGACCAATTTCCATTCAATAACAATATCCCTTGGGTCTTTTTTTTTTACAATTAATACTTATGCAATTTACCCCGCAATAATACACGCACACACACACACCAGTCATATGCTCAGAGAACAACATTTATCACAATAAAAGTTTAAAGTTAACAGTTATTACAACCCAGGCTCACACTTAAATACATTGCTGAATGATACTTCGACATGAAGCATTTCAACAATCAAAAGTTTATTACATGCTCGCACACTTAATTATACATAAAGTTCCCAGAACCCGTCTGCCTCATCACTACCTCAGGAGTCGATGCTAGCGTGCTCTCAGAAGGTCGCCTTCCCCCTACTCTCTTGCGGGGCGTTTGGCGTAGAATCGGCATACCTAGCTGTATATAGATAAGTGGCAAGAGTGAGCTAAAATAGCTCAGCAAGATAATTTCTATCACTAAAAGGTAACATTTAAACATCTAAATATATGTATATACGGCTGGGAAACCAATTATAGACTTTAAGAAAGTATAACATTCTTATTTAATAATACATCATCCACTTTCTATTATAAGAAAAGAAAAATACAACAATATAATATCAATTTCTCTTCTACATTCATATAATAACCCACACTTCTTCAATATATATATTATCTCAAGATAGTATAAACATTTGAATTATATCTCAGTATAATTCTTCCATTTCCTTTTTACACAACAACTTTATACCATTATATAAAATCAGTTTCTCTTCCATTTATAACACAATTCCTTCTTTTCATATCATTTTTCTGTTTCCAGTACAAAAATCTGAAAACCACTTTTCAATCCTTTCCTTTAAAGAAAACGTTGGGGATTTCCACTGTTGCCGAATACGTGAGCCACGATGATCAGTCGTCCTCCGTACCCGTCCCTTTTTACTACCGGTAGAAGGAGGAAGGTACACCACTACATCCCCCTGGAGGAAGGTACACCACTACATCCTCCTTCGGCAACTCTTGGGCCGAATTAAAATATTGATTGCTGGACTGTGCAGCACACAGCCTCCTACGCTTTTTGTTGCTATTCCCCCCTTTTGTCAAATCGTTATTCCATTTACAAAATATCATTCCACATTTCCATTTTCTCGCTTTCATTTCCATATATCATTCACTCATCTCATTTCCATTCTCACACATTATTTCTATAAAATATATATATAACATAATACTTTGATTATGATTCAGACATCTCTTTTATATTCAAGAATTCAAATATGCTTTTATATTCATAAAATATTCCGTCTATTTAAAAGTATTAAATAATAATCAAATAATATTTATTAAATCACAAATATTCAAAGATTATAATCAACAGAATATTATAAACCATATAATCCTATATAACAACTGATACCATTCTCTTTCATATCCCTTTTTCCATAAAGCATATTCGCTCCATTCATAATCATTTCCACATTCATATTTCATAATCCATATTCATCTCTCTATAATTCCCAAAATCAGGGAAAATAAATTCTCAGCAATATAGCAACCATAGAATAACATATATATATTCCATGAAATCATTTTACTTTGAAGTTAAATAGTTTTCCAAAGTAAAGGTAAAAGAAATCTTGCCTCGATCTCTAAGTCCCCAGAGGAATGATCCGGTGTTCGTCTCGAGTATCTATAGAAACGAAAAGGATCACCATCAGACTATATTACACTTAACCACTTAACCCTTATATAGTAATACCCTTGACACATAATATATGTTTAACATAGCCTTCATACTCCAAAAGTTCCAAGAACTTAATCATTTTTAGACTCGATCAAAGTTTCAGTGTTTTTCACCATTTCCCTTAACAACCACACTTAACTGTAAGAATTCTCATAAAATATAAATTTCGAATTTTGACACAAGGTCAACTGGTAATGGCTCTCTGACCACCCTACTACAATATCCCAAAATTTCATAATTTTTAACAATGTTTAAGTATGGTAGTTATGGCCTCAAAGTTGACACAAATACGTTTTCTCGGTTTTCGAACGTCTTTCACTAAAACTCACTTTTCTCCTAAACCGTTCATCAGATTTTAACGTACTTTATATCAAAACGATCTATGAACTAAGCTCTACCCTACCATGGTCACTTAGCACTCTGGACAGTAAGGTACCGTATGGTTTGGTGTCCCAAAAACAGGGCAGTTTGTGATTCTAACAAAAATCGGACATTATAACGGCTATAATTTCATACTTTCCAAAAACAATTCCATCACAACCAAGCCATATAATCATCCACCACCCCATACACATCAGTATTACATCCTCATAAGCCATATAATCAGTGGTGAGGCCTCAATACCATCACCCATCAATCAATCACAATTTATGCTAGCTAACATCACAATAATCACTTTTAACCACACATCATCCATTAACATCACTAAAGCTCACATAATAAAAAGGGGTTAGGGTTTATACCTTCCTTGTAGCTTCAACATCACTTAATAAACCTTGGGTACTCCTTAAACAACCTCAATATAGCTTGAATCAACTAAAGGAACCATGAAAACAAAGTTAACAATTCGGAGTTACTAAACTGCAGCTGAAAGAACATGAAAAACGAAGGCCTTACCTACGTTTTCTGGATGAGGCTTCTAAATGAAAGTTGTAGGGAATCTTAACAGCTTTCTAACCATATAAAGAACACAAAATTTGTCTGAGTAACGAAGTCTCTAGAACGGTTTTACTGGGCTGCTGGAAATCTGGCCGAAAATGATGATAATGGAGGGGGAGAGATTTTTGCTCTTGTTTCTTGATCTTATCTCATCTAAATCTTGGTTTGTCTAGTGTCTTGTGGAAGCTTTGCAAGATATTTGTGATTAAAACCTAGCAAAAGTACTAATTTGCCCCTTAAAACAATTTAGTGGAAAGTGATGTCATGCTAGTGATTTCATAATTCTCTTTTCTTGATTTTCTTTTCTAAATGTAATGCTAGTACTCTTGGTAATTATAATGTGATACAATCCTTGTTATTCTACTAATCTTGGTTGTTTGGTTTCCAGACTCGTCTAATTGTGGTTCGTTTCGAATATATCTCACTATCCAGTGGTTTTGAAATCGTTTATAAAATCCAAATTCCCTTAGCATTCTCTTAACTTAAAAATCCCTTAGTTTAACTTAAATTCACTAATTCCTCAATATATAATCCCTTTAATATTTCTATGTTCCTTAATATCCAATAAATAGAAGTTCGTTCGAGCTCAAAATCCTCAAAATCTAAATTCAGGAATTTCTGAAATCCATCGTCATTTCGAGTCACTTATTTCCTTAGTATATCACTAATATGATTTCTGTTTATTCATTTTCCATTTCCAGTCTAGGGTACCTACACACCCTTTTCCTAAATTCCCCGAGATCATTATTCATTTGGGCACTGTAGCCTTTCTAAAGTTAGGGTTATTACAACGCTCTAGTGAGAACACATGTTACTATGAGAACAGTGAGAACAATGTGTTCACCACATTTCAAGCTATTTTAAAGGGATCCACTAGGGGCACCTTCACAAAAAAGTCTTATAATTCTACCCTCTAGCCATGTCATCATTTTTTAATTTTTTTGATGAATGGATAGAGAGTATAATTATAAGACTTTTTCGTATTGGGTGCCCCTGGCGGGGCCCTTTAGAATAGCTTGAAATGTGATGTTCTCATTGTTCTCCAATGCATACATGTTCTCGCCTAAATCAGTCCCGATACATACATATATATATATATATATATATATATATATATATATAGGCCTTGGCTCAATTAGGAACTTTCTTATTTGAGTAACTGGATAACTTTTTATAGACCGTTAGATTACTTTCCCATCTATGGCTGAGATTTAAAGTGTTTTTACAATATCTTTAACATATGGGGGTATTACAGTCTTTTCATAAATCAATGTCAAATCCCAATATATTCATACTTACAGTTACGTACGTGGACAGTCAGGGGAAAATTCATCAATATCAATAATCGGCTGGAAATCGTATGCTGCCTGACTATTTTGTGACCTAATTGAACTTAAGTTTGATGGTTCTCCTGCTGACCCAAGAACCACCAGTTTAGAATTCGCAATTGCCGATGACGAGGATTCACCTTGATGACTTCTAGAGGAACCCTGTCTCTGTCTTTTTAAAACTGTGTTCGAAGGACCATGATGATCATTTGGTTGTTCTATAATTCGAATTTTCTTTTTCACGTGTGTTCTGTGATTTTGAAATGTCCTGTATATAGTTGTTTTGCATTGTACGTAGGTACTGTGTTCTTTTATTGTTTTCATGTGGTAACAAACAAGTAACGGCTCCTGCAACATAGATTACAGTAGTAGAAGCGCGTCAGATAGTAGGGATATCTTGATCCTACTTTTTTCCATATTTAAGAAATACAGAACAATACAATTCACACAAGATTACAAAAAAAATAAATTAAAACAGAACAATGGACATACAGAACAAATCACCAAATTACAGGACAGTGCTAATGTGTGTACTGTATTTAGAAATTATGTTAGAAAATATTAGTTACGATGTTATGTGTGAAAAAAACTATGCATTGTATTTTCAAAATTTGATTTGGCAAATTGAATATTCACTATTTTAAAAATTATAAATTCTATGTTCTGCATATAAAAGAGAATGTAAACTGCATAACTATAAACAAAAATAGAAATTATAGAATATTAAAATTTAATAATAAAATGTAAATTATAGAATATATTGAACATATGTTCTGTATTTTCGAAAATAGAAAAAAGACAAAAAAAAGTAGAGAACTTAAAAAAAATTCACGACACAAAATTTAAAACTTATGACATAAATTAATACAAAAAGTTAATTTAGACACCTATTTTAAGAAAAGTAATTGAGTTTAAAATTTTGGTAAGACTTGTTAGTTTTTTCACATGGTTTTGTAATGTAACTTCTCCATTCTCTTAGGGGCAGTGATTCAAATCAATCGTGTGTAACTGCCATGTACAACTGTCCGTGTATTTTATATTTTATCATTCTTTCCATTTATGCCCCTGCTCTCATCAATAATCTTTTTTTACTTTTAATATCGTCCGTCCATTTATAATGTTAATAAATGGTGTCTAATTGAGTTACTAGGTTCCTCAAATATGTTGGTTCACCACAGAGAAGCACTATATATATATATATATATATAGTTGCACTCCATAACAAACACCTTATATAACAAACAATAAAGAACACCTTAGATCTAATAGATCCATTGCCCCTGGCGGGGCCACCCAATACAAAAAGTTCTTATTTTTTTACCCTCTATCCATCCATCATCTCAAAAAAAAAATTAAAAAGTTACTGTTCATGACGATGACATCATCAATGACGTCATCATGAACAGTAAAAATTTTTTTTTTTTTTTTTGCTGGCTTGATAGAGGGTAAAAAAAATAACAACTTTTTGTATTGGGTGCCCCTGGCGGGGCCATTGGAACTATTAGATCTAAGGTGTTCTTTATTGTTTGTTATATAAGAGTGTTATGTATGGAGCAATGGCCTATATATATATATATATATATATATATAGGCTTAATGACCTTTTGGCCCTTCAAGTTTGCACACTTATACCCATAAAGCCCTAACGTTTAAACTCGTTCCTTTTTGCCACTCCAACTTCAGAAATGTACCTTTTAGCCATAAAATCGTCACCTTTTTGACACAAAACCGCCATCTTTTAGAACGAATAGACGACGGTTTGTGGCAAAAAGGTACATTTTTTAAGTTGGAGGGGTGAAAAGGAACGCTTTAAAACTGTAGGGTTTTATGGGTATAAAGGGCCAAAAGGTCATTAAGCCATATATATATATTGCCCATATTATTTCTAAAAAAGGAATTTTTTTTGAGTGAAACGTACTTGCATTCATTAAAATATATCTAACTCTAGTACATCAGTAAGAAAACTAGGTGGAGTATTATACCACTCTCCTAAATCTGGCATAGAATAGGTGGCTTGAGCTAACCCGTGCGTCACCCTATTCGCAGATCGCTATGCAAAAACAACTAGCATAGGATTTATGTGCTTCATTAAGTGAATACAGTCCACTACTATGGTACCAAAAAATGCTTGGCCTGGAACTCCATTACATGCTGCAGCTAGTGACTTAGAATCCGTTTAACAAACATAACGATTGTAGCCTTGGCCAATCACCCACGACAATGCCTCCCTCGCCTCCGCTTCCCAAGCCTTCCAAGCACCCTCCACCTTATTACTCCTCGCCCCTATGAATCTACCCTGAGCATCTCAAATCACACCACCCACTCCAATACTTCCATCCTGAAACACTGCAGCGTCTATGTTGATTTTAACCCATCCATATGTTGGTTTATTCCAGTTACGAGCCCCTTGTTCACCCTGTGTTCGTCTAACTGCTACCTTCTCCTTTGCTTCTTTCCAATCTTTCAACAAATTAGTAGCTGCAGCTTTTACACCAAACACAGACCTATTAACTTTTTTCCAAACCCATTTATTTCGCCTATTCCAAATACCCCAGCATAACATGGAAATTTGCACACTCTGCTCTCTTGTGCATAGTTGAAATGCCTTCGATATGACCAGGAACGCCGTATCTTATGGCAAAATCTGAATAAACTACTGAAACAACCCTGCAGTCATCCACACTATTCTCCACAAATCTTTGAAAATATTCTAGTATTTAATTATGTTGAGTTTTCAAATTTTACTAATCAAAATTCCTTTAGTTCTAAAATTATTATTGTAAGGATGTATTAGTTTTTATGCGAAAAAGTAGTGTTTTAATTGGGCCCGATAGGAATTGTAAGCATCTAATATAAGGATTTGGGCCAAGCCCATTTTGAGAAAACAAAATAGAAATAGGGAGAGAGAAAAGAGATTTTGGGGGAAAAAATTAGGGTTTCATAAATTGGGGCTTCCTAATTCTTGTTATATATGATGAAATTCTTGATCTCAGTGGTTATTAGGGGTGTTAGACGAAGGATTTATGCAGGTTTGGTTGTTGTTGGAGGTCCGCGGCAGCCTTCGCCGACGGTGGTGGCGGGTGTTGTAACGTTTCGACGGGGAGGAGACGGAGAAGAGGTGAAGAGGAGTGTGTGTATGATGTGTATCATTGTGTGTGTATGTACGTGTGTGCAGGTGTGGCAGAGGCGGCCGGAGAAGCCACCACAGAGTGGTGGTGGCGGCGAGAGATGACAGTGGAGAGGGGAGGAAGAAGAAGGAGAAGAGGAGACTGTGCTGCGTGGTGGTGGTGGTGGGCAAGTGGTGTTCGGAGAGAGAGAGAGAGACCAGCGGAGAAAGAGATTTTCCGGGGGAATTGGGGCGCTGGTGGTTCCGCGACGGCTCACCGGGGATTAAATTCGGTATACGTATATTTATGTGTGTATTTTTGTTTAAATTATTTAATTTTTCTTTTAGATTAAATCGAAAATTTTGAAAACATTGTTCTAATTTCCGATTTTTAATTTGGGAATTTATAGTTGTTAGTTATAATTTTCGAAAACTGGAAAATGATTGGTTATATTTTCGGGAGTGTAGATTTTGAAAATTTTGGAATATGTTGTTGTAGGTTATTTACCCAAAAGTTTTCGGGAGTTGCTTAAATTGAAAATTTGAATTGTTTGTGATTGGTATGGAGGGGCTGTGACCCCAGGATAGTCCGTTTTACAAAAAGTATATTTTAAAAAAAATTCTTGTAATAGAAAATTTAATTCAAGGTTGTAAATGTGAATAGTTTTGAAATGATGAATATTGAGGATATAAATGTTTTGGTTAAATAGCTATTTAAAGTGCTATTCTTTTTATCGTGATTGTTTCAATTAAAAGTTTTAATGATTATTCGATTAAAAATATTAATTGATTAATTATTGTGATTAATTGATTAATCATTTGAATTAATCAATTAATTATTTAATTAGTTGATTTAAATATTTTTTTATGAATTGTTTTAAATATTTTAAAAGGCTATTTTAAAAAAAATTCCAGTAATAAGAATTTATTTCTCGGTTGTATAGTGTTAAATGTTACATATCAGGACAAACTGTTAGTTTATTTTCTTAATTGTTTAGATGTTGCAAGTTTGGGCAGTTCATTTCCTTAATTGTTTACTTTCTTTTATGTTTGCTGCAAGTTGAGGCAGCTTTATTTTAGTAGTGTATATATAGTTGAATTATTGAATTGAAAAACAGGTGGATAGTCCTATTTATGAATATTTCATGCCGAATTTTTTTAATAAAATCCCCTGTATATTGATTTATTTAACTTATTTGGTTTCAACGATTTGTAGGCATGTTTTGAGTGTTAATTGTTTATGTTATTATGTATATATGTGTTAAGTGGTTGTCTCGAGGATTAATGATGTATCTTGAGGATTAATGAATAATTTCGAGGATAGTTGTTGTCTCGAGGTTTATTTACTTAATTCGAGGATTAAGAGCCTTTTAAGGATTATCTATAGATTGAGTTGGATTAAGTTGTATGCATAATTGTTTATCTGGTTTGTAATATAAGATGTCGTTAGGGGTAGACGACGTTTTCTTTAAGTTACTGACTAGGATTGTCAGTTTACTTTTATTTTTACGGGAATTGAGCGGTGGATATTGACTTAGGTTTGTCAATGGAGAAAGGTAAATGTTAAATGAGGAGGATGAAGATGGATGGAGTATTGGGTGCGCTTATTGGGTTCACTGTGAGGCATTTTAACACTGGAAAAATGTCTACGTTCAGAGAGGGACGTTCCGATTATCTTATTCCTACAGAGAAATTGGTTTGACTATAGAAGGGGCACGCAGGCTCAATCTCAGTGGATCAAACTCATGGCAACCGCATATGCGACGTACCAAAGAAGGATCAGACGGAAGATTATAAGTCGTGGGGCGGGAGAAAGAAAGATTCTCACGTATTCTGCTTTACATAATAGCTAAGGACCTGAGGCAAGTATTTCCCCTTTGATCATCTTAAACCCTTTTTTATTTTATGTTTCATTGATTCATATAATGATGAATAGCTATTGTTCAGAGCTATTTGTGATTCTTAAATATTTTTGTGCGAACACAGTTACTTGATATTGGTACCCTTGATGTGGGGAATTGTTTAAGATAAACTCTTCATATCCTTATTATCATAGTAAATAATATGGATGTGACCTGTATTTAAAACTAAGCATTTCCTGTTGAATTCGGAAATTGCTCTATTGGATTAGAAAATAGTAAAACGTAGGAGGCCATGTCGAGTAGTTGGTCCAGCTATATTTAAGGAGGATATGGTAACCATTCCATCTTCCTATAGGATAACATTACTTGCCTATTCTGGGTACCCCAGAAATCCAGATTATAACACGGGTATAAAAATGTACCGGTGATTATAAAAGGTCCCATTGCCTTAGAACCTGATCAGGGGGCAATGGTGTTTCAGTTTTATATCCAATCCATATCGCCAGAATGGCTATTATATATTGTGAGTTGGCAGATGATTCATTTTTATGACATACCAAATGATTTCAGTTATGATTTGAATTATATCATAGTTGTTGATTCAATTTTCTCTATAAACTATTTTACATTTCAGTTGATTTTATGCCCCACTTATCCTGGTTTATAACAAAAATTTTATATGCTTGCTGAGCATTTCTTTCGCTCATACGTGCTGTTTTAAATTCTAACATTTCAGTAAGGTAGTTTGGCGAGACTTATCCACACTTATCCGTACAGTTCAGAAAGTGAAGAAGCGTGATGCTATTTCGAAGATGACTTGGCTCAGGATGTCTGGATTTAGTGTAAGACCTATTTTATATAATTGAGTTTTAATATTTATTATTATTATGTAATAGTCTAGTTGTCCTGGCGTTAGGGGTGATCATAAACCGCAAAAACCGCCCGCACCGCACCAACCCGCACCACACCGCACGGTTTTTATTTTCTGTGGTGCGGTTGCGGTTTCAAATTTTGACAAACCGAGCAGTGTGGTGCGGGTTGCGGTTTTAGTTTTCTGAAATGCGGTTCAAACCGCACCACAATATTTAATATTATATATATATATATATATTAGTATTTTGTTAATGATTTAAGGGATAGTTTGCAAGCTATTTGGTTCGTTAGTACCTACTGCCTAATAATAGTTTATTTTAGAGGCTTATGAGATCAATTATAATAAGCTAGCCCATCTTTATCTATTTAGTATCACAATATTTCATGCTACAATGTTTGTAATTCGTTAAGTCTATAGACACGGTCTGCATACGAATTAAGAAATGTGGTTGAGTAAAAACTTTAAAAATTAGTTTCACATGCATGAAAATTAATATTTCAGATTTATAATTATTTTTATCGAATGTGTAAATCGCAATAAACCGCACCACACCACACCACATTTTCGCGATGTGGTTTATGCGGTTTTAAAATTTCATGGTGCGATTGCGGTTTGGAAATTTGACCAAACCGCATGCGCGGGTTGGTCCACGATTTTGGGGAAAAACCGCATCGCCGGCACCGCGATCACCCCTACCTGGCGTACTTCTTATCGAAGTTACACCAGTGGTTTAAGGTTTGTTCAAAGAGAAGGTTATAAAGAAGATATACTTTTTATTTAATGGAATTTGGATTATTATTTCTAGCCCTATAACCTTAAAGATCTTGGTATGTTTGGGGTCACAGATGTTATATTTTCAGTGTTGGACAATCACAAGTGAATGATTATTATTAAACAGATGTTTTATTTTGAGGATTTTCGTGTGACGACCAAATCTCCTGACCCCGGATTTGGGGGTGTCACATGAATGTACATATATCATGTCATGGAGGGATAGGCATATCTGAAAGGTAGTCAGATGGCCAGAGAGTGGTCAAAAAGAGCCCAAAGTGATGAGGTAAGAGACCGATGGAGTAGATATGAGCATATGAGATGGTAAGATGAGTAAAAATGATGATAGATCTATTAAAAATTTTATGTCTAATATTCAAAATAGTTAAAAGTCTAAGATTTAAAAGAGTTTAACTTCATTTACTAATTAACGGGTTATCTTAAATTCGTCTTTAACATAATAGTATAGATAATATAGATATATGATTCTGTGTTCGAATATAAATTTCTTAAATGACAAACTCTATAAGTTTAATATATTGCAAACTATCTTAATATAATTTATAAATTAGAGGATAATTGATTTCTAAAGCAATGTCAATTACAAAGAGAGCACCTATTTAGTTATATATTTTTTAAGATGAGTTAATCATGCAATAATTTTAAAATTGTTCTTGTACTTATATAATTGAATTACACTTAGTCTCTATTTTTGCATTCAATTAGGCACAAAAAAACTGCTACATTGCAAATCATACTTATAAGTGAAAATTAAGACTAAATCTGTAACACCATAGTCCCATATCGAAGAGAGTGGAGACTCTGGTTCAGTATATAAGGTAAAATACTATAACCAATTGTACCAATAAATCATGTTCTTTTGAGGGTCTGTCATGGACTTGAACATTACTCAAGTTTTTACATTTGGGATAGAGTATTTTGGCTTATTTCGGAATTGAAACTGGGAGTTGATTCGTGTAGATTGTAATATTGATATGAGAAACAAACTATATGACATACTATTATCGTGGTAGCTTTTTATATATATATTCATGTTGAAAATAAACTATAGGATACACTATTGTTATGGTAATATGTGAAATCTAACGATTAACACTTATCTACCATTTTTATCTGTCATCATTCACACATTGAACAAGTATCGCTATAAATATGTATCTTAGAATTTAGAGTATGCCAATATTTTAAAATTAAAACGCGACCAATCACTGATCTTAGATAGACCGAGACACGTGAAGCGGACAGAAAATGACGGACTCTATCGCAATGATTTGAAAAAAATTATACAACTTAACATGTGGCCCGTGCATTGCACAGCCTATCATGCTAGTTCAAATTAATGAATAAGAGGAAGTAACTTGCAAGAAAAACAATTTTTAAATATTATTAAACATTTTTTCAATTCCTTTTAACAAAAAAATTTATGTTCAATATCAATATAAAATGCATCCTTAATACAACTTCAACTTTTTATTGGCTAAGAACATACGAAACTCCCAAGTATAAAGTTTAATATACTTTATTATATAAATTTTATTTTGTTTTAAAATAAGTATAGTATTCCTGGTTTTCAGTAAAATTATATTATCACTTGTTAAATTTTATATAGTTTTTTTTATTGAAAATGAAATTTTATATAGTTGAATTGATATTTTTTTCATAAAAATAAATTAATCAAACTGGCAACTTTTATAACATTAACTAATAAATAATGTTACAATTGTCATAATACATACCAAAATTTAATAATAAAACAACGAAGATGATATATGCATAGTATTGATTTATATGTGTATATCCTTTGTTAAAATTGATATTCAATTATCATCATATTCCATTTTAATTGTAAACTAGCATAATAACCCGTGCGAGGCACGAGTCATTTTCTAAAATTATTTTTATACAACACGTAAATATAGTGTAATTAGTTTATTGAAATTTCGGTCAAAAAGGCTGTAAATAGATGATTTAATTTATAAAATAAATCATAGCATCTCATTATTTGGGCATACAAGTGTAAATTATATTTCATAAAATGTTTCCTTTCCAAAATATATATCATCATGATCTATATGCACGAATACATTATGTCATGTGATTAACAAAAACTATATGTTCCCTACAATTTAAGTTAAAGAGTGTTTTTATCAATACAATGAAAAACATGGTATCAGAGCTCAGGTACGCAGAGTGTTAGAATATAATATAAAGATCCGGTTTGGTCTTCCTCTAACACCTTAAGATTTTTGAGCGATTGTACTTAACATGGTATCAAATGAATATGCACATATGTTAGTGTTAGGATATGCACATATGAATTTTGATACATAAAGTATAGGATATGTTAGTGCAGATTCAAGAAACATAGAGATATTATATGATTTTTGTTAAATATGTTGTAAATGATGAATAAAAGAGATGGGTGAGTGTGTGGTGGTAGTGTTGAGTCAGGGATCACTAGCGGTGATAAAATCCGTTATATGATGGTTATAGTGTCATGTGTGTGTTGAGTGTGCGTGTGTTTAACGTGTTGTTACAGTGGTAGGAGCGGGGATGGGGACATCTATGGCAGTCTATTGAAGCACTTGATTCGAAACATATTTGCACATGCCATGGTGCAATAGTTGTTGATCTTTAGGAGGTTGAGAAAGGAGAATACTTACCTAAAAAATAGAACTTTACAACGATACTAAACAATGATGGTAATTACCCGGTGATGATGGTAACTGCCATTGTTGATTGAATCATTCTTAAAAGATAAATGAATACTTAGTACAAATTTCAATAATTTATGAATATGTAGAAGTAGACCACATATTCTATATTACTAATTTATATTATAGTAGTATAACAACTCGTGCGAGACACGAGTTATTTTCCTGTATTGTACATAAAATTTTGTACTGACGTTGTTCAAACATTAGTTTTATCGTTGTCGAGTTTTGTTCATTTAAAATTTTAATCTTTCTATTCGTATAATGATCGACAACATTATATCTTATTTTTTACCCAATCTTCTTTAATTCGATTAAGTTTAATAAACTTAATTCAGTTTTTCATCCTTTCAGATTCCAATAGTATAAATAGTATTTTTTTATTTTTAACAGTATCTTGTCATGTTAACACAATTAAATCGTATACATAATATAATTCATAATTTTTTAATTTGAATATAATGATATAATTAATCTAATTATTTAACATAATGTTTATATCTCAAATAATTGTTATAATAAATTTTATTATAAACATATTTGCTTTCAATCTAGATAAATTTTATTTGCTTTCAATTAGGCTCACGTGACACACATGCATATATATTATGAGTTTGATAAACAACACATATGATTGTGTGGCCTAGTGGTATGACAAAGTCCAAAATAAAATAAATACCAAGGTTCGATTCTCATTGACAACAATTTTTTCAAAAATTAATGAATACAAGTCTTGTTAGTGTATTATATATATAATAGATAGATACTCCCTCTGTCCCAGCAGATTGTATACATTGGGGAACGAGTGCGTAACACGCATTTTAAGGTGCATTTTAAGGATAGTTTCATAACTTATTTTTTAAATTTTCTTTTTTTGTATTAAAATAGGTATGTTAAATTTTTGTACAAAAAAACAAAATTTTAAAAAAAGTTATGGAACTATACTTTATAGGAGCCTTAAAATGTGTGCCAAGCGGTCATAAGCGTGGCACGCATTTTAAGGATCATTTTATGGATAGTTTCATAACTTATTTTTTTAATTTTCTTTTTTTGTATTAAAATAGGTATGTTAAATTTTTGTACAAAAAAACAAAATTTTAAAAAAAGTTATGGAACTATACTTTATAGGAGCCTTAAAATGTGTGCCAAGCGGTCATAAAAAACTGTATAGAATCTGGTGGGATGGAGGGAGTAATAGATAGATAGATTATATTTATGCATGATAGAGGTTCTATTTCAATTATATCCTTATATATAATAAGCGTAAGAGGGATCTTATCCATAAATTTGGTTTGGTCACTGTACTAACAAAATAATCTCAACCGTTGAATCTAATATTTTTAAAAATAGACAATCAAGATTATATCATATTAAAAAGTAAATTATAATCTAAAAATGATATCATTGCACTACCAAAATAGTCTCAACCGTCAAATCTAATATTTTTAAAAATAAATGATCAAGATTATATCATATTAAAAAGAAAATTATAATCTAAAAAGGATATCATTAAAAAAGGTTGTATTGGAATTGAATTTTAAAAAAAATATATATATATATATAAATATATATATATAGGGTTGGACTCCATAAAGAACACTTTAAATAAAGAACAACAAAGAACACCTCATATCTAATAGATCCATTGCCCCTGGCGGGGCCACCCAATACAAAAAGTTCTTATTTTTTTAGGCTCTATCCATCCAGCAAAAAAAAAAAAAAAAAAAAAATTGAAAATTTTACTGTTCATCGATGACGTCATCAGTGACGTCATCATGAACAGTAAAATTTTCAATTTTTTTTTTTTTTTTTGCTGGATGGATAGAGCCTAAAAAAATAAGAACTTTTTGTATTGGGTGCCCCTGGCGGGGCCAATGGATCTATTGGAATAAATGATTTTATAGTGTTCTTTATTGTTCTTTATATAAGAGTGTTCTTTATGGAGCAAAGGCCTATATATATATATATATATATATATATATATATATATATATAATATGAAAGGGATTATAACTAAAAAAAATCGTGGGAGTTGTAAGTAAAAAGGAGATAACATCAACATTATCAACATTGATGCATACAGAGATTTAAACAACAAAATAGAATATAAAAAATTAAAATATACATTGATTAGATCCAAATAAATTCATATTGCATGAAACTCAATACGACCAACAAACTATGCACTACCCGCTTTCAACAATGTTCCTGCTATGAATTATGAATCGAATATTTTCGAAGGATTCTCTTAGGTTGTACCACCTGTAGCTGATGCTTCCATTAATTATTTATATCTTAATATTGATATTCAACTAAAACCAAACCAAACCAAATATACCCAGTATATCCCGCACAGAGCAGGGTCTGGGGAGGGTGAGATGTACGCATACCATGTCCCTACTTCTTACGGTAGAGAGGATGTTTCCGTGAAGACCCCCAGCTTAGTGCACAACAGAAAAATAGTGTGTGATATTTACAAAGGCTTCATAAATTTTGGTAAAGATTGCAGTCATACCTGAGCCCATGGCTTTGATCACATGGGACTTACCTACGTGTGGGTTGTCCACTCCGTTCTCAAAACACTCTGATCTAGGATGTACACACGATGACACCTGGCCAAGCTCCCTGCAACTGCAAAACCAGAAAACAAACGACAAAAAAACAACAGAACCAAGACAAAAAACAGAAAAAATAGAGAAAAGAGAACGAAAAGACGAACTTAAATTACTATTTTAATCCATCTTAAATTACTATTTTAACCCTCTGCATTTATTAATGCGCATCAATTAAAATTCGTATTTAATATGTTTATTTAATACTATCTACTTAATTATAACACTTTCGTTACATTGCAACTAATTATATTCGTATTTAATATGTTTATTTAATACTATCTACTTAATTATAACACTTTCGTTACAGTGCAAAATTATATTAGAATACAACAATTTAAAGAATTTTAAAAGTTACAATATCAATTGCTAATATAAATATCAAAACGTAAAGAGAAAATCAAATTATAGAGAGAAAAACTGCAATATCAATATAAAATAGAGTAATCCCGTGCCTTGCACGGGAATTGAAGCTAGTTTGTGTAAAGAACTAAAATCAATTACAAATAAATAAATTAAAAAGATCTCTAAAATGAATTGGAAAAGAAATCCTAATACAATAATAAATAGAATTATAATTACATTATTCTATCAAGAAAAAATCTATATATACAATACCATTAGTTACTTCAAAATATTTTTTTTTCCATTGCCTCTAACCTTCATCCCATCTGTCAAAATATTAAGATATCAAAATATCATTAGACAAACTTATTCAAGACAAAAAAAAAGTTGTGAACGATATGCAGAAGCTATAGAAGAATAACGGAGTCAAATGAGAAAAAAAATTGTGAAGAAAGGACAAGACAAAAACTATAATAAAAATATGAAATAATTAAAAAATAATATCTTTAAAAAATATAATTATTTAAAGATTTATCTTTGTAAAATATTAATAATAAAATATAAAATTGTGTTGTAAACTATTTAAAAATTACTTTCAAATGTAATGAAATAATTTCGATAACACCATACGTAAAAATAGCAATTTTCAAAATAAAACACACAACATTTAATTTTTTAAACAAAGAAAATTATAAAAAACCATGCATCGCAAAAATTATAAAAAATCGTGCATAGCACGGATTATAAGCTAGTTTTAATTAATGGTGATTAGTGAATGTCCAGTTGTGCACACGAACAAAAACTTCAACACTTTACATTCATATTTTATTACAAAAATAAAGTGACGTTAATAAAAATTGTATAACACAAAGTAAGTTGAGAAAAATAAAAGGATTTTGGTCCACAACCACAGCTGGTTGTGGAATGTTATGCAACCAACAAATCTGGACCGTTTGTTGATGCATCCAACGGCTGAGAGAAACACCCACCGCAATGAAACAATGCAACCACCGCAATGAAACATTGAGGGGGCCGCAATGTTTCATTGCCAGAACATATTATCTTTAAATACAAAAATACCCTTATAAATAAACTACCGTTAGCATGGGATCGAACTCTTGACCTTATATTGAGGAGGCCAACACTCTAACCACTAACACAACAGAAATTTCTTGATCTTATTCACCAAATGAATCTATATATATATTTAAATTTATATTTGATTAAAAAAATGTGTAGTTAGACTAAATAATAATAATAATGAAACAATTTCAACTAATTTATACGATAGAGCTTACTACATTTTGATGATAAACCTTACTACATGTCCGGATTCCGAAAGTCTTTCATTATGAATATTTTTAAAAATTTAATAAGTTATTATTTTTTATTAAAATTGAATTAATTTTACATTTGAATAATAATTATTTATTAAATTTTAAAAATTGTTCATAATGGCTAGTTAATGAATAAACCGGGACACAAATGTATACAATTTTATTTTAAACATCACATAATGTTTTACAAGAAAAATAAATACAAAATTGTATTTTTTTAAAAAAAAATCGAAACCCTAAATCCTAGTTGACCACTAAACTTACAATTTCTCATTGTGTTCAAGAATAAATTTATGGGATATTCTCAATGGTACCCTTGTAGTTTAGGTATCGTGTATATTATACTATTCCGTTACCCAAACGTTAATCAAACGTTAAAATGTAAGGGTACCATATGTAGTGGCAATGTTTTTGTTCAAATATTTTGATGGATGATGTTTTTATAAGTAACATAATGTTATGATTATTAAAAGTGCAAAAAATTGATGTTTAAATAATGAATTAGGTCATTTACTTGTATTTCAACGTTTGGACTAACGGAATGGTATAACATACACAAAACCTAAAATATAAGAGCACCACTCGTAAGTCAAAAAGAAGGAATGGTACCGTCTGGAAAACCCAAAACCAGAAGGGTACCATTCAAAATATCCCTAAATTTATTGAATCTCCTCATAATTGAAAATATTTATAGGTTGATTAGAGGAAGTAAGGTAAAATTAGTAGATACGGAGCCACTACCAAAATTCGATCATCCCCGAATATTCGATCTCCCACTATATTTAGATTAAATTTTTTTAATTAAATACATAGGATAGAAAAAAATATTCTTAACTTAACATTGAAGATATTTCTAATTTTAAATTAATTCATTATGATTTCACATGCATATTTTTATAATTTTACAAAAAACAAAAATATTGAAAATGGGCTTTGTACCACAGCAATGCTTTATTGCTGTGGTCATGGAAAATAACATTTTTCCACCAACGTTAAATGTGGTACTTGTAGTTGGTGGTTGCAGAATTATCACTTTTCCCCAATTCCCCCCACCGCAATGTTTCATTGAGGTGGTATTGGAGATAATCTCACCCACCGCAATGTTTCATTGAGGTGGTCCAGGGAACCAATTTTTATCTGCATACTGAGCACAGTGTAAACGCAGGTCCTACCAGTTTTTAAAAACAACATTTGTAGAACACTTTTTCCCCACTCTTAAAATGATTACACACACTTCCAAATATTAAAGGTTTGGAGGTATAAAAATTTTAAAAAAAAGGTTAGTTTTTCCTCATTTTTCACATATACATACACTTCCAAAATTCATATATACACTTCCAAAAGTTAAGGGTTTGAAGGTTCATGAAGATAAAAAATTCTACAAAAAAGGTTAGCTCTCTAATTACTATGGAATATTTATTTAGTTCTTCTACTTCATCGAGTGACCATGATAATTTCGATTATGTTACACCCATAAGAAAAAATCCAGTTTTTCGAAAGTTATTTGTTAAAGATGATATTATAGATGTTGATACTTATGATATTGATAAAGAAAAGATGAATGTGGATGATGTTGGTGGAAGAAAGAATGATGTTGGTATGGGTAAAACGAAGGTGCACATAGAAATTGATAGTGATTGTGATGATGATGAAGAAAATAATATTAAGATGGGAAAAAATGATGTCGATGATGATATTAATATCGAAAACAAAAATAATGGATTTGTGTTTCCGAATATTAATGATGTTGTGCCTTGCGTTGGTATGAATTTTGATACTTTAGATGATGCGAAAGTGTTTTATAGAGAATATGGTCGACGTGTCGGGTTCCAAATAATAATCCGCGGTACTCATAGGCATCAACGAAGTAAAGAACCATCATCTCGTATGTATATTTGTCTAAAGGGTGGAAGAAACACACCATTGAATTCGGAATATCGTGGTAAAGGGAAACGAATTAGGGAGTCGATTCCACGGACGGATTGTCATGCTCGGATGTGTGTCTCTCATAATGTTAAGACAAATAAATGGAGAGTTACATTGGTCGGTTTGGAACAAAATCATGATTTGGTGGCACCGGAGAAAGTACAATTTTTTCAAAGATCACGCAACATAGATCCGCTCACCCGATCATTGATTGAGTTGTTTAATAAATTGGGGATCGAGACGAATAAAGTGATGAAATATCTTAGTGAGACGTGTGGTGGTGTTGAGAATCTAGGTTTCTCTCATCAAGATGTTCGTAATGTCATACGTGACATTCGGCACCGAGTGTTTGATTCCGGTGACGCCGAGTGTGGATTGGTATTGTTACGAAAATTACAAGAGAAAATTTTTGGAAATTTCTTCTATCGAGTGGATGTGGATGAAGAGAATCGTGTTAGGGGTTTGGTGTGGGTTGATCCTCGATGCTTGAATGCCTACAAGAATTTCGGTGATGTGGTTACGTTCGACTCAACCTATCGGACGAATAGATATTGCATGCCTTTTATACCTATTACGGGGGTAAATCACCACTACCAAAATATTTTGTTTGGATTTGCACTAATGAGGGATGAGAAAGAAACATCTTACAAATGGATTTTGAAAACATGGTTGGAAGCCGTTGACAACAAGGCACCAACTATAATCATTACGGATCAAGACATTGCTTTGGGAAATGCTATTGCGGATGTTATGCCGGAAACAAAGCACACGTATTGTACATGGCATATAAGTAGTAAGTTTCCCGAGAAGTTATCTAGCTTGTACACCAACTATCCGGAATTCAAAACTGATTTTAATGCATGTGTGTACAAGTCGTTGACACCAACGGAATTCGAAGGTCGATGGGAGGAATTGGTCGAGAAGTACGATCTTGAAAATCATGTTTGGCTAAATGAAATGTACGCTATTAGAGGTCAATGGATTGGTACTTACATGAGACAACACTTTGCCGCCGGTATGACCACAACCTCGAGAAGCGAGTCCATGAATGCTTTTTTTGATGAATATGTACGAGCATTAACCGGTTTGAATGAATTTATTGAGAACTCACAAAAAGCTTTGGAGTCACAATATCTTAAAGAGGTTAAAGGCGACTATGAGACGGAGGAATGGGATAGGAAACTAGTGTTGCATTCGCCCTTGGAAATTAATGCTTCCGAGATTTACACGAAAGAAATGTTTAAGCGTTTTCAAAAGGAGCTTTTGAAAAGCACATCATACCAAGTGACGAGGGCTAGACAAGGTGAAACTTATTTGTTTAAATTGTACTTGGTTGAGAAGTGTATGGTTCTGGAGAATCGTAGAAGAAGTTACCTTTTAACGGCTCACTTTGACGGAAAGTTAGAATGTACTTGTAATAATTTTGAACATTCCGGGATGATTTGTATGCACATGATCCGGTACCTGGACAAGAAGCAAAAACTCAAAATACCGGACCTCTACATCATGCCTAGGTGGACAATGGATGGCAATAAAATTGCCGGACCTCTACCGTATACCCCTCCCGTTCTAGCCAATGTTGGTGCATCACAATCGTCAAGGTATATTGTATTGTGCAAATCTTTTCAAAACTTGGGTGCCATAGCTAGTTGTTCCGTTCCACGATTCAATTACGTGATGAAGGTGATTGAGAGAGAGAAATATAACGTGAAAAACAAATTTCAAGAAGAGGAACGTAACGAGCAAAGGAATGAGTCATTTCACCAAGATGATTACCAACACGATCCGATATTCGATCCTCCAATGTCAAAAACTAAGGGACGAAAGAAATCGGAAAGATATAAAAGTGGTGTTGAAACTTCAAGTTCAAAGGCCAAGCCACGAAAGTGCGGAAAATGTGGGCAAGAGGGAGCAAAGCATGATAGAAGGAATTGTCCTAATCCTCCTCTTCAATGAATGTATTGATATTTGAATTAAATTTTCAATTTATTATGTGATATTTAATTTATTATGTGAAATTGAATTTATTATATTATATTCAATTTATTATGCAATACATTATGAAAAAAATGAAAAAGATGATTATTATTCGTTAAGAAAAAATTGAAAATGGTGATTAATATTCAACAAGGAATAAAATTATGATTTAAGAAAAAACAAATGAAAATTCGAAGTAAATATAAAACAGAGAAAAAACAGGGGAAGGGGCCTGGAGCTTCTGTCTATTTTCTACCCACCTCAATGAAACATTGAGGTGACTGCATTGAAACATTGCGGTGGGCAGACGCCTCCTCTGTATTTCCTCTGTTCCAGCTAAAGCTTCTGTCTATTTCCTACCCACCTCAATGAAACAATGCGGTTGCTGCATTGAAACATTGCGGTGGGCAGACGCCTCCTCTGTATTTCCTCTGTTCCAGCTAAAGCTTCTGTCTATTTTCTACTCACCTCAATGAAACATTGAGGTGGCTGCAAAGAAACATTGCGGTGGGCAGACTATATTTTCTTCCGAAATTTCAATTTGAAACTCGTAAAAAAAATTAAACTATATTTTAATCCAAATATCCCAGGAAAAAATAATTTACATTTTGAAAAAATATTATTACATATTTTTTCAAGCAAACTTAAAAAAAAAAATTGGAAAAAAGGAAACTTTCGAGGTGGTCACCCATCTTAGATTACTCTAGCCCAAGCACGCTTAACTACGAAGTTTTGTTTCGCACCAACACTCCCGGCCAGGAATGCCACATCTGTTGAATCTCCTAACCATTTTAATATATATGAGAAACGAATTCCATTCATATTTCAATAATTTTTTTAGTAATAATATTTTAAAATATTTATTTATAAATCTTGCATTTAAAATTCAAAAAAAAAAGCTTAAAATTAAATTTTATTCGTGATATTTAATATAAAATTCCAGAAAAATGGAAAAATTTATTTTTGTAATTTTAGTCAAAATTTGAAAAAACGATTAGGCTAAAATTCGAAAAAAACGATTAATTTATCTTTTTTCCGAAATTTCAATTTGAAACTCGAAAAAAAAAAATTAAACTATATTTTAATTCAAATATCCCAGGAAAAAATAATTTACATTTTTAAAAAAATTATTACATATTTTTTCGAGCAAACTTTAAAAAAAAAATTGGAAAAAAGGAAGCTTCCTAGGGGGTCACCATCTTAGATTACTCACTATAAATACATTAAGATGTACTATTTAGGGTTAAGGTTTTTAGAAAGAAGAGCCGGTAGAGAGAAAAATGAGAGAATCCAAATCATGTTCTCTTTCTCCAAATCATCCCCCTCATACATGGATCCATGGTTTTGGATTTCGAATTTTTTATTACTTATCATTGTTATCGTTGTGTTTTACTGTATGGAAATCCTACAATGGGATCCTAGTTACTTGCATCAGATGATGATTTGGTTATATATCTGGTGTATTGTGATGATAATGACTGTTTAAGAAGAAGAAGGTGAAGAAAATGAAGAAGAAGGTGAAGAAAATGAAGAAGAAAAAGAAGAAGATGGTGATGATTTGGTTATTGTGATTTGTGATGCTAATTATTGTTATGTAATAGATATTGTATTACAAAACATTTAATTGCAATGTTTCTAGCAAAATATTTGTCACCAATTTTTGTCTCTGAATAATTTTCTACCCTACCCTCTGTTCTTATCTAATTTATTAAGATTTGCAAGAGGTCTACATTATGTAAGATTTATGGACGAGGTTATATATGCAACAATCACCTCTTATGGACGTATACAGCCACCGCAATGAATCAAAGCGGCCGTCGCAATGCTTCATTGCTGACCCCTCAATGAAACATTGCGGTGGGCATTTTTAAATTTTAGCATTCAGCCTATTTTAACCCTGCCAGGCAGAAACTGCCACCAACATAAAACCTGTCAAAAGCTTTTCAAATTAACTCTAAAAAACCTATCAAAACCTTTCAAATTTACTACTTCAAATACATAAATTTCTAAAACTCCAAACTTAAACTTCAAATCAAAATCAATAACGTAAACTATTACAAATATCATAAAAGCAATAAAATATTACAAAAAGTCCCTTAATTTACAACTTCTAAAAATCCTACAAATGTTAACTATGATAAAAAAAACGAGACTAAAAGCCCAGATTCCTTTGTCGAATCCCCCAATCACTAATAAGTCGTGCTTCCCCAATCCGAAGCTCATGTGCAATGCGATACCTAAAGGTCATGACATCTTTTTTGGGATCCCAATGTGCATCTTTCAACGATTTTCTATTGCAAATGGCATCCATATATTTGCAAGCATACACGCCACAATCGATAGCACCATTTTGTTTGGGTCGATCCATAGCTTCCTTAATCCTCATATACCTTTCAGGATATCGCTCTGGGTTCAACTTGTGAAGCATGAACGGGAGAAATTTTTCCTGCAAGATATTCAAATAATTGGTAACCACACAACCATATATTCAGATATTAAAAGACTTGAATAAAAGAGGTTACCATGATATAATATTGAAAGGGGTAAATTTCTTTTCCTGTGACAGATGACTCATCCCGTAGAGGATCAATCAACAACACTTTCCCTTTGTTGATGTTTGCGACAAAGAGTATCCAATGGTGGTTATGGCACACGGGGAAAAAAGCAGCGTCACAATCTTGTAGATTTGGTCCGCAAAATTGTTTCTGCTAAGTTTTAATGAAATTTTCCATTGCTTTCTTTTGATCTCCGATAAGCTCTTTTGGTGGCGTTTGCAAAATTAAAGATTAAAAAACTAAACAATGCTATAATTAAACAGGTGAAAATGAATATACCATTTGTGTCTAAAAAAGTCAAGTGACTTAACAAATTATACAATTAATTCCAGGAGGTGATTGTGATGTGGCAGGAGAAACAGGTATACAGCACCAACAAGTCCATATCCGAACTAATTATTCTGCTTAATAATCAACATTTATTACCATTGTGTTTGACCTGATATTCAACTTCTGCTCTGATCATTGCAATGTAGAATGGGACGCGATGTACACTGCTCAAGTAACTCAGCGAAATAAAAAGTACCACAGTGGGATTATAAAGCTTGCTTCTTGTGGTTCCTACAGAATGCAGGTTAGTTAATGTGGCATGTTGGATGTATCCCACAATTATTTCAGTTATGGTCTTCTTGGATTTATGCAGTTGGTTAATCAGCTTTTAGTCCATTTGTCCGAATTATTAACAGTTTGCAATTAAAATGTGACATTGTCTAAATTTCAACCTCTTAAATTGTAGATTACCGTCAGGGTACCAAATGCCACACTTTTACATTGTTACTTCATAGACCATATTTATTACATAAAATCGTGCATGGCTAAGCCTTGCAAATAAATCTAGTTTTACTGATATCTCAGATCCTCTTTCTTTTAGTCAACTAATACTATCATGTATGCAGGCTATTTTATTAGCTGAAGATGGAACTACTTTATGCCGTAGATATCTCAAGTTATCAGAACACTTGAGTTCTGGAAGTGGTTTAGGGAGATTTGTTAGATAACTATGGTACTTTCATCCTCTTGTTAGTGCTTAAACAAGTTTTGGATATCCCCTTGAAAACATGTGTCAGAAGCATGTGTAGCAGGACTTCAGAGCAAGAAATCACTATGTATGCTTAAAATAATCCTATACATATACCATTCTTCTATGTATGCATGTAAATACTAAACAAAAGCAAGAATATTTAGGTAATGATTGATACCTTCAAATCAGTAATAAATCGTTTAGCGATAAGCACCCACCAACTAGAAGCAAAGTAAAACCTTCTCGCCGGAGGCCTAAGGGTTTTCGATTTCCAGAGATTCTCCTCTCTAATTTTCAATAGCTCCACATAAGCGTCCACAACAGAATCCTCCAACCAGAACCCCGGTTTTAAGGTCAACAGTTTTTGTTTTATTAGGGACATGGTCACACCCTTTTGCGAGTGTGTCTGCCAAATGAACTCACCATCTTTAGTCCACCAATGACGAAATAGCCACCTAATTTTTTGATTTTTTAGTGGCCTCATCAAGTCACCCTTGTTACTAGGACCACCCCGATCTCGTTCATCCTTCATCTTATCAGCGATTGTGTCCATCTGAAAAAAATGAGATACATATCACAACATAGATAAACAAATAGGTGTACATGAAAGATAGGATGGTAGAGGATTCATACATCAAATGCATCCTTTAAATTGGTTGGTACGGAGCCACTACCAAAACCCACAAATGGACGTACGCCTCGTTCCGTTGAAGGAGTTTCTTTACTAGTAGAAGCCTGCAATTACATTAGATATTTACATCGAATGATAAATAATAATAATAATAATAATAATAAAGGGAAGCGTTACAAAGAACTGATTAGAAGTCAATACCTTTAGTGGAATGGGTGTAAAAGCAAAAGATCGGTAAGTGGTACCCATAAAAAGTGAAGCAGTCTCATCCTACAATTAGGTGTCAATACATAAATCAAACACTTGTTTAATACACCAAATTCAAAGATTGAATCATACTACAAAATTCAAAGATTATTTAATACCTGACGTGGACGCTTAATGGAATCAGTGGCCGGAGTGTCCTGCAGTGCATCAGGAGCACTAGTCTCAACCTATCAGTACATTACAACAATCAGTAAATTGTTCAATAGCAAGACATTAAATCGATAGAAGAAAATATTACTACCTCAAGAGGACGCTTTAGGGAATCTTTGGCCGGAGTGTCCTGCAATGCATCAGGAGCACTAGTCTCAACCTATCAGTACATTACAACAATCAGTAATATGTTCAATAGCAAGACATTAAATCGATAGAAGAAAAGATTACTACCTCAAGAGGACGCTCAAGGGGGACACTGAGTGGAGTGTCCTGCAGTGCATCAGGACACTCAAGGGGACTTTTCTGAGTAACACTAGGGGCAGATGGATCAACATCCATCTCACGTGCATGTGGATCTAGAATATGAGGGTCTACAATAGGTGTATCCTCGTCTCCAAAGGTAGAGGGTCTCTTTATATCCTCCTCTCCAAAAAAAGAGGGTCGACTAAAATCAGCACCCCTCCACTCTGTGTTGCAGTATGGTGGTGGGGGTTAACCCTCCTCCGCCTCACCGGCTCAGCCCAAGCTAATGCTCTCGGCCACCGAAGCTGCTGGCGTGGTGCAATCTCTGGACGTCCCGGATTCAATCTCTCCCACGCCCACAACTGAAGAAGCATTGCGCACCCGTTGAAAGAGGTGGAAGACTTCTTCATAGATTTAGACAGGGCTCTATATAAATGTGCCAGAACTGCAGCGCCCCAAGCATAATCAATAATCTGATCCGGCTGCTGCAAAAACTGTATGTATCGGGGATGCACAACATTCCGGTTGGATGTAGGAAATAGTATGGCCCCAATAATATACAATATATATCCCCTGGTATACACTACATGATCCTGAGCAACCCATTCTGGACGCTTCGATCTCTTCGACCTCGCCTTATATCTATCCCGCAATTCACACAGTTTTACCCCGCCATTTCCATACATGTCCTTGCGCTTCTTAGCACAGTCTAACCGCAGGTCCTGCCATTCTTTCTTCCAGTAGCCAATCGGATCAGATAGCTCAGTATGGGTCAAAGCACGCCCACTGATCGGCAGCCCCATGATCATGTACACATCCTCGAGTGTAATAGTCATCTCACCAAAACTGAAGTGAAATGAATTAGTTTCCTATCTCCACCGCTCCACCAATGCTTTGATCAGGGTAATGTCATTCTGAGGTACTGACCGGGGATTAATAAACACCCCAAATCCCAAGTACGCAAAAGGGCACGCTGGTCTGCCTATAACTCCCACACACCCTGCAGTGTAGTATACTGCCTCACATCCAACTTTTCCATGTCACCTCCCTCCCATATCAAAGTGCTGATATGCTCGTCCTGCTGAACCAGGAGAGATCGATCAAGAGGACCACATTGCATATCCATAATATCTACAACGATCCAAAATCAAAAAAAATTAGGCACAGTGGATATTTGAACATACGTAATTTAACATGCAATTACCAAATTATAGATTAAAAAAGAAAATAAGTAATAAATTAGGCCTAATTTGGATTATAAATGATAAATTTGAATTAACAAGTCATTTTCAATCTATTTATGAGAGATTTAGCCTAAATTAGGGAAATTAAGCCTAATTTGGATTAATAAATGATAAATTCCAATTAATAAATCATTTTTAATATGCATTTAAAATAATGGAAACATGCACAAAAAATATTAATAAACAAAAGATCAACTAAGATATTTGTAAAATTATCACTGCAGAACCAAGTTGTACCAGTCCTTGACAAAAACATGTAAAAAGAAAAAAAAATAAAACAAGTGATAATGGGTTAAAAATAGTAATGGACCAGAAAGTATGATTTATATAGTAAAATAGAATTTAAGAAAATTTAGTGTGTATTGTACACATCAACCTCCATTTCTCAATGCCTTCTAGCCAAGAGGCCTACTGCTTATAAATGGAGTACTTAGTGAGCCAGAAAACAGTTAAGGTATCTTATGTTCTTTTTTATAAGTGAAATAAACTAAAACAGTAATAATGGTACAGTAATAGAGGAGTACTAGTTTCTTAAGTATGGACCTTGTATATATTCTATTCCAGAAGAAGCATACCAAAACAGGATATCCATCTTCCTATTTTACATGACACGTCTTAAATTATTTAATAAACAGATTTTCGTTTTGTGATCTTATGTTCATTAAGATAGGTGCTCTATTTACCTTAAAATAAGTTGCAAAATGATTATAAGGAAAACCTCCGAATAATATTCTGAGTCCTTTAGAGGTCTGCAAGTAAATGTTGCAAGTCTTGGTACTGGCATGGAAAGTTTTAGACAGGACTCTAGTATGGAAGATCAAAGTCACATTACAAACAAGGAAATCTAGAAAACAACGTCATGGCAACAAGACATAACCTTTCTTTTTATTAAAGAGAAAATGGCAATGTATTTAGTAAGTGTTGTTTCACATTTAATAAAACAACATTAGAGTACTAGAAAACAATTAAATGTTTTGTTCTCTATAAATAATATTTCTAATAAAGGCTTAGTGCAGATTCTAAATATTTGGAATGTTCTGACTAATAAATGTTTGCCAATGCTACCAAATTTCCAAGACATTTTCCAATCTATTCTCAATACAGGTATTTGTGGCTGCATTTAAAAATCGTAGCAGGTATAATGCAAACCCCATTTTCCAAAAGTCATTGATTCCGCATACATGTAAAATAAAGAAAACAAAGACATTACAACCTGATGTTTACCTTAAAGAAGACAAAATATGGCACAACAAAAATAGAAAATGCCTCTGAAACCTCTGGTAGTTCTTCAGCTTTAACCTAAATAACATGCACAACGATTAAAGAAATAGTCAGGTGGAAAAACAAGACGTCAATGAGAAAACCACAGAAGTTGGTATTATGCAGCAATGTTATAAGAAAATAAGCAAATTTAAACCCAATGAGTACAAAAACCCCAATTTCAGTCATACCTAAATTCTAATTCTTGGACCAAGAATCTCATTCAAACCTAAACCCCTAAAACCACAAACCATATACAACACTTACAATTTGAATTAATCAAAAGTTATCAACTTTAATCACAACCCATGTAAACAAACATCAATAAAGATACATACAAGTGCATATATATATATATATATATATGTGCATATATATATATATATATATATATATGTGCATATATATATATATATATATATATATATATATATATATATATAAATTACGAGTAAAAACAACAAAGAAAACAAAAGGTTGACCAAGAAAATCAAGAACTTACAAGAACTGAACAGAAACTTGAAGAATAGAAGAAATTTCGAGAAGGTAATGTATCGATATTTTCAAGATTTTCAGATGCTACTACTTGTTCGAGTTGCGAACGCGAATCGAAAGGCAATGTAACGATATTTTGGGGATGAGGAGGGGGAATTAGGGGTTTAGAGTGGTGGTGATTTAGTGAAATAGAGGTTAATTGACCTTCAATATCGTCGAGAGATTGGTCAATTGAAGTGTTAGGTTTAAGCGAAACTTACAAGAATTGAAGTGAAACTTGAAGAATACAAGCAATTAGAGATGGGTTTGATGTGTGAAGCTTTGAGAGTTTGCCATTAATGGACTCTAAACTAACTGTGAGAAGATTAAGCGAAAAAGAACAAGATATGTAGTTGAGGTAATTGCTCTGTGTGTGTGTGTTTCTGTAGTTCGAGTAAATTTTGTTTGGGTTGTGTCTGTGAGTAGCCGTTTGTTTGTGAAAGGAAGGGTATAACAGTAATTGCACAATTATGTCCCCCGCAATGTATCAATGCGAGAGATGCTTCAATCGCAATGTTTCATTGCTGAAGAAATTAATTCCAGCCTTACATTTTCCAATTTAACGGACAAGATTTGTTGGATGGTTTTCAAACCACAATCAGCTGTGGTTGTGGAAGGGCTGCTCATCATATAGTACAAAATATCTTAAGTTTTGAGTTCTAATCAAAATCATTAACTGTCTATAAATTCAAATTACCAACAAGAACTCTAATTTCAAACTAATTAACTTGAATCACGCTTCATTATTTTTCCCAGATTAAAAATAACTAATCACCCGCTAATTATTATAACAAACCGGCACAAACAAAACAAAAAACCCGAACCGAGTCAATATAAATACGATTTACAATCTTTCTTTTACTTATAACACACCTTTATTATCCACACACATATACATACAAATTTTGTGTCTATAATTCCGGCCAAACTCTCAACTTTGAATCTGAGTAATCACGAGCAAAATTAGGGTTCAGATCGAGTTCTCGCCGGAGAATATGACGCAATTGAAGCCAATACTCTCACATCTCGACTCAATTCCGTCAACTCCGGGGAAATTTAAGCCGGAAAAGTCGTTTTCTTACTTTTACCGGCTGAGATTGCACTCAAAGATCACTCTTTGGTCGTTTATTTTCATCGTCGCGATTGTTTTCTTCGTTCTGATCTCTCCGCCGTCGCCGTCGCCGGAGACTACTCGCCGGAATCTTCAAATGGCCGGTAAAAACTCCGGGCGGGGTTGGGAGAATCGGGTCCTGTTATCGGCCCGGTCGAAAACGGGTCGGGTCGTGCTGGTTACCGGAGCGGCGGGGTTCGTCGGAGCTCATGTGTCGGCGGCGTTGAAGCGGCGAGGCGACGGTGTGGTTGGGTTGGATAATTTTAATAAATATTACGAAATTGCCCTTAAGGAATCGAGGAAATTACTTTTGGAGAAAGATGGGGTTTTTGTAGTGAAAGGGGATATAAATGATGGTGTTTTGTTGCGAAAGCTTTTCGAAACGGTGTCGTTTACTCATGTGATGCATTTAGCTGCTCAGGCCGGTGTACGGTATGCTATGAAAAACCCTAGTTCTTATATTCAAAGTAATATTGCTGGTTTTGTGAATTTATTAGAAGTTTGTAAATTATCGAACCCTCAACCTTCGGTAATTTGGGCGTCTTCGAGTTCGGTTTACGGGTTGAACTCGAAGGTGCCTTTTTCGGAAAAAGATAGAACTGATCAACCTGCTAGTTTATATGCTGCTACTAAGAAAGCTGGTGAAGAAATTGCACATAGTTATAATCATATTTACGGGTTGTCGTTAACGGGGTTACGGTTTTTTACTGTTTACGGGCCTTGGGGTAGGCCTGATATGGCGTATTTCTTTTTTACGAAGAATATACTTAAGGGGAAGTCGATTACGATTTTTGAGGGTGTTGATCATGGGACGGTGGCGAGGGATTTTACGTATATTGATGATGTGGTGAAGGGGTGTGTGGCTGCGTTGGATACGGCGAAAAAGAGTACGGGGAGTGGTGGGAAGAAGAATGGGGCGGCACAGTTTAGGATTTTTAATTTGGGGAATACATCGCCTGTGCCTGTTAGTAAGCTTGTGAGTATATTGGAGAAGCATTTGAAGGTGAAGGCGAAGAAGAAGGTGGTGACTATGCCTAGGAATGGAGATGTGCCGTTTACGCATGCGAATATTAGTTTGGCTAGTAAGGAGCTGGGGTATAAGCCTACAACTGATTTGGAGGCTGGTTTGAAGAAGTTTGTTAAGTGGTATCTTAATTACTATGACTCTAAGAAGAAGCATGCTAGCTGGTGAATCAGCTTGAAGTTTGATTGTGTGGTTGATGATCATTGTGTTTCTCTGTTTGTGGATGACTTATGGTTATACATGCTTGCCTACCAAATCATTCCGGAGCTGTATCATTAGAACACTGTTCACTCTGCAGTGTTTTCCGATCTTTTGTTTTGTACAGTATTTGGTAGGGTATGAACTTGTACTGAACAGGGGACTTTGTTTGCTCATTCTGGCATGAGCCTAATAAGAAATCCCTATGACTGTCGTGGGATCTTAAAGCTGTTTAGGATGTAGTTTACTTGTTGATATTAGCATTGAATATTTGTCCTTTCAGTCACTGATCTTTTTCTTGTTTTTGTTCGACTGGGTAGTGCTAAATGATAATGATTTTGTGCTCCTCAAATCTTCATATTGCAATTGGATTTTCAGTTACTATATTTTTGTGCTGATTTGCATTATCAAGAAAGTGGTGCTTGATGCATTATCCTCGTATCGATATCTTTTCATTGTTATCGATCTACATATATATTTAGTGTTGTAATCTAGTTTGTGGTTGTCCACACAGTCACACACTGGTTTAAATGTTGTACTATTGAAATCTAACATTTTGGAATTAATGTGTGCTTTGGCAACAACTTCTCATGTGTTGCTTCATTTTAGGTTTCTTCAAGCACACCACACAATCATACTTGATACATATGCTCTTGGCACTTCGTAAACTTGAAAAAGCTTTACAATGACTCTTTTTTTACTGGTTGGTCTTTTTGCCATATCTGTTCCATTTGGCCATGTAAAATTTGCTTAAATATCCTCACCCTCATTTGTGAGGGACACCTGGAATTTGGTTGTTTACTTATGTTGCTGTAATGGTCTCCATAGAGAAAAGCTTAGTCGGCCAGGTTTGGAATTTGGTGTCTCTTTGTCTAGTAGTAATTGGAGCTTTATGGGGGAGTACTTTTGAGTTTTGACACAGATCAAGTTGCCATGTGAGTTTTGATGTACACTTTCCCTTTTCCTTTTTTCTTTATGGACCGAGTCTTTGATGCCACACTCAGGTGATGTATTTATTCTTGAGTTTTAAAAACAGTGTTTTGCTGATTATACATATATATTAGTTGGGTTAAATGGCGTTTTGGTCACTCAACTGACCCTAAACTTTCAATTGGGTCACTCAACTGAAAAAGCTTTCAATCAGGTCACTAAACACATAAAAACTTTCAATCGAATCACTAAACACATTAAAACTTTCAATCGAATCACTAAACACATTAAAACTTTCAATCGAATCACTAAACACATTAAAATTTTCATCAAATTATATGTTTTTAAATATCGTTCTTGAGATCGAACGCATATTTGGAGGTGATTTCGATGTCAGAATTTGGAGTTCTAGTAGTCGAATCGAAGCTCTCAACATCATCTTTCATAATCTGCAATCAGTTTTTATGGATGGTAAAATTTCGAATTTATATGAATTTTCTTTCAATTCTGCAAAATTAGGGTTCTTCAGTTGAAAGTTTTAATGTGTTTAGTGACCTGATTGAAAGCTTTTTCAGTTGAGTGACCCAATTGAAAGTTTGTAGTCAGTTGAGTGACCAAAACGCCATTTAACCCTATATTAGTTTGTGATTTGTTTCTCAAGGGGAAATCACTAATCAGAGCTATCTTTTCTCTTTGTAGTTGCAAAGAATGGTATAGAAATGTTGTTTCTTGTTTGCATTGTCTTGACAAGGGAGCAGAGGCTTTGTATGGACCAGAAAGTTTTGTAAATTTGTCAAGTTCTTCCCATAAGTTTCTTCTCTTCGGCATAGAACATATTACTGCACTACATTTTAAGCATAGGGGAGGAAAGGAAAGAATCGAATTCTAGTCCTTGCACTAGGGGCACATTTGTGTTCGTGCTAACACAACGCACGAACACAAATGTTTTTGTCAAACAAACACAAATGTTTTTCGCAGGATATAATTTATTTAAGAGAGTAGGGAGCCTGAGATATATCTCAGGTAAATTCCCAGAGATAGTTAGTTTTTATATATAAAAATGGGGTGGGTATTTTAGTAAATTCAAAAAATTTTAATTAGTCATGCGAGCCCAACAAGATTTAAAGGATATTTAGCATGTATCTTAGGAAAAGTTCCCTGAGATATATCTCAGGGTCCTTTTTCTCTTTATTTAATTAGGTGAGTAAGCTTTACACTTACATAAGCACCTTAATTTCCTATTTCTGGATTAGTGATGTCAGTGTGGACACAATACATATATGTTTGAATCTGGATAAGCAATTAACAGATAAGTATGTGGGTAAGTTGATAAGTGTCTTCTGTTCTCTATTTCTGGACGAGTTGTTACTAGTTAGTAATGCACGGATGTTGTGAATTGGTTTCCTCATTTTTCTCATTTCATTTGGATTTAGTTCAAGGCAAGCTACAATGATACGATTTCGTTTTGGATATGGAAAAGAGATAAATGTCCTAATTATGTAGGAACTAGATTTATATAGCATTTACCATAAGAAATACTAAATAAAAGGAATGCAATTTATATTCTAGACATTGAAATAAAAATATAATGTTTTTTGATATTTCATAATTTATCTACTTATAAGTTTTATTACATTGTTTAAATTTTGAACAGTCAATTCAATAAAATTTATTGCCAAGAGTACTAGATTTTAGAAAAGTACGTGAAAAACGTAAATAGTTCAAATTATAATATAAAATATTCAAAATTTTCCAAGAACCATATATATCTTTTTGAATAATTAGGCTTATAGCCTTATGTTTTAAGAAAAATCTAGAGGTGATCCAAAATCGAAGACAGAGGATAAATCCTTACCACTTAGCTATCCAATCGTGCTCAAAACCATATATATCTTGAATATATACGTACTTCAAAATTTTCATTGATCCAAGATTTTTTTTTCCCTTGTGTTTTATTCTTTCCACCTGAGGAATATCATATTAACCAAACACCTATGTTTAAGAACCCTGTCAATTTTCTGCACCTTTAAGTTGACCCTCAAATGTACATTATAATTCAATGTGAACAAGTGAAAACATAATGCATATTTGTGCATATATGTAGACGAATTTATGCAATCCTAAGGCATATACTTTGTAATTCAGTGGAAAAAAAGTGAATTTGTATGATATATGTGGTAAATAATCAAGTGAAAAATGTAATGTGTGCTGTGCAGGCGCCAGGCAGAGTACTTGCAAGTTATAATCATATACTTAGTTTTCACTTATAGTGTTGCTTTATAGGTTATGCTATGTGATAAGTGCATATTTTTGCATATTTTTATTACCTATTTATTGCTTGAACTCGTATTTTAATAATTTATTTTGTTGCATTTCAGGAAATTCGTGAATAAATAAAGAAATGGCAAAATACAGAAATAAAGTGCAAGGAAGAGAAAAAGAGGAAGAAAAAGGACCAAAAAGAAAAAAAGGAAAAAGAATTAGGAGTTTGGTGGAAAGGGAATCTTGGAGGACACATGGAAGGTGGAGATCATCCCAACACACTTAAAAAGTGTATGGCCAAGATCAAGTCTACCAAAGCTTAATGGGGAAGGAATCTTTTAATGACTAGGATTACACCACCACACACACCAAATGTAGGATCAAGATTAACCCACACCCCCCTAAACCCTATTTCCCATCCTATAAATACCCCTCATTTCCCTTGTATTTCTCAACTTAGATTAGGAGTAGAGTAGAGTAGAGTAGATTTTAGGGTAGTTTTATTTTCTTGTTCTTTAGTTTCAAATTTTGTAAACACTCCCTTTTATTTTAATGCAATTTTATTTCCTTTAAATTCTTGTCTTGCACTTTCCTTTATTGTTGCCTTGTTTCGTTACTTTCGTAAATCCGTTTAGTGGATAAAGTAGCGAAATGCTAACCACTAAGGGTTGAGAGTAACGAAACTTTGGTTTTAATTTCATGTTCGTACTTTAATTCGTAGTTAAGCCTCTTTAAATCTCAATTTTATTGTGGGCCTTTTAATTTCAAACATCGTTTTAGTATAATTTTAATTTCGTAGTTAAAATCCTTATTTTCGTATTTAACTAAAAAAAAAAAAATTATTACTATTAATTTATTTTCTGTACTTATTTTTCTGTCTCGTTTTAATCGATTTTATTCGAAGCTTTATTGTGAAATCCCCTGTTTCTGTGCTCTGTTTTAATTTACACCTGTTTATTCTGTGTTCTCGTTTTATTCCCCTAAAATAACAAAACCCATCTCTGTTTTTCAGCACCAAACCAAAACCAGATTTTCAATTGCATAACGAGACCAATCGAGAGCTTCACGAATCTTTTAAAGATTTGACCTCGGAAGAAGTGTTTGGAGAGATGAATAATATTCGTTCCAAATTTGAAACCCAACATAAGAATATTTCTTGTGATCCTAATTCTGTTGGTAAAACATTTTTCGAAGAGCCACCCCCACCCGTTTCCATTTCTTCATTTTCCACTCGTGCTCCATCTTTCATCGAAACTCATAATTTTCATGACCAGCATCTTATCATAATTAATTTGCTTAAACAACAAAAAGAAGCATCTTCATGGTCTATGGATAAAGTTAGGAATATGAGTTTTATTCTTGCGCCTAATCGGCTCGTTCGAGTGGTCTATGCTATTTTTGTGGGTGAGTTTCTGAAATATGTTGGTTGTATAACAACAATAGTTTTTCCAAGAGCAGGTATTGGTTAGTAAATATTTGTTTTGTCCCTCCCATAGTAGAATGTAGGTATGGGGGAGGATTTGCGTGCGTGTGTGTGTTATTTTTCTTTCGTAGTTTTTAGAAATTTTCAGTCTCCGTCATCCCTTATCAGGTATTTCCTCAACTTTATCCTTTCTCTTTTACTCATCTCTCTCGCATTTGTATACATTGAGGACAATGCATGATCTAGGTATGGGGGGGTTTTAGTGTAAATATAAAAATCAGAAAATCCAAAAAAAAATTAAAAAATGAAAAAATCAAAAAGAGTTTTTTATTCTAGTCTTGTTAATTGATTACTAGTTGCTTGATGCACCCTTGCATGCTTTGATAATCTTATGACCCATTAGCTTTTGTTTGAGAAGTGATTTGCTAAAGTTCTTTTTCACACACTTACACTAGCAAGGTGAAGCTAGTAGGCTTAATTGAATTGTGCATGATATTAGAAGGACATGATTAGGTGTAAGATGATTTGGTCTTTATGCTTTGAGTACAAGTAGGTGCATTGAGGAGACCATTTCTTGAGATTAATTATGTTTTACTACACCAAGTGAGTTTTGAGCCTATATGCACATCTTTTGCATTTATATTCTTTTGCTTGAGTGTCCACTTGTCATTTGCATTGCTAGCCCTTGTTTGAGTTCTATCTTGAAATGCATGACATTGATTGATGATAAAATGATAAAGGCACTTAGGAATAACCTATATTTCCAAAAATATCCACACCATGCTTATGTGATCAATTAGTTAACCCTTTGAGCTTAATCATATTCTTTCGGTGACACACCACATTACTCGCCTAAGACCTTTTTCTTGTATAGCCTTACGTATTCTTGATCCCAATTTGTCAAAGGCTAGTAGGAACTTGGTGGAGCAATAAGGTGTGTGAAAAAGGGTTTACTTTTGTTCATAACTTTTGAGAAAATATTTGTTGTTACCTTGCTAGTCGAATTTCAACTTAAATCTAAAGGAGGATTATTGTTACATTTATCTTAGCTCTCATAAAAATAAAGAAAAAAAATAGAAAAAAATGAAAAAAAAAAGAGAAAAAGAAAAAAAAAAGAAAAAATATACATATGAGAGCATACTTATGTTTTTTGTAATCCTCCTTCATTACGACTATTCAAGGCTTTTTGTTGAAAATTGCAAATAAATTATGGGTTGGGAAAGAAGTTTGGTGTTGTGCATGATATTCATGGTGACTACTAGCTTTTGACACTTCACCTTATTTTGGCCTTTCTTGACATACCTTGTCCCTAGCCCCATTACAACCCTAATAAAGACATTTTGATTGTCATTATTAATGTATGTTGTGATTTAAGTTGGGATGCTACCAAGTGTCAAGCGTGCATTTGATTTAGTTGGAATTGAGTGATACACTTACCCTTGTTTTTGAGTGAATATTCATTTCTGAGTGAAAGGTGAGGTATTGCTTATCTGTTTTTTGCATAAGAGATCTCAAGTTTTGACTCTGAGGTATGCTCTTGTAGTCTTAGCATGGTTACCAATAATTTTTGCATTTGACATGAACTTGTGATCACTCTTGCATTTTCTTTAAGTAGACTATGTGAATCCTTGCACTTTCCACACCAAGACTTTGCAAACTCATTTTGATGCTTAAGTTGATGTGTCATGAGAGGACATGTATGTGTGGTGTGCATTGCCATGTGATCTTTTATACAAACTAGATAGAATTTTGTGGGTACATTCACTATAGGCCCTCACGAGACCTTACTCGTCCACTAGGGCTGCCTAGGGGTTTAAAGGGCTTGTTGCATATGCCAAATGCAACCGTCACACCTACGAAAAGGAGTATAGGACTTTGCATCTAGATTTTATTTTTCTTTTTGTTTTACTCGAGGACGAGCAAAAGATAGGTATGGGGGCATTTGATAAGTGCATATTTTTGCATATTTTTATTACCTATTTATTGCTTGAACTCGTATTTTAATAATTTATTTTGTTGCATTTCAGGAAATTCGTGAATAAATAAAGAAATGGCAAAATACAGAAATAAAGTGCAAGGAAGAGAAAAAGAGGAAGAAAAAGGACCAAAAAGAAAAAAAGGAAAAAGAATTAGGAGTTTGGTGGAAAGGGAATCTTGGAGGACACATGGAAGGTGGAGATCATCCCAACACACTTAAAAAGTGTATGGCCAAGATCAAGTCTACCAAAGCTTAATGGGGAAGGAATCTTTTAATGACTAGGATTACACCACCACACACACCAAATGTAGGGTCAAGATTAACCCACACCCCCCTAAACCCTATTTCCCATCCTATAAATACCCCTCATTTCCCTTGTATTTCTCAACTTAGATTAGGAGTAGAGTAGAGTAGAGTAGATTTTAGGGTAGTTTTATTTTCTTGTTCTTTAGTTTCAAATTTTGTAAACACTCCCTTTTATTTTAATGCAATTTTATTTCCTTTAAATTCTTGTCTTGCACTTTCCTTTATTGTTGCCTTGTTTCGTTAGTTTCGTAAATCCGTTTAGTGGACAAAGTAGCGAAATGCTAACCACTAAGGGGTTGAGAGTAACGAAACTTTAATTTCGTGTTCGTAGTTTAATTTAGTTTTTAATTCGTAGATTGCCCCTTTAAAAATCAATTTTATTGTGGGCCTTTTATTTCCAAGCATCGTTTTAGTATAACTTTAATTTCGTAGCATATCTTTATTTTCGTATTAAAAAAAAAAATTGTTTTATATAATTTCAGCACTTATTTTCTGCACTTATTTTCTATCTCGTTTTTATTTGCTTTATTCGAAGTAAAACCCAGTTCCTCTGTTTTCTACGCACTCTCTCGTCCTTCTCTCCTCTAGTTCTTCGATTTCTCCAGCCTCCACTCCTCTATTCTCGTAAATCGAATCACAATCACACCCTTTTATTTCTTCTTGCTTAATTTCTTGTTTTCTATTCCTTAATTGCTTCTCTCCTTCGAACAATCACACAATACCCAGTTTCATTCGTAGCCTAGTCGTTGTTTTGCTGTCCGAGTTTCCTGATTTCGCTGTTAATCGAGTCTTTGATTGTTTGCTGTTGCTTTTGTGCTGAGTCGAATTCTGAGTTGAGAAGTGTTAAACGAACCAGTATTGTAGCCGAGTCGCTGTTTGTTTGTCTGTGGTTTTAGTTTGTTGATTGCCGAGTTTCCGCTGAGTCGTTAAGTCGGATTTTACTGCTGTCCTGAGTCCTGGTTCTTGCGAGTTACGAATCGAGTGTTGCTGCGGGTTTTATGTTTCCAAGTTGTAGTGTAATTGTAGTTAAGATTCCTGTTCGAGTTTGTAGTGTAATTGTTTTCCGAGTTCTGTGTGTTTGAATGGCAGTGTAGTCAAAATGGTAGTCTCGAATTTTTCCAGATTTATTACTGTCGAATTTTGGTTCACTGAATTGATTGGGTGATTGTTTCACTGGTCGTTAAATATTGTATTCGTGTTTTTGGCTAGTTAGATTTTTCAAACACAACATGTCGATTTTTTCTTAAAAATTTCTGTGAATAAATTTGGGTTTTAATTCGAAAAGTGGAAATTCAAAATTAAGTTTTTTGTTAGTTTAAAATAGACTAATTTTTCTTTTAAAAATAGTTTAAAATTTCTTTTAGTTTTTTAAATAGTAAAATTCAAAATCCTCAAAAATCAAATTGTCTAGTTCGATTAAATTAGAAATTAAGGATTGCGAAAATATTAGTCTCTGTGGATCGATATCTAAAATACTAAAACGATGATCGTGCGCTTGCGATATTTTAATTGTCATTTATTTTAGCACATCACTATGAAGCATTGAATTGTTGCAAGTCATCGGGTGAGGCACAAGTGTAAAATTTTGATCATCTCTGACTTGCACCAAGCTCTTGCTTACTTGTTATTGCTCGGCAATGATCATTTAAGTTGCAATATGCTCCAAATTTGTGATGATGTTGAATCCATGTACGTGGTTTTTATAAATTTATCTAGTTTTTTTGTTTTAAAGTGTTTTTGTACAGGCCAGCTAAGTATTTCTGACCAAGTCCGAATAGGTCTTCAAGGTTTGCTTGAAGCAGTGGCGAACTAATGACTTTGGTCCTAAAGCCGTTCATCCATGAATCTGTCTACCTGGCGCTGCAGGAAAGCATTTATAGAGGCACTTCTGCATTTTTCGTTGCATGTCTATTTTCTCAAAAATAATGTGACAGCTGCAAATGAGATGCATAGGTGTTGAAGCACGTCCAGACTTGGTTCAGGGAGCCTCAGAGGATACTGGCGGTGATGGTAATTTCAGTAAACAAATCGACAGAAAGGAGGAGTTTGATAATCCTCCCAAGTGAGATTTCCACATTCAACTAATCATGATACTTATGATTTGCGGGTTGAAAATGCTGATAATTCCGAAAGTCTGCTAGATGGAAATCAGCCATCCCTGATTCCTGAGAACACAGTTTTGGTAAAAGACAGCAACCCTAAAGCCAGTTATTTTAATGATTTGCGGGTTCTTGAAATGTTTTCAATCTGCTAGTAATTCTTGTACATTAATAGGGAATGTAATTCGAAAATCAGACAATTCATTCAGATGTAAATTTCTTCATTGTGCTTGCAAAAAAACCCACTCAAAAGACTGAATCACCGTGAATATCACATGATTTTGAGATTTTTCTAAGGTTCTGATCCAAGAAAATAGCAGATGTAGTTCATAATGAGATAATGTATTAATGTTCTTGTGTGTGCTTGTGTCTGCATAAATCTACAGTGTGTTTTAGGAATCTGCTGCTACATATAGTTAAAACAACATTAGATCACTAAACTAATAAATCACTCTCCAATAATGTTTTAGAGTGCACATTCATCTAACAAAGTTGTAACAAAGGTTAAAGTGATAAGGTAGATTTGCAACCACTTTTCTCCTTTTAGGTGCTTACATTTGACCTTTGCCATATAAAAAAGTGTGTGACCCCTAAAAGAAAGTGTCTGGGTGTGTGGGGGTTCAGGTCTTCAAGAGATATATAAAAAAGTTCCTTCTAAATTACATGTAAAGAGAAGTTGAGCCACACAATTTCAAATTTGAAAGGCAAATTACACTTCATTCCTAGAGGGAATCAAAAAGAGTTTCTGCTTCCAATTTGGCTGAAATCAATTATGAATCTGAGTTGTTTATCACCATGTAACATTTTAACATTAATAGCATGGTACAAAACATTATTTTTAACAGGATAAACTTAATTAATAAATTACAAGATAGATGATGCATGCAAGCATGGAACTATAGGTATTAAAATATGGGTGAGTGCCATTTTTATTGTGCAACACAATTTCCCTATTTTCTTCATGAAGGCCAACACTAAAACATGCTTGGTGTTTTCTGCATGCACTTTCACTTTATGTATTATTGGTTTTGCTTTTGTCATTTTATTACTAATGCTTCTCCTGTTAAAACTACTTTACAATCATTAAGGGGCATTGATTTAATATTGGTTTGCATACAGCTCGAAGAACTTGTGAGCTGTTAGTGGCGCTTATGCAGGTCTATAATATTACAAATCTGAATTTCAGAAAGTGACAGTTTTTGCATTCTTGAATTATGTAGCTGCCCTTTTATTTGTCAAGTTCTGAATTGACATGAACCTAGAAAGAATTGACTTAAAGTCTGAACATTGATTCTTGGATCTTGAAAATTATAAATTTTGAATCCGAAATATATTTGTGTTAAAACTTAATGTAACCGTTGATCCACCGATAATCCCTCTTCTTTCGGTAATAAAATATCGAGAATTCGAACATAAGCTACCTCAAGCAAGCTCATCTCAGCTTTCTGATTCTATCTGCACTCTGCAAAAATGTGATAATGAAGTTTGTAACTCTCCAGTAGGCAGTAGATAAGTAACTTCGACAAGCATAATAGTTATCTATTAAAAATAATTTTAGAATTTAGCTTAGCCAACAGACCCTAAAGAGCAAGTTATAATAGTAAAAAATGATAAGCAGATAGTCATGAAAATTATTTTTCCAGATTATGGCACATCACACATGGTGGTGGTATTCATTCTGGTAGATGGTAAGAAGTTAATATTTGGGCTACAATTATCCATAATAAATTAGTAATATAAGCTTATGTTTAAATAAATAAGTAACCTTCTGTATCTAATAAAAAAAATAAAATAATTAACTTTATATGTACCCTGGAACATTCTATTTAGAAATCAAGACCAAGACAGTAATCAAAGTCATTCCAAGTCCTGGAGAGGGTGGACTTCAGACTAAACAAAAATTTCTATTTCACATTTCACAGTTTCTTCATATCTCCCCTCACTCTTCTATGTTCAATCTCCATGAAAAACCTTCACAGTGTTTATAAAAAACCAACTTAGTTTTGTCTCACTGCTTTTATCATCATTCCATAATCTATAATATGAATATCAAAACCGTTTCATGCAACAATTTTCTCTGCATCAGTTTCATTCTTTTTCTCACACTTTCTTCTCTTACAAAACACATAGATGGTAATGCAGAAGTTAGAGCACTAATGGAGTTAAAATCATGGCTTGACCCCGATAACGAGTACTTGCAATCTTGGACTAGTGAAGGCGATCCATGTAGCAGTGACTCATTTGAAGGTGTGGCTTGTAATTTGCACCTTAAAGTTGCTAACATTTCACTGCAGGGGAAAGGTCTCACAGGAAGCATTTCACCGGCTGTGGCCGGACTGAAGTGCTTGTCTGGTCTCTACTTGCATTACAACTCCTTGTCTGGAGTAATACCTGTTGAAATTTCTAATCTCACTGAGTTGACTGATCTTTATCTCAATGTCAACAATCTCTCTGGAGTTATACCTCCTCAGATTGGCAACATGGCTAGCCTCCAAGGTTAGTAGTACTTCTATTTATGTGATTTCTTTTGGTTCTGGGGAATGTATTTTTAGTTTTCTCAGAAACAAGTTGTAAAAATGCACTTATGTTTAGCAATATGAGTTGTTTATGGGAATGACATTTATATCATTCTAAAATAAGTTCTAATAGTTCATGATTCCATTATTTTGGAACTTTATAGTTCATGATTCCATTATTTTGGAACTTTATAGTTCATGATTCCATTATTTTGGAACTTTATGTTTTTCTAAAAGATTCACAGTAATATGTAGACAAAGAAAGGTTTATATCTTAATTAAGTCTCATTTCCAGCCTAAATACTCCTCGAAGTAAGGGCAAGTTCTGTGTACATCTTACTCTTACTGCCGAGTGGGATATACCGGGTATATTTGGTTTCTTTCATGATTTTTTCACTGCATAACTATTAAGGTGGCCTTTCAAAAAAAAAAAAACTATTAAGGTGGACACAACCATATGGAACAAGGACTAAAATTTATTATCTGCTTAAATGTAAATTTCTGAATATAGAATCTGACAGAAGGATAAAATTTCTTGTTTCATCAGTTTTGGAGCTATGCTGTAATCATTTGAGTGGAAGCATACCAGAGGAAGTAGGGTATTTGCAGAAGCTAAATGTTCTTACATTGCAATACAATAGATTGACTGGACAAATTCCTTCCAGCATAGGAAACATGGCAATGCTAAAAAGGCTGGATTTAAGCTTCAATCATCTATCCGGTAAAATCCCAGGTCAATTAGCCAATGCTCCCCTGTTAGAAGTTTTAGAAGTTCAAAACAATAAACTTTCTGGACTCATCCCTCTCGGTAAGTTAAGTATTAGTCATTGCACCATAATTTTATATTGGCCAAGTTTAATTTTATATTTTCCTTTCTGTCATCAAGGATTGAAGAAAGTTAAGGGAGGACTTCATTTTGGGAATAATTCTGGTTTGTGTGGTGTTGGTTATCCTTCATTGAGAGCTTGCAATTCTTGGGATGATCAGAATATCAACCAGATTGAACCTTTTTCACCTGCAGAAAATGGTACTGATACTAGTCATGTCCCCTTAAATGCCAAGGTTCATGCAGATTGCAATCAGACTGGTTGTCCACGTTCCTCAAAGCTTCGTCGAATTGCAATATTTGGTGGAATAATTACAATCATCATTACTGTAGTGGCTGTTGGTCTATTGATCTTTAGACATCGTAGGAAAAAACAGAAAATTATAATTACTTCTCACAGCATTTCTGATGATAGGCTTAGTGCTAGTGATGCTAAGGATTTCTATTCAAGAAGTGCATCGCCGCTTGTAACACTAGAGTATAGTAATAAGTGGGATCCAATGGTTTGTTATCAGATTGGTAGCGATGACTCTGATAACTTTCTGCAGAGGTTCAAGTTCAATTTAGAGGAGATTGAGTCAGCTACGCAGTATTTTTCCGAGGTGAATTTGTTGGGGAAGAGCAAATTCTCTTCTGTTTATAAAGGCATTCTGAAAGATGGATCATTTGTAGCTATCAAGAGCATTAATATAATTAGCTGCAAGTCAGAGGAAGATGAATTCATGAATGGCTTGCGTTTGCTGACATCACTGAGACATGAAAATCTTGCTAGGCTGAGAGGTTTTTGTTGCTCCATGGGCAGGGGAGAATGTTTTCTAATATATGATTTTGCATCTAATGGGAGCCTGTCGCAATATCTCGACATTGTGGATGGAAGCAGCAACAACATTCTTGATTGGAAAACACGGATTTCGATCATCAATGGCATCGCCAAAGGTTAGTACCATAACATCTTCTTTTTACTTACAAAAAGAAAACAACTACTTTTTTACCTTTGTTCTGAGTAATAAATTTCTTGAGATGTATATATCATAACGAATGAATGAAAACTTGACAAGTTTAATGTAATGCATTCGATCAGGTATTGGATATCTACACAGAAGCGAGACAAATAGACCTGCTATTGTTCACCAAAACCTATCTGTTGAGAAAGTACTCATTGAACAGGAATTCAAGCCAATAATTATGGACTCGGGTCTTGTAAAGCTTCTTGCTGATGACATTGTCTTCTCTGCTCTCAAGGTCAGTGCTGCATTGGGATACATGGCCCCTGAGTACATTACCACTGGTCGTTTTACGGAGAAGAGCGATGTTTATGCATTTGGAGTGATCATGCTCCAGGTCCTCTCTGGCAAAACAATTCTCAGTGCTTCAGTGCGCCAGGAAGTTGAAGCAGGCAGATACGAAGAATTCATCGATTTAAATCTAAACGGCAATCTCTCCAAATTGGAGGCGGCTAAATTGTCGAATATAGCAGCAGCTTGCATACATGAAAATCCAGAATGCAGACCAACAATGAAGGCAGTGATTAGAGATCTAAACAACCTAAGATTCTAACTTCATGAAGTGCTGTGTCTGCAAAAGCTGCAGTAGGTCTATAATAAGCTGAGACTAAATTGTTTATTCAAGAGTGTACAGGCAAAAAGAGAGGAAAATTTTGTGGCAAATGAACCCCTTCCATATCATCTTGTTATATGATAGTATAATTTTTAAGAAACAAAGAGCATATATCAATATTAGAATAAAAAAGCATCCCTGTAAAAAAGTAACACTAGTAACTTATCTGAATACCATGATGTACATTTATTTGTGTCATGGTCCTGTTATATATGTAGGGTGAGTCTTTCCCTCACAGCCATCATGTTTTGTGTTATATCCCCATCGGGAGTCCACTAGATTACGTACTAAGTTGGACTCTGATACCATTATATGGTGCTACTGGATCTCTGTTCTACAGAGTAACATCTGCAAGCACAATCAAGGCAACATCAATCTGGTCAAACGTAAGTAGTGCAGTGAGCAAGGAGGGGACAAACAATGCATTCAGCAAAATCAACACAGTCCTCTTACGAAACAAAGATGACTAGAAGGCTTAGTATTTCCATTTTCAATGCAGGCCAAGAAACAGTTAAAGTATTAGAACTCTCTAAGAGACTGCTCTCAACCTTTCAGCCAATGAGGACAATTTTGAGATGGTGAAAACAAGTGTTTGTAGTGCATTCCTTTTTGTTCATTCCAAAGGGTTTTTTGGTGAATTCTGCGACTGATACTGGATCACCGTGAATTAATCATGGCGGTCATTTTCTTACATTTAGGTTCATTGTGTAAAATAATTTGAAAAAGATGCAAAACAGAGTCAACTTACTAAGAAGTATAGAATGTAAATGTGTAATGCAGGAATGAAAATTGTTATATGACTAGGAGCCCTAATATATAGGGGAGATAATTTACAGGAGACAAGCTAGTAAATACTACTGCTCAACCACATACTACTCAACCACTAGCTGCATAATAATTCCGGTACTTACTACTTAGACTAAATACATGACAGCTAGTTTTACAGTTACAAGATCACAGCTGGCCTGGTTTACATTTACAAGGTCAATACATAGATCAAGATAGCATTATGTCTTATTACGCCCTCTCAAGAACGGCATCGTGTCAATGATGGCGATCTTGGAAAACTGAGATTTGAATAAAGTTTTGGGTAGAGGCTTAGTTCAGCTACCTGATCAGATGAGGGAACATGACACACTTCCACCATCTTTCGTTCAACTTGCTCACGAACGAAATGAAAATCAATTGCAATGTGTTTCATACGACTATGAAAAACAGGATTTTGACAAAGATAGGTAGCTCCAACATTATTGCAAAAAATTTGTGGTTTATCAGGCAGGCAGATCTGAAGTTCCTGAAGCAAATTAGTTATCCAATTGCACTCAGCCAAAGCAGTAGCAACAGCGCGATACTCGGCCTCTGTGGATGAGTGAGCAACAGTTTTTTGTTTCTTTGATGACCAACTAATAGGATTAGTTCCATAATAAACAATGTAACCTGTAATAGATGTTCGGTCAGCAAGATTTCCAGCCCAGTCTAAATCCGAGTACACTCGAAGGGATGGACCAGAGCGACGACTAATGTAAAGACCATGCGTGCTGGTAGCTTTAAGATAACGCAGCAAACGCTTCACTGCCTGCCAATGAGCACGCTGAGGATGATGCATAAATTGTGACAACTTGTTGACCGCGAAGGACAAGTCAGGCCTAGTAAATGAAAGATACTGAAGTTTGCCAAAATATTTCCTATACTCGGTTATATCAAGAGGTGGCTCATCCTGGATAACTGAAAGTTGAGAGGTAGAACACATTGGAGTAGCGACACCATTACTCTACTGCATATTTGTATCATGCAATAAATCGGAATCATATTTACTTTGAGAGAGAACAATCCCATCCGGATGCGGTAAAACCTCGACCCCAAGAAAAAAATTAAGCTGACCCAGATCTTTGAAAGAGAATCGAGAAGCAAGAGCCTGAATTATTTTTTGAACAATAGATGGAGTGCAGCCAGTGACAAGAATATCATCCACGTACACCAATACATAAGCTAGAACCGTGTCAGAGTGCAGTATAAACAAAGAGGGATCAGATAGAGACTTCTTGAAACCAATCTGCAACAAAAAAATATTTAATTCATTGTACCAAGTCCGTGATGCTTGCCGAAGCCCGTAAATAGCTTTAATTAATTTGCAAATATATGTTGGGTGCTTTGGATCAGTAAATCCAGGTGGTTGTTTCATATAAACTTCTTCCTCAAGATGACCCTGTAGGAAAGCATTGTTTACATCGAGTTGATGAACATGCCAATTCTTTTGCACAGCAATAGTTAACACAAGTCGTACTGTGGTAGGGTTGATTACAGGACTAAAAGTCGAATGATAATCCAAGCCAGGTCGTTGAGTAAAACCTTTAGCCACGAGACGCGCTTTATATCTTTCAACTGAGCCATCTGATTTATACTTAATTCTAAACACCCATTTGCAATCAACAACATTATGGGAGCTATTTGGCGGGACTAAAGTCCATGTAGGATATTATGAACAAGGGCATCATATTCTGTCTGCATAGCATCACGCCAGTGAGGAATATGTTGAGCTTGTTTGTATGTTCTCGGGATAATATAGGAATTAGTAGAAGTAGCACAAAACCCATAAAATTGATTGGGTTTTTGAATGTTATTCTGACTCCTTGTGACCATTCTTGTTGATTGAGGAACAACAATAGCTTCTTCTGACAGTGTTGTGGTCTGTCTTGGACTTACTGATGATGAAGATGGTTGATTCAAACTTGGATTTGAACTTGGAAAGTCACCTGGTATTGCAACCGAAGTCCTGGGAGAAGACGGAGCTGGACTGTGTTGGTACTGTACAGGAAGTGGTGTTGGGACTTGGGAGTATGGGTGGAATAGATGATGAAGAGTCTGGGACAAGAGAAACTGAATTAGGGAATTCAGTTGGGGTCAAAGAAACCCAATCTATGTTATGTAATGTGGATGCAAAATCTTTGAACATGGTGTTAAATGGAAAGATAGTTTCTAGGAAGGTGACATCTCTAGATAAATATAGTTTGGCTGCGTGAGGGTCATAACATTAATATGAATGATGTTGGGTGGAGAAACCTAGGTAAATGCAGGGAGTAGAGCGAGGATGCAGTTTAGAGGTGGCATATGGTTTTAACCACGGATAACATAAGCATCCAAAGACTCGCAAAGAAACATAATTAGGATCCTGATCAAATAAAGAAAGATATGGTGACTTATTGTCAGACGTTTGTGTTGGGTGTCTGTTGATGAGGTAAGTAGCATAATGGCATGCAAATGACCAAAATACAGATGGTAGATTGGCTTGATGTAACAGTGTGCAGGCAGTTTCTACTATATGGCGATGTTTGCGCTCCGCAAAAGCTACTCTTTGAGGTGTATATGGAGGAGATTTTAAGTGTTCTACGCCTTGAGAAGTAAGGTAAGATTTCAAACCTTCAAATTCACCTCCACCATCAATATACAATGACAAAATTTTATTCTGAAAGTGACGCTCAACTAGTGTTTGAAATTGTGGAAAAATGGTAGAGAGCTCACTTTTATTTTTAAGTGTGTAGAGCCAAAAGTATCTTGTATGATGATCAACAAAAATCACATAATACATTTTTTTATCTATGGAAAGGACAGGGGAAGGACCCCATAAATCACTATAAACAATCTGCAAAGGGCGAGTAGTCTTAAATGATGTGGTAGCAAAAGGCAATCTATGAGTTTTATTGCAGGAACAAGAATTACAAAATTCAAATTTTTCTGAATGACAATAAGGTAGAGAATAATTATTCAATAACAGCAGAAGAGATTTAAGATTCAAATGTCCGAGTCGATGATGCCACAAATGAATAGAAGGTTGTTTTGTAGTCAAATGAACAATAGGTTTGGTGATGGAAGTCGAAGATGGCCACTCGTAAAGTCCAGAATTACTCCGGCCGCATACCAGAGGTGTTCCCGTAGTCAAATCCTTAACACAAAATTTAGAAGGAAAGAATTCAATATATGCACTATTATCTTGACAAAACTTTGATACTGAGATGAGATTTCGTTTGATAGCAGGAGCACAAAGAGCATTAGATAATTTAAAATTGCAATCAGAAGTGTATAAGTGTGTAGTGCCAGTGTTAGAGATAGGAATTGTTTTACCATTTCCCATGGAGATGACATCTGGCCCATTGTATCCATTCACTTCAGATAGATTTTGTGCATCTGATGTGATGTGATGTGAAGCTCCTGAGTCGACAATCCATGGAGCTGTACTGCTTGCAAAGTGAGCTTTAGCTTAATTATGATTATGGGAACTTGAACGACACACCTTTGCTATATGCCCGGGTTTGTCATACAATTGGCACCGAGTTCGATTGTTAAGGTGATTTGCATCATTTGGTAAAGGAGCACGCCAAGAATGCGTAAAGCTCTTTGAAGAGGGCATGTTTCGCCACTGTCCAGAAGTGTTGTTGCGACGACCAGATTGGAATGATCTATTTGGAGGACTTGTTGTTTGGTGGCATTTCATATTTCCACGTTGCGCAACTGCAGCAATAATGACACTAGAAGTATTTCTGAACTCATAAGCCTTGAGGCATATTTCTTGGTCTTGTAACAAGCCGGATAACTCATCATAAGGGATAGGATTTTCACGAATTCTGATAGCAACAGCAATATTCGAATAATCTGGTCCCAATCCACTGAGGATTTTTACAACAAGTTCCGAGTTTGAAACTGGGGATCCAACAATAGAAAGTTCATCAGTAATGGCTCGAATCTCTCGAAGATATTCTGTGATAGATTTTGTGTCTTTGGAGAGTCGACTAAGTTGATCCCTTAGGTTAAGTATTCGAGTGTGTGACTTGTTGGCATAAAAAGTGTGTAATGAGTCCCAGCAACTTTGGAAGAAGTGGCAGTGGCAACCACTAAGGCCAAGGTGGGATCAACTGATGCAAGTATTGCATTTTGGATTAGTTTATCCTGTCGAAACCAGATCTTGTATGCTGGATTTGAAATTTGCTTATCATTTTCGGTAATAGTGGGTGATGGAGAAGTGACAGAGCCGTCGAGATAGCCAAATAGATCATGACCATGGAGTAAAAGCTTGAATTGAGCTTTCCATGTGGTAAAATTGTTGTTGCCAGATAGTTTAATTGGCAATTGGGAGGCTGGGTTGAACTGAATTAGTTGTGCAGTAGCATTGGTTGAGGTTCCATCGGAATTAACAATAGCGGATGAGTTTGCCATCTAGGATCGTTGATGCTTGGTTAAAGCTTGTGAAAGCTCTGATACCATAAGAAGTATAGAATGTAAATGTGTCATGCAGGAATGAAAATTGTTATATGAGTAGGAGCCCCAATATATAGGGGAGATAATTTACAGGAGACAAGCTAGCAAATACTATTGCTCAACTACATACTACTCAACCACTAGTTGCATAATAATTCTGGTACTTACTACTTAGACTAAATACATGACAGCCAGTTTTACAGTTACAAGATCACAGATGGGTTTACATTTACAAGATCAATACATAGATCAAGATAGCATTATGTCTTATTACTTACAACTTCATATAATAATCGTAACTCATTACCATTCAATCATAAGTACATCCAAACTAACTAGTAAATTTCGAAGTCAGAAATCATTACCCAAGGGAATTTATGTGAAAATTAACTTCAATACCAAAACCAAACAAAATAGTTTTGGATCAAACTATTAATTGTTCTGATCCCTGACATTACCAATTCGATTCTTCTTCGATATCCTACAAACATCTCCTTTTTTTCAACATCACTATAAACAATGATAATAAAACAAAGATATAGAGCAAAAGCAAAATTTCTGTTAGAATATAATATAAAGATCCAGTTGGATCTTCTTTCAACACCTTAATGTTTTAGATGGACTGGTTACTTAACATGAGGCACGCAAAAGTCTCATGTTCGACTCTCTACGACCCCTAAAATTCTCATAATTATTATGGACACGAAAGGCAAATTAATGTCATCCCAAAGATGGGCGTCCGTGATCCACTCTCAGAGCCAAAAATGAGCTTCCGAATGAGGGGAGTGTTAGAATATAACATAAAGTTCTCGTTGGCATTTTTGTAACTTAGCAATATCAACATTTGATGTTGTTGTTTTTCTAATCTCCTTCTTTTCTCGGTTTGTCTAGCTAATTAACTCACCTCTACAATCTCCAGATTTCCTCCATAGTACTCCCTCCGTCCCGGTTTGTATGAACCACTTTGACCTTCACGGAGATTAAGAAATTGTAGTAGAAAAAGTGTAAAATTAGTTGAAAAGTGAGTAAAGTGGTGGGACCCATCATTATTTAATAATAGATTTGAGATAGTGGAGGAAAATAGTGGATGTAATAGTGTTTATTTAATAAAAAAGTGTAGAAGTAATGGGTGTAATAGTGAAAAGTAGTGTTAAAAAATAGTAAGTATCTTATGTTATTCTTTTTGGGACGTCTTAAAAAGGAAAAAGGTTCACATAAAATGGGACAAAGGACAAAGTGAGTAGTTTACATCTCTGGCCCGCTTATAACGCTTAGGAGGCAGACAATTAGATGATGGAGTAACACGTTTTAATCTATTCATCAAAACAAAAAATCGATGAAAATAAACTTACCAAAAGGACTGCCTGGTACATGTCTTTGAGCTGAAAATTTTATGAAATGAAGCCTAACCAATAAGCATATAGTGTGAGTCATAGAATTAGTAACACATGTATGAAACATTTACAAGTATGAAACAGAGCCTAACTGGTAGGTGCCTAGTACACAATACATTATATTAGACAGACATAGAAGCCATATTTGGTGTCCTAACTGTTGGTTAAAGTTAATTAACAGATGACATTGCTGCCAAATTGTTGTATAAATACTTCCTTGCTCTATCTGCAACATATATCCTCAATATTTCCAAACAAATATATAGTAAGAAAGAATGGCAAGGATTTCGCACTTGGCGGTAGCATTGCTGGTGGTGGCTTATATGATGGTGGAGCCGGGGAAAGCGCTGACATGTAGTGAACTCGAGATTTATAAGACAGGAACAGAGTGCAATCCTTTCACCAGAGGTGATCAGGCAGAGCCATCTGGAGAGTGCTGCAATGCCTTTAGAGCATTACGTGCACGGGTCAAGACTAGAGAGGAAAGAAGGCAATACTGTTTTTGCGTCCATGAATTAACTTCTCAAAATAGATTTACCCGTGGTTCTCCTCCTTATCCTGCTTCCAGTTTCCCGAGAATTGATTCTCTCCCAGAAAAATGTGGAGTTCCGTATCTTTTCTCTGTTGATCCTAAATTCGACTGCAATACGTAAGCTTTTCTCTGTTTTCTTGCGAGTTTCAATAGCTTTCCATCTCCAAGCATAGTTACATTAATAAATTTGATGTGTATCCAGAACTTTCTGATCCCTTCTTGAACAATTTATGCAGCTTAAACTGATGCTGATTCCTTGCGTGGGAAAGCAGTCGGAGGACCAACATTGATGATATAGCTATAAATCATTAATTTATGCATGGTTCATCATAAATAGAAAAATGATTAGACCAAGTCCAACTGTTCCCTAAATGATTTATAATAAAATGTACTCCAACAACTATCCTTGTATATGTATCCGGATGGATTTTATGTGTGGAGTTCAAATTAAATAAACTAACTTTATAACCCGTGCAATGCAAGCACCACTCATTTTCTAATATTTATAATTATATAATTTTTTTAACATTTATATGTTATTAATTTATAAAAGATTTTACATGTTAAATTTAATATTTGTGCTCTATCTTGAATTCTTAAATAATTTGAACGATTTTACCGCCCACATGAAATTAACAAAATAATTTAAAAAGGATACCATTAAAAAGGTTTGGATTAGAATTGAATTTTAAAAGGAAAATTATAATATGAAAAGGATATAATTAAAAAAGTATACAATTTAATTTTATTTATTTATATTAAAAAAAGATCATATTTAACATTTGGGCTCTATCTCAAATTCTAAAAATTAGATTTGGATTATTTTACAGCCCACATCAAGGTCATAAAATTATTTTTAATTTATTTTTGATAGAACAATTATTATCGAAATGGAAACACTCAAAATCTCAATGGAAAATATAAATACGAATTTTTACATTAATCATATTCAGTGTAGAAGACCTACATTGATAATCCTATTCAATGTTGAAAATCAAATTATGTATTATTTAAATCATTGACATACACTTTTTCATCTTTCAGTATAGATACACTTTTTAGTTGCATGTTAAAAAGTAAAATATTTTTTTTGCTAGATTCAACATTTTTCATCTATTTAATTTATGATCTAACGGTTCTTATTTATTATATCGTATTTTTTTTGGGCACATCCTAAAAGGTTTCATATTAATGGAGTTAACTTGCTAGTTGCTACTCTATATACAAGAAAACTATTCATTATCTCGTCGATGTGTTACTTGGATGGACACCAAAAATACAGAAATATCGTAAATATTACAACATTTCTAAGTTTTATATTCAAATGTGTGGTAAAATTCAGAAAAACATACTTAGGATATAGAGGAACTAGTATGCCTGGAGGCTTTGAACTTTACTTTATAACATTTCACCTTCGATTGAAGTTAATATAGATTACAAATTGTATACATGGTAGAATCAACTTCATTGCTATTGTCGATTGTCAACTGCAAATTAATAGGCACCATGTAAAGCTCAAAAGTCTAATCACTCCATCAGTCTCAGTTCTCAATGTTGATAATTTAGTATAGAGTAAAGTGCACTTTGTGTAATTGTATTTTGGCCTAGACACTACTTGCATTATTGAACTTTAAAATCGAGCATCTGCAATACTAAACAAATAATTTACCTACACGTTATGTACTACCGTCTGCCTGGCTCTAACTCCGTTAAATTAACAGGGATATAACTATCTTTTCACACTAACCATTTCTTTGCGCGGGCTTTTGAGAGAGCTTAAGACGCGGGAATTCCCTAACTCACAAACTATATTTATATATACCTATTTATAAATTAACAGGCCTTTTGGGAGGTCTCCATTAAATATATTTCGATTATTTCTTCCTCACAAACTACTACAATAACTCTGTTTGAAGATAGAGTGGCTAAGAACCCTAACTCACCGATCACTTTCTTCCTCACAGTTATTAATCGCTACATACGTGTCATCTTTCAATGGTTCGTTGATGGAGGGAAAAATGCATTGAATAATTCAACGGGATGTATATATGATACTAATTGGGTGGTGATAGTGGTCCTTGTGGACCTTGTACTGAAATACATTATGATAGAAGTGGCAATTCTATTAGTAATGATGTTGATCTGGTTAGTAAGGATGATTTAATATTGATTGAGATATGGAACCTTGTGGTTATTCAGATATCATTGTAATATTTCGTATAATTTGGATGCTTATTGTTTTTCTCTTCTACTTCGTTGTATTTTTTTGTTTTTAATTGCCAGTTTAATAGGGAATTAGATGGCTAGATCACGTGGATTGACTTAAAGATAATGAAGTAGGTACTTGTTAGAATTTTTCTACAGTTCTGGTGGAGAAAGATGCAACGACAATACTAAGCAAACGAGTGGTTTTTGAGCTGACAATTTTTCTGAAGGTTTAGTTGATATTCAATATGAAATGATGTTGATGTGAATTTACTAAAAATGGTTTAATGAATTATGCGCAGCTTAGAAACCATAAATAGTGAGACAATGTCACGAGAAAATCTTGAACTTATAATTTTATTTTGAACTGAAACTTTTACAGGATATTCTCAGGGGAAAGTAGCAGCTCGGCAGCTCCTGGAATTTTTGGTGTTCTTAAGATGCATTTTTATGGCGTGAGTTTGGCATAGACTATGAGCTGATTTTGTGCTAGTTTGATGTCTTGGATTAGCATGAACTTCTGATGACAAGTATTTGTTGTTTGACATAATTTAACTAATTTGTAGTTACAATAAGATAAGGTGAATTTGTTTTATTTAAAGAACGCGGTTTATTATAAAAGATAAAGGCAGTGAAATGGTTGGTGTGAAAAGACAGCGATACTCCTGTTAATTTAACGGAGTTAGAGCCAGGTAGACGGCAATACACAATGTGTAAGTAAATTGTTTGTTTAGTATTGCAGATGCTCGATTTTAAAGTTTGATAATGCAAGTGGTGTATAGGCCAAAGTACAGGTAGACGAAGTACACTTTACTTGTAAAGCATAATGTAATGTAATATGTAATAGAGGAAATATATAACTCAACTAGGATAAAAGATAAATAATATTAACTCTATACAGGGATCGTGAAAGTTGAAGAACAGGCATCAACAAGGATCAAGTCGCTGAAAGAAGTTCATTAACATGATCAAGCCTCAGTGACAGAATAAGATGTACAGATGATTCAGTTGAAAGGCCAAAAGATTACAGTATTCTTAAAGACATGATACGAAGACCACGAGTGAATGTTAGTCGTCTGTGAACCAGACCAGTTGCACTAGGCGTCAACATCTTCACAAAGGAATCGAAGTATCTAACTCAGAAAAACTGTTAAAAAGGTATGATTGAGAGCAGTGTTGATATCCTCCATTTCAGAAGCTGAATATTTAAGGATGTCAAAAATAAAGAGGAAAATGAATAGTAACCGAAATCACTATTCACATGAATAGTTACCTGAATTACTATTCACCGAAATCACTATTCACACCGGGTGAATAGTACCCGGAGTTACTATTCATGAATAGTACCCAAAAGTACTATTCATAAAGTAAGAAACATGTGGGGCCCACATGTTTGATTTTGGAAACTTTGAAAAATCAAAGTTCGGCAGATCTTTGAAAATCAAATTCAGAAGGTTTGAAAAATGAGGATTAGCAGAGAAAACAGACATCATTCCTTACGTAATTTAGTGGGTTACTATGCAGCATAGTGACTTTCTAAAATCTATAAATAGGCCTGTTGTATTTCATTTCAAAACACACCTCAACACACAACTCTCTCTTCTCTCTCTTATATCATCTCTGTGTAAGCTGCTAGACAGTCCATCTAGTAGGAAAGCCGGCTTAGCCCGCTTTCAGGAAGTGTCGGATAGAAGGTCCTCGTGCCTAAACTATCCTTAGGAGTGTTCGAGTTTTTGAAGCTAATCCGTTGGATTAGAAGTTGTAACACCCCTTGGGTTTTTATCAGTTCAAAGATATTTTTCCGAACCAATTGTTTTATTTCGATTCAGTTGTTGACCTCATTTTTTCACATCTCGAAAATCGAAATATTTTTAAATAACGTATTCAACCCCCCTTCTACGTTATTCCGGACCTAACAATTGGCATCAGAGCAAGTTGATCGATATACAGATCAGATCCGGTGTTGTACGTTACTGTTCACAGATACGGTACTGTTCACAGATACGGTACTATTCACGTATACGGCACTATTCACAAATTCAGTACTGTTCACAGATACGGTACTGTCCACAGATACGGTACTATTCACGTATACGGCACTATTCACAAATACTGTACTATTCACAGATACGGTACTATTCACAAATACCGTACTGTTCATTTTGAGCCACTCTGTTACTATACAAAAAGCCATACAATCATGACAGAGAAAACACAAACTCCAACAACAAGCAGATATGAATCAATTAGAGTTCCAATACTCAGGGCATCAGAATATCCCATATGGAAGGTGAAGATGGAAATGTTTCTGGAAGCTACAGATCCAGAGTACTTAGACAGAATCCATGATGGTCCACATAAGCCTACAAAATTGTCTGTTGCAGTTGCTGGAGAAGAACAGAAAATGATTCCAAAAGAGAAGAAAGACTACACTCCTGAAGATATCTCCTCTATTAGCAAAGATGCTAAAGTAAGGCATTTATTACATAACGCCCTTGACAATGTTATGTCTAACATGGTCATTGGATGCAAAACTGCTAAGGAGATTTGGGATGCTTTGGAAGTCAGATGTCAAGGAACCAAAGCCATAAAAAAGAACAGGAAAACAATACTCACACAGGAGTACGAGCACTTTGACTCAAATGCTGATGAGTCATTAACAGACATATATGACAGATTCCTGAAATTGTTGAATGATCTATCACTGGTAGATAAGGAGTATAATCTTGAAGACTCCAATCTGAAATTTTTGTTGGCTCTTCCTGAGAAATGGGACTTAAAGGCCACTACCATCAGAGACAATCATGATCTAGAAGACATGTCCCTTGATGAAATCTATGGAATGCTTAAGACTCATGAACTTGAGATGGAACAAAGAAGCAAGAGGCATGGAAGCAAGACCAAGTCAATTGCTCTTAAAGCTGAGGAGAAAGCTTCTAAAGAAATTGCTGTGAAAAAGAGTCAATCCAAAGGAAAGGCTCTTATTACAAAGTCTGATACTGAGTCATCAAATTCTGATGATGACTCAAACTCTGACAATCTCACAGACTCTGATGATGATGGTAGTGATGCTGAGATGATACAACTTGCAACCCTAATGGTGAAAGGCTTCAAGAAGATGGCTTACAAGAACTTCAGGAAGGGAAAGAAGTTCACACGAAGAGATTCAAATTTTGACAAGAAGAATTTCAGAAAAACTGAGGGAAAGGAAAGCAGGTCTGGGAAAGTCGACAAGTCCAAGATCACATGCTATAATTGTGGTGAGAAAGGACATTTTGCACCTGAGTGCAAGAGAGCCAAAGCTGATAAAAGTCAAGCTTACATCACAAAGAAGAAGGACTGGGCTGACACTTCAGACTCTGAAGAAGAGGTGAACTACGCCTTGATGGCAAATGTTGATAGTATCTCTGAAGCTACTGAGACCAAGGTACCTCACTCTATTCTAGCTTTTGATACTACTGATATATCTGAGTTAAGACTCTTTCTTAAAAACTTGCATGTTAGCTATAGAGATCAGACTTTAGAAAATGAAAGAATAAAATCTGAAAGTCTAGACCTTAGAAAGAGAAATGATTATCTAGAATCAGAATTAGTCCAGATGTTAGAAATTCAGAAAGAGAGAGATGATGCTATTTTTGTTAAAAATGAATTATTGAAAAAGCATGCTTATCTTGAATCTGAACTTGCTAAAGAAAGAAACATTCTTAAAATTTGGACTAACTCTGGTAAGAAAACTCAGGATATCATAGACAATGATTGTTGGAAAGAAGGTCTAGGTTACACTTATAAAAAGAAAACTGTCAACCTAGAAGCTGAGACCTCTAAACCTGTATTTACTAAAAAAGTTGCAAAACCCAAAATTAATCATGTGAGGTTTGTACCAAAATCTGACAAACCAAAACAGGATAAAGCCAAATCAGTAGATATTAGTTCAATGTCTCAGAAACAGCTTAAACACAAGCTGAAGGAGTTAAAAAGAATAAACAAGGTAAAAGAACCTAGGAAAAACAGAAATGGAAAGGTAGGCATCAGTAAAAGCAATAACTATATGCCTATTCCCAATGCTCCTAGGAAGAAATGTTATAACTGTGGAAGTCCTAACCATCTTGCTGCTTTTTGCAGGAAGAATAAAAATATAAACTCTACACCTCCTAAGTCAGGAGTTAAGAGTGGTTCAGTTAGGTTTAAGCTACAGAATCCTTGTTTTCACTGTGGTAGTATTTGGCATTCTATTTATACATGCAAAGAGTACCATAATTTGTATTATGATAATTACGAATGTAAACCCTCTTTGAATAAATTCAAGATTGATTCTACATGTATAAATTCTGATAAAAAGAATGTTAGCACAAACTCTGATAAGACTTCTGCTGCAAAAGCTAACAAACTTAATAAGGCCAAAGGATCTAAGCAAGTTTGGGTCCTTAAAACTAATCATTAGTGGTTTTTTGTGATTGCAGGGTAACAGGAAAAATATCCTTGTTCTGGACAGTGGATGCTCAGGACACATGACTGGAAATAAAGCCCTGCTATCAGAATTTGTGGAGAAAGCTGGCCCAAGTGTTTCTTATGGAGATGGCAACATAGGAAGGACTCTGGGATATGGCAATATCAAACTTGGGAATGTCATCATTGAATCTGTAGCTCTAGTCTCAGGAATCAAACATAATCTGCTAAGTGTGAGTCAAATCTGTGACAGAGGTTATCATGTGGGTTTCTTTGAAGAACACGGTGAAGTTGTAAGCAAATCTACAGGAAAAGTTGTTCTGAAGGGATACAGGCATGGTAACATTTATGAAGCCAAGCTTTCAACAAACTCTAATGGCTCTGCAATCTGTCTACTGAGTAGAGCATCAATTGAAGAAAGTTGGGATTGGCACAAGAGACTTTCTCATCTGAATTTCAACAGCATTAATGAGCTAGTAAAGAAAGATCTTGTGAGAGGATTGCCCAAATCAGTTTTTACTCCAGATGGCCTATGTGACTCATGTCAAAAGGCAAAACAAAGGAAAACTTCATTCAAAAGTAAGACTGAATCCTCAATTCTTGAGCCATATCACTTATTGCATGTTGATTTATTTGGTCCAGTAAATATAATGTCTATTGGAAAGAAAAGATATGCTTTGGTTATTGTTGATGAATACACCAGATATACATGGGTATATTTCATGCACAAGAAAGAAGAAACTGCATCAATCTTAACAGAGCATGTCAGACAACTGGACAAAGGATCTAAGCACACAGTGAAAATCATAAGGAGTGATAATGGCACTGAGTTCAAGAATGCAGTCATGGAAGAGTTTTGTAAAGGAAATGGAATAAAGCAAGAATTCTCTGCACCTGGAACTCCACAACAAAATGGAGTAGTAGAGAGAAAGAACAGGACTCTCATAGAAGCTGCAAGGACCATGCTTGATGAAGCAAAGCTGCCAACTTACTTCTGGGCTGAAGCTGTGCAAGCTGCTTGTTTCACACAGAATGCTACACTCATAAACAAGCATGGTAAAACACCATATGAGATGGTGAAAAAGAAGAAGCCGAACCTGAAGTATTTTCACGTGTTTGGATGTAAGTGTTTTGTTCTTAAGACTCATCCAGAACAGCTTTCCAAATTTGATTTAAAAGCTGATGAAGGAATCTTTGTTGGATACCCACTATCCACAAAAGCATTCAGAGTCTACAATCTGAGAACAAAAGTGGTCATGGAATCTATCCATGTGTCTTTTGATGATAAAAAGATAACAGGACTTGAAGATTTTAATGAACATGACCAGCTGAGATTTAAGAATGAACAAAATTCTGATACTATTTCAGACTCTATTGTTCAATCTATACCAGTAGATCAGACAGTAGCACATGTTGAGGGGGAGCAAGTGAACGATGAAAATGAACCCCAATCAAGTGAAGAAACATCAAATAATGCATCTGCTGGTTCATTAAACTCTGATTCATCAAACTCTGAAAGCAACAGCTCAGGGGGGCAAACAATGATTTTGGATCTACTAGTCATCACTCTCAACACAATTATGAACTTGGGGAATCATCAAGATCAAATCTGCCGAGACAAAGGGTATGGAGTAGAGCGCATCCCTTTGAACAGATCATTGGTGAACCGGACACGGGTGTACAGACTAGAAGAGCAACACAGAATGAATGCAATTTCGCAGGATTTTTATCTCAAATTGAACCTAAAAAGGTTGATGAAGCTCTTGATGATCCAGATTGGGTAACTGCAATGCAGGAAGAACTCAATCAATTCGAAAGGCAGAAAGTATGGAAGCTGGTGCCAAGACCAAAAGGTAAATCTGTAATTGGCACTAGATGGGTGTTTAGGAATAAACTGGATGAAAATGGTATTGTTACGAGGAACAAGGCTCGATTGGTAGCAAAGGGTTACTCTCAAGAAGAAGGAATTGATTATGATGAAACCTATGCTCCAGTTGCAAGGCTTGAAGCAATCAGGATGTTCTTAGCATTTGCTGCACACTCCAACTTTAAGGTTTTTCAGATGGATGTGAATAGTGCATTTTTGAACGGAGATCTAGAGGAAGAAGTCTATGTTGAACAACCCCCTGGGTTCGAAGACAAGGAATTTGAAGGTTTTGTGTACTTTCTCTTCAAAGCTGTCTATGGTCTCAAGCAAGCCCCTCGAACATGGTATGATACTCTCTCCAAGTTCTTACTTGAAAATGGTTTTACAAGAGGTATCATCGACAAAACTCTCTTTCATAAAAAGCATAAAAATGATATAATTCTGGTGCAAGTATATGTGGATGATATAATATTTGGTTCTACTAATGATTTGCTATGCAAGAGATTTGCTAAGCTAATGCAGAGTAGGTACGAGATGAGCATGATGGGTGAGTTGTCCTTCTTCCTTGGACTTCAAGTTGTTCAGAAGCCTGATGGTATTTTCATCTGCCAATCAAAATACATAAAGGATCTTCTGAAGAAGTATGGGATGGAAGAAGCAGCTACTGCCAAGACCCCGATGCCAACTGCAGTCAAGCTTGATGAAGATAAATCTGGTAAGTCAGTTGACATCACGAAGTATCGAGGTATGATCGGCTCTCTCTTGTACTTAACTGCTAGTAGACCAGATATTATGTTCGCAACTTGTCTATGTGCTAGATTCCAGGCTAACCCTAAAGAGTCACATCTTATAGCTGTTAAACGTATTTTCAGATACCTTAAGGGAACCCCCAATCTTGGGATTTGGTACCCTAAAGGAACAGGTTTTGACCTAATTGGCTATACAGATTCTGACTTCGCAGGTTGTAAGATTGATCGGAAAAGTACTTCTGGAAGCTGTCAGTTTCTAGGAAGAAGGTTGGTATCTTGGTACAGCAAGAAGCAACACTCAGTATCTACCTCGACAGCCGAAGCAGAATACATTGCGGCAGGTAGTTGTTGTGCTCAGATCCTGTGGATGAGGAATCAACTTCAGGACTATGGACTCATGTTGGACAAAATTCCAATTCTATGCGACAACACGAGTGCCATTGCCATTGCCAACAATCCAGTTCAACACACCAGGACTAAGCACATTGATATCAGGTATCATTTCTTACGAGAGCATGTCATGAATGGAACTGTGGTATTATATTTTGTTCCCACAGATCAACAAATTGCAGACATCTTTACTAAACCACTGGATGAATCCACTTTCTCCAGGTTAGTTGGTGAACTTGGGATGTTAAATCTGTCTAATTAATTTTGGATAATCAATAACTGCAATTTGTTATAAGTTCACATGTATTTTAAATGTCCATATGTTTAGAACTTGTGAATTTATTTGCATCCAGTCCTCATATTATAGTTATCTCTATATTAATTACCACGCTTATAAATGCTATATTTTATGGTAATTAGTTAGTAAATAATTGAGTTAATTGTAGCATAATTAAATAAATATTTTATTAACATATATCAATTAATGATATTTTGTTAATTTTATGTCTATTTAATTGTGAGTTTATCTGATTATTGTGGATTAATTCTTGATTTACTGTGTGATTATTTTTAAATCCATAATAATTAGAAGTATTATATGTGTATGTGTATAGACTGATAGGTTTCGGCGATAAGATGTTTTTTCAACCGACAGGTTTCGGTGATAAGATGTTTTTTCGGCTAATTAGGTAGTTAGGTGAGAAATTATTGAACGGTGTTATTTTTCAAACATAACCTGTCACTATTACACCTAACCCTCTAATCCTTGAAACATTATAAATGATGAGTTTTTGTTTGTGTTTAACATCATCATTTTTCAGATATACAGAGTATATACACACAATTGCTGAATATTTCGAGCTTTGATCGGAAAGATCTCACAATCTAGCTGGTGGTTTTAGGGCGGATTTCATATTCTTGTTATACGTACTAACCCTTGTTTTTGAGTTTCCTCAAAGTTTTGAAAATGGCATTGCAGGGAAGCTTTATAATTGCTAAAGTTAATCCTGTTTCCATTCAGCAAATCGAAACCATTCAGGATGAGCAATTTCGGGCTTGGACACAATTTCTGAATGAACATTCATTAATCCGTTATGCTTTAGTTACACAGGTGCAGCTTAACCATGATGCATTGTGTGAACTATATTGCAGTGCGGTTAACACTTCTGGACAGGACGGGTGTGCATTCACATATCGACTATTTGGTAGGTCGATTAGGGTCACTGAACGAGATGTTAATCGAATTCTTCATTTTCCTATGGAAAATCTCGTTTCTGATCCTACACCTGAACAGATTGAAATGTTCTTTCGTTTTATAAGGTACCAAGATGGCAATTTCAATACTGGTAATCTTTCTAGAACGTTTCTAACCCAGTACTGGAATTTCTTCTTTCACACTCTTAACCATGTTTTTTCCTCAGATAGAACAAATCAAGATCGAATACCTGAATTTATTCAAATAATAGGGTATGCGATCGCCAATAATTTGAGGATTAATTTTGGAAAAATAGTGCTTGGTCAAATCATTTTAAAAATGAAACGCTTGGGAACAAGAGATGTTCGAACTCAAAATGTCAAATGTCTATATCCAAGGTTTCTAAAGTTAATATTAAATGATTTTTTGATTGATGAAGACAGGGTACGCTTGGAAAATGGTCAAAAGGTGGAATGTTCTTCCATAAAGACGAATGTAATTAATTACATAAGCAAAAAGAAATATACGGATGTGCCTACAGTCCTAACTGAATATCTAAAGACTGTCCCACTTCCGTTGTTACCACGACCAGTGAGAGCAGGTATACGACAAGGTAATATTTCAATCCCTGCTATTCCAACCTTTGTATTCCCTATTGTGTCACAGGAAATACAGTTTCTACAGCCCCCAGTGGCCATCTTACCCGACCAAGAGCAGGAAATCCCACCGACTCTAACACAGGTCGAAGAGCCCATTCTACAAATGCAAACACAAACACAACAAACTCCTACACCTCAATTGTCACTTAAACGACCAGTCATCCACATTATTGAGGGAGATAGTGCCTCAGCAGCACCACATAAGGAGTTAGTTACAATAGCCGCTCTACCTCATTCTAAACGAAGTAAACCCAATGAACCTGAGGTAACGGCAACTGTTAGTGAAACAATTTTTTCTTATCCAATGAGTGCAAATGTAAATGAGATTGAATTGACGGGAGCAACTATCTTGAGTTCCATTTCACGGAACATACGAGTGGTTGATGATCTTTCAAAAGATCAAATGCCTTCACAGGCATCCGAGGTGGAATTACCTACCTCAATAACTGCTGGTGAATCTTCCATTTTACGGAATGATCCATTGGTGGGTGGTTCTTTTATGAACCAAGTGTCTTCACAGACGTACGAGGGAAACTTGGGTTTTGTGCCATTTAATCAATTCAAATTTAACCTCCCAGAGGGAAAATCTCTGGATCTCTTTCGAGATTTACCACTTTTTACCAGTGGTCGGCAACTCGCTTCACGCGAGGACGGAAGCTCACGAACTTTCATTGCACCATCCGTGACCTCTGAAAAAGGGGCTAGGATGATTTCATTTGCAGGTACACATATCGGTGGAAGCTCTAGAGGAAAGTTGAGGGAAACACCAACAGAACATGTAAGTGTAACCCAAACCATTAAACCGAGTGAATATATAGTGTTGAGTGAAACACCTGCAGAACGTACGAGTGAGCAACCTACTCAACCACATGCACCTATAACCAGACAGGAATACACCAGACTCCTTACACGGGTCCAAACAATGGAGAAAGAGTTGTCAAATATCTGTAAGTCCATTGCAGAAATCAAAAATTTACAACTCATTCAACATGATGCATTCCAGGTTCAATTAAGTTCCATGGCAGCCCAGTTTAGTCAAGCAATCAATTCCTTGGTAAAAGGATTTTCGTCTAAATTACCAACTCCACATCCTACTACTCTGGAGGATAACCCAACTGAGGGGGAGAAGATGGATGAACAAGAAAAATCTACTAGGCGTAAAGGCAAGGAAAAGGTTGTTGACACGGAATTAACTTTATTTTGGGAAAGGAAAAACTAATGGGAGTATTAGTGCAATGTGGAAAGAAAGCAAAGGCAAACTTGAAGATATGTTCAGTCTACAGGAACAATTGTCTTGCACTTGGTTAATTTTTAGAAATCTGGAAAATGTATATATATGATCCAGAATGCACTTTAATATTATTTATCTTTGTATTTCATTTGTATCAGTTGAGTTATCCTCTAGGTATTTGCTTGTCAAACCCTAACAATCAAATAGGGGGAGATTGTAAAGCATAATGTAATGTAATATGTAATAGAGGAAATATATAACTCAACTAGGATAAAAGATAAATAATATTAACTCTATACAGGGATCGTGAAAGTTGAAGAACAGGCATCAACAAGGATCAAGTCGCTGAAAGAAGTTCATTAACATGATCAAGCCTCAGTGACAGAATAAGATGTACAGATGATTCAGTTGAAAGGCCAAAAGATTACAGTATTCTTAAAGACATGATACGAAGACCACGAGTGAATGTTAGTCGTCTGTGAACCAGACCAGTTGCACTAGGCGTCAACATCTTCACAAAGGAATCGAAGTATCTAACTCAGAAAAACTGTTAAAAAGGTATGATTGAGAGCAGTGTTGATATCCTCCATTTCAGAAGCTGAATATTTAAGGATGTCAAAAATAAAGAGGAAAATGAATAGTAACCGAAATCACTATTCACATGAATAGTTACCTGAATTACTATTCACCGAAATCACTATTCACACCGGGTGAATAGTACCCGGAGTTACTATTCATGAATAGTACCCAAAAGTACTATTCATAAAGTAAGAAACATGTGGGGCCCACATGTTTGATTTTGGAAACTTTGAAAAATAAAAGTTCGGCAGATCTTTGAAAATCAAATTCAGCAGGTTTGAAAAATGAGGATTAGCAGAGAAAACAGACATCATTCCTTACGTAATTTAGTGGATTACTATGCAGCATAGTGACTTTCTAAAATCTATAAATAGGCCTGTTGTATTTCATTTCAAAACACACCTCAACACACAACTCTCTCTTCTCTCTCTTATATCATCTCTGTGTAAGCTGCTAGACAGTCCATCTAGTAGGAAAGCCGGCTTAGCCCGCTTTCAGGAAGTGTCGGATAGAAGGTCCTCGTGCCTAAACTATCCTTAGGAGTGTTCGAGTTTTTGAAGCTAATCCGTTGGATTAGAAGTTGTAACACCCCTTGGGTTTTTATCAGTTCAAAGATATTTTCCCGAACCAATTATTTTATTTCGATTCAGTTGTTGACCTCATTTTTTCACATCTCGAAAATCGAAATATTTTTAAATAACGTATTCAACCCCCCTTCTACGTTATTCCGGACCTAACATTACTCTTTAGTATAGTATGCACCAATTTCTTTAAATTCTTTCCTAAAGGGCTCAGTTTTTTAGAATTTAAAACATAGTACTTGCATTAATAAGACAATACCATAACAATAGAAGAACCACAAGAAATGCTGAAAGAGACTAATCTTCAGTATGAAAGTCTTGATTCTCAACGTAATTCTCTTTTTTCTCCTCTTTGCAATCTAATTCCTTCTCCTTATCAGAATTCAACTCGTCAGTAATTATAATTGGCCCCTTGTATTTATTTGTTTCGAAAGATTTTCGTTCAATTCAAGGAAATAAAACAGTTGTGCATTCATTGTATGAATTTCATTTCCGCATGGAAGTGATGATTTGGATAAGGGCTCCCCACATTGGATAAGTAGACAGCTTTGCATTATTGTATGGAACTGATAATTTCGGACAAGGACTCCCCACAGAGATTTTTTTTTGGAAATTCTCCAAAGCAATATTTTAATTTCCACAGCAATGTTTAATGTAAATACTAAACTGTATATTCTTGTTATGCTTGTGTACATAGAATAATGAGTATGTAATAAGGACAATCTATTATATCTATTATTATATCTATAATGCCACAACATGTACCATTTTAATCCAACTTAAATTACTATTTTGATCCTCTATGGATTAAATTTTTTTCAAAAAATTGTACCATTTTAATCCAACTTAAATTACTATTTTGATCCTCTATGGATTAAATTTTTTTCAAAAAATTGTTACTCATGAGAATCGAACCTAGGTGTTTAGGTTCATTTGCACATCACCTTACCACTAGGCTAACACATCACACTTGTTATAAGTCATAAAATATGCTAGGGTGATGAATGAAGAATCTTTGGTATTTTGATTTCTAAGATATTTTAATCATTTTTCTTCGTTTTACATTTACATATTTATATTTTATTATGTTATAGTTTAGTATAAATGAGTGATATATGGTATTTAGTGAAACTAGATATTGAAATTATTCGATTTAATAAAATAATATTAATGACCCTCTATTATTATATATATAATGCCACAACATGTACCATTTTAATTCAACTTAAATTACTATTTTGACCCTCTACATTCATTAATGCACATCAATTAAAATTCGTATTTAATATGTATATTCATTATTATACATCATTTAATACTATCTACTTAATTATAACACTTTTGTTATGTTGCAATTAACTAACCATTCGAAGAAATTTGTGTGTCGCACGAGTAAAGAGCCCTACAACTCATTATAAGTGATCTAACATTATTGAAGAAATAATATTGGAACATTAACTTCAGATTGCTAACAGCATATATATTTTTGCTATACAATTTACAGAATAAATTAAGAATAAATTAATTTTGTGTACTGTAATTTAGTATTTTTACTTTATAGAAATGTGTCTAACACAATATTTTTTTTATGCTTTCTTGGCTCCGGTGCATTACTTGACAATCTGTAATATCAAATACAACATATACATGATTTAAGCACTTTGGAAAAATAAAAAGCACATCTGAATGTTTTAATCAAAATGGGAGATCTTGAAAAGGGGACAAAATTAATGTTGGTTAAAAAAAATGTGATAAACTGAAAAAAAATTTAGACATCACAATATCAATTGCTAATATTAATATCAAAACATAACGAGAAAAAAATAACAATTACAGTATAAAATAGAGCAATCCCGTGAATTGAAGCTAGTTTGGTCTTTATAATTGAAAGCTTCTATGGAAATAAAATTTTAATGCTGAAAATAACATTTTCCTTAAGCTATATATCCGATCTCACGTTATACTCTAGTCTTTGTTAATGAGCAACTTGGCAAAAAACATTGAATTGGCTTCAGTGAATAATTCTATGAATAATGATTAACAATGATCACCATTATTTCATAACTTATAAAAACCGAATATGTTATATTTGGTTGATAGTTTGATTTTTTTTTTGGTACATTTAATAACAAATGTTGAATTTTAAGACATTTTTATGAGAATTGTTGGATGTAATGCATAAAGAATTTTTTTTTATAATATATAAAATACTCTTATAGGTTTATTAAATATTTATATTATCTTTGCTCAACAACATATTTTATATTTTAGTTAAAAATTTATATTATCTATTTTCACCATATTATTATTAAATATTTATATTATATTATAAATTACTCCAAAAATTTCAATAACACATTATTAATAAACATTTATATCATCTTATAAACTAATCCTAGAAGTTTAAGGTTCTATTCCCCTTAACAACATATTTTAGTTAAAAATTAATATTATCTATTTTTACCATATTATTATTAAACATTTATATTATATTATAAACTATTCCAAAAATTTCAAAATTCAATTCCCGTTAACAATATATTAAATTTAAAATCTTTAAACTAGTATCAAATGTATAAACTGACTTGCACTCTTAATGTGTCTACAATTTACCCATAAGTAAAATTCAAAATAAAACTAACTACTATAATTATTAGGGCTGAGCCGATACACACTACAATCTCCAGATTTCCTCCATAGTAGTTTACATCTCTGGCCCTTCCGTCACACTCTAGATCATCCATTGAAAAAAGTTGCCGGTACTCCTAAAGAACATGGCATGATTCCAATGGCGTACCATATTTTTAGGCAGATAATCAGACAAAGCTTATAACGCTTAGGAGGCAGACAATTAGATGATAACATTTTTGAATCTATTCATCGAAACAAAAAATCGATGAAAAAAAACTTACCAAAAGGACTGCCTCGTACTTGTCTTTAAGATGAAATGAAGCCTAACCAGCAAGCATATAGTGAGTCATAGAATTAGTAACACATGTATATAACATTTACAAGTCACCTGGTCTGCCGTCCCAACTCTTATATAGGAGTAGTATGAAACAAGTAGAATTTTATAACAAATATAAAAGAGTGATTTGATTGATAGATTGAACACTAAACTTCGTTTTTTGTTATCTTTATAATACAAACATAGAAGCCTTATTTATAGGCTGCATATAGGATGGCTTGAGCTCATGCCTTACATCACACCTGTGCATTACTAGCAAGACTTCTGACTTCTGACCAGCCTACAATTGTTGAACTATGGTTAATGTCTAGCTGATATATTTGACTCTAAGTAAAAACCCATAACTTGAAGTTATGGGTATGCTACTTGTTAGACCCGTAACTTCAAGTTACTGAATATTTCTTAACATCCCCCTTCAAACTTAAGGGCACCTTGGTGACATTGAGTTTGTCTCGCAGAAACAGAAACCTGGAATGTGTGAGAGGCTTAGTGAGCATGTCTGCAACCTGATCATATGACGGAATGTATCGAACTTCAAGTTGTTTGTTGAGCACCTTGTTGCGAATAAAATGAACATCAATCTCTATGTGTTTTGTTCTGGCATGGTACACTGGATTCGAAGCAAGTGCATTGGCACTCATATTATCACACCAGGTAACAGGCGTACTAGTACAGGGCACTCCTATCTCTTTGAACAAGGATTGAATCCAAGTAATTTCTGCACTAACATTAGCAAGAGCACGATACTCAGCTTCTGTACTTGATCGAGCAACAACACTTTGTTTCTTAGATGACCAGGAGACTAGAGTATCTCCTAGATACACACAATATGCTCCCACTGATCGACGATCGTCAGAGCATGAGGCCCAATCTGCATCAGAAAACCCAGTGATATTTAGTCTTTCATTTCTCTGAATGTGTAAACCAAGCTGAGACGTGCCTTTCAAATATCGTAACACACGCTTGAGGCTCTGCCAATGCACATCAGTAGGTGCTGTTGAGAATTGACTTAATTTGTTCACAACAAAGGCAATATCAGGTCGTGTATGAACTAGATATTGGAGAGCTCCAATAGCACTTCGATATATGGTAGGGTTATCCATTGGTTTGCCATCGTTGAGACTGACACTTTTGCTAGTGCTCATAGGTGTAGGACATGGTTTGCACTGTGACATATCAAATTTGTTGAGAACATCACAGATGTATTGAGTTTGAGTGAGAAATAGACCAGTGTGATCTCTATATACTTCAATACCGAGAAATTGATGAAGATCACCAAGGTCTTTGAGTGAGAACATTCGATTTAGTTGCTGAATAAATTTTTGCAGCAAGAGATCATCATTTCCTGTGACTATGATATCATCCACGTAGACAAGAACAAACAATATTTTGTTCTTGGCTTGAAAGAAGAACAGGGATGAGTCACATTGAGACTGAACAAAGTTCCAGCTTTGTAACGTTGCCTTCAATTCATCACTCCAGGTACGAGGTGCTTGCCTTAGCCCATAAATTGCTTTATCAAGTTTACACACGTAGTGAGGTTTATTCATATCAACAAACCCTTCTGGTTGAGCCATATACACCGTTTCTTGAAGTTTTCCATTTAAGAACGCATTGTTAACGTCAAGCTGCTTGATTTTCCAATTCTTTGAGACTGCTATGGTGAGAATGATACGAACTGTAGATGCTTTAATAACTGGACTGTAGGTCTCAGTAAAATCGACTCCTGGAGTTTGAAGATATCCCTTTGCTACAAGACGTGCTTTAAATCTGTCAATGGAGCCATCAACTTTCCTTTTTGTACGAAAAACCCATTTGTTTTTCACCACATTCATCTCTGGTTTCCATGGAACGAGTGTCCATGTGTTATTTTTTGTGAGTGCTGACATTTCTTCATGCATTGCATTCCTCCAGTTTTCATTCTCAAGGGCTTCTTGAACTGAAGTAGGTTCATGACAGAAATTGATAACATTAGTAACATAAGCTTTTGGCTTAAAAATTCCAGCTTTGCTTCGTGTTATCATGCTGTGACTTGGATTTTCTGTTCTAAATCTTGCAGATGTGTCAACTGAAATTGGAGAATCCACTTGCTCGTCAGTGGAGTTTGTATTAGAGACTTCTTCAACTTGTGATTGTTCTACTGACGCATTGTTGTCACTGTGATTATTCAAGTTGTTGCTTGAATGTTGGTGTCTTGCAGACTCAGTAGGCATAGGCTCTTCATCAAAGAGTGCTTGCTGATAAACTGTGTCATTTGAAGCATCTGTGGAATCTAATAGAGAAAACGGAAGTGTAGTATATGGTGAACACAGATTGACAGGAGAATTTTTAGATTGACACCATGTATTGGTTAGAAATTTTTCATTTTCAAAAGGAAAATTGACCTCATTAAAAACAACATTCCTGGACAAGTATATTCTACCATTAGGACTCAGACATAGATATCCCTTATGATTTGGACTGTATCCTAGAAATACACATTTTATGGTGTGGAATTGGAATTTGTTTTTGTGATATGGTCTCAGACAGGGAAAACATGCACACCCAAAAACCTTTAGAGACTTATAGTCTGGTTTTCTTTTATAAAGAATTTCTACAGGTGACTTGAGTTTTAGAACAGGTGTGGGCATGCAATTAATTAAGAACACTGAGGTTTGAAACGCATACCACCAATACTTTAGAGGCATGTTTGCTTGAGCTAGAAGAGTGAGACCAGTTTCGACAATATGTCGATGCTTTCTTTCTGCTCTTCCGTTTTGAGATGAGGTGTATGGACAAGAATGTCGAAACTGAATTCCACAGTTTTCCAAAACTTTTGTGAAACTTCTGTACTCTCCTCCCCAATCAGATTGAACAATCTTAATTCTTTTATCAAACCTGTTTTCGACTAGCCTTTTAAATTTAACAAATGTTTCAATTGCATCACTTTTATTTTTCAGAGGATAAATCCATGTATGCCTACTGTAATCATCTAGGAAGTGAATGTAGTACTTATATCCATCACAAGATTGTATAGGTGCAGGACCCCACAGGTCTGTGTGTATGAGCTCAAGAGGCATTTTTGCATGATGTTCAGATGTAGGAAATGGTAAAGAGTGAGATTTTCCATACTGACAAGCTTCACACAATGATTGATTTTCATTAAGACACACAGACTGATTACATGACTTTAAAATAGTTGAGAGAATTTTGTTTGAGGGATGACCAAACCTTCTGTGAAACAACTCTTTTCGAGGATCAGAAACACTAGACTCAAATGCAACAAAAGCAGGATTATTCCTTTGAAAATGAGAACTGTTGAACATTGGATTTGATTTGCTAAAGCTATCCACAAGTTTCAGTTGATACAGTCCATCTTTAAGCATCCCTTGAAGAAGAACCTGTCCTGTTTTCTTGTCCTTAACAAACCAACAATTAGAGTGAAACTCAGTGAAAATGTTGTTATCAAGTGCTAGTTGAGAGATACTAAGTAAGTTCTTCTTAATATTAGGCACATGAAGGACATTTTTCAACTGTAATTTCTTTTGATTTAAGGAGGGCAAGTTAACTTTGCCAGTGTGTGCAATAGGAAGGTTTGATCCATTCCCAACCATTAAAGTTTTCTTACCTGAGTATTTTCCTGTATTTGACAGAAGACTTTCATTGTTTGTGACATGGTTGCTTGCCCCACCCAGCTTTGATCAGCTTCTGATCCTATTGTAGTTGCAAATGCAGTTGATGGTTCTTCTTGCTTGCCTTTGTCTGTGTTTGGTGAATCTCCTACAACATCATCATCATATCTGCTCCAACAGTTTAGAGCTGTATGTCCAGGTTTGCCACAAATTTGGCACATCAGCCTAGAGTTTGAGCTTCTGCCTCCACGATTTCTCCCCCTAGCATTTCCATTCCTGTAGTTTCCTCTACCTCTATAATTCTTGTTATGCCATCCTGTCGAGTTATTACCTCGACCACTTGAATTGACCTTATTTGCAAATGCTGCAGTTGGTCGTGATATGTCCATTCCAGCCATGCTTAGACGTGTTGCATTTAATTGCTCTAGACGACTTTCATAGGTCATCAACGTGGATTGTAGCTCCACCCAGGAGATTGATTCTCTTCCAGTGATCTGCACCACAATTGGAGTGTATTCCTCATCTAGTCCTGCAAGAACTTGAGTTGTGAGATCAGAAATGTCAACTGGCTTTCCTGCCAAAGCTAAGTTGTCAGCGATAGACTTGACTTGATTCAAGTATTCTGTGATCTTCATTGTGCCTTTTCTGACTTGTTGCAACTCTCCAGTCAAGAAAATGACACGAGACTTGTTTTGTATCCCAAAGTACTGTTTTATGCCTTCCCACAGATCCTTTGAAGTTGCAAAGCCCATCAGTTGAGCTGCAAGTTGTGGTTGAATGGAGTTATATAACCATCCTAACAGAAGTTGGTCTTTTGAGAACCAAACATCGTACTCGGGATTTGGATCTTTCTTTTGTGGTGTCGGTGTTCCTGAAACAACAGAAGCTGAAGTTGTAGTGGTGGAAACAGCAAATTCTTTTGGGCAGGATGTTTCCCCAGTTAAGAAACCTTCAAGCTTGTGTCCCCTTAAGATTGGTAGAACCATGTTTTGCCAGAGTAGGAAATTATTATTATCTAATTTCACTGAAGGTGGTTGAGACAACATTCCACCAAGGGAATACAGAGGCTGACTTGTTTGGGTGTTGGCGTTGGCCATATAGGCTCTGATACCAAGTAGAATTTTATAACAAATATAAAAGAGTGATTTGATTGATAGATTGAACACTAAACTTCGTTTTTTGTTATCTTTATAATACAAACATAGAAGCCTTATTTATAGGCTGCATATAGGATGGCTTGAGCTCATGCCTTACATCACACCTGTGCATTACTAGCAAGACTTCTGACTTCTGACCAGCCTACAATTGTTGAACTATGGTTAATGTCTAGCTGATATATTTGACTCTAAGTAAAAACCCATAACTTGAAGTTATGGGTATGCTACTTGTTAGACCCGTAACTTCAAGTTACTGAATATTTCTTAACAAAACATAACCTGACTGGTAGGTGCCTAGTATACGATACATTATATTTGGTGTCCTAACTGCTGGTTAAAGCTAATTAACAGATGACATTGCTGCCAAATTGTTGTATAAATACTTCCTTGCTCTATCTGCAACATATATCCTCAATATTTGCATACAAATATATAGTAAGAAAGAATGGCAAGGATTTCGCACTTGGCAGTAGCATTGCTGGTGGTGGCTTATATGATGGTGGAGCCGGGGAAAGCGCTGACATGTAGTGAACACGAGATTCAGAAGACAGGAACAGAGTGCAATCCTTTTACCAGAGGTGATCAGGCAGAGCCATCTAGCGAGTGCTGCAATGCTTATAGAGCATTACGTGCACGGGTCAAGACTGTAGAGGAAAGGAGGAAATATTGTTCTTGCGTCCATGAAGCAACTTCTCAAAATAGATTTGTTGGTGGTTCTCCATCTCATCCTGCTGCACGTATCCCCAGAATTGATTCTCTCCCGGAAAAATGTGGAGTTCCGTTTCTTTTCTCTGCTGATCCTAAATTCGACTGCAATACGTAAGCTCATCTCTATTTTCTTGCAAGTTTCACTAGCTTTCCATCTCTAAACATAGCTACATTAATCAACTTGATGTGTATCCACAACTTTCTAATACCTTGTTGAACAATTTATGCAGCGTAAACTGATGCTGATTCCTTGCATGGGAAAGCAGTTGGAGGAGCAACATTGATGATATAGCTATAAATCATTAATGTGTTGATTATAAATAAAAAGATGATTATATGTATCCGGATGGATTTTATTCTTGGAGTTAAATTAAATAAAAGTCCATATATATGTAACTTTAATATACAATGCACCTTTTCGATTTCATTGTCGCTCGCCAAGCTGAAGCAAAGAAGGACACAAACAAATGTAACCAGAAAATGTTTTCAGCAGATACGAATATCACACAAGTCAAAAGCAACAAAAGTTAAACAACATAATTAGGATACAGAGGAATGTGATTGAAGTTGTATAAAATCAGAAAAAGAGAAATGTAAAATATAGTGAACAAGTAATACGCAAGAATAAAACGACGGAAGGTAAACACATGGTAGACTCAACTTCTTTGCTCTCATCGATTATCAACTACAAATTGAAATAGGCACCGTGTACTCCCTCGTCTCTTTAAACGTTTCTCATTTGATTAAAAACACGGGTTTTAAGATAGTGGATAATGAATATTGTTTTTTAATAGAGTAGTGGGTATTGAATATTATTTTTAAGGAGTAGTGGGTATTGAATATAGTTTTTAAGAGTAGTAGGTGGAGTAGTGGATATTGAATATAGTTTTTAAAGAATAGTGGGTATTGAATATTGTTTTTAAAGAGTAATGGATGAAGTAGTGTGTATTGAATATTGTTTTTAAGAAGTAGTGGGTGGAGTAGATATTGTTTTTAAGAAGGAGTGGGTGGAGTAGTGGGTTCTCCCTCCGTCCCATATTACTTTGCCCGTTTGCTGAATTTCACGGGTTTTAAGATAGTGGGGAATGAATATTGTTTTTGTATGAAGTAGTGGGTATTAAATATTATTTTTAAAGGATAGTGGGTATTGAATATTGTTTTTTTAGAGTAGTGGGTGGAGTAGTGGGTATTGAATATTATTTTTAAGGAGTAGTGGGTGGAATAGTGGGTATTGAATATTGTTTTTTTGGAGCAGTGGGTGGAATAGTGGGTGTTGAATATTATTTGTAATGATTAGTGGGTGAAATAGTGGATATTGAATATTATTTTTAAGGAGTAGCGGTGGAGTAGTGGGTATTGAATATTATTTTTTATGGCAAAAAATAGTAAGGGGAAAAGTGTTGTGAATTACCTTAAAAGGAAAGTGGGAAAAGTATTAAGGGACGGAGGGAGTATTGAATATTGTTTTATATGACTTAAAATAGAAAGGGGAAATGTATTTTGAATGTCCCGAAATAGTAAACAGGAAATGTTTTAAGAGAAGGAGAGAGTAATGATCACTAGCAACAAGAAACGGTCATGTAAAGCTCAAAAGTCTATTCACTCCATCGGTCCTAAAAAATAGATTGTCAGGGACCGATTATCCAACAATCGGTTTCTAAGCCGTTGGATCAATGATCCAACGGTCCTCCTGGATTACAAAATTTTTTTACTGTCCGCGAAAAATTTCCGCGGACAGTAATTTTTTTTTTTTTTAATCTCAGCCGTTGGATCAACGATCCAACGGCTGTGGAACCGATTGTTAAATAATCGGTCCCTGACAAACGATTGTCAGGGACCTGGACCCTTCAAAAAATATCAAATCTATGTGATTAAGTTGTACCATGTTAGTTGCAATGTAAGCTCTGTTCTAAAAGTCGGCGATTAATCGGGATTAATCGCCGATTAATCGCTGTTCGGTAAGGAACCGAACTGATTTTACAAAAATCGGCCAAAAAATCGTTTTTTCAAAAAATCGGGATTAATCGGTCAAAAATCGGATTAATCGGTCAAAAATCGGCATTATTGATAAAAAATTGAAAAATATGTAGAAAAATTAAAAAAAATTCAAAAAGTAAAAAATTGAATAAATTTTAAGAAAACTATTATTCTCATATACGAAACTAATATTTTAAACGGTTAAATAATGAATTTTATCAATTTTTTCTCTCATATTGACCCCAATTCAAAAATTAGATCTTAAAATTTATATTTACTTTAATAATGCTATGTATTTTAAATATATTTGTATAAATATATGATAATTATTCATGTATAATCAAAATAATAAAATAATTATGTATATTAATAATAATTATATTTAAAAATAATATTAAATTAGTTCCGATTAATGATCCGATTAATCATTCCGATTAATCCCCGATTACCCGATTAATCCCTGGACGGTGCCTACACCGATTAAGTCCGATTTCCGCTTTTTACAACACTGAATGTAAGTAAGCACCACATCAACACACATTAGAACTTAAAATCTATGACCTAATTTATCACTAAGTTATGTGTTACAGACTCCAAAAAATAGATATTCAAAAAATATCAAATGCAATTAATTATTTTAAAAAGCAATTATGATTTTTTTATTTAAATTGCAATTATTCAAAAATAATTAATATTCAAAAAAAATTATACTTACGATATCATTACTATAAAATGGATTATAAAATTTGATATCTTGTTTTTCACTTTTATTAATTTATTAACATATAAAATAAATGGGTATATTTAATTTTAAATTTAATTAAATAATAATCACCCGGAGAAACATTAAATAATGAAAATTTTAGACTTTTGACAAAATCATCTTTATTGAAAAAACATGACATCCAAATATTTGTTCACTTGTAACATTTTACTATAAGTACCCGCAATCTTTTGATATGTTATAAATTTTATTTTAAGTTATTATTATATTTTTATATAATCATAATTTTCAATAAATATTTTAATTTTATTTTAAATAATTAAATTTAATTTAATTAATCATATGCATGATTTTAAACTTATATTATGAAATTTTAAATTTAATATGTTGTTGACGGAATCTGAATCTTGAATACTTAGTAAAGTAATTTAATTATCAAATGTAACAGTTCTTATTTATTACTAAAAATTTAACGATTATTATTTGTTGTATAGAAATTTTTAACATATATTTTAGACTTAATTGTACTTAAATGGCCTGAACTATTTTGTTTTTGCAATAAAATGACTCAATTATAAAAGTTGCCAGATGAATAGCCGAACTTTTTTTTTAATAATTAGATGCATTCCGTCAACTGATTTAGACGGCATTACATATTCAAATATTTTATTTTAATGAAGGGGGTATTAACGTAAAATGCAGAGACAATAATACGAATCGTTCTCAATTATTTCCCTTATTTCTCAGTAACTCCCTCCAAAACACAAAACCTAATTCCCTCCTCTCAAACCCACGACTCTGTGCACAAAATCGAAGTGAAATGGTGTGGATAATAAGATCCAAGGAAGATCTAAACATATATAGCCCTTACGAATGTCCCGAATATCTCTATAAGTTTTTCTATCTCTTAGTATGATTACAGTTCTAACATGCATGCATATGTACTTGAAATTTGATTTTAAAATTTGGGGGTTTTGATGTTAGTATGTATTGATGGTCATGTGTTATATATGTTGTGCTAAAATAAATGACAATTTAATCGCAAGCGCACGATTCAACCGTTGAAATATTTTAGGTATCGATCCTCGGAGACTAATATTTTTGCAAACCTTAAAATTTAATTTAATCGGATTAGAACAATTGGATTTTTGGAAAATTCGGATTTTACTATTTAATTTCCTAAAAGAAAATTTTAAACTAAATTTTTTTTTTACACGAAAATTAAATTAATCTATTTTAAACTACTAAAAAAACGAAATCTTGCATTTTTTTTTCTATTTAATTAAAATTGATTTTTATTTACAGAAAATTAAAATTTCGACATGTTTGTTTCGTAAAAAGAACTAGCCAGAAATTAATCACTCAACCGAAAACTAATTCTCACGGGACATACAACTTGGTACTCTAAACAGCAAAACTCAGGGATTCCGTGAATTCAAAGAAGACTCAAGATAATGTAGTAACACAACAGCAAAACGTAAACACAGCAACAGCAACAAGAACTCGACTGCAGCAAAAACAGAACAAAACAGCGCAAGAACTAAACTTCGAACTTAGTAAAACAAGCAACACAGAAACAAGTAACAACTCGACGATCTCAGCAGAACCGAAGCAAAATCAATTCAAATACTTTAATTCAGCAAAAATTCGTCGGATCAAACTCAACAATCGACTGAACTCAAAACTCAGACTCCGCAAATCAACAAAAAAAAATCGCAAACTCATCTCGGAGACGCAGCAAACGTGAATTAAAAACTGCAGCAATTAAAACACGTACAGAAGCAAACTCATGGAACCTACAATTCGAACTAATACAGCTAAGCAAACCAGCGAACACAAACTCGGTAAACAAAACTCATCAACAAAACAACTCCGAAGCCTTACTCGGACAGCCACGATCTAAGCTCAGACAGATAATCAATCAAATATAGAACACTACGACTCCGTAACTCACAGGCAATCGACGAAAATTAAATTAAGAACACCAAAACTAACCAAAAACTAACCAAAACTAACCAACTAAATTAAGGAGTGAGTAAGGGGAAGGGGGGTTGAGGTTCGAAGTAATAGAAAGAGAAGGAGAGAGAGAGAGAGAGAGAGAGAGAGAGAGAGGAGGAGAAGGATGAAAAACTAGAGAGATTGTGGGAGATTGGTTTAATTGCAGAGAATGAAGAAGAAACAGGAGGCAGAACTGGGTTGTTTAGAAATCGAAAAGGGTGAAAGGAGAAAAGTTGTGTATTCAGCTGGGTTTGTTTTAGGGAAAATACGAAAGAGACAGGGGAGTTAATAAGCTGGGAAAACAGGGGAATATGAAAGCTTCGAATTAAGAACTTTAAAAAGGTAAAATAATTGCTGAAAATTAAAGAAACAAATATTTTTGTGAAATTGTTTTTTTTTATTACGAAAATAAAGATTAACTACGAAAATAAAATTGTACTAAAACGATGTTTGGAAATAAAAGGCCCACAATAAAATTGATTTTTAAAGGGGCAAAATTACGAATTAAACTACGAACACGAATTTAAAATCTCGTTACTCTCAACCCTTAGTGGTTAGCATTTCGCTACTTTGTCCACTAAACGGATTTACGAAAATAACGAACCAAGACAACGAAAACGAAAGAGCAAGACAAGAAATTAAAGGAAATGAAATTGCATTAAATTAAAAGAGGGTGTTTACAAAATTTAGAACTAAAACAAGAAATTAAATTTATCCTAAAACTACCCTACTCTACTCTACACTACACTACACTACATGTTTTTTTTACAAGGGAAATGAGGGGGTTTATAGGATGGGAAATAGGGTTTAGGGGGGTGTGGGTAAATCTTGGCCCTACATTTTGTAAGAACTTGAATTAAAAATGTAATTATTATTATTGAATGAAATAAATATTTATCTGATTTATTCAATTTGATGGAACGATGTGTTATAGACGGATATTATTATCGTTAAATGTATTTAATTGAGGTTAGAGAGTTCCCCGTATATGTTAAGAAAAAAAATGTGTTAGTTGATCGTATTCTTTTAATCAAAAAAAATCATGTTAGTAGTATTTGCCGTTTCGGCAGACCGTACTTTTAAAAACTCAGCTGTTTCGTTTTAAAAGTATATTTATATCAAAACTGATCGAATAAATTTTAAAATATTCTCATCTCAAGTTTTATTTATTCTATCATGTTTGAGGATTTTTCAAATTATTTTCGTGATTTCTCGTAAAAGATTCGCCTTTCGTTTTATATCCGTAAGTCAGTTAATCGGCATTTTGAGACCAGATGCACGAAAACCAAGATACCAATCATTCACATTATAATATTCAAGCTTTTGGCAAAGCCACCACTTATTAGCACAGCCAAACCCACTCAAACACAGCCATCATTCAGCTGTATTATTGCTTCCAATAATCAAAATTTCTACCAACCAAATATTCTCTCAAGTGTTCTTCATTTTCAAGCTCCAAATCGGAGGCCTTCCCGGAATCGAAATCAAACGTTCTAGCAGTCAAAACAAAGGTATAAAAATCTAGTTTCTAAATATGTGCCCAGAATTCGTGGGGGATCAATATTTGATTTTATATGATTTTTACAAAATTCGAATTTAAAGATTCAAAATTATGATTTTTCGTAAACTTGATTGTTTATGTGATTTGATGATTCCATGTTGTAGATAATTTTCTCCTGGTCAGTTTGGTATATCATATGTTGATTTTTGAGTTCCATATCAAGTAGAAATCGAGGTTTGATTGTTGTGTTCTTCGTGTTCTTCGTGTTCTTCGTGTTCTTGAGAATCAAACCAACAATTGGAGGTGTTATCGGAGTCCGATTTCGACGATCTTACAGTCGAATCGAAGCTCACATCATCTAGTTTCCTAATATGCAATCCATTTCATCAAATGATAAATTTTCAATTTTATATGAATTTGTAAAGAAATCTGCCGAATTTTGTTCAAACTTAGATTTAGGGATTTTCAATTCTGGGTTTGTTTGTTAATTTTGAAGGTTCCTACAGCTTCATATGATCTTGTATAGTCAATTTCCATGCTTAAATGAGTCGTCCTATGGCCGGAATCACTAAGTCAAATTGTTAGTTTAAGTATCGATTTGGGCCGAATTTTCCGACCACCTTGCCGGATTTTTGGTTGTGTTTTTGCTGTTTTCGTTGGTACGGTTGGGTTCGTCTTGAAATTTTGCTCAAAATGCATATATTACACGCTTGATTTGGTTAAGTTATGTGTAAGTTATGGTCGCCGGAAGATTTGACGGTCACCGGAAAAATTTTCAGATTTCCGGCGAACCTCCATTAAAGCTGGTCACCGAGCTTTTTACCGATTGATACCTACACTATTGAAGATGATGAAGTTGGAATACTGTAGTTTCAAGATTCACACTTTGGTCCCTGATTTTTTTAAAATCTGTTTTCAAATAAATTAAATCCGAAAATCATTTTTTTTATAAATGATTTTTAATTTGAAAAATTATTTATAAATTCGAAAAATGATTTAAATTTTTTTTCTAAATTTCAGAATAATATTTCCGGAAAGGTTTTATTTTAAATTTGGATTTTGTTTTTATTATTTTATTTAATTAATGATATTACAAAACATTTCTTAAATTGTTTTAATTAGAATTAATTACTTTTAATTATGTTAATTAATTTTAAATAATATTTAATTGATTTAATTATTTAATAAATGATTTTATTTATTAAATGATTTTATTAATTAATTATTTATTTATTTAATTGAAATAATTGAGGATATTTAATTCCAAATTAGGCCGTTTTGAGTTTTAAATGCTATTAAAAATATTAGAAAAATCCCAAAAATTATGAAAATTGTTTTAAAAATATTTCGAAGCGAGATTTAATTTATGACGAGGTTTGGACATATGTTAAAAATATTTGTAGAGTTCCATTAATTGATTACGTGATCTGAATGTGTCCGCTAGGGCAATATAAATGTTACGTGCTAAATGAATTATGTAAATCATGTGAATTACATGAAATACGTGGATTTAATAGGGAGATGTATTAGTATTTGATTCGAGACGTTTATTATAGAGTCGAGTTAGAGGAGCAAAGGAAAAGCTAAAGCAGAAGGTTACGAGAATATTTAAACGGACTTGACCTTATTATCAGGCAAGTATTTTTCTATCACTTGTTATCCTATTAAATATACAAATGCTATGCCATGTATCCCTTTAAATTATTGTTCAAGAAATCATTCTTAAATTATTCACAGCATGAATCCATTGAATTATTCTCATCAACTTTGACGGGATTCATTTAAATTATCATTGACGATTCATTTCAACCTTTTTTTAGGCATTCGCTCTAGTCGATGCCTTATTACTCTTGATTAATTATTATTACCCAAATTGTGGCGTTCGACTTCGTCGATGCCTATAATGTCGTTGCATTCGATTTACCCATTTCTTGTATCGATCTAGCCGACACTTATTGTTATTATTGTTGATTCTTCATTATCACCCCATTGTTGTATCGAACTCATCGATACTAGATGTTGTACATTTGTTATCGTACATTCACTTTGAGTTGTTTTCCTGGAACGTGAACTTCTAGTGATTGTTGTGATCGAGGTTGTCAATCTTCCGACACCTAATTATGATTTAAAGGTTGTCAATTGTACGACACCTGAACGTAAGGTTAGAATTGGTGGATTTATATAAAACTTGACCTTAATTGGTCTGACCATATATTGGTCGATGTGTAAGGCCTTTCAGTGCCTTGGATCCGATGAGGACTTTGCTTTGTGCACTGTCCGGGTTAGAGCGTGACTGATCAGCATGCCTAACTTTGTTTTTTTAAAATTATGAGATGGACCAGTTCTAACATTCTGAGTATTTGACTCTAGTTGATGTTGAGCCACTTTCTTATGGCATTATTGATTGTCGGAACTTATCCGAATTTATCCGTTCATATCACTGAACTTGATTCACCTTTCAGATATTCCAGTATGGCTTGTAGTTAATACCTGGAACGATTAAAAGTTTAGTATTTATTTATACATTGAAGGATATTCTTGTTGAGCTTTCTGGCTCACCTTGCAATGTAATGTTTCTTTTCCAGTTAAGATCGAGGATGTTTAGACCTAGTGGCTCGGCAGCCAGGGGAGTGATGTTTGATGATTGAGAGTGCAGCTGTATAAGTTTGGGGGAAAACAAGGGATTTCATGCTAAGTGTCGTGTCGTAGTGTAATAATGGCTAGGCGTCAAATGGCTAGTAGCCGGCTCATATTTGATATGAGTAGTCTAGGGGGGTGAGATAGTGCACCCATGTGAAAAAAAAAAGCAAGAAAAAGAGTCGAAAAAAAATAGAAAGAAAAAAAAAAAAAGGAGTTGTGAGAATAAAAAAATGAGGGATTCTGAGAGTGTGTGTATGCTAATTGGCTAGGGTGAGCTCTTTAGTACTCGAGCAAGTAAGTTCGAGGGAATTTTATGCCTAGTGACCTAAGACTTTTCCGGTCTGGGATCCACTAACCTAACGCTCGCTACAAGGGTGCTATTGTATAAGCCTTTAGGGGTCTCACCCATTGCACAGTCAAAAGCATGTGTGTTTTGTGTTTTGTGATGTTTTGTGTAGTAAAGCATGAGTCATTGTCTACCTTAAATGATGATGGCGGTGTCTTTGAGTCATGGAGTGTCTAAAGTCTATTCTGTTTATAAACATGTGATTGTCTTGGCGAAGAATTGGTTATGCCTTTGATCTAGTTTCGAGAGTATATCTAGTGAGAAATGCACACACCACGTTTCCGAGCATGTATTGTTAGTATACGGGGCCTTAGTCGAGCTCTGTTTGGAGTTGTTGCATTCGTTGAGACGTTTGCTTGTTGAGTTGGTTCCGGATAATTTGTGTGGGATCATTGCATTAGGACATTTTTCGCATTATCATGGCATGTAGTTATTAGTTGCATTCATTCATCATTTTAAACTGAGTTTGCATTGCTTGAGGACAAGCAACGGTTTAAGTTTGGGGGTTTGATAAGTGGATTTTATATCCACTATTTACCTTCCGTTTGGACTTTAATCGTTTGCAAGTTCTCAAGTTTCATTGTCATTTAATATGTTTTTATGTAATTTGTGTAGGTTGTGTCGTCGAAGACATTTTGGGCTAAAACAATATTTTGGTGGTGTGAATTTAATCTTAAGATTGTGCAAGAAAATCAGAGCAAGGAAAATGGTAGAAGTTTTGAGGCATTTCCAGGGTCTAGCAGGCGCCATAGCGCGTAGTGGGGTGCCATAGCGCGCACAAGGTGGCTAAGGTGTTGTCCAGGAACAAATAGGCGCAGTTGCGCGTGTTTTGGGCGCAGTTGCGCGAGGTTGGGAGCAACGGCTCGAGGAATGGCGCCGTAGCGCGCGCGGGAGGAATTTCCAGGGGGTTTTGAGCGCTCTTGCGCGTGTTCTAGGCGCAGCTGCGCGGCCATGGGCGTGTTCGAGGCGCTGTTGCGCAGTGTGGAGCGCCGTTGCGCGTTGTCTAGGCGCCATGGCGCTTTGGTGTGGTTTGAGTTGTTTTCTGTTGCCTTGTACCGGGTCAATTGTTTTGGGCCTATTATTAGGGCATCTATATATGTAATATTAGGACCTAAAAACATTATCTATCGTTGTTCTTAGTTTTTCTTAGCTACTATCAACACTTATCATCTATTTTTCAAGAACAATTTCAAGGAATTTCTCCAAGCTAGTGACAAGCAAGGATTATTCTTTGGAACCTTTGTACTCTTCTATTTTGGGGATTTAATTCTAAACCTTATTTCTTCTTCTATATTTACTTGTTTATTTTAGAATTATGTTTTCCATAGAACCCATGATGGCAATTAGGTCAATTATGGGCTAATTCGTTATCATGGGGTTTTAATGGATTTTTCTATGGATTCTAGTAATTGAGTGTTATTTAAGCCTTGGTGTGTGATTGATTGTATTGATTGCCTAGTATGTTTATGCTTATTCGTTATAAGTGAGTCGCGAACACTTGTAATTGTTTGTTTAATCCTAGTGAATGCGAAAGTGGATCTAGGGTTTAGAACAATTCATGCTAGCATAGGTTTTTGCATGTGAAGAACATGTATTAATTTGTGATGTAATTCTAACCGTCTTGCATCGACTATGTGGTTTAATGGGTGCTTGATTTTCAACCGGTATGTGTTCAATTGCTATAGACATATAGGGACTACACATATTTGGTGACTACTTGACTTCTATCAATTGTGGATGATCAGTAGGATGGTATATGCACAACGAAAGTTGGTGTGTGTATCAGTTTAGTGCATCTAATCAGTAATCAACTCTGTCACATGCTAGGCTAAAGGGCATAAGATTCTAGATGAAGGAGTAAATGAAATTGAAATCCCATGTTTGTTTCTTATAAATTAATCCTTAAGTTATTTTCTCGTAATTGGCTTAGTTGGTAATTAATCATTAGTTAAATCAAAACCAATATTGTGATTGTTTTAGCAGTGAGTGTAAATCATAAGCTGGTGCATAAGTGAACATAACGAACAAATTGAGTCTCTGTGGGAACGAATCCTATTTACTCTATATTACTTGTTGACCACGTTCTCTTGCGTGAATAAGTGCGAACAAGTTTTTGGCGCCGCTGCCGGGGACTCGGTTCATTGTTTGTTTAGTTTATGATCTTGTCATCAATTTGGATTAAATTCACTGACTCAGACGTTTTTCTCACTCATTTACTTTTGGGTTTCTCAGGTACTATCTTGAGCGTGTATGCTTACTCGATCTCAAGCTCGTAAAGAAAATCTGGAAGAAGAGAAGCACGAAGAGGAATTAGTGGAAGACAGTGAAGAAGAGTTGGTAGTTACTGGAGAAATGGCAGATAACAAGGCGCTGAAGGAATATTCTCAGCCCAAGATTGATGATATTCAGTCGAGTATTGTGCGGCCGGCTATTGCTGCAAATAATTTTGAGATCAAGCCGGGCACGATCCAAATGGTCCAGAACTCAGTCCAGTTTGGGGGTTCATCTGTCGAGGATCCCAACATGCATATCAGGGACTTCATTGAGATCTGTGACACGTTCAAAACCAACGGAGTTTCTGAGGACGCTATCAAGCTAAGGTTGTTTCCATTTTCCTTGGGAGACAAAGCAAAAACCTGGTTGCATTCACTTCCAGCAGGTTCCATCACTACATGGGAAGATCTGGCACAAAAGTTCTTGACTAAATTCTTTCCTATGGCAAAGACTGCTGCCATGAGGAATGCTCTTACACAATTTAGTCAGCATTCTGGTGAATCACTGTGTGAAGCTTGGGAAAGGTACAAGGAGATGCTCCGGAAATGTCCTCATCATGAGATGCCAAATTGGATGGTCATCAATAGCTTCTACAATGGGTTAAGTCATTCTCGAGCCATGCTGGATGCAGCATCTGGAGGAGCTCTGTGGGCCAAAAGCTATGAAGAGGCCTATGACTTGATTGAAATGATGGCTGCAAATGAGTATCAGAATCGGACACAGCGCATTCCACAAGGTAAGGTTGCAGGTGTACTTGAAATGGATGCCACAACAGCTATAGCAGCTCAGCTACAGGCTCTAACCATGAAAGTGGATTCATTGGCTAAGGTGGGGGTTCAACAAGTCGCCATGGTTTGTGAATTGTGTGCGGGGGCTCATGACACTAATCAATGTGCAATTTCTAGCGAGTCGGCACAGTTCGTCAGCAATTATCAGAGGCCTTCACAACCTGCTCCCAATACATATCATCCCAACAATAGGAATCATCCTAACTTCAGTTGGAGCAACAATCAGAATGTTATGCAACAACCATCTCAGGGTCAGTAGTATAGTGCAAGGCAGTTCAACAATTCGGGTTATCAACAACCCTATGCCCAAAGGCCACCATACAATCCACCTGGTTTTCATCATCAACAATCGGGAAGTCATGTGCAATCGAATGAGAAGTCAGAAATGGAAGAATTGCGAATGATGTACAAGAGTCAAGCAGCATCTCTGAAAACTCTTGAAAATCAAATGGGCCAACTGGCCAATGCTCTTTTGAACAGACCTCAAGGGCAATTACCTAGTGACACGGAAGCAAATCCGGGTAAAAAGGAGGTCAAGGAACAGATTCATGCTGTTACGTTACGTTCTGGAAAGGTTACAGACGATCTGGGAGTCAAAAAGCAGTTTAACGAAGAACTTGAAAATGCTGTGAACAGTGATTTGGACGCGGGCGCGTCTGAGGGGTCTATCCGGTCTTCTAATTCAGCTCTTCCGGTCATTCAGAAAGCATCAGGTGAGGAAGAAAAGGAGAAGTCAGATGGGAAAACAGGTTCAGGAATTACGGAAGCTAGCAAAGAAGTTTATCCGCCTCCGCCATTCCCTAAAAGGCTTCAGAAACAGAAGTTTGATAAGCAATTCGCAAAGTTCTTAGAAGTGTTCAAAAAGTTGCACATAAATCTACCATTTGCTGAAGCACTTGAACAAATGCCAAGTTATGCCAAGTTCATGAAGGGCATACTTTCGAGGAAATTGAAACTCGAGGAGTTAGAGACCGTCGCTTTGACGGAGGAGTGCAGCGCTGTTTTGCAACAAAAGTTGCCACCTAAGCTGAAGGATCCGGGGAGTTTTACCATACCGTGCATCATTGGAAATTTGTCTTTTGACAAGTGTTTGTGTGATTTAGGGGCAAGCATCAACCTCATGCCCTATTCGGTTTTCTTGCAACTTGGTCTTCCGGAGCCTAAGCCTACCAACATGTCACTCCAGTTAGCTGATCGCTCAGTTACCTACCCTCGAGGAATTGTAGAAGATGTTCTGGTAAAAGTGGACAAACTCATCTTTCCAGCAGATTTCGTCATACTTGATTTTGAAGAAGACAAGAAAATCCCTATCATTCTTGGGAGACCATTCTTGGCCACGGGGCAAACCTTGATCGACGTGCAAAAAGGGGAACTTACGATGAGGGTGCATGATCAAAATGTCACCTTCAATGTTTTCAAGGCTATGAAGTTTCCAACTGAAGAAGAGCAATGTTTGAAAATAGACTTGGTGGAGTCAGCAGTGCAATCAAAAATTGAGCATCTGCTCTTGAATGACACATTGGAAAAAGCACTGATTAGTGATTCTTTATTGGAAGAAGATGAGATAGATGAGCAACTGCTACTTCTTGATGCTACTCCATGGCAAAGGAAATTCGAGAGATCAGTGGAATCTTTAGGTCTATCTGAATTGAAGGGGTCACATCAGCGGTTGAAACCATCTATTGAAGAGGCTCCAACTCTAGAGCTCAAACCACTACCTGATCACTTAAGGTATGCTTCTCTTGGTGAGTCATCTACTTTACCTGTGATTATTGCTGCTAACTTGTCAGGTTCTGAGGAAGACAAGCTCTTGAGAGTCCTTAGAGAATACAAATCAGCTATTGGATGGACCATAGCAGACATCAAGGGGATTAGTCCGGCTTACTGTCAACATAAAATTCCTTTAGAAGAAGGGAGTAAACCAACAGTGGAACATCAGAGACGTCTAAATCCGATCATGAAAGAAGTTGTGAAGAAAGAAATTATCAAATGGTTGGATGCAGGGATTATCTATCCCATTTCTGATAGTTCATGGGTAAGCCCAGTTCAATGTGTGCCGAAGAAAGGTGGCATGACGGTAATCACCAATGAGAAGAATGAACTTATCTCTACTCGCACGGTCACTGGTTGGAGAATCTGTATGGACTACCGGAAATTGAACAAGGCCACTAGGAAGGATCATTTTCCTTTGCCCTTTATAGATCAGATGCTGGACAGACTTGCAGGTCAGGAGTACTATTGCCTATTGGATGGATATTCTGGGTATAATCAAATCTGTATTGCCCCTGAAGATCAGGAGAAGACGACTTTCACATGTCCATTTGGTACATTTGCTTTTCGGCGAGTCTCTTTTGGTTTGTGTGGTGCACCTGCCACCTTTCAAAGGTGTATGATGGCTATCTTTTCGGACATGATTGGCAAGACCGTAGAAGTTTTCATGGATGACTTTTCTGTAATCGGTCTCTCTTTCGATGAATGTTTGAATAATCTGGGTGCGGTTCTGAAAAGATGTGTGGAGACTAATCTAGTGCTTAACTGGGAGAAATGCCACTTCATGGTTCAGGAGGGAACTATTCTTGGGCACAAGGTGTCACGGAGAGGTCTAGAGGTGGACAGGGCAAAAATAGAGACAATTGAAAATCTTCCACCACCTAATTCAGTGAGAGGGATTCGCAGTTTCCTTGGTCACGCAGGTTTCTACAGGCGTTTTATCAAAGACTTCTCAAAAATCTCCAAACCGTTGTGTAAGCTCTTGGAAAAGGATGTTCCTTTTAAATTTGATGAAGAATGTTTGACCGCTTTCGAGACTCTGAAAAAGAAATTGGTTTCAGCACCAGTGATCATTGCTCCCGATTGGAGTGAACCTTTCGCTATGATGTGCGATGCTAGCGATTATGCAGTGGGGGCTGTTCTCGGTCAAAAGAAAGACAAAGTGTTTCATGTGATCTATTATGCAAGCAAGACTCTTAATGATGCTCAGTTGAACTACACTACTACTGAAAAGGAGCTGTTGGCCATAGTCTATGGTTTTGAAAAATTTCGTTCTTACTTGCTAGGTACAAAGGTAATGGTGTACACAGATCACGCGGCTATTAGATATCTGCTCTCTAAAAAGGACTCCAAACCTCGTTTAATTCGTTGGGTACTTCTGTTACAAGAATTTGATGTGGAGATTAAGGACAGGAAAGGGACAGAGAATCAAGTAGCTGACCATCTTTCTCGTCTGGAGGACTTTGGTAAATCCTCTCGAGACGGTACCATCATTAATGAATTCTTCCCGGATGAGCAATTGCTTAGGGTGCAAGAAGAGGAGCCATGGTACGCAGACATTGTGAACTTTCTGGTTAGTCAAGTTATTCCATCCGAATTTTCTTATGCACAAAGGAAGAAGTTCTTGCATGAAGTTAAATGGTATCGTTGGGACGAACCATATCTGTTTAAACAGGGAGCTGATCAGATTCTTAGAAGATGTGTGCCGTATAGTGAAACAGAGGCTATTCTGAGGGATTATCACGCCACGACATATGGGGGCCATTATGGAGGTGAAAAGACTGCTACTCGGATTCTTCAAACGGGGTTCTATTGGCCTTCTCTTTTTAAGGATGCTCATCAGTACGTCTTAAGGTGTGATCGTTGTCAGCGTGTTGGTAACATATCGAGGAGGGATGAGATGCCCCTTAATGTAATGTTGGAAGTGGAAATTTTCGATGTTTGGGGAATTGACTTCATGGGACCCTTTATCTCTTCATGCAACAATCAATATATCTTGCTAGCAGTTGATTACGTCTCTAAATGGGTTGAGGTCAAAGCACTTCCGACAAATGATGCCCAAGTCGTGCTTAATTTCCTTCAGAAGAACATCTTCACCAGATTTGGTACTCCTCGAGTCATTATTAGTGATGAAGGCACTCATTTTTGCAATCGCAAGTTCACTAATCTTATGGCCAGATACAATATCAATCATCGGGTAGCTACAGCATATCATCCTCAGACCAATGGCCAAGCTGAAGTGTCTAATCGGGAAATCAAGCGTATTCTAGAAAAGGTGGTGAGTCCTTCAAGAAAGGATTGGTCTCTGAAACTCGATGAAGCCGCCTGGGCTTATCGAACGGCATATAAAACACCTTTGGGAATGTCACCGTATCAGCTTGTCTACGGGAAAGCTTGTCATTTGCCGGCGGAATTGGAGCACAAGGCCTATTGGGCTTTGAAAAAGTTAAATTTCGATCTTACAGCCGCGGGTGAGAAGAGAATGGTGCAACTCCATGAGATGGACGAGTTTCGCTTGCAAGCATATGAGAACAATAAACTCTACAAAGAAAAAGTGAAGAGATGGCATGATCGTCGTTTAGTCAACAAGGTATTTGTTCCTGGACAACCCGTGTTGTTATTTAATTCTCGCCTTCGTCTATTTCTAGGAAAGCTAAAATCGAGATGGTCAGGGCCTTTTGTTGTAAAAACCGTGTTTCCGCATGGAGCGGTTGAGATTTTTGAGAAATCACCTGATCAGTCATTCAAAGTCAATGGTCAGAGATTGAAACCGTACTTTGGTGAGGTATCGAATCGTGGGGCTGAAACCGCGGTTCTTGCAATTACTGAGTAAATCATGGAAGTCACGTCAAGCTACTGACGTAAAAGAAGCGCTTCGTGGGAGGCAACCCACGCGTTTGGTGTATTCTTTGAGAAAAAAAAAAAAAAATTAGCAGGGGAAACCAAGCGCAGCAGCGCCCTCAATAGCGCAACAGCACTTGGCGTCCAGGACATGCAGCGCGCAACTGCGCTAGTTTGTGCGCAATAGCGCCCGGCGAGACTCATTCCAGGAGATCCTGAGCGCAATGGCTCCTCCCTATTGCGCAGCTGCGTGTTTCCTGCTTATAAAAAAAAAAAAATAGAAACCCTTTTGTAACAAGTACCCAGCCGAACAATACATACACCCATATACTCCTAAACCTAAAATTCTCTCTACCCAAAATCTATACCTCATCCATTTTCCACAATCAAATCCTACATCTTCCAAACCCATCTCAAATCCTATCCCACTAATTATCTCTACATAATCACCTATACACACAAATCCCCTCTTTATTCCAAATCATTCAACTTCCATACAAGCTTCAAGATTTCTCTAATTCAAGTTTGGGGGAGTGCTTTCAAGGTTCTCATCTTCAATTCAAGTGGTAATATTCTCTCTTAATTTAATTATTTAGTGAATTGAATTGTTGGAATTGGGATATTGTGTGTGGAGATATATTGTGGATTTTTGGGTGTTTGTTGACATTGTGTTGTTCAAAGAGTGGTATGGCTCCCAAAAGAGTACGTGTGCCGAGTAGTAGTAGTTCGGAGGAGGAGGTGCAGCCGAATTATGATGTGGATAAATTTGTTTCTAAGGCGGCTCAAGATGAGTTCGAAAATTTATTGTCAAGAGCTGTTGTTCAGGAGAGGGGTTTTGAGCCTTCGGGTGAGGATGGTGAATTGAGAGATATGGTTAGTGAGTTAGGTTGGGTGATGTTTTGTGCTAAGCCGGTGGCAGTTCCCTTGAGCATTGTTAGGGAATTTTATGCCAATGCCAAGGATGACAAGAATGGAATCACTATGGTTAGGGGGCAGGCAGTTGCTTATAAGCCTGGGTATATCCGGCGTGTTTTGTCTCAATCACCGAAGCCTAGGAATGTTGAGGATTGGGGGCAGAAAACTAGGGATGATGTTGACCTAGATGCTATCATGGCGGGGATGTGTATCCCGGGTACGGTTTGGAGGTATAAGGCAGGTTCTACCACGCCGAGTACGTTTCCGGCAGCTGCTTTGACGAGGTATGCCCGAGCTTGGTTCTTGTTTATTTGTGCTCGTGTAATGCCTACTACCCATGTTACTGAGGTTAATGTTGAGCGTGCCATCATTTTGTGGGGTATTTTGAACGGGAAGTATATTGATCTCGGGGAATTAGTCTATCAGAATATCTTGAAGTTCTTGAAGGGTGGTACGACAGGCGGGATCCCACATGCAGTCATTATTGCTGAGTTGTGTGTTCATGTGGGTGTTCGTTGGCATAGTGATGAGACGCTGCTCAGGCCGAGGGGTTCTATCAAGCACGCGGCTATTAATAAGATGGCGGAGTGGTCGGGTGGTGTTCCTCACCCGAGGGGTCTTGGTTATGTTGAGATTTTTGAGGGGGGTGGTGCTCCACCACCGGTTGAGCAGGTACCTCCACAGCCACACCTAGACAGAGCGGGACCTTCTCAGGCGCAGACGAGTCAGGGTACTGTGGTTTTAAGTGATGCTCAGTTCAGACGCATGTTGAGGCGTCAGGATACTACGAATGCCATGTTACACAGATTTGCTACAGACTTGACTCAGTCATTGGATGGAGTGTACCAGCAGCAGGGTTTTCAGGTCACATGGCCTATCTTCGGAGCGCACCACGTCTATCCACCACCAGATACACCACCCGAGGAGGGTGACGATGCCGATGACTAGGGGAGTATCTCTTGTACCCTTTAATTTTACCTTCAATGAGGACATTGAAATTTTTAAGTTTGGGGGTGATTTTAGGGTATCAATAGTCATTGCATTGCATATAGTTGCATATTCATGCATATTCATGTAGTATTGATGCATTTAGTTTTGCTATGCCATTTAGATTGCATTTAGGATGGCATGTCATATAGTTTATTTAGGAGTGTAATATCATTTTGTTCATGCATATCATATGATTCCACTTGAGTGTCTGTTTCTGGCTTGACAGGTCGACGTTAATTTGAGTGTGATGACAATGAATAGAGGGTTGATTTAAGTACTTATGAAATTGACTTGCGTGTGTCGGGAACACAATCGTTTCACGGTCTCACTGTTTGCTTTTGAGTTAGATCGAGTCATACATGGTTTGGTTGTTGAGATTTAATCAATTATTTATATCTAGAATTTTCGTTATTCCCTTGATGGCGTAGGAGCACTTAAGTATAAGTTTGGGGGAAAACAAGGGATTTCATGCTAAGTGTCGTGTCGTAGTGTAATAATGGCTAGGCGTCAAATGGCTAGTAGCCGGCTCATATTTGATATGAGTAGTCTAGGGGGGTGAGATAGTGCACCCATGTGAAAAAAAAAAGCAAGAAAAGGAGTCGAAAAAAAATAGAAAGAAAAAAAAAGGAGTTGTGAGAATAAAAAAATGAGGGATTGTGAGAGTGTGTGTATGCTAATTGGCTAGGGTGAGCTCTTTAGTACTCGAGCAAGTAAGTTCGAGGGAATTTTATGCCTAGTGACCTAAGACTTTTCCGGTCTGGGATCCACTAACCTAACGCTCGCTACAAGGGTGCTATTGTATAAGCCTTTAGGGGTCTCACCCATTGCACAGTCAAAAGCATGTGTGTTTTGTGTTTTGTGATGTTTTGTGTAGTAAAGCATGAGTCCTTGTCTACCTTAAATGATGATGGCGGTGTCTTTGAGTCATGGAGTGTCTAAAGTCTATTCTGTTTATAAACATGTGATTGTCTTGGCGAAGAATTGGTTATGCCTTTGATCTAGTTTCGAGAGTATATCTAGTGAGAAATGCACACACCACGTTTCCGAGCATGTATTGTTAGTATACGGGGCCTTAGTCGAGCTCTGTTTGGAGTTGTTGCATTCGTTGAGACGTTTGCTTGTTGAGTTGGTTCCGGATAATTTGTGTGGGATCATTGCATTAGGACATTTTTCGCATTATCATGGCATGTAGTTATTAGTTGCATTCATTCATCATTTTAAACTGAGTTTGCATTGCTTGAGGACAAGCAACGGTTTAAGTTTGGGGGTTTGATAAGTGGATTTTATATCCACTATTTACCTTCCGTTTGGACTTTAATCGTTTGCAAGTTCTCAAGTTTCGTTGTCATTTAATATGTTTTTATGTAATTTGTGTAGGTTGTGTCGTCGAAGACATTTTGGGCTAAAACAATATTTTGGTGGTGTGAATTTAATCTTAAGATTGTGCAAGAAAATCAGAGCAAGGAAAATGGTAGAAGTTTTGAGGCATTTCCAGGGTCTAGCAGGCGCCATAGCGCGTAGTGGGGTGCCATAGCGCGCACAAGGTGGCTAAGGTGTTGTCCAGGAACAAATAGGCGCAGTTGCGCGTGTTTTGGGCGCAGTTGCGCGAGGTTGGGAGCAACGGCTCGAGGAATGGCGCCGTAGCGCGCGCGGGAGGAATTTCCAGGGGGTTTTGAGCGCTCTTGCGCGTGTTCTAGGCGCAGCTGCGCGGCCATGGGCGTGTTCGAGGCGCTGTTGCGCAGTGTGGAGCGCCGTTGCGCGTTGTCTAGGCGCCATGGCGCTTTGGTGTGGTTTGAGTTGTTTTCTGTTGCCTTGTACCGGGTCAATTGTTTTGGGCCTATTATTAGGGCATCTATATATGTAATATTAGGACCTAAAAACATTATCTATCGTTGTTCTTAGTTTTTCTTAGCTACTATCAACACTTATCATCTATTTTTCAAGAACAATTTCAAGGAATTTCTCCAAGCTAGTGACAAGCAAGGATTATTCTTTGGAACCTTTGTACTCTTCTATTTTGGGGATTTAATTCTAAACCTTATTTCTTCTTCTATATTTACTTGTTTATTTTAGAATTATGTTTTCCATAGAACCCATGATGGCAATTAGGTCAATTATGGGCTAATTCGTTATCATGGGGTTTTAATGGATTTTTCTATGGATTCTAGTAATTGAGTGTTATTTAAGCCTTGGTGTGTGATTGATTGTATTGATTGCCTAGTATGTTTATGCTTATTCGTTATAAGTGAGTCGCGAACACTTGTAATTGTTTGTTTAATCCTAGTGAATGCGAAAGTGGATCTAGGGTTTAGAACAATTCATGCTAGCATAGGTTTTTGCATGTGAAGAACATGTATTAATTTGTGATGTAATTCTAACCGTCTTGCATCGACTATGTGGTTTAATGGGTGCTTGATTTTCAACCGGTATGTGTTCAATTGCTATAGACATATAGGGACTACACATATTTGGTGACTACTTGACTTCTATCAATTGTGGATGATCAGTAGGATGGTATATGCACAACGAAAGTTGGTGTGTGTATCAGTTTAGTGCATCTAATCAGTAATCAACTCTGTCACATGCTAGGCTAAAGGGCATAAGATTCTAGATGAAGGAGTAAATGAAATTGAAATCCCATGTTTGTTTCTTATAAATTAATCCTTAAGTTATTTTCTCGTAATTGGCTTAGTTGGTAATTAATCATTAGTTAAATCAAAACCAATATTGTGATTGTTTTAGCAGTGAGTGTAAATCATAAGCTGTGCATAAGTGAACATAACGAACAAATTGAGTCTCTGTGGGAACGAATCCTATTTACTCTATATTACTTGTTGACCACGTTCTCTTGCGTGAATAAGTGCGAACACCTACATTCAAACAGAAACAAATCAACTCAGCATGGCTTGCACAGCACTATGAAAAGGAAATTAGAATGAATCCGGGCTGGCCAATTCATACTTTTCATAAGAAGATTTTTAGTGACTTGAAATGTGATGTGAGTAAACATGCAGTCTATAGAGCCAAAAAAAGAGCTTTAATTAAGATAAATGGTACTCATGAGTTGCAATATGAGCAAGTATGGGATTATGGACATGAATTGAAGAGAGTGTTGCCTGAGACCACAGTCAAAATACTTACAGAGGATCTAGAGCCAGGCACAAACAGAGGAAGATTTTTGAGGATGTATGTTTGTTTAGCCCCTCTGAAAAAAGCTTTTGTAGCATTCTGATAGGCCTGGATGGTTGCCATCTAAAAGGGCCATTTGGGGGACAATTGTTAGCTGCAGTTGGAGTAGATGCCAATGATGGCATGTACCCAATTGCTTGGGCTGTAGTAGAGTCTGAAACCACTGAATCATGGACTTGGTTCCTAGAGTATTTGGCCCAGGACCTGCAAATAAAGAGTAATGCTGATGCAGAGTGGACATTTATATCTGATAGACAGAAGGTTTGTCTATTTCTGATTATAGATACTTGTAGTGCTAGCTTCTTCTTTATGTATTATCTTTTATCTAATGGTTTTTAATCCTAACTGATTGCAGGGTTTGATCAATGCTTTAGAATCAGTGGTGCCTAATGCAGAACACAGATTCTTTGTTATGCATCTTTACCAAAATATGAATAAGGACTACAAGGGAATTGCATTGAGGCACCTACTATGGAAATCAGCAAGGGCTACAACAGAGTGGGAAATCAGGTTGCACATGGACAAAATGAAAGAGGTAGAACAAATACCTTTAGTATTTCCTTGTTTAATCTTAGTATATATCTTATTACATGAATTTTTTTTTGTTTTAAACAGATAGCTTCTAAGTGCCATGAATGGCTCATGGCTAAGCCAAGGACCCAGTGGTCCAGATCTGGTTTTAGAACCAATGTTCACAGTGATATGTTTGTTAACAATCACTGTGAAGTGTTCAATAGCAGCATCAGAAAATTCAGGGATTTACCAATAATCACTATGTTCAGAGAATTGCACAAGGCAGTAATGAAGAGGATACAAGTTAGGAGGGACAAGATGGTTGGAAATGACACTGTCATTTGCCCAAGTGCACTAAAAAAGCTAAACAAGTAAGTGAATTAGTTGTGTAAATTCTTTCTAATAACTTGAATTTAGGGATAAAATATTAGGAACTGACATTGTGATATGTACTTGAATTTAGGGCAATTCAATATGCTGGTAACTATGTGGTTACTTGGTCTGGAGGAACTGCTTACAGTGTCACATGTTCAAATGGGGGTTTTGAATTAGTTGTGGATCTGCATAAGAAAACATGTACCTGTAGAAAATGGGAATTAACTGGCATTCCCTGCTACCATGCTGCTGCCTGCATAGGTATAAGAAATGATCCTTGGGAAATGCATATAGATCCATGCTATACAAAGGACTTGTACATGAAGGTAAAGTTATAAGAAATAATTTTTTAGTAATTATTGTGTCTTCATTTGCATCTTCTCATGTAGTTTCTCTTGCACAACTTTATAACTGTACTTTGGACCCAATTGTTGGGCCTGAGTTTTGGCAGCACACTAATGAACCAAGGCCAAGACCTCCAAATGTGAGAATTGCTGCAGGTAGGCCAAAGAAAAAGAGATCAACAAAAAATGATTTGCCTCAGGATCCTACAAAACTCTCTAAGGTTGGAACCATTGTGAATTGTACTTACTGCAAAGCTCAGGGGCACAATGTCAGAACTTGTGCTAGCAAGGTATTATAAAATTTTTGGATCTCTATGTGCACATGTGCTGTAGTAGTGGCTAATTATATTTGTTGGCCTTTTGGCATCAAACTATCCTATTTAATGCTTGGTAGTTGAAAACTTTAATGCTTGGTATTATTCAAAGAAGTGAACACTTTTGGGAGATACATTTTTGTCTAACAACCGACCTTGATGGTTTTATGGTTTACTGAATTTCGGTTGTACTGCAAATATGCATTTTGGTGTAATGAACTAATGACTTTAATGGTATCTACTAGTTCTTTATATTTAGACTTGAATTTCTTTAAATTTTTGGAGAATTTTTTGTTCTGTGACCATCAAAATAGACAAATGTAAGGAAATGAATCAAAATAACACAAAGTACATAACATTACAGAAGGGCAAATTCATAATAATTATATCGTATTCACAAAGTACATAACATTAAGCATCTTCTTCACTCTCATTTCTTTCTGCAAACACAAAGTACATGAAACAAAGTAGCACTAAAATGATGAATCCCAGCTTCCATTTCTTAGCCTCTGTCTTCACTTTCTCCATTTCTGCTCTTACAGCTCTGCATCGATTGCATCCATCCATCCATCTGAAAAAACCACATCCATTACTTCCATCCGCACAACCAACAAATCTTCGTCCATAATTTGCTTCGGTTCGAGCTATCCTTTCCACTGCCCATTTGCCACAAAAACACTTGCATTTCATTGTATTCACAGGTGATTTGTTTGATTCTAACCTATAATTGATGTTTAGATATTGAATGTATGCAATTGGGATATATATACAACCAAATCTCCACAAAAGAGCCGTTGCATAATATTCAGACAGAAATACCCTTGCCCAATTAACTCCGTCTAGATCAGTTGACGGAATGCATCTAACTGTTAAAAAAAAATTCGGCTATTCATCTGGCAACTTTTATAATTGAGTCATTTTATTGCAAAAACAAAATAGTTCAGGCCATTTAAGTGCAATTAAGTCTATATTTTATTAGTGATTAGAAATGATGATGGAAATGAAAAGGCCTTTGCAAATGTCTTGGCAGTTGCAGACTTGCAGTATTTACGGATGGATCTGGTTTAGCAAGCGGTAGCAAATTCCACAACAAATTGCAGGCTTGCAGCATAGTAATTCAGGACATCATTAATGGTGCATACGTGTGTGATTGTATAATATTATGCTATGTTGTCGCATTACACACTGTACCAAAGTCCAATTATTTTTCTTCCCAGTTAGGAGGGACTGTCAATATTGGATATTCGATCCAATCTGATCCAATCCAATAGCTAATGAAACGGATATGGATCATATAAAAAAAATTCGAAAGCTAATGGAGCAGATATGGATTTGATACGATCCGATCCGTTAAAGATCTTATTCGATTATATTATATTATATTATATATATATTACATAATTTATTTTAAAGTCTTTCAAACTGTTATGCCCAAAATTCGGTTCGGGTATTCTAAAATGGATTCGGGTCAGATACGGGTTCAATTTGGGGATTTTCAGGATAATTTAGGGTTTTGATAAAGATTTGGAGAAAGAGGACGCGCCCTCACTTCCTATATGTGGAGGGCGCGCCCTGAGAAGCATAAAGGCAGGATGAAGACAATTATCAACAGGTTTTACAAAAATTATTGAAGAATTCCCTCCTGTCGTATCTTAGGAGGGGGATGTCCGTCGCAGAAGGCCTCCAGGGGTATGCCTGGATATAAGAACCCATCTTAGACACAAAGGGCGCGCCCTAAGGTGGAAAGATGAGAACTTTCTGGTGTGTGCTTTGGGAGCTCTGTTCCTGTAGCCAATGGGCGCGTTCTCATTGGGGAACTTTGGAGTAATCCTGCACTTTGCACCCAAAAGGTCTGGATCACTTGTCCCGCTATCTGGTGGGTGCTTCTCATTCGGGGGACAGGGATGCGTTCTGCACTTGGGGTAAACCATGGCAATACCTGCGTTCATGAAATAAGGAAATAGCTGGTAGCGGATAGGACTAGTCCTCGACGGGGGAAGTTTCCTTATCTGTGAAGTCCAATGTTCATGGACGAGTCTTGGGCCTTTATGGTTAGGCCTCATAGTAAAAAAATTCCAGAAGCTAGTTCGTCAATCCAAGCCCATTTGGGTTTCTTGCTCTCCAAGAACTACGTGGGCTTGATCCTCTATAAATATAGAGGAACGTAGGCAAATTGAGGGGGATGGAAGCGAAGAGCTACGAGCCACCACCAAGAACCCTCTCAATCTCAGCCCCCAATTCATCACAGCCACCACACTCCGGCGACTTATCCGGCGAAGAACCACTGTCATAGATTTTGATTCCGGCGACAGACCTCAAAATATGTTGTTACCAAATTCCTCCGTCAACACAAACATTCTGATATAAATATTTCCTACGTACATTGGCTAACCTGCTAAACACTAATGTTATTGCTATGTCCAACAAAAATTGATTCATACTGCATATGCATATAAAGAAGGATTTAAATATATTAATATACACACCTCATGCATTTGCAAAAGCAGGTCCTAAAACTAAAACAAAATTTCAAGTTTTACATAAAGAAACGTAGAAATGGTGTGCGGATACTCCTTTTGGGTACTGCATGTGATCCTATATCGTTAGCAAAATCTAGTTACCTCAACACTTAAAAAAAATAACAAAGACTTGTAATATTTTGTTTGTGTACTTTATATTTCAAAATGTTGCTATTATTATTCGTAAATTGTTGAATTAAATTAAAGATTTTTTTCTCTACATATATAAACGGATCGGAGCTCCGATCCGATAATCCGTGATCCTAATGGATCCGAATATGGATCATGTTGAAAAAAATTTGGCTGTAATCCGATTCGAATCCAAATCGATAAAATTAAAAAGATCAGGATATAGATCATGCCTGATCCGATCCTAATCCGATCCATTGACAACCCTAATTTAATATATACTACTCCTACTTCCCTAGTTCCCTTTCAATTCTTTTCATCCAAACAAAAGTATTGATTTTTTATTTATCAAAAAGAAAAAGTGTTGATATTTGATTTTTCAAACATCATCTAAAGTAGGGGTGAGCAACGGTTCCGAACCGAACCGAACCGGAACCGGTGGAACCGGGAACCGAATTTCAGAAATTTTGAGAACCGAATCGGAACCTTTTACGTAGTAGAACCGAACCGAGAACCGGATCATAAATTACGGTTCGGTTCGGGTCAGAACCGAAAGAACCGTCCAAACAATAATTTCCATACTAAAATTTAAATTTTGAAATTTGAAAAGAAAATAAACATACTATTTCATCTAAAGTCCAAACAACAAATGTTTACTATAGCAAAACGTATAAACGTATAAAAGGAATACTTGATTCTCTGTTATATATAGTATAAAATATATATTTATTTTTTGTGTGTATATATATGGTTCGGTTCGGTTCTTACATTTTTTTTGGAATCGAACCGGGAACGAAAATTCTATAAAAATTAGAATCGAACCGAAACCAAATTACAAAATCATAAAATCATAATCAGATTTTTTCCCCAATTCGATTGGGTTTCCGGCTCCGAACCGGGAAATACTCACTCTTGTCTAAAGGTCCACTTTGGCACTTTCATCATTTAATCCAATATACATTTTGGTTGTTAGGAGTTGGGATTTGATAGTTAATTTAATTTTATCATATGATAAATTATTAGTACATCTCTAAAGTGGCACTCCGTCCGCAGAAATGCTCTGGTCACTAGTCAGTAGTCACTATAGTAGGAAAAGGTGTCTTTCGACCCATGACAAATAATTTACAATCAAACATTACTAAGATTTAAGGGGGACAAGAAATGGGACAATATTAATATAAGCTGGTGAGTTGGTTATGTTCCAATCGTAATGAGAACCTCCTAATATAATACTACTACTACTGATTTGTAGTTGAGCGCACTGCGATCTCATCTGCTATTTAAAAAAAATTAGCCATGAATGCAGATCAACTACCCACCATAAGAATTAGCAAAAAAAAAAAAAAAAACTACCCACCATAACATCTCAACACGAACCAAATGTTGCCGCGACAATAATTCGAATTCAATACTGCAAAACTTTACGAAAGCAGGCGAATATTCAAGTCTAACACTTCTATTCGTCTCAACACTCAACCTGCATTTATATGGCTGCACAATAAATTTCGACAATTTGTTAATTTGATATTCGAGTTCGACTCATTTCAAAAATCTAGAATTTACCATGTACCAATAATTTGTGAACCGAAATCAAATTAAGGCCATCTATTACGACCTTGCCCCAAACTGCTATTCAATCGACTTGAATGTGCAATAAATATTTTACTACCACCCTGCCATACCAGGTCCAGTAGGCCCACCAACCCAAGTTTCAGTTCAGTGACTGCATTTACTCCTCCATTTACTGCTGGACTTTGTCATATCTATGTCCATAGTTCCATTTTTCTTCAGGGGATAACCGACTAGTTTTTAAATTGAATTTATTTATTTATTTGTTAAAATTATAAAATATTATATTTAATATATTATGGCGGAGAGAAAAAAATACTAATAATTTATCAAGGTTTTATTGTAAGTAATTTATAAAGTGATGGTACAGTTTTTTTATACCTAAGATTTTTCAAGGATTGCGAAGATAATCCAATATAAAGAATTGCATAGTACTTCCTCTGTTTCAATTGATATTTCCTGTTTTGACTTTTGTTCCTGTTCATTGTAAGCGCTTGATTACTAATTTACGGATAATTTATAAGATAAAATATATTCATGAGTGATCTTGTTTGATTCGTATTTGTGAGTACTTTAATATAGTGAAGTTTTTATATTTGATACTAACACGAAATTGAAAATATTAATAATTAAAAGTGTGCGTTGGCAAACGTGATAAAATAAACAGTAAAAATATTTAGGGACGGAAAGAGTAGTAGTTTGATTACGCAATGCAATGTGGACTGCAGACTCCTACACGATTATTGAAATTGCAGACTTGTATCAAGCCTAAACAAGAAAGGTGAACGGTCCCTGGACATATGGTTTCTGGACCGTTGGATCGTTGATCCAACGGTCCTGATTTTAAAAAAAAAATTATACCGTACCGCAGAAACTTTCCGCGGTACGGAGTAATTACAAAACTGCCCCCTGTTTTCACATAAAAAATCTACTGTTCACCGTACCGCGGAAAGTTTCTGCGGTACGTGAACAATGGGGGTATTTTTGTAATTGCTCCGTACCGCGGAAAGTTTCTGCGGTACGGTGTAATTTTTTTTTTAAATCAGGACCGTTGGATCAACGATCCAACGATCCTGGAACCATATGTTATGAAACAGTTCTATGGCAAATGTTTGCCATAGAACAGACCCCAACAAGAAAAACAAATGACAACTTCATTTTCATCGCCATTGGCTACAACTCAACATACTTGACCGACCTAAATTTTCTTGTTGAAATAATCAACGTCCAATTGTTTTTAATGTGGGATATGATCATGGTTGTAGATTTTGAAAATCAGAACAAATCGATTTAGATACTTAATAGTGATTTATTGATAATCGAGATTTATTACAATGATGAATTGGAATAAAAATCGGATAAATTTTAATATTTTAATAATATTTAATAAATTAATCTAATTTATAATATAATATAACATTTAAAAATGTTTCGTATTGAAAATCGGATTTTACAAATCAAAATGATCAAATATTTTTTAACGATTTATCGATGATTTATCAACGATTTTTAATGTTTCGTAATGTTTCATGTATTTATACTAATATTTTTGTCTTTTAAACAGTGTTGCAGATTTCGGAAATCGGAACTATTCGGTTGAGGTACCGATTTACGATTTATCGGGTGATTTGGTTGAAAAATCGACGATTTATCGGCAATTTTTGCAAAATCGGCCGAATCGGTTCCAAAATTTCGACCGATTTTTGGCTGATTTATCGGCGATTTTTCAAAAATCGGCCGATTTCTATAACAGATCTTTTAAATTATGGATCAGAAAAATATTGTTGATCCGTATTAAATGGGCAATGTCTACTTGTGATACAAATACAATCCGTATAGTGTTTATCTAAACCATCTTGTTCAGGATGGACCATCTCCACTGTTTTAACAAATGTAAATTTGTTTGGTAATGTAAATCAGACACACTCCTGTACAACTCTCTGGTTGATGCTACAAGTCCCCCCTCATTATTACACACTGACATTTATCCAACCGTTTCTTCATAGCTAGATAGATCATAGATACAACTACGTACACTGCCTACACTCCAACTCAAAAAAATTCTTCTCTTTCTCCCTGGAAACAAGAATGTCTATTCATACATGAAACACACATATTAGACCCTGTTACATTTAATCTCAAGAAAAAAAAAAAATCTATGGCTCCTTCCTCTTCCTCCATCCCCTCCCTCTCTCCTCCTTTGGCTCCCCACTCCTTCACTCCTGTAAGTATTTTTATTATCTCGCTCTCTCGATATAGGGTCAGATTCAAACGAGAACTATGTTGCCGTAAAAAACCGTAAGAAGTATTGTTTCTTACATGTTGTGAACTTTCTTAATGTATTTTTCACAATTTTTTTTAACGTGCAGGACAATTGTTCTCACTTGTCAAAATTTTCATGATTTTTTTTCATGACTGACTAATTTTTTTTGCTAAATTCATGACAGATATTGGAATGTGATAGAGAAGGAAAGGAAGATGAAGAATATTCACAAGACCACACAAGTTCGATTAAATCCACACCTAGTCAACTATATTCTAGTACATGCAACAAAGACTTGGAAACTAATTATGTACATCAGCCAACTCCCCTGCATCAAAGAAATGGCAAAACATCTCACCGTAAAAAATCAAACAGCAGTGGTGACTTAGCTTCAGCCTCCGTCGATGACCGTGGAGTCTCATGCAACAAGTGTCGGCCAAGCAACCGCGAGAAAATGTCGGTAGCTCCGTTAGATAATAATGGAAACAATCGACATTCTTTTTCGAGTCCGAATGGTATTTTTAAGTCATTTTTTGGTTCCAAAAAAAGTCCGAGAATTTTATCCGACGTGTCATCCACGTCGGAGGAACGGTGGAAAATCGTGGCCACGGAGCTTTCGAATAAGCTCGTACAAGCTACTCGAAAGCGAGAGGAAGCGGTACAAGAAGCGTCCAAGTTGAAACGGTCCATGGCGGAGATTGAGAAAAAAATAAATAAGCTTGAACTGTATTGTCATACTTTGAAATCGGGCCTTGATCAGTGTAATAATGTGTCGGTATCGGTGATGAATAAATCGGTGGCTTTGAAGCATGAGAGTGTGGTGATTGGTGACAAGGATAAAGTTGTGGAGAATTTTTTGGTTTCGGTTTCGGAGGCTAGGTCAACGGTTCGATTTTTGGCTCGATCGTTAACTCTTCAGCTACGTCGAATGGGGAATAAAGTTTATGATCAAATTGTGTTACTTTTACAACCTTATGATATCAAGGTTTCATTGTCTAGAAATCCGAAAGAGTTGATGACTTACATCGAAGCATTGTTAAACAAGTCACTTTTTAAAGATTTTGAGTCCATCGGGTTTGAAAAGAGTTCAGCGAATCTAATACTGAATCCAATTAATCGTTGCAAGGCGAAATTCGCCTCGTTTGATAAATTGCGAAGTTTAGAATGGGATGATGTGTTGAACAAGGGGACTAAGCATTTCAGTGAGGAGTTTAGTAAGTTTTGTGATAGGAAAATGAGTGAAATTGTGGCAATGTTAGGGTGGAACCGTGCCTGGCCTGAGCCACTTCTACAAGCCTTTTTTGGTGCGTCTAAGGCTGTGTGGCTGGTGCACCTTTTGGCTAACTCTGTGCACCCGAGCTTGCCAATTTTTCGAGTTGATAAAGAAGCTAAATTCGATTCGATTTACATGGAGGATATGGTTGGAGACATAGCTCGGAGATTGGTTCCGGCCTCGGTTCGGATCATGGTTGTGCCTGGATTCTATGTCTATGGCAATGTGGTCAAGTGCAAGGTAGTTTGCAGGTATCACAATAACAGCAATGACATTGATAATGTAGAAGAAAAGAGATTTAGTTCAATTCCATCTCCTAAAACAATCATGTAATGTAAAAGGCTTTGCTTCCATAGTTCTACATGTCTGTCCTTTTGAGTGTCCTTTGTCCGAATCTTAAAATGTTGAAATTACAACTTTTTAAAGGGTATTTGACTTTCCAGTTAAAGGAATTGGCTGGTCACAAGTTGATCAGTTGTTTTTCTTTGATGAACTGATATTTTGAGCTTGGTTGAGCGAGGTTTGAAGTTTTTCTGAACTGAGATGGATATTTGCATCTAAAAATTTTGAAATCGATTACATGCGCATCAAAATTTATCGACTTTCAACTTCCGATCACCGTTGTTTTTTTTTGTTTTTTTTTTTAAAGAAATAAAACAAAAAACTAATGAAGAAGGTATGCAAATTGGTTCTCTTGACTAAACTCTCCTACAGGCTACAGGTGAAAAAAAAAAATCCTATTTATAAAAGTTTATTCAACTATTGTATGTATGTAAGTTTTTTTTTTTTTTTTTTTGCCAGAGTATGTATGTAAGTTTTAAGCTTACAGTAATTGAAAAAAAAAAGTTTTAAGCTTCATTACCATTTTAAGGTTTCATTTTGGATTTGTAGTAGGCTTGAGGTCCACAATAACATTTGGACCTCTAGAGTTTCTTGTGGGCTTTGCTGGGTTGTAAGCTCTATATGTTTTTTACTTTTATTGATTCACGGCCCACGGCCTAGTGTTTAGATAAAGCATAGTTTACCCATCAAGTATTTATGGCTTGGGTTGTTTGCATTATTAATAAAGCACATTAACTAAACAAATGAAATGCTTACACATATTGAAGATTGAACCCATCATGAATCGAATCTATGAAAGTAATAGCTGTAGGATCACAATGAAGCAATTGCAAGCTGTAGAAACGTGTGGATCTACTTAATTTTGTATAATGATGAAAGTGCAGAATAATAATAATAATTTTTTTATAAAGTTGTATAATTTGTTCAGAAGAGCAAGGATTGATGGCCATGATTTGGTTGCTGATAAAAGTTCAGTTGCAATTTTTTTGTAAGTGATTCAAAATTCTTAGACCCGGTAAAAATTTATTATAAATTCAATGGATTTCATGTGTCCGATACCATCTCAGCTTCATGGGATTAAAACAATTTCAATACAAATTTAAGAGTATTTATGCAAAGACAGTAGGGAGTCTAAGATATATCTCAAATGGGTCCTGGTTCCTGATAAATTATTGTCAGGAACCCCTGTTTAACAATCAGTTTCCTAGTCGTTGGATAATGGGATTTCACAAAAATATTTTTTATGATCCGCGGATATTTTTCGCGGAACGTAAAAAGACCTATCCGTGGAACGTAAAAAAACCTATCCACAGAAAATATCCGCAGATCATAAAAATATTTTTATTGAATCTCAGCCGTTGGATCAAGGATCCAACGGCCGGGAAACTGATTGTTAAACAGGGGGTCCCTGACCAGGACCCATCTCAAGTAAGTTATTTAAGATAGTCTAATTGTATATGTAAATATGGGTAGATATTTTTGTAAAATTAAGATTTATTTGAAATTTTATTAACTAGTTATACGGACCCAATAAATTTTAAAAAGTATCTGAAGAAAGTTTCTGAGATTAATCCCAGAATCCTTTTTCTCTTATGTAAATCATTGATAAAAATTTAATATCTACAAAAATGTCCATGCGAGACCCCTTACTTTATAAATACATATTTGTTACAATATAATCTTAGGGGAGATCTCTAAAGACAATCTCAATTTTCTCAAATTCAATAATTCAATTAGAGAAGTTTACTCCACAGTCTGGGCTCAGTTTACAGCACTAGTATGTAGACAAGATTACTATTAGACCAGAGACGGAAAAAAAGCTTGAGTCCGAAAATTTGATCCGCCCCGATGTGATCAAAATCTAGTCAAAGCACGGTCCGGTCCAGGCCGGGCTTAGGGGCTTCAACGGGTCCTATATTTTTAGGCGAAAGCCCGGGCTTAGCCCGGTCTTTTGAAAAGCCCGGACTTTGGCCCGGCCCGGAAAAAAGCCCGATTAAAGCCCGATTTAAAGCCCATTAGAATCCGATTTTTCTTATATATTAATGTATTCACAATTATTACAAATACAAAACACTTCAAACGCATATATATTAACATGTTCATTACTAAATATATTATCTGAACACTTAAATTTATCATACATGAATAAAATATATACCAAGTACACATGTAATCTATTGATTTATCAAAAAATCAATGAACAAAAGATTGTCAATAGTCATGTTGGTGGTTCATCAATTGTATAAAATATATGTTTTGTATTTATTTATTTATAATAATAATATATAAAAACTTATCGAATTTGCTAAAAATCAGTTCTATCTAGCTCGGGCCAGAATAAAAGTGCGGGCCGACCCGGTTCGGACCCGAATAAAAGCCCGACGCAGTCCACCTCGAAGGCCAAAAAAGACTTAGATATTTCTCGAAAATCCGGCCCGGCCTGGATCGGTCAAAGTCAAAGCCCGGATAGGACTTTGACCGAAAAGACCGGATTTTTCAAGACCCGTTCAAAGTCCGGCCCGATGGGCTTTATGTATCTCTAATTGTAGACTGCAACAGTAATTGACAATAGTCATATAGAGGTGTAGGTAGTATACTTTCTTTTTGTTTCTGATGGGTATAATATAATTATTCATTTGTGGTGGGCCAAAATGGTACTACTATGACAATAATAATACCTACAAAGTGCAACAATAATTAAAATAAAGTCCACTAATTTGACTAGTGAGTCGGCCTCACTTGGCCCGTGATACATTACTGTGGACATGAAACTCTTCAACTGTATTATTCCTCTTATTCTTTTTTCTCACTTTTTCTCCTCATCTTCTTTGCCTGAGGTTGAGGAGCAGAATGATTAAAATGCATATAACCACGCATACAAAATACACATACATATACCTCTACATTATTGGTTTTGTTTCTCATCAAAACAAAGCTTACTTCTGTCCACACACCCACTTGATTCTAATCGTTTAACTGCCTAAAAACATGAAAGGAAAAAAAACAAGAGCTTTTAAGTTGCTTCCGCTCATTACACAACCACAATTATACATATCAAGAGAGTCTAAACCAACCCATCGTCCTCCTTTAATTTCTGTCAAGCTTTACGCTCTAAAATATAGCGTTTTTTTTGCATGGTCGTAAAAATTGGTAATCGGTATAAATCGATTGAGATACCGATTTAAAATTAATCGAATAATCGGGGATTAACCGGAGTATTAATCGGATATTATAATAATATTTAATATATTAGTCTAATTTGCAATTAAACATAACATTTTATATCGATTCATAGGATTAATCGGATTTCAAAAATCAAATCGGTTGGTAACCTTATAGAAGATTAATCGGGGATTAATTGATTAAATCGGAGATTTTTAAAACCTAGTTTCTCGGTTATATATCAAGAGAGTCTGAACCAACCCAACCCATGACCCATCTTCCTCCTTTAATTTGCGTCAAGCGTTACGCTCTAGAATATAGCAATTTCTTACTTTCTATAAACCGAGCGACCGATTACTAAACATATATATCGACCCTGTTTGACAATTAGTTGATAGCTGTAGCTGATTGAATTAGCTGTTTTGAATAGCTGATTGAATTAGCTGTTTTGAATAGCTGATTGAATTAGCTGTTTTCACTAGCGGATTTAAATTAGCTGATTTGAATAAAAGTGTTTGGTAAATAAGTTTTTGAATAACTTTTTGTGACACATAGCAAACCTCTAATTGAAAAAGCTCCTAAAATGAGCTTTTTGATCTCAAACCTCTAACTCAAACCTCTAACAACCAAACACTCATATTAGATGTTTGATTTGGTCAAACCTCTAATCTACCCCAAACCTCTAATTTCACCCCAAACCTCTAACTTCCAAACACCCCATCATGTATTTTATTAAGGACTCCATCAGTATTTCAACATAAACTAAAATGCCTTTTTAACATAAAAAAAAACTGTAAATTAGCAAAAAAAGAGAGGAGAAACTGTCCATCTATACCAACTGCATCACCCTTGCCAATGTATGACAGTATGAGCATTAGTAGCAACTTGTACATTTTAATAGACCCACCACCTGTAATGCAAATAATCAACAAAATAAAAACATACTCCCTCAGTCCCAGCCTTTTCTTAACATTTGAAAATAGGGTGTCCGACACGCATTTTAAGGTAAATTTTAAGGATAGTTGCATAATTTATTTTTGAAATTTTCTTTTTTTGTATAAAAATAGAACAATCCTATTTTTATACAAAAAAAGAAAATTTCAAAAATAAGTTATGGAACTATCCTTAAAATTCACCTTAAAATGCGTGCCAAAAAGTGACAAAAAAAGTGTTAAGAATTGGGTGGGACGGAGGGAGTAATAATCATGATTATACAGATAAATCAACAATGTAAAGTAAAAGGATTTGGTGAAGAATACAGAAAAGTTAGAGACTTTTTGTCTGAATTTGAATCATCAAGAACTCAACTTTGGTACAAGCATATAATTAATCAAGTTACATGTGAATTAACGGTACAATAAAGCAAAAAGCAAAGAAAATACACTTATTTTCCTAGATCAACGTATCTACTCCATTTTCTTAATTTAATCTCACGCAAGGATACATATACACAAAACCATACTCAACCGACCTACACCTTTGACTTAATTTTTATTTTTCTTTGCAGAGAGAATAAAATAAAAGAGAATAAACTTACTAGAAAGAGAGAACCTGCAGAACCAATTATTTTTGCATCTTAAAGAACTTCCCTATTGGATGTGATTTTCCAAAAGTAGCATCTTTTTTGGTTTTACTGGGACAATTGTTCTGTAAATAGCTGGAGTAGATCAGCACAACATGTCAACAAATTAGGTGTACAGCGCAGTGTGAAACTTAAGCTAAGCGTATGAAAAAATAGAAATTTTGAAAAAGAATAACAACAATTTATCATACACAGATTTGTCAAAACATAGAGACGAATCGACTTTGTTCAAATATTTTGATAGAGTTAGTGCTGAGGGTAGTAAATCTAGCTTAAATGGTAAGAAACTCCGTCTAGGTGCCTGTAAGGAGACAAGGGTGACCACATTACGATCTAGATGACACTTAACAACAATTATATGTGTTGATAAACATGTTTTTCTATAGGAAAGGAAAATTAATCAAAAATTACCTAGCTCCTCGACACTCATTTCACAGATCCAAGAAACAACTAAAGGAAAAAAAAAAAAAGTTGAGAAAATCTCTAGGTGAATTTGGTAGGAAATGTCTAATCTAATTTTACAACCTACTGTAATAATTATACAAGCTTTTCCTTTACAAAAATAAAAACTAGAAGTAGTAGAGTGATGCATATAGATTGCATGTTAGATTCCTACTATATGGAAAAACTGGTGAGCAGTCGGTTTACTAAGCTGACAAACAGTGTAACCAGCTCTTGCCGACAAATAATCCCGTCTTTCCACCAAATCTGCAATAATTTGACCTGATCCTAATCTAATTATCATTTAAACACATTTTCTTTTTGTTGTTTTTTTAATCTAAAATAATATACATTTCTGATTTTAACTTACAAAGTAGCTGCAACATGTCCTTTGTTTTCTATTTTGGAAACTAACGCATAAGAAACGACTGTTAAAATTCAAAATCTACCTTGAAATTGTCCGTCTTGAACTGGTCTTATATATTCTAAAAAGTGAAAAATACCAACTCCTGTTGCTACTTTTATTTTAAAAAGGTGAAAATACTTACTCCTGTTGCTACTTTGACACAGCTATACTCCAAGTGCCCTTTCTACTCTTCTACTCGTTGCCTTACCATAAAGTAGTGCATCAAACCAATCTATTAATTGATTTTCATTTTCACTACCTGCATTTTCTTGAGGTGGGTAAGTAGTAGAATCAGCAAAATCTGTGTGTGTGCGTGTATGAAAAATGTATATGATAATAAGATATGATGAGCCTTACTTTTCTTAAATCTACCCATGCCCTACAAACAAAAGTTGCAATAACGTATACAGTCATAACTTTCCTATACTGGAATAGAAAAACTTTTCCTGTATTAATCATGAACCATCCCTTCTCAGAAACTTGAAATATTTCTACATGCATATTTTTGCCTTTATCTCATGCTTTAGGTTTTTTCCCTACTGGCTTCAGTCCATTTCAACTAACCGTATACATATATGTGTGGGTATATATAGTAATATAGACAGATTCCTTCAAATAATTTTTTACAAGCAGCAGGAATCCAATGCAATCAATTAAATTGATTGTTATGGTATGTGTAGTTATAGCATTTGCAAGAAGTACCAAGGCACTACATGATAGAAATATTCTAATAACGAAGTCTAAACAAAAGCAGACTGACACTTGCACTAAGTAGCAGGATAAGACACTTGGAAGAGATGTAATACATTTTTGTTTAGGTATTCGTATTATTTAAACAAAAATGTTCTTCACTAGAACTCCATGTCACTTCACTGAACTAAGAAATTCCAATCTCGAAACACTACATACTACACACTACAAGTAGAGGTGGCCAAACGGGCGGGCCGTGCGAGCCGTGCCGGTTTGGCCACGTGCCGAGCTGAAGAAAACATGGCAGGGCACGCACGCTGGGGTTGGACGTGCCGTGCCGTGCCGTGCCGTGCCGTGTCTTGGATTTTGAAGCCCGTGAATAGCACGCGACTTAGGCGGGCTGCAGACGTCCCGACGTGCCGACGTGCCGAACGTGCCAAATATAAGCTGTTTGAATGTTATTATTTCCAGCTTTCTTTTTTCTATTAATTCATTCATATTTTGGCATGCCGAATGAACGCTCCCTTTGTTTCTTAAATTTTAAATTATTTTACTATATGCTAATCATCATGTTTTCTTCCTTTTTTATTGTTTCTTTACTATTAAATAATACCCAATTTGCTGCTTGTTATTTTTACATTTGCACTTTTTGACTAGTGCTATATAACAGACAGAGTTGCGTGCCGAACGTGCGGGCCGCGTGCCGAACGTACTACAGCAGGAAAGAATTTCAAATTAAGCACCATATAATTATATAAAAATGCATCTATAGAAAATACTCTTTGTAGGTTCTTAATTTAAATACATCAATTAAATTTGCAACTAACAACATAGAAATTAAATTTGCAATTAAATTAGACTTTTAGTTAACCATAGAAAAATTTTAATTGTAAAATTTTAGATAATTTTTAGATAATTTTAATGAGTAAAATTATTTTTAGATAATTTTAGTTAACCATAGTAAATTTTAATTGTAAAATTTTAGATAATTTTTAGAGCAACTTTTAGTTAACTACAGAAAAATAACAATCTTAAGATTATTTTTTAAGCAAATAAATAAGAATTGTAATATGTAATATTAGAGAATGTTTCAAAAAAATATCTAAAAACATACTACCGAACGTTTTATTCACGTGTCGTGCCGAACGTGCCGACCGTTTAATATTAGACGAATTATTCACGTGCCGTGCCGAACGGTTACGGTTCATAGAAAATGGGCTCGTGCACGGCTCGTTCACTGTAGCGGGCTGAACGGGCTGAACGGGCTGGGCACGTATTATTACTGTAGCGGGCTGAACGACTTTTTACGCGAATAATTCGTGTGTGGGCTGGGCTGAACCGCCCGTTTGGCCAGCTCTAACTACAAGTGTAGGCTAGCTTAATCTCTCATATTGCGAACTCATGCATTTCAGCTTAAACTCTCTTTTTGCAAACTTATACATTCAGATTTGCATACTGTAAAAGATTTTTTAAGCAGGGTTATTCAAAAGACCCCTAACCCTATATTCACGCACACTCTGTCTCCATTTAGACTGAAACCCTCGACTTCCCACTGAAGGGGAGAGGGTTAATTTAATTCCTCTCCTTTTGTAGTTAAAGATACTTGCATACATGAATACTAAATAGAGTCTCTACTATGAAATTAGCTTTTAACATTTACTTGTATGAACAATATAGTAAATGGAATATAATACAAGAAGAAACTGTAGGAGACTTGGACCATTACCAGTTATTTGTAGGCTGTAGCTTTCCTTATTTTCAGAGCTGTCTGGCATAATCAAAATAATTCATTTCTTAACAAATCACTATCAGGCATCATCTGCATTGCTAAATCCCGACACCCTCTCTTCTGCTCTGGGTCCTCTCACAACTTCTGTTTGCACTTGTGAGCATCATCGAATGACTCTGCACTAATTTCACAGGCTTTGGAATGTTTTAAAGAAGTTATTAAACAACCAAGACGTGGTGCCCTTCTCTCCAAAATAGGGGAAAAAAACTATATTAAACACTGTTCCGGGAGAAGGAAAAATTAAGAGTGAGCAATCCTGTCAGACAATATATCAATCTGTATCGCAACTATTTGCATTCAATTGAAAAACCTGTTTTTAGAATTTATTAGAACTAAGCGATCAGCAGAAAAAATATTAAATACAATAGTTTTGTAATAACTCAAATCATGGCTATTATAGCACCTACTGAAGCCTGAAGGCTTAACAATAATCAAATACCCTTTATTTTTCAGGGAAATAAAATTAGGCAATTCATAACCTAGGGGTGTAAATTAGCACCGACAATAAGACAAGAGAAAGAGGTTTATATGGTGGAATCATAACATCACTTGGAACCCTACCCAAATCCAAATTTATAACTACCAAAAAAGGAAACTTAACAAGAAGATGCCGATATCTGCCTATAATTTGTCAGAGTTGTAAACAGGACATGAAATCGGGAGCAGGAAAGTAGGCTAAGTGTGCAAATACTGACATTCTTTTTACATATTTAAAAAAAGAAGCTATACTGCTGCAGGCATATATAAATATGAAGTCAAATCTTGAACTTCATATTTCAATTACTACAAGTGACAAATCACATTGCATGTTGACAAGATAAATCCACACTGGTATATGTTAGCTAGTACTCCCTCCGTCCCTAAATGTTTTTCCTGTTTGCTTTATCACGTTTGCCAACGCACACTTTTGATCATTAATATTTTCAATTTCGTGTTAGTATCAAATATAAAAACTTCACTGTATTAAAGTACTCACAAATACGAATCAAACAAGATCATTCATGAATATATTTTATTTTGTAAATTATGCATAAATTAGTAGTCAAGCGCTTACAATGAACAGGAACAAAAGTCAAAACAGGAGAAGTCAATTGAAACAGAGGGAGTACTAGTTATATAAACTTAAACTGATCAAATTGTTGTGTACACTGTACACTTTCTTAAGAAAAAAGGAGGTAATACACCTTCCTCTTAATGAAATATTACACTCCAAATGCACAAGGAAAAACGTTGCAACATTTTTTTGTGCTAAAACTTCAGTTCTGCTACATTTTCATGTCAAACAGGAAATTATAACCAAATCCATAATCCAATGAAATCAGTAATACTTCAAATCCTAACAAGGTGCAGCAGCTGTATACTAATTTGTTTCCCTTCTAATGTTCCCCCTGTATCAATCTTGATTCTTTTAAAGTTAAATTAAACAAGTACTAACTAGAGGGAACATCTATAAAGAACATTAAGAAAATTTCCTACAACTCTTAATTCTGGAACAGGAAAAATTAGGGTTGAACAGATGAATATTACAGAGAAGATGCATCAACAAAAACTTCATTTAGCGCATTATCCTCACCACCATTTTCCATGACCAAGAATTGTGCATCCTTATCATCAACATGAGAAAAATCTTGCCTCTGAAGCTTTGAATGGGCAGCAACAAATATCAGTTTCTGAGCCCTGTCCATACCTGCCCTGGAATGAGCATTGGCACTAATCCATCTTAAGAAAGAAGCATTGCACTTGAACCCAAATGAAGTAGCATGAAGAAAGATAAGCCTTACTGCAACTTTCCCGAGTGCCTTAAACTCGGTAAGGTAAGTTTCCCATACAAGCCTGCTACTCTGGGGGTTGGCAATTTTCATCTTTCCTGTAGTGGGATCTCTCTGTTTTAACTGTACAGCTTGGGCATACACTGGATCAAGCCCTTCTGTTCTCCATTTCATAAGTTCCATCAGTACAATGTGAGCTTCTTCCCTGGAAACAAGTCTTGTTATGAGTTTGTCAACATCTTTCTCTTGTTCAGGTGTCAAGCATTTGAATGGTGGTAAGTACTTCCCACTGATGTCCCTAATCAAATACAAGGGATCGAGTACAAATGCAGCAGCCCAAGCTGGGTGATAATTCTTTCGAAACCTCCTTTCAATCACTCTTTCTATAGGTGCTTGAATAATGTGAAATTTTGAACACCAGTCCCTAACTTTAACTCTAAGATCTTCCCAGAGTGGAAGGCATTGCCCGACATGTGGCTTCTCCACTTCTATTTCCTCCGCCATTCCTTTAACCAGTTTCACTAATGAATGTATGGCTTCCAATTCAGTCCAAAAATGGGGATTCCTCATCATTTCCTCAATTTCTTGAGCAAGTGGCTCTTCCATAGAAACTAACTTATACGAATCATCAAGCAACACTAACTGAAGGGCCCTAGCGGAGCTCAGTATGTCTTCCATCATAGTGCAGACAGGTCCAAAACTCAATCTTTCACCATGAAAGGGCACTCTTAATAACCCGGCATGCCCATATTCCTGCAACTGAAACTTGTGAAAACTGCTTCGAACTTGAGACTTACCGTTGACAAAATTAGCTAATTTTGAACAATTCTCAATTACGTTTTTGAACAATGGAAGTTCATTCATAAAATCCTTAATCAAACTATTAAACCCTTGCAACTGACAAGTAAGATTCACCATCCAGTGGTGCTGATTCTCCAAATTCTTCAATGCCTTTGACTTAAACCTGTCAGAAACTATACCTACACATTGCCTCACATTATTCCCACATATATCTAATATCACCTCCCACAAAACCTCCTCGGCATACTTAGAGGGAACATACCCACTAGTAAAAACAGCCCTACGAAACACACTCGTCCCATTTGGAAGATTCAAACCTAACTTAACCAAATTCTCCTCACCAACATGTCCATAATTCTTTGCTTTCCATCCATCAGAACCAATCTGGAAGAACATGGCATCACGAATCTTAACTTCCGACTCCGCCTTGGCTTCAGCATACTTAACATCCAATCTTTCCCCAGCCAATTCTTTTCTCGATACAGATGGCAATCCAACGTGATTAAGAAATGCCTTGAACTTAGGATGCTCCAAAGACGAAAATGACACTGACCCACAACAATCATACACCCAATCAGCAAGATTATCAAGTGCCGAATCAACTTGCATTTTACTTAAACTCAAACAAGGTGAAGCTTTCGGACTCTTTAGCTTCTTTACACTATCCTCAAACATAGCTAATGCACCTAAATCTTCCTTCCCACCTGACAAAACCAAATGCTGCTGCTGTTGTGGTTTCTGATCATATTGCTGATCTTGCTGAACAGCCATCCCACTTCCACCACCACCAACCACAACCGGAGAATAACCAACCTCACCCGAAAATCTGGAAGCATCACAAATAGCCAATGGCTGCACGGCCTGAACTTGATAATCATTACAACCATTCCCACCACCACTACCACTACCACGCCCACCAGAAGTACAAGAATTGCGTTTTCGCCCACTATGCTTCTTCGGAGAAGCTACACTAAGTGGTGCAGGAGACTGCACGGGGGCAGTAGCCCCCAGAGAATTAAAATTGGGACAAGTCCCTCTTTTAAGATGTTCAGTAGCAGTTCTTGATGGGTTTGAAGCAGAAAAAACAGAATCACATAACCCACACCGCAATTTCACAGCTTTCGGAAAACCCGAATCCGAAACCAAAATAGGCTCTAGATGAGACCAATACCAAGCCCCTTTCCCCTTAATTGCCTTAGTTCTAACCATCACTAATCCTTCATAGCGTTTTTGTACCCCTTTTGCCTCCGTCTCCTCATTAGATGGTTGTTGAGTACTAATAGCTGCAGCAGTGTTGTTTTTAGCTGCCATTTCATAAATGTACGATGATTTGGTGAAATAATTTGTGGGTATGGTGTAAAATTCAAGAATTGATGTGGGTTTGTGAAAAAGATTCAATCTTGGTGGTAAAGATTCAATCTTTAAGCTTCTTGGTTGGTTAATTGTTGAAAAGGGTTGGTGGGTATGTGTTTATTTAGGGGAAGTTGCCGGCGGTGGCCGGAATTTCAAGAAACGGAGGTGGGTCATGGTCATAAATAGGGGTTTAAAGAAAGTTAAGTTTAGTTTAGTTGAGAGTGTTTGAATGAGAAAGTTGTGAGTGATTGAAGATTGGTGAAGGAAGAGAGGAGGAGTTAAGTGTTTAGATTAGGGACAAACATGTGATGCAACTTGCAAGTGGGCAGTTCAGTGAGGTTTGTACTCACAAAACTAAAACCTTAATTCACGCGCTTGTTGTGTGTGTGTGTTTTTAATCAATGTGTGTGTATTTTGAATAGAGAGTTGTACGAAGAAATTGATCGTCACTGGACACTGATGATCTTTAGAATCTCGAAAGAAAGGGAAAGATGTTTGAAGTGTTAAGAATTTGAACCAATGAATTTGACAAAGATGGTGATAGCACTGATGAGCTTTGATATATGATTGAGAGTTATATATGAGGAACAAAAGAAACATGTCCTTTGCTAAAATATGTACTCCTATGTAAAAGTTTTAAAGAAAAAAGGGAAATGTTATTTATCCGTTTTTTTATTTTCAGAGTTATTTATAGTCAGTGTTCTAAAAAGTGGTCAGCGATTTTAAGCGGTAAAACGAACTTCGAGCGCTTAAGTGGCTAGGCGGGTGCTTAAGCGGATTTCAATGTGGATCAATTAATCGGATTATATAATATATATTTAATTATTTATATACATAAGTATATATATATTTAATAATTATATAAAATCGGGGAATAAGCCAAACCAAACCAAACCAAACATACCCAGTATATCCCGCTCAGAGCAGGGTCTGGGGAGGGTAAGTTGTACGCAGACCATGCCCCCACTTTTTAAAGCAGGGAGGCTGTTTTCGTGAAGACCCTCGGCTAAGTGCACGACAAATATGGTGAGTGATATTTACAATAGAATCCAAATGGTACGAAAAATGTTCAAAGCCATACCAGAGCCCATGACATTCTCCACATGGGACCTACCCGCCTGCTTGGAATTATGATACTCATGTCCTGATGCGCTCCGCTCCACCAGCCTGTGAGGATAGCCAGTAAACCTCGCACAGAGATAAGACCGATCCAGTCTCCCTGCAACTGCAAAAACGGTAAACAGACGACACTACAAAAGAAAGATGAGAACGAAAAAGCCAAACATCTAAGATAAAGCTAACCGAGACAACCCAACTCTGAGCCTCTCTACAACAGAGCCGCTCCCTAAAAGAGAATCCACCACTCTGATACGATGCCTCCAAGAGCACCTGTCCGCGATCATGGTCTCATTCAAGTTTAAGGCCTTCAGATCCAACCTAAGCTGTTCTTCCCACGTCCTCCTCGGTCTGCCTCTCCTCCTCACCCCAACCACTAAAAGACTCTCAGCCCTCCTCACTGGGGCTTCAGCCAGCCTCCTACGGACGTGGCCGAACCATCTCAACCTCCCTTCCCTGACTTTCGCAGAAAGAGGCACCATTTACAGCTCGCTCCTATACACCCCATTCGGTATTCTATCTAACATCGTGCGCCCACATGACCACCGCAACATCCTCATTTCGGCCGCTTCCAACTTGCTTTCGAGGGCCTTCTTCACCGCCCAACACTCGGAACCGTAAAGCAACGCAGGCCGGATTGCCGCTCTATAGAATTTCCCCTTCAACTTTAAAGGTACCTTCTTGTCGCACATCAACCCCGACGCAGCCCTCCACCTTAGCCACCTAGCCTTGATACGATGTTTGACATCGTCTTCAACCTCACCTTCCTTCTGGATGATCGAACCTAGATACTTGAACTTATCCGTACTAGGTACGATCTGATCTTGAATCCTAACCTCTACTCCTTCCTCGTTGGTCTCACCACTGAAGTTACACCAAAGATACTCGGTCTTAGAACGGCTCAAACGTAAGCCTTGGGACTCCAAAGTAGATCTCCAAAGTTCAAGCTTCTCGTTCACCTCCCCCCTCGACTCCGCCACTAGCACGATATCGTCAGCGAAGAGCATGCACCAAGGTACGGTATCTTGAATCTCTCGCGACATAACATCAAGGATAAGAGCGAAAAGAAGGGGACTAAGGGCCGACCCCTGATGAAGCCCTATCTCAACAGGGAAAAAACGGGAGTAACCCACAGGGGTCCGGACGCATGAACTAGCTTGGGAGTACATGTCTTGAATCGCCCTCACGTACGGCGACGCCACTCTTCTCTCTACAAGGCTCTTCCAAATAGTTTCCCGAGGGATGCTATCATAAGCCTTCTCAAGATCGATGAACACCATATGCAGGTCTTTGCGACGTTCCCTGAACTTCTCCATAAGGCGTCTGACGAGATGGATGGCCTCGGTCGTCGATCTCCCAGGCATAAAACCAAATTGATTCTATGAGATTTCAACTCCTCTTCTAATCCGACACTCCACCACTCTCTCCCAAAGTTTCATAGTATGACTGAGTAATTTAATACCCCGATAGTTACTACAACTCTGGGCATCGCCTTTGTTCTTGAAAAAAGGAACCACGATACTACGCCTCCAATCCGCTGGCATCTTTTCACCCAAGAGGAGATCATTGAACAGGTCCGCTAACCATTTGACGCCAACCTCACCCAGACAAAGCCACACCTCTATTAGGATCTGATCCGGGCCAACCGCCTTCCCTCTAGCCATCTTAAGAAGGGCACCCTTGACTTCCTCATTGTTGAAACGCTCACAGGAACCGATAGGAAGCACAGACGAAGGAGGGACCTCTAGCTCCACACCCGTACCACTCCTCCTAGTCTCATTGAACATATTTTGGAAATACGAACTCCATCTCTCCTTTATATCCTCTTCATTCAGTAACACTCGGCCTGAACCATCCTTTACAAACTTAACAGAACCCAGGTCACGCCGCCCTCTCTCCCTAGCTTTAGCTAGTTTAAAGATAGCATTCGCTCCTTCCTTGGTGTCTAGGCTCTTGTACATCCCCTCATAGGCTTCCTCCTTGGCTTTCGCTACGGCCTTTTTTGCCTCTCGTCTCGCCACCTTGTACGCTTCCATCTTCAGAATCCTCTCCGCTCCTGCACACAAGAACAAAAGCTCTTTAAAGAGCGAATGTTTAGCCTTCACTTTCTTCTGTACCTCCTCGTTCCACCACCACGACTCCTTTTTACCACTGAACCTCCCTGAGGAAACCCCCACCACCTTCTCGCCCACACACCGAATAGCCTCCGCCACGTTGGTCCACCTACTGTTAGCATCTCCGCCACGCGTAAAACAACCTTCGTTGGACAGAGACTCCCTGAATTCGACCGCCTTTTCACCCTTCAAATCCTTCCATAGGATTCTCGGTCTGAACTCTCTCGACCTGCGAACAACTCGACCCCCAAGACTAGATCCATGGCCAATAGCCGGTGCTGAGATGCACATGCCTCACTCCGGAACACCTTACAATCCACGCACGCCCTAGCATCCCGACTACGTAAAAGTAGGTAATCGATCTGAGTGTTGTGCCCCCCACTACTAAAGGTGATGAGGTGCTCAGCCCTCTTCTGAAAAACAGAATTCGCAATTACCAACTCCTGGGCAGTAGCAAACTCTAACAACGCAGACCCACCGGCATTCCTGGCCCCGAAGCCAAAACCCCCATGAACGCTGGGATAGCCATCTGCCCTCTCACCAATGTGACCATTGAAGTCGCCACCCAACACTAAAAGTTGGTCATCAGGAATACTTCCGACCAACTCATCTAAACAGACCCAGAAAGCCTCCCTCTCAGAATCGCCCAAGCCGGCTTGAGGGGCATACGCACACACCACGTTCACCACCTTCTCCCCTACCACAACCCTGACGGACATGATCCTGTCGCTGCACCTCTGCACTTCCACGACGTTGTCTTTAAGGTCCTTCGTCAAAAGTATACCCACTCCGTTCCTGGAATTTGCAAGACCTGAGTACCACAATTTATACCCGTTCGCTTCTCTGGAGTGCGCCCCCTTCCACCTAGTCTCTTGAATACACGCCACATCCACTCTCCGCTTCTTCAGCACGTCCACTAGCTCCAAAAATTTGCCCGTTAAGGTACCTAAATTCAAACTTCCGACACGTAAACTACGCGACATCATCAAAACAAACGGGTCAGAACGTACAAAACTGACTGAAATACGAATTGGTTAAGAAACGGTAAATACAAAACACAGAAGTAAGTAAAAAAAATAGGATAAAATACCAAAAAATAAAAATCTACATAAAAAGAGATATACCAATAAAAAGAAATAGAAGAGTAAAAGACACGTAAAATGAACCAAAACCAAACAACAAAAAAGCAAAGAAAATACAGTTTCACTAAGTGCTGCACTAAACACTCTCTCTCTCTTTTCCTCAGCCGCGCATGAGAGTCGACCGCCGTTGACTCCGGCCTATTTCTTCATCTCCTATTCCCCCATCCATCCATTCTCCGATCCTCCCCCAATCTTTTATTCCTCCCTCCTTGTTTTTCTAGTTTCAATAAAAATCGAATCAAAGCCAAAATTATAGAATTTATTTCTCAGATCTATCTTGGTTTTGAGTCCGATTCCAAAAATAAAAATTACCTTGAGATTCAAATTCTCCTCCTTAACATCATACCAACATTTGGTGTTATCCCGAGGTCTTTGAATTTTGGTTTTCGTCTCATCTTTTGGCGTGTGTCTTCCCTTTTGGGTTGTTAATGTATGTTTTGTTGCTTGTATGGGTCTTGTTCCTGGCTCCTTTGAAAAGGATTTATGTGGTTTTGGGTGAGATCTATAATGCGTGCATTAGAATTGAGCTGGTGTCGGATATTGCAAGAGCTTACTTTTCACAACTAAAATTTGTTCATTTTATGAGCTTACTTTTTTTTTTCATGATGTAAAATAGTCTGCAAACATAAACGGCTATTTGGTTAGCTCGTTTATTTGTTTCTTTTCAGATTGTAGTATCAGTTCAGGGACTTGTCCAGTCTGTAATTTGGTCGTTTGAAGTTAATACAATTGCTTTCGTCAAAAAAAAAAGCAAAGAAACAAAGCACACCAAATTAAAAGCCAAACATGTGAGGGAGGCTGTGGAATGAACGGAGAAGGGGCGCGAGGCTATGGTTAAATGGGGATGGAGATGGTGCTAGCGGTAGGAATTAAGGAGTGGTGTTGGGAAACACAGAATGGAGATGAAGGTGGGACAAAGGAGGTTATGGGTCGGTTGGTCGGAGGAGAAAGAACCGGGGAGAAGAAGGCTGTGGTCGCGAGATCTGGCTGGGAGTAGCTGCGGCTGTTGAATAGCGGAGGCTGGGTTGAATGAAGCGGAGGAGGACGAGTGCAGGTGGTTCGGTGGTAAAGAAGGAGGTGAAGGGGAGGGGAGGAATAAGAGAGATGGAGGGGGGTAGGGGCGGTGAACGGGGAGAAACACAGCGGAAGAAGAGAACACAGCGGTGGAGGGGATAGCTACAAAAATGGTGAAGACGGTGTGGGGGGAAGAGAAGGTGAAAGTCCGACGATGCGAGGGGGACGAAGGAGGGGAAAAAATGGAAGGGAGAGCTAGATTAATGCTGGGTAATTGGAGGGTGTTAGAATCAGATCGATTAAGAAAGGGGGGGGTGAGGTGAGTTCGAGAAGAAGACAGAGAGGAATAGCGGTTGAGAAGACGGTGGTGGGCGGGGAAAACAAAGAACCTAAACCGGAAAACAAAAAAAGAACAAACAGCCAAGAATATAACAGCAGGAATGAACACAAGATTGCAAAGAATGATCCAGTTGAGTTGATTAGAGTTCCGGCGATACGCCGGCCTTGTTATAGTATATTGTATCATAATATGTGTTATAGCCAAAATTCGGTTTGGGTATTTTCAAGATGGATTCGGGTCGGTATCGGGTTTAATTTAGAATTTTAGAGAACAAATTAGGGATTTCTAGAAGTTAGGGTGCGCCCTGGGGGGTTTAGGCCGCGCCCTTGGATATGGTGGGATTCCAGAATGTCAATAATGTCGATTTCGTATTTGATTATTGAAGAATTCCCTCCTGTCGTATCTCAGGAGGGGGATGTCCGTCGCAGAAGGCCTCCAGGGGTTTGCCTGGATATAAGGACCCTTCTTAGACACTAAGGGCGCGCCCTAAGGTGGAAAGATGGAGACTTTTGGGTGTGTGCTTTGGGAGCTCTGTTCTTGTAGCCAATGGGCGCGCCCTCATTGGGGAACTTTGGAGTAATCCTGCACTTTGCACCCAAAAGCTCTGGATCACCTGTCCTGCTATCTGGTGGGTGCTTCTCATTCGGGGGACAGGGATGCGTTCTGCACTTGGGGTAAACCACGGCTATACCTGCATCCTTGAAATCAAGAAATAGCTGGTAGCGGATAGGACTAGTCCTCGACGGAGGAAGTTTCCTTATCCGTGAAGTCTTGAGATCCTAGATGAGCCTTGGGTGTAAGAACCCAGATTTTTGATAGAATTAAAACTTTTTAGTATGTAATAATATGGGAATGAATAGTGGTTATGACTGCGATGTAACGAATGTCTATTAAATGAATGGAATGGATTTGAATTCAATTATTTACATGTCATGCAGAATACTTTTGGTTGACGGCATAGGTAAGAATGATCTATCTCCTGAGGATATAAGTATATTACTTCAAGTAAGATTATTCTTGTGTCATCCAAATCAATATCTATTATAAGTCCAGCGGTTCCGTAAAAAGGTTAAGAAGCACTCGAGAGTGAACCAGGTTCATTTTCCTAATTATAGGAATTAAATAAAAATAAGTGATGAATAGTGATTTTGGTGGAATTTGGAATATTATTATAATAATGTTATACCCGGTATTCGGAACGGATTTCTGAGTTCGTATTAGTGATCCAGGAAGAAAATAAGTGTATGTAAAAGCTGTCGGATTCAGAAAAAGAGCACTTTTATTTTCTCCGAGATTTCCCTGGACACTGCAAGACTTAAGGAGTTATAAAAGGGAATTAAGGAATTTAAATTCGAGAAGTATTAAGTAAGATGAAGAATAGTATTAGAAATATTAAGAAGGTTTTCGGTAAAACCCTAACTAGAAACGAATGAGTTATTCCCTCGAACGATCAACGAACAAGCAAGGAAATTGAGTAATACCCGAACAAAGGAACGAATAAATAACCAAGAGACAAACAAGTGCAATTGGTGGGAAAAGGAGAAACCCAAGTAACATCCTTATAAGTCAACTACAAGATGAGTGGTGTAATTGCATTCTTGCAAAAATGGAGTTGTTTGTTGTAGTGCCAACACTTGGCCCAATGAGGAAGCAACAAGTGGCACCATTGGATTGCCAACAACACATTAAAAGAGATGCATCCATTATATATGCAAGGGTTATACATGTATTAGCCATAAATCACCAAAACAAAACAAACCACCACCATTTCTCTCCATTTCTTCATAAAAATCTGACCATTCTTAGCTAATTGGAAGTCCAACTTCCAACCATCACTTGTTCTTCAAATTTTTATGGTAAGTACTACATATCATGGTAATGATCTCCTAGAAATTTCAGCTTCAAATTCATCTTTTATCATTTTCAAATAAATCATCAAAGATGATGATGAATAGTGTTCTTCATAAACTAACTTTTATTTCTTGATTTCTTTTGATTATTCAAGCTATACTAAGGCTAGATAAGGGCTAAACAAGGCTTTATAAGTTCATACATACACCAAGGAAGGTATACCACTCTTGAAAACCAAGCTCTTAGTTTAAGTTTTGGTATTTTAGATGAGTTATATGGATTTAATGCATGTTTAGGACCTTAAGATTATGATTGGGATTTATTAAATGTGAAATTAGTTTAGATGAACGGAAAGACATTGCTTGGTATTAGTTCATGGTTGAATAACATGTATATGTTGTTTGGAGTGGAAACTATGATTATTGGATGGTTTGAAATTTGGAAATCATGTAAACATAGCCGTCGTAATGCCCGATTGTCGTTAGCCTTAAGAAACCGTGATTAGCAGTAGCATGAACACACTGTCCAGTCTCGGATTTTGCCATGAAAGGCTAGATTATGTTATAAGCTTCGTTTTGATATAAAGATCGCATGAAACGGACTTACGGTTTAGGAGTTATGATTAAATTCGTAAAAGTGGTTCGGAACCGTAATCAAAAGTTCGTAACCGAAATTGGATCCCTTTAATATTGCGAAATCAGTGGCGAATCTTAATAATTAAATAATAGAGATAAAAAGGAAGGTGTGGGAGAAGACCTCATGTAAAAAGGATTGTTTTCCGATTTTATAAAAATGTTCGAATCATGGTTAAGTACGAAAGTACCCCTAAAAGGTATACTTGGTTATAACGTCGGTAAACCACTTAGAAAACGATCGATAAATATCGAGGTCTAATCTTTCGACTTTAAAACTTATACGATTAAAATACTTACCACATGTAAGTATAATGCCATGCTTTATTAACGAACAAGTGTCGGATAATAAAAGCAATAATAAGAGTGAATTAGAGGGGTATAACGAAACGACTTGAACCGTGTTTCGATTTAAGTTAAGTTTATACTTAACCTTTTGAAAGGTGTTAAGTGATTAATCCCGAATGCCTTGGCTATTTATAGATCATCAGGCCGACCCGGGACACGCTACCACTACCCCTACTCGTACTCGATTTCCAGGCAAGTTTCAAATCCTTTTTATAAGGCTGTTGTTGTGAATATATATATATATGCTTTCTGTTATACATATGTCATAGCATGCATGCCTACTTTCAAAGTCAAATTGATATACTTGTTCCTAGAATTTATTGTTGGCTTATAAGCTAGATAGTAATATATCAGTTATAAGCCGGATATCACTGAGACCCTTAAGCAAAGGGCAGATGAATCTCATTCTTTGATTCTAGACCGGGAGTCGATATTCCTTGATATATTGATATTATTTTCAGAGGAAAATATTTAAGTAAATATTTTCCATTTATTATCTGGCGAATATTTTTGGAATATTTCCTTGAGATTATTCGATAAATATTATCTGGATTATTCATCAGATATTTATTCGACGAACATTATCTTTAATATTCATCTAAAGTCAATTTATTATTTGAATATTATTTCGAACCCTCAGTTAAGTTATTGACTTAAAGAATATTCATTCTTATTTACTCAATAGATATTATTTTCGAATATTCATTCGAGTTATTTATTTAATGAATATTATTTTAATATTCATTCGAGCCTTATATATTCAAATGAATATTATTTCGAATATTCATTCAATCTCTATTTATTTTATAAATATTAGTTGAACATTGATTCGAACTCCAGTTATTCGACAAATATTATTCAAAATATTCCCTTGAGACGATGAGTATTTTCTTCGACATTCATTTAAAGTCGATCCAAGTATTGAACATAATTTCAAATGTTCCTTCGATAATCATTTCTTCTATAAATATTACTGAGTTGAATATCCATTGTTTGTTCAACAAATATTGTCTCAAATATTCAGTCGATCCTTATGTCATCAATGAGTATCATTCTTAAGTATAATATTCATTATTGATTCAGTGAATATCATTTCAAATATCCATTTGATGACTATTTCATCACTAAATATCATTATTAATTTGAATATTCATTATTTGTTCAATGAATATTATTCTGAATATTTATTCAAAGATTATTCCGAGCAACACTTTTCCGATATCTGTGACTCAATAAATATTCTTGGAATATTTATTTAATTCTTCTAACTCGTTTCAAAAATGATTTACTTCATTCAAATAGTATTATCGACCTTCGAACACTATATAAATTATTACAGAGCCTTATTATTATTATTATTATTATATTATCAAGGAAGGTTCTCAGTAATTCCCTTCTTCCTGCGATTCTATTGTAAGGGAACCTTACTTGAGGAATGTTATTTATCTTGTGACTGCCCGGTCATAAATTATTCGTTCACTCGCAACTTGGTTGCTATTATTCATGGAATTGTGTATACCCACTCACTATTCGAGGGGCAAGAATGTTGGAACAAGTTGATATCCATTAACAAGCGGTAGCTTGGGAAATATTAGTGAATTTTCCTTTCCAATTAGATACGACTACTTTGTGGAGTCTTATCAACAAGTATTATACTTGCGAAAAGGGAGAAGAACTTTACGTTTCAAAGTTATGGATGTGAAATGAACTAGGAGATGCGTAAGTGACCCAGTGGCGTCGGTCCAGCAAAGTGGCCCAACCGTTGGCCGAGGGGGTTCCAGAAGGCGGTAGACAAGTAAATCCGTCGGTGCTTCCTTCTACATGTAGTAAACAAGAGGTGGGGAGCATAACATGCGACTGATCATCGTGTATATGCTATGTCTCCTGGCGCGTCAAACTCCAGTATTAGTTCATCACTCAAAGTTGGAAATTTTCTGCAACACCATCATAGTTGGCAGAGTTGAAAAGTATTTCAAACTGGAATTGCAATATCATTCTGCAAGTTCCTATTTTTATGAAAATGATGCTATCTTGCTTATTTTGGCATAGCATATGCTTCCACGAAATATATATCTGTTGAGTTACCTTGTAACTTCATCCTTTATATTAAACTGGCAATATTTTCTCTAATGCATGGCATATGATTTCAAAACATATCTTTGAACTGTCTTATATATTATTGCACAGTTATATATTGTTGGTGGGCTGTTGCTCACCCTTGCTTATTTATTATGTCACAACAACAGCTAGGTCACATGGCCCGCGTCAGGCGCACTCGGCGCAAGCAGGATACCCGCCCCACAGGGCTACCCGTTGATATCATTGCTGCCATTGCTGAGGTAGCATAGATCAGCAGCCTTTGATTACCAGTTTAATTATATGTATCAATAATGATTAATCAACGGCAAAACTTTTAAACTTATGATGTTATCCTTTTGGCTTGTAATAATTTTTATTCGTAAACCAGTAATGCAAGACTTATTTCAATTTCATCTCTGGGACTATAACTGTGTGTGTGTGTGAGTGGTTATTATTGTGGGGTCACAGCAGGTGATTTATTTATTGTGGACTCAAGTAAAGTATTAATCATGGAAAATAAGACCGTGACAACCCGATCCCGGACCCCGGATCTGGGGGTGTTACAGAAATGGTATCAGAGAGAAAGTTATAAATCCCAAGAGATGATGCGATGCTATACAATAATAAATTCACTAAGATAATAAGAACTCTTGCCAAGTTCACCTAAAACTCGTATGGGAACTTTTAAGTATCATGATAGTAATATAATTCGTCATTGTGTAAGCGAGCGACATCTCCGATCCGGAGGAGTATGAGAGACAGCACGATGAGGCGATCTAGGCCGCCGAGGGCTCGGCGATGATAGAGACAGATACTGATGTTGTTGAGTCAGAGGAGGAGGACCCTGAGGTCCAGGTTGATGCTGATACTGATGTTGTTGAGTCAGAGGAGGAGGACCCTGAGGTCCAGGTTGATGCTGATGTCATTGAGTCTGAGGAGGAGGAGGACCCGGAGGAGGTCCACGCAGGGCAGGACGTTGAGTTAGTTGATGAGGGTGCCGAGGGAGATGTTGATGAGCCCATGGATGATGTTGTAGGGGTTCCGGACTTCATGTGCCACCCCTCTCTGATGAGAGAGCCCCTACCCCGCCACCACTACCTATGAGCCCATTGTCAGATGAGTTTGAGGCATTGACCCCAGAGCCACAGCAGGCAGAGGCTGCCCTTCCAGCAGATCCAGCCCCTCCACCCCATGGTCCGACAGGGGACGTCCCAGCATGTTTTCACCACTATATTGTGGGCAGACTTACTTCTGAGGTAGCCGTGGCTGAGGCCAGGCTGGCAGAGTCCCGTAGAGAGCTAGCCGCAGAGAGAGAGGCCCGGTTGAGGCACCTGGGTGGTAGGCGAGCCAGAGATAGAGATATGTATAGGCAGGTGACCGGCATAGAGCTGAGGGCCCGTGTGAGGGTGCGACGGTTACCCAGTGATGGACATGGCATGGTATCCAGGGCTGATGCAGAGGAGATATTCCGCCTTGCTATGAGGAGGGTTCTAGATTTGGCCCGCCGTCGTGGCTGACTACAGTGTTAGTGATGTATTGGTCTAGTTGTCTAGTCTTGTACGGTCATAGTAGTGCCGGTTTTTGGTAGGGATAGTTTCAGCTTGTAGTTCCCTGTTGCAGACTAGACAGATAGACAGCTTATCTCACTTTTGACTAGTTATTATTCGGATGGTTGTATTTCCTTAAAACTGTTGTTGTATGTCGGATATTGTACCGTTTGGTACTTGGTATATATTTATTTCCCTTTTCAGTCATTTCAGTTTTCTTATGACGCGATCACTAGTTTGTTATATTATATCTGCCCGTACTGCTTTCGACTAAAACTGCCATGATATATAGAACTGTGGGATCCTAAATCCATCTATGCATCGATATTGTGAGGAAAACCCTCTAAAATAGGTGAATAAACCTAATGTATATTGTCCAAATTTTCAGTAAAATGCCTCCGAGAAGAATGGGTACTAGGGCTAACCCTCACGAATCTACTGACCAAGAAAGTCACAATCAACATGAGGAAAATTTTGAGTATAATGAAGAACAGGATCAGGACTATAATGAGCAGGAGGATTCCCATTATGGGATGGGGGATGAAACTTTCTATACTGCAGAGTTTGAAGAGAAAATAGAAGAAGGGGAAACTGAAGTCGAACATCAGGGGGAGAACCAGGGCGGAAACCCCATGGGACAATTTATGGATCTGCTCAGGCAGAATTTGAACCAACATCCCCAACCACCCCAAGGAAACAACACCACTGTGGCCAATTCCTTTAGGGCCTTCAAGTCCCTCAAACCCCCAGAGTTTCACGGATCGGCTGACCCCGTAGAGGCAAGGGCCTGGGTCAAGGAAATGGAGAAATCTTTCGAGATTCTGAGTATTGGAGAAGCCCAAAAGACTGTCTTTGCTACCTACTTGCTAAAAGGAGAGGCCAACTATTGGTGGGAAGCTAAGAAGAATATGGAGACCGATGCTATTATAACCTGGGATAGGTTTAAACAATTGTTTCTAGAGAAGTATTTCCCAAAGTTTATGAAAACCCAGATGGAGCTTAAGTTTCTAGAGCTAAAGCAGAACAACTTGTCGGTGGCCGATTATGAAGCCAAGTTTACTGAGTTATCAAGGTTTGTGCCGGAATTTGTAGATACTGAGGAAAAGAGGGCTAACAGGTTTCAGCAGGGGTTGAAACAATGGATTCAGAATCGAGTGGTAGTTTTAGAGATTAATGATTATGCCACCTTGGTGCAAAAGGCGACCATTGTGGAAGCAGGTAGTGATCAGGCATAGAGAGAAAGAGAAAAAGGGGGATTAAAGAGAAAGCATGCCAGTATGGGCGGAGGTTCCGCAGGAGGAAGACCCCCGAATAGGTTCAATCGAGGAGCAATATCCCTACCTGGGAGGAATGTTGAGTTTAAACCATCTGTGAGTGCAACTGTGAGCCAGGGCGGCCAGCAGTTAGGAATGTCTCGTTCTCACCTTTCCAGACCTCCACTACCAGCATGCACAACTTGTGGGAAAAGGCACCCTGGAGTATGCAATCAGAAGCAGTCCGTCTGTTATAGTGTGGACGAGTGGGTCACTACTCCAACAGGTGTACCGCGGTTAATCCTACTACTAGTAAGAACAATACATGTTTCCAGTGTGGACGTCCAGGGCACATAAGGAAGGACTGCCCAATGAACAAACCAGCAGCCTCAGGGGCAAGCAAAGCTGCCTCCAACAGGCCACCACATGCTAGAACTTTTAACATGACAGTGCAAGATGCCGTGAGGAACACGGATGTGATAGCAGGTACATTTTCCCTCAATACAGTCAGTGCAAATGTTTTATTTGATTCTGGGGCAACTAAGTCTTTTATATCTAGAGATTTTGCACATAAATTGAAACTTAAAACTCAACCACTAAGGGAGTCTTTGCAAGTAGTGATAGCTAATCAGGAAGTCGTTCCAGTTAATCAAATTCACTCCGACTGCAAAATAGAAATAGGAGGACGATCCTTCTGTGTTGATTTGATCCCTTTTAAGCTAGGGGAATTCGATGTTATTTTGGGAATGGACTGGTTGTCTCGTAATAATGCGCAAATAGATTGTAAAGGGAAAAAGGTTAAGTTGAAAACCCCAGGAAAGAAGGAAATAGTGTTTAAAGGGTTACGACAGACCCAGACCATTCTAACCATGGCACAGACCAAGAGACTGCTACGAAAAGGAAACGAAGCTTATTTAGCTTACGTTATCGACACCCAGGAAGAGGCGCCCAAGATACAAGACATTCCGGTGGTTAACGAATTTGAAGATGTGTTTCCTGAAGATCTTCCTGGATTACCACCAGATAGAGTGATTGAGTTTGTTATCAAGTTAGCCCCGGGGACGGTGCCAGTTTCAAAGGCCCCGTACCGATTAGCACCAGTATAAATGAAAGAGCTAGCAAAACAATTACAGGAATTGTTGGATAATGGTATGATAAGACCCAGTGTGTCGCCTTGGGGCGTACCAGTGTTATTCGTTAAGAAAAAGGACGGGAGTATGAGGTTATGCATCGACTATCGAGAGTTGAACAAGCTAACCATAAAGAACAAGTACCCGTTACCCAGAATTGATGATTTGTTTGATCAGCTAAGAGGAGCTGTGTATTTCTCCAAGATTGATTTGAGAACCGGATATCACCAACTGAAGATTAAACCTGAAGATATCCCAAAGACTGCATTCCGTACCAGATATGGACACTATGAATTCTTGGCGATGTCGTTTGGATTAACCAACGCCCCAACAGCTTTCATGGATTTAATGAATAGAGTGTTCAAGGAATATTTGGACCAGTTTGTTATAGTCTTTATTGATGATATTTTGATCTACTCAAAGACAGAGGAAGAACACGCTAAACATTTGAGGATAACCTTAGAGACGCTCCGGAAGGAGCAATTATATGCCAAATTCTCAAAGTGTGAGTTCTGGAAAAATGAGGTGCAATTTTTAGGGCACGTAATCAATAGAGAAGGAGTGCTAGTTGACCCCTCCAAGATAGAGGCAGTTTCAAATTGGGAACGACCAACCACTCCAACAGAGGTAAGGAGTTTCATCGGGTTAGCAGGATATTATAGACGATTTGTTCAAGATTTTGCAAAGATTGCAGCCCCGTTAACTCGACTTACCCGGAAAACTGAGAAATTTGACTGGACTGAAAAATGCGAGAAGAGTTTTCAAGAGCTGAAGAAGAGGTTGGTAACGGCCCCAGTATTGGCGTTGCCTGATGGAAAAGGAGATTTCGTGATTTACAGTGATGCTTCGCATAAAGGATTGGGATGCGTGCTTATGCAGCACGGTAAGGTAATAGCATATGCGTCAAGACAATTGAAGGATTACGAGATCCGATACCCCACCCATGATCTAGAATTAGCAGCAATTGTTTTTGCCTTAAAAATTTGGAGGCACTACTTGTATGGAGAGAAGTGTGAGATTTACACTGACCATAAGAGCCTCAAGTACATTTTTACGCAGAAAGAGCTTAACATGCGCCAGAGAAGATGGCTAGAGCTAATCAAGGATTATGACTGTGAGATTCGTTATCACCCGGGCAAAGCCAATGTGGTGGCTGACGCCCTTAGTAGGAAAGAGAAGCTCAAAATGATAACTACGGAGAAAGAATTGATAAAAGACTTTGAGAGGCTGGAAATTGAGATTAAGATACCTGAAGAAGGTCAAGAAAAGTTGATGGAAATTCGAATCCAGCCTCTACTGTTGGAAAAGATTAGGTTATGCCAAGAGCAAATGATGGAAGCAGAAAAGAACTCGACAGAGGAGTTAATGACTGGGGAAGAAATCAAGTGTGAAAAAGATAAAGGAGGAATTATGAGATACATGTGGAGGATATGGGTCCCAAATGATCAGGAACTCAAGGAAGAAATTCTATACGAGGCACACAACTCAGGATACTCAGTGCACCCCGGTAGCACCAAGATGTATAGAGATTTGAAAGAGTACTACTGGTGGCCCAACATGAAAAAGGACGTGGTAGAGTGGGTAAGCAAATGCTTGACCTGCCAGAAGGTGAAAGCGGAGCACCAAAGGCCTAGTGGACTTCTACACCCCTTGGAGATTCCCGAATGGAAATGGGAACATATAGCTATGGACTTCGTAGTAGGTTTACCAAGGACCAAAGCAAATCATGACGCCATATGGGTGATTATAGACTGACTAACAAAGTCAGCTCACTTTCTTCCTATCAATGAAAGGTACACGGTTGATAGACTTGTAGATATCTACCTCAAAGAGATAGTGGCGCGACATGGAGTCCCAGTCGCCATAGTATCTGACAGAGATCCCAGATTTAACTCCAGGTTTTGGAGGAGCTTTCAGGAATGTGTGGGAACCAGGCTAAACATGAGTACAGCTTACCATCCCCAGACAGACGGGCAAAGTGAAAGGACCATCCAGACACTAGAAGATATGTTGAGAGTCTGTGCTATAGACTTTAAAGGAAATTGGGATGATCACTTGCCATTGATTGAGTTCTCTTACAATAATAGCTTTCATTCGAGTATAGGGATGCCGCCTTACGAGGCCCTTTATGGAAGGAAATGCCGGTCTCCCTTATATTGGGATGAAGTTGGAGAGCGAAAGATGCTCGGGCCTGAGATGGTCCAACGGACTAAAGATGCAGTGGATCTAATCAGAGGACGGCTGGTAGCAGCCCAAGACCGACAAAAGAAATATGCCGACTTAGCTCGGAAAGGAAAACAATATGAGGTGGGAGACCTAGTGTTCTTGAAGGTATCTCCTTGGAAGGGTTTAATGAGGTTTGGGAAGAAAGGGAAGTTGAGTCCTAGATATATTGGCCCATTTGAGATCTTAAGACGTATTGGAGAGCTAGCTTATGAACTAGCATTACCCCCGAACCTGCAGCAAGTGCACAATGTGTTCCATGTCTCAATGCTGAGGAAATATAACCCAGACGCCAAGCACATAGTGGAATATGAGCACGTAGATATGCAACCAGATTTGACCTACGTAGAGCAACCTGTGTAAATAGTAGACAGAAAAGATCAAGTGCTCCGAAACAAGGTCATCAAGCTTGTCAGAGTTTTATGGCAGAACCACAACATAGAAGAATCAACCTGGGAGCTAGAAAGTGCAATGATGGAAAAGTACCCCCATTTGTTTTCAAGCTGATTCCGGGACGGAATCCTTTTAAGGAGGGGAGACTGTAAGAACCCAGATTTTTGATAGAATTAAAACTTTTTAGTATGTAATAATATGGGAATGAATAGTGGTTATGACTGCGATGTAACGAATGTCTATTAAATGAATGGAATGGATTTGAATTCAATTATTTACATGTCATGCAGAATACTTTTGGTTGACGACATAGGTAAGAATGATCTATCTCCTAAGGATATAAGTATATTACTTCAAGTAAGATTATTCTTGTGTCATCCAAATCAATATCTATTATAAGTCCAGCGGTTCCGTAAAAAGGTTAAGAAGCACTCGAGAGTGAACCAGGTTCATTTTCCTAATTATAGGAATTAAATAAAAATAAGTGATGAATAGTGATTTTGGTGGAATTTGGAATATTATTATAATAATGTTATACCCGGTATTCGGAACGGATTTCTGAGTTCGTATTAGTGATCCAGGAAGAAAATAAGTGTATGTAAAAGCTGTCGGATTCAGAAAAAGAGCACTTTTATTTTCTCCGAGATTTCCCTGGACACTGCAAGACTTAAGGAGTTATAAAAGGGAATTAAGGAATTTAAATTCGAGAAGTATTAAGTAAGATGAAGAATAGTATTAGAAATATTAAGAAGGTTTTCGGTAAAACCCTAACTAGAAACGAATGAGTTATTCCCTCGAATGATCAACGAACAAGCAAGGAAATTGAGTAATACCCGGACAAAGGAACGAATAAATAACCAAGAGACAAACAAGTGCAATTGGTGGGAAAAGGAGAAACTCAAGTAACATCCTTATAAGTCAACTACAAGATGAGTGGTGTAATTGCATTCTTGCAAAAATGGAGTTGTTTCTTGTAGTGCCAACACTTGGCCCAATGAGGAAGCAACAAGTGGCACCATTGGATTGCCAACAACACATTAAAAGATATGCATCCATTATATATGCAAGGGTTATACATGTATTAGCCATAAATCACCAAAACAAAACAAACCACCACCATTTCTCTCCATTTCTTCATAAAACTCTTCCCATTCTTAGCTAATTGGAAGTCCAACTTCCAACCATCACTTGTTCTTCAAATTTTTATGGTAAGTACTACATATCATGGTAATGATCTCCTAGAAATTTCAGCTTCAAATTCATCTTTTATCATTTTCAAATAAATCATCAAAGATGATGATGAATAGTGTTCTTCATAAACTAACTTTTATTTCTTGATTTCTTTTGATTATTCAAGCTATACTATGGCTAGATAAGGGCTAAACAAGGCTTGATAAGTTCATACATACACCAAGGAAGGTATACCACTCTTGAAAACCAAGCTCTTAGTTTAAGTTTTGGTATTTTAGATGAGTTATATGGATTTAATGCATGTTTAGGACCTTAAGATTATGACTGGGATTTATTAAATGTGAAATTAGTTTAGATGAACGGAAAGACATTTCTTGGTCTTAGTTCATGGTTGAATAACATGTATATGTTGTTTGGAGTGGAAACTATGATTATTGGATGGTTTGAAATTTGGAAATCATGTAAACATAGCCGTCGTAATGCCCCATTGTCGTTAGCCTTAAGAAACCGTGATTAGCAGTAGCATGAACACACTATCCAGTCTCGGATTTTGCCATGAAAGTCTAGATTATGTTATAAGCTTCGTTTTGATATAAAGATCGCATGAAACGGACTTACGATTTAGGAGTTATGATTAAATTCGTAAAAGTGGTTCGGAACCGTAATCAAAAGTTCGTAACCGAAATTGGATCCCTTTAATATTGCGAAATCAGTGGCGAATCTTAATAATTAAATAATAGAGATAAAAAGGAAGGTGTGGGAGAAGACCTCCTGTAAAAAGGATTGTTTTCCGATTTTATAAAAATGTTCGAATCATGGTTAAGTACGAAAGTACCCCTAAAAGGTATACTTGGTTATAACGTCGGTAAACCACTTAGAAAACGATCGATAAATATCGAGGTCTAATCTTTCGACTTTAAAACTTATACGATTTAAATACTTACCACATGTAAGTATAATGCCATGCATTATTAATGAACAAGTGTCGGATAATAAAAACAATAATAAGAGTGAATTAGAGGGGTATAACGAAACGACTTGAAACGTGTTTCGATTTAAGTTAAGTTCATACTTAACCTTTTGAAAGGTGTTAAGTGATTAATCCCGAATGCCTTGGCTATTTATAGATCATCAAGCCGACCCGGGACACGCTACCACTACCCCTACTCGTACTCGATTTCCAGGCAAGTTTCAAATCCTTTTTATAAGGTTGTTGTTGTGAATATATATATATGCTTTCTGTTATACATATGCCATAGCATGCATGCCTACTTTCAAAGTCAAATTGATATACTTGTTCTAGAATTTATTGTTGGCTTATAAGCTAGATAGTAATATATCAGTTATAAGCCGGATATCACTGAGACCCTTAAGCAAAGGGCAGATGAATCTCATTCTTTGATTATAGACCGAGAGTCGATATTCCTTGATATATTGATATTATTTTCAGAGGAAAATATTTAAGTAAATATTTTCCATTTATTATCTGGCGAATATTTTTTGAATATTTCCTTGAGATTATTCGATAAATATTATCTGGATTATTCATCAGATATTTATTCGACGAACATTATCCTTAATATTCATCTAAAGTCAATTTATTATTCGAATATTATTTCGAACCCTCAGTTAAGTTATTGACTTAAAGAATATTCATTCTTATTTACTCAATAGATATTATTTTCGAATATTCATTCGAGTTATTTATTTAATGAATATTATTTTAATATTCATTCGAGCCTTATATATTCAAATGAATATTATTTCGAATATTCATTCAATCTCTATTTATTTTATAAATATTAGTTGAACATTGATTCGAACTCCAGTTATTCGACAAATATAATTCAAAATATTCCCCTGAGACGATGAGTATTATCTTCGACATTCATTTAAAGTCGATCCAAGTATTGAACATAATTTCAAATGTTCCTTCTATAATCATTTCTTCTATAAATATTACTGAGTTGAATATCCATTGTTTGTTCAACAAATATTGTCTCAAATATTCAGTCGATCCTTATGTCATCAATGAGTATCATTCTTAAGTATAATATTCATTATTGATTCAGTGAATATCATTTCAAATATCCATTTGATGACTATTTCATCACTAAATATCATTATTAATTTGAATATTCATTATTTGTTCAATGAATAGTATTCTAAATATTTATTCAAAGATTATTCCGAGCAACACTTTTCCGATATCTGTGACTCAATAAATATTCTTGGAATATTTATTTAATTCTTCTAACTCGTTTCAAAAATGATTTACTTCATTCAAATAGTATTATCGACCTTCGAACACTATATAAATTATTACAGAGCCTTATTATTATTATTATTATATTATCAAGGAAGGTTCTCAGTAATTCCCTTCTTCCTGCGATTCTATTGTAAGGGAACCTTACTTGAGGAATGTTATTTATCTTGTGACTGCCCGGTCATAAATTATTCGTTCACTCGCAACTTGGTTGCTATTATTCATGGAATTGTGTATACCCACTCACTATTCGAGGGGCAAGAATGTTGGAACAAGTTGATATCCATTAACAAGCGGTAGCTTGGGAAATATTAGTGAATTTTCCTTTCCAATTAGATACGACTACTTTGTGGAGTCTTATCAACAAGTATTATACTTGGGGAAAGGGAGAAGAACTTTACGTTTCAAAGTTATGGATGTGAAATGAACTAGGAGATGCGTAAGTGACCCAGTGGCGCCGGTCCAGCAAAGTGGCCCAACCGTTGGCCGAGGGGGTTCCAGAAGGCGGTAGACAAGTAAATCCGTCGGTGCTTCCTTCTACATGTAGTAAACAAGAGGTGGGGAGCATAACATGCGACTGATCATCGTGTATATGCTATGTCTCCTGGCGCGTCAAACTCCAGTATTAGTTCATCACTCAAAGTTGGAAATTTTCTGCAACACCATCATAGTTGGCAGAGTTGAAAAGTATTTCAAACTGGAATTGCAATATCATTCTGCAAGTTCCTATTTTTATGAAAATGATGCTATCTTGCTTATTTTGGCATAGCATATGCTTCCACGAAATATATATCTGTTGAGTTACCTTGTAACTTCATCCTTTATATTAAACTGGCAATATTTTCTCTAATGCATGGCATATGATTTCAAAACATATCTTTGAACTGTCTTATATATTACTGCACAGTTATATATTGTTGGTGGGCTGTTGCTCACCCTTGCTTATTTATTATGTCACAACAACAGCTAGGTCACATGGCCCGCGTCAGGCGCACTCGGCGCAAGCAGGATACCCGCCCCATAGGGCTACCCGTTGATATCATTGCTGCCATTGCTGAGGTAGCATAGATCAGCAGCCTTTGATTACCAGTTTAATTATATGTATCAATAATGATTAATCAACGGCAAAACTTTTAAACTTATGATGTTATCCTTTTGGCTTGTAATAACTTTTATTCGTAAACCAGTAATGCAAGACTTATTTCAATTTCATCTCTGGGACTATAACTGTGTGTGTGTGAGTGGTTATTATTGTGGGGTCACAGCAGGTGATTTATTTATTGTGGACTCAAGTAAAGTATTAATCATGGAAAATAAGACCGTGACAACCCGATCCCGGACCCCGGATCTGGGGGTGTTACATTGGGCCTTTGTGGTTAGGCCTCATAGTAGAACATTCCGGAAGCTGGTCCGTTATCCAAGCCCATTTGGGTTTCTTGCTCTCCAAGAACTACGTATGGCTTGATCCCCTATAAATACCGGGGTACGTAGGCCGATTGAGGTGTTTTTGGAAGTCGAGAGCTCTGAAATAGCCGCCACTAACCCTATCAATCTCAGCCACCAATTACAAACAGCCACCACTCTTTTCGGCAAAGAACCACTGCTGTAGATCTTGTTTCCGGCAAAGTACCTCGAAATTTGTTATTACCAAATTCTTTCGTCAACAAATTGGCGCTAGAAGGAGGGACAACCAATCAAGATCTCCATCTTAGGAGGAAAAGATGTCTCACAATCAACGCAGGGGTTCTCACGAAGAAGATGATTACGATTCTGAAGATAGTTTGGGGGTAACCAAGCTCGTCATGAAGCTTATGTTCCAGAGGAATCCCCGTTCCTCCACACCACCATGGAACTCCAGCCGCCAGCGGTGGCCAGCCGCCCGTTCTTATCAGTAACGCGGCATTAATGGAACAGCTGTATCGTATGGGAGATGCCATAAATAGTTTCGGAGCCAGATTGAGTTCTGTGGAGGAAGGGCAAGAATCTAGGAGAAAATCTCGGAGTATCCCATGAAATCATCGTCGAACAGGGAAAGCCCTCCAAATCGAGGAAAGCTCTCGAAGAGACGGCGAAGTGTAGGAGAACAGATTTCAGTTAATTACTCCTCGAAGGTTAGAATACTCTGATCCTATTATTGAATATCCTAGTGAAGATAACTCTGATCGCAGGTTGTCGAATCCCGAAGCTAGGGCGCGCCCTCACCCTCACCGCTCAGGGCGCACCCCTAATGAGATTCAGTGAGATGAAGAACAGATTGCTAGGGAGAAGAGAGATTTTGCGAGTTTGAAAGAACGCCTTGGAATAAGGCTGAATGACGATGATCTCAGGATATACCTCCTCGAACTTCAGAAGAAAGACAAAAATTTGGAATCGGGGCCCCGTGATCCACAGCGCGCGCCCCCTATCAATGACAGGTCGAGGCCCCTTGGACATGAGCGAGCCCTTCCTCGGAATGAAAATCCACAGCGTGCGCCCCCTGTTAATAACAGGTCGCGGCCCCTTGGACTTGAGCAAGTTCCTCATCGAGGTAATGCTGGGAGGCGAAATAGCCGTGATAACGGTGATAGAAGAATGGAGCTATACAGGGGAGAAAGACAACCTCGTGATAGAGAGGGCGCGCCCTCGGGTTTTATACCCCCTCGCATTCATCAAGTTCATTCAAGCACCTCTAGTGAGTCAAGGTCAAGGACGCGCCCTAACTCAGGGGAACAATATCAAAGAGGATCGCAAGGAAATCCACAACCTCGAGGGAATCAACGGCCTCAGGGAAATCCAGAGAGTGAGGGAAATCCTCAAGGTCAGCAAACTCAAACTCAAGGGGATGTTGAGGTTCAACCTCAAGCAGGAACTCAAGGAGGTGTTCCGACAGCGGCTCCACCTCCACCCCCGGGGGGTACACAAACTGCAACACAACCGAATATTCATAATGTTCCCGGGGTTGGAACTTTCAATGTGGATGACTTGAAGAAGCTCCTTGCTCACCTGGATGGAGGAAGAATATCTGCTACTGCGCAAACATCCTCTCCATTCTCAACTGAAGTTAAAGAGGCGCAGCTTCCTATCGGGTATAGATCCATGACAAATGATTTGCGCTTTCATGGAAACGCAGACCTTGTTGAATTCCTCGGACGCTTTGACATCGAGATGGATGTTTATCAAGTGACAGAGCTGGCTAGGTGTCGATTGTTGGCAGCAACTTTCAGGGAGAGTGCTCAGCAATGGTTTCAGAAACTTGGCCCGGGAGTGATTACATCTTGGCACGTGATGAGGAATTTGTTTTTGACTAAATTCCAAGCGGTAGTGAAGTATGCTCCTCCAGTCATAACTTTAGCTAATATCAAGCAAAGGGAAGGAGAAAGTTTGCAATCTTATTTCAAAAGATTCAACTCGGAGTCTACTTTGGTGAGAGGAGCGATTGATGAAACGCTCAAGAGTTTCTTAATAGCTGGATTGTCAGTAGGAACTGATTTCTAGAAGCATCTCCAAGGGCGAGATCCACCTACTCTAGCCGATGTGTTTGCACAGGCTAAGTCTTTCAAGATCGTAGAGCAATCCTTAGCAGACAATCGAAAATCAGATTCTCAAAGTGGTGTTAAGGGAAAGACTAACAAGAGGAAGGACATGTCACCTAGCCCAACACGTCGTATAGCGACTGGTGTCAATCGTGTGAATTTAGCTGATTCAGGAGGAAATTGGGGTCCCCCAGATACTTACACCTACGATCAAAGGCCGGGTAATTATACTCCCCTGGCAGCCTCCATTGAACATATCTTCGAAGTAAACAAAAATAAAGGGTTCTTCAGGAGGCCAGAGCCTCTCTCTTCTTGGCAAAGCAAAGACAAGAGGAAGTACTGTGAATTCCATGAGTCTTCAGGGCACAATACTCATGAGTGTCATCAATTGAAGGATGAAATTGAAGATTTGATCAAGGAAGGATATTTGACAGAATGGATTGTCAAAGAGGTGAAAAAACATAGGGAGAATCCTGATAAGAGAGATGGAGGGCGCGCCCTCCATGGTGATGGAAAACCTGAAGAGAAGAAGTTCGTCAAGGAGGGAAGTATTCACACCATCTTTGGTGGACATCACCTGGGTGGTGACAACAATCATGCCATGGAGAGGTATGCTAGGGAAGCAAGATACCTACCTCTTACAAATGTGAATAGTTTGGAATTGAGGCCGCCTAAATTGTTCAAAGGAGAATGTGCTGATATCACTTTCACTGAAGAAGAAGCAAGGTGGGTACACCATCCTCACAATGATGCTTTGGTGGTGGCAATTCAGATTGGCTCCAAGAATGTGCATCGAGTTTTTGTTGATAATGGAAGTTCGGTGAATATTCTATATTACAGCACTTACCAAAAGCTGGGACTCCTAGATAAGGATATGATTCAAGATAACGGATGGATCTATGGTTTTTCGGGCGAATCTGTAAAGGTCATGGGAGCTATCAAGTTACCAGTAACTCTCGGGAAAGGAACTCTTTCTATGACTCAAATGATGGATTTCATGATTTTGAATGTGGAATCGTCACATAATGCTTTGGTAGGACGTCCCTTGTTGAAAGAAATGAAGGTTGTGACCTCCATCTATCATCTTGCAATGAAGTTTCCTACGCCAAATGGTGTGGGAACAATCCGAGAATCCCAGCATGACTCGAGAGATTGTTATCACAAGGCAATCAAGGGATTCAGGAGACAGCAGGATGGAGGGCGCGCCCTCAGTGAAAGTGGTTCAGGAGTTATGAGTATTGTTCCTAGAGAAGTGAAAGTCCATTATCTTGTTCAAGAGCCAGAGGGAATGCCCTGCTACAGGGCGCGCCCTGAGGAGAGAATTCCAGTACTTGATGATCTTCAAGATGGAATTCTGGAGGAAATTGAAGAAGGTTCAGAGGAGATGATTTCAGTTAATATCAGAGGTGAGCATGTCGAAGGGAGGTGAATGTTACTTGAAGGCTTGGTGCATACCCTTGTTGAGGAAGACTTCCCTCTTAAAGAGGACGCGCCCTCCAAGGATGTAGCACCAATCGAGGATCCACGAAACTTTGATTTTGATCTAGATCCAAGAACACCACAACCCGTGGAAAAGACTGGTCCTGCAGAGGATACCATCCCAATCATGGTGGATGAGAAAGATGCAGGTAAAGTTTTGAGAATTGGATCTCAACTGAATTCCAAGTTGAGAGGAATGCTCACTAATTTTCTCTTGAATAATTTGGATGTCTTTGCTTGGAGTCATTCTGATATGGTGGGAATCGATCCAAAGGTTATGTGTCATCATCTAAACATAGATCCTACCAAGAAAGGAATTTGCCAGAAATGTCGACCTGTGAGTGGAGAAAGAGCTATAGCATTGAAAGAGGAAGTTGATAGACTTCTAGATGTTGGTTTGATCAAGGAATCATATTATCCAGATTGGTTGGCTAATCCAGTTCTTGTCAAGAAGCCTAATGGAAAGTGGAGAACTTGCGTGGATTTCACGGATTTGAACAAGGCTTGTCCTAAAGATAGTTTTCTTCTCCCTCGAATTGATCAGTTGGTGGATACTACAGTTGGCCATGCTCTTTTGAGTTTCATGGATGCTTACTCGGGCTACAATCAGATTCCTATGTATGAGCCAGATCAAGAGCATACTTCTTTCATCACAGATAAAGGTTTGTACTGTTACATTGGAATGCCATTCGGTTTGATCAACGCCGGAGCCACCTATCAGAGGTTGGTAAACATGATGTTCAAAGATCTGATTTGGAAAACTATGGAAGTGTATGTGGATGATATGCTTGTTAAATATTTGAGGGCGGAAGACCATGTGAAGTACTTAGAGCAAACGTTCGGAGTATTGAGGAAGTTCAGGATGAAGTTGAATCCTCAAAAATGTGTGTTTGGAGTGGAATCCGGAAAGTTCTTGGGATTCATTTTCAACCATCGTGGGATCGAGGCGAATCCAGCCAAGATTAAAGCCTTGTTTGACATGAAATCTCCATCTAGTGTGAATCAAGTTCAGAGTTTGGCTGGGAGAATTGCCGCACTAAATCGTTTTATGTTAAAATCTTCGGATAGATGTAGAGAATTCTTCAAGGCAATCAAGGGAGCATCCAAAGATTTCGTGTGGACTCCTGAGTGTGAAGAAGCTTTTCAGAAAATCAAGGAGCAGTTGGGGAATCCTCCACTCTTAGCCAAGCCCGTGGAAGGAGAAACTTTGATATTGTACTTGGTAGTTTCGGAGTACTTCATTAGTGCAGTATTGGTAAGAGAAGAGATTGATCATCAGTCCCCGGTTTACTATGTGAGCAAGCGTTTGCATGATGCAGAGACTCGATACACCAGTATGGAAAAGTTGGTTTACGCTTTAATCTTGGCGGCAAGGAAACTTCGTCCTTACTTTCAAGCTCATAAGATCGAGGTTCGTACTGCTTATCCATTGAGGAGTATTCTTCACAAACTGGAAGCTTCAGGAAGAATGTTGAAATGGGCCATCGAATTAGGGCAGTTTGATTTGGAATATACACCAAGAACAGCAATTAAAGGTCAGGCTTTAGCAGATTTCATCCTGGAGTTTGACATAAAGACCAAGGAAAAGTCACTTGTATTAGTGGAACCTGGAATTCCTCCTAAGAGGGCGCGCCCTCTTGAGGAAGTTCCCCAACCTTGGTGGAGGTTACATGTAGATGGAGCAGTGAACAATAGGGGAGCTGGTGCAGGTGTAATCTTGGTAACGCTTGAAGGAAATCAATTCATGAGTGCAATTCACTTCAAATTCGAGGCAATAAATAATGATGCGGAGTATGAAGCTTTGATTAACGGATTGAAGATGGCTTTGGAAATGAAGGTAGCAAATTTGATTGTGTCAAGTGATTCGGAGTTAGTAGTCAGACAGATCAAAGGAGGTTTTCAGTGTCGAGGTCCGAGAACAGAGCTCTACATGAAGTGTGCACAGCGATTAATTCAGAAGTTTCGTGAAGTAAGGTTGGAATGTATTCCTCGGGTTGAAAATTGCAGTGCGGATGTTTTAGCCAAGTTATGATCTCAGAAAGATGCTATGCTGTTGTGAACGGTTCCTCTACAAGTTCAAGAAGTGCAAGTATTCCGGAAGTGGAAATCATGGAAGTGGAAATTATCTCGCAAGTTACTTGGATGACTCCAATTTTAGAGTATCTCCGTAAGGGTATTCTTCCGAGCAACAAGATTGAAGCAAGACGTCTTCGATATCATGCTACCAGGTTTATAGAGTATGATGAAATTCTATATAAGAGGGGCTTCAACCAACCACTTCTCAAATGCATAGATGGTGATGAATGCAATTATATCCTAAGGGAGGTGCATGAAGGAATTTGTGGCAATCATTCGGGGGGTGGTTCGTTGGCAATGAAGGTGTTAAGGCAAGGTTATTATTGGCCTACTATGAAGAAGGATGCTTATGAGTTTGTCAAGGCATGTGATAAATGTCAGAGGTTCGCCAATTTTTCAACGGTTCCGGTGACTACTTTGACTTCTATGATGAGTTAATGGCCATTTGCTATGTGGGGAATCGATCTTATTGGAGAACTCCCCAAGTCTAAGGGAGGAGTCAAGTATGTTGTTGTTGCAGTAGATTACTTCACAAAATGGGCGGAAGCAATGCCCTTGGCCACAATCACAGCGAAGAAAATCAAGAATTTTGTGTTTAACTCCATTGTGTGCAGGTTCGGGATTCCCTACAAGCTTATTTCAGATAATGGAAAGCAATTTGACAGCAAGGAGTTGCGAAAGCTATGCGAGGTGTTATGCAAAATCACGCAAGCGCACGTTGTCACAAGTAATATATGATTAAATTAAGTTCGTTCCCACAGAGATCTAGAATGGTGTTCAATTCAATTAATGTACCTATGCAACAATGTATGGTTTTTATCCACTGCTAAGAGAAATAATAAATTTAAATTGATTATCTAAATTAAACTAAAGTGCAAATTATAAAACTAAGAATTAAACAACTAACGAGAATTAAAATCAAATTACTTATACGAGAATAAACATGGAATCCTAGTTTCATTATCCACTTCACTTAGAGTTGCAGCCTTTAATTAAAACATGCGATGGGTTTGATATCTGATCGAATAACACGAAAAGAGTAAAAGTTATCTCTCGATATACTAGTACCAATCTACGCATACATCCACAAAAGAGATAGAAGATGAATAGGCACCTATTATGTTTAGACCCTATATCTCTATAGAATTTGAAAACATAAAGGTTGAAGCACAAGTTATCCACTTAGATCACATAGGGTAGCATAATATCTCTATTCATGCCACAAATCATGATGCTTAACATCAACCTATCCTATGCTAGCATGGCAAGTTCTAAATCTCAAGATCCACTCTCGTTTAGCAAGAGATTAACAATTCAATTTAGATGTTAGCTACGCATCTAAAAGCATTAAGATTAACCATACGAGGATATCAAGAATTCACCACACATAAATCTTTAAGGCATGCAAACTACTAAGCTACATAGATAAATCCACTAGGATCCCATGATAACGATTAGTTCATAATCGAACCTTTCGTCACCATGGGATTTGACGAAAGCATGATATTAAACAAGATAAAGAAGATGAATAAATCAATAATAAAATAAGGTTTAGTGAACAAATCCGGAAAAGTAACAAGCATCCAAAAGATACGCCTTCACAAAGGAATACAAGAAAAACTATATCTAGATCTTCTTGTCGTCACAATCCTCGCCTTGGCTTCTCTTCCTTGTGCTCGGAACGAATTGTGTGTAGATGTGTAGGTGATGATTTTTCTGTGCCCCAAGGTGTGTATTTATAGCCCCCAAGTGCCTCCTTGACCAAGCAATTACCGTAATTGAAATAGGATAGAATTCCGGTAATTTTCCATCTTTGATTGAATTAGAATTGCAATTCCCATGTTTAAATTAAATTCCAGAAGCTTCAAATCGTTTAAAACAACTTCCATATTGAATAGGAAAAGAAAATCAACAATTTCCTCTTTAAAACCGAATTCCAGTAAGTTTCTGTCAGGCCTGGCCGTGGCCGCGCGCACCACAGGCATACATCCCGCGCGCCCGCGCCTAATCAAATTCTGTGAAATCCTTCCGCGTGCCCGCGCCTCTTCCAGTATGTTCTAAGCGCGCCCGCGCCGGATAATGCTGCACAGACTGATTCTTTGTTCTTAAGATTTCTTCTCCGCTTTCGAATGCAACTCCAAGCACTTGCTTTCTTGACACTAAAAACACCATATCACCACTAAATGCAATACCTACACCTGGAAATACACCCTGCACGAATCTCACAAAAACACATTAAAACACACACATACTTGAGATACAAGACACCAATTTAAGCCGCTGTGACGCCCCCAAATCTGAGGTCAAAGATTCGGGTCGCCACATCATCATCCAACCATATCATACCTGTATTAACTTTACAACTCAACAATACATCCATCCATACCTCAATCTTACATACAATCAAGTTAGAGCCTCAGAAACGATAACCAAAAGTAACACTAAATATTACAATTCATCTGTACAATCCAGAGTCTTACGCAATTCCACTTATACAACTACACTTGAAGACAAGTCTTACTATTACAGTTGAAAACCTATCAGACTACTCTGTAGTGTTTATCATGGACTAAATCATCTCCGGGTAATTCTTCTACTCCTCTTCTGCTGGTGCGGAGTTAATCGGCCACATTCTTCCCTTTCTGAAAAGTTTTTATAAAGCAAGAATGAGCTACATAATGCTCAGCAAGTTCACTATTTTGTAAAATAATAATGTGGTTTATTTCGAAAACATTCCCAACTATATGGGTATATATCTCAGATTTCAAAACATAATTGGACAATATATGTGCCCGAGTTTGAATAAAACATCTATACTCACTAAGGAGCTTTAGGATAACATATGAGCCCCTTATAAGGTTCCCATTTCAATATATCTCAAGTTTAAAATATATACATGTGAGTATATCATTTTTGGCAAAACACTCTACGATTAACATACTGTACAGGGAATACATCATTGAAAACCTCTTTCCTTCCATTAGCTTAGAAGGTTTCTCGTACAAAAACATTTCATTCTTTGAAACAATTGCAAGAGTGCACTAACACGTGCCAATCTTTATGGAAAATCTTGCAGTTCTAGATACTGCACGATGTCAATATTTTCTCATCAAAAACCACACTATCGGCAACTTGGCACTTAGGCCCAAGAAGCATTGTTTGAGTATTTTTCCAAAGTGGAGGATGGGACTTAAAGAAAACATAAAACCTGACAGGGATTGACGATGATCAGTCGCCACATCCGAGTCCAATAATCCGCGGGTCTTCTCTACCGGTAGAAGGATAGAAACTACATCCGTAACTATCCCCGGGTGAAAACTACATCCGTAATCACCCTCGATGAAAACTACATCCGTAATCATCCTTCGGCAACACATGGGCCGGAATAATAATTGATGGACCGCCTGGCTCACGGCCGCTTACACATCCCGGGAATCGTTCGTCAACGGTTCCCACACCTGCCAGAGTCCCTTTTTCTTTTTTCTTTTAAAAACCAGATTTTGATTGAAAATAGAGTAGTTGTGGTTCGACATCAGTCGACCGATAATTCTTGAAATCATACGAGAAGCAGGACCTGACCGGGGGTTTTCGAAAATGTTTTGAGTTCGAAAAAGTTCGAGTTTGAAAGTATTAAAAGGTATCTTGGATTAACTTCGTTTTTAAAATAGTGAACAATAATTATTAAATGATATTTTAAGATTTAATATCAATAATTAATAAAATAATTATTTAATAAAATAAACTTTCAATCCAAGATAGGGTTTCGAGTATTTACGAAGATATAATAATAGTTATTTGAATATACGATACCACCCGAATGACCCTTCGGGTTTTCGCAATATAGATACGATATAATAATATACCGCTCCCCGGTCAATAGTATATACGGACCGCTACGACCTCTATTGCTAGAGTCGTTGTCCGAAGAAAACATTTCAATCTAAGTTCAAGGGGTAAAAGCATACATGTACTTGTTTAATCTCAATTGCATCAATACTTCGATAAACATAGCATTTGATATAATTTGAAAACTACAAACACAACAGTGAAAATCCTTGTATATGTATAAGTTTTGAAAAGTAAACTTGCCTTGGTTTGGTTGGGGTGGTCGAGCGTGTGAATTCGAACGATCTATACATAAACAATAATCGTTCGTTAGTACCTTAACAATTTCTTTCTAATTACGGGGTTTTAAGGGGGACACGAAATTAACTTAACGACTTCGTCTTATGACTCCCTAGCCCCACTATAGGTCCATGACATCACTCGTTTACGCTCGTCACTTACTCGACTTAATTTAGTTACCACGTTCGAACCATAACCATTACTCCTAGAATTATGCTCCACTAACGACTTTTTCCCTTGCGCGAAATTTACTCTAGCATTTTTATAAAATCCAAAAATTCATATTTTAATCCAATTCTTTTTGGGTAGCCTTCACCACTGTATTTCCTAGCTTCTCTAATTTTTCCATGATCCCAAATATTTTTTAAGGTGTTTAAACAAGGTTCACAAGGGGGTCACTTTATGCAGTCCATAGTCCAGAAACAAAAATCACTTCTCCGGCCATAACTAAAAATCCACACATCACCTAGCTATGAACCTTACATATCCAGAAACTACATTCAATTATCTTTCCATCAATATAAGGTAGGACATCAGGGGACATCATTTGGGGGTTCAAAATCGTGTCATAATACAGGTCAATGTTCCTGGATAAAATCAGCAAGCTCAAATCACTTAGATCAACCATTTTTCACAATTCCACCATACAACCAACACTTAATACACTCAAATCATGGTTCATAACACTCATGGTGATATATAAGTTATCCATAATCACAAAAGTCACAATCTCAACATAAAAACTCAAGATCCAAGTCATCCAACACTTATACAACCAAGATTAGCTCATACATGCATGGATCTACTACTAAACATTATAAATACTACATAACCAAGAGGGTTTGTGATTTTATACCTTCTTGAGCTCCTAGGGACCTTGGGTAAGCTTTTCACAACACAACAACACCTTAGATGATCTCCTACAACACTTATAATCCAAGATCTAAAAGAAAATCAAACATGGTTACTATTCACCCAATCTTTAACAATTTGTAACTTGAAATTGGATGGATGAAATGGAGTGAAATTGCTAGCATACCTTGCTTAGATGATGTAGATGACCTAGGAATTATGGTGTGAATTATGAGTGATGGGAAAGGGGGAAAGAAGAATTTTTCTTCTTCACTTCAAAGCTTGGCCGAGAGCTTTAAGCAAAGGGGGGGGGGGAGAGTTTTTGTGTTTGATATTTTGTGGTTTGTGTTGGTTGAATAATTGTGGTTAAAGTGTTGGGTGATACATATAATTGTATGTATTGGCATGGTACAAGCCTAGGTATGGCTACAAGCATGGCTCTTGTACTTCTTGTCCCCTCCTTTTTCAAAAAGCAAGTAACCAAGCACTATTCATCTTCCAATGGCTAACTAGTTTGCTTGATTTCTAACTACTTGGTTGCATGGGCTTGCATGCAATACTACTACTTGTAATATTATTCTCCCACCAATGCTTATTATCTAATCTTTAATTCGTATCGTATCTTAATTAATCTCTCGTAATAATATTTTGTCGCGTAGAGATTTCCCCTATAATTCCTTAAGTACTAATTGTGTAAATTCCTCTAATGTCCATAATTCCTTGTCATGATCCTTAATAAGTCTTGTAACACTCTAATCATTCTCAAATTCCAAGTTTTATAATCTCACTAACAATAAGACTCTTGCCTTCACAATCTCCCTTTTTATCTTACATAGGGAATACAACAACATAGTTTCTCAGACAATCAATTCTATTAATCACAGGGATGACCAGAAAGGTTCCATATTGACATTGCCACAAGATATTAAATAAAATAAAATATTACCAAAAATTAGGGTTCTTACAGCCTCCCCTCCTTAAAAGGATTCCGTCCCGGAATCAGGTTGAAAACAGTTGGGGGTGCTTTTCACGCATTGCGCTTTCTAGTTCCCATGTTGATTCTTCGACATTCTGGTTCCTCCACAAGACTCTTACTAGTTTGACAACCTTATTCCTCAGCACCTGTTCCTTTCTATCCATAATTTCTACGGGTTGCTCCACATATGTTAAGTCTGGTCACAGATCCACTTGATCATGTTCTATCACATGTCGGAAGTCGGTATGATAGGGTCGTAGCATGGATACATGGAACACATTATGTACTTGCTGCAAGCTTGGAGGTAAAGCCAATTCATAGGCTAACTTTCCAACTCGTTTCAAGATCTCAAAAGGTCCAATAATTCTCGGGCTTAGTTTCCCTTTCTTACCAAATCTCATCAATCCCTTCCACGATGACACTTTTAACATCACAAACTCTCCTACCTCATATTCCTTATCCTTGCGGGACTGGTCCGCATACTTCTTCTATCTGACTTGGGCCGCTACCAGCCGTCCTCTTATGAGTTCAATAGTTTCTCTTGTCTGTTGGACCAGTTCAGGCCCTAATATCTTCCGTTCTCCAACTTCTTCCCAACACAAGGGAGACCGACATCTTCGTCCGTACAAAGCTTCATATGAGGGCATTCCTATACTCGCATGGTAACTGTTGTTGTAGGAAAATTCGATCAACGGCAAGTGGTCATCCCAACTTCCCTTAAAATCGATGGCACATAATCTCAACATGTCCTCTATGGTCTGGATGGTTCTCTCGCTCTGTCCGTCTGATTGGGGGTGGTATGCAGTACTCAGGTCTAACTTGATCCCCATACGATCCTGAAAACTCCTCCAGAAACTGGAGTTGAACCTTGGGTCTCTACCAGATACAATGCTCACAGGAACCCCATGCCTTACCACGATCTCCTTAGATATCTCATGAAATTTGACCATTCGAAATGACGGGTTTCGTAATACACTCGTCTGCACCGTAGAGAAGTAATATCAATTCGAAATCTTTATTTAATAATTCGTACATATCGTGATTGCAAAAATTTCTCATCCACCCATAAAATTACTATTCATCCAGGTTTCGAATATTCACGAAAATTAGGGTTATTGCAGTCTCCTCTCCTAAAAGGATTCTATCTCAAGAACCTAAGGAAGATAGTTGTGGATACAATTCCAACTTTACCCTTTCCAACTCTCAAGTTGACACTTCAACCCTTTTGTTCTCTCACCTTGGTCTCACCAACGCCTTAATGTTGTTCCTCAACGCATACTCTCCTCGACCTGTATTCCTTATCGGTTGTTCTATGATTGAAAATTTCCATCCCACTACTTACACGTTCCTCTTCTACCTTGTTCATACTATCCGTGTTGAGTTCTTGTATCGTTGGCCCGTGAATGCTTTGTGGTCGTGTTTTGTAATCCGAGACAACGTCAATACGCACGGTATTCCTCATATTCCTTCGCTTGATTAGCAGGCATGTGTTGCCTCCCGTCAACCGTTACCACTTGTTATGGATACTGTATAGTCTTCGGTATACGTCGAACCAGTTCAGCTACTATGTCCCTCGTTCATTGACTTCTTCGTAACGCAAGAGAAGCGAAACTTCTTCTTTCGTAGTACGCTTTACAAGAGACGTCCTTACGTCCGCATGGTGCCGATCGTGATAACAACATTCGTTTCATGGATAAGTTTTTATTCTCGACTGCCCCGTGAAATCTAAGGCACGACACTAAATATAAATTCGATCGTCTGGATAATTCTTCTTCCCTGTCCGTCAGCCACAGATCAAATTAGTACATACGCTCAATCTCTTTATTAATTATACTTGAAAGCACCTTCAATATTCGAAGTCTAACCTTAAGTCTCTATCTGACGTAATCACTGCAGAAGTTTTATATTGCACCACCATCTCTTCCGTATATAAATCGATAATCTTCTAAATGGAAAGTCCCTCGTAGGTAAATCACTTGGTTCAACAATTATAAATCAACTAGGGCCATCTCTTGGCTCGGTCTTCGACGACCTACTTATGAAATCCATTATAATTCTGTCCACGTTCAAGATTTTCTACAGGCGGAATTAATCCACTAGATCTCCATCATTCTGCTTTCGACATGTCGCGTTTGTACTTAATAGTTTGCCAATACCATTCTTCATACCCGTTTGCCAAACATTCTCTTAATTCTCTATACATTTTTGTCCTTCCCCATAATCTAATCATTTTCCTTTAACATTATTCCTTATTGTATATACTCTATTTTCTTGGTCAATATACTGACTGAATTCCAATTTCGAATAATCCCTTCTATAGGTATCGGCCACCACACTGGCCTTTCATGGGTAATAACAAATCTCTCCATTATACTCCCTGCTCCCTTTCGTCACCTTCTCTTTCTTATGTTTAGTTCTAATATGAAGATATACTTATGGCACTTGTGGAAAAAAAAAAATTTCACACTTTTCTCATAAGGTTAACGTCTCAGTTTTATGCGTGAACGCTATCATGACTAATCCCCGACTCACGGTTAGTATATCCTATCCCGTAACCTTTATGTTGTTTAGAAGTATAGGCTATCATCCCCTTTCTACTGCATCAGCACACCTCTTAAACTCTTGAAAGACGCATCATTGTGACCCTCAAAGTCCTCTTCTCATCATGAAGTATAGCTAACAACGAGGTTGTTACTAATCGCTCATATCATCCTTAAAACTTTATTTATTAACCCACAAGGGCTTCTGACTCACTAGTCAATCCACATGATACTACCAAAATTTATAATGTTTATATTAATGTGAAATGCCGACTTTGACACAGTATAGAGGTCGATCTTGAGTTGGTGAAACCTTCTCTTCAACCCTATCTTTGAAAAATAATACGCACTTTAACTAGCCAACAATTCCTCCATTTCCAATAAGGGTTTCAGTTCTCGATGGTATAGGTAAGATGTCATGCGCTCGTCCTCTTCCTCAACTGGTGCCAATCGGCCTGAGGCCTGTATGCTACTGCGATTCCCACTAAACTTGATTAGGTGGTAATCTCGAAGGATCACTGGCATATATCCATTCGCTATTAGGGGCTTGTTAAACTATATGTCTCTCTATGGGCATCAATCCCTTTTAGCTAAGTAAAGCTTCACATTCTTGCCACGATATTTCTTCCTTTCTTGTCCATCTCACTTCCATGTTAGTTTTACTCTAAGGATATGTCTTACATCGCAATCGATTTGAATTTCTTGGATCAGGAAAAGGCTTGGTAACTCCAGAATTCATTACTATAACATCCTGACAACGGTTGGTAGGAACGTACTCCCAACCACCTCATCATTTCCTATAACTTTCCTCACACTAATATTAAAGGTCTTGTGGTATGCCCCGACATGTTATTTCTACTTTAATAATTACTCGGCATAACACTCTGGCTGCACAATTACAATATTTGGTTTTTGATCTCATATTAGTGCAACGGTTCACAATTGTACCTCCCGTTCACCTTAGAGTAATCACTTTTGAAAGGAATGGTTTTAAAATAACAAGGTCCAATAGATAATTTCAATAAGAATTCCACATTGGATGTTCCAAGAATGCTGATGGTTCCAAATACTAGGAGTATCGATTTTCGGAGATGTAAGGATGGACAGAAAGAATACAACAAGGTTTATCCCTTCATGTCCTGAAAATTTTGTAATGTGATATCATAGAGAATGTTGCACGAGGGCAATGATTGTTGGATACAAAAGTCATAAAGACAGTCTTTATACAATTCTTACATCTGGTGAATACTTTTCCTCCTGAATAATAAGAGGAAATCTAAAGTCGCATAGATGAAGGTCAGCCAATAGAATGCAATTCTACTCCATGACAATTAAAGAATGAAGTATCTTATCCTTCAAGTAGTCAGTGGTTTCAAATGAATTCTCATTGTGTGAATGAAAGAATAAAATATTCAAGTGATATAATGTCCGGTACGAAGATGGGTAGAATTCGAGTTGAGTGGGCGACCTCATTAGGTCTCAATTCAGTTATTCGTCAAAACTCTCATCATCATACTTTACCACATGCAAAATGCATTGCGGAATTGCTGAATGAATTAAATTGGGAATTGGACCAGTGAAACAATAACTAGTCCTTTTCAAGAAACGCTAGCAACTAGCTAGACAAAATTTGCTAGTTCGCCTGTTTGAGACATCACCACTAGCTAGGACAATTAGCTAGGTGTTCTCCACAACATTACAATTTTGAGTAGTTAGAACAATCAACTAGTCATTCATATTGACATAACGACTAGCCAGTTTCAATTGGATAGAACGGAATTTCGACATCGTAGCCATTGAAGAAACTTTAGGCTACTCGGACAACGAATGGAAATAAGAAGTTATTAAGTTTGAAAAAAGAAAACTATAAAATCTGAAGAGAATGTTCTAGGTATCGGAACAATCGATAACCTCTCATCAAATTTTACTTATCAGTGAAACGGTCCACCCAAGGGTGCCTCCGTACACATGATTTATCATATCCGACAATAGAATTAAATTCGGAATACCAATATCAGAATGATATCCTTACTATGATTTCAATGTAAGACGCACAATCTCATTTTGAATAGAAGAAAGGATTCATGAGGAATATCTGGATGTTAGATCATCCCTGTTCTCAACAAGTTGATAAATATTCATGCGCTCGACTGAAGAATGCAAGTATGAAAGAAGTAGTCAAATATCAATATTCGTTTAGGAATATTCATTGATTAATGAAGGAAACAATTGTTGAACATTCCTTGGATAATTGAAAGGAAGTGTAAATAGTCCTGAGTAGAATGAAATAATTATAAACTTCAAATAGAATATTCGGGGATCAGATAAGATACTTTGGATGAGTCCCGGTTTAGAGAAAGTATATCACTGGTGGTTATTCCACAAGTTTGAAGTAGAAAGCTAGAAGGATTACCTGATATAAACTAATCGAGGTAACATGATTAATGAAAAGCTTAAAATGAAGTGGTGCACCAGTCGGTAGTTACCAAAATAAGTTAATCATTCGTGCATCTCATTATCGCCCCTATGAGGGTAACTCCATCTCTTCGTCTTCGTAATACAAGACACCAACTAGTGTGTCTCTCAATCATCATCTTAAGGTCATTTATCGAGTTGGGGTTTCACAAATATATCTGTCATTTCCTTGCTTTATCTTGAAGACCAAACTTCACATCATTTCGGGGACACCTGCTAAGTCCATAGGGTCCTACTTCATGCCTTTCGACATGAATCATAAGTGGCCAGTTCCCCCTGGGAACAGATCAAAGAGATCTCTCAGGGATCTCAGTGCAGTCCATAGGTTCGGTGGCGGGTGTGTGTATGTGAACATATACCAAAATATATTGAGGTTTACAATACATATATACGTAGTCGCTGATAACATCTCTATCAAAGGGTCCCACTCTAGGCCAACTAGTCTTTCCTTTTGGTAGACTCTGAGATCACTGTATCGTTCGCTGCAACCATATTCAACTTCACTTGAGTCCCTTTGTTAATTATCTAGCACGCTCGTCTTATGATAACATTCTCGTATAACACATGTAAAATTCACCATCAAGGGTAATGAAATCCACAACTGCATAGTAACCACCTTTCAGGTAAACCCGTTACTTATCGAAAATCGGATCTTATAGCCAAAGTAAAAGACTTTCATTATTCCAAGTACTAAGTACCCTTAATTATGTAGGGAAGCCTAAACGTCTTGATTCTTAAAATGCCGCCTACTAAACTGTGGAGGACTATGGGCCACAAAATTTATGCCAGCCTAGTCATCCGATCATATTGGCAATATCGCCTCTACCTCAGCTGCTCTCGAGATTTCGCTCTGCTTCCTATACCATTACCTATGATAGGTCATGTACGATTCTCAAATCTCTATTCATCATTCTGAAGGTCTCTAAGGATTCTATCGACCCTAGTATAATACCTCCAGTAAACACTCCAGTCCATTCTACTCACCGGTACCTCTTCCGGTAGTCCAATAATAAGTTTACTACGATCTCTTATGTCATTCTCCTACTTAGACTTAACTCTCCACACTATCGTTTCTGAGTACTGTAACTTATTTCTCTGATACCATTTCTGTGACGCCCCCAAATCTGAGGTCAAAGATTCGGGTCGCCACATCATCATCCAACCATATCATACCTGTATTAACTTTACAACTCAACAATACATCCATCCATACCTCAATCTTACATACAATCAAGTTAGAGCCTCAGAAACGATAACCAAAAGTAACACTAAATATTACAATTCATCTGTACAATCCAGAGTCTTACGCAATTCCACTTATACAACTACACTTGAAGACAAGTCTTACTATTACAGTTGAAAACCTATCAGACTACTCTGTAGTGTTTATCATGGACTAAATCATCTCCGGGTAATTCTTCTACTCCTCTTCTGCTGGTGCGGAGTTAATCGGCCACATTCTTCCCTTTCTGAAAAGTTTTTATAAAGCAAGAATGAGCTACATAATGCTCAGCAAGTTCACTATTTTGTAAAATAATAATGTGGTTTATTTCGAAAACATTCCCAACTATATGGGTATATATCTCAGATTTCAAAACATAATTGGACAATATATGTGCCCGAGTTTGAATAAAACATCTATACTCACTAAGGAGCTTTAGGATAACATATGAGCCCCTTATAAGGTTCCCATTTCAATATATCTCAAGTTTAAAATATATACATGTGAGTATATCATTTTTGGCAAAACACTCTACGATTAACATACTGTACAGGGAATACATCATTGAAAACCTCTTTCCTTCCATTAGCTTAGAAGGTTTCTCGTACAAAAACATTTCATTCTTTGAAACAATTGCAAGAGTGCACTAACACGTGCCAATCTTTATGGAAAATCTTGCAGTTCTAGATACTGCACGATGTCAATATTTTCTCATAAAAAACCACACTATCGGCAACTTGGCACTTAGGCCCAAGAAGCATTGTTTGAGTATTTTTCCAAAGTGGAGGATGGGACTTAAAGAAAACATAAAACCTGACAGGGATTGACGATGATCAGTCGCCACATCCGAGTCCAATAATCCGCGGGTCTTCTCTACCGGTAGAAGGATAGAAACTACATCCGTAACTATCCCCGGGTGAAAACTACATCCGTAATCACCCTCGATGAAAACTACATCCGTAATCATCCTTCGGCAACACATGGGCCGGAATAATAATTGATGGACCGCCTGGCTCACGGCCGCTTACACATCCCGGGAATCGTTCGTCAACGGTTCCCACACCTGCCAGAGTCCCTTTTTCTTTTTTCTTTTAAAAACCAGATTTTGATTGAAAATAGAGTAGTTGTGGTTCGACATCAGTCGACCGATAATTCTTGAAATCATACGAGAAGCAGGACCTGACCGGGGGTTTTCGAAAATGTTTTGAGTTCGAAAAAGTTCGAGTTTGAAAGTATTAAAAGGTATCTTGGATTAACTTCGTTTTTAAAATAGTGAACAATAATTATTAAATGATATTTTAAGATTTAATATCAATAATTAATAAAATAATTATTTAATAAAATAAACTTTCAATCTAAGATAGGGTTTCGAGTATTTACGAAGATATAATAATAGTTATTTGAATATACGATACCACCCGAATGACCCTTCGGGTTTTCGCAATATAGATACGATATAATAATATACCGCTCCCCGGTCAATAGTATATACGGACCGCTACGACCTCTATTGCTAGAGTCGTTGTCCGAAGAAAACATTTCAATCTAAGTTCAAGGGGTAAAAGCATACATGTACTTGTTTAATCTCAATTGCATCAATACTTCGATAAACATAGCATTTGATATAATTTGAAAACTACAAACACAACAGTGAAAATCCTTGTATATGTATAAGTTTTGAAAAGTAAACTTGCCTTGGTTTGGTTGGGGTGGTCGAGCGTGTGAATTCGAACGATCTATACATAAACAATAATCGTTCGTTAGTACCTTAACAATTTCTTTCTAATTACGGGGTTTTAAGGGGGACACGAAATTAACTTAACGACTTCGTCTTATGACTCCCTAGCCCCACTATAGGTCCATGACATCACTCGTTTACGCTCGTCACTTACTCGACTTAATTTAGTTACCACGTTCGAACCATAACCATTACTCCTAGAATTATGCTCCACTAACGACTTTTTCCCTTGCGCGAAATTTACTCTAGCATTTTTATAAAATCCAAAAATTCATATTTTAATCCAATTCTTTTTGGGTAGCCTTCACCACTGTATTTCCTAGCTTCTCTAATTTTTCCATGATCCCAAATATTTTTTAAGGTGTTTAAACAAGGTTCACAAGGGGGTCACTTTATGCAGTCCATAGTCCAGAAACAAAAATCACTTCTCCGGCCATAACTAAAAATCCACACATCACCTAGCTATGAACCTTACATATCCAGAAACTACATTCAATTATCTTTCCATCAATATAAGGTAGGACATCAGGGGACATCATTTGGGGGTTCAAAATCGTGTCACAATACAGGTCAATGTTCCTGGATAAAATCAGCAAGCTCAAATCACTTAGATCAACCATTTTTCACAATTCCACCATACAACCAACACTTAATACACTCAAATCATGGTTCATAACACTCATGGTGATATATAAGTTATCCATAATCACAAAAGTCACAATCTCAACATAAAAACTCAAGATCCAAGTCATCCAACACTTATACAACCAAGATTAGCTCATACATGCATGGATCTACTACTAAACATTATAAATACTACATAACCAAGAGGGTTTGTGATTTTATACCTTCTTGAGCTCCTAGGGACCTTGGGTAAGCTTTTCACAACACAACAACACCTTAGATGATCTCCTACAACACTTATAATCCAAGATCTAAAAGAAAATCAAACATGGTTACTATTCACCCAATCTTTAACAATTTGTAACTTGAAATTGGATGGATGAAATGGAGTGAAATTGCTAGCATACCTTGCTTAGATGATGTAGATGACCTAGGAATTATGGTGTGAATTATGAGTGATGGGAAAGGGGGAAAGAAGAATTTTTCTTCTTCACTTCAAAGCTTGGCCGAGAGCTTTAAGCAAAGGGGGGGGGAGAGTTTTTGTGTTTGATATTTTGTGGTGTGTGTTGGTTGAATAATTGTGGTTAAAGTGTTGGGTGATACATATAATTGTATGTATTGGCATGGTACAAGCCTAGGTATGGCTACAAGCATGGCTCTTGTACTTCTTGTCCCCTCCTTTTTCAAAAAGCAAGTAACCAAGCACTATTCATCTTCCAATGGCTAACTAGTTTGCTTGATTTCTAACTACTTGGTTGCATGGGCTTGCATTCAATACTACTACTTGTAATATTATTCTCCCACCAATGCTTATTATCTAATATTTAATTCGTATCGTATCTTAATTAATCTCTCGTAATAATATTTTGTCGCGTAGAGATTTCCCCTATAATTCCTTAAGTACTAATTGTGTAAATTCCTCTAATGTCCATAATTCCTTGTCATGATCCTTAATAAGTCTTGTAACACTCTAATCATTCTCAAATTCCAAGTTTTATAATCTCACTAACAATAAGACTCTTGCCTTCACAATCTCCCTTTTTATCTTACATAGGGAATACAACAACATAGTTTCTCAGACAATCAATTCTATTAATCACAGGGATGACCAGAAAGGTTCCATATTGACATTGCCACAAGATATTAAATAAAATAAAATATTACCAAAAATTAGGGTTCTTACAGCCGCAATAGAATGAACCAAGTGGATATAAATCCACTTATCACGAGGATTTTGGAATAAAGAAGGAATTTGCAGCTGTGTATCATCCTCAGAGCAATGGACAGGCTGAAGCTATCAACAAGATAATCAAGCATACTTTGAAAACCAAGCTGGAAGAAAGCAAAGGAAATTGGCCTGAAGAGCTTCCTATGATCTTATGGTCGTATAATACAACTCCAAGGACCACAACTAGGGAATCCCCTTTCATGTTGTCTTATGGATGTGAGGCAATGGTTCCAGTAGAAATTGGAGCAGGGTCATTCCGAAGGGATTTCTATGATGAAGAATCGAATATGATAAATCAAAGGCTAAATCTTGATTTCCTAGAAGAGATAAGGGGAAATTCGCAGTTGAGGTTGGCAACTTATCAGCAGAGAGTTGCAAGGTATTATAATAGGAAGGTGAAGACTCGTCCTTTCAAGGTAGGTGATTTGGTTCTTCAAAAGGTTATGCCAAATACAAGGATAGCTGCTTATTGAGTCTTCGGTCCAAATTGGGAAGGACCATACAAGATCAAGTCTATTATTTGGGAAGACACTTATCATCTGGAAGACTTGGATGGCAACATAATCCCAAGGGCATGGAATGCGGAGCATTTGAGGAAGTACTACCAGTAGGGTGCGGCTTCGGCCCCTTATTTTATGAAGGCCTAAATTTAAGTTATATACTAGTATCAATAAATATTCTCCTAGTCTAGGGGGTAGTGCATATATGCCTTCCTTAGTTCTAGTCGAGACTTGTTTGTTTTCCATATTTTTCATTCGTTGTTTTTCCATTATTTTGTCAAGACTCAAGTTTAATGAAGATGTTCAAGATTTTCAACTTTTTTTCAAGATAGTCAATGTTTTCAAGAGTTAGAAGAATGACATTTGGTGATTAAATTACATGAGGCCGCGCCCAAAGCAACTAGGGCGCGCCCTGTATTTACATTAAAGAATTTACGAGTATTTTTTATTTTATTTTACCAATTGTTTCACATATTTGAAGACATCATATGATATAGATTGAAGACATATATCCGAAGGCCGCGCCTTAAGCTTGCATAAAAAATTACCTGAGTTTTTCTTTTTTAAAGATATGTTACATGTTATCAGTAAAGAATACTTCAAGAAGGCCGCCCCCTATGTGTAAGGGCGCGCCCTGTAATTATTTTTGAAGATCTAGAAGAACAAAATAAGGTCTATGGCAAAAGCAATTCGGCAGTTAAATATGGAAACATAATCAAAACTAGGCATGAAAGTTTAGGAAGTACAACTTGCAGGGTTTTACAGAGGGCCCGCACCTCAAATGTAAAATTCAAACAAAAGTTTAAGTTGAAGACAATAAAAGCCTTAAGGTGCGTCCTTTGCAGGGGACGCGTCCTGATTTTCTGAGGGACGAATGGAGGGAGAAGATATTACTTCAGGAGCAGAGTTTTGGTTGGAAGGGTCAGCTGTTTGGATTTCTGGGTCTTTAGTTGGCTCGATTTCTAGGGGAGTCTCATCAGTTGAGGGCGCGCCCTGGGGATCCTTGTCCAACCCTATCTCAATCCTCTTTGCATTGATAGCATTTGCATGCACCCTCTTGAAGTCTTCGATATCTTCAGCACTTTCACGGCCGAATTTTTCCTCCCAATTGTAATCAGGATCGTTTGCTAGAAAACCAAGAAGATAGAAATCAAACCCAGCTTGGAAGTTTCGATCTTCCATGGCCTGCTTCTCATCTTTCCAACAACTGGCTTTTTCAATCTCAAGCAGTGTTGTGAAAAGCGCATTAAGCGGCCGCTTAAGCGGAATCGGGGGTAAAACGCCTAGCTTTTAACAAAATCGGGATTTTAAGCGTTTTTTTTGGGTTTAACGGGTTTAAGCGGGATTAAGCGGGTTTAAGCGGGTCAAAAACGGATTAAGCGGGTCAAAGACGGATTAAGCGGATGAATTTAAAAAAAATTATAAAATTATAAAAAAAATATAAAAAATTATAAAAATTATAAAAAAATTTATAAAGGATGGTGAAAGAATGCATATGTTTCCGTCTTTCTGAAAGGATGCTACAATCTATCTTTCTATCTTTCTGAACTCGTATTATGATAATTATGGTGTTTGTATTTTCTAAGTTCATTATGACTAAGTATGACTTTGTGAATGTAGAGATTACTAGTTTTAATTTTTATCATAATATGTTATATCATATGTGATTAGCTTTTTTTTTTTAAAAAAATAATATTATATTTATTTCTATAAATATATAATTATTTATAATCCGATTAGTGATCCGCTTTTAAAACCGCTTAAGCGTCCGCTTAACCGCTTAAGCGCTAGAAGGTCATCCCGCCGCTTAGGTCCGATTTGCGCTTTTCACAACACTGATCTCAAGAGTGCCACACTACACCTTCAAGTCCTCCACCTCTTTCTCCAGCTTGTCATTTTTGGTATTCAAAAGATGACGATGTTCAATAGATTCATCCAGGTCATGCTTCAGATCAGCAATTCTGTCATCTTTGGCATCCAAATCTTTCTTCCATTTGTTGTCATTTTCAACAATCATCTTTGAATATTTTCTGTTTTCAGCCTCAAGCTTGTTAATATGGAGCTTTTCCTTGTGAACTCTCTGGGCGCGCCCTAGAGATTGAACTAGCAGTTGGGCAGAAACTTTGATCATGGATTGGGCTTCGTCTTCGGCATTCATGTTTTGCCACAAGTCAATATCTTTTTCTTTAACAAAAGAGGCGGGCAGCTGGACCAATTAAGGTCTCCACATACGAGGGCGCGCCCTCGGTTCTTGGTTTCTTGCCCTTGTCAATAATGGGTTCTTGAGTCTCAGCATTTCTCTTCAAAGGCTCTTTGGACAAAGTGACAATGTCACCAGGATCTTTCCTCTGTACAGGGCGCACCCCGGAATCGGAAGTACCGGATTGATCAGTTTTCTTCTCCTTATCATCTCTTTTCTTTGAAGCTCCAAATCCACGGGGAATTTTGGGAGCCATACCTGTACAAGAAAAAAAAAAGGGTTAGGCCGCGCCCTGGGTAAAAAAAAAGGCATTAGATAAGTTGTAAAGTAACATTAAATTCATCCCAAGTAATGAAGGAAAAACCGTTAGGGCGCGCCCTACGTTACAATTTGTGTACCTTCATCAGAACCAGAGTTTTCGGTTTCACTATCACTAGATGAAGATGTGGGCACGGCAACACCATTTCTAAATTTCTTAAACTTACAAACAGACCCAACCCTGTCAGACAGAATCCCAACCTTTTTAAGGTTTTCTTCTATAATAAGGGTTTGAAGATTAAATTTTTCTGCAGCAATTTTTAGGACGGCCCTCGCTCTGGATAAGGCCGCGCCCTGAAGGGTTTTTTGAACTCTCCTATCTGTTTAAATTCAAGATTAGTAAATATTCATTTTTAGACGATAAAACAAATTTGAAGGTAAAGGTATAGGACGCGCCCTTACTTACAGGGATTGGTGTTGAATTGAAGACGGACTCTAGAGACATCCCAAACGAAGAAGAAAGGTTCCTTCCATCATTTGATGTGGCTAATTCTTCCTTCTGAGAAGCCTTTATTGTTATGTTGTTTATTGATTACAAGGTAATAGTAACCAACATCTGATTATCTGATGCTAAAGAAGTAACTTACTTCGGGCATCGAAGGTGCTTCGAATCCGAGGTCGTGGTAAAGGATATAAAGACCAAGGACAAGTTTGTAGCTATTAGGTGACAGTTGGATTGGAGCTAGGTTGTACCAATCAAGGATTTCTTTTAAATATGGGTGCAAAGGCGCGCCTACACCAAGGGCGATCAGTCTTGGGGTCAGAACCATCCTAGGAATTCTAAAATTTCCACCATAGTTGAGAATATGAGGACGGTGGTGAGAATGTGGAATGGCCCAGAGTCCTTCTTGGCCATAGTATTTCATGGCCCATTCCACTTCATCATTTGTGGCAGTGGAAGACATGTTCACGCAGGCTAGCTTACATTGCTTCCTTCTGAGTTGTTTTTTCTCTTTTTCAGACATATCCTCATATCTTCCCCATTCAAGGTCAAGTTCTTCATCACGGATTTTCCAGTGTTCAAATGGGATAGGTGAAGGGGGAGGAGATGTTGGCTCAAAATTGATCATGGGCGAGATAGAAGAAGCAGAGGGCGCGCCCTCTGTGTGGTAAGTATCTGAAGAGTGCGTGTCACTGGGGGAATTGGAGTCCGGAGTATAATCATTATCAAACGGATCTGTGTATAGGGGATTTGTAGTTTTTTCAGGTATTGGTGTTGGAATTTTTGTTTTATTCTTTATTTGGGTACTAAGGGGAATATTATCAAGTGAATCTTCACTGGAAAAACTCATCTTGCCCTCGTTATAATCTTCAATAAGGCGCGCCCTGTCTTCTGAAGAAATGAATGAGAAAAGGGGCCTCGGATAATTTGGAGGAGGATAGGTGTTTGGAGGAGAATATGTCCCAAGGCGCTTGTTAAATGCCTTAAAAGGGTGAAAGGGTGAAGACGCGCCCTCCAGCTGCAAAATTAAAGATAAAAGTTGAGGGCACGCCCAGGAAAGAATTTTTTAACAAGTTACAAGCAAAATAGAATCTAAAAAGTCGATTATCCCTGAAGGATTTCTTAGGTTATAAAGCCATACATGACGCATCCTAAAATACAAAGTTAATGACGTGATGGTGCACCAGGAAAAGTTTTCTAAGGTATCCTAGAAAGGGCAAAGAATCAAGATTACATTATGATATCAGAGGGATACAAGGCGCGCCCTGTGTCAAAGGCGCGGCCAGAGAATTGATTAACAATATCAATTTATCAGGAACATATCTTAAAGAAGTTATAACAGTAAAAGAAGATCAAGTACAAATGCATACATATATACATACAAGCAATATTGAAGAACACGAAGATAACCAACAGTCAAAGTACGAAATCAGGCAAAAAGAACGGTGAAAACTTGAAATAAGAGCATCAAAACGTACCTTGCGAGTTCTAGAGTGTGATTTATCGAAGAAAATGGTAAAAAGGTGACAAAGTTGGCCGGATTGTCGTCTGAAACAATAGGGGTCGCCGGAGTTGAGTTTTTTGAAGAAAGAGAAAGCAAAAATCAGTAAAGTGAGAAGTGTTTGGGTATTTATAGAGGATGTAGGAGGTAGTGGATGACAGCTGTATGGTACAAAATCGGTTCAACTTCATAGGACGCGCCTTGAGGCAGGGCGCGCCCTTTGGGTATTTTGTGAGAATTTTGGGTTTTTTCAGAATAATTCCATACATCATCTCTGATTTCATATGGAATTGGGGGGTAGTTGTTATAGCCAAAATTCGGTTTGGGTATTTTCAAGATGGATTCGGGTCGGTATCGGGTTCAATTTAGAATTTTAGAGAACAAATTAGGGATTTCTAGAAGTTAGGGCGCGCCCTGGGGGGTTTAGGCCGCGCCCTGGGATATGGTGGGATTCCAGAATGTCAATAATGTCGATTTCGTATTTGATTATTGAAGAATTCCCTCCTGTCGTATCTCAGGAGGGGGATGTCCGTCGCAGAAGGCCTCCAGGGGTTTGCTTGGATATAAGGACCCTTCTTAGACACTAAGGGCGCGCCCTAAGGTGGAAAGATGGGGACTTTTTGGTGTGTGCTTTGGGAGCTCTGTTCCTGTAGCCAATGGGCGCGCCCTCATTGGGGAACTTTGGAGTAATCCTGCACTTTTCACCCAAAAGCTCTGGATCACCTGTCCTGCTATCTGGTGGGTGCTTCTCATTCGGGGGACAGGGATGCGTTCTGCACTTGGGGTAAACCACGACTATACCTGCATCCTTGAAATCAAGAAATAGCTGGTAGCAGATAGGACTAGTCCTCGACGGGGAAAGTTTCCTTATCCGTGAAGTCTTGAGATCCTGGATGAGCCTTGGGCCTTTGTGGTTAGGCCTCATAGTAGAACATTCCGGAAGCTGGTCCGTTATCCAAGCCCATTTGGGTTTCTTGCTCTCCAAGAACTACGTATGGCTTGATCCCCTATAAATACCGGGGTACGTAGGCCGATTGAGGGGTTTTTGGAAGTCGAGAGCTCTGAAATAGCCGCCACTAACCCTATCAATCTCAGCCACCAATTACAAACAGCCACCACTCTTTTCGGCAAAGAACCACTGCTGTAGATCTTGTTTCCGGCAAAGTACCTCGAAATTTGTTGTTACCAAATTCCTCCGTCAACAATATGTAATATTTGTGAATGTAATATTGCTCTGTAAATAAAAAACAATTCTGAAAATAACATTTCCCAAGAAAAACTATGAAGCTACTGAATTTATTTTTTAAAAAAATGTTCTAAATTAAAATCAATGACCTAGAGGCTAGAAGCTTTTTTTTTTTGATAAACATAATGCATTAAAATAGGCCAAAGCCTAAACAAACTTCCAAATTTAGCCCTTACACGAATTTGGGCCTAGATTCACCACCAAACAACAAAAGTTCTTAAACACTTAGCAACAGAAAACTAAAACATAATGAAAATTTGACATAAAAGAAACAGCATAAACCAATCTTGATAAAAGCTCCACTTGATTACTGCAACACTATTCTTCAACCTTCTTGCATCTGATCTCTTGCCTCCTCAGGCTCTGCACGGAAGACCTGCTCGAGCATCCCTTCTTCAGCACCTTCCACACCTATACGAGCATTTAATGTTTGAATATCTGAGCCCAAACTGATTCCCTCTCCAATTCCGGCAGCTGAAAGACCTATCACCACCTGAACATTGTTGTTAACCCCCATGTTTGGCAACACCACATCCTGAGCTAACAAAGCCTCTAGAGTATCTTCGAGTATTAGATTCGTCACTAAATAATTTATGTGGCTAAATAATTTATGTGGTATTTAAATATGATTTTTTAGATAATTAATAAAAATTTCAATTATGTAAATTTTAGCAAAAGAATGTAAATAATCATATTTATTGAAATACTAAATCCATATAATTTTATCTAACAAAATATATTTTTTTGTCCTTAATAAAAATATTAATTATAACCAACCAACATACTCAAGTCATTGAAGATACTCAAAGAAAAAAAAAAGAATCAAGTAAAAAATTTACTTCTTCCCCATCTATGTTGATGGTTGAGATTAAGATATTTTAAATCTAAAATATAAGGTAGATATATGAATTCATTTTTTTAAAAAAAAGGTAGATATGTGAATGTATTTTTGTTATAAAGTAAAAATGTAATATTAAATTTTATATATGTATATTATCAAGGTCAAACTTTAAATTTTGATAATTATTACATGTTTCATAAAATTAGGAATTTCTTCTTTTATCATGAATAAAATTAAGGATTTGATAAGAATAGTATTCCTTTAAGAGATGTAGGGGTGTCAAAATCCGACACGACCTGAAACCCGACACAGAAAAATACGAATTAGGGTCGATGTTTTTACGTTTCGGGTCGGGTAAATTTTTACCCGTTATGTTCGGGTCGGGTTGACCAGTGTACCCGAACCCGACCCGAAATTTTTTTATATATAATATATTATATATAAATATATATTTATATTACAGAATATATACATTTGACATATATTTATATATTATTTAAATAATTTTATTCAAATATCATCTTATAAAGATTATAGCTTTTTTTTAATATATTATGAATAAAAAAATTAATATAATTATAATAATTATTTTTTAATAATTTTCGGGTCAAAATAGGTCATTTTCGGGTTGATCAGGTACATAACAGGTCGGGTTCGGGTTGAGAATTTCAACCCGTTTCGGGTTTGGATCGACCCAAAAACAGGATCAGGTACAACAAAACCGACACGAACCCAACCTGTTACCCGAAATTGACACCCCTAAGGAGATGTTTTTTTTTTGCTATTTTTTTAAGTATATATTTTTACCAGGTATCCGGGCCAGCTTACGTGCACCGCTCAGCTGGAATCGAACCTGGGACCTCGGGGTGGTAAGCCCCAAAGGTCCTGGCCTTAACCAGCCCCGTACCCCTAAGGAGATGTTTGGTTAAGAATCTATATATATTATAATGCCGGGAGATCGGAAATCTACCAGAAACGTTCAAGATATATTTCTTGAATTTTCTTTTTTTTTAATTTTTATTAAAATTTTTTTTTTTACATTAAATAGCTCTTAATAACATATTAATTAGTCATTAATTATACCTCATAAACATATATTAATTTTTTTTATTTATAAAATTAGAAAACTTTATTTCGGCATTATAATTATCATTTCAATATTAAATATGAATTACATATATAATTAAGTTTATATTTAGGTAAAATGACGATTAAAATTGTTTACATTGAGTACTTTTTATTCATTATCGAATAACAGTGCAATTTCTATTCGAACAATTGTAGTATAGAGAACCCTTAACTTCTTAAGCAATATTTATTATTAGTGATTAGGAAATCATAATAAATTATGGAAGTAATAAATTTTCGCTTAACACCTGTAATAAAAATAATACAAAGAGTTTTTTACTTTTACACATAAATAAATTACACATGAATTATGACCAAATCGATTAAATTTAAAAAATTCTCGGTAGATTAAATCGATAAAAAGGTTATACACTCGTTGTTCATTATATTGTTTCAAAATAAATTAATATTTTAATTAAATAAATTCCTACACTACTATTTTTTTTGCTAAATTTAGTAATATATAGAACAAAGAAAAGTACAGGGGTTGACCCTTGCTCTAGGACAAACTAGAGAGAGCTTTCTATGAATCTAAACAAAGATTAAGAATAGAAGGAACAAAAAAGGGTAGAGCAACCCATTAAATCGAAATCCACCTATACAGATCTATGTTCGCAATTCTTTGAAACCAAGAAGTACTTCGGAGCTTAGCCTTAAGATCGACCATGATAATTTTGATGAGAATGGTCGGGACATTAGCACCTTTATCGTGATGTCTGGCTTTGAAAAGTGTTATTATATATAATATTTATAATTTTTGATCGTAAAGACTACATTTATATTATAGTTATTACTTTTTATGTTCATGATATTTTTTAGATTACAAAATTTTAGATATGTAAGGAGAGTATATTCAAACGTATAATTCATGTAATATATTTCAATCTCTTTTTTTTTTAAAATTCTTAAAAGATCAATCAATTTTTTAAAATAATAAAAATTAATTCATCCATTTTCAATATTTTAAAATAAAAATTTATATAAAGCGCAAAGCGTGAAAAAGCTACATGGTATATTATAATAGCAGGAGACCAGAGCGGCTTGCACTTAGAAACTTCAAAATATTTTTCTTAAATTTTCACATTTTTTATATTTTTTATTAAAACAATTTTCCTGCATTTAATTAATCATTAATTATACCTATTAAATATATATTAAACACACTTTATTTCATATTTAATATAAGAGTTTAACAATTTTATTAGAACATTATTATTATTATTTTATTATAAACTATTAATTATTTATTTAAAAGTACAATTATTTTAAGGTAAAATAATAAAATAAATTATTTTTATCGTGTTATTTCTAATCCTTATTCAAAATCATTGCAATTATTTTTGTAACAAGTAATAGCCGATTTTAACTTTTCGATAAATCTGTAATCAATGATCGTGAGAATCATGATAAGATACATAAGTATAAATATTTTTCGGTTAACATCCACAATTTAAATAAAAGTAATATTGTAGAATTTACTTTTATACATGATCAAATTACACACGGGATGTGACCAACTCGATTAAATTGAATCAAGTTGACCCTTTTTTTCGTCGATTAAATCAATAAAAATATTACACATTCGTTGTTTGATTATTTTGTGTTGAAAAAAATTAATATTCTAACTAAACACATTCATATACTATTACTAATCAGTTAATAATGCATGCATGTTGTGAGACGGGAGACCGGGTTTAAGAACATTAATTAGTTATATTTAATATTTACAATTTTTTATTATAGAAATTATGTTGACATTATAGTTTGGTATGGAAAAAAGTAAGAGGTCTTTAAGAAGTTGATTTTGCTATTTTAACTAAGTTCTCATTTTCAGAGCATTGATTAGTAAGAGCATCTCCAATGGTAATAGCTAAAAATGATTGTCTAAATTACATAAAATATTGATTATGTAAAATTTGTCGAACCTGTAAGACATTGTGTTCCGAGGGTATTGGCTATAATGATTGGCTATATTTTAAAAATGGTATGTTATTAATATTTCAAGTTGTTATTAATGGAATATATAATTTTAATATAGAAATAAGTGATGTGGCAATTCACTACAGGTCTCTAGAGGTTCGACAAATATAGCCAACATCAAGAGATTATCTATAATTATAGACAAGGGTTTTGTCCCATTGGAGTGCAATTTTTTTTACATATTCTTTATAATTCTTATTTATTGTAATTAATTTTAAATTTTACCTAAGGGTCTCCCCATTGGAGATGCTCTAAGGGTGTTATAAAACGTGCATCGGTTTTAAAAACAATGATATGTACATATTTATTGTAAAATTTAATAAAAGAGTATTAGAATATGTGAATATCACTTTGAACGTGTGTTCATGAATTTAATTTTAATATTACAAACAAAAAAGTTCTTATAATGCTTATAAAAATTAATAAAATGTAGAGATACGGATGTCGAATCACTCAAAAAAATATAAAGCATGACTTACAATATGCATGTAAATTCTGCTTTTTTTCGTCACAAAACCAAATATATCGATAAGTTAAGTCAATCACACCTCTCATCACATTTACATTCTACTTCTTTTAATCATACAATCAAATTTACTAACAAATTAAGTAATCATGTCTTTCATAATGTCATCGACATTAGAAAAGATTCACAAATGTTATTTTTACTTATTCAATGTCAAACATTGGACAGTATTGGATTTCAAAATAATTTTTAATGCGACAAAATAGGTATCGTCAATATTTTCGAAATTGTTATTATTAATATTCAAGAATTTAATCGAAACATGTTTTCTTTCTCTTCAATTTTTAATTTAATTACATTTCATACAATTTTTAATTTATCACAACAGTTTCAAAATAATAAATTTAACAAACAATAATGTCATGTATACGATTTTTAAAAATATTTTTGTGCCACGCGTGGCGCGACTTTGTTACCTAGTAATATATAAAGGGGAAAAAAAAATGTGCTCGTTCTCTTTGTTGGTAATTGATTTGTAACTTGTTTTGATTTTTGATTTTTCCAACATTTATCAATGTCCACTCCCCATCTTACATTCGCTATTTTCTTTTCCTTTTCTCATTTCATTTTTATTTTTAATTATAATTTATATATTATATTACAATAAAATATATTAATATGTAAATCACTTTTTAAAATTAAAATTAAATTAAATTTTGTTTTATAAGTTTAAAATAATTTAGATAATTTTTTTATTAAGTTTCCGGTTCGAAACCAAACAAATAAAACAATTTAGGATCATTTCTTTACCTTCTCCTTATTTTTCTTTCTGAATTTCATTCCATTTCCTCGACATGAACCGGATTATAGTTAAGAATTAATGTAAATGGATAAATGTATTTATTACATCAATTTTATATCTAATACATTAATTTTGCAAACTTAATAGGATAATTTAATAATTTGGGATGATTTTGAGGATGAAAATTAATATGAATGCAGGGTTACACTATTATTACTTGGAAAATTAAATTAGTGTTATAAAGGTATATTTAAAAAAAATAATTAAATAATTAGGAATAGATGTTGAAAATATGAAAATATTTAATGTTTAACGTTTTCATAATAAAATAATATTTACTTGTTATAAATTTGTAGGTATTGATTTGGATTGTTATTATATATAATTTATATAAATTAAATTTAGATTTTTTTTTGATAAATATTTAAATTTAGAATTTTTATTTTACAAAATTTTATTTTAAAAAATATGATTTGCAAAAATTTAATTTATTTACAAAATTACGATCTACAATACTTTTGAAAATTGTATGTTTGCAAATAAATTAATATTTTTGCAAAATATTTTTTTGAAAAAGGTGTTTTAACAAATATTTAGAGAAATCGATAAAATCTTAAAAATTTTATAAAAAATTGTATTTCTAATAAGTATTTTTTAATTTATCATGATATTATCTGAAATATGTATGATGGTGCCATCCAATTGAACTTTTCGACTCGTATTTTTAACTACCACTCCTTTTTGAACTCTTGGTATACCTATTCCTTGGTTACAACTTACACATATAGTAATTCATGGTCCAAATGGGACTGTTACGACTGTATTTCGCCGGACCTTGGTTCGGTCGGACCTGCAAATGAGAAGAATGCGAGGGTTTGGCCCCTCGATTCACCTCCGGTGTGAGAATAAGTTAGTCGGTTTTTGGTAAGGTAATTTAGAACGTAGAGTGTTTGTGTTGTGTGTAATTGTGTGTGAAATGAAAGGAAGAACCTGACTAATATTCATCTCCTTCCGGGCGGTTATCCGAATAGTGGACATCGTGTGCCGACGTGTCCCACGTTCTCGGGAGTTGGAACCATACGACCGTTATCGGCAACTGGACCAGACGAATATGGGCCTTTGTTCGGGCTTGAGGCGTCGAAATATCGGTTCGGCCCATAAAGGAGATGGGCCTCTAACATGTCCCTGGGCTTCGTTCGGAGTTATCCTCAGGACGGAGGCCAAAGCCTAGGCCCATCTTCGGAGTTCACTCTCCGGACGTCTCATTCAGATAATAAGGACGATGGACAAGGTCGAAACATTTCCTTGGAATCCGTGTCCCCTTGTGTTTAACAGCTGTCCAATCTCGAGATTCACGCTTCAATCCCAGCCGTTGAATATGAAACGGCCTTGTCCAAACGTCACACCTCTGTATATAATCCTTCTAAACCCATTCATTTTCACTTTTACGCTTACCAGTTTAAACAAAACCAGAACCAAAATCTTTATTTCTCAGAGCTTTTCGCTAACGACGATTGGAAACGTCAATTCGTCGCCGGTCGTCTTTTCTTCTCCAACTCCGGTGGACGTCTACATTCAAGCAATCTATCCTCAAGAACTCAGTCTTATCAAAAACCTTCAAACCAGTAAGTGACATTTTCCCTCTTGCTTCTTTATGATTGTTCTGCACTTCCATATATTCATGTATGTATCTAGATGTGTGTATGCATAAAATCGCCTGTGCTTTTTAAATGAAATGCTCGCATGCCCCAGACGTTTAGGTTCTTCTTGATGCACGTTTTCAGTTTTGTATTAGCATTTCCCAAGATATTGAGATTGGTCCGAAAATGGTTTTGGCAAGAGCTTCCTTCGGGATCTTTGGATCTTGAGGACATTTTCGGACTGTCTTGATCTTTCCGAATCCCCTTCGGAAAGCCTTAGTTTTCATAGTTTTAAGTCTTCGACTCCCTTTGCCCTAGGTTGTAGGCGTCCCGACCGATCCTGGCTCACTGTACTCGGCCTTACTCTCCTTTTGAATCTTTTTTTATCCGAGTACAAGGCTAACGTCTCTTCATTTCCGAATGCAGGGACATGGATCGGTCGACCGAAGGTGCTGGTCCTTCGGAGGTTTCACCCTTCAGCGACGTCAATCAATTCCCGGCCGCAAACCTCCGATCGCAACTGACCGAAGAAAAAATCGAAGAATTTCATTCTAAGTACCAAGTAGAGAAGAATGTCTGGTACTTCTTCACACCCAGGAAGAGAGATCGTATCTGGCACAACCCTGAGGTTCCACCCCTCTACGGCGGAAGCGTGGCCACCGGCATATCCGAGATGGCCTTCAAATGTGGCTTTCGGCTTCCGATGCTGCCAATACTGAAAAAATTGCTGAGGCAAGTTGGGATCGCCATAGGGCAGCTGGATCCGAACAGCTTTTTTCATGTAAACGCCTTCCAAGCCCGATGCCTAGCTAAAAGAATGACCCCGAGGACAACCCTATTCTGGCATCATTATGAGCTCCGGAGGAATTCCAAAAGCAACGGCTTCTACACTATCGCTCGTCAGACCGGCAAGGCCGATTGGGCTCAAACGAACTCCAACAATAGGGGGGCCCACGAGAAGTGGGTTTTCATCTCGGGCCCGAAGGTGGAGAAGTACGGCCGCTGGCAGGATCTGGACCCGTCGAGGTTGCAGTATCCCGAGATGTTGGAAGCGGACAAACATGATTATCGTCTTCTTTGTGAACTCGATATGAATAAGGTTCCCTTATCGGACAGTCGGGATAACGACTGGTTGGTCGCCCTCTGGGGTAGTGGTAACATTTATCCTTACCTTATTCTTTTCCATCCGAATGCTTCTATTATTGTATTTCCCTTTCCAGTTTCCAATGTTTTAACATTAGTATTTTTGTGCAGTGTCTACTCTTCAGGGTATCATCGAGCGGAAGCGCAGGAAGGCATCCCAGCTTTCGATAACCGCTACGGCCGAAGCCGATGCTGCTGCCCAAACTGCCGGCAAAGAGCTGGAATCTGTTCCGGAAAGGGTCGAAGCTCCATTGGTTTCTTCTTCGCGAGACCAAGGGGATGGTATCGTCCAGACCCCCTCAGCCGACTCCCGGAAAAGGGGCCGGTCGGGAGATGCTGGGCTGAAAGTATACTCTCCTCCTTGGGGAGTTATTGAGACGGATCAAATCATCGTCCCTGCCCCCCAACTGTCTACCGTAGTAGGCCCTGATCTCTGCCGGGGTCTCATTCTGCCCGCCGACAGGCCCACGTTTGCTAAGGCAAACGATCTTGAGGCTTGTACTGAGATGCTGGCTCTGCTCTCCATGGTAAGCATTTTCTCCTTCGGTGTTATTTCCTTCACTTATATTCAGTGTTTAATTCTTTTCCCTTGTTTATTTCCAGGGGGTCTCTTGGTCGGCCGTTGTGACCGAACGGATGGAGGGTATACAGAAAAAGCTGGAGGCGGCCAACCAGACTGAAGTTCGGGCGGTCAAGGCTGAAGAGGACCTCCGGAATGCAACTTCTGACTTGGAGAGGGTCACCGGCCAATCTAACTCCTTGAAGGCCGAGAATGATGCCTTGAAGGCAAAGTTGCAGGAGATGGACGCCTTGAGGGCTAGGGTCGAGTGGAGAAACAAACAGCTCAAGCTTTCAAGGAAGAATGTTCGGAAGCTGCAGAAGACCCTGGAGCTGACCGAAGAAAGATGCTACCAAATGGGGTATGACGGCGCTGTACTAAAGGCACATTCTTTGGGCTTCGATCATACCCAGCTGGTAGATCCTTCGCTCGGGATGACGGATCCGGTTGGTCGGGAGGGGTCTGATCAACCTTTAGAGGTTTCTTCGGGCGAAGATGAGTCTCTCTCCGACGAACCTCCAGCTGATGAAGCCTTCTAATATTTTCGTAGCTTTTTAATATTTTCGAACTTGTAATATTTAACTTTGCCTTCGGGCTCACTACTCGTGCCTTCGGGCTTGTAATATTTTACTTTGCCTTCGGGCTTGTTTTATATATTTCTGCCTTTGCATAATATTCGTTTGTATGCGTCTTCGGCTTCATTTTGCCTTAGCATATTTATTTTATTATTATGCATCTTCGGCCATTTTTGGCTTCTGTTTCTGTTCATGCGTCTTTGGCTTTGACTTGCCTTGGCATGACTTTTCTTTTTTATGCCTCTTCGGCTTCATTTTGCCTTAGCATATTTATTTTATTATTATGCATCTTCGGCCATTTTTGCCTTAGCATAATTTTTGCCTTTTTGTGCATCTTTGGTCGTAACCTAGCTGCCCCCGAGTATTTAAGGGGTTTTGTAAATGATTAAGGTCTCGTTCGGTCGGTTGAAAAATATTTCCTCCCGGCCTTAATTAATGTCAAAGCAACTTGAATACTAAGGCAATTTTGTAAGAGGCCAAATTTTATTCGGTCGGCCCCAAATTTGGATTCGTCAAGTATTTGTAGCTTAAAACACAATGAACTTGAACACTACCAATAAGTTAAAAGGCGCATGTTTTATACGGTCGGCCCCAAACATGGGTCTATTAAGCTTAATATTGCGTACTTAGCTTTTTGGCCATAAATGTACTTAGCTTAACAATAACGGATAAAGAATGGAGCAAAACAATCTTTTCATTAATCATGCAATTCTTACATAGACTTGATTACACAGACTTGATTATAGATTGATGCTAGCTTATGGAATTCAGAATAGAGTTGCATAAGACAAAATACTGAAGTAAAAAACAATAAAAATTGAACCCGTGAGCTTACTGGTAGAAACGTCGAAGGCGAGCAGCATGCCAGGTGTTTTTGATTGGGCTACCGTCTGGATGAGCCAATTTGTAGGTGCCCGGTCGGACCACTTCAATTACCACGTATGGACCTTCCCAGTTGGGCATAAGCTTGCCTTTTTTGGCTGGCATGGAGGTGGCTAACTCCCGAAGCACTAAGTCCCCGGTTCGGAAGGATCTCTTCTTCACCCCCGAATCATAATACTGGGCTGCCTGCAATTGGTACCTTAGGTTTCTTTGGTGGGCAGCATCTCTTTCTTCTTCTAGCAAGTCCACATTTGCACGGAGTCCGAACTCATTTGACTCCACGTTAAACACTTCCGTTCGATAAGACTCCAGGCCAACTTCGACAGGTAGAAGGGCATCAGTTCCGAAGGCGAGTTTAAAAGGCGTTTCCCCGGTTGAAGATCTCGTAGTTGTTCGGTAAGCCCATAGAACCCATGGTAGTTCTTCAGCCCAAAGTCCTTTAGCTTCCCCCAGCCTTTTCTTGATTCCATCAAAGATGATTTTGTTGGCCGCCTCGATCGCCCCATTTCCCTGGGGATGCCCTACCGAACTGAACTTCTGTTGTATTCCGAACTGAGCGAGGAATTTTCTGAACTTGCTCCCAATGAACTGAGTACCGTTATCGGACACACAAACCATAGGTATGCCAAACCTCAAGATGACCTGTTCTAGCATGAATTTCTTCGCGGCTTCTTCGGTAATGGCCGAAAGGGGTTTTGCTTCTATCCACTTAGTCATATAGTCGATTGCCACAATACAGTATTTCGCTTGTTTAGTGCTGGTGGGTAGGATCCCCACAATATCGACCGCCCACATGGCAAATGGGATCGGGCTAAGGACTGAAGACATCTCTTCGGGAGGCTGCTTCGGGATTGTGCTGAATAGCTGGCATTGCTTGCATTTCTTTGCATACTCTGTTGCGTCTTCTTTCATTTTAGGCCAGAAAAATCCCTGCCTAAGGATCTTGAAGGCTAAGGATCGTCCTGCCAAATGTTCTCCACAAATCCCTTCATGAACCGTCTCCAAAGCAAGCTGTTGTTCATCTTTGTCTAAACACCTAAGTAGCGGCTGGCTTACCGATCGTCTGAACAAACGGCCCCCGACCAGAGTGTAATTTCCCGACCGATACTTCACCTTCTGTGCTTCCCTTCGGTCAAGTGGTAGCACGCCTTTTTCCAAGAAGGCCCTGATGGGAGTCATCCAATTGACCCCTTGATGAATTTCCATGCACTGCTTCTTGTCTATCGAAGGTGTCTTTACTTCGGTCAGATAAATGGACCCACTTAGGTTTTGGGTTTCTGCCGAAGCTAACCTCGAGAGGGCGTCTGCTCGACTGTTGTTTTCTCTAGCTACTTGAGTTAACTCGAAAGTTTCAAACAGCAAAGATTGTTCACGTACCTTAAGGGCGTATGCCTTGGTTCGGGGATCTTTTTGCCCATACTCTCCTGAGAACTGTTTTACCACCAACATTGAATCACTGAACGCCCTAATGTGCTTAACTTCCAAATTTCTTGCCAAATCTAGCCCTGCCAAGAGTGCTTCATATTCGGCTTCGTTGTTCGTCAACGGGAAAGTGAACCTGATAGCTTGACAAATCTCGAATCCTTCTGGGCTTGTAAGAATTAGCCCTGCCCCGTAATTTTCCTTGGCGACCGACCCATCGACAAACAACTTCCATTTTCCCGGTGCCTGAATCATTTGTTCTTCAGGAGCTAAGTCATTCGGCCCCGAAAAAGAGCATTCTACCATGAAATCCGCCAATGCTTGGGCTTTGATCGAAGTCCTTGGTGTATACTCCAAATCATGCTCCCCCAGTTCGATCGCCCAAGCAACCACTCTGCCCGATGCCTCTGGTCTTTGCAATATTTTCTTTAACGGCTGGTCGGTTACAACTTTGATCGTCCTTCCCTGGAAATAGTGCCTTAGCTTTCTCGCGGCCACTACCAGTCCATAAGCGAACTTCTCTGCATTCGGATATCTTGTTTCTGCATCCTTGAGAATATGAGAAACATAGAACACCGGATGCTGGTTCCCTTCATGTTCTTTGACCAACACGGCTCCAAGTGTTCGGTCGTTCACAGCCAAGTACAGCTGCAATGTCTCCTTCGGGTCGGGTCTCATTAAGAGTGGGGCTTTCACTAAGTACTCTTTAACATCTTCGAATGCTTTCTGGCAGTTTGGCCCCCACTCGAAATTCTTGGACCCCCGAAGCACTTCAAAGAATGGTAGGGCCTTTTCGGCCGATCGGGAGATGAACCTCCTCAGGGCTGCTAGCCGTCCGGTCAGCTTTTGAATGTCCCTGATTGTCTTCGGTGCCTCCATATCAATCACTGCTTTGATCTTCTCCGGGTTGGCTTCAATTCCTCTGGCGCTAACCATGTATCCCAGAAATTTCCCACTATTTACTCCAAACGTACACTTGTTCGGATTGATCCTCATGTTGTTTCTTCTGAGCGTTTCAAAACATTCCCTCAGATCCTCGGCATGATCCCTGAAAAGGGACTTAACAATCATATCGTCCACATAGCACTCCATGTTCCGACCGATCTGGGCTTTGAAAACTTTGTTGATCATCTTTTGAAATGTTTCCCCGGCGTTCTTCAAGCCGAAAGGCATCTTTATGTAGGCATAAGTGCCATTCGGTGTGATGAATGCTGTCTTTGGGACGTCCTCGGCATTCATGGCAATTTGGTGGTATCCTGAGAATGCATCCAGAAAACTGAGTATTTGGTGCCCCGAAGTGGCATCTATCAGTTGATCAATGTTCGGCAAGGGGTAGTGGTCCTTCGGACAATGCTTATTCAGGTCGGTGTAGTCGACACACATCCTCCACTTGCCATTAGATTTCTTCACCACCACTACGTTTGCCAACCAGTCGGGATAGTCTATCTCTTCAATGAACTTTGCTTCCAGCAATTTTTCGACTTCAACTTGGATTACTTTCTGCCTTTCCATGGCGAAATTCCTCTTCTTTTGTCTTACGGGCTTGGCTTCGGGAGCTACATTTAAACAGTGTTTGGCAACCGCAGGGTCCAAACCTGGCATATCTTCGGGATTCCATGCGAACACGTCGTGAAATTCCCTAATGACCTTGATGACTTTCTCTTTCAAATTCGGCTCCATGCTCTTTCCAATTTGGATCATCTTTCCCGACTGACCCACGTACAGTTCTACCTCTTCGGTCTCTGCAGCCGGCTCAGCAATCGGGCTTGACAGGTCGGCCCCAAACTTTTCCAACTCAATGTTCAGCAGTTGGTGGCTGCCCCCAGCTTCGGTCTCATTTCTTTTCCTCTTTCCGGCTTCGGTCATCTCAATGTCTTTGTCTTTTTCCAGATCCTCCAACATGATTATTCTGGCGGCTTTCTGATCGCCTCTCATTTCTCCAACTCCATGTTCAGTTGGGAACTTCAACTTCAGATGAGGGACAGAGGACACGGCCTGGAACAAAGATAAGGCTGGCCTTCCTAGAATTCCGTTGTACGGACTGTCGACCCGGACGACATAGAACTTTGCTTCCTTCGCCACAGTGTATGGCGCTTTCCCCATTATGACAGACAAAGTGATGGTCCCTTCTATCGGTACAGGCTGATTTCCGAAGCCATACAAGGGTGCCTCGTGGCATGGCTCCAACTGCTCGCCTCCCAAATTCATCTTGCAATATGTCCGGTGATATAGAATGTTGACTGAGCTCCCTTCGTCCACCAGCACTCTCCATATCTTGTTTTCCCCGATTACTGGGTTTATAACAAGTGGGTCTTCGTGCGGCCATATCACGTCCTCGTAATCATCTTCTGTGAAGGAGATAGGCAATGGTTGTTTAGCTGAACTTGACTGGTACAGGTTGTAGATCTGTCTGGCGTACTTTTTTCTTGCTGTCTTACTGTCCCGATCAAGCACTGTTCCTCCGGAAATTGTCCTGACCTCCCCTCGGTACTTCTCCGAACTTTCAGCTTCCTTCTTTTTCTCCTTGGACTCGAGTTTGTCCCTCAAGTCGCCCACAAATTGTGTCAGTTCCCCATCTTTGATCATTCTTTCAATTAACTTCTTCAAGTGATAGCACTCTTCGGTGTTGTGACCTTTGTCTCGATGGTAGTCACAATAATTGCTGTCGCTTCTTCTATTCTCAGGGGTCTTCAACTTGGGTGGTCTGACAAACCCAGGTTTACCCTTTATCTCATGGAGAATCTTCGAGATAGGTGTGTTTAACGGTGTGAACACAGTGCTATCTCTATCTCTTCTTCGTTCGGCCCCTTTGTCGGGCCTTGTATCGTTTAACCTGCTCTTGATATCTCCTCGACCCCTTCGGTCGTCTCTTCTGTCGTCCCTTCGGTCATCCCTTCTGTCATACCTATCATTTTTCTTCTCCTTGTACCCCCCAATTGATTCCAATTTTCTTCTAATGGCCTCTCCTCTCACATATATATCATTTAAAGATTTGGGAGGCATATCATAAAGAGAGGACCGAAGCTTCTTACGTTTGATAGGGTCGAGGCCTGCCGCGAGGAACCCAGCCGCCTTGACTTTGTCCAAGTTTGTGACCATGCCGGCTTCCTCTTTGAACCTTGCTAAGTAATCACCCAAATCTTCGTTCGGCCCCTGCCTGCAGTGGATCAGGGCTTCAGTATCCTTCTCTCTTCGGCACAAATGTGAGTAGTGCCTCAAGAATTTTTTCTTCACTTGCTCATACGAGCCTATCGACCTAGGTCTTAGCGACCTGTACCACATGGATGCATTCCCCTTCAGGTAGGTCTTGAACATCTTACATAGCATCACATCGCAGTGCCCCATCCCAGTCATGAGCGATTCATATTTCTCACAATGATCTTCGGGGTCACCCTTTCCGTTAAATTCATTCATCTTCGGGAACTGCCTTCCGGGAGGCGGTCGAAAGTGTTCGACGTCTTCGGTCACCACTGGCTCGTGGCTGACCTTTCTTTCTCCAAACATGGCCTTTTCAATTCTCCGGATGCGATCGTCCGTGTGTGGACCCTCCTCTTCCGAATCGGAGGAATAAACCACCTTTGACCGGGTTCTCCTCGAGTATGATTCAGAGTCCCCCGACTCATCTTCATCATTTCTGGTTCTTGGCCTTTTATCTCTTCGGTCGTCCACCTCCGTGTCTTCGGCTTCTAGAGCCTCGCGGAGGGTCCTTTCCTGTAGCTCGATCTCCTCCCTTTGGAGCTTTAGGGCTTCTAGCCTTAAACGGTCAGCCTCCCTCTTTTTGGCTAGACGTTCGGCCTCCTTGCTGCTCTTCTCCTTCTCTATTTCTTTCCGTTTCCCCTTGGCTTTTTGTTCCTCCCGCCACTTCATCAGAATTTCCCTTTGTTCTTCGGGAGACGGTATGTCCCCCTCTTCGTCGAAAATCAAAAGCCTTGGGGTGATGGGAGGAGTGGTGCGAGTGTTTCCGGCTACAGTGCTATCGTCAGCTGTTGGTATCTCGGTTTCGTTCGCCATTCCTAACTGTATAATTCAACACAAACGCAACTCTACGTTTCCCACAGACGGCGCCAAATGTTACGACTGTATTTCGCCGGACCTTGGTTCGGTCGGACCTGCAAATGAGAAGAATGCGAGGGTTTGGCCCCTCGATTCACCTCCGGTGTGAGAATAATTTAGTCGGTTTTTGGTAAGGTAATTTAGAACGTAGAGTGTTTGTGTTGTGTGTAATTGTGTGTGAAATGAAAGGAAGAACCTGACTAATATTCATCTCCTTCCGGGCGGTTATCCGAATAGTGGACATCGTGTGCCGACGTGTCCCACGTTCTCGGGAGTTGGAACCATACGACCGTTATCGGCAACTGGACCAGACGAATATGGGCCTTTGTTCGGGCTTGAGGCGTCGAAATATCGGTTCGGCCCATAAAGGAGATGGGCCTCTAACAGGGACATATTAATCAGCAATGATGCATTATTAGTGGTTGAATTACGGCAAGTACTACAAGTTAGGTTTAGGGACAGTTTGTGATTATTTAAAATAAGTTAGTTTTGATTTAATGAAGATATTTTTAACTTAAAAGAAGAAAGTAAAGTTGTTTAGTTTAAGTTGAATGAAAGTATTTGGATAAGTTTACTTAAAGTTAGGGGTGAAAAATGATCCGGGTGATACCGGGTATATCCTTGCTCAGGTCTCGGATCATTTTATTTTTATCGTGTCCAAATTTGGGATCGGTATCGTTTAATTCGGATATGATCCGATCCTGAGTATTGAGGTCCGGATCCAAACCGAATATGAGTCGGTATCATATTTTCTTTTTTCTAACCGGGTAGTTTGTGATCCATCGAATACGAGTCAAATATGATCCAGCAACATTAGTATCATTTTTATTTGAATTATATAAATAATTATTTAATCGTTTTTATTTATATATTTGTGGAAACGAGGCGTCGAAGGCATTGATAATTTATTGTAGATGCATAGTCGATCTAAAATACATCTAGGTACATGCATCGACACACTGATAAGAATGAAGAACGAAGAGTCTGGAACTTAATATTGATATTATCGATGTATATCTGTATTTGTATTAGACTGGGTCTAACATTTTAACCTTAACATATTGGGTTGAATATATAATATGTAATGGGCTGAAAACACAAACGTATTGTAAAGAGTTATTAGTATATAATCCCTATATCGGGTTTTTACCGAGTCCGGATATGAACCAAATTCGGGTAGGGTTCACATTATTAGAAAAATATGATCCCTAAAATGAGCGGGTATAGCTTTGTTCAGATTTGGGATCATATATTAATCGGGCTTAATTTTTCCGCCAGATTTGGATCATTTATAAAACGGATCCGAGATATGTATCGTATTTTCGAGCCGGATATAAGCCGAGATACCGGATACTCTGGATCAATTTTCAGCCCTACTTAAAGTTAAACGGGGGTTTAATAATTTGACTTAAAGTGAAATTTGATTTAAAAAAAATTTAAATTCATAATATTTGAACTTTACAACAATCGTGAAAAAAAAAAAAAAAACTTGATAAGTCATAAGTCATAAGTCAAAAATAACTAAGAGCTTGTTTGGGAAACATGGCTTAAAGCTAAAAATGACTTTAAGTCATTTTTGGCCTGTTTGTGTAGTGTGACTTTAAGCCGGCTTTAAGTTAAAAAACTGCTTAAAGTCATAAGCTCCATTTAGGTACTTTTGACTTATGACTTATGATTTATTGAGTTTTTTTTTCTTTTTCTTTTTTCACAATTCTTACAAAGTTTAAATATTATGAATTTAAATTTTTTTAAAGCCAAATATCACTTTAAGTTAAAATTATTAAATCCCCATTTAACTTTAAGTAAAATTACCCAAACACATTTATTCAACTTAAAGTAAACAACTTTACTTTCTCCTTTAAGTTAAAAACACCTCCATTAAGTCAAAAGTAACTTATTTTAAGCAATGCCAAACACCCTCTAAATGGAAGTTATGATTTAAAATAATTTTTTAACTTAAAGTCGACTTTAAAGCCCATGTTGCCAAACATTACAAAAACAACTTAGAGCTGTTTTTTCCTTTCCGCACACGTTGCCAAACAGGCTGTTATTTACAATGACTGTACAATGTGTATTTATGTGCTTTCTGGCAATTGTTAATTTGTTATTTAATCCTCTGATAACTTTATAAAAAAAATAAAATTATGCTTGCTTAATTGCTAATGCTTGTTAGTTGTTACTACTCCTTTTAAAATTTCAACAGTGATGCACATTTCTATAATAAATATTACTCCTACACATTTCTATAATAAATATTACTCCTACAGAACAAAATAGACGGTGCAGGTGAAACCAAGATACAACGATTCTGAGTGAGTGATGAAAAGCACGCCACAAGTGGGGGGAGGCTAGTGAGGCTGGGTGGTTTTATTTTACTACTACTTTGAGATATGTAGGTATTGGTTTGGTTATTGTCCTTGTACTGTCGTTATATGGATGGAGAGAAATGCCAAAATTATACTCCCTCCGTCCCTTTTGATTGTTAACATTTCACTTTTTCAAAATTTTCTGGCACGCATTTTAAGGTGCATTTTAAGGATAGTTAAATAACTTTTTTTTAAAATTTTCTTTTTCTGTATAAAAATTTAATGTTTAAATTTTTATACAGAAAAAGAAAATTTTAAAAAAAAATTATTTAACTATCCTTAAAATGCACCTTAAAATGCGTGCCAGAAAGTTTTGAAAAAGTGAAATGTTAACAATCAAAAGAGACGGAGGGAGTACTACACAACAATACCCCTCTTGCTCGGGCAAAAAAAAAAAAAAAAAAAAAAAACAATACCCCTCTTGCTTTATTGCAATCACCACAATTTCCTTTTTATTGTTTGTGAAACTGAAAAGATGCATTATTGGATCTGGATGTTCAGCAGCCCTTACCTACTATCCACAAGTGTAAAGGCAATTCAGCTACTAGAATGCCTTGTAAAATTTTTGTGTTGGTGGCAGATTTCATGAGGAAGATGACCTCGTTCCCCTGGTTCCGCCACTTATTATAAGTACAACAGTGTAACTCGACTCAAGTCGGAAAAAAAACAGACAAATATACTCGATTTCTTCATTCGAACATATTTTATTTTTATTTTTGTCCCAGCTGGAAGTGGCGTTTCCAAGTTCAAAAAATAAAAATAAAATAGATTTCAACATTTAACTCCCTGAACCCAAACTGTGACATTCAAGCCTCCAGGGGATCTTCAAACTCATGATGTACATGAGACTTGCAGCCGCAGAAAATTAGAATAACATAACAGAAACTACAGTGCTGGTAAATTTGACAAAATTTTGAGCTAACAAATTGGAGCAAGCCACAGGAAAAGAGAACTTTAGATTCCAATCCGTAACATTGCATGTTCAAACTTCAAAGTCCTTTCCAAAGCGGCACATTACAATTTCATAAAAAAAGGTTTTAAAAAAAAAAGACGAAAATTTACTTCATTCCCACCAAAACTATTCACGGTACTGGATTTTTGCCATGAAACTACATTTGATGATATCAGCTTAAATCTACAAATAAGCGATGCTGTCATTCTTGAGTAGCATACCACTGACATCAATATCTTCAGGAAGGATTCAAAAGTCCGCTGAACTAGTCAAACTTGTAATCTTGAGGCGATGTGAGGCCTGGAACCTGATTTTGTTCACCATTGCTTTTTGTTCCCTCTTTCAACTAGATTAAAGCAAAGAGAGGATGGTTAGAATAAATGACCAAACAAGTTTTTTCCACTTAATGACATTCAGCATCCACATAAATAATTACAACCAGCTATATAAAGTTTAGAGCCATTGTTACGCGAATTTTGCTGAGAGAATCGGACATGGTTATGAATCTAACTGTCCATTCTCAATCTTGAAAATTTTTGGATTCAAAGCAACAGGTTTTCAGTGGACACTAATAATAAAAAAAAAGTCCTCCCGAGATTTTGCACCTAAAAAATAAGTTGCCCGGATGCCTTGGTTTGGACTGCAAAATTGTGAAAGTTTCTAGCAGCAACATGAAGGATCAGGGACGATGGAAAATTAATGAATCTGGGTAACAGAGTTTACAACAAAAACTTTAGAGATTTGGAACTGTTTCTATATACTACTACATGGCTTTGGTGGGAAGATAACTGCATTCTGGACCTTAATGTTAACTTGTCAGAAATGTCAGTAAGCTTCTCTTATATATCGTAAGATGATTTTACGTAATGTATAGGAAAACCAATTATGGGTAATTTTTACTTAAAAAAAATAAATGAAAATTAACGGGTAATGTTTACTTAGCAAAAAATAAATGACATATAATGGGTACTGTGGAGTGTGGACCAATATTGTTTGCTGTTCTTTTCAATTTACTTCACCGTAGATTTAATTAGATTTAAATGTTCAGTGTAGTCCTTTCTCTATTTAGAGATAAAATAAATGGCTAACTGTCCATTTAAGTGAGTCCCCTTCACTTCCAAAATGTCTATTCACCCATACACAAGGACACCATGTATTTAACAACAAACTGCTAATAAGTTTGTACTCCCTTAACGAAAAAATGTATGGATGTACATCCCTATCATGCTCCAAAGTAAAGATTGGAAGAAGTGATAACTAAATTGGTGCTTAAGATGGTAAAATAAGTTGTGTGGGGTTTTACCTGGCGAAGGAGCCTCTTTTGACACCGATAACCCTATATGATTAGGAAGTAAGCATTATTAATTACCATTTAGTGTTTCCATCTCAAACATATATAAATGGCATGACCATAAAACTAAAAAAATGCACCAACCTTGTCAGTTCCATAGATGTAGTCACAGTAGGTGAACACTGAAGCAAAGTTGCTTTGGCTTTGACCACCGACATAGTGATGATAATCATGGTAGTCCGCCCCACCATAAAACGGAATGTATTTTGTCAGAGTCCAAGGGATCTCATACCTGTTTATGACAAACCAGTAACTCCATAACTAAAGCTTTCTATTAGTCTTCTGTTTTTAATACACAAGGAGGCTATACACTTGGCAATTAGAATCTATAACAAGATTTAAGAGCACCACACTGAACATCGGCTCCAAATATATCCCTTACAGTTTTATATCTCCCAGCATTATATGTTATGTAAGAACAATCGAAGGTTTACAGAAAATATAAAGAGCAATAGCGTAAAATCACTCAAGATTTTTAAGATTGGAAGATTCTTGATTACAACTGATGCAGTTACTAATGTTTCTGAATTGCATGAAATATCCGTAGTAGGTGAAATCGTGAAGAAACAAATTCCTCTAGATGACAGAACACTGAGTAGCAGCATATAGACATTCAGTTACAACCATAGTACAACACACAATGAAAACTTTCAATGAACATCATAGCATCTTAACATGATTACAAGCACTAATAATTAAATTTTAGTTTTGAATCTCTTGACCTAATCTGTAAATAGGTAAGTTCTTAAATCTTCTTTTGAATTACACTTGACCTATTGACACTATCACATTGCCCAGACTTGGACCTCTACAGGCGACAATTCTTGTCTCCAAAATGATAACCACCAAACATGCTTATGTTCATTGCTATTGTTTCAAAAACGAATTAAAAGCACAATGCCAATCATTGTCCAACTCTGCCAGAGCAACAATTACCACTTAGCAACTTCTAATTCAGCATATGGACACATAGTCAGGGAGAGGAGGACCCTTATCAGAGGTACAAATATTTATCCTTTGAAAGTGCTACTTTAAAAGTAGGCTAACGTTAACATATACTACTGATGTACATTGGAAACAAAGCAGTATGAATAACATACTTTTGATGAAATTTTTTGAAGGTATTGAATCAGTTCTCTGCTCTCTCAACGCTTCCCTCTCCCTCTTTTTTATAATTATCTTTTCTATATATTTACTGTCCTACACAGGGCAGTTCCAAACCATCTAGGGCCAACAGGCGAAGTGAAAAAATGGGCCGTAAGTCTTTTCTAATTGCCAATATTGTTAATTACAATATATTACAACAGATTAAGAACCAAGTTAATATTGAAGGGTTAATTCTCAGTATCTTTTTTGCACTATTTAATTCTTTATTGATTTTTTTTTTCTTTTCTTACTTCCCAATAAAAATTTCTTGGCAACATCAAAATGAGAGCCTATTCTTCCTATAAGCCAAATAGGCGATTGTTTTAGAACCCCAATAGAAAACTCATTTTTGGTAATTATTCACGGAACATATTAATTTCTTTCTTTGAAATTCATATAATATGATCGAGCCCGAACTGGTCGCCCTTCCCCAGGGCTGGTCGTGGTCCTACACCTGCACCCAACTTAGTTTCTTTTAACCCCTCACTGGACAATCATTTTGAAACATGGGCCAGCATCTTAATGTTCCAACTAAGTGAATATTAGCCCTATCCCCTTCCAGCCAACTTCTTTAACGAAAGGAAGTAAGTTTCACTCAAAAAGATAGGTTCTCGATGAGCTGCAAGTGTAAAATCAAACACATTTCTGTATTTCCTTTTTCAATCTAAGGGTCTCCACTCTCCTAAAAAAATGTGTGAAAAACTCTGGGCAAAGAAACGGTTTGCACTGAAGAATAACTTGAATTACAACTATTTTGCAAAAAAAAAGTAAAAAAACAAAACAGAATGTCCATTTACTTCAAAACTTCCAAAAAAGAAAAGAGAAAAGGTCAGGAAGAAAAACTCGAGGGTTACAGAAACGACTTATCCAGGCCAAAAGCGAAGCCGTTTTTTTAAAACAATGACTAAATTAGGCACTAACACACAGTGCTTTGAGAATTTCAATTCATTTTCTTTAATACGATAATTTCAGGTTTGTCAAGACTACAAAGAGAAGATATGTATATTATTTAATTTAGCAAATAAAACAATTAAAAAAAAGTTATCTTTTAGCAAAAGTAACTTTTACAGATTCCACCAATTTAATTCACTTTATAAACAGTCAATATAAATGCAGTTATCATTGTTATCATTGGTATCATTTAGTCAAAACTATCATAGCAAATAAATGACAATCATATAAAGCAAATTTAAATAGAGTAGTAGGGTATAACAAAGGCATGCGTACCCGCTATGAGTCTCAATAGCCTCAACCTGCCTCAATGCAATCCACAGCCAAAAGGTAATCATATGCCCTGGGGCCATAGCAGGTCCAAGGAACGACGGAATCCCCAAAATCAAAACCTCTGCCCAATGCGCATATGGCGCAGCATATGATATTGGAGCAGTATATTCATGGTGAACCTTGTGAATTTTCTCATACAAACCCCATTCAGTATGCAGAAACCTATGAATCCAGTAATTCGTATAATCCTCTACGATAAAATAAACAGTTAACTGAGCTACAACCTCGTAAATCGACGGCAAAGGCAAACTCGTCCTTATCCCAATCATCTACAAAAAGCCAAAATTAACCCACATTCAGATAAATAGGACCGAAAATCAACATTTTAATATTTGTTATATAAACACAGTCTCTAAGTAAAGTCAATTCACATTCACAGATCAAAAATCTCGGGGGGAAAAAAATCCAGAAAACAAAACAATCTTTAATCATCTATGACTGAACTAAAAGCAATCCACATTCATACGTTCACAAATTTAGGGTAAAACATTAAAATGACAAAACTCAAAAACGAAACCCCAAAAAATTAAAAAAAGCATTCTTTTATTTATAACATTCTTGATTCATTCTTAAAGTAAAACATTCATAAAATAAGGGTTAAACATCAACATTTCTAAAGTCGAAAAAAGCTAAAACATAAAATAAAAAAAATAAAAAAACTTTTGAACACAATCTCTGTTCTTTAATCAAAACAATCATACAATTAGGCCAGAACATAAAAATTCCAAAACATCAAATATCTCGAAAAAAACCAGAAGAACAAAAAAATCAGTAATCATCTACAGTTACACTAAAATCAATCCACATTCACAAATTTAGAGTAAATCATGACAATATCAAACAAAAAGAACCCTAAAAATAGATATAGCATTCTATTTTGTACTCACATTCTTGAATTCTTAAATTACACATTCATATAATTAGCACAACACATTAAAATCGAAAACCCCAAAACATAAAAAAAAAAATAAAAAATCTTTCAATCAAATTCACCATTCTTGAATCAAAACATTCACACAATCAGCCTAAAACCCAAAACATAAAAAATTGAAAAACCCCGAAACACTTGCACCCACATTCCCAATCCTTACCTGAATTGAAGGGTAAGAAACCAGCTGAAGAGGCCCAACAACAAGAATAAACATCCTCATAACCTCCCTATAACACCCGAAAATTTCGGAGAAGCTCAACTTAATCTTGGGCTGAATTTTATACTGCTGCAAATTCTTGCACACGATCTCAAGAATCACATAGTAAAGAGGCACAATGGTGAACACAAGGTTGAGAAAAATGAGGTTGTGACAGTAAAGAAAGTAATCAGATTTGGTGGCTGAGTAGTTTAGCCACAAGGTTTCTGGGTATGTGAGGGTTCTGTTGAGGGTGGTCTCGGCGGCGGTGACGGTGGTGTACGGCATCATTGTGCGGTGGTGATCGGAGATGGGGATCAGGGAGTGTGTGTGTGTGTGGGGAGTGTTTTGGGGGAGTGGTGGTTAAAATATGCGGGAAGAGGACTGAGTGTGTTATGTTTTTTAAACGGATGTGTGAGAATAGATCGACTATTTTTAATATATATAATTATTGGAGTATTTTTTTGTGAACGTGATTCTATTATTTTAGTATCTGTTATACATGCGGTAGGGGGAAGTGATTCGTGGTGGTTCGACAAGACATAGTCATGATCCAAATTTAATTTTAAAAACTTAATTTTAAGATACCTAATTTTTGTGTTATGTTTTTAAACGGTTGTGTAAGAATTGGATATTTTGATATACATAATTTTAAGAATTAATTATATTTTATATTTCCAATTTTTGTGTTATGTTTTTAAACGAACGTGTGAGAATAAAGTAAATATTTTTGAAATACATAATTTTAAAAGTTAATTATATTTTATGTCCCCAATTTTTGTGTTATGTTTCTAACTGGATGTGTGAGAATAAAATGAATATTTTTGATATATATAGTTTTAAGAATTAATTACATTTTATATCCCCAACTTTTGTGTTATATTTTCAAACGGATGTGTGAGAATAAAGTGAACATTTTTTATATACATAGTTTTAAGAGTACATCCCTAACTTTTGTGTTATGTTTTTAAACGGATGTGTGAGAATAAAGCGAAATTTTTTTATATACATAGTTTTAAGAGTTAATTATATTTTACATTCTCAACTTTACTCCAAATTCAGTTATATATATTTAATTTTATATATTCTACTTTGCATTTTCCAACTTTGTTTGGTCAAGGATACGAATTCGTACAAATTTGCAATCCCCAACTTTAAATCATAGGTTGAACAACCACCCCTTATGCATTTTTTATCCAAAATAATCTTGTTTTTAACGAATATATTGACAAATGCGATATAAAATTATTGTCGTGATAATACAGTTTCTATATTTAAACATTAAACCTACCATTGGTACGCTTTTAAAAATTTAAATTTGTAATATGATATTATTTTGTAACCATTCATTAATAATAATATATTTATCACAAATTGAATTAACATGCTTTAATTAAATAAAATTGCGACTATTATGATATACGATACGTATAAAATCATTAAAATATATTTGTACCATCTTAAAATATAAAATATATAATCAATGCAACAATTTTGTATCACATTTATCAACATATTTGTTAGAAGCAATATTATTTTTGATTGAAAACGTAAAAGGGGTTGTAGTTGAACTTATGATTTAAAGTTAGAGGATGTAAAGTACAATTCATGAAATTACATATACAAAATTGAATTTGAAGTAAAGGTAAAGAATATAAAGTGCAATTAATTCTAATTTTAATTAATAAGAATATACTGGAATGTCCCTGAATATTTTATAAATTAGTAAAAATTGTATATTTTTGAACTTGATAAGTAAATAAAGATTTTTTTGAAAAATGTTAGAGAATCCAAAATATTGTACCAAAAAACTAAAACCATAACAGTGTTCATCTCATCAAGATATAACTTTTCATCGGTTAAAATTCAAATTTGGATCAGTTTTCAACGTTGAAAATTTTGAATTCCTTAAATCGAAGTTTCGTTTTGATTTGGAAAATTCTACAAATATTTGTGTGTTCGTGTTAATCTAATCTACAACATACATTAATTGGTAATTTTTGTGAAGTTTGGATTTTTAATTAATTTTTTTATCCTGAAAATTCGAATTAATTGGAATTACTAAATATTTGTGTGTGTTTTGATTTATGAAAATGGTTGATGATTTTGAAATTGTCAAGCACAATTTTGTCGGATATTTTAATCCCAAAGATTGTTTGGTCGAAAAATTTAGGTCGTGGATTCGATTTTTGAACGAGCATTTAATTATTAATCGTGCTATCACTCTTGATGTTCCATTAATAATTAATCCACTTTGGTTGATTTGCTCCACTGCTGTTGTATCCCCTGATTCAAAATCTTTCACATTTTCATTGGTAAACAAATAGTATGTAGTGGACGAGTCGGTCATTAACACGGTCTTAAATTTTTCGACGGACGATTTTGTCGATCCACCATCTGATAATGAGTTAAGAAAATTTTTCAGCGATATACATTATCAAGGTGTTCTGAATTTTGTGGATTTAACCAAAATTTCTAAGAAAAACAAGGTAGTTGAATGAGATTGTTTCTTTGACACATTAGCTAAGGTGTTTGCCAACTGTAACAAAAATACTTTTTCTAACATTCCATCTCATTTACAATATATTGGCTTTGCAGTTGTTTACAATCGTAGAATCAATATTGGCAAACTGCTTTTGAGTGTCACTGGCAATCGTATTAGAACGACTAGGAGAGATATTGTTGTTGGTGATAAAGTTTTTTATTATTATCCTCGATTCTTAATGCTAATCTTTAATCACTTAGTCTCTGTTAAGCAATATCCTCTTTTTCTTAATAATAAGTTTGAAGTGTCCACACGCCTGTTGGTCCCGGAGTATTACAGAAGGGGGAGTTGAATGCAATACTGATAAATCACAATCTTAAAACAACAACGATAATAAAGATTTCAACTTATCAGTAGTAATATGCAAACGCAAGTAGATTAAGATTTCTCACAAAATAAATATTTTATTTATCTTGTGAAGTGTTGCTACAACCTAGAGAAATGGTGTGTTTCTCCAACTTCAGTTTCTTGAGAGATACAAGATTTGTTCGTTGAAGCTCTACAGAAAGAATTGGGGACAAATCTCTAAATAAACTAAGATACTCTATTGTCTCTATCACATGGGTTGTGGAGCTGCTATCGTTTTCAAGTGGCAACTCCTTACAAGTTGCACACCCATGTGACATTCCTAAATTGCTATACAAACAGAGTTAACATTATATGTAAAGCAACCTAGATTCTTTCCTATTTCAGCTAATACAATTTTAGTAGATGTAGATTTATCATACTCTTTGAATTGACCAGCTTTGTCTTGTGAACGCTCAAGCTTCTGTCGTAGTTTTTACAGGTCTGCTACAATCGATGGAGTGTTGCAGCAAATCTGTTTCTTGAACATCTAACCTGTCACGGTTTTGACTGAGAAAAATCCCCAAATCAAATAATTCATCTGGACAGTAACCTTAACCGCCAAGTCTGCTGTCAGGAGAATATTCAGATATTTGACAGTACGAGCTCCCGCCAATGTTGCTGTCGGAACTCCAGACTTGCTGTCAAGTTGTGAGAATGTTGATGTCCAATGCTTCAGCCAATGTGGTTGTTAGATGTAGCTTTTTATCGTGACTTGCAACATGTTGTCTTCTTGTAACCTTACTGTCAATGTTGTGACAGTAACATTTATTCTTGCTGTCTTCTAGATGTATCCCTTGAGACTTGAACAAATGCATGAACTTCTTCTAAGACATGCAATTATTACATGACAACAATTTATTTGATTACAAGAACATACTCTGGCTGTGACAACATGTTCTACTTAGTAAAAAACTAAGTACATAGAAATCTAGTCAAGTTGTCTCTATGCTATCACCCATAAATCCCAACAACACCCATAGAAAGTTCTTTACAAGGTTAAACACTCAGATGAAGTTTTCAAACATCCCTGTGCTTATTACATCTCACATGGCAACTTCATTAACTTCCTGTAATAGCTGCACCAATTCCTGAGCAACCTGAACCTCCAGTAAATCAATCCACCTAAGCTGGAACTTCTGCAGCACTTCCATTACAGTTATTACCTCCTATCTCAGAATCTCAATCTACTTCTGTTTTTGAATTCCAAGAGGGTGTTAGGGATGACAAAGGGGTTGTAGAACCACAACCTCTAACCCAGGTCATAGAGCCTAACAATGAGTCATACACTATTATAACCTCTCAACCAAGAGAAAAATTGTCAATCAGAAGAGTAGAAAGAAGTACTGAAACAATGAGTGATCCCACAGCTTTGCCTTCCACAAAGAAGAGAAGAACTATGACTAAGGCATCTATAAGTCCATCTGTATCCTCCCAACAGGATATGAACTTTAAAATGTTGTAACATCCCGAATTTTTGGGATATTAATTTCTAATTACGAAACTTAAATAAAAGAAATTCTTTATTCAAATATTCCAAATTAACGATAGTCAAAGCAGCGGTCAAACTCAAATAATTCAATAACATAAAATCGGAGACGCAGCTCCACAAATCCAATATTAAATATCTAATAAAGTACTGGAAATTTATTCAATAATGCAATAAGTCTTTTCCAATAATAGCATCTAAATCAAGTAGCACAAAATCCACACAGTCCAAATCCTTAATCTTAATAAGCTTCCAAAAGTCTGAACCTGAAACATATTAAAACAATGAGCTGCGAAGCCCAGCAAGTAACTATCGCCCAACGGCTCAAAATTATATTTTTAAAAGAGAACAGAATTTCTGAAACTTTATTTCGATACAGAAATCAAAACAATAAAATCATATTTTATTCCCACAGTTCTAAATTACGGTCACACTATAGCAGTGACACGCTTCTATAATTCGATGGTTCTATGGGGGCCAGTTTACATCCCTTATCAAGTGAAGCCGTATCTTGACAAGGTATCGATGTGTTCCGGAACGTGCGTAAACTAGTTCTATGTTGTCACACTACCCAGTGACCGGGTTCTATGATTCGATACGCAACTAAAACTGGGGATTTCTGAAAATCATTTCTATTTCTTATTCTCGATATCACAGTTTTCAAAAAAAAAAAGAGTCAATCGAATAAAACAATTTTAAATAATATTAACGAGCAACGAAAAGTCACTTACCTCAAAATCGACTAAATACCAAAATTTAAACACGAACAGTCCTATAAATTCAATTAATAAAATACCAAGCAATTAATCATGTATTTTATAACAATTTATAGATGAACAATTACACGACCACTTAAATAAACTGCCAGAGACTATATATCCAACTAATCATGTCAAAATAAATTAATGGCCTTAAGACATTAAACCCAACATGCATGGAACACCCGAGACTTAATCACTTAAGATGCAAAATTGTAAAAAGGTACCTGATACTAACATGCTCGTACTAACATAATTCTAACTCATTTAATAAAATTAATAATTAACATGTAACGAGTTGCCCACCTTACATAACTTACTTTAACATGCTGTATCAACTAATCATTTTAATCTACTGCCCATGAATGATAATGAAGAATAAAAGTAAAATATTAGGAATTAAATTCCAAAATAATTACATATAAATCTGTAACTTTTCTTTTTCTATAAATTTATACATAAAAATAATTTTGGATAAGATATCTTTAAGCTACAATTTACTACAAGATCATTTGATTCATAAAATAACACCACACACTGAGCTTATATCATCCATGTTTAGTAGTACTGCAAATCGCACATGAAAATAAGGTGAATATATATAATATACTTTTTTTCCCTTTTCAAGCGCATAAAACGATCACCATTTGCTATTGTTCAGACAACCTTCATACAATACATTAAACTGGATAATGTAAATCAAATTACGATTAATAAAAAGGAGACAAAAAGACATATACAAGGTTTACACAGAACCACACAGCACATAAGGAATTCATGTAGTTACGAAACGAAGCTTGAGAAAATACGTACCTTCTTTTTGTCGAATCCTTGTACGCCTTTTAATTATCTGGAGGGATTTTTATATAGGCTCTCAAACCCTAATTTTTATTCGGGTAATTCTAATACTTTCCTCCTAAAATCTATAACCTTTCCAAGTAATTCCTTAAATAAAAGATTTTATCACACATAATTAACTTAATTAAATGATATAGATTCACTAAAATATTCTTACTCTTCTTTCCAAGTATAACGAATCTTATTCTTTAAAATTCTAGAATTTTTTAAATAAAATAAATATCTAATTAAAAATTACTTTAAAATCTAATATCTAATTTAAAAAATAAAAATAAAATTACGGATTTTACATTCTCCCCTCCTTAAAAGAATTTGGTCCCCAAATTCACAAAATAAAAGCAAATGAGTTATAAGTGAAATGAAATCATACCTTAATTACGATTGTTCGCGCGACTTTCCGTGAGCATAAATACACGTCCAGTGGTCTTGTTATCTGCTTCTTTCCTTGGTGGTGGATTATATGGGCATTGAGCAATCCTATGTCCGACTTCACCGCAATGAAAACACGCACCTCTGTTCCAACAACACTCTGTATCAACATGGTTCCCGCCACACCTAGTGCACTTATCTTGATTTCCTTGTCCTCCCATTCGGTCATACACGTAAGGTTTCTTCAGTGGTCCCCCTTGAGAGGATTGTCCACCAGTTGAAGCGAACCTTTTCTTATTCCAATTGCCTGTAGCCTTTTCAGATTCTACCAGACCCCTTTCGATCACCAAAGCCTTGTTGAGCATAGCATCGTACGTTTGAAGTTCAAACGATGCCACAGAATTCCTGATGTCGGTCCGAAGTCCCTCTTCCATTCTTCTAGCTCGACTAGTCTCGTCAGCAACTAATGTCGGCGCATACTTTGCAAGTTTTGCGAATTCTACTTCGTATTGCACAACAGACTTTCCTCCCTGCTCGAGCCGAATGAAGTCCCTCTCCTCTTGCAGACGAACTGTTCTCGGAAAGTACTTATCTTCTAAGGCCTTCTTGAACTTTGCCCATGTGTATGGTTCAGGATCTCCCTCAGTGGTTGCAGTTTCGTTCCTTCTCTTCTCCATGAGCCACCAGTCGTAAGCACTTCCTTGCAATTGATACACAGTTAAGGTGACCTTTTGCTCATCATTGCTACCGAGAAGTCCGAAAGCTTTTTCTATCTCCTTTATCCACATCTCGACTATGGCCGGATGAGTTGCCCCATCGAAAGTTGGTGGGTTCAAATGCTTGAATTGAGAAACAATATTCTGTTGTTTGGGTTGTTGATTCACGAGTGTTGCTAGGGTCTCAGCTAGCTGGTCGAATACGTTTCCACCATCACCATTGTTGTTGCCATTCTGATTGTTGTTGCCCTGATTGCCATTGTTGTTGCCTTCTCCGTCCATCTTTTATAAATACAACAAACTTTTAAAATTATAATCAATTATCAAAAGCACAAAAGTCAAACAGGTCAAATAATCACAGAAAATGTCCTAAATTCAAAATAATTTACTGACTTAAAGGTCAAAACATATACGAGCGTCTATAGGATCGCATCCTAGGAAATGTACTAGTCCCATACCTAATACACTCCGAAGGAAAACCTAGGCTCTGATGCCAACTGTAACATCCCGAATTTTTGGGATATTAATATCTAATTACGAAACTTAAATAAAAGAAATTTTTTATTCAAATATTCCAAATTAACGATAGTCAAAGCAGCGGTCAAACTCAAATAATTCAATAACATAAAATCGGAGACGCAGCTCCACAAATCCAATATTAAATATCTAATAAAGTACTGGAAATTTATTCAATAATGCAATAAGTCTTTTCCAATAATAGCATCAAAATCAAGTAGCACAAAATTCACACAGTCCAAATCCTTAATCTTAATAAGCTTCCAAAAGTCTGAACCTGAAACATATTAAAACAATGAGCTGCGAAGCCCAACAAGTAACTATCGCCCAACGGCTCAAAATTATATTTTTAAAAGAGAACAGAATTTCTGAAACTTTATTTCGATACAGAAATCAAAACAATAAAATCATATTTTATTCCCACAGTTCTAAATTACGGTCACACTATAGCAGTGACACGCTTCTATAATTCGATGGTTCTATGGGGGCCAGTTTACGTCCCTTATCAAGTGAAGCCGTATCTTGACAAGGTATCGATGTGTTCCGGAACGTGCGTAAACTAGTTCTATGTTGTCACACTACCCAGTGACCGGGTTCTATGATTCGATACGCAACTAAAACTGGGGATTTCTGAAAATCATTTCTATTTCTTATTCTCGATATCACAGTTTTCAAAAAAAAAAGAGTCAATCGAATAAAACAATTTTAAATAATATTAACGAGCAACGAAAAGTCACTTACCTCAAAATCGACTAAATACCAAAATTTAAACACGAACAGTCCTATAAATTCAATTAATAAAATACCAAGCAATTAATCATGTATTTTATAACAATTTATAGATGAACAATTACACGGCCACTTAAACAAACTGCCAGAGACTATATATCCAACTAATCATGTCAAAATAAATTAATGGCCTTAAGACATTAAACCCAACATGCATGGAACACCCGAGACTTAATCACTTAAGATGCAAAATTGTAAAAAGGTACCTGATACTAACATGCTCGTACTAACATAATTCTAACCCATTTAATAAAATTAATAATTAACATGTAACAAGTTGCCCACCTTACATAACTTACTTTAACATGCTGTATCAACTAATCATTTTAATCTACTGCCCATGAATGATAATGAAGAATAAAAGTAAAATATTAGGAATTAAATTCCAAAATAATTACATATAAATCTGTAACTTTTCTTTTTCTATAAATTTATACATAAAAATAATTTTGGATAAGATATCTTTAAGCTACAATTTACTACAAGATCATTTGATTCATAAAATAACACCACACACTGAGCTTATATCATCCATGTTTAGTAGTACTGCAAATCGCACATGAAAATAAGGTGAATATATATAATATACTTTTTTTCCCTTTTCAAGCGCATAAAACGATCACCATTTGCTATTGTTCAGACAACCTTCATACAATACATTAAACTGGATAATGTAAATCAAATTACGATTAATAAAAACGAGACAAAAAGACATATACAAGGTTTACACAGAACCACACATCACATAAGGAATTCATGTAGTTACGAAACGAAGCTTGAGAAAATACGTACCTTCTTTTTGTCGAATCCTTGTACGCCTTTTAATTACCTGGAGGGATTTTTATATAGGCTCTCAAACCCTAATTTTTATTCGGGTAATTCTAATATACTTTCCTCCTAAAATCTATAACCTTTCCAAGTACTCCCTCCGTCCCACTAGGATCTTTACGTTCCTGGTGGGCACGGAGGACAAGACAAGTGGGTATAAAGTGGGTGTAATATTGTTAAAATAAATGAAGTGGTGGATATAATAGTGATTTTATTGTTAAAATAAGTGAAGTAATGGGTGTAATAGTGATTTTATTGTTAAAATAAGTGAAGTAGTGGGTGTAATAGTGTAAAGTATTGTTAAAATAAGTGAAGTAGTGGGTGTAATTGTGTTAAAACTTACTATTTTGGGAATGTAAAGAAATGAATGGGACGGCCCAAAATAGTAAGTGTAAAGAATCCATTGGGACGGAGGGAGTAATTCCTTAAATAAAAGATTTTACCACACATAATTAACTTAATTAAATGATATAGATTCACTAAAATATTCTTACTCTTCTTTCCAAGTATAACGAATCTTATTCTTTAAAATTCTAGAATTTTTTAAATAAAATAAATATCTAATTAAAAATTACTTTAAAATCTAATATCTAATTTAAAAAATAAAAATAAAATTACGGATTTTACAAATGTCCAGTAAATAGTTACTAGATTCATTCTCTCAATAGGATGAATATTCTATTAATGAAAGAAGCAAGTTCTTTATAAGTAAAAACAAAGAAAATAAATTTTCTTGAAAAATTCATGCAAGCAATAATACGAAAGTGGCATGCAAAACGAGCTAACCTCTTACAGGGACTTGTGCTCTAAGGAAATCGAAACGATAGCAAGAATTGCCATGACTTGACATTGTTACTGCAGCATGAATAATTGTTACTGAATCTATTGCATGTGACGAAGCTGCTGAGGAGCACCCTTTTGTGCCATATCAATCTTCATACACACTTGTTAACTAACATCCTGCAGCCATCTTAGTGCTGCAATAGTATTGTTTTTCTCTACCTTACCAAACCAATATATTAATATTACAGATGACTGTGAAGTGTGTTTACATCTCAATGACTCAATCTACAAGAATCGGGCTTTTTTCAAATCCTTAGTCCACCTCGACTAATCCGGAGGGCATACTAGCACACTCATACCCCGAGCATGGTAACCCACTTAATCCCGGAGTGTCCAGGGGTAAAATGAATTTATAGCTACCTTGAAGTAAATCAATTGAAAATATCCCAACCACCACTAATTTGGTTATATTGGTATTTGTTAGAGGCCCATCCCCTTAATGGGCCGAACCAATAACCCAGTGCCTCGAGCCCGAATGGAAGCCCATACTCGTCTGGCCCAGTTGCTGATAACGGTCATATGGTTCGAACTCCCGTGAACGTGGGACACGTCTGCACACGATGCCCACTCTTCGGGTAACCGCCCGGAAGGAGAAGAATATTAGTCAGGTTCATCCTCTCGTTTTACATACACAATTTACACACAACACAAACTCTCTACGTTCAGTATTACTCATAAAAAACCGACTAACTTATTCTCACACCGGAGGTGAATCGGGGGGCCAAACCCTCGCATTCTTCTCATTTGCAGGTCCGACCGAACTCAGGTCCGGCGAAATACCGTCGTAACATTTGGCGCCGTCTGTGGGAAATGTGGAGATACGTTTGTGTTAAGTTATACAGTCAGTCATGGCGAATGAAACCGAGATACCAACAGCTGACGATAGCACTATGGCCGGAAATAATCGCATCACTCCTCCCATCACCCCAAGGCTTCTGATTTTTGACGAAGAGGGGGACATACCGTCTCCCGAAGAGCAACGGAAGATACTCATGAAGTGGCGAGAGGAACAAAAGGCCAAGAGGAAACGGAAAGAGATAGAGAAAGAGAAGAGCAGCAGGGAGGCCGAACGTCTAGCCAAAAAGAGGGAGGCCGACCGTTTAAGGCTAGAGGCCCTAAAGCTCCAAAGGGAGGAGATCGAGTTACAAGAGAAGGCACTCCGCGAGGCTCTAGAAGCCGAAGACCCAGGGTTGGACGACCGAAGAGATAAGAGGCCAAGAACCAGAAATGATGAAGATGAGTAAGGGGACTCTGAATCAAACTCGAAGAGAACCCGGTCAAGGGTAGTTTATTCCTCCGATTCGGAGGAGGAGGGTCCACATACGGACGATCGCATCCGAAGGATTGAGAAGGCCATGTTTGGAGAGAGAAAGGTCAGCCACGAGCCAGTGGTGACCGAGGACGTTGAACATTTCCGACCGCCTCCCGGAAGGCAGTTTCCGAAGATGAACGAGTTTAACGGAAAGGGTGATCCCGAAGACCACTGTGAGAAGTATGAGTCGCTCATGACTGGGATGGGGCACTGTGATGTGATGCTCTGCAAGATGTTCAAGACCTACCTAAAGGGGAATGCATCCATGTGGTACAGGTCATTAAGACCTAGGTCGATAGGCTCGTATGAACAGGTAAAGAAAAAATTCTTGAGGCACTACTCACATTTGTGCCGAAGAGAGAAGGATACGGAAGCCCTGATCCACTACAGGCAGGGACCGAACGAGGATTTGGGTGATTACTTGGCAAGGTTCAAAGAAGAAGCTGGTATGGTTACCAACTTGGATAAGGTCAAGGCGACTAGATTTCTCGCAGCAGGCCTCGACCCTGTTAAAGGTAAGAAGCTTTGATCTTCTCTTTATGATATGCCTCCCAAATCTTTGAATGATATATATGTGAGAGGAGAGGCTATTAGAAGAAAATTAGAATCAATTGGGGGGTACAAGGAGAACAAGAAAAGTGACAGATATGACAGAAGGGACGACCGGAGGGATGATAGAAGGGACAACCGAAGGGGTCGAGGAGACATTAAGAGCAGACTTAATGATACGAGGCCCGACAAAGGGGCCGAACAAAGAAGAGATAGGGATAGTACTGTGTTCACACCACTAAACACACCTATCTCGAAGATTCTCCATGAGATAAAGGGTAAACCTGGGTTTGTCAGACCACCCAAGTTAAAGACCCCTGAGAATAGAAGAAGCGACAACAAATATTGTGACTATCATCGGGATAAAGGTCACAATACTGATGAATGTTACCACTTAAAGAAACTGATTGAGAAAATGATAAAAGACGGGGAACTGACCAAGTTCGTGGGAGATCTGAGGGACAGGTTAGACGATAAGGAAAAGAAGAGAGATAACAGAGATGCCGAAGGTTCAGAAAAATATCGGGGCGAAGTCAGAACTATATCCGGAGGAACCATCCTTGATCGGGACAGCAAAACAGCCCGAAAGAAGTATGCCAGGCAAATCTACAATCTCTACCAGTCAAATGCCGCCAAGCAAGCACTTCCGATTTCATTCACGGAAGATGATTTTGAAGACGTGATATGGCCACACGAAGACCCTCTTGTCATAAACCCCGTAATTGGGGAAAACAAGATTTGGAGAGTGTTGGTCGATGAGGGAAGTTCGGTCAACATATTGTATCACCGAACGTATTGCAAGATGAACTTGGGTGGTGAACAGCTGGAGCCGTGCCATGAGGCACCACTGTACGGCTTCGGCAATCAACCTGTACCGATTGAAGGCACGATTACGCTGAATATTTTGTTGGGAAAAGCCCCGTACACTGTGGTTAAGGAGGCAAAGTTCTACGTCGTTCGGGTGGACAGCCCATATAACGGGATCCTGGGGAGGCCAGCCTTGTCGCTCTTTCAGGCTGTTTCATCCATTCCCCACCTCAAGTTGAAGTTCCCAACCGAATATGGGGTCGGAGAGATGAGGGGCGATCAAAAAGCCGCCCGAATTATCATGTTGGAAGATCTAGAAAAAGATAGGGACGCTGAAATGAATGAAGCGGGAAAAAGGAAAAGAGGAGAAAATGACACTGGGGGCAGCCACCGACTACTGAACATTGAGTTGGAAAAATTTGGTGCCGACCTGTCGAGACTGATTGCTGAGCCGGCTGCCGAAACCGAAGATGTAGAGCTGTATGTGGGTCAGTCGGGAAAGATGATCCAAATTGGAAATAGCATGGAGCCGGAATTGAAAGAGAAAGTCATTAAAGTCATTAGGGAATTCCACGACGTATTTGCATGGAATCCCGAAGATATGCCAGGTTTAGACCCTGCGGTGGACAAACATTGCCTAAATGTAGCTCCCGAAGCCAAGCCCGTAAGGCAAAAGAAGAGGAATTTCGCCATGGAAAGGCAGAAAGTAATTCAAGCTGAAGTGGAAAAATTGCTGGAAGCAAAGTTCATCGAAGAGATAGACTATCCCGATTGGTTGGCGAATGTAGTAGTGGTGAAGAAATCAAATGGTAAGTGGAGAATGTGTGTGGACTACACTAACCTGAATAAGCATTGCCCGAAGGACCATTATCCCTTGCCGAACATTGATCAACTGATAGATGCTACTTCGGGGCATCAAATACTCAGTTTCCTGGATGCATTTTCAGGATACCACCAAATTGCCATGAATGCCGAGGACATTCCAAAGACAGCATTCATCACACCGAATGGCACTTATGCCTATATAAAGATGCCTTTAGGCCTGAAGAACGCCGGGGCAACATTTCAAAAGATGATCAACAAAGTGTTCAAAGCCCAGATCGGTCGGAACATGGAATGCTACGTAGATGATATGATTGTTAAGTCCCTTTTCAGGGATCATGCCGAGGATCTGAGGGAATGTTTTGAAACGCTCAGAAGAAACAACATGAGGATCAACCCGAACAAGTGTACATTTGGAGTAAATAGTGGGAAGTTTCTGGGATACATGGTTAGTGCCCGAGGAATTAAAGCAAACCCAGAGAAGATTAAAGCAGTCATTGACATGGAAGCGCCGAAGACGATCAGGGACATTCAAAAGCTGACCGGACGGCTAGCAGCCCTAAGGAGGTTCATTTCCAGATCGGCCGAAAAGGCCTTACCATTCTTTGAAGTACTTCGGGGGTCCAAGAATTTCGAGTGGGGGCCGAATTGCCAGAAAGCATTCGAGGAGGTTAAAGAGTACTTAGTAAAAGCTCCACTCTTAATGAGACCCGACACGAAAGAAACATTGCAGCTGTACTTGGCTATCAATGACCGAACCCTCGGGGCCGTGTTGGTCAAAGAGCACGAAGGGAACCAGCATCCGGTGTTCTATGTTTCTCATATTCTCAAAGATGCAGAAACAAGATATCCGAATGCAGAGAAGTTCGCCTATGGATTGGTAATGGCCGCAAGAAAGTTAAGGCACTATTTCCAAGGTAAGACGATCAAAGTTGTAACCGATCAGCCGTTAAAGAAAATCTTGCAAAGGCCAGAGGCATCGGCCAGAGTGGTTGCTTGGGCGATCGAACTGGGGGAGCATGATTTGGAATATACACCAAGGACTTCGATCAAAGCCCAAGCACTAGCGGATTTCATGGTAGAATGCTCTTTCTCGGGGCCGAACGACTTGGCTCCTGAAGAGCAAATAATTCAGACACCGGGAAAATGGAAGTTGTTTGTCGATGGGTCGGTCGCCAAGGAAAAGTGCGGGGCATGGTTAATTCTAACAAGCCCAGAAGGATTTGAGATTTGTCAAGCTATCAGGTTCACTTTCCCGTTGACGAACAATGAGGCCGAATACGAAGCACTTTTGGCAGGACTAGATTTGGCAAGAAATCTGGAAGTTAAGCACATCAGGGCGTTCAGTGATTCCATGTTAGTGGTAAAACAGTTCTCTGGAGAGTATGGGCAAAAAGATCCCCGAACCAAGGCATACGCCCTTAAGGTACGTGAACAATCTTTGTTGTTTGAAACTTTTGAGTTAACTCAAGTAGCTAGAGAAAACAACAGTCGGGCAGACGCCCTCTCAAGGCTAGCTTCGGCAGAAACCCAGAACCTCAATGGGTCCATCTATCTGACCGAAGTAAAGACGCCTTCGATAGACAAGAAGCAGTGCATGGAAATTCATCAAGGGGTCAATTGGATGACTCCCATCAGGGCATTCTTGGAGAAAGGTACCCTACCACTTGACCGAAGGGAAGCACAGAAGGTGAAGTATCGGTCGAGAAATTATACTCTGGTCGGGGGTCGCTTATTTAGACGATCGGCAAGCCAACCACTGCTTAGGTGTTTAGACCAAGCTGAACAACAACTAGCTCTGGAGACGGTTCACGAAGGAATTTGTGGAGAGCATTTGGCAGGAAGATCGTTAGCCTTCAAAATTCTCAGGCAAGGGTTTTTCTGGCCAAAGATGAAAGAAGATGCATCCGAATATGCCAAGAAGTGTAAACAGTGCCAACTTTTCAGCACAATACCAAAACAACCACCCGAAGAAATGTCCTCAGTCCTTAGCCCGATTCCATTCGCTATGTGGGCGGTTGATATTGTGGGGATCCTACCCACCAGCACAAAGCAAGCGAAGTACTGTATTGTGGCGATCGATTATATGATTAAGTGGATAGAAGCAAAACCCCTTTCGGCCATTACCGAAGAGGCTGCGAAGAAATTCATGCTGGAACAGGTCATTTTGAGGTTTGGCATTCCTATGGTGTGTGTGTCCGATAACGGTACTCAATTCATTGGGAGCAAGTTCAGAAAATTCCTGGCTCAATTCGGGATAAAACAGAAGTTCAGTTCGGTAGGGCATCCCCAAGGAAATGGGGCGATCGAGGCGGCCAACAAAATTATTTTTGATGGAATCAAGAAAAGGCTAGGGGAAGCTAAGGGACTTTGGGCTGAAGAACTACCATGGGTCCTATGGGCTTACCGAACCACTACAAGATCTTCAACCGGAGAAACGCCTTTCAAACTGGCCTTCGGGACGGATGCCCTTCTACCTGTTGAAGTTGGTTTAGAGTCTTACCGAACAGAAGTGTTTAACGTGGATACAAATGAGTTCGGACTCCGAACGAAGCCCATGGACATGTTAGAGGCCCATCCCCTTAATGGGCCGAACCAATGACCCAGTGCCTCGAGCCCGAATGGAAGCCCATACTCGTCTGGCCCAGTTGCTGATAACGGTCATATGATTCGAACTCCCGTGAACGTGGGACACGTCTGCACACGATGTCCACTCTTCGGGTAACCTCCCGGAAGGAGAAGAATATTAGTCAGGTTCATCCTCTCATTTTACATACACAATTTACACACAACACAAACTCTCTACGTTCAATATTACTCATCAAAAACCGACCAACTTATTCTCACACCGGAGGTGAATCGGGGGGCCAAACCCTCGCATTCTTCTCATTTGCAGGTCCGACCGAACTCAGGTCCGGCGAAATACCGTCGTAACAGTATTCGTGTTGTATTTGTATCTATCATATTTTTTTTACGAGCATTGTATGTATCATCTTTTTGGAAAGTACACTTCTCAGAAGAAAACTATCAAAACCAAGTAAATCTATACTCCTTTCACGTATGTTCATATACTACACGCGTGTGCCTTGTTACTTCATTTTTTGGGATTCTTTTTGTGGCAACAACAACAAGCTTCAAACCCTTGCAAAAGTGAATTTTCTTCCTTACGACGTTGATTATCCTGGTGGAGTCACTGGCACAAAGCAAGTATTCACTCACTGAACCAAATTTCACTATCCCAGTTTATCACCTCCGATTAAACAATTCGCCGCCTTTTGACCGATTCAGTCACGAAAAACCGATTTTGACCATTTTTGCCATAAAACGTGTCTAAATATTCGATTACCTCTGAATCGTGACGATCAGGGCTCGCCCAATGTCTAGCGCCGCTTAGGCGGCCGTCCAGACCGTCATTTAGAACACTGATAATAATTGTGAAAAGGATCGGGCCTTTTCTAGTCCCTAGTAAAGTCCAACGTTGAAAACAGCCCGCTTGTTTGAAAATAGGCCTATTGTGTATCAGTGTATGTTATAGTGGATTTTTTTTTGTTTTAACTAAAAGAAAGCTAATCATTTGACCGATCAATCCTTTCGGTTATCAGTTATCACTACACATTTTTCGTAAATTTATATACTAAATTAGAAGAAATTTCTATGGAGTACCATTTTTTTGGAGTATTGGAGTACTGTCTCTGGACCGTTGATTTTTTTGATCCAGCGATTATAGTTTTTTTGCTGATTTGTTTATAATTTAAATTAGAAGGGCAGTTTTGTATTTTTACATATTAAAATAGATAATACAGTTATACAATTCCAGATACACGCACTTGGATAAAGTTTGGTGGTTCCTCTTTTTAAGGTTTGCACGACGGATCACAGGCATCGGAAAGTTCTGCAGTTTGTTGACGTACTTGTTTTTTTTTGTTCTGCAGTTTTATTTTAGTGTGTCTATGTCTTTCATGTTCTGCAGTTTTTTGTTCTGTTTTTTTTTTTGCAGAACTTGTGTCTGATTTTAGGATTTGTGAAATCCATTACAACAAGAATTGAATTCCGCAATCGAAACAGTGATATTACAACAATCACCTGAATAAGATTCTGAGTTAAAATCTCAAGTTAAAACGACGTTAACATCTATAGAGGAGTTTGTTAAAATGATATCTTTCGAATTTTTTGCTTTTGGATGGTTGAGGCATTCAAACAGAAGCTTCACATTTAAAGGCTTCAAAAATATTAGATCTCGGACATCTGCGTTTGATGTCAATAGCTGTTGGAGACATTGATTGCTTTTGCTCCTGTCTCTCTTGTTACTTAGATGATGTGATATCTTGGATGCGTACTTCTCTCGATTGTCATCAGTTGGGGTAGAAAGAATTTTCAATTTCAGATAGATAGCCGCACTGATAATAACCTCACACGTCCCTGGGCTTGTATTTATCGCACTTTTAATACAAAATTTTCCATCTTGCACTTCACCGTTCGAAACCATTTCTTCCTTCCCTGTGCTCAATTTTTCCGAAAATTAAATTTTGCCAAATCCGCGATTTGATGGTGTGGATGGATAGAACACGGAGAGATAGAGATTTTGGTTATTTATACGCTCGATTTGGACATGAAATCACCAGGAACAAAGACTTTGATTCTTGGAATTTCAAGAACTCAAGAAGAGAAAAAGAAGAAAAAGAAAAGGAAGAGAGTACGGGAGGCAGAGAGAGAGATGAGGGGATGGGGTGGGTGCTGCGTGTGGGGGGTAGTTGGGTAGATTAGGTGTGTGTTGCTTTTGCAGAACTTTACCCTTTATTTGTCAGTTATTTACGGTTTTGCCATTAAGAAAAGTTATATCCTGTCCATAGGATCTGTTTTAATCTAACAGTCATCTAAGAGTACTCCAAGTACTCCAAATTATTAGTACTCCATAGAGCCAAACTCTACTAAATTAATAGATTAAATATTATTTTATCATTTAAATATATTTAATTAATGTTCCAATTAATAATTTTGATAAATATTAATTTTTCGATTAATTATTACAAAATGGTCTTGGCCATTAATGTCTAATACCGAATTTAACAACATTGATATTTACCAATAACATGTATTGGAAAAGTCAAAACCACTATGTGAAAAAACAAATGTACTTTGGTGTTTGTTTGATTAGACGTAAAAATTAGTTTTCTATGGTAAAATTTAATTTCTAAAATTTTAAAATAGCTAGAAAAACAGAAAGCTAGAATAAAGGCCTCCAATATTACAATTTAAAAGTAAATGGGCTCAAATATCACAACTCAAAAAGTTGGTCCCACTATAAAACACACTATAATGCAGCGTTTTTATTTTTATTTTCTAAAACGTCAATGCGTTTAGCGTTAATGGGGATTTTTTTTTGGTTGTGTTGAAACGCTAGTTCATACTATGTTTTCAGTTCAAATGTCACTTTATGTGGCGTTTTGGTGCTTTTTTCTTTTCTTTTTTAATTTTTAATTAAAATTGTATTTTTTAAATTTTAAAAGTACAATTTAATTAAATTTAAGGGTTCAACAATTAACTTTTGGGATTCAATGTTTCCATTTTGGGTTTTAGAAATATTCGGAACGACGAATAAACCGTATACGAACTTAGGGTTTATGGTTGTTTACAACCCTAAACCATATACCCTAAACCCTAATCGCGTTTAAAAATCAGGCCGCCGGATTCATTTTTTTAATTAAAAATTTTAAATGTATTCCCTCGGAGTTTCAACGGTTAACCTTTGGGGTTCAACAGTTTCATTTTTGGTTTAGAAATATTCGGAACGACGAATAAACCGTATAAGGACTTAGGGTTTAGGGATGTTTACAACCCTAAACCCTAACTTATCCTGATTTTTAAACGCGTTAGCGTAACGCGTTTAAAAATTAGGCCGCCGGATTCAAATTTTTAATTAAAACTTTTAAATTAAAAAAAATCTGTATAATTTTAATTAAATTTAGGGATTCAACAATTAACTTTTAGGGTTCAATGTTTTCATTATGGGTTTTAGAAATGTTCAGAACGAACCATATATATTTTGGAGAAAAAAAGAAAAAAAACAAAAAAAAACAAACAGACGTTGCCTCACAAGACACAACATTTTAATTTTAATTAAAATTGTATTTTTTAAATTTTAAAAGTACAATTTAATTAAATTGAAGGGTTCAACAATTAACTTTTGGGATTCAATGTTTCCATTTTGGGTTTTAGAAATATTCGGAACGACGAATAAACCGTATACGAACTTAGGGTTTATGGTTGTTTACAACCCTAAACCATATACCCTAAACCCTAATCGCGTTTAAAAATCAGGCCGCCGGATTCATTTTTTTAATTAAAAATTTTAAATGTATTCCCTCGGAGTTTCAGCGGTTAAACTTTGGGGTTCAACAGTTTCATTTTTGGTTTAGAAATATTCGGAACGACGAATAAACCGTATACGAACTTAGGGTTTAGGGATGTTTACAACCCTAAACCCTAACTTATCCTGATTTTTAAACGCGTTAGCGTAACGCGTTTAAAAATCAGGCCGCCGGATTCAAATTTTTAATTAAAACTTTTAAATTAAAAAAAAATTGTATAATTTTAATTAAATTTAGGGATTCAACAATTAACTTTTAGGGTTCAATGTTTTTATTATGGATTTTAGAAATGTTCAGAACGAACCATATATATTTTGGAGAAAAAAGAAAAAAAACAAAAAAACAAACAGACGTTGCCTCACAAGACACAACATTATCCATCACAAAACACAACATTATCCAGCGTTCCGCCCCCCCAAACCCCAAAACACAAAAGAAAAAATCCTCCCCCACAAAATGCTAAACGCATTAGCATTTTTGAATAAAAAAAATACGAAACGCTACATGAAGTAGCATTTTTGAATAAAAATTGAAAACGCTAGATGCTATTATGTTTTAGAATGATATTTTGGACCAGTTTTTCAGATTGTGATATTTAAAACCGTTTAATTTAAAATTGTGATAGATAGGGCCAACAATCGAAAGTTATCAAAATTGTTTAGTTAAAATTTAAATTTAACATTTGTGGAAGTGCAACTTATCGTGAGAGAAGGTGGGATAAACAATTTCGTATATTACGTGAATATCTATATTTTCAAAAAAAAATAAATGGTATTTCTTGTTTTCATCAACCAAACAATTTTGCTTATGCATGAATATTTTTTACGGATTTTTCTAATATTCACAAGTCAACTTAATAATCACTTACTCAATTCTCGTAATACTTTATTAAATTTTTTTTTTCTAATATGTCCCATTTGAATAAGCCATTTATGAATATGTCCCATTCTTAATTGTAATTATAAATAGACTTAATTGCACTTTGCATCCCTATACTTAGGCGAAAATTCATTTTGGTGCCTACTAATCAAACAATTGCAATTTGCATCCCGATTATTTCAATCCCGCTACAATTTGCATCCTGTATTTCAGTCTTTAATTATTAAATTAAACAATTTATTTTCAAAAAAAAAGGTAAGAAACAAAATTTAAAAATTGATTTTTTTTTTCAAAAAAATTGAAAGAAAACACAAAATCATAAATTTATGATATTTATTTTATGGATAATATTTTGAAAATTATAACAAATGTAGTTTATATTTAAATAATATTTACGAGAATTTAGTAATGTAAATATTTATAAAAATATGAATTATAAATTATATTTTAAAAAATCTGTGAATTGTAGATAAAATGTTGGTAAATCTAAAAATCTAAAAAATATAAAATTAATTGAAATAATTTAATTTTGAAAATTATTATAGAGTATAATGACCGAAATACCCTCATTTTGACTAACGATCAAGGTCAAAATTAGCTTGAAATCGTCAAACTGTAGCGGGATTGAAATAATTGGGATGCAAATTGCAATTGTTTGAATAGTAGGCACCAAAGTGAATTTTTGCCTAAGTACATGGTGCAAAGTGCAATTAACTCTTATAAATATGTTTCTTTTTATTAATATGTCCCATTTTTAATTGTAATCATGATTAACTATCTGACTATACATATTAAAAGACAATTTTATCCTCTACTTATTTGTTTTTAATTTTTGTCATTAATTTGGATGTCCCATGTGAACAGCAAAGAAGAATGTTAGCAGCCTTCCCAGTAAATTATTAGCACAAGATATACACTTCCTTTCCACATCAAGCACTAGTTTACACTTAACAGTCATCATTTTGATATGAAAATCGTATTTTACATCAATTGAGCATTAAAATACTACATGTTATGCCCAAAACTCGGTTCGGGTATTCTAAAATGGATCCGGGTCAGATACGGGTTCAATTTGGGAATTTTCATGATAAATTAGGGTTTTGGCACAGATTGAAGAAACTAGGCCGCGCCCTCACTTTCCTTATAGGGAGGGCGCGCCCTAATTGATACTTCCATGTCAGAGATTTCTACTCAAGCTGGAATTCTACTCAAAGATGGAACTCTACTCAAGTTTTTATAGTTTTTAATGAAGGATTCTACTTAAGCTTGGATTCCACTCAAGCTTGGATTCCACTCAGGCTTGGATTCCAGGAAATATTGAAGAATTCCCTCCTGTCGTATCTCAGGAGGGGGATGTCCGTCGCAGAAGGCCTCCAGGGGTTTGCCTGGATATAATGACCCTTCTTAGACACTAAGGGCGCGCCCTAAGGTGGAAAGATGGGGACTTTCTGGTGTGTGCTTTGGGAGCTCTGTTCCTGTAGTCAATGGGCGCGCTCTCATTGGGGAACTTTAGAGTAATCCTGCACTTTGCACCCAAAAGCTCTGGATCACCTGTCCTGCTATCTGGTGGGTGCTTCTCATTCGGGGGACAGGGATGCGTTCTGCACTTGGGGTAAATCACGGCTATACCTGCATCCTTGAAATCAAGAAATAGCTGGTAGCAGATAGGACTAGTCCTCGACGGGGGAAGTTTCCTTATCCGTGAAGTCTTGAGATCCTGGATGAGTCTTGGGCCTTTGTGGTTAGGCCTCATAGTAGAACATTCCGGAAGCTAGTTCGTCAATCCAAGCCCATTTGGGTTTCTTGCTCTCCAAGAACTACGTGGGCTTGATCCTCTATAAATACAGAGGTACGTAGGCAAATTGGGGGGGATGGAAGCGAAGAGCTACGAGCCACCACCAAAAACCCTCTCAATCTCAGCCCCCAATTCATCACAGCCATCACACTCCGGTGACTTATCCGGCGAAGAACCACCGTCATAGATCTTGATTCCGGCGACAGACCTCAAACTTTGTTGTTACCAAATTCCTCCGTCAACAAATTGGCGCTAGAAGGAGGGGAGCCAATCAAGATCTTCATCTTAGGAGGAAAAGATGTCTCACAATTAAGGTGGAGGTTCTCATTAAGAAGATTATTACGATTCTGAAGATAGCTTGGGGGGTAATCAAGCTCGACACGAAGCTTATGTTCCGGAGGAAATCTCTACTTCTCTGCACCACCATGGAACTCAATCCACCGCCGGCGGATAGCCGCCCGTTCTTATCAGTAATTCGGAGTTAATAGAGCAACTTTATCGTATGAGAGATTCCATAAATAACTTCGGGTCAAGATTGAGTTCTGCGGAGAAAGTGCAAGAAAGTAGGAGAAAATCTCGGAGGATCCCACGAAATCATCGCCGAAAAAGGAAAACCCTCCAAGTTAGGAAAGTTCTCGAAGTGGTTCTTGGATCCTCAAGAGAGGGCGCGCCCTCATCCCCACCGCTCTGGGCGCACCCTTAGTGAGATTCGATGTGATGAAGAAAAGATGGTTCTAAAGATGATTTTCACGTTGCTGTTGCAAAAAGACAGTTCCGGGTATTTTCAAGAATGGTGATTTCCGGTCAATGACGTCGAACTAGGTTTTCCATGGGGCGATTTCAAATATGATTCGAAGAAGGATGTTCCAGAGAAGAGACGCAATTATCGGGAACTCGTCCACCATTAGGGCGCGCCCTCACCATCAAGATGTGCCCTCAAGGTAATCCTTGACTTGTTTTGTTGAGATTTTTGTTGTTTGTTTCTTGGACTTTTGTAAGAGAATCCTCGAGTTAAAGATGGAATTAAAGATGGTGAAGGAGAATACCCAATAAACCTCAGGGCGCGCCCTGAGGGTGGTAGCCAAGGCTCGGATGATTTCCAACTTCTAGGAAGATTCAATGGTTGAAAACGTCCTCATCTCCAGGATGCATCCTCTAGAGAGGGCGGCTCCTCACCCATCTGGTGAAATCCAACGAATTAAGGGAAACCTCGCTGCTATGAGGAGGAGCTTTGCTAGCTTGAAGGAACGCCTAGGAATAAGGCCCGGGAGCGAGGCCTCATGATCCAGAGCGCGTGCCCCCTGATTACAGGTCGAGGCCCCTTGGACATGAGCGAGCCCTTCATGGAGTGATAGTCCATGTAAGAACCCAGATTTTTGGGTAGAATTAAAACTTTTTATTATGTAATAGTATGGGAATGAATAGTGATTATGACTGCGGGGTAACGAATGTCTATTAAATGAATGGAATGGATTTGAATTCAATTATTTATATGTCATGCAGAATACTTTTGGTTGACAGCATAGATAAGGATGATCTATCTCCTAAGGATATAAGTATATTACTTCAAGTAAGATTATTCTTGCGTCATCCAAATCAATATCTATTATAAGTCCAGCGGTTCCGTAAAAAGGTTAAGGAACACTCGAGGGTGAACCAGGTTCATTTTCCTAATTATAGGAATTAAATAAAAATAAGTGATGAATAGTGATTTTGGTGGAATTTGGAATATTATTATAATAATGTTATACCCGGTATTCGGAACGGATTTCTGAGTTCGTATTAGTGATCTAGGAGGAAAATAAGTGTATGTAAAAGCTGTCGGATTCAGAAAAAGAGCACTTTTATTTTCTCCAAGATTTCCCTGGACACTGCAAGACTTAAGGATTTATAAAAAGGGAATTAAGGAATTTAAATTCGAGAAGTATTAAGAAAGATGAAGAATAGTATTAGAAATATTAAGAAGGTTTTCGGTAAAACCCTAATTAGAAACGAATGAGTTATTCCCTCGAACGATCAACGAATTAAGCAATAAACGGACAAAGAAACAAGCAGAGGGAGCAAGAATCTTGTGCAAGCCACTAGAAAATATCTAGTAACCAACATAGTTACAAGAGTAACTAGAATCAAGAGATCAACCAAGTACTTAGCAAATCAAACTACTAGTTACATGACAACCATTAAAAGATCAACACTTGTCTCTCCATTTTCATCATCCATTGCATCACACCTTTATTAAAGTAGCTTTTTGACAAGATATTTTCTTACTCTCATCACAATAATTCAACTTGGATGAGATTAAACCAAGAGAAAGAAAAGAAAACTCCATTCTCCATTTTTTTTGCTCCATTCGGCCCCTTGTTAATTCAAAGACCAAAAATCCACTTCCAACCATTGTTTGATCTTGAAACTTTTATGGTGAGTCCTATAATTCATAAAAATGATTTCCTCAAAATCTTAACTTCAATCTCTTCTTTTTCCATTTTCAAAAAAATGATTCAAGAGGAGGGTGAATAGTGTTTTCATGAACTAATCTTTGATTTTCTTGTTTTCATGGTTGATCTTAGCGAACTTAAGGCTATCCAAGGACCATACCAAGCTTAGTAAGGCTAGATCATACTCCAAGGAAGGTATAAGTCTTGAAAACCCTAGATCTTACTTTGAGATTATGCTTGTTATTGATGATTTTAGAGTAGTATGTTCATGATAATGTTATAAGCATGATTAGTTAAGTGGTTTAGTTGATTTAAGAAGCATGATGATTTTGATGCTAAGATCAGTAGCTTCTGGACTGGTTGAGATGATGAACATGTGTATAAGTTGGATTTATGCCCGGTGTGGCTTGGTATTGTTGTTATAATTTTTAGAACGTTCGGTTTATAGCCGTCGTAATGTCGAAATTTCGTTAACCTTAAGACCACGAACTTGACAGTAGATGTAACTCACTGATTATCTTCGATTTATGCCATGATAAGCTAGATTATGTTATGAGCTTCGTTTTGATATAAAGATCGCATGAAACGGACTTACGGTTTAGGAGTTATGATTAAATTCGTAAAAGTGGTTCGGAACCGTAATCAAAAGTTCGTAACCGAAATTGGATCCCTTTAATATTACGAAATCAGTGGCGAATCTTACTAATTAAATATTAGAGGTAAAAATGAAGGTGTGGGAGAAGACCACATGTCGAATGGATCGTTTTCCGATTTTATAAAAATGTTTGAATCATGGTTAAGTACGAAAGTACCCCTAAGAGGTATACTTGGTTATAACTTCGGTAAACCACTTAGAAAACGATCGATAAATATCGAGGTCTAATATTTCGACTTTAAAACTTATACGATTTAAATACTTACCATATGTAAGTGTAATGTCATGCTTTAGTAACGAACAAGTGTCGGGTAATAAAAGCAATTATAAGAGTGAATTAGAGGGGTATAACGAAACGACTTGAAAATGTGTTTCGATTTAAGTTAAGTTTATACTTAACCTTTTGAAAGGTGTTAAGTGATTAATCCCGAATGCCTTGGCTATTTATAGATCATCAGGCTGACCCGGGACACGCTACCACTACCCCTACCCGCACCCGATTCCCAGGCAAGTTTCAAGTCCTTTTTAAAAGACTGTTGTTGTGAATATATATATATATATGTATGCTTTCTGTTATACATATGCCATAGCATGCATGTCTACTTTCAAAGTCATATTGATATACTTGTTCCCTGAATTATTGTTGGCTTATGAGCTAGATAGTTCTTATATCAGTTGTAAGCCGGAAATTTCTAAGACCCTTAAACGAAGGGCATCTGAACCTCATTCCTTGATTATAGACCGGGAGTCGTTATTTCTTAATATATGGACATTATTTTCAGAGGAAAATAATTAAGTAAATATTTCCCATTTATTATCTGGCGAATATTATTGAGATATTCTTTTGAGATTATTTGATAAATATTATTCGGGTTATTCATCAGATATTTAATTATTCGATGAACATTATCTTTAATATTCATCTAAAGTCGATTTAATATTCGAATATTATTTCGAACCCTCAGTTAAGTTCTTTACTTAGAGAAGATTCATTCTTACTTCTTCGATAAATATTATTTTGAATATTCATTCGAGTTTATTTATTTAATGAATATTATTTTAATATTCATTCGAGCCCTATTTATTTAAATGAATATTATTTCGAATATTCATTCAGTCCCTATTTATTTTATAAATATTAGTTAAACATTGATTCGAGCTCCAGTTCATCGATAAATATTATTTTGAATATTCCCTTGAGACGATAAATATTACCTTCGACATTCATTTAAAGTCAATTCAATTATTGAGCATAATTTCGAATATTCATTCGATAATCATTTCTTCGATAAATATTATTAAGATTGAATATTCATTATTTATTTAATGAATATTGTCTCAAATATTCAGTCGACAATTATTTCTTCAATAAGTATCATTCTTAAGTTGAATATTCATTATTAATTCAATGAACATTATATCACATATCCAAGGGATGTTTATTTCACCAATAAACATTATGAGTTTCAAATATCCATTTAGGATTGGATTTGTTTGGTGAACATTATTTTAAACATTTATTTGAGTTTATTTAATTAATGAATATTATTTTGAATATTCATATAAGAGAAGAGAGTTGTTTAGTAAATAATTCTAACTATTCATTCGAGGATTACTTACGAGTAACATTATGATTTATTCAGATTTCTTAATTAATATTGAGTAATAAATATTCTTGGAATATTTATTTAAATCCTTTTAAGTTCTTTTATAATGATTCATATTATTCAAGGATTATCTGTCACCTTCAGATATGGTGTAAAATATTTTGGAGTATTTTATGACTATTTTTATCAAGGGGAGGTTCCCAAAACTTTATTTCCATTTAAATCTGTCTTATAAGAAGATTTAAATACTCGCTCAACTTCCAAAAATATATAAGGGGACCTCACTTGGAGATGTTATTTATAGGACTGCCCGGTCCTATACTTGCTAAAACTATCTTGTCACTCACATCTTGATTCTTTCAAGCATCGATATGAGTCTGTTTGGTTACCTCCTCAACGCTCGAGGGGTAAGAATTGATGGAACAAGTTTATATCCATTAACAAGCATCAGCTTGGGAAATATTGGTGATTTTTCCTTTCCAACTAGATACGACTACTTTGTGGAGTCCTATCAACAAGTAATATACTTGGGGAAAGGGGGAGGAACTTCACGTTTCAAAGTTATGGATGTGAAATGAACTAGGAGATGCGTAAGTGACCCAGTGGCGCCGGTGCAGCAAATGGCCCAACCGTTGGCCGGGGGGTTCCAGAGGGCGGTAGACAAGTAAATCCGTCGGTGCTTCCTTCTACATGTAGTAAACAAGAGGTGGGGAGCATAACATGCGACTGATCATCGTGTAAATGCTATGTCTCCTGGCGCGTCAAACTCCAGTATTAGTTCATCTCTCAATGTTGGAAATTTCCTGCAACCTTATCATTATTGGCAGGTTTGAAAAGTGTTTGAATTGGAATTGCAATATTCTTCCTGCAAGTTCCTCTATTATGAAAAGTTGATAATATCTGGCTCATCTTTGACATAGCAGATATTTATTCAAAACAAATATATTTTGAGTTACCTTGTAACTTCATCTCATACCTTATATTGGTACTTCATCGTTAATGCATGGCATATGGTTTCAAAGATATTTTGAACTGTCATATATTATTGCCGTTCAATCATATTTTTGGTGGGCTATTGCTCACCCTTGCTTTATTTATTTATATCACAACAACAGCTAGATCAGATGGCCGCGCAAGGCGTACCCAACATAGGCAGGTGTCAGCCGTCAGAGGATTAACCGATGAGGTCTTAGCTACCATTGCTGAGGATGCAGATTCTGGTAGGCTAGTTGTTAGCATTTGATCCTCTAATGTATTTATTATATGGCATATATCAATGGATGGCAAAGAATATGTAATTGTACAAATGTAATTCTTTGGGTTGTAAGAACTCAAACTTGTGATTTATAATATTGTTGGTTACTCTGATTTCATCTCTGGGACTATAACGGGTGTGTTTTATGTTGTTGTTTTGGGTCACAAGGTTGTAATTTAGATTATGTTGGTTTTGTGGTTGGATATTGAGACCGTAACGACCAGATCCCTGACCCCGGATCTGGGGGTGTTACAGAAATGGTATCAGAGAGAGCGTTATATATCCCAGAGATGACGCGACGTTAAAACAATAAATTTATTAAGATAATAAGAACTCTTGCCAAGTTCATAGTCGGATTACTTAATGTAGTATTGACATATAAAACCCTTATGGGAACTATTAAGTATCATGATAGTAACTTAGCTCGTTCTTGTACCGACTAGTAAGGCGACAGACCTTGAGGCATACGAGCAGCAGCACGATGATGCCTGATTATATGCTGACGATCGGATGGTGGATGCGATAGAGTACCCTACTGAGGACCCGGAAGAGGTTCCAGCAGAGGAAGGGAATATTGATAAGTATAAGGAGTTTACCCTTAAGGAAATAAGGGCTACAGCCAGAGAGACTGTAAGAGTTAAGGTACAGTACCCAGAGAAGGGAGCGTAAAGAACTGAGATATTATTAAGAGAACTAAAGATGCATAATGGATTCATAGCTGGACTGCCGGATGAAGTACCAGCAATTAAGTCAAATTGGAAGGATTACTTGAGGTCTTATATGAGGATAGGTAAAGATCCTTAGAGACCTTCAGATTAATGAGAAAAGAGTTAGAGTGATACATGATTATCAAAGACAACAACAGAGGATAAGAAGCAGAGTCTCCAGGAGCAGTTAAGATAGAGGCAGCAAGTGCCATATCAGGTGATAAATGGATTAGTGTGAATATTGTTAATGATAATTCGCCATGAGAGGGCAGATTTCATAGGTCGTAATTTATAAAGTCAAACTGAGATTGGTAAGGTGGTTTGGTGCAGGAAATGCCCATTTTATGAATAGATCAACTTAGAAAATAAAGACATTGGAAGGCGATGGTATGATTGGATAAAGTATATAAGGAAGTAGTAAGCGAGACAATGATCTCAGAACCTATAAGAGGAGAAGACCAGTGACTCTGTGATAAACTAGTAATGAGGCCATCGTCAGGAACCAAGTATAAGTTTGGTTCAATTCAGTGGAATGATGAACCAGAAACATTAGATGCATGTTATTCAAAGGAATATTAAATTCTTTCTTTTCCTTAAATGGATTAGGTAAGGCGAGCAGTGGGTGAGATGTAATTGAGAATGCTTTTAGATGAAACCTGAAGGAACAGGGTAGGCCCAGTTCTCGAAGTAAGAGTATTGGCAAAATGAAGTCCAGTTAATAGGACACATGATCAATAGGAGTAGTGTTGATCGACCCTACCAAGTTAAAGACAGTTTCAAATGGAGAAAGGCCAATCACATCGGCAAAGGTGAGAAATTTCATAAGATTCACGAGGTATTACCAAAGATTTGCTCAGGACTTTACAAAGAGTGCAGTCCCGCAACCCGACTTATTGGTAAGACTAAAAGTTTGAACATACAAAATATGAGAAAATCTTCCTGGAGCTAAAGATGAAATTGGTGACGACCCAGCGCTAACGTCGCCTAAATGGAAAAAGGAGAATTTTGCAATATTTTATGGTGCATCTCAAGCAGGGTAGGCACTGTGCTTATGCAGCATGGCAGTGTAACTTCGAATATATTTGGACAAGACGATTCACTAGATTCGGATGGCCTTGGTAGTGCCAATTTTGTGAAATGACTAACTTCGATGGTAGTGTTCCTTCTGAAACTAGTTGTTAGAACGACCGGTATTCGATAGTGTCAATTATTATGACGAATATGTAACGGGAAGATGTGGCATGTTTTAATTTGAAACTTTTGATTACCATTCCAGGGGAGGTATTTATTTGGCTTCTTTCCAATGGTTAAACTCCCAACTATATGTCAATCATTTCGTTATTATAACTGTTTCTGGTTTCACCCGCTTGGGTATTCCTAGAAATACTCTTCGGGTATCGAAATGGATCTTCTTAGTATCACCAGTGGGTGGATAGATTGACTGAAATTTCCCTAATCCTGGAAAGGAATTTGACAAATTTTAGTAAACCTTGTCTTTCTGATTATCGGAATACGTCACTAAAGAGAGTGGAAACTGGAGTGAACCCTACGGATTGGGTAAAGTAGCCGCTATACAGGTGGGTAGACATACCCCGATTATTACAGTTGAATGTAAGGATAAAATTATGAAGTTGAATGTAATTAAGAAACAAGCCGGACGGAGAAATTCTGGGATTGGCTTAAATAAAAAGGTTGTTATGCCAGAAGTGTTAAGCTTTTGTGGTACGTGGAATTGATAAGATTAACTGAAAGAATAAAAGTGAAGGAAAGGCGACCGGAGACGGTACCAAGAAGTCGAGTGAGACTTATATGGAGTAAAGCTTTGGAAAGATCAAAATGTATCAAAGTAGAAGGCAATATGCCAGCAATTGCTAGAAAAGTAATGCTATTAGCCGACCCCTAAGCTCACATATTTAGCATGGCCAGATGGGGGCCAAGTCACTAAGGATTATCAAGTGACTGAACCAGCAACGTAAGGACAAAACGGGGTGCTTCTAATCAAGTGCCAACCGCGAGGGCTTTTGATATAAATTGAATAGAGATACAGGATGACGGATTTTATATATACCATGGACGTATTAGGATTGAGGGTAGTGACCACTGAAAAGTTACGAAGATTGCCAAAGTCAGTACAGTATGATGCATAAATGTTATCTGAAGCTTAGTGTCCTCAAAAAGAGCATTAGGCGCTAAGAGATTCACGTTGAACACGACCAATATCTTCCAGAACATCCTTTCTACCATTACCAAGTTCTGTATGAAAGAGTATATAGACATATGTTGTCTTTTGGAAGGTCATGTAGACCGACATTCGTTTGAAAGAAAGGTTAACATGAGCTACCTATAGATTATTAAGATGAGAATGATTGAAAACAGACCCTTATTAAGGGTACATGATTTGATTGCCAATTTCAGGGTAATGTAAGTATTCCTTGAAAATAGAATTGAGGGTAGAGCATCCATAAATTAAGATGAACCCTGGGGATGCACAAAGGATAGCATCACCCCTAATAAAGACATTTTGAATTCAGACGATATAAGTTGAATCGACCAAAGTATAAAGAACCTGTAAGGATTTGTGGAAAGGAATCTCGAAAAGTACATAGACAGAATTGTTATAAAATTGATTATTGATGTTCGATATACCCTGTACCCAGAAGATACAGGAGGAATGATGACAATGACCTAAGAAACCCTATAAGGGAAGAGGTAATGTTCTGAACTTCAAAGGGGAAGTTTGGTAAGGAATGTATGACATAGTAATAATAAGGCCAGATGAAGCATGTGTGAAACCATGAGGAAGTATGGATTGAACCAATAAGGTTGAGATTATCCTAAAACGAGAAAGGAGTTAAGTAAGGAAATATCCTAGATATGATGGGGAGTACCTGTAGTAAAGTTCACACCAGAAAGGTGGAAGCAATGACTATTGGAAAAGACTGATATACGCTTCCTCCCATTCAGCAGAATTTAAGGGAGAATGCTTTCACCCTGAGTTGGAATAAATCCAGAAAACGTTGACTTCAAGAAATTATTATATTCAGGAAAGGCCAATGAGGTGGCCGACACTTTAAGTATAAGGAAGTAGGTATAAATGCTCATACCAAAGAAACGGAATGGTATTGAGAAGGACTTTGAAGGTCAGAAAGTGGTGGAGGAATTTACATTCCCTCTAATGATTGTGCAAGAATCAACCATAAGAGTAGTTTAAGTAAAGATTCGATTCCTGATATCGTCTTAAGCATATTACCTGCGTTAGGAAGTCCTATGTCAAGGTAAACCCGGACCTGGTGCGAAATTAACTAAGTAAACCGTTAGCTTCCAGTCTTCTACTAAAGAAATATGATTGATAATTCCATCGACTTGGCATAGCTACGATGCTTGAAGCTCTTCTGCAATTTTATCTGCTTCATGTAATATCTACGTCAAGTTCAGGAAGCATTCCCTATGGATAGGGAATAGTGATTATTTTGTTTTCCTAGAGGATCTTGAATTGACAATTATGAAACCCGCATGTTTAGTGATTCAAACACGACGTAAATGATAAGCAATGATGACCCTTCTGAGAAATTAAGTGTTTACGACTGTGGAAATGTCGAATTGAATCTAAGTTAGAGAAATCATCCAGGTCAGTTTCGGGTGGTTTAATTTTGGAGACGACGGGATATTTGTAATAAATAATCCGGATATGATGGTTCATAGAATGATTATAGTAGAAATGAAGACAAGTGACTGATAGAGATGAAAATCAATAAGAGAGTCAGATAGGACTCATGAGAAGCTCCAGTAATAAAGCGAGAAAAGTATGGAATTGACAGTGCAAGGGTATTGACCAAAACAGAAAGTTGGAATTAGGAACATAAATGACATACAAATTGACTCCTTTTAAGTTTGGAAAATTCGAGGAAATACGGAAAAGATTGATTGAGTAATAAAGAAACTCATGGAATGAAAAAGTGAAATCTAGATGGTTGAACAAAGGAAAATTTGGCCCCAAACGTGTAACACGTATTGAATAAAGGTGACGAGTGCCTCAACCCTGAGATGACGGTGGAGAAAAACAACAAAAGTAAATAAGAATTAGATAATACGAAGGATGTGATTGATAAAGAAAAGATTGGGAATTAATTATGGAATGTGAAGCAAAGAATGTTATGAATGGATTGATGAATGGGTTTTCCTAACGAGCTCTCGGAATGACAACCTGATGGTATTAGAATTATGAATATGAAATGGCCAGTGTCATGGCGTGAAATGTCAGTAATAATAATGTCAAGCGAGAAATCTAAGATTTAACCTGAGAGGTTGAAAGATTTCTGATGATGAGTGTTGCAAAGATTGAACAAGAACATAGGTCCATAGAATGATGGGTCGAGCAGCGAGGATATGTTGACTTGTGAGATTACGATATAGTGGTATTTGATACGATTACAATTATTTTTCTTCTCTGATAAACCTCTATAGTTCAGAGGAAAATTTTAAGTATGATATTTAACGATCATGAAAAATTTCTATAATTCTCTGAAAATCTTTTCTTTTCTCCACTCCTATTTATCTTCTTCTAAACTGAGAAGAACAACCCTTTAAGGAGGGGAGGTACTACTACGTGACTCTCTGTCTGTGTGATAGAAGTCTAAGTGGAATGCCATTAATTGTTTAATTGCTTGTCAAGTACTAAAGGCTGGCCCCCTTCTGTACTAGCTATGCAATGTAACAAATGTTCATTGATCACAGTGATCTCTCGATAAATTTTTCCACCTAAATATATATACGTCGAGATTGCGAAGATTAAAGCGATCAGGAATTGCAAAATTACGAGTGAGGTTATCTCCGGAATTCGTAGCGCGTTAGTGATACCGAAGTCACTGCACGTACCAATAAGGTTAATAGTATAAGACCGGACAAGAGCGTATACTGGATAATGTGTTGTGTGAAAGTACCAAAGAATTGGTAGAACATATAAGGGGTGTATTGTAACACCAGTACGAGGCGCTTTAGAAAGATTGGACTGTGTAAGGATTGACCAGAGAATTGGAAAGTGAAATAACCAACAAATACCCAATTGTCTTCTACCTGATTCCGGGACGGAATCCTTTTAAGGAGGGGAGACTGTAAGAACCCAGATTTTTGGGTAGAATTAAAACTTTTATTATGTAATAGTATGGGAATGAATAGTGATTATGACTGCGGGGTAACGAATGTCTATTAAATGAATGGAATGGATTTGAATTCAATTATTTATATGTCATGCAGAATACTTTTGGTTGACAGCATAGATAAGGATGATCTATCTCCTAAGGATATAAGTATATTACTTCAAGTAAGATTATTCTTGCGTCATCCAAATCAATATCTATTATAAGTCCAGCGGTTCCGTAAAAAGGTTAAGGAACACTCGAGGGTGAACCAGGTTCATTTTCCTAATTATAGGAATTAAATAAAAATAAGTGATGAATAGTGATTTTGGTGGAATTTGGAATATTATTATAATAATGTTATACCCGGTATTCGGAACGGATTTCTGAGTTCGTATTAGTGATCCAGGAGGAAAATAAGTGTATGTAAAAACTGTCGGATTCAGAAAAAGAGCACTTTTATTTTCTCCGAGATTTCCCTGGACACTGCAAGACTTAAGGATTTATAAAAAGGGAATTAAGGAATTTAAATTCGAGAAGTATTAAGAAAGATGAAGAATAGTATTAGAAATATTAAGAAGGTTTTCGGTAAAACCCTAATTAGAAACGAATGAGTTATTCCCTCGAACGATCAACGAATTAAGCAATAAACGGACAAAGAAACAAGCAGAGGGAGCAAGAGTCTTATGCAAGCCACTAGAAAATATATAGTAACCAACATAGTTACAAGAGTAACTAGAATCAAGAGATCAACCAAGTACTTAGCAAATCAAACTACTAGTTACATGACAACCATTAAAAGATCAACACTTGTCTCTCCATTTTCATCATCCATTGCATCACACCTTTATTAAAGTAGCTTTTTGACAAGATATTTTCTTACTCTCATCACAAGAATTAAACTTGGATGAGATTAAACCAAGAGAAAGAAAAGAAAACTCCATTCTCCATTTTTTTTGCTCCATTCGGCCCCTTGTTAATTCAAAGACTAAAAATTCACTTCCAACCATTGTTTGATCTTGAAACTTTTATGGTAAGTCCTATAATTCATAAAAATGATTTCCTCAAAATCTTAGCTTCAATCTCTTCTTTTTCCATTTTCAAAAAAATGATTCAAGAGGAGGGTGAATAGTGTTTTCTTGAACTAATCTTTGATTTTCTTGTTTTCATGGTTGATCTTAGCTAACTTAAGGCTATCCAAGGACCATACCAAGCTTAGTAAGGCTAGATCATACTCCAAGGAAGGTATAAGTCTTGAAAACCCTAGATCTTACTTTGAGATTATGCTTGTTCTTGATGATTTTAGAGTAGTATGTTCATGATAATGTTATAAGCATGATTAGTTAAGTGGTTTAGTTGATTTAAGAAGCATGATGATTTTGATGCTAAGATCAGTAGCTTCTGGACTGGTTGAGATGATGAACATGTGTATAAGTTGGATTTATGCCCGGTGTGGCTTGGTATTGTTGTTATAATTTTTAGAACGTTCGATTTATAGCCGTCGTAATGTCAAAATTTCGTTAACCTTAAGACCACGAACTTGAAAGTAGATGTAACTCACTGATTATCTTCGATTTATGCCATGATAAGCTAGATTATGTTATGAGCTTCGTTTTGATATAAAGATCGCATGAAACGGACTTACGGTTTAGGAGTTATGATTAAATTCGTAAAAGTGGTTCGGAACCGTAATCAAAAGTTCGTAACCGAAATTGGATCCCTTTAATATTACGAAATCAGTGGCGAATCTTACTAATTAAATATTAGAGGTAAAAATGAAGGTGTGGGAGAAGACCACATGTCGAATGGATCGTTTTCCGATTTTATAAAAATGTTCGAATCATGGTTAAGTACGAAAGTACCCCTAAGAGGTATACTTGGTTATAACTTCGGTAAACCACTTAGAAAACGATCGATAAATATCGAGGTCTAATATTTCGACTTTAAAACTTATACGATTTAAATACTTACCATATGTAAGTGTAATGCCATGCTTTAGTAACGAACAAGTGTCGGGTAATAAAAGCAATTATAAGAGTGAATTAGAGGGGTATAACGAAACGACTTGAAAATGTGTTTCGATTTAAGTTAAGTTTATACTTAACCTTTTGAAAGGTGTTAAGTGATTAATCCCGAATGCCTTGGCTATTTATAGATCATCAGGCTGACCCGGGACACGCTACCACTACCCCTACCCGCACCCGATTCCCAGGCAAGTTTCAAGTCCTTTTTAAAAGACTGTTGTTGTGAATATATATATATATATGTATGCTTTCTGTTATACATATGCCATAGCATGCATGTCTACTTTCAAAGTCATATTGATATACTTGTTCCCTGAATTATTGTTGGCTTATGAGCTAGATAGTTCTTATATCAGTTGTAAGCCGGAAATTTCTAAGACCCTTAAACGAAGGGCATCTGAACCTCATTCCTTGATTATAGACCGGGAGTCGTTATTTCTTAATATATGGACATTATTTTCAGAGGAAAATAATTAAGTAAATATTTCCCATTTATTATCTGGCGAATATTATTGAGATATTCTTTTGAGATTATTTGATAAATATTATTCGGGTTATTCATCAGATATTTAATTATTCGATGAACATTATCTTTAATATTCATCTAAAGTCGATTTAATATTCGAATATTATTTCGAACCCTCAGTTAAGTTCTTTACTTAGAGAAGATTCATTCTTACTTCTTCGATAAATATTATTTTGAATATTCATTCGAGTTTATTTATTTAATGAATATTATTTTAATATTCATTCGAGCCCTATTTATTTAAATGAATATTATTTCGAATATTCATTCAGTCCCTATTTATTTTATAAATATTAGTTAAACATTGATTCGAGCTCCAGTTCATCGATAAATATTATTTTGAATATTCCCTTGAGACGATAAATATTACCTTCGACATTCATTTAAAGTCAATTCAATTATTGAGCATAATTTCGAATATTCATTCGATAATCATTTCTTCGATAAATATTATTAAGATTGAATATTCATTATTTATTTAATGAATATTGTCTCAAATATTCAGTCGACAATTATTTCTTCAATAGTATCATTCTTAAGTTGAATATTCATTATTAATTCAATGAACATTATATCACATATCCAAGGGATGTTTATTTCACCAATAAACATTATGAGTTTCAAATATCCATTTAGGATTGGATTTGTTTGGTGAACATTATTTTAAACATTTATTTGAGTTTATTTAATTAATGAATATTATTTTGAATATTCATATAAGAGAAGAGAGTTGTTTAGTAAATAATTCTAACTATTCATTCGAGGATTACTTACGAGTAACATTATGATTTATTCAGATTTCTTAATTAATATTGAGTAATAAATATTCTTGGAATATTTATTTAAATCCTTTTAAGTTCTTTTATAATGATTCATATTATTCAAGGATTATCTGTCACCTTCAGATATGGTGTAAAATATTTTGGAGTATTTTATGACTATTTTTATCAAGGGGAGGTTCCCAAAACTTTATTTCCATTTAAATCTGTCTTATAAGAAGATTTAAATACTCGCTCAACTTCCAAAAATATATAAGGGGACCTCACTTGGAGATGTTATTTATTGGACTGCCCGGTCCTATACTTGCTAAAACTATCTTGTCACTCACATCTTGATTCTTTCAAGCATCGATATGAGTCTGTTTGGTTACCTCCTCAACGCTCGAGGGGTAAGAATTGATGGAACAAGTTTATATCCATTAACAAGCATCAGCTTGGGAAATATTGGTGATTTTTCCTTTCCAACTAGATACGACTACTTTGTGGAGTCCTATCAACAAGTAATATACTTGGGGAAAGGGGGAGGAACTTCACGTTTCAAAGTTATGGATGTGAAATGAACTAGGAGATGCGTAAGTGACCCAGTGGCGCCGGTGCAGCAAATGGCCCAACCGTTGGCCGGGGGGTTCCAGAGGGCGGTAGACAAGTAAATCCGTCGGTGCTTCCTTCTACATGTAGTAAACAAGAGGTGGGGAGCATAACATGCGACTGATCATCGTGTAAATGCTATGTCTCCTGGCGCGTCAAACTCCAGTATTAGTTCATCTCTCAATGTTGGAAATTTCCTGCAACCTTATCATTATTGGCAGGTTTGAAAAGTGTTTGAATTGGAATTGCAATATTCTTCCTGCAAGTTCCTCTATTATGAAAAGTTGATAATATCTGGCTCATCTTTGACATAGCAGATATTTATTCAAAACAAATATATTTTGAGTTACCTTGTAACTTCATCTCATACCTTATATTGGTACTTCATCGTTAATGCATGGCATATGGTTTCAAAGATATTTTGAACTGTCATATATTATTGCCGTTCAATCATATTTTTGGTGGGCTATTGCTCACCCTTGCTTTATTTATTTATATCACAACAACAGCTAGATCAGATGGCCGCGCAAGGCGTACCCAACATAGGCAGGTGTCAGCCGTCAGAGGATTAACCGATGAGGTCTTAGCTACCATTGCTGAGGATGCAGATTCTGGTAGGCTAGTTGTTAGCATTTGATCCTCTAATGTATTTATTATATGGCATATATCAATGGATGGCAAAGAATATGTAATTGTACAAATGTAATTCTTTGGGTTGTAAGAACTCAAACTTGTGATTTATAATATTGTTGGTTACTCTGATTTCATCTCTGGGACTATAACGGGTGTGTTTTATGTTGTTGTTTTGGGTCACAAGATTGTAATTTAGATTATGTTGGTTTTGTGGTTGGATATTGAGACCGTAACGACCAGATCCCTGACCCCGGATCTGGGGGTGTTACAGTCCACAGCGCGTGCCCCCTGATTACAGGTCGCGGCCCCTTGGATTCGAACAAATTCTCCCTCGCGATAATACTGGAAGAAGAAATAACCGTGATAACGGTGACAAGAGAATGAAGTTGAATAGAGGTTATGCGCAGCCTCACAATGATGAGGGCGCGCCCTCAAGATTGCGACCTCGCATTCATCAAGTTCATTCAGGCAGCTCCAGTGAATCCAGGTCAAGGACGCGCCCTCATACAGGCGGACAGCGTCAGGAAGCCTCTCAAGGAAATCTATAACCCCAATAAAATCCGGCAAAATGAAGAGAACCTTGCTGGCATGCGAAGACCTCCAAGGGTTTACCTGATGAGAAAGCCTCCAGGGGTTTACCTGATGAGAAGGCCTCCAGGGGTTTACCTGATGAGAAGGCCTCCAGGGGTTTACCAGATGAGAAGACCTCCAGGGGTTTACCTGATGTGAAGACCTCTAGGGGTTTACCTGATGAGAAGGCCTACAGGGGTTTGCCTGGCTAAGAAAACGGAGAACACTTGGAATCAAGGCCCCATAATCCACAGCGCGCGCCCGCTGTTGATAACAGGTCTGGGCCCCTTGGACATGAACGCGCCCTTCCACGAAGTAATAATCCACAGCGTGCGCCCGCTGTTAATAACAGGTCTGGGCCCCTTGGACATGAGCAAGTTCTAGCATGGAGAGATAATTCACAGTGCGCGCCCCCTGTTGATAAAAGGTCGCGGCCCCTTGGATTTGAACAAACTCCTCGTCGAGATAATACTGAAATCCACAGCGCGCGCCCGCTGTTGATAACAGGTCTGGGCCCCTTGGATTCCTTGAGATTTCTGTGGAAGATAATGAAGCTAAGGAAAATCCTCCAACATAGGACGCGCCCTCAAGGAACTTCCTTATCAGAGGACCTTTCTGGTTAGGGCGCGCTCTTAAAGAAAGATGCAAATTCTCAAGTTGGAATTTTCCGATATCTATAAGGATAATTTACTGCTGGGACTCTAGAAGGAAAGAAGCTGTTGAGTTGCGGCCCCACGAACCATAGTGTGTGCCCCCTGATTATCAGATTGAGGCCTCAAGGTCGTGAGTGAGCCCCTCTATGAAGAAACAATACTTTGCAACAAAGGACGCACCCTCGTGTCTACAATGACTCGAATGATAGGCATCGGGGTGCACCCTAACTCATCAACCTCATGTTATGGCTTTGTCTGCACGTATGATCGCAACGATCCATGGCATATCTTTTGCTTGAAGAAAATTGTATTGATATGAGGCCCCAAGGTCATGAGTGAGCCCCTCTACACAAGAATGACTTTCATCCGGACTAGAAGAGATTGTCATTGCCCTCATCCACATAGGGCGCGCCCTAAGCAACAGGGCGCGTCCTCAGCAACTCCAACGGCTCTCTCTTAAAATTCCCCTCTTGGGATGCCTCTTTAAGAGATGCTTCTTTAAGGAATGATATTATGATGCTGGGGGGTAGTACTGATGCACCTCCCTAGCCCTACATATACATGTATTTCAGGACAATTTTTGTGAACAGCGAAATACCCCCACGGGGATGCCTCTTCGCGAGATGCCCTTTCATGGGATGAAATTTGAAGTAGCCCGTGACCGGAGAATGCACTCTTTCTACTAGAAGTTGATTGAAGTAGAGCAATGCCTGAATAGTAGACTACAAGGTAAATTAATTACCTCCTAGTCTAGGGGGGTAATCCATGTACACTTTCCCTAGTCTTAGTTGAGTGAAATTTTTAATTTTTCCGAGAACACGCCCTAAAGGCAAAATAATATGCATGCGTGAAATTCGGAACAAAAATATGTTGGTCCAGGAAAGTATTGCAGAAGGGGGGTTGAATGCAATACTAATAAATTTCAAAAACTATTTCAACAACTTAAATAGAATTTGTGATTTATTAGTAGAAGAAATGCAAACACAAGTAAAATCAAATACGAAGATTTCACAAAATAAATGTTTTATTTATTTTGCAAAGTTTTGCTACAACCTTGAAAACAAATTAATTTTCAAGCTACAAATACTCAAGAGATTACAGTCGTTGAGTTTTTCACTACTTTAATATATAAACAGAGAGCTCTATTTATAGTGTGATAATCTACTGTACTATAATCATCAATGATTGTTGAGTTGCTGTTATATTCCTTTTGCAGCTCATTCCATGATTTATTCCCATGTGATCAGCACAAAGTAACTTAAAGATGCTTTCCACATTTGAGCCACCCAGATCTAGCCGTATTCAATTTTATCTGTTCTAGACTTTACAGGTTGTTCCATGTGATCTCTCGAGCTTCAGTTATAGACTTTCCAAGCTTGCTGTAAAGGTTGAATATTACAACACGCCTGCTTCTTTTGAACATATACTCTGTCGTTTAATTTGACTTAGAAAATTCCTAAATCAAGCTGATTCTATATGACAGTATGTTTGCCACAAAGTTTGCTGTCAATGGATTACGCTTTGTTTTGACAGTATGAATTTCCCGCAGATATTACTGTCAAGAATTTTGCTTTGTTTGACAGTATGAATTCCCGCAGAGATTGCTGTCAAGAATTGTGCTTTGATTGACAGCATGTTTTTCCCGCAGAGATTGCTGTCAAGAATTCCAAACTTACTGTCGCAAACTGTATATCAAAGTTGCTGTCATTAGAATCTTCCGCCAATGTTGCTGTCAAGTTGAAACTTGCTGTCGACTCCGTGAAACTTGCTGTCGACCTCGGCAACATGATGTTTCCTTGTAACCTTACTGTCAGGGCTTGACAGTAACTTTTATTCCTTCTGTCGAACTCATGTATTTCTTGAGGCTTGAACATAATCGAACTTCTTTCAAGAATTACACTTATTACATGACAGTATTTTTTTAAATTACAAGAACACATTTCAGGCTATGACAGTATGTTCTACTTAGCAAAAACTAAGTATACCAATAAAACTAGTTAAGTTGTCTATTCCATCACCCATAAAACCCAACAATCTCCCCCAATTTGTTTTTATGGATAATAAGGACAAATTTACAAATATCATGCTGACAACTTAACTAACATAGATCAGAAAGAATAAACTCTTCATTTCTGACCAATGATTAAACTGAATTGTTTTCAAACAATATATCACAAAAAAAAACTTTACTTATCTTGATTTGAACTTTTCACTTTGCTCCTTTTCCCTTAGAGCTCTTCTGAGATTTTCAATTAACTCTTTTTCTTCAGGGGACTGTGCATCATCTTCATTTTCCACAATGTATTTTCTGATCATTGAGGAAGCAGTGTTTAATGTATCTCTGAGTTCCATCCAGTAAACATTTTGCTTTACAATTGATCTGAATTTTAGCACATCTCCCTCCATTTTGAATCTCCTGCCAGGAAACTGATTTAGAGTTTCCCTTCTTTGTTTTTCCAGGCTGGGATCCTCTCCTCTCCTCTGATCAAGAATCATATCAAGCTCCCAAGAACACAGTGTTTCAAGACTGTTAGTTGATCCAACCACTTGCCAGTATAATTCTTTTAACACACTGGTCTTCAATTTAGAGAAACTATCTACATAAATTTCTTCTTTGCCATACTTGATTCTCAAAGGATTGTCCAGTACACATGGCTGATAGTTGGATTCTTCACTGTTGATCTTATTGATTTTACTGTAATTTTTCTTCATTTCAGCTTCAATCTCATCTTCTATCTGTTGACGAGATTTTTTTCTTGATGCTAATTCTTCTTTGAACCTTTGCTCTGCTTCATACATCTTCATTTCATGTTCTGAATAAGGTTTCTCCATTTCTTTCCAGTTATACTCAGGAATAGGATTGTCTTCTTCATACTCCAAACCAAGGATTTGATAGACATCATCATCATTGTGAAGTGTCCAATCACCAAACTTCTCAATAAATTCAACATGCCTGGCTTCATAGTACTTGAGAACTTGATCCATGATCTTCTTTGAAACATTATCATAGGTTTGCAGTAGCTCAACCATCCTTTCCAGATTGAAGAAATCAATTCTTCGTTTTACTGTTTCAGAAGTTTGAATGAGTTTCTTGGAGATCACCTTTGATTTTGATATCTGAGTGAAGTCAGATTCCACTGTAATCAACTTTTCATTGTTTTGCCATAGAATGTATCTTGCAACTTCTTCTTTTGGTCCATCAAATTCTATGGATACAGAGGTGATTGTTTCTTTGGCTTTCAGCTGCATCATTTCAAAGCTATTCATTCTTCTCCTCATGATGGGTTTCTTGAGTCCCAATCCTGTAGCTTTTCCTTCTCCTTTGTAGACAGTCTTTCCCTTTGTTGGTCTTTTTGATTTTCTTTTGATTCTTACTGTCTTGAATGATTTGACAGTAGGATCGTTGACAGTTTCTTTTATAGGGCTTCTGACAATGTCTTCTTTGACAGTATCTTCAATGACTGTTACTTCATCCTGACTGACAGCATCTTTGTTGACATCCTTGACAGCATCTTTGTTGACAGTATCTTTTTCAAGATGTATACTGTCAATTTCCATTTCTTCTTGAATTCCTTTCAATGCTTCAAGTACTTCTTCCTCTTTCTTTTCACCAGCTTTCTTGCTTGAGCTAGAATTTTCAGAAATTTCCTTTGATTCTGCTTCTTTGACTTGAGTTTGCTCTTTTGAAAAGTCTCTCAGTTCTGTTCTCTTAGGTCCTCCAGCTTCACCTCCATCCTGATTGTCATCATCATCTTTTTCCAAGGTGTCATCAAAAGTACAGTTTCCACCTTGAGCATTTCTTCTTGAATTTGCTTTAGCAATGAGCTTTTTAATTCTGGCACTGTACTCCATGTTTCTCTTTGCCAAAATCTTGTGAATATCTTTAACTGCCTTAATCCTTTCCTTGGTGATGGGTGCATTCAGTAATACCTTAAGTACATCCATGATGACTTTGCTTTGTAGAGATGTTTTGCCTTCAAGAGTTAAGAATCCAAGACCTTTAGTTCCTTTGGCTGTTGTCTGTTTAAAGCTTACACCATATGGCTGGAGACTTACTTCTGGAAGTTTGTTGTTGACCATTGTGCCCAGTTGCATATAGAGACTTTCATCAAAGATGGTAGAGTTTTTCTTCACTAGAATCCCAAGGATATATTGCACTCTGGCAGAGAAAGTTTCCAACAGTTGAGTTGTTATGAATATTGAATGCCCACTTTTCAGGTACACTTCAACTGCCCACCTCTTCTCTGAGCTAATCTTTACTGACAGATTTACAATCTTTTCTCTCAAAGCTTCTGCCAACTTAGCAGGTTTTCCTTTAGACACTGTGATTGCTTCATTCACCAGATTATTGAATTCCTCATCTTTATTATTCAAGGTGCTCTCCATATGGCTTACTGTTATTAAGTCAGCTTCTTCTTGGGAATATGTACTTCCATCAGTCCAAGTGATAGGCTCTGAAGAAAACACATATTCAGGCAACTTGTCTTTGCCTTTACCCATCCTATTTGATTCCTCTTTTTCTCTCCATAGCCTCTCCAATGTGGATTCTTTCTTCTCAGGAACTGGTTCATTGATTTTGATTGAGGATGCTCTATTTCCTTGTATTTGACTTAATACCTCCTTGGATACTAGCATTTGTTCCCCATCTACTTCAGCTTCAAAAAGCTCCTCAGTTCCAGAGGCTATTCCTACTCTCTCTTGCTCCCCCTTACTCCTTTGCTCCCCCTGTCTTTTAGCTTCCCCTTGTAACTCCTCCTTTCTTCCTGGTTGCTCAGCCTCTTTCTGATCTTTTCCTTTCTCCCCCTTAGTTAAGTTTGCAGCATGAAGTAATGAAGAGAGTGACAGTAGTGTGGCTTGAATTTCAGCAAAACCAGTCTTCACAGTAGATGACAGGTTATCCAGTTTGCTTTCCATTGTAGCACATCGATTCTCCAGTGCTTGGAGCCTGTCATTTGAGGATGCAGAGGGACCACCAGACCTAAACCTTTTAGGAGGTAAGGGATAAGTCTGGGGCATGGAGACTGTTGGGGTTCTCACACTCTCAGTGTTTTTATAGATGATCTCATCATCTCTCACAAAAATTCCCTCAAGGCCTAATGCCTTTTCTGTATTGGCTCCCTCAAGTTCACTCTGGACATGCTCAAGTCCCTCTCCTTTTGCCAGCACATTTGGCTGCCTCTCATTTTTATACTCACTTCTCTTTTCTTTTATCTCTCCTTTCTTTTGCTCTCCCTCACTCACCCTAAATGCATGAGTATGAGCAGTACTAGCATGCAAAGAAGAAAAAGATGACTTAGATTTTACCTTAAAAGCCCTGTAGAGTGGTATGTCATCATCAGAGATGTCTTCAATTAATCCTTCTTGAAGTTGTGTTTGAGCAGGGATGACAGCATCTTTTGAAGGACTTTTGACAGTAACTTTTGTTGGAATGATACTGTTACTTGAATGTTTGACAGCACCTTCTGATTTGTCATTGACAGCATCTTTGGCTGTGACAGCAACTTCCCTAGGGTAAGATGCTTTAAGGGAATCGATCAAGATGCTGGCTGTTTCAATTTCTGACAAGTTTGCATCTTGATCTAATCCAGTGTTTGATGGAGTGGTATCCATTTCATTTTGAGAAATGGGTTCTTGTGGACCACTAGATGGGGGCTCATCCATGATTTGAGATGGATGATCAAAACCTGAGGGGTTGGTACTGTCCCCCTCTCTAGGTTGATTAGAAGAAACAACAGATGTGGGAATGAAAGAAGAAGATTGAATTTCAGATTGATTAATTGGCTGTTCCACAGAAAACGATTGTGGAACATCAATAGTATGAGTGAATTCCTCACTGTGCTCTATCTCAATGTGTGTATCTTCAAATACAGGTTCCTCAAGAGTGAGTTCTTGAGTTTGTGTAGACTCTTTACAAGGTGCCTTGGGAGACAGGCCAATTTCAATAGATGTCCCTTGTTGAGAAGAAACACCTAGAGGTGAGTTCATTTCCCTATCATCCTCTACAGTCTTTTGGGAAACTGTAGGGTGGCTGACAGTAACCTTGGCCCTTCTAGCTCTCTTCTTCTTAGGCTCAGAAGGGGCTACTGTGGGTTCTTTTTCACTACCAACCTTATTTGCTGCACTAGGTGCAGTGACTCCCTCTTGACTCTCAACTTGTTCACCAGTTGCACTCTCTAGGGTCCTTTTCTTGGATTCATGTTTGGCCATTTTAAGGGCTTTTGGTAGTCTAGAGTCCCTAGGTGGAATGTATGGTGTAGAATGTGGATTAACTGAATTTGGGTCTAATTCAGCTTCATTCTCTATTGTGAAAACAGTGTAACCTGTTGGAAATGGAAAATCAAGGTTGGGCACTTGATTTACCATGTGTTGTGTGAAACATAGTGGAATATGTGCATTTAAATTTTGTGTGTTAAGAGATGTGTGTGTATTTTTCTTTAAAACAGGACATTCTTCAAAATCAGAATTGTCCTCAACATTTCCACAAATATTATTAATACACATAGTTAAAAAGCGAGGATAGATGGATACCTTCTTGCCTATTGCGCTTTTCAACTGTGCCATGATCAGTTTTCCAATGTTCACCTTGTATCCATGGACTAATGAATGAGTGAGCTTCTTGATGTATGATGGTATTCCATTCCATCCTGTAGTCTTGGTAGAGAATACTTTCACCATTACATCAAAAATCATACTCCACTCTTTTCTCAGAAATTTCCTGTCCATTTCACCTGTTTGATACCACTTATCAGAAGTTTCTTCAAGTTTAGAACCAGAATACCCAATCTTCAGAAAGAACTTCTTCAGAGTATCATCAGTTGCTAGTTCCTTAAAGCTTTCTTCACTGGTCAACACAATACCCAAAGCCTCATTGATATTCTTTACTGAAAGAGAATGACTTGCATCATCTATATTGAACTTAATGGTTTCATTCTCTCCAGTTCCTTGAGCACTTGCTGATTTCCAGAATTTTTCAATTCTAACAGCATCAATTTTGGGGGAAGAAGTTATTGCATGACCTAGGTAGGATTTATTCAAGAACGAAATAATTCCTTTGAAGTTTTCACCAGCATCACTAGGAGAAAAGATACCCGCAAAGTTGGTTTGAGCAATACTTTGTTTAGGTGCCATTGTTGAATGTTTTGAAAAATGAGAGAGAAAATGCGGTTTTTGGATGCAGAAGGTTGAGAGGTTTTTGCAAATGAGAGTGATAGTAGATTAAACGGTAGATTCAGTTTCTAATATGAATCGATTTAACCTCTCTTAATTGAACGTGTGATAATGATATTACCCATTAACTCCACTTGCTATATTACGTGGCAGTTGCTATTAGATCGTGGATTGGTGAAAAGAAATATACGTATGTATATATATATAAATTAATATATATATATCTTTCCACTATCTTTGACAGCAACTTCTCGTGACAGCAACTTTCATTGACAGTAACCTGTGCGTTTTTCTTTCTCTACCAAATCTGACAGCAATTTCTTGTGACAGCAACTTGTGCGCTAACAATATTTCTGTCAATCAGCTTCATGAGTGACAGTAAGTTTTATCTGACAGTAAACTTATCATAAGATCATGCTGTCACTGTTCACACATAACTTGAGTTAAGGACACATGATTTCTTAAAATCATTTTAAGACAGACATGTAAAACTATTTTAGCATAGTCATAGCAAGCATGATATCTAAAAATCCTTTTAGCATAGTCATAGCAAATATGATATCTAAAAATCCTTTTAGCATAGTCATAGTAAATATGATATCTGAACAAGTATCACATCGTACCTTAACTTCTCATGACAGTACCTTCTTGAGACAGTACCTTTAAACGTTTCTGTCATGAGCTTCGACTTCTTATAATTGATAAACCAGTTAGATGATCATACCTGATTTAGCATTCCTAACTCACTCACCAACCTGATAAATGTTGCTTCATCCAGTGGCTTGGTGAATATATCTGCAAGTTGCTTATCTGTTGGAACATAAACCAATTTTACATCTCCTTTTTCAACATGCTCCCTGATGAAATGATGCCTTATATCAATGTGCTTTGTTCTGGAGTGTTGAACTGGATTGTCTGATATGGCTATGGCACTAGTGTTGTCACAGTAGATAGGAATATTTGACAACTTTAGTCCATAGTCCATTAATTGATTTTTCATCCAAAGTATTTGTGCACAGCAACTTCCAGCTGCAATATATTCAGCTTCTGCAGTTGATGTAGAAACTGAGTGTTGCTTCTTACTGAACCATGACACCAATCTCCCCCCAAGAAATTGACAGCTTCCTGTAGTACTTTTTCTGTCAATTTTGCAGCCAGCATAGTCTGAGTCAGAATATCCAATTAGATCAAATCCAGTTTCCTTAGGGTACCAAAGACCTAGATTTGGGGTGCCTTTGAGATATCTAAAGATTCTTTTAATTGCAACTAAGTGTGATTCTTTTGGATCAGCTTGAAACCTTGCACAGAGACATGTAGCAAACATTATATCTGGCCTGCTTGCTGTTAAGTACAGCAATGATCCTACCATGCCTCTGTAGGTACTAGAATCCACTTTCTTGCCTTTAGGATCTAACTCTAATTTGGTGGCTGTTGAGATAGGTGTCTTGGCAGGTGATGAATCTTCTAAGTTAAACTTCTTGAGAAGCTCTTTGACATACTTAGATTGACAGATGAAGATTCCTTCCTTCTTCTGATAGATTTGAAGACCAAGAAAAAATGCTAATTCTCCCATCATGCTCATTTCATACTTGTTTCTCATTAGAGATGAGAACTTTTCACACAATTTTTCATTTGTTGAGCCAAAGATTATGTCATCAACATATATCTGCACAAGAATGATGTCTTTGCCATGGTATTTATAGAATAAAGTTTTATCCACCATACCTCTTATAAATTGATTTTCCAGGAGAAAAGTGGATAAAGTGTCATACCAGGCTCTTGGTGCTTGCTTTAAGCCATATAGAGCCTTGAACAGCTTGTAGACAAAATTATGCAGTTTGTCATTTTCAAATCCAGGAGGCTGTTCAACATACACTTCTTCTTCTAATTCTCCATTTAGAAAGGCACTTTTAACATCCATTTGAAATACCTTGAATTTGCAGTGTGCAGCAAAGGCTAAGAAAATTCTTATGGCTTCAAGTCTGGCAACAGGAGCAAATGTTTCATCATAATCTATCCCTTCCTGTTGACAGTAACCTTTGGCCACTAGCCTTGCCTTATTTCTTGTCACATTTCCACTCTCATCTATCTTGTTTCTGAAAACCCATTTTGTCTCAATGACTGATTTTCCTTTTGGCCTTGGAACTAGTTTCCAAACATTGTTTCTTTCAAATTGATTGAGCTCCTCCTGCATGGCCATCACCCAATCAGAATCCAACAATGCTTCTTCAACTATTTTTGGTTCCATTTGAGATAAGAAACATGAAAACATGCTTTCAGCAGAGATATTCCTCCTTGTCCTTACACCAGTAGTGGGATCTCCAATAATTAGATTACTGGTATGATCTCTGTTCCACTTTGTTGATTGAGGCAAGCTACTTGTTTGATGAGATTGTCTTTCATCAATATGAGGATTTGATTCTCCACCATTTTCATTATTCTGCTCATTTAACTCAAATTCTCCAGTCTCACATTCTTGTTGATTGATGCCTGAAATTGTCTGTGATTGAGCTGAAGTTTGATTTAGATTATGAGTATTGACAGATTCTTTCTCATATCTCATTGATTGAATGAGACTTGGTTCTTCATCAACATATTCTTCCTTTTCCAAGTATCCTTGATTTTCAAATCTGAAGGGTTGCATTTGACCATCCTCATGTAGCCCTGGAAACTTGGTTTCATCAAACGTGACATTGACACTTTCTTCAATTGTTTTGTGCTCCATGATATAGACTCTGTAGGCAGTCCTTTCTATCCCATATCCCATGAAAATGCCTTCATATGCTTTAGTATCAAACTTGCCTTTTCTTTCATGGTTGTCTTTCATCAAAAAGCACTTGCTTCCAAAAATATGAAAGTACTTGACAGTAGGCTTCTTTCCTGTCAAAAGATAGTAAGGAGTATTGCCATGAGCCTTGTTGATTAGTGTTCTGTTCTGTGTGTAACAAGCAGTGTTGATGGCTTCTGCCCAGAAATATGTTGGTAATTTAGCATTACTCAACATAGTCCTTGCAGCTTCAATAAGAGTCCTATTTTTCCTTTCTACTACTCCATTTTGCTGTGGAGTTCTTGCAGCAGAGAATTGTTGAACAATTCCTTGATCTTTGCAGAAGTTTCCAAGTGTAGCATTTCTGAATTCAGTTCCATTGTCACTTCTTAGAAATTGAACTTTTGCTTCAGGGGTCCTGTCAAGTACCCTTATGTGATCAATGATTTCTTGAGCAGCTTCATCCTTTGATTCTAAAAATTTCACCCAAGTGTACCGAGAATAGTCATCTATCATGACCAGTGCATATCTTTTTCTGGATAGTGATTGAACATTCACTGGTCCAAAAAGATCCATGTGAATCAACTTGAGTGCTTCAGTGTTAGTGTTGACTTGCTTTGATTTATGCATTCCTTTCCTCAATTTTCCCATTTGACAATCTTCACACAGTCCTTCTTGACAGAATTCCTGTTGAGGTAGTCCTCTCACCAATTCCTTCTTCATCAGCATGTTCATTGTTTTGAAATTGAGATGAGAAAATTTCTTGTGCCAAAGCATGCTATCTCCAACACTTGCTTTGCTGTATAAGCAAAATATTCTTTCCTCATTTGTTGAGTTTAAGTCTGCAACAAATAGGCTTCCTTTCCTTACTCCTTTCAGAGATAGGCTTCTATCCTTCTTGTGGTGAATTGAACATTCCATCATGCCAAAGTTTACTTTGAATCCTTTGTCAGTGAATTGACTGACACTGAGCAGATTATGCTTCAAACCTTCCACAAGAGAGATTTCTTCAATGACAACATTTCCAGCTTTTAAACAGCCATATCCCACAGTGTAACCTTTGCTGTTGTCTCCAAAGGTTATTGTTGAGCCAGCCTTCTCAACATATTGTGATAGCAGGGATATATCACCAGTCATGTGTTTGGAACATCCACTGTCGATTATCCACATGACCTGTTTACCTCTCTTTCCCTGCAAGACAGAATGAGTTTAATTTGCATTTGGTACCCAAGTCTTGTTGGGTCCTGCATACTCAGTATCATCAGAAACTTTATCAATATTTGAAACAATATTATCAGAAGATGGTTCCTTGACTTCTTTTATTATCCACTTAGTTTTTGTCTTTGACTTTTTCTTAGTGAGAGCAGACTTCTCACTTTCTTTAGTGGATTCAGAAGTCTTTGCAGTTTGCATATAAGCACATAATTCATTTGATGAAATTTGCAAATTAAAACATGTACTCATGGTAGTAATTTTGCATGGCATACAGTCAATGTTATTACAAACTACCAATTCTCTTTGCATAATGGGGGTTCTGTGTAAGTTCCCTTTCAACTCTGTTGCATTAGATATGCTACTAGTTGATTTCTTACAAACATGAGTTAAATGATGTGAGGAGCCACAATTATTGCAAAGTTTCCTTGGTGCCTGCTTAACATATGCATAATTATTCTTTTTATCAATGCCTAGCTTCCCATTTCTGTTTTTGGACTTAGAGACAACTATCTTGACAATCTGTTCAGAAGATGCTGTCGAACTATCTTTGACAGCATCTTTTGTACTTGCTGTCTTGACAGTAGGTTTGAAAGTTACTGTCTTGGATGACTTCTTGACAGTATCTTTTGAACACTTGGTTGGACTATTTAATACTGTTTCTGTCATAGACATTTTGACAAAATCTTTTTCTTTCTTAGATTCACTGTCAATCCTCTCATCTTCATCACAGAGTTCTTGATTAATAATTAGGGAGTTTTCATTAACCTCAAACTCTGTACTTTTGAAAATTGGGTTACTCACATTTTTGAGGATGTGAGGTCTTACAGTATTATTATCATCATTTTTCTGTATAACAGCCTCTTTACCAGGTCTCCTGCTATAATCATAGCCTATGCCTATTTTCTTACTTTCAGTATGATTCTCATGATACTCTTGAACTAACTTAGAGGAATTTCTAAATGCTTTTAGCTTAAATTCATTCTCAGAAATTTCTTTTCTTAGATAATCCTCTATCTCTTTAGCACAGATTAAATCATTTTTTAGTCTTTCGTTTTCCTGAGCTAAAGAATCAATAGAACTGGTCTTAAGCAACAACACATCATTGTTAGATCTGAGTACTTCATTTTCTTTAGTTAATCTAGCAATTTCTTCATTTGTAGCAGATAAACTAGTATGAATATTAAACATTTCAGTACTCATTTCCTCAATGGTTTGCTTATAGTCATTTAAAGACATATCTAGTAATACTAGAGATGGTACCTGACTTGACGAGGTTGATGCTTCTTCATCCTCTCTAGCCATCAAGGCTAAATTCACAAATTCCTCTTCTTCTTCATTATCAGATTCATCCCAGCATTTTCCTTCAGCCACATAGGCCTTTCCTTGTCCTTTCTTAAATTGACTCCCAGTTCCTTTCTCCATTCTTTGTATTTGTTTTGGTCTTTTGCATTCAGTAGCAAAGTGACCAAGTTCATTGCAATTGTAGCATCTAAACTTTGACCTATCTACCATTCCTGTTTTGTATCCTCCCTTGGTGCCAGTAGCAGGTTTTGATGAGCTTCCTTGGTTATACTTTGGAAATTGACCTTGAGGCTTATATGGCTTGTTCCTCCTGAACCTTATATTTTTGAATTTTCTTGCCATAAAAGCCATGGTTGGATTATCCATTTTCTCCATTTCTTCTAGAGTGAAGAATTCTTCATCTTCAACATCTTCTAGTTGAAGGACAACCTTTTCTTCATCTTCAATCACTTCTTCAATTTTCACAGAGGAAAATTGAGGTTGTTGATCATTTTGAATTTGCTCACTTGCTTGAAAATATGATGGTCCTTGAGCAACTAGAGCACCAGCCATGTTTGCCATCAATCCTTTGGATCCACTTTGTATAGCTTTCTTTTGATAATATTCAAGTTCATAAGATTTTAGAACTCCATACAATGTTTCAAGAGAAACAGAATTTAAGTCTCTCCCTTCTCTTATGGCTGTTACTCTGTGCTCAAGATGTTCTGGAAGAGTTAGCAGAAACTTGATATTGACTTCCTTCTTTTCATAAAACTTTCCATGAATTTGAAGCTCAGCTATCAGTTTGCTAAATCTTTCAAACATGTGGGTTAGCTCTTCTCCATGCTTGCCCATAAACGCTTCATATTGTGACACCAGTATTTGTTTTTGATTCTCTCTGACCTCTTCACTTCCTTCACATAACAGTTCTATCTTTTTCCACATATCCCTGGCAGAGTTGCATGCTATTATATTTCCACTCATAGCTTTGTCCAGGGTAAGTGCATCTAGTAGAATGAGTTGCAGATGATCATCCAGTGCTACCTTTTCTTTTTCTGAGTCATTATACTCAGAAGGCTTCTTAGCAACCCAATGAGCTGGGATTACTACATCATTTACTGTAGCAGCTGGGATTTCCTTTTGAGGAATGAAGGGGCCATTTTCCAGAATACCTAGGAATAGTGGATTCTGAGCTTTGATAAATAACATAATCTTCTTTTTCCATATGTTGTAGTTTTCTTTATCAAAAGCTGGAATCTTGATATTACTTGACCTTTGAATACTTGCCATTTGGATCTCAGATATGTGTATTAATCTGAATGCTCTGATACCAGTTGTTGGTCCAGGAAAGTATTGCAGAAGGGGGGTTGAATGCAATACTAATAAATTTCAAAAACTATTTCAACAACTTAAATAGAATTTGTGATTTATTAGTAGAAGAAATGCAAACACAAGTAAAATCAAATACGAAGATTTCACAAAATAAATGTTTTATTTATTTTGCAAAGTTTTGCTACAACCTTGAAAACAAATTAATTTTCAAGCTACAAATACTCAAGAGATTACAGTCGTTGAGTTTTTCACTACTTTAATATATAAACAGAGAGCTCTATTTATAGTGTGATAATCTACTGTACTATAATCATCAATGATTGTTGAGTTGCTGTTATATTCCTTTTGCAGCTCATTCCATGATTTATTCCCATGTGATCAGCACAAAGTAACTTAAAGATGCTTTCCACATTTGAGCCACCCAGATCTAGCCGTATTCAATTTTATCTGTTCTAGACTTTACAGGTTGTTCCATGTGATCTCTCGAGCTTCAGTTATAGACTTTCCAAGCTTGCTGTAAAGGTTGAATATTACAACACGCCTGCTTCTTTTGAACATATACTCTGTCGTTTAATTTGACTTAGAAAATTCCTAAATCAAGCTGATTCTATATGACAGTATGTTTGCCACAAAGTTTGCTGTCAATGGATTACGCTTTGTTTTGACAGTATGAATTTCCCGCAGATATTACTGTCAAGAATTTTGCTTTGTTTGACAGTATGAATTCCCGCAGAGATTGCTGTCAAGAATTGTGCTTTGATTGACAGCATGTTTTTCCCGCAGAGATTGCTGTCAAGAATTCCAAACTTACTGTCGCAAACTGTATATCAAAGTTGCTGTCATTAGAATCTTCCGCCAATGTTGCTGTCAAGTTGAAACTTGCTGTCGACTCCGTGAAACTTGCTGTCGACCTCGGCAACATGATGTTTCCTTGTAACCTTACTGTCAGGGCTTGACAGTAACTTTTATTCCTTCTGTCGAACTCATGTATTTCTTGAGGCTTGAACATAATCGAACTTCTTTCAAGAATTACACTTATTACATGACAGTATTTTTTTAAATTACAAGAACACATTTCAGGCTATGACAGTATGTTCTACTTAGCAAAAACTAAGTATACCAATAAAACTAGTTAAGTTGTCTATTCCATCACCCATAAAACCCAACAAAATACAAGGCATGTTCCCCACTATTATCGAAGAAGAGTACCCTATGTTGAGCATCCTGATGAGGAATTCCATAACCGTAGGATGCTTGCTATTCAAAAGAAGGCGCCCCCTCATCCACATCGTTCATAAAGCACCTACAGTGAAATCCTAAGGGATGAAGAGAGGATAGCTAGGGAAACGAGGGAGGAAGATCTCATATTTTTCAGATTTCATCCCGAAGTACTTCTAGAGAGGATAAGGCGCGCCCTCTATCTAAGGGAAATCCCCAGACTCAAGAAAATCGTCAATCTCAGGGGAATCTGCGGCCTCAAGGGAATCCACGAGGTTATAAACAATTCCAGCCTCAAGTTGGAATTCCATATTCAAGTTGGAATTCCAAATTCAAGTTGGAATTCCAGACTCAAACACAGACTCAAGTTGGGATCCCAACATGATTCAAGAGAGTGTTACTCAGAGGAAATAGTTTTAAGGGAATCATGAATGCTATCCCGGGAGAGGTTCAGATCCAGAGGAGGATGTGCCCACTCTTAGGGCGCGCCCTTACGGACAGCGGGCAGAAGAAGCATTTGTTTCTAATGATTTTCAAGAAAAGAATTCTAGAAGAAAACTCTGATGATATTATTCAATCAGTAATAGAGATGAGCATGTCGAGGAAAATCTTGTCTTTGGAAGTTCCTCAGCCATGGTGGAAGCTACATGTAGATGGAGCTGTAAATAATGGAGGAGCTAGAGCTGGTGTTATTCTGGTTACCCCTGAAGGACATCAAATAATGAGTGCTATTCACTCTAAATTTGAAGCAAATAATAATGATGCAGAATACGAAGCTTTAATCAATGGATTGAAGATGCCTCTAGAAATGAAAGTTTTAAATCTGATCATATTGAGTGATTCCGAAATAGTGGTGAGGCAAATTGATGGATGATTCCAAAGTCGTGGTTCAAGGACAGAGCTATACATGAAGTGTGCACAAAGGTTGATGCATAAATTTTGAGAAGTACGATTGGAATGCATACCTCGGATGAAAATTGCAGTACAAATGTTTTAGCTAAGTTGGGATCTCAAAAGGATGCCATTTTGTTGGGAACGGTGCCCTTGCAGATTCAGGAAATTCCTAGTATTCCAGAGGTAGAAGTCATGGAAATTGCAGATGTTGTGCAGATCACTTGGGTGACTCCAATTCAAGAATACATCAAAAAGGGGACTCTCCTAGATGATAAGGTTAGAGCAAGAAGACTTTGATTTCAAGCAGCAAGGTAGGTGCATTATGATGGAATCCTATACAAGAGAGGTTTCAACTAGTCATTTCTCAAATGTATTGATGAATGCAATTACATTTTAAGAGAAGTATACGAAGGAATTTGTGGCAGTCACTCGGGGGGTGGTTCATTGGCTATGAAGATTTTGCGACAAGGATATTATTGGCTTACTTTGAAGAAGGATGCTTATGAATTTGTAAAAGCATGTGATAAATTTCAACTGTATGCCAACTATTCTTCAAATCCGGATACAACTTTAACTTCCATGATGAGTCTGTGACCGTTCGCTGTGGGGAATAGATCTCATTGGAGAATTACCTAAAGCTAAGGGAGGTGTCAAATATGTTGTAGTTACTGTGGATTACTTCACCAAGTGGGCGGAAGCTATGCCCTCAGCCACAATCACTGCTAAGAAGATCAAGGATTTTTTGTTCAATTCTATTGTGTGTAGGTTTGGAATTCCTTACAAATTTATACCGGATAATAGAAAGCAGTTTGATAGTAAAGAGTTGCAGAAATTGTGTGAAAATCTGGGAATCAAGAAAGATTTTGCTGTGGTATACCATCCTTAAAGTAATGGACAGACAGAAACTATCAACAAGATTTTAAAGCATACTCTGAAGACGAAGTTAGAAGAAAGCAAAGGGAATTGGCCTGAAGAACTTCCAATGGTTTTGTGGTCATACAACACTACTCCAAGATCAACTACAGAGGAATCTTCCTTTCTGTTATCTTATGGATTTGAAGCAATGGTTCCGGTAGAAATTGGAGCAGGTTCGTTTCGAAGAGACTTTTACGAAGAGGAAGCGTCTTCCTTAGTTCTAGTCGAGACTTGCTGTTTTTTCACTTTTTGTTCTCCTTAGATTGGGGGGGTAGTGCATGTACACCTTCCTTGGCTTTATCAAGACTTGAGTTATTTGAAGAATTCTATGATTTTCAAGAATTTCAGAAAGTTTTCAAGACTGGAATTTCAAGATTTCTTAAAGTGTAAAGGAAATCCATTAAAGACGCGTCCTGGTTGAGAAACCATAATACATAAATCACTACATAAATAATGTCAATTTGGATTTTAAAGGAGAGGATCTTCCTAATAAGAAAAGTTGAGGGTGTCTGGCTGTGATATAGAAGCGCAAGTGGCTACAAGAATATTTAATCGGTATGCGATTGCTAGGCACACCCTCATGTGATGTTTTGCTACAACGTTGATAAGCATATTTACTGAAGAAAGAAAAAGGGCGCCCCTTGTTGAAGGAAAAGAAGGTTGTGACCATCTACCATCTTGCAATGAAATTCCCAACACCCAATGGAGTAGTAACTATGCGAGGATCTCAGCATGATTCAAGAGATTACTATCACAAGGCGATCAAAGTGTTCAGAAAACGGGATGGAGAGCGCGCCCTTTGTGAAAGTAGTTCAGGAGTCGTCATGAGCATCATTCCGGGAGAAGTTAAAGTCTCCTATATTGTCCAAGAACCAGGAGAGGAGGCGCCTCCCTACAGGGCGCGCCCTGAGGAGCAGCAAGTGAATGGAATTTCAGCACTAGGTGATTTACAAGATGAGATCCTGGAAGAAATTGAAGAAGATTCAGAGGATATCATATCAATCAATCTTAGAGGTGAGCAGGTTGAAGGTAGACGAATGTTGCTTGAAGGCTTGGTGCACACCCTTGTTGAGGAAGACTTCCCTCTTAAAGAGGACGCGCCCTCCAAGGATGAAGCACCGATTGAAGATCCTCGAAGCTTTGATTTTGATCTTAATTGATCCGAGAACACCGCAGCCGGTTGAGAAGACTGGTCCTGCAGAGGACTCAATTTCAATTATGGTGGATGAAAAGGATACGATTAAGGTATTGAAAATCGGATCTCAGTTGAATTCTAAGTTGAGAGGAATGCTCACCAACTTTCTTTTGGATAACCTGGATGTTTTTGCTTGGAGTCATGCTGCTATGGTGGGAATTGATCCAAAAGTTTTGTGCCATCATCTGAATATAGATCCCACCAAGAAAGGTATTCGCCAGAAACGTCGACCAGTAAGTGGAGAGAGAGCTCTAGCGTTGAAGGAAGAGGTGGGCAGAGTATTAAACTTTGGCTTGATTAAAGAGTCTCACTACCAAAATGGTTAGCTAACTCGGTTTTCGTTAAATGGGAAATGGAGGACTTGTGTAGATTTCAAGGATTTGAACAAAGGCTTGCCCAAATGATAGTTTTCCTCTTCCTCGGATTGGTCAGTTGGAAGATGCAACAGCATGATAGAGGATTATACCGCTACATTGGAATGCCCTTTGGCTTGATTAATGCAGAAGGAACTTGAAAAGACCATGGTAGTGTATGTGGATAACAGCTGGAGGGGTCCGTACGCCTTAATATCATAAGGCTCGTCCTCTGTAAATATATGTAAATATTTAGCTTTAGTACGAGCCCTGTGAGAGGTTTATACTTGTGCATAATATCTCTTGTTTCTTACGTCGAGTTAGCTCATGTAAGCTTAGAGATGTGGTGCATTTGTGTTATTTCTCTACGACAAAATTGAAACTAGAGTTGTCAGGGAGATAAGATTGAAGAATTGAAGGACGCGCCCTCCGCATAGAATCTTGAAGATGAGGAACGAGGACGCGCCCTGAAGAGGAAAAGTTACAAAAATTTTGGTGTTGTTTAAGATTGAAATTCCATGCTTCATCTTTGATTTTACATGGAATTGGGGGGTAGTTGTTATGCCCAAAATTCGGTTCGGGTATTCTAAAATGGATCCGGGTCAGATACGGGTTCAATTTGGGAATTTTCATGATAAATTAGGGTTTTGGCACAGATTGAAGAAACTAGGCCGCGCCCTCACTTTCCTTATAGGGAGGGCGCGCCCTAATTGATACTTCCATATCAGAGATTTCTACTCAAGCTGGAATTCTACTCATAGATGGAACTCTACTCAAGTTTTTATAGTTTTTAATGAAGGATTCTACTTAAGCTTGGATTCCACTCAAGCTTGGATTCCACTCAGGCTTGGATTCCAGGAAATATTGAAGAATTCCCTCCTGTCGTATCTCAGGAGGGGGATGTCCGTCGCAGAAGGCCTCCAGGGGTTTGCTTGGATATAAGGACCCTTCTTAGACACTAAGGGCGCGCCCTAAGGTGGAAAGATGGGGACTTTCTGGTGTGTGCTTTGGGAGCTCTGTTCCTGTAGCCAATGGGCGCGCTCTCATTGGGGAACTTTGGAGTAATCCTGCACTTTGCACCCAAAAGCTCTGGATCACCTGTCCTGCTATCTGGTGGGTGCTTCTCATTCAAGGGACAGGGATGCGTTCTGCACTTGGGGTAAACCACGGCTATACCTGCATCCTTGAAATCAAGAAATAGCTGGTAGCGGATAGGACTAGTCCTCGACGGGGGAAGTTTCCTTATCCGTGAAGTCTTGAGATCCTGGATGAGCCTTGGGCCTTTGTGGTTAGGCCTCATAGTAGAACATTCCGGAAGCTAGTTCGTCAATCCAAGCCCATTTGGGTTTCTTGCTCTCCAAGAACTACGTGGGCTTGATCCTCTATAAATACAGAGGTACGTAGGCAAATTGGGGGGGATGGAAGCGAAGAGCTACGAGCCACCACCAAAAACCCTCTCAATCTCAGCCCCCAATTCATCACAGCCATCACACTCCGGTGACTTATCCAGCGAAGAACCACCGTCATAGATCTTGATTCCGGCGACAGACCTCAAACTTTGTTGTTACCAAATTCCTCCGTCAACACTACACTTCACTCTCTTAACAAGCTTTAGAACCACCAAATTGAAAAGTAATTAAAAATCCTAGTAACAAAATTCCAAAGATCTTCGATTATAAGAATTGTTAATTTTCCAAGAGCAGTAGTTCAGATACTTTAGGTAACAGGAATTCACTCTTGTTCTCTTTTCTAATCTCTTGCCTTATATGTGTCTATTATGGGTATGGGCAATATGGTCTTAATGTATATATAATATATATATATATAACTTTATGTATATGAGTTAAATTTAACCATGAAACATAATAGTAATAATTATTGAATAAAAAAAGATATATTCTTAATTGAGTACTTCCTCTATTTTTTTCAGTTCTTTACGTTTGCTTTTTGCACGGAAACCAAGATAGTGGATGTAATATTGTTAAAATAAATGAAGTAGTGGGTGTAATAGTAATTTTATTGTTAAAATAAGTGAAGTAGTGGGTGTAATAGTGTAAAGGGTTGAAAAGGTGGAGTGAAGTAGTGGATGTAATAATGTATTTTATTGTTAAAAATTAATCTATACTAATATATAATAAGCAAACTAGGGGATAATTGGTAGTTTGGTTGTTTGGTTCAACCAACCATTAAAAGAATATTGACCGTTAGATATATTTAGTAAATAGATGATAACCGTTAGATCTAATAATAAGGAATATTCTATAATTAAATCTTTCTTATAAAGATACTAGGTTCGAATCCCGTCATCAACAAATTTACATTAAAATTTTATATTATTAGTTTTAAATAAAAATGTCATTTAGTACATAACTATTATTATTTCTAATAATTTTATTAATTAATACTATCTATACTAATATATAATAAGCAAACTAGGGGATAATTGGTAGTTTGGTTGTTTGGTTCAACCAACCATTAAAAGAATATTGACCGTTAGATATATTTAGTAAATAGATGATAACCGTTAAATCTAATAATAAGGAATATTCTATAATTAAATCTTTCTTTACAAGGTTCGAATCCCGTCAACAACAAATTTACATTAAGATTTTATATTATGAGTTTTAAATAATACATGTCATTTAGTACATAATTATTATTATTTCTAATAATTTTATTAATTAATATTCTATCTATACTAATATATAATAAGCAAACTAGGGGATAATTGGTAGTTTGGTTGTTTGGTTCAACCAACCATTAAAAGAATATTGACCGTTAGATATATTTAGTAAATAGATGATAACCGTTAGATCTAATAATAAGGAATATTCTATAATTAAATCTTTCTTATAAAGATACTAGGTTCGAATCCCGTCAGCAACAAATTTACATTAAAATTTTATATTATTAGTTTTAAATAATACATGTCATTTAGTACATAACTATTATTATTTCTAATAATTTTATTAATTAATATTACAAAGTTAAATTATATCCATAATAAATTATACTCTATTTTGTTTAATCATATAATTTTAAAAATATTTAAAAGTAACTCGTGCTTTGCACGGGCTATAAGCTAGTATTTTTAGTAATGTAAAGAAATGGAATGGACGACCCAAAATAGAAAGTGCAAAGAAATGAAATGGACGGAGGGAGTACTTAATTTAGAATATATTAGACAAATTCCCAAAAAAAAAAAAAATCATAAACAGGCTTCACCCCAAAAAATGATAAAATTTATAACAGCATTGACAAGGAATTTTATAAAGTGAACTTCATGTTTAATAAAACCTTACGCTAATCGAGGGAAAAGATAGAATTACATGTCTTTATAATTTCAAAATCATTAAAATTTAGACTGAAATTATTAGTTTTTTTTTTTTTTTTGGAACGCGACTGAAATTATTAGTTAAACGGTTTTATAGATAAGAGGATAACAAACTGTTAAAGAAAAGGAAAAAGAAATAGGAAACTTCTTAGCACCGCACAGGTTTGTCTGTTGTGCGATTTTAATTATTTGATATGGGTCACAATTTTTAAGTTTTTATAACGAGGCCGCATGTATCTTGATGATCAAAAGGATGAAACCATTGTATTAGATCGGGTCCAAACTAAGGGGTGTTTGTCAAATCTGTCAATCAACTTATAAATTACTTATTTTGGGAAAAATTTCGTATTTACATACAATTTTTTAGAGAAAAATGTGTATTGGTAGTTTAATATTCGTTATCTTGCAAAAATAAGTTACTTATTTCAGAAAAAAGTACATATTTTCTAATTTTTTTCTAGAATAAGTAACTTATTTCTGAAAAATAAGATTTCTCAAACGGGCCCTAAAATACAAGTAGGGCAGTAGTTGAGATCGAAAAAATAATCATCATTTTAGAGAAGTTATTCCATAAAAAAATTTAATATTTTTGATTTAAAAATTGATTAAAATTTATTTTATACAGAATAATATATATAATATATGATTTCTTTGAATTCGACAATATATATTTAAAATATGTATATTAACACTTTTTTGTCAAAATATTATTTATAAATTCAATAACATTGTTTATTTTACTGAAAATTTTCGTGATATGAAAAAAATAGTGATCAATTATAGATAATAAAGATGATAATAAATGGTTTAAAAGTTCATAAACAAGAAAATATCTGCCAAAATAATACCGTGAAATATTTTTCATACTCACAAAATGTATAAAAATATATAATATATTAAAAATATCACGTTACATAAAAATTGGGACCGATATTTAATATTACGATTTTCTTACAAAATATTAAATATTAAAATAAAAAATTATTAAATTTTAATACTAAACCAAAACTTTTTCTTAATTCAAAAAAAAACTTTTTCCTAATTCAAAAAGGTTATTATTTTAGAAAGAATTAATTTAAAGGAATTCTACTCTAATCATATATCAAGAGCTTGCAATGCCTCCGGTAATTTGCATGATGTATGCATGCCAATTATTTCTATCTTACTCCATATTCTATTCTTTTTTTCAAGAGTAATACTTTGGTCGGCAACAATTCAACTAATAAGCATCATCGCGAATGTGAAAGAATACAATTTTATAAAAATAATATATTTTTTACTTATTGGTTGATAATATGACATTAGTTCCAGCCATTGTTACACAAACTGGGTATATCGGTAAGAGTCTGTAAGAGGATCTTGCAAGGATTAATCGTTAAATCGAGGATTAATCGGAATAAAAATCGAAAGTATTTTAATATTATTTAGTATATTATTATGATTCTATTAGTTATTTATTAAGTAATACGTATTAATCATACTCCGTATCTTAAAACATATAATAATTCATATTTGATTAATATATTATTTTAATTTTATTAATTTATTATAAATACTCCTATCAAAAAGTAGTAATAAAGATTGATCGAAAATTTTATAAATCGAATCAATCGAACACCTTGTAAAGGATTAATGGAGGATTTTTTTTTTTTTTTTGGCCACGGAAGTAAAGATTTTATTACTGAATCAAATCTTTACAAAGAACTGAATAAAAATCGGAGTGGAGATCTCCCACTCTCCAAATACGATCAGTAGGGCTGAAAACGAATCCGAGTAATCCGGGTTCGAATTCGGATTCGATTCGTTAAAAACGAATATCATTCATATTTGTACAATAAACGAGCGAATTCGAATCTTGTTTTATAATTCGAACGAATATCGAATCGAATCTCACCACTTCGGTATTCGTTCATTTTCATACAGAATATCTCGAATAATTTTAGAGTACTCGATAATGTACGTATTCGATTAAAATTCGTAAGTTATGTATGTGTTATATATTGCATATGAAATATATATATATATTAAAGTAATGTTCTACAAATTAACATATTTTGGTATTTTGTAAATAATTATTCCGATATGCTTAATTTTTTTAAATTTTTTTGAACGAATTCGAATTCGAATATCGAAAAACAAGTAGTTCGGTACTCAATCGAGTCGAACCGAATCAAATATGAACATTTATATTCGAATTCGAGTCGAATCTGAGCAAAATATAAACATGTTAATTCGAATTCGGACCGGATCCGAACGAATAATTATAAATTCGAGCCGAATCTGATCATACTAGTGTTCGCACATATTCGACTTGTTTTCATCCCTAACGATCAGCTATTGAACAGTTGTATATCGCTAAATAGTGAACTACCCTATTCGCAGACCGTTTAACGAACCTTAACATTATGTTTTGATTTTTCAAACCAAATAGTAAGTCCTTACACTCTGCAACTACTCTCCCCAGGTATGATAGACTAGAATAAGCACTGCGAATGAGTTGTACGACTTGCAGGCAATCTGTTTCGACTTTAGAACAATGGTTCCGGCCTAGTTAAGCAAGGGATAATCAGGTTATTGTTTAAACATAATGGAGGGTGTTTGGCATTGAATTTAACTATTTAAGGAAACCTTTTCGTTGTTGCCCATCCGTACCCAGTAAATCTAATATAGAGGGTGTTTGACACTGCTTAAAATAAGTTACTTTTGACTTAATAGAGGTGTTTTTAACTTAAAGGAGAAAGTAAAGTTGTTCACTTTAAGTTGAATGAATGTGTTTGGGTAATTTTACTTAAAGTTAAATGGGGATTTAATAATTTTGACTTAAAGTGATATTTGACTTAAAAAAATTTAAATTCATAATATTTACACTTTACAAGAATTGTGAAAAAATAAAAAGAAAAAAAAAACTCAATAAGTTATAAGTCAAAAGTACCTAAATGGAACTTTTGACTTTAAGCAGTTTTTTAACTTAAAACCGGCTTAAACCACACTACACAAATTGGCCAAAAATGACTTAAAACCATTTTTAGCTTTAAGCCGTGTTTCCCAAACAGGCTGATAAAAATATTACTCTCCCGTCTTATAAAACTCGGCACTTTATAAAATTTAAATATCAAATGATATCAACAAGTTTTACTTTTACACAAAATAAACTTAATCATTTTCTCAATCGAATACATCAATAAAAAAGTTTATACACATATTTCATTATATCGTATAAACTGTTTTTAGGAAATTCTCTAAAATATTATTATTACTTTTTTTCTAAATAATAGAAATTAATAACGAATGACATGCTTGATGCGTATCTATTCAAAACAAACTTTCCTTTAAACGCAAACAATCCCTCCCACTACTTTACTTCTCACCCAACCAAATTTCCCTTGTTTTCACTCCTCCCTTTCTTTATTTCCGTGCATTCCACTTTTTTCTTTTATTACACACTCCACGTATACATGTCACTCAGAGATCATGGGAAGAAACTTCCGGTTAACCGGAAATCTAAACTACGACAACCATCTTCATCATCTTCTTACCGTTCGAACACTACTCTTAGGCCTCGTAGAATATCAAAATCGTCGCATGTTCTTAAGAGGTGCAACTCTGATCCTTTACTAGAAAAAAGTTTATATAATCATAATTCTCGGTACGAGGATCATCGGAGTTTAGCGTCGACATCGGAGTTGGTGATTTTCCGGCGTCAGACATGTGCGGATATATTTAGTCCGTTGGACAACTTGTTGCTTCAATCTCCTCCAAAATTTGAGGTAACGTTTTTCTATATTTTTGACTTGGTTTGTTTATGTTTTTTTGGTAAATTGTTAATTTTGACAGTTTTATGTCTGGTTGTGCTATGTTATGCTTTTTGATTCTGATAATTTTGGTAGGATATAAATAGGATTAAATGGGTTTTATTCTACATATATAAACAATCTGTCACATTATAAAAATAATAATGGGAAAATATGTGCAATAAAAGTAAAAGGCCAGAATAAATTTTACATTAAGTACACTGCACAGGATATCGGGAGAGTTTACTCAAAAAAGAATTAGGATACAGGGAGAGTTGGATAAATGTAGAATTATCCAAGAGCCATCATTTACTGGTAATGAATCTCGCGATTTTAAATTGAATCTCAAGATGAACACTTGATTTCTTAAGCAAGTAGCTAGTTAATTAAGTACCAAACTAATATGAGCGTCATGAGATAGCTTAAGTGGTAAGACCTTATCTCTTGTCGTTCCAGAATTCTGGGTTCGATTCTCGCTCACCTCCGGGATTTGTTAGAACAGATACTCATTTGTAAGGCATATAAACCTAAATAATCAAAAAAAAAAAAAGGTACCAAACTAATATAATTTGACCAGAATCTGGTAGCTCAGTAGTTTGCATGAGAATTTTTCTGCATAATGTTGTGGCCCTGCCTGGGTTTGCATCTCGGAAACTCCTGCGTACTGTCCCCGGCCTGGCTTTCAAAATAATCAAATGTCTATAGAAGTCATGAATTTTTATATATTAAAATGGCCCTCGTGAAAATTTCTGGTTCCACTAAAGGTAATCAGGATCTCAAATTTATTCCTCTATAAGTTACTTTTGCAATTTGCTTAAGTTTGAAATTTGGTATTGCTAAACCAACACCCAGACCAGATCATAGTTTCATATGAACATGTTATTAAATGAATGCACATTGTTGGTAAGCACTGCTATGCGCATGAAGCTGTCGTGCCTATATGGCTATATTAAAATTTGGATTGAAACAGGGGTACAACAAGGATGCCAAAGTTGTGGTTAATGTTACAGTTGAGGGAAGTCCTGGACCGGTCCGGGCTATGCTGAAACTGGGATCAACTGTGGAAGAGACGATAAGGCTTGTGGTGAACAAGTATGGTGAAGAAGGCCGGAGTCCTTATCTTGATAAAGATGCTGCGTCAAGCTTTGAGTTGCATTCTTCACATTTCAGCCTTCAAAGTAAGCATCATTATATCTCAAAATTATTAAAAATCCCCTGCTTTCAGTTTTCAAAATTCTTTACAACAGAGAGTACATTGGCCGAAATTTAAAATGCACACATATATTGAGAGCATGAACTCCACAAAAATTTAAGTTTTTAACCATCCATAACATGTTCTGATGATTTGTAACCTGCTAGCTAGTTTATTTTTTTGCTTAACTATTTTCTGGTAGTTTAAAGATCTTTGTTAAGCATTTAGCTATAGACTATTGATCTGAGTTGTGTCTAGTGTACTTAAATTTTGTCCAGAAAAGAAAAAATCAACCACTTCTGTTATACTGTAGGTTTAAATAAGTCGGATATGATTGGGGAAGCAGGTAGCAGGAGCTTCTATCTTCGAAAGAGCAATAGTAGTAGGACAGGAGAATCTGCATCTTCCTCGTTTATCCAGGACATTGTTTGTGTTAACAACAGTCCTCGTCCACCTCACTTCCTTTTTCTCCCAGCCTTCATCTCTCGAAGAATCGATAAATTCATAAGAAGAACCAAAAAGCTTTGGAAAATCATGGGGTGCATGCCAAGCGGCGGATAATCAAACATCCTGAAATTTCAGACAACAACAGTAAGCAGGTGGATTTATATGTACAGAACTGTAACAAATTACATAGGGAACAACATGAGAAAGAGCCAAATTATATTATCAATATTTGCTACTCTTTCAATTATCATGTACATGCAGAGACCTTTGTCTTCTGCTTTGATCAAAAACATTATTAGTAGATTGTGTGTAATTAAGCAAGTGTAATTAATTAGTATGTCTACTTCTTATTAGTTACAATTATTTCCTTGTAACTGCAGACGATAGATAAAAACATCTAACATGTAAATACTGCTGAGCTAAAAATAATCTTGTTTTCTTTTAAAATTTCTGGTCCTCACGTCTATAAAATTTAGTGCTACAAAAAGTACAGAATTCCATTTAAAAGAAAAGGATAGAATTCCATATAATCTCCCCTCCTCCTAGACTTTAGAAATCTATTATCTCGGGTAAATGGTCAAAATCATCACTGTACTATTCGAAAACTTTCATTTTGGTCACCAGCCCAAAAAACCTTTCAGACGAATTATTGAACTTAATATAACTTTCAATTGGGTCATTATACATTAAAAATATTTCACTGCCGTTAACTTTTCGTTGACTTAACGGAAGTCTGTTAATTTTTACAACTCAGCTACCAACTAGTTACACCTCAGCGCCATATCATCATCCATGTCATTATCTAAAATCTAATATATTATTTATTTAACAAAAACTATATAATAAATTTTATTTAACAAAAACTATATTCCCCTCTCTGTTCACTTCCTCTTTCTTCCACCTAGCCTCCATCACCGTTCACCCATTACCACCGCCGGCTGCAAAACCTTTTCTCCGACACCCTCCTCCCTCAACCACCTCGCGACTTCTCCAACAACTAACTCCAACATCCCCCCAACCCCTCCGACTTCGAAACCACCAGCCCACGCCACCTCCACCTCATCCCCATCATCCCCCCTCTCTTTCTCTCCACCAAATCACCACTTCCTTCAATTCACCATCCCCTCGTACTACAGCCCCTCCGCCTTCTTCAACAGCCAACGCGCCTCTAACACCACCTCGCCACCCATCTCCTTCAACCCGTCCCCTTCCCACCTCGTACTCCGACCACAGCCTTCCAACTCTCCTTCTTCTCTAACGCTCATCCACCGTGTTCCCCCTCTACCTCCAGCCTCTGTTCACCTTCTCAACACCACCTGCAAACTGCTGTAACAACACCCATTTCACTCGCTCCCAGCCGCCCATCTCCTCTACCCCGTTCCCAGCTGCACTTCCGACACCCAATAGTTCGTTCACATCCTCTCCATCGACCCACCTCTCTATTCCTCCACCCTTCACTCTTCTTCAATTCCGTTCGCCCAATTCAACTACCACATCCCCTTCGCACCTCAACCCATCTCGCACCTCCCCATTTTCTCTTCACCAACAACAACAGTAAGCAGGTTGATTTATATGTACAGAACTGTAACAAATTACATAGGGAACAACATGAGAAAGAGCCAAATTATATTATCACACTACGCCATAAATGGGCTATCGTTACATCTTTTTCATGGATGTTGCTAGAATATGTTACCTTTGCATGTTACTTTGGATCTAATATGACATTTTGTTTTTTGTGTTACCTTATCCACAAAAATGATGTTACCTTAGCTTTAAAGTGTTGGATGTTATCAACATACATGATATGTCACCTTAGATCATTAATAAACTCAATTTTGAATTTTTTAAACAAAAATTTATTTAATTATTTAAAAATCACATTTACCTTTATAATATTTCATTTTTATTTTCCAAAAAAATGATTTATAATTTTTAAATATTAAGAGTGTTTATTTATTAATTTTTTCAATTTCCATTTATTATTAAATTTTAAATGTACAATTTTTTTAAAATAAAAATTCATAAATATTTTGGAATAATCTATACTATAATATATTAAGCAAAATAAGGTATATTTGGTTAGTAGGTTGTTGAATAACGCTTTCAAAAAAAAATGTTAACGCCTTTCTAAGAATAACAAGTTAAAACAATTATATTAAAAAAATTAAATTATTTATTATAAACAACAAAATTTACCAATAAGGTACAAAACTATATTTTTAAAAAACTAAAAAAATGTTTTAAAAATTATATTTACCATGAAAGCAATTCGTTTTAATGAAAATTAAGAGTTTATTAATTTAATGAGTTACTATTTATAAAAATTAAGATATTTTTTATTATCATTTTTTCATATTCTCTTTATTTTATTAAACTTAGAATGTAATTTAAAAAAAATTACAGAAATTCTTTAAAAAACAGATTATAAATGGCACAACTCCCGGTGAAAATTAAGGCGGCCAAAATGCGCGCTTGTGTGAAATCTCAATGCCTTGAACAAAATTAGAGCGGCCAAAATTTCACTCTCATTTTCCTTTCTCGCTGCCTCTCTCTCTCATTCTCCATTCTCTCGCAAAACTCTCTCTCACACTTATTCTTCTTTCTTTTTCTTCAATTAGTATGAGTTCAAATTATGGCTTTTCCAATGAATATGGGTTCGGTTTGAGGATTTGGTTTCTTTAAATTGGTGTTTCTTTAAATTAGGGCTTTTTCAAATTAGGGTTCTTCATTTTGAGTTTAATTGATTTGATTTCTTCACTTAATGAGGGCTTCAACTGATTAGGATTTCATTTAAATTTCAGGGCTTCAGATTCGGGGCTTTGGATTTGGGAGCTCTTACAACTCTCAAGTACTGTAAGAACCCACCGAATCTTTTCGGAAAGCTTTTTGGAACTAATTGATGAGAAAATGATGGAGGAGTGGAAGTCTGCGGTTGATTCGTGTATTTGCGTACACTTTCTGGTCAGGTTTGTTATTAAAGTAATACGATTCTTATCTGAATGTGTGTTTGTGATTGTTTTTGGATCTCTGCTATCGCCCAATAACTTGTCTTAATTTTATCTAATTATAAGTGTTCGTAATTAGTACTTATTAAATCTTCTTTATGAGCAACTGAGCATATTGTTTTTCGAAAGCTAGTTTTTTTTTTTTGTTTAATGTAGTTTTCTAATGTAATGCAGTTGGTTTAATTTATGATGTTTCAGAATTGGTTTAATTAACTAGTTAGTAAATGATGTTGTCAGGATATTTAATTTAGGATACATAATATGTATGTGCAATTTTTTTCAATTTTGTGGAAAAGACATTGCATTAGCTAATGGAAATGTTGCTAAATAAAAGTTAATGTAACAAAAAATGTTGCACGGTCAGACAATGTTGCCAACAAAAGTGGTTCAAACAATGGGGCTCACAGTGGGGACCACATTGGGGCCAGGGTGGGTCCTAATGTGGGCCCCACCGTGGGCGCCAATTTTTTTAAAAAAAACTGAATCTCTAAGGTAACATATATATTAAGTTATCGTAGACCTCACTTTTGTTGCCATAGCAAGCTGAGGTAACATAAAACTGCATGTTACGTTAGGGATCAAAGATGTTACTTTAGACCCCTAAGGCAACATGCTGAGAGCTATCACCAGAAAGATGTTACCTTAGCTAGTTATGGGGCCTAAGGTAACATATAATGTACCTGCTGTAACATTTTTTTGGTGTTACCGTAGGCTGTTTATGGTGTAGTGTCAATATTTGCTACTCTTTCAATTATCATGTACATGTAGAGACCTTTTTCTTCTGCTTTGATCATAAACATTATTAGTAGATTGTGTGTAATTAAGCAAGTGTAATTAATTAGTATGTCTACTTCTTATTAGTTACAATTATTTCCTTGTAACTGCAGACGATAGATAAAAACATCTAACATGTAAATACTGCTGAGCTAAAAATAATCTTGTTTTCTTTTAAAATTTCTGGTCCTCACGTCTATAAAATTTAGTGCTACAAAAAGTACAGAATTCCATTCAAAAGAAAATGATAGAATTCCATATAATCTCCCCTCCTCCTAGACTTCAAAAATCTATTAGCCAGTGATGGTCGTAGAGATTCTAGTGACAATCTGTAACGATCATGAGAAGATTTGAGAGTGTTTACGTATGTATGTTAATTTGGCATTAATTTCTCGGGTAAATGGTCAAAATCGTCACTGTACTATCCGAAAACTTTCATTTGGGTCACCAGCCCAAAAAACCTTTCAGACGAATTATTGAACTTAATATAACTTTCAATTGGGTCATTATACATTAAAAATATTTCACTGCCGTTAACTTTTCGTTGACTTAATGGAAGTCTGTTAACTTTTTACAACTCAGCTACCAACTAGTTACACCTCAGCGCCATATCATCATCCATGTCATTATCTAAAATCTAATATATTATTTATTTAACAAAAACTATATAATAAATTTTATTTAACAAAAACTATATTCCCCTCCCAGTTCACTTCCTCTTTCTTCCACCTAGCCTCCATCACCGTTCACCCATTACCACCGCCGCCTGCAAAACCTTTTCTCCGACACCCTCCTCCCTTAACCACCTCGCGACTTCTCCAACAACTAACTCCAACATCCCCCCAACCCCTCCGACTTCGAAACCACCAGCCCACGCCACCTCCACCTCATCCCCATCATCCCCCCTCTCTTTCTCTCCACCAAATCACCACTTCCTTCAATTCACCATCCCCTCGTACTACAGCCCCTTCGCCTTCTTCAACAGCCAACGCGCCTCTAACACCACCTCGCCACCCATCTCCTTCAACCCGTCCCCTTCCCACCTCGTACTCCGACCACAGCCTTCCAACTCTCCTTCTTCTTTAACGCTCATCCACCGTGTTCCCCCTCTACCTCCAGCCTCTGTTCACCTTCTCAACACCACCTGCAAACTGCTGTAACAACACCCATTTCACTCGCTCCCAGCCGCCCATCTCCTCTACCCCGTTCCCAGCTGCACTTCCGATACCCAATAGTTCGTTCACATCCTCTCCATCGACCCACCTCTCTATTCCTCCACCCTTTACTCTTCTTCAATTCCGTTCGCCCAATTCAACTACCACATCCCCTTCGCACCTCAACCCATCTCGCACCTCCCCATTTTCTCTTCACCAACAACAACTGTAAGCAGGTTGATTTATATGTACAGAACTGTAACAAATTACATAGGGAACAACATGAGAAAGAGCCAAATTATATTATCAATATTTGCTACTCTTTCAATTATCATGTACATGTAGAGACCTTTGTCTTCTGCTTTGATCATAAACATTATTAGTAGATTGTGTGTAATTAAGAAAGTGTAATTAATTAGTATGTCTACTTCTTATTAGTTACAATTATTTCCTTGTAACTGCAGACGATAGATAAAAACATCTAACATGTAAATACTGCTGAGCTAAAAATAATCTTGTTTTCTTTTAAAATTTCTGGTCCTCACGTCTATAAAATTTAGTGCTACAAAAAGTACAGAATTCCATTCAAAAGAAAATGATAGAATTCCATATAATCTCCCCTCCTCCTAGACTTCAAAAATCTATTAGCCAGTGATGGTCGTAGAGATTCTAGTGACAATCTGTAACGATCATGAGAAGATTTGAGAGTGTTTACGTATGTATGTTAATTTGGCATTAATTTCTCGGGTAAATGGTCAAAATCGTCACTGTACTATCCGAAAACTTTCATTTTGGTCACCAGCCCAAAAAACCTTTCAGACGAATTATTGAACTTAATATAACTTTCAATTGGGTCATTATACATTAAAAATATTTCACTGCCGTTAACTTTTCGTTGACTTAATGGAAGTCTGTTAACTTTTTACAACTCAGCTACCAACTAGTTACACCTCAGCGCCATATCATCATCCATGTCATTATCTAAAATCTAATATATTATTTATTTAACAAAAACTATATAATAAATTTTATTTAACAAAAACTATATTCCCCTCCCTGTTCACTTCCTCTTTCTTCCACCTAGCCTCCATCACCGTTCACCCATTACCACCGCCGCCTGCAAAACCTTTTCTCCGACACCCTCCTCCCTTAACCACCTCGCGACTTCTCCAACAACTAACTCCAACATCCCCCCAACCCCTCCGACTTCGAAACCACCAGCCCACGCCACCTCCACCTCATCCCCATCATCCCCCTCTCTTTCTCTCCACAAAATCACCACTTCCTTCAATTCACCACCCCTCGTACTACAGCCCCTCCGCCTTCTTCAACCGCCACCGCGCCTCTAACACCACCTCGCCACCCATCTCCTTCAACCCGTCCCCTTCCCACCTCGTACTCCGACCACAGCCTTTCAACTCTCCTTCTTCTCTAACGCTCATCCACCGTGTTCCCCCTCCACCTCCAGCCTCTGTTCACCTTCTCAACACCACCTGCAAACTGCTGTAACAACACCCATTTCGCTCGCTCCCAGCCGCCCATCTCCTCTACCCCGTTCCCAGCTGCACTTCCGACACCCAATAGTTCGTTCACATTCTCTCCATCGATCCACCTCTCTATTCCTCCACCCTTCACTCTTCTTCAATTCCGTTCGCCCAATTCAACTACCACATCCCCTTTGCACCTCAACCCATCTCGCACCTCCCCATTTTCTCCTCGCCAACAACAGTAAGCAGGTTGATTTATATGAACAGAACTGTAACAAATTACATAGGGAACAACATGAGAAAGAGCCAAATTATATTATCAATATTTGCTACTCTTTCAATTATCATGTACATGTAGAGACCTTTGTCTTCTGCTTTGATCATAAACATTATTAGTAGATTGTGTGTAATTAAGCAAGTGTAATTAATTAGTATGTCTACTTCTTATTAGTTACAATTATTTCCTTGTAACTGCAGACGATAGATAAAAACATCTAACATGTAAATACTGCTGAGCTAAAAATAATCTTGTTTTCTTTTAAAATTTCTGGTCCTCACGTCTATAAAATTTAGTGCTACAAAAAGTACAGAATTCCATTCAAAAGAAAATGATAGAATTCCATATAATCTCCCCTCCTCCTAGACTTCCGAAATCTATTAGCCAGTGATGGTCGTAGAGATTCTAGTGACAATCTGTAACGATCATGAGAAGATTTGAGAGTGTTTACGTATGTATGTTAATTTGGCATTAATTTCTCGGGTAAATGGTCAAAATCGTCACTGTACTATCCGAAAACTTTCATTTGGGTCACCAGCCCAAAAAACCTTTCAGACGAATTATTGAACTTAATATAACTTTCAATTGGGTCATTATACATTAAAAATATTTCACTGCCGTTAACTTTTCGTTGACTTAACTGAAGTCTGTTAACTTTTTACAACTCAGCTACCAACTAGTTACACCTCAGTGCCATATCATCATCCATGTCATTATCTAAAATCTAATATATTATTTATTTAACAAAAACTATATAATAAATTTTATTTAACAAAAACTATATTCCCCTCCCTGTTCACTTCCTCTTTCTTCCACCTAGCCTCCATCACCGTTCACCCATTACCACCGCCGCCTGCAAAACCTTTTCTCCGACACCCTCCTCCCTCAACCACCTCGCGACTTCTCCAACAACTAACTCCAACATCCCCCCAACCCCTCCGACTTCGAAACCACCAGCCCACGCCACCTCCACCTCATCCCCCCTCTCTTTCTCTCCACCAAATCACCACTTCCTTCAATTCACCATCCCCTCGTACTACAGCCCCTCCGCCTTCTTCAACAGCCACCGCGCCTCTAACACCACCTCGCCACCCATCTCCTTCAACCCGTCCCCTTCCCACCTCGTACTCCGACCACAGCCTTCCAACTCTCCTTCTTCTCTAACGCTCATCCACCGTGTTCCCCCTCCACCTCCAGCCTCTGTTCACCTTCTCAACACCACCTGCAAACTGCTGTAACAACACCCATTTCGCTCGCTCCCAGCCGCCCATCTCCTCTACCCCGTTCCCAGCTGCACTTCCGACACCCAATAGTTCGTTCACATCCTCTCCATCGATCCACCTCTCTATTCCTCCACCCTTCACTCTTCTTCAATTACGTTAGCCCAATTCAACTACCACATCCCCTTTGCACCTCAACCCATCTCGCACCTCCCCATTTTCTCCTCGCCAACAACAACAGTAAGCAGGTTGATTTATATGTACAGAACTGTAACAAATTACATAGGGAACAACATGAGAAAGAGCCAAATTATATTATCAATATTTGCTACTCTTTTAATTATAATGTACATGTAGAGACCTTTGTCTTCTGCTTTGATCATAAACATTATTAGTAGATTGTGTGTAATTAAGCAAGTGTAATTAATTAGTATGTCTACTTCTTATTAGTTACAATTATTTCCTTGTAACTGCAGACGATAGATAAAAACATCTAACATGTAAATACTGCTAAGCTAAAAATAATCTTGTTTTCTTTTAAAATTTCTGGTCCTCACGTCTATAAAATTTAGTGCTACAAAAAGTACAGAATTCCATTCAAAAGAAAATGATAGAATTCCATATAATCTCCCCTCCTCCTAGACTTCCGAAATCTATTAGCCAGTGATGGTCGTAGAGATTCTAGTGACAATCTGTAACGATCATGAGAAGATTTGAGAGTGTTTACGTATGTATGTTAATTTGGCATTAATTTCTCGGGTAAATGGTCAAAATCGTCACTGTACTATCCGAAAACTTTCATTTGGGTCACCAGCCCAAAAAACCTTTCAGACGAATTATTGAACTTAATATAACTTTCAATTGGGTCATTATACATTAAAAATATTTCACTGCCGTTAACTTTTCGTTGACTTAACTGAAGTCTGTTAACTTTTTACAACTCAGCTACCAACTAGTTACACCTCAGTGCCATATCATCATCCATGTCATTATCTAAAATCTAATATATTATTTATTTAACAAAAACTATATAATAAATTTTATTTAACAAAAACTATATTCCCCTCCCTGTTCACTTCCTCTTTCTTCCACCTAGCCTCCATCACCGTTCACCCATTACCACCGCCGCCTGCAAAACCTTTTCTCCGACACCCTCCTCCCTCAACCACCTCGCGACTTCTCCAACAACTAACTCCAACATCCCCCCAACCCCTCCGACTTCGAAACCACCAGCCCACGCCACCTCCACCTCATCCCCCCTCTCTTTCTCTCCACCAAATCACCACTTCCTTCAATTCACCATCCCCTCGTACTACAGCCCCTCCGCCTTCTTCAACAGCCACCGCGCCTCTAACACCACCTCGCCACCCATCTCCTTCAACCCGTCCCCTTCCCACCTCGTACTCCGACCACAGCCTTCCAACTCTCCTTCTTCTCTAACGCTCATCCACCGTGTTCCCCCTCCACCTCCAGCCTCTGTTCACCTTCTCAACACCACCTGCAAACTGCTGTAACAACACCCATTTCGCTCGCTCCCAGCCGCCCATCTCCTCTACCCCCGTTCCCAGCTGCACTTCCGACACCCAATAGTTCGTTCACATCCTCTCCATCGATCCACCTCTCTATTCCTCCACCCTTCACTCTTCTTCAATTACGTTAGCCCAATTCAACTACCACATCCCCTTTGCACCTCAACCCATCTCGCACCTCCCCATTTTCTCCTCGCCAACAACAACAGTAAGCAGGTTGATTTATATGTACAGAACTGTAACAAATTACATAGGGAACAACATGAGAAAGAGCCAAATTATATTATCAATATTTGCTACTCTTTTAATTATAATGTACATGTAGAGACCTTTGTCTTCTGCTTTGATCATAAACATTATTAGTAGATTGTGTGTAATTAAGCAAGTGTAATTAATTAGTATGTCTACTTCTTATTAGTTACAATTATTTCCTTGTAACTGCAGACGATAGATAAAAACATCTAACATGTAAATACTGCTAAGCTAAAAATAATCTTGTTTTCTTTTAAAATTTCTGGTCCTCACGTCTATAAAATTTAGTGCTACAAAAAGTACAGAATTCCATTCAAAAGAAAATGATAGAATTCCATATAATCTCCCCTCCTCCTAGACTTCCGAAATCTATTAGCCAGTGATGGTCGTAGAGATTCTAGTGACAATCTGTAACGATCATGAGAAGATTTGAGAGTGTTTACGTATGTATGTTAATTTGGCATTAATTTCTCGGGTAAATGGTCAAAATCGTCACTGTACTATCCGAAAACTTTCATTTGGGTCACCAGCCCAAAAAACCTTTCAGACGAATTATTGAACTTAATATAACTTTCAATTGGGTCATTATACATTAAAAATATTTCACTGCCGTTAACTTTTCGTTGACTTAACTGAAGTCTGTTAACTTTTTACAACTCAGCTACCAACTAGTTACACCTCAGTGCCATATCATCATCCATGTCATTATCTAAAATCTAATATATTATTTATTTAACAAAAACTATATAATAAATTTTATTTAACAAAAACTATATTCCCCTCCCTGTTCACTTCCTCTTTCTTCCACCTAGCCTCCATCACCGTTCACCCATTACCACCGCCGCCTGCAAAACCTTTTCTCCGACACCCTCCTCCCTCAACCACCTCGCGACTTCTCCAACAACTAACTCCAACATCCCCCCAACCCCTCCGACTTCGAAACCACCAGCCCACGCCACCTCCACCTCATCCCCATCATCCCCCCCTCTCTTTCTCTCCACCAAATCACCACTTCCTTCAATTCACCATCCCCTCGTACTACAGCCCCTCCGCCTTCTTCAACAGCCACCGTGCCTCTAACACCACCTCGCCACCCATCTCCTTCAACCCGTCCCCTTCCCACCTCGTACTCCGACCACAGCCTTCCAACTCTCCTTCTTCTCTAACGCTCATCCACCGTGTTCCCCCTCCACCTCCAACCTCTGTTCACCTTCTCAACACCACCTGCAAACTGCTGTAACAACACCCATTTCGCTCGCTCCCAGCCGCCCATCTCCTCTACCCCGTTCCCAGCTGCACTTCCGACACCCAATAGTTCGTTCACATCCTCTCCATCGATCCACCTCTCTATTCCTCCACCCTTCACTCTTCTTCAATTCCGTTCGCCCAATTCAACTACCACATCCCCTTTGCACCTCAACCCATCTCGCACCTCCCCATTTTCTCCTCGCCAACAACAACAGTAAGCAGGTTGATTTATATGTACAGAACTGTAACAAATTACATAGGGAACAACATGAGAAAGAGCCAAATTATATTATCAATATTTGCTACTCTTTTAATTATCATGTACATGTAGAGACCTTTGTCTTCTGCTTTGATCATAAACATTATTAGTAGATTGTGTGTAATTAAGCAAGTGTAATTAATTAGTATGTCTACTTCTTATTAGTTACAATTATTTCCTTGTAACTGCAGACGATAGATAAAAACATCTAACATGTAAATACTGCTAAGCTAAAAATAATCTTGTTTTCTTTTAAAATTTCTGGTCCTCACGTCTATAAAATGTAGTGCTACAAAAAGTACAGAATTCCATTCAAAAGAAAATGATAGAATTCCATATAATCTCCCCTCCTCCTAGACTTCAGAAATCTATTAGCCAGTGATGGTCGTAGAGATTCTAGTGACAATCTGTAACGATCATGAGAAGATTTGAGAGTGTTTACGTATGTATGTTAATTTGGCATTAATTTCTCGGGTAAATGGTCAAAATCGTCACTGTACTATCCGAAAACTTTCATTTGGGTCACCAGCCCAAAAAACCTTTCAGACGAATTATTGAACTTAATATAACTTTCAATTGGGTCATTATACATTAAAAATATTTCACTGCCGTTAACTTTTCGTTGACTTAACTGAAGTCTGTTAACTTTTTACAACTCAGCTACCAACTAGTTACACCTCAGCGCCATATCATCATCCATGTCATTATCTAAAATCTAATATATTATTTATTTAACAAAAACTATATAATAAATTTTATTTAACAAAAACTATATTCCCCTCCCTGTTCACTTCCTCTTTCTTCCACCTAGCCTCCATCACCATTCACCCATTACCACCGCCGCCTGCAAAACCTTTTCTCCGACACCCTCCTCCCTTAACCACCTCGCGACTTCTCCAACAACTAACTCCAACATCCCCCCAACCCCTCCGACTTCGAAACCACCAGCCCACGCCACCTCCACCTCATCCCCATCATCCCCCCTCTCTTTCTCTCCACCAAATCACCACTTCCTTCAATTCACCATCCCCTAGTACTACAGCCCCTCTGCCTTCTTCAATAGCCACCGCGCCTCTAACACCACCTCGCCACCCATCTCCTTCAACCCGTCCCCTTCCCACCTCGTACTCCGACCACAGCCTTCCAACTCTCCTTCTTCTCTAACGTTCATCCACCGTGTTCCCCCTCCACCTTCAGCCTCTGTTCACCTTCTCAACACCACCTGCAAACTGCTGTAACAACACCCATTTCGCTCGCTCCCAGCTGCCCATCTCCTCTACCCCGTTCCCAGCTGCACTTCCGACACCCAATAGTTCGTTCACATCCTCTCCATCGATCCACCTCTCTATTCCTCCACCCTTCACTCTTCTTCAATTCCGTTCGCCCAATTCAACTACCACATCCCCTTTGCACCTCAACCCATCTCGCACCTCCCCATTTTCTCCTCGCCAACAACAACAGTAAGCAGGTTGATTTATATGTACAGAACTGTAACAAATTACATAGGGAACAACATGAGAAAGAGCCAAATTATATTATCAATATTTGCTACTCTTTTAATTATCATGTACATGTAGAGACCTTTGTCTTCTGCTTTGATCATAAACATTATTAGTAGATTGTGTGTAATTAAGCAAGTGTAATTAATTAGTATGTCTACTTCTTATTAGTTACAATTATTTCCTTGTAACTGCAGACGATAGATAAAAACATCTAACATGTAAATACTGCTGAGCTAAAAATAATCTTGTTTTCTTTTAAAATTTCTGGTGCTCACGTCTATAAAATTTAGTGCTACAAAAAGTACAGAATTCCATTCAAAAGAAAATGATAGAATTCCATATAATCTCCCCTCCTCCTAGACTTCAGAAATCTATTAGCCAGTGATGGTCGTAGAGATTCTAGTGACAATCTGTAACGATCATGAGAAGATTTGAGAGTGTTTACGTATGTATGTTAATTTGGCATTAATTTCTCGGGTAAATGGTCAAAATCGTCACTGTACTATCCGAAAACTTTCATTTTGGTCACCAGCCCAAAAAACCTTTCAGATGAATTATTGAACTTAATATACCTTTCAATTGGGTCATTATACATTAAAATTATTTCACTGCCGTTAACTTTTCGTTGACTTAACGGAAGTCTGTTAACTTTTTACAACTCAGCTACCAACTAGTTACACCTCAGCGCCATATCATCATCCATGTCATTATCTAAAATCTAATATATTATTTATTTAACAAAAACTATATAATAAATTTTATTTAACAAAAACTATATTCCCCTCCCTGTTCACTTCCTCTTCCTTCCACCTAGCCTCCATCACCGTTCACCCATTACCACCGCCGTTTGCAAAACCTCTTCTCTGACACCCTCCTCCCTCAACCACCTCGCGACTTCTCTAATAACTAACTCCAACATCCCCCAACCCCTCCGACTTCGAAACCACCAGCCCACGCCACCTCCGTCTCATCCTCATCATCCCCCCTCTCTTTCTCTCCACCAAATCACCACTTCCTTCAGTTCACCATCCCCTCGTACTACAGCCCCTCCGCCTTCTTCAACAGCCACCGCGCCTCTAACACCACCTCGCCACCCATCTCCTTCAACCCGTCCCCTTCCCACCTCGTACTCCGACCACCGCCTTCCAACTCTCCTTCTTCTCTAACGCTCATCCACCGTATTCCCCCTCCACCTCCAGCCTCTGTTCACCTTCTCAACACCACCTGCAAACTGCTGTGACAATACCCATTTCGCTCGCTCCCTGCCGCCCATCTCCTCTATCCCGTTCCCAGCTGCACTTCCGACACCCAACAGTTCGTTCACATCCTCTCCATCGACCCACCTCTCTATTCCTCCACCCTTCACTCTTCTTCAATTCCGTTAGCCCAATTCAACTACCACATCCCCTTCGCACCTCAACCCATCTCGCACCTCCCCATTTTCTCCTCGCCTCTATTCTTCGTCAACAATCGAGAGAGAAAAGAATTGAGATTGTAGATTAAATGAATTTGTTAAGAATTTATTAAAAATGGAAATTTTGGAAATTATAATTTAAAATAGAAATTTAAAATAAAAATTATTATTTTGAAAATTGTAAATTTAAATTTAAAATTAACCGATGACCTAATTGAAAATTGATACAAAGTTGAGTGATTAATTAGCCGTTGAACCTTATTTCGTTGTGCCATGTCAGCAATCACGTCACCATTCCGTCTATTTTTTTAACGGAACTAACGGTAGAAACCCAATTGAAATATTTTACTTGTATAAGTATTTGACTGAAAGGTTTTTTGGGCTAGTGACCCAAGTGAAAGTTTTCGCATAGTACATTGATGAATTTGGCCATTAACCCTTAATTTCTCTGTTTCTTTTTTCTCTTACATTTATCTACTTCTCTTTGACTTGCTGGCAGTTTACTATTTTAGAGCAGGTGATGGATGAGCTATATGCATATGTGGAATGATAACCGGAAAATTAGGGATGATTGGAATGTGCAAGGAGGACACGTGTCCAGATGCTTGGGTTTCGATTGTTGTTTCTCCACAGCTATGGAAAGTCTCTGCTCTTTCGGACTCCTTAGGGTTTAGAGGAAATTACAATGTAAGCTTTAAAATTCTGTAGGTCTTAGGACCATAGACCACTGCCTTAGGAAATTTGCTGAGATCAACCTCATGTTCCTTTTTCTCTATATGGTTTTTGAAACATGTGAAAAGTATAAAATTTTCAATATTGGAATATGTTTATAACTTAAAAACAAAAATAACATTAAAAGTTGTTTAAACTAGTGAACTTCATCGGTCTGAGTAATTTGCAACTCGAACCCAACTTGATAAATTATACGAAGCGTATTCACAAATAACCCAATTCATTTATGCAAATTACCCTCAATGACTGAGCTTATTTACAATTCCTAAATGTCTGTTTGTACTTCTCTAGAAATGATATAAGATTGTTTTTCTCAGTTTCATTTACTAATTGATTGTGTTCTCAGGGTTTAAAAAGAAATACTGAATTGATGTCTTGTCTATTGACATGGTATGAATAGTCTTATGTCAAGAGTTCTTTGTCATTAGATTTCTTGTCATTGGTTCTTATCGAAATTCTATGGCGTATTCAAGTAGTCTTATTAATGCTTTGAATAACATAATGTTGGAGGATGAGGAAGAAGCATTTTTAGCTGTTAAGAATGAAGAAATACAAGCCAATAGTCAATACTTCTCAGGATATGATGCTAAGTTGTGTATTGTGTCTCGGTTTATCACAGAAGGGCAGGTGGATTTTCCGGCAATGCAACAAACGTTGGCAGCTTTGTGGAAACCGGGGAAAAGGGTGTACATAAAGGAACTGGAAGTTAATCTGTTTCTGTTTCAATTTTTTTACGAATTGGATGTGAAGAGGGTGATGCAAGGAAGTCCATGGTCTTTTAATAGAAGAGCACTCATCATGTCTCGACTGAAGGAAGGGGAGAATCCGAAGTGTGTGAGCCTGAACACAATGGATATTTAGGTTAAAATACATGATTTGAAAGTAGGCTTTATGTCATAGAGGATCGTGAAGGAGGTTGCTAATTTCATTGGAAGTTTTGTAGAATCATGTTCAAATAATTTCGTCTGTGTATGGCGGGAGTATATGCATGTGAGAGTCAAGATTGATCTATGGAAGCCATTGAAATGAATAATGAAGATTAGGAGGGCAAGTGATGAAGGTTTCTGGATAAATTTTAAGTATGAGAACGTCCCAACATTTTCTTTTATCTGTGGAATCTTAGGTCACTCAGAGAAGTTTTGTCCGCGTTTGTTTGAGACGCCAGAGCACGAACTTGTCAAACCATACGGGCCATGGATGAGGGCACCGTTCAGAAAGCAGGTTAAGCAAATTGGTGCTAAATGGTTAAGAAATGGTCCAGAGGAAAGTCATCGGATTTCGATACCGGAGGAAAGTGAAGGAAAGAGTACAGTGGAAGTTAGTAATCAAGATCCGTCTTTTTTTCCACAAAACATGAATGTGGATACTACCCACGAAGATCATGGAAACAGGAATTTTCAAACAAGAGTAAAAAGCGTGGGCCAGGTAACAAAATATCAGCAAGATTTTGAAGGAATTTACGGACGAGCGGAAGCGTGATATAACATTTATTTCCGTAAAAAAACATGTATCGCACATATAGAAAATCATATAAAAATCGAGAGCTTGGGGAATCGTAACCATACCTTGAAAATCGAAGCTTTATAAAATTGGTTGCTAGCAGTTGCTTCTCAGAGTGTGAAGCAATCTACCGGTATCCACCAAGAATAATCTTCGATGAAGCTTTTATAAAACAAGCTTTTATAAAAATGGTGTCTTGATCTTTTTGAGAGAGAGAGAGAGAGATGAAGATGGAGGCTACTAGGGTTTTCACAAAACCACAATGCATACACTTCTCTTCTCATCTCTTTCTATTTATAGGGCACAAGTAGGTTTTTTTTAGTATAATTAATATATCATATATATTATTATATAAATCCCACAAAATGTTTAAATAATAATTAAAACTATTTTAATCATTATTAAAACAAATTGCTCTCTCAAAATACCTTCATCAATAAATTAATCTTTTTATGGTGTGACCCTGTAGGTTCAATATTAAGCCGGTAGTAGAAATAAATAATAATAAACTTTTTATTTATTATTTATATAAATTCTAATAATTCATTAAATATAATTAAATGATTAATTATATTTATTATACATCGTGAGTGATGCTTCTCAACATATCGCGACTATCCGGATAATATGAATTCACTGCTTAGAATACCAAGAACCTGTCAGTGCTAGTTACCGTACAATCAATTCCTTCTACCCTACAATATCCCGATTAAATACAAGGCATGGAACTCGTGTCAAGCCTATCAAATTTAATCATATGATTCTTATTCATAATGCAAAGTTCATATTAACGCAAATTAGAAACTCCTTTCTAATTTCATTCACTCTGGCCAGAGATTCCAGAACTCGCATACTAAGAATAACATAGGATATTCACTTCCTTACTGGAAGGGGTAGATCCTTTATTGATCATTAACTATCTCCATACACAAATCCATATGCCCAGAATAGACCTAATGGATGTCCTTGAGACTAAGGACTAAACCAAAGCACAGTTCATTATATACAAGATTACTCTAACGATCTCAAGTCTAAGGACACTTGTACAACTATCACTCAGTGAACAACTATCGACACGTGAGTAAACTCCATTAGTTGTTCAACTTATCGAGTCATGTTCAGTGAACTTATTCCTTAATAAGCACCTACATACTAGCTATAGTGTCACCACACAAATGCCTATGAGAACAGACATCCTCCTGAAAGGAGCAAGCATAGTATGTACCAATCTTTGCGGATTCACTAACTTCCGATTAGTTATCATATGATCAGGAACTGTTTAGGTATGGAGTTATCATCTTCTAGATCTCACTATTATAATCTCATTATAATTCTAGAAGCTTTACTTTAAACCATGGAATATCTTATTTAAAACACTTTAAATAGATAAGGCCCGTAATAAAAACAAATAAGTCTTTTATTAATATTAATGAAATCAAATAAGTGTACAAGAAAGTTCTTCCTAAATCATCATACATGATTGGATTTTAGGACAAAATCTTTCAATCTCCCACTTGTACTAAAGCCAATCATTCTAGTATCTAATACCCATTCACTCATTATGACGATCGAAGTGAATCTGAGATTGCGGCTTAGTGAGTGGGTCTGCTATGTTGTTATGTGTGTCAACTCTCTCAATGTTGACATCTCTACTTTCAATGATCTCCCTATCAAAAGAAAGCACCACAAAATAGTTTTGCAGCGTCACTTGCATCTATAAACTCTGCTTTCGCTGTTGAGTCAGCCGTTGTAGGCTGTTTGGAAATCTTCCAACCAAACGCTCCACCCTTCAGAGTAAACACGTACCCTAACATGGATTTGCTATCATCACTTTCTGATTGAAAACTAGAGTCAGTATAACCCTCTATTTTCAACTCAGATCCACCAAAAATAAGAAAAATATCCTTAGTCCTTCGCAAGTACTTAAGGATGTTCTTCACTACTTTCCAGTGGTCTTCACCTGGATCGGACTGATATCTGCTTGTCACACTAATTGAATAAGTAACATCAGGCCTAGTACATAACATCGCGTACATGATAGACCCTATTGCTGAAGCATAAGGAATCTTACTCATACGCTCTCTTTCCTCAAGTGTCTTAGGAGACATCTTCTCGGAAAGGGATACTCCATGGCTCATCGGTATGAGACCTCTCTTGGAGTTTTCCATGCTAAACCTTTTAAGCACTTTCTCGATGTATGTACCCTGGGTAAGACCTATCATTCTTCTAGATCTATCTCTATAGATCTTCATACCGAGAATATAGGATGCTTCTCCCAAGTCCTTCACAGTGAAGTTCTTTGATAGCCACACTTTGACTGATTGCAGCACCGGTATATCATTTCCTATAAGAAGTATGTCATCCACATACAATACAAGAAATGTTATTGAATAAGGTGCTAAATGAAGTATGTCATCCACATACAATACAAGAAATGTTACTCTCTAGCGCTTTCTCCATGTCCACTAAATGGAGATTTGGTCATTTTACCCAATAGACAAGACATGCATGTAGGATATGATTCAAAATCAAAGGGTTCCAGTAACCTTCCCTTATGCAATGTCTGAAGTCTATTTTCACTAATATGACCAAGTCTGCAGTGCCATAAGTATGTAAGATTTTCATCATCCTTTTTTTTTTCTTTGTTTAATATGAAGTAAAACATATTCTATGTCACATACATACAGACCATTATTTAAAGTTCCACTACCATAAAGAACATTATCTCTGAGGATTGGATGTTTAATATTCTGAATAATAAATGAAAATCCATCCAAGTCTAACATTGGAATAGAAATAATATTCCTCACAATCGAGGGAACCAAAATAACAGTTATTTAAAATAATAGTCTTGCCCGTAGGCATATGTAAATCAAACAACCCTACAACTATGGCAGCAATTCTTGCTCCATTGCCCATCCGTAGAATCGCCTTCTCTTCCCCAAGAGCCATACTTCTCCTTAGTCCTCGCAACGAATTGAAAATGTGAGAACCACAAGTAGTATCTAATACCTAAGTAGAAGTTTGATTTAGTGACATGTTTACTTCAATCATAAACATATTTGAATTAGAAGTGGCAGTCTTACTAGCCCTTCTTCACCTTCAATTCTGCAAGGTAACCTTACAGTTCCTCTTCCAGTGCCTCACCTTGTTACAGTGAAAACAAACAGCATATCCCAGTTTCTTAGCCCTTGAGAACTTTTCTCAAGCTTCGAAGCCAGTCAGCATAGTTGGGACCAGTCAATATGTGAGCATCTAGTATGCTACGGAGTGATTGTGCAGAAGACCTAGTGTATATATCTATATATATTAAGTCTGCAAATGATATACACATAACAACACTTAGCAAATATTTAATTTCATTATTAAAACACTATATGAATCGGGTCTTTATTCATAAGTGGCTCCCACTAGTTTATTTAATTTATACAACCCCCTAAGTGAATAAATAAGCATTCGTAATGCTAGTGGGAATAGGGATCCTACATTCCATCACACAACCTCGGCTGTAGCACGAAACGCCATGTGATGTTCAATAGGCAGACAACTCTTGTCAATTACATCTTATGTTATTCCCTAATAAAACTTTAGCCTCTTGAATAATTGAGTCACGACTGTAGCACGACAAACTCAATATTCTAAGTCAAGTCTAACCCAACATTTCGTACAATTGAATCAGTCTCCAATGGCCCACGGCTGTAGCACGTAACGACCATTAGATTCTAATTCATTGTACACATCTCTATGTAATAGACAAGTATTTCTAATTTCGAAATCAAAGCCCTCGGCTGTAGCATGAAATGACAATGATTTAAAAATGAGAACTACTTTCTACCATGTTGGAAGGCTATGACCGACACAAGCCCGTTGTGTCATTGGCCAATTACTACTTGATATAATTAAGAGGGATTTTATTAAAAAGTTTATAATTATATATATTTATAAAGAAAAATTTCAAATAAATTTTTCTATAAAGTATCATAATTACTAACCAATTAATTAATAATTAAAACTATTTTAATCATTTAAATTATTTATAAACCTTTTAGGAAATAAATCTTTCTGTTATTAACTAATAATTAAAACTCTTTTAATCATTAATTCTATTTCTAAACTCTTTAGAAAATTAATCTCTCCCTTAATATAATTTCATAAATTAAATAAATAATTAATAATATTAAGATCACATTTAATTATTTTATAATAAATTAAATCTCATTTAATAAATTAATAAAATTGCTAACTAATTATTTATTTCATAAATAAATAATTATCAGCCATTATTAATTAACTAATATTATTTAACAATCATAATCATATTATAAAGAGATTCTTTTCTTCAATTAAATATTTCAAATCAATAATCGATAATCGGATGATTCCCAGATCGGGGGGAGCATTGTCAAGAGGCGTCACTTAATACCCTTTTCTTACAGATCGAAATCTGTTTTTGACAGAATCATCCTTTCTCTCAATATTGAAAATTCATATTTAATTACGTGTTTCAAAAACACAAAAATCTCATGATTGTATTCATAATATTATTATTAAGGCAAGAAACGATTTCTATTTCTAGATTTTCTAGCGCACGCCTTATTTTGATTTAAGTTCACCTAAATCTATCATCTCATGGTAAACGTAGGCATATATCTCATATATAAAAATAGATAAACAAGTAGGCATGCAAGCAATATCATGTCACACATTAATATAATGATGTATGGATTTATTATAACATTTAAAAGCAATTAAAACAATTAAAACATAATTTAAAACACTTTCGGGAATATAAATAGTTCAAAACTATTATATAAAAAATATTTGACCACTCCATTAGATCCGTTTCGGAAAAACGAATCCAACGATATATTGCACGCTCAAAACGGAGTTACCAAACTCCCAAAAAATCAAGTTTAATGTTGATAGAAGGGTTGTAACGCATTCCAGGAAAGCGTTACAACAATTAAAAGCTATTTAATTGTGTAACGCACGCCGCTTATGCGCTACAGGCCCTGTCACGCATTGCCCGAATGCGCGACACCCCTCCCCGCGGTTGCCTTACACGCGCGCGAGACAGCAGCTGATCAGTTTTTTTTTGTTTGCCGACCGTTGTTGTCCAGGTGCTTTTGTAACCCCCTTTCATTCATTACCTTAAGTCCCCTTTTACTCATAATAACTATTATTATTAATATTATAATTTTAATATTAATAAATTAACTAACAATTAATTAATTAATTAAAAAAGTACAGGGATATGATTTCTCAAATCAAGCAGTAGCAAAAAATTACAAGGTAGTTATGGGGTCCTTGTGCAATTTTAATTTCATAATATTCACATGCATGATTATTTTATGAATTTTAATTAAAACAAATTTTAAAAAATTCATAACAAATAATCAACACATCACAAAATTATGAAAAAAATACCTAGATGATCTACAACACTTGTAGAACCCAGATCCGTGGTCAAAATCTCATGCAAATATTATTTTGAATTAATTCATAATTAAATCTAAATAACCTTGCAAAAATCAAAATAAATCCATACATGCATATAAAAATCTGAATTTTTTTATATGAATCTCTATATGCAGAACCTAGCTCCGATGCCATTGAAGGAATTTACGGACGAGCGGAAGCATGATATAACATTTATTTCCGTAAAAAAATGTATCGCACATATAGAAAATCATATAAAAACCGAGAGCTTGGGGAATCGTAACCATACCTTGAAAATCGAAGCTTTATAAAATTGGTTGCTAGCAGTTGCTTCTCAGAGTGTGAAGCACTCTACCGGTATCCACCAAGAATAATCTTCGATGAAGCTTTTATAAAACAAGCTTTTATAAAAATGGTGCCTTGCTCTTTTTGAGAGAGAGAGAGAGAGAGATGAAGATGGAGGCTACTAGGGTTTTCACAAAACCACAATGCATACACTTCTCTTCTCATCTCTTTCTATTTATAGGGCACAAGTAGGTTTTTTTTAGTATAATTAATATATCATATATATTATTATATAAATCCCACAAAATGTTTAAATAATAATTAAAACTATTTTAATCATTATTAAAACAACTTGCTCTCTCAAAATACCTTCATCAATAAATTAATCTTTTTATGGTGTGACCCTGTAGGTTCAATATTAAGCCGGTAGTAGAAATAAATAATAATAAGCTTTTTATTTATTATTTATATGAATTCTAATAATTCATTAAATATAATTAAATGATTAATTATATTTATTCTACATCGTGAGTGATGCTTCTCAACATATCGCGACTATCCGGATAATATGAATTCACTGCTTAGAATACCAAGAACCTGTCAGTGCTAGTTACCGTACAATCAATTCCTTATACCCTGCAATATCCCGATTAAATACAAGGCATGGAACTCGTGTCAAGCCTATCAAATTTAATCATATGATTCTTATTCATAATGCAAAGTTCATATTAATGCAAATTAGAAACTCCTTTATAATTTCATTCACTCTGGCCAGAGATTCCAGAACTCGCATACTAAGAATAACATAGGATATTCACTTCCTTACTGGAAGGGGTAGATCCTTTATTGATCATTAACTATCTCCATACACAAATCCCAATGCCCAGAATAGACCTAATGGATGTCCTTGAGACTAAGGACTAAACCAAAGCACAGTTCATTATATACAAGATTACTCTAACGATCTCAAGTCTAAGGACACTTGTATAACTATCACTCAGTGAAAACTATCGACACGTGAGTAAACTCCATTAGTTGTTCAACTTATCGAGTCATGTTCAGTGAACTTATTCATTAATAAGCACCTACATACTAGCTATAGTGTCACCACACAAATGCCTATGAGAACAGACATCCTCCTGAAAGGAGCAAGCATAGTATGTATCAATCTTTGCGGATTCACTAACTTCCGATTAGTTATCCTATGATCAGGAACTGTTTAGGTCTAGAGTTATCATCTTCTAGATCTCACTATTATAATCTCATTATAATTCTAGAAGCTTTACTTTAAACCATGGAATATCTTATTTAAAACACTTTAAATAGATAAGGCCCGTAATAAAAACAAATAAGTCTTTTATTAATATTAATGAAATCAAATAAGTGTACAAGAAAGTTCTTCCTAAATCATCATACATGATTGGATTTTAGGACAAACTCTTTCAGATTTAAGCGTGCTAGTTAAAGATATTTCCAAAAAAGATATTATTGTTATAGAGTCCAAAAAGCGTAGAACTGAGGATGGATTGGGCTCAAATTAGTACGTGGGCTTTAATACATAGGTTGAAATGGAGTCAGATTCAGAAGTTAATATAAATATAAATTAGGGTGAACAAACAGGTCCAAAGAAATATGTAGAGTCAAAAAACGGACCAGAGGCGAGTATCCAAGGGGATGCTCGCCTAGTACAATGAGTGTTATCAGTTGGAATTGCCATGGGCTTGGGACCCCATGGGCCTTTCAATTCCTTAAGGAGGTAATCCTCCAGAAGCATCCCAATTATGTGTTTTTGTGTGAAATTTTATGTAGGAAGGATACAGTAGAGAAGTTCTTGAATTCTGTCGGATTTGAAGGCATGTTCGTGGTAGAAACGCAAGGTCATAGTGGAGGAATAACATTTATTTGGAGGAACAAAGAAGTGGTGGAGCTAAAGTCTTACAGCAAGAATCACATTGATACCATAATATCCACTAGAGAAGGCCAAAAGTATCGCTTAACTGGAGTTTACGGGGAACCAAACAGGGCAAAAAGAAAGGAAACATGGGAGTTGATTCGTAGCTTGGCCAATCAAAACACTTTACCTTTGTGTTTAATTGGAGATATGAACAATGTCGTCCAGCAAAGTGATAAAAGAGGAGGTAGATTGTATCCCCAATGGTTGATGCAAGGGTTTCAGAGTGTTCTTGATGATTATGAGCTTACAGACATGAGTTTAAAGGGGTATCCTTATACTTGGGAAAGAGGGTATGAGATTGACAATTGCATCGAAGTGAGACTGGACAGGACACTTGTCACAACAGATTTTCTAAATTTGTTTAAAGAAGTTCAGTTCGTGAATCTTGAAATTACAACGTCAGACTATTTTCCTATTTTGTTGGATACTAGTCAGAGAATTCCAGTATGTCATGTTAAGAAATTCCGATTTGAGAACGCTTGGCTACGTGAACCTATGTGCAATTAAATAGATAGTTGATGAGGTTTGGAAGGAAGGAGGTTTTCGATCATTTTATGATAAGTTGTCACATTGTGCTAAAGCTTTGTCTATTTGGGGTCAAGAAATAACGGGGAGTTTCAAGAATCATATCAAAGAGTGTAAGAAAGTTATGAAGGCATTAAGGAAACAAAGAGATGCAGATTCATGTAAGAGAGTTGTTGAAGAAATGAAGAAGTTGGCAGAAATTTATACTCAGCAGGAAGTGTTTTGGCGACAGAGATCGAAGCAGTTGTGGCTTAGAGAAGGGGACCGGAATTCAAAATATATTCATGCAACATCGAAGAATAGACGCAAAGTTAACCAAATCACTACGCTTCGTAATAGTAAGGATAAACAGGTTGGATGGGATACAGGTCTTGAAGATGTTATGATCCATTATTTTACAGATTTGTTTACAGCAACCAATACGGAATGGGAGACTATTACAGCATGTATGCACAGTAAGATAACTCGGGAACAGAATGAAATGCTGTTGGCACCTGTTGAAGAAGATGAGGTTAAACACGCTCTTTTTCATATGCACCCAGACAAATCAACATGCCCTGATGGAATGAGTCCATGGTTTTATCAAAAATTTTGGAATATTGTTGGAGGGGATGTTGTTAATATGGTGAAACAGTTCTTTAGTTATGGAGAATTGGACAACCAGTTGACAAGTACGAACATAGTTCTTATTCCAAAGAAGAAGAATCCTGCTTATATGACTGATCTTCGTCCAATATCTTTATGCAATGTGGTCTATAAAATAATATCGAAGGTCCTTGCTAATAGGCTAAAGCAAGTGTTGGATTTAATCATCTCGGACATACAAAGTGCATTTATACAAGGGCGTCTTATCACGGATAATACTATGGTGGCTTATGAAGTAATGCATTATCTTAAGAGAAAAACGAAGGGTATGGAGGGTTGGATGGCTATGAAGATAGACATGAGTAAGGCCCACGATCGAGTCGAATGGAGTTTCCTCGAAGTAGTTCTTTTTAAACTGGGATTTAATCGAAGGGTGGTCAGTTTGTTTATGGCTCGTGTGACTATAGTAAGCTATCAGATTTCTCATGCGGGCAGAATTTTTGGAGCAATTAATCCTAAGAGAGGCATACGGCAAGGTGATCCGTTGTCTTCGTACTTGTTTCTTATTTGCATGGAGGGGCTCACTGCACTTATTCATGATTATGAGAGGAAAAATATGGTGAAAGGTATTAAAATGGCCAGAAATGCTCCAGTCATTTCTCACATGTTTTTCGCGGATGATACATATATTTTTTGCAAAGCCAATAAAGATAATGCAGATCAGGTTGCTCCAATTGTTAAAGACTTTTGAAATTGCATCAGGTCAGAAGATTAACACGGAGATGTCATCTGTTTGTTTCAGCAGAAACATGGATAATCTAAAAAGAAATGAGCCGTGTCAATTGCTGCATTTCAGGGAAGCTGATGATAAGAGTTTGTATTTGGGTTTGCCAAATATTGTTGGTCGTAAGAAGATAGCTATATTCGGTTTTCTTAAGGAGAGGTTGCAAGAACGGATATAGGGGTGGGATAAAAGTGGTTGTCGAAGGGTGGGAAAGAAGTACTTTTAAAAACAGTTGCACAAGCATTACCTAATTACTCAATGAGCGTATTTTTGTTGCATGTTGAAGTGTGTAGAGATTTAGAGAAGTTGATGTGTCAATATTGGTGGAAGACAGGAGGGAACAAAGAAAAATCCATTCATTGGATGAGCTGGGGTAATATGTGCAGAACAAAATCTTCAGGGGGATTGGGTTTTCACAATTTACGAGATTTTAATATAGCTTTGGTCGGGAAACAAGGATGGTGTCTGTTGACATATCCAGAAAAATTGGTGAGTAGAGTTTATAAAGCTCGATATTATCCCAACGACACTTTTCTAAATGCAAAAATTGGGGGTAGCCCTAGTTATATCTGGCGTAGTGTTATCGAGGCGCAATCTTTATTAAAGCAGGGGCTTTCTTGCAGAATAGGGAATGGTCAACATGTAAACATCTTAAGTGATCCCTGGCTTCCTTCAGTGGAAGATCCTTATGTTCATTCAAACAGTGAGGCTCTTCAAGGGCATAAGGTTGTATCTCTAATGCGTATGGATCGAAAGCAATAGGATGTCGAGGTTATTACAGATGTACTGGATCACATAGATGCTAATTTAATTTTGTCTATCCCTCTGAATGAAGAATCGAAGGATACATGGTACTGGCGAAGGGAGAAACTAGGCAATTACTCAGTTAAGGGTGCTTATCATATGATGCAGGAAGGGAAGGAGGATAACATAATGAGCAACAACTCAAGGTTCTGGAGACAGCTGTGGAATTTGAAGATACCTACGAAGGTGAAGCATTTTTTGTGGCGTGCTGTTAATGGTTGTCTACCAACTAGGGATATCGTGATCATGAAAAGAGTGGAATTCAATTCTGTATGTCCTATGTGTATTGTTCTTCCAGAATCGGTTCTACACATTTTGGTTCACTGTTCGTTTGTTGAATCTTGTTTACAGCGTGTTACTGGGCAATTTGTCACTGGTACGTTTAATTCTTTTGCAGAATGGATCCAACTACTGTTTGAACAGTATAAAATAAACATAGTGCGTATAATTGTAATGACATGCTGGATGTTGTGGACAAGCCGGAATGATTTGATATGGAATAAGCATATCATGGAAGTGGTAGAAGTAGTGCAGTCAGCAAATTCTAGTCTTAACCAATGGATAAGTGTTCAAGACAAAACCTTTGATCGTTTATGGGTTTTATGACCCATGATGACGGACATGAGCACTGGAGACTCCCAATATGTAACAGAGTTAAGATAAATGTTGATGCGGCAATCTTTGAATCAACGAACTGCTATAGCTACGCGATGGTGATCAGAAATAATGTAGGTGGTTTAGTGGAAGCTATATCCAGTTGTAAGCAAGGGATCATCTCACCTGATCCGGTAGAGGCTTTAAGCGTCAAAGAGGCGCTGAGTTGGGTGAAATTTCATAAGCAAGAGAATGTCGAGATAGAGTCAGATTGTTTGCAAGTCATCCAAGCCATTCGAAGTTCATTTTCTAGCTTCAGTTATCTTGGTAAGATGGTGGAAGATTGTAGACAGTTGATTCGTGAAGTTTTTAGATTTGTTAAGCGGTCTGCTAATAGGGTAGCTCACTACCTAGCGAGATACTCTTGTGGCAGATTTAAGTAATCAATGAAATCATCTTTTTTCTGCGGCAAAAAAAAATACTGAATGTTTTCTCAGCTGGCAGGTAGTGCCAAATTGTCATAAATGCTAAGGAGAATGAAATAATTGGCGGGAGAACAAGATAAATGCTTAGAGCAAGTCCAATAGCTCTTTAGTTGATTCTTAAAAATATAATAAAATAATGGTTTCTACTGATTTAGGAACCTTGTTTTGTACATCATCTCCAACAACATTTCCTATATTCACTCCTTATTATTATTATTATTATTATTATTATTATTATTATTATTATTATTATTATTATTATTATTATTATTATTATTATTATTATTATTATTATTATTATTATTATTATTATTATTATTATTATTATTATTATTATTATTATTATTATTATTATTATTATTATTATTATTATTATTATTATTATTATTATTATTATTATTATTATTATTATTATTATTATTATTATTATTATTATTATTATTATTATTATTATTATTATTATTATTATTATTATTATTATTATTATTATTATTATTATTATTATTATTATTATTATTATTATTATTATTATTATTATTATTATTATTATTATTATTATTATTATTATTATTATTATTATTATTATTATTATTATTATTATTATTATTATTATTATTATTATTATTATTATTATTATTATTATTATTATTATTATTATTATTATTATTATTATTATTATTATTATTATTATTATTATTATTATTATTATTATTATTATTATTATTATTATTATTATTATTATTATTATTATTATTATTATTATTATTATTATTATTATTATTATTATTATTATTATTATTATTATTATTATTATTATTATTATTATTATTATTATTATTATTATTATTATTATTATTATTATTATTATTATTATTATTATTATTATTATTATTATTATTATTATTATTATTATTATTATTATTATTATTATTATTATTATTATTATTATTATTATTATTATTATTATTATTATTATTATTATTATTATTATTATTATTATTATTATTATTATTATTATTATTATTATTATTATTATTATTATTATTATTATTATTATTATTATTATTATTATTATTATTATTATTATTATTATTATTATTATTATTATTATTATTATTATTATTATTATTATTATTATTATTATTATTATTATTATTATTATTATTATTATTATTATTATTATTATTATTATTATTATTATTATTATTATTATTATTATTATTATTATTATTATTATTATTATTATTATTATTATTATTATTATTATTATTATTATTATTATTATTATTATTATTATTATTATTATTATTATTATTATTATTATTATTATTATTATTATTATTATTATTATTATTATTATTATTATTATTATTATTATTATTATTATTATTATTATTATTATTATTATTATTATTATTATTATTATTATTATTATTATTATTATTATTATTATTATTATTATTATTATTATTATTATTATTATTATTATTATTATTATTATTATTATTATTATTATTATGATAAATTTGAAATCAATTAGAGAATGAGATATGGACAAATATTGAAAAATGGAGGAAAATGAATTTTTTATTGATAGAAATCAAGTTAGGGATGGCTAGTGGTTACCCAAAAGTAGGGAATGGTTAGAGCAACTCCAATGGAGTTACTTATATTGAATCCCTAAAATAATGATTATTTAAAATATAGGGAATGAAAAAACTCTTTCACTCCAATGGTGTTCCCTATTTCAGTTACTTATATTTTAAAAATAATATTTAATTAATAAGTATAATGAAGTATGGAGGATGGTTGGGATAATATATTATATTTAATTAGTAAGAATGGAGGATGAAGGTACTAGAAGCTGAGGTGACAAATATAGGGGAGCAAAATTGCTTCTCCACATATAGGGATAGAGTTTCTCTCCCCTAAAAATTATTGGTAAAGGGGAGGATGGTTGGAGGAACAATTTTGAAGCCAAATCCCTAAATCAGTCCAGGTGAAGGCAATATAGGTAAGAGCTCACTAGCCTTGGAAATGCTCTTAGAGGTCCTTAGTATTTTAGGGAACCATTAACACATTGTTGAAGTAGTATTTTGTACTAAGATCCTTAAATCTTAAGTTAGGAAGCAATATAGGAAGTTCTTGGACTTGCTCATACGTACAGATATCAAAAGAAAAAATTAGAAGAGCAAAATGCAAATATGTATTTTTGTTAAATTAGCAAAAGTGGATTAACAATTCATAATGAAATTGTACGTAATACAACGTTAGGCACGTTCTAGGAAATTTCCTTTCTAACGTGTGATAGTGAGAGAGAGTAGAGACGTACGTACTATCTACCTCAAACTCAATCACACGAAATATAGGGGGTGTTTGGCAAATCTGATGAGCAACTTATAATTTATTTATTTCGGGAAAAATTTCGTATTTACGTAAAAAAATTTAGAGAAAAATGTGTATTGGGAGTTTAATATTCGTTATCTTGCAAAAATAAGTTACTTATTTCAGAAAAAAGTACATATTTTCTAACTTTTTTCCAGAATAAGTAACTTATTTCTGAAAAATAAGATTTTCCAAACGGGCCCATAGTATATTTCCATTCCATTCTCTATATAAGAAATTAACGACTTGCTCCCCAATTTGTTAAGGAGCGAAAATAAATGAATGCAAGAGGAACTAAGTGAAAAGAGAAGGAATATGTTTCGTTCACTTGTTCCCAAGTTTGAAAAATTGTAGAGTGAAACTGATTTCATTAACATGCTCCCGAGTTGGAATGAAAGCATGTAAATGATTGTCAAGTTACAATTTAATCCTTAGATATGAAATGTTTTCATTTAAATGATAAGGGTATATTTGTAATACCAAGTGTTTGCTTTCACTTGCTTTCCTTTTCATCCCACTTTTGGGATGAAAATTTTGGGAGGAAAGTAAGCAAAATTTGCTTTACCTTTCACTCGCTTTCGCTCCTAAAAAAAATTCGGGAACACAAATACGAATGTAAATTATGTTACTTTACTTCCTTTTCACTTGCTTTCCATCCTCTTTTTAACTCGGGAGTATGGTGTAAGAATGATGATTTTTTATTTTTTTTTAATAATAAGGCTTCCTTAATATATCTGTTAGTATAACTTATACTCCCTCTGTCTCTTTTTATTATTCTTGTTTGAAATGTCGGGATTGTTCATAACATGAGACAAATTACTAATTTACGTCTAATCTATAAGACCAAATATAGTCATGAGTGATCTTGTTAGATTTGTATTTATGAGTACTTTAATACAGTGAAGTTTTTATATTTAATGCTAATACGAAATTCAAGATATTAACGATCAAAAGTGTGCTTTGGCAAACGTGTCCAGTCAAAACAGGAAAAACATTAAGGGACGGAGGGAGTAACAAATTTTAGGGGTGAACCCTCCACACTTGAGCTATATCGCTCGATTCGATTGATGATGTATTTAAGTAGGTTTCACTCATATCTAACTATCTTTATCTCCTTTAACCCTACACATGCACATACTCTTCGCACACATAACCTCACTTTTAATTACTCGTTCATCACTTCATAATTTAAATTTTGGTAATGATGTTTCATCTCGAATCATTATTTCACCGTCGAGAACTATCAGCCTCCGGCAGTCGCAACCCCGGAGATTTAATAGAATCCAATACAGAATCTCATGTACAAGGTGGAGGAGGGCCTGTCACGGTTCCCAAGAAACTACTACACTGTCAGACTAGTCCGCCAACAAGTACAAATAAAAAGCTGACGAAGTTACTGTTGAATGTTAATATACAGAGGAGTTTTGGACCGGTACATGTAATTTTGTCCGTAGAAAACACGGTGGGGGATTTGATTAAGGCGGTCATTGAGGTTTATTTGAAGGAGAAAAGACGGCCTTTGTTAATGGAGACGGATGCTCGCTGTTTTGATCTACATTATTCTCAGTTCAGCTTGGAATGTAAGTTCTATTCCTTGTATACTCAAAACTCATGTTCGAATCTTTTGATTAATTGTTTTTCCTGTTGCATTGCAAATGTGGTATGTTCCCTGGGTATCCATATTGGGAGAACTACAGAAATTTAGTGAAAAAACAAATCCATAAAAGCACAAATTACAAGCTCATCGCAACCATTAAATTATTAGGACGTTAGTGATTTATGGTATTGGGTGCTGTCATGACCGGTGTTACATATAAGTAGTGATTTATGGTACTGGACCGGTGTTACATATAAGTGCACCCTGGAAGCATTGCATACACCGGTCATGACAACATTACTCCACACAAATATAAATTATGTGAATACAATCTGTACACAAGTAAATTCGAAATTTCTGTGATTTTACTCTGTGTGGATAATTCTCGATATGTATCAACTTTAACTGGAGTGATCAGTTGTTTTAGTTTTTAATCTCAACTTTTAGGGAGAGAGACTAGACATCTGAATTCTGATGGATCTTATCTTTTTGAGTAGCTATTTGATTGATTATTACTTCTCCGGCCGCACACTGGTTTAGAGGCTCACATGCTGGGGCGGGGCAAACAAATTTGGGGCCCTGTGCGAGTTCTTAAAATTTGGCCCTCCATTTATATGAGTTGTAAGCAAAGAGATACATTAAAAAATAAAGACGTTAAACTGTTCAACTTTTCAAGATGATCAATACTCAATTTATGGTAATATATTTAAACATTACAATAATTAATTTACCTTTATATACTGTTACTCTCAATATTTTCCAACTTTACTAGTTAAACTTGTCAAATATCTTTTTTTTGATTGAGCCAAAAGAAAAATTATGAAATAATCTGAATTTTTTTTATCAAAATTTCAATATATATAAGGAGGAAAAAATTTTGGGGCCCTATATTTTTGGGGGCCCTGTGCGGTCGCTCACCCCGCGCAACCCCAGCCCCGCCCCTGCTCACATGAGAGTGCATGGTTCTCGTGGTTTTGTCCAGTGCGTGGCGTATGTAAAACCAGGTTTAGGCTCGCATGATAGTTCATGCATGGTCCCTGTAGTTTTGTCCTTTTACGTATGCAATACAGAAGTATTGAATTATAAGGAGCCAAATTACTCCACACCTAGTATATTTCACAAGATGGAAGTTTCTCGACCTGTTAACATTAATTGTTCCGATTTGTGCAAGTAATTAATAATTAATTAGTGGTTGAGTGAGTTTTCAGGGTATAACTTTATTAATTTAATTGGTAGATACTTGAACAATTTAAGCAAACTAGCCAAATATATCAAAACATGGCTTTTTCTAGTGTTTGGCAGAGGATTAACTAATTTGAAGCTGCAAATTAAAGGTCAGTGTTTGGTGTGATTGTGAATTGTCTACATGTTATTCCTTGGTAAAGTGTCTACTTGTTTTTCATTAGGTAACGAGTTCAAACCGCTAAAAACAACCATATCTCATGTACAACCATATCTCAAGTACAATAGGGAAATGTTTCCAGAGCTGTTTTTTTAAATCTAGAGCTATTTATGTTGCATATTCCCCCTTCATTCACAATCTGTTGCATATTTTAGTACAACATGCTACAAATAGCCCTAAAAATTAAAAAAACTGCTCTATAAATAACATTTCCCGTATAATAACATAAAGTCCAGTTCAGTATACTGTATGCGTTCTATAACTACGATCTGTGCAATTAGTTCTACCATATTTGATTGGGAAAGACATGCAATTTCTGTTAACACTATCCTTTAAGTTTAGTTGTATAGTTTCATATCACTCTGTACTTGTGGATGTTTTCTTCTAAATTAACCGATCACTGTCTGGTTTATGCGTGAAGGCTTGAAGCCAGAGGAAAAGTTGACGAACTTGGAGTCGAGAAATTTCTTTCTTTGCCCAAAGCCAAACAACATCAGCAGCAACACTGCTTCTGCTGCTAGTAAAACATCTTGTTATAATGAAGCAAAAACAACAGTTGCTGAAATTAATCATGCCGAAGATTTACTTTTTCCGTATACTAGATTTATGGATTTCATGCTCTGAATTATACACCATACATAATCCTCAGCATTTGGAAATTTCCAAACCTCCGAAAACTAGAGCGTACATGGATCTTTCTTTGTTTAATTATTTCACTATTAATATAGTTGGTTTGTAGTTTGTACGGACCAACTATATTTTGCTGGGATTTGTATCAGAGTCGTTTGTAGTTTTATTTGCTCCGATCCAATCCTTGAAATTATGTAATCATCTTTATATATTACATAGGTTTAAATTGCTGAGTTTTCTTACAACACCAGTTTCCATTCTAGCATTCAAATGTCTCCATTTAAAGCTTTGTATGGTCAAGAACCTGCCTCATTGCCTTCTTATTCAGAGAGCTCAACTTCAATACAAGCTTTGGATGAGCTACTCCGTGATCGTGATGTACTATTGCGCTCTTTAAACGATAATTTACGGACTGCTCAACACAGAATGCAGCAGAAAGCTAACGCTCATCGTAGAGAAGTGGAACTTGCGGTTGGTGATAAAGTTCTAGTGAAGTTACAACCATATCGTCAACTGTCTGTGGCTCACAGATCTTCTAACAAGCTAGCCAAACATTACTATGGGCCCTTTTCAATTCTAGAGCGCATTGGCTCTGTGGCTTATCGCCTGGACCTGCCAGGAGACTCCAATATCCATCCAGTTTTTCACATTTCACTCCTCAAGCCTTTTCGTGGACAAGAATTGGCTCCAGCTCTTGCATGACCTAAAGAGTTTTATCAAAATCAGCCTATATCTTGCCCAGTTGCTATCTGTGCCACTCGATAGGTGTTAGTGCAGGGTGTTCCACAAGAACAAGTCTTAGTGCAGTGGCAAGATTGTGCTCCTGTAAATGCTACCAGCTGGGAATCTAGGAGTAAGTTTGCTAAGTTATATCCAGATTTTTACCTTGCCGACAAGGTATTTCCTCAAGGCGTGGAGATTGATACACACCCCGGATCCAAGGATATTTACCAGCCCAAAGAAATTAGCATCTCAGATGTGCAGAATGAGACGGCACAAGAAAACAAATCTATGCGGCCCACACGAGTCCGACAACCACCCACGTGGTTAGAACTTAATTGAGATAAGCAACTCCATAACATGATACAACAGTGCATTGTGGCAGTTACTGCTTCTTGTGGCATTGTGGTTTGAAACATGAGTCGTGGTTTGATTCAGTTGTAACTGATTAGTGTTTGTGAGTAATGGAGTGATGAAATATAGAAGTATTTTAGTCTAGATTGTATCAGAGGGATATTGAATGATTAAGAAACAGGTCTGATCCCAGATTAATTCTTCTTATTCTTTGTCTTTAATTTCTTGGGAGTTTGCACTCACTCGAAGTCGAAGGGTGTGATTTTTGGTATGTTCTAGTGTTTTATTTTCATTGAGCATATCAAATTAATTACTCCCTCCATCCCATTTTACTAGTCTTTTTTTGTAAGATTTTTTTTATCCCATAATAATTGTCTATTTCAACATCCAATGCAAATTAATGAACAAATTTCCAAATTTACCCTCTATTTTTCATCATTTCCAGTGTAACTCTACTCTACTTCTATGTAAAACTAATACAATAAATAGGGGTAAGATTTGAAAACTAAAATTCAATTAACTTTTTTTAATATGCATTATTTTTTCAAAAGAGACTACATGGGATGAAAGGAGTAATTTATTATATGCTTGAGAGAGTAGAACTGCGCCTGTATTGATGCAATAATAATGTCCCAAATCCACCATGTTCAGGAGTTCAACAGTTGAGCTTTCGTATCTTGGTAGGTTGGTGAAGAGTGTAAGGAGCTGTTATCTCAGTTAAAAGATCAAGTAGTATCTTTAAGATTTATTAAACAATCTGCTAACAATGTAGCTCACCATTTGGCGAGATATAGTTGTTCTCCAGCTGATTAGTTTGATGAATGAAATTACTTTATTGGCAAAAAAAAAGACTTGAATATAACTCGAATTTTTAATATGTTACTTTTTCTATATAATTCAAAATTTAATCTTGTTTTATTAATTAACAATTTAACATTAAGCTAGGGACCTGCATTATAGCTTCTGCTTTTTATCTGTTGTGCAACATAAATCGCTGATTTTTATACATAGAAGAAAGGCTTGAAAGGACTTCCCCAAACAGTAATATATATTTTTTCTCTCTTACTATATGGTAAGTTTTGTCTTGTCTATATGACAAGTTTGGGTCTTTATACTTGAGTTGTAATTCAGAATTTGTTCTAAGAAACACAAATGAGGTCTTCATCAACAAATTTGGAGGAACTATATGCTAAATTAACGTTGGAGGAAGACGATGGTGGATTTATTATTGGGGAGGATGAAGTACGTAAGAGTCAGCAGTCATTTGTAATGGTGGGTCGGTTCATTTCGGAAAAGAATATCAATTTTAATGCTATGAAAAATGTCATGGCATCATTGTGGCGACCAAAAGAAGGAATGGAGGTTTTTGAGGTGGGGGAAGATAGGTTCTCGTTTGTTTTCTACCACATTATGGATATGCAGAAGGTTATTGATGAAGGGCCTTGGCCTTTTGAGCAGAGTCCATTGATGATGCAGAAGCTGGGTGTAGATGAGGATCCAAAGGAAGACAAACTGAATAAAATGGACATATGGGTGCAAGTTCATGACTTGCCTCAAGGATTTATGTCAGAAAAGATATTGAAGAGCATAGGAGAGTTTGTTGGGAGCTTTGTTAAGATAGATAGGACAAATATTGATGGTCCATGGAAGGCGTTTGCTCGAGTAAGGGTGATACTGGATACTGACAAGCCATTGAAGCGTAGGATGAAGCTTAAAAGATAGGGGGTACATGGAGCTGGGTTAATTTTAAGTATGAAAGGTTGAGTACATTTTGCTTTGTTTGTGGATTGTTAGGTCAATCGGAAAGAGACTGTGCGGTTGTTTATGTAAATCCAGGAAAGGAGATAGAGAAGGCATATGGTACATGGCTTAGGGCACAGGGGCGTAGTACAAAAAATAGCAATGTAGGAGCACGATGGTTGCGAAATGGAGGTAATTGTGGTAGTAGTAGTATGGGAGGTGATAATTCCAGGTCAAACACCACCACATGTGGGCAGGGTACGGTGGAGGCGAGATTCATGGAGATTGAGGGTATTTTGCGCGAAAAAAGTAGGGGATAAGGGTAGGGTTCGAATCGCACAGCAAAATCATAGGGATATGGTTGTAACTAATTCTGGGATAAATCAGGAAGATGAAATTATGGAAGATGATATACGGGAAGAGGATAGGGTTGTTATAGAGACAAAAAGAAAAAGGGTAGAACTAGAGAAAATCACGGAAGAATTGTGGAGGTGCAAGGGCATAGTGGAGGTCTTGCGATTTTCTGGAAAAATGAGGGGGGTGTGGATATAAAAGATGTTGGTCGACATTATATTGATTTTGAGGTGGTTAATGATCAGATAGGAAGGTGGAGATATACTGGATTTTATGGGTGTCCAGAAAGAGATAGAAGAAGGGAGTCATGGGATATTTTAAAGGAGCTAGCAGGTCGGTCGGTGCTCCCATGGTGCATTATTGGGGACTTTAATGATATTATGTATGCTGAAGAAAAGAGAGGAGTTCATAATGTTAGAAAATGGAAAGTTTGAGGCATATTTATAATATGTTCTTGATGTAATTTCCGGAAACTAACAAGTGAAGGTTGTTCCTTGTTATGAGGACTTAAACTTTCATGTTTGGATGTAAGACATTTTCTTAGTGGAATCCATAAATAAATTGAGTTGAAGTTGTTTGCTTGAAATAGGTTATGTGGGTTAGTTAGTTGAAATAACTTGAGTCCCACATAGAATTGGTAATGAGAGGTTGGTGGGTTTATATAGCTCCATGTGTAAGTGTAGTGTATAACTACTAAGGCATGTGGGTGTGCATGGTTGTAGTGTGAGCCTCGCGCACACACACGCGCGCCGTCGCCGCCCGCCTCGCCACGCCACGCCACGACACGACTCGGGTTGGGTCGAAGGGCGATTTGGGCGAATGTCTCGGCGTCTCGCGTACGCGAGGCGACCTGGGCGAGGAATTTTATTACCTGGAATATTGATTTATTAAATCCTGATGGATATCAGTTCCTGACGAGCACTGAATCCTGATCCTGACGGACATCGAATCCTGATGCTACTGATGGCCAGATCCTGACGCAGTTGTAACTGAAAAATAAATACTGATGCAGTTAATGAAATTAAATCAGAATATTTACTTTCCTTTTAAGGCATATCTCTTATGTTTTATTTTTTGGTATTATATATATCGAAGATATAACGTTAAGGAGGATATACGTTAAGGAAAACCCTTGTTCGTTCTTCTTCTCTGTTCTCTCTCGACACAAATAGATTATTTACATAATTCTTAGGCGAACTGAGGTGCTGGTCGTCGTTGATCTCTGGTGTATCTGTGAACACATTGATCGGAGCTGTTTTATCCTGGAAGTGTTATTGCAGCAACCCAACACAGCGTAAGTGGGGCAATAATCTCTTCAAGAACAGCCAAGTCTTCTCGAAGGGCTTGGTGACTCAGCTGTTCTTCTCTCTCTGATCAGTATTGCTAATAGCTTCTGTGGGAGATAAGTTTGTTCTTACTTTTCTCGTAAATTACAGTCTCTAATTATATTCTTGTGTTGCCTTCGTGATTTGTTTCTGTTAATTGGTTTTATGCCTGTTCTTGTTTAATATATATCACTGCCTCATTGTTGTGTTTAGTGTAAAATACCCAACACATAATTGGTCGAGAAGTTTAATGGAAGGGTTTGTAAATACAATAAATGATTGTGGATTAGTGGATTTAGGATATGTTGGGGAGTTTTTTACGTGGGAAAGATTTAGAGGTAAGAGCAATTGGGTGCAGGAGAGGTTAGATAGGGGATTTGCAAATGATAGTTGGAAGGAGATGTTCCCTGAAGCAGAGGTACGAGTGTGGGATATGTCAACATCAGACCACCTTCCTTTATTTTTGTAGCTGAATAAGAGAGTTTATGTACCTAAGAAGAAAAGGTTTCGCTTTGAAAATATTTGGCTTAGAGAGAGTGATTGTTATAATGTGGTGAAGAATAGCTGAGAGAGTTCTGTGAATGGAGAAATTAATGAGAGAATTCAATTCTGTGGTTTGAAGCTTGAGGAGTGGGGAGGTGGAGTCAGTCATGAGTATCGAATGAAAATGAAGGACTGCAGAGATAAACTGAGAAAATTTAGGTCAAGGAGAGACAGACTGGGGGTAAAGATGTATGATGATGCTAGATGGGAATTTCTGAAGTTGTTAGAAAAATAAGAAGAGTATTGGAAACAACGCGCTAAGCAATTCTGGTTACGCGATGGGGATAAGAATACGAGGTTTTTTCATAAATATGCTTCGACGAGGAGGAGGAATAATCAGATTAAGAGATTAAAGGACGATAATGGAGTGTGGCAAGAAACAACTGATGGTATGCAGGAAGTTATTACGGGGTACTTTTCACAACTGTTTTGTGCATCGACGTTGGATGGGAGAATTTCACAAGGGGAGAAGGTAAATCAGCTAACAGGTGATGAGAACGAGTGGTTAACAGCTGAGATATCATATGAGGAGGTCAAAGAAGCAGTCTTTTCGATGCATCCTGATAAGTCTCCAGGTAGTGATGGATTGAATCCAGCATTTTTTCAAGCCTTCTGGAGTATAGTGGGGCAAGATATTGTGTAGTTTTGTCGAAAATATATGAGGACAGGAGAGTTTCCTATGGGAGTGAACCGCACAGTGGTGTGTTTGATTCCAAAGGTCAAGAATCCGCAAACAATGTCAGAGTTAAGGCCTATATCTTTGTGCAATGTGCTGGTTAGAGTGTTGTCTAAGGTGCTGTCAAATCGAATTAAGCCATGTTTGGGGAAGCTAATATCGGATAAGCAGAGTGCGTATATTGAGGGGAGGTTATTTACAGATAATGCACTTATCGCTTTTGAGATAAATCATTATATGAAGAGACGCACTCAAGGAAAAAGAGGGATGGATGGGCTAAAAATTGATATTTCAAAGGCATATGATAGGTTAGAATGGTGCTTCACTGAAAATATGATGGTGAGATTTGGGTTTAGTGAGTTGTGGATAAACAGAATAATGGGGTATTTGAAGTCTGTGACATACAGTTTCTTGCATGATGGAGTGGAGTTTGGAGAGGTTCAACCTCAACGTGGAGTAGGGCAGGGAGATCTGATTTCTCCTTACATATATATTTTGTGTGCGAAAGGTTTGAGGTCAATGATTAGAAGGAGTGAGGAAGCTGGATTATTACATGGGTGTACGGTTGCAAGGGGTACTCCAATGATCTCACATCTTTTTTTTTGCTGATGACTGTTATTTGTTTTTCAAGGCGAATAAATTAGAGGCTAAGGTGATGAAGAATATACTTTTGAGGTACGAAAAAGCTTCAGGACAGTGTATTAATTATACTAAATCGACTGTCATTTTCACTCCAAATACATCGAGTGAGGATAGGGGATAAGTATGTGCTGAGTTGGGAGTGGGTGAAATTCAAAATCCTGGCAAATATTTGGGTATGCCAATTCAGGTGGGAAGAAATAAGGTGTCAGCATTCTCGTTTTTGTTGGATCGAGTGGAGCAAAAGATACAGGGATGGAGTAATCGGTGTTTGTCGAAAGCAGGAAAGATACTATTACTAAAAACGAAGGCGCAATCAATACCAAGCTTTTGGATGAATCTATTTTTGATACCAAACCAGGTATGTGAGGGGATTGAAAGGAGAATGAATGCGTACTGGTGGGGGAATGGGGAAATAGGGAGGGGAATAAGGTGGATAGCATGGTACAAGCTGTGTGTGTCTAAAGAAGGTGGAGGTTTGGGTTGCAAAAGGTTACGAGAATTCAATATTTCGATGCTTGCGAAACAGAGGTGGAGAATTATTAATAATATGAATCCTCTTGTGACAAAGCTAATGCAAGCAAGGTATTTTCCTTGGTCAGATTTTTTAAACGCCAAGTTAGGAGATAATCCTAGTTATTTTTGGAGGAGTATGATGGAGGCTCAAGAGTTACTTCGAAAGGGGTGTAGGAATCGAATTGGAGATGGTAATAGTACGAATGTATGGTTTGTGCCATGGCTTCCTTGTGCTCAGAATGGGTTCTTAACAACTGAAATGCCAGAACAGTTGAGGCATATTACGGTGCAGGGCTTGATGCAGGTTGATCAACGAGTATGGGAAGATGAAGTTCTAAGAGATATTTGCAATGATCATGATAGGTTGTTAATTAAACAAATCCCGTTACCAACGAGAAGCAGGGTTGATGAATGGTTTTGGCTGCTTGATGATAAAGGTGAGTTTACAGTTAAGAGTGGATATAGAATATGGAAAGGGGAGGATGTTATAACAGATGCAGCAGTTTGAAAGAAAATATGGAGGTTGAAAGTCCCTGGAAAGGTTCTTAATCTTGTATGGTGGGTTATGAATAATTGCTTGCCTACAGCTGCTGCGTTGGCAACTAAAAATGTCCAGATCAATGTGGAATGCCCATGGTGTCATCTGGCTGCAGAAACATCAGTACATGTGTTAGTTGAGTGTGCTTTTGCACGAGATGTTTGGAAAGATGCTGGTTTGTGGCAAGTTGTCCAGGAGCGACCAGGAGAAACAATATACCAGCTGTTTTGCAGAATCATTACGGGGAGTACAAGTCATCAGTGTGCATTGATATGTACGATATGCTGGAACTTGTGGAATAGGAGAAATAAATGGGTTTGGGATCATGTGAGTATTTCTGTGTTTGGGGTTCGACAGTTAGTTGTGAGCATGCTAAGTGAATGGAGGAGGGCGAATGATATTGAGAATAGAGTTGTTTCAGGTAGACAGAATAGTGTGTCAGGTTGGATGAAGCCACCTGTTGGATGGGTTAAAATCAATATAGATGCAGCTTGTGGAAGGGAAAGGACGGGGCTGGGCTGTGTTGTTAGAATTGAAAATGGAGAGTTTTTGCGAGCAAGGTGAAAGTCAGTTAGTGGGATAAGACAACCAAGGGAAGCGGAGGCGTTGTGTATGAAAGAGACACTGTCATGGGTGAAGGAGTGGCGAGGTAATAAATGCATTTTTGAGACGAATGCAATGCTTCTGGTGGATGCTATAAATGGCGTAAGAGGGAGATCATATTTTGATACTATTGTTAGTGATTGTATTGAGTTATTGAAACAATTTGATGAAGTGTTAGTTGCTTTTGTGTGCCGATCTGCGAATAACGCTGCTCATGTGTTAGCTAGGGCATCTTGTTCTATGTCAGATCCTCAGGAATGGTTTGATACCGCTCCTGATATGATTGATTGTAATATTGTTTCGGAAATGTTTTAATGCAAGTGCTATTTTTCAAAAAAAAAACTAGCAATTTATACGTTACAAAAAATTTAAAATAGTTATGAAAACTTATATAAATATTATAAAATACTATTTATAATACTATTATAAATATTATAATATTATTTATACTCAAAATACTGATAATTTTAAGTAATTACCTACAGTTAATTATAGAAACATTTTTTTCTAAATAAAATATGTTCTTAAACTTTTTTTCCAAATAGTTTTAAAACATTTTATACTATCCTATAAAAAATTCAATTCAATATAGTCATGTCTTGAGGATCCAGTACAAAAATAATAAAAACAAATTATTATTAGAGAAAATAAAGTATGTGCACATTTTCTTTTATAAATGCAATCAAATCGAAAGTGATTTTAAGAACAATAATAAAAAATTAATTTGAGTAATTGACATAAATTTTAAGGTACGTGTTTGGAAGTATTTAAATTCATGACAAGTGAATATTCCCCATATAAAGTTAAGTAAATTCGGAATTGCACCTTATTTTGTTATAATGATCCATTAATTTTATTATATACAAATGTAACTTATTAGCTCAATATATATGTAAAATCTTCAAACTCGTATTAATCATATATATAATTAATTAATTTTCTCTCATAACATGTCAGATATCAACATTCTCATTAACCAATTTGAAGATACTAAAAAAAAGATTTTAATCAAATGAAAAAGTTGTATATTATTCGGTGTTCTTCAAAATATTTCTAAGAAAAAAAATATTAATATAAGTATTTATTAAGTTAAAAAAAGATATATACTTCTATTGTACTCCCTCTGTCCCCCTTGGTTCTTTACCTTGGGGGACGTAATTCTGGCACGGATTTTAAGGTGCAATTTGCGGATAGTTTCATAACTTATTTTTAAAATTTTCTTTTTTTGTATAAAAATAGAATTGTTCTATTTTTATACAAAAAAAGAAAATTTAAAAAATAAGTTATGGAACTATACTTTTTAGGAGCCTTGAAATGCGTGTCGAGTAGTGAAAAAGAAATGTAAAGAAATGGGAGGGACAGAGGGAGTAACAAATAGTATTAATCACAAATATTAACTTTTTCCAATATTATATCCTTATTACATCCTTATATATAATAAGCGTAACACGGATCTTATCCATAATTTTGGTTTGGTCACTGTACTACCAAAATAATCTCAACCGTTGAATCTAATATTTTTAAAAATAGATTATCAAGATTATATCATATTAAACAGAAAATTATAATCTAAAAAGGATATAATTAAAAAATGTTGTATTGGAATTAAATTTTAAAAAGAAAATTATAATATGAAAACGATATAGTCATGATGGAACGTGTAAAACCTAATATATATCAATTTTTAACAACAATTTGATATGTAATAAAATATAAATATTAAAAAATTAATATATTTAATAGATATTAAAAAAGGCCCGTGGGGTTGTTAGTAAAAAAATAGATAGCTGTTATGTGTCCATCAATGCTGATGCATACAGATACAGATTCAGATAACAAAAACAACAAAAGAGAATAACGCTGTACATAGATTAGATCCAAATTAATTCATATAGAATTATTAATATCTTAATACTGATATTCAACTGTAACCACGTATAGCTACTACCGTGAAATATGTATAAACAACTAAAATCAATTATAAATAAACAAATAAAAAAGATCTCTTAATTGAATTGGGAAAAAAATCCTAATACAATCATAGATAGAATTATAATTACATTATTCTATCAAGCAGAAATCTATACATACAAGATCATTAGTTACAAATGAAAAACAAATAATTAAATGTAACAAGAGACGTCGTGAACGATATGTTGAGGCTACAGAAGAAGAATAACAAGAGACGTCTTGAACGATATGTTGAAGCTGCAAAAGAAGTACGGAGCCAAAGGAGAAAAAAAATGTGAAGAAAATAATGAAAAGAAAATTGTTTACTTATATTGGTTTAACATTGCAATAATTTTTACAAAATTTGAAATCCTTAACTTAACATTGATAAATATATATATATAATTATTCAAGGATTTATCTTTGTAAAATATTATTTATAAAATTTAAAATCGTGTTGTAAACTATTTAAAAATTTACTCTCAAAAATTTCGATGAAGCTATACATAAAAATAGCAATTTTCAAAATAAAACACAAAACTAATTTATTAAATAAAAAAATTAAAAAAAAACCTTGCATCGCACGGGTTATAAGCTAGTTATATCCTTATATATAATAAGCGTAAGAGCGATCTTATCCATAATTTTGGTTTGGTCGCTGTACTACTAAAATAATCTCAACCGTCAAATCTAATATTTTTAAAAATAGACGATCAAGATTATATCATATTAAAATGAAAATTATAATCTAAAATGGATATAATTAAAGAAGTTTGTATAAGAATTGAATTTTAAAAATAAAATTATAATATGAAAAGGATATAATTAAACAGATATAATAGAATTTTATTTATTTTATTAATATTAAAAAAATTCATATTTACTATTTGGACTCTATCTTGAGATCTAAAAATCATATTTGGATGATTTTACGGCCCAGGCGAAGCTCACAAATTATTTTTAATTTAGTGATGATTTAACAATTATTATAGAAATGAAAACACTCATACTATCAAGAGACAATATAATTAGGAATTTTACATTAATCCTATTCAGTGTAGAATACCTACATTGATAATCCTATTCAATGTAGAAACCAAATTATGAATTTTTATATTAATCATGTTCAGCGCAGAAGACCTACATTGATAATCTTATTCAATGTAGAAAACCAAATTATATGATTTAAATTATTGACATGCACTTTTTCGTATTTCAATATAAATACACATTTTAGTTTACATGTTAAAAAATAAAATATTTTTTATGCTCGATCTATCGTTTTTCATCTATTTATTTTATGATCTAACGGTTCTTATTTAATATTTCGTACTGAAAAACCAAACTACCAAAATTTTGGACAAAATCACTCTTACACTCATTATTAAAACCATATTTGATTGTTAGTAGAACTATCTTCAACTAATAAGAATGGTATTTTGATAATCAAAACGAAATATAAGTAGATTTCATAAATCAAACAGATTTTTTAACGTAAAAAATCATCAATTTCTTCTCTTTTTTGTTTCTGCGTAGTTTTAATTGAAAAATAATTGTTAAACCATCACTAAATTAAATATTATTTTGTTAATTTCATGTGGGCTGTAAAATCGTCCAAATCAAAATTTTAAGAATTCAAGATAGAGCAAAAATAATAAATTGAACGTGTAAAATCTTATATATATAAATATTAAAAAAAGTTAATATAATTATAAATATTATAAAAGGAACCGTGCGTTGCATGGGTTATAAGCTAGTATATATAATAAGCGTAAAAGAGATCTTATCCATAATTTTGGTTTGGTCACTGTACCGCCAAAATAATCTCAACCGTCGAATATAATATTTTTAAAAATAGATGATCAAGATTATATCATATTAAAAAGAAAATTGTAATCTACAAAGGATATAATTAAAAAGGTTGTATTAGAATTGAATTTTAAGAATAAGTTATAATCTGAAAAGGATATAAAAGATTGTATTAGAACTGAATTTTATTTATTTATTTATTAATATTAAAAAGTGTTCATATTTACTATTTAGGCTCTATCTCGAGATCTATAAATCAGATTTGGATAATTTTACAGTCCACGCGAAACTCATAAAATTATATTTAATTTAGTGATGATTTAACAATTATATTATCCAAATGGAAACGCTCAGAATCTCAAGAAAAAATATAATTACGAATTTTTACATTAATCCTATTCAGTGTAGAATACATACATCGATAATCCTATTCAATATAGAAAACCTAATTATATATGATTTAAATCAATGACAAGCACTTTTCGTATTTCAATATAAATACACTTTTTAGTTTACATGTTAAAATATAAAATATTTTGTTGCTAGATCCAACATTTTTCATCTATTTATTTTAAGATCTAATAGTTCTTATTTATTTTATCGTACTAGGGACCAAACTACCAAAGTTTTGGACAAAATCCCTTTTACACTTATTATTAAAACTGTATTTGATTGTTAATAGAACTAATTCAAATAACAAGAAGGTTATTTTGATAATCAAAATGAATTACACGTAGATTTCTTAAATAGAATAGAATTTTCAATATAAAAAATCGTCAATTTCATCTCTCTTTTGTTTCTTGGTAGTTTTAATGGAGAAAAATTATTAAATAATCACTAAATTAAAGATTATTTTGTTAATTTCACTTAGCTATAAAATCATCCAAATCAACTTTTAAGAATTCAAGATAAAACAGATAATAAATTGAATGTGTAAAATCTTACATATATCAATTTCATAACAAAAATTTGATATATAAATTAACAACGAATAAATAATAAAAAGATAATATAATAAATGTTATAAAAAGATCCGTGCATTGCACGGGTTATATAAGCTAGTATATAATAAGCATAAAAGTGATTTTATCCATAATTTTGGTCACTCTACTACCAAATTAATCTCAATCGTCGAATCTAATAATTTTAAAAAATGACTCAAGATTATATCATATTAAAAAGAAAATTATAATCTTAAAAGGATTTTATTAAAAAAGATTGTATTGAAATTGAATTTTAAAAAGAAAATTGTAATATGAAAATGATATAATTAAAAAGGGTTAATTATCAATTGGGTCACTTATTTCACTTCAATATATCAAAGGGGTCACCAATTTCATTTCGGTATCATTTGAATCACTAAAGTCATAAAAAATATCAAATAGATAACTGTAAATATGTGTTGGAAAAATAAAAGTAATCTTCTGTTGATTCTGCACATTTTTCTTGAATGTTACTGCAACCAAATGAATAATTGTTAAATTCTAGTATTTCAGATAACATATTTAGAATTTAAAAAGTCTTTTACTATTTATTTTTAATTAAAACAAGGAAAATAACTATAATATTAAAAATAAATGGTAAATGAATTTTTAAAAATCTAAATATCTTATCTAAAATACTAGAATTTGACAATTATTCATTTGGTTGTGGTAGCATTGAAGAAAAATGTGCAGAATCAAAAAAAGAATACTTTTATTTTTCAAACGCATATTTAAAGTTATCTATTTGATATTTAATATGACTTTAGTGATTCAAATGATACCGAAATGAAATTGGTGACCCATTTGATATATTGAAGTGAAATAAGTGACCCAGTTGATAATTAACCCTAATTAAAAAAGGATACAATTGAATTTTATTTATTTTATTATTATTATTATTAAAAAAAGTTCATATTTACTATTTGAGCTTTATCTCAAGATCTAAAAATCATATTTGTATGATTTTACAGCTCACGCGAACGTCATAAAATTATCTTTAATTTAGTGATAATTTAAAAATTATTATCAAAATGGAAACATTCAAAATCTGAATAGAAAAAATAATTGCGAATTTTTACATTAATCCTATTTAATGTTGAAGACCTACATTGATAATCCTATTCAATTTAGAAAACCAAATTATATATGATTTAAATTATTGACATGCACTTTTTCGTCTTTTGGTATAAATACACTTTTTAGTTTACAGGTTAAAAAAGAAAATAATATTCTTAAAAGGATATTATTAAAAATGGTTATTTTAGAATTAAATTTTGAAAAGAAAATTATACTATGAAAAGTATATAATTAAAAAAGGATACAATCGAATTTTATTTATTTATTATTGTTATTATAAAAAATCATATTTACTATTTGGGCTCTATCTGAAGATCTAGAAATGATTTGGATGATTTTACAGTTCACGTGAAGGTCATAAAATTATCTTTAATTTAGTGATGATTTAAAAATTATTATCGAAATGGAAACATTCAAAATCGCAATACAAAATATAATTGTGAATTTTTACATTAATCCTATTCGGTGTAGAATACCTACACATTGATAATCTTATTCAATGTAGAAAATCAATTTATATATGATTTAAATCATTGACATACAATTTTTCGTATTTCAGTATAAATACACTTTTTAGTTTACATATTAAAAAGTAATTTTTTTTGCTAGGTCCAATGTTTTTCATCTATTTATTTTATGATCTAACGATTCTTATTTATTTTGTCGTACCAAATACCAAATTGCCGATTACCAAAATTTTAGACAAAATCACTTTTACACTTATTATTGAAGTTGTATATTGTTGTTAGTATAATTACCTTCAAATAATAAGAAGGGTATTTTGATAATCAAAACGAAATATAAGTAGTTTTCATAAATTGAATATAATTTTCAACGTAAAAAATCGTCAATTTCTTCTATATTTTGTTTCTGCATAATTTTAACTGGAAAGAAATTGTTAAAGCATCACTAAATTAAAGATTTTTTTGTTAATTTCATGTTTCAAATTTTAAGAATTCAAGATATAAAACAAATATTAAATTGAACGTGTAAAATTTTACATATATCAATTTTTAATAATAATTTAATATATAAATTAATACTCCCTCCGTCCCGAATTCATTGACCTTCAGACTTTTTCACGCATTTCAATGTGCTCGGACCGGGTACTTGTGAATTATATTTTTTTATTTTTTATTTGAATCTATATTTTTATACAAAACAAAAAAAATTCAAAAATATTATTTATAAGTACCCCATCCAAGCACATTGAAATTCGTGCAAAAAGAAGAATGTCAAACAAAATGGGATGGAGGGAGTAATATATAGATATTAAAAAAATTAATATAATTATAGATATTAAAAAAGAAATCGTGCGTTGCACGGGTTATAAGCTAGCATAATTTAAATTGCCAAATATTAATATCCATAGTTATACAAATAGTCAAATACGGTAGTCGTGATTAGTTTAGGGAGGGATAAATATGCTCACTAGGGATCTCAAACAAGCAGATTGTTGTGGAATAAAAACTAGGTTATGAATATTACGGCTAGGGCTTTAGTGTATTTAATGCAAAGGGGTTGAAGAGTTCGAGCTTTAATGGCTGTTTCCGTGTTCGAGACTAATCGGTCCTCACAGAGTGCCTACGTATCTCGTATTGAGAATCAAGCCAAGACGTAGTTCTGAGAATGAGGGGTCGGGCCCTTATATAGGCTGAGAAACCCTAGAATCGTAGTAGAATTAGGTGACTTGGTGGGCAAGTCATCGCCTTGAGGAAGGTTCTAGGCTCCTTCCTTGTAGGAGTAAGTTCCCATATCGAATTTTGTGCCTTGGAGGCTACGTTTGGTAGGAGTAATATCCTTATCTGACTCTTATTACTGAGCTGGTTATTTCCCCTAATATTAATTATGAAATTAATATTATAAATAGGGATTCGGCCCATCTGGTGGGCCCCACGTTTGGACCATTCTAGGTCTAATTAATGCCACATTAAATGTGTCTTTAGGGCTTACTTTTAGCGCATATCATTTGCCCCCCAACTTCGAGGAAAACTGATCAGGTTTTCCTCGAAGTTATAACGGCCTTATTCGAGACTAGGGTCAGGGTTCATCCTTTTACACTAGTGTTTCACGAGTATTGCCTTGAAGTAAAGCGTGGAGCGACCGACGCGTTTACGACAATGTTAATTTGATGCTAATCGGCACTACTCAGCCTTAAACGACGTTTAAACAATGTTAAACGACGCTCAACGGCGTTAAACGGTGCTAAACGGTGCTAAACGGCACTAAACGATGCTAAACGGCACTAAACGGTGCTAATTTCAAACTCAGTTTTCACTTTCCTTGATTACCAAATCGAAAAAATAAAAACAAAATTTCGCAATCCCGACTCGAGCATCGCCACCGGTCGGCCGAGCGAAAATCCATACCGACGATCGATGTCGATCGGCTAACACGCGCACAGGGAGCCAGTCGGCTGGGAGGTCGGTCGGCTGAAACAAGAGCTCGTACCGACGATCGGTGTCAGTCGGCCAAAGCTCTCTCGGAGAGCCGGTTGGCCGGTGAGGCAGTCGGTCGGATTTTTTTTTTTCGAACGGAACAAAAAAACCCATACCGACGATCAACGTCGGTCGACCTAGGCACCTCCGAAGGGGCAGTCGGCCAGGAGCCCAGTCGGCCAAATATTTTTTTTTTTTCGAACGGAACCAAAAAACCCATACCGACGATCAACGTCGGTCGGCCGAGGCACGCACGGAGAGCCGGTCGGCCGTGAAGTCAATCGGCTGACCCGAAAACTCACGCCGATAGTCGATGTCAGTCGGCCAATGCTTGCACAAGGAGGCAGTCGGCTAATGACCCGGTCGGCTGGAATTTTCGCATTTTTAAAATGAAGCAAAATCTCGACTCAGGGCTCGGTACAAGTCGGCCGAAATGCTCACGAAGGGCTAGTCGGCCGGTGAGGCAGTCGGCTTAGTTGAAATCTCATACTGACGATCAACGTCGGTCGGCCAGATCATTCCACGGGTAGTCAGTCGGCCAAAGAAAATTTTTGCATACCAACATCGATCATCAACATGAAATCGGCTTGGTCACTTATCAGTGATTTTGATTTTTGCATACTGACATCGATCATCAATATGGAATCTTATTATCAATATCGATTTTCGTTACTGGAAAATCAACAACTTGGCCATTCATGGCTTTGCTTAAGGTTTTAATTAGTACCTTGATTCACATCACTAATCTCGCGTTTAGGACTACTCTCCCAATTAAGCTTTCCTTAAGCGTGCTTAGTTTTCTAAGCTCAACTGACTACTCTGGTAGAATATTTTGCCGGATATTCACTTAAATTCTCCGTTTCTTTCCCAAAATTTCATGAGTTTCAACGACTCTTTCCATCCATAACAGATAGTTTTTGCTCTTTTTCGTATATATTATCGATACTTGACCTGTAAACGCGAACCAAGCTGTTTTTCAACCTGAGGTAGCAGGTCATCCTTTTCTTATAAAAGGAGGGGAGTACCCTTCATTTATCTTCACTTCTTTATTATTAAAGAAGAGCCAACCTGAGTGATCGCCCCTGTTGTTGGGGGTACCTGCTCGGTGACAGGCGGAGCAGAGCTGAGGGGTAAAGCCTTAGTAGTAGTTGGTGGTGTTCTTCGCGTAGTCACCATGGTTGATGTTGTCTTCCCACAGACGACGCCAAATGTTGTGGAATAAAAACTAGGTTATGAATATTACGGCTAGGGCTTTAGTGTATTTAATGCAAAGGGGTTGAAGAGCTTCGAGCTTTAATGGCTGTTTCCGTGTTCGAGACTAATCGATCCTCACAGAGTGCCTACGTATCTCGTATTGAGAATCATGCCAAGACGTAGTTCTGAGAATGAGGGGTCAGGCCCTTATATAGGCTGAGAAGCCCTAGAATCGTAGTAAAATTAGGTGACTTGGTGGGCAAGTCACCGCCTTGAGGAAGGTTCTAGGCTCCTTCCTTGTAGGAGTAAGTTCCCATATCGAATTCTGTGCCTTGGAGGCTAAGTTTGGTAGGAGTAATATCCTTATCTGACTCTTATTGCTGATCTGGTTATTACCCCTAATATTAATTACGAAATTAATATTATAAATAGGGTTTGGGCCCATCTGGTGGGCCCCACGTTTGGACCATTCTAGGTCTAATTAATTCCACATTAAATGTGTCTTTAGGGCTTACTTTTAGCCCATATCATAGATATATCTGATTTTTTGTACAGATTTGTTTGTTTCATTCTATTAAAATTTTATAAAATTTGCATATATTTTTCATATACATCAATTGTTTGTAATAGATAAAGGTGATAATGGAACCACCGAAAAAAGTTACAGTGGAAAATAATATAAAACATTAAAGAATTTAGGATATTTACCAAAAATACTAGATTTAAAGTTTCTATTTGCAAAAATACCATCTCCTTCAATTCATTGCAATTTTACCAACATAAATTTCAAAATTGCAAAAATACCAACCCTCCCCCCTCCCCCCTCCCCCCTCCCCCCTTTCCCCCGCCGACTTCATTCCTTACGTTGTGTCCTTTGTGTCCTTTTTTTTAAAGGTGGGATGATATTTTGGTTGCAACTTAATGCAACCACATTCAACCACATCGACTTTACTTCAACAAATTTTTTTTTAATTATTTTTTTATTTTTTAAGGTGGGGTGATATTTTGGTTGCAACTGAATGCAACCACATTCAATGTTAACTCGAATAACTTGTAGAAGGGGGGGTTGAATACAAGTTATATAATCGTGTCTGATTTTTACTTGATTATAAGAACAAGAATAAACGAATGAATCAAACTCTTGTTTGTATTAATAAGATCAAATACAAACTCTACCAAAGGTGTACAATACCTTTAGCAGCTGCTGACAATACAAATATCTCTCTGTTTGTTTCGTACTCTCGAATACAAACCTTATACAGAGCTACGCACACGAACTCACAACTTCGTCCGCTCTTTACAATGATATTGAGAGAATATTTATAATGCTACCTATCAACTAATAACAGAAAGATATAATCTATACATGACAATGTTCTGCCTTCTAGTCGATAGTTTCCTTCAATAGAAAAACTCTTTCCTTCATAATATCTTCTTGCTTGTTCTTCAAACAACGATCCTGTTTTATAGCACTTGCCAGTTTCTGTAGCATCCATAATGACATCATCAGTAGCATGACTGATATCAGGATCTGCACACTGCATCAGTATCTGATCAACCATCAGTATTGAACCATCATCAGGATTTGCTCTCTGTTCCTGACATGTAGTCTCCGATACACTGTTCATTCCTGACTAAACTATACAGATAACTGTTTTACACATAAAACCTATATACAGTGCTAAATCCTTTATAAGATCAGGATTACAAGAAGTATAATGTGTAAATTCTATTCTTAACATCACAACTTATGAATTATTCCTAACAATCTCCCCCTATTTATGCTTTACAAACTGAAGCATAAATCTAAGTTGTGGATGTCAAAACATATAACAATACAACTAGAATAGAATTTATGAATGTAGAATTATGAAGTTAAGTACCTCCTTCTCAGATGTAGACATTTATCCAGTACTTAGAAGAAAGAATTTTAACTATTAATGCTGCTCTTCCTTACCACTTCCTAGCTGAGATTCACCACTGTCACTCCTGGTTCTTCTTTTTACTACCATTTGTCTGATCTTTATCTCCCCCAGCTTTATCTTTATCTTTATCTCCTTCAGTCTGGTAGTGTTGTTGTTGTCTTTGAATTGTCTTTATCTCCCCCTTTTTGACATCAGCAACATTAATTCCAAGAGATTCAGAAACAGAACAAATGAGATTCATAAGAACTGCTTGATTTTCCATAATTGTGACTTGGTTATCTTCAAGTGATTGAAGTCTTGTTTGAATAGCAATTTGAGAATTCTGAATATCTTTCAAAACATCAGAATGAACTTCAATATTGGAAGTGCTTCTAGTATCTCTAGTATCAGAATCAGAAAGAACTGTATCTTCAAGTCTTGTAGAAGAAGTTGTTTGAGTTGTATGATATTCAAGTAATAAAACCTGATTAGAAGTATCAACATCTTCATCTTTCTGTTCTGGAACTGAAACATGATCATCATCTCCTTCACCAGTATTCTGTGTACTAACATCTTCAAATCCTGACTCCTCCTTAGAGTGATCAGAGACTGTTGATGTCTCAATTCTAGCTGATATTGGAAGTACATACAAAGGAACACTAGGATCATTAGGATCTTCATCTGGTACATATGTATCAAGAGATTGCTTTATCCTGGCACCTCTCCTGTTAATGATTTCTGCAAGCCTCTCCTTTTGCTTCTGAGCTTTAACTTCTGGCTTTGCATTGTGATGTGCTAGGTCATTCTTCTGATACATTTTGATGAATGAATAAGTACCAGCATCCATACCCAAATTTTCAGACCAAGATTCAGGAAAAACCTGATCCCAGAAATCAAATGATGGTTTCCTAATTTTCTCTCCCTCACTATGGAGTTGATCATCCATACCCTCATTCTCACTTTGACTTACTAAAGTCAACACTCTTTCTACCTCACCTTTTGCCTGGTCAGGAGCCAGCCGCTCAAATTGTGGATCAATATCCATCTTTTCAAGTGTATCACTCAAATTTGGATAAGTGCTCTCATGACCTACAGAAAAATAGAGTTTAGAAGGAGTTTTTATACCTGAACTCACATGGAGAGAGGGTTCCTCATATGGCATGTGGCTTGAGGTTTTCTCCAAGGAGTGAGCTGCTATAGTCTCTGAACCCATACAATCATCTTCTTTCCTTTCAGAAACTACAGGCTCCAGTATACCACTTTCAGGTTCTTTACTAGACTCTGATGTCTTCAGTAATACTTCATTAGACATCATAGTTAGTACATCACCGTCTTTAAGTGTTGTTTGCTGAGACACACCCTCAAGGTGGATAGACTCTGACTGAACAAAATTTGTTTGATCTTCAGAAAAATAAACCAAAGTCATTCCTCCCATATCATAGGGTATCTCACTTGCATTCTCAGTCATCACAGAAGACCTTTCAACATCAGCTATCACAGCTCCTGAGTCATCCTTCCTCTGACTAGATGGTTCTTGTGTTGCAGTGACCGTGATCTGATCTTTCCTACTACTCACCACTGGTGCAATAGTATCTTCTGTTGACTGCTTCCCTCTATCTACTTCCTCCAGTTGTTCACCTTGAGCTGAAGCATCTTCAATAATTACATCCTTGTCAAATAAATATGCATGAAGTGATTGAAGTGCAACATGCTTTGAGAGTCCAAATTTCTTGACTAATTGTCTTCTGACAGATACATAGAAATACATCTTCATTAAGTCAAGTCTTTGATGTAGAAGTCCATATTCATCTGGAAATAAAAGTTTTGGTACTCTTTCAACCAAAAATTCTAGAACAGGCCTTGACAACTTCACTTTGAGAGAAATTAGTCCCATAGCCAGTCTGTATGATAATGTAGTTTCCCATGAAGAATCAATATCCAGATCTCTCTTGTCAAATACTGACATAGATGTAGCTTGATTTGTAGAAACCTGCATGATATTAGTTGGACTAGACTCTGTGTGTGTAGGTGACAATTGAATCTTTCTCCTTGTTCTCCTGATATAGTGAGCAAAAGATTTATCCTGAGAAGACTCAAGAGGTGTAGACACAGAAGTGATCTTGGGATGAGATCTTTGTTCAATAGACACAGTCTTTTGAGAGACAGTATCCAGTAACTGTTTTCCCTTTTTAAGAACTACAGCCTTTTGAGAGACTGCAGCCTGGCTGTGACTAGGTTTTTCATCTCTTTGTACTAACACAGAAAGTTGAATTGCAGCCTTCAATTCTGCTCTCTCTGCAAGAGTTAAATCATCATCATCTTCACTAGAATTACTACTACTACTTGACACAACAAATCTTCTCTTCCTTACAACTGATGTCTTTTGAGAAACACCAGAGGTTGGTTTCTTTGAAACAATAGGCTGTGGATCAAAATTTGGTTCTTGAATTGTTTCAGAGACTATGATGTTTTGGACTACTTGGGTAGACACAGGTGGGTTCTCCTCCAATTGAGATTCCTGAGCCATTTCACCACAAAAGAAAGAAGAATTGTAGAGAGTAGGAAGATGAGTTTTAAGAATTACCTGAAAATGATGTGGATAATGAATTGCAGGTATTTCATCTAGATTCTTTTCATTGTCCTTCTTTGTAATATCAGAGAAAATTCTCTTTTGCTGTTCATAAGAAGAAACACAGTATTCCCTACCAAATCTAGCTTCAACATCAGGAATAAAATGGTTAACAAACAATTGCATAAATCTATGATAATAAACCATTTTCCTGTTTTGATCTCTTGACCCAAGTTTAATACTCATCTGACTTAAGATAATATGACCAATGTTAATTACTCTGTCATAAAGCAAACTATTAGCAATATGAGATGTAACAGAAGTAATTTGTTGAAAAGAACTACATTTGCCAGTAAAACATTTAGCAATTTGATCAAAGTAAAAAGACCATTCCTTTCTTAGAAAAGACCTATTCAACTGGCTCATGTTATCTAGAGGTCCACTATAACCTAATTCAGACAACATAGTTCTTATATTATCATCAGATGGTACATTCTCATAACTATCAGTAACAGGTAAGCAAAGTACTGAACTAACAACAGATTCAGTAATGTCAAATGAATCTTGTCCGAAATGTAGAACAATCTTACCTGATTGACTCTGAGTAGAATCAATTACCTCAGCATTCTCCCAAGCTTGTGAAACAGCTACTTGATTAATCTGTGGAGATGCTGTCAATGCATAACTTAATGGTCCATACGCCAGAAAGTCCATGATTGGATGAAAATCAGATGACACTCCTTCCTTGTTGGTGATAGCTGCAACATGATTGTTTGTCATAAAATCAAAGTCACCAAACTTGAAGGCTACTGATTTAGGTAATCTTCTCTGAGCTGCCATTCTTGATCTGAAAAGAAACTTGAAAAATTCTTGAAATGGATTAGTGATTTTGAAAACTCAAGAGTGATTTTTGCTTTAGAGAATGTAAGATTAGAGAAAGCAATTACACGATTAGAGTTTCAAAACAAATATATTTCACAAATCTTTCAGACCACTATCCCACGTTGACACGTAAATTGACAGGTGTCAGTCCCTGAAAAATGCGGTTACCCATGATTTTTTTTTGGAAAATAAAATCCAAAATTGATTTTCATGAAATAAATCAGGGTATAAATAAGTAATACTGATCAGCTTCCTTTTCCTGATGACCTCTCATCAAAATAATCACAAAATGCAATTTGATTTAAAAATATAATTGTCAAATCCTGATGATCACTCATGAAATCCTGATCAATATCATCAGAGACTTAATATGGAGTTTTCCACGTGGCATCTTTCTTTTATCTGAAAAAGAAAATAAACAATTAATCTGAACAGAAAATCAATTGGTTAGATATTTTCAATATTTCTTGAAACAAGAAATACAGTCACACGCAATAATTAGCATTTGACTTCATTAAAACTTCCAAGTGACTGTTCAGCTTCTCACGTCTTCCTTTAAAAGAACTAGACGCCTTATGCCATTCTCCATAACCTTTCAATTTCTTTTCTTCTCAACAATGCTTCTCAAACCAAAAATCCCTTCAAACCCATTTTTCAGATTTTTCTTGGTCGATGAACATCCTGTTCTTGATCATCTCTTTGAACAAACGACTCTTCTCATCGAACTAATCATGAATGGATTGGTTTTCGATAATATCCAGAGGTTTCTCCTAGAACATCCATCTGTTGGATACAATCTTCCCCTAACCTCCTCAAAACTTGAGGATGAAGAATTTGGCCGAGAGTCTGAGGTTGATCTTGATGGAGATGCTATTCATTTAAGTTAGCTGCTCTCATTCAAGTCGCCCAGACAAGGAATCCAAGAGCAAACGAGGCTTTCATCCCCTGATGGATTTCTTGAGATGCTCCTTGTCCTGTACCTCAGAGTTCATATCAAAGACAAGTATAGAGTAGAAATTTAGACAAAAAGATGTTGTATTTCATTTCCATGTAATGATTTTTATTAATGAAAATACAATTTCTTGTTATCTGCTTGTCTTTTGATTTTTGAATGATGTATAAATTATCAGTATGCAAATATCAAAACTTGCTAGCATAGACTTAACACATTACAGAATCAGATTACTACACAAAGTAAACGTCAGGATCTGAAACAATTTTCATAATCCTGATACTGACACAATACTGATGACGTCAGCATCCTGATAACAAATCTAATTCTGATGATTATTAACAAGTCTATCATACTGAAATTTATCAAGGCAATGTGTTATAGCTAAAGCATTTAACAATCAAATATAGATCCTGACAGGAATATCAAGTCTATAAGCTAAGAACAACATACCTTGCTACTTTTGCAGATGTTAAAGATCTAAAAATTTAACATTCCTAACTCACTTACTAGTCTACTGAATGTAGTCTCATCAAGTGGTTTAGTTAGAATATCTGCAAGCTGTTTGTCAGTAGGAACAAAATGAAGTTCCACAGTACCATTCTCAATATGTTCTCTAATAAAATGATACCTGACATCAATGTGCTTAGTCCTTGAATGTTGAACTGGATTTTCTGCAATTTTAATAGCACTAGTATTATCACAAAACATAGGAATATTACTAAGTGTCATTCCATAATCCAGCAACTGATTTCTTATCCAAAGGAGCTGTGCACAACAACTGCCTGCTGCTATGTACTCAGCTTCTGCAGTTGAGGTTGAAACAGATTGTTGCTTCTTGCTTGCCCAAGAAATCAATCTATTTCCCAAAAATTGACATGTACCTGTAGTGCTTTTCCTGTCTATCTTACACCCTGCATAATCAGAGTCTGAATAGCCAATTAGAAAGAAATCAGATTCTCTAGGATACCACAAACCAAGATTTGGAGTTCCTTTGAGATATCTAAAAATTCTCTTCACAGCAATTAAATGAGATTCCTTAGGATTACTTTGGGATCTAGCACATAAACAGGTAGAAAACATTATATCTGGCCTACTTGCAGTTAGATATAACAATGAGCCTATCATGCCTCTATAACTAGTATTATCCACACTCTTCCCCTTAGGATCAGAGTCTAGTTTAGTGGCTGTTGCCATGGGTGTTTTTGCAACTGCACAGTCTTGAAAGTCAAACCTTCTTAAAAGATCTTTGATATACTTTGACTGATTAATGAAAATACCAGTCTCGGTCTGTTTGACCTGCAAGCCTAAGAAATAATTTAGTTCACCCATCATGCTCATCTGATACTTAGACTGCATAAGTTTGCTAAACTTAGCACACAACTTTTCATTAGTAGAACCAAAAATAATATCATCAACATAAACTTGAACTAAAAGCAATTCACCTTTTATCTTTCTAAAGAATAGAGTTTTGTCAATTGTACCTCTTGTGAAGCCATTTTCAAGAAGAAATTTAGACAAAGTCTCATACCATGCTCTTGGTGCCTGCTTTAGTCCATAGAGTGCCTTGTCAAGTTTGTAGACATGATTTGGAAATTTTGGATCAACAAATCCAGGTGGCTGTTCTACATACACTTCTTCATCAAGTTTGCCATTTAAAAAAGCACTCTTTACATCCATCTGGTATACCTTGAATTTTGAATGAGCTGCAAATGCAAGAAACATTCTGATTGCTTCCAATCTTGCTACAGGTGCAAAGGTCTCATCATAATCAATGCCTTCTTCCTGAGAATAACCTTTGGCCACCAGTCTTGCTTTGTTTCTTACAATCATACCAGATTCATCTAGCTTGTTTCTGAAAACCCATCTTGCACCAACAATAGATCTATCTTTAGGTCTTGGTACCAGTTTCCAAACTTTGTTTCTCTCAAACTCATTTAACTCCTCCTGCATTGCAATTACCCAATCAGGATCCTGTAAGGCTTCTTCAACCTTCTTAGGTTCATTCTTTGAGAGAAAGCAACTATACAAGCATTCATTTTGAATTGATCTTCTAGTTCGAACACCACTATTTGGATCACCAATTATCAAATCTTCAGTATGATCCTTTGTCCATTTTCTAACAGGTGGTAAATCAACTCTGCTAGTCTCTCCCCCTAAGTTAGTGGTATCTCTTGTAGAAGAATTCTCTCTACCTTCAAAAACTCTCCTTTGATCAATAGAATCAGTAGATTCCATATTGCTGCTAGTTACTGATCTTTCCTCAGTAGACTCTGAAAGGTCAGTTCCTGATGGAGTAGACTCTGAAACATCAATTCCTGATGGAATAGATTCTGAAAGACTAGTCTGCTCCTGATGATCACTGTGTTCTCTCTGATTTATTTGCTCCCCCTCAACAGTAGCATTCCTTTGAGAAGCAATAGAAATTTCTTCTGGAGAACCTTCATCATCACTTGAGAGTATCTCAGAATTCTTCAGATTTTCAAATTCCAATTTGTCATGGCTTTCATCAGTTTGCAAAATTCCAAATTTCTTATCATCAAATGCAACATGAATTGATTCCATAACAATGTGAGTTCTGAGATTATAAACTTTGAAGGCCTTAGATGCTGAATATCCTAGAAAAATTGCTTCATCCGATTTGGCTTCAAATTTTCCAAGTTGTTCTGGATGAACTTTTAGGACATAGCATTTGCATCCAAAGATGTGAAAATATTTCACACTTGGTTTCTTTCCTTTGATCATCTCATAGGGAGTTTTTCCATGACTATTTACCAAGGTACAGTTCTGAGTGAAACATGCAGTGTTAATAGCTTCTGCCCAAAAGTAGGTTGGAAGTTTTGCATCTGCAAGCATGGTTCTTGCTACCTCTATGAGAGTCCTGTTCTTTCTTTCCACTACACCATTTTGTTGAGGTGTACCAGGTGCAGAAAACTGTTGAGTGATTCCATTGTCTGCACAAAACCCATCCATTGTAGAATTCTTGAATTCTGTACCATTGTCACTCCTAAGTACTTTGACTTTGTACTCAGAGTTATTATGAATATTCTTGATGAGTTCAATGATTTGCTGAGGAGCTTCATCCTTCTTGTGTAGAAAGAACACCCATGTGAACCTTGTGAAATCATCCACCATAACTAGAGCATATCTTTTCTTGCTGATAGACATAATGTTTACTGGACCAAACAGATCAAGATGTAGCATGTGAAATGGTTCAGTAATTGAATTTTCAGTCTTGCTCTTGAAAGTGGTTCTTCTTTGCTTTCCAAACTGACATGCATCACAAAGTCCATCTTGCACAAAATTCGCCTGAGGTAGGCCTCTCACCAAATTGTGTTTAACAAGTTGATTAAGCTTCTTGAAATTAAGATGTGAGAGCTTCTTGTGCCAATTCCAGCTTTCATCACTTGTTGCTTTGCTGTAGAGACATCTAACAATTCCTTTAGATGTATCACTTAAGCTGGCTTCATATATGTTACCATGCCTTTGACCAGTTAGAACAATGTCTCCATTCTGCATATTCAAGACTTTGCATCCTTCTCTGTCAAAGATTGATTTGTAACCTTTATCACCCAGTTGACTTATACTTAAAAGAGTATGTTTCAAGCCTTCAACCAGTGCTACATTTTCTATGATGACATTCCCCAAAATAATTGAGCCATATCCCAGAGTTTCTCCTTTGTTGCCATCTCCAAAAGATATTACTGGGCCAGCTTTCCTCTCAAACTTTGTAAGCAGGGACTTCTTTCCAGTCATATGTCCAGAGCATCCACTGTCCAAGATAATTGAATGCTTCTTTCCTATGCCCTGCAAACAAAAAAGTAACTAGTTAGAATTTTTTAGGACCCAACTTTGATTGGATCCTTTCTTACTAGATTTAGAGACAACAGACTTTGAAGATTTTGCATTTATTTTACCTGTTGCAGAGTCAACTTTAGACTCTGATCTCACAAGCTGTTTGTGACTAGGAGTTTCAGATTTCAAAGAATAATAGTCATAATACAGTTCATGATATTCTCTACACATGTAAATGGAATGAAGTAAACTACCACAATGATAACAAGCTTTTTGTGGTTGGTATTGAATTTTCTGAGTCTTGGGGAATCTGGACTCAGTTTTCCAAGAAGGTTTTTTATTGCAGTCTAGGGCCAAATGATTATGATTTCCACACTTATAGCATTTTTTCCTAGGTGCATCAGGTACATTCTTGTAATTATTCTCTTTATTAATACCTTCTTTTCCATTCCTATTTCTCTTGATCTTGCTAGACTCTGAAAGACCATCTAATCTCTGTTTCAACTGAGACTTAGACAGAAACCCTATGTTTACATTCTTAGGTTTCTCTAACACTTTCTCATCTGAATAACTATTGTTAATTCTCTTGTGTACAACAGGGGTACCTTTTGAATCAACAAATTTAACATGATTAGGTTCAGAAACAATTTTCTTACCTTCAGATTTAGATGTGTTAGCTTCTTCCTTACTATCATCATTGACAATAGCTACTTTTTCTTCTTGTCTAGCCTTATCAAAACCTAAACCATTAACCTTACCACGAATTCCACTCTCAAAGATTTCTATTGTCTTCTTACTGGAATTGTTAATGGTCTTAATCACATCTCTCTCTTCTTCTAGTTCTTTTCTGACATAGTCATAAGCCTCAAGAATTACACTATAATCATGCTTAGCTTTATCAGAACTCAGCTTGTATTCTTCCATTTGAATTAATTCAGATTCAAGAAAATTATTTCTATCAACTAATTTATCATTCTTAACCTTAAGTTCATCTCTTTCACAAGTAAGAATTCTAAAATTAGTCATAAGATTCTTAAACTCAGCATGGATAGATCTAATTTCATCAGAATTTAAGCTATCAAATGAATCAAGAGAGTGAAGTGATACCTTAACAGAGGATGGAGAAGTTTTCTTTGGAGATCCAGGTTTGTCTGAACTATTGGCCATCAATGCAATGTTTTCATAATCCAATTCATCTTCAGAGTCACTGGAATCAGCCCAATCTTTCTGTGTGACCATAAGTGCATTACCCTTTCCTGAATTCCTAGGCTTCTTACACTCACTAGCAAAGTGTCCAAGCTCGCTGCAGTTAAAGCACTTGATCTTGGCCTTATCAAGCTTGACAATTGTACTTTTGCTCTTGTCACTCTTCTTCTCATCCTTCTTTTGAAAAGGTCCTTTGCTAAATCTTCTCCTGTTGAATCTTCCTTTCTTGAAATCTTTAGCAAACATAGCAAAGAGTTCTTGCATCTCAGATTCAGAATCATTGTTGTCAGAGTCCATATCAGTAGTCTCTGACTCAGAACTTTCTTTGCTTTTCTTCTTCCTCGAATTCTTTACAGCAATCTCTTCATGCTGTTCTTCAGGAAGCTTCTTTACTTCAGATTGAGCAGTAAGTGCAATAGTCTTCATCTTTCCTTCACTCCTGCTCTTCTTCTGCTGCTTGTCAAGTTCATAAGCTCTCAATTTTCCATATACTGCCTCTAATGAAATCTCATCCAGATCATTAGCTTCCTCAATCGCAGATATCTTCTCATTGTAGAAATCAGGCAAAGCTTTCATGAACTTTGTATTCATATCCTCCAAGTCATAATATTTACCATGCATGGCCATCTCATTGATGAGTTTTGTAAACCTATCAAAGGTATCAGTAAGTGACTCACCAGACTTGGATTCAAAGTACTCATACTGTTGTATAAGTAATGTCCTCATATTCTTCCTGACAGGCTTAGTTCCTTCACAGTGAACCTTAAGATTGTCCCATATATCCTTAGCAGTTTTACAAGAGAGAACATAGTTAGTGAGAACAGAATCAAGACTGTTGAATAATATGTTTCTCACTTTAGCATCTTTGAGAACATTCTCCTTGTCCTTATCTGACCATTCAGATTTTGGCTTCTCTGCTGTATGTTCTGGAACAACCACACCATCAACTGTTGCTTGTCCAACGACCTTTGTTGGAACAAAAGGTCCATCTCTGATTCTGTCAAGATAATCAGGATCTGTTGCTTCCAGATGATGCAACATCTTTACTTCCCATAGAGTATATTCGTTTCTCTTGAGCATAGGGATTTTAGTATTCCCATCCTTGTAACCAGACATGATTGCAGATCTTTATGATTACTCGAAATCAACCTGCTCTGATACCAATTGTTAACTCGAATAACTTGTAGAAGGGGGGGGTTGAATACAAGTTATATAATCGTGTCTGATTTTTACTTGATTATAAGAACAAGAATAAACGAATGAATCAAACTCTTGTTTGTATTAATAAGATCAAATACAAACTCTACCAAAGGTGTACAATACCTTTAGCAGCTGCTGACAATACAAATATCTCTCTGTTTATTTCGTACTCTCGAATACAAACCTTATACAGAGCTACGCACACGAACTCACAACTTCGTCCGCTCTTTACAATGATATTGAGAGAATATTTATAATGCTACCTATCAACTAATAACAGAAAGATATAATCTATACATGACAATGTTCTGCCTTCTAGTCGATAGTTTCCTTCAATAGAAAAACTCTTTCCTTCATAATATCTTCTTGCTTGTTCTTCAAACAACGATCCTGTTTTATAGCACTTGCCAGTTTCTGTAGCATCCATAATGACATCATCAGTAGCATGACTGATATCAGGATCTGCACACTGCATCAGTATCTGATCAACCATCAGTATTGAACCATCATCAGGATTTGCTCTCTGTTCCTGACATGTAGTCTCCGATACACTGTTCATTCCTGACTAAACTATACAGATAACTGTTTTACACATAAAACCTATATACATTGCTAAATCCTTTATAAGATCAGGATTACAAGAAGTATAATGTGTAAATTCTATTCTTAACATCACAACTTATGAATTATTCCTAACATTCAACCAAATGCAACTACATTCAACTTTTTTTTTTTAAAAGGTGGGGTGATTTTTGTGGATTTGGGTTACATGGCCCCGCCAGGGGCAATATTCAACCAAATGCAACCACATTCAACTTTTTTTTAGGTAGGGTGATTTTGGTGGATTTGGGTTGCAAGGCCCCGCCAGGGGCAATATTCAACCAAATGAAACCACATTCAACTTTTTTTTTTATAAAAAAATGGTGGTGTGATTTTGGTGGATTTGGGTTGCAAGGCCCCGCCAGGGGCAATATTCAACCAAATGAAACCACATTCAACTTTTTTTTTTTATAAAAAAATGGTGGGGTGATTTTGGTGGATTTGGGTTGCAAGGCCCCGCCAGAGGCAATATTCAACCAAAGGCAACCACATTCAACTTGTTGCATTCAGTTGCTGATTTCAAGTTCCATTTTTCAGTTGTCATTTTCGACCTCATTTTTTAACTCTAATATATATATATATATATAGTCCAAAAAAGAGGTCGAAAATGACATTTGAAAAATGATACTTGAAATCAGAAATTTAGTTGCATGTGGTTGCATTCAGTTGCAAATTTAGTTGCATGTGGTTGCATTAAGTTGCTGATTTCAAGTTCCATTTTTCAAATGTCATTTTCGACATCTTTTTTGGACTATATATATATATAGGTCGAAAATGACAAATGAAAAATGGAACATGAAATTAGAAATTTAGTTGCATGTGGTTGCATTCAGTTGAATGTGGTTGCATTCAGTTGAATGTGGTTGCATTCAGTTGAAAGTGGTTGCCCCTGCGGGGCCATGCAACTCAAATCCACCAAAATAGCATCCCACCTTAAAAAAAAAAGTTTTCAAAAATGAGGTCGAAAATGACAAATGAAAAATGGAACATGAAATCAGAAATTTAGTTGCATGTGGTTGCATTCAGTTGAAAGTAGTTGCCCCTGCGGGGCCATGCAACCCAAATCCACCAAAATAGCATCCCACCTTAAAAAAAAAAGTTTTGAAAGTGGTTGAATGTGGTTGAAAATGCTGGGCAGGCCGGGCAGGGGGGAAGGGGTGCCCTACTTTCTAGTATTTTTGCAATTTTGAAACTTAGTATAGTAAAATTGTAAATAGTTTAGTAAAATTGCAAATAGCTATTCTTAACAAAAGTAAATGTGCAAAAATTTACTTTTCCCTATTTATTTATGAAAAAAGCCCAAGAATTTATATGAAATTTATAAATCTTAAAATTAAAAAAAAGTGAAATCAATATTCACAAGCACACATATATCATATTAAACTTACATGTAGCACCCTCTCTATTTTTCTTTCGAAGAAAACTCTAAATGCTATATTCCATTTAGGATTATCATTTAATTTTTTCTTGATAATAAATCCCATTTTTTTCCATTTTTAATTTGTCAAACAAATTTTTTTGTTATTGCAAATATTTTTACTCAGTAATTGAATTTTCTTTACCCATGTTATGGGTTATTTGTATTTTCATATTCATGATAATAATTAATCACGATAATAATAATTTATTAATAAGAATTTATATAATATTGTATGATTTATCTGATATGTTCAGATAAATTAGATATACATAATTCTCACAAGTATACCAAATTATTTGATTGTTTTTCAAAAAATATTGTATGTCTCAACAATGTAAGCAACATATGGGAAAATTGTTAAAAATAATAACTTTTTTTAAAAAAAGTGCGAGAATACCAATATGGGGAAGGGGGTGTGAAAAATACCCATTTTGTTACCCAATTAGCATTTGCGTAATTGAGATACGCATGTTCGTGATGCGTATCAGCTGTGACGCATCTCTGAGATGTGACGTCATTCTTTGTTGAGCACGCCTGTCGTTTCTCCCGGCGAAAAATCGCCAAGTCGCCAGTCGTCTTTCTCGGACATCTCTCAACCGTTGTTTCATCTGAGCATATGAAAAGCATCCCATACCTCACTCTACCTTTCTCCCCGATCTGTTTTAGCATTATTTGGCCCCGCAGGGACGTATGAAGCTCACCGGAGTTTTAAATCGGAAAATTAGGTATGATTTGGACGTTCTCAATCGTGCATAACAAATGTAATAAGAGTGGTATAGATGTGTAGAGATTTTGATTGCGATTCTAATGGTATATGCTATGTTATGGGAAAATTCTAGTTACGGACGAACGGAGAGAACGAAAAAACTCACCGGAATCGCATGTATCGTCGTCTCTGAACTCCGTCTGTGGGAAAGATGAGAATGATGACGTCATTGCGCAGTCTGGAAATGCGTTACAGCCAGTGTTCTAAAAATCGGGATTAATCGGTGATTAATCGACGATTAATCGGTAATTGATGCCTCTCCGAACGGGAAAAATCGGGATTAATCGGGAAAAATCGGTGATTAATCGGCGATTAATCGCTAATCGGTGCCTTTACCGATTAAGTCCGATTCTCGCTTTTTACAACACTGGTTACAGCTGATACGCATTACTAAAATGCGTATTTCCCCATTTCCCAGTTGTAGCAATACATTTGTTACCCCGTTAAAATTTGCGTAACCCCTATTATCCCAATCCCAAATGTGTAACCCGTGTTACCCACATACCAAATACGTATCCAAATAGGTTTTCAACACCACCTCCCGAAAAATGTTATTTTCATTTTTGTACATTAAAAAATGATTATTTTTTGCATTTGTCCCAACATATGTGTCATAATGATGATAATTTTAGTTAAGGAAATTTTGATTTAATATTTATAGAGTATTTATTAAATTTTAATTATTATTTTAAATATCATGCGACTTATGATTAATAAATTATTTTATCCTTGAAAAAATACTTTGTATTATAGTTACTCAAGTAATTAATTTTATACATTAATAAAATTGAAAGCAATTTTTATTTATTTTCCATAAATAAATTAAAGTACACATGGAAGTGAAATCCAAAATTTCATATTTTTAGGCAATTGCCATATAAATTTCATTAGGTTGATAAAACATAAACAGGGAAGAGTGATTAAGATTCGGTAATGACAGTCTGACAGTAGATAAATTTCCTCAACATCACGCCTTCATCCCTTTTATTCATCCTTCCTCTACTTGCACACTATATACACACATATACATACAGCTAAAAGAAACCCAAGAAGAAGAGGGGCAAGATGGGGGATATGTTGGCATGGCTTTTGTTCTTCTTCATCCTCATTGGTCTCCTCATCCTTGTTGTTTACCAGGTCTCTATTTTTTAATCCCCCCATTTTTAATTAATTTTTTATTCTTTATTTGACTTTTAGCTTGTTTCTTGATTTTCTTGATGCTTTGTGTTTCAATTCCACTTGTTTTTGTTTGATGGGTATTGGTAATTTTGGCTTTGAATTGTCAACCAGGAGTTTAAATAGTACTTTTTTGAATTTTAGTTAAATGGGTATCACTGAATTGGGTCTTGCATATGTAAAAATGTAATCTTTTTATGACAGGATGCTTAATTGAGCTAGAAAGGTTTAAGCTTTATTGTGAATCTGTGCTGATCTTATGTAATTTAGTTCTTGATAGCAAGTGCTAATGGTTGCGGAATAGAAGATTACATTTTTACGTGTTTCCCAGTTCTGCAGTTTGATTGTAGTTGTAGATATAGTTGTTAGTAGTCTAGGGAAACTCTTACTTGACGCGGTGAATATGTGTCTACTATCTATATGCTAGGTTCACATAAGGATGAGTGCTTTGGAGTTGACCCTTTTCTATTTAGTTGAGGAAAGGGGTAGGAGGGGAGGAATGTGTAGTACTTTAGATTGTAGAATGACATTTACGCAATCTTGGCATAGGCCAAACGGGGCCGTAACCTTTCTTTTTAAATGAATGATTATCTGTTTGTTTAGTTTTGTTTACTTTCTAGATGATTTTTTGAATTTTTATTTAATGGGTTTCACTGAATTGGGTCTTACAAATGTTAAAATCTCATCTTTTTACGATAGGATGCTTAATTGAACTAGAAAGATTTAAGATTTTGTGCATCTGCTTTGATTTTTATGTGATATGGTTCTGGATATTATGTGCTTCTGCTTGTGGAATAAAAGATTACATGTTTATTTGTACTGCAGTTTGCAATTTGATTGTAGTTGTAGATGTTTTCTGTTAGTGGTTAAGGGAAGCTTGTGCTTGGATAAGATGGATCGTGTGTCTACTTTCTATCTGGCTAGGTGACATATGAATGATTGGAGCCAACCCTATATATTTAGTTGAAGAAGTGATTGGAGGGTAGTAATGTGTAGTAGATTATAGAGTGACATTTAGGCAATCCTGGTATAGGGCAAATCAGGTGCAAACAGGGTTCAATCTCTTATGTTGTTATTTCTCAGAATCTTCCTACCCAATTCTTTACCTTTTCAATTCCTATAAGAATTGACATGATTTGGGGACAAAATGGGGTTTTTTTCAGAGGATCTTTGTTTTCTTAATCTTAGGTTATGATCTGCTATATCCCATCCCCCTGCTACACTGGCTTTATCACCTTGAAACTCCAGAACCAAATCTTCTATCCCCCGACGGATACTCTATGATGCTTCAGTACTGCCTTTAACTGCTCAAGATATGCTGAAGACATAAAAAGTACACAAAACAAGTGTCATCTATCCTACTTATAATTTCTCTTGACGATTATTTATTGGATGCCTTTAGTCTAAGATTACTTTTACATGATTTGACACCTTACGTAGCATAGCTAATAGACTCTGGCTGTAGGTTGTTGATCTTAACCCTGGATAAAAGTAGTACGAAGCACGGAAACATACTTGATCAAGTATAATTTCCGATGTACTGATTGATCCCAAGAAGGGGAGTTTAATTTGACTGGAAATGTTTATATCTGTGATTGAGCATAACCCTACAAAGAAAAAGGCAAGGCCATCTAATTATCTGGACTAGGTTTTAAGGATTTTTAATGCATTATCGACTCCTTTTTTGGTAGAATAAGTATCTTCTTTTTCTTCTTCTATTTAATAGATAATTTAGATTAAGCATCTTAACTTGTTATGTGATGTGTTAAATGTATTAAGGAACTCCCTAGCTAACATCTTAACTTGTTCAATGTAATGAGGAAAATGATTGTTTTAGAAAGGATAATGTTGTTTAGTGATGACTTATGAAGAACTAGAAACAAAGAAAGGACCAAGGACGGAAGAGAAAACACTATATTAGAATCATTGAAGTAGAACATAGAGGGTGCCTTGCACAGTACTTACTGTGTTCCAGGAACTTTTTTTTTGAAAGAAAAGAAAAGAAAGTTGAAGATTTGATTTCTTCATCTTGTTCCCGAAAGATTTTTGTAGAAAGAAAAGAAAAGATTTCTAAAGATTTTGAAAGAAAATCCTTATATATATGTCTTCAAAATCTTCTTCCCACTTTTGGAAAGATTTAGAGAGAAAAGAAATAACCCATTTTCCATTCTTCTCTTTTCTTTCATTAATTCGGGAACACAACCTTAGGAAATCTAGCAGTTGATAAAACATACCTTAGGTAATTATGTGTAAAGTTCAAAAAGGATTTATGATGCTTGGTTGAAAAAAAAGGTTGTCATGCGCTCATTTCAACTAGTGAGGGACGGAGCCAAGATTGAAAGAATGAGGGGGCAGGAATTTTTTACAGCTTATATATCAAAGAAATAAATATTTTAAGTAAAAATACTTGTTAATTTATTAATTTAAAATTTTTGCAAAATTTTATAAATATAGTCCATTGTCTCTATTTTAATCTTATTTTCATCTAAAATACTATCAAATTTGCTAAAGCAGACATAAATCATATACATACATGCATATGTTGAAGCCCAAAGTTAGATATTATGGTAATTACCTTACAATCAATTATATCTCGTAAAAATAATACAAATTATTTTATAACTAATTTATAAAAGTTCCGGTGATTGGGATGGAGGCTGCACCTGCCGTCTACCCACTACCTCTGCCCCCGGCCACAGTAATAACCTAGTTTATTGTACATGACAAGAACTGGATTTATAGCTAACAGAGCTGGACAGTGGAGAGATTGAGGTACCCATGCCTTGATAATTCCCTCCGTAGTACTGACAGCTGACAGCTGGGTAGCATGGGTGCGGCAGTAGGGTACCGCACCGCGTACCGCGCACCGGGTGCGGCGGTGTGGCAAGGTGCGCCTGGGTGCGTATCGGGTGCGCCACCTGGCGTATTCCTGTCTTTTCCGGTGGAGATTCGGCGGGGATTCGGGAAGGGGATACAGGAGGGGCAGTTTTCGTAATTTTTCAGACAACAAAAAAGACCGTGATTTGTTTCTTCCTCCTCCTCAATGATCTGATTGTATCTGTACTAGATTACTAATATGTAATCGATTCCCTTTTCAGTATGGATATTTATGTATATGTTGTGTATGTATATATGTGCTGGGTCTATGTGTTTTGGTGACGGTACTGTATGTATATAGTCCCCCCGCACCCGAATCCCCATATTTTTTGTTTTACCGAATTCGGGTATCCCCGCACCCGTGCTTCATAGACTGACAGTAATCTTGTATTTTCAGTTTGTTACTTGGTCATTCAGTGAACTTTTTGAATTCCTTTGGTATGTTCTAGTCTTAATGTGTACTTTGTATGTACTCCAGTATATATATATATAAAGGATTGTTGTCGTTACTCAACATATTTATTTTGTTAGTGTTTTACCAAATTCTTTATCCTAGGAAAAATTAGATCGTAGCTGTAGGATAATGCTAAATGTACAGAAAAGTGTACCCCAATGATGTGGCTAAGTACTAAATATCTTCCTTATTTTATTTACGTGCGAATTAAGATAGTTAACAAGGTCTTGCCTGCTTTGTTATTCTCTCTTCTCAACGTTTTCTCCTTCAGACTTTCTGCTTTAAAAATATTTAGACCTATTATTAACATAAAAATTTATTTCCCTGCACTTTCTTTTTTAGAAAACGGTGTCATTACGTATTTGTGTAGTTTTCTGTATATATCCATCACCAGATTCGAAAAAGTAATTTTTTTTATGTATATAGATTTTAAATGTTACTTGTAGAAAGGGTTCAATATATCCAACAAAATATTTGTATAACATACGAATTTAGTTTTCATTAGACGTATTAAACAATACTACTGTCATACCATTACTGAATTATTTTATCATGTATGTTTTTCAAAATTTTAGATTTAGTATCTATCGCATAGATTTTTGTAACTTATTATCTATTTACAACTGAGATAATGTATACCACTACATGTTAAATAGTATTGGTAATTGTCTTAGCAGATTTTACCAAAAAATGCATTATTAGATTATTGTGCTAATAAAGTAAAGGGAAAGAATATATGATAAAGCTATACTGAGGCGCATAGAATTAAATACTGTATGTAATTAATATTCTGCCATGTTGCCCGGTCATTTTTTCGTAGGTACCTCTAACACTACTTATTGTATTGAAATTATTGAACCACTTAGGAGACATTTTGGCATGATTGTGTCTACATATAGGTGATAGGTCAGTTGAGAATATACACATTACACACTCCTATGCATGAGGTTCATGCAAGTGTTTGTTGTTGGTAATATGTGCTTATCTTTGTTAGCATATGGGCGCGACCAATAACTATACAACTTGCTTGAACTGCTAAATACATAAAGATCCATTCTACTTAAAACTTGCATTGCACCCTATACCCTCCCATGACCATCGAGGTTCACTTGTGTAATATCCCGTAATTTTTAGAATAATAATAATAATAAAGGAATAATAGAAAAACGGATTAACATTAGATAATAAGTAGAATTTTAAACTTAATTAGAATAATGGGCCTAAAATACGGATAATTAGTAGGTTTGGACTAGGGTTTTGTAACGCTATATAAACATCTTATTCTTCTTCCTCATCTTTATTATCAAAATTCGTAGGGCTTTTCCAAACACAAATCAGCTATCTTGTAAAATTCATTAGAAAATTCATCGTAAGTTAGAATCCGTTGATTCTACTAGACTTTTCGGAGGGTCAAAAAGGGTAAATACAGGTCTGGTCAGGACCGGATGATTTGATTCTTGAGTTTCCGCTTAGAGGTAAGTTTCTGATCGTTCTTTCTAGTGTTTTCAAAACTATGTGTTATGTGTGTATATTTGATTATTAAAACTTGGGCTAAGTGATTATTTATTTTGAATTGATATGTGTTATTGTATATGTGTTATGTGTAGTCTAGAATCAACGGATTCTGACTTACGATGAATTTTCTACGAATTTTATAAGACGACTGATTTGTGTTTGGAAAAGCCCTACGAATTTTGATAATAAAGATGAGGAAGAAGAATAGGATGTTTATATAATGTTACAAAACCCTAGTCCAAACCTACTAATTGTCCGTATTTTAGGCCCATTATTCTAATTAAATTTTAAATCCTACTTATTATCTAATTTTAATCCTTTTTTCTATTATTCCTTTATTATTATTATTCTAAAAATTACGGGATATTACAACTTGGCTCAGGAAATACATTTATGTGAGATTGGCCTATATATTTTTACCAGTACTGACTATAAATTGATAATGTGTTTTTTCAGAAATGGGAGGAGGTTTGAATCTTGTAGCATCTTCCCATTAGTCAAAAGCTTATGTTCCGAATATGGCCTTAGCTTAGCTAGTTAACTTGTACTCCCTCTGTCCCAACGAATTATTTACATTTGGAACGGAGGGCTTGGCACGCATTTTAAAGCTATTATAAAGTATAGTTCCATAATTTATTTTTAATTTTTTCATACACCTTAAATTGAGTGCCAAGCAATGTTGAAAACATGTACAGAAATGGATGGGACGGAGGGAGTAACATATAGGTTCCATGAGCTCTTTTAGTTGTGAAATTAGGAGAAAGTAAGGTTAATGACATGTATGTGCAGTTGCTCCAGAATCTAACTAACATATTTTGTGCCCGGTTTTGTTCCTGTTTCGTTGTTTCAATGCTTTTAAGATCCTGAACCAGAAAAACTGACAATTTTGTATTGCAGCTTATGTGCTTGGCAGATCTAGAGTTTGACTACATTAATCCTTACGATTCTGCATCTCGAATTAACCAAGTGATTCTACCAGAGTTTATAACAGAAGGGGTTTTGTGCTTTCTCTACCTAGTGACAGGGCATTGGATTATGTCACTTTTTAGTATTCCATACTTATACTACAATGTGAGATTGTAAGTCTTTTCTGCTGTTACCTGATGTATGTTGTGCTAATTAAAAATGTAGTATATACCTATCTGCACACATTATAGTTCCGTGTCAGATTTTTTGTTTTAGCATTTCATTTCTCTTAACAATGCATTTCAGATCCATCTGTGCATATTCATCTTATAATAATTTCACCATAAGATGTGGTCTAATATTAATAAGAGGGAGAGGGAAAAAAAAAAGGAGCAGCACAACAGTGTGTATATAGACATCCTTAACGATTTTATGCTATTTAGTGTGCACACTATTTTCCCCTTCCCCACAGACACACGACACCCCTTCCCGTCCCATTTGCCCAAAATCTTCAATATGTTTTCATGTGTGTGTAAATTCCTATTGGAATTTGGACCTACAATTTCTGATTTTTTTTCCCCAGTAATCCTTTCATTTGCATTCTGCATAATGGATACATAGGTTGAAATGTTTGCATGTGCTGAAGTTGTGTAAGATGCATTTTGAAATAACTGACCACTACTTTCTTCTGGAATTAGGTACATGCGAAGACAGCACCTCATAGATGTAACTGAGATTTTCAACCAGCTTGACTGGGAAAAGAAAAAGCGGCTTTTCAAACTTGGATATCTTGTTTTTCTGCTTTTCCTCTCATTATTTTGGTATGTGGCGCATACCTTCATTTTTGTAAAATATGCTATAATATACTTATTTGTAACGTGGAGATTGGAACTTTAATTTTCAATAACATTTGTTACAGGTTAATATACAGTGCATTGGAAGATGATGATGAATGAGACGGTGCAGTAGATTGAAGTTACATAATTTATAGTTGAAATCTCGGCCTTTGTAAGTTCAGGTCTCCAGATTGTTTATGTGTGGGAAATTTTTGGGGACGTGATATAGGCTGTAGTAAGTTTGTTGTAACATTAATAGATAGGAGTCTGTTATAGTTCCTATTTTTCCATTTTCTTAATTTCTATGTTTCTGCCTCACCTTTGGCAATTTGGCAACTTTCAAAATTTGTCTTGTAACATTATACAAATGCTTGTACTACTACCTTGTGTTGATGTCAACAAGTAGGTCCTTTCTAAGGTTGGGGGCTTGATGTCAATGCCAACAAGTGATTTGATGATCCCTACACTGTCCTAGTTCATACCTCACTCTCTTGGTAACAAGAGATCGTCGAAGATTCATACCTATGTGGAGGAAGGGGGTGTGATATGTGAGTATTTAGCTTTATGTAATTGACCGTAATCCAAAAAAAACTACTGTTTTCCTAGTTAAATTTTAGATTCCTGATGCTTGCTTTATTAACGCACATCCTTGGAATCACTGCTTGACGATGCCCGGCAAACGGCACGGCAGTTGTAATATTTCTCATTTTAGTGAATAATATTTGTCAATGTCTTAGGTGAATAATTTTGGACTCATAATATGAATTGAGAGAGCGGACATTCTAGTGGTAAAGGCGCATCAAATGTTAGGATGAATTCATGCAATATGTCCACTCTATTGTAGTAAATAGGAATTTCAAAATCCAAAGGATGGATTAAGCTTTGAGTATTATGGTGAGATCTAGGAAGGTTTTAATTTACTAAAATATACTTTCAAGGTTTGAAAAACTAGATTAGATCAAATTTAAATATCAAATATACGCGTGGCCAATCTTTATGGTTTTTAAGAAAGTATTGAAATATTCAACTTGGGAAAAAGCAATAAAAAAACAAATGGCCATCACTGGGAATCTAAAAAAATAATTTAATTCATCTAATTGCATTAAATTATATGTATGGGCGGTAACAGAAATCTTATTTTATATAGTTGATGATAATTACAATAAAATATCAAATATAAAAAGAATTGTGGAATCTCTTTTTGATTTGAAATTTACACATTCAAGAAAGCTGTCATCCCTAATATATTATAATAAAATATTTATGCTGTTAAATAATCAAGCAGGCACCTTCTTGGCTTCTTTTACCACCTAACATGAATGGAGTTTGAGGTATGTCAGAATTAAGTCGTGAGAAAGTCAGATGTTTCTGGTACAATAATTCAAATTAATAATATAATTTTTATTAAAAGAAAATATGTTTCTTTTCGTTTTTGCGAAATACTCTTAGCATATTTTTTTTATAAAAAAACCGCTTTTTCTACATGCTAAAAATGTTGAGTATTTTCAAACTTAATTGGTTAAAATCTTTAAAGAAAAAAAAAAGGTTGAATTTGTTGGAAACTACTAAAATTTCTACAGTTATGGGTAGATTGGCATTAGTATCACTGGAAAATTGGAAAAGTTGTAGTGTTGTAGAAATGTAAAAATGATGTAAAATATGTATGGTCTGGGGCACATGGTGGGGGCTGGATATCAAGGCTGTGTCCCCATGGCATGATGCTTTAATACAAAAAACTTCACAGGTTCAATATTTTATTCATGTTTCACAGGCATGCTTGATCACTTTTCTTTTGGTACTAATATAAAGGGCAGCACTTGGTATGGATGGATCAGAGGATAAACAACAGATTACAAAGCCAACAAGGACATAATCAAAGACTAGAGTATGTAAAATGTGGTCAAAGAAGATATATATCAGAACAGCAGCTTTTGATAAATAAAGTAAAGATTGCAAACACAAGGACTCAAACATTAGCTTAGCTATAAGCATCTTACTTCAGGGATGATGATACATCTAACTCATCTACAAACAACAGGCAAGAAAACACTGATCAAATTGTACTAACTATTCCAACTATTAAACAAGTTAAATGTAAGCCCTCACCTTGATCAAACATGTAAAAATTTGAGCTGACAGACAACTGAACAGTGACATTCGGAACTATTGTTGACTGGTATGTCATGCCAATCTGGTGCGGCGTAATATAAGCTTCATAATGCCCCATTATCCGGGAAGAGTTAAATTAATGTCGGTTGGCTTATTCCTGGATTCTGATGGATATGAAGACCAGTTATCTCCACCAAATGATAATGACGTTACGTTATGATTCACGGTCGCTGAAGTGTGCTGTTGTCCTGCATTAGAAATTGGAATGGCAGCCACGGAAATAGGAATGGCAGCAGTAGGGGCAGCAGTAGTTATATTATCCGTCTTCTGTTTTTTTACTTTCTGCTCATGCTGACTCCCAGTTAAAAAACTGCCGACGACAATCTGTGATGTTTATACAAAGAGAGAATCAACATTTAATTGCAGGGAACACACGAAAATAACACTCTAAATATTTTGACATTAAACATGCGCCATGTTAGTCATCTTTTTCTCATTGAGGACCTAAAAAGTTTAACGCTTAGTGTAAAACAGAAGCCAGACCTGCACAGGGCTCGCAGCTACAAGTAGACCAGCGACACCACCTCCAACTACGCGTCCATCTGGCCCTGCTAAAGAAACACTCATTCCTCCGGACCTATTCCTTATTCCTCCATTTTCAGAGGGCATAAATGATCCGGTTAAGGAGAGTATTTCAAATCGACCCTGAAAGACAAGCATAAAGAGGTCAAATTACCATACGCAAAACTTGCTCATTCCTAATCAACATAGAACTAAAAGTGACAAACATTGGTTCTTTTTCATTAAAATTATTAGAAATTTTGTATCAAGAGTAATTTTATACAAAGTTAGAGTTGTCCAAATTGTTTTTCACATAAAAAACAAGTTGCTATTTTTCTTAATAAATGATGTAAGATATATGACTACGCCATGCATATAAAATTCATGCTGAACAAAGTACATTCACATAAAAAAAACAGCAACGATGGACTACAGCACCTCATAAGTCAATGTACCCCCAGAAGAATCAGGCTGGCGAAGTGTAACACTTGAAATTACACCGTTTGCTGAGAGAATACAGATCCCTCGAGGCCCTTGCTGAGAAAATGATATTACCTTCATTGTGACATCCTAAACAACCAAAATAGTAGATACTGTAAAATTCTCCGGTTGATCCCTCTTGATAGAACTTCGCTTTTATATATGTCTAAGCTGAAGATAATTGCGACCAAGATAGCATGATATGGCACTCAATTTTTTAGTAGATTACATGTAAAAATGTACTAACATTTCTATCGTGACACAGGTTAACAGAAAATGTTATAGTTTCAAATGCCAAATTCTTTACATTTTTACCTCTCCAGCATTAACTGTTATAATGTGAGGGGTAAAATTACCGCCAACAGAACATGAAACCCAATCGCCTGCAATAGTTTTAAAAGAAAACAAAACATGGAAATGATTAGGTATCAAGCAATAAACGATCACAGACACTAGTCTCTTAGATTGATTTTCAAAAAGTTAAATTAAATAAGAATATGCATAAAACAAGAGAATGATTCTAGGCAAAGCACAAAGTTGATTTTCTTGTAGAACACAAGCCATAATACAGCACTGACTGGCTAGCAACCAATAATACTATGAAGATCAGTTACTCAAAACCAACAAACTTAGTAATTCAACCAAAAAAGTTCGAACAGTGAGCTACAGCAGAAATTAGTCAGATTAAAAGAACTTCTTACTGATTTATCTTCTACCTTATAATAATCTAAGACACCAAGCGATGAGTCAACGACTACCCATTCTAACAAACAAGTTGGCACATTAACAGTTCACTCCTCTCATCCTAATCAACCCAGGTAACGATGACATTCACCAAATAGTACTACAAGCTGAATATCCCTCATTCCCACACCAACCTATAAAAGTCCTAATTCAACTATCAACTACACATTAAAATCAAGATCCAATCTGGGGATCTATTAATAGGCCCCACATCTTATCTCCTACTTAGACTTATCACTAAACACCACTTGCAAAACAAAACTATAGATCAAAAACATAAGTTCAAACATCCACATCTCCAAATCACAGAACATCAACATGCATGCATAACTATTGAAAATTCAACTACAATAGAATCACAGGCACTTAAATTTCAAATACACATATGTATATACATGTGAATCATTACCTAAACTTTCCATCCCCATCTTTGAAAAATGCTTATTAGCTGAACCAGCAGGCCTGATTTTCCCCTTAGGGTTCTCAGCTGAGAAATCAATGACTGAAGGTGGAGCAGAAGAAGAGATGGGCTTGGGAGACAAGGCCTTGGTTACTGAACCATCTGGACCATACTTTCTTGGCCTACCTCTTTTCTTCTTCACAGGTGCAACCACCATAGCCAGTGGCCCAACCACCTGAGGAGCAGGAACAGTCACTTGGGCTGCAGGAACCGTAGTCACCTGAGGTACCTCAGCTGGGCTTGATCCTGCAGCAACTTGGTTAGAATTTTCAGTTCTTGGAGCTACATGGTACTCAGATGGAGCATCTGATCCCACTACTGTAACTCCACTAGTATTTATAGCTTCCATAATCTAAACTCAACAAACAAACTACAACTTTTAAATATATGTGTGTATGGTGAATCGTTTCTCAAACCCTCATTATATTCTCAAAATCAAACTCCAAAGAACTTCCAAGAATCTTATTTTATCAAGAAAATCAAGAAGATTCAAGCTGAAAATATAATATTTTTATGAAACACTAAAAATTAAACTAGAAGCTGAAAAATCCACAACCCAGAAAATGATAATTCAAAAGAATTTCTAGGAGAAGATGAGAGCCTATTCCATTTTCAAAATTATTGAGATATTAGACAGCAGAAAAAGAAAATCACAGACAGAGATTTATTAATAGTTGATGAACATAAATTAATATATTAATAATAAATTAATTTCTTGGAGTAAGAGATGAGTTTAGAAAAAGAGAAAGATAAGTTTAATTTTTTATTTGTCAGTTGATAATGAAAACAAAAAGAAAGAAAATTTGGAGTTTTTTGGGTGTGAAAGTAATTTGATGTTCACTTTCCCAAATATTAAAATAATGAGAATTGAGAAATTAGAGGTATAAAATATTGAATCTTTAATTATGAATCCTATTAAAGTATAGACAATGTGCATTTTGGTTAAAGAATTGGTGGAGTGCGGTGGGAAAGAAAAAAAAATAAAAAATGCATAATTATAGTTGGGAAAAGTGAAATTAGGTTGCCAAGGCTTCAAGCACATCTTTCCAAGACAAAATTGAATTATTAATTTTTAAATATGTCTCACCAACCAATATATGTATGGAACTCGATATATTAATTCAAAATAAAGAAAATAAGAATCAAAGATGGAGAATATGATGAAGTAAACTAGAAGTTTAAGGGGAAATTTGTATTTGTCCTAAAAATTGTTCTAGATTGTGCTAGTTGCCCTTTAACATGGTAGTGCAGTTTTTATATTGCATTATTCATTTACATATTTATTTCTATGCTAATTTACAGAAGTGTTCTTAAATGTGTTAATTGTACTAATGTGAGATTGATTAAAGTTTTATTACTAAAGAATATGTATTTAAAATATTAAATTTATAGTGACCTTATTTTATACTCCCTCCGTCCCAGTTGGATTTTTACATCCTAGCTGAGCACGGAGGACAAAACAAGTATATAATAGTATATAATAGTGGTTATAAAGTGGGTGTAATATTGTTAAAATAAATGAAGTAGGGGATGTAATAGTGATTTTATTGTTAAAATAAGTGAAGTAGTGGGTGTAATAGTGATTTTATTGTTAAAATAAGTGAAGTAGTGGGTGTAATAGTGTAAGGGTGCTGATATTTGCACACCCCAAATTAATGGTTGCACACCCTTTTATTCTATTTGACCATTATATCCCTCTTGTTTTATTAAAGCATTCTTTTGTATCTTGAATTGTACACTCTTATTTTTTATTTTTACAAATAAATTTGAATTACATGGAATTTTTATACAAATTTTAAATAAAAACTAGTTATAATATCAAAGACAACTCTGACTATTTCTTTAATTCGGTAAGTTAAACATAAATCAATAAATTATCATTTATATTATATATCTATAATTTTTTTCCAATATTACAATAAATGAATTAAAGTCAAATTAGTACACCATATTTTATTTACAACAAAGTTACATATTTCCTCTATGCCATATGTCTTTGTTTCATGTTAATTAAATAATACTTTTCTAGTATTAAGTATTAACGTAATATCATTACCGCTTCTATTTATTTTTATTAGATTTTTAAGAAAATAAGCTTTTTCATATTTAACATTTATAATGTTTATTATTTAGCAAAAAAAACATTTATAATGTTTATCGTAATTTTAAATAATTATAACTAAAACAAAATTTATTTAACTCGTATATAACGTAAAGATGATTGATTTTAGAAATAAATATTTTATTCAACTTCCGAAAAGATGTATGTGTTATATTTAGCAAAATAAAATAAAAAAGATGTATGTATTATATCTTGCATATATAACTATGCAAAATAAAATAATAAAATTTATAATGTAATAATATAAAAAAAACAAAAAACAATCATAATGGCTTACGGAGGTCAAACAGTATACAAATTTACTTGATTAAAATGCATGCTAATTGAATGGACATAAAGGACAATATGAAATAACATGAGGATAATTTGGTCAATTAAACATACAAGGGTGTGCAACAATCAATTTAGGGTGTGCAAATATCAGCACCCTAGTGTAAAGTATTGTTAAAATAAGTGAAGTAGTGGGTGTAATAGTGTTAAAACTTACTATTTTGGTAATGTAAAGAAATGAATGGGATGGCCCAAAAATAGTAACTATAAAGAATCCATTGGGACGGAGGGAGTATTATATAAGATCAAGTTCGATTTTCCTCTAATATTTATGAAGTTCGAGATGACTTATCCGGTGATGTATGAATCGAGTGTTGATTTCCGATTTATTCAATTTTACAAAAAATCTTATACTCAAAAGGTAAAAAACATTAAATTTTAAAAAATATAATATTTTATATTGTAGCCAGATTAATCATACATAGTATAATTTCATTAAGAGACCGTTTGAGATTGCTTAAAATAAGTTACTTTGACTTAATGGAGGTGTTTTTAACTTAAAGTTGTTTACTTTAAGTTGAATGAATGTGTTTGGGTAATTTTACTTAAAATTAAATGAGGATTTAATAATTTTGACTTAAAGTGAAATTTGACTTAATTTTTTTTTAAATTAATAATATTTAAACTTTACAAGAATCATGAAAAAAAAACTCAATAAGTCATAAGTCAAAAGTACCTAAATGAAACTTATGACCCAATTTTTTAACTTAAAACCACACTACACAAACATGCCAAAAATGACTTAAAGTCATTTTTACCTTTAAGCCAAGTTTGTCAAATAGGCTCTAACTCATACTCCCTCTGTCCCATTAGATTCTTTACATTGTTTTAAGACTGTCTAGCACGCATTTTAAGGTGCATATAAAGTATAGTTCCATAATTTATTTTTACAATTTTCTTTTTATGTATAAAAATAGAACAATCCTATTTTTATACAAAAAAAGAAAAATTTAAAAATAAATTATGGAACTATCCTTAAAATATACCTTAAAATACGTGTCAGACACTCTCCAAACAACGTAAACAAATGACCGGGACGGAGGGAGTACTAGAGTACTTAAACGGGAACTGCCACCCCAGCTAAATTTACTTGTGTAGTTGTGTCAGATTTTCAGGTCAAGATGTTGTTTTCCGTGTGTCTCTCTAATTTCAATAAGTTACTTGCTCAAGTTTGATTCTCATGAATAATACTTTTTTTAATAAAAATGTGTTGTTGTTTTACCTAAATTTAATTAGCTCCATAGTTATTTACAAATGTATTAACATTCACTTATTACCTGTATGGTTTGAAAATACATGTGACATTGTGGCGTAATGATAAAAGCATGCATAAATTATTTGATACACATGCATAAATTATTTGATACACTGAAGTTCGATTCCCATGAACTATAGATATCTTGATTACTTCTTTTCTCTTATTTAATTTATTTATTTTTCTACTAATTGCAATTGATTATATTTAGTTGATTTGGTTGCAAATCGTATTTTTATAAATTAAGTTGGTATTTTGTAAAATGTTTTTAAAAAAATATATATTTTTGTAAATATTTTGAGAATATAATACAATCATTAAAAAAACTTTAAAAAAGTGGTATTTTTGATAAATATTCTTTGATTTAATATTCTTTGAAAAAGTGGTATTTAATACTAATACATATTACTAGAAAATAGTTCGTAGGATTTAATATAATTTCAAAAATCGATTTAGTCAATATTTTTTAGAATAAATTAAAAGTAAATTCAAAATGTTTTGATTAATCAAATTTAAAATGTTAGAACATCTCCAACTGGCTAAAATGATTGGTTAAGAGCATCTCCAACTCTTAAAAACTAAAAATTTGTATTACATACCATAAATAAAAAATTTAGATAATATGTAAAATAATTTTATTTCCAACGGGACATCCCTTTTATCTAAAATTATAGCCAACCCCTTCATATTGGCTGTATTTGTTGAATCGCTAGAAATCTATAAAAAAACTCCACATCATCTATTATCATATTTAAATAATATATTCAATTTTTCAAAACTTGAAATAATAATAATATACTACATTTAAAATATAACCAATCATTATAGCCAACTCCATTGAAGTACAATTCCTTACAGATTCGGCAAATTTTACATAATCAATATTTTATATCATTTTAGCCAACCATTATAGAAAACACCATTGGAGATGCTCTAAAATGTTATAAAAAAAAGATTATGTAAAATTTGCTGAATCTGGAAGGTGTTCGTACTCTAATGAAGTCTGTGACAGCCCTAGATCCGGGGTCATAAATCCGGGCCATCACGGACCAATTTCCATTCAATATCAATATCTCTTGAGTTTTTTTTTTTACAATTAATACTTATGCCATTGACCCCGCAATAATAAACACACACACACCAGTCATATGCTCAGAGAACAACATTTACCATAATAAAATTAAGAGTTGAACAGTTATTACAAACCAGGATCATACTTAAGTACATTGTTGAATGACACTTCGACATGAAGCGTTCCAACAATCAAAAGTTTATTACATTCTTACACCCTTAATTATACATAAGCTCTCAGAACCCGTCTGCCTCTACGCTACCTCAGGAATCGATGCTAGCGTGCTCTCAGAATGTCGCCTTTCCCCTACCCTCTTGCGGGGCATTCTGCGAAGTATTGGCATTCCTAGCTGTATATAGATAAGTAGCAAGAATGAGCCAAAATAGCTCAGCAAGATAATTTCTATCTACTAACATCAAAGGAAAATAAACCGTTGTATATATATAATAGACAAAAGCAACTTCAGTTATTATGGAAGAATTTTATTTCCATTCAATATGTATATACACTTTCCAATTATCCTTGTACGTAAGAAATATATAGTATCATTCCATCAGTCTCGCTTCTAACATCATATAATATCAGTCCCTCTTCTTGAATGCTATAACCATCAATATACCATTTCAGTGTAATCTTTCAAGATAATATAAAAACTTGAACAAATCTCTCGCTATAATCTTCTCATTTCCGTCTTATGCAACAATCATATAAATTAATATAAAATCAGTTTCTCTTCGTTTGTAACAATAATTCCATCATTCCATATCACTTTTCTGTTTTCAGTTATAGAAATCTGAAAACCATTTTCAATTCTTTCTTTCAAGTTTTGGGGATCTCTGCTGGCGCCAGATACGTAGGACGATGATCAGTCGCCTGACCGTATCCGCTCTCTGTTTACTACTAGTAGAAGGGATGATCCCTACCTGGTAATCAACCCTGGAGGAAGGCTACCTGCTACATCCTTCCTTGGCATCTTCGTGCCGTAAGAAAATATTGAATGCTGGACCGTGCCACTCCCACACAGCCTCTTACGCTTACTGTTGCAATCCCCCTTTCAAATCATTTTACCATTATCATGTACCATTTCACATTTTTCCACTTTTCCGTTTCCATTCGCATTTCCATTCACATATATCATTTCCATTTCCATTTATCATCACTTTATAAAATATTTATGTCATAATACTTTGATTATAACTCAGACATCTCTTATATATTCAATAAAATCAAATATGCTTTTATATACGTAGAGTATTCCATTTATCTCAAAAGTATTAAATACCATTCAATAATATTTATTAAATCACAATACTTAGGAAGAATATAATTTTATAAATCATATAACCTTAGATAATAACTGATACCATTCCTTTATATATAACTCTAGATAACAACTGATACCATTCCTTCATATTCCCTTAATCATAAGGCATGCTCACTTCATGCATAATCATCTCTATGTATATTCATATCCATCTCATACTCATATCCATATCCATATACATATCATACTCATATACCTTCCCTTTTAACATCAATAATCAAGGAAAACAAATTCTTAACAATATAGTAACAATAGCATCACATATATATATATTTCATGAAATCAAGTTTCCTTGAAGATAAATAATTTCCAAGTAGGGATAGAAAAGATCTTGCCTCGATCTCGATATCCCAAAGGTAGGGCTCGTGGTTCCTCCGAAGTTTCTATAAACACATAAAAGAATCGTCATTAGAGTATATTCCACTTAACACCTACCCTTATCTAGTAACACCCTTGTCACATACCGTATGTTTAACATGGCCTTTATGTCCCAAAAGTTCTAAGAACTCGACCATTCTTAATCTCGATTAAAGTGTTAGCAATTCACACTATTTCCTTAACAACCACTCTCGACTGCAAAAATCCTCATAATTCGAAAATTCCACAATTTGACACAAGGTCAGTTAGTAAGGGTTCTCTGATCACCCTATTATAACATCCCAAAGTTTCATAATTTTTAAAAATGTCTAGGTAGGTCGATCATAGTCTCAAAGTTTACACAATTACGATTTCCCGGTTTTCGAACACCTTTCACTAAAACTGACTTTTCTCCTAAACCGTTCATCAGATTTTAACGTACCTTATATCAAAACGATCTACGAACTAAGCTCTATCATGTCATGGTCAATTGGTAACCTAGACAGTAGGGTACCGTACGGAGACAGGGGTCCAAAACAGGGCAGATTACATCCTAACGAAAATCGAGCATTATAACGGCAATAATTTCATACTATCCAAATTTTTCTCACCTCCAAATCCATCACCAAACACATACATCAAACCTACACCATGTGGTCATCATACCAACCATGGATTTCCAACACAAAACACTTCCATATTTAACTCAAACCACTTACAAACACATAATCATCATAAATCATCACTTATCATAACTTAAATCACCAAGTTTTCTATAACCAAGCATATATATTCAAAGTAATACTAAAGGGTCTTGAGATTTATACCTCCTTGAAGCTTGACAACACTTAACAAGCCTTGGGTAGTCCTTAAATAACCTTAAGGTAGCTTGGATCAACTAAATAAATCATAAAAACAAAGTTAGAAATTCGGATTCACTGGACACCAGTTGAAATAATCGCAAAAACTAAGGCCTTACCTACGTTTTCTGGATGAGGCTTCTAAAGGATAGTTGTAGAGCATCCCACCAGCTTTCCAACCATATAAAGAACACAAAATTCCATTGAGTAATGAAGGAGATATGGCCGTTTGAAAATCAGCCCAGAAACTGTCAATCCTCCTGGACAGTTTAGTTTCTTCAACTTGGGGGAGGTATTTGACTAGGCTACACCCCTTTGATGACTATGAAATTTTGAGCGAATCTTGCCCATGGAGTGGAGAGGTTGTGGTTCAAATTTGGTGATTTTATCATGGATAGAAATGGAGATATGAATTTTTCTTTGCATTTTGTTTCTGCTGGACAGTTTGTGGAGGATGAGAGAAATGGAGTTTGATTTCTTGTTTCTTGATCTAATCTTGCCTTAATCTTGACACATCTTGAGGATTCTAGAACTTAGTAGATTAGTGGTGAAGGTTATGGAAAATCCTCATGTGAAGTTACTAATTTGCCCCTTAAACATAGTTAGTGGAAGGTGATGTCATTAGTGATGTCATTGATGAGTATTTAGCAAGCTAGGGTTATTAACCTTAAGTAATTACTAATAACCTTTGTAAATATTAATGTGGTAAATATCCTTATTATTTACTAACCTTGGTTACTTGGTTTCCATACTCGTCTAATTGTGGTTCGTTTCAAATATATCTCATTATCCAGTGGTTTTGAAATCGTTTATAAAATCCAAATTCCCTTAGCATTCTCTTAACTTAAAAATCTCTTGGTTTAACTTAAATTCACTAATTCCTCAATATATAATTCCTTTAATATTTCTATGTTCCTTAATATCCAATAAATAGAAGTTCGTTCGAGCTCAAAATCCTCAAAATCTAAATTCAGGAATTTCTGAAATCTATCGTCATTTCGAGTCACTTATTTTCATAGTAACTAATATGGTTTTTGTTTATTCATTTTCCATCTCCAATATAGAATACCTACACACCATTTCCCTAAATTCCTCAAGATCACTATTCATTTGGGCACTGTAGCCTTTCTAAAGTTAGGGTTATTACAAAGTCGGCTATATAGAGGCTATAATAATTGGCTATATTTTCAAAATAATATGTTATTTGTAACGACCCGAAAAATTACGTGTAATTTATTATATTAAAATATATTTTTAGTTGATTTTAATTTGTGTTAGTTTATTTTTAATGCAATTAAACGCGTTATGATTTTTATTAAATAGGAAAATTATCCCATATGTGTTATGTGACTTCTGTGTATCATAGAATATTTTATTCTATGTTTCTGTAATTTTTATATTTTTATAATACAGTTATTTTGCATTTTAAATTCCGGATCCAGCCCCTATACTGAATCCGAGGCCTTGATTTTGATAAAATTATTTTTATATAATGATAAGATATTTAAAGATGCATTATTTGGTAATTTTTGTAATGTTCATAATTTTTGGGGAATTTTGACATATATATTGTATTTGTTTAAAAATAAAAATTTTACATTTTTATCCCATAAAAATTATTTTTAGGGCTTAATAATTTTAATTAGGGGTTAAAAATATTTTTGGGGTATTAATTTTCAGATTTATATAAATAGCAGAATTTTGTTTTTAATTGTTAAAATTAATCAAAAATCAGATTTTTGATTTTTATTTTCTGAAAATTCTTTGAATATTGTTCTTGGTGTTCTTGGAGATCAAACACACTTTTGACAGTGATTCCGGCATCCAAATCGTTCATATGGGTAACCAAACTGAAGCTCTTGATCTCTACTACATGTTTATGTAGGTGTTCATAACCAAAATTGTCTGATTCGAAAATTTGTTTTTTTAATTTTAATTTTCGAACTTGTTTAATTTGCTGTGGCTTGTTCACTGATTTGTTGTTGATGTAGTTAGTGTCTATAGATTGCTTATGATCCCAGGAGTATCATAATAATTTTTGTTTGATTTTTAGTAGCCTAGAACTCGAAATCGAATTTTGTGGGGGTGAGAATAATTTTCGAATTTCCGGATTTCTTGATGATTGTTTGATGATTTTGATGATTGATATGAGTCATTGAACTCCTGGGCTTCGATTTGATATATAGAACGTGTGTTTTGGTGTCCGATTTCGAGTTCGTCGGTTTTGATTTTAAGTTCGCCGGATTTATCTCGGTTTTGGCCGGATTTTTAGTTTGGTAGAATCTGGGTTTGTTTGGATGATATGGTTGTGTTTAGAAGTTGATTTGGAACGAGTTGGAGCCTTAAAACGTAGCGAATGGTACGTTTTTAAGGTTGCCGGAGTTCGCCGGAATATTTTTCCGGTCGCCGGTTTCTGGAAACTGCCATTAAAGCTGATGAATGTTCTTGGAGCATTCATACGAAGAACAGTGGAGGTGGTGATGAATAGTACCAGTTTAATCTTCAAAATCTGTTAACATTTTCTGAAAAGTGATTTTGGAATTGATTTTTTACTTTTTACCAATTATTTTTACTTTTATTTACTTTTATTTACTTTTAATTACTTTTATTTACTTTTATTTACTTTTAATTACTTTATAATTCTGAATTTAATTATAAATTTCAGAAAAATTATTTCTGAAAATGTTTTATAAATCTAGAATTTATTTCTGAATTCTATTGTAATTATTTCTTTATTTCTTTACCTATTTGTTTTTAATTCGAAATAATTAAGAATTAAATTCTTTTAATTATATTAATTAATCTCAAATAATGATTTAATTAATTTGATTATCTAATAAATGTAATTATTTATTAGATAATTTTATTAATTAATTATTACTTGATTCTAATTTATTTATTTGGGATTATTAACCAATTTTCTGTTTAAAAGTGATTTAAAATGGAATAAAATTGTTTTAAATCCTAAAAATAATCCGGGAACGGTAAAAATAGTTTTAAAATTCTAAAATTATTTATAAACCCGGATTAAATATTTACTAAAAAATATTTTGGGGATCCAATAATTAACCAAAGGGTTTATTAATGATCCTTTTCGATTCGGGAAGGGTTATTTAAATCTTTTAAAATTCTTTTAATTATTCTAAAAATACTTTTAAATATTATAATAATAATTTGAGTGCTCTTTTAATGGTGAGTCGTATCCGTGCTATGTGTTGATTGGTTACGTGACAAGTATATATGTATTTGATTTGAGGATTAATGATGTATCTCCAGGATTAATTATTGTTTCGAGGAATAATCGTGTCTTGAGGATTAATTGATTATCATATTTCTTTATCGAAGAATAAGATAAATGTTTTGAGGATTATCCATCGATTGAGTTGATTAATAAATAATTAATTTGAATATTCAATTAATTTAATTATTCTTATTAATTGCGTATTAATTAAACCGTTTGTCCGTTTTCAACGAGAAAAGTATTTCTGGAATTAGAAAAATGACCCGGCTCTTATAAAAATAGTTTTAAGTTAAAATTCAACTTTTAAATTTGGATCAACTTTTTACCAAACCTTTTTATTGAGTCGGTTATATCCGATAATTAAGATTTTGAACCGTTTTCTGTTTTAAAAATATTAGATAAAATCTTTTTATGATCTGAGCAATGTGCTATGTGATTACGTGATCTACTTACTGAGTCTCTTTACGTGCAATGTGAATTATTAAGGTATTAAGTATCGAGGGTTATGTTGCAAATCGAGTTTTGATCGATATATATAGTTATGTGTGTTAATTGTTTATATGGTTTATATTAGATGTCATTAAGAGTAGACGATATTTTCTTTGATTTACTGGCAACAATGGTCGGATATCGTTTATTTTCGCAAGGATTAATTGGTGAATATTGACTTAGGTTTGTCAGCGGAGATAAGTAAATGTTTAATAAAGGAAGTTGGAGGTGGATGAAATATTTTTTGTGGGTTATGAAGAAGATTGGAGATGGATGCAGTATTATTTGTGGATTGTAATGAAGAAGGTTGGAGATGAAAGTATTGTTTAAGGAATTGCTGGTTTACTTGTGAGGTGTTTTAACACCGGGAAAACGTCTATGTTCAAAGGGGACATTTCCAATTATTTTCTTCCGACAGAGACATTGGTAAGCAGGGTTAATACATTCGAATGGAATTTGTAAGTGTTTATAAAAGTAGAACTTGATGTCTGAAGACTGAAGTACCAGCTTATGTTTAACTATAGAAGTAGACGCGCGGGCTCGATGTCAACGGATCAGACTCGTGGCAATCGCAAGAGCGTCTAACCAGCGAATGATCAACAGAGGATATGATGACGTAAGATAGAAGAAGAAGGTAGACGGGTTACCTCGACTTTGCGTAACAGCTAAGGACCAGAGGCAAGTATTTTCTTGATCATCCTAAACACTTTTTATTTTTTGTTTTATTTATTCATATCATGACAAATAGTTATTGTTCAGAGCTATTTGTGGTTCTTAAATATTCTTGTGCAAACACAGTTGCTTGATATTGTACCCTTGATGTGGGGAATTGTGTAAGAAAAACTCTTCATATCCTTATTATCGTAGTAATAATAGGATATGACCTGTATTTAAAACTAAGCATTTCCTGTTGAATTCGGAAATTGCTCTATTGGATTGGAAAATGGTAAAGCGTAGGAGGCCACATGTCGTAGTTGGTCCGGCTATATTTAAGGAGGATATGGTAACCATTCCATCTTCCTATAGGCTAACATTACTTGCCTATTTTGGGTACCCCAGAAATCCGAACTATACACACACGGAAAAAAAGAGAATACCGGTGGAGTATAGAGGGTCCCATTGCCTTAGAACCTGATCAGGGGGCAATGGTGTTTCAGTTATATAAGTGTATCCAATCCATATCGCCCGAATGGCTATTATATATTGTGAGTTGGCAGATGATTCATTTTTATGACATGCCAAATATTGTGAGTTGGCAGATGATTCATTTTTATGACATGCCAAATATTGTGAGTTGGCAGATGATTCATTTTTATGACATGCCAAATATTGTGAGTTGGCAGATGATTCATTTTTATGACATGCCAAATATTGTGAGTTGGCAGATGATTCATTTTTATGACATGCCAAATGATTTCAGTTATGATTTGAATTATATCACAGTTGTTGATTCAGTTTCTCTATAAACTGTTATACATTTCAGATGATTTTTATGCCCCACTAATCCTGGTTTTATATCAAAATTTTTATACGCTTGCTGAGCATTTCTTTCGCTCATACTTGCTGTTGTAAATTCTAACATTTCAGTAAGGTAGTTTGGCGAGACGTATCCGCACAACTCAGAAAGAGAAGAAGCATGATGCTATTTCGAAGATGACTTGGCTCAGGATGTCTGGATTTAGTGTAAGATCTATTTTATATAATTGAGTTCTAATATTTATTATTATTATGTGATGGTCTAGTTAGCCTGGCGTACTTCTTATCGAAGTTACACCAGTGGTTTAAGATTTGATCAAAGAGAATGTTGGGAATGAATGTTTTTTTATCTAATGGAATTTGGATTCTTGTTTCTAGCCCTATAACCTTAAAAGATCTTGGTATGTTTGGGGTCACAGATATTATATTTCCAGTGTTGAACAATCACAAGTGAATGATTATTATTAAACAGATGTTTTATTTTGAGGATTTTTGCGTGGCAACCAAATCTTCTGACCCCGGATTTGGGGGGTGTCACAGTTGGTATCAGAGCAGGGTTATAGTAAACTAGAAACGAGAGTGTGTAGGAGTGTGTATAGCTAAGTAAGGAACGTCAGAGCTCATATAGAGTTCGTGTTGGACTATTGGATATAGTACCAATTAGTAAGTTAAGATTGGAGTACTCGTTTGAGATAATTGTGCTGAATTGGATAGATCGCCTGGCGAATGGAGATGTCTACTGTGGAATCTTCAGAGATTATTACGAGTTGACGATGACATACGATATCGATATTCTTAAAACGTGGAACGGAAGAAGCTTAAAATCGAATGACGAGCTATCGAAGGAACTGGCAAAGAAGGCATAAGTAGTGACCTTGGCAATACCTTTTCTTTCTATGAATTATTTTGATATCCCTCCTAAAGAGGTATTCGTTAAAAGATATTTCTCCTCTTCTAAACAGTGACATTTTGACACTTGTGTTCAATCTCCATTTTTGAATCATAATTGTTTCAGTGGTTATTATGAAACCTACTTTCAAATTTCCGAGACTTTCAACTTTTTGTTTTCTCCAATGGTTAATAACCTTATTTGTAATATAGCTTGTTCGGTACTTTCTTTCTGGTTCTTCTCTTCGGAAAATAACACCTTTGGAATTCCTTTCATATTTTTCTACTCCTACTGAGACGAACAACCCTATTTATAGGGGACACCAGGTATATCTGTCTGTGTGATAGAAGTTGGATGGGACGCCATCACTGGTGTGTTGTGTATTACAAGAAGGCTGATCACCTTTAATTGTAAATGTCGGAGCTAAGACACACAACGTCGGGTTCATGTGATCATATTGATCTCTCAGTTATTCTCTTATTTCAAATCAGGTTGCTTTAAAAATTCATAAATTCATAACCACAATTGTGAGACATTTGCTATGATATGGAATCTGTTCTCTTCAAAATTTCATGATTTTTGTTATCTCTATTGAATTTCAAGGGTATGCCAATCAGGTCAGGATAAGCGAAATTCGCTGATAGAAATTAGATTCGCAACGGAATCGCCAAGAGTAAGACCGAGTCCTAAAATGATTAGAATATCCGTAACATATCAATGGAATCAGTTCTCTCTCTCTCTCTATATCAAGGATATTATGTTAATGGAAAGTTGATCGAGCCATATTTGGAACGAATAACGATGGATTGTAAGATTCCAGTGATAACTGTCTTAAATAGAGACCCTATAGTTGAATTGAGATTTTGGAGAAGTTGTTTACGAAGGAACATTATCCCCAGTTTTGTAAAGCAAGTATTGATGATGAAGGAGTTAAGGAACCCTACTAGTTGCCATAGCTGATTCCGAGGACGGAATCCTTATAAGGGGGGAAGAATGTAACGACCCGAAAAATTACGTGTAATTTATTATATTAAAATATATTTTTAGTTGATTTTAATTTGTGTTAGTTTATTTTTAATGCAATTAAACGCGTTATGATTTTTATTAAATAGGAAAATTATCCCATATGTGTTATGTGACTTCTGTGTATCATAGAATATTTTATTCTATGTTTCTGTAATTTTTATATTTTTATAATACAGTTATTTTGCATTTTAAATTCCGGATCCAGCCCCTATACTGAATCCGAGGCCTTGATTTTGATAAAATTATTTTTATATAATGATAAGATATTTAAAGATGCATTATTTGGTAATTTTTGTAATGTTCATAATTTTTGGGGAATTTTGACATATATATTGTATTTGTTTAAAAATAAAAATTTTACATTTTTATCCCATAAAAATTATTTTTAGGGCTTAATAATTTTAATTAGGGGTTAAAAATATTTTTGGGGTATTAATTTTCAGATTTATATAAATAGCAGAATTTTGTTTTTAATTGTTAAAATTAATCAAAAATCAGATTTTTGATTTTTATTTTCTGAAAATTCTTTGAATATTGTTCTTGGTGTTCTTGGAGATCAAACACACTTTTGACAGTGATTCCGGCATCCAAATCGTTCATATGGGTAACCAAACTGAAGCTCTTGATCTCTACTACATGTTTATGTAGGTGTTCATAACCAAAATTGTCTGATTCGAAAATTTGTTTTTTTAATTTTAATTTTCGAACTTGTTTAATTTGCTGTGGCTTGTTCACTGATTTGTTGTTGATGTAGTTAGTGTCTATAGATTGCTTATGATCCCAGGAGTATCATAATAATTTTTGTTTGATTTTTAGTAGCCTAGAACTCGAAATCGAATTTTGTGGGGGTGAGAATAATTTTCGAATTTCCGGATTTCTTGATGATTGTTTGATGATTTTGATGATTGATATGAGTCATTGAACTCCTGGGCTTCGATTTGATATATAGAACGTGTGTTTTGGTGTCCGATTTCGAGTTCGTCGGTTTTGATTTTAAGTTCGCCGGATTTATCTCGGTTTTGGCCGGATTTTTAGTTTGGTAGAATCTGGGTTTGTTTGGATGATATGGTTGTGTTTAGAAGTTGATTTGGAACGAGTTGGAGCCTTAAAACGTAGCGAATGGTACGTTTTTAAGGTTGCCGGAGTTCGCCGGAATATTTTTCCGGTCGCCGGTTTCTGGAAACTGCCATTAAAGCTGATGAATGTTCTTGGAGCATTCATACGAAGAACAGTGGAGGTGGTGATGAATAGTACCAGTTTAATCTTCAAAATCTGTTAACATTTTCTGAAAAGTGATTTTGGAATTGATTTTTTACTTTTTACCAATTATTTTTACTTTTATTTACTTTTATTTACTTTTAATTACTTTTATTTACTTTTATTTACTTTTAATTACTTTATAATTCTGAATTTAATTATAAATTTCAGAAAAATTATTTCTGAAAATGTTTTATAAATCTAGAATTTATTTCTGAATTCTATTGTAATTATTTCTTTATTTCTTTACCTATTTGTTTTTAATTCGAAATAATTAAGAATTAAATTCTTTTAATTATATTAATTAATCTCAAATAATGATTTAATTAATTTGATTATCTAATAAATGTAATTATTTATTAGATAATTTTATTAATTAATTATTACTTGATTCTAATTTATTTATTTGGGATTATTAACCAATTTTCTGTTTAAAAGTGATTTAAAATGGAATAAAATTGTTTTAAATCCTAAAAATAATCCGGGAACGGTAAAAATAGTTTTAAAATTCTAAAATTATTTATAAACCCGGATTAAATATTTACTAAAAAATATTTTGGGGATCCAATAATTAACCAAAGGGTTTATTAATGATCCTTTTCGATTCGGGAAGGGTTATTTAAATCTTTTAAAATTCTTTTAATTATTCTAAAAATACTTTTAAATATTATAATAATAATTTGAGTGCTCTTTTAATGGTGAGTCGTATCCGTGCTATGTGTTGATTGGTTACGTGACAAGTATATATGTATTTGATTTGAGGATTAATGATGTATCTCCAGGATTAATTATTGTTTCGAGGAATAATCGTGTCTTGAGGATTAATTGATTATCATATTTCTTTATCGAAGAATAAGATAAATGTTTTGAGGATTATCCATCGATTGAGTTGATTAATAAATAATTAATTTGAATATTCAATTAATTTAATTATTCTTATTAATTGCGTATTAATTAAACCGTTTGTCCGTTTTCAACGAGAAAAGTATTTCTGGAATTAGAAAAATGACCCGGCTCTTATAAAAATAGTTTTAAGTTAAAATTCAACTTTTAAATTTGGATCAACTTTTTACCAAACCTTTTTATTGAGTCGGTTATATCCGATAATTAAGATTTTGAACCGTTTTCTGTTTTAAAAATATTAGATAAAATCTTTTTATGATCTGAGCAATGTGCTATGTGATTACGTGATCTACTTACTGAGTCTCTTTACGTGCAATGTGAATTATTAAGGTATTAAGTATCGAGGGTTATGTTGCAAATCGAGTTTTGATCGATATATATAGTTATGTGTGTTAATTGTTTATATGGTTTATATTAGATGTCATTAAGAGTAGACGATATTTTCTTTGATTTACTGGCAACAATGGTCGGATATCGTTTATTTTCGCAAGGATTAATTGGTGAATATTGACTTAGGTTTGTCAGCGGAGATAAGTAAATGTTTAATAAAGGAAGTTGGAGGTGGATGAAATATTTTTTGTGGGTTATGAAGAAGATTGGAGATGGATGCAGTATTATTTGTGGATTGTAATGAAGAAGGTTGGAGATGAAAGTATTGTTTAAGGAATTGCTGGTTTACTTGTGAGGTGTTTTAACACCGGGAAAACGTCTATGTTCAAAGGGGACATTTCCAATTATTTTCTTCCGACAGAGACATTGGTAAGCAGGGTTAATACATTCGAATGGAATTTGTAAGTGTTTATAAAAGTAGAACTTGATGTCTGAAGACTGAAGTACCAGCTTATGTTTAACTATAGAAGTAGACGCGCGGGCTCGATGTCAACGGATCAGACTCGTGGCAATCGCAAGAGCGTCTAACCAGCGAATGATCAACAGAGGATATGATGACGTAAGATAGAAGAAGAAGGTAGACGGGTTACCTCGACTTTGCGTAACAGCTAAGGACCAGAGGCAAGTATTTTCTTGATCATCCTAAACACTTTTTATTTTTTGTTTTATTTATTCATATCATGACAAATAGTTATTGTTCAGAGCTATTTGTGGTTCTTAAATATTCTTGTGCAAACACAGTTGCTTGATATTGTACCCTTGATGTGGGGAATTGTGTAAGAAAAACTCTTCATATCCTTATTATCGTAGTAATAATAGGATATGACCTGTATTTAAAACTAAGCATTTCCTGTTGAATTCGGAAATTGCTCTATTGGATTGGAAAATGGTAAAGCGTAGGAGGCCACATGTCGTAGTTGGTCCGGCTATATTTAAGGAGGATATGGTAACCATTCCATCTTCCTATAGGCTAACATTACTTGCCTATTTTGGGTACCCCAGAAATCCGAACTATACACACACGGAAAAAAAGAGAATACCGGTGGAGTATAGAGGGTCCCATTGCCTTAGAACCTGATCAGGGGGCAATGGTGTTTCAGTTATATAAGTGTATCCAATCCATATCGCCCGAATGGCTATTATATATTGTGAGTTGGCAGATGATTCATTTTTATGACATGCCAAATATTGTGAGTTGGCAGATGATTCATTTTTATGACATGCCAAATATTGTGAGTTGGCAGATGATTCATTTTTATGACATGCCAAATATTGTGAGTTGGCAGATGATTCATTTTTATGACATGCCAAATATTGTGAGTTGGCAGATGATTCATTTTTATGACATGCCAAATGATTTCAGTTATGATTTGAATTATATCACAGTTGTTGATTCAGTTTCTCTATAAACTGTTATACATTTCAGATGATTTTTATGCCCCACTAATCCTGGTTTTATATCAAAATTTTTATACGCTTGCTGAGCATTTCTTTCGCTCATACTTGCTGTTGTAAATTCTAACATTTCAGTAAGGTAGTTTGGCGAGACGTATCCGCACAACTCAGAAAGAGAAGAAGCATGATGCTATTTCGAAGATGACTTGGCTCAGGATGTCTGGATTTAGTGTAAGATCTATTTTATATAATTGAGTTCTAATATTTATTATTATTATGTGATGGTCTAGTTAGCCTGGCGTACTTCTTATCGAAGTTACACCAGTGGTTTAAGATTTGATCAAAGAGAATGTTGGGAATGAATGTTTTTTTATCTAATGGAATTTGGATTCTTGTTTCTAGCCCTATAACCTTAAAAGATCTTGGTATGTTTGGGGTCACAGATATTATATTTCCAGTGTTGAACAATCACAAGTGAATGATTATTATTAAACAGATGTTTTATTTTGAGGATTTTTGCGTGGCAACCAAATCTTCTGACCCCGGATTTGGGGGGTGTCACATTATTATTATTTCAAGTCATTAAAAGTAGAATATATTGTTTCAACATGGAAATAGATGACGTGTAGTTGCTACAGCCTACAGGTTCGACAAATTTACCCAAAATATTTAGGTTGGTTAAAATTTTGGATAATAAAAATGACACATTAAAGTGAAGAAATTTTTACATAATTTATATAATTCTTAATTCTGACAAGTTCTATACATTTTTAACTATGGATTTTATATGGTTCGAAATACTCTTACATGTTCTAACTTTAGGGATGTCCAAACATCCCAAATTTAGAGCCCGTTTGGATCCCCTTTTATTTTATTTTTCTTATCCACTTAAAGTGATTTCAAGGTGTTTGTTTAACCTTAAAATTTTTAATTTAAAGTTAGTTTTAGTTCAAAAAATTTAAGTACCTTCGAGGTACTTTTTTTCAACTTATTTTTTTTTCTTATATCAATTTTTATATATTTAGGTCACCTTTTAATTTATATTATATTCTTTACATATATTTGTATTTTATACTTTTATATTATGTTTAAAAAATATAAATTTCTTTTTTTAGTTAATTTTTTAAAAATAAATTTATTTTAAGTAAAATTAGCCAAACAGATACACATAACTTAAAGTTAAAATTATCACTTTTCACTTAAAGTGAGTAAATTACATTTTAAGTTATAAGTAACAATTTTTAAGTTAAGTCAAACGGGCTCTTACTCTTTCATTTTTTTTTTACTTTTTTGCCTTAATGAAGTTAGATTTTTTCAAATTTTCTCCAAACATTTTCCATTTAAAAGGTTCGTGAACAATCCAAATTCGATTCAATTAGGGTATGTTTGGGATTGCTCTGGCAACTTATTTCTGAAAAACAATTGAAAAAGTATTTGGTAAAATTTAAAACCTACTTTTCTGAAAAGTGTTTTTGGCCTAAAAGCTGCTTTTAGGGAAAGCAACCCCCATGCTTTTGAAAAAAGCTGCTTTTCAGCTTTTGCGGAAAGCAGTAGTTGATTTCAACATCAAAGCTCATCAAAATTTTTAATATATTTTTACATCAAAATATGCATATATCAAAAATACTACCAAACAGCCTTCAACTTCAGCTTTTTACAACAACACTTTTTTCACCAGCACTTTTTCTAACAGCATAACAATTTTTAACAGCAATCCAAATGAAGCCTTAAATTAAATTGATCAATGATGTAATTAAATTTTACTAGATTCGAAAAAAAAAACTTCTAGTTCAATAAACAAAAACTTCATTTAGAGCAACTCCAACATTATCCCTATATAGGTGGTGCTTAAGTCAAATTATAAAAAAATGAATATAAATTTGTCCCCAACAAGCTCTTAGCAACTCTTTATGGTGGTGTTTGGCTCACCTTATAAGTCCCGACTTATAACTTATTTTCGGGTAAAAATTTCATATTTTGATAATTTGTTTTTATGGTTGTGTTTAATGTATGTTTGAGATTTCATAAGTTCCAAAAATAAGTTGGAAAATAAGTTGGAATGTTAGGAATCTCTAACATTGGCTTAAAATAAGTTGACTTATTCTGGAAATAAGCTCCCCCAAACACCCCCTATAACTTTATGAGTTTCAAATGTTTTTCCAAGGGTGAACACTTCCTCCTAAGAGCAATTCCAATAAACTCTTAAAATTTTTGTTAAAAATAATATAATTAATTGTCCTTCAGTCATTTAAGATACAAAATTGCTCATTATCCCCGATAACATCTTTATCCTTATCTTCTAAGTTATTTTTTTTACTAAATATATTTATCTATACTCTTTATTACAACCAGAAACAACCTCTTCAATGGTATGATATACCGTGCATATCGCAGTATATACCACTAAATATTAAATAATATTATATATTAATTTAATTTAATAGTAAAGTTATATACTAGGAGTCTAGCTATTAACTAAAAATCGAAATTAAAGTCGAGAATATAATATTATATACAATTTAGAACTCCATTAATTAATATTTAAAAAACATATATAATAAATTAATAATAAATAAGTAATATAGTTATACTTATATTACCAGAGTGAAATTATATAAATTTAGTTAGTTAAAATAGTAATATTAAACATAAATTTAATTTAATACTAAAGTTACCTCCGTCCCAAAAAGACTGAGCTGGTTTGACTTTCACGGAGATTAAGAAAATGTAGTAGAAAAAGAGTAAAGTTAGTTGAAAAGTGGATAAAGTGGTGGGACCTATTAATATTTAATTGTAAATTTGAGATAGTGGAGGAAAGTAGTGGGTGTAATAGTATAAAAAAGAGTATAAAATGGAGAAGTAGTGGGTGTAATAGTGAAAAGTAGTGTTCAAAAATAGTAAGTAAAGTAGGTTCATTAGTTTTGGGACGTCCCAAAAAGGAAAGCGTGTCAATCTTTTTGGGACGGAGCTAAGAGTGTATTAACTAACAGTCGAAATAAAAGTCAAGAATATAGTATTATATACAATTTAGGTCTCCATTAATTAATATTTAAACAATATCTATTAATAATAAATACAATCAACAATATAGCTACTTTTATATTACCGGAACTCTATACTTTTAAGGTTGTTAACAAATATTATAATCAACTATAAATATTGGATCATATAGAATCCTTAAACGGAGAAACTAAGAACTTTTACACATATTCGATATGAATCAGGTTCTACGTAGAATCACATTAATATAATTAGAACCTTAGGACTTTATAACGTATTATGCCGCAATACATTGTACTTTTATATAATATTATTTTTATCGATTATTTTTTGACACAATTACTTTTCTAGAACATATTATTATGATGAAGCACAAGTTTAATTGCGTTAAAAATAATATATCTTTTTAAGATATAATGGATTTTTAAAAAATTATTATTATATACTGCATAAGTACATAATACCCTATAATTATATTTATATTGCATGTTGTAGTAACACTTAGATGTCGTGTACTACACAACGACTAAATCTTATCATTAGTTACACAAAATCTAAGGTATATATAAGTTCTAATTTTATGTGAAGTTCTAATTTGAACATAATTCTATATTTTATTTTAAATAAATCAGGAGCAAAGTTATCCAAAAACACAATATATATAATTTAGATACAATTCATATTGATTAACAATTATAATTATACACCAACATCAATCACAAAATCCTCCATTAACATCATGATTGTTTTTCAATTCATCAACTTTTATGAGAATACTTAAGTTATGATACAAATACATTATGAGATTAAATGTTCAATAACAGAATATTCAAATACAAGTAAGTTAAGTTGCACATCTTTAGAATTCATGTGCTTGACTTCAAAATTCCAATGCATAACTTTTAATTTCAGTTGTAGAACTTTAAAATTATGGTATAAATATAATATGAGATAATAGTGTTTAACAACAGAATGTTGTTAAAAAGGTAAGTTAGTTGTAGAATTTTGAAAAAAAAACAAGTTTAGTTGTAAAACTTTTATGTTGTGTGCATAACTTTGAAATTTAGTATCAAAATATTGTATTTTTACTACAAAACAAAATAGGTTATGCAGTGAAATCATATTATTTCGAGGATTATTTTTTTGTAAAATTAGTTTGATAAAATTAATTAAAATTTTTGAAGAAAGAAGATTGAAAATCAGGCAAAATTAGTTATATGAGATAGAAAATACTAATAAAAATAAAAGATTTTAATAAATGAGTCATTGATTAGATTTCCTTATTTCAATTAATTGAACTAATAGTGTAGTTTTTATTTCCAATAATATACTTACAATTTTTTTTCAAAAATGAATTGAATCTAGATAGTTGATTTAGAAGTAATCCAACGACTAATAATGATTCTTCAGTTTTCTTTTAGTGTTTAGTTCTCTCTTGATCTAGACCCTATAAAAATTATTAAAAATTAAATTATGATCAACTGAAACATGGATTTTTTTAAAAAAAAATATTAGTATCAAAGTACGTAAATGTCATTAAATTATTTAATTGAAATAATATGAGAAATATTTTTATTAAAAAAAATTAAAATTAAAATTTAAGATAATTGATCACGATCCGTGCTTCGTACGGGTTATCGGCTAGTCTATACTATACTACTATAAGCGAAATAGGGTATATTTGGTTGTCGGTTTGGTGCACTTTTTTTTGTACACTATTTTTGGTACACTCAATAACAACCGTTAGATTTTAAGATAAATAAATAAGAACCGTGGGATCTAATGCTAAAAGAATATTCCTTTTCTAATATTTGAAATACTCTTATAGGTTCCAAGTTCGAATCTCACCAATAACATATCTCTATTAAACATACATATTATTTTATAAACTACTCTTTTTTTTAGAAGCAATATAATATATTAATAGCAAAATAAGAGCCCCACGAGAGTTCATTTGGCCATTGCAAAGAATGCACCAAAACTGACACAAGCCACTAAAGAAAAAACTTGCAGCCAACAAACTAATAATCTAATATTCTCTTCCAGACTTCCACTACTGATTCTGTTTCTTCAAAGTCTCACCCTCCAAAAGCACCTTTGATGAGTCTCATACGAGTTCAATGCTCCAATGTCTCTTAGTCCATAAACCTTAACACCATCCTTTGATTAAAGAATTTCTCTGTAAACCCTTTCTTGCCAGCTCATCCGCACCTAAGTTAGAGTCATGATCAATTTTCCTGAAATGAAAATTCCTTTTCTTGAAGGCACTCATTGATAAATAATCAGAGGCTGGATAGTCCAAAATTAATCCCGCTTTTATTTTCATAATAAGGTTAACCACCTCTGCATTATCTATATGTATCAAACAGATACATTCCTTCCATTTACTATTCAGAATTGACTCTAACAAGAATGAAACTGCACTGAACTCACTATGAAAAGCACTAGTATCCATCGTTGGGCCAGAAAAGATAAACATTAAGCTTTGATTCTTGTCTTTTAAGAAACCTCCAATTCCCGCTTTATGATTACCATCCTCCTCAAACTTAAATGAGCCATCTGTATATCCCCATAATTCCACACTTTGCTCAAATAATAACACTTTTTGTGTCATTCTGCTATTCTGTATTGCACCTGGTGGATTAACATTCCATAAAATGATGGACTGATCATGCACAAAATTGTTTACCAAGCACCATTTCCATGCTCTGAGCTTCACCAAGTAAAAGACGTCCTCTACACAATAATCCTTTTGCTCAAAATTCATTAAATTCCTGCACAGCCATAGTGTCCATAAGGTTGACGCTATTACAATTCCCCAGCACCTTTTAATAAATTGCGACTTATACATATCTAGCCACAACCAAACATTGAGTGACGATTGCGCACTAAATTCTCGTGACAATCCCCACCAGTCAAACACCTTCTCCCAGACACTATATGCATGATTACATAACCAGAACAAATGATCCTGGTTTTCAGCAACTAGTTTGCATTTTGGACATAAAGTGTCCATGATTGAGTTTCCCATTCTGTGAGCTAGAAAGACCCTAGTTGGAAGTATTTTATGCTCTAGTTTCCACAAAAACATTTGTTAACTCGAATAACTTGTAGAAGGGGGGGGGTTGAATACAAGTTATTTAATCGTGTCTGATTTTTGCTTGATTATATGAACAAGAATAAACGAATGAATCAAACTCTTGTTTGCATTAATAAGATCAAATACAAACTCTACCAAAGGTGTACAATACCTTTAGCAGCTGCTGACAATACAAATCTCTCTCTGTTTGTTTCGAACTCTCGAATACAAACCTTATACAGAGCTACGCACATTCACTTGTTCGACTCACAACTTCGTCGCTCTTTACAGTGATATTGAGAGAGTATTTATAATGCTACCTATCAACTAATAACAGAAAGATATAATCTATACATGACAATGTTCTGCCTTCTAGTCGATAGTTTCCTTCAATAGAAAAACTCTTTCCTTCATAATATCTTCTTGCTTGTTCTTCAAACAACGATCCTGTTTTATAGCACTTACCAGTTTCTGTTGCATCCATAATGACATCATCAGTAACACGACTGATATCAGGATCTGTACACTGCATCAGTATCTGATCAACCATCAGTATTGGACCGTCATCAGGATTTGCTCTCTGTTCCTGACATGTAGTCTCCGATACACTGTTCATTCCTGACTAAACTATACAGATAACTGTCTTACACATAAATCCTATATACAGTGCTAAATCCTTTATAAGATCAGGATTACAAGAAGTATAATGTGTAAATTCTATTCTTAACATCACAACTTATGAATTATTCCTAACAATCTCCCCCTATTTATGCTTTAAAATCTGAAGCATAAATCTAAGTTGTGGATGTCAAAACATATAACAATACAATCAGAATAGAATTTATGAATGTAGAATTATGAAGTTTAAGTACCTCCTTCTCAGATGTAGACGTTTATCTAGTACTTAGAAGAAAGAATTTTAACTATTAATGCTGCTCTTCCTTTACCACTTCCTAGCTGAGATTCACCACTGTCACTCCTGGTTCTTCTTTTTACTACCCTTTGTCTGATCTTTATCTCCCCCAGCTTTATCATCCTCAGTCTGGTGGTGTTGTTGTTGTTGTCTTTGAATGTTGTTGTTGTTGTCTTTGAATTGTCTTTATCTCCCCCTTTTTGACATCAGCAACATTAATTCCAAGAGATTCAGAAACAGAACAAATGAGATTCATAAGAACTGCTTGATTTTCCATAATTGTGACTTGGTTATCTTCAAGTGATTGAAGTCTTGTTTGAATATCAATTTGAGAATTCTGAATATCTTTCAAAACATCAGAATGAACTTCAATGTTGGAAGTGCTTCTAGTATCTCTAGTATCAGAATCAGAAAGAACTGTATCTTCAAGTCTTGTAGAAGAAGTTGCTTGATTTGTATGATATTCAAGTAATAAAACCTGATTAGAAGTATCAACATCTTCATCTTTCTGTTCTGAAACTGAAACATGATAATCATCTCGTTCACCAGTATTCTGTGTACTAACATCTTCAAATCCTGACTCCTCCTTAGAGTGATCAAAGACTGTTGATGTCTCAATTCTAGCTGATATTGGAAGTACATACAAAGGAACACTAGGATCATTAGGATCTTCATCTGGTACATATGTATCAAGAGATTGCTTTATCCTGGCACCTCTTCTGTTAATGATTCCTGCAAGCCTCTTCTTTTGCTTCTGAGCTTTAACTTCTGGCTTTGCATTGTGATGTGCTAGGTCATTCTTCTGATACATTTTGATGAATGAATAAGTACCAGCATCCATACCCAAATTTTCAGACCAAGATTCAGGAAAAACTTGATCCCAGAAATCAAATGATGGTTTCCTAATTTTCTCTCCCTCACTATGGAGTTGATCATCCATACCCTCATTCTCACTTTGACTTACTAAAGTCAACACTCTTTCTACCTCACCTTTTGCCTGGTCAGGAGCCAGCCGCTCAAATTGTGGATCTAAGTCCATCTTTTCAAGTGTATCACTCAAATTTAGATAAGTGCTCTCATGACCTACAGAAAAATAGAGTTTAGAAGAAGTTTTTATACCTGAACTCACATGGAGAGAGGGTTCCTCATTTGGCATGTGGCTTGAGGTTTTCTCCAAGGAGTGAGCTGCTATAGTCTCTGAACCCTTACAATCATCTTCTTTCCTTTAAGAAACTACAGGCTCCAGTATACCACTTTCAGGTTCTTTACTAGACTCTGATGTCTTCAGTAATACTTCATTAGACACCATAGTTAGTACATCACCATCTTTAAGTGTTGTTTGCTGAGACACACCCTCAAGGTGGATAGACTCTGACTGAACAAAATTTGTTTGATCTTCAGAAAAATCAACCAAAGTCATTCCTCCCATATCATAGGGTATCTCACTTGCATTTTCAGTCATCACAGAAGTCCTTTCAACATCAGCTATCACAGCTCCTGAGTCATCCTTCCTCTGACTAGATGGTTCTTGTGTTACAGTGACTGTGATCTGATCTTTCCTACTATTCACCACTGGTGCAATAGTATCTTCTGTTGACTGCATTCCTCTATCTACTTCCTCCAGTTGTTCACCTTGAGCTGAAGCATCTTCAATAATGACATTCTTGTCAAATAAATATGCATGAAGTGATTGAAGTGCACCATGCTTCGAGAGTCCAAATTTTTTGACTAATTGTCTTCTGACAGACACATAGAAATACATCTTCATTAAGTCAAGTCTTTGATGTAGAAGTCCATATTCATCTGGAAATAAAAGTTTTGGTACTCTTTCAACCAGAAAGTCTAGAACAGGCCTTGACAACTTCACTTTGAGAGAAATTAGTCCCATAGCCAGTCTGTATGATAATGTAGTTTCCCATGAAGAATCAATATCCAGATCTCTCTTGTCAAATACTGACATAGATGTAGCTTGATTTGTAGAAACCTGCATGATATTAGTTGGACTAGACTCTGTGTGTGTAGGTGACAATTGAATCTTTCTCCTTGTTCTCCTAATATAGTGAGCAAAAGATTTATCCTGAGAAGACTCAAGAGGTGTAGACACAGAAGTGATCTTGGGATGAGATCTTTGTTCAATAGACACAGTCTTTTGAGAGTCAGTATCTAGTAACTGTTTTCCCTTTTTAAGAACTACAGCCTTTTGAGAGACTGCAGCCTGGCTGTGACTAGGTTTTTCATCTCTTTGTGCTAACAAAGAAAGTTGAATTGCAGCCTTCAATTCTGCTCTCTCAGCAAGAGTTAAATCATCATCATCTTCACTAGAATTACTACTACTACTTGACACAACAAATCTTCTCTTCCTTACAACTGATGTCTTTTGAGAAACACCAGAGGTTGGTTTCTTTGAAACAATAGGCTGTGGATCAAAATTTGGTTCTTGAATTGTTTCAGAGACTATAATGTTTTGGGCTACTTGGGTAGACACAGGTGGGTTCTCCTCCAATTGAGATTCCTGAGCCATTTCACCACAAAAGAAAGAAGAATTGTAGAAAGTAGGAAGATGAGTTTTAAGAATTACCTGAACATGATATGGATAATGAATTGCAGGTATTTCATCTAGATTCTTTTCATTGTCCTTCTTTGTAATATCAGAGAAAATTCTCTTTTGCTGTTCATAAGAAGAAACACAATGTTCTCTACCAAATCTAGTTTCAACATCAGGAATAAAATGGTTAACAAACATTTGCATAAATCTATGATAATAAACCATTTTCCTGTTTTGATCTCTTAACCCAAGTTTAATACTCATCTGACTTAAGATAATATGACCAATGTTGATTACTCTGTCATAAAGCAAACTATAAGCAATATGTGATGTAACAGAAGTAATTTGCTGAAAAGAACTACATTTGCCAGTAAAACATTTAGCAATTTGATCAAAGTAAAAAGACCATTCCTTTCTAAGAAAAGACCTATTCAACTGGCTCATGTTATCTAGAGGTCCACTATAACCTAATTCAGACAACATAGTTCTTATATTATCATCAGATGGTACATTCTCATAACTATCAGTAACAGGTAAGCAAAGTACTGAATTAACAACAGATTCAGTAATGTCAAATGAATCTTGTCCTAAATGTAGAACAATCTTACCTGATTGACTCTGAGTAGAATCAATTACCTCAGCATTCTTCCAAGCTTATGAAACAGCTACTTGATTAATCTGTGGAGATGCTGTCAATGCATAACTTAATGGTCCATTCGCCAGAAAGTCCATGATTGGATGAAAATCATATGACACTCCTTCCTTGTTGGTGATAGCTGCAACATGATTGTTTGTCATAAAATCAAAGTCACCAAACTTGAAGGCTACTGATTTAGGTAATCTTCTCTGAGCTGCCATTTTTGATCTGAAAAGAAACTTGAAAAATTCTTGAAATGGATTAGTGATTTTGAAAACTCAAGAGTGATTTTTGCTTTAGAGAATGTAAAATTAGAGAAAGCAATTACACGATTAGAGTTTCAAAACAAATATATTTCACAAATCTTTCAGACCACTATCCCACGTTGACACGTAGATTGACAGGTGTCAGTCCCTGAAAAATGCGGTTACCCACGATTTTTGGAAAATAAAATCCAAAATTGATTTTCATGAAATAAATCAGGGTATTAATAAGCAATACTGATCAGCTTCCTTTTCCTGATGACCTCTCATCAAAATAATCACAAAATGCAATGTGATTTAAAAATATAATTTTCAAATCCTGATGGTCACACATGAAATCCTGACCAATATCATCAGAGACTTAATATGGAGTTTTCCACGTGGCATTTTTCTTTTATCTGAAAAAGAAATAAACAATTAATCTGAACAAAAATCAATTGGTTAGATATTTTTAATATTTCTTGAAAACAAGAAATACAGTCACATGCAATAATTAGCATTTGACTTCATTAAAACTTCCAAGTGACTATTCAGCTTCTCACGTCTTTCTTTAAAAGAACCAGACGCCTTATGCCATTCTCCAAAACCTTTCAATTTCTTTTCTTCTCAACAATGCTTCTCAAACCAAAAATCCCTTCAAACCCATTTTCCAGATTTTTCTTGATCGATGAACATCCTATTCTTGATCATCTCTTTGAACAAATGACTCTTCTCATCGAACTAATCATGAATGGATTGGTTTTCGAAAATATCCAGAGGTTTCTCCTAGAACATCCATCTGTTGGATACAATCTTCCCCTAACCTCCTCAAAACTTGAGGATGAAGAATTTGGCCGAGAGTCTGAGGTTGATCTTGATGGAGATGCTATTCATTTTAGTTAGCTGCTCTCATTCAAGTCGACCAGACAAGGAATCCAAGAGCAAACGATGCTTTCATCCCCTGATGGATTTCTTGAGATGCTCCTTGTCCTGTACCTCAGAGTTCATATCAATAGACAAGTATAGAATTATCAATAGAAATTTAGACAGAAAGATGTTGTATTTCATTTCCATGTAATGATTTCTATTAATGAAAATACAGTTTCTTATTATCTGCTTGTCTTTTGATTTTTGAATGATGTATAAATTATCAGTATGCAAATATCAAAACTTGCTAGCATAGACTTAACACATCACAGAATTAGATTACTACACAAAGTAAACGTCAGAATTTGAAACAATTTTCATAATCCTGATACTGACACAATATTGATGACGTCAGCATCCTGATAACAAATCTAATCCTGATGATTATTAACAAGTCTATCATACTGAAATTTATCAAGGCAAAGTGTTATAGCTAAAGCATTTAACAATCAAATATAGATCCTGACAGGAATATCAAGTCTATAAGCTAAGAACAACATACCTTGCTACTTTTGCAGATGTTAAAGATCTAAAAATTTAACATTCCTAACTCACTTACTAGTCTACTGAATGTAGTCTCATCAAGTGGTTTAGTTAGAATATCTGCAAGCTGTTTGTCAGTAGGAACAAAATGAAGTTCCACAGTACCATTCTCAATATGTTCTCTAATAAAATGATACCTGACATCAATGTGCTTAGTCCTTGAATGTTGAACTGGATTTTCTGCAATTTTAATAGCACTAGTATTATCACAAAACATAGGAATATTACTAAGTGTCATACCATAATCCAGCAACTGATTTCTTATCCAAAGGAGCTGTGCACAACAACTGCCTGCTGCTATGTACTCAGCTTCTGCAGTTGAGGTTGAAACAGATTGTTGCTTCTTGCTTGCCCAAGAAATCAATCTATTTCCCAAGAATTGACATGTACCTGTAGTGCTTTTCCTGTCTATCTTACACCCTGCATAATCAGAGTCTGAATAGCAAATTAGAAAGAAATCAGATTCTCTAGGATACCACAAACCAAGATTTGGAGTTCCTTTGAGATATCTAAAAATTCTCTTCACAGCAGTTAAATGAGATTCCTTAGGATCACTTTGGAATCTAGCACATAAACAGGTAGAAAACATTATATCTGGCCTACTTGCAGTTAGATATAACAATGAGCCTATCATGCCTCTATAACTAGTATTATCCACACTCTTTCCTTTAGGATCAGAGTCTAGTTTAGTGGCTGTTGCCATGGGTGTTTTTGCAACTGCACAGTCTTGAAAGTCAAACCTTCTTAAAAGATCTTTGATATACTTTGACTGATTAATGAAATACCAGTCTCAGTCTGTTTGACCTGCAAGCCTAAGAAATAATTTAGTTCACCCATCATGCTCATCTGATACTTAGACTGCATAAGCTTGCTAAACTTAGCACACAACTTTTCATTAGCAGAACCAAAAATAATATCATCAACATAAACTTGAACTAAAAGCAATTCACCTTTTATCTTTCTAAAGAATAGAGTTTTGTCAATTGTACCTCTTGTGAAGCCATTTTCAAGAAGAAATTTAGACAAAGTCTCATACCATGCTCTTGGTGCCTGCTTTAGTCCATAGAGTGCCTTGTCAAGTTTGTAGACATGATTTGGAAACTTTGGATCAACAAATCCAGGTGGCTGTTCTACATACACTTCTTCATCAAGTTTGCCATTTAGAAAAGCACTCTTTACATCCATCTGGTATACCTTGAATTTTGAATGAGCTGCAAATGCAAGAAACATTCTGATTGCTTTCAATCTTGCTACAGGTGCAAAGGTCTCATCATAATCAATGCCTTCTTCCTGAGAATAACCCTTGGCCACCAGTCTTGCTTTGTTTCTTACAATCATACCAGATTCATCTAGCTTGTTTCTGAAAACCCATCTTGCACCAACAATAGATCTATCTTTAGGTCTTGGTACCAGTTTCCAAACTTTGTTTCTCTCAAACTCATTTAACTCCTCCTGCATTGCAATTACCCAATCAGGATCCTGTAAGGCTTCTTCAACCTTCTTAGGTTCATTCTTTGAGAGAAAGCAACTATACAAGCATTCATTTTGAATTGATCTTCTAGTTCGAACACCACTATTTGGATCACCAATTATCAAATCTTCAGTATGATCCTTTGTCCATTTTCTAATAGGTGGTAAATTAACTCTGCTAGTCTCTCCCCCTAAGTTAGTGGTATCCCTTGTAGAAGAATTCTCTCTACCTTCAAAAACTCTCCTTTGATCAATAGAATCAGTAGATTCCATATTGCTGCTAGTTACTGATCTTTCTTCAGTAGACTCTGAAAGGTCAGTTCCTGATGGAGTAGACTCTGAAACGTCAATTCCTGATGGAATAGACTCTGAAAGACTAGTCTGCTCCTGATGATCACTGTGTTCTCTCTGATTTATTTGCTCCCCCTCAACAGTAGCATTCCTTTGAGAAGCAATAGAAATTCCTTCTGGAGAACCTTCATCATCACTTGAGAGTATCTCAGAATTCTTTAGATTTTCAAATTCCAATTCGTCATGGCTTTCATCAGTTTGCAAAATTCCAAATTTCTTATCATCAAATGCAACATGAATTGATTCCATAACAACGTGAGTTCTGAGATTATAAACTTTGAAGGCCTTAGATGCTGAATATCCTAGAAAAATTGCTTCATCCGATTTGGCTTCAAATTTTCCAAGTTGTTCTGGATGAACTTTTAGGACATAGCATTTGCATCCAAAGATGTGAAAATATTTCACACTTGGTTTCTTTCCTTTGATCATCTCATAGGGAGTTTTTCCATGACTATTTACCAAGGTACAGTTCTGAGTGAAACATGCAGTGTTAATAGCTTCTGCCCAAAAGTAGGTTGGAAGTTTTGCATCTGCAAGCATGGTTCTTGCTGCCTCTATGAGAGTCCTGTTCTTTCTTTCCACTACACCATTTTGTTGAGGTGTACCAGGTGCAGAAAACTGTTGAGTGATTCCATTGTCTGCACAAAACCCCTCCATTGTAGAATTCTTGAATTCTGTACCATTGTCACTCCTAAGTACTTTGACTTTGTACTTAGAGTTATTATGAATATTCTTGATGAGTTCAATGATTTGCTGAGGAGCTTCATCCTTCTTGTGTAGAAAGAACACCCATGTGAACCTTCTGAAATCATCCACCATAACTAGAGCATATCTTTTCTTGCTGATAGACATAATGTTTACTGGACCAAACAGATCAAGATGTAGCATGTGAAATGGTTCAGTAATTGAATTTTCAGTCTTGCTCTTGAAAGTGGTTCTTCTTTGCTTTCCAAGCTGACATGCATCACAAAGTCCATCTTACACAAAATTTGCCTGTGGTAGGCCTCTCACCAAATTGTGTTTAACAAGTTGATTAAGCTTCTTGAAATTAAGATGTGAGAGCTTCTTGTGCCAATTCCAGCTTTCATCACTTGTTGCTTTGCTGTAGAGACATCTAACAATTCCTTTAGATGTATCACTTAAGCTGGCTTCATATATGTTACCATGTCTTTGACCAGTTAGAACAATGTCTCCATTCTGCATATTCAAGATTTTGCATCCTTCTCTGTCAAAGATTGATTTGTAACCTTTATCACCCAGTTGACTTATGCTTAAAAGAGTATGTTTCAAGCCTTCAACCAGTGCTACATTTCCTATGATGACATTCCCCAAAACAATTGAGCCATATCCCAGAGTTTCTCCTTTGTTGCCATCTCCAAAAGATATTACTGGGCCAGCTTTCCTCTCAAACTTTGTAAGCAGGGACTTCTTTCCAGTCATATGTCCAGAGCATCCACTGTCCAAGATAATTGAATGCTTCTTTCCTGTGCCCTGCAAACAAAAAGTAACTAGTTAGAATTTTTTAGGACCCAACTTTGATTGGATCCTTTCTTACTAGATTTAGAGACAACAGACTTTGAAGATTTTGCTTTTATTTTACCTGTTGCAGAGTCAACTTTAGACTCTGATCTCACAAACTGTTTGTGACTAGGAGTTTCAGATTTCAAAGAATAATAGTCATAATACAGTTCATGATATTCTCTACACATGTAAATGGAATGAAGTAAACTACCACAATGATAACAAGCTTTTTGTGGTTGGTATTGAATTTTCTGAGTCTTGGGGAATCTGGACTCAGTTTTCCAAGAAGGTTTTTGATTGCAGTCTAGGGCCAAATGATTATGATTTCCACACTTATAGCATTTTTTCCTAGGTGCATCAGGTACATTCTTGTAATTATTCTCTTTGTTAATACCTTCTTTTCCATTCCTATTTCTCTTGATCTTGCTAGACTCTGAAAGACCATCTAATCTCTGTTTCAACTGAGACTTAGACAGAAACCCTATGTTTACATTCTTAGGTTTCTCTAACACTTTCTCATCTGAATTACTATTGTTAATCCTTTTGTGTACAACAGGGGTACCTTTTGAATCAACAAATTTAACATGATTAGGTTCAGAAACAATTTTCTTACCTTCAGATTTAGATGTGTTAGCTTCTACCTTACTATCATCATTGACAATAGCTACTTTTTCTTCTTGTCTAGCCTTATCAAAACCTAAACCATTAACCTTACCACGAATTCCACTCTCAAAGATTTCTATTGTCTTCTTACTGGAATTGTTAATGGTCTTAATCACATCTCTCTCTTCTTCTAGTTCTTTTCTGACATAGTCATAAGCCTCAAGAATAACACTATAATCATGCTTAGCTTTATCAGAACTTAACTTGTATTCTTCCATTTGAATTAATTCAGATTCAAGAAAATTATTTCTATCAACTAATTTATCATTCTTAACCTTAAGTTCATCTCTTTCACAAGTAAGAATTCTAAAATTAGTCATAAGATTCTTAAACTCAGCATGGATAGATCTAATTTCATCAGAATTTAAGCTATCAAATGAATCAAGAGAGTGAAGTGATACCTTAACAGAGGATGGAGAAGTTTTCTTTGGAGATCCAGGTTTGTCTGAACTATTGGCCATCAATGCAATGTTGTCATAATCCAATTCATCTTCAGAGTCACTGGAATCAGCCCAATCCTTCTGTGTGACCATAAGTGCATTACCCTTTCCTGAATTCCTAGGCTTCTTACACTCACTAGCAAAATGTCCAAGCTCGCTGCAGTTAAAGCACTTGATCTTGGCCTTATCAAGCTTGACAATTGTATTTTTGCTTTTGTCACTCTTCTTCTCCTCCTTCTTTTGAAAAGGTCCTTTGCTAAATCTTCTCCTGTTGAATCTTCCTTTCTTGAAAGCTTTAGCAAACATAGCAAAGAGTTCTTGCATATCAGATTCAGAATCATTGTTGTCAGAGTCCATATCAGTAGTCTCTGAATCAGAACTTTCTTTGCTTTTCTTCTTCCTTGAATTCTTTACAGCAATCTCTTCATGCTGTTCTTCAGGAAGCTTCTTAACTTCAGATTGAGCAGTAAGTGCAATAGTCTTCATCTTTCCTTCACTCCTGCTCTTCTTCTGCTGCTTGTCAAGTTCATAAGCTCTCAATTTTCCATATACTGCCTCTAATGAAATCTCATCCAGATCATTAGCTTCCTCGATCGCAGATATCTTCTCATTGTAGAAATCAGGCAAAGCTTTCATGAACTTTGTATTCATATCCTCCAAGTCATAATATTTACCATGCATGGCCATCTTATTGATGAGTTTTGTAAACCTATCAAAGGTATCAGTAAGTGACTCACCAGACTTGGATTCAAAGTACTCATACTGTTGTATAAGTAATGTCCTCATATTCTTCCTGACAGGCTTAGTTCCTTCACAGTGAACCTTAAGATTGTCCCATATATCCTTAGCAGTTTTACAAGAGAGAACATAGTTAGTGAGAACAGAATCAAGACTGTTGAATAATATGTTTCTCACTTTAGCATCTTTGAGAACATTCTCCTTGTCCTTATCTGACCATTCAGATTTTGGCTTCTCTGCTGTATGTTCTGGAACAACCACACCATCAACAGTTGCTTGTCCAACGACCTTTGTTGGAACAAAAGGTCCATCTCTGATTCTGTCAAGATAATCAGGATCTGTTGCTTCCAGATGATGCAACATCTTTACTTCCCATAGAGTATATTCGTTTCTCTTGAGCATAGGAATTTTAGTATTCCCATCCTTGTAACCAGACATGATTGCAGATCTTTATGATTACTCGAAATCAACCCGCTCTGATACCAATTGTTAACTCGAATAACTTGTAGAAGGGGGGGTTGAATACAAGTTATTTAATCGTGTCTGATTTTTGCTTGATTATATGAACAAGAATAAACGAATGAATCAAACTCTTGTTTGCATTAATAAGATCAAATACAAACTCTACCAAAGGTGTACAATACCTTTAGCAGCTGCTGACAATACAAATCTCTCTCTGTTTGTTTCGAACTCTCGAATACAAACCTTATACAGAGCTACGCACATTCACTTGTTCGACTCACAACTTCGTCGCTCTTTACAGTGATATTGAGAGAGTATTTATAATGCTACCTATCAACTAATAACAGAAAGATAAAATCTATACATGACAATGTTCTGCCTTCTAGTCGATAGTTTCCTTCAATAGAAAAACTCTTTCCTTCATAATATCTTCTTGCTTGTTCTTCAAACAACGATCCTGTTTTATAGCACTTACCAATTTCTGTAGCATCCATAATGACATCATCAGTAACACGACTGATATCAGGATCTGTACACTGCATCAGTATCTGATCAACCATCAGTATTGGACCGTCATCAGGATTTGCTCTCTGTTCCTGACATGTAGTCTCCGATACACTGTTCATTCCTGACTAAACTATACAGATAACTGTCTTACACATAAATCCTATATACAGTGCTAAATCCTTTATAAGATCAGGATTACAAGAAGTATAATGTGTAAATTCTATTCTTAACATCACAACTTATGAATTATTCCTAACAACATTTGAATCTTTGGAGGAATCTTCAGATTCTAAATGTTTTTCCATTGCCCCCTTATGCTACCTAGATGCTTGCCCAGGAACAACCTTCCATCTGCAGAGGTATATCCCTTACCTGAGCAAGTCCACAAAAGTATATCTGATCCCTGTATTAGGACAACCTCTTCCACTATGTCATTTAGCTTAACCGCTTCTTCTAACTCCCAAGCTCTCAGTTCTCTTGACCACAACGAGATTAACTCTGTGTTTGGGCTACTCCAATGACTACAGAACTCCTTAACTGTTACAAATTTAAGCTTTGATAACCTGTATAACCTACTGAAAGATACATTAAGTCTTTCATTCCCTCTCCATGCGTCTTCCCAAAATAGTACCTTACTGCCATCTCTTACAATCCATTTGAATTTTTCTACAGAGAGATTTAAGTTGAAACCATCCTCATTGTTTACTTTAGCTATATCTGACATAACAGTCGATAATCTTTTATTTCCCAACTCATTTCCTAGATCCTTCCCTTTATGACACTGGTACTTGACCTCCACTAATTTGTTCCATAATGAGTTTCTATCATATAACCACCTGTACCACCATTTGGCCAACATTGAGTTATTCTTATCCCTGATAGATGAAATACCCAATCCACCTTGAGCTTTAGAAAGCACCACCTTATCCCACTTCAACAAATGAATTTTCTTAGAAGGTACATCTTGATACCCATATTCTCCCCACAAGAAACGTCTTCTAATGGATTCTAGGTTATTACACACACCTCGAGGAATGGAAAAGGTATTGAACCAATAGACCGGCAAACTATCTATTGCCGCTTTAAGTAGCACTAAACGACCAGACATATTCAGGCTTCCACATTTCCAATCTGCTAACTTCTTTTTTATCTTCTTTACCAACGGGTCCCAAAAAATTGTCTTCCTTGGAGACAAACCTATAGTAACCCCTAAATATGTCATAGGCCATGTCCCTATAGAGCAGTTCAAAATCCTTGCACCTTGTGATAACAGATCACACCCTTTCCCGACTGAAAATAAACTACTTTTATTAAAGTTAATTTTGAGCCCAGTGAGGAGGTGGAAACACATTAGGACGTTCTTGATTGCTTTTATTGATGCGATATTATCATCAATGAAAATGATCGTGTCATCCGTAAATTGGAGGTGCATTATTGGCTCCATCGCACTATCTATCTGAATCCCTTTGAACATTCCCATCTACACACTTTTTCAATCATTTTACTTAACACTTTAACTACTAGATTAAAGAGCAGCGGGGAGAGGGGATCCCCCTGCCTTAATCCTCTTTGCGGGGCAAATTCTCCCGTAGGGGACCCATTTACCAAGATCGAAATTCTTGCTTCTTGCATAAAGTGTTTGACCCAATGCCTCTGTTAAATATAATTAATGTAAGTATTAATCAGTGTTTAAGTGATACAGTGATAAATCAGAGTTTAGCTGGAAGCAGTCAGAGTTTGGTTAAACGCTGACGAATGAAAGCGCAAACGCTGACGGATGGAAGCGCAATAGAGTTTGTTAAACTCTGTCTGGCGGAAGCGTCTACTTGTCAACAGTATTTGAAGATTAATTGAAGATAAATATGGAAGCAATATCTTTGAAGATTGGATAGCTGTCAAAGAGGTTGTGTTGACTTAGAAGACGTGTAGCAATCGTGATTGATATCAATTGTATAGCTAAATTATAGGAGTATCAATTTATGATTGTACTGTAGCTGTATGTTTTATAAATACAGTTAGGTTAACCCTAGAAGGGTATCGAACAACGAATTATTCATTCATTGTAACCTAAGCAGCTCTCTGTGATATTTTACATCACTGAGAGAGGAATTATCAATTCCAAACAGTTTTTAATTATTAAAAGTGTGTTCTTGTTGGTCTCTCATACAAAGCTTGATTATATTTCTGTATTCGGCCTAACAAGTGGTATCATAGCCAATCTGTAAATCAATACAGTTTAAGATCCACACACAAAACTATAATCATGTCAGAGATACCTCCTCCAACAGGTTTAGGTTCTGAGAAGGCTCCTACTATTGTGAGTCGGTATGAGACTATTAGGGTTCCTTTTCTGAGGCCAGCAGATTATGCTATCTGGAAGGTGAAGATGACTATGTTTCTGGAGGCTACAGATCCAGAATATCTTGACAGAATTTATGAAGGTCATCATAAGCCTACCAAGCTATCTGCTGCCACTGCTGGTCAAGAAGCTATGACAGTCCCAAAGGAAAAAAAGGATCTGACTCCTGAAGATCTTTCATCTATTGCTAAGGATGCAAAGGTAAGGCATCTACTTCATAGTGCTTTAGACAATGTTATGTCTAATAAGGTGATTAACTGCACTACTGCCAAAAAAATTTGGGATGCCCTTGAAGTTAGATGTCAAGGAACTGCTGCTATCAAGAAGAATAGAAGGAACATACTCACACAGGAGTATGGGCATTTTGAGGCAAAGTCTGAAGAAACCATGACAGAAACATTTGACAGGTTCTGTAAACTAATCAATGATTTGTCATTGGTAAATAAAGAGTATGATTTAGAAGACTCAAATCTCAAATTTCTTCTTGCTCTACCTGAAAAGTGGGATGTGAAAACAACCACTATTAGAGACAATTATGATCTTGCTGATACTGAAATTGATGAGATCTATGGGTTGCTCAAAACTCATGAACTGGAAATGGAACAGAGAAACAGAAGATCAAGCAAGAAGGCTAAGTCTGTTGCTCTTAAAGTTGAAGAGAAACCTTTAAAGAAGGAAGCCTCAAGGAAGAAAGCTAAGGGAAAAGCTTTAGCTATATATTCTGAAAATGAATCATCAGAGTCTGATGTTGACTCAAACACTGATGAATCATCTGATTCTGAGGATGAAGAGGAAATGAGGAAGATGGCTGTCTTGATGGTGAAAACTTTCAAGAAGATGGGTTTCAAGAACTTTAAGAAAGGAAACAAGTTCTCTAGAGATTCAACTTCTGACAGAAAGAGTTTCAGGAAGTCTGAGAGAAAGGAGACTAAATCTGGGAAGAAGGATAAGTCTGAGATTCAATGCTACAAGTGTAAGGGGATGGGTCACTATGCTCCTGAGTGCAAGAAGGGTAAAACTGAGAAGGCACTCATCACAAAAGGCAGAGATTGGGTAGACACTTCAGACTCAGATGAGGAAGTCAACTATGCTCTCATGGCTTCTATTGAGAATGAATCAGAAGAGTCTGAAAACAAGGTACCCTTAACTACCTATGCTTATAATACTGATAATATATCTGAATTGAGAATTTATCTCAAGACATTTCATATTAGTTATAGGGATCAGACTTTAGAGAATGAGAGAATAAAGTCTGAGAATTCTGAACTTAAACAAATAAATAAAATTGTTGAAGAGAAACTTGAAAACATGCAACAAGTTCAGAGAGAAAGAGATGATGCTGTTTATCTAGAACAGGAGTTGCTAGGCAGATATAAGCACCTAGAATCTGAATTGGAGAAGGCAAATCACATAATCAAAACATGGACTCATTCTGGAAAAGCCACTAATGAGGTTTTTCAGTCAGACACAGTAGGTTTAGGTTACTGTGAGGGAGATGAACTTAGATTTCAGAATCAAGTTAAAATGAGAACTCATCTTCCTACTACAAAATTTGTTCATGGAGTGAATGAATCTAAGTCTGAAGCTGTAAAAGAAACTGTTAAGAAAGAACCAGTAAAAACCAGTGTTAAACAGGTTAATATTGGTTTAATGACAGATAAACAACTTAAGCATAAGCTTAAGGAGTTATAATCTGTTAAGAAACAGAAAGTGTCTAGAAAGAATAGAAATGGTAAAGTAGGCATTTCTAAGGGTAATTATCCAATGCTTGCTACTTTTGCTCCAAGAAAGACATGTCATAACTGTGGTAGTACTAACCATCTTGCTACATTTTGCAGGAAGAACAAAAACATTAATTCTTTACCCTCTAAGGCTGAAGTAAAGAAAGTTAATGTTAGAACTAGACCACAGACATTATGCAAACATTGTGGAAGTACTTGGCATTCTATTTATACTTGCAGAGATTATCATGTTATTTATCATAATTACTATGAACCCAAGCCCAATTTGAAATGGGTGAAGGTTAATTCTGCAAGTGTAAACTCTGAAAATGTTAGCTTAAACTCTGATAATGTGAATTCCGCTACAAAAGCTAACAAATTTAAGAAAGCCAAAGGATCCAAGCAAGTCTGGATCCTTAAAACTAATCTTCAGTAAATGTTTGTGATTGCAGGGCATCAGGGATAGTACCCTAGTTGTGGACAGTGGATGTTCAGGACACATGACTGGAAATAAAGCCCTACTATCAGAGTATGTGGAGAAGGCTGGCCCAAAAGTTTCCTATGGTGATGGCAACATAGGACATACTCTGGGATATGGCAATATCAATCTTGGAAGTGTCATCATCACAAATGTAGCTCTGGTTCCAGGACTCAAGCATGATCTGCTATCTGTGAGTCAAATCTGTGACAGAGGATATCATGTAGATTTTCAGCCTGAATACTGTGAAATCATCATTAAATCTACAGGGAAGGTTGTTCTAGTTGGAAACAGGCACAATAACATCTATGAAATAAAGTTGTCAACAAACTCTGATGGCAAAGCAGTGTGCCTGTCAACAAGAATGTCCAGTGAAGGGAGTTGGAAGTGGCATAAGAAACTCTCTCATTTGAATCTGAACAACATCAATGAGCTGATTAGAAAGAATCTTGTTAGAGGGGTCCCAAAATCATTATTAAATGTTGATGGCCTGTGTGATTCTTGTCAAAAGGCCAAACAAAGGAAGTCATCTTTCAAGAGCAAGTCTGAATCTTCAATTGTTGATCCTTATCATCTTTTACATGTTGATCTTTTTGGACCAGTAAATGTGATGTCTATTGGAAGAAAGAAATATGCTTTGGTAATTGTTGATGAACACACCAGATTTACATGGGTGTATTTTCTAGCAAAGAAAGATGAAACTGCATTAACTCTGATGGAGCATGTAAAGCTACTGGACAAAGGATCAAAACACAAAGTCAAAATTATCAGAAGTGATAATGGAACTGAATTCAGAAATGCAACAATGGAAGAATTCTGCAAGAACAGAGGAGTGAAGCAAGAGTTTTCTGCACCTAGTACACCACAGCAAAATGGTGTAGTTGAAAGAAAGAACAGATGCTTGATAGAAGCTGCCAGAACTATGCTTGATGAAGCAAAGCTGCCAACCTATTTCTGGGCAGAAGCTGTTCAAACTTCCTGTTTTACTCAGAATGCCACTCTGATCAACAAGCATGGAAAAACACCATATGAAATGGTGAGGGAAAAGAAGCCAGACCTGAAATATTTTCATATTTTTGGGTGCAAGTGCTTTGTGCTGTAAACTCATCCTGAATAGTTGACAAAATTTGAATTAAAAGCTGATGAAGGAATTTTTGTTGGCTATCCACTGTCAACTAAGGCATTCAGAGTTTATAATCTGATAACCAAGGTGGTCATGGAGTCTATTCATGTGTCATTTGATGACAAGAAAATAACTGGACTTGAAGATGTAGATGAACAGGATCAACTGCACTTTGAAAATGAAGAATTATTCTCTGATGAAGTAAACTCTGATGAGGCTGAACCGACAAACTCTGTTGAGCTAAACTCTGAACCTCTACTGGTAAATACTGAAGAAACTTCTCAGCCACATACTAGGGAAGAACCAGTTGAGGGGGAGCATGAAGAATCACTTCAAAGTGATGACTCAAATTCTGATAATGAGTCAGTTGAAAAATCTGGATCAAACTCTGATGACTCAAACTCTGAAAATCCAAAATCTGACAGTTCAAACTCTGAGCAGTCAAATTCAGAGGGAGCCTCAGAGAATGAAGAAAGGTAACAAGAAAATCAGGAGAACATGGATCGAGGGGGAGGATCAAACACTGAGAGAAGTCATTTGCCTTCAGCTAGGAAATGGACAAAATCTCACACACCTGATTTGATTATTGGTGATCCAGATGCAAGAGTAAGGATAAGGAGTGCAACAACAAATGAATGTCTGTATCATGCATTCTTGTCACAAACTGAGCCAAAGAAGGTAGAAGAAGCTCTTCAAGATGCTGACTGGATAACAGGAATGCAGGAGGAGTTGAATGAATTTGAAAGAAATGAAGTTTGGACCCTTGTACCAAGACCAAAGAATAGATCTGTTGTTGGTACTAAATGGGTTTTCAGAAATAAAACTGATAGTGAGGGAGTTGTTATAAGAAACAAGGCAAGACTTGTGGCAAAAGGCTATTCACAATAGGAAGGAATAGATTATGATGAGACTTTTGCTCCTGTTGCAAGGTTGGAGGCAATAAGGATGTTTCTAGCATATGCCTCTCATAAGAAATTCAAGGTATTTCAGATGGATGTGAAAAGTGCCTTTCTGAATGGTAAACTTGAAGAAAAAGTGTTTGTTGAACAACCACCAGGATTTGTGGACCCCAAATATCCAGATTATGTCTACAGGCTTGATAAAGCACTCTATGGACTTAAGCAGGCACCAAGAGCATGGTATGAAACTTTAGCTCAATTTCTTCTAGAAAGTGGGTTCAACAGAGGTACTATTGATAAAACTCTGTTCTACTATAAATCTGGTAGTGACCTGCTTTTAGTTCAAATATATGTTGATGACATAATTTTTGGGTCTACTAATGATAAACTCTGCACAAAGTTTGCCAAGCTAATGTAGTCCAGGTATCAAATGAGTATGATGGGAGAGCTTAGTTATTTTCTAGGCCTACAGGTGAAGCAAACCGATGATGGGATCTTTATAAATCAAGGAAAATATACCAGAAATCTTCTCAAGAAATTTGGTATGCTTGACTGCTCATCTGCATCAACTCCCATGGCAACAACAACTAAGTTGGATAAAGATACAGGAGCATCAGTAGATATGACAAACTACAGAGGAATGATAGGATCTCTTCTTTATCTGACAGCAAGTAGACCTGATATCATGTATGCAACCTGTCTCTGTGCAAGGTTTCAGGCTGATCCTAGAGAACCACATCCCACAGCTGTGAAAATAATCTTTAAATATCTCAAGGGCACCATTACTTTAGGGTTGTGGTATCCCAGAGAATCAGATTTCAAGCTTATTGGTTACTCTGATGCAGACTTTGCAGACTGTAAGATAGACAGAAAAAGTACTAGTGGAAGTTGTCAATTTTTGGGTGAAAGACTGGTTTCTTGGTACAGTAAGAAACAGAAATCAATTTCTACATCTACAGCTGAGGTAGAGTATATTGCTGCTGGTAGCTGTTGTGCACATATTCTATGGATAAAGAATCAATTGCTGGATTATGGTTTAAGGTACAGTAAAATTCATATTTACTGTGATAATCAAAGTGCTATTGCTATGGCAGGTAATCCAGTACAGCATTCAATGACCAAGCACATCAGCATAAGGTATCACTTTATCAGAGAGCATGTAGAGGAAGGAAACATTGAGCTTCATTTTTTGTCTACAGACCAACAGCTTGCAGACATCTTCACCAAGCCATTGAGTGAAGCTATATTTACAAGGCTGGTTAATGAACTAGGAATGGTCTCTGGTTTTGACTAGAGATATTGGTTAGACTCAAACTTCACTTATGTAATGCATTACTTATGTTTATGTGATGTGTTAAATGCTATGTGAACTCTGTTTTTTTTAAACTCTGCTATGTAAACTCTGTTTGTAGATTGTTACACTCTGCTAGCTTGTTTTGTCAGTCAAACATTGTTGACATGCTGGATAAACTCTGTTAACTCTGAATTGATTATTGTCTGGATGTAAATACCAATGAAGAAATATGTATGAAGCATGATCCTCAGTAATTAATCATGAATCTTTCTGAGTTATAGTAATCTAATCTTAGACTGTGCAGAAAGTTAACACAGCATGATACTGTTTCATATTTATAGCATCTCTTAGTTTATTTATCCTAAACTCTGAGTCTGTAAATATTGTGTGCATTGCCTCTCATGAAAAACTTATAAGGTTTTGATGAACTCTAAACTCTGTTAGTTATACTCTGTTAAATAAAATGCTATTACTGCAATACCTCCAAAGAAAATGTATATAGGTTTCTAAACTCCTTTGAGATTATGTTGGTGACTAGGATGACCCAGGAACTTACTGGTATATAGTATGGGCTAAAATTCTCTAATTTTTGGTGACTAGTCAAAGACTAGGATGACCCAGGAACTTATCAAAATGATAAGGGCTAAAATTTTAGGATTTTTGGTGACTGGCTCCAACCTCTAATTACTGGAATGAATAGAAGAAAAAAAAATTTAGTACATAAGGGGGGTATAAATAAATTAAATGTTACTGTATATAAATTGTTTACTACAGAGTTTAGCTTTCATCATACATTCGGTGTTTATTATGAGAGTTTGTGCATCTAGTGTTTACTGATTTACTTTAGTGATGTTATGAAAAATTAGATGCTCTAAAAATTGATTTGGTAACCTCTGCTACACACACAAATATATTCACAACTGTGCAGTTTTTAAAAGGATTATTTTGATAAAGTTGGAGAATTGACAAACGCTGTTGGATTTTGTCTAGTACTCTAAGGTAAATTTTTATTCAGATAATTTGAAAAGTTTGGGGTAACAAGAGTTTTTGACAACTGTTAATGAGTGTAAAAGTGTTAAAATGTTTTGGTAATGGGAAAGAGAAAACAACGGTAATTATTGCTATATTTACTATGCATGCTTAGTTGGTTCATTGCATGTATGCCACGTGTCCAACTCACATAAATCTCTATGAACGTGTCCCACTAGCACATGGTAGGTGGTTGTGTGTTTAATGGTAAAACGATTGTTTTTTTTAATAATTTATCAACACGATTCGTATTCATTTATTCACTTTCACACATGCTCCAAATTACTTTTTACTCAATCACTCATTTACTTTACATTTTTCACTTGAACATTTCACCAAACACCTTTCACTCATATCTCTTTCTTTCATCTTTTGAACTCTAATCATTCTAATGGCCACCAAACCTTTCACTGCTCTTGGGCTCTTGTTTGTTTCTAACAATTATGCAACTCCACTGAACAATGAAAACGTTCCAGATGCGTTTCATTTGATGCAGAATTTCTTGCGAGATTCAGAGGTTGGTCAAGCCTTGGTTGAACCCCAAACGTTGTCTGCATCACAGATTGCCTCTTTCTGGCAACACTCTGTTTATGATGATGGTGGAGAAAATGGGACTCCGTCTATTATTTTCACTTATGACGAAACTGACTATGTTATCACTCCAGATACAGTCAGAGAAACCATGGGGTTTGACACTCGCACTTCATACAGTGTTGTTTCTGAACAGACTCTGAGAGAGATGTTGCAGCAGATGGGGTACTCAGGTTCTTTGGCTAAGCTTGGGTCAGTGAAAAGGCCACAGCTGAGGAAGGAATGGAGTTTCTTCTTTGACTGTATTACAAGGGCCTTTGGGAAGAAAGTCACCAACTGGGATGCAATTCCTACTGACAGTCTACAAATCGGGTATTCTCTTCTTTATGGAAGTAATTTCGATTTTGGAAGACTTGTCTTAATGAACTTAGGTGATAGGTTATCAGAGTCTACTACTGTTTATTTTGCTAGATTCTGTCAATTGCTATTTACTGCTTGTGTACCTAACATTGCAATTGCTGAGGATGATGTAATTCTGCCCTTCAAAGTCAATAAGAGAATATTCTCTGATTTGACTAATAAGGATGCAACTAAGGTAGTGCCTAAGCTAGTTCTGCCTCTTGCTCTTCAAAACTTCCTACATCAACCCCAAGAACCTCAACACTCTGAAAACACTGATCAACCTGATAATCAAGAACCAAACACTGTACCAACAACTCACACTGATTCACTAACCACAAGCACTACACCTTCACACCCTACAATCACTGAAAAACCAGCAACTACTCAACCACAACCACAACCTCAATCTGAACAACAACCACCAACAACCCAGACTAAGCCTAAGAAGAGAGGAAGAACTAAGCACATTGCTGTCAAGAAGGCAAAAAGGGCTCCAAAGGCAAGATCAAACAGACCCTCATCACCATCTGTTGTAGAGGTTTCTACAGAGGGAGATTCTTCTGAAGAAGAAGTGCCATCTGAGGTACTTACTTACAAAAGAAGGAAGTTGGTAATCTCTGACTCTGATGAAGAGATGAATATTGAAGCTCCAGAGGTTATTCCTGCAGAGATACCTGCTGTTGAGATGAATGTTGAGCTAAATGTTGCAGAAGAAGCTGTTCAACCACCTGTCAATATTCCAGTAGATGAAGATAACAGAGATGGCTTTCCTATATTGGATAATTTTCCTGAAACTTTCATGCCATTCTCTGCTCCTGTTGATGTTCCTACTTCTTCTTTTGCTGTTAATTCTGGTGAAACTGGTGCAGCAGATCAAGCTACTTTGGTACTTGATGAAACAGTAGCTACACATACTGAAATTTTATCTGATGCTCACCACACTGTTGAACAAGGTGAAGAAGTTGAGTAGATACCCAAGGATGTAATCTCTGATCCTATGGATACAGTTGTTCCAGTTGCAAAGTCTGTTGAGATTCCAGCACAACCTGCAGAGCCTGTTTCAGATAAAGCTGCAGATAATACAGTAGAGACTATTTCTGATGTTGCTGAGAATGCAAAGACTATTGAGATTGTTGCTGAAAATGTTGAAATGCATACAGATGAGCATGTTCTAGAAACTGAGGACAATGTTGCAGAGAATGCTGAGGTGCATATCACAAATTCTGTTGAAGATGCCAGGGTTGAAATTGCAGATGAAGAAAGTGCAGAATCTGATTCTTCTGAGAGTGTCCCTGTGCAAACTGATGCCAAGCATGCACCATTCTCTCAGCCCTCTAATGCACATGAAGTTGAAGTAGAGTATCTTTCTAAATTCTCTGCTAATTGGTACAAAGAAGATTGTATTTTTTCTAGAGGGAGAGCAACTAAGTTTGTTCACCAGACTGCTAAAGAAATTTCCAATCCAGAGATTCTTTCCTGTTTAAAGGCCACAGTGGTTCAAGTCAAAACTCTGGATGAGAGATTTGCTGATACTCAAAAGGAAATCACTGATTTAAAAACTGAGATTCAGATTCGAGACATGACTATGGAGAGAGAATCTAAGCTCAGGAGTCAAAAATTTTCTAAAGTTCAAGAGATTTTTTTTGAGAGGCTGGGAAAGGTTGAACAAAATCAGTCTGTAATGTCTGATAAGATTGATTCCATTGCTACCTCCTTGGAGTTGATTACATCAATTCTGATTCCTGATGATGTCAAAAAGGGGGAGAGATTTGCTAAGTCCAAATGCAGGCAGTCTCAATCTCTTACTCAGAAGGATGATGCAGGAGATGGATGAGCAAGAGGTCAGAGGAGTCTAAGGTCCAGAGCTACTGATAAGATTTTACAAACTGGCAACACTTCTAAATCAAAGTCTGATGCTGTAAACACTGATACTCAGGGTACTTCCAAAACCCAGAGTTTGGTATTAACTTCTAATCCACAGATTGATGAGGAGTTGGCTGCTAAGTTGTTCCTTGAAGAGAATGAAGAGGGAGTTACACTTGCAGACATTCAAGCTGAGGAGAAAAATCTTCAAAAAGAACATCAGAGAGCTTTGAAGTCTGGCAAGTTTAAGAGGAATGTGAAAGCTGCTAAGCCTGTTCTGAAAGGCATTATAATTAATGAGAATGTTGTTGCTGATTAGAGGATGCAAGTATCCAGAAAACCAACAGAAGCAGAAGCTAAGTTGAAACTGAAAGGTAAAGCTGTAGAGGAGGAAAGAGTCTCTAAGAAAGGAAAAACAACCTATGTTGCTACACAAGTTGTGCAGAACTCTTTGTCTACTCCACTACAATCAGTTTTTGGAAAAACATCAGTATATGAACAAACTCTGGATATTGAAAGGACTAGAGGTACTTTTGTACATGGTAGAACTCAAGATGGAAAAATTGAAGGTGATAAAGCTGGTTTGGGTTCTCATAGAGAGAAAAGAACAAATACCAGTCCTCAAGATCCATCATCACTGACTGTTCCAGGTCTTGGAGTTACACAAGAAAGTTTGGATAGACTGGAATCAGTTCAGTTAATACAGCAGAAGAGTTTGAAAAGGGATTTTCTTTTGTACTTTATGGCTAATGGAACTGTGTTTAAAATTGGCGAGTTCGATCTTGATTTGAAGACTTGGGAGGAATTAGAGTATGTACTCTATATTTTCAAAGTGAGAAATCAGAGAACTCAAAAAGCTGCAGATGTACTGAGAAAGAAGATGCTGCAAAATTTGGCAGTTAGAGGTGATAAGTTTAACAGTCAGTATGTTCCTAAGTACAGAGATCATCGCGGTAAAATTGTTGAGATGAAGAAAAATAGTGCTAAGCTGAAGACAGATTTGGGAATAACTGTTCTTGATTTTAACTCTGAATCAAAGGAAGCACACTTCATCAGACTGGGTAATGAAATGAGAAGAAACAAGATTTATTCTCTGAGAGCTGCTATTTATCAAACTGGTGAGAATGATCCCAGGATAAGAGAGATCAAGGAGATAATGCAGAGAGAACTTGAGAATGCAGAGAGAAGATTGCTGATAGATTATCTCAGAACGACACCAGATGTTGAAGAGATTAGATAAATGATGCTCTGTAAGAATTTCTTGTTTTCTGTAAATTTTGTTTAAGTAAGTAGTTTAAACTCTGATTATTTGTTAAACACTGCATTTGTCTATTTTGTTTTGACATCATCAAGTATTGTTAACTTGTGCATTTTTGCTAATGAACAAGTTGGGGGAGATTGTTAAATATAATTGATGTAAGTATTAATCAGTGTTTAAGTGATACAGTGATAAATCAGAGTTTAGCTGGAAGCAGTCAGAGTTTGGTTAAACGCTGACGAATGAAAGCGCAAACGCTGACGGATGGAAGCGCAATAGAGTTTGTTAAACTTTGTCTGGCGGAAGCGTCTACTTGTCAACAGTATCTGAAGATTAATTGAAGATAAATATGGAAGCAATATCTTTGAAGATTGGATAGCTGTCAAAGAGGTTGTGTTGACTTAGAAGACGTGTAGCAATCGTGATTGATATCAATTGTATAGCTAAATTATAGGAGTATCAATTTATGATTGTACTGTAGCTGTATGTTTTATAAATACAGTTAGGTTAACCCTAGAAGGGTATCGAACAACGAATTATTCATTCATTGTAACCTAAGCAGCTCTCTGTGATATTTTACATCACTGAGAGAGGAATTATCAATTCCAAACAGTTTTTAATTATTAAAAGTGTGTTCTTGTTAGTCTCTCATACAAAGCTTGATTATATTTGTGTATTCGGCCTAACAGCCTCCAAATTGGCCCAAAGCCTATTTTCTCTAGTAAATCATTCAAAAAAGTCCAATCAACTGTGTCAAATGCTTTCTCGAAATCTAATTTCAAAATCAGTCCAGATGCACTACCTTGCCTCAATCTGTGACATACTTCGCTTACTAGAAGGATGTTGTCACTTGCTTGCCTACCTTTGAGGAATCCAAACTGATTTTTAGAAACTAAATTTTCAATCATTAAACTCAGCCTATCAGCTAGTACTTTTGTGAACAGTTTTGCCGAAGAGTTTATAAGGCTTATTGGCCTAAAATCTGTCACTAGCTTAGGCTGCTGAATTTTTGGAATTAAAGAGATGAACGATGAATTAAAACCTGTAGGGAGCTTGCCATGCATTGTGAAATGTTTTAAACAATCCAGCAATCGATGCTTAATAAGTTCCCAGAACACCTTCAAACATCCAATATTCAGTCCATCGAGACCTGGCGCTTTTTCTGCAAAGAGACTTTTAAGAGCTAACTTCAACTCTTCTAAATCCATATTCCTGTCCAACCATTCTGACTCGTGCAGGGATAATTTGTTAACACAAAAGGATCCTAGATTAATCCTGGTCACTGGATCTTTTTTACTGAAAATAGTAACAAAATGACTATAAAAAGCTTCCTTTAATTGTAATGGTGATGAAATCCACTCATTGTTCCAGAAGATTTTTCTAATCACATTCCTGCAACGTCTTTTTTGAATGGCTTGATGATAGAATCTAGAGTTTTTATCTCCCTTAGACTGCCACAAAACTCTAGATTTTTGCTGCAACATGGACGTTTTTTGATCGTATAATTCCTCCAACACATTTCTAAGTTCAACCAATCTCACTTCTTGGTTTGCAGCGTTCTCCAGATTAGTTATTGAGCCTTCCACTTCCTTGATCCTCACATCAATATTATTTTTTGGGTCCCTTGACCAACACTTGATACTGAATTTAATCTTTCTCAAAATAGCTTGGACATCCAAAGTTTCACACCTTAGTTCTCTTTCTATCAACATCTTGAGCGAATTTAGGAGAATTTCATCCTTCAACCAGCAATTATAAACCTTAAATGGGATAGGCCCCCAGTTTTGCCCTTGTTGTCTTAACAAGAGTGCTCTATGATCCGATCTCTTTTTGTCAAGAGCTTCTAATGTCCAAGTTCCTGCACTCCACCACACACTATTCATGAGAGCCCTATCAAATTTGCTCTTTTTGCCCCTCGGACCAAACCAAGTAAACTGTGAGTTTGAGATGGTGATGTCCATCAAATTATTATTATCTATGAACTGATTAAAGTAATGCATATCTAGTCTATTATACTCACAATTTTCTCTCTCTGATTCATCTCTTATGCTGTTATAATCTCCGATAAAACATGCAAAATCATTCCTCAATGCAATTGCCTTTGATTCAAGTTGATTCCATAACACTCTTTTCTGATGCAAGTGTTGTGGGCTATACACATTAATCACATGAAAAACCACTCCATCCATTAGGCTACTCATTTCATATCCCAACCAATTTTCTGAACTTTGCACATTATTCAACTTATACAAGGTGGTATTCCATGTACGTAAAAGACCTCCTGACATCCCTTGTTATTTCACCTCAACCCATTCATTATCATAGTGATTCCGTAAAGAGCTAACTGCTTCATTAGTCCAAGCACTACATTTGGTCTCTTGCAAACATAAAAAGTTTATACTGTTTCTTTGAACTACTTCTTTGATCATTTTTCTTGCCAAACTATTACAAGTCCCCCTGACATTCCATGATAATAATGAAATATTCCTCATTATTGTAACTGCTACTAAACACAAATTGATAATACAAAACTTTGACAAATTATATCTGACCCTCTTCCAACCTCTTAGCCAATGCTTTCACCCCTTCTTCCTTACCTCCTGGAATTTCCAATCCTATATTAATTGCTGTTTCTAATATATTGGTTGCTTCCACACTAAATCTGTCATCCTTATTTGCTTCATTTGATGTTCCATCTTTTCCTAAAAAAGTACCCAATTCAGTCCTTACCACTTTACTATCTTTAGTATTTCTTCTATTTTTAGAGATCATGTTATTCCTGCCAAATTTGAAATCAAATGGGTTTTTGATTAACCTCTATTTTTTCTTTGGCCTTCCTCTACGGTTACCCATTTTCATCTCCTTCAAATTTTTACAAATTGTGTTTTGAGAGTTAGCCCTTTCCCCAACTGAGCAACTGTTTAATTCAAAGATTTCAACGTCAGTTTCTTCACCAAGTACGGAGGTAACTGAATTATTTGAGTTTGCATCTCTATAAACTTTGAAATCTCTGAGTTGTATTAATTCACCAAAAGAGTCGGGGATTTCTTCAAACACTTGGGAGTTATTAAGAGTAACTGATTCTTGAACAACCGTGTCGTCGATCTCAATATTTGTTTCTCTTGGTAAATCACTCGAAACGTGTTCTAAAAGCCCATCTCTACTTGCTTCTACAGCACCAGAATCCCTTTTACCAATCAATGAGTCTTCCTGCAACGAACTATCTTTACTTTTTGTGGACTCTTTGTCCTCCCCCTCTATTTCACTGCCATTGTTCACTAAACCTTCAGGATCTTTCTGAATCTCACTTGACTTATCATCCTCAAAACATGATTTTTTACTCACCACCACTTTCTCTCCACTACACACTTCTTGTAATGAGATCTCATACTTCTTACCTTTAACTAAGATGTGCATTTTCTCTTTGATTCCTTTGGGCATCTTAGTAACCAAAGTGATTAATGGATTGAAAATAGACAACGACTTCTCATCTTGAAATTCCCAAGAGACCCACTCACCAATATGTTTTGTGAACGCTTTTAAATTTCCCTCTGTCCAGGCATGAACAGGTATACCAATACACTCTACTAAGGGGGTGTTTGGGGTAACTTTTTTCCAGAATAAGTCAATTTATTTTAAGACAAAGTTAGAGATTCCTAACATTCCAACGTATTTTCCAACTTATTTTTGCAATTTATTGAATCTCAAACATATATTAAATACTTATATAAAAATTTTTTATCAAAATATAAAACTTTTACCCGAAAATAAGTCCATAAGTCCTTTAAAAAGTTTTGCCAAACGACCCATAATGCTACCCTTGATATTAGTAGGTCGCTCTGCAAAACATTTCTAACCACAGTAAAATCATTACCAAGGGATTTTAACGCTTTTCTTTCCACGTCCAACCACTTCTCACCATCCTTTTTGTTCAAGAAAAACATATGATCATTTGTTTTCAAGACCTTTGCATCCCGTATTCCTTTTTTATCCAGTTCTTCCAAGAGATTCTTTGCCATACGCGTGCGTTCACGAGTTTAAGATTCAATTTTCGTCAACAACATATTATTAATTATTAAAACACTATCGTTAAATATTATCAAACATGTATTACAATATTTTATTATCTTCTATAATTTATTTTCCTACTAATTAAAAAATATATATGAAAATATGGGTAATAAAATAAAAAAATATTAAAAAAATACATCTATAACATACTATTATAAGCGAAATAGGGTATATTTGGTTGTCGGTTTGGTGCACTTTTTTTGGTACACTCAATAACAACCGTTAGATTTTAAGATAAATAAATAAGAACCTTTGGATCTAATGCTAAAAAAATATTCCTTTTCTAATATTTGAAATACTCTTATAGGTTCCAAGTTCGAATCTCACCAACAACATATCTTTATTAAACATATATATTATTTTATAAACTACTCTCACGAGTTTAAGATTCAATTTCCGTCTACAACATATTATTAGTTATTAAAACACTATCGTTAAAAATACTATCAAACATGTATTACAATATTTTATTGTCTTCTATAATTTATTTTTCTACTAATTAAAAAATATACATGAAAATATGGGTAATAAAATAAAAAATATTAAAACATACATCCATGCATCACACGAGTAATAAGCTATATAGTAAAAAATTACACAAAATCTGAAAAACACTTACAATATAGAAAATTTTGTATAAAAATCGAAAAAAGGTCTACATGATTAGATAAATTTCACTTTTTCTATTAAATAAAAAAACAATTTTTATGTAATATTTATATGTATGCGTATATATTTAAAGTGATAACTTAAAGCAACCGTGCATCGCACGGGTTATAGGCTAGTACTATTGTTAGAAAATGGAAAGTTTGAGGCATATTTATAATATGTTCTTGATGTAATTTCCGAAAAACTAACAAGTGAAGGTTGTTCCTTGTAATGAGGACTTAAACTTTCATGTTTAGATCTAAGACATATTCGTAGTGAAATCCATAGATAAATTGAGTTGAAAGAAGGAGATTTGAAATGGGTAATCAGATTGTAGATGAAAATCATGGCCATGATATATATTTCATAATCATGAAGAGGCATCAAAAGAGATGGGATATTCAGAAACGTTTCATGCCGATGAGGAAGTTTTCATGTCCATGAATGTATACTTGATTGGTCAGAAATGTTTCATGCCCATGAAGAAGTTTTCATGCCCATGATGTGCAATCTGATTTTAAATTGAATTATTGATTTATTTTAACAGAAAATCAGACTTTATTTGTTACTGCTATTGGATCAGTACTTGGATTATTGGGCCTAATCAGACATCAAATCCTGATGGACAGATCCTGAAGATGACCAAATACTGATGGACATCAGATCCTAACGGACAGAAAATCCTGATGGATCAGATCCTGATGTTGGTAAATCCTGATGCTAGTGTAACTGAAAAATAATCCTGATGCTGCTGTTAATGCAATTAAATCAGAATATTTACTTTCCTTTTATGGAGTATCAGTTACGTTTTATTCTTTGTATTATGTACATACATATAGAATAGAACGTTGAGAGATACGATACGTCCTAGGAAGAGAAAACCCTAACTACTTTCTTCTCTGCTCTCTCCCAAGACATACAGAGATAATACATAATTCTCAGGCGAACTGAGGTGCTGGTCGCTGTTGATCACTGGAGTATTTGTGAACCCATTGATCTATGATGTTTTATCCTGCAAGTGATATTGCTGCAACCCAATCACAACGTAAGTGGGGCAATAATCTCTTCAAGAATAGCCAAGTCTTCTTGAAGAGCTTGGTGACTCAGCTGTTTGTTTCTCTCTTGTTGTCTTTGCAAAAGCTACTGTTAGAGATAAGTGTTCTTACTTTTCTTGTTAATTACAGTCTCTAATTATACTTTGTTTTGCCTTCATGATTTGTTTTGTTAATTGGTTATTGCCCGTTCTTGTTTTAAAATATATATATATCACTGCCTCATTGTTGCTGTAGTTTAATATTCCCAACAACTATATAAAGAGAGAAATAGAATATTAGTAGAAAGTTGAAAAGAGGTGATGTATATTAATAAAATATAAAGTTGGGAGAGGAGAGAGAGTCTTAGAGCATCTCCAAGAGATTCTCTTAAATCTAAAAATAAAGAGCATGAGAAAAAGTTAGGTTCCAAGAGACTCTTAGTGGCTCTTAAAAAACTTATGAGCCACTTCGTTCTCCTCAATTTTAAGAGCTACTACATGGCTCTTAACTATATTCTACTAATAAAATATTAATTTGCACAATGTTAAATTTAAATGTTTGTAATAGTTAGGTTTGAAATATTAATAAAATATAAATTGAGAGGTAAGATATAAAGCATTGTTGGAGTTGACACGAAAATCTATGTAATAACTTGCTTAGAGCCATATAATTTATATTATACTAGGTTATAATCCGTGCAAAGCACGATTATTTTTAATTTTTTATAATTTGTTTATAGTGGAGTACATCCTCCATCCCAATTTTATTGTCCACATACTAACTTTTATTATTGTTGTGTCTAACAATCATTATCTATTTGAACCGAAGATATAATGGTTGCGAATGAGGGATAACCAAAAATAGGGATTAACTAAATTACAAATTATACTCACTTTAGCTTATTATACTATAATATAGATATAAGAGCCTGTTAGAAAATTTTTGGAGATGCTCTTTAATGTAGAGATGCTAGAAGGTCTCTTAATATTTTAAGGAAGCATTAGAAACTTGTTGGAGTTCATTTTTCAATCATCCTCCTCAAATTTTAATTTTAGAAGCTCCTTGAGAAACTTGTTGGTGATGCTCTAAATTGTTATTATTTGGGTATTTGGAAGTTATGTTGGGTTCCGAGGCATAAAACGCAGCGGAAAAACGTAAATATAACAAAAATTTCGGAACCCAAACGCAGGATCCATGTATAATATTAGACAGATTATGGTGAAACAGAATCATACCCTTAAAAGCTTTACTTTCACGAACTCAACGGAGATCCTAGCTTGTAATCACCACACAGCCTTTGCGTCAAGATCTGTGTCTCTAAATCGTCCACACGAACGTCCGATCGTCCAACGATCCAAGAAGCCAGGTACTAGCCTTCGAAGAACAGCCTCTCTCTCTCTCTCTCTAGCCTCTCTCCTCTCAAAGATAGAGCTGCTAGGGTTTTAATAAAAACGAATTTATGATCCCTTAACCCTAAAGTAATACATCATTATGTATTTATATGAGAGAGATAATGGGCTAAAATCAAAAAACCGAATTGGGCTTACTTAAACCCAATTCTATTTTTATTCTGATTTTATTATTGGATTTCCTTAAACCCAATTATGTTCCTACTTTATTAAATTTCGAATTTACTTAGATAATTAATTAGGACCAGTCCAATTAATTAAATAGCCAATTCTCAATTTAATAATGATTTAATTTAAATTCTTAATTTAAATTAAAACTCCTTTTAAGACGTTCTAAGTGTGTGACCCTATAGATTATTATTACGTTGGCAATAATTTTAATATCTAATAATAAAATTATAAACAATGAGCGGTATCTAGTAATACATAATTGCTACCCAAGTAATAATAATCATTGGTGATCCAATTTAAACCTTTTGTGACTAATGTTTCTGTGTAATATAATCCCTTTAACCAAATATTATAGATTAAACTCGACGCATGTATTTAGTCATCCTCTTCAACATTTAATCCGGGTTTACTTGATCCATTAGTAGACTATTATAAACAAATCATTATTTGAGCAGGGCCATGCATTTTATAGTCTCACTCAATCAAGAGGCCAATAATATCTCTCCTAATTATAGGAGGGTTAAATCCTTTAACTATCATTCATATTTCTCATACGACTCATGATATACCAGATGTCCACTTTTATCATCACCCGGTCAAAGGTAACTTTTAATGTAGTCCAAGTATATTAATCCTCGTATAGAAATATAATGATCTCAAGTCAAAGGATTATTACACCATTATCACCGTGAGTCTTTCTTATGACTTTATTAAACATGAAGAATCTCACTGTGGGTTTGTCTAGTACCATGTACTCCTACATGTACCTATGTATTGACTTTAGTATCTCCATACTCATAACCAATAAGATGTGGTTATCTGTCAAACAACATACTAGTCTATCTATGTATTATCATTGTCCCATATAATAATACTCGACTAGGGACCTTTAAGAATATGATATATTATATAATCTCAAGTTCAAGTCATGTACTTAAACTATACAATGTGTATCATGATTCTAAGGACATTTATTATGCTAACAAATATATCACAGTAATTAAAGTCATAATAAATACGTTTATTGAATAATCAAATGCCATAAAGGTTTATTAAAGGAAACAATGTATTGCCTCTAGGGCACCTACACTAACAATCTCCCACTTGCACTAGAGCCAATCACCCATGTATCTAATACCCATGGAACTAGTGTGACCATCGTGTTTCTGTTGCGACAAGCCTTTGGTTAGTGGGTCTGCAATGTTATCATTTGTGTGCACTTTACATATGTGTATGTCACCCCTTTCATTAATCTCTCGAATGAGGTGAAATCTCCTGAGTATATGTTTGGATCGGGAGTGTGATCTAGGTTCTTTAGCCTGTGCAATGGCTCCATTATTATCGCAGTATAGATCAATGGGATCTGCGATCGATGGAACCACTCCCAAATCAGTAATGAATTTTCGAATCCAAACAGCCTCCTTAGCCGCTTCACAAGCTGCAATGTACTCAGCCTCCATTGTAGAATCAGCCACTGTTTCTTGCTTTGAACTCTTCCATCTTATAGCACCTCCGTTTAGACAAAACACAAAACCAGACTGTGATACAGTATCATCCCTGTCTGTTTGGAAACTTGCATCGGTGTAACCTTTTACAACCAGTTTCTCCTCTCCTCCATACACCAAGAATGAATCTTTAGTCCTTTTCAGGTACTTTAGAATATTCTTGACTACCGTCCAGTGACCTTCACCTGGATTAGACTGGTATCTGTTCGTCATTCTCAAAGCATACGAAACATCTGGGCGAGTACATACCATTGCATACATGATAGATCCAATTACTGAGGCATATGGAACCTTACTCATGTTGTCCTTCTCATCCAATAATTTTGGACACTGGTCTTTAGAGATTGTTATCCATTGAGACACGGGGACATATCCCCTTTTTGCATTTTGTATACCAAAATGATGCAAAACCTTATCAATGTATGTACTCTGACTTAGACCGATCATCCTTCTAGATCTATCTCTATAGATCCTCATTCCTAGAATGTAGGTTGCCTCTCCTAAGTCTTTCATAGAGAAGTTGCTCCCTAACCAAGTCTTAACAGCCTTTAGAGAAGGTATGTCATTCCCCATTAGTAGTATATCATCAACATATAGTACTATGAATGCCACATGGCTCCCACTAACCTTCTTGTAAACACAAGGTTCATCTTCGTTTTGAACAAAGCCATACTCTTTGACTGTTTCATCAAAACGGATATTCCATCTCCTAGAGGCTTGCTTCAATCCATAAATGGATCGACGTAATTTACATACCTTGCCAACATTCCTTGGATCGACAAAACCTTCAGGTTGTTTCATGTACACATCCTCTTCAAGGCTTCCATTAAGGAAGGCTATTTTGACATCCATTTGCCAGATTTTATAATCATGGAATGCTGCAATGGCGAGCAAAATCCTTATGGATTTGACCATAGCCACTGGTGAGAAAGTTTCATCATAGTCAATACCATGAATTTGTTTGAAACCTTTTGCAACCAGCCTCGCTCTATAGGTATGAACATTTCCATCCATGTCAGTTTTCTTCTTGAAAACCCATTTGCACCCTACGGGTTTTACCCCTTCAGGTGGATCAACCAAATTCCATACTTGGTTTTCGTACATGGAATCAATAGTTCTCCCACTGTTTCTTTTGGAAACAAAATCTCTTTCCATGAAGACAGCATCTCGAGCAATAAACACTTTTTGCTCATAAGGACTATAAAAATATTACGCCTTTGTTTCACTAGGGTATCCCACAAAATTGCATTCTTCGGATTTAGGTCCAAGCTTGTCAGATACTTGACGTTTCACAAATGCCTTGCATCCCCAAACTTTCATAAAGCTCATGCCTAACCGTTTCTCCATCCATATCTCGTATAGAGTCTTTTGAACCTTCTTAGTAGGAACACAGTTAAGTGTGAAAGCCGTTGTTTCTAGAGCGTAACCCCAGAAACTAATTGGAAGATCTGCATGACTCATCATCGATCGTACCATGTCCAATAGGGTGCGATTTCTCCTCTCTGAAACTCCATTCCATTGAGGTGTGCCTAGCAGAGTGAGTTGTGATACAATACCACACTCTTTTAAATACTCTTTAAATTCGGTGCTTAGGTATTCACCCCCACGATCGGATCGTAAGATCTTAATACTTGCACCTCCGCCTATTTGCTTCTCTACTTTAGCCTTGTATTCTTTGAACTTTTCAAAGGAATCAGATTTATTCTTCATAAGATATACATATCCATATCTACTGAAATCATCAGTAAATGTTATGAAGTAGTAGTAGCCTCCTCTAGCCATCACACGCATTGGGCCACATACATCACTATGTATTAGCTCTAGACGTTTAGTGGCCCTTTGACCTTTACCAGTGAAAGGGGCTTTAGTCATCTTACCAAGCAAACAAGATTCGCATTCTTCGTATGATTCAAAATCAAACTTATCCAAGTATCCATCCTTATGTAATTTGGATATGCGTTTCTCATTTATATGGCCTAGACGACAATGCCAGAGGTATGTTTGATTTGAGTCATTAACTTTAAGTCGTTTGTTTTCTATGTTACAGACAGAATTATCTAAATCAAGAACATATAAACCATTAAACAAACGCGCAACACCATAGGTTAAATCATTCAAAGCAAAAGAGCAACTGTTGTTCTTTATTGTAAACGAAAAACATTTCTTGTCCAAACAAGAAACAGAAATAATGTTTCTGCGAATCGCAGGCACGTAAAAACAGTCTTCTAATTCTAAAACAAGCCCAGAGGGCAAAGATAAATAATAAGTCCCTACGGCTAAAGTAGCAACTCTTGTTTCATTGCCTACTTGTAGGTTCACTTCTCCCTTAGCCAAAGTCCTACTTCTCTGCAGTTCCTGCACATTTATACAAATGTGAGAAGCACATCCAGTATCCAATACCCAAGATGTAGAAATAGACGGATTGACTTCTATAACATAAATACCCGAAGTAGAAGCCTGCTCAGCCTTCTTCTTCTTCAGATCCTCCATGTAAACTAGACAGTTTCTCTTCCAGTGACCAGTTTTCTTATAGTAGTGACATTCACCCTTATCAACCCCACCTTTAGGCTTTAAAGCCTTTTTGGGACCTGACTTTGGCTTGGGTGCAGAATCAGATCCAATCTTCTTCTTACCCTCCCACTTGCCTTTCCCCTTGGCCTTAGCTTTATTGCCCACCATCAGTATGGGAGCAGGTTCAGCTGTTTTCATGTTGGTCTCATATGTTCTCAACATAGCCAACAATTCAGTAGGTGTTTTGTCAAATTCATGCATATTGTAATTCACAACAAACTGAGTGAATTTGTTGTTCAAAGAATTCATGATTAGGTCAATACCAGTTTCCGCAGCAATGGGGAAACCCAAAGTAGCAAGGTACTCAATGTAACCAATCATCTTAAGAACATGTGGGCCAACTGGTTCACTTGCCCCTTGTTTGCAATTAAAGAGTGACTTACTCGTGTTGAACCTTTCTTGACGAGTTTGGCTTGCAAACATGCTTTGCAAGTGCTCATTGATAGTATATGCATCCATATGCACATGCTGTCTTTGAAGCTCAGCACTCATACTTGCCAACATAAGACATGCAACATCATTTGCATCATTCTCATCCCTTGTGCGGGCCGCTATTTGCTCAGCAGTATCGTCCTCAGGAAGGGGGCCTGGCGAAGGGATATCAATGCAATGAAGCTTGCGCTCCTGCCTGAGGACAATCCTCAAATTCCTCTGCCAGTCAAGGAAGTTGTTTCCTCCTGTCAGCTTGTCCTTCTCAAGGACTGATCGTACGGATAGTGTGTTTGTGTTGTTTGCCATTACTTAGTATCTACAATGATAAAAGCACAAAATTAACATTAGATTGTCGAAGTTATTAATTATTATGTTCAAATGATTATGATATGTTCATAATATATCTCCCACTATTTTTATCAAATTGATAGCCCTTACTATTAATTCGGAAAGAGTATCCCATAAATCTTTCTAGTGAACCAAGATCCATATTTCGTCATGTCCTAAGTCAACCACTAGTAGTCCCTAAAACGTGATTATTTAGGTAGACAACAGTTGTCAATTATATCATATATAATTCTTGGATAGTTTGGTGAACAATAATTGATCTTATCTATCAAATAGATTTTGAACCAAACTCTATGCTTCTAAGTTCATAATAGTTGAATATAACTGTTTATTTTCACCTTATTATGACGACTCAGTTAAGTTAAACCCAATGATACAACGGCCAAATATAACCGTTTATATTCGTCGCATCTCACCACGATAGACAGGAGTCCCCTACCACTGGCAGCCCTTCCCCTTATCAATCTAGGATTCAATGAGTGTTCATTCATTTGAAAGCATCTTATTAAAACTTAATATTTTGTTAAGGGGTTTAGAAATTTTATAACGATCATGATCACATCATAAAGAGATCCTCAATTTTTCCTTGAACCAAATATTTCAATTTGACATCTTAAAATTGTTCATTTCCCAGGTAGATGGAGGATCCCAATGGTCACACTTAATACCCATTAACCTTACGAATACGCATATCCGCTTTTGTTAGAAAATCCTAATTTTCGATATCAAAAATCCATATTTAATCCCGTGTTTTAAAAATCCATATTTCATAAACACAAGAATCTCATGATCGTTTGTTCATTTTAAAATCTTGAATCGTTACAGATTTCATCTTGTTTAGCATGGCAAGCATGGCATGGGTGACGTATCTAATACATGCATCCATCATTAATCTAATTAAAGCATGCATCTTCTACTCTACACATTCATTCCATACATCATATGTAAAGTGCGTAAAGTAAACGTGCAATGGTTATGGCCCAATCCTATGTGATCTTTTCAAGCTAATGAAAAGATCAAGGTCAATCTATGGGGTAATAAATAACTATTACATATGTCTTCTCTATTGCTTCCAATGACTCCTTAGCCTCCATGGAATGCCTCCTTGTTCCCCTTGTCCTTCTTCGATGTTACATTAATAACTATACTAATGAACTTACAAAAGAACTTGAGTTACATTCGAGATTATCAATTACAAATAGAAAACGACATGCAAGTCGTATTTATTACAAACCAAAAGAATAAACCATTACAACTAGGGTCAATAAGCCATAACCATGCACCATGCTCAAGTAACCATTAAAGCATATGTCACAAGCACAAATTAAAACGAAGCCCTAAGCCGCGGATCGACCGCGGTGAGGTCGCTGGGGGGGTTCAGGGGGGCAGCGCGCACCCCGATGGCGGAAATTTTTTCAAAATCACGTATCAAAATACATGCAAATCATGTATCAGAATACAATTCCAGAAGCATATATCAATATACATGCGACCTTGATTCCAGTTACCAGAAACATGTATCAGCATACACGTAACCATAATCCCAGTAAACAGATCGTATCCGTTTGCATCCATCCGATAGTTTATATCATCATACAAACCAAGCAGCATACATGTCATAACAGATCGCATACAGATGAGTCATGGCAGATTCTAAACATACTAATATCATCAAATCAGATTATACAGATTCATTATATCAATCATATAACATAACTATATCATGGCAGATTCATCAAACATACATACTCGTAAAATACAGTAAACACGTAACCAAATCAGTCCCTTATACACGTAGCTCTGATGCCATTGTTGGGTTCCGAGGCATAAAACGCAGCGGAAAAACGTAAATATAACAAAAATTTCGGAACCCAAATGCAGGATCCATGTATAATATTAGACAGACGGTATCTAGTAATACATCATTGCTACCCAAGTAATAATAGTCATTGGTGATCCAATTTAAACCTTTTGTGACTAATGTTTCCGTGTAATATAATCCCTTTAACCAAATATTATAGATTAAACTCGAGGCATATATTTAGTCATCCTCTTCAACATTTAATCCGGGTTTACTTGATCCATGAGTAGACTACTATAAACAAATCATTATTTGAGCAGGGCCATGCATTTTATAGTCTCACTCAATCAAGAGGCCAATAATATCTCTCCTAATTATAGGAGGGTTAAATCCTTTATCTATCATTCATATTTCTCATACGACTCATGATATACCCGATGTCCACTTTTATCATCACCCGGTCAAAGGTAACTTTTAATGTAGTCAAAGTATATTAATCATCGTATAGAAATATAATGATCTCAAGTCAAATGATCATTACACCATTATCACCGTGAGTCTTTCTTATGACTTTATTAAACATGAAAATCTCATTGTGGGTCTGTCCAGTACCATGTACTCCTACATGTACCTATGTACTGACTTTAGTATCTCCATACTCATAACCAATGAGATGTGGTTATCTGTCAAACAACATACTAGTCTATCTGTGTATTATCATTGTCCTATATAATAATACTCGACTAGGGACCTTTAAGAATATGATATATTATATAATCTCAAGTTCAAGTCATGTACTTAAACTATACAATGTGTATCATGATTCTAAGGACATTTATTATGCTAACAAATATATCGCAATAATTAAAGTCATAATAAATACGTTTATTGAATAATCAAATGACATAAAGGTTTATTAAAGGAAACAATGTATTACCTTTAGGGCACCTACACTAACAAGTTAAAGGGTTGAGAAAAAGAGGTGAGCCAAGTTAGAGGTTTAACCTCTAACATTAGTATTGGTATTTGGTAATTAGTGGATTGAAATAGTTTTTTATTTCAAACAGCTAATTTTGAAAAAGGTACATGGAGAAGTTTTTTAATTAAAGGATTATGATTTATCTAGTGAATATACAAAAAAAATAATTTAAATTGCTAATTATGAAATAATTTCTTATGAAATACCTAATTTAATCCGCTAATTAAAATAGCTAACTCAATTCGATAGTCAAAACAGCTAACTCAATCTGATAACAGCTAATAGTTAATAGCTAATTGGCAAACAATCCTATATCATTTTCCTCTTTTTCATGCATTTAGTTATGTATATATGTAGTTAATTAATAAAAGATGAATAAAGAGTGAGTTTAGAAAAAATTGTTGGAAAAAATATTTGATTTTTAACTTCTAAATACTTAAAAAGTAATTTTTAGTTATATTCGTATTATTTATAGGGAGAAGTAATTTTTTTTAAATTATAATTGTATTATTTATATTGAGAATGAAAGGAAATTATCTTACTCTATTCATTGCGTCTTCCTTACTTCCGTGTCATAATGTCGAAGCTTTGACCGAGGCAAGTATGAAAGTTTTTTTCTATGTTAAATTGTATGAAGTATGAAAGGAGTATTCTCTCTGTTTTCTTCGCATGAGAGTCGACTCCCCATCACCATAGCCGCCACCCCTTTTCTTCATCACAGCTTCGTTTCCCTCATCAATCCATCCTTCATTTCTCCTCCCAATCATCTAATCCCCACTCTTTTGCTTTTTGTTTCAATCTTTTTCAATAAAAATCGAACCAAAGCCAAACATCTAGAATTTATTTCTCAGATCTATATTGGTTTTGAGTCCGATTCCGCAAATAAAAAATACCTTGAGATTCAAATTATCCTCCTTAACATCATACCAAAATTTGGTGTCATTCCGAGGTTTTTGAATTTTTGGTTTTAGTCTCGCCTTTTGGCATGTGTTACCCTTTTTATTGGGATGTTATGGTATGTTTTTTTGATGTTGGTATGTGTTTTGTTCCTGGCTACTTTAAAAATGATTCATGTGGTTTTACAGGAGATCTGTAATTCGTGCATTGGATTTGGGCTGTGTCGGATATTACAAGAGCTTACTTTTCACAACTAAAATTTGTTCATCTTATGAGATCTTTCACTTTCGGCATGTCTATAGCTGGTTTTCGGCATGTAGATAGCTGGGGTGTTTCTGAACATTGGACTACAGGTGGTGCGTACGTGAAGGGCATTTGTGATATTGGTGCATGATTGATTTATCGGAAAGCCATTTTAATCTTTTTTAATTCAAAAAAATTTGAAATTCATGATGTTAAACAGTCTGAAAATATAAGCGGCTATGTGTCTAGATCGTTTATTTGTTTCATCTCTGGTTTTTTTTTTTTTGGAAATTATCAGCATCTCTGGTTGATTGTACTCTTTCAAAATAATAATTATTGTTAAGAATGATATTAGGATAAGTCACTTTACCCACCCAGAAATTTTGTTTTATAATTAATATTAGCTTATAATTTGTGTGATCTTGTAAACTTGTTTATAAACGTTTTACAGTTAAATCTCGATAAATGAATACGTTTGAGATCGGAAAATTTTATTCATTAATCAAGATTATTCTTTTATCGAGGTCAAAAATACACTATCTCTATTATGTCGGCACCGGAAAAAATTATTCATTTGATGAGATTGTTCGTTTATCGAATATTCATTTATCGAGGTTCTACTGTAATTACATTTTTTGTTAAAATTTTTAGTTGTGTAATTATTTTTATTATTAAAATAATTATTTAATTTATTAAATCTCATGAAAATAAATATTATCGTAATTATTTATTTTAAAATGCATACGTATATAAAAAAACATTACATAAAAGTAGTTTTTTAATTTTTATTTAATGGAAAGGGTGAAATTAATCTAATCATGTTATGTAATTTTTAATTATATAACTTATAACTCATGTGATGCACGAATGTTTTTATTAATATTTTTTGTGTTATTACTAATATTTTCATGTGTATTTTTTAATTAGTAGGAAAACAAATTATAGAAGATAAGAAAATATGATGATACATGTTTGATAATATTTTAATTTTTAACTATAAAATTTCGTTGACGGGAATATTTGAGAGTAGTTTATATGATAATATAAATGTAATAATCTATTGAAAAATAGATAACAATTTTTTTTAACTATAATATGTTATTGGGTATTGAACCTTAAAATCATTGAAGTTGTTTGTAAAATAGTACTCCATCTGTACCAGCGATTTCTTTACGCTAGGGATAGAGGGCTCGGCACACATTTTAATGCTTCGATAAAATATAGTTTCATAATTTATTTTTAAATTTTTTTCTTTTGAATAAAAATTTAATGTTTAAATTTTTATTCAAAAAAGAAAATTTTAAAAATAAGTTATGGAACTATACTTTATATACGCCTTAAAATGCGTGCGAAGCAATGCTGAAAACATGTAAAAAAATGGGTGAGACAGATGGAGTATATATTTTTAATAAAGATATATTATTTGTGGGATTCAAAACTTGAAATTATAAGAGTATTTTAAATATTAGAATGTTCTTTTAATATTAAATTTAATAATTCTTATTTATTTATATTAAAATTTAACGATTATTGTTTAATGTATCAAATTAAGTATACCCATAATAGTATAGTATAAATTTTAGGGATTAGATGATAACCAACAAGGTCTTACTTAGGGGCCGTTTGGGGTAGCTTAAAAAAAGTAACTTATTGTTTTAAGTTAATAAGTTGATTATAAGTGATAAGTAAATCAGAAATTATAAGTTAGTAAAGTGTTTGGTAAATCGGAAATTATAAGTTTACTGTAGAACACATATTTTTAATATAATTTTTCTAAATCGTGTCGAAATATAGCACATATGAATGCAAAATGATCGTTGAGAGATGGAGAAAACTATGGTGAAGTTAGATTTGAAAAAAATATCGTCGATTAACGGGAAAAAACAAATTAAAAACGAAGAGATTTAGGAATAGTACAAATAAGTTAATAAGCTGGAAAAAAGTTGGGACTTTCTAACTTTCAACTTATGAACTTATAAGATCATAAGTCATTAAAATAAATTGGTAGGCAAACACTTGTAAATAAGTTGGACTGGACTTAAAGTCCAATAAGCCAACTTATCAGTTCAGCCAAACAGGGCCTTAGTATAAAGAAAAGATAAAAAAAACTAAAAACAAGTTCAATACTTTGGTTTATCTGGCAATAATTTAATCTTTCTTTTTTGAAATGATAATATTTTATTCAAATACATGGATTATTTCAATACTGTAATTAAAGTAGTTGAAATGGAATATAATATTATATTTTTTTTTTAAGCAAGCCCACTTTCACAACTAACAGCAATGTGAATATAATAATTATTTATTAGAACAGCTGCTTCCATCTGTAAAATAGTTTATCATATTAATTTATTAAATAAAACAAAAGCTTAAAATAAAATAGTCTGCATAGATAAGAACAACCAAATTGTTTATACATCTATAAAATAAAAGTTAATTATACCCGAATTTAAAGCATTTGTTGTTGTTCTATGTAATCTATTTTTAAGTTTGGTCGGGCAATGAAAATGACTCCTAATTTGTTCAAATTCCACTATCTAAGCAAGTTAATAAAAAGTATTATTATGTGTTAGTTAAATTTAATCATCCACCACCCAATAAACTCCTATTTAAGTAATATTTTCATCTTTTACTTTACTTCAGATTAAATAAATTCAGATGATTTTTCCTTTTCATCAAAGATAATGGCATATAATGTCAACGATAACTATAGTTGTGTGCTTAGTATAAAATTTATTTAATTTCATAATTATAATTAAAATTTAAAGATATAATAAAACTTAGTCAAATGATAATGATGATTGGAAATATTCATTGTATATGGAGGAAAATAGTGAACCATGTGTTCCAGTTGCAAATGGTAGAACATGGGACGCTACAAGACTTGACAGCAAATTACCCATCAAATGAAACGCTTTGTGTTGTTAAATTTCGTAGCAACTTGTTAAATTTCGTAAAACACGAAATTGGAAGAGGGGTGGAATAATAGAGCAAAATATGAGTATGTGACTATTTTAGAGATTAGAGTTTGTAAAAAAATAGAGGAATTGGACTTGGTAGGTGTCTCAATTTATCTGTGTATCGGATACCATGTGCCAAGCCGGATTCCATGTGTCAAGATGCCTACGTACCTATGTTTATATATGATCAAGCTGCCCACGTAGTTCTGTCTGAGAAGTTGATTTTATCTGATTTAATCTTGGCGTTGTGATATCTTCCTGATTTGAAGAATATCGTTTGGAAATATTTTTCGTTATAGATTGTTTGAGATTAATTCTTTCTTGTTTCAGAGTGAGGATAAAACTTATCGGGTAAGTAATAAATATTAGCGGGTAAGTAATAAATATTAATTTGAATTAATAATTAATAAATAATAAAAATTTGGAAGGTTATTAAACATGCCAAATATCGTTTGGAGATATTTTTCGTTATAGATTGTTTGAGATTAATTCTTTCTTGTTTCAGAAAGAAAATAAAACTTAGCGGGTAAGTAATAAATATTAGCGAATAAGTAATAAATATTAATTTGAATTAATAATTAATAAATAATGAAAATTTGAAAGGTTATTAAACATGTCTGTTATGCCCGAATTTGGCATAAGTCCTAAGCAGGCCTAATGGGCTAGAATAATAGTATATCACACATAATGGGCCTAGGAATGAAGAATGGGTCACTAAAGTTCACCATCACATGGAGATTCATCGCATTATTCTGTAAAGTGACATCGTCAGCGAGCCCTAAGGGACGGGGTCGCAATTCACGAGGTCCAGCGTGGCCTAGAGCATATTTACTACAAAGGCTTACGGTCAGGCCCAGCGAGGTCGCGTAAGTACGGTTATCTCCACACGGTTTGGTTCGCCTCGCATGATTAAACCAGCGAGGTCGCATGCGAGGCCATCTAGTCAGTTTCGCTAGTAATGATAAATATAGTATCATGTTAGCCATGGGTACGCTTTAAATGGTCCGTGGGTCATGAGCAAGACAAGTGGGTAAAATATATCAACCCAAGGAGACGTCTAGTGGATTTGGGCCAAGCCGAGCCCATAGAAACCCTAGCTCGTCTAGATAACTTCTTCTCTAAGAGAACTACGTATGGCTTGATCCCTATAAATAGGGTACGTAGGCATCTTGTAAAGGATGAGAAACAGTTCACCACTGAATATCAATAGACAAGATCAGCCACAAACAGTTACAAATCTCCTCCGTGTTCTTCGTGTTCTTAGCAGAATATCCGTATTTTGCTCCGTAAATCCAACAACCTCCAAAATATTGTTATACAATATTCTCCCTATAACATTTGGCGCTAGAAGGAGGGGCTAGTCGTTGAGTTGGGAGAACAATGACTAAATCGAACAAGAAGAAAAACGGAGTGGGGGAAACCCCGGGGTCGCATAAGAGAGACAGAGACGACCCCCAGAGAAAGGATCGACTAGAAAGCGAAGCCGTGGAAGATGGGACCAAGGAAGGGTTCGAGAAGGAGAAAACCCCCCTGTCCAACAAGTGGCCTTGACTGGTGAAGTCATGTCATTTCTAAAGGGCCTCGGTGATCAAATGATGGAGGTACAGGGTAGGGGTGGCTAAGATGGAGAAGCGACACAACTCTAGAAGTTTTAAGAGGAATGCGAGGATAGGGGGTAGTAAAGGCCCCACCAAGCAGTTAATAGGGGACTTTGACGATGTAGTAACAGATCAAACAAACCCTGATTGGAGCGAGGAGGAGGATGCTATGGAGAAGGAGGGGTCGAAGGAGAAGCCCACCTCATCTGAAGGAAGGTCCGTTAGCGTCTTTGACAGAGTAGGGAAGAAACTCAGCGAGCATGATCTCCGCCTCAAACTAGAGAAACTTAAAGCTAGTAAGGACGGAGGGTCTAAAAATAAAAGCAAGGGCTCTTATCAGCCTTTATCCCCTCGAAGAGATCGTGAGCGGTCACATCGTCGCAATGACAGACCCCCCTCTCCTCGTAGAGAGCGTGAGCGGTCCCATCATCGCGATGACAGACCCCCTTTCCTTCGAGAGCGTGAACGATCCCATCATCGCGAGGAAGAGCACAAAAAGAAGGATCGTAGAAATGATCAAGAAGAGTCTAGCGCCCCGAAAAAGACTCAGTCTCATCATGGGAGTACTGGAGAGAAGAAAAAGGAAGACAAGGAAGCTAAGATCAGTGATTATAAGATGAAAGAGCTAAAAAAGGCCCTGGATACGATGAATAATGATAAAGGGATTTTCAATACTATGGGCTCGTCCTCACCCTTTACTCATGAAATTCGAACTGCTCAACTCCCTGCCGTGTTTCGAGGTCATCACTCAGATATGACCTACAATGGAGAAATTGACCCAGCAGAGTTTGTTGTTCGGTTCAATAATGAGATGGATGTTTACCAGGTCTCGCAGCTAGCGAGGTGCAGGTTGTTTGCAGCCTCGCTGAGAGGGAGCGCTCAACAATGGTTTTCGAAGCTAGGAGCACTAGTCACCATTGATTCCTGGGAGCAATTTGTAGACATCTTCATTAAGCAATTTCAGTCCTCAATGCTCTATGCACCCCCTGTGTCTACTCTTGCTAACATAAAGCAAAAGGAGGGAGAGAGTCTACAGGACTACTTCAAGAGGTTCAATACCGAGGTCCCTAGGGTGCGAGGCGCAAATGACGAGGCTGTTAAGAACTTTTTAACCGCTGGGTTGAGAGAAGGCACAAAATTCTGGAAGCATCTACAGGCCCACACACCCAATACCTTTGCTGAATTCTACAAGGAGGCTGAGCCTTTCAAATGGGTAGAAAAATCAATGGAGGGCCTCAAGAAGAATACTGGGTCCGGCAACAATGGAGGAAAGGCAAAGGGGTAAAGAGAAAGGATTCTAGAAGCCCCAGGCGAAGGCAGGATCGTAGTCCGAACCAAAAGAGAAAGGATCGCGATCCCCCAAGACGATCCCCACCTCGGGCTCGTCCGGCTAGAGATGAAGACAAGTTTGTTCCCTTAGTAGCTTCAGTTGATCATATTTATGCTATCAATGCTAACAAAGGGATGTTCACAAAACCTCCTGCTATGGGTGCACAAAGAACTTGGAACACTACAAAGTATTGTGATTTTCATGAACAAAAGGGACATGATACCGCGGACTGCTGGCACCTTAAAGAATAAATTGATCGATTAATTCGAGAAGGGAAGTTAACTGAGTGGGCGGTTCGTGAAGTGAAAAAGCATCAAGGGAACTCTGGCAAGTCAGGGCTGGGATATAATGCTGTACCTCATACAGGCCAGAATATAGAACCTCACAAGGAGAGGGAGGAGCGAGGCAATAGCATTCATGTAATCATTGGAGGGCCACATATTGGAGGAGACAGCAACAAGGCAAGAGAAAGATACGCTCGCGAGGCTAGAGAACGGCCCCTCACCAATGTGCATCATTTGCAAGAGAGATCCCCAAAGCTTTTTAAGGGGGAAGACACAAATATAATGTTTACTGAGGAGGATGCGAAGTGGGTACACCATCCTCACTCTGATGCTCTAGTAATCCGAGTTCGCAATGGCTCACAAAATATCTACAGAGTGCTAGTGGATAATGGAAGTGTTGTGAATGTTCTGATGTATGATGTCTACAAGAAAATGGGATATGTAGACAAAGACCTCATTCCTACAGTAGGTCACCTCTATGGGTTCACTGGGGCTTCTGTTAGTGTGAAAGGCCTCATCAGGCTCCCCATTACTTTGGGGGACGGGCCCTGCATCACTACTCAGGTCGCAGATTTCATGGTCGTGGATCAACCATATGCTTATAATGCTATTGCGGGGAGACCCATCTTGAAGGAAATGAGGGTGGTAACTTCTATCTATCACCTCTCGATGAAGTTCCCTACCCCGCAAGGTGTAGGGTGTGTTAGAGGAATTCAGCATGAGTCTCGAGAATGCTATAATCAGGCCCTAAAATCAGCAGAAAGGGGGAGAAGTTATATGGAAAGTGGAGAGGAAGAAAGGGCTCGCAAATCGGCCTCTCAACCCTCAGTTGGTTGCAATATAATATCTATCGAGGAGTTTCCTGATGATTATTTTGACAGCTTGGGTATACAGGTAGAGCCAGTACCTGGGGCTATTATGATGGAGGCCTCGCAGCCCGTGTTGGTTCTACAAGAAGGAATTGTTGAAGAGGCTAGTGATGATGAGGAGAGCCCAGAACAGGCAGCCGTGCGAGCCCGTAAGGGGAAATGGGTTCGCAAGGAGACATCAACATTGGTAGATTTGCCTAATGGGGTCACACGAGAAACAACAGTAGTGATTGAGTATGGCCATATTGGAGCGACCCCAACCTCTATAGCAGGAGTCATGAGGCAGGATGAAGCAGAGTCTAGTAGGGCTCATGATGTTGAAATTGATCTAGATCCTCGCATTCCTGAACATGTGGAGCGGGCTGGAGTCGCAGAAGATACGATCTCCGTTCTTGTTGATGCTAAGGATCCAACTAAGGTGTTGAGGGTCGGGTCGCAGCTGAGCCCTGATCTTAGGGGGAGGCTCGTGGAGTTTCTCAAAGCTAATTTGGATATATTTGCATGGTCTCACGAAGACATGATTGGGATTGATCCTAAGGTGATGTGTCACAGACTTAATCTCGATCCTAGTAAAAAGGAGTGAGACAGAAAAGGAGGCCTATAAGTGGAGAGCGAGCTGAGGCCCTCAAGGAGGAGGTGGATAGACTGCTCGAGGTCGGGCTCGTCAGGGAATCATTTTACCCTGATTGGATCGCTAACCCTGTCCTAGTACAGAAACCAAATGGCAAGTGGAGAACATGTGTGGATTTTACTGATCTTAAAAAGCATTTTCCAAAGGATAGTTTCCCGCTTCCAAGGATTGATCAGTTGGTAGATGCAACAGCGGGCCATGCACTCCTAAGCTTTATGGATGCCTATTCTGGGTACAATCAGATACCCGTGTATGGCCCCGATCAGGAGCACACTTCGTTTATCACAGACAGAGGTCTCTACTGCTATATTGGGATGCCCTTTGGCCTCCTCAATGCAGGTGCCACTTATCAGAGGCTCGTCAATATGATGTTTGAGAAGCAAATTGGGAAAACAATGGAAGTCTATGTGGATGACATGCTCGTAAAGTCTAAGGAAGCTGGGGATCATGTAGCCCACCTCGCAGAAATGTTTAATATACTGAGGAAGTAGAGAATGAAGCTCAACCCCCAGAAGTGTGTGTTTGGGGTTGAGTCTGGAAAATTCTTGGGGTTCATTGTTAACCACAGAGGAATTGAGGCTAATCCAGCCAAGATAAAGGCTTTGATGGAGATGCGGTCGCCTAGAAGTGTCAAAGAGGTACAAAGTTTAATTGGAAGGATCGCAGCACTTAATCGATTTGTTTCCAAGTCATCAGACAAGTGTCATGAGTTCTTTGAAGCGATCAAGAAGGTGGGCAAAAATTTTGAATGGACCCCTGAGTGCGAGGAGGCTTTTCAGAAAATAAAGGAGCATCTGGGCCCGCCTCCACTACTCTCTAAGCCTAAGGAAGGAGAAATTCTTATTATTTACCTGGCAGTTTCAGAATATGCCATCAGTGTTGTCCTCGTTCGCGAAGAGGAAAAGGTTCAGTTCCCTGTGTTAACTCAAATAACTTGTAGAAGGGGGGGTTGAATACAAGTTATATAATCGTGTCTGATTTTTGCTTGATTAGATAAACAAGAATAAACGAATGAATCAAACTGTTTGTATTAATAAGGTCAAATACAAACTCTACCAAAGGTGTACAAATACCTTTAGCAGCTGTTGACAAAATAAAACTCTCTCTCTGTTTGTTTCGAACTCTCGAATACAAACCTTATACAGAGCTACGCACATTCACACTTCGAACTCTCGTTCTTTTTACAATGATATAGAGAGAGTATTTATAATGCTTCCTATCAACTAATCACAGAAAGATAATCTATACATGACAATGTTCTGCCGTCCAGTTGATAGTTTCCATCAACAGAAAATTCTTTCCTTCATAAAATCTTCTTGCTTGTTCCTCAAACAAAGATCCTGTTTTATAGCACTTGCCAGTTTCTGTAGCATCCATAATGACATCATCAGTAACACGACTGATATCAGGATTCCATCTTGCATCAGGATCTGACCATCCCATCAGTACTTGATCAGTATTTAACTTGACGTATCAGGATTCAATCTCAGTTCCTGACATGTAGTACTCGATGCACTGTTCATTCCTGACTAAACTTTACAGATAACTGTCTAACACATATTTCCTATACAAAGTGCTAAATCCTTTATAAATCAGGATATACAAGAAGTATAAGTAAAATTCTATTCTTAACATCACAACTCATGAATTATTCCTAAAAATCTCCCCCTATTTATGCTTTAAGATCTGAAGCATAAATCTGAGTTGTTGATGTCAAAACATATAACAATACAATCATAATAGAATTTATGAATTCAAAAATCATGAAGTTAAGTACCTCCTTCTTCAGATATAGACATAGTATCCAGTACTTAGAAGATAGAATTCAACTATTTGATGCTTCTTTTCCTTTACCACTTCCCTGATAAGATTCACCTCTGTCATCCTTAGTTCTTCTTTTATTTCTCCCAGTCTGTTTATCTCCTCCCCCAATCTGTTGCCTTTTAACTGTTTTAATCTCCCCCTTTTTGACATCAGCAACATTAATTCCAAGAGATTCAGTAACAGAACAAATGAGATTCATCAGAACTGCTTGATTTTCCATAATAGTGACTTGATTATCTTCAAGTGTTTGAAGTCTTGATTGAATTTCAACTTGAGATTTCTGAATGTCTTGTAGAACTTCAAAATTGACTTCAATGTTAGAAGTGTTTGGAATATCTTCAGATTCAAGTCTTGTAGAAGAAGTTGCCTGTGTAGAATGATATTCAAGTAATAAAACTCGATTAGAGTTACAAACATCTTCATCTTTCTGATCTGAAGCTGCAATATGATCATCTTGTCCTTCACCAGTATTCTGTGTACTAACATCTACAAAACCTGACTCCTCCTTAGATTGATCAGATGCTGTTGATGTCTCAATTCTGGCTGATATTGGTAGTACAAACAAAGGAATACTAGGATCATTAGAAATATCTACTGGTACTGATGTTGTAGAAGTTTGTCTTAGCCTTTCACCTCTTCTGTTTATAATTCCTGCAAGCCTTTCTTTTTGCTTCTGAGCTTTAACTTCTGGCTTTGAGTTGTGCTTTGCTAAGTCATTATTCTCATACATCTTGATAAAAGATTAAGTACCAGCATCCATACCAAGATTGTTAGACCAAGATTCAGGAAAAACCTGATCCCAGAAATCAAATGATGGTGGTTTCCTAATTTTCTCTCCCTCACTATGGAGTTGATCATCCATACCCTCATTCTCACTTTGACTATCTAAAGTCAACACTCTTTCTACCTCTCCTTTTGCCTGGTCAGGAGCCAGCCTCTCTGATTGTGGATCAATATCCATCTTTTCAAGTGTATCACTCAAATTTGGATAAGTGCTCTCATGACCTACAGAAAAATAGAGTTTAGAAGAAGTTTTTATACCTGAACTCACATGGAGAGAGGATTCCTCATTTGGCAAGGGGCTTGAGGTTTTCTCCAAGGAGTGAGCTGCTATAGTCTCTGAACCCTCACAAACATCTTCTTTCCTTCCAGAGACTACAGGCTCCAGTATACCACTTTCAGGTTCTCTACTAGACTCTGATGTCTTCAGTAATACTTCATTAGACACCATAGTTAGTATGTCACCGTCTTTAAGTGTTGTTTGCTGAGACACACCCTCAAGATAGATAGACTCTGACTGAACAATATTTGTTTGATCTTCAGAAAAATCAATCAAAGTCATTCCTCCCATATCATAGAGTTTCTGACTTGTAATTTCAGTCATCACAGAAGACCTTTCAACATCAGCTATCACAGCTCCTGAGTCATCCAACCTCTGACTAGATGGTTCTTGTGTTGCAGTGACTGTGATCTGATCTTTCCTACTATCCACCACTGGTGTAATAGTATCTTCTGTTGACTGCATTCCACTATCTACTCCCTCCAGTTGTTCACCTTGAGCTGAAGCATCTTCAATAATGACATCCTTGTCAAATAAATATGCCTGAAGTGATTGAAGTGCAACATGCTTCGAGAGTCCAAATTTCTTGACTAATTGTCTTCTGACAGATACATAGAAATACATCTTCATTAAGTCAAGTCTTTGATGTAGAAGTCCATATTCATCTGGAAATAAAAGTTTTGGTACTCTTTCAATTAGAAAATCTAGAACAGGCTTGAACAGCTTCACTTTGATAGAAATAACTCCCATAGCCAGTCTGTACGATAATGTAGTTTCCCATAAAGAATCAATATCCAGATCTCTATTGTCATTTGCTGACTTGATTGTTGCTTTATTTGTAGAGACCTACATGATATTAGTTGGACTAGACTCTGTGTGTGTAGGTGACAATTGAATCTTTCTCCTTGTTCTCCTAGTATAGTGAGCAAAAGATTTATCCTGAGAAGACTCAAGAGGTGTAGACACAGAATTGATCTTGGGATGAGATCCTTTTTCAATAGACATAGTCTTTTGAGAGACAGTATCTAGTAACTATTTTCCCTTTTTAAGTACTACAGTCTTTTGAGAGACTGCAGTCTGGCTGTGACTAGGTGCTTCATCTCTTTGTCCTAGCTTAGAAAGTCGAATTGCAGCCTTCAATTCTTCTCTCTCAGTAAGAGATATATTATCATCATCTTCACTAGAACTACTACTACTACTTGACACAATAAATCTTCTCTTCCTTACAACTGATGTCTTTTGAGAAACACCAGAGGTTGGTTTCTTTGAAACAATAGGCTGTGGATTAAAATGTTGTTCTTGATTTGTTTCAGAGACTATAATGTTTTGGGCTACTTGGGTAGACACATGCGGGTTCTCCTCCAAATGAGATTCCTGAGTCATTTCACCACAAAAGAAAGAACAATTGTAGAGAGTAGGAAGATGAGTTTTAAGAATTACCTGAACATGATGTGGATAATGAATTACAGGTATTTCATCTAGATTCTTTTCATTGTCCTTCTTTGTAATGTCAGAGAAAATTCTCTTTTGCTGTACATAAGAAGAAACACAATGTTCTCTACCAAATCTAGCTTCAACATCAGGAATAAAATGGTTAATAAACATTTGCATAAATCTATGATAATAAACCATTTTCCTGTTTTGATCTCTTAACCCAAGTTTAATACTCATCTGATTTAAGATAATGTGACCAATGTTAATTACTCTATCATAAAGCAAACTGTAAGCAATATGTGAAGTAACAGAAGTAATTTGCTGAAAAGAACTACATTTACCAGTAAAACATTTAGCAATTTGATCAAAGAAGAAAGACCATTCCTTCCTAATTAAGAAAAGACCTATTTAATTGGCTCATGTTGTCTAGAGATCCACTATAACCTAATGCAGACAACATAGTTCTTACATTATCATCAGATGGTTCACTTGCATAATTATCAGTAACAGGTAAGTGAAGTACTGAATTAACAATAGATTCAGTAATATCATAAGTATCTTGTCCTAAGTGTAGAACAATCTTACCTGATTGACTCTGAGTATAATCAATTACCTCAGCATTCTCCCAAGCTTGTGAAACTCTGAGTATAATCAATTACCTCAGCATTCTCCCAAGCTTGTGAAACAGCAGCTTGATTTATTTCTGGAGATGCTGACAATGCATAACTCAGTGGCCCTGTCGCCATAAAATCCATTACTGGATGAAAATCAGCTGATACTCCTTTCTTGCTGGTGATTGCTGCAACATGATTATTCATCATAAAATCAAAGTCACCAAACTTGAAAGCTACTGATTTAGGTAGACTTCTTTTAGCTGCCATTTTTGATCTGAAAAGAACTTGAGAAATCTTGAAATTGATTAGAGATTTTGAGCACTTAATGAATGTTTTTGCCTTAGGAAATACGAATTAGAAGTTAGCAATAAACAATCAGAGTCTCAAAATAAAGATATATTCAAAAATCCTTCAGACCCACTAACCCACGTTGACACGTAGGTTGACAGGTGTCAGTCCCTGAAAAATGTAGTTTACCCACGATTTTTTTTGGAAAATAAAATCCAAAATTGATTTCAATTAAATAAATCAGAGTAAAATCAAAATAAAATCAATACTGATCAGCTTCATTTTCTGATGTGATCTTTTTCACCAAGATAATCACAACTCTGAATGTGATTAAAAATAATAAAAATAATCATCAATCCTGATGAAATCACTTTCGTTTTCCTGATCACTATCATCCTGATTCCAAAGATTAAATGGAGTTCCACGTGGCAATTTTAGAATTTAACCTGAAAAGAACATCAATAATCTAAACAAAAAAAACTTGTTAGATTATCAAAAATATCTTGGAAATATGAAAGGACCAGTCATACGTATAGATATATACGCCGATACATTGAATATTTAAAATGACTGTTCAGCTTCTCACTCTTTCCTTTATAAACACTTGATGTCTTTTGCCTTTCTTAACTCCAAAAACACACAAAATCTCTCTGTAAACACAGAGCTTCCACTAAATACAATGACCTTCAATCCAATCTTTCGATTTCTCACAGATGATGAACACCAAAGATTCAATATTCGTCTCTTTGAAGAGATGACATTTCTCATCGTTTTAGACATGGTTGGAGTATATCCATATAATGTCCAGAACCTTTTCTTAGAACATCCATCTGTTGGATATAATCACCCTATAACCTCCTCAAAACTTGAGGATGAAGAACTTGGCCGAGAGTCTGAGGTTGATCTTGATGGAGATGCTATACATTAAGTCAGCTGCTCTCATTCAAGTCACCCAGACAAGGAATCCAGGAGTAATCATCAAAGTGACTCTCGAGATGCTCCTTGTCCTAAAGTAGATCTTTGAAGACTAAGAACAACAACAACTTTAGACAAGAATAGAATTATTAGTAGAAATTAGACAAAAAGATATTTGTATTTCATTTCCATGTATGTAATGCTTTCAATTAATGAAAATATAATTTCTTATTATCTACTTGTCTGTTGTTCCCTATTTATCAAATGATCTGACTAATGGTATAAATTATCAGTATGTAAATATTAAAACTTGTTGGCATAGACTTAACACATCTCAGAATTAGATTACTACACAAAGTAAACGTTAGGATCTGAAACAATTTTCACAATCCTGATACTGACACAATACTGATGACGTTAGCATCCTGATAACAATTCTAATCTTGATGATTATTAACAAGTCTATCATACTGAAATTTATCAAGGCAAAGTATTATAGCTAAAGCATTTAACAATCAAATATAGATCCTGACAAGAATATCAAGTCTATAAGCTAAAAACAACATACCTTGCTACTTTTGCAGATGTTAAAGATCTAGAAATTTAACATTCCTAACTCACTTACTAACCTACTGAATGTAGCCTCATCAAGTGGTTTAGTTAGAATATCTGTAAGTTGTTTGTCAGTAGGAACAAAATGAAGTTCCACAGTACCATTCTCAATATGTTCTCTAATAAAATGATACCTGACATCAATGTGCTTAGTCCTTGAATGTTGAACTGGATTTTCTGCAATTTTGATAGCACTAGTATTATCACAAAACATAGGAATATTACTAAGTGTCATACCATAATCCATCAACTGATTTCTTCTCCAAAGGAGCTGTGCACAACAACTGCCTGCTGCTATGTACTCAGCTTCTGCAGTTGAGGTTGAAACAGATTGTTGCTTCTTGCTTGCCCAAAAAATCAATCTATTTCCCAAGAATTGACATGTACCTGTAGTGCTTTTCCTATCTATCTTACACCCTGCATAATCAGAGTCTGAATATCCAATTAGGAAGAAATCAGATTCTCTAGGATACCACAAACCAAGATTTGGAGTTCCTTTGAGATATCTAAAAATTCTCTTCACAGCAATTAAATGAGATTCCTTAGGATCACTTTGGAATCTAACACATAAACAGGTAGAAAACATTATATCTGGTCTACTTGCAGTTAGATATAACAATGAGCCTATCATGCCTCTATAACTAGTATTATCCACACTCTTTCCCTTAGGATCAGAGTCTAGTTTAGTGGCTGTTGCCATGGGTGTTTTTGCAACTGCACAGTCTTGAAAGTCAAACCTTCTTAAAAGATCTTTAATATACTTTGACTGATTAATGAAAATACCAGTCTCAGTCTGTTTGACCTGCAAGCCTAAGAAATAATTTAATTCACCCATCATGCTCATCTGATACTTAGACTGCATAAGCTTGCTAAACTTAGCACACAACTTTTCATTAGTAGAGCCAAATATGATATCATCAACATAAACTTGAACTAAAAGCAATTCACCTTTTATCTTTCTAAAGAATAGAGTTTTGTCAATTGTACCTCTTGTGAAGCCATTTTCAAGAAGAAATTTAGACAAAGTCTCATACCATGCTCTTGGTGCCTGCTTTAGTCCATAGAGTGCCTTGTCAAGTTTGTAGACATGATTTGGAAACTTTGGATCAACAAATCCAGGTGGCTGTTCCACATACACTTCCTCATCAAGTTTGCCATTTAGAAAAGCACTCTTTACATCCATATGGTATACCTTGAATTTTGAATGAGCTGCAAATGCAAGAAACATTCTGATTGCTTCCAATCTTGCTACAGGTGCAAAGGTCTCATCATAATCAATGCCTTCTTCCTGAGAATAACCCTTGGCCACCAGTCTTGCTTTGTTTCTTACAATCATACCAGATTCATCTAGCTTGTTTCGGAAAACCCATTTTGCACCAACAATAGATCTATCTTTAGGTCTTGGTACCAGTTTCCAGACTTTTTTTCTCTCAAACTCATTTAACTCCTCCTGCATTGCAATTACCCAATCAGGATCCTGTAAGGCTTCTTCAACCTTCTTAGGTTCATTCTTTGAGAGAAAGCAATTATACAAGCATTCATTTTGAATTGATCTTCTAGTTCGAACACCACTATTTGGATCACCAATAATCAAATCTTCAGTATGATCCTTTGTCCATTTTCTAACAGGTGGTAGGTTGCCTCTGCTAGATTCTCCCCCTAAGTTAGTGGTATCTCTTGTAGAAGAATTCTCTCTGCCTTCAATAACTCCCCTTTGATCAATAGATTCCATATTGCTGCTAGTTACTGATCTTTCATCAGTAGACTCTGAAAGATCAGTTCCTGATGGAGTAGACTCTGAATAGCTAGTCTGCTCCTGATGATCACTGTGTTCTCTTTGATTTATTTGCTCCCCCTCAACAGTAGCATTCCTTTGAGAAGCAATAGAAATTCCTTCTGGAGAACCTTCATCATCACTGGAGAGTATCTCAGAATTCTTCAGATTTTCAAATTCCAATTTGTCATGGCTCTCATCAGTTTGCAAAATTCCAAATTTCTTATCATCAAATGCAACATGAATTGATTCCATAACAATGTGAGTTCTGAGATTATAAACTTTGAAGGCCTTAGATGCTGAATATCATAGAAAGATTGCTTCATCCGATTTGGCTTCAAATTTTCCAAGTTGTTCTGGATGAACTTTTAGGACATAGCATTTGCATCCAAAGATGTGAAAGTATTTCACACTTGGTTTCTTTCCTTTGATCATCTCATAGGGAGTTTTTCCATGACTATTTACCAAGGTACAGTTTTGAGTGAAACATGCAGTGTTAATAGCTTCTGCCCAAAATAGGTTGGAAGTTTTGCATCTGCAAGCATGGTTCTTGCTGCCTCTATGAGAGTCCTGTTCTTTCTTTCCACTACACCATTTTGCTGAGGTGTACCAGGTGCAGAAAACTGTTGAGTAATTCCATTGTCTGCACAAAAATCCTCCATTGTAGAATTCTTGAATTCTGTACCATTGTCACTTCTAAGTACTTTGACTTTGTACTTAGAACTATTCTGAATATTCTTGACAAGTTCAATGATTTGTTGAGGAGCTTCATCCTTCTTGTGTAGAAAGAACACCCATGTAAACCTTGTGAAATCATCAACTATCACTAGAGCATATCTTTTCTTGCTGATAGACATAATGTTTACTGGACCAAACAGATCAAGATGTAGCATGTGAAATGGTTCAGTAATTGAATTTTCAGTCTTGCTCTTGAAAGTGGTTCTTCTTTGTTTTCCAAGCTGACAGGCATCACAAAGTCCATCTTGCACAAAATTTGCCTTAGGTAGGCCTCTCACTAAATTGTGCTTAACAAGTTGATTAAGCTTCTTGAAGTTGAGATGTGAGAGCTTCTTGTGCCAATTCCAGCTTTCATCACTTGTTGCTTTGCTGTAGAGACATCTAACAATTCCTTTAGATGTATCACTTAAGCTGGCTTCATATATGTTACCATGTCTTTGACCAGTTAGTACAATGTCTCCATTTTGTATATTCAAGATTTTGCATCCGTCTCTGTCAAAGATTGATTTGTAACCTTTATCACCCAGTTGACTTATGCTTAAAAGAGTATGTTTCAAGCCTTCAACCAGTGCTACATTTTCTATGATGACATTCCCCAAAACAATTGAGCCATATCCCAGAGTCTCTCCTTTGTTGCCATCTCCAAAAGATATTACTGGGCCAGCTTTCCTCTCAAACTTTGTAAGCAGGGACTTCTTTCCAGTCATATGTCCAGAGCATCCACTTTCCAAGATAATTGAATGCTTCTTTCATGTGCCATGCAAACAAAAAGTAACTAGTTAGAATTTTTTAGGACCCAACTTTGATTGGATCCTTTCTTACTAGATTTAGAAACAACAGGCTTTGAAGATTTTGCCTTTACTTTACCTGTTGCAGAGTCAACCTTAGACTCTGATTTCACAAACTGTTTGTGACTAGGAGTTTCAGATTTCAGAGAATAATAGTCATAATACAGTTCATGATATTCTATACACATGTAAATGGAATGAAGTAAACTACCACAATGATAACAAGCTTTTTGTGGTTGGTATTGAATTTTCTGAGTCTTGGGGAATCTGGACTCAGTTTTCCAATAAGGTTTTTGATTGCAGTCTATGTAAGAACCCTGATTTTTGATATTATTGGAGTAGACGGAATGAATAGTAACTGTGTTATGTAAGAGAAGTGAATCTCACCCCCATATATGAATGACGGATAAACGAAGATTTGTAATGATATTATGTTTCCTTAAGAAAAATAAGTGTATGTAAATGTCGACGGATTTCGCAAAATCCTATTTTATTAATTTCGTACATTTCCGGGATATCGATAAATACGAATACTACGACAAGATCATGGTTTTATTATTTTGAGAACCCAAGGAACCATATATATTTAGAATTAGGAAGTTGGATTTTAGAAAGAATATTGAAGGAAAAATTCCACCAAAAATGTTTAAGGATTTTCTAGAAAATTTTGGAAATTGGAAAATACCCACTAACCATGCAAGGTGGCAAGATTACATGCACCCCATTCAAATCCCATGCAAACTACCTAGTCTAGGTTAGTAACCAAGTAGTTAGTAGGAAGTTAGTAAGTAACCAAGTTTATAGAATCTAGTTAGGTTATTTAGGAAACATACTTCCCTAAATTAGGGATCACCTAGTATTTCTTTGTTGCTTGGCCAATTGCACACCACAAGATCATTACTTGGACAATATTTAGCCAAGGTAAGTGGCTACATATTATTTACAACACTTAAACACAAGCCAACACCAAGCAAAACCCCCCCCCCTTGTAAGGAAGCTCACGGTTTTTCAAGAAAGAAGGAGGCTAAGAAAAAATTCATCCACCACTTCCACTCATCCTAAATTCAAGATATTTTAGCCCAAGCCCCCTCATGATATAAATAAGGTATGGTAAATTTTTCATGATTTAATTCCAAGCCTAACCTAGTTAGAAAAATTCTTAAAGTTCTAGGTGAATAGTAACCTTTTTATGTTCTTGATTTTAGATCTTGAAGAGTAAGCTCTAAGGTGATCAACCAAGGTGTTTGGAGAGGATTTCAAGCTTCATTAAGTTACTAGGAGCTTCAAGGAAGGTATACATGTTAACCCTTAGTAGCCATGCCAAGAACCATGCTTAGTTTTATGAGATCTAAAAGTTTGAAGCTCAAAAGTGACCATTATAGTTTGATTTATGAGAAACCATGGATGATGATGGATATTGTTATGTTAAAAATTATTTGTATGTTATATAAGGTCCCATAAGTGTATGATAATTTTGTTGGAGGATATATAATGATTTTGGACTTTGTGGAATTTTTGGAAGAGATATGACTTGTAGTGGAGGAGTTGTTGAACAAACTGAAACTGACCCTTTTTGGAACTGTAATTCGGAGCACTAAAACTGATCCCCTGAAAACCTACTTTATATGGTTGGAAAGGTCTTGATCTGTAGTTTTTGGAAATGTAAGGCTCATTGTCAGAAGATTTGTGGATTTTGAGATATGATTTATTTAGTGAAACGTGTTCTGGAAGGTGGACTGCAGAAAAGTGCTATCTTGTAAAATATCTTTGGACCCTTTAAAAATATGGTAAATTCGTGGTAAAAATTGAGGAGCAAGATTTTACAGTGGGTAAAACGACCCAAAAAGATTTGAGTAAAAATTCGAATTTAATATTTTTCTAAAAATGTTAGAGCGTAATGCGCGCGAGGGAAAAATCACGATTAGAATTAGTTTTTGAGATTTTCGACAAAAACTTAGCAAACTTGAAATTTGGTAATTAATTCGAGTCGGATTATCAACGAACGTAACCTTAAGATATTAATGACCTTTATTAGGGTTAGTGGGCTTAAGAATGGAGTCGCGAGGGTAATCTCGTAATTATTTGATATTATTATTTAGTCGTCTCGTTAAGTTACTAACAGACGCACCCTTGAATGTTATAGATTACCGCGCCACCCCGAGAGCTTTACCACCCCTACCACACCCAGGCAAGTTTACTTTTCAAAACTTATACATATACAAGGATTTTCACTGTTGTGTTTGTAGTTTTCAAATTATATCAAATGCTATGTTTATCGAAGTATTGATGCAATTGAGATTGAACAAGTACATGTATGCTTTTACCCCTTGAACTTAGATTGAAATGTTTTCTTCGGACAACGTCTCTAGCAATAGAGGTCGTAGCGGTCCGTATATACTATTGACCGGGGAACGGTATATTATTATATCGTATCTATATTGCGAAAACCCGAAGGGTCATTCGGGTGGTATCGCATATTCAAATATCTATTATTATATCTTCGTAAATACTCGAAACCCTATCTTGGATTGAAAGTGTATTTTATTAAATAATCATTTTATTAATTATTGATATTAAATTTTAAAATATCATTTATTAATTATTGTTCATTATTTTAAAAACAAAGCTAATCCAAGATACCTTTGAATACTTTCAAACTCGAACTTTTTCGAACTCCAAACATTTTCGAAACCCCCCGGTCAGGCTCTGTTTCTTGTATGATTTCAAGAATTATCGGTCGACTGATGTCGAACCACAACTACTCTGTTTTCAATCAAAATCTGGGTTTTAAAAGAAAAAGAAAAAGGGACTCTGGCAGGTGTGGGAATCGTTGACGAACGATTCCCGGGATGTGTAAGCGGCCGTGAGCCAGGCGGTCCATCACTTATTATTCCGGCCCAGGTGTTGCCGAAGGATGATTACGGATGTAGTTTTCATCGAGGGTGATTACGGATGTAGTTTTCACTCAGGGATAGTTACGGATGTAGTTTCTATCCTTCTACCGGTAGAGAAGACCCGCGGATTATTGGACTCGGATGTGGCGACTGATCATCGTCAATCCTTGTCAGGTTTTTATGTTTTCTTCCAGTCCCCTCCTCCACTTTGGAAAAATGCTTTGACACTGCATCTCAGGCCTATGTGCCAGTTGCCGATAGTGTCCTATTTTGATGAGAAAGATGTTGACTTTATGCAGTAGCTAGAACTGCAAGGTTATTTTGAAAACAAGGGCACGTACTGGTGCACCTTTGAAATTTACCAATAATGACAAGTGATTCTATAACTGATTAATACAACGAGTTTAATGACTATTATACATATGGAATGTTATATTGCTTATATTATACGTATATTCTTGCTGAGCTATAGTTGCTCACTCTTGCTTGTTTTCAAATTTTACAAACACAACAGCTAAGAGAAATGGCAAGAACCAGTCAGACTGTTCGAAAGCAGGTGACTAGACCCCAGGCTGCAGTCGAGATTCCACCGGTAGGCCCCATTAGCCGGATTGGTTGGCAACTTTTGTTAGTACGTTTTATTTATAAGTATGACCTGTGCAAGGCAGTGTACCGCAGCAAACTTTCAAGCCGCCAACTTCGCTTCATATCGAAGTGTTGCTGGTAGCATAAATGCTATTTAATTCGGTCTGTAATAACTCTAAAACTTTTACTTTTGCTTAATCAAATGTATGACGTTTCTGAGACTCTAACCTGTGTGTGTGTGTGTGTGTGTGTGTGCGGTGTGAGTTTATTGTGGGGTCGATGGCTGTTTATTTATATTATGTGCAAGAACAAGTATGTAAATAATGGAAAATGGACCGTGAGCGCCTAGATCTCCGACCCCGGATCTGGGGGCGTCACAGAAATGGTATCAGAGCGAAGGTTACAGTTCTCAGAAACGATAGTAACTTAGGGAAGCAACCATAATGATACTAATAATAATAACAATAATAATAATCCCATTAATACCTAGAGCTCTCATCGAGTTCACAGTCGGGTTATCGGATATAGCCCTGACTTCTAAGGCCCGTGAGGGAACTACTCCTTAAACCCTTCTTTTTGGTTAGTAACCTAGCTTATTTCCCTTGTGTAGATGGAGGAGATACCAGACCCTGAGGCCTATGAGAGGGAGCATGATGAGGCACTACTGAGAGAGACTGAGGACCCTGTTGAGGATACTGATGCTGACTCTGAGATTGACCCTGTGATTGAGCTGATAGAGGACACTGAGGAGGAGGACCCAGATGAGGAGCCCCTAGAGCCTGAGCCAGTTATCCCCTCTCCTGTGTCCACTGATGTGGAGAGCGAGCGATCTGAGGAGGACCAGGTTGTGCCATCCTTCCCCTCTCCACAGCTATTGAGCCCTATTTCATCTGAGGATGACTCCGAGGATACTACTTCTGATGAGAGTGAGCCTGACCCCGCCCCTGCCTTTGGCCCTGCTGCACCGCCTCCACCACCTGACCTACCCCCGGTGTCGGGCGCTGAGCACGCCTATGTCGTGCAGTTCATGACCCGAGACTTACTTTCTGCCGAGGCCCGACTTACCGAGGCGAGGAGGGTGATAGTGGAGGAGCGCGAGGCGCGCTTGAGGATCCAGGCTGAGATGAGGACTACTGTTGCTAGGAGGACTAGAGCTCGACTCCGCAGGATTGAGAGGAGGAGTCGCGAGAGGGTTCTCGGATTAGGGATCGGAGTGATCCGGGCTAGGGATGCTAGGCGTGTTGTGCGTCGTGCATTTGCCCGGGTGAGGGCCTTGCTCCGTCGCGGTGCGGCCCCGTGATGTGTTACTGATAGCTCAGTCCCCTAGGTACAGATGACATTAGTGTGTCGATTTTGCGGGATAGTTGACTTGTGCAGTGGCGTCCTTTCTGACCAGTGGATGAGTAGACTGACCTACATATAGATGTGACTTCAGATAGTATGTATGGATGTAGCCCTACTTTTGTGTAGCCTTGACTATTCGGATTATGTACTTGTATTTGTTCCACTTTTGCTAGACTTTGACATCGGAACTATGTATTTGGCTCTAACATCCGAACTTGTGACCACCCTTGTACCGTACTTATTTAGTTTCAGTTTCCTTGATATTGTCTCAACTGCTTTACTTTCCGATGCCATGCTCTACTGTTTTGATATACAACTGTGATTATACAACTGCTACAAGCCCCAAATACAACCATGCTATTTCAAATTTACGATATGTGATTTCAAATTGTTCCCCACATTTTCCAAAATATTCCTACGAATTTTTCCAAAATAAATCTTTCAAAAAAAAAAAAAAAACGGTTTTAGTTATTTAAAAATTTTGAAAATATTTCTACAAATTGCGAAGTTTCGAAATTTTGGAAATTCCTACAAATGTTTTCGAACCACGTAACGACTTCCCCTAAAAAGTTTTTACAGTTTATCGCCATCATAAGAGCACTACGACTTTCGAAATTTTAACCCTGTGTAAGGAGGAACAATACGTTCCTGACTTCTCTAAATATGGTCAAATAATTGAAAACCCTAACCCATTTTTGTCTTATTATCAGAATCATGCCACCCAGAAGAATGAACACTCGAGCTCACCCGGCCAGCTCTGAAGGCCAGGGTAGCCACCATGGGCCGGAAGGCCACCAAAACCGAGAGAGAGAGGATCAGAACCTGAGCGAGGATGAAGATAGTGACTATAACCTGTTTGATAACTCTGAGTATGATGAAGAGGAAGCTGGAGATGATACCCTGGAGGTGGAAAACCCAAGGAGAGACCCTATGGAGCGATTCATGGACCTACTCAGGCAGAACTTGGACCGTCCCCCGGTTCAGCCACCACCCAACAATGCCAACGCCAATGCCTTTCGGAATTTCAAATCTCTGAAACCCCCTGAGTTTAAGGGAACTGCGGACCCAGTCGAGGCAAGAGCCTGGCTGAAAGAAATGGAAAAATCTTTTGAGATACTAGGAGTCGCCGATGAGCAGAAAACTGTTTTCGCCACCTATCTGCTGAAGGGTGAGGCAAACTACTGGTGGGAAGCCAAAAAGAATGTGGAGGGAAGAGGTGTGGTGACCTGGGAGAGGTTTAGCGAGTTGTTCTTGGAAAAGTATTTCCCTAGGTTCATGGAAACACAAATGGAGCTGAAATTTTTGGAACTCAAGCAAGGTAACATGACGGTGGCCGAGTATGAGGCCAGATTTACTGAGCTGTCGAGGTTTGTGCCGGAATATGTGAACTCTGAGGTGAAGAGAGCCCGAAGGTTTCAACTGGGGCTAAAGCAATGGATTCAGAATCGTGTGGCGGTTCTTGAGCTGACAGACTATGCCACCCTAGTACAGAAAGCATCGATTGTTGAGGCTGGAGGTGAACAGATGCAGAAGGAGAGAGAAGGAAGGAAGAGGAAGTTTGATAATCGAAAGGGAAACTCTGCGGGAGGTAGCTTTCCGAGCAAATTCAAGCGAGGAACAATGTCCCAACCCAGTGGGAACTTTGGAACCAAGAAAGCTGAAAGTTGGAGTGTGGGCCAGGGCGGCCGACCACAGGGATCATCGTACTCTACCCCACCCCGAGCCCCACTCCCGGAATGCAATAAATGTGGAAGGAAACATGCGGGCGTGTGTAATCTGCAAGATGTGAAGTGCTTCAAGTGTGGGCTGACAGGACATTATGCTAACACCTGTCGAGGAACTAGTAACAACACCAGTGCCGGAGGTAATTGCTTCAAGTGTGGGAAACCAGGGCACCGAATGAGGGAATGTATGTCCTCTGGGCCAGCTGCGTCAAGAGTGAGTGGAACTACTTCTAACAGGGCCCCTACTGCAAGAACTTTTAACATGACTGTGCAAGATGCCGTGAGGAACACGGATGTGATCGCAGGTACCCTACCACTCAACTCAGTTAATGCGAATGTTTTATTTGATTCGGGAGCCACCAAGTCTTTCATATCTCTAGATTTTGTAAGTCAGTTAGGCCTTAAGACTGAACCACTGCGAGACAGACTGCAAGTAGAGATAGCTAATCATGAAATTATTCCTGTTAACCAAGTTTGTCCAGGTTGCGACCTAGAAATAGAAGGGCGACACTTTCGGGTAGATTTAATACCTTTTCAATTAGGGGAGTTTGACGTAATAATAGGTATGGATTGGTTGACAACCCATGGAGCTCAGATTGATTGCGTGAAGAAGAAAGTGAGTTTAAGACTGCCAGGGGATAAGGAAGTAGTGTTTAGTGGAAAACGACAAACCCAAAGGTTCCTGACTATGATTCAAGCTAAAAGGCTGTTACGTAAAGGATGCGAGGCCTATTTAGCCTATGTAAAGGATACCAATAAGGAGGCGCCAAACCTACAGGAAATCCCAGTCGTTAATGAGTTCGCGGACGTATTTCCGGATGATCTTCCAGGACTACCACCTGATAGAGACATCGAGTTCGCTATAGATTTAGTTCCGGGCACGGCCCCAATTTCAAAGGCCCCGTATAGGCTAGCCCCAGTGGAGATGAAAGAGTTGGCCACCCAATTGCAAGAGCTGTTGGATAAAGGAATGATAAGACCTAGTGTGTCACCGTGGGGAGCCCCGGTGCTATTCGTGAAAAAGAAGGATGGCAGTATGAGATTATGCATAGATTACAGGGAGTTGAATAAGGTGACCATCAAGAATAAGTATCCCTTGCCCAGGATAGATGACCTGTTTGACCAATTGAAAGATGCAGTTTATTTCTCTAAGATTGATTTGCGGACCGGGTATCACCAGTTAAAGATTAAACCAGAAGATATACCAAAGACGGCCTTTCGCACCCGGTACGGACACTATGAGTTTTTAGTAATGTCGTTTGGGTTAACGAATGCACCCGCAGCTTTCATGGACTTAATGAATCGAGTCTTCAAGAAGTACCTGGACAAGTGTGTTATAGTCTTCATCGATGACATCTTAATTTATTCCAAGACGAAAGAGGAACATGCAGAGCATTTGAGGATTGTATTGGGAGCGCTAAGAGAAGAAAAGTTGTACGCTAAGTTCTCGAAGTGTGAATTTTGGTTGAAGGAAGTTCAGTTTTTGGGGCATGTGATTAGCGAACAAGGCATCCTAGTGGACCCAGCCAAAATAGAGGCTGTATCAAATTGGGAGAGACCAACCACTCCGACAGAGGTGAGAAGTTTCATAGGATTGGCCGGCTACTATAGGAGATTTGTCCAAGACTTTGCCAAGATAGCAGCCCCTTTGACCCGGCTAACTCGCAAGACCGAGAAGTTTGTGTGGACTGAGAAATGCGAAGAGAGCTTTCAAGAGTTGAAAAAGAGGTTGGTGACAGCACCAGTACTAGCCCTACCCGATGATAAGGGAGATTTTGTGATTTATAGCGACGCGTCCCATAAAGGTTTAGGGTGTGTGCTTATGCAGCACGGTAAGGTGATTGCGTATGCGTCCAGACAACTTAAGGAATATGAGATAAGATACCCCACCCATGATTTGGAGTTAGCAGCGATAGTTTTCGCCCTGAAGATCTGGAGACATTACCTTTACGGAGAAAGGTGTGAAATCTACACGGATCACAAGAGCTTAAAGTACATATTCACTCAGAAAGAGTTAAACATGAGGCAGAGGAGATGGTTAGAGCTAATCAAGGATTATGATTGTGAGATTCACTATCACCCAGGGAAGGCCAACGTAGTGGCCGATGCACTTAGCCGAAAGGAGAATCTTAAGATGATAACGTCAGTGGACGAATTGATCAAAGACCTCGAGAGGCTGGAGATTGAGGTGAGGTTACCAGGAATTGGCCAGGAGAGTCTAATGGAAATAAAGGTCCAACCACCGCTATTAGAAAAGATTAAGTTATGCCAGGAAAAGAAGCTAGAAGAAGAAAAGAATTCGATGGGGAAAATTTTGACTGGCGAAGAAATTAGGTGTGAGAAGGACGGGAATGGAATTATGAGGTACGAATCTAGGATATGGATCCCGAACGTTCAAGAATTAAAAAGTGAGATTTTGCAAGAGGCTCATAGTTTAAGGTATTCGATTCACCCTGGGGGCACCAAGATGTATAGAGATTTGAAAGAGTATTATTGGTGGCCAAATATGAAGAAGGACGTAGCAGAGTGGGTAAGTAAATGCTTGACATGTCAAAGAGTGAAGGCCGAACACCAGAGGCCCAGTGGATTGTTGCAACCCTTGGAGATACCCGAGTGGAAGTGGGAACAGATTGCGATGGACTTTGTGGTCGGATTACCAAGGACCAAGACTAATCATGACGCCATTTGGGTAATTATCGATAGATTGACCAAGTCAGCACATTTTCTCCCAATCAACGAGAGATACACTGTTGACAAGCTGGTGGATATCTACTTAAAGGAGATTGTGGTTAGGCATGGGGTTCCGGTGAGCATCGTATCAGATAGAGACCCAAGATTCAACTCCAGGTTCTGGAGGAGTTTTCAGGATTGTGTGGGGACCAAGTTAAACATGAGCACTGCATACCATCCCCAAACAGATGGACAGAGTGAGAGAACCATCCAGACCATCGAAGACATGTTGAGAGTATGTGCCATTGATTTCAAGGGAAGTTGGGATGACCACTTGCCGTTGATCGAGTTTTCATACAACAACAGCTATCATGCTAGTATAGGAATGCCCCCATATGAAGCCTTATATGGACGAAGATGTCGATCTCCCTTGTGCTGGGAAGAGGTAGGAGAACGGAAGATTTTAGGGCCTGAACTGGTCCAACAGACAAGAGAAACTATCGAGCTTATAAGAGGACGGCTGGTAGCGGCCCAAGACAGACAGAAGAAGTATGCGGACCAGTCCCGCAAAGATAAGGAATATGAGGTAGGAGAGTTCGTGATGTTGAAAGTATCACCGTGGAAGGGATTGATGAGATTTGGTAAGAAGGGGAAACTAAGCCCGAGATTCATTGGACCTTTTGAGATCTTGAAACGAGTTGGAAAGTTAGCCTATGAATTGGCTTTACCTCCGAGCTTACAGCAAGTACATAATGTGTTTCATGTGTCCATGTTACGACCCTACCATACCGACTTCCGACATGTGATAGAACATGATCAAGTGGATCTGCAACCAGACTTAACATATGTGGAGCAACCCGTAGAAATCATGGATAGGAAAGAACAGGTGCTGAGGAACAAGGTTGTCAAACTAGTGAGAGTCTTGTGGAGGAATCAGAATGTCGAAGAATCAACATGGGAACTAGAGAGCGCGATGCGTGAAAAGCACCCCCAACTGTTTTCAACCTGATTCCGGGACGGAATCCTTTTAAGGAGGGGAGGCTGTAAGAACCCTGATTTTTGATATTATTGGAGTAGACGGAATGAATAGTAACTGTGTTATGTAAGAGAAGTGAATCTCACCCCCATATATGAATGACGGATAAACGAAGATTTGTAATGATATTATGTTTCCTTAAGAAAAATAAGTGTATGTAAATGTCGACGGATTTCGCAAAATCCTATTTTATTAATTTCGTACATTTCCGGGATATCGATAAATACGAATACTACGACAAGATCATGGTTTTATTATTTTGAGAACCCAAGGAACCATATATATTTAGAATTAGGAAGTTGGATTTTAGAAAGAATATTGAAGGAAAAATTCCACCAAAAATGTTTAAGGATTTTCTAGAAAATTTTGGAAATTGGAAAATACCCACTAACCATGCAAGGTGGCAAGATTACATGCACCCCATGCAAATCCCATGCAAACTACCTAGTCTAGGTTAGTAACCAAGTAGTTAGTAGGAAGTTAGTAAGTAACCAAGTTTATAGAATCTAGTTAGGTTATTTAGGAAACATACTTCCCTAAATTAGGGATCACCTAGTATTTCTTTGTTGCTTGGCCAATTGCACACCACAAGATCATTACTTGGACAATATTTAGCCAAGGTAAGTGGCTACATATTATTTACAACACTTAAACACAAGCCAACACCAAGCAAACCCCCCCCCCCCCTTGTAAGGAAGCTCACGGTTTTTCAAGAAAGAAGGAGGCTAAGAAAAAATTCATCCACCACTTCCACTCATCCTAAATTCAAGATATTTTAGCCCAAGCCCCCTCATGATATAACTAAGGTATGGTAAATTTTTCATGATTTAATTCCAAGCCTAACCTAGTTAGAAAAATTCTTAAAGTTCTAGGTGAATAGTAACCTTTTTATGTTCTTGATTTTAGATCTTGAAGAGTAAGCTCTAAGGTGATCAACCAAGGTGTTTGGAGAGGATTTCAAGCTTCATTAAGTTACTAGGAGCTTCAAGGAAGGTATACATGTTAACCCTTAGTAGCCATGCCAAGAACCATGCTTAGTTTTATGAGATCTAAAAGTTTGAAGCTCAAAAGTGACCATTATAGTTTGATTTATGAGAAACCATGGATGATGATGGATATTGTTATGTTAAAAATTATTTGTATGTTATATAAGGTCCCATAAGTGTATGATAATTTTGTTGGAGGATATATAATGATTTTGGACTTTGTGGAATTTTTGGAAGAGATATGACTTGTAGTGGAGGAGTTGTTGAACAAACTGAAACTGACCCTTTTTGGAACTGTAATTCGGAGCACTAAAACTGATCCCCTGAAAACCTACTTTATATGGTTGGAAAGGTCTTGATCTGTAGTTTTTGGAAATGTAAGGCTCATTGTCAGAAGATTTGTGGATTTTGAGATATGATTTATTTAGTGAAACGTGTTCTGGAAGGTGGACTGCAGAAAAGTGCTATCTTGTAAAATATCTTTGGACCCTTTAAAAATATGGTAAATTCGTGGTAAAAATTGAGGAGCAAGATTTTACAGTGGGTAAAACGACCCAAAAAGATTTGAGTAAAAATTCGAATTTAATATTTTTCTAAAAATGTTAGAGCGTAATGCGCGCGAGGGAAAAATCACGATTAGAATTAGTTTTTGAGATTTTCGACAAAAACTTAGCAAACTTGAAATTTGGTAATTAATTCGAGTCGGATTATCAACGAACGTAACCTTAAGATATTAATGACCTTTATTAGGGTTAGTGGGCTTAAGAATGGAGTCGCGAGGGTAATCTCGTAATTATTTGATATTATTATTTAGTCGTCTCGTTAAGTTACTAACAGACGCACCCTTGAATGTTATAGATTACCGCGCCACCCCGAGAGCTTTACCACCCCTACCACACCCAGGCAAGTTTACTTTTCAAAACTTATACATATACAAGGATTTTCACTGTTGTGTTTGTAGTTTTCAAATTATATCAAATGCTATGTTTATCGAAGTATTGATGCAATTGAGATTGAACAAGTACATGTATGCTTTTACCCCTTGAACTTAGATTGAAATGTTTTCTTCGGACAACGACTCTAGCAATAGAGGTCGTAGCGGTCCGTATATACTATTGACCGGGGAACGGTATATTATTATATCGTATCTATATTGCGAAAACCCGAAGGGTCATTCGGGTGGTATCGCATATTCAAATATCTATTATTATATCTTCGTAAATACTCGAAACCCTATCTTGGATTGAAAGTGTATTTTATTAAATAATCATTTTATTAATTATTGATATTAAATTTTAAAATATCATTTATTAATTATTGTTCATTATTTTAAAAACAAAGCTAATCCAAGATACCTTTGAATACTTTCAAACTCGAACTTTTTCGAACTCCAAACATTTTCGAAACCCCCCGGTCAGGCTCTGTTTCTTGTATGATTTCAAGAATTATCGGTCGACTGATGTCGAACCACAACTACTCTGTTTTCAATCAAAATCTGGTTTTTAAAAGAAAAAGAAAAAGGGACTCTGGCAGGTGTGGGAATCGTTGACGAACGATTCCCGGGATGTGTAAGCGGCCGTGAGCCAGGCGGTCCATCACTTATTATTCCGGCCCAGGTGTTGCCGAAGGATGATTACGGATGTAGTTTTCATCGAGGGTGATTACGGATGTAGTTTTCACTCAGGGATAGTTACGGATGTAGTTTCTATCCTTCTACCGGTAGAGAAGACCCGCGGATTATTGGACTCGGATGTGGCGACTGATCATCGTCAATCCTTGTCAGGTTTTTATGTTTTCTTCCAGTCCCCTCCTCCACTTTGGAAAAATGCTTTGACACTGCATCTCAGGCCTATGTGCCAGTTGCCGATAGTGTCCTATTTTGATGAGAAAGATGTTGACTTTATGCAGTAGCTAGAACTGCAAGGTTATTTTGAAAACAAGGGCACGTACTGGTGCACCTTTGAAATTTACCAATAATGACAAGTGATTCTATAACTGATTGATACAACGAGTTTAATGACTATTATACATATGGAATGTTATATTGCTTATCTTATACGTATATTCTTGCTGAGCTATAGTTGCTCACTCTTGCTTGTTTTCAAATTTTACAAACACAACAGCTAAGAGAAATGGCAAGAACCAGTCAGACTGTTCGAAAGCAGGTGACTAGACCCCAGGCTGCAGTCGAGATTCCACCGGTAGGCCCCATTAGCCGGATTGGTTGGCAACTTTTGTTAGTACGTTTTATTTATAAGTATGACCTGTGCAAGGCAGTGTACCGCAGCAAACTTTCAAGCCGCCAACTTCGCTTCATATCGAAGTGTTGCTGGTAGCATAAATGCTATTTAATTCGGTCTGTAATAACTCTAAAACTTTTACTTTTGCTTAATCAAATGTATGACGTTTCTGAGACTCTAACCTGTGTGTGTGTGTGTGTGTGTGTGCGGTGTGAGTTTATTGTGGGGTCGATGGCTGTTTATTTATATTATGTGCAAGAACAAGTATGTTAATAATGGAAAATGGACCGTGAGCGCCTAGATCTCCGACCCCGGATCTGGGGGCGTCACAGTCTAGGGCCAAATGATTATGATTTCCACATTTATAGCATTTTTTCCTAGGTGCATCAGGTACATTCTTGTAATTATTCTCTTTGTTAATACCTTCTTTTCCATTCCTATTTCTCTTGATCTTGCTAGACTCTGAAAGACCATCTAATCTCTGTTTCAACTGAGACTTAGAGAGAAACCTATGTTTACATTCTTAGGTTTCTCTAACACTTTCTCATCTGAATTACTATTGTTAATCCTTTTGTGTACAACAAGGGTACCTTTTGAATCAACAAATTTAACATGATTAGGTTCAGAAACAATTTTCTTACCTTCAGATTTAGATGTGCTAGCTTCTATTTTACTATCATCATTGACAATAGTTACTTTTTCTTCTTGTCTAGCCCTATCAAAACCTAAACCATTAACCTTACCACGAATTCCACTTTCAAAGATTTCTATGGTCTTTTTACCAGAATTGTTAATGGTCTTAATCACATCTCTCTCTTCTTCTAGTTCTTTTCTGACATAGTCATAAGCCTCAAGAATAACACTATAATCATGCTTAGCTTTATCAGAACTTAACTTGTATTCTTCCATTTGAATTAACTCAGATTTAAGAAAATTATTTCTATCAACTAATTTATCATTCTTAATCTTAAGTTCATCTCTTTCACAAGTAAGAATTCTAAAATTAGTCATAAGATTCTTAAACTCAACATGGATAGATCTAATTTCATCAGAATTTAAGCTATCAAATGAATCAAGAGAGTGAAGTGATACCTTAACAGAGGATGGAGAAGTTTTCTTTGGAGATCCAGGTTTGTCTGAAACATTTGCCATCAGTGCAATGTTGTCATAATCCAATTCATCTTCAGAATCACTGGAATCAGCCCAATCCTTCTATGTGACCATAAGTGCATTACCCTTTCCTGAATTCCTAGGCTTCTTACACTCACTAGCAAAGTGTCCAAGCTCGCTACAGTTAAAGCACTTGATCTTGGCCTTATCAAGCTTGACAATTGTACTTTTGCCTTTGTCACTCTTCTTCTCCTCCTTCTTTTGAAAAGGACCTTTGCTAAATCTTTTCCTGTTGAATCTTCCTTTCTTGAAAGCTTTAGCAAACATAGCAAAGAGTTCATGCATCTCAGATTCAGAATCATTGTTGTCAGAGTCCATATCAACCTGCTCTGATACCAATTGTTAACTCGAATAACTTGTAGAAGGGGGGGGTTGAATACAAGTTATATAATGTTAGGTCGAATACACAATATATAATCAATTACTGTATGAATAAGTAACAAGAACACACGTTTTAACTCTTAAAACTGTTTGGAATTAATAATTCCTCTCTCGGTGATGTAAAGTATCACAGAGAGCTGCTTAGGTTACAAGAATGATATTCGTTCACGATGGATACCCTTCTAGGGTTAACCTAACTGTATTTATAAGATATACAGCTACGTACAATCGTAAATTGATTCTCCTAAAATTAAGCTATACAATTGACATCAATTACGATTGCTACACGTCTTCTAAGTCAACTCAATCTCTTTGACAGCTATCCAATCTTCAAAGATATCGCTTCCATATTAATATTAAATTAATCTTCAAACTCTGTTGACTTGTAGACGCTCCCAGTAGACAGACTTTAGCAAACTCTGTTCTCTCCACGCTAACAGTGTTTGCGCTTCCATGTTATTCAGCTATCAGTGTTTACGCTTTCCTCTGTCAGCGTTTGCGCTTCCAGCAATCAGCGTATACTCAAACTCTGTTACAACTGCTTTCAATAACAAGTTAAACTCTCTTTACCTGTAACACTTAAACACTGACATTAAAACACATCAATTATATCTAACAATCTCCCCCAACTTGTTCATTAGAAAAATGTACAAGTTCACAGTAATTGATGATGTCAAAACTAACAAATAAAAACACAGTGTTTAACATATAATCAGAGTTTAAACTTGACTTAGAAAAATTTACAGAAAATTCGAATTACTTACAAATTCTGTCTACCTAACCTCCTCAAGATCTGGAGTTGTTCTGAGATAATCAATCAACAACCTCCTCTCAGCATTTTCAAGTTCAATCTCCATAGCTACCTTGATCTCTCTTAAATCTGGATCATTCTCATCAGTTTGAAAAATAGCAGCTCTGAGATCATAGATCTTGTTTCTTCTCATTTCATTTCCCAATCTGATAAACTTCACTTCTTCAGACTTTACATTAAAATCTAGAACACTAATCCCAAGATCAGTCTTCAGCTTTGTAGTTCCCTTCTGCATTTCAATCAGATTTCCATTCCAGTCTCTGTACTTCGGAACATACTTGCTGTATTTCATATGTCTATTTGCAAGATTCTGTATCATCTTTTGTCTGAGCACATTTACAACTGATTGAGCTCTTTGATTTCTTACTCTGAAAATGTACAGAACATACTCTAGTTCTTCCCAGAATTTCAAATCAATATCATTCTCAGCAATCTTGAACACCGTTCCATCAGCCATGAAGTATAACAAGAAATCCTTTCCTAAACTTTTCTGATGAACAAGCTGTACTGACTCCAGTCTGTCTAAACTCTCTTGAGTGACACCACGACCTGGAACAGACAATGAAGAAGGATCTCTGGGAGCAACATTCTGTCTTTTATCTCTATGTGAGCCTATGCCTCCTTTGTTGTATGCGATTTTACCAGATAAAGCTCTACCATCAGTAAAATCCATTGGAGCTGTAGCTGGAGCTGTAGCTGCAAGACTTGAATCATGAAGAACACCTTTTCCAAATTTTGATTTCAGCTGAGAAGACAGTATTGGTGTAGTCACAACTTGTGCAGCAACAGAGGTTGTGTCTTCATTCTTCTGTACAACATGTGTATCAACAGAGGTTGTAATTATCATTTTATTCTTGCTCTCTTCACCCATCACTCCTTTTAACTTCAGCTTTACATCAAGAGAAGACTTTCTAACCAGCTTTCCAGTATCTTCTTCTTCTTCTTCTTGAATACCAGATAGTTTTTCTTTGATTTCAATTCCTTTCATTACAGGCCTTGCAGACTTTGAAGCTTTAACAACTTTCTTCACTTTCTTGGACTTTTGAGCTTTTAAATGCTCTTTCTGCAACAGCTTTTCTTCAGCTTGAATATCCTCAAGTGTAGCTTCAGCATTCTCTTCACGAAATAATTTTGCAGCCAATTCTTCATCTGTTTGTGGATTGTCAGAGAATGACAAATCCTTTGGCTTTGAACCAGAAGTACTCTGAGTATTTGAATCTATCACCAAATTCGGCTTTGACCTTGAAGACCTTCCATGTCCTTGTCTGAGATTTGCATTTCTTAAGCCCTTATCAGCATTGGTGCCTTCATCATCAAGATGATCTTTCTTTGACAGAGTTTGATCTTTCTTACACTTGGTTTTAGAAATTCTCTCCCCCTTTTTGACATCATCACCATCTTGAATCAGAATCGAGGTGATTAACTCAAGAGAATTTGCAATGGAATCAACCTTCTCAGTCAGTAAAATCTGATTCTTCTCAACTGTGCTCAGTCTGTCATTAATATTTGCTTGAGCTTTGGCAAATTGTTGAAAGAGCTTAGCATTAGCTAGTTGAGCTTTCTCTTCATGAGTAGCAACTTCTGTTCGAAGATCAACAATAGATTTCTGAGTATCATCAAATCTATTATTCAAAGTTTTGATTTGAATCACTGTGCCTTGCAAACAAGTGAAAATTTCTGGATTTTTAATCTTCTTAGAATTGGCTTCAAGAAACATTGCAGCCCTTCCAGGTGGAAAAATACACTCTGACTTGTACCAATCAGCAGTTTGCTTGGCCAAATAACTATCATCAACTTCATTTACAGAAGGCCCAGCAAAATCTGGTTTTTCACCTGTTTTCTGACCATCAGTCTGATTTTGTGGTTGTTCAACTCCTGTACTCTTAGCTTCAACTGAATCACTCATTGACTCACTAGTAGAGGCAACAGAAGCAATAGGTTCTTGAGTAGCAATAGGTTCTTGAGCAACCTGTTTTCCTTTATCAACTGGAGTTTGCTCTGAAGAAAGAACCTTTTCTGGTTTATCAACCTCCTCACCATGAGCAGAAACATGATTGGCATCAGAGTTCAACTCAGTGTGTGATGCAACCACAGTGTCTTCAAGAACAACAGTAGGCCCATCAGCAACACCAGTATCAATAGAAAGTGTAACCTCCATGAGTGGTGGAGTAGATGCTTCATTATTAAAAGAAATTGGAGTTTCAGCAAACTCTTCCATTGGAGACAAAACATCTCTAACAGCTTCATGTTCTTGAACCTTAACAACTTCTGGTTTAGAAAGCTTGACTTCGGATTCTGGTATTATAGGTTCTATGATAACCTCTGGCTCACCAGTAGGAATATCAAAAGAGATTTTCTCTTGAGCCTCTTCAATATGCTCATCATCAGAATCAGTTAGAATAAGCCTCCTCCTTTTAGCTTGAGGCACTGCAACCTGTTCTGCATCTTCCCTGGAATTTTCACTAGAACTTTCCTCAACCGATGGTGGTGAAGGTCTATTTGCCCTTTGTATAAATCTTCTAGAATGAACAGCCTTTGGAGTTGTCTGTTTAGCCCTAGAATGTTTGGTGTTGATTGCAGTATGTTTCTTCCTTTTTGGCTTTGGTGGTGGTTGTGGATGAGTGGTAGTGACAGGGTTTGTTGGTTCAGTAGTCATTTGGTCAGGTTGTGTTTGAGGTTCTGTTTGTGTTTGAGGTGATATGGGTTGATCAGTGGTTGTTGGTATTGGCTCAGGTGATTGAGTAGGTTGAGATGGTATGTTTTCTGTACGATCAGTGGCTAAAGGTTCAGGCATAGATTGTGGTTCTGGTTGATGTGGTTCATGTGGTTCATGGTTTGGTGATGGAGAATCTTGTGGTTGATTGACAAAATTCTGTAAGGCAAGTGGTAATACAAAAGGAGGTATGTCCTTACCAACATCTTTGTTAGTCATATCAGAGAATATTCTCTTAGTGACTCGAAAAGGTTGAATCTCATCAGCTTCATCAACAATTAACCCAGGAACACATGCATTGAACAGAAGTTGACAAAATCTAGCAAAGTAAACTGTAGTAGACTCTGACAACTTATCACCCAAATTCATTAAAACATATCTACCAAAATCAAAATTACTGCCATAGAGTAGAGAATACCCAATTTGCAGACTGTCCATTGGAATAGCATCCCAGTTGGTGACCTTCTTCTGGAATGTCCTGGTGATACAATCAAAGAAAAAATTCCACTCTTTTCTCAAATTTGGCCTCCTCACACTGCCCAGCTTGGCAAGTGATTCCATGTACCCAATCTCTGTTAGCATTTCTCTCAGATTTTGCTCAGAGACAACAGCATACGAAGTATGTGTGTCAAAATCCATGACCTCACGAACAGTTTGTGGAGTAATCACAAACTCTTGTTCTTCATGAGAGAAGATGATAGACGGAGTTCCATTCTCTCCTCCTTCTATATATCTTGAGTTTTGCCAGAAATTAACAACTTGGGAAGCAGATAGAGTAGCCGGTTCAACCAGCGCTTGCCCAATCTCAGAATCTCGAAGAAAATTTTGCATTAGATGAAACGCCTCTGGAGCCCGGTCGTTTTCAAGTAAAGCTGCATAATTGTTAGGCACAAAGCGTAGACCAAAGACAGTGAAAGGTTTAGTTGCCATTGAATCAAGAAATAAGCAAGAAACAACTGTGAAAATGTTTTGCAAGAAAGGTGTTTGTGAAAATGCCAAAGTGAAAAACAAAGATGTTCTCTGTTTTGGTAGAGTGAATACGAGTGGATAAAAGTGATTGTGACAAAAAGTAATTTGAGTTTTAATTAAAAACTAAACTCAAACGATTTTACTTGAAAACACGCAACTGTTCCCTTGAAAAGTGTAAAAGTGAGACATAATGATGAGTGAGTGGGACACGTGTCACACATGCAACGGTTCACTTAATACATGCGCAGTAAAAGCCATTATTACCGTTGTCGTTCCGTTTATCAAGACACGTTACCACTAATTACACTAATTAACAGTTGTCAACTACTCCATTTACTCCAAAGTTTTCAAATTATCTTAATGAAAATTTACCTTAGAGTACATAACACAATCAATCAGTGTTTGTCAAATTTTCAATCTTTATCACAAAAAAAAAACCTTTTCAAAAATGCACAGTCGTGATTTTCGTGTGTGAGTAGCAGAGTTTACCAAGTCAATTTTTATAGCATCTAATATTTCATAAAATCCATAAATCAAAAACAATAAACACTGAATGCACAAACTCTCATATTAAACACAGAGTATAAGATGAATGCTAAACTCTGTAGTTCCTTAATTACAGAAATCTGAATATCCCTGTTCCAGTTTATGATCATGATTATCCACGTAAGCACACAGTCATTAAAGACAAAAAGATCAGGAGATAAACATCAAAGCATCATTCAGTGAGTTACATGTCAAGGATTGTCTCACAAACTCTCACATCACACAAGTGTTTAGGTGAAGTGTTTACTCTCAGATTCAATCAGTAAAAGCAGATACTACCATAAGCTTGAATGTCCACCAAATCTACACCACTTCGATTACATATATGCACAAATCAAAAGGACTTTGTTCAGGGTTGAAATTGAGTAAAATCAAACAGATGAGAAGAGATGAGAATTTCTAACTGAACAATTTATTTGATCAAAATGTTCAGTCAAATGATTAGTACATATTTGTACAAGATGATCAGTATATATACCCCTTTTTTTTTATTCATATATATATACTGAGTAAGATATCTTTTCTTAAGAAATACTCACCTGCTTGAATTTGATTGAACAAACGAATATAACTGCTCTTAATACTTCAGTATTCAAGAAAAATGAGCAGTTAATTTGGCTCAAAGGGGTTTACTAAGGGTAGTGTTTTATGAACAGTGTTTATGATCAGTGTTCAAAGAGGTTTTGAACAGTGTTTAAAGAAAGATGGTTAATCCTAATGCCTTTATCATTTTTATGCACACATATATCATGTAGTCTCAAAATGGTTTAATGCAAGTTCTAGAGCAACATACTTACTGATGAACATCACACAACAATAAAATCTGATTGATATAAAATGTATCAATCACTTATTCGGCTCAAAATCTCACAGGGTGCAGACATGAACTGTTTCTCACCAAAATAAACAATGACACATCTCAAGTTTTAAAATTTTCACAAGTGCAAACACAGAATCAACAAGAATCAAGTATGACTTGGAAACAGAGTGTCACTAATCAGAGTTTAGAGTTCATCAATATCAGTGTTATTCATGAGAGGCAATGCATACAGTATTCATAGATTCAGAATTTAGGATCAAATAAACTAAGAGATGCTCTAAATATGAAACAGTATCATGCTGTGTTAACTTACTGTGCAATTTCTGATTAGATTACAGTGACTCAAAAAGAATCTTGATTTTTCACTGAAAATCATGCTCTATACATTTTTCTTCATCGGTATTTTCATTCAGACAAAAATCAACTCAGAATTCACAGAGTTTAACAAACGTATTAACAGTGTATGACCAACAATCATGCTGACAGAGTTTAATTAATAAGGTTCACATAGCACTTTAGCAATTTACAGAGATATGAGCAACACATTTTATTTGGAAGAGTTTTAGTCTAACCAACATGTTTAGTCAAAACCAGATACCATCCCTAGTTCATTGACCAGTCTTGTAAATGTTGCTTCACTTAGAGGCTTTGTGAAAACATCTGCAAGTTGTTGATCTGTAGGCACAAAGTGAAGCTCAATATTGCCTTCCTCTACATGCTCTCTGATAAAGTGATACCTTATGCTGATGTGCTTGGTCATTGAGTGTTGTACTGGATTACCTGTCATTGCAATAGCACTTTGATTATCACAGAAAATAGGTATTTTACTATACCTCAACCCATAATCCAGCAATTGATTCTTCATCCATAGAATCTGTGCACAGCAACTACCAGCAGCAATATACTCTGCTTCAGCTGTAGATGTTGATATTGATTTTTGTTTCTTACTGTACCAAGACACAAGTCTGTCACCAAGAAATTGACAGCTTCCACTTGTGCTTTTTCTGTCAATCTTACAGCCAGCAAAATCTGCATCAGAGTAACCAAGTAGCTTAAAATCTGATTCTCTTGGGTACCACAGCCCTAAGGTTACAGTGCCTTTGAGATATTTGAAAATTCTCTTCACAGCTGTTAAATGTGGTTCCCTTGGATCTGCCTGAAATCTTGCACACAGACAGGTGGCATACATGATATCAGGTCTACTAGCTGTTAAATAGAGTAGAGAACCAATCATCCCTCTGTAGCTTGTCATATCCACTGATGAACCTGTATCTTTGTCCAGTTTTGTTGCAGTTGCCATAGAAGTTGTTGCAGATGAACAGTCAAGCATGCCAAATTTCTTGAGAAGATTTCTGGTATATTTTGCTTGATTAATGAAAATTTCATCATCTGTTTGCTTCACCTGTAAGCCTAGAAAATAGCTTAACTCTCCCATCATACTCATTTGATATCTAGACTGCATGAGCTTGGCAAATTTCTTACAGAGTTTATCATTAGTAGATCCAAAAATGATATCATCTACATATATCTGAACTAAGAGCAGGTCATTACCAGATTGAAAGTAAAACAGAGTTTTGTCAATAGTACCTCTGTGAAACCCACTTTCTAGTAGAAATTTAGCAAGTGTTTCATACCATGCCCTAGGTGCCTGTTTGAGTCCATAGAGTGCTTTATCTAACCTGTAGACATGATCTGGATATTTTGGATCTACAAAACCAGGTGGTTGTTCAACAAATACTTCTTCTTCAAGTTTTCCATTCAGAAAAGCACTTTTCACATCCATTTGAAAAACCTTGAATTTCTTGTGAGAAGCATAGGCAAGAAACATCCTTATTGCCTCCAATCTGGCAACTGGTGCAAAAGTCTCATCATAATCTATTCCTTCCTGCTGTGAATAGCCTTTAGCTACCAGTCTTGCTTTGTTCCTTGTGATCACACCATCACTGTCAGTTTTATTTCTGAAAACCCATTTAGTACCAACAATAGATCTGTTCTTTGGCCTTGGTACAAGGGTCCACACCTCATTTCTCTCAAATTCATTTAGCTCTTCTTGCATTGCTGTTATCCAGTCAGCATCTTTAAGAGCTTCTTCTACTTTCTTTGGCTCAGTTTGTGACAAGAATGCATGAAACAGACATTCATTTGTTGTTGCACTTCTTGTCCTTACTCTTGCATCTGGATCACCAATAATCAAATCAGGTGTATGTGACTTAGTCCATTTTCTTGCAGAAGGCAGATTGCTTCTGTCATCATGTGATCCTCCCCCTTGATCCATGCTCTCCTGATTTTCTTGGTGCCTTTCTTCACTTTCTGATGCTCCCCCTGAATGTGACTGCTCAGAATTTGAATGATCAGAGTTTGAATCAACAGAGTTTGATTCAGAGTTATCAATTGAGTCACTATCAGTGTTTGAATTATCACTTTGATGTGATTCTTCATGCTCCCCCTCAACTGGTTCTTCCCTTGTTTCTGATTGAAAAGTTTCTTCAGTGTTTACCAGTAGAGGTTCAGAATTGACCTCAACAGTGTTTGTCAGATCTGTATCATCCGAGTTTAATAAATCTTCATTTTCAAAGTGCAGTTGATCATGCTCATTAACATCTTCAAGTCCAGTTATTTTCTTGTCATCAAATGACACATGAATAGATTCCATGATCACTCTAGTTCTCAGATTATAAACTCTGAATGCTTTAGTTGACAGTGGATAGCCAACAAAAATTCCTTCATCTGCCTTTAGGTCAAATTTGGTCAACTGTTCAGGATGAGTCTTCAACACAAAGCATTTGCATCCAAATATATGAAAATATTTTAGATTTGGCTTCTTCTTCTTCACCATTTCATATGGTGTTTTACCATGCTTGTTGATCAGTGTTGCATTTTGAGTAAAACAAGCAGTTTGAACTGCTTCTGCCCAGAAATATGTTGGCAACTTTGCTTCATCTAGCATGGTTCTGGCAGCATCTATCAAAGTTCTGTTCTTTCTCTCCACTACACCATTTTGTTGTGGAGTGCCAGGTGCAGAAAACTCTTGTTTGATCCCTTTACTCTTGCAAAATTCTTCCATAGATGAATTCCTGAACTCAGTTCCATTGTCACTTCTGATTATCTTCACTTGATGCTCTGACCCTTTGTCCAGTTGGATTATATGATCTGTCAGTGTTAAAGCTGTTTCATCCTTCTTTGCAAGAAAATATACCCATGTGAATCTGGTATATTCATCAACAATGACTAATGCATATTTCTTCTTTCCAAGAGACATCACATTTACTGGACCAAAAAGATCAACATGTAGTAGATGATAAGGATCAGCAATTGAAGACTCATATTTGCTTTTGAAAGAGGTTTTTCTCTGTTTGGCCTTTTGACAAGAATCACACAGGCCTTCTACATTCAACAATGACTTTGGTAGTCCTCTTGCAAGATCATTCTTTATGAGCTCATTGATGTTGTTCAGATTCAAATGAGAGAGTTTCTTGTGCCACTTCCAACTCTCTTCACTGGACATTCTTGTTGACAGACATACTGCTTTGCCATCAGTGTTTGTTGACAATTTTATTTCATAGATGTTGTTGTGTCTGTTTCCAACTAGAGCAACTTTCCCTGTAGATTTACTGATCACTTGGCAATATTCAGGCTGAAAATCTACATGATATCCTCTGTCACAGATTTGACTCACAGATAGCAAATCATGCTTGAGTCCTGGAACCAGAGCTACATTTGTGATGATGACATTTCCAAGATTAATATTGCCATATCCCAGTGTATGTCCTATGTTGCCATCTCCATAGGAAACTTCTGGGCCAGCCTTCTCCTCATACTCTGATAGCAGGGCTTTATTTCCAGTCATATGTCCTGAACATCCACTGTCCACGACTAGGGTACTGACCCTGGTGCCCTGCAATCACAAACAATCACTGATTATTAGTTTTAAGGATCCAGACTTGCTTGGATCCTTTGGCTTTCTTAATTCTGTTAGCTTTTGCAGCGGAATTCACATTAACAGAGTTTAAGCTAACTTTTTCAGAGTTTACATTTGCAGAGTTTACTTTAACCCATTTCAAATTTGGCTTGGGTTCATAGTAATTATAGTAAATAGCATGATAATCTCTGCAAGTGTAAATAGAATGCCATGTACTTCCACAGTGTTTACATAAAGTCTGTGGTCTAGTTCTCACATAATCATTTTTAACTGCAGTTTTAAAGGGCAAAGAATTAATGTTCTTATTCTTACTGCAGAAACTAGCAAGATGATTAGTACTACCACAATTAAAGCATGTTTTCCTGGGAGCTAATGAAGCAAGCATTGGCTTAATTCCTGAGGTTATGCCTACTTTTCCATTTCTGTTTTTCTTAGGCATTCTCTGTTTGTTGACAGGCTTTATCTCCTTAAGCTTATGCTTGAGTTGTTTATCTGTCATTAAGCCAATGTTAGCCTCTTTAACAAAAGTTTTAGCATATGACTCTTTAACAGCCTTTTTCTGTGCTTCAGTCTTAGGTCCACCTGTTCCCATGACATTACCCTCAGATGAACAATGTGGTCTAACTTTTACCTGATTTTCAAATCTAAGTTCATCTCCTACAGAGTAACCTAGACCTACTGTATCTGACTGAAACACTTCTTGAGTGTCTTTACCAGAGTGTGTCCACGTTTTAATGATGTGTTTACTATCCTCCAATTCTGATTCTAGTTGCTTATACTTACCTAGCAACTCCTGTTCAATAAACACTGCATCATCTCTCTCTTTTTGAATTTTATTCATGTTCTCTAGCTGTTCCTCAACAAGTTTATTTCTTTCTTTAAGTTGAGAGCACTCAGTCTTTATTCTCTCATTCTCTAAAGTCTGATCTCTATAACTGATATGCAATGCTTTAAGATAAATTCTCAATTCAGTTATATTATCAGTATTATAAGCATAGGTAGTTGGGGGTACCTTGAGATCATCATTTTCAGTCTGAGTAGTAGCCATGAGAGCATAGTTGACTTCCTCATCTGAATCTGAAGTGTCTGCCCAGTCTCTGCCTTTGGTGTAGAGTGCCTTTTCAGTTTTACCCTTCTTGCACTCAGGAGCATAGTGACCCATCTCCTTACATTTGTAGCATTGAATTTCAGACTTATCTTTCTTACCAGATTTGAAGTCCTTTCCCTCAGATTTCTTGAAATTCTTCTTATCAAACTTTGAGTAGTCCTTGGAGAATCTCTTTCCCTTCTTGAAGTTCTTGTATCCCATCTTCTTGAAGGTCTTTACCATCAATGCAGCCATTTGCATCATCTCTTCATCATCTTCAGAATCAGATGATCCATCTGTGTTTGAGTCAACATCAGTGTCTGATGACTCATTCTCTGAATGTATGACTAAAGCTTTTCCTTGTGCCTTTCTCCTTGATGCTTCCTTCTTTGATGGTTTCTCCTCAACCTTAAGAGCAACAGACTTTGACTTTCTACTAGATCTTTTGTTTCTCTGCTCCAATTCCAATTCATGGGTTTTGAGCAGTCCATAAATTTCATCAATCTCTGTTTCACCAAGTTCATAATTATCTCTTATAGTGGTTGTTTTCACATCCCACTTTTCAGGTAGAGAGAGAAGAAACTTGAGATTTGAATCTTCTAAATCATACTCTTTGTTCACCAATGACAAATCATTGAGCAGTTTACAGAATCTGTCAAATGTTTCTGTCATGGTTTCATCAGATTTTGCCTCAAAATGCTCATACTCCTGAGTGAGTATGTTCCTTCTGTTCTTCTTAATTGCAGGTGTTCCTTGACATCTAACCTCAAGTGCATCCCATATCTCCTTTGCAGTTGTGCAGTTTATCACTTTATTAGACATAACATTGTCTAACGCACTGTGAAGTAAATGCCTTACCTTCGCATCCTTTGCAATAGATGAAAGATCCTCAGCAGTTAGATCTTTCTTCTCTTTTGGAATGACTTTTGATTCCTCACCAGCAGCAGCAGCAGATAACTTTGTAGGTTTGTGAGGACCTTCATAAATTCTGTCCAGATATTCTGGATCTGTGGCCTCCAGAAACATGGTCATCTTCACCTTCCAAATTGCATACTCTAATGGCCTCAGTATAGGAACCCTAATTGTTTCATACCTACTAACAGTAGTAGGGGCTTTCTCAGATGGTGGAGGTATCTCTGCCATTGATTACTATTGTGTTTGGATCTTTAACTGTAATAAAGTAACAGATTTGGCTCTGATACCACTTGTTAGGTCGAATACACAATATATAATCAATTACTGTATGAATAAGTAACAAGAACACACGTTTTAACTCTTAAAACTGTTTGGAATTAATAATTCCTCTCTCGGTGATGTAAAGTATCACAGAGAGCTGCTTAGGTTACAAGAATGATATTCGTTCACGATGGATACCCTTCTAGGGTTAACCTAACTGTATTTATAAGATATACAGCTACGTACAATCGTAAATTGATTCTCCTAAAATTAAGCTATACAATTGACATCAATTACGATTGCTACACGTCTTCTAAGTCAACTCAATCTCTTTGACAGCTATCCAATCTTCAAAGATATCGCTTCCATATTAATATTAAATTAATCTTCAAACTCTGTTGACTTGTAGACGCTCCCAGTAGACAGACTTTAGCAAACTCTGTTCTCTCCACGCTAACAGTGTTTGCGCTTCCATGTTATTCAGCTATCAGTGTTTACGCTTTCCTCTGTCAGCGTTTGCGCTTCCAGCAATCAGCGTATACTCAAACTCTGTTACAACTGCTTTCAATAACAAGTTAAACTCTCTTTACCTGTAACACTTAAACACTGACATTAAAACACATCAATTATATCTAACATATAATCGTGTCTGATTTTTGCTTGATTAGATAAACAAGAATAAACGAATGAATCAAACTGTTTGTATTAATAAGATCATATACAAACTTTACCAAAGGTGTACAAATACCTTTAGCAGCTGCTGACAAAATAAAACTCTCTTTCTGTTTGTTTCGAACTCTCAAATACAAACCTTATACAGAGCTACGCACATTCATACTTCGAACTCTCGTTCTTTTTACAATGATATAGAGAGAGTATTTATAATGCTTCCTATCAACTAATCACAGAAAGATAATCTATACATGACAATGTTCTGCCGTCCAGTTGATAGTTTCCATCAATAGAAAATTCTTTCCTTCATAAAATCTTCTTGCTTGTTCCTCAAACAAAGATCCTGTTTTATAGCACTTGCCAGTTTCTGTAGCATCCATAATGACATCATCAGTAACACGACTGATATCAGGATTCCATCTTGCATCAGGATCTGACCATCCCATCAGTACTTGATCAGTATTTGACTTGACGTATCAGGATTCAATCTCAGTTCCTGACATGTTGTACTCGATGCACTGTTCATTCCTGACTAAACTTTACAGATAACTGTCTAACACATATTTCCTATACAAAGTGCTAAATCCTTTATAAATCAGGATATACAAGAAGTATAAGTAAAATTCTATTCTTAACATCACAACTCATGAATTATTCCTAACACCCTGTTTATTATGTCAGTAAGAGGTTGCTAGATGCTGAGACTCACTATACCAGTATGGAGAAGCTCGCCTATGCTTTGGTTTTGGCTTTGCGAAAGTTAAGGCCATACTTTCAGGCTCATAGCATTCAGGTTCGCACTGCATATCCCCTGAGGCAAGTAATGCACAAACCCAAGGCTTCGGGCAGACTTTTAAAGTGGACCATAGAGCTGAGCCAGTTTGATATCGAGTACAAGCCTCGAGGTGCAATAAAGGGGCAAGCTTTAGCGGATTTCATATTGGAATTTTCTTCCCAATCTGGGGAAGATGCCTGGGCTCTCATAGCGATCCCAGAAGTGGTTGACCCCAAAATTAAAAATGAAAATTCAGCCTCATGGTGGGAATTATATGTTGACGGGGCATCTAACAAGGAAGGAGCCGGAGCTGGGATTGAGCTCGTTTCACCCGAGGGTCGCAAGTTGAGCAGTGTCGTGCACTTCGCTTTCGAAGCCTCTAATAATGCAGCTGAGTACGAGGCTCTCATCATTGGCCTCTAGCTTGCAATAGAAATGAAGGTGGAGAATCTCAATGCATACAGCGACTCAATGTTGGTTACGGGTCATGTCGGATGTGGATGGCAGGCTAGGGGACCTCAGATCGAGCTACATTTAAAATGTGTCCAGAGGCTTATGAGGTCATTCAAGCAAGTAAAGGTAGAGTTTATCAGGAGGGCAAAAAATCAAGGTGCAGATGCCCTTGCAAAAATGGGCTCGCGACACGAGGCCACTTTACGTGGGATAATTCCCTTGGAAATTCAAAGTAAGCCCAGTGTTCCAGAGGAAAGTGTTATAGAAATAGTTAGCCAGGGGTCGACATGGATGACCCCCATATGGGAGTATGTCAAGAATGGGGCTCTGCCTCAAGAAAAGAAAGAAGCGAGGAAGATCAAGTATCAGGCGGCTCGCTATGTGATCTATGATGAAGTGCTATACCGAAGAGGATTTAACACCCCACTCTTAAGGTGTGTAGATGGTGAAGAGTGCAACTACATTTTGAGGGAGGTCCATGAAGGAATATGTGGCAATCACTCGGGGGTAGTTCCCTAGCTCAAAAAATTCTGCGACAAGGGTATTTCTGGCCCATATTAAAAAGAGATGCCTTTGAGTTCGCAAGGAGATGTGACAAATGTCAGAGAAATGCAAATTTCAGTAATGCTCCAGTTGCCTATCTCACCTCACTGATGAGCCCTTGGCCCTTTGCCATGTGGGGAATAGATCTTATTGGCGAACTCCCCAAAGCTAAGGGAGGAGTAAAATATGCAGTTGTGGCCGTGGACTATTTCACTAAGTGGGCCGAGGCCGAGCCCCTTGCTACTATCACGGTTAAAAAATTAAAGGACTTCGTGTACAGGGCGATTGTGTGTCGCTATGAGATCCCATATCAGCTCATTTCGGATAATGGGAAGCAATTTGATAGCAAGGAGATGAAAGAATTCTGTGAGAGTTTGGGAATTAAGAAAAGTTTCTCTGCTGTGAGCCACCCTCAGACAAATGGACAAACCGAGGCCGTCAACAAGATAATCAAGCATACTCTAAAAGCTAAATTGGAGGAGAGTAAGGGTAGTTGGCCCGAGGAATTGCCAAAGGTCTTGTGGTCATACAACACAACCACAAGGTCCACTACAGGCGAGACTCCATTTTCTTTGACCTATGGGTGCGAGGCCATGGTACCCGTTGAGGTAGGCTCGGGCTCGTTCAGGAGAGAACATTATGACCCCGAGGCAAACGAGGTCAACCACATGCTATACTTGGACATGATACAAGAGTCAAGGGAAGAGGCTCAGTTAAGGCTCGCAGCTTATCAGAGACGAGCTGCGAGGTACTATAATGGAAAGGTTCGTGTGCCACATCTTCGCGTGGGGGACTTGGTGCTTAGGAAAGTGATGCCTAACACTAAGGTCTCGTCTCATGGGGTCTTTGGAGCCAATTGGGAAGGGCCCTATAAAGTCTATGGTGTCATCAACTTAGGGACCTATTATCTAACTGATATGGATGATAAGGTCATGCCACGAGCTTGGAATGCAGAGCACTTAAGGAAATACTATCAGTAGAGGCCTCGTCCCTGGTAGTCTCTATCTACTACTACTTAGCATGAATAAATTCATACAAAGTACTCGGGGGTAGTGATCATATAGACACCTCCTCGTTATGATGTATTGAAAAGTTGGGCTTCGTCCCTAGTATTTATATATGAAGTTTGTTCTCCAAAAAGTTGTGCAATTTTATTCTTTGTCAGTATTTTAAAATTTTCAGGACTAGGCCAACACAACGTATGCGAGGCCGAACACCCCTCAGGTCAATGAGGTCGCGAGCGTGCACTTACTGCGACCTGAGGGAATGTCTTCAAAGTTTAGTTAAAAAGAAGTATATCTCCTTAAAGAAGTGCAAAGTTTAGAGTAAAAGAAGTCAAGGTGCGACCTCCATCTCCGGATCGTGTCTGCGACCTCGCAAGGAAGGCATCGCATGTCTTGATTCCAATGAGATGGGGTACACCTTGAAGTTAAGCAAATTGAAAAGGAAAAGCTACGAATTCAACAAGGGAAGCTTCGTAGCTGCGAGGTTAATCTACTTGATAATATTTCAAATACATAAAGAATGGAAGCATTAATTCAATGAAGTTAAAGCAAGCATGAGAATGAAGAAACGAAGACAAGTAATTATCAAAACGATATGATCACTATCAGAATTCAACAACTACTGGGTCGACATGCGAGCCCAACGAACTTTGTAAAGTTATCAAGATGGTTACCAAAAGATATTACAACTTGCGAGACATTCAAAGGGTGTCCGCATCCCCAGTTCAAAATATCAGAATAAAAAGATCATGCAGCAGTCTCATTAGGTTTTTCTTGATTAGCAGCGTTCGCTTTGGCAGCCTCGCTATCGAGCCTGGCCGCTTCCTTGGCATCTTCTTCCTCGATCTCCTTGCGGAGGTCGGCTACGAACTCAGCATTGCCAGGCCCGAGCCTAGACCAGTCAAAATCGGGAATCTTCCTTATGAAGCCCTTCATAAATTCAGTCTGGGCAGCCTCCTCAACCGCCTTGTGATCGGCTTTAGCAGCAGCGAGCTCCACCTTCAGCTTATCCATCTCCTCTTCGTGCTTTTTCCTCAGCTCCTCTTCAAGCTGCTCCGCCTCTTTCAAGGATTTGTGAAGGGCTGTCTTTTCATTGTTAACCTTCTTTAGCTCTGAGCGGAGGCTAGCTGTCTCAGTTTCCAAGGCTCGTTTGTGGGTGTCCATCAACGACCTCTTTTCTTCTTCAGCCTTGAGCTTAAGGGACTTCATCTCCTTTTCCAGCTTGTCATTAGCAGAGACGACGCATTTCAGCTCTCTTAGATGTGAGGCTTGGCGAATAAACGCTTCGGCCAGACATTTGGAGACTGATTCAGAGTTTTCAATCAGCTCTGCACCCACCCACTTAGTTCATTCTTTTTCAGTGGCATGAGTGTACCCATGCTTCGCATAAAGATGATGAACAGGTGTGGTTGCTGCAGGCTTCGTTACCTGAGGCAGTGGACCATCCTTCTTTTGTTTCTTGGAGATGTGCTGTTCGGGATTGCCCTGCGATGGCTGATGTGGGATCACAGTATTGGTTTATGGTGGTGGAGGAGGCAGGAGTTCATTATTTTTTGGAGGAGGAGTGGCAACTGGGTTCGCAGTAGAGATGTCTTTGCTCTTAAAAAATGGAGGTCTGCGGCCTTTGCTTGACATGCCTACAAAATGGGGGTAGAAAGCATTTAGAGATAATAATTATGAAAGGTGAAAATGCGAAGGCAATAAAGACAGTTAATATAAAGACGTTATTGAACTACAACAGTAAAGATATTCTCATTTTCAGCGACCACTACTCTAGAGGACGAGGCTTCCTCTTGCAATTTTCTTTTTAGCGAAGCCTTCTTCGCACTCGAAGGCCCCGTCTCCAAAGGAATTCCAATACCTTCCTTGAGAAAGCCACACTCGATTAGGTTTTCTAAGGAGAGGAGAGTTCAGATGTTACGGTCTTCGCGTGGATTCTTCAATACATCATCAGCACGTGTCTTTTCTTCACCTTTCAAGACTGTGCGAACTTGACCAACTGCGAGCTTATGATGGTTAGGTCAATTTCTGGATTATGTAAAGTGAAAAGACAAAATGGGAGGAAATTTCTTACCAGGAAGATAATTAAAGGAAGTTTTGACTCTGGGCACCTCGTGAATGTATAGATAAGGTCCCTTCCATGAGCCTGCATTACTCGGGGCGTTATGGTATAGATCCTTCTTATTAAACTCAGGCCAGACAGAAAAATACACATAGCCGAAGTCTGAGGCCCCACATCGCTTCAGTTGCAAAAAATAACCCGTTATCCTCGCGTCCAATTTGGGGTATCCAAGCTTGTGGTAGAGAATATATAAAGAAATCATGGCCCTATAGCCGTTGGGGTTGATTTGAATTGGATCTAGGTGATATGTCTCGCAAACATCCCTAATGAAAGGGTGAAGGGGGAAGAGACGCCTATTTTCATCATGGTAGATGTCAAGACCATTCGAGGCACCCTGCCACCGTTTTCTTCGTTTGGGGAGAATGATTTTGCCTTCAGGTCTGAATATGTCAACGACCTTCGTCAAGGATTCCAGATCTAAGGTCGTTGATAGATCCTTGCAGGCTAAAGTACGGGGTTGGCCTGGCTTCACTTTGGAACCTGGTTCGATGTCCTCGGGATGAGGCCCTCCAACATATATCACTCCCTCTAGCTCAGGTTGAGGGGTTGGTATGTAGGGCTGAGGCGAGGCTTCAGGTACATAGTTGTAATCTTCGAAGTTGACGACCCTGGTCACTTCATCGAGGCCGCCGTCATCAGATGAAGCTTCCTCATAGTCAGAATCATCAGAGTTGGCTTCGTTATCATCTCCACCCTCGAGCTCATAGTAGGCATGGCCAAGGGAGTCTATTGAAGAGGTGCTGGTAAGTACTATGGGGCTTATGTTAAGGGGATTTTTGTTAAGGGGAGAAAGAAGTTTGGGGACGTTAGCAAAGAATGCTTGCCCTTTCTTCAGTAGTTTGTCAACTTCACCTTGAACAGAAGAGGGGGGAACAGTTGTGGATGGTGGATTTAACGACCCCGAGGGAATATCGACGGATCGGCTCTGCGAGGTGGAGGGTCGCCTGGTTCTCCATGTAGTCAGAGGGGTCTCTCTGGTGAAATCCTCTTGCGACCATTGAGGGTCCATATATAATTTGAACGAGTTGTCACTCGTGCTGGCAGCTTTAGCGATGTTTGCAGCTGCTTGCTCGCTGATAGATATGTGTGGAAGAGGCGAGGGGGTCCTCGAGCTATCGTTGTTAGACATCTGAAAAGATTGTGGAGTATTAATGTGTGCACTTACAGAATATCAAAGGAGATAAAGGAAGAAAAGCTTTAATGAATAGGAGGCTCTAAGTGTTCTCACTTCGCACACGAGGTATATGGGGGTCGCGCAAATACTCTAAATTTGGGGTCGTATATGTACTCACTAAAGGGATCGCGTTCTCTAGTCTAGCAAGGCAAGGTTCGCATCGTGAAATTAAGTGTGTGGGGTCGCAATTAATCAGGCGAGCATCGCATATAATTATCAGAAAATATTTACGAAATTATAAGCTACACATGCATTCAAATGAAGAACAAGAGAGAGAAACTTAATTTTTGATGAAGAAAAATTGAAGATCTTGAGGAAACTTGGGGTCGTTCTTGATTGAAAGCGAGCAGGGTCTTTGTTTGATCCGGGAGCAAATTGGCAGCACTCCGGTATAATGTTAATAAGGAAAGTGACAAATGATTTAAAATTTGGAGATTATATAGTGGTTAGGAGAGAGAAGGATACGTGACACGTGTCATCATCTCAATGGCCATGAACAGATCCCAAGACGTGACAGCTGTTAGAAACTATTCGTGTCTATTGGGCCTGCGAAGAGAGCCCAAAGGGGTAATTGATAATGGGCCTTGGCCTCGAATTAAAGTTTTTGGGAAGATATTTTTTGAGTCCACATCGCATTTTTAATTGTAATATGGACTCGGGGGTAGTTGTTACTCCCAAATTTGGCATAAGTCCTAAGCAGGTCTAATGGGCTGAAATAATAGTATATCACACATAATGGGCCTAGGAATGAAGAATGGGTTCACTAAAGTTCACCATCACAGGGAGATTCATCGCATTATTCTGTAAAGTGACATCGCCAGTGATAAGTGGATTTATATCCACTTGGATCGCTTCAATTCGGCTCAAATTGATCGCTTGTATCTCAAGTATTGGTGTGTTTTAATGTGTTTTTGTGAGAATTGTGCAGGATGTATCTCTGATGCAAGTATAGACTTTTCAATGATTATATGGTGTTTTTAAAGTCAAGGGAACAAGTGTCAGAAATTGCAGTTAAAATCGGCGAAGAAATCAGTAAAAGCAAGAAGAATTTCTGCTAAGCAGAGAGACAGGCGCGGGCGCGCTCAGCTTATACTGAGGAAGCGCGCGGGCGCGCTTGGCATGGTTGCAGGAATAGAGCAGGCACGGGCGCGCTTGAAAAACAAAGGAATAGCGCGCGGCCGCGCTTGAACCGACAGAAACATTCTGGAATTCTATTTTTAATGGGAAAGTTGCTTCAAATCTTCTCCTAATAATTATGGCAATTGTTTGGACGGCTGGAACATTCCAGAATCTGATTTTTACATGGGAATTGCAATTTTATTTTCATTCAAGAACGGAAATTGCCACAATTCTATTCCAACTCAAAGACGGCAATTACTTGGAGGAGAGGCAACTTGGGGCTATAAATACACATCTTGGGACAACAAAAACATCAACCAACCACCAGAGATCATATTCACAACACAACACATCAGATAAGCAAGGGAGACAAGTTGGAGAATGATTCACCAACGCTCGTGACAAGCAACGGAGATCTAGATCTACTTCATCTTCTGTTTTCTTCTATTAGGATACATTATTATTCAACCTTTGTTTTTATCATGGTTTCACTTGATCCCATGATGACGAACTGTTCGATTATGAACTAATCGTTGTCATGGGATTCTAACGGATTTATCTATGTAACTTAGTAGTTTGATTGCTTTAAAGATTTACGTGTGGTGAATTCTTGAATCCTTGTATGTTTGTGTTTCATGTGTTTAGATGCGTCGCGAACATCTAATTTGTTAATCTCTTGTGAAACGAGAGTGGATCTTGAGATTTAGAACTTGCCATGTTAGCATAGGATAGGTTGATGTTCTAACATCATGATTTGTGGTGTAAATAGAGATATTATGCTTCCCTATTAGAGCGGGCAATCGGATCGTGTCGTGTACTTTCGTGTCGTGTACTTTCGTGTTTCGTGTACTTGAAGGTGAAACCCGTATCCACCCGAAACAGGATTCGTGTACTTGAATATGAAACCCGTATCCACCCGAAATGAATTCGTGTACTTTCGTGTCGTGTTTCGTGTATATATTATATAAAAATAAAAATAAAATTTAGTTAAAATTTATTAGTAAATATTATATTCATATGAAATATACATTAAATATTTTACATTTCCATATATAAATATAAATACAACTCTATAAAAACTTGTAAATATGTATATTTTTGTGTAAAATATATATCCTTATAAAAAAATATTAATATATACATAAAATCTATAAGTAGTAAATTATTAACATCTTTATTTCGTGTACTTTCGTGTACCCAAAATGAAAACCCATATCCGACACTAAATCTATCGTATAATTTCGTGTTCGTGTACTTTCGTGTTTCGTGTACTAAAAATCAAAACCCATATCCGTATTTTTTCGTGTCGTTTCGTGTCGTGTACCAAATTGCCAGGTCTATTCCCTATGTGGTCTATGTGAATAACTTGTGATTAAACCTTTATGTTTTCAAATTCTATAGAGATATAGGGTCTAAACATAATAGGTGTCTACTCATCTTCTATCTCTTTTGTGGATGTATGCGTAGTTTGGTATTAGTATACCGAGAGGTAACTTTTACTTGTTTCGTGTTATTCGATCAGATATCAAAACCATCACATGTATTGATTAAAGGCATCGACTCTAAGTGAAGTAGGTAATGAAGTTAGGATTCCATGTTTATTCTCATATAAGTAATTCGATTTCAATTCTCATTAGTTAATTTAATTCTTAGTTTAATATTTTGCACCTTAGTATAGTTTAGATAATCAAAACCCCAATTTGATATTTGTCTTAACAGTGAATTAAAACCTTACATTATTGCATAGGTACATCTACTAATTGAAACTTAACCAGATCTCTGCGGAACGAACTTAATTTATATTACTTGTGACCACGTGCACTTGCGTGATTTTGTGTTAACAGCCAGCGAGCCCTAAGGGACGGGGTCGCAATTCACGAGGTCCAGCGAGGCCTAGAGGTCCAGCGTGGCCTAGAGCATATTTACTACAAAGGCTTACGGTCAGGCCCAGCGAGGTCGCGTAAGTACGGTTATCTCTACACGGTTTGGATCGCCTCGCATGATTAACCCAGCGAGGTCGCATGCGAGGCCATCTAGTCAGTTTCGCCAGTAATGATAAATATAGTATCATGTTAGCCATGGGTACCCTTTAAATGAGCCATGGGTCATGAGCAAGACAAGTGGGTAAAATATATCAGCCCAAGGAGACGTCTAGTGGATTTGGGCCAAGCCGAGCCCATAGAAACCCTAGCCCGTCTAGATACTTCTTCTCTAAGAGAACTACGTATGGCTTGATCCCTATAAATAGGGTACGTTGGCATCTTGTAAAGGATGAGAAACAGTTCACCACTGAATATCAATAGACAAGATCAGCCACAAACAATTACAAATCTCCTCCGTATTCTTCGTGTTCTTAGCAGAATATTCGTATTTTGCTCCGTAAATCCAACAACCTCCGAAATATTGTTATACAATATTCTCCCTATAACAATGCCTAATATAACATAACACTTTGTAATAAATTAGTCTCATCACTACTTCTTTCTCAACCCAACATTGCAATTTGAGAAGACTATGTTTACCCTTTATCAACTCCGGCAACTAAATGTAAACTCGGCGTACACTTTCGCAAATAATTAATTTGTCACTTTCATTTTCAAAACATAAATACTTCTTCCGTTCTTTCGTCCCAATTTATGTGAATTATCTTTTTTGGATATCTTAAAAAGTTTGAATTTATCCCTTTTATTACTAATTTAAGATTATTATAGGTATAAATTTATTATTACTCTAATTTGAGTGATTAAAGATGAATGATAATAAAATTATTTTTTTTCCCAATAAAATGGCACGGAGAAAGTATAAAGAATAACTATTTTGTCAATTACTATAGGGTCGATAATTTTGTTACTAATACTCCATTGATCTAAAACGGAATGGATTTACTTCTTTTTATATGTATTTTAGTACTAAGTATTTATAAATTCTTTTTTTACATATTTATAAAAATTATTGTTTACAAATATATATTAAAATATGTGAACAAACAAGTTGCTCATTTATTTAGGACAGATGAAATATATTATAACAATGTATAAATAGTAAGAGTTCGGATCCTCTGTCCCCTTCTCCGTGCCCTCTTCTGTGTTTCTTACTCTTTTTGTATTAAAAGAATGTTCCTGGCGGGCCCTTTTTAATAAAAATAATATTTTTATTTTATTTTTATTTTCCTTAAAATAGACCCCGTCAGAAACACTTTTTAATACGAAAAAAAGCATGGGACATGAAGAAGGGGACAACGATCCGGGCTCAAATAGTAAAGTAACAAAAGCTTACTACTAGTAGACATTACATATTCACAGTTAATGAAAATCGTATTAATTTTTGTTGAATCGGATCCTCTGTCCGTTTTTTCCTACCGGAACCATTTTAAATAAAATAAAATTTTTCATTTTTCATTTTTCTTAAAATGGATCCTGACATGGGCACTGTTTTAATACTAAGGGGACACACAAGGAGGCATGAAAAGGGATAGAAGATCCGGGCTCTTAATTTTTAGCAAGCCATGTACATGTGTTAAATAAGTAACTTAACTATTTAGATCTTCTCGAAATTTAATTTATACATACATCACTCTGAAAGTTAATTCCACTTTACAAAGTCCATTGTAAAGCTCTAATTCGCTCTGGATGCTTCGACTGGGTACAAAGTCAGTTAATTTAGAAATTACATACATTAGCTTAAAATTTTCTAAAATGTGATGCACAAGTTGTGGGTTACAATAAGTGAATTAAAGGGTTCAAAAGTTTGAGAATGATGCTGCGAGTTGGTGTCCACCAATATATGGGCCGATGCCAATATTGTCCATGAGTTGGGCTTATAGATGAATGATTGATCTTACTGAGAACAATTGTTGTACAACAAACATAACTAAGGGTACATCGTACGTATACTGTAATTCTCAATTTTCCATGTAAAATCTTTTTTGAGAAATTAGCATTTCATTTAAGCTATTAAATAAAATAAATAAATATACAATATCAGATATTCAAATTTGACATGAAATATAGACTTTCAGGTCTTACATAAGGGAAAATATTGTGATCATATTTAGCAAACACAAATAAAGAAGAAAATATTGTGATTACACTCCCAAGTGTTCAGCTACCAAAAATATCGATATGCCAAAATCAAGCATCTACTAACGGGTCCGGATCCTCTGTCCCCTTCCTCCGTGTCCCCCTTCTATTAAAAACAAGAGCATTTTTTTTGTATTAAAAACAACAGGGGACACAAAGAAAACACGGAAGAAGGGGACAGAGGATCCCGGCTCCCTACTAACAAGGAGGAGGTAAAGCAAGATTTAGTCGTAAAAAAGCTTATCCATTAATCAAAGTTTTGCAGATGATTAATCATTTTTCAAGGTGCACAAAATGATAAAACAGAATTTCGGAAACATTGATTAGTACTCAAATGTGAACTCAAATGGAACACGATGGTATATTAGCACAACTTTTTCTAAAGTGTAAAGTTAGATATGCCTGAATAAACAAGTAATAATTATGCTTTTCTTAGTGTAATTACGATTATTAGATACCCTGAAATGGCATATCTTTGATTATTTGTGGTTAATTTGTACTCTATAATTTAGCTTTTGGTTAAAGTGTTTATTCCTTGTGTCGTGTACCGTGTACGGAAACTTTAAGAGTATGTTTTAAAAAACAAGGTTATGGATTATTTGTAGGCCAGTTGTTATGAATATTTCGCGTTGTTGTGAATTTTTTACAGACAGTGGTGCGAGCATAAAACGTGCTATGCGTTTATATGTAGATGCAGAAAATGTTCCACAATCTTTGGTTAGATCCTGAACGCATGAAATTAGTTGTGCGACTAATGACATAAAGCAGAATATATGAATATTTGTAGTTTCACATGTATTATTTAAGTCGGAGAAACAATTGTTTCGGTTTTCACGGTGAGGATGATTTTGCGAATATGTTACGATTTACTATTAGGATTGTAAATCGAGTCTTATTAAATTCAAATTCGAATTTTTTTTAAACGAATCGAGTCAAATTCGATTAATTTATTAATCATTTTTGTTGTTTGAATTTGAGTTCGTTTGTTAACGAATTGAAGTTCAAGTTGTTCACAAACATTTCGAGTTGAATCGCCGAACCAAGTCGAGTTCGAGTTTGTCAATGAAATTTTATCTTATTTTCATTTAATTTCTTTTTATTATTTAGTACATTTTCATGTTTAATTTTGTGGATGATGAGAAATTAGATGATTAATAGCTGATCTATGATCTAGATATTTTATATATTTGTGTTAATGTATAGTATTATTTATGTAAATTAAATAATATTTTTAAATGTATATAGCTTATCGAGTAGAATTTAACGAGTCGAGTCGAGTCGAGTTCGAGTCAATCTCAAATCAAGTTCAAGTCGAACACTCATAAAATTCGGATCAACTCGATAAGTTTATCGAATAAATTTTTTTGTTCGAACTCGAGCTCGATTTCTTATCAAGTTCAGTCGAATCAAGCTTAACAAGTTGAATCGAGTCGAGTTTAACGAGTAACTCAATTAGTTTACAGCCTTACTTAATATTGTATGATCAAGATGCACTTAATGTGTATGATTCGATTTAATTCACATATGATTTCAAATTAAAGGATGCTTAAGTAGATTAGTGCTCCTGATCAGAAAGTGGGGATTATTGTAACTTGTCATACCTGTGATATGAGGTGTACCAACATACCGTTTTAATTCAAAGACTAAATTGTAAAACGCATATATTTGAGTCGGACAAAGTCACTTTAATACTTATACTTTCAATAATTGTATATTTTATTTTTGAACATATTCGGACGTTGCACATTCCATTCCTTTCGTGTATTTTTACCAAAAATCCAGGAATAATTTGGTAAATTCAGAATAATTAATTACATTTTGATCACTAAAGTATGAAATGTTGCATACATGAACCCTTAAACAAAAATTTTCGAATTTTTTAATTGTTTTCGAATTTTTTAATTTTTTCCGATTTTTTCCTAAAATTTTATAAATTTTTCCTAAAAATTCATAAACATGTTCAGGAATGCAATGTGAAATTATTGAAAGTAGAAGTATTAAAATGACTTTGGTCCGAACTAAAATTATGAGTTTTGCAATTTAGTGTAATTCAAAGTACCATAAATTGGAGGCATAGAAACATTCTTTACCCCTCCTGCAAACTGGGAATTTACAACAGTAACTTCCAATTTGATTAAGTTCGGTTAAAACTAATGATTCGGGTCTAAGAAGATATGCCACGTATGTGCAGTCGGCAGTCCTAATACGTCCCTTCACAAAATCTCCCGCATGATAACTACAAGTTGTGTGCAGGCCAAAGAAATATGCCAATTCCCAACTCAAAGTCACCCAAGAATCTCGAATACCATTACTAGACAGGTGCAATCTTTCAGAAGAATCAGAATAATACAAACCAAGACATTCTACCTTCCATAAACACATATACACACAGACTCCAGCGGATGTTCCCGCTTATGGATGATACGATATTACATAAAAGAAATTTTTATTCGAATTCCAATTCGAATAAACCAAGAACAAATAAATTAGCTCCCATCCCATCCCATCCCATCCCATCCCGCCACTGTAAATACATTATAACATAGTACGGACTGCGTACATAAGCCAACATGTCAACTCTTAGGTCAGCAATAACTATTTGTTAAAGCCAGAAGCTGCAGGCCAGCATTGCAGATTCTCTATTTCAAAAACTGGATAATCCACTAGCTACAACACAAACATATTAAGCACATAGTTTTGGTATATTCTGTATTTCTGTTCCTGTCTGTACTAGGCAAGCATTTGATTAATTAAATTTCTGCAGAGTTCATAATACATAAAATTTATCATACATAAACATAAATTATCTCTGAAACCAACGAGGCTAATGACAAAAGTAGAATAATCTCCCAGGATTATCGAAAAAACAATGTAATCTTGATTGACTACACTTTTGTTTTATCCCCCTCCGATTGTTCCCCATTTCCTGTGCGCCGTTGTTTCTTATGACAACTTCACAATACTTAATTTCCAGGCAGTTGCATAAATTTTTTTTATGATAAAAGATACAGTGATAGTGATTCTAATTCATAATAAGTTTGATCATTAGAATTACCGTGCATCATAAAAATCTTCCACTGCTACCTGTCATTTTCTTTGCTTCCTTAACCAAAGCATTGGTGTTAACAAACAGGCACTAGATAAATAACTGTAGTTAATTCCAAATCATCAGTACATTTTATTAACTTTAACATTTTGGTTTATTGTTCTTCTGGAGTACTTAGACTAGGATGCTACTGTCATGAGTTGACGACTACAATTAGTTACAACAAAATTAAATGGCAACTACCCTCTACCCACCAGATCTGCTGCAATCTTCAGATTTCCACATGTTCAAATGTTCAAGTAGGGGTGTAAATGAGTCAAACGGTTCATGAGCTACTCGAGCTCGGCTCGTAAAATATTCGAATTCGGTTCGATAACAATCGAGCTCGATCTCAGCTATTCAAATACTTAATCGAGCCGAGCTCGAGCTTCAAATTACACGGCTCGTAAGATTCGCGAGCCTAATCGAGTCTTTCAGCCTGTTTGGCAAACCGAACTTAAAGCAAAAGCACGTTTTAAGTTGTTTTGTGCGTGTTTGGCAACCATGGCTTTAAGGCGGCTTTAAGTTAAAAAACTGCTTTAAGTCAGAAGTTCCATTTAGGTACTTTTGACTTATGACTTATGACTTATGGAGTTTGTTTTTTTTTTTCTTTTTTCACAATTCTTGTAAAGTTTAAATATTATGATTTTTAAATTTTTTAAAGTCAAATTTCACTTTAAATCAAAATTATTAAACCCCCATTTAACTTTAAGTAAAATTACCCAAACACTTTCATTCAACTTAAAGTAAACAACTTCACTTTTTCCTTTAAGTTAAAAACACCCTCATTAAGTTAAAAGTAACTTATTTTAAGCAATCCCAAACACCCTCTTTATTAATACTCATATATTGTACTGCGTTGTTGATTTTTTAATATCGAAATGGAAGGCAAGCCAAGCCAATAACAAACTTCGTCGCTGGCCTATTTTGCATGACAAAATCAATTCTCTTAAACACCTCATTCATAGACATTAGCACAAAATTGCGTAGTTTAGAATTTCTAATTAGTCGCGACGTGATTTATTATTGTGTAAACTCCTAGTTTACTACGACAAATAATTGATTTCGACTTCTATGATGCACTACGAAAGACCTGAAAATTATTTAAATGCATAGTTGGTAGTTATTGGCGGGAACAGGTGCACCAAGATGTCACCAAAGATCTTGAAAATGACATAGAATGATAGAATTTGTAGTTTTCAAATAAACAACTGTCTCAAAATAAAAAGGACAAAAATCCCACAAGCAGATAAAGGAGAAGGTAGCCATTTCAATTAATCTTTTACTTAGAGCCCGTTTGGCCCCCCTTAAATTTTTTTTTATCTACTTAAACTTAAAGTGATTTCGTGCTGTTTGTCTAACCTTAAATTTTTCCACTTAAAGTTAGTTTTAGTTCAAAAAAAAAAAAGTACCTTGGAGGTACTTTTTTTCCACTTATTTTTTTTCTCATATCAATTTTTATGTATTTGAGTCACCTTTTAACTTGTATTGTATTCTTTGCATATATTTGTATTTTATACTTTCAAAAAAATATAAATTTCTTTTTTTTTTAATTAATTTTTTAAAAATAAATTTACTTTAAGTGGAATTAGCCAAACAGATACACCTAACTTTAAGTGAAAAATATCACTTTTCACTTAAAGTGAGTAAGTAGCACTTTAAGTGATAAGTAACAATTTTTAAGTTAAGCCAAACACCCTCTTAAAGTCATGTCACACAATTTCTCTTTCAAGTTTGTACACATAAAGCAGTCTTTCCCTTCACCCTTTTTTGACTAGTACTTTATACACTAACATATTTGCTTCATACTTCATTAGTTCATTTTCATTTTCGTGTTTACATGTTATAATCTCATGATCCAAACGTCCCTTGATCTATACGAACACGCACATTAGTATCAAGGGTAAACTAAAAAAACACAGTAAAAAAATAAGATAAAACAGATATGATGGAAATATATCTTAGAACAATTGTGCAAATAAAATATTAGGTGAAGATTACATTACTATTAGTCATTGTTCTAAAAATCCTCGATTTAGCCGATTAATCCCCGATTAATCTTCTGTAAGGTAACAAACCGATTCGATTTTTGAAATCCGATTAATCCTATGAATTTATTTAAAATGATATGTTTAATTGTAAATTAGACTAATATATTAAATATTATTATAATATCCGATTTATACTCTGATTAATCCTTCCGATTAATCCCCGATTACCCGATTAATCTTAAATCGGTACCTCAACCGATTTATGCCGATTACCGATTTTTACAACCATGCTATTAGACTATTAGTATATAACTCAACACTCCACTTGTCAACTATATACAAGATGCAATTGAATATTACTAATAATAAATAATAATATATATATAATTCTGCTTACAAATCATCTCCATCTGGATAATGAAAGGCAACAGCAAACAACCTTTCTGTAGCCACCTCCTTTAACTTTCCCTCCACCATTTGAAATTCTTCAAATCCAAAATATAAACTAGTGGGGATGGCCCCATTTACCTTCTACTTCTCGACTACTACTATGTACTCTGCTATAGTGCTATATCTGATATCCCCAACTATTCAACTACTTCTACAGTTCTACTAACTTAACTACTGTATAATAGTTATATGTACACATGTCCAACCTTGAAGCTAGCGAGTACTAATATATGCCAGTCACTATTATCCTTCACAATCTGTCTTGTCCTTCTTTCAAGTGAAAGATTTGATCAGTCCCAAGTTGAATAGATTCCTCTTCAATAAGCTCCCTAATGATACCAGCACTGCCCCAGCAACACCTGCTGTGGCTTCATCATCCCTTCTTTCCTTTTCATTATACATCGATGGAAGTTCCTTTACTTTTAACTTGTCGATACCAATCTTTTGTCTAACTGCTTCAATGGTCTTTTGATCAACAGGGTTCCCAATAGCATCTGTAACAAAGTATACATTATGAGCTGTCTCGAATGCAGTGGCTATCTCAGCCCTTGTTACATTGATACCATTCTCTCGAAACGTCCGCATTACATCTGCCAATAGTCCTGGCCTATCATCTGCCGAGAGCTCTAGTTGAATACCCTGAATGAAACAATTTAGCCTATTAGTTAAGACCCCTTAGAACTTTATAACAGGAACAAACATCACTTTAAAGATACTAACAAGTTCCTAACAAAGGACAGATTTATGCTCTATAAGATATAACTCACAGAACATTACCTCAGATGCTCTTCTTTCAATTGCAGCCCTCAAGCAGAGAATCACACGTTGCTTTTCTGCATCTGAACTAATTGGGGTTCCATCTATATGTCTAATGAAAAACTCCTGCAATCACAATTAGACATAATCTATTAATTACTTGTTGCATTTCATCGATCGATCATTACTTCTTGTTATTGAGTATATAACAAAAAGAATTTTCTACAGGGACATGCAAAAAAGATGGGAAGAATTTGCAAGAAGAGATGCATAAGCTAAAGAACATATACCATATTTGCTCGGTCTCCCCCTGTTTTTACAGTTGCGTGGAAGACAATGTAGTCCATGTCAGTCAGAGTGCACAAAACATCAAACATAAGCTTGGCCCTATCCTTGCAATGAATATTTACACCAGAATAACCACGCTCGAAGCAATTTTGAACAGAGACAATCGGGGAATCACCATTAGTCCAAATTATTGGCTTTCTTTCATAATCACGGTCTGCAAACATCATTTGGTGGAGCCTTCTCTCTGTATGAGTGACAGCTAAAGAGACTACAGTTTTAGCACTTCTGATATCCGTATCCCCTTCAAGTACGTTCCTCAACCGTGTCACAATCGTATCAATCTTCTGCTCATCCTCAATCGGGTACCCTGAATCACAATCTTTAACATAAATGAGGGATGCAATGCGTCCATTGTGTGTCCACACCTTAGATTCCACCACATTAACTTGCAAATCAGCTAATACCGCGAAAACCTCAGAAAGTAAGCCAACCCTATCATTTCCAGTTAATTCCAATGCTGTCAAACCATTAACACACTTCGAAGATGTCGGCATATAATAAAGTGTTCCAAGAGACTGCAACAAACACAGACAGATAGCAACACAAGGCAACATAAATACAATTTCAATCAACATAAATATTCAAACTAATTGAAATTTAGAGTTAATTTACTAACCTTTTCAATGTAACTAATGACACCTTCATCAGTTATCTTGTTCCCATCCAAATCAGTCACATGAAAAACTGTAGATTCATAATAACAAACATAAGGACCATATTTTCAGCTTTGAAATCATAAATATTAATGCTATGCACCTAAAAACAAGAGCATCTCAGTGGTGCTTTTAAACTTTACCATCCATAAACCATCTTCCATCGGATGAAACGTAAGCTTTTTTAATCGACAAGTTGAGATCTATGAGAACTTGAACAGCCTCCAAAAGAATCCCATGTTTCCTAGCACTATCAATCTGGAAGAAAACAATTTTATTAGTCCCAAAATTCAAACAAAGGAAATAAGGTGTCTACTTAAGGCCTCCTTTGGCTTAGTTATTTCGACAACGAATTTTGACTTATAAGTTGGACAAAAGTCCAGTAAAACAAGCTCTAGATCAGTTTTCCAAGAAGAGGGTTCTTACCATAACCCGGGTTGCGTTGGAACAACCAGCATTATCAACAATGACCCTGTAACAAATTCACATACAAGTCAGCCTTTCTGGCATCTTCAAATCATTTCAACTTGCCTTATATTTTAGTACAAATCAAACAAACATAGGTGAAAATAGTATGTAAAACTATGAGAAAAAGTGAAAAACAACCAAAACAGTTGATAAAAATTGAATTAATTGAAATCAGTGTTACAGTTTAGTACTAATCACTCAAAGTAGTAACAAAAATGGAAACAAACATGATGAACAAAGAAACCTATTGCAGAATATGTGAACTTAAAAACACAAACAGAGCAAATAAAATAAAATTAAAATTCTTTTTTGTAAATTTGCACACAAAGTTCAAGAAACTTTACCATGGTTACAAAACCATGAAAATCAAGATTTTTTTTTTTAATTTTTTTTTTGAAAGATGACACAAATAATATAAGGAAACAAGAGAAAAACAAACCTGGGTGTGGTCATGCGGATCACAAGCTTTTCATATTCATCTAAATAAGCAGGCCACTCCATCTTGTCCATTGTATGTATGTATGTATGTATGTATAGTTGCAAATTTATTCACTGGGTTTTTTTTCAAGTTTTTTCTCTCTCTAGAGTTTCAGACACACACTCTCTCTCTCTCTTTGTTTCTACGGGGAGCAAGGGTTGTTTGTTGTACCCTCTTCTCTTCTTGTCTCAAAGTTTCTATATGTATGTATTTTATATGCAGACACGTTATGCTTGTTCCTTCTTACTTTCTATTTTTCACGATATCCATATCAATATTTTTGTGTCTTCTTTTATTAATGTGGAAGATACAGTTTCATTAGGTAATTTATTTATTTTCATCGTATGGTTGTAAAAATCGGTAATCGACATAAATCGGTTGAGGTACCGATTTAAGATTAATCGGGTAATCGGGAATTAATCGGAGTATTAATCGGATATTATAATAATATTTAATATATTAGTCTAATTTATAGTTAAAACATATCATTTTAAATAAATTCATAGGATTAATCGGATTTCAAAAATCGAATCGGTTGGTTAGCTTATAGAGGATTAATCGGGGATTAATCGACTAAATCGGGGATTTTTAGAACCATGCCATCGTGTAGTAAAATTACAAAAGAATTGGTAATATTTCCAAAATTATACAATACAGAAAGTGTAAATAAATCATTTTCAAGTTTCCAGTCTTTTTCGAATATTAGCTTGTTGCCAAAATTATGAGAAAGTTTTTACAAATGAGTACTGTAATGTTTACGTAATTTCTAAAAAAATGTTAGATATTCCAAGAAAATTATTTTTTCCCAAATACTTATGTGTTAGACTGTTATGTTAGGTCATGATTGGTAACTTTTTTAACTATAAAATAGGATCCCGCCTCACAAATTAAAACATCATTCAATAAAAATTTTGGGAACAAATTTGGATTTTTAACACTAATCAACTTCTAATTAATCGCTATATAGGTTATATCAATGTCAAAAAATCGTTTAACATATTTTCATTTTGTTAGCTCTGATTTTATTGTTCTAGAATAAATTTGATTTCGATTCATGTCAAAATTTATTAAAAACAGATACTCCCTCCGTCCTATGGAATTCTTATCATTTGATATTTGCACGGAGACCAAGATAATGGGTGTAATATTGTTAGAATATATATGAAGTAGTGGGTGTAATAGTGATTTTATTGTTAAAATAAGTGAAGTAGTGGGTGTAATAGTGTAAAGTGTTGAAAAAGTGGAATGAAGTAGTGGATGTAATAATGCATTTTATTGTTAAAAATTACAATTTTTAGTAATGTAAAGAAATGGAATAGACGACCCAAAATAGAAAATGTAAAAAAATAAAAAAGACGAAGGGAGTACTAATTTAGAGTGCTCATAAATTTTATAAAAAAACAAATTACTACATCCTATATCTACTTTTTTTCTGGTGACAATTGACAAATGATGCGAGTGTATGACAAATGGTAGTATAACAATAGACATTAGATACGATTATATGAATGCAATATTTGAATTTCAATCTTCTTATTAGAGCATCTCCAACCCTATACATCTATTAGCTAAAATTGATTAGGTGGCATAATTTTTAGATAATAGGTAAAAAATTTCTTCTCCAACCAAGCAACCTATTAGGTAAATTTTTAGATAATCATCTTGACATCCTCTATATTTGGAAGACATCTATAATATATAGATAATATCTATAATTCATTATCTCCACTCATATTATGACACATCATCAATATATTATTAAAATAATAATAAAATACTATTTTTAAAATATAGCTATTCATTATAGCTAACACCATTGGAGTAAAATATCTTACAGTTGAGCAAATTTTTAGATAATCATTATATAGCTAATGATTTTAGCTATTACCATTGGAGATGCTCTTAATAAATTAAATTAAAATAAAATGATGCAAGGACCGCTGAATTTGAAATAAAAAAGGGAAATTAATGCAAGGACTGCTAGTAGTGGCGGTCCCATACATCGTTGGGTCCACCAGTAAAGTAATTACCTTTGATTCTTCTCCAAGTCAACTACACCTTCTTACACGCGTATACTATGGTCCACTTTTCATCCACGTAGTACGCCACGTAAACTGTCCTTTGCTTCGTCTCCACTCAATGCGTTGGAACTCACATTAACATGGTGGGGGAGTAACCACGTGGCCCGTGGGTCCACTTTAGGAGTAAATGATGTGGCTTTGGCGCCGTCCCACAACTATGTAGACTGTAGTGATGAAAATAAAGAAGAGCCGGTAGTATCGGCTTATCTGCTGTCACGGTTCCGGCCGGTTTTCTTGTATTTCTCGTTTGATGCTTTGTTTCCTTTTGTTAAACTTCTGATAAACGCGGTTACTTATCAATTTATTGTCCTCTTCTATTTACCTTCTTCACAATTTTTGATGAATGATTGTTTTACCTTTTGTTTTTACAAAATTTGGATAATAATCATCGGTCACATGTAAACATGTTTTTATTTTACCCTCGATGGATTAGTAACATCTCTAATCATTAAAAAATTTTAGGTACAAATCTGGATTACACGTGGTATATAAAGATTTTAGAGAGTATATAAAATAATTTCATCTCCAACAAACATTAATTACTACAGTATTATCTAAAATTATAGTCAACTCTTTCGTATTGATTAAATTCCCTCTGTCCCTCTCATTTCTTTACAGTTACTATTTTGGGGTGTCCCTCTCATTTCTTTATATTCCAAAAATAGTAAGTTTTTCTCACTATTACACCCACTATCTCACATATTTAACAATAAAAAATACTATTACACCCACTACTTTTCTCCACTATCTCAATTCTATAATTAAATATTAATAGGTCCCACCACTTTACCCACTTTTCATCTAACTTTACTCATTTTTTACACATTTTCTGTCCATCCCCCATGTAAACAACCATGAGGGACGGAGGGAGTATTTTTCTAACCGCTAGATATAAGAAAACTCCACATTGTTTATTAACATATCAAAATAATATATTCTATATTTAATAACTTAAAATAATAATAACATACCATTTTTAAAAATATAACCGATCAATATGGCCAATTCCATTGGAACAAACCATTATAGCAAATATCATTGGAAATGCTCTTAGAGCATCTACAACGATGTTTGCTAAATTGGTTGGCTCAAATGATACTTATAAAATACTGATTATGTAAAATTTACTGAACCTGTAAGACGTTGTGCTCCGATGGTACTAGCTATAATGATTAATTATTTTTTAAAAATAGTACTCCCTCCGTTTCATAATAAGTTTCCTCTTTTTAAAAACACGTTTGCCAACGCACACTTTTGATCATTAATATCTTGAATTTTGTATTAGTACTAAATATAAAAACTTCACTGTATTAAAGTACTCATAAATACGAATCCAACAAGATCACTCATGACTATATTTTGTCTTATAAATTATGCATAAATTAGTAGTCAATCGCTTATAATGAATAGTAACAAAAGTCAAAATGGGAAACTTATATTGAAACAGAGGGAGTATGTTATTATTATTATTATTTCAAATTGTTATAAATAGGATATATTATTTTATTATGGTAAAAGATGATGTGAAATCTTTTTACCGGTCTCTAGAGATTCGATAAATATAACTAACATCACGGGGTTGGCTAAATTTTTAGACAATAGGATTGCGTGGTTGGAGTGGAAAAGTTTTTACATATTCTCTATAATTTTTATTTATAATATTATTTATCCAATTTTACCTCAAGATTTAGAGCTCAGGGTTTTAGAGGGTTAGAAGATGCTCTTAGGAAGGTATTACCTTCATTTTGATTTCTTTGGATCCAAGATTTAATTTTAGAAGTGATTGTATTATATTGGTCAATTGGGCGTTAAGGATGTACTCCCTCCGTCCCGGCCAATTCTTTACATGGGGGCTGGGCACGGAGACCAAGGATAGTGGGTGTAATATTGTTAAAATAAATGAAGTAGTGGGTGTAATAGTGATTTTATTGTTAAAATAAGTGAAGTAGTGGGTGTAATAGTGTAAAGTGTTGAAAAAGTGAAGTGAAGTAGTGGATGTAGTAATGTATTTTATTGTTAAAAGTTACTACACTATTTTTGGTAATGTAAAGAATTGGTGGGACGTCCAAAAAGGAAATTATAAAGAAATGGATGGGACAGAGGGAGTATGTGATATGGATTTGCTTTGAGTAAATTAACTTCTAAGTATTAACATGATCATGTTTTAACTGCAAGTCGATCAAATTATATTTGTAAAATAATGAATCTTCTAGAGGATGCTCAAATGGAATGCATATTTTGTCAACTGTCAGTAGGTGATAATTTGGTGAAATGTTTCATCATATATGGAAGCTTTATTTCAGAAGAATTATGGGCTAAGCATGTCACAAATTAGTAGGAGTAGTAATTAACAAGGAAAGAAAACATTATCAAAAAAAAAAAAAACAAGGAAAGAAATTAAAAAAAAATCATAAAGGTTTATTTTCTTATTTAATTCTTCAACGGTTTGCATAGAGGGTCCCATAATTAACCACCCACGTGGGCCCATTATCGTTGTCTGCTTATCACGTGCATTGTCCCTCAAAACACGATGGTTATGTTGGATCTCCTTTGAACTTAGACGACTACGAAACCCAGTTTAGTTCCTAACCGTTAGATGACAATTTAGTTGGACATCTCCTACCTTTTTAGCCGTCCAATCGTCTTTACAATCCATTACTAGATCTCTGCACGTTCCCGCCAACTCCCGTGCTTTACTCTCTTATGTTTTTCGATTATTACAACTTACGATGTTTCAATTTTTTTAGTTCGGTTTTCGTTCACCTTCAAAATTTATTAAAATTGGTATTCATTTATAATATGCACAAGTTAAATTATTTTAAAAAAACATTACCCAGTTTTACAAGACAAACCGTAATATCGCTGTCCGTATAATTTATCAAACCAAAATTTTTGAATGAGTTCCTGACAAAAAAATAAATAAATTTGAATGAGTTCAAAATCGGTTGCTGACAGCTGCACTTTCAAACACCCTGTAAAAATACGTGGCGGGAAAATCGAAAACATGTCACAAATTTACCCGCCAAAATCTCACAGTTGTTGGGGGAGCCATCTAAAATTTAGAACGGCGAACGTGGTCCACCACCTCTGTGTATCGGAACACGATTGGTGGGTAAAATGAAAAGAAAAGTAGTGCAGTGAGAGGCCATTGGCGTGTCATTCGTTATCCATACATTTGCTTAAAAACTTTTTAAAATTGTGTCTGTATTGGAAATGTCGTCGACCCCGGTTCTTGAAGACTTTTGCGACCATTAATGTTTGTTTGTACACATGTAAATATGTAATGCGATATTAAGTGGCAATTCTGAAGAAAGACTTATAAGTTACTTATTTTGGAAAAAATTTCGTATTTACATAATTTTTTAGTGAAAAATGTGTATGGGGAGTTTAATATTTGTTATTTTACAAAAATAAGTTACTTATTTCAGAAAAAAGTACATATTTTCTAACTTTTTTCCAAAATAAGTAACTTATTTCTAAAAAAATAAGATTTCCCAAACGGACCTAATTGTTGTTGAATCAAACCAGAATAAAAATAAAACTGAGATATGTCAAGTGTGCCGTTGATATTTAGTGGATGAAAGAATTTTGAGCAATTATAACGTGATATACCTTAAACTATAAAAAAAATAGCAACAGTTAGATATTTAATAAATATATGATAGTCGTTAGATCTAATAATAATAAGAAGTATTCTGTATTTAAATCACTCTTCTAAAGATTCAAGGTTCGAATCCCGTCAACAACAAATTTAAAATTAAGATTTTATATTATTAGTTTTAATCAATACATATCATTTATTAATATAAGTTATAAGCTAGTATTAAATAAATACAATATATAATAAGCAAACTAGTGGATAATTGGTAGTTTGGTTGTTTGGTTCAACCAAGCATTAAAAGAATAGTGACCGTTAGATATTTATTAAATAGATGATAACCGTTAGATCTAATGATAAGTAATATTCTATATAAGAAATATTCTATATTTAAATCTTTGATCCAAGGTTCGAATCCCATCAACAACAAATTTACATTAAAATTTTATATTATTAGTTTAAAACAATACATGTCATTTATTAAATAATTATTTTATTACTAATAATTTTATTAATTTTCGCTTACTAATATAATAAGCGAAAAGGGAATAATTTATATTTAATATTATAAATTAATGTAAAGTTCAAATTATTCAAATAACATTTTAAAGTTAATATTTATAATATTATATTACGCTATAAACAAATTATAAAAAATTAAAGGTAACCCGTGCTTTGCACGAGCTATAAGCTAGTATATTATATAATAAGCAAATAGGGGCATAATTTGGTGATTTGGTTCAACTTGGTTCAACCATCTAAAAGAATAGTAACCGTTAGATATTTAGTAAATAGATGATAGCCGTTAGATCTAATAATAAGGAATATTATATATTTAAATCTCTCTTCTAAATATCCTCTAAAAATCCAAGGTTCGAATCCCGTCAACAACAAATTTACATTAAGATTTTATATTATTATTTCTAATCAATACATATCATTTATTAAATAAATATTATTATTACTAATAATTTTATTAATTTATATTACAATGTTAAATTAGATCCATAATAAATTATTATACTTTATTTTATTTAATCATATAATTTTAAAAGTATTTAAAAGTAACATGTTCTTTGCACGGGCTATAAGATAGTATATCTATCTATTCTATTATATTAAAGCCGAAACATTAAAAGTTTGGTTGGTTGGTTGGTTGGTTGGTACCTATTGAATTTACCTAATTACCCTTACTTAACTATTAACTAATTACATAATTTCCTTTTTCATATTAAACATATTACCTTTTTTATTTGTCATTAACTAAGTAATTTCCCCTTTCAGGTAAAGCACAATATATTTTATATTTTATCTAACTAAAATTTCTCCTTTTTATAAACACTACAAGCAATTTTGAAAATAACATAATTATATTATAATTACTATTAACTAATCAATTACCTTTTTCAGCCAAAACATGTTACCTTTTCTCTATTCTATAACTAAAATATCTCTTTAACTAAAATATCTTTTTTACAAATATATCACGGGTGGTTCTATTTAATAAATAATAATATTATAATACTAATAATTATCAATTACCTTTTTCAACTAAAACATATCATCTTTTCCCTATTTTATAATTCAAATTCCTTTTTTCTAAAAATATCACGCGCAACATTAATTTCTCACTATCTAAAAACACTACGAACAATTTAATTTAGTGAAATAACATAAATTAAATTATAATTACTATAAACTAATTAATTACCTTTTTCACCTAAAACATGTTTTCTTTTTAATTTTCTCTAACTAACACCTCACTTTTTTCAGTTAAATCATGGCATTCTAAATTATAATTTTATAAGTACTTATAATTAAACGATTACCTTTTTGAATACCTTTTTCAGCTAAAAGGTATCATATTTTCCATATTTTATAATTCAAATTCCTTTTTTCAAGAAATATCATGGACTTATAAAATAAAATAAAATAACAATATTATAATGTTAATAATTAACCGATTAAGTTTAAGCTAAAATGTATCATCTTTTCTATATTTTCTAACTAAAATATCTCTTTTCTTTAAAATATCACGGGCAACACTAATTTTTCCTTTTCTTAAAACTTTACGAGCAATTTTATTTAGTAAAATAACATAATTGAATTACAATTACTATAAACTAATCAATTACCTTTTTCACCTAAAACATGTTTCCTTTTTAATTTTCTCTAACTAACACCTCACTTTTTTCATTTAAATCACGGCATTCTATTTAATAAAATAAAATTATAATTTTATAAGTACTTATAATTAACCTATTACCTTTTTGAACTAAGATGTATTATCTTTTCAATATTTTCTAACTAAAATCCCGCTTTTCATAGAAATATAACGGATAACATTTATATTTTTTTTTTTTGCTAATTAACATTTATATAATTATTATCAAATCATCTCATTTAAAAATTTAAACCTCCAAAATTCATATTTTAAAAGAAGTAAATCGAATTAATAAAACATATCATATAATATTAAAGAAATCCGATATAAAAGCCGAAACATTAAAAGTTTGGTTAGTCGGTCGGTTGGTCGGTACGGTACCTGTTGATTTTACTTATTTACCCTTACTTAATTAAAGATCTACTAACTAATCAATTTCTTTCTTGAGTTTAAACATATTATCTTTTCTATTTTTCAAGAACTAACTAATTTCATAAAATACAATATCCTTTTATATTTTATTTAACTAAAATTTCTCATTTATTAATCAATTTCCTTTTTCAGTTTAGACATATTACCTTTTCTACTAATTAATAAATTTCCTTCTTGAGGTTAAACAAATTATCTTTTCTCTTTTTCAAAAACTAAATAGTTTCCTTTTTCTGATAATTTATTATATCCCTTTATATTTTATCTAACTAAAATTTCTATTTTATTAATTAATTTCCTTTTTCAAGTTAGACATATTATCTTTTCTATTTTTCAATAACTAAGCAATTTCCTTTTTCAAGTAAAATAGAATAATCTTTCACATTTTATTTAACTAAAATATCTCTTTTTTAAAAAAATAGTACGAGCAGTTTTGTTTAATAAAATAAAATAATTATATTATAATTATTATTAGCTAATCAATTACCTTTTTCACCCAAAACACATTACCTTTTCTTTTTTCTCTAATTAACATCTCTCTTTTTCCAATTATATCATGAACCACCTTTTTCAACCAAAACACGGTACCTTTTTTCTTTTCTCTTATTAAAATCTCTCTTTTTCCAATTATATCACAGATGTTTCAATTTAATAAAATAAAATAATAATATTATAATACTAATAATTAACCGATTATACCTGGTTGGTCGGTACCTATTGAATTTACCTAATTATCCTTGCACCCAATTAATATTAATATTATTAATCTATTATCAATTTCAATTTTTACTCAAATCAACTAAACAAAACCTTTTCTATTTCATCTAAAATACAATATCTTTTATATTTCATATAACTAAAATTTCTCCTTTATGAATCAGTTTCTTTCTTGAGGTTAAACATATTACATTTTCTATTTTTCAATTACATATTTACTAACTAATCAATTTCCTTTTTCAAATTAAACATATTATTTTTTCTACTTTTTCAAGAACTAAATAAATTCCTTTTTCAGGTAAAATAGAATATCTTTTATATTTTATCTAACTAAAATTTCTCCTTTATGAATCAATTTCCTTTATTAGGTTAAACATATTACCCTTCTCAATTTTCAATAATTAAATACTTTACTTTTTCAAGTAAATTAGAATATCTTTTACATTTTATGCAACTAAAATGTCTCATTTTTACAAACACTACAAACAATTATATTTAATAAAATAACATAATTATATTATAATTACTATTAACTAATCAATTAGCTTTTTCAATCAAAACACGTTAACTTTTCCTTTTTCTCTAACTAAAATCTTTCTTTTTCCAATTATATATTGGACATTTACCTTTTTCTTTTTAAGCCAAAATACGTTACCTAAACCTCATTTTTTCCAAGTATATCACGGACATTTCTATTCAATAAAAATAAATAATAATATTATAATACTAATAATTAACCGATTAACTTTTCAACTAAAATTTATCATCTTTTTTAGTTTTTTCTAATTAAATTCACTTTTTTGTAGAAATATTACGGGTACCATTAATTTCTCATTTTATAAAAACTTTGAGCAATTTATTTAGTAAAATGACATAATTAAATTATAATTACTATAAACTAATCAATTTCCTTTTTCACCAATAACATATTACTTTTTTATTTTCTCTAACTACATCCTCTATTTTTCTAATCATATTACGGGCATTCTATTTAATAAAGTGAAGTAATAATTTTATAATCTATACTATTATATCTATTCTATTATATTAAAGCCGAAACATTAAAAGTTTGGTTGGTTGGTTGGTTGGTTGGTACCTATTGATTTTACTTATTTACCCTTACTTAATTACAGATAAAATTTTTTTTATATTTTATCTAACTAAATTTTTTACTAAATTTTTTTCTTTACTAATCAATTTCCTTTTTCAGGTTAAACATGTTACCTTTAAAATTTTTGCTTTCCTAATCAATTTCCTTTTTCAGATTAAACAGGTTACCTTTTCTTTTCTTATTAATAACTAAGCAGTTTCCTTTTTCAGGTAAAATATAATATTTTCTATATGTTATCTAACTAAAAAGCATATTATAATTACTATTAACTAATTAATTAATTTTTTCATTCAAATTATCTTTTCGCTTTTCTCTAACTAAAATATCTCTTTTTCCAATTATATCACGGGTTACCATTTAAAAATCTTCTTTTATATTTTATTTAACTAAAATTTAATCAATTTACCTTTTCAGGTTAAACATGTTACCTTTTTCTTTTCTTTTTAATAACTAAGCAGTTTCCTTTTTCAGGTAAAATATAATATATTATATATGTTATCTAACTAAAAAGCATATTATAATTACTATTAACTAATTAATTAATTTTTTCATTCAAATTATCTTTTCTCTAACTAAAATATCTCTTTTTCCAATTATATCACGGGTTACCATTTAAAAATAATCTTTTATATTTTATTTAATTAAAAAATTTAGTTTACTAATCAATCCACTTTTTCAAGTTAAACATGTTACCATTTTTTTTAATAACTAAGCAGTTTCCTTTTTCAGGTAAAATGTAATATCTTTTATATTTTATCTAATTAAAAAACAAATTATAATTACTGTTAACTAATAAATTAATTTTTTATCTTTTCTCTAACTAAATTATTTTTTTTCCAATTATATCACGGGTTACCTTATTCAGCCAAAACAAGTTACCTTTTTTATTTTCTCTAACTAAAACCTCTCTTTTTCAAATTATGATTCTATTTAATAAAAATAAAATCATAATATTATAATGTTATTAATTAACCGATTACCTTTTCAGCTAAAAATGTATCATCTTTTCTATTTTTTCTAATTAAATTCCTTTTTTAAAAAATATCATGGGTAACATTAATTTCTCATTTTCTAAAAATATTATCAGCAATTTTATTTTGTAAAATAACAATTAAATTATAATTACTATAAAGTATAAACTAATCAATTACCATTTTCACCTAAAGTATGTCACCTTTTAATTTTCACGTTACCTTTTTCTATTTTTTCAAACTAAAATTTCTCTTTTTCCAATTATATCATGGACGACTCTATTTAATAAAATTAAATAATAATATTATAATACTAATATTAACTATTATCCTTTTTAGCTAAAACGTATCATCTTTTTCTTATATTATCTAACTAAAATTCCTTTTTAGAAATATCATGAGCAACATTAATTTCTCCCTTTCTAAAAACATTACGAGCAATTTTATTTTGTAAAATAACATAATTAAATTATAATTACTGTAAATTAATGAATTACCCTTTTCACCTAAAATATATTACCTTTTTAATTTTCTCTAACTAAATCCTCTCTTTTTTCAATTATATCACGGGCATTCTATTTTATAAAACAAAATAATAATTTTATAATTACTAATAAATAACTTATTACCTTTTCAACTAAAACCTATCGCATTTTCTATATTTTTTTTTTAACTAAAATCATTCTTTTTAAAGAAATATCATGGATAACATTTATATAATTATGATCATCATCTCATTTAAATATTTAAGCCTCCAAAATTCATATTTAAAAAAAGTTAGTAATTTTTTTTTACAATATTAAAAAAATCCGTGCATCGCACGGGTTTTAAGCTAGTATAAAATAAAAGCCGAAACATTAAAAGTTTGGTTAGTCGGTCGATTGGTCGGTACGGTACCTGTTGATTTTACTTATTTACCCTTACTTAATTAAAGATCTACTAACTAATCAATTTCCTTCTTGAGTTTAAACATATTATCTTTTCTATTTTTCAAGAACTAACTCATTTCATAAAATACAATATCCTTTTATATTTTATTTAACTAAAATTTCTCCTTTATTAATCAATTTCCTTTTTCAGTTTAGGCATATTACCTTTTCTACTAATTAATAAATTTTCTTCTTGAGGTTAAACAAATTATCTTTTCTCTTTTCCAAAAACTAAATAATTTCCTTTTTTCTGATAAAATATTATATCCCTTTATATTTTATCTAACTAAAATTTCTATTTTATTAATCAATTTCCTTTTTCAAGTTAGACATATTATCTTTTCTATTTTTCAATAACTAAGCAATTTCCTTTTTCAAGTAAAATAGAATAATCTTTCACATTTTATTTAACCAAAATATCTCTTTTTTTAAAAATAGTACGAGCAGTTTTGTTTAATAAAATAACATAATTATATTATAATTATTATTAACTAATCAATTACCTTTTTCACCCAAAACACGTTACCTTTTCTTTTTTCTCTAATTAACATCTCTCTTTTTCCAATTATATCATGAACGGTTACATTTTTCAACCAAAACACGGTACCTTTTTTCTTTTCTCTTATTAAAATCTCTCTTTTTCCAATTATAACACAGATGTTTCTATTTAATAAAATAAAATAATAATATTATAATACTAATAATTAACCGATTACCTTTTCAGCTAAAACGTATCATCTTTTCTATTTTTTGTGATTAAACTCCCTTTTTTTCTAGAAATATCACGGGCAACATTAATTTCTCATTTTCTAAAAACTATGAGCAATTTTATTTAGTAAAATGACATAATTAATTTATAATTATATAAGCTAATCAATTACCTTTTTCACATAAATCATGTCATTTTTTTTTATTTTCACGTTACCTTTCTATTTTATCTAACTAAAATCTCTCTTTTTCCAATTCTATCAAGGGAGGTTTTATTTATAATAATAAATTAATTATATTTTTATATTAATAATTAACCGATTACCTTTTTCAACTAAAATGTATCATCTTCTCTATTAACTAAAATCTTTCTTTTAATAGAAATGTCACGGACAATATTAATTTCTCCTTTTTCTAAAAATATTTCGTGCAATTGTATTTAGTAAATAAGGTAATTAAATTATAATTGCTATAAACTAATCAATTATATTTTTCAACTATAACATGTTTCCTTTTTAATTTTCTCTAACTAAATCCTATCTTTTTCTAATCATATCACATGCATTCTATTTAATAATAATAATATTATAATTACCAATAATTAATCGATTACCTTTTTCAACTAAAACCTATTATCTTTTCTATATTTTCTAACTAAAATCCTTCCATTTCTATAAATATCACGGATAAAATTTGTATAATTATTATCAAATCATCTCATATAATAATGTAAGCTTCCAAAATTCATCTTTTAAAAAATTAATTTAAATAAATGAAAAAAATTATATAATATTAAAATAAAAAAATCCGTGCATCGCACGGGCTTTAAGCTAGTACTATATATAATAAGCAAACAAGGGTATAATTTGGTTGTTTGGTTCAACCATTGTTTGGTTCAACCATCTAAAAGAATAGCAACCGTTAGATATTTAGTAAATAGATGATAACCGTTGGATCTAATAATAAGGAATATCTATGTATAAATCCCTATTCTAAAGATCCAAGGCTCGAAACCCGTCAAAAACAAATTTACATTAAAATTTTATATTATTAGTTCTAATCAATACATATCATTTATTAAATAATTATTATTACTACTAATGATTTTATTAATTAATATTACAAAGTTAAATTATATCCATAATAAATTATTATACTCTATTTTATTAAATTATATACTACTAAAATAATATTCAACGCACATTTTAGTTTTTAAAATAATCATTCGAATATCCTTAATTTTTTGAGATTATTCTATACGAATTCGAAGATACAAAAACGAGTAATTCGGTTTTCAATCGAGTCGAACCAAATCAAATATGAACATTAATATTTGAATTCGAGTCAAATTTGAACAAAGGATTAAAATTTTAGTTCGAATCCGGACCTATCCGAACGAGTAACTACAAATTCGAGCTGAATCAGATCATACTACTATCCGCACATATTCGACTCGTTTACACCTCTCTTTGTGGGCGCATATAAATGCACATGGATCTTATTTTATTATCAGGAAGTTACCAAATATATGTGAAACACATCAACATTTGGGAAAGAGTAATGCTACGGACCCCAAAATGGATCCCAAAAGGAGTTCCCAAATGACGTGGCATGGGTAATTTGACAGTATGAGATATTTTAATTGGTGTGATTGATGTGAATACAGGGGGACTCATCATAATATGACCAATTAAAAGATAACACGTGGCATTTAGGAATTTTTTTGGGATCCAATTTGGGGGCTCTAGCATTTTCCTTTGGGAAAAAGTTTGAGATCTTTAACATTTTCCTTCAATATATCACATGTGTGTTAAAACAGTAATGCTATGTATCCCGAAAAAATTCTCAAAAGTGTTCTCGAATGACACGTGACGTTATTTAATTTGTGGGATTCATATTAATGCACGAGGGACACATCTCATTTTTAAAAATATAACCAATCATGTGTTGACAACTCACCATTCGAGAACCGTTTTGGGAACAGTTTCGGGAACCGTAACATTTTCCGTGTTAAACAGAATACTACTAGCATATTCAGATTTTCTCGGAAGATCTTTGCCTTTTCAACCATCTAAAAGAATAGCAACCGTTAGATATTTAGTAAATAGATGATAACCGTTGGATCTAATAATAAGGAATATCTATGTATAAATCCCTATTCTAAAGATCCAAGGTTCGAAACCCGTCAAAAACAAATTTACATTAAAATTTTATATTATTAGTTCTAATCAATACATATCATTTATTAAATAATTATTATTACTACTAATGATTTTATTAATTAATATTACAAAGTTAAATTATATCCATAATAAATTATTATACTCTATTTTATTAAATTATATACTATTAAAATAATATTCAACGCACATTTTAGTTTTTAAAATAATCATTCGAATATCCTTAATTTTTTAAGATTATTCTATACGAATTCGAAGATACAAAAACGAGTAATTCGGTTTTCAATCGAGTCGAACCAAATCAAATATGAACATTAATATTTGAATTCGAGTCAAATTTGAACAAAGGATTAAAATTTTAGTTCGAATCCGGACCTATCCGAACGAGTAACTACAAATTCGAGCTGAATCAGATCATACTACTATCCGCACATATTCGACTCGTTTACACCTCTCTTTGTGGGCGCATATAAATGCACATGGATCTTATTTTATTATCAGGAAGTTACCAAATATATGTGAAACACATCAACATTTGGGAAAGAGTAATGCTACGGACCCCAAAATGGATCCCAAAAGGAGTTCCCAAATGACGTGGCATGGGTGATTTGACAGTATGAGATATTTTAATTGGTGTGATTGATGTGAATACAGGGGGACCCATCATAATATGACCAATTAAAAGATAACACGTGGCATTTAGGAATTTTTTTGGGATCCAATTTGGGGGCTCTAGCATTTTCCTTTGGGAAAAAGTTTGAGATCTTTAACATTTTCCTTCAATATATCACATGTGTGTTAAAACAGTAATGCTATGTATCCCAAAAAAATTCTCAAAAGTGTTCTCGAATGACACGTGACGTTATTTAATTTGTGGGATTCATATTAATGCACGAGGGACACATCTCATTTTTAAAAATATAACCAATCATGTGTTGACAACTCACCATTCGAGAACCGTTTTGGGAACAGTTTCGGGAACCGTAACATTTTCCGTGTTAAACAGAATACTACTAGCATATTCAGATTTTCTCGGAAGATCTTTGCCTTTTGAAAACAGGATTCACATTCTTATTTTGCTTACTGCTCGGCTGTTCCTGCTTTATTTCCCAGTTATTTTTGTAGCAATTTCTGAAAATACATATAACAAACATCCTTGTTTCACTTAGAGCATCTGCAATGGTGTTGAGCTAAAATTAATACCTTATATATAATAAGCATAAGGGAGATCTTATCCAAATTTTTGGTCGTCGTCACTGTACTACCAAAAACATATGATCCGTTGGATTGAAACTAGACGATCAAGATTAGATCACATAAAAAAAAATTATAATCTAAAAAGGATATAATTAGAAAAGGTTGTTTTAGAAGTGAAATTTAAAAGAAATTATAATCTAATTATATCCTTTTTAGATTATAATTAAAAAAGGTTGTATTATAATTGAATTTTAAAAAGAAAATTGTATTCTAAAAAGGATATAATTAAAAAAAGTTGTATTAGAATTGAATTTTATTTTTTATTTATTAGTATTAAAAAATTTAATATTTACTATTTGGCCCCTATCTTGAGATCTAGAAATCAAATTTGAATGATTTTATAATCCATGCGAACCTCATTAAATTATCTTTAATTTAGTGATGCTTTAATAATTATTATTCAAATAGAAACACTCAGAATATCAAGAGAAAATATACTTACGAATTTTTACATTAATCCTAATCTATGTAGAAGTTCTACATTGATAATGCTATCAATTATAAAAAAACCCAATTGTATATGATTTAAATCATTGACATATAAATTTTCGTATTTCAATATAAATATACTTTTTATTTTATAACATATTAAAATATAGAACATTTTTTATGCTAAATCCAACGATTTTCATCTATTTATTTTAAGATCTTTGTCGTCCGGAGGAATAGACGATTATCAAAATTTTGGACAAAATCTATCTTATATAAATATATATACGGAGTACTTTTTAGTTTATAACATATTAAAATATAAAACATTTTTTATGCTAGATCCAACGGTTTTCATCTATTTATTTTAAGATCTTTGTCATACGGAGGAATAGACTACCGATTATAAAAATTTCGGACAAAATCTCTCTTACACTTATTATTAAAATTGTATTTGATTGTGAGTAGAACTATCTTTAAATAATTATAAGGATATTTTGATAATGAAAACGAATTATAAGTAGAATTATAAGTAGAATTCATAAATCAAACAGAATTTTCAACTTAAAAAATCGTCAATTTCTTCTCTTTTTTGTTTCTGTGTAGATTTAATTATATTAAACCATCATTAATTTAAAGGTTATTTTGTTAATTTCATGTGGGCTGTAAACGTCCAAATCAAATTTTAAAATTCAAGATAGAGTACAAATATTAAATCGAACATGTAAAATCTTATATATATCAATTTTTAAACACCAATTTGATATTTAAATTAATAACTTATAAAATTTCATAAAAGTAATATAATTGTAGATATTAAAAAGGAGCTGTGCGTTGCACGGGTTATAAGCCAGTAGCAAAAAGGCAAATATTCAAAAAAGACCAAGTGTATTTGTTGAAACCATAAAAAAAAAAAAAAAAGAAGGGGTACTTTTTTTGCTAATTGGGTCAATAATAAATTTAATAGATTTTTATAAAGTTGTTTAAGGTACTGGGAAGATAGATCAAAATGTTGTAATGTTATTAATCCTTTTTTCCTAAAAACAATTATTCATCATGAATTTGATTAAGAGCATGTTTGGTATGTTCACCTTTAAATAATTTCTGACTTTAAATTATATATGTGTGTTTGTGCAATATGTAAAAAATTAAATTCAAAAATGAATTAAAGTAAAAGAAATAGTTTAAAGTCAAAATTTGATAATAAATACTTTCTTTGAACAACTTATTCTTTTTTGTGAATTTTTTAATAAAAAATAATATTGTCATTCAAGGGGACAATTTATTTAATTCTTTTTTACCTCTACATTTATTTATTTATTTTTGCCAAAAGAAGGAAAATAATTATAAGTAGAATTCATAAATCAAATAGAATTTTCAACTTAAAAAATCGTCAATTTCTTCTCTTTTTTGTTTCTGTGTAGATTTAATTATATTAAACCATCATTAATTTAAAGATTATTTTGTTAATTTTATGTGGGCTGTAAACGTCCAAATCAAATTTTAAAATTCAAGATAGAGTACAAATATTAAATCGAACATGTAAAATCTTATATATATCAATTTTTAAACACCAATTTGATATGTAAATTAATAACTTATAAAATTTCATAAAAATAATATAATTGTAGATATTAAAAAGGAGCAGTGCGTTGCACGGGTTATAAGCTAGTTATATAAAATAACGATTATATAAAATTTGTTGAATCGGTAAGAAATTATACTTCAATGGAGTTGGCTATAATGATTGGCTATAATTTAAAAATAGTATGCTATAAATATTTCAGTTGTTAAATATAGAATATATTTTTTCAAATATGGTAATAGATGATGTGGAGTTTTCTTACAGGTCTCTAGCGATTCGACAAATATAGCCAATATGTAGGGGTTATCTATAATTTTAGATAACAGGAATGTACCATTGGAGATGTAATTATTTTACATATTCTTTAAAATATTTAATTATGATATGTAATATACATTTTTGGCTAAGGGTTTTCAACTATTGGAGATGCTCTTACTTATACAACTTTCGGAAGTCTTCATTTCCAATCTTACGAATGTCGTAAAAAACGTCCAAAAATTAATAGGATAATTAGAATGACAAAACAGATTCTCTCCTTATAAAAAAAATTCACCTTTTAGTCAATCATGTTAAATAAATTTATAGTTACCAAATAATTATAACTACAGTTAAACCTCGAAAAAATAATACCCGATAAAGTAATAATCTCGCTTAAATAATATTTTTGTCCGGCCCAAACTTGGGCCAATAGGATAAAGTAATATTTTCTCTAAATGCATAAGATAATAATTTTAAAAAAAAATACTTAAGGACCCAATGAAAAAATAAAGTAATATTTACTAAATTTTATGTTCATATATATTATACAATTTTCATTTGTTTTGTAAATGTGAATTTTATATTCATTTTTATTTAATTTCCCACCAAATCAAAATAAATCTCATTCTTAATATTTCATATAACATGTACATTTTTTTTTCTTATATGTATATTTTTCGTAGTATAGTAAATAATTGTGTGTGGTATTTATCATCGGATTTCTTTACTGTAATCACTTGAGATGACAACTATTGACATAACTCTGTTATGATCTACTAAATAATTTTACCTTAAAAGTAATTTCACGATCACTATGTTTTTTATATTATAAGTAAATACAATGTATTCAATATTTGTTCGTGATTAATACTTACTTGATTAAAATTTCTTTATCTGCTTGGTGTAAGTTGAATATCCTAATATAAATATATTTCAATTTACACCAAAAATCTCTACCAACTATAAAATATAATAACAAATCATACATATAAATCTCTTTATAATAAATAAATATTACTTTATCGATAAAGTAATATTTTATTATTATATCGATATAGTAATAAATCCGATATAACAATATTTTTTTCCGATCCCAAAGGTATTACTTTAAAGATGTTTAACTATAACACATAATATTTACCATATCAACTAATTGTGGAAAATAATTTTGGAACAAACGAAATATTAAATAGCGTGCAATATAAATGGGACGTAAGTCACGTAAGGAGTATTAAAGAAATATAATAACATTAATTTATTAAACTTTATATAATATTTTAAGAAAATATGTATGGACCTATTAGTTTAAGAAAATTTATATATGTAAAAATTTGTAATTATACTTTATCTTGAGATTCTAAGTATTTTCATTTGGATAATAATTGTTATATCATCACTAAATTAAAGATAATTTTATGAGTTTCGCGTGGACTATAAAATAATCCAATTATGATTTCTAGATCTCAAGATAGAGCCCAAATAGTAAATTTTATAGGGTCATACTCTGGTGAGAACAAATGTTAGTATGAGAACAGTGAGAACACACATATTCACCACATTTCAAGCTATTTTAAAAAGGACCCGCTAGGGGCAGCTTCACAAAAAAGTCTTATAATTCTACGCTCTATCCATTCATAAAAAAAATTTAAAAATTAAAAAAAAATATAAAAAAAATTACTGCATCGTCATCATTTTTAAAAAAATATTTTTTTTTTTTGATAAATGGATATAGGGTAGAATTATAAGAATTTTTCGTATTGGGTGCCCCTGGCGGAGCCCTTTAGAATAACTTGAAATGTGGTGTTCTCATTGTTCACCAACATATACATGTTCTTACCTGAATCATGCCCTATATATATATATATATATATATATATATATATATATATATATATATATATATATATATATATATATATATATATATATTGTTAGTCACAGAGGCATGCCTGTTTACATCTAATAACAAGCCTAATTGTTTGTAATGCTTTGCATTACTTACATGACCTCTTAACTGAGGGAACCTCTAGTTGTAGAGTTTCGATTTGTTTTTGTACTTGTAATAGGCATCAAATCCTAGTTGTGCAACTGTACTTATATAGTCAAGAATAATGCTTGAAAGAAGTTCCAAGGTTCATGCCTCAAGCAAGAAGATACAGACTGTCAAATAATCACAGTTGGGATTTGAAGAAATGAAGAATTTGCCTAAGTACCAATTCGAGAAGTACATTTGTCTATTCGAGAATTCTAGCATTCGAGATGTCAGAGATTCGATATCTGAGAAGACACTGTTCGATATATCTAAATGAACTGTTCGATATCTCAGAGATTCGACATGTCTAAATACTCTATTCGAGAACTCAAGAAGTCAACAAGTCAAAGTGGTATTCGAGTTCTCAAAGAGTCAACAAGTCAAAGTTCCATTCGATATCTCAAGGACTTAGAAAGCTATTTGATATCTCAAGGATTCGACAAGTCAAGTGTTCTATTCGACAACTCAAGGAATCCTGGAGAAAAGTACTATTCGAGAAGTGATTCGATATGTCAATCATACAGTATTCGAGAACTCAGAGTTATCTAATCCTAGTTCTCGAATCAATCACTTAGCCACTTCTCGAATACATTCTTGGAGACAAAATACTGAAGAAATTGTACAAGTCTGAAACCTGCAACAAGCCAATGCACTTTATGGACCACAATCTGTAACGTGCTCTGGAAAGCCTACAAGGAAGTTTGGAGAGATATAGAAGAAACAAAGAGCTAAAGAAGTGGATCTGAACAGAACTTTGCAAAGTCAAATCTGTAGCCGTTTGGATGCTTACTCAAAAAGGATAGACATACAAGAAAGTAATTTATCCTGTAACCTTATTTGTAGTAACTGAGTTGTATTCATGTTCTATAAGAATACAATCTCACTTCTTTAGTTGGCTAAGGTTTTTCATACACATTGTAAGACATATCTCTCTGACAAAAACGAAGCAGAGAATACTACCATTTGTATTCACAGATTGTAGCAACCTTTATCTAATAATATATTAGATTAAAGTGATATTGTGTCTGGTGTCATTCTTTATCCGCACCTACATATTTGCACACACAGACACTTATCTGCTACACAGATTCAAGAACGAAGAAAAGTTCAAGAATCCATTCAACCCCCCCTCTGTATTCTTTTACTGTATTCAATACTCAACACACATACACACACACACACACACACACACACACACACACACACACACACACACACACACACATATATATATATATACACACACACACACTAGCGTTCTACCCGTGCTACGCACCGATCGATAAATTGTATTAATAAATTAATATAAATATATTATTTTAATTTTTGTTTAGAAATATATAATTTTACTGGAGTGTTAATTAACTTAAGTATAAAATTACTTATCTGTGAATTCATACCAGTTGAATTAATATTAATATTATGAACCAATCATCAAAACAATTATAAAAAAAATACAACCCCGTTGAAAAGTTCAAAATCACTCTTTATTGTTTTTTTTTAAATTTAGCTTTCATTCTATTTATCTCTTTGTTAGAGAATATTTCTACGTATCATGTTAACAAATTTTCACCCAAATTCTGAGAATTCAGTATATTTATTCAATATCGAATCCTTATTATATTTATTATATTAATTCATTGAAAATAGTTGTATGGTCGTGGTTAATTTTTCGATAACATTTTAACAATGTATAGAAACTTAATACTCATGACTCCAATAAATCATTAGACTGTCTATAAAAAAAAGGTTGCATGTTTCAGCGATATAAGAAAGGATATCTATTGTGCAAGATATATGAGACAAACGTAATTATAACAATAGAAACTTTCATCTAATCTAGTCTGCAATGTGATTGTTCAATATCATTTTTACAAATTATATGTCCTTTTATTAATGAATTAATTTACTATAAAAAAATATTATCAACTAACCAAACAAATTCAATACATCGCGCTCTTGGAGTAACATACGATTGTTAGATTTTATGGTTGTTGTCCTTAACTTATTTGTAAAGACAACTTAAAATGTGCATTTTCAGTTTGGAAGCTTGTATTTTGGTTTTTTTATTCTTTTCTAGTAAAACATGGAATAATAAATTTTAGTTTTCTTTTATTCTAAAAATAAGACTTAAAATAAGACATATGAAAATGAGTATCACCTATCTTTTTTTAATTTGACTAATTTGTGAAATAAGCTATTGTCCATAAAATTGAAATCAAGTGTGTAATATATAAACACATAATCACATTGTTATATATGTGTCCTTGTAATTCAAATTTTGGGTTAAATAACATGAAATTCATTTTTCTTTAATGGTGAGTATATTTTTCCGACATTTATAAGAAGAAATAGCTTACGTAGACATGACAAATCGTTTTGTACATTCATGTCATGTACTTTAGGGTCTTGAACGAAAATGACATGATATTAAATCGTGTACGCAAAATTAGAACACAAAATTACACAATTTTTTTCGTGTACACGAAATGAAATACACGAATAGAAAAAATGGGACAATTACATTAAATATTACTATGTATACAAGTTATGTAAATATATAATTATATGCAGTGACGAAGCCAAGATTATATTCAAGTGGGGCACAACCTGATTGTAATTGAAAAAAATATATATTCATAACAAAAGTGGGGTCAAAGCTTAATATATATCTTCAAAATTAAAAATTTTATTAATAAAATTTAAGGTGTGGTGGGAACCTTTGACCACACCTGACCCCATGTGGCTTCGTCACTGATTATATGTCTTAGAACAATATTGAGATGTTACAAAACAAAACTAAGAGTTGCATGCATGGTGTAAAGTCTTCCAAATAAAATGAAACCCTCATTTTTATTTTTCCTTATTTCTCGTTAACAAATATCTCTCTTTGTGTAGAATCTTTCTACCAAGTTATTTAGTTTTCTTAGCCATATTTTATGCTTTGTTGATATAAAAAAAATATAATCAACCAACCAAGAAAATTCAATATATACTCTTAGGTTAAGATATGGGAATTGTTACTATTACTTTAATTCGAGAATACAAAATTCAAAAAGGCACCCTTTTATTAAAAACAATATATAATTTTAAGTGTATTAACCTTTTTATTTATCATTATTAATATTTTTTTATAACAAAAATCGTAGCTGCTGCTCTCTCTCTCTCCACCTTTCCCAAAAAATGCTAAACTAAAGTTTATGAGCTAATATCAGTTTTTTAAGTATTTTTTAGACTTTTTTTCTTGATTTTTCTTTATTTTTCAATAAATATATCATTGAGAGTCTAGTATTCCGTTGCCCTTTGGTGGATTTTATCTATCAAAATATTAGATTTTGTACTATCTCCTTGTAAATGATAAGCCATATTTTTCTTTTCCTTGATTTTACTTTGGCTTTCAATAAATATCTCTCTATATTGAGAGCCTAATATCCTGTTCGTGGATTTTGTCTACCCATATATTAGATTTTGTTATATTAGTTCATTGATTTGGATAGTATAGAATCACAGTTCTGGTCGGTTGTTTGAATACGTTATGACAAATCAGATATACATATTCCTCACGTTTATAACAAATTGTTAGATTATCTTGCCGAAAAGACTGTATAATTTAGTGATATAAGCTAGAGATGTACCATAACTTAAGACTGTTCAATGATTGGATAAAGGAAATTAGTGATTTTACTATGTGTTTGTTCAATTTTAATTATTTTTGTAGATGTTGTATGCCCTTTTATTGATGATTTTTGTAGGTTTGATTATTTTTGTGGATGGCATATGTCATTTTATTGATGAATTAATTTTTTATAAATAAATAATGATTTATAAGAAAATTTGTGCTAAATTGACCAATTTATTATGAAAATATTCACTAACAATATTTTCATTTACTCTGTAATATTTTTTATTTTTTGATTGATAATTTATACACCAAATAATGTATAGTACTATTTAAGAGTATATTTAATATTTTGAAAAATTCAAATATATTGTCATGCCAAACAATTTTTCCATTAATTATTGCATAGTTAAAAAATTTCATAATTAAAATGTTAAAAGATGATTGGTTTAAAATTCATTCTAATATTTTAATTGGTTGATCCTAGCTCTTTTTACGACTGAATTATTTAATACTTTACATAACTTAAATTTTGAATGTGTACTTATAATAGTGTGATAAATAGTTTTACATTGTTAATAATTTTTAATTCTTGATTTTAGTTGTACATTAAGATTTTGAATTGAGAGTTTTTTTTTATTATAATTAGAATATTCATTCAAGGTTGGTAACACTTAGGGAGAAACCCGAAGCCCAGCCGACCCAAAAGAGCCCAGAGGATTGGAAGTGGATTACAATATCTATTATAAATATAATAGATTCATGTATTATGGTATAATTTTTTAAATTAAATAATTATTGTATTTAGACAATTTTAATGAAATTGTTAAGTAATCAGTGAATAACATTGAAAACCCAACACTGTAAAAAAACATATATCAATTGGCACACCTAATAATGTAAACAAATCAGTGTAATGTGATAAGGATTGATGCCTACAATTTAGTAAGTCGCAGAATTATTGGAGTTTGCTACAGAATATTCTAATGGGAAGTAACTCTGGGAAAATCCGGACTGGGGATGATGTTAACCTAAATCATTTTCTATTTTTTTGTCAAAAACGTTTTCTGTTGAATTTATTGGACAATTAAAAAAAGAAACATACAATACATGTATATATACAATCGAAATAAAAAGATAATCTATCCAAGTATAGAATGTCATATAATAAAAAGATATAAAGTAGTACTTTAACCGAAATTGATATGATTTAGCCATGAGGAGAATTGATGCATACACTTAGTTTATCAAAGTTGGCTATGTATGATGGGGAATAGGGAATAAGCGGCTTAGATTTCCTGTAATGTTTAAGTTGATATAATAATTATATTTTTTAGTTTGTAAGAATTTTATTTTATATAAATTGTTTATTAGTTAACCGTTAAAATAAAAATTAGTAGTTATTATGTTTAGTTAATTGATATGAAAAAATAAAAATTAACTGTTATTGAGTGTAACTTGATTTGAGTTTAGTCTTGGCTGAAACGTAGAATGTAGATCCAATAGAGAAACATGTTACATTAAGTTTAATTGATTTAAATTTAATAGGTTTTGACTCATGTTAAAATAATTCAGAATCTTGTGATTGGTTAACTAATATTACATGTTAGATTCGGGTATCCTTTATTATAATAAAGGATGTTTAAAAACAATTCATAACTAAAAGATATATAACCATATGTAATATACTGTTATGTGGATTTATAGAAAATAATATTTACGGTTAGTAGAAATTTTATAAAATTAAAAACCATGTGATATGCGAAGTTATTAAATCAAGATATTTTATATTTAAATTTAATTTAACCGCGATTAGTAAATTAGAATAAGTATGGTGAATAATAAAAAAAATTTATATGATTGATTGATTTAAAGTTTAGAAGTAAATTCTGATTGCCTCTAAAATATTTTTAATTTTTTGATTGGTAATTTATTCACCAACCAATAATACAGTAATACTCTTATAGCGTATATTTAATAATTAAAGTAATTAAAATATATGTAGTGTTCGTTATATAAATTTATTAATTATTTCATTAACAAATTGTGAATAAATATATTTTTGAACCTTTCAAAAATCGAGTTTTTGAAGATGTGGATTTTATTCAAGCTATTTAAAATTTGTTCAAATCCGATTTTGTAGTGTTAGCTTATATGAATTTATTAATTAATTTTATTAACAAATTATGAATAAATATACTTTTGAGCTTATAAAAAAAATCACTTTTTTGAAGGTATGGATTTTATCCAAGTTATTTAAAATCTGATTTCAAATTCGATTTTTTCAGATTTTTAGTTAAGTTAGATTATAATTATTTTATATCGATTATAATTGTATAATATATATGATAAAAATCAATTTATAATATATGATAATATGATTTTGAGTGACTTTATATTAAAAGAGTGGTTGATTAATGAATGATTAATTATGAAATTTAATTTAAAACATATAATAGTATATCGTGATTGATTTCAAATTAAAATTGTGATTTTTTAGTAAATATTTTTCGATTTAAAAAATATGTATTTATGGATATGTTTAATAAAATCGTTATTGTATTTATATTAGAAGTGTTAACTAACTATGGTTAAAGAGGTAGGTTGAGATTGTAAATAAGAAAAATTCTTAATATAATATGATTGGTCTAAAATTTAGGAATTAGCTCTGATTGGTTCTAAAATAATTCCTTGATTCTGATTGGTTAACTGACGTGTAGTAGACTCAGGTATTATAATAAATATATATATATATATATATATATATATATATATATATATATAGGCTAGCGTTCAAATAGAAACCAAACTTAGAATAGAAACTAGAAACCTACACTAAATAAATTATATTTCATTTATTTTAATGGCCCCGCTAGGGGCACCTTCACAAAAAACTTATAAAATTCTTGGCTCTATTCAACAAAAATATAAAAAAATAATAAAAAAAGTTACTATTCACGTGCCACGGCATCATGTGAACAGTAACTTTTTTTAAAAAAATTTTAATTTTTTTTATTTTTTTGTTGAATAGAGCCAATAATTTTAAACCTTTTTTGTATTGGGGTTCCCCTAATTTGGTCATTAGATTAGCTTGAAATATTTAATTTAGGTTTAGTTTCTAGTTTCTATTCTAAGTTAGTTTCTATTAGAACAAGACCCTATATATATATATAGGGTCTTGTTCTAATAGAAACTAAATTAGAATAGAAACTAGAAACTAAACATAAATTAAATATTTCAAGCTAATCTAATGACCAAATTAGCGGTACCCCAGTACAAAAAGTTCATAATATTCTTGGCTCCATCCAGCCAAAAAAAAAAAAAAATTACTGTTCACTGTTGACGTGGCAGTGACGTCAGCGTGAACAGTATTTTTTTTTTTTTTGTTGCTGGATGGAGCCAATAATTTTAAACACTTTTTGTGAAGGTGCCCCTGGCGGGGCCATTAGAATAAATGAAATATAATTTATTTAGTGTTGGTTTCTAGTTTCTATTCTAAGATTGGTTTCTATTTGACCACTAGCCTATATATAACAAAAAAAAATAAAAAAATAAAAAAAATTATTGTTCACGCTGACGTCACTGCCACGTCAGCAGTGAACAGTAATTTTTTTTTTTGCTGGATGGAGCCAAGAATATTATGAACTTTTTGTATTGGGGTACCCCTAATTTGGTCATTAGATTAGCTTGAAATATTTAATTTATGTTTAGTTTCTAGTTTCTATTCTAATTTAATTTCTATTAGAACAAGACCCTATATATATATATATATATAGGCTAGTGGTCAAATAGAAACCAATCTTAGAATAGAAACTAGAAACCAACACTAAATAAATTATATTTCATTTATTCTAATGGCCCCACCAGGGCACCTTCACAAAAAGTGTTTAAAATTATTGGCTCCATCCAGCAAAAAAAAAAAAAAAAAACTGTTCACGCTGACGTCACTGCCACGTCAGTAGTGAACAGTAAATTTTTTTTTTCTGGATGGAGCCAAGAATATTATGAACTTTTTGTATTGGGGTACCCCTAATTTGGTCATTAGATTAGCTTGAAATATTTAATTTATGTTTAGTTTCTAGTTTCTATTCTAATTTAGTTTCTATTAGAACAAGACCCTATATATATATACTAGCCTATAACTCGTGCGATGCACGGATGATTTTTAATATTTTTATCTTATTTTGTAAAGAATTTATATTATTTTTCATAATTTTAATATACGTTTTTCAATTAGTAGAAAAAATAAATTATAGAAGATACTAAAATATAATAGACTTAATTGCAGGAAAGTGGCCTGAACTATTTTTTTTTTGCACGAAAATGGCCGAAGTATGGAAACAAGCACTTTGATGGCCGAACAATTTTTTTTTTAACACCCGATTGCATTCCGTTAACTGGTGTTAACAGAAGTTAAAAACTGAAGGGTAAAAACGTCATAGTACTTTTCAATGGCTATTTTTATATACCCAGTACCTATATCTATCCCCAGCTTCCTTTTGATGAAACCCTAACAATGAAGAAACTAATTGCAACAAAAAGTAAAGAAAAAACACCCAGCAAATTCAAAACACAAGTAAAAGCATAATACCCAGCAACTAAACAATGTTGCTGCATAAGTACTATTACATAACTTCCATAAAAGCTGTCATAATAGTTGCTTCACTGAACATGGCAGGTCATAATTTAACAAAAATTGAAGCCAAATGTCATAATACCTAGCATTTAAGTTTCCCAACTGCCAAAAGAGGGTTGCAGTGTCATAACTACATTAGTTTCATTACATAAATGTCATTATGAGCAAAAACTACTTAGACTTCTTATCCCACCCTTCGAATTTCTTCATCTCTTTCTCTTAGGAGTCATTTTCTTTGCCTGTTTATGCATTGCTGATGTTGAGCTCCCCTCAGTGCCTTGCCCCTCACCCTGGTGCTGCTGCCCCCCCTGAGTGCTTTCCCCCTCAGCCTGGTGCTGCTGTTCTTGTTCCCTGGTAGCATTTGTAGAAGAGGTATTGCCCTGCTGTTGACATGTCTTAGAGTTATGTCCCTGCTTCTTGCATTTTTTGCACATCACTGTTGACTTAGGTATAACTGGGATAGTCCCCTCCTCTGCAGCTTTCTTAAGCAAGTCATTTTTCTGGTAATGAAGCAAAAATAAAATGTTAATGGTTACATGTAGATGATTACACACAGCATAATTGAAAAGAAAGGTAATTACCTTGGAACTACAAGTCCTAGCATTGTGTCCTTGTGCTTTACAATAAGTGCACTTAACAATAGTTCCCACTTTGCTCATTTTAGTTGGATCTCGAGGAATATCATTATTTGTTGCCCTTTTCTTCTTAGGTCTCCCAGTAGGAGTCTTGACATTAGGAGGCCTTGGTCTCGGCTCATTACTTCTTTGCCAAAATTCAGGGCCAACAATAGGGTCCAAAGTACAATTGTATAACTAAAAAGCATATTGACAGCAACAATTAGCTAATTGATGTCAAATGTATAACAGTTAGCTAAGTATAACATTAAAAACTCCAACGTCAAATTTACCTTCATGTATAGGTCCTTGCTATATCAACATCCTCATTGAAAACTGGAAAATTAGGGGCTTCATCATCTGTAGAATTTGCTGCCATCCTCTCCTCATCACTCCCAGCATACACACTAGACTCATCTGTTTCTGCACCATCATCCTTTTCAGCTTCATCATCAACCTCCGGATACTCATACTCATACACTGTTTCATCCACATTTTCTTCAAAGAGTAGGTCATCATCACTGTCATCCTTGTTGGAGGCATCAGAATGGAAGCTTTCACCATCAGTATCACTGTAACTTGCATTCATTTCATACTCTACACTATCCTCAGGATCAGAAAAGTCCTTGTGCATGCCTTCAAGATCCCTGGTCTCTTGTTCCTGGTCAATTTCACATTGTGTGGAGTCTGGGAAAGGATTTTCCATATGAATTTCCTCTTGAGTTAAATGTCCTTCATCTATAACAGTCAAGGGATCTAATTTCGTCACATATATCTCCACGTATCTATTAGTCCTGGGCCTATTTTTTGGATTTAGCAAATCACACATGATCATCAACTCTTCATCACTTACTAACTCAAATAACCCATTATCCATTGTGGTTCCTGGAAGTTTGAACCACAGTTTATAACACCCCCCCTAGCACCACATTCTTTTAGCATCGAGTTTATCTCTAGTAGGCTTATTTGGTCAGAGTCACAGAAATCAACATAAGCTACTAAACCACCAGTATAATTCTTACGATTTCCTTCCATTTCACCATCATAAAACAACTTAATTGTGAAAAGCTCATCATCTGGTACAAACATAACAAATACAATCACATCAAAACATCTATATTTAGAGTCTTGCTAACATATACAAATCAAACACAAAATACATACAAGACAAACACAAAACAATACTTTGCAATCAAAACCCCCAAATTTTATGAGCAAAATACAAAATTTAAGCATGCATGGATGAAGAAATCAGTTGCGAAATTACCTATATATTCTGGGCATACGTAGGGTTTGTAAGCGTCTTGATCTTCCTTGGATCTCAACATCCACGCCATTCTTCTTTATCGTTCTAATTGTTCTACAGCTAGGGTTTATGACCAAGAGAGAAAGGGGGTTTTGATTTTGGAGACAGTAATGAGATGTATAAGCACCCGACTGTGTATATCGTTTCATTTGCCAAGCAATTTACCATTATGTCCCTCAGCTATATTTTAATTGAAAATTAAAGTAACGTCTGTTAACACCAGTTAACGGAATGCAATCGGGTGTTAAAAAAAAAATTGTTCGGCCATCAAAGTGCTTGTTTCCATACTTCGGCCATTTTCGTGCAAAAAAAAAATAGTTCAGGCCACTTTCCTGCAATTAAGTCAATTAATACATACTGTACTTGATAGTATTTTAAATGATAGTATTTTTCTTCTATATTAAAAAAAAGGTATTATAACCTTTTAAATTTAATATAATTTTATTGAAATTTATATTATATTTTTATATAAACATTATTTTCAATAATTGTTTTTAATTTTAATATAATTTGATATATTCATATTTAAGGATCATACTTATGTTTTCTTATTATAAACAATGTATACTCATTTTTAATATATTTTATTAACGATTGAAAGATATTGTGTGATATTTTTAAATATATATATATATATTAATGATTGCAACTAAAAGTAAACGTGAAAAAGGCAATCAGTTAATTATCATTAATTAAATTTGTTAGTTACAGAGGCATGCCTGTACACATCTAATAACAAGCCTAATTGTTTGTAATGCTTTGCATTACTTACATGACCTCTTAACTGAGGGAACCTCTGGTTGTAGAGTTTCTGTTTGTATTGTACTTGTAATAGGCATCAAATCCTAGTTGTGTAACTGTACAAATAGAGTCTAGAATAATGCTTGAAAGAAGTTCCAAGGTTCATGCCTCAAGCAAGGAGTTAAAGACTGTCAAATAATCACAGTTGGGATTTGAAGAAATGAAGAATTTGCCTAAGTACCAATTCGAGAAGTATATTTGTCTATTCGAGAAGTCCAGCATTCGAGAAGTCAAGATGGTATTCGAGTTCTCAATGAGTCAACAAGTCAAAGTTCCATTCGATATCTCAAAGACTCAGAAAGCTATTCGACAACTCAAGGATTCGATAAGTCAAATGCTCTATTCGACAACTCAAGGAATCCTGATGGAAAAGAGCTATTCGAGAAGTGGTTCGATATGTCACTATAACAGTATTCGAGAACTCAGAGTTATCGATCAAGTCAATTCTAGTTCTCGAATCACTTACTTAGTCACTTCTCGAATACATTCTTGGAGACAAAATACTGAAGAAATTGTACAAGTCAGAAACCTGCAACAAGCCAATGCACTTTATGGACCACAACCTGTAACGTGCTCTGGAAAGCCTACAAGGAAGCTTGGAGAGATATAGAAGAGACAAGGAGCTAAAGAAGTGGATCTAAACAGGCTTTGCAAAGTCAAATCTGTAACCGTTTGGACACTTACTCAAAAAGGATAGACAGACTAGAAAGTAATTTGTTTAGCTACCTTATTTGCAGTAAGTGGGCTGTATCCATGTTCTATAAGGACACAGCCTCACTTCATAACTTAGTAACTTTGTGAGTCTAGTTTTTCATACACTGTAAGCTATATCTCTCTGAGAAAAACGAAGCTGAGAATACTACCATTTGTATTCACAGATTGTAGCAACCTTTATCTAATATACATTAGATTAAAGTGATATTGTGTCTTGTGTTGTTTACTTATCCGCACCTTAATTTCTGCACACACAGGCACTTATCTGCTACACAGACTCAATCCAAGAAAAGTTCAAGAATCCATTCACCCCCCCCCCTCTGTATTCTTTTACCGTGTTCAATACTCAACAAGTGGTATCAGAGCGGGCTGTTTATTCAAAAACAGAGAAACGATCATGAGTTCGAATACACCAAAGACTACAGGAACGGTGAAGGTCCCTAAGTTTGATAAAGAAAACTTCAACCTCTGGAAGATAAAGATGATGTTGTTCATCAAAGCCTCTCATCCCTTGTATCCTGAGATTCTCAAGAATGGTCCTTTTGTTCCACAACAAGAGATACCAGAGAAGACTGTTGGAACCATAACAATCCCTAGAGCTTATGAGGCCAAGGATCCATCAAAGTGGACAGAGTCAGAAAGGGAGAAGGTTGCTCTTGACAGCCACCTCATGTTGCTCATCATTGATTCCATGGATATGTCAATGTTTGCAAACATTGCATCATGCACGTCTGCTAAAGAGATGTGGGATCACATTGAGGTGTTGTGTGAAGGGACTGATGAGGTTAAAGAAAACAGGAAACAGATATTGGTCACACAGTATGAAGCTTTCATGGCACAGCCCAAGGAAAGCATCACTGAGATGTTTGAAAGGTTTCACAAGCTAGTTACTGAGTTGCAGATGAATGGAAAGGTTTACAGCACCAAGGAGTTAAATATGAAATTTCTGTTGTCTTCACCAAATCATCTGGAGCAAAGAGTCATTTCCCTTAGAGAGAGAGATTTGAACAAAGTCACCTATGATGTACTCTATGGAGTCCTAAAGACTCATGAACTTGAGTTGCTTCAGAAGAGGGCTATCCAAGCAAACCAAGGTAGGATGATAAACACATCATGTGCTTTGATTGTCAACAAATCCATCTTGGACCTAGAAGCATCTACAAGCCAACTAAGGATAGAGGAGGTGGCAGATGATGAAGAAACTGAAGCTGGGGTGAGTGAACCTGTTGAGGAAAAGGAGGAAGAAGAAGAGGAGTTTTACACTCTGGAAGAACTTGATGGGATGGAAAATACTTCATATGCTTTTATGGCCAGAAAATTTCCAAACATCAGATTTAAAAGAAATCAACCCTTCAAACCCAAAACTCAAAACCATTCAGCCAACAAGAACAAGGCACCTGTGAAACCAAACAGAAATAAGTTCAAAACCGGTTATGTGGATAGGTCATCTGTAAGGTGTTATAGATGCAATGACCTAGGGCATTTTGCCAGTGAATGCAAGAAGCCTAAAAAGAAGGATAGAGATTATCTTGAGCTAGAAGCTAAGTATGAGGCCCTTCTGGAAAAGCAGACACATGGTAAGGCCTACATAGCTGAAGGGAAGTGTTGGGATGATTCTGAGAGTGATGAAGAGGAACAAGAATTCTGCAATTATGCCTTGATGGCCAACTCCAAGGATGACTCATCTTCATCTGATTCTCAGGTACCATCTCTCACTACTATAGACATGTCTGTTTCTGAATACAAATCCATGATTGAACAATTATCTATTGAAATGTTTAATATTCATACTAGTATGACTGCTGCTAATGAGGAGATTGCTAAACTGTCTACTAGAAATGAAGTATTAACCAAAAAGAATGAGGAACTTGAGCTAACTGCTATGCAAGTAGAAAACCTTAAGAAAGAAGTTGAATATTTGGAGAACAAGGTTCTATGTGCTAGTCAAGTAGAGAAGGCTCTTAGGGATGAATTAGCTGAGAATGAATTCAAACTTAAAACTTTCAAGAAATCATCTGGTTTAGTGCAATCCTACTGTGAGAAAATTGAAGCTAAACCCAAAGCAGCTATTGGACTTGACTATGACTCTCTCAAACAAAGGAAAGGCTATGCTGTCATTGAAGAGGACATAGCTGTTCATGAGAAAGTGCCTCACATTTTGAGAAAAACTGAAAATCCAATTTTTAAGGAATCAACATTTGAAATTGATGAGGATGCCTTACTCATCAAGCAAATGTTGAATGATGAGGATGAGGCACAATCTAGTGAACAGCAAGCATCCTCTAAGGGTGAGAGTGTCAAGTCAAAGACCAAGAAGCCAGTAGTTGATAGGCCAAGACCTAAGAAGTTTGTTAAGTTTGTCTCAGCTGGGAAGAGTGAATCAGAAAAGGAAGTGACTAAAAGGAAACAGAACAGAAATGGCAAGTTAGGGATTAACAAGGATAACAACTATGCTTATATGCCTAATGCCCCTAGGAAAACTTGTCAGAACTGTTTCAGTACCAACCATCTAACTCATGCATGCAAGAAACCTGTTGGTAGTGTGTCTAAACCTTTCTATGACTGTTCTGTGCCTCTAAGACATAGAGATGCACCCTTCTGTGATAAATTTGACTGTATGCCATGCAATATGAATGTTATGACTAGTTGTTTTAATTTAAGAAGACAGTTCATTGATGGTTGTATCAGTCACAATTCTCACACACACTACACAAGGTCAAAGTCTTCAAGTCCTCCTAAAGCTAGGAAGGTACCTTTGTCACCTAAGTCTGAAACCTCAGGTTCTAAGACTTCCAACAGTGACAAGAAGACTGATACTAAGAAAGTTAACAAGCATGTTGTTTATGATAAAACTGTCTCTAAGTCACATGGACCCAAACTTGTTTGGGTACCAAAGGAAAAGTAATACCTTTGTGTTTGCAGGGCAAAGAAAGTGAGAAGAAGGTCATGTGGATTTTGGACAGTGGATGCTCAAATCATATGACTGGTGATATGGCCCTGCTATCACAGTATGAGGAAAAGGCTGGCCCAATGGTTGCTTTTGGAGATGACAGCATGGGTAACACATTGGGATATGGCAAGCTGAAAGTTGGAAATGTCATCATTGAAGATGTAGCACTGGTCAAGGGGCTCAAGCATAATCTGTTAAGTGTTGGTCAGTTTACTGATAGAGGATTCAAAGTGAATTTTGACAAAGATGAATGTTTGATCACCCACAAGAAGACTGGTGATTTTGCTCTATCTGGAGTAAGGAAGGGAAGCCTGTTTGTAGCCAATATGGACTCTGCAAACAAGGACAAAATTTGTTGCTTTTACTCAAAAGCATCAAATGAAGATTGTTGGCTGTGGCACAAGAAACTATCACACCTGAACTTTAAGGCCATTAATTCTCTAGTCAAAAGAGAGTTAGTGAGAGGCATGCCCACACTTGAATTCTGCCAAGAAGGAGTGTGTGAGGCTTGTCAAAAAGGAAAAATGAAGAGATCAAGCCACAAGTCAAAGACAGTGACATCTGTAACCAAGCCACTACAACTTATCCATATGGATTTGTTTGGGCCTGTTAACATAATGTCACTTGGAAGAAAGAAGTATGCCCTGGTAATGGTTGATGATTTTTCAAGGTATACATGGGTAGAATTTCTGGCATCAAAAGATGAGGCTCCACAAGTAATCATTGAGCATATAAAGAAAGTTGACAAGGAAGCAAAGGCAAACAATGCAAGTGTGATTGCATTGAGGAGTGATAATGGAACAGAGTTCAGAAATGCCACACTTGAAGCATTCTGCAAAGAGAATGGCATTTCTCAGCAATTCTCAGCTCCAAGGACTCCACAACAAAATGGAGTTGTTGAGAGAAAGAATAGAACTCTAATTGAGGCTGCTAGAACAATGTTACTTGATGCAAAAATGCCCACATGTTTTTGGGCTGAGGCTGTGAGCACTGCATGCTATATTCAGAACAGAACCCTCATCAACAAAAACACTGGAAAGACTCCTTACAACTTGATGACTGGAAAGAAGCCTACACTGAAGTATATTCATACTTTTGGAAGCAAATGCTTTGTACTTAAGGACAATTCTGAATATGTTGGAAAGTTTGATGCAAAAGCATTTGAAGGAATTTTTCTTGGCTATTCTATGGAAAGAATTGCATACAAGGTTTATGTCATCAGTCAAAAGAAAGTTATGGAAAGCACAGATGTAACATTTGATGACAGCAAACTACCTGGACTAGAAGAAGCCAATGATGAAGACAAAGATCCATTGAAGTTTGATAATCTAGATGATTCTGATGAAGAGACTGAAACTAGAGTTGAAACTCAAGTTCAACAAACTCAAGTGAATAATGATACAAGAGAAGAATTTGTGCCAATCAATAGTGAAGAAACAAGCATCCAAGACACACCTGTGAGTAATGGCAACTTCACAGGGGGAGGAAATGAGGATGATCATGATGAGGATGATGAAGCAACATCAAGGATGAGAAATCAAGCTGAACACTCAAGGAAATGGGATAGATCACACACTGCAGAGCAAATCATTGGAGATCCTAATGCAGGAGTAAGGACTAGGAGAGCAACTCAAAATGAGTGCCTCTATGGATGTTTTCTATCACAAGTTGAGCCTAAGAAACTTGATGATGCATTGTTGGATCCAGATTGGATTATTGCCATGCAAGAGGAGCTGAATCAATTTGAAAGGAACAAAGTATGGGAACTTGTGCCTGCACCAAAGAATAGAACCATTGTTGGAACAAAATGGGTTCTGAAGAATAAGATGGATGAAGATGGTGTAATAATAAGAAACAAAGCAAGGCTGGTTGCAAAAGGATACTCTCAACAGGAAGGCATTGATTATGATGAGACATTTGCCCCTGTTGCTAGATTGGAAGCCATTAGAATATTCTTGGCATTTGCTGCTCATTCAAACTTTAAAGTTTATCAAATGGATGTCAAGAGTGCATTTCTAAATGGAGAGTTGGAAGAAGAGGTTTATGTGCAACAACCACCTGGCTTTGAGGATCCACATTTCCCAGAATTTGTCTACAGATTGCTTAAGGCACTGTATGGACTTAAGCAAGCTCCAAGAGCATGGTATGATACTCTATCACAATTTCTTCTTGAAAATCAATTCACTCGAGGCACATTGGACAAGACACTGTTTTACAAGAAGCATGGTGATGATATGATCCTAGTTCAAATCTATGTGGATGATATCATTTTTGGTTCTACAAATGAGAAACTGTGTGAGAAATTCTCTAAACTCATGCAGAGCAGATATGAGATGAGTATGATGGGAGAGTTGACATTCTTTCTAGGGTTGCAAGTCAGTCAAAGGAAGGATGGTATCTTTATCAGTCAAACCAAGTACATCAAGGATTTATTGAAAAAGTTTGACTTGGAAGATTGTTCACCTGCCAAGACACCCATGGCCACTGCCACTAAATTGGATGAAGATGCTAAAGGCAAGAAAGTAGATATCTCAGTCTACAGAGGCATGGTTGGTTCTCTACTCTACCTCACTGCAAGTAGGCCAGACATCATGTTTGCTACATGCTTGTGTGCAAGGTTTCAATCAAATCCAAAGGAATCACATTTGATTGCAATAAAAAGGATCTTTAGATATCTGAAGGGCACTCCTAACTTGGGATTATGGTACCCTAAGGACACAGGGTTCAATCTGGTTGGCTACTCTGATGCTGATTATGCTGGATGCAGAGTGGATAGGAAAAGCACCTCAGGAAGCTGCCAGTTTCTTGGACAAAGGTTAGTTTCTTGGTATAGCAAGAAGCAACAATCTGTGTCAACTTCTACAGCTGAGGCTGAATACATAGCTGCTGGAAGTTGCTGTGCTCAAGTGCTTTGGATTAGAAATCAACTTAGAGATTATGGACTTGTGTTGGAAAGAATTCCAATCATGTGTGACAACACAAGTGCAATCTCTATAGTTGCCAATCCTGTCAATCATTCTAGAACAAAGCACATTGACATCAGATATCATTTCATAAGAGAACATGCAACTAATGGAACCATTGAGTTGCATTATGTCTCTACAGATAAACAACTAGCTGATATATTCACTAAGCCATTAGATGAAGCCACCTTCACAAGGTTGGTAAGTGAGATTGGAATGCTGAATTCTTCAGATTCTGGCTAAGTGAATACATCATCTAGATTGTTGCAGCAGTAAACACTTACTTTATCTAAATCCTCAATATTTTTGAAGTAAGTGTTGGCTGAAATATGATTTATAAATATTTCAAATCTGTTGCATATGTTGAAAATCATATTTTTATTAACTCAAAATTTCTATGAAATTTTGAGAAAATCACTATTTGGTTTGCTAGGATATTTTTCAATGAATATGTCTGGTAAATTTTTACAAGATAGTGAAAATCAAATTTTTATGAGTGATGGGTATAGTTCGATAAGTCAGACTTCTCGAATGATTCACTATTCGACATCTCTAATAAGTCTCATTAGAGTACTCTTGAGTTCTCGAATAGAGTCTTTCTGAGATATCGAATAGAGGAATTATTGACTTCTCGAATATAGTAACTGAGTTCTCGAATGATTGAGTTCTCGAACACTATATTTGAGTTCTCGAATCATTTGAAAAGGCTGAATTCTCGCTGAATTTTAACCGATTTTGGATTTTTATCTAAAAATTTAATTCACTCATAAAAACACATTTTATTTAATTTAGAATTATTTCTAAGTTAGATAACTGCCAGCTGTGAGTTTCTATCTGCTTGAGTTATCGATTAAGCCATTCTTGACTTCTCGAATAGTTGTTTTCTACTTCTCGAATGCCTGACTTGTCGATACAAAACAGTCTGCTAATCGACAATTCAAGTACTTCATACTTATACAATCTCACATCTATTCGATTCATTTCATTCGATTTCTCAAGCATCTACACTCTCTAAACCCCTGAAACCCTAGCTACGAAAAGCCAAATTTCTTCTTCAACCTTCAATTTCTTTTCTCTCTTCTACACAAATGGCAACAGTAAAGTTCAACACCAACTTCATCGCTCTCACTAGTGATGTTGAAGCACCCAATGCAAATTTCAAGTGCTTTGTGAAATGGATGGCTGAGTCATATATCAAGGATGCACTCTCTGCCAACCCAACTCTGTATCTCGATATTCTGGAACAATTCTGGAGTACTGCTATTGTGGAGGTTGTAGCCCTGGAAAACGCAATCACTTCCTATGTCATCTACTGCAAGGTTCAAGATAAGGAAATCACTATCACTACTGCAGACATGAACCAAGCACTAGGACTACAACAAGAGTCATTTGACAGAATGGCCACTAACGCAGAGTTGGAGGAATTCTTTGAGTTCATAAACTACTCAGATGGGATTAACCTTGGAAAGCTAAACAGAAAGAATCTGAGAAAGGAGTGGAGCTATGTGTTTGCAACTCTTCTCCAAGTCTTCACTGCCAGGAAATCAAGCTTTGATCAAATCAGTGCACCTGTGCAGCAAATTGGATATGCTTTGGCCTATGGAAAGAAGATAGATGTTGGCCAAATCATACTTCAAGAATTATATGGGAGACTTGGTAAGAACACAACCAAGAGAGGTACTGATATTTTCTTCCCTCGCTTTATTCAATCTGTACTTAATTATAAAAATGCTTCATTGATTGAATTGCCTGGGATTGATAAAAATAAAATAGGCTATCCTAAGTCCATGACCAAACTCATTTTTGGTAACTTGGAAACTAGGAATGATGTGGATGTAAGACTGAACATAACTCCCCATATGGAGAGTTTGTTTAGGACTTACCCCCACAACATGCCAACATTTGATGCAAAATCTAAGTTAGCACAGCCCAAGCAAGTAGAACAAAATGCTAACCCAGGGCCTGCTAACCAACCCTCTCAACCAAACACTCTACCTCTTACTGAGCCAACTGCATCATCCTCTCAAAAGGGTGATGTTAGTAAAAAGAAGAGAAAGGAAGTAATGTCTGCACCTTTAAATATCTTGTCTGAAGCAGCATTAGCTGTTGAATTAGGTCTAGGAAGTGAGGAACCTGAGTCACCCTTACACAGAACAAAGAAGAAGAAAACTAAGACCACCTCTTCAGTCACACAAATGGCTGAAGTTGTAAAATCAGGGGCACACAGCTCACTAGGTGTATCCTCTCAACAGGGTGCACCTATAGAATCAAGCATTCTCCCCAATGCACCCTCTTGTATAGAGTCAGCACATGGGAGTGATAAGGCTGGCACAACACTGAGTGGAGAGCACATCACTTTTGAAACTCCCTCTATCTCTCAGGGGGAGTTGCCAAAATCTACTCTAAAACACACTTCTCTTCCAGAATCTATCTCTGAAATTTCTTTGGAACCTGCAACTCAGACAACTGAGATGCAAGGTATTGATCATCAAGAATTCTTTTCTCTTGATGAGCCAATAATTTCAAGTGACTTAGTGCATGACACTTTGTTCACCACTCAGAACCCACATTTAGATGGTGAGGGAATGCATGCTGAGGCATATCCTAATGACACCATCACAAACACAGAGGTTCCCCTAGTTTTTACTAGAGACTCTGTGCCTGTGTCAACTGCTGGTGTAATTCATCCCACTTCTGTGGTGACACCAGTAGTAGAGTCAATCCATCCGGTTACAGAAGTTGCATCTGTAACTGAGGAGACTAGCTTGCCTAGCTCTAGCTCTGACTTCATGTCAACATGGCTGAAGCCTGTGCAACATGACAGTGCTTCAGGATCAGGGTCTGTTCCACAACAATTGACGGTTGAAGCACTTCAAAGCTTAATTGTGGATCAGATTCCTGAGTTCACAAAGATTGCTCAGCACCTTCTCACTGCAGACATGCCCAATCCAGACTATGAGGCTATTCTGTTATGCCATAGGGATGATGTGGAAGTGCAGAAGTCAAAGATCATTGATGATGCTGAGAGAGATGGCAACATAGATGCCTGGTTGCAAGGAAAATACGATATTACTCTCGATGAAGCACTTCAGTATCTCAGGGAGGAATACATCACTTCACTGGGCTCCAATGCAAAATCCCTGTCACCTGGTGAAGTGTATGAAGCTGTAAATGACTCCTACAAGGGTTTCCTCAAGGCTGCACACTATCTTGGCAAGGGAGTCAAAACTGAAGTCAACAGGGTGTGTGATAAGACAGCCACTTCAGTAGCAGAAGTCAAGAGGGCCTTTGATGCTAAATTTCCTCAATTGGACAGTGTGTTCAAGGACATCAAACACTGCAACTCTACCTGCACTCAGGTGGACAATGGGCTGGCTGTGCTAAAAGATGCTGTCACAGGTCTGGGGCATAAATTTCAGAATCTATCTGACCAGACTACAGATGCCAATGCCATGCTTAGGATAATGTTCAAAAATCTTTATGGAGATAGACTAGTGACTGATGTCCCTGTGCATGAATTGTCTAAATATGAAGTGAAGAGGCTTCAGGACCAATCTTTATCTGGCTTCAAGGCCAATGAGTTATTCACTAAGGTCAACACTCTTGAACAGGAGGTAGCTACTCTCACCAAGACCAATGCTCATCTCACAGAAAAGGTTGCATTGCTAAATGATCAGTTGGACACTCAAGCATCCACCACAGCTGATGTCCTTCTGCATCAACAATCCATGTTAGCTGCAATGATGAAGCATATGGGTCTCTCTCTACCTGATGAATCTTCACTCCCAAAGGACATTTCTACAGCCTCTATGCCTGACAACAAGCCTAAGGGGGAGAAGAAGGCTAGGAACTCAAATTCAAAGGGGGAGACAAAGGGAGAGAAAGGCATAGTAATCAAAGAGGGTGGTCAACAAAGGGCTTCTAAGTCTCTAGCAAATGTGCCTGGCAAGGGAAAAGCCAAAGTAGATGAGCCTCCATCTATCTTGCCAGTTGTCACCTTACCAACTGTGCACATCACTACTCCTGGAGGACAAAAGCAATCCATAACTACCACAGTGGTTGCAGGGAGTATGCCATCTGACAAACCTCAAATCTCTATATCTGAGAGTGCCAAGCCTGTAGAAGTCAAAGATGTTACTGAGGCCAAGCTACAAGAAGTTGCTAACTCCAATGACTATCATGATAAAGCCTTCTTGGAGTTTCTGAAAGCCATAAGGGAACAGGTTGGTGACACTCAGTTTTATCTGAGGGAGGTGAAGAAGCAGATAGACTACATCACTGTCATCCCCAAGAAAGTCAACAATATATGGGTCAAGGAGATAGTGATGGTTTCCAAACTAAAGATATGGCATCTAACATACCAGACTCTACAAGACCTAAAGCACTCAGAGATAGATGCCATACTTGAGATCATTGAGAAGAAAAATGAGAACAGCAAGAGTCTGTTTGATGATTTGAGGAATGGTCAACCTACAAGGCTACCAGAAGTGATCAAGAAGCCATGGACAATTATTTATCAGTCTGGTACCAGAATTGAAGATATCAAGCAATTGGTCATTCCTCATGATCTCACCTCCAGAAATCACAGACTGATCATTGCTATCATTGATCAATTACAGAAGAAGGTTGGAGCCAGAAATGCTGAAGAAATTGAGGCACTGCATATCCTCAGAACCTATATTGCAACTGGTGAAATTCCAGAGATGGCTCAACCTAGGAGAAATAAGGATGATGATTCTGAAGACAAAGGTGATGGGAGGAGAAGACATCACAGGAGAGATAAGGGTGATGAAGACAAGAAGAAAAAGGGAGACAAGGATAAAAAGGATGATGATGACCAAGGTAAAACATATGTGAGAAAGAGTGGAAGACAGCAAGCCTTAGGCAATGCTAGCAGTAATCTCACCACAACACAAGACTCTAAGTCTAGGGTGAATACTGTTAGTAGTGACCTAGCAAAATCTACATCTATGGCTTCTGCAACTGTCTTGCCATCTCAAGAAAAGAAGAAGATTCAAGTCAAGAAACCATGTGTATGTTTCAGAAAGCAATCTGCTAATGGAATACTACTATGGTCTACCAACCAAGGTCAGAGATTTCTGCCAAGCAACCATGTCAAGAGGATAAAATTTAAACATGCTGCAAGGAGAGTGAAGCTATCCAAATCTAGAGCCCTAACAATCATTCCAGGATTAAAGCTCCAGCCACTTGATGAAGACTTTGATGAAGAGCAACTGCTATTTCTAAGAGCTCAAAAGATATGCTATGCTGCAATTGTGGATGACCACCTTGTAATCAAGTACACTGATGGGAAAGAAATGAAATTCAAACAAGGGGGTTGTCAACATTGGGGTAAATTGTATGAGATAGAAAGAATCATTGCATTGCTGGATTCTAAGGACAAGGTGGAGAAAGTATGGAAGCTGGAATTGATTGACTTTGTGAAAATGAAGAAAGATTATGCTGAGAAGATAAGAAAGGGCTGCTATGAGAAATGGTTAGAAAGGGAGAAAGAAATTGATAGACTGGAGATTGAAGCAGAAAAGCTAAGGGCAAAGGGATTGTGTAGAGTTCAGTTTGATCCCTATGTGGTGAAGTATAGGAGAAGAAATGGAGCCAATGTCAATATAAGAATGGACCTACTCAATCACTATCCTGCCAACATTCTGAAGCCAGTGCTTGAAGATTTCAAAAACTCTATTATGATTGAAGAATTGGATGCTATGACAGAAATCATGAGAGCAGTAGATGAGATTGCAAGAAAGGAGAAAGAAAGGAAACAGAAAGCATATGATGATCTACAAGCCAAAGCAATGGAGATGCAATCAAAAGAAAATGGCTAGTACCTCATCATACTGTAAGAGTATTTATCTTGTAATTTCATTTATGTGTTCAATCAAAATACATACATGTACTTTTAAAGTTTTATCTTTATGTATGTTAGGCTTGTTATCAGACATGAAATTGTGACTAAGGGTCTCACTCACAATTTGGGGGAGATTGTTAGTTACAGAGGCATGCCTGTACACATCTAATAACAAGCCTAATTGTTTGTAATGCTTTGCATTACTTACATGACCTCTTAACTGAGGGAACCTCTGGTTGTAGAGTTTCTGTTTGTATTGTACTTGTAATAGGCATCAAATCCTAGTTGTGTAACTGTACAAATAGAGTCTAGAATAATGCTTGAAAGAAGTTCCAAGGTTCATGCCTCAAGCAAGGAGTTAAAGACTGTCAAATAATCACAGTTGGGATTTGAAGAAATGAAGAATTTGCCTAAGTACCAATTCGAGAAGTATATTTGTCTATTCGAGAAGTCCAGCATTCGAGAAGTCAGAGATTCGATATCTCAAGACACTATTCGATATCTCTGAATACACTGTTCGATATCTCATTCGATATCTCAGGGATTCGATATGTCTACTACTCTATTCGAGATCTCAAGAAGTCAACAAGTCAAGATGGTATTCGAGTTCTCAATGAGTCAACAAGTCAAAGTTCCATTCGATATCTCAAAGACTCAGAAAGCTATTCGACAACTCAAGGATTCGATAAGTCAAATGCTCTATTCGACAACTCAAGGAATCCTGATGGAAAAGAGCTATTCGAGAAGTGGTTCGATATGTCACTATAACAGTATTCGAGAACTCAGAGTTATCGATCAAGTCAATTCTAGTTCTCGAATCACTTACTTAGTCACTTCTCGAATACATTCTTGGAGACAAAATACTGAAGAAATTGTACAAGTCAGAAACCTGCAACAAGCCAATGCACTTTATGGACCACAACCTGTAACGTGCTCTGGAAAGCCTACAAGGAAGCTTGGAGAGATATAGAAGAGACAAGGAGCTAAAGAAGTGGATCTAAACAGGCTTTGCAAAGTCAAATCTGTAACCGTTTGGACACTTACTCAAAAAGGATAGACAGACTAGAAAGTAATTTGTTTAGCTACCTTATTTGCAGTAAGTGGGCTGTATCCATGTTCTATAAGGACACAGCCTCACTTCATAACTTAGTAACTTTGTGAGTCTAGTTTTTCATACACTGTAAGCTATATCTCTCTGAGAAAAACGAAGCTGAGAATACTACCATTTGTATTCACAGATTGTAGCAACCTTTATCTAATATACATTAGATTAAAGTGATATTGTGTCTTGTGTTGTTTACTTATCCGCACCTTAATTTCTGCACACACAGGCACTTATCTGCTACACAGACTCAATCCAAGAAAAGTTCAAGAATCCATTCACCCCCCCCTCTGTATTCTTTTACCGTGTTCAATACTCAACAAAATTATATTATTATTTATTTTAATAATTAGGATAACCAAACTGAAAACCGAAAACAAAACCGACAAACTTTTTTTACAAATGCAAGTTTTATCAGAATGCTAACAAAATTTTTGAATATGGCTAGAAAACTTGGCGCACTTTGCATCGCATGAATTATACGTGAGTTTAAAATTTTTAAATAAAAAATAAGATGGGGTTTAAGATTCAATAATTTTGTAAGATAAACCACTTAAAAAAATTAAAAGAAATGGACTTGGAAAATAAAAAGATATAATTGGGTCTTGAAGGTTTTGGACATCTAGTCGGACTCTGATTTAGGAGACCTAATTCGACTATGACTAATAGTTGTGTTTTGGTGTGTGTTGTATGACCAAAAAATGAGTACCAAAATAACAACCAAATATACCCTGTTTTGCTTATAATAGTATAGTATATATAGATAGTATAGATATAGTTAAGTTCTATGGATACCAACATTTTTAGTGGAGCCGGAGACCATATATCAATCAAAACATTGCAAAAACCTATTCATTGAAAATCATGTTCGATGAAAATCACTACTGCATTTATTTCATTGAAAATCTTGAAAAACATATATGTTTTACATGCAAATTTCATTAAAAATCTTGAAAATCATGTATGTTCTGCAAACAAAATATTGCAGAACGTATTATTCTTCAAAACATGTTCTGATTGCAAATCATATATGATTTTTAAGATTTTGAATAAAATAATAATGTTCATTGAATATTCTTTGCAAATTTATATGTTTTGCAATATTTTGAGTGCATAATGTATATGGTCTCCACTGTCTGCACTCAAATGTTGGTCTTCATAGTAAAACTTAACTCATATATATATATATATATATATATATATATATATATATAAATTTTAAATGATTGGATTTTGAAAAACATTTATATGCATTTATATTTAACTGATATATTGATATATAGGCCATTATTCCATGGAGAACCAAATTAGATAGATTCCAGTGGAGAACCCTCTCCTTTAATCTCAGCCTTTGGATCAGGGTCTAATCCAACGGCTCAAACTATTATACTAATTAATTATCAAAAATAAAATTTTATTTTCATAACCGTTGGCCGTTGTATGTAGAGGTTTGTTATACACTGATCAGCTCGTCTCCTGCAATCTCTCCGATGACCTCTCCGATTAAATTTCATCAGCAATCTCTCCGACGATATCTCTCCGTCCTGTAACTCTGTCGCACTCTTCAATTATAATCGATTTTATATAGTTTTAGATCAATTTGCTCTTCGTACGATCTCTTTCCGACGGAAACTATGGCGTCTTCATCAAATCAAGCTCTAAACTATGATTCTACTGTTGCTATTGAGTGTTCATCAGGTTTTAACCTTTAACCTTCAGTTTTCTACACATAATATGTTAATATATGTTTCGATTATGTAGTAGAATCAATTACAATCTTAAAACTATGCTTCTACTGTAAATTGACTACTCATCATGCTCGAACCTTTATCCTTCAGTTTCGTCCAAAAGAATTGTTAGTTTATGTTTTGATTTTGTAATAGAATCAAAAATTATGTTTGTTACATATTTAGTTGTTCTTCTGAAGTTTATTCTACCGTTTCTGATTCTGTTATGGAATCTAAAAAACCTGTAAGTTTCTTCAATGATCAGTTAGTACCGTTCATCTTAGTTTCATTTGACCTTTTATGATAAACGTTCATATTTTTGCCCATATGCTTCCTTTTTAGCTGGATTGAATGATTAGCAATAGTTGTTTTATACATATCGTTCAATTTTTAGAGTATTCTATAGTAGAATCACAAGTAAATTTACGATTTTAAATGCTTTAGTATTCCATTGTATTCTATAAGCTTTACGATTTTCATTGCTTCTGATGAACACTTTGATTCTACTACCAACAATTACTTTGATTCTACATCCAACAATTACGTTATTATGTCGGTATTTGTCTTGGTTCTCCAGTAGCATCAAAATAGTTGCGTAGTCAGTTTTTGTGATTTCAAACTATGTAGTTTTAAAATTATATTTGGTTTTGTTATTGCATCACATATAGTTGATCAAATTTTAGTAGTCGTAGTAGTTCGTATCTGCTACGATTAATATTGAACCTAAAGGCATCTCAAGTAATTAGCATCCAATTTTTTAGGGCTACATTTTCTGTGTATTATTTTAGCGTCGTAATGTCTAGTTTTGGTAATCATTTGTACGAGCTGTGTAGGAAAATATAATCAGCTCTATTTTAAGCAAGTTCAAACCTGATGTACACTAATTGCATCTCTGCCATTTGTCACTCAGTCTTTTACTTGGTTTTTTTACATTATCATAATATTGAATTTAAGGTTTTGAAACATATGTTCCTGATCCTGACTAACATTTTTTAATGGTTTATTTTTGTCTTTTATTCAGTCAATGTTCCGTATACTGAAAATAGTTATGCTGTTGAACTTGGAACTGATTCCATTGGTAATGATATGGTCGAAGATTTGTTAGAAGGCTTTGACGATTCTTTTAGTAAAAGCAGCAAGTTATGGATTCCCAAAGTGCTTGATGACAAAGTTAGACCATACCCTGGCCTTCAATTTACCGATATTGAATCTTGTTTTCATTTCTACACTGAGTATGGAAGGCAGGGTGGATTTGAGGTTCGGAAGTCAACACAAAAAGTTAGACAAGGCATTATTGTTACGAAATATATAGTTTGTTCAAAAGCAGGGCACCACGAAACTTCTATGTCAAAAAATCTGGCTGCTAAATCAGATTCGTCCAGTACTGTTGATATGAAATGTAGAAGGACTGTCAATAAGAAATGTGAATGCAATGCAAAGATAATTCTGAAGTATAGGGCTTGAATTTCTATGCAGTTTCCTCTTTTATTGAGGGTCATAACCACCCGTTATCATATGAATCTGACAAATAATTTACTCGGTCCAATCGATCCATGACTTCTTTTGAGCGTAGATTTGTTTTAGATTCTGCAAAATCAAACTTAGGTCCGTATAGAGCTCACAACATGTGCAAGTCCATTTCTGGTTCTTACTCTTCTGTTGGTGCAACTGCCGTGGATTTCCAAAATTGGATGAGGGATATTAAGCTTTACATTGGTCAGCATGATGCTGACATGTTGCTTAAAAAATTCGAAAATAAACGTGACACATCAGATGAAGGCTTCTTTTATGAATATCAGACAGATTCAAATGGCCACCTACCTCATTTATTCTGGTGTGATGTTCGAGGTCGCAGGAATTATGATGTTTTTGGAGATGTTGTGTCTTTCGATGCAACATATCGTACAAATAAGTAAGTTTTTTATATTTCCTTTGCATTCAATCATCGTTCAGTCATTCACATATATCACTGACTATGTTATTTTTTTATTTTCATTACAGGTATAGTATGGTTTTTGTTCCATTCATTGGGGTCGATAATCATTGGAAGAGTGTCACATTTGCTTCCGCTTTGCTTAACCAAGAGACTGCATCAAATTTTACATGGGCGTGTGAGGCTTTTCTAAAGGCTTTTACACGCCCTCCAAAATGTATGATAACGGATCAGTGTCTTGGGATGAAAGTAGCAATTGATATAACATTTCCCCGTGTTATGCATCGATATTGTACGTGGCATATCATGCAAAAATTTCCATCCAAGGTACATGAATTCTTAAAAGTTTGAATTTTAAAACCAAATTAGTATTGATTTTCATATTTTGGCATTTTTCTTATGAGTTTATGCTTCTTCTTTTTTTTTTTTAAAATAATAATTGTAGATTGGTCCTGTTTTTTGTACGGAGTCTAGTTTGATGAAAGCACTTAATAAGCTTGATTTAAATAGTTGTTCTAGTGTAGAACCAAATTTTGGTTCTATTACATAAGCACAATTTATACCTTTCCATTTATACACAAAACTGGTTCTATTACAGAATCATAGTTTATACCTTACGATTTGTACACAAAACTGGTTCTATTACAGAACCACAAATACAACATATGTAGTAGAACAAAATTAGTTTTGGTTTTCATATTTGGTGTTTTTCTTATGAGTTTATGCTTTTTTTAAAAAAAATGTAGATTGGTCCTGTTTTTTGTGCGGAGTCTGGTTTCATGGAAGCACTTAATAAGTTTGTTTGGTCGTCACACTTGACGGTTGCTAAATTTGAAGAAGGTTGGGATGCGGTGCTTAAGGAATTTGGATTGACTAAACATGTTTGGTTGAAAGAAATCTATTCTATTAGAGCCTCATGGATTCCTGCCTTCTTTAGGGACAAGCCAATGGGAGCATTACTGAGAACAACTTCAAGGTCAGAAATCAGCAACTTCTTCTTTAACCATTTTGTCAAAAACGGTGTCACACTTTCAGAGTTCTACTTGTGTTATGAGAGTGTCATTGACAAACAGTTTCATGATCAAAAGAAACTGAATAACACTGACTTGAATTGCATTCCACAACCTATAACTGAGAAGGACATTGAAAAGCATGCAGCTCAGCTTTACACTCGTTCTATGTTCTACAAGGTTCAAAAACAAATAAAGGCGAGTTGTTTTCACATCAGTCTGGCAGGCCAACCAACGGTTGTCGATGGTGTGAATAAGCACATAGTTTGTGATAAAAGTTTGAATGGGAAGTTGTTTGAGGTTGTCTTTTCTCCGTCGACAAATGATGTAAGCGGTTCTTGTAAGCTTTTTACTAGAGTGGGTTATCTCTATCGACATTGTTTTTACTGTTTAGGTCTTTGAGGGGTGGATGAAATTCCATATCAGTTCTTATTAAAGCGCTGGATGAGAAATGCAGATAGATTTTGCAAATTGAAGTTTTCTGCTGAAACTGAAATTAGTAGTGATGGGCAGATAATTAGAGATACATCAAATAAAATATGGAGGGAATACCAAGCTTGCTTTGATAATGTTTCCAGTAATGTAAATGGTTTACATTATTTGTTGGATGAAATGAAGTGTTTGAGGACTAGAATTGAAGAAAAATATGAGAAGTGTCCAGTAACAAAGGATGACATGCTTCAAGAAATATTTGGTGTTAGGCCTTCAGGTTCAACTAGTGTTCGTCCGCCACTACCAAGTAATAACAAAGGAAGCCGAAAAAGGATTCCTGGTCCTGCAGAGTTAAGTTTTGATGGTAAAAAGAGGAAATTAAAGACGTGCAAAGCTTGTAATACATTAGGTTATCATGATTCACGTAAATGTCCAAAGAAGGGGCAACAGCTTCAACAAAATCCTCCCTCTCAGAGCGTCCAGAGTACATTAAATCAGTCCAAGCAACCTCAACCTTCCAACAGTCAGAACGTTCATACAAATGGAATCCCCAATTCCACTAGTGAAGTACAACAAACAGGTAAGTCTTGCTCATTGTTTTATTTCCATACTACCTGGATCAAACTAAATTTTTAAGTTAACTATGTAGTTGTTTGTGCATATATCTTTTAATTTCAGTTGAAAGAAAAGAATTAAAGTTTGCATTGTTTTCATGCAACGTGTGTAGAAAAAGAGGGGATTTGAATCAAACACTTGCATTGAGGGAGCTCATGGAGATAAACATTGAAACTATGTTCTGTTGAAACGTTGATAAAAGATCGAAAATGTTCATTTGTGACTAATTCTCTGTATTAGAGTTTCATTGTCTAATTGAATATATAAATCATGTCAATTTTCTTTGTTTTGTATGAGCTTTTTGGTTCTTACATTGTAAAAAGACACCGTTTTGCTTGAACGGTTTTAAGCATCCTTATTAGTTGATGTTCTTTGTTTTGTGTATATATTTTTTTATTCTAGTGCTCTATGAAATTACTTAATCTGCCAGTAATTGATAATTAAATATTTCGATTTGTAGTTTTTCCCTTTCTGTTGATTCCATAGTAGAACCAAAAGAGAAATACTATTGGTTCTGTTGCAGAATCATGTGGATATTCACCATGAAAATATTACACAAATGCAAACCACTTATATACAATAGTAATTTGTACAGGAATTAAAGCTATTTACAACCAAGTACCATAATTTGTCCAACAAAGTTATTTACAACCAATCACAAAATAAAAGTTGCATTTTAACCAACAAGTCTAGATTACATAAAACATAATAAGCGATCCAATGTTGAGGATCACTAGTCGACCTCCATGTTGCTGTCATGCCCTTCATCTATATCATTTGCCCTATCTGGTGAATGAACCGATCTAATGGCTCGACGAGGCACACCTGCATAATTAGGATCACCTGCATGGCTAGCGGCAGTACTAGAGCTTTCCTCAGAAAGATTAACAAGAGGATCAGCAGAGCAGTCCATGAGATTATAATCTCTCTCAAATCCTGGTTTGTGAGGACATTTATTTTCAAGTTTGTGATCAGGGCTGCAACATAGTGAACATGACCATTTCATAGGTATTCTATGGTATTTCTTGCATGCGTGAAGGTTTCATCAATACCAGGAACTACAACAAGAATGTGTTTTGGCCTAGAGTGCATATGACTCATTTCGAGACATATTTTGGCAGAATATCCTCTCTCATTTCTGGCAGCGGTAGTCCAGGTACTAAGCCCATCATTTCGGATGACTGTACCTAATGCCTCAGCAATATATGTAAGCCCTTCCATGGACCAATATGGCCTTGGAATATTTTTAATGTTCACCCACTGGGCACAAGTATCAAGGGTGTATTTGATGGAAGGATATTTGTGAATTATAAGACCAAAAACAAAAATCTTCCCTTCTACATTTACAGGCCCTAGAGAGATGACTTTGTCCCTTATTTCTTCATTGTCAAATTTAAAATAAAAGAAGCCCGATTCATCAAAATTTATAAAATTAAAACCCCAAGATTCAAACCTTGATGACATGAACGGTTGTACCATTTGAAGGTTAGACTTCTTGTTTAAAGCATGATCAACAAAATAGCCTAAGCAACTAAGTTTCCAAGCATTTTCAGCATTTATAAAGAATTGTAATGGAGGATGGACGATTGTGGAACAATTATAGGAAGAGCAGTGATAAGTGTTGTGAATATCATTGCCTGATTCATTCGAAATAGCATAAAAAAGTGAACATTTATAGTAGTCTAAAGGAGTTATACCTTTTGATTCCAAATCAGAAAAAAATTTATCCCTTGTAGAATAGCGAGATTTTGCATGCATAACCCTTTCGGCAGATGTTGGTGTTATCCATGATTGAAGTTGTTCAATTGGGACTGGTTGAATGGGATTTTGGACTCCAAAATTAGCCACAGGGTGGACCTCAATCCTACGACCTTCAAGAAACCATATTTGTTTACTTGTTGATGATGAACTACCATATTTTTCCAATGCTTTGGATGATGAAGCCATATTGTACAGGGTATAAATTTGGGGTAGTTTCTTTTGTTTTTTTATGAGAAATAAAAGATGTGGCGGTTTGTAGTTGTAACTGAAAATGAAACTTAACTTAAATAACTGTTCAATTCAAAATATGAGTCGTGAATCATTCATACGGTTTTTATACTTGATTTATATTGAACTTTATGATTCTATTGTAGAACCAGTTTAAAATTTTGGTCATTTTCCTTATTTTTTTTCCCATTCTAATCCTTGGTTCTACAATGGAATCAATACTCAAGTATTCTTGATTCCAATGTAGAATAAAATTACCATATATTAAAAACTTATATATCATTTTATTGAATCATTATTTAAGTTTTTATTTGTATTTTCTCTGGGGTTAAAAAGTTTTAATTTGGGGTTCAACGAGTTTAATTTGCGTTTTAGAACAATTAAATTTAAAATTTTTAAATTTATCTGTACCTCCCCTAGGGGTTCAAAAGTTAACTTTTTAGGGTTCAACATTTGCATTTTGGGTTTTAGAAATATTTAGAATGACGAATAAATCGTATACAGAATTAGGGTTTAAGGTTTAGAGTTTAGGATTGTTTACAACCATAAACTCTAGACTTTAAACCCTAACTTTTCCTGGTTTTTAAAAAATCGGGGCTGGTCCCCGATTTTTTAAAAACCAGGCCGCCGGACTTATTAAGCAAAATCAATTTTTAAAATTTTATCTGTGTTCCCTTATGGGTTCAAAAGTTAACTTTTTATGGTTCAACATTTGCATTTTGAGTTTTAGAAATATTTAGAATGACGAATAAATCGTATACAGAATTAGGGTTTAAGGTTTAGAGTTTAGGGTTGTAAACAACCCTAAACTCTAGACTTTAAACCCTAACTTTTCCTGGTTTTTAAAAAATCGGGGCTGGTCCCCGATTTTTTAAAAACCAGGCCGCCGGACTTATTAAGCAAAATCAATTTTTAAAATTTTATCTGTGTTCCCTTATGGGTTCAAAAGTTAACTTTTTAGGGTTCAACATTTGCATTTTGGGTTTTAGAAACATTCAGAATGACGAATAAATCGTATATTGAATTAGTAAACAAACGCAATTAACAAAATTATTATATTAATTTTTGATTCTATAGTATGACTTTGAAACATATAATTAATTAGATTAAATATATTTCTTAATATGATATTTTATTTTATTTTTTAGAATCTAATAGTAGTACTTTAAAATGTAATGAATTCTACTCTTCAAAGGCCTTGTACAAGTAACATGGGATTATTTTTTAAATATTGGTTCTAAAATAGAACCACATTAGATAATGGAATGTTTATGAATTTTGTTTTGGCAAATGTGACTCTGAGATACATTGACAAATTGAAACTTGCTAAATTGAAGCTTGAGTGTTGAATTTTACTTTCGAATCTATTGTAGAAATAGGTGGATAGTAATTTCCCTTGATTGTTTTGCAACATAGCTTTTGGTTTTACAATGGAATGCACAATCAAGTGTTCATGATTCCAATGTACATTTGATAACAAGACAAGCATATATAGGTTGCCTTGGACCTACAGTTCACCACTGAACTTGGTTTCCCACAATAATCACAAAGATATATATTGTTCACTGTAACAACATCTGACCTCTATAAAATCAAGGTTAGATTTTGTTATAGTGATGATTTACAACAAACCAATAGAAAGTAGTCACCAACATCATATTATAATACTACTTGAATAAAACCAATCCAGATTTCTTTAAATTTAAAATGCGAAAAACAGTACAACTAAGATCAAAATTCAATCTCAACAGACAAAGTTAACTTCACATTTACTGTTAAAAGCATCTAGAATACGTAATCAAAGTATCTAAGATAATTCTGAAGAGATAAACAAAAAATACATTCATAATTCTCTATCATTTCATCCAACTATCATAGTTCATTCATCGCCTTGATCTCATCAAACATCTTGTGCTTGATATAATTGATGGGGGAGTATACAATCTTTGCTGCATATATCTGGCGTGCTCTTTGTAGCTGCTTTTTTTGCATATATTCCTGCACCAATATTAAAAATTAGTTCAAAAATTCATAACAAATAAATGATAGGTAAATCAAGGGTAGATTTAGGATTAGTAAAGCTAGGATTTGACTTAAGTTTGAGATAAAACATCCGACAATTTGATAAAAGATGCAAACACACCATATTTCTTCATTACTCATACCTAAATAGTGTACCTAAGTAGATGTTTCGATTCTGTAGTAGAATCAAAGCAGTGTTTATTTAAATAATTAGTTACAGCTCTCAAGTATATTCTACAGTTAAGCACACACATTTGCAGCTTGGATCTGGATGTAATCATAAAAGTTACACCTCGAACATAATATGTACTAGTAAATCTAGCTAACTACTTGAACCTAAGACCAGTATCACCGATAGAAACTGTACATAGGTTGCACTGTTGCCTCAGAAATTATATCCAACCACACTAAACTAAATCGCCAATTATTTTCAAATATTACTGACCATACACACACAATTAGACACTGCTAAAGTTTTATAATAATTACATACAGTTTCATAATAATAATTACTTACAGTTTCAGGTGCAAATTTGCATTCCCATTTTCTTACTCCATTTCCCATGTAAGTCTCCATGTGATTCATTGCAAACACTCCAAAATCGATGTTCTTGTTTTTGGTTTACAATTTCATTTCTAAGAGTGTTATTGGAGCATTCCTTATTTGCTGTGTCTTCCATAGGCTGTGATCTTCAAAATACTTGGAAAGATTTTCACGCTGAAATTTTGTAGTAATAGCATTAGTTAACAGGATGAAACAAATTAATTTTAAGGTAGTTTTTAAGGCCTGAAAATTACCAAAGTTTCGGGGATTGCATCATATAATAAAAACATATCTTGCCCAACTCTGTTGTCAATAATCTCAATTGCAAATTTCTTCAAATTGCAGCTTATAACGTAGTGATGGTTTGCATTGTAGACGGGGAAGAAAATCTACGCATAAAACATAATTGTTAACGAGTGACTCAGTGAACTTACCCTCGACTAAAAGAACAGACAGACAGCGACTCATAAGAACCAGTTTTGTGTATAAAAATCCAGTAGACTCAACAACAATCAGAAAACAATATTTCGACAACTAATTACAAAAATGAACCGAACCAACAGCAAACATCACAGAGTTGTACAAGTAGAGAAGGACAGTGTAGCTTAGTATAAGTAGAGAGCTTCTATAGTACAATAAAAAAAACTACAAACACATAAATATGCTTCAACAGTAGAATCAAAATCTAGTCACAACACATATACTTGATTAAAAGGCTGATACTCATGCGATTCTACTATACAAGTTATATACAGCTACAAATACAAACATGCTTGTATGTAGAATCAAAAACTACAAGTACAGAAATAACCTTCTGTAGTAGAATCAAGAATTTACACAAAACAAAAATGATGCCAAATAATATCAACATAAACATGATTCTATAGTAGAATTAAAATACACAAAGCAAAAAAAAAATACATCAGATCTGGTTCTAATCTACTGTAGAATCAAATTATTAGTAATTACCTATTAATTTCGAATTCTAGTATAGAATCGTTTTGTTGTGATTAAACAACTGTTTCTATTACAGAACCGCATGTACAACATAAATTTTGGTTCTAGCAACCAACAACAAACATCACAACGAAACTCAGGATTATCAAAACAGGACACCACTGAACTCAGAGTTCGACAACAACTAAATTCATAAATACCACTGCCATAAAAGAACAGACAGACAGCGACTCGCATCATCAAACAAATAGACTCAACATCAACTCGACAACAATTTAACTAAGAACTCACAAAGCAACTCAGTGAACTAAGAACTTACCAGATCAACATTTTTGATTTCAACTTTATGTTTGAAAAGTATCAAATCCAATTGATCACGAAACTTCATAAATACCACGTTGCTGTCTTTACTCTCGCCCCCAACTTGATTTGATTTGACTACGTTTCCCAACTACCACATAAAGAGAAAAACTCAGCAGTTCATAAATTGTAATTTCTACGATTAAATCAGGGATGTTTTATGGAATTTACCGTTACTAATGTGTTGCAAAAGAATCTTAAAGGAGACTCAACTGATTTGTATTTTTCATCCTCATTCAGAATACTTGTATAGGCATCCACGACATTGAAAAGTATTTCATTTCCAAGCCTTAAACTTTGAATGTGGTGCCTATAGCAAACGGTATTATTCCAGCAAAAAATTTCATCCCTGCAGAGTTGTACAAGTAGAGAAGGACAGTGCAGTTTAGTATAAGTAGAGAAAGCTTCTACAATCTACAGTACAATCAAAAAACCACCCACACATAAGTATGCTTCAATATTAGAATCAAAATCTAGGCACAACACATACACGTGATTAAAAGCCTGATACTCATGCGATTCTACTATACAAGTTATATACAGTTAAAAATATGTTAGGAATAATTCATGAGTTGTGATGTTAAGAATAGAATTTTACTTATACTTCTTGTATATCCTGATCTTATAAAGGATTTAGCACTTTGTATAGGAAATATGTGTTAGACAGTTATCTGTAAAGTTTAGTCAGGAATGAAAAGTGCATCGAGTACTACATGTCAGGAACTGAGATCGAATCCTGATACGTCAAGTCAAATACTGATCAAGTACTGATAGGATGGTTAGATCCTGATGCAAGATGAAATCCTAATATTAGTCATGTTACTGATGATGTCATTATGGATGCTACAGAAACTGGCAAGTGCTATAAAACAGGATCTTTGTTTGAGGAACAAGCAAGAAGATATTATGAAGGGAAGAATTTTCTATTGATGGAAACTATCAACTGGACGGCAGAACATTGTCATGTATAGATTATCTTTCTGTTATTAGTTGATAGGTAGCATTATAAATACTCTCTCTATGTCATTGTAAAAATAGTTCGTGAGGTTTGTAATCGTAAGTATACGGGAGTGCAAACAGAGAGAAATTTATTTTGTCAGCAGCTGCTAAAGGTATTGTACACCTTTGGTAGAGTTTGTATTTGATCTTATTAATACAAACAGAGTTTGATTCATTCGTTTATTCTTGTTCATATAATGAAGCAAAAATCAGACACGATTATATAACTTGTATTCAACCCCCCCTTCTACAAGCTATTCGAGTTAACAATTGGTATCAGAGCGGGTTGATTTCGAATAATCATAAAGATCTGCAATCATGTCTGGTTACAAGGATGGGAATACTAAGATTCCTATACTCAAGAGAAATGAATATACTCTATGGGAAGTAAAGATGTTGCATCATCTGGAAGCAACAGATCCTGATTATCTTGACAGAATCAGAGATGGACCTTTTGTTCCAACAAAGGTCGTTGGACAAGCAATTGTTGATGGTGTGGTTGTTCCAGAACATACAGCAGAGAAGCCTAAATCTGAGTGGTCAGATAAGGACAAGGAGAATGTTCTTAAAGACGCTAAAGTGAGAAACATATTATTCAACAGTCTTGATTCTGTTCTCACTAACTATGTTCTCTCTTGTAAAACTGCTAAGGATATATGGGACAATCTTAAGGTTCACTGTGAAGGAACTAAGCCTGTCAGGAAGAATATGAGGACACTACTTATACAACAGTATGAGTACTTTGAATCCAAGTCTGGTGAGTCACTTACTGATACCTTTGATAGGTTTACAAAACTCATAAATGAGATGGCCATGCATGGTAAATATTATGACTTGGAGGATATGAATACAAAGTTCATGAAAGCTTTGCCTGATTTCTATAATGAGAAGATATCTGCGATTGAGGAAGCTAATGATCTGGATGAGATATCATTAGAGGTAGTATATGGAAAACTAAGAGCTTATGAACTTGACAAGCAGCAGGAGAAGAGCAGGAGTGAAGGAAAGATGAAGACTGTTGCACTTTCTGCTCAATCTGAATTAAAGAAGCTTCCGGAAGAATAGCATGAAAAAATTGTTGTAAAGAACTCAAGGAAGAAGAAAAGCAAAGAAAGTTCTGAGTCAGAGACTACTGATATAGACTCTGATAACGGTGATTCTGAATCAGAAATGCAGGAACTCTTTGCTATGTTTGCTAAAGTTTTCAAGAAAGGAAGATTCAACAGGAGAAGATTTAGCAAAGGACCTTTTCAAAAGAAGGAGGAGAAGAAGAGTGACAAAGGCAAAGGTACAATTGTCAAGCTTGATAAGGCCAAGATCAAGTGCTTTAATTGCAGCGAGCTTGGACACTTTGCTAGTGAGTGTAAGAAGCATAGAAATTCAGGAAAGGGTAATGCACTTATGGTCACACAGAAGGATTGGGATGATTCCAGTGATTCTGAAGATGAATTGGATTATGACAACATTGTACTGATGGCAAATGTTTCAGACAAACCTGGATCTCCAAAGAAAACTTCTCTATCCTCTGTTAAGGTATCACTTCACTCTCTTGATTCATTTGATAGCTTAAATTCTGATGAAATTAGATATATCTATGCTGAGTTTAAGAATCTTATGACTAATTTTAGAATTCTTACTAGTGAAAGAGATGAACTTAAGGTTAAGAATGATAAGTTAGTTGATAGAAATAATTTTCTTGAATCTGAGTTAATTCAAATGGAAGAATACAAGTTAAGTTCTGATAAAGCTAAGCATGATTACAGTGTTATTCTTGAGGCTTATGACTATGTCAGAAAAGAACTAGAGGAAGAGAGAGATGTGATTAATACCATTAACATTTCTGGTAAAAAGACACAAGAAATCATCGAAAATGGAATTCGTGGTAAGGTTAATGGTTTAGGTTTTGATAAGGCTAGACAAGAAGAAAAAGTAGCTATTGTCATTGATGATAGTAAAGTAGAAGCTAGCACATCTAAATCTGAAGGTAAGAAAATTGTTTCTGAACCTAATCATGTTAAATTTGTTGATTCAAAAGGTACCCCTGTTGTACACAAAAGGATTAACAATAGTAATTCAGATAAGAAAGTGTTAGAGAAACCTAAGAATGTAAACATAGGGTTTCTGTCTAAGTCTCAGTTGAAACAGAGATTAGATGGTCTTTCAGAGTCTAGCAAGACAAAAGAAATAGGAATGGAAAAGAAGGTATTAACAAAGAGAATAATTACAAGAATGTACCTGATGCACCTAGGAAAAAATGCTATTAGTGTGGAAATCATAATCATTTGGCCCTAGACTACAATCAAAAACCTTCTTGGAAAACTGAGTCCAGATTCCCCAAGACTCAGAAAATTCAATACCAACCACAAAAAGCTTGTTATCATTGTGGTACTTTACTTCATTCCATTTATATGTGTAGAGAATATCATGAACTGTATTATGACTATTATTCCTTGAAATCTGAAACTCCTAGTCACAAACAGTTTGTGAAATTAGAGTCTAAAGTTGACTCTACAATAGGTAAAGTAAAGACAAAATTCTCAAAGCCTGTTGTTTCAAAATCTAGTAAGAACGGATCAAATCAAAGTTGGGTCCTAAAAAATTCTAACTAGTTACTTTTTGTTTGCAGGGCACAGAAAAGAAGCATTCAATTTCCCTGCTTACAAAATTTGAGAGGAAAGCTAGCCCAGTAATATCTTTTGGAGATGGCAACAAAGGAGAAACTCTGGGATATGGCTCAATTGTTTTGGGGAATGTCATCATAGAAAATGTAGCACTGGTTGAAGGCTTGAAACATACTCTTTTAAGCATAAGTCAACTGGGTGATAAAGGTTACAAATCAATCTTTGACAGAGAAGGATGCAAAATCTTGAATATGCAGAATGGACACATTGTTCTAAATGGTCAAAGACATGGTAACATATATGAAGCCAGCTTAAGTGATACATCTAAAGGAATTGTTAGATGTCTCTACAACAAAGCAACAAGTGATGAAAGCTGGAATTGGCACAAGAAGCTCTCACATCTTAATTTCAAGAAGCTTAATCAACTTGTTAAGCACAATCTGGTGAGAAGCCTACCTCAGGCAAATTATGTGCAAGATGGACTTTGTGATGCATGTCAGCTTGGAAAGCAAAGAAGAACCAATTTCAAGAGCAAGACTGAGAATTCAATTACTGAACCATTTCACATGCTACATCTTGATCTGTTTGGTCCAATAAACATTATGTCTATCAGCAAGAAAAGATTTGCTCTAGTGATAGTGGATGATTTCACAAGGTTTACATGGGTGTTCTTTCTACACAAGAAGGATGAAGCTCCTCAGCAAATCATTGAACTTGTCAAGAATATTCAGAATAACTCTGAGTACAAAGTCAAAGTACTTAGGAGTGACAATGGTACAGAATTCAAGAATTCTACAATGGAGGGGTTTTGTGCAGACAATGGAATCATTCAACAGTTTTCTGCACCTGGTACACCTCAACAGAATGGTGTAGTGGAAAGAAAGAACAGAACTCTCATAGAGGCAGCAAGAACCATGCTTGCAGATGCAAAACTTCCAACCTACTTTTGGGCAGAAGCTATTAACACTGCATGTTTCACTCAAAACTGTACCTTGGTAAATAGTCATGGAAAAACTCCCTATGAGATGATCAAAGGAAAGAAACCAAGTGTGAAATACTTTCACATCTTTGGATGCAAATGCTATGTTCTAAAAGTTCATCCAGAACAACTTGGAAAATTTGAAGCCAAATCGGATGAAGCAATCTTTCTAGGATATTCAGCATCTAAGGCCTTCAAAGTTTATAATCTCAGAACTCACATTGTTATGGAATCAATTCATGTTGCATTTGATGATAAGAAATTTGGAATTCTGCAAACTAATGAAAGCCATGACAAATTGGAATTTGAAAATCTGAAGAATTCTGAGATACTCTCCAGTGATGATGAAGGTTCTCCAAAAGGAATTTCTATTGCTTCTCAAAGGAATGCTACTGTTGAGGGGGAGCAAATAAATCAAAGAGAACACAGTGATCATCAGGAGCAGACTAGCTATTCAGAGTCTACTCCATCAGGAACTGACTTTTCAGAGTCTACTGAGGAAAGATCAGTAACTAGCAGCAATATGGAATCTACTGATTCTATTGATCAAAGGGGAGTTATTGAAGGCAGAGAGAATTCTTCTACAAGAGATACCACTAACTTAGGGGGAGAGACTAGCAGAGTTAATCTACCACCTGTTAGAAAATGGACAAAGGATCATACTGAAGATTTGATTATTGGTGATCCAAATAGTGGTGTTCAAACTAGAAGATCAATTCAAAATGAATGCTTGTATAGTTGTTTTCTCTCAAAGAATGAACCTAAGAAGGTTGAAGAAGCCTTACAGGATCCTGATTGGGTAATTGCAATGCAGGAAGAGTTAAATGAGTTTGAGAGAAACAAAGTCTGGAAACTGGTACCAAGACCTAAAGATAGATCTATTGTTGGTGCAAGATGGGTTTTCAAAAACAAGTTAGATGAATCTGGTATGATTGTAAGAAACAAAGAAAGACTGGTGGCCAAGGGTTATTCTCAGGAAGAAGGCATTGATTATGATGAGACCTTTGCACCTGTAGCAAGATTGGAAGCAATTAGAATGTTTCTTGCATTTGCAGCTCATTCAAAATTCAAGGTATACCAGATGGATGTAAAGAGTGCTTTTCTAAATGGCAAACTTGATGAGGAAGTGTATGTGGAACAGCCACCTGGATTTGTTGATCCAAAATTTTCAAATCATGTCTACAAACTTGACAAGGCACTCTATGGACTAAAGCAGGCACCAAGAGCATGGTATGAGACTTTGTCTAAATTTCTTCTTGAAAATGGCTTCACAAGAGGTACAATTGACAAAACTCTATTCTTTAGAAAGATAAAAGGTGAATTGCCTTTAGTTTAAATTTATGTTGATATCATATTTGGCTCTACTAATGAAAAATTGTGTGCTAAGTTTAGCAAGCTTACGCAGTCTAAGTATCAAATTAGCATGATGGGTGAATTAAATTATTTCTTAGGCTTGCAGGTCAAACAGACTGAGACTGGTATTTTCATTAATCAGTCAAAGTATATCAAAGATCTTTTAAGAAGGTTTGACTTTCAAGACTGTGCAGTTGCAATTTGCAAAAACACCCATGGCAACAACCACTAAACTAGACTCTGATCCTAAGGGAAAGAGTGTGGATAATACTAGTTATAGAGGCATGATAGGCTCATTGTTATATCTAACTGCAAGTAGACCAGATATAATGTTTTCTACCTGTTTATGTGCTAGATTCCAAAGTGATCCTAAGGAATCTCATTTAATTGTTGTGAAGAGAATTTTTAGATATCTCAAAGGAACTCCAAATCTTGGTTTGTGGTACCCTAGAGAATCTGATTTCTTTCTAATTGGCTATTCAGACTCTGATTATGCAGGGTGTAAGATAGACAGGAAAAGCACTACAAGTACATGTCAATTCTTGGGAAATAGATTGATTTCTTGGGCAAGCAAGAAGCAACAATCTGTTTCAACCTCAACTGCAGAAGCTGAGTACATAGCAGCAGGTAGTTGTTGTGCACAGCTCCTTTGGATAAGAAATCAGTTGATGGATTATGGTATGACACTTAGTAATATTCCTATGTTTTGTGATAATACTAGTGCTATTAAAATTGCAGAAAATCCAGTTCAACATTCAAGGACTAAGCACATTGATGTCAGGTATCATTTTATTAGAGAACATATTGAGAATGGTACTGTGGAACTTCATTTTGTTCCTACTGACAAACAGCTTGCAGATATTCTAACTAAACCACTTGATGAGACTACATTTAGTAGATTAGTAAGTGAGTTAGGAATGTTAAATTTCTAGATCTTTAACATCTGCAATAGTAGCAAGGTATGTTGTTTTTAGCTTATAGACTTGATATTCTGGTCAGGATCTATATTTGATTGTTAAATGCTTTAGCTATAACACTTTGCCTTGATAAATTTCAGTATGATAGACTTGTTTTTTAATAATCATCAGGATTAGATTTGTTATCAGGATGCTGATGTCATCAGTATTGTGTCAGTATCAGGACTGTGAAAATTGTTTCAAATCCTGACATTTACTTTGTGTAGTAATTTAATTCTGTGATGTGTTAAGTCTATGCCAGCAAGTTTTAATATTTGCATAATGATAATTTATACATCATTCAATAATCAAAAGACAAGTAGATAATAAGAAATTGTATTTTCATTAATTGAAAGCATTATATACATGGAAATGAAATACAACATCTTTTTGTCTAACTTCTACTGATAATTCTATACTTGTCTAATGAAATGAATTCTGAGGTACAGGACAAGGAGCATCTCAAGAAATCCATCAGGGGATTAAACAGCCTCGTCTGCTCTTGGATTCCTTGTCTGGGCGACTTGAATGAGAGTAGCTAACTTAAATGTATAGCATCCCCATCAAGATCAACCTCAGACTCTCGGCCAAATTCTTCATCCTCAAGTTTTGAGGAGGTTAGGGGAAGATTGTATCCAACAGATGGATGTTCTAGGAGAAACCTCTGGATATTATCTGAAACTAATTCATTCATGATTAGTTCGATGAGAAGAGTCGTCTTTTCAAAGAGATGATCAAGAACAGGATGTTCATCGACTGTGAAAAATCTAAAGAATGGGTTTGAATGGAATTTTGGTTTGAGAAGCATTGTTGAGAAGAAATGAAATTGAAAGGTTTATGGAGAATGGCATAAGGCGTCTGTTTCTTTTATAGAAAGACGTGAGAAGCTGAACAGTCACTTGGAAGTTTTAATGAAGTCAGATGCTAATTACTGCGTGTGACTGTATTTCTTGTTTTCAAGAAATGTCGAATATATTTAACCAATTGATTTTGTTCAGATTAATTGTTTATTTCTTTTTCAGATAAAAGAAAAATGCCACGTGGAAACTCCATATTAAGTCTCTGGAATCAGGATGATATTGATCAGGATTTCAAGTGTGACCATCAGGATTTGAGATTTATTATTATTTTTTAAATCACATTGCTTTTGTGATTATTTTGATGGAGGTCACAACAGGAAAATGAAGCTGATCAGTATTGATTTTTTATCTTGATAATACCCTGATTTATTTCAAGAAAATCAATTTTGGATTTTATTTTCCAAAAATCGTGGATAACCGCATTTTTCAGGGACTGACACCTGTCAATCTACGTGTTGACGTGGGATAGTGGTCTGAACGATTTGTGAAATATATTTGTTTTGAAACTCTAATCGTGTAATTGCTATCTCTAATTTCATATTCTCTAAAGTAAAAACACTCTCGAGTTTTCAAAATCACTAATCCATTTCAAGAATTTTTCAAGTTCTTTTCAGATTAAAAATGGCAGCTCAGAGAAGATTACCTAAATCAGTAGCCTTCAAGTTTGGTGACTTCGATTTTATGACAAACAATCATGTAGCAGTTATCACCAACAAGGAAGGAGTGTCATCTGATTTTCATCCAATCATGAACTTTTTGGCATATGGACCATTAAGTTATGCATTGACAGCATCTCCACAAATTAATCAAGCAGCTGTTACACAAGCTTGGGAGAATGATGAGGTAATTGATTCTACTCAGAGTTAATCAGGTAAGATTGTTCTACATTTAGGACAAGACTCTTTTGATATTACTGAATCTGTTGTTAATTCAGTACTTCACTTACCTGTTAGTTTGATTTATGAGAATGTACCATCTGATGATGATGTTAGAACTATGTTGTCTGCATTAGGTTATAATGGACCTTTAGATAACATGAGCCAGTTAAGAAGATCTTATCTTAGGAAAGAGTGGTCTTTCTTCTTTGATCAATTAGCTAAATGCTTTACTAGTAAATGTAGTTCTTTTGATCAAATTACTTCTGTTACTTCACATATTGCTTACAGTTTGCTTTATGACAGAGTAATTAATATTGGTCATATTATCTTAAGTCAGATGTGTATTAAACTTTGGTTAAGAGATCAAAACAGGAAAATGGTTTATTATCATAGATTTATACAAATGTTTACTAACCATTTTATTCCTGATGTTGAAGCTAGATTTGGTAGAGAACATTGTGTTTCTTCTTATGTACAGCAAAAGAGAATTTTCTCTGACATTACAAAGAAGGACAATGAAAAGAATCTAGATGAAATACCTGCAATTCATTATCCACATTATGTTCAGGTAATTCTTAAAGGGTCCAGGTCCCTGACAATCGTTTGTCAGGGACCGATTATTTAACAATAGGTTCCACAGCCGTTGGATCGTTGATCCAACGGCTGAGATTAAAAAAAAAATTACTGTCCGATTTAATTTTCCGCGGATAGGTAGATTGCCTATCCGCGGAAATTTTCCGCGGACAGGCAATCTGCCTATCCGCGGAAAATTATAGCGGACAGTAAAATTTTTTTGTAATGCAGGGGGGCCGTTGGATCAACGATCCAACGGTTTAGAAACCGATTGTTAGATAAGCCATCCCTGACAATCATTTGTCAGGGATCTCCAGCCATTCTTAAAACTCATCTTCCTACTCTCTACAATTCTTCTTTCTTTTGTGGTGAAATGGCTCAGAATCTCATTTGGAGGAGAACCCACCTGTGTCTACCCAAGTAGCCCAAAACATTATAGTCTCTGAAACAATTAAAGAACAAAGTTTTAATCCACAGCCTATTGTTTCAAAGAAACCAACCTCTGGTGTTTCTCAAAAGACATCAGTTGTAAGGAAGAGAAGATTTGTTGTGTCAAGTAGTAGTAGTAGTTCTAGTGAAGAAGATGATAATATAACTCTTGCTAAAGAGAGGAATTGAAGGCTGCAATTCGACTTTCTAATCTAGGACAAAGAGATGAAGCACATAGTCACAGCCATGCTGCAGTTTCTCAAAAGACTGTAGTACTTAAAAAGGGAAAACAGTTACTGGATACTGTCTCTCAAAAGACTGTGTCTATTGAAAAAGGATCTCATCCCAAGATCACTTCTGTGCACTACGCCATAGATGGCCTATCGCAACCTTTTGGCATGGGTGTTACCACTATGGGTGTTACCATAGCTATGAAAATTCTGACCTATCGCAACCTTTTCATTGTGGTGTTACCATAGGTACAAAAGTATGTTACTTTAGTTATAAAAGGTGTTACAGTGGCTAACACCATGAGGTGTGTTACCATAGAGTATTCATTAACAAAATTTTTACTTAATTTAAAATTAATGATTTAATAATAATTTGACTTTAAAATTAATTAATTTTAACAAAATCATTGAAATAATCATTTTAAAACGTAATATTCCATCAAATAATTAAATTATCGATTTTTCATGAATATTAAATTTTGTTTATAAATTTCAAATAAAAAGGTTTTAAAATAAAGTAATATCCAAAAAATTCATATCAAGAAAATATGAAAATTTTAAATTTTAACTAAATTCATTAAAAATATTAATAAAGAAAACAAATTTTGTATAAATTATGAATTATTACAAAAATAGAGAGTGGGCAAACAAAAATTTAGAATTGGGGAAAAACAAATTAAACTTTCATTTCTCATTTCTCTTTTTCATTTCATTAGATTTAAATTTTTATAATTATTAAAGCTAAATATATATTTTCAGAGAAGAAAATTTAAATTTTATTATGTTACTTACTTTTCGAGTTTTTTATATTTATTTTTTTGAATATTTTAAAAAAACATAAATATTATTAGAAAATACAAAATTTTGATATATCATAGATTTTAAATTTTAAGAAATTTTAGATTGTATTACAAATATTTATTAGAAATACATATCATATTTTTATTATTCAAATATTAAAATTTAAATTTATGACATAATAATACAACACAACACACTGTGTAGGCAGGCGGGAGGTGAAAATTTTGTGCAGCTTAGCACACAATATAGGCGGGAGCCGAAAATTATGAGCAGCTCTTATTTCCCTCCTTTATCAAATAATTCTCCCCCATTTCCTCCAAACACTTTTACTTCCTCACTCTCTATTCTCTCTATTCTCTACTCTCCTCTATTCTCTCTCTCCATAAACATCGGCTGGTGGTTACATGTACAAGATTTAATTGGTAGTTGATTACTGATTTTCTTGCATTTGATTTAGGTATTCAGTCTCTAACTCATTTTGATTCAAATTCAATTTAAGGTATTTGATTTAGGGCTCCGATGGCTCTGCTGCTTTACCTCTCTCTGTTTTGTATTTTGAGTGATATTGTTAATAGAAATTTAATCGATGAAGGTTTGTGTTTCAGGCTTTACCAAACAAATCAGTAGATTGTGGATTTTCCAAGCTTCAATCTTGTCATTGTCGGTGATGGTGGAACAGGTATTGATATAATCGTATATTTTGTTTTCGATATGAATTACTATAAATCCTGATAAGTGTTGATGTTTAAACTAATATGATTGTAAATCTGTTAATTTGATTTTTTATGTTTGATTTTGTTGTATAAGAATGGAATGCAATGAATTTAGTGAGAAACAGTGGAGGTTGGAGGGAAGATTTGGAGAAAAAAACGAGTGATTGCAAATTTATAATGATATCATTTGTGAAGAAAATAGGTGTGGTGTGCAATGGAGCATTTCTTCCCAAAATGGGGGTTTTAGTTAATGGAGGAAGAAATGATAAATGTGAACAACTACACATGTTATAGTGCAAATTTCATTCCATTTTCTCCATTTTCATTCACCCCAACCAAACACATATTATAGATTTATAAGCATTTCTCATTGCCAAGTGATTTATGATTTCCTGTAAGAAGATTTGAGTAGTATTGCTCTTTATAGGCAGAAAAACAAAGCCAGTTGCTAAAACAGTTGTTAAGATTTCTAGTGTATTCGTGTTTCAGGTTTTGGATTTTGTACAGGGCCAAGCAAGACGGTCCCGTAGTATTGGTGAGTAGAAGTGTTTTGTTTCTTTTAGCGAATATGTAGCTTTTAGTTATTAAGTCTCTCTGATTTTATTGGCATTTCTTGTAGGGCTGGAGACATCCTTGGGAAGGTCATGATGATCATTCCAGTGGCCATGGGCATTAGCTTCGGGTATGTTCTGTCAGATTCCTGTTAACTTTTTTTTTGAAGCGCATTTGAGTTTTTGGTCTTCAGCAGGATCATTTGTTACCGTGCAAAATAATTATATAACAGAGGTTTAAATCTGTGAGCTTAAGAGTTAACCAATTGACCGATCAGCCTTATAACATATATAATAGTTTAAAAGATAACAAAGTGCAGTTTGTGTATGCAAAAAGTGCAATCTGCTTAGAAATTTGATGTTCAGTTAAGTGCTACAGGGGAAATGATCAGTCAAACTTAATTTTTTTGATAAGCATGAGTGTTTACTTGAACATGAAACCACCATAGAGAAGGTGTCTAAGCTAGCTGATCTTATATTGTAGAATGATTCATCTCTTTATGTCACTAGAAGCTTCCTGAGCTGTGAATTTGAATGGCTAGTTTTGTTAGTTACCTGGACAGATATGAACATTTGACCATCTCTATCTCTTAAACTTGTGGGAATAAAGTTCGCATTATTAACTACATTTAAGCTTCAAGTTCTGTTTGTTACCCCTTTCAAATAAGTAGTAAGATTATTTTAACCATCTTTAAGTCACTTCGACTCAGGAGTGAGGAACCCTACCTTTATTATTAACAGCTAGCAAGGTTGTTCTTTTAAGAGAGGACACATGGATGGGATTGATCTCTTTGTGGGAACGGATATAGTTCTGGTGTCATGCTAAAAGAAATGAGCAATATTGCAATACTACTCAACTATTAACTTGGAGTGGAATGAACCATGAAATATTCCGTCAGATGATTTCTTTTAAGAATGGAACAATATACATCTGAATGAGCTATTTTTTTTTGTTGAATTGAAGAAATTGATATCCTACTCATCACTATATTATGTTCTTTACATTGATTTCGGGTATCCTTATAAATTGCTGGAAGATAAAGCATACAATTCTCTGCCGGGAACTTGGTACAGATGGTATTTGAACTTGGTACAGATGGTTTTTGAACTTGCTACAATCTGCAATATACAATCTTTCAAGATGAACATATAAACATGAGCTCTGACTTCTGAGCTTAAACCAGGTGTAGGATAATAGGTGAGGTCCTGTATATTGTACTTCTCATCTTATTTTGTTCCTGCTGTTTTAGTACTATGCATAGGTCTGAAAGTTTATTAAGCCTTACATACTTTCTGATGTCTCGTCTTTATACAGAATGTGAAGTCTTATCTAAGAAGAGGTATAGCACGTGAGATGCTTGGCTACTATGATGGGGCAATTGAAGGTATGTAAAATGCTGGGTAATTGTGTTCAAACAAGTGTATACTCTGTCAGTGATCATGTTTCTTATTCATTTGGTGAAAATTTTACCCAATGTCTGATGGGCTGCATGAGGGTATTACAAATATGTATTCTTCCTGAAGCTACGGTTAAGTGCTTTTTGTTATATGATATGGCCGATTCAATGTGAACCACAATGTTATTATGAGAACTCATTATCATGTTGACTTGTAGCTTAATCACCTATTAGATGTATGCAGATATTATCAATATCATGTATGTAAATTGTCATTGTTATTATTGTGCTGACCTGCTGGATCTTGGTTGCTGTTTGATTCATGCATACGAGATTGACTAGTGCATAAATGACTTGAACGCTAAATAGATGTACCCTGATATCCGATTTATATAAAATGAAGTTCTATATATATATATATAATTAACCTGCAGATTTTAAATATGCACTTGTTCTTGAGCCAACAAACAGTTCTCTGCAATTTCGCAACTACATGAATTAGTTGTACGACTGGCCTTTGTACAGTTATAGAACTTTGCACTATTCAGATTTGTATTGTCAGCGGTAGGAAGTACAAAAACATTATGTCTTGCCTTACTCTTTTGATGACATTGCGTACACACACTAATAAACTTCTACGTTTCATGCAACACATGCAGATTTCAAGAAGGCCAAAGACAAGGTCATGCAGATTTTCAACGTCCTATAGCTTCTCGGAGACGATGCAACTAAAAGATGGATCAAAGACTTCACATACATGGAAGCCAATTTTTATTTTTTTTGTGTTTCTTATATCGGTAGAATTGTAAAGTTAGTATACATTCGTCAGATAAATGTTCTTGTCCATTCGTCAGATAAATGTTGTTGGTGAATTAAATTAGGACGTGAATTGTTGTTGGTTTGTTTTATGGAAATTCAATATTCTGTTTGTGCATTTTTATTTTGTTACATTTATGGTGTTACAATAGGTAAAATGTGTGTTGCAATAGGGGTGTTGCAGTATGTGATATTAGGTATTACAATAGGTAATATTAGGTGTTACAATAGGCCTTGCAAAGTGAGCAGGTAGGCCCCATAATAGGTCCAAAAAGTTGGCCCCACATGTGGACCCAAATGTGGATCCCACGTGTCCCCGCATGTGGGACCCATGTGTGGATCATACGTGTGGCCCCACGTGTGGGCCCCATAATATTATTCAAAATTGTATCATCTGTGGTAACACACAACCTATGTTGCTATAGAGTGTTTAAGGTGTTGCTATAGAGGTTTTTGGTAACCACATTTGCTGTGTTACCTTAGGTTGGTTTTTGATGTTACCTTAGATACCTGTAGTTACTGCTGAGAACCTAACACAGCTGAAGTGTTACCATAGCCCTATTTTGGCCTATGGTAACTTAAAACAGGGGTCTATGGTAACACAGTTTGGGGGTTGCTATAGGCCGTTTATGGCGTAGTGTGTGTCTACACCTCTTGAGTCTTCTCAGGATAAATCTTTTGCTCACTATAGCAGGAGAACAAGGAGAAAGATTCAATTGTCACCTACACACACAGAGTCTAGTCCAACTAATATCATGCAGGTCTCTACAAATGAAGCTACAATCAAGTCAGCAAATGACCATAGAGATCTGGATATTGATTCTTCATGGGAAACTACAATATCATACAGACTGGCTATGGGACTAATTTCTCTCAAAGTGAAGTTGTCAAGGCCTGTTCTAGATTTTCTGGTTGAAAGAGTACCAAAACTTTTATTTCCAGATGAATATGGACTTCTACATCAAAGACTTGACTTAATGAAGATGTATTTCTATGTATCTGTCAGAAGACAATTGGTCAGGAAATTTAAAATCACGAAGCATGTTGCACTTCAATCACTTCATGCATATTTATTTGACAAAGATGTCATTATTGAAGATGCTTCAGCTCAAGGTGAACAACAGGAGGAAGTAGATAGAGGAATGCAGTCAACAAAAGATACCATTGCACCAGTGGTGGATAGTAGGAAAGATCAGATCACAGTCACTGCAACACAAGAACCATCTAGTCAGAGGTTGGATGACTCAGGAGCTGTGATAGCTGATGTTGAAAGGTCTTCTGTGATGACTGAAATTGCCAGTGAGAAACCCTATGATATGGGAGGAATAACTTTGACTGATTTTCTTGAAGATCAAACAAATATTATTCAGTCAGAGTCTATCCACCTTGAGGGTGAGTCTCAGTAAACAACACTTAAAGACGGTGATGTACTAACTATGGTGTCTAATGAAGTATTACTGAAGACATCAGAGTCTAGTAAAGAACCTGAAAGTGGTATACTGGAGCCTGTAGTCTCTGAAAGGAAAGAAGATGATTGTAAGGGTTCAGAGATTATAGCAGCTCACTCCTTGGAGAAAACCTCAAGCCCCATGCCAAATGAGGAACCCTCTCTCCATGTGAGTTCAGGTATAAAAACTTCTTCTAAACTATATTTTTCTGTAGGTCATGAGAGCACTTATCCAAATTTGAGTGATACACTTGAAAAGATGGATATTGATCCACATTCAGAGCGGCTGGCTCCTGACCAGGCAAAAGGAGAGGTAGAAAGAGTGTTGACTTTAGATAGTCAAAGTGAGAATGAGGGTATGGATGATCAACTCCATAGTGAGGGAGAGAAAATTAGGAAACCACCATCATTTGATTTCTGGGATCAGGTATTTCCTGAATCTTGGTCTAATAATCTTGGTATGGATGCTGGTACTTATTCTTTTATCAAGATGTATGAGAAGAATGACTTAGCAAAGCACAATTCAAAGCCAGAAGTTAAAGCTCAGAAGCAAAAAGAAAGGCTTGCAGGAATTATAAACAGAAGAGGTGAAAGGCTAAGACAAACTTCTACACCATCAGTACCAGAAGATATTTATAATGATCCAAGTATTCCTTTATTTGTACTACCAATATCAGCCAGAATTGAGACATCAACAGTATCTGATCAATCTAAGGAGGCGTCAGGATTTGTAGATGTTAGTACACAGAATACTGGTGAAGGACAAGATGATCATATTGCAGCTTCAGATCAGAAAGATGAAGATGCTTGTAACTCTAATCGAGTTTTATTACTTAAATATCATTCTACACAGGCAACTCCTTCTACAAGACTTGAATCTGAAGATATTCCAAACACTTCCAACATTGAAGTTAATTCTGAAGTTCTACAAGACATTCAGAAATCTCAAGTTGAAATTCAATCAAGACTTCAAATACTTGAAGATAACCAAGTCACTATTATGGAAAATCAAGCAGTTCTGATGAATCTCATTTGTTCTGTTACTGAATCTCTTGGAATTAATGTTGCTGATGTCAAAAAGGGGGAGATAAAGACATTTCAAAGACAACAACAACAGACTAAGAGAGATAAAAGAAGAACTGGTAGGGGAGATAAAGACAGTGACAGAGGTGAATCTCATCATGGAAGTGATAAAGGAAAAGAAGCATCAAATAGTTGAATTCTTTTGTCTAAGTACTGGATACTATGTCTATATCTGAAAGAGGAGGTACTTAACTTCATGATTTTTGAATTCATAAATTCTATTCTGATTGTATTGTTATATGTTTTGACATCAACAACTCAGATTTATGCTTCAGATTTTAAAAGCATAAATAGGGGGAGATTGTTAGGAATAATTCATGAGTTGTGATGTTAAGAATAGAATTTTACTTATACTTCTTGTATATCCTGATCTTATAAAGGATTTAGCACTTTGTATAGGAAATATGTGTTAGACAGTTATCTGTAAAGTTTAGTCAGGAATGAACAGTGCATCGAGTACTACATGTAAGGAACTGAGATCGAATCCTGATACGTCAAGTCAAATACTGATCAAGTACTGATAGGATGGTTAGATCCTGATGCAAGATGAAATCCTGATATCAGTCGTGTTACTGATGATGTCATTATGGATGCTACAGAAACTGGCAAGTGCTATAAAACAGGATCTTTGTTTGAGGAACAAGCAAGAAGATATTATGAAGGGAAGAATTTTCTATTGATGGAAACTATCAACTGGACGGCAGAACATTGTCATGTATAGATTATCTTTCTGTTATTAGTTGATAGGTAGCATTATAAATACTCTCGCTATGTCATTGTAAAAATAGTTCGTGAGGTTTGTAATCGTAAGTATACGAGAGTGCAAACAGAGAGAAATTTATGTTAACTCGAATAACTTGTAGAAGGGGGGGGGGGTTGAATACAAGTTATTTAATCGTGTCTGATTTTTGCTTGATTATATGAACAAGAATAAACGAATGAATCAAACTCTGTTTGTATTAATAAGATCAAATACAAACTCTACCAAAGGTGTACAATACCTTTAGCAGCTGGTGACAATACAAATCTCTCTCTGTTTGTTTCGAACTCTCGAATACAAACCTTATACAGAGCTACGCACACGAACTCACAACACACGCTCTTTACAATGATATTGAGAGAGTATTTATAATGCTACCTATCAACTAATAACAGAAGGATATAATCTATACATGACAATGTTCTGCCTTCTAGTCGATAGTTTCCATCAATAGAAAACTCTTTCCTTCATAATATCTTCTTGCTTGTTCCTCAAACAAAGATCCTATTTTATAGCACTTGCCAGTTTCTTTAGCATCCATAATGACATCATCACTAACACGACTGATATCAGGATTTCAACTTGCATCAGTATCTGATCATCATAAGTATTAGACCGTCATCAGGATTTGCTCTTTGTTCCTGACATGTAGTCTCCGATACACTGTTCATTCCTGACTAAACTGTACAGATAACTGTCTTACACATAAATCCTATATATAGTGCTAAATCCTTTATAAGATCAGGATTACAAGAAGTATAATGTGTAAATTCTATTCTTAACATCACAACTTATGAATTATTCCTAACAATCTCCCCCTATTTATGCTTGAAAATCTGAAGCATAAATCTAAGTTGTGGATGTCAAAACATATAACAATACAACCAGAATTATGAATGTAGAATTATGAAGTTAAGTACCTCCTTCCTAGATGTAGACGTTTATCTAGTACTTAGAAGAAAGAATTTTAACTATTAATGCTGCTCTTCCTTTACCACTTCCTAGCTGAGATTCACCACTGTCACTCCTAGTTCTTCTTTTTACTTCCCTTTGTCTGCTCTTTATCTCCCCCGGTCTGGTGTTGTTGTTGTTGTCTTTGAATTGTCTTTATCTCCCCCTTTTTGACATCAACAACATTAATTCCAAGAGATTCAGAAACAGAACAAATGATATTCATCAGAACTGCTTGATTTTCCATAATTGTGACTTGGTTATCTTCAAGTGATTGAAGTCTTGTTTGCATAGCAATTTGAGAATTCTGAATATCTTTCAAAACATTAGAATGAACTTCAATGTTGGAAGTGCTTCTAGTATCTTCAGAATCAGAATCAGAAAGAACTGTATCTTCAAGTCTTGTAGAAGAAGTTGCTTGAGTTGTATGATATTCAAATAATAAAACCTGATTAGCAGTATCAACATCTTCATCTTTCTGATCTGGAGCTGAAACATGATCATCATCTCCTTCACCAGTATTCTGTGTACTAACATCTTCAAATCCTGACTCCTCCTTAGAGTGATCAGAGACTGTAGATGTCTCAATTCTAGCTGATATTGGAAGTACATACAAAGGAACACTAGGATCATAAGGAACTTCATCTGGTACATATGTATCAAGAGATTGCTTTATCCTGACACCTCTTCTGTTAATGATTCCTGCAAGCCTCTCCTTTTGCTTCTGAGCTTTAACTTCTGGCTTTGCATTGTGATGTGCTAGGTCATTCTTCTGATACATTTTGATGAATGAATAAGTACCAGCATCCATACCCAAATTTTCAGACCAAGATTCAGGAAAAACCTGATCCCAGAAATCAAACGATGGTTTCCTAATTTTCTCTCCCTCACTATGGAGTTGATCATCCATACCCTCATTCTCACTTTGACTTACTAAAGTCAACACTCTTTCTACCTCACCTTTTGCCTGGTCAGGAGCCAGCCTCTCAGTTTGTGGATCTAAGTCCATCTTTTCAAGTGTATCACTCAAATTTGGATAAGTGCTCTCATGACCTACAGAAAAATAGGGTTTAGAAGGAGTTTTTATACCTGAACTCACATGGAGAGAGGGTTCCTCATATGGCAAGGGGCTTGAGGTTTTCTCCAAGGAGTGAGCTGCTATAATCTCTGAACCCTTACAATCATCTTCTTTCCTTCCAGAGACTACAGGCTCCAGTATACCACTTTCAGGTTCTTTACTAGACTCTGATGTCTTCAGTAATACTTCATTAGACACCATAGTTAGTACATCACCGTCTTTAAGTGTTGTTTGCTGAGACTCATCCTCAAGGTGGATAGACTCTGACTGAACAAAATTTGTTTGATCTTCAGAAAAATCAACCAAAGTCATTCCTCCCATATCATAGGGTATCTCACTTGCATTCTCAGTCATCACAGAAGTCCTTTCAGCATCAGCTATCACAGTTCCTGAGTCATCCTTCCTCTGACTAGATGGTTCTTGTGTTGCAGTGACTGTGATCTGATCTTTCCTACTATTCACCACTGGTGCAATAGTATCTTCTGTTGACTGCATTCCACTATCTACTTCCTCCAGTTGTTCACCTTGAGCTAAAGCATCTTCAATAATGACATCCTTGTCAAATAAATATGCATGTAGTGATTGAAGTGCAACATGCTTCGAGAGTCCAAATTTCTTGACTAATTGTCTTCTGACAGATACATAGAAATACATCTTCATTAATTCAAGTCTTTGATGTAGAAGTCCATATTCATCTGGAAATAAAAGTTTTGGTACTCTTTCAACCAAAAAATCTAGAACAGGCCTTGACAACTTCACTTTGAGAGAAATTAGTCCCATAGCCAGTCTGTATGATAATGTAGTTTCCCATGAAGAATCAATATCCAGATCTCTATGGTCATTTGCTGACTTGATTGTAGCTTCATTAGTGGAGACCTGCATGATATTAGTTGGACTAGACTCTGTGTGTGTAGGTGACAATTGAATCTTTCTCCTTGTTCTCCTGGTATAGTGAGCAAAAGATTTATCCTGAGAAGACTCAAGAGGTGTAGACACAGAAGTGATCTTGGGATGAGATCTTTGTTCAATAGACACAGTCTTTTGAGAGACAGTATCCAGTAACTATTTTCCCTTTTTAAGAACTACAGCCTTTTGGGAGACTGCAGCCTGGCTGTGGCTAGTTTTTTTCATCTCTTTGTGCTAACAGAGAAAGTTGAATTGCAGCCTTCAATTCTGCTCTCTCAGCAAGAGTTAAATCATCATCATCTTCACTAGAATTACTACTACTTGACACAACAAATCTTCTCTTCCTTACGACTGATATCTTTTGAGAAACACCAGAGGTTGGTTTCTTTGAAACAATAGGCTGTGGATCAAAATTTGGTTCTTGAATTGTTTCAGAGACTATAATGTTTTGGGCTACTTGGGTAGACACAGGTGGGTTCTCCTCCAAATGAGATTCCTGAGCCATTTCACCATAAAAGAAAGAAGAATTGTAGAGAGTAGGAAGATGAGTTTTAAGAATTACCTGAAAATGATGTGGATAATGAATTGCAGGTATTTCATCTAGATTCTTTTCATTGTCCTTCTTTATAATGTCAGAGAAAATTCTCTTTTGCTGTTCATAAGAAGAAACACAATGTTCCCTACCAAATCTAGCTTCAACATCAGGAATAAAATGGTTAATAAACATTTGCATTAATCTATGATAATAAACCATTTTCCTGTTTTGATCTCTTAACCCAAGTTTAATACTGATCTGACTTAAGATAATGTGACCAATGTTAATTACTCTGTCATAAAGCAAACTATAAGCAAATGTAACAGAAGTAATTTGCTGAAAAGAACTACATTTACCGGTAAAACATTTAGCAATTTGATCAAAGAAGAAAGACCATTCCTTTCTAAGAAAAGACCTATTCAACTGGCTCATGTTGTCTAGAGGTCCACTATAACCTAATGCAGATAACATAGTTCTAACATCATCATCAGATGTACATTCTCATAAATCAAACTAACAGGTAAGTGAAGTACTGAATTAACAACAGATTCAGTAATATCAAATGAGTCTTGTCCTAAATGTAGAACAATCTTACCTGATTGACTCTGAGTAGAATCAATTACCTCATCATTCTCCCAAGCTTGTGTGACAGCTGCTTGATTAATTTGTGGAGATGCTGTCAATGCATAACTTAATGGTCCATACGCCAGAAAGTCCATGATTGGATGAAAATCAGTTGACACTCCTTCCTTGTTGGTGATAGCTGCTACATGATTGTTTGTCATAAAATCAAAGTCACCAAACTTGAAAGCTACTGATTTAGGTAATCTTTTCTTAGCTGCCATTTTTGATCTGAAAAGAACTTGAAAAATTCTTGAAATGGATTAGTGATTTTGAAAACTCAAGAGTGTTTTTGCTTTAGAGAATGTAAAAATAGAGAAAGCAATTACACGATTAGAGTTTCAAAACAAATATATTTCACAAATCTTTCAGACCACTATCCCACGTTGACACGTAGATTGACAGGTGTCAGTCCCTGAAAAGTACGGTTACCCACGATTTTTGGAATATAAAATCCAAAATTTATTTTCATGAAATAAATCAGGGTATAAATAATCAATACTGATCAGCTTCATTTTCCTGTTGTGACCTCCATCAAAATAATCACAAAAGCAATGTGATTTAAAAAATAATAATAAATCTCAAGTCCTGATGGTCACACTTGAAATCCTGATCAATATCATCCTGATTCCAGAGACTTAATATGGAGTTTCCACGTGGCATTTTTCTTTTATCTGAATTAGAAATAAACAATTAATCTGAACAAAATCAATTGGTTACATATATTCGACATTTCTTGAAAACAAGAAATACAGTCACACGCAGTAATTAGCATCTGACTTCATTAAAACTTCCAAGTGACTGTTCAGCTTCTCACGTCTTTCTATAAAAGAAACAGACGCCTTATGCCATTCTCCATAAACCTTTCAATTTCATTTCTTCTCAACAATGCTTCTCAAACCAAAATTCCATTCAAACCCATTCTTTAGATTTTTCACAGTCGATGAACATCCTGTTCTTGATCATCTCTTTGAAAAGACGACTCTTCTCATCGAACTAATCATGAATGAATTAGTTTCAGATAATATCCAGAGGTTTCTCCTAGAACATCCATCTGTTGGATACAATCTTCCCCTAACCTCCTCAAAACTTGAGGATGAAGAATTTGGCCGAGAGTCTGAGGTTGATCTTGATGGGGATGCTATACATTTAAGTTAGCTACTCTCATTCAAGTCGCCCAGACAAGGAATCCAAGAGCAGACGAGGTTGTTTAATCCCCTGATGGATTTCTTGAGATGCTCCTTGTCCTGTACCTCAGAATTCATTTCATTAGACAAGTATAGAATTATCAGTAGAAGTTAGACAAAAAGATGTTGTATTTCATTTCCATGTATATAATGCTTTCAATTAATGAAAATACAATTTCTTATTATCTACTTGTCTTTTGATTATTGAATGATGTATAAATTATCAGTATGCAAATATTAAAACTTGCTGGCATAGACTTAACACATCAAAGAATTAGATTACTACACAAAGTAAACGTCAGGATTTGAAACAATTTTCACAATACTGATGATGTCAGCATCCTGATAACAAATCTAATCCTGATGATTACTAAAAAACAAGTCTATCATACTGAAATTTATCAAGGCAAAGTGTTATAGCTAAAGCGTTTAACAATCAAATATAGATCCTGACAAGAATATCAAGTCTATAAGCTAAAAACAACATACCTTGCTACTATTGCAGATGTTAAAGATCTAAAAATTTAACATTCCTAACTCACTTACTAATCTACTAAATGTAGTCTCATCAAGTGGTTTAGTTAGAATATCTGCAAGCTATTTGTCAGTAGGAACAAAATGAAGTTCCACAGTACCATTCTCAATATGTTCTCTAATAAAATGATACTTGACATCAATGTACTTAGTCCTTGAATGTTGAACTGGATTTTCTGCAATTTTAATAGCACTAGTATTATCACAAAACATAGGAATATTACTAAGTGTCATACCATAATCCATCAACTGATTTCTTATCCAAAGGAGCTGTGCACAACAATTGCCTGCTGCTATGTACTCAGCTTCTGCAGTTGAGGTTGAGACAGATTGTTGCTTCTTGCTTGCCCAAGAAATCAATCTGTTTCCCAAAAATTGACATGTACCTGTAGTGATTTTCCTGTCTATCTTACACCCTGCATAATCAGAGTCTGAATAGCCAATTAGAAAGAAATCAGATTCTATAGGGTACCACAACCCAAGATTTGGAGTTCCTTTGAGATATCTAAAAATTCTCTTCACAGCAATTAAATGAGATTCCTTAGGATCACTTTGGAATCTAGCACATAAACAGGTAGAAAACATTATATCTGGCCTAATTGCAGTTAGATATAACAATGAGCCTATCATGCCTCTATAACTAGTATTATCCACACTCTTCCCCTTATGATCAGAGTCTAGTTTAGTGGTTGTTGCCATGGGTGTTTTTGCAACTGCACAGTCTTGAAAGTCAAACCTTCTTAAAAGATCTTTGATATACTTTGACTGATTAATGAAAATACCAGTCTCAGTCTGTTTGACCTGCAAGCCTAAGAAATAATTTAATTCACCCATCATGCTCATCTGATACTTAGACTGCATAAGCTTGCTAAACTTAGCACACAACTTTTCATTAGTAGAACCAAAAATAATATCATCAACATAAACTTGAACTAAAAGCAATTCACATTTTATCTTTCTAAAGAATAGAGTTTTGTCAATTGTACCTCTTGTGAAGCCATTTTCAAGAAGAAATTTAGACAAAGTCTCATACCATGCTCTTGGTGCCTGCTTTAGTCCATAGAGTGCCTTGTCAAGTTTGTAGACATGATTTGGAAATTTTGGATCAACAAATCCAGGTGGTTGTTCCACATACACTTCCTCATCAAGTTTGCCATTTAAAAAAGCACTCTTTACATCCATCTGATATACCTTGAATTTTGAATGAGCTGCAAATGCAAGAAACATTCTGATTGCTTCCAATCTTGCTACAGGTGCAAAGGTCTCATCATAATCAATGCCTTCTTCCTGAGAATAACCCTTGGCCACCAGTCTAGCTTTGTTTCTTACAATCATACCAGATTCATCTAGGTTGTTTCTGAAAACCCATCTTGCACCAACAATAGATCTATCTTTAGGTCTTGGTACCAGTTTCCAGACTTTGTTTCTCTCAAACTCATTTAACTCCTCCTGCATTGCAATTACTGTTAGTAGTATTTTTGTTGTTCGTTCGCAGGGAAGGACTGAATGTAATATCAAGTTCAAGTATCTTATCTCTCACAATTTAGAAGTGTAGAAAAATGTTTGGTTTGTTTATAAACTAAATTAAACTAATTACAAATCGAGAATAAAATATATGAGGAAAACAATCCAAGAACTGGGGTTCTTCACTTGGTTTCAATGCACATTCAATATCTATGTAACATCTACGTTCTTACTCTGCTGAAAACAATTCTTCTAAGGTTATAATGTTCTCTTCCAAGATACAATATAATGTCTACAACTACACCTTAATTGTCACTTCCATGATACAATCAAAGTACAATCATAAACTATTACGCACCAATAATTATAAGTCTCACAACTCTCCTATTAATCTTCCAATCAAATATTCGAGTTATGTCTGTTAAATCATGTACTAAAATCGCAACTCCTCTTCCAAGTTATTACAATCCCTAAAATCCAATCAAAGGTTCATGACTCCCCTAATTGTGTTAAGCTCTCAATAACAGATCAGCAAAGCAAGAAAATCACAGATAATTAAACATACATGAATACCAAGGAATACTACCCAATCCCTCAGATTAGAGATTTAGTTACACATAATTAAATTAACAAAACAAGAATTAATAGAAGAAATCATAATTATAAGAATATAGAAAGAAACCTTTAATCTTCAATCTTCAATGAAAATAATTGTTCTCCAGAAAAATCCCTAAAAGCTGTGTACAAATTGTATCTCTCTAACGAACCCCATTTTTCCCATCCCTAGATGTGTTTATATAGATACTCCTAGTCTTGCCCAATAACCAATTGCCTTCTATTACAATTATAATTTAAAGAAGGTACCAAAACTGCCCAGAATACAATTAGAATTAGAAAAAGGGCAAAACAGTAAATTCATGGCCTTCTTTTATAAGAACATGTGCGCGACTTCATTCAGCACGTCCCTTGCACTTGTTTCCTATCCCAGGTTGTAGAAAATCTCTCAAGCTTCGCGTGGGCAGTAAGATCGCTGAAAACGGACTTCTAGAACTGCAGATATGGCCAAAACAGTATAAGCTGCGCAGCCTTCCCGGAAAATCCGAATTTTAATCAATTAATTCTCCAAAAACGATAGAAGCATCAACTTTAATCAACATTCTCGTAAATCTGCACAACTAAGCAAAACACATCAAAACTACAACAACTTGAGTCCAAAACAATCAATTTAAGCCGAACGGAGGCATTCCAAGTGGATATAAAATCCACTTATCAAACCCCCAAACTTAAACTGATGCTTGTCCTCAAGCATAAACAATTACAACTAACTAACTAGTACCACTTCCGTAGGTGATCACGGTTGCATTTGGCATATGCAACAAGTCCTTTAAACCCCTAGGCAGCCCTAGTGGACGAGTAAGGTCTCGTGAGGGCCTATAGCGAATGTACCCACAAAATCCAATGCAATGCAATGCATGAATGCAACTAATATGAAATATGCAAAGATCCCCTTCAAACTTACCAAAACCAACTAACAAGCAAATATCTCAAAGAATGCAAATAAATCCAAGCAGAGCTCGACTAAGTCCCCGTATACTAACAATACATGACAGAAACGTGCGTGTGTGCGATGCTCATCAGAAATACTCCCAACACTAGGTCAAAAATCATACCTATTCTTCGCCAAGACAATCACAGGTTTATAAATAGAATAGACTGTAGACACTTCATAACTTAGAAACACCTCCATCCTCATTCAAGTTAGCCAGGAATTCATCCTTTATTACTACACTACGACACATAATACCATAAACAATATGCATGCTTATTTAACCGTGCAATGAATGAGACCCCAAAAGGCTTATACAATAATACCCATGTAGCGAGTGTTAGGTCAGCAATCCCAAACCACAAGGCTTTAGGTTACTAGGACTAAGTCCCCTCAGACTTAATTACTCGAGTATTAAAGAGCTCACTCTGGTTAATTCTGCATTTAAACAATTAAACTATTGACTCTTTTTTTTTCTTTTTTTTTCTGATTTTTTTTTCATGCAATCTGGAATGAGAATTCTCAATTCCAACCCTAGACTACTCATATAAATATGAGCTGGCTACTAGCCATTTGACACCTAGCCATTATTCAACAAATATTAACAACTAGCATGAAATCCCTAGTTTCCCCCAAACTTAGACTTTAGTGCTCCTACGCCATCAAGGGAATAACGAAAATTCTAAATATAATCAAGTGATTAAATCTCAAAACTCCAAACAAGCATGACCTCAACCTAGCCCAAAAGCAAACAATGAGACTGTGTAAAAGTTTTGTTCCCGTAACATGCAAGTCAATTCCTAAGAACTATAAATCAACCCTCTACTCATCATCACCACACTCAATTAAAACATCTACCTATCAATTAGAATCAGCTCGTCCTAAGGGATCATGAAATATGCATGCCATGAAAATGCAACTAAATGAAAACTCACATGGTATACGAAAAAAAACAAAATGTCCTATATGAAACAAACGTAGATAACACAACATATATGCATGATTTACTACTACCAATATGCAAAGCATGAAATCCTACATGAACAAATAATACAACAACAACTACTAATCCCTCAAACCACCCCCAAACTTAAAATATTCAATGTCCGCATTGAATGGAAGTAAATACAAGGGATAACAGAAAACATACCTACTCGTCCTCCTCCTCGGAGGAATCAGAATCTGGCGGTGGATACTGCGTACGAGCTCCATAGACTGGCCAGCTTGCCTGAACACTACAAAATCCAATTGACAAGAACACAAATTCGTAATAAAAATAAGATTAGAGAAAAAGATTTACCCAATACGAATCGAAGAGGTGAACTTGCAATTAATTCCTCTTTAGAATTGAATTTTTAGAGATTTAAATAAAATAGAAGAGGAATTGGAATTTTATGTATAGGTGGGTATATATAAAAGATGATGAATAGGATAAAAAAAAAATTAAAAAATAAAAAAATTTAGAAGGTACGAAATTTGATGAATGATAATAATAATAATAATAATAATAACAATCATAATAATAATAATAATAAATATGAATTAGAATAGAAATAGGTTTGAGATTTGAAGAAAAGATGGGAAGTTTTGGAATTTATTTAGGAAAAGAATTAGATAAAATAGGGGTATAAATAGAATAGGAGGTGAAAACTTTTTTTTTTTTTTATATACATGCACAGCCGCTGAAAAATAAATTGGAAGAGACTGCATCAAACGCAACCTGCGCGCGTGCTCAGCAAACTGCCTCACAAGCAGTTGCGCAGGCTGCAGTCTCCCCCGCAACCTGCCTCTTCTCCAGTAACGCTGGCGCAGCCTGCGTTACTCACCCGCAATCTGCCCTGAAACCAGTAACGCAGGCGCAACCTGCGTTACAGACCTGCAATCTGCTCAATTTTTTTTTTTCTGAACAGATTTTTTTTTTCTTAAAACACTCAATTTTTTTTTTCTTCCTACACTAATGCGTGGGTTGCCTCCCACGAAGCGCTTCTTTAACGTCAATAGCTTGACGCCGATTATACCTGGAAACTTCAATGAGGATAAAAAGCAAACAGATGCACATATCTACGAATTTCTAATATAAGCATATTGTGCAAATAAACCTTAGATTCATTGAAAGGTACGAAAACTTCCAAGAACCTATCATGCTCAAGAGACTTGGAAACATCAAAATAGCTAGAAAAGTCGTCAGAATAATCATTATAAGTACGACTCATATACTCCTCCCAAATCGGATCCTTATACTCTAAAGCAAGATTTTCAACTTCATCAATCTTAACTTCCTTCTCTTTTATAATTGGACACTCATCAATTTTAATCTCGTCTACCAATGTATTAAGCTCAAAATTTTCTAGATTTGGTAGAATTTCAATTGCATCCAAATTATCATTAACAACTACACAACACTACTAGAAAAACTGCTTTAGACATCGGCTATAAACCGATGTCAAAAAAATTTCTGACCGATGTCTTTGCAGGTGTAGAGAAAGATCAGAACCTTTTACATCGGTTTATAGCCGATGTCTAAAGCTGCTACAGACAACGTTTTCCTTTTATTTTCCGTTGTCTTTAGTTAATAATAATCATTATATAACTAGACTAGCATTTCAAAATTGCTATATTATATGATGTATGTCAACTTAAACATGTGACATATAGGGCATAAATTAACAAGTACATCGAATTTATTTAAGAAATCGATGTCGAACATGACTTTTGACATCGATGATTGATATATCTGATGTTAATAAGTGCAATAGACATCACCTACTTGGAGCTTTACATTCTTAACCGTTGTTAAAGATAAAAATTAACATCGGTTCTTTGAGACTCTCAATGTAATATCTGATGTTAATAAGTGCAATAGACATCGCCTACTTGGAGCTTTACATTCTTAACCGTTGTTAAAGATCGAAATTAACATCGGTTCTTTGAGAATTTCAATGTAATATGCTTTTAAAGACATCAGGTTGTATGCAATACCATTTTGCAAAGGTTGTACAAAGCTCATTTTGACATCAGTTTTTTGATTTACAACTGATGTCTTTGGCTCAATTATACATTGGTTTTTAGTATTAAACTGTTGTCATTTATTCATATCAACATCAGTTTAACTTTCTTTGTGTTGTCAATTTGCTTTAAATCACAACTGTGCATTCAGATTTATATGAACCAAAAAAAATAAAACCATACACAATATCGCAAAATGAAACCAGAAAATTCTCATACTATGATTACCAAATCATCCGTTCGATTACACCACCATCAACATTCCAAAATACCAACATCAACATTCCAAAATACCAACATACACAACCAACTATATAATTACCAACCTTCCAATCAACAAGTACCACTGTCTAAACAAAATATACCAATCCTATACGTACAACTGCCAAAAACTACCTAATATTCGAGGATCGATTAAAAACTACAGAAGTACTACCACTGTCTAAACAAAAGAGACTAGAGAGGGGCAGCAGAAGTGCTAATCCAGAAGTACGCTAAGCCCCTTACATATTTTCTTGGATGTACATGAGCGTCTCTATGCGCACCTTGTCCAACTCCTCCCTGGTATAAGACTTCCGACTCTTGCTCGCCCACTAAATAGAATATAGCACACCAACACCAAATAACAATTAGTATAACGTTCAAATGTTCAATTAACCTAGCTAGCAATTATAATTATATTACATGCAGTCAAGTTCCATCAAAATATCAAAAAATATACCTTGGTAGTAAAAGTCATTTCTTTATCACAGATTATATCTTTCATGTAGCGCATAACAACGTAACCACATTCATGGCCACCAGGTTGTTTAGGAGATCCCTATTAAATAAAAAGCTTACACTATCAATCAGTCGAAAAAAACAAAAATCTTATCGATCAAACAAAATTAAGTGCTGAAATACTTACAGCAAGATTCTTTACTTTAGGGACTTTGCTTCCCCTTCCAGTTTGAGCATTGTAAGATTTAAGTGCACTGTACAAAAGATCATCGTCATGTCTCAATAATAATAGAGCAATGTAAGAAATAAATCTGACAGCAAATATATTTAATTTACCTTGATAATGCTCTTTCCAACTCCGGAAAATGTGTTGGATGAGACAAAGGATTGAGGATAAAAATTTCACCAGCCCAAATTGCGACCAAAATCCAATGATAACTGTTTTCATTAAAATACTAGTTATAATTTTAAAAAATTAGAAAAAAACCTTAATTAATTAGCAAGAAAAACTTACTGCTGATTATGTGGCATCAAGAGCATGCGATCATAACTACCATCTAGCAATTGCTTAACAACATAAGACTCAAAATCAGCATTGAGGGTAAATGTGGATGCCGGATCAAAAAAACCAAACAAATCCAAATTGTTTTTTTCAGAAACCAAAGTGTGCAAGTACCTACAAATAAAGAGATTATACTCAAATATAACAATATAAAATATGCAGAATGAGACAAGAATGTAGGGAAAAACTTACGAAATGTACGCAGATATTGCACCTTGCCCAATTTCCTTAAAAGTTAATAAGTCGGTTAAATTCTCATGTAATACGTAGATTGTTTTTTCATGTCCAAACACCTCAGCATCACATTTTATTTCTACAGATACCCTTCATATGTCAAAACTGAAAATGATGGTTTTCCCGCCAACCATCTTATTGTTTCAGAAACACTTCCAACATTCTCTGTAATTTCATTACTAACCTGCGCGAAGAAGAAAAAATTACAATCATATTTCATAATCCAGTTAAGAAGAGGTACGAATTAAAAAAATACATAATAAAAGAAACAATTAGAACACTAACTTTTTTTTCAAACCAATCAGCAAATTGCCGATTGTGTTCACCCATCAGCCAATGAACACTTTTCTTTTTCCCTCGGTAAATTTCTTCCAGGTACTCCTTATGCATCCTAAGAAAATGAACATATTAAATAAACAGCCACACAAAGTACTTACCAAAAAAGATGAATTTATACGAAATAATTAAACTGACTTACATAATATAAGGATATACTTCAGAGTTGTTCATCAGGACATGTAGATGTGCCTCATCTCGCTCCTTTTCTTCAACTGATTTCATTTTTGCAGCGAATAATGGACCAGCAATCTTAGATTTGTCCTTCGGAAGGCCTGCAGTGTAACTCTGTTCAACAAACTCTGAGCAGAATTCTACTGATTCTTCTTTTAGATAGCTTTCCGCTATACAACCTTCCGGATAGTAACGATTTCATACATAACTCTTTAACACTTTATTAAACCGTTCAAATGGATACATCCATCTATAAAATACCGGTCCACATAAACGTAATTCTCTAACCAAGTGGACGGTAAGATGTATCATTATATCGAAAAATGAGGAAGGAAAGATTTTTTCCAGCTCACACAAGGTCAATATCACATCTGACTGTAGTTTATCCAGTTTCGATACATCCACAACTTTGTTGCACAAAGCGTTGAAAAAAAAACACAATCTTATTATGCTGACTCTAACATTTTTTGGGAGAACGGAACGAATTGCAACTGGGAGTAACTGTTGGAGGAGGATGTGGCAGTCATGGGACTTCAGCCCATACAACTTCATATCAGCCATCGATACACAATTTTTTATGTTCGATGAATGTCCATAAGGGAGCTTCATATGTAAGAATGATGATAACATTTTCTTTTTTTCTGCCTTGGACAAAGTAAAAGGGGCAGGGGGCAAGTATGTTTTCTTTTCTCCTACTTGTGGAGCTAAATCATACCTAACACCCATCTCTACCATATCACGACGAGATGCCTCACTGTCTTTAGACTTATACCGCATATTTAATAGCGTCCCAATCAGATTATCACACACATTTTTCTCGATGTGCATAACATCGAGACAATGGCGAACATGATGAAACTTCCAATATTCTAACTCGAAAAAAATTGACTTCTTCTTCCATACACATTCCACCTTCTTTGAACTCCTCACTTCCTTCCCGAAAGAAAAGTGAACTTGTTCCTGTTGCGCTAATACTTCTTCACCACAAAGGGGTTGACGTGCTTGCCCATGCTCTTGTTCTCCATTAAAAGTCACCTTCTGCTTCCTATAAGGATGATGTCGAGGCAAGTACCGACGGTGACCTTGGTAACACATTTTTCTACTATGAGGTAAATATTTAGCTATGGTATCATCGCCACATACTGGACAAGCCATGTAACCCTTATTAACACAGCCGGATAAATTTCCGTAGGCAGGGAAGTCATTTATTGTCCACAACAACATTGCTCTTAAAGTAAATAAGATTTACTATAAGCATCATAAACATTTGGCTCGCCTTCTTCCCAAAGCCTTTTTAGATCGTCAATCATCGGTTCTAAATATACGTCTAAATTATTACCCGGCTCATGTGGACCAGAAACTAATATTGTTAACATCATAAACTTCCTCTTCATACATAGCCATGGAGGAAGATTATAAGTTACCAATACTACTGGCCAGCAGGAATACCTATTTTGTAAGCCATTACTATGCGGATTTATACCATCTGCCGACAAAGCTAAACGAAGATTTCTTGGGTCACTACCAAAGGTAGGCCACCTGTAATCAATATTCCTCCAAGAAGGAGAGTCAGCTGGATGGCGCATCAGGCCATCTTGAGTTCGCTGGTTCGCATGCCAAGTCATCATCTCAGCAGTTGAAGCAGATTTAAACATCCGTTTAAATCTGGGAATAATGGGGAAGTACCACATCACTTTCGCTGGAATATTAATCCTAACCTTTTTATCCTTCCCCACTTTCCAACGAGATAGACGACACTTGGGACACTCAGAAGCATCACTGTACATACCCCTATACAATATGCAGTCATTTGGACATGCGTGGAACTTTACATAGTCAAGACCTAAATCAGATAAGTTTTTTTTTGCTTCATACGCTAATGGCAACACATGGTCATTCGGAAGCATAGAACCAACAGAAGACAACAACTCGGTGAAGGCAGTATCACTAATTCCAAACCTCGATTTCCAGTTATGTAGTTTTAACATTGATTCTAACTTAGTGCAATCACTACCCTTAAACAGAGGTTGCTCAGAATCAGCCACAAACCTCTGAAACTCATGCGACTCATCATCGTAATCACTCATATCGTATGCTGCCTCACAGACTTTTTTCGTTTGTGATGCAGCAATATTGTCCGAAGGAGGGCATGTACTATTAACAGAAGACCTAGTATCGGGACATTTTTCTCCATGCCAAATCCAATCAGTATACCCTAAACTAAAACCATTCTCATATAGATGACCCCTTATTATTTTTACGGAGAATTTTTTAAAATTAACACATCTTCCACATGGACAAGGAATTTTCTTAGGATTAGGTGCATTTTCTTCCGCATATATCAAGAATTTTTCAACCCCCATCTCATATTCTAAGGAATCCCTATCTTTCAAAGTCCACGACTTATCCATAAATTCAGAATCACGTATAACCAAAATCAACCAACCTGATTGCCATTTAAATATACAAAAAAAACAAATCAAAATGCAGACAAGAAAAACAAACAATGACATGTACATGAAACAAACAAGGGCATGAATAATGTAGGTGTTATGCAGAGGATGTATGTATCATTTATAAGTAACCAAGTCCATATAATTCCAAATAATAATAACTATGAAGCTATAACTAAACATTCATATAACAAATAAGTAGTTAAAACAATCATATATATCATGAGTTGAGGAGCACGCTAACCTCTGAAGTCCGAAAAATATCTAAAAATGCTTCAAACTTAATCAAAGTCCAAAAGTCAAATTGATATGCACCTGCAAAACCAAATTGATTAAGCACAGTCAAATTCATTAACAAAGATCACAACATTGATAAATTAAAACTTGCATTTATGCACAAAAGAACAGAAATACATAATTATTATCAAAGATGAAAACTTTTATCAATTAAATATCAAAACTTTAATTTGGAAAAAGAAAACACATTAATTTAACATTTCGCCTACTTGTGTGAGGCGTACAAATGACTTTCTTAGAAATAGACATCGGCTAGCATTTCGTAAATCATATAAAATAAATATCCAAAATTCAGAGGCTTTTAAACAAAAACAGTACATATACAAATAGTAATAGTCATATTAAAATCACAGAATATAAACAACAAATAATAACAATCATATTATTTGCAAATCAATGGAAGAAAATTACAATAAACAACTAGAGAATGTACATATAGCATACATATGTATGCATACATAAATAAATCAGAGAATATACATGCATGCAAATAAAATGAAGAAAAATCCAGATCTGAAAGCTAATTAAAGAGAGTGAACAGAGAGTCTATACCAGATTTAATTCCATAGCTAATTAAACGAAAGAGCTAATTCCAGATCTGTTCAAAAAAAGAAATTAAAGAAATTAAAGAGAGTTCTCTGATTTGAAAAGAAATTAAAGAGAGTGAACGACCTAATTAAACCCACCTTAGAGATTTAACTAATTGGGCACAATCGAACCAACTCCATTTGCATGTAATCTTCGATTAGGGTTGCTGTTCTTCGATTAGGGTTTATGTTCTTCGATTAGGGTTTGTTGAACGAGAGAGAAGTGAGAGAGAGCAGACAGAGTGAGAGAGAGAGCAGATAGAGTGAGAGAAGTGAGAGAGAGGGCGGCTGAGACTTGAGAGAAAAGGGAGGCGCGGTGGGGGGGAGTGTTTTGGTTAAGGGGGGAAAGGGAATTTTGGTTAAGGGGGGAAAATAAAATTTGTTAAGGGGATATATTTTTGTAAAGAGGGGGAAAGAAAAGGTACTGTGTTTTTATTTTTATTTTTAAAACGCATTAGACAACGGTTACTTTAAAAACCGATGTCAAAGTTTTTAAAAAAAGCAATTAGACAACGGTCGCTTTAAAAACCGATGCAGAGAAACTACAATAACATCGTTTTAAAAAAAACGATGTTAAAAAGATCTTTGACATCGGTGGCTTTACTGTCTGATGTTAAAGGTGTGATGTCTAAAGCAGTTTTTCTAGTAGTGCAAGTAGACTCATCAGACACAACATTATCATCAATTGCTAAACAAGAATCATGGCATAGAGGAAAATTGACACAAGGAGGAGTTCGATAACAACCGTCATGCCACACTGCTCGAACTTCCCAAATAAAATTATTTAGTTTAGCATTCTCCTCGTACCAAGCTATTGAATCACATGGAATATCATTGTCACTAGCAATCTCTAAAGTTTGTTCATCAAAAACTCCCAAAGAAAGTAAGGGAGGATTAGACTGAGTTCCTTGAATCATTTTATTGAGCGCAATCTCCCAATCAGCAGGTAAAGAAGGATTAGACTGAGTTAAACTCGTATCAACATCATTACACATATATGGATTAAGATCATCATGATATTGATTTTCAAACGAATATGAATAATCATTGCTAGGGGCATATGGAGCATAAAATGAGTTCTCAGAATAGAACGAATTCACCTGATATGCATTACAATCCTCATATGAATTGAATTATGGGTAAGGATTGAAGTCTTGATATTGTTCCTGACTGTTGTAGAAATTCTGAGCATTGTTCCAACCAAAGTTGTACTCCATCTAGTCTCTCTCCTCATAACCTGTTTAAGTTGTCTACCTCAAAGAACCTGTAGACACTCCAAAGAAAGAAATACAAAAAGAAAGAAAAGAAAAATATATACAAAGATAAAATCCAAACTACAAGAAACAATTAACTCAAACTCAACATTACTGCCTTCCCCGGCAGCGGCGCCAATTTGGTATTAGTATTTTTGTTGTTCGTTCGCAGAGAAAGACTGAATGTAATATCAAGTTCAAGTATCTTATCTCTCACAATTTAGAAGTGTAGAAAAATGTTTGGTTTGTTTATAAACTAAATTAAACTAATTACAAATCGAGAATAAAATATATGTGGAAAACAATCCAAGAACTGGGGTTCTTCACTTGGTTTCAATGCACATTCAATATCTATGTAACATCTACGTTCTTACTCTGCTGAAAACAATTCTTCTAAGGTTATAATGTTCTCTTCCAAGGTACAATATAATGTCTACAACTACACCTTAATTGTCACTTCCATGATACAATCAAAGTACAATCATAAACTATCACGCACCAAGAATTATAAGTCTCACAACTCTCCTATTAATCTTCCAATCAAATATTCGAGTTATGTCTGTTAAATCATGTACTAAAATCGCAACTCCTCTTCCAAGTTATTACAATCCCTAAAATCCAATCAAAGGTTCATGACTCCCCTAATTGTGTTAAGCTCTCAATAATAGATCAGCAAAGCAAGAAAATCACAGATAATTAAACATACATGAATACCAAGGAATACTACCCAATCCTCAGATTAGAGATTTAGTTACACATAATTAAATTAACAAAACAAGAATTAATAGAAGAAATCATAATTAGAAGAATATATAAAAGAAACCTTTAATCTTCAATCTTCAATGAAAATAATTGTTCTCCAGAAAAATCCCTAAAGGCTGTGTACAAATTGTATCTCTCTAACGAACCCCGTTTTTCCCATCCCTAGATGTGTTTATATAGATACTCCTAGTCTTGCCCAACAACCAATTGCCTTCTATTACAATTATAATTTAAATAAGGTACCAAAACTGCCAAGAATACAATTAGAATTAGAAAAAGGGCAAAACAGTAAATTCATGGCCTTCTTTTATAAGAACACGTGCGCGACTTCATTCAGCACGTCCCTTGCACTTGTTTCCTATCCCAGGTTGTAGAAAATCTCTCAAGATTCACGTGGGCAGTAAGATCGCTGAAAACGGACTTCTAGAACTCCAGATATGGCCAAAACAGTATAAGCTGCGCACCTTCCCGGAAAATCCGAATTTTAATCAATTAATTCTCCAAAAATGATAGAAGCATCAACTTTAATCAACATTCTCGTAAATCTGCACAACTAAGCAAAACACATCAAAACTACAACAACTTGAGTCCAAAACAATCAATTTAAGCCGAACGGAGGCATTCCAAGTGGATATAAAATCCACTTATCAATTACCAAGGTTTCTCTCAAACCCAATCAGGATCCTGTAAGGCTTCTTCTACCTTCTTAGGTTCATTCTTTGAGAGAAAGCAACTATACAAGCATTCATTTTGAATTGATCTTCTAGTTCGAACACCACTATTTGGATCACCAATTATCAAATCTTCAGTATGATCCTTTGTCCATTTTCTAACAGGTGGTAGATTAACTCTGCTAGTCTCTCCCCCTAAGTTAGTGGTATCTCTTGTAGAAGAATTCTCTCTACCTTCAAAAACTTTCCTTTGATCAATAGAATCAGTAGATTCCATATTGCTGCTAGTTACTGATCTTTCCTCAGTAGACTCTGAAAGATCAGTTCCTGATGGAGTAGACTCTGAAATGTCAATTCCTGATGGAGTAGACTCTGAAACGTCAATTCCTGATGGAGTAGACTCTGAATAGCTAATCTGCTCCTGATGATCACTGTGTTCTCTTTGATTTATTTGCTCCCCCTCAACAGTAGCATTCCTTTGAGAAGCAATAGAAATTCCTTCTGGAGAACCTTCATCATCACTGGAGAGTATCTCAGAATTCTTCAGATTTTCAAATTCCAATTTGTCATGGCTTTCATCAGTTTTCAGAATTCCAAATTTCTTATCATCAAATGCAACATGAATTGATTCCATAACAATGTGAGTTCTGAGATTATAAACTTTGAAGGCCTTAGATGCTGAATATCCTAGAAAAATTGCTTCATCCGATTTGGCTTCAAATTTTTCAAGTTGTTCTGGATGAACTTTTAGGACATAGCATTTGCATCCAAAGATGTGAAAGTATTTCACACTTGGTTTCTTTCCTTTGATCATCTCATAGGGAGTTTTTCCATGACTATTTACCAAGGTACAGTTTTGAGTGAAACATGCAGTGTTAATAGCTTCTGCCCAAAAGTAGGTTGGAAGTTTTGCATCTGCAAGCATGGTTCTTGCTGCCTCTATGAGAGTCCTGTTCTTTCTTTCCACTACACCATTCTGCTGAGGTGTACCAGGTGCAGAAAAATGTTGAGTGATTCCACTGTCTGCACAAAACCCCTCCATTGTAGAATTCTTGAATTCTGTACCATTGTCACTCCTAAGTACTTTAACTTTGTACTCAGAGTTATTCTGAATATTCTTTACAAGTTCAATGATTTGCTGAGGAGCTTCATCCTTCTTGTGTAGAAAGAACACCCATGTAAACCTTGTGAAATCATCCACTATCACTAGAGCATATCTTTTTTTGCTGATAGACATAATGTTTACTGGACCAAACAGATCAAGATGTAGCATGTGAAATGGTTCAGTAATCGAATTTTCAGTCTTGCTCTTGAAAGTGGTTCTTCTTTGCTTTCCAAGCTGACATGCATCACAAAGTCCATCTTGCACATAATTTGCCTGAGGTAGGCCTCTCACCAGATTGTGCTTAACAAGTTGAATAAGCTTCTTGAAATTAAAATGTGAGAGCTTCTTGTGCCAATTCCAGCTTTCATCACTTGTTTCTTTGCTGTAGAGACATCTAACAATTCCTTTTGATGTATCACTTAAGCTGGCTTCATATATGTTACCATGTCTTTGACCATTTAGAACAATGTCTCCATTCTGCATATTCAAGATTTTGCATCCTTCTTTGTCAAATATTGATTTGTAACCTTTATCACCCAGTTGACTTATGCTTAAAAGAGTATGTTTCAAGCCTTCAACCAGTGCTACATTTTCTATGATGACATTCCCCAAAATGATTGAGCCATATCCCAGAGTTTCTCCTTTGTTGCCATCTCCAAAAGATATTACTGGGCCAGCTTTCCTCTCAAACTTTGTAAGCAGGGACTTCTTTCCAGTCATATGTCCAGAGCATCCACTGTCCAAGATAATTGAATGCTTCTTTCCTGTGCCCTTAACAGAGGATGGAGAAGTTTTCTTTGGAGATCCAGGTTTGTCTGAACCATTTGCCATCAATGCAATGTTGTCATAATCCAATTCATCTTCAGAATCACTGTAATCAGCCCAATCCTTCTGTATGACCATAAGTGCATTACCCTTTCCTGAATTCCTAGGCTTCTTACACTCACTAGAAAAGTGTCCAAGCACGCTACAGTTAAAGCACTTGATCTTGGCCTTATCAAGCTTGACAATTGCACCTTTGCCTTTGTCACTCTTCTTCTCCTCCTTCTTTTGAAAAGGTCCTTTGCTAAATCTTCTCCTGTTGAATCTTCCTTTCTTGAAGGCTTTAGCAAACATAGCAAAGAGTTCCTGCATCTCAGATTCAGAATCATTGTTGTCAGAGTCCATATCAGTAGTCTCTGACTCAGAACTTTCTTTGCTTTTCTTCTTCCTTGAATTCTTTATAGCAATCTCTTCATGCTGTTCTTCAGGAAGCTTCTTAACTTCAGATTGAGCAGTAAGTGCAATAGTCTTCATCTTTCCTTCACTCCTGCTCTTCTTTTGCTGCTTGTCAAGTTCATAAGCTCTCAATTTTCCATATACTGCCTCTAATGAAATCTCATCCAGATCATTAGCTTCCTCAATCGCAGATATCTTCTCATTGTAGAAATCAGGCAAAGCTTTCATGAACTTTGTATTCATATCCTCCAAGTCATAATATTTACCATGCATGGCCATCTCATTGATGAGTTTTGTAAACCTATCAAAGGTATCAGTAAGTGACTCACCAGACTTGGATTCAAAGTACTCATACTGTTGTATAAGTAATGTCCTCATATTCTTCCTGACAGGCTTAGTTCCTTCACAGTGAACCTTAAGATTGTCCCATATATCCTTAGCAGTTTTACAAGAGAGAACATAGTTAGTGAGAACAGAATCAAGACTGTTGAATAATATGTTTCTCACTTTAGCATCTTTAAGAACATTCTCCTTGTCCTTATCTGACCATTCAGATTTTGGCTTCTCTGCTGTATGTTCTGGAACAACCACACCATCAACAGTTGCTTGTCCAACGACCTTTGTTGGAACAAAAGGTCCATCTCTAATTCTGTCAAGATAATCAGGATCTATTGCTTCCAGATGATGCAACATCTTTACTTCCCATAGAGTATATCCGTTTCTCTTGAGCATAGGAATCTTAGTATTCCCATCCTTGTAACCAGACATGATTGCAGATCTTTATGATTATTCGAAATCAACCTGCTCTGATACCAATTGTTAACTCGAATAACTTGTAGAAGGGGGGGGTTGAATACAAGTTATTTAATCGTGTCTGATTTTTGCTTGATTATATGAACAAGAATAAACGAATGAATCAAACTCTGTTTGTATTAATAAGATCAAATACAAACTCTACCAAAGGTGTACAATACCTTTAGCAGCTGCTGACAATACAAATCTCTCTCTGTTTGTTTCGAACTCTCGAATACAAACATTATACAGAGCTACGCACACGAACTCACAACACACGCTCTTTACAATGATATTGAGAGAGTATTTATAATGCTACCTATCAACTAATAACAAAAGGATATAATCTATACATGACAATGTTCTGCCTTCTAGTCGATAGTTTCCATCAATAGAAAACTCTTTCCTTCATAATATCTTCTTGCTTGTTCCTCAAACAAAGATCCTGTTTTATAGCACTTGCCAGTTTCTGTAGCATCCATAATGGCATCATCAGTAACACGACTGATATCTGGATTTCATCTTGCATCAGTATCTGATCATCATCTGTATTAGACCGTCATCAGGATTTGCTCTTTGTTCCTGACATGTAGTCTCCGATACACTGTTCATTCCTGACTAAACTGTACAAATAACTGTCTTACACATAAATCCTATATATAGTGCTAAATCCTTTATAAGATCAGGATTACAAGAAGTATAATGTGTAAATTCTATTCTTAACATCACAACTTATGAATTATTCCTAACAATTTATTTTGTCAGCAGCTGCTAAAGGTATTGTACACCTTTGGTAGAGTTTGTATTTGATCGTATTAATACAAACAGAGTTTGATTCATTCGTTTATTCTTGTTCATATAATCAAGCAAAAATCAGACACGATTATATAACTTGTATTCACCCCCCCTTCTACAAGTTATTCGAGTTAACAAAATAAAAACATGCTTGTATGGTAGAATCAAAATATGCAAAACAAAAAAAATACATCATATCTGGTTCTAATCTACTGTAGAATAAATTATTAGCAATTACCTATTAATTTCGAATTCTAGTATATCATCATTTTGTTGTGATTAAACAACTGGTTCTATTACAGAACCACATGTACAACAAAAATTTTGGTTCTAGCACAAAAACAAAATGAACCGAACCAACAGAAAACATCACAACGAAACTTAGCATTATCAAAATAGGACACCACTGAACTCAGAATTCGACAACAACTAAATTCATAAATACCACTGCAATAAAAGAACAGAGAGACAGCAACTTACATTCCTCCTCCTGGTCGATCTGTACAAATCCATTTCCAAATTTCATCTTCCTCTTTTGTAAGTTTTGGCTTGTTCAAATCAATTTTTCTACTTCTGAATGGTGATTTATGTAATTCCCCCACCTTCTGCACCCTTCTTATTTTGTTATATCCAAACTCTTGTTCCACTCCAGATTTCCTATGAATTATTTTGCTAAAAATATCACCATCAACAATTTCACCACCTATTTTTAATTCACCTAAGAAATCATCTATATCGATCAACTTATTATAAGCCCTGTCATGTTCTGGAAGCATTAATATGTTGAATGTTTTCCAATCACTGATTGTGAAATAAGGCCATTCCTTTTCAATACTGTTTTGAACAAAAAAAGTGCTTCTAAGAAGTTATATCTACATTTGTTGCAAGTACAACTATGTAACATATTATGTAACTAAATCAATTCGAGTAAATTTTTATACCTTTGCTCTGTGCTTGCTCCCAATCTTTCTCTGTATTCTTTCACCTTTTCAATGTTTGGGAAAAGTTTCTTTGCCATTTCCAACCTTTCACCAAATGCCTTCTTCATCATTTCCAACCTTTCACCAAATGTTTTCTTCATCCTTTCCAGTTCAACAAATTCATTCTCCAGTTTTTACAGGATACCCTCGTGTCCACACAAATATTTGAATTAGTGCACAATGATATGACAATGTGATAAGTTTCAGTCACTATTTATAAACTGAATTTTACCTTTTCTGTAATCGTATCACTTGTACTGTGTTTATTTTGAACATCTCTAGCAATGGACAATATAGAATTATTGATTGAGTTGTCTAGAGAGACCACTGGACTGCAGGGTACTCCTTTAATTGTCTCTTCTGGGGTGTTAAAATTGTCATTGCCTCCAAATTCCTAACATAATTGAACCAAATAAATATTTCCTCGACTCCATAATGTAACCAAATTAAAGAGGGCTGCAGTTAAATGCACTTTAACATAAATATTTAAACAGATAATCCATAGTGGAATAAGTTTTTGTTTCTCCCAGCATAATCCCAGTTACCATCACTATCTCTGAACATCTATTTTTTACATGATAAGTTTTATGATTAGTCATTCACCATGTTATTCCTAAATACTATCCATCCAATCATTAAAATTCATTTTGATACCTCAGCATCTTCTTCCTGTAGACAGTAATTGTTTTCGACATTGTCTTTCTTTGTTCTCGGTTCAATCTCAAATTTTGCAACCTGCATTATTGTTTTGCTTTGTTAAGACATAAACGTTTCCACCGAGCTAGTTCTATTTTCAGTTCTATAGTCGAATAGAACACCAACAAAACAACTGTAGGAAAAACTGTTATTCCCAGATTACACACTTGTATAATTGTAGAAGGGGGGTTGAATACAATTCTTGATAATTATAAATTTCTGATAAAAACCGCAGAAATCTATAAGGAGATAATTGCTGAATAAGAAATGATTCACAAACACATAAAAAATCAGGTGGCTAAATGTACCACCTGAGACTTTTATTCAAAGAAAACTCTGTGATACAAATGTACACAGCTTCTGTTTTTACAACTCTTTGCTTCTAAGGATATTCAAGAAACCCTAAGCAAATATGTCTGTTTTCTTAATGTCTAAAGAGTTGCTACACTTGGTTATATATCCCAAGTTTACAAGTACTACAGGAATAAGATAATATTAATCTAATTCAAGTTGACTTGCTACTCCACTCCAAATCCACATGTAGCCGAAAGGTTGTCCTTGTGAACAGATATGTCCCCTGCACCTTTCTTGTATGTACTGTGTAAATGGAATGCTTCTTTCTTCTGTGTTTCCAAAGTATGGCTGCCATACTGCTTTTTATACCTACTATCAACCCATGTGATCTGTCAGTCAAACCTGTCCTTATCAATTGCTAATCCTCAGCTAGCATTGGATAAAGTGTAAATGATTATCCGTTGATGTTGTGCACAGTTATCTGTTGATGGTAGTTTGAGCTGTATCCGTTGATAGAGTAGATTTGAGTTGTATCCGTTGATAGAGTCCTGTTCTCATCCGTTGATACACTTTCACTTAGACAGAATTACATACCATAGCTTATTTACAATTGGCTACCCTATTCTGCCTATCCATTGATGGTTAACATGACTCTGAATAAAAACACTATCAACTGATAGATAGAGATATTGCAGTATGCTACAAAACCTCATCCGTTGATGAGCTACCTGTCACCGAATAGAGTTATAATGTCTTATCCATTGACAGTTACCAAACTTGACTTATACAATTTTGCTTGAATGTTAAGTTATCATCAACTACAACATATTCCTAACAATCTCCCCCAATTTATACTTGATGGCAGTAAAGCATAAATTTAGAACCTTGATGATAACAAAACATTCCTAAAGATATATACACTACAATATGCAAAAATTGTATTAAGCTACAAAAATTAAAAACAGAAAGCTTTAAGAAACTTATCAGAGATGTGCTCCTTTAGATTGAGCAAATTAATGATGTTTCCTCTCTCTGGTTGGCTGCACCCTTGACTTTCCTTCCTTGGCAGAGTTGGACTCAATTCGCACTTGGAGTTGCCTATAGAAGGCATCTTCTTCAACAACTTTTGGATTTAGCTTTAGTTGTAACCATCTTAGGTATTCAGAACTTGCCTTTGACAGTTGGTCTTCTAACCTGAAGAATCTCCTAGTGCCCTCTTCATCCCTGAACTCCATCATCCAAAAGGGTTGAATGTGGATTTTCTGTCCATTATATGGGATCTTCATTTTCTTTGGAAGACTAGAGGGTGAGTTTCATTCTCTCCTTATTTCTTCTATTCTGCTAATTATCTCCCTTCTAGCTGTCTCAGAGAACCCTGTGTGTCTCTTGAAAGCTGAGAACACTTTGGTCAATGTATGATAATTCTCTCCAAGAACCTTCTGTAATGGCCATGTCCTCTGATTTCCTCCCTTGTAGACAAACACTAATCTCTCAGGCAGATTCTTGTACTTGTCAATTCCTCTTACTTCTGACAATTCATCCAAATATAGATTCATGCCAGAATATTCTTCAATTTCTGCCTGATAGATAAAGTCTTCTTTGTTTTCCTAGATTGGCTGTTTGAAAATAGCAGGTACCCTAGTAACTTGAACTGGTTCCTTTGAAAGTTGCTTCTTTGGAGCCCTTTTCTTCTGTTTTGGATTCAGCAAGACTGAAGGAACTTCAATTGAATCAAAATTCATTGGTTCTTCTTTAGGCATTATGGGGTCACCATGAAAGTTCACAGTTGGGTTGATTACTATTGCAGATATAGATACTGATGAGCCAGTAGTTTCTTTTTCTGGAGAGGGTTCTGGAGAAAGAACCCTTTTGGTTTTAGCTTTCATTATTTTAGATTTGGATTTGGGGACTTCCTCAGGTTCCCTCATTTCTTCCTCTATCTCATCCATTAACTCTTCAGCCAGCCTGGCCCTCTTTTCATCTGAGTTTTCATGTTGATTTTCTGTACTTGGATGAGCTTCCCTTTGGATTCTGGAGACTTCTTCTCTTTTAGCTTCCACAAATCTAGGATGACTGTTGGATATATTTAATACTTTTCCATTCCTTATAATTACATCCATCCAATCTCTTACACTCTTATTTGTCTGCTCTTTGAACTCTATGATTGTTTTTCCCATTAGTTTATCTTCATCATTCTTGGGAAATGGGTAGTCCAATTGAAGTTTGTTCTTCCCATTTTCCTTTGGTGGTGAGTAGGCTCTGGTTTTGATGACTGGTTCAAATTCTTTGACATATGATGACTCAGCATCATATAATGTAGGAGCCACAATCTCTGGAGTGAGCACCTTCATGATTGTGGTTGATATTGTTGGAGCAGAAGATTGAGCATTAAGAAACAGAGATGATGCAATTGATTCATTGATCATCCTCTCTGTCTTTAGAATTCTTTCACTAGTCTCCTTGTTGATCTTTTCCAAAGCTTCTATTCTGGCTTGCCTTTCACCATCTGAGATTTCTTCTAAACTTTGAATCTCAGGCAAAGCCACTTGTTTCATCACAGGAGAAGCCTTTATTTCAAAATCTGTTGGATTGACCACTACAATTGGCTGTTACTCCCCCTCAATCTGTGCTATCTTACTACTGGTAGCTTGAATTTGACCAGAAGATGTTGCAGCCTCTTCTTTGCTTGTTCCCATTTTCTCCCCCTTTTTGTTAGCATCAAGGGTTGGGGGTGAAGCTGCAAGTAGTATTTCCGGTAGTTGAGTTTGTTTTGATTGATTGGCAATGATAGTTTGCATTTGAGATTCCATACTATCCACTCTGGAGGAAAGAAGCTGAACAGACTTAGCCAGGCTATCTTCTTTGAGTTTGCTAGTAAGCACCTTCTGAGTGGTAGTAGGAGCTAGTGCCTCAATCCTGGCATCTAGTTCTATCTTCATATCTCTAATTGCAGTTTTGACCTCCTCCTGTTGTGTTCTTTGAATAACTGTTTGCATCTTTTACAATTTCAGTGAGGCCATAACCTGCTCAAGAACAGTCTTTCTCTGTGGTTCTGCAGTTTGGTGCTCAGCCTTAGCAGATTGATATTGCTTCATGATTTCCACATTGAGATCCCTAAGTTCAGTGGCATTGGTAAACATCCATTCTGGAGTCTCTTCCTCATTGATTTCTTCACCATCTGAACTTTGACTGTCATCACTGCCAAATTCTTCACTTCCAGCACTTGGAGACAGGGTTTGTAAAGCTTCTTTTGCTCTTTGAAGATATTCTGAGGTGTGCACTAGGTGCATTGCCTCCTCTGCCTCCACATTGCCCTGTTGTGCCATGACTTGATAGGCAGAAACAGGATGAGTAAAGCTTTCAGGATCCAAAGAGATGGAGTCAATAATTGACTGATATTCTTGTCAAAATTCCATCTCTTTGGAAGCTTCATTAACCTCCATTAACTCACTTGCAATGGCTGAATCATCCTGCCTTATTTCTCCTGTAGTCCCTTCTCTCCTCTCATCTCTCTTTTCTTGCATCAGGGGCTCCCCCTGGCTCACACCCCTCACACCCTCACCTTCACCTACTAAGGTGGAACTCTCTTGCTCTCCTTTTGCCTGACCGGAAGAAATGGTCAGCCTCTCATTATTTTTCTCTCCTTTTGCCTGCTCACAAGGCAGCCTCTCACTCCCTTCCCTCATTCCTAAAAGTGTTTCAACTACTACAAACTCCTCCACAGTTGACATGGGAATGTCACATTTTGCAGTATAGAGAGAGTTGTCAACGGATAAAGTGTATCCGTTGATGTAGTAGTTATTGCTATCAACGGATGATTAGTTGTAGACACATCCGTTGATGGAGAAACACTTGTCAACGGATGAAGGATATCCGTTGATGAAGGAAAAAGAGTATCCGTTGAAGTGAAAACCAACACTGAATCTGTGGTGATTGATTTTAAGGAAGAGGCCACAGATAGTGTTGTGAATTCAGGAATGGAAGATTGATGGCCCAACAAATCATCTAAAAGATGATGACCATCAATTGTTGAGTGGGGCTTCTCCAAGAATTTTAAAGATGGAGAATCAGGAATTGATGTAGATATCATATCCACATTCAGAGATGGAGTTGGTGATGGTGGATTAAAATGTGTATCTAATTGAAGGTTAAGATCAAGGGGCTGTGACTCCACATTTATTGAAGTCACATCAAACTGAATTTGAGAAGGTACAGTTTGCTGTACTGTGTGTGCACCCTATGATTCCCCAATGGTTTTGGATTTTACTCTTCTACCATAGGTTTTTGAGTGAGAGCTATCTTTGTCTCTTGCCCTTTTGTGCAGTGTTCCTGGAGTGGAGCTTAAATCAGTAGTCACACCCTGTTGAGAGGATGTAACTAAAATTTGGCTTGAAGGTTCATTAACAGTCTTTTGAGAGACTGAAATGTTGGTTGCACCTGCCTCACCTTCCTTATCCTTATGGCTTCTTTAATGTTCACCCTGTCCCTCACCACTCACTACCACCTTCACACTCCCTTCAAGAGTTTTGGTAGTTTTTGCAACAGGTGCCTTTTGAGAGACACATGAGGTTTGTCTTTTAGATTGTGGTTTTGAAACTCTGGATTTGGTCACTTTGGTAGGAGCCTGTTTGGTCACAGCCATAGACTCCATTGTGACATTGGAAGGCAAAGAAATTTGGGTAGAGATATGAGTAATAAGATTAGAAGCTACCTGAACAATTGGTGGATAAACCAATTGTACTCCTGCATTCAGATTCATTCGAATCAAGTCACTGAGGACTCTCTTCTCCTGTACAAAACAACTGAACTTGCTATCCGGGTTAGAGAGGGATAGCTCATTCTCTGACATATGCAGGCCTAAGAGCATAAAAAATCTAGCAAAGTAGATATTTTTGTCCCTAGTTTCTTTCTTACCTAACTTAGCTGTTATTTCATACATTACTAGTGAGCCAAAGTTAAAGTATTTATTAGTTAAAAACATACAAAGCATACAAAGCATCACTAGCATGGATTTAGTAACAACATCAAAATTACTAATTTTACCAGAAAAAGTTTTAATGAAAGCATCACATAGATAACTCCATTCTTTAACCATACCCTTCCTAACAATCTTACCTAAATTGTCAGTACTAGAAGCATATCCAATTGAGTTTAGCATGGTAACTATTTCAGCATCGGTTGGTAATGATGAACAATTATTTTCAGGTAATTTTAAGCATGCAGTAAGGACATCAGAATTAGCAACATAATTTTTACCCTTAAGAGAAAAAGAGATAGTTTCATCAGTACCATTAAATTCAGTCGATGTCCACATTTCCTCAATTACTTCATGGATGAGGGGTGTGGTGCTAGTCATAGCATATGACAGCCTACAGATCTTCACAAAATTCATCATAGTATGATAGGCTTCTGGAGCAATCGCAGTATCGACCAAAGCAGCAAAATTGTTCTTCTCATAAGTGAATCCAGTTGAGGACATCATCTTAACAATGGGTGCCATTTGGAGTAGTGAACTTTGAGTTGTAGAGAATTTGATGAAGAAGAAGATGTAGAGATTTTGCTTAAGAAAATTCGTGAGTAGATAAAAGTGAACCGTTAAAGAGATAAACAACCTTTATACTTCTCAGAATTTAATTAAAGAATAATTGAGAGTAATTATCCTATTGGGCAAGAATAACTGTCAGATAATAAATGAAAAGAAAAGAAGTACAGCCGTGACTAAATATACACATTTACCAACGGCTATATATATAAAAAAATATGTATATCAACGGATAAAGAATGGAAGGTTGAGAAAACAGTTTATCCATCGATGACGTGGACAACCTGTTATCCGTTGACATACGAAAATCTAGTAATGTGTTTATACTACCAATGGATAAAAGGATATCCGTTGATAAGCAAATTTTGCCTTAAACAAAATTTCTGCTAAAAGATTTCTGAGAATTTTAATTCTCAAGTAAATCAAAATACATTTCTAGTTGCAATACAGTATAATTAGATATCACTAGGAATTATGAAAAATTAAGCATACCTATTTCATGAAGGAATTTACGGACGAGCGGAAGCGTGGTATAACAATTATTCCGTAAAAACCATGTATCGCACATATAGAAAATCATATAAAAATGAAAAAGCGGAAGAATCGAAACCTTACCTTGAAAATTCGAAGATGGTTTGGATGTTTGCAAGCAGTTGCTTCTCAGAGTGTGAAACACTCTACCGGTATCCACCAAGAATGATCCTCTTCGATGAAGCTTTTTATAAAACTCGAAGCTTTATAAAATGGAGTTTTGGGAGAGAGAGAGAGATGAAGAAGATGGAGGCTAGGGTTGTTTTAATAATATATCTTTATATATATATTAACCCCACATTTTATCTTATAAAATGCTCTAATAATAATTAAAACTATTTTAATCATTATTTCCTTTTCTAAACTATTTAGAAAATAATTCTCTCTCTCATAATTTAAATCTTTTCATCAAAGAAAATATTCTTTTATGGTGTGACCCTGTAGGTTCAATATTAAGCCGGTAGTAGAAATAAATAATAACAAACTTTTTATTTATTATTTATATGAATTCTAAAATTCATTAAATATAATTAACTGATTAATTATATTTATTCTACATCGTGAGTGATGCTTCTCAACATATCGCGACTATCCGGATAATATGAATTCACTGCTTAGAATACCAAGAACCTGTCAGTGCTAGTTACCGTACAATCAATTCCTTCTACCCTTCAATATCCCGATTAAATACAAGGCATGGATCTCGTGTCAAGCCTATCAAATTTAATCATATGATTTCTTATTCATAATGCAAAGTTCATATTAATGCAAATTAGAAACTCCTTTCTAATTTCATACACTCTGGCCAGAGATTCCAGAACTCGCATACTAAGAATAACATAGGATATTCATTTCCTTTACTAGAAGGGATAGATCCTTTATTGATCATTAACTATCTCCATACACAAATCCCTATGCCCAGAATAGACCTAATGGATGTCCTTGAGACTAAGGACTAAACCAAAGCACAGTTCATTATATACAAGATTACTCTAATGATCTCAAGTCTAAGGACACTTGTACAACTATCACTCAGTGAACAACTATCGACATGTGAGTAAACTCCATTAGTTGTTCAACTTATCGAGTCATGTTCAGTGAACTTATTCCTTAATAAGCACCTACATACTAGCTATAGTGTCACCACACAAATGCCTATGAGAACAGACATCCTCCTGAAAGGAGCAAGCATAGTATGTACCAATCTTTGCGGATTTACTAACTTCCGATTAGTTATCCTATGATCAGGAACTATTTAAGTCTAGAGTTATCATCTTCTAGATCTCACTATTATAATCTCATTATAATTCTAGAAGCTTTACTCTAAACTATGGAATATCTTATTTAAAACACTTTAAATAAATAAAGCCCGTAATAAAAACAAATAAGTCTTTTATTAATATTAATGAAATCAAATAAGAGTACAAAAAAGTTCTTCATAAATCATTATACATGATTGGATTTTAGGACAAACTCTTTCAATCTCCCACTTGTACTAAAGCCAATCACTCTGGTATCTAATATCCATTCACTCATTATGACGATCGAAGTGAATCTGAGATAGTGGCTTAGTGAGTGGGTCTGCTATGTTGATATGTGTGTCAACTCTCTCAATGTTGACATCTTTACTTTCAATGATTTCCCTAATCAAAAGAAAGCGCCACAAAACAGTTTTTCAGCGTCACTTGTATCTATAAACTCTACTTCCGCTATTGAGTCAACCGTTGTAGGCTGTTTGGAACTCTTCCAACTAATCGCTCCACCCTTCAGAGTAAACACGTACCCTAACATGGATTTGCTATCATCACTTTCTGATTGAAAACTAGAGTAGGTATAACCCTTCTATTTTTCAACTCAGATCCACCAAAAACAAGAAAAATATCCTTAGTCCTTCGCAAGTACTTAAGGATGTTCTTCACTTCTTTCCAGTGGTCTTCACCTAGATCCGACTGATATCTGCTCGTCAAATTAATTGAATGAGCAATATCATGCCCACTACATAACATCGCGTACATGATAGATCCTATTGTTGAAGCATAAGGAATCTTACTCATACGTTCTCTTTCCTTAGGTGTCTTAGGAGACATCTTCTCAGAAAGGGATACTCCATGGCTCATCGGTATGAGACCTCTCTTGGAGTTTTCCATGCTAAACCTGTTAAGCACTTTCTCGATGTATGTACTTTGGGTATGACCTATCATTCTTCTAGATCTATCTCTATAGATCTTCATACCGAGAATGTAGGATGCTTCTCCCAAGTCCTTCATAGTGAAGTTTCTTTGATAGCCATACTTTGACTTATTGCAGCATCGCTATGTCATTTCCTATAAGAAGTATGTCATCCACATACAACACAAGAAATGTTACCGCGCTCCCACTAACCTTCTTGTAGACACATGGTTCATCTATGTTTTTGATAAAATCAAAACTCTTGGATTTTCTCATCAAAATAGATGTTCCATCTACGAGAAGCTTGCTTCAATCCATATATGGATCGCAAGAAAAATCCGAATTGATTTGAGTAGGGCTACATGCAAAAAGTTTCATCAAAGTCAATCCCTTGCCTTTGTCTGAATTCTTTTGCCATGAGCCTGGCCTTATAGGTCTCCACCTGGCCATCTACTCCAATCTTTCTCTTGTATACCCTTTAGCACCTAATAAGTCTAACGTCCTCAGGTGCTTCAACCAAGGTCCATACTTGGTTGGCATACATAGAATCCACTTCGGATTTCATGGCACTATGCCATTTCTCAGAGTTAACACTATGTCACATAAGGTTGTTTAGTTTGAACAGGAGTTTCCTCTTGAACTGTAGTAGTTTGTGTTTCATGAACTTCTTTAAGTTCAATCTTGCTCCCACTGTTCCCTTCAAGGATAAACTATTTTTCTAAGAAGGTAGCATGTCTGGAGACAAACACCCTATGATCGGTGTAACAGTAATACCCTAAAATCTCTTTAGGATATCCCACAAGCCTACATTTTACGGATCGAGATTCCTGCTTATCAGGGTCAACTTTCTTGACATAAGCTGGACATCCCCAAATCTTAACGTGTTTAAGACTCAGTTTCCTTTCTTTCCATATCTCATATGGAGTTTGAGGAACAGATTTGGAAGGCACTTTATTCAGTAAATATGCCGAGGTTTCCAATGCATAACCCCGAAGTGATACCGGAAGATCTGCATAGCTTATCGTGGATCGAACCATGTCTAACAAAGTTCGATTTCCCCTTTTATTAGTATATTCAATTTGTAGTAAATTATGCTCTACGTCACATACATACAGACCATTATTTAAAATACCACTACCATAAAGAATGTTATCTCTCAGAATTGAACATTTATTATTCTGAATAAAAAATGAAAATCTAGCCAAGTCTACCATGGGAATAGAAATAATATTCCTCACAATCGAGGGAACAAAATAACAATTATTTAAAATAATAATCTTACTCGTAGGCATATGTAAATCAAATGATCCTACAGCTTCAGCAGCAACTCTTGCTCCATTATCCATCCGTAGAATCACCTCCTCTTCCTCAAGAGTCCTACTTCTCCTTAGCCCCTGCAACGAATTGCAAATGTGAGAACCATAGGTGGTATCTAATACCCAAGTAGAAGTTTGATTTAATGACATATTCACTTTAATCATGAACATACCTGAATCAGAAGCGGCAGTCTCACTACCCTTCTTCTTCTTCAACTCTGCAAGGTAAACCTTACAGTTCCTCTTCCAGTGCCCCACCTTGTTACAGTGGAAGCAAACAGCTTTGCTCTTGGGGTCTTCAGCTTTTGGTGGAACTGGCTGTTTCTCACCTACTTTCTTCTTCTTGGGAGGGTTCTTCTTCCTTTTCTTAGGATTGGAACCTTCACCAATTAGAAGAACAGAACTCTTCTTAGAGGGAAAATTTGATTCCGCAGTCTTCAGCATGTTGTGGAGTTCAGCCAGGCTGACGTCCAGCTTATTCATGTGAAAGTTCACAACAAAACCAAGTGGTCCAAGACGTTCAATCAAATTGATCATCTTAAGTACATGGTCATTCACAGATGATCCCTCAAACATCCTACAACGGAACAGCTCCTTCAATATCTCATATCGAGCTGTCCTCCCTGCCACATCATACAACTCTTGTAGATGCGTTAGGATAGTGTGAGCATCCATAAGCTCATCTTGCTTCTATAGCTCAACGTTCATGGAAGCTAGCATGATACATTGAGCAACATTAGCATCATCTATCCATTTACAATACACAACGTGTTCATCATTATGTGCTGATAAGTGGATTTTATATCCACTAATTGACTTCCGTTTGAACTTTAATCGTTTGCAAGTTCTCGAGTTTCGTTGTCATTTGATACGTTTTTGTGTAATTTGTGTAGGTTGTATTGTTGAAGGCATTATGGTGCTAAAATGACGTTATGGTGGTGTGGATTTAATCTAAAACTTGTGGAAGAAAATCAGAGCAAGATAGCATGTCAAGTAGTAGAAGCTTGTGAGCAAGTCCAGGGAGGTTGAGGCGCTCTTACGCGCCAACTTAGAGAAACAGCGCGCACATCAGTGCAGCAGCGCTCGAAAGGAGAGGCTTCCAGGGACAGCCAAGCGCAGCTGCGCGTTGTGGAGCGTTAATGCGCGGGTTAGAGCACCAACAGGCGCAACAGCGCAGGCAATGGGGCGCAACAGCGCGGCTTTCCTCCTGTATAAAGCGAAGCTGCGTACCTTTGTTTTAAGTCATTTTTTCTCCGGGTCAAAACAATTTGGGCCTAGACAATTTTAGGGCATCTATATATCATTGTGAACCAAAAAAATAGGGGAGGATGGATGGTCGTTGAGTTTTTTTTTCTTCTTAGCATCTATCAACATTTTTCATCTAGATTACCTTAGGATCAAAATTCAAAGGGAAAACTCCAAGCTAGTGACAAGCAAGGAGTAATCTTTGGATCTTGTGTACTCTTCTACTTTGGGTTCTTAGCATCTATCAACATTTTTCATCTAGATTATCTTAGGATCAAAATTCAAGGGGAAAACTCCAAGCTAGTGACAAGCAAGGAGTAATCTTTGGATCTTGTGTACTCTTCTACTTTGGGGATTTATTTCTAAACTTATCTCTCTTTTATTATTATTTGTTTTCTAGAATTATGTTATCAATTGAACCCATGATGGCGATGAGGTCGATTATGGGCTAAATCGTTATCATGGGGTTTTAATGGATTTTTCTATGGATTCTAGTAATTAAGTGTTCTTATGCCTTGGTGTGTGATGGATTGAATTGATTGCCTAATATGATTATGCTTATTCGTTATGGGTGAGTCGCGAACATCTATAATTGTGTGTTTAATCCTGGTGAATGCGAAAGTGGATCTAGGGTTTAGAACAATTCATGCTAGCATAGGTTTATGCATGTGAAGAACATGTATTAATTTGTGGTGTAATTCTAACCGTCTTGCATTGACTATGTGGTTTAATGGATGCTTGATTTTCAACCGGTATGTGTTCAATTGCTATAGACATATAGGAACTACACATATTTGGTGACTACTTGACTTCTATCAATTGTGGATGATCAGTAGGATGGTATATGCACAACGAAAGTTGGTGTGTATCAGTTTAGTGCATCTAATCAGTAATCAACTCTATCACATACTAGGTTAAAGGGCATAAGATTCTAGATGAAGTGGTTAATGAAATTGAAATCCCATGTTTGTTTATTATAAATTAATAGTTAAGTTATTTTATCGTAATTTCCATAGTTGGCTATTAATCAATAGTTAATTAAAACCAAAATTGTGATTGTCTTGGCAGTGAGTGTAAATAATAAGCTGGTGTATAAGTGAACAAAACGAACAATTTGAGTCTCTGTGGGAACGAATCCTATTTACCATATATTACTTGTTGACCACGTTCTCTTGCGTGAATAAGTGCAAACAAGTTTTTGGCGCCGCTGCCGGGGACTCGGTTCATTGTTTGTTTAGTTTATGATCTTGTCATCAATTTGGATTAAATTCACTGACTCGGATGTTTTTCTCACTCATTTACTTTTGGGTTTCTCAGGTACTATCTTGAGCGTGTATGCATACTCGATCTCAAGCTCGTGAAGAAAATCTGGAAGAAGAGAAGCACGAAGAGGAATTAGTGGAAGAAACTAAAGAAGAGTTGGTAGTTACCGGAGAAATGGCAGCTAACAAGGCGCTGAAGGAATACTCTCAACCAAAGATTGATGATATTCAATCGAGTATTGTGCGGCCGACTATTGCGGCAAATAATTTTGAGATCAAGCCGGGCACGATTCAAATGGTCCAGAACTCAGTCCAGTTTGGGGGTTCACCTGTTGAGGATCCCAACATGCATATCAGAGATTTCATCGAGATCTGTGACACCTTCAAAACCAATGGAGTTTCTGAAGACGCTGTCAAGCTAAGGTTGTTTTCATTCTCTTTGAGAGACAAAGCAAAAAGCTGGTTGCATTCACTTCCAGCAGGTTCCATCAATACATGGGAAGATCTGGCACAAAAGTTCTTGACTAAATTCTTTCCTATGGCAAAGACTGCTGCCATGAGGAATGCTCTTACGCAATTTAGTCAGCATTCTGGTGAATCACTGTGTGAAGCTTGGGAAAGGTATAAGGAAATGCTTCGGAAATGTCCTCATCATGGGATGCCAAATTGGATGGTCATCAATAGTTTTTACAATGGGTTAAGTCATTCTCGAGCAATGCTTGATGCAGCATCTGGAGGAGCTCTGTGGGCCAAAAGCTATGAAGAGGCCTATGACTTGATTGAAATGATGGCTGCAAACGAGTATCAGAACCCGACACAGCGTATTCCACAAGGTAAGGTTGTAGGTGTACTTGAAATGGATGCTACAACAGCTATAGCAGCTCAGCTACAGGCTCTAACCATGAAAGTGGATTCATTGGCTAAGGTGGGGGTTCATCAAGTCGCCATGGTTTGTGAATTGTGTGCGGGGGCTCATGACACTAATCAATGTGCAATTTCTAGTGAGTCGGCACATTTTATCAGCAATTATCAGAGGCCTTCACAACCTGCTCCTAATACATATCATCCCAACAATAGGAATCATCCTAACTTCAGTTGGAGCAACAATCAGAATACTATGCAACAACCATCTCAGGGTCAGCAGTATGGTTCAAAGTAGTTCAACAATTTGGGTTATCAACAACCCTATGCCCAAAGGCCACCATACAATCCACCTGGATTTCATCAACAACAACCAGGAAGTCATGTGCAATCTAATGAGAAGTCAGAAATGGAAGAATTGCGAATGATGTACAAGAGTCAAGCAGCATCTCTAAAAACTCTTGAAAATCAAATGGACCAACTGGCCAATGCTCTTTTGAACAGACCTCAAGGGCAATTACCTAGTGACACGGAAGCAAATCCGGGTAAAAAGGAGGTCAAGGAACAGATTCATGCTGTTACATTACGTTCTGGAAAGGTTACAGACGATCTTGGAGTCAAAAAGCAGTTTAACGAAGAACTTGAAAATGCTGGGAACAGTGATTTGGGCGCGGGCGCGCCTAAGGGGTCTATCCGTTCTTTGAATTCTGCTCTTCCGGTCATTCAGAAGGCATCAGGTGAGGAAGAAAAGGAGAAGTCAGATGGGAAAACAGGTTCAGAAATTACGGAAGCTAGCAAAGAAGTTTATCCGCCTCCGCCATTCCCTAAAATGCTTCAGAAACAGAAGTTTGATAAGGAATTCGCAAAGTTCTTGGAAGTGTTCAAAAAGTTGCACATAAATCTACCATTTGCTGAAGCACTTGAACAAATGCCAAGTTATGCCAAGTTCATGAAGGGCATACTTTCGAGGAAATTGAAACTCGAGGAGTTAGAGACCGTCGCTTTGACAGAGGAGTGCAGTGCTGTCTTGCAACAAAAGTTGCCACCTAAGCTGAAGGATCCGGGGAGTTTTACCATACCGTGCATCATTGGGAATTTTTCTTTTGACAAGTGTTTGTGTGATTTAGGGGCAAGCATCAACCTCATGCCCTATTCGGTTTTCTTGCAACTTGGTCTTCCGGAGCCTAAGCCTACCAACATGACACTCCAGTTAGCTGATCGCTCAATTACCTACCCTCGAGGAATTGTAGAAGATGTTCTGGTAAAAGTGGACAAACTCATCTTTCCAGCGGATTTCTTCATACTTGATTTTGAAGAAGATAAGAGAATCCCTATCATTCTTGGGAGACCATTCTTGGCCATGGGGCAAACCTTGATTGACGTGCAAAAAGGGGAACTCACAATGAGGGTGCATGATCAAAATGTCACCTTCAATGTTTTCAAGGCTATGAAGTTTCCAAGTGAAGAAGAACAGTGTTTGAAGATAGACTTGGTGGAGTCAACAGTTCAATCAAAAATTGAGCATCTGCTCTTGAATGACACATTGGAAAAAGCACTGATTAGTGATTCTTTATTGGAAGAAGATGAGATAGATGAGCAACTGCTACTTCTTGATGCTACTCCATGGCAAAGGAAATTCGAGAGACCAGTGGAATCTTTTAGTCTATCTGAATTGAAGGGGTCACATCAGCGGTTGAAACCATCCATTGAAAAAGCTCCAACTCTAGAGCTCAAACCACTACCTGATCACTTAAGGTATGCCTCTCTTGGTGAGTCATCTACTTTACCTGTGATTATTGCTGCTAACTTGTCAGATTCTGAGGAAGACAAGCTCTTGAGAGTTCTTAGAGAGTTCAAATCAGCTATTGGATGGACCATAGCAGACATCAAGGGGATTAGTCCGGCTTACTGTCAACATAAAATTCCATTAGAAGAAGGGAGTAAACCAACAGTGGAAAATCAGAGACGTCTAAATCCAATCATGAAAGAAGTTGTGAAGAAAGAAATTATCAAGTGGTTGGATGCATGGATTATCTATCCCATTTCTGATAGTTCATGGGTAAGCCCAGTTCAGTGTGTGCCGAAGAAAGGTGGCATGACGGTAATCACCAATGAGAAGAATGAACTTATCTCCACTCGCACAGTCACTGGTTGGAGAATCTGTATGGACTATCGGAAATTGAACAAGGCCACTAGAAAGGATCATTTTCCTTTGCCCTTTATCGATCAGATGCTGGACAGACTTGCAGGTCAGGAGTACTATTGCCTATTGGATGGATATTCTGGGTATAATCAAATCTGTATTGCTCCTGAGGATCAGGAGAAGACGACTTTCACATGTCCATTTGGTACATTTGCTTTTCAGCGAGTCTCTTTTGGTTTGTGTGGTGCACCTGCCACTTTTCAAAGGTGTATGATGGCTATCTTTTCAGACATGATTGGTAAGACCGTAGAAGTTTTCATGGATGACTTTTCTGTAATCGGTCTCTCTTTCGATGAATGTTTGAAAAATCTGGGTGCGGTTCTGAAAAGATGTGTGGAGACTAATCTAGTGCTTAACTGGGAGAAATGCCACTTCATGGTGCAGGAGGGAACTATTCTTGGGCACAAGGTGTCACGGAGAGGTCTAGAGGTGGACAGGGCAAAAATAGAGACAATTGAAAATCTTCCACCACCTAATTCAGTGAGAGGGATTCGCAGTTTCCTTGGTCACGCAGGTTTCTACAGGCGTTTTATCAAAGACTTCTCAAAAATCTCCAAACCGTTGTGTAAGCTCTTGGAAAAGGATGTTCCTTTTAAATTTGATGAAGAATGTTTGACCGCTTTCGAGACTCTGAAAAAGAAATTGGTTTCAACACCAGTGATCATTGCTCCCGATTGGAGTGAACCTTTCGCTATGATGTGCGATGCTAGCGATTATGCAGTGGGGGCTGTTCTTGGTCAAAAGAAAGACAAAGTGTTTCATGTGATCTATTATGCAAGCAAGACTCTTAATGAGGCTCAGTTGAACTACACTACTACTGAAAAGGAGCTGTTGGCGATAGTCTATGGTTTTGAAAAATTTCGTTCTTACTTGCTCGGTACAAAGGTAATGGTGTACACGGATCACGCGGCTATTAGATATCTGCTCTCTAAAAAGGACTCCAAACCTCGTTTAATTCGTTGGGTACTTCTGTTACAAGAATTTGATGTGGAGATAAAGGACAGGAAAGGGATAGAGAATCAAGTAGCTGACCATCTTTCTCGTCTGGAGGACTCTGGTAAATCTTCTCGAGACGGTACCATCATTAATGAATTCTTCCCGGATGAGCAATTGTTTAGGGTGCAAGAAGAGGAGCCATGGTACGCAGACATTGTGAACTTTCTGGTTAGTCAAGTGATTCCATCCGAATTTTCTTATGCACAAAGGAAGAAGTTCTTGCATGAAGTTAAATGGTATCGTTGGGACGAACCATATCTGTTTAAATAGGGAGCTGATCAGATTCTTAGAAGATGTGTGCCGTATAGTGAAACAGAGGCTACTCTGAGGGATTATCATGCCACGACATATGGGGGCCACTATGGAGGTGAAAAGACTGCTACTCGGATTCTTCAATCGGGGTTCTATTGGCCTTCTCTTTTTAAGGATGCTCATCAGTACGTCTTAAGGTGTGACCGTTGTCAGCGTGTTGGTAACATATCGAGGAGGGATGAGATGCCCCTTAATGTAATGTTGGAAGTGGAAATTTTCGATGTTTGGGGAATCGACTTCATGGGACCGTTTATCTCTTCATGCAACAATCAATATATCTTGCTAGCCGTTGATTACGTCTCTAAATGGGTTGAGGTCAAAGCACTTCCGACAAATGATGCTCAAGTCGTGCTTAATTTCCTTCAGAAGAACATCTTCACTAGATTTGGTACTCCTCGAGTCATTATTAGTGATGAAGGCACTCATTTTTGCAATCGCAAGTTTACTAATCTTATGGCCAGATACAATATCAATCATCGGGTAGCTACAGCATATCACCCTCAGACCAATGGCCAAGCTGAAGTGTCTAATCGTGAAATTAAGCGTATTCTGGAAAAGGTGGTGAGTCCTTCAAGAAAGGATTGGTCTCTGAAACTCGATGAAGCCGCCTGGGCTTATCGAACGACATATAAAACACCTTTGGGTATGTCGCCATATCAGCTTGTCTACGGGAAAGCTTGTCATTTGCCGGCGGAATTGGAGCACAAGGCTTATTGGGCTTTGAAGAAGCTAAATTTTGATCTTACAGCCGCGGGTGAGAAGAGAATGGTGCAACTCAATGAGATGGATGAGTTTCGCTTGCAAGCTTATGAGAACAATAAACTCTACAAAGAAAAAGTGAAGAGATGGCATGATCGTCGTTTAGTCAACAAGGTATTTGTTCCTGGCCAACCCTTGTTGTTATTTAATTCTCGCCTTCGTCTGTTTCCAGGAAAGCTTAAGTCGAGATGGTCAGGGCCCTTTGTTGTCAAAACCGTGTTTCCGCATGGAGCGGTTGAGATTTTTGAGAAATCACCTGATCAGTCATTCAAAGTCAATGGTCAGAGATTGAAACCGTACTTTGGTGAGGTATCGAATCGTGGGGCTGAAACTGCGGTTCTTGCAATTACTGAGTGAATCATGGAAGTCACGTCAGGCTACTGACGTAAACGAAGCGCTTCGTGGGAGGCAACCCACGCTTTGGTATTCCTCTTTCTCTTTTAATTCAAAAAAAAAAATGCAAAGTAAAAAAACCAGGGACCATAACGCGCAGGGGCGCTACTGGTCGCGCAACTGCGCCCAACGTGCACTGCATTCCAGGAGGTTTTGCGCGTAGTGGCGCCTCCCTCAAGCGCAGCTGCGCTGTCCTGTATAAAAAAATTGTTATATTCAGCCCATTCCCGAATTCTAACACAAATTTCTTCCCCCTTTCATATACTTATCCCTAATTCTCTACCCAAAAACCTAACCCTAATCTTTTTCAATCATCTCCAACTTACATCTTCCAAACCCATCTCAAATCCTAACCCACCTAATAATCTTTACATACCCACCTATACATACACCTATACACACAAATCCCCTCTTTATTCCAAATCATTCAACCTCCATACAAGCTTCAAGATTTCTCTAATTCAAGTTTGGGGGAGTGCTTTCAAGGTTCTCATCTTCAATTCAAGTGGTAACATTCTCTCTTAATTTAATTATTTAGTTGAATTGAATTGTTGGAATTGGTTATTGTGTGTGGAGATATATTTTGGATTTGTTGGTGTTTGTTGAAATTGTGTTGTTCAAAGAGTGGTATGGCTCCCAAAAGATTACGTGTGGCGAGTAGTAGTAGTTCGGAGGAGGAGGTGGAGGCGAATTATGATGTGGATAAATTTGTTTCTAAGGCGGCTCAAGATGAGTTTGAAAATTTATTGACGAAGGCCGTTGTTCAGGAGAGGGGTTTTGAGCCTTCGAGTGAGGATGGCGAATTGAGAGATATGGTGAGGGAGTTAGGTTGGGTGATGTTTTGTGCTAAACCTGTGGCAGTTCCCTTGAGCATTGTTAGGGAATTTTATGCCAATGCCAAGGATGACAAGAATGGAATCACTATGGTTAGGGGACAAGCAGTGGCTTATAAGCCTGGGTATATCCGGCGCGTTTTGTCTCAGTCGCCGAAGCCTAGAAATGTTGAGGATTGGGCACAGAAAACTAGGGATGATGTTGACCTAGATGCTATCATGGTGGGGATGTGTATCCCGGGTACGGTTTGGAAGTATAAGGCAGGTTCAACCACGCCGAGTACGTTTCCTGCTGCTGCATTGACTAGGTATGCCCGAGCTTGGTTCTTGTTTATATGTGCACGCGTAATGCCAACTTCCCATGTTACGGAGGTTAATGTTGATCGTGCCATCATTTTGTGGGGTATTTTGAACGGGAAGTATATTGATCTTGGAGAATTAGTCTATCAGAATATCTTGAAGTTCTTGCTGGGTGGTACGACAGGCGGGATCCCACAAGCTGTCATTATTGCTGAGTTGTGTGTTCATGTGGGTGTTCGTTGGCATAGTGATGAGACGCTGCTCAGGCCGAGGGGTTCTATTAATCACACGGCGATTAATAAGATGGCGGAGTGGCCGGGTGGTATTCCTCACCCTAGGGGTCTTGGTTATGTTGAGATTTTTGAGGGAGATGGTGATCCACCACCGGTTGAGCAGGTACCTCCACAGCAACACCTAGATAGAGCGGGACCTTCTCATGCACAGACGAGCCAAACGAGTCAGGGTACTGTGGTTTTCAGTGATGCTCAGTTCAGACGCATGTTGAGGCGTTATGATACTACGCATGCCATGCTTCACCGATTTGCTACAGATTTAACTCAGTCTTTGGATGGAATGTATCGGCAGCAGGGTTTTCAGGTCACATTGCCCACCTTCGGAGCGCACCACGTCTATCCACCACCAGACACACCACCTGAGGAGGGTGGAGATGCCGACGAGTAGGGGAGTATCTCTTGTACCCTTTAATTTTACCTTCAATGAGGACATTGCAAATTTTAAGTTTGGGGGTGATTTTAGGGTATCAAGAGCCATTGCATTGCATATAGTTGCATATTCATGCTAGTTCATGCTAATATTTTTGCATTTAGCTTTGCCATGCCATTTAGATTGCATTTAGGATGCCATGTCATATAGCTTTATTTAGGATTGTAATATCATGTTGTTCATGCATTTCACATGATTCCATATGAGTGTCTATTTCTGGCTCGATAGGTCGTCGTTAATTTGAGTGTGATGACAATGAATAGAGGGTTGATTTAAGTACTTATGAAATTGACTTGCGTGTGTCGGGAACACAATCTTTTCACGGTCTCACTGTTTGCTTTTGAGCTAGATCGAGTCATACCTTGTTTGGCTGTTGAGATTTAATCACTTATTTATATCTAGAATTTTCGTTATTCCCTCGATGGCGTAGGAGCACTTAAGTATAAGTTTGGGGGAAAACAGGGATTTCATGCTAAGTATCGTGTCGTAGTGTAATAATGGCTAGGCGTCAAATGGCTAGTAGTCGGCTCATATTTGATATGAGTAGTCTAGGGGGTGAGATAGTGCACCCATGTGAAAAAAAAAGAAAAAGAAAAGGCAAAAAAAAAAGAGTCAAAAGAAAAAAATTAGAAAAGAAAAAAAAAAGAAAAAAAAGTAAAGAGTTGTCAGAATAAAAAAATGAGGAATTGTGAGAGTGTGTGTATGCTAATTGGCTAGGGTGAGCTCTTTAGTACTCGAGCAAGTAAGTTCGAGGGGATTTTATGCCTAGTGACCTAAGACTTTTCCGGTCTGGGATCCACTAACCTAACGCTCGCTACAAGGGTGCTATTGTATAAGCCTTTAGAGGTCTCACTCATTGCACAGTCAAAAGCATGTGTGTTTTGTGTTTTGTGATGTTTTATGTAGTGAAGCATGAGTCCTTGTCTACCTTAAATGATGATGGCGGTGTCTTTGAGTCATGGAGTGTCTAAAGTCTATTCTGTTTATAAACATGTGAGTGTCTTGGTGAAGAATTGGTTATGCCTTTTATCTAGTTTCGAGAGTATATCTAGTGAGAAATGCACATACCACGTTTCTGAGCATGTTTGTTAGTATACGAGGACTTAATCGAGCTCTGTTTGGAGTTGTTGCATTCTTTGAGGCGTTGGATTGTTGAGTTGGTTTTGGTAACTTTTGTGGGATCATTGCATTAGGACATGTTCGCATTATCATGACATTTCATTTTTAGTTATATTCATGCATCATTTTATGTTGAGTTTGCATTGCTTGAGGACAAGCAACAGTTTAAGTTTGGGGGTTTGATAAGTGGATTTTATATCCACTAATGGACTTCCGTTTGAACTTTAATCGTTGCAAGTTCTCGAGTTTCGTTGTCATTTGATACGTTTTTGTGTAATTTGTGAAGGTTGTATTGTTGAAGGCATTATGGTGCTAAAATGACGTTATGGTGGTGTAAATTTAATCTAAAGCTTGTGGAAGAAAATCAGAGCAAGACAACATGTCAAGTAGTAGAAGCTTGTGAGCAAGTCCAGGGAGGTTGAGGCGCTCTTGCGCGCCAACTTAGAGCAACAGCGCGCACATCAGTGCAGCAGCGCTCGAAAGGAGAGGCTTCCATGGACAGCCAAGCGCAGCTGCGCGTTGTGGAGCGCTAGTGCGCGGGTTAGAGCACCAACAGGCGCAACAGCACAGGCAATGAGGCGCAACAGCGCGGCTTTCCTCCTGTATAAAGCGAAGATGCGTACCTTTGTTTTAAGTCATTTTTTCTCCAGGTCAAAACACTTTTGGCCTAGACAATTTTAGGGCATCTATATATCATTGTGAACCAAAAAAATAGGGGAGGATGGATGGTCGTTGAGTTTTTTTTTCTTCTTAGCATCTATCAACATTTTTCATCTAGATTACCTTAGGATCAAAATTCAAGGGGAAAAATCCAAGCTAGTGACAAGCAAGGAGTAATCTTTGGATCTTGTGTACTCTTCTACTTTGGGTTCTTAGCATCTATCAACATTTTTCATCTAGATTATCTTAGGATCAAAATTCAAGGGGAAAACTCCAAGCTAGTGACAAGCAAGGAGTAATCTTTGGATCTTGTGTACTCTTCTACTTTGGGGATTTATTTCTAAACTTATCTCTCTTTTATTATTATTTGTTTTCTAGAATTATGTTATCAATTGAACCCATGATGGCGATGAGGTCGATTATGGGCTAAATCGTTATCATGGGGTTTTAATGGATTTTTCTATGGATTCTAGTAATTAAGTGTTCTTATGCCTTGGTGTGTGATGGATTGAATTGATTGCCTAATATGATTATGCTTATTCGTTATGGGTGAGTCGCGAACATCTGTAATTGTGTGTTTAATCCTGGTGAATGCGAAAGTGGATCTAGGGTTTAGAACAATTCATGCTAGCATAGGTTTATGCATGTGAAGAACATGTATTAATTTGTGGTGTAATTCTAACCGTCTTGCATTGACTATGTGGTTTAATGGATGCTTGATTTTCAACCGGTATGTGTTCAATTGCTATAGACATATAGGAACTACACATATTTGGTGACTACTTGACTTCTATCAATTGTGGATGATCAGTAGGATGGTATATGCACAACGAAAGTTGGTGTGTATCAGTTTAGTGCATCTAATCAGTAATCAACTCTATCACATACTAGGTTAAAGGGCATAAGATTCTAGATGAAGTGGTTAATGAAATTGAAATCCCATGTTTGTTTATTATAAATTAATAGTTAAGTTATTTTATCGTAATTTCCATAGTTGGCTATTAATCAATAGTTAATTAAAACCAAAATTGTGATTGTCTTGGCAGTGAGTGTAAATAATAAGCTGGTGTATAAGTGAACAAAACGAACAATTTGAGTCTCTGTGGGAACGAATCCTATTTACCATATATTACTTGTTGACCACGTTCTCTTGCGTGAATAAGTGCGAACATGTGCATCGTCAGCAGGTTCAGCAGGCTTAGGTGAGGCAAGCACATATTCCAGTTTCTCAACCCTGAGAACAATTCTCAAGTTTCGAAGCCAGTCAGCAAAATTCGGACCAGTCAATTTGTGAGCATCTAGTATGCTCCGGAGTGATAGTGCAGAAGACATAATGTATATAGTAAATCTATAAATGATAAACACATAACAACACTTAGCAAATATTCAATTTCATTTCAAAACACTATATGAATCGGGTCTTTATTCATAAGTGGCTCCCACTAGTTTATCTAATTTATACAACCCCCTAAGTGAATAAATAAGCATTCGAAATGCTAGTGGGAATAGGGATCCTACATTCCATTACACAACCTCGGCTGTAGCACGAAACGCCATGTGATGTTCAATAGGTAGACAACTCTTGTCAATTACATCTTATATTATTCCCTAATAAAACTTTAGCCTCTTGAATAATTGAGTCACGGCTGTAGCACGACAAACTCTATATTCTAAGTCAAGTCTAACCCAACATTTCGTACAATTGAACCAGTCTCCAACAGCCCACGGCTGTAGCACGTAACGACCATTAGATTCTAATTCATTGTACACATCTCTATGTAATAGACAAGTATTTCTAATTTCGAAATCAAAGCCCTCGGCTGTAGCACGAAATGTAAGAACCCTGATTTTTGATATTATTGGAGTAGACGGAATGAATAGTAACTTTGTTATGTAAGAGAAGTGAATCCCACCCCCATATATGAATGACGGATAAATGAAGATTTGTAATGATATTATGTTCCCTTATGGAAAATAAGTGTATGTAAATGTCGACGGATTTCGCAAAATTCTATTTTATTATTTTCGTACATTTCCGGGGTATCGATAAATACGAATACTACGACAAGATCATGGTTTTATTATTTTGAGAACCAAGGAACTATATATATACTTAAAATTAGGAAGTTGGATTTTAGAAAGAATATTGAAGGAAAAACTCCACCAAAAATGTTTAAGATTTATTTAGAAAATTATGGAAATTGGAAAATACCTACTAACCATGCAAGGTGGCAAGATTTCATGCATCCCATGCAAATTCCATGCAAACCACCTAGTCTAAGATTAGAACCAAGTAGTTGGTAGCTAGTTAGAAACAAACTAAAATACAAAGATCTAGTTAGTACCTAGTTAGTTGCTTTTTTAAAAGGTGGAGACAACAAGTACCAATGGCCATACCTATAGCTATACCTAGGCTTGTACAATGCTAATACATGCACATTATACATATCACCCAACCACTAATTCAATCATTCATCCAACTCAAAAATATCAAACACAAAAACTCTCTCCCCCCCCCCTTTAACCTTGCTCTCGGCCAAGACAAGTGGAGAAGAAAAGAAAAATTCTTCTCCCACTTCCCATCACTCTAAATTCAAGACAAAAATCCTAGGTACTCTACATCATATAAGAAAGGTATGCTATGAATTTCAACCCTTTTCATCCATTAGTTTTCTAGTTATAAATTCTTAAAGTTCTAGGTGAATAGTAACTCTTATTGTTCTTGTTTTTGGATCTTGAAGATTAAGCCATAGATTGATCAACCAAGGTGTTTGGAGAGTATTTCAAGCTTTGTTAAGTTACTAAGAGCTTCAAGGAAGGTATAAATTCTAACCCTTAGTAGCCATGGCAAGAACATTGCTTAGTATTAGTAGATCTAAAAGATTGGTGCACAAAAGTGTTGATTATAGTTTGATTTATGAAAAATCATGGATGTTGATGGTTATTGTCATATTGAAAATTATTTTTATGTGGTATGAGGTCCCATAAGTGTATGAGAATTTTGTTGGGAATTTGTGATGATTTTTGGAGTTGGTGGAATTTTGAGAAGAGACATGACTTGTGGTAGTTGGACAATCTGCACTGACCCCTTTTTGAAACTGTAATTCGGAAACCTTAAACTGATCCCCTGAACACCTACCTTATATTGTTGGAAAGGTCTTGATCTGTAGTTTCTGAATATGTAAGGTTCATAATTTTGTGATGAATAGATTTTAAGTTATAGCCGGAAGAGTGAGTTGTGTTTCTGGACTATGGACTGTACTAAGTGACCCTCTTGTGGACCTTGTTTAAACCCCTAGAAATATGTGTAAAATCATGGAAAAATCTGAGAAGATAGGGAATGCAGTGGGGAAGACCACCCAAAAAGAATTGGATTAAAATATGAATTTTTGGATTTTATAAAAATGATAGAGTAAAATTCGCGCAAGGGAAAAAGTCGATTAGTGGACCAAAATTCTAAGTTAATGATTATGATTCGAACGTGGTAACTAAATTAAGTCGAGTAAGTGACGAGCGTAAACGAGTGATGTCATGGACCTATAGTGGGGCTAGGGAGTCATAAGACGAAGTCGTTAAGTTAATTTCGTGTCCCTTTAAAAACCCGTAATTAGGAAGAAATTGTTAAGGTACTAACGAACGATTATTGTTTATGTATAGATCGTTCGAATTCACGCGCTCGACCACCCCAACCAAACCAAGGCAAGTTTACTTTTCAAAACTTATACATATACAAGGATTTTCACTGTTGTGTTTGTAGTTTTCAAATTATATCAAATGCTATGTTTATCGAAGTATTGATGCAATTGAAATTGAACAAGTACATGTATGCTTTTACCCCTTGAACTTAGATTGAAATGTTTTCTTCGGACAACGACTCTAGCAATAGAGGTCGTAGCGGTCCGTATATACTATTGACCGGGGAGCGGTATATTATTATATCGTATCTATATTGCGAAAACCCGAAGGGTCATTCGGGTAGTATCGTATATTCAAGTAACTATTATTATATCTTCGTAAATACTCGAAACCCTATCTTGGATTAAAAGTTTACTTATTAAATAATTATTTTATTAATTATTAATATTAAATCTTAAAATATCATTTAATGATTATTGTTCACTATTTTAAAAACAAAGTTAATCCAAGATACCTTTTAATACTTTCAAACTCGAACTTTTTCGAACTCAAAACCTTTTCGAAAACCCCCGGTCAGGATTCGCTTCTTGTATGATTTCAAGAATCATCGGTCGACTGATGTCGAACCACAACTACTCTGTTTTCTATCAAAATCTGGTTTTTAAAAGAAAAAGAAAAAGGGACTCTGGCAGGTGTGGGAACCGTTGACGAACGATTCCCGGGATGTGTAAGCGGCCGTGAGCCAGGCGGTCCATCACTTATTATTCCGGCCCAGGTGTTGCCGAAGGATGATTACGGATGTAGTTTTCATCGAGGGTGATTACGGATGTAGTTTTCACTCGGGGATAGTTACGGATGTAGTTTCTATCCTTCTACCGGTAGAGAAGACCCGCGGATTATTGGACTTGGATGTGGCGACTGATCATCGTCAATCCTTGTCAGGTTTCTATGTTCTCTTCCAGTCCCATCCTCCACTTTGGAAAAATGCTTTGACACCGCATCTTAGGCCTACGTGCCAGTTGCAGATAGTGTCCTATTTTGATGAGAAAGATGTTGACTTTATGCAGTAGCTAGAACTGCAAGGTTATTTTGAAAACAAGGGCACGTACTGGTGCACCTTTGAAATTTACCAATAATGACAAGTGATTCTATAACTGATTGATACAACGAGTTTAATGACTGTTATACATATGAAATGTTATATTGCTTATCTTATACATATATTCTTGCTGAGCTATAGTTGCTCACTCTTGCTTGTTTTCAAATTTTACAAACACAACAGCTAAGAGAAATGGCAAGAACCAGTCAGACTGTTCGAAAGCAGGTGACTAGACCCCAGGCTGCAGTCGAGATTCCACCGGTAGGCCCCATTAGCCGGATTGGTCGGCAACTTTTGTTAGTACGTTTTATTTATAAGTACGACCTGTGCAAGGCAGTGTACCGTAACAAACTTTCAAGCCGCCAACTTCGCTTCATATCGAAGTGTTGCTGGTAGCATAAATGCTATTTAATTCGGTCTGTAATAACTCTAAAACTTTTACTTTTGCTTAATCAAATGTATGACGTTTCTGAGACTCTAACCTGTGTGTGTGTGTGTGTGTGCGGTGTGAGTTTATTGTGGGGTCGATGGTTGTTTATTTATATTATTTGCAAGAACAAGTATGTTATTAATGGAAAATGGACCGTGAGCGCCTAGATCTCCGACCCCGGATCTGGGGGCGTCACACGAAACGAGAATGATTTAAAAATAAGAACTACTTTCTACCATGTTGGAAGGCTATGACCGACACAAGCCCGTTGTGTCATTGGCCAATTACTACTTGATATTATTAAGAGGGATTTTATTATAAGGTTTATAATTATATTTATATTTATAGACAAAAATTTCAAATAAATTTTTTTTCTATAAAGTATCATTATTACTAACCAATTTAACTAATAATTAAAACTGTTTTAATCATTTAAATTATTTCTAAACCTTTTAGAAAATAGATCTTTCTGTTATTAACTAATAATGAAAACTCTTTTAATCATTAATGCTATTTCTAAACTCTTTAGAAAATTAATCTCTCCCTTAATATAATTTCATAAATTAAATAAATAAATAATAATATTAAGATCACATCTTAATTATTTTATAATAAATTAAATCTCATTTAATCAATTATTAAAATTGCTAACTAATTATTTATTTCATAAATAAATAATTATCAGCCATTATTAATTAACTAATATTATTTAACAATCATAATCATATTATAAAGAGATTCTTTTCTTCAATTAAATATTTCAAATCAATAATCGATAATAGGATGATTCCCAGATCGGGGGGAGCATTGTCAAGAGGCGTCACTCAATACCCTTTTCTTACAGATCAAAATCTGTTTTTGACAGAATCATCCTTTCGCACAATATTGAAAATTCATATTTAATTACGTGTTTCAAAAACACAAAATCTCATGATTGTATTCATAATATTATTATTAAGGCAAGAAACGATTCCTATTTCTAGATTTTCTAGCGCACGCCATATTTTGATTTAAGTTCACCTAAATCTATCATCTCATGGTAAACATAGGCATATATCTCATATATGAAAATAAATAAACAAGTATGCATGCATGCAATATCATGTCACACATTGATATAATGATGTATGGATTTATTATAGCATTTAAAAGCAATTTAAAACAATTAAAACATGCTTTAAAACACTTTCGGTAATATAAATATTTCAAAAATATTATATAATAAATGTTTGACCACTCCATTAGATCCGTCTCGGAAAAACAAATCCAACGATATATTGCACGCCCAAAACGGAGTTACGAAACTCCCAAAAAAGCAAATTTAATGTGGAGAGAAGGGCTGTAACGCATTACTGGAATAAGTTACAACAGTTTAAAGCTATTTAATTGTGTAACGCATGATATTAAAACTCAACAGCCCTTTCACGCATTACAGTAATGCGCGAGCCCCCCACCCGCAGTTGACCTCCACGTGCCGGTACAGTAGCTTGCTAGCAGCAGTTTTTTTATTATATTTTTTTTTATTAGTCTGACGTTCAGACTGCAGCCGTTGTAATATACAGTACACAAAACGTCTGATGCTTTTCTAACTCCCAACCTTTATGACACTAACTCCACATTTATTAATAATCATATTTATTATTATTATAATTTTAATATTAATAAATTAATTAACAATTAACTAATTAATTAACAAAAAAAATTATAGGAGTGTGATTTCTTAAATCAGGAAGTAGAAAAATTACCAGATGGTTATGGGGTACTGGTGCAATTTTTTAATTTCATATTATTCACATGCATAATTATTTTATGAATTTTAATAAAAACACTTTTAAAAAATTCGTAACAAATAATCTACACATCACAAAATTATGAAAAAAATATCTAGATAATCCATAACAATTATAGAACCCAGATCAATGGTCAAAACTTCATGCAAATATTATTTTGAATTAATTCATAATTAAATCTAAATAACCTTGTAAAAATCTTAATAAATCCATACATGAATAAAAAAATCTAAAATTATTTTATATGAATCTCTTTATGCAGAACCTAGCTCTGATGCCATTGAAGGAATTTACGGACGAGTGAAAGCGTGGTATAACAATTATTCCGTAAAAACCATGTATCGCACATATAGAAAATCATATAAAAATGAAAAAGCGGAGGAATCGAAACCTTACCTTGAAAATTCGAAGATGGTTTGGATGGTTGCAAGCAGTTGCTTCTCAGAGTGTGAAACACTCTACCGGTATCCATCAAGAATGATCCTCTTCGATGAAGCTTTTTATAAAACTCGAAGCTTTATAAAATGGAGTTTTGGGAGAGAGAGAGAGAGATGAAGAAGATGGAGGCTAGGGTTGTTTTAATAATATATCTTTATATATATATTAACCCCACATTTTATCTTATAAAATGCTCTAATAATAATTAAAACTATTTTAATCATTATTTCCTTTTCTAAACTATTTAGAAAATAATTCTCTCTCTCATAATTTAAATCTTTTCATCAAAGAAAATATTCTTTTATGGTGTGACCCTGTAGGTTCAATATTAAGCCGGTAGTAGAAATAAATAATAACAAACTTTTTATTTATTATTTATATGAATTCTAAAATTCATTAAATATAATTAACTGATTAATTATATTTATTCTACATCGTGAGTGATGCTTCTCAACATATCGCGACTATCCGGATAATATGAATTCACTGCTTAGAATACCAAGAACCTGTCAGTGCTAGTTACCGTACAATCAATTCCTTCTACCCTTCAATATCCCGATTAAATACAAGGCATGGATCTCGTGTCAAGCCTATCAAATTTAATCATATGATTTCTTATTCATAATGCAAAGTTCATATTAATGCAAATTAGAAACTCCTTTCTAATTTCATACACTCTGGCCAGAGATTCCAGAACTCGCATACTAAGAATAACATAGGATATTCATTTCCTTTACTAGAAGGGATAGATCCTTTATTGATCATTAACTATCTCCATACACAAATCCCTATGCCCAGAATAGACCTAATGGATGTCCTTGAGACTAAGGACTAAACCAAAGCACAATTCATTATATACAAGATTACTCTAACGATCTCAAGTCTAAGGACACTTGTACAACTATCACTCAGTGGACAACTATCGACATGTGAGTAAACTCCATTAGTTGTTCAACTTATCGAGTCATGTTCAGTGAACTTATTCCTTAATAAGCACCTACATACTAGCTATAGTGTCACCACACAAATGCCTATAGAACAGACATCCTCCTGAAAGGAGCAAGCATAGTATGTACCAATCTTTGCGGATTTACTAACTTCCGATTAGTTATCCTATGATCAGGAACTGTTTAAGTCTAGAGTTATCATCTTCTAGATCTCACTATTATAATCTCATTATAATTCTAGAAGCTTTACTCTAAACTATGGAATATCTTATTTAAAACACTTTAAATAGATAAAGTCCATAATAAAAACAAATAAGTCTTTTATTAAAATTAATGAAATCAAATAAGAGTACAAAAAAGTTCTTCATAAATCATTATACATGATTGGATTTTAGGACAAACTCTTTCAGTTCACCTACCAATCTTGTGAATGAAGATTCATCAAGAGGCTTGGTGAAGATATCTGCAAGCTGCATTTCACTTGGCACAAAGTGCATTTCTACTGTACCATTCATCACATGCTCTCTAATGAAGTGGTATTTGATGTCAATATGCTTGGTTCTCGAATGTTGCACTGGATTCTCTGTGATGGCAATAGCACTAGTGTTGTCACAGAAAATTGGAATCTTCTCAACTTTTAGACCATAGTCAATAAGTTGATTTTTCATCCAAAGAATCTGTGCACAACAACTTCCAGCAGCAATGTACTCAGCTTCAGCTGTAGAAGTGGAGACTGAGTTCTGTTTCTTACTGAACCATGACACAAGCCTGTTCCCTAGAAATTGACAGGAGCCTGTAGTACTTTTCCTATCAATTCTGCAACCTGCATAGTCTGCATCTGAATAGCCAATTAGATCAAAGCCAGAATCTCTTGGGTACCAAATGCCAAGGTTTGGTGTTCCCTTGAGATACCTGAAAATTCTCTTAATAGCAATCAAGTGAGACTCTCTAGGGTCAGCTTGAAATCTAGCACAAAGACAAGTGGAAAACATTATATCAGGTCTACTAGCTGTTAGATATAGAAGTGAGCCTACCATGCCTCTATAGCTTGAGATGTCCACAGATTTTTCCTTAGTATTCAATTCAAGCTTAGTTGCAGTGGACATAGGTGTTTTTGCAGAGGCACAATCCATTAAGTCAAATTTCTTTAAAAGATCATAAATATATTTTGTTTGACTTATGAAAATTCCCTCATTAACTTGCTTTACTTGTAAACCAAGAAAGTAAGTTAATTCACCCATCATGCTCATTTCATACCTACTTAGCATAAGTTTGGCAAACCTTTTGCAAAGCTTCTCATCTGTAGACCCAAAAATAATATCATCTACATAGATTTGAACAAGTATTGAAGAACCATTGACATTTCTATGAAATAAGGTTTTATCTACTATACCTCTATTGAAGTGATTCTCCAAAAGAAATTGAGATAAAGTGTCATACCAGGCTCTTGGTGCTTGCTTAAAACCATAAAGTGCTTTCAAGAGAAGATATACATATTCTGGAAATTTTGGATCTTCAAAGCCAGGAGGTTGATGGACATATACCTCTTCTTCCAATTCCCCATTTAGAAAGGCACTTTTGACATCCATCTGATAGACTTTGAAATTGGCATGTGCTGCATAGGCCAGGAAAATTAAAATTGCCTCAAGTCTTGCCACTGGAGCAAAAGTTTCATCAAAATCTATCTCTTCTTCTTGAGAATAGCCCTTTGCCACTAATCTAGCTTTATTCCTCACAATTATGCCATTTTCATCAGTCTTATTCTTGAGAACCCATTTGGTACCTATGACACCTCTATCATCAGGTTTGGGCACAAGCTTCCATACTTTATTTCTCTCAAATTGGTTTAGCTCTTCTTGCATTGCTAAGACCCAATCTGGATCTAGAAGGGCATCTTCCACTTTCTTAGGTTCCTCTTGAGACAGGAAACTACTGTATAGACATTCTTCTTGTGTGGCCCTCCTAGTTTGGACTCTTGAGTTTGAGTCACCAATGATTAATTCAAAAGGATGATCTCTGGTCCATTTTCTTGAAGGTGGAAGGTTTGATCTAGACGAGGTTGCTTCATCTAAGTGAGCATGATCTTGTTGATTGGTCATTGAGTTTTGACTTTAAGAAACTCCCCCTGAGTTTGTTGTCCTTGTGGAATTATGAAGTTGACTGTCAACGGATGCATCATTTTGTCTATCAACGGATGCTCCATTTTGCCTGTCGACGGATACATGAGAATGCCTGTCAATGGATGCATCTGATGCTCCAGTATGACTGTCAACGGATGCTTCATTTCCATTGTTAGCATCACTTCTAGTTGGGCCAACAACTCTAGGTGAATTTCCATGGCCATGATCTTCATTTTCCTCATCATCATCAATGTACATTCTACCTTCTACCTCATTCTCAAATCTCAATTCTTCATGGAAGCCTTCATCATTTAGACCTTGAATCTTTTGATCATCAAACACAACATGTACAGATTCCATAACAATGTTGATTCTTAGATTGTAGACTCTATAGGCTTTCCCTGCTGCATATCCAACAAAGATAGCTACATCTGCCTTTGCTTCAAATTTGCCCAAGTTATCTCCATGATTTCTTAGCACAAAACACTTACATCCAAAGACATGAAGAAAAGCTAACGTTGGTTTCTTGTTGGTGAATAACTGATAAGGAGTCATTCCTCTAGCTTGATTAACCAAGGAAATATTCTGAGTGAAACAGGCAGTGTTGATAGCTTCAGCCCAGAAATATGTTGGCAATCTTGATTCACTTAGCATTGTTCTAGCTGCTTCAATGAGAGTTCTGTTTTTCCTTTCAACAACCCCATTTTGTTGAGGTGTTCTAGCAGCAGAAAACTCATGGACAATTCCATTTTCTTCACAGAAAATCTTCATTGTGGAATTTTTGAATTCAGTGCCATTGTCACTCCTGATTCTTTACACTTTTACTTCAGAACCATTGTTTACTAGTCTGAGATGATTGATGATGATTTCACTTGCACAATCTTTGGAGTGCAGAAAGAAGGTCCATGTAAACTTAGAAAAATCATCTACAATCACCAGACAGTATTTCTTCTTTGAAATGGACATGACATTTACTGGACCAAATAAGTCCATATGCAACTTAACAATGGATGACTCTGTCTTGCTCTTGAAGGATGATTTCTTTTGCTTCCCTAATTGGCAGGCATCACACAATCCATCCTTGATGAACTCCAATTGAGGGATTCCTCTAGCAAGATCCTTTCTTACAAAATCATTCATAACTTTAAAATTCAAATGTGACAGCTTTTTATGCCATAGCCAACTCTCATCCTTGCTTGCTTTGCTGAAGAGACAAGTAATGGATTCTGAGCATACTGAGTTGAAGTCAACTATGTAAACATTTCCTTTTCTAAAGCCTGTCAAAACCACATTGTGGTTTTCCTTGGTAGAAACAACACAGGCTTCTTTAGTGAACTTTACTTCATAGTCTTTGTCACAAATCTGACTGACACTCAGCAAATTGTGCTTCAAACCTTCAACTAAAGCCACTTCTTCAATGATGACATTGTCCTTTGTAATCAAGCCATATCCCTTAGGATATCCTTTGCTGTCATTTCCAAAGGTAATTCTAGGGCCAGCTGCCTCCTTGAACTCTGTGAGCAGGGTTGAATCTCCTGTCATATGCCTAGAACATCCACTATCTAGGTACCATAGATTCCTCTTATTTCCCTGCACACATTCCAAAATACAAATCAAGTTGATTTTGGTATCCAAGTTTCCTTGGGTCCTTTCTTGTTAGCCTTTGGTTTTGCATTCTTAGCAATCTTCACTTTAGGTGTAGATGCTAGAGTGATAGGTTTTGATAGATGCTTATTTGCATAAATATTTGATGCATGCATTTATGGAAAATTGGCATACATATTATCCATGCTAAGAATGCTCCATGACATTTGTGGCATATTCACAGATTGAAAATAAGGATTAGACACATATGGCATGTTCACATATGGATTTGAAAAACTAGCATTCTGATACAAACCAGGCATAACAGGCATTGCAAGCATACTTGGCATAGATTGAGGTACATGAACAGGAGTCCTTTTAACAGACTTGCAATTAGAAGATAGGTGATTGACACTATTGCAATTACCACAAGTTTTCCTAGGAGCAAACTTGTCAGGAGAATAATTGTTTTCCTTGTTAATGCCTATCTTACCATTTCTGTTCTTTTTCTTTTTACCCTCAGTCTCTACCTTTTCATTAACTGATTTACCAACAGCCTTTTTGTTAAGTAAATCACCTGCCTTAGCCTTCTCTCTTGATTTGGCTTGGCTACTTTCACCAGAAACAAAGTTCTTGGCTACTGGACCATACTGATTATTCAGTTTCTTGAGTTCCTTCTTACTAACAGACTTTTTGCTAGTCGACGGATACCTCTCATCCGTTGATGGTTCATCTGTCAACGGATGATCACTATCCGTTGATTCACAAATAGTCTCTAGATCCTCAAGGCAAGGTTCTAGCTCCTTTTTCTTTTCAGTCCAGGTATCCTTCACAAATGATTCTATTCCCTGGACTTCTATTATGTTTTGAGAAATATTCCTACAGCTTTGAAATTTAGTAATTATCCCTTGTTCTTTTTCAAGCTTGTTTCTTAAAATCAGTTCTCTTTTTAACACAGCTTCAAGTTCACTTTTAGCATCATTGCAATCAACTCTCATTTTCTCAAATTCTAGAAATTGAGTTTGTAGAGCAGCATTTCTATCACTTAGAAACAAATTAGTCTCCTTAATCCTATTGTTCTCTTTAGTAAGTGATTTAAGAGTAACTCTCAAGTGATATAGTTCAGTAGACATATCATCTATAACACTATTGCATTCCTCTTTGGTGAGCTCAGAGAGATTAGTAGAAAATACCTGATTGCTAGCTGAACTTGCTTCCTGCTCAGAATCAGCCATCAATGCAAGGTTGACAAACTCAGCATCATCATCAGAATGATTTCCATCAACAGCCAAGTCATACTCTTGGGTCATGAATGCCTTTCCTTTCTGTCTGAGAAGATCAAAATATTTCTTCTCGTAGTCAACAGTTTCAGTTGGCTTTCCCTTGTTCTCAGATCTAGGCTTCCTGCATTCACTTATCATGTGACCAGCAATTCCACAATTGTAGCATTTAATTTTGGATTTATCCACATAGTTGCTTGTGGAAAAATCCTTGTTAAATGGCTTAGCCACCCCAGAGTTTCTTCTGAATTTTAGCTTAGAGAATCTCCTAAATAGAAAGGCTAAATACTCATCTATCTCATCCAATTCATCCTGCTGAAGGACACTCATTTCTTCAGACACTTTTTCCTTGCTTTTGCTTGATTCTGCTCTACCTTCACAAACCTCCCTGTTTGGTGTAGATTTAGCAGCTTCAGACCTCTTCTCCTCCTTCTGCTCCAGGTTGGCAACAAGTGCAACTGACCCACTTTTCTTTTGGGCCTTCTCAATTTCTTCATCCTGCTCCATTTCTAGTTCATATGTCTTTAAAGTTCCATAGAGCCTTTCAAGAGTAAATGACTTGTACTCTTGAGTGTTTCTTAGAGAAACAGTCATTGGCTTCCACTCTTTGGGTAGTGATCTCAGAAATTTGAGATTAGAATCTTTCACTTGGTAAATTCTTCCATACAGTTTTAAGCCATTCAGTAGCTTTTGAAATCTACTAAATGTGTCATTCAATGTCTCTCCATTCTTGAAATGGAAGTGCTCATACTGTTGGATCAGTAGTTGCATCTTGTTTTCCCTTACCTGTTCTGTTCCTTCACAAAGGGTTTGAACAATGTTCCATACTTCCTTGGAGGTAGTACAGTTGATAACATTGTCAACCATGTCTGTTTCTAAGCCATTAAACAGAATATTCATGGTCTTTTTATCTTTGTGGACTTCTGCAACATCCTTAGTACTCCACTCAGAAACAGGTTTGGGAATGTAAGTGTCTGGTGCATCTGCAGCAAGACCAACTCTTGAAGTAGCCTTCATTGGAACATGAGGACCCTTCTCAATGCAATCTACAAAACCTTCATCAATAGACATGAGATGTAGACGCATTTTTACTTTCCAGTGAAAGTAATTTTCTCTATCAAGAACCGGTATCTTCACTCCATAATCCTTCTTAGACATGTTGGAAGTGTGTTGATCTTTAAACTTCAAATATATTAGAAGCTTGCTCTGATACCAATTGTTATTCCCAGATTACACACTTGTATAATTGTAGAAGGGGGGGTTGAATAAAATTTTTGATAATTATAAATTTCTAATAAAAACCACAGAAATCTATAAGGAGATAATTGCTGAATAAGAAATGATTCACAAACACATAAAAAATCAGGTGGTTAAATGTACCACCTGAGAATTTTATTCGGAGAAAACTCTGTGATACAAATGTACACAGCTTCTGTTTTTACAACTCTTTGCTTCTAAGGATATTCAAGAAACCCTAAGCAAATATGTCTGTTTTCTTAATGTCTAAAGAGTTGCTACACTTGGTTATATATCCCAAGTTTACAAGTACTACAGGAATAAGATAATATTAATCTAATTCAAGTTGACTTGCTACTCCACTCCAAATCCACATGTAGCCGAAAGGTTGTCCTTGTGAACAGATATGTCCCCTGCACCTTTCTTGTATGTACTGTGTAAATGGAATGCTTCTTTCTTCTGTGTTTCCAAAGTATGGCTGCCATACTGCTTTTTATACCTACTATCAACCCATGTGATATGTCAGTCAAACCTGTCCTTATCAACTGCTAATACTCAGCTAGCATAGGATAAAGTGTAAATGATTATCCGTTGATGTTGTGCACAGTTATCCGTTGATGGTAGTTTGAGATGTATCCGTTGATAGAGTAGATTTGAGTTGTATCCATTGATAGAGTCCTGTTCTCATCCGTTGATACACTTTCACTTAGACAGAATTACATAGCATAGCTTATTTACAATTGGCTACCCTATTCTGCCTATCCATTGATGGTCAACATGACTCTGAATAAAAACACTATCAAATGATAGATAGAGATATTGCAGTATGCTACAAAACCTCATCCGTTGATGAGCTACCTATCAACGAATAGAGTTATAATGTCTTATCCGTTGACAGTTACAAAACTTGACTTATACAATTTTGCTTGAATGTTAAGTTATCATCAACTACAACATATTCCTAACAAAAACGATAATAGTAATTTCAAAAGGAACATAATTAAATTTACCTTGCTAACTGTGCCTTCATCATGCTGGTTATAATTGGTATCACGTGCCTCTTCCTCTTCAGCAAAAACACCATCAACGTGAGTATCTCCAAGTTCCTTTTTTAAAATTTTGCATGAATTTTGTCAGCAAGTTGTATTGTAATTTTATTCTACACAATAATTTTTTTTACTGTAGAACCATCTACACCCTTTTAATTCTACTGTAGAACCAACTTTATGTTTTTGTCATTTTCCTTAATTGAAGTACATCGTAATTTCTGATTCTATGACACAATCAAAACTCACAAAAACTATACTATAAAAAAAATCATATACATTCTTCAATTCTAGTTTAGAAGCAATTTATATTTTAGTCAATCCTCTTTAATTTAAAGTACAACGTAATTTTTTATTCTGTATTTGCATAGAACCAAAACTCATAACAAATATAATATATGATGAAGTATGGCATCCAAAAACATATAATAGAATTATACCTGTTCAACAGGTTTTCCATCATTCTCGCCAGCTAGTTCTTTATCATCTTGATGAACAACTTCTTCATCATCCTTCTGAACAAATTCTTCAGTATTCTGCTGCAAATTCCCTTCCTTGCTTGGTTTCTGGATCTCAATCTGCATTATTGTTTTTGAAAATGATTAACATACAGATAACACAATTATTTTAACTAAGTTTTCTGAACCAGAAAATTACACTTACAATTTCTCCTTTGCCAAAACTATTATCAAGCATCTCAACTGTGTTCCTTTCTCTCACCCTCGAGTGAACCCATCCAAGAAAAGCGGGATATGTTTTGTCTACAGTTACTAAACGGTTCTCTGTCCGGGAAAGGTAGAAATACTACAATTTACAACATGACAATGCATCAGGTCACATTACAATTAAAGAATACTTTTAATTAAATAATCACAAACTTGAAAGATTTTAACTTACAAGTAGGAAAATTAGGGAACCGGTGTAGAACTGAGAACGTGGATTAACCCACCATTGCTCATGAGAAGTATGCAAATTTTCTATTACTGGTTTGCACCAGTTATAGGCTTTTGCATTGTCATAATTTCCAGTGAATTTCAATACCTTCGGGCACACAAAATGAGGTTTTGTTTGTATTGATAAATAGGTTGGCCATCAATACCATGAAGTTCTGCTTGAAATTATCATCTGCCACTGTAGATCCTTCAATTCTTTCACGAACCTCCTTCTCGGTAATTCTGCTAGCTGGCTTTCCCGGAAATTGGTTTTTCCATTCAGATATTCTTTCATTATTACCTTCGAAAGAAACAACCTCTTGTCCTCTTGGAAGACCTAGTACATCAAAAACGTCTTCTTCTGTGACTTTGAGTTTGCGATCAGGAAGCAGATACATGTAACCCTCCATATGGTCATACCACCAGAGACATTTTACCGCCAGAAAATGAGGGAACATCTTGCCCCTCATCGAGAAAGAAAGCAAATGCCCAAATCCAGCTTTGTTGACCCACTCTTTCTGAGCAGCAGACAACCCTTCAACCACAGCTGTGAAAGTGGATGGGTATGCTCTCAAATTAACTTTATGTGGGTCCTCGTGGTTATTTTCTATTTTGGCTACCTTCTTTGGCTTCTTCACCTTCTTTTGACTTGTCTGTCAGAAACAAAAAGGAGAAAAAAAATTATTAGTGTTCCAAGAGGCATGCAGAATTAATAACATAATTACATTATTTGTTAAATACCTGCACTTGAGCTTTTCTTTTATTCCCCTCGGTTGTCCTTCTTGGTTTTTTAGGCAGGGTTATTTCAAAATCACTATCATCATCATTCATGATAGTAGATGAATCTCCATTCTTTTTTGCTGCTGCAATTGTTTTACCCTGATGGAATCCAAATAAAGAAAAAAAAAATCAAATAGATGTCATTCAACATTGTATTAGTTATACTTTATTCTACTATAGAACCAAGTTTGTTTTTTTTATTTTATTGCAGAACCATAAGCATCAAGTTACCTGATCTTGTTTTTTTCTCTTCTTCACTTGAGAAATGTTTACAATCTTTGGGTCATCAAGTTCTGCATCTACCTTTCCTTCCATCTCGATTGGCTTTTTTCCTTTTCCCACATCAGAAACACCAATTACCTCAGGGTCATCCACTTTAGCATCTCTAAGGCTTGAAGGTGTTTTATTTACCCTCATCTTTATCTTGACCCTCCTTGAAGCTTTATTCTTGTTACATTCGAAAGTTTACTCATTAATCAGACTCACAGAATCCCCTTTGTGAGTTTCATCCTGGTGCACAATGTCTACTGGTGGTTTCACTGTTTTTAACAACTCCTGTGAGCTCTCTGGCTGTGAGCTCTCTGGAGTATATATCACCAATGCACGTAGAGCATCGCTTCCTTCAAACGGATCATTTGCACGGGGAGTACCTTTTTCCAAATCAGCTTTCTCTTCAGCACCATCATCTTCCTCTATCTCTTCATTTTCAATTTCTTCATTTGAATCAGATGCTATGCTTTTAAAAAATGGTTGAACATCACTCTCACTGAACCAGCTTTCATCCATCTGTTAGGAATGACAATAAAGAACAGTATTAAGGTTCCATAGTAGAATCAAAACTAATAATCAAAACACTTGAATTATAAAATGCTTGAAGCATAAAAACATCCTTACAAATCCTGGATAGTCTTCTTCAACATTAAAATGCTCTAGACACGACAATATGAACTTGTATATGTAGTACAAAACATAGTGCCCACATTTTGTACCATCCTTCTGTTGTGGGACTTTTGGAACCTTGAATGAAATGTCGTCATATCCTTCTCTGCCCTCATTCTTGTATATATCAATGACAAAGCTGTTAAACATGAAATTATTAGCAAGTACAAATAAGATATATAGAATAACTACACTGTCTAATTATCAGAAAGTAAATATATAAACTAATAGAATCATAACAAGAACAAATATAAACGTATTTTCTAATTTCTGTTTCAAGGTGTTGGGGGTCTGCTCCGTGAAGCGAATCCAGTAGCAGAATACATGGACTCCTTGCGGTATTCACAGAATGATCCAAGTTGCATAAAATCACCAGGTTCCAATGGTTCCTGCCATTAACCAAAATTTAAACTATTTTCAATGAATGGATGAAAAAAATATAAAAATAACAATTTATTCTTAAAATTTTACTTACGCTTAACAGATTGGAATGAACACGTATCTTTTTTCAAAAACACTTTCGATGGATATCCAATACATTACATTTTTCCTTCCATCTTTTTTGTTCGCAACATAAGAACTGTACCACAGTGGGTCAAAGCATACACATCCTTCTCTTATCTTTGTTGGGATTTTCTTCCAGACAACACTTCAGTATGTGTGACAAACATATAGAACCAAAAATTAGGTTGGGAAAAAAAATAAGGAAAATGACCAAAATTTTGAGTATCTATTTAAGTATATTAAGAATCAGAAAGTATGTTGCATGTGTCATTAATCGACACATACTTCAAAAAAATTAACAGGAATACAGGGAACATGCGTATAAAGTGACCTAATATCACACATACTCGACTCTCACTATACAAAGTTTCTAACCTCCTTCCCCCGTACTTGCACATAGTAATTAACCGAACCTGCTACAAAAAAATATTCCGCAAGGACTATCTAAATGAAAACCTACAGGACCATTTACTACATTACAATGATAAAAATCAGAAGTTAAATGTCTTCAAACCAAACTAATTACTAGAGGGCATAAGTTAAATTAGGACTGTAAGGAAGCTTAAATAAATGCAAATGCTACCTTTATTCCCTAATAATTCTAATGGTACAAAAGATATCGAGTATAACACACATTTGTCACACTTTGACTAATCCACCATCATTTACTCAAAAATTCACTTTTACACATAAAACTACTACATACAATAGCATGATTCTGTCCGACACTAAACCAACATTTCCTCAATGAAGAAAAAATCAATACACATAAACAGTTACTAATAATCTATTTCAAACTAGATAAGCATTTAATAAAATTAATACATATCTACACAAGCATATCCACATGATGCTAAAACATAAATTATGTTTTCTGTACCTTTGATGCTCATCAAATGTTTTGGTGTTCAACTCTTCTTGTATATCAAATTTTTTTACGCTTTTTCTTGTCATTCGTGTTCTCCTGGATGAAGAACTTTTTCCTCTAAATTTCAATCTATTTCCGGAACGCGTACCTGGGAAATTTGTATAACAAACATTCTAAATACATATGTAGAATATATGTAGAATCAAATGTATTCTGTTTTTCTTTTCTACAATGCAACCATATTAGATCAGAACCAAATATACACAAAATCCATTAGACCTCAACTAATGTGTATTCTAATGTAGAATCAAAATACAACTATGATTTTGTAGCAGAATCAAAATACACAAAACTGGTTCTATTACAGAACCACAAATACAACAGAAATTTTGGCATAAATTTAGAAACACAATTTATTACTTACAATATAAACACAAAATTGGTTCTATTACATAACAACAAATAAAACATATGTATTTACACATGAAAATAATTATAAACTCGCATTCTACTACCGATCAATTTTATAATAATTAAAAACTGATTCTATTACACAAAACTGGTTCTATTACAGAATCACATATACAATACATGTAGATAAACATGAAATTAATTTATTCCTTACAATATAAACACAAAACTGGTTCTATTACAGAACCACAAATACAATAGATGTAAATAAACATGAAAACAATTATAAACTCGCATTCTACTACCGAATCAATGTTATAACCATTAAAAACTGATTCTATTACACAAAACTGGTTCTATTACAGAACCACAGATACAATACATGTAGATAAACATGAAAATATTTTTAAACTCGCATTCTACTACCGAATCGATGTTAAAAACAACAAAAATTGACTGACATCAACAAAAAACTTTAGAATCACTATAGAACCAGATCTAGTTAAGCATGCATACATTTTTTAAAACAAAAACACCTAATAATACCTTTTCTTCTCGGAAACATCTTAATCTCTCTATCCGATTGAGAATAACCTGAAAATTTCTATTCAAAACCCTAAATCAACGAATTGAAGAAAAATAAAAATAAAATTTATAGAATGACGAAGATTATGAACCTTCGTTTCAAGCTCCAATGGTGTATTTTTGCTCTTTACTGTTCGATTCCTATCTCTCTCTCTGTCTTTCTCTCTCTCTCTCGGTGAGCAGGTTGTATGTGTATAGCTGTGTGTGTATGTATTCCGTACAACGGTTATAAAAAATTATGACACTTGTCTGAAGTTTGTTTCTATTTTAAAAAATAGCCTTAATTTTTAGTTTAATTACAAAACTGCCATTGATGAATCTGGACCGTCTAATTGAATGGATGGCTAATATTATGGTCTCCACATGGACTCTATGTAAGTTGGGTCTCCCTAGAGTGGGACTCTTGATATATATATTGAACCATTCCTTTTACTTGCTTCATATTGTAGGTTATCTTGAAATTTGTGAGCTCTTCTCCTCAAGCCTGGAATTATAAGCCCACCTGGTATAGTGGGCTTTTTTTTCCATTGATTTCTAATTTTGAAGTAAGGGACATTCGAGAAACATTAAATATTTTGGTAATTTTCCTTTTACTATATGGTACATATTTAATTATTTTATTTAATTGATTTTAATTATTTTTACTTAACTGTCACTGCTTAATTATTTTTATTTATAAATATGAATAAGGTCCAATACTAAAATTTAATTATCGAAATCGGTTTTTGTTACTTAACTTTCGTTATTTGGAACCAAATAGAATATAAAAACTTCTGGCGATCTATTTAAAATTCTAATCATGACGGGAGCCGAAAAGTCACCAGTGATTCAAATTTTGAAAGGAGGCAAAGGCGTCAACGACATCGGAGGTCAAGGAGGTTCAGGTAACGAAAATGTCAACAAAGTCGGAGGGCATAGAAATGGATGTGAAAACTGGGTGCAGCACAACGCAAAGAAATACGCAAGGGAGCAAATTCTGGGAGATTATAGGTGGGCTAACTGAAGGGATTTATTGCATACACGGAAGCATGGATAACAATTTTTCTACAATAAAACCCGTAAAAGATGCATACGATTCATGGGTATAATTATGGGATCGATTACTAACCTTTATAAGCGATCCAAGGACGACGAATAGAGGCTCCTAGCAGCTGCTGCTCAGTGTGTGAAGCACTCCACAAGTATCCACCAAGAGAGAGATTTAATTAATGGAGGGAGGAAGAGCGTTAGAGAGAATTAGGGTTGCCTCCCTTCTAGGGTTGCAAATGAAGCGAGCCGAGCTCGAACTCGACTTGACTTGTTAAAAAATCGATCGACTCGGCTCGGTTCGTTAACGAACTCGAGTTCGATCACCAAAATTTGATCGATAAGCTTATCGAGTCGAGCCGAGTTTTTTGGTTGTCCGACTCGACTCGATACTCGACTCGATACTCGACTTGAACTCGACTCAACTCGGTACTTGGCTCGACTCGGCTCGAGCTCGGCTCGTTACAGCTCGAAAAAAATCAAAATTTTTACTTTTTATTTTTTTATCTCCAACCAAATAAATTTTTAATTTTTTGAAAATTTGGGAATATCACTAAATTAGATATATCTTGACATCCGTATGGTTGGATCGTCGAGAAATATTTTTTAAAAAAATAGAAACAACAATTCGTGACAAAGCACTAGTTACTAGTACTAGTTAGAATAGTAGTGATCTACTAAGATCTCGACCCAAATTAATTTTTTATTTTTTCAAAAATTTGGGAATATCACTAAATTAGATATATCTTGACATCTGTAGGGTTGGATCTTCGAGAAATATTTTAAAAAAAAATAGAAACAACAATTCGTGATAAAGCACTAGTTACTAGTACTAGTTAGAATAGTAGTGATCTACTAAGAGCTCGAACCAAATTAATTTTTTATTTTTTTAGAATTTGGGAATATCACTAAATTAGAAATATCTTGACATCCGTACGGTTGGATCGTCAAGAAATATTTTTTTTAAAAATAGAATCAACAATTCGTGATAAAGCACTAGTTACTTGTACTAGTTAGAATAGTAGTGATCTACTAAGATCTCGAACCAAATTAATTTTTTATTTTTTTAAAATTTGGGTATATCACTAAATTAGATATATCTTGACATCCGTATGGTTGGATCGTCGAGATTTTTTTTTTAATAAATAGAAACAACAATCCGTGACAAAGCACTAGTTACTAGTACTAGTTAGAATAGTAGTGATCTAGTAAGATCTACAACCAAATTATTTTTTTATTTTTTTAAAATTTGGGAATATCACTAAATTAGATATATCTTGACATCCGTATGGTTAGATCGTCGAGAAATGTTTTTTAAAAAATAGAGACAACAATCCGTGACAAAGCACTAGTTACTAGTACTAGTTAGAATAATAGTGATCTACTAAGATCTCCAACCAAATTAATTTTTTAATTTTTAAAAATTTGGGAATATCACTAAATTAGATATATCTTGACATCCGTACGGTTGGATCGTCGAGAAATATTTTTTAAAAAATAAAAACAACAATCCGTGACAAAGCACTAGTTACTAGTACTAGTTAGAATAGTAGTGATCTACTAAGATCTCCAACCAAATTAATTGTTCGCGAACAGCTCGAGCTCGGATCGAGCTCGGTTCGGCTCGAGATTGTTCGTGAACTACTCGAGTTCGGATCGATTCGGTCAAATCTCGGCTCGGTTCGGTAAGAAATCAGCTCGGTTCGTTAAGATCAAAGCTCGGCTCGGTTCGGTCAAAGCTCGGCTCGACTCGGTTCATTTGCAGCCCTACTCCCTTCTGAAACTTACGTACAAAAGGATTAAAGCTAATAGGGTTTGTAGCAGTGTATTTATAGGCAAAAATTTCAGCTGATTTTTCCTTATAATTACTAGCATTTTACCTGTGCTACGCACCAAAGGTACAATTCTAAAAAATATTAAATACTTATAAAAAATATATATAAGTATCAAAAAATAATTATTTTACATTTAATTATTTAGATTGTAATGTTGTCTCTACTATTTCATCAATTTTTTATCTACTAATTTATTTTGTTAAATTATGATGTATTAAAATATTTAATATCTATATTATATTTTTAAGAAATAAAGTAATATAAAAGAATTACATACAGAAACTTCGATCCGATCCTGATTTTTTCTGGGTTTGGACCAGACATGACGGAAAATCGATTTTTTTTATTTGAAGGACCAGAGACCGGACCTCTTATATACGATCCGGTCCTGGTCTTGAACTGATAGACCCGGTCCAGTCTTAATTATTTACCTGTCTATATCGAAATGTTATGTAGCCCTAACTGCACTACACATAAATTACTTCTAGCAACTTGGTTTCTTGTGCAGTTTTTACTTTGTTATTTTCATAAAAAATTCTCGTTGGAATTCAAAAAAAGTCTCAAAAGCATCAAAAGCTTGTTTGTAGACCCAGGACAAATGAATATTTACATTTTAAGTCAAGTAAAATGGAAATTTCATCGTATTGAAGTAGCTCGTTGCCAGTGACCTTAACACACTATTAACCGAGCAATCTTGTTATATATAGTTAGTTAATTTTCTATCGTAATATGTTAGATGTCAACATGTTTGTTATGTCACTAATAGAGACTATAATAATATATTTTAATTAAATAAGAAAGTTATAAATATTTTTCAGTAATTTTCAAATTATTTCTAAGAAAAAATTGCGCTTGACCATAAAGGTCAGAAAAATGTTACAAATACTGTTAACAATACAGGTCAAACGACCATACTTATCATATATTTTCTTTTTTTTTTCAAATGCGAATGCGGCAACAAAAGTGTGTAGCCATACACCATAAAGTACTTTATTGAGAGTACATATCCCATTAATACCATATCGTTGTTTGCCTTGTTTGCGTAAGTTCTGGTGATCTACCAATAAAGTTAAGTGAAAAATTTAGTTTCCAAAAAATTATAAATAAAATTCACCTTATATTCTCGGATAGGCAATAACAAGTATTAACTATGGCATGAAATTCATTCATTTTAGGATCCACCAATAATTTTGTAAATTCATAAAATATAAGAAAAGACTAAAATTGATGAACATCTTTTAAGGGAGTAAGCAGTGGTAAAGTTTATTCTCTATATAATTTCGTGACTTGAACTTATATAGTACCTACGTTAAAATTGACTACCAAAGTACATAAATGATTTTGGAAAATATAGACAGGTGGTTTTTATAACTACTCTGACCATAAAAAAAAATTGTGGCATAATATGTATTCGACACACGAACAAATATATTAATATAAGTGTTATTAAGTTGAGAAAAGTTAAATACTTTAGTTTGGAACATGCTTGTGTGTGTGAATAAGTGTGTAGGTATTTTTGTTAGTAAAAAAATCAAAAGTAGATACATAAAGTGATTAACTCTTACAAAAAATAGCAATATTCATAAACATTTAGTTTTCTCAATCTAATAATTTAAATTGCCAAATAAAAATATTTCGTAGATATATAACTGCCTTGTAAATGATGGAAGTGAAAAAGGTTAGAAGCGAAGAAAAATATGAGACATGAAAAATTATAAAATTTAAAAATTTTAAATAATAAATTAATTAAATATATTTTTGAAATTAATATTTTATTTACACATGTATCACATCAAATTTATATATATATAACTGATTGTACATCTAATTTAATATTACATCTATTGCGAACTTACTAAGTAATTGTCTTTATATTCCTGGATTTCATTTAATTAATGGTAAACCACAAATTAAATTAAGGACATATATTTAAAATGCTAATAATGAAAAAAATGGTTGGTTCTTATTTTGAAAGATAATTATAGAACGTTTATTTAACTATTACTAAATCTAATTTAATATTAATTTTAATGTAGACTTACTAATTAATTGACTTTACACTCTTGGATTTTTTGACTAATAGGAAATCACAAAACAAATTTAAGGAAAAATACTCAAAATGATAATGATAGAAAAACGAATGAGTTTGATTTTAATTTTTAAATGATAATTATATTTAAAAAAAATGGTTCAAAATAAATGACAATTAATGGTTTTAAGATTGTTTCCGTAACTTTTGTCATTGATTCGTGTTGTAAATTCAAGATGCCTTTTGAATTGTTATGATCATTCATGATATACCTTTGAATATTAAATTGGTGAAATAACAATATATATTATATTAAAGTTATAAACAATTAAGTTGATGAAGAAAAGAGATTTTTAATTGATGTATCGAAGAAAAAAATTATTGAATGCATTTTTATTGAATGTGACTTGTGTGTTTTTCTCAAGAATCGACTTCCAAGGGTCTAGAAAAATTATGCTTCAGTAGAATCGATAAACTGATCTTATATGGGCGTTGACCCCTTCCAGAAAGGCCATATAAGAAAAACTATATCGTACTTTTATATGTATGGACAGTGATACAATATATATTTTAGTGATCATGAAGGTAAGTTATAAATGATAACATTGGCAACCCAACATTGTATAAAAACATTTATCTATATGCACGCCTAAAAATGTAAACAAATCGATGTAATATATGTGGTAAGGATTGATGCCTACAATTCTGTAAATCGCAGAATTATTGAAGCTGACCACTGAATATTCTAATGGGAAGTAACCTCGGGAGGATTAGGAATGGGGATGATAAAAACCTAAATCGTTTTCAATTATTTTTTTGTCAGAATTGTTTTTCTGTTGATTTTATTGGACAACTAAAACACAAAACATATGATACATATGTAATAACCCTAACTTTAGAAATGCTATAGTGATTAAATGAATAGTAAATTTTGAGGATTTAGGAAAATGGTACGTAGGTACCCTATAATTGATACAGAAAATGAATAATCGGAAACCATATTAGTGATGTACTATGAAAATAAGTGACTCGAAACGATGACGGATTTCAGAAATTCCTGAGTATGGATTTTAAGGATTTTCGATTTCAGTTGAGGCTCTATGGAATATGATATTAAGGAGTATGGAAATGTTAAAGGGTTTATATCTTGAGGAAATAATGAAGTTAGGTTAAAAGGGATTATCAAAGCAAGGAAATGCCAGGGGAAAATGAATTGTTAAACGATTTCAGAACCACTGAGATAACGAGGTGTATTCGAAACGAATCACGATTAAACGAGTATGGAAACGAAATAACCAAGATTATTAATATAACAAGGATACATACCACATTATTATTTACCAAGATTATTAGCATTTTACTTAGAAAATCAAGAAATGAGAGTATTAGATCATCCAAGTGACATCATTAGTGATATCATCTTCCACTAACTCTTGTTTAAGGGCAAATTAGTCATTAACCATGGGGGATTATCTACAAAACTCTATAATCATCAATACTAAGCTAGACAAGATTAACCAACACAAAAATCTTATCATCTTCATCCATTTAAATCAATTCGGCCAAACAAACAGCAGTCCAGAAAAACAGGCATATCTCCTTCGTTTCTCAGCCAAATTTTGCGTTCTATAGTTTTTTAGAAAGCCCTTGAGATAATATACAACTCTTATTTCACAAGGTTTGTCCAGAAAAGCAAGGTATGGGCCTCGTTTTTCATGTCCTTTCAGCTGGGTTATAGAAACTCTGAAAATTCTAAGTATGTTCTTGATGTTTCTTGTTAGTTTAAGGTGTTATAAGGTTATATCAAGGCTTCTCAAGGACTACAAGCCTTTGTTAAGAGTGTTAAAGCATCAAGGAAGGTATGGAGTTCATGAACCCTTAGTATTATCTTGAGTTTATGATGACATATAGTTAGTTTTGTGGTTAAGTGTATATTAAGCATGAAATCATGATCATATGAATGTTTATAAGTGATTGATTGAATATGGAAGTATTGTGAAAGCTTGTAACCATGGTTGGTATGATGACCACATGGTGTAGGGTTGGATATATGTGTTGGATGTTGGATTTGGAGGATTTATACTATGGAAAGTAAGAGAATATAGCAGTTATAATGTCCGATTTTAGTTAGACCTATAGATGCTCTGTTTTTGAGACCACTACTCGTACGACTAGAGTTCTGTCAAGGGAACCAACTGACCATGAGAGGATAGAGCTTAGTTCATATATCGTTTTGATATAAAGTACGTTATAATCTGATGAACGGTTTAGGAGAAAAGTGAATTTTAGTGAAAGACGTTCGAAAACCGAGAAAACGTAATTGTGTCAACTTTGAAGCTATAATTACCATACTTAAACATTTTTCAATATTATGAAATTTTGGGATATTGTAGTAGGGTGGTCAGAGAGCTATTACCAGTTGACCTTGGGTCAAAATTCGAAATTGATATTTTATGAGAATTTTCACAATCGGGAGTGGTTGTTAAGAAAATGGTGTAAATCGCTAAAACTTTGATTGAGTCTAAAAATGGTTAAGTTCTTGGAACTTTTGGTACATAAAGGCTATGTTAAACATATATTATGTGTCAAGGGTATTACTATATAAAGGTTAGGAGGTTAAGTAGAATATATTCTAACGATGATCCTTTTCGTGTTTATAGAAACTCAGGGCGAACCACGAGCCATACCTCTGGGATATAGAGATCGAGGCAAGATTTCTTTTATCCTTATTTTGATAAACTGTTTATGTTCAAAGGAAATGGTTTTGGTGGATAATATATGAATCTTATATGATGAGATGATTAGGGATATATTACCTATTTACTGAGATTTTTGAATATGGATTATGGATATGGATACGAATATGGATAGATCGAATATACTTTATGTTTTAAAGGGATATGAAAGAATGGTATCAGTTGTTATCTAGAGTTATATGTTTATAATATTATGTTAAAAATATTATTTTTAAATAGTTATGATTTAATAAATATTATTTGATTATTATTTAATACTTTTAAAATAGATGGAATATTTTATGTATATAAGAGCGTATTTGATTTCATTGAATACAGAGGAGATGTCTGAGTCATAATCAAAGTATTATGACATATATATTTTTAAAGGTGATGATAAATGGAAATGGAAATGATATATGTGAATGGAAATGTGAATGGAAATGGAAACGGAAAAATGGAAAATGTGGAATGGTGTTTTATAAATGGAATAATGATTTGACAAAAAGGGGGATTGCAACAGAAAGCGTAAAAGGGTGTGTGCGGCACAGTCCAGCACTCAATATTTTATTATGGCCCAAGAGTTGCCGAAGGAGGATGTAGCGGGTGGCCTTCCTCCAGGGATGATTGTCATTCCTTCTACTAGTAGTAAACAGAGAGCAGGTACGTTTAGGCGACTGATCATCGACGTATCTGGCGCTAGCGGATATCCCCAAAACTTTTAAAAGAAGAATTGATAATGGTTTCAGATTGACATATTGAAAAAGGAAAATGGTATGAAAATTATGGAATTATTTTTATGGTTAGAAGAGAACTGATTTTATATTATTTTATCTTATATAATTGTTGTATAAAAGGAAATGGAAGGATTATATTGAAAGTTTTTACTCAAATGTTATATTATCTGGAGATATTATACTGAGATGATGTATTGATTATTATATTGTATTAGAAGAGAAACTGATATTATATTGTTCTAGATTTCTTTTCTTATAAAAGTAAATGGATGGTGTATTTACTAAATAAGAATTTATTCTTTTCTTAATGATTATGGTGGGTCTTCCGTTTATTTATATATTTATACATGTTTTAACTTTGATTTCTGGTTTACAATATTATCTTGCTGAGCTATTATAGCTCACTCTTGCTACTTATGTATATAACAGCTAGGTCAAATGCCGATACTCCGCACTACACCCCGCAAGAGGGTAAGGGAAAGACGACCTTTTGAGAGAGTGCTGGCGCGCATCCCTGAGGTAGCTGATAGACGAATGGGTATTGGTTGACTTATGTACATTAAGTGTATAAGCTATATAATAAACTTTTGATTGTTGAAATGCTTCTTGTAGAAGTATTATTCAACAATGTACTTATTAAGATTCTGGGTTTGTAATAACTGCTTAACTCTAAACTTTTAATATTGTGGATGTTGTTCTCTGAGCATATGACTTGTGTGTGTATATTAGTGTGGGGTCACTTATGTGAGTTTTAAAATGATATTAAAATATTTAAAAGATCAAAAGTGATAATGTTAATAAATGGAAATTGGAGCGTGATGACCTGGATTCCTGACCCGGGATCTAGGGGTGTCACAACATATATATAATCGAAATAAAAATTAATATATATATATCAAAGTATAGTTTGTCATTTAATAAAAATATACAAAGTAGTATCTTAACCGAAATTGATATGATTTAAGCAGAGGAGAATTGATGCATACACTTAATTCATCAAAGTTTCAGAATAGGGAATAGGAGGCTTAGCTTTCTTGTAATGATTAAATTGATATAATAATTCTATTTTTCAGTTTGTAAGAATTTTATATTTGAGGTATTTTTATTTTATGTAAATTGATTATTAGTTAATCCTTAAAATAAAATTAGTAGTTATTATATTTAGTTTTTTTTATATAAACAGTTATTATATCTCGTTAATTGTTATAAAAAAACAAAAATATATTGTTAATGAGTTTAACTTGAGTTAAGTTTAATTTTGGCTGAAGTGTAAAATATAGATCCAATATAGAAACTTGTTACATTAAGTTTAATTGATCTAGACTTTGATTGATACTAAAATATTTCACAATTGGTTAGCTAATACGTGGTAGATTCGGGTATTATAATAAAGGATGTTAAAAAAATTCATAACTAAAAGATATATAAAACATATGTAATTTACTGTTATGTGGATTTATAAAAAATATTTTTTACGGTTATAGTAATTTTTTAAAATAAAAAACCATGTGATATACGAATTTATTAAACAAGATATTATTATATTTAAATTTAATTTAACATCAATTAGTAAATTAGAATAAGTATGGTAAATAATAAAAATTTTGTATATGATTGATTGATTGAAAATTTAGAAGTGAATTCTGATTGTCTCTAAAATAATTTTTATTAATTGATTAGTATTTAATTCAGCAACCAATAATAATACTCTTCTAGCATATATTTAATAATTTAAATAATTAAAATATATGTAGCATTGACTTATATGCATTTGTCAATTAATTTTATTAACAAATTATTAATTAATAAATAATTTTTTGAGCTTTAAAAAAATCGAGTGTTTGAAGTTATAGAAATTATCCAAATTATTAAAAATCTGATTTCAAATCCTATGTTTTTCAAATTTCTAGTTGAGTTATATTATAACTATTTAAAACCGGTTATAACTATACAATATATATTATGAAAATCAATTTATAATGTATGATAATATGATTGTGATTGACTTTATATTAAAAAAGTGGTTGATTAATGAATGAATAGTTATGAAATATAATTTATAATATATAATAGTATGTATCGTGATTGATTTCAAATTAAAATAGTGATTTTTCAGTAATTTTTTATTTAAGAAATATGTATTTGTGGATGTGTAAATATTAAAAAATATGTATTTATGGATATGTTTAGTAAATCCATTATTGTATTTAAATTAGAACTGTTAACTAACCATGGTTAACAAATAGGGTGAGATTGTAAATAAGAAAAACTTTTAATATAATATGATTGGTCTAAAATTTAGGAATTAGTTTTGATTGGTTCTAAAATAATTCATAGTTTTCTGATTGGTTAACTGAACATTGGTAGACTCAGGTATTATAATAAAGGAAGATATTATTATATTTAAATTTAATTTAACAGAATTAGTGAATTAGAATAAGCATGGTAAATAATAAAAATTTTGTATATGATTGGTTGATTGAAAATTTAGAAGTGAATTCTGATTGTCTCTAAAATAATTTTTATTAATTGATTAGTATTTAATTCAGCAACCAATAATAATACTCTTCTAGCATATATTTAATAATTTAAATAATTAAAATATATGTAGCATTGACTTATATGCATTTGTCAATTAATTTTATTAACAAATTATTAATTAATAAATAATTTTTTGAGCTTTAAAAAAATCGAGTGTTTGAAGTTATAGAAATTATCCAAATTATTAAAAATCTGATTTCAAATCCTATGTTTTTCAAATTTCTAGTTGAGTTATATTATAACTATTTAAAACCGGTTATAACTATACAATATATATTATGAAAATCAATTTATAATGTATGATAATATGATTGTGATTGACTTTATATTAAAAAAGTGGTTGATTAATGAATGAATAGTTATGAAATATAATTTATAATATATAATAGTATGTATCGTGATTGATTTCAAATTAAAATAGTGATTTTTCAGTAATTTTTTATTTAAGAAATATGTATTTGTGGATGTGTAAATATTAAAAAATATGTATTTATGGATATGTTTAGTAAATCCATTATTGTATTTAAATTAGAACTGTTAACTAACCATGGTTAACAAATAGGGTGAGATTGTAAATAAGAAAAACTTTTAATATAATATGATTGGTCTAAAATTTAGGAATTAGTTTTGATTGGTTCTAAAATAATTCATAGTTTTCTGATTGGTTAACTGAACATTGGTAGACTCAGGTATTATAATAAAGGAAGATATTATTATATTTAAATTTAATTTAACAGAATTAGTGAATTAGAATAAGCATGGTAAATAATAAAAATTTTGTATATGATTGGTTGATTGAAAATTTAGAAGTGAATTCTGATTGTCTCTAAAATAATTTTTATTTTTTGATTAGTAATTAATTCAACAACCAATAATAATACTCTTTTAGCATATATTTAATAATTTAAATAAATAAAATATATGTAGCATTGGCTTATATGCATTTATCAATTAATTTTATTAACAAATTATGAATAAATAAGTTTTTGAGCTTTAAAAAAAATCGAGTGCTTGAAGATATAGAAATTATCCAAATTATTAAAAATCTGATTTCAAATCCGATGTTTTTCATATTTCTAGTTGAGTTATATTATAATTATTTAAAACCGGTTATAATTGTACAACATATATTATGAAAATCAATTTATAATGCATGATAATATGATTATGATTGACTTTATATTAAAAAAGTGGTTGATTAATGAAAGAGTAGTTATGAAATATAATTTATAATATATAATAGTATATAACGTGATTGATTTCAAATTAAAATAGTAATTTTTCAGTAATTTTTTTATTTAAAAAATATGTATTTATTGATATGTAAATATTAAAAAAATATGTATTTATTGAAATGTTTAGTAAATTCATTATTGTATTTAAATTAGAAGTGTTAACTAACCATGGTTAATAAGGTAGGGTGAGATTGTAAATAAGAAACACTCTTAATATAACATGATTGGTCTAAAATTTAGGAATTAGCTTTGATTGATTTTAAAATAATTCATAGTTTTCTGATTGGTTAACTGAACATTGGTAGACTCAGGTATTATAATAAAGGAAGATATTATTATATTTAAATTTAATTTAACAGCAATTAGTAAATTAAAATAAGCATGGTAAATAATAAAAATTTTGTATATGATTTATTGATTGAAAATTTATAAGTGAATTCTAATTGTTTCTAAAATAATTTTTATTTTTCGATTAGTAATTAATTCAGCAACCAATAATAATACTCTTCTAGCATATATTTAATAATTTAAATAATTAAAATATATGTAGCATTGGCTTATATGTATTTATTAATTAATTTTATTAACAAATTATGAATAAATAAATTTTGAGCTTTAAAAAAAATCGAGTGTTTGAAGGTATAGAAATTATCCAAATTATTAAAAATCTGATTTCAAATCCGATGTTTTTCATATTTCTAGTTGATTTATATTATAATTATTTAAAATCGGTTATAATTGTACAATATATATTATTAAAATCAATTTATAATGTATGATAATATGATTGTGATTGACTTTATATTAAAAAAGTGGTTGATTAATGAATGAGTAGTTATGAAATATAATTTAAAATATATAATAGTATATATCGTGATTGATTTCAAATTAAAATAGTGATTTTCAGTAATTTTTTTTAAAAAAATATGTATTTATGAATATGTAAATATTAAAAAATATGTATTTATGGATATTTTAGTAAATTCATTATTGTATTTAAATTAGAAGTGTTAACTAACCATGGTTAATAAGGTAGGGTGAAATTGTAAATAAGGAAAACTTTTAATATAACATGATTGGTCTAAAATTTAGGAATTAGCTTTGATTGGTTCTAAAATAATTCATAGTTTTCTGATTGGTTAACTAAACATTGGTAGACTCAGGTATTATAATAAAGGATTAACCCTATTAAATTAATTAATCTCATTAATCAATTAATTAATAATTAAAACTCTTTTAATCATTAATTCTTTTTCTAAACTCTTTAAAAAATAATTCTCTCACTTGATTTAATTTCTTAAATTAAATCTTTAATTAATAATATTAAGAACTCATATTAAATAATTTATAATCAATTAAATCTTATTTAATCAATTATAAAAATTGCTAATAAATTATTTATTTCACAAATAAATAATTACTAGCTATTATTAATTAATTCCTCCACCACTAAATTAGTCTATTTTATTGTGTGACCCTGTAGGTTCAATATTAAGTCGGTAGTAGAAATAAATAGTAATAAAACTATATTATTATTATTTATATGAATTCTTCTAATTCATTAAATATAATTAATTAAACAATTAATCATATTTATTCTACATCTACTTTTCAGCATATCGCGACCATCCGGATAATATGAATTCACTGCTTAGAATACCTAGAACCTAATCAGTGAATGGTTCTCGTACAATCAATTCTTCTACCCTCATCCGGATAATATGAATTCACTGCTTAGAATACCTAGAACCTAGTCAGTGAATGGTTCTCGTACAATCAATTTTCTACCCTACAATGTCCCGATTAAATATAAGGCATGGATCTTGTGTCAAGCCTATCTAATTTAATCATATGATTTCCTATTCATTATGCTTAGTTCCTTTTAATGCAAATTAGAGACTTCTTTCAAATTTCATTCACTCTGGCCAAAGATTCCTGAACTAGCATAAGTGGAATAACATAGGACATTCTCTTCCTTCACTGGAAGGGGCAGATCCTCTATTGATCAATCACTATCTTCGTGTACAAATTTCTATGCCCAGAAGAGCCCTAAGTATTGTCCCTAGAGACTAAGAACTAAACCAAATTATAGTTCAATGTACACAAGATGAATATGATTATCTCAAGTCTAAGGACATTTGTACAACCATCACTATATGAACAACTACTGACACGTGAGTGAACTTATTCTCTAATAAGCACCTACATACTAGCTATAGTGTCACCACACAAATGCCTATGAGAATAGACATCCTTCATAAGTTCATATAGAAGCAAGCATAGTATGTACCGATCTTCACGGATTAACTAACTACCAATTAGTTATCCTACGACCAGGAACAATTTAAGTTTAGAGTTATCATCTTTTAGATATCACTATTACAATCTCATCATAATTCTAAAAGCTTTACTCTAAACTATGGAACATCTAATTTAAACGCTTAAATAGATAAAGCCCGTAACAAAAACAAATAAGCCTTTCATTAATATAAATGAAATTAAATAGATTACATAAAAGTTCTTCCTAACTCATCATACATGATTGGTTTAGGACACTTTCACTTTCACTAACAGCGACCTCGTCGACCAACGGGTAATGGAAAAATACTTTCAGGGCGACAAACAAGCAATCACCGACGCGCTAAACATGATTCATTAGCGAAGTCTAAAGAGGAGGAATACAACTGCAGAGACTGAAAAGTTCAAAGGGAAGTGAACGAAAGTCTTTTGTGGATGTGGTGAAAATGGGCAAGGAGGAAACTTTAAATCTCAAAGAAGCAAGTAAGGAAAATGAGTGGACTGTAGTGGAAAGCAAACAGAGTAAAAAGAGCAGGAAAAGAGTAGAAAAGCAGGCAAGTACTATTTTCATATATGACATACCAGAAAAATTTAATGGCTAGGGAAGTCTGGGAGATGTTCAAACCATGTGGTTTAATTAAGGAGATTATACTACCAAAAAAAATAGACAGAAGAAACAAAAGATTCGGCTTCATCAAAACTGATTCAGAGCTAGAGGCGGGGAAAATAATCTGCAATGTGAAAGTAGCAGGCGATTTGGGAGCCAAACTGAAGATGTCCATCAACACCAATAGGAAAGATAACACTCATGTAGTAAAGAACCCTATTTTCTATCAAGAAACTATGACACAAAACAAAAAAGCCATAATGCAAGAATGAGTCTATAACACAAAACAAGAAGACACTTTCACGAAAAAGATGTTTGAAAATATAGAGATTATTGTGGATGAAGGTGTTGAGGAGGGCCTATACCATACAAAAGTAGGTATATCAAGGATTGAGGAATCAGTGAAAAGCTTACAAAATATGATGAATCTCTTAGGTATGGAAAAAATTATAATTGTTGGCTTGACTGGAAGAAAATTCCTTCTACGTTTAGAAGAAGAGGTAGAATGGAGTGATTTTAACCTCGATAAGCTGAGCACTTGGTTCAGTTCTATAAGGGATTTTGTAGAAAAAGATCTTATCCTACCAAGGACAGTATGGGTGGAATGCCAAGGTCTCCCTATGAATGCATGGAAGCAGGAGAATCTCAAGGCTTTCTCGGCTAGCATGGGAGAATGGCTATCATGGTCATATCAAAAGGATGGAAAATAATGAATTTTTCAATCCGATAATTTGCCTCTCTAATACTATCTTTGAAACAATCGAAGAAAAATTTATAGCAAACTACAAAGGTAAGAAAATACAGATATTTTTCAAAAAAGTCGTTAAGGAAAGTTTTCTTCAAGAGAAGATACTCCTCATGGATGACTCAGGCACAATGAGCCCCAGCAAGTTATCATCAGGAGTCATTAAAGAAAACTTGAAACCAACTTCTGAAAATCAAAGTGTAAACACAACTCTGAGCAAGAAGAGTAAAGTTTTTGATAAGGTTACTGAAGATAGGGGAACTGAAGACTCTCAAAAGGATTTTGAAGTTGAAACTACAGAGATAGGGTACTAAGAAAATGTAGACGCATCTTCACCCAACAAGAATGTTGGTGCAAATTCAAACATGGGAGGACCTCTAGAAAATAGAGACAATATACATTCAGAAACAACCAAGGAGGACTCTATAGATTCAAGAACAGAGGAGAGTGATAATGCAACATATGTTTCTGAAACTTCATCGGGGACATATGAAGTTAAGGTTGCAGAAAGCTCTCAATTATCTCTGCGTAACAATTTAGATAATTTACAAATGGGAAGGAAAGTGGGAAGGCCTAGGAAGAGGGTGAGAAAAAGTAGAAATCCTTTTGACTTAGGTCTTCAAAAAAGAAAGAATTTCAAAAATTGATTAAAAAGAATCCAAGTAAAAACCTAGATGGTAGTGTCAAATCGCCAATCTTACACACCACCATTCAAGAGGGGTCTATTAATCCAGAGCTAGAAGCAGAGGAAATCCTTACTTGTGCTCAGCAGCTTGGATTGCAGCTAGCTAGGAGCAAAGAAGAGGCTCTCAAAGCAGTGGCCCATCAGCTTCAACAGGTAATCTCTAAATAGGTTGTTCTCATTAGAAGTGTTGTTTTTACAAAAGTTTTCATGAAGAACATCAAGCTACTTTCATGGAATGTGAGAGGCATTAGTTGGAGTTGTAATAGAAGAAATTTGAAATATTTGATGCTTGAATCAAAAGCAAACATCTTATGTTTGCAAAGAACAAAATGTGTAGGGTTAAGCAACTTCATGAAAGGGTCCATATGGGATGTACAGACACATGGCTGTAGGGGTGAACAAAATTTACCCAACCCGCCCCAACCCGCTCCTTATTTCGCCCGACCAACCCGGACCGTCCAAACCCGTGGGTTGAACGGGTTGATTTTTAAAAAACCCGTACTAATTGGGTTGGGTTATGGTTTAACAAATTTTAACCCTAACCCAGCCCGTTCCAACCCGTTTACATACAATGCTTATTGATTAAATATTTTCTTCAATTTTTTGCATTCATTTTCTGCATTTTTTGCATTTTCTACATTCTGCAACACATTCTGCAACACTTTCTACATTTTGCAACACACTATGCACCATTATGCAACACATTTTCTACATTTTGCAACACTTTCTACATTCTGTAACACATTATGCAACACATTTTCTGCATTCTGCAACATATTTCTACATTTTCTGGGCAGAATTTTTTGCATTTTCCACAAAGTTCTTTCGATTTGTAACTCGACCAAACCGCCCTAACCCAACCCAGACCGGTCAAAACCCGACCAACCCGCCCCGTCCAAAATCGTGGGTTGAACGGGTTAGTTTTTAAAAAACCCGTACTAATTGGGTTGGGTTGTTTTTTCCCTCAACCCGCCCCGTGTTCACCCCTACATGACTGGATTGTTCAGAAAGCTAAAGGATTATCGGGAGGGTTATTGATTTCTTGGGATATTGAGGTTTGTAAATGTTTAGGTTTTGCTCGGTGTAAAAACTGGATTTGGGCTCAGTTCATAAATATAGGAAGTGGTAAAGGTTTTAACTTGATCAATATTTACAGTCCGCAAAAACTCCCGGGTAAAAAGGAATTATGGAATGAAATGTCAGAAATCTACCACATCGTTTTAGGAGAAGCATTTCTGGGAGATTTTAATAGTGTACGAGAGCAAAAAGAAAGAATGAACTGTGAGTATAGGCTGACAGATTCCAGATTACTTAACAACTTCATCAAAGATCATAATCTCCTTGACATGGAGATAGTAAATTCTATATTTACATGGTTTGGGAGTTGGGGGAAAAAAGCAGGTTGGACAGATTTCTGATTAATTCTGAATGGTCTACAAAAGGTCTCTGGATAGCCTCAACACTACCAAGGAAACATTCAGACCATAAGGCTATTACCCTAGGTTTTGATAGCAACAATTGGGGTCCTAAGCCTTTTCGAGTGTTTAATTGGTGGCTCAAGGAAGAAGTGTGCAAGGAAAAAATTAATAACTATTTGGACAGTCCAGAGGTAGTAAACTCTAATAATGTCCAGGCTCTTCTCAAAGGAGTAAAGGAGTCACTGCGTGGATGGGGGCAAATGTAAAAACTGAGCTGGACCTAAGAATTGAAAGTCTGGAAAAGCAACAAGATTTTTTGACCTAAGAAACAATTGGAACAAGAAATCATTAGGCTGTTGAGAAGAGCTTCTGAAATGCTACTTTAAAATGGATTCTATGCTAAGACAAAAGGCAAGGCTTCACTGCCACCTGGAAGGGGATAAAAACACTAAATACTATCATCAAGTTATTCAGTGTAGAAGAAAAAAGAACAGCATCAGTAAGATCATGTGGCAAGGTGGATTGATTTCACAACCAATGGAAGTAAAAAAGATCTTTTACAATCACTTTAAAGACTTCTTTGCATCCAAAGCTAACAATTTGATTTTCAAACTAGGCCATTTGATGCAAGCAAAGTTGAATCTCTTAGACAAGTCTTATCTAGAATCGAAGATTTTTTTGGAAGAATTGGAGCTAGCCCTACATCACTCTGCAAATGACAAGTCTCCAGGCCCCGATGGTATCAACTTCAGATGCTTCAAGCTAATTTGGCCTCGCATAAAATCCAAAGTGCTGGAGAGTCTTATCAGATTTTCAGAAAATTTAGTACTTCCCAAGGGATTTAACTCCTCGTTTATATCTCTAATTCCAAAATCTCTCAACCCCCTTCAAGTGCATGTCTTTAGACCCATCAGCATTATAAATAGTGTCTCCAAACTATTTACTAGGTGCCTCACAAACAGGCTTGGTCCATAAATGGAGCACATAATTAGTGTCTCTCAAACAAGTTTTATGAAAGGCAGACAAGGAAATTAAAGTATAATGATAGTCAAAGAAGTCCAGCATTCCTTGAAGAAGCAGAAAAGTGATGGTTTCATACTTAAGATTGACTTTGAAAAGGCTTTTGATACAATAGAATGGTCTTTTTTGTGGGATCTAATGGAGAAACTGGGATTTGGGAGCACCTGGATCAGTTGACTGTCCACTTTTTTTGACAATATAAGAGTTTTGATGCTCATTAATGGAACTCCCACAAAGGAATTTTCCCCTAAACGAGGCCTCAGGCAAGGGGATCCGCTTTCTCCCCTTCTCTTTAATCTAGCAGCAGATGTTTTAAGTTGTATGCTAACTAAAGCTGCAGCCCAAGGCATCTTCCAAGGTTTTACATTCCCAGGTAGTGTTGAATAGTTAACACATCAACAATTTACGAATGACACTACCATTTTTCTTAAAAATGATATTGAATCGGTAATAGGAATCAAAAGGGTTCTACAATGTTTTCAACTTGTTTTTGGCCTTAAAGTTAACTTCAATAAAAGTAGCTTGTACTCCAGTAAGGGAAATGATTCTGCAGTTCTACAGAGTACAAAGATCTTAGGTTGCAATGTTTGTACATGGCCAATGAAGTATCTAGGCATACCTATTGGAGTATCATGTCGAAAGAAAGTGTATTGGGAACCTCTTTTAAGGAAACTAAGAGGTAAATTCGCAGCCTGGAAAGTGGACTCCCTAAATAAGGCGGGTAGACCTGTCCTAATTAAATCTGTCCAAGATAGCCTTCCGACATATTGGCTTAACTCTTCAGTATTGCCAAAATCGGTATGTAAAGAAATAGAAACAATAAGGCAAAGATTTTTTTGGGGTAGCAAGATGAAAGACTTGCAAGTGGTTAGCAATAAAATGCACTTGATAGCCTGGAATAAAGTGTGCAAGCCAAAGACAGAGGGAGGGCTAGGACTTACACCTATAGCGAGCAGAAACGCAGCACTATTGGGAAAATGGGTTCAGAAATGGTACTCAGAAAGGGATAAAGACTGGCACAAATGGACAAGAATTAAATATTCATGTCAAGGTAGTGAAAGCATAGAGGGTTTGTCGGATAAAGGTAATTTATCAGAACTTTGGACAGGTGTTAAGGAAGTGTGCAACAAGACCCCGCTTGGGTCACATCTGAAAAAGGAAAATTTTAAATGGAAATTAAATGATGGAAAAACTGCTCTCTTCTGGGAAGATCATTGGAGTCAAGGAATGGATTTAAAGGATAAGTATCCAAGACTGTACATCCTATCAATTTATAAGGATGTCAACGTAGAAACTTTTCTAACACTTTGGGATTGCTATGAGCACGTGAGCAATGTATTTTGGAGACGTGTATTGAGAAACTTGGAGCAATCACAGGTAGAGGATTTAGAAAAGAAGATACAACATATCTCTATCAATTCTTCAAAAGATTTAGTATCATGGGTGCAAGGCAATGGTCAGTACACAGTCCAGTTGGGAACCTCCATCCTATCAGCTAATGTTTTAGTGAATAACAAAGAATGTCAGAGCATCTGGAAGCTAAAAGTACCAACTAAGGTACAACTTTTCCCGTGGCATCTTTATCTCAACATTCTTCCAACAAGGTTTTTCTAGCAAAGAGAATCACTAGTATACAAGAAAGAAAATATGTTTTGTTCTCTCTGTAGCACGAAGATTGAAAATTCAGAGCACATATTCTGGAAATGTGATATTGCTATGAGATCTTGGAGGAGAATACTAGATTGGTGGGGTTTTATTTATAAACCAATCCCAGAAAGCATTAATGGTGCGTTATGAATGATCATATGGTTTAAGGAGGAGAGTTTGAAAAGAGTTTGGAAAACGTCAATAGTTGCTGCTATTTTGACTCTATGGCTTTGCAGAAATGAAAGAACTTTTAACAGTGCACTAATGGAAGCTAGCAGTGTTCTTTTTCTGGTCCAGAAAAGAGCCATGGAATGGAATATGGCAAATAATTTTATTTCATAGGAGTTCACAAAATAGTGGGAATCGAACCCAGTAGGAGTGGTCACAAGATCAAGGGATGCACTAGCAGAAAATTTACTATTAGGAGAGATAGAAGTATTCTGTTTCATTGATGGAGCATGGAAAAGAGATTCACAAGGTACAATTGTTGCAGGAGTAGGTGGGATTGCTAAAAATTCGGAGGGGAAAACACTGATGTTCTTTGCAGGTCCACATAAAGCTGATAATGCTTTCGATACAGAGGTAAAAGCATTGGAAACCTTGATTCGGGTAATTTTTAAGTATGGAAAGCAGGAAAAGAGCTATTTGGTCTACATGGATAATGTAGAATTGGCTAATAAATTACTTCAGCTTAAGACCTTAAAACACATGAGCCTTTGTTTGGAAGATGAGTTTAAAGAACTTTTCCTGAAACTCAACATAAGTATTAAAAAGATAGATAGAGAATTTATCCGAGAAGTGGATTTTTGGGCCAAACAAGGAAGTAAAAGAAAGGAGTTGATTATAACATGGTTTTAGAGTTTAGCTTAGTTTTAATCCCATTTAGCATTAACGAGGCCCAAAACAAGGAAATTCGAATCGACTGTTATTACATACAGTCGCGTAGAGGAAGTTATGTTATTGGCTTGGGGTAATGTGCAAACGTTATTGGGAATATATTTTGCTCTTTTTAGCACTCTTTATATATATCCAAAAATCTCTCAAGCAAAGTATGGCTATGGAGAATGTAAATCCGAGTTGGGAAATGCCAGGTAAAGGCGTTGTCAAAGTTAACGTGCATGGGCACTTTGCAGAACAAAGATTGCAGAATGGGGAACATCTCTGGAATTGGAGTGGTCGCTCGTAATAGTAGAGGCAAAATCCTTAGGATGTTTGCTGGTTCTTTGGGCATTGAAAATCAAAGGAGTAACGAGTTGCATGCATTTATGGAAGGGTTGAAGTTGATTTTTGATGATGACTATCCAAAAGTCATTCTCAAAACAGACCACGTTGCTGCTTAATAGGAATGGAAAGATTCTCGGGATGTAGGGACAACTCATGCAAACGCCTTTATCCTCAAACAACTCAATACTAGGAGGGTTGACAGAAATTTCATCCAAGAGGTTCGTCTCACAGATTCTGCAGACAATGCTTTAGCTGTTTACCTTGCTCATCATGGTGCCGCAAACTGGAAGCAAATGGTAGTCATTGAAAAGTCATTTGGTCGCTTATACGAGATATGGAGTCAAGATATGGGATTAGGAAGGGTAATCTGCATTCAGCAAAAGAACTTTACGCATTGGGTTTTTAGTTCCAAAAGTTTTAAAATTATGTCTTATTTTGTCAAACTTTTCTAATTCCCGAGTGTGTTCGGTTTATTTGGTTAGAGGGCTGTTTGTGGGCTCAAATATTTGTGATGTTGGTTTTGTTCCTGTGCTTAGTCCCTTAATATATCCCTTTGCTTTTCAAAAAAAAAAAGCAATCTATTTTAAGTATCTTAATTTTTTTTGCTAAATAAGCATCTTATTATTTAAAACTTCTAACTACGATCCCAACTATTTTAATTAGAACACATATAACTATTTTATTTAAATACATTTATTAACTATTTAATCTAAAACTCATTTTAATGAATTTAATTCATTTAAAATTTATTAAAATAAAAATTTATAACAAAATAAATATAAAATATTAAAAATAACCGTGTTTTGCAAAGTTAGTCATATTTTAAACGTAAGACAATAAATTCTCTTAGTATTTTTTTTATTCCAGTTTGACACACAAATTCAAAAATTAGACCCTTGTTTGAATGATTTTTTTTTAAAGTCAATTTTTTCTCAAAATCTTATATATATATATATGAAACTGGTCACCAGCCACAGTTGGATATTTTTAAATATCCAACCAACCCATCTTATGCCTTTAAAATGTCTAATCAACGGCCAGGGGAAAGGGTCACTTACGCTCTATAATATAGCGTAATACGCTATATAATAAAGCGTAAGCTTAATTTTTCAAAATTCCCATTTTACCCTTAACTGTTCCGCTCTATTATATGTCTTAGCCGAGAACTACCCCAATTTCAGCTCAAACAACCCTTCATATTTTGAAATATCATTTTGTGAGTGTTCTTGAGTTTATACCCAATCTTAAATCATTTGGAGATAATTTTTTTTTCTATAAATCTTTTACCCCATCTAAAATATAATCTATACCTATTTCTAATCTACCAATCTTAATTTATTTACCCATAATTTTTCAAATTTGAAGATTTTGAAGATTGAGCTTGGAGTACCAATCCCAAATTGAGATTTTGAAGATTGAGCTTGGAGTAACAATCCCAAATTTAGATTTTGAAGATTGAGCTTGGAATACCAATCTCAAATTAAGATTTTGAAGATTGAGCTTGGAATTTAAGGTTAGCTCTCTATTTAATCCATGGCTTCTTTCATTTTTTCAAAGTTAAAATCTCCTAATACGACACCTAGTAAGATTGAGATAGAGAATGAAGATGTTAACGAAAATCCACACACACCTAAAATAATAGATCTTAATGATGATGATGATGAAGATGTTAAGAATGATGATGATGTTGATGATGATGGTGATGTTATCTATGATGTTGATGATGGTGATGATGGTGATGATGTTGAAGGCAATGATGATGGTAAAGGTACGTAATGGTGTTTCTTTGGATGATTTGAATGATGTGGTCATAGAAGAGAGGCTCGGGTGGGGATGAAGAAACGAAATTACCGAATTGCCTTACATGTGTTGGTCAATTATTCGATAGTTTAGATGAAGCGGAGAGATTTTATAGAGATTATGGTAGGCGTATTGGTTTTGAAGTAATAATTAGAACTACACATAAACGTTCAAAAAATAAAAGATTTGTTCGCGTTTGTATATATGTCAAAAGGGTGGAAGATTAGCCTCAAAATCTTTGGATGGAGAAGATGAAGTTCCGAAAAAAAAGAAAAATAGAGATTCTCTTGGTAGAACAAAGTGTAAGGCACGAATGTATGTTGTTCATAGAGAGACATCAAAGAAGTGGGAGGTAACATTGGTTAATTTGGTACACAATCATGAGATGGTTTCACCTAGTAAGGTACATTTCATGCAAAGGCCAAGAAACATAACACCCATCATGCGAGATTTGATTATAATTTTAAGTAAGTCGGTTATTGGGCCTCAACAATCTTTGAATGTAATGGGTGAGCTTACGGGAAGCTTAGAGAATATTGGATTTACTAGTCAAGACATTCGGAATGTTTTGTGTGATATTAGACATCATGTATTTGATTCGAGTGATGCCAAAGAAGGTTTGACATTACTCCAAGAATTGAAATGTAATAGTTTTGGGGAATTTTTCTATCTTGTAGATGTTGATGAGGATAATCGGGTGCGTTCCTTGTTGTGGGTTGATCCAAGATCATTAAATACATATAAATTTTTTGGAGACGTGGTAGTATTTGACTCTACATACCGCACAAATAGGTATAGTATGCCATTTATACCTATTACGGGGGTGAACCACCACTACCAATCCATATTGTTTGGTTTTGCACTAATAAGGGATGAGAAAGAAAGTTCTTATATATGGGTTTTGAAGAATTGGTTGGAAGCTATAGGAAACAAGCCTCCAATCTCAATTATCACCGATCAAGACATTGCACTTGGAAATGCAATTGCCGAAGTTTTACAAAACACGAACCATCTTTATCGTACTTGGCATATAAGTACTAAATTCGGGGAGACGTTATCCGGTTTGTACACATATGAACCACATTTCAAAGAAGATTTCAACTTATGTTTGTAAAAGTCAATGACGGTTGAACAATTTGAAAATAGGTAGGATGATTTGGTTGAAAAATATAACTTGGTTGATCATGGTTGGTTGCAGGAAAAGTATTCCGTTCGACCTAAGTGGGTTCGTGTGTAAACTAAACTTCATTTCACTACCGGGATAACAACTACCTCGAGAAGTGAGTCAATGAATGCATTTTTTGACGAGTATGTAAAATCTAACGCCGGTTTGAAAGAGTTTATAGAGAAATCACAAAAAGTATTGGAGAAACAATATCTTCGTGAGAAAGAAGCGGACTATGAAACAAAGTATAATGAAAGGTCAAGAATAACATCATCCTCATTGGAGAATCATGCGGCATCTATTTATACAAAGGAAATGTTTAGACGTTTTCAACACGAACTTAAACAAAGTTGAGCCTATGTTGTGAATGAGAGAGATTCCATGAGTACTATTCTATTTAAGGTGTACGAAGCATATAAGACCACGGTGGCGGAGGAATATAGAAAAGTGTATCAAATAACCGTGGCCAACGATATGATAAATTGTATTTATCGGAAATTTGAAAGTTCGTGAACGAGTTATCGTCATATTATTCGATACTTGAATATGATGTATTGGACAGAGATCCCTTCAAATTTAATTAACTTGAGATGGACAATCGGAGCAAATAAAATTGCCAGGTCTATATCGTATAAACCTCATATCATTGGCAATATTGTAAAATCACAATCCGCCGGATATACAACTTTGTGCAAAGCCTTTCAAGATTTAACGGCTCGTGGAAGTTGTTCGATTCCAAGATTTAAATATATCATGGGATTGATTGAAAAAGAGGCTGAATATGTGGAAAATTTTCCTATAGAGATGCCTTCTACGAAAAAGACACCAACATGTGAGGATGAACGTGAAGGTGAAGATTTTGAAGATTTGGAAGACCCTATAATTTCCACCACTAAAGGTCGCAAGAGGGAAAGAGTGAAAAGTGGCATAGAAATGTCCACCTCAAAAAACCCAAGGAAATGTAATCGTTGTAAAGAACTTGATGCTAAACATGATTCACAAAATTGTCCACAAAAATTTGATGATTCACGAAATTGTCCAAAAAAATCCGAAAAAAAGGCGCAAGAGGTTAGCAATTTGATTTGATTTTGATGGATTTGGTTAGCAATTTTCAATTTGGTTAGTTGATGTTATTTTTGAGTGAATTTGGTATTGATTTTGTTGATTTGGTGCAAATTTCAATTTGGAGGCTTGATGCTTGAAGTTGGTATAGGGAAAAAAAATAGAGCAAAAAAAAAAGTCGGATCTTACGCTCTATAATAGAGCGTATATAATGGGGTCGACAAAACAGGAGAAACTGTGCAAAAAATCTCGGATATTACGCTCTATAATATAGCGTAAGATCCGAGATTTTTTTCCCTGCTTCCCCGGTTTTTTCAACCTTGAACTCAACAAACAACTAAAACAAACTACCAAACTCAAAGTTTAGACCTGTTTCCGTTTTTTTTTTCAAACTACCACTCAAAGGCAAACAAATTAAACAACTAGTTAATCTCTAAAATTCAAACTACTATCAAACTCAAGCAAACAACTAGTAAAAATTCCAAAAAAAACAGACAACTATTAAATTTCCAAACAAACAACTAGTAACAATCTCTAAAATTTCCAAAAATAAACTAGTAACCTACAATCTCTAAAAAATTCAACTATTAACATACAATCTCAAAAAAGTCTAACTATTAAATTACAATCCCGCTAGTCTACAATCGTGTGACGACAAAGTCAAATGCCGAGCTTCGTTTTTATGGAGCTCCCAACCAATACGTCGTCGGAATAGAGTGATCACATCTTCATTCCATTGGACACCACACCAATCTTGGGTATTGCAAGTCAATACACAATCTATATACTTCATAACAAAAACTCCATTGGTTTCCCTAGGTCGTTCAACCACGTTTTCAACATCAGGGAATATGACATGTTCAAATTTTTTAGGATCCAACCGATGCAACATGACAGGGACCAAGTTTTCCTTGCAAACAAACATGAATTGTCTTAGTAATGTATCAAACAATACTAACATAAATATAGACTACTAGAAATTAAAAAAAGGAAGATAAAATATACCACAATGTAGAACTCCGTCTTGTACATCTCTTTTTTAATTTCATGTACGGAGTATCGTCCCTTAGAGGATCAAACAAAGATACTCTAAAATTGTTCATTGACCACAAGAATAGGATCCAATGACCGCCCGTTGCAAGCGGCATGATAATATAGTCGCAGTTGGTCACCATTTTTCGCACCTTCCTTCATGCCATATGCTCTAAAGTCCGCATCAATGGTCGTCCATTCACTAGCTTTCCTTTTTGCGGGATTCTTTTTCATTTGTTTGCAATGATGAGCCCCCATCACTTGGAAGAACCACGGAGACATGAAGTAATATTTGACGGCACCATGTTGATGACCAAAGAGGGTGTTTTCTATTTTTTCAAGGAACACAGTATAACAATCGACTATAGTATCCTCCACTTCCATGCCCGGTTTCAAAGAAACAATCGCTTTTGCACTACAATTAATTGGAAGGTTTTTAGGCTTATCACATTCCCACCAATTTTCATTCATCCAATCCACTTTATTTATCTTAATCAGTTTTATAAGGGTTCCTTTATCAAATTGAGTACGATTAAGAATTGGAGCACTAGGACCAACCATGTCCCTTGGATTTGTTAATAAACCCTAAAATGAACATAGTGAACAAATAAGTTATTAATGACTTACTAATTGACAAAGTGACATTGTGAAATTAGAAATAAGAAATTATACCTAAACCGGAGCCTCTTCCAATTCGAAGTGTACGCTAGGATCATCATCGAATTGAGTAGGATTATGAAGTGGTGGAACACTAGGACCAACCATAAAAGTTTCCTGAGTATCATAAGGATGGTCATATCGTTCATACGCCTCGTAATAATTTTCCTTCTCGGGACTAACTTCTTGGGTCTTTCTTGCCTTTCTTTTAGGCAAACAACTCTTGAAGTCGGGCCATATGTCTCGAGCATTAATTCATCAAATTTATTCACGAAGCTTGGCAATATTTCCTCGTGAAAAATCTCAGGCATATCATAAGAGCAAAGCCTACTTATGTCTCGCGCGGTACATATGATCTACAATATATGAAGCAAGGACAAAGTATAAATATAAATACAAGAATATTCAACGAAAGTATCTCAAATAACATACTCCATATTATTAAAAATACGTACCAAGTCCATTGCCTTGGGATTGTCGAACTTGTCTTTCGGTTGTTGGAATATTTTCGGATCCTTGGTTGGTTTTGAGGACGGCAAAATCTTTAATTTGGTAACATTATAGTACCAATCCATATACTCCTCTAGAGATATAGCATCCAAAGGTGGCCCCAAAATACCAACACTTGCACAAATTCATTCCAAACAACTACATATCGAGCATAATTGAGATAATGTTGATTCACAAAAGAATGTTCAGATCTCACCCTCAACCTTGCCATATCATCCGGCGGCGGTGGCGGAATGTTTAATGGAAAACCAAATTGTCTTCCCGACCACCCTTTCCGAAAGTTGATGTTCAGCATCTTCAAAAAACACAACCGGTACATGAGCTACACCGGCTAAAAAGGCCCTCTGAAATTGGGGATTATAATGCCGATAGAAGCGAATATATGGCCTCTAATTAACCCATTTCGCATCAAAGTTATCAAACATCCCGCGATATGCATCAACATTATGATGGACATTAAAGTACTTAGATTTTCCTGGACCAACGAGATCAATCGCCCAAGCCAAAGCCCTAGGCCATATACACCGGGTTTGAGATGCTAGCATAGGTTGTTCCGGGTGCAACCTCTCACGTGCCCAAAGCATCAATATTGTCAAGCATCCCGAAATGGACTTGCAATCCTTATGACTTGCCTCCCATAAATTCCTATATAGATAAGTAAGTGTTGCTACACCCCAAGCATACCCATAAATTCTAGAAGTATCAATCAACAAAGGAATTAATCTTGGATGAGAAACATTGTTTGATTTTGTGAGGAACAGTATCGCCCCACACAAATAAAACACATAGCCCCGTGTACATATTTCTAGAAGCGCCGGATCCTTCTTGTTCGGGCACCTGCAATATCTTTCCCTCAAAAAATTTAATTTCACGCCACCTCTAACCAAAGCATCATCCCTTTCCTCAAATGAGAGCATCGGATCCGGCCAAGCACGTAACTAAAGATTTTTTACGTTAATTTCTTCACTCAAAGTTACCGCCTCTCCAATAACCGGAAGCCCCGTCAACATGTACACATCTTCAAGTGTCACCGTCATCTCCCCGAAAGTAAAGTGGAATGTTTTGGTTTCTGACCTCCAACGCTCCACTAATGATGTAATTAAACACACATCATTTTGCATAATGGCTCTCGGATTAGCAAACATTCCGAAGCCCCAATGTTCTAAAAGACGAATTTGATATGGCTCTAATTCCCATTGACTAAGCAACGAGGTACTTTGACGGATTGTAAGTTTATCTCGATGATCCTCAACCCATATTCTACTACTAATATGGTTATCTTGGTCGGTAAGGAGAGAACGATCAACCGGACCACAAAAATCTTCCATCTAAAAAATCTAACACATACAAAAAACTTTAATCCAAACAAAAAAAATCCAAACTACACAATACATAAAAAAAATCCAAACTTTATCCACAAATTCAAACTTTAATCCAATAAATTTTAATCCTAATAATTCAAAAATTATCCACAAATTCGAACCCTAATTCAAAAATTATCCACAAATTCGAACCCTAATTCGAAAATTATCCACAAATTCGAACCCTATTTCGAAAATTATCCACAAATTCGAACCCTAATTCGAAATTAATTCATAAATTCGAACCCTATTTCGAAATAATCCAAGAATTTGAAATATACATACATGCATACATGTACACAAATCTACAATTAGATGATGTTGATGATACATACATACATACATGTACACAAATCTACACACATATTAACAATTAGATGACATATAGATACAAGTAATAGACACGAAATTACTCACTTTATATGAAGAAATGATGAAATCGATGATGATTTACTTCCGATTCCGGTGGATTTGCGATTTTCGGTGGTTTGTGGATGATTTACTCACTTAATATTTTGTAAAATGATGTATATACAACCACAATACGCTCTATTATGTTATTTGTAAAATAAACCTGATTTTCGTCAAAAAAACCGTTTACGCTATATAATATAGCGTGGGTAGACCGGCCACGTGTTAGATTTAGGGATAAAATGGGAATAAAGCTTATGCTCTATAATATAGCGGAGTACGCTATATAATATAGCGTAAACTTTTTAATCCCAACTATCCATTTTTTTAGTGGATGGTTATAGATGGGTTGGATCAATATTAAAAAATATCCAACTGTGGCTGTAGAAAGGGTCCTATATATATATATATATATATATATAGGGAGTTGCTCAGGAGAAAATTATTTTTTGGAGAAAACCAAGAAACTTTTCTCATCCATTGATTTTATATCAATCTGACGGCTCATGCTAATTTATCAAATATGCTACAATATAATGAAAAGCATATAAAAGTAAATCAAATCACTCATGAATGCAGATTTGATATATTTCCTAAATTTTACCTGCCAATTTAAACAAGATTGTTCTTATCTATTTTTTTAATAAATGCAAAATCTTTCCATATATAATTGCATGGAATATATAATCTTTTTTTTCAAGGAAATCTAATTTATTTATATTCATGTAATTACTATAAAATATATGTAACTTCACATGAAAACTTCCTTTGTTATCTAATTATAATATATATTTTGATAACTATAATCTTAGTATAAAATTGGATTACTATGAAATTTTAATTTGATTTATAGAACACCTATTAGAACATCTAATAACTTTTTTTTCAAAATAATCTTCGTCAAAATGTATTAATAAGTAGAATATGTAGCAAAATTTAATGTACATAAGAGTTAGTAGCACACGGACTACAATAACTTTGTATATTGAATCTTATTATAGAAGTTATGATATATTTAATATAATTTTAGTTGAATGTATAAAACATCAGCAGAACACTACTAGAAAATAACCTTATTCTAAAAGTATAAAAGTATATTAATAAAATATTTAATACTCGTAGAACACCTAGTACAACACCTAATGACACAGGTTAGAATTGTAAATTTATTATTTATTAAAATTAAACATATTAATTTTATTAAAAAAATTATTTTATTCTAAAAGTATCAGTAAAACCTTTAATATAATTTTAGTTGAATATATGGAACACCTAGTAGACACCTACTACATTTAAGCTAGAGATAGAGAACACCTAGTAGAACACCTAATGTAATTAGTAGAATACTTAATAAAAATATAATTTTATTATTTAATAAAATTAATTATGCTAAATCTTGTTAAAAAATAATTAAAGAATAAATTTTATTATAAAAATAATAGTGACATATTTAAAATTATTCTGATTGGATATATAGAACACCTAGTAGAACACCTACTAGAATATATCTAATTATACATTGAATCCTTTTCTAATCCATGAAATATTTAATGAATTATTTAATTTAATTAAAGATAGAGATAAAGAACACGTAGTAGAACACCTAATGTAATTAATATAACACATGTTAGAATTGTAAATTTATTATTAATTAAAATTAAACATATTGATTTTATTAAAAAATAATTAAAGAAATTAATTTTATTCTAAAAGTATCTGTAAAATTTTTAATATAATTGTAGTTGAATATATAGAACACCTACTAGAACACCTACTATATGTAAGTTACAAATAGAGAACAACTAGTAGAACACATGTAATTGATAGAACACCTAATTAAATTAGTAGATTTATATTAAATTTAAAAATAGAGTACACCTAGTAGAACACATGTAATTAGTAGAACACCCCTAATGTAATTAGTAGAATTAATATAACACAAGTTAGAATTGTAAATTTCTTATTTATTAAAATTAAACATGTTAATTTTATTAAAAAATAGTTAAAAACCTAAATTTATTCTAAACGTATCGATAAAACTTTTAATATAATTGTAGTTGAATATATAGAACACCTAGTAGAACACCTACTAGATTTAAGTTAAAGATAGATAACACCTAGTAGAACATCTAATGTAATTAGTAGAATACTTAATAGAATTGTAATTTTATTATTTAATAAAATTAATTGTATTTAATCTTGTTAAAAATGATTAAAGAATAAATTTTATTCTAAAAGTAATATAAAAAAAATAGTGACATATTTAATATAATCATTGTAAAAACATTTTATAAATTCAAATCACGTTATAAGTATACATAAAATAGTCAACAAAATCTCACTTGAAATTAGAGTATATCATGAATTAAATGCCATTATACAGTTGCTATTATTAAATATTGACTCAAATTAATTACTCCCTCTGTCCCATTAATTTTGTCACTTTGACCAAATTTTGGTCAATTTGACCAATTTTGTAATGAGAATTACTTATATTATATGCCAATTATATTTTTAAAAAAAATTATCATCAAAAAGTACACTTATCATATTACAATATCCCACTTTTAAATTTATGAAAGCATAAATAATTAAATTATTATTTAAGGTCAAAGTTTTATCAATTTCACCAAGAAAGTCAAATGAGGACAAAATAAGTGGGACGGAGGGAGTACATGATTTGAATGAGATAATTACCTTATTTGTATTTGTATTTATCATTATAGTCAAATTTTGTATCATAATAATGAATGGTGTAGATTAAGTTCTCTAAGTTTTCCATCAATTAAGGTTTTCCCTAGAGCCTTACTATATATATATGTGGAGATACTCTAGTGAGAACCTCTTAAAATGAGAACTTAGTCCCTAAAGCAAATAACCAAAATCCAGTAAAATCACCAAATTACAAAAAAATATTATTTTCTAGCGCCACGTCACTGCTAACGTCAGCATGATGACGTGGTAGTGGGGCCCACAATTTTTTTTTTGGTGGGATGGGGAAATATTTGGCGGGAAAATTTTCCAAAGCACCAATTTTTGGCAGGAAAATTTGTCAAATCACCAAATTATTGGCGGGAAATTTTGCCAAATTACCATTTTTTGGTGGGAAAATTTGCCAAATCACCATTTTTTGACGGGAAAATTTGCCAAATCATTCCTCATTCAGAATATTTCTAAAACCCAACATGGAACTGTTGAACCCTAAAGGTTAACTGGTGTGTTTAGGGAAAACGCTCTAAGTGATATGTGGATCACCATTGTTTGATGGGAAAACCTGTCAAATCACCATTTTTTTGGTAGAAAAAAAAGTGTCCTAATTTTATTTTATTTTTTGGCGTGAATTTTTTTGGTGGGAAAAAATTTTGGCAGAAAAATTTCTACCGTGTCATCATGCTGATGTCAGCAGTGATGTCATCATGCTGATGTAAGCACTAACTTGATTTTTTTATTTTTTTATTAATTTTAACGATTTGGTGATTCTATTGGATTTTGGTGATATGTTTTTGGGGACTAAGTTCTCATTTTTAGAGTGTTTCTCATTTGAGCACTTGCATATATATATATATATATATATATATATATATATATATATATATATATATATATATATTATATATATATATATATTAAATATTTAATAATATTAAGTGATTTTTAATCAATGTTCTCAGTAATATTTTTAATCTATTATAAAAAATAGGGCTTTTTTCATAAATATATATAAAAAGTAAATTTTTGCAATTTTACTTTTGTTAAAAAACCTATTTGCAATTTTACTAATCTAAGTTTCAAAATTGCAAAAATACTACCTTTTAGGGCAACCCTGCCCAGCTGCCCAGACTGCCCAACCGTGCAACCAAATACAATCTCATTCAACTCTTTTTTTTTTTTTTTTTTAAGGTGGGGTGAATTTTTGGTTGCAAACACATTTAACCACATTCAACCACATTCATCTCTCTTTTTTCTTTCTTTTTTTTTATTTTATTTTTTAAGGTGGGTGCTATTTGGATTCCATGGCCCCGCAGGGGCATATTCAACTGAATGCAACCACATTCAACTGAATGCAGCCACATGCAACTAAATTTCTGATTTCATGTTCCATTTTTCATTTGTCATTATATTAGAGTTAAAAAATGAGGTCGAAAATGATATATATATTAGAGTTCAAAAATGAGGTCGAAAATGACAAATGAAAAATGGAACATGAAATCAGCAACTTAATGCAACTAGTTGAATGCAACCACATTTTCAACCACATTCAACCGAATGCAACCACATGCAACTTTTTCTTTTTTAAGGTGAGATGCTATTTTGGTGGATTTGGGTTGCATGGCCCCGCAGGGGCAACCACTTTCAACTGAATGCAACCACATTCAACTGAATACAACCACACCTAAATTTCTGATTTCGTGTTCCTTTTTTCATTTGTCATTTTCGACCTCATCGAAAATGACAAATGAAAAATGGAACTTGAAATCAGCAACTGAATGCAACCAGTTGAATGTGGTTGCATTTGGTTGAATATTGCCCCTGGCGGGGCCTTGTAACCCAAATCCACCAAAATCACTCAACCGTTTTTTTTAAAAAAAGTTGAATGTGGTTGCATTTGGTTGAATATTGCCCCTGGCGGGGCCTTGTAACCCAAATCCACCAAAATCACCCACCTTAAAAAAAGTTGAATGTGGTTGCATTTGGTTGAATATTGCCCCTAGCGGGGTCTTGTAACCCAAATCCACCAAAATCACCCACCTTAAAAAAAGTTGAATGTGGTTGAATATTGTTCTTGGCGGGGCCATGCAACCCAAATCCACCAAAATCACCCACCTTAAATAAAAGTTGAATGTGGTTGCATTTGATTGAATGTGGTTGAAAGTGATTGAATGTGGTTGAATGTTGTTACAATCAAAATGTGACCCTGCCTCAAAAAAAGAAAAAAAGAAAAGAAAAAAAAAGAGAGTTGCTTCTGTTACATGCGGGTCAAAAGGGGGAGGGGAGGGGAGGGCTGACCTAGTATTTTTGCAATTTTGAAACTTATGTTAGTAAAATTGCAATTAATTAAAGAAGATAGTATTTTTGCAAATAGAAACTTTAAATCTAGTATTTTTGATAAATTCCCTAAAAAAATATAAAACTTTTACATCGGTCTTGGTGAGGGGCAAGGGGGTTCAAACCCATATTTTTAGTTAGCCATTGGTTTTGAACGAAGAAAATGTAATATAAATGGAAAATATGTAAATAATTTATGGGCTTTTTTCATAAATAAATAGGAAAAAGTAAATTTTTGCAAATTTACTATCTTTAAGAATAGCTATTTGCAATATTACCAACCTAAGTTTCAAAATTGCAAAAATACTAGGTCCCCCCTCCTCCCTCACTTTCTCTCTCCTCCTGTCCAGGAAATCAGCCGACTTGTGTCCTTTTTTTTTTTTTTTTTTTTTTTTTTTTTTTTTTTTTAAGATGGGTGCTATTTTGGGTTGGATGGCCCCGCCAGGGGCAATATGCAACTACATTCAACCACATTCAACTAAATGCAACTAAATTTCTGATTTCAAGTTCCATTGTTCAATTGTCATTTTCGACCTCTTTTTTGAACTCTAATATATATATATATATAGATATATATATATATATTAGAGTTCAAAAAAGAGGTCGAAAATGATAACTGAAAAATGGAACTTGAAATCAGCAACTGAATGCAACCACATTCAACCACATTCAACCACATCAACTGCAACAGACTTCAAACCCATTTTTTTTTAATGTGGGATGATTTTGGGTTGCGTGGCCCCGCAGGGGCATATTCAACTTAATGCAACCACATTCAACTAAATGCAACTAAATTTCTGATTTCCAGTTCCATTGTTCAATTGTCATTTTCGACCTATTTTTTGAACTCTAATATATATATATATATATATATATATATATATATTAGAGTCCAAAAAAAAGGTCGAAAATGACAACTGACAAATGAAACTTGAAATCAGTAACTGAATTCAGTTGAATATGCTCCTGCTGGGCCTTGCAACCCAAAACCACCAAAATTAAGGTGGTCTGCTTTTGGCTTCCAAGGCCCCGCAGGGGCATATTCAAATAAATTTTAATGTGGTTGCATTTGGTTGAATATTGCCCCTGGCGGGGCCTTGCAACCCAAATCCACCAAAATCACCCACCTTTAAAAAGTTGAATGTGGTTGCATTTGGTTGAATATTGCCCCTGGCGGGGCCTTGCAACCCAAATCCACCAAAATCACCCACCTTTAAAAAGTTGAATGTGGTTGCATTTGGTTGAATATTGCCCCTGGCGGGGCCTTGCAACCCAAATCCACCAAAATCACCCACCTTTAAAAAAGTTGAATGTGGTTGCATTTGGTTGAATATTGCCCCTGGCGGGGCCTTGCAACCCAAATCCACCAAAATCTTAAAAAGTTGAATGTGGTTGCATTTAGTTGAATGTGGTTAATGTGGTTGCATTAAGTTGAATATGCCCCTGCGGGGCCATGCAACCCAAAATCATCCCACATTAAAAAAAAAAATGGTTTTGAAGTCTGTTGCAGTTGATGTGGTTGAATGTGGTTGAATGTGGTTGCATTCAGTTGCTGATTTCAAGTTCCATTTTTCAGTTGTCATTTTCGACCTCTTTTTTGAACTCTAATATATATATATATATATATATATATATATATATATATATATATTAGAGTTCAAAAAAGAGGTCGAAAATGACAACTGAAAAATGGAACTTGAAATCAGCAACTGAATGCAACCACATTCAACTAAATGCAACTAAATTTCTGATTTCAAGTTCCATTGTTCAATTGTCATTTTCGACCTCTTTTTTGAACTCTAATATATATATATATATAGATATATATATATATATTAGAGTTCAAAAAAGAGGTCGAAAATGATAACTGAAAAATGGAACTTGAAATCAGCAACTGAATGCAACCACATTCAACCACATTCAACCACATCAACTGCAACAGACTTCAAAACCATTTTTTTTTAATGTGGGATGATTTTGGGTTGCATGGCCCCGCAGGGGCATATTCAACTTAATGCAACCACATTCAACTAAATGCAACTAAATTTCTGATTTCCAGTTCCATTGTTCAATTGTCATTTTCGACCTATTTTTTGAACTCTAATATATATATATATATATATATATATATATATATTAGAGTCCAAAAAAAAGGTCGAAAATGACAACTGACAAATGAAACTTGAAATCAGTAACTGAATTCAGTTGAATATGCTCCTGCTGGGCCTTGCAACCCAAAACCACCAAAATTAAGGTGGTCTGCTTTTGGCTTCCAAGGCCCCGCAGGGGCATATTCAAATAAATTTTAATGTGGTTGCATTTGGTTGAATATTGCCCCTGGCGGGGCCTTGCAACCCAAATCCACCAAAATCACCCACCTTTAAAAAGTTGAATGTGGTTGCATTTGGTTGAATATTGCCCCTGGCGGGGCCTTGCAACCCAAATCCACCAAAATCACCCACCTTTAAAAAGTTGAATGTGGTTGCATTTGGTTGAATATTGCCCCTGGCGGGGCCTTGCAACCCAAATCCACCAAAATCACCCACCTTTAAAAAAGTTGAATGTGGTTGCATTTGGTTGAATATTGCCCCTGGCGGGGCCTTGCAACCCAAATCCACCAAAATCTTAAAAAGTTGAATGTGGTTGCATTTAGTTGAATGTGGTTAATGTGGTTGCATTAAGTTGAATATGCCCCTGCGGGGCCATGCAACCCAAAATCATCCCACATTAAAAAAAAAATGGTTTTGAAGTCTGTTGCAGTTGATGTGGTTGAATGTGGTTGAATGTGGTTGCATTCAGTTGCTGATTTCAAGTTCCATTTTTCAGTTGTCATTTTCGACCTCTTTTTTGAACTCTAATATATATATATATATATATATATATATATATATATATATTAGAGTTCAAAAAAGAGGTCGAAAATGACAATTGAACAATGGAACTTGAAATCAGAAATTTAGTTGCATTTAGTTGAATGTGGTTGAATGTAGTTGCATATTGCCCCTGGCGGGGCCATGAAACCTAAATAGCATCCCGTCTTAAAAAAAAAAAAAAAAAAAAAAAGGACACAGCCCTGGAGATGAGTGACGTGGAATGAGAGGGAAAGGGGGGAGGGAGGGAGGGAGGGAGGGAGGGAGGGAGGGAGGGACCTAGTATTTTTGCAATTTTGAAACTTAGTTTGGTAAAATTGCAATGAATTGAAGAATATGGTATTTTTGCAAATATGAATTTTAAATCTAGTATTTTTGGTGAATTCCCATAATTTATTGCTATATATCTAATTTGTGTTCATATTATGTTCACTTATTATTGATATTTATTTGTATAAATTATTTCTTCAAATAATCTAAATTATAATATTTAAGAAAATGTATTACACCATATCAGAATCTGGGAACTACACTGCCATACCGACAAGTCCTTCAAAAATCTAAATTTTTTGCTTGCAAAAATTTTCTTAAATTTCCATTTCTGCAATACCTGTATTCTACTGTACTAATAAAGTAAAGGAGCCAAAAAATTTGATACAAATTTGTATAAATTAAAAATATGTAAATAATTTAATTTATCAATTATGTAAGTTTAGATTTTTAATAAATATAGTGATTAATTTCTTAAAAAAAAAACATAGTGATTAATAATATATATAATATTATTATCTCAAATTATCTAAATTTTATCATTTAAGAAAATATGCCACCGCATAGCCGCTCATGAAATAAAATCGGGATTCAGCTGTACACAATATCTGAATCTGACTAGGGAGGGAATTAAACTGCCACACAGTCCTCCGAGTCCTATACTTACTCGAATTATAGCAAAGGATGATCAATAAAAAGGGTCTCACGGCAAAATTTACAAACACAAAAATTTCAAATAATTCTTCTGCTGACACTTTTATCATGGCATGTTCATGTAATAATCTATCATCTGTTTTATATGGTATAAAGATGGCTGGTTCCTATGAGATGACATCATGGGATGGTAAGGGGAGGGCAGGCGTAACATGTGACGTGTCTTCTGTAGTCTGTCCTTGTTTAAATGAGAGACTCATTGAGTGGCGCGTTATTTATATAAAAGTAATGCAGATCGATGGTTCCAGTCAGATACTAAAGATAGAGAGAAACGATGATAATCAGTGCTGTTGGACATTAATGCCTAACGATGGTTCGGATCGAATATTCCTGTTAGAGAGAGACGATGAAAAGCAGACTTATTACGACAGCTCCAACGAAAGAGAGTGTCACGCTGTTGGCCATTTTACGTTAACGCCTAGTGATGATTCAATTGGTGATTTTCGTGTTATTGTGTTGCCGATTGAAGCTAAGTTTTATCTCCGTATTAAGCATCCAAGCCCTCAACAGCGTCCCGGGTGTTTTAAACGTGTCCTTGGCTTTTTATTTTCTCAAGATTAAACTTAGATTTCTTAAGTTCTTGCTTAAGTTCCAATCAAGATTGTATTTAGAGAAATATTTAATATGTACCTTTTTTGTCTTTTCTCATTGTGATTTGTTGATGCTTTATTATTCAATGAAATTGTTAGTGTTATTGCCAAATGTACCATTTTCTTCGTATCAAAATCATTCCTTCTTCCATCTCTAGCGGTTTACAAGATGTTACTGTGTGCACTTTTGGTATCAGAATCGTTGTTATTTTAGATTGCTACTCCTAGAGACTTACTCTGGATATCGGAGTTAGCCTAGGTTTAATTTATCAATTGCTAGAGACTTACTGTCTCAGATTACTTAGCAGTCATATATAAAAAGGCTACGTACTTGCTTGTGGAGCCATTGTCACTAGCCTGGAGAAGTCCAAGTATCTGGAGCAATAACCAATAAAAAAAAAAGGCATAGAGCATTTTGAGATTTTTTAGTTAGTGAAAACAGAAACATATCTACAATATAGCCATTGTTTAAAAAAAAGTTGAGAGTTACCTGCATTGCATGTCTATGTAGCTGAATATTGTGCAGGGGAACTCGACCTTCCTTATATTGAGGAAAAACAAAGACATTGGCGACCATCTGAAAAAGCAACTGAAGTGAATCGTCTTCTATCAAACTCTGAGCTGCTAAAGGATGGCTTGCTAATTAGACCTGGCAAAACCGGTGGGGGCATATCGTTTCGTATCGTATACTTTTGTGTTTCGTGTATTTTGGATGTTAACACGAACACGAAACGAAATCACTTTTGTGTTTCATGTATTTTGGATGTTAACACGAACACGAAACGAAATCAATTCGTGTACCCAAATTTGGACACGAACACGATATGTTAAAAAAACGAAATGACATGACACGAGATGAAGTCATGTACTAGTCGTGTTAACAAAACGAATTACACGAATTGTACACGAATTACACGAATTTTGTATATTGTGTATAATTTTAAAACACCTCACTAATTTGTTGAGAGTTCTTTCTTTATGAATGCTTTCTTTATGAATGCTGCTCAATGTACATCTCACCTTTCTTTTTTGTTATTACTTTTAATATAAACATCTAAAATATCATATTTTCTAATAATAATATTCCTTTTCTATTTAAAACATGTTAAAACTTTTAATTTAAAACATAATCTTGCAATAATACAAGTTTTAAACCATGCACATCATTAATTAAATTTATATTAAATTATTTAAATTAAAATTAAAAATAAAAATATTATAAATAATGATTATATAAAAATATAATTATAACATAAAATAAAAATTATTATATATCAAAAAACAATCCGTGCATCGTATCTAATTTGTGCAATTCATATTATGTCCACTAATTTTAATAAAGTTATTAATATTCATTCGTTAAATTATTTTCTCAAATAATCTATATTGTAATATTTAATAAAATATATTACACCTTATCAGAATCTGACCAGGGTACTACACTGCCAAGTGCCAACCGACGAGTCCTCTGAGTCCTATATTGATTCTAATTCTAATTATAGCAAAGGACGATCAATAAAAAGGGTCCAAGGCAAAATTTACGAACACAAAAATTTTAAAATCATCCTTCTGTTAACAAGTTATCATGGCATGTTCGTATGATATTCGATCATCCGTTTTACACAATATAAAGATGGATGGTACCTATAAGGTGACTACTGAGTGTAAGGGGATGATAAGCCCAACATTGGACTTATCTGATTTATTGGTAACTTTGCATCTTGACAGCAACTTTGGCTGTAACTAGTTGCTGTTGTAGTTTGCTGAGATAAACCAATACTAACCTGGAGAAGTCCAAGTATCTGGAGCAATAACCAATAAAAAAAAAGGCATAGATCATTTTGAGATTTTTTAGTTAGTGAAAACAGAAACATATCTACAATATAGCCATTGTTTAAAAAAAAGTTGAGAGTTACCTGCATTGCATGTCTATGTAGCTGAATATTGTGCGGGGGAACTCGACCTTCCTTATATTGAGGAAAAACAAAGACATTGGCGACCATCTGAAAAAGCAACTGAAGTGAATCGTCTTCTATCAAACTCTGAGCTGCTAAAGGATGGCTTGCTAATTAGACCTGGCAAAACCGGTGGGGCATATCGTTTCGTATCGTATACTTTTGTGTTTCGTGTATTTTGGATGTTAACACGAACGTGAAACGAAATCACTTTTGTGTTTCATGTATTTTGGATGTTAACACGAACACGAAACGAAATCAATTCGTGTACCCAAATTTGGACACGGAACACGATATGTTAAAAAAACGAAATGACATGACACGAGATGAAGTCATGTACTAGTCGTGTTAACAAAACGAATTACACGAATTGTACACGAATTTTGTATATTGTGTATAATTTTAAAACACCTCACTAATTTGTTGAGAGTTCTTTCTTTATGAATGCTCAATGTACATCTCACCCTTCTTTTTTGTTATTACTTTTAATATAAACATCTAAAACATCATATTTTCTAATAATAATATTCCTTTTCTATTTAAAACATGTTAAAACTTTTAATTTAAAACATAATCTTGCAATAATACAAGTTTTAAACCATGCACATCATTAATTAAATTTATATTAAATTATTTAAATTAAAAATTAAAAATAAAAATATTATAAATAATGATTGTATAAAAATATAATTATAACATAAAATAAAAATTATTATATATCAAAAAACAATCCGTGCATCGTATCTAATTTGTGCAATTCATATTATGTCCACTTATTTTAATAAAGTTATTGATATTAATTCGTTAAATTATTTTCTCAAATAATCTATATATATTATAATATTTAATAAAATATATTACACCATATCAGAATCTGACCAGGGTACTACACTGCCAAGTGCCAACCGACGAGTCCTCTGAGTCCTATATTTATTCTAATTCTAATTATAGCAAAGGACGATCAATAAAAAGGGTCCAAGGCAAAATTTACGAACACAAAAATTTTAAAATCATCCTTCTGTTAACAAGTTATCATGGCATGTTCGTATGATATTCGATCATCCGTTTTACACAATATAAAGATGGATGGTACCTATAAGGTGACTACTGAGTGTAAGGGGATGATAAGCCCAACATTGGACTTATCTGATTTATTGGTAACGTTGCCAAGAATTTGTTCCAATCAGTGGCGTCACTGGCGCGTTGTTTATATAAAAACAATGCAGAATGATGGTTCGAGTGCGATACTAAAGATAGAGAGAACCGGTGATCATCAGGGCTGGATAACCGCAATGCCTAACGATGGTTTGGGTCAAATATTCCAGTCAGAAAGAGGCGATGAAAAGCAGACTTATTTCGATGGCTCCATCCAGAAAGAGTGTTATGCTGTTGGCCTTATGACATTAACGCCTGCTGCTGGTTCTAGTGGTGTGATTTTGGTGTCATTGTGTTGCCGATTGAAGCTAAGGTTTATACTCCTATCTTTTATCCAAGTCCACTGCGACGTGTCTTTGACTTTCTCCTGTCCTCCTTCAACTGCGCCTAGGAGAGATTGGAATTAGATTAGAAAACAGTTCCAGTGAAGATTATGTTTAGAAAAATATTTAATATGTACGTTTCTTGTTTGCTCTAATTGTAATTTCTCGATGCTTTCTATTCAATGAAATTGTTAGTGTGTAACAGTCCCACTTTTCGGATCACTAACTAATACAAGATATTGAAATAATGTTTAAACTATATGAAAAAAAGAATCAATAATGATAATGAATAAAGAAGGTTTAAAAACACCAAGCAATAAAACTAACATGTTTCAAGTGAACTAGAACAGGTTCTCGAATTATTTAAATCCAGAATATAAATCAAAGCTAAAGTCTGGGCATCACTCATCACAATCTCATTTATCCCTATCTGTGCAATATACATTACGAGTGACTGAGTGAGCCAAATGCTCAATACGAATATAATATAACAGAATATGAAATCAGAAGTAGGAACAAGTGAATGTTTTTAGACAAAAATTGGAATAAAAGAACAAATCAGAAGTAGGAACGAAAAATAGAGATTAAACGGGTTTAGGTGAAAATTGATTTTTGTTATGTCAAGTGAGCCACGTTTTCCATGAATCGACATGTTAAAAGAAACAATCTGAGAAGAAGCTTAAAAATTACCTAGGATTGGTGATACTCTGGGTTTTCAAGTTGGCTTACAGCCTGTTTGGGAACCCCTGCTTAAAGTAAAATGGAGCTTTAAGTTGTTTCGGGTGTGTTTGGCAATAGGAGCTTTAAGCTCGTTTTAAGTTAAAAAAACTGCTTTAAGTCATAAGTTCCATTTAGGTACTTATGACTTATGACTTATCAAGTTTTTTTTTTTTTCACGATTCTTGATTCTTGTAAAGTTTAAATATTAAGAATTTAAAATTTTTTTAAGTCAAATTTCATTTTAAGTCAAAATTATTAAATCCCCATTTAACTTTATGGCTTGTTTGGTAACTTGGAATTCATTTGAATTCCTGGAATTGACCAAATTTAGTGTTTGGTAAGATTAAAAAAATTTGGAATTGGAATTGATGAATTCCATACCAATTCAATATTAACTATTTTTTTGTAATTTGAAATTATAAGTGAAAGATAGTCATTTGAATTTCTTCTCCACCAAAATACATGAGCATCACATTTTTTTTTGGAATTTTTTTAGAGAAATAGTTTTTCTCGGGAAATTTTTTCTTTGAAAAATTATTTTCGAGGAAAATTTTCTCGTGAAATTTTTAGAAATTATTTTCCGGGAAATATTTTTAGAGAATTTTTTCTTTTCCCGGGAAAATGTTCTCGAGGAATTTTTCTCGAGAAATTTTTTTTCGGAAAAATTTTCTCGAGAAATTTTTTCTGGTAAATTTTTTTTCGGGAAAATTTTCTCGAGAATTTTTTTCCCGGGAAATTTTTCTCGAGAATTTTTTTTTCGGGAAAATTTTCTCGAGAAATTTTTTTCCGGAAAAATTTTCTCGAGAATATTTTTTCCGGGAAAATTTTCTCGAGAAATTTTTTTCTGGTAAATTTTTTTTCGTGAAAATTTTCTCGAGAAATTTTTTTTCCGGGAAATTTTTCTCGAGAATTTTTTTTTCGGGAAAATTTTCTCGAGAAATTTTTTTCCGGAAAAATTTTCTCGAGAATATTTTTTCGTGAAAATTTTCTCGAGAAATTTTTTTCTGGTAAATTTTTTTCCGTGAAAATTTTCTCGAGAATTTTTTTCCAGAAAAATTTTCTCGAGAAATTTTTTTCCGAGAAAATTTTCTCGAGGAATTTTTTTTCGGGAAAATTTTTCTCAAAATTTTTTTTCCGGAAAATTTTCTCGAGAATTTTTTTTCCGGAAAAATTTTCTCGAGAAATTTTTTTTGGGAAAATTTTCTCGAGAATTTTTTTTCCGGGAAATTTTTTTCGAGAAAATTTTCTCGAGAAATTTTTCTAGGAAAAATTTTCTCGAGAAATTTTTTTTCGGGGAAATTTTCTCGAGAAATTTTTCTAGGGAAAATTTTTTCGAGAAATTTTTTTCCCGGAAAATTTTCTCGAAAATTTTTTTTTCGGGAAAATTTTCTCGAGAAATTTTTTTTCTCGGGAACAGAAATTTTTAAGCAAAAAATTTTCAAATTTTAAAATTTCTGAATTTGAAATTCTCATACTTACCAAACAAAGAATTTGGAATTGAAATCATGGATTTCAAATTTTGGAATTGAAATCTTGGATTTCAAATGAAATTGTAGTTCCCAAACGACACCTTAAGTAAAATTACCCAAACACTTTCATTCAACTTAAAGTAAACAACATCACTTTCTCCTTTAAGTTTAAAACACCTCCATTAAGTCAAAAGTAACTTATTTTAAGCAATCCCAAACACCCTCTTAGTCTGGGAGTTGGCTTTGGTCTGACAGCAAAAGGTTTAAGAGATATAAGATTCACTGCAAAATATTTTTTTACTAAATTAATTGTTAATGCCAAAGAAAGAATTTTAATGATGTAACAAGAAATTTATACCTGGAAGAAATGGTTATATCCAGTAAAGAGTAAAGAGTCTAAAGACTAAATAATAAAGTACTCCATCCGTCCCTAAATATCATTCCTGTTTTGACTGGACACGTTTGCCAACACGTACTTTTGATCGTTAATATCTTTAATTTTGTATTAGTTTTAAATATAAAAACTTCACTGTATTAAAGTACTCATAAATACGAATCCAACAAGATCACTCATGACTATATTTCGTCTTATAGATTAAACGTAAATTAGTAATTTGTCTCATAACAATGTTATGAACAAGATCGACATTTCAAATAAGAAAAACAATGTGAGACAGAGGGAGTAGTAAACTAGTAAAGTACTAACTAAAGTCTATCTATCTAATTCATTATTTGTCTAACCCAGCCCCATGAAACCTAAAAAGTAAACACTGATACATACTCTTTTTCGGTCTTCATCGCCGGGATCCGTACTCTTCTTCGATCTTCATCGCCCGGATACATACACTGATACATCTAAATCCATCGCCGCTCTCTTCTAGTCTTCTTCACGAGTATATATACATTGATGCACTGATTCGATTATTTGAAGTTTCTTGATTTGTATGGGTTTTGATTATTATTTGCAGATTTTTAATTCATTAAGGTCTCTATCAATGGAATAAGGTAGACTTATGTAGCTTGTGTTTATACATCTCCAACTGATTTGAACAACCTTTGATTCATATAGCTTTTGATTATTATTTTTTTGGGAAACGAATTCGGATCCGGATATTTTTCATATCCGGATAATATTTGCCGGATTCGGATACGGATAAGATTTTTTCGGATATTCCCGGATTCGAATACGGATACGGATATGGTTTTAAAAAACGGATCCGGATTCGGATATAGCAGTATCCGTATCCCTATTATCCGTTTTCCACCCCTAGTCCTGCATGCATCCTAGCCAATAGTACAAGAAGAGGAGCATTTGTTGTATGCAGCTGCCTCAGTTTGTTCATAGTTGTCTCTTTCATCAGACACATCATTATAATAACAACCACAGTTCTACGAAACAGAGTGGCGTGCTATTTTTATAACAATAATGCACCCGGATGGTTCCCGTCAGTTACTACGGATATTGAACATCGGATATAGAAGATTATACTCTTTATTAAAAGCACAAACCCTCCCTTTAAATTCATGTATACCGCGATATGCACGGTATGCCAATTAATTAATTAATTAATTAATAACTTATTTTACTATTGATCATAATATTAAATATTAATTTAATTTAATAGTGAAGTTATATAGTAGGGGTCTATATTAACTAGCAATCGAAATAAAAGTCGAGAATATAGTATTCTATACTACTTGGTGCTTCAAGATTTTATTTATTTAAAAATTTTAAAAATTAAACTCTTTATTAAAAGCAGAAACCCACTTTAAATGGTATGCCATGTCTACCGCGGTATGCACGGTGTGCCAATTAATTAATTAATTAATTAATTAATTAATAACTTATTTTACTATTTGATCATAATATTGAATATTAATTTAATTTAATAGTGAAGTTATATATTAGGGGTCTATATTAACTAGCAATCGAAATAAAAGTCGAGAATATAGTATTATATACTACTTGGTGCTTCAAGATTTTATATATTTAAAATTTTTTAAAAATTAAACTCTTTATTAAAAGCAGAAACTCCTTTTAAATGATATGCCATGTATACCGCGGTATGCACGGTATGCCAATTAATTAGTTAATTAATAACTTATTTTACTATTTGATCATAATATTAAATATTAATTTAATTTAATAGTGAAGTTATATACTAGGGGTATATATTAACTAGCAATCGATATAAAAGTCGAGAATATAGTATTATATACTACTTGGTGCTTCAAGATTTTATTTATTTAAAAAATTCAAAAATTAAAAATTTAAGATAATTTATCACAATCCGTGCTTCGCACGGGTTATCGGCTAGTATATTAGTAAAGAGAGAGTTGAAAATTAAATTCTCTTTTGCTTTTAAATTATGCGTATAGAAACACTGAAAACATGCAAGATGTGACGAATTAACAGAGTGACTTAGGGCAATTGATATGGGACTGTTGGGCCACAGGCCCACTAAGTTAGTCTAGCCCAAATAGAGGCCCAAAAAGAGCACTATAAATATATTTGTAGCCCCAATATTGTAAAGGATTGGTTCATTTTATATTACTCTTTAACAATGGTGCTAGAAGGAGGTTTAACCTCCTCCTAACAAACTTTTTCAAAAAACAGCAACAAACACGAACGGATCGAACTTTAAAGCTTTAGAATCGACCTTGATCCTTCATTAAGAACGTGAAGGATGGCCGACGAAGCTCCAAAAACTCACGATGTCGCAAGTATTAAACGAGCTGATAAATCTAAGAATTTAATGGCTCCTCAAGCTTTATTCTCTTCGCCTTCGGGGCCTAGCTTGTCGTATCCGGTGAACGGATCTCGTAAGGCAAAAAAGGACAATCGGCAGCTAGTTCTAACACCTCAAGGCAAGCACGTATTAACAAGTGATGCTCGTTTGCACCTATTAAAGCTCAAACGACAGAGGGAACAGCAGTCCGTGGCTTCAGGTGATGTTGTTATCGACGATGAACTTTGCCGATTGGATCTAGAAAGGCAAATATTGGCTGAGAAGGTAAAAAGGAAGAAGGAGATAGTTAGATTGCAGAAAGAGCTCCAGGAGGTCTCCGAGGGTCATATTTCGTTAGATTATCAAACGGAGGATTATGAGTCCTCATGGAGGACCTCTATGGGAAGCAAGTATTCTAAGACAAATGTGTCTTCTAGCTCGCTCTCATCGAGGAAACGTAAAATAAGAAATGAGGAAAAGGAATATTCAGAAAATGAAGATGAAGATTACGAAAAAGAGGAATCAAGTACAGCTGGTTTGTCGACTAACGACATATTGAAGTTCAAAGAATTCATTAGGACGCAATCAGGGGAGATTGAGGTCTCTTCGGAGAGTCCGTTAGCAAAAAACATCGAAAGAGCTAAAATAAACAGGGATCTTAAGGTACCACCAATTGATCAGTTTGATGGATCCACAGACCCTTTCGACTTCGTCAACCTCTTCGACGGACGGATGTTCTTTTTTGGACATAGTGAAGTGGCGAAGTGCCAGTTCTTCCCGACGTGCTTGAAGGGTACAGCACTCATGTGGTTCAACAATTTGCCAGCTAGGTCGATCAAGTCGTGGACTGGTTTGAAGGAAAAATTTAAGTCAAGATTTTCTACTAACAAAAAAGGAAAAAAGTTGACGGCCTCTCTGGTGAACATTCGCCAAAGGCCAAATGAAAATTTACGGGAATATCTGAACCGTTTTAGAGCGAAGATGATTCAAATCCCAGATTTGGTAGAAAACTTGGCAATGACATACTTAGCGGCAGGAATTGATAGAACCAGACACAATGCAGTTCTCGAGGAATATTTTGAGAAGGAGCCTCAATCACTTCAAGCAGCTATTCAGCTATTCGAACGAAGACTAACTCTCCAGAAAGCTGTTGGTAGCATCCAGTCTTCCAGATCTCCAAGGTCAAGGATGAACAGGTTTGTTGAACAAACCTCCCAATGGGAATATCGCCGAGGTGACCGAGGTGTTCGAGCAACGCGAAGGTCACAGGCAAGATCACCAGTCCAGACAAGAAAAGAGAATGTTGCTTCACGCACATCACATAAATCACCCACATCACAGGCGTCTCCAATAAGTCAACGTCCGTGGCTTCAAAGACCACGAAGTGATCGAGACTTCACAAAACTTAATGCTGATAGAATTGCAATACTGGGAATCCTTAAAGCTGATCCATCATATGTACCTCCAAGACCGATGAATCCGAACAGACCTCCGAGCAATAAATTCTGTCACTATCATGAAGATACAGGCCATGATACGGAGAGGTGCTACCAATTGAAAAATCTGATTGAGGATAAAATCCAGAAATGATAGCTTTCCCATTTTATAGATAAGGGTAATGAAATACAGCAAAGAGATGAACAGGAAAGGATCATAGACACCATCTCCGGTGGGCGCACCTCGGGAGGTTCATCCAATAGAGCTAAAAAGGCCTACGCAAGAGAGGTATTCCGAGTGGATAATAAGAAGCCAAGGAAAAATCCATCTTTGGTAATATCATTTTCAGATGAGGATTTTGGAGACAGGATAATGGAAGATCATCATGATGCATTAGTAATTACTACAAGGATTGGATCGAACATGGTCAAGAAAATCATGATTGATGATGGCAGTTCGGTCGATATATTATACCAAGGTGCCTTTTCGAGAATGAATTTAGGCGACAGAAAAATCAACAGTGCTAAGGATGTGCCATTATATGGATTCACTGGCAATGAAGTCAAAACGGTGGGAGTTATTGATATGCCGGTGTTGTTCGGATCGCCACCTTGCCAAAAATGGCTCATTGTTAAATTTCATATAGTAAATGCCATTTCAAGCTATAACGCCATTCTAGGAAGGTCGACTATTGCAGCCTTGAAAGGTATAGTTTCTATACCTCACCTGAAAATGAAATTTCCCATAGATTTTAGTGTTGGTGAGGTGTGTGGAGACCAGAAATTAGCCCGATAATGCTATGTTAGTTCAGCTCTCCCAAAGAGTTCTAACACTTCAACAACCTCAGTAAATCAGGTGGTTGAAATGGATCCAAGAGATATCATTGAACTCCCCAAACCACCCAGTCACGAGCCGGTTGAGCCGGTTGAAGAAATTTCATTGTACCCCAATGACCCTGAAACGGTCGTGAAGATAGGAACAAAATTATCAACCGAGCTCCGTGAAGATCTCATCTAAACATTAAGAATGTACGCAGACATCTTTGCCTGGACTCCCAAAGATATGTCGGGAATTCCAGCTGAGCTAGCTCTACATCATCTCAACATAAGTCCAGGGGCTCAAGAGGTAAAACCGAAGAGGCGTATCTTTTCAAAAGAGAAACAAGACGCCATTGAAAAAGAGATCGACAGATTGTTGGAAGCAGACTTCATCAAGCCCGTACAGTTCCCAAAGTGGATTGCAAATCCAGTATTAGTCTAGAAAAGAAATGGTAAATGGCGGATGTGCATAGATTATTCGGATCTTAACAAAGCATGCCCAAAACATTTTTACCCATTGCCCAACATCGACCAACTCATTGACTCCACAGCAGGAAATGAATTATTATCCTTTATGGATGCATTTTCGGGATATAATCAGATAAAGCTGGCCGAACAAGACCAAGATGACACAGCGTTCATAACTCATAAAGGGGTATTTGGGTTCAAAGTTACTCCCTTTGGTCTTTTGAACGCAGGAGCAACATTTCAACACACAATGGACAGAATATTCGCTTCTCAAATTGGAAGGAATATCCAGGTGTATGTTGATGACATTATAGCAATGTCGCAGACAGCCTCGGAGCACGTCAAGGACCTCAAGGAGACCTTTACAAGGATAAGGGCCAGCTCCATGAGGTTAAACCCAGCAAAATGTTGTTTCAGCCTAAGTGGAGGTCGGTTTTTGGGCTTCCTCCTAACACAGAGAGGTATCGAAGCAGATCCAAACCAAGTAAAAGCCATTCAAAATGTTACAGCTCCAAAGTGCCTTAAAGAGCTACAAGCCCTCGCAGGGTCTATTGCAGCTCTTAGACGCTTCATACCTCAATCTTCAAAGAAATGTCTGCCGATGTATGAAGCAATCAAGGAAGCCTCGAAGAGTAAAACTTTTACATGGACAAAAGAGTGTGAAGAAAGTCTACAGGGAATCAAAGATTTTCTTGTTTCTACACCCGTCATGGCTAAACCTCTCCAATGCGAACCGCTAAAACTGTATTTATCAGCATCAGACTTGACCTTGGCTGCAGTATTGGTTAAAGAGGTAGATGCGGACCAGAGGCCCGTATACTACACAAGCCACATACTCAAAGATGTTGAAGCTCGGTATTCAAACATAGAAAAACTTTCATACGCTTTGATCATGGCCAGCAGGAAACTAAGACAATACTTCCAAGGAAGAACAATCATTGTGATGACAAATCAGCCTCTACGCCGGGTGCTTCACAAACCTGACATGACAGGGCGCTTGGCTTCATGGACCGTGGAATTAAGTCAATTTCACTTAGAATTCCAGCCAAGAACTGCTATGAAATCTCAGGCTTTAGCAGACTTTATCTCAGAATGTACTTTTACTTCTCTTGAGCCAGGAGAAATAATCTCAGAACCAAAGGACAAGGTTTGGACTCTATTCACGGATGGATCGTCTACTTCACAAGCTGGTGGGGACGGAGTCATCCTCACAAGCCCTGAGGGTTTCACGGTTCAACAGGTCCTCAAGTTCAAATTTCCCACGACCAACAATGAGTCGGAGTATGAAGGTCTTATAGCAGGCTTAGTATTGGCCAGCCATTTGGAAGCGTCAATCATAGATATATTCAGTGATTCACAGCTCGTAGTAAAACAAGTTTTGGGGGAGTACAAAACTTTGAATGAACGAATGGCAACATATAGACAAGTCACCTCAGAATTGCTGCAAAAATTCACGTCATGGACCATCAACAACATTGACAGGTCCAACAATCAGTGGGCAGATGCTTTGTCAAAACTGGCCACCTCGAATACCTCAAGTACATCAGAGCCCATATACTTTAAGGAGCTGCAGGAGCCATAAATAGTCCGAAAAGAAGTTGAAAGGCATATGATGTAGCTTATTTGTATTTCGAGGATACAACTCAACTTAAACAAGATTGTAGTAGTAAATAGTATATAGACTGTCACAAAGAATCTCAGATTGTATTATCTGTCAGAAGAAAAAGATCAAGGTCAATCTACAGACTTGAGATTTACTAGATTGAAAGAAGCTCAGTCATCTGATCAAGCCTCAGTGGAGTATTCATTAAGAAGTGGATTCATTTAAAGTGACATAGATTTCAACAGTAACAGAGACAGTACAGAAGAATTGAAGAGAGATGAGAAAAGAAAAGGAACTAGTTTTTAAAGTCAATATATGAAGAACAGTCATTGCGGTTAGTCACTCATGAACCAGACAGTACATCGAGTGTCAACATTCAACAGTGGTTGTTCATCATTAACTTCAGTGGTTCAAGCTATCAAGACTGGTATGAGAGAAAATCATTGTGCAAGCAACAGAAGTGCTAAATTAATTAACCACAAGGATTTTATTATCAAGTGGACTGGCTACGAGGAAAAAGAATTATCATAAAGAAATTCTAAATGATATATTCTTAATGCTGAAACTCCGGTTAGAATTATTATATTTTTTGTTAAGCAAAAGGAGTCCGGTTCCAGGCGCTCAGGTAACCACAGTTTAGAGTTTAAGTATAATTTTATATTAATAAATATTTTATTTATTTAGAAAATTATATTTATAAATATCTAATAATATTAGATATTTATTTTTATAATTTCTGAATTAAATTAATTATTTATTAATTAAAGATTATAAGCTGTGCGGGTTAAAAAGCATTTCTACGGAGCAGTCCCTAATAAAGACAAAAGAGGCCCCGGTTTGTGTAAATGAATTGGCAGGTCATCAGGTTAACAACGAGTGTGGTGATATGAATTAAAAAAAATGGCCATGTTTTATTTGTTTACATAGTCATATCGAAAGTCATATTAGAATAAAGGATTGTCATATTCAGTTCAACTGGATAGTCATATCAAGCTGTTGGATTGGACAGTCATATTCAGTTCATATTGGACTGTCATATTCAGTTCATATTGGACAATCATATTCAGTTCATATTGGACAGTCATATTCAGTTCATATTGGATAGTCATATTCAGTTCATATTGGATAGTCATATTCAGTTCATATTGGATAGTCATATTCAGTTCAAGTTTGACAGTCATATTCAGTTCAAGTTTGATAGTTATATTCAGTTCAAACTGGATAGTCATATCTCATTCAAAGAGATAGTTATACCGAAAGTTATATTGAATGGATTGTCATATCTAGTTCAAACAGATTGTCATATCAAGTACTAAGGATAGTCATACCGAAAGTTATATTGGAAGGGACTGTCATATTACTTGCAGTGGATAGTCATACCGATTGTTATATCAGGCCAACAGATTGTTATATCAAGCTCAACTGATTGTCATATTAGCTCAATGGATTGTCATATTTAACAGCAATATGACTATGAGTTAATCAGTTAGTTTATTGGCTATATGAAGGAACGGAGGCAGTGAACAATAAAGACACACACGCAAAACACACAGAAAGAAAAAGAAGAACAAAAGCATCTCATCTCTTTCATCTTCAAGCAATTAAATTGCCATAAATTCTTGAGTTCTTTGTATCAAAAATTGTATCCATTGGAACTTAATTATTTGTGATTCTTGTACTACTAGCGAATTAAGTTTCCTAGTTCATAACTTGATATCTTGATTTTTATTAACTAAATTAGAAAAGTTCATGTCGAATTTTCTAATTAGTTATTAATTACTTGATAATCATTTGTATTGAAATTGTAACACCCATCAAGTTAATATATTGTTATATTCAACTTGAAAATTGTTTCAATTTATTCCGCACAAAATTTGTCGAAGTAAAAATTTATCAAAGGACAAATTTCGAGAAAATGGTATAGATTGTATTCAACCCCCCCCTTCTACAATCTTATCGGACCTAACAATTGGTATCAGAGCCTATTGATTGATACACAAATCAAGATCCTATTTTTATTCAATCAAAAATTTATCTCGAATTTTTAACTCACTTAAAAATTCATCATGTCTTCAAAAGCCATTGTTAAGATTCCCATATTTAATAAGGATAATTATGATATGTGGAAAAATAAAATGGAGTTGTTTCTTGATGTTACAAATCCAAGATTTTTGTCAGTTTTGAAAAATGGACCAATAATTCCTATGCAACATGATGCTGAATCGGTTACAAATGGAGTTGTAACAATACCTGCTAAATCCTATCCAAAGAACCCTAAGAACTTTTCTTCTGAGGAAAAAGAGGAAGCTGGATTGGACAAAAATTTGAGACTCATTCTAATAGATTCCCTGGATGTTGTAATGTATAGCCATGTGATGAATTGTAAAACTGCTAAGCACATCTGGGAAACTATTGAGACTATTAATGAAGGAACTGATGAAGTCAGGGAAAACAGACTTCAAATTTTGACCTCTGAAAATGAACACTTTAGAGCTGGCCCTAATGAAGGCATTCAGGAAGTGTTCGAAAGGTATAACAAAATAATCAACAACTTGCAAGTTTATGGCAAGAAATATACCCAGAAGGAGATTAACATGAAGTTTTTGCTGACTATGCCTAATCACTTAGAGCATAGAATAACTGCCATAAGAGAATCTAGAGATTTAAATAAGATTACTCTTGAAAGGCTGTTTGGTGTTCTGAAAACGTATGAATTAGAACAAGTACAGCAGAAGGAGTTCTCTGGCAAAGGCAGAGTGGCAAGTTCTTCTACAGCTCTAGTAGTTGAGGTTCCTAAGGAAGTGGAAGCTAAAGTTGTTCAACCTAACAGCTCCAACAAGGAACAAACTGAAGTGGAACATGGACAGACACCAGCCACTCAGGATGGTGGAGAATTCTATTCACTGGAAGAGCTTGATCAATTGGAAGATGAATCCATGGCAATGATGGTGAGGCAGTTCAGTAACTTCAGATTCAGAAGAAATCCCAAGTTCAGGTTTAAGTCTAATAACAGATTTCAGAGAGGAGGTTCTTCTTCCTCTAGTAACAGGGGAGGATACAAAACTGGAACAGTTGACAGAAGCAAGATCCGTTGCTTCAACTGTAATGAATTGGGACACTTTGCTACTGAGTGTCAGAAACCTAAGCAAGCACAGAAAAAAGATTATGCTTCTAAAAAGAAGAAGACTGGAAGAGCTTATGTAGCTGCTGGTAAAAGTTGGGATGACACAGACAGTGAAGATGAAGAATATGGAAATTTTGCGCTGGTGGCAAATGCTGAGACATCCGACTATTACATAACTCCGGTAATTCTTACTGACGCTGAGTTAATTCATAGCTTACGTAATTGCTTGACTAATGCACAAAATGGATACGAAAGAATAAGTCTAGTAAACACTAAACTTAAAAATGAAGTGTTAGAAGTAAAAAAGGTGCATGTTAATCAAGATCAGCATATAGAAGAAATAGCACGACTTAACTACAAAGAAAAGTCGCTTGGAGAATACATGGTAAAACAAGTTGCTAAGATTACTGAACAAGAAACCAGGATTACAGAACTTGAAACACAGATTAGAGCATGTTATAATTCTGTTAAAGTTTCTAAAGAGTTTTTCAACAAACAAGCTGTAGAACGAACTGTAGGAATAGGGTTTGGTTACAAAGAAGCTGTTGGTTCTTTGGGCAATCATTCTGCTAATCCCATTCCTGCTAAAGAAAGAGGTATACCATATGTACTCAAAGATGTTGAAAAACCTATGTTTAAAACCTCTGTTGCTGAACCACCAAATATGTATTCTATTGTGATTCAAGAAGAAATGAGAAATGAGGACAGTGCTAATGGCATAGTCATTGATAATGAAAAATCTGTTAAGGCACCTACAACCGAAAATGTTAAATCTAATAAGGTTGTTTCTATGAAACCAGTTAAGTTTGTTGAGTCTACCAGTTCGTCTAAAACTGGGTCATGTAGTAATAAGTTAAAGCAGAACAATAACATGTCTGACATGCATATCATGTCTATTATTGATTCTTCTCATAAAGCATGTGGTGTTGTCAATTGTATGTCTTGTGCTTTTAATGTGATGTCTGCTTACTTTATGGTAATCATGCATGTGCTAATAAGACTACTCCTCGACAACACATGAACAAAAATAAAAATGTCAGATCAATGACTGCTAGTCTTCCTCATGTTAGGAGAGAGACATTTGTACCTAAGCCTAAACAAAGTTTTACTAAGGCTGTTTACAAGGTTAAATGTTCAGTCAATGAAACAAATGTTATTGCTGCTAAAGAAACATGGATACCCAAGATTAAACAAAAGATTGTCAAATCTGTTTATAGGGTAAAATGTTTGTTGACTAATGGTAAAATTGGTGTTAAGGTGAAAAATGTTGTTTTGCCTGACAAAGGCCAATTCTTTAAGTATTCCGGACCCAATCAAATTTGGGTTCCGAAGAAGGATTAATCCGTTTGTCATTGCAGGGTGTTGAACAGGTTGAACGAGTAACCTGGATCTTGGACAGTGGATGTTCAAGGCATATGACTGGTGACAGAACCCTGCTGACAAATGTGGTGGAGAAGGTCGGCCCAGTAGTTACCTTTGGAGATAACAACAAAGGTAGAACTGATGGATATGGCAGACTTGAAGCTGGAAATGTTATCATTGATGATGTCTCTTTTGTGAAAGGACTTGAGCACAATTTGCTCAATGTCAGTCAATTCTGTGACAAAGGATATGAAGTTTATTTCAACAAGAAGAATTGTCTAATTTCACACAAGAGACATGAAAAGCCACAACTGACAGGAGTTAGAAAAGGCAATTTGTATGTAGCCAATATGAACTCAGGAAGCACTGAAGAAATTACTTGCTTCTACACTAAAGCATCTAATGACGAGAGTTGGCTATGGCACAAGAAACTTTCTCATCTAAATTTCAAGACAATGAATTCTCTAGTTAAAAGAGAGTTGGTGAGAGGTTTGCCTTCAATGGAATTCACTCAAGAAGGACTTTGTGATGCATGTCAAAAAGGCAAGCTAAAAAGGGCAACTCACAGGAGCACTGACACATCTTCAATAACTGAACCTTTACAATTACTTCATATGGATTTGTTTGGTCCAGTTAATGTGATGTCAATATCAAAGAAAAGATATGCTCTTGTGATTGTTGATGATTTTTCAAAATACACATGGGTCCTATTTCTGAATTCTAAAGATGAAACTCCACATCTAGTGATTGATCACATCAAGTTGATTGAGCTGGATTCTAAGTATCTAGTGAGAGCTATAAGATCAGATAATGGAACTGAATTCAAGAATGCAGTTCTGAATGATTTCTGCACTGAGAAGGGTATAACCAGACAGTACTCAGCTCCAAGAACTCCTCAGCAAAATGGGGTAGTGGAAAGAAAGAATAGAACCTTGATTGAAGCTGCACGTACTATGTTAAGTGAATCAAGGCTTCCATTGTACTTTTGGGCTGAAGCTGTCAACACTACATGCTATACCCAGAATCGAACTCTTATTAACAAAGACTTGATGAAGACACCATATGAAGCTATGACTGAAAAGAAACCAACACTCAAATACTTTCATGTATTTGGAGCAAAATGTTTTGTGCTTAAAGAAGGAGATGATCAAGGTGGAAAATTCGAGGCCAAAGCACATGAAGCAATTTTTATTGGTTATATAAGAAGAGCTTACAGGGTGTACGTGATTGATCAGCAGAAAATGAGTGAAAGTGTCAATATAACATTTGATGACACTAAACTCCCTAGTATCCAAACTGAGGATTCATCTGAAAAGCTATCTTTTGATGATATGACAGATCCAGATTCAGATGATGACAATCCACCTGATGTTTTTGCTGATGCTAATGACAATGATGATGATCAGGGTAATGGTGATGAAAACAATGATAATAATGTAGATACACCTGACACTCCTGAACATTCATCCAGTCAACCTGGCAACAACTCAGGGGGAGATAATGAAGGATCAACTTGTCATACTCAACATCAAAATGAAGAACAAGGCGAATCATCAAGATTAAATCTTCCAAGACAAACAGTTTGGAATAGAGCTCATCCTTTTGAGCTGATTATTGGTGATCCAGATGTTGGAGTCAAAACTAGAAGTGCTCCTCAAAATCAATGTAACTATTCAGGGTTTCTATCTGAAATAGAACCTAAGAAAATTGAGGAAGCTCTTTCTGATCCTGATTGGGTGATTGCTATGCAAGATGAACTCAATCAATTCAAACAACAAGAAGTATGGAAGCTGGTACCCAGACCCAAAGACAGGAAAGTGGTTGACACAAGGTGGGTATTCAGAAACAAGCTAGATGAAGATGGGACAGTGACAAGAAATAAAGCAAGACTAGTAGCAAAAGGTTATTCACAAGCTGAAGGCATTGATTATGATGAAACCTATGCTCCAGTGGCAAGACTTGAGGCTATCAGAATATTTTTGGCATTCACAGCATTCTCAAACTTTAAAGTTTATCAAATGGATGTCAAGAGTGCTTTTCTGAATGGTAATCTAGATGAAGAGGTATATGTAGAACAACCCCCTGGCTTTGAAGATCCAGAATTCATGGATTATGTCTACTTTCTCTTCAAAGCTATTTATGGTCTCAAGCAAGCACCAAGGAAATGGTATGACACTCTATCTGAATTCTTACTTGAAAATGGTTTTGTTAGAGGTGTCATAGACAAAACTCTCTTCACAAAGAAACATAAGAATGATACAATATTAGTTCAAATCTATGTGGACGATATAATATTCGGGTCTACTAATGATCTTCTTTGCAAGAAATTTGCTAAGTTAATGCAGGGTAAGTTTGAAATGAGCATGATGGGTGAGCTGAAGTTCTTTCTTGGATTGCAAGTAAGTCAAAGGATAGATGGAATATTTATCTGTCAATCCAAGTATATCAGAGAGCTCCTCAAGAAATATCAAATGGAGGACTCATCTTCAGCAAGAACACCATCATCCACAGCTGTCAAATTTGGAGTATGTGAAAATTCTGCTAAGGTAGATATCACAAGCTACAGAGGTATGATAGGCTCATTACTTTATCTTACTGCAAGTATACCAGATATTATGTATGCTACGTGCTTGTGTGCAAGGTTCCAATCGGATCCTAGAGATGTTCATCTCATTGCTGTTAAAAGAATCTTGAGATATCTTAATGGTACGCCTAACTTAGGCATCTGGTACCCTAAAGATTCTGGTTTTAATCTTGTTGGATATACAGATTCAGATTATGCAGGAAGTGTTGTAGATAGAAAAAGCACATCTGGGAGTTGTCAATTCCTAGGTGGCAGGTTGGTTTCCTGGTACAGCAAGAAACAACAAACAGTTTTCAACTCCACAGCTGAAGCCGAATACATAGCTGCTGGAAGTTGTTGCGCTCAGATCTTGTGGATTAGTAATCAACTAAGAGATTATGGCTTTGTTCTTGACAGGATTCCTATATTGTGTGACAATACAAGTGCCATAGCAATCTCCAACAATCCTGTGCAACATACAAGGACCAAGCACATTGACATCAGGTATCATTTTATTCGAGAGCATGTCATGAATGGTACCGTGGAGTTACATTTTGTACCCACGGAAGAACAAACAGCAGATATTTTTACTAAGTCTCTTGACGAATCCACATTCATCAGAATTGTTGGTGAATTGGGTATGTTAAATAGTCCTAGTAATTAAACTAGTTAATATCTGAGGTTTGCTCTTTAATAATTTATAATTGATTACTTTGTTAATATTTGTTATTAAAATCACTTGTATAATTATTTTATCAACTTATATTCTTGCTTGTTAATTCTTAAATCATTGTCATTATCTTCTTAATATATTCCTACTTACTTCTTTTAATGATAGAATATTTTTATTTTTTCTAAAAATATTTTTCTCAAATTTTACAAGTTGAAATTAGTGAGAAATCTATTTTTGTTGAAAATTACTTTTGAATATTTGTGTTGATTTAATAATTCATATTTTCTCTTTAAATGATTTTCTATAAGAAAGTTATTTTATTAAGAAAATATATAGATTTATTAATTTACTACAAATATTTATGTAAATAGTTAATAGTTTATTAATTGGTTTGTAGTGTTTGTCCTTTTGTTATTAATGTTTGATTTCGTAAAAGGGATAACATATGGTATTTTTACTATTTTCTTATTTTCTATTTAGCTATTTTTAAGTAGTTACTTGTTGTAAATATTTTTATAAATTATTTTCTTTTATTTCTAATATTCTGTAAATATTATTAATACAATTATTTTTGAATATTAAAAAAAACAAATCGTATTTTTCTTTTCTTTTTAGTTTTTATTTTATATAATTATTATGTATATTATTTCTTATTTTTGTATATTATTTTTCATGTGTATATAAATAGTTTGTATAGTTTTTCAGTTTAGTCACTATACTTTCAAAACTTACAAACATGTTCCTGTACTTGGTTCATTTGTACTTCTTCTGTTTAACACACACACATCATGCTGTTTTAAATTCTAATATGTGTTGTTGTTGTTATTAACAGAATTTCTTATATAGGACCATTGTTGGTATCAAAATGGTATATGTCAATTCAATTGTTTAGGAACTAACGTTTGATTTTCAGGTTCTAACAATTGGAAGACAAGACCTAACAAGTGTTAACAAGTGGTAACAGTTGGTATCTAACATACAGGATCTAAAACATGATAAAATAGTTTTGTTTGTATTGGTTTAAACATTAACATTCATTAATTTGATTAATATTTATTGTTAATTAGATTTTTGTTTATGTTTTTGTTTAGTAAAACCGGCTCAAGATCTTTATATTTCCTAACTCAAAATTTCTTTCTATAGTTGTGATTGCTTACATTGTAAATCTTTTGAAATCACAACTGTATATCATTCTATCTCTATTGCTCATATTCTGTGATGTAGGTTCATCTACATGGAATTTTGTTTTCTCACATGTTTAGTCATAAGGTTGTAAACCCAACAACTTTTATCCCAGACTATAGTCAAACTCAAACACATTCTGACTTACCCCCTAAAAGGAAGTAACCTATCAGACTAGAGGTCACCAGGGAGTAAATGCACATGATGCAGCAAATAAGGATGTGTGGGATATTCAGTTGGAGAGTCACTACCATATACACTATCCAAAATATTTCATATGCACAAAGTGAGATTGCACACACTTAAGGATGAATTGACGGAAACCTGTAATCCAACCATTTGACGGTTAGGATTATAAGTTAAAGGTTCTTTAATGAACCAAGTGTCTTCACAGACATTAGAAGGGAATCTTGATCTCAATGCTAAATTTATAGATCATTGTTTACCTTCTCAGAATTCAAATCTGAAAACCCTATAAAGGGAAAATTAGCAACTTGTAGATTATGACTCAGATTCGTCTGACGAGTCCTACGAGGATTTGGGATTTGCGAACTCCCATTGCACCACCACTGACCTCTCTTGAAGGGGCTAGGGTGATTTTTCCTTGCAGGTACACTAATGGATGTTGGAGCTATGAGTGATACACCAGTGAGCAAGAGTGTAAACACAGAGAGAAGTGAGACACTCAACACAAATGAGTGGAGAGAAGAGTGAAACACTTGTGAGGTACACTAAACACTATCACACACTCACAGTGAGGAAGAAAATGAAACTTCCTTTCTAACAAAGAACTCTATAATTTGTACAACTACTTTGTCAACTAGTTGATTGGAAGATTCCTCAACTAAGGGGGAGAAGTAAAGGGATACAAGAAAAAGAAGAGTAGGTTAGAAAGGGGGAGCATTTACAGACTGTGCTTAGGAGGAGAAGCAAGTAAAGTTATTAAGGGGGAGATTCAGTTGAGAAGAAAGGGGAGATATAAGGAGAAGACTACATCACAATACTATTCTATTAGTCTTTCAATGTACTATGAATAAAGGCTAAGTGGAAGAGTTGTAAATTTCCTAGAAGTTATAGAAATGGTATTGATTCACCATTGTCTATTTATTAGGAGCAGTTGTTTTTCTTAAGTGAGAAAAGCTGTGTCAGAAAAGGGAAGTGATTGTAAATCAAGAACTATTGATAATCACCAATGTAAGATGTGAAGGATTATCAGCCAGAGATATGAAGAATCAGAAATGAAGATGAGTTATCTATTGAAGATCAGTTCAGTGCTAGAGGAACAATCATCTATCATTTCATCAACTGAGGATTCTGGAATTGTTAAATCTAAACCAGAGAAATTTTTTTAATGTACTATTTGCTAAGCTCCTAAATGCTTAATCTTTTTCTTGTTTAAGTGAGTTAGTTGAGTTATCCTCTAGGTATTTGCTTGTTATTGTCTAACAAACAAATAGGGGGAGATTGAAAGGCATATAATGTAGCTTATTTGTATTTCGAGGATACAACTCAACTTAAACAAGATTGTAGTAGTAAATAATATATAGACTGTCACAAGGAATCTCAGATTGTATTATCTGTCAGAAGAAAAAGATCAAGGTCAATCTATAGACTTGAGGATTTACTAGATTGCAAGAAGCTCAGTCATCTGATTAAGCCTCAGTGGAGTATTCATTAAGAAGTGGATTCATTTAAAGTGACATAGATTTCAACAGTAATAGAGACAGTACAGAAAAATTGAAGAGAGATGAGAAAAGAAAAGGAACTAGTTTTTAAAGTCAATATATGAAGAACAGTCATTGCGGTTAGTCACTCATGAACCAGACAGTACATTGAGTGTCAACATTCAACAGTGGTTGTTCATCATTAACTTCAGTGGTTCAAGCTATCAAGACTGGTATGAGAGAAAATCATTGTGCAAGCAACAGAAGTGCTAAATTAATTGACCACAAGGATTTTATTATCAAGTGGACTGGCTACGAGGAAAAAGAATTATCATAAAGAAATTCTAAATGATATATTCTTAATGCTGAAACTCCGGTTAGAATTGTTATATTTTTTGTTAAGCAAAAGGAGTCCAGTTCCAGACGCTCAGGTAACCGAAGTTTAGAGTTTAAGTATAATTTTATATTAATAAATATTTTATTTATTTAGAAAATTATATTTATAAATATCTAATAATATTAGATATTTATAATTTCTGAATTAAATTAATTATTTATTAGTTAAAGATTATAAGTTGTGCGGGTTAAAAAGCATTTATACGGAGCAGTCCCTAATAAAGACAAAAGAGGCCCCGGTTTGTGTAAATGAATTGGCAGGTCATCAGGTTAACAACGAGTGTGGTGATATGAATTAAAAAAAATGGCCATGTTTTATTTGTTTACATAGTCATACCGAAAGTCATATTAGAATAAAGGATTGTCATATTCAGTTCAAGTGGATAGTCATATCAAGCTGTTGGATTGGACAGTCATATTCAGTTCATATTGGACTGTCATATTCAGTTCATATTGGACAGTCATATTCAGTTCATATTGGACAGTCATATTCAGTTCATATTGGATAGTCATATTCAGTTCATATTGGATAGTCATATTCAGTTCATATTGGATAGTCATATTCAGTTCAAGTTTGACAGTCATATTCAGTTCAAGTTTGATAGTTATATTCAGTTCAAACTGGATAGTCATATCTCATTCAAAGAGATAGTTATACCGAAAGTTATATTGAATGGATTGTCATATCTAGTTCAAACAGATTGTCATATCAAGTACTAAGGATAGTCATACCGAAAGTTATATTGGAAGGGACTGTCATATTACTTGCAGTGGATAGTCATACTGATTGTTATATCAGGCCAACAGATTGTTATATCAAGCTCAACTGATTGTCATATTAGCTCAATGGATTGTCATATTTAACAGCAATATGACTATGAGTTAATCAGTTAGTTTATTGGCTATATGAAGGAACGGAGGCAGTGAACAATAAAGACACACACACAAAACACACAGAAAGAAAAAGAAGAACAAAAGCATCTCATCTCTTTCATCTTCAAGCAATTAAATTGCCATAAATTCTTGAGTTCTTTGTATCAAAAATTGTATCCATTGGAACTTAATTATTTGTGATTCTTGTACTACTAGCGAATTAAGTTTCCTAGTTCATAACTTGATATCTTGATTTTTATTAACTAAATTAGAAAAGTTCATATCGAATTTTCTAATTAGTTATTAATTACTTGATAATCATTTGTATTGAAATTGTAACACCCATCAAGTTAATATATTGTTATATTCAACTTGAAAATTGTTTCAATTTATTCCGCACAAAATTTGTCTAAGTAAAAATTTATTAAAGGACAAATTTCGAGAAAATGGTATAGATTGTATTCAACCCCCCCTTCTACAATCTTATCGGACCTAACAGAAGTACTTTGAATATCAGCTCAGGGTGATTGGAGAATTCCCATAATTTAATTCATTCAAAGAACTCATGATGAGTTAGACAAGCAAGAAACAAGGAAGATGGAGGTCAAGGTAAAACATTATTGTCTAGTAGACAATAAGCTGTTCAGAAGAGCCCTGGTTGAGCCATTACTCAAATGTGTTAACCAAGATGAAGCAAAAATGGCTATGATCGAGGTGCATTCGGGAATCTGTGGAGACCACTTAGCTGGGAAAAACATGGCCTTAAAAATCATAAGACATGGAATTTATTGGCCCACGATGCGCCAGGACTGTGAAAATTTCGTGAAGCGCTGTGAGCCGTGCCAGAAATATGGGTCCGTGAGCCATCGACCCTCAGTCCCATTTAATCCCACAACAACTCCATGCCCATTCTTTAGGTGGGGTATCGATCTTGTAGGTCCTTTGCCAAAAAGCTCCAAACAATGCCAATACATAATTGTGGCAGTTGATTACTTTACAAAATGGATAGAGGCCAGGCCCTTGGCAAGGATAAGAGAGATTGAGGCAGTTCATTTCTTCATGGAGCAAATAGTTTTCAGATTTGGGGTACCCAGAGTGATCATTACAGATAATGGCACTCAATTTACTGGAGAGAAATGGGTCAATGCAATGAATGAGCTCGAAATCCAATATCTCAAAGCCTCGGTGGCGTACCCACAAGCGAACGGCCAGGTGGAAATTACCAACAAGGCAATCTTGCAAGGATTGAAGAAAAGGCTATGTGAGGCTAACAGAAACTGGGTGGATGAACTACCAAATGTGCTATGGAGTCTGCGAACCACTCCGAAAGTTGCTACAGGAGAAACACCGTTCAGAATGGCTTATGGAACCGAAGCAGTCCTGCCAGTTGAGATAAGCTCTAAGTCTCTAAGGATCGAGAAGTTCGACCCCAAGTCATCAGAGGAAGGGCTAAAACTAAACATCGATCTCCTCGAGGAACTCAAACACTCCACACAGACCAATGTCTCCAAGTACCAAGAAAAGGTGGCAAAGTTGTATAATTCAAAGGTCAAACAAAGGAGCTTCCAGGTCAACGACCTCGTTCTAAGAGAAGCAGCGACCTCGATACCCTCAAAACAAAGTAAAATGTCTCCACCATGGGAAGGACCTTACAAGATTACAAAGGTCAACAGCTCAGGCTCCTATCGCCTCTCTCATCTCGATGGAACACCAGTGACAAATGCTTGGAATGCCATTCACCTCAAAAAAAATTACCCGTAGGACTCAAATCAGAAATCATCCAATCTTCTAAGTTATTTAATTTAAGGTACGAAGTAGTTTCTGAATTTCTTCTGTAATCAAGTTACTTTTGTGATCCATCCTGCTTAGGAATAGATTACAATTTAAATCGACACTTGTTTAGGTTTTATGAATGAAAACTCCAGATGGGGTAAAATTTTCAGCTTATTGTACTTCTAATCGTTAGAATGCTCCATTACTTTCTACTTGAGTAGAATTCATACACATATCTTATATTTTCAACTTACAAAAAAATTACGATATCAAGAAGGTAAAATGCTCCAAGAATATCTCCGATGATAAAATACTGGAAAAGGTAAAGTTCGCCAAATATCAGTTACTTCGACCATCTCAAAACAGCTCAAAGAGCTTGAATTCTCCCTGGACATATTCGAATTCGCCAAAAACAACGAATAAAGGTAAATGTACGACATCAAAATAGAAACAAAAGCGTTAAAAGGAAGGTTCCAAGATTACTGAAAAGGTAATGCCCACCATCAATACAAAAGTGCAAACGTGAACGGATCAAAATTCGCCACTCATAAAAACACGGGTAAGCTTCTCCAAGAAGGAATATATATATATATATATATATATATATATATATATATATATATATATATATATATATATATATATATATATATATATATATATATATATATATATATATATATATATATATATATATAATAAACGCCTTACTTATCTCCACCACCAGAATAATGGAAAGCGAAGATACATTACTCCAAAACACTCCAACTACGTCAAACAGCTCAAAGAGCTTAACGTCTCTATAGATACATTTGGACTTATCCTAAATGACAAGGAAAACGATAATATACAAATTAAAATCGATGAAATAACTCCAGAATATGTCATGCACAAAGAGAAAGGTAACATGCGCCATGACCAAATATTAGGTCGATAATTTTCATCTCCATAAATACTTCGATTACACCAAACAGTTTAAAGAGCCCAACAATCTCCTTGCATATATCAGAGTTCGCCACGAATAAACAAACAAAGGTACAGAATAAGCCATGAAAGAGGTATTACACGATTACTAATACCTCCAAACACGCCACAAAAAGGAGAAGACAAAAATCACACCAACTAGAAAAAGAAAGGCAAGACATACCATGATACACTAACAGAGTCTCCATTTTAAATGCAAGAGAAAAACAAAATATGAGAAACGCCAATGCACCAACTACGACTACTACAAAAGAAAGGAAGATGTTGGAGTACTTTCGAAGCCAGTCATAATACAAGACAAGGGTAAAAATACAGTTGTCAACAGATGACATAAGGAATACTATTAGAGAAAGCATCAATGTTCAAGCATACCACCAGGGAATCTACCAATAAAGTTCGAGAACATAAATTCAGATAATTAAAGTTACATAACACCTATAGGGGCATACCCCAGGTAGAAGGAAAAGCTCTCAAGGAGCATGAACCGCTTCGGAAGAACCTGTCTTTCCATCCCCATTCTTCTTCTCCAAATCGCCAAGATAAGCATCAAAGCCATGACCTTTCATATCAAACCCAAATCGGAGGAGCCGAGCAACACTTTCCCCATATCCTTCTTCAAATGAAGACAAAGCCTCCGCCTGGCATTTAGATAACTGGGCACTCAGGCTGTCAAGTTTCCCAACCAAGTCCGCCTTCTCAGCCACCCAAGCTTCTTCTCCCTTGGAGAGATTCTTTTCTGAAACCGCCACCACCTCGTTTAGCTCCTGGATATTCGCTTTTAAGGACTTTACCTGTTCGGACAGCCCATCACACTCGGTAATCAATTCAGATTTTTAAGTCAACGCAGCAAAGAGCTTGTCAGCAGAAACTTTGTTATCTCACTACACCATAAAAGGCCTACGGCAACACCAAAAAAATGTTGTCGTAGACCCGAAATATGTTGCCTTAAGCCCAAAAAACCCCAAAGGCAACATTTTGCTGATGTTGCTATTTTTGCCGTTGCCTTTGGGGTCAAAGGCAACATTCTACTTCTCTATGGCAACATCAGTTTTCTGTTGGCGTAGACTAGCCATGGCAACAATATTATCAGTTTTTAGCAACATGATATTATGTTGCCTTTGGGTTAAACATTTTGCAAAAAAGTGGGGCCCACCAACAGACCCCACTGGTAGACCCCACTGGTGGGACCCACTTTATGCAACACGTTTTTATCTACTGCAACATTTTCTAGCAACATTTTTTTAATATTAATTGTCATTTTTGTCAACACTTTATAGTAGCAATGGCAACACTTTACTGTTTACGACAAAAAATACAAATTTGAATATATCCATTGCCAAAATAACCAAATCAACATAACTTGTTTTTACATTATACCACCAAACAAAACATCGTACTACATAATAATCCTTACAAGTATGAACATAATTAAAACTCCCATGCATTGTAATCTATTCCATTACAAGGCCAGCTGCTACAAGATCAGCCATTCCATTGCTACCACTTCACTTCTTCTGCTATAAGGAGTGCTTCCAACATAAAACATCCTTTGATGAACACTGAAAACATGCAACAATCAATTGTATGCGTAATAAAAGTCCATACAACAATAAACCATCAGAAGAACATTAATTAACAAGTGTAGGCATAGTTTTTTTTTCCATACTTACATATTTATGAGTAAAACAAATTATCTGCAAGCCTCAATTAAGTACAAATGTCATCAATATCCACCATGCTGAGTCAATAAAACTCGTGCCATATGGTTTTAAGCTAAAGTAGCCCAGACCCCATAAAAAAATATGATTGATTTTTGACATTTCTAGCTATTAAAAAAAGAGCTCTAACAACATGTCAAGTTATGCATACTCTTAAAATATAAAACAATTAACCTTATAGAACAAGTAAACATTTAACCATCACTATAGAGAGTGAGTTCTGCCTCTTTGTGTTATTTAATACTTCTTGTGCATTTATATATTAAACGTCAAAATAAACCATAGATCACATATACATAAATCTGAGGAACCACATACGTAAGATTAAAGATTGATGATCAATGATTAAACAACTTAAAGTAAGAATAGTTTTTTATGTCAATAAGAAATACGGGAAAGTAAAGATACTAACAAGATTGTCAAGAGCACATTCTGAGTTAATAGGCAGAGAAGAATTTTCTGAAAATCCTTGCCCTGGTGTGTCATTATCATCACAATCATCGTCAAAATACCCATCAAATTCTGACTTTCTGTTCTTCAACACAGATTTTGGCTGGAGATTTGTATTATGAAAACTTCCATCATTTTTGTCAGGTAGAAGAGACATAGAAAAACAAATAATATGAACCATAAATAAGAATCCAATTTAACATACTGAGCGTCTGAGTAGCAATGTTACTTTGAGTCCTTTTCTCCAGTTCCTTTCATCAATTAACTTGTCAACCTATTACAGTTCATATGTTAATTTCGAAGTAATCTGTAGGTGTGGGATAATAAATTTCAGAATTTTAAATGGTTACATACTGCTCTCTCCGAATTCAGGGGTCTTATATTCCACGAGCGCATGAAGCTTTAAAAAAGAAGAATGCAGAACACATACATTAGGAGGATAGAATGACAGAAAAAAGGTCAAAAACAAGTATAAGGTTTAGGAATAAACTGATTACAAATCTGAACTCCTCATACCTTGTTACTGATTATAACCTCATGGAGGGCTGTAACAAAAAGGGAAGTGCAGATTGTGTTACGGAACAAGATTCAGAATTTGATAACGACAGAAATATTCAATTCGATAGACAATATATCTCACCTGATAAAAGAATATGGTGATTGCATGATACAACAACCAAAGCCTAAAATATAATATATTGTGAAATAGGACAAATTGTATACTTGTTTAGAATTCGTCAAAGGAACTAGATAAATTGTATCAGATGAGGCTGAAGCCTTGTTGAAGGCAATCTTTCTTTGATTGTTTAAAATCTTATACCAGCCTATCAATAATATAAACTAAAAAATACGACGTTATTTTGTAATGACTCCTCATAAACTTTTCTTGTTAAAATTGTTGCTATATATTGACTTCTGATGAGATGCTACTGTCTTAATGATCACAAAGAGAGAAGAAAAAGTAATTTTTTTACCTTATACCATGTGAGCAGCTTTGAGGAATTATACTTGTTCCACTGCACCTTACTTGATCCTTGGCTGTTGTACACTTGCAGTTTCTCACCCAACAATCCGACCTTTGAAATTTCACTCATTCAATTAGTACATTGGTCTAGTCATTTTCTCCTCTTATTAAGGAATGCTTTAGCAAGGAGAACAAAATGTTATTTTGTGTGCTTGAAGATTAGGGGAGAAGTACAGAAGGTTGTAGAAGACATAGACCTGATAAATCAGGGTCAAAGTTCTTGGCAGCAGTAAATCTAATAGTTACCAGATAGTCCAAGCATGTAGACAGATATACTCTGATAATTTTTAACTCAAATCTACTAGTTTCTGCTTATCAAATTTCAATTGCAATAGAAAGAACAAAACTGGTTAGCAAAAAAAGAGAACTCAAACTAGTTAGTAAAAACAGAGAACAACATAAACTAGTAAAGTAGTGATCAATTGCTAATTTCACATCAACAAAACCAAATTGCAAAATTAGCAAAACAAATTATAAACCAGCTGGTATAAGCTTCCTCTGAATACAATATTGACAGCGTTGAAAAAATATAAGAGATGGCAGAACTCTTTCTTCTGCAAAATAGCGTTGAAATTCTTCATACTATTAGAAAGTAAACCTTCAATGGTGATACTTATTTTATGTTGGTCTCCGTATGTCAGTCTCCGTTACTCTCTATGGCTTACTATAAATCACTATCACAATAATTATTATGATCCTGGCTATATATAATTGCTATATATAATTGCTAGTTAGTGTTAGTGTTGCGCCACTTTAGAAATAAGCACAATGTTACTCTATGTTTCTAAAACATGGAAAATATTCAGTTTTACTCAAAAAGTCATACACAGAACTCAAACCACTGAATCTTTTATTAACAAGTGCAGTGCTTATTTACCAGTAGTCATGATTGCGGATCTGATTGCAGCTGCACTCCAGTGAGGGTGGACTGTCTTGAGGAGGCCTACAATCCTAGCAACATGTGAACAAGACATGGAGGTTCCTGATTCTGAATTGAAGTGAGTCCTCCACATATCTACTCCTGTCCCTGTGGCGCTTGTTGCTTCAGAGTATGCAGCTATTATACTAACTCCTGGTGCGCATATATCTGACTGAAACCATGAAATGTTAATTGTTATGTGGTTGTGATGTGTATTGCAAACATAAAGTAAAAGTAATGACCAGACACAACAATTCGTGGACGACACATTACTTCCTTAAAACCTTATGAGAAATTACCAGATGAAAAGGTTAAAACCTTATGAAAAATGATATAAGACATGATTATGTATCATGTATGTACACCTGCTCTGCACCAATTAAAATAATCGAACCTTTTTTTCAACTGGAACACTCAAGTCACGCCCACATAGCAAAACATATCATTGTAGTAAAACTGGTCTCCCTCTATTCAAAATCGAATATAACACAAAACGAACATATAACAGTTAAATATAGCACAAAATCGAACATATAACACAAAAAAAAGCTAAATATAACACAAAATTAAACCTAAAATAGTTAAATATAGCACAAATTAAATATGCATAACAATTAACCCTAATTTAACGAAGATATAAAATATTGAAGTACCTTAAACATGAAGCCCTAAATTCAACAAGATGGAAACCCTAATGTTGAAGCCCAAATTAAAGCCCATCCGGTTGAAGTCTTAAATTAAACCCGATTGAAGCCCTAATTTTGAATTCAACCCTGAGACAGTAAAAGTAGAAATCGAAATCAATCCTAAGTTTTGTAACAAATCGAATTGAAATAGTTACATGTATAGATTATATGTATAATTGAATTTTAAAGAAGCATTCAAATCGAAAGTATGCATATGTATATGTACTGTTTATATGTATAGATTAGTAGTTACAGAGAGTCTGTGTTTGTGATGGTGGGAAAGAAAGAGAGAGAGAGAGAGAGGCAGGGGAGAGCTATCAGGAGTGAAAAATGAAAAAATGAAAGATGGGGGAGAGCTTAAAGAAAGAGAAAGTGTGGGAGACTGAAAAATTTTGGATCGAGCGGTACATTTGCCGCTCATCCAATTGTTTAGCATATTCTTAATTTCTATAAAAAGGTTTTTTATTATTTTATCAAAATTAATTAGTTTTCATGTCAAATAAAAATAAAAAAATTATTTTCAGTTAAAAAGCTAAAATAGTTTTGTTTATTCGAAAATCATGACAACAATGTTTATTTTATGGTAATTTAAAAAAAAAAATTATTTTTAGTTAAAAATGTAAAAGCTTATTTTTAGTTAAAAAGTTAAAATTTTTATTTTTCATTAAATATTCAATTATTTTTACATAATCTAAAATAATATATTCAAATATTATTTTATTTAATTAATAAATAAAATAAATTGTTAAAATTAATTTTTTATTTATTTATTAGTTTTGTAGTCTTTGTAGTTTTATATTGCAAGGAAAATTTTCTTTTCAACATTTTATTTAATTAATTTATTTCTTTATTAAATATTTAATTCCTTTTTTTTGCTTAATGATTTCTTTTACATAATTTGAATTAATATATTCAAAAAAAATTATATACGAATTTTTTTTTATTGATATATATTAAAATATATTTAGGAAAAAAATTATTTTAAATTTTTTGTTTAATATTATTTAATAAATATAAAAATAAAATTACACATCTTAAAATGTTTTAACATTTTTAGTGAAATATTCACTCTCTAATGGAATATTCTAGATTTTTATAAAAATAATTTTATTATTTTTATTCAAATAAAGTAATTTTTATGTGAAAAAAGGTTAAAATTTTATTTGTAGTAGAAAATAAAAAATTTTGTTCATTGCAAAATTACGGCAACACAATTTCAGACCTACGACAACACACAAACACTTTTATTATATGCCAACATATTTTTGCTACCTAAGGCAACATAAAAATGATAATGTTGTATTAGCCAAAAACATGCATGGCAAAGGCAACATATCCAAAGACAGCATAGGCTCTAGATGTGGTCATAGGCCTTTTATGGTGTAGTGTCTTTAGCCAAGTCCTCAGAGGATCTTTCCAATTTCTTGTTCATCTCCTTCAAGTATTTCACTTCCTCACGAAAAGTTTTCACTTCGGAGGGATCAACAACATTGTCAAGTTTCATTAACTTCTCCAACTCCAGGGACAACTACGAAAGGAAAAATAATCAACAAAAAGAGACAGCAAAGAACTATCTATAAAAAGTTGAGAGGTAGGAAACGAAAAGAGAATACCTTATCAACTAAAATTTTGCAGACACGAAGATCTCCTCCAGCAGTAATATCAGAAGCCCCAACTTTAGAATGATCCCGGGGAGAGCTCCACGACATCATCAGAAGGCAAATCCATCTTACCAGAACTAGGACAGTTCAAGGGCTCTTTCAGCTTCTTAGACACATGGCCCTTAGAAGAATGCCCGTCTCGGTGCCTCTTCTTCTCTCGTTCTTTAACAAGGGTGGTCTCAGAAGCACCAACACCTGTCACAGTAGTGCAAGCCACAAGACTCCGTGAAACCACTTCAGGACAACTCTCCACACCAACATTGGGTAACACAGTAGAGGCTCCCGCAGCCTTACTCTTAACCAGGCGAGCTAGAAATTCTTCAGTAGGCATGTCGGCAAATACCTCGACCACTTGAATCAACTTCGCTCCACACACTGCAAAACAAAAGAAATAAAGCAGTTAAAACCATGTTATAAAAAGAAAAGAAGGAGCACAAAAGGGGAAAAGCTTACAACAATGATCATTCAAAAATTGAGTATCTAAGAACTCCTCAGGATGGTATTTCACAACGGGTCCTAAAAAACTCTCCAAGTCTACAGAGGTCATAGACCCCAGTCGATTAGCTGACTTCAACCGCCCCGGGGAGTGAACCTGCCAGGGTTCAATGACTTATAACCCAGGGCCCTCATACCATGACCACATCTTGTGCCATCCAGAGTTCGACACAGGTGCTTCAACCAGCTTTTTACAACCTTCTTTTTTATCAAGATAGAACTGAACCCCATTGCTCTTAAAACGGAAAATGGAAAAGAACAAATCAAGGCTAGGAAACTGACCCAACTCAGAACATCTCGCGATAACCCCTTTAATTTGAAGTACTGCATTGGGGACTAATTGACCTAAACCACAACCAAGGACTTGGAGAACAAAGCGGAAAAAGGGGTGCAAAGTCAGCCTAAGACCGTATTCAAAATATATATCAGGGATGGCATGGCAATTAGAGTGGGGTGACTTCCACATTCGGTCACTTTCATTGGGAGCAAAGGCATTATAGCCTCCAGGGAGAGAGATATACTGGGCTATTCTATCAAGATCAAGGGGATGTTCGCAATAGTGACTAGGTCTGTTAAAAGACTTATTTGACTCAAACGAAGCCCCAGAACGAGGCCTAGCGGTATCATCCACAGAGGGGGTTCGAGTGACAGACCCTGTAGCGAAAGGAGTCTTACTAACAGAACTCGGAGAAAAAGATTCAATCTTTACAGGTGCCGAGTTCCGAAGACGATACGAACTTGCTTAGTTTGATCAAGGGGTGTAATCTTAGGACTACTTGCACTCTCAATTTGATCTACACTCTTAGTAGACGAACACGAAACGATAATAGCCCTCATACTTATAGAAGAAGCAGGACAGACAAGCAATGGAAGAAAGATACAAAACAGAAGAAAAAACGAGGGAAGAAGGAGTACCTCACACACCGGAAATGGCAAAAGGAGAAGACATATACAGAAAAAGAAAACAAAGACATAAAACAAAGAAAGCATTTATAGAAGAAAAAGGGAAAAAACGAAAGGACTTACCTCTACAAATGACAGGCACCGGTTGTAACATCCCAAAATCCGGGGTCTGGGATTTAGAGTAGTCACGATCCATTTACTCCTTGTCTTACCTGTATTACTCACACTGTACATATTTCAGTGGCATATGACCCCACAATATATTTCTCTCTCACACACACACCCAGGTTAAAGTCTCAGAAACGATATTATACAACAACTGCGGAATAAACAACTTTTATTACAATACCCAAGTCTTACCAAATCTGTTATTGAAACAATATATCGGAAATGGTACAATTCCAACTCTGACTTCTGATGATTACAATCTTCTCCTACCATTCATATCTATACATAATTTAAATGCAACCAGCTGCAGCCTGATCCGACTGGTTCGTACTACTCTTCGGGATCACTGGTGTCCATGACATCCTGCTTGACTGCTCTATAATATATATAACAATAGCAAGAGTGAGCAAATAGCTCAGCAAGGTAATGAAAACATGGCATAACTCTGCCTATGATTTAACCCAGAATAAGGCGGGTATAAGACAATAATTGTCAAAATATCTCTTTACCAAAAATATTTCCTTATCGGAATATATTCCAAAAACAGTACCATTGCAGTACTTCAAGTATCATTTTCATAATATCTCTGTAAACTTTGGATATTCATACTATGAACAAAGTTCTAGTATAATATATAAGATGAAGCTACAAGGTAATTCAATATAACCTTTCTGTAAAATAACTGCTATATAAAATATAAGCAGAATATCCGCATATAACTTAAAAGATGAAGTTATAAGGTGATTCAATATCAACAACCTCCTTTTCACAACTCATGTTATGTAAGGTATCAACAGAGTCATAAAATGTAAGATAAAAGACGAAGTCACAAGGTAACTCAAAATATAATTGTTCTGCGGAAATATCTGCTAGGTCAAAGATAAGCATATATGATATTATCAATTTTCATAATAGAGGAACTTGCAGGAAGAATATTGCAATTCCAGTTCAAACACTTTTCAACCCTGCCAACAATGATAATGTTGCAGATAATTTCCAAATTTGGGAGATGAACTAATACGGGAGCTTGCCGCGCCAGGAGCCACAACATTTACGATGATCAGTCGCATGTCATGCTCCCCATCATTTGTTCTCTACATGTAGAAGGAAGCACCGACGGATCGCCCGCCCTCTGGAACCCCCCGGCCAACGGTTGGGCCATTAATTGCTGGACCGGTGCCACTCGGCCACTTACGCGTCTCCTAGTTCGAATAACATCCATAACTCTGAAACATAAAGTTCGTCCCCCTTTCCCCAAGTATAGTACTTGTTGATAGGACTCCACAAAGTAGTCGTATCTAATTGGAAAGGAAAATTTCACCAATATTTCCCAAGCTGATGATTGTTAATGGATAGACACTTGTTCCATCAATCTTACCCCTCGAGCGTTGAGGAGGTAACCAAAAAGATTCATATCGATGTTTGAAAAAATCAAGATATGAGTGACAAGATAGTTTAGCAAGTATATGACTGGGCAGTCAAATAAATAACATTTCTCAAGTGAGGTCCCCTTATATATTTTTGGAAGTTGAGCGAGTATTTAAATCTTCTTATAAGATAGATTTAAATGAAAACAGAATTTTGGGAATCTCCTCTTGATAAAATAGTCGTAAAATACTCCGAAATATTTTACATAATATTTGAAGGTGAAGGATGATCTTTGAATAATATAAGTCATTATAAAAAGACTTCAAAATAATTTAATTAAATATTCCAAGAATATTTATTAAGTCAATAATACTTACGGAATATTATTAAATCATAATATTGCTCGTATTTAATCCTCGAATAAATATTTAACAATATTTATTAAGTAATTAAGTCTTTGAAGAAATATTCCAGATAGTATTCATTAAATCAATCAAACTTGAAGTGGATATATAAAATAATATTCGAGAAGTAATTTAAACCTTAAATGAATATTTAACATAATATTCATTAAATAAATTAAACCCAAATGAATATTCAAATAATACTCCTTAAACTCGAATGAATATTCTAAATAATATTTATTAAATAAATTAAGCTTGAAGGAATATCCAAGATAATACTCATTAAATAAGTTAAACTCGAATGAATGATATTCATTAAATAAATTAAACTCGAATGAATATTCAAAATAATATTCATTGAATAAGTTAAACTCGAATGAATATCTGAAATAATATTCATTAAATAAATTAGACTCGAATGATTGTTCGAAATAATATTCGTCAAATAAATTAAACTCGAATGAATATTCAAAATAATATTCATTAAATAACTTACACTCTAAATGAATATTTCAAATAATATTCATTAAATAATAAACTCGTATATATGAATATTCAAAGTAACATTCATTGAATAACTTAACGAAAGAAATATTTATCTAATATTTTCCTCAGAAAATAATCCCAATATATTTCAGAAATACCGACTCCCGGTCTATATTTAAGAATTCTGGTTCATATGCCTTTCACTAAGGCTTTAGTAATATCTGGCTTATACTGATATATCGTCTATCTACTTATAAGCCAACAGTAAATCAGGGAACAAGTACCACAATATATACTCTCGAAAACAGTTATGCCTTCCAACAACATATTTAACAGAAATAATATCCATATAGTGTATCTCAACCGAGATAATACTCAATAACATTCCTCCAAAGAAATAATAATTTGTCGCTGGAATCCCTCCGGGTTTCCAGGACTATCTCTATATCACAAAATACCGACTCCCGGTTTAAAGTCAAAACAGTGAATATGCTCTTATCTCTAGAGCTACAAGGTATACCGGTTCATATTTACTTAACTTAGAAGATCATATAAAATCCAAGGGTCAAATTCTATTTCAAAAGGAAATAAGGTATATCGCAAAATTGTACAACTGTATACATGGCAAAAGCAGTATTATAGTCCATACTTTAAAAGTACAAGTTTAGAAAACTTGCCTGATGTTCGAGAAGTGATAGGGGTTCGCGACGATGTCGGACAATCTAGACAAAGTCAAAGAAACACGTGATCAATCCCTTGGATAATCCGCTTATAATTCAACGCTTTAAACATGTAAGCGAAACACAACTAAGGTATTACTAACTCACTTTCGGCTCATACTAAGTCCATGTTAATCAACAATTACTTAAGTCGAAGATTCGTTTTAGAAATTGGATCTCGTTCGCTCGTTTTACTAAGTGGTTCTCAAAGTTATAATCAAGTGCTCCTCTAAGGGGTTTCTTCGCGCTTAACCTTGATTCAAATATTTTTATAAAATCGAAAAATAATCCTTTCGACATAAGGTCTTTTCTCACATCTTCTTTATGACCTCTAGTATTTAATTACTAAGATTCGCAATCAAATATCTTATTTTAAAGGGTTCAATTGCAGTTACGAACTCACGCTTGCGTTTACGAACCACTTTTACGAATTTTGCGATTTCTCCTAAACCGTAAATCAGAATGCTTCGATTCTTTTTCCAAAATGATCTATGAATCAAAACCTACAAGTCTGTGGTCAGAAACCAAACTGGTCAGAAACTTTTTGGTTCGGTTATGCTCCATTTTTTTAAGGGTTAACGAAATTTTGCCATTACGACGGCTATAACTCGGATATTTCCAAAATCAAAACCCTCCAACTAATCATCCAATCCACAACCAACACTCATGGACACTATTCATCATCATCACCACTGCCTAGACTGGTCTAGGGGTTATAATTCATATTTTTCTATTTTTATAACATCCACACAAACATACATGCTCTAGATATGCATAACATCACTAAACTCATTCAAAACTCCATTAAAACTCATGATCCAACAAAGGGTTTAAAGTATTATACCTCTATTTGAAGCCTAAGAATGATATTAAGGCCCTCCAAGTCTAGATCCTTTCTTAGAACATCCTTTGGAAGCTATATCATCAAGAAAACAAAACATGAAAATCATAAGTTTACTATTCATCAAGAACATAGAATGTTTGTAAATTCAATTTGAAAATCCTCCATTTACTTGCTTGCTCTCATACTTGGTGGGTCTTCCTAACTTCCTTCAAGCTTTATTTTAAGCTATAGATCTTGAATTATGGTTGGCTAGAAATGGAGTTGTGAAAAATTTACTATTCATCATCTTTCTTTTCTAAGAAAACCGAATGAAGCCTTGAGTTGGTGGTGGTGATGTTGTTTTGTTTTGGTTGGATAATGCATGTATCTAATCTTTATTCAACCTCATCTCTTTTCTAATGAGGTGTCACCTCCTCATAGGACCCTTTAGATTACCTTATCCTCTCAAAAATGCAAGCAAGTCCTCCATCTTTTGGTTTATTTTCTCTTTGATACTTCTTTGTTTTACCACTTGCATTATTAAGATATTTAATACATAAAGTAGCTTTATGGTCCTAGATCCTTGTGCAAAGAGTATGCAAGAAGCTTGCTAGATATTTGTTTTGTTTCTTGTTTGATTTAAGTGATTTAAATCACTTAACTTCTAAATTGTTTTGATTTAACCCTTGATTAATCATTTAATCCACTTGATATAATTCTCTTGATGATCATGTAGGATATTTAATCTTGTTATGAAATCAATCCGTAATCCATGATTCGTTCGCTTTATCGCTTAATCTCGTTATAAAGTTCCAGCGGTTTCTAGAATGCTCGTTTCACTATCTCTATGGTTTTCGTTCTAAATTCTCAAATCAATTATGATAAAATTCCAAAATATTAAATTCTCAATTTCTCAAATTTAATATCTCATTTCTTGATAATACTGATATATAGTTCACTGCTCGGTCAAATATTATGCCAGAATTAAAATTGGAATTTCTGAATTCCGATAATCTTTACATACACTTATTTCCTCCGTAGATTCCTAATATGACTTCGAAACATCCATACCGCGTCCCGTACATAGGGTGGCGTGAAAAGTTTTCCAACTTACAAAATCACTATTCATTCACCGAATTACTATGCACGTACAGGAAACACTATGCACGTACGGGAAACACTATGCACGTACGGAAAATACTATACCATCCTCATTTCCCTTCTCGGGCTCATTAACTCATTTCTTGGACGATAGATTATTCTTTTCTATATCGTCAACCTTTGAATTACTCTATCCTGACCATACATATACGAATCGGGATAATCATCCATAGCAATATGCATTCACTACAATCATTGTTCTTTGGAATCACCATTCATTAATGCTCTTTAACCACAATAAGAAAAGTTTTAATTCTACCCAAAATTCGGGTTATTACACCGGTTCCAAAGATACATAGGGAAATGGAGAGACAAGATCATTCAACGATTATATACACAAAACTGTGCGTCACGGGGGCCCAAATTTTTCTCTCCTTTTTCTTGTAATTTTTTCATATAAATTCTCCTTGTAATTTTCTCTTGTAAAAATATTATAAATAGGGAGATAAGAGAAAAAAGAAAAGATCTGAAAATACTTTTCCAGACTTAGGGGGGACTGAATGTTGGGCCACATGCCCACTAAGATAGTCTAGCCCAAATAGAGACCCAAAAAGAGCATTATAAATATATTTGTAGCCCCAACATTGTAAAGGATTGGTTCATTTTATATTACTCTTTAACAGGGACAATAAGTAGTACCGGAGTAGCATATGAAAGGAGAAAAGGAGAACAAGAACTGCATGGTGTGGCTGAAGATGATGTTGGTTAAAGAGTGCGGTGATGGGAAAAATTCATTTACATGTAAGTCCTCCTGTTCGTACTCACATTTCAGAGACTTGTGTTTTTGTGAGGCTATTTTAGACTTAACTTTTGTCAATTGTTTTTACATTAATTTTGTATACATAACACAATTTATACAAGGATCAAGTTAGACTTGAGACTAATTCATGATCTTTTCTAATTTGTGTAGTATGTTGCTCTAATGGCAGCCACGACATTTGGTAAAATTCAGCTTTGTCTATGAACTAATTCATTCCGTCAAGCTCATTCTTTGCTGGAGTAAAAGTTAAGCTGCGGTTAACTTGCAAAGTATACTTAATGTTGTGTGTGTACTTAATCCTGAAATATCAAATGACAGCATCAATCGGTATCTGAAGATTGTACTTTTGATCTTTACTAACAGCCTCTTGGTCCCCTTCAAGGTGTGAGGTTCGTAGCTGTGCTTTCCCAGCTTCTTCCACCCAATCAATCCTTGCAACAAACACCAACAATAAGATGAGGCAACCAACCATCCCAACAAAGAATCCTGCCAGCAACCCACCAAGTCCTAGATGAACCTTAAAAGCTAAGGCCCAACACAAAGGCAAAGCCAGCAAGTAAAAACCTCCAAGATTTGCGTACATACCCAACCATGGCCTAGCTGTTCCTCGCGCTATTCCTCCAGAAACTGCTAATGGGAAATTCACCACTTCTATTAATGCCATCAGCAGGACCATCTTCTTTACACTACTTATAATTCCCTTGTTATTACTAAACAAAGGTCCCCATATGCCTCTAGATGCTACCATTACTGCACCAACAATGCTGCCTGTGATGGAGCTCACAGCTAGAGATACACATGCTGACTGATATGCCAGGCCAGGTTGATTAGCACCAAGCTCATTCGACACACGGATGGATGCAGATGTAGCCAGGGAGAGCATAACAGAGTATACCAAGTAGTCGAAATTCAGGACAATGGCCAGCACCCCTACTGCTTGCCTTGCATTTGGAAGCCATCCAGCCAACAAGACTAAGATTTCATAGCACCACCACTCAAGACAAGTGGTTAGACAACATGGTCCACAAAGCTTGAGCAAACTAATCCAATCCTTAGTTCCTTGCTCAAACCATCCTCCTCCCTCCCACTTCCCTCCTTTTTTAATCTCTAACCACACAATATAAACTGTGAGCAAAACCACAACTAGAAGATCAGAAATCCAAACAGCCATGGAGACTCCCTCTAATCCCTTTGCTTTCATAAGTAAGATGTTGATAGGTACATGAAGGGCAACAGCTACCGTGGAGCTCAACATAACTGGAATAGTCAGGCTTTGGGAGCTCAAATAGGCTTTCAGAGGGCACAAGAAAGAAGTGATTACCAAATCAGGCAGTAGATAAACAAGATATTTCCTCGCGGTCAGGGCGATGTCTCTTTCTTGTCCGAAAAAAGTTAAGATTTTATCGACATTAATCCACAAAAATGACACAGGCAGGGTGGTTAGCAGTAGTAAAAAAGTTGTCATGACAAGTGACTTATGAAGGAGTTTAAAGTTCTTAGCACCATATGCCTGGCCGCATATAGGCTCCATAGCATTAGACAGTCCGCTTAATACTGAAAATCCGGTGACGTTGGCAAAGGTGAAGCCAAGCGCCCCGCCAGCCAACTGCAGCTCTCCAAGTCGACCGAGAAATGCAGTGGTGATGGCCAACTTCATGAACCATACCAAGTTCATAGCCACCAAAGGAATTGTTAGACCTCTCTGCTTTTTCATTTCCAAAAAGGCAATCTGCATGAAATTTCCAGGCCATTTTGGAGCCATAACTGGTGCTGAAAATCGGATTTTCTCTTCTGGGTTGTCTTGAATTGTTGTTTCTTTTATTTGGTTTTCTTGTTGAAAAATGAAAACTTTATAACACTAACAAACAGGATAGGTAATGCATTGTGAGTGCATGAATAGTTTTCGTGAAAGCGTTTTCTTAGTATCGAAAAGCACGAAGAAAAAGAAGTTGGTTTTGTAACGGCCAGCCCAATTAAAAGAACGAGATAAGATGTGGTGCAGGTTCCTTATTTATTAATGTTGTAGTGCGGGATGAGAATGAATTTTTGACATGATGATCTACACGCAAGGCTTTTAAGATTTCGCTCACAATATCTTATATAATTTCATCTGCAACTTAGTTGTAGATAGTGTTCTATTTTTAACGTAATTTCTTCATTTCAATTATTACTTGTTTGATCACAAATCGAGAAGTTCTGGACCATAAACAGACGTTAAAAAAAAGGAAGAAAAAGACAATACAAAAATTTCAAGTAAGCAATCAGTTACTCTCACTACATCCCATCTTTGTTGTCATTGAAATATAATGGAAGAAAACTACATATGCTAATCCAAAAATACCAAAAGGATATATCTAGATAGCTATATGTAGATAGTTTTTGTTGGTATTACGAATCGGGCTACATCTTTTTCAATAGAGTACGTATCTTGTAGATAGATATACGTAGGATTTGATGGACTAAAAGCTGTCTAAAATCCTATAGATGCTTCCACTTTGTTCCGTGAGATCAATGTTCTTAAAGGTGTCTAATGACTGAGGGAGGGGATCATAAACAGTCTAGTATTCTTTGTTTAACAATTGTATTTGGGCATAGCTTCCTCCAAACAGATCCGTTTGAATCTTTGATGGTGTTTCCAGTTAAGTATTTTTTTTTCTTCTCTTTGTTTTTCAAAATACAAACAGTTCTATCCATGTTTTTGTCAAGTTCCTTGTATTTCAAAATTATAAACATTACTAACCATTGTCTAGGGAAAGCTAAATTTTGATTTTACAATTCAAATTTTAAATTAATTTTTTTATTTTAAAGGGGGAAAATTTCTAAAAACTCCTGTAAAAATATGACAGGTACCTTAGTATCTTTCCTTTTTCCACTTCTAAATCTAACCATAATCTTTAAAGAAAACCATGATTAACTATTATAATGTTTTTTTAACTATTTTCATGACTAATTTAACTTAAGATCTTGATCTATAGCAACTAACTGTTATAGCATGCATATTGCATCACGATAATATATATAAAGTAAAATTTTTGATGTGAATGCATGAGTCTCATCTTTAGATTGTAGCGTATGTTGCAACCTAATCATAATTCTTTAATTTAATTTGCTTACAATATAATTTAATATTGATTATGAAAATATTTAACAATATTTATGCCAATTTTTTGAATAGAACTTACAATCCGTTGGAAAATGTTAACCACAGCCCTTAGGGCTATGGTTAAGGTGTTATATGCTAGTTTTTAATTGGCTCAAGGTTGTGCCCCACTTGCAAAAAAGTATGTGCCCCCATGCATTCACATAAATCATCCAATAAAAATCCACCACATGGCAAAAATTAATCCTTAAACATAGCCCTTAGGGCTGTTGTTAACAGGACCCTAATAACAAATACAACAAAGAATCAAATCATGCACTGCAGGGGGCATGCAATATGAATCGTTCTCCTTACTTTTCTTTATCTAATTATTGAATCCAATCTGCGTTCCAATCTGCGTTCCACTTGTTCCCCATTTGTAACGCCTCCGCCACTGTGTTCTCTAGTCTTTACATAATTTATTAATCTTACTATTGTTTCAGATTATTCAGAAAGATATATATAAGTGGCTCATAATAATTCAGGGAGTTGGATGGTGAATTCGTAGTGGAAGTCTGATAAATTTAGCAGGAAAAATAAATAAATAAAAACGAGTGACATTCAATGATTGAAACTTTATGTACAGTATAACTTATTAAAATTAGTTGGGTTGGGACTGGGGACTTGGGAGGATATCTGTCTGCAGAGTTTGTACCAAAAATACAAAATTAGAGACGGCGAACAGAAAGTCACAAATAATTAAGGGTGAAACCCTCGTAAAAGCATGACAAGATGGTCCAAATATAGTCCTACACGAATCTCACTCTTAAAGATCTTTTACTTGCTTAAGGGTAGGGTTTGTGTTACTCCCTCCGTCTCTTTTTACTTTGCCCGTTTGACTAAAAACATGGATTTTAAGAAAAATTGGGTATTGAATATTATTTGTAAGAAGTAATGGGTATTGAATATTGTTTTTAAGGAGTAGTGGGTATTGAATATTGTTTTTTTGGAGTAGTGGGTGGAGTAGTGGGTATTGAATATTATTGTTAAGAAGTAGTGGGTGGAATAGTAGGTATTGAATATTGTTTTTTTGGAGTAGTGGGTGGAATAGTGAGTGTTGAATATTATTTGTAATGATTAGTGGGTGGATAGTGGGTATTGAATATTATTTTTAAGGAGTAGTGGGTGGAGTAGTGAGTATTGAATATTATTGTTTATGGCTTAAAATAGAAAGGGGAAAAATATTTTGATAGTCCCGATTTAGTAAATGGGAAATGTTTTTAGAGACAGAGGGAGTAGTGACTTGAGAGCGTCAATAGTATCTTTTACTTGCTTTTTAAATTAAAATTTAGGAAATTTAGTCCAAAACAACATTTCATGAGTGTGGTAGTGGTTTTCTAAAATATCAGGAATTCTTAGTCATTTCCTATTGTTGAGGAACCACTAGTCATGGAAATTTCTAACTTTTGAAATTTTTTTAGATATTGGCCACGTTTGAACAGCATGTACAAAACCCAAAAACTTCATATTCTTCATAAACGAGAGTCCAAAATAGCATTTCAACAGCGTGGTAGTGGTTTCCTAAAATACTAGAAATCCTTAATCATTTCCTATTGCTAGGGAACCACTAACCATGAAAACTTCAAACTTCTGAAAACTTTTGAGGTGTTGGCCACGTTTGAACGACATGTACCTTTATTGGATCGGTCTCGATTCCCCTATCAGAAATGACAAAATCCAAAAAATTCATAATGTTCTTCATAAACGAGCACTTTTCTTTATTAATAAAGAGTTGTTCACTTCTCAAAACTTTTATTACCTGCTCAATGTGGCTCAAATGATCTTTCACATTTCGGCTAAAAATTAAAATATTATCAAAATAAACCATTAAAAATTTCTCCGAAAATGGTTTCAGAACTTGCGACATGACACACATAAAAGAGCGTGGTGCATTAGTTAAACCAAAAGACATGACTAACCACTCAAATAACCCATCTTTTGACTTTAAAGTCGTCTTCCATTCATCCTCTGGTCGGATGCTCCATTCATCCTCTGGTCGGATGCGAATTTGATGTAACCACTTCGGAGATCAATCTTAGTGGAGATAGAAGAGCCACTTAGTACATCCAACATGTCATCAAGACGTGGTATGGGGAACCGATATTTCACGATTATTTTATTTATTGCATGACTATCCACACACATCCGCCAACTACCATTCTTTTTCGGTGTTAGCAAAATAGGAGCAATACTTGGGCTACAACTTTATCGAATAAACCCTTTGTCTAGCAATTCCTGAATTTATCGACTTAGTTCTTCATTTTCTGCTGGACTTATTCAATAATGTGGGATATTAGGCAAACTTGAACCAGTGGTCAAATCAATAACTTGTTGGACCTCTCTCATAGGAGGGAGTTCATTTGGCATGTCATCTGGCATGATGTCCTGAAATTCTTCTAACAATGAGGAGAGCTCTGCTGGAATATTGTTGTCCGGCCCCTTGCTTTACATCACGTTTGACTATTAGAGGCACTAGATTATCCTCCCGCATAACTCTAGTAAACTTTCGCATTTTCAAAATTGAAAAATCCTATTTCATTGACTTAAATTCATAAATATGTAAGGGATCCAAAATAACCTTTTTACCTTTAAAATCAAAGGAATAAGTGTTAGTATACCCATCATGAAGAACCTTTCGATCATAGAGCCATGGACGTCTAAGTAGCATGTGGCAAACAGTCATGAAAATTACATCACACCAGGCTTCATCTGCATATGCCTTACCCAACGAAAACTTAATCATACAACGTCATTTTATAAGGAAAGCATTAGTCTCATTTACCCAACTAATGCGATAGGGAGTGGGTTGTTTTTTTGTTTGTAATCCCAATCGTTCAACAACAGCTTCATAAATCATGTTCATACCACTCCTGTTGTAAGTGATGAGGTTTAGTGCTCAACCATTATGCTCCATTCCTGTATGAAAAATATTGGTGTGGAGCCACTCGAAATTGGCTTGGATTTCTTTTTTTGATCCAATCGGTACTCTTTTAATCACACAACTTGGCAAGTTAGATGCAATCAAATGATCTTCTTCATTGGGATTATCTTCATTGGACTCCCCTGATTCTGTGTCATCATCACCTTGTACTACTAATAACTCATTTTCACATATATAACTAGTTTCTTATCTCTGGTTGGGCACATAACAGCATAATGCCCATAGCCTTTACAATTGTAACATTGGGGTCCTTCACTAGCTACTTTCATTTTCATTTTTGAATCCCCACTACCTGCACCTTTAAATTGATCTTTTAGGATTACTGATCTTTGGAGTGAAGTTACAGTACTATGTTCTTGTCCCGTACCTATTGAGATCACTTTTTTTTCCAACTGTCTGGCCTGATTATTTCTCAATACGAAGATCCAACTGGTAGGCTTCCTCTACTTTGATCAAACGGGTAGTCCACGTCCACATTTCCCTGCGTAATTCACTTCGTAGACCAGTGCGGTGTCGTGCCAAAATTTGTTGTTCAGTCTCTACAATCTTGCCGCGTACAGTCAACTTATTAAAACGGTCAGTAAATAGATCAACAGTCAAACGGTCAGTAAATAGATCAACAGTCAATGATCCCTGCTTGAATTACAACATCTCTTCAACATCATTTGTTCGTAGTCAATAAGCAAGTACTTATTCAATCTTTCCTACATCCTTTCCCAATAAGAAATTGCTAGACGTTAAGTGCGACGCAATTGCTCTTCCACAATTCCCTACCATGCTCGTGCATGCCCCTTCAGTTTCATCCTCACGTAGCGAATTCCGATCCTCTGAAATAGTGAACTAATCAAAATAATCCTCAACCGATGTTAACGAGTCCTCGAATGCATTCGGCTCTAACTTTCTAGAAAAATTTGGCACATTGACCTTTATCCTCTTTGTCAACCCTTCTTTCTTGTAGACTGCTCAGCCTAAGGTTAAAGGATAAAATGTGCCCGCTAGGCGTTAGCTCTAATTTTATGTTGTTAAACTGTAGGGTAGGAGAAGGACCATATATAAGAATTCTCATATATAAGATCAATAAAGAGGTTGATATTTGCACCTTGTTCAGCATGTCCTCGATGAAAGTTCTTTCCATGATACCTAATTCGTGGCGCATGATTCTCAAACTCCTGATATTCTTTTCTACCTTGTTCTTCTCTCCCAACTCTGCCATTTTCATCTACTCTTTCCGCATGATCTATTCTACGCCTTCGTCGATTAAAATGATCATACGCTTCTCGTACATACCACTCATTCATTGCATCAAGGCGTTGATTGATTTGCTCTAAGATTACCATAAGTTAGTCAATTTGGTTTTGTAATTGAGGTTGGGGTTGGTTTGTATTCTGGTTGTTACGATTTTGGTCATCTAGGTTTGTATTATTTGGGTTTGAATTATTTACCATGACGTATGAATTGCTACTACGGGTTTTAGGCATGAGACAAGGAAAAAAAGAATTTGTAATGAAGGAATCTTGCTTTGATTCCAATTTGATGCCAATTTCTTAGTTTAAAATCTCATCAAACATAAGAAAATTGCTAATGCAGAATCACTCGATCTACAGTATTAGAATCACTTTAATCATATTTAAAGAACTTGAATGAAAAATTGTTAACCACTGTAATAACCCTAACTTTAACAATGCTACAGTGATCAAATGAATAGTAAATTTTGAGGATTTAGGGAAATGGTATGTAGGTACCCTATAAGTGAAACAGAAAATGAAAAATCGGAAACCATATTAGTAATGTACTATGAAAATAAGTGACTCAAACGATGACGGATTTCAGAAATTCCTGAATATAGATTTTTAAGATGTTTGATTTCGATTGAGCATTATTGTATTGGATATTAAGGAGTATGGAGATTTAACAAGGATTAATTATATTGAGAAATTATGTGGAATTAGGTTAAACCAGGGGATTATTAAGACAAGGGAATGCCAGAGGAATTTGGATTGTTAAACAATTTAGAACCACTTGGAAAATGAGGTATATTCGAAACGAATCGTAATTAGACGAATATGGAGACTAAACAACCAAAATTAATATCATAACAAGGATATACACTACATTACCAATAACCAAAATCATTAAAACACTAATTAGAAAATCAAAAACCAAAAACCATGTGATCATCCAACAAATGACATCATTTCCTACATCATTTTCCACTACCACTTCCAAAGATTATCTAGAAATCACTTGATAATTATCTTATAAACCATGTAAAATATCTACAAAGATTAAGATAAGATTAGCCAACCACAAAAATCTCTCTTCTCCTCCATCTACACCATTCGGCTATTTCAAGGAAAAAGGAAGAAAAAGAAAAATCCAAACCCTAGTTTCAAGCCATTAAAACTCAAGGGAAAAATCATGGAGGTTACTTGAGGATATATAAAGACAAGCACCAAGTTTCATAGGAAACAAGCATCATTTGGTAAGGTAATAAAATCATCAAAGTTGCTATATGAATAGTAATGAATAGTAACTCATATGAATTTCATGTTTTGTTTTGAAAGATTAAAGTGTATTAAGGTTGTATCAAGGTGTATTAAGGACTACAAGCATATATTAAGAGTGTTAAAGTTTCAAAGAAGGTATAACATCCTCATCCCTCTTGAGTTTATGATGAATATTGGTTGTGTTAGTGGTTAAGTTGTTATAAGTGATGAAATCATGATCATATATGTGTTTAAAAGTGTTTTTATGGATTATGGAAGTATTGTGTGTTGAAATCCATGGTTGGTATATGATGACCACATGGTATATGGATTGATATATGTGTTGGAGGATGAGTTTGGAGATGTGAAAAATTTGGAAAGTATGAAAGTATAGTCGTTATAATGCCCGATTTTCGTTAAAACAGTAATTACTTGTTAAAAACAGGGCAACCCGAATCTGTCAAAGTCAGTAGGGTATACCAACTGGTCATAGTAGGATAGATCTTGGTTCATAGATCATTTTGATATAAAGTACGTAAAAATCTGATGAACGGTTTAGGAGATATGACCAAAACCGTAAAAGTGGTTCGAAAGTGTAAGTGTGAGTTCGTAACTTCAATTGAACACCCTTAACCTAAGTGATTCCGTTACGAATCTTGATAATTAAATAATAGAGGTCATAAGGAAGGTATATGAGAAGGTCTTATGTCGAACGAATAATTTTTCAATTTTATAAAAATGTTTAGATTAAGGGTATGTTCATGGAATACCCCTTAAACGAATAAAGGATAATTTTCTCGAGTTAATGGTCGACTTAAAAGTCTTTAAGACTCAAATATCAATTAAGTGTATAAGATATTGACATACCTTGATAATGGTGCATATGCTAATAATGATCCTTTTCGTTTTATAGAAACTCAGGACGAACACCGGGTCATACCTCTGGGATTTAGAGATCGAGGCAAGATTTCTTTTACCCTTATTTTGATAAATTGTTTATGTTTAAAGAAAAGTGGTTTTGCTAGATAATATATGAATCTTATATGATGATATGGTTAGGGATATATTCCCTATTTGTTGAGATTATTGGATATGGATATGATTATGGAAAGAGCGAATATACTCTATGATCTAAAGGGATATGAAAGAGAATGGTATCAGTTGTTATCTAGGGTTATATGGTTTATGATATTATGTTAAAGATAATCTTTAAACATTTATGATTTAATAAATATTATTAAATTTTTATTTAATACTTTTAAAAATAGTTGAAATATTTTGTATATAAGAACATATTTGACTTTATTAAATACGGAGGAGATGTCTGAATTATAATCAAAGTATAATGATATATGAGAATAGAAATGATATATGAGAATGGAAATGATATATGAGAATGGAAATGATATATGAGAATGGAAATGATATATGAGAATGGAAATGATATGTGTGAATGATATATGGAAATGAAAACAGAAAATGGAAAATTGAAAATATGGAATGATGTTTTATAAATGGAATAACGATTTGATAAAAAGGGGAATTGCAACAGTAAACGTAAGAGGCTGTGTGTGTGGCACAGTCCGGCACTCAATATTTTATTACGGCCCAAGAGTTGCCGAAGGGGGATGTAGCAGGTTGCCTTCCTCCAGGGATGATGACCAGGTTGGATCATTCCTTCTACTAGTAGTAAACAGAGAGCAGGTATGATTACGCGACTGATCATCGTCCTAACGTATCAGGCGACAGCAGATATCCCCAAAATATTTAAAGAAAGAATTGATAATGGTTACAGTTTTATATACTGAAAAAGGGAAAAATGGTAAGAAATTATGGAATTATCTTATGGTTAGAAGAGAAACTGATATTATATTATATTAGAAGAGAAACTGATATTATATGGTTTTAGATTTCTTTTCTTATAAAGATAAATAGTTGGTGTGTCAAATAAATAAGAAATAAATTCTTTTCTTAATAATTATGATGGGTTTTCCGTTTATTAGTATATATATATATATATATATGTGTGTTTTCTTTGATACTGGTTTATAAAAATGTATCTTGCTGAGCTATTATAGCTCACTCTTGCTACTTATGTATATAACAGCTAGGTCAAATGCCGATACTCCGCACTACACCCCGCAAGAGGATAAGGGAAAGACGACCTTTTGAGAGAGTGCTGGCGCCTATCCCTGAGGTAGCTGATAGGCAGATGGTTAATGGTAGACTTATGTGTATTAAGTGTGTAAGTTTGAGAACTAAACTTTTGGTTGTTGAAATGCTTCCTCTCGAAGTAATATTCAGCAATGTACTTAAGTAAGATTATGGGATTGTAATAACTCCTTTAAAAGTATTTAAAAGTAACCCGTGCTTTGCACGGGCTACAAGCTAGTATGCTTAATACGTGAGCCACGTGAACAAGCGGCTGTCAATTCATTTGTCTTATTTAATTAAATCAATATAGATAGATGAGTAATTAATATTAAATTTATATCACTAAAAAATTGAATAATTTATATAAAAATTATATTACTAATTAAATTGTTAGGCAATAAATTTATTTTATTTTAAAAAATTAAAGTTGGACTATAAATAATACATCATGATTATATGATATTCAAATTATATGTTTTTAAAATTTTAGATTTTAAAATCTAATTTTATTTTAAAAAATTATTATAATATTTTCATATTCAACTCTTTCTCTTAACTCTTCGTATAAACAAGTAGGTAGGGTTGAATCCTTCCTTATTCAATCCTTTCATCCAAATAAGATGAGGGTTCAAACCTTTTCAATCTAATCTAATCTAATCTAGCTAATTCATTACATCCTAACCTAACCCAATCCTTCCTTTCCCAACTGCCAATCCAAATAGACCCTAAAGTATGATTTTCTTGTAACTGAACCAGTTTTTGCTGAACAATCCGGTGTTATACTTATACGTCGTACTCCGTTTGTAGATTTCTTTTACCTAAAATTTACTTTTCTTTGGAGAACCCAGTTGTTTTAATATTCAGGATCTGCATGATTTTGTTATATCAGTTTCTTAAATATGAAATTATAATTATGATAAATTGCTCGATTACGTTTTAACAAATCAAGTATATTTCTCATAATTACAAACGACTATTCACCGACATGAGAGTTTTTTTTTTGTTTTTTTAATTATGTTGTCACGTCTTGAAACAATATGTCAATAGGGAGCCTAAGTGATCCATTTTTATATATCCACACATGTATACTATACATGCTCATGTGTTTGTTGGATCACGGTATTCATCTCCCACAAACCATAACAGTGGTAGACGGAGAAGTTGTTGGGTATTTTATACTAGACACAACAATGAGGCAGTGATATATATTAAAACAAGAACAGGCATATAATCAATTAACAAACAAATCACGAAGGCAAAAAACAAAGAACAATCAGTAACTGTAATTAACAAGAAAGACTTATCTCCCACGGCAGCTATAGCAAGTACTGATAAGAGAAAAAGAAATGCTGAGTCGCCAAACCCTTCGAGAGGACTTGACTGTTCTTGAAGAGAATATTGCCCCACTTACACTGTGTTGGGTTCCAGCAATACCACTTCCAGGATAAAACAGCACAGATCAAACCGGTCACAGAAGCGGAGAGATCAACAGCGACTAGCACCTCAGTTCGCCTGAGAATTATGTATTTAACTGTATATGTATTGAGGGAGAACAGAGAGAAGGCAGCTAGGGTTTTATGTCCCTTGGAATTATACCATAACATTCTATACTGTATGTATATTTAATACAAAACATAAAACGTAACTGATAATCCATAAAAGGAAAGTAAATATTCTGATTTAATTCATTAACTGCATCAGTATTTCAGTTACAACAGCATCAGGATTTACCCATCGTCAGGAACTGAAGTCCATCAGGATTGGTCATCATCAGTATCTGATCCATCAGGATGTTAGTCCGTCAGGATCTGATGCCCATCAGTATTGGGTTATGTTCAGAGTCTGTCCATCAGGATTTGATGTCTGATCAGCTCAATAAACCAAGTACTGAACCAACTGTAGTAACAAATAAATCTGATTTCCTATTAAAATAAATCAATATTCACTACAAGAAAAAGTTCAATAGACATCACACTTTAGACATCGGTTGTAAATGCCACTGATGTTAAAAGATGTAATTACATCATCCCAAATTAAACTGATGTCTTTACTTTTCGTAAACATCACTTTTTTTAAAACCGATGTCTAAAGTCGGCCTTTAAAAATTAAAACTTGCGCCCTACTTTTTGTTTCCCCCCTTAGCTAAAATTTTGGCCTCTAAGTCAAAATTCCCCCTCCCCTCCACCAAATATTTGCCCGCCTATACACAATTATTCCCCCTTCAGGCAAATTAAATACAAAACTAATTAAACCAAGATTCAGAAAACTAAAAACTAACTCTCTCTCTCTCGATCTCGATCTCGATTGAATCTCTCTCGCTCTCGACTGAATCTTTCTCACCTCCACCACCACTCACTGCTCTACTTACCACGACCACCTGCTCTACGTACTCACCTCTGGCGGTTTGAATCTCGTGCGACTGAATCTCTCTCTCCTTGCTCGTCTCTCCTTTGCTCGTGTCGAAATTGGTACTCGCCTTTCTTCGTCTCTCCTCCAGCCTCTACATGAATATCTCCTCTGCGATTTATCTATTGAAATTGATGAGCTTCAATTTGGGGGTTTTTTAAAATCAAAACCCTAATTTCTTAAATTGGGATTTTTTAAATCGAAACCCGAATTTCTTAAATTGTATTTTTTTATTTACTTGGATGCATTTTGCTTAGTTTGATTATTATTGCAATATATGTTGCAGTATTGCGATATGCTGATGTGTAGGTTTGTGTAGATGTATTTGATAAATTGATAATTAATGTTCTATAACTGTGATGTTTGGTTTTAACGATTTATTTCTGGCAACGTGTATGTGCGAGTGTGTAGGATTAGTAAAATTGTTTCTATTTTGGTTGATATGATTAAGTTTACATTCAGTTTTAGGGATTTATGTGAGTACATATATTGTGTAGAAATGTAGATGTGCACAGTAGTATACATGTTTATATTCTACTTAAAAGTTTTTTTGCTTTAATAGCTTGACTTGTGCTCTGTACTTTCCTACAAAATCAACTATATCATACACGACCTATGCGGATGGAGGAGTGAAGAATATGGCAACGACGCAATTCGAAGCCGTGGATGCGCACAAATGTTTCCCTTGTTGGGATGAACCTACTTTAAAGGTACATATGATTTAAATTGTTCAATCCGTTACTGTTTTACTTGTTTGGAGTGTTTATCATGTTCATATCATGATCATAAAATACTTTTAATTGTAATATAGATATGATATTTAACTTACCCTAGCAGGATACCTTTAAGATTACAGTAAGTGGTGTTTCATCCGAATTGACAGTATTGTCTAACATGCCAGTCTGTCAAGAAAATCATGATGGGCTCTTGAAGAACGTAAAGTTTGGGGAATCACCGATCATGTCAACATATTTGGTGGCTGTTGTAATTGGTTTGTTTGATTACATCGAAGATAAAACACCTGCCGGTATGCTTATAACTCTGGAATACTTCTTCAAGTTATATTAGTCTGGATATTAATGATTGTTTGGGCAGGGATTATTGTTCGTGCCTACTGTCCTGTTGGTAAAAGTGAGAAGGGAAAGCTAGCTCTTAATAAGCACTCGAAATATACGAAGAGTAAGTTAATTTCTTTTACCTTATATGGTAAATCTGACTGTAAGATGTTGGAAACATTAAAACAATTTTATAATGTTCAACAGCAACAACCGTAACAGATTAGAATTCTGTCAATCGCACTACCTACAAGAGGATGACTTTTACCTAAAACAATGCTGCTGGTAAAATTACAAGGTAAGATTGTTGATCTCTTTTCCATTATTATCCTTTGACTAATCTATATTATCAACCAACAGCTGCAAAATAACTAACTGTGTTCGACGTTCCTAGGCTAATGGGCATCGCGTCATGACAGTTTCTCCTCGTTATGACCGGTATAAAGATGCTTGGGACACAGAAGTTGTTATTGAGGTACATTCAGTACTTTATTTGTCGTAATTTATCAATGATGCTTCCCTAAATAAATTCTATAATAATCAGCTTTCGTATTATTCATCAACCTTGGTTGCAGCTCAAAGTAGGGGATAAAACGGAACAGGTCCGCTTTTTCCACTGTTACAAGCGAGGGGTATATCGTGTTTTTGTAGATCATCCATGGTTTAGAAAATGTTACTTCTCATCTTGTTAGAAAGTTTAAGTAAAGTGTATGTGTGTACTGTGTGCGTGCTTATTGTGAGCATGCCCTGCATATATAGGATCATCTCCAGTCTCTGAAAGTGGTAGATGTCAGTTTGTTTGGTTCATTAATTTCAGGTTTGGGGTAAAACTGGATCCAAAATTTATGGACCTATTAGTGGCAAAGATTACCAGGATAATCAACTTCGATTCAGCTTGCTTTGCCAGGTACAAAATCCCACAATATTCCATGTTTTATATGCAGATATACAGTTTTCATGCTGCAATTTGCGTTTATTAGGAATCTATTCTCACTTTCTCAAGTCATGCCTTTATTACTGTCAGGCAGCTTTGGAAGCTCCAAGAGTTTTGAATCTTAACAGTAACAAATATTTCTCTGGACCTTATGGTATATACCCCTCTCTCTGTGTGTATATATATATTGGTCATAAGCTTGGCACTGTTGGAAAGGAATCACAATTGATAGTATTACAGAAATAGAAACAAAGGATATCTAAAATTTTAAATTTAGATCGTTACAGGTGAAGATGTTGTCTTCATTGCCAACGACTGGCATACTGCTCTCTTATCATGCTACCTGAAATCTATGTACAAATCAAATGGAATGTATTTAAATGCCAAGGTAATTTGGCCTTTCTATATTGTCCTTTCAGATATTAGATGTACTCAACTTATATAGTGCAGAAAAGTGGTAACTTCCGCTGCTGACTTGAATAGGTCGCCTTTTGCATTCACAACATAGCTTACCAAGGTAGATTTCCATTTGCTGATTTCGCACTGCTAAATTTTCCAGATGAGTTTAAGAGTTCTTTTGATTTTATTGACGGGTATTGTAAAGGAAGTCATAGATGAGGACGTACAGATAATAGTTTTAGTAAGCCCTCCAGGCGGAGGTTGGATTGCTAGTGGATAGTAAAGTCCCCGTTATAGGCTTTATTGGGAGACTAGAAGAGCAAAAGGGGTCAGATATTCTTGCAGCAGCCATCTCTGAGTTCATAGATGAGAACGTACAGATAATAGTTTTAGTAAGCATTTTAAAGCATTTGATACCCGAACCTTGTTAACTTATTTTTCACACAAGTTCATTACTGATGGTTGTTTCATGGTATTCCTCAAGGGACTGGAAAAAAGCAAATGGAAAAATAGCTTGAGCAGTTGGAGGTATTATACCCAGACAAGGCAAGAGGAGTGGCAAAATTTAATGTTCCATTGGCCCATATGATCACTGTCGGTGCTGATTTCATGATTGTTCCTAGTAGATTTGAACCTTGTGGTCTTATCCAGTTGCATGCAATGCGCTATGGAACAGTAATATGAACCCAAATTTATCTCCTTCATTACTAAATTATAATTGTCTCGAGTGTACTCATGTAGCATTTAACCATCTACTGCAGGTACCTATAGTTACGTCAACTGGTGGGTTAGTGGATACCGTCCAAGAAGGTTATACAGGGTTTCAGATGGGAGCCTTCAATGTTGAAGTAAGAACCTTCTCCTAGCATAAAACACCCAGATGATTTTGTTTCCAAATTTAGTGTAAAGTTGTAAACCCATTGCTCAATCTAATAATATATCATTTTCAATGTGAAACAGTTGATCCCGCAGATGTAATGGCAATATCGACAACTGTGAAAAGGGCAATAACAACTTATGGAACTTCAGCTTTAGCCAAGATGATTATGAACTGCATGGCTCAAGATCTATCATGGAAGGTTAGCATTAAAACAATGCACTTCTACAAAACCAGTACCAAATAAAGTGATCCATGAAACTAGACTCATAACTTGCTGATAATCAAGTTCAAAATGTAATGTAATCTAACTCTAAGGAGTGTCGCATGTTTAATTTATATACTTGAAAGTATCTGCATGCATCATATGACCATTACAGTTTTGTATCATCTGGCCTACTTTCATCTTTGCAGATAATTGCAGTGATTCGTCTTGAACCCCAGGGTCTTGCAGTTTGGATCTACACAACATGCTAGTTTTGAAAACTGATAACATAGCTAGTTGTTTGGTGTTTGCTGTTTTATTTTGCGAATTTATGTAATGACAATTTGGTTTTGGGGATTTGGTTTATAGACTCAAATATTGTAAGCCATTTTGATTTTGCTAATGATGCTAGTATTCTGGATTTATTCTTTCAATGATAATTTTAGTAATTTTGGTTATTATTTTGTGCATAATTTAATTTTTGGCTATTTTAGTGTATAAATAGTGTAGAAAATTGATTCTAAACAACAAACAGACAACACCTTTGGATTATAAACTTGATGTCTAAACTAGAATACAACATCAGTTCTTTGTCAAAAGAATGATGTGTATGAAAGACAAGGAAAACAATGATTTTCTTAAAAACCGATGTTTATAAGTTAAATAGACATCAGTTGTAGGAAATTATTCGATGTCTAAGAGCATGTTATACATCACTTTTCAAATCAAGAAACGATGTGTATGTGAAAAATCACTTAGTATGTTATATGTTTTCTAGAATATAATGCAAGTAATTTGTTTATAAAATTAATTATATCTAACATATTTTATAGAATAACCGATGTGTATTTAAGGAAATACCGATGTCTATGTTAGCACAGACATCAGTTTCTGACCGATGTCTAGAATAGACATCTCCGACCTAGACATCACATGCAAAATAACATAGACATCGGCCATAAACTGATTTCTATTGACCATTTTCTTGTAGTGATTCCAGGTAATAAAATTCCTCGCCCAGGTCGCCTCGCGTACGCGAGACGCCGAGACATTTGCCCAAATCGCCCTTCGACCCAACCCGAGTCGTGTCGTGACGTGGCGTGGCGTGGCGAGGCGAGGCGGGCGGCGGCGGCGCGCGTGTGTGTGTGTGCACGAGGCTCACACTACAACCATGCACACCCACATGCCTTAGTAGTTATACACTACACTTGCACATGGAGCTATATAAAGCCTCCAACCTCTCATTACCAATTCTATGTGGGACTCAAGTTATTTCAACTAACTAACCCACATAACCCATTTCAAGCAAGCAACTTCAACTCAATTTATTTATGGATTCCACTAAGAAAATGTCTTAGATCCAAACATGAAAGTTTAAGTCCTCATAACAAGGAACAACCTCCACTTGTTAGATTTCGGAAATTACATCAAGAACATATTATGATTATGCCTCAAACTTTCCATTTTCTAACAATCCCCCACGAATCCATACAGAAATTCAAATATATATCTATCCTCAACATGACTTGTTTTTCAGAGTAGGTACCCTTCCGGTTTTGAACCCTCCTAAGTCCTCTACTTCGATGGCTACCGGATTCGGATGGAATATTTCACCTTGAATCTTTATCCGTTTGGTGTAACCACACTCCATAGACGACGACAAGTCAAAGGCTATGGTGCTAATCTACGGCTTTGAGACGTTAATGGTCCTGTCTCGATCCTGTTCGTCGAATGCTTCAAGGAATAACCATTTCCTCTAATTGCGACCACACAATTACATTCGCTTAGCTGGGCATCTCCAGAGATGTACTGCTAGCATCTCGTCATATGACTTGACCCCATTCAGAGTTCAAATAACCCTTGCTATTCTGGCAGTGACAGTACCTTTTAGGTTTACAGGGGATAGACTCCAGATACGTAAGTATCAATCTATGTAGTTAAAGGTACAACCAATTCACCCTTACAACTTGTTATTACCACATTGAATACACTTTCGAGGGATCTCCTCTCATGTGTATTGGGTTCCCGCTGTAGATGAATTACTATGGGCTATCAGTCCCATCCCCAACCTAGACTTAAGGACTACAGCATGCTCAAGCCCCTTAGTCAAAGGATCAGCTAGGTTTTCTTGAGTTCCAATAAACTCAACAGCAATAATCCTTTCAGACATTAGACCCCTTATAGACTTCAGTCTAACTTGGATATGTCTCTTTATTTTCACATTATACTTCTTGCTGTTTATCTTGTCGATAGTTGTACGGCTATCACAATGAACAGCAAAAGTAGGAAGTGGACGACTTACTACAGGTAACATTGACATCAGTCCATGTAACCATTCAACCTCAGTCCCCGTGGCATCTAATGCACACAACTCAGCCTCAAAAGTAGACCGAGTCGTAATAGTCTGTCTAGAAGACTTCCAAGACACTGCTCCACCCGCAAGGGTAAACAGGTATCCAGTCACTCCATTGGAACCAGACTTCTTAGCTATCCAACTTGCATCACTATATCCCTCTAGCACTCCAGGAAACCTCCTGTAGTGCAAACCAAGATATATGGTGCCTTTTAGATATCTAAGTACTCTATCAAGAGCATCCCAATGAGTCTTATTTGGACAGCTTGTATATCTTGCTAACTTAGACACTGAGTATGATATATCCGGCCTAGTACCATTAGCAAGATACTGCAAACTCCCAATAATCTGAGAATACCTTAACTGAGACACAGGAATTCCTGAACTATTCTTGACAAGGGCAATTTTAGGATCATACGGAGTACTTGCAATTCTACAATTTGAATAACCATACTTCTCAAGTATAGATTTCTCTATATAATGAGATTGTGACAAGGTTATTCCATCAGTTGACTGAGTCAACTTGATACCAAGAATCACACTAGCCTCTCCCATATCCTTCATTTCAAAATGCCTTTTCAAGAACCTTTTTGTCTCGTTAATAATCTCAATATTGGTTCCAAACAATAAAATATCATCCACATACAGGCACACAATAATACATTCATTTCCTTTAACCATGTAATAGACACACTTGTCACTTTCATTAACTACAAATTCTGATTCTAAAATAGTTTCATCAAACTTTTTATGCCAGTCTCTTGGAGCTTGTTTTAAGCCATATATTGACTTGATTAACTTACATACTTTCCTTTCATTTCCAGAGGCAACAAATCCCTCAGGCTGATCCATATAAATCTCTTCTTCAAGTTCACCATGAAGAAAAGCTGTCTTTACATCCATTTGATGGATGATAAGACCATGTACAAAAGCCAATGCTATAAGCATTCGGATTGTTGTCATTCTAGCAACTGGAGAGTATGTGTCAAAGTAATCAATGCCTTCCTTTTGCTTAAAGCCCTTAGCTACCAGTCTAGCCTTATACTTATCTATTGAGCCATCAGGATTCATCTTCCTTTTGAAGACCCACTTACACCCTATAGTAGAACACCCAGGAGGTAGATCAACCAACTCCCATGTTCCGTTAGAAACAATAGAGTCAATTTCACTTTTTACAGCACCTTTCCAGTACCTAGATTCAGAAGAATCCATGGCCTATCTGAAAGTTAAAGGTTCATCCTCGATATTGTAAGTGATAAAATCACTTCCAAAATCCTTGACTACCTTAGCACGCTTACTCCTTCTAGGTTCCTCTACTTCATCAGGAGTAGAGCTACTACCAGGATCTGCCCCCACATTTGTCATCCTTTCCACATGATCAGGAATGGACCTCAATGTGTGAGTGGGATCATCATCAGGAATCCCCTGAGGTATACCAGTCTTCATAGGGAACACATCCTCAAAGAATGTTGCATCACGAAATTCAACTATGGAATTAGCCACTATTCCATCTATGTCAGATTTTAACACTAAAAATCTCATAGCTGTAGTGGTTTCCCTATAGCCCAGAAAGATGCAATCAACAGTTTTCGGCCCCAGTTTCTTTCTCTTGTGTTCAGGGACAAGTACCTTTGTAAGGCATCCCCACACACGAAGATATTTTAAACTAGTCCTCTTCTCTGTCCATAATTCATAAGGTGTCTTGTCCATATGTTTCAGAGGAACTCTATTCAGAATATGGCAAGCCGTATTCAGAGCTTCTCCCCACATGTACTTAGGCAACCCAGAATTAATCAACATACTATTGATCATATCCTTAAAGGTTCTGTTCTTTCGTTCTGCCACCCCATTAGACTCAGGTGTGTATGGTGGAGTTACCTCATGAACTATACCATTGCTCTTGCAAAATTCATTAAACGAGTTACTCGTATACTCACCACCTCTATCTGATCTCAAACGTTTAAGTACTTTACCAGTTTGTGTTTCAGATTCAGTTTTGAACATAATGAATTTATCTAGTGCTTGATCTTTATGTTTAAGCAAATAAACATAACAAAATCTACTACAATCATCTATAAAGGTAATGAAATATCTATTATGTTCCTTGGTCAAAACACCACCAAATTCACATATGTCAGTGTGCACTAAATCTAACACATTCGAATCCCTAACAACATTATGAAAGGGTTTCCTAGTTTGTTTAGCAGTCACACATACTTGACATTTAGATTTCTTATCAATGGCATGTTTTGGAATCAACTCTAAGTTCATCATATTCTTTAGAGCACCAAAATTCAAGTGACCAAGACGAGCGTGCCACAAATCAGATGATTCAACACAATTAACAGAAGGAGCAACATTATTATTAATAAAACTGCCCAAAACAGGCTCAACATTTATTAAAAATAATCCATCCGACAAGTAACCTTTGCCAAAAAATACACCAGTATTTGTAATAACTACTTTATTACATTTCAAAGAAACTTCAAAACCATTCTTAACTAAACAACTTCCACTTATTATATTTCTACGAATATCAGGAACATGGTGACTTAAACTATGCTATATGTTCTGCAGACTCCAGAGTTATTTACGACTTCTCCAACTCTTGCTATACTAAAAGCTATTGCTAATGCCGGCATAGAGGCTTCCCAAGTTGATTATTATGAAATTAATGAAGCCTTTGCAGTAATCTTTATAACAGAGTTAGTAAAGCTAGTAACTTTATGCCTTTGTTTCTTGCACTTACCGTGTAAATTGTTATAAATCTAGTAACTTTATGCCTGTTTGTTTCTTGCATAAGTATTACTTCTGTTGAAGCTAGGTATCGTCGCTACAAATGGGAAGCGAAGTATGAGTAGAAATCTCCGGATTGCTATAAAAAGCTTGTGATTACTATTAATGGTAAGAGTGCAGGGCCAACAATAAGGGCGACGCAAGGTGATACTGTCATTGTGGAGCTCAAGAACAATTTGTTAATCGAAAATGTTGCTATTCATTGGGCATGGAATCAGACAGGTAAACTGAAGTACTAGCTAGCTAGTTACTAGGTCCTGCTCTTCTTCTTTTTTTACAATGTAATTGATCTAATTGTCACTAATTACAGATTGAAAGACCTTGGTTTGATGGATCAGGAGTGACTCAGTGTCTGATTTTTCTAGGAGACACCTTCACATATAAGTTTGTGGTGTACATGGAAATTTTATGACTACTTTTCATACTTGTAGCGACTTGAAGCAGGTTATGTACTCTATTTTATGGATGGGTACTTTGCTTAGTTTAGTTGATTTTTCGGATATGTAGTCATGTTTACATACTTTGGATTTTGTACATCGGATATGCAGTTTTTGTAACTTAGATGTTGATGACATTGACTTAGCTAGTGCCTAGCTTTGACAATTTGGTATCTTGTTAAGTGATATAGCTAGTTTGGTATCTTGTTAAAGTAACAGATGGATGATGTACATGTTGGTGGTTGTATTTTGTGAATGGTTTAATATAAATGCATGGTTGGATATATTGTGAATGGTCCAGTTTTTAATTTTTTGGTATGCATTGAAAGACAACGGTTTATTTAATTACACTCAGAAACAAATGTCTAATTGTAACAAATACATCGAAAGTTTTACCAAATAATGATGTCTAAAACAAAGATATACATCACATTTTTTGTACAATGTCCGATGTCTAAAAAACAAATAGAAATCACTTTTTATTTATAAAATTTGATGTTTAAGAGACATATCTAAATGAGTTTTTTCGGAACAACTGATGTTTATACCTACATTAGACATTAGTCTAGGATGATGTCTAAGATAACTATAGACATCACTTTATCTGCTGAAATTTTGATGTCTAACATCCAAATAGACATCTTTTCCAAAGAAAGAAAGTGATGTGTATATGAAAAATAACTTAGTTTATTATATGTTTTCTAGAATATAAGGCATGCAAGTTGTTTATAAAATTAATTATATCTAATCTATTTTGTAGAACAACTGATGTGTATTGAATGAAATATCGATGTCTATGTTAGCACAGACATCAGTTTCTGACTGATGTCTAGAATAGACATCTCCCACCTAGACATCACATGCAAAATAACATAGACATCAGTCAGAAACTGATGTCTATTGACCCTTTTCTTGTAGTGTGCACTCTAGTGAGGGATAGAACACGCCCAGAAGCGAACTTCAAGTCCACGTTTCCTATTCCAAGTACTTGAGCTACACTCGCATTCCCCATCGTCACAGTCATTCCATGAGTCTGTTGATAAGATACAAATAGAGTAATATCAGTACAAATATGTACATTAGCTCCAGTATCAATCAACCATTCATGAGACGAATAAGTGGAAAGAAGTACAGGGTTGTAGGTCACATACCCGTTGTCAGTTTCAGAAGCAATAGCCTCACCAGTGGTTCCAAGCACAGTGTTAGCTTGTGCTCCCACAACAGGTTTCTTAGCTTTCTTTTCAGGACAGTCCTTGCTCCAATGACCAACCTGTCCACAAGACCAATATGGTTTGTTTGCCTTTGGTTTCTTAGCCTTGTTCTTGTCCTTAGACTTAGTGTTTTCCTTCTTAGTGACAGACTTTCTTTTCTGTCCTACAGTCACTACATTCACCTTCGAACTCCCAGCATGTTCAACAGGCATCACATGTCCTTGCTTGGACTTGTGTTGCTCCTGCACAGAGATGTCCAACATCAGGTTTGTCCAAGTGATCTCTCCTTTCTGTCTTTTCAGGGAGAGTGCAAACTCTTCCCAAGACTTATAGAGTTTTTCAATCACAACTGGTTCCTCATACTGCACCACCGGCCATAGACCCTTTACCGTTAACCACAGTTTCATCTTTTTCTGCCAACGAGAAAAACCAACACCCCCACCGAATTTATCAGGCATACCTGACATATCGATAGGTTGTGGGAAACGGTACGTAGTCCAATCAATGGTGGGTACAGTAACACCAGACCCAGAGCTAGTCTCAACAACAGGAGTTTCAGTTTCGTTAACCATCTTGTTAATTAACAATATATAACACAATTATTCTCTTCAAGATTGTTGGGCATTTTACACTAGACACAACAATGAGGCAGTGATATATATTAAAACAAGAACAGGCATATAACCAATTAACAAACAAATCACGAAGGCATAAAACAAAGAACAATCAGTAACTGTAATTAACAAGAAAGACTTATCTCCCACAGCAGCTATAGCAAGTACTGATAAGAGAAAAAGAACAGCTGAGTCGCCAAACCCTTCGAGAGGACTTGACTGTTCTTGAAGAGAATATTGCCCCACTTACACTGTGTTGGGTTCCAGCAATACCACTTCCAGGATAAAACAGCACAGATCAAACCGGTCACAGAAGCGGAGAGATCAACAGCGACTAGCACCTCAGTTCGCCTGAGAATTATGTATTTAACTGTATATGTATTGAGGGAGAACAGAGAGAAGGCAGCTAGGGTTTTATGTCCCTTGGAATTATACCATAACATTCTATACTGTATGTATATTTAATACAAAACATAAAACGTAACTGATAATCCATAAAAGGAAAGTAAATATTCTGATTTAATTCATTAACTGCATCAGTATTTCAGTTACAACAGCATCTGAACCAACTGTAGTAACAAATAAATGATTTCCTGTTAAAATAAATCAATATTCCAGGTAATAAAATTACTCGCCCAGGTCGCCTCGCGTACGCGAGACGCCGAGACATTCGCCCAAATCGCCCTTCGACCCGTGCCGTGCCGTGCCGTGTCGAGGCGGGCGGCGGCGGCGCGCGTGTGTGTGTGCGCGAGGCTCACACTACAACCATGCACACTCACATGCCTTAGTAGTTATACACTACACTTGCACATGGAGCTATATAAAGCCTCCAACCTCTCATTACCAATTCTATGTGGGACTCAAGTTATTTCAACTAACTAACCCACATAACCCATTTCAAGCAAGCAACTTCAACTCAATTTATTTATGGATTCCACTAAGAAAATGTCTTAGATCCAAACATGAAAGTTTAAGTCCTCATAACAAGGAACAACCTCCACTTGTTAGATTTCGGAAATTACATCAAGAACATATTATGATTATGCCTCAAACTTTCCATTTTCTAACGGAAGTAGCTACTTCCGAGTGTCATGCACAATTTACTCGTCAGGATTTGTTTCACAACAATCTCGAGGAACAGACCACAATTTCAAGGTTCTTTATTCAACTGCAAAATTTCATTTTACTCACTAACTTATTTAAGCAAGCAAAGCCGTTAAGAACTAGATTTTAGATTAATCGGAACAGAAAAAGTATGTTACCTAGTTTTATAGATGAGTCGAGACCTATTTCAGCCATCTTAGTTCAGTCCTCTTCGCGAGTAAATAGTTTTCAAGATTTTGAATCATCTAAAATGTCGTAAATTAAGTCAAGGATGTGGCCCGTGGCCCGTGGCCCGTGGCCCGAGGGAATTGGGTGGTACTTAATGTTGATTTTAGCTAACCATTGGGCTGGGCCTTAAATCTATTCTTAATTATAATTTATACAATGATAATCTTTTGTGATGTAGGGATTGAGATAATTTAATTTTTATTTTTTAAAAAGATTATTTTATTTATTATAAAATACTTTAAAAAAGAGTATTTATCAAAAATACTAGATTTAAATTTTTTATTTGCAAAAATACCATCTCCCTTAATTAATTGCAATTTTACTAAACTAAGTTTCAAAATTTCAAAAATACTAACCCCTCCCCCCTTTCTTTCCCAACCGACTTCAACTTCAACATTTTTTTTTTTTTAAGATGGGGGCTATTTTGGTGGATTTTGGGTTGCAACTTAATGCAACCACATTCAACCACGACTTCAACACTTTTTTTTTTAAGATGAGATGATATTTTAGTTGCAACTGAATGTAACCACATTCAACCAAATGTAACCACATTCAACTTTTTTTTTAAGCTGGGGTGATTTTGGTGGATTTGGGTTGTAAGGCCCCGCCAGGGGCAATATTCAACCAAATGCAACTACTTTCAGTTGGATGTAGTTGCAAATTTAGTTGCATGTGATTGCATTAAGTTGCTGATTTCAAGTTCCATTTTTCAAATGTCATTTTCGACCTCTTTTTTGGACTTTATATATATATATATATATATATATATAGTCATGATCTAGGGAGAACCTCCTTAGAGAGAGAACTCAAAGACCCCATCTACTCCCTCTGTCTCTAAAAACATTTCCCATTTACTAAATCGGGACTATCAAAATACTTTTCCCCTTTCTATTTTAAGCCATAAACAATAATATTCAATACCCACTACTCCACCCACTAATCATTACAAATAATATTCAATACTCACTACTCCACCCACTAATCATTACAAATAATATTCAACACCCACTATTCCACCCACTACTCCAAAAAAACAATATTCAATACCTACTATTCCACCCACTACTCCTTAACAATAATATTCAATATCCACTCTCCACCCACTACTCCAAAAAAACAATATTCAATATCCACTACTCCTTAAAAACAATATTCAATACCCACTACTTCTTACAAATAATATTCAATACCCAGTTTTTCTTAAAACCCGTGTTTTTAGTCAAACGGGCAAAGTAAAAAGAGACGGAGGGAGTAAGACCATTCATTTATAAATCTAAAATTTTATGTATCAAGGGCAATTGTGTAAAATCAAACAACAAGATTAATACATATAAGGAAACATTGTATATTAAATTTATTACGTAAAACTTTTATTTATGGGATGAAGTCACGTAATTAATAGAATGAGCACCTGTTAAGGAAATATTAATTTTTTTAAAGATCACCCGTTAACGAATTTGTTAGCCTATATTAAGAAATCTTAATTTTTTTCAAGATCACCTGTTAAGTAATAATACTATATGTAAGATTCTACAAAAATGTGTTCTAGTAAGTGTTGTATAATAAAATAAAATATTTTTTAGTTTAGATGTTTTATACTTTCATTTTTTTAATTGACATATTGATTTGAAACACATTAGAGATTCTTTGTGTATTACATAATATTTCTAAATATAATTTAATTTTAAAAAAAGGTATAATTTTTCTTTAAAAAAAGAAGAAAATATATAGAAATATTAGGTAGTACACCAAGATTCCCACAAGATTCTCTTATGTGTTCTGTTAATTATTTGAAATCGTAATATTATTGTAACATATATTTATATTAAGTTTCTACTAAATATTTTATTAATCAAAAATAAGTTTCGAATAGCACAAGTATACATCACTGTAAATAATTCATCAAACATTTATGAAAATTTGTAGATTATTTTTTAAAATAAAATTCAACTTTTTATAGCGTGTCTTTTAAAACAATCCTTGAAGGAATTTGAAAAAAATAAATAAAAAGAAATAAATTGATATATTGATTTGAAACACGTAAGCGAATCTTGGTGTATTAGATGGATTTTTATATCTAATTTAATTTTAAAAGAAATGTATACCTTTTCTTTTATTAAGAAAAAAGAAATACAAAAGAAATATTATGTAATATAACAAGATTCTCTTAGATGTTTTGTTAATTATTTTGGAAACGTAATATCATTTTATTAGATATATAGATTAATAGTTTACTAAATATTTTATTGGTATAAAATAAGTTTCGGATGTAGTTATGTACAAGTACAACACTATAAATAATTTATACAACATTAAAAAAATTTATAGAATATTCTTTCGAATTAAAATTCAATTTTTTATAGCATGTCTTTTAAAACAATTTTCAAAGGAATCTCGAAAAGATACTAAAAAGAAATAAAATGACATATTAATTTGAAACACGTAACAGAATCTTGGTGTATTACATAATATTTCTAAATGTGACTTAATTTTAAAAGAATTGTATAATTTTTCTTCTAAAAAAATATAGAGAAATATTATGTAGTACACCAAGATTCTTTTACGTGTTCTGTTAATTATTTGAAATCATAATATTATTGTAACAGATATTTATATTAAGTTTCTACTAAATATTTTATTGATCAGAAATAAGTTTCGAATAGTACAAGTATATATCACTATAAATAATGATTATTGATTAGTGCTACAATACCAAAATGGGTACCAAAGGCGTTGCTTATATATTTGAAAATTTGGGATATTTTTATTGATGTAAATTAATGTGAATGAGGTGTTCACTATTATTATTTGTCTTCTAGCCAATCAATACATGAAATGTGGCATTTGGGATATATTTTGGGAAAAAATTTGGGACCTCTAGTATTATTGATAAATAATTCATCGAACATTTATGAAAATTCATAGAATATTTTTTTAATATTCTAGTGTTATGTTAATATCGTTTTATTAGATATTTAGATTAATAGTCTACTAAATATTTTATTGATCTAAAATAAGTTTCGAATATACTTATGTACAAGTACAACACTATAAATAATTTATCCAACATTTAAAAAAATTATAAAATATTCTTTTGAATTAAAATTTAATTTTTTATAGCATGTCTTTTAAAACTATTCTCAAAGGAATTTTGAAAAAATAATCATAAAAAGGAATAAACTGACATATTAATTTGAAACACGTAAAAGAATCTTGGTGTATTAAATAATATTTATAAATGTAACTTAATGCAAAATCTTGATTTGAAACACGTAAGCGAATCTTGTGTATTAAATGATTTTTTTTATATCTAACTTATTTTTAAAAGAAATGTACACATTTTTTAAGAAAAAAGAAATATAAAAAAAATTGTGTAATTAAAAAGATTCTCCTAGGTGTTTTGTTAATTAATTTGGAAAGATAATATCATTTTATTAGATATTTTAGATTAATAGTCTACTAAATATTTTATTGATCTAAAATAAGTTTCGAATATAGTTAAGTACAAGTACAACACTATAAATAATTTATCCAACATTTTAAAAATATTGTAGAATATTCTTTCGAATTAAAATTCAATTTTTTTATAGTAGCATGTCTTCTAAAAAAATTCTCAAAAGAATCTCGAAAAGATAATAAAAAGAAATAAACTAACATACTAATTTGAAACACGTAAATTATTTTAGGTGGCGTTTGGGAACTACAATTTCATTTGAAATCCATGATTTCAATTCCAAAATTTGAAATCCATGATTTCAATTCCAAATTCTTTGTTTGGTAAGTATGAGAATTTCAAATTCAGAAATTTTAAAATTTGAAAATTTTTTGCTTAAAAAATTTCTGTTCTCGAGAAATTTTTTCCCGGGAAAAAATTTCTCGAAAAAATTTTTCCAAAAAAAAATATCTGGAAATAAATTAATCGATAAAATTTTCCAGAAATAAAATATCTCCAAAAAATTTTCCTCGAAAAAAAAATTTCTCGAGATAATTTTCCCAAAAAATAATTTACAAGAAAAAAATTCTCGTGAAAATTTTCCCGGAAAAAAATTTCTCGAGAAAAATTTCGAAAATAAATTTCTCGAGAAAATTTTCCCGAAAAATCTCGAGAAAATTTTCTCGAAAAAAAATTTGTCGAGAAAATTTTCCCGAAAAAAATTTCTCGAGAAAATTTTCCCGAAAAAAAATTTCTCGAGAACAATTTCCCGGAAAAAAATTTCTCGAGAAAATTTTCCCGGAAAAAATTTCTCGAGAAAATTTTCTCGAGAAAAAAATTTCTAGAGAAAATTTGCAAGATAAAAAAATTTTCTCAGAATAAAATTTCGAAACTTTTCCCGAAATAAAAGTTCTCGAAAACAATTTTCCAGAATAAAAATTTCCGAAAAAAATTCCTCGGGAAAAATTTCTAAATTTCCCCAAAAAAATTTCTCGAGAAAAATTTACCGGGAAAAGAAAAATTTCTCTAAAAATGTTTCCCGGAAAATAATTTCTAAAAATTTCTCGAGAAAATTTTCCTATAAAATAATTTTTCAAAGAAAAAATTTCCCGAGAAAAACTATTTCTCTAAAAAAATTCCAAAAAAAAAAGTGATGCTCATGTATTTTGGTGGAGAAGAATTTCAAATGACTATCTTTCACTTGTAATTTCAAATTACAAAAAAATAGTTAATATTGAATTGGTATGGAATTCATCAATTCCAATTCCAAATTTTTTTAATCTTACCAAACATTAAATTTGGTCAATTCCTGGAATTCATTTGAATTCCAAGTTACCAAACAAGCCATAAAATCATTTTATTAGAATTCCTTAAAATAATTTTTTCAATTGGTGTAATGATATTTTGTTAAAATTTTTGTAATTTATTTATTTATTCTTTATTTTACACTTAACTAAATCTTTAATAAATTAATAAAAAAACTTAACTAAATTTTAAATAAATTAATAAAAAATTGAACGAAATCTTTAATAAATTAGTAAAAACACATAACGGAATCTTTTATAACTTAATGGAAACTCTTTACGATATGGTGAGACCCTCTTAAGTGTTTTACTAAAAAAATAATAATTTCGAATTAGATGTATCATTTCTAATAAGAGACGTGATTTAATTAAGTGTTTCAAAATGTTGTATACAAAACTCAGTAATTTATGTTAAAAAAAAAATTAGAAATCTCAAAACACTTAAAAAATCTCAAATTTGTATATTTTATATCACTCAAAACACCTTAAAGAATCTCTAAAAAATATAATAAAAAATCATCTTAAAAATTCTCAAAATACTTTAAAGAATCTCAAAAATAGTATATTTAGTATATATAAAACACCTTTTTGAAGAATATCTTAAAAACACTTAACAGAATCTTGATAAATTAATAAAAATTAAAAACACTTAACGAAATCTTTAATAAATAAGTTGATGTCGTTATAAGCTGATGTTTTTTTTTGCTGATGTTTAATAAATAAGTTGATGTCGTTATAAGCTGACAGCTATTAGATTCGTTCATTTTAAAAAATATAATAAAAAATCTAGAAAATGTTTCAATAAAGATTTTTATCAAGTTTTAATAAAAAAAATTCGGTGGAGATTGCAGTTGTATGTTTCCATATATATTACGTTAATTGATACTTCCTCCGTCCCATTTTTATTGTCCATCCATCAAAATCCATTTTTTATTCAATCATGCCAAATATATTTAAGTTACCAAATAATTGCATTATTTTTCATAAAAGTTAACATAATTAACACATAATTTACTTTATTAACTAAATATGGACAATAATTTTGGGACAAAGAAAATAGGAAATAGTTGACAATATAATTGGGACGGAGGAGTATTAATCAATAATTTTTTATTTTATTTTCGCTAAACTACACATTATTTACATTCATTTTAAGATAAGGAACTGTTTTTTCAAAAAATAAAAAAGATACGAAAAATATTAATATCTAAGAGAATCTTGTATATAACATAATATTTCTATATATTTCATTTTTCTAAAGAAAAAGTATAATTTTTTTTAAATTTAAGTTATATACCTTAAATAATCTTAAAACACATTAAAGAATCTCAATGATATTAAAAAAATGTTTTTTAAAAAAATTCAAATTTATGGAAATAAAATAAAATCTCAAAAAATATCTTAGGTTAAACCTTAGGAACCGATTAGAAAATGAACAAATCTTTTGCATGTAATTTGGAAAAACAAATTATTTGATTCTTTTGTGTCTTCTAGCAAAATAAAAAAATATTCCTTAAAAATATCAATATTTCATAATACGTTCGAAGTTGGGCAATATAAAAAATTTCATAATTCTAAAAACACTTAATAGAATCTCTATCTAAAAAGTTGGTAATATAAAAATGTTCTAATGAATCTTAATGTTTTAAAATATTTTGTTATTAATAGTAGAATACTTGGTAGGATTCAAAAATTATTGAAATTAATATATGTATCGTATATAAGATTCAATCACGTGTACTCATGGAATATTTAACTAAATTAAATTATATATGAAAAAAAAAGGAAACGTTAACTAAGGAAAGTGTGCATGATAGATAGAAAATGATTTTTTGATTTCTCCCATCAATGACAATTAAGGAAATGAGGATCTGAACCCTTGATTGATGATAATAGCATGATTCAAATTTTCAGTTAATTACAGCATGTTGGTCTCGTTTTTTTTCTCTACCAAGATTGTCCTTTCACTATAAAAATGGAAACATTCTCTCTTTTGTATTTGTAGATCTAAACCATTAAACTATTTTAAAATTAACGGTAGATTTGAGGATCTCTCGGTTCTCTTATTAAGCAAGGTTCTCCCTCGAGCATGTGCCTATATATATATATATATATATAGTGCTACTCCAATAGAAACCAAATTAAAATAGAAACTAGAAACTAAACCCTAATTTAACATTTCAAGCTAATCTAATGACCAAATTAGGGGTACTCCAATATAAAAAGTGTCTAAAATTTTAGGCTCCATTCAGCAAAAAGAAAAAAAAACTGTTCACCGCTAACGTGGCAGTGACGTCAGCGTGAAAAGTATATATATTTTTTTGCTGAATGGAGCCAAGAATTTTAAACACATTTTGTGAAGGTGCCCCTGGCGGGGCAATTAGAATGAATGAAATATAATTTATTTAGTGTTAGTTTCTAGTTTCTATTTAAGAATTGGTTTCTATTTGATACTTTGCCTATATATATAAAGTTCAAAATAGAGGTCGAAAATGACATTTGAAAAATGGAACTTGAAATCAGAAATTTAGTTGAATGTGGTTGCATTAAGTTACTGATTTCAAGTTCCGTTTTTCAAATGTCATTTTCGACCTCTTTTTTGGTCGAAAATGACATTTGAAAAATGGAACTTGAAATCAAAATTTTAGTTGAATGTAGTTGCATTCAGTTGAATATGACCCTCCGGGCCATGCAACCCAAATCCACCAAAATAGCACCTCATCCTAAAAAAAAGGGAAAAAAAAAGTGTTGAATGTGGTTGAAAATGCTGTGCAGGCTGGGCAGGGGGGAAGGGTTGACCTAATTTGTAGTATTTTTGCAATTTTGAAACTTAGTATAGTAAAATTGCAAATAGTTTAGTAAAATTGCAAATAGCTATTCTTAACAAAAGTAAATGTGCAAAAATTTACTTTTCCCTATTTATTTATGAAAAAAGCCCTTTAAAAAATTTTAGAAATAAAAAAGAAAATTACATAATTTATGTAGCTCAATAGTTCAATAATAGAATTGTAATTAAATCATAATTCCAATAATTTCGAGAGACACTTTATTAATAAGATAATTTATTTATAATTTATTTAAGATTTTTTTTAGAAAATTAAGAAAACACAACATACCTAATTCTAATAGATACGTTCATTTGACAACTCAATAAAATCCTTTATTATAATACCTGAGTCTACCACACGTCAGTTAACCAATAAGAATCGAGGAATTATTTTAGGACCAATCAGAGCTAATTCCTAAAATTTAGACCTTTCCTTATTTACAATCTCACCCTAACTCTTTAACCATGGTTAGTTAACACTTTTAATTTAAATATACTAATAATTTTATTAAACATATCCATAAATACCTATTTTTAAAATCAAAAAATATTTACTATAAAATCACAATTTTAATTTGAAATCAGTCACGATATATCACTATATATTTAAAATTAAATTTCATAATTAATCATTCATTATTCAACCACTCTTTTAGCATAAAGCCATTCACAATAATATTATCATACATTATCAGATTTAGCCAACTTTGATAAACTAACTGTTAAGGTACTACTAAATCATATCAATTTCGGTTAAAGTACTACTTTATATCTTTTTATTATATGGCATTCTATACTTGAACAGATTATCTTTTTATTTCGATTGTATATATGAATTATATGTGTCGTGTTTTAATTGTCCAATAAATTCAACAGAAAAATGTTTCCTGACAAAAAAAAAATCGAAAACGATATAGGTTATCATCATCTCCAGTCCGGATTCTCTCAGAGTTACTTCCCATTAGAATATTCAGTCGCAAACTTCAATAATTTAACGATTTACTAAATTGTAGGCATCAATCCTTATCACATTATACTGATTTATTTACATTATTAGGTTTGCTTATAGATAAATATTTTTTTACAGTGTTGGGTTGTCAATGTTATTCGGTGATTACTTAACAATTTTATTCTAAATACAATAATTATTTAATTTAAAATTTTATATATTAATACATGAATCTATTATATCTATAATAGATATTTTGATATCTCAAACTTTCAATTTAAAATCATAAGGTACAGTTAAAATAATGAATTAAAAATTATTAACAATATAAAACTATTTACTACACTATTCTAAATACACATTCAAAATTTAAGTTATGTAAAGTATTAAATAATTCAGTCATAAAAAAAGCTAATCAACCAATTAAAATGTAAGAATGAATTTTAAACCAATCATCTTTTAACATTTTAATTATGAATTTTTTTTACTATGCATTAATAAATGGGAAAAAAATTGACCTGACAATATATTTGAATTATTCAAAATATTAAATAGTACTTTACATTATTTAGCGTATAAATTATCAATAAAAAAATAAAAAAATATTACAGAGTCAACGAAAATATTGTTAGTGAATATTTCCATTATAAATTGGTCAATTTAGCACAAATTTTCTTATAAATCACTATTTATTTATTGATAATTAATTCATCGATCAATAAAATGACATATGTCATACACAAAAATAATCAAACCTGTAAAAATTATCAATAAAAGGGCATACAACATCTATAAAAATAATTAAAATTGAACAAACACATAGTAAATTACATCACTAATTTCCTTTATCCAATCATTGAATAGATATTCAATTATGGTACATCTCTAGCTTATGTCACTAAATTATATAGTCTTTTTGGCGAGATAATCATAACGTATTCAAACAACCGACCAGAACTATGATTCTATACTATCCAAATCAATTAACTAATATAACAAAATCTAAATATGGGTAGACAAAATCATCTCTCAATAAAGAGAGATATTTAGTAAAAGACAAAGTAAAATTAAGAAAAAGAAAATAAGGCTTATCATTTACAAGGAGTTAGTAAAAAATCTAATATTTTGGTAGATAAAATCCACCAACGGGCGGGATACTAGACTCTCAATGATATTTTTATTGAAAAATAAAGAAAAAGCAATATAAATTTTTTAAGAAAACTTAAAAAACTAATATGTGCTCCTAAGCTTTAGTTTAACATCTTTTGGGAAAGGTGGAGAGAGAGGGCAGCTACGGTGTTTGTTATAAAAATTATTAATAATGATAAATTAAAAGGTTGATACACTTAAAATTATATATTATTTTTAATAAAAGGGTGCCTTTTTGAATTTTGTATTCTTGAATTAAAGTAATAGTATTAATTCCTATATCTTAACCTAAAAGCATATATTGAATTTGCTTGGTTGATTGACTATATTTTTTTTATATCAACTAAGCATAAAAAATGACTAAGAAAACTAAATAACTTGGTAGAAAGATTCTACACAAAGAGAGATTTTTGTTAATGAAAAATAAGAAAAAATAAAATGGAGGGTTTCATTTTGTTTGGGAGACTTTACTGTAACACACCGATTCCGAAAATATTAAAATTGATTATTTTATTTGGAATAAGATTTATTGAGGTTATTTTGAATCGTTTTGGGAATAATGAAGAATTTAGAGATCGAAACGATATATTGTGGATTTTGAGGAATAATTTCTTTTATTGGTTAAGAATGAAATTATTATGTCAAATATTAATTATTTGATGGTGAATGATTTTTAGGATTTATTTCCGGGAAATTTACAAGTGGACTCGTATTTATTTAAAATACAAGATTTTAGTAATTTGATGACTTTATTTTATAAAGTTATTGAGTATAATTATTTTGGAATTTGGGAGGCAATTGTTTTAATAAAACAATTGTAAGTGGAATAAAAAAGAGATAAAAGGTATAAGCAGTGTTTTTAATTGGACCAAATTAAATTGTAAGCAGCTAATATATGTTTTGGGCCAAGCCCATTTAAAGGAAAACACACACACACGACAGAAACAAAGGAAAATGCAGTGAGAAAGAGAGCAAGGGAAATTGGGGGAGAAAATTAGGGGTTGAGATTGAATTGGGGATTTGTAGGTGGAGAGAGAGAGATATGGAGGAGGAAGAGGAGAAACCCATCTTCCTCATTCTTCTTCTTCAATAAAAAAATCTGTCATGGAAGAGAACGGAGGAGGAAGAAGTGAGTTGCTTGTTTGTTTCGGTCATGGAAGAAGATGAAGGTGAAGAAGATGATGAATAGTAGTGTTCTTGAGTTTTGGTTGATTAAAGAGGTATAAAATCTTTGTTTCCAAGATTTGATTTTGTAATTTAATTCTTGAGCATATGTATTGGTAGTTAACGGATTTTTGAGGTTTTTAAGAGTATATTATTACTTAATAGTGTTTAATGAATGAATTGATGAAGTGGGTTTGTTTAAAGGCGTAGCATGCAAAACTCTCCAGAATGTTCAGGACCTGCCCTGTTTTGCAAGTGAAATTCGAACTAGTTGTGTTCTATTATAGGCAGTGGTCTTTTAATGAAAGTTGTTCTATTCGAAGTTTAGTTTGTGTACACGAAAATCTTGTGTCATTTGAGTTAACGAGTAGAAAGTTATTCAAGTTTTAGTAAAGGACGCGCAAAACTGAAATTTGCAGTCCGGTTTATGAGTTTATATAGTTCGTTTTTGGCCTAAATAAAATGTTTTGGGGCTGAAATTTTTATACAATCTTGTGTTGATATTGATGAAGGAGTCTTTAAAATTTTGTATTAAAATGATTATTTTTCAGTTTATTAAAAATGTTTGAGTAAACCGTGCGTAGTAACTTTTAAAATGTCCAGGATTAATGTCATGCTTTGGGAAGGTGTTTTGAAGAGGTTAAAGGCCTCATTTGATAATGGTCAAAGAACGAAAGTTGTAGGCTTTTGTCTTTTCTTTGTGGTTGCCAAAGATGATACGTACCAGACTTGTAAAAATGGAGATATAGCTGTTGGAACAGGGCTGATTCTAGTAGTTATGAAACATTCCTGTTATGTATTGCTACTGTTCAGCTATTCTGGATTTGTTAGAAGCTGTTTTTGGCTGTAACTCTTTGATGCAGTTGTTCTATATGGTCTCTAGTTTATTTATTCGCAAATTTCAAGTCATTTGAGTATATGAGTAAGGAGTTATGAATGTTTTAGGAAAGGTAGCGTAGCGCAGAAATTTCTGGGTTCTGTTTCAAGTTTGAGCAAATGGTTTGCTTGGTCATATGATTAATTCTGAGATGAAATTTTTATAGGAGACTGAAATGACATCAAAGACGAAATCTGGAAAGTTTGGTATTAAAATGATTATTTTTCGATTTATAAAAAATGCTAGAGTAAAGAGTGCGCACTTGCATTTTTGTTTTCTAGTTTGTCTTCACTGTTTTGGGGAGTTGTTTTGAAAGGGTTAATGACCTTATTTGATGTTCGTCAAAGAATGAAATTTGTTAGTTTTGGTCTTATCTAATTGTTGTCAAGTTTGGTATATATTGAAATGGTGGTTAATGTTTGACTTAGAATGTTTAAGGAGTAATAGTTGAAAATGATAGATGAATTGTGATTGGAGATAGATTTGGGTATTGATTAGTGTTGTGGATGTCTTTGGATTGATTTGAGGTGTGTTTACACCGGGGAATGTCCATTTTACGACAAGGTCATGTCCAATTTTCTTTAGGAAGGACATTCACCTAGACCTAAGAATGCCGAATGCGTGATTGATTTTAGTAAATAATTTTAGAAATGAACTAAGTTGTAGAATTTGATCATTCTAAGGTCATGTTGCTTTGTGAAGATACGAGTATATTTATTATTGAGAATATACGATTGAAGAGTTTATTGATGCTTGTCCAGGTTATTGGAGATGTGAGTTGAGGAAATGTTGGATTGCTTGGATAGCGGTGGTTGTAAGTATATATTGTCTCTGTTTTAATTGGTTATCTAGGTGTTACATTATTCGTAACATATTGAATGTTGTTGAGCCGTACCTGTTGAATGTTGTTTAAGCAGTACGTATTATGTTATATGCGTACATACCGTTAAGTCAATATTACTATTTTATGATTGTTATTCGTGAAGATTATATCCATTAATCAGTATTATCTAAGATTGATTTTATTGATGGAGATAATGCTCATTGGTCGAGATTATCTAAATTGATTTTTATTGTTGGTAATCATATCCACTGACTGCGATTATCCAGATTGATTTTTATTGTTAGCAATAATACTCTTTGGTTAGTATTATCCAAATTGATTTTTATTGACCGGGATAATATTTATTGGTCGATATTATCCAATTTGATTCTTATTGGTTAAAATAGTACTTTTGGTTGATATTATTCAAGTTAATTCTTATCAGTGAAGATAATACCTATCTTTCGGTATTATCCGAATTCACTTTTATTGGTGGAGATAATATTCATTGATTGGTATTATCCAAAATGGACGTTTATTCGATCTCATAATGATTTCCCCTGGTAAAAATAGCTAGTATTGCTCGTTAGCTATGGTATGATGAGGTTAATTTAGTGAGCTAGTTGATGTAGATGTGTTGATGGATTTAAGATGTTGTTGAGATAGCTAGCTAATTTCTTCAACTAGCAATTATGTTATTGAGGTAGCTAGCTAGCCAATTGTTCTGGCTAGTAATGTTTTAAGAATGATTAGGAATGAAATGTTTTAAGTTAAATGATAAATGTCCGACTGAGTTTAACAACCCATTTATGGGGTATTCATGATGAAGATTACCGAAAGGTAATGGTTAAGACAGATGGCCTAAAGTACATCTGGAAAGACGAATGGATCCATTTCGTGGTTACAAAGATTACCAAATTGGTAATAGTAAGACAGATGATCATAATTGCATCTGGAAATGATAAGGTTAAGAGACCTAATGAGGTCGCTCAGTCAAACAAAATCTTTTTTTATGTTGAAATGTTGTAAGTCTCTCTTTTATTATTGTCACTTGATGATCTTGTCAATATTTTCTATCTTGACATTTCACATGCTGGTAAGGTTTTATGATATATTGGAAAGTCTTCATGAATTGTTTATGCGACAAAAAAATCATTTTTGTCATACTCTGCAATATATGCTTGCTGAGCTTTGTAGCTCATTCTTTTATTTTATAAATTATTATAGGAGGGTATTACAAATTAGAAGAGGATTCTTGGGAAGGTAGAAATAAGTGATGGACCAGCAGAGATGGTACTTGACTTAGCAGTGGAACTTCACACACTGATGTTGTAGTTTGACTAATGGTTAAAGCACTCGTTGTGGACTTTGATTGTATGTTTATTCGAGGTAAGGCATGATATAGTTGACTTGTAGTGTACAATTGGTAGTACCCTACAGATAGTAGATGAGATCCGTTGTATAAGGCATCTTTTATTGGTAAGATAGACTTTGTTAAAGAATTGTGACTTAGATTTGTATAAATGGAGATAGTCATTCGTTTCTAAGGGGGAACGAAGTTCTTTATGGTTGTGTAACAACATTGTGGGAAAAAAATGATTTAGTTGAGATATAAAAAAAAAAAATTAGCAGGTTGAGCAGGTTGTGATGTAATCTTGACGGACCCTCGAGCTGGTTCTTCCAGAGGAAATTAAACCGGGATCAGGGGCGTCACAGGTGGTATCAGAGCAATGGTTTCTCGCATGAGAAGAGAGGTTAAGATTTAGGGTCTTGAGTTGATTAGATCCTTAGATAGTGAATGTTGATGAGCGTGAGGGCTCGTGTGGAGTTTATAGTGGATTACTAGATATAGTACCCAATAGTAATATAGTAATTAAAGGATACGTATCAAGGATATTAGCTAAGGAATTGAAGATTTTGGAACATGAATCAATTTTGAGGTTATAGGTTATTGAAATACCTTTGAGAAGTGATGGGGATCGTTTTGGTGATTAATGTTATACATTTTTGGAATGTAAGAAATTGTTCTAGGATATGTGATTCTATGATAGTGCTCACTATTGTCTGAGGATTTAGTTGTTTTTATATTACGAACTTGAAAAATTAAGAATACGATTTGACAACTAGATTGTTGTTGGAAGTGTGATTTTGGCATGTGACCTCGTTCGAGAATATGTTGTTTTAAGGGTTAGAAATGAAGATGACTACGAGTTTTGGAGTTTTTGCAAATAAGATGTTAGAAAGAATACTATTAGATATATATAATGATGCCACATATGCGTGGAATTAGAAGAGTTTTTACCGTAAAGTGCATGATAACGAATTGATGTGATTGTTTTGGGGAACGAAAATTTTTTTTCTCTAGACTTTTGACACGACTTTTAAAAATCTTTGGGATTTAATTGTTGTTCGGGGAAAACGTGTAACCCCAAATATAAGAATTTGAGAATTTGAATGTTGTTTGATGACGTGATTTTCGCATCCATGAATGGATGTTGTGTTCGAGGAAATGAGCCTTGTTATTGTTGACATAGATTAATTTTTTTAATGTGGTTATTAGGTTTTAAAAACCTTCTTTTGAGGTTATAGAAGATATTTGGATTTAAGATTTCCAGTATATGAAGTTTTAATTGTTATTAGTAATGAGAATTCGATTGCTTACATGGATACAAGAAATTTTTGGGAAGAATCGTTCAGACATGTTAAGAATATGATGGATTCCAAATTAAGTACTTCGGGTGACGATGTATAGATTTCTTTGAAGTTTATATTGTGACATGGATTGAGGATTGTATGGGGAGTTTTAAGAGTATATAAACGGAAGAAATTGAGAATATATTATTAAATTAAGTTCAATTATTGTCAGCGTATATGAAGAAGAAAGTTATTAAGTTTGGACCAGAGACGTCACAGGTGTGACATATCTTAGGAAGAAGGAATGGAAAAGAAGAGGGAGCAAATGGGGTAAATGGGACGTATAAGAATTGATAGGATGTTATGTGATGATCATGGAATATGATGACATAAGGGAATTTTGGGATTCCTGAGAATTCAAGTATTTGAGGATTTGGTACTGTTAGGTCGAATACACAATAAGCAATCAAATACTGTATGAGTAACTTAACAAGAACACACTGTTTAACAATTAAAAACTGTTTGGAATTAATAATTCCTCTCTCAGTGATGTAAATATCACAGAGAGCTGCTTAGGTTACAATCAATGAATTTCTCAATGTTCGACTACCCTTCTAGGGTTAACCTAACTGTATTTATAGAACATACAGCTTCGTACAATCAATAACTGATTCTCCTATAATTAAGCTATACAATTGATATCAATCACGATTGCTTCAGTCTTCCAAGTCAACTCAATCTCTTTGACAGCTTTCCAATCTTCAAAGATATTGCTTCCATATTTATTCTGAATCAATCTTCAAACACTGTTGACTCTTCAGACAATACCGCTACAGAGTTTAACAACCTCTGTTGCGCTTCCAGTCAGTGTTTAACTAAACTCTGACTGCTTCCAGCTAAACTCTGTTTTGTCACTATAGCTTCTAAACACTGTTCTCATCAATCATTTCTAACAATCTCCCCCAACTTGTCCATTAGCAAAAATGTACAAGTTTACAGTAAATGATGATGTCAAAACAAATACAAAGTTTTACAGTGTTTAACATACAAACAGAGTTTAAACTTTTACTTAACAAACTTACAACTTTTGTCTACCTAACTTCCTCAAGATCAGGAGCTGTTCTGAGATAATCAATCAACAACCTTCTCTCAGCATGTTCAAGTTCAATCTCCATAGCTTCCATGATCTCTTTCAAATCTGGATCATTCTCATCAGTTTGAAAAATAGTAGCTCTGAGATCATAGATCTTGTTTCTTCTCATCTCATTTCCCAACCTGATGTATTTCACCTCTTCAGATTTTACATTGAAATCCAGAATAGTAATTCCAAGATCTGTTTTCAGCTTTGTAGTCCCTTTCTTCATTTCTATCAGATTGCCATTCCAATCTCTGTACTTAGGAACATACTTTTCAGCAGACTTTGTTCCTGTAACAATTTTAGCATTCTGCATATACCTCCTTATAGAATTAGCAATAAGCTGTGTTTGTCGATTTCTGACTCTGAAGATATGTAAGACATACTGAAGTTCCTCAAATAATTTTAGCTTGATTGCTTCTTCATTCACTCTATACACTGACCCATCTGCCATAAAGTATAACAGAAAGTGAATGTCTAAGCTTCTTTGACGAACTAGCTGAACTGACTCCAACTTGTCTAGATTTTCTTGATTAATACCAGAACCAAGAGATACAAGTGCAGAGGGATCTCTTGGACTGTTACTAAATCTCAAATCTCTTGTTGAACCTAATCCAGAAGTATTTCTGCCTGGTGGCTTTCCTGAACATGCAGCATTATGTTGATATCCACCAGTCACTCCTGCTTCTTCTTGCACTGGAATCTTTGGCCTTGAGAAACCAGGTAAGGGTTTACTTTGTGGTTGTACAACTTGTGTGGCAACAGAGGTTGTAACAATCATTTTGCCTTTGTTCTCCTCATTCATTACCCCTTTTAACTTCAATTTAGCCTCAAGAGAAGACTTTCTGATCAACTTTTCTTTATCTTCTTCTTCTTTTTCTTCTCCTTCAATGCCAGTTAATTTCTCTTTGATTTCAATGCCTTTAAGAACAGGCTTTGCAGTTTTAGCAACTTTCACAACATTCTTCTTTGCTTTTTCAGACTTTAGAACTTTCAAATGCTCTTCTTGTAAACTCTTCTCTTTAGCTTTAGCATCTTCAATAGTAACTCCTTCTGCATTCTCTTCCATAAAAAGCTTAACAGCTAACTCCTCATCAGTCTTTGGATTTGATATTAATTCCAAACTCTTGGTCTTTGAAGTACCTTGAGTTTCAGTGTTTATTCCAACAGACTGTGATTTAAAAGATTTGCCAGATCTCAGAGTTTGCTTTTCAGAGTTTAACACCTTACTCTTATCACTTGCCCCTCCATCTCCAGCATCATCCTTTTGAGTCAGAGTTTGAGAAACTTTGCATTTAGACTTAGCAACTCTCTCCCCCTTTTTGACATCATCAGGAATGAGTATAGATGTAATGAGCTCCAAAGAATTAGCAATAGAATCAACCTTAGCAAACAAGGCAGTTTGATTCTCTTCAACCTTTCCTAGCCTGGCAAAGAGAGTGTCTTGAACTTTGGATAGCTGTGCAGCTTTTATTTTGGACTCTCTTTCCATCTTCATTTCCCTTGACTGAATCTCAGTCTTCAAGGAAGCAATTTCTTGTTTTGTATCAGAAAAGTTTCCCTCCAGAGTTTTGACTTGTACCACTGTTGCTTTTAAGCATGATAATCTCTGGATTTGAAATTTGACTAGCAGTCTGCTTAACAAAATCAGCTGCTCTCCCTTTTGGAAAAATACAGTCTTGTTTATACCAATTGGCAGCAGATTTAGCAAGATACTCTTCTTCAATTTCATGAGATGGACAAGGCTGATCAAAAGATTTATGCTTATTATCAGTCTGTGCTGGTGCACTCACAAAAGAGTCAGAGTTTGCACTACTATCAGATTCATCTTCAGCACTTGCATCCTTAGATTGATCATCTTTTAAAGAACCACTGTGCTGAGCAGTGTCAGCCACAGTTTCTGCAACAACTTCTGCAACCTTTTCAATAGTCTCTTCATGTTGCACAGGCTCTGCAACAGAGTTTGCCTTTGTAGCTTCAACAGGCATAGATTCAGAAATTATCTTAGTTGCCTGATCAACTTCATCACCTTTGTCTTGAATTGGAGAAGAGACCAGCTCTGTGTGTGATGCTTCAGCTTCAGGAACTTTTACTGCAAGCTCATCAGCTACACCAGGAGCTTCAGTATGAACAATAGGTGAGATAGGATCAGAGAATGGTTCAAATGAGTCAAAAATATTATCCATTGGTGAAAAACCATCTCTGTTATCCTCTTCTACAGGCATTTTATCCTCTGTAGGTATTTCATCATTAACAGTATCCTCTGCAGGCATTTCAACCTCTACAGGTATTTCAACTTTGTCAGCTACAATATCCTCTGCAGGCATTTCAACCTCTGCAGGTATAGAAACATTTTCTTCATCCTCAACAGTAGGTGTTTGCTGAGAAACCACCTCTGGAGCTTCAAGAATTTGCTCATCATCAGACTCTGAAAGAATTAATCTCCTCCTCTTGACTTGATGCACTACAGTCTCCTCTTCATCTTCACTGGAGCTCTCTTTAGGTGGTGAAAATGAAGGTCTGTTTGCCTTTTGTTTCATTCTTCTTGTATAAACAGCTCCAGGTTGTGTCTGTTTAGCCTTTGAGTGTTTAGTGTTTTGAGCAGTATGTTTCTTTCTTTTTGGCTTGGTTTTGGCTGTTTCAGTAGGTGCTGGCTCAGAGTTTAAAGTTTCAGTGTCTAATGGTTCAGTGTTTAATGTTTCAGTGTTTAATGGTGAAGAGTTTATTATTGGAGAGTTTATAGGTGAAGAGTTTAAGGTTTCTGGTTGTGGTTGATGAGATGTAGTAGGTACAGTGGTTGTGGGTGTTGTGGGTGTTGGTTCAGAGTTTATGGTGTCTATTGGTTCAGGCATTTGTTGTGGTGATTGAGGGTCTTGTGGTTGGTTTACATAGTTCTGTAAGGCTAAAGGCATAAACATCTCAGGTATTTGCTGTTTAGTGACATCTTTGTTTGTCAAATCAGAAAACATTCTCTTAGCAACTTGAAAAGGCTGAATCACATCAGCTTCATCAATTGGAATGTTAGGCACACAGGCAGTAAATAACAATTGACAAAAACGAGCAAAATAAACAGTAGTAGTCTCAGACAAACGCTCTCCCAAGTTCATTAGTACTAGTCTACCAAAATCGAAGTTACCTCCATATAGTAGAGCATGACCAATTTGGAGAGTATCCAGAGGAAGTGCATCCCAGTTTGTTGTCTTCTTTCCAAAAACTCTTGTGATGCAATCGAAAAAGAAACTCCATTCCTTTCTCAAACTTGGCCGTCTCAAAGACCCTATCTTATTCAAGTTTCCTGCACATCCAATTTGCTCCAACATTGTCCTTAAGCGATCATGATCAACAACACTGTAAGAAGTATGTGTCTCAAAATCCAGAGCATCCCTAACCGTAGTTGGAGTAATGATATACTCTGATTCATCATGAGTGAAAGTGATTGTGGGAGTGCCAGACTCTTCTCCATCATCATATACAGAGTTTGTCCAGAAAGCAGCAATTTGTGATGCAGATAATGTTGGTGGTGCAGTTAGAGCCTTTCCTATCTCAGAATCGTTCAAGAAATTTTGGAACAAATGAAATGCCTGTGGAGCATTTGCATTCTCCAATGGTGCTGCATAGTTACTAGGGAGAAAAACTAACCCTGCTGCATCAAATGCTTTAGTTGCCATTAGTAAGATATGATACGAAGAGAGTTAGAGAAAAGATGTACGGTAAGTGTTTACCAAAATGTGAAGGAGAGTGTATGAGAATTTTGAAGTGAATGAATAAGCAAGTAACTGTGAGTGAGTGAATGTGAATCGATATGGAGTGAGAGACTAAAGACGATTAGAGTAAAATTAAAACTCAATCGTTTATTTAGTAAAAGCGCGCAACTGTTGTAGAGTAATGTGTGAGTGGGACACTATCATGGGACACGTGTCAAACAACCAATGGATCACTTAATAATTACCGATGTCATTCCTATAATCACGACACTTACACTAATTAACAGTTGTCAACTACCCCAATTACTTCAAAATAGTCAAATCATCTCAATGAGACTTTACCTCAGAGTACTTAACACAACTCAACAGTGTTTATCAATTTTCCAGCTTTATCACTAAAACCCTTTCAAAAATTGCAAAGTTGTGAATATCAGTGTGTGTGAAGCAGAGTTTACTGAAATCAATTTTTAGAGCATCTAATATTTCATAAAATCCATAACAAAAATCAATAAACACTGAATGCACAAACTCTCATAGTAAACACTGATTGTTTGATGAATGCTAAACTCTGTAGTTACTGTAATACAGAAATCTGAAAACTTCTATTCCCTTTGATGTCCATGATTATCCAAGTAAGCACACAGTCTTTGAAGACAAAAAGATCAAGAGATAGAAATCATAGCATCATTCAGTGAATAACAGTCATGAACTGGATAATCTCACAAACCCTCAAACACACAGGTGTTTAGGTGAAGTGTTTACACTCACATTCAATCAGAAGTAGCAGAGTCTACCATATGCTTGAATGTCCACCAATTCTACACTACTTTGAATACATGTATGCACAAATCAAAAGGACTTTATTCAGGGTTTAAATAGAATAAGATCAAACAGATGAAAAGAGATGTTTTATTCATGAGTGAATATCAAGCTGAACATTTCAATAGACCAAAGTGTTCAGTCACACTGTTAGTACATATTTGTACAAGATCAGTATATATGCCTTTTTTTTCTTTTTTTTTTTATTTATTATTTTTTTTTATTTAGCATATATACTGAGTAAACTTTTCTTTTCTTGAGAAACACTCATCTTCTTGAGAAAAAAAATATAACTGCTCTTAACACTTCAGAGTATAAGAAAAATGAGCAGTTAATAAGGCTCAAAGGGGTTTACTAAGGATGGAAATTATGAACAGTGTTTATACAGTGTTTGAAGAGAGTTCAAAAGAATTTTGAACAGTGTTTAAAGAAAAATGGTAAATCCTATTGCCTTTATCATTTTCATGCACACACATATCATGTAATCTCAAAATGGTTTAATACAAGTTCTAGAGAAACATACTTTCTGATGAATATCACACAACAATAAATACTGATTGATAGAAAATGTATCAATCACTGATTTGGCTCAAACTCTCACAGGGTGTATACATGAATCTGAACTCACCAAACTAATCAATAACACATCTCAAGTTTTATGGTTTTCACAAGTACAAACAAGGAATCATCATGAACCATACCTTTGAAAACAGAATGTCACTAATCAGAGTTTAGAGTTCATCAATAATCAAAATTATTTATGAGAGGGAATGCACACAATATTCATAGACTCATAGTTTAGGACTGAATAAACTAAGAGATGCTATAAATATGAAACAGTATTATGCTGTGTTGATTTACTGCACAAAGTCTGATTAGATTACAGTGACTCAGAAAGAATCATGATTTATTTACTGAGAATCATGCTTCATACATTTTTCTTCATTGGTGTTTTCATTCAGACAATAATCAATTCTGAATTCACTGAGTGTATCTAACATGTTAACAGTGTTTAACAGACAAACATGCTGACAGAGTTTAACAAGGTTTAAACATAAGCATGCATAACAGAGTTTAATATTAAGGTTCACATAGCACTTAACAATTTACAGAAAACATGAGCAATAAGTTTTTGAGTCTAACCAACATCTCTAGTCAAAACTAGAGACCATTCCTAGTTCATTGACCAGTCTTGTAAATGTAGCTTCACTCAATGGCTTGGTGAAGATATCTGCAAGTTGTTGTTCTGTAGACACAAAGTGAAGCTCAATGTTTCCTTCCTCTACATGCTCTCTGATGAAGTGATACCTTATGCTGATGTGCTTTGTCATTGAATGTTGTACTGGATTACCTGTCATTGCAATAGCACTTTGATTATCACAGTAAATAGGTATCTTGGTATACCTTAATCCATAATCCAGCAGTTGATTCTTCATCCATAAAATCTGTGCACAGCAGCTACCAGCAGCAATATACTCTGCTTCAGCTGTAGATGTAGATATTGACTTCTATTTCTTGCTGTACCAGGAAACAAGTCTATCACCCAGAAATTGACAACTTCCACTGGTGCTTTTTCTGTCTATCTTACATCCAGCAAAGTCTGCATCAGAGTAACCAAGAAGTTTAAACTCTGATTCTCTTGGATACCACAGCCCCAAAGTTATAGTGCCCTTGAGGTACTTAAATATCCTCTTTACTGCTGTTAAATGTGGTTCTCTTGGATCTGCCTGGAACCTTGCACACAAACAAGTTGCATACATGATATCAGGTCTGCTAGCTGTCAAATAGAGTAGAGAACCAATCATTCCTCTGTAACTTGTCATATCTACTGATGACCCTGCATCTTTGTCCAATTTTGTTGCAGTTGCCATGGGAGTTGTTGCAGATGAACAGTCAAGCATACCAAATTTCTTGAGAAGGTTTCTGGTATATTTTGCTTGATTTATAAAAATTCCATCATCTGTTTGCTTCACCTGTAAGCCTAGAAAATAACTAAGCTCTCCCATCATACTCATTTGATATCTTGACTGCATGAGTTTGGCAAACTTCTTACAGAGTTTATCATTAGTAGATCCAAAAATGATGTCATCTACATATATCTGTACTAAAAGCAAGTCACTACCAGTTTGGAAATAAAACAGAGTTTTGTCAATAGTACCTCTGTGAAATCCACTTTCTAGTAGAAATTTGGCAAGGGTTTCATACCATGCCCTTGGTGCCTGCTTAAGTCCATAGAGTGCCTTGTCTAACCTGTAGACATAGTCTGGATATTTTGGATCTACAAACCCTGGTGGTTGTTCCACAAACACTTCTTCTTCAAGTTTTCCATTCAAAAATGCACTTTTTACATCCATCTGAAACACTTTGAATTTCATATGAGAGGCATATGCTAGAAAAATTCTAATTGCCTCCAATCTAGCCACTGGAGCAAATGTTTCATCATAGTCTATTCCTTCCTGTTGTGAATAGCCTTTTGCAACCAGTCTTGCCTTGTTCCTTGTGATAACACCCTCACTGTCAGTTTTATTCCTGAAAACCCATTTAGTGCCAACAATGGATCTGTTCTTGGGCCTTGGTACAAGTGTCCACACTTCATTTCTTTCAAATTCATTTAGCTCTTCTTGCATTGCTGTTATCCAGTCAGCATCTTTAAGAGCTTCTTCCACTTTCTTTGGCTCAGATTGTGACAAGAATGCATGAAACAGACATTCATTTGTTGTTGCACTTCTTGTCCTTACTTTTGCATCTGGATCACCAATAATCAAATCAGGTGTGTGAGATTTAGTCCATTTTCTTGCAGAAGGCAGATTGCTTCTGTCATCATGTGATCCTCCCCCTTGATCCATGCTCTCCTGATTTTCTTGGTGCCTTTCTTCATTTTCTAATGCTCCCCCTGAATGTGACTTCTCAGAATTATCAACAGAGTTTGAATCAACAGAGTTTGATTCAGAATCATCAACTGAGTCACTTTCAGTGTTTGAATTATCACTTTGATGTGATTCTTCATGCTCCCCCTCAACTGGTTCTTCCCTTGTTTCTGATTGAAGAGTTTCTTCAGTATTTACCAGTAGAGGTTCAGAGTTTAGATCAACAGAGTTTGTCAAATCAGTCTCATCAGAGTTTACTTTTTCAGAGAATATATTTTCATTTTCAAAGTGGAGTTGATCATGTTCATTGACATCTTCTAATCCAGTTATTTTCTTGTCATCAAATGACACATGAATTGATTCCATGATCACTCTAGTTCTCAGATTATAAACTCTGAATGCCTTTGTTGACAGTGGATAGCCAACAAAAATTCCTTCATCTGCCTTTAGGTCAAATTTGGTCAACTGTTCAGGATGAGTCTTCAACACAAAGCACTTGCATCCAAAAATATGAAAATATTTTAGATTTGGCTTTTTCTTCTTCACCATTTCATATGGTGTTTTACCATGCTTGTTGATCAGTGTTGCATTTTGAGTAAAACAAGCAGTTTGAACTGCTTCTGCCCAGAAATATGTTGGTAACTTTGCTTCATCTAGCATGGTTCTGGCAGCTTCTACCAAGGTTCTATTCTTCCTCTCCACTACACCATTTTGTTGTGGAGTGCCAGGTGCAGAAAACTCTTGTTTTATCCCTTTACTCTTGCAAAATTCTTCCATTGATGAATTCCTGAACTCAGTTCCATTGTCACTTCTGATTATCTTCACTTGATTTTCTGACCCTTTTTCCAGTTTAATATATGTTCTGTCAGTGTTAATGCAGTTTCATCTTTCTTTGCAAGAAAATATACCCATGTGTACCTGGTATATTCATCAACAATGACTAGAGCATATTTCTTCTTTCCAAGAGACATCACATTCACTGGACCAAAAAGATCAACATGTAGTAGATGATAAGGATCAACAATTGAAGACTCAGATTTGCTTTTGAAGGAGACTTTTCTCTGTTTGGCCTTTTGACAAGAATCACACAGGCCTTCTACATTCAACAAAGATTTTGGTAGACCTCTTACAAGATCATTCTTGATTAGCTCATTGATGTTGTTCAGGTTCAAATGAGAGAGTTTCTTGTGCCATTTCCAACTCTCTTCACTGGACATCCTTGAAGACAGACACACTGCTTTGCCATAAGTGTTTGTTGACAATTTAATTTCATATATGTTATTGTGTCTGTTTCCAACTAGAGCAACTTTCCCTGTAGATTTGCTGATCACTTGACAATATTCAGGTTGAAAATCTACATGATATCCTCTGTCACAGATTTGACTCACAGATAGCAGATCATGCTTGAGTCCTGGAACCAGAGCTACATTTGTGATGATGACATTTCCAAGATTAATATTGCCATATCCCAGTGTATGTCCTATGTTGCCATCTCCATAGGAAACTTCTGGGCCAGCCTTCTCCTCAAACTCTGATAGCAGGGCTTTATTTCCTGTCATGTGTCCTGAACATCCACTGTCCACGACTAGGGTACTAACCCTGTTGCCCTGCAATCACAAACAATCACTGATTATTAGTTTTAAGGATCCAGACTTGCTTGGATCCTTTGGCTTTCTTAATTCTGTTAGCTTTTGCAGCGGAATTCACATTATCAGAGTTTAAGCTAACTTTTTCAGAGTTTACATTTGCAGAGTTTACTTTAACCCATTTCAAATTTGGTTTGGGTTCATAGTAGTTATAGTAAATAGCATGATAATCTCTGCAAGTGTAAATAGAATGCCATGTACTTCCACAGTGTTTACATAAAGTCTGTGGTCTAGTTTTCACATAATCACTCTTTACTGCAGTTTTAGAGGGTAAAGAATTAATGTTCTTATTCTTACTGCAGAAACTAGCAAGATGATTAGTGCTACCACAATTAAAGCATGTTTTTCTAGGAGCTAATGAAGCAAGCATTGGCTTAATTCCTGAGGTTATGCCTACCTTTCCATTTTTGTTTTTCTTAGGCAATCTCTGTTTGTTGACAGATTTTATCTCCTTAAGCTTATGCTTGAGTTGTTTCTCTGTCATTAAACCAATGTTAGCCTCTTTTACAAAAGTTTTAGCATATGACTCTTTAACAGCCTTTCTCTGTGCTTCAGTCTTAGGTCCACCTGTTCCCATGACATTACCCTCAGATGAACAATGTGGTCTAACCTTTACCTGATTTTCAAATCTAAGTTCATCTCCTACAGAGTAACCTAGACCTACTGTGTCTGACTGAAACACTTCTTGAGTGTCTTTACCAGAGTGTGTCCAAGTTTTAATGATGTGTTTAGTATCCTCCAATTCTGATTCTAGTTGCTTATACTTACCTAGCAACTCCTGTTCAATAAACACTGCATCATCTCTTTCTTTTTGAATTTTATTCATGTTCTCTAACTGTTCCTCAACAAGTTTATTTCTCTCTTTAAGTTGAGAACACTCAGTCTTTATCCTCTCATTTTCTAAAGTCTGATCCCTATAACTGATATGCAATGCTTTAAGATATATTCTCAATTCAGTTATATTATCAGTGTTATAAGCATAGGTAGTTGGAGGTACCTTGAGATCATCAGTTTCAGTCTGAGTAGTAGCCATGAGAGCATAGTTGACTTCCTCATCTGAATCTGAAGTGTCTGTCCAATCTCTGCCTTTGGTGTAGAGTGCCTTTTCAGTTTTACCCTTTTTGCACTCAGGAGCATAGTGACCCATCTCCTTACACTTGTAGCATTGAATCTCAGACTTATCTTTCTTACCAGATTTGAAGTCCTTTCCCTCAGGTTTCTTGAAATTCTTCTTGTCAGACTCTGAGTAGTCCCTGGAGAATCTCTTTCCCTTCTTGAAGTTCTTGTATCCCATCTTCTTGAAGGTCTTTACCATCAATGCAGCCATTTGCATCATCTCCTCATCATCTTCAGAATCAGATGATTCATCTGTGTTTGAGTCAACATCAGTGTTTGATGACTCATTCTCTGAATGTATGACTAAGGCTTTCCCTTTTGCCTTTCTCCTTGATGCCTCCTTCTTTGATGGTTTCTCCTCAACCTTAAGAGCAACAGACTTTGACTTTCTACTAGATCTTTTGTTTCTCTGCTCCAATTCCAATTCATGGGTTTTGAGCAGCCCATAAATTTCATCAATCTCTGTTTCACCAAGTTCATAATTATCTCTTATAGTGGTTGTTTTCACATCCCACCTTTCAGGTAGAGAAAGAAGAAACTTGAGATTTGAGTCTTCTAAATCATACTCTTTGTTAACCAATGACAAATCATTGAGCAGTTTACAGAATCTGTCAAATGTTTCTGTCATGGTTTCATCAGACTTTGCCTCAAAGTGCTCATACTCCTGAGTGAGTATGTTTCTTCTGTTTTTCTTGATTGCAGGAGTTCCTTGACACCTAACCTCAAGTGCATCCCATATTTCCTTTGCTGTTGTGCAGTTAATCACTTTATTAGACATAACATTGTCTAATGCACTGTGAAGTAAATGTCTCACTTTTGCATCCTTTGCAATAGATGAAAGATCCTCAGCAGTTAGATCTTTCTTTTCCTTTGGAATGACCTTTGATTCCTCACCAGCAGCAGCAGCAGATAATTTTGTTGGTTTGTGAGGACCTTCATATATTCTATCAAGGTATTCTGGATCTGTAGCCTCCAGAAACATGGTCATTTTCACCTTCCAAATTGCATACTCTGATGGCCTAAGTATAGGAACCCTTATTGTCTCATACCTACTAACAGTAGTAGGGGCTTTCTCAGATGGTGGAGGTATCTCTGCCATTGATTACTATTGTGTTTGGATCTTTAACTGTAATAAAGTAACAGATTATGCTCTGATACCACTTGTTAGGTCGAATACACAATAAGCAATCAAATACTATATGAGTAACTTAACAAGAACACACTGTTTAACAATTAAAAACTGTTTGGAATTAATAATTCCTCTCTCAGTGATGTAAATATCACAAAGAGCTGCTTAGGTTACAATCAATGAATTTCTCAATGTTCGACTACCCTTCTAGGGTTAACCTAACTGTATTTATAGAACATACAGCTTCGTACAATCAATAACTGATTCTCCTATAATTAAGCTATACAATTGATATCAATCACGATTGCTTCAGTCTTCCAAGTCAACTCAATCTCTTTGACAGCTTTCCAATCTTCAAAGATATTGCTTCCATATTTATTCTGAATCAATCTTCAAACACTGTTGACTCTTCAGACAATACCGCTACAGAGTTTAACAACCTCTGTTGCGCTTCCAGTCAGTGTTTAACTAAACTCTGACTGCTTCCAGCTAAACTCTGTTTTGTCACTATAGCTTCTAAACACTGTTCTCATCAATCATTTCTAACAGGTACCTTGTTATTCGTGGAGGTGAAAGCGTATGTGGATCCGAGTCGCTTAGACTTCCTTTTGCCATTGATGTTTTGCGATTATTCAGATAGCTGTTGACATGGCTTTGACCACTAGCTTCAATTTCGCAGAGACTGCGGTTCCACCTCAGATAGTGACTGCTGCATCGTTCGAAAATTTCGATGTATCGGAAGATTTCGATATATTGAAATCCGATGTCATAAGTCAAGATGTACGATAGACAACGTCACGAGTATGCTTCTAGCGCCAGCAGGAGATGATTCAGCCAAGAGACCATGAACGATAGTAATTAATGCGGAATTCCCGAAATGGATAGGGCCAATGTCCGTTAAATCTTGACGATGCGATTTTATTGATGATTTCAAGAGCGACCAGAGGATGCTAATGACCGTGATGATGGTTCTTCTGTTGCAGTTATTTTTGGAGACTACGTGTATACTAGCTTATAGATCTTTACCTATTGGTATCGTACAGGTAGATCATGTAGAACGGGACATGTGAATGACTGTAGTGTTGCGTCTTGATAACTAATGAAAGGCTATATTGCAAGTATCACGTTAAAGGAGACTCTGGTATATTATATAGACCCCGATCTGTAGGTGACCTAGATCTGTTGTATCTATGCGGTAGTGACACTTTATTAGAATCTTGTGTGGTGACTGTGAGGTGATGGAAATTGTCCTAGTACTAGTGATGGTGCTATTCGCATGCATATCTCTTATCTATTTGGTATCTTTTTTGTTGATACACCATTCCATCTAAAATGTTCGTTATCTGGGGTTACTCTGATTAGTTCAACAGGTAACCAAGTCAGTTTTCTTTGACTTCAATTTCAGTTACAATTCTTTATCGGACTAACTAATATTTATTAGTTAGCCATGCTTTTCGAGGTGTTACACCAGAAAATTGATTGATCTAAATATTTTTGCTGATTTGGACAACTAGTTAATTATCCTAGCTAGTTGTGATGTCATTGTGACTGACTAGTTAATTGTACTAACTAGTTGAGATGTCGAGATTATTTGGAGTCAACTAGCTAAATTGTTCTAGCCAGTTGAGATGTTAAGGTTATTGAAGTGTACTAGCTAGTTAAATTGTTCTTACTAGTAAAGATGTTGAGTTGTCGGGACACTAGCTAATTGTTCAAGCTAGTAGTTATTTCTTGAATATCTGCACTAGCTATATTGTTTGAAGCTAGTCTCTAAAGAGTTGTTTGGAATGGACTAGTCTTGTAATACTAGTTCAAATTGTAATCAAATCGATTTGACTTCGTTAAACAAGTTCCTATTCTTGAAATCCTTTCAAGGATATTATCGTGAATTCTTCTAGTTGTTTATAGAAGAAAGTATTATTTGAACTTTTATCGAATATATTATTATTAAAGTTCCTCTAATTTTTCTTAGCGGGAAATATCAAGTTGTAACCTTATCCAAGATATGTTGTGAGATTCTCCTAAATTGTACTTACGAGAAAAGATTCTTTTGAAATTTTATTGATGACATTCTTTTGATTTTTGAAGATTCTTCTAATTATTCTAGAAGATTATGATCCACTGCTGAAATCATGTGAAGAGATAGCATTCGTGAGAAGTACTATAGAGCAACTTTCAGATTGGAGAGTCAACCTAGGAATTAGTATATGAACCGATAGATGTTCACGAGAGTTTAAAATTTTGAGAAATCCCTTTAGAAACAATGAATTGACGGGATAAACTATTAAGAATGCAGGTAATGCCTTTGATGAATATTATGTGATAGAGTCATGATGTTGAAAAAAAAACTTGGAGACCAAAAGACATTATGAGGGGGGAAGTATTCCATTTTGTGTTGATGAGATTAGTTGCACTCAATTTCGAGGACGAAATTTCTCTAAGGGGGGAAGGATGTAACACCCCGATTCCGAAAATATTAATTTTGATTATTTTATTTGGAATAAGATTTATTGAGGTTAATTTTGAATCGTTTTGGGAATAATGAAGAATTTAGAGATCGAAAGGATATATTGTGGATTTTGAGGAATAATTTCTTTTATTGGTTAAGAATGGAATTATTATGTCAAATATTAATTATTTGACGGTGAATGATTTTTAGGATTTATTTTCGGGAAATTTACAAGTGGACTCGTATTTATTTAAAATACAATATTTTAGTAATTTGATGACTTTATTTTATAAAGTTATTGAGTATAATTATTTTGGAATCTGGGAGGCAATTGTTTTAATAAAACAATTGTAAGTGGAATAAAAAGGAGATAAAAGGTATAAGCAGTGTTTTTAATTGGACCGAATTAAATTGTAAGCAACTAATATATGTTTTGGGCCAAGCCCATTTAAAGGAAAACACACACACACGGCATAAACAAAGGAAAATGCAGTGAGAAAGAGAGTAAGGGAAATTGGGGGAGAAAATTAGGGGTTGAGATTGAATTGGGGATTTGTAGGTGGAGAGAGAGAGATATGGAGGAGGAAGAGGAGAAACCCATCTTCCTCATTCTTCTTCTTCAAAAAAAAAATCTGTTATGGAAGAGAACGGGGGAGGAAGAAGTGAGTTGCTTGTTTGTTTCGGTCAAGGAAGAAGATGAAGGTGAAGAAGATGATGAATAGTAGTGTTCTTGAATTTTGGTTGATTAAAGAGGTATAAAATCTTTGTTTCCAAGCTTTGATTTTGTAATTTAATTCATGAGCATATGTATTGGTAGTTAACAGATTTTTTAGGTTTTTAAGAGTATATTATTACTTAATAGTGTTTAATGAATGAATTGATGAAGTGGGTTTGTTTAAAGGCGTAGCATGCAAAACTCTCCAGAATGTTCAGGACCTGCCCTGTTTTGCAATTGAAATTCGAACTAGTTGTGTTCTGTTTATAGGCAGTGATCTTTTAATGAAAGTTGTTCTATTTGAAGTTTAGTTTGTGTACACGAAAACCTTGTGTCATTTGAGTTAACGAATAGAAAGTTATTCAAGTTTTAGTAAAGGACGCGCAAAACTGAAATTTGCAGTCCGGTTTGTGAGTTTATTTAGTTCGTTTTTGGCCTAAATAAAATGTTTTGGAGCTGAAATTTTTATACAATATTGTGCTCATATTTGTAACGCCCCCAAATCCACCCTGATAGGGGACCCGGGTCGTCACATTGTCTCAATATCCTGCAGCACACGATAACGCAATAATAAAATAAAATATTTATTTCAACGGAACATAAATGTCCCACTCCGCAGTTCCAAGATCGTCTCACAAAATAATACAATCCAACTTATTTCATCTCTGGATAATATCTTACATAAGTTCATAAAAATAGAAAATAAAGGTTTCAGCGGGATATTCTAATTCTTGTCAGCATAGTCTGAAGCTTTTCCCTTTCCTCTGGATTCCAGGCTGGACATCTCGCATCTTTCCATCTTGACAGCTGAACAAAATGTTTTAAAGCAAGAATGAGCAACTATAGTGCTCAACAAGTTCTTTCATTGCTCGGGGTATAGATATAATAATATTTACCGAAAGAAATACTCAAAATTTTAATGTAGGATATCACAATCTGAATTGGCTCAAACTCATCTGAAACAAAATACTCGAAAGAATCAATACTCTTCTCGAAACAGAATACTTGAAAAACTCAATACTCATCTCGAAACAGAATACTTGAAAAACTCAATACTCATCTCGAAACAGAATACTCAAAAGACTCATTTGATATAACTCTGATAACTCATGATTTAAGAATAAACTGGTCTTCCACCTCACGGTATCTCGGTGGGGCGATCAACTATCCGACCGAGAATACCGCCTCCAATGACACCGCACTTCGCCCGATCACGGCTACAATACGATATCAACTATAATATATATGTATGAATGCTAGCATCATAATGGTTATCAATTCAACCAAGGCAACAAATGCCGAATTATTCTCGGTCCGTATAACGGTACACGAGTCTCTAGTTCTCTATAAGGGGCCTCTTGCCCAAAATTGACCAGTAGAATACAGAATTCCCGAATATTTGGGGTACAGATAACTTGAGATAATTCTTCCAGAAAATATTTACAAATCTGGCGGACTGCCAGTCTGACTCGATTTTACCACCAACCCGAACAATGGACTGATGTAAATTCTCAGTAATAATAATTTATCGGTTGACACGAACAAAATGCCAAACCTTGACAATAAAATCAACTATCTCGAAATTATGAGAATAGTCTTAAAATTGAAGTAATTGGGAGTCGTACTGAACAATTAGTACTTCTCAATATTTATAATACTCAACATTGATGAACGTTTAAATAGAATATTTTTCACTTGATCGACGAATAAAAATCTCTAACAATTATAATTTTTAAACTCTTATCGGTTAATTCGAACGAGGAACTAACCAAAAGATAATTAGTAAATAACGGTTGAATTTGTACAATAAATTCAATCGAAAAGAATGAATTTAACTATCTCAGACGAATGAGATTAGTTTCACTGAATCAAAATAACAGCCGTCCCGAATTAATGAGATCGACCCGATAGCAACTAAATTATTTCTACGCTTATTGGGATTATAATTCTCAAATTAACAGCATAATAATATTTAACGAGAAATAATGCTCAAAAGAAATTATTGCATCATACGGAGCAACAGATAAATCTCAACATATAATATCTCGAAAATAATTAAGGAATTAAATAACAAGAACAGAAATTCACAATTTCCAAAGGTTAGGGTAGGAATGAACTTGCCTTGATCTCGTAGTGCAAATGAATGCAGATAAAATTTATACTCTACCCGTGAACTTAGCTTGGATCAACGGCTCAGGAATTATTCTCTAAAAATGGCAACCAGAAATACGTGAGCGATTCGTCAAAATAAAATATTCCTGATCCGATAATATAATATTTAAATAAAAAATGTCTCTTGAAAATCCCTACAATAAATAACGGAAACATAATTCTCGAATAATAACTCTTCTCCGAACTCCGGAATCAAATCTAAGAACTATATACAATTTTAATATCCGTAAATCCTGATTAAAACTAACATAGGTTCACCTAATATAACATTAGTTATCCATTCTTAAATCTCTAAAATAATCTCACTTGATCCGGTTAATTAAAAATAGTCCAGAAATGCTAATTATAAATCTCCCAAAATAAAACCATATTTAATCCTATTTATTCACAATTAATCTCTCTTTTATCAAGGAATTCATAAATCTCTAAATTATGTCCAATAATCACAAAATATTTCCACTTAATGAAATTAATTACCATTTTTATTAAACTATTTATTCTAACCATTTTAAATAATATTCAGTTTTAACGAAACAAAATGAATCCTGATTATTATATTATTCCCGATTAATAACATTACGATATTATTCTGTTAATATCTAAACTCCAACAACACATGGGTCCCATCTACACCATGTGGGTCCCACCTGAAACGTGTGGGTCCCACCTGCGCCTCTCTCTCTCGACAGCCTCTCTCTCAGTCTCACCCTCTCTCCACCCAATCTCTTTCTCCGCCCTCATCTCTCTCTCGCTACTACATCTCTCCACTCTCTCCGACTCCACCTCTTGTCTCCCCGATTACAACCCCCAATCTCCCTCAAAATCTCTCTGTGTTCCTCTCCTTATCTCCTCTAATTCACACCACCACCACCATCAATCGGTGGTGGCTTCTTCGCCCACAACCATACGACAACCAACACCACCAATCTCTCTCCCTCGACTATCATCAACATCAACAAACAAACATCAACAATCTCTCATCTCTCTCCGTTAATCTCTCTCAATCTCCCTCCGCCTCTCTCAATCTCTCTCTGCAATCTCTCTCGTTCTATCTCTCTATATCTCTCTTCTCTCTATCTCTCCTCTCACTCTCTGCACCCCTTCCTCTCGCATCTCCCTCTCCTCAATCCCTCTTGTCTCTCTACACTCCCCCTTTCTCGACAACAACATCAACAAACACCAACAATCACTCCTCTCTCGACCTCTCCAATTCAAACCACACACAACAACAACACAACCACAACCTCTTCTCTACTTTCTTCTTCCCTCTCTTACCGTCTCTCACTCTCTCTGTCTCTACACCGACAACACACCCACACAACCACAATCAACATCCTCCTCCTCCCCCTCGTTGTTTCTCAACCTCCAACCGGCAAGAATCAACAACCACCCAATCGGACAATTACATATCCAAGCTACACATACAATCGAATACCACATAATCTACAAACGAAATCAATATAAACAATTACCGAAAAAATTAACTACCTTATGGTTTTTGATGTGGGTATACGTATATATTTGATTTTTGCTAATAAGAACTATATAGGAGCTGTGTTTTGTGTCTCCGTTTTTTTTTTGTGTATGTAAATGGGTCGAGTATTTGTTTTAAGGAGTAGTAAACTGGGTTTGTTGTCTCCGGTGGTGCAGAAAAAGAAGAGAGGATTTTTGTTCCGTTTTGTGACAAAGTGAGTCTGCCAATAAAGATGAGGCCGTTTATTTGATTTAAGAAAATTATTAGTGCTCCATAAAACATAATCATGTCAAATGATGTACCTGTTTAGTGGATTTAAAAGAAATAAATTGTGGAAGACAAAATGAATGAAACGTGCTTAGTGAAAGTTAAGCCCATGATTAGTGCTGTCTCCTCAATAATCTCGTTTCTCCCTGCAGGCTAATTAAAACGATACTCTAATTTTGTTTCCTAAAATAAATTCGACCCAAAAATTAAAATATTATTTCTCAAAATTTTCCTGAATTTAATAAACACCAAATAAATATAATTAACTAGATATAATATAATATTTATTTACCTATGAATAAATAAAATCTTAAAATTTCACAAAAATGCGCTAATTAAATATATTAGTGCATCACTCTTAAGTAAAATTTAAATATCGAGTAGAAAGATTTATTCGAAAATTCGCGGTTATTATAGTCTTCCCCCCTTATAGGATTCCGTCCTCGGAATCAAAATTATGCACTAAACAATTCAGGATATTTATTTCGCATTTCGCTTTCTAATTCCCACGTGGCTTCCTCAACTTGGTGGTTTCTCCAAAGTACTTTCACTAAATTTACCTTCTTAGTTCTTAACTCTTGCACTTTGTAATCTAGGATCTGTACCGGCTTTTCTTCGTATGTCAAATCAGGACGTACTTCCACTGGTTCGTAGATTATAGCATGTCTGAAATCAGAATGGTATTCTCGTAACGCAGAAACATGAAACACATCATGGATATGCTGAAGGTCTGGAGGTAGGGCCAACTGAAGCTAGTGGTCCTATTTTCTTAAGAATTAAAAAAAAATCCTATATATCTGGGGCTCAACTTGCCTTCCTTTCCGAATCTCATTACTCCCTTCCAAGGTGAAACTTTCAACATTACTTTATCTCCCTCTTCAAATGCTTTATCCTTTCTCTTTTGATTTGCATACTTCTTCTGTCGATCCTGAGCTGCAACTAACCTTTTTCGAATAACTTCGGTCGCTTGCTTAGTTTGTTGTAGTAATTCTAGTCCTAGTATCTTTCTTTCTCCTACTACATCCCAATATAAAGGTGATCTACACTTCCTTCCGTACAAAGCTTCATAAGGTGCCATACATATGCTCGAGTGGTAACTATTGTTATAAGCAAACTCGACTAGGGGCAAATGCTCATTCCAACTTCCTTTAAAATCAAGTGCACGGGCTCTTAACATATCTTCAACTGTTTGAATCGTCCTTTCACTTTGTCCGTCGGTTTGTGGATGATATGCAGTGCTCAGATTTAACTTCGTGCCAAGACATTCCTGAAAACTTTTCCAAAATCGCGAAGTAAAACGGGCATCTCTATCAGATACAATTGAAACAGGCACTCCGTGACGAACCACAATCTCCTTTAGGTATATGCTCACCAATCTCTCAACGGAATACTTATCACTAATTTGTAGGAAATGCGAAGATTTAGTGAGTCGGTCGACAATAACCCAAATAGCATCGTGGCTGGCTCTAGTTCAGGGCAATCCTACGACAAAATCCATGGTAATATGTTTCAAATTTCCACTAGGGTATCTCTAAAGGTTGTAGAAGTCCACTTGGTCGTTGATGTTCTGCCTTCACTTTCTGACATGTCAAACACTTACTTACCCATCCTGCAATCTCCCTCTTCATGTTGGGCCACCAATAATTCAGCTTTGATGTCTTGATACATTTTTATGCTTCCTGGGTGAATGGAATATCTCGAGTTATGCGCTTCACTCATAATTTCTTCCTTCAACTCTGTAACATTAGGAATCCATATTCTCGATGCAAATCGCTTAATTCCTTTATCATCTTTTGAACTTAGAAATTCTTCTCCGGTCAACTCTGATCTTCTTTCTTCCATTACTTGTTCTTGACAGCGTCGAATCTTCTCGAGTAACTCCGGTTGAAACTTAATGCTGTAAACTCTTTCATTGTTTTGGATTGGAACCTTGACTTCAAATTCCATTTTCTCAAATTCTCTAACCAATTCTTCTGAGGTTGTCAACAGGTTTAGTCTCTCCTTTCTACTTAATGCATCAGCTACAACATTAGCTTTCCCTGGGTTGTAGTTTATCGAGCAATAATAGTCTTTGATCAATTCTAACCATCTTCTCTGTCTCATGTTTAATTCCTTCTGCGTGAATATATACTTTAAGATCTTGTAATCCGTGTAAATCTTGCATTTCTCCTCATAAAGGTAATGTCTCCAAATCTTGAGGGCAAAAACAATAGCAACAAATTCAAAATCGTGAGTAGGGTAACGGGAATCATATTCCTTCGGTTGTCGAGAGGCGTAAGCTATTAATTTCTCGTGTTGCATCAGAACACATCCTAAACCCTTGTGAGAAGCTTCGCTGAAAATTACGAAATCGCCTTTCTCATCGGGTAAGGTCAACACCGGGGCAATAGTCAATCTCTTCTTCAATTCTCGAAAGCTTTCTTCGCATTTGGGGGTCCACTCAAACTTTTCACTCTTTCTGGTAAGTCGAGTCAATGGCGTAGCTATCTTTGAGAAGTCCTTCACGAATCTTCGATATTAACCAGCCAATCCAAGGAAACTTCTAACTTCAGTTGGAGTCTTGGGTCTCTCCCAATCTGCTACGGCTTCTATCTTTGCGGGGTCTACAAATATCCCTTCGCCGCTCACAATGTGTCCTAAAAATTGAACTTCTTTCAACCAGAATTCATACCTCAAAAATTTCGCATATAACTTTTATTTTCTCAGCGCTTCCAGAATCAAACGGAGGTATTCAGCATGTTCTTCAGGAGACTTCAAGTATATCAAGATGTCATCAATAAATACAATCACGAACTTGTCCAAGTACCTCTTGAACACACGATTCATCAAATCCATAAAAGCAGCTGGCGCATTCGTCAATCCAAAAGACATGACTAAGGACTCGTAATGTCCATATCGGGTCCTAAAGGCAGTCTTAGGAATATCTTCAGGCTTGATCTTTAGTTGATGATAGCCGGATCTCAAATCAATCTTTGAAAAACATATAGCTCCCTTAAGTAGGTCAAACAGATCGTCGATTCGAGGTAAAGGTTACTTGTTCTTGATAGTCATCTTGTTCAATTCACGATAATCAATACATAGTCGCATAGATCCGTCCTTCTTCTTCACGAACAACACTGGAGCTCCCCACGGGGATGCACTTGGTCTGATTACGCCTTTCTCAAGTAATTCTTGCAGTTGTGTAGCCAACTCCTTCATTTCAACTGGAGCCATTCGGTATGGTGCTTTGGAAATTGGTGCAGTTCCTGGTGCTACGTCGATTGCAAATTTTTATCTCTCGATCCGGCAGCATTCCAGGCAACTCGTCCGGAAAAACATCTTCAAATTGATTAACTACAGGGACTTCTCCGATCGTAGGGTTCTATTTCTCGGTATCTATCACATGAGCCAGATATGCTTGACATCCTTGCCGGAGTAATCTTTTAGCTCAATTTATTGACAGAAAATCCTTTGTCGGTTTCCGTATGTGAAATGAAATTCTTATACCATTAGGTTCACTTAAGCTAACTCTCTTCCGACGACCATTTATTTGGGCATCATAGCGCGCTAAACAATCCATTCCTAGGATTACGTCAAATTTCCTTAACTTAAAAGGAATGAGGTCTGCATCGAAACGTTGTCCATGTATCTCTATAGAACAATTTGGACACAATCGGTTCACTAGTATGCTTTCCTAATTACTCACTTCTATATTCAGAATTCCCTCTAAGGGCATAGATTCAAGATTTAACTTATTCATGAAGCTTTCCGAAATAAAAAAATTTTGTAGCTCCAGAATCAACTAGAACACACGCATCCTCAGAGTTTACTAGAAGCGTACCTGCTATCACATCGCTATCATCAATGTTATTCCTTACAGTCATGTTAAAATTTCGCGCTATCGACTTGTTGTTAGGAGGTGCTGTAAGTCGAGGTACTAGATTCTCCTTCGAAGGTTATCTGAAACATCGGAACACGGGACCTTATGATCCTTGATAACATCTGTCATACTCATATTAAAAGTGTGTATACTTGGCTTGTCTCCTAGAGGTATAGTCAATCTTATAACTGTGTTTTCTCTCAGGGTTACTAATATTTTTCGTCCAAAATCTCCATTCCTTCCTCATTTGAAGTAGGAATATCCTTCTTTACGTAGGTTAAATACTAATACCAACTCTTTCCCAAAAATATAAATATATTCTGCTCATATGGTCTTGGATGCTTTCGTTTTAGGGAGCTTGATCCTCCTATGATTCACAACAGACTTAAAATAGTACTTGCTAAGTATCAACTCAATAATTCTAACTTAAGATATCACCATCGTGCCTTCAATAGTTCTCTTTTGCCCTCCTCCAATAATTTTATTCACCATAACATATTAACGGATATAGTCCTAGCTTATTCAACACTATTCAAAGAAAATATTCTACATTTCTCTCAACCATATTCTCATTTTTTTAGAACAAGTAATCCTTTTGGTCTCAACAATATCTTGCTACATATAAGTCTTAATAGCAATGGCATGGTCAATCATAAGACACATTTCTTCTCACAAAGTCTTCTCGTTTTAACGAAAATCAAGGAATAATTTCCAAAAATACCCTTAATTTGGTTTTAGTCTAGGTCCTGGGTTTTGACTCTACTTTATAATCCAAAATATTATCACTTGATTATCAATCGCGGTGTTTCATTTAAAGATATGTTGTAGATATAAAGGGTAAAACACTTGCCGTACTTGGGGCAAGAAAATCTCAGAAAATACGATAAGACATGCCTCAAGAGTTTGAAGTATCACAATCATGTTAATTGTCTCAAACATTAATCTTAAAACTCCCAAGGGTTAAATCGTAGTTTAACTAATATACTCAGAAGGAAAGATGACACATATATTTTCTCTTCCTAAATTAAAAACGATCGCTCTTTCATCGACAAATAATATATCATCAATGTATACTCGACATCGATTTCGCTTCTCACTTTCAAAAGCATTGAACTCAATAATTGCTCCATATTCAGACCAAATTCTTAGAACCTTAATACCTAACCATGAAACATCACATAGGGTTTCGAAGACCTGACTAGTAGTTTAACGCAATGATCTATTCATTTTTAGAAATCGATGCTCCAACTTGAGTTGTTGAAATTTCCATTTCTGGAAGAGAAGTTTCATCATTTTCAATTTTTTGCATAACACTTTTAGAATTCTTAGGCCCCAATCATTTTAGGATCCATAAGAACATTGAATAGGGATAACTCATAAAGGAATTAATGTTAAACAACAACAGGTGAATACTCAATTCTTGATAGTGAAAATCTTAATAAGGGATTAACTGAGAGATCATGATGATCATTGAACATCTGTTTTGTTGCATGTTCATTAGGACAACTGTCATAGTACACAAGGTGGCCAGCCTTTAGTACTCTAATGTCAAACAACAATACAAATGGTGGCGTCCCACCAGACTTCAATCACAGGGACTGATAGCCTTCCCCTATATATAGGGTTGTTCATCTCAATATCTTAAAGGGTAACAAATATATGAATAGGTATGAAAAGGATTTGTATTTATGAAAGTACATGATGATGGTTAACTTAACCGCTAAGCACTATAGGTCTTTTTCAAACAGGATAGAAATTGTCTGAGTAAATTCGAATGATTTGACTTATTGATAATCATTGCTGAGGAAGTTATTTAAGGAACGATTTTCTAGCACAATATAAGCTCTTAGGAACAACTATCGATTCTCGAATAAAAGCGACGCTTGCAAACTTCGGTAGCTCATCAGGGAAGAAAATCTCTAAAAGGGGATGTATAAAAACACAATACCGTAGAAAACTATTTCAACCTCTATAAAGTATATCTTTAGAAAAACTAATGTCGGTAGCAGAATTGTTTAAAAGTTTAGCCTCAAACTTGTAATACATAATTGCATCTCTCTTTAAGTCCACCTCTGGTGCACGTACCTCGTGATGATCCAACTCCGACTCTGGTAAGGGTATTGATAACATCTAAAAAAATATGGAAGCTCTGTAAGGTAACATCTGATCTTAATTATAATGGGAAATTAGGCATCCTATCTTATATTAATCAGGAATTAGGGGTCCATGCGAATGAGGCGTAGAAAATTTATCTCGAGCAGAACGAAAGTCAACAGATCCGGAAATAAACATCGATAAAGGTACTAAGAGTTTCGGTCACAAACAGGTTCTAGTCGACTATAAACGCATATAAATATATAAGGGTGTAAGGCACTTAGTACTTAAAATCTCAACATCTTATTAAATCTCTAAATTCTCACGTCGTGTCATATTCCTAGGCTCTCACGTTTCCTAAAAATATAACTATTGCTCTGATACCAAAACTGTAACGCCCCCAAATCCACCCTGATAGGGGACCCGGGTCGTCACATTGTCTCAATATCCTGCAGCACACGATAACGCAATAATAAAATAAAATATTTATTTCAACGGAACATAAATGTCCCACTCCGCAGTTCCAAGATCGTCTCACAAAATAATACAATCCAACTTATTTCATCTCTGGATAATATCTTACATAAGTTCATAAAAATAGAAAATAAAGGTTTCAGCGGGATATTCTAATTCTTGTCAGCATAGTCTGAAGCTTTTCCCTTTCCTCTGGATTCCAGGCTGGACATCTCGCATCTTTCCATCTTGACAGCTGAACAAAATGTTTTAAAGCAAGAATGAGCAACTATAGTGCTCAACAAGTTCTTTCATTGCTCGGGGTATAGATATAATAATATTTACCGAAAGAAATACTCAAAATTTTAATGTAGGATATCACAATCTGAATTGGCTCAAACTCATCTGAAACAAAATACTCGAAAGAATCAATACTCTTCTCGAAACAGAATACTTGAAAAACTCAATACTCATCTCGAAACAGAATACTTGAAAAACTCAATACTCATCTCGAAACAGAATACTCAAAAGACTCATTTGATATAACTCTGATAACTCATGATTTAAGAATAAACTGGTCTTCCACCTCACGGTATCTCGGTGGGGCGATCAACTATCCGACCGAGAATACCGCCTCCAATGACACCGCACTTCGCCCGATCACGGCTACAATACGATATCAACTATAATATATATGTATGAATGCTAGCATCATAATGGTTATCAATTCAACCAAGGCAACAAATGCCGAATTATTCTCGGTCCGTATAACGGTACACGAGTCTCTAGTTCTCTATAAGGGGCCTCTTGCCCAAAATTGACCAGTAGAATACATAATTCCCGAATATTTGGGGTACAGATAACTTGAGATAATTCTTCCAGAAAATATTTACAAATCTGGCGGACTGCCAGTCTGACTCGATTTTACCACCAACCCGAACAATGGACTGATGTAAATTCTCAGTAATAATAATTTATCGGTTGACACGAACAAACCAAACCTTGACAATAAAATCAACTATCTCAAAATTATGAGAATAGTCTTAAAATTGAAGTAATTTGGAGTCGTACTGAACAATTAGTACTTCTCAATATTTATAATACTCAACATTGATGAACGTTTAAATAAAATATTTTTCACTTGATCGACGAATAAAAATCTCTAACAATTATAATTTTTAAACTCTTATCGGTTAATTCGAACGAGGAACTAACCAAAAGATAATTAGTAAATAACGGTTGAATTTGTACAATAAATTCAATCGAAAAGAATGAATTTAACTATCTCAGACGAATGAGATTAGTTTCACTGAATCAAAATAACAGCCGTCCCGAATTAATGAGATCGACCCGATAGCAACTAAATTATTTCTACGCTTATTGGGATTATAATTCTCAAATTAACAGCATAATAATATTTAACGAGAAATAATGCTCAAAAGAAATTATTGCATCATACGGAGCAACAGATAAATCTCAACATATAATATCTCGAAAATAATTAAGGAACTAAATAACAAGAACAGAAATTCACAATTTCCAAAGGTTAGGGTAGGAATGAACTTGCCTTGATCTCGTAGTGCAAATGAATGCAGATAAAATTTATACTCTACCCGTGAACTTAGCTTGGATCAACGGCTCAGGAATTATTCTCTAAAAATGGCAACCAGAAATACGTGAGCGATTCGTCAAAATAAAATATTCCTGATCCGATAATATAATATTTAAATAAAAAATGTCTCTTGAAAATCCCTACAATAAATAACGGAAACATAATTCTCGAATAATAACTCTTCTCCGAACTCCGGAATCAAATCTAAGAACTATATACAATTTTAATATCCGTAAATCCTGATTAAAACTAACATAGGTTCACCTAATATAACATTAGTTATCCATTCTTAAATCTCTAAAATAATCTCACTTGATCCGGTTAATTAAAAATAGTCCAGAAATGCTAATTATAAATCTCCCAAAATAAAACCATATTTAATCCTATTTATTCACAATTAATCTCTCTTTTATCAAGGAATTCATAAATCTCTAAATTATGTCCAATAATCACAAAATATTTCCACTTAATGAAATTAATTACCATTTTTATTAAACTATTTATTCTAACCATTTTAAATAATATTCAGTTTTAACGAAACAAAATGAATCCTGATTATTATATTATTCCCGATTAATAACATTACGATATTATTCTGTTAATATCTAAACTCCAACAACACATGGGTCCCATCTACACCATGTGGGTCCCACCTGAAACGTGTGGGTCCCACCTGCGCCTCTCTCTCTCGACAGCCTCTCTCTCAGTCTCACCCTCTCTCCACCCAATCTCTTTCTCCGCCCTCATCTCTCTCTCGCTACTACATCTCTCCACTCTCTCCGACTCCACCTCTTGTCTCCCCGATTACAACCCCCAATCTCCCTCAAAATCTCTCTGTGTTCCTCTCCTTATCTCCTCTAATTCACACCACCACCACCATCAATCGGTGGTGGCTTCTTCGCCCACAACCATACGACAACCAACACCACCAATCTCTCTCCCTCGACTATCATCAACATCAACAAACAAACATCAACAATCTCTCATCTCTCTCCGTTAATCTCTCTCAATCTCCCTCCGCCTCTCTCAATCTCTCTCTGCAATCTCTCTCGTTCTATCTCTCTATATCTCTCTTCTCTCTATCTCTCCTCTCACTCTCTGCACCCCTTCCTCTCGCATCTCCCTCTCCTCAATCCCTCTTGTCTCTCTACACTCCCCCTTTCTCGACAACAACATCAACAAACACCAACAATCACTCCTCTCTCGACCTCTCCAATTCAAACCACACACAACAACAACACAACCACAACCTCTTCTCTACTTTCTTCTTCCCTCTCTTACCGTCTCTCACTCTCTCTGTCTCTACACCGACAACACACCCACACAACCACAATCAACATCCTCCTCCTCCCCCTCGTTGTTTCTCAACCTCCAACCGGCAAGAATCAACAACCACCCAATCGGACAATTACATATCCAAGCTACACATACAATCGAATACCACATAATCTACAAACGAAATCAATATAAACAATTACCGAAAAAATTAACTACCTTATGGTTTTTGATGTGGGTATACGTATATATTTGATTTTTGCTAATAAGAACTATATAGGAGCTGTGTTTTGTGTCTCCGTTTTTTTTTTGTGTATGTAAATGGGTCGAGTATTTGTTTTAAGAAGGAGTAGTAAACTGGGTTTGTTGTCTCCGGTGGTGCAGAAAAAGAAGAGAGGATTTTTGTTCCGTTTTGTGACAAAGTGAGTCTGCCAATAAAGATGAGGCCGTTTATTTGATTTAAGAAAATTATTAGTGCTCCATAAAACATAATCATGTCAAATGATGTACCTGTTTAGTGGATTTAAAAGAAATAAATTGTGGAAGACAAAATGAATGAAACGTGCTTAGTGAAAGTTAAGCCCATGATTAGTGCTGTCTCCTCAATAATCTCGTTTCTCCCTGCAGGCTAATTAAAACGATACTCTAATTTTGTTTCCTAAAATAAATTCGACCCAAAAATTAAAATATTATTTCTCAAAATTTTCCTGAATTTAATAAACACCAAATAAATATAATTAACTAGATATAATATAATATTTATTTACCTATGAATAAATAAAATCTTAAAATTTCACAAAAACGCGCTAATTAAATATATTAGTGCATCACTCTTAAGTAAAATTTAAATATCGAGTAGAAAGATTTATTCGAAAATTCGCGGTTATTACAATATTGAGGAAGGAGTCTTCAAAATTTTGTAATAAAATGATTATTTTTCAGTTTATTAAAAATGTTTGAGTAAACCGTGCGTAGTAACTTTTAAAATGTCCAGGATTAATGTCCTGCTTTGGGAAAGTGTTTGAAGAGGTTAAAGGCCTCATTTGATAATGGTCAAAGAACGAAAGTTGTAGGCTTTTGTCTTTTCTTTGTGGTTACCAAAGATGATACATACCAGACTTGTAAAAATGGAGATATAGCTGTTGGAACAGGGCTGATTCTAGTAGTTATGAAACTGTCCTGTTGTGTATTGCTACTGTTCAGCTATTCTTGGTTTCTTAGAAGCTGGTTTGGGCTGTAACTCTGTGATGCAGTTGTTCTATATGGTCTCTAGTTTATTTATGCGCAAATTTCAAGTCATTTGAGTACATGAGTAAGGAGTTATGAATGTTTTAGTAAAGGTAGCGCAGCGCAGAAATTTCTGGGTTCTGTTTCAAGTTTGAGCAAATGGTTTGCTTGGTTATATGATTAATTCTGAGATGACATTTTTATAGGAGATTGAAATGATATCAAAGACGAAATCTGGAAAGTTTAGTATTAAAATGATTATTTTTCGATTTATAAAAAATGCTAGAGTAAAGAGTGCGCACTTGCATTTTTGTTTTCTAGTTTGTCTTCACTGTTTTGGGGAGTTGTTTTGAAAGGGTTAATGACCTTATTTGATGTTGGTCAAAGAATGAAATTTGTTAGTTTTGGTCTTATCTAATTGTTGTCAAGTATGGTATATATTGAAATGGTGGTTAATGTTTGACTTAGAATTTTTAAGGAGTAATAGTTGAAAATGATAGATGAATTGTGATTGGTGATAGATTTGGGTATTGATTAGTGTTGTGGATGTCTTTGGATTGAGTTGAGGTGTGTTTACACCGGGGAATGTCCATTTTACGACAAGGTCATGTCCAATTTTCTTTAGGAAGGACATTCACCTAGACCTAAGAATGCGTGATTGATTTTAGTAAATAATTTTAGAAATGAACTAAGTTGTAGAATTTGATCATTCTAAGGTCATGTTGCTTTGTGAAGATACGAGTATATTTATTATTGAGAATATACGATTGAAGAGTTTATTGATGCTTGTCCAGGTTATTGGAGATGTGAGTTGAGGAAATGTTGGATTGCTTGGATAGCGGTGGTTGTAAGTATATATTGTCTCTGTTTTAATTGGTTATCTAGGTGTTACATTATTCGTAACATATTGAATGTTGTTGAGCCGTACCTGTTGAATGTTGTTTAAGCAGTACGTATTATGTTATATGCGTACATACCGTTAAGTCAATATTACTATTTTATGATTGTTATTCGTGAAGATTATATCCATTAATCAGTATTATCTAAGATTGATTTTATTGATGGAGATAATGCTCATTGGTCGAGATTATCTAAATTGATTTTTATTGTTGGTAATCATATCCACTGACTGCGATTATCCAGATTGATTTTTATTGTTAGCAATAATACTCTTTGGTTAGTATTATCCAAATTGATTTTTATTGACCGGGATAATATTTATTGGTCGATATTATCCAATTTGATTCTTATTGGTTAAAATAGTACTTTTGGTTGATATTATTCAAGTTAATTCTTATCAGTGAAGATAATACCTATCTTTCGGTATTATCCGAATTCACTTTTATTGGTGGAGATAATATTCATTGATTGGTATTATCCAAAATGGACGTTTATTCGATCTCATAATGATTTCCCCTGGTAAAAATAGCTAGTATTGCTCGTTAGCTATGGTATGATGAGGTTAATTTAGTGAGCTAGTTGATGTAGATGTGTTGATGGATTTAAGATGTTGTTGAGATAGCTAGCTAATTTCTTCAACTAGCAATTATGTTATTGAGGTAGCTAGCTAGCCAATTGTTCTGGCTAGTAATGTTTTAAGAATGATTAGGAATGAAATGTTTTAAGTTAAATGATAAATGTCCGACTGAGTTTAACAACCCATTTATGGGGTATTCATGATGAAGATTACCGAAAGGTAATGGTTAAGACAGATGGCCTAAAGTACATCTGGAAAGACGAATGGATCCATTTCGTGGTTACAAAGATTACCAAATTGGTAATAGTAAGACAGATGATCATAATTGCATCTGGAAATGATAAGGTTAAGAGACCTAATGAGGTCGCTCAGTCAAACAAAATCTTTTTTTATGTTGAAATGTTGTAAGTCTCTCTTTTATTATTGTCACTTGATGATCTTGTCAATATTTTCTATCTTGACATTTCACATGCTGGTAAGGTTTTATGATATATTGGAAAGTCTTCATGAATTGTTTATGCGACAAAAAAATCATTTTTGTCATACTCTGCAATATATGCTTGCTGAGCTTTGTAGCTCATTCTTTTATTTTATAAATTATTATAGGAGGGTATTACAAATTAGAAGAGGATTCTTGGGAAGGTAGAAATAAGTGATGGACCAGCAGAGATGGTACTTGACTTAGCAGTGGAACTTCACGCACTGATGTTGTAGTTTGACTAATGGTTAAAGCACTCGTTGTGGACTTTGATTGTATGTTTATTCGAGGTAAGGCATGATATAGTTGACTTGTAGTGTACAATTGGTAGTACCCTACAGATAGTAGATGAGATCCGCTGTATAAGGCATCTTTTATTGGTAAGATAGACTTTGTTAAAGAATTGTGACTTAGATTTGTATAAATGGAGATAGTCATTCGTTTCTAAGGGGGAACGAAGTTCTTTATGGTTGTGTAACAACATTGTGGGAAAAAAATGATTTAGTTGAGATATAAAAAAAAAAACTTTAGCAGGTTGAGCAGGTTGTGATGTAATCTTGACGGACCCTCGAGCCGGTTCTTCTAGAGGAAATTAAACCGGGATCAGAGGCGTCACATTTACACCATGCATGCTACTCTTAGTTTTGTTTTGTAACATCTTATTGTTATTCTAAGACATATAATTATATATTTACATAACTCAGATACATAGTAATATTTCATATAATTGTAATATTTTTCTATGCGCGTATTTCATTTCATTTCGTGTACATGAAAAAATATGTACTCCCTCCGTCCCATCCATTTCTTAACATAAAATTTTCACTTGTGTGACACGCATTTTAAGGCTCTTATAAAGTATGGTTGCATAACTTATTTTTAAAATTTTCTTTTTTTTGTATAAAAATAGGATTGTTCTATTTTTATACAAAAAAAAGAAAATTTCAAAAATAAGTTATGGAACTATCATTAAAATCTACCTTAAAATGCGTGCCGAACCCCCGTCCCCCAATGTTAACTATTGGGTGGGACGGAGGGAGTATAATTTAGTGTCATTTTGTGTTCTAATTTCAGATACACGATTTAATATCATGTCATTTTCGTTCAAGATCGTATATTACATGACATGAATGTACAAAACGATTTGTCAGGTCTACATAAGCTATTTCTTCTTATATACGTATGAAAAAAATACTCACTCTTAAAGGAATTTCATGTTATTTAATCCAAAATCTGAATTACAAGGATATATATATATATATATATATATATATATATATATATATATATATATATATATATATATATAACAATGTGATTATGTGTTTATATATTACAAACTTGATTTCAATTTTATGGACAATAGCTTATTTTCACAAGTTAGTTAAATTAAAAAAAGATAGGTGATACTCATTTTCATATGTCTTATTTTAAGAATAAAAGAAAACTAAAATTTATTATTTCATGTTTGACTAGCAAAGAATAAAAAACCAAAATACAAACTTCCAAACTAAAAATGCACATTTTAAGTTGTCTTTACAATTAAGCTAAGGGCAATAACCATAAAATTTAACAATTATATGTTACTCTAAGAGCGCGATATATTGAATTTGTTTGGTTAGTTGATAATTTTTTTATAATAAATCAATTCATTAATAAAAGGACATATAATTTGTAAAATGATATTGAACGATCACTACGTTCGTTACATATATCTTACACAATAGATATCATTTCTCATATCGCTGAAACATGCAATCTTTTTTTGATAGACAGTCTAATGATTTATTGGAGTCGTGAGAATTAAGTTTCTACACATTTTTAATATGTAATCGAAAAATTAACCACGACCATAGAAATATTTTCAATAAATTAATATAACAAATATTTTAAGGATTCGATATTTAATAAATATACCGATTCTCAGAATATGGGTGAAAAATTTGTTAACGTGATACGTAGAAATATTCTCTAACAAAGAGAGAAATAAAATGAATGCTAAATTTTAAAAAAACAATAAAGAGGAATTTTTACTTTTCAACGGGGCTTGTATTTGTTTTGATGATTAGTTCATTATATTAATATTAATTTATTGGTATGAATTCACAGATAAGTAATTTTATACTTACATTCATTAAAATTCCAATAAAATTATATATTTTTCTAAATAAAAATTAAAATAATATATTTATATTAATTTATTAATACAATTTATCGGTCGGTGTGTAGCATTGGTAGAACGCTAGTTTTAATAAAATTTCATCAATTTTGTTAATTCTAGGGGAAGTAGGAATTTAATTAGTGATGAAACCGGGTGAAACCAAATTTGATATCAAAATACCATTAAAAAAAGGTTTCGCTTATTAATAAATGTTATAGATTCGTTAGTATTCTATATAAAGTTGTACGAATAGCATATGTATTCGTTGGTGTTTTGTAAAAAGTTATAACAAATGTAATCTTGCATTGTACCTTATATTCGTTTGTGTTTTACCCTATATTTTTTGATATCATACTCTTTCTATTAAAGAAATTACAAAAGAAATACAATTACAATAAAATTTCTATTTTTTTAGAACGACATAGAATTATGTAGAAAATAGGATTCTTTTAGAAAAGTTAATATAAAAAAACAATTATAATAATACTAGAATTTTTATTTTTAGAAAATAACATAGAATTTGAGTAGAATTTATGGATGAAACCAAAATATAGTGCGAACTAAATTTATTATAAAATAGTACTATTAAGAAAAAAAATTGTTTATTAATAAAGGTTATAAATTCCTGCTTTATAGTTTGTTTGGACTAGCGATTATTAATTATACTTCCATTACCGTTAATTAGCTAATAGAAATGGATAATTTTTGGTTTCTCCCTTGAAATATAGGTAACATTTAGTTGAATTTTAATAATTTAGAGTGATGCTTTTCATATTTGCTTATTTATTATGATAAATAAAGATTTATTTAATCGAAAAATCTCCTAATTTTTAATTTTACAGGACTATATCTAACATCATCTTAAACTTTCTCAACATTTTCTTAACAATAATTCTGTATTTATATATATACTATATTATTATAAGCAAATTAGAGATATTTTGTAATTTGTAGTTTGGTTATTCAAACTATTCATAACCGTTAGATTTTCGGTTCAAATAGATCATGATGTTTAGATACAAAATACTAGTTGTTATATACAGAGGTCTAAAATTCGATTCCCGCCAACAACATATTAATTTATATTTAATACATAAAAAATTAAAGTTTCGATTCCCGCCAATAACATATTAATTTATATTTAATACTAAAAATTATTATATACAAAGATTTAAGGTTCGAAACCCCTAATTTTGGTTATCCCCTCATTTTTTGTTATCCCGTATTCACGACCGTTGATCTTAAATTCAAATAGATCATGACCGTTAAATATAACAATACTAAAAATTGTTGTATATAGAGGTCTAAGGTTCGATTCCGGCCAACAACATATTAATTATATTTAATACTAAAAATTATTATATACAAAGATTTAAGGTTCGAATTCTTCCAATAATATATTAAAATTAATATTTATAATATCATCCTACACTATAAATAAATTATAAAAATTTAAAAGTAACCCGTGTTTTGCACGGGCTATAAGCTAGTATATTATAATAAACGAAACGGAGTGTAACTTGTAGTTTGGTTATACCCTCATTTTTTGTTATCCCCTCATTCACAACCGTTAGATCTTTAACTCAAATAGATCATGACCGTTAGATACAATAATACTAAAAGTTACTCCCTCTGTCCCCCTTGGTTCTTTACCTTGGGGGACGTAATTCTGGCACGGATTTTAAGGTGCAATTTACGGATAGTTTCATAACTTATTTTTTAAATTTTCTTTTTTTGTATAAAAATAGAATTGTTCTATTTTTATACAAAAAAAAAAAGAAAATTTAAAAAATAAGTTATGGAACTATATTTTTTAGGAGCCTTAAAATGCGTGTCGAGCAGTGAGAAAAAAACTGTAAAGAAATGGGAGGGACAGAGGGAGTATTATATACAGAGATCTAAGGTTCGATTCCTGCCAACAACATATTTATTTATATTTAATACTAAAAATTATTATATACAAAGATGTAAGGTTCGAATTTTTCCAATAATATATATTAAAATTAATATTTATAATATTATACTACACTATAAACAAATTTTAAAGAATTAAAAGTAACCCGTGCTTTGCACAGACTATAAGCTAGTATATATACTAAGGGTCTTGTTCTAATAGAAATTAATTTAGAGTAGAAACTAGAAACTAAACCTAAATTAAATATTTCAAGCTAATCTAATGACCAAATTAGGGGTACCTCAATACAAAAAATGTTTAAAATTATTGGCTCTATTCAACAAAAAAATTAAAAAAAAATTAAAAAAAGTTACTGTTCACGTTATGACGTGGCACGTGAACAGTAACTTTTTTTTATTTTTTTATTTTTTTATATATTTTTGTTGAATAGAGCCAAGAATTTTATAAGTTTTTTGTGAAGGTATTCCTAGCGGGGCCATTAAAATAAATGTAATTTATTTAGTGTAGTTTCTAGTTTCTATTCTAAGCTTAAGGTTGGTTTATATTTGAACGCTAACCTATATAGTAATACGTGTTAATAAGATTAACAAGGATGTACTACCTGTGACCCAATATAATTTTAACACTTTCTATTTTTTGATTTTCCATTTATTTTTTAACATTTTCTAAAAATAACAATTTTTTATTACTAATAACAATAGATCCCATTAATTTACACCCACTTTCTTAATTTTTCTCTCCCTTTGTTCATTTTTTTAAACTTCGTATCCAACAACAATATTAATAAACTACTAGCGTTCTACCCGTGCTACGCACCGAACAATGAATTTATTAATTAATTAATATGAACATATTACATTATTTAAAAAAAGATAATTACATTTAGATGTAATTAATTTAAGTATAAAATTACTTCTTCGCCAACTTGTACCAATTGCATTAATATTTTTAATATTATCAGATAATTATCATAACATTCACATCCCCCGTTGAAACGTTCTAAGCCCATCTTTATTGTTTCCTGTTAATTTTGTTTTTCATTTGATTTCACGCTTTTTTGAGAATTTTTTTACTAAGTTCATCAGTTTTCAACCATATTTTAAGTTTTGTTATTTTGAAATTTGGTATATTTATATGTGCAGTACCACGGGTTTCTATAATTTATATTATACTAATTCATAAATATTTCTCATGACTGTTAATCATTAGATTGTCTCTAAAATAAGGTTGCATGTTTCAATGATATAAGAAAGGATCTCTATTGGGCAATATCCGTTAAACGAACCTAGCTAGGTATTATAAAGAAAACTTTCATCTAATTTAATTTCCAATGTGTTCGTTCAATATCATTTTTACAAATTGTATGCCATTTTATTAGTGAATTGATTTACTATAGAAAAATAAACATTATCAATCAACCAAAAGATCCAATATATCCTTTTCTTAGAGTAAGACATGACATTTAGTGTTTATGGTGATTGCCCTCACCCGATACATAAATAATATAATAATAATTTGAAATTATTATATACAATATTTTATAAGTAAGATATATAGTTTATTTAATTTTTTTCCCAATATTTCATTAGAAATACTAATTTAGTAATTAGAACTTTTATTTCTTAATCTCAAGTTTTATTGAAATATTTAAGATGTAATTTTCTTTACTTTACATAAATTTTTCATTTGTGTTGTATACGAAGAGATATCTTTTTAACATATTTTAAATTTTGCTTAGTATGTCAATTTGTAGAATATGTTACATTTGACTACTTAGTTTAATCATTTTAATTTTTAGTTATTGTATAAATATAGTTAATATTGTTTGTGTTTATCAATTATTTTAAATTTGATTACATTATTACTAATTTTGGATACCCGAAAAATCTAAATCTAATCCAAAACCTGACGAATTTGGCTTTGGATTTGAATTTATTTTTAAAAGCCAAAAATATTTTGATATGGGTTTGAATTTTATAAAATTCGCACTGAACCCAACCAGTTGTCATCCCTACGCGTAAAATAAGATATTTGAAAATGAGTATCACCTATATTTTTTTTATTTGACTAACATGTTAAAATAAAAAATTGTACATGAAACTAAAATCATTTGTGTAATACATAAACACATAATTAGATTATTATATGTGTGTCCTTGTAATTTAATTATCGGGTTAAAAAATAAATTCATATTTCTTTAACTGTGAGTATATTTTTCCGACATATATATTAGAAGAAAGCGCTTACATAGGCCTGTCATATCGTTTGTATTGTGTACATTCAGGTCGTGTGTCTTCGGGGTTTTGCATGGAAATGACATTAATTTTTTTTACCCAAAATTCGAACACAAAACGATACTAAACAATACGAATTTTTTTTCGCACACGAAATGAAAATAATACGCAAAAAGAAATCAAATGACAGTTACATGCATGTAATTTTACCCTTGACCCAAGTTATCTAAGTATGTTACTGTATAACTGATAATAACATTGAGATGCTACAAAACAAAACTAAGATTATAGTACATAAAATGAAACACTCTTTTTTTTTAATTTTGTTAAATATCTATGTTTATTTAGAATCTATGTACCAAGTTATTAATTTTTTTTAATTAAAAAATAAATATTATCAACCAACCAAGCAAATTCGATATGTTTACTATTACATTAGGATATAGGAATTGAACACTCTTACTTTAATTCGAGAATTAAAAATTATAAAGGGCCCCTGTTGATGGGTTTTATCTACTTACTATATAACTAAAAACAACATTGAGATGCTATAAAACAAAACCAAAATTATAGTACATAAAATGAAACCCTTTTTTTTAATTTTGTTTATTGTTCAAAAATAAATATCTATGTTTGTTTAGAAATCTACCAAGTTATTAAATTTTTTTAAACCTATATTTAAGGGTTTGTTGATATTAAAAAATAAATATTATCAACTAACCAAGCAGATTCGATATGTCTACTCTTACATTAGGATCTGGGAATTGGATACTATTACTTTAATTCGAGAATAAAAATTATAAATGGCACATTTTATTAGAAATATATAATTATATATATGTCGACCTATCTAGTTATTAATAATAGTGATTTATTTCTCTCTCTCATCCTCTCCCAAAAATTCCAAACTAAAGTTTAGGGGCTGACATCAGCGTTTTGGTTGATGATAAGCCCCCTTTTATTGTTTTCCTTGATTTTTTTTTCCAATAAATATTTTTCTTTATTGAGAGAGTCTAGTACCCTGTTGGTGTGTTTTATCTACTGATATATTGGATTTTGTACTTTCTCCTTGTGAATGATAACTTTCAGTTTTTTTTCTTGATTTTATTTTGTTTTTCAATAAATATATATCTTTCTTGAGAATCTAGTATCCCTTTAGTTAATTTTGTCTACCCATATATTGGGTTTCGTCCTTTCTCTTTATGAGGTCAGGTTCCTTTATTGAGGCATTCGAGATCTTAGATCTACCGGATTTTATTATATTGGTTCATTGATTTGGATAGTACAGAATCGCAATTATGGTCGATTAAATCATATAAATATTTTCCTCACGATTACAATAAATTGTTGTATTATCTCGCCAAAAAGGCTACATATTTTAGTGATATATGCGAGGGATGTACCATAATTTAAGATCTGATCAACGATCGTAATTTGGATAAAGAAAACCTTGATATGATCTATTTTAATATGTGTTTGTACAATCTTGATTATTTTTTTAAAAAAATAGATTACATGGTTATGTTAAATAAAATCATTAATAAATTGAAATTAGAATTGTTAACTAACTATGGTTAGTAAGTAGGAGAATGTTAAATAAGGAAAAATTTTAATATAATATGATTGCTTAAAAATTTGGAAGTGAATCTAATTGGTCATAAAATAATTTATAATTTATTGATTGGCATCTTGAATTTACACAGCTTAAAATTGTGGGAATTGGCCGGTAGAATCGTTAGAATTGGTGAAGAGGTTGTCGATTTCGATGGTGTATGTCTTCTTCGATTATAAATATTTTAAAACTCTCTTATCATAGTTTCTAGGTATTTAATATTAGGTAATAATTTTGATTGTTTTCTTGCTTAACATAGATTAAACTTAATTTATTTTTATATAATTTTGTTATTATAAATTCTGGAATGGTTGATAGATTTAACCTGAGTTAGAAGATGGGAAGTTAAATTATAAAAGGAAATAAGTTACATAGATTAAACTTAATTTATTTTTATATAATTTTGTTATTATAAACTCTAGAATGGTTGAAAGATTTAACCATAGTTAAAAAAAGATGGGAAGTTAAATTATAAAAGGAAATATGTTAGATATAATGTGATTGGTCTAAAATTTGGGGGTGACCTCTGATTCTTCCTAAAATAATTCCTCGATTCTGATTGGTTAACTAATATGTGGTAGACTCGGGTATTATAATAAAGGATTAAATAATATGAATTAATTATAATAATATGTGGTTAATTAATATGAGTTAATTTTTAATTCATGATTTTAATTGTACCTTATGATTTTGAATTGAAAGTTTGAGATATTAAAATATCTATTATAAGGGTATGATTCAGGTGAGAACATGTATATGTTGGAGAACAATGAGAACACCACATTTCAAGATATTCTAAAGGGCCTCGCCAGGGGCACCAATACGAAAAAGTCTTATAATTCTACTCTCTATCCATTCGTTAAAAAAAGTTTTAAGTTTTTTTTAAAAAAAATTTAAAAATGATAACGTGGCAGCTGTTTTTTTTTAAAAAAAAATTTTGTTATGAATGGATAGAGGGTAGAATTATAAGACTTTTTTTTTGTGAAGGTGCCCCTAGCGAGGCCCTTTAAAATAGCTTGAAATGTGGTGAATACGTGTGTTCTCACTGTTCTCACACTAACATGTGTTCTCACTGGAGCGTGACTTCTATTATAAATATAATAGATTCATGTATTAATGTATAAATTTTTAAATTAAATAATTATTGTATTTAGAATAAAATTGTTAAGTAATCACTTAATAACATTGACAACTCAACACTATAAAAAACATTTATCTTCATATCAGTATAATGTGATAAGGATTGATGCCTACAATTTAGTAAGTTGTTGAATTATTAAAGTTTGCCACTGAATATTCTAATGGGTAACGCTGAGAGAATCTGGAACGTGGGGATGATGATAACCTAAATCATTTTTTTTTTGTCAGAAACGTTTTTTCTATTGAATTTATTGGACAATTAAAACACGACACATATAATACATATATACAATCAAATTAAAAAGATAATTTGTCCAAGTATAGAATGCCATATAATAAAAAGATATAAATCAGTATCATAACCGAAATTGATATGATTTAGCAATGAGAAGAATTGATGCATACACTTAGTTAAGTCTGGTGGGGAATACGGAGTAAGCGGCTTAAATTTCATGTAATGTTTAAATTGATATAATAATTAAATTTTTTATTTGTAAGAATTTTATTTTATAAATTGTTTATTAGTTAACCGTTAAAATAAAAATTAGTAGTTATTTTTTTTAGTTAATTGATATGAAAAAATAAATTAATTGTTATTGAGTGTAACTTGATTTAAGTTTATTCTTAAACTTACATCAATTATAATTAAGTTAAGTTCAGATATTTTGTTAAGTTAGATTATAATTATTTAATATCGATTATAATTGTATAATATATATTATAAAAAATCATATGATAATATGATGTGATTGACTTTATACTAAAAGAGTGGTTGATTAATGAATGCTTAATTATGAAATTTAATTTAAAATATATAATAAAATATTTATATTAAAAGAGTGGTTGATTAATGAATGATTAATTATGAAATTTATTTTAAAATATATAGTGGTATATCGTGATTGATTTTAAATTAAAATTGTGTTTTTATAGTAAATTGTTTTTGATTTAAAAAATAGGTATTTATGGATATGTCTAATAAAATCATTATTAAAATTCATAACTAATACATGTTAGATTCATGTATCCTTTATTATAATGAAGGATGTTCAAAAACAATTCATAACTAAAATATATATAACTGTATGTAATATACTGTTATGTGGATTTATAGAAAATAATATTTACAGTTAGTAGAAATTTTTTAAAATTAAAAATCATTTGATATGCGAAGTTATTAAATCAAGATATTTTATATTTTAATTTAATTTAACCGCGATTAGTAAATTAGAATAAGCATGGTAAATAATAATAAAAATTATATGATTGATTGATTTAAATTATATGGTAAATAATAATAATTAAAAATTATATGATATTTTATATTTTAATTTTATATTGATTGATTGCCTCTAAAATAATTTTAATTTTTTAGTTGGTAATTTATTCACCAACCAATAATAATACCATTATAGCGTATATTTAATAATTAAAATAATTAAATTATATGTAGTGTTCGTTTATATGAATTTATTAATTATTTCATTAACAAATTGTAAATAAATATATTTTGAACCTTTTAAAAAATTGAGTTTTTGAAGATATGGATTATATCCAAGCTATTAAAAATTTGTTCAAATCCAATTTTGTAGTGTTGGCTTATATGCATTTATTAATTAATTTTATTAACAGAATATGAATAAATATATTTTTGAACTTTTAAAAAAATCAAATTTTTGAAGGTATGAATTTTATCCAAGTAATTTAAAATTTGATTTCAAATCCGATTTTTTTCCAATTTTTAGTTAAGTTAGATTATAATTATTTAATATCGATTATAATTGTATAATATATATTATAAAAATCAATTTATAATGTAAGATAATATGGTTGTGATTGGCTTTATATTAAAAGAGTGGTTGATAATGAATGATTAATTATGAAATTTAATTTAAAATATATAGTGGTATATCGGGATTGATTTCAAATTAAAATTATGATTTTCTACTAAATATTTTTTTAATTAAAAAAATAGATATTTATGGATATGTTTAATAAAATCATTATTGTATTTAAATTAGAAGTGTTAACTAACCATGGTTAAAGAGGTAAGGTGAAATTGTAAATAAGGAAATGTCTAAATTTTAGGAATTAGCTTTGATTAGTCCTAAAATAATTCCTTGATTCTTATTGATTAACTGACGTGTGGTAGACTTAGGTATGATAATAAAGGATTAGGACGAAGAGAGTATATTGGGAAGGAGAGAATATATATTAAGGATAAGAGAAACTCCAATGCAAAGAATCATTACCTATATTTATTGTAGGTGTACATAATTTAGGGGTCCAGTCTCAAAAATGATGCTCCAATAGGACTCCCTATCCCCTATAAACAGGTATGATAATAAAGGATTAGGACGAAGAGAGTATATTGGGAAAGAGAGAATATATATTAAGGATAAGAGCAACTCCAATGCAAAGAATCATTACCTATATTTATTGTAGGTGTACATAATTTAGGGGTCCAGTCTCAAAAATGATGCTCCAATAGGACTCCCTATCCCCTATAAATTTTAGGGGAGAGAAAATCAAACCCCATATTTAGGGAGAGAAAATCAACCCCTAAAATGACACGTCATCATTCTTTCCTTATAATATAATATCTATTTATACCAACACTCTCATCCCTTCTTGATATTACCTAAAATATTGATTAAATATTTTTTTTTAATTTATAGGTAATGAATATAGGTAACACCATTGGAGTAAAAGAACTTTTTGATTACCTATATTTTAGATAATCATTATTTTATTATATTTTAGGGGATGAAAATAGGGGTTGCCCTTCTCTAATAGGAGCCCAGTTGAAAAATTGTTTAGCAAAATTTGAAAATTACATTTTTGAAAAGTACTTTTGATTTAAAAATCGCTTTTAAATAAAGGAAGTACCCTCATTTACAGGTCGCATCAAAAATAAATTTTTTAAAATAATTTTACAGCAAAACATGCACATTTCACAAAATATTATCTAACAATCATCTAATATTTTCAACAACATTTTCTCAATCATAATTTTTTAATTATACATCAATTTTTAACGTCAATCCCAAATACAATCTAAAGCTTTTCAAACTTGCTAACTCAAAAATTAAGTTTTAAGAGTTTGTATTGAATAAAACTCATGAATTTCATCTCATCTTCATCAATGATACAAGTATACAACCATTATATTATGTTTATGTTTGGTTGAAACGAATGGAATGTAATAGAATGAAATAAAAAAAGATTTAAATTATAAAATATATGAATATTGAACTCTGATTTCATTCAATTCACCCCTGATTTCATTCCATTCACCGTACCCCGACCAAACACTAACATACTCTTTAGTAGGGGAGAGCACGGTTCGGTTCGGTTCGGTTTTTGGATAAAACCGAAACCGAAACCGAAAATCTTCGGTTTTAAAAAATGAAAACCGCAACCGCAACCGAACCATCGGTTTCGGTTTCGGTTTCAAAAACCTCGGTTCGGTTGTAATCGGATCGGTTTCGGTTTTAAAACCGAAATTGAAAAATATTACAACTTGGATAAATAAAGCTAGCAAATTTAAAAAAGTCGACAATATCATTCGAGTTTACACAAATCAATATAAATAGTGGCGAACTTCAAATTAAACATTGTTCATATGCCAATAAAAAGGTCACTTAATTCATAATCCGAGAACTTTTAATGCAGAACAGTAGCATTAGTTCCTAATTATCAGCTCTAGTGCATCCCATGCATCCACCAGGGTTCTCAAATTTGGCTTTGCACCTGCAGATAAAAGAGCTATTTTAGCAAAAAAAGCCAGCAAAACTGAGATGAAAGAAAGTGTTAATTATGCCAGAGTATAATTATGCCAGATAACAAATGCAGAATATAATGCATGGTAATCATCGACCATTAGTTTATCAAGGTTCTACTGTAAGCTTTGCATCATTTTTATGTGGTCATACTTCCGGTCCGGATACCCATCCATTCCCAGAACTCTGCACTATGATCACAGATTTTATTTTTCCATTTTTTTCCCTTTGATGTTCATGACATGGACACAACTATAATTAGTGTGCTATTTACAAATTACAATTTATGAAAAACATCAAAATTCCTTCTAAAAAATAGATGACATTTTAGTATATCAGGATTTCATGGTATAAACGATGGTCTACATTTTTCAAATCTCAAATCATAAGAAACATGCATAAAACAAAAATCAGTACATAAGTTTAGGATTGGAAAACTAAAGCTAGAGATGGCGAGCAATGTCCATGGCAGGATATAACACATACCTCACATCAGGAATCCTATGACAGATTACTTCATTGGCTGACCTGCAATCAATGGACAGTAGATTATTTCATTATAAGCTATTAATTCAGTGTGAATATAAGTAATACAAATTGACAAGTAGTCAAGCACACACATACACACCATATGTACAAAGAAGAGAGTACCTACGTGCAGCAAGACTTTGGGAAGAAGTAATAATTTAAGGGTGATGGATATCCTCCTGCAGAGGTACATTTGGATGATTCGAGTCAAAGAGATAACTACCATTAAGCAGAAAAAAATAAAAAACATGGCCTAGAATGCCCAAGATAATAAAACATGTTTAAGGTTTTTTGGCCAAGTTCAGGTATGAATTTAATATAGTTAATTTAAGTTCTGTTTGTGATATTGGTGACCTGTAATATGAGTAACAGACTGAGGAAACCACCTTAAGAACAAGCGTTGGAGTATTATCATATCTGTGTAACTAGTGGAACCTTAAGATATTAAGTTCATCATAAAAGATACTCGCACAATGGTTTGGCTGAACTGGATGGTAAACCACTAAACCTGACAATCATGGTATGCACTAATTGACCAAAATACAGAACCTAATGCAGATATTAGCACCAGTATGAACTAAACACAGAACCTAAGTCACCAAAGGCCTTAGCACCAGAAGATCAACCAAAAAATAGAGCCAAAATGCCAACATACAGAACCAAAATATATGCAGGCATGCAACAAAGTGATCAGATAACTGGACCTTAGTAATAATCTGGAGTTTAGTTTCTCCACAAGATATGCAGGGAAACAGACCTGACTTCACTTAAATCAATAAAGTAGTGCAGCAAACCACACCAGCCTACACATAATCGTTGTAATAAACCACATATAATCTGTTAGCAATGTTACACCTGCTAACCTTGTAAACAACATCAGGTGATTCTAAATCTAATCTAACAACGATAAAGAAAGGAGCACCTTCAACAATTTTCCTTTTCTTTTTCTTTGCATTGTCACTTGAAGCTTCAAGATTGTCCACTTTGAAATATGCTTCATAGTTAGAATCTTCCGTTATCATTCTAATAAAAGCTCCTTTATACTTGACCGCAACATGCAACATGGTGTATGTTGAATTCCATCTAGTGTCGACATCAAGGCACACCATCCCTTCACTTTTTATCTTCTCCCTTTCGACACATTTTCTAAACTTTTCAAGCCTTGATGGTGAAGACCTAACATATCTAACGGCATTCCGAATTCTTGCAATTGATTCATGTTGTTCTTTCAAACCATCCTTCACCACTAAATTCAAAATATGAGCACAACATCGCATATGTAGAAACTTGTTCTCTAAAATAGCCTCCGGTCCTCTAAGAAACTTCTTCAAATGTGAGATTGCGGTGTCATTTGAACTTGCATTATCTAATGTGATAGTGAATATACGATCTAGACCCCATCTTCCAAACAATTCAACCAACATCTTACCAATTGCATCCCCTTTATGGCTTCCAATTTGGCGAAAGTTTAAAATCTTCTTGCAAATCTTCCAATCTTTATTGATCCAATGAGCCATAAGGCACATATAATTTATGTTTTGAATTGAAGTCCAAGTATCCGTTGTGAAGGACACTCTTTCACCCACCAAGCTTTTTTTCAATTTCATTAACTCCTCACCATATATCTTTAGACAATCTCTTGCTACCGTCCATCTACTTGGCATCTTAAACCTCGGCTCCGCTTCATTCAGTAATTCCCTAAACCCTTCATGTTCCACGATCCGAAAAGGTTGATTGTCTTTAATACACATTATGGCAACCTTCTTCCTTAATCTCTCTTGATCAAACGTATGAGCCTTAACTGTGTGAAATTTATCATCCTTGGACAAACTCTCAAATTGCAATGTCTTTTGCAATTTATCAAGATTCTTACGTAGTGGTGATTTAGAACACACCAATTTCAAGTGACTCATCATAGAGGATGTACCATTCCGGTGAGAATTGCACGCAATTACCACACTACAATATTTGCATTTAGCTTTCTCAAAACCTTTTGGATAGCCTTTTACTATGTCAAAGTGATCCCAAGCTTCTGAATTTTTTTTACCCTTCTTATCGCATTTTTCTTCATGATTATCATCACCTTTCACTTCATCATCTTCTAGGTTAACATGTATCTACAAATGAAAATCATATATTCGCAAATATAAAGAGCAGAAAAGAAAGAATATAAAGCAAAAAAAAAGAAAATACAGAGCAGAAGCATACTAATAAAGTAGTATAAACTAAAAACAATAAAATTCACTTGCAACTCCAGAGGATATAAACCATAAAATTCACTTGCAGCTAATACTTAATTACTAAGCTATTCAAATCAATTAATCAAACTTAACTTTGAAATTCAAAAAAATCAATACATAATATCAAATAAGATAAAGAAGAACAATTACATCGGATTAGAATATCATACCACTTGAGGTGATTGTTCTTGTTGATCAGGAGTTTGTTCTGACATGATTATAGATTTATAGTCTTCAATCTTCGATTTTGTGCAGTGGCGCGGCGCTCCAGTCTTCTACTCTTGTGGGTGATTTAGTTTTTAGGTATTATTACTGTATTAGTTTTAGCCTATTAGGAAGTAGAAACTAGAAACCCGTGACTTTGTCTTACAGAGTTCTTGTGTTCTGAAGTGGGCAGTGGACTGGAATATGAATTGGGCTGAAATTGAAAATTTTGGACAGGCCCATTAATTAAATTTTAATCATTCTGTAATTCTTAAAACATATATGTATAATTTTTATAATAAAATTTTAAATATATTATATAATATATATAATTATATAAATATATAATAATAATCGGTTCGGTTTCGGTTTTTTCGGTTCGGTTTCACTCCAAAACCGAAACCGGACCATTAGTATCGGTTCGGTTTTTCGATTTTTCGGTTTTAATTCGGTTCGGTTTTAATCGGTTCAGTTTTAATCGGTTTTTATCGATTTCGGTTCGGTTTCGGTTTCATTTCGATTTTTCTGCTCAGCCCTGCTCTTTAGACCTCCTTCATCTCCATACAAAAAATGACATGCACTCCTCGCTCGTTGTTGAGTTCTGTGCATGAATCCATGCTAATAAATTTTTCTGCAATGCATTATATATTATAAGTTTTATTAGTGCACATAACCAACTTTTAATTATTATTAGGGTAATGCTAAACATAGCCCTAAGGGCTATGGTTAAGCATTAATGTAAGTGGATAAATGCATTTAATATGTCAATTTTACACTTAATACATCAATTTTGCACGAATATCAATATAATTATTTAGCAATTTGGGATGTTTTTATTAGTGGAAATTAATGTGAATGCAGGGGGGTCCACTATTATTACTTGGAAAATTAAATAATGATGTAAAAAAGCATTGAAAAACCAAAAATTAATTAAATAACTAAGAATAAATGTTAAAAACAAGAGAATATTTAATGCTTAACCATAGCCCTTAGGGCTATAGTTAGCATTTCCCTTATTATTAATCATTTTTAGGTTAACACGTTAGAAAGCATTTAGAAACAGCAAAAGTCGTCGCTGGCATCGGGTGGAATCTTAAATTGCTTACAGCTCCGAAAATGAGGCTGCTAATCAACCGATGATCATTGGCATTATTCCAGTTTCATCACCATCATTCACATGCGCCTCTTACTCATTTTGTCGTTAGCTTAGGCCAAATCAATATCAAATTGTAGTAACAATTCGCGAGTTAATTTAATACTCCGTATTAAGTGTAAGCTCTTAATTTAATGTACACAAGAGTTTAATAAAGTTAAGAATGGATTAGTCTTCCCCGCCAAGAGGATAAGAGAGTATGATTAATGAAAATGCAGTGTCAATGCGTAAAAGGTGGGGAAAGATTAATTAAGCAGAATATGCATGTTAATTATATTCCATGCTATATGTGCCCATCACATGCTTCTCCTTTTTGATTATGTGTTTCAATTACTTGGGATATGTTCGATGGATACAAATATGCTAATAGTTTTTCGGATTAGTTGAGTTGTGTAAAAATTGGTTCAGATATCGAATTATAAAAAAAACATTGTCCTTTTCCAACTAGTCCATTGATTCAATTCCATGATCAGTTTAGCTTATAACAGCTTACATTTAGTTTCGTTTTCAAATTAGATAAAACAATACCGCACAACAGATTAAATCCGTTTAAAATGATGGAGAATTCAGTCGAAAGAAAACTAGATTCTTTGGAAATTATTGAGTTGCTTATAACTCTCATTTTGTATTTCAACGCCAACAGATGTTTTGATAACGATTCTTCACACAGATGGTCCGGCCTAGTACAGTGCCTGCACTAATTAAGAGACGGACCAGGGGGTTTAGCTCGAACACATATACATGGTCGCTAGTTTAGATTGCAAATTCCGACGTCCAAGTGCTTCATGCTTTTGATTTAATTATGGAGAATGTAATTAAACAAGTAGTCATTAATTTGCATATCATCATCACAGAATTATCCTATAATTACATTTACATTGATGGCTTACCTAAATCTTGCGAACGTTTAAATGAAGCCATCGTTAGATTATTCGGAGACGTGCTAGCACCTGTAAGCTTAAACTTGACATTCTTGACCGTTAAGATTAGTAATTGAGAATTTTAGATTATCCCATCCTCAGGTATAATAATCCTGGATTTGAGGATATAATATAACTGAAGTAGAGAAAATTATATATATGGACACAGAACTCTTACGGCGCCTCATGGCTATGTTAGCAAAAAAAATCTTTCCCTTTCTCTCCCTAACTAAACTCGAAAACACGTACAGTGCAGGAGATTAACTAATTGATTTTAACTAATTAGGGTTTTGCTATATATGTTGATTGTGGCCTTCTTGGTGGGAAATATATACCTGCAGGCAAACGTTATCGTGTGTTCCATTAACAATGTTAGCAAGCCAAGCTATAGTCTCATTCGTTGAAATTATATGGACTCGCGATCATTTGACATTTATCAAATGAGAAAACTTCTGGGCATCAATTGATCTTTTTAAACCTATTATTTGAAAGAGGCAAGAAGTAAAATTGGGAACATATTGAATCCAGGCCATCTCTGAGGAAGGACTTAATTGCATGTTAAAAATAAAATAGCGTGTTATCATCTTTTGTGTAATACGTAAATACCTAGCTAGTAATACTCCATTCGGATCATGAGATTCCGATTTGATTGATGGGAACGAGAATGAAATTTTAATACCATGTAGCATATATATATATGTAGCATGTGATAAGGTGGATGGAAGATGACAGAAAGCGCACACGTGAGAGAGGTATAGATTCGAGTGGTCTGTACATAAACGAGCCAGGGAATGAAGAAATTAGAGATGATGGAGTTGAGAGATTCGGCATGCCTCTATCAACGGATCTAGTCTAGAGAAATACGTACCACACATGATCGTACGCTAGTGGAGGTATGGAGCTAACTCCAGATACACATATATCTCTGCACTCTGCAGCAGAGCTTATATGTAAATCCAATTAATTTAATTTATGTTTTCACGGGAGGGTTTAAAGGAATGGAGAGAAAGAGACCGACAAAAAGCATCTTCTGTTACCTTGGTTTTCACCCCTCAATCCTCACGCTCATCACAGAAGAAATTAAGGGTGCAAGAATTCCAGATGCTTACTTACTACACCACTCTCAATTTCTGTTCCAATTATAAAAGTGAGTGCATACTAACATCCATACAATATACAATATACAATACGCCTACACGGGACTTCAACGGCTAATTATGGATCTCAAGTCTCAACTCTCATACATATATTTCTCTGCCCAGTGAAAATTGTAAAACTTTTGTCTTTTATGTGTTGTGAAAGTGGAAAAATAAAACATGTACTAATATTATTTTTTTCGTGAAGGTATGTTTCAGGCTTTCAGCAGTCATCATCTGTTTTTTGTATGAAATATCATAAGCATCAAGCTCATCTTCTATATAGCTCGACTGACAAAATGTTCTAGCATAATATAAGTTCTTCTCCATATATAGTTCAAATCTCAAAATCAGGATAGGTTTGGAGGCTTTTGTAAGTAAACTTTTTACACCATAAAATCTATAACCTTTATTAATAATCGAAACCCTCTTTCAAAGTTACATAAAGTTTGGTTCACACTATATTTTGGTTTCACCCTTTTTTGGTTCGCACTATATTTTGGTTTCATCCCTAAAATCCTATTTTCCCTAGAATTCCTATAAATCCTATTATAATTATAAATCTTTTAGTAATTTTTATCCTATTATAATTATGATTCTTTTATTTGTAATTTTTTTTAAAATAATCATATTTCCCCTAGAATACTATGTTCCTTTAAAAATAGAGTTCTTAATTACTTACGATGATTATAATTCTTTTGTTTATCATTTTTTAATAGAAAAAACCAACGATCAAAAATCACCAATAAATAGAGGGTAAAACACCAACGAATACGTAACCAGATCGTATAACATTTGATAAAACACTAACGAATCTATAACCTTTATTAATAAATTTCTATTTAATGATATTTTCGTAACAAATTTGGTTTCACACTTATTTCATCACAGATTACTATTCCCCTAAAATTCATATTATTTTCTAAAACAATTGGAGAGAATTACCAAAATGCCTATTTTTCCTAAGTTTTTTCCCAAAATACTGATTTTGAAAAAAATAGCCCGAAATACCGACGGGATACGGAGTTTCGGCCTCCGTATTACCCTAATACGGTACATCGTGTACCGTATTATGCATGATACGGTACACGGTGTTCCGTGTTAGATGGGTGCGCAGCACTGTCATGGAACACCGTTCACCGTATCATGCATAACACGGAAGACGGAGCTCCGTATCATGCCCTGTTACGGAGGACACTCCTCCGCATCACATCCCCTATCACGGTACACGATGTACCGTGTCTCGTCAGTAAAAAGGGCCATCCAGTTTGCCAGGTGATTATTTTGGGCCATCACCCAAACAATTGTTTGAAATTTTGTTATAATTATAATTTTTTTAATATAATATTACTGAATTGTAAAAATAAGATATCTATTAGAACCAGAACCATGTATGTTATGTTTTCTTGATTGTTTAAAATATAATCTTAAATAAATAATAAATAAATCTATATCTATAACGTGTATTAATAACAAAACCCCTTTTTAATGTACTATTTTATACCAAATTTGGTTCGTACCATATTTTGCTTTCACCCCAAGACTCCTATTTTCTCTAGAATTTTGTGTTATTTTATAAAATAAATAAATAAATTCTATTACAATTATAAAATTTTTTATTACAACTTAAAAAAAAGATTACGAATACATACGTTAATCTACGGTGACATGCTTATCTATAACAAACGAAATACATTTTTAATGGTAAGTCGGTACCAAAAATTGGTTCCACCCCTAAGATTCCTATTTCTCCAAGGATTCTATATTATTTTTTATTAAAATAATAAATTGTTAATACTATTATAATTGTAATTTTTATTATAACTCTATTCAGTTCACAAATAACGTATTTATCATAATCATGTACATTTTAACGTATATATCAGAATCATTTAGTTTTTTTCCTCGATTTTCTTAAATAAACTTAAATAAATAATATATAAAATAACCTTTATTAATAAGCAAATTTTTTGTAAATAACCTAATTTTTTATAATAAATTAATTATCAATTTAATTAAATTTTCTTGGGCCTTTATCATCTAATATCTTATTAGTAAGTGAAATCACGTTTTAATAATACTTACTTCTAGATTTGTGTCTCCTAGAATTATTGGAATTCTGATGTAATTACAATTTTTTTTATAAACTACCAAATTGCATAAATATCGTAGTTTTCTTTTGTACATTTATCATTTTTATAGTATATTTTAATGATAAATAAATTTCCTATAAAAATTTAATAAGAAATGATCAATTTTAACAAATTATCTCGACCCGTGCTTCGCACGGGTTATCATCTAGTACGTATAAAGAGCTAAATGATACTCTCTCGGTCCCATCCATTTTCTTTACATATTTTCAGCATTGCTTGACACGCATTTTAAGGTGTATATAAAGTATAGTTCCATAACTTAATTTTAAAATTTTCTTTTTTGAATAAATATTTAAACATTAAATTTTTATTTAGAATAAAAAACTAAACTTTATAATAACCTTAAAATGCGTGCGTGCCGAGCCCTCTATCCCAAACGGTACCAAATGTAAACAATTCGTTGGGACAGAGGGAGGGAGTACTTATTTTAGAACAATATGAATGTTTTCTTTAACCTTAAAGTAATATATATTTCAACAATCATCTGTTAATATCCATGTATATAGGAGTATATCCTACGCATCAAGCTCCTCACGTATGTAGCTCAAGAGTTCAAATCTCGAAATCACGTTGAGTTGGGAGGGTTTTGCAGGCCAGTGGTGGTCCAATCCTATATGCCAATGTGTTGTTCAATGAAGCTACATTGTGATAACAAAGCCGCTATTGCCATTGCACATAATTCAGTTCAACATGATCGGACCAAACATATCGAAATTGATCGACACTTCATAAAAGAGAAGATCAATAATGATACCATTGGTATTCACTTTGTAAGATCGGAGGACCAGATAGCTGACATATTTACCAAATGTTTAAATCAGAAGATGCTTCATCCACTTATTGGCAAGTTGGGCATGAGTGATATATATGCATCAACTTGAGGGGGATTGTCAAAATGTCAACAATATTAGGCTAATGTTAGGCTCCTATGTTAGGCACCGTCTATGACTTTGGGACATTAAATTTTTTATATATAGGATCTTTCTCTCATGTAATACAACATCTTAATATACTCATTAACCTCTATCTCTTGTTCCTATATTCTAACAGACATATCAATATTTAATAATAGATTTGAGAAAGTGGAAGAAAGTAGTGGGTGTAATAGTATTTTATTTTATTAGAAGTTTACTATTTTTAGTAAGTTTTGTAATGTAAAGAATTGGAAGGGGCGTTCCAAAAAGGAAAGTGTAAAGAAATGGATAGGACGGAGGGAGTATATTTCAACAATCATCTGTTAACGATCTGGATCCATGTATATAGGAGTATATCCTACGCATCAAGCTCCTCACATATGTAGCTCAAGAGTTCAAATCTCGAAATCACGTTGGGTTGGGAGGGTTTTGCAGGCCAGTGGTGGTCCAATCCTATATGCCAATGTGTTGTGCTTAGATATATACTACTCCCTCTGTCCCTCTCATTTCTTTACAGTTACTATTTTGGGGTGTCCCTCTCATTTCTTTACATTCTAAAAATAGTAAGTTTCTTCCACTATTACACCCACTATCTCATATATTTAACAATAAAAAACACTATTACACCCACTACTTTCCTCCACTATCTCAAATCTATAATTAAATATTAATAGGTCCCACCACTTTACCCACTTTTCATCTAACTTTACTCATTTTTTACACATTTTCTTGGTCTCCGTGCCCATCCCTCATGTAAACAACCATGAGGGACGGAGGGAGTAATTAATTAACACACACAAAACAATAATCTCATAAACCAACATATACGTGATAAAAGCAAGATAGACAAGCAACGAAAAAGATGATGATTTATCGATATATATAAAATCAAGTCTCAATTGTGTCAGCACCTTCCGCGCTGTCTCTCCATTGGCATCAAAGCCAAAGGTTTGGTCAAACCCCGCATTGTATGCTTATCTACTTGGGTTATGCTAATACGTACACTACCCAACAAACTTTTACAACCTGTACCATCCTCATTCCCACCACCAACTGCATAACACTATCCGGACTTCCGGACTTTTAACCGGTCACAGCCAGCAAATCCTCCAGCCATTCTTGAATAAAACCAAGCATGCACATATTAAAACTTGCCATGAAGTATGACTATAAATATAATTCGGGGCTGTAATTCTAGCCACTTGCTCAAACTCGATCATTTGCCACGTTCAGGCTCGAACTCTATATGTATACTTCTTATGGGTGTCAAGTTTCAACAGAAGTTTTCATTCTCATTTAACTTGATGTATAATGTGCTGAGCAAAACTAAAATTGGGCTCAAGCTAGCTCTCAGACTTGCACTCGAGATCGTTTATCCTCGTAAAAAGGTTCTGATTTAAAAAAAAATTAGAGTTCTATAAATCAGTAAAACTAGAATCATTACATTTCATATATATCAGTTAATTTGTACATCTGGCCAGTACGTTACTATATATATATTAGTAAAATGATTTCCGAATGCCAAGTTACATGTCGTGAAAGTTGAAACTCATGTGAATACTCCCTCCGTCCCAATGGGATCTTTACATCCTAGCTGGGCACGGAGGACAAGACAAACATATAATAGTGTGGGTATAAAGTGGGTGTTATATTGTTAAAATAAATTAAGTAGTGGATGTAATAGTGATTTTATTGTTAAAATAAGTAAAGTAGTGGGTGTAATAGTGATTTTATTGTTAAAATAAGTGAAGTAGTGAGTGTAATAGTGTAAAGTATTGTTAAAATAAGTGAAGTAGTGGGTGTAATAGTGTTAAAACTTACTATTTTGGGAATGTAAAGAAATGAATGGGACGACCCAAAATAGTAACTGTAAAGAATCCATTGGGACGGAGGGAGTACAAGATAAGCCTCTTATTTTTGAAATACATATTCAATTAATTATGTCGATCAACTAAGAATTTGAGAAAGTTTTTTAAATTAATTAGCTTCAGAAACTCTAGAATTTCTCCTATATCGATCCATTCACGTGTGTGTTTATATGTACATTTCTTTTATTCATTGTTACGTTAAGGTTGGATTTTTCCTAAAATACTAAACCGATGAAATTTAAACCTAATCCTCCCGGTTAATATAAATATACAGATAACAGAAGTAACCACCGACGCTGGCACTAAAAATATTCAGTCTAGCTCAGTTGTGATAGAAAATTTTATCCATCGAAATGGTTACATTTTTTGAAATTGAAAAGTCTACTAATCCATTCGTTTATTTTAGGTTTTGCATAGCTTTCGCGATATGCAAACATGACTTCAACAATTATATTTTTATATATCCTTCTTGAACAAATCATATGTAATTGAATTGACGTGAAGACTTGGGGCCAAGGGACGTGTGTCGACCATGTCGACCATGAGAACATAATGTTTCCGTATATATTAATGAGTTATGCTACAGGTACCAAATTAGGTATCAAAATTGGGTACCAAATGACATGTAACTAGTTAATTGTCATTTTGAAATATTTTGAGTTATTTGCAATTTGCACCCCCAAACTATTGTTCAAAATCAATTCTGTACCAGGATTTTGAGATAAACAATCTGCACCCCTTAACTTTCAATCTTGATTGCAATATGCACCCCTTGACCATTTTCTTTGATTTTATTAAGGGTAAAATAGATATTTCAGTATAAAATTTAAGTAATATAAATTTCAAATTTTCAAAATTATTTTTAAAATCGAAATCTTTTTTTAAAATTATGAAATAATAAATTTTAATATCCAAATCATACTATTAATTAGAATTACATTTCTTATGACAAAATATTAATTCCAAAAATTAACTAATATTAAATTTTAAATAAATTTAACATTAACTTGAATTATACATTAAATTTAAATACAAAATTTGCTTTACAAATTTTTATTTGAAGTTGTTATCAATGTAGCAGGAAAATTATAATTTAATACAAATATTTATTATAAAAGAATTTATTAGTATAATTTTTTAAACTTATTTGAAATTCTAAATATAAATGTCATTGAAAGTTGATACGAAAGTTCCGATTTTACCCCTCATTAATTTAACAATAAAGGTTAATAATAATAAAAAATTATTAAAGGGGTGCACATTGCAATCAAGATTGAAAGTTAAGGGGTGCAGATTATTTATCTCAAAATCTTGGTACAAAATTGATTTTGAACAATAGTTTGAGGGTGCAAATTGCAAATAACTCAAATATTTTTAGTGGATGGTCCTGGCGGGCCCACTGCAACTATAACCAATCAAAAAATAACGAGTAGTGCTACAGGTACCAAATTGGGTACCAAAATTGGGTACCAAATGACATGATGTCAATTTAAAATATTTTGATTGGAGAGCCTTGGCGGGCCCACTATAACTATAACCAATTAAAACAAGCCACATCATTTGGTAACAACTTTTGGTACATAATTTTGGTACCTCTAGCATTTTTCAAAAATAACACATCATTCGGTAACAATTTTTTGGTACCCTATTTTGGTACATCTAGCATTTTTTCTATATTAATTAGTGTGAGATATCGTTAAGTTCTGCTGTCAAATTAATTTTGCATACTTAAAATATGCAAGATTGTTTTGTAATTTGTAAAAGTTTAGTGTAAAAATGTCTGAGAATTATTGAATTGACTAGCTAAAACCTCATTTCAATCAAATAATACTGGAAAGAGGGAGCACAATTAATTAAGTACAACTGCAAATAAAAGTTTTAATCTAGAGAAGTGAACTCATATTGGATGTGTTTGATTAAGCAAATCTTTAGCTATTTATTTTAAGTACAAACAAAGTTTAGTTTACTTAGATACGATCGACTGATGAGTAATCAGACAAATGACAAGATAAATATTAATTCAAGAGGGCCGGAACTGACCTTACTAAATATAAATTGGTACCTACGTTTAGCTAAATCAAATTTACTCAAGTAATGGTTAAAAATACATACACTTAACCAAATGTATTATTATACCTAACTGCAGCTAAATAAAATTGCGGTCAACTGCAGTTCGCTATCATATGTTTGTTATCAGATTTTTATATAACCGGCGAAAAAGGAATAAATTGCTGACCCTGCAGCTAAGGGACCTATTGTAACCCTCCAAAAATATATGAAACATTTCATTTTTATACGTGTGCGAGATAGAAATAATTAGACACTGAAAAAGAGAGATTTAGAGAACTTTGACCGGTACATATACAAAATACTCCCTCCGGTCCATTATATAAGGCATTTGACTTTTTTGCACGTAAATGTTAAAATTTATTATTTTTCAATTTTTCTTTTTTGAATAAAAATATAATATTTTAATTTTTATTTAGAAAAAGAAATTTTAAAAACAATAATTTTAGCTATGTAGTCAAAGCACCTAAAGTTACGTGTAGAAAAGTCAAACGCCTTATATAATGGACCGGAGGAAGTACTATACTAGCTAGACACATCAAGAAAATAGCTAGTGATACAAAGTATTTATAGTGAAAATTTTCTGTCTATTTTTTTCGTCTCAGTTAGATCTAAAACCCTAGCTAATTCAACTATACATGTCATAAACTAGCTAGCCCTAGCTAAATTAGTAATTGTTAAAAACAAACAATCTTCATTTCTCCTACTTAATTAATTGAGTCTCGAAAAAGTGAAAAACCTTAATTAAACAACATTTAGTTTTTATAAGGCAAACCGAGTAATGATCTAAATATTCAAATTTGGGACAATTTATCTTAAATTCTTCTACAAATAAATAATAATGATCTAAATTTGGATCAGTGAATAGTTTTGATCCAATTTGGATCACTACTATTCACTGATCCAATTTAATCAGTTGATTTAATATTAAAATAATAATTTTTTTATTTATATATTTTTAGTTTATTAGATGAAAAATGTATTTATAATTTTTTTAATTATTTAATTAATAATAGTACGTAATAATAAGATAAATGTGTTTTTCGTTAACTAAGAACACAATTTTAATATAAATTACGTATATTAAAAAATTTATATCTTTAATTTAATTAACTTATTAAATATAATATAAATAGTTAATAATGATTAAACATCAAATTTAAAATTAAATAGTTTGATATAATATCTATATAATATAATATGTAAATAGTAATTTGGATAAAAATTTAGATCATGCTATTAAAATTGGTCAGAGATTTGGATCAAAATTTGAATCAATTAATAATCCAAATTTAAATTTTTGGATCATAACTATTAAAAATTATTTAGACCAACTTTTGGATAACAATTACTGGGGATTATATGGGCCATATTATTCTTACTGCTTGGGTGGATGACACATAAAAGTCCACTCTTTTCTTAATCCATTTCATCATTAATTAAATAGATAATAATAACCTCCACCAAGGCACCAAGTCTAAAGATCATTAGGTAATTAAACAAATCCTATACAGCATCTAGCTAGCAAGCAAGAGAATAAATATACACATATACAACACATATCTCCCAATCTAGCTAGCTTTTCTTTTCTTCCCCCACTATCTTTCTTCTTTTACCTTATTTTCCTCAAACCAAACCCTACAATTAATATTTAGCTTTCTACTTCAATTCTTGATCTCTCCCCCTTTTCTTTAGGGTTTTAAAAAAAAGCAAGAAATTAATGGATCAAGGAAATGCAAGTCATAATTCTCTTCCATCTTCATTCCACACAAGAGACTTCAATCTCCAACAACACCAATTCCAGCAACAACTTCATCAAAACTCCGAAGACGAACAGAGTGGCTCTAGTGGCCTTAAACGTGAACGTGATGACAACAACAACAACAGTGATGACAGAGACGGAGGATCCGAAAACTCAAGAAAACCCCGAGGCCGACCTGCCGGATCCAAAAACAAGCCTAAGCCTCCCATCATCATCACCCGAGACAGCGCGAACGCACTCCGAACCCACGTCATGGAAATTGCTGACGGATGTGACATCATGGACAGCGTTGCTACCTTCGCACGCTGTCGTCAGAGAGGCGTTTGCATTATGAGTGGCAGTGGAAGTGTCAACAACGTCACTCTCCGTCAGCCCACGTCACCAGGGTCTGTTTTGACACTTCATGGGAGATTCGAGATTTTATCGCTTTCTGGGTCATTTCTACCTCCTCCAGCACCACCAGCAGCTACTGGTCTGACAATATACTTAGCCGGAGGACAAGGACAGGTGCTAGGCGGAGCTGTGGTGGGGACACTTTTGGCATCTGGACCGGTAGTTATAATGGCGGCATCATTTAGTAACGCAGCTTACGAAAGGTTACCTTTAGAGGAGGAAGAGACGGCGCCGCTTCCAATGCAAGGTGGAGGGTTGAATGAATCTCCGGTGGGACATCAAAACACGCAGCAGCAACAACAGTTACTAGGAGACCCTTCTATGTTTCACGGGATGGCTCCGAATCTATTGAACTCCATTCAATTGCCTCCGGAGGCCTTCTGGGCCACCGGAGTAAGGCCACCATACTAAATGAGGTAGGAAACTCATTTAGGGTTTCAAATTTAGAAAAGAAGAGTTTGGGGCTTTTGAGGATTTTATCAGGTTTTAATTCTCGATTTTATTGATGAATCTCATGTTTTTTGCAACATTGACTTGGTTTTTATTGTTGTATGATTTGTGTGTTGATTAAATACTGTAGTAAGTAGTAACTTTCTGCTAGGGTTATTGATTTAAGTCTGATGAGGAGATGATGATCATATGAGTGTACTTTTTTAGCATTTGAAGTGACTAAACTATCTGTAAATCTTCTTGCGACTTCAGCTTTATGATACTCATAATTTTTTCAAGTGATAATCAGTCGATTATCTACTTAAAAAATTGATAAAATAACATATATGCTACTTCGATTTATTTCACAACTATATAGGATTAATAGTCGCATAACTAACATACAATGTTTATTGAAATGTCCAATAAATTTAAAAGAACACATATAATTAGTTATAGCACTAGCAAATGTACAAATGCATGTAGTGGTGAAGACTAATTAAAGAGCAAAGAACCCAAGTAATAACTATCTAGCTAGGATTAGGGAACTTGCGTCTCTCGCTCTGAGATGGAAGAGTTCTCTCACACAGAAGCTAGCTTCCAATGTATACACACACATACAGATGGAAGACTTGTTATTTACTATTATGTTGAAATATTTATAATTAGCTACCTAGCTAGTTCATGCAGATTTCTTGAAAGGTTTTTATTTTTGTGGTAGCCAGGAGGGAGATCATGCGCCACAAAGAAACATGTTATAACTGACTACCAAGATGGCAAACTTGGTCAGTTAAGGTAGCCACCTATCGATTAAGAATTAAGTATGTTATTACTTAAAATTGACTGATTGCATCGTTGGTTTTAAGTAACAGAAACGTTGTCTTGTTCGGTGACAAATACAATACTGTATAGTATCACTTACACTACGCCAGTTTCCAAAATCGACCACTTCATTCGAATGTGGTTGTTTTTGGCTCTATGCATGTTCTGAATGTCTTCAGTTTGATTTCTAGCTAGTAAATGAGTTCAAATCATGAGTCCTACTATCGCTTGCTGACATCCTATTGGTTTTTACTGTTTGTTATTAGTCTAAACTGACTGTTCTGATAGCGGGGTCGGTTTTAGTCACCAGCTCAATATCGGCTGGTTTAGTTTGGTCGGAAAAAATTATGTTTCATGCATGCATTGTTAATCCGATAACATATCTATATATCTGATCAACATTGACAAAATTAAACAGGTCCAAACTTTATAAGTATGGTGCTTATTTTTTACAATATATAATGGAAAGTTAAAATGTTTTTTTAATAATTTTTTATGTAATTGTGAATAATATGTATTTTTAGTACATTGACAGAAATGAACGATAAATAAGATGTATAAATGTAGGCTATTAATTAGTCTTTTCCTTTCTTAATTTGGTGGGTATAAAATATAAAAGGAACTAATATTTGCATACGAGAAAACTAATTTGATTTCAATATCAATAAAAGGTGTAATTGCACACTTTTATTTAAATTTAATCATATTTGCATACGAGAAAAATAATTTGATTTCGATATCAATAAAAGGTATACAACGATTTAGACGTGCACATAACTCCCAATATAAATAGGTTTATTGCAACAGTTAAACATGTGTATGACCATTTTACCAGCCGGTAGCATACTAGTTCCGACAATAACGCGGGGAACTGTAATCTTATCATTCAGCCCATTAAAATTGTACAGGTAAACTGTTTTCAGAACAAAATGGAGTTACTATTCTTAGGCCTTAGCATTGTACATGACCAGGTAATAAATTTTCACCAGAGATTACAAATATCAATTTCCAATAAATCAGCACGACTTATTGTGAAATTCAGAGCGCATTAATAATGTTGGCAATGGAGGGATGTTTTCGGAGCCAACATTAGTAATGCATTCTGCATAGGAATTTCATACCATCAAGGGTGGTATATCGACTGTATTCTTGACGGAACTTTACAAGTTCTATAGTTGCAGAGAGAAAAATGAAGAAGATGCAAAATGTGAAAATTGTATTAACTTCTCTAAATGATTCTGTTACAGACTATTGTTTATATAGAGCTCAGAAGACTCTTGCTTAATCTAGAAGTAACTACATACAAGATATATGAGTGTATATATTGTAACAAACTAGCTGATTAATGTAACTGATTTTGGCGCCAATTCTTTGTTTAAATCTGCAGAGTCAGCATCACTTAGTTTGCTTGTAGAATCAGTATCTGTAACATCCCCCCTCAAGTTGAGAGGTTGAAATAGATTGCAAACTCCCAACTTGTGACTGAAATCAAGAATCTGAGCAGAGGACAAGGCTTTAGTAAACATATCAGCAGGTTGCATAGTTGTAGCAATATGAGCAGGCTTGATCATGCCAAGTTGAAGCTTTTCTCGAACTATATGACAGTCAAGTTCAATATGTTTTGTTCTCTCATGAAACACTGAATTAGAAGCAATATGTAATGCAGATTTATTATCACAGTAGAGAGTGACTGGAGTAAGACAATTAATACCAAATTCTTTGAACAAATTGATGAGCCAAGTAAGTTCACAACAAGTATCAGCCATGCTCCTGTATTCAGCCTCTGCTGATGACCTAGAAACAGTATGTTGTTTCTTGCATTTCCATGATATTGGTGAAGAACCAAATTGAATGCAATAACCAGTAAGAGATTGTCTACTTTCTTTATCTCCCCCCCAATCAGAGTCACAATATGCAGTTAAGGTTAAAGAGTTTGTAGCTGACATTAGCAATCCCTGACCAGGAGAACCTTTAAGATACCTTAGAACCTTGTAAGCAGCTTGTAGATGATCTGACCTAGGTGTAGCCAGAAATTGAGATAAAACTTGTACAGAATAAGAAATGTCAGGTCTGGTAACTGTAAGGTACAACAATCTACCAACAATCCTTCTATACAAAGACACACTGGAATCTGGTAGAATAGGACTGTGGTTATCTTGAAGAGTATGATTTTGTTCCATAGGAACTTTAGATGGTTTGCAAGCCAAGAGACCAGTATCCTTAAGAATATCAAGAGTGTACTTTCTCTGATGTAAATAGATACCCTTATCAGACCTTGCAACCTCAATTCCCAGAAAGTACTTTAGAGGACCTAGATCTTTCACCTTAAATTTGGATGACAGAAAAGTAATTATTTGTTGAATTAAACTGTTGTCTGAACCAGTGACAAGAATGTCATCAACATAGACTAAGACAGCAACAAATTTGTTGACTGAATTGAAAGTAAACAGACTGTTGTCAGCATGAGATTGTAAAAATCCATATTCCTTTAAGGCTTCAGCAAACTTAGTAAACCAGCATCTAGGAGCCTGCTTGAGGCCATAAAGTGATTTTCTTAACTTGCAAACAACTGTAGTAGAATCAGTAATACCAGTAAGACTAGGACATGAGGAGAGTTGAAGATAACCAGGAGGCAACCTCATGTAAACATCTTCATATAGGTCACCATGAAGAAAAGCATTAGTAACATCTAACTGAGAAATGGACCAGTTTTGCATGGCAGCTATAGCAATGAGAGATCTCACAGTAGTCATTTTGGCTACTGGAGCAAATGTCTCAAAATAATCTAAGCCATAGGTTTGAGTAAATCCCTTGGCAACTAACCTAGCCTTATATCTCTCTATTGAGCCATCTGGTTTGTATTTTATCTTGAATAGCCATTTACAATCAACAACATGTTGATTTTCAGGTTTAGGTACAATTTCCCAAGTGTGATTGGATTCAAGGGCATTGAGCTCAAGCTTCATAGCTTGAAGCCAATTATGATCAGTAGCAGCTTGTTTATAGGTATAAGGAACAGAGTGTTGAACTGTAGCTGCTAAAAAATTACTATAGGAAGGAGAGAAAACAGCATAAGACAAGTAATTTTGAATTGGAAATGAACAATTTTCAATACCTGTTACTGTGCTAGCATTAGAAGCAGCAGATTGAGAAACCAGATGAGATGGCAGACCTGTATATCCTTTTAGTCTAGAAGATATATTCCTTGCTCTAGTAGGTTTAGCAAGTGCTAGAGGAATATCAACAGGACTATCAGAGTGACTAGAAGAACTGGATGATGTTATGACAGTATCAGGCAAATCAGTAGGAGAAGCATCATCAGAGATAAGATGCAGAGGAGAAGGAGGAAACATTTGACTATCATTAGAAGTGACAGTAGATGAATGAATATCATGAAATGGAAATATAGCTTCTTTAAAAATGACATCTCTAGTAACATAGCATTTCTTTGTTACTAGGTCAACAACTTTATAACCTTTTTTATTAAAAGGATAGCCAATGAAAGCACATTTAAGAGATTTAGGAGCAAATTTATCTCCATGTGTTTGAAAGTTAGTAATATAACATAAACATCCAAAGACTTTGAGATGATTATAATTGGGTGCCTTTTTGAATAAGATCTCAAAAGGTGATTTGTAACCAAGAGTGGGTGTTGGAAGAAGATTTATAAGATGAGTTGCAGTTAAAATACAATCTCCCCATAAAGAAATAGGAATTTTTGATTGAAATTTTAATGATCTAGCTACATTAAGTAGATGTTGATGTTTTCTCTCAGCCACACCATTCTGCTGAGGTGTATATGAGCAACTGGTTTGATGAATTATGCCTAAAGTAGATAGATGAGTACTGAGAACAGAATTGACAAATTCTGTGCCATTATCTGATCTTAGTATTTTGACAGTGACATTGAACTGATTAGTCACATAAGCTAGAAAAGAAATGATTAAAGAAGGCACTTGAGATTTATCAGATAACAGATATAACCAAGTACATTTGGAAAAATCATCTACAATAGTAAGGAAATGATTACATTTGCCATGAGTAGTATGTCTGTATGGCCCCCAAACATCACAATGTATGAGATCAAAACAAGCAGAACTAGAATTCTGAGAAATAGGAAATGAGGGCCTTGTCTGTTTAGCAAATTGACAAATGTCACAATCTGTATGTACATTGACTGTAGGAACTATTATACTAGAAATTTTCTTCATTAAAGAAAAAGAAGGATGACCTAATCTGCTATGCCATTTTTGCAGATCAGTATTGCTTGAAGGAGTAGAAGTGAATGCAGCAGAAATAGCTTTAGAATTGTAGTGAAACTTGTACAGGCCTGCATCAAGGTTACCAATCTCTGTCATCTTCAGCATAGCAGGGTCCTGTAACAAGCATTTAGATGCAGAGAAAAGAATATTGCAAGTAGCATCTGAAGTTAGTTTAGGAATAGATAAAAGATTACATTGAAACTGAGGTACAAACAGAACTTGTTGTAAAGTAATGTTATTAGGAAGAGAAACAGTTCCAATGTGAGTCACTGAGGTAACTTGACCATTTGGTAAATTTAATTCAGATTGCACATTCTGAATATTGTCAAGTAATTCAAATTGAGATGTTATATGATGAGTAGCACCTGAATCAATTATCCAAGTGCAAGGAGATAGAGTATGATGCTTGAAAGAAGCAGAATTACATATACCTGCACTTTGAGTAGTTGGTATGGAAGAGACATTAGAACTGATCCAAGTTGCATTTGCAGAATTTCCAGTAGAGGTTTGAGACTGATTCTGTTGCAAAAGAGTGATCAGTTGCTGATATTGACTAGCAGATAGTTGAGTACCAGAAGTAGACTCAATCTGAGAGGTATTGTCAGAAATTGAAGCAACATTAGCATTGAACTTCTTTCCAGGTTGCTTAACCTTAGGTTTTGGTTGTCCATGAAGGCGATGCCAATCTGGATATCCATGTAGTGCAAAGCATTTTTCCTTGATATGACCAGATAGATTGCAATAGTCACAATGAAGTGTAGGATCTGCAACTTTCTTGACAGGTTTTGGCTTAGCAGGATACATGTTAGTAGACAGAGTCAACTTGACATTCATAGCAACATTTTCAGACAGAAGAGAGTTATGATGAGTAAAATCCCTCTGATTCTCTTCTTGGAGAAGCATAGAATAGGCATGACAGATATCAGGAAGAGGATTCATAAGCAAGATTTGACCTCTTGTGTTGGTAAATTGCTCATTGAGTCCCATAAGAAATTGACTCAGTTTATTCAATTGCTCATACTTTTCAAGATTTTGACGATTTTCACAGGCACAGTTACTATTTGCACAAATACACTTTGGAATTGGGGATAAATTGTCAAGTTCATCAATAAGACTTCTAAACATTGTGAAATAGGTAGTAATGGAATTAGTACCTTGAGTAAGAGATGCAAGATCCTTTTTGAGATGAAACAATCTCGGAACATTGCTCTGAGCATATCTAACAGCAAGATCATCCCAGATCTGCTTAGCAGTTGACAGATAGACCACACTTTTGCGAATTTCAGATGAGATTGAGTTAAGAAGCCAGGAAATCACCAGATCATTGCTTCTCATCCAAAGAGTCAATTGAGGCGAATTTGCAGCAGGTTTAGCTTGAGTTCCATCAATAAAACCTAGTTTTAGCTTTGCAGAAAGTGCGATCTTAATTGATCGACTCCAATGGTGATAATTCTGGTTGTTAAGTGTCTCTGTAACAAGAGAAAGACCTGGATGATCTGCAGAACTCAAGTAGTATGGATGATTGATATCAATCACAGGAGTTGTTGACGAAGACGCCATTGACGAAGAGTTCAAGGTTGAGTTTTGAGACGAAGATCGAACAGCGGAAGCATATGAGTACATACAGTAGATGTATGTATAAAACTATGTATAGATTGATTAGAAACGAGCACTAGGCTCTGATACCATGACAGAACTTTACAAGTTCTATAGTTGCAGAGAGAAAAATGAAGAAGATGCAAAATGTGAAAATTGTATTAACTTCTCTAAATGATTCTGTTACAGACTATTGTTTATATAGAGCTCAGAAGACTCTTGCTTAATCTAGAAGTAACTACATACAAGATATATGGGTGTATATATTGTAACAAACTAGCTGATTAATGTAACTGATTTTGGCGCCAATTCTTTGTTTAAATCTGCAGAGTCAGCATCACTTAGTTTGCTTGTAGAATCAGTATCTGTAACAATTCTTCTCTTCTTCTATACTTACAAAGTAACGTTGATCAAATTGCATGTCCAAGTTTCAGTGCGTGTGATACACAAACGATGTTAAAAAGTACACAGCAAATAAAGAGAAAGATCTGACTTAAAAACAAAAATTATACAAAAAATTCCAACGAATTATATATGAAAAGTGGTTGTTTACATGAGCAAGAAATAAAAAAAAATGCTACAAAAACCAAATGCCACCCCTATATACACAACTTGAAGCTGGAGTGTAATAATCTTCCTACTCACCTTGCCGAGAAGTTCAGTGATATTTCACCAATTCAATGCAACAAACTTGACTACATATTGACAAACTTCTAGTCTACTTGTAAAAGATTCTCAATTGTAACCTATTCTTAACTGCTTCAATTCACTCTGAAACGTTGGGCTAGAAGTTAGTGTTCGGTATGCCAGAATTCTTATGTCTTCTCGTGTACATTCTCGTGAAATGCGAACAAGCTCCCACAGGGCACCTCCATTAACCATGTCCCTTGCATTCACCTCTGAAATGTATATCCATAAGAAGTTCAGGGGCAAAAATTGAAGTCATTAGTTTCAAGTGCGGAAAGAATTTTCAATATACCATGTTGTGCTAAATGACAGAGTGCAAGCTCTATATGCCGCCGGATTGGTGAAGCATCATTATTAGCATTCTGCACAATCCAGGCCAAAGCGCCATCCTCAATAAGGAGAGATCTCCCGTTTTTAGACCCTAAAGTATCAGGACACATCAGAAATAATATTCAATATTCAGAAATTATTTGCAGTTAAAAGTTCACATATAGACATGCTCCGGTTTACTTTTTTATTGTGGGATAGTTTTTAGTTATAATTAAAAATAGCTGAATTCAGTTTCTGCAGTTGCTCACTACTATGTGACAAGCTTAAGCAACCTACCTTGAGTAGATGCTCTAGACTCGCATTTTGCAAAGTTTGCAATTCCACGAGCAACTTGAGCAAGGACGTCAGGATGTCTACATCTGACCATTCCAAGCAAAGCTCTTATGCCACCTTCATCTCTTAACTTCGTTTGTAGTTTATCTGTAAATTTCATTGCAACCATAGTTACTGATATTGAAATGCTACGAGCAAGACGGAAATGGTAAAACTATTAATATTTGTGCAATCAATAGCCAAAAATTCTTTAATGCTAAAAATAGTTGGCCTCCCAATAAAAGAGCATGCTTAAGTGATTATTGGACATTCAAAATTAGTTTGGAGATATTAGAGTAGCACAAGTTCAACCATATACTGATTTCTGCAGTAGTATAGTCTATAATTGGCACTGTAGTATGTAAATGAAGTTTTTCCGTTAAACACTCAAAATAAAAGGTGATCACCAAGGTAGAGGTTCAAGTCTTTACACTTATACGAGATATAATGCACTGTAAGTACCACAGAACAAATAAAAAAAAGTGAAAACATGAGATCGTTTTCGCAAGAACAACAAAGGTTGGAATAATGAATGGAAAAAGAATTAGGCTTACCATTGCCACAAAGATTCGCGATGGCTCCAGCAATCATGCGAAGGGTTTGAGGATCTTCAGCATTTGCTGCAGCAATTGATAGCAAGCCTATGCCACCTTGAGCCATTATAAGCTCCTGGTTGGTTTCTGCTTGGATGTTTCCGGGGTTATACATTTAGATAGCGCAAAATTAAAGAGCATAAGAAATTCATTTCAAACTAGCACAAATTATACTCCAAAAGGGCATGCACCCTCTAATAAAAGGCAAAAGAATTACCATTCATTGCAAGATTTGCAATTGCACCAGCAGAAACTCTATGAATGGTCTCATCATCAGAGTTGCTAAGAAGCATCAGCAAGGAAGCAAGACCACCGGCTTCTACAATCTTTTCCTGGTTTGTTTCTGCAAATGAAGTGCAATGTAAATATTAGTTACAAAAGAACCAATAATCCTAAAAGCATACAGTGAGGCATACAGTGAATCAAAATCACCCACTAACATATGTATCACTTAAATGTATCTTCAATCCTTCATCGCAGGCTACTAACACCTTAGGATAGAAATATATATATCTACGGATAGCAAGTATGAAATATGACATATTAGTTACACTTTCTGGATAATCCACACTGTAACAATAATTAAAGAAAGACCGGCATGTAACTAAAATAGAAGAGCAAACTAGCATTTCTACTTTTAGTCCCATAATAAATGCCTGAAGCAGCACATGATGGTCAGTTTTAGTACTTTTAGAGAATATCTTCATCCGATGATATGCATTGAGGGTTAGTACTAGATTCTTTTAGATCTTTTATAATCAATTGTTTAGTTTCTCCATCTAAGCTTTGTGTGCGCATGGGTATGGAAACTTTGATCATAAATGCCAGTCAGGCCTTCAGAAAGTCAAATTACATTCAAGAACTGTGATTCATTTAAACATTTAGATTATGCTGGAGTTAGTGTCAGTGCAATGAAAATTTAGCACCAAACGAGTACAGGACTACAGGCTTACATCCCTACAGTTCTTTAACATTGATTACACAATCCATCTTGCACTAAAAAAAACTCTAGCCTACAAATTTTGAATACATTGACGATCCATTTTTTTTTCCTATTTTACTCTTGCAATATACGTGTCGTAAGAAAGTAGCATCTTCAATATTTCCAGCCAATAAGTATTTGCTCAGTGATTACCAGGAAAAATTTGCCTAGGAATCACAGAAGAACAAATTTCCTCTTACCAAGACACTTATTATGAGATGATAATGAACAACATAGTTACAGGTATCTGGAATTAGCAAGAAAATCTTTAGTTTTGATTGAGCTGTATACATAACAGTATATCAAGATGCATTAAATCCAACATAAGTTGACTAAAAGATTTTTCAACATCTCGTCTTCACAACATTCTCCTATCTCACATATTGTATGCGAAAGCTATAAAGTATAGCTTTAAAACATAGCATGTACACACTGATGGCATATATATTATTCCTCCAATATCATACGGGTCAGCAGGGCCGTTCCATACAATTCGAGGGCCCAGGGCGAAATCGAAAAATTGTGCCTCCATTTTTTTCTTCCTAATTAAACATAAATTATAATGATTCAAGTAAATATAGTATCATGTGCTTGAGAGTACTCTAAGATTAAGAGATTTGTCAATACATGTACAAGAATATTTATGTGAGTTAAAGGAAGGAAAATATAAATTTTACCAAAATGTCATCCATAATTTGTATTAGAAACTTTTTTCTATAAATATCAATGTAATCAATATAAGACAAAATAAGAGAGTGTAAAGTAACTACTTATTTTTTTTAATTTCGACAAGAAAAAACATGATCATACAAACTAAAATTAAAGTGAAATAATAATTATGCATAAATTTATCAAAAAAATTACAAACCCTAACTACATAACATCACAATTTCACAAAATTAAGATGAGTATAAAGCGTTTAAAATTAAGAGAAATAATGGTAAAGTTGAACAAATAGATTCTTAATTACATTATTAATTTAAGAGTAAATTGTAAAGTGATGGGCGTACTTGAGATTGCATTTCAAAAAAAGTTGTCAAGTTTTCGAGTTCACAAATTAATGAACAGTTTTGTCTCCATCTTTTAAAAGAATGGATCCCATTAATTTGCAAACTTGAATGGGAGTCATTCTTTTGTAAACGGTCCTAATTTGTGAGATTGGACAATCATTAAAACATCACAAAGTAACACACTGACTCACAAATTTTTTATTTTTACATGAAATATTGATGTATACTATTTACTACTATGAATGTCATCAAAATTTTGGGCCCTTAAAATATTTGGGCCCAGGGCGGTCGCCCTTATATCGCCCTCCCTCTAGGCCGGGCCTATATGGGTGGAGTATTTTTTGAAATGGATGGAGTGTAAAGCAATAGATTTTACATATGAAAGATAGCCACAGAGATTGAAATCAGATAATAAAAACAACTCGAGAGAGAAACAAAAATGTACCTTCAGCTGCCAGGTTGGCAACGACTTTTACAGCATGAATACGCACATCAGGGTCTTCAGCCTCAAGTAAAGACAATATCTTCTGCAGTCCAACTGTTGAAATATTGTATCATTAAAATGGCCAAAGCTTGTAGTTCAACATGTTGAGAGATCAAAGCAACTGCTAATGATCACATACAAACTGTTCATCACCTTGTTCAAAAAGTTTTGCTACCGAAGCTTTCTCCCCATGTCCTGAATCATGCAGCTGCTGATTCCTAACTTGAGATACAGGGGAATCAATACCGTTCGGAACTTTTACATCCCCGTTTTGGTCTAGTTGTTTTCTTGTCTACAAGGATATACAAGGGCTCAGCTCACCAGCTTGATTAACAAAATTCATACATATTTCATAAGAAATTATTAGCAGGAAAGTTGTACAAACATGCATTTCAACTGCCCAAGATAGATATTAGCCGCTGTAATGATATACATTATTATATTTTTTGATTTCCTAATAATAATACTAGGAGAGTGTAGCTTAAATGACTTTTTGACATATGACTAATCCTCTTATCTGCAGAGCCAGGTTACTCAGAGATCCCCTTCCCATTCAAGCCCTTTTCAATTTAAAATTACTTCTGCATTAAGTTATATTATAGTTAATATCTTCAAAAGAAGTTATGAATACGTGACTTCATTGATCTTAGGACTTGCAATGGTGAATTTACTCAAATTACTTTAGTCAGTAATTCTTACAGAAGTGTTCACCTTCCCGGAAATAAACAGAGGAAGGAGATGGGGGTTAAAGAGCAAGGGAGACTCACTTCCTACAATATATAATACTATGACGTGACCAGACACATATTTGTCAATTGCTAATGGTAAACATGTAGACTTGTAACTTGGTTTGACAGATTGCAAGGCCTACGTACCTTATCTGCTTCGAAACTTAACTGCAATAGCTGACTTTGCAGTATTGCTATTTCTTCTTCAAGTTTCTCTTTCTGCCGTGTCTCAGCTTCCAACGTCTTTCGAAGCTTTAGTATCTCTGAACTCCCAGCTGCCTAGTACACCAGTATAACTGCCATCATTAGCGCAGTGACAAGAACAAAGTAGACACAGACAGTTATAATATGAAACATATATATAATGTCATATTCCTACCTCCGATCGCTCCCGTTGCATTAGTTGATATTTAAGATTACTAAGTTCCTCTTCTGCACGCTTGCGTAGAGAAGCCTCTTTCTCAAGCAACAATTTAACCTCAGTAACTTGCTCCGAAGCAGAAATAACAGTAGCCTGTGTGCCACGGTGTGTACAGCTGGTTAAACCACAAGCAGGGATGCTAAAAGCCAGCTAACAAAGGCTATTAAGATTAATAATTAAAGGATGGGGTAAATTATGTCAGAATATAGAACTCATTTGGCACAGGCCAAAAGTTGAAAGATTACAGAAAGTATGTCATGTCATGCACGTTCATTGCCTGAAGAGGTTTTGTTGTGAAGTAGGTAGCTGAAATATTATTACAAAAAGTGTTAACAGAGCAAAGCAATTAAGTGACTATTTGATGCTTAATTCTAGTGGTCGATAATTTGGCGGTTCAATTTACACATAGGGCTGCTTAAGATCGCACCTAGTGCATAAGCCTCCTAAATCAGCCAAGTCTACGGAAGGTCCTGAATACTGATGTATGCATCCATCCCTTATTTTTCATAGAGAGGCTGGTTTTGAACTCATGACCTAGTGGATAGAGTAGGCACTTGTCTTAAGTGGCTCAAGCAAGTAAAAATTTCTAATCTATACAAGGACCTTCCACCAGTTGAAGAGTATCAATAAGTTCGAGCTTGGATCTATAGAACGGTGGTTGGAACAATACCAAGTAATATTAAAGAGCAGGAAACATGAAGTTAAAATGGTGAAAATTATTAACCAGAGTTACAGTTATGAGTTATCTCAAACCTGATGTAGAACTCATACTTTGGACAATTATAATAACAAAAAAAATAAAAAATAGAAGACATTTGTAGCAGCACCATTAATTATCAGGATTAATACCTTCCTTCTTTCATCGCCATTATTTTCTTGATGCATAACCCATTGATCTTTAAGCTTTTGAATTGACTCCACATAGTCATTTTGATATTTCAGTCTCTCCTTCTAAATAAAGAACAGTGTATATATATTACTCAGAAGCTGGTCAACAAGTAATTGTACTCAAATTAATATATAAGAAAAAAAACAGGCAGGAAATGAAATTATTATAGTTAGCACATAACTACGATTCGTTCTCACTGCGGAACTTAGAGAAACCATGAAATGATCTTTACTCTGATCTTCAGATTGTGATATCAAGTGAGGAACAACTTGAAGATTAATTAAATGACAAAATTACTTTGCATACTATATTAGTATCATTCTATTGACGATGATGGCATTTCTAAGATGATGCTATTGAATTATTATGGATGCCTGTAATACTGGCTGCAATGCATCAACAACAAAAACGACATTTTTAAGATAATCAATTTATGGATGCCTGTAATACCTCCAGTGCATCAGCAAAGTTTTTTTCAGCCTCGTCAATACGTTTTTGTGCTTCTACAGATATTCTATCAACTTCATCCTGAAATGCTTTTTGTCGTCTCTCGTGCTCTGCAACAAGCGTTTCCAGTTGTATATCAAGCCTTCTGGACAAACTCTTGTAATCAAACTCTTCTTTAATTTTCAACATATTCTCCACCTTCATAGCCTATGAAAGACAAATGTTAGCTAGCTCATGCCTCATAGTGACCAAAGATGTACTTGGACAAAAAAATTACTCATGACCCCGTGAAAGTACTATAAATTAAGCTACATGACAATTTTTATTTATTTTAAAAAAAATATTCAACAGCAGTGCAAGAGAAAAACACAACAGGTCGTATGAAAATAGGGGAAGTAGCGACCATCGTTATAAAGGAGGCTTGAAAATTACCCTCTGTCCGAAAGAAATGGTACTTGAGGTCTCTGCTCGATGACGTGGAGATGGACCAATAGTAACAACTAGTGAAGTTCTTGCTGTGCCTGCAAAAATTAACGAAGGTTCGTAAATTGCATCCTTTAGAGTTCCTCAAATGGACTGCAGGTTTATGAACTTTTAATATATACATTACAATGATGCAAAACGGATAACAGAGTGCTCAAGAAAACTTATTCCCTACTTGAAAGATAGAACTAGTATATTACAAAATCTTGGGAGATTTAGTTCAATTCATATATCATGGTTCCTTATCAGTCTAGTATTCACTAATACTAGTAATATGTTCTTATTTTGAGATGATACCAAACTAAATGAGGAAAAACAAGACACGTGATTATGATTGAATTATGCACTTTATAAGCAATACCAATTAATTTAGAGCAAAAAAGTTAAGAGTTTGTGTTTATAGGTATGTGTCAAATATCCATCTTCATAGGAACATAGGAGTAGCATTTATTTGAATATTTTGTACCACCAAATGAATCTCGAAGCAGTCTTGTGAGTTTGGAATCACGAACAGGAACATGAGAGCTATTCTCTGCCAATGCATTGATACACTTTCCTAGTGCACTAAGAGAGAGATTAATAGACTTAGCCTCCTCCAATGTGTGCCCTTCACTACCTACAAAATCACATACAGATATTTTCTTACAGATGTGCCAGGATAAAAAGCCACTTTTCACGGGGTGATACAACCAAAGTAAGAACATCAAATCGATTGTTTTTAAGGATAAACAAAAACACAAACACCTTTGCTTTCTATTTTATGAAAAAGTATAATGTTCTACAGAAGAATAGATATAAAGTAATTCTAAAGTTCTAATGTTAAGGGGCCCCTAAGTGGAACCCGCTGTGTTAATATAATATAGCATATATATATATATATATGAAAATAAAACATAGCATATCATTTATTCACTAACTTGCAACAGATACCTGACTTGTCAATTCGCTCTGAACCAGCTAGATCAACAACAACAAGTTTGCCTTTCCGAACGATGCCCGGCTTTAATGTTCGATGCATGTGGGATTTGTCACCATTTTCATTTGAAATAGCAGCATCTCTTCCCTTTATTGACCTCTTAACTTGTACCTACTTAGAAAAAATTATTGAGGTCTACTTAATAACTTTAAGCAGAAACCAATTATTCCTGTATGGTTTTCATTCATTGAGATCACCAAAAGCAGAAAGTATTACCATCAGAATAGCATGACTGCGAGAAGATTCCGTATTCAACTTTGTATTAGCTGCAAAGCGATGAGCTTCACCTAATCGTAGTAGTTCGAGAAAACTCTCTTGATCTCTGATTTCTACATGAGTAGCCCCAGGTAATGATATGTCTCCTGTTTTTGGATCTTCCATAATGGAGATGTTGTCATTAGACGGATCAAGGAGGTCCTGTATAGTCTCCATATAAAGCTGCACATATTTATAACAAATAAACATATCTTCAAGAAGTTGATAATGGCTTTAAAAATCTATCTCAAGTTACCTCAAATATAGTTCAATTAAGGTAAACAAGGCCATAATAATATTGATCGATTGTTTTAACGAGTACCTGCAAATAGGAGACGCACACAGAATCTGTCTCTGGGAATATTTCCGATAAAATATCCTCTAATGCGCGCACCATTATTCCACGAGCAGCGGTATCTTCATCCCCCAATCTTCCAAGTGTGTAAGTTTTTCCCGTACCAGTTTGTCCATAGGCCATTACTGTTCCATTGTAACCGTCCAGAACACTCTAAAAAATAAATTGATACATAAAGTAAGCTGTAAACAATCGACTCCTAAATGATTGAACAAACGAAATATAAAAACCCCTGCATCAAATACTGAGAGTAAAGAGTAGTTAGTACTCAATGAAATACCCAAAGTTTACTACAAGAAAACCAAGTTTATCATAGGAAATACGAAAATTATAACAGGTATAACCTTGAACACTTGAGCTTTATAGGGACACACTATTACGTGAAAAAGAAATTAATGTAATGAAAAAAATTCTTTCGAAGTTTTTCCAGTTTGAGACTGCTTAAGAAGCCAGGAAAAGGGAGCCAAGTATTTATTATGTAAGCGGGTGTTGAAGTGGCTTTAGAATGAGCAAAAACAGTTTGTTTTATTTTTAAAATAAAAAAAAGTGATTCTGGTGAAAATCAATTACTAATGCACAAAATCCAAAAAAACTCTATGGCAATCATGGAAGAATTTCATTAAAAGAGTACCTCCACTACAGGCTTTGCAACAACTTCATAAACACGCTTTTGTGATGAAAACTCCGTTAGCACTTCATCGAACTCATAGGTATCTGAATCCCAGTTGTTTCTTCTAAGTTTTAATCTCTTGAGCTGAATTAATCAAAAACATCATACACTGTATTAGATCTGATTATCTAGAGGTATTACAATCAATCAATAATCGTCCAGAAGGTAGATGAAAATAGTATCGCTAATACCTCTGGTTGCAACTCCACACAATCAGAAAAATCAGCATCAGATGCCAACTCCTCTGCATTTCGAGGTCGTAATCTTACAGCCACCCGAACTCTCCCGGGAACTATGTCAACAGCAATGTATGTATAAATTTATAAGGTTTTTACCTCCAACAGGACAAAACACATTATTCATATATATTTGCAACAAATAGAGGTCACAGGTATCCAAGGAAAACAATTAAAATTTGTCATGTAATATAAATTAAAAGGGGATGCTATATACTTTGGAAGAAAAACTAGGAAATGATTTATTGACAAAAAAATCTAACATTTTAACAAGATCATCTTCACATTGTAGTTTGTGCATTAATTACTGTGGAGAGGACCTGCAGTAACGTCAACCTATGCCTAGATAGTTTAACCAATAAAACAACTCCAATTTTCCCTTGTAAATCCAAAGACCTGGATATATTAACAATAATAATATAAAAAAAAAAAGGATAGTACAGAAATAAACTATAGCATTAGATACACATTGTTAGTCATTTAGCTCATACCTTTCAGGCTATTTGTTACCCTAACACGGAAGAGATTAAGATTGCCAAGTCATATTCTGATTTTCAGTTAGTGCCAGGATATTTATATTAATTGGCACCCCAGTGATGAAGCTGGTTTTTTTTATTATGAAGTTCAATGAGAATTACATAATTTGCTGATAATAATAAAAAATGCATTATGAATATGATAATGTTTTTTTGATGATGAGTAATGATGATTGTATTCGATACAAATATACTCGAGCCTGAAAAAGATGCAAGTTCAGTTCAGGGCAGCCACACTAAAGACAATAAGTTGTGGATTATGAATATATTTGAAGCCAGAATATTACTCAAAGATCATTTTCTTCCTTCACTTTGAATAGGTTACTGCAGATAACTGCATTGCCATAACACCAATATGATCCACAATACCAACTTATACGAAAGAAGTGTTAACTGCACATAAATCTCTTGATGTCATAGAAACCAATAACCAAAATAAGTCAATCTGTTTGTTGTAAGCACTCTAGACCACCAAGTATCTAATGTTGTTTTTCAGGAGTCTGTTTTTAAAGTTGAACAAAAGGTAATAGTTTGTCCCTCACTCCCTTGCATAAACCCATGTAGCATTATTTAAAAAAATTAGAGTTCAGTCATCACTTTTGCAAGAACAAAACCAAAATAATCTATTATTCTATTATACCCACATTTTATACAATCAATTCTAACACTTCAAAACTGATAAAGAAATTTATCATTTCTATCCTATTTACAGTCCCAGTGAGAAAAGTTTGGCAGAATGTGTTATACTGGAAACCCGTTATATTGAAAACCCTTAGGAAAAAAACATGATGACAGAGATCTTGGAACTATGTTTTGGAATATGTGGTCTGGTAAAGAAGGCTTGAACAGGAAAGAAAATGATTCATGGTTGGTGCTAAAGTGATGTACAACGGTAGCCTAATTCGGAAGGGGGGGGGGATCAGGCCCAGCTGCAGTTGATGAAGGCAGTGGCGGAGACAGCCTATTGAACAGGTGGGCTTCAGCCCACTGGTGATTGCATAGCGGGTTTTTTTTTACAGTTATGCACGGAAAATTTTTGGAGACTTTATTAAAGAAAAAAAATTAAAAACAGTCCAGCCCACCCCATTATAGAAGCAAAGTGTATCATATGTGTTCTCTTCTCATAGTCATGAGATAGAAGTTGCTTAAAACATTAATTTAAGCCCCCTCTTCTGCAAATTTCTGGTTCCGCCACTGGATGAAGGCGTTGATCTTTCTGATGGTAATGTTGTTAGTGATGTGTCACTTTGTTGGTTTGTTGCCAATTTATCCTGTCTTAATTGATTTTGCTGAAAACTGAAAAGTGAAAAGGGTTCTTCGTTTCTTTGTTCAGCTTAGAGATCTTTGTTTTACGACTAACAATGCTTTAAAAAATTGGTATTAAAATCATGCTCGTCTGAAGAAAAAAAGAAAACAGTTATCAAGGAGATCGGTCTTGTTAGACAAACTCAAATACAGTCTTAAAAATTAAAAGTACATCTCCGCACCAAAATTCACATTCTTCGAACGACAGCACGCCAATTCTTTACAGTTTGCTTATGAATTATGATAGTCTGCCATTTTACGATAAAAAGACAAACATAAACCTAATATACACATAACATCAAATTAAACTTGCATTATGCATCATGTATCACCTCAAGTCCACTTATAAACAAACAACTTTGATGCAAACAATAATTACTATGATCCACAAACATTACACATATAATTCAATAATTCTCATCATCAAAGTGCAAGCAAGTAACCAATAATGTATGCATTTCACAATAATTAAGTAAATTCCAAATAATTAAGTAGATTCCAAAGGTCCACTTGCACAATAGCATTACTCAACCTAGCTACCACTCAACTTAACCAAAATTCAGATAGTAACTTCCACTTATATCAACTACAAACACACACACACACACACACACACACACACAGAGAGAGGGAGAGGGAGGGAGGGAGGGAGAGAGAGAGAGAGAGAGAGAGAGAGAGAGAGAGAGATGATAAGTACCTCCAGGATCATACTTAAGAGCATTAACAGAACCAGTGCTGCTACGTCTAGGAGGAGGAGCAGAATGAACAGAATTGGCTGATGAAACTTTGGATTTGAATGAAGAAGATGAAGAAGGCTTGGAATTAAGTGAGGTTCTAGTGCCATTATTCCTGTAATTAGTTGCAGTGTTTGCCATTTTTCAACACATCACCAAGAAGAAGAAGATAAGTAATAATAATTATAATAATGATGAAGATCGAAAGAAGCTCAAAAACTGACAAATATTTGTTTATAGTTGAATTGAATTGGAGGGGGATTTGGTTTGAGGAAAGTTTAGTAGAGTAGTATAATTATAGATACAATAAAAATGTATGTAATGATGAGAAGTGGGGGGTGTGGTTACAGTCGTGGGTACTTGGATGGACTAGTTTTTAACTTGGGTAGTTTTGTTTTGTGTTCTGTCTTTCCTTCTTAGAGTTAGAGACACAAAGTTGAGCATAAATATTTTATATTAAATCCTGGTTAAAAACTCAATTTATTTTTACTAAATGCGGTAGAAATGAAAAGCGATTTGCATTCATGTAAAAATAAATGTTTTTAAAATATTATTAAAAAATAAAGATTAATTTACATATGTATGCATGTATAGAAGTTGGTTTGTACGGTGTGACCGGGTGTGTGGGTGGTGTGGTTGTGGGGGAAATGAAGTGGGTCATGAATTTCTTGCACTTTAATTCAATTTCTTCTTCCCCGCTTTTTAAATTTACTCTATTTCCCCCCCCCCCCCCCCCGCCCCCAGCTTTCTCATTGTTCAGAAAAGTAGTAAGGATTATATTTAAAATTATTTTTATTATATTTAATACCATGGAATATATTGAACAATTTTTTGTACAAATTTCATCGAATTATGTTGAATCGAGTTTATTGCATTGGAATTCAACTTTTACGATTCATTTCCGATCCTTGAAGTAAATAAAAGTGTAACTTAGCCGTGCGCTTCGAAATTTACAATCACCGACTGCATGGCAGAAGCGGCGTGTGTTGTTGTAGACTTTCTATAAATACTCAGAAAATGTCCACTTTATATTTGTATTTTATCTCTAATTAGTAAATAGTGGAGTACTAATAATATTTATCATTAGCTAAAAATAATTATTCCCTCCGTCCCATAATAGTAGTCTCTTTTGATAGAATTTTTTTTCCCATAATACATGTCCATTTATATTTTTCAATGTAAATTTATGATCATTTTTCCTAAATTACCTTTTTTAAAAATTGTATAGCAATTAATGAGTAATGACCAAGAGTATAAAATAGTTCATATTATTAAAAGTCAATGCATTTATAATGGGTATAAGAGTAAATGTATCATTTAATTAATATTTTTTTTAAATAATTAATATTTTTTTTAAAATGCGTAATTTTTAAAAAAAAAACTTGTATTATAGGACGGATGGAATATATAAATGTCATCTGAGTACTGAGTAGCTTCCCCTAGTCTCCACCCAGAAGTTAGTTTAACACTGTATGTAGGGGCTGTTTGTTTCCACTTATCGTGGTCAACTTATGGCTTATAAGGCCATAAGCATTTATGAGGGGTGTTTGCCAAAATAAATTTTAGCTCAACTTATAACTTATAAGGCCATAAGTTGAATGTTAGGAGAAATCCTAACATTCAACTTATGCTTATAACTTATTTCTCGATATACGCAATATATAATATCCTTCGAATCTTCAAAGCCATATATCTCTCGATCCATTCATTAGAAAATTGATATGTATATATCAAATTTCTCTATTCATCGAGATCTATCCATTGATATCCATTGTTATATATAAAAAACAAATATTTTTAAAATTATTAAAAAAAGTTAACTTATAAGTTCTGATTTATCCAAACAGTCTACTGATTATAAGTTCTGATTTACCAAACACTCTACTGACTTATACAGCCTGTTTGGCTTCTCGGGCTTAAAGTCAAAAGTGACTTTAAGGAGATTTTGCACCGTTTGGCAAACTTACTTAAAACCCGGCTTTAAGTTAAAAAACTGTTTTAAGTCATAAGTTCAATTTAGGTACTTTTAACTTATGACTTATGACTTATGGAGTTTTTTTTTTTTTTTTTTTTCAAAATTCTTGTAAAGTTTAAATATTATGAATTTGAAATTTTTTTAAGTCAAATTTCATTTTAAGTCAAAATTATTAAAATCTCATTTAACTTTAAGTAAAATTACCCAAACACATTCATTCAACTTAAAGTAAACAACTTTACTTTTTCCTTTAAGTTAAAAACACCTCCATTATTTGTCAAAAAAAAAAAAACACCTCCATTAAGTTAAAAGTAACTTATTTTAAGCAATGCCAAACACCCTCATAATCTCTGCTCCACTTATCACTTATATGACATAAGTAATAAGTGCTTATAAGTCATAAGTTACTTATTTTAAGATACCCCAAACACCCACGTACATGTTTTGCATTTACAGCTTTTTTATTGCTTGACCGATTGCGGGTACCACGTTTATTGTCTCCCTGTATCATATGCTTTGTTTCTCTATGTTTAATTTTCACTTTTCACAACATTTTGTGCTATTCCTGCCCGATCCAAATAAATGATGCAGCTGAAGATAGCTTTTTTCAGGTTCCGGATCCTTTGTCCCCTTTCTCCGTCCCCCTTGTGTCCCCTGTTCTTTTTAGTACAAAAAGAGTGTTCCTGCGAGATCCATTTTAATAAATAATAAAAATGGACTCCACAAGAGCATTTTTTTTATATTAAAAACAACAAGGGACACAAAGGAGATACGGAAGAAGGGGACAGAGGATCCCGGCTCCTTTTTTCAAGGATAACCAAGTTGTCAAATGATTAATTTAGGCTATCAAAATTTATTTTTCAACTCGTAAATGAGTCTCATTTCGCGTGTAAACAGCAATGCTTAACACCCTATTTCCGAGTATAAAAACAGAAGGAAAACAAGTGAAAAGTAAGGAAACTAACGTAATTTACACCTGTGTTTATGTTTTCGAAATTTTTTTAGAGTGAAAGCGAGTTAAAGGTAAAACAAATTTTAATTACTTACTTTTCTTCCGAAATTTTAATTCCAAAATTGGGATGAAAAGAAAAGTAAGTTAATTAAAAACACTTGATATTATAAATATACACCTATCATTTAAATGAAATCATTTTATATCTAAGAATTGAATTGTAATTTGACAATCATTTACATGTTTTTCTTGCAATTCAGAAACATGTTAATGAAATCAATTTCGCTCTACAATTTTTCAAACTCGGAAGTAAGTGAAAGAAACATATTATTTTCTTCTTTTACATTCATTTACTTTCGCTCCTTAAAAACTCGAAAACAAGGCCTAATATTGTAATATGTGACGTTTATAAACACAGTGATACTCTAGGATCGGAATTTGTACAAATTAAACAGTGCTTATAAGTTATTTGTATATTATAGATTTAATTCCTTCCGGGTTCTAATTTGTACCGTTCTTCTGTCTCATTTGGACAAAAAAATGGAAGTCATCTGTACGTTAACTTTAGTGATTATTTAGTCGTATGATTTTAAAACAAAATTAAGTAATTCGTAGGTGAAGGTCCAGAATACCCAGAAATTAAATATGTGTAATCAAAATACCCATTGCCAGTTTGGGCGGTCATAAATACTCACGGGACACGCTACTACCAGTCCTGTTTCCTGTGTCATGCCACTGATGATTGCGTATCACCAAAATACGCTATTGGTGTTGGTGAGATTAGTGTATCACCACTGCTACAACCACTTGCGTGTCACCAACACACGCTACTGCCAGTAGCGTGTCAGAGAGACACGGCAGTGATCTGTAGCGTGTCACCATTATTCATTATTCTGCATAAAAGAATGACTCTCCCCTTTCTCTGACGATTTTCAACGATCATAGTTCAAAATCCGGCGAGCACCATTTGTATCATTCCCGTAACTTTCGGTTTATGATATATATATCATTTGAATCGTTTTTCGACGATCTACAATCCTATATCCTTTTCAATTCAATCCTTATGCCGGATTCAAAACCTCCAAATCGAACCCTTATTTTCTTCAATCGAAAAACGTCCCTGCGGGGCCGATTGAAAGATACATGCGGAAGAGAGACATACAGACGAGAGCGAGAGAAGATGGAGAAAGTGAGATGAAGAAACGATGATGTTGATGGTGATGCGGAGAGAGAGAGGACAGCAAGAGAGACGACAGAGAGAGATGACAGCGAGAGACGAGCAGGGGAGAGGGGAGAGAGAGAGGGGTTTGGGACACGCTATACGCAGTAGTGTGTGGCGTGGATATTCTGGGCCAGGCAATCCGAAAATGGGTATTCAGGGCCATGGGATAGTGAAAAAGATGTTTTTTGGTCATTTTCTGTTATACTCAAGAGTAAAACGAGCTTTCTGTATATGTTTTTTAAGTATTAAAGTAAAAATATTTCCAACACACGTTATTTTTATCAAATATTCAAGAATGTAATATCTCTAACAAGTCCATTTTCCTTTTTCTCTGATTTTATGTTAATATTTATCCAGCATCACGTATATTGGATATAAACTAGGTCATTTTTTAATTAAAAATGTTGAAAATGTTGTGGAATAATTAAGAATGATTACAGGATTAAATTTTCTTTCCAACAATATTTTGGTACAAGAGGATTAAAATGTCTTTTTACATGAACTTGCAAGTAGGGATGGCAACGGGTTGGATCGGGTTGGATATCTGTGATATCCAAATCCAAACCCGAATCCTTAATCCAAATCCAAATCCAATCCAAATCCAAATGGATTTGGAAATTCAAAATCCAAACCCGATCCACCGGGTTTGGATCGGGTTCGGGTTTTATCCAAACCCGAAAATTTTAATTCTTTGTAAAAAAGTAGTAATATTTTTTTAATCTAAATTTCATAAAAATTAAAATTACAATAGCAAATAAATATCTAGATTTCATAGACATGAAAATAAATAAGTCCAAGTTACACCACTACTAATATCTAAAAACATAAAAATTAACATACAATTGCAAATAAATATCCACATAGGCAGAGTGTAGACTAGAAGACTAGCAGTAGCACGTATCAAAATTGCCTGAACTAAGAAATTTCATAGTAGCACAGCATGTGTATCAAAATTGCCTGAACAAAATTACCTAGTGTAACTAAGTAACGGGTATTTATTTTTAAGGAATAAATTATAATATATATATATATATATATATTATAATTTATATATGTATATATATCGGGTTTTTTTCGGGTTTCGGGTTTGGATCGGGTTTGGATCGGGTTTCGGGTTTGGATCGGGTTGGATATAGCTAATATCCAAATCCAAATCCAAACTCTTTCGGGTTTAAAAATCAAATCCAAATCCAAATCCAAATCCAAAAAATCGGGTTCGGTAAAATCCAATCGGGTCGAATTGGATCGGGTATCCATCGGATCGGTTTTTTTTATCATCCCTACTTGCAAGTACATCGACCGGTGATTCTCGCTTGTAAATATTCGTTCGTTTGTGTTTTTCATGTTCAGTGGATGTTGACTCATAACAATGAAATTAAAATATTAATTTTATGTTATCATACATAATTCAATTTATCTTTTAAGAAATTTAAACGACTTATATCCATCTAATCAGTTGAATTTGATCTAATTTAACATTGTACTCACCCTTAAAAAAGTTACTAGTATATAAATAAGAGGTCGTTTGGGATTGTTTAAAATAAGTTACTTTTGACTTAATGGAGATGTTTTTAACTTAATGAAAAAAGTAAAGTTGTTTATTTTAAGTTAAATGAATGTGTTTGGATAATTTTACTTAAAAAAAAATGGGGGTTTAATAATTTTGGCTTAAAGTGAAATTTGACTTAAAAAAATTTTAGATTAATAATATTTAAACTTCAGAAGGATCGTAAAAAATAAAAAAATAAAAAAATCTATAAGTCATAAATCATAAATTAAAAATACCTAAATAGTACTTTTTATTTAATGGAGTTTTTCTCCTAAAAACTAATCCGGAATGGGATTTCCTAAACATCCCTAAAACGGCTTAAAGTTCATTTTTACTTACAGCCCGTTTGGCAATCACTTAAAGCCGGAGCTTTTAAGTGATTTTTAACTTTAAGCTGAAAAATGTTTGTTTGTGTAATAAATCAGAAAATGACTTAAAGTTAAAAAAATAGCTTAAAGTTAGAAGTTGGTAGGAGGTACTTTTTTGAATGGCTTATTTTATTTTGATGATTTTATTTGATTAAAGTTAATATCATCATTCAAATTAATTATTTATCAAATTTATTTTCATTTTAACATTTTAAATCATTCATAAGTTACCCATAATAAAAATTACCGAAACAGATTTTGACTTAAAATTTTTACTTTCCACTTATCACTTTAAGCAACTTTAAGTCATAAGTAATAATTTTAAGCTTAGCCAAACGGACTCTTAATGGGAGGACTCCTGCTCCCAAACTGTCTCTAAGTTTACAAGGATAACATTTCTTTTAGTTTCTCTTAGCTTTTGCCGTTCACAATTCTTTTGTTTTTCTTTGAATCCTGACCATAATTTAACCCACTTTAATATATACGGAGTACATGTCATGGACATGTGATTGGCGGTTGGAATTAGAAGAATTTAGAACTCTCGACAAAGTATAAGTTGAAAATATTGAGCCAACGCCCCCTTTTGCACTTATGATTTTACGCACATAGATGCATTACAGTTTGCAACATCCATTTTATTCATTCAAACATGTGAATGCAGATGATCAGTTACCATCGGTAGTTTGAAACAGAGGAAAAAATGTTCATATCCTGTCCCATCGAAACATTATTTTCTTTGAATGACGAAAGTGGTCCAGCAAAAAATGGAAATATATACTTTTAAATAATGTAAATTAATTTAATTGCATTTAATTTTATAGAGAAACAATAAATGATTGAATACTGATTTTATTTTAATTTTTTAGAGAAACAGAAGTAAGAATTGAATCTTGACAAAAAAAAAGTAAGAATTGATAAATCCCGTAAATCAGAAATAAAGTTAAGAAAAAATTTATGTGCAATTTAATATTGGATGGTGGCCGAAACTCGGCGTATAAAATCGATGATTTGATTTAAATAGAACCATGAACAAATTGAAGTTTAAAGAGTTTGTGTCAATCATCATTAAGGTCTAGAGACATAAGACATTGGACACAACTATGGGGTATCCCCTCATTTTGTCTTACGACTACATTAAGTCCCAACCATCCATATGTCTCGTCAAAACCAGGCAATTGGAACTAGAGTGGGCACGAAAATGATACGGAAATTATGGATTTTAGTTAATTTTTGCAGTACACGAATATGAAATTATATGGATGAATTTAGTATCGATTTTGATTTTACTCTTGGGTACACGATACGAAACGAAAATACACGAAATAAATAAATATTTTAATAAATATTTTAAATTATATAAATATATATTATAAATAAATATTACATACTAGTAGATAAGCCCGCGTTGCTGGGCGTTGATGCTTTAAAAAAAAATTACTCAAAAGGAAAGTTGATATTACATAGAGTTTTCTTAAACATAAGTTCATAATTGAAAGTGGGTTGTTACCTGTGTTCTGAGAACTGTACCGGGCTTCGAACCGGAAGCCCTACTGGTTACTGGTTCGATTGGTTCAACCGGTTCGACCAGTGATTCAACCAGTGTGATGTCATAATTATGTAATATATAATTATATAAATATATAATACAATCTGAAAATTATGAATAAACTTTATAAAAAAAGGGAGAAGTAATTAACAAGGGAGTACAATTATATATCCGGAGGGCTAAATGAATCTTAAGGATTGATGTAATCAAACTCTAAAGCAAAGCTTGTCAGACCGGTTTTTTTTCTCATAAACTTACAATTATTTCATGATGATTTAACAAAACAAATTATTAATAGCACATTAAGATGAGGATAATATAAAGAAAAACCGTCTTAAATAAATAGTACAAAGTACATTCAACCGATTAATGATTGAAAACATGTTTGTTAAAGTTATGCTACATCCTGAACATTCTGATTAGTAAATTTGATAAGCAAACGGTTTTTTTTCATAAACCGGTTTTTTTCAAACCTCATAAATCGGTTTTTTTTCAACAAACCGGCCACCGATCCAGTTCGGTACCGGTTTTTTCCGGTTTTTGGCCGGTTCTGGACGGTTCGAAACAGGAAAACCAGAGGATTGGTTTTAGGGATAAATCGAACCAGACCAGCCACCAGTTAGCGGTCCGACCGGTCGGTCCAGTCCGGTTTTAAAACCAGAGGTTGTTACATAAGCTGGTTACTCGGTTACTCCTCATATGGTTGAGGTGATTGGAACATGAGGCCAACATTCCATCGATGTGGTATATTGATGAAGATGGTTGTCAGAAAAGAAAAAAGGAAATTAATATTTGTAAGTATTTAAGCATGTTGGGTCTTGGAAAAAAAAGTAAAACTATAATATTCTTAAATATATAGGCAGTGTTGCGAAAAGCGCAAAACGGACCTAAGCGGCGGGATGACCTTCTAGCGCTTAAGCGGACGCTTAAGCGGTTTTAAAAGCGGATCACTAATCGGATTATAAATAATTATATATTTATAGAAATAAATATAATATTATTTTTTTAAAAAAAAGCTAATCACATATGATATAACATATTATGATAAAAATTAAAACTAGTAATCTCTATATTCACAAAGTCATACTTAGTCATAATGAACTTAGAAAATACAAACACCATAATTATCATAATACGAGTTCCGAAAGATAGAAAGATAGAAAGATAGATTGTAGCATTCTTTCAGAAAGACGGAAACATATGCATTCTTTCACCATCCTTTATAATTTTTTATAATTTTTATAATTTTTTATGATTTTTATAATTTTATAATTTTTTTTAAATTCATCCGCTTAATCTTTCTTTGACCCGCTTAATCCGTCTTTGACCCGCTTAAACACAAAAAACGCTTAAAATCCCGATTTTATTAAAAGCTAGGCGTTTTACCCCCGATTCCGCTTAAGCGGCCGCTTTAGCGGCCGCTTAATGCGCTTTTCACAACACTGTATATAGGCATGTCCCAATAATATTTACATATCAAAGCATTTTACAAATAATTACAAAAATAAAGCATTTTTCAAATATGAAGTTGTTATTTGTTTTATAAAGAAAACTCATATTCGTGTTCCTTAATTCCCATTACACCTTATTTTATCTTCAGTTCCAAGAATTGAAAATTTTAATCAAATATTCTATCGTATATGACTTAAAAAACATTATCGATCCCACCAACTTCGAGATCTCTCACCATGTATATGATTAAATAAAAGTAAATTAAATATGTTTTATTCAAAATTGTGTGAATTCTAAAATTTTAAAAATTGAAAAATAACTATGTATATATTTTTTTAATGAAAAATTGAAAATTTTGTATGTTCATAATTAAAATTTTGAAGATATAATTGTATGTTGAATTTAATATTTATAATAAATCTCCTCGGCCTTACCTTTGGCGAGACCTCGAATTTTACACATTAATGAAATAAAAAAAATTTAGACAAATTTTTGTTAGTTAAAAAATAATGATCATATGAAATTTAATATTTATAAGTAATAATCTTATCCGGCAAAGCCTTAATGACCATATGAATAACTGAAAGTAGTTTAGACATGTTTTTTTATATTTATAATTAGAATTATTTTATAATATTTGAAAAAATATTTTATTTATATTTAAAAAGGTAATCGTTTTTTATATTTCTAATAAATATTTTGAAAAAGAACTTTGTATATTTAGAAAAATAAAATTCTTTTGTATATTTACAATTAAAATTTCTTACATATTCATATTTTTCAAAATTTAATATTTTTGAAAAACCTCTACGGTCGCGCCTTCGGCGTGAACTCTAAGTGTACACATTTTTTAAAATAACTTTTTGACATTAGATATTAAAAAGTAATAATTATGCTTAACATTCAATTTAATGTTTATATTGGATAAGTTTAAAATTTATTTTTTATTACATATAAATATTAAAAATAACAAATATATTTAATTTGTTTTTCTTAAATCTTAAAATATAATTTTAACATATTAATATTTCTTTTTAATTGTAAGCAATGCACCAAGTTTAAAGACTGGAGTATTAATTGTGCTAAATAGCTCATTAGTAAAATTAATGAAGGTCAAAAGGTGAGCAACTCGACAATGAGGAGTAATAACAAAAGCTTGGAGTGCAAAAATAAGAAAGGAGACCGAATCTTAAAATGATGTGCAAAATAGAAATAAAATAATAAAAATTAATTATTAGACATTCAAAATTAATTTAAATAAACAAAAAGTAACTCAAATATGTTTTATTCAAAATTGTGTGAAGTCTAATATTTGAAAAATAATTGTATATATTAAAAAAAATATTTTTCTGTATAATCATAATTAAAAATTTTAAGATATTGTTGTATGTTAAATTTAATATTTGTAATATATGTCCTCGGCCTCGCCTTTGGCGAGACCTCGAATTCTACACGTCAATGAAATAAAAATAAATGTCGACAAAATTTTGTTTGTTAAAATATAATGATCTTATTATATATTTAAAAAATAAGTTGATCATGAAAATATCAAGCTTCTGGTTCCTGGCTACATTGTCTACACCAAGATGAGTAAATAATTCATACAACTAAGGAAGCGTAGGAAAGGATTTTCATGATGAAAACCAGGTTGATTTAACGAAGAAAGAATAACTATATATGATTAAAGATATATTGAATAAATATATGAATAAAATATATAAGGAATTTTAATGAATTGCAAGTACAAACTGAGTCAGTTTAGGTAAAATACAACAGGAGCGATATCACGAATCGTCGAATTTTGAAATGACATTGTTAACTGCATTCTCTTTGATTGAATAGGTAGAACATGTAATAATAGTTAGTAATCCTCTTCACTTTCAGATCTTTGCTTGCATTTCCAGCTAACTCAAGGACTTCTGCTGTGAGGTACTCCAGAATTGCAGCTGAGTACACAGTAGCAGTGGCACCAACACGCCCATGTGCAGAAGTTCTTGTTTTGAGATGACGATGAATAAGACCAACTGGAAACTAAACTCACAAAAAAATAAGACAGACAAATCAAGTTAGAATGGCACTAACAGACAAATCAAGTTAACATTGCACTAATAGCAGAAAGCAACATTAAAACAAAAATATCAGTTTGTTCAGAAATGTGTTCAGAAATGTGATGAAGCAGAGATAGTAGATAGAACTATTAACATTTAGAACATATCTTGCAGGGCAATCACATCACATTATCATTTTAAGTTTGAGTGTCAAAGGTTGACCACTACGGGCTACAATATTGCATGCTTTCAAAATAAGTTTGAAGTAGTCAATAGATCTACCTGTAGCTAAACATTCCCCCATTTATTATTATTAACAAATATAAACCAAAGCTGACTTAAAAAAAAAGTGTTGCACCCCAAGCTAAAAAAAACATAGCAACCCTCTTTGGGAAAACAGAGAAGTTAGTACATTCAAAAGAATGCTGAGTAGTGAGTACAACTAATTGTTTCTAGAAAATATAAAACAGCTGTTTGAACTTTCACTCCATGTAGCATATATCAATTTAAGCAAATAAATTTATGTGGTAGCTGTTTGAACTAATTTATGTGAAAGCTGATTTTCGCCACACCATCATACCAGGAAATAAGATACTAATATGCCAGAAAAAGAGAAAACTTTGGCTTACATTTCAGGAAAATTAAGCAAGAATTCAGTAGCATTAACTTTCAGCTGTGCTTTCTAAATCTGAGAACTCTTTTATGTCTGCTGTTCTTTGCGCACTGGAATTATTAATACCAAATTATTATAAGCTTGAAAAAATGATAGCAATCTGTAAATAATAGGTCATTTCAAATTTAAAAGGCAGCTTACTAACTTTGCTTCACTAACACAACCCAACTAAGTAACCAATGACATAAAGTAGGATAAAACAGTATAATCATATAGCAATTCGTGATTGTATATTTAGATTCTTAACTTCCGGGGCATGTGTAACGCCCCAAATCCGGGGTCAGGGATTTGGTCGTCACGTGGAAATCCTTAACATCAAATTACATGTTTAACAATCATTAAACCATCTGTAATCATTAAAACTAAAATATAACTCTGCGACCCCAACCACCAAGCATCTTTTAGGTCATAGGGCTAGAAACAAGAACTAAAATCTTTACATCTTTATTACATCCATTCTATTACATCGCACTATGTCTTAAAAATCTTATACTACTAGTATAGCTTCGTTGGGAAGTACACCAGCAACTAGTACTACTCAGCACAAAGTAATATATATTACACATCAATGTACTTACATATAACTTATTCCAGCTAGAACTTTTCTGGATCATATCATCTTCATAAGGGCGTACTGCCTGCTTCTTCTGAGCCATGCAGATAAGCCTCAATCATCTACCTTCCTCTGAAAGGTTAATATTTAAAACAAGCAAGTATGAGCGAAAGAATTGCCCAGCAAGTATTAATAGAGCACAACAATATATATATCAATATACATATGGAGTTTTCAAAATATAACGATACTTAATATCAATTTCGAAATATTTACTACAATGAAACCTCAGTAGGGGATATATGACATTTCGAGTAACATCAAATAAATAAAGTAAGTTCATGTCAACAATAGTAATCCTCATACCTTATCCACATACCATACTCATAGTATTGATAACCTCTTAGGGAGCTTTTCAAAATATGCAGTTCAATATGCTGCTAAGATAGTTATTACCACTCTTCATAAACCAAACCATCATAAAGTTCCCTTTTTAATACTCCTCAAGTTTGTAAGTATATACACATGAGTATATCATTATCATCAAAACACCTTACAGTTCGAGATTCTGTACAGGATATAAGTTCGTTACCACTTGATAAGTTAAACTCAGAAATAACTGATAGGAAGAGAGTCAAAGCTCTTGAAGCAAAACATTTGGGATTTAACATCAATAACCGATGAACCATCTTTCATCTTTTGAATAATTGCAAAAGTGCATAAGTACGTGCCATTATTGTTAGAATAATCTTGCAGTTCTAGATACTGCATGAATTCATCATCTTTCAAAATTGAAAACAACACTATCGGCCATTTGGCACTTAGGCCTAAGAAGCAGTGTTTGAGTATTTTTCCAAAGTGGAGGGTGGGACTTAAAGAAAACATAAAAACCTGACAAGGATTGACGATGATCAGTCGCCACATCCAAGTCCAATAATCCGCGGGTCTTCTCTACCGGTAGAAGGATAGAAACTACATCCGTAACTATCCCTGGGTGAAAACTACATCCGTAATCACCCTCGATGAAAACTACATCCGTAATCATCCTTCGGCAACACCTGGGCCGGAATAATAATTGATGGGCCGCCTGGCTCAGGGCCGCTTACACATCCCGGGAATCGTTCGTCAACGATTCCCACACCTGCCAGAGTCCCCTTTTTCTTTTCTTGTCAAAATCATTTTGATAGAAAACTTGAGTAGTTGAAGTTCGACTTCAGTCGACCGATAATTTCTTGAAAAACGAGCAAGAGAGTAAAACCTGACCGGGGGTTTTCGAAAATGTTTTGAGTTCAAAAGAGTTCAAGTATAGATATACACTTGTACCGACATCAATCTCGACACAGGGTTTTGTGATCACACATGGAAAATGGTACGCATAAAGCTTGTAACCACAACAGGGTAATTCCATATATATATAAGTTCTTGAAAAGTAACTTACCTAGATAGATTCAAAATATAATATTTTAAATTACTATGAAAGTCCTTAGACAATCTTTAAATAGTGTTTTATAACCTTCAAAACACTTAGAGTATTTAATAAATATTTGACTGCTATGTAACAAATAATAATTATTCAATAATCCCTTTTTAAAAGAATACTCAAATTAACATTCATTTATTAAGTAATATTCAAATAATATTTACTATTAATACTGGAATATTTAATAACCTCAAAACACCCAAATACAACTCTTGGAATATTTCTAATCAAAATCAAGACACAATCTCTCCAGCAGTCTCCAACTTTAGCCACTTTATCAAATAACTACTACTGACTCACGGTCAATAAGAAATAATTAATAAGCATGAAAATCCTTCTTCTCTTTCCTTTTTTTTTTGTTTCTTAATGAATATTATAATTAATATTCATCGAATTAAATAAGCATTCAAATAACATATATCGATATCAATCTAGCTGTTTTAAGCTGAAAGTAACCAATTTTTAACCATTGGAATATCTTTAATCCGTATTGAAAATAAACTATCTCCGATAAATAATATACTAAATAGAATCACTCCATTAAATTGTTTTATTATTTCTCCGGGACAAAGTGATTTTAAGAAAGCGTTTTGAAAATGATATTCATCTAATTAAATAAATTTAATTAGGCGAATGAGGTTTATTTAATTAGTAAATGCTTTCAGGAGCATCTATTAATTAAATAAACACTGGTTTATTGGTGATGTTGCCTTTAGGTTAAGTATTGCGAAATTCTTTTTAAAAGCTTTGCCCGGGTTTTCGAAAACATACAATACAAAATAGCCCAGACACGCGGGCTAAGTTCGATACCTCAATACACGCTCTACCCTCTGAGCCTTTCTTATTCCGATACATAAATATATACCTCATGACATATAGTCCACTTCCCTAGTACGAAAAGTTTATAGATATATATATATATACCGCATAAATCAAGATATAGAGCCATAAAAATATCACCGCCCATCAACAGTATTATAAGCCATGGGGTTTTGGTTATTGCACGAGCAGGATTTAATATTATTGGCAGAGCAAGGAATACAATGATTTGGGAGAAGAAGTACAAGGTTGGAAAAACTCGCGATTATGGATTGAAAACTTATTTAACACATTTCATATATTTAAAATAAATATACTCTGAACAATAGAGTATGCATAGTAAACTTGCCTCTGGTCCTTAGCAGAAAATAGAAACCGCGAACAAATCCTTCGCACCTCGTCCAAGTAATTCCATGGACCTTACCTGACGTCTCGATCTTCCTTTTTGGATGCACGTCGCTCCAATTTGATTTCGCCCTAATGGTACTGAAATGGTTACGAGTACGTGTCAGTCATACCTCGTATATCGAGTAGACACAACTCGGGATTATCACTAAATAACATAAAGTCAAACTATAGGTGTCCTCCCTATAGTTGACCATTCTAATACCACTTATTGCACATAACATACTATAGTAAAGAAAAGAAATGGAAAAGTCCCCTCTTTAAAGTGGACAATTCCTGGTGCTAAACACCTCAAACCATACCACTTAATCAACTTAGTATATAGATAGTCCTCAAACATAATTAATCCTCGAGACACATAAATCCTCGAATTAAATCACTTAGCACATAAATCCTCGAGACAACAATTACCCTCGAATTAATTCACTTAACACATATACACATAAACAGTTAACACCCAAATCATACCTTTAAACCCTTGAAATCAAATAAGTTAAATAAATTAAAATGCAGGGGATTTTTAGAAAATTTCGGCATGTAGTATTCGTTTATCGGACTATGGGCACAGCCCCTCCATGCCAATCAAAACAATTTATAACCCTGTTTTTGATAAAATAAAAGCTGCCTCAACTTGCAGCAACATAAAAGTAAACAAGTAAGAAAAGTACCCGCCCAGACATGCGGCAACTAGCACATAAGGAAAAGTATCCGCCCAGACATGCGGCAACTAGCACATAAGGAAAAGTACCCGCCCAGACATGCGGCAACTAGCACATAAGGAAAGTAAACTAAGTTTATCCACATTTAAGCCAACACCACGTAGTTGGCACTTATACTATCAACATATACTATAACTTGATTCATACCATCTAGCACATAGACATTTACAAGTTATCCAACTCTTATGACTACATTATATGGCGATAACAATTAGCACTTAGCACTTAGCAATTAACAATTTCAATTGGAAACTAACAATTAGCAATTAGCACTTAACAATTACTTGACAACTAACCCAAATATATTATCCGACAATTAATAATTACTCACTAACAATTAACAATTAGCACTTTAACAATTAACAATCACTAACCCGAACCTTTAATCGGACTCATAATTAAACTCAACAATTATAATTACAAACATACCTTCCGAATTAAATATCGGAAATTCAACCAATAATCATAATCTTACAATTTTACTCTAATTATACCCAGTACCACATTAAGCTTTCCGTTTAAACTAATTAAACCACCATAATTAACCTCGCAATTTAAACTAACTAATTACCACAATTAGCTAATTAAAATCATAACAATTAAACTATATCAATTTTACAACTAATTAGCTCATAGCAATTAACTAATTAATATACGATAATTAAATACGTAATTTAAAAATACGAAGAAATTATACCATTTCGGATCCGACCCGCCAGAAATCTCTCCCGGAGTCTCTCTCCTTCCAGTCTCTCTCTCTCTCTCTCTCTCTCTCTCTCTCTCTCTACCACTGCCTTCCCTCCTCCCCGCTGCTACCTCCTTCCCCGTCCTGTACCGTCGCGCGCCTGCCACCACGACCGGAATTAGACCCGCCGGAGCACCCCTCCGCCGCCTGACTCATCATCTCCGCTGCCTATACACGCACCAGCACACACACCTCCACACATTCACACATACGGATTATACATACATACATATATAATTTAAGCCCCCATTTCTTTCTCCCTGCTGATTCTCTTCCCCCTCCCCCGATTTGTTTTTCTCTCCCCCTCCCCGATGGTTTATGCGGCTGTGTTGTGTGTATACGTATGTATATATCTGTGTAAGTGTTTTTTTTTTAACCCTAATGGGCTTGGCCCATTACTATTCAAAAGCCATACATTTAATTACTACACACTTTAAATAATATTTTACATTAATAACTCTAATTTGTAAAAATAAAATTTCTAGCATAATTAAATACTAGAATATTTTTAAAGACTTTTGGAGAGAGAATTGGAATTAAATCTCAATTTTCTAAATTGATATGCATTTTACAAATATTAATAATTTATAAAAACAAATCATAAAAATAATAATTGTGATTCATAATTCACAATTTACAGGGCTTTATAAAAATACTACAAACACTATTGTTTTAGTAAAATCTCAAATTCTTGATTTTATATATTAATCAAGTAATTTCTACAAATCCTCAAATAATTAAAATAAACATTTTCTAAGGATTTTAAAATCTCTAAATTATTTAGTAATTCATAATAAAATCTTTACTGAATAATTTCACACTCCAAAATTAAATCTTTATCCAAATAATTTATTGACTCGAGATATCTACTTGGTCCATAAAATTTTAAAATGGGACCCGGTTCCACTTAACCGAAAATAATTAAATAATTGAATAATAAAATAAAAAAAAATATTCCTCCTTATTTTAGGAAAACATTATTATTATTGAAATAATAATAAAATCTTTTCTTGAAAATCCGGGTTATTACAGCATGTATGACACATTTAACTTGGGCATATTGGTATCAAAATCATTCACTCTGTCATGCTTTGCTGTGCCAAGCTGCAAATTTATCAAGTGTAATGGATTGTCGTAGTATGTCGTACAGGAATATGTCAAGCATTCATTTGGAAGCTACCACGTGTCAAAAAACACATACCAGTATCTGAATAAAGGTTGTCTTCCCATTCCATGGTTGGATATTTGAAAAGTGCATATGAATCTGCATTTGGCACTTTTCTTGCGGAGTCCTCGCAACCCGGAGGATCAAGGAACATCAGTAAATAATTATTCCAAGCAACCGGTAGCATGCATCTACAATTTTATTTATATTTCGCCTTGAAAGAAAGAGATTTCTCTTGAAAGTGTATAATATAATGTAGGTACAAAATCAGCCAAGAATTCAAAATTCCTTCTCTGACAGGAATTTGAAAAGTAACAACACTGTATGCAACAGGTTCTCTGTATAAGCAACAAATGCAATTCAACAAATAATACATGATGCTAAGGTCATGCTCCACAACAACCACGTAACTGGTTTTCAAAATATCTAATCTGGGCGACTCAAATTTGTAGGAAAAAGATAAAATACACAGACTGAAAAGCAAACATAGAATAGAAACCTATTACCCTCGAGTAAGGATCGAATAACATTTCACCTTCCAGTATAGCTGCTGCAACAATAATAAACTGCTCCCCGTCAGAAATCTTTCATGCTATGCTTTATAAGCTGATTTAATTCCTCATACACAATAGCATTTACTGAGTGATTTAATTTCCCATGCACCGATTAAGCTTTATAATGCAAGTCACATTTATTGAAAAGCAGGACTTCTACCACAAAGAAGCATCAGCTACACTGTTAATGTCATGAAACTCTTTGTTAATACGGTGAATATATAAGAACATCATAGTGCCAGGACCTCGAAAGAATTACTCAGTAAAAAACAGAATCTAAACCTAATTTTTAGGATACACAACAAAGAAACTGGGATCACAAATGTTATTATAAAAGTTGAGAATGGAACCTTATATCATATGTTATCAACATCCAACCTCATATTCGGATGCCTTTCATGAAGATCACCCATATCCAAAAAAAGACTAATTAAGTATCATAATATTCTACAACAATTAAATGAAGAACAAATGTTTAAGCAGTCTATGTCATTAAAAATTGTGATACTGTGTCCAATAAATGGTCTTTTCATGTTAAAGAAAACAAAATGTCTACGATCATGTCCATGAGATTGTGAATACATTTAACAACTATGAAGCTCCAATCAACAAAACAATACACAAATTTAGAGCCATCACCTGAAATTTAGTGTCATCATGAGACAGAAACATTTAACATATTCACCATCACCTGCACATACCCACCAAGAATTAATAGATAAGCAAAACAAATTAGAACAACAGCAACAAAATATATAAAACTTACCAAATTATGAATCTTTTCTCTTGGACAAAGCATCAAACAGTTTCTCGGCATAGTTATACTACAATCAAAGTAAGAAGAAAGTAAGAAGAGAAGCGTTTCATGTAAAATAAATGGTGGAGAGAGAATAGAGTGTCAATACATCAATCAAGCAGCTTAAGATTAAGAAGAAACATTATGAGAGAGACAGAGAGAGAGAGAGAGAGAGAGAGAGAGAAGAAGAAGAAGAAGAAGAATATAGTAGTCATTCAAATATAACCAACATTTACGTATAGTTCATTTTATTGAATCCTTGAAATTCGGGATTCAAAATTCAAAATGAAGCTTCCTCGGCAAGTCTTTACTTTCAATTCAATAATTCGGTCAGTAGGGTGTGATGAGGTCTTCTCACCGAAAAGATTAGGTAATTAGGTGATTTTGTCATTTTTGGTAAGCATTTTTGGTGATCTGTGATGCAGTATCATGGTATTTTAAAGAAACTCCTGTAATAACATTTCAAGAATTTCCAATACACAATTATCAATCCTGTATATTTAATATTTAATTTTATTACACAAATTCGAAATATGTAAAAAAAAATACGTTATTTGTGAGATTTTTCGAGCTAATTTTGTAAGAAAAAGTACCCAGTTGCATTAAGATACGTAATTTATTTTGTTTGTAAGAAAAAAAAGTTTTTTTTTTCGTTTCGTAACCTAGAATTTAGATTTTAGGTTTAGAATTTTTAAATTTTTTTGTAAACCTGTTTTTTTAATCAAGTTTTTTCCGTAATAAAGTTTTTTTTGTTTTTTGTTTGTATTGTTTAGAAAGCATCAAGAATAGTAGTACATACCTATACTTTCTCTGTACCTTAAAGGCGCACACGTGCGTGCTAGCACCAGCAAAGCGTTTGAAGTGAGATATGGCTGTCAGGTAAGATTGTAATTAACAACAACTTTCAGGGCATTTTCAGTTTTTTAAGTTAAACTGTAGCAAAAACTCAACAGGCACTATTATATAGATAGATTTAACCTTTTTACAAAATAAACAGAAAATATACAAAAAGTACACAAAAAATGTACGAAAAGAAAGTACACAGTTTTTGTTTCATTTTCATGTAAACGGAAATATTTCGTGTACTTTTTGTTTCGTTTCGTGTTTACACGAAATGTTTCATTTCGTGTTCGTTTTAGAATTTGAGTACACGAATTTATTTCATTTCGTTTTCGTTTTGACTTCTTGATACACGAAACACGAAAGTAAACGACACAAATTGCCAGCTCTAATTGGAACTGCTTATATGTATAGATAGTACTACTATTTTGGCATTTAATTTTCTAGATTGATTAACAACATTACAACGATCGATCATTTTTTATCACGGTTAAATTTGATCATAAATGATCAAATATATGCTCAACATTAATTCAATTCTGATCAAAATTATAGAGAAAATGACCTAAATGCCTCATTTTCCAGCCCCCATGGTCCTATATACCCAGATGCGGGAATGTGGCCCTGATTACCCACGTGATGCGCCTCTCACACTAGTGCATCCCAAGCTTTGTCTCTCTTCCTCTCAGACTCATCTCTCTCGTCTCTCCGGTGGTCTCTCTCGTCTCTTTGCGTCACCTGCACCATATCTCTCATCTCTCTCCGTCTTTGTTCACAACAGAACCACCACCACACTCCTCTCTCCCTTTCTTTCTATCTCTCTCCCCGTTTCTATGTCTCCAATGGCCCCGCAGGGGCGTGCTTCAACCGATCGGAAGAGATGCGACAGTTGGATTGAATTTGGGGGTTTTATTTCTAGCAAAAGACATGGATTATAACTGCTATAGGATTTAGGTTTGAAAACCAATTCTATCGGTGTATAAAACACGAACGTAAAATGAAGGGAGATGCTTGAACTGAGGTTGAATGTTTTCCGGCGAATAATCGCCATGTAATCGCCTCCGGGAGAGAGAGAAGTCTATTCTGTAGAAATGAATGAGTCGTGGGATACACTGTTGGAAGCAGCGCGTATCTCTAGTCACGCTTCTCACAACAGCGTAAATGGGCTTGATACTACTCCCACAGAAGCGTGTATAGTGAATACGCCACTAGCACTTGCGTGACTCAAGAAACGTGACTGGTAGTAGCGTATCCCGTGGGTATTTAGGGCCATCCAACCTGGGCGTGGGTATTTTGGTTCCCTCTCTTTAATTTTGGGGTAGATAGGGCCTTCACCCAAAATTATATTTAATTTTAAACGATTGAATTTAAGTATGTTAAAAAATGAACGATAAAAAAAATGCTAAATTTGATCATTTTTTAGAACTGGTCAAATTATATCTCGCCAAAAAATGTGAAAACTTTCCCGTTCATAAAACATTGTTGCAAAAATGAGTTCGATTAAATATGGTCGAATTTATGTTTAGCTTAGACAGGAAAATTGTCGTGATTTTGATGTTGAAAAATTGTTAATATTAAAAATATTAACAATATTTTACCTAAAAATTTGAAAAAATTATAATTACATAATTAATATTAGTACACATCATCGAAAATTATATAAAAATATAAGGATAGAATTCTTTTGATGTCAAAATTTTGTTTTTACAAAGAAACAACTGTATGATGAGAGAATTTTGATTTTTAATAAATTTAATACTTTTATTAGGTCAAATTGTAATTTAAGTCCCTATATGCATGTATTATGTTGGGATTTATGGGTGATAGGTTAGACAACTTAATTAGTTTCATTGGTATACTTAGTTTTGCTAAGTAGAACATACTGTCATAGCCATAAGTGTATTCTTGTAATTCAAATAAATACTGTCATGTAATAAGTGTAATTCTTGGAAGAAGTTCGATAATGTTCAAGCCTCAAGGAATACAGAAGTTCGACAGCAGGAATAAAAGTTACTGTCAAGTATTGACAGTAAGGTTACAAGGAAACAACATGTTGCCTAGGTCGACAGTAAGTTTCATGAAGTCGACAGCAAGTTTCGACTTGACAGCAACATTGGCGGAGATTCTGATGACAGCAACTTTGATATATATAGTTTGCGACAGTAAGTTTGGAATTCTTGACAGCAATATCTGCGGAAAATACATACTGTTAATCAAAGCACAATCCTTGACAGTAATCTCTGCGGGAATTCATACTGTCAACCAAAGCACAATTCTTGACAGTAATCTCTGCGGAAATTCATACTGTCAACCAAAGCACAAACCAGTGACAGCAAACTATGAAGCAAACATACTGTCATAAAGAATCAAATTGATTTAGGAATTTTCTAAGTCAATTTAAGCGACATAATACATGTTCAAAAGAAGCAGGCGTGTTGTAATATTCAACCTTTACAGCAAGCTTGGAAAGTCTATAACTGAAGCTCGAGAGATCACATGGAGCAACCTGTAAAGTCTAGAGCAGATAAAATTGAATACGGCTAGATCTGGGTGGCTCAAATGTGGAAAGTATCTTAAAGTTACTTTGTGATGATCACATGGGAATAAATCATGGAATGAGCTGCAAAAGGAATATAACAGCAATTCAACAACCCATGCTGATAGTGGTAGTACAGTCGACTATCATACTATAAATAGAGCACTCTATTTATACAATAGATATAGCTCTCCACATCTGTAATCTCTTGAGAATTCGAAGCTTGAGAATTATTTTCTCAAGGTTGTAGCAAAACTTTGCAAAATAAATAAAACATTTATTTTGTGGAAATATCGTGTGAGATATTACTTGTGATTGCATTTCTTCTACTAGTAAATTACAAACTCTATTTAAGTTGTTGAAATAGTTTTTGAAATTTATTAGTATTGCATTCAACCCCCCTTCTGCAATACTTTACGGGACCAACAACTGGTATCAGAGCTATCAGATTAATACACATATCTGAGATCCAAATGGCAAGTATTCAAAGGTCAAGTAATATCAAGATTCCAGCTTTTGATAAAGAAAACTACAACATATGGAAAAAGAAGATTATGTTATTTATCAAAGCTCAGAATCCATTATTCCTAGGTATTCTGGAAAATGGCCCCTTCGTTCCTCAAAAGGAAATTCCATCTGCTACAGTTAATGATGTAGTAATCCCAGCTCATTGGGTTGCTAAGAAGCCTACTGAGTATAATTACTCAGAAAAGGAAAAGGTAGCACTGGATGATCATCTGCAACTCATTCTGCTAGATGCACTTACCCTGGACAAAGCTATGAGTGGAAATATAATAGCATGCAACTCTGCCATGGATATGTGGAAAAAGATAGAACTGTTATGTGAAGGAAGCGAAGAGGTCAGAGAAAATCAAAAACAAATACTGGTGTCACAATATGAAGCGTTTATGGGCAAGCATGGAGAAGAGTTAACTCACATGTTTGAAAGATTTAGAAAACTGATAGCTGAGCTCCAGATTCATGGAAAGTTTTATGAAAAGAAGGAAGTCAATATCAAGTTTCTGCTAACTCTTCCAGAACACCTCGAGCATAGAGTAACAGCCATAAGAGAAGGAAGAGATTTAAACTCTGTCTCTCTTGAAACATTGTATGGAGTTCTAAAATCTTATGAACTTGAATATTATCAAAAGAAAGCCATACAAAGTGGATCCAAAGGATTGATGGCAAACATGGCTGGTGCTCTAGTTGCTCAAGGACCATCATATTTTCAAGCAAGTGAGCAAATTCAAACTGATCAACAACCTCAATTTTCATCTGTGAAAATTGAAGAGGTGGTTGAAGATGAAGAAAAGGTTGTCCTTCAACTAGAAGATGTCGAAGATGAAGAATTCTTCACTCTAGAAGAAATGGAGAAAATGGATAATCCAACCATGGCTTTTATGGCAAGAAAATTCAAAAATATAAAGTTCGGGAGGAACAAGCCATATAAGCCTCAAGGTCAATTTCCAAAATATAACCAAGGAAGCTCATCTAAACCTGCTACTGGCACCAAGGGAGGATACAAAACAGGAATGGTAGATAGATCAAAGTTTAGATGCTACAATTGCAATGAACTTGGTCACTTTGCTACTGAATGCAAAAGACCAAAACAAATACAAAGAATGGAGAGAGTGATAAGTGGATTTTATATCCATTTGGAGCGTTCCATATCGGCTTAAATTGATTGTCTTGGACTCAAGTTTATGGTGGTTTTGATGTGTTTTGTTTAGTTGTGTAGATTTACGAGAATGTTGATTAAGGTTGATGCTTCTATCGTTTTTGGGGAATAAATTAGTTAAAATTCGGATTTCTGAGACGGTTGCACAGTCTACACTGTTTTGGACATATCTGGAGTTCTAGAAGTCTGTTTTCAGCGATCTTACTGCCCACGCGAAGCCTGGGAGATTTTCTACTACTTGGGATAGGATTCCCACGAGCAAATTGCGCCGGGTAGGAGCAATTTGCGCGAAGAACAGACTGCTGGGCGCAAGTTGCCCCTGAAAAATTACAGTTTTTACTATTTTGGCCATATCTTGAGTTCTACAACTCCGTTTGGGGCCCGTAAGCAGTCCACGCGAAGCTAACGAGATTCTCTATCATTCTAAAGTGGTCCAGAGGTCCAATTACAACTGTAACGGCCCAGAAATATTGAAAAAAAGTCAGCCACAAATTTTCCTTCAAAACAGAATCAGTTTAGGAAGCGTATTATGTGCTGAACTGCAGAAATTCAACTTTGACAAGGAAATTACTCTAATTCCTACTTCTAATAAGTATGGTAATTGCTCTGGGTGGCTAGAACATTCTAGAATCAGATCTACACATGGAATTTGAAATTCTATTCTCATTCAAGAACGGAAATTGTCATTCTTCTATTCTAACTCTAAAAAGGGCAATTGCTTGGTGGGCAAGACTTCTAGAGCCTATATAAACACATCCAACCCTTGTAATCAAGATTAAGATTATTATTAGGAGTAGAACTATTACATATCAATTACTTAGGTTTATTTGTATTCTTTTCATACTTTGTTTTTATCATGGTTTCATCAGATCCCATGATGATGAGAGGTTCAATTATGAACTAATCGTTGTCATGGGATTCTAACGGATTTATTTATGGAGCTTTAGTATCTCGATTGCTTTAAAGATCTGTGTGTGATGTATATCTGATATCCTCGTATGGTTATGCTTACTTGATAGATGCGTCATGAACATCTAATTTGTTAATCTCTTGTGAAGTGAAAGTGGATCTTGAGATTTAGAACTTGACATGCTAGCATAGGTTCATAATTGTTTATCAATATGATTCGTGGTGTGAGATGAAAATACTTATACTGCCCTGTGTGATCTTTATGGATAACTTGTTCTTCAACCGTTATGTTTTCAAATTCTATAGAGATATAGGGTCTAAGCATAATTGGTGTCTATTCATCTTCTATCTCTTTTGTGGATGTATGTTTAGTTTGGTATTCGTATACTGAGAAGTAGCGTATACTTGTTTCGTGTTGTCCGATCAGATATCATAACCATTGCATATAGTGATTAAAGGCGTCAGATTTAAGCAAAGTATTTAATGAAGTTAGGATTCCATGTTTACTCTTGCAGACGTAATTAGATTTTAATTCTTGTTAGTTAGTTAATTCTTAGTTTTGTTAATTTGTGTCTTAGTTAATTTAGTTTAATAAACCCAAAATTGTTATTGTCTTAGCAGTACATAATAACCATACATTGTTGCATAGGCATATTTACTGAATAGAACCATAACTTGATCCCTGTGGGAACGAATTTGGACTTAACCTTATATATTACTTGTGACCACGTACGCTTGCGTGATTTAGTGCAAACAAGTTTTTGGCGCCGCTGCCGGGGATCATCGGTGTTTTATTTTTGGTTTATGTGCTTGTCAATAGTGGTCGTTAGAGTTCACTGACTCAGATTTTTTCTTACCTATCTATTTAGTTCGGTTTGTTTCAGGTACTTGAGTGTTTGAAGATGGCATGCGAGGAGTTGCCATGGTGGGCATATTCGAGTACATCCATGCCTCAGCAATGTGAGCAGTGTTTGGGCGTTCATGATCCCTCACAATATTGTTATTACGGAGGAGTTGATCCATATGTCACTTATGAGGAGCAACCATATTTTCAATACCATCCTCAACAGTACCAGCAAGATGTTCCAGATATGTCATATTTCTTTGGTAGTGAAGAGTTTCAACATCAGCAACCTATTCCTACTTTTCAGTCAGATGAGGTTCCTACTATGGAGGAGATTAGGATGCTTGAGAAGAGTAATGAGGAGTCTCTCAAATCTTTGGAGATTCTAGTTGCTCAAGCTATGAGATCATTGGAACAAGAGACTCTGGAGGAGATTAGGATGCGTATAAAGAGTAACGAGGCGTCTATCAAATCTTTGGAAACAATAGCTGCTCAAGTTAGGAATGCCTTGGAACAAGAGAATCAACAATTCATACCAGAGGCAATTCCAGAGAATAATGATGACTTGGAGCAAGGTACTGCATGCTTAATTGAGGAAGACAAATTCCAAGGTGAGGTGAGCGTTCACAAGCCATGTGAGGAATTTGATCATGTTAGGATGGTGGATGATTTGGAAAGGGCACTATTTGGGACAGACACTGTTGAGCTGTGCAAATTTCAAGAATTGGTATGTGCGTACCAAGAGGCTGATGAACATGAGAAAGATGCAGGTCTTCTACTTGTCTCAGAGTGTGAAGATGGAGGTAGCGCATTAGAGCCAATGGAGGAAGTTCTCTTTGAGGAACCAAAGGCTTCAGCAACTTACATTTACCCTCCTCCATTATATTCAAGCGAAGCCCGCGAGTGTGTATTGTTCTACAAATTGACAGATTTTGGGTCAACAGATGAAGGCATTGGAAGAGGATATAGTTGCTACACGAATAGGTCAAGCAAGGAGAAGGAGCAAAAAGTGTGTCGCCGAGATGATGATGAAGTATCGCGAAGAGATGACCAGGCAAACTATTATCATCCTTAATGGAGGCTTGGAAGTAACGTCAAGCTATTGACGTTAAAGAAGCGCTTCTTGGGAGGCAACCCAAGGTATGTTTTCTACTTTCCCTTGTATTTACTTCCATTCAATGAGGACATTGAATATTTTAAGTTTGGGGGTTGGTTTAAGGGATAAGTAGTGTATATTTATGTGATTGTTAGTCATTGTGTTCATGTAGGATTTCATGCTTTGCATATTAGTAGTAGTAAATTATGCATTTATGTTCGTGTTATCTATGTTTGTTTCATATAGGACATTCTGTTTTTATGTTCATATATCATGTTTGCATTTGCACCCATGCTTGATAGGAATTTTGTGTTGTTGACGCTTTTGATTGAGAAGTGATATGCTTTGTTCTTGTGCACACACATACACTAGTAAGTTGAAGCTAGTAGACTTATTGAATGTTGTAAGTGATTAGAAGGACATGAATATGTGCAAGATGATTTAGTTTGCATGCTTTGAATACAAGTAGGTGCGTTAGAGAGATTTTTGCTTGGGATTGAGTATGTTTTTCCACCAAGTGAGTTTTTGAGCCTTATTGCATATTTGCAATTTATTCGTTTGCTTGAGTGTCCACGGATTGTTTGCATTGCTAGCAGTTGTTTGAGGTCTTTCTTAAAACGCATGACATTATTTGACGATTAAAATGATAAAGGCATTTAGGAATAACTGCATATTTTCCCATATTACCACACCATATTTACATGATCAATTAGTTAATCCGTTGAGCTTAATCATATTTTTTCGGTGACATACCACATTACTTGCCTAGACCTTTTCTTGTATTGGCCTTACATTAATTTGAACCTACATTGTCAAAGGCTAGTAGAGTGCTTAAGGGAGTAATAAGGTGTGTAAGGGGGGTTTATTGTTGGTCTTACTTTTGGGGGAAATATTGAAAATTGGGTTTGTTTATTTGATAGTCGGCATATGTAATAAATTCATGGGATCATTGTTATTGTGTATATTATTGTTTGTGATATATTTAGCTCTCGAAAAAAAAAAGAAAAAAAAAGAAAAAATACATTATGAGAGCATGTTTGTGTTTGTTGTGATCCTATTTTAGTCGACTAGTCGAGCGTTTTTGTTGAAAAGAAGAAGAGTAAAAATTATGTGGGGGGGAAATAGGGTGTTGTGTATGATTTATTATGGTACTTACTAGCTTTTGACACTTCACCTGTTTGGCTTATTTGACATACCTTGTCCCTAGCCCCGTTACAACCCAAATAAAGACCTTTTGATTATCATCATTGATGTATGTTGTGTTAAGAGTTAGAGTGATACCAAATGTCAAGCATGTTTATGATTTTGTTGGAATTGAGTGATACACTTACCCTTGTTCTTGAGTGAATATTCTTTGTGAGTGGATTGTGAGTGTTTGCTTGTTCTTGCGTATGAGATCCCGAGTTTTGTCTCAAAGATGTACTCTTGTAGGCTTAGCATGTTTACTAACTTATTCTTACATTTGACATGGGCTTGTGAGAACTTATGCATGTTCATTGAGTAGACTATGTGAATACTTGCACTTTCGATACCAAGACATTGCGTATTTACTTTGATTCTTAAGTTGATATGGCATGAGAGGATTTGAAGGTATGGTAGATTAGATTAATTGCATTTGCATATTAGTTGCATTCATGCATTGCATTGCATTAGGTTAAATGGATTTTGTGGGTACATTCGCTATAGGCCCTCACGAGACCTTACTCGTCCACTAGGGCTGCCTAGGGGTTTAAAGGGCTTGTTGCATATGCCAAATGCAACCGTGATCACCTACGGAAGTGGTACTAGTTAGGTAGATTTAGTTGTTTATGCTTGAGGACAAGCATCGGTTTAAGTTTGGGGGTGTGATAAGTGGATTTTATATCCATTTGGAGCGTTCCATATCGGCTTAAATTGATTGTCTTGGACTCAAGTTTGTGGTGGTTTTGATGTGTTTTGTTTAGTTGTGTAGATTTACGAGAATGTTGATTAAGGTTGATGCTTCTATCGTTTTTGGAGAATAAATTAGTTAAAATTCGGATTTCTGAGACGGTTGCACAGTCTACACTGTTTTGGACATATCTGGAGTTCTAGAAGTCTGTTTTCAGCGATCTTACTGCCCACGCGAAGCCTGGGAGATTTTCTACTACTTGGGATAGGATTCCCACGAGCAAATTGCGCCGGGTAGGAGCAATTTGCGCGAAGAACAACTCCGTTTGGGGCCCGTAAGCAGTTGCCCCTGAAAAATTACAGTTTTTACTATTTTGGCCATATCTTGAGTTCTACAACTCCGTTTGGGGCCCGTAAGCAGTCCACGCGAAGCTAACGAGATTCTCTATCATTCTAAAGTGGTTCAGAGGTCCAATTACAAATGTAACGGCCCAGAAATATTGAAAAAAAGTCAGCCACGAATTTTCCTTCAAAACAGAATCAGTTTAGGAAACGTATTATGTGCTGAACTGCAGAAATTCAACTTTGACAAGGAAATTACTCTAATTCCTACTTCTAATAAGTATGGTAATTGCTCTGGGTGGCTAGAACATTCTAGAATCAGATCTACACATGGAATTTGAAATTCTATTCTCATTCAAGAACGGAAATTGCCATTCTTCTATTCTAACTCTAAAAAGGGCAATTGCTTGGTGGGCAAGACTTCTAGAGCCTATATAAACACATCCAACTCTTGTAATCAAGATTAAGATTATTATTAGGAGTAGAACTATTACATATCAATTACTTAGGTTTATTTGTATTCTTTTCATACTTTGTTTTTATCATGGTTTCATCAGATCCCATGATGATGAGAGGTTCAATTATGAACTAATCGTTGTCATGGGATTCTAACGGATTTATTTATGGAGCTTTAGTATCTCGATTGCTTTAAAGATCTGTGTGTGATGTATATCTGATATCCTCGTATGGTTATGCTTACTTGATAGATGCGTCATGAACATCTAATTTGTTAATCTCTTGTGAAGTGAAAGTGGATCTTGAGATTTAGAACTTGACATGCTAGCATAGGTTCATAATTGTTTATCAATATGATTCGTGGTGTGAGATGAAAATACTTATACTGCCCTGTGTGATCTTTATGGATAACTTGTTCTTCAACCGTTATGTTTTCAAATTCTATAGAGATATAGGGTCTAAGCATAATTGGTGTCTATTCATCTTCTATCTCTTTTGTGGATGTATGTTTAGTTTGGTATTCGTATACTTAGAAGTAGCGTATACTTGTTTCGTGTTGTCCGATCAGATATCATAACCATTGCATATAGTGATTAAAGGCGTCAGATTTAAGCAAAGTATTTAATGAAGTTAGGATTCCATGTTTACTCTTGCAGACGTAATTAGATTTTAATTCTTGTTAGTTAGTTAATTCTTAGTTTTGTTAATTTGTGTCTTAGTTAATTTAGTTTAATAAACCCAAAATTGTTATTGTCTTAGCAGTACATAATAACCATACATTGTTGCATAGGCATATTTACTGAATAGAACCATAACTTGATCCCTATGGGAACGAATTTGGACTTAACCTTATATATTACTTGTGACCACGTACGCTTGCGTGATTTAGTGCAAACAGAGAGGAACTGGAAGTCAATTTAAGAAAGGACAAGGAAAAGCCTATGTGGCTGAAGGAAAATGCTGGGATGAATCTGATGATGAAGAAGAAGAGGAATTTGTGAATCTAGCATTGATGGCTAGAGAGGATGAAGAAGCATCAACCTCGACAAGTCAGGTACCATCTTTAGTATTACTAGATATGTCTTTAAATGACTATAAGCAAACCATTGAGGAAATGAGTACTGAAATGTTTAATATTCACACTAGTTTATCTGCTGCAAATGAAGAAATCACTAGATTAACTAAAGAAATTGAAGTACTCAGATCCAACAATGATGTGTTGTTGCTTAAGACCAGTTCTATTGATTCTTTAGCTCAGGAAAACGAAAGATTAAAAAATGATTTAATCTGTGCTAAAGAGATAGAGGAATATCTAAGAAAAGAAATTTCTGAAAATGAATTTAAGCTAAAGGCATTTAGAAATTCCTCTAAAATAGTTCAAGAGTATCATGAGAAACATACTGAAAGTAAGAAGATAGGCATAGGCCATGATTATAGTAGGAGACCTGGTAAAGAGGCTGTTATACAGAACAATGATGATAACAATATTGTAAGACCTCACATCCTCAAAAATGTGAGCAATCCAATTTTCAAAAGTACAGAGTTTGAGGTTAATGAAAATTCCCTAATTATTAATCAAGAACTCTGTGATGAAGATGAGAGGGCTGACAGTGTATCTAAGAAAGAAAAAGATTCTGTCAAAATGACTATGATAGAAACCGTATCAAACAGCCCAACCAAGTGTTCAAAAGAAACTGTCACAAAGGATGAGACAGTAATTTTCAAAGATACTGTCAAGAAGTCACCCAAGACAGTAACTTTCAAACCTACTGTCAAGACAGCAAGTACAAAAGGTGCTGTCAAAAATAGCTTGACAGTACCTTCTGAACAGAGTGTCAAGACAGTTGTCTCTAAGTCCAAAAACAGGAATGGGAAGCTAGGCATTGATAAAAAGAATAATTATGCGTATGTTAAGCAGGCACCCAGGAAACTTTGCAATAAATGTGGCTCCTCACATCATTTAACTCATGTGTGTAAGAAATTAACTAGTAGCATATCTAATGCAACAGAGTTGAAAGGGAACTTACACAGAACCCCCATTATGCAAAGAAAATTGGTAGTTTGTAATAACATTGACTGTATGCCATGCAAAATAACTGCCATGAGTACATGTTTTAATTTGCAAATTTCATCTAATGAATTATGTTCTTATATGCAAACTGCAAAGACTTCTGAATCTACTAAAGAAAGTGAGAAGGCTATTCTTACTAAGAAAAAGTCTAAGTCAATGTCTATATCTAAGTGGGTAATGAAAGAAGTCAAGGAACCATCTTCTGATGACATTGTTTCAAGTATTGATAAAGTTTCTGATGATACTGAGTATGTAGGACCCAACAAGACTTGGGTACCAAATGCAAATTAAACTCTTTCTGTCTTGCAGGGAAAGAAAGGTAAACAGGTCATGTGGATAATTGACAGTGGATGTTCCAAACACATGACTGGTGATATATCCCTGCTATCACAATATGTTGAGAAGGCTGGCCCAACAATAACCTTTGGAGACAACAGCAAAGGTTACACTGTGGGATATGGCTGCTTAAAAGCTGGAAATGTTGTCATTGAAGAAATCTCTCTTGTGGAAGGTTTGAAGCATAATCTGCTCAGTGTCAGTCAATTCACTGACAAAGGATTCAAAGTTAACTTTGGCATGATGGAATGCACAATCTACCACAAGAAGGATAGAAGCCTATCTCTGAAAGGAGTCAGGAAAGGAAGCCTATTTGTTGCAGACTTAAACTCAACAAATGAGGAAAGAATATTTTGCTTCTACAGCAAAGCAAGTGTTGGAGATAGCATGCTTTGGCACAAGAAACTTTCCCATCTCAACTTCAAAACAATGAACATGCTAATGAAGAAGGAATTGGTGAGAGGACTACCCCAACAGGAATTCTGTCAAGAAGGACTGTGTGAAGATTGTCAAATGGGAAAACTAAGGAAAGCAATGCATAAATCAAAGCAAGTCAACACTAACACTGAAGCACTCAAGTTGATTCACATGGATCTTTTTGGACCAGTGAATGTTCAATCACTATCCAGAAAAAGATATGCACTGGTCATGATAGATGACTATTCTAGGTACACTTGGGTGAAATTTTTAGAATCAAAAGATGAAGCTGCTCAAGAAATCATTGATCACATAAGGGTACTTGACAGGACCCCTGAAGCAAAAGTTCAATTTCTAAGAAGTGACAATGGAACTGAGTTCAGAAATGCTACACTTGGAAACTTCTGTAAAGATCAAGGGATTGTTCAACAATTCTCTGCTGCAAGAACTCCACAGCAAAATGGAGTTGTAGAAAGGAAAAATAGGACACTTATTGAAGCTGCAAGGACTATGTTGAGCAATGCTAAATTACCAACATATTTCTGGGCAGAAGCCATCAACACTGCTTGTTACACACAGAACAGGACACTAATCAACAAGGCTCATGGCAATACTCCTTACTATCTTTTGACAGGAAAGAAACCTACTGTCAAGTACTTTCATATTTTTGGAAGCAAGTGCTTTTTGATGAAAGACAACCATGAAAGAAAAGGCAAGTTTGATACTAAAGCATATGAAGGCATTTTCATGGGATATGGGATAGAAAGGACTGCTTACAGAGTCTATATCATGGAGCACAAGACAATTGAAGAAAGTGTCAATGTCACTTTTGATGAAACCAAGTTTCCAGGGTTACATGAGGATGGTCAAATGCAACCCTTCAGATTTGAGAATCAAGGATACTTGGAAATAGAAGAATATATTGATGAAGAACCTAGTCTCACTCAATCAATGGGATATGAGAAAGAATCTGTCAATACTCATAATCTAAATCAAAACTCAGCCCAATCACAGACAATTTCAGGCATCAATCAACAAGACTGTGAGACTGGAGAATTTGAGCTAAATGAGCAGAACAATGAAAATGGAGGAGAATCAAATCCTCATATTGATGAAAGACAATCTCATCAAACAAATAGCTTGCCTCAATCAACAAAGTGGAACAGAGATCATACCAGTAATCTAATTATTGGAGATCCCACTACTGGTGTAAGGACAAGGAGGAATATCTCTGCTGACAGCATGTTTTCATGTTTCTGATCTCAAATGGAACCAAAAATAGTTGAAGAAGCATTGTTGGATTCTGATTGGGTGATGGCCATGCAGGAAGAGCTCAATCAATTTGAAAGAAACAATGTTTGGAAGCTGGTTCCAAGGCCAAAAGGAAAATCAGTCATTGAGACAAAATGGGTCTTCAGAAACAAGATAGATGAAAGTGGAAATGTGACAAGAAATAAAGCTAGGCTAGTGGCCAAAGGTTACTGTCAACAGGAAGGGATAGATTATGATGAAACATTTGCACCTGTTGCCAGACTTGAAGCCATAAGAATTTTCTTAGCCTTTGCTACACACTGCAAATTCAAGGTATTTCAAATGGATGTCAAAAGTGCCTTTCTAAATGGAGAATTAGAAGAAGAAGTGTATGTTGAACAGCCTCCTGGATTTGAGAATGACAAACTGCATAATTTTGTCTACAAGCTGTTCAAGGCTCTATATGGCTTAAAGCAAGCACCAAGAGCCTGGTATGACACACTATCCAATTTTCTCCTGGAAAATCAATTTATAAGAGGTATGGTGGATAAAACTTTATTCTATAAATACCATGGCAAAGACATCATCCTTGTGCAGATATATGTTGATGACATAATTTTTGGTTCAACAAACGAAAAGTTGTGTGAAAAGTTCTCATCTCTAATGAGAAACAAGTATGAAATGAGCATGATGGGAGAATTAGCATTCTTTCTTGGTCTTCAAATCTATCAGAAGAAGGATGGAATCTTCATCTGTCAATCTAAGTATGTCAAAGAACTTCTCAAGAAGTTTAACTTAGAAGATTCATCACCTGCCAAGACACCTATCTCAACAGCCACCAAATTAGAGTTAGATCCAAGAGGCAAGAAAGTGGATTCTAGTACCTACAGAGGCATGGTTGGATCATTGCTTTACTTAACAGCAAGCAGGCCAGACATAATGTTTGCTGCATGTCTTTGTGCAAGGTTTCAGACTGATCCAAAAGAATCACACTTAGTTGCAATTAAAAGAATCTTTAGGTATCTCAAAGGCACCCCAAATCTAGGTCTTTGGTACCCTAGGGAAACTGGATTTGATCTAATTGGATATTCTGATTCAGACTATGCTGGCTACAAGATTGACAGAAAAGTACTACAGGAAGCTGTCAATTTCTTGGGGGGAGATTGGTGTCATGGTTCAGTAAGAAGCAACACTCAGTTTCTACATCAACTGCAGAAGCTGAATATATTGCAGCTGGAAGTTGCTGTGCACAAATACTTTGGATGAAGAATCAATTAATGGATTATGGACTAGAGTTGTCAAATATTCCTATCTACTGTGACAACACTAGTGCCATAGCCATATCAGACAATCCAGTTCAACACTGCAGAACAAAACATATTGATATAAGGCATCATTTCATCAGGGAGCATGTTGAAAAGGGAGATGTAAAATTGGTTTATGTTCCAACAGATAAGCAACTTGCAGATATATTCACCAAGCCACTGGATGAAGCAACATTTACCAGGTTGGTGAGTGAATTGGGAATGCTAAATCAGGTATGACTATCTAACTGGTTTGTCAATTCTCAGTCGCAGCTCATGACAGAAACTTTCAAGGTACTGTAATAAAAAGTACTGTCACTAGAAGGTATTGTCATGAGAAATTAAGGTACTAGATGCTACTTGTTCAGATAGCATGTTTGCTATGACTATGCTAAAAGGATTTTTAGATATCATGTTTGCTATGACTATGCTAAAAGGATTTTTAGATATCATGTTTGCTATGACTATGCTAAAAGGATTTTTAGATATCATGTTTGCTATGACTATGCTAAAAGGATTTTTAGATATCATGCTTGCTATGACTATGCTAAAATAGTTTTACATGTCTGTCTTAATACGGTTTTAAGAAATCAAGTGTCCTTAACTTAAGTTATGAGTGAACAGTGACAGCATGATTTTATGCTTAGTTTACTATCAGATAAACTTACTGTCACTCATTAAACTGATTGACATAAATGTTGTTAGCGCACAGGTTACTGTCAATGAAAGTTGTTGTCATGAGAAACTACTGTAAAAAATGGTATAGATAGAAAAGTGCACAGGTTACTATCAATGAAAGTTGCTGTCACGGGAAGTTGCTGTCAAAGATATTGGATAGATATATATACATTAATGTGTGTATATATATATATATATATATCTATTTTTAATCCACCAATCCACGATCTAATAGCAACTGCCACGTAATATAGCAAGTGAAGTTAATGGGTAAAATCATTATCACACGTTAAATTAAGACAGGTTAAATCGATTCATCTTATAAACTGAATCTACCGTTTAATCTACTATCACTTTCATTTGCAAAAACCTTTCAACCTTCTGCATCCAAAAACCGCATTTTCTCTCTCATTTTTCAAAGCATTCAACAATGGCACCTAAACAAAGTGTTGCTCAAACCAACTTTGTTGGTATCTACTATCCTAGTGATGCTGGTGAAAACTTCAAAGGACTTATTTCCTTCTTAAATAAATCCTACCTAGGTCATGCAATAACCTCATCCCCCAAAATTGATATTGTTAGAATTGAAAAATTCTGGAAATCTGCAAGTGCTCAAGGAACTGGAGAGAATGAAACAATTAAGTTCAATATAGATGATGCAAACCATTCTCTTTCAGTAAAGAATATCAATGAGGCTTTGGGTATTGTGTTGGCCAGTGAAGAAAGCTTTAAGGAACTAGCAACTGATGATACTCTTAAGAGGTTCTTTCTGAAGATTGGGTATTCAGGCTCTAAACTTGAAGAAACCTCTGATAAATGGTATCAAATGGGAGAAATGGACAGGAAATATCTGAGAAAGGAGTGGAGCATGATCTTTGATGTTATGGTGAAGGTGTTTTCTACCAAATCTACAGGCTGGAATGGAATACCATCATATATCAAGAAACTCACTCATTCTGTAGTCCATGGATACAAGGTGAACGTTGGAAAGTTGATTATGGCACAGTTGAAAAGCGCCATAGGCAAAAAAGGTATCCATATATCCTCACTTTTTAACTATGTGTATTAATAATATTTGTGGAAATGTTGTAGATACTTCTAATTTTGAAGAATGTTCTGTTTTAAAGAAAAACACACACACATCTCTTAACACACAAAATTTGAATGCACATATTCCACTATGTTTCACACAACACATGGTTAATCAAGTGCCCAACCTTGGTTTTCCATTACCAACAGGTTACACTGTTTTCACAATTGAGAATGAAGCTGAATTAGATCCAAATTCAGTTAACCCACATTCTACACCATACACTCCACCTAGGGACTCTAGACTACCAAAAGCCCTTAAAATTGCCAAACAGGAATCAAAGAAAAGATCCCTAGAGAGTGAAACTGGTGACAATGTGGTGAGTCAAGAGGGAGTTACTGCACCTAGTGCAGCAAATAAGGATGGTAGTGAAATAGAACCCACAGTAGCCCCTTCTGAGCCTAAGAAGAAGAGAGCTAGAAGGGCCAAGGTTACTGTCAGCCACTCTACAGTTTCCCAAAAGACTGTAGAGGATGATAGGGAAATAAACTCATCTCTAGGTGCATCTTCTCAACAAGAGGCATCTATTGAAATTGGCCTGTCTTCCAAGGCACCTTGTAAAGAGTCTGCACAAACTCAAGAACTCACTCTTGAGGAACCTGTATTTGAAGATACACACATAGAGATAGAGCACAGTGAGGAATTCACTCATACTGTTGATGTTCCACAATCTTCTTCTGTGGAACAGCCAATTAATCAATCTGAACTTCAAACTTCTTCTTTCATTCCTATATCTGTTGTTTCTTCTGAACAACCTAGAGAGGGGGACAGTACCAACCCCTCAGGTTTTGATCATCCATCTCAAATCATGGATGAGCCCCCATCTAGTGGTCCACAAGAACCCATTTCTCAAAGTGAAATGGATACCACTCCATCAAACACTGGATTAGATCAAGATGCAAATTTGCCAGAAATTGAAATAGCCAGCATCTTGATCGATTCCCTCAAAGCATCTTACCCTAGGGAAGTTGCTGTCACAGCCAAAGATGCTGTCAATGACAAACCAGAAGGTGCTGTCAATCAATCAAGTGACAGTACCATTCTGACAAAAGATACTGTCAAAGGTCTTCCTAAAGATGTTGTCATCACTGTTCAAACACAACTACAAGAAGGATTAGTTGAAGATATCTCTGATGATGACTTGCCACTTTCCAAGGCTTTCAAGGTAAAATCTTCTCTTTTGCATGTTAGTACTGCTCATACTGATGCATCTAGGATGAGTGAGGGAGTGAAAAATAAAAGAGAGATAAAAGAACAGAGAAGTGAGGATAAAAATGAGAGGCAGCCAAATGTGCTGGCAAAAGGAGAGGGACCTGAGCATGTCTAGAGTGAACTTGAGGGAGCCAGTCAACAAAAGGCATTAGGCCTTGAGGGAATTTCTGTGAGAGATGATGAGATCATCTATAAAAACAATGAGAGTGTGAGAACCTCAACAGCCTCCATGCCCCAGACTTATCCTCAACCTCCAAAGAGGCTTAGGTCTGGTGGTCCTTCTACATCCACAAATGATAGGCTCCTAGCTATTGAGAATCGATGTGCTACAATGGAGAGTCAGCTAGACACCCTATCATCTACTGTGAAGACTGGTTTTGCTGAAATTCAAGCCACCCTGCTGTCACTTTCTTCCTTCATTCAAGCTGCCAACTTAACTAAGGGGGAGAAAGTAATAGATCAGAAAAAGGCTGAGCAACCAGAAAGGAAAATGGAGTTACAAGGGGAAGCTGAAAGACAGGGGGAGCAAAGGAGTAAGGGGGAGCAAAAAGATACTGTCATAGCCTCTGAAACTGGAACTGGTGAACTGATTGAAACTGAAGTAGATGGGGAGAGAATGCTAGTATCTGAGGAAGTATTGAAACTGATACAGAGAAATAAAGCATCTTCCATCAAAATTAGTGAACCAATTCCTGAAAAGAAAGAATCTACTTTAGAGAGGCTTTGGAGAGAAAAGGAGGAGTCTAACAGAATGGGTAAAGGCAAGGGTAAGCTGCCTGAATATATCACTTCTTTAGAGTTGGTTACCTGGACTGATGGAAGCACATATTCTCAAGAAGAAGCTGATTATATAACTTTAAGTCATATGGAGAGCACCTTGAATAATAAGGATGAGGAATTCAACACTCTGGTGGATGAAGCAATCACAGAATCTGGAGGAAAACCTGCTAAGTTGGCAGAAATTTTGAAAGAAAAGATTGTTAATCTTTCTGTGAAGATTAGCTCAGAAAAGAGGTGGGCAGTTGAAGTGTACCTGAAGAATGGACATTCAATATTCATAACAATGCAACTGCTAGAAACTTTCTCTGCCAGAGTGCAATACATCCTTGGGATTCTTGTTAAGAAAAAGTCTACCATTTTTTATGAAAGTCTCTAAATGCAACTAAGTACAGTGGTTAACAACAAACTTCCAGAAGTATGTCTCCAGCCATATGGTGTAAGCTTTAAACAGACAACAGCCAAAGGAACTAAAGGACTTGGGTTCTTAACTCTTGAAGGCAAAACATCTCTACAAAGTAAAGTCATCATGGATGTACTTAAGTTGTTGCTGAAAGCACCCATCACCAAGGAAAGGATTCAAGCAGTTAAAGATATCCACAAGATAATGGCAAAGAGAGATATGGAATACAGTGTCAAAATTAAGAAGCTCATTGCCAAAGCAAACGAAAGCAGAAATGCTCAAGGTGGAAAATGCTCCTTTGATGACACCTTGGATAAAGATGGTGATGATAATGAAGATGGAGGTAAAGCTGGAGGAGCTAAAGAGTCAGAAAAGGGAAACTCTTCAAAAGAGCAATCCCAAGCTAAAGAAGCTGAGCCAAATGAAACTTCAGAATCTCCTGGAACAAGCAAGAAAAATGAAGAAAAGGAGAAAGAAGAGGAGATACTTGAAGCATTAGAAATTAACCAAGCAGAAATGGAAATTGACAGTATGTATTCTGAAAAAGATATTGTCAACAAAGATGATGTCAAGAAAAATGAAGTTACTGTCAAAGATGCTGACTTGGAAGACACTGTCATGAAAGATGCTGTCAAAGAAGACACAATCAGAAGCCCTATCAAAGATGCTGTCAATGATTCTACTGTCAAAACATCCAAAACAGTAAGAATCAAAAGAAAGTCAAACAGACCAAAAAGGGGAAAGACTGTCTATTCTGGTCAAAGAAAAGCTACAGGTCTAGGGCTTAAGAAACCAATCATGAGCAGAAGAATGAACAGCCTGGAACAACTTCAAGAGAAAGCCAAAGAATCAATCACTTTTGTATCTATAGAATTGGATGAGTCAAAAGAAAAGGTCACAAGATACATTCTATGGGAAAACAAAGAAAGATTGATTATGGTAGAACCTGATTTCACTCAGATATCAAAATCAAAAGTAATATCCAATAGTCTAGTTCAAACTCAAGCATTTGTAAGAAGAAGAATTGATTATTTCAATTTGGAAAGAATGGTTGAACTTTTGGAAAGCTATGGTGATATCTCTGAAAAGATCATGGATCCTGTTCGAAAGTACTATGCAATCAGAAATGCTGAATTCACTGAAAAGCATGGTGACTGGACACTTCAAAATGATGAAGATGTTTTTGAAGCTCTAGGTCTGGAAAATGAAGAAGATAATCCTATTCCTGAGTATGACTGGAATGAAATGGAGAAACCTTATTCAAAACAAGAGATGGATAGGTATGAGGAAGAGCAGAAATTCAGAGAAGAATTAGCCTCAAGACAAAAATCTCGTCAACAGATAGAAGATGAGATTGAAGCTCAAATGAAAGAAAGCTGCAGTAAACTCAATAAGATCAACATTGAAGAATCCAACTATCAGCCATGTGTACTGGACAATCCTTTGAGAATTAAGTATGGCAAAGAAGAAATTTATACAGATAGTTTCTCTAAGTTGAAGACCAGTGTGCTAAAAGAATTATACTGGCAAGTGGTTGGATCATCAAACAACATTGAAACACTGTGTTCTTGGGAGCTAGACATGATTCTTGATCAAAGGAAAGGAGAAGATCCCAGCTTGGACAAACTGAGAAGGGAAACCTTAAATCAACTCCCTGGTAAAAGATTTAAGGCATTTGATTTTTCTGCACGTATCTTTAGGTGCTTTGAATACATAGTTAAAATTATTATTTTTTAAAATTTCTTTTTCTAAATAAAAATTAAAATATTATATTTTTATTCAAAAAAAGAAAAATTAAAAAATAATTATTTTAGCTATGTAGTCAAAGCACCTAAAGTTACGAGTAGAAAAGTCAAATGCCTTATATAATGGACCGGAGGAAGTAGTATACACTTGATTTTGGACAAAATTCAAACGTTCAAATTCTGTAAAAAGAGCAATGAAGATATTATTATATCAATATATGAAATATAAAATTTGTTCAAAAAAAAATTAAAATAGAATTATTATTTTAAAACGAAAAGAGTATATAACTTGATCAAATACTCTTCACGTCTTACTTCAGGAAAAATCTCATAATCAATATTTTCTAGTATGTTTAATGTAAAAGTAAATAATTATTCAAAGACGAACATCCATAATTTACTCTTCGATTTATGTAATAATGAATTTCAAAAATGAGGCAAAATAATATTTAAACAAGTTATAAAAGTTTATTAAATGATCCTTCTAACATTTTAAGATTTACAGAAGAATTGATAATTTTATATTGCTCCAACAAAAATCCTAATGATCTACTGTCGACTCAAAAATGAGTTATTGAGTGAAAAAAAAAATTTGATTAGCTAATTATGTTAATTTATTTTTATTTTTTGGAGAAGTGGTAGTTGCATTTAAAAAATAGAGTTAAACTTATAAACATCTTAATTTTAAATTTTAAATTTTAAATTAATTGTTCAAAAAGTTCAATAATTTAATTTGTATTTTTTATGATTAGCAACTAGAGTTAAATCTCGATAAATGAATACGCTCGGGACCGAAAAATTTTATTCATTAATTGAGATTATTCATTTATTGAGGTTAGAAATACAATTTTCCTAAAAAAAATTATTCATTTAATAAGATTATTCGTTTATTAAATATTCATTTATGGAAGTTCTACTGTAATATAATCAAACGAATATTTGAAATTATCGAAAGTCCAAAATATTAATTAAAGTAAAAAATAAATGTATGTGGTAGACTGGTAGTATTGAAATTTTTTATTACTACTATTCTTGTCCGAAAAGAGTAGATACTTCACCAGTACTTTGATTTTAATCAACACTACCAAACATCAATTCTATGATTTCTATCAGAGCAGAAAACATTGCAAGAAGAACAAAATTCAGTGGAAGAGAATTAACTGCAAGTCTTTTTCATATTTACAGTTAATGAGAAAGATAGGTGAACAGGAAAATATAAAAATAATGCGGTGGTTGACTAAAGTTGATAACTTTGAGAGCTTTCTTTATGCAAAGTAACAAAGGACGAATATTGGACCGCCAAAAATTGTACAAATTTTAAAGGCACAACTACAAATTCTGTTTACCCAGAGTAAAGCACCTCAAAATAAAGCAAATCAAATCCCACTCCCCACGGGCCACACTTGAAAAGAGAGGGGGGGGGGGGGGGGTATGGTTGAGGAGGCAAAAAGCTTTATAAAAAAGATGGTGAGATACGGACATTTAAACATTTCCCATTTATTAAATCGGGACTATCAAAATACTTTTCCCCTTTCTATTTTAAGCCATAAACAATAATATTCAATACCCACTACTCCACACACTACTCCTTAAAAATAATATTCAATACCCACTACTCCACCCACTAATCATTACAAATAATATTCAACACCCACTATTCCACCCACTACTCAAAAAAACAATATTCAATACATACTATTCCACCCACTACTCCTTAACAATAATATTCAATATCCACTACTCCACCCACTAGGGCTGAGCAAAAATCCGAAAAAATCCGAATCCGAATCTGAATCCGCTAAAAACCGATCCGTGTAAAACCGATCCGAAACCGAAAAATTAAAAACCGAATCCGATTATGCGGTTTCGGTTTCTTGTCGGATCCGATCCGAAAAAACCCGAATCCGATCCGATTAAAATAAATAAATAAATTATATATATATAATTAATAAATACACATATTTATTAAAATATAATTGCTAAAATTAAAAATGGGTGGTTGGGCTGTGTCTTTACAATTGCTTCAGATCTTATCACAACTCACTCTATTGTTAAAAATGTGATAGGTGATTATTACAAAGTAGTAGAACTTATGTGATAGGTGATTATATACTGTAGTCTTGTTAATTAATCAGCTTGTTAATTTTTCATTTTTTAAAGCATTGAATGTTTAATCTTGAGTAGGTTTACTACCAACTAAAAAAATTCATACGCGCAATGATAAGAAAAAGTTTGATTACCGAAATGTCTACATTTTTAAGTGTCTGATATCAAGTCCCCTGCAGGATGATTAAAACTTGATTACTTAATTAGTTAAATTTTGTATGTTTCGAGAAAACAAATATTTCATAGATGTAATTTTTAATTTTACATTTTATTTAAGTATGGTATGTCAGTTTTATTATTTTTATATGAGTCGGGTTTTAAACCGAAACCGAACCGATTGCATCCGATCCGATGCTTTTGAATCCGAATCCGAACCGCCGGTTTCGGTTGCGGTTTCGGTTTTAGAATTTAAAATCCGAAAAGTTTCGGTTTCGGTTTTACCATAAATCCGATCCGATCCGATCCGTGCTCTCCCCTACCACCCACTACTCCAAAAAAACAATATTCAATATCCACTACTCCTTAAAAACAATGTGTATGTTTGGGGTATCTTAAAATAAGTAGCTTATGACTTATAAGCACTTATGTCATATAAGTGATGAGTAGAGCAGTCAGTAGAGTGTTTGGTAAATCAGAACTTATAATCAGTAGATTGTTTGGGTAAATCAGAACTTATAAGTTAACTTTTTTTATAATTTTCAAAATATTGTTTTTTATATATAACAATGGATATCAATGGATAGATATCGATGAATAGGGAAATTTGATATATACATATCAATTTTCTAATGAATGGATCGAGAGATATATGGTTTTGAAGATTTGAAGGATATTATATATTGCGTATATCGAGAATAAGTTATAAGTTGAAAGTTAAGAATTCTTAACATTCAACTTATGGGTTTATAAGTTATAAGTTTAGCTAAAACTTATTTTGGCAAACACCCCCCATAAGTGCTTATGGCCTTATAAGGCATAAGTCAACAGTAAAAAGCTAAAACAAACAGGCCCATAATATCCTTCAAATCTTCAAAATCATATATCTTTTGATCCGTTAATTAGAAAATTGATATGTATATATCAAATTTCTCTACTCACCGAGATCTATCCATTGACATCCATTGACAAATATTAAAAAACAAATATTTTGAAAATAATAAAAAAAGTTAACTTGTAAGTTCTGATTTACCAAACACTCTACTGATTTATAAGTTCTTATACCAAACACTCTACTGACTTATAATTTCTGATCTATTTATCACTTATATGACACTTATGCTTATAAGTCATAAATTACTCATTTTAAGGTAAGCCAAACGGCCCCTAGATCAGAAATTATAAGTCAGTAGAGTGTTTGGTAAATCGAAATATAAATCAGTAGAGTGTTTGGTAAATCAGAACTTATAAGTTAACTTTTTTATTATTTTCAAAATATTTGTTTTTTAATATATATCAATGGATGCCAATGGATAGATATTGATGAGTAGAGAAATTTGATATATGCATATCAATTTTTTAATGAACGGATCAAAAGATATATGATTTTGAATATTTGAAGGATATTATATTGCGTGTATCGAAAAATAAGAATAAGTTGAAAGTTGAATGTTGGAATTTCTTAACATTCAACTTACCAACATATAAGTTATAAGTTGAGCTAAAACTTAAATAGGCAAACACCACCCATAAGCTCTTATGGGCTTATAAGCCATAAGCCACCAACTTTAAGACGAATCAAACAGGCACAATATTCAATACCCACTACTTCTTACAAATAATATTCAATATCCAATTTTTCTTAAAACTCGTGTTTTTAGTCAAACGGACAAAGTAAAAAGAGACGGAGGGAGTACAACATAATTTATATATCAAATCACTTGGTTTTCATTGTATGAATATGAAGGGCCGAAAGTGTCATCTTAACCGCAGGGAGGAATAACGAAGGCAGGATTAGTGACCACATTCGAGTGAAATCGTACGAAATCATTGTATTAAAAGTTGTCATCGGATCTGGATTGAATTGAATCATTTCTTTTTTGTCGTTCATATGAGAAATTTTACATAAATTTCTATTTTCGAGAAAGAGAAATCCATCACTATAGTGTGTCTATTACACAGTTTTGGAATAAAGAAAGGATAAGAAAGGTTGATAATTTTATTGTCGATTGACAGCTTTATTATTGTACAGTAATTTGTACCAGAATACTTTCTTGAATTAGACTAGACAATTATTTGTGTTGGACTATGAAAAACGTGGTCCAGATCCATGTATGGGCTAAGTAATATGAACCTTGTGGCACAAATTATTGATGCTTCCCTATTATTGTTCACTTATGGCATGCTCCTTTTCCACCATTATAAAAAGGGGCTTCGTAGGTCTTCTCTTTTGCATTGCCCATGAGATAGCTAGGCCCGTTCCGTACATATAGGCCGACCCTCAAACCAATTAGATGCGATGAATATGGATTTTGTATTTACGGAGTATTTTATATTGTTTTAAATTTTGGGCTACACCCTTATGCACTACTAAAATACCACTAGCATTAAAAAAATGCTCTGGCGGAGCTCATTTCAAGAAAATAAAAAATACAATTATCTATAATTTAGGTAGTGTTTAAGTAGTATATAAGGTGTAGCTCGAGATTTATTCTAAAAAGATTGTTAATGAAGAATGGATGCACAAAAATATTAAAGTAAGTCGAAAATTTATATAATTGGTCTAGCTCGATTGATTTATCTCAATGAGCAGATTATTCATTTTGCAAAAATTAATTGAACCAATTGATAAATATTAATCATTTTTAGAGATCAAAAACGTCCTGAAATTTGCCTGTCACTGGTAGGTGTTTGAAGGGATGACATTTTTTAGCGACCCGATAGATACCCGATTCATATCGATCCGATTGGATCTTACCGAACCCGAATATTGGGTTTAGGTTTATTTTTTAAACCCGAACTATTTCCGGATCGGGTTTGGGTTTTGGTCTTACCATACTGAACTCAACCCGAAAATCTAAAACCCATTTCAAATCCGATCGAGCCCGAACCCGACCCGAAAACCCGTATTTAATATAAATAATATAATATATTTATATCAGTATAATATATTAATCTATTTACTTTAAATATAATGCCTTAAATATCCATTTTATAAAAGTCAACTCCTCTCTCTCTCAACAATTCCTTTTCATCTCCTTCAAAACTAACACATGCACTTCAACTATACTATCATAATTTCCAATTTCCCCCCTCCCACAACCAACCTATACACACACCTATAGTCCTATATATATATATTTCACTAAACATAAATTTATTTATATTCCCATGGGCAACGGAATAGGAAATTTCACATGATATGGCTATATACCTCTCAAACCCACTTGATGAAGGCTTGGGTCATTCTTTCTGTTACATCCGACCCGACCCATCTCGTCTTTCCTCTTCAAAACTCTACTCCGATGACTTCCCACCACTTTTTCGTACAATTTCCGGGTCTCGATTAAACCCGAACCCGATTGAAACCCGACGGGTTCGGGTTCGGGTTCGGTTTTAGTATATCGGCTTTTTCGGGTTCGGGTTCGTCGAAATAAATTCGGGTTCGGGTTTGGATTTGGCCAAACCCGTTTCGACCGATCCGATTGCCATCCCTAGGTGTTTGAGATGTAGAAAAATAATAATGCAAAGCTTGTTTGATGTTCTACTGGTTGGACATTTTACTTTTTTCTTTTCTTTTGTCCTAACACTACACCATAAAAGGCCTACGGCAACACCGAAAAAGTGTTGCCGTAGACCCGAAATATGTTGCCTTAGGCCCAAAAAACCCCTAAGGCAACATTTTGTTGGTGTTGCTATTTTTGTCGTTGCCTTTAGGATCAAAGGCAACATTCTAATTCTCTATGGCAACATCAGATTTTCTGTTGGTGTAGACTAGCTATGGCAACAATATTATTAGTTTTTAGCAACATGATATTATGTTGCCATTGTGTTAAATATTTTGCAAAAAAAAAGTGGGCCCATCAGTGGGGTCCACTTTTTAGGACCCACAGGTGGGGCCCACTTTTTGGAACCCGCAGGTGGGACCTACTTATGGCTATGCCAACACAATTTTTGTCTACTTCAACATTTTTTGGCACCTTTTTTAACATTAATTATCCTTTTTACCAACACTTTATAACATCAATGGTAGCAATTTTTTATTTACAACAAAAATACACAATTTGAATATATGCATTTCCAAAATAATCAAATCTATACAATCATAATAGTTCATAATCCTTAACCCCAAATAAAACATTACATCCCCTGATTACATATAATTCTTTCAAACAGTCCAGCAACAAATTTGACTCTCAGGATTCTTTCAACAACATCATCAATTCTGGACACTGGTATATCCTGATTCCACCAGATAAAATAAATCATCCAGAAACAATTCATACCTGGAAGGCACCATCACCTACAAATTTTTATAAGGTAGAAATTGATGTCAATTACATTAAAGGACCTTTAGCACAGGTGTTAATTTTCAGTCTTTACCATGTCAACTCCTACATTGACTGTTGATAACACAAATTGTCGGTAATTTGAGCCATAGGGATCGGAAAGTCTGTCAAGTGCTTTTCAGTCAATAATTACCATACCCTGCCGCAAAAATACATCTTTGAATTTTTCTCTGTTTACTTTATAAGGAAACTAGTTTCACATTAATAATGGAACAATGCACATAATTCTCTAATTAGAAGCAGCATGGTTAAAAAGAAAAGGATGCCCCTGATCATGATTCTGTTTGGATTCAGAAAAAATTATTAACGGTTACACTACCTTAAATCCAAGCTGATTTTTGTTTAAAGGTATCAGATTCATTAAGTAGTTTCCCATGACACCTCAAAAAATTAAGATGATTAATCACAAATACTCTTAAAATAGTAGTGGATGAACAAAACAGACTGCAACTCACTGTTGTTACACCAAATTATAAGGACTAGCTGGGGCTGGGGAAATAAATCTACTGCTTAAAATTTATGAATTTAAATAAATTTCTAAAGATTATAGCATGATAGTCGAATAATAAAGCGAGTCAGAAGTAACTTAACCTTTTGGGGTACAGTATCATCGACGTTCACAAAGTATTGCCTGAAATTTAAAGAAACCGGAGCACAACTTAGATTCCGATCACTTAAAATTAAAGCAACTTATGTAATAAATATTAAATTAGGCCAGTGAAAAGTTTTTTAACTAACTTTACAACTAAATATGCTGGATTAGATCGCAACGGATTGGGATAGGTTTGCACATAGAAAAATAACAATTAACATAGACTCGTAGAGTTAATAAAAAAAATGACTCAGCAGGAAATAGAAATTCGAGAAACAGATCAAAGAAGAACAATATCATAAAGAAGCTTCACACCACAAAAAGAAATTTAAGAAGTAACTATCAGCTATAATCCGAAAAGAACCAGATTTTAACATTATAGTAACTTCAGTTTCTTTATCTGTGTCCCAAGAAAGAGGAATATGAATTGATTCCATGTCTCTGTTACATGTAAGCAGAGTAACTTCACAATTCACATGTGTCAGCTAAATTAATTGAACAAATTTAATTTTTTTTTCCTTTGCCAAGCAAAAAGATTAAGTTGTGATCTTTTTAGCAAAAGATCATCATCTTGAAGGAGTAATAGACAGGAACCCAGATTAGCTTATATTAGTCCTTATATGACTCTTATATGATATATGATATACGTCATATATTAGTTTTAAAAAGGACAGCATTAAAAAATTACAGTTTCTTTTTCAAATCGACTAAAGTTGTAGCACACTAACACACCTGTGCAACCAATCTTTCAAGCATTTTGTTATTATCTTCATCGCCGTCCTCAGCATCATTTTCCACATCAGACTGCAAGCCATTCATATCATCATCATGCTCAGCCTCTGCTTCCTTTGCAGCTTCTACACACAATAAAATCATATAGAATATAGCGTGACAAAAATATAAAAAAAATTAGCTATTTCAGAAGAAGATTCATATACATTCACTCAGAATGAACATATATAAAGGAAAGTGGGAAGAAAAGAGAGAAACATTGACCTACCTGCTACTTGATCTTTGTACGCAACAAGCAGATCAAGAGTGGCCCTGAAAACACGCTGCAAAGCCTCCCCCGACAACTGATCAACAAGAAGTGGGAACATTGCTTCAGCACACACAAGTATCTTGTTTGATGTGTACAACAGTTTCATGTCATGCCTGCCTACATCTGAGATATCATGCCTACAGGTATCGTCATGCACAATAAAATAGAACACATCAATACAGATAAGTTATAAATTAAAAAGAGTTTGCAGCTTTATAGATATTGCATGCATATCTCCGAACTGCATCAATATTATAGTACACATTTTTGTTTAAAAAAATAATGCACCATGCTAAAGTGCAGCAACCACTTAATGAATCATAAAAGAGATAAATACTTGATAAAGATTAGCACTTTTGTGCTACCATGTTCCTAACATTATATGGGAAAGGCGATGGTGCTCATTCTCAAATCACAAAACATCTATGCGACTTTGAATTGTTCATCTGGAGATTTATTCGATCAATCATAGAATCTAGAAAATTCTCACCTGAAATAACCCGTCAATTTTGTATTCCAGTTCGAGTAGAGATCCATTCATCATTAGTTTCTACAAGTTTCGCAAGATCGTCGTTGGGCGCCTTTAAACTTGGTACCAGAAACCACATCCAACAAGTTTGCAGCCTTTACTGACAAATCTGTAAACCTTAATAATCAAAACCAACATCGGAGAATGGAAGTTTCTCACAACCAGCTTTATACTAAACATGGAACCAAAAATAAAACTGAAAATGACCAACTGGTGAATTTCAAATGGTTTGCCTGAAGATGATGAAACTTTTGAGGAACATATACACTGAAGTAAAAGAGTGCCCTAAAGGTTTGGAGACTACTGTTAAATGATAATTCTTACAGCGTGAAGGAATAGAAGTATTGCTTTAATTTGTTATTAATTGGACCCCTGAGAGGCTGAGACATGAACATATATCATATAAGATAAAAGCAATAACCTAGTCACATCATAGAGACACGTCGTAAAACATAATTAATGTGAATCTCTAAGAGCAGGCAAACAAAAGAAAAACCTCAATTGCATCATTTTTTCTACAGAAAATATTTTACAAATTTTTTGAATCAATTGTATATTTATTTTTTACACCAAATGACACAGAATAAGCTACTTGTGATATTCTTAAGTACTCACAACTTTGCTCGTTCATGGATTTATAGGTTTCAACATTTTTCCCCATCACCCATACAACAAATTAGCCGGCATGATCTAAGAAACAATAAGCATGAAATTTTTGAGGAAAAAACAGTAACCACCTTAACAAATCTAGTATCATGGCACCCTCCAGAGCTTTATGTAGTCGTGCTAAAATCTCCTTGTAGTCTGACCCCTATCACATGTTAATCTTTCCTCTTAAATTTATAAGTTAAGAGTGATACAAATATCAAAACTGCAGATTTACATGATTAAGAAAAGGAGGGGGTACAAATTAACCTGCCCACGTTTAGGGGTAACAAACATTGTATAGGTGACATTGCAATTTAGCCGCCCTGTGTCACTTTACATCATTGCTATCGTACTTTCCCTAGGTCCAAACCTGAAAAAACAGAAACAGTCTCCATGATTCATCTATAGTCTGATAAATAGAACAATTTAAAGAACTAGAAGTATCAAATTTTACAACGGGTCCTTCCCCTAGATATATGATATGATATTCGTCAGCAACTTATTTGCTCAAATAGCAGTTCAAATATTAACACAACATTAGCATATAATTGAACATATACTTCATTTACACAAAATCTAGCATAGATACTAACATTTAACACTAACAAGAAAAAAGTAATACAAAAAGTTCAACTCAGCTCACGAAAACTAACACACAAAAAAAAAAAAATCGAACACAAATTACATATATATAACAAGACTCTAAAATCATACATTTTTAGAAATTCAGAAAATTCAATTAACAAATTGCACCAAATAACAAATCATACATTAATAGCAACAGAGGCTAACAAAGCAAAAATATTCATAAATAACAAAACATAATTGAACATGCAAATACATAAAATATAGAAATAGCTTAAACTCGAAGCCCCAAATCGAGCACGACAGAAACCCTAATTTTGAAACCCGAAATTGAACCCGATTGAGCCCGAAATTGACCCGACCTGTTTGAAGCCCTAATTTAAAATCAATCCTGAGACAGAAAAAGAGGCCCAATTAAATTAGTGAAAATATACTAAATTAAAGGCCAAAATTGAATCAATTGAACCCAAATTTAACCATTGAAGCAAAGAAGAATGTGAAAGATGTGCATAGAGAGAGTATAGAGATTGTGAGAGAGAAAGAGATGAGAGGGATGAGAGAGTATAGAGAATGTGTGTGAATATTGTGTGAGTATAAAGCCAAGCAGCCGAGATAAAGAGGAGACCGAGAGAGAAGCTATCTGTAGTGAAGAGGAAAAAATGTAAAGTGAAGTGAGATTGTTTCACTCGATAAAAAGCGGTCTAATGAATTAGTTAAGCGGGTCTTTCTGCCGCTCAACAGGTTTCCCAAAATTTAAATCCTTTTGTCTGTTAGAATTTTAGTTGAAAAAATAATTTATATTTTCATTTTTTTATTTATTTGAAAAAAATTAATTTAATTTTTTTATTAAGTATTCATTTTCTTTTACAAAATCTAAAATAATATATTCAAATACTGTTAATTATGTACGAATTTTATTTAATGATATATTAAAATATATTTAGAAAAAAAATTCATTATAAAAATTTTGTTCAATAATATTAAATGAACATAAAAATAAAATTATACATCTTAAAATGTTTTAACATTTTTAGTGAAATTTTCACTTCTAATGGAATATTCTAGATTTTTATAAAAAAAATTGATTATTTTTATCCATAAAATTAATTTTCATGTGAAAAAGGTTAAAATTTTTATTTTTAGTAGAAAATATAAAATTTAGTTCATTGCAAAATTATGCCAACACAATTTCATACCTATAGCAACATGCAAACACTTTTATTCTATGGCAACATATTTTTGCTACCTGGGCAACATAAAAATGATAATGGTGTAATAGCCAAAAACATGCATGGCAAAGGCAACATATCCAAAGGCAACATAGGCTCTAAATGTGGTCGTAGGTCTTTTGTGGTGTAGTGTAAAGGCTAAAAGTAGGTATCAAAATTTTACATGGCCTAGGAGTTGAAATTATAAATGGAATCGAAAATATTTCTTACATGTCTGTGGCTTTATGAGGAATTGAGCTACGGTGTGAGATTTTTAAAAATAAAAAATTATACTTGCTATTTTTTTTATCATCAGGAAATAATTGAGATATCGAGATATGATGCTAATAGTACCCTCCAATCAAGTGTCCATTGTTAAAATAGAGAGAGAAAAGCAGCATTGTATTTAGTTTTTATATGAGTTTTAAAATTTTCATACATATCCAAAAAATCAGACTTGCATTTTATAAGATAAATTTAGGTATAATCAATGAAATCATCAATAAATAAAACATAATATTTTGATCATCATTCTATAGAAGCAAGTCTCCATACATCAGAATGTACAATATCAAAAGGAGTAAGAGAATATTTAATGCTCTTTTGAAAAGGTAAAGCAACAAATTTCGCTAATTTACAACCACTATGATCAGAAATATAATGAAATTTCAGTTTTCCCAAGCCTCCAGTTGAGACCAAAAACTTTAAGTAAGACTGAAAAACATGACCTAAACGAGCATGCCATAGGTAAAAGTCAAAAGATGAATCACTCAAACGAAAAGAGTACAAATCAACACTAGGGGTTCCAACAGTAAATATATTGAGTTCATCCAAAACATAAAGTCCTCCCTGTTTACGACCTTTCCCGATAATCTTTTGAGATCTCACACAACAAGTAGTAGGAGAAAAAGAGATAAAGTAACCAGACTCACATAATTGACTAACCGAAACAAGATTTAGCTTAAGATCCGGAATAAAATAAACATCAAAGAGAAACACAATTGGAGTAACAACATAACCAACACCTTTCAATGGCATAAGAGTGCCATCATCAGCAGTCATGATGGATAAAGATGTTGAAGGGTTTCGAGCATCAAACGTAGCGGAATTAAACGCGAAAAAGAATAAAAATCGAAACCCTACCGCAGGATCCATGCAAAAACATGATATTTAATTCGGAGTTAGACGATTACCTTAAAGAAGCTTTACAAATTGATGACAGATGGAGGTCCAAAGCAATCACCACGCAGCACTCTTTGAGATCTACGTTAGCCAAAGTAGTCCACACGAACGCTTGATCGTCCAACGATCACCGGAGCCGGTACTAGCCGAAGAACCTGCCTCTCTCTCTCCCTTGTCTCTCACACGTTTTTCTCTAAAAACGAATTGCAAAAGTGTATCCCTGAACAATACATCATAATGTATTTATAGGCTAGGGAAGAGAGATTGGGCTAAACCCTAAATCGAATTGGGCTTCTCCAAACCCATTCTGATTTGGTTTTAATATTAAATTCAAATTCTATTTAATTATAATTAAGACCAGCTCAATTAATTAAATATCCAATTTCGAATTTAATAATTTAATTTAAATTCGTAATTTAAATTAAAACTCCTTTTAAACGTTCTTATTGTGTAACTCTTTAGATTATTATTACGTTGGCAATAATTTTAATATCCAATAGTAAAATTATAAACAATGAACGACATCTAGTAATACATCATTGCTACCCAAGTAATAATAATAATTGGTGATCCAATTAAACCTTTCGTGATTAATGTTTCCGTGTAATATAATCCCTTTAACCAAATATTATAGACTAAACTCGAGGCATGTCATTAGTCATCCTCTTCAACGTTTAATCCGGATTTCCTTGGTCAATGAGTAGACTATTAAAAAAATCAATATTTGAGCATGGCCATGCATTTTCATAGTCTCACTCAATCAAGAGGCCAATAATATCTCTCCTAATAATAGGAGGGTTAAATCTTTTATCTATCATTCATATTTCTCATACGACTCATAATATACCCGATGTACACTTTTATCATCACCCGGTCAAAGGTAACTTTTAATGTAGTCAAAGTATATTAATCCTCGTATAGAAATATAATGATCTCAAGTCTAAGGATCATTACACCATTATCACTGTGAGTCATTCTAATGACATTATCAACATGTAGAATCTCACCGTGGGTTAATCCAGTGCCATGTATAAAATTACATGCACCTATGTTCTTGACTTTAGTATCACTATACCTATGACCAATGAGATGTGGTCATCCGTCAACAAACATACTAATCTTTATGCATTATAATTGTCCCAAATTAATAATGCTCGATTAGGGATATCTAGGAATATAAACACTATTAATATAATCTCATTTTTAAGTCACATACTTAAAGATAGGGTTAAATCTCAAAGTGCTCACTGAAGTGGAGGGCTAGTATCAAATTGCTCACTCTAGTTATCGGCATCTCATTTGAATCATTAAAGTCATAATAAATATCAAATGGATACCTTTAAAATATACTCGAAAAATAAAAATAATTTTTCATTGATTTCTACACATTTTTCTTGAATGCTTCCATAACCAAACGAAAGGTTAATAATTCTAGTACTTTTGATAATATATTTAGAATTTAAAAAGTTTATTTACTATTTATTTTTAATTAAAACAAGGAAAATGACAATAAAATTAAAAATAAATAGTAAATGAATTTTTAAAAATCTAAATATATTATCAGAAATACTAGAATTATTAACCTTTCGTTTGGTTATGGAAGCATTCAAGAAAAATTTGTAGAAATCAATGAAAAATTATTTTTATTTTTCGAGTATATTTTAAAGGTATCCATTTGATATTTATTATGACTTTAATGATTCAAATGAGATCCCGATAACTAGAGTGAGTAATTTGATACTAGCCCTCCACTTCAATGAGCACTTTGAGATTTAACCCCTTAAAGATATAGAATACATGTTCTATATTCCAAGGACATTTATTACTCTATCATTTATATCGCAGTAAATTAAGACATAATAAATTAATATAGAATAATCAGTTGAACATAATCATTAAATAACAAAATAGTCTATCCTAGAAGCACAACTACATTGTCCCTAGGGCACTAACACTATCAGATGTATGCTCAGAATATGAAATGAAGGACGACTAGAAATAGCCCAGGCCCAATTAGGCCCAGCCTCAAGCCCAAAAGTAACAAGCAATCCAACTCATGAGAATAAGAGCAGCCCAGCGCAGACTAGTGGACCCCGGACCCGGAGCCACCGCTACGTGGCATGGTCCCCTCCCCAGACTAGGGGACCCCAGACTGGTGACACTTGGCACACGTGACAGTCCAACTCGGCCGACATTCCCACACTTAGCGCTGACCTACACTAAAGGCCAAAGAACAGCATGTGTCAAATCATGTCCTCAACAACACTGCCACACTCAAGTCAACGGTCCCCACAAATAGGGACACGTGTCCTACATCCTGGGAGTTCAACACCTTGTCCCCCGGATCCAACGATCAGGAGTAAAGGTAACCCACCCCTAAACCCTAGGCCTAGGGCTATAAATACCCCTAGAAAATAGGGTTTAGGGGTGAGACATTATTACACACCTACACACATTTATTACTTTTGTGATACTCTCCTTGATTATTATCTTCCAAAGCCAACTCTTATTCTCACGCCGGAGGCACCTCGGGGCCAAACTCCCCCTCCGGTGTTGTTTTACAAATACCCCACCACAGCTACACCACTTCCGAGACAGGAGTTGGCGAGGAAGTACCCGGTCGAGATTCAGAGTTATCATTCATCTTCTCCACGAACTTCAAAAAGGCGAGTCTCTCTGCTTCCTTTCTTTACGATTTTTTCGTTTTCTCATGTGGTATCTTGTATGAATATATGTATGTTTCCTTCATATGTATATGCAAATAAAATGCTCCAATATCTCTGTTTAGAATGTGAATAGTTTTGTACCAATTTTCTGGGTTTAACACACCGTACCCAGAACTTTTTATCCTTTCTTTCTTGGGATTCAAACCCAATATCCTTCTTCTGATTTCTTGAGACCGTCAAGATGTTTTTCTGGGTTTGACTATCCTTTGAGACCTTCAAATCCAATGATCATCCTTCGGTTTGTCCCCATTCCTTGATCTGTAGCTTCTAGTCGACCCTGCCTTAGACTTAGAAGATACCCCCGACCGATCCTGGCCCGTTGTACTCGGCCCTCTCCCTCTTTTAATTCCTCTTCTTGGTTCTATCCGAGTACATGGCTAACGTCTCTTCATTTCTGAATGTAGGGACATGGATCGGTCATCAGAAGAGGCTGGGCCTTGGCTCCTTCTCCCTTCGCCAACGCCGCCCTTTATCCAGCGGCGAACATGCGCTCAAAGCTGTCCGAGGAAAACTTAATTGACCTTCATCAGAAATACGGCATCGACAGGATGTTGTGGCACATCTATGCTGCTGACCGACGAGACCATGTGTATTACAACCCAAAGGTCACACAGGGTCATGGAGACGTAGCCACAGGCATCTCTGAGAATGCCTTTTAATGCGGCTTTCGGTTGCCGATGCTGCCTCTTCTGAAGAGGCTGCTGAAGAACATGGAGATCGCTCTCGGTCAGTTGGACCCAAACTCTTTCATCCATATAAATTGCTTTCAAGCCCGCTGGCTGGAAGCTAAGATCAGATCGAGGCCGTCTCTTTTCTGGTGCCATTATGAATTTCGAAGGAACCCAAAGAGCTACGGGTTTTACTCCATCGCCCGAAGGACAAATCGATCGGACTGGGCTCAAACCAACTCGAGTAACAAGAACACCCACGACAAATGGTTCTTCCTGTCGGGAGACCATATAGCTAAATTTGCCACGTGGAAAGAGGTCGATCCAACGAATGTTGAGTTGCCTTCGATCCCAGGGGCCGACGAAAATGACTACAAGATCCTTTGTGATCTGGACATAGATAAAGTACCTTTAGCTATCATTTGGGATTAGGCTTGGCTGGTTAAGCTTTGGGGTAGCGGTAGCCTTTCTTCTTTTTACACTTTAGTTTTTCTTGATGTTATTTTAGCTTTAGGTTATCTTTGAGTTTTGACTTTACTTGTTTTTTATGCAGTGTCTTCTCTGGATGATATTGTCAAGCGTCGCCAGCAGAAGAAGGCCCAGGCATAGGCGAATGCTGCTTCTTCGGCTTCGGCTGAAAAATCTGCTGCGATTATCGAGACGGCGAGCGAAGATGCGGAGGCAACTCCTGTAGCTTCGCCTTCATGAGGGTTAACCATTACTGAAGGTAGGCTCTTGTCGGAGAAGCAGAGGAGTACCCGCTCAGACGACGCCGTCGTTCGAACTTACGCCCCCCAGTGGGGCGTTTTGGACAACGATGGCCTCATCAGTCCGGCTCCTTCATCTGCTAGGGATTTAGGTCCCGATCTTTGCAGGGGTCTTATTCTTCCGGCCGACCGGGCTGAGTATGCCAAGGTGGATGATCTGGCGGCCTGTACTGAAATGTTGTCACACCTTGCTATGGTGAGCTTCTCTTCTCTTTAAGTTATTGTTCTTCCCTTCGGGTATTTTTAACATTGTCCTTGGTTTATTTTCAGGTTGTCCCTTGGGCCACGATCGTGACCGACCGAATGGAAGGTATACAGGCTAAGCTGAAGGATGTTAACTAGTTGGAAAGCAGGGCTGTGAAAGCTGAACAGGATCTTCAAACCTCCCAGACTGAGTTGGAGCAAGTTACTGGTCAATCCACCTACTTGGCGACTGAACGAGACTCACTCAAAGAGCAGCTGGGTGCTATGAAGGCCAAAATCTCCCGAAGGAATGGTCAGCTAAAGGCTCTCCGCAAATCCCTCCGCAAGAAAGCAAAAGAGCTCGAGCGCACTGAGGATAGGGTTTTCCAGATGGGTTACGACTTCGTCGTCCGAAAGGCTAGCACCGCTGGTTTAGATCATACCCTTCTGCTGGAGGATGGAATGTCCGATCCTGTTGGGCGCGAAGATGTGAATGAGCCTTTGATCGTTTCTTCGGGCGAAGATGAAGAACTTTTCTCGGAGTAAATTTGTCCTTGTGATAATTATTTTGATGGCCTTCGGGCTTGTATTATTAACTCTGCCTTCGGGCTTGATATTTCTGCCTTCGAGCGCTTTTTAATTTGATTTAGCATAATCGTTTATGCATCTTTGGTCTTTTTCATTTGGCCTTAGCATAATTTCTGTTTTATGCATCTTCGGTCGTCTTCATTTTGCCTTAGCATAATTTCTGTTTTATGCATCTTTGGTCGTTTTCGTTTTGCCTTAGCATAATTACAGTTTTATGCATCTTCGGCTTCTGCCTAGCATAATTTTTCTTATTTCATTTTTATGCATCTTCAACTTAAATTTTCCTTAGCATAATTACATTTAATTCTATGCATCTTCGGCTTCAGCCTAACATGTTGTGCGTCTTCGGTCGTAACCTAGCTGCCCCCAGTATTTAAGGGGTTTTGTAAATAATTAAGGTCTCAATCGGTCGGCTGAAAAATATTTCCTCCCGGCCTTAATTAATGTCAAAGTAACTTAAATATTAAGACATTTTTGTAAGGGTCCAAATTTCATTCGATCGGCCCCAAACACGTGTAACTTAAATCACAGTATACTTGAACGCTAAAAATAAGCTAGAGGGCGCGTGTTTTATTCGGTCGGCCCCAAACATGTGTCCGTTAAGCTTAATATTGTGTACTTAACCTTTTGGCTACAAATGTACTTAGCTTAATAACGGCAGATAAAAAATGGAGCAAACAATCTTTCATTAATCATGCAACAAAATTAATCATTACATAGTTTTGATTACAGATTGATGCTAGCTTAGGGAATTATGAATAAACTTGCATGAAACAAGGTACTGAAGTAAAAAGCAAAAAATGCATCCAGTAAGCTTACTGGCAAAAATGGCGAAGGCGAGCGGCATGCCAAGTGTTTTGATTGGGCTGCCATCCGAATGAGCCAATTTTTAGGTGCCTGGCCGAATCACTTCAATCCCCACATAAGGACCTTCCCAGTTCGGCATAAGCTATCCTTTTTTGGTCGGCATAGATGTTGCCAACTCCCGTAGAACCAAATCACCTACTTGGAAAGTCCTCTTTTTAACTCCAGAATCTTAGTCTTGCACCGCTTGGAGCTGGTACCTTAGGTTTCTTTGATGAACTGCTTCCCTTTCTTCCTCTAGTAGGTCAACATTCGCCCGGAGTCCGAATTCATTTGTCTCCACATTAAACACTTGTGTTCGGTAAGAATCTAAGCCAACTTCAACTGGCAGAAGAGCATCTGTTCCAAAGGCCAATTTGAAGGGCGTTTCCCCGGTTGAAGATCTTGCAGTGGTTCGGTAAGCCCAAAGGACCCAAGGTAACTCTTCAGCCCAAAGACCCTTGGCTTCTCCCAGCCTTTTCTTGATCCCATCGAAGATAATTTTGTTGGCCGCTTCGATCGCCCCGTTTCCTCGGGGATGTCCGACTGAACTAAACTTCTGCTTGATTCCGAACTGAGCTAGAAACTTTCTAAACTTAATTCCAATGAACTGAGTTCCGTTGTCTGATACACATACCATGGGAATGCCAAACCTTAAGATCACTTGCTCTAGCATGAACTTCTTTGATGCTTCTTCGGTAATCGCTGAAAGTGGTTTGGTATCTATCCACTTGGTCATGTAGTCGATCGCCACGATGCAATACTTTGCTTGTTTAGTACTGGTAGGTAGGATCCCAACGATGTCGACCGCCCACATAGCAAATAGAATCGGGCTAAGGACTGAAGATATCTCGTCGGGTGGTTGCTTCGGTATCGTGCTGAATAGCTGGCATTGTTTGCACTTCTTGGCATATTCAGATGCATCTTCCTTCATCTTCGGCCAGAAAAACCCTTGCATGAGAATCTTGAAGGTTAAAGATCTTCCTGCCAAATGTTCTCCGTAGATTCCCTCGTGAACCGTCTCAAGGGCTAGCTGCTTTCATCTTTGTCTAGACACCTAAGCAGTGGTTGACTTTCCGATCGTCTGAACAAACGGCCCCCGACCAAAGTATAATTCACCGACCGATGCTTCACCTTCTGTGCTTCCCTTCGGTCAAGTGGTAGAGTACCCTTCTCCAAGAATGCCCTGATGGGAGTCATCCAATTGACCCCTTGGTGAATTTCCATACACTGCTTTTTATCTATCGAAGGCGTCTTTACTTTGGTCAGGTAGATGGACCCATTTAGGTTTTGGGTTTATGCCGAAGCTAACCTTGAAAGAGCGTCCGCCCGACTGTTGTTCTCTCTAGCTACTTGAGTTAGTTCAAAATATTCAAACATCAAAGATTGCTCACATACCTTAAGGGCGTAAGCCTTTGTTCTGGGATCTTTTTGCCCATACTCCCCTGAGAACTGTTTTACTACCAACATCGAATCACTGAACGCCCTGAGATGCTTAACTTCCAAATTCTTCGCTAGGTCCAATCCTGCTAGTAGGGCCTCGTATTCGGCTTCATTGTTCGTTAAAGGAAAAATGAACCTGATAGCCTGACAAATTTCGAAACCCTCTGGACTTGTTAGAATTAGCCCAGCTCCACACTTTTCTTTGGCGACTGAACCGTCGACAAAAAGCTTCCACTTTCCCGGCATCCGAATCAACTGCTCTTCGGGGGCTAGATCCTTCGGTCTCGAGAATGAACATTCAATAATAAAATCTGCAAGTGCCTGGCCTTTGATCGAAGTTCTCGGTGTATACTCTAGATCGTGCTCCCCTAGTTCGATCGCCCAAGCCACCACTCTGCCCGATGCCTCTGGTCTTTGCAGGATTTTCTTCAAAGGTTGATCTGTTACTACCTCGATCGTTCGTCCTTGGAAATAATGTCTCAACTTTCTGGCGGCCATTACCAAACCATAGGCAAACTTCTCTGCGTTTGGATATCTAGTTTCTGCATCTTTGAGAATATGAGAAACATAGAACACCGAATGCTGGTTCCCTTCGTGCTCCTTGACCAACACAGCTCCAAGTGTTCGATCGTTCACTGCTAAGTATAGCTGCAAAGTTTCTTTCGGATAAGGCCTCATTAAAAGTGGGGTTTTCACTAAGTATTCCTTAACTTCCTCAAATGCTTTCTAGCAGTTTTGCCCCCATTCAAAATTCTTGGGCCCCCGAAGTACTTCTTAGAATGGTAAGGCCTTTTCGGCCGATCTGGAAATGAACCTCCTCAGGGCTGCTAACCGTCCGGTCAGGTTCTGAATGTCCCTGATCGTCTTCGGTGCTTCCATGTCGATGATTGCTTTGATTTTTTCAGGGTTTGCCTCAATCCCTCAGGCACTAACCATGTATCCCAAAAACTTTCCACTGTTTAATCCGAACGTACACTTATTCGGGTTGATTCTCATATTGTTCCTCCTAAGGGTTTCAAAACACTCCCTCAAATCTTCAGCGTGATCCCTGAAAAGGGACTTAACGATAATGTCATCTACATAACATTCCATGTTCCGACCGATCTGGGCTTTGAACACCTTGTTAATCATCTTCTAAAATGTTGTCCCAGCGTTCTTCAGACCGAAGGGCATCTTGATATAGGCATAAGTGTCGTTCGGTGTGATGAATGCTGTCTTTGGCACGTCCTCGGCATTCATGGCGATCTGGTGGTATCCCGAGAAGGCATCCAAAAAACTGAGTATTTGATGCCCCGAAGTGGCATCTATCATTTGGTCAATATTCGGTAGAGGATAGTGATCCTTCGGATAATCTACACACATCCTCCACTTGTGATAAGTGTGCATTTAATCCTAATATTGTCCCTATATTTAAGTTATTTTACATTGATTTGGATTTTTATTTAATAAATTTTAATGTTTTATTGTAGGTATCAAGGAGTTTTAAAAAAGGAGGGCTTGGAGCTTAAATAACAAGAGTTGGGGATTAATTTGATTAAAAATCGGATTTTACGGGGTGCTTGCGCAGTCTACACTGTTTGAGCCATATATGGAGTTCCAGAAGTTCATTTTAGGCGATTCAACAGCCCACGGAAAGATTATGAGAAGGGCTTCAATTTAGAAGTGGTCTTGATATCAGATTCCAACTACATCAGCCAAGAAACAGAGCCAAAAAATCAATTACGAATTTTCTTTTCTTGGAATTCAGTTTTTATTGGGAAATCTCCTTGTAATTATAGTAATAAATAAAAAACTACTTTTATTAGAGATATTAGAGGAGATCATCAGACCTAATTGAGAGACACAACGTACAAGAGGGAGGCACAGAGAAGGGAGAAAGAAGAAGCTTGGAAGATAGAGATTCAACCATTGGAGACGTTCAATTGGATTTGTTTTCTTCTTCTTTTTGTTCAGAATTCTCTCCTTAACTTTGTTAATCATGTTTATTTGTTATCAATTCTTGGCTTGGTTTGAGATTTGCATTATGAACTAAATTTATCGAGTTGGGATTTTTATGGAACCCTAGCATGGGATTATTGGTGTTTTGTTAAAGAGTATTGTATGTAGTTCTACAGTTTATTCATTCAAGTGTTTTTCATGCTAATACTTGCTATTGTCTGATCAACTCTAGTAGGTTAACGAGTTAATTATAATACCGAGAGGGTTGTAATTAATTGATATAAGACTTGAGTGGTGCATGCTTATATCTTTTGATTGTAATATTGTTACGGTATAGACATATATTGTGACCATGCATAGCTCTGTGAATTGGCGCATAACTATATTCTGAAGAGTAAATTGGCATAGACATATGTTAGTTTATTTGATAGGGATTATACCATAGTGATTTCGAGAGCAACCTATGACCATTGAATTCTTGCTAGTAGACTGTGAACTTGCTAAGTGCTCTGCAACTTTATTACTGATTTTCACGTGTTAGGGGGAAGTAATTATCCTGACTTATCTTCTCATATTTGAAACACATCACACACTCTTCTCTAGTATAATTAGTTGATTATCTTAGTTCTTATAATTAGCTTAGTTATAAAAATCAACATTCAATATTTTTGTTCGATTACTGAATTGTTAGATATAACTTGCGATTGATACGAATTTACAGTCCTTGAGGAACGAAATCGGGTATTTATTACTATATTACTTGTTTGCGATTGTGTACACTTGCACATCTAGATTTTACGCAACAACTTGCCATTTGACTTTTTAACCACGACCACGTTCGCCAACCAGTCGGGATAGTCGATTTCTTCGATGAACTTCGCCTCTAGCAATTTTTCCACTTCATCTTGAATTACTTTTTGCCTTTCCAAGGCGAAATTTCTCTTCTTCTGTCTCACAGGCTTGGCTTCGGGAGCCACATTCAGGCAGTGTTTGGCTACCGAAGGATCCAGCCCTGGCATATCTTCGGGATTCCACGCGAACACATCATGGAACTCCCTAATGACTTTGATAACCTTCTCTTTTAACTCTGGTTCCATGTTTTTTCCGATTTGGATCATCTTTCCAGACTGATCCACGTACAATTCAACTTCTTCAGTTTCGGCAGCTAGTTCGGCAATCGGGCTCGACAGGTCGGCCCCAAATTTCTCCAACTCTATATTCAGCAGTTGATGACTACCTCCCGTGTCATTCTCATTTCTTTTTCTTTTTCCCGCTTCGGTCATTTCTACATCCTTGTCCTTCTCTAGATCTTCCAACATAATAATTCGGGCAGCCTTCTGGTCGCCTCTCATCTCTCCGACCCCATTCTTGGTCGGGAACTTTAACTTTAGGTGGGAAATGGATGACACAGCCTGGAAAAGAGACAAGGCTGGCCTCCCTAAGATCCCATTATACAGGCTATCCACCCGAACGACGTAGAACTTCGCTTATTTGACGACAGTATACAGAGCCTTCCCCAAAAGAATGTTCAGCGTGATCGTTCCTTCGATCGGTACTGGTTGATTGCCGAAGCCATATAGTGGTGCTTCATGGCGCGGCTCCAGCTGTTCACCACCCGAATTCATCTTGCAATATGTTCGGTGATACAGTATATTGACCGAACTCCCTTCATCGACCAGCACTCTCCAAATCTTGTTTTCCCCGATGACGGGGTTTATGACAAGAGGGTCTTCGTTCGGCCATATCACATCTTCAAAGTCATCTTCCGTGAATGATATCGGAAGTGGTTGCTTGGCTGCACTTGACTGGTAGAGGCTATAGATTTGCCTGGCATACTTCTTTCGGGCTGTTTTGCTGTCCCGATCGAGTATGGATCCTCCGGAAATTGTTCTGACTTCACCCCGATATTTCTCTGAACCTTCGGCATCTCTGGTGTCTCTCTTCTTTTCCTTGTCATCCAGCTTGACTCTCAGATCCCCAACAAACTTGGTTAATTCTCCTTCTTTTATCATTTTCTTGATCAACTTCTTCAAGTGAAAACATTCATCGGTGTTGTGGCCTTTATCCCGATGATAGTCACAATACTTGTTCTCATTCCTTCTGTTTTCAGGGGTCTTTAGCCTGGCCGGTCGAACGAACCCAGGCTTGCCCTTTATCTCGTGGAGAATCTTCGAGATAGGTGTGTTAAGTGGTGTGAACACAGTACTATCTCTATCTCTCCTTCGTTCGGCCCCCTTATCAGGTCTAGTATCATTCAGTCTACTCTTAATATCACCACGACCCCTTCGGTCGTCCCTTCTATCATCCCTTCTATCATATCTATCATTTTTCTTGCTCCCCTTGTACCCCCGATTGATTCTAACTTTCTTCTAATAGCCTCTCCCCTCAAATATATATCATTCAAAGATTTAGGAGGCATATCATAAAGAGAAGATCGAAGCTTCTTACCTTTAAAGGGGTCCAGGCCGGCTGCGAGGAATCCAGCTGCCTTGACTTTATCCAGGTTGGTAACCATTCCAGCTTCTTCTTTAAACCTTGCCAAGTAGTCAACCAATTCTTCGTTCAGCCCCTGTCTGTAGTGGATCAGGGCTTCGATGTCCTTCTCTCTTCGGCACAAATGGGAGTAGTGCCTCAAGAATTTCATTTTTATCTGCTCATATGAGCCAATTGACCTAGGTCTTAATGACCTGTACCATATGGACGCATTCCCCTTGAGGTATGTCTTGAACATCTTGCAGAACATCACATCACAGTGCCCCATACCAGTCATGAGCGATTCATACTTCTCACAATGGTCTTCGGGGTCACCTTTTCCATTGAACTCATTCATCTTTGGAAACTGCCTTCCCGGAGGAGGTCGAAACTGTTCGATATCCTCAGTCACCACTGGCTCGTGGCTGACCCTTCTTTCTCCAAACATAGCCTTCTCGATCCTTCGGATACGGTCATCCGTATGTGGACCTTCTTCCTTCGAATCAGAGGAGTACAATACCTTCGACCGGGTTCTCCTAGAGTTTGATTCAGAGTCCCCTGACTCATCTTCATCATTCCTAGTTCTCGGCCTCTTATCCCTTCGATCTTCCAACTCCGGGTCTTCGGCTTCTAGAGCCTCGCGGAGTGCTTTCTCTTGCAACTCGATCTCCTCCCTTTGGAGCTTTAGGGCCTCTAGCCTCAAGCGATCGGCCTCCCTCTTTTTGGCCAGACGTTCGGCCTCCCTACTGCTCTTTTCTTTCTCCATCACTTTTCGCTTCCCCTTGGCCTTTTGTTCCTCTCGCCATTTCAGGAGCATTTCCCGTTGCTCTTCGGGAGACGGTATATCCCCTTCTTCATCAAAAGTCAGGAGCCTTGGGGTAATGGGAAGAGTGGTGCGATTGTTTCCATCCACGGTGCTATCGTCAGCTATTGGTATCTCGGTTTCATTCATCATGATTGATTGTAGGTCTTAACACAAACGTATCTCTACGTTCCCACAGACGACGCCAAATGTTACGACTGGATTTTGCCGTTCGATCGGACCTGCAGAAGAAGAATGCGAGGATTTGGCCCCCCGATTCACCTTCGGTGTGAGAATAAGTAAGTCGGTTCTTTGTAAGTAATTCGAACGTAAAGAGTTTGTGTCTGTTGTGTGTAATTGTGCATGAATGATAATTCGAACCTGATTCCAACTTAACTCCTCTGTTTTGGCAGTTACCGAAGGAAGAGCCAACTGTCCAGTCGTGTCCCACGTTCTCCGTTTTCCGGAAGTGTAACCACACGACCGTTACCAATGAATAGATCGGACGAAAGGCGGGCTTCAATTCACATCCAAAGCGTTGGGCCTTCAATTCAGCCCATGAAGGGGATGGGCCTCCAACAAACACAAAGTTTCTGAATCCGTGGAGAGGAAACGAAACATGTCCAAGAGATGCAAACTGTGAACTGGAAATTATAATCCTAAAACTGTTCGGTCGAGTGAGCATTAGCGGATACAAATGGGGCGAACAAGCAGTGGTAGAACAAGCTTCAATATTTTCTTCTTAAGTCATACGGAGTATTAAATAATTTTAAAGATTAAAACGAATTCTACAATTGATTTCAACTTTAAATATCAAAACTTAAATTCCAAAACGAATTGATTTTAACTTACGAATATAAAAAAAGTTTCTTTCCTGACATGAACCAATATCCATCATCAAGCAAATTTGAACGCAGGCAGGTCAGGTCAGGTATCAATCTGACTATACAAGTGTTATGCCATTACCCAGTGAACAGCGTTAAGCGAAGTAGTCCTCTGAACATGTATTTTCCGGCATGGACAAACAAAGAAAGAATGCAAATTCATCCGCGATGGCTTACCATCCCAAGATCATAGATTCAATCTCACGCCTGAACATTAGATTATCAAAAAGAATGCACAATCCGACATGTCCCTTTGTCACCTTCCTGGTTCCTCATAATTTAATTTCTTTTATTTACAACTAAATAAATAATTTTAATCCATACAAAAAAAATGTAAAATTCAACTCACACAATTTACCCATTCCACCAACAATAACACAATCCAAATATTATTACCACGATTCAAATTGAGCTTTCATTTTCGCTCTAACAAACCACTACAACTATTTCAATTCGGTTCGATTTTAGACCAAAACCGCAACCGTAACCATAGACTAAACTCAAATCCTCTGGATCTTATCCGCCTTAATAACAGGATTAGCCAACGCAATAGCTTCCTTCCCGACACCCTTAAAATCAAACAGACACTCATGTTTCTCAGGATACCTATGGACCCCACAATACACATCCCCACACTTACACTTAAACCCTAACACTCCCACCTTCTTCCGACAACTCCCACACCTGTTCGCCGCCTTTGTCTCCACCTTCTCCACCAATCCAACCGGCTGAACCGGCACCTCCTGAACCGCTTCCTCGACCGAATGAACCGGTTCCGGCTTAACCGAAAACTTGTCAACTATTTTATCAACCGCAGCTTTAGCCGAAGCCGCTTGCTCTTCGTGAATAACAAGGTCTCGATGACACTTGGAACATAAGTTATTAGTCGAAGCCGAGCCGAAGAAGCCGCAGCCGTTGGCGCAGAGGATCGGCTCCGATGTCTTGTAACTCGTGCCATCGTCGTTGCTGTTGGAACTCATCTCCGATCTAGAAAATAAATGTCAAATAAATAAATAAAATTTAATTGTCGAGATATTCGAATGTATAAATTAATTTGTGTATAGGTGTGTTTATATAGGTGGTGTGGAATAAATAAAGCGAGTATAAATAGGAATGGATTGAGTTGTACGCGGAGTGGATTAGTAGCTGTAGGACTCAATACGAGAGGCGGTAGTCAAAAACAACGTGTATATCCAAATACCCTTTCAAAATATTAAATAAATACATATCGATATAAGCGTCTACATACATCATGTAACGTGTAATTTAATTTACCTTTTTTTAAAAAGAAGCGCCTCGTAAGTTCTGGAAGCATTTTCACATTGTAGTTCCTTTTTATCTTTCACGTCCGTATTTGGTTTTACCTCACGATTTTCTCAAAAATAAATTAATTATTATATAATATTAGCTTATAACCCGTGCAAAAGCACGAGTTACTTTTAATTTTCTATAATTTGTTTATATTATAAATATTAATTTTAATATGTTATTGAAAGAATTCGAGTTACATCTTTGTATATATAATAATTTTTAGTATTAAATATAAATTAATATGTTGTTGGCAGAAATCGAACCTTAGACCTCTTATATATAACAACTTTTAGCATTGTTATATTTAACGGTCATGATCTATTTGATTTGATATCTAACGGTCATGATCTATTTGATTTGAAGATCTAACGGTTGTGAATAAGGGATAACAAAAAATGAGGGGATAACTAAACTATAAATTATACTCCATTTCTCGCTTATTATAGAATAGTATAGATGAGTATCCTGGACTTGAGGACATCGGTAACAACCTGAGGTTAAGATATAATACGCTACAAGTCAGGGATATTATTGTAAATATATGAGGATAATTTCTATTATTACAAAAATGTCACCCAATATTTATATTAGAAAAGGGTTAAATATCTTGTTGGTCACTGAAGTCAGCCTAATGTATCAAGTTGGTCACTGAACTCAAAACGGTATCAATCAGGTCACTGAAGTCAGCCTAATGTATCAAGTCAGCCTAAGTCTTCGTTTTTTTGACGGAAACAAACTGCAGATTGACATAAACGCTTATAACTGCAGATTCACTTAACATTTTAAAAATCCGAGACCATATTTGTGTTACCCAGATTATTCTCTTCAAAATAGATACAATATAGATAAGTTTTATTTCAGTTTTTGAAGAAGAACAGTTCTAGTTCTTGAATTTTCTTTTTCGATTCATATAAATCTAGAGCTCATAATGAAAATCTAAACAAGTTTTATGAGACTCATTGTTATGCTAAATTCACGCAAGCGCACGTTGTCATAAGTAATATATGATTAAATCAAGTTTGTTCCCACAGAGATCTAGAATGGTGTTCAATTCAGTAAATATGCCTATGCAACAATGTATGGTTTTAACTCACTGCTAAGAAAAGTAACAAATTGGGGTTGATTATCTAAATTATACTAAGATGCGATTTATAAAACTAAGAATTAAACAATTAACGAGAATAAAAATCGAATTACTTATATGAGAATAAACATGGAATCCAAGTTTCATCATCTACTTCACATAGAGTTGCAGCCTTTAATTAAAACATGTTATGGTCTTGATATCTGATCGGATAACACGGAAAGAGTAAAAGTTACCTCTCGGTATACTAGTACCAATCTACACATACATCCACAAAAGAGATAGAAGATGAATAGGCACCTATTATGTTTAGACCCTATATCTCTATTAGAGATGCACAAAAAGCCCGAGCCCGAAAATCTGGCCCGGCCCGATCCGGCAAAGCCCGGTCAAAGCCCGGCCCGGTCAAAGCCCGGCCCGGTCAAGCCCGGCCCGAGGGCCTTAAACGGTCCCTATATTTTTGGGCAAAGCCCGGCCCGGCCCGGCCCGGCAAAAGCCCGGTCTTAGCCCGGTCTTTTAAAAAGCCCGGTCTTCGGCCCGGCCCGATTAAAAGCCCGGTTCGGCCCGAAAACCCCGGGTAAAATTCTATTATTCTAGTATACTTACATAAATATTTATGTATTTACACTTCCTACAAATATAAAAATAATTTAAGTACATATATATTTACATATTCATTATTAATAATAATATTATTTATATGCATATATTACGATACATGAACGAAAACAAGTTAAGAACACGTGTAATCAATTAATATATCATAAAATCAAAAAGTAAATCGATAAATGTAATATTTGTATCGGCAAAATAGATTGTTTAACACATGTCTGCCATTATTACATAAAGAACATTCTTATGTAACATAAAATCTCGATCCGATTTGATCCCGGAAAAAGCCCGATCCGGCCCGGCCCGGCCCGCTTCAGGCCCGGAAAAAAGCCCACCGCGGCCCGCTTCGAGGGCCTAAATGGGCTCACATTTTTCACAGAAGCCCGGCCCGGCCCGGCCCGGTCAAAGTCAAAGCCCGGGCCGGGCTTTGACCAAAAAGCCCGGGCTTTTCAAAACCCGGTCAAAGCCCGGCCCGATGGGCCTTTTGTGCATCTCTAATCTCTATAGAATTTGAAAACATAAAGGTTGAAGCACAAGTTATCCACTTAGATCACATAGGGCAGCATAATATATCTCTATTTATGCCACAAATCATGATGTTAAAACACCAACCTATCCTATGCTAGCATGGCAAGTTCTAAATCTCAAGATCCACTCTCGTTTAGCAAGAGATTAACAATTCAATTTAGATGTTAGCTACGCATCCAAAAGCATTAAGATTAACCATACGAGGATATCAAGAATTCACCACACATAAATCTTTAAGGCATGCAAACTACTAAGCTACATAGATAAATCCACTAGGATCCCATGACAACGATTAGTTCATAATTAAACCTTTCGTCACCATGGGATTTGATGAAAACATGGTAAATAACAAGATATGAATAAAAGAAGTAATTATATTAATAAAAAAGAGTTTGAGAAAACAAATCTATAATCCAAAGTAACACAAAGGATGAAGTAGATCTAGATCCATTGCTTGTCACGAGCGTTGAACCCTTCTCTCCTTTTCTCCCTTGCAGATCTAAGCTAGGTTACAAAAATAATAAAACTATGATAATGTATCTATATTACAATGGTAGGATGTGTTTTTATAGGCTCTATATTTCTTGCCCAGCAAGAATTTATCTTCTATTACAATTAGAATTTAATTAAGGTGCTAAAACCTGCCCGGAATATAATTAGAACTTGAAAAGGGCAAAACAGGAATTTCCCAGCCATACTTCACAAAGAATACGCGCGCGATTTTATTCAGCACATTACTTGCACGTGCTTCCTATCCCAGGTTGTAGAAAATCTCTCAAGCTTCACGTGGGCAGTAAGATCGCTGAAAACGGACTTACAGAACTCCAGATATGGCCAAAACAGTGTAAGCTGCGCAGCCTTCCCAGAAAATCCGAATTTTAATCAATTAATTCCCAAAAAATTATAGAAGCATCCACCTTAATCAACATTCTCGTAAACCTGCACAACTAAGCAAAACACATCAAAACTACAAGAAACTTGAGTCCAAGACAATCAATTTAAGCCAATTTAGAATGTTCCAAGTGGATATAAAATCCACTTATCACACCCCCAAACTTAAACCGATGCTTGTCCTCAAGCATAAACAATTACAACTAACTACTAGTACCACTTCCGTAGGTGATCACGGTTGCATTTGGCATATGCAACAAGCCCTTTAAACCCCTAGGTAGCCCTAGTGGACGAGTAAGGTCTCGTGAGGGCCTATAGCGAATGTACCCACAAAATCCAATGCAATGCAATGCATGAATGCAACTAAATGAAAATGCAACTAATCTAATCTACCATACCTTCAAATCCTCTCATGCCATATCAACTTAAGAATCAAAGTAAATACGCAATGTCTTGGTGTCGAAAGTGCAAGTATTCACATAGTCTACTCAATGAACATGCATAAGTTCTCACAAGCCCATGTCAAGTGTAAGAATAAGTTAGTAAACATGCTAAGCCTACAAGAGCACATCTTTGAGAAAACACTCGGGATCTCATACGCAAGAACAAGCAAACACTCACAATCCACTCACAAAAGAATATTCACTCAAGAACAAGTGTAAGTGTATCACTCAATTCCAACAAAATCATAAGCATGCTTGACATTTGGTATCAATCTAACTCTTAACACAACATACATCAATGACGATAATCAAAAGGTCTTTAATTGGGTTGTAACGGGGCTAGGGACAAGGTATGTCAAATAAGCCAAAACAGGTGAAGTGTCAAAAGCTAGTAACTACCATAATAAATCATACACAACACCATATTCCCCCCCACATAATTTTTACTAAAACAAACACTCGACTAGTCGACTGAAATAGGATCGCAACAAACACAAACATGCTCTCACAATATATATATTTTTTCCTTTTTTTTTCGTTTTTTTTATCTTTTTTTTTTCGAGAGCTAAATAAAACAATAATATAAACAATAACAATGATCCCATGAATTTATTACATAAGCCGACTATCAAGTAAACAAACCCAAATTTCAATATTTCCCCCAAAAGTAAGACCAACAATAAACCCCTCCTTACACACCTTATTACTCCCTTAAGCACTCTACTAGCCTTTGACAATGTGGGTTCAAATTAATGTAAGGCCAATACAAGAAAAAGGTCTAGGCAAGTAATGTGGTATGTCACCGAAAAAATAGGATTAAGCTCAACGGGTTAACTAATTGATCATGTAAACATGGTGTGGTAATATGGGAAAATATGTGGTTATTCCTAAATGCCTTTATCATTTTAATCGTCAAATAATGTCATGCGTTTCAAGAAAGACCTCAAACAACTGCTAGCAATGCAAACAATCCGTGGACACTCAAGCAAACGAATAAATTGCAAACATGCAATAAGGCTCAAAAACTCACTTGGTGGAAAAAAACATACTCAATCCCAAGCAATCTCTCTAACGCACCAACTTGTATTCAAAGCATGCAAACTAAATCATCTTGCACATATTCATGTCCTTCTAATCACTTACAACATTCAAAAAGTCTACTAGCTTCAACTTACTAGTGTATGTGTGTGCACAAGAACAAAGCATATCACTTCTCAATCAAAAGCGTTAACAACACAAAATTCCTATCAAGCATGGGTGCAAATGCAAACTATTATGAACTCACATGATATACTAAAATAAAAAAAATAGAATGTCCTACATGAAACAAACGTAGATAACACGAACATAAATGCATAATTTAATACTACTAATATGCAAAACATGAAATCCTATATGAACAAATAATACAACAACAACTACTAATCCCTCAAACCACCCCCAAACTTAAAATATTCAATGTCTGCATTGAATGGAAGTAAATACAAGAGATTGTAGAAACATACCTGCAATGCCGAAGCATACCCAACAATATTTTTCTCGCAAAAATCCCCTTTCCTTAGCAACTAGCCTCAAAACAACCGAATAAATTTAACCTCCACCGTCGAAAACGAAAATTTCCCATCACTGGCACTACCTCTCCCATGCTTACAAGCCATTAGAATCAAAACCCAACTCATAAGCAGCTCCACCAAAAATTACCAAGCAATAACACACCAAAAATACCCCAATATATCAAGAATAATACAAATCCCAATTTACAAGAACACAAATTCGTAATCAAAATAAAATTTGAGAGAAGAAATAAACCCACTACGAATTGGAGAGGTGAACTTGCAATTAATTCCTCTTTAGAATTGAATTTTTAGAGATTTAAAGAAAATAGAAGAGGAATTGGATTTGTATGTAGAGGTGTGTATATATATAAGATGATGGATAGATGGGATTTAAAAATTTAGAGTGTAGAAGAGATTTGGAGAGGTTAAGATTTGATGTAGGATAGATATAGGAATTTAGAATTGAAGAAATTTGAGTTAGGATTGAATTTGGGGAAACTTTGGAGGCAAAACTACTGATTTTCGAGAAAAAATTCTGGGCAAGGGGGTGTCACGCAGCTTCGAACTGCGTTACAGGGGCTTCCGGCGCTTGAGGCGTGCACTGGCGCATGATGCGCGGTTCCTGTCTGCGCGTTTCAGCGCTCCTGCGCCATTTGGGCGCCTGATGCACGCTTGTCTACTGCGTGTCTGCGGCGCTCCTGCGCGCGGCTGGCGCATGATGCGCTGGCGCGTACTGAAATTCTGATTTTTTTTTTTTTTTTTTTTTCTTCACAACACTACTACTCTTTTTTTTTTCCTATACTAATGCATGGGTTGCCTCCCACCAAGCGCTTCTTTAACGTCAATAGCTTGACGCTACTTCCTCAACTCATGGCGGTTTCAAAAGAATTACTGAACCATCCTCAACAGAAAGACCATTCCTACGAACGTTGACATCTTGATTGTTTGCTTTCCACAAAGCTCTTCCTTCAGCCTTCACCCTGATTTTACTTCCCAACGGCCAAATCTTTTTCTTTTTCTTCTTCACACCTCTAAAGTACTTCTCCGATTCAACTGGCTTAACAAAAATTTCTTCTTCCTTATCATCTGCTTTCCACCTTCGCAACACGTAATCATGTCCCTCCTCAAAAATCACTAGCTCATTATTCAAAAGGACATACCTCAAATATGGTGGAAGTTTCCCAAGCTTTACATTCGAAAGATCTTGAACTGAAGAACTATCAATGGATTCAGTGATGGGATGCTTTAGCACATGCATATCTGACTTCTCGCTCAATAACTGATCAAATTTCTTTCTCTGACCCGTATCAACTATATCCACACTGCAACATTCTTCATCCTCTGTCGGAAATTTCATGGCCTTGAACACATTAAAGGTAACACTCTGATCTTGCACCCTCATTGTAAGCTCTCCTTTTTGCACATCAATCAAAGTCTTTCCTGTAGCCAAGAACGGTCTTCCCAAGATTATGGGAATCTTCTTATCTTCTTCAAAATCCAAGATAACAAAATCAGCTGGGAATATAAGCTTGTCAACTTTCACCAAAACATCCTCCACTATACCCCTCGGATACGTGATAGATCGATCAACCAACTGCAAAGAGATGTTAGTTGGCTTTGGCTCCGGTAGACCAAGTTGCTTGAAAATAGACAAGGCATGAGATTGATGCTAGCTCCCAAATCACATAAAAACTTGTTGAAAGAAAGGTTGCCAATAGTGCATGGAATAGTGAAACTTCCCGGATCTTTCAGTTTAGGTGGCAACTTCTGCTGCAGAACGGCACTACACTCCTCTGTCAATGCCACTGTTTCAAAATCTTCCAACCTTCTCTTCCGTGACAAAATATCCTTCATGAACTTAGCATATCTCGGCATCTGCTCCAATGCTTCAACAAAAGGAATGTTAATGGACAATTTCTTGAAGACATCCATAAATTTCTGAAATTGTTTCTCTTGACTTTTCTTCAAGCGTCCAGGAAATGGAGGAGGAGGATATATCTGAGTATCCTTTGTAGATTGATCCAGAGTAGACTTTTCAACAGGTTTCTTGCTCTTCTCACCATCAAGCTGATCAGCCACTAAGTCAAATTTCTCAATTTCTAGCACTGCAGATTTTTCAACCTGCTGATTCTGAACATCTTCATCTTCTTCAGTTGCTGATTTAGGATCACTTGTGACTTTCCCTGATCTTAAAGTAACTGCATTCACCTGTTCTTTATTGTCCCTCCTGCCTAGATTTGCTTCCGTATCACTAGGAAGAGTTCCTTGTGGACTACCACCTAAGGCACTTGCAATCTGTCCTATCTGAGTTTCTAAGAGCTTCTGACCAGCTTGTAGGTTCTTTACCGCTATCCACACCTCATCTGATTTATCATTAGATGACTGCCCCATATGAGCCTGGGGTTGTTGCTGCTGAAATCCCGGAGGTTGATATGGTGCCCTTGGAGCATAAGGCTGTTGATAGCCTTGATTGTACGGCTTCGCTTGCTGATAAGATTGTTGAGTATTTTGATTGTTGCTCCAGCTGAAGTTAGGATGATTCCGATTGTTGGGATGATAAGTGGCTGGAACTGGTGCAGCAGGTCTTTGGAAATTACTCACGAACTGTGCTGATTCGGAAGAGATAGCACACTGATTCGTCTCATGTGCGCCCGTACATAGCTCACAAACACTAGCCACCTGCTGAACTCCATAATTAGCAAGAGAATCCACTTTCATAGCAAGAGCCTTCAACTGAGCTGTAATCATTGAAGCTGTATCTACTTCCAAAATTCCTGCTACCTTGCCTTGAGAAAGCCTCTGGGTTGGATTCTGATATTCATTAGCAGCCATCATCTCAATAAGTTCATAAGCTTCATCATAACTCTTCGCCCACAGAGCTCCACCTGATGCTGCATCTAGCAAAGGCCTAGACTGTGCTCCCAACCCATTGTAGAATCCATTAATAACCATCCAATCAGGCATGCCATGATGAGGACACTTCCTTAGCATCTCCTTGTAGCGTTCCCAAGCCTCACACAATGACTCGCCAGATTGCTGTTGAAATTGAGTCAACTGGTTCCTTATTGCTGCAGTTTTCGCCATAGGGAAGAATTTAGTAAGGAATTTCTGAGCAAGATCTTCCCATGTAGTAATGGAACCAGGTGGTAAAGAGTGTAGCCAGCTCTTAGCCTTATCCCTCAGAGAGAATGGAAAAAGCCTCAACCTGATAGCATCATCCGTCACACCATTACACTTGAAAGTGTCGCAGATTTCGATAAAGTCCCGAACATGCATGTTAGGATCCTCCGTAGAAGCTCCCCCAAACTGGACTGAATTCTGCACCATCTGAATTGTGCCCGGCTTGATCTCAAAGTTGTTCGCTGCAATAGCTGGCCTAACAATGCTAGACTGGATGTCATTGAGTTTCGGCTGAGAATAGTCCTTCAAAGCCTTAGCTGCTGCTGTATCTGCCATTGCTACTGTAGTTTCAGATTCCTCTTCCTTATTCTCTAAATTCTCTACAAGATCGTCTTCTGCCAGTCTTTGTAAACGAGCTTGCGAACGTGTTTGCATACAAACTCAAGTACCTGAAACACCACGAAACAAACAAACTAAGTAAGATTCCGCGTCAGTGAACGCTAACGACCACTATTGACAAACACATAAACTGAAATAAAAACACCGATGATCCCCGGTAGCGGCGCCAAAAACTTGTTATGCTAAATTCACGCAAGCGCACGTTGTCACAAGTAATATATGATTAAATCAAGTTCGTTCCCACAGAGATCTAGAATGGTGTTCAATTCAGTAAATATGCCTATGCAACAATGTATGGTTTTAACTCACTGCTAAGAAAAGTAACAAATTGGGGTTGATTATCTAAATTATACTAAGATGCGATTTATAAAACTAAGAATTAAACAATTAACGAGAATAAAATTCGAATTACTTATATGAGAATAAACATGGAATCCAAGTTTCATCATCTACTTCACCTAGAGTTGCAGCCTTTAATTAAAACATGTTATGGTCTTGATATCAGATTGGATAACACGGAAAGAGTAAAAGTTACCTCTCGGTATACTAGTACCAATCTACACATACATCCACAAAAGAGATAGAAGATGAATAGGCACCTATTATGTTTAGACCCTATATCTCTATAGAATTTGAAAACATAAAGGTTGAAGCACAAGTTATCCACTTAGATCACATAGGGCAGCATAATATATCTCTATTTATGCCACAAATCATGATGTTAAAACACCAACCTATCCTATGCTAGCATGGCAAGTTCTAAATCTCAAGATCCACTCTCGTTTAGCAAGAGATTAACAATTCAATTTAGATGTTAGCTACGCATCCAAAAGCATTAAGATTAACCATACGAGGATATCAAGAATTCACCACACATAAATCTTTAAGGCATGCAAACTACTAAGCTACATAGATAAATCCACTAGGATCCCATGACAACGATTAGTTCATAATTAAACCTTTCGTCACCATGGGATTTGATGAAAACATGGTAAATAACAAGATATGAATAAAAGAAGTAATTATATTAATAAAAAAGAGTTTGAGAAAACAAATCTATAATCCAAAGTAACACAAAGGATGAAGTAGATCTAGATCCATTGCTTGTCACGAGCGTTGAACCCTTCTCTCCTTTTCTCCCTTGCAGATCTAAGCTAGGTTACAAAAATAATAAAACTATGATAATGTATCTATATTACAATGGTAGGATGTGTTTTTATAGGCTCTATATTTCTTGCCCAGCAAGAATTTATCTTCTATTACAATTAGAATTTAATTAAGGTGCTAAAACCTGCCCGGAATATAATTAGAACTTGAAAAGGGCAAAACAGGAATTTCCCAGCCATACTTCACAAAGAATACGCGCGCGATTTTATTCAGCACATTACTTGCACGTGCTTCCATCCCAGGTTGTAGAAAATCTCTCAAGCTTCGCGTGGGCAGTAAGATCGCTGAAAACGGACTTACAGAACTCCAGATATGGCCAAAACAGTGTAAGCTGCGCAGCCTTCCCAGAAAATCCGAATTTTAATCAATTAATTCCCAAAAAATTATAGAAGCATCCACCTTAATCAACATTCTCGTAAAACTGCACAACTAAGCAAAACACATCAAAACTACAAGAAACTTGAGTCCAAGACAATCAATTTAAGCCGATTTAGAATGTTCCAAGTGGATATAAAATCCACTTATCACACCCCCAAACTTAAACCGATGCTTGTCCTCAAGCATAAACAATTACAACTAACTACTAGTACCACTTCCGTAGGTGATCACGGTTGCATTTGGCATATGCAACAAGCCCTTTAAACCCCTAGGTAGCCCTAGTGGACGAGTAAGGTCTCGTGAGGGCCTATAGCGAATGTACCCACAAAATCCAATGCAATGCAATGCATGAATGCAACTAAATGAAAATGCAACTAATCTAATCTACCATACCTTCAAATCCTCTCATGCCATATCAACTTAAGAATCAAAGTAAATACGCAATGTCTTGGTGTCGAAAGTGCAAGTATTCACATAGTCTACTCAATGAACATGCATAAGTTCTCACAAGCCCATGTCAAGTGTAAGAATAAGTTAGTAAACATGCTAAGCCTACAAGAGCACATCTTTGAGAAAACACTCGGGATCTCATACGCAAGAACAAGCAAACACTCACAATCCACTCACAAAAGAATATTCACTCAAGAACAAGGGTAAGTGTATCACTCAATTCCAACAAAATCATAAGCATGCTTGACATTTGGTATCAATCTAACTCTTAACACAACATACATCAATGACGATAATCAAAAGGTCTTTAATTGGGTTGTAACGGGGCTAGGGACAAGGTATGTCAAATAAGCCAAAACAGGTGAAGTGTCAAAAGCTAGTAAGTACCATAATAAATCATACACAACACCATATTCCCCCCCACATAATTTTTACTAAAACAAACACTCGACTAGTCGACTGAAATAGGATCGCAACAAACACAAACATGCTCTCACAATATATATATTTTTTCCTTTTTTTTTTCGTTTTTTTTATCTTTTTTTTTTCGAGAGCTAAATAAAACAATAATATAAACAATAACAATGATCCCATGAATTTATTACATAAGCCGACTATCAAGTAAACAAACCCAAATTTCAATATTTCCCCCAAAAGTAAGACCAACAATAAACCCCTCCTTACACACCTTATTACTCCCTTAAGCACTCTACTAGCCTTTGACAATGTGGGTTCAAATTAATGTAAGGCCAATACAAGAAAAAGGTCTAGGCAAGTAATGTGGTATGTCACCGAAAAAATAGGATTAAGCTCAACGGGTTAACTAATTGATCATGTAAACATGGTGTGGTAATATGGAAAAATATGTGGTTATTCCTAAATGCCTTTATCATTTTAATCGTCAAATAATGTCATGCGTTTCAAGAAAGACCTCAAACAACTGCTAGCAATGCAAACAATCCGTGGACACTCAAGCAAACGAATAAATTGCAAACATGCAATAAGGCTCAAAAACTCACTTGGTGGAAAAAAACATACTCAATCCCAAGCAATCTCTCTAACGCACCAACTTGTATTCAAAGCATGCAAACTAAATCATCTTGCACATATTCATGTCCTTCTAATCACTTACAACATTCAAAAAATCTACTAGCTTCAACTTACTAGTGTATGTGTGTGCACAAGAACAAAGCATATCACTTCTCAATCAAAAGCGTTAACAACACAAAATTCCTATCAAGCATGGGTGCAAATGCAAACTATTATGAACTCACATGATATACTAAAATAAAAAAAAACAGAATGTCCTACATGAAACAAACGTAGATAACACGAACATAAATGCATAATTTAATACTACTAATATGCAAAACATGAAATCCTATATGAACAAATAATACAACAACAACTACTAATCCCCCAAACCACCCCCAAACTTAAAATATTCAATGTCCGCATTGAATGGAAGTAAATACAAGAGATTGTAGAAACATACCTGCAATATATCAAAGTATTTTGGTAAGATGTTAAGAAGGAGAATTTGAACCTCAAGGTATTTTTTATTTTCGGAATCGGACTCAAAACCAAGATAGATCTGAGAAATAAATTCTTGATTTTTGGATTTGGTTCGATTTTTATTTAAAGAACTGGAAAAAGGGGAGAAGATTGGGGGAGGATTGGAGAATGAATTGATAGGGGAAGGGGAGAAAACGGCAGGGGGAGGTGGGTGGTGAGGGAGGAGGGAGGAAGGAGGGACGGAGAAAGGTGGGTTGGGGGGGGGGGGGCGGCGACTATAGTTTAGTCGACTCTCATTTGAGCTAGACCGGAGAGTTTTTTTAGGATATATTGAAGAAATATGAAAACTATTTTAGTTATTGTTTATTAGTGAACTAGGGATAATTTTCTTATTATATTAGTTAGTTTATTATTGATTAGATGTTGGTTATATAAATAATTGTTATATTGTAAACAATCGAGATTTATATTAATTAAACTTGATTAAAAATTTGCTTTTTAGCATTTTTATTTTTTCCCTTCCTCCTGCTCGTGACGAGGTAAGCTTCTCCAGTTCTCCTTAAGCATTCATTTCTTCGTGTTTTGTGAAAAATAAAAACCTATCTAGGCTAGTTGCTCTTGCTCTTGTGTGTAGAGATTCTAGGTGTTCTCTGTTAGATATTGCCTTGAATAAACGTAAAGGATGAACAAGAATTTGGTAGAAGAGAAAAGTTTTATTGATCTTGAGGATACAGATTACAGAATACAGATTCAGATTCAGATCTAATTGACTTTAGATCTGACAGACTTAATTGATAACAGATATGATTCAGATTTTTCGACTCAGATTTCAGACATCCTCCTAGGTTATGCCCCTAGAGAGTTTATATAATACTCTCTAGGCGGCTACAGAAGACAAAACAGAAACTGACTAGGAAACAGATAAAACAGAATAGACAAAACAGAAACTGACTAGGAAAATAAGAAAACAGAAAAACAGACCAACCCGACAGGGCACGAAATTCAAGGCAACATCTAACAAATCTCCACCTTGACTTGAATCCTCTCACAAATAACAAATGTACCAGATGCACCATAATAATGCCAGATGTACCAGAAAAAACTCTTCTACTTCAGATTTTGCCCTCAAAAGGGCAATCAACAACTCCTAACATTAAGCAAGTCCAAACAATGTTGAAACTTGCTATGTGGAACCGGCTTGGCGAACTTATCAGCTGGGTTATCAGCAATACCCACTTTGCTCACCTTAATTCTCTTGTACCATTGCCTCGAAGACTGCTTTAGTCCATACAAATCCTTCAATAACTTGCAAACATAGTCTTCCTTACCAGGAACCTGAAACCCATATGGCTGAGTCATGTGTATCTTATCAATCTCCGAGGATGCGACAACAACAAAACCTGATAACGTAGAACCTCGAAGAAGATACAAGGTATTACGTTTAACACATTTCAAAACCACATTAGAACCCTTGTAGACATGTAGAACTCCACCTTCACCTTGAAAACTGAAACCCTTGCTGTCTAACATACTCAAAGATATCAGATTGTTTGTCATAAGTGGAACATGCCTAACATCATTCAATGTGCAGAAATTTCCATCATATGTCCGAAGTTTAACCGAGCTTATTCCAACCGTCTCACAAACAAAACTGTTAGCCATAGAAATTTTGCCACCGTCTATTTGCTCTTAGGTTGTGAACCACTCCCTGCGCGGACATACATGATAAGATGCTCCAGAATCAAGAATCCACACATCAGAGTGATGTGTGTGATTAGCAACAACAAGAGCAATATCTTCTTCAAAAGTAGCACCAGCTACAACAGCAGTACCTGAAGCACCAGTACCTGCCAATTTATCATGTTACTCCTTTTTCTTGGGACAATCAGATTTCTAGTGTCCCTTCTCTTTACATTAATTGCAGATATCATTAAATTTTGGACCCTTCGGAGCTGGTTTCTTGAATTTATTCTTCCCCGACTTTTTATGTCCGGTACTCCCGCTAGCTACCAACCCAACAGCCTGATTATCTGCACCTGTACCAGCCGCCTTGTGGAGCAGCTCTCTAGTATGGAGAGAAGATCTAACCTCCTCTAGAGAAATAGTATCTTTACCAACAATAAAAGACTGTACAAAATTCTCATACGATAATGGTAAAGAAACTAACAAAATCAATGCAGCATCCTCATCTTCAACTTTAACATCAATATTACGCAATTTTAATAAAATTGTGTTTAACTGATCTAAGTGATCTCGAAGAGTCATACCTTCCTGCATTCGCAGACTGAACAGACATTGTTTCAGAAGCAACTTGTTTGTTAAAGACTTTGTCATGTAGAGACTTTCAAGTTTCAACCACAAACCAGACGCGGTATCCTCCTCCGCGATTTCAGTAATAATATCATCTGCAAGACACAACAGAATTGGTGAATGTGCCATTTCTTCCAGACTGGCCATCTCAACGCTTTCAGCAGCAGCCGATTTCTGATTCAACGGCGCCCAGAGCCTCTGTTGTTCTAACAAAGCACGCATCTTGATCTGCCACAGACTGAAACTATTCCTCCCAGTAAATTTGTCGACCTTCATGTTAAAACCAGACATCTTTCTCACCGTGACAGTCTCAGTGCGATCTGTCTAGCCAAGGATCAAGTCCATCATGAGCGAACTAAGCACATAGATGTAAGATATTATTTTCTAAGAAGTGAGAAGAGAATCAAGATGAGCAAAGTGGGTACTGCTGATAACCCAGCTGATATGCTTACCAAGCTGGTTCCACATAACAAGTTTCAATATTGTTTAAACTTGCTAAATGTTCGGAGTTGTTGATTGCCCTTTGAGGGCAAAATCTGAGGCAGAAGAGTTTTTTCTGGTACATCTGGCATTATTATGGTGCATCTAGTACATCTGGCATTATTATGGTGCATCTGGTACATCTGTTATTGGTGAGAGGATTCAAGTCAAGGTGGAGATTTGCTAGATATTGCCTTGAATTCCGTGCCCTGTCGGGCTGGTCTATTTTTCTGTTTTCTTGTTTTTCAAGTCAGTTTCTGTTTTGTCTTCTGTAGCCGTCTAGAGAGTATTATATAAACTCTCTAGGGACATAACCTTGGAGGAAGTCCAAAAACTCTGAGTCGGAAAATCTGAATCATATCTGTTATCAATTAAGTCTGTTAGATCTAAAATCAATTAGATCTGAATCTGAATTCTGTAATATGTATCCTCAAGATCAATAAAGTTTTCTCTTCTGCCAATCTATGTTCTTTCTTTACTTTTATTATATTTTTATGCTTCCGTTATAACATTCTCCATATGAAACAGAGATGCCCTTACAGTTTAAGTCACCCTCTGTTTATTATGGATTACTGTAGCTTATTTAAAGGATGGATTTTTTCTGCCTTCCTTTGAAAACAAATATAGAGCCCGTTTGGCCCCCATTTTTTTTTTTTCACTTAAAGTTTGATGGGAGGTGTTTGGCTCCCCTTAAAGTGGAGCCACTTAAAGTGGAAAGTAGGCTAAAAACAAAAAGTAGCTTGGAGGTACTTTTTTTCCACTTATTTTTTTTCGTATATCAATTTTTATGTATTTGAGTCACCATTTAACTTGTATTGTATTCTTTTCATATATTTGTATTTTATACTTTCAAAAAAATATAAATTTCTTTTTTTTAATTAATTTTTTAAAAATAAATTTACTTTAAGTGGAATTAGCCAAACAGATACACCTAACTTTAAGTAAAAATTATCACTTTTCACTTAAAGTGAGTAAGTAGCACTTTAAGTGATAAGTAACATTTTTTAAGTTAAGCCAAACACCCTCATAGTGCCTCCTGAAACTTGGTCAACCTTTTTCTTGTCCTACAACTACATCCTTCCAAATCTCCACCTTTGGGTTTTTTTTAATTCTAATTAACCCAAGCCCAGTCTCTCATAATATTTCCAACATTTTATAAACCCTTGGAACTAGCTTTTAAAAGGCGAGTAAGTCATGAAATGAAAGTTAATTACATGAAAAGTTTATAACAATAATAGTGTAAAGTATTGTTAAAATAAGTGAAGTAGTGGGTGGAATATTGTTAAAATTTACTATTTTAGGAAATGTTAACAATCTATTGGGACATCCCAAAATTGAAAGTGTTAATAATCTATTAGGACGGAGGGAGTAACATAAAACCTTTATACTACTTCTTCCCTATCTGCTTCTCCTTGGAGTGCGTCCAAATATGTTGGTAATTTGGAGTCAATTTCTTTATTTTATGTAAAGATCAGTCTTATAGTATCCCTCATCTCTAGGACATTATCAGAATGTTTGAGATTAAAAGGACAATACGAAGAAGTTGGAATAAGTAACCCTAAGTTCCTTGCTAAAAATTTTACTTCTACAGGGTTCTATATTTTTAGGAAAATTGATCTCTAAACATTTTATTTGGAGCAGTACTTATGAAAATTTGAGACATTCCAAAAACTTGACACTATATTTAATAATTTAATAATAAATAAGTGAATAAAGCACCCATTTTGAGAATTTCTGATTATCTATATTAGTTGGGAAATGTTATTTCCAGACCTAAAATTTTATTTACAGAGCAACTTTCAGTTATAAAGACCAAACTGCCCTTGATAACATAATCTTCACTCTACCCACAACTAGCATACAAGAATATACAGTTTAGTCTTTTGCATTCAACATTACTCTAGAAATAAAAAAATTGCTTTGAAAATAGCAATTTCCATATTAGCATTACCACATAATTGAAATTTTACATGCACATTGAGTTAAAAACTAAAAAATATGTCTAACAGAAAAAATAAATAATATAAAATATTAAGTTCAAAGTCAATCATATAGTCTTTATTGAATAAAAATGCTTTTCTCTTTTTATGGAGTTAAGTTAGGTCAAATAATGGTTTTAGGTTAATATTGTCTTTTGCTAGATTTATAAGATTTATATTGTCACAGTAAATAATAGTAAAATTTTTGGTTCTCATAGTGATTGTACCATCTCTATGAATTTTTTTGGCCGGAGCGCTTTAATAAATCAACTAGCTTATAGTCCGTGCAAAGCACGGGTTACTTTTAAATATTTTTAAAATAATATGATTAAACAAAATATTGTTTTATAATTTATTATGGAATTAATTTAACTTTTTAAAATTATTTAATAAATCACAGGTACTGTTTATAACTAATAATATAAAATCTTAATGTAAATTTGTTGTTGACGGGATTCGAACCGGGATTTAAATATAGAATATTCCTTATTATTAGATCTAACAGTTATCATCTATCTACTAAATATCTAACGGTCACTATTGTTTTAAATGGTTGAACTGAATAACCAAATTATATCCCTGTTTGCTTATTATATATTAGTATAGATATATATAAATTTTTTATTATATTTTATTAATGATTGTAAGATGCGGTGTGATATTTTTGGGTTTATATTAGTGATTGCAAGATTAGTTTTAAATTTAAAGGTAACATGTTTTAGTTAGAAAAAAAATATTAACGTTTGTAAGATATGGTACAATTTTAGGTGTTTATAAATGGTAATTTATATTAAAAGTAAATGTTAAAAAGGCAATCGGCTAATAATTATTTATTATCGTATTATAAATAATAATTAAGTAAGAATAATTAAGTAAAATAACATGTTTTATTAGTTAAGGGTAAATAAGTAAAATCAACAGGTACCTTTCTTTTGATATGTTATAAATTTTATTTAATAATATAATTAGGTTTTATATAATCATTATTTTCAATAATTTTTTTACTCTTAATATAATTTAATATACTCATGTTCAAGGATTATCCTCATGTTTTCTTATTATTAACAATGTATATATATTTTTATTATATTTTATTAATGATTGTAAGATGCGGTGTGATATTTTTGGGTTTATATTAGTGATTGCAAGATTAGTTTTAAATTTAAAGGTAACATATTTTAGTTAGAAAAAAATATTACCGTTGGTAAGATATGGTACAATTTTAGATGTTTATAAAAGGTAATTTCTATTAAAAGTAAATGTTAAAAAGGCAATCGGCTAATAACTATTTATTATCTTATTATAAATAATAATTAAATAAGGATAATTTAGTAAAATAACATGTTTTATTAGTTAAGGGTAAATAAGTAAAATCAACAGGTACCAACCAACCAAACTTTTAATGTTTCGGCTTTAATATAATAGTACTAGCTTATAACCCGTGCGATGCACGGATTTCTTTTGATATACAATAAATTTTATTTTATGTTACCATTACATTTTTAAATAATAATAATTAATATTTTATTTTAATTTTAACTTAAATTATTTAATAAAAAATTAATTAATGATATGCATAGCTTAAAACTTATATTATAAAATTTTAAAATAAATATGTAGTTGATGGAATTCAAACCTTGAAATTTTAGTAAATTAATTTAATCATATAATATATCTAATCATTATATCTAACGATTTTGATTTTTTACTAAAAATCTAACGGTCATTATTCGTAGTATACGGATTTCTATTATATTTTGTTAGTGATTAGAAGATATAGTGTAATATTTTTGGGTATATATTAATTATTGCAAGATTATGTTTTAAATTAAAAGTCAAAGTGTTTAAATTAGGAGAAAATATTACTAATTGGAAGATATAAATTTATAAAATTATAATAAAATTTTATTATGTTATAAATAAAATTTATTGATATGGTGTTTATTTTATTATTTTATAAATTTTATTCAATATTACAATTATGTAATCATTATTTTTAATGACTTTTTAATTTTAATTCAATATAATTTAATATACTCATGTTTACGAATTATACTAATGTTTCCTTGTTATAAATAACGTATAGGGATTTTTAATATATTTTATTAAATAATTGAAAAATATGGTGTGATAATATTAGTTTTAAATTAAAAAGGTAATGTGTTTTAATACGAAAGGAAATATTAAATATTAATGATTGAAAGATATGATACGATTGATGTTTTCAGTTGTTTATAAAAGGTATTATCTTCAATTAAAGTAAATGCGAAAAAGGCAATCGACTAATTAACATTAATTATTTTAGCTGTTTTAATAGTATAAATATCGAATATATTTTTCTTTTTAATGAAGAATTATACTAATGTTTCCTTATAAAACAAAAAGGCAACGTGTTTTAATTCGAAAAGAAATATTAATGATTGGAAGATATGATACGATTAATTTTTTAGGTGTTTATAAAATGTAATATCTTCAACTAAAAGTAAATGTGATAAAAGGCATTCACTAATTAGTAATTACCATTAATTATTTTATGTTATAATTTATTTTACTATTTTAATAGTATAGATATTAAATATATTTTTTTTAATGAATGGTAAATAAATAAATTCACTAAGAACCAAAAAACAGGTACCAAAACTTTTAATGTTTCGGCTTTTATATAATAGTAAGCTTAAAACCCCTGCGATGCACGAATTTCTTTTAATATTATATGATATGCTTTATTAATTCGATTTACTTTTTTTAAAATATGAATTTTGGATGTTTAAATTTTTAAATGAGATGATTTGATAATAATTATATAAATATTAATTAGCAAAAATTTTTTTATAAATGTTATCCGTTATATTTCTATGAAAAGAGGGATTTTAGTTAGAAAATATTGAAAAGATAATACATCTTAGTTCAAAAAGGTAATCGGTTAATTATAAGTACTTATAAAATTATAATTTTATTTTATTAAATAGAATGCTGTGATTTAACTGAAAAAAGTGAGGTGTTAGTTATAGAAAATTAAAAAAGAAACATGTTTTAGGTGAAAAAGGTAATTGATTAGTTTATAGTAATTATAATTCAATTATGTTATTTTTCTAAATAAAATTGCTCGTAAAGTTTTAAGAAAAGGAAAAATTAGTGTTGCCAGTGATATTTTAAAGAATAGAGATATTTTAGTTAGAAAATATAGAAAAGATGATAAATTTTAGCTTAAACTTAATCGGTTAATTATTAACATTATAATTTGTTATTTTATTTTATTAAATAGAACCGTCCGTGATATAATTGAAAAAAGATTGATTTTATTTAGAGAAAATAGAAAATGTAATGTGAAAATTAAAAAGATGACATGTTTTAGGTGAAAAAGGTAATTGATTAGTTTATAATAATTATAATTTAATTTATGTTATTTCACTAAATTAAATTGTTCGTAATGTCTTTAGATTGTGAGAAATAAATGTTGCCCATGATATTTCTAAAAAAAAGGAATTTTAATTATAAAATATGGAAAATATGATACGTTTTAGGTGAAAAAGGTATTCAAAAAGGTAATCGTTTAATTATAAGTACTTATAAAATTATAATTTAGAATGCCGTGATTTAACTGAAAAAAGTGAGGTGTTAGTTAGAGAAAATTAAAAAGGAAACATGTTTTAGGTGGAAAAAGTAATTAATTAGTTTATAGTAATTATAATTTAATTTATGTTATTTCACTAAATTAAATTGTTCGTAGTGTTTTTAGATATTGAGAAATTAATGTTGCCCGTGATATTTCTAGAAAAAAGGAATTTGAATTATAAAATAGGGAAAAGATGATATATTTTAGTTGAAAAGGGTAATTGATAATTATTAGTATTATAATATTATTATTTATTAAATAGAACCTCGTGATATATTTGTAAAAAAAAATATTTTAGTTAAAGAGATATTTTAGTTATAGAATAGAGAAAAGGTAACATGTTTTGGCTAAAAAAGGTAATTGATTGGTTAATAGTAATTATAGTATAATTATGTTATTTTCAAAATTGCTTGTAGTGTTTATAAGAAAGGAGAAATTTTAGTTAGATAAAATAATAAAGATATTGTGCTTTACCTGAAAAGGGAAATTAATTAGTTAGTGACAAATAGAAAAGGTAATTATATCCTATATATAATTGGCGTAAGGAGGATCATGTGGTTTGGTCGTCAGGGGTTAAAAAGTAATTTCATTAAAAAGAAGAAATGGACTACAGAATAAATTAGAAGAATATATTAATTGGCGTAAGGAGGATCATGTGGTCTGGTCGAGGGGTTAAAAAGTAATTTCATTAAAAAGAAGAATTGGGCTACAGAATAAATTAGAAGAAATGGGCCTACAGAATAAATTAGAAGTTGGGCTAGAGTATTGATTTAAAAGTTAAAATTATGCTCCAAAAAAGCTAAAACTATGCTACCAAGTAACTAGTGGTATTTTGAATTTAACAAACAAAATCAAAAAAAGAGTGCACTGAAATAAATAACAAATGATAAAAAAGAAATAATTATAGTTGAGAAAATTATTGTTAACTAAAATTAATACAAATATAATTAAAAAAAAACTTTACCAAAAAAATCAAGAAAACCTAATTTTTTTATAAAAAATCATAAAAAAATTTACTTTTAGATTCTACAACAAACATGTTTTTAAAATTTATACTAATAAAAGTCAACAAAAAATAAACAAAAATCAATAAATTAATATTTTATTATTTTTTAAAGATTATAGATTTTGTACTAAAGTTGTAAATAAATTTAAAAACAATCCGAAAATCTAAAATAAAATAATTAATAGGGAATCTAAATATAATAAGTACAAAAAATCCTATATTAAATTTCATCAACAATAAAACTTAAAATAAATTAAAAAAGATTAAAACTAATAAAATATTCATCATCATCAACTTAATTAATTACTATTATAGGAAAAATAGTTGTAATAGCACAAAATTTACATATTCTTTTTTAGGTTTGATAACAAATACGTTTCTAATATTAACAAAAAAGGATAAATTAGCAAAAAATCATAATTAAAAATAAGTCTCAAATTCATTCTGTATATATAATAAACAAGTAAACAAAGCATATCATTAGAATTTCAATTCAAAAAATAATTTTAAAAAAAACAAGAATGTACATTTAATTACAAAACAAAAAGAAGTTTTAAAGAAAATATATGGTAAAATAAGATAATCAAAAAGTAATAAAAAACATGTCATAAATGACACCAAAATTTAATAAAATATAATATACAAAATAAACGTCAATTAAAAAAAGATCTAAATGTAAAAAACTAAAAATCACAAAAAAGTTTAGTATAATGCACTTAAAACAAATATATTTCAACACAAAAACATAAAAAGAAAATACAAACTTTCGTTAAAAAAAAGTACAAATGTGTGTATTCACAATTACATAATTACATATACATATATAAAAAATAGTTAAACCAATAAGTTCCCACATGTCTAATGTATATTATATATATTCTAATAAAATAGAAGAAAACTCCCCAAAAAATATAAAATATTTAAATATATGTTAAGCTAAAACTTAAAATATAATTTACAAAAAACAAATCGTTTACCAAATAAAAGTGCTTTAAGAAAAAATTATTTTAATAAAAATCATTAAAGATTCTATTTTTAGTTTTGACAATAAATATGTTTCTATAATAAAAATTTAAAAAAATGTGAGCACAAAGCAACAAATAAACAAATTCTTACTTTACAAAGAAAAAAATTAAAATAAAAAAGTGAACACAAATCAATAAATGAACATATTTTAAATTAGAAAGTAATCTAAATACCCACAAAATAAATTTATATTAATATCTAAATATAATACAGCATAGAAATCCCTAATATTACTCTAAACAAAACATGTAATAAACACCACACATGGCAAAAAGATAAAATTAACATGAAAAAATAATTAATATTCAAACAAATAAAAACAATTTAATACCACACATATTTCCAAAAAAGTTAAAAAATGCTTTTAAAAACTATAAAAACACAATAACAAAATATCTAAAAAAATTAAGATAACCGTTAAATTACATAATCAAAAAGATAAAAAGATAATAATAAATTGTTATACAAATGTAGTACCTATATTTCAAGTATATCACATGTAATCTAATAAAATAAAAAATAATTATGAAATACTAAAAAATATGTTAGCCTAAACTTTGAAATATAAATTATAGAAAAACCATTTACAAGAAAAAAACAAATGTACACTTACCAATTATATATCATATGTATTATTATCATTAAAAGTCAAAATATTATTTCGAATGTTATAAAACTAATTTTTTTTAAAAAAATTATAATGAAAATTGTACTAAAAATTATTAATAAAATTACCGTGCATCGCACGGGTATAAAGTTAGTATGTTTAATATGAAAAAGGAAATTATGTATTTAGTTAATAGTTAAGTAAGGGTAATTAGGTAAATTCAATAGATACCAACCAACCAACCAACCAAACTTTTAATGTTTCGGCTTTAATATAATAGAATAGATAGATAGATATATTTGAAAAATATGATGTGTTATTTTCCGGTATATATTAATGATTGTAAGATTAATTTTAAATTAAAAAGATAACGTGTTTTAATTCGAAAGGAAATATTAATGATTAGAAGATATGATAGGATTGATATTTTTAGGTGTTTATAAAAGGTAATATTGTTAATTAAAAGTAAATGTGAAAAAAGGCAATCGACCACTTACCATTAATTATATTATGTTATTATTTATTTTAGGAGTTTTAATAATATAGATATCATATATAATTTTCTTAATAAAGAAGGGTAAATAAGTAAATTCACTACGTACCAAAAAATAGGTAACAAAACTTTTAGTGTTTCGGTTTTAATATAATAGTATAGATATGAATGGTTTAGTAAAAATTTTACTATTATTTCCTGTGACAATATAAATCTTATCTTATAAATCTAACAAAAGACAACATGAAATACCTAGAACTGAAAACTACTATACAGTAACTTAGTGCTAACTGAGTCTGGCCTCAGCTTAATAATCTGAAATACAGTAACACAACGCACTACTGCTGGTTGTGCTTCTTGAATTTATTCTTTTTTTTTTTTTTTTTTTGACAAAATTAGATGAGATTTCATTAATAACTTGAATAAGGTTCAATCGGGACAAACCCCCAACTGACCATGCAACCAGGTTGAAAAACAAATAGACGAGCTAAACAATTAGCCGCTTTGTTTCCGGATTGCTTAACACACTGAATACAAATATTCTTGACACTAAAAATGAATACAAAGGATGTCCGAGATATCCAAAAGACACCAATATCCCTGAAAATAGTAGCATCACAATTGACCTTAGCACATAAAAAACAGGTGATAATCCAGTGTTCAGATCCATCAGTTGCATCAACTGAGGCTGGAGGTACAGGTGACCCCATTAATTGAACAATCTTTCGTTGTGATAGGTGAGCTCTTGTGATATACACCACCGTTCCAGCATTGACATGGCCTTCCCAGATGTCCAAGAACACCATTAAATTCATTCTCAAAATACCCCATAACACCATACATAAAAATAACCGAACAACGAAACACAAATACATCAAACACACCAAAAAGATGGAGACAAAGACCATAGCTTTTGGAACAAAAGCACAAATTTATTGAATAAAAACAAACATAGAAATTAAGGGTTCGGATGAGAGAATGGAGGGAGAGAAATGGATTGGTGAATGGATGAGAAGGTGGAATTAAAGGGAGATGATTGATGGGAAAATATGAGGAAGAGAGCGGAGAAAAGAGGGGAAGGGGCGGAGAAGAGAAGCAGGGGGCGGCTGGGGAGGGGGAGAGAGAGTCGACTCTCAAAATAGGGTTAGTCTCATTAAGTACTCCTGAGACATCTCTCGAGTTTAGCAATATCTAGGCCAGCCTCCATAAAACTTTGCCTGAGGGCTTCATCATTGCAAGCCGACGCTCCAATTATCATACAGTCGACTTCCATTGTTCAGTCGACTTCCATTGTTCATAACTCTTTAGTGACCTAAAAAACCATAAAAAACAACAAACAAATCTTTATTATCCTACTACACGTCAGTTAACCAATAAGAATTGAGGAATTATTTTAGGACCAATCAGAGCTAATTCCTAAAATTTAGATATTTCCTTATTTACAATCTCACCCTACCTCTACTTCTAATTTAAATACAATATTGATTTTATTAAACATATCCATAAATACATATTTTTTAAATCAAAAAATATTTACTAGAAAATCACAATTTTAATTTGTAATCAATCACAATATACTATTAAATATTTTAAATTAAATTTCAATATTAATCATTCATTAATCAACCACTCTTTTAATATAAAGTCAATCACAATCATATTATCATATGATTTTTATAATATATATTGTACAATTATAATCGATATTAAATAATTATAATCTAACTTAACTAAAAATCTGAAAAAATCGGATTTGTAATCAAATTTTAAATAACTTGGATAAAATCCATACCTTCAAAAATTTGATTTTTTTAGAAGCTCAAAAATATATTTATTCATAATTTGTTAATAAATAATAAAAGCATAATAGCCAACACTACAAAATCGGGTTTGAACAAATTTTGAATAGCTTGGATAAAATCTATATCTTCAAAAATTCGATTTTTTAAAAGGTTCAAAAATATATTTATTCACAATTTGTTAATAAAATAATTAATAAATTCATATAAACGAACACTATATATATTTTAATTATTTTAATTATTAAATATACGCTATAAGAGTATTATTATTGGTTGGTGAATAAATTAACAATCAAAAAATTAAAATTATTTTAGAGGCAAACAGAATTTACTTCTAAACTTTAAATCAATCAATTATATACAAAATTTTTGTTATTTACCATGCTTATTCTAATTTACTAATTGCGGTTAAATTAATTTAAATATAAAATATCTTGATTTAATAACTTCGCATATCACATGGTTTTTAATTTTAAAAATTCTACTAACCGTAAATATTATTTTCTATAAATCCGCATAACAGTATATTACATATGGTTATATATCTTTTAGTTATAAGTTGTTTTTTAACATCATTTATTATAATAAAGGATACCCGAATCTAACATGTACTCCCTCCGTCCCCCTCAATTGTTTACATTGGGGGACGGGGGCGTGACACACATTTTAATGCTCCTAAAAAGTATAGTTTCATAATTTATTTTTTCATTTTTTTTCTTCTGAATAAAAATTTAATGTTTAAACTTTTATTCAAAAAAAAAAGAAAATTAAAAAAAATAAGTTATGAAACTATACTTTATATTCACCTTAAAATGTGTGCCAAACAATGCTGAAAATATATAAAGAAATGAGAGGGACAGAAGGAGTATTAGTTAACCAGTCACAAGATTGTGAATTATTTTAACATCATCTTTTAAAAATCAATTAAACTTAATGTAACATGTTTCTCTATTGGATCTAGATTCTACGTTTCCGCCAGGACTAAACTCAAATCAAGTTACACTCGATAACAATTAATTTTAATTTTTTTATATTAATTAACTAAACATAATAACTACTAATTTTTATTTTAACGGTTAACTAATAAACAATTTATATAAAATAAAATTCTTACAAACAAAAAAATATAATTATTATATCAATTTAAACATTACAGGAAATCTAAGCCGCTTATTCCCTAATTCGATTTGTCGCAACAAACAAGAGGTACTGTCTCCGCCTTTTAAAGTATGGATCATCATTTCTCAAGTGGTTATGATCCTCCATTGCTGCTCGGTAATTTAGGTTATCTTCATCCCCAGTCCGGATTCTCTCATAATTACTTCTCATTAGAATTTTCAGTAGCAAACTTCAATAATTCAGCGACTTACTAAATTGTAGGCATCAATCCTTATCACATTACACTGATTTGTTTACATTATTAGGTGTGCCTATAGATAAATGTTTTTTTTACATTGTTGGGTTGTCAATGTTATTCAGTGATTACTTAACAATTTTATTCTAAATACAATAATTATTTAATTTAAAAATTTATACATTAATACATGAATCTATTATATTTATAATAGATATTTTGATATCTCAAACTTTCAATTCAAAATCATAAGGTACAATTAAAATCATGAATTAAAAATTATTAACAATATAAAACTATTTACCACAATATTCTAAATACACATTAAAAATTTAAGTTATGTAAAGTATTAAATAATTCAATCATAAAAAAAGCTCATCAACCAATTAAAATGTTAGAATGAATTTTAAACCAATCAACTTTTAACATTTTAATTACGAAATTTTTTAACTATGCAATAATCAATTATCAATCAAAAAATAAAAATATTACAAAGTCAATGAATTATCAATCAAAAAATTAAAATATTGTTAGTGAATATTTCCATAATAAATTGGTCAATTTAGCACAAATTTAATTACAAAGTCAATGAAAATATTGTTAGTGAATATTTCCATAATAAATTGGTCAATTTAGCACAAATTTTATTATAAATCACTATTTATTTAATGTAATTAATTCATCAATAAAAGGACATATGTCATACACAAAAATAATCAAACCTGCAAAAATCATCAATAAAAGGACATAAAACATCTACAAGAACAACTAAATTGGACAAACACATAGTAAATTATATCACTAATTTCCTTTATCCAATCATTGAACAGATCTTCAATTATGGTACATCTCTAGCTTATGTCACTAAATTATACAGTCTTTTCGGCGAGATAATCTAACAATTTGTTATGAACGTGAGGAATATGTATATCTGATTTGATATAACGTATTCAAACAACCGATCAGAACTGTGATTCTATATTATCCAAATCAATGAACTAATATAACAAAATCTAATATATAGGTAGACAAAATCCACGAATAGGATATTAGGCTCTCAATAAAGAGAGATAATTGGTGAAAGCCAAAGTAAAATCAAGGAAAAGAAAATAAGGCTTATCATTTACAATGAGTTAGTACAAAATCTACTAATATTTTGGTTGATAAAATCCACCAACGGGCAATGGGGTACTAGACTTTCAATCATATTTTTATTGAAAAATAAAGAAAAATCAATATAATTATTTTTTTAAAAAGAAAAAAATTGATCTCAGCTCCTAAACTTTAGTTTAGCATCTTAATTTTATTACCCGTAATTATAACTCAACAAAATCAACTTATGTGTTAATAGTTATTCCTAAAACAAATTTTTGATGTGGCTAATGAAGTATCCAAGTACTTTCCTACAACAGTCGTACTTAATATATAAATATATCTGTAACAAGATTGTCTATATAAGTTTAGATAATACCAAGAAGAAGAAGACGCATTGTTCTTCTGATACATACAAAAATAGATATGAGATACTGACTTCTGACAAATATAAATTCTAATGCTATACAGAAAGATAGCATCCTAATTATCAAATAAATGAAGTCCAGAGTTAAAGGAAGCATAATAATGCCCAGCCAAAAGGAATTTAAAGGGGAAACCCGCGACTGTTAGTGACCGATGTATTATCAGTATGGAATTTCGAACATGATAGATTTTTGATTTTTGTCAATGATGTACCCAATCAGTGTGGAAAAATTGTAATCTGAAAATTCATGTGTGATGCTTTTATAATTTTGAGGAAGCAGGCCATACTTTCAATACTGTGTACTCCTTGTGATATTTTGCAGATTCTCATACAATTTGTAAGATTAATAACCAAAACCCATATAAATATTTAAACGTAATTATATGCACGGGTAAAATAATTTATTTTTTTTAACTAAAGGAGAGATATTTGTAACATCTCAATGTTATTCTAAGACATATAATTATATATTTACATAACTTGGATATATAGTAATATTTCATATAATTGTTATATTTTTTATATTCACGTATTTCATTCCATTTCGTGTACACGGAAAAAATTGTGTAATTTAGTGTCATTTTGTGTTCTAATTTCGGGTACACGATTTAATATCATGCATTTTCGTTCAAGATCCTAAAGTACATGACATGAATGTACAAAACGATTTGTCAGGTCTACATAAGCCATTTCTTCTTATATATGTAGGAAAAATATATTCACTGTTAAAGGAAAATGAATTTCATGTTATTTAACCCAAAATCTGAACTACAAGGACACATATATAACATGTGATTGTGTGTTTATATATTACACACTTGATTTCAATTTTATGGACAATAGCTTATTTTCACAAGTTAGTCAAATTAAAAAAAGATAGGTGATACTCATTTTCATATGTCTTATTTTAAGAATAAAAGAAAACTAAAATTTATTATTCTATGTTTTACTTGAAAAAAATTAAAAAAAACCAAAATACAAACTTCCAAACTGAAAATGCACATTTTAAGTTGTCTTTACAAATAAGGTAAGGGCAATAACCATAAAATCTAATAATTATATGTTACTACAAGAGCGCGATATATTGAATTTGCTTGGTTAGTTGATAAAAAAATTATAGTAAATCAATTCATTAATAAAAGGACATATAATTTGTAAAAATGATATTGAACAATCACACAGCAAACTAGATTAGATGAAAGTTTCTATTGTTATAACTACGTTCGTTTTATATATCTTGCACAATAGATATTCTTTCTCATATCGCTGAAACATGCAACCTTTTTTTGATAGACAGTCTAATGATTTATTGAAGTCGTGAGGATTAAGTTTCTACACATTTTTAATATGTAATCGAAAAATTAACCACGACCATACAAATATTTCCAATAAATTAATATAATAAATATTTTAAGGATTCGATATTTAATAAATATACCGAATTCTCAAAATATGGGTGAAAAATTTGTTAACATGATACGTAGAAATATTCTCTAAAAAAGAGAGAAATAAAATGAAAGCTAAATTTTAAAAAAAAACAATAGAGGGATTTTGAATTTTACAACTGGATTTATATTTGTTTTGATGATTGTTTCATAATATTAATATTATTTCAATTGGTATGAATTCACGGATAAGTAATTTTATACTTACGTTAATTAGCATTCCAATAAAATTATATATTTTCTAAATAAAAATAAAAATAATATATTTATATTAATTTTTTAATACAATTTATCGATCGGTACGTAGCACGGGTAAAACGCTAGTCCTTTATTATAATCGTGAGTCTACAATGTTCAGTTAACCAATGAGAAAAATTATTTTAGAACAATTAGAGCTAATTCCTAAATTTTAGATCAATCATGTTATGTTATAATAAGAGTTTTCCTTATTTACAATCTCATCCTATCTCATTAACCATTAGTTAACACTTCTCATTTAAATACAATAATGATTTTATTAGACATATCCATAAATACATAATTTTTAATATTTACATATCCATAAATACATATTTTTTAAATAAAAAAATTATTAAAAAATCACTATTTTAATTTGAAATCAATCACGATATACTATTATATATTTCACATTAAATTTCATAACCACTCATTCATTAATCAATCACTTTTTTAATATAAAGTCAATCACAATCATATTATCATATATTATAAATTGATTTTCATAATATATATTACAATTATAACCGAATTTAAATAATTATAATATAAATTAACTAGAAATATAAAAAACATCGGCTTTGAAATCAGATTTTAAATAATTTGGATAATTTCCTTACCTTCAAATACTCGATTTTTTTAAAAGCCCAAAATTTATTTATTCATAATTTGTTAATAAAATTAATTAATAAATATATATAAGCCAACGCTACATATGTTTTAATTATTTAAATTATTAAATAAACGCTAAAAGAATATAATTATTGGTTGGTGAATAAATTATCAATCAAAAAATAAAAATTATTTTAGAGACAATCAAAATTTTCAATCACTCAATCATATACAAAATTTTTATTATTTATCATGTTTATTCTAATTTAATAATTACGGTTATATTAAATTTAAATATAATAATATCATTATTTAATAAATTTGTATATCACATTGTTTTTAATTTTAAAAATTACTACTACCCGTAAATAATATTTTCTATAAATCTACATAACAGTAAATTACATATGTTTATATATCTTTTAATTATGATTTTTTTAATATCCTTTATTATAATACCCGAATCATATTAGTATCGTAAGATTGTGAATTATTTTAGTATCAATCAGAGTCAAGATCAATTAAAATTAATTTAACATGTTTCTCTATTGAATCTGGATTCTACGTTTCAGCCAGAATTAAACTCAACTCAAGTTAAACTCATTAACAAGAGATTTTTGTTTTTTATATCAATTAACTAAATATAATAACTGCTTATAGATAAAAAAAACCTAAACATAATAGCTACTACTTTTTATTTTAACGATTAACTAATAATCTATTTAATTAAATAAAAATACCTCAAATATGAAATTCTTAAAAATTGAAAATATAATTATAATATCAATTTAATCATTACAAGAAATCTAAGCGGCTTATTCCTATTCTCAAACCTAGCCAACTTTGATGAACTTAATGTCTACATCAATTCTCCTCCTCCTAGGTTAAGGTATTACAATACAACAATGATTTTATTAGACAAATCCATAAATACATATTTTTTAATATTTACATATCCTTAAATACATATTTTTTAAATAAAAAAATTACTGAAAAATCACTATTTTAATTTAAAATCAATCACGATATACTATTATATATTTTAAGTTATATTTCATAACTACTCATTCATTAATCAATCACTTTTTTAATATAAAATCAATCACAATCATATTATCATACAATATAAATTAATTTTTATAATATATATTGTACAATTATAACCGATTTTAAATAATTATAATATAACTCAACTAGAAATATGAAAAACATCGGATTTGAAATCAGATTTTAAATAATTTGGGAAATTTCCGTATATTCTAAAACTCGATTATTTTTAAAAGCTCAAGATTTTACTTATTCATAATTTTTTAATAAAATTAATTAATAAATGTATATAAGCAAACGTTACATATATTTTAATTATTTAAATAATTAAATATACGCTAGAAGAGTATTATTATTGGTTGGTGAATAAATTACCAATAAAAAAATAAATTATTTTAGAGACAATCAGAATTCACTTCAAAATTTTCAATCAATGAATCACATACAAAATTTTAATTATTTACCATGCTTATTCTAATTTACTAATTACTGTTAAATTAATTTAAATATAATAATATCTTAATTTAATAATTTCGTTTATCATATGGTTTTATTTTAAAAATTACTACTACCCCTAAATAATATTTTCTATAAATCCACATAACAATAAATTACATATGTTTATATATATTTTAGTTATGATTTTTTTTAATATCCTTTATTATATATAATACCCGAATCTATCACGTATCAGCTAACCAATCGTAAGATTGTGAATTATTTTAGTATCAATTAGAGTCAAGATCAATTAAAATTAATGTAGCATGTTTTTCTATTGGATCTGGATTCTACGTTTCAGACTAAATTAAACTCAACTCAAGTTAAACTCATTAACAGTAGATTTTTGTTTTTTTATATCAATTAACTATATATATATAAAACTAAACATAATAACAACTATTTTTTATTTTAAGGATTAACTAATAATCAATTTACATTAAATAAAAATACCTCAAATATAAAATTCTTAAAAACAAAAAAATACAATTATAATATCAGTTTAATCATTACAAGAAATCTAACCGCTTATTCCCTATTCTCAATCAGAACTAGCCAACTTTGATGAACTAAGTGTCTGCATCAATTCTCCACCTCCTTCTTAAATCATATCAATTTTGGTTAAGGTACTGTTTTGTATTTTTTTATTAAGGGGTAGACTATACTTGGATATATATATATATATATATATATATATATATATATATACACACATATACATATACATATACATATATATGTTTTAAGAAATAAAATATATATAATTTAAGAAATAAAATATATATATTAAAACATATGATACATATATAAAATCGAAATAAAATATATATATATATATATATATATATATATATATGTATATATGTATATTATTTAGATTTTATATATGTATCATATGTTTTATGTTTTAATTGTCAAATAAAATCAACAGAAAAACGATTCTGACAAAAAAAAAATTGAAAATGATTTAGGTTTACTTCGCATTACAATATTCATTGGTCAGCTTTAATAACTCTATGCTTACTGAATTGTAGCCATCAATCCTTACCATATATATTACACCGATTTGTTTATATTATTAGGTATGCCTATAGATAAATGTTTTTTTTACAATGTTGGGTTGCCAATGTTATCATTTATAACTTACCTTCATGATCACTAAAATATATATATATTGTATCATTGTCCATACATTTAAAAGTACGATATAGTTTTTCTTATATGGTTTTTATAGAAGGGGTCAACGCCCATATAAGATCAGTTTCTCGATTCCTTTGAAGCAGAATTTTTCTAGACCGTTGAAAGTCGATTCTTGAGAAAAACACACAAATCACATTCAATAAGAATGCGTTCAATAGTTTTTCTTCGATACATCAATAAAAAATATCTTTCCTTCATCAACTTAATTGCTAATAACTTTAATATTATTTATATATTTTTATTTCACAAACTTAATATACCAAGGTATATCATGAATGGCCATAACCATTTAGAAGGCATCTTGAATTTACAACACGAATCAATGATAAAAGGTAAGGAAACAATCTTAAAAACATTAATTGTCAATTATTTTGAACCATTTTTTAAATATAATTATCATTTAAAATTAAACCCGTTCATTTTTTTTATAATAATCATTTTGATTATTTGTCCTTAAATTTGTATTGTGATTTCCTATTATTTATAAAAATCCAAGAGTGCAAAGTTAATTAATTAGTAAGTCCACAATAAAATTAATATTAAATTAGATTTATTAATAGTTAAAAACCAACCATTTTTTTTTCATTATTAGCATTTTAAATATTTGTCCTTAATTTAATTTGTGGTTTACCATTAATTAAATGAAAACCAGGAATGTAAAGACAATTACATTTTTCTCCGCTTCTAACCTTTTTCACTTCCATCTTTTACAAGCTAATCAAATTGATGTATATGAAATATATGCGTTAACTTGATAAATTAAAATAAGTTGAAATTATATCACTATAAATTTTGTTTATGGTCTGTTGTGAGACTAACAGAAAAATCTACTACAAAAAATCAGTCTCTCTACTTTTTTGAGATTATATCACACCCCGGTGAGCATACTTATTCCTTCCTCAAACTAAGTATGACTACCGTAATTGTATATCTACGAAGTGTTTTTATTTGGCAATTTAAATTATTAGATTAATTGAGAAAAGTTGATGTTTTTTTAAGAGTTAATCACTTTATGTATCTACTTTTGATTTTCTTACTAACAAAAATACCTACACACTTATTCATACACACATGCATATTCCAAATTAAAGCATATAATTCTTCTCCACTTAATAATACTTATATTAATATATTTGTTCGTTCAGAGTAGTTATAAACACCTCCTATCTATATTCTCCAAAATCATTTATGTACTTTGGTAGTCAACTTTAACATAGGTACTCTATAAGCTCAAGTCACGAAATTATATAACCTGTTAAGAGAATAAACTTTACAACTGCTAACTCCCTCAAAAGATGTTCAATTTTAGTCTTTTCTTATATTTTATGAATTTACATAATTGTTGGTGGATCCTAAATATGAATGAATTTCATGCCATAGTTAATTATTGTTATTGTCTATCTGAGAATATAAGGTGAATTTTATTTTTAATATTTTGAAAACTAAATTTTTGACTTTACATTATTGGTAGGTCACCAGAATATATGCAAACAAGGCAAAAAATGACATGTTATTAATGGGATATGTACTCTCAATAAAGTACTTTATGGTACGTTTATGGCTACAAACTTTTGTTGCCGCATTCGCATTCGAAAAAGTAAGAAAATATATGATAAGTATGGTCGTTTGACCTATGTCGTTAACAATATTTGTAACATTTTTCTGACCTTTATGTTCAAGCGCAATTTTTTCGTAGGAATAATTTGAAAATTACTGAATAATATATATAACTTTTTTATTTAATTAAAATCTATTATTATAGTCTATATTAGTGACATAACAAACATGTTGATATATGACATATTATGATAGAAAATTAACTAACTATTTGTATGTCTTATAAGATCATTACGGTTTTATAGATACATTGAATCAGGAAGTTACATATATATATAACAAGATTGCTCGGTTAATAGTGTGTTAAGGTCACTGGCAATGAGCTACTTCAATACGATGAAATTTCCATTTTACTTGACTTAATGTAAATATTCATTTGTAATGGGTTTAAATGCTTCTAAACTTATGACTTAATATTTATTATATCACTCATTCAATCAGTTTCTTATTTCCTTTTATTATCCTTAATATAATTTATCCATTGCGCGAGAAAAAAATTATAAACAAGCTTTTGAGACTTTTTTTGAATTTCAACGAGACTTTTTTATGAAATTAATAAAGTAAAAACTGAACAATAAATCAAGTTACTGGAAGTAATTTATGTGTAGTGCAGTTAGGGCTACACAACATTTCGATCTAGACAGGTAAATAAGACTGGACCGGGTCTATCAGTCCAAGACCCGGACCAGATCGTATATAAGCGGTCCGGTCTTCGTTCCTTCAAATTAAAAAAAAAACCGATTTTTCATCATGTCCGGTCCAAACCCAGAAAAATCCGGATCAGATCAAATCTTCCTTCTAGCTTTAAACCTTCAAATCCGTGTATGATTTGTCATCTTTGTAACTCAATATATAGATTAAGAGTCACCTCGTTATTGGTCCGATAAACTTGTTATAGCTTAAAAGTAGTATGGATTCATGCAATCTTATTATGATCATTCACATTTTACAAATACAAAAGGTGGTGTGTAAATAAATGTGCTTGTCTATGTTGACGACTTGATTATTTCTGGAAGTGGCTCTCATGCATTAAATATGCTTAAATATTATCTTTGTTCTTGTTTTGCTATGAAAGATCTTGTGGTGTTAAAGTATTTTTTGGGTATTGAGATGGCTCGTAGTCAACAAGTATTATTTTAATGTCAACGAAAGTATGCTTTAATTCTGAAACAGGTTTGTTGGGTGCTAAGCCGGCAATTTTACCAATTGAACAAAAGCATAAACTTGGTCATGCACATCCTGAAAATATCATACTTGTTGGGCGCCTAATTATTTTGACGATCACACGCCCAGATTTGTGAGTTATCTTTACTTCGTTTACTTCATTTGGATAGTGAGTTATCTTTGATATGCGACTCGGAATGGGTCGCATGTCCTCTTACTCGATGTTCTCTTACATATTCTATTACAAAGAAAATATTTTAAATACATATTATATTGTATTAGCAGCACAATATTGTTATCTTCAACTTGTGGGGATATTACTAGGAAAATATTTGAAATACATATTATATTATATTATATTATGAATTTTTAATATTAATTTATAATATTCTAGCATTAGAATTTATGTATATAATCTCAAAAATATATTATGATGAGACATATAATACTTTTATCAATTTTATCACTATTCACATGACTTAGTCAATCTTTTAATTTTCTTTTCTTACAACTTAGTATCTGTTCTAAGATAATTCTTGGGATGAGCTAAAATCAAACCCACAACCGGAGACGACAGAGGATACATCCTTTACCATCTGTACTATATACACCTTCGGGCCTTCTTTTCTTTTTATTCTAATTGACTCTAGTCAAATATTTCATTCCCAACATTTGATTCTTTACTATCTTTTAAGTGACGAATAAGTTATATGAAAAGTTTATAACAGTATTTCATTTCCTTCTTCCTTCAAAACATAAATCCTTTATAATCCCTCTATTCTATAGTAAGAAGGGATGATTGAGGAGTAGTAATTATAAGAGGATAATTAACATAAGAAGTCGGAATGAGAAACCCTAGGGTTCTTACTAAAAATCATACTCTTAGCTACCAAGTTTTCCATTTTTTTCAGGAAACTGATCTCTAAACTATTTTATTTCTACCAATACTTATGAAAATTTGAGAAGTTCCAAAAGAGAACACTTATTTACTAATAATTAAGGTAATACATCATGCATTTCAATAAGAATTTTTATTTTCTAAACTAGCCTTACCAAATAATTTAAACTTTATATACTCAATGAGGTATTAAAAATTAAAACTATGTCTAAAGGAAACAAAACGAGATGAAATATTTCATTTAAAGTAAATCAAATATTTTGTATTGAATAAAATGCTTCTCTCTTTCTAGAGTTAAGTTAGACCAAATCATGGTTTTAGACTAATATTGTTAGATTTATATTGTCACAATTGTCATATATATATATATATATATATATATATAGGGTTGGACTCCATAGCAAACCCCTTATATAACAAACAATAAAGAACACCTAATAGATCCATTGCCCCTGGCGGGGCCACCCAATACAAAAAGTTCTTATTTTTTTACCCTCTATCCATCCATCATCTCAAAAAAAAAATAAAAAAAAATAAAAAGTTACTGTTCATGACGATGGCGTCATCATTGACGTCATCATGAACAGTAAATTTTTTATTTTTTAATTTTTTTTTTGCTGGCTTGATAGAGGGTAAAAAAATAACAACTTTTTGTATTGGGTGCCCCTGGCGGGGCCAAAGGATCTAATAGATCTAAGGTGTTCTTTGTTGTTTGTTATATAAGAGTGTTCTGTATGGAGCAAAGGCCTATATATATATATATATATATATATATATATATATATATATATATATATATATATATATATATATATATATATATATATATATATATATATATATATATATATATATATATATATATATATATAGCGTTCAGGTCCACAACCACCGTGGGTTGGACCAGCCACCAGGATAGCCGCAACCTTTCAATGCGGCAGAAGGGTCCGCAACCTTTCAATGCGGCAGAAGGGTCCGCAACCCTTCAATGCGGCAGTATTCTTGTGAAAATTAAATTAAAAATAGAAAAATAAGATAAAATTCGAATTTAAATTCATAAAATTTCAAATATTAATACTCATTAATTCTATGATTAATTTTACATTAGATTCACTAATTTTCTATTTTTTGAGATTTTTACATTAGATTAACTAATTTAGGAGTACGGGTCAAATCGATAGTTGACCACGACTTTTACCTTCCAAATTAATTTATTATTTTTTGAAATATTGGGAATATCACCAAATTAAACATATATTGATTTACGTGCGGTTGTATCGTCGATAAGTATTTTTTAAAAAATAGAAACAACAATCCGGGACAAAGCACTAGTTAGATGTACTGGTCAAATCGATAGTTCACTACCACTTTTACCATCCAAATAAACTTATTATTTTTTCAAAACTTGGGAATATCACTAAATTAGACATATATTGACTTATTTGCGGTTGGATCGTCGATAAGTATTTTTTAAAAAATAGAAACAACAATCCCGGATAAATCCCGGATTGTTGTTTCTATTTTTTTAAAAATACTTATCGACGATCCAACCGCACGTAAGTCAATATATGTCTAATTTAGTGATATTCCCAAGTTTTGAAAAAATAATAAGTTTATTTGGATGGTAAAAGTGGTAGTGAACTATCGATTTGACCAGTATATCTAACTAGTGCTTTGTCCCAGATTGTTGTTTCTATTTTTTAAAAAATACTTATCGACGATACAACCGCACGTAAGTCAATATCTGTCTAATTTAGTGATATTCCCAATATTTCAAAAAATAATAAATTAATTTGGAAGGTAAATGTTACCATCCTGATTTATTTTTCAACAGTTATCTAAGATTGAGATGTACATGTCATTCCATCATTATTTAAACTACATAACATGTAAAAAAATATCCATTTTACATTATTAAAGATACTTTAAAGTTAAAATTAATATATTTTATTATTTTGATGCATATTTGAAGATTTAAAAACTAAACAAAAAAAAATAAAAAATCTTAAATTGTTGCCGCAATTAGACATTGCGGTAATTTTTCCTGCCGCAATGTTTGGTTGTGGCTCAGAAAAATTTTAAGTCATTAATTAAGGTTGGTGGCTGGTAATAAATGAACCATCCGCAGCAATGTTTCATTGCGGAAGTTGGCAATTAAGGCTTCCTGCCGCAATGAAACATTGCGGTAGGCGTGAAATCTGTTTCCTTTAAGGTTACAGAATTTGTCTTTTTTTCCAATTTCCTTTTTTCCAAACAGCAGAAAACACCAACCAAGTGCTCAAAAATTTCAAGGGTTTGGAGCTCAAAAATTCATCCAAAATTAAGGTTAGTGCTCTATTCAATGGCTTCATTTTTATTTAGCTCTTCTAGTTCATCTAGTGAACGTAATGGTGATGATTATGTTATGCCGCCCGTTAAAAAAAATCATGTTTCTCGTAAATTATTCATTGATGATGTAGATATTGATAATTATTATAGTAGTGTTCATAAACGTAGAGTGAATTACAATGTTCATAAAAATAAAATGAATGTTGATGATGTTGGTGGGGAAAAAAATGATGGTGGAAAGGGTAAAAACATGATAATTATTAGTGATGGTGATGATGAAAAAGATGAGAAATTTGGGATGGGAAAAAATGATGATGAAGGAGATGAGGATATTAGGATGGAAAAAATTGATGATGAGGAGGATGTTAGGATGGGAAAAAATGTTGATGATGAGGATGTTAGGATGAGAAAAAATGATGATGATGAGGATATTGGAAACCAAAATTTTGATTTTACATTTGCGGATGTTAATAAGGTTGTGCCTTGTGTTGGAATGATTTTCGATACATTAGATGAGGCGGAAAGTTTTTATAGAAATTATGGTCGAAATGTCGGATTCGAGATAATAATTAGGAATACTCATAAACATCAACGGAGTCATAATCCATCATCCCGTTTGTTTATTTGTAAGAAGGGTGGAAGAGTAGCACCGAAATCGGATTATCTTGATAAAGGAAAATGACGCATTAGGGATGTAGATCCACGAACGAATTGTCGTGCTCGAATGTACGTATGTCACCTAGTGAATGTAAACAAATGGAAGGTAACTTTGGTTGATTTGAAACATAATCATTCCATGGTAACACCGGATAAGCGACAATTTTTTCAAACATCACGCAACATCGATCCGATCACCCGATCATTGATTGAGTTGTTTAACAAATCGGGGATCGAGATGAGTGAAGTGATGAAATATCTTGGTGAGACATGTGGAGGCATTGAAAATTTAGGGTTTTCTAATCAAGATGTACGTAATGTCATACGGGATATTCGGCACCGAGTGTTTGATTCCGGTGATGCGGAGTGTGGCTTGGTCTTGTTACGAAAGTTACAACAAGAGAATGCGTTCGGTCATTTCTTCTATCGAGTGGATGTGGATAACGAGAATCGTGTTAAAGGTTTGGTGTGGGTTGATCCTCGATGCATGAACGCTTACAAGAATTTTGGTGATGTGGTGACGTTCGACACTTATCGAACGAATAGGTATTGTATGCCTTTCATACCTATTACGGGGGTGAACCACCATTACCAAAATATTTTGTTTGGATTTGCACTCATGAGAGATGAGACCGAGACTTCTTATCAATGGGTTTTAAAAACTTGGTTGGAAGCCGTTGACAACAAACCTCCCACTACAATAATTACCGATCAAGACATTGCTTTGGGAAATGCTATTTCCACGGTTATGCCCGAAACAAATCACTTATATTGTACATGGCATATAAGTAGTAAATTTCCCGAGAAGTTATCTAGTTTGTACACCAAATATCCAGAATTCAAAACAGATTTTAATGCATGTGTGTACAAGTCGTTGTCTCCCACGGAATTTGAAGGTAGATGGGAGGAATTGGTCGAGAAGTACAAACTTGAGGATCATGTTTGGTTAAATGAAATGTATCGCATTAGACATCAATGGATTGGTGCTTACACAAAGTCGCATTTTGCCGCCGGTATGACCACTACCTCTAGAAGCGAATCAATGAATGCATTTTTTGATGAATATGTGCAAGCATCTACCGGTTTGAAAGAATTCATTGAGAATTCCCAAAAGGCTTTGGAGGCACAATATCTTAGGGAGGTTAAAAGTGACTACGAGAGCGAAGAAAGGGAAAGGAGACTAGTATTGCAATCTTCCTTGGAAATTCATGCATCCGAAATTTACACGAAAGAGATGTTTAGGCGTTTTCAAAAGGAGCTTCTAAAAAGTACATCTTATGTCGTGACGAAAACTAAAGGTGGATGTCATTTATTTAAAATGTTCGTGGTTGAGAAGTCTACCGTGCCGGAGGATCGTAGAAGAAGCTATCGGTTGACGGCCCATATTGATGGACAGATTGAATGTGTTTGTATGCAATTTGAACATTCCGGGATGATTTGTAAACACATGATCCGTTACCTAGACATGAAACAAAAAATACGTATACCGAATGAATACATCATGTCTAGGTGGACAAAAAATGGCAACAAAATTGCCGGACCTCTACCTTATACCCCTCCCGTTCTTGGTAATGTTGGTGAATCACAAGCATCAAGGTATAGTGCATTGTGCAAATCATTTCAAAATTTAGGCGCTGTTGGTAGTTGTTCCGTCCCACGTTTCAACTACGTGATGAACTTGATTGAGCGAGAGAGGTGTCACGTGGAAATTGCTTTTCCACAAGAAGATAAGATCGAACAAATGAACGAGTCGTTTCCTCAAGAAGATTGGGATCATGATCCGATATTCGATCCTCCAATGTCACAAACTAAGGGACGAAAGAAAGCGGCAAGATATAAAAGTGGTATTGAAACGTCAACTTCAACAACCAAGCAACGAAAGTGCGGAAAATGTGGGTTGGTAGGAGCAAACCATGATAGAAGAAATTGTCCTGGCAATTAGTTTCAATTGTATTCTGTAATATTTGAAACTATTTTTATTAATTATAATCTTAATTTTCAATGTAAGGTATTAATATGCAATCCATGCATTTGTACTAGTTTAAATTAGATTTTTTTCCAATTTTTCGAATAGTAGGAAAAACACATAAATTAGTAAAACACTTAACGAAATCTTTAATTCATCTCGAATTTTATATTTAACAATTGAAATAAATTTGAATTTTATCATTTTCCAAATTTTAATATCAAGAAAAAAAAAATAATGTGTCTATCCGCAAGTCCTTATTGCGGCAGGATGTGTCTATCCGCAAGGCCTCAATGCGGCAGGGAGGAGTCCAGTAGCTTTTCTCTCTCCTCCCCTATTTTCCCCTGTGACAGGGGAAAACAGGGGAGGAGAGAGAAAAGCTACTGGACTCCTCCCTGCCGCAATGAGGCCTTGCGGATAGCAATAATTTTTTATTATTATTTATGTCCTGATATTAAAAATTGGAAAAATGATAAAATTACAATTTATTTCAATTGTTAAATGTAAAATTCGAGAAAAATGAAAAAAATTATTTTTTCCCCAAATTTTATTTTAAAACTTGACAAAATTTGCATTTAAAAATCGAAAAAAGGCATAAATTATATTTTATTCCTAATAATTAATTTAAAATTCGAGAAAAATGGGAAAAAAAATTCCCAGTTTTTAACTAAAATTCGAAAGAAAGGATTAATTTAAAATAAAATTTGATGTTTTTTTCGAATTTTAAAGCAATAATTATAAATAAATAATTTAAAATATTATTACTTAAAAAAATATTGAAATATGAGCGGAATTCATTTCGCATTCATATATAAACGGTTGCTAAATTGAACAGATGTGACATTCCTAGTCGAACGGGTTGTTGCGAATCAAAACTCCGATGTTAAGCGTGCTTGGGTTAGAGCAATTCTGGGATGGGTGACCCCCTGGGAAGTTCCCTTTTTCCAATTTTTTTTTTAAAGTTTGCTCAAAAAAATTATTATCTAATTTTTCTGAATCTACTAAATTATTTTTTCCTGGGACATTTGGATTAAAATATAATTTTAAAAAAAATTTATCTAATTTTTTTGAGCAAACTTAAAAAAAAAAAAAATTTGGAAAAAAGGAACTTCCCAGGGGGTCACCCATCCCAGAATTGCTCTAGCCCAAGCACGCTTAACCTCGGAGTTTCGATTCGCAACAACCCGCTCGGCCAGGAATGCCACATCTGTCCATTTTAGCAACCGTTAATATATGAATGCGAAATGAATTCCGCTCATATTTCAATATTTTTTTAAGTAATAATATTTTAAATTATTTATTTATAATTATTGCTTTAAAATTCGAAAAAAATATCAAATTTTATTTTAAATTAATCCTTTCTTTCGAATTTTAGTTAAAAAACTGGGAATTTTTTTCCCCATTTTTCTCGAATTTTAAATTAATTATTAGGAATAAAATATAATTTATGTCTTTTTTCGATTTTTAAATGCAAATTTTGTCAAGTTTTAAAATAAATTCGAAGAAAAAATAATTTTTTTTCATTTTTCTCGAATTTTATATTTAACAATTGAAATAAATTGTAATTTTATCATTTTTCCAATTTTTAATATCATGACATAAATAATAATAAAAAATTATTGTCATCCGCAAGGCCTCACTGCGGCAGTAAAGAAACTGACGCCAAGCTGATGTCATGCTGTTGTAGTATACCGCGATGAGTCATTGCGGCAATATTTTTACTGCCGCAATGACTCATTGCGGCAGGGTACACCCACCAGTTTGACACCGTCTTCCATATGTTCAACTTACATTCGCAAAAATTCAAATGTTATTTTCAAGATACATTAAATTTTATTTTGAATTTTAATGTTGAAAAAATTTTACTTTGAAATATTTTCTCTATAAATACTCACACCCTCAACCTAAAATTTCATATTCTAATCTTCTTCTCATTTTTCTCTCTAGCAACCTAAAATTTTTCTTATCATGGATTCAAAAAATGAGAACAATGCTAGTTTAAAAACAAAGTTGGTAGAAGCCAAGAGAGAAATCAAGCTTCTTGAAGATAAAGTTGTAGATTTGGAGGTAAAAGTCGAAGAGCTCGAAGAAGCCTTGAAAGAGGCTAACATGGAGAATGCCTATTTGATGAAATTGTACGGACATGAATATCCGTAGACGGAAGAAGAAGGAGGGCTCCGAAGAAATTGTTTTAAATAAAAATTGTATTTTGATGTTTTCCCCCCTCCAAAATTATTATTAATGAATTAAAATTTTCTTTTCATGTTTATTCTAAATATTTTGTATTATCTCCAATTCAATTAAAAAATTATATATTTTCAACATTTATTCGATTAAATAAATATTTTTGGGTGAATTCAAATGAAAAAGAATTTTTTTGTAATTTTTGGAATAGAATTTTATTTTATAAATTTTTTAAATTTTAAAATAAATTTTGGGAAAAAAATAATTCTTTCATTTTTCTCGAATTTTACATTTTAAATAAATTGTAATTTTATCATTTTTCCAATTTTTAATTGAAATATTATGAATTTAATAATTTTTAAAAACTGGGTTAAAATCCGCAAGGCCTCAATGCGGCAAGAACAGGCTCCTCCCTGCCGCAATGAGGCCTTGCGGATAGCAATAATTTTTTATTATTATTTATGTCCTGATATTAAAAATTGGAAAAATGATAAAATTACAATTTATTTCAATTGTTAAATGTAAAATTCGAGAAAAATGAAAAAAATTATTTTTTCCCCAAATTTTATTTTAAAACTTGACAAAATTGCATTTAAAAATCGAAAAAAGGCATAAATTATATTTTATTCCTGATAATTAATTTAAAATTCGAGAAAAGTGGGAAAAAAAATTCCAGTTTTTTAAACTAAAATTCGAAAGAAAGGATTAATTTAAAAAAAAATTGATGTTTTTTTTCGAATTTTAAAGCAGTAATTATAAATAAATAATTTAAAATATTATTACTTAAAAAAATATTGAAATATGAGCGGAATTCATTTCGCATTCATATATGAACAGTTGCTAAAATGACCAGATTTGGCATTCCTGGCTGAGCGGGTTGTTGCGAATCGAAACTCCGAGGTTAAGCGTGCTTGGGCTAGAGCAATTCTGGGATGGGTGACCCCCTGGGAAGTTCCCTTTTTCCAATTTTTTTAAACATGTTAAGGACTAAAATGCAAGAAATTAGAATTTATGGACTAAAATTCAAACCTTTTTTATACATAGATCTGCGTTCGGTCTCAGTCAACCTCAAATCATGCCACCGTCTTAGCCAATATGGAAGCGGTGCGGAAAGCTCCGTATGAGTAACAACACGACCACGAACAGGCAATCCCAATATCATGTAAACATCCTCTAGAGTGATGGTGATCTCACCAAATGGGAAATGAAAGGTGTTGGTCTCTGGCCTAAACCTCTCCACCAACGCCGTGATCAATCGGATGTCGTTCTGGGGAATCGAGCGTGGGTTAGTAAACGCTCGGAAACCCCAGTCTTACAGCAAACTAACCTGGGTGTCATCAAATACCCAATCGTCGAGGTTGACTGTCAACTGGTAGACATCCAACTTCTCCCGCTCACCCCCCTGCCATATGTGACTGCTAATATGATCATTCTGCATGGTCAAGAGGGACCTATCGAGAGGCCCGCACTGCATATCAATAGCATCTGCAATGTGCAAGATCAAAGAAATAAGGCACATTTCATAAACATGTACCAAAATTGGCTAAAATTATCATTCCATTAAGACATATTTAAAACAAGAATAAATTAACACCGAATATAATTTATCAAATAAAATGCAGTACTAATATGTTAATTAATCAAAATTCGAATTAATAAATCATATTAATTCATAAATTCGAATTTTAAACTCAAAAATTCAAATTAATAATTCAGAAAAATTCGAATTAAAATTTCCACAACTCATAAAAAAAATTATAATTATAATTTCATAATTATAAACCCTAATAATTCGAATTAATTCATAGTTTTAATAAAAATTCGAATAATAATTCGAAACCTAATTCTAAATTGGGCATTTCGAGCTAATTCAACCTAATTAAAGATGAGAAACCCTAATTTCAACTCAATTGAGGGTAAAAGCCCTAATTTCAAACTAATGGAAACAAAAAATGGGTAAAATTCGAACTATGAACCCTAATAATTCGATTTAATTCATGATTTTAACTAAAATGAAGCAAATAAACACCACCCACAGTTAAAAACGAATCAAACTATGTACATATAATCGTCAGTAGCAATGTATATAGTAGTGCGTGTGTGTATGTATAACTACGTGCGTGTGTGTGTAAGTGTCAATTAGAAGATACCTTTAGGAGGAAGAAGGCCTGACATTCGCAGCTCTGTGTGTAAATCGCCCGGAATCGCCTGGAATCGCCTGAAATCGCCTGAGCTCTGTGTTTAATTATGGTTAATCGGGTCGCGGCAACCGCAATGGGTGGTTGTATAAGTCTCCTATCCGCATTGTATCATTGCGGTAATGATTTAAGGGTAAACAAGTAATTCCATATTTTTATGTATCTGCATTGTATCATTGCGGCAATGATTTAAGGGTAAACAAGTAATTTCAGATTTTCATTTATCCGCTATGTATCATTGCGGCAGCAAATTGGAGGGTGAAAACGTAATTTCATATTTTTACTTGTTTCTATATTTCAAATTAACAGCTTTTATTAATTTATTATTTTTATTACTTTTATTAAATATAAAACTATAATAATTTATTTAAAATTTTATGTAATAATTCAAATTTTATAAACATTTTTATATTTTATAATGTATTAATTTACCAATTTTTTTAATTTTAATAAATAATAAAAATAAAAGTATAAAAACGTAAAATAATATTTAAGGACCTGAGATCGACTCCTGCCGCAAACGTTCATTGCGGCACATTCCTACCGCAAGTTTTCATTGCGGCACCCCTATATTTTTTTTTAAGTTTTCCTGCCGCAAGTGTTCATTGCGGCAATGTACGAGTTGGTGGTTGTGGGCCTTTTTTCAACCAACGGTGGCTGTGGAAGGGCACCCATATATATATATATATATATATATATATATATATATATATATATATATATATATATATATATATATAGGCAAGTGCTCAAATACAAACCACTCTTAAAATACAAACCTACAAACCAACACTAAATTAATTATATTTCATCTATTCTAAGGTTTTCGCCAAGGGTACCTTCACGAAAGATGCTTAAAATAATTGGCTCTATCCAACAAAAAAAAAAAAAAATTTCAAAAAAAAAAAAAAAAAATCTTGCCGTGGAAATGCGAAGCATTTAAGACAGTAAACGGATGAGTTAGGTAGTCATGAGGGCCGAAGGCTCTCGACACACCCGTCAATCGTCTATTGCCTTTACCATTGATTGCCATTCCTTACAACTTTAGAATGATAAAGGCGCGAAGCGCCGTACAAGAAGGTGCGAAGCACCGTTAACTAGTGAAATCCACTGCCACGTCATCACGTGAACAGTGATTTTTTTATTATTATTATTTTTTAATTTTTTTTGTAGGATAGAGCCAATTATTTTAAGCATTTTTTGTATTGGGGTACCCATAGTTTGGTCATTAGATTAGCTTGAAATATTAGATTATGCTTGGTTTGTAGGTTTGTATTTTAAGGAGGTTTGTATTGGAGTAGCCCCTATATATATATAGGATATAAGTTGAGGATAATTTCAGCAATTTGGTTTGTCAGGAAAAATGGACTGCTTAACTCACACCACTTTTATTTTTATTGTTTTAGTGATTGAACAACCTCTGAGAAATAAGTTGGAATTGTGACAAAAAACAATTGTGAATAGTTTAGTCAGTCTAAACTATAAACACAGAGAAATATTATACAGAAATAATCTTAAATAACTTAACTTCTGATCAGTAACATTTGAAAGAAATACTTAAAAGTTAAAACTAAGTTATTGCGAACTAACAATATTATAGAAGCATTGCTGGTTCTTGCTTCGTTGATTTATTCTTCACTCTTTCCTGAGGCAGCTCTCGAGTTCAGCAATATCTAGAGGCTTGTAGAAAAGGTGATCTATGCCGGCCTCCATGAAACCTTGCCGTAGGGATTCATCATTGCAACCCGACACTCCAATTATTTTACAGTCGACTCCCATTGCTCGTAACTCTTTAGTGGCCTAAAAAAATTTATAGAACAACAAACAATGCACGTAAAACAAATATTTGTTCGATGTCCAAATTTATTAATTTTTTCTTACATTGTTTGATTAAGAAGTCTAAGGAATAATTTGAAGAACTAACCTGGATACCATTCATCACCGGCATTTCCAGATCAGTAATTATAAGATCGAAATGTCCTTTTCCCGCTTTATACACATCAACGGCTTCCACTCCATCGTTTACTGTTGTAACTTCAAACCCATAGTTACTCAAAAGGGTTTTGGTGATTTTTCTAATCACTGAACTATCGTCAACAATAAGAGCTGTTTTTTTAGCAATGGCGGAACTGCCAACTTCAAAAGCCATGCTTTCAGTAATTAACCTATAATTAGCAAAAGAAACAGAAGAGAGATCAAAGACATATATTCTTAGAAAACAAAAGTACTATATATATATAGTTATAAGTTGCAGAGCTACCAAAATACAAAAATGAATGGTAAAGGTACTCCATGGCTATAAGTAACTTAATAATTTGACAAAGAATTTAACATGAGAAGTACCTGAGTTCATGCAATAATTCAAGAAGAATGCAGAGACAAGTAAAATTACCTAGCTATCTGGTGATTTACTGAACAAGAACAGACTGATAACTGCTATGATGACAATAACAATGGAAGAGTTTAGCTTTTAGAGCATCTTTAAGGGTGTTATGTATATTTGTTAGCTATAATATAATATATTGATAATTATCTAAAATTATAGCTAAAAGGTTCTAGATTTACTCCAATGGTATTATGTATAATTATATTATCTAAAATTATACCTAATAGATTTAGAGGTTTTACAAATGTAGCTAGCCCAATTTTAATTATCTATATTTTTTTGCTAAGTGATAATGGTTGGAGTATTGAATTTTTACCTAATATCTAAAATGTACCACATAGATGCCATGTAGGTGACACATAGATGAATTTAACTAACAGGTTTTAGCATTGGAGATGCTCTTATAGGCTTAGATACAGATTTTTGATACTCCCTCCGTCTCTTAAAACGTTTCCTGTTTACTAAATCGGGACAATCAAAATACTCTTCTCCTTTCTATTTTAAGCCATAAAAAATAATATTCAATACCCACTACTCCACCCACTACTCCTTAAAAATAATATTCAATACCCACTACTCCACCCTCTAATCATTACAAATAATATTCAACACCCACTATTCCACCCACTACTCAAAAAAAACAATATTCAATACATACTATTCCACCCACTACTCCTTAAAAATAATATTCAATACCCACTAGTCCACTACTTCACCCACTACTCCAAAAAAACAATACTCCAATACTCACTACTCCTTAAAAACAATATTCAATACCAACTACTTCTTACAAATAATATTCAATACCCACTTTTTCTTAAAACCCGTGTTTTTAGTCAAACGGGCAATGTTTAAAGAGACGGAGGGAGTATATTTTAGATTGTGACTTTTTACGAGTTTGAATGTGCAGATTATATTAAAGAATTAAAGGACGTATATTTAGAATCACTAGGGATCTTTAAATGTATCTACATCTACAGCTGAAATGGTAATTAACTAAATAATAAAAATAAATAAATATTAAGATCAGGTTTTGGCATATCTTAATTGTAAAATTACTACTTTATGTAGCATATTACTTTATATAGCATATGAGATAAATAATAATATTAATATCAGATTGGTATATCTTAGTTGTAAAATTACTACTTTATATAGCATATTACTTTATATATAGTATGAGATAAATAATAATATTAATATCAAATTTTGGTATACCTGTTAGTTGTAAGATTACTATTTTATAGCATATGAGTTAAAGAACAATATTTTTCTATAAAATGTTATATATTCAATTTGTGTCACTACTAGAATCTCGGCTAAAATTGACCGCCAATTTGCGGTCGAATTTAGTTAAATTCGACTGGATCCGGTCGAATTTAGCTAAATTCGACTGCAAAATGGCAGTCGATTCTAGCTTATTGGAATTTAGCAAAAAGCAGTCGAATTTAATAAATTCGACTGGCTAAATTCGACGGGTCTAAATTCGACCGCAATTTTGAAAATTTTGAATTTGGCGCCTAAGGTACCTTCCGGTCGAATTTATAAATTCGACAGAGTCCGGTCGAATTTATTAATTCGACTAATTGCAGTCAAATTTATAAATTTGACTGGATACGGTTGAATTTAAATTTGACCGCAATTTTGAAAAAATTTGAAAATTTAAAATTTTTGAATTTGTCGCCTGAAAAAAATTGAAAATTTAAAAATTTTGAATTTACCGCCTATGCACCTTAAATTTGACTGCAACCAGTCGAATTTATAAATTTGACTGCAATCAGTCGAATTTATAAATTCGACCGAGAACAATCAATTTTATTGTACCGTTTCTTGAAATTCAGCAGCTTTCTGCTGCTCTCAACTGCATTGTTTTGAATGTTCTGAATATATTTGTTGCCTTTGAAGATAGTTTGCAATAAACTAATCAACACAAATATAACATAATTCATATATAAAACTAATTCAAGAATAACAAACCAAACCAAACCAAACATACCCAGTATATCCCGCTCAGAGCAGGGTCTGGGGAGGGTAAGTTGTACGAAGACCATGCCCCCGCTTTTTTAAGGCGGGGAGGCTGTTTCCGTGAAGACCCTCGACTACGTGCACGACAGATACGGTGGGTGCTATATACACAGGAATCTAAATGGTACGAAAATGTTCAAAGCAATACCTGAGCCCATGGCGTTCTCCACATGGGACCTACCCGCCTGCTTGGAATTATGTTACTGCGGTCCTGATGCGCTCCGCTCTACCAGCTTGTGAGAATATTATAATATTTTTAAAATATATCTTCATTACAAATTCAACTCAAACTCAAGTTTCCTAATCAAATTTAAAAATATACGAATTTGCTCTTAATTTAGTTGCATGGAAACATCCAAAATTATTTTTTTTGCCGGATTTGCTTCAATTGCCGGAATTGTTTTGGTTGCCGGAATTTTAATGGTTGCCGGAGTTGTAGGAGTAGCCGGAGTTATTTCTGTCACCGAAATTGACATTCCACGAGTTGATTTTCTAGGTGTTAGTATGTATATATGATATATATATTAAAGAAATATAGAGATTGGGTATATATATTTGTATTTGTTTGTGTATATGTATGTATATATGTGTATATAGATGAGGGAGAGAAAGGGGAAGAAGATGAAGGGGAGGAAGATGAGGGAGAGATATATAAATGTGTGGGATGTGCTGGGATGAATATTGACCATTGGATTATTATGTTGATATGTTAATCTGGACTGTTGGATGAGTTTCACGCGGATCGCTGACATGGTACTAAATTCGACTAGTTGCAGTCAAATTTAAAAATTCGACTGGTTGCAGTCAAATTTATAAATTTGACTGATTGTAGTCAAATTTATAAATTCGACTGATTACAGTCAAATTTATAAATTCGACTGCGTTCGGTCGAGTTTATAAATAGTAGTGATCTACTAAGATTTCCAATCAAATTAATTTTTTATTTCTGAAACTTTGGGAATATCATTATATTAGATATATATTAACATCCGTACGGTTGGATCATTCAAAAATATTTTTTAAAAAATAGAAATAATAATCCGTGACAAAGCACTAGTTACGAGTCATATTGAAAATAATAGTGATCTACTAAGATTTCCAATCAAATTAAATTTTTATTTTCTGAAACTTTGGGAATATCATTATATTAGATATATATTGATATCCATACGGTTGGATCGTTCAAAAATATTTTTGAAAAAATAGAAACAATAATCGGTGACAAAGCACTAGTTACGAGTCACATTGAAAATAGTAGTGATCTACTAAGATTTCCAATCAAATTAATTTTTTATTTTCTGAAACTTTGGGAATATCATTATATTAGATATATATTGACATCCGTACGGTTGGATCGTTCAATTTTTTTTTAAAAAAATAGAAACAATCATAGGTGACAAAGCACTAGTTACGAGTCATATTGAAAATAGTAGTGATCTACTAAGATTTCCAATCAAATTAATTTTTTATTTTCTGAAACTTTGGGAATATCATTATATTAGACATATATTGACATCCGTACGGTTGGATCGTTCAATTTTTTTTAAAAAAATAGAAACAATAATCGGTGACAAAGCACAAGTTACGAGTCATATTGAAAATAGTAGTGATCTACTAAGATTTCCAATCAAATTAATTTTTTATTTTCTAAAACTTTGGGAATATCATTATATTAGATATATATTGACATCCGTACGGTTGGATCATTCAAATTTTTTTTTTTATAAAAAATAGAAACAATAATTGGTGACAAAGCACTAGTTACGAGTCATATTGAAAATAATAGTGATCTACTAAGATTTCCAATCAATTTATTTTTTATTTTCTGAAACTTTGGGAATATCATTATATTAGATATATATTGACATCCGTACGGTTGGATCATTCAAAAATATTTTTAAAAAATAGAAACAATAATCGGTGACAAAGCACTAGTTACGAGTCATATTGAAAATAATAGTGATCTACTAAGATTTCCCATCAAATTAATTTTTTATTTCCTGAAACTTTGGGAATATCATTATATTAGATATATATTGACATCCGTACGGTTGGATATCTAAAATATTTTTAAAAAAATAGAAACAATAATCCGTGACAAAGCACTAGTTACGAGTCATATTGAAAATAATAGTGATCTACTAAGATTTTCAATCAAATTAATTTTTTATTTTCTGAAACTTTTGGAATATCATTATATTAGATATATATTGACATCCGTACGGTTGGATCGTTCAAAAATATTTTTAAAAAAATAGAAACAATAATCGGTGACAAAGCACTAGTTACGAGTCATATTGAAAATAGTAATGATCTACTAAGATTTCCAATCAAATTAATTTTTTATTTTCTGAAACTTTGGGAATATCATTATATTAGATATATATTGACATCAGTACCGTTGGATCGTTCAATTTTTTTTTTTTTAAAATAGATACAATAATCGGTGACAAAGCACTAGTTACGAGTCATATTGAAAATAGTAGTGATCTACTAAGAATTCCAATCAAATTAATTTTTTATTTTCTGAAACTTTGGGAATATTATTATATTAGATATATACTGACATCCGTACGGTTGGATCGTTCAATTTTTTTTTAAAAAAATAGAAACAATAATCGGTGACAAGGCACAAGTTACGAGTCATATTGAAAATAGTAGTGATCTACTCAGATTTCCAATCAAATTAATTTTTTATTTTCTGAAACTTTGGGAATATCATTATATTAGATATATATTGACATCCGTACGGTTGGATCATTGAATTTTTTTTATAAAAAATAGAAACAATAATCGGTGACAAAGCACTAGTTACGAGTCATATTGAAAATAATAGTGATCTACTAAGATTTCCAATCAAATTAATTTTTTATTTTCTGAAACTATGGGAATATCATTATATTAGATATATATTGACATCCATACGGTTGGATCATTCAAAAATATTTTTAAAAAAATAGAAACAATAATCGGTGACAAAAGTCAAAACACTAGTTACGAGTCATATTGAAAATAATAGTGATCTACTAAGATTTCCAATCAAATTAATTTTTTATTTTCTGTAACTTTGGGAATATCATTATATTAGATATATATTGACATCCGTACGGTTGGATCATTCAAAAATATTTTTAAAAAAATAGAAACAATAATCCGTGACAAAGCACTAGTTACGAGTCATATTGAAAATAATAGTGATCTTCTAAGATTTCCAATCAAATTAATTTTTTATTTTCTGAAACTTTGGGAATATCATTATATTAGATATATATTGACATCAGTACCGTTGGATCGTTCAATTTTTTTTTTTTAAAATAGATACAATAATCGGTGACAAAGCACTAGTTACGAGTCATATTGAAAATAGTAGTGATCTACTAAGAATTCCAATCAAATTAATTTTTTATTTTCTGAAACTTTGGGAATATTATTATATTAGATATATACTGACATCCGTACGGTTGGATCGTTCAATTTTTTTTAAAAAAATAGAAACAATAATCGGTGACAAGGCACAAGTTACGAGTCATATTGAAAATAGTAGTGATCTACTCAGATTTCCAATCAAATTAATTTTTTATTTTCTGAAACTTTGGGAATATCATTATATTAGATATATATTGACATCCGTACGGTTGGATCATTGAATTTTTTTTATAAAAAATAGAAACAATAATCGGTGACAAAGCACTAGTTACGAGTCATATTGAAAATAATAGTGATCTACTAAGATTTCCAATCAAATTAATTTTTTATTTTCTGAAACTATGGGAATATCATTATATTAGATATATATTGACATCCATACGGTTGGATCATTCAAAAATATTTTTAAAAAAATAGAAACAATAATCGGTGACAAAAGTCAAAACACTAGTTACGAGTCATATTGAAAATAATAGTGATCTACTAAGATTTCCAATCAAATTAATTTTTTATTTTCTGTAACTTTGGGAATATCATTATATTAGATATATATTGACATCCGTACGGTTGGATCATTCAAAAATATTTTTAAAAAAAATAGAAACAATAATCCGTGACAAAGCACTAGTTACGAGTCATATTGAAAATAATAGTGATCTTCTAAGATTTCCAATCAAATTAATTTTTTATTTTCTTAAACTTTGGGAATATCATTTTATTAAATATATATTGACATCCGTACGGTTGGATCGTTCAAAAATATTTTTAAAAAAATAGAAACAATAATCGGTGATAAAGCACTAGTTACGAGTCATATTGAAAATAGTAGTGATCTACTAAGATTTCCAATCAAATTAATTTTTTATTTTCTGAAACTTTGGGAATATCATTATATTAGATATTTATTGACATCCGTACAGTTGGATCGTTCAAAAATATTTTTTAAAAAATAGAAACAACAATAGGTGACAAAGCACTAGTTACGAGTCATATTGAAAATAGTAGTGATCTACTAAGATTTCCAATCAAATTAATTTTTTATTTTCTGAAACTTTGGGAATATCATTATATTAGAAATATATTGACATCCGTACGGTTGGATCGTTCAATTTTTTTTTTAAAAAAAAGAAACAATAATCGGTGACAAAGCACTAGTTACGAGTCATATTGAAAATAGTAGTGATCTACTAAGATTTCCAATCAAATTAATTTTTTATTTTCTGAAACTTTGGGAATATCATTATACTAGATATATATTGACATCCGTACGGTTGGATCGTTCAATTTTTTTTTAAAAAATAGAAACAATAATCGGTGACAAAGCATAAGTTACGAGTCATATTGAAAATAGTAGTGATCTACTAATATTTCCAATCAAATTAATTTTTTATTTTCTGAAACTTTGGGAATATCATTATATTAGATATATATTGACATCCGTACGGTTGGATCGTTCAAAAATATTTTTAACAAAATATAAACAATAATCCGTGACAAAGCTCTAGTTACGAGTCATATTGAAAATAATAGTGATCTACTAAGATTTCCAATCAAATTAATTTTTCATTTTCTGAAACTTTGGGAATATCATTATATTAGATATATATTGACATCCGTACTGTTGGATTGTTCAAAAATATTTTTAAGAAAATAGAAACAATAATCGGTGACAAGGCACTAGTTACGAGTCATATTGAAAATAGTAGTGATCTACTAAGATTTCAAATCAAATTAATTTTTTATTTTCTAAAACTTTGGGAATTTCATTATATTAGATATATATTGACATCCGTACGGTTGGATCGTTCAAATTTTTTTTTAAAAAAATAGAAGCAATAATCTGTGACAAAGCACTAGTTACGAGTCATATTGAAAATAGTAGTGATCTACTAAGATTTCTAATCAAATTAATTTTTTATTTTCTGAAACTTTGGGAATATCATTCTATTAGATATATATTGACATCCTTACGGTTGGATCGTTCAAAAATATTTTTAAAAAAATAGAAACAATAATCGGTGACAAAGCACTAGTTACGAGTCATATTGAAAATAGTAGTGATCTACTAAGATTTCCAATCAAATTAATTTTTTATTTTCTGAAACTTTGGGAATATCATTATATTAGATATATATTGACATCCGGACGGTTGGATCGTTCAATTTTTTTTAAAAAAAAATAGAAACAATAATCGGTGACAAAGCACTAGTTACGAGTCATATTGAAAATAGTAGTGATCTACTAAGATTTCCAATCAAATTAATTTTTTATTTTCTGAAACTTTGGGAATATCATTATATTAGATATATATTGACATCCGTACGGGTGGTTCGTTCAATTTTTTTTTTTAAAAAAAATAGAAACAGTAATCGGTGACAAAGCACTAGTTACGAGTCATATTGAAAATAGTAGTGATCTACTAAGATTTCCAATCAAATTAATTTTTTATTTTCTGAAACTTTGGAAATATCATTATATTAGATATATATTGACATCCGAACGGTTGGATCGTTCAAAAATATTTAGCTCACACTATTACGGTCTCTCATCATTTTTATTGAATACAATATGTTTTTTTAACTCACACTGTTACAGTCTCTCATCATTTTTATTGAATACGATATGTTATCAAAACGTACTATAAAAAAAATCATAATTTTTTAAAATTGGTAAGTATTTATTAAAATTTTCCAAACTTCTTAACAAATATAAAATCAACACTTTATTTACATTTAAAAAAAAATTGTCCCAAATAGGTAAAGTAAATTATAATTTGTAGTTCATCTTATAAGGATATTGTGGTAATTTTTTTATAATTTAAGGATTAATTTTAAATTTTTTAAATAAATTTTGAATTTAATTTTCTAATTAGAATGACTGATTGCAGTCGAATTTATAAATATGACTGCTTTCGGTCTAATTTAATTTTAAATATTTTGAAAAAAGTTAGGCGGAAATTTTTCTGCTTAAACTTAGTTTCACGCGGATTGCTGACCTGGCACTAAATTCGACTGGTTGTAGTCAAATTTATAAATTTGACTGAAGTCGGTCGAATTTATAGAAGGTAGTCGAATTTATAAATTTGACTGCTTCCGATCAAATTTATAAATTTGACTGATAGCAGTCAAATTTATAAATTTGACCGAAGTCGGTGGAATTTATAATAGCAGTCGAATTTATAAATTTGACTGATTGCGGTCGATTTTATAAATTCGATTGCCTTCAGTCGAGTTTATAAACTTACTAAAATAAGCTTAGGCGGGAAATAAATTTGACTGGTTAAATTCGACCGCACATCTAAATTCGACTGCTTAAATTCGACTTCTCTTAAAATCGACTGGTAGCAATCGAATTTAAGTCTGACCAATAATTTTTTGGAATTGACCCTAAATTCGACTGGATCCGGTCGAATTTAGACCAGTCGAATTTGTGCAGTCGATTTTAGCCGAGTTTTCTTGTAGTGTGTCATGCTTGAATGTTTCTTATGTCATAAATGATTTCATATTTCATTAGTAATTTAATAAAATGATTTAGGAAAAAATTGCTACATTATGTCCACATTTACATGTCACCATAAAGATTAGATGTAAAGATTGAATTCAGGTCTTAAAAATAAGTAAAAATGTAATAAATATAGAATTATAAATTACGATTGTAACATGTGAAATTTAATTTTTTTATTAGTTTCACTGATTTTTTGTTTAACAGCTTTAATCCATGTGGATACAAATATATACTTACGAATTATTTTCAATAAATATTAATTATATAACAAATTTATAAATGTACAAAATGTTTACACGTTTATTTTTAAAAGCCAAAGCAATTCATTAATAGATAAAAACTAGCCATTATCTAGAATGCACTAGTTGGGAATACATGACCATAGAGAAAACAACTGAAAATGATGAACACTATTCAAGTAACCCATAACACCCACTACAATAGACTTAAAAACAATTTTAAACCAAGCCCACCCGAAATTTGCAGAAGAGTAGGATGCAACTAACTGATCAAAAGGATTAAAATTAAACTCTTAATGCTAGCAACATATTTATAGCATGCCCTGACCAAGAGCATCTTCATCCATTTGAAGCAACACCTCTGGTTCATTTTCATCTTCATTCTCGATATTAGGAGTTAGGTTTAACTCATGCACAGCCATAAACTGGTCCCCAATCGGACCTAAGCCCATATCATTGCACCATAATTCAAACACCCTTCCAATAGGACCTGCTAGAATCACCATTCGATCCCAGTTCTCTGCACCATAGCGAGCAAGATAGGCTGCCAGCAGATTTGCGTTCCTTTCAATTGGCCTTACATAAATTCTAAAATTCCTATCAGCACGCCTTTGCATCAACTGTTGCACAACAAACCTTCGATGGGGTACAACACCCATTATCAAATTTGATAATTATGTTTGAATATGATCAAATATGATTATTTTAAAATTATTAAACAATAAAAAATAGACATAATAAGATAAATTTATGGGCTTTTTTTCAAAAATATATTATGTTACAATTTTTTTTTTCAAAGATACGGTGCAATATGCAACATGGAATGCAACTAATGTAACCTATTTATAACCTTTTATGCAATTTTTACCAATGAATCCAATAGGGCACTAGATTAATGCTTAAAAGGGCATGTGGTTAAACTTGAAAATCATAACTTAATTTTTCGAAAGGTTACTTACATTCTCTAAGTTACTTTTCATTCAAATATTGTGTATCATGCTTTCATAAAACTTTGACTGCTGCCGAGATGCTTCAAACTTTCAATTCCTGTATTGCTAAGAAAACTAGAAAAATGAGATTAGTGGTGTGAACTAAACAACTCACATGTACATAATGCGTGCATGCAAGTATGAATGATTATCTACATTGTATATATTTCTGCCTTCTCAAGTGACATATCAATTATTTAACGGGTTGTTTCAACTAACAAGTTCAAGATCATAAGCTAAGTAAATATGTTGTGTGTTGAAGTGTATTTTTAGAGTTTCGTTCATAGGGAAGGACTAATATCAATACCAATTTCAAGTCTTTTATCCCTCACAATCTAGAAGTGTGGAAGAATTTGCAGGTGTGTGATTATCTACTAATTAATCTAATAAACAAATACAAACTATATAATAAGTATGAGAGAAAATAATCCAGGAATTAGGGTTCTTCAATTGGCTATCATGAATGTCTAATTTGTGTCTCTTGTTTTGCTAAAAACAATCCTTCTAATGTTTATAAAATCCTCTCCCAAGGTAAATTATAGTGCCTACAATCATCCCTTAACCGCCACTCCCATGGTCAACTAGAATTACAACTCCTCTCCCAATTCGTTATAATTCCTAGAGATTCAACTAAAAGTTCGCGACTCTTCTAATTGTATAAAGCGCTCAATGACAGATTAACAATAACAAGAAAATCACAATACAATCAGACAAACTCAATAAGCCAACGAATATTACCCAACTCTTGGATAAAGGGATTAGCTACTCATGATAGGATAAAACAAATATGAATTAAAAACGTAAACCATGAGTTTAAGAATTTAAGTGCGAAGAATACAACTTTAAAAGTTCCTTGGATGTCCGAACGAATCCCTTCACTCCTTCTTCCAATCTCCCTCTCAAAGTGTTTCTCTCCTTTTTTTTTCTCCAAAGTACGGCTATCTCTATCCTATTCTATATTACAGTATGTTATGATATGTTGGTGTCTCTCTAAAATATATAAACCTAATATAAAAGAGTTTTTAATGCTTTGCAAGAAAATATAAGTAATTTCCCAAAACAAATTGAATTCTAAATGTAAAATTCGTAATATGTCTTCCAGGCCTGTTTCTGGGCTGCTCCAGTTGGAATTTGATGTTGGACCACTTCTAAGTTGTAGATAATTTCGTTAGCTTCGTATGGACTTTAAGATCGTCCAATTCTGATGTTTGAAACTCAAGTCATGGCCCAAACAATGATCGTTGCGCGTGTAGCCCAATAAATCCGAATTTTCTTGTAATTTAAGACCAAATAAACTCAATTCCTTCCAAGTTTGGAAATTCTTTATTTCCTATCATAAAACATTAAACTCTAATTAATAATATCCAATTCTTTATAAAATAAAATAAATATGAGAATACAATCATATAAAATACATATAAATATATACTCTGTCATTGTGTCAGCTGTAAACCTAAAAGACATAATAACGTGCAATATGCGCATTAAAATCTATGTGTATCTAATCATAACAAAAAATAAAGATCACATTGATAGAAAATGTGCATGACAGTTAAGGATATAAGGGCATGAAAGTAGAACTTATCTATGCTTCATTGTGCCGATTTGGATTGAGGTTCCGTTACTGAACCTGTAAGATGGAAGCTCATCTCTGTGCAAGCTCACAATAATAAGACATAGGAGAATCGAGCTACCCCCCGAGCCATCAAATTTTCTTTTGACATGACGCGTGAACCTCCTATAGCTTGTTGAAGCAGTTGGCTAAAAACTGCTTGTTTCGACTGAATATCACTGAACCTAGAAGCTGTAAGCTACAAATCACGGGTCAAAACTTAGAAGCCGGAAGCTATTAACTGGAAGCTTCTGATGATCATCAAGGATGCTGAATGCTACTTTATCAAGAACCTGTTAGTAGTACGGTATCGAGTGCCTGCAGCTGATAGGGCTTTTCCAAGTGAACCTTTCTGGGCTCTAAGAAAATCCTTTAAGGGCATAAGGTGAATACTAGGCATTATGTGAACCTTTGCTGAGGGAACAAACCGAAACTAATTGAGCACCAAATGGATCCCTAAAAGGGTACAAAGAGAATCCTGCAAGATACCAGATGTACATAACACCAAGTGAATCATTTTGGGCTCTAAGTGAACCTATATGGGCACATTTAAGAATCCATCAGGGCACCACGTGAATACATGAAGATGCTTAGGGAAACTAGTGAGTCCTTCTTGGCTCCAAGTGAATCCTTAAAAGGAGCACAAAGAGAATCCATAAGGGCACTAGATGAATCCTCGAAAGGCATAGAGCTCTTGTTGTAAGTAGACTTTATTCTATTCAGGTATCAGCTAGCAGGAAACCTCAAGTTGGAAGCAATTAACTGAAAACTTCTAGTTGGTAGCTTCTAAGGAATGTCAATGAACCTGGAAGTTGTTATATGCTATTACCAGAAGCTCTAGGTGAGTAACACAAAATCTGTTAGCTACAAGTAAATACATGGAACCTGTAAGCTGCAGGTAAATATTAAGGAACTTGGAAAAGCTATTAGGTATAGGTACATTTCAAGGTATGTATGATAACCCATACAAGGTATCTCAATCTCATGATATATTCTAACATCTAGAAACATAATCACATACTCATAGCATTATCGCATATAAGACCTCAATATCATAGATTTTTAAGCATGTTTGATGTATAGTAAAAGTTTGTCTCGCGTACCTGGGAGGTTTCCAGAAGTATGTAGACATAAAGGAAGAGATATTACTTGGATCTTTCTCTAGACTAATCAGATATGAAGTGGAAGCCTTCGTTAAATTTTGTATTTTTAGATTTGAAAACTCATTGACCTGTTCATGATGCAAGCATGCCTCTCTTCAAGATACTAGACCAAATCAATCTGCAAGGTTCCTGAACCAAATCGTGAGCTTCCTGGACCCGATCGTGAGGTTCCTGGACCTGAATTCTTAATATTTTGAAATCCTTAATTTTCAAACTACCATGTGAAACAGTAATTATGCTACCCCCCGGTAGTTCTTCATGGAAGCTTGTTTTTTATGGAGAACTAGATATGGGAAGCTCCACAAATTTTCAGTAATCTTGAGGTCATAACATATGTCAACTCATCTGATCTTGCTAGTATCACTTCTACTCATCATGTTAACTAGCCTCTGACAAGTTGTTGATTGTTCATCTATGAAGTTGAGTAATGCGTACTCTCGCCAATTCGAGCTTTACTTTTTTTTTTTATTTCAGGGAGGTTCCCTTCAATTTCCTATCTGTTGGGGGACCTTAATTTTTCTTCTTTTTAAAGCTACTTGCATTAAGATCCTTCTATCAAATTCTTGCAGCTACTCTTCATCAAGATCCTCAACTATATCGAATTTTCTCTAATGCTCAAATCAATACTGTAATCTCTTTGCATCATTCCTTGCTTATAGCTTTAACATTTTTTCTAATTTTTTTTGAAACCTCATTTTTCTGGCCTTCTTCCTCAATTATTTATTCACCAGCAAAATCCTTGTGCACGGGGGGGGGGGGGAGGGGGAACTCTTGTTCCATGAACCTCCTACAGTAGACCTATTTCATATATACTTGTTTATATTCTGAATCACCTTCCTAGACCTCTTTCTCTCGATCTTCTTTAACTTCTAACAACATGCATTTAGAATGAACTCTATATCTAATACAAATATCCCAATACAACACCTCTAAGTTTAGGTGAGCTAACTCATTGTAAGGAATAAGAGATACTTAAGGAGATTACTTAGATTACTTGTGAAGTATTTTCGGAAGCTCACTGAATTGAACGAGGTACGTTTCTTGTTTTACAAGTTAAACATAAGCTCGTGTATGACGTAATTCAAGGAAAATAACTACTCATAATTTCATTATAAACTACTCGAAAGAAATAGGTTTGCTTTCTAGGGAAGTATACATACACGAATTCCGCAAAGCCATCAAATTTAAACTCATTCGGCATACGATAGGATTTAGGTAACGAAAATTTCTAACCTTCTTAGTGAATGAAGACGAGGTTATTGCATTTGTTATAGATTGCTTTTCTTCCATGAGTTTTACCAGAATCTTCTTAAGGTCTTCAATATTCAAATCACCAGCACCACCGTCCTTTGCTTCCTTATCTTCATCATCGTCTTCCCGTGTGATTCTGCTATGCTCAAATCATTCACTATCTCATTTGAACTTGAATCATCTTCAATTATCTCGAGAAAAGGTTCCTTCGCTTTCTTCTTTTTCTAAAAGGATGCTCCTATATAATTTTGTAGTCTTATCTATGCCAAAATCTTGAATCTTCTTAACAAGAGGTTGCAAATCTTATGGTTCACCATATCCTTCTCCTTCATCATCCTTCTCTGGGTCATTACCTTTAATCTCCTCCTCGGCTTCTTCTTCACGTTCCTCTTCCTCAAAGTCCAACTGCTTTGGAGTACTCTTAGATTTCTTACCCTTTCTTCTTGATGCCAACTTTGACTTCTTTTTCTTCTTTTGATCCACCTGCTCACGGGTCGAGAGCCTTTCTCCAAGAGATCTGAGATGCTCTAGGACGTTAGCAGGACTAATTTTCTTTGCTTACGGGGTTTGATTTCTTATTTGGTGTTTTTTCTCTCTAGAATATGTTGCTTCGCTATCGTAATTGCCTGCTATCTTTCCACTCGTAAAATGATTGCTCCACTCCTTCTAGCACCAATGTTGATGAGTGGATTTTGTAACAATTTTTGAGAGGTTTATGGTGAGCTGTATAGGCTAACAATCAACTAATATATGGAGAATTGAGGTTTTCGTGGGGGTATTTGGACTGAATTAGCAGGGTTTCTATTGAATAAGGATGGAGTGTTTCGTACTAAGGCTCCCAAACTCTCTAAAATCGATTTGTATTCTATATATCTCATGTGGTTTTACCCGTACAAACTACTTACATAGCCTTTATATAGGCATCAAGTTAAATGTAGATCTTTTTGGACTAGAAGTCTGGTTAGGCGGCAATATGCTAGGTTCCTAATTCATGGGGAACTTCTTTTCTATAGAGCCAACCACAAGTAGGTGACCTAAGCCGAGTAGAACTCAAGTTCTAGTCTGGCTATGAGTGTCTTTGCTAATTCTAGTTCTATTAGATGTGTTCAAAGATCATCTGCGTCCAAGGAATACAATCCAACAAGGAGTTAATGTTCATAACTTGCTCCTAAAGAATAGGATACTTAATCATACTATAATTCTGCTAGCATAAAGTTATTCCCGCACAGGAGCCTGCTTCTCAGGAACCTGTCTTTCATGAACCTGAACATGTTCTGTAGACCTGAACATATTCTGTATTCCTGAACTTGTCCAAATCCATTTTACATGCTATTTAACCCAATTGACCATAATGGATCTCAGTCATAACCCATATTAACCATATGGATTGGATCCTTAAACCCAATGGGCCTAAGTCTAGCCCATGAAGATTTTGGGCACAACTTGAAGGGTTTCGAGGCAACAAACGCAACAGAAAATAATAATTAAAACAATAAAATCGAAACCTAATCGTAGGATCCATGCAAAACAAGACGTTTAATTCGTAGTTATGAACGTTTACCTTAAAACGAAGCTTTAACAAATTGATGACAGATGGAGGTCCAAAGCAATTACCACGCAACCCTCTTCGAGATCTATGTTGCCAAAGTAGTCCACATGAATGCTTGATTGTCCAAGGATCACCAGAGCCGGTACTAGCCGAAGAACCTGCATCTCTCTCTTTCTCTATCTAGCCTCTCACACATTTTAACGAATTGCTAAAAAAGTGTGTCCCTAAACAATTCATCATAATGTATAGTGAAGAGAGATTGAGCTAAAACCCTAAATCGAATTGGGCTTCTCCAAACCCATTCTGATTTGGTTTTACTATTAAATTCGAATTCTATTTAATTCTAATTAAGACCAGCTCAGTAAATTAAATATCCAATTTCGAATTTAATAATTTAATAATTTAATTGAAATTCATAATTTAAATTAAAACTCCTTTTAAATGTTCTAATTGTGTAACCCTTTAGATTATTATTACGTTGGCAATAATTTTAATATCCAATAATAAAATTATAAACAATGAGTGACATGTAGTAATACATCATTCTTACCCAAGTAATAATAATAATTGTTGAAAAACCTTTCGTGATATAATGTTTCCGTGTAATATAATCCCTTTAACAAAATATTATAGATTAAACTCGAGGCATGTTATTAGTCATCCTCTTCAATATTTAATCTGGGTTTCCTTGATCAATGAGTAGACTATTAAACAAATCAATATTTGAGCATGGCCATGCATTTTCATAGTCTCACTCAATCAAGAGGCCAATAGTATCTCTCCAAAATTTCTTAACCAAGTATCCAAAATTTATGAAGGTTAACCCTTTTGCTCTCTAACACATGTGTGGTAGTAAAATAAAAAAAGGATTCACAGTAATGGTTACTGAAGACAAGTGATACAAAGAAATAAGTAGTGGCGAATCCAGGAATTAAGTCCAGGGTGAGCGGAAATTTAGTTAAGTCTAGTAGGTTAGTAGCAATAGTAGCAAAACCTCTTTTTTGCACTTATTTTGTGAAAAAATGCAAAAATGCAGTGGAAATGTAAAATTGCAGGGGCAAAGAATCGAACCTAGACCTCCTGTGAAAGGTTCCAACACTTTAACCATTGGGCCAACAACAATTTACTGATAAAAGTGTATTAGAAATATATATGTTCTTGAAAATCCAGGGTACTCGGTCGAGTACGCTGGGCACACTGTGGATCCGCCACTACAAATAAGTATACAAGAAATTTACATGATCCCACCTTCTTAATTTTGATCCATTTGTCAAAATTTAAATATGTAAAAAGGGTCAAGGGGCATAGTTATTTTTACAAACAACTTTAACTCTAGTTTTGTGACTTTTTATAAATTTCTCCATCCTCCCTTCACACAAACAAAATGCTTCATGATGGCTTCTTTGCATTGATAATGATTTGTAAATATCATCCATACTTTTCACATTGGACCGTCTGTGTCTTTTTACACCGAAAAAGGTTTATTTCTCTTTTCAGCTTGAAGTTCATCTTATACTTTATTGTCTAGAAAAATTTCTAGATCACCACGGTCATAATCACTATCACTATTTTTCTTTTCTACTATTTCTTCAACTTAGTCCAAGTTCTTCTCTTAATCTGCCAACCCATTCAACTTGCTCATCAACTTTCTTAGAAAATAAAATTTCATCCTTTGTTATTGAGTAATCAGAGTGAACAAAATCATAGTCATCAAGTTTATTATTCCCGTCTCCTACATCATTAATTGCTACCATCTCATTCATTCATTCCAAATACTTACGCATATTCAAATGATCCCAAAACTTCTTCATGTTCATGCCGCACATCATTTTGCTTTGCATATCTTTTTCATTACTATTACATCACCCTTATTCCTCATTAACACTAGACCTCTTTCAATAACTACTTTAGGCTTCCAATAGTACATACAATGAAGATCTTTATAACCTAAAGTTTTACTTTTTGCTCTCAGATTGTCCATGCTAATTTCATTTTAGTCTCGGAAATGATAAACACTAACTCTACCCCCAACATATTCAATTTTGGGGATCCAAATCAATTTTCTATCTTCAAATAAACTAAAACTTATAATATTGTTACTTGAAGATGAAAGGGGCCTAAGTTTGTAAAAATGGATAAGTAACACGTATACATAGCAAGATAAGTACAAAAATAAATTTATCATATTATCGTGGAATTAGAGCTTTCTCGCGGTCCAATATTTCAAACAAGAAAAACAAATCTTTGATGCATAATTTCGGGTTCAAATAACTGATAGTAATAATTACGATGAATTATCTTGATGGAAGAAGCCAAAGTATATCAAGGGTTGAACGGAGGGCAGGATGAGAGGAAAATTAATGGCGATGTGGTTGTGTATCTCTGAGTTGGTGAGATGCCTACGTTTTTCAAAGGATTTTAAAATTAAGTTCAGCTTTATTGTGTGCGAAAGACTCTATGTGCTAATAGGGCTTGGATAGAAGCATCTATGTAAGGTTTGATTATTTTGGAGTAGTTTCTTCATAGAATTAGTTTCTCATAAAATTCGTAAGTATGTAGATTATTACTTATAAAAAGTTCTAGTTATTATTGGAACGTTTCGGGCTGTTTTAGATGACTTTAGTAAAAGTTCAATAGTCCATGTTAGATAGTAGACTTTATGCGAAGTCTTTTTTCGGAAGAGCCCAACAAAATTCTTTTACGGAAGAGTCCAACAAAATTAAGTTACTCGGATAAAGCTCATTTCGTCACCTCTTTTTGACCAAAGTTTAGTCCTTCCAAACACACGTATCTATCTATACTATTATATAAAAGCCGAAACATTAAAAGTTTGGTTGGTCGGTATGGTACCTGTTGATTTTACTTATTTACCCTTACTTAATTACAGATAAAACACATTCTACTAACTAATCAGATTACATCTTTTATATTTTTAAATAACAAAATTTCTCCCTTACTAATCAATTTCTTTTTTCAGGTTAAATATATTACCTTTTCAATTTTTCAATAACTAAATAAATTTTTTTATTTTTATCCTTTTGGTTGGTCGGTATGGTACCTGTTGATTTTACTTATTTACCCTTACTTAATTACAGATAAAGTCCATCTTACTAACTAATTAATTTTATATCTTTTATATTTTATCTAACAAAATTTCTCCCTTACTAATAAGTTTTCTTTTTCAGGTTAAATATATTACCTTTTCAATTTTTTAATAACTAAATAATTTCCTTTATTTATATCTTTTATATTTTATCTAACTAAAATTTCTCGTTTATTATTCAATTTCCTTTTTCAGGTTAAACATATTACTTTTTCTATTTTTCAATAACTAAACAATTTCCTTTTCAAGTAAAATATATAAAAGCAGAAACATTAAAAGTTTGGTTAGTCAGTACCTATTAATTTTAATTATTACCCTTGTTTAATTACAGATAAAATCTTTCTTATTAACTAATTAATTTATATCTTTTATATTTTATCTAACTAAAATTTCTCCTTGATATGGGTTAAAAATAAGTCATAAGGACACATTTAATGTGGCATTAATTAGACCCAGAATGGTCCAAACGTGGGGCCCGCTAGATAGACCCAAACCCTATTTATGATATTAATTTCGTAATTAATATTAAGGGTAATAACCAGCTCATCAATAAGAGTCAAATAAAGATATTCCTCCTGCTGGACTTAGCCTCCAAGGTACCTACTTCAACATGGAAACTGATTCTCATAAGGAAGGAGTCTAGAACCTTCTTCAAGGCGGTGACTTGCCTGCCAAGTCACCTAACCCTACTACGATTCTAAGGCTTCTCAGCCTATATAAAGGGCCTGACCCCTCATTCTCAAAACTACGTTTTTGGCTTGATTCTCAATACGAGATACGTAGGCACTCTGTGAGGACCGATCAGTCTCGAACACGGAAACAGCCATTAAAGCACGAAGCTCTCGAACCCTAGCATTAAATACATATTCGTAACCTAGTTTTTATTCCACAACATTTGGCACCGTCTGTGGGAAAAAGACATCAACCATGGTAACTACACGAAGAACAGCACCAAGCTCTACCGAGGCTTTACCAATTAGCTCTGCTCCGCCCCTCACCTCTGATACGATCATAACTGAGCAAGGGACGATCCCCCAATCTCAAGTTTCTCAGACTTCGGGGACGAATCCCCTTGTTGAGAGTACGTTACCTATGGTCATCCATCCAAGTCAAGAAACTAGTTCTCTCCAGATGTTGGTTTCTCCTCTGATTAACCCCGATCGCCCGTTACCACCGGGGGTACAGATCCATACTACGGATCTCCCCATGAATATCAACCCGATGTATGGTCTGCCTAACTACCCTCCAATTACTCAAGGTGTTGGGCCAAGTGGTCATGCCTTGCAGATCCGCGATCGAGAGTATTATGACTACTCCGGCCCCTATACTGATGATTCATCGTCTGATGATGATGATCGTGATGAAGCCCCGAGGAGGCGATGTGCTAGCAGAGAACCAAGAAGAAGAACACAAACTATCCATGATGGACCCCCTTTGACAGCTGTTGAGAGAATTAAGGCTCATGAGGCCAAGATTTTAAGGATAAAGGAAGATATTGCAAGAGAGCAAGCTAGGTTGAATCAAACTCAACCTCCTCCAACCTCAGGACCGATTCCCATTATAGACTTAGAAAAGTCTTCAAGAAGGCAGAGAAGGGCTGACGCCCCAACAGGAAGAACAACAAGGGTGGAAACCCCCAAGAGCAACCCCAAGGATCTGATGCCACTTGGGGACCCTGATGATCCCACACCTCCGTTCACTGAGGACGTGATGAATGCTCGTATTTCAAAGAAGTTTAAGATGCCAACAATCAAGGCTTATGATGGAATGGGTGATCCTGCCAACCACGTTAGAACGTTCTCAAACGCACTGCTGTTGCAGCCTGCAAGCGACGCTTTGAAGTGTAGGGCTTTCCCTCAAACTTTGTCAGGCATGGCTCAAAGATGGTATAGTCGGCTTCCTGCAAACTCGATTGGTTCCTTTAAGGAATTGAGTGCTGCTTTCATTAGTCAGTTTATCAGCGGAAGAACACATGAGAAAAGCTCTGCATCTCTTATGTATGTGGTACAAGGGAAGAACGAAAGTCTGAGAGACTATCTTAAGAGGTTCACCAAGGAGACTCTGAATATCACTGATCTGGACAATAAGGTTGCAATGGTAGCCTTGGAGCATGGTACCACCGACCTATACTTTAAGAGGTCATTGGCAAAGCATCCCCCGGAGAACATGGCTGATCTCCAACGTAGGGCTGATAAGTACATCAAGGCCGAGGATAGCACGAAGAAGGAAGTCACAGTAGGCAATGGTCAGGGGAACAATGATACAAAAAAGCGCAAGCAAGGGCAGGAGTATGATGCTAGGGACAAGTATCCCCGAACTAGCAAAGACTCTGACTCGCCACAAAAAAAGAGTTTGGGACCAAGGTTCTCCGATTATGCAAGGTTGAATGCCCCTAGAAGTCAAATCTTGTTGGAAATTGAGAAGGATAAGGACTTCCGATGGCCAAAGCCACTCAGGGGAGACCCCGCAAAGAGGAACAAGGATCAATACTGTAGATTCCACCGAGATGTAGGACATGACACGGATGATTGCAGGCAGTTGAAGGACGAGATTGAATTCTTGATCCGTAAAGGAAAGTTGAACAATTTCACAAAGGGTGGAGATCAAGGAACCCAAAGAGGGGATTACAACAGGAGAAACAATGACAGAAGGGATAATGATCGTGATCGTAGCACGCAGCCCCGAGGGCCAGTTATCAACATGATTTGGGGAGGCCCGACAGCAGCCGGTACAACTCGGAACTCTCGAAAGGCATACGCAAGGGAGGTAATGCACATTGTGGGAGAGGCCCCGAAGCGTGCTAAAACCGAGATGGTAATTGGTTTCGATGATTCAGACTTGGAAGGGGTGAAGTTCCCCCATGATGACCCGTTGGTCATAACTCCTGTGATTGGAAATTCAGAAGTAAAACGAGTCTTGATAGACAATGGAGCTTCTGTGGATATTTTGTTTCATGATGCGTTTGTAAAGATGGGGTACAACGACTCTCAATTGACCCCTGCAAACATGCCTATATACGGATTTAATGGAGTGGAGTCCAACGTTGAAGGGACTATTCAGTTGCCCATGACTATTGGGCAGGAGCCTAAGGAGGCGACTCAGATGCTGAATTTCTTGGTGATTAAAGCAGCTTCAACATACAACGCAATCCTTGGAAGAACTGGATTACATGCGTTTAAGGCTGTGGCCTCTTCCTATCATATGAAGATTAAGTTTCCAACACGGAATGGTGTCGGAGAGCAAAAGGGTGATCAGAAAATGGCAAGAAGTTGCTATGTAGCCGCCTTGAGGGCCGATGGAGTCGGGGGGCAGGTCCTTCCAATTGAGGACATGGATGTCCGTGACGATGAAGAACATAGAGGGAAGCCAGCAGAGGATTTGATTCCTATACCCCTAGAGCCGAATGATCCTGAAAAAGTTACTTATGTTGGAGCATCTCTGGAAGAACCCTTGAAGGGCAAGTTGATAGAATTCTTACAAAAGAATAGCGACGTGTTCGCTTGGACAGCAGCTGATATGCCAGGGATTGACCCCCAACTCATAACTCATAAGTTGAATGTTGACCCCAAGAGGAAGACAATAAAGCAGAAGAAGAGAAACTTTGCTCCGGAGAGGCAAGAGGCCATTAAGCAAGAAGTGGATAAGCTTTTGGAGGCTGGTTTCATTGAAGAGATTCAGTTTCCCGAATGGTTAGCAAACCCTGTGATGGTCAAAAAAGCGAATGGGAAGTGGAGGATGTGCATAGACTTCACTGACCTGAATGATGCATGTCCAAAAGATTGTTTCCCCCTTCCAAGGATTGACATGCTGATAGATGCCACAGCTGGACATGAGATGTTAAGCTTCATGGATGGATTTAGCGGCTATAATCAGATTAAGATGCACAAAGATGACATCCCTAAGGTATCTTTTATAACTGACTTTGGTGTCTTCTGTTATCTTGTTATGGCATTTGGTCTAAAGAATGCAGGGGCTACTTACCAACGCTTGGTGAATAAGATATTTGCCCATCTGATTGGAAAAACCATGGAGGTATATGTTGATGACATGTTAGTCAAGAGCCTACTCAAGGCTGATCATGTTAAGCACCTCGAAGAGGCATTTGAAGTGCTGAGGCACCATAAGATGATGTTGAATCCCGCTAAGTGTGCCTTTGGCGTTGGATCTGGAAAGTTTTTAGGACTGATGGTTTCAAAGAGAGGCATTGAGGCCAATCCTGACAAGATCAAGGCGATTTTAGACATGGAACCACCACGTTCGATAAGAGATGTGCAGAAGTTAACAGGCCGAGTAGCGGCCTTAGGGAGGTTCATCTCTAAATCTGGTGATAAGTGTTTACCTTTCTTTCAAACATTAAAGAAGGTAAAGAATTTTGAATGGACACCTGAAAGCCAAGAGGCCTTTGAGCAATTGAAGAAGTACATGGCTGAAGCCCCGTTGTTGGCCAAGCCTAGCATCGGAGAGACTCTTTATCTATACCTGGCGGTATCTGAGCAAGCATTGAGTGCCGTCCTCATAAGGGAAGAGAACAAGGTTCAAAAACCTATATACTATGTGAGTAAAGTGTTACATGGAGCTGAGTTGAACTATTCCACCATTGAGAAGTTTGCTTTAGCATTGGTGACAGCTTCAAGGAAACTACGACCTTATTTTCAGTCACACAAGATTGAAGTCCTGACGGACCAACAGTTGAGAAGTATCTTGCACAGCCCTAAGGTCAGTGGAAGGTTAATTAAGTGGGCAATCGAACTCGGAGAATTTGACATTACATATAAGCCTCGGACAGCCATCAAGGCTCAGGCATTAGCTGACTTCTTGGTTGAATGTACCATTGGCAATCAAGAAGTCGGGGGGCAGGAGATAGTAACCACCCCTGGAGATGAGAGTAAGGATGAAGTACCTGATCAGAAAGAGTATTGGGTGCTCTATTTTGATGGAGCATCAAAAACAAAATCTAGTGGTGCAGGTCTGGTTTTGCAAAGCCCCGATGGGTTCACAGTTGAATACGCTTTGAAATTGGACTTTCCTACAACCAACAATGAAGCTGAATATGAAGCATTAATAGCTGGATTGGGATTGGCCAGAGTCATGAGGGTCAAGAACCTCAAGGTGTGTGGAGATTCAAGACTGGTAGTCTCGCAAGTGAATGGTGAGTTTGAGGCCAAGGATGAAACTATGGCAAAATACCTCAGAGTCGTGAAAGCTGTTATGACTCAGTTTGAGGAGTGCTACCTGGAGCACATTCCTAGGGAAGAGAACGTTAAGGCCGATGCCCTCTCTAAGTTCGCTTCTTCTGAAATAGAGAATTATGCAGGTAGTGTTTACTTCCAGGTCTTGAAGGCCCCGACCATCAATTCTAAGTTGGTAGCACCTATCGATGTTGGAGGCTGTTGGATGGATCCTATTAAGGCTCATCTAGAAACCGGATGGCTCCCTAATGATGCCTTGGAGGCACGAAAATTGTCAGTGAGAGCATTGAGATATGCCTTGATTGAAGGCATCTTATACAAGAGATCGTTTGTCATCCCGTATTTGAAGTGCCTAAGGCCCCAAGAGGCAAGAGAAGCACTGGAAGAAGTTCATGAAGGGATCTGTGGGCAGCACTTGGGGGGCAGAGCCTTAGCTCACAAGATTACCCGCCTGGGATTCTATTGGCCGGAGATGTTAGCAGATGCCCAGGATTATGTCAAGAAGTGTGATAGATGTCAGAAACATGCTCCTATTGTAAGGCAGCCGCCTGAAAGGTTAACCTCAATCAGCTCTCCCATTCCGTTTGCTATGTGGGGAATGGACATTCTTGGTCCTTTCCCCATGGCTTCAGCACAAAGGAAGTTTCTGATTGTCGCCATTGATTACTTCACTAAGTGGATTGAGGCTAAGCCTTTAGCCAAGATAACCACCAAGCAAGTTTCCCAGTTCTTTTGGGAGAACGTAATATGTAGGTATGGAATTCCCCGAATCCTTGTGACAGATAATGGGACACAATTCAACAATGAAGAGTTCAGAAAGTACTGTGAGGAAAATGCTATCGAGCTTCGTTTTACTTCGGTAGCTCACCCGCAAGCTAATGGGCAGGCTGAGGTAGCCAATCGGATTATTCTTGATGGACTTAAGAAGAGGGTTGAACGATCGAGAAATACTTGGGTGGATGAACTACTGCCTATACTTTGGGCATATCGTACTACTTGCAAAGTAACAACTGGGGAAACCCCTTTCCTACTGGCTTGTGGAGCCGAGGCAGTCGTACCACTAGAAGTCATGCATGCATCACCTAGAATTGAAGCATTCGAGCCAGAGACTAATGAAGAAGGCATGAGGCTCGCCTTAGATTTGATTGATGAAGTCAGGGATGAGGCAAATGCCAGAAATGCGGAGCATCAAAAGAAAGCATCTTTCTACTACAACCACAGGGTTAAGGAGAGGTTCTTTCAGCAAGGTGACTTGGTTCTTAGGAAGATCGAGGCTTCTGGAGTTGGTCAGAAAGGAAAGTTAGCCCCAAACTGGGAAGGGCCGTATCGAGTCAAGAAGACACTAGGACGAGGATCTTACAAACTGGAAACCTTGGACGGGGTTGAGGTGCCCCGGACTTGGCATGCATTGAACCTCAAGGTTTACTATGTTTAAGCTCTCCTGAAAAGGACCTAGCTTTTTGCCTATGTAATAGAAGTAGAAATAAGGTTGATGAAACCTCTCCTACTTTTTTAAACTTGAGATATTGAAAGTAGGGTATCTATGTAAGGGCTGTCCCCGTTTCTTCATATTAATAAGACTATCCTACATTTTCGCATAAGATATGAACCCTACTCATTGATATTTATGCACAAAATGTTAGACTACCCATGCGAATATAAATAAATTGAGAAGCATTAAAGACAATGGAATACGAGTCTGAAAGTTATGCCCGAAGGCAGAATACATAACCAACTAGTTCAAAATAAGTTAATGAAAATACAAAGTCATGCCCGAAGGCAGAATGCATAAATAGAAAGATAAAGATGTCAGCTACTAAGCATCTCCAGTATGCTCCTCCTCTCCAGCTGCACCAGGGTGAGCAAAGGAATCTGGCTCTAGGATCCTCTCATCATCCTCTGGCTCCTCCTCCCGTGTGTCCTGCACTGCCAAGGCCATAGGAGCATGAGGGCTAGGGAAGTCTGAAACACTGAGGGTGCCAGGAAATCTCCTAGTAACCTCAGCAAGAGCTTCATCCCATCCCTGAGTAAACTGATAAGGGAATAAAGAGTCGTCATGCTTCTCCATGAAGCCCACATACTCCTGGGAGGCAAGGTATTCGTCAATCAGGTCATCCTTGTCCTTCCTGAGAGAGACATTTTCAGCCTGAGACTCTAAAAGCTCTTTCTCCCTCCTCGCTAAGGTGGCCTTGACAGAGCCCAGTTCATCCTGGGAGTCATCAAACTTGGCCTTGTAAGTCTCGTAGTTGGAACGCCAAGTTTTAGCTTGGAAGACGACCCCCTGGAAGTTGGCATTAGCCTGCAAAAGACAAAGTTAAAACCACGGTTCAGGTGACAAAACAAGTACGTAAAAGAATGGATAGTAAGGAGCTTACAGCTGCAAAGGCCTGAGCTCCAGCACTCTCAGCTCCTTCAAGAGTGGAGCCAGACACATAGTCCTTGAAGTCACCAGGGGTGATGGAGTGATAGGACCAATCCATAGCATGCTTACAGTCTCCAACAATGGAGTCTTTCTTCCTGATACCCCAGTTGGGGCGCCAAGCACTCCTGGAGGAGCCATCTACCTCCTCAACATCAGCCACATGGGGCCTCAAGTAGGCATCCGAGGCTGTTGGGGCTCGAGGATCTTTCCCTGAACGAGCCCTTTTTAGCCTAGCAGTGTCCCCATCCTCTGGCTCGTTGGTTTTGTTGATAAAGGCTGCAGCTGCAATCACAAAACAAAAAAAACAAATAATGGGTATGAGACAATCATATTCAAATAAAGGAATGCAAAAAGAAAGGAAATTACCCTTGTTGCCCACTCGGGAAAGTCCCAAAGTTTTAAGTTGGAACTCATTCAGGAGATCCCAAGCCATAGTAGCATAATTATCTTTGATGAGCTCCTGGTAGGCAAGGGTCTCTTCCTCATTCAGATCAATGTCATTGGCACTTCCATCTACTACCTTACCAAAGGTACTACGAAAAACATTGCCCCAATCTCCACCTTCCCAAATCAAGTACATAAACTCCTTCTTCCACTTTGGGTTGGAGTCAGGAATAGATTGGGGGTGAAAGATTGGAGGAGTAGAAGAACGGTGACTAATGTAAACCCAACCCGGGGTAGATTCAGCAGAATTTTTAAATTGAAATATTTTTCTAAAAAGGGCTACAGAAAGAGGGAATTTGTTTTTAAGGCAAAGGACCAGAAAACAGTTAATCACCCTCCAAGAATTGGGAGGAAGCTGACAAGGGTTAACTCCTACATCTGCTAAAAGCCTAGGGATAAATTCATGAAAAGGGAATCGAACCCCTGCAACAATGGCACCCCTATAAATACAAAGTGCATTGGGGCGCCAATGGCAAGATCGATCCCCAGGTTCAGCTGGGATAAGCCTATAGGGATATTCTATTTTATACATCCTATTATAGTCAGTGATTTTTTCTATGTCATGGAAAATGTTGCTATGATTATAAGAATCAAGGTGTGACAGGGATGGGAAATCTTCTTTACGATTTAAAATCATATCCTGTAAACTCATGGAGGAAGAACGAATTGTGATACCTCTTTTTGAGGCCACTTGCAGTTTCTGGAAACGTTGAGTAGCACGATCTTCAGCCATTTCTTCAAATCTTCAAAGAAAAATTATGATGATCAACGAAAATCTGCAAGAAACGAAGAAATTTTTAGAACAATCTTCAAATCTTCAAAGGAATTGAAGGAAAAACCCAGGAAAAAGGCAATCTTCAAACTAAAAAACTAGAAATTCTGGAAAATACCTCAAGTGTTCTTCAAATCTTCAACAGCAACTGGAAAGTTTATGGAAAAATTCCAGAAATCCTTGAGCAATCTTCAAATCTTCAAAGATTTTAAGAGAAATCACCAGAAAACTTGAAAGAATGAGGATCAAACTCAGATTCTTCAAAGGAAATTTCTTAAAGAACTTTGAGACTCTAGAGAGAACTTTTAGAAGAGAAAATTTTTAGAAACTTTTGTGATGAAATGGAAATGAAAGTCTTGGCCTTTATATAGGCAGAAATAGGGCATTTCAACCGGTTAGGGAGAATATCAACCGGCTATAACCTATTGGAAACTTTTATGGGCTGTCAACACAAAGTGGACTTTAAAAGGCCCAACAACACTAGGCTTGTTAAGGCCCAAATTTAGTAAAAACAATTAAAGGCCTGTCATGGCCCAACCCATATTAATAAACCTAACTAAGGTTTTAACTTAAGGTCATATTGACCAAAAGTTGAAGCCCAAGTCAGAGTCCATAAAGAGCCCACGAGGAGAGGCCCAAAATTAAGGCCCAAGAGCAAAACTAGCGTCCCAAACAAAAATTGTCTGAGGTCGTGACCAACGACCTCATTTGACAATACTATTCCGAGCTCGATCAAACGACCTGGAAAGTCAAGAAGAAACCCATTTTGAGGTCGAAAATAAACTGGTACTAGCTCGTAAGTTTGAGGTCGAAAATAAACTTGAAAATTTGGAAAATCCTAACGATCTAGGACTAAGTTTGAGATCGTTTAAAACGTCATTCGAGCTCATAAATATGAGGTCGTTATAACATGGGTTGAAGTCGTAGGTTTGAGGTCGAATTTATACTGGGAATTCAAGAAATACCACACGACCTGGGACCCCTTTTAAGGTCGTTTTTTCTTTTATTGAGATCGTTAATTTGAGGTCGAATCTGAACTGAGAAGCATGGGAAGTCCTACCGACCTGGGACTTATTCGAGGTCGAAACTACATTGTGTTGAGGTCGTAGGCTCCTGGTCGAAATTCAACAGAAAAACGAGCTCGAAGCCCACGACCTGGGACACTTTGAGGTCGAATTCTGAGCTCGAAAATGAGTTGAAAAAAAAACAGAATTAAATTCTAAAAATTCCAGAAAAGTAGAAAAAATAATTTTTAAATTATTTTATGCATGAAGCACAATTTAATATTTTTGATTGATATGTCAAAAATAAAGAAAAATACCCGTGGGTACCAGAAAAATCCTAAAAAATTTAGGAGAAATATGAAAAATATGAGGAATTTTATTCCTTAAAGTAAATAAGCAAATTTCAACAACAAAAGTTGTTCAAAAAATTGCTTAACCTCGAATAAGGCAAATCGTCGTAAATGTGTAGGTCGCTCCACACTTTACATTCAAGACGATACACGTGAAACACTAGTGTACATAAACCTTTTAAACTTCAACGAAAACCTGATCAGTTTTCCTAGAAGTTGGGGGGCAAATGATATGGGCTAAAAGTAAACCCTAAGGATACATTTAATGTGGCATTAATTAGACCTAGAATGGCCCAAACGTGGGGCCCACCAGTTGGGCCCAAACTCCAATTATAATATTAATTTCGTAATTAATATTTGGGGATAATTAACAGCTGGAAGATATAAGTCAGATAAGGACGTTATCCCTACGAAAAGTAGCCTCCAAGCTACACAATCATACAAGGAAACTGACTCCTACAAGGAAGGAGTCTAGAACCTTCCTCAAGGATGACTTGCCCACCAAGTCTCCTAACCCTACCCTAATACTGAGGCTTCTCAGCCTATATAAAGGGTCAGACCCCTCAATTCAGAACTACGTTTTATTGGCTTGATTCTCTAATTACAGAGATACGTAGACATTCTGTGAGGACCGTTTAAGTCTCGAACGCAGAAGCAGCCATTAAAGCACGAAGCTCACGAACCCTAGCATTAAATACACAAACCCTAGCCGCACTCTAATAACCTAGTTTTTATTCCACAACACCTGGGAAGATTCATCTCCAAATCTGGTGACAAGTGTTTGCCTTTCTTTCAAGCACTGAAGAAGGTGAAAAATTTTAAGTGGACTCCTGAGAGCTAAGAGGCCTTTGAATAGCTGAAGTAGTACATGGCTGAAGCCCCGTTGCTGGCCAAACCTAGTCCCGGAGAGACTCTTTATCTATACCTGGCGGTATCTGAGCAAGCATTGAGTGCTGTCCTTATCCGAGAAGAAAACAAGGTTCAGAAACCCATCTACTACGTGAGCAAGGTGTTGCATGGGGCTGAGTTGAATTACTCACCTGTCGAGAAGTTTGCTTTGGCATTGATAACAGCCTCAAGGAAGCTACGACCATACTTCCAGGCACACAAGATTGAAGTCCTGATGGACCAACAGTTGAGGAACATATTGCATAGCCCGAAGACTAGTGGAAGGCTGATTAAGTGGGCGATCGAACTTGGAGAATTTAACATCAAGTATAAGCCTTGAATAGCTATCAAGGCTCAGGCATTGGCTGATTTCGTGGTTGAATGTACTATTAACAACCAAGAAGTTGGGGGGCAGTAGATAGTGACTACCCTTGGGAAAGAAGATAAAGATGAGGAACTTGTACCCAATTTGAAGTAGTATTGGGTGCTCTATTTTGATGGAGCATCAAAAACAAAATCTAGTGGTGCAGGTTTGGTTCTGCAAAGCCCCGATGGGTTCACAGTTGAGTACGCTTTGAAGTTGGATTTTCCTACCACCAACAATGAAGCAGAATATGAGGCATTGATAGCTGGTTTGGGCTTGGCCAGAATCATGAGGGTTAAGAACCTCAAAGTTTGTGGAGACTCAAGGCTTGTAGTGTTGCAAGTGAACGGTGAATTTGAAGCCAAGGATGAAACCATGGCAAAATATTTGAAAGTTGTGAAGGTAGAAAATTATGCAGGAAGTGTTTACTTCCAGGTCTTGAAGGCCCCGACCATTAACTCGAAGTTGGTAGCGCCAATTGATGTAGGAAGCTGCTGGATGGATCCTATCAAAGCTCACCTAGAAACCGGATGGCTCCCTAACAATGCCTTGGAGGCACGAAAGCTGTCAGTGAGAGCATTGAGATATGCCTTGATCGAAGGCATCCTTTACAAGTGATCGTTTGTCATCCCATATTTGAAGTGTTTGAGGCTCCAAGAGGCAAAGGAAGCATTGGAAGAGGTTCATGAAGAGATCTGCGGGCAACACTTGGGTGGCAGAGCCCTAGCCTACAAGATCACTCGTCTGGGATTCTATTGGCCAGAGATGTTGGCCGCTGCGCAGAATTATGTCAAGAGGTGTGACGGATGTCAAAAGCACGCCCCAATTGTAAGGCATCCGCCTGAGATGTTGACGTCAGTTAACTCTCCTATTCCATTTGCAATGTGAGGAATGGATATACTTGGTCCCTTTCCCGTAGCTTCAACACAACGGAAGTTCTTGATAGTGGCCATTGACTACTTCACCAAGTGGATTGAGGATAAACCTCTAGCCAAAATAACCACCAAAAAAGTTGCCCAATTCTTTTGGGAGAACATTATTTGTAGGTATGGGATCCCACAAATCCTTGTGATAGATGATGGGATACAGTTCAACAATGAAGAGTTCAAGAAGTACTGTGAGGAAAATGCTATTGAGCTTCGCTTTACTTTAGTAGCACACCCGCAAGATAATGGACAGGCAGAGGTAGCTAATCAGATTATCCTTGATGGACTAAAGAAGAGGGTCGAACGCTCAAGGAACACTTGGTTGGATGAGTTGTTGCCTATACTCTGGGGATATCGTACCACTTGTGAAGTGACGACCGGAGCAACCCCGTTCTTGCTGGCTTACGGAGCCGAGGCAGTTGTGCCCTTGGAGATTATGCACGCGTCGCCTCGAGTTGAGGCAGATGAACAAGAGACTAATGAGGAAGGCATGAGGCTCGCTCTTGACCTAATTGATGAGGTTAGGGATAAAGCAAATGCCAGGAATGCGGAGCATCAGAAGAGAGCATCTTTCCACTACAACCTAAGGGTTAGGGAGAGGCACTTTCGACAAGGAAATTTGGTTCTAAGGAAGATAGAGGCTTCTGGGGTTAGACTGAAAGGAAAGCTAGCCCCTAACTGGGAAGGGCTATTACCACAAAGAATGGTATGGAGAATACATTCCAAAACTGAGGATTGAAGCCTTGAACTTCAAATCTCAACATAAGGTTTAAGCCTTGACGACCAATAAGGCTGTCTGCCTCCAATCGGGCTTGTCGCTTGAACTAAGAGCCGTTAGTCAAATTAAAACCTAATCAAGGTTCTATGAGCATAAGAAGAAGGTTGGAAACCTAGAATCAAGATAAAGGGTTGAAAACCAATCAAGGCACACCAGACCTGAGGTCAAGTGCTAAGGAGCAAGTGGATTGCCTGAACAATCAGCCGAGAAGCAAGACCTCCATCATATGAAGCAAGGAGGGCAAGAGCTAAGGGACTTCATCATTTCTACATCTTGAAATAGAGAAAGTTTTATAGTTAACAACCAAGTATGAAGACCATGATTCAATGTTAATGAACATGGTTGAATGTTGATGGACATGGTTGAATGTTGACGAACATGATTCAATGTTGATGAAGATGATTCAAGGTTGATAAAGAAGACCATGATTCAAGGTTAGTGAAAGGATTCAAGCGTCGCCAATAAGCTTTGAGAAGCACGAAAGAGCTCCGAGAGGCACGATAAGGCGCACAGGGAAGGACCAGGACCTCCTGGCAGAAGACCAGCTGCCCGGGAAAGGGTCTAGCCGACCTCCTCGCAGCCTCAGTGTTAACTCGTAAACACGTAAGTATACGCGATCACAAATAGCAAGTGATAAATAGAGTTCGTTCTGCAGAGACAAGGTGTAAATGTCAATTTATTACCTATGCAACAGTGTATGGTTACTTCTTAATGCTTGAACAATTATCAAATTGGGTTTTTGATTAACTATTTTGATTAACTAATCGCGAGTAAATTAACAATTAAGATTTCTTAAATATGAGAAGGCATGGGATTCCAATTTCATCAACTTCACTAAAGGTTGACACAAGCAATCGACATAGGTGATAACATGATAATTAATCAAATAACACGACACTAATACGAGCTCCCTTTCAGTACACTCATATCATACCACTTAATATCCACAAAAGATAGAAATCAAGAGGACACCATATTACATTCAAATCATATATGTCTATACAATCTGGAAACACAATTGGTTTAAGCACAAGTTATCTTTTACAATTACATGAGGCAATATGAATTGGGTAAAATCATACTACTAATCAAGAAATACAATTATTTCATGAACTCATGCTAATATGACATATTATCAATCCTAGAATCCACTTCCGCAATCATCAAGGATTAATAAATTGGATGCTAGCTAAACATCTATCAATTAAATCAACCATATTAGATTATCATAAATAAATCACCCAACATCGATCATATGTCAAACACAATAATTATGAAATCGAATCCATTGGAACCCCATGATAATGATTAGTTCATATATGAACCTATCACCATCATGGGTTCTATAGAAAACATAATTCTAGAAGGCAATTAATAATAAAAGAAGAGAAATAGGGTTAGAAATAAATCCCCAATAGTGTAGAAGAGTACAAAAGTTCCAAGATAGATTAGGCCTCCTTGCTTGTCACTAGCTTGAAGATCCTTCTCTAAAAATTGTTCTAAGAAAATGTTGATAGATGATAATAATATAAAGAACAACCTCTCTACTGATGATCCATAGATCCCCTTTTTATATCTCTAACGATACTTAAAATAGACTCAGGAAATAGCCCTAATTAAATAGGCCCAATACAACTGACCCGGAAATAACATTCTAAAAATAATCCGAACAAATAATTCTGGCGCTATGGCCCTTGTTGGAGTGCCATAACGCTGCTTTTCTCCTGGAAAACACACAAACACTGCGCCCTTGCCCTGCTTGCCGCGCAGATACGCCACCCTCCACCGCGCAGATGCACCTGTTTGCGCGCAGATGCGCGCTTCCCTCCTGCGCCATAGCGCCTATTTATGCGTTGTTGCACCTCACGATCCCTGGAATTCAGCCGCTCTGCGCTGTTGCACTACTTCCTCCTGCGCCATAGTGCCTATTTACGTGCTGTTGCGCCTGTGGTTCCCTGAAATTGCTCGAATTCTTCTGCCACTTGGACTTACTTCCACTCCGGATTTCTCCCACAAGCTCTAGATTAATTTCACACCACCCATAACACCATTTTAGCACCATAATGCCTTCAACAATACAACCTACACAATTTACATAAAAACGTATCAAATGGCAACGAAACTCGAAACTTGCAAACGTTTTAAGTCCAAACGGAAGGGGAATAGTGGATATAAAATCCACTTATCACTCAGCCAACCAGAAGCACCTGGCAGAAGACCAGGACTTCCTGGAAGAAGACCAGTTGCCCGGGAAGGGGTCCGGCCGACCTCCTAGCAGCCTCAGAAGACCAGGACCTCCTGGCAAAAGACCAGGACCTCCTGGCAAAAGACCAGGACCTCCTGACAAAAGACCAGGACCTCCTGGGAAAAGACCAGGACCTCTTGTCAGTCGACCAGCTGACCGGAGATGGCTACAACTATCCCGGGTCTTCTTCCGATTAACATCGATTAGTGTCGTTTTAGAACCGATTAGTGCCTATTAGCACCGATTAGTGTCATTTAAGCACCGATTAGTGCTGATTAGCACTGTTATTCCTAGATTACACACTTGTATAATTGTAGAAGGGGGGGTTGAATACAATTCTTGATATTTATAATTTCTGATAAAAACCAAAGAAATCTATAAGGAGATAATTGCTAAATGAGAAATGATTCACAAACACATAAAAATCAGGTGGTTAAATGGACCACCTGAGACTTTTATTCGAAGAAAACTCTGTGATACAAATGTACACAGCTTCTATTTTTACAACTCTTTGCTTCTAAGGATATTCAAGAAACCCTAAGCAAATATGTCTGTTTTCTTAGTTTCTAAAGAGTTGCTACACTTGGTTATATATCCCAAGTTTACAAGTACTACAGGAATAAGAAAATATTAATCTAATTCAAGTTGACTTGCTACTCCACTCCAAATCCACATGTAGCCGAAAGGTTGTCCTTGTGAACAGATATGTCCCCTGCACCTTTCTTGTATGTACTGTGTAAATGGAATGCTTCTTTCTTCTGCGTTTCCAAAGTATGGCTGCCATACTGCTTTTTATACCCAATATCAACCCATGTGATCTGTCAGTCAAACCTGTCCTTATCAATTGCTAATTCCCAGCTAGCATAGGAGAAAGTGTTAATGATTATCCGTTGATGTTGTGCACAGTCATCCATTGATGGTAGTTTGAGCTGTATCCGTTGATAGAGCAGATTTGAGTTGTATCCGTTGATAGAGTCCTGTTCTCATCCGTTGATACACTTTCACTTAGACAGAATTACATAGCATAGCTTATTTACAATTGGCTACCCTATTCTGCCTATCCATTGATGGTCAACATGACTCTGAATAAAAACACTATCAACTGATAAATAGAGATATTGCAGTATGCTACAAAACCTCATCCGTTGATGAGCTACCTGTTAACGAATAGAGTTATAATGTCTCATCCGTTGACAGTTACAAAACTTGACTTATACAATTTTGATTGATTGTGAAGTTATCATCAAGTACAACATATTCCTAACAATCTCCCCAAATTTATACTTGATGGCAATAAAACATAAATTTAGGACCTTGATGATAACAAAACATTCCTAAGAATATATATAGAACTGTGCAAAAATTGTATTAAGCTACAAAAATTAAAATAGAAAGCTTTAAAAAACTTATCAGAGAGGTGCTCCTTTAGATTGAGCAAATTAATGATGTTTCCTCTTTCTGGTTGGCTACACCCTTGACTTTCCTTCCTTGGCAGAGTTGGACTCAATTTGCACTTGGAGTTACCTATAGAAGGCATCTTCTTCAATAACTTTTGGATTTAGCTTTAGTTGTAACCATCTTAGGTATTCAGAACTAGCCTTTGACAGTTGGTCTTCTAACCTGAAGAATCTCCTAGTGCCCTCTTCATCCCTGAACTCCATCATCCAAAAGGGTTGAATGTGGATTTTCTGTCCATTGTATGGGATCTTCATTTTCTTTGGTAAACTTGAGGGTGAGTTCCATTCTCTCCTTATTTCTTCTATTCTGCTAATTATCTCCCTTCTAGCTGTCTCAGAGAACCCTATATGTCTCTTGAATGCTGAGAACACTTTTGTGAATGTATGATAATTCTCTCTAAGAACCTTCTGTAATGGCCATGTCCTCTGATTTCCTCCCTTGTAGACAAACACTAATCTCTCAGGCAGATTCTTGTACTTGTCAATTCCTCTTACTTCTGACAATTCATCCAAATATAGATTCATGCCAGAGTATTATTCAATTTCTGCCTGATAGATAAAGTCTTCTTTATTTTCCAAGATTGGATGTTTGACAATAGTAGGTACCCTAGCAACTTGAACTGGTCCCTTTGAAAGTTGCTTCTTTGGAGCCCTTTTCTTCTGTTTTGGATTCAGCAAGAATGAAGGAACTTCAATTGAATCAAAATTCATTGGTTCTTCTTTAGGCATTATGGGGTCACCATGAAAGTTCAAAGATGGGTTGATTACTGTTACAGATATAGATACTGATGAGCCAGTGGTTTCTTTTTCTGGAGAGGGTTTTGGAGAAAGAACCCTTTTGGTTTTAGCTTTCCTTCTTTTAGGTTTGGATTTGGGGACTTCCTCAGGTTCCCTCATCTCTTCAGCTATCTCATCCATTAACTCTTCAGCCAGCCTGGCCCTCTTTTCATCTGAGTTTTCATGTTGATTTTCTGTACTTGGATAAGCTTCCCTTTGGATTCTGGAGACTTCTTCTCTTTTAGCTTCCACAAATCTAGGATGGTTGTTGGATATATTTAATACTTTTCCATTCCTTATAATTACAGCCATCCAATCTCTTACACTCTTATTTGTCTGCTCTTTGAACTCTATGATTGTTTTTCCCATTAGCTTTTCTTCATCATTCTTGGGAAATGGGTAGTCCAATTGAAGTTTGTTCTTCCCATTTTCCTTTGGTGGTGAGTAGGCTCTGGTTTTGATAGCTGGTTCAAATTCTTTGACAAATGATGGCTCAGCATCATAAAATGTAGGAGCCACAACCCTTGGAGTGAGCACCTTCATGATTGTGGTTGATATTGTTGGAGCAGAAGATTGAGCATTAAGGAACAAAGATGATGCAATTGATTCATTGATCATCCTCTCTGTCTTTAGAATTCTTTCATTAGTCTCCTTGTTGATCTTTTCCAACGCTTCTATTCTGGCTTGCCTTTCACCATCTGAGATTTCTTCTAAACCTTGAATCTCAGGCAAAGCCACTTGTTTCTTCACAGGGGAAGCCTTTATTTCAAAATCTGTTGGATTGACCACTACAATTGGCTGTTGCTCCCCCTCAATCTGTGCTATCTTACTACTGGTAGCTTGAATTTGACCAGAAGATGTTGCAACCTCTTCTTTGCTTGTTCCCATTTTCTCCCCCTTTTTGTTAGCATCAAGGGTTGGGGGTGAAGCTGCAAGTAGCATTTCCAGTAGTTGAGTTTGTTTTGATTGGTTGGCAATGATAGTTTGCATTTGAGATTCCATACTATCCACTCTGGAGGAAAGAAGCTGAACAGACTTAGCCAGGCTATCTTCTTTGAGAAGTTTGCTAGTAAGCACCTTCTGAGTGGTAGTAGGAGCTAGTGCCTCAATCCTGGCATCTAGTGCTATCTTCATATCTCTAATTTCAGATTTGACCTCCTCCTGTTGTGTTCTTTGAATAACAAATTGCATCTTTTGTAATTTCAATGAGGCCGTCACATGCTCAAGAACAGTCTTTCTCTGTGGTTCTGCAGTTTGGTTCTCAGCCTTAGCAGATTGATATTGCTTCATGATTTCCACATTGAGATCCCCAAGTTCAGTGGCATTGGAAAACATCCATTCTAGAGTCTCCTCCTCATTGATTTCTTCACCATCTGAACTTTGACTGTCATCACTGCCAAATTCTTCACTTCCAGCACTTGGAGGTAGAGCTGTCAAAGCTTCCTTTGCTCTTTGTAGAGATTGAGAGGTGTGGACTAGGTGCATTGCCTCCTCTGCCTCCACATTGCCCTGTTGTGCCATGAATTAATAGGCAGAGACAGGATGAGTAAAGGTTTCAGGATCCAAAGAGATGGAGTCAATGATTGAATGATATTCTTGTTGAAATTCCATCTCCTTAGAGGCTTCATTAACCTTCATTAACTCACTAGCAATGGCTGAATCTCCCTGCCTTATTTCTCCTGTAGACCCTTCTCTCCTCTCATCTCTCTTTTCTTGCATCAGGGGCTCCCCCTGGCTCACACCTCTCATACCCTCACCTTCACCTACTAAGGTGGAACTCTCTTGCTCTCCTTTTGCCTGACCTGAAGAAATGGCCAGCCTCTCTGTATTTACCTCTCCTTTTGCCTGCTCACAAGGCAGCCTCTCACTCCCTTCCCTCAATCCTAAAAGTGTTTCAACTACTACAAACTCCTCCATAGTTGACATGGGAATGTCACATTTTGCAGTGGTAGAGAGAGTGGTCAACGGATAAAGTGTATCCGTTGATGTAGTAGTTATTGCTGTCAACGGATGATTAGTTGTAGACACATCCGTTGATGGAGAAACACTTATCAACGAATGAAGGATATCCGTTGATGAAGGAAAAAGAGTATCCGTTGAAGTGAAGACCAACACTGAATCTGTGGTGATTGATTTTAAGGAAGAGGCCACAGATAGTGTTGTGAATTCAGGAATGGAAGATTGATGGCCCAACAAATCATCTAAAAGATGATGACCACCAATTGTTGAGTGGGGCTTCTCCAAGAATTTTAAAGATGGAGAATCAGGAATTGATGTAGATATCATATCCACATCCAGAGATGGAGTTGGTGATGGTGGATTAAAATGTGTATCGATTTGAAGGTTAAGATAAAGGGGCTGTGACTCCACATTTATTGAAGTCACATCAAACTGAATTTGAGAAGGTACAGTTTGCTGTACTGTGTGTGCACCCTGTGATTCCCCAATGGTTTTGGATCTTACTCTTCTACCATAGGTTTTTGAGTGAGAGCTATCTGTGTCTCTTGCCCTTTTGTGCAGTGTTCCTGGAGTGGAACTTAAATCAGTAGTCACACCCTGTTGAGAGGATGTAACTAGAATTTGGCTTGAAGGTTCATTAACAGTCTTTTGAGAGACTGAAATCTGTCAACGGATGATTAGTTGTAGACACATCCGTTGATGGAGAAACACTTGTCAACGAATGAAGGATATCCGTCGATGAAGGAAAAAGAGTATCCGTTGAAGTGAAGACCAACACTGAATCTGTGGTGATTGATTTTAAGGAAGAGGCCACAGATAGTGTTGTGAATTCAGGAATGGAAGATTGATGGCCCAACAAATCATCTAAAAGATGATGACCACCAATTGTTGAGTGGGGCTTCTCCAAGAATTTTAAAGATGGAGAATCAGGAATTGATGTAGATATCATATCCACATCCAGAGATGGAGTTGGTGATGGTGGATTAAAATGTGTATCGATTTGAAGGTTAAGATAAAGGGGCTGTGACTCCACATTTATTGAAGTCACATCAAACTGAATTTGAGAAGGTACAGTTTGCTGTACTGTGTGTGCACCCTGTGATTCCCCAATGGTTTTGGATCTTACTCTTCTACCATAGGTTTTTGAGTGAGAGCTATCTGTGTCTCTTGCCCTTTTGTGCAGTGTTCCTGGAGTGGAACTTAAATCAGTAGTCACACCCTGTTGAGAGGATGTAACTAGAATTTGGCTTGAAGGTTCATTAACAGTCTTTTGAGAGACTGAAATGTTGGTTGCACCTGCCTCACCTTCCTTATCCTTAGGGCTTCTTTGATGTTCACCCTGTCCCTCACCACTCACTACCACCTTCACACTCCCCTCAAGAGTTGTGGTAGTTTTTGCAACAGGTGCCTTTTGAGAGACACCTGAGGTTTGTCTTTTAGATTGTGGTTTTGGAACTCTGGATTTGGTCACTTTGGTAGGAGCCTATTTGGTCACAGCCATAAACTCCATTGTGACACTAGAAGGCAAAGAAATTTGGGGGTTGGAGATAGGAGTTTCAGGGTTGGAAATAGTTACCTGAACAATTGGTAGATACACCAATTGTACTTCTGCATTTAGGTTCATTCGAATCAAATCACTTAAGACTCTCTTCTCCTGAACAAAACAATTGAACTTGCTATCCGGGTTAGCAATGGATAGCTCATTCTCAGATACATGCAGTGCTAGGAGCATCAAAAATCTATCAAAATAAATATTCATGCTCCTAGTTTTCTTTTTACTTAATTTAGCTGCTATCTCATACATGACTAGTGTGCCAAAATTATAGAATTTATCAGTCAAAAGCATACGTAGCATAACTAGCATGGAATTGGTAACAGCATCAAAGATACTAATTTTTCCAGAAAAAGTTTTAATGAAGGCATCACAAAAATAACTCTATTCTTTAACCATACCTTTCCTAACAATTTTCCCCAAGTTCTCAGTACTAAGGGTATAATTTATGGAATTAAGCATGGTAACAATTTCAGCATTACTGGGTACTTCCAGACAGTTATTCTCAGGCAATTTTAAACAAGCAGTTATCACATCAGAATCAACTACATAGTTTTTACCCTTCAAAGAAAAAGCAAGTGTACCGTCTGTGCCAATGCACTCAGTAGATGCCCACACCTCTTCAATTACCTCATTGATTAGAGGAGTGGTGGCAGTCATAGCATATGACAGTTTGCATTTCTTCATGAAATTCATCATGGTGTGATATACTTCTGGAGCGTTCACTGTATCAACAAAGGCCGCGAAATTGTTCTTCTCATAGGTAAACCCAGTGGAAGACATCATCTTAACAATAGGCGCCATCGAAGTATTTGAACTTTTGTTGCAGAGAGTTTTAGTGAAGAGGATGCAGTTAACTTATGAGATTCTTGAAAATGAATAAAAGTGAAATGTGAGAGCACAAGACAGCCTTTTATATTTTCAAAGAATTAAAAATGAAATAATTAAAAGTAATTACTCCATTGGACAAAAGTAACTGTCAGATAATAAATGAAAAGAAAAGAAGTACAGCCGTGACTAAATATACACGTTTACCAACGGCTATATAAAAAAAATATGTATATCAACGGATAAAGAATGGACGGTTGAGAAAACAGTTTATCCATCGATGACGTGGACAACCTGTTATCCGTTGACATACGAAAATCTAGTAATGTGTTTATACTACCAACGGATAAAAGGATATCCGTTGATAAGCAAATTTTGCCTTAAACAAAATTTCTGCTAAAAATTTTCGGAGAATTTTTAATTCTCAAGTAAATCAAAACACATTTCTAGCTGTAATACAGTATGATTAGATATCACTAGGAATTACGAAAAATTAAGCATACCTAGTTCACCTACCAACCTTTTGAATGAAGATTCATCAAGAGGCTTGGTGAAGATATCTGCAAGATGCATTTCACTTAGCACAAAGTGCATTTCTACTGTACCATTCATCACATGCTCTCTAATGAAGTGGTATTTGATGTCAATATGCTTGGTTCTCGAATGTTGCACTGGATTCTCTGTGATGGCAATAGCACTAGTGTTGTCACAGAAAATTGGAATCTTCTCAACTTTTAGACCATAGTCAATAACTTGATTTTTCATCCAAAGAATCTGTGCACAACAACTTCCAGCTGCAATGTACTCAGCTTCAGCTGTAGAAGTGGAGACTGAGTTCTGTTTCTTACTGAACCATGACACAAGCCTGTTCCCTAGAAATTGATAGGAGCCTGTAGTACTTTTCCTATCAATTCTGTAACCTGCATACTCTGCATCTGAATAGCCAATTAGATCAAAGCCAGAATCTCTTGGGTACCAAATGCCAAGGTTTGGTGTTCCCTTGAGATACCTGAAAATTCTCTTAATAGCAATCAAGTGAGACTCTCTAGGGTCAGCTTGAAATCTAGCACAAAGACAAGTGGAAAACATTATATCAGGTCTACTAGCTGTTAGATATAGAAGTGAGCCTACCATGCCTCTATAGCTTGAGATGTCCACAGATTTTTCCTTAGTATTCAGCTCAAGCTTAGTTGCAGTGGCCATAGGTGTTTTTGCAGAGGCACAATCCATTAAGTCAAATTTCTTTAAGAGATCATAAATATATTTTGTTTGACTTATGAAAATTCCCTCATTAACTTGCTTTACTTGCAAACCAAGAAAGTAAGTTAATTCACCCATCATGCTCATTTCATACCTACTTTGCATAAGTTTGGCAAACCTTTTGCAAAGCTTCTCATCTGTAGACCCAAAAATAATATTGTTGTGGGAGGATTTTAGCACAACAGATTATGAGGCCTCGTGCTGGAATAACGCCAATAAACAAGGAATCGTCCAACCACCCAGAAAGGCTCGTGGTTTGAAGATCAATAGCTAGTCGCCCGGGAAGGCTCACGACTAGGGTTACCGAAGAACACGGGATGTGGTTCCTCGGAAGGATCGGACTGAATCTACGGGATGAGAGCTCAAGGACCAAATTGTAACGCCCCAAATCCGGGGTCAGGGATTTGGTCGTCACGCGGAAATCCTTAACATCAAATTACCTGTTTAACAACATTAAACCATCTGTAATCATTAAAACTGAAATATAACTCTACGACCCCAACCACCAAGCATCTTTTAGGTCATAGGGCTAGAAACAAGAACTAAAATCTTTACATCTTTATTACATCCATTCTATTACATCGCACTATGTCTTAAAAATCTTATACTACTAGTATAGCTTCGTTGGGAAGTACACCAGCAACTAGTACTACTAAGTACAAAGTAATATATATTACACATCAATATACTTACATATAACTTATTCCAGCTATAACTTTTCTGGATCATATCATCTTCATAAGGGCGTACTGCCTGCTTCTTCTGAGCCATGCAGATAAGCCTCAATCATCTACCTTCCTCTGAAAGGTTAATATTTAAAACAAGCAAGTATGAGCGAAAGAATTTCCCAGCAAGTATTAATAGAGCACAACAATATATATATCAATATACACATGGAGTTTTCGAAATATAACGATACTTAATATCAATTTCGAAATATTTACAACAATGAAACCTCAGTAGGGGATATATGACATTTCGGGTAACATCAGATAAATAAAGTAAGTTCATGTCAACAATAGTAATCCTCATACCTTATCCACATACCATACCTCATAGTATTGATAACCCCTTAGGGAGTTTTTCAAAATATGCAGTTCAATATGCTGCTAAGATAGTTATTACCACCCTTCATAAACCAAACCATTATAAAGTTCCCTTTTTAATACTCCTCAAGTTTGTAAGTATATACACATGAGTATATCATTATCATCAAAACACCTTACAGTTCAAGATTCTGTACAGGATATAAGTTCTTTAACCACTTGATAAGTCTAAACTCAGAAATAACTGATAGGAAGAGAGTCAAAGCTCTTGAAGCAAAACATTTGGGATTTAACATCAATAACCGATGAACCATCTTTCATCTTTTGAATAATTGCAAAAGTGCACAAGCACGTGCCATTATTGTTAGAATAATCTTGCAGTTCTAGATACTGCATGAATTCATCATCTTTCAAAATTGAAAACAACACTATCGGCTACTTGGCACTTAGGCCTAAGAAGCAGTGTTTGAGTATTTTTCCAAAGTGGAGGATGGGACTTAAAGAAAACATAAAAACCTGACAAGGATTGACGATGATCAGTCGCCACATCCAAGTCCAATAATCCGCGGGTCTTCTCTACCGGTAGAAGGATGGAAACTACATCCGTAACTATCCCCGAGTGAAAACTACATCCGTAATCACCCTCGATGAAAACTACATCCGTAATCATCCTTCGGCAACACCTGGGCCGGAATAATAATTGATGGACCGCCTGGCTCACGACCGCTTACACATCCCGGGAATCATTCGTCAACGATTCCCACACCTGCCAGAGTCCCCTTTTTCTTTTCTTGTCAAAATCATTTTGATAGAAAACTTGAGTAGTTGAAGTTTGACTTCAGTCGACCGATAATTTCTTGAAAAACGATCAAGAGAGTAAAACCTGACCGGGGGTTTTCGAAAATGTTTTGAGTTCAAAAGAGTTCAAGTATAGATATACACTTGTACCGATATCAATCTCGACACAGGGTTTTGTGATCACACATGGAAAATGGTACGCATAAAGCTTGTAACCACAACAGGGTAATTCCATATATATATATATAAGTTCTTGAAAAGTAACTTACCTAGATAGATTCAAAATATAATATTTTAAATGACTATGAAAGTCCTTAGACAACCTTTAAATAGTGTTTTATAACCTTCAAAACACTTAAAGTATTTAATAAATATTTGACTACTACGTAACAAATAATAAATATTCAATAATCCCTTTTTAAAAGAATACTCAAATTAATATTCATTTATTAAGTAATATTCAAATAATACTTACTATTAATACTGGAATATTTAATAACCTCAAAACACCCAAATACAACTCTTGGAATGTTTCTAATCAAAATCAAGACACAATCTCTCCAGCAGTCTCCAAACTTTAGCCACTTTATCAAATAACTACTACTGACTCTCGGTCAATAAGAAATGATTAATAAGCATGAAAATCCTTCTTCTCTTTCCTTTTTTTTTTGTTTCTTAATGAATATTATAATTAATATTCATCGAATTAAATAAGCATTCAAATAACATATATCGATATCAATCTAGCTGTTTTAATCTGAAAGTAACCAATTTATAACCATTGGAATATCTTTAATCCGTATTGAAAATAAACTATCTCCGATAAATAACATACTAGATAGAATCACTCCATTAAATTATTTTATTATTTCTCCGGGACAAAGTGATTTTAAGAAAGCGTTTTGAAAATGATATTCATCTAATTAAATAAATTTAATTAGGCGAATGAGGTTTATTTAATTAGTAAATGCTTTCAGGAGCATCTATTAATTAAATAACCACTGGTTTATTGGTGATGTTGCCTTTAGGTTAATTATTGCGAAATTCTTTTTAAAAGCCTTGCCCGGGTTTTCGAAAACATACAATACAAAATAGCCCCAACACGCGGCTAAGTTCTAAAACTCAATACATGCCCTACCCTCTGAGCCTTTCTTATTCCGATATATAAATATATACCTCATAACATATAGTCCACTTCCATAGTACGAAAAGTTTATAGATATATATATATATATATATACCGTATAAATCAAGATATGGAGCCATAAAAATATCACTGCCCATCAACAGTATTATAAGCCATGGGGTTTTGGTTATTGCACGAGCAGGATTTAATATTGTTGGCAAAGCAAGGAATACAATGATTTGGGAGAAGTACAAGGTTGGAAAAACTCGCGATTATGGATTGAAAACTTATTTAACACATTTCATATATTTAAAATAAATATACTCTGAACAATAGAGTATGCATAGTAAACTTGCCTCTGGTCCTTAGCAGAAAATAGAAACCGCGAACAAATCCTCCGCACCTCGTCCAAGTAATTCCATGGACCTTACCTGACATCTCGATCTTCCTTTTTGGATGCACGTCGCTCCAATTTGATTTCGCCCTAATGGTACTGAAATGGTTACGAGTACGTGTCAGTCATACCTCGTATCTCGAGTAGACCCCACGCAGAATTACCACTAAGTCACATAAAGTCGAACTATAGGTGTCCTCCCTATAGCTGACTACTTAAATACCAATTAATACCCATAACACATTTAGTAAAGAAAAGACATGGAAGAGTCCCCTTTTAAAGTAGACATTTCCTGGTGCTAACACATCATAACACTACACAGTTATAACACTTAGTCAAAACTCCACTTAACACTTTTGACCATAATACTATTGACATACTCTTGTCACAAGTTAATTAACAAGTAATCTTCAAAACATACTTAGTCCTCGATAAAGACTCATAATACCCATTTAATCTTCAAGACGCATTTAATCCTCGAATTAGCACATAATCCTCGAATCAATAATTAACCCTCAAATAGTTCACTTAACACATATACACATAAACAGTTAACACCCAAATCATACCTTTTAACCCTTGAAATCAAATAAGTTAAATAAATTAAAATGCAGGGGATTTTTAGAAAATTTCGGCATGTAGTATTCGTTTATCGGACTATGGGCACAACCCCTCCATGCCAGTCAAAACAATTCAACCCTGTTTTAAATAAAAATAAAGCTGCCTCAACTGGCAGCAAAGTAAACAAGTAAGAAAAGTACCCGCCCAGACATGCGGCAACTAGCACATAAGGAAAAGTACCGGCCCAGACATGCGGCAACTAGCACATAAGGAAAAGTACCCGCCCAGACATTCGGCACCTCAACATTTAAGGAAAGTAAACTAAGTTTATCCACATTTAAGCCAACACCACGTAGTTGGCACTTACACTATCAACATATACTATAACTTGATTCATACCATTTAGCACGTAGACATTTACAAGTTATCCAACTCTTATGACTACATTACATGGCGATAACAATTAGCACTTAACACTTAGCAATTAACAATTTCAATTGGAAACTAACAATTAGCAATTAGCACTTAACAATTACTTGACAACTAACCCGAATATATTATCCGACAATTAATAATTACTCACTAACAATTAACAATTAGCAATTTAACAATTAACAATCACTAACCCGAACCTTTAATCGGACTCATAATTAAACTCAATAATTATAATTACAAACATACCTTCCGAATTAAATCTCGGAATTTAATCTAACCACACAAAAATTACACATTAAGCTTTCCATTTAAACTAATAAAACCACCATAATTAACCTCGCAATTTAAACTAACTAATTACCACAATTAGCTAATTAAAATCATAATAATTAAACTATATCAATTTTACAACTAATTAGCTCATAGCAATTAACTAATTAATATACGATAATTAAATACGTAATTCAAAATACAAGAAAATTATACCCTTTCGCTTTCGATCCGAAAGTCAAGCCACCGAAAAATCAATTCACCCAACCATCTCTCTCTCTCTCTCTCCACTACCCTTCTTCCACCTCGCCGCTGATGACCCACGCCTCCTGCACCGCCCCTCCGCGCTACACCACCGCGCACCGCCACCACGCGGCGGCGCCGCTGTTCCGACTACCACTCCCCGCGCCAAGCTGCTGTCCCCCCTTCCCCTCACACTCGCACAACGCAGCACACACTCATCGTTGTTATCTCACATATACACACACACCCATATGTACACGTATATATGTATCTAATTCCCCTCCTCCCCCAATCTGGTTATGCGCGGCTCTGTGTGTGTATGTATGTAGTCGTGTGTGTATTTGTTGTGTATTTGTGTTAAAACCTAATGGGCCTTTGGCCCAATACTATTTAAACACTACATTTCAAATTTTAAACCCGCAAAACATATCTCGGGTAAAATAATAATTTTTGAATTAAAAACCTCGATCGGTAAAAATAATAATTTCAGCATAATTAAATACTAGATTATTTTTAAAGACTTTTGGAGAAAGAATTAGAATTAAATCTAAATTTTCTAAATTGATATGCATTTTACAAATATTAATAATTTATAAAAACAATTCATAAAAATAATAATTGTGATTCATAATTCACAATTTACAGGGCTTTATAAAAATACTACAAATACTATTGTTTTAGTAAAATCTCAAATTCTTGATTTTATATATTAATCAAGTAATTTCTACAAATCCTCAAATAATTAAAATAAACATTTTCTAAGGATTTTAAAATCTCTAAATCATTTAGTAATTTAAAATAAAATCTTTACTAAATAATTTCACATTCCAAAATTAAATCTTTGCACAAATAAACTATTGACTCGAGGTATCTACTCAGTCAATAAAATTTTAAATAGGAGCACCAGGCTCCACTTAACCGAAAATAATCAAATAATTGAATAATAAAATAAAAAAAAATTCCTCCTCATTTTAGGAAAACATTATTATTATTGAAATAATAATAAATTCATTTCTTGAAAAATCCGGGTTATTACAGTCTACCCTCCTTAAAAGGATTCCGTCCACGGAATCAGCTAAGGCAACTACTGGGGTTCCTTAACTCTTTTATCATCAACACTTATTCTGCAAAACAGGAGATAGTGTCTCTTCGTAAACAACTTCTCCAATATCTCAATTCAAACCTCGATTCTCTATCTGACACAATTATCGCTGGAGTCTTATAACCCACCATTATTCCTTTCACATATACGTCTTGCCCAACTTTCTATTATTATACTATCCTTAAGAGAGAGAGTTCACTGACTCTATTAACATGACATTCTTGAGAGAGAGAACGAACCAATTCTAGCTATACATCACTGATATTCTATTCGCCTTGGGATTCGCTCTTGCTCTTGGCAATTCCGTTCGAATTCAGTTTTGATCAGCAAATTTACGACTTGGCCGACCTGGTTGGCATCCCCTTGAAATTCATTAGAGGTAATAAGAATCAGGGACCTTTGAAAAGACAGCTGTCATATCAAGGCAATTGTTACACACTGGTGATCATAAGGTTATGAGTGTTAAAGTCAACCTTATTTGAGACAAGGGAATTTACCGAGAGATCAATATGATCATAAGAACTCACGTTGCGTGTCTTAGTTAAGACATTACTAAAGGTAATTAGCCTTCTTGTATTTCACAACTCACAAGTGACGGCGTCCCGTCAGACTTCTATCACACAGACAGATAGCCCTTGTGTCCCCTATAAGTATAGGGTTGTTCGTCTCAGTGGAAGCTGGGAAGTATGAAAGCAATTCGAAGTGAAGATAATAATTATCGTCTTTCGACAAATAATTCTCAAGTGGACACCCTGGATTAAAATTGATCAGATTCCAAGGTGCAATTTCCAAGGAAAAGGATAACCAGAAAGATACTGGTATACAACAAGCAAGTGGTGCTATAGCACCATAGGATTATCCAATATTTGAAGAAAAGTGGGAATTTAAATATCATCAATCGATAGGGCCTCATAAATCTGAAAGTAGGTATAATGACAGCTTCTAGCAAAATTGAAACCAATATGGTTTAACATGAGTATTATAAAACAACTTCGAAGAGGGAGTATATTCTTTATCAGAATTCTCTCTTGGAGAGATGTCAAGATAGGTCATAGATTAGGGAGGTAATCCAAATAATTTATGCACGGGGATGTGTCAAATAATTCACATTGGGGAGATAATAAACATAAGTTGCAAATGGGGAGATATCAAATAATTCAGACTGGGGAAGTAATCAAAATGATTCATAATTGGGGAGGGTAATGCCAAGGTCTCCACAGATACCTTTCATGTCGGCTCCTCTGACGGATAATTGTTCGATTGTAACGCTCTTCTTTTCCACGCACACCCTAAGGTGCTCGATAACCGACGTCATCGTCGACTCGTAATAGTCGCTAGAGATTCAACCATCGGCATTTTACGATATTAAGGAGTTCTATTCGACTCGGCGCAAGCATCTCACGCAAGCGTTCTATTCTTTGAGAAGACTTCGATACCGGTGTCGCCCCTAGCAACGACGAATTCCACGTGTCGAATGGGCGATATTCTGGAACATTGCTGGAAATACATACTTAGATCCAGTCACCATTATAACCGTATTTATACCACATGTTCCTGTCCTCATGACAATTCCATGTGCTACTTAAGCTTTTCCCTTATTGGCATAACAGCCTTCGTACTAGTCTTTCTCAGACTTTCTCAGTCCGTCTTGATTCTTAAAACATTTCGTCTTTATTGATCAATCTCATCTTCACCCTTTTTACTTCTATAATTTTGAGACAATCGGTGTCTATCCACCAATCCATTCATAATATTACCTTAAACTCTATCAAGCTCGAGAGGGTTTTAAATACCCGCAACTTCGACTGATAACCTTTCATAGTGATCTTGTTTTGTTTCCCTTTCGTAATTTTAATAGTATGAGTACATTCTCAACACATCCTTGCCATAATACTAGATGTCATCTTTCTATCATTCACCATCATATTGAAATTCCCTATAGTTCGGGGAATACATAACTGCCTCCATGAATCCCCTAAAATCATCTTAAATTTAGGCCTCGGGCGCTCTATGCCCCTGCCAACCAACACTTGTCTCTAAGAGTTCTTTAGCAGACATCCATCACCACAAGAAGTGAAGTCTACCTCAACATATTCCTCAAAATCTTATCTTAATCATTGGTACTATATCCAATAGTCCAACATGAACTCTACATGTGTTCTGACGTTCTCACATAACTATACCCACTCCTACTCACTCTCAATTCTAGTTTACTATAACCTCATCTCTGATACCATTTCTGTAACGCCCCAAATCCGGGGTCAGGGATTTGGTCGTCACGCGGAAATCCTTAACATCAAATTACCTGTTTAACAACATTAAGCCATCTGTAATCATTAAAACTGAAATATAACTCTACGACCCCAACCACCAAGCATCTTTTAGGTCATAGGGCTAGAAACAAGAACTAAAATCTTTACATCTTTATTACATCCATTCTATTACATCGCACTATGTCTTAAAAATCTTATACTACTAGTATAGCTTCGTTGGGAAGTACACCAGCAACTAGTACTACTCAGTACAAAGTAATATATATTACACATCAATATACTTACATATAACTTATTCCAGCTATAACTTTTCTGGATCATATCATCTTCATAAGGGCGTACTGCCTGCTTCTTCTGAGCCATGCAGATAAGCCTCAATCATCTACCTTCCTCTGAAAGGTTAATATTTAAAACAAGCAAGTATGAGCGAAAGATTTGCCCAGCAAGTATTAATAGAGCACAACAATATATATATCAATATACACATGGAGTTTTCGAAATATAACGATACTTAATATCAATTTCGAAATATTTACAACAATGAAACCTCAGTAGGTGATATATGACATTTCGGGTAACATCAGATAAATAAAGTAATGTAACACCCCCAGATCCAGGGTCAGGGATCTGGTCGTTACGGTCTCAATATCCAACCACAAAACCAACATAATTTAAATTACAACCTTGTGACCCAAAACAACAACATAAAACACACCCGTTATAGTCCCAGAGATGAAATCAGAGTAATCAACAGTATTATTAATCACGAGTTTGAGTTCTTACAACCCAAAGAATTACAATTGTACAATTACATACTCTTTGCCATCCATTAATAGATACCATAATATAAATACATTTGAGGCTCAATTGCTAACAACTAGCCTACCAGTAGTTGCATCCTCAATAATGGTAGCCAAGACCTTAGCGGTAAACCTCTGACGGTTGACACCTGCTTACGCTGTGTGCGCCTTGCGCGGCCATCTGATCTAGCTGTTGTTGTAATATAAATAAATAAAGCAAGGGTGAGCAATAGCCCACCGAAAATATAATTGAACGACAATAATATGACAGTTCAAAATATCTTTGAAACCATATGCCATGCATTAACGATGTAGTACCAATATAAGGTATGAGATGAAGTTACAAGGTAACTCAAAAATATATTTGTTTTGAATAAATATCTGCTATGCAAAAGATAAGCAAGATATTCTCAATTATCATAAAAGAGGAACTTGCAGGAAAAATATTGCAATTCCGGTTTCAACACTTTTTCACCTTGCCAACACCAACAGTGTTGCAGAAATTTCTCACTTTTAGAAGATGAACTAATACGGGAGCATTGCCGCGCCAGATGCCCTAACGTTTACGATGATCAGTCGTATGTCATGCATCTCATCAGTCGTTCTCTACATGTAGAAGGTAGCTCCGACGGAATTACTTATCTACCGCCCTCTGGAACTCCTCAGCCAACGGTTGGGCTATTGCTGGACCGGCGCCACTCGGCCACTTACGCGTCTCCTAGTTCGAATATCATCCATGACTCTGAAACGTAAAGTTCGTTCCCCTTTTTCCCCAAGTGTAACACTTGTTGATAGGACTCCACAAAGTAGTCGTATCTGATTGGAAAGGAAAATTCACCAATATTTCCCAAGCTGATGCTTGTTAATGGATATAACCTTGTTACATCAATCATACCCCTCGAGCGTTGAGGAGGTAACCAAAAGACTCATATCGATGCTTGAAAGAATCAAGATGTGAGTGACAAGATAGTTTTAGCAAGTATAGAACCGGGCAGTCCAATAATTAACATCTCCAAGTGAGGTCCCCTTATATAATTTTTGGAAGTTGAGCGAGTATTTAAATCTTCTTATAAGATAGATTTAAACGAAAATAAAGTTTTGGGAACCTCCCCTTGATAAAATAGTCATAAAAGACTTCGAAATATTTTACATAATATCTGAAGGTGAAGGATAACCTTTGAATAATATAAATCATTACAAAAAGAATTCAAAAGAATTTTATTAAATATTCCAAGAATATTTATTAAGTCAATAATAATTACGGAATATTATTAAATCATAATATTGCTCGTAAGTAATCCTCGAATGAATATATAGAATTATTTATTAAATAAATCTCTTCTTAAATGAATATTTAAAATAATATTCATTGAATAAATAAACTTAAATAAATATTTAAAATAATATTTACTGAATAAATCAAACCTTAAATGAATATTTGAAAATAATATTCATTTAACAAATAACATTCCAAATGAATATCCAAATAATATTCATTAAACAAATAATATTCTAACTGAATATCCCAAAATAATATTCATTTAACAAATAATATTCTAAATGAATATCCGAATAATATTCATTTAGCAATCAAAACTTTAAAGGAATATTCGAAGTAATATTCCTTGAGTAAATAGAACTTCCAATGAATATTTTAAAATAATATTCATTAAGTAAATCAAACCTTAAATGAATATTTGAAAATAATATTCATTAAATAAATAGTAATCTGAATGAATATCCAAATAATATTCATTTAGTAATCAAAACTTTAAAGAAATATTCAAAACAATATTCCATAAGTAATTAGAACTTCAACTGAATATTTTAAAGTAATATTCATTGAATAGATAAAACCTTAAATGAATATTCAAAAGTAATATTCATTTAATAAAAAATATTCTAAATGAATCTTGAAATAATATTCATGAAATAATCAGACTCTAAATGAATATTCGAAATAATATTCATTTAATATTTCTCGACTGAGATAATACTCAAATAACATTTCTCGAAAGATTTCCAAGTAATTAATACTTTATGGAAATATAATTAATGTTTAATAATAACATTCCTCAAAAGGAATACTAATCTGTCGTTGGAATCCCTCCGGGTTTCCAAGACTACATCTATATCTCAAAATACCGACTCCCGGTCTACATTTAAAGAATGAATATCACATGCCCTTCACTAAGGGTCTTAACCAAAAATCCGGCTTATACTGATATATCGTATCTAGTCTATAAGCCAATATCAATTCAGGGAACAAGTATTGCAATATAACTTGAAAGTAGGCATGCATTCTATGGCATATGTATAAAACAATCATCATATATATTATCACAACAACAGTTCCAAGTATTGGAAACTTGCCTGAGAATCGAGTGCGGGTAGGGGTAATGTGTCCCGGGTCAGCTCGACGATCTATAAACAATCAGAATATTTAAGATTAATCACTTAACGCTTCTTAAAAGGCTAAGTATAAACTCCACTTAAATCGAAACATGCTTTCGAGTTATCTCGTTACGTCTCTTTTAGTGTAACTCTTTTTATCACCGATACGATCCGACATTCGTTCGTTATCAAGACATGTCATCATGCTTATACTTGGTATATACTTAAGTTGTATAAGTTCTAAGGTCGGTCGTTTACGAATCACGATTATACCTCGAGTGTTATCGCCCGTTTTCTAAGTTATAACCAAAGTCATACTTTTAAGGGGTTCGTTCGCGTTTAACCTCGATTCAAACATTTTTATAAAATCGGAAAACGATCCATTAGACATGTGGTTTTCTCCCACACCTTCCTATTTACCTCTAATATTTAATTAATAAGATTCGCCACTCATTAAACGACATTTAAGGGAATCAATTTCAATTACGAACTTTCGATTACGGTTTCGAACCTCTTTTACGAATTTAATCATAACTCCTAAACCGTAAGTCCATTTCATACGATCTTTATATCAAAACGAAGCTTATAACATAATCTAGCTTATCATGGCAGATTACCAATCTAGGCAGTGAGTTAGACCTACTGTGATGCACGGTTTTCAAGGTTAAACGAAAATCGGGCATTACGACGGCTATAAATCGAACGTTCTACTAATCGTAACACTAAAACCAAGCCACACCGGGCACCAATACAACTTATCCATATGATTCTCATCTCAACAATCTCAAGAACACAATATTTTACCAACATAATCATCATCTCTTAAATCCATTAGATCTACCACATAATCATGATTATAACATCACTAACATGCTCCTAACACTTAAATCCATCAAGAACATGCAAAAACTCAAAGTAGACCTAGGGTTTCAAGATCATTATACCTTCTTGAGAGTGTGATATGGCCTTACAAATCTTGGTATGGTCCTTGTCTAGCTTTAACAAACCTAAGATCAACCAAAGAAACATGAAAATCAAAGTTAATTCTTGAAGAACACTATTCATCCTCCTCTTTAATGATTTTTTTGAAAATGGAAAAAGAAGAGATTGAAGCTAGGATTTTGAGGAGATCATTTTTATGAATTATAGGACTCACATAAAAAGTTTCAAGATCAAATGATGGTTGGAAGTAGGATTTTGATCCTTGAATTTAAGGAATAGCCGAATGTAAAGGTTTATGGAGAGGTTTGATATTTTTTTGTGTTCTTTGCTTGGTTGATGAGATAATAATGCATCAAGTGGATGAGACTTGGATAATATCTCATCTTGGTTGCTTTATTAGAGTGATGATGCATGGAGTGATGTTTTTGTGAGGACAAGTGTTGATCTAGTGGTGGTTTAAGGCTAACTTGTAGTTAGATTGCTAAGTACTTGGTTGGTTCACTTGATTCTAGTTACTCTTGTAACTATATTGGTTACTAGATATTTTCTAGTAGCTTGCACAAGACTCTTGCTCCCTCTGCTTGTTTCTTTGTCCGTTTATTGCTTAATTCGTTGATCGTTCGAGGGAATAACTCATTCGTTTCTAGTTAGGGTTTTACCGAAAACCTTCTTAATAATTCTAATACTATTCTTCATCTTTCTTAATACTTCTCGAATTTAAATTCCTTAATTCCCTTTTATAAATCCTTAAGTCTTGCAGTGTCTAGGGAAATCTCGGAGAAAATAAAAGTGCTCTTTTTCTGAATCCGACAGCTTTTACATACACTTATTTTCCTCCTGGATCACTAATACGAACTCAGAAATCCGTTCCGAATACCGGGTATAACATTATTATAATAATATTCCAAATTCCACCAAAATCACTATTCATCACTTATTTTTATTTAATTCCTATAATTAGGAAAATGAACCTGGTTCACCCTCGAGTGTTCCTTAACCTTTTTACGGAACCGCTGGGCTTATAATAGATATTGATTTGGATGACACAAGAATAATCTTACTTGGAGTAATCTTCTCATATTCTTAGGAGATAGATCATTCTTATCTATGTTGTCAACCAAAGGTATTCTGCATGACATATAATAATTGAATCCAAATCCATTCCATTCATTAAATAGACAGTCGCTACATCGCAGTCATAACCACTATTCATTCCCATATTATTACATAATAAAAAGTTTTAATTCTACCCAAAAATCTGGGTTCTTACAAGTAAGTTCATGTCAACAATAGTAATCCTCATACCTTATCCACATACCATAATGCATAGTAAACTTGCCTCTGGTCCTTAGCAGAAAATAGAAACCGCGAACAAATCCTCCGCACCTCGTCCAAGTAATTCCATGGACCTTACCTGACGTCTCGATCTTCCTTTTTGGATGCACGTCGCTCCAATTTGATTTCGCCCTAATGGTACTGAAATGGTTACGAGTACGTGTCAGTCATACCTCGTATCTCGAGTAGACCCCACGCAGAATTACCACTAAATCACATAAAGTCGAACTATAGGTGTCCTCCCTATAGCTGACTACTTAAATACCAATTAATACCCATAACACATTTAGTAAAGAAAAGACATGGAAGAGTCCCCTTTTAAAGTAGACATTTCCTGGTGCTAACACATCATAACACTACACAGTTATAACACTTAGTCAAAACTCCACTTAACACTTTTGACCATAATACTATTGACATACTCTTGTCACAAGTTAATTAACAAGTAATCTTCAAAACATACTTAGTCCTCGATAAAGACTCATAATACCCATTTAATCTTCAAGACGCATTTAATCCTCGAATTAGCACATAATCCTCGAATCAATAATTAACCCTCAAATAGTTCACTTAACACATATACACATAAACAGTTAACACCCAAATCATACCTTTAAACCCTTGAAATCAAATAAGTTAAATAAATTAAAATGCAGGGGATTTTTAGAAAATTTCGGCATGTAGTATTCGTTTATCGGACTATGGGCACAGCCCCTCCATGCCAATCAAAACAATTCAACCCTGTTTTAAATAAAAATAAAGCTGCCTCAACTTGCAGCAAAGTAAACAAGTAAGAAAAGTACACGCCCAGACATGCGGCAACTAGCACATAAGGAAAAGTACCCGCCCAAACATGCGGCAACTAGCACATAAGGAAAAGTACCCGCCCAGACATGCGGCACCTCAACATTTAAGGAAAGTAAACTAAGTTTATCCACATTTAAGCCAACACCACGTAGTTGGCACTTACACTATCAACATATACTATAACTTGATTCATACCATTTAGCACGTAGACATTTACAAGTTATCCAACTCTTATGACTACATTACATGGCGATAACAATTAGCACTTAACACTTAGCAATTAACAATTTCAATTGGAAACTAACAATTAGCAATTAGCACTTAACAATTACTTGACAACTAACCCGAATATATTATCCGACAATTAATAATTACTCACTAACAATTAACAATTAGCAATTTAACAATTAACAATCACTAACCCGAACCTTTAATCGGACTCATAATTAAACTCAATAATTATAATTACAAACATACCTTCCGAATTAAATCTCGGAATTTAATCTAACCACACAAAAATTACACATTAAGCTTTCCATTTAAACTAATAAAACCACCATAATTAACCTCGCAATTTAAACTAACTAATTACCACAATTAGCTAATTAAAATCATAACAATTAAACTATATCAATTTTACAACTAATTAGCTCATAGCAATTAACTAATTAATATACGATAATTAAATACATAATTCAAAATACAAGAAAATTATACCCTTTCGCTTCCGATCCGAAAGTCAAGCCACCGAAAAATCAATTCACCCAACCATCTCTCTCTCTCTCTCTCTCTCTCCACTACCCTTCTTCCACCTCGCCGCTGATGACCCACGCCTCCTGCACCGCCCCTCCGCGCTACACCACCGCGCACCGCCACCACGCGGCGGCGCCGTTGTTCCGACTACCACTCCCCGCGCCAAGCTGCTGTCCCCCCTTCCCCTCACACTCGCACAACGCAGCACACACTCACCGTTGTTATCTCACATACACACACACACCCATATGTACACGTATATATGTATATATGTATCTAATTCCCCTCCTCCCCCAATCTGGTTATGCGCGGCTCTGTGTGTGTATGTATGTAGTCGTGTGTGTATTTGTGTTAAAACCTAATGGGCCTTTGGCCCAATACTATTTAAACACTACATTTCAAATTTTAAACCCGCAAAACATATCTCGGGTAAAATAATAATTTTTGAATTAAAAACCTCGATCGGTAAAAATAATAATTTCAGCATAATTAAATACTAGATTATTTTTAAAGACTTTTGGAGAAAGAATTAGAATTAAATCTAAATTTTCTAAATTGATATGCATTTTACAAATATTAATAATTTATAAAAACAATTCATAAAAATAATAATTGTGATTCATAATTCACAATTTACAGGGCTTTATAAAAATACTACAAATACTATTGTTTTAGTAAAATCTCAAATTCTTGATTTTATATATTAATCAAGTAATTTCTACAAATCCTCAAATAATTAAAATAAACATTTTCTAAGGATTTTAAAATCTCTAAATCATTTAGTAATTTATAATAAAATCTTTACTAAATAATTTCACATTCCAAAATTAAATCTTTGCACAAATAAACTATTGACTCGAGGTATCTACTCAGTCAATAAAATTTTAAATAGGAGCACCAGGCTCCACTTAACCGAAAATAATCAAATAATTGAATAATAAAAAAAAAAATTCCTCCTCATTTTAGGAAAACATTATTATTATTGAAATAATAATAAATTCATTTCTTGAAAAATCCGGGTTATTACACAAATGTTGGCCAACCAAGAACCCTAATTTGACTATGTCACACAAGAGTGCACGTGCTCTAGCTACTCAAGGAGTGTAAGTGTCGAAGAAGATCCCGTAAACTGCCTACATACCACTATTTATAGTGGATCAAGCCCGAATGTAGTTCTTGAATGATATGATCGTTTGTTTATGATGAGTTATCCTCTCTCTAGTGGGATAATGACTGTTATTGTTGCGTAAAATACAGATGTGCAAGTGTACACAATCGCAAACAAGTAATACAGTAATAAATACCAGATTTCGTTCCTCAAGGACTGTAAATTCGTATCAATCGCAATTAATATCAAACAATTCGGTTATTGAACACAATAATTGGGTTTTGTTTTATCTAACTAAAACTAATTAATTATCAACTAAATTAACTAATTAATATAATACTAGCAAAGAGATCTGAATGAGTTTTGGATACGAGAAGATTAGTCAAGAAAATTACTTCCCCCTGATATGTTCATGTCGGCAATAAAGCAGTGTAATACTATAGCAAAATCACAGTTTACTAACCAGAAATTCATAGATCATAGGTTTCTCTCAAAATCACTACGGTATAGATTCTGTAATTAAATTAACATATGTCTATGCCCAATTCAACTTCCAGAATACAATTAAGCACCAATTTCACACGGTTATGCAAGGTAACAATATATGTCTATACCGTCACAAAATTACTATCAACAGATATAATCATGCACCATTCAAGTATTGCGTCCATTAACTATAACCCTCTCAGTATTATAATTAACTCAACAATCTACTACCATTGGCCAAACAATAGCAAAAATATATCATGATATCCACTTGAACGAATAAACTGCAACTGCAAATAGTACTTCTTATCAAAACACCAACAATCCCATACTAGGGTTCCATAAAAATCCTAACTCAATAAAATTAGTTCATAATCAATGTATCAAAACAATCCAAAGTTAACCAACACATAATCATAAGAAGAGATATAAAAAGATAAAGAGAAAACAAAGCCAATTGAATGTCTTCAATGACTGAATTCTTCTTGTTAATGGCTTCTCCTCTTCCTTCCTTGTGTGGCTACTTGTCCCTTTTTTTTCCCTCGTATCTTCTCGTACGATCTCCTCTATTAGGTCTGATCTATCTCTCATAATATCCTCTAATAAAAGTATTTTTAATTATTTAATACAATTACAAGGAATTTTCCCAATTAAAATTAAATTCCAATAATATAAATTCGTATCTGCCTTTTGGGCTCAAATTCTTGGCTGATTCGGCTGGGATTTAAATTCAAGACCACTTCAGAAATAAAGCTCTTCTCATAAGCTTTCCGTGGGCTGTTGAATCGCCTAAAACGGACTTCTGGAACTCCAGATATGGCCCAAACAGTGCAGGACTGCGCAAGCTATCCGTAAAATCCGATTTTTAATCAAATAAATATTCAACTCTTTCTATTTAAGCTCCAAGCCCTCCTTTATTATAACCCCTTGATACCTACAATAAAACAATAGAATTTATTAAATAAAAATCCAAATCAATGCAAAATAACTTAAATATAGGGATAATTTCATTAATAAATGCATGCTTATCACATCCCCACACTTATCATCTTGCACGTCCTCGGGCAAAGAAGAATGAAAAAAAACTAAATCCTAACTAACTAATACCACTTCCGTAGGTGATCACGGTTGCATTTGGCATATGCAACAAGACCTTTAAACCCCAAGGTAGCCCAAGTGGACGAGTAAAGTCTCGTGAGGGTTTGTAGTGAATTAACCCACAAAATTCCTAATTTTTATTCTGACTGCCAAGTCTCAAACATGAAATATATCATAGCACTCCACACATGCAAACTTAATCATGTAATAGCTCTTAGATGTCATATAATACGATTCCTCAACTTTACACACCGACACAACTATTCAAGCACGCACACATAGTCTCAAAAGACTAAAATATCATGAATAACATCAAAGTCTCAATCAACAAGAAAACAGCATGCTTAGGATGGAAAATAATCTCACAAACACTCAAATCACACAAGTGTTTAGGTGCAACTGTATCACTCAAGTTCAATCAAATGCACATATGCTACCATAAGCTTGCTTGTCCACCAAAATCTCTAGATTTCGTGTTCGTATAAATCAAAAGGTCTTTGTCAAGGGTTGTAACGAGGCTTAGGTGCGAGGTAGGAAATCAAAGAAATAGGCTAACAAGTGGCTAACTTGACAACTAATAGAGCATAATGTTCATATACACTTGAAGCACTCAACATGAAACTAACCTTGAGATACCATCCCACGTAATAATGTAAACTCATAAATTTCACATTGCAAGAACCAGTGAACATATACTCTCTTTCTTTTCTTTCTTTTTTTTTCTTTTTTTTTCATTTTTTTTTCACTCTGTTTTTTCTTTTCTCGTTTCCTCCCTTTTTATTGACTCGAGTGACTTTATTGAAGTGTCACAAAGAAGGAATAGCCAAACCAATTCAATTCCCACCTAAAATTTCACACAGTAACAAAGATATCCCCACACTTTATATTTTACCAATCCCTTGTATACATCACAATGCTCTACTAGTCAATCAAGACAAGAAGAAATATATAAGCTCAAAATTAATTTGATGGTGATATACGAAGAAAAAGGATATAGGCTCAAGGGGGCTCACTAAGGATTATTTTTAAAGGTACTGTTTGGGACAATACAGTTAATCCTAGTGCCTTTATCATTTTTACAAAATACACAATATCAATATGTGCATGACCTGGTTTAAAGCAAGTTCTAGAGCAACACATGCAATGACGAATAACTCACCACAAAAAAATAGATTGATAAAAGATATATCAATCACAAAATAAGGCTCAAGATCTCACATGGTGATAGCATGCCATACTCATCAAAATTGACAGTGACGTACATTCAAGTTTTAAATTTTCGCAAGCACGTACTAGACATCATTATGTATAAGGTATTTTACGCTAAGGAGACATATACATAACACACGAATAATTAGCCTACATGGTGTGTACTTATCCTTATTAACATGCAATATTGACAAGGCAATCATTTTTTTTAAAAATTTTCTAATTTTTTTGTGTTTTTCTAATTTTTTTAACTATCCTAAAATAAAATCTAAAAAAGAAATATGTAATGTCCTAAAAAGAACAAAAAAAAATTATCCTAAAAATAAAATTATTAATGATCCTAATTTTTATTTTTTATGTTGGAAACCCCTCCCCACACTTAAGCGGTTCATTGTCCCCAATGAATTATATCTACAAAATATTTAGAATTAAAAAAATCCTAACAAAAATACAAAAATAAAAGAAATTTTAAAAAAATATATGTACAAAGAAAGGTTAAAAATACTCCCCTAATGTTGCATGATGTGCCCTAAAAAAAAAATTATATTTGTTGAAGCTCTCCTTGTAGTGTGGTGAAATTGCAGCTCAAATACCACTTTATTAAATTCCCAAAGCAAATCTTGACAGCAAGAATGACTTGGTGTAGTGGTTATTGCCTTGTTCCTGCAAGAACGTGGTCCTGGGTTCAATACTCCTCGGCCACATTGTTTTTTTGAAAGGGCTGCGAAGATGATGTGGTGATGGATACGCAGCTGACAAGACACCAACTGGGCTGGACCATACATTGATGGGCTGGATAATTGCATGGAAAGGTGGGCTGGATCAGATTAATGGGTAGCTTGACATTGTGGAGTGACATCACGCGCCCCAGACAAATCTACCAGGGAGTTTCGCACTGCGGGAAGTAATATTGCACCGCGGGGAGACAGAACAGAGAAGCGCGCACCCGTATGAAAATTAATGATGCAGAGAATGTAAACCACGGTTTCCAGAATTCTATACCCCGATATTTAATCTCTGCCAATTTCACTTTAGAAAACATACGGCCAGCACAAAGGAAGCACGCCCATCAAATTATTTCTTACAAAAATCATGGGTTGCCTCCCAAGAAGCGCCTTTCTTTAAAGTCTTTAGCTAGACATGGCATTGGACTTTGTACTTGTTAATTTTACTCCATAGTGTAAAATTTTGCACCGTAATTTTGTACGGCCATTTAATTATCTTTTTCGGAGCAACGTCTTTTATGACAAGTTTCAACCTTCTCCACTGCTCAAAAGAACCCAGCCTGTACAATTGTGAAATCTCCAACAACCATTCTTCCTTATCAGGCGGTAAATCTGCGGAGATAATGACGGACAAAGTCGGAGATGTCAACCTTCTCTGTTTCTCAAAAGAACCAATTGTAGTGTCCACTAACAAGATTTGCACGCCTACAGAGCACATACTATCATGAAAATTTGAAATAACCCTTTCAGCCTTCTTGTCCGGAGGTAATTCTGCTGAGATGATGATAGAAGATGTTGAAAATAAGCTCGAATAAACCTCTTGAGATTGAGAGGACATCAACTTTAGTTCCAAATCAGGTGGTTCTTTAATAGAGGCTTTTGGAGGTTTGATTTCTGCAGATAGCACTTTTATTGACCCAAAACAATGCACTTTTTCTGCATCTTGTGAATTAACCTCCAACAAAGTTAGATGCTCCTCTTCATTACTCTCATGGCCAGAATCTAGAATCATTGGCTGCTCCAATGGATCTTCATCAGAATTCTGCTCTAGTTTATCAAAAACTAGAACATCCTCTACAGATATTGTAGATTCCTCTACATATCCTTCATTAACAGATGTAATCTGAGAGACCACCACATCTTCTTCGCTTTCAACTAACACGGGCTCTGAATACTCCTTCCCAATAACTTCATGATTATCAATATCACCTGGTAGATAACCAGGTGCTTGAATCTTTATTTCATCAACTGGCTCCTCAACTTGATTCCCTAAGTTCCTTAACAAATTTGATTGATTCTCTATAGCTTTCATCAGCAAAGCTTTTAAAGAACTATGTTCTTCTTCTTCTTCAGGCTCTTGTTGTTGAGGTTGCTGAAAACATGAATAACTAGGGTTCATTGATGAAGTTTCAAGATAAGCTCCTTCATTACTCCATGAATTAGTGGGAGGTTGCGTCCATGACTGGTTGCAAGAATCGGAATACGAACTACTCCAATTTTGATTACCCACAAAGCAAATAGAATCCGGATTGGAAGGACAGTAGTCATAGGTATGAGCACCGCAACAATAAACACACGAAACATTGTTAGCTTGGCTCCATGGTGGACTCATTGGTTGCCACATATGTTGATTTACTCCCATGCCCATATTCTTAAGCATCTCCGACACAGAAGATAATCTACTCTGCAACGAAAGAAGTTCTCGATCTCGTGCAGCACACTCTTCGTCATACACCATACCCATCGCGTATGGAGAATACATAACTCTCTATTGTTAACCTGAAAAACAACAAGAGTTATCAACGTAAGTACCACTAATCAAACCAAACTGCAAGATGATTAATTTTGCAATAAACACTAAAACAGTCCCCGGCAGCGGCGCCAAAAACTTGTTGGGTAAAATACAGATGTGCAAGTGTACACAATCGCAAACAAGTAATACATTAATAAATACCAGATTTCATTCCTCAAGGACTGTAAATTCGTATCAATCGCAATTAATATCAAACAATTCGGTTATAGAACACAATAATTGGGTTTTGTTTTATCTAACTAAAACTAATTAATTATCAACTAAATTAACTAATTAATATAATACTAGCAAAGAGATCTGAATGAGTTTTGGATACGAGAAGATTAGTCAAGAAAATTACTTCCCCCTGATATGTTCATGTCGGCAATAAAGCAGTGTAATACTATAGCAAAATCACAGTTTACTAACCAGAAATTCATAGATCATAGGTTTCTCTCAAAATCACTATGGTATAGATTCTGTAATTAAATTAACATATGTCTATGCCCAATTCAACTTCCAGAATACAATTAAGCACCAATTTCACACGGTTATGCAAGGTAACAATATATGTCTATACCGTCACAAAATTACTATCAACAGATATAATCATGCACCATTCATGTGACAGCCCCAAATCCGGGGTCATAAATCTGGGCCATCACGGACCAATTTCCATTCAATATCAATATCTCTTGGGTCTTTTTTTTTTTTTTACAATTAATACTTATGCAGTTGACCCCGCAATAATAAACACACACACACCAGTCATATGCTCAGAGAACAACATTCACCATAATAGACGTTTAGAATTTAACAGTTATTACAAACCCAGAATCATACTTAAGTACATTGCTGAATAATACTTCGACATGAAGCTTTTCAACAACCAAAAGTTTCTTACATGTTTACACACTTAATTATACATAGAGCTCCCAGAACCCGTCTGCCACTACGCTACCTCGGGAATCGATGCTAGCGTACTCTTAGAAAGTCGCCTTCCCCCTACCCTCTTGCGGGGCGTTCTGCGTAGAATCAGCATACCTAGCTGTATATAGATAAGTAGCAAGAGTGAGCTATAATAGCTCAGCAAGATAATATTGTAAGCTAGAATTTAAAATGTGACCGGGTATACATATATATGCATATGTAAGCGGTAACCAATTATAAACTTTAAGGAAGAATAAAACTCTTATTTAATAATACATCATCCACTTACTATTATAAGAAAGAAATCTAGGATAATATAGTATCAGTTTCTCTTCTTAAATAATATAACAATCAATATACCCTTTCAATGTAATATTTCAAGATACTATGAATACTTGAATAAATCTCTCACTGTCATCTTCTCATTTCCTTCTTATGCAACATGTTATTCCCAGATTACACACTTGTATAATTATAGAAGGGGGGGGGTTGAATACAATTCTTGATTATTATAAATTTCTGATAAAAACCACAGAAATCTATAAGGAAATAATTGCTGAATAAGAAATGGTTCACAAACACATAAAAAATCAGGTGGTTAAATGTACCACCTGAGACTTTTATTCGAAGAAAACCCTGTGATACAAGTGTACACAGCTTCTGTGTTTACAACTCTTTGCTACTAAAGATATTCAAGAAACCCTAAGCAAATGTGTATGTTTTCTTACCTTCTAAAGAGTTGCTACACTTGGTTATATATTCCAAGTTTACAAGTGCTACAGGAATAAGATAATATTAATCTAATTCAAGTTGACTTGCTACTCCACTCCAAATCCACATGTAGCCGAAAGGTTGTCCTTGTGAACAGATATGTCCCCTGCACCTTTCTTGTATGTACTGTGTAAATGGAATGCTTCTTTCTTCTGTGTTTCCAAAGTATGGCTGCCATATTGCTTTTTATACCTACTATCAACCCATGTGATCTGTCAGTCAAACCTGTCCTTATCAACTGCTAATTCCTAGCATAGGATAAAGTGACAATGATTATCCGTTGATGTTGTGTCTACTTATCCGTTGATGGTAGTTTGAGCTGTATCCGTTGATCGAGTAGATTTGAGTTGTATCCGTTGATAGAGCCCTGTTCTCATCCGTTGATACATTTTCACTTAGACAGAATTACATAGCATAGCTTATTTACAATTGGCTACCCTATTCTGCCTATCCATTGATGGTCAACTTGACTCTGAATAAAGACACTATCAACTGATAAATAGAGATATTGCAGTATGCTACAAAACCTCATCCGTTGATGAGCTACCTGTCAACGGATAGAGTTATAAGGTCTTATCCGTTGACAATTACAAAACTTGACTTATACAATTTTGCTTGAATGTTAAGTAATCATCAACTACAACATATTCCTAACAATCTCCCCCAATTTATACTTGATGGCTATAAAGCATAAATTCATAACCTTGATGATAACAAAACATTCCTAACGATATATACACACTTCAGTATGCAAACATTGTATTAAGCTACAAAAATTAAAAACAGAAAGCTTTAAGAAACTTATCAGAGATGTGCTCCTTTAGATTGAGCAGATTAATGAGGTTTCCTCTCTCTGGTTGGCTGCACCCTTGACTTTCCTTCCTTGGTAGAGTTGGACTCAATTTGCACTTGAAGTTGCCTATAGAAGGTATCTTCTTCAACAACCTTTGGATTTAGCTTTAGTTGTAACCATCTCAGGTAGTCAGAACTAGCCTTTGACAGTTGGTCTTCTAACCTGAAGAATCTCCTAGTGCCCTCATTATCCCTGAACTCCATCATCCAAAAGGGTTGAATGTGGATTTTCTGTCCATTATAAGGGATCTTCATTTTCTTTGGTAGACTTGAGGGTGAGTTCCATTCTCTCCTTATTTCTTCTATTCTGCTAATTATCTCCCTTCTGGCTATCTCAGAGAACCCTGTGTGTCTCTTGAAAGCTGAGAACACTCTGGTCAATGTATGATAATTTTCTCCAAGAACCTTCTTTAGTGGCCATGTCCTCTGACTTCCTCCCTTGTAGACAAACACTAATCTCTCAGGCTGATTCTTGTACTTGTCAATTCCTCTTACTTCTGACAATTCATCCAAAAATAGATTCATGTCAGAGTATTCTTCAATTTCTGCCTGATAGATAAAGTCTTCTTTGTTTTCCAAGATTGGTTGTTTGACAATGGCAGGTACCCTAGCAACTTGAACTGGTCCCTTTGAAAGTTGCTTCTTTGGAGCCCTTTTCTTCTGTTTTGGATTTAGCAAGAATGAAGGAACTTCAATTGAATCAAAATTCACTGGTTCCTCTTTAGGCCTTATGGGGTCACCATGAAAGTTTACAGTTGGGTCGATTACTAGTGCAGACATAGGTACTGGTGAACCAATTGTTTCTTTTTCTGGAGAGGGTTCTGGAGAAAGAACCCTCTTGGTTTTAGCTTTCCTTCTTCTAGGTTTGATTTTGGGAACTTCCTCAGGTTCCTTCATTTCAACCTCTACCTCATCCATTAACTCTTGAGCTAGCCTGGCTTGCTTCTCTTCTGAGTTTTCATGTTGATCTTCTGTACTTGGATGGGCTTCCCTTTGGATTCTGGAGACTTCTTCTCTTTTAGCTTCCACAAATCTAGGATGACTGTTGGATATATTTAATACTTTTCCATTCCTCATGATTACAGCCATCCAATCTCTTACACTCTTATTTGTCTGAACTTTGAACTCCATAATTGTTTTTCCCATTAGCTTTACTTCATCATTCTTGGGAAATGGGTAGTCCAATTGAAGCTTGTTCTTCCCATTTTCCTTTGGTGGTGAGTAGGCTCTGGTTTTGATAGCTGGTTCAAATTCTTTGACAAATGATGGCTCAGCATCATAGAATGTAGGAGCCACAACCCTTGGAGTGAGCACCTTCATGATTGTGGTTGATATTGTTGGAGCAGAAGATTGAGAATTAAGGAACAGAGTTGATGCAATTGATTCATTGATCATCCTCTCTGTCCTTAGAATTCTGTCATTAGCCTCCTTGTTTATCTTTTCCAAAGCTTCTATCCTGGCTTGCCTTTCACCATCTGAGATGTCTTCTAATCTTTGAATCTCAGGCAAAGCCACTTGTTTCTTCACAGGGGAAGCCTTTATCTCAAACTCTGTTGGATTGACCACTACAATTGGCTGTTGCTCCCCCTCAATATGTGCTATCTCACTACTGGTAGCTTGAAATTGGCCAGTAGATGTTGCAGCCTCTTCTGTGCTTGTTCCCATTTTCTCCCCCTTTTTGTTAGCATCAAGGGTTGGGGTTGAAGCTGCAAGTAGCATTTCCAGTAGTTGAGTTTGTTTTGTTTGATTGGCAATGATGGTGTGCAATTGAGATTCCATACTATCCACCCTTGAGGAAAGAAGCTGAACAGACTTAGCCAGGCTATCTTCTTTGAGAAGTTTGCTAGAAAGCACCTTCTGAGTGGTAGTAGGAGCTAGTGCCTCAATCCTGGCATCTAGTGCTATTTTCATATCTCTAATTGCAGACTGGACCTCCTCTTGCTGTGTTCTTTGAATAACAGATTGCATCTTTTGTAATTTCAGGGAGGCCATTACTTGCTCAAGAACAGTCTTTCTCTGTGGTTCTGCAGTTTGGTGCTCAGCCTTAGCAGATTGGTATTGCTTCATGATTTCCACATTGAGATGCCCAGGTTCAGTGGCATTGGAAAACATCCATCCTGGAGTTTCATCTTCATTTATGTCTTCACCATCTGAACTGTGACTGTCATAACTGCCAAACTCTTCACTTCCAGCATTTGGAGACAGGGTTTGTAAAGCTTCTTTTGCTCTTTGAAGAGATTCTGAGGTGTGCACTAGGTGCATTGCCTCCTCTGCCTCCACATTGCCCTGCTGTGCCATGACTTGATAGGCAGAAACAGGATGAGTAAAGGTTTCAGGATCCAAAGAGATGGAGTCAATAACTTACTGATATTCCTGTCTAAATTCCATCTCTTTGGAAGCTTCATTGACCTCCATTAACTCACTTGCAATGACTGATTCTTCCTGCCTTATTTCTCCTGTAGTCCCTTCTCTCCTCTCATCTCTCTTTTCTTGCATCAGGGGCTCCCCCTGGCTCACACCTCTCACACCCTCACCTTCACCTACTAAGGTGGAACTCTCTAGCTCTCCTTTTGCCTGACCGGAAGAAATGGTCAGCCTCTCACTGATTTTCTCTCCTTTTGCCTGCTCACAAGGCAGCCTCTCACTCCCTTCCCTCATTCCTAAAAGTGTTTCAATTACTACAAACTCCTCCACAGTTGACATAGGAATGTCACATTTTGCAGTGGTAGAGAGAGTTGTCAACGGATAAGGAATATCCGTTGATGTAGTAGTTATTGCTGTCAACGGATAGTTAGTTGAAGACATATCCGTTGATGAAGAAACACTTGTCAACGGATGAAGGATATCCGTTGATGAAGGTAAACGAGTATCCGTTGAAGTGAAAACCAACACGGAATCTGTGGTGATTGATTTTAAGGAAGAGGCCACAGATAGTGTTGTGAATTCAGGAATGGAAGATTGATGGCCCAACAAATCATCTAAAAGAGGATGACCACCAATTGTTGAGTGGGGCTTCTCCATGAATTTTAAAGATGGAGAATCAGGAATTGATGTAGAGATCATATCCACATCCAGAGATGGAGTTGGTGATGGTGGATCAAAATGTGTATCGATTTGAAGGTTAAGATCAAGGGGCTGTGACTCCACATTTATTGAAGTCACATCAAACTGAATTTGAGAAGGTACAGTTTGCTGTACAGTGTGTGCACCCTGTGATTCCCCAATGGTTTTGGATTTTACCCTTCTACCATAGGTTTTTGAGGGAGAGCTATCTGTGTCCCTTGCCCTTTTGTGCTGTGTTCCTGAAATGGAACTCAAATTAGTAGTCACACCCTGTTGAGAGGATGTAGCTAGAAATTGGCTTGTAGGTTCATTAACAGTCTTTTGAGAGACTGAAATGTTGTGTGCACTTGCCTTACCTTCCTTATCCTTAGGGCTTCTTTGATGTTCACCCTGTCCCTCACCACTCACTACTAGACCTGGCAAAATGGGTCTGGATCCGAAAAACCGAACCGAAATATGTGGAACCGAATCCGAAATTGGATCCGAAATAGATTATCCGAAATTATATCCGAAACCGAAACAATCCGAATCCGAACCGAAACCGGTTCAATTTAATCAAATCCGATAACGATCCGAAAACCGATTTGACCCGATCCGAAAATTAACCGAACCGTAAATTTAACCAAAAATTAACCGAAATACTGTATCCAATGATGACCATGTATCCGATTATAATCAGAACCGATCAAATCCGAATAAAAATTTACCCGAACCGAATATGACTTGAACCGATGTAAATCCGAAACTAAAAATAACTGAATCGAAAAATATCCGATAAAATAATTTTATATAGATTAATATTTTCTTGACCTTTATTTGTTAAATTTTGTCAATTTTTATATTTTCTGATTTGCTATATATTTATTATTATCATTGAATATTGCTTACGATATTTTGTATATAATAATATTATAATTCAATTTGCAAATATAAATTAATAAATTCTGCACATAATTAGCAAAAAAATAAATAAATAAATAAATTCTGCATATTCTAGGCAGAAATTAAAGTGCATTCACTTATATAGCGTTTAATTAAGCGCTGTCAAAGTGAGTGCATTCACTTCCATAACGCTTATGGAAGCGTTATATAAGTGATGTATCTAATTTTAACATATTCGGTCTTATTTAATAAATTTTGACACATGTATTTTTTAAAAAATATTTTTTATTTTTTGAAAATTTGGAAATATCACTAAATTAGATATATCTTGACATCCGTACGGTTGGATCGTCGAGAAATAATTTTAAAAAAATAAAATCAACAATCTGTGACAAAACAATAGTAACGAGTATTAGTCAATTCGGTAGTTGACTACTAAGATCTCCAACCAAATTAATATTTTATTTTTTAAAAATTTGGGAATATCACTATATTAGATATATCTTGAGATCCGTACGGTTGGATCGTCGAGAAATAATTTTTAAACAATAGAATCAACAATCCGTGACAAAGTACTTGTTACGAGTACTAGTCAATTCGGTAGTTAACTACTATGTTCTCCAACCAAATTAATTTTTTATTTTTTGAAAATTTGGGAACGTCACTAGATTAGATATATCTTGAGATCTGTACGGTTGGATCGTCGAGAAATAATGTTTAAAAATAGAATCAACAATCTGTGACAAAGCACTAGTTACGAGTACTAGTCAATTCGGTAGTTGACTACTAAGATCTCCAACCAAATTAATTTTTTATTTTTTGAAAATTTGAGAATATCACTAGATTTGATATATCTTGAGATCCGTATGGTTGGATCGTCGAGAAATAATTTTTAAAAAATAGAATCAACAATCCGTGACAAAACACTAGTTACGAGTACTAGTCAATTCGATGGTTGACTACTAAGATTTTAAACTAAATTAATTTTTTATTTTTTAAAAATTTGAGAATATCACTAAATTAGATATATCTTGAAATCCGTACGGTTGGATCGTCGAGATATATTTTTTTAAAAATAGAATCAACAATCCGTGATAAAACACTAGTTACGAGTACTAGTCAATTCAGTAGTTGACTACTAAGATCTCCAACCAAATTAATTTTTTTTTTTGAAAATTTGGGAATATCACTAAATTAGATATATCTTGAGATCCGTACGGTTGGATCGTCGAGAAATAATGTTTAAAAAATAGAATCAACAATCCGTAACAAAGCACTAGCTACGAGTACTAGTCAATTCGGTAGTTGACTACTAAGATCTCCAACCAAATTAATTTTTAATTTTTTGAAAATTTGGGAATGTCACTAGATTAGATATATCTTGAGATTCGTATGATTGGATCGTCGAGAAATAATATTTAAAAAATAGAATCAACAATCCGTGACAAAACACTAGTTACGAGTACTTGTCAATTCAGTAGTTAACTTCTAAGATCTCCAACCAAATTAATTTTTAATTTTTAAAAAATTTGGGAATATCACTAGATTTAATATATCTTGAGATCCGTACGGTTGGATCGCCGAGAAATAATTTTTAAAAAATAGAATCAACAATCTGTGACAAAGCACTAGTTACGAGTACTAGTCATTTCGATAGTTGACTACTAAAATCTCCAACCAAATTAATTTTTTATATTTTAAAAATTTGGGAATATCACTAAATTAGATATATCTTGAGATCCGTACGGTTGGATCGTCGAGAAATAATTTTTAAAAATTAGAATCAACAATCCGTGACAAAGCACAAGGTACGAGTACTAATCAATTCGGTAGTTGATTATTAAGATCTCTAAACAAATTAATTTTAAATTTTTTGAAAATTTGGGAATATCACTAAATTAGATATATCTTGAGATCCGTATAGTTGGATCGTCGAGATACATTTTTTTAAAAACAGAATCAACAATCCGTGACAAAGCACTAGTTACGAGTACTAGTCAATTCGGTAGTTGACTACTAAGATCTCCAACCAAATAAATTTTTTATTTTTTGAAAATTTGAGAATATCACTAGATTTGATATATCTTGAGATCCGTACGGTTGGATCGTCGAGAAATAATTTTTTAAAAATAGAATCAACAATCCGTGACAAAAAACTAGTTACGAGTACTAGTCAATTCGATGGTTGACTACTAAGATTTTAAACCAAATTAGTTTTTTATTTTTTACAAATTTGAGAATATCACTAAATTAGATATATCTTGAAATTCGTACGGTTGGATCGTCGAGATATATTTTTTAAAAAATAGAATCAACATTCCGTGATAAAACACTAGTTACGAATACTAGTCAATTCAGTAGTTGACTACTATGATCTCCAACCAAATTAATTTTTTCTTTTTTGAAAATTTGGGAATATAACTAGATTAGATATATCTTGAGATCCGTATGGTTGGATTGTCGAGAAATAATTTTTAAAAAATAGAATCAACAATCCGTGACAAATCACTAGATACGAGTACTTGTCAATTCGGTAGTTGATAATTAAGATCTCCAAACAAATTAATTTTTCATTTTTTGAAAAATTGGGAATATCACTAAATTAGATATATCTTGAGATCCGTACGGTTGGATCGTCGAGATATTTTTTTTAAAAAATAGAATCAACAATCCGTGACAAAAAACTAGTTACTAGTACTAGTCAATTCGGTAGTTGACTACTAAGGTCTCCAACCAAATTAATTTTTTATTTTTTGAAAATTTGGGAATATCACTATATTAGATATATCCTGAGATCCGTACGGTTGAATCGTCGAGAAATAATTTTTAAAAAATAGAATCAACAATCCGTGACAAAGCACTAGTTACGAGTACTAGTCAATTCGATAGTTGACTAGTAAAATCTCCAACCATATTAATTTTTTATTTTTTAAAAATTTGGGAATATAACTAGATTAGATTTATCTTGAGATCCGTACGGTTGGATCGTCGAGAAATAATTTTTAAAAATTAGAATCAACAATCTGTGGCAAAGCACAAGCTACGAGTACTAGTCAATTCGGTAGTTGATTATTAAGATCTCCAAACAAATTAATTTTTTATTTTTTGAAAATTTGGGAATATCACTAAATTAGATGTATCTTAATATCCGTACGGTTAGATCGTCGAGATATATTTTTTTAAAAATAGAATCAACAATCCGTGACAAAGAACTACTAAGATTTTCAAACAAATTAATTTTTTATTTTTTGAAAATTTGGGAATATCACTAAATTAGATGTATCTTGAGATTCGTACGGTTGGATCATCGAGAAATAATTTTTAAAAAATAGAATCAACAATCTGTGACAAAGAACTACTAAGATCTCCAAACAAATTAATTTTTTATTTTTTGAAAATTTGGGAATATTACTAAATTAGATGTATCTTGAGATCCGTACGGTTGGATCGTCGAGATATATATTTTTAAAAATAGAATCAAAAATCCGTGACAAAGAACTACTAAGATCTCCAAACAAATTAATTTTTTATTTTTTGAAAATTTGGGAATATCACTAAATTAGATGTATCTTGAGATCCGTACGGTTGGATCATCGAGATATTTTTTAAAAAAAATAGAATCAACAATCTGTGACAAAGAACTACTAAGATCTCCAAACAAAATAATTTTTTATTTTTGAAAATTTGGGAATATCACTAAATTAGATGTATCTTGAGATCCGTACGGTTGGATCGTCGAGAAATAATTTTTAAAAAATAGAACCAACAATCCGTGACAAAACACTAGTTACGAGTTCTACTCAATTCAGTAGTTGACTACTAAGATTTCAGACCAAATTAATTTATTTATTTTTTGGAAATTTGCGAATATCACTAAATTAGATATATTTTGACATCCGACATTTGGATCGTCGTGAAATATTTTTTTTAAAACGAAACAAAAAGCCGTAACAAAGCACTAGTCACTGGTACTAGTCAATTTAGTTGTTCATTACTAAGATCTCAAGCAAAAATAATTTTTTGGTTTTTGAAAAATTTGGGTACATAAAAAAATTAGATATATCTCGACAATCCGATCCGAACCGAATATTCCTACATCCAAACAAAATCCGATCCGAACAGTAAAAATCCGAAAGAGAACCGGACCCAATTTGATCCGATTTTAATCTAAAATTTATCCGATTTTAATCCGAATTTTACCCGAACCGAATCAGATTCGATCCGAACCGAACAGGCTCTAAATAGTACCTTAACCGAAAGTGGATCCGAACCGAATCAGATCCGATCCGAACCGAACATGCTTTAAATAGTAGCTTAACCGAAAGTGGATCCGATCCGAAGCAGATCCGATCCGAAGCAGATCCGATCCGAAACCGATCCGTTTACCCGATTTGCCAGGTCTACTCACTACCACCTTCACACTCCCCTCAAGAGCTTTGGTAGTTTTTGCAACAGATGCCTTTTGAGAGACACCTGAGGTTTGTCTTTTAGATTGTGGTTTAGGAACTTTGGATTTGGTCACTTTGGTAGGAGCCTGTTTGGTCACAGTCACAGACTCCATTGTGACACTAGAAGGCAAAGAAATTTGGGGGTTGGAGATAGGAAGTTCAGGGTTGGAAACAGTTACCTGAATAATTGGTAGATATACCAATTGTACTTCTGCATTTAGGTTCATTCGAATCAAATCACTTAAGACTCTCTTCTCCTGAACAAAACAATTGAACTTGCTATCCGGGTTAGCAATGGATAGCTCATTCTCAGATACATGCAGTGCTAGGAGCATTAAAAATCTAGCAAAATAAACATTCTTGCCCCTAGTTTCCTTTTTACCTAATTTAGCTGCTATCTCATACATGACTAGTGTGCCAAAATTATAAAATTTATCAGTTAAAAGCATACAAAGCATAATTAGCATGGAGTTGGTAACAGCATCAAAGTTACTAATCTTGCCAGAAAAAGTTTTAATGAAGGCATCACAAAGATAACTCCATTCCTTAACCATACCTTTCCTAACAATTTTCCCTAAGTTCTCAGTACTAAGGGTATAATTTATGGAATTAAGCATGGTAACAATTTCAGCATTACTGGGTTCCTTCAGACAGTTATTCTCAGGCAATTTTAAACAAGCAGTTAACACATCAGAATTAACTACATAATTTTTACCCTTTAAAGAAAAAGCAAGTGTACCGTCTGTGCCATTGTACTCAGCAGATGCCCACATCTCTTCGATAACCTCATGGATTAGAGGAGTGGTGGCAGTCATAGCATGTGACAGTTTGCATTTCTTCACGAAATTCATCATGGTGTGATATGCTTCTGGAGCGTTCACAGTATCAACAAAGGCCGCGAAATTGTTCTTCTCATAGGTAAACCCGGTGGAAGACATCATCTTAACAATAGGCGCCATTGGAGTGTTTGAGCTTTTGTTGCAGAGAGAGATTTAGTGAAGAAGATGCAGTTAACTAATGAGACTCTTGAAAATGAATAAAGGTGAAATGTGAGAATACAAAACAGCCTTTTATATATTCCAAGAATTAAAAATGAAATAATTAAGAGTAATTACCCCATTGGTCAAAAGTAACTGTCAGACAATAAATAAAAAGGAAAGAAGTACAGCCGTGACTAATTATACACGTTTATCAACGGCTATATAAAAAGTATATGTATATCAACGGATAAAGATTGGACGGTTGAGAAAACAGTTTATCCATCGATGACGTGGACAACCTGTTATCCGTTGACATACGAAAATCTAGTAATGTGTTTACACTACCAACGGATAAAAGGATATCCGTTGATAAGCAAATTTTGCCTTAGACAAAATTTCTGCTAAGAGTTATTCTGAGAGTTTTTAATTCTCAAGTAAATCAAAACACATTTCTAGCTGCAATACAGTATTATTAGATACCACTAGGAATTATGAAAAATTAAGCATACCTAGTTCACCTACCAATCTTGTGAATGAGGATTCATCAAGAGGCTTGGTGAAGATATCTGCAAGCTGCATTTCACTTGGCACAAAGTGCATTTCTACTGTACCATTCATCACATGCTCTCTGATGAAGTGGTATTTGATGTCAATATGCTTGGTTCTCGAATGTTGCACTGGATTTTCTGTGATGGCAATAGCACTAGTGTTGTCACAGAAAATTGGAATCTTCTCAACTTTTAGACCATAGTCAATAAGTTGATTCCTCATCCAAAGAATCTGTGCACAACAACTTCCAGCTGCAATGTACTCAGCTTCGGCTGTAGAAGTGGAGACTGAGTTCTGTTTCTTACTGAACCATGACACAAGCCTATTCCCTAGAAACTGACAGGAGCCTGTAGTACTTTTCCTATCAATTCTGCAACCTGCATAGTCTGCATCTGAATAGCCAATTAGATCAAAGCCAGAATCTCTTGGGTACCAAATGCCAAGGTTTGGTGTTCCCTTGAGATACCTGAAAATTCTCTTAATAGCAATCAAGTGAGACTCTCTAGGGTCAGCTTGAAATCTAGCACAAAGACATGTGGAGAACATTATATCAGGTCTACTAGCTGTTAGATATAGAAGTGAGCCTACCATGCCTCTATAGCTTGAGATGTCCACAGATTTTTCCTTAGTGTTCAACTCAAGCTTAGTTGCAGTGGCCATAGGTGTTTTTGCAGAGGCACAATCCATTAAGTCAAATTTCTTTAAGAGATCATAAATATATTTTGTTTGACTTATGAAAATTCCCTCATTAACTTGCTTTACTTGTAAGCCAAGAAAGTAAGTTAATTCACCCATCATGCTCATTTCATACCTACTTTGCATAAGTTTGGCAAACCTTTTACAAAGCTTCTCATCTGTAGACCCAAAAATAATATCATCTACATAGATTTGAACAAGTATTGAAGAACCATTGACATTTCTATGAAATAAAGTTTTATCTACTGTACCTCTAGTGAAGTGATTCTCCAGAAGAAATTGAGATAAAGTGTCATACCAGGCTCTTGGTGCTTGCTTCAAACCATAAAGTGCTTTCAAGAGAAGATATACATAATCTGGAAATTCTGGATCTTCAAAGCCAGGAGGTTGATGGACATATACCTCTTCTTCCAGTTCCCCATTTAGAAAGGCACTTTTAACATCCATCTGATAGACTTTGAAGTTGGCATGTGCTGCATAGGCTAGGAAAATTCTGATGGCCTCAAGTCTTGCCACTGGTGCAAAAGTTTCATCAAAATCTATTCCTTCTTCTTGAGAATAGCCCTTTGCCACTAATCTAGCTTTATTCCTCACAATTATGCCATTTTCATCAGTCTTATTCTTGAGAACCCATTTGGTACCTATGATACCTCTATCATCAGGTTTGGGCACAAGCTTCCATACTTTATTTCTCTCAAATTGGTTTAGCTCTTCTTGCATTGCTAAGACCCAATCTGGATCTAGAAGAGCATCCTCCACTTTCTTAGGTTCCTCTTGAGACAGGAAACTACTGTATAGGCACTCTTCTTGTGTGGCTCTCCTAGTTTGGACTCTTGAGTTTGAGTCACCAATGATTAACTCAAAAGGATGATCTCTGGTCCATTTTCTTGAAGGTGGAAGGTTTGATCTAGATGAGGTTGCTTCATCTATGTGAGTATGATATTGTTGATTGGATATTGAGTTTTGACTTTGAGAAACTCCCCCTGAGTTTGCTGTCCTTGAGGAATTATGAAGTTGACTGTCAACAGAAGCATCATTTTGTCTATCAACGGATGCTCCATTTTGCCTGTCGACGGATACATGAGAATGTCTGTCAACGGATGCATCTGATGATCTAGTATTAGCATCACTTCTAGTTGGACCAACAGCTCTAGGTGAATTTCAAAGGTCATGATCTTCATTTTCCTCATCATCATCAATGTACATTCTTCCTTCTACCTCATTTTCAAATCTCAACTTTTCATGGAAGCCTTCATCATTCAGACCTAGAATCTTCTGATCATCAAACACAACATGTACAGATTCCATGACAATGTTGGTTCTTAAATTGTAGACTCTATAGGCTTTCCCTGCTGCATACCCAACAAAGATAGCTTCATCTGCCTTTGCTTCAAATTTGCCCAAGTTATCTCCATGATTCCTTAGCACAAAACACTTACATCCAAAGACATGGAGAAAAGCTAACGTTGGTTTCTTGTTGGTGAATAAGTGGTAGGGAGTCATTCCTCTAGCTTGATTGATCAAGGAAATATTCTGAGTGAAGCAGGCAGTGCTGACAGCTTCAGCCCAGAAATATGTTGGCAATCTTGATTCACTTAACATTGTTCTAGCTGCTTCAATGAGAGTTCTGTTTTTCCTTTCAACAACCCCATTTTGTTGAGGTGTTCTAGCAGCAGAAAACTCATGGACAATTCCATTCTCTTCACAGAAAATATTCATTGTGGAATTTTTGAATTCAGTGCCATTGTCACTCCTGATTCTTTGTACTTTTACTTCAGAACCATTGTTTACTTGTCTGAGATGATTGATGATGATTTCACTTGCACAATCTTTGGAGTGCAGGAAGAAAGTCCATGTAAACTTAGAGAAATCATCCACAATCACCAGACAGTATTTCTTCTTTGAGATGGACATGACATTTACTGGACCAAATAAGTCCATATGCAGCAATTGAAGGGGCTTAACAATAGATGACTCTGTCTTGCTCTTGAAGGATGATTTCTTTTGCTTTCCTAATTGGCAGGCATCACACAGTCCATCTTTGATGAACTCCAATTGAGGGATTCCTCTAGCAAGATCCTTTCTTACCAAATCATTCATTACTTTAAAATTCAAATGAGACAGCTTTTTATGCCATAGCCAACTCTCATCCTTGCTTGCTTTGCTGAAGAGACAAGTAATGGATTCTGAGCATACTGAGTTGAAGTCAGCTATGTAAACATTTCCTTTTCTAAAGCCTGTCAGAACCACATTGTTGTTTTTCTTGGTAGAAACAACACAGGCTTCTTTAGTGAACTTTACTTCATAGTCTTTGTCACAAATCTGACTGACACTCAGCAAATTGTGCTTCAAACCTTCAACTAAAGCCACTTCTTCAATGATGACATTGTCCTTTGTAATCAAGCCATATCCCTTTGTATAACCTTTGCTGTCATCTCCAAAGGTAATCCTAGGGCCAGCTTCCTCCTTGAACTCTGTGAGCAGGGTTGAATCTCCTGTCATATGCCTAGAACATCCACTGTCTAGGTACCATAGATTCCTCTTATTTCCCTGCACACAATCCAAAATACAAATCAAGTTGATTTTGGTACCCAAGTTTCCTTGGGTCCTTTCTTGTTAGCCTTTGGTTTTACACTCTTGGCAATCTTCACTTTGGGTGTAGATGCTTGAGTGATAGGTTTAGACAGATGCTCATTTGCATAAATATTTGATGCATGCATTTGTGAAAAATTGGCATACATATTATCCATGCTGGGGATGCTCCATGACATTTGTGGCATATTCACAGATTGAAAATAAGGATTAGGCACATATGGCATGTTCACATATGGATTTGAAAAACTAGCATTCTGATACAAACCAGGCATAACAGGCATTGCAGGCATACTTGGCATAGATTGAGATACATGAACAGGAGTCCTTTTAACAGACTTGCAATTAGAAGATAGATGATTGACACTATTGCAATTACCACAAGTTTTCCTAGGAGCAAACTTGTCAGGAGAATAATTGTTTTTCTTGTTAATGCCTATCTTACCATTTCTGTTCTTTTTCTTTTTACCCTCAGTCTCTACCTTTTCATTAACTGACTTACCAACAGCCTTTTTGTTGGGTAAATCACCTGCCTTAGCCTTCTCACTTGATTTGGCTTGGCTACTTTCACCAGAAACAAATTTCTTGGCTACTGGACCATACTGATTGTTCAGTCTCTTGAGTTCCTTCTTACTAACAGACTTTTTGTTAGTCGACGGATACCTCTCATCCGTTGATGGTTCATCTGTCAACGGATGATCACTATCCGTTGATTCACAAATAGTCTCTAGATCCTCAAGGCAAGGTTCTAGCTCCTTTTTCTTCTGAGTCCAGGTATCCCTTACAAATGATTCTATTCCCTGGACTTCTATTATGTTTTGAGAAATATTCCTACAACTTTGAAATTTAGCAATTATTCCTTGTTCTTTTTCAAGCTGGTTTCTTAAGATTAATTCTCTTTTTAACACAGCTTCAAGTTCATTTTTAGCATCATTGCAATCAACTCTCATTTTCTCAAATTCTAGAAATTGAACTTCCAGAACTGCATTTCTATCACTTAAGAACTGATTAGTTTCTTTAATCCTATTGTTCTCTTTAGTAAGTGATTTAAGAGTAACACTCAAGTGATATAGTTCAGTAGACATATCATCTATAACACTATTGCATTCCTCTTTGGTGAGCTCAGAGAGATTAGTAGAAAATACCTGATTGCTAGCTGAACTTGCTTCCTGCTCAGAATCAGCCATTAATGCAAGGTTGACAAACTCAGCATCATCATCAGAATGATTTCCATCAGCAGCCCAGTCATACTCTTGGGTCATGAATGCCTTTCCTTTCTGTCTGAGAAGATCAAAGTATTTCTTCTTGTAGTCAATAGTTTCAGTTGACTTTCCCTTGTTCTCAGATCTAGGCTTCCTGCATTCACTTATCATGTGACCAGCAATACCACAATTATAGCATTTAATTTTGGATTTATCCACATAATTGCTTGTAGAAAAATCCTTGTTAAATGGCTTGGCCACCCCAGAGTTTCTTCTGAATTTTAGCTTAGAGAATCTCCTAGATAGAAAGGCTAAATGCTCATCTATCTCATCCAATTCATCCTGCTGTAGGACACTCATTTCTTCAGACACCTTTTCCTTGTTTTTGCTTGATTCTGTTCTACCTTCACAAACCTCCCTGTTTGGTGTAGATTTAGCAGCTTCAGTCCTCTTTTCCTCCTTCTGCTCCAAGTTGGCAACAAGTGCAACTGACCCACTTTTCTTTTGAACCTTCTCAATTTCTTCATCCTGCTCCATTTCTAGTTCATATGTCTTTAAAGTTCCATAGAGTCTTTCAAGAGTAAATGACTTGTACTCTTGAGTGTTTCTTAGAGAAACAGTCATAGGGTTCCACTCTTTGGGCAGTGATCTCAGAAATTTGAGATTAGAATCTTTCACTTGGTAGATTCTTCCATACAGTTTCAAGCCATTCAGTAGCTTTTGAAATCTACTAAATGTATCATTCAATGTCTCTCCATTCTTGAAATGGAAGTGCTCATACTGTTGGATCAGTAGTTGCATCTTGTTTTCCCTTACCTGTTCTGTACCTTCACAAAGGGTCTGAACAATGTCCCATACTTCCTTGGCGGTAGTACAGTTGATAACATTGTCAACCATGTCTGTTTCTAAGCCATTAAACAGAATATTCATGGTCTTTTTGTCCTTGTGAACTTCTGCAATATCCTCAGCGCTCCATTCAGAAACAGGTTTTGGGATGTACGTGTCTGGTGCATCTGCAGCAAGACCAACTCTTGAAGCAGCCTTCATTGGAACATGAGGACCCTTCTCAATGCAATCTACAAAACCTACATCAATAGACATGAGATGTAGACGCATTTTTACTTTCCAGTGAAAGTAATTTTCCCTATCAAGAACCGGTATCTTCACTCCATAATCCTTCTTAGACATGTTGAAAGTGTGTTGATCTTTAAACTTCAAATATATTAGAAGCTTGCTCTGATACCAATTGTTATTCCCAGATTACACACTTGTATAATTGTAGAAGGGGGGGGTTGAATACAATTCTTGATTATTATAAATTTCTGATAAAAACCACAGAAATCTATAAGGAAATAATTGCTGAATAAGAAATGGTTCACAAACACATAAAAAATCAGGTGGTTAAATGTACCACCTGAGACTTTTATTCGAAGAAAACCCTGTGATACAAGTGTACACAGCTTCTGTGTTTACAACTCTTTGCTACTAAAGATATTCAAGAAACCCTAAGCAAATGTGTATGTTTTCTTACCTTCTAAAGAGTTGCTACACTTGGTTATATATTCCAAGTTTACAAGTGCTACAGGAATAAGATAATATTAATCTAATTCAAGTTGACTTGCTACTCCACTCCAAATCCACATGTAGCCGAAAGGTTGTCCTTGTGAACAGATATGTCCCCTGCACCTTTCTTGTATGTACTGTGTAAATGGAATGCTTCTTTCTTCTGTGTTTCCAAAGTATGGCTGCCATATTGCTTTTTATACCTACTATCAACCCATGTGATCTGTCAGTCAAACCTGTCCTTATCAACTGCTAATTCCTAGCATAGGATAAAGTGACAATGATTATCCGTTGATGTTGTGTCTACTTATCCGTTGATGGTAGTTTGAGCTGTATCCGTTGATCGAGTAGATTTGAGTTGTATCCGTTGATAGAGCCCTGTTCTCATCCGTTGATACATTTTCACTTAGACAGAATTACATAGCATAGCTTATTTACAATTGGCTACCCTATTCTGCCTATCCATTGATGGTCAACATGACTCTGAATAAAGACACTATCAACTGATAAATAGAGATATTGCAGTATGCTACAAAACCTCATCCGTTGATGAGCTACCTGTCAACGGATAGAGTTATAAGGTCTTATCCGTTGACAGTTACAAAACTTGACTTATACAATTTTGCTTGAATGTTAAGTAATCATCAACTACAACATATTCCTAACACAACAATTATATAAATTAATATAAAATCAGTTTCTCTTCATCTATAATAGTAATTCCATCATCTCATATCATTTTCCCTTTTCAGTATACCAATCTGACTTTATCGTCGATTCTTTATTCGAAAATTTTGGGGGTTTTCACTGTTGCCGAATACGTGAGGCACGATGATCAGTCGTCCTCCGTACCCGTCCCTTTTACTACCGGTAGAAGGAATGAAGGCCACCTGCTAACATCATCCCTGGAGGAAGGCCACCTGCTAACATCCTCCCTTGGCATCTTCGTGCCGAATCATATAATGAATGCTGGACTGTGTCGCACACAGCCCTGACACAGCCTCTTACGCAAGTTTGTTGCTATTCCCCCTTTTTATAAAATCATTATTCCATTTATCAACACCATTTCACATTTCCATTCCCGTATATCATTTCCATTAATCATTACTCATATCATTTCCATTCTCGCACATTATTTCTATAAAATATATATATAACATAATACTTTGATTATGATTCAGACATCTCTTTTCTGTTCAAGAAATCAAATATGCTTTTATATTCATAAAATATTCCGTCTATTTAAGAGTAGTAAATAATAACCAAATAATATTCATTAAACCACTAATACTCAAAAAGAATATTTACAATATAGCATTATAAACCATATAACCATAGATAACAACTGATACCATTCCTTTATATAACTCTAGATAACAACTGATACCATTCTCTTTCATATCTCTTTTACCATAGAGCATATTCGCTCCATTCATAATCATATCCACATTCATAATCCATATTCAAAAATCTCAGTAAACAGGGAATATATCCCTACTCATCTCATCATATAAGATTCATATATTATCCACCAAAACCATTTCCTTTGAACATAAACAGTATATCAAAATAAGGATAAAAGAAATCTTGCTCCCTTTAATCCATATCCATACTCATATCTCCCTTTAATTTCCAAAATCAGGAAAACAAATTCTTAACAATATAGCAATAATAGAATCATATATATATTCCATAAAATCATTTTTCTTTGCAGATAAATAATTTTTCAAAGTAGGGATAGAAGAAATCTTGCCTCGGTTTTGGTATCCTGACGGTTATGGTTCGTGTCTCTTCTAGAGTTTCTATAAACACAAAAGGACCGTCGTTAGAATACCACATCTCTACTCACTACATTCTTGTATAACAAGACCATTTACACTTCAATATATGTTTAACGTATCATTATTACCCCAAAGGTTCAAGAACTTAACCATTTATAAACTCAATCGAAGTTTCAGGGGTTTTCACCATTTCCCCTTAACTACTACACTCGACTGTAAAATTTCTTAAAATTTCTAAATTTCGAATTTTAATGTGAGGTCAACTGGACATAGTTCTTTGACCACACCACTACTATATCCCAAAATTTCGTGACTTCTAACAATGTTAAAGTATGGTAATTATAACCTCAAAGTTGATACATTTACGGTTTCTCGGTTTTCGAACGTCTTTCACTAAAACTGACATTTCTCCTAAATCGTTCATCAGATTTTAACGCACCTTATATCAAAACGATCTATGAAATAAGCTCTATCATTTCATGGTCAATTGGTAACCTATACAGTAGGGTACCGTCCGAATACAGGGGTCCAAAACAGGGCAAATTACCTCCTAACGAAAATCGGACATTATAACGACTATATTCTCATACTTTCCGAAAATCTAACTCCTCCAAATCAATTATCACACACAATAATCATCACCTACACCATGTGGTCTTCATTACCAGCCATGGTTACAAGCCCAAACACTTCCATATTTAACTCAAACCACTTACAAACACATAAATCACCATAATCTTAACATTTATACCACTTATCCACTACTTACATCAATATCCATCAATAATAAACAAGGAAAAGAGTGATTATACCTTCTTGAAGCTTTAAAGATCCTTAATAAACCTTGATATATCCTTAAACCACCTTGAATTAGCTTGAATCAACTAAAGGAGCCATTAAAACCAAGTTAATAATTCGGAGTTACTATTCATCAGCTGAAAGAACATGAAAAACGACCCCCTTACCTTGCTTTTCTGGAAACTTCTTGTGAAATACGACTTGTAGCTTATCTCATGGGCTTTCTAAAAAGCTATAGAATGCAAAATTTGGCTAAGAAACGAAGAAGTTATGCTCGATTTACCAACCTGCTGTCTTGTTTGGCCGAAAATGATGTTATGGAATTGGGGGAGAGCTTTTTCTTGCTTGGTTGTTCTTATCTTGCACTAATCTAGCTTATCCTAGAGTCTTGTGGATTGGTCAAGAAGATTGTAGAAAAAAATCTCATGCAAAATGACTAATCTACCCTTAAAAACAAGTTAGTGGATGATGATGCCATTTAGATGATCTCATAATTCTCTTTTTCTTGATTTTCCTAAGTAATTTGCTAAAATCTTGGTAAATGGTAATGTGGTATGTATCCTTGCTATATTACTAATCTTGGTTGTCTTGTTCCCATACTCGTCTAATTGTGGTTCGTTTCGGGTGTACCTCATTATCTCAGTGGTTTTCGAAATCATTTACAAATCCAATTTCCCTTGGTATTCTCTTAACTTAATAATCCTTTGGTTTAACCTAAATTCACTAATCCCTCAATATATAATTCTTATAATATTTCCATGCTCCTTAATATCCAATAAAAGCTCATTCGAAATCAAAATCCTCAAAATCCATATTTAGGAATTTCTGAAATCCATCGTCATTTCGAGTCACTTATTTTCAATGTACGACAATAATATGGTTTCTGTTTATTCATTTTCCGTTTCCATTATGGAGTACTTATATACCATTTTTTTCTAAATCCTCGAAATTTACTATTCATGTGACCACTGTAGCATTACTAAAGTTAGGGTTATTACAATTCAAGTATTGCGTCCATTAACTATAACCCTCTCAGTATTATAATTAACTCAACAATCTACTACCATTGGCCAAACAATAGCAAATATATATCATGATATCCACTTGAACGAATAAACTGCAACTGCAAATAGTACTTCTTATCAAAACACCAACAATCCCATACTAGGGTTCCATAAAAATCCTAACTCAATAAAATTAGTTCATAATCAATGTATCAAAACAATCCAAAGTTAACCAACACATAATCATAAGAAGAGATATAAAAAGATAAAGAGAAAACAAAGCCAATTGAATGTCTTCAATGACTGAATTCTTCTTATTAATGGCTTCTCCTCTTCCTTCCTTGTATGGCTACTTGTCTCTTTTTTTTCCCTCGTATCTTCTCGTACGATCTCCTCTATTAGGTTTGATCTATCTCTCATAATATCCTCTAGTAAAAGTATTTTTAATTATTTAATACAATTACAAGGAATTTTCCCAATTAAAATTAAATTCCAATAATATAAATTCGTATCTGCCTTTTGGGCTCAAATTCTGGGCTGATTCGACTGGGATTTAAACTCAAGACCACTTCAGAAATAAATCTCTTCTCATAAGCTTTCCGTGGGCTATTGAATCGCCTAAAACGGACTTCTGGAACTCCAGATATGGCCCAAACAGTGCAGGACTGCGCAAGCTATCCGTAAAATCCGATTTTTAATCAAATAAATATTCAACTCTTTCTATTTAAGCTCCAAGCCCTCCTTTATTATAACTCCTTGATACCTACAATAAAACAATAGAATTTATTAAATAAAAATCCAAATCAATGCAAAATAACTTAAATATAGGGATAATTTTATTAATAAATGCACGCTTATCAGTTATTTCTGATAATAATCGAGTATGATGTGTATAATCAGGTTACCAAGCAGTTTAGGTAACATAGAATGATTATCTTGTATTTATCATGATTTTGCATCATTTATCAAGTATACATGACATATATCCTCAAATAACTGAATGTTTATCTGTTTGAGAGTGTTTTTAGATGATATAAACGTGTTCCTAAAAAGTAGGAGGCGTGCCTTATCTGATTTGGCAGCCTGATTAGGCTTCCGGCGGAAGCTGGGGGTACCGCCCGGTAGCCTGGCTCCGGTAACCCCTATCACGGAAGCTACTCTGGAAGCTCTACTGGATGACTGATAATAGTTATAGGTTATCCTCAAGGGGTTACCTTGAGACCCTTAGTCATGCGTTCCCGTGCTGCAGTGTACATGGTAACCCCTAGGGCTACCGCAGGCCTCCGGAAACCCGACATATTACTCATTCTCTTCATGGATCTGGACCCTAATCCTCTAGTGGGCCTAAATCTAACCCATGCAAGATTTTGGTCACAACAACTACCCCCCGGTTCCCTGAAGTACTGAGTGCAAGGGGAACCAATTATTCACAGGGTGCCGTTTCCTAAGTCTCTCAACGAAAATCTGTGTCTCCACACTCTCATCAGCTCAATATGATAAGGTGTATAAATACTGGAACTTGCAATCGTGAATAGTTAAATCTGTATATTTATTCTTGAGACTGCGCTACGGAAGCTCGAATTAGAATTAATGGTCAAGCGAGAGCCTTGGTAATTTACTCTTTCAACGTTGGATTAATCAATTTTATTTCTTAGAAATAAAATGGGATAATTATTAAGAAAGGAAGGGTAAAGCTCAAACTCTACCGCTTGACTTAACGATAAGCATGGGATGGTTCATTTCCTATGCAAACACACCTCCACTTGACCTCGTTTTCTGTGCCAAATTCATTGGCTTAGGAGGACACGCCTCTTCAATCCCTTTATATATTATCATACGCTTAGTCTCTTCACTTTTTCTTTTCATCCTCACACCATACTCTCTCTTCAGCAAGCAGAAGATTTCTCAGGGCTCTCAGTGAAGAACTCTCCCGGTGAAGGCTAAATCGCCTATATACTCGCCCCTCGAATCTACTCAAGTAAGCATTTGATCTCCACGACTTATTTTCTTTAATTAATGCGGTCATCGCGCATAGAAATCTCATGTAAATATCTGATTGTGTCTTTTGTATGTCTGTTTCTGTATGCTCTCGTTCGTTCATGTTCTTCAATTGACGGCCGATCTATGACTTCGGTAGCCACTGCATGTTATTTTGTTTTTATTTATCTGAATCGAATACTCCAAATTGCAAATTCTTGCTATCTCTCTTAATTTTTGAACCGTATCTAGATTAGATCCATATGCTTTATCCTCAACAATAGAATGCGTGTATGAATCTCTATTTACGGCGTATGTGAAAAAAGAATTTGAGGTGACTCATACTCCGGTTGCCCCTTTGGTCGCTCTTTTATATGCTTATAACATGTTTGATACTTGTCCTTACCGGATCGTGCTGTTTTAAGCCTATATTGTCAAACGATTATATACACTTCGTCGATTTGGGCATGTTAACAATACTTTCGAGTCAACATTTTTGTATTGGTTGGATAACCTTGTCACCATAGTATTTGGTTAGTAGACCGGTAGCTACCCCCCGAGCTTTGACTTACTTTTAATTTAGCTTGGCACCCCAGGGGTTACCATGGATACCACCGAGTTGATTGTTGACAATCTTTATTCCTTTTTTCAACCTTTGTTGATTCAATCTCGGACCCTCCTTCTAATCTGCTTCCTCCTTGTGGTTGCAGATGTCGACCTCGTCCCTCTCGGGAGGCTCATCACGGCATGTGAGAGACTTGTCACCCATTTCTGGTGAGCCCTCTGATTCTGAGTTGACCCACCTCAACGATGTGCTCTTACATCAACCCTTGCTGCAATCCAAGTTGTCCGTTAGTTCTCGGACACGTTCTCGAATTGAAGTCATAAATCCACTTGAGGCTGAGATTATAAGTAGGCATCTCGACCCCTCCTTGGAGGCTGGTTCGTCAAACTTTAATAATGAGGGTATTGATAGGATCTATCTGAGTTCAAACACAAATGAAGAAGAGAAATTCAATAGGGAGTTCAAGAATGAGGCTGAGCAGCCGCTTCTTGATAACACAGAGTTACTGGATGGAAAAGAGAATTTTAATGGGGGATTAGTGATGGGGGTTGAGCGGAAGCCACATGTCCCTGCAGGCTTCGTTCCATCCTGTGAAAATTTAGATTCCACTATGAATATGGATAGACTTGCCAGGCTGCTTGAGTTGTGCAACCCAGGGTGTGGCCTGGTGATACCCAGTGATGGTGAGAGGTGCCAAAGATTTGATAAATTTGAACCTGATCAATCCATACCCAATGCAGTTCTGTCTGCTTCGTTCTTTAAGCTCGGATTTTCTCTTCCCCTGCATCCATTTTTTGTTGAGTTGCTCTCCTTCTATGAAATTGCTCCTATGCAGCTGACCCCCAACTCTTTCAGGGTGGCAGCCTGTATGTACATCCTTTATGACAAAGTTTTTTCCATTCCTCTCACTGCCCGGGAACTGGGGTATTTTTACCAATTGAATGGTGTAGGGAGGAAGATGGGTATCTTTTACCTAACCTCCTGGAATGATAAGCAAGGGGGATGCATTAAAGGAAATAAACGTGGGATGTACGACTGGCTGGAGATGTTTTTATATTGTTATGATTGTGAAGAAATAAGAAAAGAGTGGAATCTGACTCCGGGTAAGCACCCGGTACCCCTTTTCGTTACTGGTGACCTTTATCTGATTGAATCCTGATATAACTCTTTCCTCCTTTATACTGTTTATTATATCATTTAGGGATCCCAACACAAACTTCTCTCGAGGGGATTGAGGAGAAGAGGGCTAGGAAAATTATGAGGCTGGCCAACGACTTAGGAGATGGAGAAAGTCTGTTGACCCCGGATACCCTGGTGAGGTTAGGGTTCTCAATGCCCCTGGCTCCCTCATCCCCGGTCCAAGGGGTGAAGGTTGAGAAAGGGTCTGGCCTAGAACTTGAGGCACAGGGTACCAGCCGAATGAAAAAGAGGGTTTCCCACCACTCTAGCCCTAGTAACCCAGGCTCCTGCTTTCTATATCCGCACTTTTCGTGTGTCTTTGTAGCTATTATGCCTTACTTATTTTTTTTGTTACCTATAGTCTTATGGGCTTCCATGCGTATGTTAGTCGTATAGTGATTTCTGTTTATCTTGTAATCAGGTGCTTTATCTATGTTCTTCTTTATACACGTGCATTGCTATTTATAACATTCCGAATATTCTATTGTTTCAGGTATGTCTGGCACCGTGCCGTCCTTCATTAAACCATCTGACAAGTATGAAGACTTATTCCTTGAGGATGAACTGCTCATGATGGAGACCCCTATCATTGCGACTCCGGTTTCCAGGGTCCCAGCTTCTGCATCCATCAAGGCTGAGCTTTCAGCTACTGAGAAACGCAGACTATCCCAGGCTTCCGGGAGTTTAAAATCTACCCCAGAGACTCGATCTTCGAAAAGAGTTAAGATATCCACGCAGGGTGCACCTATAAATGAGGTGGAGCAATTCTACCGAGCATGCGGTGGACAGATACCCATGGAGATTATTGCAGGATGGGCTAAACAGAAGACTAATGACGCTGCCAGGTCGATGCTATTCTCTTCAGGAGAGAGTCTATTTCATCAAATAAGGATCGGTAACCAATTGGTGGCGGCTACCCATGGTGACATGAAGCTGAAAGAGGATCTGAAGCAGGTAAGGTCTGATTTTAACACTGCTGATGAAGAAAGGAAGAAGCTGGTAGATGCAAATAAGAAGTTGAAGGGTGAGGTTTCAGTTGTCACGAAGGAGAAAGACAAGCTGGGAAAGTTGGTTTATGAGCAAGATAAAGATAAGGAGAAGATGGTGGCAGCCCATGCTACCGAAGTTGCGGAGCTGCAGCTACAAGTGGATACCCTCCAGGCCTCTGTAAAGAAGTTAAAAGAGGTGCTTCCCGAGAGGTATAAGTTGGGGTTTGCTAAGGGGGTCCAGGACTACATGAAATCTACTTGGGAGGTGATGCCGAACTTGGATTGGGCCCTTCTGGGCGAGGATGCCGCGAAGGTGACTCCCAAGCCAGCCGATATTCCGAAAGACATGGCTAAGGATACTCAGGATACCAGGGTTGATGCTCCCGCAGGTGCGGTCGAGGTGGCTCCAGGTGATTCCACTAGAAAGGTGGACCCTGTTGAGGATTCCCCTAACTCCGAGGCTACTAAAGATCCCTCATCCTCTTAAATCACCCTTTTCCAATTATTCTGACCTTTTACTATGCCGGTTTACAAACTTGTGGTTTATAAAGGGGGTGGGCTCCTATAACGCTCCACGCATGTACTGTTTTAGCTTAACTCTGTTCGTTTTATGGCCTAGGGCCCTGGTACTTTGAACCGGTTTTGTTAATCGTAGGGTCTATTTCGCTACCTTATTACTGCTAGTTATGCCATGAATACTTCTCGTATAAGGGTTTGGTGGCAGGTGCTCTTGGGTCACCGCGATTGATACACAAGTAACTCGGTCTAGACCGAGGCTGCTACCATGTTCCAAAGAAATTAGTCCTATGCATGCTAATCCCCATGATTCAAAATCTAAGCGTATTCACACTCTTACTTATTAACTTACCGAGTAAGAAAGGTAATATCATAACTTGTGAGAATTCTTAACTATGCGTGACTAACGAATTCTATAGGGTAAAATGACCTTCTCGACTAATCCTAAAACAAGTTCATACGAGTTCTTAGAGGATATATGTCATATTCACATTGATTAAATGCATTGAGTAAATAAATCATGAATCAAAATCGAATAGTAGAGTGGTAACATAATATGGAAGTGTACCTGAGTAGTCATGGCAACACATATTTGGATAGGTAGCCATAGTATTGATAAACTACTCGTACCTTTGTCTGCCTGGTTACCATTTATGGGTGTGGGGGTATCGTCCGGTAACCCTATAGTAGTTGGTTACCAAGCCCGAAGGCGGGAACCTGACTCTGGAAGCCTCTTGGCCGGTAGCCCGTGTCCGGTAACCCGGGTGCCGGAGGCTTAGCCTGGAAACCTTTGTTCCGGGAGTCCTAATTAATAAACGAGTCATATGTGGTGATGCCATGTAAGCCATTCCTGCAAGGTCGTGTTTGTAAGGCTTTTGGTAATCCATATGGGTTAACTCTTGTAACCACATAGGCCGATGATTGAATAATTAATGTATGTCAATCATGATTCCATACACGATTATTGGATGAGTGAGATATGTGAACCACTCAAGGTTACGCACATGTCTCATATTGAAAAGGATCGAAGTGTGCCGAACAGGGTACCACACAAGCCCAAGTAATGAAGGGAACCATGTATGCCGAACAGGGTTCCATACATGCCCTGGTAACCAAGTAAGCCATGTGAACCACTCAAGGTTCCATACATGTCTGGTGTTGAAGGGATCCAAGTGTGCCGAACAGGGTACCACACAAGCCCAAGTAATGAAGGGAACCATGTATGCCGAGCAGGGTTCCATACATGCCCTGATAACCAAGTAAGCCATGTGAACCACTCAAGGTTCCGTACATGTCTGGTAATGAAAATTTTAAAATTCTAATAATTTCATCCTGTTAAGCTGAGAGGTGTATCCACTACTACCGCCATAGTTCTGGATGGTAGCCTGGCTGCCATGTAGAACTATGCTTGTTGGTCTTACATATCTTTCTGAAAATATTTATAAGTGGTAAATGTAAAAGAAAACAATCAACTTCTACTTTTACTGAAAATCAAAAAGTACGAATACATCAAATTTCATCCAGACGGGGTGTGCATCCACTACCCCCCGGGCATCTATTGAAAATCATGAAATCCTAAGAACTGAAAGGGAAATGATGCAACCACAACTAGTAGGTTGCCTTTATTCATCCTAAGCCTGAAAGAGGCCTACGTTTGCTCTGAAAAGAGTCTTACTGATAGTACTTTTTTAGGTGCTCGGCATTCCAAGCACGGGGAATAGTGTTCCCATCCATGTCTTCAAGGTGGTAAGTGCCTTCCCAAAAGATAGACTTTATTTTGTAAGGCCCTTCCCAATTTGCTCCAAAGGCTCCGTGCCCGGGAACCCGCATATTGGGCATCATTCTTCTCAGTACTAGGTCGCCAACCTTGAGGGGTCGAGGGCATACCTTGTTGTTGTAGTATTTGCGGGTCCTCTACTGGTAAGCCGCAAGTTTAAGCTGGGTGGTAGCCCGGTTTTCCTCCACGAGATCAAGTGCCAGCCTTTGATTTATTTCATTCGATTCTTGATTGAAATTGTCCCTCCGGTAGGACCCTGTCCCCACTTCCACGGGAACCATAGCCTCACAGCCATAGGTTAGCATAAAAGGGGACTCCCCGGTTGTGGACCTGGGTGTGGTGTTGTAAGACCACAAGACCATTGGAAGCTCCTCTGGCTAGTTTCCCTTTTTATCTTCCAACTTGGCTTTTAGAGTGTGCTTGATGATTTTATTCACGGCTTCCGTCTGCCCATTGCTTTGGGGATGGCAAACGGCTGAAAAATCTTTCTTTATCTCCAAGTCCTCACATAGACTTCTCATTTCTCTACTATCAAATTGCTTGCCATTGTTTGAGATCAGCTTGTACGGTACCCCGTATCTACATATAATGGCTCGCTTAACAAATTCCTTCAGCTTACCGGCAGTGATGGTAGCTAGGGGTTCCGCCTCTGCCCACTTGGTAAAGTAGTCAACGGCTACCACAGCATATTTCACACCACCTCTACCTTTGGGAAGCTCCCCAATCAGGTCAATCCCCCATATTGCAAAGGGCCAGGGGCTTCCAATGGGTCTTAGTTCCACAGCTGGGTTGCTATTGAAGTTAGCAAACCTTTGGCATTGATCACAAGCTTTAGCAAAGTCATAAGCATCAGTTTTCATGGTAGGCCAGTAGTAGCCCTGTCGGAGAATTTTGTGGGCCAGGGAGGTACCCCCCGAGTGGTTGCCACAAATGCCTTCATGAATTTCCCTTAGGATGTATTCACATTCATTTCCAGATATGCATTTAAGTAGAGGTTGGTTAAAACCCCTCTTGTATAGAATGCCATCATAGATCACATAACGGGCTGCCTTGTATTTGAGTTTCCGGGCTTCATCTTTGTCTTTTGGAAGTGTCCCCTTGGTGATATACTCACGTATTAGAGTTGTCCATTGGCTTTCCATTGAAGATTCTATTTCCATAGTCTCCTCTCGATGGATACTTGGTTGGAGTTGCACTTCAAGGGGTATCACCCCTAACAGAACAACTTCTTTTGGGGATCCCAACTTGGCAAGGACATCAGCATTGGCATTTTCCACCCTTGGGATCTGATTTAGATTTAGCAATTTGAACCTATTGATAAGTTCTTGGGCATACCTCATGTAGAGTTCAGTGCGGGGGCCTCGACTCTGGAAGCTTCCTTTAATCTGCCACACAATCAGCATGGAGTCACTAAACACATTTAGGTATTCTACCTTCATTTCCAGAGCCAGTTTTAAGCCAGCAATCAGGGCCTCATACTCTGCATCATTGTTGGTAGCCTTGAAGCCAAAGTGTATGGCACTCTGAATTCGGTGCCCCTCTGGGCTTACCAACTCTATTCCTACACCTCCCCCATTATTGTTTACTGCTCGTTCAACATATAGGTTCCACCATAATTGGGGGCCTCCGGCATCCCCTTCGGTAACTAGGGGTACCGGGGTACAATCTTTTCTGGTAACCTCAAAATCAGGAGGAAACTCCAATAAGAAATCAGCCAGCGCTTGGCCTTTGATAGCAGTTCGGGGCTTGTAATCTATTTCAAACTGTCCTAGCTCGATAGCCCATTTCATCATTCTATCGGAGGCTTCCGGCTTGTGCATCACTTGCCTTAGCGGGAAGGATGTTTTAACTTCAATTTTATGGGCCTGAAAGTAAGGCCTTAGCTTCCTGGAAGCCAATATTAGAGCATATGCTAGCTTTTCCATGCTGGGATACCGGGTTTCCGCGTCCAACAGCCTTTTGCTCACGTAGTATACCGGGTATTGTACTTGTTCTTCCTCCCGGATCAACACAGCACTTATAGAGTATTCAGAAACAGCTAAATATAAAATGAGTACCTCACCTTCCAAGGGTTTGGAGAGCAATGGTGGGCTTCCCAACTGTTCTTTTAGTTTCTTGAAGGCTTCCTCACATTCCGGGGTCCATTCAAAGTTTTGACCCTTCTTGATAGCCTTGAAAAACTCCTTGCACTTGTCGGAAGACCGAGATACGAATCTATTTAGGGCTGCTACCCTTCCGGTAAGCCCTTGGACTTCTTTTACATTCCTTGGGGACCTCAGTTCCAGCAATGCTTTGATTTTGGCAGGGTTTGCCTCAATCCCTCTGTGGTTCACAATGAATCCAAGAAATTTTCCAGACTCCACCCCAAAAACACACTTTTGAGGGTTCAACTTCATCCGGTACTTCCTTAGGATATCAAACATCTCAGATAGGTGCAACACATGGTCGGCTGCCACCTTTGATTTGACCAACATAGACTTCCATAGTCTTACCAATCCGTTCTTTAAACATCATGTTTACCAGCCTTTGGTAAGTTGCCCCGGCATTCAATAGCCCAAACGGCATCCCCACATAACAATACAGTCCCCTATCAGTTATGAAGCTGGTATACTCCTGGTCTGGTTCATGCATCGGTATCTGGTTATATCCGGAGTAGGCATCCATGAAACTTAGCAAAGCATGGCCTGCCGTGGCATCCACCAGTTGATCAATTCTGGGTAGCGGGAAGCTATCCTTAGGGCATGCCTTATTCAGATCGGTAAAGTCAACACATGTCCTCCGTTTCCCATTGGGCTTCCGGACTAGTACCGGGTTTGCTAGCCATGTTGGGTAGAAGGATTCTTTGATCAAACCAGCCTTCAATAATCGGTCTACCTCTTCCTGGAGGGCGGTAGCCCTTTCACCACTGACAGGCCTTCTTTTCTGCCGGATACCCCTTCTCTCAGGGTCAATGTTCAAGTGGTGGCACATGACTTTCGGGTCGATCCCCACCATGTCAGAATGACACCATGCAAACACATCAAGGTTGCTTTTAAGGAAAGCAGTCAACCTTTCTCTTGTCTTTTCATCTAGCTGTTGTCCAATTTTCAAGATTTTACTAGGATCTTCAGCATCCACTAGTATGGGGATAGTATCTTCGGCAGCCCTGCCTTTTCCGGGGTACCGGGCATCCTGGGATCAATATCGATTTCCACCGGGAGCCCTTTCACCGCCTCTTGGCTCTCATTCTCCCATATTGCTTTATCTAGATCATCATCTGAGGCATCTTTCACTATGCCGTCCATTAAAAATTCTTGAATTTCTTCATTTCTCTCGGTAGCTTCCAGCAACAAGCTTTGTGGTGGTACTACCCCCCGAAAAACAGGAACCTCTTCAGTAGGTTCCTCCGGTAACTCTGTTATCATGATGGCATTACACGATGCTCTTTCAAATTTTTGTGGCTCAAGCCCATGGCTTCTCATTAAGGCTTCTCCGTCAGCCTTTTCTTCAACTTGAATAGATTTGTCTGCCTTCTCGGCAGCCTGCACGGCTCTGTTATAGCATTCCCTTGACTCGTGTTGACATCCTTTCACACACCCAATGCCATTTGGTGTAGGGAACTTCATTGAAAAGTGATATATTGAGGTTACCACCCTCATATCTTTCAATATTGGTCTATCGAGAATTGCATTGTGGGAAATGTCTTCATCTACCACCATAAATTCTGCCATTTGGGTGGCCTTGCAGGGATCCACACCCAATGTCAAGGGCAATTTGACCCTTCCCATGATTTGGACTGGGTTACCGGTGAACCCATATAGCTCATTACTGGTAGGCAGTAACTCTTTGTCCAAAAGCCCCAATTTCTGGAATGTAGTATATGCCAAGATATTTACTGAGCTTCCATTATCAACCAGCACTCTGTGCACATTCATTCCACCAATATTCACGGTTACCACCAAAGCATCATTATGGGGGTGGTGAACCCACTTGGCATCCTCCTCGGTAAAGGAAATATCGACAGTTTCCCCTTTGAACAACTTGGGGGGCCTTTCTGAAAGGTGGAAAATGTTTGTTAGGAGTTTCCCCCTGGCTTCCCGGGCATACCTATCTCTGGCATTCCGACTGGCACCCCCCAAGTAAGGGCCGCCAAAGATGGTATGGATGCTATTAGCTCGGGTAGTCCTTTCTTGATTTCTAGGAGCCTTGTCCTTGCTATCTCTATCTTCTTTATACTTCTTAGCCTCTTGGGCTACAAATTCCGTCAGGTATCCACCTCTGATCAATTCTTCAATTTGATCTTTCAAGTGCCTACAATCAGCAGTCTCGTGACCATTCACTTCATGGAATGCACAGTACTTTCCTTGATCTTTCACTCCTGGGGGGCCTGCCCGGTAGGGCCTCCGGAATAGCCCATTCTTCTCATTCACTTCGAGAATATGACTAATTGGGACAGTCAATGGAGTATACTCTGAGTATTTCTGAAAATTTGCCTTTGGAGTGAGTCAGTCCTTGACAGAAACTCTATCTTTAGTTGCATTAACAGCAATAGGGGCAGTCTTGTCATCATACCGGGGGGCTCCCAAACCGGAAGTACCACTCCCGGAAGCCCTCTTATTTGAATCCCTTTTAGGGCTGTAAGAACGATTTCTCTTGTTCCTATTCCAACCTCGGGAATTGGCATCTTTGGACAGTTTTGCCATGGATTCCTCAATCACTTTGTGGCGTTCTGCTTGTTGGTAGAATTCTGCCAGGGTTCCGGGCTCTTCGTTTTGCAATTCCTTCCAAAACTCGGTTCCAGGCCTAACCCCGGCTATTAGGAAATTCTTCAGAGTTTCATCAGAGGCCTTCTTCACTTTTGGCACTTGCTCATTAAATCTTTTGAAGTATTGTCTTAAAGATTCGTGGGGTTCTTGCTTGATATTAGCCAGAGTATTCATCGGTGGGGCATAGGCCACGGTAGCCCTGAATTGAGAGATAAACTGGTCTCCCATCTTCCTCCAGGATTTGATAGACCCTTCGGCTAGCCTTTTGAACCATTGGTGGGCATTCCCACTCAGTGTGGATGCCAGTAGCCTACACCTTGCTAAGTCCTCCACTTGGTAGACATCCATTTCCGTATTAAAACGGCTCAAGTATTCAACTGGATCTGAGTTTCCATTGAATTTCAAGTCAGTATTCATCTTAAAGAACCTTGGCAAGGCTGCCTTTTTCACTTTCACAGAAAATGGGGAACCGGCAGTGATACCGGACTTAAACTTTTTCTCCTCCTTGATCTTTTCCAAGGCCTTTTTCCAGTCAGACATCCTAAACTGTCCATTTTCACCATCTGAAAGCATATCACTTCCGGAGTCATCGTCTTCATTGGCTGTCTTATTTCTTCTGGAAACCGAACTCTGATGGGAGCTGGAATCTTGGTCGGTACCCCCACCGGTTGGGACTCCGGTAGAGCGGGATTTCCTACTCCTAATTCCAAAAGAGTGTCCACTTTGTCTATAACTCCTTCTGCCATCTGATTTTGACCTCCTGGAAGTACTCCTTGGGGGTACCGAATGGGACCTCTCTCTGCGTTCTCGGGAACCCTGAGTTATGGAATCCCCATTTCCGTTCCTTCGATCTTTGTTTCTAGTATGACTCAACTTGTGACGAAGGTCTTTGTTGGTCAGTCTTTTGCCAACTCGATCAAAAACACTTAGGCTTCTGGTGGGTGAGCCTACGGTATTCTGGGCTTCCGGAACATCAGATTGGTCACCCTCATATTCTTCTTCCACAGGCTCCTCTTCCTCTTCTTCAGATGGGACATGATCAGTGTTGTCCTCAGCATTATCCTCAGACTCGAAATTCAGCCTTGTCGGAGTCACGTTCTTCTTTTTTGACTTCGACTTGCACTTTCTTTGCCATTTTTTCATTTTCTCGGAACCTTTTTCCAAGTTGTTGACTCTTTCATTCATCATTTTCAGATAGTCCATGATGTCCTTGTTACTAACATCATCACCACCTTTGTTTCGTCCATTACCATCCTGAGACGGTGTCTTATCACTTTCAGAATTGTCACTCGCCATATCTCCTCCAAATGACGATTTTTGAGGCCCCTCCTTCGGGCGCCAATTGTTGTGGGAGGATTTTAGCACAACAGATTATGAGGCCTCGTGCTGGAATAGCGCCAATAAACAAGGAATCGTCCAATCACCCAGAAAGGCTCGTGGTTTGAAGATCAATAGCTAGTCGCCCGGGAAGGCTCACGACTAGGGTTACCGAAGAACACGGGATGTGGTTCCTCGAAAGGATCGGACTGAATCTACGGGATGAGAGCTCAAGGACCAAATGTTGGCCAACCAAGAACCCTAATTTGACTATGTCACACAAGAGTGCACGTGCTCTAGCTACTCAAGGAGTGTAAGTGTCGAAGAAGATCCCGTAAACTGCCTACATACCACTATTTATAGTGGATCAAGCCCGAATGTAGTTCTTGAATGATATGATCGTTTGTTTATGATGAGTTATCCTCTCTCCAGTGGGATAATGACTGTTATTTCTGATAATAATCGAGTATGATGTGTATAATCAGGTTACCAAGCAGTTTAGGTAACATAGAATGATTATCTCTTGTATTTATCATGATTTTGTATCATTTATCAAGTTTACATGACATATATCCTCAAATAACTGAATGTTTATCTGTTTGAGAGTGTTTTTAGATGATATAAACGTGTTCCTAAAAAGTAGGAGGCGTGCCTTATCTGATTTGGCAGCCTGGTTAGGCTTCCGGCGGAAGCTGGGGGTACCGCTCGGTAGCCTGGCTCCGGTACCCCCTCCGGTAACCCCTATCACGGAAGCTACTCTGGAAGCTCTACTGGATGACTGATAATAGTTATAGGTTATCCTCAAGGGGATACCTTGAGACCCTTAGTCATGCGTTCCCGTGCTGCAGTGTACATGGTAACCCCTAGGGCTACCGCAGGCCTCCGGAAACCCGACAGATTACTCATTCTCTTCATGGATCTGGACCCTAATCCTCTAGTGGGCCTAAATCTAACCCATGCAAGATTTTGGTCACAACAAATATCATCTACATAGATTTGAACAAGTATTGAAGAACCATTGACATTTTTATGAAATAAGGTTTTATCTACTGTACCTCTAGTGAAGTGATTCTCCAAAAGAAATTGAGATAAAGTGTCATACCAGGCTCTTGGTGCTTGCTTCAAACCATAAAGTGCTTTCAAGAGAAGATATACATATTCTGGAAATTCTGGATCTTCAAAGCAAGGAGGTTGATGGACATATACCTCTTCTTCCAGTTCCCCATTTAGAAAGGCACTTTTGACATCCATATGATAGACTTTGAAATTGGCATGTGCTGCATAGGCTAGGAAAATTCTAATTGCCTCAAGTCTTGCCACTGGAGCAAAAGTTTCACCAAAATCTATCCCTTCTTCTTGAGAATAGCCCTTTGCCACTAATCTAGCTTTATTCCTCACAATTATGCCATTTTCATCAGTCTTATTCTTGAGAACCCATTTGGTACCTACGACACCTCTATCATCAGGTTTGGGCACAAGCTTCCATACTTTATTTCTCTCAAATTGGTTTAGCTCTTCTTGCATTGCTAAGACCTAATCTGGATCTAGAAGGGCATCTTCCACTTTCTTAGGTTCCTCTTGAGACAGGAAACTACTGTATAGACATTCTTCTTGTGTGGCCCTCCTAGTTTGGACTCTTGAGTTTGAGTCACCAATGATTAACTCAAAAGGATGATCTCTGGTCCATTTTCTTGAAGGTGGAAGGTTTGATCTAGACGAGGTTGCTTCATCTAAGTGAGCATGATCTTGTTGATTGGTTATTGAGTTTTGACTTTGAGAAACTCCCCCTGAGTTTGTTGTCCTTGTGGAATTATGAAGTTGACTGTCAACAGATGCATTATTTTGTCTATCAACGGATGCTCCATTTTGCCTGTCGTCGGATGCATGAGAATGCCTGTCAACGGATGCATCTGATGCTCCAGTATGGCTGTCAACGGATGCTTCATTTCCAGTGTTAGCATCACTTCTAGTTGGGCCAACAACTCTAGGTGAATTTCCATGGCCATGATCTTCATTTTCCTCATCATCATCAATGTATGTTCTACCTTCTACCTTATTCTCAAATCTCAATTCTTCATGGAAGCCTTCATCATTTAGACCTAGAATCTTTTGATCATCAAACACAACATGTACAGATTCCATAACAATGTTGATTCTTAGATTGTAGTATAACGCCCTAGAAATTTAGAAATTATTTATGTTATTATTATTATTTAATATAAAATGTGAATTATACGAGTTGAAATTTTTAGGATTGAATGTATGTGACATCATGTTTACAAGTTTATATGATGATTTATACGTGAAATGTATGTCCAGGTATTTTTGTTTGAATTCTTGTGATAAAAATCTATTTAAATTATGCATCATTGATCTTTGAAATTTTTTATAAAATCATCGGAAGTAGTATAAATCCTGAAATCTTTTGCATTATTAGATTCAAGAGTTATTTGAGTTTTAAAAATATGTGCTGAATTATTTTTGACCTTTAAGGATTTTAAAATGATTTTATGAATTATTTCGCATTGTTGGGAGTTATTCTTGTAAAATTCATATTTAATTCGTTTTTGATCCAAAAAAATATTTTAAAAATATGTGTGTGTTCATAATTTTACACTCTTTATTTTAAAAATTAAAAGTTTTATTTTCGTTAATCCCCCAATTAAACTCGATTTTCGAAAGCTAATTAACTAAATTTGTAAAGTGTTTCAGCATTATAAAATTCTTAAAAGGCTCTTATTTCTTTAACTCTAAAAAACCAAGCTCCCCTGTTTGTTTATTCGGTGTGAGTAGAGGTCTCTGGATTTCTCTTTGACACTCTCGAACCATCTCTCTGAAGCTCTCATCTAAACCTCTCTTCTCTCATCTCTCTCCCATCGTTCCCCTCTGTCCCGAGTCCCTCTTCCTTCCTTTTTCTTCTAAACATTGTGTGTATATAGTATTTATGTACTCTACTGTGTGTGTATGTCCGAGTTATCGGGGGTAAGAAAATATTGGGGCTTTTATTTTTAAGGTTCGATTGTTGCTGTTGATGTTTAGAAATGGTGTGTACGTTTGTGTTGAAAGGCGGTGTAGGCGAAATCGTTGGAGCAGTTAAGCCGATGATAGAAGACGAAGGTGAAGGCTGGGGAGGCTGTGAAGTCGAGGGAGAGAGTGAAGTGTGTATTGGGTAGGATAGTAAGTAGACCTGGCAATTTGGTACACGACACGTGAACACGATACGAAACGACACGAAAAAATACGGATATGGGTTTTGATTTTTAGTACACGAAACACGAAAGTACACGAACACGAAATTACACGATAGATTTAGTGTCGGATATGGGTTTTCATTTTGGGTACACGAAAGTACACGAAATAAAGATGTTAATAATTTACTACTTATAGATTTTATGTATATATTAATATTTTTTTATAAGGATATATATTTTACACAAAAATATACATATTTACAAGTTTTTATAGAGTTGTATTTATATTTATATATGGAAATGTAAAATATTTAATGTATATTTCATATGAATATAATATTTACTAATAAATTTTAACTAAATTTTATTTTTATTTTTATATAATATATACACGAAACACGACACGAAAGTACACGAATTCATTTCGGGTGGATACGGGTTTCATATTCAAGTACACGAATCCTGTTTCGGGTGGATACGGGTTTCACCTTCAAGTACACGAAACACGAAAGTACACGACACGAAAGTACACAACACGATCCGATTGCCCGCTCTAATAGTAAGTGAGTTAGCGGGCAGGAGGTGAAAGTCTTGGTTAAAACAGAGGACTCTGTTTTTGTGTTTTGTAGGTTATGGTGGCTGCGATTCAACCTGTTTTTGGGTTTGTGTATTATCGAATTAGTGTGTACGATTGTGGCTGGTGTGGTTAGTGCTGTGTATGTATGTAAGGCGTGTGTGGGTTTGTAGTTGTTGTGCGCATGTGTACTCGATTGTGTGGGTGTAGCCGAATTGTTGCTGAAGTACTATAGAGTTGATTAAATGGGTCGATACTAGTGCCTGGTGATGTCTCAAGCTATCAAGCTGTGATTTCTTTATATTCACATTTTATATATGTGAATGTTTGAGTCGTGTGTTGCCATGGGTTTGCTTGAAAAATCTGTTGAATTCTTGTGCGTTTGAATGATTCATATTGTGGAAACATCGGTTAATTACTTTGATTATCGGATGATGTTAAACCAGTTGCTAATTAAATTTTTGTACGGATATAGGTTCGGTCGAGTAATTTTAAAAGTTGAAATTGGGCTTTGAAATGGTTGTTCAGTGGATTCATTGTTTTGTTTGCATTTCCTGGTTTGATTCTGCGTTCGCCGGAAGATGGCGCTGTTGTGGATTATATGTAGTTTGGACTTGTTTTTGGTCGGGTTTTATTGGGAAATGGTTGTAGGATGAAGTGAGGTGAATGTAGGAGTGAAAATGGAGTGTGTTTTGGAGACTTTGTGCTAAGGTAAGGAGACAGGGGTGCAAGGGAGGTGGAAAAAGGGTCGTGGGATGTCCTGTATATGTGAGCAGTGTGTGTATTGTGAGTGAAGTGAGTGTAGTGTGGTGGGTGATTATAGGAAGTGTGTGTGTGAATGTATATTCGAAAGGGGGTGTTATCATTAGATTATTAAAGTTGTAGTGTTTGTTTGAATTTGATGTGGGGGATATTGCAAAGAAATAATGGGTGTATTTGTAGGCAGTGTGTGGGTTGTGAGTACGTATGTGAACTGGTGGTATGGTAAGAGAAAGGCTGAAGAGTCAAAAATGAGAAAAGAAGGAAAGGAAAGGTAGAAACTAGAAAGGAATAAGAGGAGAAAGAAATAAAAGAGTAATTGGTATGGTCCAAATTTTGTTAGATTATTTTATAATTTGTATAGCAAATTGATAGCAAGTATTTGTAAATAGATATGATATATGTGATAATTAGCATAAGTGTAAATTGTTATTACGTGCTAAGTGCCAATGTGGTTTATATGGCTATACTGTACTATTTTGACAAGGTGATTAATATGTGTTGTATGTGTTATGTTGCAAAGCGTAATAGGACACGTTTGGGTAGTATAGAGTCGGGCGATTAAGGTTATTAGCGTACTGAGGTAGTACTTTACCTGTATATAGGTATCAGTAGGAGGCTGATAAGAGCCAGTTCGTAATGAAGGAATTTTGAGGAAGTAGATATTCAGCGAAGTTAACGAGCATAATAGCAGAGTGGCGGACAAATTATAGAGGAAAGATGAATGGATAGCCAAGCATAGGCCGGAGTATAAAGAAGTGGAGACTGATGTAAAGTGAGAAAGAATTGAGATATTGGAATTGGAAACTTCATGTATTGAGGCAACTTTACTATACCTCACTTATTGTTCAAGTGATGTGAAACCTTCTGTGTTTATTCAATTAGTTCTTTCGTTATCCTTTCTTGCAAGCAATTACATTCTCCGTATTTATTCTGAATAATTGTGAACCTGTTCTGTTAATTATTCGATATCCCTTCCAGATATTTTTGCTAGTGCCTATACCTTTTATTTTTATTTCCAGTGACATTTTTCTTCTGTAAATTTACAAACACTTATTCTTAAATTATTCTGCATTGTTTATTTTCCTCACCTATTGTTCAGGTGTTGAATTCTTTTAAAATTAATTTGTTTCAATATTCCTCGTCTTTATTAATATTTTTCAAAGAGCATTGTTATTCAAATTATTGTAAACTAATTCGAGGTTTATACTGTTGTTGAGGCATGTGTTGCTCAGTGACGGTTAAAGCCAAGAATGAATTGAGATCTTCTTAATTATTTAAACTCATTATTGTCATGCCGGTTTGGCAGATGAAGCCTATGAGTGCTTAGTTGACAAGAGTGAGACCTTGGGTAATTGAGAATTTCTTAAATCTTCATTTTAAATTATTCAAATCTTTTATGTAAGTTCGAATTTTGACATGAAAATTTTATCAATTAGTAACCTTTGAAATAAATGGTTATAGCTTGTGCAGTACTCAAATCTTTTGTTGAACTTCATATCACTTTATTCCTTGATTTTCCTTATAAATTGTTGTTCAATTCTAGAACCTGAATAGTTGCTCTCTTCCTTAATTAATTAATGCTTCCTTGTTGATATGTGATTCTGTTTTGCTGAGCTATACCCTGCTTAGCTTAATCTTATTGCTTTGTTGTTATAATTCCTTATATCGAATGCTTCCCTGAATCTTAATCTTATTGCTATATTGTTCATGATTATGTATATCAAATGCTTCCCTGATCCTTATTCTTTTAATGTTGCTCCTTAAAATGGTTTAATTAATTAAAGATGTTTAAAAAAAAAATTCCTTGTACTAGGCTTATCTGTTATCAGTAAGTATAAAGGACTTAAAAGTGAAATGTTTTAAAGATTTTAAAGATTTGATGTGGGGGAATTCCATTAAAATGTTTTCCACGGATTCCTTCAGATTGGAGCCGCGTAAGAGGCCGGGTGACGCCGGTCCAGCATGTTTTATTTTGTGCTGTAGTTCTGGTAGGACCAGTCTAGCACCTTATAGGCCAATGTGTTGCTTAATTGGGAACCCAATTTATGTCCAGACGGACAGAGTGTCCAGGCTGGGGACTTTACGTGGCTGATCACCCGTATTGTCCGTAGTCGTGAAAAAAACTCCAATCAACTGAAATGATTTTAAAAAGGGTTTTATGGAACTATGTTTTAATGATGGAATGGTTTTAAGAAAAAGAAGGTTTTCATGAAAGTTATGTTTTGAAGAAAATGGAAAGTTTAAAACTATGATGGAAGTTGAATTAGTCGCTTGAGTTAAATTGATCATTGATATTGTTCATCAATGAAATATTGATATATTGTTGTTTCACTATACTTTGAACTTGCTGAGCGTTGTTGGCTCACTCTTGCTTTGTTTTACCTTCCCTTTCCAGTTAGGGTTAAGGAGTTGGATACCTACGCTTTATAATTCAAGTGAGAGCGATGGTGCATTCTTTAAAAGTTAGATACAGAGCCAGCACGGGCATATGCTAAATGGGCTTGCGCTATGGTTTAGACGGTATAAAAGTTTTAACTGGAATTTGAGATAGAAGTCGTAATAGTTTGTATAGTATAGATTCTTGTTTCATACCATAACCTGGAATCGATCCTCGGTGAGGAATCGTTGGTGTATTAAGTTTTAATTGTAACTTTTAAATTGGAATTTGGTTTGGGATGAATTACAGGTGGATAGTCCGATTTACGAATATTACATGCCGAAATTTTTTAAAATTCCCCTGTATCAAAGTCTATTTGATTATAAAATGTATATTTTCAGTATTGGGAAGTCGGGGCGTTACATGTAGACTCTATAGGCTTTCCCTGCTGCATATCCAACAAAGATAGCTTCATCTGCCTTTGCTTCAAATTTGCCCAAGTTATCTCCATGATTTCTTAGCACAAAACACTTACATCCAAAGACATGAAGAAAAGCTAACGTTGGTTTCTTGTTGGTGAATAACTGATAAGGAGTCATTCCTCTAGCTTGATTGACCAAGGAAATATTCTGAGTGAAACAGGCAGTGTTGACAGCTTCAGCCCAGAAATATATTGGCAATCTTGATTCACATAGCATTGTTCTAGCTGCTTCAATGAGAGTTCTGTTTTTCCTTTCAACAACCCCATTTTGTTGAGGTGTTCTAGCAGCAGAAAACTCATGGACAATTCCATTCTCTTCACAGAAAATCTTCATTGTGGAATTTTTGAATTCAGTACCATTGTCACTCCTGATTCTTTGCACTTTTACTTCAGAACCATTGTTACTAGTCTGAGATGATTGATGATGATTTCACTTGCACAATCTTTGGAGTGCAGAAAGAAGGTCCATGAAAACTTAGAAAAATCATCTACAATCACCAGACAGTATTTCTTCTTTGAAATGGACATGACATTTACTGGACCAAATAAGTCCATATGTAGCAGTTGAAGGGGCTTAACAATGGATGACTCTGTCTTGCTCTTGAAAGATGATTTCTTTTGTTTCCCTAATTGGCAGGCACCACACAATCCATCATTGATGAACTCCAATTAAGGGATTCCTCTAGCAAGATCCTTTCTTACCAAATCATTCATAACTTTAAAATTCAAATGTGACAGCTTTTTATGCCATAGCCAACTCTCATCCTTGCTTGCTTTGCTGAAGAGACAATTAATGGATTCTGAGCATACTGAGTTGAAGTCAGCTATGTAAACATTTCCTTTTCTAAAGCCTGTCAATACCACATTGTTGTTTTCCTTGGCAGAAACAACACATACTTCTTTAGTGAACTGTACTTCATAGTCTTTGTCACAAATCTGACTGGCACTCAGCAAATTGTGCTTCAAACCTTCAACTAAAGCCACTTCTTCAATGATGACATTGTCCTTTGAAATCAAGCCATATGCCTTAGTATATCCTTTGCTGTAATCTCCAAAGGTAATTCTAGGGCCAGATGCCTCCTTGAACTCTGTGAGCAGGGTTGAATCTCCTGTCATATGCCTAGAACATTCACTGTCTAGGTACCATAGATTCCTTTTATTTCCCTGCACACATTCCAAAATACAAATCAAGTTGATTTTGGTACCCAAGTTTCCTTGGGTCCTTTCTTGTTAGCCTTTGGTTTTGCACTCTTAGCAATCTTCACTTTAGGTGTGGATGCTTGAGTGAAAGGTTTTGACAGATGCTCATTTGCATAAATATTTGATGCATGCATTTGTGGAAAATTGGCATACATATTATCCATGCTAGGAATGCTCCATGACATTTGTGGCATATTCACAGATTGAAAATAAGGATTTGACACATATGGCATGTTCACATATGGATTTGAAAAACTAGCATTCTGATACAAACCAGGTATAACAGGCATTGCAGGCATACTTGGCATAGATTGAGGTACATGAACAGGAGTCCTTTTAACAAACTTGCAATTAGAAGATAGGTGATTGACACTATTGCAATTACCACAAGTTTTCCTAGGAGCAAACTTGTCAGGAGAATAATTGTTTTTCTTGTTAATGCCTATCTTACCATTTCTGTTCTTTTTCTTTTTACCCTCAGTCTCTACCTTTTCATTAACTGATTTACCAACAGCTGATATGGGCTAAATGTAAGCCCTAAAGACACATTTAATGTGGCATTAATTAGACCCGGAATAGTCCAAATGTGGGGCCCACCAGATGAGCCCAAACCCTATTTACAATATTAATTTCGTAATTAATATTATGGGTAATAAACAGCTCAGCAAATAAGAGTCAAACAAGGATATAACTCTTGCCTGACTTGGCCTTCAAGATACATATCTCAATATGGAAATTGATTCCTAAAAGGAATAGATCCAGAACCTTCTTCTAGGCGGTGACTTGCCCACCAAGTCACCTAACCCTACTACGATTCTAAGGCTTCTCAGCCTATATAAAGGGTCTGACCCCTAATTCTCAGAACTACGTCTTGGCTTGATTCTCAATAACGAGATACGTAGGCACTCTGTGAGGACCGATTAGTCCCGAACACGGAAACAACCATTAAAGCACGAAGCTCTCAAACCCTAGCATTAATTACAAATTTGTAACTTAGTTTTTATTCCACAACATTTGGCGCCGTCTGTGGGAAGAAGACATCAACCATGGTTCAAACACGAAGAACATCACCAAGCACTACAGAGCCAATCACAACCGAGGCTCTACATCTTAGCTCTGCTCCGCCTGTCACTGAACAGGTACCTCCAACAACCGGGACGGTCGTTCAACATCAAGTTTCTCAACCCCTAGGGACAACTTCCCATGTTGAGAGTACGTTACCTCCGATCGTCCACACAAATCCAGGGACTAATCCCCTTCGGATGGTGGTCTCTCCCTTGATTGTAGATCCCAACAACCCTCCACAAGGGGTTCAGATCCACACTACGGATCTCCCCGTGAACACCAACCCGATGTATGGGCTGCCTAACTACCCTCCTACTCAAGGAGCTGGATCAAGTGGCCATGCCTTGCAGATCCGAGATCGAGAGTATCTTGACTACTCTGGTCCCTATACCGATGAATCGTCTTCTGATGATGAAGATCGTGATGAAGCCCCGAGAAGGCGACGTGTTAGTAGAGAACCTCTGAGTAGGCGTCAAACTATCCATGATGGACCCCCATCAACAACTGCAGAAAGGATCAAGGCTCATGAAGCCGAGATCTTAAGATTAAAGGAAGATATGGCAAGGGAGCAAGCGAGGTTGCATCATAATAGACCACCTCCAAACTCAGGAGGGATTCCTTTTATTGATTTAGAGAGGCCTTCGAGGAGGCAGAGAAGGGCTGATGCCTCAACTGATAGAACAGCAAGGATTGAAACCCCCAAGAGTAACCCCAAGGATCTGATGCCACTTGGGGATCCTGATGATCCCACACCCCTGTTTACTGAGGAGGTGATGAATGCTCGTATCTCAAAGAAGTTCAAGATGCCGACGATCAAGGCTTATGACGGAACGGTCAATCCCGCAAATCACGTTAGGACATTCTCAAACGCACTGCTGTTGTAGCCTGCAAGTGACGCCTTAAAGTGTAGGGCGTTCCCTCAAACCTTGTCAGGCATGGCTCAAAGATGGTATAGCCGGCTGCCTGCGAATTCAATTGGCTCCTTTAAGGAGTTAAGTGCTGCTTTCATTAGTCAGTTTATTAGCGGAAGAGTTCATGAGAAAAGCTCTGCGTCCCTTATGTATGTGGTACAGGGGAAGAATGAAAATCTTAGAGACTATCTTAAGAGGTTGACCAAGGAGACATTGAACATCACTGATCTGGAGAATAAGGTGGCCATGGTAGCCCTGGAACATGGAACCACTGACGAGTTCTTTAAGAGGTCGTTGGCAAAGAACCCTCCTGAAAACATGGCTGAGCTCCAGCGAAGGGCTGACAAGTATATCAAGGCTGAAGATAGCATGAAGAAAGAAGCTGCAGGAGGTAATGGCAAGGGTAATAGCGACTCCAAGAAACGAAAGCAAGACCAAGAGTATGATGCTAGGGACAAGTATCCCCGTACTAACAAAGACTCTGAGTCAACATCGAAGAAGAGTATGGGACCAAGATTTTCTGACTATGCAAGGTTGAATGCTCCTAGGAGTCAAATCTTGTTAGAGATCGAGAAGGATAAGGACTTCCGATGGCCGAAGCCACTCAGGGGTGATCCCGCAAAGAGAAACAAGGATCAATATTGTAGGTTCCACCGAGACGTGGGACATGACACAGATGATTGCATACAGTTGAAGGACGAGATTGAATTCTTGATCCGTAAAGAAAAATTGAATAATTTCACTAAGGGTGGAGATCGTGGAACCCAAAGAAGGGATTACGACAGGACAATGATAGAAGGGATAATGATCGTGATCGTAGCACACGGCCCCGAGGGCCAGTTATCAACATGATCTGGGGAGGCCCGATAGCGGCTGGTACAACTCGAAACTCTCGAAAGGCGTATGCCAGAGAGGTTATCCACATCGTGGGAGAAGCCCCAAAATGTGCTAGAACTGAAATTGCGATTGGCTTCGATGATTCTGACCTTGAAGGAGTGAAGTTCCCCCATGACGACCCGTTGGTCATAACGCCTGTGATTGGGAATTCAGAAGTAAAGAGAGTCTTGATAGACAATGGAGCTTCAGTTGATATTTTATTCCATGATGCGTTTGTAAAAATGGGATACACTGATTCTCAGTTGACCCCTACCAACATGCCGATCTACGGATTTAATGGAGTTGAGTCCAAGATTGAAGGGACTATTCAGTTGCCCATGACTATCGGGCAAGAACCTAAAGAAGCTACACAGATGTTGAATTTTCTGGTAATTAAGGCAGCCTCAACTTATAATGCAATCCTGGGAAGGACTGGACTTCATGCGTTCAAGGCTATTGCCTCAACATATCACATGAAAATTAAGTTTCCAACCCGGAATGGGGTCGGAGAACAAAAGGGCGACCAGAAGATGGCAAGAAGTTGTTATGTATCTGCATTGAGAGCTGATGGAGTCGGGGGGCAGGTACTCCCAATTGAAGACATGGATGTCCGTAATAACGATGAACACCGAGGGAAGCCAGCAGAGGATTTGATCCCCATCCCTTTAGAGCTGGGCGACCCTGAGAAGGTTACATATATAGGAGCATCTCTGAAGGAACCCCTGAAGGGCGAGTTGACAACGTTCTTGCAAGAGAATAGCGATGTGTTCGCTTGGACAGCAGCAGACATGCCAGGGATTGACCCCCAACTTATAACTCATAGGTTGAATGTCGATCCTGAACGGAAGAAGATACAGCAGAAGAAGAGGAATTTTGCTCCTAAGAGGCAAGAGGCCATTAAGCAAGAAGTTGATAAGATTTTAGAGGCTGGGTTCATTGAAGAGATTCAATTCCCAGAATGGTTAGCTAACCCGGTGATGGTCAAGAAAGCGAATGGAAAGTGGAGGATGTGTATAGATTTCACCGATTTGAATGATGCATGTCCAAAGGATTGTTTTCCCCTCCCAAGGATAGACATGTTGATAGATGCCACTGCTGGACATGAGATGTTGAGCTTCATGGACGGGTTCAGTGGCTACAATCAGATTAAGATGCACAAGGATGACATCCCAAAGGTATCTTTCATAACTGACTTTTGTGTTTTCTGCTATCTTGTTATGGCTTTTGGTCTAAAGAATGCAGGCGCTACTTACCAACGACTGGTGAATAAGATATTTGCCCATCTGATTGGAAAAACCATGGAGGTCTATGTTGATGACATGTTAGTCAAGAGCCTTTCCCGGGAAGATCACAATAAATACCTCACAGAGGCATTCGAAGTGCTGAGGCACCACAAGATGATGTTGAATCCAGCCAAGTGTGCTTTTGGTGTTGGATCAGGAAAGTTTTTGGGATTGATGGTTTCGAAAAGAGGAATCGAGGCCAATCCTGATAAGATCAAAGCAATCTTGGACATGGAACCACCCCGCTCTATACGAGATGTACAGAATTTAACTGGTCGAGTTGCGGCCCTAGGAAGATTCATCTCCAAGTCTGGTGATAAGTGCTTGCCTTTCTTTCAGGCCCTGAAAAAAGTGAAAAATTTTGAGTGGACTACAGAAAGCCAAGAGGCCTTTGAGCAGCTGAAGAAGTACATGGCTGAAGCCCCGTTGTTGGCCAAACCAAGTCCCGGGGAGACTCTCTACCTATACCTGGTGGTATCTGAACAAGCATTGAGTGCTGTACTTGTTCAAGAAGAGAAAAAGGTTCAAAAACCTATCTATTATGTGAGCAAGGTTCTGCATGGGGCTGAGTTGAATTATTCGACTATAGAGAAGTTTGCATTGGCATTATTAATAGCCTCGAGGAAGCTACGGCCATACTTCCAGTCGCACAAAATTGAAGTCCTGATGGACCAGCAGTTAAGGAACATATTGCATAGCCCAAAGGCCAGTGGACGGCTAATCAAATTGGCTGTAGAGCTTGGAGAATTTGATATCAAGTATAAGCCTCGGACAGCCATCAAGGCTCAGGCATTGGCTGACTTCGTGGTTGAATGCACCATTGGCAACCAAGAAGTCGGGGGGCAGGAGATAATAATCAGCCCTGGGAGTGAAGATAAAGATGAAGAACTTGTAACTGATCAGAAGGAATATTGGGTGCTCTATTTTGATGGAGCATCAAAAACAAAATCTAGTGGTGCAGGTTTGGTTTTGCAAAGCCCCGATGGGTTCACAGTTGAGTATGCTTTGAAGTTGGATTTTCCTACTACCAACAATGAGGCTGAGTATGAAGCATTGATAGCCGGATTGGGCTTAGCTAGAGTCATGAGGGTCAAGAACCTCAAAGTGTGTGGAGATTCAAGACTGGTAGTCTCGCAAGTGAATGGCGAGTTTGAAGCCAAGGATGAGACTATGGCAAAATACTTGAGAGTAGTAAAAGCTGTTATGACTCAATTTGAGGAATGCTATGTTGAACACGTTCCGAGAGAAGAGAACGTTAAGGCCGATGCCTTGTCTAAATTTGCTTCTTCTGAAATTGAGAACTATGCAGGGAGTGTTTACTTCCAGGTCTTGAAGGCCCCGACCGTCAACTCTAAGTTGGTGGCACCTATTGATGTAGGAAGCTGCTGGATTGATCCTATCAAAGCTCACCTCGAAACTGGATGGCTCCCTGACAATGCCCTAGAGGCACGAAAGCTGTCAGTAAGAGCAACTAGATACGCCTTGATCGAAGGCCTCCTGTACAAGAGATCGTTTGTTATCCCATACTTAAAGTGTTTGAGGCCCCAAGAGACAAGAGAAGCATTGGAAGAAGTTCATGAAGGGATATGTGGGCAGCACTTGGGGGGCAGAGCCCTAGCTCAGAAGATCACTCGACTAGGATTCTATTGGCCAGAGATGCTGGCCGATGCACAGAATTATGTCAAGAGGTGTGATAGGTGCCAGAAGCATGCTCCGATTGTAAGGCAGCCGCCTGAGATGTTAACATCAGTCAATTCTCCCATCCCGTTTGCAATGCGGGGGATGGACATACTAGGTCCTTTCCCTACTACTTCACCAAGTGGATTGAGGCTAAGCCTCTAGCCAAGATAACCACCAAACAAGTTGCCCAGTTCTTTGGGGAGAACATAATTTGTAGATATGGGATCCCGCGAATCCTTGTGACGGATAATGGGACACAATTCAACAATGAGGAGTTCAAAAAGTACTGTAAGGAAAATGCTATTGAGCTTCGATTTACTTCAGTAGCACACCCGCAAGCTAATGGACAGGCCGAGGTAGCCAATCGAATCATCCTTGATGGACTAAAGAAAAGGGTCGAACGCTCAAGGAATACCTGGGTGGATGAGTTGTTGCCTATACTCTGGGGATATCGCACCACTTGTGAAGTAAGCCCTAAAGACACATTTAATGTGGCATTAATTAGACCCGGAATAGTCCAAACGTGGGGCCCACCAGATGAGCCCAAACCATATTTACAATATTAATTTCGTAATTAATATTATGAGTAATAAACAGCTCAGCAAATAAGAGTCAAACAAGGATATAACTCTTGCCTGACTTGGCCTTCAAGATACATATCTGAACATGGAAACTGATTCCTAAAAGGAATAGATCCAGAACCTTCTTCTAGGCGGTGACTTGCCCACCAAGTCACCTAACCCTACTACGATTCTAAGGCTTCTCAGCCTATATAAAGGGTCTGACCCCTCATTCTCAGAACTACGTCTTGGCTTGATTCTCAATAACGAGATACGTAGGCACTCTGTGAGGACCGATTAGTCCCGAACACGGAAACAGCCATTAAAGCACGAAGCTCTCAAACCCTAGCATTAATTACAAATTCTTAACCTAGTTTTTATTCCACAACAACAGCCTTTTTGTTAAGTAAATCACCTGCCTTAGCCTTCTCACTTGATTTGGCTTGGCTACTTTCACCAGAAACAAAGTTCTTGGCTACTGGACCATACTGATTATTCAGTTTCTTGAGTTCCTTCTTACTAACAGACTTTTTGTTAGTCGACGGATACCTCTCATCCGTTGATGGTTCACCTGTCAACGGATGATCACTATCCGTTGATTCACAAATAGTCTCTAGATCCTCAAGGTAAGGTTCTAGCTCCTTTTTCTTTTGAGTCCAGGTATCCTTCACAAATGATTCTATTCCCTGGACTTCTATTATGTTTTGAGAAATATTCCTACAGCTTTGAAATTTAGCAATTATCCCTTGTTCTTTTTCAAGCTTGTTTCTTAAAATCAGTTCTCTTTTTAACACAGCTTCAAGTTCACTTTTAGCATTATTGTAATCAACTCTCATTTTCTCAAATTCTAGAAATTGAGTTTCTAGAGCAGCATTTCTATCACTTAAAACAGATTAGTCTCTTTAATCCTATTGTTCTCTTTAGTAAGTGATTTAAAAGTAACACTCAAGTGATATAGTTCAGTAGACATATCATCTATAACACTATTGCATTCCTCTTTGGTGATCTCAGAGAGATTAGTAGAAAATTGTTAACACAAAATCACGCAAGTATACGTGGTCACAAGTAATACAATTCAAGTTCGTTCCACAGAGATCTGGTTATGGTTCTCTTCAGTAAATATGCCTATGCAACAATGTATGGTTTTAATTCACTACTAAGAAAAGTAACAAATTTGGGTTTGCTTATCTAAATTATACTAAGATGCAAATTATAAATCTAATAATTAACTAATTAACAAGAATTTAAAATCGAATTACTTATATGAGAATAAACATGGAATCCTAGCTTCATCATCTACTTCACTTAGAGTTGCAGCCTTCAATTAAAACATGCGATGGTTTTGATATCTGATCGAATAACACGAAACAAGTAAAAGTTACCTCTCGATATACTAGTACCAATCTACACATACATCCACAAAAGAGATAGAAGATGAATACACACCTATTATGTTTAGACCCTATATCTCTATAGAATTTGAAAACATAAAGGTTGAAGCACAAGTTATCCACTTAGATCACATAGGGTAGCATAATATCTCTATTCATGCCACAAATCATGATGTTCAAACATCAACCTATCCTATGCTAGCATGACAAGTTCTAAATCTCAAGATCCACTCTCGTTTAGCAAGAGATTAACAAATTAGATGTTCGCGACGCACCTAAATTCAATAAGCACAACCATACAAGGATATCAAGAATTCACCACACATAAATCTTTAAGGCATACAAACTACTAAGCTACATAGAAAAATCCACTAGGATCCCACGACAACGATTAGCCCATAATTGAACCGTTCATCGTCATGGGATTTGATGAAAACATGATATAAAACAAGATATGGAAGAAAGAAGTAATAATATTATTAAAATTAAGAGTTGAGAAAACAAATCTATAATCCAACGTATACAAAAGATGAAGTAGATCTAGATCCTTGCTTGTCACCGAGCGTTGAATCCTTCTCTCCTTTTCTCTCTTGCAGATCTCAGCTGGTTACAATAATAAGCTATGATAATGTGTATATCTCTATTAAAATGGTAGGATGTGTTTAAATAGGCTCTAAAAGTCTTGCCCAGCAAGAAAATACCAAAACAGAATTATAATAGAATTTCTACAAGATACGTTTCCTAAACTGATTATGTTTTTAAGGAAAATTCGTGGCTGATTTTTCTTCAGTTTTTCTGGAACGTCCCAAACGTTATTGGACCTCTGGACCACCTTAGAATGATAGAGAATCTCGTTATCTTCGCGTGGACTGCTTACGGGCTGAAAACAGACTTATAGAACTCAAGATATGGCCAAAACAGTGTAGATTGCGCAACCCTTCTTAAAAATCCGAATTTTAATCAATTAATTCCAAAAAAATTATAGAAGCATCCACCTTAGTCAACATTCTCGTAAATCTGCACAACTAAACAAAACACATCAAAACTACAAGACAATCAATTTAAGCCGATTTAGAATGTTTCAAGTGGATATAAAATCCACTTATCACACCCCCAAACTTAAACCGATGCTTGTCCTCAAGCATAAACAATTACAACTAACTAACTAACTAACTAGTACCACTTCCGTAGGTGATCACGGTTGCATTTGGCATATGCAACAAGCCCTTTAAACCCCTAGGCAGCCCTAGTGGACGAGTAAGGTCTCGTGAGGGCCTATAGCGAATGTACCCACAAAATCCATTTAACCTAATGCAATGCAATGCATGAATGCAACTAAATGAAAATGCAATTAATCTACTACAACCATACCTTCAAATCCTCTCATGCCATATCAACTTAAGAATCAAAGTAAATACGCAATGCCTTGGTGTCGAAATTGCAAGTATTCACATAGTCTACTCAACGAACATGCATAAATTCTCAGAAGTCCATGTCAAGTGTAAGAATAAGTTAGTAAACATGCTAAGCCTACAAGAGTACATCTTTGAGACAACACTCGGGATCTCATACGCAAGAACAAACAAACACTCACAATCCACTCACAAAAGAATATTCACTCAAGAACAAGGGTAATTGTATCACTCAATTCCAACAAAATCATAAACACGCTTGACATTTGGTATCAATATAACTCTTAACACAACATACATCAATGACGATAATCAAAAGGTCTTTAATTGGGTTGTAACGGGGCTAGGGACAAGGTATGTCAAATAAGCCAAAACAGGTGAAGTGTCAAAAGCTAGTAAGTACCATAATACATCATTCACAACACCATATTTCCCCCCACATAATTTTTACTAAAACAAACACTCGACTAGTCGACTGAAATAGGATCACAACAAACACAAACATGCTCTCATCATATATATATAATTTTTTTTTCTTCTCTTTTTTTTTCCTTTTTTTTTCATTTTTTTTTCGAGAGCTAAATAAAACATAATATAAACAATAACAATGATCCCATAATTTATTACATATGCCGACTATCAAGTAAACAACCAATATTTCCCCCAAAAGTACGACCAACAATAACCCTTCATTGCACACCTTATTAATCCCTTAAGCACTCTACTAGCCTTTGACAATGTGGGTTCAAATTAATGTAAGGCCAATACAAGAAAAAGGTCTAGGCAAGTAATGTGGTATGTCATCGAAAAAAAATAGGATTAAGCTCAACGGGTTAACTAATTGATCATGTAAATATGGTGTGGTAATATGGGAAAATATGCGGTTATTCCTAATTGCCTTTATCATTTTAATCGTCAAATAATGTCATGCGTTTCAAGAAAGACCTCAAACAACTGCTAGCAATGCAAACAATCCGTGGACACTCAAGAAAACGAATAATTTTGCAACAAATATGCAATAAGGCTCAAAACTCACTTGGTGAAAAAACATACTTAATCCCGAGCAACATCTCTCTAACGCACCAACTTGTATTCAAAGCATGCAAACTAAATCAACTTGCACATATTCATGTCCTTCTAATCACTTACAACATTCAATAAGTCTACTAGCTTCAACTTACTAGTGTATGTGTGTGCACAAGAACAAAGCATATCACTTCTCAATCAAAAGCGTCAACAACACAAAATTCCTATCAAGCATTGGTGCAAATGCAAACTATAATGGAATCACATGGTATACGATATAAAACAGAATGTCCTAAATGAAACAAACGTAGATAACACGAACATAAATGCATAATTTACTACTACTAATATGCAAAGCATGACATCCTACATGAACAAATAATACAACAACACTACTAATCCCTCAAACCACCCCCAAACTTAAAATATTCAATGTCCGCATTGAATGGAAGTAAATAAAAGGGATAGCAGAAAACATACCTACTCGTCCTCCTCCTCGGAGGAATCAGAATCTGGTGGTGGATACTGCGTACGAGCTCCATAGACTGGCCACCTTGCCTGAATACCCGCATCTCTCAAAGCTATAGCCATATCCTGAGCATACTCCCGATTACAAGCATGTATAGCATCCATCCGCCTGTACAAACACCTAAAGTGGGCATCCAAAACTCTCGGTACTCTCGAACCCCGTGGCTGAGCGCCCGCTCCATGACCACTAGCACCAGCACCATTAACAATATAACCAAGCCCCCTCGGATGTGGAACCCCACCTTGCCAGTCAGGCATTCGATCAATAGACACATCAGTAATGGAAGCCAAAGGTGACTGTAACTCCTCATCTGCACCCCAGGTAACACCACTATCTTTACATAAACCAGCTATAACAGAAGCATGGGGCATCGATGATAGCGCATTAGACTTTAAAAACCGTAGAATATTTTGATGAACAATATAGGCTACATCAATGTAGTTCCCCTTTAGAATGCCCAAAAGAAGAATCGCTCTATCAACTGTGACCTCACCTATATGAGAAGTAGGCATAATATTCGCACAAAGAAATGCATACCATGCACGTGCAAATTTATTCATAGCAGAAGACAGAAAATTAACCGGCTCAGTGGTTCCTAATTTATACTTCCAAACTGTACCAGGAACACATAACTCACGAACAATTGCCTCAAAATCCACATCCTTACTAGTCTTCCTTGCCCAATCTTCATCCCCCACAAGCTTAGGTCGTTGTCCCAAAATTGCACGAATAGCATCAATACTATAATCCACCTGTTTACCTCGAACCATACACACCTCATCCGGCTCACCTTTAGCATTCGCATAAAACTCCCTAACAACATTCACCGGAACCGGAACAGGTGCCTTACAAATCTCTCCCCAACGTAACTCACTAATCACATCAACCAACCCATAATGACGAGTTGGCAAAAACCCCCTTTCTTTCGCCACTGACATTGACAACAACCGATTATACTCAACCTCCGCATCTGTAGAAGAAAATCTCTCCACCCTAATAGAACCACCCCTCATTCGCTTTGGCGCCATAATAATCAAAACCCCACTCAACAATAGCACCACCAACTACTACCAAGAAATATCCCACCAAAAACCACCCAAGTAACAAGAATAATACAAAAACCCCAATTTACAAGAACACAAATTCGTAAAAAGTAAAATAGAGAAAATAAATCCCACTACGAATCAAAGAGGTGAACTTGTACTAATTTTCCCCCAAACTTGAATTTTTAAGAGATGTAGAAGAGGAATATAATGAATTGGGTGTGTATGTATGGGTATATATAGGCAATGGAGTGATAGGATGAATATAAGAATTTTAATGTGAAAAGGAAAAGATTTGGGTGGAATTTGAAATTTGATATAGGATAGAAAAAAATTTTAATGAATAAAAGAAAAAGAATTAGAAAAGAAATAGGAATTTGAATTTTTTTAGGAGAGATGAGGGGTTTTGAAATTGAAATAGGAAAATAATTAGGGAAAAGAGGAGAGTATAAATAGATTTGGGGTGTAAGAATTTTTTTTTTTTTTATATGTACAACAGGTCCAACACACGGACACAACAGTGAAGGAACACGCTGAAAAACCAAAAAAAATCTGATCCTGGAGCAAGCGCAAGTTGCGTGCGTGAACAGCAAATTGCTGATAATGTAGATACGCCGGTGCAACTTGCATGTCAGGGGGGAAATTTGCCTCGATTGCAGTTGCGCAGACGCAACTTGCGCGTTAGGAGCGCAAACTGCCTCCAGACCTGTAACGCAGGAGCAAGTTGCGTTATACACTTTTTTTTTTTGAAGAAAGAAGTAATTACGTATACAACAAGGCTTGGGTTGCCTCCCAAGAAGCGCTCGTTTAATGTCATTAGCTTGACATTCTTCCGAAAAATTACGAACGAGATAAAACAGCGGCAACCTTCTCACGGTTTGCCGTACCACCAAAATAAGGCTTAAGTCTATGTCCATTCACCTTGAACGCATCATTAATAGATCCCCTAAATATCTCCACTGCTCCATTAGGAAATACTGACTTGACTGTAAACGGGCCTGACCACTTTGATTTGAGCTTACCCGGAAAAAGTTTAAGACGAGAATTATAAAGCAACACCTGTTGACCCGACACAAATGACTTATGCACCAATTTTTTATCATGCCACCTCTTAACCTTCTCCTTGTACATTTTCGCATTCTCGTAAGCCTGTTCACGAAATTCTTCAAGCTCATTTAACTGAAGTAGACGTTTCTCACCCGCAGCCGAAATATCCAAATTCAATTTCTTCAACGCCCAATGGGCCTTGTGCTCTAGCTCGGCCAACAAATGACAAGCCTTACCAAATACCAACTGATAAGGAGACATACCTAAGGGTGTCTTGTAAGCAGTTCTGTACGCCCAAACCGCTTCGTCTAACTTCAAAGACCAATCCTTTCGAGATGGATTCACCACCTTTTCAAGAATTCTTTTGATTTCACGATTCGAAACCTCCGCTTGACCATTAGTTTGGGGATGATAAGAAGTGGCAACACGATGCGTCACATTATATTTCGCCATCAATGCAGTAAATTGACGATTACATAAGTGTGTCCCCTCATCACTGATTATAGCTCGTGGAGTTCCAAAATGCGTGAAAATCTGCTTGTGAAGAAAATTCAGCACTACCTTAGCATCATTGGTCGATAAGGTTTCCACCTCGACCCACTTAGACACGTAATCCACAGCTAGCAAGATGTACTGAGTATTGTATGAAGAAATAAAAGGTCCCATGAAGTCAATTCCCCAAACATCAAAGATCTCTACCTCAAGAAGCATGTTAAGAGGCATCTCGTTCCTTCTAGAAATATTGCCAACCCTTTTACATCGATCACAACTCATTACAAACCGATGAGCATCCTTGAACAAGGTAGGCCAATAAAAACCTGCTTGAAGCACACGAGCTGCTGTCTTTTCTCCAGCATAATGACCACCATACACAGTTGAGTGGCAATCTCTCAAAACACTCTCCGTCTCACTATACGGAATGCATCGTCTGATCATCTGATCTGCTCCTTGTCTAAACAGAAACGGTTCATCCCAACAGTACCACTTCACATCATGTAGAAACTTCTTCCTTTGAGCACTCGAAAGATCCGGGGGAATAACATTGCTCACCAAATAGTTCACATAATCTGCAAACCATGGCTCTTCATCTTGCACTACAAAAAGCTGCTTATCTGGAAAAGATTCATTAATAAGAGATTTGGCATGTGAATCCTTACCGTGGTCCTCCAAACGTGACAAATGGTCCGCCACTTGATTTTCTGTGCCTTTCCTATCCTTGATTTCCATATCAAACTCTTGCAAAAGAAGCACCCAACGAATCAATCTAGGCTTTGAATCCTTCTTCGACATGAGATATCGAATAGCAGCATGATCCGTGTACACAATCACCTTAGTACCAAGCAAGTAAGATCTGAATTTCTCGAAAGCATAGACAACTGCTAGCAACTCCTTCTCCGTAGTGGTGTAGTTAAGCTGTGCATCATTAAGGGTTTTACTAGCATAGTAAACCACATGAAAAATTTTATCTTTCCTTTGCCCAAGCACAGCTCCAACAGCATAGTCACTAGCGTCACACATAAGTTCGAACGGTTCCTCCCCATTAGGTGCAGTAATGACTGGTGTAGTAGTCAGCTTCTTCTTCAAGAGCTCAAAAGCTGCAAGGCACTCATCATCAAACTTGAAAGGAACATCCTTCTCCAGTAGGTTGCACAAAGGTTTAGAGATTTTTGAAAAGTCTTGAATGAAGCGCCTATAGAACCCCGCATGACCAAGAAAACTACGAATTCCTTTAATAGAGATAGGTGGAGGAAGATTTTCAATTGTCTCCACCTTGGCTCTATCCACCTCAAGACCCTTACTAGATACCTTGTGCCCAAGAATAATTCCTTCTTGCACCATAAAGTGACACTTCTCCCAATTAAGCACCAAGTTAGTCTCCACACAACGTTTCAATACCAAGCCAAGATTATACAAGCACTCATCATATGAAGTACCAAAAACTGAGAAGTCATCCATAAAAACCTCCACATTCGTGCCAATCATGTCTGAGAAAATACCATCATGCACCTTTGAAAAGTAGCAGGAGCACCACAAAGTCCAAAAGAAACTCGTCGAAAAGCAAAAGTACCAAAGGGACATGTGAATGTGGTCTTCTCTTGATCTTCCGGAGCAATGCAAATCTGATTATAACCAGAATAACCATCAAGCAAACAATAATACTCGTGTCCAACCAACCTGTCTAACATCTGATCAATGAATGGAAGAGGAAAGTGGTCTTTTCTCGTGGCTTTGTTGAGCTTCCGATAGTCCATGCAAACTCTCCACCCCGTGACTATCCGAGTAGGGATGAGCTCATTCTTCTCATTAGCAACAACTGTCATGCCTCCTTTCTTTGGCACACATTGAACCGGACTCACCCAAGAACTGTCTGAGATAGGATAGATAATACCAGCATCTAACCACTTTAGAATTTCCTTCTTCACCACCTCTTTCGTAATAGGATTAAGTCTTCTTTGATGTTCAACAGTAGGCTTAGCTCCTTCCTCTAGCAGAATTTTGTGCATGCAATAAGAAGGGCTGATTCCCTTGATATTTGCTATGGTCCAACCAATTGCTGACTTGAACTCCCTCAAAATTCGCAAGAGCTTTTCTTCCGCACTAGCTGACAAGTTAGAAGCAATAATAATAGGTAATGTAGATGCATCACCAAGAAAAGCATACCTCAAGTGCTCAGGAAGTGGTTTGAGTTCAAGTGTAGGAGCTTCCTCAATAGATGGTTTAAGACGCCCCTCAGAATTTTTCAGCTCTGCTAACCCAAGAGATTCAAAAGGCATGTCAAATCTCTTTTTCCAAGGAGCTGAATTCAACTGTTGTAATTGCTCGGCTATATCTTCTTCTTCAAAATCAGCATCACCAACTAAAACTTTTTCCAAATAATCAGACTTTAATAGCTGCTCAAGCTCCCTAGTAACTGCAGAATCAACAAGATCCACCTTCAAGCATTCTTCTTCATCTGAGGGGAATTTCATTGCGTTGAAAACGTTAAAAGTGACATTCTGATCTTGCACCCTCATGGTGAGTTCCCCTTTTTGCACATCAATCAAAGTCTTTCCTGTAGCCAAGAACGTTCTTCCCAAGATTATGGGAATCTTCTTATCTTCTTCGAAATCCAAGATCACAAAATCAGCAGGAAATATGAGTTTATTAACTTTCACCAAAACGTCCTCCACTATGCCTCTAGGATATGTGATAGATCGATCAGCCAACTGCAAAGAGATGTTAGTTGGCTTTGGCTCTGGTAGACCAAGTTGCATGTAAACCGACAGGGGCATGAGATTGATGCTAGCTCCCAAATCACACAAACACTTGCTGAAAGAAAGATTGCCAATAGTACAAGGGATGGTGAAACTTCCCGGATCTTTAAGCGTAGGTGGCAACTTCTGTTGCAGAACGGCACTACACTCCTCCGTTAGAGCAACGGTCTCTAATTCATCGAGCTTCAATTTACGAGAAAGAATACGCTTCATGAACTTGGCATAGCTCGACATCTGTTCAAGAGCTTCCGCAAAAGGAATGTTAATCTGTAACTTCTTGAACACCTCTAAGAACTTAGCAAATTTCTTATCCAAATTCTGCTTTTGGAGTCTTCTAGGATATGGAGGAGGAGGATAGATTTGAGTAGACTGCCCCACAAAAGCTTTAACAGGTTCCTTGCTCTTCTCTACTTCACCATCTAGCTCATCAGCAACTAAATCAGATTTCTCAATTTCGGGCACTGCAGATTTTTCGTCTTGCTGATTCTGCACTTCTTCATCTTCCTTAGCGTCTGATTTAGGATCTGATGTCACCTTTCCCGATCTCAAGGTCACGGCCTTCACCTGCTCCTTGTTGTCCCTCCTACCTGGATTTGCTTCCGTATCACTAGGAAGAGTTCCTTGAGGCCTACTAAGTAAGGCACTTGCAATCTGTCCTATCTGGGTTTCCAAGACTTTCTGGCCAGCTTGTAGGTTCTTTACTGTTATCCACACATCATCTGATTTATCATTAGATGATTGCCCCATATGAGCTTGGGGCTGTTGCTGCTGAAATCCAGGAGGTTGATATGGTGCCCTTGGAGCATAAGGCTATTGATAGCCCTGATTGAATGGCTTCGCTTGCTGATAAGATTGTTGAGTATTTTGATTATTGCTCCAGTTGAAATTGGGATGATTCCGATTATTAGGATGATAAGTGGCTGGAACTGGTGCAGCAGGTCTCTGGAAATTACTCACGAACTGTGCTGATTTAGAAGAGATAGCACACTGATTCGTCTCATGTGCGCCCGCACATAATTCACAAACACTAGCCACCTGCTGAACTCCATAATTAGCAAGAGAATCCACTTTCATAGCAAGAGCTTTCAACTGAGTCGTAATCATTGAAGCTGTATCTACTTCCAAAATTCCTGCTGCCTTGCCTTTAGATAGCCTTTGGGTTGGATTTTGATATTCATTAGCAGCCATCATCTCTATAAGTTCATAAGCTTCATCATAGCTCTTTGTCCACAGAGCTCCTCCTGATGCTGCATCTAGCAAGGGCCTAGATTGTGCTCCCAACCCATTGTAGAACCCATTAATAACCATCCAATCAGGCATGCGTAATGAGGACACTTGCGTAGCATCTCCTTGTAGCGTTCCCAAGCCTCACATAATGACTCACTAGATTGTTGTTGGAATTGAGTTAACTGGTTCCTTAATGCTACAGTTTTCGCCATAGGGAAGAATTTAGTAAGGAACTTCTGAGCAAGATCTACCCATGTAGTAATGGAACCAGGTGGCAAAGAGTGTAGCCAGCTCTTAGCCTTATCCCTCAGAGAGAATGGGAAAAGCCTCAACCTGATAGCATCATCCGTCACACCATTACATTTGAAAGTGTCGCAGATTTTGATAAAATCCCGAACATGCATGTTAGGATCCTCCGTAGAAGCTCCCCCAAACTGGACTGAATTCTGTACCATCTGAATTGTGCCCGACTTGATCTCAAAATTGTTCGCTGCAATAGCTGGCCAAATAATGCTAGACTGGATGTCATTGAGTTTCGGCTGAGAATACTCCTTCAAAGCCTTAGCTGCTGCTGCTGCGTCACCCATCTCTACAGTAGTCTCAAGTTCTTCTGTCTTATTCTCCACTATAAGATCGTCTTCCGCCAGTTCTTCCAAACGAGCTTGTAAGCGTGTTCGCATACAAACTTAAGTACCTGAAACACCACGAATCAAACAAACTAAGTAAGAAATCCGAGTCAGTGAACGCTAACGACCACTGATGACAAGCACATAAACTAAAAATAAAACACCGATGATCCCCGGCAGCGGCGCCAAAAACTTGTTAACACAAAATCACGCAAGTATACGTGGTCACAAGTAATACAATTCAAGTTCGTTCCACAGAGATCTGGTTATGGTTCTCTTCAGTAAATATGCCTATGCAACAATGTATGGTTTTAATTCACTGCTAAGAAAAGTAACAAATTTGGGTTTGCTTATCTAAATTATACTAAGATGCAAATTATAAATCTAATAATTAACTAATTAACAAGAATTTAAAATCGAATTACTTATATGAGAATAAACATGGAATCCTAGCTTCATCATCTACTTCACTTAGAGTTGCAGCCTTCAATTAAAACATGCGATGGTTTTGATATCTGATCGAATAACACGAAACAAGTAAAAGTTACCTCTCGGTATACTAGTACCAATCTACACATACATCCACAAAAGAGATAGAAGATGAATACGCACCTATTATGTTTAGACCCTATATCTCTATAGAATTTGAAAACATAAAGGTTGAAGCACAAGTTATCCACTTAGATCACATAGGGTAGCATAATATCTCTATTCATGCCACAAATCATGATGTTCAAACATCAACCTATCCTATGCTAGCATGGCAAGTTCTAAATCTCAAGATCCACTCTCGTTTAGCAAGAGATTAACAAATTAGATGTTCGCGACACACCTAAATTCAATAAGCACAACCATACAAGGATATCAAGAATTCACCACACATAAATCTTTAAGGCATACAAACTACTAAGCTACATAGAAAAATCCACTAGGATCCCACGACAACGATTAGCCCATAATTGAACTGTTCATCATCATGGGATTTGATGAAAATATGATATAAAACAAGATATGGAAGAAAGAAGTAATAATATTATTAAAATTAAGAGTTGAGAAAACAAATCTATAATCCAACGTATACAAAAGATGAAGTAGATCTAGATCCTTGCTTGTCACCGAGCGTTGAATCCTTCTCTCCTTTTCTCTCTTGCAGATCTCAGCTGGTTACAATAATAAGCTATGATAATGTGTATATCTCTATTACGATGGTAGGATGTGTTTAAATAGGCTCTAAAAGTCTTGCCCAGCAAGAAAATACCAAAACAGAATTATAATAGAATTTCTGCAAGATACGTTTCCTAAACTGATTCTGTTTTTAAGAAAAATTCGTGGCTGACTTTTCTTCAGTTTTTCTGGAACGTTCCAAACGTAATTGGACCTCTGGACCACCTTATAATGATAGAGAATCTCGTTATCTTCGCGTGGACTGCTTACGGGCTGAAAACAGACTTATAGAACTCAAGATATGGCCAAAACAGTGTAGACTGCGCAACCCTTCTTAAAAATCCGAATTTTAATCAATTAATTCCAAAAAAATTTTAGAAGCATCCACCTTAGTCAACATTCTCGTAAATCTGCACAACTAAACAAAACACATCAAAACTACAAGAAACTTGAGTCCAAGATAATCAATTTAAGCCGATTTAGAATGTTCCAAGTGGATATAAAATCCACTTATCAAAAATACCTGATTGTTAGCTGAACTTGCTTCCTGCTCAGAATCAGCCATCAATGCAAGTTTGACAAACTCAGCATCATCATCAGAATGATTTCCATCAGCAGCCCAGTCATACTCTTGGGTCATGAATGCCTTTCCTTTCTGTCTGAGAAGATCAAAATATTTCTTCTTGTAGTCAACAGTTTCAGTTGGCTTTCCCTTGTTCTAAGATCTAGGCTTCCTGCATTCACTTATCATGTGACCAGCAATTTCACAATTGTAGCATTTAATTTTGGATTTATCCACATAGTTGCTTATGGAAAAATCCTTGTTAAATGGCTTAGTTACCCCAGAGTTTCTTCTGAATTTTAGCTTAGAGAATCTCTTAGATAGAAAGGCTAATTGCTCATCTATCTCATCCAATTCATCCTGCTGAAGGACACTCATTTCTTCAGACACTTTTTCCTTGCTTTTGCTTGATTCTGCTCTACCTTCACAAACCTCCCTGTTTGGTGTAGATTTAGCAGCTTCAGTCCTCTTCTCCTCCTTCTGCTCCAAGTTGGCAACAAGTGCAACTGACCCACTTTTCTTTTGGGCCTTCTCAATTTCTTCATCCTGCTCTATTTCTAGTTCATATGTCTTTAAGGTTCCCTAGAGCCTTTCAAGAGTAAATGACTTGTACTCTTGAGTGTTTCTTAGAGAAACAGTCATTGGCTTCCTCTCCTTGGGCAGTGATCGCAGAAATTTGACATTAGAATCTTTCACTTGGTAGATTCTTCCATACAGTTTCAAGCCATTCAGTAGCTTTTGAAATCTACTAAATGTGTAATTCAGTGTCTCTCCATTCTTGAAATGGAAGTGCTCATACTGTTGGATCAGTAGTTGCATCTTGTTTTCCCTTACCTGTTCTGTTCCTTCACAAAGGGTTTGAACAATGTCCCATACTTCCTTGGAGGTAGTACAGTTGATAACATTGTCAACCTTGTCTGTTTCTAAGCCATTAAACAGAATATTCATGATCTTTTTATCTTTGTGGACTTCTGCAACGTCCTCAGTACTCCACTCAGAAACAGGTTTGGGAATGTAAGTGTCTGATGCATCTGCAGCAAGACCAACTCTTGAAGCCGCCTTCATTGGAACATGAGGACCCTTCTCAATGCAATCTACAAAACCTTCATCAATAGACATGAGATGTAGACGCATTTTTACTTTCCAGTGAAAGTAATTTTCTCTATCAAGAACCGGTATCTTCACTCCATAATCCTTCTTAGACATGTTGGAAGTGTGTTGATCTTTAAACTTCAAATATGTTAGAAGCTTGCTCTGATACCAATTGTTATTCCCAGATTACACACTTGTATAATTGTAGAGGGGGGGGGTTGAATACAATTCTTGATATTTATAATTTCTGATAAAAACCACAGAAATCTATAAGGAGATAATTGCTGAATGAGAAATGATTCACAAACACATAAAAATCAGGTGGTTAAATGTACCACCTGAGACTTTTATTCGAAGAAAACTCTGTGATATAAATGTACACAGCTTCTGTTTTTACAACTATTTGCTTCTAAGGATATTCAAGAAACCCTTAGCAAATATGTCTGTTTTCTTAGTTTCTAAAGAGTTGCTACACTTGGTTATATATCCCAAGTTTACAACTACTACAGGAATAAGATAATATTAATCTAATTCAAGTTGACTTGCTACTCCACTCCAAATCCACATGTAGCCGAAAGGTTGTCCTTGTGAACAGATATGTCCCGTGCACCTTTCTTGTATGTACTGTGTAAATGGAATGCTTCTTTCTTCTGCGTTTCCAAAGTATGGCTACCATACTGCTTTTTATACCCACTATCAACCCATGTGATCTGTCAGTCAAACTTGTCCTTATCAACTGCTAATTCCCAGCTAACATAGGAGAAAGTGTTAATGATTATCCGTTGATGTTGTGCACAGTCATCCGTTGATGGTAGTTTGAGCTATATCCGTTGATAGAGCAGATTTGAGTTGTATCCGTTGATAGAGTCCTGTTCTCATCCGTTGATACACTTTCACTTAGACAGAATTACATAGCATAGCTTATTTACAATTGGCTACCCTATTCTGCCTATCCATTGATGGTCAACATGACTCTGAATAAAAACACTATCAACTGATAAATAGAGATATTGCAGTATGCTACAAAACCTCATCCGTTGATGAGCTACCTATCAACGAATAGAGTTATAATGTCTCATCCGTTGACAGTTACAAAACTTGACTTATACAATTTTGATTGATTGTGAAGTTATCATCAAGTACAACATATTCCTAACAAGCACCGTTTATGGCCGATTAGCGCCGTCAGTGCCGTTTTATGCCCTCTAATATCGTTTAGCACTGTTTAAGCGTTGTTTAAGGCTGATTAGCACCGTTCAGTGCCGTATTATGCCATTTAACGTCGTTTAACATAGATTAAACGTCCTTTAAGGCTGATTAGCACCGTTCAGTGCCGTCTTATGCCATTTAACGTCGTTTAACATAGATTAAACATCGTTTAAACGTTGGTTATTGCAATTTGGGTCAACACGGAGCCCCTATCAGCCAATCAGCCAACCAGGGACAGCCGTCAGCCGACCAGGACCTCCTGGCAGCCGACTAGCTGCCCAGGAAGGGGTTTGGCCGACCAGGAGCTCTTGCCAGCCGACCAGGAGCACCTGGCAGCCGACCAGGAGAACCTGGAAGACGACCAGGACCTCCTGGCAGCCGATCAGCTACCCGGGAAGGGGTCTGGCCGACCAGGAGCTCCTGTCAACCGACCAGGAGCACCTGGAAGCCGACTAGGAGCACCTGGCAGGTGACCAGGACCTCCTAGCAGTCGACCAAGCTGCCCGGAGATGGCTGCAACAAGTCCCGAGTCTCCTTTCGGCCGATCATTTAAGCACCGTTTAGCTCCGTTTAGTGCCGTTTAGTGCCGCTTAGGGCCGTTTAGTGCCGTTTTATGCCATTTAACGTTATTTAAACATCGTTAAGGCTGATTATTGTCGATTAGCATTGAATTAACATTGTCGTAAACGCGTTGGTCACTCCACGCTTTACATCAAGACAATACTCGTGAAACACTAGTGTATGAAGATGAACCTTGACCCGAGTCTTGGAAAGGACTGTTAAAACTTCAAGGAAAACCTGATCAGTTTTCCTAGAAGTTGGGGGACAAATGATATGGGTTAAAAATAAGCCATAAGGACACATTTAATGTGGCATTAATTAGACCCAGAATGGTCCAAACGTGGGGCCCGCTAGATAGGCCCAAACCCTATTTATGATATTAATTTCGTAATTAATATTAAGGGTAATAACCAGCTCAGCAATAAGAGTCAAATAAGGATATTCCTCCTGCTTGACTTAGCCTCCAAGGTACCTACTTCAACATGAAAACTGATTCTCATAAGGAAGGAGTCTAGAACCTTCTTCAAGGCGGTGACTTGCCTGCCAAGTCACTTAACTCTACTACGATTCTAAGGCTTCTCAGCCTATATAAAGGGGGGCCTAACTCCTCATTCTCAGAACTACGTTTTTGGATTGATTCTCAATACGAGATATGTAGGCACTCTGTGAGGACCGATCAGTCTCGAACACGGAAACAGCCATAAAAGAACGAAGCTCCCGAACCCTAGCATTAAATACAGATTCGTAACCTAGTTTTTAATCCATAACACTCCTTTATTAATTAATTTCCTTTTTCAGGTTAAACACATTACCTTTTCTATTTTTCAATTACTAAGTAATTTCATTTTCGGGTAAAATATAATATCTTTTATATTTTATCTAATTAGAAAGTATATTATAATTACTATTAACTAATCAATTAACTCTTTCAGTTAAAACACGTTACCTTTTCTCTTTTTTCTAACTAAAATATCTTTTTTTCCTAATTATATCACGGGTTACCTTTTTTATAGCCAAAACACATTAGCTTTTTTGTTTTCTCTAACTAAAACCTCTCTTTTTCCAATTATATCACGATTTTATTTTAAAAAAATAAAATGATAATATTATAATGCTAATAATTAATCGATTACCTTTTCAGCTAAAACGTATCATCTTTTTTATTTTTTTTAATTCACTTCCTTTATTCTAGAAATATCACGGATAATATTAATTTCTCATTTTCTAAAAATACTATGAACAATTTTATTTAGTAAAATAGCAATTAAATTATAATTACTATAAACTAATCAATTACCTTTTTTATCTGAATCATATCACCTTTTTAATTTTCACGTTAAATTTTTATTTTCTCAAACTAAAATCTATATTTTTCCAACTATATCACAGACAGTTCTATTTAATAAAATAAAATAATATTATTAAAATACTAATAATTAATCGATTACCTTTTTCAGCTAAAACGTATCATCTTTTCTATATTTTCTAACTAAAATCCCTCCTTTTTTATAAATTTCACGGGCAACATTAATTTCTCTTTTTCTAAAAATATTACGAGCAATTTTATTTAGTAAACATAATTAAATTATAATTACTATAGACTAATCAATTACCTTTTTCACCTAAAACATGTTACCTTTTTAATTTTCTCTATCTAAGTCCTCTTTTTTTCCAATTATATCATGGGCATTCTATTTAATAAATAAAATAGTAATTTTATAATTACTAATAATTAACCAGTTACATTTTTCAACGAAAACCTATCACCATTTCCATATTTTCCAACCAAAATCCCTCATTTTTTAGAAATATCACAGATAACATTTATATAATTATGTTCATCATTTCATTTAAAAATTTAAGTCTCTAAAATTCATGTTTAAAAAAAATTAATTCAAATTAATGAAAAAATTCATATAATATTTAAATAAAAAAAACCGTGCATCGCACGGGTTTTAAACTAGTACTATTATATAAAAGCCGAAACATTAAAAGTTTTGATACCTATTTTTTGGTACTTCGTGAATTTACTTTTTTACCCTTAATTATAAAGAAAAATAAATACACCTAAAGTAAATAATAACATAATATAATTAATGGTAATTAGTCGAGATATTACCTTTCATAAATACCTAAAAATATTAATCGTATCATATCTTTCCATCAATAATTTTTCTCATTAATATAATAAAATTAATGGTAATTAGTCGAGCCTTTTTCACATTTACTTTTAGTTGAAGATATTACCTTTTATAAACACCTAAAAACATCAATCGCGTCATATTTTTTCGATCATTAATATTTCCTTTCGAATTAAAATATGTTACATTTTTAATTTAAAATAAATCTTACATCATTAATATATATCCGAAAATATAACACCATAATTTTCAAGAAAAATATAACACTTAAAATAAACAATAACATAATATAATTAATGGTAATTAGTCAATTGTCACTGAAGATATTACCACACCATAATTTTCAAGAAAAATATAAAACCTAAATTAAATAATAACATAATATAATTAATGGTAATTAATCAATTATCTTTGAATATATTACCTTTTATAAACACCTAAAAAGATGAATCGTATCTAATTATCTTTTCAATCATTAATATTTTCTTTAATTAAAATACGTTACCTTTTTAATTTACAACAAATCTTACAATCCTTAATATATACACGAAAATATCACACCATATTTTTCAATTATTAATAAAATATATATTAAAAATCGTATAAGTTGTTTATAGTAAGAAAACATTAGTATAATTCGTAAACATGAGTATATTGAATTATATCAAATTAAAATTTAAAAAAATTATTAAAAATAATGATTATATAAAAACATATAAAAACATAATCATAAAGTTAAATAAAATTTATAACATATTAAAAGAAACTCGTGCATTGCACGGCTTAAAAGGCTATAAAATAATTAAGTTTTGTAACATTTGGTCTATATAAACCAAGTGTGTATCATACGTTCAGGTGTTTGCTAGTTCTTTAGAGAGAAATCTTGTAAGGCAAAAACAATCAAACTGTGTAAGCAGCTTTAAATAATTTCTCACAAACTCTTCAAGGAATACAAAAAAGTCTCAGGTGGATATTACAAACATCCACATGAAATTATTTAAAGTATTTCTTGTTTACATATTTCTTTTCTCACTTCGAAACTGTTCTACATCACAAACACAAAGAAAAACACAAAATGAATTTAAGATTTCATATATTGTATTCAGCCGCCCCTACAAATATATATCAATACTTAGATTTGGAATAACATAATTTATTGTACGAGTCAAGCTTGTACATAACTTTTAGACTCGATATTTTTTAGGCTTGACTCGAATTAATTAAAAAAAAGTTCAAATTTGAATTTAATAGGAAAAATTCAACTCGAACTGACTTGAATTACAACTCTGATCCTAACTCCTAACTGATAGTGAATGAAATATGTTGTCATTATTGTACTTTTATGTGTTCATAAATTTAGAACGCAAATTTAATATAATTTTTTAAAAATTCAACACATTCCATTTTAAACAAAATATGATACTTATTAAATCTTTTTATTATTTTTTTACAAGATAATGCGTTATGACGATATAAGTATGTTACTCATATGTTCTACTAAAATTATAATTTGTCAATAAATTAAATTGGATATCTAACTTTGAAAAATTATTAAGTAGCGTTGAATATTATATGATTCATTTAGGACATTATTTTAATAATTTAATATTTTAGATGAATTGCATGATTACCTAATATAGTATCATCTCGATTTAGAAAGAGGTGTCAGTTCTCCTAGCCATATTTATATTTAATTTAATTACCCTCTAATGTAGAATACGATTACATTCTCTAATGAAGAATACAAACTGTTTAAATTAGTGATCCTTGACCTAGTACAAATTAAGGGGTGTTGAATTTTATATATTACAGATGAGTGAATTTAGTACGATTTAGTAAGGATTTTGGGTACAAATTCTTCCATCCCAATTTATTTAAATCTAATTTACTGGACACACACTTAGAAATTAGCGTAATCGATTCAATGTTGAATGGGATCAACTTTAGATCAAATCAACTTTTTGTTATGGTATATTTGGATATATTCATATCTTATTCTTATTTGGTTCGGCTTTAGTTTAAGTTTTGGATAATTTTGAAGGTTTTCAATTTGGACTAAATCGAGCATGATTTTTGGAAGAGATCTTCCTTAAGTTAGAAAATTTGGTTCGAATTGTATTGAACCTTGAAAAATGAATATATGTATATATATATATAGAACAAAGTTCAGTGGAGACCCTTTTTTTGTGGAGACCTGGAGTCCAACATCTTGACCATTCATTTTTGTTTAATCTAACGGTCAGGAATAATATAATAATATACACATAGATGTACACAAACGCATAAAACCAGTTCATGACAGTCTCTCTCGGTCATGTCACTCTACTCCTCCGTTGCGAAGCCCGACCAGCCGCTACACACACGGACCATCGCTCAACTTGTCTCCCTTCTACCTCTCGTTGTTCTTCACTACTACAACAATACAACAAAAACTCGACCCAACACCTCTCCCTCCCCTTAAACTCCTTCGATTTCCTTAATCACAAAGTCCCGATTCATCTTACCCGATCTCCCTCCCCTTTAAATCCTTCAATTTTCACCCCTATTTTCATTTCTCTGCCACCATCTTGTTCTGCAAATCGAAGAGTCTATAAATTGAAAAAAATTTCTACAATACCTGTCTTGTTATGAATTATTCTGCATATAATTTATCGCCGATTAAGTGGTGATGGATAAGTTTTCTCTGGTTCTTCTTTTAATTGCAACATCAATAATTCCTACCATGGGTGATGGTAGAAAAAATGAGATGTTTATGGATATTTTGTTTCTTGTCCTGCATTCAAAATTGTCTCTTGTAAGTTGAACAATGGTTCTTCAAATCTGAGTGATGATCCCAAATAGTGATTGTTGATGGGCGGAAAGAAATATGTTAGTAATCGTGTCCTACAAAGCATGTTATGATGTTAATTGTTCTGCAATTTATTGTATTGGAACTGAATAACGTTCAGCAACAATATAGATATAGGCAAAATAGTTGTAGAACCAAATTCTGTAAAGCGTTCTGTACAATTTTGTTTTTATGTTCTGCAAATTAATGTGATGTCCTTCAAGCTAATTTGTTGAAAGGAATTGGCATGTGAAAGATTTTGATTATTAACCAAAACAACTTAACTGTGCTGTTGATTTTGATCAAAACTGCCACTATACTTGAATTAATGTAAGAACCCAAATTTTTGGTAGAATTAAAACTTTTCTTATTTGGATTAAGTGCATCAGTGAATAGTGTTTCCATACGTGAATAGTGTTTTTCATGGATGAATAGTGATTTTGGGAACCAAGAAATTTTACACGCCACCCTATGTACGAGACATGGTATGGATATTTCGAAGTCATATTAGTGATTCACGGAGAAAATAAGTGTATGTAAAGACGATCAGAATTTAGAAATTCCAATTTCTATTTTGGTGTAATATTTGACCGGGCACTGAATTATATATTATTATATTCAAGAAATGAGATATTAAATTTGAGGATTTGAGGATTTAATATTTTAGAATTTTATTATATTTGATTTGGGGATTTGGAACGAAAACCACAGAGATAGTGAAGCGAGCGTTCTAGAAACCGCTGAAACTTTTCAACGAGATTAAAAGATAAAGCGAACGAATTATGGAATTTGGATTGAGTTCATTACAAGATTAAATATCCTACATGATCATCAAGAGAATTATATCGAGTAGATTGGATGATTTAATCAAAGATTAAATCAAGAGCAATTAGGAATTTAAGTGATTAAAACACTTAAATCATTTCAAGAAACAAAACAATTAGCAAAGCTTCCCCAAGACTCTTTGCACAAGTCCCAACACAGCCATACACATCTATAATATCTAGATATTATCCAAGGCAATCACTTTATGCATTATTGTCCAAGAACAAAGCTAAGCAACTCCATTTCTCTCCATTCTTCTAAACTGCACAGCAGAAACACTCTCAAGAAGAAAAATCATATCTCCATTTCTAGCCATGATAAAATCACCAAACTTTAACCATAGCTCCCTCATATCATGGAGAACATTCGCTCAAAATCTCATGGCCATCTAATGAGTGTAGCCTAGTGAAATCACCTCCCTAAGTTGAAGAAACAAACTGTCCAGATTCATGACAGTTTCTGTGACGATTTTAAAATGGCCATATCTCCTTCGTTTCTCAATGGAATTTCGTGTTCTTTATATGGTTGGAAAGCTGTAAAGATGATCTACAACTCTCCTTTAGGAGCCTCGTTCAGAAAAGGTCGGTAAGGGCCTCGTTTTTCATGTTCTTTCAACTGAGTTCTAACAGATCCGAAAAACTCTAATCATGTTCTTGTTGATTCTTGTTAGTTTAAGATTTCTAAGGCTATACAAGGACTAGATCAAGCTTAGCAAGGCTAGCACACTCTCCAAGGAAGGTATAACTCTCTTGAAACCCTAGCTCTTAGTTTAAGTTTTGATGATTGTTGAATGGTTTCGAGATTAGTTAGGAGTATGATGTTAATACAAACATGAAAGCATGATTATGTAGTGGTTTCTTGATTGAAGAGTTATGATGAATATGAGGATGAAGTAGATGTTCTTGGACAGTTGAGGATGTATAATATGTGTATAAATTGTATGGATGCCCGGTGTGGCTTGGTTTGATGATTACGATTTTTGGAACGTCCGATTTATAGCCGTCGTAATACCGAATTTTCGTTAACACTTAAGAAAACGTGTTTGACAGTAGCTTTAACTCACTGTCTAGTTTCGTCTTCTGCCATTACAAGATAGATTGCGTTATAAGCTTCATTTTGATATAAGGCTCGTGTGAAATGGACTTACGGTTTAGGAGTTATGATAAAAATCGTAAAGGTGGTTCGAAACCGTAAACGAAAGTCGTAACTAAAATTGAACCCCTTAAATAGTACGAATTCAGTGGCGAATCTTAATAATTAAATATTAGAGATAAAAAGGAAGGTGTGGGAGAAAACCTCATGTCAACCGGATCGTTTTCCAATTTTATAAAATATTCGAATCAAGGTTAAACGCGAACGAACCCCTAAAAGCATGCTTGGTTATGACTTTGATAAACGACTTAGAAAACGGGCGATAAAACTCGTAGTACAATCTTGATTCGTAAATGATCGATCTTAAAACTTACATGGCTTAAGTATGTATCAAGTGTGGGTATGATGATGTGTCATAATAGCGAACATATGTCGAACCGCATCGGTGATAAAAGAGAGTTACACTAAGAGGTGTATAACGAGATGATTCGAAAACGTGTTTTTGACTTAAGTAGAGTTTATATTTAACCTTTGTAAAGTGTTAAGTGATTAATCCCGAATGTCTTGGCTATTTATAGATCACCAGGCTGACCCGGGACACGCTACCCCTACCCGCACTTGATTCACAGGCAAGTTTCAAAACTCCCTTTTTAAAGGCTGTTGTTGTGATAATATGTATATATATATATATAGGGTTTTGGTCCCTGACAATCATTTGTCAGGGACCGGTTATTTAACAATCGGTTCCTAAACCGTTGGATCGTTGATCCAACGGCCCCCCTGGATTACAAAATTTTTTTACTGTCCGCAATAATTTTCCGCGGACAGGCAACGGAAATTTTCCGCGGATAGGCAATCTGCCTATCCGCGGAAAATTATAGCGGACAGTAAATTTTTTTTTTTTTTAATCTCAGCCGTTGGATCAACGATCCAACGGCTATGGAACCGATTGTTAAATAACTGGTCCCTGACAATCATTTGTCAGGGACCAGGACCCATATATATATATGTGAATTGATTCTGTTATACATATGCCATAGCATGCATGCCTACTTTTAAAGTCATATTGATATACTTGTTCCCTGAATTATTGTTGGCTTATAAGCCAGATAGTTATTATATCTGTTATAAGCCGGATATTACTAAGACCCTTAAGCGAAGGGCAGTTGAATATCATTCTTTGATTATAGACCGGGAGTCGTTATTTCTTGATATATTGATATTATTTTCAGAGGAAAGTATTTAAGTAAATATTTTCCATTTATTATCTGGCGAATATTATTGGAATATTCCTTTGAGATTATTTGATAAATATTATTCGGATTATTCATCAGATATTTATTTATTAGATGAACATTATCCTTAATATTCATCTAGAGTCGATTTAATATTCGAATATTATTTCGAACCCTCAGTTAAGTTATTCACTTAAAGAATATTCATTCTTATTTACTCAATAGATATTATTTTGAATATTTCCTTGAGGCGATAAATATTATCTCCGACATTCATTTAAAGTCGGTTCAATTATTGAACATAATTTCAAATATTCATTCGATAATCATTTCTTCGATAAATCTTATTGAGTTGAATAATCATTAATTATTTATTGAATATTGTCTCAAATATTCAGTCGATGATTATTTCATCAATAAGTATCCTTCTTAAGTTAAATATCCATTGTTTATTCAATGAATATTACCTCGAATATCCATTTGATAATTATTTCTTCAATAAATATTATTATTAATTTGAAGATTCATTAATTGTCCAGTGAATATTGTTTCGAATATTCATTTGGTAATTATTCCTTCAATCAGTATTATTAATTCGAATATTCATTATATATTCAATGAATATTGTTTCGAACATTCACTTGATAATTACTTCTTCGATAAGTATTATTATTTGGAATATTCACTATTTGTTCAGTGAATATTAATTCGAATATTCGTTCGAATTTTATTTAATCGATAAGTTTATTTAATCTGAGTATTTACTATTTATTCAGTGAATATTATTTCGACTATCCAGTCGAGTTATAATTATTTGATTAAGTACAATTTATAATAATATTCATTAATTATTTAATGAATATCATTTGTGAATATTTATTCGAGGATTATTCTGAGTAATATTTTATATTAGGATTATTCCTTCAATATTTTGACTTAATAAATATTCTTTAGAATATTCATTTAATTCTTCTAACTCGTTTCAAAGACACTTGGTTTCATTCACATAGTATCATCGACCCTCGAACATTATATATAAATTATTTCAGAGTCTTATTTTTATTATTATATTATCGAGGAAGGTTCTCAGTAATTCCATCCCTCCTTGAGGAATGTTATTTTATCTTGTGACTGCCCGGTCATAAATAGTTCGTTTCACTCGCAACTTGGTTGCTATTATTCTTGGAATTGTGCGTACCCTCTCATCATTCGAGGGGTAGAATGTTGGAACAAGCTGGTATCCATTAACAAGCAACAGCTTGGGAAATAGAGGTAAATTTTCCTTTCCACATTAGATACGACTACCTTGTGGAGTCTTATCAACAGGTATCATACCTGGGGAAAAGGGGAACGAACATTACATTTCACAATGATGGATGTTAAATGAACTAGGAGACGCGTAAGTGACCGAGTGGCGCCGGTCCAGCAATAGCCCAACCGTTGGCTTAGGAGTTCCAGAGGGCGGTAGACAAGTAAATCCATCGGAGCTACCTTCTACATGTAGAGAACGACTGATGAGATGCATGACATACGACTGATCATCGTAAACGTCAGGGCATCTGGCGCGGCAATGCTTCCGTAATAGTTCATCTTTCAAGATTCGAAATCTTCTTCAACACCATCTGTGTTGGCAGTGTTGAAACATGTTGAAAACTGGAATTGCACTATTTTTCTGCAAGTTCCTCTTTTATGAAAATGATGCTATCTTGCTCATCTTGATATAGCAGATATTTCCACAGAATTTACATACTTTGAGTTACCTTGTAACTTCATCCTTTATATTGAGCTGCAACTCTTTTCATTAAGGCATGGCATATGATTTCAAAATATATCTTTGAACTGTCATATATATCACTGTCAGTTATATTATTTTTGGTGGGCTATCGCTCACCCTTGCGTTATTATTATTATATCACAACAACAGATATATCTGACGACCAGCACCAGGAGTACTCGGTGTAAGCAGGGACAGCGATTAGGGTTGCCTACTGATGTCATGGACGACATTGCTGAGGTAGAAGCTACCAGTAGGCTAGACTGTCAGCTTTTGGTTTATCAGATGTATTTATGTAAATGGATGGCAAAGAGTATGTATTAATAAATTGTAATTCTTTGGGTTGTGAGAACTCAAACTTGTGATTAATAATATTGATGGTAACTCTGATTTCATCTCTGGGACTATAACGGGTGTGTTTTATGTTGTGGTTTTGGGTCACAAGGTTGTAATTTAAATTATGTTGGTTTTGTGGATGGATATTGAGACCGTAACGACCAGATCCCTGACCCCGGATCTGGGGGTGTTACAGAAATGGTATCAGAGAGTTACGTTATAAATCCCAGAGATGGTGCGACGTTAAAACAATAAATTCACTATGATAATAAGAACTCTTGCCAAGTTCACAGTCGGACTACTTAATGTAGTATTGACATATAAAACCCTTATGGGAACTCTTAAGTATCATGATAGTAACTTAGGGCGTTCTCGTATCGACTTGTAAGGCGATAAACCTTGAGGCGTTCGAGCAGCAGCACAGTGATGCTTTATTATATGCGTGAGTGATATGATCATTGATGTAGCGTAAGTAGTAGTTAATGTTAATATAAATCATTATGTGCTATGTGCCGCATGTCTGGGCCGATACATTTTCTTATGTGTTTAGTTGTCGCATGTTCGGGCGGGTACTTTTCATTAATTGTTTACTTTTATGTTGCTACAAGTTGAGGCAGCTTTATTTTTGTAAAAGCAGGGTTGAATCGTTTTTAATTGATATTGAGGGGCTGTGCCCATAGTCCGATAAACGAATATTTCATGCCGAAATTTTCTAAAAATTCCCTGCAAATCTATTCAAAAACCTATTTAACTTATTTAAATTCAATGCTTTAAGGTGTGTTATGATTGCTAAGGGTTTAAGTATATGTATCAGTGGATTATTTCAAGAATATATTGTGAGTTTAAATATTAAGTGGTTGTGTTGTTTTGAAATGGTTATGTGACGTGTTTATGTGACTTAGTTGATTATAGTGAGACTATTATGTGAATATGAATGATTATGTCTATATGTATTGTATATGTAAGCATTATAGGACGTGCATGGGTAGAATAGAGCAAACGATAAGTTTTGCTTGAGTTAATACTGAAATAGTATCTGACCTTGTAAAGGTTTGAATAGGAGACATGGCCAAGAGCGGTGCACGGGTAAAAAGAAAGACGAATAGAAGGACAAGTATCAAAGCCGACGGATGTATTGACGTGGAAGTAAGTGAGTTACGAAGTAGAAATGGAAGTAGGGCCAAATAAAATGCTAGCAAGTAAAGAAATGTCGTGAAACTGAGTTATGGATCGATGTTAAGGTCGAGAATTCCGTGAATCGAGGCAAGTGTTTTTGCTACTCACTTATTGTTCAAGTGATGCAATTTCATTTACTTGTAATATGTGGTGATTTAGCCAAGTATAGATGGCAGATGACTTATACTTTTTCATGTAGTGTGATATTGTTCCTCTCCCCTACATATGATTCAAACATCCGATTTACAAAGAATTTGACAAATAACCTTTCCCATTAATTTTCTTATCCCTGGAAGCCATTTCTCCTATTTTCGTCGAAAGTGTCTAAGAATTTCTGAACTAAAGAAAACCCAAGATTTTAAATTCTTAGGAAAAGCCTGCTAGCGAAACTCTTCATTCTAGCATATTTTCACAAAAAGACCCCATCTAGAAATTTTTTTTCTTTCAAAATGTTTTGAACTTTTCCATATTGGAATCGTTTTATGAACAAATGTTTAAGCTACTTTATCTGTTTATGGAAACTCAAATTTTACAATGCACCTAGAGTTTGACCATATCTTTGCTTTAACTTAAAATTTTTATGGTCGAAAACCTTATTGCAATGTATATCTGTTATGTGCTAAAGTGAAATCTCTCTCTTGATAAATTAATGTCAATAATTTCGGTCATTCATATTCTTCCTGTTGGTATTTATTTGAATTGCTATTCTTTATATTCTCTACCCCACTTAATACCGAACTTGTCGGTATTTACTTAAGATCTTGATTATCTGGTTATCCCCTGAGTTGTATCGAACTTGTCGATACTAGACAATGATGTCGTTTCCTATTAACTCCTAAATTTTGAGTTGTTAACCTGGAACGTGAGTTTCCAGGGTGTTTGGCGAATTAAGGTTGTCGATTGTTCCGACACCTAGTGTGGATGATTTAGAATTGGAAATGTTTTTAAAGTATGGACCGTGAGGGTCAGATTGTATATTTTTAAAATGTGGACCGTGAAGGTCGGACCGTGAAGGTCGGAAATAATTAAGGCCAATGTGTGCCATGGATCCAATTAAGGACAGTGCTATGAGAGCTTGTCCGGGGTTAGTGCTGACTGATCAGCAGCCTAACCTTATGATTTTTTTTAAAATAAATAAAAATTCCAATTCTAATCTATACTCTGAGATTGAGATGTTTAATTCTTGACTCCTTGAAAGTCTGTTTTAATAATACCTTGACATCAGAATTCTTGTCAGTTCTATTTCTTGATGCACCTTATAAATGGTGAATTGTTGGCTCTTGTGGCAATCTAAAAATTGATCTCACTGATTCTTTCTAATAATGAGATGAAACTCCTTTTGTTTACCAGAGTTTTCAACATTTATTTTAAAATTGCTATCACTATTGCACTTGCTGAGCATTGTTGGCTCACTCTTGTTTCTGTTTATTTCTCCAGTTGTTAGAGATGATTAGAGGAACTAGTGATCAATTGGTATTGCTCTACAGGCAGCGAGAGGAGACGTTCGGGTTACAGATTCTCATTGGTTAGTGGTTGGGAACTAGTCAAGGTTGAATCTCTAGTTAGACGGTGACCTTATTTATTCACAGAAAATGTATATTATTTTATTCGGATTCGGGTTGTAATAGTTAATTAGTAGTTGTTTCATACTGTGACCTGTGAGCGGTCTTGGTTAGTTAGAATTTATATTTCTTTATGATTTTGTCAATATTATGTGGTGAGCAGATTTGGATACAGTTGAATTAGTTTTGTTGATTTGGACAGGTGGTTAGTCATATTTATGAATACATCATGTCAAAATTTTCTGAAATTTCCCTGTAAAAATATTTAATTACTTATAAAAAGCATGTATATTAATATAGTTAAGTGAGGGTGTTACATATTCGATTAATGGCTCTTTGACATAATATTTTTTGTTGTTTTGATATTTTTAGTTTTGGGAGGAAAGAAGTGTAAAGAGAAGATGAATGACGACATAATTTTGGGTTAGGGTGAGAGGATAGATGAAGGCTTGATTATGGATTATTATAGTGGAAGAATCAAGTTGAAGAATCAAGAAGTTTCAAGTCTTTTGATTTTTAGGTTTTGGTTAAATGATGTACCCATTTATTTAGTAGGGCACTCTTTTTTCCCCGCTTGAGCTTTTTTCCCAAAGGGTTTTGCACTTGTGCAGTTTTTAACGAGGCCTTTTTTGGTGGATATAAAGGTGTAATTATCTAAATTTCCGGGGGAATCTCTTTCCTATGGGTTGTTAGACTCATGGATTGGTTAAGCATACCTTTCGGTTAGATGATGAAGCTTTTATTATCTCTTCTGATGTATCATCTTTTCATGAATGAAATTTATCATTCCTGAGCAAAAATATATATATATATATATTGTAGACATACAACTAAAATTTAATTTAACGTATTCAAGTTAATAAAATGAATTCAAGTTTTGTTGAAAATGATATCAATACCTTTTTTATATTATTATATCATATTATATATATATAAGTGTGTGTGTGTATATATATATATATCTAATAAAAATTTTAAGGAGATCCTCTAAAAATTATAACATATAATTTTTTTAATTATCAAAAGTTTTATATAAAAGATGAAATTTACTTTATTTGTAGGTTTTAAATTTTTGGTAAGAAATAAATATGGGAGTATTGTAATATATAGTGAAGATTATATATATTTTCATTTTGCAAAATTTCATACATAATAGAACATTTCGAATTCACTCTAATTCTGGGTTTTAATTTTAAGGAAAACAATTATTGTATAAGATAGGTATCGATAAATATTAATAATATGTAATGAAGTTAGGATTTCAGTTCCTAATATTAAAACGTGTTTAATTAAAGAGAATACGTACTGTTCATTTGAAAAAATCGTACTCCCTCCATCTCATAATGCTACTCTCATTTCATATGTCGGGACTGTTCATAACATAAGATAAATTACTAATTTACTTTTAATCTATAAGACCAAATATAGTCGTGAGTGATATTGTTGGATTCGTATTTATGAGTACTTTAATACAGTGAAGTTTTTATATTTAATACTAATACGAAATTGAAGATATTAATGATCAAAAGTGTGCATTGGCAAACGTGTCCAACTAAAATGGGAAAAGTATTTAGAGACGGAGGAAGTATTAATTGTTAGAAGTTAATACTGATGGTATAAATTTTATTTTATTTTTAGATTTCGATTTTTATGGATTAAAATTATAATACAAGTGTTCATAATATATGTTAAAGTTTAGTTTCGATTTTAACGAGAAAATGGTTCTATAAAAATAATCGTGTTTAATGAGAGAACAGTTCATTAGAAAGTATCGTGTTACTTGTTAAAATTTAATATTGATGATATAATATAAGATAATATATATTGATTTTTTTTGAAAAAAAAAATTATAACGCTTAATTATCGACTAGTATATATTGAAAACAGGAAATTTTGATAATTTTAACTGGAAAACAAAGAATATAAGTACTACAAAATAGATGATAATTAACATAATCTGTGCTCACACATGCACAATTGTCTATATCCCAAAAAGCACCGCTAATTGTTGATTTGTTCTCACTGGAGGAAGCTTTCGAGTTCAGCAGGGGTCAGAGGCTTATCAAAGAGGCGGTCTAAGCCAGCCTCCATGAAACTTTGCTTGAGGGATACATCATTGCAGGCAGTCGCTCCAATTATCATGCAGTCCACTCCCATGCTTCGTAACTCCCTCGTGGCCTGAAACCAAACGATACATGACAACTTGGTTGGTAAAAATTTGTACAGAAATCTAAATTTATTAATATTCGGTCAACAAAATTATGGAATAATTTGAAGAACTAACCTCGATGCCATTCATTATAGGCATTTCCAAATCCATGACTATAAGATCGAAATGCCCTCTACCCTCTTCATACATAGCAACGACTTCTACTCCATCCGTAACCGACGAAACTTCAAGCCCATACTTACTCAGAAGTTTGGTGGTGACCTTTCTAACTACTGAAGTGTCATCAACAATAAGAGCAGACCTAGCAACCATAGAACTTCCGACTTCAGTAGCCATATTTTTAATAATCTTTTAGCAAAAATAATAAAAAGATGAACTAATTGATAGCTTCTATGATGACAATGGCAATGGAGCTGTTCGGGTTTTATAGGCTTAGAAGATGACGTTTTGGATATTATAGATTGTGAATTAAGGAAATCCTAATTATATAAATTAAATGCATGATTTTCTTAAAAAGTTGGATACTGCAGATTTTATCGAAGATTTAATGTATCTTAGGTGCAGTTAGCAATCTTCTAACGTCAATATCTGTTAAAATCTATATCTATTTTTGTAGCTGATTTTGTATTTAACTGGATACAGAAAACAGAACTAGTAAATATTGAGAATTACACGGTGATCCAAATATTTGGATTTTATAAATCCACACCCTTTTATAGTAAATTATTAGCTGTAAATACATATGTAGCTGTCACTATTACATTTTGTAGGATTATATAAGATATTGTAAACATTTTTTATAAAATCCGCATTTTGATTAATTTCTTATATCTCCTATTATAATACGCGGAATATGATATCATACTATATTAATTAATATTATCAAGAAATACATTTCTAGAAAAAACTGCTACCTGCATTTTGGTTTTAATATTAATGCAGATCACTAAGAATATCAAATTTGGTATAAAGATTATATTTAGATATCAGAAATATCCAATAGAATAAATGTCATAATTAAAATAAAAATTGATAGACTACAATTTAAATCTCAAGTTGGAACGTGTTTTTTTATTAAAAAACTTTTAAATTGAGTTTTTTCTTAAAAATTTTAATTCCTCCAGACACTTGGTCTTTATGTATAAAACCAGTTACCAATAAAAAATATTTGATAAAACAAAGTTCAAACATAATTTTTTATTGCAATCACTACTAAAGAGAAAATTTTCAATATATATTTAAAATTTTCATTTCAATATCAAATAAGTTTAGATATATTTTCTTATAGAGGTGAACCAATTCTATAACACATTTTCATGTTCTCCAGCCTATTATCAGAGGTTTTTTTTTTGATATTATACATGTTGGACAAGGTAAAGCTAACGAGCTCGACATCAGTAAATGGTGATAACTTTTATATATTGAGATTAACAGAAGATAAACGAGAAGAATAAACAAGAAGAAGAGACTACAATACACTACAAGAAAAGGGTGAATAGACATCAGTTTATGGCCGATGTCTATGTTATTTTGCATGTGATGTCTAGGTCGGAGATGTCTATTCTAGACATCGGCCAGAAACTCTGTGCTAACATAGATATCGGTATTTACTTCAATACACATCGGTTGTTCTACAAAATAGGTTAAATATAATTAATTTTATAAACAACTTGCATGCCTTATATTCTAGAAAACATATAATAAACTAAGTGATTTTTCACATACACATCACTTTCTTTTTTTGGAAGAGATGTCAATTTGGATATTAGACATCATAGTTTTAGCAGATAAAGTGATGTCCATAGTTATTTTAGACATCATTCTAGACCGATGTCTAATGTTCTTATAAACATCAGTTTTTTCCAGAAAAAAACTGATGTCTATAGTTATCTTAGACATCATCCTATACTGATGTCTAATGTAGGTATAAAATTCAATTTTTACAGAAAAAACTCATTTATATGTGTCTCTTAGACATCAGAATTTATAAATAAAAAATGATTTCTATTTATTTTTTAGACATCGGATATTGTAGAAAAAATGTGATATATATCTTTATTTTAGACATCATTTTTTGGTAAAACTTTCGATGTATTTGTTACCATTAGACATTTGTTTCTGAACCAATTAAATAAATCGTTGTCTTTCAATGCATACCAAAAAATTAAAAACTGGACCATTTACAATATATCCAACCATTTATATTAAACCAATCACAAAATACATCAAACCACCATGTACATCATCCATCAACATTACTTTAACAAGATACCAAACTATATTATAACTTATGAAAAAAAATTACAACTTCTTCTCAATATAAACATAAGATAGAACCTTATAGAAATTGTAGGCTTCCTTGATTTTATGAGAGCACACAAACTTTTGTTCATAATCTATACAGAGGCGAAGTAAATGCTCTGGCACGAACTTTGCATCAAAACTGGAGGATAACAAACCTTCCAGACCTTAAAAAAGAAAAAAATAAAAATTACAATTTGGGTGAATAACAAATTTCCAAAGAATTACAAATGTCAAGTTGTTAAGAACTACACTTGTACATACCTTACTTCACCAGTGAAAGCACCTCCATGACACCAAGAAGGCCCCAGAAGCTGTAAAATCACACCAACCAAGCGACTTCTTCTTACTCGAAAATCTATGCCAAGAATCCGTATGAATAGACTTAGAGTCATCATTTAAATTAAGAATCGTAAGATGATAACTAGCAAAACAATCCCATATATTTAGAGGAAGAAGTACCTCTAGGATCCATAATTTGCAAATACAAACTAGTATACCCAGGCAAAGCTTGCGAATCGCCTTATATTGACTTGTATTGTAATCAGATAGTTCAGACTTATATTGACAAATCATCTTTGGCAACTATAACTACAAATTATAAAGCAACTTACCCATAAACCATAACTGGTATAAGATTGCGACCAGATTTTGCTACTATAAAAGACTCCTGCCAAATGAAGCAGGGCAGACTCCAGCCCCCACTACATGTATATTTCTCTTAAGGACAGTCTCTCTAAATCAGCTGTTGCTCCCATGGTAATCATGTCATGTGGTCTTTGTTCGGCTAGTAAAAGAAGTAAGGTGACCAAAGCAACTAAATGTTAGTTTGCTACATAAACCAAGAACGTGTCACATAAAAATTAAAATATAAATCAAAACTGCCATCTTGTTGCTTCTGTATATTTTTATATATTTAATCATTGTTATTATGAATGATATAAATACCAGACTCCAAGTAGAATACAAAAGTAATAGAATAAGAGTTTAAAATTTTAAAATACAAAAGACTGGTTTGATAACATCACCTGCAAACCACACTTGTGGTTTCACAAAACACCTGACTCATGAGCTCCAGTGGATCTAAGAGTTCTTAGCTTTTACAAGATGAAAAAGATCAAATAAGTAAATTCTGAACTTCAATATATTAATATAACGGTAATACAGATTGCCTAGATGCTTTGATCAGTTTGAAGCAAGACTGTAAAACGATAAACTGGAGAAGTATTGTGTAGTCAACATACTTTCTAGTCGACAAATGAACCATGTAAATGGAGATTTGTTTTTATCGGGCTGGGACATATGAACAGAACTCTGGAGAGAATTGATCTGCTAGAGCAGAAGGCACAGGGCTTCTGACAATCGCATCCAAAAGCTCATAAAAGCCTGGTGCAGCAAGCTGTTCTTCAGATTTTATGTAGGGAAAACGTCCTATAGCACACTCGATTAATGTAAGAATCATCATTAAATGATTAAATTCATACTTGATATCGCTACCAAAGTTTCCGTTTATTTTAGAAACTGATTGATAATTTAGCACAAGGTATGGTATGACCAAATACCTCACCTAACTCTATATGAATCCAAACTGAAAATTCCAAAGAGCGGCAACTAAGATCTCGATAAGCTTCAAGAAATACTGAAATACCAAACCTACCTGAAAGGTGATCCAATAATATATTATCGGAGGAGTATAATTAAAATATATATTATGCTTACTTATCTGCAGCAGTTTGTTCTCCAGGTAAACATATAGTGGTTGGTTTGTACATGTGTGTGTCGTGTATTTGAATGTATAAATCCTTCCTATCAGTCCTTTCGTATATGACTCAAGTTCATCTGAGCATTTGAAAACTGAATTTCAAAGAGTATGCAACTGAAACAAGGAATGTAGCCTCACCTTCTGATTAAATCTACTATCAGTAAATCAAGGAATTAAATCAATGAACAGCTACAAATTAAGAGACAGGCCTATTTCTTTATGAAGGCAGATAACTTCACTTTTGTAAAACAACAAAATCGTACTTAAATTAAAATCGGAGGGGAGAAAAATTTTCCAATGTTATATAAACCTTCAAATTGTTCGAAAGGCACATGTTGCATTATTTTGGTTAACTGCAGAATAAGCTAATTTCCACCAAATTGTCGTGTTCCCTGACAAAGATGATGCACAATTATACTTTGTTCTTAGCTTCAAATTGCAACATTGCATTGCAATAAGATACATATCAACTCAACTAATATTTATTTAATTAGAACAATGGACGCAGTCTACAGCTTACGTATATGACAGAATTTTAGTTCTGAAAAGGAAGGTCAAGAGCAAATATTCTAGTTCTGAAAAAGAATACGAAAAAATAGAATTGGATCGAAAAATAGAATTAGACCACATACGTCTTTTGACTTAAAAATAAAAGAGAACAGGGGATGCAGGCTCTTTTTAACCACAGTTGAGAAGTCTGGCCCAAAAATTGGTCCCATAAACAGGCAGATCATATGGTCAACATTGATGTCACCGTTTGAAAAGAGCAATTTCTTACTATCACAGTAAATGGTGAAGGCTCTTTGTTGTAGTATAGTTATAGACAGATTATAAAAACCTTAGGAGTCACTTTTAAGATTCATGTTTATTTAGTATTTCATATTCATGTAGAGAATCATACATTCTGTTTAGCTCATACTAAAACTCTCTGATATTTGAAGCATGGCTATTGTCGCGTACAGTTGGACTCACTCTCTGATATTTGAAGCATAAAATATAAGATAGGGATACTTTGAGTTCCAACCTATAAAATGAGCAACATGAAACTTGATGACAACATAAGTTGGGATTTAATCATCTATAGATTACAAGATAGGATAAGGCCTTCAGACACTCGAAGATACACCCATCTAACCATGAGACATAGGCCAAGAAGCAACTGAAAATACCTATAGACTGCCCCTTTTATCTCCTTTGAAATGGTTTAGAGGCTTGGGAAGTCGAAGTTGAACCTTCTGACAAAAAGCTCCCAGGCTTCCTTATACACCTAGGCCTATAAAATTCAAAAAAAAGAATCAGCTAATAAGATTCATGTCACGGATCTAAATAAACTCAGCAAATTTGAGAGGAAATTTTAGACACATTACGTTGGAAACATGGATAAAGAACAAAAGTGCAGTTAAATGACAACACTTTTGTTGTTTATTCTTCACAAATCAGGCATCTGACTTGTATTTGAGGAACTACAATACGAACAAACTGCATAACTTATGTTCAAAAAGAGACCAGGTTTTGATCAATATAGAACCAATAAGAAAAAGATCATTTCTTAGAAGTAGAAAGCACAAAGGAGTATCTGAAGAAGCCAAATTCTATTATGACAGTCAAATTTTATATTACAACCAAAAACCGGTTGCTACTGATAGAAATAATACCTGTTGAGAAAATCTAGTTTTGATTTCTTCATCAAGCTGCTTTTTGAGCTGCGAACAATACTACCAGGTCCCCAACCTAATCATATTAGTCAAAATTTTATTTATCAGTAAAAACTAGAATTTCACAAGTGCAAGGCTTGCCAGATCATCATTACACGAAGAGATGATACATCAAAATAGTGATACCTCCGTAACAATTTCTTTTGTGGCTTGAAGGTGGCACTTTTGTACACAACTTAACTTGTCTACTCTTTTTTTCTGATCAAGAAAACAACTTTCAGAATCAAACACAATAGTCAAAAGATTACATCAAGTACATCTAGCCTAAAGTAAAGATACCAGTTCTAGATTGTGAAAGTCAAAGATCACAAAATTAAGAGAAGGATTAGTTACAAATCCCTGCGTCTTAGTCGTTTATCATTTCCAAATGGACATGGTTGGAGCTCTATCATAAATACATGATACATATTATATATGACATTAAAGTGATATCATCACTTCCTCGAATCCATAGTGTCGACAAAGTAAGATTTTTGCATATATGTTCAGATTAATATATATAGCATTTGTGTAGTATACATCCAATAGGATCAATACATAATAACTATGTGCTTTGGTTTTAAAATTAAACAATTATTACTTGGAAATCAGATATTTTATAAAATTACTCGGATAATTTAATCAAGTGCCCTTCACAATGGATATTTGCATATGTAAAAAAGTTAAAGAGTTAAGCCACCTAACTCTTTAACTTCTTCATATTTGCATATGAAAATTCATATTTGCATATTCATATGAAAATTAGAAACTAAATATTTGCATATTTACATATGTTTATTATTTTTTTTCCTTTTTCATTGAATACCATACTTTAAACATAAATAGAATAGCATGCATAGTAGTTTTAAATCATAAATTACCAAGCTTTATCCAGATTTGGTGCTTGGCACAACTGTGGCTTTTTGAAAACCTTCCGGTTGAGCTTACAATGAATATGATTGGTTGGTTCCTGCCAAATAGCAATGTCATCTTTTTCTACTAGTTTCTTCCAACATAGACTTCTTGCTACGCTCTCAATTTCATTTTGCTCAGCTTCAAGATCATTACGTGTTCTTTCCCAACCTTTCCAATGAGTCTTCCAATTTATAGGTGGTCCAAAGAAGAACCAGTATCCACCCGGCCTTAAAAATCTATCAACTTCAATCAAGTAGAGTCCATCTGCACAAACAGATACCATTTAGAAATTTGAAGCAAACTTAATTACCCTGTAACTGCATGTATACAAGAAAGTGTTAAAACATCGTATTAGAAATGAATTACCATTTTTACCCCCACGGAATCAAGCACCGAGAACAATAAGACATGTCAAACGCTCTTGAAGGGTAAGGTAGCCGAATGGAAGCCAAAACACCTATTAGGGCAGGAACTCCACGCTCAAGCGCAAACTGGACTTGTGCTTCATGAGTGTCTCTTGGTGCAAATGACACGGTTAATATGTTTCTTGATAGAAGGTATGCTCCCCAGCTTGCAACCTACATTATGATATAGTCAATCCTCAAAATATGCGAAACCTAAATGGATGGCAGATGAGTAGAGGCATGCTATAAATATAACTTTACCTTGTGCCATTGATGTCCAAGGAATTCATCAACAACAATAGCATTCATCACATACATCACGGGTGATGATTAGTAACCCCATAGCCACCACTTCGCAACATTGTCTACCAATCCATAGATAGAAGCAATAACATCAAAAGAGGAGAACTGATGAAAATATTAGCTTTAAAATTAAAATGAAAACTCATACCTCGTACTAAGACGAAGCCACCTAATGCAAAAAGTACGAGCAAAGCAAAGCCCCCAAATGCCATTGCAAGAATCATGTTCCTACCCACAAATTACTCTACAACTCAAAAAAAAATGCATTTACTAATTCAATAAATCCCAACAAAAAAATAATAAACACACACACGCACATTTATACAAAAATATATAAATTACCATCAGATGGATCAGTAGTCCCTTGAACCAGTCCAATCAAAGACTATCAGCTCCACAAAAACCAAAACCTTTATGAACAATCTCCAATTGTCTCTCTACATCTCTCTCTCTCTCTCCCTCTCTCTTTCACTAATAATGTAAAATAAATAGACAACAAAATACAATAGCTTGGCCAAACCCCAATTTCTTTTTACAACAATCAAGTGAGAGAGAAATTAGGATTTAAGAAACCCAATTTAAGAAATTAGGGTTTTGATTTTAAAAAACCCCCAAATTAAAGGTTATATATCCATGCAATTTCAGTAGAGAAAACCATAGACATAGCAGAGGAGACCCTATTCGTGCAGTGAAGACCAATTTAAAGCTTACCAATTTGGGTAGAGACGCGCGAGAAGATGTGAGGCTGGACGGAGGTGAGTAGAGCACAGGTGAGGCCGGACGGAGGTGAGTAGAGGGTGGAGGTGAGTTATAGTAGTGAGAAACGAGAGAGAAATTTCAGTCGAGAGAGAAAGAGAGTTTTAGTCGAGAGAGAGAGGGGTTCATCGAGAAAGAGAGAGGTTCAGTCGAGGTGAGAGTCATGAGATGATGAGAGTGTTAATTTTTTTAGTTTTTAGTTTTACTTTAATTAGTTTTGTTTGAAAGGGGGGGAATAATTGGGTGAAATAATTGGTAAGGGGGGAAATTTTGATTAACAGGGGAGAATATTTGGTGTAAAGGGGGGAAATTTTGATTAACGGGAAATGGGGCACGCGTTGAAATTTTTAAGTTGAACTTTAGACATCAGTTTTAAAATAAGTGATGTCGTAAAAAAACAAAGACATCAGGTTTACACGGGGTGATGTTATTACATCTTTTAACATCAGTGGCATTAGTAACCGATGTCTAATGTGTGATGTCTATTTAACTTTTTCTTGTAGTGATATGTACAAGCTGAAATATATTAATGGACTACATTATATTGATCTTGTCTCAAATAAAGCTAAGTGGGGCTTTATATATAGCCCAATATCCTATCACTAAACAACAACAACAACACAACGTACTCAGTATATCCCGCATTAGCAGGGTCTGAGGGGGGTAGGATGTACGCAATCATAGCTAAGTGGGGCTTTATATATAGCCCAATATCCTATCACTAAACAACAACAACAACACAACGTACTCAGTATATCCCGCATTAGCAGGGTCTAAGGGGGGTAGGATGTACGCAATCATGTCCCTACACAAAGGTAGGGAGATTGTTTCCGGTTTTTGACCCCCGGCAGGAATCGAACCCGTGACCTCACGGTTCACGGATTGGGCACTTACCACTGTGCCAACTCAACCCCTTTCCAATATCCTATCACTACAATGACTAAAATATCCTCATATTTTATTCCTCAATACTCCCCCTCAAGCTAAGAGCGGGAACATAGTGAAGCTCTTGGCTTGAACATAGTGAATATGAGCATCAAGGTAATTTGCCAATTCACGAAGAATTCCAGCCGCCTCTAGGCTGCTGACAGATAGAAGGACTCCAAGGAAAAAGAGAACTCCTTGAGTGTCAATACGTGACAAAACTTATGGAACTTTTCGCGCCAGACCTAAACCTAACGAAAAGAAAATAAAAACTCACAAGGGTTCGGACACTTTTATTTTTTAGGTCCTTGTACTCATTATGCCTAGCATTGACAGGCGTTGTCTTTCAGATTCACCATAATGAATAGCATCAATAAGGATCCAAATAACTCCAAGTCCAAGCAGTATGCCCATGTATGGTGACAAACCAGTTAAAGCTTTGAACACCGGAACAAACATTAAAGCCCGAAGCCCAACAGAGAAAACTAGTTGTCCATGAGGAGCCATCCGTTCAAAAACCAACACATTTGAAGAATCCTTCCCATTCCCATTAACATCAGTACTGGTGAAGGACAATAGAGTCAAGGGCACAGCCAGAGAAATTACTGATGGAATAAACAAGTCTTTCATAGTCTGCAACGTGGATATTTGACCATGTATCCAGAGCATAGTAGTTGTAACATCACTAATTGGAGTCCATGTTTCACCAGCATTTGCTGCTCACAACACCACCTAGCAACTTTCTGAAATCTCCTGGAGGTACCAAATTTCTCAATAATGATACCAGATAAAAAGGTCACAAAACCAGATAAAGGTGAAAGAAGAAGACAGAAGGACAGGAAAGAGTAGGAATGGAGAAAATCTGAAGAAATTGATTATAAAAGAAGTCAGAGGTGAGGATTTTAGAATCACAGTAGCTTGAATCGAGGCAAGCTAAAATGTAAAATTTCAAGGGAGAAGAATAACAACTACTTGTCTCAATGCAAGCTAAAGCTGACAGATTTATAGAGGTAGAAAACGATAACAACTTGACAATGCAAGATAAGGTTATCACAAACCACACTTCTAAGACTGTTTTCCTTGAACAATTGGACCACATCAATTCCTGACAGGGACTCCAAATCCGGCTAGTAGGAGCACATCAATGTCCTGACAGGGGACTCCAATTCCCTGCCATTTGAGGACTTGTTGTTGGAGCACGTCAATGTCCTGACAAGGGACTCCAATTCCCTGCCATTAGAGGACTCGTTTAAGCTCATGGCTTTTCTTGCCATTAAAGGACTGCTTTAAAACTCTTCAAGTCCTGACTTTGCTTACCATTTGAGGACCCTGACTTTGCTTGTCATTTATGGAATCCTGGTTATGCTTGTCATTAGAGGACAATTGCTCACAGAGCTCAAAATATCAGCCAACTTGACGCTATGCAAGATCAACTGTAAATGCTCACAGAGCTCAAACTAAGCATGAATACTCAATCACTTCAATGGAGTGACCTATCAGCTTCAATCATGGCAATTACTTCCATGTAAATGATGGCAATGACTTCCATCTCAATGAGCCAAACAATGGCAAATTAATAAACACATCATGGCAATTACTTCCATATAGATGATGTCAATGACTTCCATATTAAAATCACAATGACTTCCATATAATCAGTTTGCATTCACAACTTCATCTTGTAACAATCACAATGTGAATATCTGACATACCTGACATACCTTCTGCATATGTGAAGAACTGAATGATGGAACTACAGGCATCTGAAGAAGAAATTATCTTATTCTTGAGCTTTAACAGAATCTCCTCAACCTTCACAAGCAACTCTTTACCTTTGAAATCTTCACTTCCTTTAAAGATTTTCCCAACACATTCAAGCTCTTTGACCAAGGTTTCTGGACCCCATTGCTTGGCGCATGAACTGAACACATCCTTAATGAAGCAAAACATTTCAGAATTATGATCACATCCAAGACAGTAAAATTACATCTCTGTAGTCCCGGGGCCACACCTCAAGCAAGCGCAATCCTATTCTGTAGTCAATCGCTTACAATGAACAGTGATCAAAGTCAATATAGGAAATGTATTATGATACAGAGGGAGTATGATTTTGCTTTATATATCCAAAAAATGAAATTAGAATTTTGTTTTTTGTGATTTGTCATTTGTGAAATGTAAATTTGAATTTTTTTATTTTTTTGAATAATTAAGGTTATATTTCGATTGATCGATTCTAATAAATTTTAAGATGAACGAAAATTTAATCCAAAAATTCAGACGATAAAAAATAAATCCTTATTAATTGAGTTATCTAATCATACTCAAATTAAAATATTTTTTCGGAGACAGAAATTGAATTTACATTCAAACATATTGGTTGCTGTCAACTAAGATTAGGGATGAGCAAAATTTTCCAAATCCGTCCAATCTAAACCGCCTAAACCAAAATTTACGGTTTCGTAACGGTTCGGGTTGGTAACAGTTTCGATTTTTCAAAAACTGAAAAATAATGGTTGGGTTCGGTTTGACTTGTCAAATCAAACCGACCAATATAACCCATTCCATCCAAATATATAATAATATATATTAATTATTTTTTATTATTATTTAAGAAATATAATTTAAATTAATAATTATGTAAAAAGAAAAAGATTTACTTATGAGATCACATATGTAAAAAGAGTAAAGTATAATTCTGGGCCTCGTTAGTCTTTAGTTCCATGGCTTCATCTAGCCTAAATGAAATGTAAGGATAATTATATTTGTACCTTTGACAGGCCTAGCCCATATAAATAAGCATGTTAATCATCGTCTTTTTTTTTTAGGTGACAATTTCCTGATAATTAATTTTTTTAGCTTCTCTGATTCTCATAAATCCAATTTTTAATTTATTTTTAATTATGCAAAATTTTAATAAGTATGATTATATTTTATGAGATTTTGCTAGTTCGTAAAATTTTGTAACTTAATTACCAGATTTCATTGATGCATTGTACATTTGCATGTGTCGATTAATTTTTTGCAAGTTTAAAATTTTTTAAGTGGTTTAAAACCCAATCCGTCCAAACCAAACCGTTATAATTTGGACGGTTTTATTTAGTACTAACGGTAACGGTTACGATAACGGGTTGTTAAATTCCAAAACCTTAAAATATGGATTGGATAGTTTAATCCTTTTAACCCGACCATTGCTCACTCCTAACTAAGATACATCGGTATCTCGAAGAGTTATATCAAAAAAGGCCCCTATCGGTATCTCGAAGAGTTATATCAAAAAAGGTTAAAAGTATGCTTCAAATATAAAATTAGGAAAGACAAATAAAGGTGTAGTGATAGATTCCTCAAAAAATTCCCCAAATATTTTACCAAATCATGTGGTATGATAAATGGCGAGTTTTAATTTATGGGTGCATATGTATGCACGTGAGATCTCATATTATTATTAGAAAAGTTATCATTTATTCATATATATAACACATCAATTTTTGAAAAAAATTAAAACAAATTTTGGGGTACTTAACATTTTCCATGCCGAAATCAGCAAACAATTCACTTGCTTCTTATCCCATTGAATTATTGATAAAGTGCAATTATTGTACTTATATCCTGGTCCTTAATTACCAAAGATCAAAAAATTTAGTCTAACCAGAGGCAAATGTGTTCCCAGATATTTAAGCTTCTTACGATCAATGTTGTAAAAAGCGGTAATCGGACTTAATCGATAGAGGCACTGTTCAGGAATTAATCGGGGATTAATCGGGTATTTGGGGATTAATCAGAATGATTAATCTAATAATCGGATTATTAATCAGTTCGGTAACCCATGAAATAGGGATTAATCGATGATTAATCGTGATTAATCACCGATTTTTAGAACAGAGCTTACGATCAACTTTACCCAACAAAATATACGGTAAAATCTTGTGAAATTAATATTTGATAAATTAATAACTTTTTAAAGTTAATATTTTTTCCCGATCCCAATTTAGGTCAATTTAAAAAATGTTCAATTTCGATAAGATAAACATGAAAAAAAATTCTTGAAAAATTCTATATAAATATATAGTCCCAATAATATTCTAAATTAATAATTTCTTTATAATTATAAAAAAATATGTACTACCCTTTTGTAAAATATGATTCTAGGGTTCTTAGAATCTATATGAAACCATCCTTAATCCTCTTTGTTGCAACCAAAATTTCGAATGCGGTATTTTCGTAAATCATTAAAAAGTTATTAATCAATATTTTTGATATCTTGAATGCTTGCAAAATGTTCCAAAAATGTTATTTTCTCTTTGATATCAGCTAAATATACAAATCTTTAGTTTGAACCTCGGAAATACTCATTGAATTTGTAAAACAATGTATATTGAATTAATTTAATTATGTATAAAACATAAATTGTACAAGTCATTCTATTTAAATGTATATAATTGGAAATTAATTTTCTTTGATATCAAAAATTCTTTATAAATTAATAATTATTAATTTATCGATTAATTAATATCTCTTTAAATTAATAGAATTATTCGATCCTGATTATATCTTTCTATATATAATAGGAGAACAGATACTTGTCAAACCTGCATCCTGAGCAAATAAATTAGCTCCCGAACCTAACTCCGAACCTAATTCAATTACATTAAAAAATAATGTTGTTCCAAGGAGTTGAACCCATGACCTTTCATGATGAAACTAAACTCACCAATAAATTTGGCTAGATAGACATTTATACTTATAATGGAATTCATTAACCACATACATAAATATTTTTTGGGTTATATCATGTTTAATATATATATTAAACTATTCATTAGAGATAAAATTACTTATATTATAACTTGTGCGCATTATTTTTTATAATTATTTATAGACCTACCCATCTAAATAAATTTTACAAAAAAAAAATCTTATATTTTTGAAATGGAGAAAATAATTATTATTTTAAGATAAATTGTTTTGTTAATGATCTCATATATGAAATGCATAGATAAAATAATTATTCTTTGATATCAACTATTTTGTTAACAATATCACATATGAAGTGCTAGTGGTTAATTTTGTTGTGAAATTTAATAAAAAAAAAGGCACTAAATTAAAATTGGTTGCTCAAATTAGAATCAATTAAACAATAGGCATACTTACATCATCGATTATTGGTTAATAATTACATATAATATATAGTTTATTTATAAGACGGTATGATAAATACTATACAAAATATAGCAAATTAATTAGCGAAATAAGAAAGATATGAAGTTTTTAAAGGAAATTTGAAACATTTATATATATATATAGACTAGCGTTCAAATGGAAACAAACCTTAGAATAGAAACTAGAAACCTACACTAAATAAATTATATTTCATTCATTTTAATGGCCCCGCTAGGGGCACCTTCACAAAAAACTTATAAAATTCTTGGCTCTATTCAACAAAAAAAAAGTTATTGTTCAAGTGCTGACGTCACTGCCACGTCATCACGTGAACATTAACTTTTTTTTATTTTTTTGTTGAATAGAGCCAATAATTTTATACGTTTTTTGTATTGGGGTACCCCTAGTTTGGTCATTAGATTAGCTTGAAATAGTTTATTTAGGTTTAGTTTCTAATTTCTATTCTAATTTAGTTTATATTAGAACAAGACCCTTGTTGTGGAATAAAAACTAGGTTACGATTTGCGGTTAGGGTTTGTGTATATTTAATGCTAGGGTTCGTGAGCTTCGTGCTTTAATGGCTGTTTCTGTGTATCGAGACTGATCGGTCCTCACAGAGTGCCTACGTATCTCGTATTGAGAATCAAGCCAAAAACGTAGTTCTAGGGGTGAAGGAGCAGGTCCTTATATAGGCTGAGAAGCCCTAAAATCGTAGTAGGGTTAGGTGACTTGGTGGGCAAGTCACCGTCTTGAGGAAGGTTCTAGATCCTACTTGATAGGAGTCAGCTTCCATATTGAATTTGGTGCCTTGTAGGCTAAGTCTGGTAGGAGTAATATCCTTATCTGAGTCTTATTGCTGAGCTGATTATTACCCTTAATATTAACTACGAAATTAATATCATAAATAGGATTTGGGGCCCTATGGTGGGCCCCACGCTTGGACCATTCTAGGTCTAATTAATGCCACATTAAATGTGTCCATAGGGCTTATTTTTAGCCCATATCATTTGCCCCCCAACTTCTAGGAAAACTGATCAGGTTTTCCTTGAAGTTTTAACGGCCTTATTCGAGACTTGGGTCAGGGTTAGGGATGGCAACGGGTTGGATCGGGTTGGATATCTGTGATATCCAAATCCAAACCCGAATCCTTAATCCAAATCCAAACCCGATCCAAATCCAAATGGATTTGGAAATTCAAAATCCAAACCCGATCCACCGGGTTTGGATCGGGTTCGGGTTTTATCCAAACCCGAAATTTTTAATTCTTTGTAAAAAAGTAGTAATATTTTTTTAAGCTAAATTTCATAAAAATTAAAATTACAATAGCAAATAAATATCTAGATTTCAGAGACATGAAAATAAATAAGTCCAAGTTACATCACTATTAATATCTAAAAACATAAAAATTAAAATACAATTGCAAATAAATATCCACATAAATATTCAGAGACAGAGTGTAGACTAGAAGACTAGCAGTAGCACAGCATGTGTATCAAAATTGCCTGAACTAAGAAATTTCATAGTAGCACAGCATGTGTATCAAAATTGCCTGAACAAAATTACCTAGTGTAACTAAGTAACAGGTATTTATTTTTAAGGAATAAATTATAATATATATTCTAATTTATATATGTATATATATCGGGTTTTTTTCGGGTTTGGATCGGGTTTTCGGGTTTCGGGTTTGGATCGGGTTGGATATAGCTAATATCCAAATCCAAATCCAAACTCTTTCGGATTTAAAAATCAAATCCAAATCCAAATCCAAATCCAAAAAATCGGGTTCGGTAAGATCCAATCGGGTCGAATTGGATCGGGTATCCGTCGGATCGGTTTTTTTTGCCATCCCTAGTCAGGGTTTGTTGCTCTTACGCGAGTATTTTCAACAATATCATCTTAATGTAAAGCGTGGAGCGACCGACGCATTCACGTCGATGTTGAACGACATTAAACGGTGTTAAACGGCACTTAACAGCGCTATTTAGCCTTACACAATGTTTAAACAGTGTTAAACAATGTTAAATGGCATCAAAACGGCACTAACGGCACTAATCAGTGCTAAACGGTGCTAATAGGCACTAAACAGTGCTTAAACGGCACTAATCCGTGATAAGTTTCCATTTTTCTTAACTTACTAAGTCAGAAAAACAAAAACAAGAAAAAACGAAATTTTGCGAACCCGTACCGACCACCGCTACGGGTCGGCCGGGGAAAACCCGTACTGACCACCGCTACGGGTCGGCTGAAGCGTGTCAATAGGGGCAAGTCGGCCGGACACCCGGTCGGCTGGTTTTTCGGATTTTTTTTTTTTTTTTTCGACGGAACAGGAAAAAACCCGCACCGACCGTCGACCCCGGTCGGCCGAGGCTCTCCCGGGGGGCCAATCGGCTGGTTCTTCGGTCGGCTGGCGTGAGCCCGTGGCGACAGTTGACGCCGGTCGGCCGGAGGGCTCCCGGAGGGCCGGTCGGCTGGCACCTTGCTCGGCCTTTTTTTTTTTCGAAACGAAGGAAAAAACCCGCACCGACCGTCGACCCCGGTCGGCCGAGGCTCTCCCGGGGGGCCGGTCGGCTGGTTCTTCGGTCGGCTGGCGCGAGCCCGTGGCGACAGTTGACGCCGGTCGGCCGGAGGGCTCCCGGAGGGCCGGTCGGCTGGCACCTTGCTCGGCCTTTTTTTTTTTTTTCGAAACGAAGGAAAAAACCCGCACCGGTGATCAATCCCGTTCGGCTGAAGGACTCCCCGGAGGCCGGTCGGCCGGACACCCGGTCGGCTGGAAATTTTCCACACCCCTTTTTTTTCGTTTTTTTTTTAAACGAAAAACAAAAAACCCGCATCGACCGTCGACCCCGGTCGGCCGAGGCACTCCCAGAGGGCCGGTCGGCTGGTGCCTTGCTCGGCTGGGGCATACCCGTACCGACGGCGGGTTCCGATCGGCTGAAATTTTCTTTGTGACAGTGATTGGCTCGATTTTCTTCACGTACTGACATCAACCATCGACCTGGAACCAATCTTTGTCACTATTAGTGATTTTCAATTTTTGCCTACCGGCTTCGACCATCGATATGGAATCACTGTTTGGCCATTCATGGCTAGAACTACTTACTTTCGCATACCGATATCGATCATCGATATGGAATCAATGTTTGGCCATTCATGGCTCTATTTGAGATTCACACCACTAATCCAGTGCTTAGCATTAATCTTCCCATTAAACTTTTCTTAAGCATACTTAGCTTTTAAAGCTCATCTGACTGCTTTGGTAGAATATTTTGTCGACTGTTCATTTAAATTCTTCATTTTTCTCCCAACATATCATGAGTCTTAACGATTCTTTCCGTCCATAACAGATAGTTTTTGCTCCTTTTTTGTATTTTTAACGATACTTGACCTGTAAACACGAACCGAGCTGTATTTCAACCTGAGATTACAGGTCACCTTTTCCTTATAAAAGGAGGGGGGCATCCTTCATTTCTCTTCACTTCTTCATTTCTCAAACTTTCTTAAGTTCTAAAGCTCTTGAGTTCTCTAGTTTTCGAGCTTCCAAGTTCAAGCTTCAAGCTTCAAGATTCAAGGTTCAAGATGGCTGACAAGCAAGCTGCTGCCCCCCAACTCTCCATGGAGGAGGCTTTCAGAAAAAGGAGCATGGCGCGAACAATGAAAGGTAAGCTAAAACTCATGCCTCCTAAATATATTGAACGTCGGTTTGAGTCAACGTTAGATTTACTCAGCACTATGGGAGAGTCGTTTCCCAACAGTTCAAACTTAGTTGCTTTTAGTAGCCCTTCTAAATTAAGGAAAAAGGATGTTGAGAAGATCAAGAGCACCTTTGGCTTTCCGAGCGCAGTCAGGGTATGCCTCCCAAATCCAGGTGACAGAACCTGCAACTGGCACCCCGAAAGGATATGCATAATGAAGGGAGCATTGGAGGCGGGATTTAGGTTCCCTGTTCACACATTCGTCATCAGGTTCTTAGCAAAACTTCAAATACATCCCTGCCAGCTATATCCCAACTCCTGGAGATTTTTAATCATCTTCTTGTTGAGATGCCACGAGTTGGAAATCCCCTGGAGTACAACCATGTTTCGAAGTATCTTTGCAGTGAAGAACTCATCTGATGCTAAACCGGGATGGGTTGGCTTTCAACTTAGAAGTGGCCTCCCACATATAGTGAACTCTTTCTCCTTCCCGGACTCTCATCATTGGTGAGAGAGGGACTTTGTTGTCTTGGAGTGGGAAGGCGGTGACTGGGGTCACTTCTTTGTCAAGAGATTCAGGTTTGTACATGATAGCTCACACTTCGTGTGTGATCTTAACTCTCAAGAATTATTAGACCGAAACAGGCTTCTTGCTGACGATGGTTGCACCCACTACAGGACTATTCTAACTGAGAAGAAGCTTATTGAAGCTGGCCTCAGCAACCTCTCTTTTGAGGGTAATTTTTCCTTCGTTACTTCATTATGAACTATGTTTGTTCTTATTCCAATGTTTTCTCTTCATCTTTCAGCTGCTGAGGAGATAGACAAACTTCCTGCAAATCAGCCAACTGTCACTAGGCGGATGATAAAGAAGGCTGAAGCTCTAGTGAATCCTCCATGTCGAGAAGTTCCTCAATTCCTGGAGGAGAGTAGCCAAGGGGGAAAGAGGTACAGGAACGCTGGCGAAGGTGTCAGAACCCCCTTTACTCCGGATTGGGGTATCTGCGATCAAGATTCTATTTTTGGGAGTTCTTCCTTGGCCGTGGCTTGGTCAAGACTTTCTATCACTCCTCCTGATATCCTGACCGCGACTGCGGGGGACAAAATCGACGAAGCCGAGCGCCTTGGGGCCCAGGGTCTATATCAGGTAGCAACTTGTATACTTACATTCTTTGTTCATTTTATGGATGTCTTACTAACTTCCTTACCGCAGGTTAATGCTTATCTTCAGTCTGCGACCCGCCAAGGTCGAGCCCATCGGGATGAGAATGTAACATTAAAGAGCGAGAAAGTCAAGCTGAACGAGGAGATCCAAGACTTGAACTCCAGAGCCATTCGAGCTGAAGCTAACTGCCAATCTCTTCAAAAGACTCTCCGCTCCTTGGCCAAGAAAAAATCTTCTCAGGCTGGCAAAATAATTGATGCCTATCATAGGTCGGAGGAATTTTATGAGTTTATGGACAAGCATGACGATGAAATACGACCCTTCAATATGTCCGTTGGATGGGACAAGGCCATTGGCGCTGTCAGCCACAGGTATCCCAAAGTGGTTAACCCGACTGACTTCCCTTGCCCTAACTGGGTGTTGGTGGTGGAAGTCATGTGGCCCAAGCATCAGGCTCTGGGGGTTCTCGTAGGCCTTCTGGCTCCGGGCTAAGGAAGTGTACTCAAGTGGTCCATTCGGGTTCAGCTTCTTCTCGCTCTGCTGAAGGAAGAATGTCGAAGAGGGAAGCAGCCGCCAGGCAGTCTTTCCCTGGGAAAGTTCTTCGAACAAGACCTAGCTCTTCAACAGAAACCTCCGATGATGAAGGAGTGGTGGCAAAGAAAGGTGAGACTCAGCCGATGGCAGTTGAAGAAGAAGAAGAAGGCTCCGGGGAGGAGGAAGAAAATGGTGATGAAGATGGAGACGAGGAGGAGGAAAATGAGGAGGAAGACGATGAAGTGATAGGAGAATCCTCCGAGGAGTAAGTGGCCTTGCATGGCCTTGTTAGCCATATGTGGCTTTATCTTTTATGCTTTTCAATCAAGGTCCTTAGGGACTTAACTTTTTATTTGGTGTTGTAACCTAAATCCGACTTTGGCCCTTCAGGGGTACTTTATTTATGCACTTGTTTTATTTTCACTTGTGTATTATTTATTTTCGTTACTTGGTCATCTTTGACTTACACTCATCAGGTGCTTGGTAAATAAACAATCACAAATAAAAAAAAACAAACTTGCATTAATAACTTGAAACGGGTTCAACCCTTACATAGACTATTATTATCCTACACGGGGCATTAATCCCTGGAATGGTTTCATCGAACCTTATTTCTACTTCTCCTACTAGATAAATAAAAAGCTACATCGTTGCAGAGGCAGCTTAAATATAATAAATCTTGAGGTTCAGGGCATGCCAAGTACGGGGCACCTCAACCCTGTCCAAGGTCTCCAACTTATATGATCCTCGTCCCAATGTCTTCCTAACTCGATACGGCCCTTCCCAATTTGGGGCTAGCTTTCCCTTCTGGCCAACTCCAGAAGCCTCAATCTTCCTAAGAACTAAGTCACCTTGCTGAAAGAACCTCTCCTTAACCCTGTGGTTGTAATAGAAAGATGCTTTCTTTTGGTGCTTCGCATTTCTGGCGTTTGCCTCGTCCCTGACTTCATCAATCAGATCTAGAGCGAGCCTCATGCCTTCTTCATTAGTCTCAGGTTCATATGCCTCAACTCGAGGCGATGCCTGCATGATTTCCAGCGGCACAACTGCCTCAGCTCCATAAGCTAGCAGAAACGGGGTTGCTCCGGTAGTCACCTTACAAGTAGTGCGATAAGCCCAGAGTATAGGCAGCAACTCATCCACCCAAGTGTTCCTCGAGCGTTCGACCCTTTTCTTTAATCCATCCAGGATGATTCGATTGGCCACCTCGGCCTGCCCATTCGCTTGTGGATGTGCCACTGAGGTAAAACGAAGCTCAATAGCATTTTCCTCACAATACTTCTTGAATTCCTCATTGTTAAACTGTGTCCCATTATCTGTCACAAGAATTCGCGGGATTCCATACCTACAAATTATGTTCTCCCAAAAGAACTGGGAAACTTGCTTAGTGGTTATCTTGGCAAAAGCCTTAGCCTCAATCCATTTAGTGAAGTAATCAATGGCGACAATCAGAAACTTCCTTTGTGCTGAAGCCATAGGGAAAGGACCAAGAATGTCCATCCCCCACATTGCAAATGGAATGGGAGATCTGATTGAGGTTAATCTCTCAGGCGGCTGCCTTACAACAGGGGCGTGTTTTTGACATCTGTCACACTTCTTGACATAATCCTGGGCATCTGCCAACATCTCTGGCCAATAGAATCCCAGGCGGGTAATCTTGTGACCTAGGGCTCTGCCCCCCAAGTGCTGCCCACAGATCCCTTCATGAACTTCCTCCAATGCTTCTCTTGCCTCTTGGGGCCTTAGGCACTTCAAGTACGGGATGACAAACGATCTCTTGTATAAGATGCCTTCAATCAAGGCATATCTCAATGCTCTCACTGACAATTTTCGTGCCTCCAAGGCATTGTCAGGGAGCCATCCGGTTTCTAGATGAGCTTTAATAGGATCTATCCAACAGCTTCCAACATCGATAGGTGCTACCAACTTAGAGTTGACGGTCGGGGCCTTCAAGACCTGGAAGTAAACACTACCTGCATAATTCTCTATCTCAGAAGAAGCGAACTTAGAGAGGGCATCGGCCTTAACATTCTCTTCCCTAGGAATGTGCTCCAGATAGCACTCCTCAAACTGAGTCATAACAGCTTTCACGACTCTAAGGTATTTTGCCATGGTTTCATCCTTGGCCTCAAACTCACCATTCACTTGCGAGACTACCAGTCTTGAATCTCCACACACTTTGAGGTTCTTGACCCTCATGACTCTGGCCAATCCCAATCCGGCTATTAATGCTTCATACTCAGCTTCATTGTTGGTTGTCGGAAAGTCCTACTTCAAAGCGTATTCAACTGTGAACCCATCGGGGCTTTGCAAAACCAAACCTGCACCACTAGATTTTATTTTTGATGCTCCATCAAAATAGAGCACCCAATACTCTTTCTGGTCAGCTATAAGTTCTTCATCTTTATCTTCGTTCTCAGGGGTGGTTATCATCTCCTGCCCCCCGACTTCTTGGTTGTCAATAGTGCATTCAACCACGAAGTCAGCCAATGCCTGAGCTTTGATGGCTGTCCGAGGCTTATACTTGATATCAAACTCTCCAAGCTCTATGGCCCATTTGATCAATCTTCCACTTGCTTTCGGACTGTGCAATATGCTTCTCAACTGTTGGTCTGTCAAGACTTCGATTTTGTGAGCCTGGAAGTACGGTCTCAATTTCCTTGAGGCAGTAATCAACGCCAATGCAAACTTCTCAATGGGAGAGTAATTCAACTCCGCCCCATGTAGCACCTTACTCACGTAGTAGATGGGTTTCTGAACCTTCTTTTCTTCTTTGACAAGAACAGCGCTCAATGCTTGTTCGGATACCGCCAGGTATAGGTAGAGGATCTCTCCAGGACTAGATTTGGCCAACAACGGGGCTTCAGCCATGTATTTCTTCAACTGTTCAAAGGCCTCTTGGCTCTCTGTGGTCCACTCAAAATTTTTCACCTTCTTTAATGCCTGAAAGAAAGGCAAGCATTTGTCACCAGACTTGGAGATGAATCTCCCTAGGGCCGCAACTCGGCCAGTTAATTTCTGTACATCTCGTATTGAGCGGGGTGACTCCATATCCAGAATAGCCTTAATCTTGTCCGGGTTGGCCTCTATGCCTCTCTTGGAAACCATCAGCCCCAAAAATTTTCCCGATCCAACACCAAAAGCACACTTGGCTGGATTTAGCATCATCTTATGGTGCCTTAGCACTTCAAATGCCTCTCTGAGGTGCCTTATGTGATCCGCCTTGAGTAGGCTCTTGACTAACATGTCATCAACATAGACCTCCATGGTTTTTCCAATTAAATGGGCAAATATCTTAGGAATGTCGTCCTTGTTCATCTTAATCTGATTGTATCCGCTGAAACCATCTATGAAGCTCAACATCTCATGTCCAGCGGTGGCATCTATCAACATATCAATTCTAGGCAGAGGAAAACAATCTTTTGGGCATGCATCATTCAGATCAGTGAAGTCTATACACATCCTCCACTTACCATTCGCCTTTTTGACCATCACAGGGTTAGCTAACCATTCAGGGAATTGAATTTCTTCAACAAATCCGGCTTCCAATAGTTTGTCAACTTCTTGCTTAATGGCCTCTTGCCTTTCAGGAGCGAAATTCCTCTTTTTCTGCTTTATTTTCTTCCGTTCAGGATCGACGTTCAACCTATGAGTTATAAGTTGAGGGTCAATTCCTGGCATATCCGCTGCTGTCCAAGCAAACACATCACTATTCTCTTGCAAGAATGCTGTCAATTCGCCCTTCAGGGGTTCCTTCAGAGATGCTCCTATGTACGTAACCTTTTCCGGGTCGCCCAGCTCTAGAGGGACAGGTATTAAATCCTCTGCTGGCTTCCCTCGCTGTTCATCATCACTACGGACATCCATGTCTTCAATCGGGAGTACCTGCCCCCCGACTCCATCAGCTCTTAGGGCGGATACATAACAACTTCTTGCCATCTTCTGGTCGCCTTTTTGTTCTCCGACCCCGTTTCGGGTTGGAAACTTAATCTTCATGTGATATGTTGAGGCAACAGCCTTGAACGCATGAAGTCCAGTCCTTCCCAGGATTGCGTTATAAGTCGAGGCTGCCTTAATTACCAGAAAATTTAGCATTTGAGTAGCTTCCTTAGGTTCCTACCCGATTGTCATGGGTAATTGGATAGTACCCTCGACCTTGGACTCAACTCCATTGAATCCATAAATGGGCATGTTAGTCGGAGTCAGCTGAGAATCTGTATATCCCATCTTCACAAAAGCATCATGAAACAGAATGTCAATAGAAGCTCCATTATCTATCAAGACTCGTTTTACCTCCGAGTTCCCAATCACAGGTGTTATAACTAATGGGTCATCATGGGGGAATTTCACCCCTTCAAGATCAGAGTCATCAAAACCAATTACGATTTCAGTTCTAGCACGCTTCGGGGCCTCTCCCACAATATGCATCACCTCCCTTGCGTATGTCTTTCGAGAATTTCGAGTTGTACCGGCCGCTGTCGGGCCTCCCCAGATCATGTTGATAACTGGCCCTCGGGGCTGCGTGTTACGGTCACGATCATTATCCCTTCTGTCATTGTTTCTCCTTTCATAGTCCCTTCTTTGGGTTCCACGATCTTCACCCTTGGTGAAGTTACTCAGTTTTCCTTTGCGGATCAGAAATTCGATCTCATCCTTTAACTGCCTACAATCATCTGTATCATGCCCCACATCTCGGTGGAACCGACAATATTGATCCTTGTTCCTCTTTGCGGGGTCTCCCCTGAGTGGCTTCGGCCATCGGAAGTCCTTATCCTTTTCGATTTCCAACAAGATTTGACTTCTAGGGGCATTTAACCTTGCATAGTCAGAGAACCTTGGTCCCAAGCTCTTTTTTGGTGGCGAAGCAGAGTCTTTGCTAGTTCGGGGATACTTGTACCTAGCATCGTACTCCTGCTCTTGCTTGTGCTTTTTTGTATCATTGTTCCCCCGACCATTGCCTACTGTGACTTCCTTCTTCGTACTATCTTCGGCCTTGATGTACTTATCAGCCCTTCGTTGGAGATCAGCCATATTCTCCGGGGGATGCTTTGCTAATGATCTCTTAAAGTATAGGTCGGTGGTACCATGCTCCAAGGCTACCATTACAACCTTATTGTCCAGATCAGTGATGTTCAGAGTCTCCTTGGTGAACCTCTTAAGATAGTCTCTCAGACTTTCGTTCTTCCCTTGTACCACATACATAAGAGATGCAGAGCTTTTCTCATGCGCTCTTCCGCTGATAAACTGACTAATGAAAGCAGCACTCAACTCCTTAAAGGAACCAATCGAGTTTGCAGGAAGCCGACTATACCATCTTTGAGCCATGCCTGATAAAGTTTGAGGGAATGCCCTACACTTCAAAGCGTCGCTTGCAGGCTGCAACAGCAGTGCGTTTGAGAATGTTCTAACGTGGTTTGCAGGATCACCCATTCCATCATAAGCTTTAATTGTTGGCATCTTAAACTTCTTTGAGATACGAGCATTCATCACGTCCTCAGTAAACGGAGGTGTGGGATCATCAGGGTCCCCAAGTGGCATCAGATCCTTGGGGTTGCTCTTAGGGGTTTATTTATAAGACGGTATGATAAATACTATACAAAATATAGCAAATTAATTAGCGAAATAAGAAAGATATGAAGTTTTTAAAGGAAATTTGAAACATTTATATATATATAGACTAGCGTTCAAATGGAAACCAACCTTAGAATAGAAACTAGAAACCTACACTAAATAAATTATATTTCATTCATTTTAATGGCCCCGCTAGGGGCACCTTCACAAAAAACTTATAAAATTCTTGGCTCTATTCAACAAAAAAAAAGTTATTGTTCAAGTGCTGACGTCACTGCCACGTCATCACGTGAACATTAACTTTTTTTTATTTTTTTGTTGAATAGAGCCAATAATTTTATACATTTTTTGTATTGGGGTACCCCTAGTTTGGTCATTAGATTAGCTTGAAATAGTTTATTTAGGTTTAGTTTCTAATTTCTATTCTAATTTAGTTTATATTAGAACAAGACCCTTGTTGTGGAATAAAAACTAGGTTACGATTTGCGGTTAGGGTTTGTGTATATTTAATGCTAGGGTTCGTGAGCTTCGTGCTTTAATGGCTGTTTCTGTGTATCGAGACTGATCGGTCCTCACAGAGTGCCTACGTATCTCGTATTGAGAATCAAGCCAAAAACGTAGTTCTAGGGGTGAAGGAGCAGGTCCTTATATAGGCTGAGAAGCCCTAAAATCGTAGTAGGGTTAGGTGACTTGGTGGGCAAGTCACCGTCTTGAGGAAGGTTCTAGATCCTACTTGATAGGAGTCAGCTTCCATATTGAATTTGGTGCATTGTAGGCTAAGTCTGGTAGGAGTAATATCCTTATCTGACTCTTATTGCTGAGCTGATTATTACCCTTAATATTAACTACGAAATTAATATCATAAATAGGATTTTGGCCCCTATGGTGGGCCCCACGCTTGGACCATTCTAGGTCTAATTAATGCCACATTAAATGTGTCCATAGGGCTTATTTTTAGCCCATATCAACCCTATATATATATATATGAGATTTGTACTTTATATCGATTATCAGTTATCGATTAAATAATTAAATAAAATATATCGTTGAGTTATGAGACGATATTATAATTAAGATTACGTATATAGTGCTATATAATAGTGTATCTTCTTCTGTATATAACAGGAGAACAAAGGGAGTACCTCAGACTTTAATTTTAGTAAGTAAGATCTTGTATGTTACAATAATTAAGGTCTTGTAATCTTTAAAATGTATTGTAAAATGTCTAAAATTTCAAACATGAAAGTATTCAATAATTTGTTGCATGATCATTTCCCTTTAAATTCTTGCAAAGACATATACTTGCCTATTGGTGGTCGAGAAAGAAGTTGCTTTGGCATCAGAAGCCACAACGGTATCCTGCCACACTTTTGGTGATCGTGCATTTCTCACATACGTGCTCAAAATTTGTGTTGGATATTTTAGTGTAATTGGATTGACTAGTTGATCAATGTAATCGTAATATTACATTGAACAAGTCGGGTGAGTGCGGAGTGCACGCTTTGTTCGAGTTTATTATGATTTTAGTATTATTGTGTCTTGTGAGACATGTCCATTGGCATTGGACACGCCTGTTGGAAAAGATGTGTCTGAGGCATGACCATTGGCATTAGACACACCTGTTGGAAAAGATGTCTCTATTAGCATTAGACATGACTCTTATACTGAGATGTGTCTATTGGCAAAATACTGAGATATGTCTATTTGCAAAACATACATCTGTTGACATCTATATATAGGTGTTGCATTGATCATTTTCAGATATAGGTTCATTTATGGAAATACACAACAAAAACACATTCTCTCTTCTTGCAGAATTTCTTACTTTATCCGATTGAATTATTTGGGTGAACCACAAATAACTTCAATCTGAAAGTGTTCACACGACTTTAGAAAAATCCAAGTTATTATCACCCTATTCCCCAACAAAGATTGAAGTTAATTTGCTTCTGAAGATGACGAACGGAGAATCTGCAAAAGACATGGCAAGCAAGTTTGCAAAACTTGACAAGTTTGATGGTCAGTAATATTATGAACTATAAAATGGTTGATTCTAGACCGGTGATGGAACAATACAATGAATTGTTAAGGATTCTGGGAAAGTTTGTTCAACACAATCTGAAGATGGATGAATCAATCTCTGTTTATGGTGTTGAGACAAACTGCTACCATCATGGAAGGATTTTAAACACGCCTTAAAACATAATAAAGATGAGATGATGCCAGTTGAACTTGGAAGTCACTTCAGAATTGAAGAGGCTTTGAGGACTCAAGAAATTGAGAATAATCCTAAAGGCAAGAACCGAGTCGGTAACTCTTCTGTGAATATGGTTGAAAATGGTGGATCTTCTAAGAATATCATTTAGTTTCGAATTTATGAAATTTAGTCATTAATTTTGACCCCAAAGGATCATATCTTTTGGTTTGGACACAACCGCAGTCTCCTTGGGACATGTCTTTTGGACGTGTCTTTTGGGCATGATTTGAATAAACCAGAATTATGGCATGCTAGACTAGGACATGTACATTATAAAAGAATAAAGGATATGTCTAAAATGAGTCTAATACCTGCTGTTGATTTAAACAATGAAAAATTGTTTGCACTAAATCACGCAAGCGTACGTGGTCAAAAGTAATATATGAATAAGTCAAGTTCGTTCCCACAGAGATCTGGTTTAGGTTTCAATTCAGTTAATGCACCTATGCAACAATGTATAGTTTTTATTCACTGCTAAGACAATTAACAAGATTGGGTTTTAATAAACTAAATTAACTAAGATGTAAACTAACAAACTAAAAATTAACTAACTAACTAACGATAATTAAAATCGAATTACTTCTGCAAGAGAAAACATGGAATCCTAACTTCATTAAATACTTCGCTTAGATCTGACGCCTTTAATCACTATGTGCAATGGTTATTATATCTGATCAGACAACACGAAACAAGTACACGCTACCTCTCAGTATACGTATACCAAACTAAACATACATCCACAAAAGAGATAGAAGATGAATAGACACCAATTATGCTTAGACCCTATATCTCTATAAGATTTGAAAATATAACGGTTAAAGAACAAGTTGTCTAATAAGATCACATAGGGCAACATAATATCTCTATTTATGCTACAAATCATGATATTAAAACATCAACCTATCCTATGCTATCATGGCAAGTTCTAAATCTCAAGATCCACTCTCGTTTCGCAATAGATTAACAAATTAGATGCTAGCTACGCATCTAAATTCATAAAGCACAACCATACGAGGATATCAAATATGCATCACACACAGATCTTTAAAGCATCAAGATACTAAGCTCCATAAATAAATCCGTTAGAATTCCATGACAACGATTAGTTCATAATCGAACCTCTCGTCATCATGGGATCTGATGAAACCATGATAAAAACAAAGTATGAAAAGATACAAATAAACCTAAGTAATTGATATGTAATGGTTATCTAAATTACAATGGTGGGATGTGTTTATATAGGCTCTATAATTCTTGCCCAGCAAGAAATTGCCTTTTATTACAATTAGAATTCAATTAAGGTACTAAAAACTGCCCAAAATACAATTAGAACTTGAAAAGGGCAAAACAGTAATTTCCAGCTCCCATTAGTCTGATTGTCGAGCTGTCTTCGCCCAACACACGCAACCTGCTCGTGCAAGGCCTATCCCATATTGTAGAAAATCTCTCAAGCTTCGCGTGGGCAGTAAGATCGCTGAAAACGGACTTCTAGAACTCCAGATATGGCCAAAACAGTGCAAGCTGCGCAGCCTTCCCGGAAAATCCGAATTTTAATAAATTTAACCTCCAAAAAATGATGGAAGCATTAACCATAATCGACATTCTTGCAAACCTGCACACTACACAAAACACATCAAAACTACAACAAACTTGAGTCCAATACAATCAATTTAAGCCGATATGGAACGCTCCAAGTGGATATAAAATCCACTTATCACACCCCCAAACTTAAACCGATGCTTGTCCTCAAGCATTAACAATTACAACTAACTAACTAGTACCACTTCCGTAGGTGATCACGGTTGCATTTGGCATATGCAACAAGCCCTTTAAACCCCTAGGCAGCCCTAGTGGACGAGTAAGGTCTCGTGAGGGCCTATAGCGAATGTACCCACAAAATCCATGTAACCTAATGCAATGCAATGCATGAATGTAACTAAATGAAAATGCAATTAATCTAGTACTAATATCTTACCATACCTTCAAATCCTCTCATGCCATATCAACTTAAGAATCAAAGTAAATACGCAATGTCTTGGTGTCGAAAGTGCAAGTATTCACATAGTCTACTCAATGAACATGCATAAGTTCTCACAAGCCCATGTCAAATGTAAGAATAAGTTAGTAAACATGCTAAGTCTACAAGAGTACATCTTTGAGACAAAACTCGGGATTTCATACGCAAAAACAAGCAAACACTCACAATCCACTCACAAAAGAATATTCACTCAAGAACAATATATGGTAAGTGTATCACTCAATTCCAACAAAATCATAAGCATGCTTGACATTTGGTATCAATCTAACTCTTAACACAACATACATCAATGACGTTAATCAAAAGGTCTTTATTTGGGTTGTAACGGGGCTAGGGACAAGGTATATCAAATAAGCCAAAACAGGTGAAGTGTCAAAAGCTAGTAAGTACCATAATAAATCATACACAACACCCTATTTTCCCCCCAACATAATTTTTACTAAAACAACCACTCGACTAGTCGACTAAAATAGGATCACAACAAACACAAACATGCTCTCATAATATTTTTTTCCTTTTTTTCTTTCTTCTTTTTTTTTTCTCGAGAGCTAAATAAAACAATAATATAAACAATAACAATGATCCCACAATTTTATTACACATGCCGACTATCAAGTAAACAAACCCAATTTTCAATATTTCCCCCTAAAAGTAAGACCAACAATAAACCCTCTTTACACACCTTATTACTCCCTTAAGCACTCTACTAGCCTTTGACAATGCGGGTTCAAATTAATGTAAGGCCAATACAAGAAAAAGTCTAGGCAAGTAATGTGGTATGTCACCGAAAAAATAGGATTAAGCTCAACGAGTTAACTAATTGATCATATAAACATGGTGTGGTAATATGGGAAAATATGCGGTTATTCCTAAATGCCTTTATCATTTTAATCGTCAATTAATGTCATGTGTTTCAAGAAAGACCTCAAACAACTGCTAGCAATGCAAACAATCCGTGGTCACTCAATCAAACGAAGAAATTGCAACAAATATGCAACAAGGCTCAAAAACTCACTTGGTGGAAAAACATACTCAATCCCAAGCAAAAATCTCTCTAATGCACCTACCTGTATTCAAAGCATGCAAACTAAATCATCTTGCATATATTCATGTCCTTCTAATTACTTACAACATTCAATAAGTCTACTAGCTTCAACTTACTAGTGTATGTGTGTGCACAAGAACAAAGCATATCACTTCTCAATCAAAAGCGTCAACAACACAAAATTCCTATCAAGCATGAGTGCAAATGCAAACTATTATGAACTCACATGATATACAAACATAAAAATAGAATGTCCTATATGAATCAAACGTAGATAACACAAGCATAAATGCATAATTTACTACTACTAATATGCAAGCATAAAATCCTACATGAACACATAATACAACAACAACTACTAATCCCTCAAACCACCCCCAAACTTAAAATATTCAATGTCCGCATTGAATGGAAGTAAATACAAGGGATAACAGAAAACATACCTACAAGGCGCCTTACATCCTTCCCCATCGCAACTCTACATGCTTGGTCAGCAAAAATCCCCTTTCTTTAGCAATTGGCATCAACAACAACCGATTAAATTCAACCTCCGCCGTCGGAGACGAAAATTTCACAACACTAGCACTACCTCTCCCATGCTAGGAGCCATAAGAATCAATACCCAACTCACAAGAAGCTCAACCAATAATTACCAAGCAATATCACACCAAAAATAGCCCAAATTCCAAGAATAATACAAAATCCCCAATTTACAAGAACACAAATTCGTAATAAAAATAAGATTTTAAAAAAAATAAACCAACTACGAATTGGAGAGGTGATCTTGCAATTAATTCCTCTTTAGAATTGAACATTTAGAGATTTAAATAAATAGAAGAGGAATTGGATTTGTAAGTATAGGTGTGTATATATATAAGATGATGGAGAGGTTTGATAAAAAATTTAGAGTGTAGGAGAGATTTAGGAGGTTTGGAATTGATCTAGAATAGACATAGGAATTAAGGATGAAAGGAATTTGAGTTAGGATAAAATTTGGGGTTGATTTTGTAGGTTAAAACACAAAAAAATCGGCAGGAAAAACAAATCTGGGGGCTGTAACGCAGGTGCAGGCTGCGTTACATGGAAAGCAGACTGCGGGAAAGGCAGACACGCAGGCGCAGCCTGCGTGACATAGGCGCAACCTGCCTGGAAGTCAGTAACGCAGGCGCAGCCTGCGTGACAGAGCTGCAGCCTGCTCAAAAATCATTATTTTTATTTATTTTTTTTGTGCAATTTTTTTTTTTTTTGCACAACACTCATTCTTTTTTTTTCCCACAACTTTTTTTTCCCTACACTAATGCGTGGGTTGCCTCCCACGAAGCGCTCCTTTAACGTCAATAACTTGACGTTACTTCCAAGCCTCCATTAAGGATGATAATAGTTTGTCTGGTCATCTCTTCGTGAAACTTCATCGTCATCACGGCGGCACACTTTCTGCCACTTCTCCTCGCTTGGCCTATTCGTATAATAACTATGTTCTATTCCAATGCCTTAATCTGTTGACCCAAAATCTTATTATTTGTAGAACAACACAAATTTGCGGGCTTCGCTTGAATATAATGGAGGAGGGTAAATGTAAGTTGATGAAGCCTTTGGTTCCTCAAAGAGAACTTCCTCCATTGGCTCTAATGCGCTACCTCTATCTTTATACTCTGAGATAAGTAGAAGATCTGCATCTTTCCCATGGTCATCAGCCTCTTGGTACGCACATACCAATTCTTGAAATTTATGCAGCTCACCAGTGTCTATCCCAAATAGTGCCCTTTCCGAATCATCCATCATACTAGCATGATCAAATTCCTCACATGGCTTGTGAACACTCACTTCACCTTGGAATTTGTCTTCCTCAATTATGCATGCAGTACCTTGCTCCAAATCACCGTTATTCTCTGGTGTTGCCTCTAGTATGAATTGATGTTTCTCTTGTTTCAAGGCACTCACAGCTTGATCAACTAGTGTCTCCAAAGATTTGATAGACTCCTCATTACTTTTTACAAGCATCATAAGCTCCTTCATAGTTACAACCTCATCTGACTAAAAATTAGGAGTAGGTTGCTGATGTTGAAACTCTTCACTACCAAAGAAATATGACATATCTGAAACATCTTGCTGGTACTGTTGAGGATGGTATTGAAAATATGGTTGTTCCTCATAACTGACATATGGATCAACTCCTTCGTAGTAACAATATTGCGAGGGATCATGAACGCCCAAACACTGCTCACATTGTTGAGGCATGGATGTCCTCGAATATGCCCACCATGGAAACTCCTCGCATGCCATCTTCAAACACTCAAGTACCTGAACACACCGAACTAAACAAGATAGGTAAGAAAAAATCTGAGTCAGTGAACTCTAACGACCACTATTGACAAGCACATAAACCAAAAATAAAACACCGATGATCCCCGGCAGCGACGCCAAAAACTTGTTTGCACTAAATCACGCAAGCGTACGTGGTCACAAGTAATATATGAATAAGTCAAGTTCGTTCCCACAGAGATCTGGTTTAGGTTTAAATTCAGTTAATGCACCTATGCAACAATGTATGGTTTTTATTCACTGTTAATACAATTAACAAGATTGGGTTTTAATAAACTAAATTAACTAAGATGTAAACTATCAAACTAAAAATTAACTAACTAACTAATGAGAATTGAAATCGAATTACTTCTGCAAGAGAAAACATGGAATCCTAACTTCATTAAATACTCGCTTAGATCTGACGCCTTTAATCACTATGTGCAATGGTTATGATATCTGATCAGACAACACGAAACAAGTACACGCTACCTCTCAGTATACGTATACCAAACTAAACATACATCCACAAAAGAGATAGAAGATGAATAGACACCAATTATGCTTAGACCCTATATCTCTATAAGATTTGAAAACATAACGGTTGAAGAACAAGTTGTCTATTAAGATCACATAGGGCAGCATAATATCTCTATTTATGCTACAAATCATGATGTTAAAACATCAACCTATCCTATGCTAGCATGGCAAGTTCTAAATCTCAAGATCCACTCTCGTTTCGCAAGAGATTAACAAATTAGATGTTAGGTACGCATCTAAATTCATAAAGCACAACCATACGAGGATATCAAATATGCATCACACACAGATCTTTAAAGTATCAAGATACTAAGCTCCATAAATAAATCCGTTAGAATTCCATGACAACGATTAGTTCATAATCGAACCTCTCGTCATCATGGGATCTGATGAAAACATGATAAAAACAAAGTATGAAAAGATACAAATAAACCTAAATAATTGATATGTAATGGTTATATAAATTACAATGGTAGGATGTGTTTTTATAGGCTCTATAATTCTTTCCCATCAAGATATTGCCTTCTATTACAATTAGAATTCAATTAAGGTACTAAAAACTGCCCAAAATACAATTAGAACTTGAAAAGGGCAAAACAGTAATTTCCAGCTCCCATTAGTCTGATTGTCGAGCTGTCTGCGCCCAACACACACAACCTGCTCGTGCAAGAACTGTCCCATGTTGTAGAAAATCTCCCAAGCTTCGCGTGGGCAGTAAGATCGCTGAAAACGGATTTCTAGAACTCCAGATATGGCCAAAACAGTGAAAGCTGCGCAGCCTTCCCGGAAAATCCGAATTTTAATAAATTTAACCTCCAAAAAACGATGGAAGCATTAACCATAATCGACATTCTTGCAAACCTGCACACTACATAAAACACATCAAAACTACAACAAACTTGAGTCCAAGATAATCAATTTAAGCCGATATGGAACGCTCCATGTGGATATAAAATCCAATTATCAAAAATGTAAAACATGCATGTTAACAAAGATTACTAGAATGCCCTAGAATGCTAATAGGGTGTCTGATGTATTAGAACTAATACATAGTGATTTATGTGATTTTCATATTACACCATCATTAGGAAATAAAAAGTATGTAGTTACTTTTATTGATGATGCTACTAGATATTGTTATGTATATTTGTTGCATGCAAAGGATGAAGCTTGTTGCATGCAAAGGATGAAGCTCTTGACTTCTTTAAAATATATAAAGAAGAAGTAGATCTACATCAGAGTACCATGATTAAAAATCTACGTACTGATAGAGGTGATAAGTGGATTTTATATCCACTTGGAACGCTTCGAATCGGCTTTATAAATTGATTGACTTGACCTCAAGTATGTCGTGTTTTTGATCCGTTTTATTGAGATTGTACAGGGTTGCTAACTTGAGGTTGGATGATATAAATTGCATGTTTTATGGTGGATTTGAGTTCAAGAAGCAAAGCATAACAAGTTGCAAAAGAAACGAAGGAAAACGGAGGATAAAGGAGCAAATTGATTAAAATTCGGATTTTCCGGGTAGGTTGCGCAGTCTTCACTGTTTTGGCCATATCTGGAGTTCTAGAAGTCCGTTTCCAGCAATCTTACAGCTCACGCGAAGCCTGGGAGATTTTCTACAATCTTGGACAGAAAGCATGGCACGCTGCAGCCTGGGAAGGGCGCTGCGGCGCGGGAACCCTTCTGGAAATTCTGAATTTTTATCCAGAAAATCCTGATTTACTATTTTGGTCATATCTTGAGTTCTACAAGTCCGTTTTGGACGATCTTACTGTCCACGCGAAGATAACGGAATTCTATTTCATTCTAAAGTGGTCCAGAGGTCCAATTACAACTGGAACGGCCCATAAATACTGAAGAAAAGTCAGTTACGAATTTTCCTTCAAAACAGAATCAGTTTAGGAAACGTATTTTGCAGAAATTCTATTATAATTCTGTTTTGGTAGTTTCTTATTGGACAAGACTTCTAGAGCCTATATAAACACATCCTACCCATGTAAATTGTATCATTACTTAGAATTACTTAGAATTAGTTAGAATAACATAGAGGGAGACGAGAGAGACTTGGAGAAGGATTTCCAACGCTCGTGACAAGCAACGGAGATCTAGATCTACTTCATCTTTTCTATTCTTCTATGCTCATTTTGGATTTGTTTTCTAAACTCTATTACTCTTATTTAATATTCAGATCTTGTTTCATTATCATGGTTTCACTTGATCCCATGATGACGAGCGGTTCGATTATGAACTAATCGTTGTCATGGGATTTTAACGAATTTATTTATGGAGCTTTAGTATCTTGATGCTTTAAAGATCTGTGTGTGATGTATATCTGATATTCTCGTATGGTTATGCTTAATTGATAGATGCATAGCTAACATCTAATTTGTTAATCTCTTGTGAAGTGAAACTGGATCTTGAGATTTAGAACTTGCCATGCTAGCATAGCTTCATGATTGTTTATCAACATGATTCGTAGTATGAGATGAGAATACTTATATTGCCCTATGTGATCTTAATGGATAACTTGATCTTCAACCATTATGTTTTCAAATTCTATAGACATATAGGGTCTAAGCATAATTGGTGTCTATTCATCTTCTATCTCTTTTGTGGATGTATGTGTAGTGTGGTATACGTATGCTGACAGGTAGCGTGTACTTGTTTTGTGTTATCCGATCAGATATCATAACCATTACATATAGTGATTAAAGGCTTCAGATCTAAGCAAAGTATTTAATGAAGTGCGGATCCCATGTTTCCTCTTACAGAAGTAGTTCGATTTAATTATTTAAGTCAATTAATTCTTAGTTTTATAATTTGCATCTTAGTTTAATTTAGATAATCAAATCTCAATTTGTTATTTGTCTTAGCAGTGAGTTAAAACCATACATTGTTGCATAGGTACATCGACTGATTTAAAACCAAAACCAGATCTCTGTGGAACGAACTTGATTTCTATCTGTATTACTTGTGACCACGTACACTTGCGTGATTTTGTGTTAACAAGAGGAGGTGAGTATTATGATCCGGTATATTTTCGATCTACTGGTATAATACATCAAACCACGGCTCCTTATACACCACAGCAAAATGGTGTGGCAGAGAGAAAGAATAGGACTTTGAAAGAAATGGTTAATTTCTTGTTATCCTACTCGGGTTTGAGTGAGGGATTTTGGGGTGAGGCTATGTTGACAGCCTGTCATTTATTGAATCGAATTCCTAGTAAGAGGAATAAGATTACCCCTTATGAACTTTGGTATAAAGAGTCACCAAAATTGAGTTTTCTGAGAGTTTGGGGATGTAGAGCAGTTGTAAAACTCACTGAACCCAAAAGAAGAAACTTGGATGAACGAGGTATAGATTGCATATTTGTTGGTTATGCTGAGCATTCCATAGCATATAGATTCTATGTGTTAGAATCTAATGACTATGTATCTGTGAACTTGATCATCGAGTCAAGAGATGCTATATTTGATGAAAACAGATTTACATCTATACCTAGACCAAGGGACGTGCTTCAGAATTCTTCTAGTAGGAACTCAGTTTCTACTGAAGATGTGAATGGACCGTCTGAACCAAGGAGAAGCACTAGAGCTAGAAAAGCAAAGTCTTTTGGAGATGACTTTCATCTTTATCTAGTAGAAGGCTCTAGGGATGAAATTGAATATCAATACCAATATTGTTTTGTTATTGAGGAGGATCCAAATACTTTTAGCGAAGCTATGAAATCTAGGGATGTTGCATTCTGGAAAGAAGCTATCCAAGATGAAATGGATTCTATCATGAATAATAATACTTGAGAATTGAGTGATCTACCCCCTGGCTATAAAGCATTGGGAAATAAATGGATCTTCAAAAGGAAAATGAAGGTGGACGGTACAATAGATAAGTTTAAAGCCAGATTGGTAATCCAAGGTTTTAGACAAAAAGAAGGGATTGATTATTTCGATACTTATGCTCCTGTTGCTAGAACATCCATTATTAGGTTGTTAATAGCACTTGCTGCTATACACAACCTTGTCATTCACCAAATGGATGTGAAAACTGCATTCTTGAATGGTGAATTGGATGAAGAGATTTATATGAAACAACCCGAATGGTTTGTTATGCCTGGTTATGAGAACAAGGTGTGTAAATTGAAGAAATCAATACATTTATGTTTCAGACCATAAATTGATTTCTTAGCCAGAATCTGAATTCAGCATTCCAATCTCACTAACCAACCTTGTGAAGGTGGCTTCATCTAGTGGCTTAGTGAATATGTCAGCTAGTTGTTTATCTGTAGAGACATAATACAACTCAATGGTTCCATTAGTTGCATGTTCTCTAATGAAATGATATCTGATGTCAATGTGCTTTGTTCTAGAATGATTGACAGGATTGGCAATTATAGAGATTGCACTTATGTTGTCACACATGATTGGAATTCTTTCCAACACAAGTCCATAATCTCTAAGTTGATTTCTAATCCAAAGCACTTGAGCACAGCAACTTCCAGCAGCTATGTATTCAGCCTCAGCTGTAGAAGTTGACAAAGATTGTTGTTTCTTGCTATACCAAGAGACTAACCTTTGTCCAAGAAACTGGCAGCTACCTGAGGTGCTTTTCCTATCCACTCTGCATCCAGCATCAGCATCAGAATAACCAACCAGATTGAACCCTGTGTCCTTAGGATACCATAGTCCCAAGTTTGGAGTGCCCTTCAGATATCTAAAGATCCTTTTTATAGCAATCAAATGTGATTCTTTCGGATTTGATTGAAAACTTGCACACAAGCATGTAGCAAACATGATGTCTGGCCTACTTGCAGTGAGATAGAGCAGAGAACCAACCATGCCTCTATAGACTGAGATATCTACCTTCTTGCCTTTAGCATCTTCATCCAATTTAGTGGCAGTGGTCATGGGTGTCTTTGCAGGTGAGCAATCTTCCAAGTCAAACTTCTTCAATAAATCCTTGATATACTTGGTCTGACTGATAAAGATACCATCCTTCCTTTGACTTACTTACAACCCAAGAAAGAATGTTAACTCTCCCATCATACTCATCTCATATATGCTCTGCATGAGTTTAGAAAATTTCTCACACGGCTTCTCATTTGTAGAACCAAAAATGATATCATCCACATAGATCTGAACTAAGATAAGATCATCACCATGCTTCTTGTAAAACAATGTCTTATCCAGTGTGCCTCTAGTGAATTGATTCTCAAGAAGAAATTGTGATAAAGTATCATACCATGCTCTTGGAGCCTGCTTAAGTCCATACAATGCCTTAAGCAATCTTCAGCTCCTCTTGCATAGCAATATTCCAATCTGGATCCAACAGTGCATCATCAAGTTTCTTAGGCTCAACTTGTGATAGAAAACAGCCATAGAGGCACTCATTCTGAGTTGCTCTCCTAGTCCTTACTCCTACATTAGGATCTCCAATGATTTGCTCTGTAATGTGTGATCTATCCCATTTCCTTGAGTGCTCAGCCTGATTTCTCATTCTTGATGTTGCTTCATCATCCACATCATGGTCATTCTCATTTCTTCCCCCTGTGAAGTTGCCACTACTCACAGGTGTGTCTTGGATGCTTGTTCCTTCATTATTGATTGGCACAAATTCTTCTCTTGTATCATCATTCACTTGAGTTTGTTGAACTCGAGTTTCAACTTCAGTTTCAGTCTCTTCATCAGAATCATCTAGATTATTAAACTTCAATGGATCTTTATCTTCATCATTGGCTTCTTCTAGTCCAGGTAGTTTGCTGTCATCAAATGTCACATCTGTGCTTTCCATAACTTTCTTTTGACTGATGACATAAACCTTGTATGCAATTCTTTCCATAGAGTAGCCAAGAAAAATTCCTTCAAATGCTTTTGCATCAAATTTTCCAACATATTCAGAATTATCCTTCAATACAAAGCATTTGCTTCCAAAAGTATGAACATACTTTAGAGTAGGCTTCTTTCCAGTCATCAAGTTATAAGGTGTCTTTCCAGTGTTTTTGTTGATGAGGGTTCTGTTCTGGATATAGCATGCAGTGCTCACAGCCTCAGCCCAAAAACATGTAGGCATTTTTGCATCAAGTAACATTGTTCTAGCAGCCTCAATTAGAGTTCTATTCTTCCTCTCAACAACTCCATTTTGTTGTGGAGTTCTTGGAGCTGAGAATTGCTGAGAAATACCATTCTCTTTACAAAATGCTTCAAGTTTGACATTTCTGAACTCTGTTCCATTATCACTTCTCAGTGCAATCACACTTGCATTGTTGGCCTTTGCTTCCTTGTCAACTTTCTTTATATGCTCAATGATTACTTGTGGAGCCTCATCTTTTGATGCCAGAAATTCCACCCATGTATACCTTGAAAAATCATCAACTATCACCAAGGCATACTTCTTTCTTCCTAGTGACATAATATTGACAGGCCCAAACAAATCCATATGAATGAGTTGTAGGGGCTTGGTTATAGATGTCACTGTCTTTGTCTTGTGGCTTGATCTTTTCATCTTTCCTTTTTGACAAACCTCACACACTCCTTCTTGACAGAATTCAAGTGTGGGCATGCCTCTCACTAACTCTCTTTTGACTAGAGAGTTAATGGCTTTGAAGTTCAGGTGTGATAGTTTCTTGTGCCACAGCCAACAATCTTCATTTGATGCTTTTGAGTAAAAGCAACAAATTTTGTCCTTGTTTGCAGAATCCATATTGGCTACAAACAGGCTTCCCTTCCTTACTCCAGATAGAGCAAAATCACCAGTCTTCTTGTGGGTGATCAAACATTCATCTTTGTCAAAATCCACCTTGAATCCCCTATCAGTAAACTGACCAACACTTAGCAGATTATGCTTGAGCCCCTTGACTAGTGCTACATCTTCAATGATGACATTACCAACTTTCAACTTGCCATATCCCAATGTGTTACCCATGCTGTCATCTCCAAAAGCAACCATTGGGCCAGCCTTTTCCTCGTACTGTGATAGCAGGGCCATATCACCAGTCATATGATTTGAGCATCCACTGTCCAAAATCCACATGACCTTCTTTTCACTTTCTTTGCCCTGCAAACACAAAGGTATTACTTTTCCTTTGGTACCCAAACAAGTTTGGGTCCATGTGACTTAGAAACAGTTTTATCATAAACAACATGCTTGTCAACTTTTTTGGCATTAGTCTTCTTGTCACTGTTAGAAGTCTTGGAACCTGAGGTTTCAGACTTAGGTGACGGAGGTACCTTCCTAGCTTTAGGAGGAATCGAAGACTTTGACCTGGTGTAGTGTGTGTGAGAATTGTGACTGATACAACCATCAATGAATTGCCTTCTCAGATTGAAACAACTAGTCATAACATTCATATTGCATGGCATACAGTCAAATTTATCACAAAATGGTGCATCTCTATGTCTTAGAGGCACAGAACAATCATAGAAAGGTTTAGATACACTACCAGTAGGTTTCTTGCATGCATGAGTTAAATGATTGGTACTGAAACAGTTCTGACAAGTTTTCCTAGGGGCATTAGGCATATAAGCATAGTTGTTATCCTTGTTAATCCCTAACTTGCCATTTCTGTTCTGTTTCTTCTTAGTCACTTTCTTTTCCGATTCACTCTTCCCAGCTGAAACAAACTTAACAAACTTCTTAGGTCTTGGCCTATCAACTACTGGCTCCTTGTCTTTTGACTTTACACTCTCACTCTTGGATGATGCTTGTTTTTCATTTGATTGTGCCTCATCCTCATCATTCAACATTTGTTTGATGAGTAAGGCATCCTCATCAATTTCAAATGTTGGTTCCTTAAAAATTTGATTTTCAGTCTTTTTCAAAATGTGAGGCACTTCCTCATGAACAACTGTGTCATCTTCAATGACAGCATAGCCTTTTCTCTGTTTAAGAGTGTCATAATCAAGTCCAATAGCAGCCTTGGGTTTTGTTTCAATTTTCTCACAGTAGGATTTCACTAGACCAGATGATTTCTTGAAAGTTTTTAGTTTGAATTCATTTTCAGCTAATTCATCCCTAAGAGCCTCTTCAACCTGACTAGCACATAAAACCTTATTCTGCAGATATTCAACTTCTTTCTTAAGGTTTTCTATTTGCATAGCACTTAGCTCAAGTTCCTCATTCTTTTTGGTTAACATTTCATTTCTAGTAGATAGTTTAGCAATCTCTTCATTAGCAGTAGTCATACTAGTATGAATGTTAAACATTTCAACATATAGTTGTTCAATTATGCATTTATACTCTGAAACAGACATATCTATAGTAGTGAGAGATGGTACCTGAGAATCAGATGGAGATGGGTCATCCTTGGAATTGGCCATCAAGGCATAATTGTAGAATTCTTGCTCCTCTCCATCACTGTCAAAATCATCCCAGCACTTCCCTTCAGCTATGTAGGCCTTACCTTGTGTCTGCTTTTTCAGAAGGGCCTCATACTTAGCTTCAAGCTCAAGATAGTCTCTATCCTTCTTTTTAGGCTTTTTGCATTCACTGGCAAAATGCCCTAGGTCATTGCATCTATAGCACCTTACAGATGACCTATCCACATGGCTGGTTTTAAACTTATTCTTGTTTGGTTTCACAATTGCCTTGCTTTTGTTGAATGAATGGTTTTGGGTTTTGGATTTGAAGGGTTGATTCCTTTTGAATCTGATGTTTGGAAATTTTCTGGCCATGAAAGCATATGAAGTGTTTTCCATCCCATCTAGTTCTTCAAGAGTGTAGAACTCTTCTTCCTCCTTCTCCTCAACAGGTTCACTTACCTCAGGTTCAGTTTCTTCCTCTTCTACTACCTCCTCTATCCTTAACTGACTTGTAGATGCTTCCAGGTCTTGAATAGATTTATTGACAATCAGGGCACATGATGTGTTTACCATTCTACCTTGATTGGCTTGGATAGCCCTTTTCTGAAGCAACTCAAGCTCATGAGTTTTCAAAACTCCATAGAGCACATCATATGTAACTTTGTTCAAATCTCTTTCCCTCAGAGAAATGACCCTTTGCTCTAGATGGTTTGGTGAGGATAGCAGAAACTTCATGTTTAACTCCTTGGTACTGTAAACCTTGCCATTCATCTGCAACTCAGTAACTAGCTTGTGAAATCTCTCAAACATCTTAGTAATGCTTTCCTTGGACTGTGCCATGAAAGCTTCATACTGTGTGACTAGTATCTGTTTCTTATTTTCCTTAACCTCATCAGTTCCTTCACACCACACCTCAATGTGATCCCACATTTCTTTGGCAGATGTACATGATGCAATGTTTGCAAACATTGACATGTCCATGGAATCAATGATAAGCAACATGAGGTGGCTGTCAAGAGCAACCTTCTCCCTTTCTGATTCTGTCCATTTTGATGGATCCTTGGCCTCATAAGATCTTGGGATAGTTGTGGTTCCAACAGTCTTCTCTGGTATCTCTTGTTGTGGAACAAAAGGACCATTCTTGAGAATCTCAGGATACAAAGGATGAGAGGCTTTGATGAACAACATCATCTTTATCTTCCAGAGGTTGTAATTCTCTTTGTCAAACTTAGGGACCTTCACCGTTCCTGTAGTCTTTGGTGTATTCGAACTCATGATCGTTTTTCTGTTTTTGAATAAACAGCCCGCTCTGATACCACTTGTTGAGTATTGAATACGATAAAAGAATACAGAGGGGGGTGAATGGATTCTCGAACTTTTCTTCTTCGAGTCTATGTAGCAAGAGTGTTTGTGTGTGCAAGATTGAAGGTGCGGATAAAGAATAACACAAAACACAATATCACTTTAATCTAATGTATTATTAGTTAAAGGTTGCTACAATCTGTGAATACAAATGATAGTATTCTCAGCTTCGTTTTTCTCAGAGAGATACAGCTTAGTGTATGAAAAACTTGACTCACAAAGTTACTAAGTTCAGAAGTGAGGCTGTGTCCTTATAGAACATGGATACAGCCTACTTACTGCAAATAAGGTAGCTAAACAAATTACTTTCTAGTCTGTCTATCCTTTTTGAGTAAGTGTCCAAACGGTTACAGATTTGACTTTGCAAAGCCTGTTTAGATCCACTTCTTTAGCTCCTTGTCTCTTCTATATCTCTCCAAGCTTCCTTGTAGGCTTTCCAGAGCACGTTACAGATTGTGGTCCATAAAGTGCATTGGCTTGTTGCAGGTTTCTGACTTGTACAATTTTTCAGTATTTTGTCTCCAAGAATGTATTCGAGAAGTGACTAAGTAAGTGATTCGAGAACTGGAATTGACTTGATCGATAACTCTGAGTTCTCGAACACTGTTATATTGACATATCGAACCACTTCTCGAATAACTATTTTCCATCAGGATTCCTTGAGTTGTCGAATAGAACATTTTACTTATCGAATCCTCGAGATATCGAATAGCTTTCTGAGTCCTTGAGATATCGAATGGAACTTTGACTTGTTGACTCCTTGAGAACTCGAATACTACTTTGACTTGTTGACTTCCTGAGTTCTCGAATAGAGTACATAGACATATCGAATCTCTGAGATATCGAAAGAGATATCGAACAGTATATACAGAGATATCGAATAGTGTCTTGAGATATCGAATCCCTGACTTCTCGAATGCTGGACTTCTCGAATAGACAAATATACTTCTCGAATTGGTACTTAGGCAAATTCTTCATTTCTTCAAATCCCAACTGTGATTATTTGACAGCCTTTATCTTCTTGCTTGAGGCATGAACCTTGGAACTTCTTTCAAGCATTATTCTAGACTCTATAAGTACAGTTACACAACTAGGATTTGATGCCTACTACAAGTACAATACAAATAGAAACTCTACAACTAGAGGTTCCCTCAGTTAAGAGGTCATGTAAGTAATGCAAAGCATTACAAACAATTAGGCTTGTTATTAGATGTATACAGGCATGCCTCTGTGACTAACAGTGATAATAATGGCTAGCTACAAGCCTACAACCATTTTTTATTCTAAATATAAAACCAAATTTCTAGTTAATTTATTATGTGATAATAATGACTACAAGCCTACAACCATTTTTTATTCTAAATATATAACCAAGTATGCATTTATCCATCTAAGAATAATTATACATTAAAATTGAATTTTTTTAATTTTAATTCTATATTATAGTTATATGATTAATTATAACTAGAGATGTTTAACGAACGAGCTTTTAACGAACAGTTCGAGCTCGGCTCGATAAGAGTTTGGTTCGGCTCGAGCTCGAACAAGATTTTTGTTCGTTAAGCTTAACGAGCTCGAGCCGAGCTTTAGTGTGTCCGGCTCGAGCTCGGCTCGTTAAAGCTCGAAAAAAAAATCAAAATTTTTACTTTTTATTTTTTTATCTCCAACTAAATTAATTTTTTTATTTTTTGAAAATTTGGGAATATCACTAAATTAGATATATCTTGACATCCGTACGGTTGGATCGTCGAGAAATATTTTTTAAAAAAATAGAAATAACAATCCGTGACAAAGCACTAGTTACTAGTACTAGTTAGAATATTAGTGATCTACTAATATCTCCAACCAAATTATTTTTTTATTTTTTGAAAATTTGGTAATATAATTAAATTAGATATATCTTGACATCCGTACGGTTAGATCGTCGAGAAATATTTTTTAAAAAATAGAAACAACAATTCGTGACAAAGCACTAATTACTTGTAATAGTTAGAATAGTAGTGATCTACTAAGATCTCCAACCAAATTAATTTTTTAATTTTTGAAAATTTGGGAATATCACTAAATTAGATATATCTTGGCATCCGTACGACTGGATCGTCGGGAAATATTTTTAAAAAAATAGAAACAACAATCCGTGACAAAGCACTAGTTACTAGTTAGAATAGTAGTGATTTACTAAGATCTCCAACCAAATTATTTTTTATTTTTTTTGAAAATTTGGAAATATCACTAAATTAGATATATCTTGACATCCGTGATCCGTATGATTGGATCATCAAGAAATATTTTTTTAAAAATAGATATGACAATCCGTGACAAAGCACTAAAAAATAGATATGATAATATGTGACAAAGCACTAGTTACTAGTATTAGTTAGAATAGTAGTGATCTACTAAGATCTCCAACCAAATTAATTGTTCGCGAACAGCTCAAGCTCGGATCAGGCTCGGCTCGGCTCGAGACTATTCGCGAACAACTCGAGTTCGGCTCGGTTTAGTCAAAGCTCGGCTCGGTTCGTTAAGAAATCAGCTCAGTTCGTTAAGATCAAAACTCGACTCGGTTTAATTTGTTAAGATCAAAACTCAGCTCGTTTCAATCAAAAAACTTAGCTCAGCTCGGTTCGTGAACAACCCTAATTATAACTATGCATTGTACTTGCCGGAGATATTGGCTAAAAATAAAATCATAGCAAAGTAAGTTTTGGGTTGGTACGATCGAAGCAGGACTACAGACTACTACACATCATTTGTATATAGTTTGGTATGCATGGTACAAGATTTACAGCCTGTTTGGCAACTCAAGCTTAAAGCAAAATGTTGCTTTAAGTTGTTTTGGTAGTGTTTGGGTAAATGGCTTAAAGCTCGGTTTTAAGTTAAAAAACTGCTTTAAGTCATAAGTTCCATTTAGGTACTTTTGACTTATGACTTATGACTTATGGAGTTTTTTTTTTTTTTTTCACGATTCTTGTAAAGTTCAAATATTATGAATTTAAATTTTTTTTTAAGTCAAATTTCACTTTAAGTCAAAATTATTAAACCCTCATTTAACTTTAAGTAAAATTACCCAAACACATTCATTCAACTTAAAGTAAACAACTTTACTTTCTCCTTTAAGTTAAAAACACCTTCATTAAGTCAAAAGTAACTTATTTTAAGCAATGCCAAACACCCTCTTACTCAACCTGGACATCCCAGCAAGTGTTTCAAGAAACTAGGAGAGGGATTATTATTTATTACATATAAACTGAGACTCGAGCTTTGTTCATGCAACTCGAATATAAATTTTTGTTCTTGTTCTAACGAGCCATTTGGTAATGACATTCAGGCTGATTTATTGGAATGTTACGTATCTCGAATATTTTTTCAAAAATATTTTCGAATGATGTGGCATAACACAAGATTCATTTTAATTTATGGACGCAAATGATGAATACACGCGGGATCCAATATTATTAGTTACCAATTATACAAGTGCCACATCAATATTAGGGAAAAAATTTGGAAACCGTTTCACGGTACCTAGCATTTTCCAAAAGTACCAGGATCATTGCCCTCGTGCAAAATCTCATTTATTAGGATTTAAAGGGTAGATCACTGGTACGTTTATGATGTAATTTAATTAAATTAATGAGTATATTGAACGTATGCAAGAATTGAAACCATGCCATTTTAAGTTGTTAATTCGAATACATTAGGAGTTGGAAATAATTGAATGTGTTCGAGCTCTTTTCTTAACAAAACGAACTCATGTATCTATTGGTGAATAGCTCATTATTTTTGTCCTAATTAATTGTCGAATTAGTAGACCAAAGAAAGGGTTTAGGTATCTATATCATGATTGAACTATTCATACAGCCACATATACAGGTAACATCACAAACTTCCATTTTGAATATCATTATACACAAGTTGAAAATGTGCAGCAATCAACGGATACAAGACCCCAACCCCAAATCAAAATTGGCATTATTATTGTCATTGTGGTCGATTTTGGGAGTGGCTCTGATGATGCTGGTGAAGAAGCTAGGGGCATAAATGCAATCAATTGCCCTGCACCATTCAAGTTGAATGAATATACAGGATAGACCCATATATAATTCAGAGTTTCAGCTTAGTATGCTACTAAAATAACACCCGCATACATACCATTTTTCATACTACAGTATTATACAGATATGATTGTTACAGCATCTAATATTTTTCATTATAGATCATTGAACTTGTTACATGACAATCCTGGCATGTAATCGCGGTAAGCCCTTAACAATTTTCCTGTGTAATGTTAATTATCTGTTTATAAACAATAATAAGATACAATTTGGAATTCTTAAGTTGGAAATTTCAAACACAAGCACTCTCTCCTCCATTGGGGTTCAACATAGGGGTATCTGTTAGACTAAATTAATCTTTGCACACACAACACCCACACACAGTACTATATCTATGTACAAGCAGCACTAGTATTAGTTGCAGTAGTGAGAAAAAGAAATAATTAAAGGTTATTAGTGGTTCTATTCTTCTACATGGCATTATTAGTTTTCACAAAATTATTGTAATACCTCTCAATGCACATACATATATGTGTGTGTTTGTGTGCGTGTCTGTGCGTACACATGTATCTGTGTACGTGTGTGTCACTCAGTGTTTGTGTTCTTGAGCAAATACGCATTCCTATGTTACTTGTTTGATAGTAGATAATACAATATTCATGCATATCTTGTCATCATATCAAGCCATAAAATCTTACAAGACTTGAGGGGTTTAGAGAGGTCCTCAACCAAAGTATTGACGACTCTAAAATTTATGTTCAAACTATACATGATTAGGCATGGTATGTAAAAGGAAAGCTGGACCAAATAAAAGTCATGGGTAAGTTTTGGAATAAAACATGGCTACCTTCTATTCACAGACATAACCAACACCCCAACTTTGATTAGTACAGGATGTTGTAGCCTCTTAAGATTAGCAAAAAACAACTACCTTGTGCATAATTTAAGATTTTAAACTGGTAATTACGCATTTTATGTACACACATATACAAATTGTTTTAAATGATTACATAATATTACAGCAATATAGCTATTTAAAGTTGTTTAATGAAATGAAAGTTCTTTTCTCGGAGATTATAATCTTAACTGCATAATCATTAGCACCAAAGCTTGGACTTACAAGGAATTAGAAAGGTTAGCTAAGAAGATATAGGTTTAAACATAACATTCTTAACATAACCCGTCCTTCTAATCAAACACGGAAGTAAAGAATAAGACCACATACATGCAGGAAATCTAGTTAGAGACCAACTAAAAATGTAATAATATCAACTAGAAAACATTAATATTATTAATAATATGGAATTTAGGCATCAACTTTTTCTCCCCTAAAATGCTTCTTTCATGACTATTGTTGAGAATAGGTGGTGGATATCAGTATTTGCTATTGCAAAGTGGACTAATTTACAGGTTGTATATGATAACAAATGATTATGAACCTAGAAAGCTTGCCAATACTTAAAAGTTCATAAGCTTTTTCTCCAACAAAGGTTCTACTCATTATATAAAGGTAAAAAAAAAAAAAAAAAAAAAAACACCACTCTCCAAACCAATTTCTTCTGTGTTTTTTTAGTAGGAGTAATATTTAATTTTATATTTTCCAGCCAAATTTGGGTCAAATGCATGTGTGAAGAGATGGGTTCCCGTACTCATTGGTCCCAAGTCCCAATGGATGGCTCCAATAATTCTAGTTACTAGCCAACACATAGCTCTGTTATAAAACAGAGCTTGAAGCAGGTAAAGAGAATATAAATAATCACTTTGGAATAAATAAATAATAATTATATAAACCTTTAACAGCAACAAAAAAATTTGCAAAATTTGAATAATGTACTTAATGAAATGCACATAATGGGGTATAATAGTGTGAAAGCACCAAATTGTTAGGAACCTGGGGGTAACTGTGAAAGAAGAGTATAAGATTGGTATATATTGATCAATTCATAAAAGGAAATGAGACCTTGTACAAGAGAAAATAGGAGAAAGATTATTAGAGGGCAACAATCAATTCTCTTGGGCTTCTTCTTGATGAATATGCATGGGGGTTTCTTCTCTTGTAATCATGACTCCCCCTTCTTCATCATTACAATTCTTGAATCTAACTATCTCATCTTTTCCTCTCTCAGAAAGCAGGCCACCATGTAATTTTACCACATTTACCCACAATTTAACCACAACATTCACCTATATATACCAACCCCCCTACAAGTTTTTAATTCCACTCAATCCAAGTATTGCATACTTCCCCTTTGATATACTTGAAGGAAAAGAAACACGAACTGGCTTTAAAACAGGGAAAATGAGTATCAGAGGTACTCCCTCCAAACGGAATACATCATCCATTTCTTTTTACAAAAGAAAAGCAAGATCGAAAAGATATAGAATTCAAGTTCATATGCTCAACAGGTATGTTCCTTAGGTTTCTACATGAAAACACCTAATTGTATATATACCTATTATGATAATACAATTATACCAGAATATTTTGATTCATGACATTGTCATGCATGCTATATAACAGGAGGAAGAGAAGTGAAGAAAACATTGGAGATTATATGAAAGAGAAGAACTTGAAGCTGTACATGGAGAACATAACTATCTTCCATGAGAATGAGAAGTTGAGAATGAAAGCTAGTCTTCTACACCAAGAAAACCTAAGCTTGATGTCTGAGGTTCAGAAGAAGAAACTCTCTCATCTGCACCATTGTGTATCCTCCACCCTTGATTCCTCAACTTCTTCGTCACCAAAACAAAGTCCCTAGCTAGATTCGTTTTCATTGTCTTGCATTCGGTTATTGATCTACTCTTTCAGTCCGTTGTCTCAATAATGAAGTTACAGTCAATCTGAATAAGAAGACATACTTTAATGGATGGAAGGAGATCATGGTGCAGAGCCGGAGTTTAACGTAGAAGCTGCAGTGGAGTGCTACCACAAATTCTGCCGTGTATATTCTTGTAAGAGTATCAAATAATATCAAGAGCTCTACAAGACTCACTAGTCTTTGACAAAGACATAACTCTAGTTTTTTCTTTCAAAATGTGTTCTTCAATGTAACCACCTTCCATATTAGCTTTCAATGACATCTCTTCCCTAATTTACAGATACACTGATAAACACACATTTGTTAATCTCAATTAGGATTTCTAAGTTGTTTTAAAGCTTAAAGGGATTCAACAGAAGTCCTTAACTCAAATATAAACTGCACTGATTGTGCTAATCCACAAATAAAAGTAGCTATTCATTAGTTTTATTTTTAGTATCACAGTATGTTAAACGTGATGCTTGGTAGTCAATTAGTCATATTATTACTAAACATGATGAATTTCTCAAACTGCAACCCAGCATACCTCCAACCCTACTCCATTTTTCGCCGATCTTCCCTTCACAATTCACATGAACAACGAATTCAGCCAAATTACAGTAATTGCAACACAGTGTAAAGTTCATCCAAAACTGACTTCTGTAGATACTAGATTACATCTGTAAAATATATATAGGATAACATTATTTTCATTGTAAAAACCCTGAATATTAGACCACTGGCCAGCAGTATGTCACCACCCCCTTTGGTCAATTTACAAAAAAACCAGCATTTTATAAGAGTGTGTGTGTGTGTGTGTGTGTGTGTGTGTGTGTGTAAAATAGGGTATTTAAGAATAAACTTCTTCATATATATTCCCTAACATTAATTGGGGTGAAGAATAAAATTAATTTGATAAAAGGTTCTTCTTCAACAGTTTAAAATGTACTGTATATAATTTTTTTAGGCAACAGGTATGCCATTGCCCATTTGACATGTATAATAGTAGCCTTAAACTAGGTCACAGGTATTCCGTTAGGTCACAACGCAAATGAAAGGAGCGTCTTTGATGAGAGCATATGAAGTTATTCAGGAATTGATATGATTAATATGAATTGCTTCCAAGTTTTAGATATTAATCTTATCGGGTCTGTGTTCTCTTAGATGAAATACATGTGTAATAACTTTGAGCTTCAAAATTATTCGAATTGATTTTAGAAGAAAAATACATTTTAATGTCATGTTATGCTGATGAGGTTTTCAGATGATTAATAGTGAGAACAGTACATAGTACTTGAACTTAATTTGTAGATTACACTATCTGGTCTTGAAGACGACTTTCAAAACAAGCTATAATTATTATTACCCGTACTATCTGACTGAACTAAGTTTTAAAAGTAGAGAAGAAAAATATTATGAAACTTAATCGAAGCCCGAAGGTGTATAAATTATTGGCATTTCAACTCAAGGTTCAAAATTATGTCAAGTAAATTATGACAAGCACGCGTAGTTAAGGCTAAGTTTAGTAGAAACATGCTACAATTTGTAGCAAACAATGCCTTGATCTTGTTCCACACCATGGACAACCTTCACGTATTAATGAAACCAAGGTCGCAGGGTAAAAAAACGTAGTATAGTTATAAACAGTACTAGATATAAACAAGTTTATAGATTCGGCATCAGCAGATGATGAATACAAGACATTTCTGTAAGAATAGCATGCTAAAACACTTACTAGTCAAGAACAACACACTTGGTTAAAAAACTGACTAGTAACAAAAATCTAGTAGACAGGTATCTCTACCTGTGGAAAAGCTGCATCTACACTGATAAACAGGCTCCAGAACCGATTGTCAACATCATCGAATATATATCGGAGGGCTTCATTTCTTAAATCAGGAACTTCCTGTGATGTAACACAAGAGAGACATGAAACAATAAAGGTAACAACTCCTGTTATTACTCAATTACCATAACCTACAGCACTCTTATTAATCTGCTGATCTAATATAATTAAGCTTCATAATAAACTACAATAAGCTTAATTCCTATATAATTACATGAAATACAAATTAGTCTGTTAATTCTTTGTTTCACATCATCCTGTACATCCACATTAATTACTGTTTCAAGATAATGCAGCTTCCATTGTAATCAACTTCCTGTTCGTTAGTTATTTGACTGCTACATAAAGTTGCCTTATTTGTTGTTTTTCTTTTCACAAGACACTTACAGAAACTTAATATCAATCGGTGGAAAAGGATGATGCAATTTACTGTTTAGGCGAAGATGTGTAAAAGAAAGTCGACTCAGTCAGGCACACGGAATATACATCACACTTTCTCTTGGCCTCCCTTTGTTGACTTATATATACGGTATGCAGCAATGCACATTGTTCCATTGCCGATAACTGTTAATGCAGCTTGAAGAGCTACAAGTACCTGTTCATGGAGAACCTAATCAGTTGAGATAACCATATCACAACTTTTACAATTAACTTTTTTTTTTTGCTTTTTTTTTGGGGGGGGGGATGGAAGGGTCTCCGCTAGTTTACAATGCTATAGATTGTGAATAACTAAAATCTATATGAGTACTTAAGAAATGTTACAAATGTACAGCAAAAATGTGCACAAGTCATGATACATATCAGTTCCTTGATGCAGAATACTACCATCATTGTAACTAATCCACATAAATTTGCTATGGGTTGAGAGCTGTTAAGTAACCTTATATTCTAACACTCCCCCTCACTCGAAAGCCCATTTATTGGTCGAAGAGTGGATCACGAGCTCCCATCTTTGGGGCAATAATTTGCCTTCGTGCCCATAATAAATTGTGAGAATAATGGGGCTGGTAGGGAGTCGAACCTGAGACCCCGCCGACCAGAGCTCTGATACCATGTCAAGCTATGTTACTCGGACTCTTCATTTTACCTTGGAGTACCGGTGTCGGACACTCGACACTCGGACATGGACACTCGGATTTGGACACTTATTTTAAGCCAAAAACATGTACATTTTCAAAATGTTGCCGAGTCTGACACTTGGGACACGTACCCATGTCGGACACATATAGCCGAGTCCGAGTAACATAGATGTCAAGTAACCTTATATTCTAACATGAGCCTAACAGATGTATAATGCAAGAGTGCCATGTCATTGTACGCAGGGAGAAACATATAATGTGGATACCGGCAACCATCAAAAGAAAAAAGTACTATCTAGATTAATTGTATCTGGTTAGTGGTTAGATCAACCTGGTTGTACAATGGTGTCACATCCTAATAAAAAGGAAATTGATGTTAATTGACAACTACTACTTCTGTGCTTCGCATCGGAGTAACAAGTATTTTAGGTTATTACAGATTTACTATCATCTTACAAAGCAGTGCTTAGCTTTAAAATTGGTGTAGTTTAACACACTCAGGACTCCTGTAATGCTTACTCCGTGCCTTTCTCTTCATTTCTCTGTGAAGGTATGATCAGTGTGTACAAGACTTGACTAGCTGTGGCTGCAACTCATGACTCTTTGCATGATGAGCCTACTCCGGACTAAAATTACCCACTTGCCCAAATTTAACTTCAAAATTATGTGATTCTCTAATTATTTACTACTTTCAAAATGGAATTGGATGACTCATGACAGTCACCCATACAATTTAATATGTCAATAATTCTTGCAATATTCCTATCTTCTGGATACTTCACATGGTGGTCCACATTACACTCTCCTTTTACCCTGACTTTACCTGGTGCTTTCAAGTCTCATCCCTGACCTCCTCCCGACCAAATCATATTTATCCCTTTTACCAACAGCTCCATGGTTCCATACTCTCATCTCATTAAAATCTCAGTCCCTCACATTCTGGCTGTTCCTACTTCTGTACCGACTTGCAAACATGTTTGGCCATTAAGCTAATTACTACTACTAGAGAAAATTGTGATTTTTCCAAAATAGGAATAGCTATTATTAAGATTTACTTCTCATCATCCATCCCAATAGTTTCCTACTATCTTAGCTCAATTTCTACACTAAAATCTGTTAAATGTGATTAATTACCGAGTGTGAGCATAATGTAAGCAAATAGGCATGAATGCTATTGTTATTCAATAGTTGTTATCAGTATGATCATGAACAAAACGGAAGCAAAAACTAGTATAATATGTTGAATTAACAGTATAAAACTTCAATCTATTACAAATTTACAATAGTCTGTTACATTAAAAGGAAGAACGCTCCATTGATGGAGAGAGAGAGATTACAAAGAATGAGAGAGAGAGAGAGAAAGAGAGAGAGAGAGAGAGAGAGAGAGAGAGAGAATTGTAACTAACTAACTAATGAGAAGGAATGAATCTAACTCTATATGTACACTGATGCTACACTACTTAAGCTGGCGGGAAAATAAAAGAATTCTAAGACTGTGAAAGTACCTATTTGACCCTGGACTCTACTAAAACTATTCCACAGTTTCACTGGTTTAACAGTAGTCATGTCCATTGAAAATTGGGTTTTACTACATGTACGCCTGCAATCTGTGATAAAACATTGTTTTCTGACATAATTTACACCCAAGGTCCAAACTATTAACTATTATTAGCAAGTACAGTACAGCAGTAAACTTACGTCCAGAGACTCGGAGTTATAAAAGAAATGCCAAGTGCAGGCGCAAAAGGCTCCACCAAGCAATGGCACCTAAAACGATCAACAATATGTAGAGTTTCAATTAGCAAACAAGTCTTTCAAAAATGTACACAAACCAAAAAATACAGTTTTGAACACATCACTATAATCATAAATGCATCGTTACTAATACATATACAGTCTAAATTCTTTGTAAAATCCCAAAATTCAAAAATGCCATCAATTTGGATTTGAAAAAAAAACTGCTGAGTGTCTTTTTTATCACATTGGCAACAGCTATGGTTACCGAATTAAAATAAATCAGATAAATCACTATTATTTTGGAATGATAAACGACAACATAAAACATCATTAGTCCATAACAATAATACACAAAATCAAGATTAAATTGAGCACGATGTAAAAAAGATGCAAACTTTGGAAGAATGAATGGATATAGAAACTCACCATACCCCAAGAAAGTCCTTTCCAAGATTCATAACCAGATTCCTCTCCATATTGCCAAACCAATGCCATTGCAATTACCCTATTACAATAGTTCACAAACAAAACATAAATACATAAACTTAAACAACACACACATTAAAAAATGAAGTAAAATCAAGAAAAGCAAAGCAAGAAAGGCAATACCATTCAGCAACACTGGAGACATGAATGGCCCAAGTGGGCAAAGAGAGAGCATTGGTGGGCTCTGTCAAGACCAACTCTCCAGCAGTGGCTGGGCCCACAAGGGCTGTAATTGCAAGCCCAGTTCCAATTAGAGCTGCTGCTTTAGCATTCTTGTTAGTAAAAATGATTGGGAAGTGGGTTTTGTGAGATGAAACTATGCAATGAGTTGGGATTGGTTTGATTGTTGATAAAGGCTTGATTTTGTGGAGAAATGTTTGGTTTGGTGTGAGCTGCAGAGTTGTAAGCATTGCCATGCTTTGTTTGGTTGATTCAGGAATTGCCTTGCTTTATCATCAAAGTCTGTGTATAATTTTGTTCAAGTTTTTCTGTACAATATTTTGTCAATAAATATTTTGGATTAGAATGTTTAACTGGTTGAATAATAAGGAAGTAGTAATTATATTCGATTACAACATAATAAAAGTTTGTGTATTTTTAATTTTGATAAATGAATAATTTTGATGAAAAAATTAGGTTTCAACAATATATATTTATTGAAGTTTAGTTGTATTCTTTCTTGTAAAAATAAGCTAAAATAAAATAAGGTTAATTCAATAATTTGAAATTTCTACTGATGTGATCTTGTGAGTTGTAAATGAACTTGGTCTATATTGTTTGTTAAGAAATTATTGAACTCGAACTCGAGCTCGAATTTGAATCGAGTCAAATTAAATTTGATTTGTTAAGAAAAAATGTTGTTCGCGAACGGTTCACAAACAACTCATGAACATGTTTCATGAACTTGATCATGAACTTTTATTTCAAACAACTCATTAACTTTGTTCACAAAATTGTACTAACGAACAAGTCTTAAAATTTTGAAAAACATATTCTTATTAATATTTCACGAGAAACTTGTAATCTAATTAAAAATTGATTCATTTTTTTGTGAATCGTAAAAAAATATCGATTTTCTTACAAAATAATATAAAATATATTAAATTTATATATTCTAAACTTAAAATATTAATGATCGTTACTGTCATCATAATCATACAAAAATACTAGGTTTTTTTTACATAAACTCAATAAATATCATAATCATACAAAATTATTAGTGCTCTTTCATATAAACTGCAATCTTATATTAAATTTTAACATAAATTATACATTTACTATATTATCTCCTGATATTCAATGAATCCGAAATACAAATTTATAGAAAAATTAATTAATAATATAATTGTTATGTTAAAATAATTCATTTTGAACTTTGAATTACATATTTAGATGTATAACAAGTTATTTTAGTTTTAAATTTTACACAATCATTAAGATATATTAATACCTTTTATATATTTAAGTAGTATAAATATATTTATATATCATTAATATTTAACATTAAAATTTAGCATTTAAAATAATGTGATATTTAATTTAATAACATTGACAAATATAAACTAGTTATACTAATTGCAAGACTGAGTTGTTATTGTTGTTGTTATTATTATTACTAGCTTAAAACCCGTGTGATATATGAATATTTTTCATTTATTTGAATTAATTTTTTTAAAACATGAATGACTTAAATTTTTCAATGAGATGATTTTATAATAATTATATAAATGTTATCCGTGATTTCTAAAAAAAAGGTATTGTAGTTAGAAAACACAGAAAAGATGATAGGTTTTAGTTGAAAAGGGTAATCAGTTAATAATTAGTATTATAATACTATTATTTTATTTTATTAAATAGAACCCACGTGATATAATTGGAAAATGAGAGGTTTTAGTTAGAGAAATAGAAAAGGTAAGGTGAAAATTAAAAAGATAACACGTTTTAGGTGAAAAAGGTAATTAATTAATTTATAGTAATTATAATTTAATTATGTTATTTTACTAAATAAAATTGCTCGTAGTGTTTTTAGAAAAGGAGAAATTAATGTTGTGCATGACATGTCTAGAAAAAGAGGGATTAAAAAATATAGAAAAAATTATACGTTTTAGCTTAAAAAGGTAATCAATTATTTATATGTATTATAATTTTATTATTTTATTTTATTAAATAGAACCGCCCGTGATATAATTGGAAAATGAGAGATTTTAGTTACAGAAAATAGAAAAGGTAACGTGAAAATTAAAAAGGTGAAAAAGGTAATTGATTAGTTTATAGTAATTATAATTTAATTATGTTACTTTACTAAATAAAATTGCTCATAGTTTTTTTTAGAAAAGAAGAAACTAATGTTACCCGTGATATTTCTAGAAAAATAGGGATTTTAGTTATAAAATATAGAAAAGATAATACGTTTTATCTAAGAAGAGAGATTTTAGTTAGAGAAAAGGAAAAAGGTTATATATTTTGGTTGAAAAGGGTAATTGATCGATTAATTAATAGTAATTATATTAAACAAAATTGCTCGTACTGTTTATAAAAAGGAGAAATTTTAGTTAGATAAAATATCATGTGCATGTTTTAGGTGAAAAAGGTAATTGATTAGTTTATAGTAATTATAATTTAATTACATTATTTTACTAAATAAAATTGCTCGTAGTTTTTTTAGAAAAGGAAAAAATTAATGTTGCATGTGATATTTCTAGAAAAAGAGGGATTTTAGTTTGAAAATATAGAAAAGATGATACGTTTTAGCTGAAAAGAGAGATTTTAGTTAGAGAAAAGAAAAAAGGTAACATATTTTGATTGAAAAAGGTAATTGATCGATTAATTAATAGTAATTATATTAAACAAAATTTCTCGTAGTATTTATTCGGAAAATATTTTTGAGTTTTATCCCGAATAAATAACTACTATTTGAAAATTAGCCGTTAGGATTTCAAAAATAATAAAGTAAAGTTGTTACTTTATTTTTTGAAATCCTAACGGCTAATTTTCAAATAGTAGTTATTTATTCGGGATAAAACTCAAAAACAATTTCCGAATAAATATTTCGGGAAAAAATATTTCCGAATGAATATTTCGGGAAAAAATATTTCCGAATAAATATTTTGGGAAAAAATATTTCCTAATAAATATTTTGGAAAAAAATATTTCCGAAAAAATATTTCGGAAAAAAATATTTACGAATAAATAATTTGGAAAAAAATATTTCGGAATAAATGTTTTGGAAAAAAATATTTCCGAATAAATATTTCGGGAAAAAATATTTCCGAATAAATATTTTGGGAAAAAATATTTCAGAATAAATATTTTGGGAAAAAATATTTTCGAATAAATATTTCGGAAAAAACTATTTTCGAATAAATATTTCGGGAAAAAATATTTCCGAATAAATATTTCGGAAAAAAATATTTCCGAATAAATATTTCGGGAAAAAATATTTCCGAATAAATGTTTCTGGAAAAAATATTTCGGAATAAATATTTTGGAAAAAATTCTTAGAAAATTTTTAGTGATTTTGGGGTTGTATTTTACTGATTTACTAATATATTACTAATTTTGAGGGGTGTAATTTACTGATTTCAGGTGGGGTGGGGTGGGGTGGGGTTTATTTTACTGATTTCAGGTGGGTGGTGGTGGTGTTTCTATTTTAGTGATTTTGGGGGGGTGTATTTTACTGATTTCAAGTGGGTGGGGTGGGGTGGGGTGGTGATTGTGTTTGTATTTTAGTGATTTTTGGGTGTGTATTTTACTGATTCCAGGTTAGGTTGGGTGGGGTGGGGTGGGGTGGAGGGTGGGTGGTGGGGGTGGTGGTGGATGGTGGTGTTTGTATTTTACTCCCTCTGTCCCAAAAAACTTTTCCCATTTCCCTTGGACACGTTTGCCAACGCACATTTTTAATTGTTGATATCTTTAATTTCGTATTAGTTTTAAATATAAAAACTTCACTGTATTAAAGTACTCATAAATATGAATCCAGTGTTTGTATTTTACTCCCTCTGTCCCAAAAAACTTTTCTCATTTCCCTTGGACACGTTTGCCAACGCACATTTTTAATTGTTAATATCTTTAATTTCGTATTAGTTTTAAATATAAAAACTTCACTGTATTAAAGTACTCATAAATATGAATCCAACAAGATCACTCATGACTATATTTGATCTTATAGATTAGACGTAAATTAGTAATTTGTCTCATGTTATGAACAGTCCCGACATTTTAAATGAGAAGAACATTATGAGACGGAGGGAGTAGTGATTTTGGTGGTGTATTTTACTGATTTTAGGCGAGGCGGGGTGGGGTGGGGTGGTAGGGGTGAGGTGTTTGTATTTTAGTGATTTTGGGTGGGTGTATTTTACTGATTTCAGGTGGGGTGGTGGTGGTGTTTGTATTTTAGTGATTTTGGGGGTGTATTTTAATGATTTCAGGTGGGGTGGGGTGGGGTGGGGTGGTGGGGGTGGTGGTGTTTGTATTTTAATGATTTTGAGGGTGTACTGATTCCAAGTGGGGTGGGGTGGGGTGGGGTGGGGGTGGGGGTGGGGGTGGGGGTGGGGGTGGGTGCGTGAGGTGTGGGGGGTGGGTGGGTGGGTGGGTGGGTGGGGGGTGGAGTGGGTGAGGTGTGGTGGGTCGGGGGGTGGTGGTGGGTGGGTGGGTGAGGTGTGGTGGATGAGGGGTGGGTGGAGGGGTGGGGGGTGGGGGTGGGGTGGTGGGGGGTTGCGGTGGTGGTGGTGTTTGTATTTTTATGATTTTGGGGGTGTTTTTTACTGATTTAAGGTGGGGTGGGGTGGGTGGGTGACGTGAGGGGGTGTATTTTGCTTGAGGGGGTGGGTGGGTGAGGTTTGGTGCGTAGTGGGGGGGTGGGGGGTGGGGGGTGGGTGGTGGGTGGGGGGTGGGTGGGTGAGGTGTGGTGTGGTGGGTAGTGGGGGGGTGGATGTGGGGTGGGTGGAGTGGTGGGGGTGAGGTGGGGGGTTGGGGTGGTGGTGGTGGTGTTTGTATTTTTTATGATTTTGGGGGTGTATTTTACTGATTTCTGGTGGGGTGGGGTGGGTGGGTGACGTGAGGGGGTAGGTGGTGGGGTGGAGTGGTGGGGGGTGGCATTGGGTGGGGTGGGGTGGGGTGGGGGTGGGGGGGTTTAGGTGGTGATGGTGTTTGTATTTTTGTGATTTTGGGGGTGTATTTTGATAATTTGCTTTAGGGACTAAGTTCTGATTCTAAGAGTGATATGTCCCAGTTGTACACCACGAGATTGTAGAAAGGGGGGGAGGTTGAATACAATCTCAACAAAATTCTTTCGAATTGATGAGGTCTTGATAGATTGTTATAAGAACGTAAACAAAACAAGATAAATAGAATATCTAAAGCGTATACAACACACGATATAAAAAATCTCAGGTGGGTTGGCTTATCAGCTTGATCCACCTGATGGTTGTATTTGAAGATAATTCTCTGCGTAATAATACACAGCTGCGGTTACAAAATTTTAGTGTTTACAAGAATACCTAAAGCTTTCAACCTTGTGATCAGTGTTTTCTTCTCTACTAAAACTATGCTGCTCATACAGCTTATTTTTAAACTATATGAAGACAAGTAAGTTTCATAAAATGTAATAATACATTTTTTATATAACTTGTCACACACACATACTCAAAGTGATTTCCATTTCTGGAATTATCTTGAAAGTCAACTCTTCTTGATTTGGACAATCCCAGTAGGCTTTGAGACAGTGTATGTTTCTTTCTTCAAAAGTGACTAAGTTCTTGAGGTGACTTAGATTCCAAGCCCACGTGATGCTTTCTGCACAAAATCATTTTGCTTTTGGATCTTTGTCTCTGAAAGTAGCTTTAACAAAAAGGGTTAATCCTTTTTGAGAGTCAATAAGACTTTCTGCTTATTGAGCTGTGCTAGAACTTCCCAGACATAACGGCTGATCTTTATGTATTTGTCGAAATATCTTTTGAATCTTTCAGTAGGTGTGTAATCATGTTGGAGGTTGCTTTCACTCTTATTGTTGCCCTTGAAGTTGAATAAACAGTGACTGATTTCACCTTTCACTTGGAAGAGTTTGAGCCTTCGAATATTTACAATTTGACTCCCTACTCGTAACATCCTCTGTGTAATTGATCGCTGTCTATAAGTCACGGGTTGCAAAGTAATTATGGGTTTGATCTTCATTCGATATGTTTCTTTTAGATAACTCTGTTTTATTAACACAGGGTTGAGTTCTCGAACAGATGTATCTTGAGTTCTCGAATGATGACTTCTCGAATAGTTCCTCAGAGTTCTCGAATAGTTTCTTGAGGAGACTTCTCGATTAGAGTTGTTGCAGACTTCTCGAATAGAGTTGTTGCAGACTTCTCGAATAGAACACTCTGACTTCTCAAACTGGGACTTCTCGAATAAACCCTTTTTGGTAGAGTTCTCGAATGACTTCTCGAACTCATCTTTTCTTGACTTCTCGAATATACTTGCATGGTTATGGTAAACCCCTCTTTTGGTTACGGATATTTGATTGTAGCATGCTGTGGCTTGTTACTTAGATTAAACCCTAACTGTTTGCAGTGTTTCATTCACAAGATGTAGCCTTTGTTTTTCTGCAATACAGCTGGCTTCCTGATTGGATTATCAGCTTCGGTTCCTTGATTCATTTTCTGCCTTGTGGTATTTGTTATCATCATCTTGAAACATGTATGACTCAACAAAGAGGTTCTTAGTAGAATAGCTCCATATATATATATATATATATATATATATATATATATATATATTCTATGGAGTACTATTTTAATTGGAGTACATATATGTTCTGCATTCAAAATATATTAAAATTTATTATTTTGCAAACCTTGTTATATGAACATCATATGATAATCTTGAAAATCATATATCATCTTGAAATCATTTATGTTTTGCAATCATAACATATATGTTTTGCAACCCAAATGTGTTTCGCAGAATAATTCGTTTTGCAATATTTTGTTTGCAAAATATACAAAATTTTCAAAATTTTCAATGAAATAATGATATTCATGTAATAAGCTTTGCAAAATAATAAAGTTTACAAAATTTTGAATGCAGAACGTATATGTACTCCAAGTACTCCAAGTAAAACAGTACTCCATAGAACCTTCATATATATATATGTATGTATATATATAGAGTCTTACTCAACTACAATCCTATCTTAAACTAAAAACTAGAAACTAAGGACATAATTGTAAATGCACTTTTTCAATCACATCTCCCGATACTTGCCCCACCCCTAATATACATATATTGTTGTGTATATTATATCATCGTTACCAAACAAACACCTGAATTGCTTTTAATCAACACAACAGCCTCCTTTCATCACCATCTCCGACTACATCCACCACCTCTAGCTCCGATCTAGTTTCGATAAAAACCAATACCATCATACTACCAAGTTATTGTATCATGCCTCACTATTACAATCACATTTGATCACCACCAATATCTCATCACTATATACCATCGAGCTTAGATTTCCAGCTGCACCAACCTTTACAATGATTTCAAATATATGAATTACCAAAGTTTATTTAGTAGAAATCACTATATAATACTACAGTAATCACTATTTTATACTATATAGATCATTAAACCGTACTAGGGCAATCACCAATTTTGTACATTAAAATCATCATTTTTTAAGTTTTGATAACTATAAATAGTGATTCGTTGATGATGTTTTTCAACGACTAAGTCGCCAGAAATGAAAATTGTGTTTATATTGATGTATTGAATAAAAAAAAGATAGGCTAATTGTTAATACAATAGGGGTATCAAAAATATTCAAGTGGATGTGGTGTTGGTAGGAAGGTAGTTGGAGCGAACATAGAGATGAATGAATTTAGAAAAAAAAAAGAATAGTTAGTGAGAAAGAGAAATAGAGAAGGAGGAAAGTAAATATCCTGTGTATTGTGTATGAATGTTGAGGAGAGATAGATCTTTAAGTCAGGAAAAAGAATAAATATAACGATGAAAAAAATCAGGCACGCACCCTTATCTATCAAAAACGACGGAGATAAGTTTCCATAAACGATGAAAATGGTGCTCCTGCTGGGCCAAAGGTTGGAAAGGAAAAGGAGGAGCTAGATCTGCAAATTTCCAGCTCGCCGGAAAATTAGAGCTCACCGGAGAAGATGACCGGAGGTCGGAGAAGATGATGGCAATAACAGTGGGTATGAATAAGCTAGGTTTTTGTGTATTTAAATTGGATGTGAATGTTTAAATGGGGCCATTAGATTTAATTAGATCCTAAGGTTAATAGAGGTTTCTAGTTTTTATTTTAAAAGTGGTTTCTATTTGATCACTAGCCTATATATATATATAGGGGCCATTAGATTTAATTAGATCCTAAGGTTAATAGAGGTTTCTAGTTTTTATTTTAAAAGTGGTTTCTATTTGATCACTAGCCTATATATATATATATATATATGGGTTGGACTCAATAGCAAACACCTTATATAACAAACAATAAAGAACACCTCATATCTAATAGATCCATTGCCCCTGGCGGGGCCACCCAATACAAAAAGTTCTTATTTTTTTACCCTCTATCCATCCATCATCTCAAAAAAAAAAACAAAAAAAAATTAAAAATTACTGTTCATGACGATGACGTCATCAGTGACGCCATCATGAACAGTAAAATTTTTATTTTTTTATTTTTTTATTTTTTTTGCTGGCTTGATAGAGGGTAAAAAAATAACAACTTTTTGTATTGGGTGCCCCTGGCGGGGCCAAAGGATCTAATAGATCTAAGGTGTTCTTTGTTGTTTGTTATATAAGAGTGTTCTGTATGGAGCAAAGGCCTATATATATATATATATATATATATATATATATATATATATATATATATATATATATATAGGAAGGTGCTCAAATGAGACCCCTCTTATAATGAGACCCTCTCTTATAACGAGTCCCCCTCATATTTTATCTATTCTAAAGGGCCCCGCCAGGGGCACCCAATACGAAAAAGTCTTATACTTATACCCTCTATTCATTCATCAAAAAAAAATTTAGAATTTTTTTTTAAAAATAAAAAAATTGTTGCCACGTCATCATTCTTTTCCAAAATTTTTTTTTTTTTATTTTTTTCTTTTCATAAATGGATAGAGGATAGAATTATAAGACTTTTTCGTATTGGGTGCCCCTGGCGTGGCCCTCTTGAATACAAGAAATATGAGGGGGACTCATTATTAGAGAGAGTCTCATTATAAGAGCGGTCTCATTTGAGTAACCCCCTATATATATATATATATATATATATATATATATATATACATACAGGCTTTGGTTCATTTAGGAACCAATAAAATTGGGTAACTTAGTAACTAAAGTACAGCCGTTGGATTGATAATTAATCGTTATGCTTAGAAGTTTACACGTGTAAGCAAACAGCGGAGCACAATCTCACAATTTAAATGTACACACTAGTAAATGATAACTGCCAACAATGTACGTGCTTTATATTTTTTCTTACAGAACATGTATGTGCTTTCTATTTTTTTTACAGAACTTACAGTGTATTATTATTTTATTTATAAAGTGTCTATGTGCTCTGTATTTTTCTACAGAACATAGAAAATACAGAACATCGAAAATATACAGAATATCATTAATATATTTTTCTACAGAACCAGAAACATATAATTCTTTTAACAAAAGCACAATTTATATTATTTTAAATAAATTTGTGTACATAAATCCTTAATAATTTTATTTAATTTACAGAATATATAATATTTTTCTAATTACAAAACACGTATAAAAAACATAAAAAGAAAAAATAAAAAGCACAAAAATAGTAAAATATAAATAAAAATTACAGAACACGAGAAAGTTACAATACACAAAAATACAGAACATAAAATTAATATATAAAAGAAAAATAAAACAAAAAAAATTAGAAATAGCAAATACAAATAAAATTTATAGATTACAAGAATTTTACAAAAAATTATAATACAGGACATAGAAAATATACAGAATATGGTTAATATATAGAAATTAAAGTGAATATATAAAACAAAAAAAATTAGAAAAACAAAATTAAAATAAAAATTAATGAAAGCAATTTATTTAGGAAACACTAAAATACAAAATATAAAAAATATACAACACAATATTAGAAGTACGTGCATGGAATACGTGTTAATGTGTGTGCAAATCTACTGTAGGTTAAAGTATATACATCTATTCATAAACTAATCAAGGGTTAAGATTTTAGTTACTAAGTTACTCAATTATTTAAGTTACTCACTGAACTCAACCCTATACATACATATATATATATATATATATATATATATATATATATATATATATATATATATATATGAGTAAGGATCTAGGGAAAACCTCGTTTAATGGAAAACTTAGAAAACTAAATCGAAATATAGCATATATGGTATGCAAACTAATCGTTGGGAGATGAAGAAAAATGTGGTGAAATTAGATTTAAAAAAAATATCACCGATTGACGGGAAAAATCAAATTAAAAATGGAGGGGATTAGGTGTGATTATGTGTGTTGTCATTCTTCTTGAAGATGGCACAAGCTTCAGATGTGAACCACACATTTTGATTTTTATCACACAGTTGAATGATACTTAGCAAGTTATGCTTAAGTCCATCAACCAGTGCTCAAAAGAGAACTTATTTTTTGAAGAAAACTAAGGTACTAATCCTAGCCATTAGATGTATTAAGATCAATGGCCCCGCCAGGGGCACCCACACACTAATCAAATACACCCTCACACACAGAATCACACCTAATCCCCTCCATTTTTAATTTGATTTTTCCCGTCAATCGGTGATATTTTTTTTAAATCTAATTTCACCACATTTTTCTTCATCTCCCAACGATTAGTTTGCATACCATATATGCTATGGTATATATATAGGGTAAGTCTCAGCGGGGAACTTACTATAAGAGTAACTAAGTAACTCTAAATCATAGCCACTAGATTACAATAAAAAAGAAACTGCTAGTAGAACACACGTGAGTCTGTAACTGTCTAATACAACATGGTTATAAATCACACATATCACACAAATCAGATTTATTTCAAGAAAAAAAAAAGATTATGATAATTTGTAAGTATAAAATATATTTGTAGAAGTATAATTTATTCAAATATCTTGCAAAATGAATCTCATTTTTTGTTTGAAAAAATGTTACATCTAATAAATTATATAATAAAAAATAGATATTTTGTGTAAAACTACATGATAAAAGATAAAAAAATATAAAAATATTGTAGACATAAAAATACAGAACACAAATTCTGTAAAACAAAAAATTACAATACAAAACAAGTCCTGTAAAACTAAAAAATTACCGTACATGTATCAATTAATTTTAAGATTTTTACAAAGATAGTAGTAGAAATAATTTTATGTAGATGGAAATTATATAATATTGTAAATAAAAAAATACACAACACAAATTCTGTAAAATAAACAATTACAATACAGAACAAGTTTTGTAAAACTAAAAAACTACAGTACATGTTTTAATTAATTTTAAGATTTTTACAAAGATAATTATTGGTAGTTTGGTTGTTTGGTTCAACCATTTAAAAGAATAGCGACCGTTAGATATTTAGTAAATAGATGATAATCGTTAGATCTAATAATAAGGAATATTCTATATTTAAATCACACTTCTAAAGATCCAAGGTTCGAATCCCGTTAACAACAAATTTACATTAAGATTTTATATTATTAGTTCTAAACAATACATGTCATTTATTGAATAACTATTATTATTATTATTATTATTATTATTATTATTATTATTATTATTATTATTATTATTATTATAATGGTAAAATGCATTAATTCAAAGAAGCATCATACACAAGGTTCTCCAACACAATCTGTGGAGGAGATGAATAATCATGAAAACCATTAGCCAAACAAGGCACCCTTGCTAACAGGTGGGTTGCGTTATTGGCTTATTTTCTTACACTACGCCATAGATGACATGCAGTAACACCAAGACTGTGTTACCTTAGACCCTAAATTCTGTTACCAAAGGCCCAAAAAAGGCTAAGGTAACACCTTAGCTCTGATAGTTTTGTTCTATGTAACCTTTGGGGTCTAAGGTAACATATCGACACACCTAAGCTAACATAGCCAAAATTGTTACCACAGACCTATACAGTAACACACTAAGCATTCTATAGCAACACCAAATCTATGTTACCTTAGATGTTATAATTTTGCAAAATTATTAATCAATTATTTGGGTCCCACATATGGGCCCCACAGACATTATCTATTTTAAAAATAATGATTCAAATTTAATTATTTTTCTACCATTTCCTTCCTCTAATATTCATAAAAAAATGCATAGATACAAAAAAAAAATAAACAACACACAAATGTCAAATCTAAAATAAAACTACAAACCGTAAATATCATTAATTTAAAGAAAAAATTACAAATCGTGCAACCGATTACATTTACTTAAACATCCCATCAAAGACTAATCTATCCCCCACAGTTTCTCTGCCCTGTTTCATCAATAGTTTCTCTGCCCTGAAACAATTTTCTTACTTCAGCCTGTGCTCTTTCCATCACTTTCGGATTCTTTATCAGCTCAGACATTGCCCATTCTTTATCAGCCCAGACATTTCCCAACTCATAGTTGCTGTTGATGTTTCACTTCCAGCAGTGATAATGTCCTAAAATATAGTATTGGTCAGTTCAAGTGTAATATATAAGTGATGCCCTCATTCGACCTTTTAAAATATTTTGAAAAAACATGTGCTATTCAAATCCTTACTCTCTTCTTCTTGTAAACTTGCAACAAAAAATACTTGAATTTAGCACAGTAAATAATTTAATGCATAGAAAAACATGTAAAATACCAAAAAAAAAATGCAATCCTTCATATAGGACTTGTTACTTGATATGTAATAGAACAATTTCACCAATCTTAATCTTAACAAAATAGAGAAGCATCTTACCAAGATGACTACTTTGATATCTTTAAGATGTTGAATGTTAATATTTCCAACCAATGGCAAATAAGGACCATAGAGGCTGCATTAGCTCTTAAGCCAAACCCGTCCACCCTGATGTTAAAATGTAGGTCATAAAAAAGACAGCCTGCAGAAGTTCAATTATTTAGTCAATAATTGGATAAACATCGTGTAAATTCAATTCCAAAAACTTTGCTCCAGTTCAGATATATAATAGCACCATCCTCTATCACCAACTTAAAAACGATATAGAAGAAAGAAGAGCACAGATAAGTAATACATCAAACAAAAAATTACTACTGCATCATACCATTCACTAGACACATATAACACATTGGACATTGAACATCATTAAGATAAGCATTGAACATTGTTTACTAAATTGATTCTAAAGAAGTAAAGATAGTCTTTTTTGCTAAGCTACTACAACATAAATGTTCCTTTGGTTGGTTACGTCAACTAGGCCTTGTCTGCTCAGGTTTGTGTTTGCATTATTGCATAACATTCATTTACACAATTACCTTGAACAAGTTCCCAGAACTTATTTCGCAGTAGGCTACTGCAGCATACATGTTTTGCAGGCTCGTTACGCCAACTAGGCCTTGTCTGAGGCTCATTTTTGTGTTTGTATTATTGCATAACATTCAATTACACCATTGTGTAAAAAATTTGTTCTGATACAGTGGTACATAAAACATTACATGATAAAATCATTTTCACTCATGACTCACCTCAGATACATTAATGAAGTCCCTCCATGAGATTGAAGTTCCAAACAAGCGAGCAGCTCCTTGTAACAAGTTATACAACAATGAGTCAGCAATGATACTGAAAGGAAAAAAATTGCCAACGACAAATTGACAAGTAATATTACTTGTCCAACACCGTCATCGAAGATAGCCTGCATTTCACTTCGAAAATGGACCTGTGTGTGTGTGTGTGTAACTAAGCCTATATAAAAAAATTTACTGAAGATTACATAAAAACATAAAATAAAAACATAATGTAGCCTTAAACTGCAAAGCTTTTGATTTATCCGACACGATAGGACTCAAAAGCTCTTAAGCTAAAACTGTACATCAATCACTTACCTGTGATCATATATTAGAAGAAATACAGTTAAGATCTCAAGGTTATTCCATGGCGTACAAATGGGCTTTATCAAGATTTGCATAAAAAAGATGATTTTGTGCAACAAAATTAACTTTTACCGGACAAGTGCCCCCCTTTCCCTGCACATTTAAAGTCAGAGGCCAGATCAGCCATTTCTACGGTCACAGCTTTATGCTTCGCGCCATCAACTTGGTCTTTTTCTTGTCCAGTTATAAGAGATAGAGAGAGGGGATAGAGTGGCAGAGAGGGGAGACAGAGAGGGGAGAGAGAGATGGAGAGAGATAGAGAGGGGGAGAGAGACAGAGAGAGGAGAAAATGGAGAAAGAGACAGAGAGAGTGGGGGGAGAGATAGAGAGAGAGAGAGAGGGGAGAGAGATAGAGGGGGGGAGAGAGACATATACAGATACATAGAAATCGAAGCAGGCAACACAAACTAAGCTAAATATATATACAAATCGAATTATATAAAGAGAGATTTATACCTTAATTGCAAGTGAGAGAGACTGATTGAGTGAACCCTCCAATTAACCCTTAATCCAACCCTAACCCTAATCGGCAAGTGAGGCAGACACTGAGTAGAGCAAGAATAAGTGTGAGATTGAGTGAGCGAAAGCAAGCTTGAGTGTGAAATTTGACCTAATTGAGCTGGAGAGAGAGAGAGAGAGAGAGGAGAGTGAGTGCGGTTCGAGAGACAGAGGTGAGTGATAGACAATCCCCAATTTCCCCCGACTTAACCAATTTTGACCCAAATTTGATTTGCCCGCTTACAATTTCATTTGCCGCCCAACCTCCCCTTTTTTTCAATTTTTCATTAAGTTACTCTTTTTTTCATTTTCTAATATTACAAAAATTATTAATTTTCTTATAAAAAATTGTATGACTATAAAATTTATTATTTCAATTATTGAATAATAATTTTAACTTATTATACCCTGTTATTTTCTCTAATATTTTTATTAATGAATTTAATCAAATTTTAATAATTTTTGAATAGTACTTTATTTTAAGATATTTTAATAAAATTATGAAAAAAATATATTAATATTGTAAAAATATAAATGATTCAATAATTTGATAGAATATTATTTTTATAATAATAAATTCAATGACCTGATTAAAATTATTGAATTTTAAATTTTAATAATTATTAAATCGTTAATTATAAATAAAATTCAAAAATATGTTAATTATACTCTAAGGTAACACAGTCCATGGTGTTACTAAGTTTAACACCTTCCACAGCTATGGTAACATACCTTTAAGGATATGGTTGTTAACTCGAATAACTTGTAGAAGGGGGGGGTTGAATACAAGTTATATAATCGTGTCTGATTTTTGCTTGATTATATGAACAAGAATAAACGAATGAATCAAACTCTTGTTTGTATTAATAAGATCAAATACAAACTCTACCAAAGGTGTACAATACCTTTAGCAGCTGCTGACAATACAAATCTCTCTCTCTGTTTGTTTCGAACTCTCGAATACAAACCTTATACAGAGCTACGCACATTCACTAGTTCGACTCACACCGCGCTCTTTTACAATGATATTGAGAGAGTATTTATAATGCTACCTATCAACTAATAACAGAAAGATATAATCTATATATGACAATGTTCTGCCTTCTAGTCGATAGTTTCCTTCAATAGAAAAACTCTTTCCTTCATAATATCTTCTTGCTTGTTCTTCAAACAACGATCCTGTTTTATAGCACTTGCCAGTTTCTGTAGCATCCATAATGACATCATCAGTAACACGACTGATATCAGGATCTGTACACTGCATCAGTATCTGATCAACCATCAGTATTGGACCATCATCAGGATTTGCTCTCTGTTCCTGACATGTAGTCTCCGATACACTGTTCATTCCTGACTAAACTATACAGATAACTGTCTTACACATAAATCCTAAATACAGTGCTAAATCCTTTATAAGATCAGGATTACAAGAAGTATAATGTGTAAATTCTATTCTTAACATCACAACTTATGAATTATTCCTAACAATCTCCCCCTATTTATGCTTTAAAATCTTAAGCATAAATCTAAGTTGTGGATGTCAAAACATATAACAATACAACCAGAATAGAATTTATGAATGTAGAATTATGAAGTTAAGTACCTCCTTCTCAGATGTAGACGTTTATCTAGTACTTAGAAGAAAGAATTTTAACTATTAATGCTGCTCTTCCTTTACCACTTCCTAGCTGAGATTCACCACTGTCACTCCTGCTAGTTCTTCTTTTTACTACCCTTTGTCTTTGTCTGATCTTTATCTCCCCCAGCTTTATCATCCTTAGTCTGGTGGTGTTGTTGTTGTCTTTGAATTGTCTTTATCTCCCCCTTTTTGACATCAGCAACATTAATTCCAAGAGATTCAGAAACAGAACAAATGAGATTCATAAGAACTGCTTGATTTTCCATAATTGTGACTTGGTTATCTTCAAGTGATTGAAGTCTTGTTTGAATATCAATTTGAGAATTCTGAATATCTTTCAAAACATCAGAATGAACTTCAATGTTGGAAGTGCTTCTAGTATCTCCAGAATCAGAATCAGAAAGAACTGTATCATCAAGTCTTGTAGAAGAAGTTGCTTGATTTGTATGATATTCAAGTAATAAAACCTGATTAGAAGTATCAACATCTTCATCTTTCTGTTCTGGAACTGAAACATGATCACCATCTCCTTCACCAGTATTCTGTGTACTAACATCTTCAAATCCTGACTCGTCCTTAGAGTGATCAGAGACTGTTGATGTCTCAATTCTAGCTGATATTGGAAGTACATACAAAGGAACACTAGGATCATTAGGATCTTCATCTGGTACATATGTATCAAGAGATTGCTTTATCCTAGCACCTCTTCTGTTAATGATTCCTGCAAGCCTCTCCTTTTGTTTCTGAGCTTTAACTTCTGGCTTTGCATTGTGATGTGCTAGGTCATTCTTCTGATACATTTTGATAAATGAATAAGTACCAGCATCCATACCCAAATTTTCAGACCAAGATTCAGGAAAAACCTGATCCCAGAAATCAAATGATGGTTTCCTAATTTTCTCTCCCTCACTATGGAGTTGATCATCCATACCCTCATTCTCACTTTGACTTACTAAAGTCAACACTCTTTCTACCTCACCTTTTGCCTGGTCAGGAGCCAGCCGCTCAAATTGTTGATCTAAGTCCATCTTTTCAAGTGTATCACTCAAATTTAGATAAGTGCTCTCATGACCTACAGAAAAATAGAGTTTAGAAGAAGTTTTTATACCTGAACTCACATGGAGAGAGGGTTCCTCATTTGGCATGTGGCTTGAGGTTTTCTCCAAGGAGTGAGCTGCTATAGTCTCTGAACCCTTACAATCATCTTCTTTCCTTTCAGAAACTACAGGCTCCAGTATACCACTTTCAGGTTCTTTACTAGACTCTGATGTCTTCAGTAATACTTCATTAGACACCATAGTTAGTACATCACCGTCTTTAAGTGTTGTTTGCTGAGACACACCCTCAAGGTGAATAGACTCTGACTGAACAAAATTTGTTTGATCTTCAGAAAAATCAACCAAAGTCATTCCTCCCATATCATAGGGTATCTCACTTGCATTCTCAGTCATCACAGAAGACCTTTCAACATCAGCTATCACAGCTCCTGAGTCATCCTTCCTCTGACTAGATGGTTCTTGTGTTACAGTGACTGTGATCTGATCTTTCCTACTATTCACCACTGGTGCAATAGTATCTTCTGTTGACTGCTTCCCTCTATCTACTTCCTCCAGTTGTTCACCTTGAGCTGAAGCATCTTCAATAATTACATTCTTGTCAAATAAATATGCATGAAGTGATTGAAGTGTACCATGCTTCGAGAGTCCAAATTTCTTGACTAATTGTCTTCTGACAGACACATAGAAATACATCTTCATTAAGTCAAGTCTTTGATGTAGAAGTCCATATTCATCTGGAAATAAAAGTTTTGGTACTCTTTCAACCAGAAAATCTAGAACAGGCCTTGACAACTTCACTTTGAGAGAAATTAGTCCCATAGCCAGTCTGTATGATAATGTAGTTTCCCATGAAGAATCAATATCCAGATCTCTCTTGTCAAATACTGACATAGATGTAGCTTGATTTGTAGAAACCTGCATGATATTAGTTGGACTAGACTCTGTGTGTGTAGGTGACAATTGAATCTTTCTCCTCGTTCTCCTGATATAGTGAGCAAAAGATTTATCCTGAGAAGACTCAAGAGGTGTAGACACAGAAGTGATCTTGGGATGAGATCATTGTTCAATAGACACAGTCTTTTGAGAGTCAGTATCTAGTAACTGTTTTCCCTTTTTAAGAACTACAGTCTTTTGGGAGACTGCAGCCTGGCTGTGACTAGGTTTTTCATCTCTTTGTGCTAACAAAGAAAGTTGAATTGCAGCCTTCAATTCTGCTCTCTCTCAGCAAGAGTTAAATCATCATCATCTTCACTAGAATTACTACTACTACTTGACACAACAAATCTTCTCTTCCTTACAATTGATGTCTTTTGAGAAACACCAGAGGTTGGTTTCTTTGAAACAATAGGCTGTGGATCAAAATTTGGTTCTTGAATTGTTTCAGAGACTATAATGTTTTGGGCTACTTGGGTAGACACAGGTGGGTTCTCCTCCAATTGAGATTCCTGAGCCATTTCACCACAAAAGAAAGAAGAATTGTAGAAAGTAGGAAGATGAGTTTTAAGAATTACCTGAACATGATATGGATAAAGAATTGCAGGTATTTCATCTAGATTCTTTTCATTGTCCTTCTTTGTAATGTCAGAGAAAATTCTCTTTTGCTGTTCATAAGAAGAAACACAATGTTCTCTACCAAATCTAGTTTCAACATCAGGAATAAAATGGTTAATAAACAATTGCATAAATCTATGATAATAAACCATTTTCCTGTTTTGATCTCTTAACCCAAGTTTAATACTCATCTGACTTAAGATAATATGACCAATGTTGATTACTCTGTCATAAAGCAAACTATAAGCAATATGTGATGTAACAGAAGTAATTTGCTGAAAAGAACTACATTTGCCAGTAAAACATTTAGCAATTTGATCAAAGTAAAAAGACCATTCCTTTCTAAGAAAAGACCTATTCAACTGGCTCATGTTATCTAGAGGTCCACTATAACCTAATTCAGACAACATAGTTCTTATATTATCATCAGATGGTACATTCTCATAACTATCAGTAACAGGTAAGCAAAGTACTGAATTAACAACAGATTCAGTAATGTCAAATGAATCTTGTCCTAAATGTAGAACAATCTTACCTGATTGACTCTGAGTAGAATCAATTACCTCAGCATTCTTCCAAGCTTGTGAAACAGCTACTTGATTAATCTGTGGAGATGCTGTCAATGCATAACTTAATGGTCCATACGCCAGAAAGTCCATGATTGGATGAAAATCAGATGATAATCCTTCCTTGTTGGTGATAGCTGCAACATGATTGTTTGTCATAAAATCAAAGTCACCAAACTTGAAGGCTACTGATTTAGGTAATCTTCTCTGAGCTGCCATTTTTGATCTGAAAAGAACCTGAAAAATTCTTGAAATGGATTAGTGATTTTGAAAACTCAAAAGTGGTTTTTGCTTTAGAGAATGTAAAATTAGAGAAAGCAATTACACGATTAGAGTTTCAAAACAAATATATTTCACAAATCTTTCAGACCACTATCCCACGTTGACACGTAGATTGACAGGTGTCAGTCCCTGAAAAATGCGGTTACCCACGATTTTTGGAAAATAAAATCCAAAATTGATTTTCATGAAATAAATCAGGGTATAAATAAGCAATACTGATCAGCTTCCTTTTCCTGATGACCTCTCATCAAAATAATCACAAAATGCAATGTGATTTAAAAATATAATTTTCAAATCCTGATGGTCACACATGAAATCCTGACCAATATCATCAGAGACTTAATATGGAGTTTTCCACGTGGCATTTTTCTTTTATCTGAAAAAGAAATAAACAATTAATCTGAACAAAAAATCAATTGGTTAGATATTTTCACTATTTCTTGAAAACAAGAAATATAGTCACACGCAATAATTAGCATTTGACTTCATTAAAACTTCCAAGTGACTGCTCAGCTTCTCACGTCTTTCTTTAAAAGAACCAGACGCCTTATACCATTCTCCATAACCTTTCAATTTCTTTTCTTCTCAACAATGCTTCTCAAACCAATAATCCCTTCAAACCCATTTTCCAGATTTTTCTTGATCGATGAACATCCTGTTCTTGATCATCTCTTTGAACAAATGACTCTTCTCATCGAACTAATCATAAATGGATTGGTTTTCGACAATATCCAGAGATTTCTCCTAGAACATCCATCTGTTGGATACAATCTTCCCCTAACCTCCTCAAAACTTGAGGATGAAGAATTTGGCCGAGAGTCTGAGGTTGATCTTGATGGAGATGCTATTCATTTAAGTTAGCTGCTCTCATTCAAGTCGCCCAGACAAGGAATCCAAGAGCAAACGAGGCTTTCATCCCCTGATGGATTTCTTGAGATGCTCCTTGTCCTGTACCTCAGAGTTCATATCAATAGACAAGTATAGAATTATCAGTAGAAATTAGACAGAAAGATGTTGTATTTCATTTCCATGTAATGATTTCAATTAATGAAAATACAATTTCTTGTTATCTACTTGTCTTTTGATTACTGAATGATGTATAAATTATCAGTATGCAAATATTAAAAATTGCTAGCATAGACTTAACACATCTCAGAATCAGATTACTATACAAAGTAAACGTCAGGATCTGAAACAATTTTCATAATCCTGATACTGACACAATACTGATGACGTCAGCATCCTGATGACAAATCTAATCCTGATGATTATTAACAAGTCTATCATACTGAAATTTATCAAGGCAAAGTGTTATAGCTAAAACATTTAACAATCAAATATAGATCCTGACAGGAATATCAAGTCTATAAGCTAAGAACAACATACCTTGCTACTTTTGCAGATGTTAAAGATCTAAAAATTTAACATTCCTAACTCACTTACTAGTCTACTAAATGTAGTCTCATCAAGTGGTTTAGTTAGAATATCTGCAAGCTGTTTGTCAGTAGGAACAAAATGAAGTTCCACAGTACCATTCTCAATATGTTCTCTAATAAAATGATACCTGACATCAATGTGCTTAGTCCTTGAATGTTGAACTTGATTTTCTGCAATTTTAATAGCACTAGTATTATCACAAAACATAGGAATATTACTAAGTGTCATACCATGCTCTTGGTGCCTGCTTTAGTCCATAGAGTGCCTTGTCAAGTTTGTAGACATGATTTGGAAACTTTGGATCAACAAATCCAGGTGGCTGTTCTACATACACTTCTTCATCAAGTTTGCCATTTAGAAAAGCACTCTTTACATCCATCTGGTATACCTTGAATTTTGAATGAGCTGCAAATGCAAGAAACATTCTGATTGCTTCCAATCTTGCTACAGGTGCAAAGGTCTCATCATAATCAATGCCTTCTTCCTGAGAATAACCCTTGGCCACCAGTCTTGCTTTGTTTCTTACAATCATACCAGATTCATCTAGCTTGTTTCTGAAAACCCATCTTGTACCAACAATAGATCTATCTTTAGGTCTTGGTACCAGTTTCCAAACTTTGTTTCTCTCAAACTCATTTAACTCCTCCTGCATTGCAATTACCCAATCAGGATCTTGTAAGGCTTCTTCAACCTTCTTAGGTTCATTCTTTGAGAGAAAGAAACTATACAAGCATTCATTTTGAATTGATCTTCTAGTTCGAACACCACTATTTGGATCACCAATTATCAAATCTTCAGTATGATCCTTTGTCCATTTTCTAACAGGTGGTAGATTAACTCTGCTAGTCTCTCCCCCTAAGTTAGTGGTATCCCTTGTAGAAGAATTCTTTCTACCTTCAAAAACTCTCCTTTGATCAATAGAATCAGTAGATTCCATATTGCTGCTAGTTACTGATCTTTCCTCAATAGACTCTGAAAGGTCAGTTCCTGATGGAGTAGACTCTGAAACGTCAATTCCTGATGGAATAGATTCTGAAAGACTAGTCTGCTCCTGATGATCACTGTGTTCTCTTTGATTTATTTGCTCCCCCTCAACAGTAGAATTCCTTTGAGAAGCAATAGAAATTCCTTCTGGAGAACCTTCATCATCACTTGAGAGTATCTCAGAATTCTTCAGATTTTCAAATTCCAATTCGTCATGGCTTTCATCAGTTTGCAAAATTCCAAATTTCTTATCATCAAATGCAACATGAATTGATTCCATAACAATGTGAGTTCTGAGATTATAAACTTTGAAGGCCTTAGATGCTGAATATCCTAGAAAAATTGCTTCATCCGATTTGGCTTCAAATTTTCCAAGTTGTTCTGGATGAACTTTTAGGACATAGCATTTGCATCCAAAGATGTGAAAATATTTCACACTTGGTTTCTTTCCTTTGATCATCTCATAGGGAGTTTTTCCATGACTATTTACCAAGGTACAGTTCTGAGTGAAACATGCAGTGTTAATAGCTTCTGCCCAAAAGTAGGTTGGAAGTTTTGCATCTGCAAGCATGGTTCTTGCTGCCTCTATGAGAGTCCTGTTCTTTCTTTCCACTACACCATTTTGTTGAGGTGTACCAGGTGCAGAAAACTGTTGAGTGATTCCATTGTCTGCACAAAACCCCTCCATTGTAGAATTCTTGAATTCTGTACCATTGTCACTCCTAAGTACTTTGACTTTGTACTCAGAGTTATTATGAATATTCTTGATGAGTTCAATGATTTGCTGAGGAGCTTCATCCTTCTTGTGTAGAAAGAACACCCATGTGAACCTTGTGAAATCATCCACCATAACTAGAGCATATCTTTTCTTGCTGATAGACATAATGTTTCCTGGACCAAACAGATCAAGATGTAGCATGTGAAATGGTTCAGTAATTGAATTTTCAGTCTTGCTCTTGAAAGTGGTTCTTCTTTGCTTTCCAAGATGACATGCATCACAAAGTCCATCTTGCACAAAATTTGCCTGAGGTAGGCCTCTCACCAAATTGTGTTTAACAAGTTGATTAAGCTTCTTGAAATTAAGATGTGAGAGCTTCTTGTGCCAATTCCAGCTTTCATCACTTGTTGCTTTGCTGTAGAGACATCTAACAATTCCTTTAGATGTATCACTTAAGCTGGCTTCATATATGTTACCATGTCTTTGACCAGTTAGAACAATGTCTCCATTCTGCATATTCAAGACTTTGCATCCTTCTCTGTCAAAGATTGATTTGTAACCTTTATCACCCAGTTGACTTATGCTTAAAAGAGTATGTTTCAAGCCTTCAACCAGTGCTACATTTTCTATGATGACATTCCCCAAAACAATTGAGCCATATCCCAGAGTTTCTCCTTTGTTGCCATCTCCAAAAGATATTACTGGGCCAGCTTTCCTCTCAAACTTTGTAAGCAGGGACTTCTTTCCAGTCATATGTCCAGAGCATCCACTGTCCAAGATAATTGAATGCTTCTTTCCTGTGCCCTGCAAACAAAAAGTAACTAGTTAGAATTTTTTAGGACCCAACTTTGATTGGATCCTTTCTTACTAGATTTAGAGACAACAGACTTTGAAGATTTTGCTTTTATTTTACCTGTTGTAGAGCTAACTTTAGACTCTGATTTCACAAACTGTTTGTGACTAGGAGTTTCAGATTTCAAAGAATAATAGTCATAATACAGTTCATGATATTCTCTACACATGTAAATAGAATGAAGTAAACTACCACAATGATAACAAGCTTTTTGTGGTTGGTATTGAATTTTCTGAGTCTTGGGGAATCTGGACTCAGTTTTCCAAGAAGGTTTTTGATTACAGTCTAGGGCCAAATGATTATGATTTCCACACTTATAGCATTTTTTCCTAGGTGCATCAGGTACTTTCTTGTAATTATTCTCTTTGTTAATACCTTCTTTTCCATTCCTATTTCTCTTGATCTTGCTAGACTCTGAAAGACCATCTAATCTCTGTTTCAACTGAGACTTAGACAGAAACCCTATGTTTACATTCTTAGGTTTCTCTAACACTTTCTCATCTGAATAACTATTGTTAATCCTTTTGTGTACAACAGGGGTACCTTTTGAATCAACAAATTGAACATGATTAGGTTCAGAAACAATTTTCTTACCTTCAGATTTAGATGTGTTAGCTTCTACCTTACTATCATCATTGACAATAGCTACTTTTTCTTCTTGTCTAGCCTTATCAAAACCTAAACCATTAACCTTACCACGAATTCCACTCTCAAAGATTTCTATTGTCTTCTTACTGGAATTGTTAATGGTCTTAATCACATCTCTCTCTTCTTCTAGTTCTTTTCTGACATAGTCATAAGCCTCAAGAATTACACTATAATCATGCTTAGCTTTATCAGAACTTAACTTGTATTCTTCCATTTGAATTAATTCAGATTCAAGAAAATTATTTCTATCAACTAATTTATCATTCTTAACCTTAAGTTCATCTCTTTCACAAGTAAGAATTCTAAAATTAGTCATAAGATTCTTAAACTCAGCATGGATAAATCTAATTTCATCAGAATTTAAGCTGTCAAATGAATCAAGAGAGTGAAGTGATACCTTAACAGAGGATGGAGAAGTTTTCTTTGGAGATCCAGGTTTGTCTGAACTATTGGCCATCAATGCAATGTTGTCATAATCCAATTCATCTTCAGAGTCACTGGAATCAGCCCAATCCTTCTGTGTGACCATAAGTGCATTACCCTTTCCTGTATTCTTAGGCTTCTTACACTCACTAGCAAAGTGTCCAAGCTCGCTGCAGTTAAAGCACTTGATCTTGGCCTTATCAAGCTGGACAATTGTACTTTTGCTTTTGTCACTCTTCTTCTCCTCCTTCTTTTGAAAAGGTCCTTTGCTAAATCTTCTCATGTTGAATCTTCCTTTCTTGAAAGCTTTAGCAAACATAGCAAAGAGTTCTTGCATATCAGATTCAGAATCATTGTTGTCAGAGTCCATATCAGTAGTCTCTGACTCAGAACTTTCTTTGCTTTTCTTCTTCCTTGAATTCTTTACAGCAATCTCTTCATGCTGTTCTTCAGGAAGCTTCTTAACTTCAGATTGAGCAGTAAGTGCAATAGTCTTCATCTTTCCTTCACTCCTGCTCTTCTTCTGCTGCTTGTCAAGTTCATAAGCTCTCAATTTTCCATATACTTCCTCTAATGAAATCTCATCCAGATCATTAGCTTCCTCGATCGCAGTTATCTTCTCATTGTAGAAATCAGGCAAAGCTTTCATGAACTTTGTATTCATATCCTCCAAGTCATAATATTTACCATGCATGGCCATCTCATTGATGAGTTTTGTAAACCTATCAAAGGTATCAGTAAGTGACTCACCAGACTTGGATTCAAAGTACTCATACTGTTGTATAAGTAATGTCCTCATATTCTTCCTGACAGGCTTAGTTCCTTCACAGTGAACCTTAAGATTGTCCCATATATCCTTAGCAGTTTTACAAGAGAGAACATAGTTAGTGAGAACAGAATCAAGACTGTTGAATAATATGTTTCTCACTTTAGCATCTTTGAGAACATTCTCCTTGTCCTTATCTGACCATTCAGATTTTGGCTTCTCTGCTGTATGTTCTGGAACAACCACACCATCAACAGTTGCTTGTCCAACGACCTTTGTTGGAACAAAAGGTCCATCTCTGATTCTGTCAAGATAATCAGGATCTGTTGCTTCCAGATGATGCAACATCTTTACTTCCCATAGAGTATATTCGTTTCTCTTGAGCATAGGAATTTTAGTATTCCCATCCTTGTAACCAGACATGATTGCAGATCTTTATGATTATTCGAAATCAACCTGCTCTGATACCAATTGTTAACTCGAATAACTTGTAGAAGGGGGGGGTTGAATACAAGTTATATAATCGTGTCTGATTTTTGCTTGATTATATGAACAAGAATAAACGAATGAATCAAACTCTTGTTTGTATTAATAAGATCAAATACAAACTCTTCCAAAGGTGTACAATACCTTTAGCAGCTGCTGACAATACAAATCTCTCTCTCTGTTTGTTTCGAACTCTCGAATACAAACCTTATACAGAGCTATGCACATTCACTAGTTCGACTCACACCGCGCTCTTTTACAATGATATTGAGAGAGTATTTATAATGCTACCTATCAACTAATAACAGAAAGATATAATCTATATATGACAATGTTCTGCCTTCTAGTCGATAGTTTCCTTCAATAGAAAAACTCTTTCCTTCATAATATCTTCTTGCTTGTTCTTCAAACAACGATCCTGTTTTATAGCACTTGCCAGTTTCTGTAGCATCCATAATGACATCATCAGTAACACGACTGATATCAGGATCTGTACACTGCATCAGTATCTGATCAACCATCAGTATTGGACCATCATCAGGATTTGCTCTCTGTTCCTGACATGTAGTCTCCGATACACTGTTCATTCCTGACTAAACTATACAGATAACTGTCTTACACATAAATCCTAAATACAGTGCTAAATCCTTTATAAGATCAGGATTACAAGAAGTATAATGTGTAAATTCTATTCTTAACATCACAACTTATGAATTATTCCTAACAATGGTAACACCAAAACTAGAGTGTTGTTGTAGGTCCAAAATTTCATAGCTATGGTAACACCCCCGAAGGTAACACCCCCCCTTAAGTGTTGTAGAAAGCCATCTATGGCGTAGTGTTACATACGAAACACTAAAGTCTGGACGATCATTGAGCATATTTCGACAATCTTGGAGCAAATTTCCCACTTCCAAATAATTTGTACTGCCTTCGTTGATAGCTTACACTACGAGCATTGAATTTGTCTCTATGATAAAATTGGACAGTCCTAATTCAAGAGCCCATCTGATAGCCTCCATCACCCCCCAAGCTTCCGCTTCAAACACCGTCACCTCTCCCCTTTGGCTTCCCATTCTTGCTTTGCAGAATATACTGTGATGATTACGTAGAAGTATACCAACACTGAAATCTGAAAATCCCACTCTAACAGATGCATCCACATACATTAGGAGGAACCCATCGAGCTGCAGTCTGACTTCGACTTTGTGTTCTTCTGTTACTAGTATTTCCTCTTAGTGCCTGAACTTCTCTCCACTGAAGGATTTGTTATGTACTCCACTGCATCGCCAAGATTGGTGTTACTACCTTTTGCTCCCACACCTTCATATTCCTAGCCACCCAGATACCCCAAAACATAGTGGCCATAAGAATGGACTTCTCCTGATCATTAATTAGTTGCTAAGTACCGCAGAACCCAATCTACACACGACTCAACATCATCCGTATTAAATTCCCAGAGTTCTCCAACAATCCTTTCCAAAGTTGCAATCTAGAAAAATATGGAGTAGGTGCTCAACATCTCTCTCACACATAGGACATATAATCGTCGTATTAACACCACGTCCCCTTAGCAAGTTGCGAACTTGCACATTGTTCCTGCATAGCCGCCATAAGAATACTTTTACTTTTGGAGGAACTTCCAGATTCCAAAGCTTAGACCATGTCTTGAACCCTGCATGCTCTCACTGAAATTTTTATGCCAATAGCTATAGCCAGACTTCACCGTATACTTACCATCGACAGTGTGAATCCAAGCGATGCGATCAGGAACCTGGTTTCTTGGAACAGGTATTGCTAATATTTCATTAGCATCACAATCTATAAAGAAATTGTTTACCTTATTTGAGTCCCATCTATATTAATAATTTTATTAATTAATATTACAAAGTTAAATTATCTAAATTTATACTAATATATAATAAGCAAACTAGCCTATAATTGGTAGTTTGGTTGTTTGGTTCAATCAACCGTTAAAAGAATAGTGACCGTTAAATATTTAGTAAATAGATGATAACAGTTAGATCTAATAATAAGGAATATTCTATATTTAAATTTAGGGAAATTCCAAATGGTACCACTGTACAATTGGCTTTTCCATTTGGTACCATCCAACATTTTTTACTTCCAAGTGGCACCACTGTACTTTTGACTTTTCCATATGGTACCATTTAACATTTTTGACTTCCAAATGGTATCACTATACAATTGGCTTTTCCATATGGTACCATTCAATATTTTTGACTTCTGCGTGGTACCATTTTTCTCTGATTTGATTTTAGTGAAAGGAAAATGGTACCACACAGAAGTCAAAAATATTGAATGGAAAAACCAATTGTATAGTGATACCATTTGGAAGTCAAAAATGTTGAATGGTACCATATGGAAAAGCCAAAAGTACAGTGGTGCCACTTGAAAGTCAAAAATGTTGGATGGTACCAAATGGAAAAGCCAATTGTACAGTGGTACCATTTGGAATTTCCCTTAAATTTAAATCAATCTTCTAAAGATCCAAAGTTCGAATCCCGTTAACAACAAATTTATATTAAGATTTTATATTTTTAGTTCTAAACAATACATGTAAGGCTGAAAACGAATCCGAGTAATCCGGATTCGACTCGTTAATAACGAATATAATTCGTATTCGTACAGAAAATGAGCGAATTCGAATCCTGTTTTATAATTCGAACGAATACCGGATCGAATCTCACCACTCTAACATTCGATCATATTTTTATAGAGTAGTTCGAATAATTTTAGAATACTCGAACTTATAGGTATTCCATTACAATCCGTAAATTATGTATACGATATATATTTTATATAAAATTTCTACTATTAACGTAATATTCTATACATGAGCACATTTTAGTTTTTTAAAATAATCATTCGAATATTCATAGTTTTTTAAGATTATTTTAGACGAATTCGAATATACAAAAACGAGTAATTCGATATTCAATCGAGTCGAACCAAATCAAATACGAATATTTATATTCGAATTCGAGTCGAATTTGAACAAAGAATTAAAATTTTATTTTGAATCCGGACCGGATCCGAACGAGTAACTATAAATTCGAGCCGAATCTGATCATACCACTATCCGCACATATTCAACTCGTTTACACCCCTAAATACATGTCATTTATTAAATAACTATTATTATCAATAATAATTTTATTAATTAATATTACAAAGTTAAATTATATTCATAATAACTTATTATACTCTATTTTGTTTAATCAAATAATTTTAAAAATATTTAAAAGTAACCCGTGCTTGGCACGGGCTATAAGCTAGTATCTATAATAAGCAAACTAGGGTATAATTGTTGGTAGTTTGGTTGTTTGGTTCAACCATTTAAAAAAATAGTGACCGTTAGATATTTATTAAACAGATGATAATCGTTAGATCTAATAATAAGGCATATTCTATACTAGCATGGATGCCCGCTCCGCAGGGCTTTGGTTCTTACTTACAATATAATGACAACCAAGTGAATACGTAAGTTTTAGTTAAAAATTCCCAGAAGTACAGTCCTTGATTACCAAACTACTTGCTCAGGAATTACATATTTTGGTGGATACTGAAACAGATTTTTCTGCTGATTACATATTAGTGAACAAAATAAACTTTACAAAAATGTAGTGGTGGTTCTATCTTCTTGTCTTGATTACTCCATGATTCTTTTTTTGTTGACTGGTGATTGGAAGTTGAGTTACGACATTCCATCCAAATGGTAACTTGAACTTGATGCATGTTTCAGGTTTTGCAAGATTTGAGATAATAATTATGAGTTAGTGTTAAATATAATTGATGTGAATAATATCAGTGTTTAACTGTTACAGTGATTCAATCAGAGTTTAACTGGAATCTGGAAGCAATCAGAGTTTAAATTAAACTCTAACGATTGGAAGCTCGACAGAGTTTGCTAAACTCTATCAGGAGGAAACGTCTACTAGTCATCAGACTTTGAAGAATTATTGAAGATGATTATGGAACGATATCTTTGAAGATTGGATAGTTGTCAAAGAGATTGTGTTGACTAAGAAGACGTGTAACAATCATAATTGATAGCATTTGTATAGCTGATTTATAGGAGTATCAATTATCGATTGTATCGTAGCTGTATAACTTTATAAATACAGTTAGGTTAACCCTATAAGGGAATTGTGAAACGAATTATCATTTATTGTAACCTAAGCAGCTCTCTATGATATTTTACATCACTGAGAGAGGAGTTTTTAATTCCAAACAGTTTTTAATTGTTCGAACGTGTCTTACTTGTTATAATTTTCTCATACAAACTTGATTATAATTGTGTATTCGGCCTAACAATTGGTATCAGAGCAAATATATTACTTTAATACAGTTAAAGATCCACACAAAACTATAATCAATGGCAGAGATTCCTCCTCCATCAGGTTCTGAGAAGGCTTATACTACTGTGAGTCGTTATGAGACAATTAGGGTTCCGATTCTGAGGCCAACAGATTATACAATCTGGAAGGTGAAGATGACTATGTTTCTGGAGGCTATAGATCCAGAATATCTTGATAGAATTTATGAAGGTCCTCATAAGCCTACAAAGCTATCTGTTGCTACTGCTGGTCAAGAAGCTAAATCAGTTCCAAAGGAGAAGAAAGATCTGACTCCTGAGGATATTTCATCTATTGCTAAGGATGTAAAGGTCAGACATCTACTTCATAGTGCCTTAGATAATGTTATGTCTAACAAAGTGATTAATTGCACAACTGCCAAAGAAATCTGGGATACCCTTGAAGTTAGATGTCAAGGAACTGCTGCTATCAAGAAGAATAGAAGGAACATACTCACACAGGAGTATGAACATTTTGAGGCTAAATCTGAAGAAACCATGACAAAAACATTTGACAGATTCTGTAAGCTGCTCAATGATTTGTCATTGGTAAATAAAGAGTAAGATCTAGAAGACTCAAATCTCAAATTTCTTCTTGCTCTACCTGAAAAGTGGGATGTGAAGACAACCACTATTGGAGACAATTATGATCTTGCTGATACTGAGATTGATGAAATCTATGGGCTGCTCAAAACTTATGAACTGGAAATGGAGCAGAGAAATAGGAGATCAAGAAAGAAGACAAAGTTTGTTGCTCTTAAGATTGAAGAAAAACCCTTGAAGAAGGTAGCATCAAGGAATAAAGCTAAGGGAAAAGCTTTAGTCATACAGTCTGAAAGTGAGTCATCAAACTCTGATGTTGACTCAAACATTGATGAATCTTCTGACTCCAAGGATGATGAAGAAGAAATGAGGAAAATGGCTATCTTGATGGTGAAAACATTCAAGAAGATGGGTTTCAAGAAATTCAAGAATGGAAACAGGTTCTCTAAATATTCAAATTTAGACATGAAGAGTTTCAGAAAGTTTGAGAGAAAGGATACCAAATCTGGGAAGAAAGACAAGTCTGAGATTCAATGCTACAAGTGTAAGGGGACGGGTCACTATGCTCCTGAGTGCAAGAAGGGTAAAACTGAAAAAGCACTCATCACAAAAGGCAGAGATTGGGTAGACACTTCAGACTCAGATGAGGATGTCAACTATGCTCTCATGGGTTCTATTGAGAATGAATCTGAAGATTCTGAAAACAAGGTACGCTTAACTACCAATGCTTATAATACTGATAATATATTTGAATTGAGAATTTATCTTAAGGCATTGCATATCAGTTATAGGGATCAGACTTTAGAGAATGAGAGAATCAAATCTGAGAATTCTGAACTTAAAGAAAGAAATAAAATTTTTGAAGAGAAACTTGTTAACATGCAACAAGTTCAGAAAGAAAGAGATGATGTTGTTTATCTAGAACAGGAGTTGCTAGGAAGATATAAGCAACTAGAATCTGAATTGGAGAAGGCAAATCACATAATTAAGACTTGGACTCATTCTGGAAAAGACACTCAAGAGGTTTTTTAGTCAGACACAGTTGGTTTAGGTTACTGTGAGGAAGATGAACTTAGGTTTCAAAATCAAGTCAAAATAAGAACACATCTTCCATCTAGAAAATTTGTAACTGGAACAAGTGAACCTAAGTCTGAAATTGAAAAAGAAGCTGTTAAGAAAGAATCAGTAAAAACTTGTGTTAAACAGGTCAATATTGGTTTAATGACAGATAAACAACTCAAGCATAAACTTAAGGAGTTAAAATCTGTTAAGAAATAGAAAGTGTCTAGGAAGAATAGAAATGGTAAAGTAGGCATTATAAAAGGCAATTATCCAATGCTTGCTACTTTTGCTCCAAGAAAGACATGTCATAACTGTGGTAGTACTAATCATCTTGCTAGTTTCTGCAGGAAGAATAAAACATTAATTCTTTACCCTCCAAGTCTGGAGTAAAGAAAGATTATGTTAGAACGAGACCACAGACTTTATGCAAACATTGTGGAAGTACTTGACATTCTATTTATACTTGCAGGGATTATCATGCTATTAATTACCATAATTACTATGAATTGAACCCAATCTAAAATGGGTTAAAGTTAATCCTGCAAGTGTAAACTCTGAAAATGTTAGCTTAAACTCTGATAATAAGAATTCCGCTGCTAAAGCTAACAAATCTAAGAAAGCCAAAGGATCCAAGCAATTCTGGATCCTTAAATCTGACCTTCAGTGAATGTTTGTGATTGCAGGACATCAGGGAGAGTACCCTAGTCGTGGACAGAGGATGTTCAGGACACATGACTGGAAATAAAGCCCTGCTATCAGAGTATGTGGAGAAGGCTGGCCCACAAGTTTCCTATGGAGATGGCAACGTAGGACATACTCTGGATATGGCAATATCAATCTTGGAAGTGTCATCATCACAAATGTAGCTCTGGTTCCAGGACTCAAGGATGATCTGCTATCTGTGAGTCAAATCTGTGACAGAGGTTATCATGTAGATTTTCAACCTGAATACTATGAAATTATCAGTAAATCTACAGGTAAAGTTGTTCTAGTTGGACACAGGCGCAATAATATCTATGAAATAAGTTTGTCAACAAACTCTGATGGAAAAGCTGTGTGCCTGTCAACAAGAATGTCTAGTGAAGAGAGTTGGAAGTGGCATAAGAAACTCTCTCGATCATTTGAATCTGAATAACATCAATGAGTTGATAAGAAAGGATCTTATAAGGGGACTTCCAAAATCTCTATTAAATGTTGATGGTCTGTGTGATTCCTGTCAAAAGGCCAAACAAAGGAAGTCATCTTTCAAAAGCAAGTCTGAATCTTAAATTGTTGATCCTTATCATCTTCTACATGTTGATCTGTTTGGACCAGTGAATGTCTTGTCTATTGGAAGAAAGAAATATGCTTTAGTCATTGTTGATGAACACACCAGATACACTTGGGTGTATTTTCTAGCAAAGGAGGATGAAACTACATTAACTCTGATGGAGCATGTAAAGCTGCTGGACAAAGGGTCAAAACACAAAGTCAAAATAATCAGGAGTGATAATGGACTGAATTTATGAATGCAACAATGGAAGAATTCTGCAAGAATAGAGGAGTAAAGCAAGAGTTTTATACACCTGGGACACCACAACAAAATGGTGTAGTTGAGAGGAAAAACAGAACATTGGTAGAAGCTGCCAGAACTATGCTTAATGAAGCAAAATTGCCAACCTATTTCTGGGCAGAAGCAGTTCAAACTACCTGTTTTACTCAGAATGCCACTCTGATCAACAAGCATGGAAAAACACCATATGAGATGGTGAGGGAAAAGAAGCAAAACCTGAAATATTTTCATATTTTTGGGTGCAAATGCTTTGTGTTGAAGACTCATCCTGAACAGTTGACCAAATTTGAGTTAAAAGCTGATGAAGGAATTTTTTTGGCTATCCGCTGTCAACTAAGGCATTCAGAGTTTATAATCTGAGAACCAAGGTGATCATGGAGTCAATACATGTGTCATTTGATGATAAGAAAATTACTGAACTTGAAGATGTAGATGAACATGATCAACTGCGCTTTGAAAATGAAGAACTAATCTCTGATGAAGTAAACTCTGATGAAGCTGAGCCGATAAACACTGTTGGAGCAAACTCTGAACCTCTACTGGTAAACACTGAAGGAACTTCTCAGCCACAATCAAGAGGAGAACCAGTTGAGGGGGAGCCGGAAGGATCACTTCAAAGTGATGACTCAAATACTGAAAGTGAGTCAGCTGAAAAATCTGGGTCAAACTCTGACGACTCAAACTCTGAAAGTTCAAACTCTGAGCAGTCAAATTCAGGGGGAGCCTCAGAGAATGAAGAAAGGCAACAAGAAAATCAGGAGAGCATGGATCAAGGGGGAGTATCAAATACTGATAGAAGCCATTTACCTTCAGCAAGGAAATGGACAAAATCTCATACACCTGATTTAATTATTGGTGATCCAGATGCAAAAGTAAGGACAAGGAGTGCTACAACAAATAAATGTTTGTTTCATGCATTCTTGTCTCAATCTGAACCAAAGAAGGTACAAGAAGCTCTTCAAGATGCTGACTGGATAACATCAATGCAGGAGGAGTTAAATGAATTTGAAAGAAATGAAGTTTGGACCCTTGTACCAAGACCAAAGAATAGATCTGTTGTTGGTACTAAATGGGTTTTCAAAAATAAAACTGACAGTGAGGGGGTTATTGTTAGTGTAGGTGCCCTAGAGGCAATACATTGTTTCTTTTAATAAACCTTTATGTCATTTGGTTATTCAATAAACGTATTTATTATGACTTTAATTACTGCGATATATTTGTTAGCATAATAAATGTCCTTAGAATCATGAAACACATTGTATAGTTTAAGTACATGACTTGAACTTGAGATTATATAATATATCATATTCTTAAAAGGTCCCTAGTCGAGTATTATTATATAGGACAATAATAATACATAAATAGACTAGTATGTTGTTTGACAGATAACCACATCTCATTGGTTATAAGTATGGAGATACTAAAGTCAATACATAGGTACATGTAGGAGTACATGGTACTGGACAGACCCACAGTGAGATTCTTCATGTTTAATAAAGTCATAAGAAAGACTCATAGTGATAATGGTGTAATGATCCTTTGACTTGAGATCATCATATTTCTATACGAGGATTAATATATTTTGACTACATTAAAAGTTACCTTTGACCGGGTGATGATAAAAGTGGACATCGGGTATATCATGAGTCGTGTGAGAAATGTTAGTCACAGAGGCATGCCTGTTTACATCTAATAACAAGCCTAATTGTTTGTAATGCTTTGTATTACTTACATGACCTCTTAACTGAGGGAACCTCTAGTTGTAGAGTCTCTACTTGTTTTGTACTTGTAATAGGCACCAAATCCTAGTTGTGTAACTGTACTTATAAAGTCAAGAATAATGCTTGAAAGAAGTTCCAAGGTTCATGCCTCAAGCAAGAAGATAAAGACTGTCAAATAATCACAGTTGGGATTTGAAGAAAGTGAAGAATTTACCTAAGTACCAATTCGAGAAGTAGTTTTTTCTATTCGAGAAGTCCAGCATTCGAGAAGTCAGGGATTCGATATCTCAAGACAGTATTCGATATCTCTGAATACACTGTTCGATATCTCATTCGATATCTCAGAGATTCGATATGTCTATTACTCTGTTCGAGAACTCAAGAAGTCAACAAGTCAAAAGTAGTATTCGAGTTCTCAAGGAGTCAACAAGTCAAAGTTCCATTCGATATCTCAATGACTCAGAAAGCTATTCGATATCTCGAGGATTCGATAAGTCAAATGTTCTATTCGACAACTCAAGGAATCCTGATGAAAAAGAGCTATTCGAGAAGTAATTCGATATGTCAATATAACAGTGTTCGAGAACTCAGAGTTATCGATCAAGTCAATTCTAGTTCTCGAATCACTTACTTAGTCACTTCTCGAATACATTCTTGGAGACAAAATACTGAAGAAATTGTACAAGTCAGAACCCTGCAACAAGCCAATACACTTTATGGACCACAATCTGTAACGTGCTCTGGAAAGCCTACAAGGAAGCTTGGAGAGATATAGAAGAGACAAAGGGCTAAAGAAGTGGATCTGAACAGGCTTTGCAAAGTCAAATCTGTAACCGTTTGGACACTTACTCCAAAAGGATAGGCAGACTAGAAAGTAATTTGTTTAGCTACCTTATTTGTAGTAAGTGGGTTGTATCCATGCTCTATAAGGATACAACCTCGCTTCCTTAGCAAAAAGAACTTTAGAGAGTCAAGTTTTCTCATATTCATTGTAAGCATTATCTTTCTGAGAAAAACGAAGATGAGAATACTATCATTTGTATTCACAGATTGTAGCAACCTTTATCTAATGATACATTAGATTAAAGTGATATTGTGTCTTGTGTTGTTCTTTATCCGCACCTACACCTTTGCACACACAAACACTTATCTGCTACACAGACTCAAAAAGAAAAGTTCAAGAATCCATTCACCCCCCCTCTGTATTCTTTTACTGTGTTCAATACTCAACAAGAAATATGAATGATAGATAAAGGATTTAACCCTCCTATAATTAGGAGAGATATTATTGGCCTCTTGATTGAGTGAGACTATAAAATGCATGGTCGTGCTCAAATAATGATTTGTTTATAATAGTCTACTCATGGATCAAGTAAACCCGGATTAAATGTTGAAGAGGATGACTAAATACATGCCTTGAGTTTAATCTATAATATTTGGTTAAAGGAATTATATTACATGGAAACATTAATCACGAAAGGTTTAATTGGATCACCAATTATTATTATTACTTGGGTAGCAATGATGTATTACTAGATGCCACTCATTGTTTATAATTTTATTATTGGATATTAAAATTATTGCCAACGTAATAATAACCTAAAGGGTTACATAATAAGAACGTCTTAAAAGGAGTTTTAATTTAAATATCAGATTTAAATTAAATAATTAAAATTCCAAATTGATTATGGAATCATATTTCGCTTTTTTTAATTAAATGATTATAAATTCGAAATTGGTTAATTAATTAATTGAGTTTGACTTAGTTAATTATATTGTATTTCGAATTTAATTCATTAAAAACCCAAATCAGAATGGTTTAGTTGAAGCCTAAGCTGATTAGGGTTACGCCCAATCTCTTTGCCCTATATATACATAATGATGTGTTGTTTTAGGGGAGGTTATCAGAATTCGTTTTGAGAAAAAACCTAGCCGCTCTAATATCAAAGAGAGTGTTGTGGAATAAAAACTAGGTTATGATTATGACGGCTAGGGTTTGTGAGCTTCAAGCTTTAATGGCTGCTTCTGCGTTTCTAGACTAAACGGTCCTCACAGAATGCCTACGTATCTCTGTATTAGAGAATCAAGCCAAGAAAACGTAGTTCTGAGAATGAGGGGTCAGACCCTTTATATAGGCTGAGAAGCCTAGGAATTATGGTAGGAGTAGGTGACTTGGTGGGCAAGCCACCGCCTTGAGGAAGGTTCTAGACCCCTTCCTTGTAGGAGTCAGTTTCCATGTTGGAATATGTATCTTGGAGGCTAAGTCAGGCAAGAGTAATATCCTTGTTTGACTCTTATTTGCTGAGCTGTTTATTACCCCTAATATTAATTACGAAATTAATATTATAGTTAGGGTTTGGGCCCATCTGGTGGGCCCCACGTTTGGACCATTCTAGGTCTAATAAATGCCACATTAAATGTGTCTTTAGGGCTTACTTTCAGCCCATATCATTTGCCCCCCAACTTCTAGGAAAACTGATCAGGTTTTCCTTGAAGTTATAACGGCCTTATTCGAGACTTGGGTCGGGGTTTATTGCTCTTACGTGAGTATTTTCAACAATATCATCTTAATGTAAAGCGTGGAGCGACCGACGCATTTACGACGATGTTGAACGACACTAATCAGTGTTAAACGGCACTACACAGCGCTAATCAGCCTTAAACAATGTTTAAACAGTGTTAAACAATGTTAAGTGGCATAAAATGGCACTAACGGCACTAATCGGTGCTAAACAGTGCTAACCGGCACTAATCTGTGCTAACATGCACTAAACAGTGCTTAAACAGCACTAAACGGTGCTAATCGGCACTAAACTGTGCTAATAGGCACTAAACAGTGCTTAAACAGCACTAAACGGTGCTAATCTCGACCTCTTTTTATCATTAACAATCATCCGAGATTCGCTGAAAAAGTCGAGATTTAGGTTTAAAAAGTTCACTGAAAAAGTAGGGATCCAGGACCAAGAACTGAACCTGGACCGGGGGGATCCAGGTTCAGAAGCTGGTCGGCTGGACCCCCTGAAAATGACCTGGTCGGCCGGAAGCTGGTCGGCTGGGACCTGGTCGGCCAGAAGCTGGTCGGCTGGGACCTGGTTGGCTAGAAGCTGGTCGGCTGGCCCTCCTCCAGGGGAGCTGGTCGGCCGGGACCTGGTCCTCCGGGACCTGGTTGGCTGAAATTCCTCTTCTAGGGCTAACTAGTCAGTAGTTGGCCTAAAAAACTTGAACTTAGACTCCTTCTTGATTTTAATAGAGAGTGTGGATCCAGGATCAGAAACCATCCATGGTCCTAAGGATCCAGAATCTTGATCTTGATTACGAATCGTCAGTTTGGTCGTTTGTGACTTCATGGCTAACTTTGGCCTTCATGACTCATCTTGGCCTTCATGGCTAACCTTGGCCTCTCTTTAACATTGATAATCATCTGATATTCGCTGAAAAAGTCGAGAACCATGTCCGAAATCATTTGCTGAAAAAGTTGGGATCCAGGACCAAGAACTGAACCTGGACCGGGGGGATCCAGGTTCAGAAGCTGGTCGGCTGAACCCCCTCAAAACAACCTGGTCGGCCGGGACCTGGTCTTCCGGGACCTGGTCGGCTGATCCTCCTTAAAAAGAGCTGATCGGCCGGGACCTGGTCTTCCGGGACCTGGTCGGCTGATCCTCCTTAAAAAGAGCTGATCGGCCGGGACCTGGTCGGCTGATCCTCCTTAAAAAGAGCTGATCGGCCGGGACCTGGTCTTCCGGGACCTGGTCGGCTGAGACCCCTAGTGCGTCGCGGTCGATTGCTTCTTGGCTAGCTGGTTGACCCGGACGTGAAAATTATTCGTGATCTTGCGGATCAAGAACCTTGATCTGAATCTCAAGTCACTATTTTGGTCATTCATGACTTTGTTATCTTAAGGATCAAGAAACTTGACCTTGATCTTAAACTTTTATCATGGATCTAGGATCTAAAACTGTCCGTGATCCTAAGGATCAAGAATCTTGATCTTGATCACGAGTCGTCAGTTTGGTCATTCGTGACTTCATGGCTAACCTTGGCCTTAATGGCTAATCTTGGCCTTCATGGCTAACCTTGGCCTCCCTTTAGCATTGGCAATAATCCGAGATTTGCCGAAAAAGTCGAGATTTAGGTTTGAAAACTATTCAAAGTTCACTGAAAAAGTTGGGATCCAGGACCAAGTACTGAACCTAGACCGGTCGGATCCAGGTTCAGGAGCTGGTCGGCTGGACCTCCTTAAAAGGAGCTGGTCGGCCAAGACCTGGTCGGCCGGGGTCTCCAAGACTATAGAAAACTCAGAGATCTTCGTGTGGACAGTAAGATCGTCCAAATCTGATACCCGGAGCTAAAGATATGGCCCAAACAACGTCAACAGTCCGTGTAGGACTGAAAATCAGTCTTGGTCGGCTGGACCCCCTTAAAAGGAGCTGGTCGGCCAAGACCTGGTCGGCCGGGGTCTCCAAGACTATAGAAAACTCAGAGATCTTCGCGTGGACAGTAAGATCGTCCAAATCTGATACCCGGAGCTAAAGATATGGCCCAAACAACGTCAACAGTCCGTGTAGGACTGAAAATCAGTCTTGGTCGGCTGGACCCCCTTAAAAGGAGCTGGTCGGCCAAGACCTGGTCGGCCGGGGTCTCCAAGACTATAGAAAACTCAGAGATCTTCGCGTGGACAGTAAGATCGTCCAAATCTGATACCCGGAGCTCAAGATATGGCCCAAACAGTGTCAACAGTCCGTGTAGGACTGAAAATCAGTCTTGGTCGGCTGACGCCCTCCTCGGAGCTTGGTCTTGAACCTTGAGTTCATTCATGGTTGTTGGTTATCATCAACCCTTGACTCTCATCCTTGTGATGAAGTTCTTTAGTTCTTACCTCATCTTTGTTTCTCATGGAGGAGGTCTTCCTTCTCGGTTGATCATTCAGGTAGTTCACTTGCTCCTTAGCACTTGACTTTAGGCCTGGTATGCCTTTGTTGGTTTTCAACCCTTTAGCTTGATTCTAGGTTTCCAACCTTATTTTCTTATGCTCATATAACCTTTCTTAGGTCTCAACTTGATTGACAACTCTTGGTTCGAGTCCTTAAACTCAAACGACAAGCTCGATTGGAGGCAGACAGCCTTGTTGGCCATCGAGGCTTAATTAATGTTGTGTTGAGATTTGAAGTTCAAGGATTCAATCCTTAATCTTGGAATGTGTTCATCATCCCAGATTTCCAACCTGTAGAATCCTCGTCCTGGTGTCTTCCTGACTCGATACGACCCTTCCCAATTGGGGGATAGTCTTCCCTTCTGGCCAACTCTGGATGCCTCTATCTTCCTCAGAGTCAAGTTGTCTTGTCGAAAGAACTTCTCCTTAACCCTTTGGTCGCAGTGGAAAGATGCTTTCTTCTGACGCTCTGCGTTTCTAGCATTCGCTTCATCCCTAACCTCGTCAATCAGATCGAGGGCGAGCCTCACGCCTTTTTCATTGGTCTCGTGATCATATGCTTCCACTCTTGGCGATGCATGTGTAATCTCTAGGGGGCACAACTGCCTTGGCTCCATAAGCCAGCAAAAACGGGGTTGCTTCAGTTATCACTTCGTAGGTGGTGTGGTATACCCAAAGTATAGGCAGCAACTCATCCACCTAAGTGTTTCTTGATCGTCCGACCCTCTTCTTCAGTCCATCAAGGATAATTCAATTTGCTACCTCAGCTTGTCCATTAGCCTCAGGGTGAGCTACTGAAGAAAAGCGAAGTTCAATAACATTCTCCTTGCAGTACTTCTTAAACTCTTCATTGTTGAATTTTGTCCCATTATCCGTCACAAGGATTCGGGGGATTCCCTATCTGCAGATGATGCTCTCCCAAAAGAACTGGGAAATTTGTTTGGTGGTTATCTTGGCTAAGGGCTTAGCCTCAATCCACTTAGTGAAGTAGTCGATGGCCACTATCATAAACTTCCTTTGTGCTGAAGCCATAGGGAAAGGACCTAGTATGTCCATTCCCCACATTGCAAACGAGATGGGAGAATTGATCGAAGTTAACATCTCAGGCGGCTGCCTTACAATTGGAGCGTGCTTTTGACATCTGTCACACTTCTTGACATAATTCTGCGCATCGGCCAACATCTCTGGCCAATAGAATCCCAGTCGTGTGATCTTGTGAGCTAGGGCTCTGCCCCCCAAGTGTTGCCCACATATCCCTTCATGAACTTCCTCCAAGGCTTCTCTTGCCCCTTGGGGCCTCAAGCACTTCAGGTACGGGACGACAAACGATCTTTTGTAGAGGATGCCTTCAATCAAGGCGTATCTCAATGCCCTCACTGACAGCTTTCGTGCCTCCAAGGCATTGTCAGGGAGCCAGCCTGTCTCGAGGTGAGCTTTGATAGGGTCAATCCAGCAACTTCCCATATCAATCGGTGCTATCAACTTAGAATTGATGGTCGGGGCCTTCAAGACTTGGAAGTAAACACTCCCTGCATAGTTCTCAATTTCAGAAGAAGCAAATTTAGGCATTGGCCTTAGCGTTCTCCTCTCTCGGAATGTGTTCCACATAGCATTCCTCAAACTGAGTCATAACAGCTTTCACGACTCTCAGGTATTTTGCCATAGTCTCATCATTGGCTTCAAACTCGCCATTCACTTGCGAGACCACCAGTCTTGAATCTCCACACACTTTGAGGTTCTTGACCCTCATGACTCTAGCTAAGCCCAATCCAGCTATCAATGCCTCATACTCAGCTTCATTGTTGGTAGTAGGAAAATCCAACTTCAAAGCATACTCAACTGTGAACCCATCGGGGCTTTGCAGAACTAAACCTGCATGGCTTGATTTTATTTTTGATGCTCCATCAAAATAGAGCACCCAATATTCCTTCTGACCAGTTACAAGTTCCTCATCTTTATCTCCACTCTCAGTGGTAGTTACTATCTCCTGCCCCCCGACTTCTTGGTTGTTAATGGTGCATTCAACCACGAAGTCAGCCAATGCCTGAGCCTTGACGGCTGTCCGAGGCTTATACTTGATATCAAACTCTCCAAGTTATATGGCCCACTTGATTAGCTTTCCACTGGCCTTAGGGCTATGCAATATGTTCCTCAGTTGCTGGTCCGTCCGGACTTCAATTTTGTGAGCCTGGAAGTACGATCGTAGCTTCCTCGAGGCCATTATCAATACCAAGGCAAACTTCTCGATGGTAGAGTAATTTAACTCAGCCCCATGCAACACCTTGCTTACGTAGTAGATGGGTTTCTGAACCTTGCTTTCTTCTCGAACGAGAACGGTACTCAGTGCTTGCTCAGATACTGCCAAGTATAGGTAGAGAGTCTCTTCGGGACTAGTTTAGCCAACAACGGGGCTTCGGCCATGTACTTCTTCAATTGTTCAAAGACCTCCTGGCTCTAAGGTGTCCACTCAAAATTTTTCACTTTCTTCAATGCTTGAAAGAACGACAAACATTTATCACCAGATTTGGAGATGAATCTCCCCAAGGCCGCAAATCGGCCTGTCAACTTCTACACATCTCTTATAAAGCGTGGTGGCTTCATGTATAAGATCTCCTTGATCTTGTCATGGTTGGCCTCAATGCCTCTTTTTGAAACCATCAGTCCTAAAAACTTCCCAGATCCAATGCCAAAGGCACACTTGGCTGGATTCAACATCATCTTGTGGTGCCTCAGCACTTCAAATGCATCTCCGAGGTGTTTAATATGATCTGCCGTGAATAGGCTCTTGACTAACATATCATCAATATAGACCTCCATGGTTTTTCCAATTAGATGGGCAAATATTTTATTCACCAATCGTTGGTAAGTAGCTCCTGTATTCTTTAGCACAAATGCCATAGCAAGATAACAGAAAACACCAAAGTCGGTTATGAAAGATACCTTAGGGATGTCGTCCTTATGCATCTTGATCTGGTTGTATCCACTGAAACCATCCATGAAACTCAGCATCTCGTGCCCAACTGTGGCATCTATCAACGTATCTATCCTTGGTAGAGGGAAACAATCCTTAGGACATGCATCATTCAAGTCAGTGAAGTCTATACACATCCTCCACTTCCCATTTGCCTTCCCACGATGTGTATCACTTCTCTGGCGTACGCCTTTCGAGAGTTTCGAGTTGTACCGGCCGCTGTCGGGCCTCCCCAGATCATATTGATAACTGGCCCTCGGGGCTGTGTGTTACGATCACGATCATCATCCCTTCTGTTATAATCTCTAATTCGATTAACACGATCTTCACCCTTAGTGAAGTTGCTCAATTTCCCTCTACGGATCAAGAACTCGATCTCATCTTCGAGTTGCTTGCAATCATCTGTATCATGCCCCACATCGCGGTGGAATCTACAGTACTGACCCTTGTTTCTCTTTGCGGGATCACCCCTAAGTGGCTTCGGCCATCGAAAATCTTTGTCTTTCTCAATATCTAACAAGATCTGACTCCTAGGAGCATTCAATCTTGCATAGTCGTTGAATCTTGGTCCCAAACTCTTCTTCGGTTCTTCTTAGGGGCAGAGTCGGAGTCCTCGCTAGTTCGGGGATACTTGTCCCTAGCATCATACTCCAGGTCATCATACTCCTGGTCTTGCTTTCGCTTCTTGAAGTCGTTGTTACCTCCTCCCTCACTTACTATGGCTTCTTTCTTCATGCTATCTTCAGCTTTAATGTACTTGTCAGCCCTTCGTTGGAGCTCAGCCATGTTTTCAGGAGGATGCTTCGCCAATGACCTTTTAAAGAATAGATCAGTGGTTCCGTGTTCCAGGGCTACCATGGCCACCTTATTCTCCAGATCAGTGATGTTCAAAGTCTCCTTGGTGAACCTCTTAAGGTAGTCTCTCAGATTTTCGTTCTTCCCTTGTACCACATACATAAGGGATTCAGAACTTTTCTCATGAACTCTCCCGCTAATGAATTGGCTGACAAAAGCGGCGCTCAACTCCTTAAAAGAGCCAATCGAATTCGTAGGTAGGCGGCTATACCATCTTTGAGCCATGCCCGACAGGGTTTGAGGGAACGCCCTACACTTCAAGGCGTCGCTTGCAGGCTGCAACAGCAGTGCATTTGAGAACGTCCTAACATGGTTTGCGGGATCACCCGTTCCATCATAAGCCTTAATTGTCGGCATCTTGAACTTCTTTGAGATACGAGCATTCATCACCTCCTCAGTAAACGGGGGTGTGGGATCATCAGGATCCCCAAGTGGCATCAGATCCTTGGGGTTGCTCTTGGGGGTTTCCACCCTTGTTGTTTTTCCAGTTGGGGCATCAGCCCTTCTATGCCTTCTTGAAGGCCTCTCCAAATCTATAAAGGGAATCGGTCCTGATGTTGGAGGAGGTTGAGTCTGATTTGACCTAGCTTGTTCTCTTGCCATATCTTCCTTTAATCTTAAAATCTCGGCTTCATAAGCCTTGATTCTTTCCGCAGTTGTAGACGGGGGTCCATCATAGACAGTTTGATGACTCCTCCGGGGTTCTCTGCTAGCACGTCGCCTTCTTGGGGCTTCATCACGATCAACATCAGTTGATGAATCGTCAGTATATGGGCCAGAGTAATCAAGATACACTCGATCTCGGATCTGCAAGGCATGACCACTGGGTCCAGGAGGGTAGTTAGGCAGGCCATACATCGGGTTAGTACTCACGGGGAGATCCGTAGTATGGATCTGTACCCCTGGTGGTGGGTAACTGGGATCAACTAGAGGAGAGACCAGCGTCTGGAGGGAGCTGGTTACTTGACCTGGGTGAACGACCATAGGTAACGTTCTCTCGACATGGGGATTCGTCCCTGGAGGTTGAGAAACCTGAGTTTGAGTGATCGCCCCTGTGGTTGGGGGTACTTGTTCAGTGACAGGCGGAGCAGAGCTTAGAGGTAGAGCCTCGGTAGCGATTGGCTCGGTAGTGCTTGGTGCTGTTCTTCGTGTTTGAACCATGGTTGATGTCTTTGTCCCACAGACGGCGCCAAATGTTGTGGAATAAAAACTAGGTTATGATTATGACGGCTAGGGTTTGTGAGCTTCAAGCTTTAATGGCTGCTTCTGCGTTTCTAGACTAAACGGTCCTCACAGAATGCCTACGTATCTCTGTATTAGAGAATCAAGCCAAGAAAACGTAGTTCTGAGAATGAGGGGTCAGACCCTTTATATAGGCTGAGAAGCCTAGGAATTATGGTAGGAGTAGGTGACTTGGTGGGCAAGCCACCGCCTTGAGGAAGGTTCTAGACCCCTTCCTTGTAGGAGTCAGTTTCCATGTTGGAATATGTATCTTGGAGGCTAAGTCAGGCAAGAGTAATATCCTTGTTTGACTCTTATTTGCTGAGCTGTTTATTACCCCTAATATTAATTACGAAATTAATATTATAGTTAGGGTTTGGGCCCATCTGGTGGGCCCCACGTTTGGACCATTCTAGGTCTAATAAATGCCACATTAAATGTGTCTTTAGGGCTTACTTTCAGCCCATATCAGAGAGGCTAGAGAGAGAGAAGGCAGTTTTAATTTGGCTAGTACCTGGACGATCGGACGTTCGTGTGGACGATTTAGAGACACAGATCTTGACGCAAAGGTTGTGTGGTGATTACAAGCTAGGATCTCCGTTGAGTTCATGAAAGTAAAGCTTTTAAGGGTATGATTCTGTTTCACCATAATCTGTCTAATATTATACATGGATCCTGCGTTTGGGTTCCGAAATTTTTTGTTATATTTACGTTTTTCCGCTGCGTTTTATGCCTCGGAACCCAACAGTTATTACAAGAAACAAGGCTAGACTTGTGGCAAAAAGGCTATTCACAGCAGGAAGGAATAGACTATGATGAAACTTTTGCTTTAGTTGCAAGATTGGAGGCAATAAGGATTTTTCTAGCATATGCCTCTCAAAAGAAATTCAAGGTATTTCAGATGGATGTAAAAAGTGCTTTTCTGAATGGGAAGCTTGAAGAAGAAGTGTTTGTAGAAACTAGATAATGCACTCTATGGACTCAAGCAGGCACCAAGAGCATGGTATGAAACTCTAGCTCAATTTCTTCTAGAAAGTGGGTTTCACAGAGGTACAATTGATAAAACCCTGTTCTATTTTAAATCTGGTAGTGACTTGCTTTTAGTTCAGATATATGGTGATGACATAATTTTTGGGTTTACTAATGATAAACTCTGTAAGAAGTTTGCCAAGCTCATGCAGTCCAGGTATCAAATGAGCATGATGGGAGAGCTTAGTTATTTTCTAGGTCTACAAGTGAAGCAAACAGATGATGGGATTTTTATAAATCAAGCAAAATATACCAGAAATCTTCTCAAGAAATTTGGTATGCTTGACTGTTCATCTGCAACAACTCCCATGGCAACAACAACAAAGTTGGACAAAGACACAGGAGCCTCAGTAGATATGACAAGTTATAGAGGCATGATAGGGTCTCTCCTTAATCTGATAGCAAGTAGACCTGATATCATGTATGCAACCTGTCTCTGTGCAAGGTTTCAAGCAGACCCCAGAGAACCACATCTAACAGCTATGAAGAGAATTTTTAAGTATCTCAAGGGCACCATAACCTTAGGTTTGTGGTATCCTAGAGAATCAGATTTCAAGCTACTTGGTTACTCTGATGCAGACTTTGCAGGCTGTAAGATAGACAGAAAAAGCACCAGTGGAAGTTGTTAATTTCTGGGTGACAGACTTGTTTCTTGGTACAGCAAGAAACAGAAATCAATTTCTACATCTACAGCTAAAGTAGAGTATATTGCAGCTGGTAGCTGTTGTGCACAGATTCTGTGGATGAAGAATCAGCTGCTGGATTATGGATTGAGGTACAATAAAATTCCTATTTACTGTGATGATCAAAGTGCTATTGCTATGACAGGTAATCCATTACAGCATTCAATGACCAAGCACATCAGTATAAGGTATCACTTTATCAGAGAACATGTAGAGGAAGGACATCTTGAGCTTCATTTTGTGTCTACAGAACAACAACTTGCAGATATCTTCACCAAGCCATTGAGTGAAGCTACATTTTACAAGGCTGGTAAATGAACTAGGAATGATCTCTGGTTTTGACTAGAGATACTGGTTAGACTCAAAATTCTCTTGTAGAATATGTTGCTCATGTTTTTGTGATTTTGTTCTCTGCTATGCAAACTCTATTATTGAACACTATTAGAATACTCTGTAGATCATTCACTGTTAAAATGCTGGATAAACTCTGACAAACTCTGATATTATTATTGTCTGAACATAAACACCAATGAAGAAATCTGTATGATGCATGATTCTCAGTAATTAATCATGAATCATTCTAAGTTATTTGTGATCTAATCTTAGACTATACAGTAAATTAACACAGCATGATACTGTTTTCATATTTATAGCATCTCTTAGTTTATATATCCTAAACTCTGAGTATGTAAATGTTGTGTGCATTGCCTCTCATGAATAACTTCTGATGTTGATGACTTCTAAACTCTGTTGGTTAAACTCTGTTTAGTTAGATGCTGTAATTAGTCAACCCCCAAAGCAATTGTATATAGGATATTAGAACTTCTTTAAAAAAATTATGTTGTGTCTAGGACGGCCGAGGAACTTGCTGGTAAAAAGTAAGGGCTAAAATTCTCTGATTTTTGGTGACTAGTCAAAGACTAAGAAGAACCAGGAACTTATCACAAAGATAAGGGCAAAAATTCTCTAATTTTTGGTGACTAGTCAAAGACTAGGAAGACCCACGAACTTATCAAAATGATAATGGCTTAGATTATTGGATTTTTGGTGACTAGTCAAAGATTAGGAAGACCCAGGAACTTATCAAAACGATAAGGGCTAAAATTATAGGATTTTTGGTGACTAGTTACAACCTCTGATTACAAAAAAAAAAGGTTAGAAGGGGGGTATATGTTAGTTCAGAGTTACTGTATATCAAGTTTCTACAGAGTTTAGCATTCATCAGATATTAAGAGTTTGCTATGAGAGTTTGTGCAAACAGTGTTTACTGATTTATTTTATGGATTTTATGAAAAATTAGATGCTCTAAAAATTGAATTAGTAAACTCTGCTACACACACACATATATTCACAACTGTGCAGTTTTTGAAAGGGTTATAGTAATAAAGTTGGAGAATTGACAAACACTGATGAATTTTGTCTAGTACTTTAAGGTAAATTTTATTTCAGACAATTTACATACTTGGGGTAAAAGGAGTTTTTGAAAGATTAAAAAGTGTTAACTGCCAACTGTTGATGACTATTAGAGAGTTAAAGTGTATTGGAAATAGGAGAGAGACAGTAGCAGTAATTATTGCTATAATTACTGAGTGTGCAGATCTGTTCCATTAAATTTGTGCCACGTGTCCCACTCACACATTTCACAAGGATCGTGTCCCACTCACACATGGTAACTGGTTGCGTGTATTAAGGTTAAATCGATTTGATTTTAATTCTTAATTACAAATCTAATCATTTTACACAAACGGTTCATATTTCTATTGCACAATAGTATTCTCTTTCCACACAATCAATCACAGTTACTTTGTTCTTTCACTTGCACATTTTCACAAACACCTTTCATACACTTTTTTTTTCTGATATTTTCTTCTCAAATCTAATCTCATGGCCACCAAAGCTTTTAACGCTCTAGGGTTATTGTTTGTTCCTAACAATTATGTAGCTCAGTTGAATAATGAGAACGTTTCTGAGGCGTTTCATCTCATTCAAAACTTTTTGCTGGACTCGGAGATTGGTCGAGCCCTAGTCGAACCACAAACGCTCTTTGCTGCACAGATTGCTTCTTTCTGGAAAAACTCTTCTTATGACAATGGAGGGGAGAATGGGACTCCTTCAATCATTTTCACTTATGAGCAAGCAGAGTATGTCATTACTCCCACGACAGTCAGAGAAACTTTTGGCTTTGACACACACAATTCATACAGTGTTGTTGGTGAAGCACATCTGAAAAGACTGTTGCAGCAAATTAGGTATTCAGGTCCTTTAGATAAGTTTAGTCAAGTAAAAAATCCACAACTGAGTAATGAGTGGAGTTTCTTCTTTGACTGCATCACAAGGGCATTTTCAAAGAAAATCACTAATTGGGATGCTATTCCTATTGACAGTCTTCAAATTGGGCATGCTCTTCTTTATGGAGGTAATTTTGATTTTGGTAGACTTGTCTTGATGAATTTAGGTGAAAGATTGTCAGAGTCTAGTACTACTGTTTACTTTGCTAGATTTTGTCAATTATTATTATCTGCTTGTGTGCCTGGTGTTGAAATTGCTGAGGAAGACACTATTCAGGCTTTTAAGTGTCATAAGAGAGTATTCTCTGATTTGACCAAAAAGGATGAAACCAAGGAGCAATTACCTGATTTGCTTTTGCCTCTTGCTCTTCAAAACTTTCTCAATCAACCTCTAGAACCACAACAACCTGAACCAATAAACACTGAAACACAACCTCAACCCACTCAACCTTAACATGCTGAGCCAATCACTAAACAAATTCAACCAACATCCACTCACACTCAACCTCAACCTGACATCAATGAGCAAATTGCAACCTCTGAACAAAATCTACAACCTACACAGGCTAAACCAAAGAAGAGAGGTAGAACCAAGCACATAGCTGTAAAAATGGTTCACAAGCCTAGAAAGGAAAGAGCAAACAGGCCTCCATCACCATCTGTTGTAGAAGAAGATTTTGTTGAAGAAGAAGTGGCAGCTGAGGTGCCTAAATCAAAGAGGAGACGGTTGATAGTTGATGAGTCTTATGAAGAAGTTGATATTGAAGCTCCAGAGGTGATTTCTAAGGAGATACCTACTGTTGAGATGCATACTGCAGAAGAAGTTGTCAAGCCAACTGATGATGCACAAATGGCTGTAGAAAACAGAGATGGATCTGTTGCTATGGATGATTTTGTTGAATCATTCATTCCATTCTCTGATGGCATTGAAGTTGCTATCTCATCACCTGTTGCTAACTCTGAAGCCACTGGTGTAGCTGATCAACCCACTGTGGTACTTGATCACACAATAGCAACACACACTGAATTATTCTCTGATGCTCATCAAGTTGCTGAACAAGGTGAAGAAATTGATCAACCAATCAAAGCTGTAATCTCTGAGCCTGTGAATGAAGTTCTTGTGTTTGCAAAGTCTGTTGATGCTGGAGAGCAAACTGCAGAGAATATTGAAGAGACTTTTGCTGAGAATGTTGAAGCTACAATGAATAATGCTGAGAATGCAAATGCTAAAGTTGATGTTGCAACTGAAGAAGTGCTGAGTCTAACTCTTCTCAGAGTATACCAGTACAAACTGATGCAAAGCACGTTAATTTTTCTGGGCCTGCACATCAACATGAGATTGAAAAAGAATATTATGCAAAATTTTCAGCAAATTGGTATAAAGAAGATTGCATTTTTCCTACAAAAAGGGCAGCTAAGTTTGTGAATAGAACTGCTACAACAATTTCAAATCCAGACATTCTCTCAAGTCTGAAAGCAACTATTGTTCAAGTCAAGACTCTGAATGAAAGATTTGATGATTCTCAAAAATCCATCATTGATCTGAGAGCTGAAGTTATTGCAAGAGACATGAATATGCAGATAGATAATCAACTGAAGTTTCAGACTTTCTCTAGAGCTCAAGACACTCTGATTACAAGGCTAAACAAAGTTGAAGAGAATCAAACTGAATTGTCTAGTAAGATTGACTCAATTGCTACCTTATTGGAATTGATAACATCTATTTTGATTCCTGATGATGTCAAAAAGGGGGAGAGAATTGCTAAGTCCAAATGCAGGCAATCTCAAACTTTGACTAAGAAGGATGATGCTGAAGATGGAGGAGCAAATGACAGAGGAAAGAGATTAAGAGCTGATCAAGATATGAGTCAAAGATCTGGCAAGTTTTCTAAGTCAAAGTCTGATGGAATTAATACTGATGTTCAGGGTACTTCAAAGACCAGGAACTTGTTATTTATTTATAATCCACAGACAGATGAGGAATTGGTTGTAAGATTGTTTCTTAAAGATGAGAATGAAGAGGGAGTTACTATTGAAGACATTCAAGCTGAGGAGAAGAATTTGCAAGAAGAACATCAGAAAGCTTTGAAGTCTGGAAAGTTAAAGGAGAACGAAAATGCTCCTAGTCCCGTTCTTAAAGACATTATTATCAAAGAAAGAGTTGGTGCTGATCAGAGGTTACAAGTGTCTAGAAAACCAACAAAAGAAGATGCTAAACAGAAGTTGAAGGGTAAAGTTGGTGAAGAAGAGAAGGTTTCAGAGAAAGTGAATACAACCTCTGTTGCTACACAAGTTGTACATAAACCATTGTCTACCCAGATGCAAATGGTTTTTGGAAAACCAACACTTCATGATCCAAATATGATGACTAGAAGTACTACTCGTTAGGAATAATTCATGAGTTGTGATGTTAAGAATAGAATTTTACTTATACTTCTTGTATATCCTGATTCATAAAGGATTTAGCACTTTGTATAGGAAATATGTGTTAGACAGTTATCTGTAAAGTTTAGTCAGGAATGAACAGTGCATCGAGTACTACATGTCAGGAACTGAGATTGAATCCTGATATGTCAAGTCAAATACTGATCAAGTACTGATGGGATGGACAGATCCTAATGCAAGATGGAATCCTGATATCAGTCGTGTTACTGATGATGTCATTATGGATGCTACAGAAACTGGCAAGTGCTATAAAACAGGATCTTTGTTTGAGGAACAAGCAAGAAGATTTTATGAAGGAAAGAATTTTCTATTGATGGAAACTATCAACTGGACGGCAGAACATTGTCATGTATAGATTAACTTTCTGTTATTAGTTGATAGGTAGCATTATAAATACTCTCTCTATATCATTGTAAAAAGAGTGTGAAAGTTGAGCGATTGATTTTGTATGCGTAGATCTGTATAAGGTTTGTATTCGAGAGTTCGAAACAAACAGAGAGAGAGGTTTATTTTGTCAGCAGCTGCTAAAGGTATTTGTACACCTTTCGTAGAGTTTGTATTTGATTTATTTAATACAAACAGAATTTGATTCATTCGTTTATTCTTGTTTATATAACCAAGCAAAAATCAGACACGATTATATAACTTGTATTCAACCCCCCCTTCTACAAGTTATTCGAGTTAACAATTGGTATCAGAGCAGGTTAATTTCGAATAATCATAAAGATCTGCAATCATGTCTGGTTACAAGGATGGGAATACTAAGATTCCTATGCTCAAGAGAAACGAATATACTCTATGGGAAGTAAAGATGTTGCATCATCTGGAAGCAACAGATCCTGATTATCTTGACAGAATCAGAGATGGACCTTTTATCCCAACAAAGGTTGTTGCACAAGCAACTGTTGATGGTCAAGTTGTTCCAGAACATACAGTAGAGAAGCCAAAATCTGAGTGGTCAGATAAGGACAAGGAGAATGTTCTTAAAGATGCTAAAGTGAGAAACATATTATTCAACAGTCTTGATTCTGTTCTCACTAACTATGTTCTCTCTTGTAAAACTACTAAGGATATATGGGACAATCTTAAGGTTCACTGTGAAGGAACTAAGCCTGTCAAGAAGAATATGAGGACACTACTTATACAACAGTATGAGTACTTTGAATCCAAGTCTGGTGAGTCACTTACTGATACCTTTGATAGGTTTACAAAACTCATCAATGAGATGGCCATGCATGGTGTAAATATTATGACTTGGAGGATATGAATACAAAGTTCATGAAAGCTTTGCCTGATTTCTACAATGAGAAGATATTTGCGATTGAGGAAGCTAATGATCTGGATGAGATATCATTAGAGGCAGTGTATGGAAAACTGAGAGCTTATGAACTTGACAAGCAGCAGAAGAAGAGCAGGAGTGAAGGAAAGATGAAGACTGTTGCACTTACTGCTCAATCTGAATTAAAGAAGCTTCTGGAAGAACAGCATGAAGAGACTGCTGTAAAGAACTCAAGGAAGAAGAAAAGCAAAGAAAGTTCTGAGTCAGAGACTACTGATATGGACTCTGACAACAATGATTCTGAATCTGAGATGCAGGAACTCTTTGCTATGTTTGCTAAAGCTTTCAAGAAAGGAAGATTCAACAGGAAAAGATTTAGCAAAGGACCTTTTCAAAAGAAGGAGGAGAAGAAGAGTGACAAAGGCAAAAGTACAATTGTCAAGCTTGATAAGGCCAAGATCAAGTGCTTTAACTGCAGCGAGCTTTGACACTTTTCTAGTGAGTGTAAGAAGCCTAGGAATTCAGGAAAGGGTAATGCACTTATGGTCACATAGAAGGATTGGGTTGGTTCCAGTGATTCTGAAGATGAATTGGATTATGACAACATTGCACTGATGGCAAATGTTTCAGACAAACCTGGATCTCCAAAGAAAACTTCTCCATCCTCTGTTAAGGTATCACTTCACTCTCTTGATTCATTTGATAACTTAAATTCTGATGAAATTAGATCTATCCATGCTGAGTTTAAGAATCTTATGACTAATTTTAGAATTCTTACTTGTGAAATAGATGAACTTAAGGTTAAGAATGATAAATTAGTTGATAGAAATAATTTTCTTGAATCTGAGTTAATTCAAATGGAAGAATACAAGTTAAGTTCTGATAAAGCTAAGCATGATTATAGTGTTATTCTTGAGGCTTATGACTATGTCAGAAAAGAACTAGAAGAAGAGAGAGATGTGATTAAGACCATTAACAATTCCGGTAAAAAGACCATAGAAATCTTTGAAAGTGGAATTCGTGGTAAGGTTAATGGTTTAGGTTTTGATAAGGCTAGACAAGAAGAAAAAGTAGCTATTGTCAATGATAATAGTAAAATAGAAGCTAGCACATCTAAATCTGAAGGTAAGAAAATTGTTTCTGAACCTAATCATGTTCAATTTGTTGATTCAAAAGGTACCCCTGTTGTACACAAAAGGATTAACAATAGTAATTCAGATGAGAAAGTGTTAGAGAAACCTAAGAATGTAAACATAGGGTTTCTGTCTAAATCTCAGTTGAAACAGAGATTAGATGGTCTTTCAGAGTCTAGCAAGATCAAGAGAAATAGGAATGGAAAAGAAGGTATTAACAAAGAGAATAATTACAAGAATGTACCTGATGCACCAAGGAAAAAATGCTATAAGTGTGGAAATCATAATCATTTGGCCCTAGACTGCAATCAAAAACCTTCTTGGAAAACTGAGTCCAGATTCCCCAAGACTCAGAAAATTCAATACCAACCACAAAAAGCTTGTTATCATTGTGGTAGTTTACTTCATTTCATTTACATGTGTAGAGAATATCATGAACTGTATTATGACTATTATTCTCTGAAATCTGAAACTCCTAGTCACAAACAGTTTGTGAAATCAGAGTCTAAGGTTGACTCTGCAACAGGTTAAGTAAAGGCAAAATCTTCAAAGCCTGTTGTTTCTAAATCTAGTAAGAAAGGATCCAATCAAAGTTGGGTCCTAAAAAATTCTAACTAGTTACTTTTTGTTTACAGGGCACAGGAAAGAAGCATTCAATTATCTTGGACAGTGGATGCTCTGGACATATGACTGGAAAGAAGTCCCTGCTTACAAAGTTTGAGAGGAAAGCTGGCCCAGTAATATCTTTTGTGTAATAACCCTAACTTCAGTAATGCTACAGTGGTCACATGAATAGTAAATTTCGAGGATTTAGAGAAATGGTATATAAGTACTCTATAATGGAAATGGAAAATGAATAAACAGAAACCATATTAGTGTTGTACAATGAAAATAAGTGACTCGAAATGACGTTAGATTTCAGAAATTCCTGAAACGTGGATTTTGAGGATTTTGATTTTTAATAAGCTTCTATTGGACATTAAGGAGCATGGAAATATTATAAGAATTATATATTGAGGGATTAGTGAATTTAGGTTAAACCAAAGGATTATTAAGTTAAGAGAATGCCAAGGGAAATTGGATTCGTAAATGGTTTCAAAACCACTGAGATAATGAGGTACATTCGAAACGAACCACAATTAGACGAATATGGACATTAAGCAACCAATATTTATAATATAACAAGGAAACATACCCCATTATAATTACCAAGAGTACTAGCATTATAATTAGAAAAGAAAATCAAGAAAAAGAGAATTATGAAGTCATGTTAATGATGTCATCTTCCATTAAACCAAATTAAGGGTAGATTAGTCTTTTAACATATAGATTTTTTTCACCAATCTTCTACAACACTCTAAAGATTAGATATTAAGATGAGATTAGAAAAAGAAGCAAAGAAAACCTCTCCCCCTCCTTGTTTAACACCATTCGGCCATTTCTAGAAATAAAAAAAAACAAAAACCCTAGCAAACATTAACAACAAATCAAGGGAAAATTTGTGAAGATGCTTGGAGGTTAGAAAGTGATATTCTCAAAGTTTCAAGGCCAACCATCATCATTTGCCTAGGTAATAAAATCCTTTAAGTGCAAGATGAATAGTAGTGAATAGTGTTTTTCAAGTTTTAATCTTTGTTTTAATGGTTCCTTTAGTTAATCCAAGCTAATTCAAGGTTGTTCAAGGTGTGTCCAAGGATTATTAAGGATTATTAAGTGTTCTTCAAGCTTCAAAGAGGTATAACAACCCTTGCCCTTTTGTATTTATGGTAGATATTGAAGTGATTAGTAGTTAAGTGTTGTTAATGGAAAGTTTATGATGAATATGTGTTATGAATGGTTGGATTTGATATGAGATTTGTGATGTGAACTAGTAACCATGGCTGGAATGTAGTCCACATGGTGTAGGGTTTGGATTGAGTATGTAATGATGGTTTTGGAGTGGTTAAAATATGGAAAGTATGAAATTATAGCCGTTATAATGTCCGATTTTCGTTAAACCGGAAAACTGCCCTGTTTTTAACAACTGTGCACACACGGTAGGTTACTGTCCAGCACACTAAGTGACCATGAGATGATAGATCTTAGTTCATAGATCGTTTTGATATAAGGTACGTTAAAATCTGACATACGGTTTAGGAGAAAAGTCAGTTTTAGTGAAAGACGTTCGGTAACCGAGAAAATGTAAATGTATCAACTTTGAGGCTATGATCAACCTACTTAGACATTTTTAAAAATTATGAAACTTTGGGATAATATGGTAGAGTAGTCAAAGAGACATTACCAGTTGACCTTGTAGTAAAAGTCAAAATCTATAATTTATGGGGATTTTTACAGTTAAGTGTGGTCGTTAGGGGAAATGGTGAAAAACCACTGAAACTTCGATTGAGCTTATAAATGGTTAAGTTCTTGAGCCTTTGGGATAATAATAATACGTTAAACATATGTTGAAGTGTTAAGGGTTTTGTTATACAAGAGGGTAGTGAGTAAGAGATGTGGTATTCTAATGATGGTCTTTTTGTGTTTATAGAAATTCCGGAGGAGGAACCAGCCTTACTGTCAGGATACAGAAACCGAGGCAAGATTCTTCTATCCCTACTTTAAAATTTTTTTATCTTCGGAATAATAATGATATCATGGAATATATTTATGTATATGTGATGCTTTTGTTGCTATATTACAAAGAATATATTCTCTTGATTGTGGGAAGTTAAAGAGAGATGGATATGTTTTCTGAAATATGAATATAGAGATGATTACGAATGGAGCGAATATGCTCTAGGGTAAAAGAGATATGAAAGAGAAGGGTATCAGTTGTTATCTAGGGTTATATGGTTTATAATGCTATATTATAAACATTCTTTTTAGTGTATGTTATATACATATATTTTATAGAAATAATGTGCGAGAATGAAAGTGATATATGGGAATGGAAATGTGAAATGGTGTTGATAAATTGAATAATGATCTTATAAAAAGGGGAATTTATAACAGTAAGCGTAAGAGGCCGTGTGGAAGTTGCACAGTCCAGCACTTAATATTACAACAGTAAGCGTAAGAGGCCGTGTGGAAGTTGCACAGTCCAGCACTTAATATTACAACAGTAAGCGTAAGAGGCTGTGTGGAAGTTGCACAGTCCAGCACTTAATGTTTCATTTCGGCCCAAGAGTTGCCGAAGGAGGATGTAGTGGTAGACCTTCCTCCTGGGGGATGGTGGCAGACCTACCTCCGTCTACCGGTAGTAAAAAGGGACGGATACGGAGGGCGACTGATCATCGTGCCTCACGTATTCGGCAACAGTGAAAACCCCTACAATATTTGAATAAAGAATAAATGATAAAGTCAGATTGGTATACTGAAAAGGGGAAATGATATGAAAGATGGAATTATTGTTATAGATGAAGAGAAACTGATTTTATATTGATTTATAAAAATTGTTACATAAGAAGGAAATGAGAAGATGATAGTAAGAGATTTAAGTAAATATTCATGTTATCCTGAAATATTACACTGAAAGATTATATTGATTTTTATATTATTTAAGAAGAGAAACTGATACTGTATTATTCTAGATTTCTTTCCTATAATAGTAAGTGGATGATGTATTATTAAATAAGAGCTTTATTCTTCCTTAAAGTTTATAATTGATTACCGTTTACATATGTATATACATGTATACTTGGTTACATTTTAAAATTTTAGTTTACAATATTATCTTGCTGAGCTATTATAGCTCACTCTTGCTACTTATCTATATACAGCTAGGTATGCCAATACTACGCAGAACGCCCCGCAAGAGGGTAAGGGAAAGGCGACCTTCTGAGAGCTCGTTAGCATCAATCCCCGAGGTAGACGACCAGCGCAAGGGGTTTAGTGGTCTTATGTATATTAAGTGTGTAAGTGTGTAAGGTTGTAATAAATTTGGTTGTTGAAATGCTTCTTGTAGAAGCATCACTCAACAATGTACTTAAGTATGATTCTGGGATTGTAATAACTTTCTAACTCTAAACTTTTATTATGGTAAACGTTGTTCTGAGCATATGACTGGTGTGTGTGTGTATTACTGTGGGGTCAATTGCATAAGTATTAAATAAAAAAAAAACCCAAGAGATATTGATTTTGAATGGAAGTTGGTCCGTGATGGCCCAGATTCATGACCCCGAATTTGGGGCTGTCACAGTTTGGTATCAGAGCTAAGAGTCATAATGCTCAGGAACAAGAGTGATAATAATATTGTATCATTTATAATATAAATTTTGAACTTCCATCAAGTTCAGGGGTGGTATATCGCAGGTAGTATTTATTTTAAGTATTGTTTATAATTTTATAGACCGTTACTAATAGAATTTTATGTTTTATTATAGGGAGCAGAGATGGGTGAGCCGAGTCGAGACCCCCAGTGGCTAGGATTGTCCGAGCGGGAGATTATAGACTTGCAGCGGGTAGGAGTGGAGGTTCCAGAGTATGCTATTGATGACCTCAGGGAGAGACGACGGGCGAGTGCTAGAGAGAGATATGAGCAGAGACTGAGGGAGGAGGATGAGGAGCGCAGGCAGAGGGATGCTGTGGCCATAGTGCCATATTCTGGTAGACCATATGTAGGACCTGATGGGGCCGGACCTTCCCGAGTGCGGACGGATATTCCTGAGGAGGAGATGCCCTTACGTAAGAGGCCTAGGCTATCTGTTATACCTGAGGAGCCGATTGAGTGGAGGGACATTCACGTGACTCCTACTCCTGTCCCACCTGTCCCAGTGCCATCACCAGTTCCATCTCCTCTACCTAGCCCTGACCCTTTTGAGGACCCAGTTGAGCAGTTTACTCCACCGGGACACTTTATCTTGTCAGAGGATGAGTTGGAGGATGACCCTTCCGAGGATGCGGACACAGAGCCTGTTCCTTCGTCTCCACAGGCAGTTCCATCCCCACCATTTGCACATCCACCACCACCACCAGTGGATGCACCCCCACTTGTAGATGTACCTCCCCCAGATGCTATGCCACCTCAGGAGGCACCTATATTTCCAGCTGGTCAGTTGCCAGTTATTCTCTTGTCAGAGTACTTTGTCCTACAGGGACAGCTGGAGGAGTCCCGTCGGACTATAGATACACTTGTGCAGAGGTTAGACAGGGCGAGAGGAGGAGGAGGTGTGATACCAGATGGGTTGACTTTGAGCATAGTTAGTATCGAGCTGCGGGCACTCGGTGATATTAGGACGATGTTGGGAGACAGAGGGGATCCAGTATGTGACAGCCCCAAATCCGGGGTCATGAATCTGGGCCATCACGGACCAACTTCCATTCAAAATCAATATCTCTTGGGTTTTTTTTTTTTTTAATTAATACTTATGCAGTTGACCCCACAGTAATACACACACACACCAGTCATATGCTCAGAGAACAACATTCACCATAATAAAAGTTTAGAGTTAGAAAGTTATTACAAACCCAGAATCATACTTAAGTACATTGTTGAGTGATGCTTCTACAAGAAGCATTTCAACAACCAAATTTATTAAAACCTTACACACTTTCACACTTAATATACACAAGACCACTAAACCCCTTGCGCCGGTCATCTACCTCGGGAATTGATGCTAACGAGCTCTCAGAAGGTCGCCTTTCCCTTACCCTCTTGCGGGGCGTTCTGCGTAGTATTGGCATACCTAGCTGTATATAGATAAGTAGCAAGAGTGAGCTATAATAGCTCAGCAAGATAATACTGGAAACTAGAATTTAAAATGTAACCAAGTATACATATGTAAGCAGTAACCAAATTATAAACTTTAAGGAAGAATAAAACTCTTATTTAATAATACATCATCCACTTACTATTATAAGAAAGAAATCTAAGGTAATACAGTATCAGTTTCTCTTCTTAAATATTATAACAACCAATATACCCTTTTTGTGTAATATTTTAAAATAACATAAATACTTGAGTAAATCTCTCACTATCATCTTCTCATTTCCCTCCTGTACAGTAATTTTATAAATTATTATAAAATCAGTTTCTCTTCATCTATATCAATAATTTCATCGTTTCATATCACTTTTCTGTTTTCAGTTATAGAAATCTGAAAACCATTTTCAATTCTTTCTTTCAAGTTTTGGGGATATATACTGGCGCCAGATACGGAGGACGATGATCAGTCGCCTGACCGTATCCGCTCTCTGTTTACTACTAGTAGAAGGAATGAAGGCCACCTGCATAACATCATCCCCGGAGGAAGGCCACCTGCATAACATCCTCCTGGAGGAAGGCCACCTGCATAACATCCTCCCTTGGCATCTTCGTGCCGAATCATGAATACTAGACTATGTCGCACACAGCCCTGACATAGCCTCTTATGCAAATTTGTTGCTAATCCCCCTTGTTATAAGATCATTATTCAATTTATCAACACCATTTCACATTTCTATTCCCGTATATCACTTCCATTCTCGCACATTATTTCTATAAAATATAAGTATATATATATATCATACATTAAAAGAATGTTTATAATATAGCATTATAAACCATATAACCCTAGATAACAACTGATACCATTCTCTCTCATATCTCTTTTACCTTAGAGCATATTCGCTCCATTCGTAATCATCTCTATATTCATATTTCAGGAAACATATCCTTCTCTCTTTAACTTTCCAAAATCAAGAAAATATACTCTTTGCAATATAGCAACAAAAGCATCACATATACATAAATATATGCCATGATATCATTATTATTCCGAAGATAAATAATTTTTAAAGTAGGGATAGAAGGATCTTGCCTCGATTTCTGTATCCTGACAGTAGGGCTGGTTCCTCCTCCGGAATTTCTATAAACACAAAAGGACCGTCATTAGGACACTACATCTCTTACTCACTATCCTCTTGTATAACAAAACCCTTTACACTTCAATGTATGTTTAACGTATTATTATTACCCCAAAGGTTCAAGGACTTAACCATTTATAAGTTCAATTGAAGTTTCAGGGGTTTTTACCATTTCCCCTAACAACCACACTCGACTGTAAAATTTCTTATAAATTTTAGAATTCGAATTTTAATGCAAGGTCAACTGGTATTAGTTCTTTGACCACACTACTACCATATCCCAAAATTTCGTGGCTTTTAAACATGTTAAAGTATGGTAACTATAACCTCAAATTTGGTACACTTACGATTTCTCGACTTTCGAACGTCTTTCACTAAAACTGACTTTTCTCCTAAACCGTACGTCAGATTTTAACGCACCTTATATCAAAACGATCTATGAACTAAGCTCTATCATTTCATGGTCACTAAGTGTGCTAGACAGTAAGGTACCGTACTGCATTGGTGTCCAAAAACAGGGCAGTTTGTAGTTCTAACGAAAATCGGACATTATAACTGCTGTAATTTCATACTTTTCAAAATCAAACTCCTCCAAATCAATCATCCACCTTATACACCATCACATATACCATGTGGTCATCATACCAACCATGGATTTCCAAGTCCACAACACAATTTCCATACCATTCCAACACATATAAACAACTATAACAATAAGATTACATGATTTAGTACTACTTATCTTAGAACCCAACTAAAATCATCAAAACCCAAAGGATTCAAGCTAGGGTTTCAAGCTAATCATCAACTTTAAAGAGTATACTAACATGAATAACCTCACCAAGCTCTTATACTACCTTGGTATAGTCTAAATCATGCAAAGAAATCAAGAAAACAAGGTTAACACTTAGAAAAACACTATTCATCATCAACTTTAAGAATTTATTTACCTTACCAAATGATGATGGATGACTATGAAACTTTGTGAATCTCTCTTTCTATCCTCCAAGAGCATCCATGAATTATCTCTTGATTTTATGTTGAAGCTAGCTAGGGTTTTGTTTTTTTTTTTTTTTTTTTTTTTTGAAAGTGCCGAATGTAGTAATGGAAATGGGGGAGAGAGTTTTGTGTTTTTGTTGTTTTGGTATTGGCTTAATCTTGATCTTCTAGCTTACCTTGGAAGCTTAGTTAGATATTTTGCTTAGCAATTGACTAATTTACCCCTTAGTTTTTAGTTAGTGGAAAATGACATCAATAATGATGTTATTAAGATGATGTAATATTCTTATTACTTGATTTTCTAAATAGCATGCTAATAATCTTGGTAGATGATAATGTGGTATGTCTCCTTGTTATATTACTAATCTTGGTTGCTTAATCTCCATACTCGTCTAATATCCGCTCTCTGTTTACTACTAGTAGAAGGAATGAAGGCCACCTGCATAACATCATCCCCGGAGGAAGGCCACCTGCATAACATCCTCCTGGAGGAAGGCCACCTGCATAACATCCTCCCTTGGCATCTTCGTGCCGAATCATGAATACTAGACTATGTCGCACACAGCCCTGACATAGCCTCTTATGCAAATTTGTTGCTAATCCCCCTTGTTATAAGATCATTATTCAATTTATCAACACCATTTCACATTTCTATTCCCGTATATCACTTCCATTCTCGCACATTATTTCTATAAAATATAAGTATATATATATATCATACATTAAAAGAATGTTTATAATATAGCATTATAAACCATATAACCCTAGATAACAACTGATACCATTCTCTCTCATATCTCTTTTACCTTAGAGCATATTCGCTCCATTCGTAATCATCTCTATATTCATATTTCAGGAAACATATCCTTCTCTCTTTAACTTTCCAAAATCAAGAAAATATACTCTTTGCAATATAGCAACAAAAGCATCACATATACATAAATATATGCCATGATATCATTATTATTCCGAAGATAAATAATTTTTAAAGTAGGGATAGAAGGATCTTGCCTCGATTTCTGTATCCTGACAGTAGGGCTGGTTCCTCCTCCGGAATTTCTATAAACACAAAAGGACCGTCATTAGGACACTACATCTCTTACTCACTATCCTCTTGTATAACAAAACCCTTTACACTTCAATGTATGTTTAACGTATTATTATTACCCCAAAGGTTCAAGGACTTAACCATTTATAAGTTCAATTGAAGTTTCAGGGGTTTTTACCATTTCCCCTAACAACCACACTCGACTGTAAAATTTCTTATAAATTTTAGAATTCGAATTTTAATGCAAGGTCAACTGGTATTAGTTCTTTGACCACACTACTACCATATCCCAAAATTTCGTGGCTTTTAAACATGTTAAAGTATGGTAACTATAACCTCAAATTTGGTACACTTACGATTTCTCGACTTTCGAACGTCTTTCACTAAAACTGACTTTTCTCCTAAACCGTACGTCAGATTTTAACGCACCTTATATCAAAACGATCTATGAACTAAGCTCTATCATTTCATGGTCACTAAGTGTGCTAGACAGTAAGGTACCGTACTGCATTGGTGTCCAAAAACAGGGCAGTTTGTAGTTCTAACGAAAATCGGACATTATAACTGCTGTAATTTCATACTTTTCAAAATCAAACTCCTCCAAATCAATCATCCACCTTATACACCATCACATATACCATGTGGTCATCATACCAACCATGGATTTCCAAGTCCACAACACAATTTCCATACCATTCCAACACATATAAACAACTATAACAATAAGATTACATGATTTAGTACTACTTATCTTAGAACCCAACTAAAATCATCAAAACCCAAAGGATTCAAGCTAGGGTTTCAAGCTAATCATCAACTTTAAAGAGTATACTAACATGAATAACCTCACCAAGCTCTTATACTACCTTGGTATAGTCTAAATCATGCAAAGAAATCAAGAAAACAAGGTTAACACTTAGAAAAACACTATTCATCATCAACTTTAAGAATTTATTTACCTTACCAAATGATGATGGATGACTATGAAACTTTGTGAATCTCCCTTTCTATCCTCCAAGAGCATCCATGAATTATCTCTTGATTTTATGTTGAAGCTAGCTAGGGTTTTGTTTTTTTTTTTTTTTTTTTTTTTTGAAAGTGCCGAATGTAGTAATGGAAATGGGGGAGAGAGTTTTGTGTTTTTGTTGTTTTGGTATTGGCTTAATCTTGATCTTCTAGCTTACCTTGGAAGCTTAGTTAGATATTTTGCTTAGCAATTGACTAATTTACCCCTTAGTTTTTAGTTAGTGGAAAATGACATCAATAATGATGTTATTAAGATGATGTAATATTCTTATTACTTGATTTTCTAAATAGCATGCTAATAATCTTGGTAGATGATAATGTGGTATGTCTCCTTGTTATATTACTAATCTTGGTTGCTTAATCTCCATACTCGTCTAATTGTGGTTCGTTACGAATGTACCTCATTATCTCAGTGGTTTTGAGATCATTTAACAATCCAAATTCCATTGGTATTCTCTTAACTTAAAAATCCCCTGGCTCAATTCTAAATTCACTAATCCCTCAACATATAATTCTTATAATGTTTCCATGCTCCTTAGTGTCCAATAGAAGCTTATTCGAAATCAAAATCCTCAAAATTTCATGCTTCAGGAATTTCTGAAATCTAACGTCATTTCGAGTCACTTATTTTCAATGTACACTACTAATATGATTTCTGTTTATTCATTTTCCATTTCCATTATAGAGTACCTATATACCATTTCTCTAAATCCTCAAAATTTACTATTCATTTGACCACTGTAGCATTACTGAAGTTAGGGTTATTACATCCTTCCCCCCTTAAAAGGATTCCGTCCCGGAATCACGTCAAAAACGTCCATAGATACCTTTTCATTTACACCTTATAACTTCTATATCACTTTCTCCATCCTTTTTCCTCATAATATCTCTATCTTGTTTGCGCAAAATTACACTAACATAAACTTGCTTGTCATTCATCAACATCCCTCTTTTAGTTATGGGTATTGGCCACCATATTGGCCTCTCCTGAATGGTAGTGTATCTCACTTATGGTTTATCCCTATGTTGATCTCTATCATGACATAAAATATACATATTTCGCTCTTATTATATCTTGTCTCTGTAAAATCTTCCAGAAATCCAACTAAAATAAGATTCTTTGAAACAATTGTAAGAAAATATTACATATAATATATATTTCCTGTTCGTATTTAAATGAGTCTATGGTTTACCCCCAAAATACTATTATTCTCCTTTTTATAGAATTCCTAGACCCCAACAGATACTGATTTTCCTTATCTAGATTATCAACCTACCTATACCATTTATTGACCACACTGATTCCTAACCAAACATTTACACTAAAAATTTAAATACTAGAAAAATGTTCACCGAGTGCCCGTAGCTCGATACTGACTATGCTCAAATTCAACCCATCTGGTATCACACCTCCTCCTCCTCTCGCCCTGTCTAACCTCTGTATAAGCGTATCTATAGTCCGACGGGACTCATCCAGCTGTCCCTGAAGGGCAAAGTACTCTGACAAGAAAATAGCTGGCAACTGGCCAGCTGGAAACATAGGTGCCTCCTGAGGTGGCATAGCATCTGGGGGAGGTACATCTACAAGTGGGGGTGCATCCACTGGTGGAGGTGGTGGTGGTGCAAATGGTGGGGATGGAGGAACTGGCTCTGTGTCCGCATCCTCGGAAGGGTCATCCTCCAACTCATCCTCTGACATGATAAAGTGTCCCGGTGGAGTGAACTGCTCAGCTGGATCCTCAAAAGGGTCGGGGCTAGGTAAAGGAGATGGAACTGGGACAGGTGGGACAGGAGTAGGAGTCACGTGAATGTCCCTCCACTCAATCGGCTCCTCAGGTATAACAGATAACCTAGGCCTCTTACGTAAAGGCATCTCCTCCTCAGGAATATCCGTCCGCACTCGGGAAGGTCCGGCCCCATCAGGTCCTACATATGATCTACCAGAATATGGCACTATGGCCACAGCATCCCTCTGCCTGCGCTCCTCAGCCTCCTCCCTCAGTCTCTGCTCATATCTCTCTCTAGCACTCGCCCGTCGTCTCTCCCTGAGGTCATCAATAGCATACTCTGGAACCTCTACACCTACCAGCAACAAATCTCTAATCTCCTGCTCGGGTAGTCCTAGCCACTGGGGGTCTCGGCTCGGCTCACCCATCTCACGAACATGACTGGGCTCTCCCATCTCCTCTCCCTATAAGGTAAACATAAACTATATTAGTAATAATTTATAAAATTATAATCAATGCTTAAAAATAAAACTACCTGCGATATACCACCCTTGAACTTGATGGAAGTTCAAAATTTAATATTATAAATGATACAATATTATTATCACTCTTGTTCTTGAGCATTATGACTCTTAGCTCTGATACCAACTGTGACAGCCCCAAATCCGGGGTCATGAATCTGGGCCATCACGGACCAACTTCCATTCAAAATCAATATCTCTTGGGTTTTTTTTTTTTTTTAATTAATACTTATGCAGTTGACCCCACAGTAATACACACACACACCAGTCATATGCTCAGAGAACAACATTCACCATAATAAAAGTTTAGAGTTAGAAAGTTATTACAAACCCAGAATCATACTTAAGTACATTGTTGAGTGATGCTTCTACAAGAAGCATTTCAACAACCAAATTTATTAAAACCTTACACACTTTCACACTTAATATACACAAGACCACTAAACCCCTTGCGCCGGTCATCTACCTCGGGAATTGATGCTAACGAGCTCTCAGAAGGTCGCCTTTCCCTTACCCTCTTGCGGGGCGTTCTGCGTAGTATTGGCATACCTAGCTGTATATAGATAAGTAGCAAGAGTGAGCTATAATAGCTCAGCAAGATAATACTGGAAACTAGAATTTAAAATGTAACCAAGTATACATATGTAAGCAGTAACCAAATTATAAACTTTAAGGAAGAATAAAACTCTTATTTAATAATACATCATCCACTTACTATTATAAGAAAGAAATCTAAGGTAATACAGTATCAGTTTCTCTTCTTAAATATTATAACAACCAATATACCCTTTTTGTGTAATATTTTAAAATAACATAAATACTTGAGTAAATCTCTCACTATCATCTTCTCATTTCCCTCCTGTACAGTAATTTTATAAATTATTATAAAATCAGTTTCTCTTCATCTATATCAATAATTTCATCGTTTCATATCACTTTTCTGTTTTCAGTTATAGAAATCTGAAAACCATTTTCAATTCTTTCTTTCAAGTTTTGGGGATATATACTGGCGCCAGATACGTAGGACGATGATCAGTCGCCTGACCGTATCCGCTCTCTGTTTACTACTAGTAGAAGGAATGAAGGCCACCTGCATAACATCATCCCCGGAGGAAGGCCACCTGCATAACATCCTCCTGGAGGAAGGCCACCTGCATAACATCCTCCCTTGGCATCTTCGTGCCGAATCATGAATACTAGACTATGTCGCACACAGCCCTGACATAGCCTCTTATGCAAATTTGTTGCTAATCCCCCTTGTTATAAGATCATTATTCAATTTATCAACACCATTTCACATTTCTATTCCCGTATATCACTTCCATTCTCGCACATTATTTCTATAAAATATAAGTATATATATATATCATACATTAAAAGAATGTTTATAATATAGCATTATAAACCATATAACCCTAGATAACAACTGATACCATTCTCTCTCATATCTCTTTTACCTTAGAGCATATTCGCTCCATTCGTAATCATCTCTATATTCATATTTCAGGAAACATATCCTTCTCTCTTTAACTTTCCAAAATCAAGAAAATATACTCTTTGCAATATAGCAACAAAAGCATCACATATACATAAATATATGCCATGATATCATTATTATTCCGAAGATAAATAATTTTTAAAGTAGGGATAGAAGGATCTTGCCTCGATTTCTGTATCCTGACAGTAGGGCTGGTTCCTCCTCCGGAATTTCTATAAACACAAAAGGACCGTCATTAGGACACTACATCTCTTACTCATTATCCTCTTGTATAACAAAACCCTTTACACTTCAATGTATGTTTAACGTATTATTATTACCCCAAAGGTTCAAGGACTTAACCATTTATAAGTTCAATTGAAGTTTCAGGGGTTTTTACCATTTCCCCTAACAACCACACTCGACTGTAAAATTTCTTATAAATTTTAGAATTCGAATTTTAATGCAAGGTCAACTGGTATTAGTTCTTTGACCACACTACTACCATATCCCAAAATTTCGTGGCTTTTAAACATGTTAAAGTATGGTAACTATAACCTCAAATTTGGTACACTTACGATTTCTCGACTTTCGAACGTCTTTCACTAAAACTGACTTTTCTCCTAAACCGTACGTCAGATTTTAACGCACCTTATATCAAAACGATCTATGAACTAAGCTCTATCATTTCATGGTCACTAAGTGTGCTAGACAGTAAGGTACCGTACTGCATTGGTGTCCAAAAACAGGGCAGTTTGTAGTTCTAACGAAAATCGGACATTATAACTGCTGTAATTTCATACTTTTCAAAATCAAACTCCTCCAAATCAATCATCCACCTTATACACCATCACATATACCATGTGGTCATCATACCAACCATGGATTTCCAAGTCCACAACACAATTTCCATACCATTCCAACACATATAAACAACTATAACAATAAGATTACATGATTTAGTACTACTTATCTTAGAACCCAACTAAAATCATCAAAACCCAAAGGATTCAAGCTAGGGTTTCAAGCTAATCATCAACTTTAAAGAGTATACTAACATGAATAACCTCACCAAGCTCTTATACTACCTTGGTATAGTCTAAATCATGCAAAGAAATCAAGAAAACAAGGTTAACACTTAGAAAAATACTATTCATCATCAACTTTAAGAATTTATTTACCTTACCAAATGATGATGGATGACTATGAAACTTTGTGAATCTCTCTTTCTATCCTCCAAGAGCATCCATGAATTATCTCTTGATTTTATGTTGAAGCTAGCTAGGGTTTTGTTTTTTTTTTTTTTTTTTTTTTTTTGAAAGTGCCGAATGTAGTAATGGAAATGGGGGAGAGAGTTTTGTGTTTTTGTTGTTTTGGTATTGGCTTAATCTTGATCTTCTAGCTTACCTTGGAAGCTTAGTTAGATATTTTGCTTAGCAATTGACTAATTTACCCCTTAGTTTTTAGTTAGTGGAAAATGACATCAACAATGATGTTATTAAGATGATGTAATATTCTTATTACTTGATTTTCTAAATAGCATGCTAATAATCTTGGTAGATGATAATGTGGTATGTCTCCTTGTTATATTACTAATCTTGGTTGCTTAATCTCCATACTCGTCTAATTGTGGTTCGTTACGAATGTACCTCATTATCTCAGTGGTTTTGAGATCATTTAACAATCCAAATTCCATTGGTATTCTCTTAACTTAAAAATCCCCTGGCTCAATTCTAAATTCACTAATCCCTCAACATATAATTCTTATAATGTTTCCATGCTCCTTAGTGTCCAATAGAAGCTTATTCGAAATCAAAATCCTCAAAATTTCATGCTTCAGGAATTTCTGAAATCTAACGTCATTTCGAGTCACTTATTTTCAATGTACACTACTAATATGATTTCTGTTTATTCATTTTCCATTTCCATTATAGAGTACCTATATACCATTTCTCTAAATCCTCAAAATTTACTATTCATTTGACCACTGTAGCATTACTGAAGTTAGGGTTATTACACAGTATGGAGGGCTCAGATAGTTGATACAGTCACCACTATGGTAGTGCAGATCAGAGACGTTATCAGGGCGTCGTTACCATGATTAGGAGTAGTAGTCTTGGATACTAATCAGACTAGTCATCTTGTGGATGTCATTTTGGGGATTAGGTTAGTTGTTTACTGTCTTAATCCCAGTCTGATTAGAGGACAGCTAGTAGTGCTTTTGTTATAGCGAGTTAGTATGTACAGTTATGCTTTTGGGGTTTCGAACCTTGTACTTTATGATGTATGATATTAGTAGTAAAAGACGTTGTACCCAAGTTGTAAAATATTTATGTAAATTAATGAAGTTTATGTACTTTGCCTAATTTTATCGTATTTTGATATTAAATGTTGAGATTCAAAAATATTGATATATATGAGGTGATTGACTTAAATGAAAAGGTTATTGTGCTAAAGGTACTAAGCTTAATTGTCAAAGTTGTATTATAATTAAATATTACTTGTGTGAAGTTAAAAATACTGGGATGCATAAATAAGATTAACTAATGAGATAGTTGTGCATATATGGAAATGATGTATATTGTACCCTAATTTTGGGTGATTAACGAAGAATATTGTTATATACAGAATCATGCCGCCTAAGCGTAATAATAGAATGAATGCAAGGGAAAATGAGAGAGAGGAAGGAAGTCATAATAGGCAGGGTGAAAACGCTCATAATGAACAAGATCATGAGGAAGAAGAAGATGAATCGACTGGTCAACAGGGAAATCAGGGTGGTAACCCTTTTAACCAATTTATGGAACTATTGAGGCAGAATTTAGCTAATCCACAGAATCCACCACAACCACCTGTTCTTCCCAACCAAGCAGCTAACTCTTTTCGTGCTTTTAAGTCATTAAAACCCCCAGAATTTGAGGGAACCACTAACCCAGTAGCAGCCAGGGCATGGCTGAAAGAGATGGAGAAGGCTTTTGAGATACTGAGGGTAGAGGAAGATCAGAAGACAGTCTTTGCAGCCTATCTCCTAAAGGGAGAGGCAAATTATTGGTGGGAAGCTAAGAAAAATCTCGAGGGAGCGGGAGTGATAACCTGGGAGCGTTTCACTAGGGTGTTTCTAGACAAATATTCCCCTAGGTACCTGGAGAACCAGATGGAAATAAAATTTTTGGAGCTAAAGCAGGAAAATCTATCAGTGGCTGAGTATGAAACGAAATTTACCGAACTGTCTAGGTTTGTTCCAGAATTTGTGCGTACTGAGGAACAACGAGCGAAATGGTTTCAACAAGGATTGAAACCATGGCTACGGACAAGAGTGGCACCATTTGAGTTGACCGAGTATGCTGCGGTGGTTCAGAAGGCATCTATTATTGAGGCCGAGAGTGAACAAACCCAATTAGGTCGAGAGAACAAGAAAAGAAAATTTGAGGGTCCAAAAGGAGGTTCAAGTGAGGGAAGCTACTTTAATAAATTTGGTAAAGGACAAAAACCCCAGTTTGGAAAGTCAGGGAATAATAAGACTACCAGTGAGACAGTGAATCAGGGTGGTAGATCCACAGGAACCTTTCAGTCTAATCAATCGCGACCACCATTGCCAGATTGTAACACGTGTGGTAAGAAGCATTCAGGAGTGTGTAGAGTGTTAGGAATAACTTGCTTTAAGTGTGGACAAAAGGGGCATTTTCTAGACAAGTGTCCATTAGTCGACAAGAGTGACATGAAGTGTTACCAGTGTGGAAAATTAGGACACTTTGCCAGAGATTGCCGTTCCGGTGAGTCGTCCGCACCAGGACAAAGTGTGACTGCTTCAAATAGACCTACTGCCAGGGTGTACAATATGACTCTAGGAGAGGCATTGAGAAAGCCGGATACAGATACAGGTGAACATTTTTCTAGTATTTAAATTTTTAGTGTAAATGTTTGGTTAGGAATCAATGTGGTCAATGAATGGTATAGATAGGTTGATAATCTAGATAAGGAAAATCAGTATCTGTTAGGGGTTAGAAATTCTATGAAAAGGAGAATAATAGTATTTTGGGGGTAAACCACAGACTTGTTTATATACGAACAGGAAATATATATTATAAGTAATATTTTCTTAACAATTGTTTCAAAGAATCTTATTCTAGTCGGATTTCTGGAAGATTTTACAGAGACAAGATATAATAAGAGCGAAATATGTATATTTTATGTTATGATAGAGATCAACATAGGGATAAACCATAAGTGAGATACACTACCATTCAGGAGAGGCCAATGTGGTGGCCGATACCAATAATTAAAAGAGGAATGTTGATGAATGACAAGCAAGTTTATGTTGGTGTATTTTGTGCAAACAAGATAGAGATATTATGAAGGAAAAAGGATGGAGAAAGTGATATAGAAGTTATAAGGTGTAGATGAAAAGGGTATCTATGGACATTTCTGACGTGATTCCGGGACGGAATCCTTTTAAGGGGGGAAGGATGTAATAATCCTAACTTCAGTAATGCTACAGTGGTCACATGAATAGTAAATTTCGAGGATTTAGAGAAATGGTATATAAGTACTCTATAATGGAAATGGAAAATGAATAAACAGAAACCATATTAGTGTTGTACAATGAAAATAAGTGACTCGAAATGACGTTAGATTTCAGAAATTCCTGAAACGTGGATTTTGAGGATTTTGATTTTTAATAAGCTTCTATTGGACATTAAGGAGCATGGAAATATTATAAGAATTATATATTGAGGGATTAGTGAATTTAGGTTAAACCAAAGGATTATTAAGTTAAGAGAATGCCAAGGGAAATTGGATTCGTAAATGGTTTCAAAACCACTGAGATAATGAGGTACATTCGAAACGAACCACAATTAGACGAATATGGAGATTAAGCAACCAAGATTTATAATATAACAAGGAAACATACCCCATTATAATTACCAAGAGTACTAGCATTATAATTAGAAAAGAAAATCAAGAAAAAGAGAATTATGAAGTCATGTTAATGATGTCATCTTCCATTAAACCAAATTAAGGGTAGATTAGTCTTTTAACATATAGATTTTTTTCACCAATCTTCTACAACACTCTAAAGATTAGATATTAAGATGAGATTAGAAAAAGAAGCAAAGAAAACCTCTCCCCCTCCTTGTTTAACACCATTCGTCCATTTCTAGAAATTAAAAAAAAAAACAAAAACCCTAGCAAACATTAACAACAAATCAAGGGAAAATTTGTGAAGATGCTTGGAGGTTAGAAAGTGATATTCTCAAAGTTTCAAGGCCAACCATCATCATTTGCCTAGGTAATAAAATCCTTTAAGTGCAAGATGAATAGTAGTGAAAAGTGTTTTTCAAGTTTTAATCTTTGTTTTAATGGTTCCTTTAGTTAATCCAAGCTAATTCAAGGTTGTTCAAGGTGTGTCCAAGGATTATTAAGGATTATTAAGTGTTCTTCAAGCTTCAAAGAGGTATAATAACCCTTGCCCTTTTGTATTTATGGTAGATATTGAAGTGATTAGTAGTTAAGTGTTGTTAATGGAAAGTTTATGATGAATATGTGTTATGAATGGTTGGATTTGATATGAGATTTGTGATGTGAACTAGTAACCATGGCTGGAATGTAGTCCACATGGTGTAGGGTTTGGATTGAGTATGGAATGATGGTTTTGGAGTGGTTAAAATATGGAAAGTATGAAATTATAGCCGTTATAATGTCCGATTTTCGTTAAACCGGAAAACTGCCCTGTTTTTAGCAACTGTGCACACACGGTAGGTTACTGTCCAGCACACTAAGTGACCATGAGATGATAGAGCTTAGTTCATAGATCGTTTTGATATAAGGTACGTTAAAATCTGACATACGGTTTAGGAGAAAAGTCAGTTTTAGTGAAAGACGTTCGGTAACCGAGAAAATGTAAATGTATCAACTTTGAGGCTATGATCAACCTACTTAGACATTTTTAAAAATTATGAAACTTTGGGATAATATGGTAGAGTAGTCAAAGAGACATTACCAGTTGACCTTGTAGTAAAAGTCAAAATCTATAATTTATGGGGATTTTTACAGTTAAGTGTGGTCGTTAGGGGAAATGGTGAAAAACCACTGAAACTTCGATTGAGCTTATAAATGGTTAAGTTCTTGAGCCTTTGGGATAATAATAATACGTTAAACATATGTTGAAGTGTTAAGGGTTTTGTTATACAAGAGGGTAGTGAGTAAGAGATGTGGTATTCTAATGATGGTCCTTTTGTGTTTATAGAAATTCCGGAGGAGGAACCAGCCTTACTGTCAGGATACAGAAACCGAGGCAAGATTCTTCTATCCCTACTTTAAAATTTTTTTATCTTCGGAATAATAATGATATCATGGAATATATTTATGTATATGTGATGCTTTTGTTGCTATATTACAAAGAATATATTCTCTTGATTGTGGGAAGTTAAAGAGAGATGGATATGTTTTCTGAAATATGAATATAGAGATGATTACGAATGGAGCGAATATGCTCTAGGGTAAAAGAGATATGAAAGAGAAGGGTATCAGTTGTTATCTAGGGTTATATGGTTTATAATGCTATATTATAAACATTCTTTTTAGTGTATGTTATATACATATATTTTATAGAAATAATGTGCGAGAATGAAAGTGATATATGGGAATGGAAATGTGAAATGGTGTTGATAAATTGAATAATGATCTTATAAAAAGGGGAATTTATAACAGTAAGCGTAAGAGGCCGTGTGGAAGTTGCACAGTCCAGCACTTAATATTACAACAGTAAGCGTAAGAGGCCGTGTGGAAGTTGCACAGTCCAGCACTTAATATTACAACAGTAAGCGTAAGAGGCTGTGTGAAAGTTGCACAGTCCAGCACTTAATGTTTCATTTCGGCCCAAGAGTTGCCGAAGGAGGATGTAGTGGTAGACCTTCCTCCTGGGGGATGGTGGCAGACCTACCTCCGTCTACCGGTAGTAAAAAGGGACGGATACGGAGGGCGACTGATCATCGTGCCTCACGTATTCGGCAACAGTGAAAACCCCTACAATATTTGAATAAAGAATAAATGATAAAGTCAGATTGGTATACTGAAAAGGGGAAATGATATGAAAGATGGAATTATTGTTATAGATGAAGAGAAACTGATTTTATATTGATTTATAAAAATTGTTACATAAGAAGGAAATGAGAAGATGATAGTAAGAGATTTAAGTAAATATTCATGTTATCCTGAAATATTACACTGAAAGATTATATTGATTTTTATATTATTTAAGAAGAGAAACTGATACTGTATTATTCTAGATTTCTTTCTTATAATAGTAAGTGGATGATGTATTATTAAATAAGAGCTTTATTCTTCCTTAAAGTTTATAATTGATTACCGTTTACATATGTATATACATGTATACTTGGTTACATTTTAAAATTTTAGTTTACAATATTATCTTGCTGAGCTATTATAGCTCACTCTTGCTACTTATCTATATACAGCTAGGTATGCCAATACTACGCAGAACGTCCCGCAAGAGGGTAAGGGAAAGGCGACCTTCTGAGAGCTCGTTAGCATCAATCCCCGAGGTAGACGACCAGCGCAAGGGGTTTAGTGGTCTTATGTACATTAAGTGTGTAAGTGTGTAAGGTTGTAATAAATTTGGTTGTTGAAATGCTTCTTGTAGAAGCATCACTCAACAATGTACTTAAGTATGATTCTGGGATTGTAATAACTTTCTAACTCTAAACTTTTATTATGGTAAACGTTGTTCTGAGCATATGACTGGTGTGTGTGTGTGTATTACTGTGGGGTCAATTGCATAAGTATTAAATAATAAAAAAAAAACCCAAGAGATATTGATTTTGAATGGAAGTTGGTCCGTGATGGCCCAGATTCATGACCCCGAATTTGGGGCTGTCACATTTTGGAGATGGCAACAAAGGAGAAACTCTGGGATATGGCTTAATTGTTTTGGGGAATGTCATCATAGAAAATGTAGCACTGGTTGAAGGCTTGAAACATACTCTTTTAAGCATAAGTCAACTGGGTGATAAAGGTTACAAATCAATCTTTGACAGAGAAGGATGCAAAATCTTGAATAAACAAAATGGAGACATTGTACTAACTGGTCAAAGACATGGTAACATATATGAAGCCAGCTTAAGTGATACATCTAAAGGAATTGTTAGATGTCTCTACAGCAAAGCAACAAGTAATGAAAGCTGGAATTGGCACAAGAAACTCTCACATCTCAACTTCAAGAAGCTTAATCAACTTGTTAAGCATAATATGGTGATAGGCCTACCTCAGGCAAATTATGTGCAAGATGGACTTTGTGATGCATGTCAGCTTGGAAAGCAAAGAAGAACCACTTTCAAGAGCAAGACTGAAAATTCAATTACTGAACCATTTCACATGCTACATCTTGATCTGTTTGGTCCAGTAAACATTATGTCTATCAGCAAGAAAAGATTTGCTCTAGTGATAGTGGATGATTTCACAAGGTTCACATGGGTGTTCTTTCTACACAAGAAGGATGAAGCTCCTCAGCAAATCATTGAACTTGTCAAGAATATTCAGAATAACTCTGAGTACAAAGTCAAAGTACTTAGGAGTGACAATGGTACAGAATTCAAGAATTCTACAATGGAGGAGTTTAGTGCAGAAAATAGATTCACTCAACAGTTTTCTGCACCTGGTACACCTCAGCAAAATGGTGTAGTGGAAAGAAAGAACAGGACTCTCATAGAGGCAGTAAGAACCATGCTTGCAGATGCAAAACTTCCAACCTATTTTTGGGCAGAAGCTATTAACACTGCATGTTTCACTCAAAACTGTACCTTGGTAAATAGTCATGGAAAAACTCCCTATGAGATGATCAAAGGAAAGAAACCAAGTGTGAAATACTTTCACATCTTTGGATGCAAATGCTATGTCCTAAAAGTTCATCCAGAACAACTTGGAAAATTTAAAGCCAAATCGGATGAAGCAATCTAGGATATTCAGCATCTAAGGCCTTCAAAGTTTATAATCTCAGAACTCACATTGTTATGGAATCAATTCATGTTGCATTTGATGATAAGAAATTTGGAATTCTGCAAACTGATGAGAGCCATGACAAATTGGAATTTGAAAATCTAAAGAATTCTGAGATACTCTCCAGTGATGATGAAGGTTCTCCAGAAGGAATTTCTATTGCTTCTCAAAGGAATGCTACTGTTGAGGGGGAGCAAATAAATCAAAGTGAACACAGTGATCATCAGGAGCAGACTAGCTATTCAGAGTCTACTCCATCAGGAACTGATCTTTCAGAGTCTACTGAGGAAAGATCAGTAACTAACAGCAGTATGGAATCTACTGATTCTATTGATCAAAGGGGAGTTATTGAAGGCAGAGAGAATTCTTCTACAAGAGATACCACTAACTTAGGGGGAAAATCTAGCAGAGGCAATCTACCACCTGTTAGAAAATGGACAAAGGATCATACTGAAGATTTGATTATTGGTGATCCAAACAGTGGTGTTCGAACTAGAAGATCAATTCAAAATGAATGCTTGTATAGTTGCTTTCTCTCAAAGAATGAACCTAAGAAGGTTAAAGAAGCCTTACAGGATCCTGATTGGGTAATTGCAATGCAGGAGGAGTTAAATGAGTTTGAGAGAAACAAAGTCTAGAAACTGGTACCAAGACCTAAAGATAGATCTATTGTTGGTGCAAAATTGGTTTTCGAAAACAAGCTAGATGAATATGGTATGATTGTAAGAAACAAAGCAAGACTGGTGGCCAAGGGTTATTCTCAGGAAGAAGGCATTGATTATGATGAGACCTTTGCACCTGTAGCAAGATTGGAAACAATCAGAATGTTTCTTGCATTTGCGGCTCATTCAAAATTCAAGGTATACCAGATGGATGTAAAGAGTGCTTTTCTAAATGGCAAACTTGATGATGAAGTGTATGTGGAACATCCATCTGGATTTGTTGATCCAAAGTTTCCAAATCATGTCTACAAACTTGACGAGGCACTCTATGGACTAAAGCAGGCACCAAGAGCATGCACTACAGGTACATGTCAATTCTTGGGAAACAGATTGATTTCTTGGGCAAGCAAGAAGCAACAATCTGTTTCAACCTCAACTGTATAAGCTGAGTACATAGCAGCAGGCAGTTGTTGTGCACAGCTCCTTTGGATAAGAAATCAGTTGATGGATTATGGTATGACACTTAGTAATATTCCTATGTTTTGTGATAATTCTAGTGCTATTAAAATTGCAGAAAATCCAGTTCAACATTCAAGGACTAAGCACATTGATGTCAGATATCATTTTATTAGAGAACATATTGAGAATGGTACTGTGGAACTTCATTTTGTTCCTAATGACAAACAGCTTGTAGATATTCTAACTAAACCACTTGATGAGGCTACATTCAGTAGATTAGTAAGTGAGTTAGGAATGTTAAATTTCTAGATCTTTAACATCTGCAAAAGTAGCAAGGTATGTTATTTTTAGCTTATAGACTTGATATTTATCAGGATCTATATTTGATTGTTAAATGCTTTAGCTATAATAGTTTGCCTTGATAAATTTCAGTATGATAGACTTGTTAATAATCATCAGGATTAGAATTGTTATCAGGATGTTGACGTCATCAGTATTGTGTCAGTATCAGGATTGTGAAAATTGGTTCAAATCCTGACGTTTACTTTGTGTTGTAATCTAATTCTGAGATGTGTTAAGTTTATGCCAGCAAGTTTTAATATTTGCATACTGATAATTTATACCATTAGTCAGATCATTTGATAAATAGGGAACAATAGACAAGTAGATAATAAGAAATTGTATTTTCATTAATTGAAAGCATTACATACATGGAAATGAAATACAAATATCTTTTTGTCTAATTTTTACTAATAATCCTATTCTTGTCTAAAGTTGTTGTTGTTCTTAGTCTTTAAAGATCTACTTCAGGACAAGGAGCATCTCGAGAGTCACCTTGATGATTACTCCTGGATTCCTTGTCTGGGCGACTTGAATGAGAGTAGTTGACTTGAATGTATAGCATCTCCATCAAGACCAACCTCAGACTCTCGGCCAAATTCTTCATCCTCAAGTTTTGAGGAGGTTAGAGGGTGATTGTATCCAACAGATGGATCTTCTAAGAAAAGGTTCTGGACATTATATGGATCTACTCTAATCATGTCTAAAACGATGAGAAAAGTCATCTCTTCAAAGAGATGAATATTGAATCTTTGGTGTTCATCATCTGTGAGAAATCGAAAGATTGGACTGAAGGTCATTGTATTTAGTGGAAGCTCTGTTTTTACAGAGAGGTTTTGTGTGTTTTTGGAGTTAAGAAAGGCAAAAGACATCAAGGGTTTATAAAGGAAAGAGTGAGAAGCTGAACAGTCATTTTAAATATTCAATGTATCGGCGTATATATCTATGCGTATGACTGGTTCTTTCATATTTCCAAGATATTTTTGACAATCTAACAAGATTTTTTATTTAGATTATTGATGTTCTTTTCAGGTTAAATTCTGAAATTGCCACGTGGAACTCCATTTAATCTTTGGAATCAGGATGATAGTGATCAGGAAAACGAAAGTGATTTCATCAGGATTGATGATTATTTTTATTATTTTTAATCACATTCAGAGTTGTGATTATCTTGGTGAAAAAGATCACATCATAAAATGAAGCTGATCAGTATTGATTTTATTTTGATTTACCCTGATTTATTTATTTGAAATCAATTTTGGATTTTATTTTCCAAAAATCGTGGGTAAACTGCATTTATCAGGGACTGACACCTGTCAACCAACGTGTCGACGTGGGTTAGTGGGTCTGAAGGATTTTTGAATATATCTTTATTTGAGACTCTGATTGTTTATTGCTAACTTCTAATTCATATTTTTTAAGGCAAAAACATTCATTCAAGTTCTCAAAATCGATAATCAATTACAAGATTTCTCAAGTTCATTTCAGATCAAAAATGGCAGCTCAAAGAAGTCTACCTAAATCAGTAGCTTTCAAGTTTGGTGACTTTGATTTTATGATGAATAATCATGTTGCAGCAATCACCAGCAAGAAAGGAGTATCAGCTGATTTTCATCCTGTGATGGATTTTATGGCTATTGGACCTTTGCATTATGCATTGACAGCATCTCCAGAAATAAATCAAGCTTCTGTTTCACAAGCTTGGGAGAATGCTGAGGTAATTGATTCTACTCAGAGTCAATCAGGTAAGATTGTTCTACACTTAGGACAAGATACTTATGACATTACTGAATCTGTTGTTAATTCAGTACTTCGCTTACCTGTTACTGATAATTATGCAAGTGAACTATCTGATGATGATGTAAGAACTATGTTGTCTGCATTAGGTTATAGTGGACCTCTAGATAACATGAACCAGTTAAATAGGTCTTTTCTTAGGAAGGAATGGTCTTTCTTCTTTGATCAAATTGCTAAATGTTTTACTGGTAAATGTAGTTCTTTTCAGCAAATTACTTTTGTTACTTAACATATTGCTTACAGTTTGCTTTATGACAGAGTAATTAACATTGGTCACATTATCTTAAATCAGATGAGTATTAAACTTGGGTTAAGAGATCAAAACAGGAAAATGGTTTATTATCATAGATTTATGCAAATGTTTATTAACCATTTTATTCCTGATGTTGAAGCTAGATTTGGTAAAGAACATTGTGTTTCTTCTTATGTATATCAAAAGAGAATTTTCTCTGACATTACAAAGAAGGACAATGAAAAGAATCTAGATGAAATACCTGCAATTCATTATCCACATCATGTTAAGGTAATTCTTAAAACTCATCTTCCTACTCTCTACAATTCTTCTTTCTTTTGTGGTGAAATGACTCAGGAATCTCATTTGGAGGAGAACCCACCTTTGTCTACCCAAGTAGCCCAAAACATTATAGTCTCTGAAACAATTCAAGAACCAAATTTTGATCCACAACCTATTGTTTCAAAGAAACCAACCTCTGGTGTTTCTCAAAAGACATCAGTTGTAAGGAAGAGAAGATTTGTTGTGTCAAGTAGTAGTAGTTCTAGTGAAGATGATGATAATATATCTCTTGCTGAGAGAGAAGAATTGAAGGCTACAATTCGACTTTCTAAGCTAGGACAAAGAGATGAAGCACCTAGTCACATCCAGGCTGTAGTCTCTCAAAAGACTGTAGTACTTAAAAAGGTAAAACAGTTACTGGATACTGTCTCTCAAAAGACCTTGTCTATTGAAAAAGGATCTCATCCCAAGATCAATTCTATGTCTACACCTCTTGAGTCTTCTCAGGATATATCTTTTGCTCACTATACTAGAAGAACAAGGAGAAAGATTCAATTGTCACCTATACACACAGAGTCTAGTCAAACTAATATCATGCAGGTCTCTACAAATAAAGCAACAATCAAGTTAGCAAATGACAATAGAGATCTGGATATTGATTCTTTATGGGAAACTACATTATCGTACAGACTGGCTATGGGAATTATTTCTATCAAAGTGAAGCTATCCAGGCCTGTTCTAGATTTTCTGGTTGAAAGAGTACCAAAACTTTTATTTCCAGAAGAATATGGACTTCTACATCAAAGACTTGACTTAATGAAGATGTATTTCTATGTAACTGTCAGAAGACAATTAGTCAAGAAATTTGGACTCTCGAAGCATGTTGCACTTCAATCACTTCATGCATATTTATTTGACAAGGATGTCATTATTGAAGATGCTTCAGCTCAAGGTGAACAACTGGAGGAAGTAGATAGTGGAATGCAGTCAACAGAAGATACTATTGCACCAGTGGTGGATAGTAGGAAAGATCATATCACAGTCACTACAACACAAGAACCATCTAGTCAGAGGTTGGATGACTCAGGAGCTGTCATAGCTGATGTTGAAAGGTCTTCTGTGATGACTGAAATTGCAAGTGAGAAACCCTATGATATGGGAGGAATAACTTTGAATGATTTTCTTGAAGATCAAACAAACATTGTTCAGTCAGAGTCTATCTACCTTGAGGGTGTGTCTCAGCAAACAACACTTAAAAACGGTGACATACTAACTATGGTGTCTAATGAAGTATTACTGAAGACATCAGAGTCTAGTAGAGAACCTGAAAGTGGTATACTGGAGCCTGTAGTCTCTGGAAAGAAAGAAGATGTTTGTGAGGGTTCAGAGACTATAGTAGCTCACTCCTTGAAGAAAACCTCAAGCCCCTTGCCATATGAGGAACCCTCTCTCCATGTGAGTTCAGGTATAAAAACTTCTTCTAAACTCTATTTTTTTGTAGGTCATGAGAGTACTTATCCAAATTTGAGTGATACACTTGAAAAGATGGATATTGATCCACAATCAGAGAGGCTGGCTCCTGACCAGGCAAAAGGAGAGGTAGAAAGAGTGTTGACTTTAGATAGTCAAAGTGAGAATGAGGGTATGGATGATCAACTCCATAGTGAGGGAGAGAAAATTAGGAAACCACCATCATTTGATTTCTAGGATCAGGTTTTTCCTGAATCTTGGTCTAACAATCTTGGTATGGATGCTGGTACTTATTCTTTTATCAAGATGTATGAGAAGAATGACTTAGCAAAGTACAATTCAAAGCCAGAAGTTAAAGCTCAGAAGCAAAAAGAAAGGCTTGCAGGAATTATAAACAGAAGAGGTGAAAGGCTAAGACAAACTTCTACAACATCAGTACAAGTAGATATTTCTAATGATCCTAGTATTCCTTTGTTTGTACTACCAATATCAGCCAGAATTGAGACATCAACAGTATCTGATCAATCTAAGGAGGAGTCAGGTTTTGTAGATGTTAGTACACAGAATACTGCTGAAGGACAAGATGATCATATTACAGCTTCAGATCAGAAAGATGAAGATGTTTGTAACTCTAATCGAGTTTTATTACTTGAATATCATTCTACACAGGCAACTTCTTCTACAAGACTTGAATCTGAAAATATTCCAAACATTTCTAACATTGAAGTCAATTCTGAAGTTCTACAAGACATTCAAAAATCTCAAGTTGAAATTCAATCAAGACTTCAAACACTTGAAGATAACCAAGTCACTATTATGGAAAATCAAGCAGTTCTGATGAATCTCATTTGTTCTGTTACTGAATCTCTTGGAATTAATGTTGCTGATGTCAAAAAGGGGGAGATAAAAACAGTTCAAAGGCAACAGACTGGGGGTAGAGATAAGCAGACTGGGAGAAATAAAAGAAGAACTAAAGATGACAGAGGTGAATCTTATCAGGGAAGTGGTAAAGGAAAAAAAGCATCAAATAGTTGAATTCTTTCTTCTAAGTACTGGATACTATGTCTATATCTGAAGAAGGAGGTACTTAACTTCATGATTTTTGAATTCATAAATTCTATTCTGATTGTATTGTTATATGTTTTGACATCAATAACTCAGATTTATGCTTCAGATCTTAAAGCATAAATAGGGGGAGATTGTTAGGAATAATTCATGAGTTGTGATGTTAAGAATAGAATTTTACTTATACTTCTTGTATATCCTGATCTTATAAAGGATTTAGCACTTTGTATAGGAGATATGTGTTAGACAGTTATCTATAAAGTTTAGTCAGGAATGAACAGTGCATCAAGTACTACAAGTCAGGAACTGAGATTGAATCCTGATACGTCAAGTCAAATACTGATCAAGTACTGATGGGATGGTCTGATCCTGATGCAAGATGGAATCCTGATATCAGTCATGTTACTGATGATGTCATTATGGATGCTACAGAAACTGGCAAGTGCTATAAAACAGGATCTTTGTTTGATGAACAAGCAAGAAGATTTTATGAAGGAAAGAATTTTCTATTGATGGAAACTATCAACTGGACGGCAGAACATTGTCATGTATAGATTATCTTTCTGTGATTAGTTGATAGGTAGCATTATAAATACTCACTCTATATCATTGTAAAAAGAGTGTGAAAGTTGAGCGATTGATTTTGTATGCGTAGATCTGTATAAGGTTTGTATTCGAGAGTTCGAAACAAACAGAGAGAGAGTTTTATTTTGTCAGCAGATGCTAAAGGTATTTGTACACCTTTGGTAGAGTTTGTATTTGATCTTATTAATACAAACAGTTTGATTCATTCGTTTATTCTTGTTTATCTAATCAAGCAAAAATCAGACACGATTATATAACTTGTATTCAACCCCCCCCCCTTCTACAAGTTATTCGAGTTAACAGAGATATCTAAAAATTCTCTTCACAACAATTAAATGAGATTCCTTAGGATCACTTTGGAATCTAGCACATAAACATGTAGAAAACATTATATCTAGTCTACTTGCAGTTAAATATAACAATGAGCCTATCATGCCTCTATAACTAGTGTTATCCACACTCTTTCCCTTAGGATCAGAGTCTAGTTTAGTGGCTGTTGCCATGGGTGTTTTTTCAACTGCACAGTCTTGAAAGTCAAACCTTCTTAAAAGATCTTTGATATACTTTGACTGATTAATGAAAATACCAGTCTCAGTCTGTTTGACCTGCAAGCCTAAGAAATAATTTAGTTCTCCCATCATGCTCATCTGATACTTAGACTGCATAAGCTTGCTAAACTTAGCACACAACTTTTCATTAGTAGAACCAAATATGATATTATCAACATAAACTTGAACTAAAAGCAATTCACCTTTTAATTTTGTAAAGAATAGAGTTTTGTCAATTGTACCTCTTGTGAAGCCATTTTCAAAAAAGAAATTTAGACAAAGTCTCATACCATGCTCTTGGTGCCTTCTTTAGTCCATAGAGTGCCTTATCAAGTTTGTAGACATGATTTGGAAATTTTGGATCAACAAATCCAGGTGGCTGCTCCACATATACTTCCTCATCAAGCTTGCCATTTAGAAAAGCACTTTTTACATCCATCTGGTATACCTTGAATTTTGAATAAGCTACAAATGCAAGAAACATCCTGATTGCTTCCAATCTTGCTACAGGGGCAAAGGTTTCATCATAGTCAATTCCTTCTTCCTGAGAGTAATCCTTGGCCACCAGTCTTGCTTTGTTTCTTACAATCATACCAGATTGTTATTCCCAGATTACACACTTGTATAATTGTAGAAGGGGGGGTTGAATACAATTCTTGATAGTTATAAATTTCTGATAAAAACCACAGAAATCTATAAGGAAATAATTGCTGAATAAGAAATGGTTCACAAACACATAAAAAATCAGGTGGTTAAATGTACCACCTGAGACTTTTATTTGAAGAAAACTCTGTGATACAAATGTACACAGCTTCTGTTTTTACAACTCTTTGCTTCTAAGGATATTCAAGAAATTCTAAGCAAATATGTCTGTTTTCTTAGTTTCTAAAGAGTTGCTACACTTGGTTATATATCCCAAGTTTACAAGTACTACAGGAATAAGATAATATTAATCTAATTCAAGTTGACTTGCTACTCCACTCCAAATCCACATGTAGCCGAAAGGTTGTCCTTGTGAACAGATATGTCCCCTGCACCTTTCTTGTATGTACTGTGTAAATGGAATGCTTCTTTCTTCTATGTTTCCAAAGTATGGCTGCCATACTGCTTTTTATACCTACTATCAACTCATGTGATCTGTCAGTCAAACCTGTCCTTATCAACTGCTAATTCCCAGCTAGTATAGGATAAAGTGATAATGATTATCCGTTGATGTTGTGCACAGTTATCCGTTGATGGTAGTTTGAGTTGTATCCGTTGATAGAGTAGATTTGAGTTGTATCCGTTGATAGAGCCCTGTTCTCATCCGTTGATACACTTTCACTTAGACAGAATTACATAGCATAGCTTATTTACAATTGGCTACCCTATTCTGCCTATCCATTGATGGTCAACATGACTCTGAATAAAAACACTATCAAGTGATAAATAGAGATATTGCAGTATGCTACAAAACCTCATCCGTTGATGAGCTACCTGTCAACGAATAGAGTTATAAAGTCTTATCCGTTGACAGTTACAAAACTTGACTTATTCAATTTTGCTTGAATGTTAAGTTATCATCAACTACAACATATTCCTAACAATCTCCCCCAATTTATACTTGATGGCAATAAAGCATAAATTCAGGACCTTGATGATAACAAAACATTCCTAAAGATTTATACACTACAGTATGCAAAAATTGTATTAGCTACAAAAATTAAAAACAGAAAGCTTTAAGAAACTTATCAGAGATGTGCTCCTTTAGATTGAGCAGATTAATGATGTTTCCTCTCTCTGGTTGGCTGCACCCTTGACTTTCCTTCCTTGGCAGAGTTGGACTCAATTTGCACTTGAAGTTGCCTATAGAAGGTATCTTCTTCAACAACTTTTGGATTTAGCTTTAGTTGTAACCATCTTAGGTAATCAGAACTAGCCTTTGACAGTTGGTCTTCTAACCTGAAGAATCTCCTAGTGCCCTCTTCATCCCTGAACTCCATCATCCAAAAGGGTTGAATGTGGATTTTCTGTCCATTATATGGGATCTTCATTTTCTTTGGTAGACTTGAGGGTGAGTTCCATTCTCTCCTTATTTCTTCTATTCTGCTAATTATCTCCCTTCTAGCTGTCTCAGAGAACCCTGTGTGTCTCTTGAATGCTGAGAACACTTTGGTCAATGTATGATAATTCTCTCCAAGAACCTTCTGCAATGTCCATGTCCTCTGACTTCCTCCCTTGTAGACAAACACTAATCTCTCAGGCTGATTCTTGTACTTGTCAATTCCTCTTACTTCTGACAATTCATTCAAATATAGATTCATGCCAGAGTATTCTTCAATTTCTGCCTGATAGATAAAGTCTTCTTTGTTTTCCAAGATTGGCTGTTTGACAATAGCAGGTACCCTAGCAACTTGAACTGGTCCCTTTGAGAGTTGCTTCTTTGGAGCCCTTTTCTTCTGTTTTGGATTCAGCAAGAATGAAGGAACTTCAATTGAATCAAAATTCATTGGTTCTTCTTTAGGCATTATGGGGTCACCATGAAAGTTCACAGTTGGGTCGATTACTGTTGCAGATATAGATACTGATGAGCCAGTGGTTTCTTTTTCTGGAGAGGGTTCTGGAGAAAGAACCCTTTTTGTTTTAGCTTTCCTTCTTTTAGGTTTGGTTTTGGGAACTTCCTCAGGTTCCTTCATTTCAACCTCTACCTCATCCATTAACTCTTGAGCCAGCCTGGCTTGCTTCTCATCTGAGTTTTCATGTTGATTTTCTGTACTTGGATGAGCTTCCCTTTGGATTCTGGAGACTTCTTCTCTTTTAGCTTCCACAAATCTAGGATGGTTGTTGGATATATTTAATACTTTTTCATTCCTTATAATTACAGCCATCCAATCTCTTACACTCTTATTTGTCTGCTCTTTGAACTCTATGATTGTTTTTCCCATTAGCTTTTCTTCATCATTCTTGGGAAATGGGTAGTCCAATTGAAGCTTGTTCTTCCCATTTTCCTTTGGTGGTGAGTAGGCTCTGGTCTTGATGACTGGTTCAAATTCTTTGACATATGATGGCTCAGCATCATAGAATGTAGGAGCCACAACCCTTGGAGTGAGCACCTTCATGATTGTGGTTGATATTGTTGGAGCAGAAGATTGAGCATTAAGAAACATAGATGATGCAATTGATTCATTGATCATCCTCTATGTCTTTAGAATTCTTTCACTAGTCTCCTTGTTGATCTTTTCCAAAGCTTCTATTCTGGCTTGCCTTTCACCATCTGAGATTTCTTCTAAACTTTGAATCTCAGGCAGAGCCACTTGTTTCTTCACAGTGGAAGTCTTTATTTCAAACTCTGTTGGATTGACCACTACAATTGGCTGTTGCTCCCCCTCAATCTGTGCTATCTTACTACTGGTAGCTTGAATTTGACCAGAAGATGTTGCAGCCTCTTCTTTGCTTGTTCCCATTTTCTCCCCCTTTTTGTTAGCATCAAGGATTGGGGTTGAAGCTGCAAGTAGCATTTCCAGTAGTTGAGTTTGTTTTGATTGATTGGCAATGATAGTTTGCATTTGAGATTCCATACTATCCACTTTGGAGGAAAGAAGTTGAACAGACTTAGCCAGGCTATCTTCTTTGAGAAGTTTGCTAGTAAGCACCTTCTGAGTGGTAGTAGGAGCTAGTGCCTCAATCCTGGCATCTAGTTCTATCTTCATATCTCTAATTACAGTTTTGACCTCCTCCTGTTGTGTTCTTTGAATAACTGTTTGCATCTTTTGCAATTTCAGTGAGGCCATAACCTGCTCAAGAACAGTCTTTCTCTGTGGTTCTGCAGTTTGGTGCTCAGCCTTAGCAGATTGATATTGCTTCATGATTTCCACATTGAGATCCCTAAGTTCAGTGGCATTGGTAAACATCCATTCTGGAGTTTCTTCCTCATTGAATTCTTCACCATCTGAACTTTGACTGTCATCACTGCCAAATTCTTCACTTCCAGCACTTGGAGACAGGGTTTGTAAAGCTTCTTTTGCTCTTTGAAGAAATTCTGAGGTGTGCACTAGGTGCATTGCCTTCTCTGCCTCCACATTGCCCTGTTGTGCCATGACTTGATAGGCAGAAACAGGATGAGTAAAGGTTTCAGGATCCAAAGAGATGGAGTCAATAATTGACTGATATTCTTGTCGAAATACCATCTCTTTGGAAGCTTCATTAACCTCCATTAACTCACTTGCAATGGCTGAATCTTCCTGCCTTATTTCTCCTGTAGTCCCTTCTCTCCTCTCATCTCTCTTTTCTTGCATCAGGGGCTCCCCCTGGCTCACACCTCTCACACCCTCACCTTCACCTACTAAGGTGGAACTCTCTTGCTCTCCTTTTGCCTGACCGGAAGAAATGGTCAGCCTCTCATTATTTTTCTCTCCTTTTGCCTGCTCACAAGGCAGCCTCTCACTCCCTTCCCTCATTCCTAAAAGTGTTTCAACTACTACAAACTCCTCCACAGTTGACATGGGAATGTCACATTTTGCAGTGGTAGAGAGAGTTGTCAACGGATAAAGTGTATCCGTTGATGTAGTAGTTATTGCTGTCAACGGATGATTAGTTGTAGACACAGCCGTTGATGGAGAAACACCTGTCAACGGATGAAGGATATCCGTTGATGAAGGAAAAAGAGTATTCGTTGAAGTGAAAACCAACACTGAATCTGTGGTGATTGATTTTAAGGAAGAGGCCACAGATAGTGTTGTGAATTCAGGAATGGAAGATTGATGGCCCAACAAATCATCTAAAAGATGATGACCACAAATTGTTGAGTGGGGCTTCTCCAAGAATTTTAAAGATGAGAATCAGGAATTGATGTAGATATCATATCCACATCCAGAGATGGAGTTGGTGATGGTGGATTAAAATGTGTATTGATTTGAAGGTTAAGATCAAGGGGCTGTGACTCCACATTTATTGAAGTCACATCAAACTGAATTTGAGAAGGTACAGTTTTCTATACTGTGTGTGCACCCTGTGATTCCCCAATGGTTTTGGACTTTACTCTTCTACCATAGGTTTTTGAGTGAGAGCTATCTGTGTCTCTTGCCCTTTTGTGCAGTGTTCCTGGAATGGAACTTAAATCAGTAGTCACACCCTGTTGAGAGGATGTAACTAGAATTTGGCTTGAAGGTTCATTAACAGTCTTTTGAGAGACTGAAATGTTGGTTGCACCTGCCTCACCTTCCTTATCCTTAGGGCTTCTTTTATGTTCACCCTGTCCCTCACCACTCACTACCACCTTCACACTCCCCTCAAGAGTTTTGGTAGTTTTTACAACAGGTGTCTTTTGAGAGACACCTGAGGTTTGTCTTTTAGATGGTGGTTTTGAGACTTTGGATTTAGTCACTTGGGTAGGAGCCTGTTTGGTCACAACTACAGACTCCATTGTGACAGTGGAAGGCAAAGAAATTTGGGTAGAGATAGGAGTAATAAGATTAGAAGCTACCTGAACAATTGGTGGATAAACCAATTGCACTCCTGCATTCAGATTCATTCGAATCAAGTCACTGAGGACTCTCTTCTCCTGTACAAAACAACTGAACTTGCTATCCGGGTTAGAGAGGGATAGCTCATTCTCTGACATATGCAGGCCTAAAAGCATCAAAAATCTAGCAAAGTAGATATTTTTGCCCCTAGTTTCTTTGTTACCTAATTTAGCTGCTATTTCATACATTACTAGTGTGCCAAAATTGAAGTATTTATCAGTTAAAAGCATACAAAGCATCACTAGCATGGTTTTAGTAACAGCATCAAAATTACTAATTTTACCAGAAAACATTTTAATGAAGGCATCACACAGATAACTCCATTCTTTAACCATACCCTTCCTAACAATTTTGCCTAAATTGTCAGTACTAAATGCATATCCACTTGAGTTTAGCATGGTAACTATTTCAGCATCGGTTGGAAATGATGTACAATTATTTTCAAGTAATTTTAAACATACAATAAAAACATCAGAATTAGCCGCATAATTTTTACCCTTAAGAGAAAAAGAGATAGTTTCATCATTACCATTAAATTCAGCCGATGTCCACATTTCCTCAATTACTTCATGAATGAGGGGTGTGGTGATAGTCATAGCATATGATAGTTTGCATTTCTTCACGAAATTCATCATGATGTGATATACTTCTGGAGCGTTCGCTGTGTCAACAAAGGCTGCGAAATTGTTCTTCTCATAGGTAAACCCAGTGGAAGACATCATCTTGACAATAGGCGCCATTGAAGTGTTTGAACTTTTGATGCAGAGAGAGTTTTAGTGAAGAAGATGCAGTTAACTTATGAAATTCTTGAAAATGAATAAAGGTGAGATGTGAGAGCACAAGACAGCCTTTTATATTTTTCGAGAATTAAAAATGAAATAATTAAAAGTAATTACCTCATTGGACAAAAGTAACTGTCAGGTAATAAATGAAAAGAAAAGAAGTACAACCGTGTCTAATTATACGCATTTACCAACGGCTATAAAAAGAAATATGTATATCAACGGATAAAGATTGGACGGTTGAGAAAACAGTTTATCCATCGATGACGTGGACAACCTGTTATCCGTTGACATACGAAAATCTAGTAATGTGTTTATACTACCAACGGATAAAAGGATATCCGTTGATAAGCAAATTTTGCCTTAAACAAAATTTCTGCTAAGAGTATTTCTGAGAGTTTTTAATTCTCAAGTAAACCAAAACACATTTCTAGCTGCGATACAGTATGATTAGATACCACTAGGAATTATGAAAAATTAAGCATACCTAGTTCACCTACCAACCTTGTGAATGAAGATTCATCAAGAGGCTTGGTGAAGATATCTGCAAGCTGCATTTCACTTGGCACAAAGTGCATTTCTACTGTACCATTCATCACATGCTCTCTAATGAAATGGTATTTGAGGTCAATATGCTTGGTTCTCGAATGTTGCACTGGATTCTCTGTGATGGCAATAGCACTAGTGTTGTCACAGAAAATTGGAATCTTCTCAACTTTTAGACCATAGTCAATAAGTTGGTTTTTCATCCAAAGAATCTGTGCACAACAACTTCCAGCTGCAATGTACTCAGCTTCGGCTGTAGAGGTGGAGACTGAGTTCTGTTTCTTACTGAACCATGACACAAGCCTGTTCCCTAGAAATTGATAGGAGCCTGAAGTACTTTTCCTATCAATTCTACAACCTGCATAGTCTGCATCTGAATAGCCAATTAGATCAAAGCCAGAATCTCTTGGGTACCAAATGCCAAGGTTTGGTGTTCCCTTGAGATACCTGAAAATTCTCTTAATAGCAATCAAGTGAGACTCTCTAGGGTCAGCTTGAAATCTAGCACAAAGACATGTGGAAAACATTATATCAGGTCTACTAGCTGTTAGATATAGAAGTGAGCCTACCATGCCTCTATAGCTTGAGATGTCCACAGATTTTTCCTTAGTATTCAGCTCAAGCTTAGTTGCAGTGGCCATAGGTGTTTTTGCAGAGGCACAATCCATTAAGTCAAATTTCTTTAAGAGATCATAAATATATTTTGTTTGACTTATGAAAATTCCCTCATTAACTTGCTTTACTTGTAAACCAAGAAAGTAACTTAATTCACCCATCATGCTCATTTCATACCTACTTTGCATAAGTTTGGCAAACCTTTTGCAAAGCTTCTCATCTGTAGACCCAAAAATAATATCATCTACATAGATTTGAACAAGTATTGAAGAACCATTGACGTTTCTATGAAATAAGGTTTTATCTACTGTACCTCTAGTGAAGTGATTCTCCAAAAGAAATTGAGATAAAGTGTCATACCAGGCTCTTGGTGCTTGTTTCAAACCATAAAGTGCTTTCAAGAGAAGATATACATACTCTGGAAATTCTGGATCTTCAAAGCCAGGAGGTTGATGGACATATACCTCTTCTTCCAGTTCCCCATTTAGAAAGGAACTTTTGACATCCATCTGATAGACTTTGAAATTGGCATGTGCTGCATAGGCTAGGAAAATTCTAATTGCCTCAAGTCTTGCCACTGGAGCAAAAGTTTCATCAAAATCTATTCCTTCTTCTAGAGAATAGCCCTTTGCCACTAATCTAGCTTTATTCCTCACAATTATGCCATTTTCATCAATCTTATTCTTGAGAACCCATTTGGTACCTATGATACCTCTATCATCAGGTTTGGGCACAAGCTTCCATACTTTATTTCTCTCAAATTGGTTTAGCTCTTCTTGCATTGCTAAGACCCAATCTGGATCTAGAAGGGCATCTTCCACTTTCTTAGGTTCCTCTTGAGACATGAAACTACTGTATAGGCATTCTTCTTGTGTGGATCTCCTAGTTTGGACTCTTGAGTTTGAGTCACCAATGATTAACTCAAAAGGATGATCTCTGGTCCATTTTCTTGAAGGTGGAAGGTTTGATCTAGATGAGGTTGCTTCATCTATGTGAGCATGATCTTGTTGATTGATCATTGAGTTTTGACTCTGAGAAACTCCCCCTGAGTTTGTTATCCTTGAGGAGTTATGAAGTTGACTGTCAACAGATGCATCATTTTGTCTATCAACGGATGCTCCATTTTGCCTGTCGACGGATACATGAGAATGCCTGTCAACGGATGCATCTGATGATCTAGTATGACTGTCAACGGATGCTTCATTTCCAGTGTTAGCATCACTTCTAGTTGGACCAACAACTCTAGGTGAATTTCCAATGCCATGATCTTCATTTTCCTCATCATCATCAATGTACATTCTTCCTTCTACCTCATTTTCAAATCTCAACTTTTCATGGAAGCCTTCATCATTTAGACCTAGAATCTTTTGATCATCAAACACAACATGTACAGATTCCATAATAATGTTGGTTCTTAGATTGTAGACTCTATAGGCTTTCCCTGCTGCATATCCAACAAAGATAGCTTCATCTGCCTTTGCTTCAAATTTGCCCAAGTTATCTCCATGATTTCTTAGCACAAAACACTTACATCCAAAGACATGAAGAAAAGCTAACATTGGTTTCTTGTTGGTGAATAACTGATAAGGAGTCATTCCTCTAGCTTGATTGATCAAGGAAATATTCTGAGTGAAGCAGGCAGTGTTGACAGCTTCAGCCCAGAAATATGTTGGCAATCTTGATTCACTTAACATTGTTCTAGCTGCTTCAATGAGAGTTCTATTTTTCCTTTCAACAACCCCATTTTGTTGAGGTGTTCTAGCAGCAGAAAACTCATGGACAATTCCATTCTCTTCACAGAAAATCTTCATTGTGGAATTTTTGAATTCAGTGCCATTGTCACTCCTGATTCTTTGTACTTTTACTTCAGAACCATTGTTTACTAGTCTGAGATGATTAATGATGATTTCACTTGCACAATCTTTGGAGTGCAGAAAGAAGGTCCATGTAAACTTAGAAAAATCATCCACAATCACCAGGCAGTATTTCTTCTTTGAAATGGACATGACATTTACTAGACCAAATAAGTCCATATGTAGCAATTGAAGGGGCTTAACAATGGATGACTCTGTCTTGCTCTTGAAGGATGATTTCTTTTGCTTCCCTAATTGGCAGGCATCACACAATCCATCCTTGATGAACTCCAATTGAGGGATTCCTCTAGCAAGATCCTTTCTTACCAAATCATTCATAACTTTAAAATTCAAATTAGACAGCTTTTTATGCCATAGCCAACTCTCATCCTTGCTTGCTTTGCTGAAGAGACAAGTAATGGATTCTGAGCATACTGAGTTGAAATCAGCTTTGTAAACATTTCCTTTTCTAAAGCCTGTCAGAACCACATTGTTGTTTTCCTTGGTAGAAACAACACAGGCTTCTTTAGTGAACTTTACTTCATAGTCTTTGTCACAAATCTGACTGACACTCAGCAAATTGTGCTTCAAACCTTCAACTAAAGCCACTTCTTCAATGATGACATTGTCCTTTGTAATCAAGCCATATCCCTTAGTATATCCTTTGTTGTCATCTCCAAAGGTAATTCTAGGGCCAGCTTCCTCCTTGAACTCTGTGAGCAGGGTTGAATCTCCTGTCATATGCCTAGAACATCCACTGTCTAGGTACCATAGATTCCTCTTATTTCCCTGCTCACATTCCAAAATACAAATCAAGTTGATTTTGGTACCCAAGTTTTCTTGGGTCCTTTCTTGTTAGCCTTTGGTTTTACACTCTTAGCAATCTTCACTTTGGGTGTAGATGCTTGAGTGATAGGTTTTGACAGATGCTCATTTGCATAAATATTTGATGCATGCATTTGTGAAAAATTGGCATACATATTATTCATGCTAGGAATGCTCCATGACATTTGTGGCATATTCACAGATTGAAAATAAGGATTAGGCACATATGGCATGTTCACATATGGATTTGAAAAACTAGCATTCTGATACAAACCAGGCATAACAGGCATTGCAGGCATACTTGGCATAGATTGAGGTACATGAACAGGAGTCCTTTTAACAGACTTGCAATTAGAAGATAGGTGATTGACACTATTGCAATTACCACAAGTTTTCCTAGGAGCAAACTTGTCAGGAGAATAATTGTTTTTCTTGTTAATGCCTATCTTACCATTTCTGTTCTTTTTCTTTTTACCCTCAGTCTCTACCTTTTCATTAACTGATTTACCAACAGCCTTTTTGTTAAGTAAATCACCTGCCTTAGCCTTCTCACTGGATTTGGCTTGGTTACTTTCACCAGAAACAAAGTTCTTGGCTACTGGACCATACTGATTATTCAGTTTCTTGAGTTCCTTCTTACTAACAGACTTTTTGTTAGTCGACGGATACCTCTCATCCGTTGATGGTTCATCTGTCAACGGATGATCACTATCCGTTGATTCACAAATAGTCTCTAGATCCTCTCAAGGCAAAGTTCTAGCTCCTTTTTCTTTTGAGTCCAGGTATCCCTCACAAATGATTCTATTCCCTGGACTTCTATTATGTTTTGAGAAACATTCCTACAACTTTGAAATTTAGCAATTATCCCTTGTTCTTTTTCAAGATGGTTTCTTAAAATTAGTTCTCTTTTTAACACAACTTCAAGTTCACTTTTAGCATTATTGCAATCAACTCTCATTTTCTCAAATTCTAGAAATTGAACTTCTAGAACTGCATTTCTATCAATTAAGAACTGATTAGTTTCTTTAATCCTATTGTTCTCTTTAGTAAGTGATTTAAGAGTAACACTCAAGTGATATAGTTCAGTAGACATTTCATCTATAACACTATTGCATTCCTCTTTGGTAAGCTCAGAGAGATTAGTAGAAAATACCTGATTGCTAGCTGAACTTGCTTCCTACTCAGAATCAGCAATTAATGCAGGGTTGACAAACTCAGCATCATCATCAGAATGATTTCCATCAGCAGCCCAGTCATACTCTTGGGTCATGAATGCCTTTCCTTTCTGTCTGAGAAGATCAAAATATTTCTTCTTGTAGTCAACAGTTTCAGTTGGCTTTCCCTTGTTCACTGATCTAGGCTTCCTGCATTCACTTATCATGTGACCAGCAATTCCACAATTGTAGCATTTAATTTTGGATTTATCCACATAGTTTCTTGTAGAAAAATCCTTGTTAAATGGCTTGGCCACCCCAGAGTTTCTTCTGAATTTTAGCTTAGAGAATCTCCTAGATAGAAAGGCTAAATGCTCATCTATCTCATCCAATTCATCCTGCTGTAGGACACTCATTTCTTCAGACACCTTTTCCTTGCTTTTGCTTGATTCTGCTCTACCTTCACAAACCTCCCTGTTTGGTGTAGATTTAGCAGCTTCAGTCCTCTTCTCCTCCTTCTACTCCAAGTTGGCAACAAGTGCAACTGACCCACTTTTCTTTTGGGCCTTCTCAATTTCTTCATCCTGCTCCATTTCTAGTTCATATGTCTTTAAAGTTCCATAGAGCCTTTCAAGAGTAAATGACTTGTACTCTTGAGTGTTTCTTAGAGAAACAGTCTTAGGCTTCCACTCTTTGGGCAGTAATCTCAGAAATTTGAGATTAGAATCTTTCACTTGGTAGATTCTTCCATACAGTTTCAAGCCATTCAGTAGCTTTTGAAATCTACTAAATGTGTCATTCAATGTCTCTCCATTCTTGAAATGGAAGTGCTCATAATGTTGGATCAGTAGCTGCATCTTGTTTTCCCTTACCTGTTCTGTACCTTCACAAGGGGTTTGAACAATGTCCCATACTTCCTTGGTGGTAGTACAGTTGATAACATTGTCAACCATGTCTGTTTCCAAACCATTAAACAGAATATTCATGGTCTTTTTATCTTTGTGGACTTCTGCGACATCCTCAGTACTCCACTCAGAAACAGGTTTTGGAATGTAAGTGTCTGGTGCATCTGCAGCAAGACCAACTCTTGAAGCAGCCTTCATTGGAACATGAGGACCCTTCTCAATGCAATCTACAAAGCCTACATCAATAGACATGAGATGTAGACGCATTTTTACTTTCCAGTGAAAGTAATTTTCTCTATCAAGAACCGGTATCTTCACTCCATAATCCTTCTTAGACATGTTGGAAGTGTGTTGATCTTTAAACTTCAAATATATTAGAAGCTTGCTCTGATACCAATTGTTATTCCCAGATTACACACTTGTATAATTGTAGAAAGGGGGGGTTGAATACAATTCTTGATAGTTATAAATTTCTGATAAAAACCACAGAAATCTATAAGGAAATAATTGCTGAATAAGAAATGGTTCACAAACACATAAAAAATCAGGTGGTTAAATGTACCACCTGAGACTTTTATTTGAAGAAAACTCTGTGATACAAATGTACACAGCTTCTGTTTTTACAACTCTTTGCTTCTAAGGATATTCAAGAAACTCTAAGCAAATATGTCTGTTTTCTTAGTTTCTAAAGAGTTGCTACACTTGGTTATATATCCCAAGTTTACAAGTACTACAGGAATAAGATAATATTAATCTAATTCAAGTTGACTTGCTACTCCACTCCAAATCCACATGTAGCCGAAAGGTTGTCCTTGTGAACAGATATGTCCCCTGCACCTTTCTTGTATGTACTGTGTAAATGGAATGCTTCTTTCTTCTGTGTTTCCAAAGTATGGCTGCCATACTGCTTTTTATACCTACTATCAACCCATGTGATCTGTCAATCAAACTTGTCCTTATCAACTGCTAATTCCCAGCTAGCATAGGATAAAGTGATAATGATTATCCGTTGATGTTGTGCACAGTTATCCGTTGATGGTAGTTTGAGCTGTATCCGTTGATAGAGTAGATTTGAGTTGTATCCGTTGATAGAGCCCTGTTCTCATCCATTGATACACTTTCACTTAGACAGAATTACATAGCATAGCTTATTTACAATTGGCTACCCTATTCTGCCTATCCATTGATGGTCAACATGACTCTGAATAAAAACACTATCAACTGATAAATAGAGATATTGCAGTATGCTACAAAACCTCATCCGTTGATGAGCTACCTGTCAACGAATAGAGTTATAAAGTCTTATCCGTTGACAGTTACAAAACTTGACTTATACAATTTTGCTTGAATGTTAAGTTATCATCAACTACAACATATTCCTAACACAGATTCATCTAGCTTGTTTCTGAAAACCCATTTTGCACCAACAATTGATCTGTCTTTAGGTCTTGGTACCAGTTTCCAGACTTTGTTTCTCTCAAAATCATTTAACTCCTCCTGCATTGCAATTACCCAATCAGGATCATGTAAGGCTTCTTCAACCTTCTTAGGTTCATTCTTTGAGAGAAAGCAACTATACAAGCATTCATTCTGAATTGATCTTCTAGTTCGAACACCACTATTTGGATCACCAATTATCAAATCTTCAGTATGATTCTTTGTCCATTTTCTAACAGGTGGTAGATTGCCTCTGCTAGACTCTCCCCCTAAGTTAGTGGTATCTCTTATAGAAGAACTCTCTCTGCCTTCAACAGCTCCCCCTTGATCAGTAGAATCAGTAGATTCCATACTGCTGCTAGTTACTGATCTTTCCTCAGTAGGCTCTGAAGGATAAGTTCCTGATGGAGTAGACTCTGAATAGCTAGTCTGCTCCTGATGATCATTGTGTCCTCCTTGATTTACTCGCTCCCCCTCAACAGTAGCATTCCTTTTAGAAGTAATAGTAATTCCTTCTGGAGAACCTTCATCATCACTGGAGAGTATCTCAGAATTCTTCAGATTTTCAAATTCCAAATTGTCATGGCTTTCATCAGTTTACAGAATTCCAAATTTCTTGTCATCAAATGCAACATGAATTGATTCCATAACAATGTGAGTTCTGAGATTAAAAACCTTGAAGGCCTTTGATGCTGAATATCCTAAAAAGATTGCTTCATCCGATTTGGCTTCAAATTTTCCAAGTTGTTCTGGATGAACTTTTAGGACATAGCATTTACATCCAAAGATGTGAACGTATTTCACACTTGGTTTCTTTCCTTTGATCATCTCATAGGGAGTCTTTCCATGACTATTTACCAAGGTACAATTTTGAGTGAAACATGCAGTATTAATAGCTTCTACCCAAAAATAGGTTGGAAGTTTTGCATCTGCAAGCATGGTTCTTGCTGCCTCTATGAGAGTCCTATTCTTTCTTTCCACTACACCATTCTGCTGAGGTGTACCAGGTGCAGAAAACTGTTGAGTGATTCCATTGTCTGCACAAAACTCCTCTATTGTAGAATTCTTAAATTCTGTACCATTGTCACTCCTAATTACTTTGACTTTGTACTCAGAGTTATTCTGAATATTCTTGACAAGTTCATTGATTTGCTGAGGAGCTTCATCCTTCTTGTGTAGAAAGAACACCCATGTGAACCTTGTGAAATCATCCACTATAACTAGAGCATATCTTTTCTTGCTGATAGACATAATGTTTACTAGACCAAACAGATCAAGATGTAGCATATGAAATGGTTCAGTAATTGAATTTGTAGTCTTGCTCTTGAAAGTGGTTCTTCTCTGTTTTCCAAGTTGACTGGCATCACAAAGTCCATTTTGCACAAATTTTGCCTTAGGTAGACCTCTCACAATATTGTGCTTAACAAGTTGATTAAGCTTCTTGAAGTTGAGATGTGAGAGCTTCTTGTGCCAATTCCAGCTTTCATCATTTGTTGCTTTGCTGTAGAGACATCTAACAATTCCTTTAGATGTATCACTTAAGCTGGCTTCATATATGTTACCATGTCTTTTACCAGTTAGAACAATGTCTCCTTTCTGCATATTCAAGATTTTGCATCCTTCTCTGTCAAAGATTGATTGATAACCTTTATCACCCAGTTGACTTATGCTTAAAAGAGTATGTTTCAAGCCTCCAACCAGTGCTACATCTTCTATGATGACATTCCCCAAAACAATTGAGCCATATCCCAGAGTTTCTCCTTTGTTGTCATCTCCAAAAGATATTACTGGGCCAGCTTTCCTCTCAAACTTTGTAAGCAGGGACTTCTTTCCATTCATATGTCCAGAGCATCCACTGTCCAAGATAATTGAATGCTTCTTTCCTGTGCCTTGCAAACAAAAAGTAACTAGTTAGAATTTTTTAGGACCCAACTTTGATTGGATCCTTTCTTACTAGATTTAAAAACAATAGGCTTTGAAGATTTTGCTTTTACTCTACCTGTTGCAGAGTCAACCTTAGACTCTGATTTCATAAACTGTTTGTGACTAGGAGTTTCAGATTTCAGAGAATAATAGTCATAATACAGTTCATGATATTCTCTACACATGTAAATGGAATGAAGTAAACTACCACAATGATAACAAGCTTTTTGTGGTTGGTATTGAATTTTCTAAGTCTTGGGGAATCTGGACTTAGTTTTCCAAGAAGGTTTTTGATTGCAGTCTAGGGCCAAATGATTATGATTTCCACACTTATAGCATTTTTTCCTAGGTGCATCAGGTACATTCTTGTAATTATTCTCTTTGTTAATACCTTCTTTTCCATTCCTATTTCTTTTGATCTTGCTAGACTCTGAAAGACCATCTAGTCTCTGTTTCAACTGAGACTTAGACAGAAACCCTATGTTTACATTCTTAGGTTTCTCTAACACTTTCTTATCTGAATTACTATTGTTAATTCTTTTGTGTACAACAGGGGTACCTTTTGAATCAACAAATGTAACATGTTTAGGTTCAGAAACAATTTTCTTACCTTCAGATAATAGCCACTTTTTCTTCTTGTATAGCCTTATCAAAACCTAAACCATTAACTTTACCACGAATTCCACTTTCAAAGATTTCTAGAGACTTTTTACTAGAATTGTTAATGGTCTTAATCACATCTCTCTCTTCCTCTAGTTCTTTTCTGACATAGTCATAAGCCTCAAGAATAACACTATAATCATGCTTAGCTTTATCAGAACATAACTTGTATTCTTCCATTTGAACTAGCTCAGATTCAAGAAAATTATTTCTATCAACTAACTTATCATTCTTAACCTTAAGTTCATCTCTTTCACTAGTAAGAATTCTAAAATTAGTCATAAGATTCTTAAACTCAGCATGGACAGATCTAATTTCATCAGGATTTTAAGCTATAAAATGAATCAAGAGAGTGAAGTGATACCTTAATAGAAGATGGAGAAGTTTTCTTTAGAGATCCAGGTTTGTCTAAAACATTTGCCATCAGTGCAATGTTGTCATAATCTAATTCATCTTTAGAATCACTAGAATCAGCCCAATCCTTCTGTGTGACCATGAGTGCATTACCCTTTCCTGAATTCCTAGGCTTTTTACACTCACTAGCAAAGTGTCCAAGCTCGCTGCAGTTAAAGCACTTGATCTTGGCCTTATCAAGCTTGACAATTGTACTTTTGCCTTTGTCACTCTTCTTCTCCTCCTTCTTTTGAAAAGTCCATATCAGTAGTCTCTGACTCAGAACTTTCTTTGCTTTTCTTCTTCCTTGAGTTTTTTTATAGCAGGTTCATCATGTTATTCCTCTGGAAGCTTCTTTGATTCAGATTGAGCAGTAAGTGTAACAGTTTTAATCTTTCCTTCACTCCTGCTCTTCTTCTGCTACTTGTCAAGTTCATAAGCTCTCAGTTTTCCATACACTGCTTCTAATGATATCTCATCCAGATCATTAGCTTCCTCAATTGCAAATATCTTCTCATTGTAGAAATCAGGCAAGGCTTTCATGAACTTAGTATTCATATCCTCCAAGTCATAATATTTACCATGCATGGCCATCTCATTGATGAGTTTTGTAAACCTATCAAAGGTGTCAGTAAGTGACTCACCAAACTTGGATTCAAAGTACTCATACTGTTGTATAAGTAGTGTCCTCATGTTCTTCCTGACAGGCTTAGTTCCTTCACAATGAACCTTTAGATTGTCCCATATATCCTTAGCAGTCTTACAAGAGAGAACATAGTTAGTGAGAACAGAATCAAGACTGTTGAATAATATGTTTCTCACTTTAGCATCTTTAAGAACATTCTCCTTGTCCTTATCTAACCATTCAGATTTAGGTTTCTCTACTGTATGTTTAGGAACAACCTCACCATCAACAGTTGCTTGTCCAACAACCTTCATTGGGATAAAATGTCCATCTCTGATTCTGTCAAGATAATCAGGATCTGTTGCTTCCAGATGATGCAACATCTTTACTTCCCATAGAGTATATTCGTTTCTCTTGAGCATAGGAATCTTAGTATTCCCATCCTTATAACCAGACATGATTGCAGATCTTTATGATTATTCGAAATCAACCTGCTTTGATACCAATTGTTAACTCGAATAACTTGTAGAAGGGGGGGTTGAATACAAGTTATATAATCGTGTCTGATTTTTGCTTGATTATATAAACAAGAACAAACGAATAAATCAAACTCTGTTTGTATTAAATAAATCAAATACAAACTCTACCAAAGGTGTACAAATACCTTTAGCAGCTGCTGACAAAATAAATCTCTCTTTCTGTTTGTTTCGAACTTTCGAATACAAACCTTATACAGAGCTACGCACACAAACTGAATCGCTCAACTCACAATTGCTTCACACTTTTTACAATGATATAGAGAGAGTATTTATAATGCTTCCTATCAACTGATAACATAAAGATAATCTATACATGACAATGTTCTGCCGTCCAGTTGATAGTTTCCATCAATAGAAAATTCTTTCCTTCATGATATCTTCTTGCTTGTTCTTCAAACAATGATCCTGTTTTATAGCACTTTCCAGTTTCTGTAGCATCCATATGACATTATCAGTAACATGACTGATATCAGGATTTCATCTTGCATCAGGATCTGACCATCCCATCAGTATTTGACTTGCTCTATCAGGATTCGATCTCAGTTCCTGACATGTAGTCCTCAATGCACTATTCCTGACTTAAATTCTACAGATCACTGTCTAATACATATATCCTATACAAAGTGCTAAATCCTTTATAAATCAGGATATACAAGAAATATAAGTGAAATTCTATTATTAACATCACAACTCATGAATTATTCCTAACAGACATTAAGAGAGAATTTGCTCATCACTGGATTCATAATCCAAATCTTCAGATTCAGACAGTTTTTCACCACTAACAGGACCTATACGGAATGGCAAACTCCATTTATAAAAATATGATTTCATGATCATTAAATTATAATCAATTTCAATTGTGACCTATTGAGATTTTTAATAGCAAGAGTGAATAATAAGAATAGTACACATAAGAGACATAGAGGCACCTGTGTTGGCAAAACAATTCAGTCTCCATATAATAACTGTGTTCAATTAACGTCAAGTAACTTACGCTCATTCTTTTTGTTCACTTCTGAGCAGAGTTGAGTAATAGCTGATGAAAAAGGATCACAACATTAAAAGCTTTGTCCACTGATGACCTCTATTAACTTCACAAAGTTAAATACTTACATTCATTATGGTTTTCGGACGAAGGGAAACACGACCCACCAACATTCGTTGTACTTTGCTTCATTGTGAAATCATTGTCTTGGTTTACTTTCTTCATGTGTCGACTTTGAATTGCTAAGCACCATTTCAAGAAAAGCATTATAACCCAAAATAACCGACTTGTTTATGTTTATTTGTTTTTAAACAAACAAAGATTAAATAACTTACATTCATGTCCAATTTCGGAAAAAGGTAAAGACGATCCAACAACATTATTGGATCCACCAAGCACCAATGTTCGTTCTGAATATATTCCTTGGAATTTCATTCCCCGTTTTTTTTGTCACGGATTTTCTACCTTTCTCTCAATCATATCATTTTATCATATCTTCGCAAGTAAAAAAATGCCAAGGCTTCTCACCATCCATAGCTTTCTTCTTCGTTAAAGTTACAATTTGCTAGCTTTCTTCTTCATTAAAGTTACAATTTGATATAACCTAGGAATGACAATAGCAATGACCTTACAATAACCAAAGAAAAGTAACAAAGAAAAACCTGACAATGATTTAGCAAAAAAAAAAAAACAACCTGACAATTTTTTGGACCTTTACGAAGAATCTATATATTTACTTTTAACTATTAGTTTAATAGAACAGAGGGCAGATAAATTAAAAAGAAGAAGAAATTTGACCTTTGAATGAGATAAAAAATTGATGCAAGCTCCGAATCCAGCGTAGACAACCAGTACTCCAGGGTCAGTAATTAACATTTTATTACCAAGTGGATGTTTAGCATCTTATATGGGCCTTTTAGTTCTTGAATCTCGGAGGCATCATTGCTCCCTTCTTCAATTTCCTTGAGCTAAGCTTTAAAATTTCTTGTTGTCGTTTCCTGATTCTGCATATTATCTATCACATTTCTTTAAATAGATGCTTTATCTAGCTATATGTATTATTGTCGCATGTTAAAAGTTAGATCCTTCAAAATGTTTGGTATTTTAGCACCTAACTTAGCTCTTTAATTTCGATCGTTTGGTTTCTTTCTAAGAATAGATTCTTTTAATGAATTGTTCATTTCAATTTCTCTGCCTACCCTTTAAGTTTTTTTAGTCAACCTCGCAATAGGCTAGGGATGTACCTGAAACTTCAACTACTTCCTCCTTTCCTGGTGCTTTCCTTATCACCTTTCTAGTCTTCAGATGAAGCAGCGACATTATCTCACAACCCTTGCAACATCCTTTGTGTGATGTACCTAAAAATCCTACTGCTTGTATGTCTATAAAATTTTTTAATATATGTTTCACTGCTTTCAATCTTTCATGCATTAAATATTTAAATGTTTAAAAGAAGCCCAGCTAACCTAATAAGTTATCAAGATTGTGGTTATATGACATCTAATATAAGAACCATAAACTGCCAAATGGTTTGCAACAACTACATGAAAATCAGGATGACAAACACATTTCGGGTTGTCACCCGACTCCCTTCAATGGCTTGCAGACTTATTGATTTATCTCAAGTCCTTGCAATGCCACAACCATGGGAGTCAAGTTCCAACACACGCATATGATAATTCATATATCTGATTACCTAGTTACGATAAATAGCAAGGAACACTGATGATGAAATAATCTAAGATACACCACCATAGCATGGAACAGTCATGAACCCAACTTCTTAAGCTCAAAGTAACAAATAATTTGTTAAATTGTCTTTTGTAGTATATATATTTTACAAAGTTCTATTCTAAGATACAGTACGACACCATCAAAATCAATGCTTAAACACATTCTAATATGTTAACAGTTGCAATTTTTTTATAGACACATGTTATAATGAAACATGCAATAAATTATGTTATAATTAAAACTATAACACCCAATCTGAAACAATAAGAAATATACATACACAACAACAAAACAATATGAAACAAATAATTACCTTACAGTTGCAGCCTCATGATGTATATAGCAATCTTGTTCTATTATTCAATGTGTCAAACAGTTTGTGTGCAAAGTCCAATCTGCAATTTAAAAAAAACACAAAAAGGAGTAAATTACATTAGACAAAAATAATGGGATACAATCAAAGAGAGAAGGAAGAGAAATAAGATCAAAAGTTGAACTATTTGTTTTCATTACATGCTTACGTTTTGAAACACTTGGTGTGTAACTTGAACCTGCAATAAAATTAAGCAACTCTGATTAGTAAATTGGTATCAATTTATATGTAAGCAATAGAGAGAAACTGAGAGTGTAGATAAAATTTTTATTATTTATAGTAGTGTGTGTAGTTTAAGGTATTCAAATTGAAGACAAAATTCAAATTCTTTATTAAATAAAGTTACGTTAGTATATAGTAAATATGTTACATTATTGATTACATAACTTAGCTTACTTGGTATAGACCTATGGTAATTCTTATTCTTGTTCATGGCATGTGGTAAATTTGATTGCAAATAAAGTAAACTTGTTTTTAGTTCCTGCTAAAAAATTGTAGTTCATATAAGAAAAATTAAATCAAATTAAGAATGAAGAAACCACTACAAAGCAAATATCTTAACGATTTAATTACGTGATGAACCAATCGTCATACAACTATAATCTCTTATTAGGTTGTAATTAACAGAACTACAGCAACAAAGAAACACTTTTATGCATGAAGTGTAAGATGGATATGTTCAAACATTTAGAAAACATACAACATGTAAAGGTTTATAGCACAACTTCACCTCCAACTTGTAATTTAAATGGAACACAAAAACTGGAAAGAACAAAAAATATCGTATCATCAAACAGTAAAAAAGAAGAAGTAAGCAACTAAAATCCAAACATATTATATCTAAGAATATAAGTTTCGAAACATGTAAACATACTAATTACACGACCAAAAACATACTAAGTGATACTTGCCATGCTTTTGTACCTTTATACATTATTCTTTTAGAACTTTGATCAAATAGTTGGAGTGCGACCAAAATATAATTAGCAGATAACCTCTTGATGGAAATATCTAAATCATCCAAATAAATGTCAGTAACATATTTTAGAACAAATCATCCAAATATTTCTTAGAGCCAAACCGACTCCTCACCGCAATTGTCCATATGTGTAACCAAATATCTTTTAAATATCTTTTAAAATCAACAATTGCATCATTGTGCTCGAAATCATATCTTTGGAGCTGAAAAAAAAATAATGGAACACATAATTATATCATAAAAAACGACTCTCCTTATTTACAAAAAGATAAAAACTTAAAAAAATAGAAAAATAATATCAAAGTCGTCGATAAGTGTCCAGAACAGATAATTAACATAGCTTTTTTGACACCAAGTATGTATAAGGCATTCAAAAACAAACTAAGAATTTAAAATTCTTTTAGAAATTTAATCAAACAGTTGGTTTGCAAAATCTTGAAATCGGTATAAGTATTGATAAATCATTAAGAAAATTACCATGTTTCTAAGAATCAATATAATGAAATCAAATCTTCCTTACCAATTTTAGTTCTCGAATCTCTTTATAATCAATTTCATATCACCTAAAACAATATGAAAGAAATTGTTAAGATATACTCTTCGGGGTAATATAACAAATTTGAATTGAGATTGATACTTGAGAGAGAGAAATACAATAAATCATATTTGAATTTCAAAATCGGAAAAAGTTTGACATATGAGATGGGAATTGAGAGTAGTGTATTTGATTTTAAACTTTGAATTTTGGGAAATAGTGAAACTTACTAAAGAAGCTTAAGCTTTAGCAGGTGATGTAGGTTGTATATGTCTATATGTATATTTCAAGCTGATACGTGGTCGTGTAAATAGATGGCATTTGTTGTAATATTTAACAACTGCAGGGGTAATTTTTCTAAAGAAGGAAATACTGTTCCAAAGGGGCAGTAGGAACTATATTATACATAGATTTAAATCACTTTTCTAAAGATCCAAGGTTCTAATTCTGTCAACAACAAATTTAAATTAAGATTTTATATTATTAGTTCTAAACAATACATGTCATTTATTAAATAACTATTATTATTACTAATAATTTTATTAATTAATATTACAAATTAAATTATATCCATAAATAATATGGGTGAAAGTCCTGATTATCCTTTTTAATCAACAAAAAATCCAAAATACCCATATGCACTGATATCCGCCCAAAATACCCATTGAAAACGCATTATATATATGCGTAGATAGGAATACGCAAGAAAGAAATGCGTGTTGTGCATAATTGAAATATTACAGTTAAATTCTTAAAAAAAGTATGCATTGTTGTCATGCGCACGTACACAATCAGATTACGCCTATTTCACATGCGTGTAGTCATCTTCTGCGCATGAGTAACATGCGCACATCTATATTCCTCTTTTCCATCCCTTCAGTCTAATCCATTAAATATATTTTTTTTTATTATAGTACTCCATGCCATGTACTGCTGCCATGCTAGTTGAAGGGATCTACTTTCAAGAGTATACAGTAATTTACATAAACAATAGTACACATTAACTGGGGAATTCTTCATCGATTATTTTGTGAAGTAGTGGCCCCAATTCATTGATTAGATAATTTTCTCTACTTATTTTTAATGCAAAAATCATGTATGCCCCGGAAAAGAGGTTGATGCACGTGGCCAACAAATTTATGGATAAAAAGTAGACATGTATTGCACTGCGTTAGTATTGGAAATTAAAAATATAGTAGCTCAGAATATATGCTATACGCATGGCTATAATGCACATACAATGGGTAAAAAAGACTACACTTCACAGAAATTGGTATTTCGGTCATTTCTTAGTTAAATATAGGTATTTTGGGCAATTTTTCAATAAATTAATATACTATATTTTATTTAATCATATAATTTTAAAAATATTTAAAGCACGGGCTATAAGATAGTACCAATTATATCCTATATATAATTGGCGTAAGGGAGTTTTGGTGGTCGTCTGTTCGTCAGGGCTAATATAGTCTTTTTAAGCTATATTCATTCAATAAATAAAATGAACATACATTGTATTCTCAGCGCAATATGATTTTACCATATAACATTTACTAATTTCGGAGAAAAAAATTGGATTAAAATAATTTTACAGGTAATGATGACGAAAAGAAATTTTAAATATTAAATATAGTTCCTCGGATAAATAATTTCACAAGTATTTCTCTATTGTTGTCTAAAGCCATTTAAATAATGTCAGAAAAGATCCAAAAAATAAATATAGTTTCTCGGATACTATTTTTATACAAGCTATTTACTTGACTTTAGCTTAATTGATTAAAAAATTATTAAAATAACTATAATTTCTTCATTTAATAAACAAAAACCAATAATAAAAGTATTAATGCCCAAAATACCCAAATTTCCCCTACCCACTTACCAAAATACCCGTTTTTCAAATTGGTGCCCAAAATACCCACGGGATACGCCGTTTCACCAGGCGTATCCGAGGCACTGTAGCTCGCCAGAAACTGCTTAACATCGCCTGAAAATTGAAGAGCTCCTCGCCGGCGACTTTATGGCAATTTCGTCCACTATCTCGATCTCCCACACCACTGAACAAATGAACCACCAACGCACGTCTACGTGATCGTAGACTCGTCCCCTTCCTCTTCCCCACCGTCGTTTCTCTGTTACGGCTTCGCAGGGGCTTGGATGAAGCTCGTCGGAGTTTGCGAGCTAGCCGGAATCGAGTTTTAGGTTTTTATAATCCAGCATAAGAAACGATTAAACAGCGGTATATAATTGTAGAGGACTGAATGGCGAATCTAATGGTGTGTACAACGTAACTGGAACGTTAAGACTGAGAGAGAACGGAGAGATCGAATTGTTTTGCCGGAATCGCCATTTCTCGTCAGATCTGGAGACGACGAGGACGCTTTGAGATACGTCGTTTGAAACGGCGTATCAGCTAATACGCATTTCAGAGAAGCGTATGTGGTTCCATTTTTCCTGTACCAGAGGCGCATGTAATACCAATTACGTTGGTAGCAGCGGCGTATCCGATTGATACGCTGATTGCAAATGCGTATGTGGTGATACGCTTATTGTAAAGGCGTATGTGATTGGTAATTTGGGCGCTGCTCTCTCGCGGTGGGCATTTTGGTTAAGAAACATTAAAAAGTGGTTATTTAGGGCATTCACCCTAATAAAAACGATTAATAATGATAAGTCACAAATTACATTCAATAGTATATAAAACAAACTAATTAAACAAATCATACCATAAGATTTACAACATAAAATAATTCTTTTGAAAAAAATTAACATTTATTTACGAGTCAAACAAAAAATATTCAAAAATAATATGGTAAATCAAGATATTGCGAATGAAAAAAAAAAGAATTTGATGCTTGGAAATGATACTAAATATCAAAAAAAATCTACAAAACAAACAACAATTTTTTTTAAAAAAAAGCAAACAAGTTTTTTTGTTCTTTGTCAGGAAAACAAATTAAAAAAATTAGAAAACTAAAATTCACAACAAATTCTAATATAATTTAGAATAAATTAAAAAACACAAAAACATATTTAAAAAATACAAACTTCTCTAAAATTAAAAATGAAATAAAAAATGTAAAATGTTCGGAAATGACAAATCAACCAAATATGATATACAAAACAAACACTAATTTTAAAATACAAACTATATACAGAAAACTGAAATGCACAAAAAACTCCAAATTAATGCAAATAGAACAAAATAACTAACACAAAAACATGAAAAAGTGCAAACTTTTCAATGAAAATGATTTTTTTTAAACGCAACGAAGATAATATTTTATAAATTCCAACCATTATGTAGAATGCACTGGACCAACATACAAGGAATACATCCTTCACCTTCATAATCATTCTCAACCACAAAAAGATCTAAACACTAATAGATATTACCACCAACAAACATAATTAAAACTTGAAATAAACATCACAATTAAGAAGACCCATTTAGCAAACTATCAGGACATAATAGCACCTAGAGCATCAGCATAAAACTCCCAGAATCATGATATACAGTTCATAGCATTTTTTGAACTAACATATTCTCATCCCCGATTGGCAACAACTCAAAACCTTGATAACCCTGCACCTCTGCTTCTTGGTTACCTTGCACCACTTCTGCTTCATCATGAACCTCCTGATCCACATTTGCCATCAAATCCAATTCATTAATAGCCATGAATTGATCACCAATAGGACCCAACCCCATGTCGTTGCACCACAGCTCAAAAACACACCCAACTGGACCAGATAATATGACCATGCGAGTATAGTTTTCGGCCCCATACCTAGCCAGATATGCTGCCAGATTATTTGCATTGGCATCAATGTGCCTAGCCACCATACGAAAGTTGTCATCTGCTTTCCTCTGTTGGAGTTGTTGTATTACATACCTATGAGTTGGCTGAACACCATTCACAGCTGCAAGCCACCATTCCCAGAAGGATCCCTCATGATCCGTTTCAAGCTCCACATTGAATCGATCATCAAGATATGCCCTTTTAAGGCCCTCAAGCATTGCATACAACTCATTCAAACGTTGCTCCTCTATCCCCAACGATCCAGCCACCATACGCATAATCCTTACTCTGTGATTGCGAATAACCACTCCAATGCCCGAAACATTACCATTTACAAGAGGGACTTCTGAGAAATAGCTGTGCACATTGATCTTGTAACGCCCAAGAGGAGGAAGACTCCACAAAACATCCACTGGTTCCATTAGCACAACCCACTTTCAATAACTTTATATTCGTGTTATTTAATCTTTCTACACCATATACATCCTAATGTATATATACTAGTCCCTAGAGGAGATGAAGCGCCTCTCTACTTATGACTCAGGGTTCCCAAGACACTTACACACAGCCCAAAGCCACTACAGCTTCTTTTCCAAAGAATTTCCTATTTTCAAAAAATTAAAACCCAATTTCCCGCCTATGTAAATGTCTGTGTCGATTCATTTCCTTGTGAAAAAGAACTGGGCTGAATAAAACCACTAGGCTCGATTAGCAAGACACACCAATTTAGACAAACCATGGGCTTTCAAAACCAGGCCCCCAACCATTTTTTCTCTTTTAAGCCTTGTTCGGCTAAGTCGTCTACCCCCTCATTGACATTTCTATTAACAAGCCCAAATTCTATATTAAGCCCATTAACAGGATCCTTCAAATGATCAACTTCCAGGAATAACTTAGTAACCAACCCATGTTTCATTTTGTTTAGAGCTTAAACCACCAGTTGACAGACTGAGAACATCTTCATTTTGCAAGCCTTGTACTTGCTTATAGAGATTGTTTTGATCAAAAACGAAATAGCTGCTATCTCAGCTCGAAGTGAACAATTAACATCAGATGGACCAGAAAAGATGTACATGATTTCCCCATTATGATCTTTGATAAATCCATCAATTCCTGCTTTTGAACTTGGAACTGAGTTAGGAGTAAAAGCTCCATCAATGAAATAGAAAAGATCAAAGTCACCAACAAGTAATGCCTTCAGGTTGGCTTTATGTTTATGCATGATGGAGCATTCAGGGCTAATCAACCAGTTTGAGGACATCGAATCTTCACATAAACCAGCTGCAGCACACCACTTGAGCACCCTGAGTTTTATCAGATAAATCAGATCATCAAATTTGATTGACTTTTTCTCAAAAATGATAATGTTTCTTGATAACCATAGAGACCACAGTGTAGCTGCAATTGTGGTATTCCAACACACTTTCAAAGCTGATCTACTAAAACCATCTTGCCATGACCATATATTTGGGATAGAACAACTACGAAATTTATTCTCCATACCCCACCAATTAAAGATTTCCACCCACACTCTTTTTTCCCAATTACAGTGCCAAAACAAATGATCTTGGGTTTTCTCCATTTGTTTGCACCATTCACAGAGAGGGTTTGTGGTACAATTAGATATCCTTCTTAGCAAAAGAGACTTAGAAGGGATGATTCTATTCTGGAATTTCCATAGGAAGAATAAAACTTTCGTAGGAGCTTTCACTTTCCACAGAGGGTTCCAGAAAAAATTTGCATTTTGTGAAGAAATGGAGTTAGCAATATACCTCTTGTCATCTTTACAACTGAATTTGGTATCAGATTTGCACCAGATCGACAAGTCCTCACCCTGTGAGAAAATCACACCAATGATAATATCATTGCTTTTTAAGACATCTAATTCCCAGCTCCTCAAACTTCTCGTCCACAGATCATTTACTATGAAGTTAGGGTTAACCCAAGCGTCACAGAATTCCCTTACTGACAAGAATTTAAGTGATGAAATAGAGTAGATCCTACCAAAGACCTGACATAGAGGGAGGCTTTCAGACCAAATGTCCTCCCAAAATAGAGCTCTACAACCATTCTTAATCTTCCATTTGAAGTTCTCTTTTGATAAGGCATTATTAAATCCATTAACATTGTTAATACTAACAATGCTATTAACCACCGAAGAACAGTCTTTGTCTCTCAGAGCTGATTGTAAATCATCACCCAATTGACAGTTATATTTACCTCAAATCAGTACATTCCAACTCCTATTTCTTTCTTCGAACCATCTTGGCCACAACTTGACCAGCATTGAGACATTTTTATTTCTCAGAGAAGATATTCCTAGACCACCTTGATCTTTTGGAAGACACATTTTGTTCCAGTTTAGTAGATGAAGTTTTTTTAGCACTATCACCATTTTCCTTAAGCTCACCCCACAAGAATTGCCTCCTGATAGCCTCCAATTTATTATTGACCATAGCTGGAATTAGGAAAATATTAAACCAATACGAAGGGAGGCTGTCAATCGAGGCTTTGAGTAATACAGTCCTTCCTGCCATGTTCAAAGAGTTGCATTTCAAAGAAGCTAGTTTCTTTTTGACATTATTAATCAAGGGACACCAAAAACATGAACGTTTAGGTGACAGGCCCACCTTAGTCCCTAGATAGATCATAGGCCAGTCTCCCACTGAGCATTGAAGAACTGCAGCACATTGCTCTACCATTTGAGTATTAGAACTAAAAGAATAAATTTTGCTTTTAGTAAAATTAATTTTCAGACCAGAAAGCATTTGGAAGCAATACAGGATCCTCTTGACAGTTGCTACCGATTCCAGATCCAGGTCTATGAAAACCACTGTATCATCCGTAAATTGCAGATGAGTGAATTGCTCTGACACACCTCCAATCTTAAGACCTTTAAAAACTTCATCTTCAGCTGCATTCTTCAACATTCTACTCAGAACTTCCACTGCTAAATTAAATAGTAATGGTGAGAGAGGATCATCTTGTCTCACACATCTCTGTGGGACAAATTCCACGGTTGGTGAACCATTCACTAGAATAGAAGAGCGACCCTGCATTAAGTAATTCTTCACCTAACTGATCCATTTATCACCAAAACCCATATACTCCATCATGTCCACTAGGAAAGCCCAGTCAATTGTATCGAAGGCTTTTTCAAAATCAATTTTGAAAATTAATCCAGAATCCTTCTCTCGTTTTAAGCTATGACACACTTCATTAAGCATTAGAATGCTATCTGCAGCCTGCCTTCCTTTGATGAAAGCAAACTGATTTTTCCCAATCAGTTTATCCATTACCCCACTCAATCTATTTGCCAAGATTTTTGTGAGAAGTTTCATTTAACAATTTATAAGGCTAATGGGCCTATAATCAGTCACATTTATCGGACATTCCACCTTAGGTATTAGTGAAACAAAAGAAGAATTCATACCTTTTGGAAGAATGCCATTTTTCGAGAATAGACTAAAATCCTCAAAAAGTTTATCTCTCAAATCTTTCCATAAAAACTTTAGACATCCCATATTCACTCCATCTGGCCCAGGTGCTTTGTCATCCGGGGATTCAAAAAGCGCTCTGTCTAATTCTGCAATTGAAAATTTCCTTTCAAGCCAAACACTATCTTCAATGTTAAGTTTAACCCCAGCTAGGAGCCCAACCTTCAACTCAACTACAGGAGGTTTCCTTGCAAATAGAGTAGAATAATGATTCAAGAATGCGTCTTTGATTAGAAAGGGAGTAGAAATAATGGCCCTTGCCAAAGAATTTTCCTAATTGTGTTCCTGCTTCTTCTTTTCTGAATCATTCTATGAAAATATTTCATGTTCTTGTCACCTTCAGCAGTCTAGAAAACTCTTGCTTTTTGTCTTAACATGGAACCCTTCAACTCATACAGCTTATCCAACTCTTCCTTGACTACCAGCACACTCGAACTATTATTCTGAGAATCATCCAATAGATTCAGCTTACCTTCCACTAGCTTTATTCTAGAGTCAATGTTATTCTGCGGATCAGATGCCCAGATTTTAATAAGAGATTTGAATCTCCTAATTACACTTTGAGCATCCAATCTAGCTGTGCTGAAATCCCCTCCAATATGATTCTCTAAAATGGATCTCAACGTTTCATCATTAAGCTAGCAATTAAACACCTTGAATGGCCTAGGACCCCAGTCAATAGATTCTCTTTTAATATGGATAGGCTAATGATCAGACCCTTTCCTACATAAAGCATATAACTGCCATTGACCATGATCAAACCACACAGCATTTACCAAGGCCCTATCGAGTTTGCTTTTCTTACCGTTGGGACCAAACCACGTAAATTGAGAGTTCTGCAAATCCAAATCAAGCAAGTTAATGTCCCCAATAAAATTGTTAAATGAATCTGTATCTCTCCTCCTATAGCAGCAGTTTATCCTTTCCACTTCATCTCTTATACAGTTGAAATCGCCAATGAGACAAACCTTCTCATTAGATAGCATGGTCAGAACATTTTTCAAATCACTCCACATATCTTCTTTAAGATTAATATCTTGAGGACCATATATGTTAAAGATGTGAAAAATAGATCCATCATCCTTGCTCTCCAATTTACACCACAACCAATACCTGGAACTGTATGAATAATCCATTTTATACAAATCAGTGTCCCATGAAGTTAGTAGACCCCCTGACATACCTGTTGCTTCCATTTCAATCCACTCATGAGAATTGACCTCCCAAATGGAATTCATCATAGGGTTAGACCATTTACCACACTTGGTTTCTTGCAGACATAGAACATTTATACCACAACAATTTACAATGTCATTTACCATTCTTCTTGAGTCACTATTACAAGACCCTCTAATATTCCATAATAGTAATGATAGACTCTTCATTAAAATTGTTAACAAGAGATTATCATCACTGAAACCCTCTATAAATTTCCATCTTCTAGCCCTTTTGACAAAGCTAGTACACTGTCTCATCTTCCTTTAGGAACACTTAATCCTAAACCAATATATAGTTGTGTCTATGATTTTAGAAGCTTCCTCTTCCATACTCATACCGAATGTATTATTGGCTAATGCGCCATCACAAACCTTACTCAAGCAACCTCTTCTCTTCACAATACCCCCTTTCAATAATTTCCTACCAATATTCAAGTCAAAGGGATTTTTCGAGCTCTTGCCCTTCTTCCTCGGCCTACCTCTACCCCTCTCCACTCAAGCTTATCTAAGTTCTTGCAAATAGAGTCATGGGAATCAACAAAAATTTGAGGGCAATTATCAGAATCAACCCCCTACCCAACTCACTATTCCTATTATATTGAGAAACCTCATTATTGCTTATATCTGAAGACTCAGGTAACTGCCCTGAGCTCACCTCACCCCTGTCAATCACTGCATCTTCGATTGCAATAGGAATAAGATCTTCTCTTATTCCCCCTTGAGCTATAGTTAACTCAGTTTCGGGAACCACTATTAGCACTGAGTTGCCTAACTGAAACATATTATTACCCCTTGCATTATCATGTTTCTCAATAGATGGCTCATTAAAATCTACCATTAGACTCTGTTCATCAGTAATCTCTTTAGCTCCATCCAAAGACCTGTCTTTGACTACCTTTTCTGGTGAAGAGACAGCTCCCTCTACACTGGACAATGAAAGATTGGCGACTCCCTTCTTCCCAGGGATAACCAACTGCTCCTCTTCAAATTCTCTCAGACACAATTTATATTTCTTACCTTTTACTAAGATACTCATCTGATCATCTATTAACTGCTCTCTAGTAGTCAAAAGAGTAACTTCAAGATTGAAGACTTTAATCCTATTTCATCTTGAAACACCCAACTCACCCATTCACCCAGATAATGAGTGAAAGCTTTCAAGTTTTCCTCCACCCAAGCATTCATAGGAAGCCCTACTATCCTTACCTTGCCATCCTTGGAATAATGAAATCTTTTTCTGAAAATGGTCGCTATTTTATAAAAGAAAAAGAAAGATAACACCAACAAACCACTTTGAAACTTTTGAAACTTTAGTCTCTAAAGTTTTTAAATCTATATCCTCATCAGAGGATATTAGAAATTTTAATGGATTCAGTTTCAAAATCTTGGCACCATCAAACCCATTTTCCTTAAACTCCTTCAATAAGTTTAGAGGAGATGCCTCTGAAGAGGTGATTGCCACCAAGCTTTTTCTTAACCTTTCATCAATACAGGCATCAATTTCTGCTTCAATACCTTCAAATAGACATTATCACATAGCTTTCCTTCCTTCTTTCCCCCAATTTTCCCATTAGTCATCTTCATAGCTTTCGGGTGGTCAAATGAGTGAACCTGGGTCAATCTAACCTCTGGCTTCACATTAATAGACATTTTCAAAGTACAAACTTTTCAATGAAAATAATTAGTACAACATCTTTTAACAGAAATATCCCAAAAATAAATAAAAAAGCATAACCAAAAATATTAAATTTCAAATAAATGAAAAATAATTAATACCATATATATTATAAAAAAAGTTAAAAAAACAGCTAAGAAAAAAAGACTTCATACATGTAATAAATGTAATGTTAAATTCATATAAAAATAATTACAAAAAAATCTTAAAAATTCTTTGATTACCACATATATTAAATTACAAAATCTATACTATTATATAAATTCCGAAACATTGAAAGTTTTGGTACTTGTTTTTTGGTACCTGATTTTTGGTACCTGTTTTTTGGTACGTCGTGAATTTACTTATTTACCCTTCACTCTAAAAAAAATATATGATATCTATATTATTAAAACTCCTAAAATAAATAATAACATAATATAATAAATGGTAAGTAGTCGATTGACTTTTTTCATATTTACTTTTAATTGAAGATATTATCTTTTTATAAACACCTAAAAACATCAATCATATCATATCTTCCAATCATTAATATTGCCTTTCGAATTACAACACATTGACTTTTTAATTTAAAACCCATTTTACAATCATTAATATATACCCATAATAAATGGTAAGTAGTCGATTGTCTTTTTTCACATTTACTTTTTATTGAATTTACTTATTTACCATTCACTCTAAAAAAATATATATGATATCTATACTATTAAAAAAACTAAAATAAATAATAACATAATATAATAAATGGTAAGTAGTCGATTTACTTTTTTCATATTTACTTTTAATTGAGGATATTACATTTTTATAAACACCTAAAAACATCAATCATATCATATCTTCCAATCCTTAATATTTTCTTTCGAATTAAAATACGTTACCTTTTTAATTTAAAATTAATTTTACAATCATTAATATATACCCATAATAAATGGTAAGTAGTCGATTGCCTTTTTTTCACATTTACTTTTTATTGAAGATATTACCTTTAATAAACACCAAAAAACATCAATCGTATCTTATCTTCCAATCATTAATATTTCTTTCGAATTAAAACACGTTACCTTTTTAATTTAAAACTAATTTTACAATCATTAGTATATACCCGAAAATGTCACATCAAAATTTTCAATTATTAATAAAATATATTAAAAATTTGTATGCGTTGTTTATAATAAGAAAACGTTATTATAATCCGTAAACATGAGTATATTAAATGATATTAAATTAAAATTAATCTATATTATATTATAAAAGATGAAACATTAAAAGTTTTAGTACCTATTTTTTGGTATATGTTTTTTAGGATTTCGTGAATTTACTTATTTACTTTTATTATAAAGAAAAAAATATACGATATCTATACTATTTAAACACCTAAAATAAATAATAACATAATATAATTAATGGTAATTAGTCGATTTCATTTTTCACATCTACTTTTTAATTGAAGATATTACCTTCTATAAACACCTAAAAATATCTATCATATCTTCCAATCATATCATATCTAGCAATTATTAATATATACCCAAAAATATCACATCAAATCTTCTAATTACTAACAAAATATAATAAAAATTCGTATATTACGAATAATGACCGTTAAATTTTTAGTAAACAATCAGAATCATAGATGTAATGATTAAATATATTATATAATTAAATTAATTTACTAAAATTTCAAGATTCGAATTCTCCTTTATTATAAAGAAAAATATATATGATATCGATACTATTAAAACACCTAAAATAAATAATAAAATAATATAATTATTGGTAATTAGTGTACTTCCTTTTTCACATTTACTTTTAATTGAAAAATTACCTTCCATGAACACCTAAAATTATCAATCATATCATATCTTACAATCATATCATATCTAGCAATAATTAATAGCAATAATTAATATATACCCAAAAATATCATATCATATCTTCTAATTACTAACAAAATATAATAAAAATCCGTATACTACGAATAATGACCCTTAGATTTTTAGTAAAAAATCAGAATGGTTAGATGTAATGATTAAATATATTATATAATTAAATTAATTTACTAAAATTTCAAGAATCGAATTCTATCAACGACACATATATTTTAAAATTTTATAATATAATTTTTAAATCATGCACATCATTAATTAAATTTATAATAAATTATTAAAATAAAAATAAAATATTGTAAATAATGATTATATAAAAATATAATTGTAACATAAAATAAAATTTGTTACATATCAAAAAAAATCCGTGCATCGCACGGGTTATAAGCTAGTAATAAAAAATACCAATACCAATATAGTACCAACATTTTATAAGTATATCATATAAAATTTAAGAAAAAAAAAATCACCCCAAAAAAATGTTAAATTAAACTTTAGAATATATTTCACAAAACAAACAAATACCACATAAATGTCCTTTAAGTAAAATAATTTAAATGAAAATAATGAAAAAAATTACATTTATATTTTACGTCTTTCTAAAATTAAGCTAAAACAAATAGATTCGGAATTAGAGCCGTAAATAAAATAAAAAGGGCAACCTAAAACCCAAAACAGGAAATTTACAAACTACCTAAATATAAAAAAAGATGTTAATTAAGTTATGTAATAAAAAATATTTAAAAAAATGTGAATATGTAACAATATGTTTCAAATATATCATGTATAATAAATATCGTAACATGAAATATTTACTTATAAATTCTAAAATAAAGACATTTCTAAAATTTATACTAAAAAACAAACACAGATAAGTAAAAAAAAATGCAACTCTACTCGAAAACAATATTTCTATTTCATTATATTCTTATTTTGCGAAAAATGTAGACACAATATTATAGTTGTAAAAAGATTTTAAAAACCAAAAAAATCAAAATATTATACAATAAAAATTATCAAAAATTGAAAATTACAAAAATGTAAAATTTCATCAATAATTAAACTAAAACTAAATTTATACAATTCAAATCAAATACATATCGACAAATTCATCAATTATTATTATAAGTAAACGAATTTTACTAAATATTTAATATTATTTAATATGAAAATAAAATTTAAAATTACATCAAAAAAATTTTCAAAAAATAATACTAATAAAAATATTTATAAAATAATGACAAAGCATAATGCTTGTATCAATAATAATTTGAATAGGGTTAAGCACGTCCAATTGGACTACTATATAAAAAACAATACCAATAATAATGTGAACAGACTTAACAAGTCTAATTTAGCTACTGCATAAAGAACACAATAGAATTCCAAAACTCTATCAAGTCAAGTCACATAATTCTTATTCCTTATTCATATATACTGATCATGGAATCAGGTAGGCGATAATCTGTAAATATAAAATAATTCCCCTGGTATCTATTAACTGCTCTCTAGTAGTCAGAAGAGTAACTTCAGGATTGAAGACCTTTAATCCTACCTCATCTTGAAACACCCAACTCACCCAGATAATGAGCGAAAGCTTTCAAGTTTTCCTCCACCCAAGCATTCATAGGAAGCCCTACTATCCTTACCTTGGCCATCCTTGGAATAATGAAATCTTTTTGTGAAAATGGTCTAACACGAACAAACCACTTTGAAACTTTTGAAACTTTAGTCTCTAAAGTTTTTAAATCTATATCCTCATCAGAGGATATTAGAAATTTTAATGGATTCAGTTTCAAAATCTTAGCACCATCAAACCCATTTTCCTTAAACTCCTTGAATAAGTTTAGAGGAAATGCCTCTGAAAAGGTGATTGCCACCAAGCTCTTTCTTAACCTTTCATCAATACAGGCATCAATTTATGCTTCAATACCTTCAAATAGCTTTGTTCCATTCAATCCCACATTATCACATAGCTTTCCTTCATGCTTTCCCCCAATTTTCCCATTAGTCATCTTCATAGCTTTCGGGTGCTCTAATGAGTGAACCTGGGTCAATCTAACCTCTGGCTTCTGAGCAACATTAATAGACATTTTCAAATAAGTTTTCGTTATGCACGCTGAAGGTTAGTCATGCTACTTGTTCTGATCATGAGCCAATTCAAATAAGTTTGTATGATACTTCGGTCTCGAGAAAGCAGTTCAGATTTCGATTTGAAAATGCATGGCTAAAAGAACCATCGTTTAAAGAGGAAACTATAAGGGCTTGGAAAGAAATTCCAGTGATGAACATTATTCCTAAATTGATCTCATTGTCTAAATTCATGTTGAAGTGGGGTAGAAGGTTTTTTCACAAGTTTCGAGATAAAGTAAAGCAGCAAAAGGAAGTACTAGTTTCGTTGCTAAGTCGGGAGGATAATGAGGGTGTGGCAACTTATTTTGAGGAAAGGGAGAAGTTAAATGAACTTCTATTGCATGAAGAGGTATATTGGAAACAGCGTGCGAAAAATTTTTGGCTTAAAGAGGGAGACACAAACTCGAGGTTTTTCCATACTCAAGCAACGAAAAGGAAAAAATTGAATAATATCGCTTATCTCAAGACGGACGCGGGGGAGAAAATTGATGATGTTGAACAGATGCAAGATTTGACAAAGCAGTATTTTGAAGGTATTTATTCTGCAGAAAGTATTGTGACTGAATCAAATGTGAATATGGAGGAAAGAGTGATTTCGGAGGAACAAAATCAAATGCTTACTGCAAGTATCAAATTTGAGGAATTTACTGAAGCACTGAAGCAAATGCACCCAGATAAAGCATCTGGACCGGATGGATACAGTCCTGCATTTTTTCAACAGTTTTGGGATTTAGTTGGTCGAGAAGTTTTCCTAAGCAGCAAGAAATGGCTAGATGAATGTATGTTCCCGACAGAGTTGAATAGCACAAATCTGGTGTTGATTCCGAAAAAAGATAATGTGGAAAAGCTGACAGATGTTAGACCTATTGCATTGTGTAACATAGTATATAAACTGATTGCAAAAGTGCTAGCAAATCGGCTAAAAAAAGTGCTACCTACTACCATCTCAGAAAATCAGTCCGCGTTTGTCCCAGGAAGGAGCATCACAGATAATGTATTGATTGCTTTTGAGTCGATTCACTACATGAAAAGAAAGAAAGGAAATCAAGAAGGAGAGGTGGCACTGAAACTTGATATAAGTAAAGCCTATGATAGAGTTAATTGGAGGTATTTGTGGCATAGGATGAGAGTAATGGGTTTCAACGAAAAATGGGTGTCGTGGATGAAGCTTTGTGTTACAACGGTGAATTACATGGTGTGCTTAAATGGATCGTATGTAGGGCCTATCATCCCAAAACGAGGACTAAGGCAGGGAGACCCGCTCTCTCCTTACCTCTTTTTGCTATGCGTGGAAGGTTTATCCCATGCCCTGATTATAGCAGCTCAGAATGAAAGAGTTACAGGTTGTAAGATTAGTCCGGGTGCTCCCGCTGTTACGCATTTACTCTTTGCCGACGATAGTTTTTTGTTTTTTAAGGCAAATGAAACTGAAGCTCAAAATGTGAAATACCTGTTGAATTTGTATGAGCAAGAGTCGGGACAGGCGGTAAATTTTCAGAAATCGGGAATCTTTTTTAGCTCCAATGTAAGAAGGGATAAACAAAGCCAAATTGCCAATATTATGGGTGTGCATAATGATCTGAGGGAGGGAAGATACTTAGGTCTCCCATCACTGATTGGCAGATCACGAAAGAAGGTGTTTAATTTCGTCAAGGAAAGAGTGTGGAAGAAAATACAAGGGTGGAGCAACTGTAAAGTATCGAAGGCAGGTAAATTAGTTTTGCTTAAAAATGTAGCCCAATCGATCCCGTCGCACTACATGTCTTGTTTTCTTTTGCCAAAATCTCTCTCGTTGGAGATTGAAAGAATGTTCAATGGCTTTTGGTGGAAGTCAAGGAAGAGTGATAGCAAAGGAATTAGATGGTTATCTTGGGAGAACATGTGTATGGCTAAGGATAAAGGGGGCCTAGGCTTCAGGAGTCTGCAGGGCTACAACATGGCGTTGATAGGAAAATTGATATGGCAATTCATGACTAAACCAGATTCTCTAGTGGCCAGAATATATAAAGCGAGGTACTTCCCAAATAACCATGTGCTAGGAGCTCAAAAAAGTGGAGATGCAAGCTTTATTTGGTCTGGGATATGTGAAGTAAAAGAAGAGTTGCGTCAAGGTTTTAAATGGGTGTTGGGAGAAGGTAAGAGTATAAAAATTTTCACTGATCAATGGCTGCGAGGGAAAAATGATTATAGAGTGGAGAATCATCATGTTAATAGCAGCAGAGATGATAAGGTGGCTGATTATTTCCGTCCAGACATTAAACAATGGGACGTGACTAAAATTCAGCAAACTTTTCATACGATTGATGTTGACTGTATTCTGAATACTAGAGTTCCTTATAATCAAATTCCAGATCGTATAGCGTGGATGCATACCAAGGATGGGAGTTACACAGCAAAGTCGGGATATCATTTCTGGGCTGACAGGAAAATTGGAGAGAGGGGTGTAAACATTTCCAATGGCTGGAGAAGAATTTGGCAGATTGTTGTTCCTCATAAAATGAAAGTGTTTATGTGGCGCCTATGTAAGAATAATATACCGGTTCGAAATCTGTTAAAGGGAAGAGGAGTTAGCACTCCGATTATATGTCCAGTTTGCAATGTTGATGTAGAGCATACTCGACATTTGTTTTTAGAATGTCCGTTTGCCAGAAGTTGTTGGACTTACACAGGAGGAGAGCATGATACTACTGAGGTGGAGTATTTGTCAGACTGGGTACTGGAAGAACTGAGCTCTGGTAGTGGAACCAAGCTCGTGTCGTTGGTTCAAACCTTATGGGGCATTTGGTTTGCGAGGAATAAAACAGTGTGGGAAGGAAAACAGTTGACACCTCAGATAGTTATGGATCTTAGTGCAAAGATGATCTCAGATTGGCAAAAAGCTCAGCATCAAGGAATTTGGGATACAGGTGGACAGGGTCAAGAGAAGATGGTAAGGAAATGGCAAGCTCCACAGATAGGTTGGTACAAGGTGAATGTTGATGCATCGATCCATCAAGGTAGTTCATCGTTTAAGGTGGGTATGATTATGAGAAACAACAAAGGTGGGTTTATAGCAGGAGCAAATAGGTGTATAGAAGGAAAGGTTTCAGTGCTTGAGGCTGAGACAACGGGGGTCTATGAAGCTCTGCAATGGATTGAAGCAATGGAAGTTCAGAACGTTGTGGTAGAAACCGACTCGCTCACTGTGACTAATGTTCTGAGGAAGGAAACTAGGTACTATTCGGAGGTTGGTATTGTTCTAGATGGATGTCACGAGATATTACGTAGAAGATTGGATGTGAGAATTCAACATGTCCGAAGACAAGCAAATAGTGTAGCTCATCATATAGCTAAACTTCCTTGTTTGCTAGGGACTACGAATTCGTTTGTATCGCCTCCTTCCTGTGTGTTGGAGTTTTTGTTGGCTGATGGTTTTTGTGCTTAATAAATTTCCAGATTTCAAAAAAAAAAAAAGTCAAGTCACATAATTCTTATTCCTTATTCATATATACTGATCATGGAATCAGGTAGGCGATAATCTGTAAATATAAAATAATTCCCCTGGTATCTATTAACTGCTCTCTAGTAGTCAGAAGAGTAACTTCAGGATTGAAGACCTTTAATCCTACCTCATCTTGAAACACCCAACTCACCCAGATAATGAGTGAAAGCTTTCAAGTTTTCCTCCACCCAAGCATTCATAGGAAGCCCTACTATCCTTACCTTGGCCATCCTTGGAATAATGAAATCTTTTTGTGAAAATGGTCTAACACGAACAAACCACTTTGAAACTTTTGAAACTTTAGTCTCTAAAGTTTTTAAATCTATATCCTCATCAGAGGATATTAGAAATTTTAATGGATTCAGTTTCAAAATCTTGGCACCATCAAACCCATTTTCCTTAAACTCCTTGAATAAGTTTAGAGGAAATGCCTCTGAAAAGGTGATTGCCACCAAGCTCTTTCTTAACCTTTCATCAATACAGGCATCAATTTATGCTTCAATACCTTCAAATAGCTTTGTTCCATTCAATCCCACATTATCACATAGCTTTCCTTCCTGCTTTCCCCCAATTTTCCCATTAGTCATCTTCATAGCTTTCGGGTGCTCTAATGAGTGAACCTGGGTCAATCTAACCTCTGGCTTCTCAGCAACATTAATAGACATTTTCAAAGTACAACCAAAGATATTAAATTTGAAATAAATGAAAAATAATTAATACCATATATATTATAAAAAAGTTAAAAAACAGCTAAGAAAAAAAAAAGACTTCATACATGTAATAAATGTAATGTTAAATCCATATAAAAAAATAATTACAAAAAATTCTTAAAAATTCTTTGATTACCACATTTGTTAAATTACAAAATAATAAAAAATACCAATACCAATATAGTACCAACATTTTATAAGTATATCATATAAAATTTAAGAAAATAAAAAAAATCACCCAAAAAAAATGTTAAATTAAACTTTAGAATATATTTCACAAAACAAACAAATACCACATAAATGTCCTTTAAGTAATATAATTTAAATGAAAAAATTACATTTATATTTTACGTCTTTCTAAAATTAAGCTAAAACAAATAGATTCGGAATTAGAGCCGTAAATAAAATAAAAAGGGCAACCTAAAACCCAAAACAGGAAATTAACAAACTACCTAAATATAAAAAAGATGTTAATTAAGTTACGTAATAAAAAATATTTAAAAAAGATGTGAATATGTAACAATATGTTTCAAGTATATCATGTATAATAAATATCGTAACATAAAATATTTACTTATAAATTCTAAAATAAAGACATTTCTAAAATTTATACTAAAAAACAAACAGAGATAAATAAAAAAAATGCAACTCTACTCGAAAACAATATTTCTATTTCATTATATTCTTATTTTGCGAAAAATTTAGACACAATATTATAGTTGTAAAAAGATTTAAAAAATCAAAATATTATACAATAAAAATTATCAAAAATTGAAAATTACAAAAATGTAAAATTTCATCAATAATTAAACTAAAACTAAATTTATACAATTCAAATCATAGAAATACATGTCGACAAATTCATCAATTATTATTATAAGTAAAGGAATTTTACTAAATATTTAATATTATTTAATATGAAAATAAAATTTAAAATTACATCAAAAAAAAAATTTCAAAAAATAATACTAATAAAAATATTTATAAAATAATGACAAAGCATAATGCTAGTATCAATAATAATTTGAATAGGGTTTTTTTTAGCAATGGAAATTTAATTCAATAATAAAAAACCATACGACATCTACATAAACAGTCGCGTCGAACAAACAAAATACAGAAACAATCACTGATTAATCCATGCTTGGAGATGGAATCACGCGATTTGTTGAACTTGGAGATGGAATCACGCGATTTGTTGAAAATGATATTTACAGTACCCGCTTCGCCACTTCTGCCACATCCAGTTTGAGCTATCGACCGTAAATGCAAAACCCTAAGCACTTTCATCACTAAATCAAACGCCAAACTCACACAAATCGGTGAGAACCAACAAAACTCACACAAAACGGTGAGACACCCAAATAAACCGATATTACAACTTCCAAAATAAAATTACAAATTACAAATTCAAACTGAGAAACAAAATACAAACTAAACTAAAATCTATCCGAGGCAAAATCGGAAAAGACTTAAAGACCTTAGATCCGATGAAATAAGAAAAAGCAAAAACGATAAGAATGAAAAGAAATTATAGCTAAATTTTATTTGGAGGGCCTCATTAAAAACCTATTGAGAAAAAAGAGTACCTTTTATTCACAAAGATGACCTTTAACCGAGTCTAATCAGGCTAATCGGACTTGGCACGGGCTGCAGAAGCACGTCTAATTGGACTACTATATAAAAAACAACGAATTTTCTAGTGTGTGCCCAAGGGCACATGCTAAGAATCCGTGTTAGTTTAGTTGTCAAATTTTGACTGGTGGAGATTTCATTAATAATTATGGGCCCCCCTGCATTCACATAAATATTCACCAATCAAAATTTGACAAGTTATTAATCACGGATTCTTAGCATGTGCCCTTGGGCACACACTAGACAAACCCAAAAAACAATACCAATAATAATGTGAACAGGCTTAACAAGTAGGGCTGCTCATGGGTGTGCCAACCCGAAATACCCAACCCAACCCGACCATGATTTGGGCCGAACTAACCGGACCGTTCAAAACCGAAGCCCGATTGGGTTTATTTTCTATTGGGCCGAATATAATGGGTTGGGTTAGAGTTTACCAGCCCATTTAGGAATCTTGTGGTCTGGATATGGTGAATCTTGTGTGTGTGTATATAGTTCTTAACTGGGCTTCTTTAGTTAATCTCAAAGGGTTGTCACTACATTTTGTTGTCACATATCTGTAAAATGCTCTGCATAGGTGATAACATGGACTAATTTTTTACTAATGTAAAATTATTTCTACAAAAATAAGTGTTTATTTCTCCAGAAGAGTACCTGTTTATGGCAAAGTGCGACTTTTAGTATTTAACCCGAACCAAACCGAATTAATTAGGTTGGGTCAGGGTTGCATTACATAATATTTTTTTAATTAATGAGTTGATTTTTTATGAAACCGAACTAATTGGGTTGGGTCAGGGTTGGATTACATAATATTTTTTAAATTAATGAGTTGATTTTTTATAATTGGGTTGGGTCACTAAAACGAATATAACCGGCCCAAACCGACCCATGAGCAGCCCTATTAACAAGTCTAATTGAGCTACTGTATAAAGAACACAATAGAATTCCAAAACTCTATCAAGTCAAGTCACATAATCCTTATTCCTTACTAGCATTTTACCCGTGCTATGCACCGAAAGCACAATTTTAAAATTTTAAAATAGTTAAAAATATATATAATGTATCAAAAAAATAAAATATTTTGTTATATTTTGTTTTAAGACTAACGAACTCGATATGCATCTCAAACAACATTGCTCAAATTATGTGTAATTGTATGGACGCATGTTAAAAGATTTTGAAAAATTGTGTATATAAAAGAAAAGATTAATATCAAAACACATTCGTTTGATATATGATAAAATTTACATGAGATACATATCAATTTTCTTATTCCCTTTTTTTTTCCCCAAGTAATTTGACGACATTTTATGCTATTTTTACATAAAGTTCGGTTCAATATAATCATATTTTGAGGATCAGGTGTAGAGAACAATAAAAACATAACTATTAATAAAAATAAATAAATCAAATACATATTTTTCATTCTATAAATGCAAATAAAATGAAAACGATCAATTTCAGGGGGTAATTCTAGAGGTCCTAAAAAAAATCCCAAAAAGTGAGTTGGTATATTTTGATTGGTTAGCGTTCTACCCGTGCTATGCACCGAATGATAAAATTTATTAATTAATAAATATAAACATATTATTTTTATCATTATTTATAAAAAAAAAGATAATTTCATTAAAATTTAAGTGTATAATTATCGTCAATTTATACCAATTGCATTAATATCAATATTATCAAATAAACATCATAACATTCACAGCTCAAACATTCTAAGCCCCTCTTTATTATTTTTTCTTAATTTTATTTTTCATTTGATTTCTTTTTTCAACCAAGTTCATAATTTTTTTTACCCATATTTTAAGTTTTATTGTTTTGAAAATTTGGTATATTTAAATGTGTTGTACATTGTACAATGGGTTTCTATAACTTTTATTATATTAATATTCAAAATATTTGCATGGGTCGTGATCAATTTTTCGAAAAGATTTAAAAATTCATAAACACTTATTTCTAACGACTGTTATAAATCATTAGATTGTCTCTCAAAAAAAGGTTGCATGTTTCAGCGATATGAGAAAGGGTCACTATTGTGCAAGATCCATTAAACGAACATAATTATGATAAAGGAAAACTTTCATCTAATCTAGTTTCCTATGTGTTTATTCCATATCATTTTTACAAATTTTATGTTTATTTATTAGTGAATTGATTTACTATAGAAAAATAAACATTATCAATTAACCAAACAAATCCAATATATCTCATTTTTTTGAGTAAAATATGATTATTAGAGTTTATGGTGATTGCCATCAACTTGTTTTTAATGATAACTTAAAATTTGTATATTCAGTTTGGGAGTTTGTATGTTGAATTTTTTATTCTTTTCTATCAGAATATAGTACATTAAATATTTGTTTTCTTTTACCCATAAATAAGGAAGGAAAATTAATTCAATTTGATGGTACCCGATCCGAACCCCAAAATTTTTTTGATTTAGGTTTGGATATAAATTTTAAACCCGAAATAGTTTCGATTTGTATTTGAATTTAAGTTGTACAGAACCGATATCCTATTCGAATCTGAAACCTGATACATAAATAATATAATATTATAATTTAAAATTATTTAATGTAATATTTTAGATATAAGACATATTATTTTATTTTTTTTATTCAAATATTTAATTAGAAATAATCAATACTAATTTTGTAATTAGAACATATATTTCTCAAACTCAAATTTTATTGATATATTTAAGATGTAACTTTCTCTATTTTACATTAATTTTTCATTTATGTGTATAAAAAGCATTATTTTTTAAAATATTTAAAATTTTACTTAGTATGTTAATTTGTATAATATGTTATATATATATATATATATATATATATATATATATATATATATATATAATGTTACTTAGTACGTGTTCAGGTGAGAACACGTGTATATATATATATAGGAGGAGGTTCAAAAGAGAACCCTCCTTATCAAGAGAACCAGAGAACCAGAGAACCAACATATCTACCATTGATTTGATTTTAATCCTATGGTCTAGATGGTGTACAAATCTATCAGTATATTTATGGTATTTGAATAGAAGGACAGTATATGATAAGAGAAAATACGTCACAAAACGTACGTATATTTATAAATTTATTACCATATTTGCAAAGATTTAATGAGATCTTTTACTGTCAACTTTACACTTTTCATTTAATCGTTATCAATTACTTCTTTTCATATAATTAATTCTATCAGTTTCTATTTTTATTGATTACGAATTGTATCAATGACATTTGTAAATATTTTGATTACTTATAATAACAAAATCAGATTAAAACATTCTCTTTCGTACAAACGTAAAAAGGTGTTCTCCAAAGGATTCTTGATAGTATTCAGTTGATGTTAAATGTAATATAAATTTCACTATCAAGTGATCTCATTGATAATACAACCAGTAAGAGAGTATCTCATGCATTGATATCAGACAATGTCAATTTTATATACACGTTTATAGTTGTTAAGAATATAACATGTAAAAATGATATATGACACAAGTTTGTTTTGGAAATAGATGACAATTTAGTGAAATCATAAAGTTAAATTTATGAATTTTTGACTGACATCTATTTTATAATTGCATCTTAACTCATTCCCAAATTGATGGATAGATTTCAAATTAAAATTTTAAAAAATGTATGTTAAATTTGGAAATGAGCTAATACAGCCACATACAAATAACCAGTGTATTTGGAAAGAACATATTTGGAAAGAATACGTTAATGAATCACTACACAATTTTCCAAGGAAAATGCTAGGTACCCCAAATTGGTACCCAAATTTTTCCCAAAATACACATGTCATTATCTGAATGGTTATAATTACAATGGGCCCGCCAGGACCATATAAATCCCACCAATTAAAATTTTCCATACATCCAAATCATTAATGCCACATCATTTGGGAGCATTTTTTGGGTACCAATTTGGGGTACCTAGCACTACTCATTTTCCAATGATCTCTTTTAAAGCATTCATATCCTTATATATGATGAAGTTCATTAAAATATATATATAATATATCAATATGCAATACCTAGTGAAATATTGCAATAAAAGATGTGCAATACCTAATGAAATCTTAAATGAAAAAAAAAATATTAGTGTGCAATATGGAATCTTGCAATAAAAAATTCTTAAGAAAAAATAAATGTTAATGTAACAACTAATATATCAATGTGTAACACCTAAGGTCATTTTACTCATAAATTTTTTGATAAAAAAAGTTCGTGGTTAAAATAAAATAATTAATGTGTGGATACAAAACACTTAATGTAATCTTTGTATGAAAACTTAAATATTGATTTTAAAAATATCCAAAATAGTAAAAAAAAATTGATTCCTAAAAAAGTTTAATAAATAACACTCAAATAAATAAAAACAAATTATATATGACTGAGCAACACCTAGGAGAATCTTGTTATTGACAAATTTTTTTAAACAAAATTAGAGGAGAAAATAGAATAATTAATACATTGTTACAAAATACTTAATGTAATCAGTGACCGAAAAGATAAAAACTGATTTGAAAAATAAATTAAAAGGTAAATAAAAATAAAAAAATCTTAAAAATAAATAAATATTAGTATCATAAAAAATAATACCAAATAATTTATCAACGTGCTAGGTAAGGTCATCTTACTCATAATTTTTTGATAATAAAAGTTTGTGGTTAAAATAAATAATTAAATCTTAGACCGAAATTTAAATATTGATTTTAAAAATATCCAAAATGGTAAAAAAATAAAGTAATCCTAAAAAATGTTAATAAATAACACTAAAATAAATAAAATTATATATGACTAAGCAACACCAAGGAGAATCTTGCCATTTATAAATTTTTTTAAACAAAATTAGAGGAGGAAATAGAATAATTAATACGTTGTAATAAAATACTTAGTGGAATCTTGGACCGAAAAGATAAAAACTAATTAAAACAATATACTAAAAGGTCAATGAAAATAAAAAAAATCTTAAAAATAAATAAATATTAGTATCATAAAAAATAATACCAAATAATTTATCAACTTTCTACATAAGGTCATCTTACTCATAAATGTTTTGATAAAAAAAGTTTGTGGTTAAAATAAATAACTAATGTGTGGATCCAAAACACTTACTTGAATCTTAATCTAAAAACTTAAGTATTGCTTTTAAAAATATCCAAAAAGGTTAAAAATAAATAAAAGACTCATAAAAATAAATAATTTAGATTAAATGAAAAAAATAATATATTAATGTGCAATACTAGTGGATTCTTACCATAAATGAAAAAAAATGATATATTAATGTGTAATACTTAGTGGAATCTTGTAATAAAAGATCCTTAAGAAAAAATAAACGTTAACACGTAACAACTAATATATCAATGTGCAACACCTCTCATTATTTTTTTTATAAAAAAGGTACGTGATTAAAATAAAATATTTAATGTGTGGATCCAAAACACTTAATTGAATCTTAGACTGAAATTTAAATAATGATTTTAAAAATTTCCAAAAAGGTAGAAAAAAAAATAAAGGATTCCTAAAAATAAATTGATAAAAACACTAAAATAAATAATAACAAATTATATATTAGTGAGCAACACCTGGGAGAATCTTGCTATTTATAAATTTTTTTAGACAAAATTAGAGAAGGAAATAGAATAATTAATATGTTTTTACAAAATATTTAATGGAATCTTGGATCGAAAAGATAAAAAATAATTTAAAAAATATACTAAAAGGTGAATAAAAATAAAAGAATCTTAAAAATAAATAAATATTAGTATCATAAGAAATAATACCAAATAATTTATCAACGTGCTACACATAAGGTCATCTTACTCATAAATGTTTTTATAAAAAAAGTTTATGGTTAAAATAAAATAATTAATGTGTGGATCGAAAACACTTAATGGAATCTTAGACTCAAACCTTGAATATTGATTTTAAAAATGTCCAATCAGTGAGCAACACCTAGGAGAATGTTGCTATTCTTAAATTTTTTGAGACAAAATTAGAGGAGGAAATAGAATAATTAATACGTTATTACAAAATATTTAGTGGAATCTTGGATCGAAAAGATAAATACAATTTAAAAAATATATTAAAGGTAAATAAAAACCCAGGTGTCTTAAAAATTAATAAATATTAGTATCATAAGAAATTATACCAAATAACTTATCAACGTCTACACTTAAGCTCATCTTACTCATAATTTTTTTGATAAAAAAAGTTTATGGTTACAATAAAATAGTTAATGTGTGGATCCAAACACTTAATGGAATCTTAGACTGAAAACTTTTTTCTTTTTTTTTTTTTGAAACTTAGACTGAAAACTTAAATATTGATTTTAAAAATATCCAAAAAGGTCAAAAAGGTAAAGGATTCCGAAGAATAATAATTTGAAAAAAATTTGGGCAATAAGAGAAAGAATGGCAAGTCACCTGTCAAGACTAATTGCTTAGAGATTGTCCTGGATATACCTAAACCAACCAAGTCTCATGGTAAGCCAACAGTTTTTGAAGCTGGTACTACTCAAGTCTCGAATAGAAAAAGCCCCATGTTGGCAGGCTTGCCAACAATTCCCAAACGTTCTTAATGAATTTTGGAGTGTGGAATGTGAGAGGGCTGAATAAAAGTCCCCATCAGAAGGAGGTTACAAATTTTATTTCTACAAATAATATCTCTCTTATAGGTTTAGTGGAAACTAAAGTTCGGGTTCAGAACTCCATACAAATCTCGCGTTGTATCAACAAAAATTGGAATTGGATTTTTAATTATGAAGATCACGACTATGGTCGTGTTTGGGTTGGTTGGGATCCTAAAGTCTGGTCAGTTCATTCTCATGTTAAGTCAGCTCAACAAATTACCTGCTTTGTCACCTTTCTGGAAAAACAGGTCAATTTCTGTGTCACTTTCGTATATGCTTTTAATAAGCCTCAACAGCGCCTTTCTTTATGGAGGGAGATTGAAATTTTAAGTCAAAATCTTACTATGCCATGGTGCGTTAACGGAGACTTTAATTGTGTCCTATCTCTAAATGAAATTAGAGGAGGGCGTGAGCATTGGACTACTGACATGCAAGCTTTCTCGGATTGTGTTTCACTTTCGGGTCTGGGGAACATTAGAATAATGGGCTCTCTCTTTACTTGGAATAATAAACGATCTTCTCTAATCCACAAGCGTTTGGATCGTATGTTGGGGAATAAGGATTGGTTTAACCTGCATACGGAAGCTTTTGTCATGGTGAAGAATAAGGGGCTAATGGACCACTGTCCTCTGCTGTGTAATATTCCTGTGCAGACTGAGAAGATTAAAAAGTCTTTCCAATTTCACAATTATCTAACGGGGGTCGAGGGGTTCACTGACACAGTTCTTAAAACTTGGTCTACACAATGGTATGGAGATCCTATGGCGATTTTAAATCGTAAGTTGAAAGATGTGCAGACTGCCATGGTAGCTCTTAACAGGTCTCATGGAAACGTTCATAATAACGTCTCCATGGCTCGTGTTGCTCTCTCAGAAGTGCAAGAATCTCTTAACAGTGATTGTGATAATCCAGGGCTGCTTCACCTGGAATCTCAGGCTCTTCAAAAACTTGAGGCTGCTCTGACTGATGAGGAACTTTTTCTTCATCAGAAATCAAGAATAAAATGGCTTACGGTGGGTGATGGTAATAACAGGTTTATCTACAATCAAACAAAGGCTAACTGGAACAGAAATAAAATTATGGCAATTGAGAATAGTGATGGGATTCTTGTTTCAGGCCATAAAAACATTTCGGAGGTGGCTATCGATTATTTTTCAAACACCCTAGGGGCCTCTCGACAGCTGTATTTATGCAACTTTGATGACCTATCTTGTGATACTTTGTCTCCGACCCAGGCTCTATTACTGGAAGGTCCAGTTACGGATGACATCATCTTGAAAACTTTAAAATCTATGGGAAAAACAAGGCCCCGGGCCCGGATGGTTTCACCGTAGAGTTTTTTCTCGCTACTTGGGACATAGTAGGGGTGGATTTTTGTAAGGCTGTTAAGGATTTCTTTGTTATAGCTTCCATGCACAAATCTATGAATGCCACTAGCATCGCTCTAATCCCAAAGATTACAAATCCTACTACTATGAGGGACTTCAGGCCAATATCTCTGTGCACTATCCCATATAAGTGTATCACTAAAATTCTTGCTGGTCGTCTTAAGAAAGTCATGCCTTCTATCATAAATATTTCTCAGTCTGCCATTGTGCCTGGGCGCAGCATATCTGACAATATTTTAATGGCTCAAGAGCTGTTTCGAGGATACCATCGGGACAATGGTGCTCCAAAGTGTGCTTTGAAATTGGATCTTCATAAAGCATTCAACTCGTTAGATTGGGGTTTTATTATGGGAGCGCTTGAGAAGCTAAACTTTCCGATTATGTTCAGGAATTGGATATATTCCTGCATCTCATCTCCAACCTACTCGGTCAAAATAAATGGTTCTTTATGTGGTCTTTTTGCCGGAAAGAAAGGTCTTCTCCAAGGGGACCCTATCTCGCCATACTTGTTCTCGATAGCAATGAATGTTTTGTCCGCTATGCTTGCCAAAGTGCCAGTGGATTTCAATTACCATTGGAAATGTAAGGATCTTAAACTTTCGCATCTATTTTATGCAGATGATGTCTTACTATTCTCAAGAGGTGATCAGGTTTCGGTCTCACATCTTATGAGTTGTATATCTAATTTCTCCGATGTTAGTGGCCTATGCCCGAGTATGGCTAAAAGTACGGTTTTCTTTGGAAACTACGATGTCAATCTCATTAATTGGTTTGATTCTATGTTTGGAGTTTCGCATGGTGATCTTCCTGTTTGTTTCCTAGGAGTGCCTCTAATATCCTCGAGATTAAGTCACAACCATTGCATTCCTTTAATAGACAGAATCACTGCTAGGATATCATGCTGGACTTCTTTGCTTCTTTCTTTGGTGGGTCGTGTTCAATTGATTAGGGCAGTTCTGTTTGCCATTCAAGCTTTCTGGACAAATCACTTTATCCTTCCGGTTTCGGTTCATAGGACGATCCAATCTTTGTTCACTCGATTTCTTTGGATGGGCGATGTAAACTCAAAAGGAGGAGCTAAAGTTAGCTGGGACAAGATGTTAGGTCGAATACACAATAGGTAATCAAATACTGTATGAGTAACTTAACAAGAACACACTGTTTAATATTTAAAAACTGTTTGGAATTAACAATTCCTCTCTCAGTGATGTAAAATATCACAGAGAGCTGCTTAGGTTACAATCAATGAATTTTTCAATGTTCGATTCCCTTCTAGGGTTAACCTAACTGTATTTATAAAACATACAGCTTCGTACAACCAGTAATTGATTCTCCTATCATTAAGCTATACAATTGATATCAATCACGATTGCTTCAAGTCTTCCAAGTCAACTCAATCTCTTTGACAGCTTTCCAATCTTCAAAGATATTGCTTCCATATTTATCTTGTATCAATCTTCAAACACTGTTGACTCTTCAGACACTACCGCTACAGAGTTTAACAACCTCTGTTGCGCTTCCAGTCAGTGTTTAACTAAACTCTGACTGCTTCCAGCTAAACTCTGTTTTGTTACTTTAGCTTCCAAACACTGTTCTCATCAATCATTTCTAACAATCTTCCCCAACTTGTCCATTAGCAAGAATGTACAAGTTTACAGTAAATGATGATGTCAAAACAACTACAAAGTTTACAGTGTTTAACATACAAACAGAGTTTAAGCTATTACTTAACAATTTCTACAGAAAATAAGAAAATTCTTACAGACTTTAATTTCTAATCTCTTGTAGATCTGGCATTGTTCTGAGATAGTCTATAAGCAATCTTCTTTCAGCATTTTCAAGCTCTATCTGCATGGCTTCCTTGATTTCTCTCAACTGAGGATCATTCTCATCAGTTTGATAGATAGCAGCTTTAAGATCGTAGATTTTGTTTCTTCTCATTTCATTTCCCAGCCTGATATATTTCACTTCCTCAGACTTCACATTAAAATCCAGAACAGTGATTCCAAGATCAGTCTTCAGCTTTGTAGTTCCCTTCTCCATTTCTATCAGATTGTCATTCCAATCTCTGTACTTAGGAACATACTTACTGTTGAATTTCATTTTTCTTCTTGCAAGGTTTTGAATCATCCTTTGTCTGAGCACATTTGCAACTGACTGAGCTCTTTGATTTCTCACTCTGAAAAGATACAGAACATATTCAAGTTCTTCCCAGTATTTTAATTCAATATCCTTTTCAGAAACTTTAAACACTGTTCCATCAGCCATGAAATATAGTAGGAAATCCTTCTCTAAACTCTTCTGATATACAAGCTGTACTGACTCCAGTCTGTCTAAACTCTCTTGAGTGACACCACGACCTGGAACAGACAGTGAAGAAGGATCTCTGGGACCAACATATTGCCTTTTGTCTCTGTGTGAGCCTATACCTTCTTTGTTGTATCCAATTTTACCAGATAAAGCTCTACCATCAGTGAAATCCATTGGAACTGTAGCTTCTAGCCTTGAATCATGAAGAACACCTTTTCCAAATGTTGATTTCAACTGAGAAGACAATAATGGTGTGGTCACAACTTGTGCAGTAACAGAGGTTGTGTCTTCATTCTTCTGTACAACATGTGTATCAACAGAGGTTGTAACAATACTTTTCAGATTTTGCTTAGCTTCTGCATCTGTTGGTTTTCTGAACACTTGCATCCTTTGATTTGTACCAACTGGTTCTTTGATTTGAATACCTTTAAGAACAGGCTTTGCAGCTTTAACAACTTTCACATTCTTCTTTAATTTATCAGACTTTAAAGCCTTCAAATGCTTTTCTTGCAGACTCTTCTCTTCAGCTTTAGCATCTTCTATAGTAACTCCTTCTGCATTCTCTTCCATGAAAAGCTTAACAGCTAACTCCTCATCAGTCTTTGGATTTGATATTAATTCCAAACTCTTGGTTTTTGAAGTACCTTGAGTTTCAGTGTTTATTCCAACAGACTGTGACTTAAGAGATTTGCCAGATCTCAGAGTTAGTGTTTCAGAGTTTAAAACCTTACTCTTATCACTTGCCCCTCCATCTCCAGCATCATCCTTCTTTTCAAGCAGAGTTTGAGAAATTTTACATTTAGACTTAGCAACTCTCTCCCCCTTTTTGACATCATCAGGAATGAGTATAGATGTAATAAGCTCCAAAGAGTTAGCAATGGAATCAACCTTAGCAAACAAGGCAGCTTGATTTTCTTCAACCTTTCCTAGCCTGGCAAAGAGAGTATCTTGAACTTTAGAAAGCTGTGCAGCTTTGATTTTTGACTCTCTTTCCATTGTCATTTCTCTAGTCTGTATCTCAGTTTTCAAAAAAGCAATTTGTTGTTTTGTGTCAGCAAAATTTCCATCCAGAGTTTTGACTTGTACCACAGTTGCCTTTAAGCAGGATAAAATCTCTGGATTTGAAATTTGACTAGCAGTCTGCTTAACAAAATCAGCTGCTCTCCCTTTTGGAAAAATACAGTCTTGTTTATACCAATTAGCAGCAGATTTAGCAAGGTGCTCTTCTTCAATTGCATGAGATGGACAAGGCTGATCAAAAGGTGTATGTTTATTATCAGTCTGTGCTGGTGCACTCAGAAAAGAATCAGAGTTTGCACTGTCTTCAGCTTCATCTTCAACACTTGCATCATTTGCTTGAGCATCTTGTAAAGAACCACTGTGCTGAGCTGTGTCAGCCACAGTTTCTGCAACAACTTCTGCAATCTTGTCAATAGTCTCCTCATGTTGCACAGGCTCTGCAACAGAGTTTGTATTTGTAGCTTCAACAGGCATAGATTCAGAAATTTTCTTAGTTGCCTGATCAACCTCATCACCTTTGTCTGGAATTGGAGAAGCATTAGATATCAGCTCTGTGTGTGATGCTGCAGCTTCAGGAAAATTAACTACAGGCTCATCAGCTACACCAGGAGCTTCAGTGTGAACAACAGGTGAGATAGGATCAAGGATTGGTTGAAATGAATCAAGAATATCATTCACTGGTGAAAAACCATCTCTGTGATCCTCTTCTACAGGCATGTTATCCTCTGTAGGTACTTCAACATTGACAGCATCCTCTGCAGGCATTTCAACCTCTGCAGGTATTTCAACATTGATAGCCACAATATCCTCTGCAGGCATTTCAACCTCTGCAGGTATAGCAACATTCTCTGCAACCTCAACAGTAGGTGTTTGCTGTGAAACCACCTCTGGAGCTTCAACAACATTCTCATCATCAGATTCTAAAAGAATTAATCTCCTCTTTTTGACTTGAGGCACTACAATCTCCTCTTCTTCTTCACTAGAGCTCTCCTTAGGTGGTGAGAGTGAAGGTCTGTTTGCCTTTTGTTTCTTTCTTCTGGTATAAACAGCTCCAGGTAATGTCTGTTTAGCCTTTGAGTGTTTAGTGTTTTGGGCGGTGTGTATTTTTCTTTTTGGTTTGGATTTAGGTTTTTCAGTAGGTGCTGGCTCAGAGTTTAAAAATTCAGAGTTTATTGGTTCAGAGTTTATTGGTGAAGAGTTTATGTGTTCTGGTTGTGGTTGATGAGATGTAGTAGGTACAGTTGTTGTGGGTGTTGTGGGTGTTGGTTCAGAATGTATGGTGTCTAATGGTTCAGGCACGTGTTGTGGTGATTGAGAATCTTGAGGTTGGTTAACATAGTTTTGTAAGGCTAGTGGCATAAACATATCAGGTATTTGCTGTTTAGTAACATCTTTATTTGTCAAATCAGAAAACATCCTTTTAGCAACTTGAAAAGGCTGAATGACATCAGCTTCATCAATTGTAAGATTAGGCACACAAGCAGTAAATAGCATTTGAAAAAATCGAGCAAAATAAACAGAAGTAGGCTCAGACAAACGCTCTCCCAAATTCATTAGCACTAGTCTACCAAAATCGAAATTACCTCCATACAGTAGAGCATGACCAATTTGAAGAGTGTCAAGAGGAAGTGCATCCCAATTTGTTGTCTTCTTTCCAAAATCCCTTGTAATGCAATCGAAAAAGAAACTCCATTCCTTTCTCAAAAGTGGCCTTCTCAGAGATCCCAGCTTATTCAAATTTCCTGCACATCCAATTTGCTGCAACATTGTCCTCAAGCGATCATGACCAACAACACTGTAAGAAGTGTGAGTCTCAAACTCCAGAGCATCCCTAACCGTAGTTGGAGTAATGATATACTCTGATTCAGCATGAGTGAAAGTGATTGTTGGAGTGCCAGACTCTTCTCCATCATCATACACAGAGTTTGTCCAAAAAGTAGCAATTTGTGAAGCAGAGAGTATTGGTGGTGCAGTTAAAGCCTTCCCTATTTCAGAATCTTTCAAGAAATTTTGAAACAAATGAAACGCCTCTGGAGCATTTGCATTCTCCAGTGGAGCTGCATAGTGGCTAGGAAGAAAAACTAACCCTGCTGCATCAAACGCTTTGGTTGCCATTAGTAAGATATGATACGTAAATATTCAGAGAAAAGATGTATGGTAAGTGTTTACCAAAATGTGAAGGAGAGTGAATAAGAATTTTGAAAGTGATTGAGTATGCAAGTAACTGTGAGTGGGTGAATATTAATCGATGTGAAGTGAGAGAACAAAAATGATTAGAGTAAAACCAAAACTCAATCGTTTATTTAATGAAAGCGCGTAACTGATTGTAGAGTAATGTGTAAGTGGGACACTATCATGGGACACGTGTCAAACAACCAATGGATCACTTAATAATTACCGCTGTCATTCCAATAATCACGACACTTTGACATATTTACACTAATTAACAGTTGTCAACTACCCCAATTACTCCAAAATAGTCAAATCATCTCAATGAAACTTTACTTTAGAGTACTTAACACAACTCAATAGTGTTTATCAATTTTCCAACTTTATCACTGAAACCCTTTCAAAAATTGCACAGTTGTGAATATGAGTGTGTGTGAAGCAGAGTTTACTAAAATCAATCTTTAGAGCATCTAATATTTCATAAAATCCATAACAAAAATCAATAAACACTGAATGCACAAACTCTCATAGTAAACACTGATTGTTTGATGAATGCTAAACTCTGTAGTTACTGTAATACAGAAATCTGAAAACTTCTATTCCCATTGATGTCCATGATTATCCAAGTAAGCACACAGTCTTTGAAGACAAAAAGATCAAGACATAGAAATCAGAGCATCATTCAGTGAATAACAGTCATGAACTTGATAAACTCACAAACTCTCAAAGCACACAAGTGTTTAGGTAAAGTGTTTACACTCACATTCAATCAGGAAAAGCAGATTCTACCATATGCTTGAATGTCCACCAAGTCTACACTACTTTGAGTACATTTATTCACAAATCAAAAGGACTTTATTCAGGGTTGTAATGAGGTAAGATCAAACAGATGAGAAGTGATGTTTTATTCATGAGTGAATTTCAAACTGAACATCTTAATAGACCAAAGTGTTCAGTCACACTGTTAGTACATATTTGCACAAGATCAGTATATATGCCCCTTTTTTTATTATTTTTTTTATATATATATTTTTTTTTAACATATATACTGAGTAAACTTTTCTTTTCTTGAGAAACACTCATCTGCTTGATTTTTTTTTTCAAAAGAATATAACTGCTCTTAATACTTCAGAGTATAAGAAAAATGAGCAGTTAATTAGGCTCAAAGGGGTTTACTAAGGTTGGTATTTATGAACAGTATTTATACAGTGTTTGAACAGTGTTCAAAAGAATTTTGAACAGTGTTTGAAAGAATGGTAAATCCTATTGCCTTTATCATTTTCATGCACACACATATCATGTAGTCTCAAAATGGTTTAATACAAGTTCTAGAGAAACATACTTCCTGATGAACATCATACAACAATAAATACTGATTGATAGAAAATGTATCAATCACTGATTTGGCTCAAACTCTTACAAGGTGTAAACATGAATCTGAACTCACCAAACTAATCAATGACACATCTCAAGTTTTATGGTTTTTACAAGTACAAACAAGGAATCATCAGGAACCATACCTTTGGGAACAGAATGTCACTTATCAGAGTTTAGAGTTCATCAATAACCAAAATTATTTATGAGAGGCAATGCACACAATATTCATAAACTCAGAGTTTAGGACTGAATAAACTAAGAGATGCTATAAATATGAAACAGTATCATGCTGTGTTGATTTACTGCACAAAGTCTGATTAGATTACAGTGACTTAGAAAGAATCATGATTTAATTACTGAGAATCATGCTTCATACATTTTTCTTCATTTGTGTTTTCACTCAGACAATAATCAATTCTGAATTCACTGAGTGTATCCAACATGATAACAGTGTTTAACAGACAGACATGCTGACAGAGTTTAACAAAGTTTAAACATAAGCATGCATAACAGAGTTTAATACTAAGGTTCACATAGCACTTAACAATTTGCATAACATGAGCAATAAGTTTTTGAGTCTAACCAACATCACTAGTCAAAACTAGAGACCATTCCTAGTTCATTGACCAGTCTTGTAAATGTAGCTTCACTCAATGGCTTGGTGAAGATATCTGCAAGTTGTTGTTCTGTAGACACAAAGTGAAGCTCAATGTTGCCTTCCTCTACATGCTCTCTAATGAAGTGATACCTTATGCTGATGTGCTTTGTCATTGAATGTTGTACTGGATTACCTGTCATTGCAATAGCACTTTGATTATCACTGTAAATAGGTATCTTGGTATACCTCAATCCATAATCCAGCAGTTGATTCTTCATCCATAAAATCTGTGCACAGCAGCTACCAGCAGCAATATACTCTGCTTCAGCTGTAGATGTAGATATTGACTTCTGTTTCTTGCTGTACCAGGAAACAAGTCTGTCACCCAGAAATTGACAACTTCCATTGGTGCTTTTTCTGTCAATCTTACATCCTGCAAAGTCTGCATCAGAGTAGCCAAGAAGCTTAAAGTCTGATTCTCTGGGATACCACAGCCCTAGAGTTATAGTCCCCTTGAGATACTTAAAAATCCTCTTTACTGCTGTTAAATGTGGTTCTCTTGGATCTGCCTGGAACCTTGCACACAAACAAGTGGCATACATGATATCAGGTCTACTAGCTGTTAAATAGAGTAGAGAACCAATCATTCCTCTATAACTTGTCATATCTACTGATGACCCTGCATCTTTGTCCAATTTTGTTGCAGTTGCCATGGGAGTTGTTGCAGATGAACAATCAAGCATGCCAAATTTCTTGAGAAGATTTTTGGTATATTTTGCTTGATTTATAAAAATTCCATCATCTGTTTGCTTCACCTGTAGGCCTAGAAAATAACTAAGCTCTCCCATCATACTCATTTGATATCTTGACTGCATGAGTTTGGCAAACTTCTTACAGAGTTTATCATTAGTAGATCCAAAAATGATGTCATCTACATATATCTGAACTAAGAGCAAGTCACTACCAGATTGAAAGTAAAACAGAGTTTTGTCAATAGTACCTCTGTGAAACCCACTTTCTAGTAAAAATTTGGCAAGAGTTTCATACCATGCCCTTGGTGCCTGCTTAAGTCCATAGAGTGCCTTGTCTAACCTGTAGACATGGTCTGGATATTTTGGATCTACAAATCCTGGTGGTTCCACAAACACTTCTTCTTCAAGTTTTCCATTTAAAAATGCAATTTTCACATCCATCTGAAACACTTTGAATTTCTTATGAGAGGCATATGCTAGAAAGATTCTGATTGCCTCCAATCTAGCAACTGGAGCAAATGTTTCATCATAGTCTATTCCTTCCTGCTGTGAATAGCCTTTTGCAACCAGTCTTGCTTTGTTCCTTGTGATAACACCCTCACTGTCAGTTTTATTTCTGAAAACCCATTTAGTACCAACAATGGATCTGTTCTTAGGCCTTGGTACAAGGGTCCACACTTCATTTCTTTCAAATTCATTTAGCTCTTCTTGCATTGCTGTTATCCAGTCAGCATCTTTAAGAGCTTCTTCAACTTTCTTTGGCTCAGATTGTGACAAGAATGCATGAAACAGACATTCATTTGTTGTTGCACTTCTTGTCCTTACTTTTTCATCTGGATCACCAATAATTAAATCAGGTGTGTGTGACTTAGTCCATTTTCTTGCAGAAGGCAAATGGCTTCTGTCATCATGTGATCCTCCCCCTTGATCCATGCTCTCCTGATTTTCTTGGTGTCTCTCTTCATTTTCTGATGCTCCCCCTGAATGTGACTGCTCAGAATTATCAACAGAGTTTGAATCAACAGAGTTTGATTCAGAATTATCAACTGAGTCACTATCAGTGTTTGAATTTTCACTTTGATGTGATTCTTCATGCTCCCCCTCAACTGGTTCTTCCCTTGTTTCTGATTGAAGAGTTTCTTCAGTATTTACCAGTAGAGGTTCAGAGTTTAGATCAACAGAGTTTGTCAGATCAGTCTGATCAGAGTTTACTTTTTCAGAGAATAAATCTTCATTTTCAAAGTGCAGTTGATCATGTTCATTGACATCTTCAAGTCCAGTTATTTTCTTGTCATCAAATGACACATGAATTGATTCCATGATCACCCTGGTTCTCAGATTATAAACTCTGAATGCCTTATTTGACAGTGGATAGCCAACAAAAATTCCTTCATCTGCCTTTAGGTCAAATTTGGTCAACTGTTCAGGATGAGTCTTCAACACAAAGCACTTGCATCCAAAAATATGAAAATATTTTAGATTTGGCTTTTTCTTCTTCACCATTTCATATGGTGTTTTACCATGCTTGTTGATCAGTGTTGCATTTTGAGTAAAACAAGCAGTTTGAACTGCTTCTGCCCAGAAATATGTTGGCAATTTTGCTTCATCTAGCATGGTTCTTGCAGCTTCTATCAAGGTTCTGTTCTTCCTCTCCACTACACCATTTTGTTGTGGAGTGCCAGGTGCAGAAAACTCTTGTTTGATTCCTTTACTCTTGCAAAATTCTTCCATTGATGAATTCCTGAATTCAGTTCCATTGTCACTTCTGATTATCTTCACTTGATTCTCTGACCCTTTGTCCAGTTGTATTATATGTTCTGTCAGTGTTAATGTAGTTTCATCCTTCTTTGCAAGAAAATATACCCATGTGTATCTGGTATATTCATCAACAATGACTAGAGCATATTTCTTCTTTCCAAGAGACATGACATTCACTGGTCCAAAAAGATCAACATGTAGGAGATGATAAGGATCAACAATTGAAGACTCAGATTTGCTTTTGAAGGAGGCTTTTCTCTGTTTGGCCTTTTGACAAGAATCACACAGGCCTTCTACATTCAACAAAGACCTTGGTAGACCTCTTACAAGATCATTCTTTATTAGCTCATTGATGTTGTTCAGATTTAAATGAGAGAGTTTCTTGTGTCACTTCCAACTCTCTTCACTGGACATTCTTGTTGACAGACACACTGCTTTGCCATCAGTGTTTGTTGACAATTTTACTTCATAGATGTTATTGTGTCTGTTTCCAACTAGAGCAACTTTCCCTGTAGATTTACTGATCACTTGACAATATTCAGGCTGAAAATCTACATGATATCCTCTGTCACAGATTTGACTCAAAGATAGCAGATCATGCTTAAGTCCTGGAACCAGAGCTACATTTGTGATGATGACACTCCCAAGATTAATATTGCCATATCCCAGAGTATGTCCTATGTTGCCATCTCCATAGGAAACTTTTGGGCCAGCCTTCTCCTCATACTCTGATAGCAGGGCTTTATTTCCTGTTATGTGTCCTGAACATCCACTGTCCACGACTAGGGTACTAACCCTGTTGCCCTGCAATCACAAACAATCACTAATTATTAGTTTTAAGGATCCAGACTTGCTTGGATCCTTTGGCTTTCTTGATTCTGTTAGCTTTTGCAGCGGAATTCACATTATCAGAGTTTAAGCTAACTTTTTCAGAGTTTACTTTTGCAGAGTTTACTTTAACCCATTTCAAATTTGGCTTGGGTTCATAGTAATTATAGTAAATAGCATGATAATCTCTGCAAGTGTAAATAGAATGCCATGTACTTCCACAGTGTTTACATAAAGTCTGTGGTCTAGTTCTCACATAATCATTTTTTACTGCAGTTTTAGAGGGTAAAGAATTAATGTTCTTATTCTTACTGCAGAAACTAGCAAGATGATTAGTGCTACCACAATTAAAGCATGTTTTTCTAGGAGCAAATGAAGCAAGCATTGGCTTAATTCCTGATGTTATGCCTACCTTTCCATTTTTGTTTTTCCTAGGTATTCTCTGTTTGTTGACAGATTTTATCTCTTTAAGCTTATGCTTGAGTTGTTTATCTGTCATTAAACCAATGTTAGCCTCTTTAACAAAAGTCTTAGCATATGATTCTTTAACAGCCTTTTTCTCAGCTTCAGTCTTAGGTCCACCTGTTCCCATAACATTACCTTCAGATGAACGATGTGGTCTAACTTTTACCAAATTTTCAAATCTAAGTTCATCTCCTACAGAGTAACCTAGACCTACTGTATCTGACTGAAACACTTCTTGAGTGTCTTTACCAGAGTGTGTCCAAGTTTTAATAATGTGTTTAGTATCCTCCAATTCAGATTCTAGTTGCTTATACTTACCTAGCAACTCCTGTTCAATAAACACTGCATCATCTCTCTCTTTCTGAACTTTATTCATATTCTCAAGCTGTTCCTCAACAAGTTTGTTTCTCTCTTTGAGTTGAGAGCACTCATTTTTTATCCTCTCATTTTCTAAAGTCTGATCCCTATAACTGATATGTAATGCTTTAAGATAAATTCTCAATTCAGTTATATTATCAGTATTATAAGCATAGGTAGTTGGGGGTACCTTTAGATCATCATCTTCATTCTGAGTAGTAGCCATGAGTGCATAGTTCACTTCCTCATCTGAATCTGAAGTGTCTGCCCAATCTCTGCCTTTGGTGTAGAGTGCCTTTTCAGATTTACCCTTCTTGCACTCAGGAGCATAGTGACCCATCTCCTTACACTTGTAGCATTGAATCTCAGACTTATCTTTCTTACCAGACTTGAAGTCCTTTCCCTCAGATTTCTTGAAATTCTTCTTGTCAGACTTAGAGTAGTCCTTGGAGAATCTCTTTCCCTTCTTGAAGTTCTTGAATCCCATCTTCTTGAAGGTCTTTACCATCAATGCAGCCATTTGCATCATCTCTTCATCATCTTCAGAATCAGATGTTCCATCTGTGTTTGAGTCAACATCAGTGTTTGATGACTCACTTTCTGAGTGTATGACTAAAGCTTTTCCTTTTGCCTTTCTCCTTGATGCTTCCTTCTTTGATGGTTTCTCCTCAACCTTAAGAGCAACAGACTTTGACTTTCTACTTGATCTTTTGTTTCTCTGCTCCAATTCCAATTCATGGGTTTGAGCAGTCCATAAATTTCATCAATCTCTGTTTCACCAAGTTCATAGTTATCTCTTATGGTGGTTGTTTTCACATCCCACTTTTCAGGTAGAGAAAGAAGAAACTTGAGATTTGAGTCTTCTAAATCATACTCTTTGTTAACCAATGACAAATCATTGAGCAGTTTACAGAATCTGTCAAATGTTTCTGTCATGGTTTCTTCAAACTTTGCCTCAAAATGCTCATACTCCTGAGTGAGTATGTTTCTTCTGTTTTTCTTGATTGCAGGAGTTCCTTGACACCTAACCTCAAGTGCATCCCATATTTCCTTTGCAGTTGTACAATTAATCACTTTATTAGACATAACATTGTCTAAAGCACTGTGAAGTAAATGTTTTACTTTTGCATCCTTTGCAATAGATGAAAGATCCTCAGCAGTTAGATCTTTCTTTTCTTTTGGAATGACCTTTGATTCCTCACCAGCAGCAGCAGCAGATAACTTTGTAGGTTTGTGAGGACCTTCATATATTCTATCAAGATATTCTGGATCTGTAGCCTCCAGAAACATGGTCATCTTTACTTTCCAAATTGCATACTCTAATGGCCTAAGTATAGGAACCCTAATTGTTTCATACCTACTAACAGTAGTAGGAGCTTTCTCAGATGGTGGAGGTATCTCTGCCATTGATTACTATTGTGTTTGGATCTTTAACTGTAATAAAGTAATAGATTGGCTCTGATACCACTTGTTAGGTCGAATACACAATAGGTAATCAAATACTGTATGAGTAACTTAACAAGAACACACTGTTTAATATTTAAAAACTGTTTGGAATTAACAATTCCTCTCTCAGTGATGTAAAATATCACAGAGAGCTGCTTAGGTTACAATCAATGAATTTTTCAATGTTCGATTCCCTTCTAGGGTTAACCTAACTGTATTTATAAAACATACAGCTTCGTACAACCAGTAATTGATTCTCCTATAATTAAGCTATACAATTGATATCAATCACGATTGCTTCAAGTCTTCCAAGTCAACTCAATCTCTTTGACAGCTTTCCAATCTTCAAAGATATTGCTTCCATATTTATCTTGTATCAATCTTCAAACACTGTTGACTCTTCAGACACTACCGCTACAGAGTTTAACAACCTCTGTTGCGCTTCCAGTCAGTGTTTAACTAAACTCTGACTGCTTCCAGCTAAACTCTGTTTTGTTACTTTAGCTTCCAAACACTGTTCTCATCAATCATTTCTAACACAAGATATGTCGCCCTACGCATGAGGGGGGTCTCGGACTTAAAAACACTGAGGACTGGAACAAGTCTCAAATGATGATCCATCTATGTAAGATTGTCTCTAAAAGCCCTGTTCTTTGGGCTAATTGGGTAAACACTTCTGCTCTTAAAAGACAACACTTTTGGACGATGCAAATGCCTTCGGACTGCTCTTGGATTCTGAGAAATGTGCTTAAGCTTAGATCCATGGCTCGTCAATTTCTTTCCTACAATTTGGGGAATGGTCAAGGTACGTCTTTATGGTTTGACCCATGGTGGAACTCTAACTGTTTGGCTATGGTAAATACAGACACTATCATTGCACAGTCTGGTTTGCCTCATGCTGCCTTTGTTAACAGCTTAATTCGAACAGGTGCTTGGGTCTTACCAAGACCTTCTCTTCGAATTCATCATATAGACCCTGGTCTAACTTCTTGGCTTGACAATTTTTCATTTCCTACTTTTAACATGGACTCTCAGGACGTGCTATGCTGGGTCTCTCTACCTATAAAAAAGGTTAAAATATGGGACGTATGGAATTCTATTCGAAGGGCTTCTTCACAGGTTTTCTGGTCTGACCTTGTTTGGCACCGTCTAAAAATTCAAAGATTTGCTCATCATGAATGGCTTTTGTGTTTGGGTAGGATTCCAACTGCTCAAAGACTTCTTTCTTTTGGATTGGATGTTCAACCTCACTGCTTGTTTTGTGTGGGAGGCTTAGAAAATGATTCACACTTGTTTGTCTCCTGTGCATATGCCACCTATATTCTAACCAAGATGGCCGGTGTCTTGCATGTCCACATAGTAGGGGATAACTGGTTAGATCTTTTATCGGCATGGGGCTCCAATTCTGACCGAGTTCATAGAGTTGTCCTCTTACTAGCGGCTCAGATTTTTGCTTATCAGTTATGGAGAGAGCGCAATGCTCGTTTTCACAACAAGGGAGCTCGTCGTCCTGGACAGCTCATTGCTATCATCATGACGGACTTGAAGACTAAGCTTAGAAACTCAGCTTGGTTCTTAAAGAATGCTAATTTAGTTCATTATAGGTGGATCTTCATTTGATTAGTTTGGTTTGGTTTTGTAGTTGGGATCGGTTATGGTAGATTGTTTTTAACAGCTTTCTTTCCGCATGGGATGTGGACCAAGGGTTAATCCCTATTTTTCTTTTTAAATATATGTACATTTAGTAAAAAAATAATAACAATAAAATAAATGATAACAAATTATATATCAGTGAGAAACACCTAGGAGAATCTTGCTATTTTTAAATTTTTTAAGACAAAATTAGAGGAGGAAATATAATATTTAATAAGCTGTTACAAAATATTTAGTGGAATCTTGGATCGAACAGATAAAAATTAATTTAAAAATATACTAAAAGGTAAATAAAAATCAAAAGAATTTTAAAAATAAACAAATATAAATATCCTAAAAAATAATACCAAATATTTTATCAACTTGCTACGTAACTCAATACTGCAATCTATAACTTTTTTTTTGTAAAATATACCGAGAATTAATAAAATAATTAATATGTTTTTTTCAAATTTTGCTCTCACTAAGCTGAAAATTACACTAATAAACTCGAAAAAATGCTCTCTAAACACTTAACCGGAAAACACCTCCAACCTTACCGTTGACTGCTCTGCACACCTCCAGACATACCATCACTTGCTCCACGCACCCTCAAATCTTACTCCTCTCATTACATACTTTTAGATCAACACTCTTTCAACCTCGATCTGGGTCTCTTAATGGGATCTCGCAACTCAGAGCATTCCGGTTCGATGGACTCTGAGGAATTCTTGGCTTTCTTAGGCCATAACTATTCAATCCCAACTCATATCCTGCAAAACCAGCTACATTTTCAAGTTGATAATGAATCCTTCAACACGGATGAAATTTTGGGTGAATCGTTATCCCCTGCAGCTCAAGCACGTATGAGGGAACAAATCCAGCTAATTTTGAATGATGGAACGATACAGAATGCTACGGGCCCTATAGATGTCACCTCGCTTGCATCTAATGGTGGTTCAAATGAAAAAATTGCTTCACCTTTGGAAGTCAATTCTGGAAGGGCTGCTAATACTCATGGTAATACTCATCAACACTCTACTCTTAAAGAACAATCACAAAATGCTTTACACGTTGATGTGGAGGAGGGTGAAATATTACCTTCAGCAAAACAACCTAAAACTTGGAGCAATGTTGTAGCTCAAAATATTATTAATCCTACTGCTAGTAATGCAATGAATGATGAGCCAACCATCAATTACCATGAGGATGGCTCTGCATCAGTCGAATTCTCTCGAGAATTCATGATTCAAGCTCAGAAAAAATGGGAAACAAGTATCATTGGACATTTTGTTGGAGGAAATTTTGCATTTAATTTGTCCGTGAACAAGCTCAAAGGATTTGGAAAAATAAAGGATTAACGGGTGTTTTCTATAGTTCAAAAGGCTATTACACTTTTCGTTTCAGCACAATGGAGGAGAAGAATAAGGCTTTAAATCTAAATGTGGTTCAGATAGGGGGGAAAACTATGTACTTGAGACCTTGGATGGAAGGATCAAATTTTAAACGAAATGTCGTTGATAAAGTTCCTTGTTGGATATGATTGGTCGACGTCCCATACTCACTATGGTCCAAGAACAGCTTGTGCTCCATTGCTCGTGCGGTTGGACGCCCACTAAGATTTGATGAGGCTACAGCTAAGTTTGAGCCTTTGAAATATGCGAATGTGCAAGTTGAGCTTTCGTACACTTCTCCTAGACCTGACTATGTGTGGGTAACCGTTCTGAACCCCAATGGTGTTAAAGAAAAGGAACGAGTTGAAGTTTAATACTCTCAATTGCCATACTCATGCAGCTTATGTGAAGCATTTGGTCATTCTCTAGCCAGGTGCATAAATAATCCAAACAGAGTCAACAAAAAACAAAAGATGGCTCAAAATGGGGACAAGAATGGTGGGTCTACCTCAACAGCTAAGCCTGTGTCACCCACGAAATCAGAGTACCTAAATAATATGGAAATGGTGCCATATAAAATAGGGGAATTCTGTGGATGTGATGTAGTGATGGACGAGGATAATGTCCTAAAAGAATTGGAAAAGAGTGACAACCTAGAGGAATTTGATAATGTTCCAATGTAATGGGTTCACATGATGCTTCTAACGAAAACCATGACAATGCAGTTAATGAAATGGAACCACTTGCATCTGTAAATGGTTTTGATATTCTATCTGATCTAGCTGAAGACCAGATTCATGATCCTATCAAATTGTCAGATAATAAACGAAAGAAAGGTGTGACATTCTCACAAGATGGGAAGGGAACAGAAAAAACTGCACATTCTTTGGTGGTTGATTTTAGAGCTCCGAGAAAACCTACAATACCCAGACCGTCAAACAAAAAAGACAAGACAGTTGCTGAAAATGATGGTTTCACACAGGTATCATACAAGCGTAGCCCCAGGTTGGCAGGTCTGTCAACATCCTCTACACGTCTCCAATGAATTTTGCCTCATGGAACGTAAGAGGCTTGAATAAGAGTACTCATTAATGTGAACTCATCAATTTCATTTCTGTTAATTCTCTTTCTTTTATTGGCTTAATGGAAACAAAAGTTAAGGAAAAGCATTCGCTGATTGTTTCAAAGAAGATTAAGAAATCATGGAGCTGGTTATTTAATTATGATCATCACTACAATGGCCGTGTTTGGGTAGGATGGGATCCTTCTGTTTGGCATGTCACTGTCTATACAAAATCTGCTCAGCATATAACCTATTTTGTTACGTTTCTGGAAAAGAATCTAACTTTCATGGCAACTTTTGTTTATGCTTATAACGAAGCACAGGATCGTATGGCTCTTTGGCAAGATTTAAACTCTCTCAGCTATACAAATTTACCTTGGTATTGTTTGGGAGACTTCAACTGCGTTCTCAGCATTAACGAGATGCGTGGGGGTAGAGCTCACTGGACACCTGGAATGCAGGCTTTCAAGGATTGTCTTTCTAATGCAGGCCTTACTTCTATAAGAACAGTAGGGGATCTCTTCACATGGACGGATAAGCGTGCTGATCCGATTCTAAAACATCTCGATAGGGTGGTTGGCAATGGATTGTGGTTACATACTCATACAGAAGGGTACGTTATGAATAAAAATAGGAGTATAATGGACCACAACCCTCTAATTCTCTCCGTGCCTATGCAGATAACTCGTTACAGTAAACCCTTTCAGTTTTATAACTTCATGACTGAGATTCCTGATTTCTTACCCACTGTTTCAGAAGCTTGGAACTCTACAATTTTGTTTGGCAATCCTATGGCAATATTGTGCAGAAAACTTAAGGTTGTAAAAGAAGCTTTAGTTAATATGAATAAAAGGCATGGTAACCTTCATTCAAATGTGAAAGTGGCTCGTGACTCTCTAGCTGAAATCCAAGACAGGCTTGCTATTGCGCCATCAAATGAGCTTCGTGTTAATGAAGCTGTTATTATTGATAACCTCAATCAAGCCCTATTACAAGAGGAGTCTTTACTTCTTCAGAAATCCAGGGTGAAATGGCTATCCAAAGGAGATGGTAACAACAAATTTTTCCACAATCAATGTAAATCGAACTGGAACCAAAACAAGGTTTTAGCTTTGGTAAATCAGTCAGGAATGATGTTACATGGTCAAAGAGACTGTGAAAAAATTGATGTGGATTACTTCACTGATGTTTTGGGTTCTCATACTTCTCTTCCGGAAAATGATGATATTCTAGATGGGATTGCTTGTCCAAATATCACTCATATTCAGGCCGCTATGCTTGAAGCTCCTGTAACAAGAGAGATTATATATTCAACTTTAAAGAAGATGGGTAAGAACAAAGCCCCGGGTCCGGATGGATTTAATCCAGAATTCTTTTTGGATACTTGGAGCATTGTGGGTGATTGTTTTTGCAACGCAGTACTCTCTTTATTCAATGATCTTAACATGCACAGAGGTGTAAACTCCACAAATATTGCTCTTATCCCAAAAGTACTTACCCCTGCTAATATGCGAGATTTTAGACCCATCTCTTTATGTACTGTTGCTTATAAATGCATCTCCAAAATCATTGCAAATCGACTTAAATTGGTCTTGCCTAGTACTGTGGATATTGCTCAGTCAGCATTTATCCCGGGCAGAAACATCTCTGATAATATTTTGCTAGCTCAAGAACTTTTCCGTGGTTATGACAGAGAGTCAGGGGCATCGAGATGTGCTCTAAAAATCGATCTTCACAAGGCTTTTGATTCGGTTAAATGGGATTTCATTTTTGCTGTTCTTCACAAAATGCAATTTCCACCTCGGTTTATAAGCTGGATTCGACTGTGCATTATTGGAGCCATGTACTCTGTAAAGCTTAATGGTACGATCCATGGTTACTTCAAAGGCACTAAAGGCATTCGAAAAGGAGATCCATTGTCACCTTACATCTTTGTTCTGTACATGAACATTCTGTCTCAAATATTAAAACCAAAACCTACGGGGTTTAAACACCACTGGCGCTGTAAAGAGATGGATCTTACCCATTTATTTTTTGCTGATGATGTTCTTTTCTTCAGTCATGGAGATCAACCATCCATCTCACATATTATGGACTCGGTCCAAAGGTTTTCTCAGATGAGTGGCTTGGTTCCTAGTGCTCAGAAAAGCACTAGTTTTTTCTGTGACTGCACTAATACTCTTCTTAATTGGTTTGATGACAGATTTGGAATACCTCGAGGTACCCTTCCTGTTCGATTTCTGGGAGTGCCCCTTATTTCTTCATAGCTTTCTGTGAATGACTGCATGCCTTTAATCGAGAAGCTCACTGGTAGAATCTCTATCTGGACTTCTGTCTTCTTATCTCTTGCAGGAAGGGTTCAATTGGTTAAATCGATTCTATTTGCCATGCAAGCATTTTGGTCTAACCACTTTATCCTGCCAAATACTATTCATGAAACTGTCCAATCTTTGCTTACCAGATTCATTTGGAAAGGGAACATAGAAGACAAGGGAGGTGCAAAAATTGGTTGGAAAACTATTTGTTTGCCTAGAATGGAAGGTGGCCTAGGTTTAAAGAACACTTCTGAATGGAACAAGGCTCAAATCATTCGCCACCTTTTAAAAATCATCACTAACTCTACATCTTTATGGTCCTCTTGGATTAATAAAACGATCCTCAGGCGTAAGCATTTTTGGACTATGAGCATTCCGTCTGACTGTTCCTGGATTTGGAAGAAAGTCTTGATATTACGTGCTTTGGCCCTCCAGTTTATCTCTTATTCGATTGGAGATGGATCAACAATTTCTTTATGGTTCGACCCTTGGTGGAATAATTCGTGTATTGCTCAAAGCACTAATGCAACTGTCATCTCACAATGTGGTATGTCTGAAAGGGCTCTAGTTCACGACATCATCAGTTCGGGATCTTGGTTACTTCCACAAACAAATCCTAGACATCATCACATAGATCCTGCCTTATTGGCATGGCGGCAAAACTTCACTTTTCCCAGGTTTGATATAAACTCTCGTGATGTAATTCTCTGGGATAATATGGATATACGAAAGGTCCGAACTTGGCATATATGGAAGAGTATAAGGCACCGTAGCCACCAAGTTATATGGTTTAAAGTGGTGTGGCATCATCTCAAGATTGAAAGATACGCCCACCACCAATGGATTTTAAGTCATGGGAGATTGAACACCCTACAACGCCTTGCCAGATTTGGACTTACGATTGATCAGAAATGCTTCTTATGTGTTGGAGGTAGAGAAACGGACACACACCTCTTCCTGCACTGCTCATACAGCAGGCATGTTCTTACATTCATTCTAGCAACCTTTAATCTGGGCATCAACGGTTATACTTGGAATGAATTTCAGCAAAACCTTCTTCAAATTCAAGACAGAGACAAAAGAAGGATCATCCTCCTAATGGTTCAAGTATACACCTACTTCATATGGAGGGAACGGAATGCTCGGAAACATGATAAGGGTGTCACTCATCCACAGTCACTATGGAAGGGTATCATTGCTGACACTAGAGCTAAGCTTGCTTCATCTACCTGGTTCTCTAATGTTGTCTTAACTAGGCCTGATTTGATCATCTGATGTTTGTTTGTTTTCATTGTTTTTCTATTTCAATCCTAACAGATTGATAATAGAATTCTCTATGACTTGTCATAGTGCATGGGCTACTCGTTGTATTCTTTCTCTCTTAATATATATTAATTTAGCAAAAAAAATAATAATTAATATGTGTTTGCAAAACATTCAATGAAATCTTAGATTGAAAACTTAAAAATTGATTTTAAAGAATCTTAGTGTTCCACTTGGTTGAAACACTTAAGAAAAATATTTCAACATTTACAATACTTAATAAATTATTTAATATGTATTTAATACATAAATCTTACAACATTTAATAGAATCTAAATATAAGTATTTTTAATATGTATTTACATAGATTCTGTTAAGTGTTTTATTAAAAAAATATATTAATTGTTTAAAATAACTAACTTTCGTAAATAAATTATTATTTTTTGCTAAGGTAATAAAGAAATTTTTCGACTAGATGAGATTCTCTTAAGTATTTTATTATAAATATTAATTATAAAAAAGCATTCATGTGTCATTTTTAAGATGAGATAAGATTTTCTTAAAAACACTAAGATTCTATTGAGTGTTTTAAAAAAATTTAGAGTGTTGTATATTTTTCCAAAAAAAAGATCTTAAAATAGTAAAAACACTTACTAAAATCTTAAAATACTTAATAGAATCTTAAAATAAGGAGTTTTTTTTTTAATAAAATCTTATAATGACATGTAAGTTTGTTAAAATAGAAACAATTTAATTGTTACAAAAACAGATCACCAAGTTCTAAGAATGATATAATTTTTTTTTTGGAAATATATAACAATTTAATGAAATCATGAACTAAAGATTTATTGTGACCGACATATTTTTATAAGGAAGGTTACATTATGATTCCAAATTGATATATTTAAAATTCAAATTTTAAAAGATGTATGCTAAATTTTAGAATTAGCTAAAAATACAAGGAACGCCTTAGAGAACCCGTACATAATAATACTATACATAATAGTATACACATTAAAGAATTGTTCAATTTATATAGAAATGAATTAATACTGCTTAGAGCCAACAGCTATACAAAAGTATTGCTGTTGTTCAAGAAAAATAAAAGTATTTCTGTTGTTGAAGAAAAATAAAAGTGTTGCTATTTTACAACTAGATTACGATATTGGTACTTTTACTAAAGGATGCAATCTTCCTTAAAATAAAAATTTTGTGTTCTGCTTTACACCAGGTGAAACTTAAACAAGGAAACAAAACTAAACTACATATGACGAGAGACAACTGCACTACAGAAAAGCCCCTATACCCATGCACTTCACACCACCTAAAGGAGAAGACCCTATACCCATACAGTACTTCACACCACCATACCTAAAGGCGAAGAAAACATCTGTTATCACATCAATAGCCCTATACTTAACTTGTGAAACGTACATAACAAGAGTCAGAAATCTTAAATTAAGAAGTAAGCAAACAAAACACCAAATGAATCACTGGTTATTGTACGCGTCCAAAAGAAGGAGACCTGGATTCATTAAAGTCCTCGGTTGATATTTTGTGTCAGAAACATCACAAATTGCTCATATTGGTCAACTCTCCAGCAAGCAACACAGTCTCATTCGACAGTTACATTGGGGAAAAGACGAAAGCAGAGTTATGCACCCTCAAGATTGCGCACCAAGAGAGCTTTATAAACTTAAACTCACTTTACAAGCAAAAGCCTCTGATGTACATACCAAAAGTTTTTAATGTGCTTTGTTTAGTTATGTAAAACTTGTAAATGGAGTGAAAGCTCTCAATGAAATTAAAGCATCTCCTCGATAGAGGGTGGTGTATTCCTGGATTGGAGATGATCCTTGTGGGATGGGGGTTTGCCTCCTTGCCGCTATATACATACCATAAACTGTGTACAAGATGACACCCAAGAACCTATAGTCATGCTCTTGATCATCACTACCAATAATCCAATAACTACACTAAATGTGCTAGGATGTGCTCCAAACCTTTAAACAAAAAAAGCACACAGCTCCATTAGGTAGTAAAAATCTTTGACCATAAACCCCAAGAATATAAACTGAAATAAACCAGTCTCATTATATGAGAGAAAATAGAGATGAGGATTAACAAGCCCAAAACAAATATAACACCCACGTAAACATAGTTGCAAGAAAACCTCCTCGAATATGAGATTCAAATATAATGGTTGTCATCACGCTCTAGAAATATTTATACGAAATATCCACCCCATTCGTCGCAGAGAATAAGGTTAAGCACGATCTCATATACATCTCATAGGAAACCTAGTTTAAGAAAATATCCTCCCAATTCATTGCAAAAGTATTATTGAACACCTTAGAGAATCGTATAAGATTGTAAAAACATGGATAAATAAAGAAACCTTACAGAATCGCTAATGTCAAATCCTCAGTCTACAGAATATAACATCATCATCCATTTACAAAATTATTTATAAAAATAGAGAACACTTAAATGAATCCTTTGTTATAAGGGTAAATTATGAATTTGTTAGAAAATATAAAAGAATATGTTATATGACAAAATTTGTTGTAGAACACAATGAAATATACATCTAAGCCATTATAAAAAACTACAGCTTCTTACCCATTCATGATTGCAGCGTTGTCCTCCATTTTTCCTTTCTGGATGTTTCTTCAAGCTGTTAAAATATATGGGTTTATAACCTATAAAATATATTAAAAACCAGGTTTCCCTGATTTATGCTGATTTGAAGAATCATTTCCTTAATGGAACAAATCATAAATTTTGTCAATCAGAATTTGATCAGATATATTTTAGATTCAACTATTCAATCAACTATTATTTGATTTAATGTTTCCTTAAGTAAAGAATCAAATACCGTATATTATAACAAATTATACAAAGAAAATAACCTTGATTGTTAGTTGTATTTACATCACTGCCATTATACACATTAATATTTGATTTATTAAATATCTAAATATTGAATGGTCAGGATTGAGGTTCTCTAGTTCTCTTGATAAGGAGGTTCTCCCTAGAACCTTACCCATATAAATATAATTAATATTGTTTGCGTGTAACAATTATTTTAATTTTGGCTACATCATTACTAATTTTGGATACACAAAAAAAATTAAATCTAATTCGAAATTCGACGAATTTGGTTTTAGATGTTGAGTTTTGGATTTGGATTTATTTTTAAAACCCAAAAATATTTGGATGTGGATTTGGATTTTACAAAATTTGGATCAAACCCAACCCGTTGTCATCCAAACGCGTAAAATAAGACACTTGAAAATGAGTATCACCTATCTTTTTTCTATTCGACTAACATGTTAAAATAGAAAATTGTACATGAAAATAAAATCAAATGTGTAATATTTAAACACATATTCACATTACTATATATGTGTCCTTGTAATTTAATTATCGGGTTAAAAAAACATGAAATTCATTTTTATTTAACAGTGAGTATAATTTTCCAACATATATTAAAAAAAAGCGCTTACGCAGATCTGGAAAATCGTATGTGTTGTGTACATTCATGACATGTGTCTTTGGGGTCTTGATATGAAATTATTTTGTACACCCAAAATTCGAACACAAAATGCTACTAAATTACGCAATTTTTTTTGTAAACGAAACGAAAATAATATGCGAAAAGAAAAAATATGACAAATACATGTTATGTTACTCTCTGTCCATGTTATCTAAGTATGTTACTATATAATTGAAAACAATATTGAGATGCCACAAAATAAAAAAATTAGAGTAGAGTACATAAAAATGAAGGCCTCTTTTTTAAAAAAAATTTATTTATTATTAATAAATATCTCTGTTTGATTAGAATCTATCTACCAAGTTATTAAATTTTTTACCTATATTTAAGGTTTTGTTGATATTAAAAATAAATAATATTAACCAACCAAGGAAATTCGATATGTCTGCTCTTAGATTACGATATAAGATTTAAATACTAGGGAAATTCTCGTTGGTACCCTTCTGGAATTGGCTTTTCCAGATTGTGTCATTTCATGTTTTGGACTTCCGACTGGCACCCCTAAAGTAACTGATTACCCTAATTATGTCATTCTGTTAATCAAAACATTAAGAAACGTTAACAAATTTCAACATTTATTCCATAATAAAATTTTATGTCATATAAACCATAAATTAAAAAAAAGTTAAATGTGGAATTATGTTATTTTATGGTCAGAAAATGACTGAACACATATTTTAGATTAACGGTATGTTAACTTATTACAGATTAATGTTTAATATTTTTCAATTAGTGGCACATTAATAATTATAAATTAGTATTTAATTTTTTTAACTAGTAATACATTAAAAACTTATATATCATTATTTATTTTTATAGTTTTTTTAACGTTTCTTAACGTTTTGATTAACAAAATGGCATAATTAGGGTAATCAGTTACTTTAGGGGTGCCAGTTGTAAGTCCAAAACACGAAATGGCACCATCTGGAAAAGTCAATTCCAGAAGGGTACCAACGAGAATTTTTCTAAATACTATTACTTGAATTCAAGAATACAAAATTAAAATGGGCACCTATTATTAGAAACAATATATAATTTTATATGTATAGACCTATCTAGTTATCAATAATATTTATTTTTAAACGATTGCTATAGCCATTTCTCTCTCTCCTCCACTCCTAAAAAATACTAAACTAAAGTTTAGGGGTTGACATATGCGTTTTGGTTGATGATAAACCAATTTTAATTATTTTTCTAGATTTTGTTTTGCTTTTTAATAATAACTCTCTTTATTAAGAGTCTAGTACCACGTTGGTGGTTTTTATCTACTGATATATTGGATTTTGTACTTTTTCCTTGTGAATGATAACTCCCATTTCTTTTCCTTGATTTTACTTTGCTTTTAATAAATATATCTGAGAGTCTAGTATCAGGTTAGTGGATTTTATCTATCCATATAATGGGTTTTGTTCTTTCTCTTTTGAGAGTAGGTTCATTTATTTTGGCATCCAGGATCTTAGATTTACAGGAGTTTGTTATATTGGTTCATTTATTTGGATAGTATAGAATCGTACTTATGGTCAGTTGTTCGAATACGTTATCACAAATCGCATATGTATTTCCCTCAAGATTAGAATAAATTGTTGGATTATTTCGCCAGAAAGACTATATATTTTAGTGATATAAGCGAGTGACTATATATTTAATATCTGATCAATGATTGTAGTTTGGATTAAGTCATCCTTTTTACTTTGACATGATCTATTGTAATATGTGTTTGTCCAATCTTGATTATTTTTGCAGATGTATGACATTTTATTGATAAATTATTTACCTATAAAAAATAGTGAAAATTTGAATGATTATTTGTGTAAATGACATAAACCCTTTTATTAATAAATTAATTATATACTCCCTCAGTCCCAATAGGTTGTTTACACTTCAAAATGAGGTTTTTGTCACGCATTTTAAGGTACATTTTAAGGATAGTTCCATAACTTATTTTTTTAATTTTCTTTTTTTGTATAAAAATATAACATATATATTTTTATACAAAAAAAAAAAGAAAAATTTTAAAATAAGTTATGGAACTACCTTTAAAATACACCTTAAAATGCGTGCCAGAAAGTGTAAAAAAAATGTAAAGAATTGGTTGGGACGGAGGGAGTATCTATAAAAAAAATAGTGATTTATTAGAATTTTTGCGCTGATTTGACCAATTTGCTATGAAAATATTCATTACCAATATTTTTATTGACTCTGTAATGAATTTTATTTTTTGGATTGATAATTTGTACACCAAATAATTTCTAATACTTTTTGAGAGTCTATTCAGTATTTGAATAATTCAAATATATCGTCAAGTCAATTTATTTGTCCCATTAATTATTGCATAACTAAAAAATACCGATAGGTAAAATGTTAATAATAATTGGTTTAAAATTCATATTTTAAAATTTTAATTGGATGAATTTAGATTTTTTTATAACTGATTAATTTAAAAGTTTATATAACTTAAATTTTAAAGGTGTATTTAGATTAGTGTAGTAAATATTTTTTAATTTTTAAAATATTAATTGAATAAGAGTAGATTTATTCAAATTTGTTTGATTGTAGATCGAGTGTTTGAGATATTAAAATATTATATTTTATAATATAGATAAAATAGACCCATGCGTTAAAATAATATATTTGAATTAAAAAAATTAATAAATACACAATTTTCGAAAATGGCTCTATACATAGAGAGTGGCGCAAAGAATAGATGTGCTAGTATATAATAATATAATTATGATTGATTTATATAATTAATTTAATTTTAGTGGTTAATTCTAATTGGCTCTTTTATATTTTTATGAAAATTAATTCGTAATATATAATAATGCAACGATGAATAATCGCTTAATATTATATATTTTTATAATCCTAATTGATTTTAATTTAAAATATTAATTTACTATATATATTTTTTGATATTAAAAAATTATGTAATATATGGTTTGTTAAATCAAGTCATTACTATATTTAAATTATAATTGTTTAGTATAAAATGATGAGAATGGTAAATAAGGAAATTTTTAATATAATATGATTGGTTTAAAATTTAGGAATGATCTTTGATTGGTCATAAAATAATTCAAAATTTTCTGATTGTCTAGCTGCATCTAACTATATTGATTTTAATTTAAAATATTAATTATTATAAAAAAAATGATATTAAAAAAATATGTAATATATGGTATGTTAAATCAAGTCATTACTATATTTAAATTAGAATTGTTAATTAACCATGGTAATAGGATGACAATGGTAAATAAGGAAACTTTTGATATAATATTGAGCAAGATACGACTTATCTGAAATTAGTATTTGAAATGCACAATTCATAAAAATAAATCTTTCGAAAGGATTCTGTATAAATTGCAAATTCTTGGTCATTGAGATTCATGGTAATTCAGATTAATATTTAGGTATAGATATTACCTCCTTTTTCTCCTTTCAAATAAATTGCAATGATTGAAGTTTTTCTATTTGGAATCGTGTTGGGTCTAATTCCTGTTACTTTGGCTGGATTATTCGTAACTGCATATTTACAATATAGGCGTGGTGATCAATCGGAAATGATCTCTAATTGGTGCTAAAATAATTCAAAGTTTTCTGATTGGTTAACTGCATCTAACTATATACCTGGGTAGACTCAGTTATTATAATAAAGGATTCATATATACTGATCATGGAATCCGGTAGGCGCTAATCTGTAAATATAAAATAATTCCCCCGGTATGTACGCCACCCCCACCCCCACCCCCAATATATTGAATCAAGTTAGTTTCTATTTTTTGTTACAATTCTCAGTTATTATAACGTTTATATTTTAAATATTTATTACAAGGGCTGCTTGACATTTTGATTTTTTTTGTGTATTTGTATGTAAACCCTAGTTTTTGTGATTTGCTTAGATTTGTTGAAATCGGTGGTCTGGTGCTGCGGAAAGTGTGTGTTTAGTGGTGTTTATGTGTGTGTTGTTTGATAAAGTTGAGTAATTTGGTTGGTTTCTTTTAAATTTGTTATTTTAGGGTTTGTTGAGGGCGTTTCGATTTCGAAGAAGTTTCGAAAAATGGCAGAAAATGGGACGCGTGTGAAGGAGGAAGCTCTTGTTGATTCTCCTACTTTTGTGCTTGAAGAAGCGGTCTCTCTCTCTTGTGTATCTCTCTCTTGTGTATGTGTGTGTGGGTTTTTTTGTGCATTTTACTATATTGTTGTACGATAAACCAGATGTTTGCGATTTATGTTATTATGTGCTATCATGTCGACTAATCTACGACTAGTCAAGACTCGACTTGCCGGGCACCCTGGTCGACTCGACTCGACTTACCAACGTAACAACCATGTGTATGTATGTTTGTATAGTAGTAGTTGGTCCTGTACTAATCTTTAACTTGCAACAGGATTCTGGAGAACCGACTAGTAGAAGAAATCCTGAGAAGCAACCTAAGCAGGCTAAAGGAGCACGTAAGAAACGCAAACGTGCTGCTAAATGTGGGGCCTGCACGGGTATCAGTCGTCCGTGCGGCCCTGACTGTGACGCCCCCAGATCCGGGGTCGGAGATCTAGGCGCTCACGGTCCATTTTCCATTAATAACGTACTTGTTCTTGCACATAAAATAAATAAACAGCCATCAACCCCACAATAAACTCACACCGCGCACACACACACACACACAGGTTAGAGTCTCAGAAACGTCATACATTTGATTAAGCAAAAGTAAAAGTTTTAGAGTTATTACAGACCGAATTAAATAGCATTTATGCTACCAGCAACACTTCGATATGAAGCGAAGTTGGCGGCTTGAAAGTTTGTTACGGTACACTGCCTTGCACAGGTCATACTTATAAATAAAACGTACTAACAAAAGCTGCCAACCAATCCGGCTAATGGGGCCTACCGGTGGGATCTCAACTGCAGCCTGGGGTCTAGTCACCTGCTTTCGAACAGTCTGATAGGTTCTTGCCATTTCTCTTAGCTGTTGTGTTTGTAAAATTTGGAAACAAGCAAGAGTGAGCAACTATAGCTCAGCAAGAATATAGGTATAAAATAAGCAATATAGCATTTCATATGTATAACAGTCATTAAACTTGTATCAATCAGTTATAAAATCACTTGTCATTATTGGTAAATTTCAAAGGTGCACCAGTACGTGCCCTTGTTTTCAAAATAACCTTGCAGTTCTAGCTACTGCATAAAGTCAACATCTTTCTCATCAAAATAGGACACTATCGGCAACTGGCACATAGGCCTAAGATGCAGTGTCAAAGCATTTTTCCAAAGTGGAGGAATGAGACTTAAAGAAAACATAAAACCTGACAGGGATTGACGATGATCAGTCGCCACATCCGAGTCCAATAATCCGCGGGTCTTCTCTACCGGTAGAAGGATAGAAACTACATCCGTAACTATCCCCGAGTGAAAACTACATCCGTAATCACCCTCGATGAAAACTACATCCGTAATCATCCTTCGGCAACACCTGGGCCGGAATAATAAGTGATGGACCGCCTGGCTCACGGCCGCTTACACATCCCAGGAATCGTTCGTCAACGGTTCCCACACCTGCCAGAGTCCCTTTTTATTTTTCTTTTAAAAACTTGATTTTGATTGAAAACAGAGTAATTGTGGTTCGACATCAGTCGACCGATAATTCTTGAAATCATACAAGAAGCAGAACCTGACCGGGGGGTTTCAAAAATGTTTTGGGTTCGAAAAAGTTCGAGTTTGAAAGTATTAAAAGTATCTTGGATTAACTTTGTTTTTAAAATAGTGAACAATAATTAATAAATGATATTTTAAGATTTAATATTAAAAATAATAAAATAATTATTTAATAAAATAAACCTTGAATCCAAGATAGGGTTTCGAGTATTTACGAAGATATGAATATGATACTTGAGTATATGATACTTCCCGAATGACCCTTCGGGTTTTCGCAATCTAGATACGATATAATAATATACCGCTCCCCGGTCAATAGGTATATACGGACCGCTACGACCTCTATTGCTAGAGTCGTTGTCCGAAGAAAACATTTTAATCTGAGTTCAAGGGGTACAAGCATATATGTACTTATACAATCTCAATTGCATCAATACTTCGATAAACATAGCATTTGATATAATTGAAAACTACAAACACAACAGTGAAAGTCCTTGTATATGTATAAGTTTTGAAAAGTAAACTTGCCTTGGTTTGGTTGGGGTGGTCGAGCGTGCGGAGTGGAACGATCTATACATAAGCAATAACCGCTCGTTAGTACCTTAACAATATCTCTTTAATTACGGGGTTTTAGGGGGTACGAAATTAACTTAATGACTTCGTCTTATGACACTCTAGCCCCTCTATAGGTCCATGTCATCACTCGATTACGCTCGTCACTTATTCGACTTAATTTAGTTACCACATTCGAACCATAACCATTACTCCTAGAATTATGCTCCACTAACGACTTTTTCCCTTGCGCGAAATTTACTCTAGCATTTTTATAAAATTCAAAAATTCGTATTTTAATCTAATTCTTTTTGGGTAGCCTTCACCACTGTATTACCTAGCTTCTCTAATTTTTCCATGATCCCAAATAAATATTTAGGGGTTTAAACAAGGTTTACAAGGGGGTCACTTAGTGCAGTCCATAGTCCAGAAACACAATTCACTCCTCCGGCCATAACTTAAAATCTACACATCACCTAGCCATGAACCTTACATTTCCAGAAACTACATTCAATTATCTTTCCAACAATATAAGGCAGGACATCAGGGGACAACATTTGGGAGTTCAAAATCGTGTCACAATACAGGTCATTGCTCCTGGAAAAACTCAGCATGAACATACTACTTAGATCAATCATTTTCCACAATTCCACCATACAACCAACACTTAATACACTCAAATCATGGTTCATAACACTCATGGTGATATATATACTATCCATAGTCATAAAAGTCATAATCTCAACATCAACATTCAAGATCCATGCTATCCAACACATATATAACCAAGATTAGCTCATAAACACATGGATCTACTACCAAATATCATAAATACTACATAACCAAGAGGGTTTGTGATTTTATACCTTCTTGAGAACCTAGTGGCCTTGGGTAAGCTTTTCACAACTCAACAATACCTTAGATGGTCTCCTACAACACTTATAATGCAAGATCTAAAGGAAGAACAAACTTGGTTACTATTCATCCAAACTTTAACAATTTATAACTTGAAATTGGGTGGATGAAATGGAGTGAAATTGCTCACATACCTTGTCTAGATGATTTAGATGACCTAGGAATTATGGTGTGAATTATGAGTGGTGGGAAAGGGGGAAGAAGAATTTTTCTTCTTCTTGTTTTGTCTTGGCCGAGAGTTTGTGTTCAAGGGGGGGGGAGTGTTTTTGTGTTTTGATTTTGGTGTTGGGTGAATGAGTGGTATTAGATGAGGTTGGGTGATATGTATTAGTGTAAGTATATGCATGGTACACATAGGTATGGCTACTAGTACTTGTTGTCTCCTCCTTTTTGAAAAGCAAGTAACTAAGCACTATTCATCTTCCAATGGCTAACTAGTTTGCTTGATTTCTAACTACTTGGTTGCATGGGTTTGCATGCAATACTACTCCTTGTAATATTATTCTTCCACCAATACTTGTTATCTAATCTTTAATTCGTATCGTATCTTAATTAATCTCTCGTAATAATATTTTGTCGCGTAGAGATTTCCCCCTATAATTCCTTAAGTACTAATTGTGTAAATTCCTCGAATGTCCATAATTCCTTGTCATGATCCTTAATAAATCTTTTAACACTCTAATTGTTAGAGGTCCAACCTCTTAATGGGCCGAACCATTGGCCCAACATTAAGCCCAAGGAATGAACAACCTGTTTTCCATTTACAGTCACATGATTGTCACTTTGACAGTGGCCGACCGTGGCCATGCTAAAAGGTTTCTTTACCTTTAAACGGTCACATGGACCATGATCTAAAAGAATGTTTAATATTCTGGAAAGCAGATCTACATCTCAACAAACGGCAAGGAGAATAAGTATAAAAGGAGGTAAGATTGTTCATAAAAAAGAGAACTACACACACAACAACACAAATTCTCTACGTTCAAATTACCCTACAAAAAACCGACTAACTTATTCTCACACCGGAGGTGAATCGGGGGGCTTCACCCTCGCATTCTCTTTCTGCAGGTCCTACCGAACGAAGCCTAGGAGAAAACCGGTTGTAACATTTGGCGCCGTCTGTGGGAACGTAGAGATACATTCGTGTTAAAATCTACCAAGAGACTATGACGATCGAAGAAACGCCCATCAATGATAATAGCACCGTGGCTGGAAACAGTCGCTCCGTTCCTCCTGTGATGCCAAGAACAACCCCTCTCATCCCCCCAAGACTGCTAAATTTTGATGAAGAAGGAGATATGCCAACTCCTGAGGAACAACAAGAGATGCTTACGAAATGGAGAGAGCAACAAAAGGCGAAGGAGAAGCATAAGGTGACGGATAAGAACAAAGAAACCGAACGGATAGCAAAAAGAATGGAGGCCGATCGTTTGAGGCTAGAGGTCCTAAAACTCCGAAGGGAGGAGATCGAGCTACAAGAAAGGACCCTCCGCGAGGCTCTAGAAGCCGAAGACACGGAGGCGGACGACCGAAAAGATAAAAGGCCAAGAACCAGAAATGATGAAGATGAGTCAGGGGACTCTGAATCATACTCAAGGAGAACCCGGTCAAAGGTAGTTTATTCCTCCGACTCGGAGGAGGAAGGTCCCCATACGGACGATCGTATCCGAAGGATCGAGAAGGCAATGTTCGGAGAGAGAAAGGTCAGCCACGAGCCAGTGGTGACCGAGGACGTTGAACAGTTTCGACCGCCTCCTGGAAGGCAGTTCCCGAAGATGAACGAATTCAACGGAAAGGGTGATCCCGAAGACCACTGTGAGAAATATGAATCACTTATGACTGGGATGGGGCACTGTGATGTGATGCTCTGCAAAATGTTCAAGACCTACCTAAAGGGGAATGCATCCATGTGGTACAGGTCGTTGAGACCTAGGTCGATAGGCTCGTACGAACAAGTGAAGAAAAAGTTCTTGAGGCACTACTCACATTTGTGCCGAAGAGAGAAGGATACAGAAGCCCTGATCCACTGTAGGCAGGGACCGAACGAGGATTTGGGTGATTACCTAGCAAGGTTCAAAGAGGAAGCCGGTATGGTCACCAATTTGGACAAAGTCAAGGTGGCTGGATTCCTCGCAGCTGGCCTCGACCCTGTTAAAGGTAAGAAGCTTCGGTCTTCTCTTTATGATATGCCTCCCAAATCTTTAAATGATATCTATGTGAGAGGAGAGGCTATCAGAAGAAAATTGGAATCAATTGGGGGGTACAAGGAGAACAAGAAACATGATAGATATGACAGAAGGGACGACCGAAGGGATGACAAGAAAGACGACCGAAGGGGTCGAGGAGATATCAGGAGCAGGTTGAATGACACGAGGCCCGACAAGGGGGCCGAACGAAGAAGAGATAGAGATAGCACTGTGTTCACACCATTAAACACACCTATCTCGAAGATTCTCCATGAGATAAAGGGTAAACCTGGGTTTGTCCGGCCACCCAAGTTGAAGACCCCTGAAAATAGAAGAAGCGACAGCAAATATTGTGAATATCATCAGGATAAAGGTCATAACACTGACGAGTGTTATCATTTGAAGAAATTAATTGAGAGAATGATAAAAGACGGAGAATTAACCAAGTTTGTCGAAGATCTGAGAAACAAACTAGGACCGAAAGAGAGAAACAGAGAAGACAAAGAAGCCGAAGGATCTGAAAAATACAGAGGCGAGGTCCGAACGATCTCCGGGGGAACCATACTGGATCGGGACAGCAAATCAGCCCGAAAGAGGTATGCAAGGCAAATCTACAACCTTTACCAATCTACTACAGCCAAACAACCACTTCCGATTTCATTTACGGAGGACGATTACGAAGATGTGATATGGCCACATGAAGATCCGCTTGTTATAAATCCGGTGATAGGGGAGAACAAGATCTGGAAAGTCCTGATCGATGAAGGGAGTTCGGTCAACATCTTGTATCACCGGACATATTGCAAAATGAACTTGGGAGGCGAACAACTAGAGCCATGCCATGAAGCACCGCTATACGGCTTCGGGAATCAACCTGTACCGATCGAAGGAACTATAACACTGAACGTCTTATTAGGAAAAGCACCATTCACAACGATGAAAGAAGCGAAATTTTACGTTGTTAGAGTCGACAGCCCGTATAATGGGATCCTAGGAAGACCGGCTTTATCCCTATTCCAAGCTGTGTCATCTATCCCTCACTTGAAACTGAAATTTCCAACCGAACACGGGGTCGGAGAAATGAGAGGCGACCAAAAAGCAGCACGAATCATTATGTTGGAAGACCTGGAGAAAGAAAAAGATGTCGAAATGACCGAAGCCGGGAAAAGAAGAAGAAATGAGACCGAACCAGGAGGCAGTCACCAACTACTGAATATCGAGTTGGAGAAATTTGGAGCCGACCTGTCAAATCCGATAGCCGAACCGGCTGTCGAAACCGAAGAAGTTGAATTGTACGTAGGCCAAGCGGGGAGGATGATTCAGATAGGAAAGAACATGGAGCCAGAACTAAAAGAGAAAGTCATAAAAGTCATTAGGGAATTCCACGATGTATTTGCGTGGAGTCCCGAGGACATGCCGGGTTTGGATCCATCGGTAGCCAAACATTGTCTTAACGTCAAAGCCGAAGCCCAGCCCGTGAAACAGAAAAAGAGAAATTTTGCAATGGAAAGACAGAAGGTCATTCAGGCTGAAGTCGAAAAATTGCTAGAAGCAAAATTCATTGAAGAGATAGACTACCCAGATTGGTTGGCGAACGTGGTCGTGGTCAAAAAGTCCAACGGCAAATGGAGGATGTGTGTGGACTACACCGACTTAAATAAACACTGTCCGAAGGATCACTACCCTCTTCCAAACATTGATCAACTGATAGATGCAACCTCAGGGCATCAAATACTCAGTTTTTTGGACGCGTTCTCGGGATATCACCAAATCGCCATGAACACCGAAGACATACCGAAGACAGCGTTCATCACGCCTAACGGCACTTATGCTTACATGAAAATGCCCTTCGGACTGAAGAACGCAGGGGCTACTTTCCAAAAAATGATAAACAAAGTATTTAAAGCCCAGATCGGTCGGAACATGGAGTGCTACGTGGACGATATGATTGTTAAGTCCCTTTGTAGGGATCATGCCGAAGATCTGAGGGAATGTTTTGAAACGCTCAGGAGAAACAACATGAGGATCAATCCGAACAAGTGTACGTTTGGAGTAAATAGTGGGAAGTTTCTGGGATACATGGTTAGTGCCAGAGGAATTGAAGCCAACCCGGAGAAGATTAAAGCAGTCATTGACATGGAAGCACCGAAGACGATCAGGGACATTCAAAAGCTGACTGGACGGTTAGCAGCCCTGAGGAGGTTCATTTCCCGATCGGCCGAAAAAGCTTTGCCATTCTTTGAAGTGCTTCGGGGGTCCAAGAATTTCGAGTGGGGGCCAAATTGCCAAAAAGCATTCGAAGATGTTAAAGAGTACTTAGTGAAAGCTCCACTCTTAATGAGACCCGACCCGAATGAAACATTGCAGCTGTACTTGGCTGTGAACGACCGAACACTCGGAGCTGTGTTGGTCAAAGAGCATGAAGGGAACCAACATCCGGTGTTCTATGTCTCTCACATTCTCAAAGATGCAGAAACAAGATATCCGAATGCAGAGAAGTTCGCCTATGGACTGGTAATGGCTGCAAGAAAGCTAAGGCACTATTTCCAGGGAAGGACGATCAAAGTTGTAACCGATCAGCCGTTAAAGAAAATCTTGCAAAGGCCAGAGGCATCGGGCAGAGTGGTCGCTTGGGCGATCGAACTTGGGGAGCATGATTTGGAGTACACACCAAGAACTTCGATCAAAGCCCAGGCACTTGCAGATTTTATGGTAGAATGCTCATTCACTGAACCGAAGGACTTGACCCCCGAAGAACAACTAATTCCGACGCCAGGAAAATGGAAATTATTCGTTGACGGCTCGGTCGCCAAAGAAAAGTGTGGGGCCGGTTTAATTTTAACAAGCCCGGAAGGATTCGAAATATGCCAAGCTATCAGGTTCACTTTCCTTTTAACGAACAATGAGGCCGAATATGAAGCACTTCTGGCAGGCCTAGATTTGGCCAGAAATTTGGAGGTTAAACACCTAAGAGCATTCAGCGACTCAATGTTGGTGGTAAAACATTTCACAGGAGAGTATGGACAAAAAGATCCCCGAACGAAGGCCTACGCCCTAAAGGTACGCGAGAAATCTTTGTTATTTGAATCATTCGAATTAAATCAGGTAGCAAGAGAGAACAACAATCGGGCGGACGCTCTATCAAGGTTAGCCTCGGCAGAAACCCAAAACCTTAACGGGTCAATTTATCTGACCGAAGTAAAGTCGCCTTCGATAGACAAAAAGCAATGCATGGAAATCCACCAAGGAACCGATTGGATGACCCCAATCAGAGCATTCCTAGAAAAAGGAACTTTGCCACTCGAACGAAGGGAGGCACAGAAGGTAAAACATCGGTCGGCCAGTTATACCGTGATTGGAGGCCGTTTGTTCCGAAGGTCGGTGACACAACCCCTCCTCCGATGTTTAAACAAAGACGAACAGATTCTAGCCCTTGAAACGGTTCATGAGGGAATTTGCGGGGAACACCTAGCAGGAAGGTCTTTGGCCCTCAAAATTCTAAGGCAAGGGTTTTTCTGGCCAAAGATGAAAGAGGATGCCACCGAATACGCCAAAAGATGTGTACAATGCCAGCTATTTAGCACTGTACCGAAGCAGCCACCCGAAGAGATGTCTTCAGTCCTTAGCCCCATTCCATTTGCTATGTAAGCGGTTGATATTGTAGGGATCTTGCCCACCAGTACCAAACAAGCCAAGTACTGCATTGTGGCGATCGACTACATGACCAAGTGGATAGAAGCCCGACCCCTTTCATCCATTACCGAAGACGCAGCAAAGAAGTTCATGTTAGAACAAGTAATATTAAGATTCGGTATCCCTATGGTATGTGTATCGGACAACGGAACCCAATTCATCGGAAGCAAATTCAGAAAATTTTTAACTCAATTCGGGATTCGGCAAAAATTCAGTTCGGTCGGACATCCCCAGGGAAACGGGGCGATCGAAGCTGCGAACAAAATTATTTTCGACGGAATAAAGAAAAGGCTAGGTGAAGCCAAAGGGCTTTGGGCCGAAGAACTACCATGGGTTCTGTGGGCATACCGAACGACACCAAGGTCATCAACAGGAGAAACACCTTTCAAATTGGCTTTCGGAACAGACGCTCTTTTGCCAGTCGAAGTTTGCCTAGAGTCTTATCGGACACAAGTTTTCAACATAGAGACGAACGAATGTGGTCTTCGAGCAAATGTAGACTTGCTTGAAGAAGAAAGGGAAGCAGCTCACCAAAGGAACTTAAGGTACCAACTTCAAGCAGCACAACATTATGATTCGGGAGTGAAAAAGAGATCATTCCGAATCGGAGATTTAGTGCTTCGAGAATTGGCAACATCAATGCCAACAAAACAAGGCAAACTTATGCCCAACTGGGAAGGCCCTTATGTAGTAAGCGAAGTGGTTCGTCCGGGCACTTACAAGTTAGCTCATTCGGACGGCAGCTTGATTAAGAACACATGGCACGCTGCTCGCCTTCGCCGTTTTTACCAGTAAGCTTACTGGAAACATTTTATTATCCTTTTAAATTTGTGGTTTAAACGCAAGTTATCTTTTGAATTCCCTAAGTAAACATCGATCTGTAAAACCATGCGAAACCCACATGATCAATAACAGATTGTTCGCTACATTTTTTCTACATGCCATGATTAAGCAAAATGGACCCATGTTTGGGGCCGACCAAGTAAAACATGCGCCCCTCTAACTTATTTCTAGTGTTCAAATACATCCCACAATACTTGACATATCCAAAGTCGGGGCCGACCGAACGAATTTCGGACGTTCCCAAAAATGTCTTAGTATTTAAGTGGTTTTTTCACTCATTAAGTCCGGGAGGAAATATTTTAACCAACCGAACGGAACTTAAGTCCTTTACAAAAACCCCTTAAAAACTGGGGGCAGCTAGGTTACGACCGAAGACGTACAACATGCTAGGCTACGACCGAAGATGCATACAAATTGAAAAAATTATGCTAAGGCAAATTTAAGGCCGAAGATGCATAAAAAATGAAAAATTATGCTAAGGCAAATTTAAGGCCGAAGATGCATAAAAAATGAAAAATTATGCTAAGGCAAATTTAAAGCCGAAGAGGCATACAAAATGAAAAAATGCCAAGGCAATTGAAAATTATGCTAAGGCAAATTTAAAGCCGAAGAGACATATAACAATGATGCTAAAGCAAAAACCAAAGATGCATAAGAATGAAAATTATGCTAAGGCAGAAAAAGCTAAAATGGATTAAAAAGCCCGAAGGCATCAATTCGAAGACTAATAAATGTTAAATTACAAAGTTTGAAGGTCACAAAAGCAAATACAAAACTACTCCATGGACGGCTCATCAAGCGGCTCATCTTCTCCCGAAGAAATAACTTCGGGGTCATCAGATTTTTCCCTACCCACTGGATCGGTCATACCCATTGCAGTATCAAGCAGTTGGGTATGATCAAAACCAAGTGAATGGGCCTTCACCACAGCATCGTCGTAACCCATTTGATAGCATCGTTCCTCCGTCAAAAGAAGCTGCTTATGCAATTTCCGAGCAGACTTCCTTGATTGCTTCAGCTGGGTGTTCCTCCATTCGATTCGCCTGGAGCTTGTGGTTTTCAGCTTCTCCAACTCATCCTTGAGGGCATCCCTTTCGGACCTTAGAGCCTCAGCCTGGCCAGTGACCCTCTCCAATTCGGTAGAAGAGTTCCGATAGTTTTCCTCGGCTCTGACCGCCCTCACTTCGGTCTCTTCTAACCGTTCGGTCACCACAGCCGACCAGGCAGCGCCCTGAACACAAACATGGAAAATGTTAAAAAATTCTTTAAGGCAAGTATGTACATACGAAAAAAAAAAAAAAAAAAAAAAAAAAACTTACCATGGAAAGAAGGGTCATCATTTCAGTACAAGCTTCAACATTATTCAGCTTGGAAATGGTTGGTCGATCGGCCGGGAGAACAAGACCACGACACAGATCAGGGCCCACGTTCTTTGATGAAGAAGGAGCTGGGACAATGATCCGGTCGGTATCCAAGACACTCCATTGAGGAGAGTACACTTTCAATTCAGTGTTCTCCGACCGAGGCCTCTTCTTCGGCTCTACAGGAGTACCATCCGGGACTGATTCTCTAGGAGGCGAAGAAGTAGGAGGGGTGACAACCAAACTTTTTTCTCCTTGATCAATAGCCAAGGTTTCCACCCCTTCGACCTGCTTATTAGCATTTGCTTCGGCCGCCAGAGCAGCAGCAGCTAGGTCGGCCGCCTTTTTCCTTTTCCGTTCCAAGATGTCCAAACGAGTTGTCACTACACAAGACAAAGAAAAACATTATACACAGGTTAAAGGCTATAAATAAGAGTTATCATACTTTCAGAAAATTGCAGAAAAGAAGAACAAAATGAAGGAACGTTACCATTACCCCAAAGACCGACTAGCCAGTCTGGGTCCCTACTATCCGATAATGGTACCTTGTCCATATTAAGGTTACACAGTAATCGGTAGTCATGCTTATCTGCCTCCGTGAGTTCGGGATATACATACCTCGTGGGATCAACTATTTTCCAAACACCGAACTTCTCCAGCTTCGGTCCGGAGACATAAACCCACTTAATATGAGTCTCCTTATTATTTGAGTTCGTGAATGACCAGTCAGGCCTGCCCACTCGCCGAGCAATGGTGTAAAAACCCTTACTCTTCGGATTCCGGCGAAGCTCGTAATGATGCCAGAAGAGAGACGTCCTTGGAATCACTTTACTTGCCATGCATCTGGCTTGGAAAGTATTTACGTGAATAAAGCTGTTCGGGTCCAGCTGACCGATGGCGATGCCCGACTGCTTCAACACGCTCTTTAATATACGCAATACGGGCAATCGGAAGCCACATTTGAACGCCGCTTCGGATATACCCGTAGCGAATCCACCCCCGCAAATAGCCGCGACTTGGGGATTTTGCCATATCTTGTCATTCTTCCTTGGGGCGAAGAAGTACCATACGTATTTCAATACGCAATAGGTCGAGCAGAAATGCTCTATATCGTCTTCGGTCAGCTGAGAAGGACGATTGGCGGCCGGATACTCTACGGCATCACTAAAAAGAGAGGATACCGAAGGATCTGTACCTTCGTTCGACCGGTCCATATCCCTGCATTCGGAAATGTAGAGATTAGCCATGTACTCGAACAAAAAGGAAAAGAAATCGGAAGGAAAAAGAAAAAGATCGAGTACAGAGGGCTAGGACCGGCCAAAAAATCCCTACCAACTAAAAAGTGATTCGAACCCACGATAGGCCGAAGAACACTCAACAGATTCAAACATTCCGAAAGATACGTCTCTCCTAAACAATCTATCAAATCCAAAAATCCTAAATATACAAAAGGACAAAGGGAAGCTAATGCTCCTATTTCTTATGCGAAGACTACAGGTAAAATCTAGCATATATCCACATATGTGTGTATACAGATACTTACATACAAATGCCTACATATATACCCGAGAACACATATTCAAGAAGGTACAAGAACAATGCCCAATCTATCGATATGAAAAGTATAGAGACTTACTGTTTTGAAGATTGCTGACAAGATCTAATTCCCGGGGATAAAATGCTTGGATGTGGACGTCAACCGGAACAGGAGAGTCGAAAGAAATCGGCGACGAAGCGACGGCTCCAATGGTTGCTAAAGCTTTTTCTAAAAAGGTTTCTTTTTCTCTGGAAAAATGAGGACGTATGTGTAAAGGGGAAAGGAAAAAAAAAAGAGATGAGGGGTTAATAGAGAGAGTGTGACGGTTGGATGATGGACGTTTCAAATTCAACGGTTGAGATTGGGGCGTGAATCTTGAGAAAAAACAGCTGTCAAGTCATAAAGGGACACGACTCCCCAAGAAAAGACTCGACCTTATCCTTCATCCTCATTATCCGGATAATACAACGACGGACGAATCAATTTTTATCTATCGTCCTAAAAAAATATTTTTGGAAAGGGCGACCGAACGAATGTTTCAAAGAAGACATGTCAAGGCATTAATTTTTCTTTTCAAAAGTAATTTCAGGCGACCCGAAGGGAATATTCCAAAGAAAGACGTAGGCTTTAGCCTTCGTCCTGAGGATTACTCCGAACGAAGCCTAGGGACATGTTAGAGGTCCAACCTCTTAATGGGCCGAACCATTGGCCCAACATTAAGCCCAAGGAATGAACAACCTGTTTTCCATTTACAGTCACATGATTGTCACTTTGACAGTGGCCGACCGTGGCCATGCTAAAAGGTTTCTTTACCTTTAAACGGTCACATGGACCATGATCTAAAAGAATGTTTAATATTCTGGAAAGCAGATCTACATCTCAACAAACGGCAAGGAGAATAAGTATAAAAGGAGGTAAGATTGTTCATAAAAAAGAGAACTACACACACAACAACACAAATTCTCTACGTTCAAATTACCCTACAAAAAACCGACTAACTTATTCTCACACCGGAGGTGAATCGGGGGGCTTCACCCTCGCATTCTCTTTCTGCAGGTCCTACCGAACGAAGCCTAGGAGAAAACCGGTTGTAACACTAATCATTCTCAAATCCCAATTTTTATAAATCTCACTAACAATAAGACTCTTGCCTTCACAATCTCCCTTTTTTGTCTTACATAGTGAATACAACAACACAGTTTCTCAGACAATCAATTCTATTAATCAACAGGGGTGACCAGAAAGGTTCCAAATTGACATTGCCACAAGATATTAAACAAATAAAATATTACCAAAAATTAGGTTTCTTACAGCCTCCCCTCCTTAAAAGGATTCCGTCCCGGAATCAGGTTGAAAACAGTTGGGGGTGCTTTTCACGCATTGCGCTTTCTAGTTCCCATGTTGATTCTTCGACATTCTGGTTCCTCCACAAGACTCTCACTAGTTTGACAACCTTGTTCCTCAGCACCTGTTCTTTTCTATCCATAATTTCTACGGGTTGCTCCACATATGTTAAGTCTGGTTGCAGATCCACTTGATCATGTTCTATCACATGTTGGAAGTCGGTATGATAGGGTCGTAGCATGGACACATGGAACACATTATGTACTTGCTGTAAGCTCGGAGGTAAAGCCAATTCATAGGCTAACTTTCCAACTCATTTCAAGATCTCAAAAGGTCCAATAAATCTCGGGCTTAGTTTCCCCTTCTTACCAAATCTCATCAATCCCTTCCACGGTGATACTTTTAACATCACAAACTCTCCTACCTCATATTCTTTATCCTTGCGGGACTGGTCCGCATACTTCTTCTGTCTGTCTTGGGCCGCTACCAGCCGTCCTCTTATGAGTTCGATGGTTTCTCTTGTCTGTTGGACCAGCTCAGGCCCTAAAATCTTCCGCTCTCCTACCTCTTCCCAATACAAGGGAGACCGACATCTTCGTCCGTACAAAGCTTCATATGGGGGCATGCCTATACTCGCATGGTAGCTATTGTTGTAGGAAAATTCGATCAACGGCAAGTGGTCGTCCCAACTTCCCTTGAAATCTATGGCACATACTCTCAACATGTCCTCGATGGTCTGGATGGTTCTCTCACTCTGTCCGTCTGTCTGGGGATGGTATGCAGTACTCATGTTTAACTTAGTCCCCACACAATCCTGAAAACTCCTCCAGAACCTGGAGTTGAATCTTGGGTCTCTATCTGATACAATGCTCACAGGAACCCCATGCCTAACCACAATCTCCTTTAAGTAAATATCCACCAGCTTGTCGACGGTGTATCTCTCGTTGATTGGAAGAAAATGTGCTGACTTGGTCAATCTATCAATAATTACCCAAATGGCGTCATGATTAGTCTTGGTCCTTGGTAATCCGACCACAAAGTCCATCGTAATCTGTTCCCACTTCCACTCGGGTATCTCTAAGGGTTGCAACAATCCACTGGGCCTCTGGTGTTCGGCCTTCACTCTCTGACATGTCAAGCATTTACTTACCCACTCTGCTACGTCCTTCTTCATATTTGCCCACCAATAATACTCTTTCAAATCCCTATACATCTTGGTGCCTCCAGGGTGAATCGAATACCTTGAACTATGAGCCTCTTGCAAAATCTCGTCTTTTAATTCTTGAACGTTCGGGATCCATATCCTAGATGCGTACCTCATAATTCCATTCCCGTCCTTCTCACACCTAATTTCTTCGCCAGTCAAAATTTTCTCCATCGAACTCTTTTCTTCTTCTATCTTCTTTTCCTGGCATAACTTAATCTTTTCCAATAGCGGTGGTTGGACTTTTATTTCCATTAGACTCTCTTGGCCAATTCCTGGTAACCTCACCTCAATCTCCAGCCTCTCGAGGTCCTTGATCAATTCGTCCACTGACGTTATCATCTTAAGCTTCTCCTTTCGGCTAAGTGCATCGGCCACTACGTTGGCCTTCCCCGGGTGATAATGAATCTCACAATCATAGTCCTTGATTAGCTCTAACCATCTCCTCTGCCTCATGTTTAACTCTTTCTGAGTGAATATGTACTTTAAGCTCTTGTGATCCGTGTAGATTTCACACCTTTCTCCGTAAAGATAGTGTCTCCAGATCTTCAAAGTGAAAACTATCGCTGCTAATTCCAAATCATGGGTGGGGTATCTTATCTCATATTCCTTAAGTTGTCTGGACGCATACGCAATCACCTTACCGTGCTGCATAAGCACACACCCTAAACCTTTATGGGATGCGTCGCTATAAATCACAAAATCTCCCTTATCATCGGGTAGGGCTAGTACTGGTGCTGTCACCAACCTCTTTTTCAATTCTTGAAAGCTTTCTTCGCATTTCTCAGTCCACACAAACTTCTCGGTCTTGCGAGTTAGCCGGGTCAAAGGGGCTGCTATCTTGGCAAAGTCTTGGACAAATCTCCTATAGTAGCCAGCCAATCCTATGAAACTTCTCACCTCTATTGGAGTGGTTGGTCTCTCCCAATTCGATACAGCCTCTATTTTGGCTGGGTCCACTAGGATGCCTTGTTCGCTAATCACATGCCCCAAAAACTGAACTTCCTTCAACCAAAATTCACACTTCGAGAACTTAGCATACAACTTTTCTTCTCTTAACGCTCCCAATACAATCCTCAAGTGCTCTGCATGTTCCTCTTTCGTCTTGGAATAAATCAAGATGTCATCGATAAAGACTATAACACACTTGTCTAAGTACTTTTTGAAGACTCGATTCATTAAGAACATGAAAGCTGCGGGTGCATTCGTTAACCCAAACGACATTACTAAAAACTCATAGTGTCCGTACCGGGTGCGAAAGGCCGTCTTTGGTATATCTTATGGCTTAATCCTTAACTGGTGGTACCCGGTTCTCAAATCGATCTTGGAAAAATAAACCGCGTCCTTTAGTTGGTCGAACAGGTCATCTATTCTGGGCAAAGGATACTTATTCTTTATGGTCACCTTATTCAACTCCCTGTAGTCTATGCATAATCTCATACTGCCATCCTTCTTTTTCACGAATAGCATCGGGGCTCCCCACGGTGACACACTAGGTCTCATTTGTGTCCCCTGTTATTTTTAATACAAAAAAAATGCTCTTGTGGAGCCCATTTTTATTATTTATTAAAATGGGCCCCGCATGGACATTCTTTTTGTACTAAAAAGAACAGGGGACACGGAGGAAGGGGACAGAAGATCCGGACCCCTATGAAAACATCCCAAAATAAATGCACAAGTCTCATCTCATCATTATTATGCTTTTGTCCATTTAAGGAACGAGAGTGTTACTGCTCTTGTTCCTTATTAGTTGTGTATTTTTAGTTACTCCATAACAAGTTCGAAACAGATTAGCAATAGCCTAGCAAGCATGCTTCTTGCTACTTCAGAGCTCATGATCCACCAAAAAAATTACAGCAATAAAAATGATGACAAATTATGCTAAGCATATTGCTATTAAATCTGTGAATATTGATACTGCTTTGAGATATTAGATACATGAAGAGCAGCAGTTAACGGTATCTAGTAAAATGGTCTCAAAAAAAGCTTTGGAGAGCTACAGAAGGGATTCAGATTTAACAAGTCAGAAGAAAATCCAATCACACAGATGGGAAATGTTTGTTGAGATTGAATGGCAGTGAATAGAATTCCTCACTTCTTGAATCGGTTTTGAAAGATCGAAACTTGTCCCACCAATGTTTGCCTCTATCTTTCCTGGTTTGACTATCCTTCTTATGCAATGTGTTGTCTAGGAAAACTGCTAAAATGCCAGCAACAAAGGCTTCTGATTAAGAAGGGCACATTCACAAGGTCATTGAACTGCAAGGAAGTACGAAGATAAGATATTTGAATCAGTAACTTAGCGTAAATTTGGGCTTACCCATCTTCCAGACGTATGGACAGGGCCAAAACCTTTTATTGCAGTGTACTCATTGAAGTACTGAGGAATAGAGAACCCCATAAAAACTGAGAATCCAGGTATGAACTTTGTCCGGAAGCTGTTGAGGTTGCAGAATTGAAGGAAACTTGAACCAGCAGCGCCTGCACAGAAATGAACAGCAAGTCAAAAATTGATGTTTGTAAGGAAAACTACGACCTATAACGTTATGATCATCGTTCATCAACTATTCGCTTTGTTCAAACATACCGACATAAGCAAAGAAAAGGCAGTACAATGCAGCAAATATTGGTGTTGAAATAGAGGCGAACACAGCTCCGAATTTTCCTGCAGAAGGGAGTTTGTAAATATGATTGGGAAAGGAAAAAGATACACAAAAAAAAAAAAAAAAAAGAGATCATGTACTTTGCGTTAAAGCATTCAAACAAATAATATTATATACCTAGTACAGAAAAGAAGATCATAAATCCAGCAGATATCTGTACGACTCTTCTACTTCCTACGCGAGTTAATGCCAACAGGCCAGCATTTCACTGCACAGCAACCATTAGTTGGGACAATTAGAAGAACTGTGAGAACAATCAATCAATATACAGAAGGTAATTCAACAACACTGTTAGAATAGGAAAGGTTCCAGATACATATTTGAATATATTTATCTAGAATCTTTCTTTTTTTAACAGAAACAGTTTTGTCTTACATGGAAACTGAGGATCCATTCACCGTTCCAAATAAGCCAGACAACAGAATGCCAATTCCCTGAAATATATAAACAAACTCAATCAAATCTACATTCTTACTAATATAATTCATAAACTAAGTAGTATCGCCGAGTAGCAAATAGTTTACGTGTTTGTGCAAAATATGTTCAGTCTGTCCACAAGCAAAATGATCAAACCCTCATCAGGCTTGAAAAACAAAAGATGATAAATCAAACCATAAATCACCTAGCTTTTGAATAAATATTTAGGTGGCATCAATGGAGGGTTTTATGTTAAGAAATTAATGTGTATCCAGTGACGTTGCTGTTCGCACATAGGTTTAAATGTTGCAAAACTATGTTAATGTCGCTGAGGATCATTGCTATAAGAATGTATGTGCCTATGTGGATGTATGAGTCACAGGAGATGAGTTACCTGCCAGCCTACACCACGGCCAAGAATAGAAGGTGGCAAGGGAGTTGCACTAGCGTATCTTGACACCGCAATAAAGCCACCAGTAGACTGCAAATGCAATTAGAATTTCAGAAGCAAAAACAAATCACTATTTAGAGAATTAATGTGAAAAGACGATGATTGAATTTAAACTTTTGGAACTGCCTGTTCTTCTCATGTTTTCCTTTCAAATTTGGTACAAGGCTGCTAGAACCAAGTAAACAGACATTTTTCTTTACAGACAAGTCATGGAGAAAACATGTGTAAGGAAGATTCTGAGAGAAGTAAATAATCTGAGAGAAGTAAGTAAGTACGTAGGCATTTAACCTTTACTTGCATTTACATTTGGTAACTATCTACTTTTGAAGGCTACGAAGAATATCTTTAATCAATTATTGACAATAGTGCTGAATACAAAAATAACTGCATATATGTTAAATATCATAAGAAATGACATATGCAATGACATAATCATAAGAAATGACATATGCAATGACATCAAATGTGTGGCTGAATTGTTCAACAATGTAGGCTAGTCAATAGTCCAAGTATGTGGGCTAGATTGTAGTAGATTATATGTATAGACAGCTGATCATTTTGTTCTATAAATAGAGGCATAACCTCATTGTAATACTTGGAGAAGTATGAATATGATTCTCTTCTAACCCAACTGATTTCTCTCTTCCCTCTCTATAATCACATATATATTGAGATTCTAACATGGTATCAGAGCCGGAGTAGAGAGGGGGAGAGTTTTTCAGTTGAAGCTTGTTGTTTTTCAAGGAAAACAGAAGCTGTCCGGAAGACACAAGCTGTCCAAAAGAAGAAGTTGTCCAGAAAGCTTCCCAGGAATGAAGAAGACCAGGCACACCTGGCATGCAGGACACAGGTGCTAAAACAGGTACACATGGTGTTGGCCTGTCCACTGGCACCACGTAAGAAAAGAAGTAGACTTAAGGGAAACCCCGAAAAAAAAAAAGAACAGTGAAAGGCGTGCACATGGATTTATGATTTTCTTAAGGGAAAATTTTGTCCGGATCTTTAATATAAGCATATCATTTTAGTTTAGGACCCCTGTTATAGATTTAATTGTGTAGTATTCAAGCGGTTGTTGATATTACGGTATCTCTCCGGTTTATTATGGTGCTGCAAATTAAATAGTTCAGAGGGCTTTATCGCGACGAAGAAGAAGCAGCAGAAGTAGTGTATAATACAGATACACACAGTTCACTGCTAATATATTTCTTTCAGGATTTTATCATGGCCTAAAAAATACTATGTGGTCGAAAGTTCGATAGCCGGTATCCCAAAAGACTCAAGAAACTCAAGATCGATCGATCCTAAAATGGGTAGTTGGAACTTGGATGCTCAAATTAAGCTCAAGGGCTACTAGTGTCCACTCTTCAATCCCAAGAAAGGTCTTTCATCCGAAGATGGGATTTCGAGTGAGGGGGCGTGTTAAATATCATAAGAAATGACATATGCAATGACATAATCATAAGAAATGACATATGCAATGACATCAAATGTGTGGCTGAATTGTTCAACAATGTAGGCTAGTCAATAGTCCAAGTATGTGGGCTAGATTGTAGTAGATTATATGTATAGACAGCTGATCATTTTGTTCTATAAATAGAGGCATAACCTCATTGTAATACTTGGAGAAGTATGAATATAATTCTCTTCTACCCCAACTGATTTCTCTCTTCCCTCTCTATAATCACATATATATTGAGATTCTAACAATATATTATACTCAACTGCCGAACATTAAGTTTGATCAACCAAAAAAGCAAACAGGCCAAAATGCTCTTGCTTTACCGGTATCACCCTCACTCCCCTTACAGGGAGTCGAAGATCAAAGATGTTTTTCCCCGGGCGTATAATATGGGGCAAATACTGCAAATTAGAAACCACGATAAATAGGTGTGGCCAGTTGGTATCTAGAAAGATTCTTTAAACAGGTTAAACAATAATTGCTTTTCAAATAATTGTAGTCTAAGGGACAAGTATAAATAATCGTGTTATGTCATGACGGGAAATCACCTGAGAGAAAATTAGTAAAATGATAAGGTGTGGCAATCCAATTTCAACACACTTGGCAACCTGATACACAAGTGCAAAGTTCAGATCTATTGGGTGTGACAGAGAGAGAGAGAGAGAGAGAGAGAATAACACACACACACACACACACACACACATGTATGTGCATATATATGCTTCTATACTTACACCAGGAAAACCAAACTCATATAGACAAAAGCCAGCAAGAGCAACCAAAGGAACCGCTGATAGAGGACTTAGAAGCCTAAAAATACATTAGAAAAATCAAATTTAATTAAAAAAAACAAAACAAATGGCCCTTTAGGTGATTCTACATGGGGTCACTTCAGAGATAAAATGTCTCAAACCAAACTTGAGGTGATATGTTGAAAATTACAGATAATTTTGTAAAGCATATGAAAGAGAAGGGCGATAGACATGTACAAGATTGGGCCTCATAAATAACTGACACATCTGGTTCTGGGTCTAGGATATGAGTATATTTGTTGTACATGTACGACAACGATGAGAACCGAGACAATTATGTGTTTTTTATTTAATCGATAACTCATATATAGTCCAAATTTAACATATTAGCTAATTCTGAATTTTTTTATGTAGATATATATTGTACATAGTATCAATCAGATTAAAGGTCTGTTTGGTATTGATGTTGCAGACCGCAACAACAATTTTTTTGTAGAAAACTTGGTTCAAAACAGCTTAGTAAATCTATAAGCAATTTTTCAACAACATTTTTATAAAAAAAATTTGCTTTATGAAAAACATTTATTTTTCACAATTCCAACTTTTGTAGACAACAATTTTTGGTAAAGGCATAAAATCCCAACAATCACATATTAAATAAATTTAATAAAAGTTAAAATAAAGTAGGATATAAACAAAAACTAAAAAAGTCATAATTTATTCAGTAGTTGTGAATTTAACTCCGTTTGTATTTAGAGGTCATAAATTCAATTCCCTTGATAATACTAAAAAATCATGTCATGTTAATTGCAGCGGCTCCCTTTGATTCTGTTAACACACAGACATATATATTTTCTACACAAATCTTGATAACCATACATTTCCAATGGTCCAGAGAATTGCAAATCTTCAAAGGAGTAGTCAATGTATCGGCTTGTAAACTCCAAGAATGATCACACACAAAAACAGGAGAATCGCGGTGGACAAGAATGGCTGCAAATCAATGCCAGAACCCGTTATATGCCACGAAAAATGTCATTATTTTTAGAAATAATTTTCCAAAGTTATAAGAATTGAATTCGGGGAGAAATTTGCATAATGGAAGTTGTATCAAATAACCATGTTAAAAAATAATCAGTCTATGTGTATGAAAAATAAAATATACAAATATTTATGACGATGCCACGCATGGTATTGCCATTTAAAGTTCATGCACAACTTAGGGAACTTTTCTTTGTATTCTAAAACCTCAATTCTATCAAGTATCAACAAAACCAAGTGTGAGTCCAAAGATAACAGGCCACTGCCGCAACGTGGATTGAAAGAGAAGGGCGATAGACATGTACAAGATTGGGCCTCATAAATAACTGACACATCTGGTTCTGGGTCTAGGATATGAGTATATTTGTTGTACATGTACGACAACGATGAGAACCGAGACAATTATGTGTTTTTTATTTAATCGATAACTCATATATAGTCCAAATTTAACATATTAGCTAATTCTGAATTTTTTTATGTAGATATATATTGTACATAGTATCAATCAGATTAAAGGTCTGTTTGGTATTGATGTTGTAGACCGCAACAACAATTTTTTTGTAGAAAACTTGGTTCAAAACAGCTTAGTAAATCTATAAGCAATTTTTCAACAACATTTTTATAAAAAAAATTTGCTTTATGAAAAACATTTATTTTTCACAATTCCAACTTTTGTAGACAACAATTTTTGGTAAAGGCATAAAATCCCAATAATCACATATTAAATAAATTTAATAAAAGTTAAAATAAAGTAGGATATAAACAAAAACTAAAAAAGTCATAATTTATTCAGTAGTTGTGAATTTAACTCCGTTTGTATTTAGAGGTCATAAATTCAATTCCCTTGATAATACTAAAAAATCATGTCATGTTAATTGCAGCGGCTCCCTTTAATTGACTCACCAATTAAAAAGTAAACCTATCACTATTGTATGATTTTATCTTGATAAGCATGATCAACACTTCTAGCACTTCTATCAAGTATCAACAAAACCAAGTGTGAGTCCAAAGATAACAGGCCACTGCCGCAACGTGGATTGAAAGAGAAGGGCGATAGACATGTACAAGATTGGGCCTCATAAATAACTGACACATTTGGTTCTGGGTCTAGGATATGAGTATATTTGTTGTACATGTACGACAACGATGAGAACCGAGACAATTATGTGTTTTTTATTTAATCATAATTTCAATTCGAAACATTATACTACTTCAAATAATAAAAACCAACATTTTCTAAAAAAATAATATACAATAGTTAATCATTTACATGGGATCACTATGAACGTGGCATGAAAAGGCAGCTTAATTTATGGTTTAATATGTGTAAAAAGGAAAATGAATTATTACAAGTTCATTCATATGATACTTGAATTTGTATTTGATTTAACTTATCCACGTCCACGAAAAAAGTTAGGATGAGTGCCCTAAATATCCATTTTTATTGTTTCATAACTAAAATGTCCAAATTTCGCGCTACGTGCCCAAAATACCCATGGGATACGCCTATGACAGAGAAGTATCCTCGGCTACACTATTAATAGAAGAGTAAATTATGGGATACACCTATGACGGACGAGTAACAAGTGGGTTACGCCTATGATGGAGTAGTATATGGTTCAGATACGTATTCTGGTAAGGTGCATCCAGGGTAACACATTTGTGACATGCGTGATGATGTCATCTGTAGTCATCATTACTTTTCTCAGAAAATCGCGAGCTCTGGTGATTTGGGCGATTTCTCCGGTGAGGCTCGTTTAACACCATCAGTCATTTTCCCGTTACGTTCTATATATCATTGGAATCGCCTTTTAATAATCTACAACCCTATATAATTCGTTTATTGTTTTTAATGTCGGATTGTAAACCCCCAATTTGAACCTATTTCCCCGATTTTTTGACGAACACACTTCTTCTCCGTTCGTCCAGTTACGTTAATGTTTCGTTGATGTTTTATAGCCCATTAGATTCGTCTCTAGACGATCTACAATCCTATACCACTATTAGCCCAGTTTACTTGCCGGATTTTTCTGCCCCAAATCGACGATTGTACGTCACCGGCGATAGGATATGAGTATATTTGTTGTACATGTACGACAACGATGAGAACCGAGACAATTATGTGTTTCTTTATTTAATAATAATTTTAATTCGAAACATTATACTACTTCAAATAATAAAAACCAACATTTTCTAAAAAAAATAATATACAATAGTTAATCATTTACATGGGATCACTATGAACGTGGCATGAAAAGGAGCTTAATTTATGGTTTAATATGTGTAAAAAGGAAAATGAATTATTATAAGTTCAATCATGTGATACTTGAATTTGTATTTGATTTAACTTATCCACGTCCACGAAAAAAGTTAGGATGAGTGCCCTAAATATCCATTTTTATTGTTTCATAACTAAAATGTCCAAATTTCGCGCTACATGCCCAGAATACCCATGGGATACGTCTATGACAGAGAAGTATCCTCGGCTACGCTATTAATATAGGAGTAAATTATGGGATACACCTATGACGGACGAGTAACAAGTGGGTTACGCCTATGATGGAGTAGTATATGGTTCAGATACGCATTCTGGTAAGGTGCATCCAGGGTAACACATTTGTGACATGCGTGATGATGTCATCTGACATCATCATTACTTTTCTCAGAAAATCGCGAGCTCTGGTGATTTGGGCGATTTCTCCGGTGAGGCTCGTTCAACACCATCAGTCATTTTCCCGTTACGTTCTATATATCATTGGAATCGCCTTTTAATCATCTACAACCCTATATAATTCATTTATTGTTTTTAATGCCGAATTGTAAACCCCCAATTCGAACCTATTTCCCCGATTTTTCGACGAACACACTTCTTCTCCGTTCGTCCAGTTCCGTTGATGTTTCGTTGATGTTTTATAGCCCATTAGATTCGTCTATAGACGATCTACAATCCTATACCACTATTAGCCCAGTTTGATTGCCAGATTTTTCTGCCCCAAATCGGCGATTGTACGTCACCGACGATATGAGAGACATGCAGCTGCGTTCTGACTGCTACAGTACTTCGAATACGCCTTTCCCAAGGGTGTGTCCCGTGGGTATTTTGGGCAGTGTCTTGAAAAGTGGGTATTTTGGTAAGTTGGTAGTAAAAAAGTGGGTATTTTCGGCAATTTTTCCAAAAAGTTACTACCGTTCTTTGACTTTTTCACGCATTTCAATGTGTTCGATTGAGATATTTGTAAATAATATATTTTTAATTATTTTTTTATATTAAACTATAAATTCTATATCTTTATACAAAACAAAAAATTGAAAAAAATATTACTACAAGTAGCTCAACTGAATGCATTAAAATGCATGCAAAAATAAGTGAATATTTTTTGGGACGAAGGAAATACATATATTTTTGTTTATAATTTAAATAAATTTTGAGATAAACAAAAATTTGAAAACGGTTAGGATCTGTTTGGCCAACACTTAAAATAAGTTCTTATGAACTTATTTTCGGGTACAAATTTCATATTTTAATAATTTCTTTTTTAATACAAGTATTTAATGTATATTTGAGATTTTATAAGTTGCAAAAAAGGTTAATTTTTTTTAAAAAAAAAAGAATCTCTAACTTTTTCTTAAAATAAATTGATTTATTTTAGAAAGTAAGTTTCCCAAATATCCCAAATAATGTCCGTTGCAAACGGGTGAAAAAAGCATCAATATTATTGTGATGGCAATTGTACTACTACTACCAACAACTCTCACTGGGTTTATTCTATTGGCTTCCTCCACTTTGTTGTTTGCTTGCAGATTGGACTTTCCCTACCTCCTTTTTCTTCTTTTACCTGATCTCTCATCTATACATGCTGTTTTGTGTACGTCTTTTACTTTAAAAATTCGCACTTTGCTCCCCATTTTTTTCTTTTTCTTTCAAGCAACTACGTTGGTATATTTTTCTTCTTCGCCTGATCAACCACTCACTCTATTGAGTATCGAGTAACATGCTTTCCACCTAGCCCCTCCATTAAGTATTCCCTCCATTAAGTATTGCATAACAAACGAAATTAAGCGTGTTTATGCGAAAGTAGTATTAGCATGGGTGATCTCCCGGAAAATCTCCATGTTTCACCCTTTTTTTATTTTAATTTTATTTTAGGAAAAAAAACAATTAATCCAATAACAACTTAAAATATGATCCACGTAACCAACGCCTTGTTCCTGAGTTTTTTAGGGAGGGAAAGCAAGGTAATGTAAGTGAAAGTAAAGTAATGCAAGTGAAATATATTTCATCAACTTGTTCCCGAGTTAGATGGAGCGTAAATAAAAAATGAGTGAAACTACTTTCATTCACGTGCTCCCGAGTAGGAAGGAAAGCATGTAAATGATTGTCAAATTACAATTCTATCTTTAGATATAAAATGTTTCATTTAAATTATAAGGGTATATATGTAATATCAAATGTTTTTAATTAAGTTACTTTCACTTGCTTTCACTTTCATCCCAATTTTGGGATGAAAGTTTTGGGATGAAAATTCACAAAACTTGCTTTACCTTTCACTCGTTTTCGCTCCTAAAAAAAACTCGGGAGCACAAACACAGAGGTAAATTATGTTACTTTACTTTCTTTTCACTTGCTTTCCTTCCTTAAAAATAACATAAATTTTCATTAAAATTAACGTTATTAATCAGTAAAATATTTTGAATTTCTTCCTCAATCACTCGGTCACTCCACAATCTTAATCTACGGTTCAGAATAATCCGACGGTTAAGCCACACTCTACACCCTACCACACAGGAACACTGCTCTAATATAAAAATCTAGTTAGTAACTTTCTTTACACAGACTCCTACGCTCCATAGAATTGTAATGACAGTGAGTCTGCTTTCCATGTCACAGCTGTTTGCCACGTGTCAAACCAAGCTCAATACGACGTCGTAACAATTAATCAATCAGATTACTTAATTTTTCTACCTTTTTTCCATCATACATAGTGTATACACACCAGGGGTTAGTTTTGCTTTCAATCTAAGTGTTCTTATCTTTAATCCTCTCTCTCTCTCCACCACACTCTTAAAGACTACAAATCTTGGAGCCCCTTTTGATTTTAAGCCCTAATTTTGTAGGTTTGGAACCCTAATTTTCTAGGGTTTGGGTAAAATTTAGTGTTCAATTCAGGTGTTGTTCTTATTTTCAATCCAATTCCTTCCATCACTATCTAGAAAACCCCAAATCTTGGAGGCCCTTTTGATTTGGAGCCCTAATTTTGTGGGGTTTGTGAGAAATTGAGTGTTGAATTGGGATGACTTATGATGTGAGTGTGGAGGAGGTGGGGCAAATTGAGGTTAATATTGATGAATTGAAGGGTGATTATGTAATTATGAGAGGATCAGAGGGGCAAATTGGGGAAAGTGAACAAGTAGTAGGTTCTAATTCAATGATGATAACTAGTAGTAGATGGTGGTGTTTGATTTGGTGGTGGGCTAAGCTTATTCTTCTGGTTTTGTTTTTGGGGGTTTTGACTGCTGTTTTCTTTAAATGGGTTGGCCCTTTTTTCATGGATAAGGTACTATTTTTATACATGGTCAGTGTGTGTGTAATGATTTGTTAAAGTTGTGATTTGGTTTTTATGGTTCTTATTTCATTATGATTTATGCAAGTTAATGCTCTGTGCATTTTGGTTTAGAAAGTCTGGTTTGATACTGTATTTTGGACTTTGTTATGTGTTACAAAATCACAGATTATGTCTAGGTATGCTTTGGACGTATTGTAAAATGCTGGTGATTTTTTGGATTATACCCGAATGTTTATGTTATCTTTGAATGCTATAGCCAGTGATAACATTTTGATAGGAAATATGAATTTGGACTTGTTTTTTTTGCCCTGATGGAACTTCAAGGCCTTGACGAAAAAGCCTAAAGCTTTTTGTTCAGAGAATTCTTGTCAATGCTGCTGTGCTTTTTGATTAGGAATAATTTGCTCGCTCAAATCATTCATATACAGGAAGATTGTCATTTGGCTCAAATTTTCCTATGTACCTCAGGATATCAATATGAAATAGGTAGAAATATTAGTAGTACTAGATTAGCCACCATTAGGTAGAAATAGAGATGCACAAACAGCCAGTCGAGCCAGATTTTATCCGGAATCTAGAAAATCCTGGTTTTTTTGTAATCAGGATTTTATGCAAATTGTTAAATCCGGGCTACCGCCCGTAGAAACGTGAGTGCCACTCGTTATCTGTCTCTAGTGGAGCCACATAATTCTGGTTAGCCTCGTGTAAAAGGCTAAAAGCTTACAATTTCCTTTACATTGATATTCGATAAATGTACGTGTTTGCCAACATCCTTTGCACGAGTAAATGTTCATGTTTCTCTAATATGTATGTGGATTGGTTTTAGATACTTTCTTTCTGATGTATGGCATATTTTGTGCAGGAGGTTATTCCTATATTAAATTGGGAAACAGCTACGTTCAGTAAACCTGTGTTAGCACTTATTGTCTTTGCATCTGTGGCATTATTTCCGGTTATTCTTCTACCCTCCACTCCTTCCATGTGGGTGGCCGGAATGACCTTCGGTTATGGTTATGGGTTCTTGCTTATTATTGGTGGAGTGACTATTGGTGTATCGCTTCCTTATTTTATAGGTCTTTTGTTCCATCATAGAATGCAAGTAAGTGCCATGCTAATTTAAAAATGGTTGCAATTTTTTGAGGCAAAAGAATCTTCTATACTTATTCTGTTTTACATCATTTTTTTTGTGTGTAGGAGTGGTTAAAAAAATATCCCAAGAAAGCCCGTGTCATAAAGTTGGCTGGCGAAGGAAATCGACTTCATCAATTTCAAGCTGTAACATTGATTAGAATTTCTCCTTTTCCGTATATTGTTTATAACTACTGTGCTGTGGCAACAAATGTAAAGTATGTACCTTACTTGTTGGGATCAATGGTTGGGATGGTGCCAGAAATCCTTGTTGCAATCTATACGTAAGTCTTCTTTTCTGTTTGTACTTGGTATATATGCATGATATCTATAATAATTTTTGGTACCATTTGTCCTTTGTTATTTGTAAGTCATACTTGATTCTCCTTTTAAGTCCTTTATATCATGCATAGTGAACCTTAGTGGTTGCTTACAGATTTGTGCCATATGCACCCTGTGACCCCCTTGAGAAGTTATTACCCAGGCTTGCATGATCATCTAAAGTACTTCACTTCTGAGTTAGTTTGTTCCTTATGTAATAAATAAGGTAGCTAGATGCAATTCCTGTTTTAAGAATTAAGATATAGTTTGCTTATATGTTTAGGACATCCAGTAACATAATGGAACTCATATTGAGTGGGATTAAAGGACTGTGTGGCATAATGTAAGCAATTGTTTTATTAAGCTATGGAAGGTTTTACTGTTTTGTGAGTGTCAAGGTTCAAGTATGTCAGGAAGCCATATTTTTAATTGTTAATATAACAAGATGGGAAGCTTTATGCAAAATGGCAAGATCTTCTATATAATTACTATCAAATCAAAAATATTAAAGATTATTTATTTATTTTTATATGTAGATAAAATATATCATATGCAACTGGTTCTGAGCAAATGTAATTATAGCGTAGTCAATTTTGTTTGGAAGAAATTTAAGTTTGTTCTTGGACATTTGAGTTTAGTTGTTAAGACCAATATGTTCATAACCCTAGCTGATTAATAATGAATCTCTTAACAATGGCATAGCATGTACATCAATATTTGATTGTACATACCTTGTTGAGTTAAACAATTCTTTGTATATGCTAACAAGTGTTAGTAGGCATTGTTGATGGATGATTTTAGGGGTCAAAATTTGTGATAGTTATTAGGCTTAAAGTCTAAATTTATTATTTATGTTTGTTTGAATTTTATGAATGCCTTGGGCAATCATTGAACTGCTCTATATCAAGTTTTGAGGTTCTGTCGAAAATAGTGTGAACATTGCATCTACATGTTTAGCTAATTTTACAAGGCATTAAGTTTATCATATGTCGTATTACTAGCCTTTTTCAGTTTTAGAAAGACATCTTACACAATTCAAGGATTCAGGGTGTGGATGTATAATTATAATCAGCATTTTCGTTTATTCTTGCAAGAGAAAGCTATCTGACATTCTGACTTTAATGACGCTGCTGGTAATTGGTCTTGTTTTACAGTTTACTATTTTTGTTTTGTTTTCAGTGGCATCATGATAAAAACACTAGCTGATGCTTCGACTGATCAGCGCACCCTCTCAACAGCTCAGATCATCTTCAATGTTTGTGGTTTCTGTTTAACGGTGACCACCACGGTAATAATTACAATCTATGCTAAAAGGCGCCTCAAGGAATTGCAGATGGAAGAAGAACCACTGTTACAATAAGTATCTGTTGATGCTCTCTCTTCCTGGGCCAAGTCGGGAATCTTAGCCAACTGATCGAAGTCGGTATCTGTGCATTAACTTGGATGAAATTTTTGTTGATATCATTAAGCTTGGTGTATAGATTATATTTTGATATTCAAATGTATATATGGAAGGAACCAGTGGAAGCCAACATCTAACATGAGTGTCTTGTGAGTTAACAATATATTGGCAATATCGATACTAATTTCTTCAATCCAAAAGCATATATATTTTTCCTTTTCAAGGTCTTCTCTTTTAACTCTATATATTTAGAGCGGGTTTCGGATAGCCGGTGCCTCCCAATAATATCAACCCCTACCCCTCAGTGTTCTGTTATGTTTAAACGAATCTGGTTGCAAGTATGAATATTGTGGCACAGGTTCTGTTATGTGATGTGAGAGTGAGATGGACGATTTTAAAGCTTGTCAAAATGCTTGGTGGGGGAACTTAAATGGCAAGGACTTGAAAATCTGGTGAAGGACAAGTACGGGGGCCTCCAAACTGAGTGCTACACAGCAACAGCAGTGCTATACGAAAACAAGTGCTGCCAAGAAGCAGTGGTGTACAACTAGAAATGCACTGCTATACACGGGTGAAGTTGATATTGCGTCTAGTCTATTTCCACTCCCAAAAATCAACAGTCAATAATTTGTTGGACTCATTCCTAAATCCCCATTCGATTTTGTCCCTCTAATCCGGTTGCTTAGTTTTTTTTTTTTTTTTTTTTTTTGCCACAGCTTAGTTTTTTATTTTGAAAGTTGTTTATTTGCTACATTTATAAAAAAAAAAAATTCCGGTGAATACCAACAGAACATACTTTTCGCGAATAAAAAATTTGATAGGATGAAAGTCCTAAAAATTAATTCTAAACCCGGTAAAGGCAAACGAGATTCCATGTATAATGAAGTCACACAAAAAACAACAAATTTATATACTCCCTCCGTCCCTAATTAGTTGTCCAGTTTGACTTTTCAGTGGTCAAATTGACTAACTTTTGACCGAAGATTAAAATTAATCCGTTTATTATTTTAAAAAACTGAAAATCACATATTAAAATAGATTAGAAGTAGTTTACAATGGTATAATTTTTTAAAATATTTTTCATTATGTAATATATATAAATTTCAGTCAAATTTGAGTCAATTTGACCAACAAAAATAGAAACTGGACAACTAATTAGGGACGGAGGGAGTATTATAAATTGATGGATAATTCTTTTATCAATTTCGGGATCTATATTTAGATTTGATTAAATTTTTTTTAACTATATTTTGATTCACGGACTATCCATTTTTTAGGTTTGGTATTCATATTTAGGTTTGTAAAGATCCATGTATTTATTTAACCCATTTTTAATTATGGAAAGTCTACATATCAATTTAAATATCATTAATGTCAATAAAAATGTTTATGGTAAGCTCATTAATAAAAATTATTTTTTTCATAATTATAATTAGAAATATACAATTTTTTAATTTTTAAATTAACTAATGATTTTCTTATATTTATAATTTTTATAGAATCATTTTTTGAAATACCCGTGTGTGTACTGTAACAATGATTTATAAGTGATCTTTTTTTACTGTTTTTTTTTTCTGTAAATATTTTTTTACAGCGCCTTCCTTCTCCTAACAAATTATGTTGGTCACGAGATACCAGACAGGCACTGCACTAGTGCACTCACACCCTACATTAATTGAGACGCAAATTGATTTTGCTTAAAGATTAGTTTCATAAACGGACCATACGAGTCCCTTTCTTTCCAAACTAAAAGTCCCATTTTTAACGTTTGCTTTGTTCATCTATAAAGCTTAGCAGTTTGTCTTTTTAATTCCCTGTATAGTCAAACATAAAAGCAAAAAAGCATGAGAAAACGAAAGGAGACCATAACAATCTAAAGAAACAAGTCTGAAAGCCCAAAACTAGTGGCACTTGGCAGCTAAAGCTAGCAACCATTTTTTTCACAGAATTTTCAACCTTTTCATCTTTGTCTGAATTTTTAACTATTACAGCAGTAAAAAAGTGAGTTTGAGCTGAGGTGATCGTTAGCACTTAGCAGAGTTGGTGAGGTTGGTGAACGGAATAAATGCGACCAATTTATTAGTGTTATAGAGACAGAGACCCTTGTATGTATGTATTATTATATGGTCACTCTCATGACCAGTCAGGACTCTGGTCATCAGTTGTTTTTTACTTGCACAGACTGGTGCTCTATTTATTTTATCGAATTTTCTAGTGTGTGCCCAAGGGCACATGCTAAGAATCCGTGCTAGCTTAGTTGTCAAATTTTGATTGGTGGGGATTTCATTAATAATGATGGACCCCCTGCATTCACATAAATATCCACCAATCAAAATTTGACAACTCATCAAACACGGATTCTTAGCATGTGCCCTTGGGCACACACTAGACAAACCCTTATTTTATATCTCTCTCCAATAATGAATGTAATGTATTCAAAGTTATACTACAATGGTACAAGAAAATTCAGTAGCTCATTTTTGGAAAATCCCATCTTTGGCATGTTTGGATATGTGGGTGATAAAGTTGCTGTTTTTATCACACTATACGGTAAGTGTCTGGATCCTCTGTGTTCTCTATATAAAAAAGAGTGTTCCTGGTGGGGTTTCTGTATTAAAAAATATTTTTAATTTTTATACAGGAGCCCGCCATTCTTTTTGTACAGGGATATACAAGGGTGCATGAAAAAGGGGATAAAAGATCCTCACCCATACAATAAGTAAGTTTACGAATTTAATAACACGGTTTGAAATCTGATTAACTTAAACGGTTCACAATTGTAAACGACACGGCATTATTAATCATGTTATAATCATGGTTCTAAAAATCCCTAATTTAGCTGATTAATCATCGATTAATTCTCTGTAAGTTAATCAATCGATTCGATTTTTGAAATCCGATTAATTCAGTGAATTTATTTAAAATGATATGTTTAATTGTAAATTAGACTAATATATTAAATATTATTACAATATCCGATTAATACTCTGACTAATCCTTCCGATTAATCTCAATTACCCGATTAATCTTAAATCGGTAGCTCAATCAATTTATACCGATTACTAATTTTTACAACCATGATTATAATCACGAACGGCTTGTTTAAAAATTTAATTTAATGAATAATCTAAGCGTTTAGGACTTAAGTTATCTCATCACACTAATATTTATTCATTATGTTGAAATCGAAAAATTTATTAATTTATCGAAAATTATACCCCAACACAGTAACACCGCACACTTTTAGACATAGATCCGAAATTGTCACCCACGGTCCACGGAGGGTTATGATGAGTTAATAAAATTTCACCAACCCATACATCCAGCTGCCACTCTCCCTCTTCTTTCTTTTCCAGCCAAGCCAGGGCACTTTTCTCCTTCACTAGTTCATCTTAAACCATTTAATTCTTTGGGGTCTTCTCAATTCATATCCCCAAACACACCCTTTATTAGATACATTCACTTCTTTACTTACATTCACTTCATTTGTATACCCCAAGTCCAATTCTTTCTCCAAGGTTGCATCTTTTCACATATTTACTCACTTTTAACACTACCCATCTCAAAAGATTCAATCTTTTTTGCTAAACAATAGCTACATTGATCTTAGCATATTTAAGTATGTTTGATTGTGTTTTATAGCATTGTTTTTTGTGGGTTTATAGAAAATTTGATCAGTAATGCATAATGCTGAATGTGAGTATGAAAATATATGCTAAGCACTTTGTTTATGTTATTAGCTTGCTGATAGTTTGTTCTGGTGTAGTTTCTTGTGTTAGTGAAAAGGAGATCTTGTTGCAATTTAAGGGTAATATTTCTAGTGATCCTTTTAATAGTTTAAGTTCTTGGGATTTTAGTAAAAGCCCTTGTCAAGATTTTAAAGGTGTGTATTGTAATGGTGATGGGAATGTGTATAGAATTGTGCTTTGGAATACTAGTTTGGGTGGAATCATGTCGCCGGCCTTGTCTGGTTTGAAGTCTTTAAGGATTCTTTCGTTTTTCGGCAATAGATTTACGGGTAATATTCCATTGGAGTATGGTGGGATTAATACATTGTGGAAGATTAATGTTAGTTCGAATGCTTTGTCTGGTCTGATTCCAGAATTTCTTGGTGATTTGTCGAATATTAGATTTCTTGATTTGTCAAATAATGGATATACTGGGGAAATTCCTTCAGCTTTATTCAAAAATTGTAATAAAACAAAATTCATTTCTTTTTCAAGAAACAATCTTTCTGGTTCAATTCCTTCATCTGTCGGAAATTGTTTAAATCTTCTTGGATTTGATATATCATTTAATAGACTGGGTGGTGGTGTGCCTTCACAAATTTGTGACATTCCTGGGTTAATGTTCCTATCTTTGAGTAACAATGTGCTAGTAGGAAGTGTTCAAGATCAGATTTTGAAGTGTAGAAGTTTGGAGCTTTTGGATATTGGTAGCAATATGTTTACAGGGTCAGCTCCTTTTAGTTTTCTTCAAATCAGTAATCTTACTTATTTCAATATTTCATATAATGAGTTCGGGGGGCAGATTCCAGAGATAGAATCTTGCAGCCAAAGATTAGAGATATTTGCTGCCTCAGGGAATGCTTTTACAGGGCAGATTCCAGGGAGTATCAGCAAATGCAGTGGCCTAAAGGTTATTGATTTAGGGTTTAACAAGCTGACTGGAAGTATTCCAATTGATATTGCTGATATGCAGAGACTTTTGGTTGTACGATTGGGGAACAACTCTATAACTGGGAACATACCGGTAGAGTTTGGAAATATCCAACTTCTTCAAGTTCTGGACTTGCACAACCTCAACCTTGGTGGTGAAATTCCAGATGAGATATGCAATTGCAGGTTTCTTCTAGAGCTGTAAGTGAAATTCCCTTCCCATTATCTGGTGTCCTGTGTTCATTGCTATCTTATTTTTATATATATCACTTTATATTGCATATGAATCATATGTCAAATATTATGGCAGGAATGTTTCTGGCAATTCATTTGAGGGTGAAATCCCAAATAACCTCTATAATATGTCATACCTTGTAATCCTTGATCTGCACAACAACCGGCTAAATGGAAGCATACCAACAACCCTCGGAAATTTGTCGAATTTGCAGCTTTTGGATCTATCAGAAAATTCGTTATCTGGGTCAATCCCGTTGTCTTTGGAGAATCTGTTAGAGTTGACTTATTTTAATGTCTCTTACAACAGTCTCACCGGTGTTATTCCTTCCACTCCTGCCATTCAGAAATTTGGAGCGTCAGCATTCTCTCACAATCCAGGGCTATGCGGTGCTCCTCTGATATCCTGCTCAGGCACCCAAGCAAAAAGAAAATCAAGTTTGTTGAGTGTTTCTGCCATTGTTGCAATGGTTGCTGCTGCAGTTATCCTCGCTGGTGTTTTACTAATAACTATAATAAACATCAAGTCTCGCAGGAAGAGAAGCGGTGAAGCTGCCGCAGTGGTAGAGAGTACCCCCCTGGGTTCCACTGACTCAAATATCATAATTGGAAAGTTGGTCCTATTCAGCAAAAGTTTGCCCTCAAAGTACGAGGACTGGGAAACAGGCACTAAAGCTTTGCTAGACAAGGATTGCCTGATCGGCGGGGGTTCAATTGGAACAGTGTATAGGACAAGTTTCGATGGTGGAATATCAATTGCAGTAAAGAAGCTTGAGACTTTAGGAAGAATACGGAACCAGGAAGAATTTGAGCAAGAAATTGGGCGTTTAGGAAACCTCCGGCACCCGAATCTTGTTGCTTTTCAAGGTTATTATTGGTCTTCTAGCTTGCACTTAGTATTGTCCGAGTTTATTCCCCATGGAAATTTGTATAACAATCTTCATGGACTAGACCATCCCGGAACTAGTTCTGGAATTGGTAATAGTGAGCTGAATTGGTCTAGGAGGTATCAGATTGCAGTAGGAACAGCAAGAGCTCTTGTATACCTCCACCATGACTGCAAGCCTCCACTTCTTCATCTTAACATCAAGTCTACTAACATACTGCTAGATGAAAACTATGAGCCAAAGTTGTCTGATTACGGGCTAGTAAAGTTCCTTCCTCTACTTGATAACAATACATTTACGAAATTTCATAATGCAGTTGGGTATGTTGCACCAGAGCTGGCACAAAGTTTGAGAGTCAGTGACAAATGTGATGTATATAGCTTTGGAGTAGTATTGCTGGAGCTAGTTACGGGGAGAGAACCTGTGGAAAGTACGGTGGCTAATGAGGTGGTTGTTTTGTGTGAATACGTCAGGGAGTTGATTGAGAGTGGATCTGCCTCGGATTGCTTTGACAGAAGTTTGCGGGGTTTTGCAGAAAGCGAGTTAATCCAGGTTCTAAAGTTGGGATTAGTATGCACTTCTGAAATGCCTTCTAGAAGACCTAGTATGGCCGAGGCCTTGCAGATTCTCGAGTCCATAAGGTCTGATCTGGGTTCCTAAGAACTGTATTGGGTGGAGAATGTAGAAATGTAACTTGTATAGTTATTAGCACTGTCAAGAAATGGTCATCCCTTGAAACAGAAACTTGTGTTGGTGAAGATGGGAACATGGGATACACTACCTTAGAGTTCATTACAGAAACCACATTCTTTTGTATTTACAGTTAACTAATTTTAATAAATAATCATAATTGATTTTTCACTGTAATTGTTGCTAAAAGAACCATAGGTCTTAACTGGAAATAAAGATTATGTATGAATTTATGTTTAATGCGATTCAAGTTTAGCCAGCCCATGACACTCCGGTTGTATAATCGATTTCTTTATTTCTTTTGTGGATGGCATTCTTCTACACATCTTGGATTCTTGGGTGAGAAAATTAATGTAATGGTGATTGTTATTTGACATGTCTAAACAATTCAACACTTGGTAACGTACAGGCACTACGAGGATTAACATAACACACAATGTCAAAAAAAAAAATAGTGAAACATTTATACAAAAAATGATTAATCACAGATCCTAGTGTAGCAGCAGCAGCATCATACCACCTTTGCTAAATTATGTGTATTATGAATAGAAAATACACTAGTAACTGACTAAAGATCTCCCGTGCTTCAAGCATAAATGTTTATCCCCAGTCTTCGTAACACAGGCAGGTAACACAGAACAGGTAATAATTCAACTGTGCTGAACTAAGGAGGGACACACAACAAAAATTAATGTCAAAAGAAATGGCAAGCAAGAAGCTTCTGATAACTCTGCCCCAGAGTCATCGAGATTTACCTTCTCTTACCATTAAGCTTGATTTTCCACTTGAACCTTTTTTGCAAAATATTTGGCAACAACAGAGAGCATAATGCTTCAAAAATATAAGAATCTAAACCAATTTACAGCGTGCACTTTGCTACTCCAGAAAAGCTGAAGTCAAGGTCACCTTGCAGTTGACAGCCAAGAGCTAAGACATCCAAACTCCTTAACAGAGACTTATCCGGTATTTTGAGGTGTGTACTTGAGCAATTAAATTTTGATTTTAATACTACCTGCTGCATATCAACTGTTGGATTTCAAGGATTCTGAAACTCGCCGAATACGTTCCATAACTAAAGGAATGTCTTCTTCACTCAGTGTAGCAAAACAAAAAAGGAACCACCCCGGTTCTATACAGTGACAGGAGGACCCAGGAATTACATTAATTTTTGATACATCCAGCAACTTCAACCAAAGCTCAAGCTCCCCTTTCTCGTTATATGAGCGAAGGAACCTGCTCATGTCAGCCCAGCAAAAGAAGCCTCCGCTGCTCTTTATGCACTCTATACCTAGTTGCTTCAAACCAGTCACAAAGTTGATATACATCATTTGAAGCCTTTCTCTATTTATCTTGATGAACTTCTGAAGGAAACTTGTATCTGAGAGCATTGAAACAAGCAATCGCTGAGTTGGAGCTGAAATGGATGAGAATCTTGCTAGTTTTTTGGAAGCAGCAAGAACTTTCTCATTGTAGGAATAAAGAACCCCGACCTGGAAACCAGGAAGGGAAAGGTCCTCTGAAAGACCATAAACTATATGTACTCTGTTTTGATCAAAATATTCGGATTCAATTATTTCTGCCATGCTAACAAACTCGTCATTTCCATGAGCGGAACCTGCTAACAATTCAATAGAAATAATATGAAGGTTCTTTTCTTTAGCAAAGTCCAATAGGTCATAAAGTTGTTCCCTATTAAGCACACTGCCAACTGGATTTGACGGGTTTGAGATTATAATTCCACGGACTTTAAAACCACGCTTCTTTGCTTGGTTATATGCTCGATCAAGAGTCGTCATACTTAAATTAAAGCTGTCTGCACTGCGACAAGGAACAGGTATAATCTCCACCCCTGTACGCCATTTGAGATCCATGTCAAGTCTGCAAAGGTCTTTCAGGTTTAGTTTTTAATGATTACAACTACTAAAAACAGAAACTTCCGAGGTTTCAGTAATGAAACTTACTCTGGGTAGTAAGGCGAGGGAACCAGGAAAGCATTCCCCGAGTCAGCCAGGCAGAAGCTAAGCATCTCTATCGCAGAGGTGGCACCAGCTGTCAATATTATTTGTGATGGGTCAAATGACACCGATCTATCAATGACCTGGGACATGAATCCTGCGACAGCCTGCAATACTGGCAAAATTAGCATATTAACTAAAATAGAGTTTAACAATTAACAGTTCAACTCTTACAGGAACTATTTACATTTTTTATCTAAACTCCAAAGTAAAGATTGGTAGCCCCAGATTACAGTAAGTAGGCCGAAAGTTATGAAGTGGGATTGATAGGAATATCCAGAATTAGTAACAAATAAATAGAATAACCAGAATTATCAATACAGCAACTAAATGTACAGTGATAATTATGCACAAATAATGATTTAAAATGCCAAACTACGAGGATTGTGCACGTAGAATTTCTAGAGAGTACTGATATACACTCCTCATTTGGAAATATCAAACTGAAATATGCAAGCAACCGAATTCTTTATGGAAAATAGCTACGCAACAGTATATAAGGAGTTCGAAAGAAATTTAAAGTGCAGATGTGATAGCCAACTGAAATTTGAAGAATGACAATCAAGAATCGGCTCACTTGAAAAACTTGGTAAAAGACAAAAAGTGCACATGAAGAGGATGCTATCATACAAAACTATAAATCAAGATTCAGTGCCTTCAGTTGGGTGTTAGCATTTTTTATCTTTAAATAGCTTCCCTTGCCCCCAGCACAAGCACAAAGTAAATTAAATGCTATAGTAAACACTTTGCTGTATTATATTTTTAAAATATGGATTGGAGGCATTTCATACAGTTGACACTACATCAGTGGGTTGCTTTCTAATGCTGAAAGCCAAAAACACTTTAGTAACATGTTCCCCCAACTTTTCAGCCATATTTCACTTGCTGTGAGGTAAGCTTCAATATAACATAAATGTAGATCTTAGAAGCAAATAGTCAAGTACTTACTGAAGCTTCTAAATAAAGAAGGAATTGCTACAAGTAATGGAAAACTATGTTCAACCCACATCTATAGAAATTCATAACAAACTAAATTGCTCCGAAAAAACCCAAAGATATTAGTATTTAGCATATTGTTAAAATGTTAAACCAGATAGCAAACTAATTAACTATGAATCTATTAACACATCGTTTCGTTAGTTTATCCCGTGCTACATATTTTTGAAACCGATTATCTAGCTAGTAAAAACTGCTTACAATAACAAACTCAGTTCACCACAAAGTAGAAAGCCCAAATTCAAAAAATTTCTTACCACTTTCAGTTCCAATAGCCCATCAAATGGTTGGTAAGCAGCACTCCCAAGTATATCCCCTCCGAAAAGTAAATCTCCATTTTTCGACAGCCATTCTTGTACTAAATCCAATGTTAACTAAAACAACCACAAAATGCCAAATTAAAATAATTACCAACAAAAAATTACATTCACTATTACAACATCAAATTCATTAATCTTGAAAATTTCACCTAAATTACCACACCACAATTCAACTAAAACACACACTAACACACACACAAGAAAAATACTAACTCTGTTATGAGGCAAGCCCAGCTGAAAAACACCATCTGGGTTGTCTAATCGACAAAAAGGGTCATCAAAAAACCTCTTCAACCCAACAAAAAACGGCCCATCATCTTGCTCATTAACCCAATTAGCCCTATTCCCCACAAAAGCAGGCCCACCTCTAGGCGTCAAAAGCGAGCGAGACTGAACTCTACTAAGCCCATGAACCTCCTCACCGTTCTCCGGCGCCGGAGAAGGAGTCCGGCCGCGAGAACGGTGGCGTTGGTAAAGCTGAAAACAGTAAAAGAGAGCACAAGGAATGAGAGAACCAAGAACAAGACCACCACGGCCTTGAACAACGCCTTGGAGAGGGACTATTACTCTCATCGCCGTCGTGGGTTTGTCGTCGCCGGTAGTCGGAGATGGTGTCATTGTGGTGGGGACATTGTGGGTTTGGATCAAACGGAGAAAGCAAGGAGAGTGTTGTGTTGTAGGAGGTAAACTAGAGGGTTCGTTTTTTGTTTTTGTTTATTTATTTGTTTGTGTCATGTTTATGTGTAAGTGTGTATGTATCTATACAGTGTGTCTATTGAGTAGTCCATTTAAATTGACAAATCACTAGGAGGGTGTTTGGTAGGGGAGCTAGAGCAAGTCCAATAGCTCCCTAGTTGATTCTTATAATAAAATAATGGTTGCTAGTGATTTAGGAACTTTATTTTATATATGATATATCAACTCCAACAACATTTTCTATATTCATTCTTTAACATTATTATAATATAAAATTTGAAACTGATTAGAAATGAAGGAGTGACAAGTAAGGAGAATTGGAGGGAAATGATTTTATTATTAATAAAATAAAGTTAGGAATGACTAGTGGTTCCCCAACAACAGGAAATGGATAAGAGTTCCTAGTGTTTTAGGGAACCACTAGCACATTGTTGGAGTGCTATTTTGGACTAAGTTCCCTAAATTTTAACTTAAGAACCATAATAGGGAAGCTGTTGGACTTGATCTTATAAAGCTAAAAATAGCTTTAAGTCATTCTTGAGGTGTTTGGCAATGGGGGCTTTAAGCCGGCTTTAAGTTAAAAAATTGCTTAAAATCATAAGTTCCATTTAGATACTTTTCACTTATGACTTATGACTTATTGAGTTTTTTTTCTTCACGATTCTTGTAAAGTTTAAATATTATGAATTTAAAATTTTTTTAAGTCAAATTTCACTTTAAGTCAAAATTATTAAACCCCATTTAACTTTAAGTAAAATTACCCAAACACATTCATTCAACTTAAAGTAAACAACTTTACTTTCTCCTTTAAGTTAAAAACACCTTCATTAAGTCAAAAGTAACTTATTTTAAGCAATCTCAAACGGCCTCAGAGTGTTTGACAAGGGGAGCTTAAGGCCTTGCTGAGTTTTGTAAGAAGTGAAAGTAAATGAATGAAAGAGGAAGTAATTGAAAAGAGAAGTAATATATTTCGTTCACTTGCTCCCGAGTTTGAAAAATTGTAGAGTGAAATTGATTTCATTAACATGCTCCCGAGTTGGAAGGAAAGTATGTAAATGATTGTCAAGTTACAATTTAATCCTTAAATGTAAAATGTTTTCATTCAAATGATAAGGATATATTGGTAATATCAAGTGTTTTTTAATCCATTGCTTTCACTTGCATCCCACTTTTGGAGTGAAAGTTTTGGAAAGAAAACTTGTAAAACTTTCATTCCTAATCACTTGCTTTCTTCCTTAAAAAAAACTCGGGAGCATAAAAGGAGTGAAAATTATGCTATTTACTTTCTCTGTCACTTGCTTTCCTCCCATTTTAGAACTCGGGAGCGGGACGTAAAGCTAAAAATAGCTTTAAGTCGTTTTTGAGGTGTTTGGCAATGGGGGCTTTAAGCCGGCTTTAAGTTAAAAAACTGTTTTAAGTCATAAGTTCCATTTAGGTACTTTTGACTTATCGAATTTTTTTATTTCACGATTCTTGTAAAGTTTAAATATTATGAATTTAATTTTTTTTTAAGTCAAATTTCACTTTAAGTCAAAATTATTAAACCCTCATTTAAATTTAAGTAAAATTACCCAAACACATTCATTCAACTTAAAGTAAACAACTTTACTTTCTCCTTTAAGTTAAAAACACATCCATTAAGTGCCTGTTTGGCATACATTATTTTATGGACTTATTTTCGGGTAAAAATTTTATATTTTGATAATTTTTTTATACAAATATTTAACGTATGTTTGAGATTCAATAAGTTGCAAAAATATGTTGGAAAGTTAGGAATCTCTAACTTTGTCTTAAAATAAGTTGACTTATTCTGGAAAAAAGTTCCCCCAAACACTCCCCAAGTCAAAAGTAACTATTTTAATCAATCCCAAACCACCTCTAAATCTAAATCAGACGCAATTGAACTTTTACTCTTAAAAAAAAACTCATGAAAAAGGATTTTTGATGCATTATAATATTTATTTAAATTTTTGTTATTAAGAAATATTTTGCGTATTTTGAGGAGAAATGAAGATATTACAAGTTTCTTAAGTGATTTTTCGAGTGCCATTGATTAAGTTTATCAATACATTGAAAAATGCTAGCAAATCAAAAAAATGAACGTCATGTATTTTCTTACAATTGATTAATATAATGATTAACGAGATGGACTCTCTTGCACGTTTTATATTTATTTTATCAATTAAAATTGGAAAATTCTCGTTGGTACCCTTCTGGAATTGATTTTTCCAGATGGTGTCATTTCGTGTTTTGGACTTACGACTGACACCCATAAAATAACTGATTACCCTAATTATGTCATTCTGTTAATCAAAATAAGAAACATTAACAAATTTTTACATTTATTCCATAATAAAATTTTATGTCATATAAACAACAAATTAAAAAAAGTTAAATGTGGAATTATGTTATTTTATGGTCAGAAAATAACTGAACACATATTTTAGATTAACGGTATGTTAACTTATTACAGATTAATGTTTAATATTTTTCAATTAGTGGCACATTAATAATTATAAATTAGTATTTAATTTTTTTAAACTAGTAATACATTAAAAACTTATAGATCATTATTTATTTTTATAATTTTTTTAACGTTTCTTAACGTTTTGATTAACAAAATGACATAATTAAGGTAATCAGTTACTTTAGGGGTGCCAATCGTAAGTCCAAAACACGAAATGACACCATCTAGAAAACCAATTCCAGAAGGGTACCAACAGAATTTCCCATTAAAATTTTACATTTTACCATCTTAAAATTGCCAAGTCATTTTAATTTTTTTTGTTGGTAAATAATTAAATTTTTATGTCTTACAAATGAATATCTCTTTTAACAAATCAACCGATTTTGAGGTGATCAAGAGTCTGAATCCAGTTCATTTGAATAGAGTTCATACTAAAATATCCCGTTCATTGGCGTTTGGTTCATACTGCGAAAATGGAATGGAATTCAGAAAGAGAAATAAGGAGAAAGAAAAAGAATGGTACTGAATTGTTTTACCTATTTACATGATAACAATAATTTATATAAAAATTATTTTTAATTTATAAAAATTAAATTAAAATTATTTTTAATTAATAAAATTTAAATAGTTTCAAAAAAAAATTAAAATTAAATTAATTTTTTTTTTATTTTTTAAAAATAATTTACATGTAAATCTATGTTTTAATGGTTTAAGATAAAATTTATAATTGAAAATGAAAACAAAATAAGGAAAGGGAAACAAAATACCTAGTGGCAGGTAAGGGAATGGGATATGAGAAATATTGGGTAATTCCAAAACTACAAAAGGTTGAAAGGAATGAATATTTTTACAACACAAACACCAACAAAGGAAATGAGCCAATTGATTATCTTTCCCTTTGTTTACTACCCTTAACCAAACGGCCCCTAAGTTTTATCTATTATTCCAAATACTGGGTTCGATTCAAAATTTATTGAGAACAAATTTATTACTCCCTCCGTCCCATGTAATTCTTTACATGTGCGGACCAATTTCGGGCACGGATTTTAAGATGCATTTTAATGATAGTTCTATAATTTATTTTTGATATTTTCTTTTTTTGTATAAAAATAGAATAATCCCATTTTTATACAAAAAAAGAAAATATCAAAAATAAGTTATAGAACTATCATTAAAATGCACTTTAAAATGCGTGTCAAATACGTAATTTTTTATATAAAGAAATGGGTGAGACGGAGGGAGTATAAATAGGGATGGGCATTCATCCCGGCCCGCCCGATCCCGATCCGATCCCCGCACCGAACGGGGCGGGGATTCGGGGATTTTTTCGGGTACGGGTCGGGGAGCGGGGACAACTTTAAAAAAAAATCGGGGAGCGGGCCGGGGCCGGGTTTTTATGTGTCCCCGGCCCGATCCCCGACCCCGCCCCGATTTTCTCTACCCGACCCTATTTCCAATCCCGATTCGATTTCACCACACTTTAATACAGACATATATATATATATTAATAATCATATATTAATATAAACGAATTTCCAATACTTCATATTGGAAACAAAATGATATTTTAATTTTATATGTTTGTCTTTCTAATAGTTAAATAACTTCATTTACATATTATTTATAATTATTTCTTTAAGTAATATTTTTTTATCTTAATTTAGTGCATTTGAGCTCACTTGTTAATGTTTCAAATTATTTAATATGATTTTTTATTTTAAATAAAATTCCCCGATTCCCCGCGGGGATTCCCGTTACCCGTTTCGGCCGGGGACGGGGAATGGAAAATAGTCCCCGATGGGGATCGGGCCGGGGACGGGGATCGGGTTTGAATTCGGGGATGGGGGCGGGGATAGCACTCCCCGGTCCCGAAGTGCCCCGACGCCCATCCCTAAGTATAAAATATACAAGGCTAATTATTTTAAAAAATAAAATATCCGATTCGTTTCAATTCAAATTAATAAATAAAAAAAAGAAGTTAAAATCCAATTATAGAATGCAATAAATTCGAAGTATCTATTGAATCGCATCACAAATCAAATCTATCTATACCATCTATAATAAGCAAAAGAGGGTATAATTTGTAGTTGGTTACCCCCTATTTTTGGTTATCCCTCACTTATCACTGTTAGATCAGCAACTCAAATAGATCATAACCGTTAGATTTAACAATACTAAAATACTAAAAGTTGTTATATGCAGAGGTCCAAGGTTCGATTCCCGCCAACAACATATTAATTTATATTTAATACTAAAAATTATTATATACAAATATGTAAGATTCGAATTCTTTCAATAACATATTAAAATTAATATTTATAATATTATATTATAAATAAATTATAAAATATTAAAAGTAACCGTGGTTTGCACGACTTATAAGCTAGTTCAGGTTAACATTAAAACAACGTTGTGGACAAGTATTGAGTATGTTTTGATGTCAGTCGAAAATTGTAAACTTGTCAATATCGTGGATCAAGTAAAATCCAAAGCTGATGCAAGGCAACCTCGATAGTGTGTTACATTTGATACTGATGTTTAAGGCTGGGAATTCATAGATTCTACAACTATGCAACAAAGGCCAAAAAAACTGCTGTTCCGTGGGTCTTGAGTCTTGACAACTTCTTTACATTTGGAGAAGCTTTTAGGGATTCATCACCCGTTAAGGTCTATGTTTCAACAACTTCTCAGCTGCGTTCAAACAAATAATTGCCTTCCTGGCATTTTCTATTTTTTGTGGCAGAGGAAATTAGGATCTAGGTTAGCGATAATCCAAATATCCAATCTTTTGTGGCCATGTTAGGTTTACGAAATTTTCACTCAATAGAAAGTGCATTTCTATGAAGTTTTCCATGTTCTTTTTCGTTAAGAATACAACTTTGTAACGATATTAGTCCAATAGCAAGTCACACAAAAACAAATTTGTACTCCCTCCGTCCCAAGTGTTTGTTTACCTTTGCTTTTAGCACGGAGACCAAGATATCCAATTAAAATAAGTGAAGTAATGGGTGTAATAATGATTTTATGGTTAAAATAAGTGAAGTAGTGGGTGTAATAGTGATTTTATTGTTAAAATAAGTGAAGTAGTGGATGTAATAGTGTAAAGTATTGTTAAAATAAGTGAAGTAGTGGGTGTAATAGTGTTAAAACTTACTATTTTAGGAAATGTAAAGAATTGGTTGGGACGTCCCAAAAAGGAAAGTGTAAACAATTGGTTGGGACAGAGGGAGTAATTCATTTAAGAAATGATTAGGGATTACAGCCCGTTTGGATTAACTTAAAAAATGTTATTTATAATTTAAAGTGCAATTTATTCGTTTTAAATAAAAATTAATAATTTTAATTTTAAGTTAGATGTATGTGTTTGATTAATTTTATTTAAAATGAATTTATTCCAAAAAATTGATTAAAAAATAGAAATTTATATTTTATAAATATAGATTAAAACTATAAAGTTCAAATATATGCAAAAATAAAACATAAGTTAAAAGATGATTTAAATTATATCCTATATGTAATTAGCGTAACAAGGTTTAGGTGGTACTAGGTTTAGATGGTCGTAGTTTGGTTTTTTTCTCGTTTGTGTTACCCTTCTTAATGGGATGTTATGGTATGTTTTTTTGATGTTGGTATGTGTTTTGTTCCTAGCTACTTTGAAAATGATTCATGTGGTTTTGTGGGAGATTTGTAATTCGTGCATTGGATTTGGGTTGGTGTCGAATATTGCAAGAGCTTACTTTTCACAACTAAAATTTGTTCATCTTATAAGATCTTTCACTTTCGGCATGTCTATAGTTGGTTATTTGTGATATTATTGGTTCCAGTATTGGTGCAAGATCGATTGATCGGAAAGCCATTTTAATTTTTTTTAATCAAATAATTTCGAAATTCAAGATGTTAAACAGTCTGAAAACATAAGCGGCTATGAGTTTAGATCGTTTATTTATTTCCATTCAGATTGTAGTGTCAGTTCGTGGGTTTGTCCTGACAGTGATTTGAGTTGATACAAGTTTATAAAATTTTTTTGTTTATAAAAAAAGCATACCATTAGAATTTCAATTCAAAAAATAATTTTTAAAAAAACAAGAATTTCAATTCAAAAAATAATTTTTAAAAAAACAAGAATTTACATTTAATTACAAAACAATTTTTTTTAAGAATATATATGGTAAAACAAGGTATTAAAAAAATAATAAAAAAACATGTCATAATTGGAAATGACACCAAAATTCGACAAAATATAATTTACAAAACATAACGCTAATTCAAAAAAAAAATCTAAATTTACAAAACTAAAATCAACAATAAACTTCAATATAATGCACTTAAAACAAATATAAACCAACACAAAAATATAAAAGATAGTAAAAACTTTCTTTAAAAAAAAAAGTACAAATGTATGTGCGTCCACATGTATATTAAATTACAATAAGTTCCCACATGTCTAAAATATATTATATATATTCTAATATGTAGAAGAAAACATGCTAAAAAATATGAAATATTAAATTATATGCTAGGCTAAACCTTAAAATATAATTTACAAAAATATCGTTTACCAAGTAAAAGTGTTTTAAGAAAATTGTTATTTTAATAAAAATCATTAAAGATTTTATTTTTAGATTTAACAATGAGTATGTTTCAAAAATTAACAAACAAGGACAAAATAGCAAAAAACTATAATTAAAAATAAGTCGCAAATTCATTATTTACATGTAATAAACAAGTAAACAAATCATACCATCATAATTTCAATTCAAAAAATAATTTAAAAAAAAACAAGAATTTACAGTTAATTACAAAATAAAAAAAGTCTTTAAGAAAATATATTGTAAAACAAGATATGAAAAAAGTAATCAAAAAAACATGTCATAATTGGAAATGACACCAAAATTTAACAAAATATAATCTACAAAACAAATGTTAATTCAAAAAAAAAATATCTAAATTTAGAAAACTAAAATAAACAATAAAAAAATCAACAAATATGTATGTATAATATACTTTAGACGTGTGGGAATTTATTGGTTTAACTATTCATTATATATTATAAAAAAAATCATTTACCAAATAAAAGTACTTTGAGAAAAAATTATTTTAATAAAAATCATTAAAGATTCTATTTTTAAGTTTGACAACAAATGTTTTTTAAAAAAATGTGAGCACAAATCAACAAATAAACAAATTCTTACTTTGCAAAGAAAAAATTTAAATTAGAAAAAGTGAACACAAATCAATAAATGAACATATTTAAAATTAAAAAACAATCCCAACACCCACAATTTTTTTTTTATTAATATCTAAATAAAATATAAAATAAAAACGCCTAAGATTACTCTAAAAAAACACATAATGAACATGCAAAAATATAAAATATAAGTGTAACAATGTTTCTTAATCCCTTCAACATGTCTCCACGAACTAGTTACTTGAAAATTGTGCGTTCTCCTCTTTTTCGGATAAAAAATACCATAATTACACATAATATTTTTATCAAATTTTTGGCTTATATCAAAGTAGAACGTTAAAACTTTAATACGAAACAAAAAAAATTATATTTACAAATATATTTTTTAAGTCTCTCAAAATGACTACTAACGATCATTAAATTGCTTCAAGTGGAGTTTCCTATTGAAAATTTAATCAATAAAAAACGTCACTTAAAATGGCATTTTCTATAATGTTTTTTAGTTATACTCCCTCCGTCCCCCTCATTTGTTTACGTTGGAGGGAGACACGTAGACCAAGACAATACATAAAAAATGAGTAAAGTTAGATGAAAAGTGGGTAAAGTGGTGGGACCTATTGTTTGCACTAAATCACGCAAGCGTACGTGGTCACAAGTAATATAATTTAAGTTCGTTCCGCAGAGATCTGGTTAAGTTTCAATCAGTAAATGTACCTATGCAACAATGTATGATTTTAATTCACTGCTAAGACAAGTAACAAATTGGGGTTTTTGATTATCTAAATTATTCTAAAGGCAAAATATTAAACTAAGAATTAAATTAACTAATGAGAATTGGAATCGAATTACTTATATGAGAATAAACATGGGGTCCTAACTTCATTAAATACTTCACTTAGATCTGACGCCTTTAATTACTATGTGCAATGGTTATGATATCTGAACGGATAACACGAAACAAGTACACGCTACCTGTCAGCATACGTATACCAAACTAAATATACATCCACAAAAGAGATAGAAGATGAATAGACACCAATTATGTTTAGATCCTATATGTCTATATAATTTGAGAACATAACGGTTGAAGAGCAAGTTATCCATTAAGATCACACATGGCAGTATAAGTATTTTCATCTCACACCACAAATCATATTGATAAACAATTATGAACCTATACTAGTATGGCAAGTTCTAAATCTCAAGATCCACTTTCACTTCACAAGAGATTAACAAATTAGATGTTCGCGACACATCTATCAATTAAGCATAACCATACGAGGATATCAATTGTACACCACACACAGATCTTTAAAGCATCAAGATACTAAAGCTCCATAAATAAATCCGTTAGAATCCCACGACAACGATTAGTTCATAATTGAACCGTTCGTCACCATGGGATTTGATGAAAACATGATATTAAACAAGGTATGAAAGAAAGAAGCAATAATATTAATAAAACTAAGAGTTGAGAAAACAAATCTATGATCCAACGTATACAAAAGATGAGTGGATCAAGATCTGTGCTTGTCACCGAGCGATGAACCTTTTTCCACTTTTATCCCTTGCAATTCTAGATTACAATAATAAAACGATACGATTTACAAGGTTAAGATGTGTTTTTATAGGCTTGGATATCTTGCCAAGCAAGAAAAATAACCTACAATACACTTAAAATTCGGTTTTGATACAATAAACTACCAAAAATACAAATAAAACTCGAATTAGGGCAAAACGGTCTTTTCCAGCATTGGAGGGTGCTGACAGCGGGGTAGGGCGCTGAGAGCGCAGTGCTTCTCTGTTCTGGTGCGCTGAGAGCGCAGTCACGGCGCTGAGAGCGCACCTGGCTTCTGTCCAGGTTACATTTTCTTCGTTTTTTTTCTCTGTTTTGACTCCAATTTCTTCCGTTCTTCTTGCATGCTCTTCCGTCTTCAATCATTTAGCTTTAGGATCTTCTCATCATTTTATATTCACGCCCATTCTTCATTATAATGCTAACTTTTGACTCGAACTTGACGGAAAATGCAAACCCTATCCGACATTTCTTCAAACCTGCATATTTAAACAAAACACATCATAACTACAACCAACTTGAGTCCAAGACGATCAATTTAAGCCGATATGAAGCGTTCCAAGTGGATTTAAAATCCACTTATCACTTATCAATATTTAATATTAGATTTGAGATAATTGAGGAAAGTAGTGAATGTAATAGTGTCTTTTATTGTTAAATATGAGATAGTGGGGGAAAGTAGTGGGTGTAATAGTAGGAAAACTTACTATATATGGTAATGTAAAGAAATGAGAGGAACATCCCAAAATAGTAACTATAAAAAAATGAGAGGAACGGAAGGAGTATCATTTCTGGTACTGAAATGAGAGGAAGCCCGTAGGAAGCCCGTACCCGTGTCAATATCTATATAATTATATAAATTCTGGAACATTAAAAGTTTTTGTACCTGTTTTTTGGTACCAGTTTTTTGGTACTTCGTGAATTTACTTATTTACCTTTTATTAAAAAGAAAAATAAATATATGATATTTATACTTTTAAAACACCTATTATAAATAATAACATAATATAATTAATGGTAAGTAGTCGCTTGCCTTTTTTCACATTTACTTTTAATTGAAGATATTACCTTTTTATAAACACCTAAAAACATCAATGTATCTTCCAATCATTAATATTTCATTTCGAATTAAAACACGTTATGTTAAATATAATTGATGTGAATTATATCAGTGTTTAAGTGTTACAGAGATTCATCAGAGTTTAACTGGAAGCTGGAAGCGGTCAGAGTTTATTTAAACTTTAACAGGTGGAAGCTCGACAGAGTTTGCTAAACTCTGTCAGGAGGAAGCGTCTACTGGTCATCAGACTTTGAAGGATTATTGAAGATAATTATGGAAGCGATATCTTTGAAGATTGGATAGCTGTCAAAGAGATCGTGTTGACTAAAGAGACGTGTAGCAATCATAATTGATAACAATTGTATAGCTGATTTATAGGAGTATCAATTATCGATTGTATCGTAGCTGTATATCTTTATAAATACAGTTAGGTTAACCCTAGAAGGGTATCGTGTAACGAATTATCATTCATTGTAACCTAAGCAGCTCTCTGTGATATTTTACATCACCGAGAGAGGAGTTTTTAATTCCAAACAATTTTTGATTGTTCGAACGTGTCTTACTTGTTATTCTCTCATACAAACTTGATTATAATTGTGTATTCGGCCTAACAAGTGGTATCAGAGCAGATCTGTTACTCTATACAATTTAAGATCCACACACAAATATAATCATGACAGAGATACCTCCTCCATCAGGTTCTATGACTGGGAAGGCTCAACCTACTACAGGTTCTATGACTGAGAAGGCTCAACCTACTACTGTGAGTCGTTATGAGACAATTATGGTTCCTATTCCCAGGCCAGCAGATTATGCAATATGGAAGGTGAAGATGACTATGTTTCTGGAGGCTACAGATCCAGAATATCTTGACAGAATTTATGAAGGTCCTCATAAGCCTACAAAGCCATCTTTTCCTACTGCTGGTCAAGAAGCTAAATCAGTTCCAAAGGAGAAAAAAGATCTGACTCCTTAGGATATTTTATCTATTGCTAAGGATGCAAAGGTTAGACATCTACTTCATAGTGCCTTAGATAATGTTATGTCTAACAAAGTGATTAATTGCACAACTGCCAAAGAAATCTGGGATGTTCTTGAAGTTAGATGTCAAGGAACTGCTGCTATCAAGAAGAATAGGAGGAACATACTCACACAGGAGTATGAACATTTTAAAGCTAAATCTGAAGAAACCATGACAGAAACATTTGACAGATTCTGTAAGCTGCTCAATGATTTGTCATTGGTAAATAAAGAGTATGATCTAGAAGACTCAAATCTCAAATTTCTTCTTGCTCTGCCTGCAAAGTGGGATGTGAAGACAACCACTATTAGAGACAATTATGATCTTGCTGATACTGAAATTGATGAAATCTATGGGCTGCTCAAAACTTATGAACTGGAAATTGAGCAGAGAAATGGGAGATCAAGCAAGAAGACAAAGTCTGTTGCTCTTAAGATTGAAGAAAAACCCTTGAAGAAAGTAGCATCAAGGAATAAAGCTAAGGGAAAAGCTTTAGTCATACAGTCTGAAAGTGAGTCATCAAACTCTGATGTTGACTCAAACACTGATGAATCATCTGACTCTGAGGATGATGAAGAAGAAATGAGAAAAATGGCTGTCTTGATGGTGAAGACTTTCAAGAAGATGGGTTTCAAGAACTTCAAGAAGGGAAACAGGTTCTCTAAAGATTCAAATTCAGACAGGAAGAATTTCAGAAAGTCTGAGAGAAAGGATACCAAATCTGGGAAGAAAGACAAGTCTGAGATTCAATGCTACAAGTGTAAGGAGATGGGTCACTATGCTCCTGAGTGCAAGAAGGGTAAAACTGGAAAAGCACTCTTCACAAAAGGCAGAGACTGGGCAGACACTTCAAACTCATATGAGGAAGTCAACTATGCTCTCATGGCTTCCTTTGAGAATGAATCTGAAGATTCTGAAAACAAGGTACCCCTAACTACCTATGCTTATAATACTGATAATATATCTGAATTGAGAATTTATCTTAAGTCATTACATATCAGTTATAGGGATCAGACTTTAGAGAATGAGAGAATCAAATTTGAGAATTCTGAACTTAAAGAAAGAAAGAAATTTGTTGAAGAGAAACTTGTTAACATGCAACAAGTTCAGAAAGAAAGATATGATGCTGTTTATCTAGAACAGGAGTTGATAGGAAGATATAGGCAAATAGAATCTGAATTGGAGAAATCAAATCATATAATTAAGACTTGGACTCATTCTAGAAAAGACACTCATGAGGTTTTTCAATCAGACACAGTTGGTTTAGGTTACTGCGAGGAAGATGAACTTAGGTTTAAAATCAAGTCAAAATTAGAACACATCTTCCACCTAGAAAATTTGTTACTGGAACAAGTGAACCTAAGTCTGAAGTTGAAAAAGAAGCTGTTAAGGAAGAACCAGTAAAAACTTGTGTTAAACAGATCAATATTGGTTTAATGACAGATAAACAACTCAAGCATAATCTAAAGGAGTTAAAATCTGTTAAGAAACAGAAAGTGTCTAGGAAGAATAGAAATGGAAAAGAAGGTATTACTAAAAGTAAATATCCAATGCTTGCTACTTTTGCTCCAAGAAAGACATGTCATAACTGTGGTAGTACTAATCATCTTGCTAGTTTCTGCAGGAAGAATAAAAACATTAATTCTTTACACTCCAAGTCTGGAGTAAAGGAAGATCATGTTAGAACTAGACCACATACTTTATGCAAACGTTGTGGAAGTACTTGGCATTCTATTTATACTTGCAGGGATTATCATGCTATTTATCATAATTACTATGAACTTAAGCCCAATTTGAAATGGGTTAAGGTTAATTCTGCAAGTGTAACCTCTGAATATGTTAGCTTAAACTCCGATAACAAAAATTCCGCTGCTAAAGCTAACAAATCTAAGAAAGCCAAAGGATCCAAGCAAGTCTAGATCCTTAATTCTGACCTTCAGTGAATGTTTGTGATTGCAGGGCATCAGGGAGAGTAACCTAGTCGTGGACAATGGATGTTCAGGACACATGACTGGAAATAAAGCCCTGCCATCAGAGTATGTGGAGAAGGCTGGCCCAAAAGTTTCCTATGGAGATGGCAACGTAGAACGTACTCTGGGATATGGCAATATCGATCTTGGAAGTGTCATCATCACAAATGTAGGTAGCTCTGGTTCCAGGACTCAAGCATGATCTGCTATCTGTGAGTCAAATCTGTGACAGAGGTTATCATGTAGATTTTCAACATGAATACTGTGAAATTATCAGTAAATCTACAGGTAAAGTTGTTCTAGTTGGACACAGGCGCAATAATATCTATGAAATAATTTTGTCAACAAACTCTGATGGAAAAGCTGTGTGCCTGTCAACAAGAATGTCTAGTGAAGAGAGTTGGAAGTGGGATAAGAAACTCTCTCATTTGGATCTGAACAACATCAATGAGTTGATAAGAAAGGATCTTGTAAGGGGACTCCCAAAGTCTTTATTAAATGTTGATGGCCTGTGTGATTCCTGTAAAAGGCCAAACAAAGGAAGTCATCTTTCAAAAGCAAGTCTGAATCTTCAATTGTTGATCCTTATCATCTTCTACATGTTGATCCTTATCATCTTCTACATGTTGATCTGTTTGGACTAGTGAATGTCTATTGGAAGAAAGAAATATGCTTTAGTCATTGTTGATGAACACATTAGATATACTTGGGTGTATTTTCTAGCAAAGAAGGATGAAAATGCATTAACTCTGATGGAACATGTAAAGCTGCTGGACAAAGGGTCAAATCATAAAGTCAAAATAATCAGGAGTGATAATGGAACAGAGTTTAGGAATGCAACAATGGAGGAATTCTGCAAGAACAGAGGAGTAAAGCAAGAGTTTTCTACACCTGGTACTCCACAGCAAAATGGTGTAGTTGAGAGGAAAAACAGAACCTTGATAGAAGCTGCCAGAACTATGTTTGATGAAGCAAAATTGCCAACCTATTTCTGGGCAGAAGCAATTCAAACTGCCTGTTTTACTCAAAATGCCACTCTGATCTACAAGCATGGGAAAACACCATATTAGATGGTGAAGAAAAAAAAGCCTAACCTGAAATATTTTCATATTTTTGGGTGCAAATGCTTTGTGTTGAAAACTCATCCTGAACAGCTGACCAAATTTGAGTTAAAAGCTGATGAAGGAATTTTTGTTGGCTATCCGCTGTCAACCAAGGCATTCATAGTTTATAATCCGTGAACCAATGTGATTATGGAGTCAATACATGTGTCATTTGATGACAAGAAAATTACTGGACTTGAAGATGTAGATGAACATGATCAATTGCGCTTTGAAAATGAAGAATTAATCTCTGATGAATAAACTCTGATGAAGCTGAGTTGACAAAATCTGTTGAAGCAAACTCTGAACCTCTACTGGTAAACACTGAAGAAACTTCTCAGCCACAACCAAAGGGAGAACCAGTTGAGGGGGAGCATGAAGAATCACTTCAAAGTGATGACTCAAATACTGAAAGTGAGTCAGTTGAAAAATCTGGATCAAACTCTGACGACTCAAACTCTAAAAGTTCAAAATATGACAGTTCAAACTCTGAGCAGTCAAATTCAGGGGGTGCCTCAGAGAATGAAGAAAGGCAACAAGAAAATCAGGAGAACATGGATCAAGGGGGAGGATCAAACACTGAAAGAAGTCATTTACCTTCAGCAAGGAAATGGACAAAATCTCATACACCTGATTTAATTATTGGAGATCCAGATGCAAAAGTAAGGCAAGGAGTGCTACGACAAATGAATGTCTGTTTCATGCATTTTTGTCTAAATCTGAACCAAAGAAGGTAGAAGAAGCTCTTCAAGATGCTAACTGGATAACAACAATGCAGGAGGAGTTAAATGAATTTGAAAGAAATGAAGTTTGGACCCTTGTACCAAGACCAAAGAATAGATATGTTGTTGGTACTAAATGGGTTTTCAGAAATAAAACTGATAGTGAGGGAGTTGTTACAAGGAACAAGGCTAGACTTGTGGCAAAAGGCTATTCACAGAAGGAATGAATAGACTGATAAAACTTTTGCTCCAGTTGCAAGATTGGAGGCAATAAGATTTTTCTAGCATATGCCTCTCATAAGAAATTCAAGGTATTTCAGATGGATGTAAAAAGTGCTTTTCTGAATGGGAAGCTTGAAGAAGAAGTGTTTGTTGAACAACCACCAGGATTTGTGGACCTCAAATATCCAGATTATGTCTACAAGCTAGATAAGGCACTCTATGGACTTAAGCAGACACCAAGAGCATGGTATGAAACTCTGGCTCAATTTCTTCTAGAAAGTTGGTTTCACAAAGGTACAATTGATAAAACCCTGTTCTATTTTGAATCTGGTAGTGACTTGCTTTTAGTTCAGATATATGTTGATGACATAATTTTTGGGTCTACTAATGATAAACTCTGTAAGAAGTTTGCCAAGCTCATGCAGTCCAGGTATCAAATGAGTATGGAGGGAGAGCTTAGTTATTTTCTAGGCCTACAAGTGAAGCAAACAGATGATGGAAGTTTCATAAATCAAGCAAAATATACCAGAAATCTTCTCAAGAAATTTGGGATGCTTGACTGTTCATCTACAGCAACTCCCATGGCAACAGCAACAAAGTTGGACAAAGACACAGGAGCTTCAGTATATATGACAAGTTACAGAGGCATGATAGGGTCTCTTCTTTATCTGACAGCATGTAGACCTGATATCATGTATGCAACCTGTCTCTGTGCAAGGTTTCAGGCAGACCCCAGTGAACCATATCTAACAGCTGTGAAGAGAATTCTTAAGTATCTCAAGGGCACCATAACCTTAGGTGTGTGGTATCCCAGAGAATCAGATTTCAAGCTACTTGGTTACTCTGATGCAGATTTTGCAGGCTGTAAGATAGACAGAAAAAGCACCAGTGGAAGTTGTCAATTTCTGGGCGATAGACTTGTTTCTTGGTACATCAAGAAACAGAAATCAATTTCTACATCTATGACTGAAGCAGAGTATATTGCAGCTGGTAGCTGTTGTGCACAGATTCTGTGGATGAAGAATCAGTTGCTGGACTATGGATTAAGGTACATTAAAATACCTATTTACTGTGATAATCAAAGTGCTATGGTAATGACAGGTAATCCAGTACAGCATTCAATGACCAAGAACATCAACATAAAGTACCATTTTATCAGAGAACATGTAGATGAAGGAAATATTGAGCTTCATTTTGTGTCTACAGAACAACAGCTAGCAGATATCTTCACCAAGCCATTGATTGAAGCTACATTTACAAGGCTGGTAAATGAACTAGGAATGATCTCTGATTTTGACTAGAGATACTGGTTAGACTCAAAATTCTCTTTTATAATATGTTGCTCATGTTTCTGTGATTTTGTTCTCTGCCTTGCAAACTCTGTTATTAAACACTGTTAGAATACTCTGTAGATCATACACTTTTGAAATGTTGGATAAACTCTGATAAACTCTGATATTGTTATTGTCTGAACATAAACACCGATGAAGAAATCTGTATAAAGCATGATTCTCAGTAATTAATCATGAATCCTTCTAAGTTATTTGTGATCTAATCTTAGACTGTGCAGAAAATTAACATAGCATGATACTGTTTTCATATTTATAGCATCTCTTAGTTTATCTATCCTAAACTCTGAGTCTGTAAATGCTGTGTGCATTGTCTCTCATGAATAACTTCTGATGTTGATGACTTATAAACTATGTTAGTTAAACTCTATTTAGTTAGATGCTGTAATTAGTCTACCCCCAAAGCAAATTGTATATAGGATATAAGAACTTCTTTAAAATTATGTTGTGTCTAGGACGACCCAGGAACTTGCTGGTAAAAAGTAAGGGCTAAAATTCTCTAATTTTTGGTGACTAATCAAAGACTAGGAAGAACCAGGAACTTATCAAAAAGATAATGGCTAAAATTCTCTAATTTTTGGTGACTAGTCAAAGACTAGGAAGACCCAGGAACTTATCAAAACGATAAGGGATAAAATTATAGGATTTTTGGTGACTAGTCAAAGATTAGGAAGACCCAAGAACTTATCAAATTGATAAGGGCTAAAATTATAAGATTTTTGGTGACTAGTTCCAACCTCTGATTAAAAAAAAAATCGTTAAAGGGGGGTATAATTTAGTTCAGAGTTATTGTATATCAATTTTTTATAGAGTTTAGCAATCATCATACATTCAATGTTTACTATGAGAGTTTGTGCAAACAGTGTTTACCGATTTATTTTATGGATTTTATGAAATATTAGATGCTCTAAATATTGAATTAGTAAACTCTGCTATACACACACATATATTCACAACTGTGCAGTTTTTGAAAGGATTATGGTGATAAAGTTGGAGAATTGACAAACACTGATGAATTTTGTCTAGCACTCTAATGTAATATTTTATTTCAGACGATTTACATACTTGGGGTAAAAAGAGTTTTTGAAAAATGAAATAAATAATTGCCAACTGTTAATGAGTATTAACGTGTTAAAGTGTATTGGAAATGGGAGAGAGAGAGAGTAGCAGTAATTATTGCTATAATTACTGAGCGTGAGAAAGTTGTTCCATTGAATGTGTGCCACGTGTCCCACTCACACATTTAACAAGAATCGTGTCCCACTCACACATGTAACTGGTTGCGTGTATTAATGTTAAAACGATTGGGTTTTAATTTTTAAATACATATCTAATCATTTCACTTAAACGGTTAATATCTCTTTGCACACAACCACTCACAGTTATCTTGTTCACTTTCTTGCGTATTTTGACAAACACCTTGCATACACATCATTTTATCTGCTATTCTCTTCTCAAATCTAATCATATGGCCACCAAAGCTTTTAGTGTTTGTTCCTAACAACTATGCAGCTCCATTGAATAATGAGAACGTTCATGAGGTGTTTCATCTCATTCAAAACTTTTTGCTGGACTCGGAGATTGGTCGAGCACTAGTCGAACCTACAAAGCTTTCTGCTGCACAGATTGCTTCTTTCTGGCAGAACTCTGCTTATGACGATGGAGGGGAGAATGGGACTCCTTCAATCATTTTCACATATGAGGAAACAGAGTATGTCATTACTCCCACGACAGCCAGATAATCTTTTGGCTTTGACACACACAATTCATGCAGTGTTGTTGATGAAGCACATCTGAAAAGGCTATTGCAGCAAATTAGGTACTCAGGCCCTTTATATAAGTTTAGTTAAGTAAAGAGGCCACAGTTGAGGAAGGAGTGGAGTTTTTTTTTCGATTACATCACAAGGGCGCTTTCAAAGAAAATCACAAATTGGGATGCTATTCCTATTGACAGTCTTCAAATTGGGCATGCTCTTCTTTATGGAGGTAATTTTGATTTTGGTAGACTTGTCTTGATGAATTTAGGTGAAAGATTGTCAGAGTCTAGTACTACTGTTTACTTTGCTAGATTTTGTCAATTAATATTCTCTGCTTATGTGCCTGGTGTTGAAATTGTTGAGGAAGACATTATTCAGGCTTTTAGTGTTAATAAGAGAGTATTCTCTGATTTGACAAACAAGGATGCAACCAAGGATGTACCTGACTTGTTTTTGCCTCTTGCTCTTCAAAACTTCTTAAATCAACCTTAAGAACCACAACAGCCCGAACCTCCACTTTCACCACCTACAAACACTGAAACACAACCTCAATCCACTCAACCTGAACATGCTGAGCCAATCACTGAACAAATTCAACCAACATCCACTCACACTCAAACTCAACCTCAACCTGACATCAATGAGCAAATTGCAACCTCTGAACAAAATCCACCACCTACAACTCAACCTCAATCAAAGAAGAGAGGTAGAACTAAGCACGTAGCTGTAAAAAGGGTTAAAAGGCCTACAAAGGAAAGAGCAAACAGGCCTCCATCACCATCTGTTGTAGATGAAGATTCTGCTAAAGAAGAAGTGGCAGCTGAGGTGCCTCAAACAAAGAGAAGAAGGTTGATAGTTGATGAGTTTGATGAAGAGGTTAATTTTGAAGCTCTAGAGGTGATTTCTAAGGAGATACCTACTGTTGAGATGCAAACTGAAGAAGAAGCTGTCAAACCAACTGAAGATACACAGAAGACTGCAGAAAACAAAGATGGTTCTGCTGCTATGAATGATTTTGTTGAGACATTCATACCATTCTCTGATAACATTGAAGTTCTTATCTCACCTGTTAAATATAATTGATGTGAATTATATCAGTGTTTACGTGTTACAGAGATTCATCAGAGTTTAACTGGAAGCTGGAAGCGGTCAGAGTTTATTTAAACTCTAACAGGTGGAAGCTCGACAGAGTTTGCTAAACTCTGTCAGGAGGAAGCGTCTACTGGTCATCAGACTTTGAAGGATTATTGAAGATAATTATGGAAGCGATATCTTTGAAGATTGGATAGCTGTCGAAGAGATCGTGTTGACTAAAGAGACGTGTAGCAGTCATAATTGATAACAATTGTATAGCTGATTTATAGGAGTATCAATTATCGATTGTATCGTAGCTGTATATCTTTATAAATACAGTTAGGTTAACCCTAGAAGGGTATCGTGTAACGAATTATCATTCATTGTAACCTAAGCAGCTCTCTGTGATATTTTACATCACCGAGAGAGGAGTTTTTAATTCCAAACAATTTTTGATTGTTCGAACGTGTCTTACTTGTTATTCTCTCATACAAACTTGATTATAATTGTGTATTCGGCCTAACACGTTACCTTTTTGATTTAAAACTAATCTTCATTAATATTTTCTTTCGAATTAAAACACGTTACCATTTTAATTTAAAACTAATTTTACAAACATTAATATATACCCGAAAATATCGCACCATATTTTTCAATTGTTAATAAAATATATTAAAAATTTGCATACGTTGTTTATAATAAAGAAACATTAGTATAATCCATAAACATGAGTATATTAAAATTATATTAAATTATAATTAATTAATAATTATATAATACCCGAAACATTAAAAATTTTGGTACCTATTTTTTGGTATTTCGTGAATTTACTTATTTACCCTTCATTATAAAGAAAAATATATATGATATCTATACTATTAAAACACCCAAAAAAAAGAATAACATAATACAATTAAAGGTAATTAGTCGATTACCATTTTCACATTTACTTTTATTTGAAGATATTACCTTTTATAAACACCTAAAAACCTCAATCATATCATATTTTCCAATCAATTCATATCTAGAAATAATTAATATATACCCAAAAATATCACACTATATCATATAATCAGTAACAAAATATAATAGAAATTCGTATTACGAATAATGACGATTAAATTTTTATTAAAAATTAAAATCATTAGATCTAATTATTAAATATATTATATGATTAAATTAATTTACTAAAATTTCAAGTTTCAAATTTTATCAACGACATATTTATTTTAAATTTTATAATATAAGTTTTAAATCGTGCATATTATTAATTACATTTATATTAAATTATTAACATTAAAATTAAAATAAATAATTTTAAATAAGGATTATATAAAAATATAATTATAAAATAAAATAAAATTTATTACATATCAACAAAAATCCGTGCATAACACGGACTATAAACTAGTATGTAAAAAGTACATAATGTTAAATGCACAAAGGCCAGACAAGTTACAGATCACACAAGTGGGATTTCTTTATGCTGTATCACAGTATCAGTAGTTGTGTTCTTAAAACCGGACCGGACCGGCCGGTTCAACTGGTCGGACCGCTAACCTGTGGTAAATCCGGTTCGGTTTACCCCTAAAACCAATCTCCCGGTTTTCCTATTCAAAACCGGAAAAAACCGGCCAAAAACCGGTAAAAACCGGTATCGGACCGGACCAGCCGGCAGTTTATTGAATAACACCGGCAAAAACAACTCAGAAAACGGTGAACTTCGAATGTTTAGGCGAACTAAACAACTCAGAGAACAGAGGTTTGATTGTTAGAAGAACATGGAGGGGTTTGATTGTTAGAAGAACAGGGGAGGGGGAGGAAGCTGGGGGGACGGGGGGGTTACGGACTTACGGGTTAGATTAGGTGAAAAAAAAGAAAGTAAGTTGACTATATATATCTAGCTCTAGCCTCTAGGTTTCTAATAAAGCTGGGGTTTTTGTTTTATTACAGATTATTATTCATAATTTTTATATTGTATTATATAATTTTATATACATATATATATATATATATATATATATATATAATTAAATATATATATATGGGGTTCAATCCACAACCAAGGGTGGATAAAGGTTTTATAGAACCAACAAATCTAAACCATTTATTCTAGAAATGGACGGAGTAGATTAATCACTTCAGCAATGAACCATTGAGGAAGTATCCTGAAAATAAAATGTCTGATTTACCCTTAGTACATCCCGCAATAAAATGAATTTATGGCTTCCTCAATGAAACATTGCTGCAATGGCCCATCAGGCCACAACTATCGTAATGGTGGACAGCCAAACAACTGTTGGAATTTTATGGCTGCAATGGCCCACCGTGTTGGAATTTTATGGCTTCCTCAATGAAACATTGCTGCAATGGTCCACTGGGCTACCATTGGTGGATAGCCAACCAAGTAACCAACATCCTTGAATTTTATATAAGTAGAGTTTTCATCGAGGGTTTCAGCAATGTTTCATTGCTGTAGTTTACACTGCAGCAATGAAACATTGCTGCAATGGTTATTTTTTTTATATATGTAATTTATATATTTTTAAAAATATTTCTCGACGATCCAACCGTACGGATGTCAAGATATATCTAATTAAATGATATTCACAAATTTTAAAAAAATAAAAAATTAATTTGGTTGAAGATCTTAATAGAACATTACTATATTGTCTAGTACTCGTAACTAGTGCTTCGTCCCAGACTATTGTTTCTATATTTTTAAAAATATTTCTCGACGATCCAACCGTACGGATGTCAATATATATCTAATTAAATGATATTCCCAAATTTTCAAAAAATTAAAATTTAATTTGGTTGAAGATTTTAATAGAACATTACTATATTGTCCAGTACACGTAACTAGTGCTTATTGGAGATTTTTTTAATCTCATGAAAATTTAGGTGAGATAATCTCAGAAAAACTAATCTTAAATTTGTATAAATTAAAAATATTGTATGCCTTATCTGTTAAATTAAATTTTAAGATTAAATGATTAAATGATAATTAAATATTCTGAATTACTTGCAATGCAAAATATATGATAATTAAATGATTAAATATTTGAGAATAAATGATTAAATATTTTAAAATTTTAAGATTAAATGATAATTAAATATTTTATAATTGTTATTGTTGAAACACAAACAATTATCATTTTAGATTGATTTAAATATAAAAAAATTAATCTTTTTTATATCAAAAAGTTAATCTTTTTATATCAAAAAGTTTAAATTTTGATATCTTAATTAAAGTTAATCAAAATATTTATTGTGTATCCACTCAAAATGTATTGCATTCAAAACCATATTCTAATATATTTGCTATTGATTAATATTACATTAAAATCCGTATGATGCAAGAAATTCCTAACATTATTGGGGAAAAAAAGATTTTAGTTAGAGAAATAAAAAAAAGTTAACATTTTTAACTACGAAAGGTAATTGGTTAGGTATTACTATTAATTACAAGATTATGATTTAATTTTAATTTTTAAAAAAGGAAAAATTATGGTTAGATAAAATATGAAAAAAATTCCTTAATATTATTATTCAATTTTGTAATTCAGATAACTGTACCAAAAACCAAACCGACAAACTTTTAATGTTTCAATTTTAGTATAATAGTATAGATATTTAAATGTTTTATTAATATTAATTATTTAGATTATATTGTGATTTCTCAGTATTTAAAAATTAATATTATTTAAAAATAATAATCATGGGAAGTAGTATTATTATTACCCTTTAACAATGAAACATTGCTGCAAGGGTAGTTTAGTCATTAAAATTTTAATATTGCTGCAGCAATTATTGACTAAGGGTAGTTTTGTCATAAAAAATTTAATACTGCTGCTGCAATGTTTCATTGGGAAAAATGAGCTGCAGCAATGTTTCATTAAGGAAAAGATCTGCAACAATGTTTCATTGAGGAAGCTTGGCTCCCATCCAAGCTTGGCTCCTGACCTTGGCTCCTGACCTGTTGCCATATATATATATATAATTATATATTACATAATTATGACGTCACACCGGTTAAACCACTGGTCAAGTTGGTTGAACCAATCGAACCAGTAACCAGTAAAACTTTCGATTCGATGCCCGATCCAATTATGAGAACACTAGACCCTTAACCTTTTGTTTCATTAATAAAATAAGGAGTAAAAACATTTGAACTTTTCTGAGAATAATATTTTTATGTGACAAACAATTTACGATGCAACAGATGAATCTTCTTACATAGTTACATGATACTCCCTTCATCTAGTTGGGTAGTTGTTTTGTTAAACTTTTTTTTTTTGTTACTTTAACCCAATTTTAATTAAAAATTAAAAATTATGTATTTATAATTTTAAAAAATTAAAAAATATGTGTTATAAAAGATTTAATCATACATTCAATGATATGGTTTTCTAATTTTCTTTAATTACCTATCTATACTATGTATCTATCTGGTACTTATATTATTATATTAATATTGAAATATTGAAAATTTTGGTTTTCATTCTTTAATAAATGCTAATAAAATAATATAAATAATAATAAATATCTTATTATCTTTTTTAATTAAAAACATTATGTTTTAATTAAAATATCACTTTTTATAAATACATTTAAAATTACCAATTATATTATATTAATCGTAACTAACTAATTACATTTTCTAATTTAAACAGAAACACTTTCTAATTTAAACATAAACACGTTATTGTTTAATTAAAATTGTTAATCCTTTTCAAACACACCTAAAAATACTAATTATACTATATTTTCCAATTATTAATATAAATTTAAAAATACTAGTGAAACTGTGTATTGTAATCATTAGTAAAATATATACCAAAAATATGAATTAAATTAAATATTTCGATAGTTTTTTTTTGATAAGCAACATTTGATTAAAAAGCCAAAAGGCAAGACACAAAAGAAAAGGCACCTAATAGACTAAGACTCTAAAGAACTAGAATATTGTAGTACATGTGAGACCACTGAAAACGAAGGCAGAGGTTAATCCAACAAGATAACATCCGCTGGCTTCTTATGACCAAACCTATATGTCGCCTGAGAAGACCCAGCAATGATAGAAATAGACGCTGAGGCACCCAAATTAGTAAGATTTGCTGAGCTTTGAGTGACAGCTAGATGAGGTGAGGAGCTACCGATCACAGCATAAACATGTTTGTCTTTAACTTTTTTGCTTTGTTCCTCCTGCGAGGGTTCGGAAATAGCAATGCCTTTTGACAAACGTTTATTGGACATAGCAGGAGATGCTCCTCCTGAGAGGTTTTCACAGAGGGGGCAACTGGAGCACACTGCAAATGGAGGGGGGCAGAAATCTGAGAAGATTCTTGCTTAGTTTCAGCAGAGAAGCCATGATGGATGAGAAAAGCTGGAAGATGAGGACCCAATCCATTATCCAAGTCCAAAATCTCTATCAGATTTCCAAAAGGTTCCGTCACTTCCATCAACCCTGGACAGTTTCTAATAGCATATTCAGCCATGAAAGATGCCGCCCTGTTTTTAGTAGAAAAAACTAAATATATCTTACAACTCTTTTGCATTGAAGGGTCCTCTCTAGCTTTGTTATATTGAGCAAATAACACGTTGATTTGTTGGACTGCTACCGTGAGTCCATCTTCCTCTAACTCCACTTCGTCTTGATCAACTAGCATTTCAAATGCTTACATGTTGTCACATTCTATTAAGACATGAGGAATCTTGCTTATAAATGCCAGCCTCATTGCCAAATGTATTGCCCAAACCTGAGATTCAATACCTTCTATACCACGAAGCGGACCCATTACACCCCACTGAAACTTGCCAGAGTGATCTCTAGCAATAATTTCGATGTCGTTCGAGTTTACATTTGACAATGGATGAACGTCAAAGACCCCATGTACGTTAAGCTTGATGCTATTCTCAGGAGGTGGGTACCAAAGGTTGTCCATATGGATGTGTTAACTCGAATAACTTGTAGAAGGGGAAGGGTTGAATACAAGTTATATAATCGTGTCTGATTTTTGCTTGGTTATATGAACAAGAATAAACGAATGAATCAAACTCTGTTTGTATTAATAAGATCAAATACAAACTCTACCAAAGGTGTACAAATACCTTTAGCAGCTGCTGACAATACAAATCTCTCTCTGTTTGTTTCGAACTCTCGAATACAAACCTTATACAGAGCTACGCATACAAACTCACAATTGCTCGACTCTTTTTACAATGATATAGAGAGAGTATTTATAATGCTACCTATCAACTAATTACAGAAAGATAATCTATACATGACAAAGTTCTGCTTTCCAGTTGATAGTTTCCATCAATAGAAAATCCTCCCCTTAATAAAATCTTCTTGCTTGTTCTTCAAACAAAGATCCTGTTTTATAGCACTTACCAGTTTCTGTAGCATCCATAATGACATCATCAGTAACACAACTGATATCAGGATTACACACTGCATCAGTATCTGACCATCCCATCAGTACTCGACTTGCTCTATCAGGATTCGATCTCAGTTCCTGATACATAGTCCTCGATGCACTGTTCCTGACTTAATTCTACAGATTACTGTTTATTACATATATCCTATATACAAAGTGCTAAATCCTTTATAAATCAGGATATACAAGAAGTATAAATAAAATTCTATTCTTAACATCACAACTCATGAATTATTCCTAACAATCTCCCCCTATTTATGTTTAAAATCTGAAGCATAAATCTAAGTTGTGGATGTCAAAACATATAACAATACAACCAGAATAGAATTTATGAATTCAAAAATCATGAAGTTAAGTACCTCTCCTTCCTTAGATGTAGACAAAGTATCCAGTACTTAGACGAAAGAATTTTAACTATTAATGCTTCTGTTCCATTACCACTTCCCTGCTAAGATTAACTTCTGTCACTCCTAGTTCTTGTTTTTATTTCCCTTTGTCTGTTATTTATCTCCCCCAGTTCCCCCAGTCTGGTGTTGTTGTTGTCTTTGAATCATCTTTATCTCCCCCTTTTTGACATCAGCAACATTAATTCCAAGAGATTCAGTAACAGAACAAATGAGATTCATCAGAACCGCTTGATTTTCCATAATTGTGACTTGGTTATCTTCAAGTGTTTGAAGTCTTGATTTAATTTCAACTTGAGATTTCTGAATGTTTTGTAGTACTTCAGAATTAACTTCAATATTGGAAGTGTTTGGAATATCTTCAGATTCAAGTTTTGTAGAAGAAGTTGCCTGTGTAGAATGATATTCAAGTAATAATACTTGATTAGAAGTATCAACATCTTCACATTTCAGATCTGAAGCTGCAATATGATCATCTTGTCCTTTACCAATATTCTGTGTACTAACATCTTCAAATCCTGACTCCTCTTTAGAGTGATTAGAGACTGTTGATGTCTCAATTCGAGCTGATATTGGAAGTACATACAAAGGAATATTCGGATCATTAGGAATTTCATCTGGTACATATGTATCAAGAGATTGTTTTATCCTGGCACCTCTTCTGTTAATGATTCCTGCAAGCCTCTCTTTTTGCTGCTGAGCTTTAACTTCTGGCTTTGCATTATGATGTGCTAGGTCATTCTTCTGATATATCTTGGTAAATGAATAAGTACCAGCATCCATACCAAGATTGTCAGACCAAGATTCAGGAAAAACCTGATCCCAGAAATCAAACGATGGTTTCCTAATTTTCTCTCCCTCACTATGGAGTTGATCATCCATACCCTCATTCTCACTTTGACTATCTAAAGTCAACACTCTTTCTACCTCACCTTTTGCCTGGTCAGGAGCCAGCCGCTCTGATTGTGGATCAATATCCATCTTTTCAAGTGTATCACTCAAATTTGGATAAGTGCTCTCATGACCTACAGAAAAATAGAGGTTATAAGAAGTTTTTATACTTGAACTCACATGGAGAGAGGGTTCCTCATTTGGCATGGGGCTTGAGGTTTTCTCCAAGGAGTGAGATGCTATAATCGCTGAACCCTTACAATCATCTTCTTTCCTTCCAGAGACTACAGGCTCCAGTATACCACTTTCAGGTTCTCTACTAGACTCTGATGTCTTCAGTAACACTTCATTAGACACCATAGTTAGTATTTCACCATCTTTAAGTGTTGTTTGCTGAGACTCACCCTCAAAGTGGATAGACTTTGACTGAATAATATTTGTTTGATCTTCAAGAAAATCAGTCAAAGTTGTTCCTCCCATATCATAGGGTTTCTCACTTGCAATTTCAATCATCACAGAAGTCCTTTCAACATCAGCTATCACAGCTCCTGAGTCATCCAACCTCTGACTAGATGGTTCTTGTGTTGCAGTGACTGTGATCTGATCTTTCCTACTATCCACCACTGGTGCAATAGTATCTTTTTTTGACTGCTTTTCACTATCTACTTCCTCCAGTTGTTCACCTTGAGCTGAAGCATCTTCAACAATGACATCCTTGTCAAATAAATATGCATGTAGTGATTGAAGTGCAACATGCTTCGAGAGTCCAAATTTCTTGACTAATTGTCTTCTGACAGATACATAGAAATACATCTTCATTAAGTCAAGTCTTTGATGTAGAAGTCCATATTCATCTGGAAATAAAATTTTTGGTACTTTTTCAACCAGAAAATCTAGAACAGGCCTTGACAACTTCACTTTGGGAGAAATTAGTCCCATAGCCAGTCTGTATGATAATGTAGTTTCCCATGAAGAATCAATATCCAGATCTCTATAGTCATTTGCTGACTTGATTTTAGCTTCATTTGTAGAAACCTGCATGATATTAGTTGGACTAGACTCTGTGTGTGTATGTGACAATTGAATCTTTCTCCTTGTTCTCCTGGTATAGTGAGCAAAAGATTTATCCTGAGAAGACTCAAGAGGTGTAGACACAGAATTGATCTTGGGATGAGATCCTTTTTCAATAGACACAGTCTTTTGAGAGACAGTATCCAGTAACTATTTTCCCTTGTTAAGAACTATAGCCTTTTGGGAGACTGCAGCCTGGCTGTGACTAGGTGCTTCATCTCTTTGTCCTAGCTTAGAAAGTCGAATTGCAGCCTTCAATTCTTCTCCCTCAGCAAGAGATATATGATCATCATCTTCACTAGAACTACTACTACTTGACACAACAAATCTTCTCTTCCTTACAATTGATGTCTTTTGAGAAACACTAGAGGTTGGTTTCTTTGAAACAATAGGCTATGAATTAAAACTTTGTTCTTGAATTGTTTTAGAGACTATAATGTTTTGGGCTACTTGGGTAGACACAGGTGGGTTCTCCTCCAATTGAGATTCCTGAGCCATTTCACCACAAAAGAAAGAAGAATTGTAGAGAGTAGGAAGATGAGTTTTAAGAATTACCTGAACATAATGTGGATAATGAATTGTAGGTATTTCAGCTAGATTCTTTTCATTGTCCTTCTTTATAATGTCAGAGAAAATTCTCTTTTGCTGTTCATAAGAAGAAACACAATGTTCCCTACCAAATCTAGCTTCAACATCAGGAATAAAATGGTTAATAAACATTTGCATAAATCTATGATAATAAACCATTTTCCTGTTTTGATCTCTTGACCCAAGTTTAATACTCATCTGACTTAAGATAATGTGACCAATGTTAATTACTCTGTCATAAAGCAAACTATGAGCAATATGTGATGTAACAGAAGTAATTTTCTGAATAGAACTGCATTTACCAGTAAAACATTTAGCAATTTGATCAAATAAGAAAGACCATTCCTTTCTAAGAAAAGACCTATTCAACTGGCTCATGTTGTCTAGAGGTCCACTATAACCTAATTCAGACAACATAGTTCTTACATTATCATCAGATGGTTCACTTGCATAATTATCAGTAACAGGTAAGCAAAGTACTGAATTAAAAACAGATTCAGTAATGTCAAATGAATCTTGTCCTAAGTGTAGAACAATCTTACCTGATTGACTCTGAGTAGAATCAATTACCTCAGCATTCTCCCAAGCTTGTGAAACAGCTGTGTTAGGTCGAATACATAATATGTAATCAAGTACTGTATGAGTAACTTAACAAGAACACACTTTTTAACACTTAAAACTGTTTGGAATTAACAATCCCTCTCTCAGTGATGTAAAATATCACAGAGAGCTGCTTAGGTTACAATCAATGATTATCTCAATGTTCGATACCCTTCTAGGGTTAACCTAACTGTATTTATAAAACATACAGCTTCGTACAATCAGTAATTGATTCTCCTATAATTAAGCTATACAATTGATATCAATCACGATTGCTACACGTCTTCTAAGTCAACTCAATCTCTTTGATAGCTATCCAATCTTCAAAGATATTGCTTCCATATTTATCTTGTATCAATCTTCAAACACTGTTGACTCTCAGACGCTTCCGCTACAGAGTTTAACAACCTCTGTTGCGCTTCCAATCAGTGTTTAACTAAGTTCTGACAGCTTCCAGTTAAACTCTGTTTTGTTACTTTAGCTTCCAAACACTGTTCTCATCAATAATTTCTAACAATCTCCCCCAACTTGTTCATTAGCAAAAATGTACAAGTTTACAGTAAATGATGATGTCAAAACAAATACAAAGTCTACAGTGTTTAACATACAAACAGAGTTTAAGCTATTACTTAACAAATTCTACAGAAAATAAGAAAATTCTTACAGACTTCAATTTCTAATCTCTTGAAGATATGGCATTGTTCTGAGATAGTCTATAAGCAATCTTCTTTCAGCATTTTCAAGCTCTATCTGCATGACTTCCTTGATTTCTCTCAACTGAGAATCATTCTCATCAGTCTGATAGATAGCAGCTCTAAGATCGTAGATTTTGTTTCTTCTCATTTCATTTCCCAACCTGATATATTTCACTTCCTCAGACTTCACATTAAAATCCAGAACAGTAATTCCAAGAGCTGTCTTCAGCTTTGTAGTCCCCTTCTCCATTTCTATCAGATTGCCATTCCAATCTCTGTACTTAGGAACATAATTGCTGTTGAATTTCATTCTTCTTCTTGCAAGATTTTGAATCATCTTTTGTCTGAGCACATTTGCAACTGACTGAGCTCTTTGATTTCTTACTCTGAAAAGATACAGAACATACTCTAGTTCTTCCCAGTATTTTAAATCAATATCCCTCTCATCAACCTTAAACACTGTTCCATCAACCATGAAATTTAGCAGAAAATCCTTCTCTAAACTCTTCTGATATACAAGCTGTACTGACTCCAGTCTGTCTAAACTCTCTTGGGTGACACCACGACCTGGAACATCCAGCGAAGAAGGATCTCTTGGACCAACATATTGTCTTTTATCTCTGTTTGAGCCTATACCTTCTTTGTTGTTTCCAATTTTACCAGATAAGGCTCTACCATCAGTGAAATCCATTGGAACTGTAGATGCTAGACTTGGATTATGAAGAACTCCTTTTCCAAACTTTGATTTCAACTGAGAAGATAATAATGGTGTGGTCACAACTTGTGTAGCAACAGAGGTTGTGTCTTCATTCTTTTGTACAACATGTGTATCAACAGAGGTTGTAACTATCATCTTACTTTTGCTTTCTTCACCCATTACTCCTTTTAACTTTAGCTTGGCATCAAGAGAAGACTTTCTTATCAACTTTCCTTTATCTTCTTCTTCTTCTTCTTCTTGAATACCAGATAATTTTTCTTTGATTTCAATTCCTTTAAGAACAGGCTTTGCAGCTTTAACAACTTTCTCCCTCTTCTTCAACTTAACAGACTTTAAAGCTTTTAGATGCTTTTCTTGCAGACTCTTTTCTTCAGCTTTAGCATCTTCTAGAGTAACTCCTTCTGCATTTTCTTCCATGAAAAGCTTAATAGCTAACTCCTCATCAGTCTTTGGATCAGATATTAATTCCAAACTCTTGGTTTTTGAAGTACCTTGAGTTTCAGTGTTTATTCCAACAGACTGTGACTTAAGAGATTTGCCAGATCTCAGAGTTAGTGACTCAGAGTTTAAAGCCTTACTCTTATCTCTTGCTCCTCCATCTCCAGCATCATCCTGTTTGAGCAGAGTTTGAGAAATTTTGCATTTTGACTTTGACTTAGCAACTCTCTCCCCCTTTTTGACATCATCAGGAATGAGTATAGATGTAATGAGCTCCAAGGAGGTAGCAATTGAATCAACCTTATCAAACAAGACAGCCTGATTCTCTTCAACCTTTCCTAACCTGGCAAAGAGAGTATCTTGGACTTTAGAAAGCTGTGCAGCTTTGATTTTTGACTCTCTTTCCATTTTCAGTTCTCTAGACTGTATCTCAGTCTTCAAAGAAGCAATTTGTTGTTTTGTGTCAGCAAAACTTCCATCAAGAGTTTTGACTTGTACTACAGTTGCCTTTAAGCATGATAAAATCTCTGGATTGGAAATTTGTCTAGCAGTTTGCTTAATGAAAGTAGCTGCTCTCCCTTTTGGAAAAATACAATCTTCTTTATACCAGTTAGCAGCAAATTTAGCATGGTGCTCTTGTTCAATTGCATGAGATGGGCAAGGCTGATCAAAAGATGTATGTTTGTTATCAGTCTGTACTGGTGCACTCAGAGAAGAATCAGAGTTTGCACTGTTTTCAGCTTCATGTTCAACACTTGCATCATCAGCTTGAGCAGCTTCTAAAGAACCACTGTGCTGAGCATTGTCAGCCACAGTTTCTGCAACAACTTCTGCAATCTTTTCAATATTCTCCTCATATTGCTCAGGCTCTGCAACAGAGTTTGCATGTGTAGCTTCAACTTGCATAGACTTAGAATTATCCTTAGTTGCTTGATCAACTTCATCACCTTTGTCAGGAATTTGATAAGCATCAGAGATTATCTCTGTATGTGAGGCTACATTTTCAGTTAGGATAACTGCAGGCTGATCAGCTGCACCAGCTGCTTCAGAGTGAACAACAGGTGAGATAGGATCAAGGATTGGTTGAAATGAGTCAAGAATATCATTCATTGGTGAAAAACCATCTCTGTGATCCTCTTCTGCAGGCATGTTATCCTCTGCAGGCATAGCATTCACAATCACAGCATCCTCTGCAGGTACTTCAACCTCTGCAGGTATTTCAACTTCTGCAGGTATAGCATTCTCCGCAACCTCAACAGTAGGTGTTTGCTGTGAAACCACCTCTGGAGCTTCAATACCTTGCTCATCATCAGATTCTGAAAGAATTAATCTCCTTCTCTTGACTTGAGGCACTGCAATCACCTCTTCTTCTTCACTAGAGCTTTCCTTAGTTGGTGAAAGTGAAGGTCTGTTTGCCCTTTGAATCTTTCTTCTGGTATAAACAGCTCCAGGTAATGTCTGTTTAGCCTTTGAGTGTTTGGTGTTCTGTGCAGTGTGTATTTTTCTTTTTGGTTTGGATTTGGGTTGATCAGTAGGTACTGGCTCAGAGTTTACTGGTTCAGAGTTTATTGGTTCAGAGTTTATGTGTTCAGATTGTGGTTGATGAGATGTAGTAGGTACAGTGGTTGTGGGTGTTGAATCAGATGCTGGTATAGGATGAGAGTGTATAGTTTCTAATGGTTCAGGCATTTGTTGTGGTTCTGATTGTGGTGATGATGATGCAGATTGTGAATCTTGAGGTTGGTTGACATAGTTTTGTAAGGCTAGTGGCATAAACATAGCAGGTATTTGCTGTTTAGTGACATCTTTATTTGTCAAATCAGAGAACATCCTTTTAGCAACTTGAAAAGGCTGAATGACATCAGCTTCAGCAATTGTAAGATTAGGCACACATGCATTGAATAGCATTTGACAAAATCGAGAAAAATAAACAGATGTAGGCTCTGACAAACGTTCTCCCAAATTCATTAGAACTAGTCTACCAAAATCAAAATTACCTCCATACAGTAAAGCATGACCAATTTGGAGACTGTCAAGAGGAATTGCATCCCAATTTGTTGTCTTCTTTCCAAAAGCCCTTGTAATGCAATCGAAAAAGAAGCTCCATTCCTTTCTCAAAAGTGGCCTTCTCAGAGATCCTAGCTTATTCAAATCTCCTGAACAACCAATTTGCTGCAACATTGTCCGCAAGCGGTCGTGACCAACAACACTGTAAGAAGTGTGAGTCTCAAAATCCAGAGCATCCCTAACCGTAGTTGGAGTAATGATATACTCTGATTCATCATGAGTAAAAGTAATTGTTGGAGTGCCAGACTCTTCTCCATCATCATACACAGAGTTTATCCAAAAAGTAGCAATTTGCGAAGCAGAGAGTTTTGGTGGTGCAGTTAAAGCCTTCCCAATTTCTGAATCTTTCAAGAAATTTTGAAACAAATGAAACGCCTCTAGAGCGTTTGCATTCTCCAATGGAGCTGCATAATTGCTAGGAAGAAAAACTAACCCTGCAGCATCAAAAGCTTTGGTTGCCATTAGTGAGATATGATATGAAGATAGTCAGAGAAAAGATGTGTATGGTAAGTGTTTATCAAAATGTGAAAGAGAGTGAACCAGAGTTTTGAAAGTAATTGAGTATGCAAAGTAACTGTGAGTGGGTGAATATGAATCGATGTGAAGTGAGAGAACAAAAACGATTAGAGGAGTAAAAAAAACTCAATCGTTTATGTATTATAAGCACGCAACTGATTCTAGAGTAATGTGAGAGTGGGACACAATAATGGGACACGTGTCAAACAACCAGTGGATCACTTAATTATTACCGCTGTCATTCCTATAACCACGACACTTTGACATATTTACACTAATTAACAGTTGTCAAATACCCCAATTACTCCAAAATTTTCAAATTATCTCAATGAAACTTTACCTTAGAGTACTTAACACAACTCAACAGTGTTTGTCAATTTTCCAACTTTATCACCTAAACCCTTTCAAAAATTGCACAGTTGTGATTATGAATGTGTGTGAAGCAGAGTTTACCAAAATCAATTTTTAGAGCATCTAATATTTCATAAAATCCATAACAAAATTAATAAACACTGAATGCATAAACTCTCATGGTAAACACTGACTGTTTGATGAATGCTAAACTCTGTAGTTACTGTAATACAGAGATCTGAATACTTCTATTCCCTTTGATGTTCATGATTATCCAAGTAAGCACACAGTCTTTGAAGACAAAAATATCAAGAGATAGAAATCAGAGCATCATTCAGTGAGTAACAGTCATGAACTTGATAAACTCACAAACTCTCAAAGCACACAAGTGTTTAGGTGAAGTGTTTACACTCACATTCAATCAGTAAAAGCAGATACTACCATATGCTTGAATGTCCACCAAATCTACACTACTTTGAGTACATATATGCACAAATCAAAAGGACTTTATTCAGGGTTGTAATGTAGTTAGATCAAACAGATGAGAAGAGATATTTTAATCATGAGTGAATTTCAAATTGAACATTTTAATAGACCAAAGTGTTCAGTCAAACTGTTAGTACATATTTGTACAAGATGATCAGTATATATGCCCTTTTTTTTTTCTTTAACATATATACTGAGAAAACTTTTCTTTTCTTGAGAAACACTCACCTGCTTGCATTTGATTTTTCAAAAGAATATAACTGCTCTTAATACTACAGAGTTTAAGAAAAATGAGCAGTCAATTAGGCTCAAAGGGGTTTACTAAGGGTGGAATTTATGAACAGTGTTTGAACAGTGTTCAAAAGAATTTTGAACAGTGTTTGAAGAAATGGTAAATCCTAGTGCCTTTATCATTTTCATGCACACACATATCATGTAGTCTCAAAATGGTTTAATACAAGTTCTAGAGAAACATACTTCCTGATGAACATCACACAACAATAAAAACTGATTGATAGAAAATGTATCAATCACTGACTTGGCTCAAAATCTCACAGGGTGCAGACATGAATTTGAACTCACCAAACTAATCAATGACACATCTCAAGTTTTATAGTTTTACAAGTACAAACAAGGAATCATCAAGAACCATGATTTACTTGTGGGAACAGAATGTCACTTATCAGAGTTTAGAGTTCATCAATGTCAGAAATTATTTATGATAGGCAATGCACACAATATTCATAAACTCAGAGTTTAGGACTGAATAAACTAAGAGATGCTATAAATATGAAACAGTATCATGCTGTGTTGATTTACTGCACAAAATCTGATTAGATTACAGTGACTCAGAAAGAATCATGATTTAATTACTGAGAATCATGCTTCGTACATTTTTCTTCATTGGTGTTTTCATTCAGACAATAATCAATCCTGAATTCACAGAGTGTATCCAACATGTTATCAGTGTTTAGCAGACAGACATGCTGACAGAGTTTAACAAATTTTAAACATAAGCATGCATAACAGAGTGTAACACTAAGGTTCACATAGCATTCAACAATTTGCAGAAACACGAGCAATTTATTATAAAAGTAAGATCTTGAGTCTAACCAACATCTCTAGTCAAAACTAGAGACCATTCCTAGTTCATTGACCAGTCTTGTAAATGTAGCTTCACTCAATGGCTTGGTGAAGACATCTGCAAGTTGTTGTTCTGTAGACACAAAGTGAAGCTCAATGTTGCCTTCCTCTACATGCTCTCTGATAAAGTGATACCTTATGCTGATGTGCTTTGTCATTGAGTGTTGTACTGGATTACCTGTCATTGCAATAGCACTTTGATTATCACAGAAAATAGGTATCTTGTTATACCTCAATCCATAATCCAGCAGTTGATTTTTCATCCATAGAATCTGTGCACAGCAGCTACCAGCAGCAATATACTCTGCTTCAGCTGTAGATGTAGATATTGATTTCTGTTTCTTGCTGTACCAGGATACAAGTCTATCACCCAGAAATTGACAACTTCCACTGGTGCTTTTTCTGTCTATCTTACAGCCTGCAAAGTCTGCATCAGAATAACCAAGAAGCTTAAAGTCTGATTCTCTGGGATACCACAGCCCTAGAGTTATAGTGCCCTTGAGATACTTAAAAATCCTCTTTACTGCTGTTAAATGTGGTTCCCTTGGATCTGCCTGAAACCTTGCACACAAACAAGTGGCATACATAATATCAGGTCTACTAGCTGTTAAATAGAGTAGAGAACCAATCATTCCTCTGTAACTTGTCATATCTACAGATGACCATGCATCTTTGTCCAATTTTGTTGCAGTTGCCATGAGAGTTGTTGCAGATGAACAGTCAAGCATGCCAAATTTCTTGAGAAGATTTCTGGTATATTTTGCTTGATTGATAAAAATTCCATCATCTGTTTGCTTCACATGTAAGCCTAGAAAATAGCTTAGCTCTCCCATCATACTCATTTGATATCTTGACTGCATGAGCTTGGCAAACTTCTTACAGAGTTTATCATTAGTAGATCCAAAAATGATGTCATCAACATATATCTGAACTAAGAGCAAGTCACTACCAGATTGAAAGTAAAACAGAGTTTTGTCAATAGTACCTCTGTGAAACCCACTTTCTAGTAGAAATTTAGCAAGAGTTTCATACCATGCCCTTGGTGCCTGCTTAAGTCCATAGAGTGCCTTGTCTAACCTGTAGACATGGTCTGGATATTTTGGATCTACAAAACCTGGTGGTTGTTCCACAAACACTTCTTCTTCAAGTTTTCCATTTAAAAATGCACTTTTCACATCCATCTGAAACACTTTGAATTTCTTATGTGAGGCATATGCTAGAAAGATTCTGATTGCCTCCAATCTTGCAACTGGAGCAAATGTTTCATCATAGTCTATTCCTTCATGCTGTGAATAGCCTTTTGCAACCAGTCTTGCTTTGTTCCTTGTGATAACACCCTCACTGTCAGTTTTATTTCTGAAAACCCATATAGTACCAACAATGGATCTGTTCTTGGGCCTTGGTACAAGGGTCCACACTTCATTTCTCTCAAATTCATTTAGCTCTTCTTGCATTGCTGTTATCCAGTCAGCATCTTTAAGAGCTTTTTCTACTTTCTTTGGCTCAGTTTGTGACAAGAATGCATGAAACAGACATTCATTTGTTGTTGCACTTCTTGTCCTTACTCTTGCATCTGGATCACCAATAATAAAATCAGGTGTGTGTGACTTAGTCCATTTTCTTGCAGAAGGCAAATTGCTTCTGTCATCATGTGATCCTCCCCCTTGATCCACGCTCTCCTGATTTTCTTGGTGCCTTTCTTCATTCTCTGATGCTCCCCCTGAATGTGACTGTTCAGAATTATCAACAGAGTTTGAATCAACAGAGTTTGATTCAGAATTATCAACTTAGTCACCATCAGTATTTGAATTATCACTTTGATGTGATTCTTCATGCTCCCCCTCAACTGGTTCTTCCCTTGTTTCTGATTGAAGAGTCTCTTCATTATTTACCAGTAGAGGTTCAGAGTTTAGCTCAACAGAGTTTGTCAGATCAGTTTCATCAGAGTTTACTTTCCCAGAGAATAAATCTTCATTTTCAAAGTGCAGTTGATCATGTTCATTAACATCTTCAAGTCCAGTTATTTTCTTGTCATCAAATGACACATGAATTGATTCCATGATCACTTTGGTTCTCAGATTATAAACTCTGAATGCCTTAGTTGACAGTGGATAGCCAACAAAAATTCCTTCATCTGCCTTTAGGTCAAATTTGGTCAACTGTTCAGGATGAGTCTTCAACACAAAGCACTTGCATCCAAAAATATGAAAATATTTTAGATTTGGCTTCTTCTTTTTCACCATTTCATATGGTGTTTTACCATGCTTGTTGATCAGTGTTGCATTTTGAGTAAAACAAGCAGTTTGAACTGCTTCTGCCCAGAAATATGTTGGCAACTTTGCTTCATCTAGCATGGTTCTGGCAGCTTCTATCAAGGTTCTGTTCTTCCTTTCCACCACACCATTTTGTTGTGGAGTGCCAGGTGCAGAAAACTCTTGTTTGATTCCTTTACTCTTGCAAAATTCTTCCATTGTTGAATTCCTGAATTCAGTTCCATTGTCACTTCTGATAATCTTCACTTGATTCTCTGACCCTTTGTCCAGTTGTATTATATATTCTGTCAGTGTTAATGCAGTTTCATCCTTCTTTACTAGAAAATACACCCATGTGTATCTGGTGTATTCATCAACAATGACTAGAGCATATTTCTTCTTTCCAAGTGACATGACATTCACTGGTCCAAAAAGATCAACATGTAGGAGATGATAAGGATCAACAATTGAAGACTCAGATTTGCTTTTGAAAGAGGCTTTTCTCTGTTTGGCCTTTTGACAAGAATCACACAGGCCTTCTGCATTCAACGAAGACTTTGGTAGTCCTCTTACAAGATCATTCTTTATTAGCTCATTGATGTTGTTCAGGTTCAAATGAGAGAGTTTCTTATGCCACTTCCAACTCTCTTCACTGGACATTCTTGTTGACAGACACACTGCTATGCCATCAGAGTTTGTTGACAATTTTATTTCATAGATGTTATTGTGTCTGTTTCCAAATAGAGCAACTTTCCCTGTAGATTTACTGATGACTTGACAATATTCAGGCTGAAAATCTACATGATATCCTCTGTCACAGATTTGACTCACAGATAGTAGATCATGCTTGAGTCCTGGAACCAGAGCTACATTTGTGATGATGACACTCCCAAGATTAATATTGCCATATCCCAGAGTATGTCCTATGTTGCCATCTCCATAGGAAACTTTTGGGCCAGCCTTCTCCACATACTCTGATAGCAGGGCTTTATTTCCAGTCATGTGTCCTGAACATCCACTGTCCATGACTAGGGTACTCTCCCTTATGCCCTGCAATCAAAAACAATCACTGATTATTAGTTTTAAGGATCCAGACTTGCTTGGATCCTTTGGCTTTCTTAATTCTGTTAGCTTTTGCAGCGGAATTCACATTATCAGAGTTTAAGCTAACTTTTTCAGAGTTTACATTTGCAGATTTTACTTTAACCCCTTTCAAATTTGGCTTGGGTTCATAGTAATTATAGTAAATAGCATGATAATCTCTGCAAGTGTAAATAGAATGCCAAGTACTTCCACAGTGTTTACATAAAGTCTGTGGTCTAGTTCTCACATAATCATTCTTTACTGCAGTTTTAGAGGGCAAAGAATTAATGTTCTTATTCTTACTGCAGAAACTAGCAAGATGATTAGTGCTACCACAATTAAAGCATGTTTTTCTTGGAGCTAATGTAGCAAGCATTGGCTTAATTCCTAATGTTATGCCTACCTTTCCATTTCTGTTTTTCCTAGGCATTCTCTGTTTGTTGACAGATTTTATCTCTTTAAGCTTATTCTTAAGTTGTTTATCTGTCATTAAACCAATGTTAACCTCTTTAACAAAAGTCTTAGCATATGATTCTTTAACAGCCTTTTTCTCAGCTTCAGTCTTAGGTCCACCTGTTCCCATAACATTACCTTCAGATGGACGATGTGGTCTAACTTTTACCAAATTTTCAAATCTAAGTTCATCTCCCTCAGAGTAACCTAGACCTACTGTATCTGACTGAAACACTTCTTGAGTGTCTTTACCAGAGTGTGTCCAAGTTTTAATAATGTGCTTAGTATCCTCCATTTCAGATTCTAGTTGCTTATACTTACTTAGCAACTCCTGTTCAATAAACACAGCATCATCTCTCTCTTTCTGAATTTTATTCATATTTTCAAGTTGTTCCTCAACAAATTTGTTTCTATCTTTGAGTTGAGAACACTCATTCTTGATCCTCTCATTTTCTAAAGTCTGATCCCTATAACTGATATGTAGTGCTTTAAGATAAATTCTCAATTCAGTTATATTATCAGTATTATAAGCATAGGTAGTTGGGGGTACCTTTAGATCATCATCTTCATTCTGAGTAGTAGCCATGAGAGCATAGTTGACTTCCTCATCTGAATCTGAAGTGTCTGCCCAATCTCTGCCTTTTGTGTAGAGTGCCTTTTCAGTTTTACCCTTCTTGCACTCAGGAGCATAGTGACCCATCTCCTTACACTTGTAGCATTGAATATCAGACTTGTCTTTCTTTCCTGATTTGGTATCCCTTCCATTAGAATTTCTGAAACTCTTCCTGTCAGAGTTTGAATCTTTCTTAGAAAATCTGTTTCCCTTCTTAAAGTTCCTGAAACCCATCTTCTTAAAAGTCTTTACCATCAAGACAGCCACTTGCTTCAACTCTTCTTCATCATCCTCAGAATCAGATAATGCATCAGTGTTTGAGTCATCATCAGAGTTTGATGACTCACTATCAGACTTTATGACTAAAGCTTTTCCCTTAGCTTTCTTCCTTGATGCTTCCTTCTTTAATGGTTTCTCCTCAACCTTAAGAGCAACAGACTTTGACTTCCTACTTGATCTTTTGTTTCTCTACTCCAATTCCAATTCATAGGTTTTGAGCAGTCCATATATTTCATCAATCTCTGTTTCAACAAGTTCATAGTTATCTCTTATAGTGGTTGTTTTCACATCCCACTTTTCAGGTAGAGAGAGAAGAAACTTGAGATTTGAGTCTTCTAAATCATACTCTTTGTTAACCAATGACAAATCATTGAGCAGTTTACAGAATCTGTCAAATGTTTCTATCATGGTTTCTTCAGACTTTGCCTCAAAATGCTCATACTCCTGAGTGAGTATGTTTCTTCTATTTTTCTTGATTGCAGGAGTTTCTTGACACTTAACCTCAAGTGCATCCCATATTTCCTTTGCAGTTGTGCAATTAATCACTTTATTAGACATAACATTGTCTAAAGCACTGTGAAGTAAATGCCTTACTTTTGCATCCTTTGCGATAGATGAAAGATCCTCAGCAGTTAGATCTTTCTTTTCTTTTGGAATCACCTTTGATTCCTCACCAGCAGCAGCAGTAGATAACTTTGTAGGTTTGTGAGGACCTTCATAAATTCTATCAAGATATTCTGGATCTGTAGCCTCCAGAAACATGGTCATCTTCACCTTCCAAATTGCATACTCTGATGGCCTAAGTATAGGAACCCTAATCGTTTCATACCTACTAACAGTAGTAGGGACTTTCTCAGAACTTGATGGAGGAGGTATCTCTGCCATTGATTACTATTGTGTTTGGATCTTAAACTGTAATAAAGTAACAGATTGGCTCTGATACCACTTGTTAGGTCGAATACACAATATGTAATCAAGTACTGTATGAGTAACTTAACAAGAACACACTTTTTAACACTTAAAACTGTTTGGAATTAACAATCCCTCTCTCAGTGATGTAAAATATCACAGAGAGCTGCTGTTAGGTCCGTTAAGATTGTAGAAGGGGGGGTTGAATACAATCTATATCTTTTTATCGAAATTTGTCCGTTAAATAAAATTTAGTTTAGACAAATTTGAGCGGAATTAATTGAAACAAAATTCAAGTTAAATATAACGATATATTAAACTTGATGGTTGTTACAAAATCAGTACAGAGTATTATCAAGTTAATAAAAACTAATTAGAAAATTCGACATGAACTTTTCTAATTTAGTTAATAAAAATCGAGATACGAACTAGGAAACTTAATTCGCTAGTAATACAAGAGTCACAAATAATTAAGTTCTATCGGATCAAATATTACAAATGAGTTGAACTTGATTTTCTGTGAATTAACTGAGATAATCAGTGGCTTTAAAGATGAGAGAGAGATGTAATATTTGTCTTCTGTCTTTAAAACTTGTCTCGTGTCTGTGTGTTTTCTCCTCCTGTCTCTTTTGTTGATATCTTGTTGAAAAAGATCTTCTGTCTATTTTTAACACTAAAACAGACTATCCACAGACTGTCTAAAGGCTTGTAGACTATCCAGGGGACACATAGACTACCGGTGTGACTATCTGACTTGTTGCAGACTACCGGTGTGACTATCCTTTCTCTTGCAGACTACCGGTGTGACTATCTGGCTTGGCAGACTACCCAATTCTTTCTCCAGACTATCAGAATGACTATCCTGATAGTCTTTAATACATGATTTTTCTGGCAGACTATCATGCAGACTTCCTGGTAGACAATTCCTTAGCAGACTATCAAACTGGACAGAGTATGCTGAGCAGACTATCTCCTAGACTATCTCAGATAGTCTTTTAATAATAAAACCATAGTCTAAAAACACTCCTGATAGTCTTTTAGCAATCTATATTAATTCTAAATTAATTAATTCAATAATTAACTTAATAAATAAATTAATTCTTGAAGAATTAATTTATTAATTAAGTTAACTAAATACTTTAAATTAATTAATAGAGAATTAACATAATTCATTTGATAGTCTAACCTTCACTTTTAAACCACTGAAATAAATAAAGAACCTCCACTGAATATTTGTTGACGCTCGATGCACGGTCTGGTTCATGAACGACTAACTTCAACTTCAGTTCTTCATTTTGACTTTAAGCTGTGGTCAATTTCTTCTCTCAACTTTCTTTAAATATTCTGTACTGATACTGTCTCTTGTCACTTGTAGAAATCTCTGTCCTTCTGAATTAAATCCATGACTTTGAATACCACACTGAGGCTTGATCAGTAGACTGAACTTCTTCCAGTGTAAAATATCAAAACTATAGATTGACTTGTAGATTTGTTTCTTCTGATAGATAGCATCTTTTGAGATTCCTGTGACAGTTAATATTATTTACTTATTACAATCTACTTTAAGTTGAGTTGGATCCTCGAACTACAAATAGGCTGAGTCATATGCCTTTCAATCTCCCCCTATTTGTTTGTTATAAATTAACAAGCAAATTCCTAGAGGATAACTCAACTAACTCAACTTAAACTAGTAAATGATAAAAACATTAATAGCAAGTAAATAATGATAAAGTTCTGGTATTTATAACAATTTCCAGATTCAAACATAATGATAAATACAAGATAGATGATCCTCTAGCCTGATCATATTAAACATTATCCTATCTTGATCTATCTAACTCTAAAGATATTACATGTAGAGCTGTTCTTCATTTCTGACTGTCTTCCTTCCTTATTTCTCCATCTTCTGGATCATCCATTTCTGGCAGATTTTTGTGCAATTCTGCATCAACTAGCAACTCTTTTCTTGATGAGAATCCTGTAGGACGAACAAGAGGAATTCCAAGTGCCTTTCTCAATTGACCTTTGAACTTCTCATAATCCTTAAAAAATTTGACTGCTGCATAGGATTTAATGCGATCAGCAATTTCTAACTTCTCTTTGGTAGAAAATCCTTGATTTCTCAGAACATATTCAATATAGACCAACTGCCTGGCAGAGTGTGTGAACAATTCCTCATTCTCAAGATTGATTGTATGAAGCACCCCACCTTTAAGGAATTTCAATTGTCTAGGCAATTTAACTATTTCTGGACCAGCTCTTTCAGCAAACTCTTTGAATTTTTCATGAAGTAGTACACCCAACTCAGAAGAAGTTCTTACCTTTGGCCTAAGAACCCAGATTTCTGTCAATGATTTGTCATAGAAGAACTGAATTGAAACTCTTTGTGTTCCAAACTCATGACAATCAACAAATATTAAGAACTCATCTGTTTTCGTTTCACCTGCAATTGTTATTCTCACAACTTCTATTCTTAGGGCTCTCATGTACATATCGTGTGTTGGGTTAAGCTCTTTGAGTCTTTCAAAGATAGAAAGAAGTCGACAATCATCATTATCAAGAGATTGATGTGAGTCTATTATTCGTTGAGCACGTTCCCATTTCTCACCACTCTTAAACTTGACGTATAACTTCCTTTCTTGAACTTTAAGTACATGTTCCCGTTGCCTTGCTTCTGCTTCCTCTTTTTGAAGTCTTTCTTTGTGTGCAAGCATATCTAGTGTTTTCTGAAGCTTTTCATCTCGCAATTTGAGATTTGCTTCTTGCCTTTCAACTTCTAATTCAGCTTCAAAATCCAGTTTGCTTGCTCAGCTTCATATTCAGGGTCAACTGGCACTTCATCTTCCCAGCTGCTAAAATCTGGTTCTGGTATTTTTTCACCAACATCAGAGAACTTTAGATCAGCAAAAACATCAAAGTTGTCTGGTTCACCTGTGTAGTAATACCCTTCAGTGTCTTCTGTGTCTTCAGCACTCTTCTGAGAATCTGCTATCTTCTTCCCCTTATCTCTCCCTTGTTCACCTTGAGATTTATCTTTTTCAGAGTCTTTACTAGTTCCCTCTCTTGATTTCTCCCCCTTAGTTGAGGAATCCTCTACCGAAGTGTGAAATGCACCATCTCCAGGGTCTCGCTCATCACCATCTCCACCTTTTCCTTCAAAGAATTCCCTTTCTTCTGCTGTGGGTGTGTGAGTTCTGCTAATCATGTTGAACAAATGTTTGATCCCTTTACCTTGTTGTGCATTCTGCCTTTCAATCACATCAAGACGGTGTTCAGTAGACAATTGACTCTTAATTAATGCTGTTTGAAGATTTTCAACTTTGTCGGAGATTACAGAAATGAGTTTATCTTGAGTCCAGCATCATCAAGTGCCTGTTCATAAGATAATTCGAGAGTGTTGAACTTGTTTGTGAATGTTGTCTTCATCTTGGTGATGTCATTCTTTATCACAACAAGCTGATTTTTGACAGAGGTAGATGAAGAAGACCGTTCACCCACTTGTTCTCGAAGTAATTTTGCTTCAGCTTTACTGGCCTCAAGTTCCTTTTCTAGAGCTTTAATCTTTTCTTCCAATGAACGAGTGTATGTGTCAGTGTGTGCACTCACCTGAATATCACTCTGAGTTTCACTCATCTGAAGTGCATGTGTTTCACTCAGTTTAGTGGTGTTCCTCACATCACTCCTCACTATTTCCTTAGCTGCTCCAGAATGTGTACCTGCAGATAAAATCACCCTAGCCTCCTCTTGGAAGGTCAGTGGTGGTGCAATGGGAGTTCGCAAATCCCTTTCCTCAGTCATTTCTGTCATCTCATTTGGAATTGATGTCTGAATTTCTTCAGTGACAGAAAGATCGAGTTGCCTTCCACTTTCTCCAGTTGAAACTGCGAGTGGAAAATCCCTTGAGGGAGCCAGGAATGTTCCTCCTGGGAGGGGAGATGATGACTCTATTATTTGTGGCTGAGAGTCAAGATTTCCCTCATTAACCTATGAAGGCTCTTCTACCGTGACTATGGTAGGCACTGTTTCAGTATCAATCCTATTGTGCACTCCTTGCTCATTGTCCCTAGCCACATCAGATTCTACAGTTATGTTTTCCCCCATTGTGAGTAATAGGGGTGTGCTTGACTCTGTACAGGGTGCCATGGCCGACTGGCAAATTTCAATGGACTCATCCTGTTGAAAGAATGGTTCCAGTAACTGTTCATGTGCCATTTCAATGTCCGTATCCTTTTGGGAGGATATGGATGGGCTGACAGTTGCCTCAATTAGTAAGTTTCTTCGCTTCTTTAGTGGAGGCAGAGCTGTGGGATCACTCATATCACTACTTCTTACTTTAGGTCTTTTCACTGTTAATTTACTTCTGGATTTGGGTTTTGAGATTTTAGATGACACTGTGTTTGGCTCTAAGACCTGGGATAGAAGTTGTGGTTCTACAACCTCTTGGTCTAACCTATCAGCCACTTGGGCTCCAGAAGTAGTTTCAGGGAAAGATGAGAATACCTGTTCAGTAGCAGTTGCAGAAATCCCAGCAATAGTGGGTTGAGCCACTTGAAGTTGATGTTCAGGTACAGGAGCAGTTGCTGCTTCTTGTTCTGGTTGCTCAGGAACATGCTCAGGTTGCTGTTGAGGTGGTTGTTCTTGTATGATTGGCAGTTCTATGAAGTTGGACATATACTGAGTAATGACCACTGGAACATTTGTGAACTTCTTCATTGTTGCTAACCTGGTGAAGAATTTTTTATGTGTTTTTCCTGATGCTTCAGTACGAGAGTTAGCAAACAATCTTTGATGAACATCAGAAACAACATGATTAAATATAATAGTTAAAAACCTTGGATAGTAACAATCAACTTTACTACCCAAATCATGATCGTTCTTGGCAGTTATGAGACGACTTACCATGGCATCAAAAATTAATTTACCAAAATTAACCCTTTGATTATTAGCAACTGCATAACCAATTCTCTGAAGCAAAGTAGGAATATTGTGAAAATTATTCTTTTTAGTGTTAGCAAACACCTTAGCAATTGTGTCAAAGAAATAATCCCACTCAGCCATGAAGTTACTTTTAGACAATTTAGAAAGATCAACTTCTCCTTGATAATGGATGTCATGGAAAAATTGTGTCAGCACTGCTTCAGATGGAACATCAACAAAGTCATTTGTTGGAAGTCGTAGAACGGTGTTAACAGTTGAGTCATCCACAACATAAGGTGTGTCTCCCACGGTAAAAGTGAAAGAACTAGAGTCTGTCGAGAGAACAAATGTAGAACAAACCGCCAAAAGTGAATCAACTTTTAAAGGAGCATCGAGAATCAAGGCATGACGAATAAGAGAATGCTCATTTAAAAATCGAATCCAAGGTTTAACCCTCTCGAGAGTACAATTATCGGGATTAAAATGACCAACAAAATTGTGATTGATAATCTCCATATTAATAGCCATTTTTAACTTCAACACACTGAATTAATTTGCCCAAATTCGAATTTTAGGGATTTTAACAATTAATTCAAATAACCAGAAAAATCAGGAAAATCGAAACTTCACAGAAAATTCTGAAATTAATGTATGTTGATCTCTGAATTCACACAAACACACCACTATTTTTAGTTTTTGCAGAATCGTTCTCAAAGTGCAGAATATCCAAGAGATTCGTATGAGGTTTTGAAAATTGCGAATTTTAAAAACTCAACCAAATCAAATGTTTAACCAGTACAATTAACGGGCTTTGAAAGAGGAGAACAGATCTGGTTTTAGTCCTTAGAGACGTTGAGAAATGATGGAGTAATCGAAGAAAAATCGGGCATGGGTTCGACAGTGTATGTATAGTCGTGTGTATCGAACAGAGAAAAAGGACTCAGAGACTTAACTCGTGAGTTTAGACAAAAATTAGACTAAAGATAGTCTGTGGACACAATCTATATATATACTAATGGATAGTCTAAAAGAAAATGACTAAAGTTAAAATAAAAAATAAGCTAATCTAGACTATCGCTGGATAGTCTGTCCGATAGTCTAAATAGACTATATATATTAATGTACACTACAGACTATTGTATATAGACTATTGGCTGGATAGTCTGCCAGATAGTCTGAGTAGACAAAAATTGTCTAAAAGACTATAATTAACGTTACAGACTAACTGAATATTAGTAAAATAGACTATTAATATAGACATTTTAATATTAACAGACTATGAGACAATTAGAGACTAACTATGTAGACTATTGGCTGGATAGTCTGCCCGGTAGTCTGAGTAGACGAAAATTGTCTAACAGACTATAGACTATAAGTATAGACTATTAATTTACACTACAGACTATTGAGTATAGACTATTTAATTTACATTGATAATACACAGACTATAAACCAACAAATCATAGTCTGTAAGTAATAAAACTAACAGTTCAAACTAACACATGAATTGTTAACTCCTGATAATACAGAAAATTCGCACATTTAATATAATAATAATACTGATTTACAACACTATTAATCTGACCATAGATTAACCTTTACACGGAAACGATGCATTAATACCAAAAGGACAAACACTACAAATCAATAAAATAAAATATTAATAATTTACATAAATATTCATGGTAAATTAATAAATCTATATATTTTCTAATAAAATAACTTTCTAATAGAAAATTATTTAAAAAGAAAATATGACTTATTTAACCATCATATATATAATTTTCAAGAAAAATAAGTTTCTCATAAATTACAACTTGTAAAATTTGAGAAAAATATTTTTAAGGAAAAAGAATTATTTTAACATTGAAAAGAAGTAAGTAGGGATATAAGATGATAATGGCAATGATTTGAACATTAACAAGTAACAAGGTAAGTTGATAAAATAATTATACAAGTGATTTTAATCAACGAATATTAACAAGACAATCACTTGTAAATTATTAAAGATCAAACCTCAGATATTAACTAGTTTAATTACTAGGACTATTTAACATACCCAATTCACCAACAATTCTGGTGAATGTGGATTCGTCAAGAGACTTAGTAAAAATATCTGCTGTTTGTTCTTCCGTGGGTACAAAATGTAACTCCACGGTACCATTCATGACATGCTCTCGGATAAAATGATACCTGATGTCGATGTGCTTGGTCCTCGTATGCTGCACAGGATTGTTGGAGATTGCTATGGCACTTGTATTGTCAAACAGAATCGGAATATTGTCAAGTACAAAGCCATAGTCACGTAGCTGATTCCTAATCCACAAGATTTGAGCACAACAGCTTCCAGCAGCTATATATTCTGCTTCAGCTGTTGAGTTGGAAACTGTTTGTTGTTTCTTGCTGTACCAGGAGACCAACCTACCACCTAGGAATTGACAACTCCCAGAGGTGCTTTTTCTATCTACAACACTTCCTGCATAATCTGAATCTGTATATCCAACAAGGTTAAAACCAGATTCTTTAGGGTACCAAATACCTAAGTTAGGTGTACCCTTAAGATATCTCAAGATTCGTTTAACAGCAATGAGATGCACATCTCTAGGATCCGCTTGGAACCTTCCACACAAGCATGTAGCATACATAATATCAGGTCTACTTGCAGTAAGGTAAAGTAATGAACCTATCATACCTCTGTAGCTTGTGATATCTACCTTAGCAGAATTTTCACAAGCTCCAAATTTCACAGCTGTTGATGATGGTGTTCTTGCTGAAGATGAGTCCTCCATTTGATATTTCTTGAGGACCTCTCTGACATACTTGGATTGACAAATAAAAATTCCATCTGTCCTTTGACTTACTTGTAATCCAAGAAAGAACTTCAGCTCACCCATCAGGCTCATCTCAAATTTACCCTGCATTAGCTTAGCAAATTTCTTGCACAGAAGATCATTAGTAGACCCAAATATTATATCGTCCACATAGACTTGGACTAATATAGTATCATTCTTATGTTTCTTAGTAAAGAGAGTTTTGTCTATGACACCTCTAACAAATCCATTTTCAAGTAAAAATTCAGAAAGAGTGTCATACCATTTCCTTGGAGCTTGCTTAAGACCATAAATTGCCTTGAAGAGAAAGTAGACATAATCCAAGAATTCTGGATCTTCAAAGCCAGGGGGTTGTTCTACATATACCTCTTCATCCAGCTTGCCATTCAGGAAGGCACTCTTGACATCCATTTGATAAACTTTGAAGTTTGAATGTGCTGCGAATGCCAAGAATATCCTTATAGCCTCAAGTCTAGCCACTGGTGCATAGGTTTCATCATAATCTATTCCTTCAGCTTGGGAATAACCTTTAGCAACCAGTCTTGCTTTGTTTCTAGTTACAATGCCATCTTCATCAAGTTTGTTTCTGAATACCCACCTGGTATCAACTACTTTCCTGTCTTTAGGTCTGGGTACCAGCTTCCATACTTCTTGTTGTTTGAATTGATTGAGTTCATCTTGCATAGCAATCACCCAATCAGGATCAGAAAGAGCTTCTTCTGTTTTCTTAGGTTCTATTGCAGACAGAAACCCAGAATAATTGCATTGATTTTGATAGCTCCTTCTAGTTTTTACACCAACATCTGGATCACCAACGATCAACTCAAAAGGATGAGCTCTATTCCACACAGTCTGTCTGGGAAGATTTGACCTTGATGATTCGCCTTGTTCTTCATTATGATGTTGAGTATGACCAGCTGATCCTTCATCACCTCCCCCTGAGTTGTTGCCAGTTTGACTAGATGAATGTTCAGGAGTGTCAGTGGTATCTCCAGTCTGATCATTGTTTCTACCACCACCACCCTGATCATTATCATCATTATTACTGTTATCATTAGCAACAACATCAGGTTGGTTGTCACCATCTGAATCGGAGTCTGTCATATCATCGAAAGATAACTTTTCAGATGAATCCTCCGTTTGGATACTAGGAAGTTTAGTGTCATCAAATGATACATTGACACTTTCAAGCATTGTCTGATGATCAATCACATACACCTTGTAAGCTCTTCTTGAATAACCAATGAAAATTGCTTCATCTGCTTTGGCCTCAAATTTTCCACCACGATCATCTCCATCTTTAAGCACAAAGCATTTTGCTCCAAATACATGAAAGTACTTGAGTGTTGGTCTCTTTTCATACATAATTTCATAGGGGGTCTTCATCAAGTCTTTGTTAATTAAAGTTCGATTCTGGGTATAACATGCAGTGTTAACAGCTTCAGCCCAAAAGTACAAGGGAAGCTTTGATTCACTTAACATAGTACGTGCAGCTTCAATCAAGGTTCTATTCTTTCTTTCTACTACCCCATTTTGCTGAGGAGTTCTTGGGGCTGAGTACTGCCTTGTTATTCCCTTTTCAGTACAAAAATCATTTAGAACTGCATTCTTAAATTCGGTTCCATTGTCTGACCTTATTGCTCTAACTGGTTTCTTGTACTCCATTTCAATCAACTTGATGTGATCAATCACTAACTGTGGAGTTTCATCTTTGGAATTCAGAAATAAAACCCATGTGTACTTTGAGTAGTCATCAACAATCACGAGAGCATATCTTTTCTTTGACATAGACATCACATTAACTGGACCGAACAGATCCATGTGCAACAGTTGTAGAGGTTCATTTATTGATGATGTGTCAGTGCTCCTGTGAGTTGCTGTTTTCAATTTGCCTTTTTGACAGGCATCACAGAGTCCTTTTTGAGTGAATTCCATTGAAGGTAAACCTCTCACCAGTTCTCTTTTAACTAGAGAATTCATTGTCTTGAAATTAAGGTGGGAGAGTTTCTTGTGCCATAGCCAACTTTCATCTGTAGATGCTTTAGAATAAAAGCAGTTGATTTCTTCAGTGCTTCCAGTGTTCATATTGGCCACGTACAGATTGCCTTTTCTGACTCCTGTAAGAGATGGTTATTCATGTCTCTTGTGTGAGATTAGACAATTCTTCTAGTTGAAGTAAGCCTCGAATCCCTTGTCACAAAATTGACTGACACTTAACAAATTGTGCTCAAGTCCTTTCACAAAAGACACTTCATCAATGATAACATTTCCAGCTTCCAATCTGCCATATCCATCAGTTGTACCTATGCTGTTATCTCCAAAGGTAACCACTGGGCCGGCTTTCTCAACCACATTTGTCAGCAGGGTTCTGTCTCCAGTCATATGCCTTGAACATCCACTGTCCAAGATCCAGGTCACTCGATCAACCTGTTTCACACCCTGCAATGACAAATAGGTTAAACCTTCTTCGGAACCCAAATCTGATTGGGTCCAGAATACTTAAAGAATTGGCCTTTGTCAGGCAAAACAACATTTTTAACGTTGACACCATTTTCACCACTAACCAACAAACATTTAACCCTATAAACAGATTTGACAATCCTTTGTTTTATCTTGGGTATCCATGTTTCTTTAGCAGCAATGACATTTGTTTCACTGACTGGACATTTGACCTTGTAAGCAGCCTTACCAAAAGTCTGTTTAGGCTTTGATACAAATGTCTCTCTCCTATCTTGAGGAGGACTAGCAGTCTTTGATCTAACATTTTTATTCTTATTCATATGTTGTCGAGGAGCAGTCTTACCAGCACATGCTTGATTACCATTAAAGTAAGCAGACATTACATTAAAAGCACAAGACATACAATTGACAACACCACATGCTTTATGATAAATATCAATGATAGGCATGGTATGCATGTTAGACATGTTATTGTTCTTTTTCAACTTATCACTACTTAACCCAGTTTTAGATGAACTGGTTGGATAAACAACCTTAACTTGTTTCTTAACAGATTTAACATTATCAAGGACTATGCCATTTTCACTGTCCTCATTACGCATCTCTTCTTGAATAATGATAGAAGTGAAGTTTGGAGGTTCTGCAATCGACTTCTTAAAGAGCGGATCTTCAACATTCTTAAGCACATGTGGTATACCCCTCTCTTTCGCACTAACAAGGTTAGGGGTATTTATGCCTAACAATCCAACAGCTTCGTTATAACCAAACCCTATTCCTACAGTTCGTTCTATAGCTTGTTTATTGAAATGCTCTTTAGAAAGTTTAACAGAATTAAAGCAAGCACTAACCTTGGTTTCAAGTTCAGCAATTTTAGAAAGTTGTTTAGTCACTACTTCTAGAATGGATTTCTCTCTTCTATTAAGTCGTGCTATTTCCTCTTTTTGTTGATCTTGATTAACATGCACCTTTTTTAGTTCTAACACTTCATTTTCAAGTTCAGTGTTTAACAGATTTAATCTAGCAATGTGTTTTTGTGCATTAGCCAAGGAGCCACCTAACTGACGAACCAACTCAGAGTCAGTAAGTTTTACCTGTGGTTTAGGATCAGTGAGCATGTCACCATTTGCCATTAGTGCAAGATTTCCAAATTCTTCATCTTCACTATCTGTGTCATCCCAGCTTTTACCAGCAGCCACATAGGCTTTTCCAGGTTTCTTCTTTTCAGGAACATAATCTCTCTTCTGGGCTTGTTTGGGTTTCTGACACTCAGTGGCAAAGTGTCCAAGTTCATTGCAATTATAACAACGAATTTTGCTTCTATCAACAGTTCCAGTTTTGTAGCCACCTCTGCTACTTGAGGATGAGGAACCTCCTCTCTGGAATCTGTTATTAGACTTGAACTTGAACTTAGGATTTCTCCTGAATCTAAAGTTGCCAAACTGTCTAACCATGAGTGCCATGGATTCATCCTCCAACTGATCCAATTCTTCTAATGAGTAAAACTCACTTCCATCCTGAGTAGCTGGTGTCTGACCATGTTCCACTTCAGTCTGCTCCTTGTCTGAGCTGTAAGGTCGAACAACCTTAGCTTCCACTTCCTTAGGAGCCTCAACCACTAATGCTGTAGATGAACTTGCAACTCTACCTTTACCATGAATCTCTTTCTGTTGGACTTGTTCCAACTCATAGGTTTTTAAAATACCGAAGAGTTTTTCAAGAGAAACTTTATTCAAGTCACGAGATTCTCTTATTGCTGTTATCCTGTGTTCCAGGTGAGTCGGCATAGTCAGTAAGAACTTCAGATTAATCTCCTTCTGTGTATAGTTCTTGCCATGGATTTGCAAGTTGTTGATTATTTTATTATACCTTTCAAACACTTCTTGAATGCCTTCATTAGGGCCAGCTCTGAAGTGTTCATACTCAGAGGTTAAGATTTGAAGTCTGTTCTCCCTGACTTCATCGGTTCCTTCATTAATGGTTTCAATAGTTTCCCACATGTGTTTGGCAGTTTTACAATTCATCACATGGCTATACATCACAGCATCCAGGGAATCTATTAGAATGAGTCTGAGGTTTTTATCAAGCCCTGCATCCTCCTTTTCCTCAGGTGTATAGGTAGCAGGGTCCTTTTCATAAGATTTAGCAGGAATCACAATTTTACCCTCAGCTTCAACTTCATCTTCATAGACCATAGGAGTTTTAGGTCCGGTTTTCAAAACAACCAAATATTTAACGTTTGTACATTCTAGAAACAACTCCATCTTATTCTTCCACATATCATAATTATCTTTGTCAAAGATAGGTATCTTAACAATGGCTTTAGAAGTCATGATGAATTTTTAAGAGAGTTAAAAATTCGAGCTTGATTTTTAATTGAATAAGAATAGGATCTTGATTTGTATATCAATCAAACGGCTCGGATACCAATTGTTAGGTCCGTTAAGATTGTAGAAGGGGGGGTTGAATACAATCTATATCTTTTTATCGAAATTTGTCCGTTAAATAAAATTTAGTTTAGACAAATTTGAGCGGAATTAATTGAAACAAAATTCAAGTTAAATATAACGATATATTAAACTTGATGGTTGTTACAAAATCAGTACAGAGTATTATCACGTTAATAAAAACTAATTAGAAAATTCGACATGAACTTTTCTAATTTAGTTAATAAAAATCGAGATACGAACTAGGAAACTTAATTCGCTAGTAATACAAGAGTCACAAATAATTAAGTTCTATCGGATCAAATATTACAAATGAGTTGAACTTGATTTTCTGTGAATTAACTGAGATAATCAGTGGCTTTAAAGATGAGAGAGAGATGTAATATTTGTCTTCTGTCTTTAAAACTTGTCTCGTGTCTGTGTGTTTTCTCCTCCTGTCTCTTTTGTTGATATCTTGTTGAAAAAGATCTTCTGTCTATTTTTAACACTAAAACAGACTATCCACAGACTGTCTAAAGGCTTGTAGACTATCCAGGGGACACATAGACTACCGGTGTGACTATCTGACTTGTTGCAGACTACCGGTGTGACTATCCTTTCTCTTGCAGACTACCGGTGTGACTATCTGGCTTGGCAGACTACCCAATTCTTTCTCCAGACTATCAGAATGACTATCCTGATAGTCTTTAATACATGATTTTTCTGGCAGACTACCATGCAGACTTCCTGGTAGACAATTCCTTAGCAGACTATCAAACTGGACAGAGTATGCTGAGCAGACTATCTCCTAGACTATCTCAGATAGTCTTTTAATAATAAAACCATAGTCTAAAAACACTCCTGATAGTCTTTTAGCAATCTATATTAATTCTAAATTAATTAATTCAATAATTAACTTAATAAATAAATTAATTCTTGAAGAATTAATTTATTAATTAAGTTAACTAAATACTTTAAATTAATTAATAGAGAATTAACATAATTCATTTGATAGTCTAACCTTCACTTTTAAACCACTGAAATAAATAAAGAACCCCACTGAATATTTGTTGACGCTCGATGCACGGTCTGGTTCATGAACGACTAACTTCAACTTCAGTTCTTCATTTTGACTTTAAGCTGTGGTCAATTTCTTCTCTCAACTTTCTTTAAATATTCTGTACTGATACTGTCTCTTGTCACTTGTAGAAATCTCTGTCCTTCTGAATTAAATCCATGACTTTGAATACCACACTGAGGCTTGATCAGTAGACTGAACTTCTTCCAGTGTAAAATATCAAAACTATAGATTGACTTGTAGATTTGTTTCTTCTGATAGATAGCATCTTCTGAGATTCCTGTGACAGTTAATATTATTTACTTATTACAATCTACTTTAAGTTGAGTTGGATCCTCGAACTACAAATAGGCTGAGTCATATGCCTTTCAGCTGCTTAGGTTACAATCAATGATTATCTCAATGTTCGATACCCTTCTAGGGTTAACCTAACTGTATTTATAAAACATACAGCGTCGTACAATCAGTAATTGATTCTCCTATAATTAAGCTATACAATTGATATCAATCACGATTGCTAAACGTCTTCTAAGTCAACTCAATCTCTTTGATAGCTATCCAATCTTCAAAGATATTGCTTCCATATTTATCTTGTATCAATCTTCAAACACTGTTGACTCTCAGACGCTTCCGCTACAGAGTTTAACAACCTCTGTTGCGCTTCCAATCAGTGTTTAACTGAACTCTGACAGCTTCCAGTTAAACTCTATTTTGTTACTTTAGCTTCCAAACATTGTTCTCATCAATCATTTCTAACAAGCTGCTTGATTAATCTGTGGAGATGCTGTCAATGCATAACTTAATGGTCCATACGCCAGAAAGTCCATGATTGGATGAAAATCAGTTAATACTCCTTCCTTGTTGGTGATAGCTGCTACATGATTGTTCATCATAAAATCAAAGTCACCAAACTTGAAAGCCACTGATTTAGGTAATCTTCTTTGAGCTGCCATTTTTGATCTGAAAAGAACTTTGAAAAATTCTTGAAATGAGTTAGTGATTTTGAAAACTCGAGAATGTTTTTGCTTTAGAGAATATGAAATTAGAGAAAGTAATTACACAATTAAGATTTCAAAACAAATATATTTCACAAATCTTTCAGACCACTATCCCACGTCGACACGTAGATTGACAGGTGTCAGTCCCTGAAAAATGCGGTTACCCATGATTTTTGGAAAATAAAATCCAAAATTGATTTTTATGAAATAATCAGGGTATAACTAATAAATACTGATCAGCTTCCTTTTCATGTTGTGACCTTCACCAAAATAATCACAAAAAGCAATGTGATTTAAAAATAATAACTTTCAAATCCTGATGGTCACTCTTGAAATCCTGATCAAATATCATCCTGATTCCAGAGACTTAAACAAAGTTTCCACATGGCATTTTTCATCTGAAAAAGAAATAAACAATTAATCTGAACAAAATCAATTGGTTAGATATATTCGACATTTCTTGAAAATACAAGAAATAGAGTCACACGCAATAATTAGCATCTGACTTCATTAAAACTTCCAAGTGACTGTTCAGCTTCTCACGTCTTTCTATAAAAGAAACAGACACCTTATGCCATTTTCCATAAACCTTTCAATTTCTTTTCATCTAAACAATGCTTCTCAAACCAAAATTCCATTCAAACCCATTCTTTAGATTTTTCACAGTCGATGAACATCCTGTTCTTGATCATTTCTTTGAAGAGATGACTTTTCTCATCGAACTAATCATGAATGAAGTAGTTTCAGATAATATCCAGAGGTTTCTCCTAGAACATCCATCTATTGGATACAATCTTCACCTAATTTCCTCAAAACTTGAGGATGAAGAATTTGGCCGAGAGTCTGAGGTTGATCTTGATGGAGATGCTATACATTTAAGTTAATTGTTCTCATTCAAGTCGCCCAGACAAGGAATCCAAGAATAGACGAGGCTGTTCAATTCCCTGATGGATTTCTTGAGATGCTCCTTGTCCTGTACCTCAGAATCCATATCAGTAGACAAGTATAGGATTATCAGTAGAAGTTAGACAAAAAGATGTTGTATTTCATTTCCATGTATGTAATGCTTTCAATTAATGAAAATACAATTTCTTATTATCTACTTGTCTTTTGAATATTGAATGATGTATAAATTATCAGTATGCAAATATTAAAACTTGCTAGCATAGACTCAATACATCACAGAATTAGATTACTACACAAAGTAAACGTCAGGATCTGAAACAATTTTCACAATCCTGATACTGACACAATACTGATGACGTCAGCATCCTGATAACAAGTTCTAATCCTGATGATAAAAACAAGTCTATCATACTGAAATTTATCAAGGTAAAGTGTTATAGCTAAAGCATTTAACAATCAAATATAGATCCTGACAAGAATATCAAGTCTATAAGCTAAAAACAACATACCTTGCTACTTTTGCAGATGTTAAAGATCTAGAAATTTAACATTCCTAACTCACTTACTAATCTACTGAATGTAGTCTCATCAAGTGGTTTAGTTAGAATATCTGCAAGCTGTTTGTCAGTTGAAACAAAATGAAGTTCCATAGTACCATTCTCAATATGTTCTCTAATAAAATGATACCTGACATCAATGTGCTTAGTCCTTGAATGTTGAACTGGATTTTCTGCAATTTTGATAGCACTAGTATTATCACAAAACATAGGAATATTACTAAGTGTCATACCATAATCCATCAACTGATTTCTTATCCAAAGGAGTTGTGCACAACAACTGCCTGCTGCTATATACTCAACTTCTGCAGTTGAGGTTGAAACAAATTGTTGCTTCTTACTTGCCCAAGAAATCAATCTATTTCCCAAGAATTGACATGTACCTGTAGTGCTTTTCCTGTCTATCTTACACCTTGCATAATCAGAGTCTGAATAGCCAATTAGTAAGAAATCAGATTCTCTAGGATACCACAAACCAAGATTTGGAGTTCCTTTGAGATATCTAAAAATTCTTTTTACTGCAATTAAATGAGATTCCTTAGGATCACTTTGGAATCTAGCACATAAACAGGTAGAAAACATTATATCTGGTCTACTTGCAGTTAAATATAACAATGAGCCTATCATGCCTCTATAACTAGTATTATCCACACTCTTCCCCTTAGGATCAGAGTCTAGTTTAGTAGCTGTTGCCATGGATGTTTTTGCAACTGCACAGTCTTGAAAGTCAAACCTTCTTAAAAGATCTTTGATATACTTTGACTGATTAATGAAAATACCAGTCTCAGTTTGTTTGACCTGCAAGCCTAAGAAATAAGTTAATTCACCCATCATGCTCATTTGATACTTAGACTGCATAAGCTTGATAAACTTAGCACAAAACTTTTCATTAGTAGAACCAAAAATAATATCATCAACATAAACTTGAACTAAAAGCAATTCACCTTTTATCTTTCTAAAGAATAGAGTTTTGTCAATTGTACCTCTTGTGAAGCCATTTTCAAGAAGAAATTTAGACAAAGTCTCATACCATGCTATTGGTGCCTGCTTTAGTCCATAGAGTGCCTTGTCAAGTTTGTAGACATGATTTGGAAATTTTGGATTAACAAATCCAGGTGGCTGCTCCACATACACTTCCTCATCAAGCTTGCCATTTAAAAATGCACTCTTTACATCCATCTGGTATACCTTGAATTTTGAATGAGCTGCAAATGCAAGAAACATCCTGATTGCTTCCAATCTAGCCACATGTGCAAAGGTTTCATCATAATCAATGCCTTCTTCCTGAGAATAACCCTTGGCCACCAGTCTAGCTTTATTTCTTACAATCATACCAGATTCATCTAGCTTGTTTCTGAAAACCCATTTTGCACCAACAATAGATCTATCATTAGGTCTTGGTATAAGTTTCCAGACTTTGTTTCTCTCAAACTCATTTAACTCTTCCTGCATTGCAATTACCCAATCAGGATCCTGTATGGCTTCTTCAACCATCTTAGGTTCATTCTTTGAGAGAAAGCAACTATACGAGCATTCATTTTGAATTGATCTTCTAGTTCGAACACCACTATTTGGATCACCAATTATCTAATCTTCAGTATGATCCTTTGTCCATTTTCTAACAGGTGGTAGATTGACTCTGCTAGTCTCTCCCCCTAAGTTAGTGGTATCTCTTGTAGAAGAATTCTCTCTACCTTCAAAAACTCTCCTTTGATCAATAGAATCAGTAGATTCCATATTGCTGCTCATTACTGATCTTTCCTCAGTAGACTCTGAAGGATCAGTTCCTGATGGAGTAGACTCTGAATAGCTAGTCTGCTCCTGATGATCACTGTGTTCTTCTTTGTTCATTTGCTCCCCCTCAACAGTAGCATTCCTTTGAGAAGCAATAGAAATTTCCTCTGAATAACCTTCATCATCACTGGAGAGTATCTCAGAATTCTTCAGATTTTCAAATTCCACTTTGTCATGGCTTTCATCAGTTTGCAGAATTCCAAATTTCGTGTCATCAAATGCAACATGAATTGATTCCATAACAATGTGAGTTCTGAGATTATAAACTTTGAAGGCCTTTGATGCTGAATATCCTAGAAAGATTGCTTCATCCGATTTGGCTTTAAATTTTCCAAGTTGTTCTGGATGAACTTTTAGGACATAGCATTTGCACCCAAAGATGTGAAAGTATTTCACACTTGGTTTCTTTCCTTTGATCATCTCATAGGGAATTTTTCCATGACCATTTACCAAGGTACAGTTTTGAGTGAAACATGCAGTGTTAATAGCTTCTGCCCAAAAGTAGGTTGGAAGTTTTGCATCTGCAAGCATGGTTCTTGCTGCCTCTATGAGAGTCCTATTCTTTCTTTCCACTACACCATTCTGCTGAGGTGTACCAGGTGCAGAAAACTATTGAGTGATTCTATTGTCTGCACAATACTCCTCCATTGTAGAATTCTTGAATTCAGTACCATTGTCACTCCTAAGTACTTTAACTTTGTACTCAGAGTTATTCTGAATATTCTTTACAAGTTCAATGATTTGCTGAGGAGCTTCATCCTTCTTGTGTAGAAAGAACACCCATGTAAACCTTGTGAAATCATCCACTATCACTAGAGCAAATCTTTTCTTGTTGATAGACATAATATTTACTGGACCAAACAGATCAAGATGTAGCATGAGAAATGGTTCAGTAATTGAATTTTCAGTCTTGCACTTGAAAGTGGTTCTTCTTTGCTTTCCAAGCTGACATGCATCACAAAGTCCATCTTGCACATAATTTTCCTGAGGTAGGCCTCTCACCAGATTGTACTTAGCAAGTTGATCAAGCTTTTTGAAGTTGAGATGTGAGAGCTTCTTGTGCCAATTCCAGCTTTCATCATTTGTTGCTTTACTGTAGAGACATCTAACAATTCCTTTAGATGTATCACTTAAGCTGGCTTCATATATGTTACCATGTCTTTGACCAGTTAGAACAATGTCTTCATTCTGCATATTCAAGATTTTGCATCCTTCTTTGTCAAAGATTGATTTGTAACCTTTATCACCCAGTTGACTTATGCTTAAAAGAGTATGTTTCAAGCCTTCAACCAGTGCTACATTTTCTATGATGACATTCCCAAAAACAATTGAGCCATATCCCAGAGTTTCTCCTTTGTTGCCATCTCCAAAGGATATTACTGGGCCATTTTTCCTCTCAAATTTTGTAAGCAGGGACTTCTTTCCAGTCATATGTCCAGAGCATCCACTGTCCAAGATAATTGAATGCTTCTTTCCTATGCCCTGCAAACAAAAAGTAACTAGTTAGAATTTTTTAGGACCTAACTTTGATTGGATCCTTTCTTACTAGATTTAGAAACAACAGGCTTTGAAGATTTTGCTTTGACTTTACCCGTTGTAGAGTCAACCTTAGACTCTGATTTCACAAACTGTTTGTGACTAGGAGTTTCAGATTTCAGAGAATAATAGTCATAATACAGTTCATGATATTCTCTACACATATAAATAGAATGAAGTAAACTACCACAATGATAACAAGCTTTTTGTGGTTGGTATTGAATTTTCTGAGTCTTGGGGAATCTGGTCTCAGTTTTCCAAGAAGGTTTTCGATTGCAGTCTAGGGCCAAATGATTATTATTTCCACACTTATAGCATTTTTTTCTAGGTGCATCAGGTACATTCATGTAATTATTCTCTTTGTTAATACCTTCTTTTCCATTCCTATTTCTTTTGATCTTGCTAGACTCTGAAAGACCATCTAGTCTCTGTTTCAACTGAGACTTAGATAGAAACCCTATGTTTACATTCTTAGGTTTCTCTAACACTTTCTCATCTGAATTACTATTGTTAATCCTTTTGTGTACAACAGGAGTACCTTTTGAATCAACAAATTTAACATGATTAGGTTCAGAAACAATTTTCTTACCTTCAGATTTAGATGTGCTAGCTTCTATTTTACTATCACCATTTGCAATAGCTACTTTTTCCTCTTGTCTAACTTTATAAAAACCTAAACCATTAACCTTACCACGAATTCCACTTTCAAAGATTTCTATAGTCTTTTTCCCAGAATTGTTAATGGTCTTAATCACATCTCTCTCTTCCTCTAGTTCTTTTCTGACATAGTCATAAGCCTCAAGAATAACACTGTAATCATGCTTAGCTTTATCAGAACTTAACTTGTATTCTTCCATTTGAATTAACTCAGATTCAAGAAAATTATTTCATTCAACTAATTTATCATTCTTAACCCTAAGTTCATCTCTTTCACTAGTAAGAATTCTAAAATTAGTCATAAGATTCTTAAACTCAGCATGGATAGTTCTAATTTCATCATAATTTAAGCTATCAAATGAATCAAGAGAGTGAAGTGATACCTTAATAGAGGATGGAGAAGTTTTCTTTGGAGATCCAGGTTTGTCTGAAACATTTGCCATCAGTGCAATGTTGTCATAATCCAATTCATCTTTAGAATCACTGGAATCAGCCCAATCCTTCTGTGTGACCATAAGTGCATTACCCTTTCATGAATTCCTAGGCTTCTTACACTCACTAGCAAAGTGTCCAAGCTCGCTGCAGTTAAAGCACTTGATCTTGGCCTTATCAAGCTTGACAATTGTACTTTTGCCTTTGTCACTCTTCTTCTCCTCCTTCTTTTGAAAAGGTCCTTTGCTAAATCTTCTCCTGTTGAATCTTCCTTTCTTGAAAGATTTAGCAAACATATCAAAGAGTTCCTGCATCTCAGATTCAGAATCATTGTTGTCAGAGTCCATATCAGTAGTCTCTGACTCAGAACTTTCTTTGCTTTTCTTCTTCCTTGAGTTCTTTACAGCAGGCTCTTCATGCTGTTCCTCTGGAAGCTTCTTTGATTCGGATTGAGCAGTAAGTGCAACAGTCTTCATCTTTCCTTCACTCCTGCTCTTCTTCTGCTGCTTGTCAAGTTCATAAGCTCTTAGTTTTCCGTTTACTGCCTCTAATGATATCTCATCAAGATCATTAGCTTCCTCAATTGCAGATATCTTCTCATTGTAGAAATCAGGCAAAGCTTTCATGAACTTTGTATTCATATCCTCCAAGTCATAATATTTACCATGCATGGCCATCTCATTGATGAGTTTTGTAAACCTATCAAAGGTATCCGTAAGTGACTCACCAGACTTGGATTCAAAGTACTCATACTGTTGTATAAGTAATGTCCTCATATTCTTCCTGACAGGCTTAGTTCCTTCACAGTGAACCTTAAGATTGTCCCATATATCCTTAGCAGTTTTAGAATAGAGAACATAGTTAGTGAGAACAGAATCAAGACTGTTGAATAATATGTTTCTCACTTTAGCATCTTTAAGAACATTCTCCTTGTCCTTATCTGACCACTCAGATTTAGGCTTCTCTGTTGTATGTTCTGGAACAACCACACCATCAACAGTTGCTTGTCCAACGACCTTTGTTGGAACAAAAGGTCCATCTCTGATTCTGTCAAGATAATCAGGATCTGTTGCTTCTAGATGATGCAACATCTTTACTTCCCATAGAGTGTATTCGTTTCTCTTGAGCATAGGAATCTTAGTATTCCCGTCCTTGTAACCAGACATGATTGCAGATCTTTATGATTATTCGAAATCAACATGCTCTGATACCAATTGTTAACTCGAATAACTTGTAGAAGTGGAGGGGTTGAATACAAGTTATATAATCGTGTCTGCTTTTTGCTTGGTTATATGAACAAGAATAAACGAATGAATCAAACTCTGTTTGTATTAATAAGATCAAATACAAACTCTACCAAAGGTGTACAAATACCTTTAGCAGTTGCTGACAATACAAATCTCTCTCTGTTTGTTTCGAACTCTCGAATACAAACCTTATACAGAGCTACACATACAAACTCACAATTGCTCGACTCTTTTTACAATGATATAGAGAGAGTATTTATAATGCTACCTATCAACTAATTATAGAAAGATAATCTATACATAACAATGTTCTACTTTCCAGTAGGGATGGCAATGGGTCGGGTCGGGTCGGGTTTGGCCAAAACCAAATCCGAACCCGGTTAAATACACCAAACCCGAACCCGAACCCGATTAAACCCGAAATTTTGAAACCAAACCCGACCCGGTTAAACCCGAACGGGTTTTCGGGTACCCGAAACCCAAAATAAATAAATAAAAAATAAATATTTTTTATATTAAAAATAATATAAAACATAAATATATAAAATATTTTATTTTTTATTACATATTAAATATTAAATATATATAATAATAGATAATATATATTAAATATTAAATATTATGTATAAAATAATAGAAATAATAATATATATTAATTCGGGTTTCGGGTCGGGTTCGGGTTTGGAACGGGTTTCGGGTTTTCGGGTCGGTTCGGGTCGGGTTTGGCCAAAACCCAAACCCGACCCGAAATTGATTCGGGTTTAAAAATCAAACCCAAACCCAAACCCGAAAATTTCGGGTTCAGTTCGGGTTATTCGGGTCGAAACGGGTCGGGTATCCATCGGGTCGGTACAAATTGCCATCCCTACTTTCCAGTTGATAGTTTCCATCAATAGAAAATCCTTCCCTTCATAAAATCTTCTTGCTTGTTCTTCAAACAAAGATCCTGTTTTATAGCACTTACAAGTTTCTGTAGCATCCATAATGACATCATCAATAACACAACTGATATCAGGATTACACACTGCATCAGTATCTGACCATCCCATCAGTACTCGACTTGCTCTATCAGGATTCGATCTCAGTTCCTGATACATAGTCCTCGATGCACTGTTCCTGACTTAATTCTACATATTACTGTTTATTACATATATCCTATATACAAAGTGCTAAATCCTTTATAAATCAGGATATACAAGAAGTATAAATAAAATTCTATTCTTAACATCACAACTCATGAATTATTCCTAACAAGATGAACAAATGAATACACTGGGAAGAAGGGAAGAGAAAACCTACTCTTGCAAGCTCTAAATGTTCTTGCTGAATAATTTGGAATCTGATATGTAGTAGATATCGTGCGGTCCCAGACCTAAAAAATAAGGCGTGCGTCTTGAAAATGACACAGATCATAGATAACCATTGCAAAGATTCTAATACGAGCATGGGCCTTTCTTTAAAGAAAAACAAAGTTTCCTCTTTGAGCATGATCCTTACTATAAAGAAATGAAAAGGCAACAGTAGTCCACCTTTTAATGCCATGAAGTAATAAGTTGAGAAAGAAGTGAGCCACTTTTGGCCAACTTGTCCGCCTCATCATTATATTCCCTAGGAATATGATAAAATTCTAAGTTGATAGAAGGTTGAAAATTGCTTCGCATATCTTCGTGGATCCAGTTTTGTCTGAATCACTCTATTGCTTTGCTAGAATCCGAGCATATCACTATCTTCATGCTTGCATGCTGAATTTGCAACAAATTTTGAATAATAAACCATATGGCTACCATCTCGGTTTCTAGAGCGCTAGAGGCTGAAGTTGGTCCTGAGAAAAGGAATCTTGCTGCATGTGATTTGTCCTTAATTAGGCCGCCTACACCAGCCCTAGGTCCTAGGGAAGAATTGTTGTAGAAAGATCCATCTACAGAGCATATGGCATCAAAATTCTTGTATAGAATTTCCCAGAACAAGACTTTTTTGTTCAGCGAATGCATTTGTAACGCCGAGACAGGATTGTTTTCCCAAGCAATGAAAAGGTTATCACTGATCATATCCACCGCCCCCATCCATTTGAATGTCCTGATCTTAATTAGATGGATGCAAGCACTTCTTTTAATACGAGAATTCTGGAAGATGAGCTCATTTCTGCTAAGCCAGATGGACCATAAAACCACAGCAACCATTACATGCCAAGCCTTTGCGTTTAGTCTTTTAGGAATAGATTTTAGCAGGCTTGGTAAATCAAAATTGGAGTCGAGTAATATATTCTTATCCCAGTTGCACCATATCTTAATGAATTCCCAACTCCAAGTAGCCACCTCACACTTTAAAAATAAGTGTGTTAGGGTTTCTTCATGCGTGCCACACCAGCTGCGCAAAGGAGAAGAATTTGATAAATTAATTCTGGAGAGTAAAAAAATTTGAACTGGCAGAATGGCATGCATCACTTTCCAAAGGAAGTTGAGGATTTTAGGGGGTGCAGCGATTTTCCAGAGAAGACTCCAAACTGGCGAGCGAATAGAGGAATGAAACAATGATGAGTAACAGTCCTTGGAGGTGAACCTCTGATTAGTGTGAGTCCAAATGAGCTTATCTTTTGAGTTAGATAAAGTTATCCGCTCGACAATCCTACTAATCCTATTAAAGTCAGATTCTTCCCACGCCCTTAATGGGCGACTCCAGAGAGCACTCCAAGCAACTTCACCAGATGATAGGACTTGCAGAACTGATTCAATGCACTCGAATTTTAGTAGTGACAGAGAGTATAGTCTTACAAACTGCAATCGTAAAGGTGTTCCATTGAACCAGGAATCTTGCCAGAATTTTTCCGATTTCCCATCTCCTATCAGCCAGTGGAAGTCATTCGACACCCTGCCTGATTCAATGAGAATTCTACCTGTCGCTATTACATCGCGTAGTATGTACGATGCAGAACCACTGGCATCTAGATTATATAGGCCTAACCCAAATTCTGGACCATACTTGTGGGTCATAAAGGAGTGCCAGAAACTGCTCCTTCACAACTTCGCCACCACCACTTAAAAAGAATTGCATAGTTACGCTCTCTCAGAGACACCAGACCCAAACCCCCATCTTGTTTCGGACGACAAATCTTGTTCCAACCTAATGAATGCATCTTTGGTCTAGAGACTTCCCCATCTATTTTCTCACCCCAAAAGAATGTCTTTCTGAGAATGTCTTTCTGAGAATGTCAATCTTCCTTTCAACCTTTTTTGGCATTTGGTACAGATTGTACCAGTAAATAGGCATGCTATCAAAAGCTGCTTTGAGAAGGATTGTTTTACCAGCATGATTTGTTAACCTACTTTTCCATGAGGCTAGTTTACCTCGCAATTTCTGGATTAAAGGATCCCAAAATTTGACTACTTTAGAAGAAGCACTAATGTCCGCCCCTAAGTAGTTGATAGAGTCACCACCTACTTTACAACCTAGAGTGGATGCCCAGTTACGTAGCTCAGACGAATCTTCATGAAAACCATAGATATGACTTTTATGAAAGTTTACTTTCAGTCATGTGAGAATGAAAAAACTTTGCAACACCTGTTTAATGCCTTTAACAGAAGCCGAATCATTATGTAGAAAGACAATGGTGTCGTCGGCATACTGCAGGTGTGAGACCAAGAAACCTAGTGATCCAATTGCCACCCTCTTAAAGATACCTAGGGACTCAGCTCTAACTAACATCACGTGGAGAACCTCAGCCACCAGATTGAAAAGAAGTGGGGATAGGGGATCACCCTGCCGTAAGCCTCTCTGAGGACTAAATTCATAACCAGGTGATCAATTCACCAATATCGAAGAGCGTGTGGTATGGAAAATTGTTGAAAGCCAGTCTATCCATCTATTGTTGAAATTCATACTTTCAAGCAAATGAAATAAGAAAGACCAATCTACCGTGTCAAAGACCTTCTCGAAGTCCAATTTTAGTATCAGACCCCTACTTTGTTTTGACTTGATACTGGAAACAACCTCACTAGCAATTAAGATTCCATCAGATATATGACGTCCTTGCATGAACCCCGTTTGCACCTCTACAACAAGCATGTGGAGACATTTCTTTAATCTTTCACCCATCATTTTTGTTATTAACTTCATGCTGGAGTTAATCAAGCTAATCGGACGGAAATTAGTAGCTTTGCTGGGGTTTGCAATCTTCGGTATGAGAGTAATAAAAGAGGAGTTTAACCCAGGAGGTATACCCCTACCTTTTTGAAAGTTATCCACAAATAAGAACACGTCATATTTTATGAATGGCCACAGCTTTTTAATAGCACCCATACTTAAGCCATCTGGGCCCGGCGCCTTGTCCGAAGGACTAAGTCGTAGGGCCTCTTCCAACTCCAACATAGTGAATTCTCTAGCCAGAGAAAGTGATTTGCTAGCAGAAAGTTTGGCGATAGGTAGAGATCCAATCTTGAAACAAGGCTTATATGCGTCTGCCCTGGAGAAGGAAAAGAAGTGTTGAAAGAATGCATCCTTAATATGTGAGATGTTAGTAAGCCAAGCATTATTCCAGGAGACTCCCACAATTTTATTCCGCTTCTATCTGTTAGACACCATATTATGAAAGAACTTTGTGTTCTTGTCACCTTCTAGTTGCCACTTGAACCTAGCTTTTTGCTTTAGCATACTAGCCTTCTCCATGTAGAGGCTATTAAGCTTGGTTGTAATTTCCACTTTGTTTGCATCTGAAGCTCCTGCCTCATCTAGATCAAATTGAACATTTTCCATGTTGGATATTCTCATGTCTATGTTATCGTTTACATGTGAATTCCAGTGTTTCACCTGCGTGCGTAGATGTTTCAGCTTCACATGTAAACTGGAGACATTGCTGGTTTTCCATGCTTCCTCCAAGGAACGAATTAACTCTCCGTCTTTTAACCAATAATCGAAAATTTTAAAGGGTTTCAACCCCCAGTTGTTTCGAACAATTGATAGTAGGATGGCTCTGTGGTCTGAATTTTTTCTATCCAGTACTTGAATAACCCAATCCCCCAAGTTATACCACTCCCAATTCATAAGAGCTCTGTCCAACTTGCTCTGTTTGCCCTGCCTTCCGCACCATGTAAACCCAGAGTTCATCATTTGAGCATCGAAAAGTTCATTCCTTGTTATGAAATCTTTAGAAAGCTGTGAGTCTGCTGCCCTATATAGGCAATTAACCCTCTCCGAATCCTCTCTAACACAGTTAAAATCACTTATAAGACAAACAATCCCCTCACTCAAATTTTGCATGCTACCACTTAAAAGATCCCATAACTCTGACTTCTCATTCAGCGTTTGAGGTGCGTAGATATTGAAAATTGCAAACTTTTGATTGCTACCTATAATCTTACCCTGAATTAAAATCCAGAATCTACCCATTGCACTACTCTCCACTTTTAGCAAAGATGGGTCCCAAAATGTCACCAGACCCCCTGAATGCCCTACTGGGGGTGCCTCAATCCAGCAAGAGATATCAAAAACACCCATTGATCTCTTAGACAGTATACTAAAATTTGGACAAAGCGTTTCTTGAAGGCATACCACCACTGGTCTGTGTTTTTGAATAAACTGTTTCACATTGACCCTATGTTGCAAGGTTGCGAGTCCTCGAGCATTCCAACTAAATATAGACAACCAATCCATAAAATCTACTAGCATGAGTATTCTGAGGCAAAGATATATATAGCTAATTTTTCAGTCTTCCAACTATGTTAGTTATTACTTCCGTCCTATTTCCTTCCCAAGTGAGACCCATGAGAGTACCTGAATCCAAGATTCCTTCCACCTCTTTGAGATCATCGCGCAGACTAATTCTTGTTGCTATCTCTTATCGCAACGCCATCTTCCTCTTATTACCTTTAGGCAGCTGGAAAGCTTTAACAATTTTGTTAGTATACTTTCTTGGTCTCCCTCTTTTCTTGAAAACTAATTTATCTAAATTTAACCCCACCGAACCTATTGAAACCTCAGCAAAATCCGATACTTGAGAAGGTGAAGAGGAATGGTCTACTAGTTTTGACCTCTTCTCTACACTGTTTGTCAAAATGCTAGAGGTTGCAGGTTCTCTAGCCTCCCAAAGATGACCTGTTCTACTAGCCTCAGCGTCCTCTAAATTGTCATTGTCTTGTTGTTCAGAATCTTGGCCTGTTACCATCGTCTTTGTAACAGATTCGGAGTTTAAAGCTCCTGTAACATTTTCTTCCACATTCTGAAAATGCTCTTCATTTTCTTCCCCATTGACATTAGTATCTTCACTTACCGTTGTTGAATCATCTCCCAAACCATTGCAAGATGCTGAAGCGGTTGAGCTATTCTCAGCTGGTTTATAGTCTCTACTAATCCATGGATAATGATCTTCGTGCTTGACTTCTTTGACATGAACCTTGAATTCTTGACCCTCCACCTCTAATATCATCTTGTCTATCACTTCTTCCATGTTATACGTATTCAAACCTACAACTGGATTTGTATAGAAGAGTTCGTTATCTAATTTGTCCGAAATGCTGACAATACTACCCCATTTTCCTAGCAGTTTGTCGAAAGTGTCCTTATTCCAAGCCAACGCTGGGAGACCCAAAACCTGGACCCATGCCGTTCGAGGTATAACTAGATCTTCGATATTTGGTGCCCTGCATTGAAGAAAACCCAGTCCCAGTAGATCCCTATCTAGGCTGTCAAAACAACCTCGATCCATGAACGTGAGCAGAAATCTAAAGCTTGATAAACCTCTAACCAGGATATTATCATATCCCAAAAGATCTAACTGATTAAGAATTTCTGGTATACCACTAGGCTCTAAAGTTTCTACCACCACACTTAGTTCCAGTTCCTTCTGCATTGATTTATCGATACATACTACGTTAGTAGCCACCTTAGTTGTATCTGTTTTACTAGGTGAATGGAAGCTATTTGGTTCTGCATGATGCGACTTCAAAGATCCATGTTTATTCAGGTTGCTCCCCTCCGACTTAGCACTTGTCATCTTGGTAGAATCAGTAGTATCCACCTTGTTCTGATTAACAGAGTTCTTCTTAAGAGCAAAGTCCAATTTCAATCTGTTCTTACCAAACATCTTCCCATTTAGCAAGTCAATAAAGGCAGATGCCTCAAAAGCATTTCGACATTTAATAAAACCATAACGTCTACCGTATCTATCCCTTTTTTTGGAAGGATGATGTCCAACACCTTTCCCACCTTTTTAAAAAATGCCCATGCTTCCTTGGTTAAAGCCTCTAGAGGAATATTGGAGACAAACACTGTGCTCTTTTCCTGGTTTTGATTTATTCTAGACCTAGAGTGAGTGGCCGGTTTAACCGATTTCACTCTGTTTGTAGACGATGGCAGATCTGACAAGAGAACTTCTTTGAAGGATTTACTATCTTCCATGTTGTTAATCTTAGAAGAATGTTGATAATGTATGTCATTATATGGGATTTGATGCTTCATGTTACCGTTATCTTTAGTATTAAGGCTCCTCGAGTGAATTTGAAATAGTGCTCTATTGATGTAGAAATCTTCTCCTTCTAATGCTTCTGTTAGGATCCAACTGTCCACCCATTTCTGATTACCCTTAATGAAGTCTTGCACCACTGAGTCTTGCACCACTGCTACGTTCTTGTTACGGTTCTCAGCAAACTTACCTTTACACCTTTTCCTGTTAACTGTATACCAAGCATCTTCCTCTATCCTTGGTTATTTCTCCTTGTGCCAAAGTGACCTTTTTTCCATCATTTCCCTTGAGATCTGAAGCGAGTTGTAATGGATTTGGTTAAGTGCCATACGGAAACCTTCAACTTTTCTGTTCCTAACCATTGAAATCACGTTTGGATGAACCATATGAGACTTTCATACGATAAAATTGACCAGGTCATCCTCCTCCTCCTTGGCAGCAATTTCTTTTTCTTCCCCATAGTAATAGCCTACCGTACTAATGTTTAAATTTCTAGCCTTCTCCCACCAACCATTGTTCATAAAGAACCAATGAATCGAGTGGAGGGCCTCTTCATCACCCTCAAGCCCTGCCTTCAATAAGTCTGGTTCTAATTGATTCTTGAGAAACTTTATGCGTGCCTGAGCTAAATCGAGAAGCTCCAACCTACCTTTGGCAATTGCCTCTACATGCTCCTTTTCCAGTAAGAACCAATATCTCATGATTTCGTGTTGAACCTTTAAATTTCCATCACCCTCCTTCGACTCCGATGCTAGAACTGGAGTTGAGAATTTGAAAAAGTTGCCGTTGCTATCGCCGCTCATCCTAGAGAGAATTTTGCACAAAATATCGGAAATATTTCAATAGTTAATAAGTACATAAAATTCGTAAATTAACATTTATTATAGAAATAAATAAATTTAAATTTAATTAACTACATATTCAAATTAATATGTTCTATTTTATGTAATCATCAAATTTTAAAATTAAAAAAAAAATAAAATACATAAACTAACCTATACCGATTGAGAACTCTGAAACGTTGTGTTTGGTTGGGATGATTGAAAATGGAGGGAATAGAATGAAATTTGTACTAGAATATGTATAGTTTTTCACATTTTTCATTCATTCTCCATTCCATTCCTAACATCCTCAACTAGAGTTCAAGCATCATATTTTGGGAAGGAATGCTTCATTCCTTATCATACCCATTTTCTTCACGATTTCCATCATAACAAATTTGCACTTACTCATTTTTTCTCCAATCATCCCTCCAACCTCTATTATTTCTCATTAATTTTATTCATTCCATTCCATTCCTTTCTCCCCAACCAAACACAACACTATGTTTGGATGAACAAATTGAGCGAACTTATTTATTCATAACTTGTAAATACATGCCGACATACTTTTTCTTAACTCATCGAACTTACCGAACCTGTTTGGCTCACCATTTAAGTCCTTATGAACTTATTTTCATTTAGGGTAAAAATTTCAGATTTTGATAATTTTTTTATATATATAAGTATTTAATGTATGTTTGATATTTTATAAATTGGAAAAAAAATTAACATTTTTCAAAAAAAATTTAAAAAAATTTAACTTTATTTTAAATTAAGTTAACTCATTCTAAAAAAAGCTCAACCAAACACCTCATTCCCTTATTTAGGTGTCTAGCACTCTCGCTTCCTCAGCCAACATATTACCCGTTTCCTTCGTGTACGGTTATTACTATTATTAATTTATCATATATCTGAGTTTGATTTCAAAAAACTAATGTTATTATATTTGAATTTATATGCATTCATATATTTTACTTTCATTTTGATTGAATTAATAATAATTTATATAATGAGCAGAATTTAGATACACGGTTACTATAATAAAATATCAATTATAATGATATGATACAAAATTTATTTATTAAATAATTGTAATAATACAAATAAAGTTACTTTGTAAATATATTAACTTATCAATAATTAATAACTTATAAGTAAATTTAAGATATCCAAACGGGCTCTATGATGGGCCTGTTTGGCTTCTCATTTGAGTGTGAGCTTATTGCTTATAAGCCCATAAGCACTTATGGAGGGTGTTTGTAAAAATAAGTTTTAGCTCAACTTATAACTTATAAACCCATAAGTTGATTGTTAAGAATCCTTAACTTTCAACTTATAACTTATTTTCGATATACGCAATATATAATATCCTTCAAATCTTTAAAACCATATATCTCTCGATACATTCATTAGAAAATTGATATGTATATATCAAATTTTTCTATTCATCGATATCTATCCATTGATATCCATTGTTATATATAAAAAAACAAATATTTTGAAAATTATAAAAAAAAATTAACTTATAAGTTCTGATTTATCCAAACAGTCAACTGATAAGTTCTGATTTACCAAACACTCTACTAGCCGCTCTACTTATCACTTATATGATATAAGTGCTTATAAGTCATGAGCTAATAAGATAACCCAAACATACACGATGTTTGGAGACCGGAGTTGTGTAAATAATGAGAAATTGTTGTTAAATTTTGTATAATTTGTATATATTTACAGGGAGGCTAAACAATAAATTAATAGAATTGTACTTACAGTATATTGAATTATTTTGTATACATCTATATATACAGAAATTATATAATACTCTCAATATGTTATCTAATGTATCTCAACAATTACTAGAAACATCAGATCATAAGGTTTCTTCCGCCCATGCCGTTATCGGATGGAAAAATTCTTGATATCAAGTTCTTCCAGTACCTTTCTCAGCTTAAAAATAAGCTCCGATCTTCGGCAATTCTTCTCGTGGTAGTTCTTAAAATTTTTGGCATGAGCAATCTGGAAATTATATTTAAGCGTCACATCCTCTATTCCTTTAAGGTCAAAACTTTTCTGCGCATGCCAATTTTCAGGCTGACTTCCAAGTGACCTACAAGGATAAATAAAAATATAGTCGGATGGTTATATATTCTGAGCTTCATAATTACAACATTTTATAGTTAGACTTCATGGGAATGAAAAAAAACGAGCAAGGGAAAGAGGATAGAAAAACAAAAGTGGAAGGAGAATGATTTGGAATATCCTTAGGAACGTAAGAAATGATTAGATTAATTTTTTTATATTTTATAATATCGTTGATGATCAGTATTCTAGGATGCATTTAGTTTAAAGAACAGATCAATTGGAGCTATAAGAATTCAGATACTGTGAGTAAGGTTGATAAAAATTCAGAATTCACTTACTCATCTATCTTAAGTTTTAGAGCTGCAATGGTCTCCGGGGAAGTCGTACCACTGACAAGAACCTCAAAATTATCCATCAATTCGGAGCTCCGGTTCAAATTGCTAATAGATTTGGTGATTAATGCAGAATTCAAATAATTCACTTTTTCATTGTTCTCCTTCAAGAAAACCGTTTTTGTAAGCCATATCTCTTGAACGACCAACTGTGGATTATGTTACATATCAGGACAAAAGAAATAGATTACTTCATATACTATGATTTGCAATTGTAGAGACATTATATCACCTGTTCATTGTCAATGATACAATGATCGCCTATGTCAAATGGGTGCATCACTATAGCAAGCATAATTCCTTCCGAAATCAATTTGCAAAAATCACGAAACAAAAATCCCACAACGAATAGAAGAGATGAGATCATGAACAGTACAAATTTGTTTGGTTCGAATCCCAACAGAAGACACCACCACACAAGAGCTACCAAGAATAATAGGTTCACTAGGACAATTTTATTCAACTGCTCTATCACTTTGCTAGTACTGCTTAGGGAATGAACCACAAGTTTGCGCTCTTTGCAAACATTAACCTGTTAGAACAAACTTTAACCTGTTAGAAAAATTTGCTCATGAAATTGAGGTCTTGAAACTTAAAGGTGTAGTATTGGGAGAGAGGGGAGGAGAGAAAGAGTGAGAGGAGAGAGAGAGAGAGAGAGAGAGAGAGAGAGAGAGATGAATCACCATCCACTTTTTGAAAGATGCTTCGCTGATACTTTTTGTTTCAGCGGCTCCTTCAAACAATTGAAGAACATTTGGTATGTCGTCTTTCTTCAACAGCCATAGAAGATCAGTCTCTTGTATATCCCTATTCAACAAAAAGAAATTTAATAAACCATATTAACTAAAGCATAGAAATAAACAGAGAAAGATATATCATAGGCAGAGCAATCAACACAAAATAATTTAATTGGTCGAGTGACAAAGATATGGGTATACCTAGGCTCGTCATTTGTTAACTTCTTGAAAACCAATGAAATAGCATTTTCAACTTCATGTTCAACTTCAAATTTACTGTTTCCAAAAGCATCACATATAGTATGTAACCTTGTACACGCTAGGGGAAGCATTTCTAGTGCTGCTTTGATCCATTTCAGTTGAGCTTTTGTGGTTCCGTTATCAAAATTGTTGAACCTTATTCTAGGTCTCAATAGCGTCTGAAGAACGTACTCGTGATAGATCAAATTTTGCATGTTCTGGAAAAAGTTCTTGTCACGAAAATGAGAATCCAATATCTTCAAAATCAAAATCTTCAACATCCACATCCCAGTGGCAATTACAAAAGTAGCAATTGTGCTCGTAACAAAATGAATAACAAGAACAGACAGGTCCAATTTAATTAAAAAGAACCAAGACAAAAGGATTGAAGAAGAGCAGAAGTACTCCACACTAGTTTTGAGAGCAAAAATAAAATACAGAGCCTTGTTGTTCTTCATCACAAAATATCTTTCAGCAAAAAAAACGAGAGCAGTGACAATCAAGCGACTAACGATACAAGTACAACAAACGAGCAAAAGAAATGAAAGGCATTGAAAAAGCACGGGAGTGTGCATGAGCATATTGATAGTGGAAGTAGCTAAACAAAGTGTTAGTAACATGAATAAAATTGCAGGAGAGCGTACTAGATGTTTTGGCATAACTGGAAATTTGTGTGAACTAACGAAACCTGAAGTAGTGTGAGAAGAAGAATCTTGTGCATCTATATCAACTTTAAGATGATTTTCCATTGTCATCAACTTTGGGAAAATTAGTACAAAGCGGCTCTGATAAATAGGTAAGTAGAAGAAATATTCAAATATCAGGTGGTCAGTAGAAGAAGATTTAGAGAAGAAGAAGATTAACACTATACTTATAGATTCAACTGAGAAACGTCAAAGAAACAAGAAGAAGATTGTATTTCACAATGTATCTACACACACGAATTGAGAGCTAAACACGAATTGAAAATGAAATCTGCTATTTGTATAGCAAATTTGACATGCATAGTAAATAAAAGGGATGGCCGCTATAGTCAGCACAGTTTGAACATTTTATACTTTTCTTGGTATATGCAAGAACTAATGACATTCATTTTTATTTTTTTTTGACAGAAATGACATTCATTGAATCAGGTCATATAACCCCTTCTATTTAGCATTTAAAGTAAATAATTTTTTTCTTAGAAAAAAAACTAATTTTTTCCAGTTATTTTTTTTATATGACTTAATTATGGTTTTTTTGTATTTTATAATTTAAAATATGACTTAATTATGGTATTTTTATATAGGTGGTTTCAATTTTATATTCATATATATATATATATATATATTAATTAAAATAATCTATTATATTTAAAATAGAATAATATTTCATAATTTAAATAAAGATCCAAAATTAAATAGAAAGGCACCATAACAAAATTTAAGAAGGGATTCATAAATAAAATGGGTTAAAATATAAGAGTTACAATGGTGGAATATCATGGTACAATAAATAAAAGATGGAAGATGACCGTGTGAAAAGGTACAATATACAAAGTAGGAGTACTAAACATAAACAAAAGATGAAAGATGACGTGTGAAAAGGTACAGATGGAAGATGAGTGCGTGAAAAGCTCCTAGATTATGAGATTTGCTAGAATGTGAAATAATTTCAAATTTAGAATTTTTGAATAACTCTAAAATTAAAAGGAAGTACAGCCATACACGAAAAAGAGAAAAGATTTCAAATTGTCCCGTGGGAATGGAAATATATTTATAAAATTTAAATATATTTCGAAGCTGTTGTATGAAAGTTGTAATATGTGAGGTGAGTTGCCCTCACTTCTCTGATTTTAATATTTTTGAAATCAGTGGTTTCATTTTATGAAGTTTGGCTACGTATTATAATTTATCACGTTTCCGTTGAAAGTCACACGTAAATATTAATCCAACAAGCCAACGAGTGCAAGAACATTTACATCAATATAAGTTAGTTTAATAAACTTACTAGTAGAATTTATTTAATTAACCCGACAGAATCTTCTTCTTTTTAAATTTTTATTTTATACATTCATCTATTTTTTCCTGCCTTAAGAGTAGTTGCAATATTTCATCCCAGAAGATTTACTTTTTTTTAAAACATAAAAATAAGCAAATCTTATGACCAAGATAAAAAAGAACAATCATATCTACTTAGAGCATCTTCAAATGTAATAACTACTAATGGTTAGTTTAAAAAAATTAAATAGAAAATAACTAAATTTTATGTAGGGGATAAAGTGAATTCCAATGTGCTTATAATGATAATTGAGTATAATTTCTTTGAAGAGAAATTTTGGTTCGGCAAATATAATCAATGAATTATGTTATGCCATATTTTTGTCTAATAATCTCCCAAGTTTATAATATTATTAATTAATAATTATTGCTTAATTATTAAGTTTTATCCTCTTCCTGAAACGAGAAAATAATCAATCTCAATCAATAACGGAAAATATCTCCAAACTATAGATATTCCAACGTCAAGATTAAATAAGATAAAATCAGTATTACCCACATTAACGAAGTTTATCCCTAAAGTCTCTCGGATATAGACACAATTGCACATAACTGCGTAGACTTGGTATCTTGGCAAAAGGATCCGAGATAAATCGAGATACGTGCCGAGTTCAGCTTCTCTATTTTTTATAAACCTTAAATCTCGTATTGTTACGAAATTTCTCCAACAACATTTAATACTAAAAAAAGGTAAAATTTTTATTATTCGCGAAGGACGAATAATTTTAATCCATTCTAGAGTGTTTTTGGATTTTATTTATTTTTTGAAACACAGAAATTTCATTAACAAAAATCAAGGATTGATAATGCTATTACAGAATCTGGGAAAGAGCTGGTCCATACCATCTCTTCTCCTACATTTGTGTCCCACCTAGCAATACAATGAGCTATGGTATTACCTGTTCTTCTAATATGGACGCAATCAAAAGACTCGAATCCACTCTTCAACCTAAAAATATCTTCATAGAATAGGAATAAAGGAGAGAACCCAACAGCTTCTTTCCTGAATAGAACTACACAAAAAGTTGGGATCGACTATGACATATATGACATGGAAGTACAATATATGGCAGTGGTACACAGAAGTCAGCATGAACATTTTATGTGGCAGCATGAACATTTAATGTGGGGGGAAGACAATGACAAAATACAAGAATTAGCAGGCAGCAGCACTGGCCGTCTGGAGTGCAAGAAACAAAAAACAAGCATTATTATATTATGCAAATTATGTTAAGTTTGAAGCCGCGTGGAACTTTGAAGTCTAAAACGAAAAATAAAAGATAAGTTTATCATTTAATTCATCAACATAAATATTAACAATTCATTATGCCATATGTAAAATCCCGTTAATTTTTATTTTATTTTATTATTAGATATTAGATTTTTATTTATTTAGATAATTATTTTAATTAGTAATTGTTGTGGAATAAAAACTAGGTTACGAATCTGTATTTAATGTTAGGGTTCGGGAGCTTCGTGCTTTAATGACTGTTTCTGTGTTCGAGACTAATCGGTCCTCACAGAGTGCCTACGTATCTCGTATTGAGAATCAAGCCAAAACGTAGTTCTGAGAATGAGGGGTCAGGCCCTTTATATAGGCTGAGAAGCCCTAGAATTGTAGTAGAATTAGGTGACTTGGTGGGCAAGCCACCGCCTTGGGGAAGGTTCTAGACCCCTTCCTTATTGGAATCAGTTTCCATGTTGAAGTATGTATCTTGTAGGCTAAGTCAGGCAAGAGTAATATCCTTGTTTGACTCTTATTTGCTGAGCTGTTTATTCCCCCTAATATTAATTACGAAATTAATATTATAAATAGGGTTTGGGCCCATCTGGTGGGCCCTACGTTTGGACCATCCTAGGTCTAATTAATGCCACATTAAATGTGTCTTTAGGGCTTACTTTTAGCCCATATCATTTGCCCCCCAACTTCTAGGAAAACTGATCAGGTTTTCCTTGAAGTTTTAACGGCCTTTTTCGAGACTCGGGTCAGGGTTCATTCTGTTACACTAGTGTTTCACGAGTATTGCCTTGATGTAAAGCGTGGAGCGACCGACGCGTTTACGACAATGTTAATTCAATGCTAATCGGCACTAATCAGCCTTAAACGACATTTAAACGTTGTTAAACGACGCTAAATGGCGTTAAACGGTGCTAAACGGCACTAAACGACGCTAAACGGCACTAAACGGTGCTAAATAGCCTTAAACGGCATTTAAACGATGTTAAACGATGCTAAACGGCGCTAAACGGCAATAAACGGCGCTAAACGGTGTTAAACGGCACTAAACGGTGCTAATCTCAAATTCAGCTCCCACTTGATTGTCACGTTCAAAACAATCTCAATATTGATTTTGATCATCAAGACGGAAAAAACGGAAATTTGAAACCCCGACTCGAGCACCGCCACCAGTCGACCGAGCCAAAAACCCATACCGACAACCGACGTCGGTCGGCCAAAACGCCCACGGTGAGCCGGTCGGCCAAAATTTTTCTCATACCGACAACCAACGTCGGTCGGCCAAAACGCCCCCGATGAGCCGGTTGGTCAAAATTTTTCTCATACCGACAACCAACGTCGGTCGGCCAATCCAAAATCTCGCACCGACAGTCGACGTCGGTCGGCCATCGCACGCACGGGAAGCCAGTCGGCCAGGAGGTAAGTCAGCCATTTTTTTTAACGGAGCCAAAAAAACCCATACCGACGATCAACGTCGGTCGGCCGAAGGACCCTCGGGAAGCCAGTCGGCCAGGAGGGCGGTCGGCCGGTTCAAGTTCTCGCACCGATGGTCGGCGTCAGTCAGCTGATGCTAAAAAAAAAGGCCAGTCGGCCGGGAGGGTGGTCTGCCAAAATTTTTTCGCAATTTTTTTTTGTTCGAACCCATACCGATGATCAACGTCAGTCGGCCGGGGCTTCTCCGAAAGGGGCAGTCGGCCAGAGAGGCAGTCGGCCATGTTGAAAACCCACACCGACGACTGATGTCAGTCGGCCATAGCTCCTTTGTTGGCCTCAGTCGGCTGCTTTGCGATCGGCTAAGGCGTCTTGCACTACCAGTGATTTTGATTTTCACATACCGACATCGATCATTAATATGGAATCTTAACATCTTGGTCATTCATGACTTTGTTTAAGGGTTTACTTAATACCTTGATTAGCTTCAATCTCCTTTTAAGAGTTTCATGCTTGCCTGATCTTAAATGGAAATTACTTCGAATCTTTCAATCACCATGTTGGAATGTTGATTCAATGGCTCATTCTTGAACTATTCTTGAATTTCTTGATCCAAGGTTGGCTTTAGTAGCTTTGTTGGCCTTCAATGGCTTCAGCTTAGCTTTCATATTCGAAACGACGTCGGGATCGACTTTCGACATCGAAACGATGTCGGGACTCTCGACATCGAAACGAAGACCGGTCGGCTGAAGCTTCCCGGGTGCCCCGATCGGTGGCCTCCGGTTTGCTGAGCCCCGGTTTTTAAACCTCAACGTCAGTATTCAAATGTCAATATTTGGACCTCAATGTCAATATTCGAAGTCGATGACCAAACAGACATCCTTCAATTCAAATTGGCTTTCATGACCTTCTGGGCCTTAACTCGCTTGTTGAATCCTTGGTTTTAAACCTTGAATCCGTCCATGGTTGTTGGTTATAATCAACCTTTCATTCTCATTCTAAGATGTAAAAATGATGAAGTCCCTTAGTTCTTGCCCCCCTTTCTACATATAGTCGAGGTCTTGCTTCTCGGTTGATCATTCAAGAAGTCCCCTTGCCACTCAGCACTTGACTTCAAGTCTGGTGTGCCTTGGCTAGTTCTCACTCCTCTATCTTGACTCTAGGATTCCAACCTTATTCTTATACTCATATAACCTTGCTTAGGTTTCAACTTGACTAATGACTCTTGATTCGAGCCCTTAAACTCAAACGAAAAGCTCGATTGGAGGCAGACAGCCTTATTGGCCATCAAGGCATTATCAAAGAGCCAACCAGTCTCAAGATGAGCTTTGATAGGGTCTATCCTTCAGCTTCCTTCATCAATCGGTGCTACCAACTGAGAGTTGATGGTCGGTGCCTTCAAGACCTGGAAGTAAACACTCCTTGCATAATTTTCTATCTCAGAAGAAGCGAATTTAGACAGGGCATCGGCCTTAACGTTCTCATTTCTTGGAATATGCTCCATATAGCACTCATCAAACTGAGTCGTAACAGCTTTCACAACTCGCAAATACTTTGCCATAGTTTCATGCTTGGCCTCAAATTCACCATTCACTTGCGACGCTACTAGTCTTGAATCCCCACAAACTTTGAGATTCTTGACTCTCAAGATTCTGGCCAAGCCCAACCCGGCTATCAAGGCTTCATACTCAGCTTCGTTATTGGTTGTCGGAAAATCCAACTTCAAAGCATACTCAACTGTGAACCCATCGGGGCTTTGCAAGACTAAACCTGCACCGCTAGATTTTGTTTTTGATGCTCCATCAAAATAGAGCACCCAATATTCCTTCTGATCAGGTACAAGCTCCTCATCTTTTTCTTCACTCTCAGGGGTGGTTACTATATCCTGCCCCCGACTTCTTGGTTGTCAATGGTACATTCAACGATGAAGTCAGGCAGTCAGCTAATGCCTGAGCCTTGATGGCATCAAAATAGAGCACCCAATATTCCTTCTGATCAGATACAAGCTTCTCATCTTTTTCTTCACTCTCAGGGGTGGTTACTATATCCTGCCCCGCGACTTATTGGTTGTCAATGGTATATTCAACGATGAAGTCAGCTAATGCCTGAGCCTTGATGGCTGTTCGAGGCTTATACGTGATGTCAAATTCTCCAATTTCAATTGCCCACTTAATCAACCTTCCATTGGCCTTCGGGCTATGTAATATGTTCCTCAATTGCTGGTCTCGTAGCTTCCTCGAGGCTGTTATGAATGCCAAAGCAAACTTCTCAATGGTTGAGTAATTCAACTCAGCCTCATGCAACACCTTGCTCACGTAGTAGATGGGTTTCTGAACCTTTTTTCTTCTCAAACGAGGACGACACTCAATGTTTATTCAGATACAGCCAGGTATAGATAAAGAGTTTCTCCGGGACTAGGCTTGGCCAACAACGGGGCTTTAGCCATGTACTTCTTCAGCTGTTCAAAGGCCTCTTGGCTCTCGGGAGTCCACTCCAAATTTTTCACCTTCTTCAATGCTTGAAAGAAAGGCAAGCACTTGTCACCAGACTTGGAGATGAATCTCCCTAAGGCTATAACTCGGCCAGTTATCTTCTGTACATCTCGTATAGAGCGGGGTGGTTCCATGTCTAGAATCGCTTTGATCTTGTTAGGGTTGTAGGGTTGGCCTCTATGCCTCTTTTTGAAACCATCAGACCCAAAAACTTTCCTGATCCAACGCCAAAAGCACACTTGGCTGGATTCAACATCATCTTGTGGTGCCTCAGCACTTCAAATGCCTCTCTGAGGTGCTTGATGTGGTTTGTCTTGAAAAGGCTCTTGACTAACATGTCATCAACATAGACCTCCATGATTTTTCCAATCAGATGGGCGAATATCTTATTCACCAGTCGTTGGTAAGTAGCGTGTTTGGGCATTCATGATCCCTCAAAATATTGTTACTACGAAGGAGTTGATCCATATGTCACTTATGAAGAGCAACCATATTTTCAATACCATCCTCAACAGTACCAGCAAGATGTTCCAGATATGTCATATTACTATGGAAGTGAAGAGTTTCAACATCAGCTACCTACTCCTACTTTTCAGTCAGATGAGGTTAATGTTAGGGATGAGGTTGATGTTTTAACATCATGATTTGTGGCATGATTAGAGATAATATGCTACCTTATGTGATCATTATGGATAACTTGTTCTTCAACCGTTATGTTTTCAAATTCTATAGAGATATAGAGTCTAAGCATAATTGGTGTCTATTCATCTTCTATCTCTTTTGTGGATGTATGTTTAGTTTGGTATTCGTATACTGAGAAGTAGCGTGTACTTGTTTCGTGTTGTCCGATCAGATATCATAATCATTGCATATAGTGATTAAAGGCATCAGATCTAAGCGAAGTATTTAATGAAGTTAGGATTCCATGGTTTTTCTTGCAGAAGTAATTAGATTTCAATTCTTGCTAGTTAGTTAATTTGTAGTTTTGTTAATTTGCTTTTTAGTTAATTTAGATAGTTAAAACCCATATTTGTTATTTGTCTTAGCAGTGCATAATAACCATACATTGTTGCATAGGTGCATCTACTGAATTAAAACCATAACCAGATCTCTGTGGGAACGAACTCGACTTATATCTGTATTACTTGTGACCACGTACGCTTGCGTGTTTTAGTGTAAACAAGTTTTACTTGTTTGCACTAAATCACGCAAGCGTACGTGGTCACAAGTAATATATAAGGTTAAGTCCAAATTCGTTCCCACAGGGATCAAGTTATGGTTCTATTCAGTAAATATGCCTATGCAACAATGTATGGTTATTATGCACTGTTGAGAGAATAACAATTTTGGGTTTATTAAACTAAATTAACTAAGACACAAATTAACAAAACTAAGAATTAACTAACTAACAAGAATTAAAATATAATTACGTCTGCAAGAGTAAACATGGAATCCTAACTTCATTAAATACTTTGCTTAGATCTGACGCCTTTAATCACTATATGCAATGGTTATGATATCTGATCGAATAACACGAAACAAGTATACGCTACTTCTCAGTATACGAATACCAAACTAAACATACATCCACAAAAGAGATAGAAGATGAATAGACACCAATTATGCTTAGACCCTATATCTCTATAAGATTTGAAAACATAACGGTTGAAGAACAAGTTATCCTCATTGATCACATAGGGCAGCATAATATCTCTATTTACGCCACAAATCATGATGTTAAAACATCAACTTATCCTATGCTAGCATGGCAAGTTCTAAATCTCAAGATCCACTCTCGCTTCACAAGAGATTAACAAATTAGATGTTCATGACGCATCTATCAATTAAGCATAACCATACGAGGATATCAGATATACATCACACACAGATCTTTAAAACATCAAGATACTAAAGCTCCATAAATAAATCCGTTAGAATCCCATGACAACGATTAGTTCATAATCGAACCTCTCGTCATCATGGGATCAAGTGAAACCATGATGAAAACAAAGTATGAAAAGATACAAATAAATATAAGTAATTGATATGTAATGGTTCTGGTCCTAATGATGATCCTAATGATCTTAATACAATTTACAAGGGTTGGATGTGTTTATATAGGCTCTAGACATCTTGCCTAGCAAGAAAATACCAGATCAGAATTATAATAGAATTTCTGCAAAATACGTTTCCTAAACTGATTCTGATTTAAAGGGAAATTCGTAGCTGACTTTTCTTCAGATATTCTGGAACGTTCCAAACGTAATTGGACCTCTGGACCACCTTAGAATGATAGATAATCTCGTTATCTTCGCGTGGACAGCTTACGGGCCTCAAACGGAGTTGTAGAACTCAATTTGCTTGTGATAATCCTATCCCAAGTTGTAGAAAATCTCCCAGGCTTCGCGTGGGCAGTAAGATCGCTGAAAACGGACTTCTAGAACTCCAGATATGTCCAAAACAGTGTAGACTGCGCAACCGTCTCAGAAATCCGAATTTTAATTAATTTATTCTCCAAAAACGATAGAAACATCCACCATAATCAACATCCTTGTAAATCTGCACAACTAAACAAAACACATCAAAACTACAAGAAACTTGAGCCCAAGACAATCAATTTAAGCCGATTTAGAATGCTCCAAGTGGATATAAACTCCACTTATCATAGCGCCTTTGGAATGTCATCCTTATGCATCTTAATCTGATTGTAGCCGCTGAACCCGTCCATGAAGCTCAAAATCTCATGTCTAGCCGTGGCATCTATCAATGTGTCTGTCCTCGGCAGGGGAAAACAATTCTTTGGACATGCATCAATCAATTCGGTGAAGTCTATACACATTCTCCACTTCCCATTAGCCTTCTTGACCATCACAGGGTTAGCCAACTATTTGGGGAACTGAATCTCTTCTATAAAACCAGCTTCCAAGAGCTTTTCAACCTCTTGCTTAATGGCCTCTCGCCTCTCAGGAGCAAAATTCCTCTTCTTTTGCTTTATTGTATTTCGCTTAGGATCGACATTCAATTTGTGAGTTAAGAGTTGGGGATCAATCCCTGGAATATCAGCTGATGTCCAAGCAAACACATCATTGTTCTCTTGTTAGAATGCTGTCAACTTGCCCTTCAAGGGTTTTTATTTATGCATTTCTTTGTTTCCCTTCGCATATTCTCTTATTTTCGGTACTCGGGTCATCTTTGACTTACACACATCAGGTGCTTGGTACATAAATAAAATCACATAATCAATGAATGGAAAACAAACTTGCATTAATAACTTGAAGTGGGTTCAACCCTTACATAGAGTACTACTATCCTACTCGGAGCAACATGCTCTGCAATGATTTCAATGAACCTTATTTCTACTTCTACTAAATAAATATGAAGCTATATCCTACTAGGATAACTTGAGCCCATCGGGGCTTTGCAAGACTAGGCATGCACCACTTGAATTTGTTTTTGATGCTCCATCAAAATAGAGGGCACACTAGTCCTTCTGGTCTTCTCATTCTTATCCCGAAGTATACTTCCTGCCTGGGGTACTACCTCCTGCCCCCGACTTCTTGGTTGTCAATGGTACATTCAACCACGATGCCAGTTAACGTCCTAGCCTCAATGGCTGTCCGAGGCTTCTGTGTGAGGTCCTTTGTTGGCCCTTCTCGGTGTTCCTTGTTACTGCGGACATCCATGTCTTCAATCGGAAGGACCTGCCCCACGACTCCGTTAGGCCTTAACGCGGCTATATAACAGCTTCGTGCCATCTTTTGATCGCCTTTATGTCTCCAACACCATTCCTGGTTGGGAACTTGATCTTCATATGATAAGTTGAGGCAACAGCCTTAAATGCATGAAGTCTAGTCCTTCCGAGGATAGCGTTGTATGTTGAAACCGCCTTGATTACCAGGAAGTTCAACATCTGAGTGGTCTTCTTGGGCTCCTGTCTAATAGTCACAGGCAATTGAATAGTCCCTTTAACTTTGCATCCTACTCCATTAAATCCATATATATGCATGTTATCGGGGGTCAACTGAGAATCACTGTACCCCATCTTCACAAATGCATCATAAAACAGAACGTCAATGGAAGCTCCATTATCTATCAAGACTCGTTTCACCTCTGAGTTTCCAATTACAAGAGTTATGACCAACGGGTCGTCATGGGGGAACTTCACCCCTTCGAGGTCTGAATCATCAAAACCAATTGTTATTTCAGTCTTGGCACGCTTCGGGGCCTCTCCCACGATGTGTATCACTTCCCTAGCATAAGCCTTCCGAGAATTCCTTGTTGTACCGGTCGCAGTCGGGCCTCCTGAGATCATGTTGATTACTGGCCCTCGGGGCTGTGGGTTGCGATCTTGATCGTCATCCCATATATTATAATCTTTAATTTGATTAACACGATCTTCACCCTTAGTGAAGTGGCTCAATTTCCCTCTACGGATTAAAAACTCGATCTCATCTTTGAGTTGCTTGCAATCATCAGTGTCATGCCCCACATCACTGTGGAATCTGCAATACTGATTCTTGTTTCTCTTTGCGGGATCACCCCTGAGTGGCTTCGGCCATCGGAAATCCTTATCCTTTTCAATGTCCAACAAGATTTGACTCCTTGGAGTATTCAACCTTGCATACTCAGTGAACCTTGGTCCTTGGTTCTTCTTAGGGGCATAGTCGGAGTCCTCGATAGTTCGGGGATACTTGTCCCTAGCATTATACTCCTGGTCATCATACTCCTGGTCTTGCTTTCGCTTCTTGGAGTCGTTGTTACCTCCTCCTCTACTTACTGTGGCTTCTTTCTTCATGCTATCTTCAGCTTTAATGTACTTGTCAGCCCTTCGTTGGAGCTCGGCCATGTTTTCAAGAGGATGCTTTGCCAATGACCTTTTAAAGAATAGATCAGTGGTTCCGTGTTCCAGGGCTACCATGGCCACCTTATTCTCCAAATCAGTGATATTCAACGTCTCTTTAGTGAACCTCTTGAGGTAATCTCTCAGATTTTCATTCTTTCCTTGCACCACATACATAAGAGATGTAGAGCTTTTCTCATGAACTCTTCCGTTGATAAATTGACTGATAAAAGCAGCGCTCAACTCCTTAAAAAAGCCAATTGAGTTCGCAGGCAATCGGCTATACCATCTTTGAGCCATGCCCAACAGGGTTTGAGGGAATGCCCTACACTTTAAGGCATCACTTGTAGGCTACAACAGCAGTGCGTTCGAAAATGTCCTGACGTGGTTTGCGGGATCACCCGTTCCATCATAAACCTTGATTGTCGGCATCTTGAACTTCTTTGAGATACGAGCATTCATCACCTCCTCAGTAAACGGAGGTGTGGGATCATCAGGATCCGCAAGTGGCATCAGATCCTTGGGGTTGCTTATTGGGTTTCCATCCTTGTTGATTTTTCAGTTGGGACGTCAGCCCTTCTCTGCCTTCTTGAAGACCTCTCCAGATCTATAATGGGAATCGGTCCTGAGGTTGGAGGAGGTTGAGTTTGATTCAACCTAGCTTGTTCTCTTGCAATATCTTCCTTCAACTTTATGATCTCGGCCTCATGAGCCTTGATTCTCTCAGCAACCGTCAAAGGAGGTCCATCATGGATGGTTTGAGTTCTCCTTCGAGGTTCTCTACTAACACGTTGCCTCCTCGGGGCTTCATCTCGATTATCGTCATCAGACGACGAGTCATCAGTATAGGGACCAGAGTAGTCGTAGTACTCTCGATCTCGGATCTGCAAGGCATGGCCACGGGGTCCAGGACCTTGAGTAATCGGTGGGTAGTTAGGCAGACCATACATCGGGTTGGTATTCATGAGGAGATCTGTAGTATGGATATGTACTCCCGATGGTAGCGGGCGATTGGGATCAATTAAAGGAGAAACCAACATCTGGAGAGAGCTGGTTTCTTGACTTGGATGGGTAACCATAGGTAACGTTCTCTCAACATGGGGATTCGTCCCTGGGGGTTGAGAAACTTGAGTTTGAGTGATCGTCCCTGTTGTTGGGGGTACCTGCTCAGTGATAGGCGGAGCAGAACTGAGGGGTAAAGCCTGAGTAGTAGTTGGTGGTGTTCTTCGCGTGGTCACCATGGTTGATGTTGTTTTCCCACAGACGGCGCCAAATGTTGTGGAATAAAAACTAGGTTACGAATCTGTATTTAATGCTAGGGTTCGGGAGCTTCGTGCTTTAATGGCTGTTTCCGTGTTCGAGACTAATCGGTCCTCACAGAGTGCCTACGTATCTCGTATTGAGAATCAAGCCAAAACGTAGTTCTGAGAATGAGGGGTCAGGCCCTTTATATAGCCTGAGAAGCCCTAGAATCGTAGTAGTATTAGGTGACTTGGTGGGCAAGCCACCGCCTTGGGGAAGGTTCTAGACCCCTTCCTTATTGGAATCAGTTTCCATGTTGAAGTATGTATCTTGAAGGCTAAGTCAGGCAAGAGTAATATCCTTGTTTGACCCTTATTTGCTGAGCTGTTTATTACCCCTAATATTAATTACGAAATTAATATTATAAATAGGGTTTGGGCCCATCTGGTGGGCCCTACGTTTGGACCATCCTAGGTCTAATTAATGCCACATTAAATGTGTCTTTAGGGCTTACTTTTAGCCCATATCAGTAATTTTTAGAATTCTTTTATGCAAGATATTTTGAATAAGGATGATTTTTATTATTAGAGGAAAGAAGTGTGAAAAGATATTAGAAAATCAGAATCATTTAATTTAAAATATTTGTGTGAATTAGGATATTTTTAATTTGCGTATTACTTAGAGAGAGGGTACGAAAGTTTTAGAAATTACCTTTTGTGCCTATATAAGATTCCCATCAATAACGATTACTAGCTTAAAACCCGTGCGATGCACTGTTTTTTTTAATATTAATAGTATAGATTTTATTTAATATAATAATTATGTTTTTATATAATCCTTATTTTTAATATTTTTTTAATTTTAATTTGATATAATTTAATATACTCATGTTTACGAATTATACTAATATTTTCTTATTATAAACAACGTATACGATTTTTAATATATTTTATTGATAATTGAGAAATATGTTGTGATATTTTCGGGTATATTTTAATGATTTTAAGATTTGTTGTAAATTAAAAAGGTAACGTGTTTTAATTATAAAGGAAATATTAATGATTGAAAGATATGATACGATTGATCTTTTTAGATGTTTATAAAAGGTAATATCTTCAACTAAAGGTAATGTGAAAAAGGCAATCGACTAATTACCATTAATTAGATTATGTTATTATTTATTTTAGGTGTTATATTTTTCTTGAAAATTATGGTGTGATATTTTCGGGTATACATTAATGATTGTAAGATTTGTTTTAAATTAAAAAGGTAACATGTTTTAATTTGAAAGAAAATATTAATGATCGAAAAATATGATACGTGAGGTGTTTATAAAAGGTAATATGTTCAACTAAAAGTAAATGTGAGAAAGGCAATCGACTAATTACATTTAATTTTATTATGTTAATCGACTAATTACCATTAATTATATCGTGTTTTAATTCAAAAGAAAATATTAATGATGGAAAGATATGATGCGATTGATGTTTTTAAGTATAAAAGGTAATATCTCGACTAATTACCATTAATTAAATTATGTTATTATTTATTTTAGGTATATTTATTTTTCTTTATGATAAAGGGTAAATAAGTAAATTCACGAAGTACCGAAAAACATGTACCAAAAAATAGGTACCAAAAAACTGGTACCAAAACTTTCAATGTTTCGATTTTTATATAATAGTACTCGTATAGATGACTCGTACGGCCTTCACAAATTCACCGGTATGTTTCGTTTCGTTTTGGTTCTCTTCTCATCAATTTGTTTATAATTTGTTTTATCTCTGTTACATAGTAGTATGCCGCATGCTTTTAGTGATAAACTTAATATTCTATTTGTCTTCATGCTCATCTGTGCAAGGTGCTGTATTTGTAGTTTAATTATTTGACTGTATTGCACATCTCGGTTATACACACATTAATAGCTCTGCCTGTTTTTTTAACTATACTCAATTGGTTACCAATAATAGTTTCTATTGTCACGGTTACATGTCCAGTATATGTTCATGATAAAGGATTTAATTTTTATATGTGATCTTACATGCTTTCTTCTGTGAAATTTGATATGTGTTTCATATTTAAAAGATTATTAAAGATTATTCTTTTTATTAATTGTTTAGTAATTATAATATGAATTTTGTTAAGTAATATATGTTTAAAATAATTAAGCCATGTTAATAATGTTCATCCATGTAGTTAATTTTTGTACAATTCGGAAGTTGAAATTCATACGGAATGATAGTAATTTTAATTAATACAATTGGTTTCCTGGAAGTGTATATTCTTAGCATTAGATTCAAATAAATAAATATTATATAATTTTACATCCAAATGCTATATTACATAATTTGTTACATGTATGCTAGTTAATAATAGAATAATATACATATGTTTTTGCCTTCTGGTCATGTATACAGTGATGGGTTCAAGACCCACTTTACCTTAATTTAATATTTGATTTAAGTTTACCTGTCAAGATGCAAAAACCATAGTGATCATTCTGTAGTTTTACTTTTAAACTGGACAAGTCCCGTATGTGTACCATGATTGGGCTTTAGCCCATTTATTATCTTTTAGGATTCTATTACTTAAAGCTTCTGGCCGTTTGTTTTGATTTGTGTAAATTGTTTTAGCTAAATATGTGAGCATGTTATTTTGTCTCTGCCACTGTTAAATGCTTTAAGTAATTGCTTAACCGCTTGCATGTATAAATATTTATGTACTGCATAGATGATTAACTGTTCTTGTGTTATTAATTAAATTATAGGACTTGTTCGTGTTAATTTTTCAGTATTCAGTCGACTTTGAGGTAAATACTTTTTGACTTATTTTGTTTTTCAAAAAGTATACTTTGACTATGCAACTTTTGATTTTCGTATAAGATATAAGATATGGTTTTGAATTGTATAAGGTATAAGAATTCTGTTTCGAACTTTATAAGATAAAAGTATTTGATTTTAGAATCCCAGTCTCTACGTTTCGAACCCGTTCGTAATTTACGCTATTGTTCCGGAACTAGCCTTAGATACCCTTAGTAGGCACGCAAGTGTGCAGCTTTAGATACCTATTAAGGGCGCGTAATTATTGAACTTTAGATGCCGGTCACTGGCAAAATGTGGCGAAAGAATAAGAATAAGAATAAGATGCCGGTTACAAGTGTGGCCGTAGAGCAAGACTGTGGTTTTTTGATTTCGTATTGTTTCTATTTCTACTTCTGCTTCTGTTTTAAATTCTTGATTTTGAAAATACAAACTTTGGGTTGGATTTATTTTCGCAAAGGTTTTGCAAACTTATATTTAATTTTGAAAAAAAGTGTTTTACATTAAAACGCCCATTGATTTTTGAAAGTATTTTTTAGTCAATTTGTACTTGCTGAGCTGTGTAGCTCATTCGTTTCTAATATTTCAGGTTTCAATCTTGGAAGCTTAATGAGAATAAGGATGTGAATTTTGTGGACTTTCGTGCTAGCTGTTAGATGCCTTTATTGGATTAGACTCTTTATTATTATTAGAATAAAGATTGTTATTGAATATTGAATTTATGGAGCTGCGTCTCCGTTTTTATGATTTTGAATTATTAAGTTTGACCGCTGCGTTGACTTTTTGGAATATTTGATTTATTTGAATAAAGAATTCATTTTTATTTAGGTTTCGTAATTAGATTTAATATCTCGAAAATTCGGGATGTTACAGTTGGCATCAGAACCTAGGTTTTCCTTCGGAGTGTATTAGGTATGAGACTAGTACATTCCCTAGGATGCGATCTTATAGACTCTCGTATATGTTTTGACCTTTAAGTTAGTAAATTATTTTAAATTTAGGGCATTGTTTGTGTGATTATCTGATAAGTTTGACTTTTGTGCTTTTTGATCATTGATTATAAGTTTGAAAGTTTGTTGTTTTGAGAAAAGATGGAGGGAGAAGGCAACAAAGGCAACAGCAATGGCAATCAGGGCAACAATAATCAGAATGACAACACCCCAGTCCCACATCGAGGAGATTTGGGACTTCTGTTCAGTTTATAACGCAAAATAATACTACTAAGTGCACCAATAAATCATGATCTTTTGGGGGCCTGTGGTGGGCTTGTGGATTACCTAAGTTTTTGCATTTGGGCCAGTTTACTTTGGCTTATTTCGGATTCGGAATTAGGACTTGACCCGATTTTCGAAAATAGGCTCGAGATTTGACCCGGGCTATCACATATGGTATCAGAGCCGACTCTCGAAAGCTTGATTCGTCAAGTTGCCGGAGGTTGGGACACGAAGGCTGGTGGTATTATCCCACAATGGATAGAGGTCCGGAGGTGGGGACACGAAGCCAGCCGATATTATCCCACAATAGGCTCGAGAATTGACCCGGGTTATCACATATGCATAAATTATGTTTTTAAATATTTTTCAGAAAAAAATTTATTATTCAGAAAATTCGTGCGAGCACTATATTTTTATGCTTGTAAAATTATTGCAATTTGAAAAATATTGTACAAGATATTTATGCTAATGAATTGTGGATATTTATGTTGATGAATTGTTGATATTTTACAATCCTGTATGAGCTGCATGTTTTGAAGAAAAAAATTATATATGCGGAACGCAGAATTTTGAAAAAGAATTTCTAAAAAAAACATTATATTTGAAGAAAATTAGTTATCGCGACATTTTTAACAGAACATATTTATTATTGCATTTGGATTTGTAAAATATTTTTCATATATTATCGCGATAGTACATATATGTCAAAATATCTTCAAACTTGCGAACTAAATTGTCAAGTAGGGTAGCATGGACAAACTATAAATCCCGCAATACTATTCTCTTGAGTAAAGTGCAGCACCCTCTGGATTATTATTGAAGGCCCATGATCATATTTTGAGCTCAAGGTCGCATGGGTGGAGGCATCCTTATGTAAAATATTTTTAGGACTTCAAAGCACAGCTAACGCAACAAGGGATGTGTGTGAGGTTCGCAAGGAAACCTCAGCACAGCCAGCCCAAGAAGGAACGCGTGCGAGGTTCGCCAGGATTATATCTACATCTCTTCGCAAGGAAACCTCAGCACAGCCAGTCCAAGAAGGGACGCATGCGAGGTTCGCCAGGATTATATCTACATCTCTTATTTACAGTCCCACCAGAAACGAAGACACATCCTTATGTGGTTGCATCAGACACTTGAATAGCGTAAATCAGGATATATACAAAAGCCAAGGTCATAATTAGATAACAAGGATCGCAATGGATTTCAAATAAATTATTTATGCTCGCACATTTGAAAACCTTGGCATATATATATATATATATATATATATATATATATATATATATATGGTCTTGTTCTAATAGAAAATAACTTAGAATAGAAACTAGAAACTAAACCTAAATTAAATATTGCAAGCTAATCTAATGACCAAATTAGGGGTACCCCAATACAAAAAAACGTTTAAAATTATTGGCTCTATTCAACAAAAAAATTAAAAAAAGTTACTGTTCACGTGATGACGTGTCACTTGAACAGTAACTTTGTTTTTTTATTTTTTATTTTTTTTATTTTTGTTGAATAGAGCAAAGAATTTTATAAGTTTTTTGTGAAGGTGACCCTAGCGGGGCCATTAAAATAAATGAAATATAATTTATTTAGTGTAGGTTTTTAGTTTCTATTCTAAGGTTGGTTTCTATTTGAACGCTAGCCTATATATATATATATATATCCTATACTGGTCATCGCATGGTGTCACACATGCGTCCACATTCGCCTAACGAGCATAGTGGTCCTCTAAATGTTTTTATAATCATCTATTTTCAGTTTTTTCAGTGACTCAAGAAATTTGGAAGCTTGAAGAATTTTTAGTACTCCACTGCATCAAGCTACATTGAAAAACTGGGGTCTAGTTGTTATGCCATATTTTTTGCATGTCTAATAATCTCCCAAATTAATAATTATATACTTATATATAATAAGCATAAGAGGGATCTTATTCAAATTTTTGGCCTGGTCTAGTCATCGTACTACCAAAATCATATGATCCGTATGATTAAAAGTAGATGATCAAGATTAGATCACATTAAAAAAAATTATAATCTAAAAGGGATATAATTAGAAAAGGTTGTAGTAGAAGTGAATTTTAAAAAGAAAATTATGATTTAAAAAGGATATGATTAAATAATGTTGTATTATAATTGAATTTTAAAAAGAAAATGATAATCTAAAATGGATATAATTAAAAAAGGTTGTATTAGAATTGAATTTTATTTATTTATTTATTAGTATTAAAAAAATTCATATTTCCTATTTGGGCTCTATCTTGAGATCTAGAAATCAAATTTGGATGATTTTACAATCCACGCGAACCTCATAAAATTATTATTAATTTGGTGGTGCTTTAATAATTATAATTCAAATGGAAACACTCAAAATCTTAAGAGAAAATATAATTACGATTTTTTACATTAATCTATGTAGAAGTCCTATATCGATAATGCTATTCAATGTAGAAGACCTAATTATATATGATTTAAATCACTGACACATACATTCGTATTTCATTATAAATATGCTTTTGAGTTTATAACATATTAAAATATAAAATATTTTTTTATGCTAGATCCAACAGTTTTCATCTATTTATTTTAAGATCTTTTTCGTACGAAGGATCAGACTGCCGATTATCAAAATTTTGGACAAAATCTGTCTTACACTTATTATTAAAACTAGTGTTCTACCCGTGCTACGCACCGAGGGGTAAAATTTATTAATTAATATAAACATTTTATTTTAATCATTAAGTAGAAAAAAATTCATTAGGTTGTAATTAATTTAAGTATAAAATTACTTATTCGTCAATTTATACCAATTGTATAAATATTAATATTATCAAATAGTTATAATAACATTCACATCCCCGCTGAAACATTTTAGGTCGCTCTTTATTGTTTTTTATCAATTTTATTTTTTTATTTAATTTCTCTCATTTTTTAGAATCCTTCTACTAAGTTCATAAGTTCTTTACCCATATTCTAAGTTTTGTTCTTTTAAAAATTTGGTACGTAGCTTACAAATTATGTATTTATAATTTTAAAAAATTAAAAAAATACGTGTTAAAAAAGATTTAATTATGCATTCAATGATATAGTTTTCTAATTTTCTTTAATTACCTATCTATACTATGTATCTATCTGGTATTTATAATATTATATTAAAATTGAAATATTGAAAATTTTGGTTTTCATTCTTTGATAAATGCTAATAAAATAATATAAATAATAATAAATATCTTATTATCTTTTTTTAATTAAAAACATTATATTTTAATTAAAATATCACTTTTTATAAATACATCTAAAATTACCAATTATATTATATTAATCGTAACTAGCCGATTACATTTTCTAATTTAAATAGAAACACTTTCTAATTTAAACATAAACACGTTATCGTTTATTTAAAATTGTTAATCTTTTATAGACACACCTAAAAATACTAATTATACTATATTTTCCAATTATTAATATAAATTTAAAAACACTAGTGAAACTGTGTATTGTAATCATTAGTAAAATATATATCAAGAATATAAATTAAATTATATATTTCAATAGTTAATAAGTGTATAAAATTCGTAAATTAACATTTGTTATATTAGTTCTAAAAATAAATAAATTTATTTTAATTAGCTACAGATTCAAATTAATATGTTTTATTTAATGTAATCATCAAATTTTAAATTAAAAAAATAAAATACATAAAAGTAACATGTGCAGCAAAGTACCAATTGAGAACTCTGAAATTCCTAGTGCTTGGATCTTAGTTTATATCTAATCAAAGGGATTCCCCTTGGTTAGGTTTTGTTTTTTTGCTAAATTAATATATTATAGATAGCAAAAAGGAGGGATTAACCCTTGCCCTACGAGAAACCGTTGGAGGGGACTACCTAGACGCAATCTGCATAACACAGATTGACACTAGAAACAAAAAAAACAACAAAAAACCAACTGCTACGTAAACCAATAAGCATAATTAGAGTTCCTAGCAATTTTTACAAACCAAGCAGAATCAGCAAGTCTAGCTTTTAAATCTATAATAATGCCTTGGAAAAGGGCTTTCGGGCCAATGCAACCTTTTTCATGCAACCGAGCATTCCCCTCTCTCCAAACATGATAACAGAAAATCTGGGCTCCAAGAAGCAGGAGATGTTTGTCGATAGCATGAGCAACAGATCCCCAATTAGTGAGGAGGACAAGCCACGAGCTAAAACTGTAATCATAGGTCCCTACAAGGCATGCCAATTTACGGAGCACGAAGGAGCTATAGGTGCAGGATGTCATTAAGTGATTATAGTTCTCAGATCCCCCGATACATAAAAGACAATGTTGAGAGATGTCAATACCGAAAGAGGCGAGTCTGCTAAAAGTATTAAGACGACCATGGCATACAAGCCATTCGTGATGGGCATATCTAGCAATCTTAAGTTTATGCCAAACAAAAGTGTGCCAAGGGACTTGAGGTAGCTTATATCGAATTGCATCCCAGATGTGTCGAGTACGGACTTTGGTGATAGGTTTACCTTCCCATAAAATGGAGTCTACGTTTGATAGATTAAAACCAGGGAAATCAAAATCAGCAATCCAATTCCTAAGTCTCTGATTATGGTGATGTCTGTTGTTGATAAGCGGAAGCCTCCATGAACCAGTGTTTATTAGATCATTAACCTTAGCTTGAGGAGAGGAGCTTGCCTGAAAAATGATTGGATCTTTATTAGACTGAGCTAAGCAAGCACCAATCCACCAGGGGTCGAACCAAAGGGAAATACTAAGACCATTACCAATGCTGTACAAAAGATAAGGAAGAGCTTCAGCACGGAGTTTCAAAATTTTCCTCCAAATCCATGAACAATCAGTAGGTTCAGGAATAGACCAAAAATGTTTACGTTTTAAAATGGTAGTATTGACCCACAAGGCCCAGAGAGATTTATCTTTCCTGATAATCTTACAAAGATGGAGCATAAGCTGAGCTTTATTCCACTCGCGGGGATTTTTGAATGACAAGCCCCCCTCATCCAACGGTAAATAGATGTTATGCCAGGCAACTTTAGCACCCCCCTTTGATTCGGCATCACCCTTCCATAAGAATCTAGAAAGAATGGTCTGTAGTCTCTTGTGAATAGACTGAGGAAGCAAGAAGTGGTTGGACAAGTAAGCTTGGATTGCAAACAGCACCGCCTTGATAAGCTGGGCTCTTCCAGCAAAAGAGAGAAACTGAGTCGTCCAAGAACTGATTCGAGCAGTGAGTTTGTCAATTAAAGGAACACAATCATTGTCACTGAGTTTGGATGAGATAAGAGGTGCACCCAAGAATTTAACCGGAAGGTCACCATGAGGAATGTGATATAAATTATCAAACCATTCAATAATCTCCCTGGAGCAGTTTGCAAAGAAAGTAGAGCTTTTTTGAATGTTTGGAGCCAATCCACTAGCATCTGAAAATCTAGCGAGACAGTTCATAATGTGGCTAAGGGATAGCTTGTCACCATGAGTGAAAATAAGGACGTCGTCTGCGAAGAACAAGTGACAAAGATTAAGATCCTTGCAACGCCAGTGATATTTAAACCCTGCAGGTTTTTCATTAAACATGCATGAAAGAACATTCATGGCTATTGTGAAGAGGTATGGAGACACTGGGTCCCCTTGGCGAAGGCCTTTCTCACCTTTGAAATAACCATTTAAACTGCCATTGACCTTGATAGAGAAGTGAGCAGAGGAAATGCAAGCAAATACCCAATTTTTAAATTGTTCAGGAAAGCCCATTAGAGTAAGAGCATGCATCAAGAACTCCAAGTTGACAGAGTCAAAAGCTTTAAACAAGTCAATTTTTAAAGCGCACTTAGCTGCTCCCGTTCCCCTAGTATAACCACGAAATAATTCTTGGGCCATCAAGATATTATCTGAGATACTACGATTCTTAACAAACGCAGACTGAGCAATATCAATAGTAGATGCAAGGACATTCTTAATTCTATTTGCAAGGATCTTAGTCACACATTTGTAGGCAATAGAGCACAAGGAAATGGGTCTAAAATCTGTCATGGTTGTAGGAGTTAAAACCTTTGGTACCAAATCTATGCTCGTAGAGTTAATGCCCGAATGCATGACTGAGATATTGAAGAAATGGTTAATGGCATTACAGAAACAGGGGCCAACTATATCCCAAGTAGCTAGAAAAAATTCTATAGTGAAGCCATCAGGCCCTGGGGCTTTATTTTTCTTCATGACTTTGAGAGTATTAAAAATAAGGTCATTTGTGATGGGGGCTGTGAGGCTAGAAGCTTGAGCATTCGAGATTTTTTTACACTGGACCACAGGAAAAGGAGAGGTAGGTCTATGTGGAGTACCAATGGAACGTTGGAAGAAATCTACTGCCACCTTAGCACATTGTGCATAACCAGAAACCATGTTGCCTTCTCGATCAGAAAGAGCAAGAATTTTATTATGATTCCAGTTAGCACGCACTTGATTAAAGAAATATGAGTTATTTCCATCTCCTTGATTCAACCACTTCACCCTGGATTTTTGAAGATCTAATGCTTCCTCCAGCATCAGCTGATTCTCTAAAAGCAAGGCCTGGGTTTTTTGACGATCCAATAGATCCGAATTGTGAGGGTCTGACTGGAGCTGAGATTAAATGTCATGAAGAATGATGCGACTATTGGCAACATTGGAATGAACGTTTCCATTTGCTTTATTAAAAGTCAACAGGGCTGCTTTAACATCTTTGAGTTTTCTATGAAGAATTGCCATAGGATCGCCATACCAGGTAGAGTCCCATGCTCTAGCCACAGCAGCATTAAATCCCTCTAATTGAGTCATAAAATTGAAAAACTGAAACGACTTGCTTATTCTTTCCAATTGCATGGGGGAGTGCACAATAAGAGGGCAATGGTCCATGAGCCCTCTTGGTTTAACATAAACCATACTATTAGGAAATTTGTGAAGCCATGCAGCATTAACAACCGTTCGATCCAGCCTTTTTAGAATCGTTCCACCATGCCTATTGTTGCACCAAGTAAACAGGTCCCCCACAGTACGAAGGGGTCCTAAGCCAGAGCCATTAATACAATCTTTGAAACACTGCCTATCAGGAGTCCAGTGCTCCATACCCCCTCTAACCTCAGGATATCTAAAATGTAATTGAAATCACCAAGCACAGACCAGGGTGCTATGATAGAGCTGCTAAGAACCTCCAAATCATTCCAAAGATCAATCCGTTGGTGAGGTTTATTTAGAGCATAAATGAAAGTTACATAAAAGTGGCATTGTTTTTCAATAAAAACAACTTTGCATGTAATTTGTTGAGAGGAGGTAGAAATGATATCAACTTCCCAAATAGATCTATCAAAACCTACCCAAATTCGACCATTATAATGGTGATTATAATTAAAAAACCACTTCCAGTTTTGAGCAATTTTCCGTGACACAGGCAGAGAATTTTTTTCTTTAACTTTGGTTTCAACACAAGCCATAAAAGAAATTTTATTACTACTAATGAAATCTTTGACCTCCATTTAATGAGAACTCTTATTTAACCCACGAACGTTCCAAACAGCAAAATCCATAAATTAAGAGTGTTTTTTGTCGACTTACTTGCCGACCTCAACGATTTCTTATTGATAACAGGAGAGAACCCATCCATGTCTGGAGTATTAACCTTAACTGCAAAATTATTATGCTGTTCACTAGAACCCACAGCTATTATAGCTAGTTTTTGTGATTGCACAATTTCACTCTGCATTTGTTTTTTGTTGAGCTTCCTTTTTGGGCTAGGTATAGATTGAATTCCCTCATTATCAATCATAGCAAGTGGAAAAGCTGCTTCGTAATCAGTCAGAGCTTGAAACGTGTTGCCCAATGAAATTGGTGGAATGAACTCTCCTGCTTCCATTTCCTCGGTTTCAGTGGACTCCTCTATATCCCCTGGTTCAAGATCATCCCTAGCTTTATTGATCTATTTATCTTCCAATCCCAAAATGTTCACCTTGTCGAATTCATCCAAATCATCGTTATTTACCACCTGTTCCATAATTTCATCCTCTTCGCGAACAACAGGACATCCAAAGAGTGTGCCTATAGTATGGGGAACTATAGCATTGTTACCAACCTTTGTTTCAATATCATTGTTATTAGGGACTTCCGTTTCATTATCACTGTTACCCCCCGGGTACTTTGAAGAAGAGGAGCTTTGTCTAGCCGTTCTCGGTTTCTTTACCACTCTTTCTGGGTTATTAAGGCATCTAGCAAATGAGTGTCCAAATGCTTTACAGAGACTGCAAGAGTAAGGCAATTCTCCATACTGAATTTCTATCTTAACCTCTTCATTTGTATTTGGGATGGGTACTCTAACATAGTCTGGTCTGGGCGCTGAGTATGAAAATTCAACTTGGACCCCAGCATACTTTAAAGGCTCCAACCTTGATGTGGCAGCATCAAATTTAATTGGCATCCCCACTGTGCTGGCTATTGAGCTTAGCCCCTCCTTAAACCAAAACAACTCTGGTACATCAACTAGACGTATCCAACATGGAATTTTATCAATGACATTTAGTTTAAACGTTGCACCATCCGACCAGGGTAGCAGGAACAAAGTCTTACCACCCATTTGAATTGTTTTCAAGCTTAAAGCTTTGTTTTTCTCCTCAAGAGTTCCAAATCTAAATGTATAGTATCCTTTGTTGCTGTAATAAACCCTAGTTAACCCTCTATTTTTCCAGAACCTCTGTGCTTGCTCTTTGATGTACTTGAAGGCAAATGCACCTCCAATAAAATAACCAATAATACTAGTCTCCCACTATTTCTTGGCCTTAATAAATAATTCATCTGGGAATTTGACAGTGGCACTGCCATCCTCGTTATAACTAATCGCAGCATCTCCAACAATAGGGTCATTAGTGTTTACATTCCGGGAGACAATATTACTCCAAGTGACCCTTTTTTTCGGTGGCTGTGTTTCATTAGTGGGTTGAGCTTCGCCAGTTGTGATTAAGTTAACATTTTCCAACGGGTTAGTGACATTGAGGACTCCATTACTGACTTGTAAGTTTTCTTGTAAAACATTGAGAGTGGGGGCAGGAGTAGAGCATACCTCCGGCGCTGAAGTATAAGATCCAAATGAGCCATGTATAGAGTCCTCTACAGCAGGACCAGTAGCTGGCTGAACAGAACCATCGTTTCTACACCAGCCACCGAAGAAAAAGAAAAGGAAAACCTTGCTAAATGGAAGGTGAAGGATTTTACTTTAAAAAAAATTTATTTTATGTTATTAATTTTCTTGGTTTAATTAGTTTTTATTTAATAGAACTTTTAATATTATTGCTAATTTTATACAAGCCTAATTTTTTCGTTTTATTATTGCAGGAGTGCAGTCCCTGGTGTTTTTCTTTTCATCTTTAAAGCTTTATTGTCTAAGTTTCCGAAGGCAACATGCGTGTCTTTTGGGATAGATGATAAACGTTTTTGAATGAAATAAATCACTTATCCCGAAAATTGTATTATGGTACAATTTATGTACGAGTAAGTCATTCCTGACAAAAAAAATAATTAAAAAAATTGAGCGAACTTATTTATTCAAGGTGTAAATACATGCCGACGTACTTTTTCTGAACTCATCCAACAACTTATTTAGGTGTCTAGCACTCTAGCTTCCTCAGCCAACATATTACCTGTTTCCCCCGTGTACAATTATTGCTATTATTATATGGCTCCCGTTCCCTAGCAAACATTTGCTAGGGAACAGTTTCACAACATATGGTTTCAGGACCGTTGGATCGTTGATCCAACGGTCTTGATTTAAAAAACAATTTACACCGTACCGCAGAAACTTTCCGCGGTACGGGGTAATTATAAAAATGCCCCCTGTTTTTACATAAAAAATCTACAGTTCACCATTTATTAACCGCATGCATTCATTTTTCACAATAATAAAGAACTTGACTCTATGTACATAAATATATTCAATTAGTCGTGTACCTGACTTGAGAAGACCACTCACGTTTATGCTGGGATGGCTTTTCGTAACGGCACTGCTCTCACTTTCTTTTCTTATCACTATCAACCTTATGCTAATTTTACAGAATTACTTATAAAGAATTTGCTAACAGAATTTTAAGATAAAACCCTAAACTAAAGTAATACATATCCATGCTCATAACACGTCTCTAATTACCAGGTAAAAGACGTATCTGATATCTGAATTATCTACATTTAAAAGAAACAATAGAAATCTAAGATAAATATAAATTTTACTTAATTTTAATCACACAATTTAAATTACAAAATAATACAAATAAATAAAAATAAATACAGGAAATCACAATATCTCTCTAAGTAATCAATGTTGAGAGTACTATCTTTGTATTCACAGTTTGTAGAAAATCTTTAATCTAATTCTATATATATATATATATATATATATATATATATATATATATATATATATATATATATATATAGTGAGTTGGGTTCAGTGGAGACCATGTTTTTTGTGGAGTCCTGGAGTCCACTTTTGTTCTGCATACATTCATCAACATTTTACATTGCATTTAATAATTTTCTACGATCATCACCAAGATTAGTTAGGGTTTTTTCAACAATATTGTCAAAATCCATCATAAATATATATTACATTGCCCGCAATGACAAAATATTGAATTTGTAGAACAAATTTTATATTGCAGAACCAAGTGTTCAATAAAAAAAATTCTAAAAATTAATTCAAGAGATGTTTAGGCGTGTTTCGAAGCAGCTTACGATCATGTTCAGGAGTAAAACGTTTTTACATTGGTAAAACATTGTTAAATGTGGATGAATACATGCAGAACAAAGGTGGACTCCAGGACTCCACAAAAAACATGGTATCCACTGAACTTTGTTATATATATATATATATATATATATATATATGAATACACAATAGATTCTAACACTTAAGCTTAAAGAAAAATTGAGGAAAAATTTGATAATACATTCATCCCCTCTGTATTATCGCAGTGTGTATTCATATTTAACAAGTGGTATTAGAACAAATGTAGAAATATGTTTTTTTATTCCCCTCAACATGCCTCCACGAACTAGTTAACTTGAAAATTGTGTGTTTCCATCATTTTCGGACAAAAAATACCCTTGTTACACATAATATTTGTTTTGAGATTTTTAGCTTATACCAAAGTAGGACGTTAAAACTTTAATACGGAACAAAAAAATGCAAAAAAATATATGTGGAAATATGTTTTAGACCCTTAAACATGTCTCCATAAACTAGTTTACTACGAATTTGTGTTATTTAGTTGCTTTTCTTCAAAAACCGTAGTTACACATAATATTTTTTTTGAAATTCTTTGGTTATAGCAAAGTAGGTCGTTAAAACTTCAATACAAAATAAAAAAACTGAAAAAAATATAGAAATATGTTTCTTTTAGTCCCCTTAACTTTCAACTTGCATGCACGAACTAGTAAACTTGGCGAACCTCGCATGCGCGAACTAGATAACTTGTGTGTTCCCGTCAGTTTCAGACAAAAAAATACCATAGTTAAACATATTTATTTTTTGAGATTTTTGCCTTATAGCAAAGTAGGACATTAAAATTCTAATACGGAACAAAAAAATGAAAAAAAATATATGTACGATTATGTTTTTGTTTTAGTACAATATTTTGGTCAGGTGGGGCAAATAGCACATGTGTCGACCATAAGTAATCACCATTACAAGGTGCTACCCTACATCAGTTAGATCAACATCCATTTATAGCTCTGCACCGCCATGCTTATTTATAGCGAACCGACGACTCTATTGAACGAACCAGAACGCCTAGGCCTTGCATGAATCAGTAAATAGATAAAATCCACCACCCTCTAAGGGAGGGAATCAAATCCTTGACCTTGTGTACACAAGGCAAGCTCACTGCCAAATGGACTATAGCTCATTGTGTAAAACGGATAGCACGATATATTTAACTGCCAAGTAAATGAGACTATCTCAAACGATAATGAGACTGTCTCTTTTGTGTGTGAGAGTGTCCCAATTAACTAACAGAGTAAATAAACAGCAGTAAGTAAATGACAGAAAGTAAAGCAAGAACACCAAGAATTTTCACTTGGTTCGGCCCCTACCCAATCTATGGCCTACATCCAAGTCCCCAGGCCAACTAGCACATAGATTATATTATTATAACAATAATTTAAAGCTTACAGTCTTTCCCGATTACAAGTTTAAAACCTCTTGGAAGAACCCTTCCCTTGACACAACTGTCACTTAGCAAACCTGCTACCTAGCCCACTGGCTACCTTGGCTTATGACTTGCAATCCTATCTAATTGCCACAACCCGGCACAAGTACGAATAAAATGTGTATAAGATTACAACTCGATGAACTGTAAATTTTGTACGTAGTGTATAAACTTGATAGTCTTTGTAAGAAGTTGTATTGCAGATGTGTTGAGAGTTGTTGTTGTTCTTGCCAAAAGATCGTCTTTATATAGCAAAAAAATATGTAGCCGTTAGAGATGAATCCCTGAGATTATAGCTGTTGGAATAAGAATCAATCAAGCACAAATTAGAGATTAGATAATCAATAAATCAGTGATCATTAGCAACGGCTCTTTTTCGAATCAAATCTCATGATATCTTTGAGAGATATCCCAAAATATATGCCCTGCAATAAATACGATATAAATCCTGTAATAGATATGGCAATCATATATGGAAACTCAGAATCAGATCTCCATGATTTAATTCAAAAACTATTCAAAAATATCATCCTAAAAACCTTGGGATTAACAATCTCCCCTTTTTTATGATGATGAACATTTTTGAATGTCGATCAAGCTATTGCTGTCTCCCCCTGTCAAAAACACTTATAGAGACAATGCATACAATATAATCCAGAAGTCTGAGAATAAATGAAAGCATATTATGAGCAAGTAAATATCAGACAACTATTTTGATAACAACACAAATATGCCAAATATTCAAACAACCACAAATATGATCAACAACCACCAATATGCCACATAGTCAAACACAGAATATTCAGAACAACCAACTTAAAAAAAATTCAAATTTCAAAACATTCAAAACAACTAAGTTTTCTCCCCCTTTCATCAACATAAAAACGGACTTAATCATCGTCAGGAATATCAACTGGATCTTTGCCTTTGCCTTTTTCTTGAACTTTGGAGACTCCCCATAGGTAGAAAAATTATGAGCAAAGAAATCTATAGAAGGGGGTTTGCCATCACGAGCATCCATCCACTGAAAGAGCTTCTTCATGTATTCATCCTTTGTAAGTCCAAAAGCAGCAGGAGGTGGAATTGCTGGGAGAGGAAGATGTGCAGTGATTTCTTCAAGAGAGCAATCTCCAATCCAATCTATCTTTTTATGCCACAGAGTGATATGCTTACCATGTAGAGAAGTGAGCTGCTTGGACAGGAACTGTGTCTCAGAGCCCAACTTGAAGAAGAGCTTAACATATTCTTTTTCCCGAGCTTTGGCAGTATGAGTCATTCCTTCCTGAAGTGAGCCAAATTCGAAGTCCATTCTTCTAGTGATGCTTCGATCATTGGCTTTCAATACATCCAATTTGGAATGTAGTAACTCCATAGACTTGGACATCGAAGCAAGAGAGGATTCGACAGAAATCAATTTGGTTTGAAAGGACTCGATGGCTTTAGAGTTGGCTCCAACTTGAGCAGAGAGACCATCAAGAAAAGCATTCAATTGAACATTACCAAATGACGATGGAGCAATGAGAGAGTGAGGCAAAGAAGTGTCTAACCTAGAGTCATCATTCTCAAAAATAAGCTGGTTTTACTCATTAACCGAAAGATGGTTACAAGTTAGAGTATTTGAATCAAAAGTTTCAGACAAATTATCCACTTCATCAGTGGCATCAATAACTTTGAAATATTCAAACACTTTGGTCAAAAGACAAGGATAAGGCAAATGCATGGAATCATGAGAAACACAATGAATCATGTTACGAATTAAGAAAGAGGCAACATTAAAAGGAATTTGCTTGACAAACAAAGATAGCAAAATTGAATCTTGATAGGTGACCCTATCTCGACCACTTTTGCGCAGTAAAAGATTTGTATGAAAGAACTTAAATAGCAAAAGACAAGTAGGAGTAAGAGATGATACCAAGGGTTTGGAGTCAGCCGAGATCGAAGAATCACCAAGAATGGTTCGAAGCTGCTCTTCATATGAAAGGTCTTCAATCTCTGAAAATGGTTGATGAGAGGTGAAGGGGCAAGGTCCACTAGCAGCAACTCCAAGAATGGATCCAATCCAGTCAGCAGTAAGAACAATAGGAACACCCTTAACATTTGAATACACCATCTCGTTATGCCCTTTAGTCAAATTAGAGTAAAAATCACGAACCAGAGAAGGGTAAAACTTCGTCGGAGGCGATAAAAGAGATGCACACTTGAGAGTCTCAAACATCTGCACACCAATGCGTTGAAGTAAGTCACTATTCGCCATCCTTTCTTTGAGAATCGGTTTTGCCTTGTTTTTGGAGGATCCCTCAGTATTCAAGAATTCTGCTTTCAGACTTGGCTCCGGAATGGACGATTCAGAGTTAGAATGATCTTCAGAGACGCCTGCTTTAAGTCTTTTAGAGGACTCTGACTTGGTTGGAATCTTGCCGGAACGAGTGGCAATTGATCGAGACTTACGTTTTGCCATTAGAAGAAAAAAGGGGAAAAATAAAGAGAGAAAAATAGGAGAGATAATAGACACATAGTAAGAGAGGAGAGAGTTTGTATAGACAAATATAGGGATACGTGCCCGAGAAAGAAGCAATTAAGGCATACATGTGTTAACCATGCAAGAAAGTAGCATAAACTGATGCCCATTACTAACAAATAAAACTACCACATATTTACAAACAAATCAATTTAAATCACTTAAACAAATTCACATATTCACATAAGCACAAATTAAGGAAATTAAATCAAAATACAGAAATTCTATTTACCAATCAAACAATAAAAGGGCGCACATACCAAGTTCCCTTCGAAGCATGCAAAACTTGTCTTCAAATAAAGGCTTTGTAAAAATATCAGCTTTTTGATTTTCAGTAGGAATAAATATAAGCTCGATATTACCTTTTGCAACATGATCTCGAATAAAATGATGATGAACATCAATATGTTTGGTACGAGAATGCATGACAGGATTTTTGGAAATATTAATAGCAGAAGTATTATCACAATAAATTGGAATATTTGCAAATTTTATACCAAAATCTTTCAAGGTTTGCTGCATCCAAAGGATTTGTGCACAGCAGCTACCTGCAGCAATATATTCTCCTTCTGATGTTGACATTGCAACCGATGTTTGTTTCTTACCGTGCCAAGCTACTAAACAATCACCTAAAAATTCACATGCTCCACTAGTGCTTTTACGATCAACTTGTGACCCTACGTAATCAGCATCTGAAAAACCAATTAAATCAAAAGACGGGGAACTGGGATAGAATAGTCCCAAGTCGTCAGTTCCCTTTTAATATTTAAATATTCGTTTTACAGCATTAAGATGGGATTCCTTCGGAGCTGCTTGAAAACGAGCACATAAGCACACACTAAACATAATATCTGGACGAGATGCAGTAAGATATAACAAAGAACCAATCATACCTCTATATTTGGTAATATCAACAGACTTACCATTTTCATCCTTAGTGAGTTTGGTGGTGACACTCATTGGAGTTGATTTAGGAGTGACATGCTATAAATCAAACCTTTTGAGTAAATCTTTAATATACTTACTCTGATGGATAAAGATACCTGCATTAGTCTGGTTAATTTGCAGTCCAAGAAAGAATTGTAATTCTCCCATAAGACTCATGTCGAACTCCTTATGCATACAGTCTGAAAACCATTTGCATAAAGCCTCATCTGAAGCTCCAAACACAATATCATCAACGTATACTTGAACCAATAAAAAATTATTTTTCTTATGAAATATAAAGAGAGTAGGATCGAGTGTACCACGAGTAAAACCTGAGTCAACAAGAAATGTACTGAGTCGATCATACCAACATCTGGGAGACTGTCTAAGACCATAGATAGATTTCTTGAGTTTGTATACGAAGTGTGGATACTTCTCATGAATAAAACCTGGAGGCTGCTTTACATAGACTTCTTCCCGCAGATATCCATTTAAGAATGCGCTTTTGACGTCCATCTGGTAAAGCTTGAAGTTCTTGTATGCTGCAAATGCCATAAGAATACGTATAGCTTCTAGACGAGCTACTGGAGCATAGGTCTCGTCATAGTCGATACCCACCTGTTGATTATATCCTTGAGCCACGAGACGAGCTTTATTTCTGATAATATTTCCATCTTCATCCTTTTTATTCTTGAAAACCCAGCGAGTACCAATGACTATGACATCTTTTGGAGGTGGTACAAGTTCCCAAACATCACAACGTTCGAATTGGTTAAGTTTCTCTTGCATTGCTGTTGACCATTGTTCGTTTTCCACTGCTTCTTGAGCATTTTTGGGCTCGAATTCCGCTACAAAAGCATAGAATGCACAAAAGTTTCTAACCCTGCTTCGAGTAGTGATTCCTTGATTTAAATCTGAAAGAAGATTGTCTGGAGGATGATTCTTCACAACTCTGGACGATTTAGGAAGATTCATTCGACTTATTTCTTCTTCATTTGAATTTTCTGATTGATAAGGAATTTCTGAAGAATTTCTTTCATTTCCAGAAGATGGATTATCAGATGCTTCAGAGAACTCTGGAAATGATTGAGAGAAGGTAGAATTCCTTTGAGGTGTCTTCTGTTCTATTGAAGAATGCGGCAGTTCCTTTTCGAAGAGAGACCGTCCCTTTTCAGATTGAGACTGTCTCTTTCCAGATTGAGACTGATCCTTTTGAACATGAGAGTCATCATCTGTAAAAACTTCCCAACCTTTGGCTAGATTAAGATTAGATTCATTGAAAGTAATATTAATAGATTCCTCTACTTTATTCTTATCAGGATTATAAACACGATATGCCTTACTCGAAGTAGAGTAACCCAAGAATATACCTTCAGTAGCACAGGGATCAAACTTGCCACGATTTGGCTGAGTATCTAGAATAAAGCATTTAGATCCAAAAACTCGAAAATAACTAATGTTAGGAGTTTTATTCTTAAGCAATTCATACGGAGTTTTCAACAAGATAGGACGAATTAACACTCTATTAAGTACATAACAAGAAGTATTTACCGCTTCTGCCCAGAATTTTCGAGGCAACTTACTCTCATGAAGCAAAGTCCTAGCAGTTTCTTGTAGTGTTCTATTCTTGCGTTCAACTACTCCGTTATGTTGAGGAGTACGTGGAGCAGAAAATTCCTGTGATATGCCTCTGGCCTTGCAATAAGTAACAAAGTCTTTCTCGAATTCTCCACCATGATCACTCCTGATAGTTCTCAGCTTTTTGGAGTACTTAGTTTCAAGGTTAGCAATTAAATCTTGAAATTCACTAAAAGCTTCATCTTTAGTACGAAGAAACAGTACCCAAGTGAATCGAGAAAAATCATCAACTCTAACAAAAGAATATTTCTTACCTCCAACACTTACATACCTTTCAGGCCCAAATAGGTCGAGATGCAACAACTACAATGAATCAGTTGTAGAAACCTAATTTTTGTCTTTGAAAGATGTCTTGACTTGCTTTCCCAATTGACAAGCAGAACAAGGCTCTGTCTTTTTATATTTGAGCTTAGGCAGACCTTTGACTAAACCATGAGATGAAACTTTCTTCAAGAGATCCATATGAACATGGCCAAGTCTTCTGTGCCATAGATGCTGCTGTTCTTGAATGGAAGCTAGACATATTTCTTCCTGTTGCTCATCAAAATCTAACACAAAGATATTTCCTTTTCGTTTGGCTACTAAGGGAGTCTCATTAGAGTTAGTACCAATAAAGCACATATTTTTATCAAAATTAACACTATGACCAGAATCTGTGAGTGAACTAACACTGATAAGATTGTAATTAAGACCATCAACCAATCTTACATCATTAATAGAGAATTTTTCATTACCTATGGTGCCTTTTCCAATAATCCTTACCGTATTGGAATCACCCAAGCTAACTAACCCTCCATCTGACGCAATAAGAGATAGGAATTTTGACTTGTCTCCTGTCATATGACGAGAGCAACCACTGTCTATGATCCACTTATTCTTGGGAACATGAACCTTTAAGCACACCTGCAAAACATATATATATATATATATATATATATATATATATATATATATTCATGTCTTAGGTACCCACCTTGATTTGGGTCCTGCATTGTTAGTATCTATGATATTATATAAATGTCTTTCTGTTTTCTTAATCCAAATTTGAGAAGTATTAGAAGAATCATTCATATATGAATAATATGGTTTAGCAGTTTGGCCCTTGATATGACAGAATTTGGATTCTACTGAAATATGTCCCCTTTTTCTGCAATCCTTGCATTTCTCATATGGCATACTGTACTTCATATTAGTCCTCTTATTGGTCTTTTGAAATACACTCTTTTTGCCTGTGTTGAAACCTATTCCTTCTTTTCCCAAAGAGGATTTTTGGACCGCCAGCATTACATCTAATGTGCCTTCACCGTGCACGAATTTAGCCAGATCTTTCTTTAGACGATTAATATTTTCCTGTAATTCATTGAACTTTTGTTCTGTTTTTGCCTTTTTGCATTCTATTTTTTTGGAGGACTCTGTTTTCTGCCTTAGTGTAGCCAAACATGCGTCCTTTCTTTCAATCTCACTTTTCAGATGTGTATTCTCTTCAGCAAGCTTGTTCATCTTTTCATGAAGCAATTTGTTCTCTTCAACAAATGATTCCTCTTTCATAGAATCATCCATTTCACTTAGCACTTTACTTAATGCTTGCTTTAAATATGCATTTTTACTACGCAATTGTTTATTTTGTGCCTGCAAAGTTAGTAAATCTTCAGAAACAAATGATTTTGGAGTAGTAGAAAATACCTCTTCATTTTCACTGAAGTTTTCATCGAATCCAGCAAAACACAGTTGAGCTACTTCATCATCAGAATCAATTTCTATATCAGATTCGTCATCGCTCCATGTGAGAAATGCTTTGCTAGTTTTCTTCTCCTTTTCTTGATCCTTTGATCCAGAAGCTTTCAATTTTGCCTTCAGCTGAAAACAATTCTTTTTGAAATGACCCTTCTTGCAACATTCGAAGCATACTTCATCGTTACTGTTGTTTCTGAATTCCTTTCTTCCTCCATAAGATTTTTTAAAAGGTCGATTAGCTGCTTTCTTCTTGGATAAGAACTTTTGAAACTTCTTTGTTAAAAGAGCAATTTCCTCATCTGAATCATCACTAGAATCTGCAATAGTTTTAAGAGCTAACGTCTTTTTCCTTGGTACTTCTTCTTCCTCATCATATCTTCTTAATTGGTTCTCAAACTCTTCTAATTCACTTAAAAGAGTGAGTGTATCCATTTTTGATATCAAGGAAGAATCCTGCAGAGTTGTTACTTTAGGAGCAAACTTTTTGGGCAGCGATCGAAGAATTTTTCTGTTAATTTCTGCCTGAGGAATGTGCCTTTCCAGGAGAGCAATAGAATTCATCAGTGTAAGAAATTGTCCCTGAGCTTCTTTTATGCTTTCATTATTTTCCAATCTGAAACTTTCATAGTCACTTAGAAGAAGATCAAGCTTGACCTCACGAACCTTTGAGGTGCCTTCATGACTCACGACAATAGTATCCCAAACTTGTTTAGCCGAGGTGCATGCTAAGACTTTTCGAAGTTCAGTAGCACATAGTCCATTGAGTAAAGAATTCATAGCTCGAGCATTATAATTCAGAGAATTGACTTCATCAACAGTGAGATCTTTTACTGGTGTGGGTTTGCCATCCTTCATGGGAATAGTGATACCATTTTCAACAGCATCCCATTCGTATGTATCCTTCTGGAGAAATATTTTCAATAGAAACTTCTAGTCATGATAGTTTTCTGTTCCAAACAAGAGTGGTGGAACATTGATTGAACGACGTTCTTGCCAACCTGATTGTGCCATGGATCTAACAAAATAAAAACTTAAACAAAGGTTAAATGCACCTGCTCTGATACCAAATGTAAAATGGATAGCACAATATATTTAACTGCCAAGTAAATGAGACTGTCTCAAACGATAATGAGACTGTCTCTTTTTTGTGTGAGAGTGTCCCAATTAACTAACAGAGTAAATGTTAGAATTATATGACAGCATATAGAGAGAGATTTACAGAAGAAGTAGAGATTGTAAATAATCTGATGTGTTTTACAAGAGCTCTATCAAGTCCTATATATAAAAGAACTAAGACACCAAAGTCTATACTATGGTTGTAATAGTCAAGGACGGTGCCTAACTAAGCTGGCAATTTAGCACACAATATTTGACACGCCCCCTCACTCGAAATCCCATCTTCGGATGAAAGACCAATCTTGGGATTAAAGAGTGGAACACTAGGAGCTCTTGAGCGTAACCTAGGTATTCAACTTGACCCATCTATAGGAATTGAAGACCCATCTTAGGATTGACCCATCTTGAGATTTACTCATCTTGGAGTTAACGATCCATCTTGAGATTGATCATCTTGGGATTGACCTATCTTGGGATTAATTATCTGAGAATTTTGGGTATATCGGGACTCGACTTTGCGACCACACGATATATTTTAGGCAATGTGAAATAAAAGAAAGTTTTGTTGTTAGCTTTATAGTAGATAGCCATCTTATTAAGAGGTTTTCGACCCCTTTTACCACTGCCAGGAATTTTGCTTGTCGCCTGATTCTACATGGGCAGAATTGGCTGATGAAGGTCATGGTGAATTTGTCTCCATTCGAGACAATAGCTGACGAAGGGAACTGAGTTCAGTCGCAATCATTGCCCCCGTTGTTGAGATAGTAGAAGCAATACGTTCTTTTGACGCAGTGTGATGAGCACTATAGTGAGTGCCTCTTCCTGAGCTTCTACCTGATGAATTGCCACGACCTCGTCCTCCTCGGCCACGACCTCGTAAGTGAGGATGTAAGATAAAGCATTCCTCACGAGAATGGTAAAACTTTTTACAATAGTCACACTGGGGAACATCTTTTTCAACATTCGAAGCATCCACCATCTGTTCCGGTTTGCCTTGATTTTCAACACTTCTCGTAAAAAGTGCAGATTGATCAAGTACAGTATCAATCGGAGCCATGCTTTCTCTCCGACTCTCTTCTAGCTGAACTCGTCCATATGCTTCTTCTACTGTGGGAAAGGGAACTTGACCAATGAGTTGATTTTTTATCGAATCATACTCCATTGACAGTCTAGAAAGGAACTTCATCACTCTTTCATCTTGTACCAATTTTTGGTATTTCTCTTGGTCTTCAGCCTGTTTGCACTCAAATATAGTGTAATGATCTGACTCCTGCCATAGTGATGTGAGTTCTGAATAATATTCAGTCAGCATTTGATCCTCTTGAGTTAGAGCCCATATCTTTTTCTTCACCTCGAAATGTTTAGCTATATTTTTAGAATATGAGTAGGTTTGGGTGATTGAATTCCATACACTTTCTGTAGTATCAAGGAACAGAAAACTCTTGCGAATACGTAACTCCATAGACTTAAATAACCATGACTTGACCATGGCATTTTCACATTCCCAGTCATCAAAAGCTTCATCACTCTCCTGAGGCTTCTTGGCTTTCCCGTTGATATATTTCATCATCCGATGAGATTTAAGCGCAAGTGTGCATGATTCTGACCATTCCAAGAAATTCTTTCCGTCAAATTTGGGATTAATATATGCGGTATGGTTAAATCCAGACTTGCTACCATGGATCGTAGTATTAACTGGAGGGTTGTTCACAACTTCTGCCATAATCTAAAATAACATCTATAAACTCCAAACACTAGAGCCCAATAAATAAAATCTGCTGACCAAGAGATTAAAAAGTATATTTTCCACAGTCCAACCCAATCCGATAATTCAAGCCTTTGCCCAAATATTAAGAGACCCACTTAAATAAAAGAAAGCATATGATGTCCCCAGAAGTAAATAAGGCCCAATAAATATTCTAACAAGATATAATACGACCCACAACAAACCTAAAAAGACAGATCCAAGAAAAAACATACTGGCAGTCCCCATCCTCTCAAACAATACACACATATATATACGTGTATATATGTAATTTGTATGAACTATACTAAATAAGGATGATATTACCACACATGGATTCGGAATGGAGTGAATATTACTCTTCTCTGAAGTCGTCCTGCCAAAAACTGGTCGGAGATGAGTTCACGCGCCAGCACGTGAAGGGCGCGTCTGGCGGCAACTGATCTTTTTGGCGGCGAGTGGAAGAGCGTCTGAAATACTTGCTCGGTGAAAAACACAGCTGGTGGGTCGCCTTTGAGTGAGCTAAAGGTTCTTCTTTAAAGAACAGTAGGCAGATGAGTTTCTGAGTATAAAGGTTTGGAAGAGACAATGAAATCCGGGCAACTTGCTGCTCCAGATGAATGAAAAGACTCTTTTCTGCCTTACTCTCTAACCCGCTTTGATACCATGTTAGAATTATATGACATCATATAGAGAGAGATTTACAGAAGAAGTAGAGATTGTATATAATCTGATGTGTTTTACAAGAGCTCTATCAAGTCCTATATATAAAAGAACTAAGACACCAAAGTTTATACTATGGTTGTAATAGTCAAGGACGGTGCCTAACTAAGATGACAATTTAGCACACAATATTTGACAGTAAATAAACAGCAGTAAGTAAATGACAGAAAGTAAAGCAAGAACACCAGGAATTTTCACTTGGTTCGGCCCCTACCCAATCTATGGCCTACATCCAAGTCCCTATGCCAACTAGCACAGAGATTATATTATTATAACAATAATATAAAGCTTACAGTCTTTCCCGATTACAAGTTTAAAACCTCTTGGAAGAACCCTTCCCTTGACACAACTGTCACCTAGCAAACCTGCTTCCTAGCCCACTGGCTACCTTGGCTTATGACTTGCAATCCTATCTAATTGCCACAATCCGGAACAAGTATGAATAAAATGTGTATAAGTTTACAACTCGATGAACTCTAACTTCTGTACGCAGTGTATAAACTTGATAGTCTTTGTAAGAAGTTGTATTGCAGATGTGTTGAGAGTTGTTGTTGTTCGTGCCAAAAGATTGTCTTTATATAGCACAAGAATATGTAGCCGTTAGAGATGAATCCCTGAGATTATAGCTGTTGGAATAAGAATCAATCAAGCACAAATTAGAGATTAGATAATCAATCAATCAGTGATCATTAGCAACAGCTCTTTTTCGAATCAAATCTCATGATATCTTTGAGAGATATCCCAAAATATATGCCCTGCAATAAATACGATATAAATCCTGTAATAGATATGGCAATCATATATGGAAACTCAGAATCAGATCTCCATGATTTAATTCGAAGACTATTCAAAAATATCATCCTAAAAATCTTTGGATTAACACATTGGTTTTAAGGATTATGTTTTTGAGACCCATAAACATGTCTCCATAAACTAGTTTACTGCGAATTTGTCTTATTTAGTAATTTTCGGCTCTTCAAAAACATAGTAACACATATTTGTTTTTTGAGATTTTTGGATTATAGCAAAGTATCAAGTTAAAACTTTAATACGGAACCAAAAAAATGAAAAAAATATATATATAACAATGTGTTTCTTAATCCCCTCAACATGCCTCCACGAACTAGTTAACTTGAAAATTGTGTGTTCTTGCTTTTCCGGACAAAAAATACCATAATTGCACATAATATTTTTATCAAATTTTTGACTTATATCAAAGTAGGACGCTAAAACTTTAATACAAAAAATATCAAAGTAGGACGCTAAAACTTTAATACGAAACAAAAATAAATTATATTTGCAAATACATTTTTTAAGTCTCTCAAAGTGACTACTAGCAATCATTAAATTACTTCAAGTGGAGTTTCCTATTGAAAATTTAATCAATAGAAAACGTCACTTAAAATGACATTTCCTATACATTTTTTTAGTTATATCACTTTTGAAAAAATCCATTCAATTATATCACTTTTGAAAACCCAATTATATCACTTTTTTCAGTGAAATGAGAAGCCCGTACCCGTATCCATATACGTAGAAAGTACATAATGTTAAATTATGTTATATCAGTATCATTCTTGACCCTTTTTTTTTGATAATTCGGTGTCCGGATAGCTTGCGCTCACCTCGACTAATTTGGAGGGTATACTAGCACACTCATACCCCGAGCATGGTAGCCATTACTTGACCTTTTGTTTCACTAATAAAATATTACTCGAAGGGTATACCAAGCCCTTCGAGAAGACTGGGCTGTTCTTGAAGAGAATATTGCCCACTTACGTTGTGATTGGGTTGCAGCAATATCACTTCCAGATAAAACAGCACCGACCAATGGGTTCCCAAATACACCAGTGATCAACAGCGACCAGCACCTCAGTTCGCCTGAGAACTATGTATTTCTTCTATATGTATTGAAAGAGCAGAGAGAAAGAAGATTACGAGGGTTTTCTCTCCTTAGGATGTATCGTGTAACTTAACATTATATTCTGTATGTATATAAATACCAAGAATAAAACGTAACTGATACTCCATAAAAGGAAAGTAAATATTCTGATTTAATTGCATTAACTGCATCAGGATTTATTTCAGTTACATAAGTATCAGGATTTGGTCATCAGTAACATCAGGATTTGGTGTCCATCAGGATCAGGATTCAGCCCTTGTCAGGAACTGATATCCATCAGGATTTAGCCCATCAGTATCTGATGTCTGACCAAGTCCATCAGGATTACTCCAAGTACTGATCCAAATTTCCGGTACTGTTGTAACAAATAAATCTGAAACCTGTTAAAATAAATCAATATTTAATTTAAAATCAGTTGCACATCATGGGCATGAAAACTTCCTCATGGGCATGAAACGTTTCTGACCAACCAAGTATACATTCATGGACATGAAAACTTTCTCATGGACATGAAACATTTCTGAATATCCCATCTCTTTTTATGCCTCTTCATGAACATGAAATATATATCATGGCCATGATTTCCATCTGCAATCTGATTACCCATTTCAAAACTCCTTCTTTCAACTCAATTTATCTATGGATTCCACTAAGAAAATGTCTTAGATCCAATCATGAAAGTTTAAGTCCTCATTACAAGGAACAACCTTCACTTGTTAGTTTCCGGAAATGACATCAAGAACATATTATAAATATGCCTCAAACTTTCCATTTTCTAACAATCCCCCACGAATCCATATAGAAATTCAAATACATATTTATCCTCATCATGACTTGTTTATCAGAGTAGGTACCCTTCCGGGTTTGAACCCTCCTAAGTCCTCTACTTCGATGGCTACCGGATTTAGATGGAATGTTTCACCTTGAATCTTTATCCGTTTGGTGTAACCACACTCCATAGACGACGACAAGTCAAAGGCTATGGTGCCAATCTACGGCTTTGAGACGTTAATGGTCATGTCTCGATCCTGTTCGTCGAATGCTTCAAGGAATAACCCTTTCCTCTAATTGCGACCACACAATTACATTCGCTTAGCTGGGCATCTCCAAAGATGTACTGCTAGCATCTCGTCATATGACTTGACCCCATTCAGAGTTCAATATAACTCTTGCTATTCTGGCAGTGACAGTACCTTATAGGTTTACAGGGGATAGACTCCAGATACGTGAGTATCAATCTATGTAGTTAAAGGTACAAACCAATTCACCCTTACAACTTGTTATTACCACATTGAATACACTTTCTAGGGATCTCCTCTCATGTGTATTGGGTTCCCGCTGTAGATGAATTATTATGGGCTATCAGTCCCATCCCCAACCTAGACTTAAGGACTACAGCATGCTCAAGCCCTTTAGTCAAAGGATCAGCTAGGTTTTCTTGAGTTCCAATAAACTCAACAGCAATAATCCTTTCAGACATTAGACCCCTTATAGACTTTAGTCTAACTTGGATATGTCTCTTTGTTTTCACATTATACTTCTTGCTGTTTATCTTTTCGATAGTTGTACGGCTATCACAATGAACAGCAAAAGCTGGAAGTGGACGACTTACTACAGGTAACATTGACATAAGTCCATGTAACCATTCAGCCTCAGTCCCCGTGGAATCTAATGCACACAACTCAGCCTCAAAAGTAGACCGAGTTATAATAGTCTGTCTAGAAGACTTCCAAGACACTGCTCCACCCGCTAGGGTAAACAGGTATCCAGTCACTCCATTGGAACCAGACTTCTTAGCTATCCAACTTGCATCATTATATCCCTCTAGCACTCCAGGAAACCTCCTATAATGCAAACCAAGATATATGGTGCCTTTTAGATATCTAAGTACTCTATCAAGAGCATCCCAATGAGTCTTGTTTGGACAGCTTGTATATCTTGCTAACTTAGACACTGAATATGAAATATTCGGCCTAGTACCATTAGCAAGATACTGCAAACTCCCAATAATCTGAGAATACCTTAACTGAGACACAGGTACTCCTGAACTATTCTTGACAAGGGCAATTTTAGGATCATACGGAGTACTAGCGATTCTACAATTTGAATAACCATACTTCTCAAGTATAGATTTCTCTATATAATGAGATTGTGACAAGGTTATTCCATCAGTTGACTGATTCAACTTAATACCAAGAATCACACTAGCCTCTCCCATATCCTTCATTTCAAAATGCCTTTTCAAGAACCTTTTAGTCTCGTTAATAATCTCAATATTGGTTCTGAACAACAGAATATCACCCACATACAGGCACACATTCATTCCCTTTAACCATGTAATAGACACACTTGTCACTTTCATTAACTACAAAATCTGATTCTAAAACAGTTTCATCAAACTTTTTATGCCAGTCTCTTGGAGCTTGTTTTAAGCCATATATAGACTTGATTAGCTTACATACTTTCCTCTCATTACCAGAAGCAACAAATCCCTCAGGCTGATCCATATAAATCTCTTCTTCAAGTTCACCATGAAGAAAAGCTATCTTTACATCCATTTGATGGATAATAAGACCATGTACAGAAGCCAATGCTATAAGCATTCGGATTGTTGTCATTCTAGCAACTGGAGAGTATGTATCAAAGTAATCAATGCCTTCCTTTTGCTTAAAGCCCTTAGCAACCAGCCTAGCCTTATACTTATCTATTGAGCCATCCGGGTTCATTTTCCTTTTGAAGACCCATTTACATCCTATAGTAGAGCACCCAGGAGGTAGATCAACCAACTCCCATGTTCCATTAGAAACAATAGAGTCAATTTCACTTTTTACAACACCTTTCCAGTACCTAGATTCTGAAGAATCCATGGCCTGTCTGAAAGTTAAAGGTTCATCCTCGATATTGTAAGTGATAAAATCACTTCCAAAATCCTTGAATACCTTAGCACGCTTACTCCTTCTAGGTTCCTCTACTTCATTAGGAGTAGAGCTACTACCAGGATCTGCCCCCATATTTGTCATCCTTTCCACATGATCAGGAATGGAACTCGATGTGTGAGTGGGATCATCATCAGAAATACCCTGAGGTATACCAGTTTTCATAGGGAACACATCCTCAAAGAATGTTGCATCACGAAATTCAACTATAGTGTTAGCCACTATTCCGTCTATGTCAGATTTTAACACTAAAAATCTCATAGCCGTAGTGGTTTCAATATAGCCCAGAAAGATGCAATCAACAGTTTTCGGTCCTAGTTTCTTTCTCTTGTGTTCAGGGACAAGTACCTTTGTAAGGCACCCCCACACACGAAGATATTTTAAACTAGTCCTTTTCTCTGTCCATAATTCGTAAGGTGTCTTGTCCATATGTTTCAGAGGAACTCTATTCAGAATATGGCAAGCCGTATTCAGAGCTTCTCCCCACATGTACTTAGGCATCCCAGAATTAATCAACATACTATTGATCATATCCTTAAAGGTTCTGTTCTTTCGTTCTGCCACCCCATTAGACTCAGGTGTGTATGGTGGAGTTACCTCATGAACTATACCATTGCTTTTGCAAAATTCATTAAACGAGTTACTCGTATACTCACCACCTCTATCTGATCTCAAACGTTTAAGTACTTTACCAGTTTGTGTTTCAGCTTCAGTTTTGAACATAATGAATTTTTCTAGTGCTTCATCTTTATGTTTAAGCAAATAAACATAACAATATCTACTACAATCATCTATAAAAGTAATGAAATATCTATTATGTTCCTTAGTCAAAACACCACCAAATTCACATATGTCAGTGTGCACTAAATCAAAACACCACCAAATTCACATATGTCAGTGTGCACTAAATCTAACACATTCGAATCCCTAATCACATTATGAAAGGGTTTCCTAGTTTGTTTAGCAGTCACACATACTTGACATTTAGATTTCTTTTCAATGGCATGTTTTGGAATCAACTCTAAGTTCATCATATTCTTTAGAGCACCAAAATTCAAGTGACCAAGACGTGCGTGCCACACATCAGATGATTCAACACAATTAACAGAAGGAGCAACATTATTATTAATAAAACTACCCAAAACAGGCTCAATATTTATTAAAAATAATCCATCCGACAAGTAACCTTTGCCAAAGAATACACCAGTATTTGTAATAACTACTTTATTACATTTCAAAGAAACTTCAAAACCATTCTTAACTAAACAACTTCCACTTATTATATTTCTACGAATATCAGGAACATGGTGCACTCTAGTGAGGGATAGAACACGCCCAGAAGCGAACTTCAGGTCCACGTTTCCTATTCCAAGTACTTGAGCTACACTCGCATTCCCCATCGTTACCGTCATTTCATGAGTCTGTTGATAAGATACAAACAGAGTAATATCAGTACAAATATGTACATTAGCTCCAGTATCAATCAACCATTCATGAGACGAATAAGTAGAATGAAGTACAGGGTTGTAGGTCACATACCCGTTGTCAGTTTCAGAAGCAATAGCCTCACCAACAACCATGTTAACCGTAGGCCCACCAGTGGTTCCAAGCACAGTGTTAGCTTGTGCTCCCACAACAGGTTTCTTAGTTTTATTTTCAGGACAGTCCTTGCTCCAATGACCAACCTGTCCACACGACCAACTTGGTTTGTTTGCCTTTGGTTTCTTAGCCTTGTTCTTGTCCTTAGACTTAGTGTTTTCCTTCTTAGTGACAGTCTTTCTTTTCTGTCCAACAGTCACTATATTCACCTTCGAACTCCCAGCATGTTCAGTAGGCATCACATGTCCTTGCTTGGACTTGTGTTGCTCCTGCACAGAGATGTCCAACATCATGTTTGTCCAAGTGATCTCTCCTTTCTGTCTTTTCAGGGAGAGAGCAAACTCTTCCCAAGACTTAGGGAGCTTTTCAATTACAGACATAACCTGAAACTTTTCAGGTAGGTCCATACCAGACTCCTTCAAAGCATGCACCAACATCTCAAACTCATGCACCTGCTCAGTCATGGATTTAGTATCCACCAGTTTAAAGTCAAGGAACCTAGCCACAGAATACTTTTCCAACCCTTGCGAGTCAGTATTATGTGTCTGGTCAAGCTTCTCCCATAAGAGCTTAGCAGTGTAAGAGTCAGATGAATGAACATCGAATAAAGTGTTCGCTAAAGCTGCCAGAATTGCAGCCCTAGCCACCCCATCCTTTTCCTCCCACATGGCATAAGCCTTAACAGACTCAGCTTTCTCCTTAACCACAACTGGTTTCTCATACTGCACCACCGACCATAGACCCTTTACCGTTAACCACAGTTTCATCTTTTTCTACCAACGAGAAAAACCAACACCCCCACCGAATTTATCAGGCATACCTGACATATCGATAAGTTGTGGGAAACGGTACATAGTCCAATCAATGGTGGGTACAGCAACACCAGACCCAGAGCTAGTCTCAACAACAGGAGTTTCAGTTTCGTTAACCATCTTGTTAATTAACAATATATAACACAAATATTCTCTTCAAGATTGTTGGGTATATTACACTAAACAACGCAACAATGAGGCAGTGATATATATTAAACAAGAACAGGCAATTAACCAATTAACAGAAACAAATCACGAAGGCAACACAAGAATATAATTAGAGACTGTAATTAACAAAAAAAATAAGAACAAACTTATCTCCCACAGAAGCTATTAGCAATACTGATCAGAGAGAGAAGAACAGCTGAGTCACCAAGCCCTTCGAGAAGACTTGGCTGTTCTTGAAGAGAATATTGCCCCACTTACGTTGTGATTGGGTTGCAGCAATATCACTTCCAGGATAAAACAGCAACGACCAATGGGTTCACAAATACACCAGTGATCAACAGCGACCAGCACCTCAGTTCGCCTGAGAACTATGTATTTCTTCTATATGTATTGAAAGAGCAGAGAGAAAGAAGATTACGAGGGTTTTCTCTCCTTAGGATGTATCGTGTAACTTAACGTTATATTCTGTATGTATATAAATACCAAGAATAAAACGTAACTGATACTCCATAAAAGGAAAGTAAATATTCTGATTTAATTGCATTAACTGCATCAGGATTTATTTCAGCTACATAAGTATCAGGATTTGGTCATCAATAACATCAGGATTTGGTGTTCATCAGGATCAGGATTCAGCCCTTGTTAGGAACTGATATCCATCAGGATTTAGCCCATCAGTATCTGATGTCTGACCAAGTCCATCAGGATTACTCCAAGTACTGATCCAAATTTCCGGTACTGTTGTAACAAATAAATCTGAAACCTGTTAAAATAAATCAATATTTAATTTAAAATCAGTTGCACATCATGGGCATGAAAACTTCCTCATGGGCATGAAACGTTTCTGACCAACCAAGTATACATTCATGGACATGAAAACTTTCTCATGGACATGAAACATTTCTGAATATCCCATCTCTTTTTATGCCTCTTCATGAACATGAAATATATATCATGGCCATGATTTCCATCTGCAATCTGATTACCCATTTCAAAACTCCTTCTTTCAACTCAATTTATCTATGGATTCCACTAAGAAAATGTCTTAGATCCAATCATGAAAGTTTAAGTCCTCATTACAAGGAACAACCTTCACTTGTTAGTTTCCGGAAATGACATCAAGAACATATTATAAATATGCCTCAAACTTTCCATTTTCTAACAATAATCTCCTAAATTTTTAAATATGAATTCAAATTAATAATTATTACTTAATTACTAAGTTTTATCCTGAAACGAGGAAATAATCAATCTCAATCAATTAATAACAAAAAATATTTTCAAACGATATTTTTCAAATTAGGAAGATATCACAATGCCAAGATTAAATCAGATAAAATCAGTAATTGCCCATAACGAAATTTATCCCTAAAGTATTTCGGGGTAGACACAATTGCAGAGAACTGCGTACGCATATAAATTGGTATGCAAACATCTTGATAAAGGATCCGATACACGAGACAAATCGAGAAACCTTCCGAGTCCAGCCCCTCTATTTTTTATAAACCCAAAATCTCAAAATTAGATTCCTAACAATCCTCCGATTTCGTGTTGTTCGAAATTCCTCAAATAACATTTGACGCTAAACTGAGAGCATAAATTTTATTATTCATGAAGAACAAATAATTTTAATCCATTTTAGAGCGTTTTTGGATTTTATTTATAACTGCACAAAAAATTGGAATTGACTATTGGCCCGTTTGGGAAATCTTATTTTTCAGAAATAAGTTACTTATTCTGGAAAAAAGTTAGGAAATATGTACTTTTTTCTGAAATAAGTAACTTATTTTTGCAAGATAACGAATATTAAACTCCCCATACACATTTTTCTTTAAAAAATAATATATAAATACGAAATTTTTTCCGAAATAAGTAACTTATAAGTTGTCCATCAGAATTGCCAAACAGGCACTATGGCAGATGACATGGCGGATGGCTTTTATAGCACAAGTTTTAGAGCACAAATCGGGAGGAAAATTTTATATGGTGGGAAGACTTCAATAAAAGGCAGGGTCTTTGTCAAAAAAAATAAAAAATACTAATAAAAGGCAGGGTCACACCGCACACACGCAATACAAGAATTAGCAGTCGCAGCACTGACCGTCAGGATTACTATTAGGTTACCACAAAGAAAAATAAAAGGTAGTGGAAGTAGCTAAACAAAGTGTTAGTAACATGAATAAAATTGCAGGAGAAGAAGAATAACTGGAAATTTGTGTGAACTAACGAGACCTGAAGTAGTGTGAGAAGAAGAATCTTTTGCATCTATATCAACTTTATGATGATCTTCCATTGTCATCAGTTTTGGGAAAATTAATAGTACATAGCGACTCTGATAAATAGGCAAGTAGAAGAAATATTCAACTATCAGACCTATTATCCACCTATTGCAGGAGAAGAAGAATAACTGGAAATTTGTGTGAACTAACGAGACCTGAAGTAGTGTGAGAAGAAGAATCTTTTGCATCTATATCAACTTTATGATGATCTTCCATTGTCATCAGTTTTGGGAAAATTAATAGTACATAGCGACTCTGATAAATAGGCAAGTAGAAGAAATATTCAACTATCAGACCTATTATCCACCTATTCAACTATCAGATAATAGTCGCAAACTACATTTACAAATTCTTCTAGTAGCGGGACAAAAAGGCAACACACACTGCTGAAAGCAAGTAATGAATAAAATACGTTATCCACGTCATATTTTAAGAGGAGACAAACCCATTTAAAGTAGTGCAATATTACTGTATAATTTAACATGTGGCCGTTGTGAGTCATAGATAGACCGCCAATACTAATCCAACTAGTACAAGATCATTTAATTGATGCAAGTTCGTTTCATAAGCTTACTACTCCGTAGTAGAATTTATTTAATTAACCCGACAGAATCTTTTTCTTTTTAAATTTTTATTTTATACATTCATCTATTTTTCCCTGCCTTGACAGTAGTCGCAATATTTCATCCCAGAAGATTTACTTTTTTTTAACATAAAAATAAGCAAATTTTATGACCAAGATAAAAAAAACAATCATATCTACATAGAGTTCAGCGGTAATAATTATAATGGTTAGTTAAAAAAATTAAATAGAAAGTAGCTAAAATTTTATATAGGGGATAAATTGAATTCCAATGTGCTTATAATGATTATTGAGCACAATTTCTATTAAGGAAAATTTTGGTTCGACAAATATAATCAATGAATTAAAATTATTTATAATTTTTGCTAAGAAGAATTATGCTTTAAAATGTTATTCTTTTACATATTATTTATATCATATGCCACCTATAATATTATAGCTAAGGTTTTTTCCCGTTTTCTATCACATGCTAATATTTTTTAAAGTAACACTTGCTAATTTGTAATGCACAATTCACAAATTTTTAAGTAAAGCTCTTTTAAGTAAAATATTCATACCAATTTAAGATAATTCACTTACGCTATATGTTTACTGATGAATACATACATGCATAAACTGATAGGCAGGGTTGTAAAAATCGGTAACTCGGGCCGAGTACTCGGCCGAGTACTCGTTTTGGACCCCTAAACCGATTCGAGTAGTGATTAATCGGACCAAAAACCGGTTTTTGCTATAACTCGGTCAAGACTCGGGTTGACTCCGAGTAATCGGGGTCAAACTCGGGTTTGACTATTTTTTTTTTTTTTGCTAAGTACTAAAATATAATTTTTATTGCTCAATTTATAGACTATAATTATAATCTAGATTCGGCCCAATTAAAAGTCATCTCTCTCAAAAATTCTATACATACACTTATATCACGTTTTAATATTATTAGTAATATTAATATTATTACTTGAACAAATATACACTAAAATTAGAATAAATATTATTAGTAATATTAATATTATTACTTGTTAGCATGGTTGTAATAATATTATTAGTAATATTAATATTATTGTTAAGTTTTAAGTTTAACAAATGTACACTAAAATTAGAATAAATACATATAAATTATGAGAAAAAAAATTAAAAAACAATATCCGATTAGTAGTCCGAGTACTCATTCCGAGTACTCGCCGAGTTTTCGATTACTCATTTTTCTGGACCAAAACCGAGTTGGTCCGATTTCCGATTTTTACAACCTTGCTGATAGGCCATATATGTTCACTTATGCTAATTTGGTTTTACAACTAAAATCGTATATTATAAACCAAACCAAACCAAACCAAACATACCCAGTATATCCCGCTCAAAGCAGGGTCTGGGAAGGGTAAGATGTACGCAGACCATACCCCTATTTTTTACAGTAGGGAGGTTGTTTCCGTGAAGACCCCTGGCTTAGTGAACAATAAAATAGTGTGAATTATGTACACGGATGATAAGGATGGTGAAAGTATTCAACCGAACCTGGGCCCATGGCTTGGACCTCATGGGACTTACCTAAGCGGGCAATGGGCACTCCTTTCCTGATTTAGGTCGACTCCGCTCTACATAACACTCATAACTAGGATGACCTCTGGCCAAGCTCCCTGCATCTGCAAAACCAAAAAACAGAAGACAATATGAAAATGAAAAGCCAAACTTCTAAAATAACGCTAACCGAGAAAACCCAACTCTGAGGCTCTCAACAATAGAGCCGCTCCCTAGAAGAGAATCCACAACTCTAATCTGGCGCCTCCAAGAACTCCTATCAGCGGTCAAGGTCTAATTCAAGTTTAAGGTCTTCAAATCCAATCTAAGCTGCTCTTCCCACGACCTCCTCGGTCTGCCTCTCCTTCTCACCCCAACAACCGAAAGACTCTCGACCCTCCTCACCGGGGCTTCCGGCAGCCTCCTACGGACGTGGCCGAACCATCTCAACCTCCCTTCCCTAACTTTCGCAGAAAGAGGCGCCACCTCCAACTCTCTCCTGAAAACCATATTCGGGATTCTTTCTAACATCGTGCGGCCACAGGACCACCGCAGCATCCTCATTTCAGCTGATTCCAACTTGCTCTCGAGGGCCTTCTTCGCCGCCCAACACTCCGAACCATATAACATCGCAGGATGGATTGCCGCTCTATAGAACTTCCCTTTCAATTTCAACGGGATTTTCTTATCGCACATCACCCCTGACGCTGCCCTCCACCTTAGCCACCCCGCCTTGATACGATGCATGACATCATCTTCAATCTCACCTTCCTTCTGGATGATCGAACCTAAATACTTGAACTTATCCGTACGTGGGACGATCTGATCTCCAATCCTTACCTCCACCCCTTCCTCGATGGCCTCACCACTGAAGTTACACCAGAGATATTCGGTTTTAGACCTTCTCACACGCAAGCCTTGGGGCTCCAAAGTGGATCTCCATAACTCCAACTTCTCGTTCACTTACCTCCCCCCTCGATTCCGCCACTAGCACGATATCATCTGCGAAGAGCATGCACCAAGGGACGACATCTTGAATCCCTCGCGACATGACATCTAGGATAAGGGCGAAAAGAAGAGGACTAAGGGCCGACCCCTGGTGAAGCCCAATCTCAACAGGGAAGTATCGAGCGTCACCAACTGGGATCCTGACGCAGGAACTAGCTTGAGAGTACATGTCTTGAGTCGCCCTGACGTACGCCGACGACACTCTCCTCTCCTTAAGGCTCTTCCAAATAGCTTCACGAGGGATGCTATCATACGCCTTCTCAAGATCAATGAACACCATATGGAGGTCTTTGCGACGCTCTCTGAACTTCTCCATAAGGCATCTGACGAGATGAATGGCCTCAGTCGTCGATCTTCCAGGCATAAAACCAAATTGGTTCTCTGAGATTTCAACTTCTCTTTTAATCCGAAATTCAACCACTCTCTCCCAAAGTTTCATAGTATGACTGAGTAATTTAATTTCCCGATAGTTATTACAGTTCTGAGCATCGCCTTTGTTCTTGAAAAAAGGGACAACAGTGCTGCGCCTCCATTTATCTGGCATCATAGCGCCCAAGAGGAGAACATTGAACAGATCTGCTAGCCATTGTATGATAAATATGAAAGTATATGATGTAAGCATAGTTATAGAAATCGGCCGATTTCTGAAAAATCGCCGATAAATCGGCCAAAAATCGGTCAAAATTTTGGAACCGATTCGGCCGATTTTGCAAAAATCGCCGATAAATCTCCGATTTTTCAACCGAATCACCCGATAAATCGTAAATCGGTACCTCAACCGAATAGTTCCGATTTCTGAAATCTGCAACACTGGATGTAAGTATGATGGTAAACTGCACGCAGTATGTTTGTTTTACATGTGTATGTCTGTGTGTTTGTGTGTGTACCCAAACTGCACCGTCTTTATGCCATTGCCAGGCAAATAAATCATGTTAAACAAATTATATGTACATTTTTTAAATCCAACGCTGTAAAACCATTTTTTGCCAAACAATTAAACACCAGCATACGTTTGATGAGGACTGGTGGGCAAAATTACATGTATTAGTCTCCGGCTCCCGCAAACTTACCAAGGTTTTACTTTATTGGCAAACAAAGAAATTCAACCACCGCCATTAATTTAATAATATTACCTCCTCTTGTAGTATTTTATAAGAATGATGGTTTGATTTTTCTTCCATATTCTGTAGTGGATGCCGTTCCGGCGTTCCTTTTAATTATGTGCATATTTGATTGGCCCTGTATAGATCATTTTGATCTGTTGGGTGTTGTCCCGTGTATCGTGTTATTAAATTGAAAATAATTATTTTTAAAATAAAAAGATAAGTTTGAAAATGTTGTTATATGTAGTAACAAATTAATGCGTTTGTGTTTGCATAATTGTTCTTTTTCTTTCAATCTTCTTATATTGAAAAATATGTTTTAAGAAAAAAATTACTTTTATTTTACTTCCCTTTTTTTATCTTAAAAACAATATTTTAGGAACCTAAATATAGAAAAATCATAAACTAAAGAAGGCGTATTTTGAGAATTTTTTAAAATGGTAGTAAAGATGTTGGTTGTGCTTTTTCTTGTTATGGTAAATTGTCTTTTAAAATTGTACTTATATACTTAATTTAGTTTCTTGTTTTTTTTATTAAATCAGATTATATTTTCAAAAAACCTTGCATCCCTTAAATTTTCAACATTCAATACTGTATGTCTGTACTCGTCTAAACTCGAACATGGTATAATTTTTTTTTTTTTCACAAAACACATGTTAGTATGATGATTGCGAGAACTCTATTATTCTACAGTATAATAATACAAAAAAATAAAAATAATAATACAATAATGAAAAGATGAAAAATATTTTGAACAATTGTTATACATTTTTTAAAAGAATGCACGATAATTATTTTTACGGGTTAATTATCAAACTAGTCACTGATTGGAGCCAAATGTATCAAGTAGGACACTTATTGCAAAAGTGACTCATTTTAGTCACTTATTAGAAAATTTGTATCGGCCCTTAGATATCTAGGCCATTGTTCTATGGAGAACCATATTACGTGGAGAACTACTTATTCTATACTAATTTCTGATTCTATTACAGAACAAATTTTTTAATTTTTTTGTTCTATAAAAAAAATTTGGTTCTAAAAAAAAATCTAGACAAGGCTGACGTGGCATGTCTTCTGGCGTCACCTGCCACGACATCACTGCTGACGTGGCAATGACACGTCATCGATGACGGCATCATTGATGACGTGACACTACTACGTCAACAGTGATGACGTGGCAGGTGACGTGGCAATAAAACACCAGCAGTGCTGACGTGGCAAGTGGCGTGGCAGTGCCGCAGTGATGACGTGGCAGTTTCGAAATTTTTAAATTTTTTTTTTGAAAAAAAATAATTCTGTTACAGAATCATAAAAAAATATGAAAAATATTGGTTCTACTACAGAATCATAGGTTTCTCTACGATTCTCCACATAAGGTGGTTCTTCATGAAGTGTTACTCTAAATATATATGACCTTTTATTTCAAATATATCATCTGTTAATGTAAGGGAAAAATATCAAACCAACCAATCATCCGAAAATTAATCAAACACCGCTGCATAAAGTTGAAAGAGCTAACCCCAAAAACCAACCATACAAAAAATTTATATTATATCCTTATATATAATAAGCATAATAGAGATATTATCCATAATTTTGGTTTGGTCACTTTACTGCCAAAATAATCTCAACCGTTGAATCTAATATTTTTAAAAATAGTCGATCAAGATAATATCATATTAAAGAAAAATTATTCTCTAAAAATGATATAATTAACCAAGGTCGTATTAAAATTAAATTTTAAAAAGAAAATTATTATATGAGAAAGATTTAATTAAAAAAAGGATACAATTCAATTTTATTTATTTTATTTATTATTTATTTTTGCCAAATTTAAAGCAGGTTTCATTAATATTTTGATAGAGACTCAATCGGGACAAACCCCCAACTGATCATGCAATCAGGTTGAAAAATAAATTAACGAGCTAAATAATTAGCTGCCTTGTTTCCGGATTGCTTAACTAACTGAATACAAATATTCTGAAAATTAAAAATGAAGATAATGGTTTCCCGAGCAATCCAGCCTGCATCTCCCCTGAAAATAGTAGCTTCACAATTGACCCTCACAGTAATTCCATGGATAACGTAATGTTCAGAGGACTCAGTTGCAAAAACTGAGTTTAGAGGCCTCATGTTATGAACATATATTTTTTGTGAGAGGTGAGCACATGCGATTTTCACTTCCATTTCAAACACACCCCAGCTATCTGCCTGCCGGATACCAGTTATAGACCTGCCGAAAGTGTTGTTGATACAAGATATCCAGATCTCCCAATACACCGTAAAATTCATTTTCAACACATCGCATAAAGAGAGACACATCGCACAAAGCGAGACACTCAAACACACAAATAATAACTCAAATAGCAGAAACGAAAAGCCCAAACTCAATTTTATTGAAGAAGAAAATAAACAAAAGAGGATGTTTATTGATAAAAAAATTAAAAAAAAACAAGAGAAGAGGTGATGTGTGGATGGAGAAGGTGCGACTAGGAATTCAGATGGGTATAAGGGGGGGGAGACAGAGAGAGTAGAAAAATTAAAAAAAACAAGAGAAGAAGTGATGTGTGGATGGAGAAGGTGCGGCTAGGAATTGAGATGGGTATAAGGGGGGGGGGGCGAGAGAGAGAGAGGGGGGAGGGAGAGAGAGAGAGAGAATTGAGATGGGAAGAAAGGAAATGTGGGCGATTAGGGTTAGAGGGAGATGGGGCGGCTGATTCTCATTAGAACAATATACGGTGGTGTTGTTAGTTATTTTATTTTATTTTTTAATATTAAAAAAAGTTCAAAAAATAATTTATATAATTATAGATATTAGAAAAGGAACCGTGCGTTGCACTGGTTATAAGCTAGTAAACTGTAGAGTATTGAATACAGTAAAAGAATACAGAGGGGGGTGAATGGATTCTTGAACTTTTCTTCGTTCTTGAATCTGTGTAGCAGATAAGTGTCTGTGTGTGCAAATGTGTAGGTGCGGATAAAGAATGACACAAGACACAATATCACTTTAATCGAATATATTATTAGATAAAGGTTGCTACAATCTGTGAATACAAATGATAGTATTCTCAGCTTCGTTTTTCTCAGAGAGATATATCTTACAGTGTATGAAAAACCTAACCAACTGAAGAAGTGAGATTGTATTATTATAGAACATGAATACAACTCAGTTACTACAAATAAGGTTACAGGATAAATTACTTTCTTGTACGTCTATCCTTTTTGAGTAAGCATCCAAACGGCTACAGATTTGACTTTGCAAAATTCTGTTCAGATCCACTTCTTTAGCTCTTTGTCTCTTCTATATCTCTCCAAGCTTCCTTGTAGGCTTTCCAGAGCACGTTACAGATTGTGGTCCATAAAGTGCAGTGGCTTGTTGCAGGTTTCAGACTTGCACAACTTCTTCAGTGTTTTGTCCCCAAGAATGTATTCGAGAAGTGGCTAAGTGATTGATTCGAGAACTTGGATTAGATAACTCTGAGTTCTCGAATACTGTATGATTGACATATCGAATCACTTCTCGAATAATACTTTTCTCCAGGATTCCTTGAGTTATCGAATAGAACACTTGACTTGTCGAATCCCTGAGATATCGAATAGCTCTCTGAGTCCTTGAGATATCGAATGGAATTTTGACTTGTTGACTCTTTGAGAACTCGAATACCACTTTGACTTGTTGACTTCTTGAGTTCTCGAATAGAGTATTTAGACATGTCGAATCTCTGAGATATCGAATGAGATATCGAACAGTTCATTCAGAGATATCGAACAGTGTCTTCTCAGATATCGAATCTCTGACTTCTCGAACGCTAGACTTCTCGAATAGATAAATGTACTTCTCGAATTGGTACTTAGGCAAATTATTCATTTCTTCAAATCCCAACTGTGATTATTTGACAGTATTTATCTTCTTGCTTGAGGCATGAACCTTGGAACTTCTTTCAAGCATTATTCTTGACTATATAAGTACAGTTACACAACTAGGATTTGATGCCTATTACAAGTACAAAACAAATAGAACTCTACAACTAGAGGTTCCCTTTGTTAAGAGGTCATGTAAGTAATGCAAAGCATTACAGACAATTAGGCTTGTTATTAGATGTAAACAGGCATGCCTCTGTGACTAACAATCTCCCCCAAATTGTGAGTAAGACCCTTAGTCACAATTTCATGTCTGATAACAAACCTAACATACATAAAGATAGAACTTGAATAGTACATGTATGTAGATTGATTGAACACATGAATTAAATTACAAGATGAGTAATCTTACAGTATGATGAAATACTAGCCATTCTCAGTTGATTCCATCTCCATTGCGTTGGCTTGTAGATCAACATATGCTTTCTGTTTTCTTTATTTCTCCTTTCTTGCATTCTCATCCATGGCCTTTATGATCTCTGCCAAAGCATCCAATTCTTCAAGCATGATAGAGTCTTTGAAATCTTCAAGTACTGGTTTCAAAATGTTGGCAGGATAGTGACTGAGTAGGTTCATTCTTATATTGACATTATCTCCATTTCTCCTCCTATACTTCACCACATAGGGATTGAATTGAACTCTACACAATCCTTTTGCACTTAGCTTTTCTGCTTCAACTTCTAGCCTATCAATCTCCTTCTCCCTTTCTAGCCATTTCTCAAAGCACCCCTTTCTTATCTTCTCAGCATAGTCTCTCTTTATCTTCACAAAATCAATCAACTCTAGCTTCCATACTTTCTCCACTTTGTCTTCAGAATCCAATAATGCAATGATTCTTTCTATTTCATATAGCTTGCCCCAATTTTGACACCGTCCTTGTTTGAATTTCTTCTCCCTTCCATCAGTATATTTAATCTCAAGGCAGTTATTCACAATGGCAGCATAGTAGATTCTTTGAGCTCTTAGATATTGCAATTGGTCTTCATTAAAGTCTTCATCTAATGGTTGGAGTTTTAAGCCTGGATAGATTGTCAGAGTCCTTGATTTGGATAGCTTTGGTTTCCTTGCAACTTGTTTGAATTTGATTTTTTTACATGGTTGCCTGGCAGTAGCATGTGACCTTTGTTTTTAGACCATTGTAGTATTTCATTAGCAGTTTGCTTTTTGAAACACACAGATGGTTTCTTGACTTGAATCTTCTTCTCTTCTTGAGGTGGCAAAATAGTTGCAGAAGCCATAGATGTAGATTTTGCTAGGTCACTACTAACAGTATTCACCCTAGACTTAGAGTCTTGTGTTGTGGTGAGGTTACTGTCAGCAATGCCTAAGGCTTGCTGTTTACCACTTTTATTCTCAGAGACTTTACCTTGATCATCATCATTTTTCTTATCCTTGTCATCCTTCTTTTTCTTCTTATCTTCATCACCCTTATCACTCATGTGATGTCTTCTCCTTCCATCACTTTTATCTTTATCCTTGTCTTGATCACCATCCTTGCTTGGGTTGAACTTAGCAGACTCAGGTACAATGCCAGTTGCAATGTATGATTTGAGATAAGATATAGCTTCCAATTCTTCTGCTGTTCTTACACTCTTCTTCTTGTTCAGCTTCTCAATGATGGCAATAATGAGAGGTTTGTTCTGAGGAGTTAGATGCTTAGGAATGATCACCTGCTTGATATCATCAATTCTGGTTGCAGCTTGATAGATGATGGTTTTAGGTTTTGTGAATACTTCAGGTAGCCTTGAAGGTTAATCATTCCTTAAGTCATCAAAGAGTCTCTTGTTGTTTTCATTCCTCTTTTCAATCAATCCAAGGAACACATCCACTTCTGAGTGCTTTAGGCTTTGTAGAGTATCGAAAGTTAAATGCCATATCTTGGTCTTTGATACCATCATTATTTCCTTGAACCATAGGCCATCAACCCTTTTTGGTATTACAGTAAGATAGTCAATCTGACTCTTCAAACTCCTTTGATATGATTCTGCATCATCAGCCTGTTCTCTTAAGACTTTCAGAAACTCCAAGAATGCATCATCATGGTAGATATTTGAGTTTGCAATTTCTTGTAGCTTGGCCTCAGTGACCACCTTAACTTCTACAGGCTTGGCACTTTTAGATATGGAGGATGGAGGTTTGTCAGATGGCATACTCCCTGCAACCACTGTGGTTGTGATGGATTGCTTCTGGCCACCAGGAGTAGTGATGTGCACAGTTGGTAGAGTGACAGCTGGCATTGAGGTAGGAGGCTCATCAAATTTAGATTTCCCTTTTCCTGGCACATGAGTTATAGATTTAGAAGCCCTTTTGTGACCACCCTCATTTAGCTTTATGCCTTTCTCCTTAGGTTTCTCCCCCTTTGGATTTGAATTCCTTGATGTCCTTTTCTCCCCCTTAGGCTTATTGTCAGGCACAGAGGCTGTAGGAGTGACCTTTGGGTTTGAAGATTCTTCAAGTAGAGGGAGACCCATGTGCTTCATCATTGCAGACAACATTGATTGTTGATGCAGAAGAACATTAGTTGTGGTGGTGGCTTGGGTGTCCAACTGTTCATTGAGAGTTGCAACATTGTCTGTAAGATGAGCATTAGACTTTGTGAGAGAGGCTACCTCCTTTTCAAGAGCATCTACCTTGGTGAACAATTCAGTAGATTTGAAGCCAGATAGGGATTCTTCCTTAAGTCTCTGCACTTCAAACCTAGTCATATCATGCACTGGGACTTCAGTAATCATCTTATCTCCATACTGGTTTGCAAAAAGAGTCCTGAGCATGGCATTTGCTTCAGTTATCTGATCAGCTAGATTTTGAAATTTGTGCCCCAGACTTGTGATAGCATTTTTTAGAATAGCTAAACCATTGTCCATCTTGGTGCAAGTAGACTTGCATGCTAGAATGTCCTTGATTACAGTCTCCAATTGAGGGAATTTGGAATCAAAAGTCCTCTTTATCTCATGCACCTTTTTGGTTATGGCTGTACACACTTCATGAACTTCTATTTTTAGACCCTTGCCAAGGTAGTGTGCAGCCTTGAGAATGCCCTTGTAGATGTCATTCACTGCTTCATAAACATCACTAGGGGTGAGAGATTTGGCATTGGACCCTAGTGAAGTGATGTACTCTTCTCTGATGTACTGGAGGCCTTCTGAGAGAGAAATGTCAAATTTTCCTTATAGTCAGGCATCTACATTGCCATCTCTCTTAGTATCATCTATTATCTTTGCCTTTTGCATCTCCACATCATCTCTGTGGCATAAGAGAATAGCTTTATAGTCTGGATTTGGCATGTTTGCAATGAGAAGGTTCTGAGCAATCTTTGTGAACTCAGGGATCTGATCCACAATTAGGCTTTGAAGTGCTTCAACCGTCAATTGAGGTGGAACAGACCCTGATCCTGAAGCATTGTCATGTTGCACAGACTTCAGCCATTGAGACATGAAGTTAGAGCTAGAGCTAGGCAAGCTAGACTCCTCAGTTACAGATGCAACTTCAGTAACCGGATGGAATGACTCTACAACTGTTGTCTCCACAGGAGTGGGATGAGTTACAACAGTAGTTGACACAGGCATAGAGTCTCTAGTAAAAATTAGTGAATCTTCTGTGTTTGTGATGGTGTCATCAGGATATGCCCCAGCTAGCATTCCCTCACCATCTGAATGTGGTTTCTGGGTGGTGAGCAAAGTGTCATGCACTAAGTAACTTGAATTCATTGGCTCACCAAGAGAAAAGAATTCTTGGTGATCAATGCCTTGCTCTTCAATTTCTTGAATTACAGGCTCCAAAGAAATTTGAGATGTAGATTCTGGAAGAGAAGTGTCTTGTAGAATGGATTTTGTCAACTCCCCCTGAGAAATAGAGGGAGTTTCAAATGTGATGTGCTCTCCACTCAGAGTTGTGCCAGCCTTATCACTCCCAGGTGCTGACTCTTTATAGATAGGTGCATTGGGGAGGATGCTTGATTCTATAGATGCACCCTGTTGAGAGGTTACATCTAGTGAACTGTTTGCCCTTGATTTTACAACTTCAGCCATTTGTGTGACTGAAGATGTGGTTTTAGATTTCTTCTTCTTTGGTCTTATCAAGGGTGACTCGGGTTCCTCACTTTCTAATCCTAATTCAACAGCCAGTGCTGCTTTTGATAATATGGTTAAAGGTGCAGAAGCAACCTGTTTTCTCTTCTTCTCCTTTTTACTAACACCACCCTGTTGAGAGGATGATGTAGGTGGCTCTGTGTTTGGTAGAGTGTTTGGTTAAGAGGGTTGGTTAGCAGGCCCTGGGTTAGCATTGTGTTCTACTTGCTTGGGCTGTGCTAACTGTGACTTTGAGTCAAATGTTGGCATGTTGTGGGGGTAAGTCCTAAACAAACCCTCCATATGGGGAGTTATGCTAAGTCTTACATCCACATCATTCCTAGTCTCCAAATTACCAAAAATGAGTTTGGTCATGGATTTAGGATAGCCTATTCTATTTCTATCTATCCCAGGTAATTCAATCAATTTAGCATTTTTAAAATTAAGTACAGATTGAATAAATCGAGGGAAGAAAATGTCAGTACCTCTCTTGGTTGAGTTCTTACCAAGTCTCCCATACAGCTCTTGTAGAATGATTTGTCCAACATCTATCTTCCTCCCATAGGCCAAGGCATAGCAAATTTGCTACGCAGGTGCACTGATTTGGTCAAAACTAGACTTCCTGGCAGTGAAGACTTGAAGGAGAGTTACAAACACATAGCTCCACTCCTTTCTCAGATTCTTCCTGTTCAACTTTCCAAGATTGATCCCATCTGAGTAGTTGATAAATTCAAAGAATTCTTCTAACTCTGCAATTGTGGCCAGTATGTCATATGCCTCTTGTTGTTGGCCCAGTGCTTGATTCATGCCTTCAGTGGTGATAGTGATTTCCTTTCCTGAATCTTGCAGTAGATTATATACGATGTTATTGCGCTTTCTAGGGCTACAACTTCTACAGTAGCAGTTCCCCAAAATTGTTCCAAGAGGTCTAGATACAGAGTTTGGTTGGCTGAAAGTGCATCCTTGATGTGACTCAGACATCCACTTTACAAAGCATTTGAAGTTCGCATTGGGTGCCTCAACATCACTAGTTAGGGCGATAAAGTTGGTGTTGAATTTTACGGTTGCCATTGATACAGAGAGAAGAGAGAAAAGAGTAAAGCTCGAAGAAGCACTACTACAAATATAGGTAAAGGAACCGCTAATAAGAGACCACCTTATTCAAATAATTAATTACTTAAGAAAATAAACCACACTTTTTTAAAAAACGGTCTCTTATAATATAAGTAAAGAGACCTCTTATTTAAATAATTGGTCATTTAATAAAAGAAACCTCACTTTTTAAAAAAAGAGATCTCTTATAATACATGAAAAGAGACCTCTTTAATTAAAAAGGTGGTTTCTTATCATTTTTTAATATTATTTATTTTCTATGGCTTTCGTTAATATTAGACGTCTCATCTTTTACCCATATCGTTCAAGAAAATCTTCTTATCATATTCTTCATATATCATCTCTCCCAACTCAAAAAAATCTTAACGATGACTTTCAAAATTCGGCCAATCGTTTGCTTCTCCGACAAATCGATATACATATTCTTGTACCTCTTGCTATGTACATCAAGATTCATATAGATTTTGCTTTGTTTCGTTCTCGTTTCAATCTTCGATTGCAAACTGGCGATTTCAGTTTTCCGGAAGGCTACTCCACCGTCTCTTAATCAAATCATATACTCGTGCTTCTCTTGTCCTATAGTACTTCAATTTCTGTACAGTTTTGTCTCCGATTTAATTCACAAATCTCAAATCCATTCAAGCCATAGTTTCTACGATTTGGGGATTTTTCAGGTCAAAGGATTTGTAATTTGTTTGGGAAAGAAATGTTATTGTTAGTTTGTTATTGTGTCTTTGTAATGTGGATTACTCTATTACGAGAAGCATGAATTTTTATTTAATTGTTATATTGTGAATGTTGACATTATATTATGGCAGTTGATATGCTAATACTACTACCTGGGACCTGCACTTTGGTTAGTAAACATGAGTTATATGACTAACATATGTTGTCTAAAATATGGTATGCAAGTTTTTGTATTCTTAGCAGCAGAGTATGAAACCCCGAAAAATTCCCTTAATCAGGTTAAATTTCTCTACACCACTTTTCTTCTACATTCATCAATTTTTATCAATTGGTTGATGCATGTTCAATATTTTACATTGATTATGCATTCATTGTCTAGTATGTTTCTTCATTGCCTAGTATGCTTCTTTAAATTTAAAAGTTTTCATGATACAATGATATATCCCTATGCTGTTTATGAAGATTTAGACTATATTGTAGCCGCTGAGAATTTTCACTCACGCTTTTGAGGAAATGATCCATGTTTTGCTCCATATTTTATTTAATCTGGACACAGAATAAGTTCGTGTTGTTGATATCTCATAAATAATGTGACAGGTATCTTTGTGGGATGGTATTATACCTTCAAAGGAGCATGCTGAATTCTGGATTCATACTAGACAAAATTATAAGGTTCTGTACTTTGATTCCTGAAAGCTAATAGAAGGCAAAATTTTACTTTGTAAATATGTTAACGTTCTTGCTATGGTTTGTGTATCTACTTACAATGTTGTTGCTATCTAAATCTTTCCTAATATACAGTGATAATATGTGTTTGCATCACTTGTTTGCCACTCTGATTTTAAAGCTTTATTGAGGTATTGTACTTCATTTTAGCAAGCTATATGAGAAGCTTACTAAAGGTTTTGTACTTGTATCTAGATACGGTGGCATGTTTCTGCAAATACATATGTTTTATATAATTAACAAAGAAAAAGTTGTATTTTTCAGGTTTTGTTATTATATCAAATACATTATTGTTTTAAGCAACTTTATGGCTGACTATTTGTCTTGGTATTTGCAGCTTTTTTCTGCAAGTGAGGATACAACTGCACGAAATTGGGATCTTATAACAACCAAGAAATGCAGTTTTGAGTTGCCAAGTTGCAATTTTGTAGATGTACACATTTTGTTTTTGTAGTTGTATATCTGTGCACATTTATAATATTATTGTATTCATTAGTTAGTTATTTTTTTCATAACATTCTGTAAATATTATTTCATAATATTCTGTAAATATAAGAATATTATTATAATAATTAATAATAATAATGTTAATGACAATTAATAATATAAAAATAATTATTAATTTGAGAAATTTAATCCTATTCAGAGCAAAGAGATCACCTTTTAGAGACAGCCAATTTTTTTATAGGAATCAAATAGACCACTTATTGGCCTATGTGGTTTCTTTACTAGAACCAGAGAGACCATCTAATCTGAATAAGTGGTTTCTTTTCCTTCCATCTAAGAGACCACTTTTCTGAAATTGTTGGTCTGGTATTTCAATTTAAGAAACCCCCTCAAAGAAGAGGTCTCTTATCCTAAGAGACCACTGACCTAGAGACCCCCTCTTGAGGTGGTCTCTAAGATGGTTTTCAGGTGGTCTCTTTAGGCTTTTTTGTAGTAGTGAAGAAATTTAGCTTTTGGCAGTTAAGGTTTTCAATGGTTTTGGGAGTTTAGATGCTTGAGAAATCGAATGAAATGAATCGAATAGATGTAGATTTGTTTAAGTATGAAGTACTTGAATTGTCGATTAGATATATGTTTTGTATCGACAAGTCAGGCATTCGAGAAGTAGAAAACAACTATTCGATAAGTCAAGAAAGGCTTATTCGATAACTCAAGCAGATGGTAACTCACAGCTGGCAGTCATCTATAACTTAGAAATAATTCTAAATTAAATAAAATGTGTTTTTATGAGTGAATTAAAATTTTAGACAAAAATCCAAAATCGGTTCAAATTCAGCGAGAATTCAGCCTTTTCAAATGATTCGAGAACTCAAATACAGTATTCGAGAACTCAGTCATTGGAGAACTCAATTACCATATTCGAGAAGTCAAGAATACTTCTATTAGATATCTCTAAAGGACTCTATTCGAGAACTCGAGAGTGCTCTAATGAGACTTGTTAGAGATGTCGAACAGTGAACCATTCGAGAAGACTGACTTATCGAAATATACTCATCACTCACAAAAATCAATTTTCACTATCTTTTAAAATTTACCACTCATATTCAATGAAGAATATTCTAGCAGATTAAACAATGATTTTCTCAAAATTTCATAGAAATTTCAAGTTAACAAAATATGATTTTCCAACATATGCAACAGATTTGAAATATTTATAAATCATATTTCAGCCAACACTTACTTCAAAAATATTGAGAATTTAGATAAAGTAAGTGTTTACTGCTGCAACAATCTAGATGATATATTCACTTAGCCAGAATTTGAAGAATTCAGCATTCCAATCTCACTAACCAACCTTGTGAAGGTGGCTTCATCTAATGGCTTAGTGAATATTTCAGCTAGTTGTTTATCTGTAGAGACATAATGCAACTCAATGGTTCCATTAGTTGCATGTTCTCTAATGAAATGATATCTGATGTCAATGTGCTTTGTTGTAAAATGATTGACAGGATTGGCAACTATAGAGATTTCACTTGTGTTGTCACACATGATTGGAATTCTTTCCAACACAAGTCCATAATCTCTAAGTTGATTTCTAATCCAAAGCACTTGAGCACAGCAACTTTCAGCAGCTATGTATTCAGCCTCAGCTGTAGAAGTTGACACAGATTGTTGTTTCTTGCTATACCAAGAGACTAACCTTTGTCCAAGAAACTGGCAGCTACCTGAGGTACTTTTCCTATCCACTCTGCATCCAGCATAATCAGCATCAGAATAACCAACCAGATTGAACCCTGTGTCCTTAGGATACCATAAACCCAAGTTTGGAGTGCCCTTCAGATATCTAAAGATCCTTTTTATAGCAATCAAATGCGATTCTTTTGGATTCGATTGAAACCTTGCACACAAACATGTAGCAAACATGGTGTCTGGCCTACTTGCAGTGAGATAGAGTAGAGAACCCACCATGCCTCTGTAGACTGAGATATCTACTTTCTTGCCTTTAGCATCTTCATCCAATTTAGTGGTAGTGGCCATGGGTGTCTTTGCAGGTGAGCAGTCTTCCAAGTCAAACTTCTTAAATAAATCCTTGATGTACTTGGTTTGACTGATAAAGATACCATCCCTCCTTTGACTGACTTGCAACCCAAGAAAGAATGTCAACTCTCCCATCATACTCATCTCATATCTGCTCTGCATGAGTTTAGAGAATTTCTCACACAGCTTCTCATTTGTAGAGCAAAATATGATATCATCCACATAAATCTGAACTAGGATAATATCATCACCATGCTTCTTGTAAACAGTGTTTTATCCAATGTACCTCTAGTGAATTGATTTTCAAGGAGAAATTGTGATAAGGTATCATACCATGCCCTTGGAGCCTGCTTAAGTCCATACAATGCCTTAAATAATCTGTAGACAAATTCTGGGAAATGTGGATCCTCAAAGCCAGGTGGTTGTTGCACATAAACTTCTTCTTCCAACTCTCCATTCAGAAATGCACTCTTGACATCCATTTGATAAACTTTTAAGTTTGAATGAGCAACAAATGCCAAGAATATTCTGATGGCTTCTAATCTAGCAACAGGGGCAAATGTCTCATCATAATCAATGCCTTCCTGTTGAGAATATCCTTTTGCAACCAACCTTGCTTTGTTTCTTACTATTACACCATCTTCATCCATCTTATTCTTCAGAACCCATTTTGTTCCAACAATGGTTCTATTCTTTGGTGCAGGCACAAGTTCCTATACTTTGTTTCTTTCAAATTGATTCAGCTCCTCTTGCATGGCAATAATCCAATCTGGATCCAACAGTGCATCATCAAGTTTCTTAAGCTCAATCTGAGATAGAAAACAGCCATAGAGGCACTCATTTTGAGTTGCCCTCCTAGTCCTTACTCCTGCATTTGGATCTCCAATAATTTGCTCTACAGTGTGTGATCTATCCCATTTTCTTGAATGCTCAGTCTGATTTGTCATTCTTGATGTTGCTTCATCATCCAAGTCATGATCATTCTCATTTCCTCCTCCTGTGAAGTTGCCACTATTCACATGTGTGTCTTGGATGCCTGTTTCTCCACTGTTGATTGACACAAATTCTTCTCCTGTATCATCATTCACTTGAGTTTGTTGAACTTGAGTCTCAACTCCAATTTCTATCTCTTCATCAGAATCATCTAGATTATCAAACTTTAATGGATCTTTATCTTCATCATTGGCTTCTTCTAATCCAGGTAGTTTGCTGTCATCAAATGTCACATCTGTGCTTTCCATAATTTTCTTTTGACTGATGACATAAACTTTGTATGTAATTCTTTCCATAGAGTAGCCAAGAAAAATTCCTTCAAATGCCTTTGCATCAAACTTTCAAACATATTCTGAATTATCCTTCAACAAAAAACATTTGCTTCCAAAAGTATGAACATACTTTAGAGTAAGCTTCTTTCTAGTCATCAAATTGTAAGGTGTCTTTCCAGTGTTTTTGTTGATGAGGGTTCTGTTCTGGATATAGCATGCAGTGCTCACAGCCTCAGCCAAAAAACATGTAGGCATCCTTGCATCAAGCAACATTGTTCTAGCAGCCTCAATTAGAGTTCTATTCTTTCTCTCAACAACTCCATTTTGTTTTTGAGTCCTTGGAGCTGAGAATTGCTGAGAAATTCCATTCTCTTTGCAGAATGCTTCAAGTATGGCATTTCTGAAATCTGTTCCATTATCACTTCTCAATGCAATCACACTTGCATTGTTGGCCTTTGCTTCCTTGTCAACTTTCTTTATGTGCTCAATGATTACTTGTGGAGCCTCATCTTTTGATGCCAGAAATTCCACCCATGTATACCTTGTAAAGTCATCAACCATCACCAAGGCATACTTCTTTCTTCCTAGTGACATAATATTGACAGGCCCAAACAAATCCATATGAATGAGTTGCAGGGGCTTGATTATTGATGTCACTGTCTTTGACTTGTGGCTTGATCTTTTCATCTTTCCTCTTTGACAAGCCTCACACACTCCTTCTTGACAGAATTCAAGTGTGGGCATGCCTCTCACTAACTCTCTTTTGACTAGAGAATTAATGGCTTTGAAGTTCAAGTGTGATAACCTCTTGTGCCACAACCAACAATCTTCATTTGATGCTTTTGAGTAGAAGCATCAAATTTTGTCCTTGTTTGCAGAGTCCATATTGGCTACAAACAGGCTTCCTTTCCTTACTCCAGATAGAGCAAAATCACCAGTCTTCTTGTGGGTGATCAAACATTCATCCTTGTCAAAATCCACTTTGAACTATCAGTAAACTGACCAACACTTAGCATATTATGCTTGAGTCCCTTGACTAGTGCTACATCTTCAATGATGACATTACCAACTTTCAACTTGCCATATCCCAATGTGTTACCCATGCTGTCATTTCCAAAAGCAACCATTGGGCCAGCCTTCTCCTCATACTGTGATAGCAGGGCCATATCACCAGTCATGTGATTTGAGCATCCACTGTCCAAAATTCACATAACCTTCTTTTCACTTTCTTTGCCCTGCAAACACAAAGGTATTACTTCTCCTTTGGTACCCAAACAAGTTTGGGTCCATGTGACTTAGAAACAGTTTTATCATAAACAACATATGCTTATCAACTTTCTTGGTGTTAGACTTCTTGTCACTGTTAGAAGTCTTAGAACCTGAGGTTTCAGACTTAGGTGACAGAGGTACCTTCCTAGCTTTAGGAGGACTTGAAGACTTTGACCTTGTGTAGTGTGTGTGAGAATTGTGACTGATACAACCATCAATGAATTGCCTTCTCAAATTGAAACAACTAGTCATAACATTCGTATTGCATGGCATACAGTAAAATTTATCACAAAATGGAGCATCTCTATGTCTTAGAGGCACAGAACAATCATAGAAAGGTTTGGCACACTACCAATAGGTTTCTTGCATGCATGAGTTAAATGATTGGTACTAAAGGAATTCTGATAAGTTTTCCTAGGGGCATTAGGCATATAAGCATAGTTGTTATCTTTGTTAATCCCTAACTTGCCATTTCTGTTCTGTCTCTTCCTAGTCACTTTCTTCTCAGATTCATTCTTCCCAGCTGAAACAAACTTAACAAACTTCTTAGGTCTTGACCTATCACCTACTGGCTCCTTGGCTTTTGACTTGACACTCTCATTCTTAGAGGATGCTTGTTGTTCACTGGATTGTGCCTCATCCTCATCATTCAACATTTGCTTGATGAGTAAGGCATCCTCATCAATTTCAAATGTTGATTCTTTAAAGATTGGAGTCTCAGCCTTTTCCAAAATGTGAGGTACTTCCTCCTGAACAACTATGTCATCTTCAATGACAACATAGCCTTTCCTCTGTTTAAGAGTGTCATAGTCAAGTCCAATAGCAGCCTTGGGTTTTGCTTGAATCTTCTCACAGTAGGATTGCACTAGACCAGATGATTTCTTAAAGGCTTTCAGTTTGAATTTATTTTCAGCTAGTTCATCCATAAGAGGCTTTTCCATTTGACTAGCACATAGAACCTTATTCTGCAGATATTCAACTTATTTCTTAAGGTTTTCTACTTGCATAACAGTTAGATCAAGTTCCTCATTCTTTTTGGTTAACATTTTATTTCTAGTAGACAATTTAGAAATTTCCTCATTAGCAGCAGTCATACTAGTATGAATATTAAACATTTCAACAGATAGTTGTTCAATCATGCATTTGTACTCAGAAACAGACATGTCTATAGTAGTGAGAGATGGTACCCGAGAGTCTGATGAAGATGTGTCATCCTTGGAATTGGCCATCAAGGCATAGTTGCAAAATTGTTGCTCTTCTCCATCACTATCAGAATCATCCCAACACTTCCCTTCATTTATGTAGGCCTTACCTTGTGTCTGCTTTTTCAGAAGGGCCTCATACTTAGCTTCAAGCTCTAGAAACTCTCTATCGTTCTTTTTAGGCTTTTTGCATTCACTGGCAAAATGCCCTAGGTCATTGCATCTATAACACCTTACAGATGACCTATCCACATGGTTGGTTTTAAATTTATTCTTGTTTGCTTTCATAGGTGCCTTGCTCTTGTTGAATGAATGGTTTTGGGTTTTAGGTTTGAAGGGTTATTTCCTCTTGAATCTGATGTTTGGAAATTTTCTGGCCATGAAAGCATATGAAGTGTTTTCCATTCCATCTAGTTCTTCAAGAGTATAGAACTCTTCTCCCTCCTTCTCCTCACCAAGTTCACTTACCTCAGCTTCAGTTTCTTCATCATTTACTATCTCCTCTATCCTTAGCTGGCTTGTAGATGCTTCTAGGTCTTGAATAGATTTGTTGACAATCAAGGAACATGATGTGTTTATCATTCTGCCTTGGTTGGCTTTGATAGCCCTTTTCTGAAGAAACTCAAGCTCATGAGTTTTTAAGACCCCATAGAGCACATCATATGTGATTTTGTCTCTTTCCCTTAGAGAAATGACCCTTTGCTCTAGATGATTTGGTGAAGATAGTAGAAACTTCATGTTCAACTCCTTGGTGCTGTAAACCTTGCCATTCATCTGCAACTCAGTAACTAGCTTGTGAAATCTCTCAAACATCTCAGTGATGCTTTCCTTGGGCTGTGCCATGAAAGCTTCATACCGTGTGACCGGTATCTGTTTCTTGTTTTCCTTGACCTCATCAGTTCCTTCACATAGAACCTCAATATGATCCCACATCTCTTTAGTAGATGTACACGATGCAATGTTTGCAAACATTGACATATCCATGGAATCAATAAGTAGCAACATGAGATGATTGTCAAGAGCAACCATCTCCTTTTCTGATTCTGTCCATTTGGATGGTTCCTTGGCCACATAAGATCTTGGAATAGTTGTGGTTCCAACAATCTTTTCAGGTATTTCTTGTTGTGGAACAACGGGACCATTATTGAGAATCTCAGGATACAAAGGATGAGAAGCTTTGATGAACAACATCATTTTTATCTTCCAGAGGTTGTAATTTTCTTTATCAAACTTAGGGATTTTCACCGTTCCTGTGGTCATTGGTGTATTCGAACTCATGATCATTTTTCTGTTTTTGAATAAACAGCCTACTCTAATACCACTTGTTGAGTATTGAATACAGTAAAAGAATACAGAGGGGGGTGAATGGATTCTTGAAGTTTTCTTCGTTCTTGAATCTGTGCAGCAGATAAGTGTCTGTGTGTGCAAATGTGTAGGTGCGGATAAAGAATGACACAAGACACAATATCACTTTAATCTAATATATTATTAGATAAAGGTTGCTACAATCTGTGAATACAAATGATAGTATTCTCAGCTTCGTTTTTCTCAGAGAGATATATCTTACAGTGTATGAAAAACCTAACCAACTGAAGAAGTGAGATTGTATTCTTATAGAACATGAATACACCTCAGTTACTACAAATAAGGTTACAGGATAAATTACTTTCTTGTATGTCTATCCTTTTTGAGTAAACATCCAAACGGCTACAGATTTGACTTTGCAAAGTTCTGTTCAGATCCACTTCTTTAGCTCTTTGTCTCTTCTATATCTCTCCAAGTTCCTTGTAGGCTTTCCAGAGCACGTTACAGATTGTGGTCCATAAAGTGCATTGGCTTGTTGCAGGTTTCAGACTTGTACAATTTCTTCAGTGTTTTGTCTCCAAGAATGTATTCGAGAAGTGGCTAAGTGATTGATTCGAGAACTAGGATTAGATAACTCTGAGTTCTCGAATACTGTATGATTGACATATCGAATCACTTCTCGAATAATACTTTTCTCCAGGATTCCTTGAGTTATCGAATAGAACACTTGACTTGTCGAATCCTTGAGATATCGAATAGCTCTCTGAGTCCTTGAGATATCGAATGGAACTTTGACTTGTTGACTCTTTGAGAACTCGAATAACACTTTAACTTGTTGACTTCTTGAGTTCTCGAATAGAGTATTTAGACATGTCGAATCTCTGAGATATCGAATGAGATATCGAATAGTTCATTCAGAGATATCGAACAGTGTCTTCTCAGATATCGAATCTCTGACTTCTCGAACGCTAGACTTCTCGAATAGACAAATGTACTTATCGAATTGGTACTTAGGCAAATTCTTCATTTCTTTAAATCCCAACTGTGATTATTTAACATTCTTTATCTTCTTGCATGAGGCATGAACCTTGGAACTTCTTTCAAGCATTATTCTTGACTATATAAGTACAGTTACACAACTAGGATTTGATGCCTATAACAAGTACAAAACAAATAGAAACTCTACAACTAGAGGTTCCCTCAGTTAAGAGGTCATGTAAGTAATGCAAAGCATTACAGACAATTAGGCTTGTTATTAGATGTAAACAGGCATGCCTCTGTGACTAACATAAACAATAAAATAAACATGACATAAAAATTATGGATCTTAGACAAAATCCCCATCAAACCAACCCATCCATATGTATATTACTTATAATTTATACTGAATTATAATAAGCATATGTTTACACAAAATCACACAAGTGCACGTGGTCATAAGTAATACAGATATAAGTCAAGTTCGGTCCCACAGAGATCTTGCCTATGCAATAATGTATGGTTTCAATTCACTGCTAAGACAAATAACAAGATTGAGTTTTGATTAACTAAAATTAACGAAGAAAGTAAATTAACAAACTAAGAATTAACTAACTCACGAGAATTTAAATAAGATTACTTATGCAAGAGAAAACATGGGATCATAACTTCATTAAATATTTTGCTTAGATCTAACGCCTTTAATCACTATATGCAATGATTATGATATCTGATCAGACAACACGAAACAAGTAAACGCTACCTCTCAGTATACGTATACCAAACTACCCATACATCCACAAAAGAGATAGAAGATGAATAGACACCAATTATGCTTAGACCCTATATGTCTTTAGAATTTGAAAACATAACGGTTGAAGAACAAGTTATCCATAATGATCACATAGGGCAATACAAGTATTCTCATCTCATACTACGAATCATGTTGATAAACAATCATGAACCTATGCTAGCATGGCAAGTTCTAAATCTCAAGATCCACTTTCACTTCACAAGAGATTTACAAATTAGATGTTAGCTACGCATCTAACAATTAAGCATAACCATACGAGGATATCAGATATACACCACACACAGATCTTTAAAGCATCAAGATACTAAAGCTCCATAAATAAATCCGTTAGAATCCCATGACAACGATTAGTTCATAATTGAACCGTTCATCGTCATGGGATTTGATGAAACCATGATAATAAACAAGATATGAATAAAAGAAGTAATTATATTAATAGAACAAAGAGTGAGAAAACAAATCTATAAGCCAAAGTATTCAAGAGATGAAGTAGATCTAGATCCATTGCTTGTCACGAGCGTTGAATCCTTCTCTCCTTTTCTCCCTTGCAGATCTAAGCTATGATACAATAATAAAAAACGATGATACGATTTTCAATGCTAAGATGTGTTTAAATAGGCTCTAGATTTCTTGCCCAGCAAGAAATTACCTTCTAATACAATTTGAATTCAATTAAGGTACTAAAAACTACCCAAAATACAATTAGAACTTGAAAAGGGCAAAGCAGTAATTTCCCTGCTTACATCAGTCTGCTTGTCGTGCTGCCTGCGCCCACCACACGCAACCTGCTCGTGTAAGACCTGTCCCATGTTATAGAAAATCTCCCATGCTTTGCGTGGACAGTAAGATCGCTGAAAACGGACTTCTAGAACTCCAGATATGGCCAAAACAGTGTAGACTGCGCAACCTTCCCTGAAAATTCGAATTTTAATAAATTTAACCTCCAAAAATGATAGAAGCATCGACTATAATCAACATTCTTGCAACCCTGCACAACTACACAAAACACATCAAAACTACAAGAAACTTGAGTCCAAGACAATCAATTTAAGCCGATATGGAACGCTCCAAGTGGATATAAAATCCACTTATCAGCATACATGGATATAAATTTTGGTAGTTTGGTTCAATAATTGAATGATGTGTTTAATTATATAACTGAAAGTGCACGGTGTTTGTTGTTAGCAGATACTAGCAAGTACGGGTCGAATCTATAAGGAGACAAGTTTCAAGATATTAATCTAATTATTGTGAATTGTTCCCAAAATAAAAACGATTATTTAGGAGTTTTAACTAACTACTAATGCAAATTTAAATATGTATCAAATCAATTAACTAAAAATCTAGAGTAATCACGTCCACCATGCTTACATAATAACCGGCTTCTAAGCTAATGCAATTAAAGTGGTCACGCAACAAGAGTTTGTTAATCTCTCTCAAGTATCAACACTCTTGAAACATGCTTACACATATTCACTTTTAGTAATTCAATTAATCATGCAATTAAAGTAATGTTAATATCTCTCGAGTATCAACGTTCTCAGAAATCCAATGATGCTCTCGCACTCAAATTCAATTCAGCTAATCGTATGTGTGCCTCTAGTAGTAAATCTCTCGGTCATAAGAAAGTCATATAAAACATATACTAATAAACAAGATGAGATAAAGAATACCTTAAACTTTGTATTAACGAAGAACAATCAATCCAAACTTAGCCTAGTGCTTACAATGGAAGAGATGAAGAAAAAGAACAAGAACCCTAGCTTTTAAAAGTACGTACGCATTTTCTCTCCTCTCCCTCTAAAAGCTAATAATAAAACCTGATATCTATCTACTAATAAAGGTATTTTTAATGTTCTAATTAAATTTACAAAAAGATATCCATAATTGAATAGGATTCTTTAGTTAAAAGCTGTTCCACTTGGACTATGATCTTTGGGCCATCTTAGAATTAAAGAAAATTCTCTAAGTTTCGCGTAGACTGTAAGATCATCAAAATCAGACTTCTGGAACTCAAGATACGGCCCAAACAATATAGTAGTCTGTGTAGTACACTAAATCCGAATTTTCTTCTTATTTAGCTCCAAATCAGCCTTTTTACTCCAAATCCTTCCAAGATTATGAATTCTTTATTTCCTACAATAAAATAATAAAATCTATTAAATAAATATCCAAATCAATGCAAAACACAATAAATATGAGAATTAAATCATTTAAAATATATGTAAAAATATATTCTATCAAACATCCCCACACTAAGCATTTGCACGTCCTCGGGCAAATAAGTGAAATAAAATTAAATCTAACTAACTAACATCATTTTCGTAGATGGCACGATTGCATTGAGCGTATGCAACAAGTCGTTAAACCCCTAGGCAGCCCTAGTAGGACGAGTGTTGTCTCGTGAGGGTTTATAGTGAATTTACCCAAAAAAATCCATGTCAAATATTGTGTGCTAAGTGTCAAATATTGTTAAGTCAGAAGATCTACAGTGGTACTGTGATGTAATGGCTTACGAATATTGTTAAGAGTTATGTTAGGCCGAATACACAAATATAATCAAGATTTGTATGAGAGATTAACAAGAACACACGCTTTAACAATTAAAAACTGTTTGGAATTAATAATTCGTTGTTCAATACCCTTCTAGGGTTAACCTAACTGTATTTATAAAGCATACAGTTGCTATACAATCGTAAATTGATACTCCTATAATTTAGCTATACAATTGATATCAATCACGATTGCTACACGTCTTCTAAGTCAACACAATATCTTTGACAGCTATCCAATCTTCAAAGATATTGCTTCCATATTTATCTTCAATTAATCTTCAATCACTGTTGACAAGTAGACGCTTCCGCCAGACAGAGTTTAACAAACTCTGTTGCGCTTCCATCCGTCAGTGTTTAACTAAACTCTGACCGCTTCCAGCTAAACTCTGATATATCACTGTTACATTTAAGCACTGATTAATACTTACATCAATTATATCCAACAATCTCCCCCAACTTGTTCATTAGCAAAAATGCACAAGTTAACTATTAATTGATGATGTCAAAACAAAATAGACAAATGCAGTGTTTAACAAATAATCAGAGTTTAAACTTTTACTTACACAAAATCTACCGAAAGCAAGAAATTCTTACAGAGCATCATTCATCTGATTTCCTCAACATCTGGTGTTGTTCTGAGATAATCAATCAGCAATCTCCTTTCTGCATTCTCAAGTTCTCTCTGCATTATGTCCTTGATCTCTCTTAACCTGGGATCATTCTCACCAGTTTGATAAATAGCAGCTCTCAGAGAATAAATCTTGTTTCTTCTCATTTCATTTCCCATTATGATGAAGTGTGCTTCCTTTGATTCAAGATTAAAGTCAAGAACAGTTATACCCAAATCTATCTTCAGCTTAGCACTATCTCTATTCATCTCAACAAGATTCCCATGATAATCTCTGTACTTTGGAACATAATGACTGTTATACTGATCACCTCTAACTGCCAAATTATGCTGCATCTTCTTTTTCAGTACATCTGCAGCATTTCGAGTCCTTTGATTTCTCACTTTGAAAATATGTTGAACATACTCTAATTCTTCCCAAAGCTTCAAATCAAGATCAAACTCACCAATTTTGAACACAGTACCATCTGCCATAAAGTACAACAGAAAATCTCTTTCCAAACTCTTCTGGTGTATTAGCTGAACTGATTCCAGTCTATCCAAAATTTCTTGAGTAACTCCAAGACCTAGAACAGTTAGTGATGATGGATCCTGAGGACTATTATTTATTCTCTGTAAGAACCCAAACCAGCTTTATCAATCTTTCCCATCTGGGTTCTTCCATGTACAAAAGTACCTCCAGTCCTTCCAACATCCAGAGTTTGTTCATAAACTACTGATTTTCCAAAAATTGATTGTAGTGGAGTAGACAAAGAGTTCTGCACAACTTGTGTAGCAACAGAGGTTGTTTTTCCTTTCTTAGAGACTCTTTCCTCCTCAGCAGCTTTACCCTTCAGTTTCAACTTAGCTTCTGCTTCTGTTGGTTTTCTGGATACTTGCATCCTCGGATCAGCACCAACATTCTCTTTAATTGTATTGCCTTTAAGAACAGGTATAACGTCTCAGAAATTTTAATATTTTAATATATATTATTTGTTTATTTTTAATTATGGATTATATGATGCGGATATTTATGGAGAAGGTGTAATATGTGGAATATTATATTTGTGGGTTTATTTGATGACCTATATGTGTCATATAAGCCTACGTAATTTTTTTTTTGGTGATTAAACTTTATTTAAATTTTGTGTTATTTATCCTCTGAGAATTTTATAAAATCGTCGGGATTAGTATAAATCCTGAAATATTTTTCATTACTTACTTCATTAGTTTATTTGAGTTTTAAAAATATTATGTGGATTTATTTTGAGTTTTAAGGATTTTAAAGTGATTTTATGGATTACTTTTCGTTTTATCGATTTGATCTTGTAAAATTCATATTTAGTTCGTTTTTGACCCGAATAATATTTTAAAAATATGGGGGTGATCGTAATTTTGTACTCTTTATTTTAGAATTTTAAAATTTAATGTTCCGCCCAATTTCTGCTAATTCGATTATTGGAAATTATTTAAAATGATTTTAGTCGTTCATTTAAAAAATAAAATAACCCAATCAGTTTACTTTCCCCTTAACATCCCTTAAATCCCTAATTAGTTTCCCCAATTTCATTTAAATCTCTCAGTCGTGCCCTCTCCGGTTCCTCTCGAAGGTTCCCTCATCTCTCCCTCACGTTCCTCCCATTTAAATCTCTCCCCCTAATCAATCTCTCCCGTACTCTCTCCTTTCCCTTACTCTCCCTCTGTTTCTCTGTGTATACCATGTAGTAGTGTTCATATGTGTGCATATATAGCGGCGATTTTGTGTGTGTGTCGAGTATGGTGTGAGTGTGTGCGTGTACAACGTTCGTGTATGTGTGTATTGCTGCGTGTTGTGCTCCTCATTTGCCATTGATTTTGATGTGTGGGTGTGTTGAACAAGCTCTACGTGTGTGTGTGATGGCTGTGTAGCCGTGTGAGTATACATGAGTTGTGGGTGTAGATGTATAATCGGAGGGGTGTGTGTGTGTGGGTTTCGCTGTGTGTTAGTGTTTGCTGTGATTGGTGTGGTCGAAGGCTGGTCTTCCCTGTTCTTACAGTTGTGCGTGTGTGTCCATGTCTGACCGTGTGCTGTGTGCGTGAGTATGGGTGTGTGAGTTATCAGTTGGCAATCCCATTGTTACAAGTGTGATGTTCTTGGCCGAAGTACTCCTGCTGTGTATTGTTGTTTGTGTCTAAGTCGTGGCTGTGTTAAGGCTAGCCGTTACTCTGTTTCTTGGCTTGCCTTTAGGCTGTGCTGCGACTATTGTTCAATTTAATGCTCCATTCAGTTATTCATTGTGATTTTACTTAGTTACAATATGAAATTCTATATGATAAATTTTGGTATTAATGTGAGGATAATTCGTACAATATTTTGTGTGGAATTTCGAGTCGGAGACCCAAATTTAGGGTACCCTCGGGATTTTGCCCCTTGATGATGATTTAATTTGAGTCGAGGGTAAATTGGCAATGATGAAACGTGAGCCAAAGTATTATAATAATAATAATAATAATAATAGTATTTGATCATATTGTTGGCGATGTATTTATTTGGAAATTGAATTGATTTGGGTCGGTTGCAATCCGACGGGTAGTCCGTTAAATAAAACGACCCTGTCAAAATTTTTCCAAACTATAATTATGCGAATTAGGAATGAGTTATATAAATGTTGTTAATTAGATTGTATTGGAGTTGTAATCGATTAATTTGTTAATTGTTACTCAGTAAGGATTATAAGTGTTATGTGCCCATGTGTTATTGTTTTATTTTGTTACATTTTTATATTATATTAGGGGACTAACGAATGGGTAGAATTAGAGTAGTTGTATGTCGAGTATTAAATGGAGTACTGAAGTAGTAATTTTATGTGTAGATACGAAGGAAGTAGTTCCCAGTGGCAAGGGTAAAGGCAAGGCAGAATAATCAGTTGGTTCTTGACTAAGGCAAGTAACCTTAACTTGTTTCTCCAATTATGTCAAATATTGTTTCACTTGTACCTAATTATACAACCCTACTTCTGTAGATACATCATGTGTTGATTTACTTTCCTTTTGTTATCAATTCAAATTGTTATTGTTGAATCTTATTTCCTTGATTATCCGCACTTGAACCTATGAATGTTGTAACTGAAATAGTATGTCTCATTTGGAAATGAATAAAACGCCAGATACCCGATTCCTTGTCTGAATTACTTGATATACCTCTTGACTCGAATTAAATAAGGTAGTCGATTGTCCCGACACCGGACCTGAGTATTAAAGATAGAATTAGAAGTTTTATTAAATGAAAAATGTTTTCAGGACTGAGGACGCCAGTCTGTATACGAGTATTATGTTATAGGCCAAAAGGGGCCTTGGATCCAGTTGAGTATTTGGATATACCAAGAGAGTATATCCGGAGTTTTAGTGTGATTGATCATCCACTTTAACTCATAGCGTCGAAGTGAAAAAAATCCAATTCTAATATATAAATTTATTATCCAGTTGACATTGATTGATATCACTTGACTTTGCGTTTTCCAAGTATTATTATTGAATTGTTTTATCATTCTTCCAGTTGATAAATTTGTTGCTCACTCTTGTGCTATGCCTAACCTTTCAGTGAAATCAGAAGATGACAACACCTAGGACTATGATCATAGGGTTTCCAGGATTCGAGCAAACGGTCGAGATTCAGATTCCCTCTGAGGTTTTGATATAGTTGTTGGACATGCTTTTGAGCAGTTTAATGTTGTAATGGTTTAAAAATTGTATTAGATGTAATAACATAGACATTTGATCGTTGGCGTGGGTCCCTCATCGGGTCAACTCAACGATATTGGAAGTTTGTAATAACTTATCTTTTGGTTAGTTTCTATTCAGACTGTAACCTGTTGTGATCCTGGTATTGTTTCGGGGTTTGTTTTCAAAATTATATATATATTTATACGCAGGTTATTTTAAACTAGTATTGTAGTGGGCCCAAATCTTACCCCAGATTTGAGGGCGTCACAGGTTGGTATCAGAGCTAACAGGTTACCAGTCACTGAATAGACAGGTTAGAGTTGTATTAGGCAGGACCACATTTAATCAGACTCATGTAGAGTTTGAGTTAGGATCATTGGTTATGATCTTGGATTTTTTTAGATAGGATATGTACAGTTCGCATATACTAACTATGTAGCGATACAGTCTCCTACTGATCAGAGGCCGGAGCCTCAGTCTCTAGCCGTTCGGGTGATTCGCTGCCCAGGGTATCCTCAGGAGCCAGCTTCAGCGACCCCGGTGGTTCAGTTACCTCCAGACGTGTTCTCGAGGCCAGTGCATCTGAGGCCATCCATTGATCCTATGCCTTCCTCATCTGATGCTACTGCCGCGAGTGTGAGAGGAGATGTGATAGTGGTTAGGATGTTAGTAGCAGCTCGATTTGAGGGGATGACGGCAGGTGGCAGGGAGCCGACTGTAGCGGAGCTGAGGGGTTTGGTGACTTATATGCTAGGGGGTTTGGAGGACATTGAGCATGATGCTTAGTGGTAGGGGTGATGCAGTTGAGGGTGGAGTTATGTAAATTGTAGCTGACTTCACTCATGTTTTGCTTATTTATGTATGATGTATGGGATGTAGTTGTAGTTCATCAGCAGAGCAGTGTGGCTATATTAGGACCCAGTTTTTTGTGGTTGTATTTCTGCGCTGTTGATTAGCAGATAGCTGTATATCTAGTTGTACCCCACTTTTGTGACCTTGAAGCGCCTTGTGCATTGTACTGATCCAGTATGTATATGATGTTGTAGTTGTTTATTCATGTTATATACATCTTGTCATTTCTCTTCATGCATTGTTAATGTTAGCTATAAAACTTTGTAGTCATTTTGTTAACCAGGTTTTACCAGCATATTCTGTTATACCTTGTGAATCATATTATTCATATTGAGATCGTTTCATTTACTGTTAGCATAACCTTGATATCACTTTGAATATAACCAGGTACCGTTGTTTTGATGCATCTTTTATACCTTTTGAATTGTGATATTAAACTGTAACTTCTGTGTAGGAATATGCCTCCCAAGAGAAGAAATACCAACCGTCCACCTCCCCGAAACCCAGAAACTGATGAAAACCAAAATAACCAAGGAGGTCAAGTGGACCCAGCAGTAGCCCAGATTCTTCAAATTCTCACCAAACAGACAGCTAATCTAGCACAACAACAATAGCAGATATTACAATAGCAGCAACAAATTCAGCAGCAAATGCTACATCAGCAGCAGAATCAGCAACAGCAGCACCAGGAACAGGGCAATCCAGTGGTGACCTTTAAATCATTCCAGGCAGTTAAGCCACCTGAGTTTAAAGGGTCAGCGGATCCAGTGGAGGCAAATACATGGTTGAAGGAGATTGAGAAGGCGTTTGCATTGGTTAGGCTTGGGGAGGAACAGAAAACAGAATATGCGAGCTATCTCTTGAAGAATGAAGCAAATTTTTGGTGGGAATCAATGAAATCAACCCAACCTGAAGGATTGATTACTTGGGCGACATTCAGGGAATTGTTTATGGAGAAATATTTTCTAGGGTACATGCAAGATCAGATGAAGTTGAAATTTTTTGAACTAAAGCAAGGTAATATGACCGTTGTAGAATATGAAGCTAAGTTCACATAATTAGCTCGGTTTGCACCGGCTTATGTGGATAATGAGAAGAAGAAAGCCAAAAAGTTTCAGCAGGGCTTGAAAGCTTGGATTCGAGGTAAGTTGGCCATTCTGGAATTAGATACTCATGTAGAAGTAGTGTAGAAAGCCATGATTGCAGAAACTGAGAGTGAGATGTCCCAGAAGGAGAGGGAAGGAAAGAAAAGAAAGGTAGAGCTTAGTGAAGGGAACAAGCAGCAAGGAAGTTCTCAAGATCATGGTGGCAAGAAACCAGGATTCCAGTCAGGAAAGTCTGGGGTCCACAAGAAGCCCAATGAAGGAAGTGGGGAGCAAGGGGGTCAACAGCAGGTTATGAACCAAGCAAGGCAGCAAAGGCCACCTTTGACAGAATGTAAAATATGTGGTAAGAAGCATCCAGGACCCTGTCAGAAGCCTCACACCATCTGTTTCAAGTGCAACCGGAAAGGGAATTTTGCAAATGAGTGTTCGAATCAGATTCCAGCAGCTAAGCCGGACCTTGTGTGCTACAAATGTGGGAAGCCAGGGCACATTGCGAGGAATTGCAAAGCCCCCGAAATTCTAAGGATAACAGGACCGCTCGCCAGGCCAACTCCTTCAACAGCCAGAACATTCAATATGACCATGAGGGATGCAGTTTGTGATGCGAACGTGGTTGCAGGTACACTTGTTATTAATTCAGTATGTGCTAAAGTGTTAATTGATTCCGGAGCTTCTAAGTCCTTCGTGTCTAAGGAGTTTGCTAATAGACTAAATTGTGATGTTATACCATTCGAGCAAGTATTACACATAGAAGTAGCAAATAGTGAGCGAGTTCTTGTGAGTCAAGTATATCCTCAGTGTAAAGTTGAGATATTGGGACACTATTTTGATGCGGATTTAATACCTTTCAGTTTAGGGGAGTTTGATGTGATATTAGGAATGGATTGGTTGTCGAGTTATGGGGCGTATATAGATTGTCAAAATAAGAGAGTAACCTTAAGAGCTCCAAACGGTAAGGAGGTTATATTCCGAGGCCAGAAGCAAAAGAAGGAGTTTCTGACGATGATTCAGGCCAATAGGTTATTACGTCAAGGATGTGAAGCATACTTAGCCCATGTAGTAGACCGGAGCAAACAAACAGCCAGGCTGGAAGAGATTCCCGTAGTGAGTGAATTTTCAGATGTCTTTCCCGATGAATTGCCAGGGTTACCTCCAGACAGAGAGATAGAGTTCGCGATTGATTTAGCTCCAGGGACGCAACCCGTTTCTAAAGCACCATATAGGATGGCACCAGTAGAAATGAAAGAGTTGGCTACGCAATTGCAAGATTTATTGGATAAAGGAGTGATCAGGCCTAGCGTTTCTCCGTGGGGAGCACCAGTGTTATTTGTGAAGAAGAAAGACGGAAGTATGAGATTATGTATTGATTACAGAGAACTAAACAAGTTAACCATCAAGAACAGATACCCGTTACCAAGGATTGATGACTTGTTTGACCAATTGAAGGGCGCCGTTTATTTCTCTAAAATTGATCTGAGATCGGGTTACCATCAACTCAAGATTAAGCCAGAAGATGTACCCAAGACAGCTTTCTGAACCCGGTATGGGCATTATGAATTTCTAGTTATGGCATTTGGGCTGACGAACGCGCCCGCAGCATTTATGGATCTAATGAACAGAGTCTTCAAGAAATATTTAGACAAACTTTTGATCGTGTTTATAGATGACATTTTAATATACTCAAAAACGGAGGAGGATCATGCAGATCATTTGAGAATAGCATTGGAGACGCTAAGGCGAGAAAAGTTGTATGCGAAATTTTCAAAGTGCGAGTTTTGGTTACGTGAGGTTCAATTCTTAGGGCATGTGGTTAGCAGTGAAGGCATAACAGTGGATCCCGCGAAAATTGAAGCTGTCATGAATTGGGAAAGACCTAGGACACCGACCGAAGTCAGAAGCTTCATGGGATTAGCAGGATATTATCGAAGGTTTGTCCCAGATTTTGCCAAGATAGCATCCCCGTTGACGAAGCTTACCAGGAAAAATGAGAAGTTTGTTTGGAATGACCAATGCGAAGAAAGTTTCCAGGAATTAAAACAAAGGTTAGTAACCGCTCCAGTTTTGGCACTTCCAGATGATCAAGGAAACTTTGTGATTTATAGCGATGCTTCTCATAAAGGCTTAGGATGTGTTCTTATGCAACATGATAGAGTGATTGCATATGCTTCTCGACAATTGAGACCTCATGAACAGAAGTACCCCACCCATGATTTGGAATTGGCAGCCATAATATTTGCACTGAAAATATGGAGGCATTATCTACATGGAGAGAAATGTGAGATTTTCACCGATCACAAGAGTTTAAAGTATATCTTTACTCAAAGGGAGTTAAATATGAGGCAACAGAGATGGTTAGAGTTGATCAAGGACTATGATTATTCTATAAATTATCATCCAGGAAAAGCGAATGTGGTGGCAGATGCATTAAGCAGAAACGAGAGACTGAACATGTTGACGACAGCAGCAGAGCTACATAAGGAATTTGATAAATTGGAAATAGAGGTTCGTATTCCAGTTCCTGCTACTGAAATGATGTACGAGATGACCTTTCAGCCAGAATTATTTGAAAAGATAAGGAGGTGTCAAGAAGAAGTAATGAACCATGATATAGGGGAGTTAACAGGAGAAGAGATATGTAGTCAGAAGGATGACAAAGGAATTCTACGTGTTTCTTCGAGAATTTGGGTACCCAACGTGGCAGAGCTAAGACAGGAGATTTTACGCGAAGCGCATAATTCAAAATTTTCCATCCATCCAGGAAGCACCAAGATGTATCGGGACTTAAAGCAAAATTTTTGGTGGCCAGATATGAAACAAGAGATTGCTGAGTGGGTAAGTAAATGTTTCACATGTCAGAGAGTTAAAGCCGAGCATCAGAGACCCAACGGATTGCTACAGCCGTTGGATATTCCTGAGTGGAAATGGGAGCACTTGGCTATGGACTTTGTTGTCGGATTACCAAGAACGAAAGCCAATCATGATGCGATTTGGGTGATCATAGATCGTTTGACTAAGTCTGCACATTTTCTTCCGATCAACGAAAGATTCTCACTTGATAAGTTGGTACAACTATATCTAAAGGAAGTGGTTATGCGTCACGGGGTGCCTGTGACTATTGTGTCGGATCGAGATCCACGTTTCAACTTCAGATTTTGGAAACATTTTCAAGAATGTTTGGGCACTAAGCTTAAGATGAGTACATCCTATCATCCGTAGACAGATGGTCAGAGCGAACGAACTATCCAAACTATCGAAGACATGCTTAGAACATGCGCACTGGACTTTAAGGGAAGTTGGGATGAGCATTTACCCTTGGTAGAGTTTTCTTATAATAACAGCTATCATGTAAGTATTGGGATGCCGCCATACGAAGCTTTATATGGAAGGAAATGTAGATCTTCGGTATATTGGGACGAAGTTGGAGAACGAAAAATGTTAGGACCAGAGCTACTACAGCAAACAAAGGAAAAGATTGAAATCATTCAGAAAAGGTTGGTTGCTGCCCAGAGCAGACAAAAGAAGTATGCAGATCAAAACAGAAAAGATTTGAATTTTGAGGAAGGAGAGCAAGTGTTATTGAAAGTCTCACCTTGGAAGGGAGTTACGAGATTTGGCAAGAAAGGAAAACTCAGTCCGAGGTATGTTGGACCTTTTGAGATCCTCAGACGAGTTGGAAAAGTCGCGTATGAGCTAGCCTTACCGCCTCACATGAGTCATATTCACAACGTCTTCCATGTGTCGATGCTTAAGAAATATCATCCGGATTTAAGTCATATCATTGAGTATGAGCCTATTGAGATTCAGTCGGATCTAACTTTTACAGAACAGCCGGTAGCAATTCAGGATCGAAAGGATAGGAAGTTAAGGAATAAGACAGTTAAGTTGGTAAAAGTCTTGTGGAGGAATCCTAGAATTGAAGAATCAACTCGGGAACTTGAGAGCGAGATGCTCGAAAAGTATCCTCATCTATTTACTTAGGTGAGATTCTGGGGACAGAATCCTTTTAAGGTAGGATGGATATAACGTCTCAGAAATTTTAATATTTATATATATATATTATTTGTTTTTTTTAATTGTGGATTATATGATGTGGATATTTATGGAGAAGGTGTAATATGTGGAATATTATATTTGTGGGTTTATTTGATGACATATATGTGTATTTGTGGGTTTATTTGATGACATATATGTGTCAGATAAGCCTACGTGTTTTTATTTTATTTTTGGTGATTAAACCCTATTTAAATTTTGTGTTATTTATCCTCTGAGAATTTTATAAAATCGTCGGGATTAGTATAAATCCTGAAATATTTTGCATTACTTACTTTATTAGTTTATTTGAGTTTTAAAAATATTATGTGGATTTATTTTGAGTTTTAAGGATTTTAAAGTGATTTTATGGATTACTTTTCGTTTTATCGATTTAATCTTGTAAAATTCATATTTAGTTCGTTTTTGACCCGAATAATATTTTAAAAATATGGGGGTGATCGTAATATTGTACTCTTTATTTTAGAATTTTAAAATTTAATTTTCCACCCAATTTCTGCTAATTCGATTATTGGAAATTATTTAAAATGATTTTAGCCGTTCATTTAAAAAATAAAATAACCCAATCAATTTACTTTCCCCTTAACATCCCTTAAATCCCTAATTAGTTTCCCCAATTTCATTTCAATCTCTCAGTCGTGCCCTCTCCGGTTCCTCTCGAAGGTTCCCTCATCTCTCTCTCACGTTCCTCCCATTTAAATCTCTCCCCCTAATCAATCTCTCCCGTACTCTCTCCTTTCCCTTACTCTCCCTCTGTTTCTCTGTGTATACCGTGTAGTAGTGTTCATATGTGTGCATATATAGCGGCGATTGTGTGTTTGTCGAGTATGGTGTGAGTGTGTGCGTGTACAGCATTCGTGTGTGTGTGTATTGCTGCGTGTTGTGCTCCTCATTTGCCATTGATTTTGATGTGTGGGTGTGTTGAACAAGCTCTACGTGTGTGTGTGATGGCTGTGTAGCCGTGTGAGTATACATGAGTTGTGGGTGTAGATGTATAATCGGAGGTGTGTGTGTGTGTGGGTTTCGCTGTGTGTTAGTGTTTGCTGTGATTGGTGTGGTCGAAGGCTGGTCTTCCCTGTTCTTACAGTTGTGCGTGTGTGTCCATGTCTGACCGTGTGCTGTGTGCGTGAGTATGGGTGTGTGAGTTATCAGTTGGCAATCCCATTGTTACAAGTGTGATGTTCTTGGCCGAAGTACTCCTGCTGTGTTTTGTTGTTTGTGTCTAAGCCGTGGCTGTGTTAAGGCTAGCCGTTACTCTGTTTCTTGGCTTGCCTTTAGGCTGTGCTGCGACTATTGTTCAATTTAGTGCTCCATTCAGTTATTCATTGTGATTTTACTTAGTTACAATATGAAATTCTATATGATAAATTTCGGTATTAATGTGAGGATAATTCGTACAATATTTTGTGTGGAATTTCGAGTCGGAGACCCAATTTAGGGTACCCTCGGGATTTTGCCCCCTTGATGATGATTTAATTTGAGTCGAGGGTAAATTGGCAATGATGAAACGTGAGCCAAAGTATTGTAATAACAATAATAGTATTTGATCATATTGTTGGCGATGTATTTATTTGGAAATTGAATTGATTTGGGTCGGTTGCAATCCGACGGGTAGTCCGTTATGTCAAAATTTTTCCAAATTATAATTATGCGAATTAGGAATGAGTTATATAAATGTTGTTAATTAGATTGTATTGGAGTTGTAATCGATTAATTTGTTAATTGTTACTCAGTAAGGATTATAAGTGTTATGTGCCCATGTTTTATTGTTTTATTTTGTTACATTTTTATATTATATTAGGGGATAGGGATGGCAACGGGTCGGGTCGGATCGGGTTTGGTCAAATCCAAATCCAAATCCAAAGTTTTCGGATCGGATCGGGTCTGGATCCGGGTTTGAAAATCAAGATCCAAATCCAAATCTTCGGGTTTTATCGGGTTTCGGATCGGATTCGGGTCTAAATCGGGTTTTTAATTCAAAATTCAAAAATTAAAATAATCACATTAAGCAAAACATAAAAGAAAAAATATATTTAAAATTTTAAATATAAAAATATTATAGTTGCATAAAAAATATAGAATATTATAAATAAAATTTAAAAATGATAATAAAATAAAGATTATATATATGTATTTATATAAATATATTAGAATTTCAATAAAAAAAAATAAGAGTGTGATTCGAATAAATAAATCAAAATTGTGGATATATAAATATGTGATCATTTTGTATATTTGTTTGATATGTATCTCAAATATATAAAATGATATACTAAATAATAATAAATATTAAATGTATGTAAATGTGTGTGTGTATATATATATATATATATATATATATATATATATATATATATATATATATATATATATATATATCGGGTTTTTATCGGGTTTCGGGTTCAGATCGGGTTTGGATCGGGTTTCGGGTTTCGGGTCAGGTATCGGATCGGGTTACCTAAGATCCAGATCCAGATCCAAACTCTTTCGGGTCCAAAAATAAGATCCAAATCCAAATCCAAATTCAAAAAATCAGGTTCGGGTAGATCCAAACGGATCGGATCGGATCGGGTATCCGTCGGATCGGGTTTTTTTGCCATCCCTAGGACTAACGAATGGGTAGAATTAGAGTAGTTGTATGTCGAGTATTAAATGGAGTACTGAAGTAGTAATTTTATGTGTAGATACGAAGGAAGTAGTTCCCAGTGGCAAGGGTAAAGGCAAGGCAGAATAATCAGTTGGTTCTTGACTAAGGCAAGTAACCTTAACTTGTTTCTCCAGTTATGTCGAATATTGTTTCACTTGTACCTAATTATATAACCCTACTTCTGTAGATACATCATGTGTTGATTTACTTTCCTTTTGTTATCAATTCAAATTGTTATTGTTGAATCTTATTTCCTTGATTATCCACACTTGAACCTATGAATGTTGTAACTGAAATAGTATGTCTCATTTGGAAATGAATAAAACGCCAGATACCCGATTCCTTGTCTGAATTACTTGATATACCTCTTGACTCGAATTAAATAAGGTAGTCGATTGTTCCGACACCGGACCTGAGTATTAAAGATAGAATTGGAAGTTTTATTAAATGAAAAATGTTTTCAGGACTGAGGACGCCAGTCTGTATACGAGTATTATGTTATAGGCCAAAAGGGGCCTTGGATCTAGTTGAGTATTTGGATATACCAAGAGAGTATATCCGGAGTTTTAGTGTGACTGATCATCCACTTTAACTCATAGCGTCGAAGTGAAAAAAATCCAATTCTAATCTATAAATTTATTATCCAGTTGACATTGATTGATATCACTTGACTTTGAGTTTTCCAAGTATTATTATTGAATTGTTTTATCATTCTTCCAGTTGATATATATATATATATACATATATACTTGCTGAGCAAATTTGTTGCTCACTCTTGTGTTATGCCTAACCTTTCAGTGAAATCAGAAGATGACAACACCTAGGACTATGATCATAGGGTTTCCAGGATTCGAGCAGACGGTCGAGATTCAGATTCCCTCTGAGGTTTTGATATAGTTGTTGGAAAGGCTTTTTAGCAGTTTAATGTTGTAATGGTTTAAAAATTGTATTAGATGTAATAACATAGACATTTGATCGTTGGCGTGGGTCCCTCATCGGGTCAACTCAACGATATTGGAAGTTTGTAATAACTTATCTTTTGGTTAGTTTCTATTCAGACTGTAACCTGTTGTGATCCTGGTATTGTTTCGGGGTTTGTTTTCAAAATTATATATATTTATACGCAGGTTATTTTAAACTAGTATTGTAGTGGGCCCAAATCTTACCCCGGATTTGAGGGCGTCACAACAGGCCTAGGAGCTTTCTCTTTCCTTTTAATCTTACCAGACTTCAAAGCCTTTAGATGTTCTTCTTGTAAACTCCTTTCCTCAGCTTGAATGTCTTCTATCGTAGCTCCTTCTTCATTTTCTTCAAGAAACAACTTAGCAACCAACTCCTCATCCGTCTGTGGATTAGCAGTTAATACCAAACTCTGAGTCTTGAAAGTACCTTGAGTATCAATGTTTACACCATCAGACTTTGACTTAGAATTATTGCCAGCTTGAAAACTCTTGTCAACAACTCTTGACTTCAAACTCTTCTGACCTCTTGCCCCTCCATCTCCAGCAACATCCTTCTGAGTTAGAGTTTGAGATTGCCTGCATTTAGACTTAGCAAATCTCTCCCCCTTTTTGACATCATCAGGAATTAGAATGGATGTTATCAGTTCCAAGGAGGTAGCAATGGAATCAATCTTATCAGACAGAATAGTCTGATTCTGTTCAACCTGTCCTAGTCTTTGAAACAGAGTTTCCTGAGCTTTAGAGAATTTCTGATGCTTAATTTGATTCTCTCTCTGCACAGCCATATCTCTTGCAACAACTTCAGCCCTCAGGTCAGTAATAGATTTTTGAGAATCATCAAACCTGTGATTCAATGACTTGACTTGAACTATAGTTGCTTGCAAACTAGAGAGAATGTCTGGATTTAAAATGGAGTTAGCAGCCTTCTTCACAAACTTAGCTGCTCGACCAGCAGGAAAAATACAATCATCTTGACACCAATTCCTTGAAAATTGATCAAAATAATCTTCCTCAACTTCATGTGCATCTGAGGGTTTTTCAAAAGGTGTGTGCTTGCCTGCAATGTGTACTGGTACACTATGAGTAGAATCAGATTGAGCACTCCCTTCACCTTCAATATCAGCATCAGTCTCAACAACATTATCTGCAAAAACTTCAACATTCTCTTCAAGAGGCTGTACAGACTCTGCAATAGGATCTTCAACATGGACTGTAGCAATTTCCACAGTCAGCATTTTCAAAAACAACACTGTAGGAAGTGTGAGTGTCAAAATCCAGAATTTCTCTGACAGTATTCGGAGTAATCACATACTGTGTCTCATCATGAGTGAAAACAATAGATGGAGTCCCATTCGCTCCTCCATCATCATAGGTAGAGTTTTGCCAGAAGATAGCAATCTGCGAGGTAGATAGTGTTGGTGGGTCGACCAGAGCTTTACCAATCTCTGAATCCCTCAAGAAATTCTGCATCAAGTGAAACGCATCTGGAACATTTGAAGTGTTCAGTGGAGCTGCATAGTTGTTATTAACGAACAAAAGTCCAAGAGCAGTGAAAGGTTTGGTGGCCATTAGAATGATTAGAGAAGAAAATACGAAAGAAAATGATATGAGTGAAAGGTGTTTGATGAAAAGTTCAAGTGAAAAAAAAATGCGAAGTAACTGTGTTGTTGAGTAAAAAGTAATTTAGAGTGTGTGAGAAAGTGAATAAGTGAATATGAATTGTATTAGATATGTAAAACAAAACAAACCCAATCGTTTTACCATTAAATACGCAACCACTTACCATATGCTAGTGGGACATGTTCATAGAGATTTGTGTGAGTGGGACACGTGGCACATAATTAACAAATCAGATGTGCATGTTCAGTAATTACAGCTATAATTACTGCTACTTTCTCTCTCTCATTAGTGACACAATTAAACACTTTTACACTCAGTAACAGCTGTCAAAACTCTTTTTACTTCAAATTTGAAATCATCTGAAATAAAATATACCTTAGAATATTTAGACAAAATCCATCAGCGTTTGTCAATTCTCCAACTTTATTATTGAAACCCTTTAAAAAACTGCACAGTTGTGAATATATGTGTGTGTATAGCAGAGTTTATTAATCCAATTTTTAGAGCATCTAATACTTCATAAAATCCATAAAATAAATCAGTAAACACTGGATGCACAAACTCTCATAGTAAACACTGAATGTATGATGAATACTAAACTCTGTATGAAGTAAATATACAGAAACTCTGAAATTACCTATACCCCCTTATGTACAAGATTATCCAAGTAAGTACACAGTCTAGATAGACAAAAAGATCATGAAATAGATATCAAAGTCGCATTCAGTGAGTAACATGCTATGGTTATTAAAGCTCACATAACTCTCAAATCACACAAGTGTTTAGGTGAAGTGTATACACTCAAGTTCAATCAGTAAAATCATGTGCTACCATATGCTTGGTTGTCCACCAAATCTGCACTACTTTGAATACATGTATGCACAAATCAAAAGGACTTTGTTAAAGGTTGAAACTAGGCTTAAATGAAGGGAAAAAAACTAGCAGGTTACAAATTTTACAAACTGATAGAGCAATTTATACTTAATAATTTCTATATACACCCCTTATATATATATATATATATATATATATATATATATATATATATATATATATATATATATATATATATTCCCATCAAATGAACACACTGTAACAAGAAATCCCCACACTGTTCAGTCATCAATCCCCAAATGAATCATATTACTCTACCAGTAACTCAAAAGTTAAGAGTGGTGAAAAAAACGGTTAAAAGGCTCAAAGGGGTTCACTAAGGATTTAAAATTACTGGCAGTGTTTGGATAAATGTGGTTAATCCTAGTGCCTTTATCATTTCATGCACACACATATCATGCAGTCTCAAAATGGTTTAAAACAAGTTCTAGAGCATACACAACAATAAAAATCGATTGATAAAAAAAAAATGTATCAATCACTGATTTGGCTCAAGATCTCATAGGGTGAAAGCATGCTTCAGTACTCACCAAAATTAACAAAGACACATTTCAAGTTTATAATTTTCGAAAGCACAAACAAGAAATTATCAAGTCTTTGGGGATATACTATATACAGAATCTGACTAAAACAGATTTTTAACTAACAGAGTTTAGCTAACAGAGTTTAGGAGTCATCAACATCAAAAGTTTTTCATGAGAGGCAATGCACACAATATTTACAGACTCAGAGTTTAGGATAAATAAACTAGGAGTTGCTATAAATATGAAATAGTATCATGCTTGTGTTAACTTTCTGCACAGTCTAAGATTAGATCACAGATAACTTAGAAAGATTCATGATTAATAACTGAAAATCATGCTTCATACATTTTCTTCATCGGTGTTCATCTCAGACAATAACATTTTCAGAGTATATCAGTGTTTATCCAGCATGTTAACAGTGTTTGACTGACAAAATATGCTAACAGAGTTTAACAGTCTACGAACAGAGTTTACATAGCAGAGTTTAAAAATAGAGTTCACATAATATTTAACACATCACAGAAACATAAGTATTGCATTACATAAGTGAAATTTCAGTCTAACCAATATCTCTAGTCAAAACCAGAGACCATTCCAAGTTCATTTACCAGCCTTGTAAATATAGCTTCACTCAATGGCTTGGTGAAGATGTCTGCAAGTTGTTGGTCAGTAGACACAAAATGAAGCTCAATGTTTCCTTCCTCTACATGTTCTCTGATAAAGTGATACTTTATACTGATGTGCTTGGTCATTGAATGTTGTACTGGATTACCTGTCATAGCAATAGCACTTTGATTATCACAGTAAATAGGAATCTTACTGTACCTTAATCCATAATCCAGCAATTGATTCTTCATCTATAGAATCTGTGCACAACAGCTACCAGCAGCAATATACTCTACCTCAGCTGTAGATGAAGAAATTGATTTCTGTTTCTTACTGTACCAAGAAACCAGTCTGTCACCCAGAAATTGACAACTTCCACTGGTGCTTTTTCTGTCTATCTTACAGCCTGCAAAGTCTGCATCAGAGTAACCAATAAGCTTGAAATATGATTCTCTGGGATACCACAGCCCTAAAGTAATGGTGCCTTTGAGATATTTAAAGATTCTTTTCACAACTGTGAGATGTGGTTCTCTGGGTCTGCCTGAAACCTTGCACAGAGATAGGTTACATACATGATATCAGGTCTACTTGTTGTCAGATAAAGAAGAGACCCTATCATGCCTCTGTAATTTGTCATATCTACTGATGCTCCTGTATCATTGTCCAACTTAGTTGCTGTTGCCATGGGAGTTGATGCAGATGAGCAGTCAGGCATACCAAATTTCTTAAGAAGATTTCTGGTATATTTTGCTTGATTAATAAAGATCCCATCATCTGTTTGCTTCGCCTGTAGGCCTAGAAAATAAATAATCTCTCCCATCATACTCATTTGATACCTGGACTGCATTAACTTGGCAAACTTTGTACAGAGTTTATCATTAGTAGACCCAAAAATTATGTCATCAACATATATTTGAACCAAAAGCAGGTCACTACCAGATTTAAAATAAAACAGAATTTTATCAATTGTACCTCTGTGAAACCCACTTTCTAGAAGAAATTGAGCTAGTGTTTCATACCATGCTCTTGGTGCCTGCTTAAGTCCATAGAGTGCTTTATCAAGCCTGTAGACATAATCTGGATATTTTGGTTCCACAAATCCTGGTGGTTGTTCAACAAACACTTCTTCCTCAAGTTTCCCATTCAGAAAGGCACTTTTCACATCCATTTGAAATACCTTGAATTTCTTATTAGAAGCATATGCAAGAAACATCCTTATTGCCTCCAATCTTGCAACTGGTGCAAAAGTCTCATCATAATCTATTCCTTCTTGCTGTGAATAGCCTTTTGCCACAAGTCTGGCCTTATTTCTTGTAACAACCCCCTCACTATCAGTTTTATTTCTGAAAACCCATTTAGTACCAACAACAGATCTATTCTTTGGTCTTGGTACAAGGGTCCAAACTTCATTTTTTTCAAATTCATTCATCTCCTCCTGCATTGCTGTTATCCAGTCAGCATCTTGAAGAGCTTCTTCTACCTTCTTTGGCTGAGTTTTTGACAAGAATTCATGAAATAGACATTCATTTGTTGTTGCACTCCTTGTCCTTACTCTTGCATCTGGATCACCAATAATCAAATCAGGTGTGTGAGATTTTGTCCATTTCCTAGCTAAAGGCAAATGACTTCTCTTAGTGTTTGATCATCCCCCTCGATCCATGTTCTCCTGATTTTCTTGTTGCCTTTCTTCATTCTGTGAGTCTCCCCCTGAATGTGACTGCTCAAAGTTTGAACTGTCAGATTTTAGACTTTCAGAGTTTGAGTCATCAGAGATTGATCCAGATTTTTCAGTTGACTCAGTATCAAAATTTGAGTCATCACTTTGAAGTGATTCTTCATGCTCACCCTCAACTGGTTCTCTCCTTGTTTGTGGCTGAGAATTTTCTTCAGTATTTACCAGTAGAGGTTCAGAGTTTAGCTCAACAGAGTTTGTCAGTTCAGACTCATCAGAGTTTACTTCATCAGAGAATAAATCTTCATTTTCAAAGTGCAGTTGATCATGTTCATCTACATCTTCAAGTCCAGTTATTTTCTTGTCATCAAATGACACATGAATAGACCCCATGATCACCTTTGTTCTTAGATTATAAACTCTGAATGCCTTAGTTGACAGTGGATAGCCAACAAAAATTCCTTAATTAGCTTTTAGCTCAAATTTTGTCAACTGTTCAGGATAAGTTTTCAGCACAAAGCATTTGCACCCAAAAATATGAAAATATTTCAGGTTTGGCTTCTTTTCCCTCACCATTTCATATGGTGTTTTTCCATGCTTGTTGATCAGAGTGGCATTTTGAGTAAAATAGGCAGTTTGAACAGCTTCTGCCCAGAAATAGGTTGGCAATTTTGCTTCATCAAGCATGGTTCTGGCAGCTTCTATCAAGGTTCTGTTCTTTCTTTCAACTACACCATTTTACTGTGGTGTACCAGGTGCAGAAAACTCTTGCTTCACTCCTCTGTTCTTGCAAAATTCTTCCATTGTTGCATTTCTGAATTCAGTTCCATTATCACTTCTGATAATCTTGACTTTGTGTTTTGATCCTTTGTCCAGTAGCTTTACATGCTCCATTAGAGTTAATGCAGTTTCATCCTTCTTTGCTAGAAAATACACCCATGTATATCTGGTGTGTTCATCAACAATGACTAAAGCATATTTCTTTCTTCCAATAGACATCACATTTACTGGTCCAAAAAGATCAACATGTAGAAGATGATAAGGATCAACAATTGAAGATTCAGTCTTGCTCTTGAAAGATGACTTCCTTTGTTTGGCCTTTTGACAGGAATCACACAGGCCATCAGCATTTAATAATGATTTTGGGAGCCCTCTAACAAGATTCTTTCTAATCAGCTCATTGATGTTGTTCAAATTCAAATGAGAGAGTTTCTTATGCCACTTCCAACTCTCTTCACCGGACCTTCTTGTTGACAGACACAATGCTTTGTCATCAGAGTTTGTTGACAACTTTATTTCATAGATGTTATTGTGCCTGTTTCCAACTAGAACAACCTTCCCTGTAGATTTAATGATGATTTCACAATATTCAGGCTGAAAATCTACATGATATCCTCTGTCACAGATTTGACTCACAGATAGCAGATCATGCTTGAGTCCTGGAACCAGAGCTACATTTGTGATGATGACACTTCCAAGATTAATATTGCCATATCCTAGAGTATGTCCTATGTTGCCATCACCATAGGAAACTTTTGGGCCAGCCTTCTCCACATACTCTGATTACAGGGCTTTATTTCCAGTCATGTGTCCTGAACATCCACTGTCCATGACTAGGGTACTCTCCCTGATGCCCTGCAATCACAAACATTTACTGAAGATTAGTTTTAAGGATCCAAACTTGCTTGGATCCTTTGGCTTTCTTAAATTTGTTAGCTTTTGCAGCGGAATTTACATTATCAGAGTTTAAGCTAACACTTTCAGAGTTTACACTTGCAGAATTAACCTTAACCCATTTCAAATTTGGCTTGGGTTCATAGTAATTATGATAAATAGCATGATAATCTCTGCAAGTATAAATAGAATGCCAAGTACTTCCACAATGTTTGCATAAAGTCTGTGGTCTAGTCGTAATAACCCTAACTTTAGCAAAACTACAGTGATCACATGAATAGTAAATTTCGAGGATTTAGAGAAATGGTATATAAGTACTCCATAATGGAAACGGAAAAGGAATAAACAGAAACCATATTAGTGTTGTATATTGAAATTAAGTGACTCGAAATGACGAGGGATTTCAGAAATTCCTAAATATGGATTTTTGAGGATTTTGACTTCCAAAGAGCTTCTATTGGATATTAAGGAGCATGGAAATATTAAAGGAATTATATATTGAGGAATTAGAAGATTTAGGTTAAACCAAGGGATTATTAAGATAAGAGAATACCAAGGGAAATTGGAATTGTAAATGATTTCAAAAACCACTGAGATAATGAGGTATACTCGAAACGAATCAAAATTAGACGAGTATGGAAACCAAGCAACCAAGATTAGTAATATAACAAGGATACATACCATATTATTTACCAATGTGATGGGCATTTTACTTTGAAAATTTAGAAAATAAGAGATTAGAGCATCCAAGTGGCATTACTTTCCATTAACTTGATTTTAAGGGTAAATTAGTACTTTAGCATGGCCTTTAATCACAAATATCTTACAAAGCTTCCAAAAGACACTAGAATTAGCAAGATTAAGATGAGATAAGATCAAAACAAAACACAAAAACCTCTCCTCCACCTCATTTCATTCCATTCGGCTTCAAGAGAAAAAAAGGAGAAAAAGAAAATAAAAATCCTAGCTAGCATCAAGATAAAATCAAGGAAAAATTCATGGGTGTTCTTGGAGATTAAAAAGAGTCATCTACAAAGTTTCAAGGCCAACCAACATCATATAGCAAGGTAATAAAATCATAGAAGTTGAAGATGAATAGTGAATGAATAGTAATTTTCAAGTGTTAACTTTGTTTTAATGGTTTCTTTAGTTGATTCAAGTTAATCTAAGGTTGTTTAAGAAGTGCCCAAGGTTTATCAAGGATTGTTAATGGTTATCAAAGCTTCAAGAAGGTATAATCATGCTTGCTCTTCTATATTTATGATGGATATGGTTGTGTTTAGTGATTAAGTGGTATAAATGTTATGATTATGATGTTATAAGTGTTTGTAAGTGGTTAAAGTTGAATATGAAAGTGTTTGGGCTTGTAAACATGGCTGGTAATGAAGACCACATGGTGTAGGTGATTATTATTGTGTCTGATGATTGATTTGGAGGAGTTTGATTTTGGAAAGTATGAAATTATAGCAGTTATAATGCCCGATTTTCGTTAGGATGTAAACTGCCCTGTTTTGGAGCAACAGGTGCATACGGTAGGTTCCTGTTTAGAACACCAACTGACCATGATGAGATAGAGCTTGGTTCATAGATCGTTTTGAAATAAAGTGCGTTAAAATCTGATGAACGGTTTAGGAGAAAAGTCAGTTTTAGTGAAAGACGTTCGGAAACCGAGAAAATGTAATTGTGTTAACTTTGAGGCTATGATCAACCTACTTAGACATTTTTAAAAATTATGAAACTTTGGCATATCGTAGTAAGGTAGTAAAAGAGTTGTTACCAGTTGACCTTGTGGTAAAATTCGAAATCCATATTTTCTGGGAATTTTTAAAGTTAAGTGTGATCGTTAGGGGAAATGGTGAAAACCCCTGAAACTTCGATTGAGGTTATAAATGGTTAAGTTCTCGAACCTTTGGGGTAATAGTGATACGTTAAGCACATATTAAAGTGTCAAGGGTAATGTTATACAAGAGTGTAGTGAGTAAGAGATGTGGTATTCTAACGACGGTCCTTTTGTGTTTATAGAAACTCCGGAAGAGGGACAAGCCATACTGTCAGGATACCGAAACTGAGGCAAGATCTTTTCTATCCCTACTTGGAAATAATTTATCTTTAAAGAAATTTGATTTTATGGAATATATACATGTGATGCTATTGTTACTATATTGTTAAGAATTTGTTTTCCGTGATTATTGATATTAAAAGGAGAGGTATATGAGTATGATATGAATATGATTATGGATATGAGTATACATAGAGATGATTGTGCATGAAGTGAACATGCCTTATGATTAAGGGAATATGAGGAATGGTATCAGCTGTTATCTAGGGTTGTATAATTTATAATATTGTTTTAAAAATATTCTTTCTAAATGTTGTGATAGATATTATTGAGTATTATTTAATACTTCTAAAATAAATGGAATACTTTATGTACACAAGAACATATTTAATTTTATTGATTATGGAAGAGATGTCTGAGTCATAATCAAAGTATTATGACATAAATATTTTAAAGGTGATGATAAATGGAAATGGAAATGATATATGTGAAAGGAAATGTGAAAGGAAATGTGAACGGAAAAGTGGAAAATGTGAAATGGTATTTGATAATGGAAAAATGATTTGAAAAAGGGGGATCGCAACAGTAAGTGTAAGAGGTTGTGTGGGAGTGGCACAGTCCAGCATTCAATATTTTCTTATGGCACGAAGATGCCAAGGGAGGATGTAGCAGGTAGCCTTCCTCCAGGGTTGATTACCAGGTAGGGATCATCCCTTCTACTAGTAGTAAACAGAGAGCGGGTACGATCAGGCGACTGATCATCGTCCTACGTATCTGGCGCCAACAGAGATCCCCAAACTTAAAAAAGAAAGATTTGGAAAATGGTTTTCAGATTTTTATACTAAAAACAGAAAAATGATATGAAAAGAAGGAATTGTGTTATAAATGGAAGAGAAACTGATTTTATATTATGATATAAAATTTCTGTGTAAAAAGGAAATAGAAAGATTATAATGAGAGATATAGTTCAAATTTCTATGTTATCTTGAGATAATATATTGAGAAGAAGTGTGAATTATTATCTGAATACAGAAGAGCAATTGATATTATATTGTTGTACCTTCTTTTCTTATAATAGAAAGTGGATGATGTATTAGTAAATAGGGATATCATTTTTCTCAAAGTCTATAATTATTTTCCAGTTATTATATAATATTAGAAGTGAGACTGAGATTATAATATTATATATTTCTTTTCGTACAAAGATAATTGAAAATTATATGTCCTGAACAGAAATAAAATTTCCTTACATAATATCTGAAAATTGTTTGATAAAATATATATATGATGATTATTTTTCCTTTGTGGTTAGTTGATAGAATTTATCTTGCTGAGTTGTTTTAGCTCATTCTTGCTACTTATGTATACACAGCTAGGTATGTCGATTCTACGTAGAGCACCCCGCAAGAGGGTAGGGGAAAGGCGACCTTCTGAGAGCACGTTAGCATCGATACCTGAGGTAGTGTGGAGGCATACGAGTTCTGAGAGCCTTATGTATAATAAAGTGTGTAAGAATGTAATAAACTTTTGATTGTTGGAACGCTTCATGTCGAAGTGTTATTCAACAATGTACTTAAGTGTGATTTTGGGTTTGTAATAATTGTTAAGTCTAAACTTTTATTATGATGGTTGTTGTTCTATGAGCATATGACTGGTGTGTGTTAATATTTAAGTGTGGGGTCTATTGTGAGTTTATTATGCATTTATACTCTAGCTGCCAAGAGAAGAATATTAATAAGTGGAAATTGGTCCGTGATGGCCTGGATTCATGACCCCGGATTTGGGGCTGTCACAGTTTGGTATCAGAGCCAAGAGTCATAATGCTCAGGAACAAGAGTGATAGTAATATACGCATATAGATATATAGGTAATGATATAAAATATGAACTCACATCGAGTTCAAGGGGGTTTTATCGAACGAAGCATTTATTCTAAGTCGTGATTATAATTTTATAGATTATTGATAATAAAGGTTATTATGCCAAAAGTGTTAAGTTTATGTAGCACATGAGATCGATATGAGAGAGGGAATACTTGATGTATCGGGAAGCGTACGTTAGATAACCTCGTGAGTAATTCCAGGGTGACCTATCATCTCTTATTTAAAAAGGGCCGGTATCTTTTCAAAACTTTCGGGTACCTTTGGAATGTGTTTCAAATTTGTATTTTATCTATTCTAGTCAAAATATTTTCCTAAGATTATTTTGGAAAAGGGTATTTATCATCGTGATTAAATATTTTCTTTATACTTCTTATTCCAACTAAGAGGAACAATCCTATATGTATACACAAGGACGATCTGTCTGTGTGATTGAAAGTCGGAGGGGACGCCCTCACTTGTGTTACGTACGGGTTCTTCCATCATATTGATTTCCCAAAATATTCTTTTGTTTCAAATAAGAGCTATTTAAAACTTTTAATTTATAAATTGTTGTGGGACTCTTGCTGGTTTCTGGGTTCATTTCAATTTGAAGTTTCTTAAATTCTATAAATTGTTTCGAATATAGAAGGGGGGTGTTTGGAAGTTAGAGGTTTGAGATAAAATTAGAGGTTTGGGGGTAGATTAGAGGTTTGACCAAATGAAACCTCTAATGTGAGTGTTTGGTTGTTAGAGGTTTGAGTTAGAGGTTTGGGATCAAAAAGCTAATTTTGAAAAAGCTCCTTTTAGGAGCTTTTTCAATTAGAGGTTTGCTATGTGTCACAAAAAGTTATTCAAAAAGCTATTTACCAAACACTTTTATTCAAAACAGCTAATTTCAATCCGCTAGTCAAAACAGCTAATTCAATCCGCTAGTCAAAACAGCTAATTCAATCCGCTATCAGCTAACAGCTATCAGCTAATTGCCAAACAGGGCCAAGATTTCAGTAATGGATGGGATAATGGAAGCAAGGTTTAGAGTATACGTGATTATACGAGGAAACTCGAGATTTCAAGGGAAATTTCAATAAGAGATAATTAGAGCTAGAAGCGTTTGGATATAAAAGAAAAAGGAATTTTGTGAGAAGAAATGGGTATGTTTGAGGACTAGTGAGATAAAAGAATATGAGGATTTTTAAAGTATAAATGAGACTTACTACTGAGAGTAAGGTGTATTTTGAGGAAAAAGTCAGAATAAGGATAAACAAAGGAAGTGAGATAATTAATGAAGTTTGTGTATTCTGTCTAAATTTTATCGTATTTCGATATTAAATGTTGAGATTCAAGAATATTGATGTATATAAGGTGATTGACTTAAATGAAAAGGTTATCGTACTAAAGGTGATACGCTTATTTGCTAAAGTTGAATTGAGAATATTATGGCATATAAATGAGTTAACTAGTGATATAATTGTGTATAGGAGAATGTGTATATAGAAATGATGTATATTATATCCTAAATTTTAGTGATTAATGAAGAATATTGATATATACAGAATCATGATGCCTAAGCGTAACAATAGAACGAATGCAAGGGAAAATGAGAGAGATGAAGGAAGTCGAAATAGACAGAATGAAAATGCTCATAATGAACAAAATCATGAGGAAGAGGAAGATGAATCAACTGGCCAACAAGGAAATCAGGGTGGTAACCCTTTTAATCAATTTATGGAACTATTGAGGCAGAATTTAACTAACCCACAGAATCCTCAACAACCACCTGTTCTTCCCAATCAGGCAGCTAACTCCTTTCGTGCTTTTAAGTCACTAAAACCTTCGGAGTTTGAGGGAACTGTTAACCCAGTAGTAGCCAGAGCCTGGTTAAAAGAGATGGAAAAAGCTTTTGAGATATTGAGGATAGAGGAGGATCAGAAAACAACCTTTGCAGCCTATCTCTTAAAGGGAGAGGCAAATTATTGGTGGGAAGCTAAGAAGAACCTAGAATGAGCGGGAGTGATAACCTGGGAGTGTTTTACTATGGTGTTCTTAGAAAAGTACTCCCCTAGGTATTTGGAAAACCAAATGGAGATGAAATTTTTGGAATTTAAACAAGATAATCTAACAGTGGCTGAGTATGAAACTAAATTTACTGAACTGTCTAGGTTTGTTCCTGAATTTGTGCGTACTGAAGAGCAAAGAGCGAAAAGGTTCCAACAAGGATTGAAACCATGGCTACGGACGAGAGTGGCACCGTTTGAGTTAACTGATTATGTTGCGGTGGTTCAAAAGGCATCCATTATAGAAGCTGAGAGTGAACAAAACCAGATAGGTCGAGAAAGTAAGAAAAGGAGATTTGAGGGCCAGAAGGGAGGTTCAAGTGAAGGAAGTTACTTTAGCAAGGTTAGTAAGGGACAAAAGTCTCAGTTTGTGGGAAAGTCAGGGAGTAACAAGGCTGTCAGTGAAACTGTGAATCAAGGTGGCAAATCCTCAGGAACTTTTCAGTCTAATCAAGCACGACCACCCTTACCAGATTGTAGCAAGTGTGGTAGAAAGCATACGGGAGTGTGTAGGAGGTCAGAAATAACTTGCTTTAAGTGCGGACAGAAAGGACACTATTATAACCAGTGCACATCAACTGACAAGATTGATATCAAGTGTTATCAATGTGGGAAACTAGGACATTTTTCTAGAGATTGTCGTTCTGGTGGGTCGTCTGCGCCAGGACAAAGTATGACTGCTTCAAATAGACCTACTGCCAGGGTGTATAATATGACTTTAGGAGAAGCATTGAGAAAGCTGGATACAGATGCAGGTGAACATTTTCTTTTAGTATTTAAATTTTTAGTGTAAATGTTTGGTTAAGAATCAATGTGGTCAATGAATGGTGTAAATAAGTTAATAAAATAGATAAGAATGATCTATCTGAGTTGGAGGTAAGATATGCTGAACCAGAGAGAGAAAGTAAGAGTATTTTGGGGTAAAACATAGACTTGTTTAGATACAAACAGGAAATATATATTATAAGTAGTATTTTCTTACAATTGTTTCAAGTAGTCTTATTTTAGTCGGATTTCTGGAAGATTTTACAAAGACAAGATATAATAAGATCGAAGTGTGTATATTTTATGTCATGATAGAGATCAACATAGGGATAAACCATAAGTGAGATACACTACCATTCAGGGGAGGCCAATGTGGTGGCCGATACCCATAACCAAAAGAGGAATGTTGATGAATGACAAGAAAGTTTATGTTGGTGTATTTTTGCGCAAACAAGATAGAGATATTATGAAGGAAAAAGGATGGAGAAAGTGGTATAGAGGTTATAAGGTGTGGATGAAAAAGGGTATCTATGGACATTTTCAACGTGATTCCGGGATGGAATCCTTTTAAGGGGGGAAGGATGTAATAACCCTAACTTTAGCAAAACTACAGTGATCACATGAATAGTAATTTCGAGGATTTAGAGAAATGGTATATAAGTACTCCATAATGGAAACGGAAAAGGAATAAACAGAAACCATATTAGTGTTGTATATTGAAATTAAGTGACTCGAAATGACGAGGGATTTCAGAAATTCCTAAATATGGATTTTTGAGGATTTTGACTTCCAAAGAGCTTCTATTGGATATTAAGGAGCATGAAAATATTAAAGGAATTATATATTGAGGAATTAGAAGATTTAGGTTAAACCAAGGGATTATTAAGATAAGAGAATACCAAGGGAAATTGGAATTGTAAATGATTTCAAAAACCACTGAGATAATGAGGTATACTCGAAACGAATCACAATTAGACGAGTATGGAAACCAAGCAACCAAGATTACTAATATAACAAGGATACATACCATATTATTTACCAATGTGATGGGCATTTTACTTAGAAAATTTAGAAAATAAGAGATTAGAGCATCCAAGTGGCATTACTTTCCATTAACTTGATTTTAAGGGTAAATTAGTACTTTAGCATGGCCTTTAATCACAAATATCTTACAAAGCTTCCACAAGACACTAGAATTAGCAAGATTAAGATGAGATAAGATCAAAACAAAACACAAAAACCTCTCCTCCACCTCATTTCATTCCATTCGGCTTCAAGAGAAAAAAAGGAGAAAAAGAAAATAAAAATCCTAGCTAGCATCAAGATAAAATCAAGGAAAAATTCATGGGTGTTCTTGGAGATTAGAAAGAGTCATCTACAAAGTTTCAAGGCCAACCAACATCATATAGCAAGGTAATAAAATCATAGAAGTTGAAGATGAATAGTGAATGAATAGTAATTTTCAAGTGTTAACTTTGTTTTAATGGTTTCTTTAGTTGATTCAAGTTAATCTAAGGTTGTTTAAGGAGTTCCCAAGGTTTATCAAGGATTGTTAAGGGTTATCAAAGCTTCAAGAAGGTATAATCATGCTTGCTCTTCTATATTTATGATGGATATGGTTGTGTTTAGTGATTAAGTGGTATAAATGTTATGATTATGATGTTATAAGTGTTTGTAAGTGGTTAAAGTTGAATATGGAAGTGTTTGGGCTTGTAACCATGGCTGGTAATGAAGACCACATGGTGTAGGTGATGATTATTGTGTCTGATGATTGATTTGGAGGAGTTTGATTTTGGAAAGTATGAAATTATAGCCGTTATAATGCCCGATTTTCGTTAGGATGTAAACTGCCCTGGTTTGGAGCAACAGGTGCATACGGTAGGTTCCTGTTTAGAACACCAACTGACCATGATGAGATAGAGCTTGGTTCATAGATCGTTTAGATATAAAGTGCGTTAAAATCTGATGAACGGTTTAGGAGAAAAGTCAGTTTTAGTGAAAGACGTTCGGAAACCGAGAAAATGTAATTTTGTTAACTTTGAGGCTATGATCAACCTACTTAGACATTTTTAAAAATTATGAAACTTTGGGATATTGTATTAATGTAGTCAAAGAGTTGTTACCAGTTGACCTTGTGGTAAAATTCGAAATCTATATTTTCTGGGAATTTTTACAGTTAAGTGTGATCGTTAGGGGAAATGGTGAAAACCCCTGAAACTTCGATTGAGGTTATAAATGGTTAAGTTCTCGAACTTTTGGGGTAATAGTGATACGTTAAGCATATATTAAAGTGTCAAGGGTAATGTTATACAAGAGTGTAGTGAGTAAGAGATGTGGTATTCTAACGACGGTCCTTTTGTGTTTATAGAAACTCCGGAAGAGGGACAAGCCATACTGTCAGGATACCGAAACCGAGGCAAGATCGTTTCTATCCCTACTTGGAAATAATTTATCTTTAAAGAAATTTTATTTTTATGGAATATATACATGTGATGCTATTGTTACTATATTGTTAAGAATTTGTTTTCCGTGATTATTGATATTAAAAGGAGAGGTATATGAGTATGATATGAATATGATTATGGATATGAGTCTAAGATGGATATGAATATACATAGAGATGATTGTGCATGAAGTGAACATGCCTTATGATTAAGGGAATATGAGGAATGGTATCAGCTGTTATCTAGGGTTATATAATTTATAATATTGTTCTAAAAATATTCTTTCTAAATGTTGTGATAGATATTATTGAGTATTATTTAATACTTCTAAAATAAATGGAATACTTTATGTACACAAGAACAAATTTGATTTTATTGATTATGGAAGAGATGTTTGAGTCATAATCAAAGTATTATGACATAAATATTTTAAAGGTGATGATAGACGGAAATGGAAATGATATATGTGAAAGGAAATGTGAACGGAAAAGTGGAAAATGTGAAATGGTATTTGATAATGGAAAAATGATTTGAAAAAGGGGGATCATAACAGTAAGCGTAAGAGGCTGTGTGGGAGTGGCACAGTCCAGCATTCAATATTTTCTTACGGCACGAAGATGCCAAGGGAGGATGTAGCAGGTAGCCTTCCTCCAGGGTTGATTACCAAGTAGGGATCATCCCTTCTACTAGTGGTAAACAGAGAGCGGGTATGGTCAGGCGACTGATCATCGTCCTACGTATCTGGCGCCAACAGAGATCCCCAAACTTAAAAAAGAAAGATTTGGAAAATGGTTTTCAGATTTTTATACTGAAAACAGAAAAATGATATGAAAAGAAGGAATTGTGTTATAAATGGAAGAGAAACTGATTTTATATTATGATATAAAATTTCTGTGTAAAAAGGAAATGGAAAGATTATAATGAGAGATATAGTTTAAATTTATATGTTATATTGAGATAATATATTGAGAAGAAGTGTGAATTATTATCTGAATACAGAAGAGCAATTGATATTATATTGTTGTACCTTCTTTTCTTATAATAGAAAGTGGATGATGTATTAGTAAATAGGGATATCATTTTTCTCAAAGTCTATAATTGTTTTCCAGTTATTATATAATATTAGAAGTGAGACTGAGATTATAATATTATATATTTCTTTTCGTACAAAGATAATTGAAAAGTATATGTCCTGAACGGAAATAAAATTTCCTTACATAATATCTGAAAATTGTTTAATAAAATATATATATGATGATTATTTTTCCTTTGTGGTTAGTTGATAGAATTTATCTTGCTGAGTTGTTTTAGCTCATTCTTGCTACTTATGTATACACAGCTAGGTATGCCGATTCTACGCAGAGCACCCCGCAAGAGGGTAGGGGAAAGGCGACCTTCTGAGAGCACGTTAGCATCGATACCTGAGGTAGTGTGGAGGCAGACGAGTTCTGAGAGCCTTATGTATAATAAAGTGTGTAAGAATGTAATAAACTTTTGATTGTTGGAACGCTTCATGTCGAAGTGTTATTCAACAATGTACTTAAGTGTGATTTTGGGTTTGTAATAACTGTTAAGTCTAAACTTTTATTATGATGGTTGTTGTTCTCTGAGCATATGACTGGTGTGTGTTAATATTTAAGTGTGGGGTCTATTGTGAGTTTATTATGCATTTATACTCCAGCTGCCAAGAGAAGAATATTAATAAGTGGAAATTGGTCCGTGATGGCCTGGATTCATGACCCCGGATTTGGGGCTGTCACACTAGTTCTAACATTAACTTTCTTTACTTCAGACTTTGAAGGTAAAGAATTAATGTTCTTGTTCTTTCTGCAAAAACTAGCAAGATGTTTAGTGCTACCACAATTATGACATGTCTTTCTTGGAGCAAAAGTAGCAAGCATTGGATAATTACCCTGAGAAATGCCTACTTTACCATTCCTATTCTTTATAGACACTTTCTGTTTCTTAATAGATTTTAACTCCTTAAGCTTATGCTTGAGTTGTTTATCTGTCATTAAACCAATATTAACCTGTTTAACACTAGTTTTTACTGGTTCTTTCTTAAAAGTTCCTTTTTCAGCTTCAGACTTAGATTCATTCACTCCATGAACAAATTTTGTAGTAGGAAGATGAGTTTTCATTTTGACTTGATTCTGAAATCTAAGTTCATCTCCCTCACACTAACCTAAACCTACTGTGTCTGACTGAAAAACCTCATTTGTGTCCTTTCCAGAATGAGTCCATGTTTTAATTATGTGATTTGCATTCTCCAACTCAGATTCTAGTTGCTTATATCTTCCTAGCAACTCCTGTTCGAGATAAACAACATCATCTCTTTCTTTCTGAACTTTTTGCATGTTTTTAAGTTTCTCTTCAACAATTTTATTTCTTTGTTTAAGTTCAGAATTCTCATACTTAATTCTCTCATTCTCTAAAGTCTGATCCCTATAACTAATAGGCAATGTCTTGAGATAAATTCTCAATTCAGATATATTATCAGTATTATAAGCATAGGTAGTTAAGGGTACCTTGTTTTCAGAATCCTCAGATTCATTCTCAATAGAAGCCATGAGAGCATAGTTGACTTCCTCATCTAAGTCAGAAGTGTCTGCCCAATCTCTGCCTTTAGTGATGAGTGCCTTTTCAGTTTTACCCTTCTTGCACTCAGGAGCATAGTGACACATCCCCTTACACTTGTAGCATTGAATCTCAGACTTATCTTTCTTCCCAGATTTATTCTCCTTTCTCTCAGACTTCCTGAAACTCTTTCTGTCTGAAGTTGAATCTCTAGAGAACCTGTTTCCCTTCTTAAAGTTCTTGAAACCCATCTTCTTGAAAGTTTTCACCATCAAGACAGCCATTTTTCTCATTTCCTCTTCATCCTCAGAATCAGATGATTCATCAGTGTTTGAGTCAACATCAGAATCTAATGACTCACTTTCAGAATATATAGCTAAAGCTTTACCCTTATCTTTTTTCCTTGATGCTTCCTTCTTCAAAGGTTTCTCTTCAACCTTAAGAGCAACAGACTTTGCCTTCTTGCTTGATCTTCTGTTTCTCTATTCTATTTCCAGTTCATGATTTTTTAGCAACCCATAGATCTCATCAATCTCAGTATCAGCAAGATCATAATTGTCTCTAATAGTGGTTGTTTTCACATCCCACTTTTCAGGTAGAACAAGAAGAAATTTGAGATTTGAGTCTTCTAGATCATACTCTTTATTTACCAATGACAAATCATTGATCAGTTTACAGAACCTATCAAATGTTTCTGTCATGGTTTCTTCAGACTTTGCCTCAAAATGCTCATACTCCTGTGTGAGTATGTTCCTTCTATTTTTCTTGATAGCAACAGTTCCTTGACATCTAACTTCAAGGGCATCCCAAATTTCTTTGGAAGTAGTGTAGTTAATCACCTTATTAGACATGACATTGTCTAAAGCACTATGAAGTAGATGCCTTACCTTTACATCCTTAGCAATAGATGAAAGATCCTCAGGAGTCAGATCTTTCTTTTCCTTTGGAACTGTCTTAGCTTCTTGACCAGCAGTAGCAACAGATAGCTTGGTAGGCTTATGAGGACCTTCATAAATTCTGTCAAGATATTCTGAATCTGTAGCCTCCAGAAACATAGTCATCTTCACCTTCCAGATAGCATAATCTACTGGCCTCAGAATAGGAACCCTAATTGTCTCATAATGACTCACAGTAGTAGGAGCCTTCTCAGAACCTAAACCTGTTGGAGGAGGAATCTCTGACATGATTATAGTTGTATATGTGGATCTTAAACTGTATTGATTTACAGATTGGCTCTGATACCACTTGTTAGGCCGAATACACAAATATAATCAAGATTTGTATGAGAGATTAACAAGAACACACGCTTTAACAATTAAAAACTGTTTGGAATTAATAATTCCTCTCTCAGTGACGTAAACTATCACAGAGAGCTGCTTAGGTTACAATGAATGAATAATTCGTTGTTCAATACCCTTCTAGGGTTAACCTAACTGTATTTATAAAACATACAACTACTATACAATCGTAAATTGATACTCCTATAATTTAGCTATACAATTGATATCAATCACGATTGCTACACGTCTTCTAAGTCAACATAATCTCTTTGACAACTATCCAATCTTCAAAGATATTGCTTCCATATTTATCTTCAATTAATCTTCAATCACTGTTGATAAGTAGACGCTTCCGCCAGACAGAGTTTAACAAACTCTGTTACGCTTCCATCCATCAGTGTTTAACTAAACTCTGACCGCTTCCAGCTAAACTCTGATATATCACTGTTACACTTAAACACTGATTAATACTTATATCAATTATATCCAACAAGTTAGGCAGACTATAGTCTATATATAGGACTTCAGAGAGTTCATGTAATACAAAAAATATATACAATCAATACAATGTAGTTCTAATGTTACTACCGTGTTTTTCTCTCCTCTCTACTAGTTCCGTTTATTACTTCCGCATTGCTCATATTCTAACATGGTATCAGAGCATGTTAGATAGTAGAGGGGAGGAGTTTTTCTTTTATCAGTTGAAGCTTTGTTGTTTCTTAAGGGAAACACAAGCTGCCCATACCCGGTTCATAATATTTCAGCCTAAACACAAAATCAAAATCAGAAACCATACATACCAGTGTCGAGCTTTCTAAGGAGAGACTCACTGGAAAATTCCAGCAGGTTTAATAGAGGAGAGAAATCAGAAAACAATACGAGACCCAGCAGCAGCATTGTTAATTTCCCAGCAGTAGCAGTGTTAATTTCTCAAAATCAGAAAATTGAAACCTATCAAAACAAAAATACAAACATACCACGTAACAAAGCTCAGAAAGGCGATCCACCAGCATCGTCTCTGGTGACCAGCTGCAGCAGACGCGCCGCCACGCGTCGCCACGCACCGCCGGAAGACGCCAGACGTCGCCAGACGCACCCATGCGCCGGCGTGCGTGAGGCATCCTACGGTGCTTTTCCGGCCATTTCGCAGAAGGCTTTCTGGTTTGCCCCGTCCTTCCGATTCCAACAGTGGTATCATTTCTCTGTTTTGTGAAGATTTATTTCTAAAGATATAGATAGATACATATATTTGCTGCTATAAGAAAAAAAAAAAGGAGCGTGGGGGTTTGAGAGTTGAAGGGGGAAAGCATGATGGAATTGGACCCAGATGAGGTGTTGCAGATGATGAAGATGACCGTGAAAATGCTTTCCATCAGGAAAAAGAAGCAAGTAAAGAACTGGTAGTCCATTTGGTGGATGCTTCCCCCAAAAGATCTTAAGGGTGCATATGTATTTAGTGTTACTAATCATGAGTACTTAGACAGACAAAAAAAAAGATGCTAAAGGAAAAAAAGAAGCAGACAAAGAAAAAGCATCCACTACAAAAAAAGGGGAAATATGCTAAAGGAAAAAAAATGTTGTCCACCATGGTCCATGAGGCTGGTAGCAATATTTAAAAAACAAAGAAAGCAAAGAAAATCAAAAGAAGAAAAGAAAAGGGATTAAAAAAAAGTCAGAACCTTAAAAACAGTGATTTCATGATTATAGATCCGATGGGAAAAAAAATATTTTGCATTTATTTTCTTAAGGGAAAGTAGTGCTAATATTAAAAAAAATCTGGATCTTTTGAAGATTTATCACTTTGATTTTAGGAGTTTGCTCCAGGTTATAGATTTAATTGTGTAGTATTCAAGTGGTTATTGATATTACGATATCTCTCCAACTTATTACGATGTTGTAAATTAAATAGTTCAGGGGGCGTTATTCCGACGAAGCAGCAGAAGTAGTGTATATAAAGATGTACACATAGTTTACTACCACGACGATAAAGCAGCAGAAGTAGTAGTATGTATACAGACATACACACAGTTCACTGCTATATCTTGTTAATACTGAGTGATCACAAAGTCGAGTCTCAGTTTCTTCAAAATAATCAGTTCAAGGACTGATTGGTGGTCATCCACCGTTGTGCTGAAAAGCAACACTTTTATATGTTTTTGACATAGCCTAAAATGTATCGCGTGGTTGCAAAGTCGAGTCCCGATATACCCAAAATTCTCAAATAATTAATCCAAAGATAGGTCAATCCCAAGATGAGCAATCTCAAGATGGATCGTTAATTCCATGATGAGTAAATCTCAAGATGGGTCAATCCTAAGATGGGTCTTCAATCCTAGAGATGGGTCTAGTTGGAAGCTTAGGTTATGCACAAGTGCTTCTAAGTGTTCCACTCTTAAATCCCAAGATAGGTATTTCATCCGAAGATGGGATTTCGAGTGAGGGGGCGTGTCAAATATTACGTGCTAAGTGTCAAATATTGTTAAGTCAGAAGATCTACAGTGGTACTGTGATGTAATGGCTTACGAATATTGTTAAGAGTTAGGCAGACTATAGTCTATATATAGGACTTCAGAGAGTTCTTGTAATACAAAAAATATATACAATCAATACAATGTAGTTCTAATGTTACTACCTTGTTTTTCTCTCCTCTCTACTAGTTCCGTTTATTACTTCCGCGTTGCTCATATTCTAATAATCCATTTTTTTCTGCCAAGTCTCAAGTATGCAACATATCATATTACTCCATACAAGTAAACCACAATCGCACAATATTGAAAGTCTGTTCACTTACACATCATATGTACAAGACTATCCAAGTAAGCACTATTGGGTTTCAACCCAATGTGATTGTTATGGGTTTGGGTGGTCCAAGATATATGGGTAAGATAATAATTGTATGTGTAGACAATTATTATATATGGTATGTCTTGATCACTAAGTTGTGTAATTAGGTGCCAAGAATTGGAAGACTTGTATAACAAGTATGGTAAGACTTGTAGAACAAGTATGGTAAGTCTTGGTGGCTAAGTTTTGGGTGGCTATATATACATAGTCATATTGTATTTGTTTGAGTGGTGAAAGCTTAAGAGATGTAGTCTTAAGTATTGTTTGGGAGGTGCTTGAGCATTGTTGGCTCAAGTATCGGGTTGAGACACCATTAAGGTGTTATTGTTTTGATGCATTATTGATATTGTTAAGACTAATAATACAAGTTTGGGACGTGGGTGTTTCCACGTCAAGTATTTTTGTGTTCTTATTTTGCGCTTTGGTAGATCTTACCAACTAATCGATTGGTTAGGTGTGTGCTCTATTTTGGTGATTGTGAATCTCGGATTGTGTAAGTCCCTAACCTAACAAGTGGTATCAAGAGCCAAGGTTCGGGTTCGAGATGGATGAGGTTGAGGGAAGGTTCAAGGTTCAATCGGTATGGCGGAGTACAAGAAAGATTTGTTGACAAAGAGACTACTAAAGCAGGAAGAGACAAAGTTACGTGCGGTATGGATTATTCGATTGGCCTTGCACCATGGATCAATCCTGTGCGGACTCGAGATGGAAGAAGATGGAAGAGGTCATCGCAACTATTTCAATGGCTTGATCAACCAGGTGAACTATTTGGATGATACTATGAATTTTCTTCAGGAGACCAAAGGATTGTGAAAGCAAGGATCGGGTGACTCAAAATGTGGAAGGGCACTCGTGGTGGTTGATGCATGTGATTTTGTAGATAGATACATCGTTATGGTGAAGAATGATGGTTTGGTTTGCAGGGTCACTATATGGGTTTTAGCGACACTCAATGATTGGAAGAATAATAGGAGGTTCTTGTTCGAGGGGAGGCGTTGGCTAATGGACGTCGATGGTTTGATGGTTACCGGCCGTTCAATCCAATATAGGTATTGGGTTGAAGGGGAGGATTGTTGGGTTTCAACGTAATCTGATTGTTATGGGTCTGGGTGGTCCAAGATATATATGGGTAAGATAATAATTGTATGTGTAGACAATTATTATATATGGTATGTCTTGATCACTAGGTGCCAAGAATTGGAAGACTTGTATAACAAGTATGGTAAGACTTGTGGAACAAGTATGGTAAGTCTTGGTGGCTAAGTTTTGGGTGGCTATATATACATAGTCATATTGTATTTGTTTGAGTGGTGAAAGCTTAAGAAATGTAGTCTTAAGTATTGTTAGGGAGGTGCTTGAGCATTGTTGGCTCAAGTATCGGGTTGAGACACCATTAAGGTGTTATTGTTTTGATGTATTATTGATATTGTTAAGACTAATAATACAAGTTTGGGACGTGGGTGTTTCCACGTCAAGTATTTGTGTGTTCTTGTTTTGCGCTTTGGTAGATCTTGCCAACTAATCGATTGGTTAGGTGTGTGCTCTGTTTTGGTATTGTGAATCTCGGATTGTGTAAGTCACTAACCTAACAAGTACACAGTCTAGATAGACAAAAAGGTCATGAAATAGATATCAATGCCGCATTCAGTGAGTAACATGCTATGGATAGAAAAGTTAGTTCACATAACTCTCAAATCACACAAGTGTATAGGTGAAGTGTATTCGCTCAAGTTCAATCAATAAAGTCATGTGCTACCATATGCTTGGTTGTCCACCAAATCTCCACTACCTTGTATACATGCATGCATAAATCAAAAAGTCTTTGTTAAAGGTTATAACGTGGCTAAGGTGAAGGGTAGGGAATCAAGAAAAAGGCTATCAAGTGGCTAACTTGACAACTAATAAAGCAAAATGTTCATTTCTAATTAAAGCACCCAACATGAAATTTTGATCATGTAAAAGCTGAGCAAACTCTCATAAGTATTAAACCCCAAGCACATATTACCATGTACTTTCCCAATTCATATTGTACAAATCAATGAACACAAACTCTACTTGATCTTTTTTTTTCTTTTTTTTAAAACTCCAGTAACCAAGGTCAGTGAAAAGTCACCAAGAATAATTTCTAGTGCAATACACTTAATACCAGCACATGTACATGGATCGTCCCTTTCATATGACATTGCACTTGTCACCCATTTGTCTCAAAGGAGTACCTAGCCTCTCCTTTTTTTTCTTTCATATTTTTTTTCTTTTTTTTCATATTGGTTCCCACCAAATTTTCACACTCTAATAAAGAAATCCCCACATTATGCACTCACCAACCCTCAAATGAATCAAAATGCTTTACTAGTAAATCAAGAGAAGAATAAACAAGCAGGCTCAAGAATTTAAAGTGGTGATATACAAAAATAATAGAAAAAAGGCTCAAAGGGGTTCACTAAGGATATAATTCACATGTAGTATTTGGATAAATGTGATTAATCCTAGTACATTTATCATTTTCATGCACACACATACCATGTAGTCTCAAAATGGTTTAAAACAAGTTCTAGAGCAACATCTCAATGATGAACAACACACAACAATAAAAATCGATTGATATAGAATGTATCAATCACAAATTAGGCACAAGATCTCACAACTTGAAAACATGCTTCAGTACTCACTAAAATTAACAAAGGCACTCAAAAACTTGATATGTTTAATTATATAACCGCAAGCGCACGGTCTCTGTTGTAGTGTAGAAACTGGCAAATGCGGGTCGTATCCTCAAGGAGACAGATTCTATCAATTTAAATTCAATTATTATCGATTGTTTCAAGAGCAAACAATTGTTTAGATGTTTTTAACTAACTAATAATTATAACTAAATTAACACTAACTAAATAGACACTAAATTAATATATTAAAAATCTATGACAATCAGGTCCACCATGCTTACATAATAACCGGCTTCTAAGGTAAAGCAATCGTATGTGTGCCTCTAGTAGTATATCTCTCGATCATACTCCTATTCGCGTAGAATTAATTCATGATATCAGCCGATTACACAAATTAAAAATCAAAACATAATCAACTAGAATAACCACAACCAATCAAACCACTGTAAAAATCATACCAAGATTATAGTGCAAAGATGGCTTCCCCTTAACGCCTTAGAAACAACTACTCTCTAATAATTAAACAAGTAAAACAACTAATATAATGAAGAAACCTAATTAAACTAATAAGAATAAAGAAGAAATCTAGATACGAAAACCTGTAAATCAATCCTGTCACAAGAATGAAATCCATGGCTCTCGCTTAGTTTCTTTGTATATAAACCCTAACTAATCTACGTTCTAATCACCCCAAAAATCCGTATCTATCCTCCATGTCTATAATATAAAAAGCATTTTTAATATTTAATATATGTAGGATTCCATAAACCAATAGCATTCTTTAGTTAAAATTCGTAGCTGATTGTTGTCTCCAGTTTCTGGGCTGTTCCACTTGGACTCTGATCTTTGGTTCACCTCAGAATTAAAAAAAATTCTCTAAGCTTCGCGTGGACTGTAAGATCGTCAAAATCAAATTTCTGGAACTCAAGATACGGCCCAAACAATATAGCGTGTGTATTACACTAAATCCGAATTTTCTTCTTATTTAGCTCCAAATCAGCCTTTTTATGCCAAATCCTTCCAAGATTAAGAATTATTTATTTCCTGCAATAAAACAATAAAATATATTAAATAAATATCCAAATCAATGCAAAACACAACAAATATGAGAATAAAATCATCTATGTAAGAATATATTTTATCATTGAACCATTAAAAGAAGTGAGTGTTAGATTTTTGGTAAATCGATGAGAACTTTTAGATTTAACACTAAAGAATATTACATATTTATGCTAATTTAATGAATACACAAAGTTCGAATCCCAGCAACAACAAATTAAATTTAAGAATTTATATTATTAGTTCTATATTTGACTAATATATTGAAATTAAAATTAAAATAACTGTTAATTTTTTTTTATTTAAACTTAAATTAAAATAACTATTAAATTAAAAAATTATATAAAAATTTAATTTTATTATAAAAAATATTATATCATATTTGAAAGAAGGTCGTGCATCACGGCTAGTAATCCTAATAAACAAACAAAGATGTCATAAAAGACTAAAAAGATGTCATGAGACTTCCCGCCAATAACTCAAATTAACAATTAATTTATCCTCATAAACAAACATGAGTATATGACATAAGAAAATTAAAAATTGATGGTTGCCATCATAGTTAACGCGAATGTGTGAAACTGAAAGGCAGAATGATCGAATATGTTACAAAATGACTTATATAAATATGTTTTTAGGTGTTTTGTAAATATCATCAAGGACAATATAATTCCTAACAACACATATTATATTTTACTTGTTTCCATCCACGTCCTAACTTGTATTATTAATCCAAACAATTATCAATAATACATCAAAATAATAATACCTAAACGGTGTCCCAAACCGATAATTAAGCCAAATAATGCTTAAGTATCTCACAAACAATACCTAAGACCACATCTTTTAAGTATTTTCATATCAAACAAATTGTTGGTGTAGGAGCCCCATCACGTTACTTGGCCAAGACGAAGGCCTAATACAAGGGTACCGAAGGAAGTCCATGGCGACCTGGTCCATCTACCGACAACAATCCAATCAGTTGGGCATTTCATATTTTATTTGTAATAGTTGATAATAGATACCTAAAAAATATTATTAAAATTTGATCCAATATAAGGAATATAGTATATTTACTATATTTCATTATTCATTACTTCTATCATTATAAATTAAGAAAATTAGTTTTGAAATTATTTTTAAATTATACAATAATCATATTTATACATTTTAATAATTTTCCTTTTCTTCATTTGTTTAAATTTATAAATTAAACACATCCTACACTATCTTTATCATTATAACTGGCTAACATGAAAAATAAAATGCTAAGATAAAATTCTTGGTTATACATGAGTGTTACTGAGCCTGGATTGAAAAAAAATTCACAAACATTTATCTCTATGTATATATTAAAATATTGAAATAAAATACAATTTAGTTTAAAAAAAGTTTTTTTTGTTAATCGCTTATATTCAAGTTTACATTTATCCTGAAAGAATGTGTTTTGTTTAGTGGAATATTACGTAATGCTTAATCTTCTTTTGGATATAAAATTAATAATATAGTTAACATAATATGCTTCTTCCACGTTGACCTGATGCAGATGGTATGTACTATAATTTTATTATTTGTTTATGTCATTTTTATTCAAATTCTTCTTTGCAAGCTCAGTCTATTTTTTATAGGAATTTTCTTTTTATAGGTTCATGGTCAATCTGAGAACAGTGCATTACATGCTTGCAAAAGAGATGACATTAACATTTTTTAAGAGAAGCAAAATTGTTCGTCTTGAACAAATTTCGTTTCTTTATGACTCATTTGTTCTTCCTAATAAGTAAATGGTTGCCAAAAGTAAGGTGCATCCTTCACTTCATAAGAATTTTTGCACTAATATATGTTTTTTCAATTCGAATTGTTCCTTCTGTTACTTGTAACTTTCATCTTTTACATTTTCTCTTCTCAGTAATACCATCACAATACTGTGTTTAATATTGCCACCAATGAGTATGTTACCCCTTGCAGCTAATTGTGGACGGTTACAATCATATTGATATTTAAAGCAGTGCCCATCACTATGGAAAGATAAATATTATCATCTTACTCGCTTAAATTTATAATTACACGATCCCCGTTCATGACTCAAACTTGTACATCATACTCAACAATATTATTGGTCTCTATATATACAGTCCTTATTGGCATTCACTATTAACACGTATCACTATTCATATTACAATTTCAAAATTACGAGTTTCCAGTCCAAAAAATAATAAACCAATCGCTGCCTTATTTTTTAAAACAAAATTAGAAGCATTCACATAGAGACTCGTATCTTACACGGACGATTATGCTAGTTCTCATTTATATATGGCATATCCTTTATGTTATATTTGACTAACTTTGTCAAATAAAAGAAATATAAATTAAGATAAAAATGTGGGAGTTACATAAATAATAAATGTGGAAGTTACATGTTTGTGAAATTATGATATTGATTACTATTAATGTGTAATAAAGTGGCAGTTAATTTTTTGGAGTGGAGGTGGTGAAAGAAATGCCAATATATATTGGATTATATCTGTTGTGGAATAAAATCGAGGGTTTATAAATTGCGGCTAGGGTTTGTATGTATTAAATACAAAGGATGGTGAACTTTGCCCAACAACGTAGTTCTGAGAATGAGGGGTGAGGCCCTTTATATAGGTTGGGAAGCCTTAGAATTATGGTAAGAGTTAGAGTCTTGGTGGGCAAGCCACCTCCTCTAGGAAGGTTCTAGACAACTCCCTTGTAGGAGTCTGTTTCCTTATTGAATCAGATGCCTTGGAGGCTAAGTCAGGTAGGAGTAATATCCTTTTTTGACTCTTATTGCTGAGTTGTTTATCTCCCCTAATATTAATTAGGAAATTAATATTAAATTAGGGGTTTCAGGCCTCATTAATGGGCTTCATATTTGGACCAAGCTGGGTCTAATTAATGCAACATTAAATGTGTTTTTAGGGCTTATTTTTAGCCCATATCAATATCCACGAAAAAGGTGTTCAAGAATAAATGACAATAACCTGTTCAATTCATACCAGGAACTCCTATATCATATTCTTCACATATCAAATTCATATTAATTATACAATATATTTTTACAGGTTTCATTTTCTAACAATGGTATCAGAGCATTTTCGAATTTACATGTTATTGCTAAAATCTTAAGGCTGTTTTTCACTTCTCCGTTCACGTGTTTCCTGCCAAGCCGATTTTTGTGTCGGATCAATTTTTTCCTGCGTGGTGGAAGTTGAATCCACCTTATTTTTTATATTTATTATTTTTTATTATTATTATTAGACCACGTGCTCAGTTGAAGTTGCATATTAGTGTTTTTGTGCAATTCTTATTTTTTGTTTTATAATAAATAGTGTTGCTACATTATCCTACATTCATTTTACTTATTTTATGTTTATCCTGATTCAGTGAAGAGGTGTTTACCACATGATTTGTTTTGTAACCTTTCTACTTTTGCCCCGAGATGATCTTATTTTTATTTGAGGTCTCTTATCTAATTTCTTGATATTTTATTAATTTGTTCTTTATTATTTTTCATTTTGTCTAGTTAATATTGTCATGTTAATTTTTTTTTGTGTTAGTGGTCAGTTTTTGTCAAATGTGAGATGATTTCCTTATGGTTTTGTTACGCCATATTTTTGGCATGTCTAATAATCTCCCAAATTTCTATTATTATTAATTATTAATTCAGATTAATAATTATAACTTAATCGCTAAGTTTTATCCTCTCCCTGAAACGAGGAAAGAATCAATCTTAATCAATCAATAATGGAAAATATCTCCAAACGATATTCTTCAAATCAGGAAGATATCACAACGATAAGATTAAATCAGATAAAATCAGTAATTACCCAAATTAACGAAGTTTATCCCTAAAGTCTCTAAGGGATAGACACAAATCAATTTCACAGAACTGCGTTGGCTTGATCCTTATAAATATAAGGTACGCAGGCATCTTGAAAAAGGATCCGATACACGAGACAAATCGAGACACCTCTCAAGTCCAGCCCCAAACATCCAAAATCCTAAATCCCCCTATTTTCATGATTTCGTTATTCCAGCAACCTCCGAAATTTGTTATCACCAAATTCCTCCGTTAACAATTGGCGCTAGAAGGAGGGGATATATTTTTTGATTGTGGAGGACAATCAATTCATACGCATGGGGGGTTATCATGGATCTGGAGCTACTTTAATGGAGGAGCAGAACGGTGGAGGCGGTGGCTTTTTATTCTAAATTTTATAATATTATTATCAGTTAGTCGGCAAATAGCAACAGGCTCATCGGACAACAATGAAGCAAAACCATGTTTATAAAATTTGAGGCGTACATGGAATTTGTGGCCATTCAATCACCAAAAGAAGACAAGTATGTACAGGCCAGTAATATACGCGCGCGAAAAAAAAAAGGGAAAAGAAAAAGATAGCAGGCGACCGAACGGAGGAATACAAACAAGAAGTGACGGACCCATGAATAAAAGAAAATAAAAAATTGAAGACCAAGCTCGTGATATACAAAAAGGAAAGAAGAATTGTGAGTCTGGGCACAATCGAAAAAAAAAAGGCAAGGAAAACAAGAACGATGCAAGCCTGCGACATCAGTACATTAGAATCGGCCGGAAACAAAAATCAAAGCTAAGTATTCTATCCTAATTTTAATTTTCTCTTACAAATTAATTAATATTTATGCCATTCAAATTATATTATTATTATTATTTAAATATTCATGTGATATATATTTTATGCAATTATATAAATAATTTATATCATGAATATTATATTTTTTATTAAAATATTTGCGAGGTATAAATTATTTTTGATTAAATATTTTATGCATGCTTAAATTAACATGTTTATTATGCATGAATTAAGTCTTAAATTTATTTTATTTTTCATATAATATTGCATCATGTATATATGGTAGAAAAATAATTTCAGATTTGCGGATTGAATTTGTCAAAAAAGAAGACCCTCCGGTATATTATTTTTGAAGGCTCTCTTTTCTAAGGGTAATATTTTGGAAGACTTTTATTCGAAGGGTATATTATTTTTGAAGGCCCTCTTTTCTAAGGGTAATATTTTGGAAGGCTCTTATTCGAAGAGTTTATTATTTTTGAAGGTGGGGTTAATATTTTGGTAGGTCCTCCTTTGTGGGGTTAATATTTTGGAAGGTCCTCCTTTGTGGGGTTAATATTTTGGAAGGTCCTCCTTTGTGGGGTTAATATTTTGGAAGGTCCTCCTCTTGTGTGGGTAATATTTTGGAAGGTCCTCCTTTGTGGGGTTAATATTTTGGAAGATCCTCCTTTGTGGGGTTAATATTTTGGAAGGTCCTCCTTTGTGGGGTTAATATTTTGGAAGGTCCTCCTTTGTGGGGTTAATATTTTGGAAGGTCCTCCTTTGTGGGGTTAATATTTTGAAAGGTCCTCCTCTTGTGTGGGTAATATTTTGGAAGGTCCTCCTTTGTGGGGTTAATATTTTGGAAGGTCCTCCTTTGTGGGGTTAATATTTTGGAAGGTCCTCCTCTTGTGTGGGTAATATTTTGGAAGGTCCTCCTTTGTAGGGGTAATATTTTGGAAGGCTCTTATTCGAAGAGTTTATAATTTTGGAAGGCTCTTATTCGAAGAGTTTATAATTTTGGAAGGCTCTTATTTGAAGAGTTTATATTTTGGAAGGCTCTTATTCGAAGAGTTGATTATTTTTGAAGACCCTTTGTGATGAGGATATTTTTTATAGAAGACACTTTGTGTGTTGCTGATATTTTTTAGAAGACCATTCAAGTGTAGCTGATATTTTTTGGAAGAATCTTGGGATATTGATATTGTTTTGGGAAGATAACTTCCTCTAAGAAGGGTCTCCCTTATTTTTTGTGTTAGACGACCTCCTCTAAGGAGGGTCTTCGTAATTTATATATATAAAAAATGGTCTCCTTTGAGGAGAGTTAATGGAATAAACTTCGGGAAATCCACCTCCTGTGAGGAGGGATATTTCTGGAATGGGGAACGACCTCCTTTGAGGAGGGTATCCCAAATTACCAAAGTTCTTGCAAAAACCGTACTTCCGGGGGGGATGTCCGTACTTCCGGCGCCTCATCAAGGCACGAACTTTGGGAAGTCCACCTCCTGTGAGGAGGGATATTTCTGGAATGGGGAACGACCTCCTTTGAGGAGGGTATCCCAAATTACCAAATCCTTGCAAAAACCGTACTTCCGGGGGGGATGTCCGTACTTCCGGCACCTCATCAGGGTTCGAGCTTCGGAAAATCCACCTCCTGTGAGGAGGGTATTTCTGAACTAAAAATGATCTCCTTTGAGGAGAGTATCATAAATTTATAAAATTCTGAGGAAAATGACCCCCTTTGAGGGGGATACCCTCTAGAAGACATGGTAGATATGACCTTCGACTGGATGATAATATTCCTCAAAATGCTTTTGATGACTTTGTGGAATAATGCTTGGATGGCTCTCCAAGATAAATTCTCTCACACCTATAAAACTTATTCTTTTTTACATCTCACATATTGTCTTGTTTACATCTACATGCGTATTGCGGGCACCTAGGTGCTCCATATTTTTTACTAATCTTCATCTCCTAGCTGTTTCAGTGACTCAGAAAATTTGGAAGATCGAAGCACGCTTAGTTCTCCAGTCCATCAAGCTGCACTGAAGAACTGGGGGGGTAGTTGTTACGCCATATTTTTGGCATGTCTAATAATCTCCCAAATTTCTAATATTATTAATTATTAATTCAGATTAATAATTATAACTTAATCGCTAAGTTTTATCCTCTCCCTGAAACGAGGAAAGAATCAATCTTAATCAATCAATAATGGAAAATATCTCCAAACGATATTCTTCAAATCAGGAAGATATCACAACGATAAGATTAAATCAGATAAAATCAGTAATTACCCAGATTAACGAAATTTATCCCTAAAGTCTCTAAGGGATAGACACAAATCAATTTCACAGAACTGCGTTGGCTTGATCCTTATAAATATAAGGTACGCAGGCATCTTGAAAAAGGATCCGATACACGAGACAAATCGAGACACCTCTCAAGTCCAGCCCCAAACATCCAAAATCCTAAATCCCCCTATTTTCATGATTTCGTTATTCCAGCAACCTCCGAAATTTGTTATCACCAAATTCCTCCGTTAACAGGTTTAATTTCAATTTACTTGTTCATTTTGTTGGTTGATGCTGGATGTTATCAAACGGTACATATATGATAAGTGGATTTTATATCCACTTGGAATGCCTCCGTTCAGCTTAAATTGATTGTTTTGGACTCAAGTTGTTATAGTTTTGATGTGTTTTGCTTAGTTGTGCAGATTTACGAGAATGTTGATTAAAGTTGATGCTTCTATCGTTTTTGGAGAATTAATTGATTAAAATTCGGATTTTCCGGGAAGGCTGCGCAGCTTATACTGTTTTGGCCATATCTGGAGTTCTAGAAGTCCGTTTTCAGCGATCTTACTGCCCACGCGAAGCTTGAGAGATTTTCTACAACCTGGGATAGGAAACAAGTGCAAGAAATAAGCTGAATAAAGTCGCGCACGTAATCTTGATTAAAGAAGGCTGGGAATTTACTGTTTTGCCCTTTTTCTAATTCTAATTGTATTCTGGGCAGTTTTGGGTACCTTCTTTAAATCCTAATTGTAATAGAAGGCAATTTCTTGCTAGGCAAGATTTGTAGAGCCTATTTAAACACATCCTACCATTGTAAATAGCTAACAATTCATAGCTTGTAATCATATCAAGGTACTTTCGATCTTCAATTCTTCAATATTATGTTTTCATTCATTATCATTATTATTTTGTTTTCTTCTTTAATTATGTGTAACTAAATCTTTAATCTGAGGATTGGGTAGTATTCCTTGGTATTCATGTGTGTTTAATTATATGTGATTTTCTTGCTTTGCTGATCTGTTATTGAGGGCTTAACACAATTAGAAGAGTAGCTAACTTTTGATTGTATTCTAGGGATTGTAATAACTTGGAAGAGGAGTTGCAATTTTAGTACATGATTTAACAGACATAACTCGAATATTTGATTGGAAGATTAATAGGAGAGTTGTGAGACTTATAATTCTTGGAGCTTAATAGTTTATGATTGTCTTTGATTGTATCACGGAAGTGACAATTAGGGTATAGTTGTAGACATTATATTGTATCTTGGAAGAGAACTTTATAACCTTAGAAGAATTGTTTTCAGCAGAGTAAGAACGTAGATATCACATAGATATTGAATGTGCATTGAAACCAAGTGAAGAACCCCAGTTCTTGGATTGTTTTCCTCATATATTTTATTCTCTATTGATAATTAGTTTAATTTTGTTTAGTTTAATTTAGTTTATAAACACACCAAACATTCTTCTACACTTCTAAATTATGAGAGATAAAAACTTGAACTTGATATTACAATTCAGTCCTTCCCTGAGAACGAACACACAAAAATACTACTAACAAATTGGCGCCGCTGCCGGGGAAGGCAGTATACTTGAGTTTAGGTTAATTGTTTCTTATTGTTTAGATTTTAATTGGTTCCACAAGTTGTTTTGTTGGTAATTTTCAGGTGTATGCGACGTGCATCTTGCGTTAGAAAGTTGGAATTTGACCCTGAAATCGAGCGTACCTTGAGAAAGATAAGAAAAGAGAAAGCTAAGATGACGGACGCTGAGAATGTTAATGCAAATGTTAATGCAAATGTAAATGTTGATCAGACTTCTATTTGGGACCATGAGACACCTAATCCTGCCAATTGCATGTACAAAACTCCAGAGATTGGTGCAACCCAATTCAACATTAACCCGAGTTTAATTCAGATGATCAGCAATAAAGCTTTTGAAGGAGACATTGAACTAGAGGATCCACACAGACATCTAGAGCGTTTCGTGCAGATGTGTGGCTCATTCAGAATCAATGGTGTTACAAGTGATCAGATTCGTCTCCATATGTTTCCCTACTCTATTAAGGGAAGAGCTTTGGAATGGTTTCAGCAACTTCCAAACACTGCGGTTGCTACATGGGACAGTCTTTCTACTGCATTCTTGTCCAAATATTATCCATCTGACAAGACGCAACAATTGAGGACTATGATTATGAGTTTCAAAGCACAACCGGGTGAAGGTCTATATCAGGCATGGGAGAGATTCAAGGCACTGTTGAGGAAGTGTCCACATCATGGCTTGGAAGATTGGCAGATCATCAGTACTTTTTATGGGGCCATGAATGCAGATATTCGTTTGAGTTTGGATGTGGCTGCTGGTGGAAATTTCAAGAAGGCACCAACTACACAGGCTAAAGCACTCCTTGAGGAATTGGCATCTAATAATTATTCATGGGCACCTAGTGGGACGAGCTCAGCAAAAGCAGCACAAGAATCTGAGATGATCAACATGCTGGCTCAAAAATTGGATACTCTAACTCAGGAGGTGCGAGGACAAAGAGCAAATGTGAATGCTATTTCTTCACCTATGGAGGGGTACAATGATTATGGTGCTAATCAGAACGCTTATGTGCAACAATTTCCAGAAGAAGCATCTTTCATTCAGGGAAGACAGCCGTGGCCGGTTCAGAATAACTCTTATTACAATCCAAATCAAAGGCCAAACAACAATCTTTCTTACAGTAATAATCATGCGGCTAATCCTTCTTATTCATTTCCAAGGCAGAATCAATCTTCTGATTTTCAGTCACGACCACCATATCAAGCACAGCAGCAGTATCAACCTCCTCCGAAGAAAGAACCAGCTGATTGGGAGGTTGCACTAAATAAGATTATGCAAGGAACTTCTGGGGCATTGGCTAATATGGAATCAAGAATAGAGCAGATGGCATCATCTCAAAAGATGCTAGAAACACAGATTGGACAGATTGCCTCCAAGATGGGTGTTCGTGAGCAAGGATCACTTCCTAGTCAACCCGACCAGACTTGTAAAGAGCAATGCAAAGCAATTATTTTGAGGAGTGGAAAAGAGTTGCCCGAGGTTGAGGTTCTTGAGCCTAAAGAGAAGGATGCTGAAAAAGAAAGTGAGATAGTAGAGATCGATGCAGAAACGTCAGAAAAAGTAGATGAAAAGAAGAAGGAAGAAGAACCAGAAAAGCCGTATGTTCCTCCACCACCTTATGTTCCTCCTATTCCATTTCCACAGAGACTTCACAACAGGCAGTTAGAGAAGCAGTACGAGAAGTTCTTGACTATGTTCCGGCAGTTGCATGCCAATATTCCTTTGGCTGAAGCTTTGAATCAAATGCCACTCTATGCTAAATTTCTTAAGGAGATATTGACAAAGAAGAGGAAACTTGAGGATGCAGAAACCATTACTCTCAATGCTGAATGCAGTGCAGTCATCCAAAAGGCCATTCCTCAGAAATTGAAAGATCCGGGAAGCTTTTCTTTGCCTTGCACTATTGGGAAGATGGAGAACATGAAAGCCTTGTGTGATTTAGGGGCTAGTGTGAGTTTGATGCCATATTCAATCTGCAAACGACTTGGTCTTGGAGAGCTTAAAAAGACACGGATTTCACTTCAGTTAGCGGATCGTTCTATTAAATATCCGTTGGGGATCGTTGAGGATGTGGTTGTCAAAGTGGATAAATTTGTCATACCTTGTGATTTTGTGGTGTTAGTGATGGATGAAGATGTCGAGATGCCCATTATCTTGGGAAGGCCATTCTTGGCTACTGCTGGCACTACTATCGATGTTAAAGCTGGAAAATTGACATTGAATGTTGGCAAGGACAAAGTGGAATTTGATCTGAACAAAGTAATGAAGATGCCTCCTTTTGGAGCAACTTGTTTTACTGTTGACATAGTTGATGAAATTGTGCAGCTAGAAAATGAACACTTCATGGGAGCAGAACGGGTGTTAGATGAGGTAGTAGAAGAAGAAGAAATTGTTGTTCGAGACACACAAGTTGAGATGGTTTTTACACTTTCAATGGCACCACAGGTGGAACTTAAACCTTTTGATGAGGGGCATGATAACGTGTTGCGAAGGTGGAAAACCGATGATAAGGAAGAAGAAATTTTTGTTCAGCCGGTTGAGTCAGAGAAGCATCTTAGAGGTGTGAAGAAGAAAAAGAAGAAAATTTGGCCGTTGGGTAGTAGAATCAAGTTGAAATCTGATGGAAGAGATTTGTGGAAATTAAGCAAACCGGATGTCAACGTTCGTATGAATGGTTTGTCTGTTGAAGATGGTTCAGTTATTCTTTTGAAACCACCATGATTTGAGGAAGTAACGTCAAGCTATTGACGTTAAAGGAGCGCTTCGTGGGAGGCAACCCACGCATTAGTGTGAAAAAAAAAAAAAATCTGTTCAGAAAAAAAAAAATCGAATTTTTGAGCAGGTTGCAGCCCTGTAACGCAGGCTGCACCTGCGTTTCTGCTGTTCCCGCAGTCTGCCTCTGTGTAACGCAGGCTGCGCCTGCGTTACTGTCCAATACGCAGACTGCGCGCCTGATGCGCAGCTTGCGGCTGCGTGTCTGGGTGTGGAGCAAGTTGCTTGGACGCGCGAGCAGGTTGCTTGGAGTGTTGTTTTGTCCGATGGTTTTTTGTGGAGGTGTGCTTTACATATATAAAAAAAAAAAACTTTTTCCACCCCATTCTATTTATATCCTCTTTCTCTCTAATTCTTTTCCTATTTCTATTTCAAAAACCCCCCATCTTTTCTCCAAAAATTCTAAACCTATTTCTATTCTAATTATTATTATTATTATTATTATTATTATTATTATTATTATTATTATTTATTATTATTATTATTATTATAGTTATTATTTATTATTATTATTATTATTATTATTATTATTATTTTCTTATTTATTATTATTTTCTTTATTATTATCTTTATTATTTTTATTATTATTATTATTATTCTTCTTATTATTATTATTATTTTTTTATATACCCATCTATACTTACAAATCCAATTCCTCTTCTATTTTATTTTAATCTCTAAAAATTCAATTCTAAAGAGGAATTAATTGCAAGTTCACCTCTTTGATTCGTATTGGGTAAATCTTTTTCTCTAATCATATTTTTATTACGAATTTGTGTTCTTGTCAATTGGATTTTGTAGTGTTCAGACAAGGTGGCCAGTCTATGGAGCTCGTACGCAGTATCCACCGCCAGATTCAGATTCCTCCGAGGAGGAGGACGAGTAGGTATGTTTTCTGCTATCCCTTGTATTTACTTCCATTCAATGCGGGCATTTAATATTTTAAGTTTGGGGGTGGTTTGAGGGATATGTAGTTGTTGTTGTATTATGTGTTCATGTAGGATTTCATGCTTTGCATATTAGTAGTAGTAAATTATGCATTTATGTTTGTGTTATCTACGTTTGTTTCATATAGGACATTCTGTTTTTATTTTTTTTGTATTCATGTGAGTTCATAGTAGTTTGCATTTGCACCCATGCTTGATAGGAATTTTGTGTTGTTGACGCTTTTGATTGAGAAGTGATATGCTTTGTTCTTGTGCACACACATACACTAGTAAGTTGAAGCTAGTAGACTTATTGAATGTTGTAAGTAATTAGAAGGACATGAATATGTGCAAGATGATTTAGTTTGCATGTTTTGAATACAAGTAGGTGCGTTAGAGAGATTTTTTCTTGGGATTGAGTATGTTTTTCCACCAAGTGAGTTTTTGAGCCTTATTGCATATTTTTTGCAATTTATTCGTTTGCTTGAGTGTCCACGGATTGTTTGCATTGCTAGCAGTTGTTTGAGGTCTTTCTTGAAACGCATGACATTATTTGACGATTAAAATGATAAAGGCAATTAGGAATAACCGCATATTTTCCCATATTACCACACCATGTTTACATGATCAATTAGTTAACCCGTTGAGCTTAATCCTATTTTTTTCGGTGAGATACCACATTACTTGCCTAGACCTTTTTCTTGTATTGGCCTTACATTAATTTGAACCCACATTGTCAAAGGCTAGTATAGTGCTTAAGGGAGTAATAAGGTGTGCAAGGAGGGGTTTATTGTTGGTCGTACTTTTGGGGGAAATATTGAAATTGGGTTTGTTTACTTGATAGTCGACATATGTAATAAATTGTGGGATCATTGTTATTGTTTATATTATTGTTTTATTTAGCTCTCAAAAAAAAAAAGAAAAAAAAAAGAAAAAAAAGAAAAAAAAAGAAAAAAAAAAGAAGAAGAAAAAAATATTATGAGAGCATGTTTGTGTTTGTTGTGATCCTACTTTAGTCGACTAGTCGAGTGTTCTTAGTAAAATTTATGTGGGGGGGAAATAGGGTGTTGTGTATGATTTATTATGGTGCTTACTAGCTTTTGACACTTCACCTGTTTTTGGCTTATTTGACATACCTTGTCCCTAGCCCACGTTACAACCGAATGAAGACCTTTTGATTATCGGCATTGATGTATGTTGTGTTAAGAGTTAGATTGATACCAAATGTCAAGCATGTTTATGATTTTGTTGGAATTGAGTGATACACTTACCCTTGTTCTTGAGTGAATATTCTTTTGTGAGTGGATTGTGAGTGTTGGCTTGTTTTTGCGTATGAGATCCCGAGTTTTGTCTCAAAGATGTGCTCTTGTAGGCTTAGCATGTTTACTAACTTATTCTTACACTTGACATGGGCTTGTGAGAACTTATGCATGTTCATTGAGTAGACTATGTGAATACTTGCACTTTCGACACCAAGACATTACGTATTTACTTTGATTCTTAAGTTGATATGGCATGAGAGGATTTGAAGGTATGGTAGGATATTAGTACTAGATTAATTGCATTTTCATTTAGTTGCATTCATGCATTGCATTGCATTAGGTTAAATGGATTTTGTGGGTACATTCGCTATAGGCCCTCACGAGACCTTACTCGTCCACTAGGGCTGCCTAGGGGTTTAAAGGGCTTGTTGCATATGCCAAATGCAACCGTGATCACCTACGGAAGTGGTACTAGTTAGTTAGTTAGTTGTAATTGTTTATGCTTGAGGACAAGCATCAGTTTAAGTTTGGGGGTTTGATAAGTGGATTTTATATCCACTTGGAATGCCTCCGTTCAGCTTAAATTGATTGTTTTGGACTCAAGTTGTTGTAGTTTTGATGTGTTTTGCTTAGTTGTGCAGATTTACGAGAATGTTGATTAAAGTTGATGCTTCTATCATTTTTGGAGAATTAATTGATTAAAATTCGGATTTTCCGGGAAGGCTGCGCAGCTTATACTGTTTTGGCCATATCTGGAGTTCTAGAAGTCCGTTTTCAGCGATCTTACTGCCCACGCGAAGCTTGAGAGATTTTCTACAACCTGGGATAGGAAACAAGTGCAAGAAATAAGCTGAATAAAGTCGCGCACGTAATCTTGATTAAAGAAGGCTGGGAATTTACTGTTTTGCCCTTTTTCTAATTCTAATTGTATTCTGGGCAGTTTTGGGTACCTTCTTTAAATCCTAATTGTAATAGAAGGCAATTTCTTGCTAGGCAAGATTTATAGAGCCTATTTAAACACATCCTACCATTGTAAATAGCTAACAATTCATAGCTTGTAATCATATCAAGGTACTTTCGATCTTCAATTCTTCAATATTATGTTTTCATTCATTATCATTATTATTTTGTTTTCTTCTTTAATTATGTGTAACTAAATCTTTAATCTGAGGATTGGGTAGTATTCCTTGGTATTCATGTGTGTTTAATTATCTGTGATTTTCTTGCTTTGCTGATCTGTTATTGAGGGCTTAACACAATTAGAAGAGTAGCTAACTTTTGATTGTATTCTAGGGATTGTAATAACTTGGAAGAGGAGTTGCAATTTTAGTACATGATTTAACAGACATAACTCGAATATTTGATTGGAAGATTAATAGGAGAGTTGTGAGACTTATAATTCTTGGAGCTTAATAGTTTATGATTGTCTTTGATTGTATCACGGAAGTGACAATTAGGGTATAGTTGTAGACATTATATTGTATCTTGGAAGAGAACTTTATAACCTTAGAAGAATTGTTTTCAGCAGAGTAAGAACGTAGACATCACATAGATATTGAATGTGCATTGAAACCAAGTGAAGAACCCCAGTTCTTGGATTGTTTTCCTCATATATTTTATTTTCTATTGATAATTAGTTTAATTTTGTTTAGTTTAATTTAGTTTATAAACACACCAAACATTCTTCTACACTTCTAAATTGTGAGAGATAAAAACTTGAACTTGATATTACAATTCAGTCCTTCCCTGAGAACGAACACACAAAAATACTACTAACAATATATTTTTGTTTTTGATTGTGATGTGTTGATTAGTTCCTACCAATCGGTACTGGGTTGATCATTAGACATTTTCTTATTGTGTGCATAGCCTGTTTCTAAAATATTTAAATATTGTTGTTTGTTTGCCTAGTTTTATGTGCATCTTAGCATTTTTGTATTTTCATATATTTTGCTAATATCTTCTTTTGCAAGTTTTTTAATTATGCATGGATCGGAAACTATCGTTGAAAAGGACGATATCATACTAGAGTATATTTCTAGTAGTGTTCGGAATAAAGAGCAAGTGAAACATTGGTTTATTAGTGTAGTCGAATATAATATTGGTATTATGATCACGAATATAGATGGTTGGTGAATTGATTCGGGTGCGACCCGTCTCATTACAAAAAACAAATTGATTTAATTCAGTTTATAGAACTTAAATAGGGTGATCATATAATGTATATGGATTAGAAATGTGTTTTCGTGATAAAAAAATTGTAATAAAAAAAAGAATATAAAATGGTTGTTGTGGGCATGTATGAGTGGGTTGTTTCAGCTTCCTGAATGTAACGAAAATAAAGAATGACAAAAAAAAAAATTGAAAGAAATTTTTAATGAAATTATTGATGAAAATATTGAACTAGATCATATCGAGAAGAATGAAATTGGATCTGAATATTGGAAATGAGCCATTGTATATGGTTGTACGTGAAAGATCGAGAACTTCACCTAAATGGGTGATTGACTTTTGTGTATACGATAGTCTAGTATTTAATTTGTAGACATGGACATGTAACGGTGCGATGAGATTGCAAGCAACGGGATGGAAGATGAAAAAAAGAAAAGAAAATTGAATCTTTAATATAAATAAATATGGAAGTTGTGTGATCTTCCAAAATGATAGATGTTCGTTGACTATATGGAATTTAAAAAAAAATAAAATATAAGGTTGATGAGAATCTTGTAAATTTGAGTCCCATCAATACAAAAGTTTTTTTTCGAAAAAAGAAGATGAGAAAATTGGAATTATTTTATTGAAAATGAATTGGACAATTGTGTCTGTATATTTTGAAAAGTGGGAGTTTGCATACAGTAGTATCAATATTTATGAATGATATATTGTAAGTGAAAAATGATAAAATATGTTGATAAATGGTAAGAGTTAATCTTATGTTTTATAAGATTTAGAATTCAAGAGGATGAAAAGAAATAAAATTTAGAATTATCCAAGAAGTATGTGAACATAATTTTCCAGAATTGAGAGCATCTCCAATAGTGTTGGCCAAAATTATCGGTTGTTGAACCTGTAAGTCAACGTGCTCCAATGTAGTTAGTTATAATGATTGACTATATTTTAAAAATGCTATGTTATTATTATTATTTCAAGTTATTATAAATAAAATATATTAATTTAATATGATAATAAATGATGTGGATTTTCATTACAGGTCCCTAGAGATTCAGAAAATATTTCCAATATAATTGGCTTGGCTAAAGTTGATCCAAGGGTGGAATGCCAAATATTTTGCACATTCTTTATATTATAATTCTTATTTATGTTAAATAATTTAAAATCGGAAAATGTACTAAAATACCTAACTTTTCAGAACTATTTACAAAAATACGGTCACAACTTTACAGTTTCAATTCTATATTACCACCCCTTCTATTTTTAGTTTTCATTTTCCTAAAAATACGACCATCATATACAAGATATTATATCTTCCTCATCTGCTCCCCCTCCCCGACTACCCCCTTCTGCCACCATATCCCCGACCTCCACCCGCCGCCCACCGTTGCTGCCATGTTCATATCGGCGCCGCAAGCGACCTTCATCTCCACCGTTGCTGCCATGTTCATATCGGTGCCGCAAGCGACCTTCATCTCCATCGATCAGAGTCTTGTCGAGCTCGTCGGAGCCGTCGATCGGAGAGAGAGAGAGAGGGAGAAAGAGAGAGAGAGAGACATTATGTGTGTGATGAAAGAAGAAGGAGGTGCTTGCTCTCGTCATTACTCATTTATCTGCGTAATTCTTCTCTAATTAAGCAATTTGATGATTAGTATTTATCTAATCGAACTTGTTTATTGTGATTAAAACTACAAATTGATTAGTTTCATTTCATGCGTAGATTAATTTGTTGGTCCGTGAATCTGTTATTCAAGTATTATATTTGATTCCAACTTATTTTTTTCCATCAATACGTACTGTAATCGAACAAATTTCACTAATTATGACACACTATAAACACTTGAGTTTGATTATTGTTTGTGTATGATTTGACGTTTTTTGTGTGTGATCGCTTGATCATTACTTTCTCAATTCTTATCCTCCACAATTTGATTAGTGAAATCTTTAGATTATATGTACACGCTTTAGTTGCTTGAGTTTGTACTTGTTACAGAAATTTGGTGAATTATGTATGATGTTTTAATTTGATATGTGCTCGATGTTCTAGTGTATGATGTTTTTTCGGTTTGTTTCTTGCTGGTATGAAGTCAGGTCGATGGGAGGTTTTTATTTCTCGAGCCTCTGTTTCGTGTCTGGCAAAAACTGTGTTGATGGCAGGTTTTTGTTGGATTTTGGGGATTCAGGGGGTCAATGTTATTGTGCTGAGTAGTTTGGCATGTCGAATTTGGAGGGTTATGTGGGATTCTGGTGGTACTGAGGAATGCAGGTGGTATTGGGTTTGGATTGTTGCCGCTATTAAGAGTGACATGACCATTTTAAAGCAATGGAGTTTTGTCAGCTCATGTTAATGCAATGGCAAACTAGTGAAGCTAGATTTAGTGTTAGCTAGGTTTTTTCACAAAATGGATTTGCTAAAAAAGTTTAAACCAAATAAGGTCAAATGATTTAGGACCATGTAATTTTGCTTATGCAGCAACTAGCCAGCTATTACATTCTTGCTCCATTCTAGCAGGTCTCACTACCGTCACTGGTAAAACATCGACTCCTCTCGATTACATCCACCACACTCACTGCCACTGCTTTTGTTGGCCCCGTAGGGGCACCTCATTTACAAAGGTACAATTTTTCCCCTCCTTTTTTATTATATGTGTGTATATAATTTTACATGTCTAATTCAGGAAGATCAATTATGTAGCAGTGAGGAGTTTTCCTAGAATTTGTATTTAGGGATCGGATGGTTAGGTCGGGGATATTACGTGGATATTATTGATAATGTAGAGGCGACTATGTTTTATAGAGATGGTAATATGTTGAGAATGGATGATGTTCGGAAGTTTAGGAGAAACCCCTGTTGTTTTAATATAGAAGGAAAGAAGCCTGGACAAATGATTACTAAAGGGCATAAGCATTATGATTTAATGCTTAATCTTCAACTGGGAATCAGGTAAATTGTTGTTGGTCTGTTTTATGGTTGATCTGTTCATGTATGTATCTATTGATGTAATTTATATATAAAAAAATGCAGGCATTTAGTTGGGAAACATTCATCTACAGTTAGGGATATTAAGCCTAGTGATTTTTTGCCTAAAGAAAAATTCTGGACTAGGTTTCCATCACCGTCCTTTCTAAATTCAGTATATGGTTGCCAATAAAAACAGTTAAATTTTGGTTTATTGCTTTATCAGGTGCTAATTAAGATGCTAATTAAAGAAATTTTAGGCCCTAGTTTATATAACAGATTTGATTCTGCAGGAGTATTTCAAGAGTTTGGTAGTTGCTGTTTTAGCAAGATTTATTGTATAAGAATATTTGTTTGGGCTGGTATGGAATTGTCTTTGTGGGTTGTGATGTATAAGATTTGTAATCTGGTGTACTTTTCAGATCTGCAGGTCTTATGTGCCTTGGGGTTTGCTGGTGGGGTCGAGTCAAGGTGAAATATTGGTCGAGAGTTTTGGATGGTGGCGTGGAAGCTTCTTTATCATGGGGTTTCTTTGGCTTTATTTTGTTGAAGTTGCTGCTTCTGGTTTGTCAATTGCTACCTTAAGAAAGGCTGTTGAGAGATCATTGAAGGGTATTCTGGCCAGGTGCAGTAGTAATAGAAAGTGAAGACCCATTAGAAGATTTTCGCGAGACAAACCCTATTGATGAGGAATGAAAAGTTTATGACATAAAAAGTAGTTTAGAACAATATCAGTCAAGGTCATTTTTAGCAAAAATGGCTAGATTTGAGATAGTAGTGTTTATTCCATTAAAGTCAGGAGTAGTGGAGTAGGATCAGTTCATAACAGAAATATGAAGACAATGTGATTTTATATGGAACAGGCCCCGCAGGGGCAACCATCTTTGCTTGTTTGCTTGTTTGTTCTGTTCAATTGGATGATATTGGTGTAAGATGACAATGTTGCCTCTCTTAATCAACATGCATTTGCTATTTTCGTCTTTGTTATTATATTTTCATACTAGCTAGCTTCTCATATAGCTTGAATTTGCTATAACAGGCCCCGTAAGGGCATCCATCTTAATAGTCATATTCAAGTATTTCTATCAGTTGTAACTTTTGTAACATCAGTTGCAACTTCTGCAACACTTTGCAACCTTGGTTGCAACTGCTGCAACCATATTTGCAACCATTACAACCATGGTTGCAGAAGTTGCAAAAGGTTGCAACAATTGCAAACATGGTTGCAACTTTTGCAACCTCAGTTGCAACTTATTATCAGTTGCACACTATTTACAACTTATCAATATCAGTTGCAACACTATTTGCAACTTATTAATATCAATTATAACTTATGCAACCCTATTTTCAACTTATGCCTTTCAATATAGTACTTGTCAGCTAAAGAAACTAGCATGTTTAAAAGATTGTATTTCAAAAGACAATATGATTTTATATGGAATATGCCCCGCAAGGGCACCCATCTCAAGAGTAAGAGTTAGCTATTTGTATCAGTTGCAACTTCTGCAACCATATTGCAAAGGTTGCAACTGATAGAAACAAGAGTGATACTTTTTTGCAACCATGTTTGCAACTTCTGCAATAAGGTTAACAATAAGGTTTAATAAAACTTTATTGATGAAAATTTACACTTCTTTTGTCATGTTAATTATTGGATTGACTTTATATATGTTTATACCTTTTACACTTTCTTCTTCTCCGATTTGCAAATATGTAATTAGAACCAAACCATTTGACATTTGTTAACAGAGCCCCGTGGCTACTGTGGATAATAAATGAAAATAACTTTAAATTTTGGAAAATGAAGTTGCATCATTTATTATACATGGATCAAAACATAAAATTCCAGCAATCAGTTTGTAGCATATTGTTTCCTAGAAGTTTTTTATACTTTAAACAAATGAACGTTGAGAAATTATGGCATTTATTTACAAATGCATAAAAGCTGCATAAGGTTTATAGGAAGGGAAAAAAGTAACTATAAGACCATATAGGTGGTCAGCATCCTAACTGCATTATAATTCCAAATATCCCATGTTCAGGAGAAGATGCACAACATCCTTGTTGTAGATGTTCCACTACAAGCGTTATTAACTGTCCAAATTTGCAACTTATGATCAAGCAGCCTGCAATCTTTTTTAAGACTCTTTTCACCCTCATACACCTGTTAAATATTTAAGCTTAAATCAGAACACAACAACCATCTATTTGAAAAAAAAGCACATTTAAATATCTCCATTTTAAGATCACTTCATGAGGTATCATGGTTGCAATTAAACATGTAAGCATATACCTCAAGTTCATCTAGTTCGAACAAACTAGCCATGGTTGCTGATAGTATATCACTTCATGATATAACTAAGGTCTAGCTAAACACATTATTCTCACATGCTTTCCTAGAAATTGGCACCTGGATGATTTAAAAAACAGAGAAGGATATTTGACTATTTGGCTAGTTAAGCGCAGAGCCTTGCTAGTAGTAACTAGTAATGGTACAAATTTCTAGTAGTAAATCACACATTCGAGGCCTGGGGCTGAGTCTATTTCACTGCCGAACTGTTTCATCCTAGATATAATGGACAAATGAAACAAATAAAGCCTCTGCTTTGGAGAAGGGAAGTCACATTAAAAAAAATTGAACCGACACATAGAATTTTCTTAGCTTAGAATTTCAGTAGTTTGCTAAATTCCTTTATAGTATAACACAAAAAGGAAATTTGACATTTTTAAAACTGTTTTTAACCAATTACATTCTTAAAACTTCATAACTACATGAAAACATAGGATTAATTTTACAATATATTCACTTTGATTTGGATTCTAAACAGATTTTAACTCAGCCCTCTAGCATATTAGTCAACTCTAAGTTAAAACACAACTATACAAGGAAATAAATGAGAGGTTTATACAGGAAATGAGGTCTATTCAATTTATTTTTTTCATTAGTTGCACTGCTCCAGTTGAGAGTGCCTTGGTTTTATTCACAATCTGCACCTGATCCCAAAACACAACATTTCAAATCAATACCACATACACAAACAATTTGAACATCTGACCAACTAAATTATCTACCAAATACCACACAAAACACTTATCCTTTCAATACCACATACACAAACAATTTGAACTTCTGCAACCTTGATTGCAACTTCACAAACACCATCCATCAGGCCACCCTCACCATTAGTGTCATCAACCAAATTCACCATGTCTTCATCAAATAATATCTTACTATGCCAATGTAAGGGAAAATATGAAGATGGAATAGTGAACATATCTTGGTGAAGGAACACACTCAAAATGTGCTACTGCAGTGGTTCCCAATATTGAATCATATAAAACATGGAACTTATTACTAACTCGCAAACACTTTATTACTAATTCGCAAACACAATAATATCATGAACACATCAGTATCAATTTATGCAATCATACTTGCAACTTATGCCTTTCAATATAGTACTTGTCAGCTAAAGAAACTAGTACTTTTAACAAATTGTAATTCTAAAGATAGTATTTGTAACTTTTAACAAATCTTAATTGTTAGATTTAACTATTTCTATCAGTTGTAACTTTTGCAACTTCAGCAACCTTGTTTGCAACTTCATCAAACTTGTTTGCAAATAGTTAAATGGTTCCAAATAATTTACAACTTAATAAGAAACCAAAATTCAGAATTTGCAACTTCATAATTCATTGTGATATTTTATCAAACACTTTGTAAACATTCTAAATAAACTACTTCATTCAATAAATTCAACATACACATTAACATTTGAAACAAATCAAATCTCTACAATACAGTTAATAACATAGTAATTGACATACAATTCTGTTATTAATTGTTATGAACAGAGTAATCTCTAAAACTTTGTAAGGCAATGTTATCCAAATCCTCGCTTATCAATTATGAGAGTCAACATTGTTATTTCGATTGTCCCCCATGTTAAATACATAACCTTCAGGAATAAGATGTAAGACAATAACAATCAACTCATTAGCATCTTCGTCTTCTCCGGCGATCTCGAAGTATCTCCGGCGATGGTGACGGATATGTGCCCCTGCGGGGCCGTGTAGAAGAGAAATGACAGAGATGAAGAAGAAGGATGTGGTCGGGGTGGGGTGGTCGGTGATTTGGCGGTGGTTACGGATGAGGGGAGCTAAGAGCACCGAAGCTTCAAGCTGAAACAGAGAGGGGGTTTCCTTTTTTTTTTTTTTTTTTTTTTTTTGCTAAATTAAGGGGTTTCCTTTTAAATGAATGAACGTATTTTTTTTTAAAAAAAATGAAAGTATGTGTAGTAACGGCTGAATTTCAAAAAAGTTAGCCTGTATATTTAAAAGCCCAGAACTTAAAATGAATAATTTTGAAATTATCCTTTTAAAATTTTACATAAAATTGCCTCCAATTGGAAATGCTATAACAAAAGCAATGTTCACATGATCGCATCCTAAAATTTATCTTAAAATTTTCCATCGATAAAGCTTAGGCGACCATTGCTGCTAATTAAATTAAGGTAAAATTATATTAATCCAAAACAAATATTCAAAAAAATAGCTTAGGAGAAAAAAATATTCAAAAAAATAATATAGTCAGAAGAGTCAAAACCCAAGTACAGTATCTCTTTTGATTTAACAGATATGTGGGTCCATTTATAGTACAATCCTTATTACTGACAAACGAATAAAACCGTTAGTGGCATTCTCGAAATTAATCCAAACACCAGGCCTAAACACCTAATCTGATTCCAAATTTCTAACCCACCCGATAACCTTCCGCTCTCCGAGACCAGACTCCGACTCCGATACCAAAAAAGACAAAATAATTATCTTTATCCCCCACTAAAATGACCAAACCACCCCTACTCCACTCCAAATATCAATAAATCACAAGGCCATTTAAGTCAACCCAATTTAACACATTCAAATTTCGGATCCTTCTAAAAAAACGTTTCTTTATTCCCAATCTACCCTTATTCCCTTTATCCGCTACCTATACATACAAATTATCTGTACGTATATGTTTACGTTTTTTTGTTGTTATGGAGACAGAGATGGAAGATGCGGAGATATATACATTCACGGCGGACGAAATCGATCCTGATTACGAGTTTGACGCGGCGAGGTACTTCGATTTCTGTACGGCTGAGTCGTTTACTGAGTCGACTCGGGCCGAGATTTGGTTCGAATCGCTACGAGGCTATCCGCCTTCTCGTAAGTTCTTTTATTACCGTAATTCTATGTTTTTTTCAGTTGTGTGTATATGTGTGTGTATATGTTATTGTTAAATGTGTGTGTTCAATTATCAGAAATGAAATAAAAATAAAATGTGTGTATGTGTTTGAATTAATTAATGGAATTTGCTTATTTTAGATTAAATTGATTATTTAGAAGTTAGTTAGTTAGTTATGGTTAATGTTCTTGTTCTGGAAATAAATTGATTATCAAGAAGTTAGGTTAGGTGTTTATAGATATGGATATTAAGAAAGGTGTGCAAGTGATACTCATGTGAATTGAGCTTTATTTGTCATTCTCGGTTTTGATGAGTTCGAGTTTGTATTCTTGATTTTTATCAAGTTTGTGTGTGCTCGATAGGAATTACAAGTGTTAGTATCTATGTTTCTTATATAGCTGTATTGTAGCTGTGTTCTATAGTTATGTTGTTGAATTTCAAATGTAATGTAAAATTGTGACCGATGGAATTGAGGATGTAGAAAAGACTGAAATAGTGAGTGAGTGAGAGAGAGAGAGAGAGACGGAGAGAGAGACAGAGACAGAGACAGAGATAGATAGATAGATAGATAGATAGAGAGAGAGAGAGAGAGAGAGAGAGAGAGAGAGAGAGAGAATTAGTTTGGGATGATGAGTTTTTGTGAAGAAAGTGAGTAGTAGGAAGGAATGTGCATTTATCGCCAAATTAATGGGATTGAGCTATTTTTTTATTTTGTAAGAACGGAATGGAGGGAGAAATGATGATCATATGACTTTTCACCCACAGATAGTACAAATTTCGTTTCATTCATTCCATTCCAACCAAGAGGAGCGTTAGTCTCCGAGTTCATTTACTTGATATTTTATTGGCTTTTTGATATGTGCTTGTATGTAGTATACCTTTTCTATCTGCTCACTCTGGTTTGTTTACTAACTACTTGTACTTCTTATTGTATTTCAGCCTTTGCTAGAAGGTTACAATTAGGAGAGAATTATCTGTTGCAAAATGTCACGACCTCTCCCAAAACAAAAATGTCAGAAATCACAGTTGTGCCTGAAATTGACTCTGATATTGGGGAGGAACGACGAAATTCTGCCATGGATACGAGCAACAGCGGTAGAAGTTACTTTAATCTGCTACAGTTGTATTGTTCCCATTTTCTATTTTCATCATGTATAATGCAGTATACACTGTAGGATCACCATTATTACTTAAATTTATTTTTCTAAGAAGTATTTCAATTTATCAACCAATTAATGCTTCTCAAACATTACGGATATTACCTAAGCAGAGGTACTATAACAATTTCTCCTGGCTTTGTACCATTAAAAAAATGCCAAAGAGAGCAATCTCACAAGTCATGATTGCAACCAGATAAATTGTATATTAGCTTATCTATACCTTGTGCATTACACTGATAAATCTTTGCTTCTTCTTAACATGATGAGAGCAACTTCTATTTTTGATGATCTCATCCACTATGAATTTCTTGCAGACCAGGAATGCATGAACATAACAAATTCTACTAACTTACAGAGTTGTGCACAGCCAAACTTGTATAAAACCGGTGGAATACCTGCAGGTGATCTAAACTTTCAGTGATAATATATATTTGAAACAGTTATATGGTGATATTATCACTGTTCTTGTTTGAAAATGTAAAGCCATGATCTGCCTTTGACTATTATTATAAATGATATTAATAATTAGTTCATTGTGGTCTCCTGCAAAAGTATGCCCTTGCAATGCTTTCCCCAATTAGTCTTCATCTTACACTTGATTAAATGCAGGCTTGACATTTTATAATCATATGCAAGAGTCAAAAACCAAAAGGAATACCAATGCAAGACCGTTTGTCTCAAGGGTCTCAACTCTTATGAAGCCAACAGCCAGCCAAATGGCCAAACAAATTCGATCCGGCCACGTAGATAACTTCAGGTGACTTTTTTATATTGTTGCCAAGGTTCAGGTCACGCAGGCGCACGCGCGCTAGCACACACACACACACAAAGAGTTATTTCCCGAATGTTGCACACCACTGGTTTGAGAATTGCCAACTTTGACAACACACAGATAGTCATTCTACTTTCAGTATTAGATAAATGACTCTTTTTTAGGTGACTACGTGTTCATCCAGACTTTAAGAAAAAACCATTTAGATTTGTACAGTTTCAGCAATAGTTCACACTTCACAGCATCTTTGGCACTCTTTCTACTAAGATACTGTGATACATAGTATCACTAATAATTTCCTCTTCACGACCTTTCTTTTTGTTTTAATAATCTTTTTTTTTCTGACTGTAATAAGGTCTATAAGATTTGAGAACAAGGACAAAAGCTTAAACAATACTCCTGCACTCGAGAATCAAGCTGCCAAGAGACAAAAACTTGAGGGAGGTCAATTGCGGAAGGTAATATTCTCATAATCATGTGTTTAATTGTAATGAATTTATTGCATATTATTTCGGCATCGTATAGCAACTGCGTGCAATGCAAATTATGGCTAGCTTAAAGAAAGCATAATATTCTTCTGCGTGAGCTGGTACTTCCGATTTTTTTCTTCGAATTTTTCTTTTTGGCAATCTGTTCACTGTCAGATAACTTTGATAGATCCATTCTACTGTTCAATTGCTTCTACGATGAGGAAAAAGTGGTAGTGAAAATTTAATAACTTTCCTCCTTCATGATATTTCTTGGGCGTCCGACTCCCTACTGGTTTTTAGGTTCCCAGACACTTGAATATATAGCAATTGCTTAAGATATTGGCCCTTTTACCTAAAATGTATGCTTAATTAGTTAGTTATGACTTACGAGTAACATTTTTTGATGTTTGCTGCTATTGTCTATCTGAGTGTTTTCTTTTAAGTTTTTTTCCCTCAGTTTCTTCTGGAATTCTGTGACTGCTTTATCTGTTCTCAAGTTTCTGATCTGCATCTGATAAATCTAAATGACAGGTTGCTGATACATATCAACAAACTTATTTAGTTCACAAGGAGCGTAAAAGGGTATGGACAATCTCAAGATATAAGAGCTTGCCGTTGTGAACATTTTCATTTCATCTGGTTATGACATAATGTGCAGTTAATCGGTTATTCATTATTAGGTTCTTTCTTCATCTTGTCTTTCTGAAAAATGAACCACGCTATGATTAATAATTCGACTGCTCCCAATTTATTAGCCAGCATGTACTGAATACTAGCTAATTTCCCGTGCGTAGCACATGTTCCTTTTAATATCTTAATATTTATGTTTTAATATGTATGTATTATTTATATTTGTGTTTATTCTTCCAACAATATTTTTAATTTATACCGACATATTATCTTGAGTTTGGGTTTAATAACATAGTATAGATAGTATATATATGAAATTAATACAAGAATGTATTGACAAAAGGAGGAAGGCGCCCAAAAGTACTGTTTGTACATTGTTCTTAAAATATTGTTTGACTGCCTTTGTAGGATACTAACATTGATGCAAAGGCAACACAGACTAAGTTACATCTTACAATTCCCAAAGAGCCCAATCTTAAAACAGCTCATAGGGCACGAAGGATGAGGTCTGTTTTACGCATTCCTGTTCATTGCCATTAGGAACATGACCTTCCCTAATAAACTACAATATATTCCTAATTTCAGGACAAAAGTTGGTGAAGAACCTGAACAAGTCACATCTACCACCCATACATTTAGAGCTCTTCCGTTAAACAGAAAGGTTAGTGAAAATGGGAAGGGAATTTAGATTTGCTATGATACTTATACTTGTTATATATATGTCTAACTTATTTTTTTCAAATGCAGATTCTTGAGGCTCCGTCATTGCTACTTCCCAAAAGAAGCACTCCACGATTACCAGAATTTCAGGCAAGTGCTTAGTATTGTGATGCCCCCCAGTTACCTGTATAAAGTTCATCTTCTTAGTCTGATGATGGTCAATAATTCTTCTGAAAATAAATCCCTAATGTCTTCATTTCATTCTTCTGCAGGAGTTTCACCTAAAAACATCGGAAAGGGCACTGCAACAAAATGCTGCAGTTCTGTCAAATTCAGTTCATTGCAATAATTCTAAGGTTATACTGTGAACATGTCAGCAACAAATTTTATACTCTAAATATGAATATTGTTTGCTCATTACATGTCACATATGACTACATGAGGTGTTGCTTCATGATAGACTGGATGGATGTTTGTGGTTATAGTGCAGAAAGGAAATAAACAAGATTACTGTGTTGCACACTTGCACCGCATGCACATTAATATTTATTTCTTCATGTTATATAGTTATTGGTTGTGTACTTTTGGACTGACACAATACAGTTCCAGGTGTCACACCAACCTAGTGCTGGATCATTTATAGAACGTAGCTACAAAGATCCTAGAAGGTAAATTTTAAAAAGCTCCTCTTTGCAACACCTAGGTTTCGTTTTATTGTTTTATAGTGGTCTTCGTGAAATGCATTCCACATGATGTCCAGGGTTTTTATAACATCTAATGCACCTTTAGTTATTACTCTATAAGTTAATAGTTGGCAGTAATTTAAGCTGAATTGTTTTGATGTATCTCTTTTAATCAAGTATCTATATCGCAATACCTGCACGTGCAACAAGGAAGTAGTGCTAATATTTTGCAGAAAGGCTATGTTCATGGAAGGCATGATGGAGACATGATTAGTTCAACTTCTGTAATGCTTTAAGTTTCAGCAGTACAATGCTATCATTAATATTATGTCTCTCTTATTAAGAAATCCACAAAGATGTGCTATTGGTGATGACTGCATATATAAACATATTTGTTTTACTGCAAAGAAGAATGTTAATTTGTAGAACTTGCTTGTCTCTTGTCAGGCAAGTGGAGGCAAAGGAGGAGGGATGTGAAGTAGTAAACAAATTCAAAGCTACACCTTTTAATAAGAAGGTAATTTCATAGATTGGATACCTTTGGGCTTTGGCAAATGTCCAGAAACAACAGGAAGGTAAACACATGTTTTCTCCAAATGCAGGTCTTCTCTTCTAAAGGAGATATTGGAGTTTTCCGAAGCACCAAGAGGGAAACCACGGTACCAAAGGTAACTTTTGTTATGATTTATGATTATATTCCGTAGTAATCAAGTTCTGGTCATTAATACAATCTGGCATTCTGGATTTTATCACAGGAATTTAATTTCCATACAGAACGAAGACTGCAACATGATCCACCAGTAGACCTTTTTAACAGGGTAAGCTACCCAATTGTCTCTAAAGTTGTAGTTAACTACAGAGGTGTTTTCCCTTTATTAAATTATATTGTTTCTTTTAATGCAATGTGCATGTTAAATTGTTTCTGCATATTATTACAACTTCTCCTATGATGCGATCAAAATTGATATTTGTCATTTCGTTGCAAATTTCTCTTTTGACTTTTATTAATCTTGGTTTAATGCAGCTAACTTTGGAATCTGATCTTCGATTGAATGTTGAATCTCATTCGAAAGTACCTCAGTCTACTTTAACATTTACAAAGGTTTTACTTATCCCTTATATTAAATTTGAGTTCAATTTCAGTATTCTAATTCTGTTGGTGTTGTGTATTTAATATAAGGGATCAAAAGAGAATAAATTGGGATCTTTACAGCAAGAAAGCAAGGTAAGTAATAGAAGCTTCCGTACAACCCTTGGTGGTTACTGTAACAATGATATCGTTCTATATATCTAAAGCAACTCATGTTTCACTAATTACAACCCTTGGTGGTTACTGTAACAATGATCTCGTTCTATGTATCTAAAGCAACTCGTGTTTCACTAATTACAAGTTTATGTAGGTAATAAATTCGTTTCAAGGGAAATCACAAGGGCCTAAGACTAGGCAGATTCCAGTATTTGGAGGTGCTACTTATACTGGTAGCATGCGTACCATTAGCAGGTATGTAAAGCAAGTGTAATATACATTTATGCTTGGCACATTTAAAAATTGACATTCTTGTCGTGGTGCAGGATCTCGGGCATACGGTAAGAGTGAAGATTAAAGGAATCTAGAATTACTCTACACTAGTTTACATCAGTTTCCAGAATACCTTCAAGCCGGAGCACTAACTGAAGATTACAGAATATCAACAAGTAGATAATGATAACTTGTAAGCTGTTTTATTCCGTAAATGTGAACGACATATAGAGGTGGGCGACTATCAAGCTCGGTATACATTTCAGAAACAGTGATCCCGTCTTAGAATTGATTTATAAGTAGGGATGCGTTTCTGTCCTACACCTTACCTCAATAAAAGTTTAAAGGCAAGAGTTGTACAATTTCTCTCTTGGTACTATTCTCAGTAGCTATACCTGAACTGGTTTACCCTCACCCTTTATGTAATAGATAGATATGCTGATGACATTTACGTCAAATAGTTATAGTACGGGTAAGACTAAATTGGTTACCAGAATACAGTAACTTTTTGATTAAATCTAGACCTACCCAACCATGATCATAACCTGAGATCGAGAAATTCGTTTTAATTTAGGTTCAAATACATTTTATTCCTAAAGGTTTGGGTGTTGTGGACATAAAAGCTAAAAGATTTGCAACAGTCAAATTAAGGAAAAGTAGCACTAGATTTGCAACAGAACATCAGGTAATAAGTAATCATAAACTTGAGACTACAAGAACAGCTGAGAGTTTATATAACCAACAAACTGTGGCTGATCGCTACCAGAATGTCATTTCCTATTATGTATACTAGTATTTATGCCCGCCATGCTTGGCTTATTAATTTTTAGAAAATAATTATTAAGATTAGAATTATATTTTGTGCATTGTAAGGAGATTTAGTTAATGCATTGTCTTGTTTTTTCTTTATTACTAATAAGTCGTATAAGAAAGAAGCAACGAAATTGTACATAGATAGTGGACGATGACGACAGCTTTTTTTCTAAAGCATATATTGTTCATGTAACATAAAATTAAGACATATAAATGGATTTAAGACAACGATATTGGAATAACACTACATTATCTTCATCGTAAGATTTGATGAGGATAATATTTGAGAATAACTTCTGATGCCAAAGAATTTACAACTATATAAAAAAATTGTGTATAATATAAATTATAAATTTATATTTATAAGGATTTCTCGGCCTCGCCTCCGGCGAGACCTTGAACCCCATTATATCAAAATTCATATTTCTATATAATATAACAACTCCGTGTAGACTTTAACATATAATCATAATTAAGGTATTTAAATAAGTTAAAAATATTTATGTTGATATTAAAATAAATAGATATGTATATTTATAATTAACAATTTTAATTTTTAATAAGAATACTCCTCGGCCCCGTCTCCGACGGCGCCTCGAATCCTATATATAAAAGAATTGAAGAAAATCACCTGTAAGTTTCTTGGTATACTTTGCGATACCAATTTAGAAATATACATGTACATAATTTCATTACATAAATGCTTCTTATAGACTGTAACATATCATCATAATTATTGTAATTAAATAGGTTAAAAATATTTATGTCGATATTTAAATAACAAAAATATTTTTTTATAATTGAAAATTTAAATATGAATAAAATAAAAGTAGATTTATAAATGTAAACCTCGTATCTTACGTGTTGAATCAAGTTACCAATTGGACTTTTTCGGAAACTTTAATACATTCGTTTTAACTCAATTTTTGAAAATATATATATGTAATTTATAAATTTTAAATGAATAAAGAAATTATTTAGCAGAAAAAATAAATTATATGAAATGTAGTAGATAAGAATTATTTATAATTTATAAATAATTTTTTTTTGGCGACTCGACATTTCTCATTTAGAGCAATGCTACGTACCACGAAACGGACCTATTATTTTAGATATATATGAGGATAATATATGAGGATAACTTCTGATGCCAACGAATTGACAACTATTTTAAAAAATAATAATTTTTGTACAATATAAATTATAAATTTATATTTGTAAGGATTCCTCGGCCTCGCCCTCGAACCCGTATATATCAAATTCATCTATATAATATAACAACTCCATGTAGACTTTAACATATAATCATAATTAATTAAGGTATTTGAATAAGTTAAAAATATTTATGTTGATATTAAAATAAATAGATATGTATTTTTATAATTAACAATTTTAATTTTTAATAGGAATGCTCCTCGGCCCCGTCTCCGACGGCGCCTCGAATCCTATATATAAAGAATTGAAGAAAATCACATGTAAGTTTCTTGGTATACTTTACGATACAATTTATGAATATACATGTACATAATTTCATTACATAAGTGCTTCTTATAGATTGTAACATATCATCATAATTATTGTAATTAAATAGGTTAATAAACATGACCGATGACGATGAAATGATAGTTGTACTTTTGAAAGGAAAAGAACTACATTTGAAAGGAAAAGAGAAAGAATATCCATTTGCGCCTCTAGTCTATCATACGACCTCCATCAGGCAACAGACTTGAATATGATGATTTCCATTCAATAAACCTGTATAGTACCAAGAACCAAACCCTATAAGTAAAGTAAAATGAGTCTAAAAAGAAATTTAAAAAAAAAATAATCACACCAGGATGATAAAAATAGCACAACAAATACAAAATGTCTTTAGGGCAATACATCAAATATTTGGTGAAATAAATTGAGTGAAAAGAAGAGTTAACAATCTTACTATCCTCCATTGCAGCACCAACAATCAATCTATACATATTAGATAAAGATCATGGAGAAATAGATGACCAAGATCCCAATAATTTTACACAAAAGTTTCTATATTAACTATTCATACACAAAAGATAGAGAAAACACTCCTTAATGCTATTTCTAATTTGGACAATATAAGTCTTAAGGAATAGCATGTTATTTTGAACAATGTTAGCTGTATAAGTGTGCAAATGGTTAAAAATGATAAATGGATACAAATAATAAATCACCTTGCAAGTAAAAATAGGGTGTTTTTACAGTGAGTGCAGCGGAAGAGTGATAAACCTGCAGCGGAAGCAAGCTCTGTGATAAACCTGCAGGGATCAGGGATTTCAGCATATAAGCATATAGACATGCAGAAGACCGTATAATGAAGACAGAGAATATAAACCACAAGTATCCAAGAAGTCTAACCAATTTTTTATACTGCACATGGTGAATGACTTTAACTTCAAATTTAAAATCCTTCTTTGCTTCAATTATAGAATAGAAGTACTTCATTTTGTACTCAATTTGAGGAGTCATATATGTGCTGAACTTTTACCTATACATATATTATTTCAAAGACAGCCAGACAGCTATAAGATGTTTGGAGGGAAAGTGGTGAGATACATAGGAAATCATGAACTCAATCAACGAAAACCAACCTCTGGAGCCATCCACCTATAAGTTCCTCTTTCGGCGGTCATCATCTCAGTTAAAGACTCTTCTCTTGCCAAACCAAAATCCACCAGTTTAACAGTTTTGTGATCTGCCATCAGGAGTAAATTTTCTGTAAAAGAATAAATGGTTAATGGAAGAGAGAAGATATAAATGCTTTCGAGCTGCAGCATCATCAAAAATTTAATATTGTCAACTACATGTAAGGCATGTACACTTATGGAACACATAATGGTATCTATGAATAAGATGGTACAATCAGAGAGATGAGTTATTTCTAGGTTTTGAGGGAAGGGCCAATAATATCTTAAATATTATAGTCACTAAAATTTCACCTACCTTATGAGCCATACCGGATATCCATACTTCTCCAAGCCCATACACTGATAAACACTATCATCTTCTTTGACAAAGGATAAATCTCTGGTAAATTAATTTATAGCCCAGAAAATTACTTACCAAATCAAAAAGTTTCTATAAAATTAGCATGCTCTAAAGAAGTTGAGAATGCAAAAGCATCTATCCATCTTAAATATTATAGTCACTAAAATTTCACCTACCTTATAAGCCATACCGGATATCCATACTTCTCCAAGCCCATACACTGATAAACACTATCATCTTCTTTGACAAAGGATAAATCTCTGGTAAATTAATTTATAGCCCAGAAAATTACTTACCAAATCATAAAGTTTCTATAAAATTAGCATGCTCTAAAGAAGTTGAGAATGCAAAAGCATCTATCCATTATCATATTTTATGTTTTCAGTGTTTCTTTGCAGTGTAAGAGATTATTAGAATGGTCAAAAACAATTCTAGTAGTGGATAACCTACTTTCCCTCCAAACACCTTGCACACCTACAGATCACGCATCCGGTGCAACCACAGCAAAAATAGCTCAATGCAGCTTAAAATTTAAAAGAGGTAAAAGTTTAACCTAAAATATTAATGTAAACAAAGTCACTGTGCTTCGAATGAGAACTGACTTCTATCCCAAAAGATATGCAAGTTTCTACATCAAACTTATAGTTAAGTTCTAAATGATGATGTTTAAAGGTTGGGAAAGGACTGTTTTAGAACTGTCATACCCGATGCTGCTAGGAGGCTGAAGAAATAAAACATATGATATAGCCTTCGACACCAGTATTGTCCTTTTAACAGTGACGTATATTAACATCCCTGGAGCTCTATTATTAACAGTGGCGTATATTAACATCCCTGGAGCTTTTATGACTGACAGCTTTTCCCAACTGCACCTCCTACCTTGATTGGCTGCTTTCTGAAGCTCCGAATGAGACGGATTCTGTATAATCTTTGAATACTGAAATTGCAATTTTCTTTTAAATCAATAAGAGACTATCACTCACAACGACGAAACAATTCTAAAATTTAAAAAGAAATGGAGATATTATGATATTAGTCTCTCTTTTAATAAGACATAAACTTTGACTGCATTGTAATAATAACAATCCAATTTCAATTTTTATATCCATAACTTGACCATATTATGAGTTGGAAGAATTAAAGATGGCTCAGGGGTACTACTGATTCTTCTCGATCAAATACATCTTTATGAAGTGGGACTTGATACGTAGGATCCATCTTCTTTATTGTCCAGCCTTAAGGATCCGTCCTAAAGGTAATCAAGGACTAAGTTGTATACGCACACGCAATCTACCCAATTAACTATAGGTATAAATCGGATATAAGACCCAACCTTTCATTTTTTTTAAAGACAACAACTCTACAAAACTTCTACAAATTAAGTTTATATATAGGTTAACAAATGAGACTCTAAAAATTCAAGTTTATATAAGCTCTAAAAACAAAAAGGATGAAGTTATGAAATCCTATGACGGTAAAATGAGTGATAACCAATATCAAACACTTACCAGCATATTACTATGTTTGTTCATTATCAAGCCTCATTATAGTCTTCTTGAAAATCAGACATCGTATACACATCCATTTCCGTAAGTTCCTGCACAGTTTAACAAAAAAAAAAGTCATTGATATATACATATGTTACCATAAAATGCCGTATAAGTTGCGAATCTGGCATATTTATTGATTTGGATAAAGTATAACCTCAGTCTCCTTGTTTTGCAACCTCTTTCATCTCTGCATCCCACCATTCACCTGCACTGTCCATACAAAGTTTATTGATTTGGATAAAGTATAACCTCAGTCCATAGTTCATACCTTGTCAAATTACTCGGCCTTAAATCAAGTGCAAACTTTGTCTATAACCTCTTCATTAGAACATGGCTCTTGTGCAGAATAATTAGTCTCGGACAACTTTTATCAAACATCTATACTACATTAAATCACCTGATTCACCATTTTAATGTCATATAAACATATAAATCATACATTCTTGAAGAACTGAATTAAAATCAATAACACAAAATATAACTTACATTCAATATTGAGACTTCAATATTGTTGTTATGTGTTCCAGATTTTATGGACCTAGTAAAGCTCGTACATCATCAATTTCTCTGCACACGGAAAATGTAAGGAGCAAAGGTAAAAACACTTGATGAATATAGATTAAAAACAACACAATAAGAGAGTAAAAAGAATGTATATTCTCTCAGGAATATAAACAAACACGTGATATGCATATATTTATATCAAACTGAATAAGACACAACACTTGATTGTATATTTTCAATCTCGATTCTCAGAGAAGACACAACACCATCATCTTTCAAATTACAAATAACAAAAACCTGATGTTATTATCTCCAAACCATACTAATATCGTCCTAAAAGAGTTCAATTTGAAATTGAGAGAGAGAGAGAGAGAAAAGAGTGCAGGAGAAGGAGAAAGAGAGAGAGGAAAGAAACTTTCTTATATAAATTTCAATTTCAATTCTTGAAATTTGTGTATAGGAATTGAATTTTGAAATTCAAAAGTGGAGCTTTTAGGGGAAGATACAATACAAATCTTTCTGGGGAAGATACGTATGTATCACTGCTGTAAACAGGCAACAACTGGTGGCATTTTTGAAATATAAGTTAACAGTAGGGGTAAAGACTTAAAATGGACAAAATTACTGTACAAAAGGCTCAACAGACACTATTATATCATAGATAGATAGATAGATAGATTAGCTCCACATAAGAATTTATTAAATAAGTAATAGCACTCAATACAAATTATAGACAGAAAATAGAAAGTAGAAGAGAGATGAAATGAGAGTTATATATGAAGTTTAATTCGAATTCAAGTTTGAATTCTTGAACTCTGTGTAATCTTAGATTTGCGTGTTAAATTTGAAAGCCAAAACTTCTGCTAAAAGCTTCAAAATATATACCAACTATATGTATGTAGTACTACTGTAATTGTATATAAGCAATTACCTTGTCAAAAGGTAATCCAAATTTCAGGAGTGTATTATCAAATTTAAATTGAACTTGATACCTGAAAGAAACATTAACAAAATAACAATGAAAAATTCTATTAGAACTAAAATCAAACAGTTGGGGTGCAAGCTTTAAATCATTTTTATATTGAAAAAATTCTCGAAAAAAAACAGACTCATGCTTTTGAGTAGATATAGAATCAAGAACAAATTATAAAAACAATAAAAGATTACTTGATTCATTGATTTCAATTATAACCATTTCAGTTATCAAAGGTGAACCATAACTGAATGCATCTCACTTTACTTTAATTCTGCAATTAATACAAAAAGAGAAATGGTTAGATGAATATTAGAGAGAAGATACAAAGTAGCGAGAAAAGAAAGCTAATGAAAGAGAGGTAAAGAATTGAGAACGGGTATAAACAATATTTCATTCAAATTTGAATTCTCGAAACCTGAAGCTCAGACTTCATAGCAAGCTTCCGAGAGAAGCTTCAAATTGTAAACTAAGTTTATATTTATTTTGAATTGAATAATAATAAGTTAGTACGGAGAGCACGTGAAATGGACACGAATATGTCAATGTTAATGTTAATGAAATGGCTACTTTATTGAAGAATTTAAAATAAGTATGTCAATGTTAATTCAATCATGAATAAAGGCATGTAGTATATGATTATTACTCCCGCGAAAATTCCTCTTTTAAAATAATATCTCAAGCAGTGCAGTTCAGAGTGTGTGCATGTGTACTCAACAGCATCCTTTGTGCAGCAGCAAGAGGTGTGTGCTCAGCATGTCAATATTACAGGAGGAACAATTTAAAAGGTGACTTTTTATCTTACTTCAGGTAGCTTTTTCCATCATATCCACCAACAGCATAGATCACCCCATTGTGTTCTACTGCAGCAAGAGCAAGTCGCTGAACAAAATGAAAGTAAAGCAGATGTATTATTAGAGGAAAATCCAAAAAGGAAGTGAATCACTAATTGACTATTTAACTTCGGTGACTTAGCATCTGAATTTTAAAAATACAATCCCAAGGGTTCATAGTTCCAAAATTAGAGTGTCGTTCCTTCGTTTTAGAGGTAATGAGTAAACTTGAGGTTCGAGTAGTCACACTCATCTGCCGGAACCTCATGATTGTATACGTTATGCACGTGTGTGTGTGACATTACTATCCAACTTACTCGATTATGTGCAATATTGTATCTTCTCTTTCTCATCACACTTTATTTTATTAAATTGCAGGAACCTACTAAAGTAAAAACGCAGCTATTGAAAAAAGCAATTACCTTATGCAGCATGGACTGTGTTGAAATCCAGCGTCCTGCATCTAGATCCAACATTTCGACATCCGAAAAACTTTCATGCCCATTCCCACCGCCAAGGGCAAAAAGTTTGTTGTTTACAGTAGCACCAGCCAAACTTCCCATCAGCCTATTCAGGGAAGGCCGTGAATTCCATGTGTTGTTAGTTGGGTGATATGCTTCAACTAAACATTTGAGCACTAAAGTTAGTGGCATAAACTCGAGTAATTGAGAAAGTGGAGGTAGAGAAAAAAAAAGAGAAAGAGGAGGTTGTAAAGTAGGAAGTATGAGCAACAACCTGTGTCATAGCATAGAGAACCACTTCCACCACCAAATACATAAATTTCGCCATTTAAACTTGCAACAGCTGCGTAAGAACGTGCAGAGTACATTGCCTTTAAAGACTTTACAATATTCGCGTCTAGAGCAGTATATATATGAAGCTGTTATAATGATAAATTGAAGAGAGTTTTTATCAAACACCTTATATACAATCATTCAAAGTCATCATCCTAGTTACAAAGAAAAAAAATCAGATATTAGATTGGAGATTAAGGAGAAGTCTAGACATTAACATGAATCCAAATATATTACCTCATCATCGAAATTCATCAGAAAGCCCATAAACTTATTACGTACACCACTTTTAATTCAAAGTGAAAATTGAAAAATTAATAATTATCTCATAGACCATACATCAAACGGTTGGTGTACAATCTTCAATCTGCAAGAAAACTAAACAAACATGATAGAAAAATATTTACAAAAGACACATGTAATACAATTACACGAAATCAAACAAACGAATAGCAGAATTAGAGATATGTTAAGATGCACATAATTCAAATTGGAAAGCAAAGAAAGATAGTGATGGAAAGAGAGAAAAGTTAATCTGATAAAGCTTGTTGGAATTCAAATTCAAATTGATTATTAGATAGATAAGATTGAGATATGTGCTTGGCTTCTCTGAGAAGTTGTGAGTTTTGAACATAAATTATTGTAATGTAGTACAGAGTAATACCGGGAAGAGAGAAAAGGTAGTAACACATAGATGTATTAATGGCACAATTTTGTAATAAAAATGAACTTTGAGGGTGAATACTTAAAATGGCCAAAAACACTGTACAAAACACTCAACAGACACTATTATATCATAGATATGGTATAAGCTATTTATGTCCGTAAAATGAGAATTTTCTAACTAGATCTCTCGGTTCCTTGGGTTGCATTCTTCATTTAAGTAGTTCCATATCCTTCTTCTTTTTCACCATCAGAATCCTTGTTGCCTGAATTGTTCTTTCTAAGAGCAGAAACAAATGGAAGAGCAGATTGTTTTGCCCATCGCTTAATATCATAAGATTTTCTCAGGGGTTTTGCCTCCTTACCGTGCCTTTTCTTTGTTATGGCAATGGCAAGGTCATTGGGAAACAGTGTGTGCCATACAAATGCATGTAGAAGGGTTGAAAAGAACAAGACGCACACCATTGTGGTTGACACGAAAGATAGCGACAGCGCTAAGCCTTTGGTGATAAAACATGGTACCGCTTCTGCATATCTGATTGTTGCCAATGATGCAGTTGTCATGGGGAAAGTGTAGGACCACCATGCTACTGAAAATCTGCAATTGCAATGAACATTATTGATCTTCATATTTTTCAGAGATAAAAGGCAACATTTGTTTATTATTATTAGGAACAGACTAGTTGGGGTAACGTACTTAAAACCGGTGAAGAAGGTGATACGAACAACCAGTAATATGTAGAGGAACAATGCAATGAAGTAGCAAGTTCTTGCTACTTCATCAAATTCACCATAAATTTTTTGCCAAGCTATACTTGCAGCTGAAGGAGCAGCAATGAACATGGAATACACAGGGTGAAGTTCTTTTGGCAATGCCTCACTAGTTGGCAACCTTTGATACAGTGTCACAAACAGTACCAAATAATGTGCAAGCCCAATTGCCCAAAAAAACTTTGCAGGTTCTTTCCACCCAACTTTAGCTGCCAAAATCGCCCCGACAAAGTTTCCCACAACAGAGAGATGAGAAGATGGATTAGCCACTCTTGACAAACGCCTCTTCCCTCCAGAGAGCCATTGTCCATAAATTTTAAGCTCAAGCAAGAAATATGGAGCCATGAAAACGCACCAAACGGCTGGATGAATCTTCCCGGGTACTAAAATAGGAGGCACACCTATGGTAAGAAACATACAGACAACCCATGGGGCGAAAAAGAAGTTAATTCTAACCGGGTGGAAATATTCTCTTCTAACAGCTTCAAAGTAGAAAATGCACTTGAGGATATAAGTGAAGGTAACTGCCAAAAGAACAGTTAAGGCTAGAAGCCAGAGGGCAAGGTTGATGTAAGTAGTAACGTGGAGGAACTTTGTAGCTGGACTAGTAGCAAGATTAAGCCAGAGAATTGCTTGGCTACTGAGGCCTAAGCAGATACCAAAGCAACCAATTGGGAATCGGAGTAGGAATGGCCATCTCTCATCTTTTGGAAGAAGAATGTCCTCGTAGTCCTGAGTAAAACATTATATTAGGCTCAGCGGGCAAAGTTCGTATGACATGATATATAACAAGAAAAAACAATTTAGAATCTAGAGGTTTGATTGTTGCTCTTTGCAGATGGAAATGTAAGTTTTTATCACCTTCACTTGATCGAGTTCAGGTCCAGTAAGAGCTGCAAAATATCTTCCAGCGGGAACACTTTTATTAACAGACTCATAATTGCTTCCATCACAACCATCGTCTTTCTTCATAGTATGATCCATTCCACTCTCTTTCCTCAAAGGCAACAATGAGTGTTGCTTTCCAAGTGTAGATTTTGTTCTAAACATGTTGAAGTTTTCTCTTCGTCCATCGTTAATAACTCCGAATCTCTGAGCTTCACCGTACTCTGCAAAGCTGTTTCCACTCCTCGGAAGCACACCCCTTTCATTTTTTGCTTTAGACTGTTTGTTCAAAACGGATACACCTGTTTCTAACGAAACTTGCCTGCTGAATTTCTTGTGCTGCCTTTTCATCTCTCGGAATTTGGTTATCCTGTTGGAACGTTTATCCAGTTTTTCTTCAGTTTTTGTTACATGTTCCTGTTGTTCTTCTTCTCCTTCTTCTCCTTCTTCACCTTCTTCAACAACATCACGAATGTCTAGGAAATGACTTTTTGGTGGGAGTTCTGAACTTTTTCCCTTGTCCATTTTGGGAGAATAATCGGATAGAATCAAGTTAAAGATTTAGTGTGTGCGCATGCATTTGTGTATATATGATAAAAAGGTCATCTATTACTCGTATTCTTTCAGTTAGAATTTCATAATATAGAACTTATACATGTCTAATTGATACATTTAAGAGTTAAGCTTCCTACATAAATAGATACATTGTTGCAGTCAATCATATACGTGGATCAAATTACGTGCTTACGGAGGATGATCACGGGGAATTTAGAAACTAAAAGAGCTAGCTAGCTAGGTGTGTGGGTGGTGGTGGTGATTGCTTGTTCGGTAGGAGAAAATGTGAACCAATACTTATGTCTAAAAGAGAGGCTGGGAGGGATATCTCGTGAAGAGAGGAAACTAAAGTGTTGGAAAGTTCTAATGGGAGATGGACACACAAGTGATTGTTGTATACCATGAGAAAGATTGCTTCCAGTATCTCACGGGTCCTGGTTTTCATATAAGAAGAAGTCATCGATATGGTTGATTAAGGTAGTTGCTGAATTTATGCAGAGGTTAAGGCACGAGGAATCATATCAAAAGTCATTGGCCACTTGATCTGAATCCAATTTTCTGCACTCCTTTACATACCTTTTTGTGTCACAGTCATATAAATTCCTGCAAAAACATAATTCATGCAGGATGGTGCACACACATAAGGGTACATGCAGAATTCCACTCCTGATATTTATGAATAAGCTTAGAAGACCTGGAATTTTGGAAAACTTTGTCGACACTGATTGTTGCTCAAGGAAGCAACATTATAAATATAAACAGAGAAGGTCCAGGCTAAGCCACAAATGTCTGCTAAGTTTTGAATCAATTATTAACCTCGTGGTAGGAAAATAAAGATAGAACTATTTCATCCCACACTTTCAGTACTCTGCCACTGGACCTACACAGGCTCCCTCTCAATATTGTTCATGTGTCTTAAATCTGTAAATATCTAATCAGCGGAGTACGAACATGCATGCAGTCACACAACCGCACACCAATTTTTGATCATCTCTTGTATGCGACCAAGACCTCGATTCTAAAGCCTAATGCTCGATTTGGTTAGGACGGATGGAATGAAAATGCGAAAACCAAACTAATGGCAGAAGAGAAGAACGGATGTGGCGATAGTGAAGAAAACAATAGAGTGCAAGTTTTCTATGTTTAGAATTGCAAAGACTATGCGTGGAATAACAATGAACAGGGCAAATTCAAAGGAATACTGATGAACCATAGTCTAAATATGTGGAAGAGAATGAGAAAACAAAGGGAAATTAAGCATAAAAACAGAGCTACACGTTGGTGGTTGGGGTTTAAAGCCTAAGGAACATTTCCTGCAGTTTCGGTGAAATAAGTATGGACCCTCAACTCTCAAGTTTGCTTCTAAATAAAGTTAATTTTATGAATTAATCCATGAAGGTCGTGAAAATAAAATAAGCTACTTAATATTTATAAGAGCTGATGTACAAGTTGATGTTATAAATAATTATTTATAACGGAACCTAGAATTTGTGCAGATTAAGTTTCAGCAAATTATATGTAAAGAACATGGATGATGCATCAGATCTTCTACTGCAACAAAATTGTGTAACAATCACTCCTTACGGTGATACAGTCATACAGATCTCATTAGATCCATATTCTTTTAGTCAACTTCATATTTATGTCCCAAGTCCCTATCCTGCAGCTTAAGAAAAAAAGTCCGGAAGAAATCCATGCACATACATAATCATCGAAACTGAGCATCAACAAAATCTATGTAGTTATTTCTCAAGGTTTCAATATAGTAAATGATCGGTTCTCATGAAATGCCAAAGAGAAAAAAGAGAAATTATAGAGTATCTATGATCATACATGCTCGATGAACTCTGCACTCAAGTTCCTCATGCAGACGAACATTCAACTCTTCACTACTGATAACCCAAGTCTTAATAACTGCAGCATACATTTAATGTAGTACCATGCAAGTAGCTAAATGCAAAGACAAGATGTCCACAAATTAACTAAAAATTTAAATCAAACATGTGACTGCCTGACTGGTGGCCCAGAAAAGTGGTTCCCAATCTACATCTATTTGGATGTGTCAATTACATTATTTGAATAAGATTTAAGTCCATCCATGTCTCCTAATGACATTCAACAGAGCACCTGTCTCCTAATGGCATTCAACAGAGCAATTATCAAAATAAACACCATTACAAACTAAACTTTGACAAAAGTTTATTGGGATGAAGCAGAAGACTCAGAAATGAATCTAACAGTAAATGTAAATTATTTTGTTACTAAGATATGCATATTCGTTGTAAGATTGTTCAAGCCTCCATGGAGAAGAAAGAACTATGTGTATTTAGTTCTTTGTGAAGGCCCTTGTTTTTATCTTTTTGACCAATCCATCCTACAGTAAATCTGGATTATGACCAGAACAAAACCAATTTAGACCAGTAGCAGCCTAAATTTGTTTTCCAGACCTTCCTATATTTTGTTATAAAATGCATCTGAAATAGATGTAGCTGATTTTCGTCTACAAGTTAATTCCAAACATGGCAGCTGCAACCTGAAAGAAGTTTGCAGGGATGAAAGCCGGCAGGGATCTTACAAAACCATTAATATGATATGCTTCTTGTCAAATTCTGTGAATATGCGGAAATTATAGAGATAGAAGAGGGAGATCAGTTGGGGTAGAAGTTTATAGATATGAATTATATTCATACTTCTCCAGGTATTACAAATGAGGTAATTGCCTCTTATATAGAACTATACTTTAACACTATTTCAACAACCCCCAACAACCATCTACTATTACAACAACCCCTAAGATGTCATGCATGATGTCATACCCCCAACAACTCTTTGACACGCCCCCTCACTCGAAATCCCATCTTGGGATAAAAAACCTATCTTGGGATTGAAGAGTGGAACACTTAGAAGCACTTGTGCATAACCTAAGCTTCCAACTAGACCCATCTCTAGGATTGTAATTGAGATTTTTGGGAATACCGGGACTCGACTTACGACCACGTAGTACATTTTAGGCAATGTCAAAAAATATTGAAAGTGCCGCACATGCATATTTTAGGCAGTGAACTGTGTTGTTTGAAATGCAACTACTTCTGCTGCTTTGTTGTCATGGCCACCAATCAGCCCTTGAACTGATTAGAAGTTTCAACAGAATCTGACCAGAGCTGAACCACACGCCAACCAGTGTCTGGCAGCGTGTTTTCTGGATGTTCTTGTACTGGTAGGGGTCGCCTGGTTGTTCTCTGGAATGTGTTGATGAAACTGAAGAAAATAGGCAGCCTGTGTTTCCCTTGAAAAACAACAAAGCTTCAACTGAAATGCTCTCAATCTCTCAATAGATCGACTTGCTTTGATACCATGTCAAATTCTGTGAATATGCGGAAATTATAGAGATAGAAGAGAGAGATCAGTTGGGGTAGAAGTTTATAGATATGAATTATATTCATACTTCTCCAGGTATTACAAATGAGGTAATTGCCTCTTATATAGAACTATACTTTAACACTATTTCAACAACCCCAACAACCATCTACTATTACAACAACCCCTAAGATGTCATGCATGATGTCATACCCCCAACAACTCGTTGACACTTCTATAAGGCGGAGCTGGGAGCCTGGGACCATAAGAGAATTTTCAAAGTAACAAAAGAGGCTAGGGCAGAAATGACTACAGACAGGTTGAGTCAAAGGAGGCCTTAAGGTTGACTGTTGGATACTGGTCAGGCTGTCAGGGACAGAAATGAAGGAAGGAAGAAGTTGATAAGGCAAATCATGCAGAGTTAGCAACAAATGTGCACTAAGATAAAATCCCATAATTATAATAAGCACAATGACTTTAACTGGCTGTTAGGTTGGCATCTAAGTACAGTCTTATTCCTAATGCCTATCCTCTTCCACAAAACTTTGATAGTAGGAACCTTCTTTTGTAATTTTCATCATCTTCTCCATACACGACAAAGCCTCCATCATCATTGTCCTTCCATTCCTAACTTCTCCTTCAAAGCCTCAACTAATTTTACCCAGGCAGGGAATGGAAACCAAAAAATGCATCAAACGAAATAAGGATCAAGAGACTTAGGCCCTGGATGGGCAAAGGAGATGAGGAAGTGCATATTGATCATGTACACTGATTCATGAGGACAATATGGATGGGGGATGGTACTAACTCTATAACTTCTAACATAGCTTCTTAAAACAGGCATGAATAAACAATCTTATGTGAAAAATATATACATAAATAATACCGAAATCAGGTAACTACACGAGGAATCGCGTAATTACGAGCTTCTACTGCAATTTATGCTAACCTCCTGGAATTGATTAAAGGAGATAGGCAATCAGATCAAGAGAAACAGTAGTCATATATATATTTAGAGCTTTAAGACACTAACTCGATGGCACAGAACAATTTTGTTCTTCTTTTATTTCTGCCAAGGAAGAACAGATTTTTTATGTACATGAAAACAACATATATTACAATAACAATAACTGATAGTGGATAGGCAAATAAAGTATGAGGTAAATGATCATTCCTTGTATTCCAATTGCATGAAAAAGTGTATATAAGTACAATTTAAGGAAAGTTCAAGAGAATTTTTCTTCCCTTCAACATTCCCCTATCAAGAACAATTATATAAAAAGCAATATTTCAGTCACTCAGGAACAATCCAATACAATGGAATGATGAATTTCCACCTTTATCTTTTCTTTTCCTTTAATTAAAAACCAGAATAATAAGCTTTTAAAAAGACAAAAAGAGTCGCACCAGAGCATAGTAATGGAATCATTTATCATCAGTGAGCTGTAGCTTTGGACCTCTTCTTTGCTTCACTGTAAAGTACAACCCCCATAACTGTCACAGCAAATCCCGCCATCCCCATCGCCGTCACAGGATTCTTAAAAATCAACACCGACACCACTGCAGCCACCGCGGCCTTAGCATTCCCCAGCACCTGCAGTGTCAAAGCACTAGTATGTTTCGTCACCAAAAAATTCGTCAAATTCACTAGATAAGCAACCGTAGCATTCCCCGCCAACAAAAACACCATAAACCAATCTGTCCTCGCCTTCTCAATAGTAATCGCAAACACATTCCCTTCGATATACAATGTAAACGGAAGCAAAATCATCGCAGCAATAGGCGCCATATACAACAACAAATTCATCGAATGCAGCTTCTCCCCTTCAGAACTCAACAAAATCCCTTGAACCACAGACTTCAAAGCCCTCCCGGCCGTAGACCCCACACAAACTAAAAACCCGAACAAATGAAACAGTGGCTCACTATTACTAGCCAACACAATGCCAAACACAACAGGCATTAAGGCCAAATAAACCTCCCCTGATTCCTTTTTAAACGTAATCAAGAAGGCGAATATCGCAGTAAAAAAAGGCGTAGTAGCCCCAATTGCTTGATTAAACGAAACAGGCAAGTATCTCAGTGAGGTATTTCCACAAACAACTGAGAAACAAAATATAAAACTCAAAGCGAGAATCTTAAAAAACTGTCTCCTACTCAAAATGTGTTGAAATGGGACAATCCCAAACCAACAAATAGACACATATGAATAAGCAGTACAAGAAATCATATGTAACATTGTAAGAAAAATAGGGTATCTAAAGCCATAAAAACTTAAAAGATACTTATTAAGTAAAAGAACACCAATGTTTGACAAGTACCAAGATGCAATAATTAAAGCTGTTAAAGCAGTTGGGGTTACTAAAGATTTTATTGGGTTGCCGCCTGAGCTGTGCCGTACATCGCCGGTCGGAGTCGCCGGAATATCAAGAACTTGGTCGTTATTTTCAAGTCTTGGGTTACTTCCCCGGCGAGTAGTGTATGACTCCACCATAAAGGGCAATTTTGTAATTATAAAATGTATAAATCTAAGAGGAAAATGTGTGTGTTTTTTTCCTCCTAGTTTAGAGGCTATTTGTGTGTGTCTGTGTTTTTGCAGCCTATGAGATCTGCGGGGAATGGGATTGGGATAAAATGGTGTGTGTGTGTTTATTGGGTGGATGTGGATCTGATTGGACGGTGGAGATTTGATTTGAGGACTGTGAGATGGTGTGGACCGTTGGATGAGTGTGTGGAATTATATTTTATTTGCTATTCGATCTATTGAGTGTCGGTATTGATTATTTTTATGTTTCTGTGATGTGAGATTGTAATGTAGATTGGTATATATATTTTATAAATCAGATTCCATATTAGGTAGTTGTGGAAGGTGTACATGGCATTGTTCATGTGCATTTGGTGGTGTATCAATTTTTTTTGTAATAAATTTGTAATGTGACAAATTCATTACTCCCTCTGTCCCATAAGAAGTTTACATTTCAAAATAGGTGTTTAGCATGTATTTTAAGGTGTATTTAAAATGATAGTTTTATATTTTATTTTTGAATTTTTTTTCTTTGTATAAAAATAGAACAATTTTATTTTTATATAAAAAAAGAAAATTTCAAAAATAAGTTATGGAACTATCTTTAAAATCCACCTTAAAATGCGTGCCAAAAATGACAAAAAGGTATTAACAATTAGATGAGACGGAAGGAGTAGTTGATTAGTTTTTAATAATTGAAGTTCTTAATATGGATCACACATGTTTAGAGTATCTTCAATGGGGAAGAATCCTTAACAATATTATCCTAAATGACATATTAGATGACATGAAATAGATATCATATAAAAAAGAAAAATACACCCCAATGCATAATTGGTTTTAACGAAAATTATAGACAATTGTACTTGATTGACTATATTTGTTGAACCAACTTAACCTCTTAATAAAAATATACACAACTTTTATTATAACTATATATTCATTAAAGTTCTACTTGCCAATATAATGTAAAATTTTAATTATTTTCTAATTTAAATTTTTTTAATTAACTATTATATATATTGTTATTGGAGATGCTTTTACTAGACAAATAGACATGAATACAAATGCATCATTGTATTTCTTAGATGTATTAGGATGTTTTCGGATTAAAATCACAAATAAATAAAAAGAAATAAAGAGTTATATATAAAATTATGTGATTGTAAGACGGAGGTAACACTATAAGTGAAATTTTTATTTAATACATTAAATTTATCTGTATTTTATATCAGGGATATTATCGTAGAACACCATCAAGAATAATTTTGATACAATGTATTGATGAGATCTTTAATTACAATCACATATATTAAGGAACCTTGCACATTGTACCATCACAATCCAATATTTCAAAAAATAGGCAACTTATTCGCGCGGTTCATATATTTTCATTTTAAAATATTGAAAAAAATGAATATTTTTTTTATTTTTTTTAGAAATTGATTGGTCTCTTAGTTATTTTTAAAAAAAAATATTTAATACAATTAACATGAATTATAAGTTTGAAGATAGTCTCATTGTATATCTTAAATTTTCATATTCTCAAAAATATCTTAAACATAAAAAGTACAGTAGCAATTATAATACAAACGTAATCTTTATGATCAAAAGTTATAAATAATATATATAATAACAATAACACTTTTAAAGCCGATGCCCCTCTCATAGCATACATGTTCAATAGTAGTGTAAGAATTTATTTAATTTGAATATTTATTTATTTTGACAAAATATAATGAACAACAGGTGTATAAATTATTTATCGATTTAATCTTCCGATAAAATTGGGATGTGTAAAAATAAAAAACTATTTGTATTTATTTTTATTACAGATGCTAAGCGAAGGTTTATATAATTCTATAATATATTACGATTTCCATAATCAATAATAATAAAGATTGCTTGAGAAGTTAAAAGTCATCTGTACTATAATTCCGAAAAGAAATTGCAGTGGTATTAGATAGGGAATATAAAAGGACGCAATGTAAACAATTTTTAGTCATTATTTTACCTAAAAATAAACTTAATTATATATGTAATTAATATTTAATACTGATATAATAATTATAACGCCCATACAATGTTTTATAATTTTTAAAATAAATAAAATAAAATAAATTTAATATGTATTTATTAGGTGTAATTAATGACTAATTAATATGACATTAAGAGTTATTTAATGTAAGAAAATAATTTTAATAAAGAATTCAAAAAAATGAAAATTCAAGAAAAGTATCTTGAACGCTTCTGTTACTTTTTCGATCTCCAGGCATTATACTATATATAGATATTACATTAATGAAATTAATTAACTATTTGTATATAAAATATCTTTTTCTTATTATTTAAAGATGGTGTGCTTGAATGATATTAGCTAATATAGTACTCCCTCCGTCCATTGGAGTTCTTTACATTTGCTTTTTGCACGGAGATCAAGATAGTGGATGTTATATTGTTAAAATAAATGAAGTAATGGGTGTAATATTGATTTTATTGTTAAAATAAATGAAGTAGTGGGTGTAATAGTGTAAAGTGTTGAAAAAGTGGAATGAAGTAGTTGATGTAATAATGTATTTTATTGTTAAAAGTTACTATTTTTAGTAATGTAAAGAAATGAAATGGACGGCCCAAAATAGAAAGTGTAAAGAAATGAAAAAGACGGAGGGAGTAACAATTAACATTAAAGTATAATTGTTATTTTAGCATAATTTATTAAAACAACTGTATTAAATATATAAATTTTTTTCATATTATATCTACTATGTAACAAAGCCGTGCTACGCGCGACACGAAAATATTTTAAAAAATCGTATACATAATATCATTGTTTGTTAAATTTTATTATTTGAAAGTTTATGATGAATTGAAACTCGTGTGCAATGTAATTAAATTTGAATGTTTAAGAAATATAGAAATAACAATTAACAGAAAGAAAATATGTTTAACTTAAACTCATAAGTATTAATAATAATATTTTCGAAAATATTGATGATACTTATTTTGTCGTATAAAAAATTCTTTTGAAATCCAATATTGATAAACATTTGCAAAGTTTGGTACTGGATAAGTAAAAATAACATTTTTGAATTTTTTTAATTGTCGATAGCATTATAAGAGACGCGATTGCTTTGTTTGTTAATAAATGTGATTGTATGATTAAAAGAAGCAAAATGTAAATGTGAGGAGAAGTATAATTGACTTAACTTGTCGATAAATATGGTTTTATGACAAACAAAATAGAATTTAAATGCATTTTTAAAGTCATGCTTCATATTTTTTGGAGTGATCCAACACCTATATCTCTTCATTTGATTAATGTTTTTGACCATTTATAAGAACTTTTTTGTATGTAATATTAAATTTTAATTCATGGACACATGTTTTAAATGGTACTGTTAGAGGCCCAACTCCTTAATGGGCCGAACCGAAGATCCAGTGGCAGATTGTCGGCCCAGCCGAACGAAGCCCATCGGTGCTCTGTCCAGTAGGCGACAACGGTCATGTGATCCATACTCCTCGGAACGTGGGACACGTTGGCACACGATACCCACTCTTCGGGTAACCGCCTAGAGAATAAAAGATATGATATAGTCAGGTTCATTCTCTCATTCACACACACAATTACACAAACTCTCTACGTTCAATATTACTCATAAAAAACCGACTAACTTATTCTCACACCGGAGGTGAATCGGGGGTCCAAACCCTCGCATTCTTCTCATTTGCAGGTCCGGCCGAGCCAGGATCCGGCAGAAATCCAGTTGTAACATTTGGCGCCGTCTGTGGGAACGTAGAGATACGTTTTGTGTTGAGTTCTACCATCAATCATGGCAAATGAAACCGAAATACCAGTAGCCGATAATAGCAAAGTGGATGGAAATAGCCGCACCACTCTTCCCCTAATCCCAAGGACAACTCCCATCACCCCGAGGCTGTTAACATTTGATGAAGAGGGAGATATGCCATCTCCTGAAGAATAACAGGAGATGCTCATGAAATGGCGAGAAGAACAAAAGGCCAAGGGGAAGCGGAACGAAATGGAAAAAGAAAAGAGCAGCAGGGAGGCCGAACGACTGGCCAGGAAAAGGGAGGCCGAACGACTGGCCAGGAAAAGGGAGGCCGATCGCTTGAGGCTGGAAGCCCTAAAGCTCCAAAGGGAGGAGATTGAGTTACAAGAGAAAGTACTCCGAGAGGCTTTAGAAGCCGAAGACCCGGAGTTGGATGACCAAAGGGATAAGAGGCCGAGGACTAGAAATGATGAAGACGAGTCAGAGGACTCTGAATCAAATTCTAGGAGAACCCGGTCGAAGGTGGTGTACTCCTCTGATTCGGAGGAAGAAGGTCCACATACGGACAACCGTATCCGTAGGATCGAGAAGGCTATGTTCGGAGAAAGAAGAGTCAGCCACGAGCCAGTGGTGACCGAGGATGTTGAGCAGTTTCGACCTCCACCAGGAAGGCAGTTTCCAAAGATGAACGAGTTCAATGGAAAGGGAGATTCCGAAGACCACTGTGAGAAGTATGAATCGCTCATGACCGGTATGGGACATTGTGATGTGATGCTTTGCAAAATGTTCAAGACATACCTCAAGGGGAACGCATCCATGTGGTACAGGTCATTAAGGCCTAGATCGATAGGCTCGTACGAGCAGATAAAGAAGAAATTCTTGAGGCACTACTCCCACTTGTGTCGAAGAGAGAAGGATACTGAAGCCCTGATCCACTGCAGGCAGGGATCGAACGAAGAATTGGGTGACTACCTGGCAAGGTTCAAAGAAGAAGCAGGAATGGTCACCAACTTGGATAAAGTAAAGGCAGCCGGATTCCTCGCAGCCGGCCTCGACCCTGTTAAAGGTAAGAAGCTTCGATCTTCTCTTTACGATATGCCTCCTAGATCTTTAAATGATATATATTTGAGGGGGGAGGCCATCAGAAGAAAGCTAGAATCCATAGGGGGTTACAAGGAGAGCAAGAAAAATGATAGGTATGATAGAAGGGATGATATAAAGGACGACCGAAGGGATGATAGAAGGGGCCGTGGCGACATTAAGAGCCGACTGAATGATACGAGGCCCGACAAAGGGGCCGAACGAAGAAGAGAAAGGGATAGTACTGTGTTCATACCACTTAACACACCTATCTCGAAGATTCTCCATGAGATAAAGGGTAAACCTGGGTTCGTTAGACCACCCAAGTTAAAGACCCCTGAAAATAGAAGAAGCGACAACAAATATTGTGACTATCATCGGGATAAAGGCCACAATACTGATGAATGTTACCACTTGAAGAAATTGATTGAGAAAATGATAAAAGACGGGGAACTGACCAAGTTCGTGGGAGATCTGAGGGACAGGCTAGACGATAAGGAAAAAAAGAGAGACAATAGAGATGCCGAAGGTTCAGAAAAGTATCGAGGCGAAGTGAGAACAATATCCGGGGGAACCATCCTTGATCGGGACAGCAAAACAGCCCGAAAGAAGTATGCCAGGAAAATCTACAATCTCTACCAGTCAAATGCCGCCAAGCAAACATTTCCGATATCATTCACGGAAGATGATTTTGAAGACGTGATATGGTCTTGTCATAAACCCCGTAATTGGGGAAAACAAGATTTGGAGAGTGTTGGTCGATGAGGGAAGTTCGGTCAACATATTGTATCACCGAACGTATTGCAAGATGAATTTGGGTGGTGAACAGCTGGAGCCGTGCCATGAGGCACCACTATACGGCTTCGGTAATCAACCGGTACCGATCGAAGGCACGATCATGCTGAATGATTTGTTGGGGAAAGCTCCATACACAGTCGTTAAAGAAGCCAAGTTTTATGTTGTTCGGGTCGATAGCCCTTACAACGGCATTTTGGGGAGACCAGCTCTATCCCTGTTCCAAGCCGTCTCTTCCATCCCTCACCTGAAGTTGAAGTTTCCAACCGAACATGGAGTCGGAGAGATGAGAGGCGATCAGAAGGCTGCAAGAATCATCATGTTGGAAGACCTAGAGAAAGATAAATACGTCGAAATGAATGAAGCTGGCAAGAGAAAAAGAGGTGAAAATGACACTGGGGGCAGCCATCAACTGCTAAATATAGAGTTGGAAAAATTTGGGGCCGACCTGTCAAGCCCAATTGCTGAACCAGCTACCGAAACAGAAGAGGTCGAGCTATACGCGGGTCAGTCGGGAAAGATGATCCAAATTGGAAAAAACATGGAACCAGAGCTGAAGGGGAAGGTCATCAAAGTCATTAGGGAGTTCCACGACGTGTTCGCATGGAACCCCGAAGATATGCCAGGGTTGGACCCTTCGATAGCCAAACACTGCCTAAATGTGGCTCCCGAAGCAACACCTATAAGACAAAAGAAAAGAAACTTCGCCATAGAGAGGCAGAAAGTCATTCAAGCTGAGGTCGAAAAATTGCTGGAAGCAAAGTTCATCGAAGAGATAGACTACCCCGATTGGTTGGCGAATGTAGTGGTGGTGAAAAAATCAAATGGCAAGTGGAGAATGTGCGTGGACTATACCGACCTCAACAAGCATTGTCCGAAGGACCACTATCCCCTGCCGAATATTGACCAACTGATAGATGCTACTTCGGGGCATCAAATACTCAGTTTCTTGGACGCATTTTCAGGATACCACCAAATTGCCATGAATGCCGAGGATATTCCAAAAACAGCATTCATCACTCCGAACGGCACTTATGCCTATGTAAAGATGCCATTCGGCCTGAAGAACGCCGGGGCAACGTTTCAAAAAATGATTAACAAGGTGTTCAAGGCCCAGATCGGACGGAACATGGAGTGTTACGTGGATGACATGATTGTTAAGTCCCTTTTCAAGGATCACGTCGAGGATCTGAGGGAGTGTTTCGAAACACTTAGGAGGAACAACATGAGGATTAACCCGAACAAGTGTACGTTCGAAGTAAATAGTGGAAAATTTCTGGGCTACATGGTTAGTGCCCGAGGCATCGAGGCAAACCCAGAGAAGATCAAAGCAGTCATCGACATGGAAGCACCGAAGACGATCAGGGACATCCAAAAGCTGACCGGACGGTTAGCAGCCCTGAGGAGGTTCATTTCCAGATCGGCCGAAAAGGCCTTACCATTTTTCGAAGTACTTCGAGGGTCCAAAAATTTCGAGTGGGGGCCGAACTGCAAAAAAGCATTCGAGGAGGTTAAGGAGTACTTAGTCAAAGCCCCACTCTTAATGCGACCTGACCCAAAAGAAACATTGCAACTGTACCTAGCTGTGAACGACCGAACTCTCGGAGCCGTGTTGGTCAAAGTGCACGAAGGGAACCAGCATCCGGTTTTCTATGTGTCCCATATCCTCAAAGATGCAGAAACTAGATACCCGAATGAAGAGAAGTTTGCCTACGGGTTGGTAATGGCCGAAAGAAAGCTAAGGCACTATTTTCAAGGGAGGACGATCAAAGTAGTAACAGACCAGCCGTTGAACAAAATCCTGCAAAGGCCAGAGGCATCAGGCAGAGTAGTTGCTTGGGCGATCGAACTGGGGGAGCATGATTTGGAATATACGCCAAGAACTTCGATCAAAGCCCAAGCACTGGCGGACTTCATGGTCGAATGTTCCTTCTCGGGGCCGAATGACTTGGCTCCCGAAGAGCAGTTAATTCGGACACCAGGAAAATGGAAGTTGTTTGTCGATGGGTCAGTCGCCAAGGAAAAGTGTGGGGCAGGTTTGATTCTAACAAGCCCAGAAGGATTCGAGATATGTCAAGCTATCAGGTTCACTTTCCCGTTGATGAATAATGAGGCAGAGTACGAAGCACTTTTGGCAGGATTGGACTTAACAAAAAATCTGGAAGTTACACACCTAAGGGCATTCAGTGACTCAATGTTGGTGGTAAAACAGTTTTCAGGGGAGTATGGACAAAAAGATCCCCGAACAAAAGCCTACGCCCTCAAGGTACGCGAACAATCTTTGATGTTTGAATCTTTTGAATTAGCTCAGGTAGCTAGAGAAAACAACAGTCGGGCAGACGCCCTTTCAAGGCTAGCTTCGGTAGAAACCCAGAACCTAAATGGGTCCATCTATCTGACCGAAGTAAAGATGCCTTCGATAGACAAAAAGCAGTGCATGGAAATTCACCAAGGGGTCAATTGGATGACTCCCATCAGGGCGTTCTTAGAGAAAGGTACCCTACCACTTGACAGAAGGGAAGCACAAAAGATGAAGTATCGGTCGGGAATTACACACTGGTCGGGGGCCGTTTATTCAGATGATCGGCAAGTCAGCCATTGCTTAGGTGTTTAGACAAAGACGAGCAGCTAGCCCTTGAGACAGTTCACGAGGGAATATGTGGAGAACATTTGGCAGGGAGGTCCTTGGCCTTCAAAATTCTTAGGCAAGGGTTTTTCTGGCCGAAAATGAAGGAAGACGCTACTGAATATGCCAAGAAATGCAAGCAGTGCCAGTTGTTCAGCACAATCCCGAAGCAACCCCCTGAAGAGATGTCTTCGGTTCTCAGTCCCATCCCATTCGCCATGTGGGCAGTCGACATTGTGGGAATCTTGCCCACTAGTACCAAACAAGCCTAGTATTGCATCGTGGCGATCGACTACATGACCAAATGGATAGAAGTCAGACCTCTCTCCGCCATTACCGAAGAAGCATCAAAGAAATTCATGTTAGAGCAGGTAATCCTAAGGTTTGGTATTCCGATGGTATGTGTATTGGACAATGGAACTCAATTCATCGGAAGCAAGTTCAAAAAGTTTCTGGCACAGTTTGGAATTAGACAGAGGTTCAGTTCAGTTGGGCACCCCCAAGGAAATGGGGCCATCGAAGCAGCCAACAAAATTATTTTTGATGGAATCAAGAAAAGGCTAGGTGAAGCTAAGGGGCTTTGGGCTGAAGAACTACCTTGGGTCCTATGGGCTTACCGAACCACTAAAAGATCTTCAACCGGAGAAACGCCCTTCAAACTGGCCTTCGGGACGGATGCCCTTCTACCTGTTGAAGTTGGTTTAGAGTCCTACCGACCAGAAGTGTTTAACGTGGAAACAAATGAGTTCGGACTCCGAGCGAATGTGGATTTACTGGAAGAAGAAAGAGAGGCTTCCCACCAAAGAAACTTAAGGTACCAACTGCAGGCAGCACAGTACTATGATTCGGGGGTGAAGAAGAGATCGTTCCGAGTCGGGGACTTAGTGCTTCGGGAGTTAGCCACCTCCATGCCAGCTAAAAAAGGCAAGCTTATGCCCAACTGGGAAGGTCCATACGTGGTAATTGAAGTGGTCCGATCGGGCACCTATAAATTGGCTCATCCGGACGGCAGCCCAATCAAAAACACTTGGCATGCCGCTCGCCTTCGCCGCTTTTACCAGTAAGCTTACTGGATGCACTTTACTGCTTTTTAATTCAGTATTCTGTTTTATGCAAGTTTACTCTGAATTCCCTAAGCTAGCATCAATCTGTAATTAAAACCATGTAAGAATTGTGGCATGATTAATGAAAGATTGTTTGCTCCATTTTTATCTACTGTAATCAGCTCAAGTACATCTATGGCCGAAAGGCTAAGTACACAAAACTAAGATTAACGGACCCATGTTCGGGGCCGACCGAATAAAACATGCGCCCTTCAACTTATTGTTAGTGTTCAAGTACATTGTGTTTTAAGCTACAAATACTTGACAAATCCAAATTTGGGGCCGACCGAATGAAATTTGGACTCTTACAAAATTGTCTTAGTATTCAAGTTGCTTTGACATTAATTAAGGCCGGGAGGAAATGTTTTTCAGCCGACCGAACGAGACCTTAATCATTTACAAAACCCCTTAAATACTGGGGGACAGCTAGGTTACGACCAAAAACGAACATACATGCTAGGCCGAAGCCGAAGATGCACAAACATATAAGTAATTATGCCAAGGCAATTTAAGGCCGAAGACGCATAAAAGTAGAAGCAAAAATTATGCTAAGGCAAAATGAAGCCAAAGATGCATAGAATTAAACAGAATTATGCTAAGGCAAAATGAAGCCGAAGACGCATAAGAATAAGCAAAAATCATGCTAAGGCAAGTTAAAGCTAAAGATGCATAAACAAAAACAATTATGCTAAGGCAAATTTAATTGGCTCAAAGGCAAAGTAAAGTTATACAAGCCGAAAGTGCGAATAAAAGCCCGAAGGCAATGTTAATTGTTACAAGCCCGAAGGCCATCAAAATAAGAAAATTGAAATGAGGAAAATACGATCAGTCAGAGAGAGGCTCGTCTTCGCCCGAAGAGACCACTAGAGGTTCATCAGGCACTTCTTTGCCAACTGGATCTGTCATACCCATCGTGGCATCGATCATCTGAGTATGATCGAAACCGAGGGAATGCGCCTTCACCAAAACAGCGTCGTACCCCATCTGGTAGCAACGCTCTTCGGTCAAATCCAGCTTTTTTTGCATTTTCCGAAGTTGCTTCCGATTGGCTTTCAGCTGCTGGTTCCTCCATTCAATGCGCCTCTTCAGAGCGTCCATCTCCTCCAACTTCTCCTTTAAGGAATCATTCTCCGCCTTCAAGGCATTCGACTGACCGGTAACCATCTCAAGCTCGCTGGTCGAAGTCCGGAGATCCTCTTCGGCTTTGACCGCCCGAATTTCCAGTTGGTTGGCCGCTTGCAGCTTGTTTTGAATCCCTTCCATCCGTTCGGCAACAACGGCCGACCAAGAGACCCCTTGGAAACAAAAAGGGAAAAGAATTAAATGTGGGAGGCGAATAGGACAAGTAAATACCAAAGGGAAAGAAGCTTACCATAGAGAGTAGAGCCAACATTTCGGTACAAGCCTCAAGGTTGTTCGCCTTGGCGAACGTCGGCCTATCAGCTGGCAGAATGAGACCCCTGCAGAGATCGGGGCCTACGACGGTAGAGAGTTGCGGAGCTGGGACAATAATCTTATCAGATTCAATAACTCCCCACTGGGGAGCATACACTTTCAACCCAGAATCTCCCGGCCGGCCTCTCTTCCGAGAGTCGGTCGGGGCGACCAGGTCTGTCTCATTTGCCTCTAGGTCCTGAGGAGGGGAAGAGACAGGTGAAGTGGTGATAATATCTTTTTTACCAGAAGTCGGCCCTTCCACCCCGTCGGGCGCCCTAGCCGCGGCTTCGGCTTCAGCGGTGGCGGGCGAAGCCAGTTGGGCCGCCTTCCTGCGCTTGCGTTCGACAATTTCCTGAAGAGATGACACTGCGCAAAATAATAAAAGGTTAAAGCATGTACAGCAGAAAATAAAATGCAGTGCTTAAATGTAAGAACATGGCAAAGATAAAATGCAAGTACCACTACCCCAGAGGGCGACCAACCAGTTGTTGTCCCTGCCGTCCGATAGCGGAACCTTATCCATGTCAAGTTCGCAGAGCAGACGGTAGTCATGTACGTCCGCTTGCAGGAGTTCGGGATATGTCAGCCTAGATGGATCGAGATCCCGCCAATGGCCGTATTTCTCCATCCTTGGCCCCGAGATAAATACCCACTTCTCATGAGCCCCCCTATTATTAGAATTGGTTTGAGCCCAATCGGCCCTACCGGTTCGGCGGGCTATTGTATAGAAGCCATTGCTCTTCGAATTCCTTTGGAGCTCATAATGATGCCAGAATAAGATTGTCCTCGGAGTCATCTCTTTGGCTAGGCATCGAGCTTGGAAAGCATTGATATGGAAAAAGCTATTCGGATCCAATTCCCCGATAGCTATCCCCAGCTGCTTCAATATTTTCTTCAGAATTGGCAACATCGGCAGCCGAAAGCTGCATTTGAACGCCATTTCGGATATGCCGGTAGCTACAGTCCCCCCACAGAGGGGTGAGATCTCGGGGTTGTGCCAGATTCGGTCCTTCTTCCTCGGTGCGAAGAAGTACCAGACATTCCTCTCTACAAGGTATTTTTCATGAAATTCCTCTATTTTGTCCTTGGTTAGTTGCGATCGGAAATTTGCCGCAGGGTATAGTTCGACGTAGCTGAATGGAGAACCCTCCGAAGTACCAGCACCTTCGGTTGACCGATCCATGTCCCTGCATTTGGAAATGGAGAGATGTTAGCTCTGTACTCGGACAAGAAAGATGAAAGCAAAAGGGCGACAGGCCGAGTACAATGAGCCGGGATCGGTCGGGGCATTCTACAACCTAGGACGAAGGGGTCTGAAAGCCTAAAAAATATGGGAAACTAGGGTACTCCAAGGGGAATTCCAAGAAATCAGGATGGTCCGAAGAGTGTCCTCGGGGTTCGAAGATCCCGAAGGAAGTTCTTGCCAAAACTATTCTCGGACCAATTCCAAAAATCACGGGAAAGGCTAATACAAGAATGAAATGGTATATCTAAAAGAACCTAAAACGTCTGAGACAAGCGCGCATTTCATCTAAAGGACACAAGTAATTTTATGCCTACATACGTATAGATACATACATGAATATATGAAACACAGGACATTTACAGTAAAGAAACGAAAAGGAAAATGTCACTTACTGGTTTGAAGATTGTGGATAAGATCGAGTTCTTGGGGATAGGTCACTTGAACGTAAACGTTGACCGGAATCGGAGTGTTGAAGACGACCGGTGATGTAATAATGTTTCCAATTGCTGTCTGCGAGGAGTTCAGTTCTGAGAAAGAAGATTTATTCTCTGAATAGTGTATGTTTGAAAGCGTAAAAGTGAAAAGGAACGGGTTTGGAGTGTTTAAATAAAGGGCCACGACGTTTGGACAAGGGTCGTTTCGAATTCAACGGCGGAGATTGAAGCACAGATCTCGAGGGCAGACAGCTGTCAACCATAAAAGGACACAGCCTCCTAGGAGACGTCTTGGCTTTGTCCATCGTCCTTCTTATCCAAATGAGACGTTCGAAGAGTAAACTCCGAAGATGGGCCTAGGTTTTGGCCTCCGTCCTAAGGATAACTCCGAACGAAGCCCAGGGACATGTTAGAGGCCCAACTCCTTAATGGGCCGAACCGAAGATCCAGTGGCAGATTGTCGACCCAGCCGAACGAAGCCCATTGGTGCTCTGTCCAGTAGGCGACAACGGTCATGTGATCCATACTCCTCGGAACGTGGGACACGTTGGCACACGATACCCACTCTTCGGGTAACCGCCTAGAGAATAAAAGATATGATATAGTCAGGTTCATTCTCTCATTCACACACACAATTACACAAACTCTCTACGTTCAATATTACTCATCAAAAACCAACTAACTTATTCTCACACCGGAGGTGAATCGGGGGTCCAAACCCTCGCATTCTTCTCATTTGCAGGTCCGGCCGAGCCAGGATCCGGCAGAAATCCAGTCGTAACAGGTACTCACATATTATAATACTCTTATATTAAATCTTATAATAAATATGCACATGTAATTATTTTCTATCTCCAATTTAATAATAAATAAAAATGAATTTATAAATCATTGAAATTAGAATAAACACTAAGTCTTTTAAAATTAATTATATAAACAAAATGAAGATCCTCTCTAACATATTATCAACTTCATCAACTCCATAAAGGTCTCTTACTTTTTTTCGTACCAAATTACAATGTCAACATTTTTTTATAATAACAATTATTAAATATTAAATATAACTGATTAAAGTTTTTTAAACGCCGACGCCCATTTCGATCATAACATACATGCATGATTAATTGATTAATAATAGTACAAGAATGTGTTTAGTTAGAATATTTATTTATTCCAGCATAATGTAATGGAACAACGAATGTATAACTTTTTTATTGATTTAATCAGTGAAGAAATGAGTTGGGTTTGTTCAGTTTAATCGAGTTGGTCACACCCTGTGTGTAATCTGTTCATGTATAAAAGTAAATTCTACAATAATTTTTTTTTGCCAAAACTAAAGTAGATTTCATTAGTAATTTAAAAAAGACGCAATTGGGACAAACCCCATTGTGGATGTTAATTGAAAATTTTATATATGCTTCCATATCTTATCATGATCACCACGTTCACTGATTGGCAATTTATTGAAAAGTTAAAATTGTCTATTTATTGTTGTCAAAAAAAATTGCAACGATTTTGAATAAGGATTAGAAACCTCATACTCTTGGCCCTCTCATTCAAGTATCTATTCATGCGCTCTGTAACACCATTCTGCTACGGCGTCTCTAGAACTGTTTTGATCATCTAATCCCATATTCTGCGCAATAGTTTTTAAACTCATCACCATTATCTAGAAATGTTGTGTGGCGTTTTTATTTTTTGGGGAGTAACGCATAGGCGTCTTGCGTTTTTTTTTAATATATAAAATTCTCGAAATTAAACAAGTAAAAGTATAAAAAAAACTATTTTATTCAATAAAAAAAAAAATCTTCACATTATTGTAATTATTATTAAAACCAATTAAAATATATCAACAAAATATCTAAAATATATGCCTATATATAGCAAAACGCCTAACTCGCCTAACTCCTTGAAAAATTTTATTGGAAAGATAATGTATGAGTATTTTTCGAATCCTCCTTTCCACCACCCCATTCTAATATCCTGCACAAAGGCCTTTTTAGCACCTCAACAGAATATTAATTATTTAGTTTATTATTTATTAACTAAATAATTAGAACTTGTATTATCCCAATTTGTCATATTTTTCATAATTAAAAATGGTTGTTTTTATTTTTTATTTTTATTATTTCAGTTTATATATAGATTTTCCATATTCTCCGGCACCAAAGCAGGTACACGTTTAAACAAAATTGCATGCCATGCCAATAAATAAAACACATCAGTTTTGATGCAGAAACTGAAGCATTAGAAACTCAAAGTTGTCATCTCTGAGGTAAATTAGTACCGAAGTCCCAGAATATTGGGTGAATGTGGATGTATTGCAGAATTGTAGAAGAATGCATTTTTGTAGATATACTGTTTTATTATCAACTTTGTTGAGAGTTAACTTGTGTATTATAAGGTATTGATCCACTGAGCATAGGAGTGAGCATTTCCCGGTTCAGAACCGGGAACCGAACCGAACTGGGGAAAAAATCTGGTTCTATGATTTTGTAATTTGGTTCCGGTTCCGGTTCGGTTATAATTTTTATAGAATTTTGGTCCCCGGTTCGGTTCCGGTTCGGTTCCGGTTCTTTTTCATAATTTATGATCCGGTTCTCGGTTCGGTTCTACTACGTAAATGGTTCCGGTTCGGTTCTCAAAATTTCTGAAATTCGGTTCCCGGTTCCACCGGTTCCGGTTCGGTTCGGTTCGGAACCGTTGCTCACCCCTAATTGAGCATATTTAAGAGCAAGGACAAAGTGATCTTAAAGAGTACAATCACAACATTTAAGAGCATATTCGTTCAACTAAGAGCATAACAACATTAGAACTAGAATAACAACAATCACAACATATTAGCAAAAGACGGTGCTAGGCCGCCAAGGTTACATCTTAGAAGCTAGTCCCCTTACACAAAACCTACCATGCTCGAACCGTTGATGCCTGTCTCGATGGGAAAACTACTACCAAAAGAAGTTTGAGACAAAGGCATACACTAACTCACACACACTAGCTTACATACACCAAACATGAACATAAGGATTTCGTTCAACTAAGAGAGACAAGATCTCTTCAGAACTAGAATCATTCATAACAACATTAGAACTAGAATAACAACATAACAACAATCACAACATAACAAACAATCACAGCATAACGTCACCAACAATTAGCTCCTTGAACCTACCCTCTCCATCACGTCGGTTAGGCATTCCACGACCTTCTCGATGTTTGCCTTATTTTCTTCCTTCACGGCAATTAGCTCCTTCCGAATGTTTTCCGTCACACTCACCCATTCAACATGCTCTTTCTGCAAGAATTTCACAGATCTCTTCAACTTTTTCACGTCTTTATACAACACCAGATTATTAATTAGCATGAACATACATAAAATGGATAAAGCTTCGGGAGATTCTTTTCCTAGTTTTACTAGGCGTTTAAAGATAGAATCAGTTAGCTCAGTAGCAGCAGAAGAAGTTATCTTAGAAGAAGACATTTTAGGAAGAAGAAGAAGAAGAAGAAAAAGAAAAAGAACTACCTCTCCTACAATTACATGTGCTACAATTTGAAATATAACATCCCCAGCAATCATTAACATACATATCGGGTAGAAGTAGGCCATAGATTCTCTGCTTCTGCTCGAATTGATTCTCCGAAAGGATTTGATTCTCTGCTCAAATTACCGTCGTCCCGTCCCCTCAAGTAAAGAGGGATTCCTTCTGCAAAAATGAAAAAATGTAAGGCTTTTGACCACAAGAGGATAAATAATAATCTTTAAAAATACTTTTTACTTCTTCAGTGTAATTAAAGCTTTCAATCAAACTTTTGACGGGTTGTTCCATTTTATATAAATAAATAAAATTTAACAAAGATACCAATTCTAAAATTAAATTGTTGTTTATAGCAATTGGGATAACTGTTTGGCAATTGGGTATCTCATTTTATATAAGATACGCATTTGGGAATGGGGTATCCCAATTTTTTTTTATAATACCCATTTGACAATGGAGTATCTAATACAAAAATACTTTCACGATACCCACAGTTAGACCTGGCAAATTGGATAATCAGATCGGATTTGGATCGGATTAATTTCGGATCGGATCAATTTTCGATTCTGGCTTATTTTGATATAGTTCGGATCAGATTTGATTCGGTTCGGATCTAATTTCGGTTTTGCATAATTTTGATCGGTTTCGGTTCGGATCGGGTTGATTTTGGGATCAGATTGATTTCAGATAGAAATCAGATAAATTTTGGATTAAATTCGGGTGGTCTTTTTCCTATTTTTATTTAATTTTTTAATTTATTTTACAAACTAGTTAAAAATTGGGGAAAATAAAAAAAATGGAAAATTAGTGAAAGTAGGGTAACATTCATCATAGAAATAACGTACTTGGTTGTGTATGAATTTTAGTTCAAAATTTGGTCTTTTTACTATTTTAGTTCTAATGATTCTAATTTAAACACGTCTCTTGGACCATTGTCCCACCAACAGAGTTTATCTTAACCGAGGCAGGAGACAGATTCAACTTATTTCCAGCATCTACACAGATTCAATAGTCTAGCATAAATATATATTACAGAATATTTAACTAAGGTATCATAATAATGTGAAAGATAGAACAGATCGTGACCATTGTCTAATATTTTCAGCATGTTTATTTTTAGTTTATTTTGACGGGTCAAATTATTTACACGTCTCTCAGGCCTATTTATTTTTAATCTATTTTGACGGGCCACCTTTTTTAATCAAAATAACACTTTAAACACATTAAACATTCTAATTTAAACACGTCTCTTGGGCCTATTTATTTTTTAATCTATTTTGATGGGCCAAATTATTTAAAACTTATTTTAACGGGCCTGATTATTTGAAACTTATTTTAACAGGGTTAATAAAAATAAATTAATCGAAACACATCCATAGACCTCCTTATTTAGATTTAAAATCTTATTGTAATTGAAAGACACATACTATTACAACATAAATATATCTGTATAACAAAATTAAATAATAAAATATAAATAATAATAATAATAAAACAAATATTAAAGGTCACCCGTGCATCGCACGAGATATAAGCTAGTATTTATATAATAATATATTATATATTATATGTAAATTTATATATTATATGTAAATTTATTTGTAATATATCCAAAAATATAATATTTTCATTTAAACTCTACCCATATTGTTCATATTTATGTTTAAACATTAAAAACGCTGGTTTCTAAGCTTTTTAAGTAGAAACATGAGTTTTTATTGTTAAGTCATCTTTAGCATATAACTGCAAGCGATATAAAAATTAAATTTAAAATATATAAGTTTGTGGTTTATGGGACTTATGGCTTCTACGTTTATGGAAGTTTAGGAGATTTTACGACTTTCCATGCTGATTGACCTAGTCATCTACATAATTCGGTTTTTTATTTCGGTATTCGGTTTTAACCGAAATATTAAATTCGGTTCGGTAAAATAATCGAAATTATTTCGGTTCTTAATTCGATTATGATTTTTGAGCTTATTTAATATTTCAATTATTTCTGTATTCGATATAATTTCGGTATTCAATATTTCGGTTCAATTAAAACCGAATAATCGGCCATAGGAGTACTTGATTAGCATTTGCAGTTGTACAAACATAAATGCTTATACATAGACGTCTTCGCTTGAGTTTAATTTCTAGCCTCTAGGCTCTGAACTTCATTTCCCGATGTCACATTCCCTAATTTCTTCAATGAAGGCATTGATGTCTTTTACCTTCCAACTTCTATTTTTTGGAACCAATTTCTCCCATTCTGCCCCAATTCCGTATCCTTCCCCAATTCCTCATTCCGAAGGTACATATTTCTATCCCGATGTCTTGAATTGTTGATTTCTTTGGTATTGTTGATTGTTATGTTTAATATTGTTGATTGAGTTTAATATATACCTGAATATACGTGTATGGAGTTTTGTGTGTGTATATATATGTTTTGCGTATGTATATGTATATGATAAAATTAGGGTTTGGATTTTAAGAATTGGGGTTTGTGTGTATATATATGTTTTGTGCATATGTATATAATAAAATTAGGGTTTGGATTTTAAAAATTGGGGAATTGTGTATATGTATATGGTATGGGAAAGGGGAAAAATTATTTATTTATATAGCCCTGCTTGCTTTAATTTATAGTTAAAAAGTATGAACTAGATAATAAACCAAGTGATGCATCTACATTAGTGGGTAATCATCAGTCACACACTCTCACCAAAAGAATCTGTCATGTAGATCTTAAAAAGCGAACGCGTGGGGAATTTGAAAGTGATTGCGAGAGTGTTGGAGATAATTTTAAATGTTTTTTAAAGCATGAAATTGATCTAAAGGTTAGTAACTAATATTTGTTCTTTTTTCGACGTATACCTCCAGTCAATTTTTTTTTTTTATTTTTAACTCCATCCGGTAAAACACCCATACTCATAAAATCACGACAAAAACTCACCACATCCGCCTCTACTACATTCCAGAATACCTGAAAAAATGCTGGGTTTAACCCATCGGGTCCAGACACTTTATCTGGGTCCATCCAGGTTCGAGGTTGTGAACAATTTGTGAAAAGTACTTCTCGATAACCTCATGTATTTCCTCTGGTGACTCCCTCCAGTTCCCATGTTCATCTTTGATTCTATCCACTTGAGCACAATAGTACTTATATTTGGTTGTTTTATGTAGATGGCGGTCTACGTATGGACAGACGAAAGGTTGAAAGTCCTAGTAACCACTTTCTATGAACATGTGTGTAGTCAAAACACATGTTATTCGCATCATCAGTTATTGAACATTCTGAAAGAGCGGCTTTCCGACCTTGCTGACAAAGAAGCTAAAGATATTCCCCTTGAAGATGACATTTCAAAAAAACTCACTGATCTTGCTACATATTATCAATATAAAGGTTTCAGTTATTCTGACTTGAAAGAAAGACTTGGTAAAGATACATGCAAGCTATTTAGGTCGCTGGTTAGAAATCGAAGGTTTAACGAATATCTTCCACCTGGTGCTAAGCCCACGTGTGTCACCGATTCAGTACAGGTTAGTAACCTAAGGATTTTGATTTATTTGTTCGTCTTACCCTCTAATTTTTATTGTGCTCTAACATATTTGTTGGTTTTTTTCTAGATAAGCACGGCTGCTTGTAGTGATCACTTTTTTTGGACAGATAAACGACTGCAATCCCTAATGAGTACTTATTACCTGTGTCTACAGGATTTAGATAGTGAAAAAGGTACTACTGAAACGAATGGTAAAACGTGCATGGCGGATCTGAAAAAAGGTTATGCTGGAAAATCACGAATAAAGATTTGAAAAGTAAGCTCGACAATTTTTTTTAGTGATTTTGAAGATCTGCGGAATGATTATCGAGCATTTAGGATCATAATTGGCGAGGAAACGCGTTACTTTTTTGACCGTCTGGTAAAACGTAGTGATTAGAAATTGTACGATAAAAAAGATATGACTTCATCGAGGACCGAAGTTATGTGGCGTTTTTATCTGTCATCAAACTTTTAACCTTCAAACCGGTCTGATTTTCAACTTCGGTCTTCCACTTCTTTAAAGTAACAAACACCTCTGATTTATTCTTCAAGAAATAATGTAATAACCCTAACTTAGCAATGCTACAATGATCACATGAATAGTAAATTTTGAGGATTTAGGGAAATGGTATGTAGGTACCCTATAAGTGAAACAGAAAATGAATAATCGGAAACCATATTGGTGATGTACTATGAAAATAAGTGACTCAAAATGATAATGGATTTCAGAAATTCCTGAATATGGACTTTAAGGATTTTCTATTTCAATTGAGACTCTATGGAATGTGATATGAAGGAGTATAGAACTATTAAAGGATTTATATCTTGAGGAAATATTAAAATTAGGTTAAACCAAGGAGTGAATAAGTTAAGGAAATGCCAAGGGAATTTGGATTGTTAAACAATTTATAACCACTTGGAAAATAAGGTATATTCGAAACGAATCGTAATTAGACGAATATGGAGACTAAATGACCAAGAATAATATCATTACAAGGATATACACTACATTACCAATAACCAAAATCATTAAAACACTAATTAGAAAATCAAGAAACAAGGATTCTAGATCATCCAACAAATGACATCATTTCTTACATCATTTTCCACTAACTTTCCAAGGATTTATCTAGATAATAACTTGATAATTATCATATAAATCACACAAAATATCTAACAAGATCAAGATAAGATTAGCCAACACAAAAATCTCTCCCCACCCATCATCTTCATCCATTCGGCTTTATCAAGAAAAAAGGAGAAAAAGAAAAATAAAAACCCTAGCTCCAAGCCATTAAAACTCAAGGGAAAAATCATGGAGGTTACTTGAGGATATATATAAGGATATCCACCAAGTTTCATAACAAGAAAACATCATTTGGTAAGGTAATAAAATCATCAAAGTTGCTAGATGAATAGTAATGAATAGTAACTTATATGGATTTCATGTTTTGTTTTAAAAGATTAAGGTGTATTAAGGTTGTATCAAGGTGTATTAAGGACTACAAGCATATATTAAGAGTGTTAAAGCTTCAAAGAAGGTATAACATCCTCACCCCTCTTGAGTTTATGGTGAATATTGGTTGTATTAGTGGTTAAGTTGTTATAAGTGATGAAATCATGTTCATATATGTGTTTAAAAGTGTTTTTATGGATTATGGAAGTGTTTTGTGTTGGAATCCATGGTTGGTATGATGACCACATGGTATATGGATTGATATATGTGTTGGAGGATGAGTTTGGAGATGTGAAAAATTTGGAAAGTATGAAAGTATAGCCGTTATAATGCCCGATTTTCGTTAAAACAGTAATTACTTGTTAAAAACAGGGCAACCCGAATCTGTCAAAGTCAGTAGGGTATACCAACTGGTCATAATAGGATAGATCTTGCTTCATAGATCGTTTTGATATAAAGTACGTAAAAATCTGACGAACGGTTTAGGAGATATGACCAAAATCGTAAAAGTGGTTCGAAAGTGTAAGTGCGAGTTCGTAACTTCAATTTAACACCCTTAACATAAGTAATTCAGTTATGAATCTTGATAATTAAATAATCGAAGTCATAAGGAAGGTATAGGAGAAGGTCTCATGTCGAACGAATAATTTTTCAATTTTATAAAAATGTTTAGATTTAGGGTATGTTAATGAAACACTCCGTAAAAGGATAAAGGATAATTGTCTTGAGTTAATGGTCGACTTAAAAGTTTTTAAAAACTCAAATATTTACTAAGTGTATAAGATAATGACATACCTTGATAATGGGGCATAAATTGTGATGGTGATCCTTCTCGTTTTTATAGAAACTCAAGACGAGCAGCGGGTCATACCTTTCGGATTTATAGATCGAGGCAAGATTTCTTTTACCCTTATCTTGATAATTTGTTTATGTTAAAGAAAAGTGGTTTTTGCTAGATAACATATGAATCTTATATCAATATATGATATGGAGTACAGATATGAATTGTGGATATGGATATGAATATGAATGGAGCTAATATATTTTATGGCTTCAAAAGATATGAACAGAATGGTATCAGTTGTTATCTATGGTTATATGGTTTATAATCTTCTGTTGCTTATAATCTTTAAATATTTGTGATTTAATAAATATTATTTGATTTTATTTAATAATTTTAAAAATAGTTGAAATACTATGTATTTAATAGAATATTTATTTTATTAAATACGGAAGAGATGTCTGAGTCATAATCAAAGCATTATGATGTATGTATATATATTTTAAAGATAATGATATATGAGAATGGAAATGATATACGAATGGTAATATGAGAATGGAAATGATATGTGTGAATGATATATGGAAATGGAAATGGAAAAATGAAAAATATGGAATGATGTTTTATAAATGGAATAATGATTTGACAAAAAGGGGGATTGCAACAGAAAGCGTAAGAGACTGTGTGCGGCACAGTCCAGCACTCAATATTTTATTACGGCCCAAGAGTTGCCGAAGGAGGATGTAGCGGGTGGTCTTCCTCCAGGGATGATTATCATTCCTTCTACTAGTAGTAAACAGAGAGCAGGTACGTTTAGGCGACTGATCATCGTCCTAACGTATCTGACGCAAGCGGATATCCCCAAAACTTTTAAAAGATGAATTGATAATGGTTTCAGATTGACATATTGAAAAGGAAAAATGGTATGAAAATTATGGAATTACTTTTATGGTTGAAAGAGAACTGATTTTATATTATTTTTATATAAGTGTTGTATAAAAGGAAATGGAAAGATTTTAATGAGAGATTTATTTCAAATGTTATATTATCTTATATAGAAGAGAAATTGGTATTATATTATATTAGAAGAGAAACTGATATTATATTGTTCTATATTGCTTTCCTTATAAAGAAAAATGGATGGTGTATTTAATAAGTAAGAATTAATTTTTATGATGGGTTTTCTGTTTATTATATATATATATATATATACTTTCATTGATGCTAGTTTACAAAAATTTATCTTGCTGAGCTATTATAGCTCACTCTTGCTACTTATGTATATAACAGCTAGGTCAAATGTCGATACTCCGCACTACACCCCGCAAGAGGGTAAGGGAAAGATGACCTTTTGAGAGAGTGCTGGAGCCTATCCCTGAGGTAGATGATAGGTTGATGGGTATTGGTAGACTTATGTAAACTACGCGTGTAAGCTTGTATAATAACTTTTGGTTGCTGAAATGCTTAACCTCGAAGTAATATTCAGGAACACTACTTAAGTTGGATTCTGGGTATGTAATAACTTTTAACTTTAAACTGTTATCATCATGAATGTTGTTCTCTGAGCATATGACTGGTGTATGTGTGTATTGAGATTTGTGTGGGGTCATTTGTGTGAGTATTAAATGGTAATAAAATATTTTTATAAAAAACAATGTGGATGCTAAAATGGGAATTTGAGTATGACGGCCCGAATTCCTGACCCCAGATCTGGGGCTGTCACAAATAAACCCATACCTTTCTAGTGGAAACATCAATGAAAGTGACATAGTAGCGAGATCCTCCCAACGATGCAATTGCTATTGGACCATATACATCTGTATGAACTAGCTCTAACCTCACAACCTTGGGTGTCTTCCCTAATTTTGCAAAAGTAACTCGTTTATGCTTTCCAAGAACACATGGCTCACAGAACCCAACTTCCACATTCTTCAGCTCTGGAATCTTCCCATTCGAAGTTAACAGCTTCATACCCTTTTCACTAATATGACCAAGTCTTTGGTGCCACAAAGTTGAAGACCCAATCTCAGTAGCAACTGCATTTGCTTGATAGCTAGATTGTTCAACTTTGTACAACGTCCCCTTTTTCTCTCCACGAGTAACAACTAGACCCTTTATAACCTTCCACTGTCCGTCATCCGCCACTTCTTCAACTACATTAGCTGAATTATCCTCTTCCTTCTTTCCTTTAGGAGCTACGGGAGCCGTACACCGATTTCTGAAATGACCTTTCTTCTAACAATTCCAACAAACAATCTCCTTGCGATCTTTGGACTGTCCTCTCTTCAGTGACTTCGATCTGCTACGTCCCTGATTCTACTCCCTATAAGACTTTCTGCCTCTACTCTCAGTACTCAACAATGAACCTGACGACTCTCTTGAGTTTCTCCTACGAATATCTTCTCCAAGAATCGCATCTCGAACTCCATCAAAAGTCATCTTACTGTTCCCAGATGAATTACAAATAGCGGTGACAAATCGTGACCAACTGTCAGGTAACGAGGATACCAACAATAAGGCTTGTACTTCATCATCGAATTTTATATCCACTGAAGTCAATCTTGATCGGATAGAGTTAAATTCGTTCACATGATCAGCAACGCAATCACCTTCATTCAATCTCGTGGCAAATAACGAATGACACAAATATACCTTATTTGAAGCAAACGGCTTCTCATACATATTTGATAACGCCTTGATCAATCTATAAGTTATCGTTTCCTTGACGATATTGTAAGCAACGTTCTTCGCCAAAGTCAATCTGACAACACCCAGAGCCTACCTATCCAATAGCTTCCATTCTTTCTCATCCATCTTTTCTGGCTTCTTCTCCTCCAGCGTGTTAGGAATTATGTTGTCCTTGATGATATACACCCATAAAATACTTTGAAAAACATATGAGCACAAGATTAAGTTTTGTAACTTATCAACAGATACCCAAGCCATGTACATCCGTTGATGAGGCAGCTTGTCAATCGATAAGTCTGTAGCATACCTTGTATTTAAGTTTTAGTTTGTTGTTGAATATCATAGTTGCTAGAAATCCTAAGTCATGTTGACTATCAAAGGATATACAGAATAGGGTAGCTAATTGTATATAAGTTGTGCTATGTAATTCTGTATAAGTGAAGTGGTGATCAACGGATGAAGATTCTATGTCAACGGATATGGTATTCCCAGAAAGCAGAAATCAACCCATCGATCTATGTCTACACCCACGGATAAAAGCTTCAATCAATAATGTCTTGGGATTAGAGGTTGATGGCGACTTGACATGTCTAACAGATCAAATGGGTTGGTGAACTTAAAAGAGGTATGGAAACCAGTATTGGAAACGAAGAAGAAAAAGAAACATTCCTTGTTCTCACAAGCAATTTGGCTGGTAAATCTAGTGCATATCTGTCCAAGACAATCAGACAAAATTTCATCACATGGAGACGAGGAGTGGCAGCAACCCTGCAGGATACTTTGATTTAAAAGATTCGTTTATTTTGTAGGGTTTGTAATCTTGGAGTAATATATATACTTCAAGAGTAGCATAGCTAAAATAGAGAAGAGAAACACTGAGCAAAAAGCTATAAGCATTAGGTTCTCTTGTAATAGTTTTAGCCGTGTATTCGCAGCTGTGTACTTAGTTTACACAGAGAATTTTTCTTCAATACAACCCTCATGTGGAGTCGAGAAAAACCCCACCTGAAATTTTTAAGTGTGTTGTGCATCTGTTCATTATCTGTTTCTTTATATTTTAGTCCTCGACTTGTCCATCTGTAAGTGTTGTTGCGTTTAAAATTCGGAAGAATTTTACAAGATTGTATTCAACCCCCCTTCTACAATCTTGAAGGGTGCTACTGGGAAATAATAATTGGTATCAGAGCAAGCTTCTAGCATACAAGAAGTTTAAAGATCTAGCACCATGGGAAAGAAGGACACAGGGGTAAAGATTCCAATTCTTGACAAAGACAACTACTTTCATTGGAAGGTAAAGATGCATCTCCATCTCTCAGCATTAGACGAAGATTATGTTGATTGTATAGAGAAAGGCCCTCATGTTCCCATGAAGCCTAACTCTGGTGTTGGTGAAGCTGCTGGTTCTGCAACTGTTGGAAGGTCGATTCCAAAAACTCAGGTTGAGTTCACAGATGAAGACTTGGAAGTGATACATAAGGATAAGAAGGTCATGAACATCTTATTCAATGGTATTGACCAAGATATGTTTGATTGTGTTATAAACTGTACCTCTGCCAGGCAAGTGTGGGATACCATTCATACAATCTGTGAAGGAACTGAACAAGTCAGAGAAAATAAGATGCAGCTCCTAATACAACAATATGAACATTTTCACTATTCCTCTGGTGAAAATTTGACAGATATATTTAGTAGATTCCAAAAACTACTAAATGGTTTGAAGTTGTATGGGAGAAAATATGAAACCAAGGGCTCCAACCTGAAATTTCTGAGGTCTCTTCCAAAGGAATGGAAGTCAGTGATAGTCTCATTGAGAAACTCTCAAGACTACAAAGAATTTACACTTGAGAGACTGTATGGTATTCTGAAAACCTATGAGCTTGAAATGCAACAAGATGAGGAAGTGGAGAAGATTCAGAAGAAGGCAGGATCTGTTGCCTTGGTGGCCAATATTCCAGTAAGCCAAGTGAGTGAGAAGATGGAGAGCACAAAGACCACACCAAGTTCTGTGACTTGTGATGGTGGAGCTGATTCTAGCAGAGGGAAAAGCAAGTTGATTGAAGAACTCGATGCATCAAGTGGAAGTGAATCTGATGACTTGGATGACTATCTAGCATTCTTGTCAAGAAGGTTCTCAAAGCTTAAATTCAAGAGGAATCCAGCAGGAGGCAGGCAATTCAGAAAGAATGGTCAACCATCCAAAAATATGGTTGACAGATCTAAGTTCAAATGCTTCAACTGTGGAATTGCAGGCCATTTTGCCAATGAGTGCAGAAAGCCTAAAGCTGAGAATGAGAGGAAACAGTTTGGAACTGTTGACTACAAGAAGAAATATTTTGATCTTCTCAATCAGAAGGAAAAGGCTTTTGTGTCAAGAGATAGTGATTGGGCTGCTGGTGGAGATTCTGATGCAGAAGAAGCGTTTGTCAATCTTGCCCTCATGGCAAATGAGAAAGATGAAGAAGATAGTTCAGCAAGTAACCAGGTATTCTCCTCTAACCTATCTGACTTATCTAAAGCTGAATGTGCTAGTACAATTGATGAAATGTCTCTTGAATTGTATAACATGCACGTTTCCTTAAAATCTCTTAACAAAGAGAACAAAAGAATAAAAGAGCTAAATGAAAAGTTAAGTGATAGGAATGCTTTGATAGAAACTCAGTTAATTGAGTTTGAGGTTATGAGGAGAGATAGCCAGGAAGCTAAAGATGGTTTGCTTGAAGCCCTTAAACGAGAAAATGGTTTAAAAGAACAGTTGAAGAAAAGTCAAGACCTATTTGTTACATGGGGAAAACCTAAGGATGCTAGAGAAGAAATTTGTCGTTCTCAAGGTTTGAATACCCTTAACAATTTAGGAGAAGCAAAGTTAGGAGTTGATGGAGAGACTGCTTCTGACAGTGAATCAATGGATGATGCCTGCAGATATCCGTTGATCAATGAGCCATCGATGGATACAGAGCAATGTCATCCATCGAAAGCCAAAACTGTCAGCAAAGCAACTCTGGTTAAATTGAACAATCAATATGGTCCAGTCAGCAAGAACTTTGAGAAAGGAGAATGTAGCAAAACAAAATCAGTTGAGGAAGCTAACATAGGTCACTTGTCCCAAAAGCAATTGAAGGACAAGTTAGAGAAAGTTGAGTCAAGAGCTAAAGGTAGGAGAAAGAACAGAAATGGAAAAGTAGGGATTAATAAACACAACAACTATACCCCAGATAAATATGCTCCTAGAAAGGAATGTGTTAATTGTGGTAGTGTTAATCACCTATCTGCTAGCTATAGAAAATTGAAAAATGCTCCCATGCCTTTACACTTGCATACTTCTGCCATGTATGCTATGCCTAACAATAATGCTCAATCTGCTCATGCATCTAGTCTATATGCAAACATGCCATTCATGCATAATCCATACTATAATGCTTTTAATATGCATGCACAGACTATGCCTAACTCCAATTTTTATGCATTTGAGCAAGACTCAAATCCTGGCTTCCAAAGGCCCACTCCCAGAGTCAAGATTGATCTAACTCAATCTGGACCAAAGGGAAGAAAGGATTTGAGAGGCAAGAAAAAGGCTAACATTGCAGGACCCAAGGAAACTTGGATACCAATATCAACTTGATTTGGTTTTGATGTGTGCAGGGAGAAAGAAAGAACCTCTGGTATCTGGATAGTGGATGTTCTAGACATATTACTGGAGATTCTACCCTGCTCATTAAGTTTGAGGAGAGAGCTGGCCCTAGCATTACATTTGGAGACAACAGCAAAGGATATACTAGAGGATATGGCTTGATTTCAAAAGGAAATGTTGTCATTGAGGATGTAGCACTAGTTGATGGACTCAAGCATAATTTGCTGAGTATCAGTCAACTATGTGACAAAGGTCAAAATGTGTGGTTTAATACAGAAGCTTGTGTTGTTTTCAGGAAAAACGACAACAAGATAGTGATGACAGGCAACCGAAAAGGGAATGTGTACACAGCTGACTTCAATTCAACAAGTGCAGATACTGCTACATTCCTCTTCAGCAAGGCAAGTGTAGATGAAGGTTGGCTATGGCACAAGAAACTGTCACACTTGAATTTCCAAGCAATGAATGAGTTGGTAAAGAAGGATCTGGTTAGAGGTATTCCAAAATTGGATTTCTCCAAAGATGGTTTGTGTGATGCATGCCAAAAAGGGAAGCAAAAGAAGGCCTCTTTCAAATCCAAGTTAATGTCCTCCATTGATCATCCTCTACAGCTACTTCACATGGATCTATTTGGACCAGTCAATCTCTAAGAAGAAATACTGTCTAGTGATTGTGGATGACTTCTCTAAATTCACGTGGACATTCTTTCTGCACTCCAAGGATGAGGCAGGAGAAATCATCATCAATCATATCAAAACAGTTAACAATAATCCTTCCTTCAGAGTAAGAAGGATGAGAAGTGACAATGGAACTGAGTTCAAGAATTCTATGATGAGAGAGTTTTGTGAAGAACAAGGAATTATCCAAGAATTCTCTACACCTAGGACTCCTCAACAAAATGGTGTAGTAGAAAGGAAGAACAGGACTCTCATTGAAGCTGCAAGAACAATGCTTGAAGAATCAACATTGCCAACTTATTTTTGGGCAGAAGCTGTCAATATTGCCTGCTATACTCAGAACATCTCTTTGATCAATCAAGCAAAAGGACTGACTCCATACCAACTATTCAAGGGAAAGAAGCCAACAGTTAACTTCTTACATGTCTTTGGTTATAAATGTTTTGTCCTGAGAAATCAAGGTGAAAACATTGGAAAGTTTGACACCAAAGCATATGAAGCTATCTTTGTTGGATACTCAGCAGGGAAATCATATAGAATCTACAACCTAAGACTAAACATTATTATGGAATCCATACATGTTGTCTTTGATGATAAGAAAATCCAAGGGTTGATAGATGAAGGTTTCCATGAAGATTTATCATTCGATAATGGTATGTCTGGTGAAGGCAGTGAAGATGATGTAGAAATATTATCGACTGGTGTAAGATCGCAGCATGCTCGAGGTGTAGAGCATGGGACACCATCCATTGATGTTGAGGAAACCCGATCCGTTGAAGACAATTCTGGATTACCCGTTGATATCTACAGAGAATTATCCGTTGATAACTCTGTTAGAACTCCAACCTCAAGAGCCACACACTCAGGGGGGGTCTCTCAGAGTCATCACTCAACAACCAATCAGAATGATCAACACAGGGAGAATGAAGCTACGTCGTCTAGGCTGAACCTACTAACATCAAGAAAATGGACCAGAGATCACCCATTTGAACTCATAATTGGAGATTCAAATGCAAGAGTCCAAACTAGAAGGGCAACTCAAGAAGAATGCTTGTATAGCAGTTTTCTGTCTAAAGAAGAACCTAAGAGAGTTGAGGATGCCCTCCTAGATCCAGACTGGGTTTTAGCAATGGAAGAGGAGCTAAACCAGTTTGAAAGAAATGAAGTGTGGAAGCTTGTACCCAAGCCTAAAGGCAAGTCAGTAATTGACACAAAATGGGTATTCAAGAATAAGATGGATGAGAATGGCATAGTGATAAGGAACAAAGCAAGGTTGGTTGCAAAAGGCTACTGTCAAGAAGAAGGAATTGATTTTGATGAGACCTTTGCACCTGTATCAAGGTTGGAAGCAATCAGAATCTTCCTAGCCTATGCAACCCATGCCAATTTCAAAGTCTATCAAATGGATGTCAAGAGTGCTTTTTCTAAATGGCATTTTGGAAGAAGAGGTATATGTAAGTCAACCTCCTGGTTTTGAAGACCCAGAATTCCCAGAATATATCTATTTTCTTCTCAAAGCACTCTATGGCCTGAAGCAAGCACCTAGAGCCTGGTATGACACTCTTTCACAGTTCCTTATAGAGAATCACTTCACTCGAGGTACTGTTGACAAAACTCTCTTTTATAGAAATGTCAATGGCTCTATGATACTTGTTCAAATTTATGTAGATGATATAATTTTTGGGTCTACTGATGAGAAGCTTTGCAAAAGGTTTGCCAAACTTATGCAAAGTAAGTATGAGATGAGCATGATGGGTGAACTAACTTATTTCCTTGGCTTACAAGTAAAGCAAGTTAGTGATGGGATTTTCATCAGTCAATCAAAGTATGTTAATGATCTTTTGAAAAGATTTAACATGTTGGATTGTGCCTCTGCAAAAACACCCATGGCCACTGCCAATAAACTTGAGTTAAATACTAAGGAGAAGAAAGTGGACATCTCAACTTATAGGGGCATGGTGGGCTCACTTTTATACTTAACAGCAAGCAGACCTGATATTATATTTTCTACCTGTTTATGTGCAAGATTTCAAGCTGATCCCAGAGAATCTCATTTAATAACTATTAAAAAGGATTTTCAGATATCTCAAAGGAACACCAAACCTTGGCATTTGGTATCCTAGAGAATCTGGTTTTAATCTAACTGGCTATTCAGATGCAGATTATGCAGGTCGTAAAATTGACAGAAAAAGTACTACAGGCACTTGTCAATTCTTAGGGAACAAGCTGGTTTCATGGTTTAGACCACTTCTACTGCAGAAGCTGAGTATATTGCAGCTGGAAGTTGCTGTGCACAGATACTATGGATGAAGAATCAACTGCTTGATTATGGGTTAAGAGTTGATAGAATCCCAATATTTTGTGACAACACAAGTGCAATTGCCATATCTGAGAATCCAGTGCAACATTCCAGGACCAAGCACATAGACATTAGGTACCATTTCATCAGAGAACATGTGATGGAAGGTACTGTGGAACTTCATTTTGTTCCAAGTGAGAAGCAACTTGCAGATATCTTTACCAAGCCACTTGATGAATCAACATTCACAAGGTTGGTAGTGAGCTAGGTATGTTGAATTTCTCCTAATTTATTTGAGATATTTGCATGGTTGAATAAGCAGCCAGAAATTAGTTTGAATTTTTCTTTTACAAAGAAAAGGTACGAAATTCTGTCTAAGTCATAATTTATCCATCGACGTTTATGTCGAATATCCGTTGATGATTCAAATAATATCTGGATTTTATTTTTACTTTAATTTATTCGGTGGATATTTAGTTTTCCTTGTATGTATTATCTCAATAATACATATCAACGGGAAACTCGTTTCTCGAGAATTTACTCTTTTATCCACTGGGTAATTTATTTGTTTTTACTTTGGTCTTGTCTGAGCTGTCAAATCATTTTTACCATTTCATGATCGAATATTTGTCTTGATATGTGTGATTGCATGCTTATGTGCCATTTGTGCTAATTGATTTCCTAGAGATGATATCTTGATTCTTGAGTATTACTATTATCTTGATAAATAGGCTTAATCATGACACTTTCTAGGGAATCTAAGAGAGAGACTATTGGTATAGCCTAGCCCTGCATGCATCCGTAACTGGTATCTATAGGTGTGTCTCTTTTGTCGTTTCAAATTCCAAGTTCACCTATATATATATATACGTATACTTAGCAGCCAGTTCTACCTCTTATCATTTTCTCTAAAACACTACTTCAACTTCCACTCTAAAACCCTCATTTCTTCAAACTCTTTTTCAAATTCCTCATGGACTTCTTCATGCATTTCCGCTATGTGGATGAGATTCTTTTCGACTATCGCTCCTCGTCGATGGTCGTTGATGGGGTTAGCTATCCTGCGGATAGGGTTCCGATTGACATTCTCAAGAAACTCACCTACGAGAAAGAGGTGGAGTGGAGTTTCTTGCTCATGAACCTGGTGATCGAAGAAGAACTAGAGGCTGAGGCGAGAGCTCGAGAAGCTGAAGAAAGGGAGCAGGAGAGGCTCTGAGTCCTTGAAGAGCAGGAGAGAATCATTGGCCTTGCTATCACAATGTCAAGGATCTTCTCTCGTAGGGCTGTTGCTGCCAAGAAGGAAAAGAGCTCAGAAGACCCCCTAGCTCTTAGGATATTTAGGGCATCTGTTCTTTTGCTTTCTCATGTAATAGTCCTTCATGTTTTAATGAAAAATGCCTAAATTTCTCTTTTGACTTCATTAATTGCTTAATTTTATGTATATAAGATAACATGACTTGATTGAGTATACTCTGAGATTGCTAATTGCCTAATTGAAGTATTTTTACATGAAATTTAACCTGTTCATGAATTAGCACCTTCAGGAAATGTGATTCATCATCATAGTTCATCATCTGTTAATAATGGCATTTGCAAGTGTTCATTGATTTAATGAAACCAAAGGAAAGATTACTATCTCAAGAAAACACTATTCAATCAGGATACTTTCATATTGAGGTAACTACTTCTAACCCTCTTCCTACTACTCAATCTCAAGGTTCTTTGCCATTGAGTGTTGCTATGGAGACTGAGACAGAGAACCCACAGTCTTCTACCCAAGCAACCAAACTTAAATCAAAATCCAAGTCAAAGAAACCAACCTCAAGTGCTTCCCAACAAGCACTTGTTGTAAAACCTACCATAACCTCTGAGGGGAGTGTTCAGGTGGAAGTGAGTGGTGAGGGACAGGGTGAACATCAAAGAAGCCCTAAGGATAAGGTTGGAGAGGTGAGTGTGTCCCAGCCTAGCCACATTGAAGTCTCTCAAAAGACTGTTAATGTTGAAAAGGATTTAAACACATCCCTAACAGCATCCTCTCAACAGGGTGTTGTTATTGAAAAGAGTTCCCAACCAGGAACATTGAACAAAAGGGGAAGGGACACCACTAGCCAAAAATCATTAACCAAAACCTTTATCAGAAAGAAGAAACCTAAAGTTACTTTGGGTGCACAAGGGTCACACACTGTTCAATCTCCTATAATTGAACCATCTCAAACTCAGCTTGATGTGGCTCCAGCAAATGTGGAGTCACAGCCCAATTCTCAATCTCAAATCACACAGACAACTCAAAATTCACCATCTCTATCTCTGGATGTGGACATGCCTTCCACATCACATGAAAATTCTCCCTCTTTACATCCAAGGGAGGAGCCCCACTCAGAACCTGTTGGTCATCATCTTTTAGATGATTTGTTGGGCCAACATCCATTTCTTTCTGAAACTATGACTGAACCTGTGTCGCCTACTTTAAAATCATTCTACACAGATTCTATCATAATTTCTCTATCAACTGCTATCCCTTCTACTTCATCGATGGATATTTCTCATCCGTTGACAAGTGTTTGTTCATCGATGGATATGCTTAACAGCGATTATCCGTTGGTAGCTCCAACTACAGAATCAATGGATACACCAAATCCATTGGTCAATGTGCTCCTTGCATCCACAGCAGAAGTCACTCTTGTAGTTCAAACACTTCTAGGACTGAGGGAAGAGAGTGTCTTCACAGAGAGCGAAAGGCTGCTTTGTGAGCAGGAAAAAGGAGAGAATGTGAGTGAGGGGCTGGCAATTTCTTCCTGCCAGGCAAAAGGAGAGACTGAGAGTTCCACCTTAGAAGGTGAAGGCGAGGGTATGAGAGGTGTGAGCCAGGGGAGCCCCTGATGCAAAAAGAGAGAGAATATGAGAGAAAAGCAGGTACAGGAGCTATAAGGGTGGATGAAGCCATTGCTTGTGAGTTAATGGGGGTTGAGGATGCCCCTAGAACAAGTATCTGTCAACAAACTTCTCAAAAAGTCATTGATAGATCAGTTCTTGGAGCTGAAACCTTTACTCACCCTGTCCTTGACCTAAACTCTCAGGCTGAACAGGGCAATGTGGAGGCTGAGCAACAGCTGAACTTGGTACAACATACAGAATCTATGCAAAGAGCCACAGATGCTCCTACCAAGCTGCCTCCAAGTGCTACTGAAGTGAGTCAGTCTGACTCTGAATTCACAGATGAAGGTGAAGAAGAAGGGCCTTCACAGCAACCTGGAGACTTACCAGAATGGCTAGTATCTCATAGCTATGTCTCCAAGGATGCTCACACTGAGCTAGTAGTGCAGTATGGGAAGACTGCAGCTACTCTACAAGATGCTGATCCTGCTATGAAACTTGTGCAAGAGAACTTTCTGGCTACTCTCAAACTGCATAAGTGTCTTCTCAACCAAAGGGTGGTAGATAAAGATGAACTCAAGCTGGAAATTAAGAATGCTCTAGAATCTCAGCACAAAGACTTGGAGCTTCTCTTTCCACCCCGGACAATGCAGCAGCTTAATCAGAAGCTGAAGAAAGATGCAAAAACAGAAAAGAAAATTGACAATCTATCTGTGAAGGTTGATAAGTTAGAGCTTCAAATGAGCACCATTCTTGAAAATCAAAAACTCATTCTTGAAGCTCATAACAAACAAAATTCCCTCCTTGCCAGTTTGTTGACTCTGCCTACTACTCAAGCCCTTGATGCTAACAAAAAGGGGGAGAATTTTGGAGAAGAGAGGTCAACAAGTGAGGGGGAGCAACTTCATTCTAATTTACCTCCAACAGCTCTAGCAATTCAGTCTAGTGAGGAAGAACCAGCCATTCAACCTGAAGACTCTATAACCACGAGGCTGGCTGCTAATCCTCAGTTTTCTCAAGTACAAATTCCTCCCATAACCACATCAATCAGACAGGTACTAATCCCAGATTTTGTGCTTCCTAGATCTCTAGCCAGAGGGGAGCCATCTTACTTGTCTGAATTTAAGCTTGTGCTCAAGCCTAAGAAGTCACCTGTGAAGAAAAATGGTAAAAATACCATGAGAGTAGAATTTCTAATGCTAAAACCAGATGAATTCAAGCTAATGAGCAAATATCTTCCTGAAATGAAAGAGAAGTCTAAAGTTGATGTGGGACTCAAAGAGAATCTAGCATTTATCTACAGAGAGGGAGTGGAAATTTGTGTCCCTGCAGGTTACCTTGACTTTGCAGTTGCTAAAGCTGAAGAAACTGCAAGGTTACTTCAAGCTGGTCAAATTGTAAGAAAACCTGCAGAATCTACTGAGAAGGAAGCTAGATTAGCTGATGAGCTTGTGAGAGAGTTAGAAGTATAAATGAGGCAAGAGGCTGAAGAAGAGCCCAAATTCAAAAAGAAGAAGAAAATGAACACAAAGTCTGCGTGCAAGAAAAGGAAAAGCATGGTTAAAATTCCTGCTAAGAGACCTTTGAGCCCAGATTCAGAAGTTCAAGTTGAATCAGTACTACCTCAACCTACAGAACCTCCAACTCAGAATACTCAAGCATTCAACACCTTAGAACTTGTTAAGGAAGAACCTGTGGAATTTGATTTTGACATCAACAGCTTGGTATTTCCAAAAATCAGGCTCTCACCTGAAAAGAGGAGAACCAGAAGGAGGAAACAACCACCAGCTAGACCAATTCAATTCACTAAGGTACCTCAAGTTGCAAAGGTTGCCACCAAGAAAGAAACTGAGCTATATCTTGCAGATGTTGAAGAATACTCAAGCATCAATTTCTTCTTGGAGCAGAAAGGACAGCCAGGCTTCCAAGAAGGTTAATTTTCACCTATAAAAGAGGGAACAGTGTAGCCTGGCCCTTAGATCAAGTGTTAAAAGAAGGGTACAACAAACTCTGGAGGATTTGGTCCTTAATGAAGAAAACTGGAGGATTCATTCCAGAAGCAAAAGGAATAATCTTCAAAAAGGCCAATGAATTGAGAAATAGCCGGACTTCAAAGGAGGGTTTCCCCAAGACACTGAACATTCCATATGAACCTGGCAAGAAGGTTCACTTTTATCCTTACTGGATAGTGGAATTCAGAGATGATCAAAATTGTAGAAGATTCTTCAGGATAGAAGATCAGTTGGAAAAGGCTAGCAATGAGTACTTGCAATACTTAATGTCTATGCTGGATCCAAATCACTCAGAAGAAAAGATCATCTACAGATCTCTGGAAAATCAGCTTGAGGCAAACAGAGAGAAAATCCATGGTTCGAGGACTGCAAGGGGAAGAAAGCCATGATATGCTCAGACTAGAGGAGCATCCCTTGTAGAAGTATGATTCTATCACTTAATTCAGTTCATTTATTCGAAATTTTGTAGCTTGTGCAATTCATATGCTTTTGTTGAATATCATGATCCTTGCAAAAGTGTTTTGTTATCATCATGGTCCTTAATTTATGGCTGTAGTTCTATTAGTCATAAATTGGGGGAGATTATTAGGAATTATGTTGTCCTTGATGATATACACCCATAAAACACTTTGAAAAACATATGAGCACAAGATTAAGTTTTGTAACTTATCAACGGATACCCAAGCCATGTACATCCGTTGATGAGGCAGCTTGTCAATCGATAAGTCTGTAGCATACCTTGTATTTAAGTTTGAGTTTGTTGTTGAATATCATAGTTGCTAGAAATCCTAAGTCATGTTGACTATCAAAGGATATACAGAATAGGGTAGCTAATTGTATATAAGTTGTGCTATGTAATTCTGTATAAGTGAAGTGGTGATCAACGGATGAAGATTCTACGTCAACGGATATGGTATTCCCAGCAAGCAGAAATCAACCCATCGATCCATGTCTACACCAACGGATAAAAGCTTCAATAAATAATGTCTTGGGATTAGAGGTTGATGGCGACTTGACATGTCTGACAGATCACATGGGTTGGTGAACTTAAAAGAGGTATGGAAACCAGTATTGGAAACGAAGAAGAAAAAGAAACATTCCTTGTTCTCACAAGCAATTTCGCTGGTAAATCTAGTGCAGATCTGTCCAAGACAATCAGACAAAATTGCATCACATGGAGACGAGGAGTGTCAGCAACCCTGCAGGATACTTTGACTTGAAAGATTCATTTATTTTGTAAGGTTTGTAATCTTGGAGTAATATATATACTTCAAGAGTAGCATAGCTAAAATAGAGAAGAGAAACACTGAGCAAAAAGCTATAAGCATTAGGTTCTCTTGTAATAGTTTTAGCCGTGTATTCGCAGCTGTGTACTTAGTTTACACAGAGAAGTTTTCTTCAATACAACCCTCAGGTGGAGTCGAGAAAAACCCCACCTGAAATTTTTAAGTGTGTTGTGCATCTGTTCATTATCTGTTTCTTTATATTTTAGTCTTCGACTTGTCCATCTGTAAGTGTTGTTGCGTTTAAAATTCGGAAGAATTTTACAAGATTGTATTCAACCCCCCTTCTACAATCTTGAAGGGTGCTATTGGGAAATAACACAGCAGTTCGTGTAGTTTTTTCTGATACAAATAATCTTTAATTTGCATCTTCCAAAACCCAAAATCTCTGCCATCAAATTTGTAGATCTTTACTTTTCCTTCTTCTGTCATTGCTCCCACTCGCCTGGAAACCCAGGCTCTTGATACCAGTTGTTGAGTATACAACAACGAAAGCAAAACCCAAAGCGAATAAACAAGAACAAAAAAATAAACGATAATCACACAAGGCAAAGATTTTTGTGGTTCGGAAATTCCTACTCCACAAGCCGCACTAATTTTGTACTGATCTCTCACAATTGTGTTGCAATTACATGAGAATATTTATAAGAGAAAAAACTAGGCCTAAACAAATCAGAGTCTAATTCTAAAATTCCTAACTCTAATTAGAGTCCAATTCTGAAATTTCCAACTCAAATCAGAATCCATTATGAAACCTGATAGACTCCACAAACCCAACATACATGGGCATTATATTACAAACACAGAAATCTGATATAACAATTAAAATCCTAGTTGCAACAAATGAAACATTTTAAAGAGAAAGTTGATACACAATATTAATTTTGGTACACTGATAACACATTATAAACCAACAAAGGTCTTCTATTTTTCAAAACTATACTTGTGAATTTATACATGTTTCAAAATTATGGAATAAAAGAGAATTACACGTAGCCGACATACCTAAATTTTAATATACATAGTTCAACAAGCTTAATATAACCATTAATAGTAAAAATTAGTAAATAATTTGAATTTAAAGAAAAAAATGCTACGAGATTGATTTTGTAACCTTGCATTGCTAAGCTTAAACTTAAATTGTGGCTTACCATCATATTTAGTCTTCGTGGTCCTAAAGCCCTCAAATTGTTCATAAACTCCAATAACATCTATAAGAAAAATAATTAGAATCTTTATCATCTACTTGATATATTGATAGGATACACATAAGATTAAAACAGAAAGTAAATTATGTATTTTAGAATATCATATGCTTTGACAAAAAAAGATCATACCATATGCATATTGGGGTTCTTCGTCTATAAAATTAGGCTCGTCAGGACATGTCTCAATCACCAATACTTCTAGGTCTTCCAATTTGACAAACTCAAACTTGTTCCTTGGTGACAATGGATTGTTTTCTTGGACATGTGACCCACCTCTATTGCATTTGTTGAAAAATTTACAAAATTTAACGATACCAATCGTAATTTTCTAACTGTGCTCTTCACATAGAAGTTAATAAACATATAAATTTCTCCCTACATTTTTTTCTTGGGATCTTTCCAAATGTCTTTAATTTTAACATTAAAAGCAGGATGATGTATCAGCTTTTTTGATCCTATCCCATAATTAAGTAATCAATCGCAATATTTACTAATACATAAGAGTAAAATCATTAGTTTACTAATTCAATTTTAAAATCCTTTTTGAAATCTCAATTAATTATACTAACATTAATTGATTTATTGTCATTGTTTTTATATATCTTTATATTTATGGAAAATACAAATCAATTTAAAATTTATGATGGCCATTATGAAAACAAGCTAAATTTTGACAATTTGTTTTATTCGACATAGATTACAAAATTAAGTGAATAAATGATAAGATATGGAGATTTAATGATATGTTACATAATTTTTTCATATGATTATGAAATTAAGTTTAATATAGAAAGTAGGATAATTTATATTCTATCCCATAATTATATAATCAATAACAAAATTAAATAATATATATAAAGAGAGAATTACCAAAATACTCATTTTTAAGATGTTTTGGTCCAAAATACTGATTTCCAAAATGTTGGCCCTATCTACCCACGGAACACGCTACTGCGTGTAGCGTGTCCCAAGTCTCTCTCCCCTCTCGTCTACCCTTTCTCGCTGTAGTCTCTCTCCGGTGGCCTCTCTCCGATCATTTCTCTCCGCACCACCACCAACACCATCGTTTCTCCATCTCCCTTCCTCGATCCTCTATCTCTCTCGTCTGTATCTCTCTCTCTCCCCCGCATGTATCCCTATCGTTTTAATCGGCCCCGCAGGGGCGTTTTCCGATTCGACGGAAAATATGGTTCGAATTAGGGGTTTTAAATCCGGCATAAGGAATGGATTGAGAAGGGTATAGGGTTGTAGATCGTCGAAAGACGATTCAGATGATATATAAATCATAAACGGAAAGTTAAGTAAAGAGATGAACGGAGCTGTCGAACTTTGATCGGGAATCGGCTTTAGAATCGCCAGAGAGAGAGAATCGCATATTTTGCAGAAGGAAGGAGATTGGTGATACGCTAGATGCAGCACCGTGTCTCTCAGATACGCGATTAGGTACACCGTAACAACAAAATATGGCACATTGTTTAGCGTATCACAGCCTTTTCACGGTGTATGGTCTGGCGTAATCACAGTATACGGGAGATAGAATAGCGTATCAAAGGATACGGTAGACGCAATAGCATGTCCCGTCGGTAAATAGGGCCATGTTTTCAGAAATCAGGTCATCCAATCTCTGAGATAGGTAGATAGGGCCATCACCCACATATAAAAGTAAAATCTTTAGTTTACTAAATTATTTCATAATCCTCTTTTTAAATCTAACTGAATAATATTATCTCTGATTGATAATATACATGTATGGATTATGATGATACCTTGGCGAAATTGGATAAAAATTTTCGAACTCGACCTCCTTTGGATTATTTTCAACTTAACCGGTTAGATGCATGAAAAAGGTTCATGTTGAGACATTCAATTCATAAGAGAGAGTTATCTTAACGTGTATGTATGTTGTTATATTTAGACAAAAGCATAAAAAAGCTAGAAGATTGTGTCATATTTTTTGATGTCATTTATGACATAGTATTTAGAATAGATAACTTACCGATATGCCCTTAAATGTGTATTAGTCGTTGAATTGTGGAGGGTATCTTCATTAGTAGCTATTTTTTTTTTTTGACTAATTAGGCTTACAAATGAGAATCTGTTCTAACAAATCTCGGGGTGAGCGAGAATCGAATCCAGAACTTGGGACGACAAGAGATAAGCCCTTTACCACTTAAGTTATCTCATCACGCTTAGTAGTAACTATTTAGAATGGTACAAAGATTATCTTTTTATAGATCCATGTATAAAAGACTTTGTTGGGCATTGGAGCAACTCTCGCACATTTATTTTTAGAAAAATTTAAATATCTATTAATGTCCTGAATGATCAACTTCATCTCATTTATTTGAAGAACTTAAAATTAGGTAGTGTCAATGATAACATATATTTCGTATTGTGGGTTCATAAATTTTAAATTAAATCATATTATATAAAAGTATATACATGTCTAATTGAATTATATATAAATAATAATTAATTATATAATTATTGCAATAAATTCCTGTAGTGATTATAATATTTGTAAAATCTTAGTGAATGATGTGGATATCATTTGAAAACGAGTAGTTCAGAAAGAATCAGACCTTCTATCTTTGTGAAAATATGGATATCATTTGTGCAATTGCTAACATTTTATTTTTGAAGAACCTGTTAAAAAAATTAATGAAGAAAATATGCTAATTATAGACCTTCTCTTTGTCAACATTATTTATATGTATAAGTTAGTGATCTGATTTAAAAAAAAACCACCAATGCAATCCACCCTTTTCATGTTTACAATAAGAAAATTGTGTTTCTTATTAAGTTATATTTCCTATGTCCCAAAAATAAGTTATTATTTTTTGGTGTATTTGATATATATTAATGAATTTGGCAGATTGATGATGATACAAATTTAGATGATGTTCTGGAGGTCGATATCCTTAAGGGGAACGAAAAGTTTGACATTCCTATCGCAGATCAAAGGGGACATCAAAATTGTGGTTCACTTGGTTTAGCGAATGCTATTGGTCTCATTTATGCCTTGGAAAACAAAACCTTCAGACCAATCATCAGAGCACATGAGTTAATCGAATGGATACAATATTATGAACCACAATATCAAATGGATGAGTTTTTTAGGAAAGATATCTTAATTGTTGAAAATGAAAATAGCGAAGAAGAGTACTCGCATCCAACCAATCCAGTTGATACATTTGGTTATGTTAAAGAGAATGAGATACACCGGTAGTGTAAATATCAATTCAAAGGGGGGAGTACAAAGCAGTTTCCTGAAACTATGGAAAATTATGAAAAGATGAGGTCAACTTTTCTAGATGATAAGCAGAAACAGAGATTTTCATTTGACGACTTTGAATACTTCGAGGTGAATAGCTCTAATGCAGAACGGGTCTTCAAAAAAGAAAGATGTACTAAAAGAAAAGATACTTGTGATTGGTCAGATTTGGGCAAGTGCTGAGTTCGACACTTTTAGTGGAAAAGTAAGTGTTTCTATACAAAATAGCGATTTCATACTTGTTGTTGTTATGATTACTGGTTTCATAATATATAAATATTCTTTTTCCAGGAATTTTTGATCAGAAGAGAATCAAAAAGCCAAACCACTATGTCTGATTGAAGGACAGGTACAAAGAAACTGACCTTGTAAAAATAAGAAATATGTGGACCGTCAAATGGCCACAAATTGGAGGTGGTAATTCTTATGTTGCACTTCGACAATTCAAACAATTTGCACACATTAAAGGAAAGGTATATTGTATGGGACCTCGACCACCGAAGAGGGTCATGGTTTTCTATACAACAAACAAATCCAAGAAACTTGTTGAGGTAATAATAACTAACTCTTTGTATTTTATTTAATTTAGTTAATTTTTTTAATATGTACTTCTATAGTTTGATTGAAATAAATCATGTGTTATTTCTAAGAGTGATCATAAGTTACTGTTGTATTTTTTAAACTTATTTTGAAAAATGGATATTAAAGAATTAAATACATTATCAATGTATTTGTAAGTTATGAATATTGACTATAAGGGAGTTACAAATGTACATGTAATTAATATATTAAATATGAGTTAATGGGGTAGTTACTTTTAGGGATGGAGGTGCCAAAGAAGCCATATATAGTGGTTTTAGTCCATAATGAAAAGGCATTGGAAGAAGCTTGTTCTTGACACCATCGGAATCCCCCAAAACACTTTCATATTATTCATTCTTTAACATAATTATACATATAATTATTGGTGTAATACATCATTGGTATCAGAGCATAGGTCTGATTTGACTCTTTTTGCCACCTACTACGTTTTAGGCTCGTCCCTTATCTTTTTCGATCATCGGTTGACAATTTTGTTTACGGTTTTTTCTCTTTGTTAGTAGCGTGCTTGTTTTTTTATCTCCTGTCCTTTATCCATTTCCTGATTCCCTTATGTTGCATGTTCTTACTTTGATATAGTATACTTTTGTTTGACAAGGTGTCTATTAGTCCATTTATTTTGTCCATTTTTTTAGTACCTGGTATATCATTACATGGTGCACTTGTAATTTTCTTTTTGGTTTCTTGTTTTTTATGTTCTTGCTAGTCAGTAGCGTAGAGTTTGTATATATAGATTAATATATTCTTTGTCCAAGTTTAGTGCTGCTTCGCATATATATATATATATATATAGGGTAGGGATCTAGAGAAAACCTTTTTTGATAGGAAACTTAGAGAACACCCTCTAGACCGTTGATTATTTAGATTTTTGTATATTTGATTTAATAAGAGAATAATGGCAATTGTGTGATTTTCTTGAAGTTTAGATGCACATGCATTTTATATTTGAATTCAAAAGATTTATTAAAAGATTCATTCCATATGAGTTATTTACATTATCAATCAGAATCTTTTTAATTTTGGAAAGTGAACAATATCTATATACAATCATATCATATAATTATTCTTTTTATTTTTATATAGTAGACAATATCTACACATGATCATATCAAAATGAGATTAGAAATATTTTTGATGCACCTAGAACGTGATGAACATAAGGGAGAATCTAGAGAACATTTCAATTAATGTAAACTCATAGAGCATATTAAGATTTATGTTTACGAATATTTCTTAAGGTGTTTCATTTCATTAGAATAATTTTTAAGATTCCTTAAGATATTTCATATTTTTTTAAAAATACTCATTGGATTGAATATCAAGAGAATATTATTAAAAATTTGAGTAATTGAATATGGAAGAGTGATTATTAATCAAATAAATAATAATATATTATATTTAGTGTTTTTTGTAAATATTCCTTTCATTTTTTAATTAGATTTTATATAATTAATTTCATTAAATATTAAATTTACGATTCTATCAAGATTTCTAATAAATACATTAGGTGTTCTATATCTTTAACTAAAATTACATTAAATTTTTTGTTAATATTTTTAGAAAAAGATTTAATTGATAGATATATTCTAGTTGGTGTTCTATATATTCAATTTAAATTATATTAAATTTTTCAATAATATTTTACAATAAAATTCAACACATAAAGATATTATAGTAGGTGTTCTACTAGGTTGTTTTTAATTCTGTCCTCTATATTCAACTAATATTATATTAAATATTTCAAATAAGATTCAGATATTTTAGTTGGTGTTATACTATATGTTCTAGTAAGCATTTTATTGGTGTTTGGTGTTGTATATATTCAACTATAAAATTCATTATTTTGTTAAAAAAAAATTACTATAAAATTCAATACATAGAGGTATTCTACTAGGTGTTCTAATAAGTGTTATATTGATGTTCTCTATATTCAACTAAAATTTTATTTAATTTTTCATTAACATACTTTTGGAAAAAAATTCAATATATAGAGACATTGTAGTTCTTATGAGTGTTCTACTAGGTGTTCTATGAGTGTTCTACTAGGTGTTCTCTATCTTTAACTAAAATTACATTAAAGTTTTTGTTAACATTTTTAGAAAAAAAAATCAATGATTCAATGTATAAATATATTTTAGTAGGTGTTATATATATTCAACTAAAATTAAATTATATTAGATTTTATATAAAAATATTCTAGTAGATGTTCTACTTTCAATCACAATAATTCTATACAAGTGTACACTAACAAGTTGTGTTGCAATACCTAGTTGAATATATTCTATGGGGTATTTTAGATTTTTTTACTTGGTGTCCTCTTCTATAATCAATTGAAATTATATTAAATATTTTAAATAAGATTCGATAGATATCTAGTTGTGTTCTACTAGATGTTTTTGTAATTATACTATGGGTGTTGTAGTTACACAACTGAAATAATTTAAATATTTCATTAATACTTTGAAAAATAAAATTAAATACATAGAAATATGCTAGGTGTGTTATTCAACAGAAATTATATTAAATATTTCTTATCTTGTAGTGTTCGCTGGTGTTCTACTAGGTGTTCTATATATTGAACTAAAATTAAATTTTATATAGAAATATTCTAATAGGTGTTCTACTAGTTATTCTAGATTTTTAATAAAATTTAATATGTAGAAATTTTCTAGTAGATGTTCTACTCGATGTTTTTGTGGGTGTTATATGTATACAACAAAAAATATATTAAATATTTCTTATCTTGTAGTGTTCTGTTGGTGTTCTACTAGGTGTTCTATATATTCAACTAAAATTAAATTTTATATAGAAATATTCTAATAGGTGTTCTACTAGGTATTCTAGATTTTTAATAAAATTTAATATGTAGAAATTTTCTAGTAGATGTTCTACTCGATGTTTTTGTGGGTGTTATATGTATACAACAAAAAATATATTAAATATTTCTTTTCTTGTAATGTTCTGCTGGTGTTCTACTAGGTGTTCTATATATTCAACTAAAATTAAATTTTATATAGAAATATTCTAATAGGTGTTCTACTAGGTATTCTAGATTTTTAATAAAATTTAATATGTAAAAATTTTCTAGTAGATGTTCTACTCGATATTTTTGTGGGTGTTATATGTATAAAACAAAAAATGTATTAAATATTTCATTAATACTTTTAAAATAAAATTAAATACATAGAGGTGTTCTAATAGGTGTTCTAATAGGTGTTCTATTGTATATTCAATTAAAATTATATTAAATATTTCATTAATATATTTTTAGAATAAGCAATATATAGAGAGAGATGCTACGTCCTTTATTTAGCATTTTTACCGAACATCTTAAAGAACCCGTAATTAAAGAACACTTTAGAGAACACCTTAAATAATACTATAAAGAACACTTTAAAGAACAACTTAGAAAAACTGTAATTAAGTTTTACAATAAAAGGTGATATTATTTTATATTTATTATATATGAGAATCTTATAAGTTGATTATATACATCTGATTTGATGTAATCACATGAAAGAAATTCGATTGGATATTTTTAAAAAAAGACCACGTAATTAAGGAAAGATTTTGCATTGATTAGATTGGATATTTTTGAATAAGGATTATAAACATTTGATTTGATGCATGCATTCACATGAAAGAAATTAAATTGGATATTTTTTAAAAAAAACCATGTAATAAAGAAATTAGATTGGATATGCCCAGAACTTTCAGAAGTAATATGATGATTTTCACAAGCCTGCTGATATATACAATTGTTTGTGAATGTATAGGGTTCTGAAAATATCAAGAGAAAAACACAATCGTTAAAGAAAAAGCACAGTGAATCACAATGATTTGATTTGGTAGTAATTAATTATAAAAATCAAATTGAATATCTTATGTACTAAATCACAAAAGGAAGGTTTTTCATTAACCGAAATATAAATTTCAAAATTATTGTTAAAATAGGTAAGTTGTAATTAAAGATATATTATAGATTGATTGATTCATAAATTGATTGTATAAAGATATGCAAAAGTTGAAAAGTCTGTAATAACCCTTTAGTTAATTTTAAGTAAATTTAAAAAAATGATATCCACCGTTGGATTGATAAAATATCAATGGACTAGAAAAGTACCTTAGTTTTCTCCAAAAAAAGGTACTCTCTTGAGCAACTCCCTATATATATATGGCTTCTGTGTTTTTTTTAATTTAATGGTCTTGATCTTGTTATTATTAGTTCATTTGTTTTTAATTATTCGATCTATGTTCAACTAGTAAATTTTTCTAGTTTTGTTTTTTTAATTTTATCTTACGTGATTAATTCTTGTTGCATATTATGTTTGGATAGCCTCTTATGGATCAATTAGCTTGTTTTTCATTTAATGTTTATTGTCCTTTTGTCACCATCAGTATTATATGTTGTATCGCCTCGATGTTTTTCATTATCTCATTTATTTATTTTTAAGTTTTATAATACTTGAATTCTTGTCTAGTAGGTTGCCTATAAAAAATGAATGACACTCAATTTCTAGTGATGCTTAGAATAAATAGCATAAGTTTGGTGATAAGCAATCTATTTAACTGAGTTAGATGAACTCAAGTAAGAAATAAGGACAAGTGCCTTGAAAAGGGAAAGATCATTGACACTCGCCTAGAAGTGGGAAGGATCGGAAACTGTTAAATGATTGAAAATAGGAAAGCTATTTTCAGAAATATTCCGAGAAATAAGAAATTGTATTTGAGGATACAAGACATTTAGTTGTCATTTATGTGATTATGACAATGATGTTTATTTTTTGTATATTGGCATTGAATGTAATAGTATGTTATATTATTTTTGGTACATATGGATGTAAGGGATCCTAATGATCCGACTACTTGTATAGAAGCGATCAGATCGCAAGAATATGAATTATCAGAGGGAAATCATGAAATATGATTTTGAGTCAATTTATAAGAATCAAGTGTAGGGTTGTGTGATCAACCCCAATATAGAGAATTCATAGGTTGTATATGGATTTTGAAAGGGAAAGATGAGACAAAATGTGTCTAATTTTAAATTGAAAGTATGTCCAGTTGCAAAAGATTTTACGCAGAAATTGGGAATATTTTGCCGAGAATGAATTAGAGAATTGTGTTTGTATTTTGAAAAGTGGGAGTTTGTTTACAGTATTATCAATATATTGATGTGTAAAATTACGTCTAACCGCAAGCGCACGGTATCAATTGTAGTAGATACTAGCAAATACGGGTCGAATCCTCAAGGAGACAGTTTCAGTTTCAATTCAATTGCTATCAATTGTTTCTAGTCACAACGATTGTTTTGGAATTTTATTAACTACTAAAGCAAATTTAACAAAGTTTTATATCAATTAATTAAGGGATCTAGGGCAATTCAGGTTCACCATGTTTACACCAAACAAATCACAAAAGTATAGCTTTTCAATGGGATTAAGTAATTAAAGCAATGGTTAATCTTTCTCAAGCATTAACGGTTAATCTTTCTCAAGCATTAACACTCTCAGAATATCTAATGATGTTCTCACACTCACCTTCCATTCTGCTAATTGTATGTAAGCCTCTAGTAGTAAAATCTCTCGATCTATTACTCCTATTGCAATCGATTAATCCGTGATATTGCGCAATTACAAAAATTAAGAATTATAACATATCAATCAGAATTACTCTTTACCCATCAATCTACTAATCAAATTAAGCCCAAATCATGGTGCAAACATGGCTCCCCTTAATACTCTAGAATTAAACTACTCACTCATGGTAGAATAAAAACTAATAATAATAATCAAGAAAGCCATAATAAACATGTATTAATAAACAAGATGAGATAAAGAGTACCTTAAACTTTGTATAAACGAAGAACAATAAAGATCCAAATTAAACCAAGTGCTTACAAAGGAAGAGATGAAGAGAGAAAAAACCAAAACCCTAATTTATGTAAAAAAAACGTCTGTATAAGTCTATCTATCACTATCTCACGTTTTCTCTTCCTTTTATAATAAAACCCCTTAATAAAATCTGATATCTATCTCCTAATAAAAGTATTTTTAATATCCTAATCAATTTACAAAAAGATATCCATATTTGAATAGGATTTTCTTGTAAAATTCGTCACTAATTTTTCTCCTCTGTTTCTGTGCTCTTCCAGTTGGATTTTGCTTACTGGACCACCTCTAAATTAAAGATAATTCCACAAGCTTCGCGTGGACAGTAAGATCGTCAAATTCTGACTTCTGGAACTCAAGATATGGCCCAAACAGTGCAGGCAGCCCGTATAGCCCAATAATACGAATTTTCTCCTATTTTATCTCCAAAATAGCTCTTTTTGCTCCAAATCCTTCCAAGTCACGAATTCTTTATTTCCTACAATAAAACAATAAAATCTATTAAGTAAAAATCCAAATCAATGCAAAACACAATAAATATGAGAATAAAATCATCTAAAATATATATAAAAATATACTCTATCAAACATCCCCACACTTAGCATTTGCACGTCCTCGGGCAAATAAGTGAAATAAAAACTAAGTCCTAACAAACATCACTTTCGTAGATGACACGATTGCATTGAGCATATGCAACAAGCCGTTAAACCCCTAGGCAGCCCTAGTAGGACGAGTGTTGTCTCGTGAGGGTTTATAGTGAATGTACCCACAAAATTCATCTAACCATGCAAAAGATCAATGCTAACACAACACCACACACACAAGTCCTCTCATGCCACATCAACTTAAGAATCAAAGCAAACATACGATGTCTTGGTGTCGAAAGTGCAAGTATTCACGTAGTCTACTCAACCAACATGCAGAAGGTCATAAAAATTCATGTCAAGTGTAAAAAATCGTTGGTAATCATGCTAAGCCCACAAGAAATACATCTTTAAGTCTAAACCTGGGATCTCCTATGCCAAAACAAGTAATAACTCACCTTTCACTCAAAAACGAATATTCACTCAAGAACAAGGTTAAGTGTATCACTCAATTCCAACAAAATCATAAACACAACTTGACACTCGCAATCAATCTCACTCTCAACACAACATACATCACTGATGACAATCAAAAGGTCTTTATTCGGGTTGTAGCGTGGCTAGGGACCAGGTATGTCAAGTAAAGCTAAAACAGGTTAAATGTCAAAAGCTAGTACCCAACAATATCATTATTCAATTCCCTTTCTATTAAAACAAATACTTCCCCACACTTGGATTTTTCAATAACCCTTACATAATAACTTGACTAGTCGAATGAAGAAGGATCATACAAACATAAGAATGCTCTCAAATTTATTCATTTTTTTCTTTTTTTTCTATTTTTTTTCTCTGAGAGCTAAGGAATAAGCACAATGATCCATAGATATTATTATGAATTTCGACTAGCAAGCATCAACCCAAAATCAATATTCCCCAAAAGTATGATCATCAATAAAAACCCCCCTTTTTTCACACCTTATTACTCCCTTAAGCACGATACTAACCTTTGACAATTTTGGTTCAAATTCAATGTAAGGCCAATAGAATAAAAAGGATAATGGCAAGTAATGTGGTGTGTCACCGAAAGAATAGGATTAAGCTCAACGGGTTAACTAATTGATCATGTATAAAAGGTGTGGAAATATGGGAAACACGAGGTTAAACCTAAGTGCCTTTATCATCTCATCATCAAGTAATGTCATGCATTTTAAGAAAGATCTTAAGTAAGTGCTAGCAATGTAAACAACATGTGGACACTCAAGCAAACGAAAAATCATGCAAAAGATATGCATATAGGCTCAAAACTCACTTGGTGTGACAAAACATAATCAATCCCAAGTAACAAGACTCTCTAACGCACCTACTTGTACTCAAAGCATGAAAACCAAGTCATCTTGCACATATTCATGTCATTCTAATCACTTACAACATCCAATTAAGTCTACCAGCTTCAACTTGCTAGTGTAAGTGTGTGCACAAGAACAAAGCACGCCACTTCTCATACAAAAGCGTCAAGAACACAAGAATTCTACGCATGCATGGGTGTATCAAGCAAAATACAACAACTAATCAAATTGCATGGCTAGAATTATTTTTGGTATTTTTAATTTTTTAATTTTTTTGGATTTTTTTTTTTAAACAAGTAATACACTACGTTGAGAACACCTCCCCACACTTAAGCGGTTCATTGTCCCCAATGAACTATTGAACAAGATACAAAACTACAACTAAAAACAAAATAAAACTACACTAAAAAGAAAAGAAAGAAAACTCCCCTGGAATCAAGATGTCAGGTGTGAAAACCATCCCTCATTTGCTTAGGAGCTATCCACTCACCACTTCCGAACCACTCACCAATCATATGAACCAACCCAACAATTTTTTCCTCGCAAAAATCCCTTTTCCTTAGCAATTAGCCTCACATCAACCGATTAAATTTAACCTCCACCATCGAAAACAAAAATTTCCCAACATTAGCACCATCTCTCCAATGCTTACGAGCCAAAAGAATCAATACCCAACTCGCAAGAAGCTCCACCAATAATTTCCAAGCAATATCACACCAAAAATAGCCCAAATTCCAAGAATAATACAAAATCCCAATTTACAAGAACACAAATTTGTAATAAAAATAAGATTAGAGAAAAAGATTTACCCAATACGAATCGGAGAGGTGAACTTGCAATTAATTCCTCTTTAGAATTGAATTTTTAGAGATTTAAATAAAATAGAAGAGGAATTGGATTTGTATGGATAGGTGTGTATATATATAAGATGATGGATAGGTTGAATAAAAATTGTAATTGTGTAGGAGAGATTTGGAGAGGTTAGGATTTGATGTAGGATAGATATAGGAATTTAGAATTGAAGAAATTTGAGTTAGGATTGAATTTGGGGGAATTTTAGAGGTAAAAACACTGATTTTCGGGAAAAAAATTCTGGGCAGAACAGGGGTATAACGCAGCCCGTAGCTGCGTTACAGGGCTTCCGGGCGCGGAAACAGGCAGACACGCAGGTTCAACCTGCGTGTTAGGGCGCTCCTGCGCGGTTCTGACGCTTGATGCGCGGGATGCTTCTGCGTTACATGGCGCTTCTGCGCTGTTCTGGCGCCTGATGCGCGGTCCTCTTCTGGAATTCTGTTTTTTTTTTTGCACAGAAATTTTTTTTTTTTTTCACAGATTTTTTTTTCACAATACTACTAATCTCTCTCATTTTTTTTTTCATTACTCATTTTTTTTTCTTCATACAACACTCAATTTTTTTTTTCTTCCTACACTAATGCATGGGTTGCCTCCCACGAAGCGCTTCTTTAACGTCAATAGCTTGACGTTACTTCCTCAACTCAAGGCGGTTTCAAAAGAATTACTGAACCATCCTCAACAGAAAGACCATTCCTACGAACGTTGACATCTTGATTGTTTGCTTTCCACAAAGCTCTTCCATCAGACTTCAACTTGATTTTACTACCCAACGGCCAAATCTTCTTCTTTTTCTTCTTCACACCCCTAGAGTGCTTCTCCAACTCAACCGGCTGAACAAAACTTTCTTCTTCCTTATCATTGGTTTTCCACCTTCGCAACACGTTATCATGCCCCTCTTCAAAAATCACTAGCTCATTATTGAAAAGGACATACCTCAAATGTGGTGGAAGTTTCCCAAGCTTAATACTCGAGAAATCTCGAACTGAAGAACTGTCAATGGAATCAATGTTGTGATCATTCAACTCAAGAATCAATGAATCGACTTCAGCATGTCCTTCTCCTTCTGAAGCTTCAAGCATGAGCACTGCTTCCAATGTATCATTCAATAGAATCTGAGGAGTATAATCTTGGACAATTTCATCTACAACATCAATACTGCAACAAGTATTCTCAAGCAAAGGGGATTTAAGAGCAGAGGTTAGAGTAAAAGCAATTTTATCATCACCAACACTCAATGTGAGAGTCCCACTTTTAACATCAATAATAGCACCTGCAGTACAAAGAAATGGTCTACCTAAAATAATAGGTATCTGACTATCCTCTTCCATATCTAGAACTACAAAGTCTACAGGAATATAGAATTTTCCAACCCTAACAGGCACATCCTCTAAAATTCCAAGGGGATATTTTATCGAACGGTCTGCCATTTGCAAAGTCATCTGTGTACATTTTAATTCTCCCATATTTAGTTTTTGAAAAACCGAGAGAGGCATGACTGAGACACTAGCGCCTAAATCACATAAAGCTTTATCAATGAACAATGCACCTAAATGACATGGGATCGAAAAACTACCAGGATCTTTAAGCTTAGGTGGAGACTTATTCTGTAAAACAGCACTACACTCTTCAGTAAAAGCTACTGTCTCTACCTCACCAAAAGATCTTTTCTTAGTGAGAATATCCTTAAGAAACTTTGCATATGATGGAACTTGAGAAATTAAATCAGTGAAAGGAACTGTTACCTCAAGATTTTTTACAAGTGTCATGAACTTACCAAACTGCTGGTCCACCTTAGTTCTGTTCATCCTGCTAGGGAATGGGAGCTTTGGCACAAATGGTGGAGGAGTAACTGCAGTCTTCTCTTTATCCTTTTTCTTGCTTTCTTCAGTTTCACCTTCACTTGTATCTTCAACAACTTTCTCTACCTTGTCTTTCTTAGAATTCTCTTCTTCTTTCTCAACAGGAACATCGTCAGTAGGCATTGGAGGAGCATCATATGTACGACCACTCCTAAGAGTAATGGCATTCACATTTTCCTTTGGCTGAGTTGATTGTGCTGGTAGAGAACCTTGTTGCCTTGTAGATGAAGAACTAGCCATTTGAGCAATCTGAGTTTCCAACATCTTGTTATGTATCTCCATCTGGTTCATCTTTGTTTGCATTTGTAACAATATCTTCATCATATCACCTTGATTATCAGCCTGTGCAGCTTGATTGGCTTGAGGAGCATAATTCTGAGTAGGCCTTTGGAATCCAGGGGGATTCATAGGTCCTTGAGGAGGCCTATACTGCTGCTGTGGAGGAGGCTGGTACGACTGCTGATATTGCTGCTGATTAGGAACATTTGAATTCTGAGTATTATTGTTCCTATATGAGAAGTTCGGATGATCTTTCCAACCAGGATTGTAAGTGTTGGAGTACGGATTGTACTGCTGCCTCTGCTGAAAAACATTTGCTGGCTCCATCTGAAAATTATGTGAATTTTGAGCATTGTATTGGCAATCATTACCATAGTGGCCTTGGATGCCACAGACTTCACAAACAGGATTATTCATAGGAGCCATGGATGACAATGCATTGATACTCATAGGTTGAGTAGAAGGCTGAGATGTCTTCAATGAATGGATTTCCTGAGTCAATGCAGCTAGTTGAGATGATAATAAAGAATAAGCATCCACTTCAAGTTTACCCCCTTTCTTGGTTGCTCTCGGATTACTGAAGTGATTGGCAGCCAAATTTGAAAGAAAAGCATGTGCATCATCAACTCCTTTATCCAGAAATACACCACCTGCAGCGTTATCAACCATCCCTTTTGTTTCAGGATCAAGACCATTGTAGAAGCGTTTAAGCAGAAACCACTTCTCAAGACCATGGTGAGGGCATGCACGTTGATAATCCTTGAATCTGTCCCAAGCATCCCGAAGAGATTCGCCATAATCTTGCTTAAAACCCATCATCTTGTCGATCAAATCGTCGGTTCTGTTAGGAGGGAAGAACTCAGTTAAGAAGGCTTGAGCAATCTCATCCCACTTGGTCAATTCAATATCGTTCAACCACTTTTGAGCTTTATCACGAAGAGAGAAACCGAATAACATGACTTTCAACTGGTCTGGAGTGACTCCCTGATGTTTAATTGTAGAACAGAGCTGTTGAAAGCGTTGCAGATGATTTGTAGGGTCTTCAGAGGCAAGCCCAGCAAATTGATTCTGTTGGATCATAGTAAGCAAAGCAGGCTTGATCTCGAAATTTGCTGCTTGAATCGCTGGCATAGCAAGGCCAGTAGGTACCCCACTCGGAGAGGGCTGTGAGTAATTCTTCAAAGATTTGGGAGGAAGGTCCGCCATCTCAATCTTTGGTTCAGATATCCTTTGCTGCTTCTCTTTCCTTTGTTGATCTATGTATTGTTGACAAGTAATTCCAGAATCTGGACTAAGAGGAGTTGTATCCTCTTTCGCTTGATCTACTTTCGTTTGAGACCTGGTCTTGGGCATCAACAACTAAACAAGGAAAAGCAGTAAGATCGGTCTCAGTTAGAACAAGTGTTCCAAAGAGACAAGAGAAACAATCTAAAACAATCAAACTAAAATTATAGAAACTAGGCGTCTCCCCGGCAGCGGCGCCAAAAACTTGATGTGTAAAATTACGTCTAACCTCAAGCGCACGGTATCAATTGTAGTAGATACTAGCAAATACGGGTCGAATCCTCAAGGAGACAGTTTCAGTTTCAATTCAATTGCTATCAATTGTTTCTAGTCACAACGATTGTTTTGAAATTTTATTAACTACTAAAGCAAATTTAACAAAGTTTTATATCAATTAATTAAGGGATCTAGGGCAATTCAGGTTCACCATGTTTACACCAAACAAATCACAAAAGTATAGCTTTTCAATGGGATTAAGTAATTAAAGCAATGGTTAATCTTTCTCAAGCATTAACGGTTAATCTTTCTCAAGCATTAACACTCTCAGAATATCTAATGATGTTCTCACACTCACCTTCCATTCTGCTAATTGTATGTAAGCCTCTAGTAGTAAAATCTCTCGATCTATTACTCCTATTGCAATCGATTAATCCGTGATATTGCGCAATTACACAAATTAAGAATTATAACATATCAATCAGAATTACTCTTTACCCATCAATCTACTAATCAAATTAAGCCCAAATCATGGTGCAAACATGGCTCCCCTTAATACCCTAGAATTAAACTACTCACTCATGGTAGAATAAAAACTAATAATAATAATCAAGAAAGCCATAATAAACATGTATTAATAAACAAGATGAGATAAAGAGTACCTTAAACTTTGTAAAAACGAAGAACAATAAAGATCCAAATTAAACCAAGTGCTTACAAAGGAAGAGATGAAGAGAGAAAAAACCAAAACCCTAATTTATGTAAAAAATGTCTGTATAAGTCTATCTATCTCTATCTCACGTTTTCTCTTCCTTTTATAATAAAACCCCTTAATAAAATCTGATATCTATCTCCTAATAAAAGTATTTTTAATATCCTAATCAATTTACAAAAAGATATCCATAATTGAATAGGATTTTCTTGTAAAATTCGTCACTAATTTTTCTCCTCTGTTTCTGGGCTCTTCCAGTTGGATTTTGCTTACTGGACCACCTCTAAATTAAAGATAATTCCACAAGCTTCGCGTGGACAGTAAGATCGTCAAATTCTGACTTCTGGAACTCAAGATATGGCCCAAACAGTGCAGGCAGCCCGTATAGCCCAATAATACGAATTTTCTCCTATTTTATCTCCAAAATAGCTCTTTTTGCTCCAAATCCTTCCAAGTCATGAATTCTTTATTTCCTACAATAAAACAATAAAATCTATTAAATAAAAATCCAAATCAATGCAAAACACAATAAATATGAGAATAAAATCATCTAAAATATATATAAAAATATAATCTATCATATATGTTAATGATACTTCAACTAGTGACTCTCAAATTGTTAATAAGTCCGATCAGCAATGTCAACAAATCATCAGTATGTTACAAGCTCGAATTTCAACACCAACTAAACAGGCACCTTGGATCTCTGCTAGCACTGTTAGCCATCGCTCATGTCTCTCTCATAACTCTTCAATGGAAGGTATAAATACTGTCACAAGCAATAATGTGCAATTTAAAAGGTCTTCTAGTACTTAGATAATTGATTCAGGAGCTACACATTATATTACTTCACACTTTCATTTGTTCATTAACTCTGTTGCTATGAACTCTGAACTGCATTTTCCAAATGGTCATACAACAAATATTACATTTGTTGGTGATGTGCAGTTAACACCATCTTTAGTACTTAAAACAAGTCTTATTTGTTCCAGACTTTCAATGTAATCTTCTATCTGTTGCCAAATTAGCTACTGATTATACTTGCTTGATTCACTTTTCTGCTTCTAAGTGTTTTTTTCAGGACCATGTCATGATGAGGAGGATGCAGATTGGTGATTTTTAGGAAGGCCTATTCAAGATGAATACTGATAAACTTTTAAAAAATGTAGTAGTTGCTGTTACAATCAACAATAAGAATTGTAATGTTCATATCTGGTACAATAGATTAGGCCATCCCTCTACTCCTGTACTTAGTCATTTACCTAATATGTCATCTTTGTCTAGTACTGTGTTCAATTCTTGTGATGTTTGTCATATGGCAAAACAAACAAAACTTTCTTTTTCAAATAGTAAATCTCAAAGTTCAGATGCATTTGATCTTATTCATTGTGATGGGAAAAAAGGATACAAAATTCTTGATTATTTATCCACAAAAAAGACTTTAATTACCAGGAATGTTTCTTTTGTTGAATATATTTTTCCATTTCACAATACTGGCTCTTCAGATATTCACAAGAATGCGTTTACTCCACCATCATGTTTATCTTCAAATGATATTGACAATACTCATATAATTCATATTCCTTCATAATCTCCACATTCTAGTTTTTCACAACCTAATCTGTCTACTCAACCATTATAATCATCTTCTCTTCCACTTGCAGTCAGTAAACCTACAAGACTCAAAACAATTCCTCAAAAGTTTAAAGATTTTGCAGGTCTGCCTCCATCTCTGATCACTAATCTCTCCACCTCAATTGAACATATGACACAAGGTACATCTGGTTTTTCTACCTGTCTTTATCCTCTCCACTAAGTGATCACCTTCAGGCTACTTATAAAGTAGTGAGATATCTTAAGAACTCTTCAGGTCAAGGGTTACTTATGGATGCAAACTCTACTTTTCAACTTAGAGCCTTCTGTGATTTTGACTGGGGCAGTTGTAAAGAAATAAAACATTCCTTAACTGGTTGTTTGGTAATTTCTTGATTTCATGAAAGTGTAAAAAATAGAATACAACATCTAGATCCTCAGCTGAAGCTGAGTATCGAAGTATGAATGATACATGCTATGAGATAGTCTGGCTTCTCTCTCTTTTCAGAACTTTTGGATTTTTCAATCTTACTCCTGTTGAGCTTTATTGTGATAGTAAATATGCTCTACATATTGCTTCAAACTCTGTCTTTCATGAACGGACTAAATACATTGATATTGACTGTCATCTTGTACATGAGAAATTGCAACTCAAGGTAATCATGACTATGCACATTGCTACGAGTCAACAACCTGCTGATATGCTGACAAAGGCTCTTGCTTCTCACTATCTGCAATACTTTTGTAGCAAGTTAGGAGTATGTAATCTCTTCCTCACTCCTAACTTGACGGGGATGTTACAGATAAGAAGGAGACTTAATCCTCTGCCACATCAGCGAAGACAAATGAGCTGGCACAAGCAAGCAAGTTGCGTTCCACAGAGCCAAATTCTATCACAAACTCTGTGATTAGTTAGTTAAAATATATATACACATTTTCTGTATGTAATTAGATACAGAATTTTAAGTCTGTATTAATATATGTTCATTGCTTAACAGTTAGGTAGAAGCTTTTAGTTATGTAAATACTCAGAATAATCTCGTTGTGTAGAATCATCTTCTTCATTTCAATACTATCTAGTTTTCTTAATTCTATCATCTTCATCATTGATTCTTTGTTTATAACATATTGAAATGAGGTTTTAATTTTCATTTCCATCTTTGGTCCGACTGCCGATTAATTAACCCAAGCACGTAGGCCGTATGCATGTAGCCCCGAGGCAATTGGGCTTATATTTAGATTATTATTTTATAACTCGTGGATGTTTTTTTGATATATTATAAATTTTATTTACATTTTTAATATATATTATTAATTATTGGAAGATTTGGTATTATATTTTTAGATATATATTATTGATTGCAGTATTAGTTTTAAACTAAAAGGTAACGTGTTTTAATTAGAAAAAAATATTATTAATTGGAAGATGTAGTACAATAGAAGTTTTCAGGTTTTCATAAAAGGTAATATCTTTAATTAAAAATATAAGTAAAAAATGTAATCGACTAATTACCATTAATTTTATTATTTTATTATTTATTTTAATAATTAGGATAACCGTACCGAAAACCAAATCGATAAATTTTCAATGTTTCAGTTTTAATATAATAGTACAGTATAAATATGTTAAAAAATCGGTACAAAATTTTGTTTAGAGAAACAAAATCGGTACACTAATTAATTTGATCTTTTTTAACTTTTTATTTTTGATAAAACGCACTTATACATAAATGAATTGTACCGAAATAAAATATTCGAAAAAATGGAATTTCTTTTATTCAAAAAATTTATTATCTAATCGAAAGACATTCAAGATGTCACCGGAAATTTAAACGATAAAATCTTAATGTATGTATTAAAAAAAATACCCGATTGATCCATTAATATTAAAAAAAGAACATGTAAAGTTGCATACCTAAAAAAACAACAAAAAATTAAAACATGACAATATTAATAATAATAAAAATATAAGATTTTATAGAATAAAACAAACCAATAAAATATTGTAAAGAGATTGAAAGTAAAATCTAACCAAAAGGAATACATTGGTTAGATACCAAATTAAATTAAACAATTAAATATATATATATATATATATATATATATATATATATATATATATATATATATATATATATATATATAGGGTTGGACTCCATAGCAAACACCTTATATAACAAACAACAAAGAACACCTCATATCTAATAGATCCATTGCCCCTGGCGGGGCCACCCAATACAAAAAGTTCTTATTTTTTCAGGCTCTATCCATCCAGCAAAAAAAAAAAAATAAATTGAAAATTTACTGTTCATCGATGACGTCATCAGTGACGTCATCATGAACAGTAAAATTTTCATTTTTTTTTTGCTGGATGGATAGAGCCTAAAAAAATAAGAACTTTTTGTATTGGGTGCCTTTGGCGGGGCCAATGGTTCTATTGGAATAAATGATTTTATAGTGTTCTTTATTGTTTGTTATATAAGAATGTTCTTTATGGAGCAAAGGCCTATATATATATATATATATATATATGCAAGTGCTCAAAAAAGAACTTATTTTTTTTGAAGAAAACTAAGGTACTAATCCTAGCCATTAGATGTATTAAGATCAATGGCCCCGCCAGGGGCACCCACACACTAATCAAATACACCCTCACACACAGAATCACACCTAATCCCCTCCATTCTTAATTTGATTTTTTCCGTCAATCGGTGATATTTTTTTTAAATCTAATTTCACCACATTTTTCTTCATCTCCCAACGATTAGTTTGCATAACATATATGCTATATTTCGATTTAGTTTTCTAAGTTTTTCATTAAACGAGGTTTTCCCTAGATCCTTATATATATATATATTAGTTGATTAAATAAATAAATAAATAAATAAATAATGGTAAATTATATAATTACTGCGCAAAATTTATTTTCTGTTGGACATATCCCAACTCCTAAGCATCAAACATAACAGTGAACAGCAATTCTTGAGAAAACAAAAAAAAAACCCATTTATACTGTATCTATCTATATGGCAATGGCATCATCATTATAGATGCTACATAGGAGGCTAGCTAAACCCCTTCTTGCAAAATTTTACTTTTATCAACTTAAAAGGTACTTATCTTTCATTCTCACCCTGTTAATTCTTGTTTTTTTTATCAATTTATCTTGAGAGGTAGAATTTTATTTAATTGTGTTGTTGATTATTACCTGTGCACTTGTTATGTTTGATTAATTCCCAAGAGACTTTCTTGTTGGTGTTTTCGGGTTGTTTCGATATTTTGTTTAAAGTTTCTGTTTTTATGGTGCTTTGCAATTGATTAGGGACAATTACTAGTGTTATTTGCAATAAAGTTGAGAACTTTAGTGTGTATAGAATGTTTCTGTAATAAATTTACTTGTCGAAAACTGGGAATTTAGTTTAAGTAATGTTATGGACACAGAGCACCATTTCGGAAGCTTGATTTCCTACACCTACAAGGCTACAATAAGCATGGAAGGAGTATGATTAGAACTTACATGGATTGAAGTTTTGATAAGAAAAATTAAGATTAGTTTTAACGAGGTGTCTCACGAAAATAAATGGAAGGTATGAGGGTAAATGATATATGGGGCCGATCACAACTAGTTGCAAAAGAAATTAAGTTATTAATGCTTTATTTAAGTTCATTTTGCTTTGAAAAAGGATTGGAACATGGTTGAGGGGTAATGGGGTGTAGGGTGTCTGATGTAGGTCATGTGTAGTATCTGCAAATAGCTAACAAATTTAAGCAACATTGAGAATTCAGATTTAAATAAATGAGTTGGGGTTTAGAGTTCAACATTTAATTTTCCGGGTAGGTGCATCATCAATTCTTGATTTAGTTATAATTTATATCTAATGATTTTTTTAAAGAGAAACGAGTTCTAGGTTTATATCTAATGATTTTCTACGAGAAACGAATTCTAGGGATCATAAGAATGTTTTCGCATCTACAGGCTGTAATCGTATGATGGCTAAACAAGCTCAAACCCTCTTCCTGGAAGACTGGCTTACTTTTAACAGTGATGGTAGCAGCAACATCAGCGCTATACAATCTTCTTCGTCATCAGCGAGAGCCATCATCCAAGCATGGGGTGATCTTAGGGATTCCCTAAAACATAATTCCTTCCAACCACGTCATCTTCAATCTTTACAAGTCCTACATAATTCCCAATCCTCCGTTTATGTGTCAGATCCACAAGCAAAACTTCTACTTACTATTCTGTCCTCAAAAGATCTCTCAGTTCCGCATGAATCCTATCCTTTCCTTTTAAGACTTCTGTATATCTGGGTAAGAAAGTCATCCAAGCCGTCTTCAGTGCTTATTGATTCGGCTGTTGTCTTTCTTCATCACCTTTTCTCGTTGCATATTGATTCAGAACAGAGCCCTTTTTTCTACTCTGAAGCCTTTTTACTTGCGGGTGCTCTTACATACGTGTCTTCCACTTCTGAAAAGTCAAAAACAGATTGTCTGGAATTGCTCAGCAGACTATTACAAGAAGAGTATCCATATATTTTTATAACTAAGGGGCATACTGCAAAATTTCTTGCAGGAACTGGATACGCGTTATCGTCTTCTGGAACTGGTCATCTTTTGAGAATCCTGGATTCCCTGTTTAATATATGGAATAGGAAAGATGCACCTTCTGGCAGTGTATCGGATGGTCTCATGATATTGCATCTTATAGAATGGGTTCTCTATGGCTTTGTTAAGTCGCATTCTTCAGAGAAAATTAGTGTCCTTACCAGAGAGATTTTGAGAACTTCAAAGCCACCATATGCTTCATTTGCGGTGCTCATGGCCGCTGCAGGGGTACTGAGGGCTTCCAGTAGATCGGTATCAAGTGTCCTAATGGAAGCAAGAAGTTCTGCAGAAGAATGTATTGGGAGTGTTGCAAGAAACTTGATATCTAGGACTGAAGGTTGTAATATTTTAGAGAGGCAACCGGGAAGCATTCTTCTGTTACATTGTATATCATTAGCTTTGGCCCGAAGTGGACCTGTCTCTTTCCAGGTCTCTCTGCTTATGTGTCTTTCTTCAGCTTTATTAAATGAAATATTTCCCCTACAACGATTCTACACAAAGATCCTGAAAAACTACCATAATAGTTCAACAAGTGTGGCAATTAATGAGGTAAACCAGCACTTAAGTAGTGCCATCTTTAAAGAAGCAGGTGCTATAAGTGCGGTTTTTTGCAATCAGTATGTCTCAGCTGATGAAGGGTCAAAGAGTATAGTGGAAAATTATATATGGAAGTACTGTCAGGATGTCTATTCGTTGCATCGCAAAGTGGGTTTAGTGCTTAGAGGGATCGAGGTTGAGTTGATTGGGAATTTGGAAAAAATTGCTGAATCTGCATTCCTTATGGTTGTGGTTTTTGCATTGGAAGTCACAAAAGAGAGGCTACACTCCAGGTTTTCACAAGAAACTCAACTGGAAGTTTCCGTCAGAATTTTAATTGCATTTTCTTGTTTTGAGTACTTCCGGAGAATGAGATTATCCGAGTATATGGACACAATCAGAAAGGTTGTTATTAGTGTCCAGGAAACTAAACTAGCTTGCATATCGTTTGTAAAGTCTATCCCTTCCTACAGTCAACTAATAAATAAAGATGGTATGTCACTTCATTCTGGCACGTTTCATGTTGTTGCACTGTATATGTCCCTCAGATATAGTTACATATCTTTCCCTTGTAGGATCTTTTAGCTTGCATAAAATAGACTATATGTGGTCAAAGGATGATGTACAGACTGCTCGGATCTTGTTTTACCTCCGGGTCATTCCCACTTGCATTGAACAGGTACCAGCTTCTCTATTTCGGGAAGTGGTGGCGCCAACAATGTTCTTGTATCCTCGCAAAGTGCTACTTTTTTTTAAACAAGGAAACAATCAAATTGTATACATTTTCAAGAAATATTAGTTCCTTATTACATATTTAATCAGATACATGGGACATCCAAATGGAAAAGTTGCTCGGGCATCACACTCGTTGTTTATGGCTTTTGTTTCTTCTGCAAAGGATTCTGACGATGAAGAAAGATTATCATTAAAGGAGCAACTCGTTTTCTTTTATATGCAGAGATCCTTGGAGGTATGCACTATCCAGAAAAATATTAAAATGTGATTTGCTAGATGGGAGCTTGGTGATGAATGTTTTTTGCTAATTTTCTGACTTTCGATGGATCTGTAGGGTTACCCGGGGCTTACTCCTTTTGAGGGAATGGCTTCTGGAGTTGCTGCATTGGTTCGATATCTTCCTGCTGGAAGTCCATCTACATTTTACTGCATTCATAGTCTTGTTGAAAGAGCTAATAACCTTCGTAGTGAAATCATGGCTGGCGACATTGAGGCGTGGACAAATTGGCAAGAAGAGGTAGAGCCCTGTAAGAAACTTCTGGAACTGCTCATGCGGCTTCTCTCTCTGGTTGACATACAAGTAAGAATATATTTGTTTGTACTTTTTTAATTGATAGCTCTCTAAGGAGAATGTGAAGTGTTTCAACTCAGGACTCAAGTGAAACCAGCCAATCGGGTTATGTGTTTTGGTTGATAAAATTAGCTGTCTTGGTTTATCTTTATACACCCGTCCTTATACTATAAATTGGTTTACTTATACGGACCCATAATACGGACCAATGGATTATCTTGGGTTAGACTTTAATTAATATATAATAGTATAGATAGTTTAGTTTTTACAGCTCGGAGAATAAATATTTTTGTTCCCCACAGGTCCTACCAAGTCTTATGAAGCTGCTAGCACAGCTGACTGCGCAGCTTCCCAAGGAGGGTCAAAACATGATTCTCAATGACCTATATGCTCAAGTTGCAGAATCTGATGATGTTATTCGAAAACCTATCCTAGTTTCATGGCTGCAGTCGTTATCTTACCTCTGTTCTCAAGCTACTAGTAGAGGAGCAGCTGATGGGGCGGAACATGGTGGAAATGCTGCTTTAGCTATAAATACTGGTGATTTAGGCTTCAAGAAAATCGATGCAAGACTATGAGGAACTTGGATTTGGTATTCGTATAATCGAGTTTTTCTTACCTTGAACCAGATGTCCTAATTTGTTCCATGCCAGGGTTCACCAACAAACCATGACAAATCTGTCAAATGTACACTTTAGTTTGTTTGAAAAACTTGGCTATTTGTACAAGTATAACAAGCCTGTAATCTCTTTTTGGTGTAATGCGTAGTGCCACATTAAAGGAAGAACATAGTTTCTCTACCAAACATAATAAGCATATGTACACACTACTACAAACACTCCAATTCTCTATTATTTTATTTTGATTTTGCAACTTTTATGAAAAAGACAAAGAAAAGTCCCTGTGAAATTTCACAATTTTCGAATAATAATAATTTATGTCTTGTAACTAAACTAGAATTCAAGAGACTAGAACTTTTTGATATCTTAAATTTTGTCAAGTAGTATTTGGTATGTGAAAGGTATCTGAAATGTTACACGCTGTTTATAGATTGAGGGTGTCTAGTCAAATTTAATTTCATCTGAAAGTAAGTAGTTTATCCATTTCTTAATACTAGCTCTTTGCCTCCCTATTTAATCAAGTCCATTGTATAATAACAAATTGATCATTGATGTATTTGGCCGGATGCATGTTAGTTAACACTAATACAATTATTATTGGACATGAAAACAAGGTGCTTATATAGATTTGATAACTCCATAACATACATTCATGTAAATAAATATGTGAAGTTACTACTCTATCGACACACCTTATTGCAAGTCATGGACATGTTCTTGCTCATTTCTCTTCTTTCCAGCTTGTTTTTCATGCTTATAATCTTCCATGTCAGAGCATTATGTCATAGAAAAAACCTTCCTCCAGGTCCCAGAGGCCTTCCTATCTTCGGTAACTTGTTCGATATTGGCCCGAAACCCCATGAGTCATTAGCCAATCTAGCTAAAGTATATGGTCCAGTAATGACAATTAAACAAGGAAATGTAACTAGTGTAGTAATTTCCTCACCAGAAATGGCAAGACAAGTTCTTCAAAAACAGGACGAGGCGTTTTCAGGCAGAGTGGTACCCAATGCCATTACTGAACTGGAGCATTCTTCTCATGCTGTGGCATGGTTGCCAATAGGTGAAGAATGGAGACTTATACGTCGAGTCTTAGGTTCTTGCTTGACAAATTCAAAAACACTAGACACGTTAAGAGGTATTAGACACGATGTTGTTCAAGAAATGGTTCGTCATGTAAGGGAAGTTTGCATAAAGGGAGGTAGTGTTGGCATAAACAAGATTGCCTTTACAACCATTATAAATATGATGTCGAGAACATGTTTTTCTACAAATGTGGATGATTATGAGTTGCGAGATGGGAATGGTTTTAGAAATGCAGTGACAACTATAATGAAAATTACTGCAAAATTCAATGTTGCTGATTATTTCCCTTGTATTAAATGTATAGACCCTCAAAGAGTAAGGCAGAACGCCAAGGTTGCTTATGGTTGTCTTGAACAACTATGTGATCATTTCATTGATCAGAGGCTAAAACAGAGAAGCTCTAGAATAACAAGACAGGGAGATATCTTGGATTCATTGCTTGGTTTTAGCGAAGAAAATCCCTCGGATTTTAACTTTAAACATATTCAAGTTCTTCTAGTGGTATTATTTCTTGATCCCCTAGCATACTGTACTAGTATTTAAATTCCAGGTACCATGGTTTAATATCTGATGTAACATTTTCAATTTTCAGGAACTATTTTTAGCTGGTACAGATACAAGTACCATTACAACTGAATGGGCATTGTCTGAACTTATAAGCCATCCACAGATAATGTTGAAACTTCGTGATGAAATTTCTGAGACGGTGAGAAAAGAAGGAACAATTGAAGAAACAGAGATTCTACGACTACCCTACTTGCAAGCTGTTGTCAAAGAGACAATGAGATTGCACCTTGCAGTGCCTTTTCTCGTTCCTCATAAGACCGAAAAAGATGTAAGGATAAATGACTACATTATACCTAAGAACACACAAGTTTTGGTGAATGCATGGGCTATAGCTAGAGATTCAAATACATGGGACAAGCCTACGTGTTTTATGCCAGAGAGGTTCTTGAAAAGGGAAATGGATTTTAAAGGGCAACATTTCTCATTTCTCCCGTTTGGTTCAGGGCGTCGTATGTGCCCCGGATTGCCACTGGCTCATAGGGTGGTGAGCTTGATGATAGCATCTCTTGTTTACCATTTTGAATGGAAGCTTCCCAATGAATCAACGGAACCAATGGACATGAGGGAAACATTTTCATTAACATTGCAAAAGGCAAAACCACTTGTTGCGGTTCCCAAGATGGCAAGACCATGAAATAGAATTGCAACAATTTTACTTTAAGGTGTTAACTGAAACACCATTATCACTGATAATTGAGGTTATGTAGATTGTAGAAGACAAGTTTATGATTTCATAAATTTATTCTGTGTAAGCTTTCTGTACAAGTTCATTGGAATATGTATGTCGTGACATTTAACCGCACAAAATTAACTTTGCTTTTCGTATTTGATATTTGAGAACAGTTCCATTCATGTAACAAGTTAGATTATTAATCTAAGAAATACAAGGATTATTCAAGGATCTTTACGAATGAACCAATCCAAACACAAGGCCAACGAGATCTAAAACACCGGGAAATCGGTGATTGAATGAAATGTAGCACATTATCCTCTCTGCCTTTCCAACTAAAACTTCACAGAGATGGGGCTTCTCACCACATGTTTACCAGACATCCACACTAGTGATCCTTGAACAAACGGAGTCTTGGGAACATCACCCGACTGGCTAAACTGCACTTTATATGTCAGCTGTTGGTTCACGCTCGAAAACTCAAGGCTAGCTGGTGTTACACTAACAACAACACCAGGCGGCGAAACAATTTTTAAAGTGTAGGATGAAACAGCTTCACCAACATTAGTCACAACTCTCGAGTATTCTAATGCAGAGGAACCTAATGCAATAGAGAAAGAAGGGTAGTTTAACTGAGCTTCAGGGATGCTTGTTACATTCGCACAACTAACCACACCCCTAACAATAATTCCAACTTGGTCATCAGTGTAGCCTAATCCACACAAGTAAGGGATGTAATCAGAAGGCTGAATGTCGTAGATAAGCCCAGGATCATTGGCTTTAGAAGGATTCACATGACCTGAACCAATAGCAAAATAGTCAGCCGGCAATTCATTTTGATCAATAATAGGATTATTGTCTAGGTTCAGCTGATTAGCTGAGGTCATGATCGCGGACTTGATGGCAGCAGGAGACCAAGTCGGATGGGCGCTTTTTAGCAAAGCTGCAATGCCACTAAGGTGGGGACATGACATCGATGTTCCAGAGATCATATTGAATGTTGCTTTTGTAGTTGTTATGTTATCAACAGAGACAGGCCATGCTGCAAGAATGCTGACACCAGGGCCTATGATGTCAGGTTTTAGGATTCCGGGGCTGGCAACACTGGGCCCTCTGGATGAAAAAGATGTAACTTGAGGTGCCCAATCTACTCCAATAACAGTTCCTTTAAATAAGATTGTGGCCACAGGTGATGAGGTTGAATTTATATACTGCTTCACTGATACTCCATCAGGAAAGCCCACATGTGTTGCTGGAAGAACGTGGGCATCGGCTAATGTACTATCTCCATCTATCTCTTGATTCATTAGTATCATTGCAGCTCCACCAGCATCTTTCACCGTCTGTCCTTTGGTAATTCTCGCTATACCACCACCTCTTTCACATAAAACTACTTTTCCTTTAACATCAATGGTGTCCAGTGAACCTTCAGCACACCATATTGCATTTTGATCACCATTTGAACCAGGGAAAACAAGTGGCAACAAAGTCTCAGGGAAATCCTTGGGCTGGAAGAGTGATTCACCATCTAATTCATCTTTGTTTCCGAGAAGTGCAGTTGCTCTTATGTTTCTATCAATTGTGCTAGCTCCAACAGTGAGAATCCAAGGAGCCTCGTTCGATAAAGTCGTATTAAGCGGGCCAGAATTACCTGCTGAGCAACTCACAAAAATCCCACTCTGAATAGCACTAAATGCTCCAACAGCAATACTATCAGCATAGAAAGGAGCTGATAGTCCACCCAATGACAGCGAAAGAACATCAACACCATCCTCGACAGCAGCATCCATTGCAGCCAATATATCACTTTCAGCACAATTCTCAGAACAAACTTTGTACATAGCCAAATGAGCAAGAGGCGCCATGCCAGAAGCCGTACCATTAGCCATGCCAAACGCATTAGCACCCTTCACAAGGTTTCCAGCTGCAGTACTAGCTGTATGTGTTCCATGGCCTTCCTCATCGGTAGGCGGCCCAGGCTCTGCAGCAACAAAGTTTTTTGCACCAATCAACTTGTTATTACATGTTGTGCCATTTAATTGGCACGTCCCTTTCCACTTAGCAGGTGGAGGTGGCACACCATCATCGCTAAACGAAGGATGATCAGGGGTGATTCCAGTGTCCAGAAGACCAATAATCACCCCTTTACCATAATTCGAGCCATTCCACAATCCCAAGTTTTGGTGCAATCCCAAAAAGTTGGGACTATGAGTTGTGTGTAAAGGGTACACATTCTGTGGCCTAATCGACAAAACTCCTTCCTTCTTCTCTATAATTTCAGCTTCCTCGTTTGATAATCGAGCAGCAAAGCCAATAGCAACATTACGATAAGTGTGAACCATGCGTGACTGCTGGTCCAAACCTGATGTTGTTTGTGGCAAAAATGAAGTATAATAGCTCTCATAACTTTCGAAGTCGGATAAAACCGTGTCATCAACTATATTTACATGGACAATGTAGGTCCTTAAACTGGTTTTTTCTTGAGCAATGGTTGGGTACAAGAGGTTTGAAAGACAAAGTATGGTTAGAAAGAAAAGGAAAGCCATGTTTAATTTTAACTGTTATGCTTCTTGTTATAAGTCATCTCAGTTAACATGCAAGTATTTATAGTACCATAAGTGAGTTAAGTTTGGTAACTAATCATTCTACATATTTTGTTTGGTTGAAGATGAGACGCATATCATACGAAAATATTGGTTTCGCCGAGGTTAAATGATTAGAGGTATCGTTGTAAATAATGTACATAGAATCTATCTAATGCGGCGATTATGCTTAAGTCCATTGTAAATTTGTACTAGTATGTAAGAGTGTTCAGATTCTTTCTAAAGTAATAAATTTTTTTGGGAAAATATTCATTTTTTATCCTTTAATAATATATTCTTTTGGTTTAATACCATACTAAACGAATAAATATTACGGTCCTTGTCGTAAACGAACAATTTTTTTGATCGTCGTATTGACATTTAGTACTACATGTTTGTATTTAAACTTCTGGCATATTTACATCACATCTTTATAATAACTCAATGTATATTTATGCATTAAAATAAGGGAAATTATAAAAAAATATCCATATTTTCAAACATTTTTGCAAAAAATACGCATATGTGGTAGCGCAGGACGCAGGTTGCAAACAATTGTATTTTAGGTTGCAATAGTTGCATTTCGGATTGCATACGAGATTTCATCGTTTTTTTAAAAAAAAATTCTGCAACTAAATTATTTTTGAAAAAAGCCCTTAAAATAAAGTATTACAATTGCGTTTGTATTGACATCTCCTTGCAAATTCAGTACACATTTGTATTTATATTTCAGTACATATTTAACGCACATTTAGACACTAAATTTTAATATTATAATTGAATTTGTATTTAATTATTTATGCATAAGTGCATAATGGATGTGATGAGTTCAAGTGGTTAAAATTTATCTTTTGTTATCGTGAATTCGATTCTCATTCACCGAAATTTCTGAGAACATAATCATTTGTAAAACATATAAATCTAATAACTAAAAAATAAAATAAACATATGTGCCTATACCTTATTCCACAGTTATTCATTCAACTAGAGTTAGGAACTGAATTTCTATATATACCTCAACTCTCAATGTACATTTATATTTAGACTTTAGTGCACATTTGTAATTATAAATTTCGGTGCAGATATAGTGCATTTTTGGTTATTATACTTGATTAGAAAAAAATTAATAAAATACGATCAAGTTCTTTAAACTGGATACTAGTCATTTTTAAGGGATATTACTCATTTTTATGAAGTCAAAAACTCAAAATTGCATAAGTTAATAAGGTTAATTAAATGAAATGAGTACAGATTTTGAAATTTTCAGAATATGACTTGTAAATTATTTTAAAGTCACTTCTATTACATAACAATCAAAAATTAACTTATAAATAGTTTTCAACTTATAAATAATTTTTATTTATCACATAAAACAAACGTACCCTAACACTGTGCTCCCGAGTTAGATTAACGAGAGAAGAGAAAAGAAGAGAGGAGAAATTTTCAAAATTTTCTTTCCAAATTGTGCTCCCAAATTTTTTTAGTAGAGAAGAGAAGAAATCCGGAAAGAAATTGTGGGATGATTTGGGGAGAAGCTCTACTTTAATCTTTTAAAAAATTCCCTCCACATTTTTTTTTTCAAAATTTTCGCTTCTTTCCACAAACTCGGGAACACACGAGAGATTATTATTTTTATTTCTTTTCTTTCACCTTCTCTTCTTTTCTCTTCTTTACCAAAAAATCTCCCCTTCACACCTCTAGCCTCTAGGAACAAACATAGCATGTGTAATACTATTCTTTTAAGCAGAAGCTAGTCCTTAGCTATGGTATTTAGTTCGCGACCTCGTGGAGGCATTTTTACAGGTAGTGTGGCTATGAACCTATGTCCATGTCTAAGTTAAGGGGTATATAGCTGTGGGCTTGAGGATGTTTGAGCATGGAATTTTTGTCCCAAACTAGATCATGGCAGACTATATCCACACTTGTTTTAGATATCTTTTCAATGCAGAAGCTTATGAGTCCACCTTTTCCTTTTCTGGAGCTGAATCAACCAAACTAAATATACCCAGTATTCCAACTCGAAAGTAGTGTCCCAGAAAAATAAGATGTATGCAGATCCTCCCCGGAGTAGAGAGTGGTGCCAAAATATGTCCAAGCCTTTGATACGTTATATAGTGTCTGAACATGTAACACAAATACCTGAAACCATTGGTAACAGTGACAGAGAACCATGCACCTGTAGAGTTACCATGCCTAAACGATAAATACAAGGAACATGATAACTGAAAACAAATGCCCTCCGGCCTCCATGTATCCAACTCTTTAAATCAATTACAAAAACTATCGTATGATTTCACACACCATATGCGTAAGCATAACACAACAAAAGCACTCATGTAGAGCTATACTGCTATGCAACTAAAAACGAAACATCCAGAGACAGATTCCAGATAATTCCAAGCAATTGTAAAACATTATTAAAAGTAAACAGAAACAAACATTATGATAAAAGAAATCTGCACCAAAACAAACAATCGTTGCTAGATAAACCATCCACCTCCACTTTGTGTTAAACCAATTATCATATCTAAGTAATGCTAATGTAATTCACTGCAAAAGGCTGAATCTTAAAGCTTAGAAACCAGCACTTGCAGCAGAATATTCTATCAGAGCATTTACTGTTAAAATGGTGCATTAGAACTAATCTCAGAGCAATATTACAGTGGAAATAAAGCTATCATATTACACCTCTACACTGTCTAGCCAAAAACATATCGGGAAACTGAAGTATACATATTGTGACTCATTCTAGTATCTTTGATTTTCAATCAAGAGAACTCTTCTAATTTAATTCTTCCAAAGAACAAGACGGTGAATGTTATGCATGGGATCCTGACTTCAGAGCATCATAATTCATAGGTAGATCGTAGAGGACAGTTTAATATTCTTGTAATTTTATAATCCTAGAGAATGTGATCTAGACGAATCCTTCAGAATATGATTACGCGTTCGAGAATAGTAACTCATCATGCAAATCCAGGTGGTAAATCAGGGTCTTCATCACTGCCATCACCTGGCTGGTTCTGCTCTTCAGTGGTAGACAATGTAGGATGTGTAGTAGAATTTACATTATTTCCGTGGAAAACATCATCTGAGCGCCGGGCCTCTCTCTTATGCTCTTCTGATGGTAGCTTATCTTGAGGTTCCTCTTTCAATTGTTCCTCCAAATTGCTATTCTGATGAAGATTATGGAGTGCAAAACCGGGCGGCTCATTTGGTTCACTATCAGAAAAAGTGCCATTGCTTTCGTCCGGTAATGCAACAATAGACCCATTATTATCAGGTCTAACTTCAACTGCCATTGCATGAGCGTTGGAGGACGGTTCACCGCCTTGACTTCCTTGAGGGTTTAACAACCTACTGTAAACGGACTGTACTGTCTCGTCTATTTCACTTTTCATACCATCCCCTGATCTAATTACTTCCCAAACCCCATCAGAAATCTGACTCATTACTTTCTCCCTAAAATCAACAAAATCAACAAAATCAACAAGTTCAAAAAATAAACAACAGCTTCACACCTAACACAAATTGAAAATAAAAACCACGTTATAATAGTAATGTAGCAACTTTTCAGCATAAATAACTGCCTCAGGAAGTAGGGAACCATAAAAAAATTAGAACGCCCAAGTTTGTAACACAACTGCATCAACTTGTTCATATTACTTCCGTTTAAGGTAAATACAAAACCCTAAAAGTTGCTCGAACCATTACTTGAAACATGATAATTTTCTAATCCCATTAGTTGAAATTGCTTTCGTATACTTAATAGATACATTCAAAACACCATAACATAAACCAGAACAGCGAAGTACCTCGAACCATTACTTGAAACATGATATTTTCTCTTATCCCATTAGTTGAAATTGCTTTGGTATACTTAATAGATACATTCAAAACACTATAACATAAACCAGAAGAGAGAAATACCCAATTTCTTGATGAATTGCATCGGAAAGCTGACGGGGTTTCAAATTCTCAAATCCTGGAGAATTAAGAGCAGCTGACTGTCTCACCGCAGAAACAATCGAATTACGCAATTCTTCCTGCAACCAGCAAACCACAATAAAACAACATTACTTACAACTCCTAATAAAAATCTACTTAGCTCTACACAAACATGGGTCCAATTAAATCAGTCCCTTCAACTTACAATGTACTATTATTATTTTACTATCAAAATTTGGCAATTAAACATAATATACAGATTAAAAAACACTTAAAAAAAAGATGGGGTTAAACAAAAATGAAAGTAATTATATAATTATAAAAGCAAGCAAGCAAGATTTGATTGTTATTCTTACATTTTCTTTGAGCTTGCGAATAATCTTGACACGAAGCCTGTCGAAATCGCCATCGTCTTTGATTTTAGAAATTACATCTTCTTTGCTTATTATGTTTTGATTCATTAAATCCATTCAAGTATATGGGTCTTGTTGTGTATGTATACGTGTGTGTATAGACGGGTACAGGGATTGAAAGAGATCAAGTGAATGAGCAGAGACAGACGCACAACACAAATGGTTGTTTCCCAAAGAAATTACAAAACTAAAATTTTATTTTAAAAATACAATCTATATGTAAAATGTGACTTTCTTTTATTTTAAAATTTTAATTTTAAAATTGATTCAAATTGCATTAATTATGTTTAAAACTCTATTTATTTAATAGAAATTCTTTTTTGAATTTTATTTTTTTGGAAGTATATTTTTGTGTGTGTTTGACTTTCTAATGTTGCAATATGTTTTCGGAAAAATAAATTTTACTTTACAAGGAAAGAAAGTTTCTTTGAGAAAAGTCATAAATTTCTGGAACATGACTTTAATTTTTCAGAAGGAGAACAATTAAAACAATTTTCAAAATAAACATTTTTCACCTTTTTTATTATTTTTTATATTACCAAAAAAACGAAAAATACCCTCTTGAAAATCATTTTCTGAGAAAATATTTTGTAAGAAAAGAGGTGAAAAGACTTTTCCTAAGAAAAATATTTTCCCAAAATCAAGTTATTTTTTTGACAAAACCGGGGCCTTGTGTAATTCAGGTCATTTTGATGCAACTTTATAACCTCAAAAGTAAACCAAATGCAACATTAATACAGTAGTAGCAACCAAAATCAAGACAGAGAATCAGAACGTAGTCACAGAACTGAAGAATGTTAACATTCTATAAACTTGATTTAATCCTTAATATATAAATTGATCATCAGTCATAATAACCGGGATGGGAAAACTTATTGTACAAATGAAGAATCAGAATACAAGCTTCTACCATGCTTTGTACAGGTTTGGTTGGAGCAATATTAATTCAAGTTTCTCCAGGGCATTCATATAGAACAACATACGCATGTAGAATATGAAAGACCCACAATGAAACCAAATAATTGTACAGGATCATCATATACATATTGTCACATTGAGAATGCTATCTTCTTTAATGTTTTTATTCCAGAGAATGCTTATGACTTCTCTTGTGCGTACGACTCTTCCGAGAGTATCTGCAAGATTTAAGTTACAATTATGCAATGATATTATAGGGCACAAGAGGTGCTGCTAGAAGCAAACTGACTACACTTACGAATCATCACTCTTTTCTTTGGTAGATGATGACTCTTGACTTTTCCGTGACTGTCTAGCTGCCTGTCAAAAGCATCAGAGTTTACATGACTTTATTATTGAAAAGACTTTGTATATATCTTCGAAAAGACTCAGTTTTAAGACCAGAATTACATCAAGAGATTAAAAAAAAAAGGGCAATGTACAAGTTCCATATCTAGATAAGAGTATGTAGTTGTCTTTTTCGGATGCAGAATAAGACAACACCATGATGCAAGTTGTAATTTGAAGTCATAATATTCAGCCAACCATAGTACATTATCAAATTACCAACCACTGCAAACCCTAGTCCTCTGACATATTTCTGTATAATCAGCTAAGATGTTTAGCAAAATAAATAAATTAACAACTTAGAATTATATGCAAGAAGGAGAGAAACAGGCTGTTAGGATATATAGTGATAATGATTTGTTCTGATCAGATAAAAGTGAAAAACAGATAATACTGTTAATGAGGTTGCATATGAGATGATGAACAAAGTTGTCACAATTAAGCATTTATATTATAAGATGACCCCGGGATGATATTTTAGGTTCTTGAAGAGGGGCTTGAAAACAGGGATAAAAAGGACAATCTTTTTCAATTTGAATTCGGTTGGAAGACTAACAAATAAATATGTGCTTCTATGTTTATGCTAGAACCTGACCTGTACTCGCAGAGAAACCTACATGTGACTAACATATACTGCTACATCTAGAAGCATTACTAACAGAGAGAGATTCCCTAAACTCTACTTAATATTCACAAGACCCTTGAGGCCTTGACCTTACAAAATTCCAAATCCAAATGAATACACAGCAACCGATCCCAATATAGGTTTTTGAGATTACTTCAATATGCAATTCTGGTTTCATCAAGGTGATTTTGAACAGGAAAATTACAAATTCATTTAAAAGTTGCATATCCATTGAAAGAGAGCATCAGGAAAGCATACTAACTGTATGGTATGGTATGTTGTTTTTGTTATGGGCCTCCAGGTACTCTTCATACGTCTGCATTAATGCAACCAGAATGAACAAATTAGCCTGTACTCACAGCAGTGTACCCCATAAACTTGGGAATAGAAAATTTAAAAAAAAAAAAAAAAGAGGAACAATGTATAATAATACAGAACAATCTTCACAAACATCCGTGTACAGACACCAAAAGACATCAGCCCCCAATGCTTTACTAGAATGATGGAAGAAAGACAACAAATAGATATGCTTCTTTATTCCCTCCGAGCCTTCTTTTTTTGCACAAATCATATTGAATTTGCATTCATCATATGACAGAAGTAATCTGATTATGATTTATGATTTCGGGTATAAGGATTCTGATCCCTGCTGCCTTAAAAAGATTTTTAGAATATCTTCCGTACCATCTTGTATATCAGGTTGTGCCTGACATCTACATAAAAGTGCAAAACCACATTCTCTTTATTGTTACATATATTATACTACTTCTGTATAAAATTTGAAAAAAAATAGAAAGCAATTGGTTGGAACTTTTAAAATTTCTCAGTACTTGAGAAGACCATATTCATTTTCAAAAAAAAAAAAAAAAAAAGTTTTACATATGGAAATATAAAATGATTCACTACATTCATAATTAAGAATAACAGAGGTGCACATAAAGATGCGAAACAATATATCACAAGTTTACTGTACTACTTTGAAGTTCATACCACATTCACAATACCAGCCTTTAATTATACAGGGAGATAGTTAAGGTTAGTTAATGAGCTAAGATGGTGAAACAATACCATTTCAAGAATATCATCATCAGTCAGGACACTGCCAACAGAGCTTCCCTCTGCAGGGAATCTCCAGATATCTAATTGGGAAGAGCAACCATGAACAGAATCAACATTCGCCTCACCTCCTTTGACATGAGAAAGTTCGGAACAAGCAATTTTTGGAGACCCAGAGGTAACAGGTGAATTATCACGGAAATATGTCTGAGCTGATTTCTGATGTGCAAAATGGGGTCCACTCGAATCAACTTGATGTTGGTAAAATAAAGGAGGATAAAGCATTGAAGTTCCGCCCACTGTCCTAGGCATAGGAGGAAAATTAAATTCGTCATCACGGACAGACCATGAAGGCTCAACATGAGGTCGTTCAAATGAAAGGTTGTTCCTGTAAAATTCAATTCCCAATTACCAATACATGCTACTTACTATTATTTATATACAATGCAATATTGCAGTTAGAAAAAATACCTTATCTGCTTGTCATTTGTATCAATCTTCCTATCAAGGAGCTCACAAAGAGCTTCTCCAATATCCGGAGGTAGCTCCTGAAACGAGTAGAAAATTACTGGTCACCCAATGATTTGCTATCTCATAACTGACACATACAAGACAAAAGGACCAAATAAATGATCAAAAACTAGTAAATATATATTACCTGGCAGTCCCTACTAATTTTCACAGGTTTATAGTGATTCAAAGGATTTTTTAGATGAAGAGTCTTTTGGAAGGGCAAGTCATGTAACTGTAGCCATTTGACCTTGAAACTGCGGCCCCACTGATTAGTTCCACCACTTCCTGCACTCCAAACTTTGTCTCTTCTCCACCCAACAGAAGACATCATTTGAGCATATCCTTGGAAGAAACCACTCATGTTGACACTAAATATTAGAATCACCTTTTCAGAACTCTGCAAGATAAGATTTTGCATCTATATGAATCATAAAAAACTAATCATGTGAATTCACATTTATCAAAATGAGAGGCATCTTACATGAAAGGCTTCATCCAAGATAGGCTCATTCATGAGTTGAGTTGCCCAAATTCCCTTCTCAATTGATAATTGGATATTTTCATGATTCAAACTCTTAATGATGAAATATCTTGTACCACTGGTTCTATGTTTCTTAGCACTAGAGGTTCCCACTTGATCGCATGAATACCCTTGCTCTTCTTCCCTAAAGCAGTAGGCATCCCTATCCAGTTTGTAGTTTAAGCTTTCTGACAGAATATACCATCTTACCCATGTTTAATCAGAATATACATAAACTTCAGTAATGTCAAAATAAGGGTCTGTATTATGTTTTCAACTAAATTCCACACCAAAACACAGTATATACATGCAAATCATATGTACAACTATGATAGGCGATATTATATTGCACACATTCAACAGTTAGGAAACAATACTATCAGGTCTCTACTTTTCCTTTCATAAGTTATGCTTGAGGAGTTAAGTTTCTCTACCTTATTGGGTGTTCAAATACACATACATGAACTTCATAAACAGTAAGTTTCGAATTGAAGTTTAGACAAATATAGTCTGCAACAAGACAAATAAGTTTTTCATATCATTATCTGAAAACATTTGTATTTAAAGAACACTTACACCTCGAGATCTTACAGCAGATGAATCCTCGTGAAATTGCAGACATTCTCATTGTCTGAAGATTTCAACTTATAAGTAACTTTTATGCTACTTTCAATTTTTACAAAAACGGATCAAGAAAGTACTTTCAAACTTATTTAAAGTAGTAAGCTACTTATAAGATTAGACAAACCGAACATAAGTGGGTGAGAAAAGCACGCTTAAATGTGTACATGATTCAATCACTTCAATAATATATTTAACAAAAAAAATTATTAAATGAACATAGCAACATAAATATATACCTTTTCACCACATACTATATATCTTTTCACCAGAACAGATATAATAAGAGTATTTAAAAGTGCTTAAATATTCACATCCCCATTCATGTATGTTTAACTGCCTACATATAGTAGCTATGTTACCTGGGCATGAGACACAAGTGCGGATTGAATGTCGATTCTTAGCTTTACTCTATTTATTATTAGGATTCTTGGATATGGACATGAACTTGGACATAGGTGCTAGGTTTCCAGAGGCCTTATATTCCATTTTAACTTTGACTGTTATAGCACAAAGCATCTGATGTCAATACGAAGGATCCAACAGTTCAATACCAACATCCATGTTATGTCCAGTACATAGGTATGATGGTTGTATATGGACAAATGGGAGAGACTTATTTTAATATATACAAAGACTTATTGTCAATGGGCATATATTTTTATCTGGCATACAATAGATAGTTGTTCACTCGGCTAAAGTATCATGTCCGGAATTTTTTCTTAAAATAATTTATGAGTTGGTGGGGGGTGGGGGGTGGGGGGGGGGGGGTTTACAATATATTCATAAAATAATTTATGAGTGGTTTTTAGTTTTTGAATATTAAAATTTAAAAAAACAAAAGATAAAAATTGTGAATATATATTTAGAATTTGAATTAAGAAAAAAATAAATAATTAAAAGATAAATGTGAAAAGAGGTAGAGAAAGAATAAGTGGATTGTCATCATGATGAGGGGATAGGGAATAATGGGGACGAGAGAGTGAAGGGAAAATGAATGTTTAGGAGGGAAAAACATTGCTTTAGAATAATATATGGATTTTGTGAAGATGACAAATTTTATTTAGCAAAAAAGAAAAAGAGGATGGCAGATTTGTTCACCACTGCAATTTGCACTTGCCACATGGTAATCTGTCATTCGTGTTACTAACTTATATGATGCATTCGACCATGTGTCCTAGACTAAACACTACTGGCCAATAAGTGTGTATCTAACACAGTATCTCTTACCTTTGATCAACTACATTTTTTAGTCTCTAGCACGCTACTGTTGAAAAACTAAAATTGTCAACTATGAAACTACGCAAACTTAGATACTATTTTCTTGCTATCTTACCCCCACCATATATATACCTACTTGATCATAAAATCACAGGTTCCACATTCGTGTTACTAACTTATATGATGCATTCGACCATGTGTCCTAGACTAAACACTACTGGCCAACAAGTGTGTATCTAACACAGTATCTCTTACCTTTGATCAACTACATTTTTTAGTCTCTAGCACGCTACTGTTGAAAAACTAAAATTGTCAACTATGAAACTACGCGAACTTAGATACTATTTTCTTGCTATCTTACCCCACCATATATATACCTACTTGATCATAAAATCACAGGTTCTACTTGCTGGAAAACAACTTTATCAAACTTCAACTGTTTTCATGTCTCAATAAACTGACATAACCTTTTAAAGTTACAGTCAAAACTATAATACCAGTATAGTATATCAAGCTCTTTGTGACATTATTAATTCTTTTAAATGCCAATGTACCATTTTTCTAACAAAAAAACTGATTAAATATATACTTCTAAATACAATGTGATTTATATTTAATCCTGGGATCATAGAGGACTTAAGGTTTTCTTTCTAAGTGAAAAGCAGTGGGTAGTTTGTGTTAACACGGTGTAAAGTAGAAGAGTTTTAGCGTTTGCAAATTTATTAACATCTGGAAAGATAAAGAGCAAAAAGACACAATACAACAGCAATTTCTATATACGATTTTATGTAAGAAAATGAGATAGTATACTACCTGGTAAATCAAAATTCCTCTTATCATGCTTTGACTCGGTCACAGATGAATTGGAAACGGATGTATACCCTTTTCCTGTATCAGAAGGCATTCTCTTCTGTCCACTCCTGATGTTTAAGTACTAGTAAAAGAAAAAAAATTCAAATCAACAATAATGCAATTTATATTTCGGCTCAGTAAACCATGACGGGTACTAGATATCCTATTATGTAGTCCTATACAACCTCATTGTTTTTAAGTACGTGATCCAGGGCCGAATATGTCATCTTACAAACCGATGAAAGGAATATATCATGAAATGAATTGTCGTACTTACAAATACGAAAAAATATTTACAGTCTCAAGCTCAAAAATATTCGTGAGCTACTCGAGCTCGGCTCAAAAATATTCGAATTCGGCTCAACGATAATTGAGCCGAGCTCGAGCTATTTGAATACTACATTGAGCCGAACTTTAGCTTCATATTTACTTGGCTCGTAAGGCTCGAAGGCCTAAAAGAGCTTTCATATTTTTTATTTTTATATTATTAAAAATTAAGTTTCCTAAGATGATAGGGTTCTGCGGCAGAATTCACATTGTTCTGCAGTAGAACATAACAAAAATTAACAATTGAATGTACTATTTATGCAAAACACCGAGTTCAGCTGTAGAACATAACAAAAAATTAACAGAATGTAATATTTACGCAAGACACTTTGTTCAGTAGCTAAACAAGTGTTTTGCACATGCAAATCAACGCATTCTGCGCCGTGTACGAATATGTATCATATTTTGAGAACATTTTCAATCACGTACAACTGAGCAAGCATGTATCTAGGTTTAGAAATGTATAGAGTGTTCAGCTGCAGAACACTGCTGTATCAAGTGAGTTGAACCCTATTATCTTAGGAAACTTAAGTGAAATAAATCTCAGGTTCCTTATTCTCTGTATTATATTATAAGATCATATATTCTATTTATCTTACATATTTAATCAAGTTGAACCTATCACATCAAAGCTTTGTCACTATTTAGTATCCATGATTCGAGCGTTCGAGCCGAAGTCGAACAAATCTATCATTTGTTGAGTCGAGCTCGAACTGGAAACTTATGGCTCGGTCAAGCTCGAACTTGAGCCCCGCAGTGTTTGGCTCGGGTCGTTTACATCCCTACTTACAAATTTAAATTTAAATAACATTTAGACTCTAAGCATGCTCTATAACATGTACAAAGAATAGTACTTGTTCGAACCTGACGTTAGTACTTATGAAAACAACTAATACGCAAGTAACTTAGGAAGTTGTAATCTAGAATGAGTCGTGTACAACAAATTCAATGTACTTAAATAGAATCTAAGTACATTTTTAAACTTATCGAACTATATCACATACATTAATTATAAAAAACATTATACCCTGTACAGTACCGTCTAAATGAGCTAATAAGCCTAATAGCGACCTCGAATTGACAATTTGTTTATATATACAAGTCCACAAACTCGAGTAAAATAGCACTTGGACTCGAACTAAAGCATTGAAGACGACGACAATACGCCATTACTACGTGTTTAGAAACCGGGCCTGAAATTTCTAGAAATGGCAATAAGAATTTATTATATAAAGTAGTGCAAGCAATAATAACTCTTACTGAAACACACACATAACACACAAAGTTGTATAAGTAGAGAAGGACAGTGCAATTGAGTATACAGAGCAAGAAAATATGTAAGCATTGATGGAAAATAATGATACAAAACATGAAAATAGATAGATACAAAGTAGAGAGATTACCTTGTGGTGGAGATAATGGAGAAACAGCAGGGGAGGGGGTGGGGTGGGGTGGGGTGGGGTGGTGAAATTGAATTGATAAAACCCCAAAAGCCGTGCCCTAGATTCTTTCGGGTTAAGCCCTCTTCTCATTCGGCCCAAGCCTACCACCTGCATTTTTTTAGTTATTATATCCTATATATAACTAGCGGAAAGAGGTTTAGGTGGTCGTGGTATGGTCGTCAGGGTTAAAAAGGTAAGTTTATTAGAAGAAATGGGCCGGGAGTTAGACAGAGTTAATGGTATTTTAATTTAACAAATAAGTAGATCAAAGAAAAAGTAGATCAAAGAACAATGCACTAAAATAACATAGGATAAAACGGAAAAAAAATTAAAGTTGAAAAAATTATTCTTAACTAAAATTAATACAAAAATATTTTAGATTAAAGTTCAAAATATAATAAAAAATACCTTACCACAAAATAGTTTTTCAAGAAAACCTAATTATTAAAAAAAATCATAAAAAATTATCATTTTAGATTTTACAACAAACATCTTTTTAGAATTTATACTAACAAAGTCAACACAAATCAATATTGTTGTGGAATAAAAACTAGGTTATTAGATTGCGGCTAGGGTTTGCTGTATTTAATGCTAGGGTACGTGAGCTTCGTGCTTTAATGGCTGCTTCTGCGTTCGAGACTTAAACGGTCCTCACAGAATGCCTACGTATCTCTGTGTTTAGAGAATCAAGCCAAGACGTAGTTCTAGGTGATGGTGCCATCGGGGCTATGGCGACGAGGGCTCACCTAGGACGTAGTGGCTTGTATGTCCTTATTCGAGGATTGAGCCAAAACCCAGTTCTGAGATGAGGGGTCAGACCCTTTATATAGGCTGAGAAGCCCTAAAATCGTAGTAGGGTTAGGTGACTTAGTGGGTAAGTCAACCTCGAGGAAAGTTCTAGACCCCTTCCTTGTAGGAGTCTGTTTCCTTGTATGAGTGTATGCCTTGGAGGCTACTCCTTGTAGAGATAATGTTCTTATCTGACACTTATTGCTGAGCTGTTTATTATCCCTAATATTAATTACGAAATTAATATTGTAAATAGGGTTTGGGCCCACCTGGTGGGCCCCACGTTTGGACCATTCCGGGTCTAATTAATGCCACATTAAATGTGTCTTTAGGGTTTATTTTTAGCCCATATCATTTGCCCCCCAACTTCTAGGGAAACTGATCAGGTTTTCCTTGAAGTTTTAACGGCCTTATTCGAGACTTGGGTCAGGGTTTATTGCTCTTACATGAGTATTTTCAACTTATCATCTTAATGTAAAGCGTGGAGCGACCGACGCATTTACGACGATGTTGAATGACACTAAGCGGTGTTAAATGGCACTAGACAGCGCTAATCAGCCTTAAACAATGTTTAAACAGTGTTAAACAATGTCGAATGGCATAAAACGGCACTAACGACACTAATCGGCGCTAAACGGTGCTATACCGGCACTAAACGGTGCTAATCGGCACTAATCGGTGCTAACAGGCACTAATATGTGCTAATCGGCACTAAACGGTGCTTAATCGGCACTAAACGATGCTAGCGGGGGTCCGGGGGCGGCAGCCCCCGGGCGGGGTCCAAGGGGCGGCAGCCCCTGGCGGGGTCCAAGGGGCAGAGCCCCTGGCTGGGGAAAATTTTTTTATTTCTGAAGACTATTACTATTCAGAAATTATCGTTTCGACTTATTTTTCTGAAATTTTATCACTAATTTTGCTTCCAAAATTGCATGTTTTTCTTCTTTTTTTTTTTTCAGCTCAATTTCGAGCTCAACTTTCGAGCTCAAACTGTCCCAGGTCGTGGCCATTTTCGAGCTCAAATAGCTCATTTTCGACCTGGGCAATTTCGAGCTCAACTAGTACATTTCGAGCTCAAACAGCCCCAGGTCGTAGCCTTTTGACCTATTTCTTAAGTCATTTTCGACCTGGATGTTTCAAGCTCAATCAGTTCAATTTCGAGCTCAAACAGGGGCCAAGTCGTAGCTTTTTTCCAGGAAATCCAATGTTTTTTCGACCTGAAATGGACGAGCTCAAATAATGTTGAAATGATCTCAAATTGGGAGTGAGGTCGTGAGGAATTTTCATCTTTTCTAGTTCATTTTCGAGCTCAATCTCACGATCTCAATTCCAGGATATATCGACCTCAAATTGGCTTCAGATCGAATGGCTTTTTCGCGAATTTTAGCTCTTTTTCGACCTCAAATTTACGATCTAGCCATAGCATACTTTCGACCTCAAAATGGGTTTTTAATTGACTTTTCTGGTCGGTTGATCGAGCTCGAAAACGTACTACAAAATGAGGTCGTTAGTCTCGACCTCAGGCAACTTTGTTTGGGACTTTCGTTTGCTTTTGGGCCTTTGACTCATCAGAATTTGGGGCCTCTTCTCATGGGCCCTAATCACATGTTTGGGCTCTTATTTATTGAAGCCCTAATTGACTTTGACTTGGACCTTAACAGGCCTGGCGTTGTTTGGGCTTTCTAGAGCCCAATTTGTGTTGATCACCACCCTATCATCAATCGTGATCATGGGGTATCTCGAATTTCTTTGTAAACTTTCGTTGGATCATCACGATCTCTTAAACGCACCAAGCCATTAGGTTCAATTTTTGGGTATCAACCCTCGTCCTTCCGGGAGTATAATTCGAGTTAATAACAGAGGGGATTCTTTCTCTTTGGGACTTTCGAGTCTATAATCTTTCCAGATCTTGTTTCAATGATTGAATATGATCAGCTTCACGAGCTAATTTCATCAATCTTCTTAAAAATATCTGTCGAATCATTGATGGAGGCCACCCTAGGCCTTAAGGGCTGTCATGCCTATTGATGTATCAAACATGCTTCATGAGCTAAGATTTATTATTTTGGACCTTCGAGGTTGAGGATAATCATCCCTGCAAGTGAATTTTTTATGATGAGTATTTAAACATATGGTAATTCATGCCCTCAGCCCTCATAGGGGTAGGAGCCCATAACTTGGGTTTTGTCCTGTTGGTGATGGTAACACCATTATAGAGATTCGTAGTCATGCTAGGGTGTTTGCGAGTGTAAGCAAAGTCACCCCTCTAAATTGGGGATACATCCCTTTAGGGTTTGAATCCATTCTTTGGACTCCAATTTAGTAGGTTTCAGTTCCTTGAATTCATGTTGTTAGAGGGTTCATCCCTTAAATAGTCGTTGGTATGAGCAAGGGGACGTATTTTATGAGCAAGGGCTCTGCCCCCCAGGTGTTGCCCACACATCCCTTCGTGCACTTCTTCGAGTGTTTCTCTGGCCTCCTAGGCCTCAAGCACTTCAAGTACGGGATCACAAAAGATCTCTTGTATAGCAAACCCTCAATCAGGGTGTATCTTAGAGCTCTTACCGAGAGTTTACGTGCTTCCATGACATCTTCAGGGAGCCATCCCGTTTCCAAGTGAGCCTTGATAGGATCTATCCCACAGCTTTGCACATCGATCGGTGTCACTAACTTCACATTGATAGTAGGGGTCTTCAAGACCTGAAAGTAAACACTCCCAACATAGTTCTCTATCTCCGAGGAAGCGAACTTAGAGAGGGCATCTGCCTTAATGTTCTCCTCCCTCGGGATGTGTTCCATGTATCATTCCTCGAATTGAGTCATAACACCCTTGGCTATCCTTAGATATTCTGCCATAGTTTCCTCACGAGCTTCAAACTCACCATTCACTTGTGCAACTACAAGTCTCGAGTCTCCATAAACTTTGAGGTGCTTGACCCTTAATTTCCTTGCTAAGGTCAAACCGGCTATCAGAGCCTCATACTCAGCTTCATTATTAGTCATTGGAAAGTCTAGCTTTAGAGCATATTCGACTAGGAACCCATCTGGACTTCGCAGAACTAGACCAGCTCCACTTGTTTTTGTTTTTGATGCCCCATCAAAATAGAGCACCCAGTATTCTTTGGACATCAAGTCTCCTTCATCTTTCTTCTCTTCCACTATCTCTTCATGCCCCCCGACTTCTTGGTTGTCAATGGTACATTCAACCATGAAGTCAGCGAGTGCCTGAGCTTTTATGGCCGTCCTAGGCTTATACTTGATATCGAATTTTCCTAGCTCAATAGCCCATTTGATCAATCTTCCGCTCACTTTAGGACTATGCAAGATGTTTCTTAGAGGCTGATCAGTCAGGACCTCAATCTTGTGAGCCTGAAAGTAGGGTCGTAGCTTCCTCGAGGCCATTATCAAGGCTAAAACAAACTTCTCGATAGTAGAGTAGTTTATCTCGGCTCCATGCAGGATCTTGCTTACATAGTATATGGGTTTCTGAACCTTCAATTCTTCCTTTACCAGGACGGCTCCTAGTGCAATGTTGGAGACAGCCAAGCATAGATAAAGAACTTCATTTGGTTTTGGCTTGGCCAACAGTGGCGCTCCGACCATGTACTTTTTCAGGGCCTCAAAGGCTTCTTGGCTTTCAGCCGTCCATTCGAAATTTTTCATGTTCTTAAGTGCTTTGAAGAAAGGTAAGCACTTCTCCCCTGACTTGGAGATGAATCTTCCCAATGCCGCCACTCTTCCTGTCAATTTCTGGACATCCTTGACAGTCCGTGGTGGTTCCATGTCTAGGATTGCTTTGATCTTATCGGGATTGGCCTCAATTCCTCTTTTGGAAACCATCAGGCCTAAGAATTTTCCCGAGCCTACTCCGAAGGCACACTTAGTTGGATTTAACATTATCTGGTGGTGCCTCAGTACTTCAAATGCCTCACGAAGGTGTTTTATATAATCTGCCTTATCGAGGCTCTTGACTAACATGTCATCCACGTAGACCTCCATGGTCATGCCAATGAGGTGTTCAAAAATTTTGTTCACTAGCCTTTTGTAAGTGGCTCCTTGTTGGTGTCATCCTTGTGCATCTTTATCTGGTTATAGCCACTGAAGGCATCCATGAAGCTTAACATCTCGTGCCCAGCCGTAGCGTCAATCAGGGCATTGATCCTTGGTAAGGGAAAACAATCCTTAGGACATGCGTCATTCAAGTCTGTGAAATCGACACACATCCTCCACTTCCCATTGGCTTTTTTGACCATCACCGGGTTGGCCAACCATTCCGGGAACTGAATTTCTTCGATGAAGCCCACTTCCAGGAGCTTATCAACTTCTTGCTTGATGGCCTCTTGCCTTTCAGGAGCGAAGTTCCTCTTCTTTTGTTTTATGGTCTTCCTATTAGGATCCACATTCAACTTGTGAGTTATCAACTGGGGATCAATCCCTGGTATGTCCGCCGCTGTCCAAGCGAAGACGTCGTTATTTTCTTGAAGAAAGGTAGTCAACTTGCCTTTCAAAGACTCGGTCAATAGAGCTCCGACATAAGTGACCTTATCTGGTTCTTCTGGGATCAAGGGGATGGGGATCAGATCCTCAGCTGGTTTTCCCCTATTCCCCTCATCGTCCCGGACATCCATGTCTTCAATTGGGAGTACTTGCCCCCCGGTTCTGTCAGGCCTTAACGTGGCTATGTAACAGCTTCTAGCCATTCTTTGGTCACCCCATTCTTCTCCAATCCCGTTTCTTGTTGGGAATTTGGTTTTCAGGTGTTAGGAAGAGGCTACAGCCTTAAATGCAAGGAGTCCCGTCCTTCCCAGGATTGCGTTGTAGGTCGAACTTGCCATGATGACTATGAAATTCAACATCTGGGTAGTTGATTTCGGGTCTTGTCCCATTGTCATGGGAAGTTGTATCGCGCCTTCTACCTTTGATTCCACTCCATTGAAACCATAGATGGACATATCCGATGGTGTTAACTGGGTGTCCGAGTAACCCATCTTGATGAAAGCGTCATGGAAAAGAATATCCACTAACGCCCCGTTGTTAACTAGAACTCTTTTAACTTCATAATTGCCTATCATAGGTATGATGACCAAAGGGTCATCGTGGGGAAATTTCACTCCCTCCAAATCAGAATCATCGAAACTTATGGACACATCTGTCTTGGCACGCTTTGGTACCTCTCCGACCACAGTCATTACCTCTCGGGCATAAGATTTCCTTGAATTTCTAGAAGGCCCAGCAGCAGTTGGTCCTCCAAATATCATGTTCACAGTTGGCCCTCGGGGCTTAGGGTTACGACCTTAATCATTGTCTTGTCTATCGTATTCCTTCCTTTCATAGTTTCCCCTCTGACTTCCTTGAGTCCCATCCTTGGTGAATTTACTGAGTTTTCCTCTCCGAATCAAGAACTCAATCTCATCCTTAAGTTGTCGGCAGTCATCTGTATCATGACCGACTTCTTTATGGAATCGGCAGAACTGATTCTTATTTCGTTTTTCCAGATCGGTCCAAGGCCTCCCTTTTTAAGGGGAGATTCAGAATCCTTTGTATGGGGATATTTGTCCCTGACGTCATATTCTTGATCTGTCTTTCTCTTTTTTGAGTTCGTGTTGTTCCCATTGTTCCATCATAGGATTTGATGGTGGGCATCTTTAACCTTCTTGAAATATGGGCATTCATAACCTCATCGGTAAACGGTGGGGTAGGATCGTCGGGATTTCCCAACTGTGTCAGTTTATAGGGATCACCCCTTGGGGTTTCGACCCTTGAACGTCTTGTTCTATCTCTAGAGGGCTCTTCCAGATCCACAAACGGGATTTCAGCACCTCCAGCTCCGGTTGGTGGGCAATTACCTTGCCTCTGTTGCTCTCTTGCCAAGATATCCTTCAACTTCTGGATCTTAGCCTCATGCTTTTGGATTCTCTCCATAGCAGTAAGGGGACGTCCTCCAGTAGTTTTCCGAGCACGGCCTACAGGCTCCTTGCTTCCACGCCTCCTTCTAGGGGCTCGATCAGGGCTATCCTCCTCAGAGGATGAGTCATCGGTATAAGGTCCAGAATAATCTTGGATCAGGGGGGTACGACGCGGTTGATTCGTGGGTTCCAAACCTCGAATATAAGGGGGAATGTATGGCTCATGATAGGTGCCCCCTATGGGTTGAGATGGCATCCCTAGAGTTTGACTCGCATATTGGGGAAGATCAGTGGTGTGAAGTTGAAGACCCGATGGGGTGTTCAAGATTAGTGGATGGGTTACAGGTGGTAGTTGAGTAGTTCCATGAACAACCATCTGTAGGGGATTCGTCCCTTCAACAGAGATTGGGATCTCGGGTCCTTGAGTGGTGGCGACAGGGATATTTTCCCTTTGAGTACCAGTAGGTGGTGGTTGGCTTCCATGAGCACCAGCTTCGGTGGTGACAGGAAGTCCAGCAGAAGTTTGAACAGTTCTCCGCGTGTTTGCCATGGTTGATGTTGTTTTCCCACAGACGGCGCCAAATGTTGTGGAATAAAAACTAGGTTATTAGATTGCGGCTAGGGTTTGCTGTATTTAATGCTAGGGTACGTGAGCTTCGTGCTTTAATGGCTGCTTCTGCGTTCGAGACTTAAACGGTCCTCACAGAATGCCTACGTATCTCTGTGTTTAGAGAATCGAGCCAAGACGTAGTTCTAGGTGATGGTGCCATCGGGGCTATGGCGACGAGGGCTCACCTAGGACGTAGTGGCTTGTATGTCCTTATTCGAGGATTGAGCCAAAACCCAGTTCTGAGATGAGGGGTCAGACCCTTTATATAGGCTGAGAAGCCCTAAAATCGTAGTAGGGTTAGGTGACTTAGTGGGTAAGTCAACCTCGAGGAAAGTTCTAGACCCCTTCCTTGTAGGAGTCTGTTTCCTTGTATGAGTGTATGCCTTGGAGGCTACTCCTTGTAGAGATAATGTTCTTATCTGACACTTATTGCTGAGCTGTTTATTATCCCTAATATTAATTACGAAATTAATATTGTAAATAGGGTTTGGGCCCACCTGGTGGGCCCCACGTTTGGACCATTCCGGGTCTAATTAATGCCACATTAAATGTGTCTTTAGGGTTTATTTTTAGCCCATATCAAATATATTAATATTTTATTATTTTGCAAAGATCTAGATTCGGTACTAAAATTGTAAACAAATTAAAAATAATCCGAAAATTCAAAAAAAATAATTTATAGAGAATCTGAATATAACATAATACACTAAAATAAAACATGATAACTTCAAAAAAAATAATAACACATGGTAAAACGATAAAAAAATTTAAAATTGAGAAAATTATTGTGAACTAAAATTAATACAAAGATATTTTAAACTGAACTTTAAAATGTAATTTTAAAAAAAAAAACCTTACCACGAACAAGTATTTCAAGAAAACCTAATTATTAAATAAAGTCATAAAAATATTTTGCTTTAGATTTTACAACAACATGCTTTTAAAATTTATACTAATAAAGTCAAAACAAATCAATAAATTAACAATTTATTATTTTGCAAAGATTCTAAATTCGGTACTAAAATTGTAAATAAATTAAAAACAATCCAAAAATCCAAAATAAAATAATTCATAGAGAATCTAAATATAATAACCACAAAAAATCCTATAATAATTTAATTTGAAAGTTACAAAAATATTAAATTTCATCAATAATAAAATTTAAAGTAAATTAGTATAGAATAAAACTAATAAAATATTCATTATCAACTTAATTATTTATTATTATAAGTTAACATATTTTCCGTAATAGTTTAGTATATATATTTAATTACAAAATACATGCATATTACTAATTTATTATCATTAAAAATAAAAACGCAATTCAAAATGTTATAAAAAGTACTTTTGACAAAAAAATCATAACGAAAATTTTATAATAAAAGATTAGTAAAATAATCTGTGCATATATAAGAGTTATAGCACAAAACTTATAAATCACGACTTCATTCTTCATATATAATAAAATACCATCAGAATTTCAATTCAAAAAATATTTTTTTAAAAACTAGAATTTACATTTAATTACAAAACAATTTTTTAAAGAAAAAATATGGTTAAACTATATATCAAAAAATTAATAAAAAAACATTTTATAATTGGAAATGACACCAAATTAAATTCAACAAAATATAATTTACAAAACAAACAATAATTCAAAAAAATCTTAATTTATAAAACTAAAATCAACAATAAACTTTAATATAATACACTTAAAATAAACAAAACCAACACAAAAATATAAAAAAATAGTACAAACTTTCTTTTAAAAAAAGTACAAATGTAATATTTGTGAAATTACATATGTTCCCACGTGTATAAAGTATATTATATATACGCCAAAAAATATGAAACATTAAAATATATGTAATTAGGCTAAATCTTAAAGTATAATTTAATAAAAGATTGATTACCAAATAAAAGTACATTTAATTACAACAAAAAAAATCTTTAAAAAATATATGATAAAATAAAATATTAAAAAAGTAATAAAAACATGTCTTAATTAGAAATGATACCAAAATTCAACAAAATATAATCTATAAAATAAATGCCAATTCAAAAAAAAATATTCAAATTTAGAAAACTAAAATCAACAATAAATTCTAATATAATGCACTTAAAACAAATATAAAACAACACAAAAATATAAAAAGATAGTACATATTTTCTTTAAAAAAAGTACAAATGTATGTGTGTTCACAATTACATAAACACACACATACATATATAAAGAATAGTTGAATCAATAAAATTAGTTTCCACATGTTTAAAGTACATTATATATATATTCTAATAAAATAGAAGAAAACATCCCAAACAATATGAAATATTAAAATATAAGTTAGGCTAAACCTTAAAATATAATTTACAAAAAAATATCATTTATCAAATAAAAGTGGTTTAAGAAAAATTATTTTAATAAAAATCATTAAAGATTCTATTTTTAGGTTTGTCAACAAATATATTTATAAAATTTAAATTAAAAAAATGTGAGCACAAATCAACAAATAAACAAATTCTTACTTTGCAAAGAAAACATTTTAATTAAAAAAAGTGAACACAAAAACATATTTTAAATTAGAAAGCAATCCAACCACCCACAAAATAAACTTATATTAATATCTAAATATAATACAACATAAAAATTCCTAAGATTACTCTAAACAAAAACATATAATAAACACCACACATGGCAAAAATATAAAATTAACATGAATAAATAACAATATTCAAACAAATCAAAAAATTTAATATCACACATATTTTCAAAAAAGTTAAAAAAAAATGCCTTTAAAGGCTATAAAAATACTATAACAAAATATCTAAAAATTTTAAGATAACCATTAAATTACATAATCAAAAAGATAAAAAAAAAATTGTAACACGAATAAAGTACGTATATGTTTCAAGTATATCATATGTAACATAATAAAATAAAAATCAAAAAATAATTATGAAATACTAAAAAATATGTTAACCTAAAATTTGAAATATAAATTATAGAAAAACAATTTACATGAAAAAAAAACAAATTTATACTACAAACCATATAATATATGTATTATTATCTTTAAAAGTAAAAACAAATTATTCAAAATGCTACAAAACTAACTTTACAAGAACTAACATTATAATCAAAATTGTACTACAAAATATTAATAAAGCTACCCGTGCATCGCACGGGTATAAAGCTAGTAAATTTATAATATACAATAAAGATATATTTGGAAGGAAAATGGACCAAATCGAAAATGAAAGATAACTTTATATGTCAAATTATATATTTTACGGTAGAAATATACAGTAAAGATATTTTTTGAAAGAAGATATATGAAAATACTTAAATTTCGTAGTAAATTATTCATCATGCTTGTTATGATATAAGTTTTATTTATTTATATTTAAGTAAATTACTATTACATATCTAATAATTTGGAATTGCAATATTTGGTAGAAATATAAAGATATTTTTTTGAAGGAAGATATATGAAGATACTTAAATTTTTGTAGCGAATAATTGAATTTTTTAAAATCAATTATACATGCATCACATAACAACATTTTAAAAATAACAAAGATAATCTATTCAATAAGCCTTTAAAAAATATTGTTTGACATCATTCCTTCAACAAAAAAAAAAACTTTCAATTGTTTCTCTTCATATCAAACAAGACATATATGAGGAAATATGGATTCACAACGTCATCAATAAAAAAATAATAAAAATACAAATAATTTTACATGTGCTCCGTCCGTATGAAATCATCCGCTAGAATTGTGCCATATCGATTTTAAGAGAAATTAAGTTACTTAAAAAGGATAACACCATATGCTACGTGAGAGTTGAGACATATGGACCCTTGGCGAAAAAAATATTAGCATGAATCAGTTCAAATAATTACCTTTACTGTCCTCAGATAAAGTACATATATGATTAATGCATGGTGAAAACTACCATCCTACACTCCCCATTCTATTAACGTATTCACAACTCTCGCACACAACATTCTTCATGTTACGAACGTTGCATCGATTTTAATATAATAGTATATGTACCTTTAAAATTGCATAATACCACAATTTAAAAAAAAAATATGTCTGCATTAAGCTATTATATTTACATATACATAGAACAAAGTTACTACATAATACAACATTTTTAGTTACTTTAAATCCTAATAATGAAAATAATAGGTTTAAATTTGCAGGTACATCAAAATCATCACAAACTTAATCAAAAATTAATGAAGAAGAGTCTCCCAACAATTATTCAATGGAAAAGTCTACCACCAGATTCAAAGCTATCGATGAAAAGTATTCATCAATGGAACAACATATCACCAAAACTATTGAGAATGATCATCAACATGTTTAACTATGAGGAACGAATTCGTTTTCGTGTTGTTTGCAAGGGTTGGAACTTCATTAAAACTTCTACAGACGATTTCCCTCACGATATTCCATTAAATGTTGTAGTAGCAATACTCATGAAATTGTCGTTCAACAGGTTCCAAGATTTCTTCAACTTTTACATTTATTGGATAAGAGGGCAAACTGATACTACAATAAAAGCTTTGTTAGATAATATACCCATACAACAGTTATATTTATGGGGAAACAAAGTATACAGACAAGAAGAAATCATGTTCGCATACTTCATAAATATGTCTCAACGTCTTCGCAACAACGATGCTGAATTTTACTGGGCATCAAAAAGTATTATGTTGGGATTTATGGGTGATGGAATAGACAACTTAACTAGTTTTATTGGTATACTTAGTTTTACTAAGTAGAACATACTGTCACAGTCTGAAATGTATTCTTGTAATTTAAAATAAATACTGTCATGTAATAAGTGTAATTCTTGGAAGAAGTTCGATTATGTTCAAGCCTCAAGAAATACATAAGTTCGACAGAAGGAATAAAAGTTACTGTCAAGCCCTGACAGTATGGTTACAAGGAAACAACATGTTGCCTAGGTCGACAGCAAGTTTCGACTTGACAGCAACATTGGCTGAGATTCTGATGACAGCAACTTTAATATATAGTTTGCGACAATAAGTTTGGAATTCTTGACAGCAATCTCTGCGGGAAATACATGCTGTCAATCAAAGCACAATTCTTGACAGCAATCTCTGCGGGAAATACATGCTGTTAATCAAAGCACAATCCTTGACAGTAATATCTGCGGGAAATTCATACTGTCAACCAAAGTATAATCCATTGACAGCAAACTTTGTGGCAAACACACTGTCATATAGAATCAACTTGATTTAGGAATTTTCTAAGTCAAATTAAGCGACAGAGTACATGCTCAAAAGAAGCAGGCGTGTTGTAATATTCAACCTTTACAGCAAGCTTGGAAAGTCTATAACTGAAGCTTGAGAAATCACATGGAGCAATCTGTAAAGTCTAGAGCAGATAAAATTGAATACGGCTAGATCTGGGTGGCTTAAATGTGGAAAGTATCTTAAAGTTACTTTGTGATGATCACATGGGAATAAATCATGGAATGAGCTGCAAAAGGAATATAACAGCAACTCAACAACCCATGCTGATAGTGGTAGTACAGTAGACTATCACACTATAAATAGAGCACTCTATTTATACAACAAAATAACTCTACAACTGTAATCTCTTGAGTATTTTGAAGCTTGAGAATTATTTTGTTCTCAAGGTTGTAGCAAAACTTTGCAAAATAAATAAAACAATTATTTTGTGAAACATCTTGTTAAATATTACTTGTGATTGCATTTCTTCTACTAGTAAATTACAAACTCTATTTAAGTTGTTGAAATAGTTTTTGAAATTTATTAGTATTGCATTCAACCCCCCTTCTGCAATACATTCCGGGACCAACAACTGGTATCAGAGCTTTCAGATTAATACACATATCTGAGATCCAAATGGCAAGTATTCAAAAGTCAAGTAATATCAAGATTCCAGCTTTTGATAAAGAAAACTACAACATATGGAAAAAGAAAATTATGTTATTTATCAAAGCTCAGAATCCATTATTCCTAGGTATTCTGGAAAATGGCCCCTTCGTTCCTCAAAAGTAAATTCCATCTGCTACAGTTAATGATGTAGTAATCCCAGCTCATTGGGTTGCTAAGAAGCCTTCTGAGTATAATGACTCAGAAAAAGAAAAGGTAGCACTGGATGATCATCTGCAACTCATTCTACTAGATGCACTTACCCTGGACAAAGCTATGAGCGGAAATATAATAGCATGGAACTCTGCCAGGGATATGTGGAAAAAGATAGAACTGTTATGTGAAGGAAGTGAAGAGGTCAGAGAAAATCAAAAACAAATACTGGTGTCACAATATGAAGCGTTTATGGGCAAGCATGGAGAAGAGTTAACTCACATGTTTGAAAGATTTAGCAAACTAATAGCTGAGCTCCAGATTCATGGAAAGTTTTATGAAAAGAAGGAAGTCAATATCAAGTTTCTGCTAACTCTTCCAGAACATCTTGAGCATAGAGTAACAGCCATAAGAGAAGGAAGAGATTTAAACTCTGTTTCTCTTGAAACACTGTATGGAGTTCTAAAATCTTATGAACTTGAATATTATCAAAAGAAAGCCATACAAAGTGGATCCAAAGGATTGATGGCAAACATGGCTGGTGCTCTAGTTGCTCAAGGACCATCATATTTTCAAGCAAGTGAGCAAATTCAAAATGATCAACAACCTCAATTTTCATCTGTGAAAATTGAAGAGGTGGTTGAAGATGAAGATAAGGTTGTCCTTCAACTAGAAGATGTTGAAGATGAAGAATTCTTCACTCTAGAAGAAATGGAGAAAATGGATAATCCAACCATGGCTTTTATGGCAAGAAAATTCAAAAATATAAGGTTCAGGAGGAACAAGCCATATAAGCCTCAAGGTCAATTTCCAAAATATAACCAAGGAAGCTCATCAAAACCTGCTACTGGCACCAAGGGTGGATACAAAACAGGAATGGTAGATAGGTCAAAGTTTAGATGCTACAATTGCAATGAACTTGGTCACTTTGCTACTGAATGCAAAAGACCAAAACAAATACAAAGAATGGAGAGTGGAACTGGAAGTCAATTTAAGAAAGGACAAGGAAAAGCCTATGTGGCTGAAGGAAAATGCTGGGATGAATCTGATAATGAAGAAGAAGAGGAATTTGTGAATCTAGCCTTGATGGCTAGAGAGGATGAAGAAGCATCAACCTCGACAAGTCAGGTACCATCTCTAGTATTACTAGATATGTCTTTAAATGACTATAAGCAAACCATTGAGGAAATGAGTACTGAAATGTTTAATATTCATACTAGTTTATCTGCTGCAAATGAAGAAATTGCTAGATTAACTAAAGAAAATGAAGTACTCAGATCCAACAATGATGTGTTGTTGCTTAAGACCAGTTCTATTGATTCTTTAGCTCAGGAAAACGAAAGATTAAAAAATGATTTAATCTGTGCTAAAGAGATAGAGGAATATCTAAGAAAAGAAATTTCTGAAAATGAATTTAAGCTAAAGGCATTTAGAAATTCCTCTAAAATAGTTCAAGAATATCATGAGAAACATACTGAAAGTAAGAAGATAGGCATAGGCTATGATTATAGTAGGAGACCTGGTAAAGAGGCTGTTATACAAAACAATGATGATGACAAAACTGTAAGACCTCACATCCTCAAAAATGTGAGCAATCCAATCTTCAAAAGTACAGAGTTTGAGGTTAATGAAAATTCCCTAGTTATTAATCAAGAACTCTGTGATGAAGATGAGAGGGTTGACAGTGTATCTAAGAAAGAAAAAGATTCTGTTAAAATGACTATGACAGAAACAGTATTAAACAGCCCAACCAAGTGTTCAAAAGATACTGTCAAGAAGTCAACCAAGACAGTAACTTTCAAACCTACTGTCAAGACAGCAAGTATAAAAGATGCTGTCAAAAATAGCTCGACAGCATCTTCTGAACAGATTGTCAAGACAGTTGTCTCCAAGTCCAAAAACAGAAATGGGAAGCTAGGCATTGATAAAAAGAATAATTATGCGTATGTTAAGCAGGCACCCAGAAAACTTTGTAATAATTGTGGCTCCTCACATCATTTGACTCATGTTTGTAAGAAATCAACTAGTAGCATATCTAATGCAACAGAGTTGAAAGGGAACTTACACAGAACCCCCATTATGCAAAGAGAATTGGTAGTTTGTAATAACATTGACTGTATGCCATGCAAAATTACTGCCATGAGTACATGTTTTAATTTGCAAATTTCATCTAATGAATTATGTTCTTATATGCAAACTGCAAAGACTTCTGAATCTACTAAAGAAAGTGAGAAGTCTGCTCTCACTAAGAAAAAGTCTAAGTCAAAAACTAAGTGGGTAATAAAAGAAGTCAAGGAACCATCTTCTGATAATATTGTTTCAAATATTGATAAGGTTTCTGATGATACTGAGTATGCAGGACCCAACAAGACTTGGGTACCAAATGCAAATTAAACTCTTTCTGTCTTGCAGGGAAAGAAAGGTAAACAGGTCATGTGGATAATCGACAGTGGATGTTCCAAACACATGACTGGTGATATATCCCTGCTATCACAATATGTTGAGAAGGCTGGTCCAACAATAACCTTTGGAGACAACAGCAAAGGTTACACTGTGGGATATGGCTGTTTAAAAGCTGGAAATGTTGTCATTGAAGAAATCTCTCTTGTGGAAGGTTTGAAGCATAATCTGCTCAGTGTCAGTCAATTCACTGACAAAGGATTCAAAGTTAACTTTGGCATGATGGAATGCACAATCCACCACAAGAAGGATAGAAGCCTATCTCTGAAAGGAGTAAGGAAAGGAAGCCTATTTGTTGCAGACTTAAACTCAACAAATGAGGAAAGAATATTTTGCTTCGACAGCAAAGCAAGTGTTGGAGATAGCATGCTTTGGCACAAGAAACTTTCCCATCTCAACTTCAAAACAATGAACATGCTAATGAAGAAGGAATTGGTGAGAGGACTACCTCAACAAGAATTCTGTCAAGAAGGACTGTGTGAAGATTGTCAAATGGGAAAACTGAGGAAAGCAATGCATAAATCAAAGCAAGTCAACACTAACACTGAAGCACTCAAGTTGATTCACATGGATCTTTTTGGACCAGTGAATGTTCAATCACTATCCAGAAAAAGATATGCACTGGTCATGATAGATGACTATTCTAGGTACACTTGGGTGAAATTTTTAGAATCAAAAGATGAAGCTGCTCAAGAAATCATTGATCACATAAGGGTACTTGACAGGACCCCTGAAGCAAAAGTTCAATTTCTAAGAAGTGACAATGGAACTGAATTCAGAAATGCTACACTTGGAAACTTCTGCAAAGATCAAGGGATTGTTCAACAATTCTCTGCTGCAAGAACTCCTCAGCAAAATGGAGTTGTAGAAAGGAAAAATAGGACACTTATTGAAGCTGCAAGGACTATGTTGAGCAATGCTAAATTACCAACATATTTCTGGGCAGAAGCCATCAACACTGCTTGTTACACACAGAACAGGACACTAATCAACAAGGCTCATGGCAATACTCCTTACTATCTTTTGACAGGAAAGAAACCTACTGTCAAGTACTTTCATATTTTTGGAAGCAAGTGCTTTTTGATGAAAGACAACCATGAAAGAAAAGGCAAGTTTGACACTAAAGCATATGAAGGCATCTTCATGGGATATGGGATAGAAAGGACTGCCTACAGAGTCTATATCATGGAGCACAAGACAATTGAAGAAAGTGTCAATGTCACGTTTGATGAAACCAAGTTTCCAGGGTTACATGAGGATGGTCAAATGCAACCCTACAGATTTGAGAATCAAGGATACTTGGAAAAAGAAGAATATGTTGATGAAGAACCAAGTCTCACTCAATCAATGGGATATGAGAAAGAATCTGTCAATACTCATAATCTACATCAAACCTCAGCCCAATCACAGACAATTTCAGGCATCAATCAACAAGACTGTGAGACTGGAGAATTTGAGCTAAATGAGCAAAACAATGAAAATGGTGGAGAATCAAATCCTCATATTGATGAAAGACAATCTCATCAAACAAGTAGCTTGCCTCAATCAAAAAAGTGGAATAGAGATCATACCAGTAATCTAATTATTGGAGATCCTACTACTGGTGTAAGGACAAGGAGGAATATCTCTGTTGAAAGCTTGTTTTCATGTTTCTTATCTCAAATGGAATCAAAAATAGTTGAAGAAGCATTGTTGGATTCTGATTGGGTGATGGCCATGCAGGAAGAGCTCAATCAATTTGAAAGAAACAATATTTGGAAGATGGTTCCAAGGCCAAGAGGAAAATCAGTCATTGAGACAAAATGGGTCTTCAGAAACAAGATAGATGAAAGTGGAAATGTGACAAGAAATAAAGCTAGGCTAGTGGCAAAAGGTTACTGTCAACAGGAAGGGATAGATTATGATGAAACATTTGCACCTGTTGCCAGACTTGAAGCCATAAGAATTTTCTTAGCCTTTGCTGCACACTGCAAATTCAAAGTATTTCAAATGGATGTCAAAAGTGCCTTTCTAAATGGAGAATTAGAAGAAGAAGTGTATGTTGAACAGCCTCCTGGATTTGAAAATGACAAACTGCATAATTTTGTCTACAAGCTGTTCAAGGCTCTATATGGCTTAAAGCAAGCACCAAGAGCCTGGTATGACACACTATCCACTTTTCTCCTGGAAAATCAATTTATAAGAAACTTTATTCTATAAATACCATGGCAAAGACATCATTCTTGTGCAAATATATGTTGATGACATAATCTTTGGCTCAACAAACGAAAAATTGTGTGAAAAATTCTCATCTTTAATGAGATACAAGTATGAAATGAGCATATCTATCAGAAGAAGGAAGGAATCTTCATCTGTCAATCTAAGTATGTCAAAGAACTTCTCAAGAATTTTAACTTAGAAGATTCATCACCTGCCAAGACACCTATCTCAACAGCCACCAAATTAGAGTTAGATTCTAAAGGCAAGAAAGTGGATTCCAGTACCTACAGAGGCATGGTTGGATCATTGCTTTACTTAACAGCAAGCAGGCCAGACATAATGTTTGCTACATGTCTCTGTGCAAGGTTTCAGGCTGATCCAAAAGAATCACACTTGATTGCAATTAAAAGAATCTTTAGATATCTCAAAGGCACCCCAAATCTAGGTCTTTGGTACCCTAAGGAAACTGGATTTGATCTAATTGGATATTCTGATTCAGACTATGCTGGCTGCAAGATTGACAGAAAAAGTACTACAGGAAGTTGTCAATTTCTTGGGGGGAGATTGGTGTCATGGTTCAGTAAGAAGCAACACTCAGTTTCTACATCAACTGCAGAAGCTGAATATATTGCAGCTGGAAGTTGCTGTGCACAAATACTTTGGATGAAGAATCAATTAATGGATTATGGACTAGAGTTGTCAAATATTCCTATCTACTGTGACAACACTAGTGCCATAGCCATATCAGACAATCCAGTTCAACACTCCAGAACAAAGCACATTGATATAAGGCATCATTTCATCAGGGAGCATGTTGAAAAGGGAGATGTAAAATTGGTTTATGTTCCAACAGATAAGCAACTTGCAGATATATTCACCAAGCCACTGGATGAAGCAACATTTACCAGGTTGGTGAGTGAATTAGGAATGCTAAATCAGGTATGATAATCTAACTGGTTTATCAATTCTCAGAAAACGCAGCTCATGACAGAAACTTTCAAGGTACTGTAATAAAAAGTATTGTCACTAGAAGGTACTGTCATGAGAAGTTAAGGTACTATGTACTACTTATTCAGACAGCATGTTTGCTATGACTATGCTAAAAGGATTTTTAGATATCATGTTTGCTATGACTATGCTAAAAGGATTTTTAGATATCATGTTTGCTATGACTATGCTAAAAAGGATTTTTAGATATCATGCTTGCTATGACTATGCTAAAATAGTTTTACATGTCTGTCTTAATACGGTTTTAAGAAATCAAGTGTTCTTAACTTAAGTTATGTGTGAACAGTGACAGCATGATTTTACGCTTAGTTTACTGTCAGATAAACTTACTGTCACTCATTAAATTGATTGACAGAAATGTTGTTAGCACACAGGTTACTGTCAATGAAAGTTGCTGTCACGAGAAATTGCTGTCAAAAATAGAAGAAAGAAAGAAAAGCGCACAGGTTACTGTCAATGAAAGTTGCTGTCACGGGAAGTTGCTGTCAAAGATAGTGGAGAGATATATATATACATTAATGTATATATATATATATATATATATATATATATATATATATATATATATATATAATATAGGCAAATGATCAAAAAAGAACTCTTTTTTTGAAGAAAACTAAGGTACTAATCCTAACCATTGGATGTATTATAATCAATGGCCCCGCCAGGGGCACCCACACACTAATCAAATACACCCTCATACACACAATCCCACCTAATCCCCTCCGTTTTTAATTTGATTTTTCCCGTCAATCGGTGATATTTTTTAAAAATCTAATTTCACCACATTTTTCTCCATCTCCCAACGATCAGTTTGAATACCATATGTGCTATATTTTAATTTAGTTTTCTAAGTTCTTCTTTTAAAGGGGTTTTCTCTAGATCCCTACTCTATATATATATATATATATATATATATATATATATATATATATATATATATATATATATATATCTATTTTTAATCCACCAATCCACGATCTAATAGCAACTGCCACGTAATATAGCAAGTGAAGTTAATGGGTAAAATCATTATCACACGTTCAATTAAGACAGGTTAAATCGATTCATCTTATAAACTGAATCTACCGTTTAATCTACTATCACTTTCATTTGCAAAAACCTTTCAACCTTCTGCATCCAAAAACCGCATTTTCTCTCTCATTTTTCAAAGCATTCAACAATGGCACCTAAACAAAGTGTTGCTCAAACCAATTTTGCTGGTATATACTCTCCTAGTGATGCTGATGAAAACTTCAAAGGACTTATTTCCTTCTTAAATAAATCCTACCTAGGTCATGCAATAACCTCTTCCCCCAAAATTGATGTTGTTAGAATTGAAAAATTCTGGAAATCTGCAAGTGCTCAAGGAACTGGAGAGAATGAAACAATTAAGTTCAATATAGATGATGCAAGTCATTCTCTTTCAGTAAAGAATATCAATGAGGCTTTGGGTATTGTGTTGGCCAGTGAAGAAAGCTTTAAGGAACTAGCAACTGATGATACTCTGAAGAAGTTCTTTCTGAAGATTGGATATTCAGGCTCTAAAATTGACGAAACTTCTGATAAATGGTATCAAATGGGAGAAATGGACAGAAAATATCTAAGAAAAGAGTGGAGCATGATCTTTGATGTTATGGTGAAGGTGTTCTCTACCAAGTCTACAGGCTGGAATGGAATACCATCATACATCAAGAAACTCACTCATTCTGTAGTCCATGGATACAAGGTGAACGTTGGAAAGCTGATTATGGCACAGTTGAAAAGCGCCATAGGCAAAAAGGTATCCATATATCCTCGCTTTTTAACTATGTGTATTAATAATATTTGTGGAAATGTGGTAGATACTTCTAATTTTGAAGAATGTCCTGTTTTAAAGAAAAACACACACACATCTCTTAACACACAAAATTTGAATGCACATATTCCACTATGTTTCACACAACACATGGATAATCAAGTGCCCAACCTTGGTTTTCCATTTCCAACAGATTACACTGTTTTCACAATTGAGAATGAAGCTGAATTAGATCCAAATTCAGTTAACCCACATTCTACACCATACATTCCACCTAGGGACTCTAGACTACCAAAAGCCCTTAAAATTGCCAAACAGGAATCCAAGAAAAGATCCCTAGAGAGTGAAACTGGTGACAATGTGGTGAGTCAAGAGGGAGTTACTGCACCTAGTGCAGCAAATAAGGATGATAGAGAAATTAACTCATCTCTAGGTGCTTCTTCTCAACAAGAGGCATCTATTGAAATTGGCCTGTCTCTCAAGGCACCTTGTAAAGAGTCTGCACAAACTCAAGAACTCACTCTTGAGGAACCTGTATTTGAAGATACACACATAGAGATAGAGCACAGTGAGGAATTCATTCATACTATTGATGTTCCACAATCTTCTTCTGTGGAACAGCCAATTAATCAATCTGAAATTCAATCTTCTTCTTTCATTCCTACATCTGTTGTTTCTTCTGAACAACCTAGAGAGGGGGACAGTACCAACCCCTAAGGTTTTGATCATCCATCTCAAATCTTGGATGAGCCCCCATCTAGTGGTCCACAAGAACCCATTTCTCAAAGTGAAATGGATACCACTCCATCAAACACTGGATTAGATCAAGATGCAAATTTGCCAGAAATTGAAACAGCCAGCATCTTGATCGATTCCCTCAAAGCATCTTACCCTAGGGAAGTTGCTGTCACAGCCAAAGATGCTGTCAATGACAAATCAGAAGGTGCTGTCAATCAATCAAGTGACAGTACCATTCTGACAAAAGATACTGTCAAAAGTCTTTCTAAAGATGCTGTCATCACTGTTCAACCACAACTACAAGAAGGATTAGTTGAAGATATCTCTGATGATGACTTGCCTCTTTCCAAGGCCTTCAAGGTAAAATCTACTCTTTTGCATGTTAGTACTGCTCATACTAATGCATCTAGGATGAGTGAGGGAGTGAAAAATAAAAGAGAGATAAAAGAACAGAGAAGTGAGGATAAAAATGAGAGGCAGCCAAATGTGCTGGCAAAAGGAGAGGGACTTGAGCATGTCCAGAGTGATCTTGAGGGAGCCAGTAAACAAAAGGCACTAGACCTTGAGGGAATTTATGTGAGAGATGATGAGATCATCTATAAAAACAATGAGAGTGTGAGAACCCCAACAACTTCCATGCCCCAGACTTATCCTCAACCTCCAAAGAGGCTTAGGTCTGGTGGTCCTTCTGCATCCACAAATGACAGACTCCAAGCTATTGAAGATAGATGTGCTAAAATGGAGAGCAAGCTGGACACTCTGTCATCTTCTGTAAAGACTGGTTTTGCTGAAATTCAAGCCACCCTGCTGTCACTTTCTTCCTTCATTCAAGCTGCCAACTTAACTAAGGGGGAGAAAGTAATAGATCAGAAAAAGGCTGAGCAACCAGAAAGGAAAATGGGGTTACAAGGGGAAGCTGAAAGTCAGGGGGAGCAAAGGAGTAAGGGGGAGCAAAAAGATACTGTCATAGCCTCTGGAACTGGAACTGGTGAACAACTGTTTGAAACTGAAGTAGATGGGGAGAAAATGCTAGTATCTGAGGAAGTATTGAAAATGATACAAAGAAATAAAGCATCTTCCATCAAAATTAGTGAACCAGTTCCTGAAAAGAAAGAATCAACTTTGGAGAGGCTTTGGAGAGAAAAGGAGGAGTCTAAGAGGATGGGTAAAGGCAAGGGCAAGCTGCCTGAATATATCTCTTCTTCAAAGTTGGTTACCTGGACTGATGGAAGCACATATTCTCAAGATGAAGCTGATTCTATAACAGTAAGTCATATGGAGAGCACCTTGAACAATAAGGATGAGGAATTCAACAATCTGGTGAATGGAGCAATCACAGAATCTAAAGGAAAACCTGCTAAATTGGCAGAAGCTTTGAAAGAAAAGATTGTAAATCTTTCTGTGAAGATTAGCTCAGAGAAGAGGTGGGCAGTTGAAGTGTACCTGAAAAATGGACATTCAATATTCATAACAACTCAACTGCTAGAAACTTTCTCTGCCAGAGTGCAATACATCCTTGGGATTCTTGTTAAGAAAAACTCTACCATCTTTGATGAAAGTCTCTATATGCAACTGAGCACAATGGTTAACAGCAAACTTCCAGAAGTATGTCTTCAGCCATATGGTGTAAGCTTTAAACAGACAACAGCCAAAGGAACTAAAGGACTTGGGTTCTTAACTCTTGAAGGCAAAACATCTCTACAAAGTAAAGTCATCATGGATGTACTTAAGTTGTTGCTGAAAGCACCCATCACCAAGGAAAGGATTCAGGCAGTTAAAGATATCCACAAGATAATGGCAAAGAGAGATATGGAATACAGTGTCAAAATTAAGAAGCTCATTGCCAAAGCAAACGAAAGTAGAAATGCTCAAGGTGGAAAATGCTCCTTTGATGGCACCTTGGATAAAGATGGTGATGATAATGAAGATGGAGGTAAAGCTGGAAGAGCTAAAGAATCAGAAAAGAGAAACTCTTCAAAAGAGCAATCCCAAGCTAAAGAAGCTGAGCCAAATGAAACTTCAGAATCTCCTGGAACAAGCAAGAAAAATGAAGAAAAGGGGAAAGAAGAGGAGATACTTGAAGCATCAGAAATTAATCAAGCAGAAATGGAAATTGACAGTATGTATTCTGAAAAAGATACTGTCAACAAAGATGCTGTCAAGGAAAATGAAGTTGTTGTCAAAGATGCTAACAGGGAAGATGAAGATACTGTCATGAAAGATGCTGTCAAAGAAACCCTATCAAAGATGCTGTCAATGATTCTACTGTCAAATCATCCAAGACAGTAAGAATCAAAAGAAAGTCAAACAGGCCAAAAAGGGGAAAGACTGTCTATTCTGGTCAAAGAAAAGCTACAGGTCTAGGGCTTAAGAAACCAATCCTGAGCAGAAGAATGAACAGCTTGGAACAACTTCAAGAGAAAGCCAAAGAATCAATCACTTCTGTATCCATAGAATTTGATGAGTCAAACAAAAAGGTCACAAGATACATTCTATGGGAGAACAAAGAAAGATTGATTATGGTAGAACCTGATTTCACTCAGATATCAAAATCAAAAGTAATATCCAACAGTCTAGTTCAAACCCAAACACATGTAAGAAGAAGAATTGATTATTTCAATTTGGAAAGAATGGTTGAACTCCTGGAAAGCTATGGTGATATCTCTGAAAAGATCATGGATCCTGTTCGAAAGTACTTTGCAATCAGAAATGCTGAATTCACTGAAAAGCATGGTGACTGGACACTTCAAAATGATGAAGATGTTTTTGAAGCTCTAGGTCTGGAAAATGAAGAAGACAACCCTATCCCTGAGTATAACTGGAATGAAATGCAAAAACCTTATTCAAACAAGAGATGGATAGGTATGAGGCAGAGCAGAAATTCAGAGAAGAATTAGCTTCAAGACAAAAATCTCGTCAACAGATAGAAGAAGAGATTGAAGCTCAAATGAAGGAAAGTTGGAGTAAACTCAACAAGGTCAACAGCAGTGAATTAAACTATCAGCCAATTGTACTGGACAATCCTTTGAGAATCAAATATGGCAAAGAAGAAGTCTACATAGACAGCTTTTCTAAGTTGAAGACCAGTGTACTAAAAGAACTGTACTGGCAAGTGATAGGATCATCTAACAAACTTGAAGCACTATGTTCTTGGGAGCTAGATATGATTTTTGATCAAAGAAAAGGAGAGAATCCCAGTTTGGACAGACAAAGAAGGGTAACTTTAAATCAGCTTCCTGGCAGAAGATTCAAGATGGAGGGAGATGTGTTGAAATTCAGATCAATCGTAAAGCAAAATGTTAATTGGATGGAACTCAGAGATGTATTAAACACTACTTCATCAATGATCAAAAAGTACATCGTGGAAAATGAAGATGATGCAAAGTCCCCTGAAGAAAAGGAGTTAATTGAAAATCTCAGAAGAGCTCTGAGGGAAAAGGAGCAAGGCGAAAGTTCAAATCAAGCTAAGTAAAGATTTTTTCTTGATTTTTAATTATGAACTTTTATGATACATTTTTTTTAAAAAAAACAATCCAGTTTAATCATTGTTCAGAAATGAAGAGTTTATTCTTTCTGATCTATGTTAGTTAAGTTGTCAGCATGATATTTGTAAATTTGTCCTTATTGTCCATAAAAACAAATTGGGGGAGATTGTTGGGATTTATGGGTGATGGAATAGACAACTTAACTAGTTTTATTGGTATACTTAGTTTTACTAAGTAGAACATACTGTCACAGTCTGAAATGTATTCTTGTAATTTAAAATAAATACTGTCATGTAATAAGTGTAATTCTTGGAAGAAGTTCGATTATGTTCAAGCCTCAAGAAATACATAAGTTCGACAGAAGGAATAAAAGTTACTGTCAAGCCCTGACGGTATGGTTACAAGGAAACAACATGTTGCCTAGGTCGACAGCAAGTTTCGACTTGACAGCAACATTGGCTGAGATTCTGATGACAGCAACTTTAATATATAGTTTGCGACAGTAAGTTTGGAATTCTTGACAGCAATCTCTGCGGGAAATACATGCTGTCAATCAAAGCACAATTCTTGACAGCAATCTCTGCGGGAAATACATGCTGTCAATCAAAGCACAATCCTTGACAGTAATATCTGCGGGAAATTCATACTGTCAACTAAAGTATAATCCATTGACAGCAAACTTTGTGGCAAACACACTGTCATATAGAATCAACTTGATTTAGGAATTTTCTAAGTCAAATTAAGCGACAGAGTACATGCTCAAAAGAAGCAGGCGTGTTGTAATATTCAACCTTTACAGCAAGCTTGGAAAGTCTATAACTGAAGCTTGAGAAATCACATGGAGCAATCTGTAAAGTCTAGAGCAGATAAAATTGAATACGGCTAGATCTGGGTGGCTTAAATGTGGAAAGTATCTTAAAGTTACTTTGTGATGATCACATGGGAATAAATCATGGAATGAGCTGCAAAAGGAATATAACAGCAACTCAACAACCCATGCTGATAGTGGTAGTACAGTAGACTATCACACTATAAATAGAGCACTCTATTTATACAACAAAATAACTCTACAACTGTAATCTCTTGAGTATTTTGAAGCTTGAGAATTATTTTGTTCTCAAGGTTGTAGCAAAACTTTGCAAAATAAATAAAACAATTATTTTGTGAAACATCTTGTTAAATATTACTTGTGATTGCATTTCTTCTACTAGTAAATTACAAACTCTATTTAAGTTGTTGAAATAGTTTTTGAAATTTATTAGTATTGCATTCAACCCCCCTTCTGCAATACATTCCGGGACCAACATATTATTCTAAGGCATCATTATAATTATGATATCCTAAACTGTTCGTATACGATTATCAAAGCCATATCTGAAAGGGGTTTCCTGATTTCGATTCTGTTCAAGAATATGCTTGATATATATTTCTTTCTTGAAAAAAGGAAAGAAGACGTGACAACTCTAATCAACATGATTACTACGCCTGGAATAAAGAAGACAATAACCGGAATGATAATGGCATTAAGAAGCATAGCTGATGAAACTTATCCAGACTCAATATTTGGCCCACTATGTACACCTATTTGCAGTTACTCACATCGGATAGAAGACAAACAATATCAACCTGATGGATATCCCATTCGTCCTGAACAAATAGATGAATATACATGTGTAAAGTGCAAAGTTGCATTGCTATTTGGATGCCTTTCAAGTTATCTTATCTCATCTCTTCATCTCCACATTATTTATTGACCGGAAGGATGAAGGTGAAACAAATAGGTCAACAAATCACAATTCAAGACTCTTATTTACGAAAATTTAATTTTTTACTATGAATTGATATGTAGTTGTTGCATGGAAAAATTTACGAAAAATAATGTCTCTAATTATATTTACGTATTGCTATGGTTTATTGGTACGAAAAGATGGTCAGTCTTTTGTACTTTCATGACAAACACAATAAGTGGCGTCCCACCGGACTTCTATCACAGAGATAAAATGCCCCTGAATCCCCAATATACAAGGTTGTTCATCTCAGTTTGAATAAAGAAGATCAAATGTTCAGGGGAAAATGGAAAGAGTTCAAGAGTCTCAAAATTTTGTATATAAAGTTGGTTCAAGTATCCTCTGAAAATAGAGATATTTATGAAAGAATAGAATTGAATTCAAGTGAATCTGATATACAAAGCTCATCATCAATTGATGTATAGTTGACCTCCTAACGTATGCATCAACTATCGATTAGACAAAAAAATTCAAGAAATTCATAATTATTCATAATCTCACTCTTGTTGACTAAGCACTATTACTTAGCTGCCAAACCGGCCTGACAATAATGAGTTGAATAAATAAGAAGATCTCAATTCATTCTCGATTTTTAACCATCACTGCGCAACAAATGCTTCGTCAACGATATAAACCAGGAATTAATTTACAACAATTCATAGCGAGAATAAGAATTTTCAAAATATCTAACAATTCCCTCAGACAATGAGATCAATGGCTAGGAGTGCACAGCTACGCCCTAACTTCCAACCTATGTCAATAATCGCTTCCCACATTATGTTTATAACCTTCTCGTACCCTCTCTATAACGTTCACATCGTAGCTAATGCCGTAGAAAAGTTCTAGAATATATGTGAAAACCTCGAGGTAATATCTTCCAGACTGGCAGCTCCAACTGCCCAATTAGCTTATGCGGCTCCGGATTAGCTGTCTCGCTAATAGCCAAATCCTCAAATGAATCGAACTCCTATTCGCACGATATGTCAAAAGACTGCGTAACATCGCAATATTCGTCGTGATAACCTAAGGCGAACTTTATCCTAAATCGTCCTACCTAACGTCTATCTTAGACACGTACACTTAACCCTACTAATCTGTTTCAGTGACCATAACCTGTAGCTTTGATACCAACTGTGACATCCCATAATCCGGAGTATAGATTTGGGGCCACTAACCACAATCAACATTATACATACATGGGTATAAACATAATTTAATAGAAGAAAACCCCTTAACCAAGATCGCATACAGGTTATGATGTGAAAACAAACTATTAAATTACATTATTACAATCCAACTTCAGAATAAAATTGTTATACAAATTAATAACCAACTAAGTCCGTCTCCTGAACCAGTTAACAAACCTCTGACCAGCTCACAACCACTACCCGACCAAGTCAACAACCTGAGTGTCACCTCTCACTGCAGGAACAGGACTACTCACTTGACCACAAGGTCTACTCAACTTCTCTAATAACTGGAGAAAGAAACAACAACAATGCAAGAGAAGCCAATAGTGCTCAGCAAGCATAAATCTACATCAATATCAAGAGCAATTAGAAATTCTGAGCAACAAGAATAATCATCATATGCTGCGAAAGGAAGCGGATGAAGAAATTATATATAATAACACAAAGGTGAGCCAACAGTGCTCCGCTAGAATAAAATTCGTCAACAATGAGAATTGACAATAGTTCAGATAATCAAAGGTAATCTTCATAGGCTTCAAAGAAATCAGGCTTTAAAGCAATTCAAACTCAACGTATAGATTAGAATTGGATTTTTATATTTTTTTAAAAAAAACAACAAGGTTAGGCTGATGATCAGTCAAGCACTAACCCCGGACAAACGCACACAACAATGTCCTAGGACAAACGCACACATCTATGTCCTATAATGGATCCACGACACATATTGACCTTAACTTCTGACCATAAAGGGCCTCCTTTTAAAAACATTCCAATTCTATATCAAACGCACTAGGTGTCAGAATAATCGACAACCTTTGCCAACCAACTAACTAGAAAACTCACGTTCCAGAACAACAACTCATAATTAAAGAGTCAATAAGGAAGTAACAATATCATCTAGTATCGACGAGATCGATACAATAAAGGGGTGATAATGAATAAACAAGAACAATAGTAGATGTCAACGAGATCGACAATAAATGGGATGATAATTTGAGAAACAATAATAACAATAAATGTCGACGAGATCGACAACAAATGGGGTAATAATAATAAAGAACAACAGTTTTAAATGGTATCGATAGGGCTGAAAATTGATCATAACTATCCGGTATCTCGGCGGCTAGAAAATATGATACATGTCTCAGATTTATGGATCTGGCGGAAATTTTGAGCCCGGATAAAATATTAACCTAAATCTGAGAACTACCCTACCCGCCCATATCCAGTATCATATTATTTTTATAAAACGAACCATACCTGAACCAGGTTCATATCCATAATACCCGAACCAGGCTCATATCCATAAAAAATGAATATTATTCAGTTTGTTGATTATCAAAGAACTAAAATACACTAGCAACTAAAATATTATGCAACTGGAGTGAAAGTTGCTATTCAAACTTTAACAATTAACAGATTAATACAAATAAAAATGATTAAATGATTATTTATATAGTTCAAATAAAAATGATACTAATGTTGCTGGATCATATTTGACTCGTATTCGATGGATCACAAACTACCCGATTAGAAAAAAGAAAATATGATACCAGCTCATATTCGGTTTGGATCCGGATCTCAATACTCGGGATCGGATCATATCCGAATTAAATGATACCGATCCCAAATCTGGACACGATAAAAGTTAAATGATCCGAGACCCGAGTAAGGGTATACCCGGTATCACCTGGATCATTTTTCACCCCTAGGTATCGACGAGATCGATACGAACAGTTGGGGTAATGTCATAATCAGAATAATTAAAGAATAAATTCACTTGATCAAGAAGTGAAGGGACACACTTGCCTGGATATCACAACATAAGCCGTCTAACTATCTGGTTGTCACACACAATCACTGAGTTCCATACGTCTCGTCCACTAGATTCTACCATACTTATCTCACATCAATACTTCTGACTGACCTCTTTCTACTTTAAACAACGCTCGTAGACACACTGGATTCAAACAAAGTACCTAAACACTTAGTTAAACAATCAATCATTTTTACCACTCACTATAGCTAACACGTAATGCACGTAATTCATATAGCACGTAATCATTTAAATCACATTTAAATGACTTATATAACTCACTAAATAACTCACATTCATCACATAGCGACCAAGTGAACTCAAAAAATATTTTTAAAACCATCTTCAATCTTGGTTTTTGGATAAAAACCCAACTCAAAATATTTTAAAGAATTTTTAAAACCTTTTCTGGATTTTAAAACAATTTAACACTATTTTTAAAACATTTAAAACGAAAAATAGGTTAATTAAGAATTAAATAACTCTAATTAAATTAATTAAAATCAACTAATAACAAATTAATAAAAGAATTTCAATAAATGATTACATTTATCAAATAATTAAATTAATTAATTATTATTTGAAATTAATTAACATAATCAAAATTATTTAATCCTTAATTATTTTTGAATTAGAACGAATGAATAAATGATTTTCAAAAGTAAATAATTAAATAAATAAAGCCAGAAATATTCTGAATTTAAAATAAGATTTTTGGAAAATAGTTTTATGAATTTTATAAATAAAATAAATATTTAAGGTAAAAACAATTTGTAATAAGTAAAAATGAATTACCCTTTTAAAGTTAAAAGGTAGATGAATTTGGGGCAAAATGTCACTTTGCCTACTGTACTATTATAAAATTTCCGTTTAGCCTACTGTACTATCGAAAGATCACTCCTCTTTCCTTTTTTTCCATTTACCCCACTACCGTCAGTCAAAAATTCTCTCCGTTAGTTTGATTGTTAAATTGATGACTTGGATGCACTCTCATCATGCCACGTATACGCCACATCAGCACAACCCTAATTATTTTTTAAAAAACTTTTAAAAAAATCATAAAAACTTTAAAAAAATAATAAAAAAACATTAAAAATTATAAAAAGTATAAAAATCATAAACAATTATAAAAACTTTAGAAAAATCGTAATTTTTTCATTAAAAATTATAAAAAGTATAAAAATCATAAAAAAGCATAAATTCAACACCTACCAAAAACACAGGTGGACAACCGAATAAAACCAAAATCCGGCGATTTTTAAAACAACCCAGAAAATTTCCATAAAAACATATATGGTACAACTCTAGTAGGTATATACATAAACGCAAACCAAATTCTAAACGGACGATTACAAATTAAATTCCGACAAAAACCAAGAATTCCGGAGAATAAAAAATACGCCCAGAAAATTACCAGAAAAATATATATTGATTCATATACAATGATCTATACATATATGATATCAAAAATAACAAACAACCAACCGAAATTCAATATTGAAATTTGACGAAAAATAAAATTTACTGAAACTCGGTTTCGATGGCATAAAGATGTAGAGGAGGAAGAGAGGAAGAGTTTGACTATTTATATGCTCGATTCGGGCTCCAGAAACATGAAGAACGAAGCTTTGATTGTGAAGAAGAGAGGAGAGAAAGAGACAGTAAAGAGAGAGAGATGAGGGGGATGGGGAAAAGTGTCAGCGTGGGGGGTGTTGGGTAGATTAGGATAAAAATAAGTAAAAGTTAGTATATATTATAGTTTTTATGATTTTTATGAAATTTTAATAAAAATTATATTAATGTTAGTATATATTAATGTTTTTATGAATTATAAAAATTATTTTTTATAACTTTTTATAAATGTTTTATGATTTTATGATTTTTTATAATTTTTTAAAGAATTTTTAATACAAATTTACGATTTTTAGATTTTTTAATAAAACAAATTCGATATTTTATTATTTTATGATTTTTTTTATTTTTTTCGAAAGTTTTTATAATTTTTTAATGAATTTTTATGATATTTTTGAAGTTTTAATAAATTTTAATGAATTTTTTATAAAGAAAACTAGGATTGTGCTGATGTGGCGTGTACGTGGCAAGATGATAGTGCATCCCAGTCATCATTTTAACAGTCAAACTAATGGATAGAATTTTTTACTGAAGGCGGTGGGGTAAAGGGAAAAAAAAAGTACAGTGATCCTTTCGATAGTACAGTAGGCTAAACGAAAATTTTACAGGGTACTGGCCCTTTTTATCACAATTTGATTTAAAATGGTCCAAAATATCACCATTTCAAAAAATGGCCCTTTACATCACTCAAAAACGCAACTTTTATTTGCGTTTTTATAAAAATGCATTTTTAGTATACGTTTTTTTTAATTTCAAAATTTTAAACAAACTTTATAAAAAAAAAATTTGAAAACGCATCCCAAAGATGCGTGTCTGACATAAATGCATTTTTCCATGCGTCTTTGTTCTAAGAACGCTACAACTAAATGCGTTTCTTTAAAATTTGATCAGGCCCAATTGGCAGGCCCAACAACCAAACCTGTGAAATTTCAGAATTTGTATAAACGCATAATTTTCTTGCGTTTCTATGTGATAGTAAGGTCCATTTTTTTGAATAGTGATATTTTGGGCATTTTAATTTAAAATTGTGATGAAAAGGGCATTTTCTCAATTTTACAATAGTACAGTAGGCAAAGTGACCTTTTGCCCGATGAATTTGTTAAAAGTAAGTTGGTAAATGGTAAAAGGGTTAAAGTCAAGAATTTTTACCAACTTCCACCCAAAATGAATCAAACAGAACAATTAAAACAGAATAAAAAGAAAACTCAAGAACATGTTGAATGTTCTTCATCATTCCCAGGTTCCGGCCATGTTGTCGGCCGATGCTGTCGACGGAAAAAGTTTTCGGCAACTCTAGTTCACGCATAACCACAATTGTTTTCTGGAAAGCAAAAGAATGCCCACGGGAGTATAGTTACGTGATCAATTTCATCATTCTAATGCCCGATTTTCAAATTCGAAATTAGGTTCTTAGTCGAATTAGGTCTTTTTAATTGGTGAATAGTTTGCTTGTTTTGATGATTCCTTAAGCTCTAATTAGTTTCCAGGAATCTATTTATGTAACTAATTGTGTTCGTTTTTGTAGTAAATGAGTTCCACATTTTTGTTCTATTTTAAAACCATTCGTTCGTTTCTTGTGATTATTGGTTGTGTTTGTGATGTTAGGGCTTAGTTTTGTCATGCTACAAGATTTGTTTTGAGATCTTAAACGGGCAAAAGGTCACTTTCCCTACTGTACTATATTAAAATTTCTGTATAGGCTACTATACTATCGAAGGCATCACTACACTTTCCTTTTTTTTCCCCCACCGCCGTTAGTCAAAAATTCTCTCCGTTAGTTTGACTGTTAAATTGATGACTGGGATGCATAGTTAGCCTGCCACGTACACGCCACATCAGCACAGCCCTAATTCTTTTTATAAAAACTTTAAAAAATCGTAAAAAACTTTAAAAAAAATATAGAAACTTTCAAAAAAATCGTAAAAAAAATTATAATTTTTTTCAAATTATAAAAACTTTAAGAAAAATCATAATTTTTTCATTAAAAATTATGAAAAGTATAAAAAAACATAAATTCATATAAAAATAATATAAAATCGATTTTTTTATTAAAATATCTAAAAATCGTAAAATTTTATTAAAAAAATATAAAAACTAGAAAAAAAAATTAAAGTTTAAGTTTTCACAAATTTTCTTTTTAAATTCGATTTTAAAGGCCATTTAATTTATTTTAGATTGTTTTTAGCAATTATAAGATTATAGCATGTCCTCCACTTTTCAATCCCTAAATTCGCCAGTTATATTCCCCCAAATCAGACCAGCTCTGTTTTCTTCTTGCTTCTTTTTCTCTCCAAATTTATCATAATCTCTTAATCTCATGCTCAAATCTCTCTCCCGACTTCCTCTCCTCTCGACTGATTGTATAAGTGTGTGTATTGGTGCGCGAGTAAATGTGTGAGGCTGTGCGATGTGTGTGACTGTGCAATGTGTGTGTATCTAAACAGTGTGTGTGTGTGTGTGTGTGTGTTCTTGGCGTTATTTGAAGGGGGCAGGAGATAGTAGGGGAAGAGGCTGTGAGGGGGAGGGTGATGGTCTGTGTGTGAGGATGTCCGTACGGAGGTTGCAAGAATGGTGGGTGTGTTTTAGCGAGAATAAGGGCGAGGATGTGCAGTGAGTGTGGGTATTCACATAAGTGTTTATGTGTGTTGGGGTGGTGCTGTATTGGAAGATTGAAGAAGGGATGAAGAGGAGTGTGTGAGCTGTGTGGTATGACAAAGGAGACCAGAGAAGTCACCACGGAACAGTGGCGGTGGCAGCGGGTTTGGGCAGTGAAGAGACTCGATAACTCGGACTTGGTGTGGGGTTTGCAGCGAGAACAAAAGGGGGAGAAAGAAGAAAACAAGAAGAAGAAGAAGAAAAAGGCAGGAAGAGAGAAAGTTGAAAAAGAACGACGAAGGTGAACTGGGTTTGATGAAAAGGGGAGAGAACAGAACATGGGAGAGTTCTTTTGGGTTTTGTGTTGCTGATGTGGCCAACGTGGACTTGTGATTGGAGTGGCCAACTCAGCAGTCTGTTAGTTAAACAGACGGGAATTTTTTTTAACAGACGGCGATGGGGAAAAGAGAAAAAATGGAAAGTGCAGTGATGCCTTCGATAGTACAGTAAGGTAAACGGAAATTTTACAATAGTACAATAAGGAAAGTGACCTTTTGCCCGATCTTAAACATGTGATTTGGTGTAGTAATGATAAGTTAAACCATAATTGCTTAACAAATATTTGTTAAGTAACAATACACCTATGTTTGTTGAGTACCAAGATGCTGCTGCTACAAGACCAATTGTAAACAATCTACTAGAGCTTTTTAATGCTGACATGATAAAGCTTTGATCTTTACAATAATGATTTGATTTTTATGGTAAAGTTTTTATCTTCACAAGAAAGATTTGATTTTTATGGTTCTATGGTTTTGAAAATTGGGGGAAAATAAGTGGGATTAGGGAAGAATTGATCTGGGATTAGGGTTTGAAGAATGGAGTGACATTGTTGAATGTCAAGAGAGAAAATGAGATCCTGTGATTTGGGTTTCGAGAGAGAGAAGCAAACTACAATAGTTGTAAGTAATAATGGGCAAAATGTCACTTTCCCTATTGTACTATTGTAAAATTTCCGTTTACCCTACTGTACTATCGAAGGCATCTCTACACTTTCCATTTTTTCTCTTTTCCCCATCGCCGTCTGTTAAAAAAAATTTCCGTCTGTTTGACTAACGAACTGCTGAGTTGGCCACTCCAATCACAAGTCCATGTTGGCCACATCAGCAACACAAAACCCAAAAGAACTCTCCCCTGTTCCTATTCTATTATCTCCCCTTTTCATCAAACCCAGTTCACCTTCTTCGTTCTTTTTCAACTTTCTCTCTTCCTGCCTTCTTCTTCTTGTTTTCTTCTTTCTTCCCCTTTTGTTCTCGCTGCAAACCCCACACCAAGTCCGAGTTATCGAGTCTCTTCACTGCCCAAACCCGCTGCCACCGCCACTGTTCCGTGGTGACTTCTCTGGTCTCCTTTGTCATACCACACAGCTCACACACTCCTCTTAATCCCTTCTTCAATCTTCCAATACAGCACCACCCCAACACACATAAACACTTATGTGAATACCCAGACTCACTGCACATCCTCGCCCTTATTCTCGCCAACACACACCCACCATTCTTGCAACCTCCGTACGGACATACTCACACAGACCATCACCCTCCCCCTCACAGCCTCTTCCCCTACTATCTCCTTCCCCCTTCGAATAACGCCAAGAACACACACACACACTGTTTCGATACACACATATTGCACAGTCACACACATCGCACAGCCTCACACATATACTCGCGCACCAATACACACACTTATACAATCAGTCGAGAGGAGAGGAAGTCGGGAGAGAGATTTGAGCATGAGATTAAGAGATTAGGAGAAAGTTGGAGAGAAAAAGAAGCAAGAAGAAAACAGAGCTGGTCTGATTTGGGGGAATATAACTGGCGAATTTAGGGATTGAAAAGTGGAGGACATGCTATTATCTTATACTCCCTCTGTCCCGGATGATTCTTTACATGGGGGTTCGGCACGGAGACCAAGGATAGTGGGTGTAATATTGTTAAAATAAATGAAGTAGTGGGTGTAATAGTGATTTTATTGTTAAAATAAATGAAGTAGTGGGTGTAATAGTGTAAAGTGTTGAAAAAGTGAAGGGAAGTAGTGGATGTAATAATGTATTTTATTGTTAAAAGTTACTATTTTTAGTAATGTAAAGAATTGGTGGGACGTACCAAAAAGGAAATTGTAAAGAAATGGATGGGACAGAGGGAGTAATTGCTAAAAACAATCTAAAATAAATTAAATGGCCTTTAAAATCGAATTTAAAAAGAAAATTTGTGAAAACTTAAACTTAATTTTTTTTCTAGTTTTTATATTTTTTTAATAAAATTTTACGATTTTTAGATATTTTAATAAAAAAAATCAATTTTATATGAATTTATGCTTTTTATAATTTTTAATGAAAAATTTATGATTTTTCTTAAAGTTTTATAATTTTGAAAAAAATAATAATTTTTTTTACGATTTTTTTGAAAGTTTTTATAATTTTTTTATGATTTTTTTTAAAGTTTTTCCGATTTTTTTAAAGTTTTTATAAAAAGAATTAGGGTTGTGCTGATGTGACCTGTACGTGGCAGGCTGACTATGCATCCCAATCATCAATTTAACAGTCAAACTAACGGAGAGAATTTTTGATTAACGGTGCTGGGGTAAATGGAAAAAAAAAAAAGGAAAGTGCAGTGATGACTTCGATAGTACAGTAGCCTATACGGAAATTTTTAATATAGTACAGTAGGGAAAGTGACCTTTTGGCTTTTGCCTATTTAATAATTGAATATTTGAATTGGTCGATTTTATTTGGGTGTTTCTTCCTTAATAAATGAGCTATCAGCCAACAAATTCATTGAATTTTTTCAGATTTTGCATAATAACCATTCTAGTTTTTATGTCACCATTTTTTCAGATTTTGCATAATAATAAATTCATTGAATTTTTCCGGATTTTGCATAATAAGTTAATAACAATTCTAGTGTTGTCTTTTATTCACTTGGGATTGTAATAGTGGTGTTTTTTCAATAATGAGAGTGAATCAACAATCGGTTTTTATGTGTGGAAAGAAAGATGTGTTTTGTTGACATACTAAAACGACAAGTCAAAGAATAATGTTATTTGGAAAAATATCTTAATTTTATGCATTACATGTTGGTCTGCTACCATTTCCCTGGTGTTTGGTGGACCTGTTGCACTTCTAGATTACGATAAAATAACCATAATTAAATTTACTAATTGCATTTAAAAAACTTGAATCAAATTGTTAATTTGGTAATGCTTTGTTCTCAGAAGTCATTCTGAAGATTCGGAATCACAACCCAGTGCAGTTGGGTTCTGATTCTTGAATGCGAGTCAAATTGGTGTTCTACTGGCAATAATAAGTTTCAACAGACTCCAGCCATTCCCACCAGCTGCTACATTGTTGCTCGAGTAGCGTAAGCTAGCGATGCTTCCGGTTACCGGACTCTTGCTATGAATATTAACTAAGTTCTAATTAATCTTTTTTTTTTGAGATGATTACTTGATTACGAAACTGACATTTTAATAGCTTCACCGATATAAGCTACTGATGGGAAAAACATGGTACACGAGTTCCTTGAGCAGAAGGGGTGAAAAACGATGATGTTGCGAATATGATTCTACAGCAGTAGAGAGTTGGAACCATAGTTCTAACAGTTGAAACACTTCTTTATGTCAAGCAATATTTGTTGTTCATATTGTACAATGACTGGGAAATTGAGATCCGAACCAAACCTCAATTTCGCAATCTCAAAATTTTCCACATTCACAAACCTCACGGTACTTCATAGTGTGCACTCGACTCTTGCACAGATGCTTATCAAAACGTACATGCAAAAAATCGTGTTCAAGGCTGGATGAAACATGCCAAGATTCATCGGATAAGTAAATGCATAGCATGAATTAAGTTGCAAGCAAAGCTACTCATTTCACATTCATGCTTGTCTTAGTTGTATAAAAACACTTTATGCATGTCATGACATGTACACACTTTTTTCCCCCATTTCATAACGTGTAACCTATCCATGTATGTAAGATTAAACAGTGGCTGGTGTCAAGTTAACTATGAGGATGTTTGGCATTGCTTAAAATAAGTTACTTTTGACTTAAAGGAGGTGTTTTTAACTTAAAGGAGAAAGTAAAGTTGTTTACTTTAAGTTGAATGAATGTGTTTGGGTAATTTTACTTAAAGTTAAATGGGAATTTAATAATTTTGACTTAAAGTGATATTTGACTCAAAAAAATTTTAAATTCATGATATTTAAGCTTTACAAGAATTGTGAAAAAAAAAAAAAAAAAAGCTCCATAAGTCATAAGTCATAAGTCAGAAGTACCTAAATGTAACTTATGGCTTAAAGCAGTTTTTTAACTTAAAGCCACGTTACACAAACGGGGCAAACATGACTTAAAGACTTAAAGCCTTTTTTAGCTTTAAGTCATGTTTGCCAAACAGGCTCTATATAAGTTTCAATACAAATACAAATGCTAGTGGGTTGCTCATGTCACTTCAGTAAATTTGATATCTCAAAAATGTTTACATGGCATAGTAAATATAACACTAGCCAGAAAAGAAAAACTTCACCGTGAAGATTGATGAAAGATAATTTGAGATTTCTGATTGCTGTTCTTATTTTACCCAACAAAAATCACATTTTTGTCAAGGTTACTTGTCACACTACACTCAGACCGAGACTTCCCTTGTTTTAACTATACCAATCTAAGAAAAGGACTGAAAAAGTAAGTACAAATAGGAAGAGCAAAAGAAGCGTTCTGCTACTCGAATTCCGTTGGATGGCTTTAGAGAGTTCTTTGTTACCAAGCTGTACATTTTGTGTTGCTTCAACTGCCTATAGTGATAATGTATAATAGAAATTATGTCAAACAGATGCATCAAATACACAAACGAATAATTAAAATGACATACTAAAGTACTGACCTGATCATACAAAAACTCTATCTGTTGCGCCTGCTGCAACACATGTGTGGACATGAGGTGATTCAGTGCAGACATTTCTATCATTTTACTTTCGGTTTGTTGAGCAGCATCTAAAAGACCTGTCAATTCAATCTATAGGAAATTTTGGTGAATTACTAAACAAGGAGACATGAGTGAGGACCTGACAAGATTATGTAATAGATACTTGAGCATGTTACTTGGAAAATTTGAATACCTGCAGTGCACGTGTTTCATCATCCAAAAGATGCTGCTGCACTCTCATAGGCTCTGTTTGGATATCCCTAGGCTCTGCGACGTCTGAATTGATATGCTCCCTATCCTGGTAATCATTATGCTTCAAACTGTTTGTGGTATCTGTTGTGGCAACCTTTTTAATTTTCCGTCTAGGCATAGCTCGATTAATAGCATCTTGGAAGCGAAGGGCTCTCAACTGGTCAAATTGCGACGTCACAACATGAAGTCGCTCACTTAATATCAACACCTGAATTCATGAAAAAAACGAATGACAAGCAGTTACATGCTAATGACTGATAAAGAGAACAACGACACTGCTCCTCCTAAAGGGACACTCCAATTCACTGTGCAGATGAGTTCTAGATCTGATTATTGATCCCATAATATTTATTTTAGCAAAGTTGATTACATTCAGCCTTGCTTGTCTGTGATAGCAATCAAGACTTACACGACTAGTTAGATGATGCTTTTCTCATTAAACTGCCCCCGACTAACTATTGCATTACAGTAATATCTAGACGTCAAATCATTGAAGTTGAACTACCATCATAATGTAGCATCCGCTTAAGGGAGTCAAGCTTACAACTAATACTGATGTTGTAGCGTAACATGCATTGGATTTTTGGACAATATAAAAGTGCACTCATATATCGTCCTTACTGGTCCAAAACTAAATTGCAAATTTATTTTGATTCAACTCACCTATTAACACATTATATGCACACTTATTCACGTGTCTGCACAAATATCTTACATCAATAGATTAAATCCCGAATAAGTTACCAAACACCACAGACTCTGTTAAGCTTGAAAGGACTAAAATGATTATTACTCTTATCAGCCTGCAAATAAACAATTTTTTATAATGATAAGGTTGCAAACATACCACACCATGTTTGTGAGCTACAGTATCAGCATTCGAGTTATCACCCCTAATACCAAGCCAGCCCTTAGAATTTGCTTCTTCATTACTGATGCCAGCTCTGAGTACGTCGATCTGTTCTTTGCATTCTTTGATAAAAATTGTTACCTGCAATGGTTGATCAACTCAAATACAAGCAAGAAAGCGTCCAAACAAAATTGTGCTTTAACTTTTGTTTTGCAATTGCAAGATACAAAACCTAAGTACCTAACTAATAATTAATATATTAATATACACAAATATTCAGATTTTAGCGACTTCAATACGTGCTAGATCTCAGATCTCTGAACAAAATGAAAACAGAACACCACTAGATCTCTAAATCTCTGCTGATCAAACCGATGCATGTTGTGACATATTGTGGTTCGAAGATCATGGTCTATGAATTTTAAGTTGTAGAGGTACGGTCTTAAAGACATTCTACTTCCATCAACCCTGACCTTAGCCCAGTGATCAAGCAAGAAGACGGTTAGAAACACTTAATTATGACACGGACACCACTCTTAGTCTGGACACATTTGTATACAGGAAAATACACTCAGTATTACCAAATAAATATATATAGGATCAAAGTTGGTGAAAAAATGAACTAGAGTCAATGATACCTACACTAACCTGATTTTTGTAGAAAATATAGAAGAGTTTTACCATTACACAGGCTACCATTTCATATAATTATGCATTTATGCATGTATAAAATTCTGTATGTCTGTTTTTTGTTAGTTCTCCGTGTCAATATTCAAGTAAACGCACGACTTGGAATTGTTCAACTTAGACTAATTTACACAAAGTATGGTACAATTCTGCATACAATCATCAGAGCCCAAGAAGCATCTCTAAGTCTAAATACATTTATAGTAAATCACATTAGTATTACTCAGCAACTCAAAGGATCAGATAATTTGACTGACCCTTAACATAAAAGGTCAACTGGTTTAGTTTGGCTTTGGTTATATAAACAAACTCATAATTAGCATAAATATCATTCCTATGCTCCTATATGAAAAATTGTGTACGGCCTTCTCATGCAAAGTAAGGAAACTGTTGGATCTTTTAGACCCACAGTAAGGGAAAAGATACTCCCCAAACCCCCTCCCTCTCCCCACCACACAATTGTAATAAACACACCAAGTGAAAACATCTTATTTTCCAGAAGCCTCAACTTAAGATTCTGTTGTAAGTTTCATATATATTGCATATAAGAACTAGAAAATTATATTAAACTAAACGTTCCCATTTAAGGTAGATTTTACATTCTAATCTTACTTCATGCTCAATAGAGTCTCTCTCCTGCTCAGTGGTACGGTGCATATCAACATAGTCCTTCTTGTGTTTCATCAAGAACTGTTGTAATTCTCCGATGCTCTCAAGCTGGCAAAATTTAACATATTCAGGAACAAGAAAATAGAAAGGGAAAAACGAGGATAATTTAAAATCAATTATACATGCATCACATAACAACATTTTAAAAATAACAAAGACAATCTATTCAATAAGCCTTTAAAAAATATTGTTTGACATCATCCATTCAACAGAAAAAACTTTCAATTGTTTCTCTTCATATCAAACAAGGCATATATGAGGAAACACGGATTCACGACGTCATCAATAAAAAAATAACAAATACAAATAATTTTACATGGCCGTATGAAATCATCCGCTAGAATTGTGCCATATCAATTTTAAGAGAAATTAAGTTACTAAAAAAGGATAACACCATATGCTATGTGAGAGTTGAGACATATGGACCCTTGGCGAAAAAAATATTAACATGAATCAATTCAAATAATTACCTTTACTGTCCTCAAATAAAGTACATGAATAATGCATGGTGAAAACTACAATCCTCACTCCCCTTTCTATTAAAAAATTGCACTAAACAACAAAATTAACATGGTAATATGGGGGGGGGGGAGTTAGAAAAGGTACCGTCTTCAGTGCAGCTTTGACGAAAGGTGATCTTTGCCGAGGTTTGTGCATTATGAAAGATGCCATTATAGCTGCCATTGTCGGCTGTAGTAATTAGAAGGGAAAACAAAAAAGAATCAAGGATACTCTAAATGTTTAGATATAAACTCAAGCAAAATGACAGTAAAGAAAAAAAATACAACAATAATATATGTGGACTCAATTTTTTGGTCTTCTAAATCAATGTACACAAACTTTTAAGTGCAGGAAAGTGTGTGCATACACACATATAAAGTGAAATATTTTGATATCTAGTTGTTCACATCTCCTTTACCTTACGCACCCCATACTTAGCAAGTACTCTATTTTATCTCATTAGGACCTTTAACTATATAACAAAGAATAAACTAACATCACATCTAAGATGCTATTCAAGGTTTTAGCATCCACATTCACTTGAGATTTGAGATGTTTTGTTAACCTTATTTTCTAGAACCGAAAGTGTCTCGCACACCTCAATACATTTTTATCCGTTTTTTGAAAGTCAAAAGAAATAGTTTCCTTCCTAGAATCCTAGTATGAAGATATAAGATCGATTTTGGCCTTTCTTTAAGGTTTTCGATTTACATGGTGTGTTATGTGTAAAATTTAGTATTATTTTCAATATTATGTTGAATGGTTATCGTAAAATCAAACAAAAAAAAGAAATCTAATTAACCAAATACATACGAACCTCATCATACTCCAAGGACAAAGCTACCCTGTGGACGGCATCTTTAAAGTCTTCAGTCCTATCTCTGAATTTAGCCATTCTTTTTGCAATCACTTCCAAATCAGTCTCACACCAATTTTGCAGATTTGGAAAAAAATTAATGTAAACTGTAAAACAAAATAAGATTAAGAAAAGTTTGTGAAAAAGTTAATGAAAAAGGATATGGTGCAAGTAGCCATTAAACCACACTTTTAGAACTTCAAGCTGTGATATATTGGGTGTGGGGGGGGGGGGGGGATTGGATCCCCTGCTTGATTGTTGAGAAATACTAAAGAACAAGGTCAAAATTACAGTTAAAAGATATGTTCTACTAGACCATGCCTAAAAGAGTTGTCTATCTTAGTTTTAGAACTTTCAAACATCAATATTGATCTGTCCTTGTGATGCCTCTAAATCCAATCCACAAGACTCAGACTCAGGCCCTCACAATCACCTGCTTTCTCTCTAGTAATCTATTGTAAATCACAGACATAATATTACAACATTTATTTTGCATACCCAGATTTCTTTAAACCAATACGTCAAATACGTTCCAGACGTTCTCACTACGTTCCATAAACATTGGTATTCAACAGTTATTTAATTACAAAAGTAAAGGCAATACACATTATACAAAAGAGGACTTCTTAGTTCAAACAAAATAAGTTCCATTCTAGCTAAACACGTCACACATATTCACATTTGTCTTTAATTTTGTATGAATTTGATCCCCCCCCCCCCCCCCAATGCAACATTTGCAAGAGTACAGCTATAGAAACAAATGCTTCACATCACATTGACTAATTGCTAGAGTCAAACTGTGTCTCCTTGTTCTATATAGTTCCCAATTCCTGCAGTTAACCACATACCTTTTCACTAATATTTTCATCACACTTAGTACAGCTTGTACCCATGTCTAACGAAACCAAATTTAACAAATAAAAAAATGCAGCAAACTACTTAATTTATTCTTGATTCTTCTAATCAAAACCACAAAAAAAAGTTGAATCTTTCTGATTGCAAGTCAAAATTAGTTAATGACAAACCCTAATATGAACAAAACCAAGCATTATAAACCCATATCCCCCTCACCCATTATCAAAAACTTAAAAAAGATTAAAACTTGCAACAAGAATGCAAAAAATCACATTTATCATAATTTAACAGCAACTCTCCCTGTATATAAAAATAACATATACAAATACTGATTCTATAATAAAGAAAAAGATTGATGACTTCTGACCCATGAGTATATAGATACATATATATACAAAACATAAGTTGATACCTGAGAAGGCTTCCTATGGGTGGCCTGAAAAATCCATTTGGCTTGCTTGGATTCCTGGATCACAGATGAAAAAACCAGGTTACTTTTGCTTCTTGATGAAAGAAAGTTTTTTAGCAAGGAAAAGGAAGGTAATTTAAGTGAAAGTAAAGTAATATAAGTGAAATATATTTTATCAACTTGCTTTCGAGTTGGATGGAGTGTAAATAAAAAAGGAATGAAATTATTTTCATATACGTGTTTCTAAGTAGAAAGAAAAGCAACTAATTATTATCAAAATGATAAATTTACTTTTTTATATCAAAAAACTAAACTATCCCATAATATATAAAAAAGTATTAATGGAATATTACAATTTACTGGTCAAAATTAGACTTACCTGCTAGTCATATGTCATGTCTATATTAATTCAAACAAAATAAATCTTTTCATTCCTCGGAAGATGTTTATATAATATGTGATTAATTAAGCGAAGATACTTCTAGTTAGATTTGGAGTTTCAGAAAATTTTGAAAGTAAGTCAATTGTCCACAGTGATAATTGATATAATAATGATCCAACCAGCCCCCTTATATTGAATTAGGTCTGTTAATCTAGTACTGTTTGTGAGATTGAAAATTGTAGGCTCGGAGTTGCAGTACAATTGAAAAATGATTCAAATTACTATTAATCACAAATCACTAATATCATTATACCTCAACATTTCCCCTCCTTGCATCATTATGCATGGGCTTAGTGAAGTAATGCTTAACTTCAATTATTACCAGATGTCATATCATCTCTACCACCATTATCGTACAACTGTACTTCATGTTTAAATTGTATCATTAAGTTCACTTAAACCTTAGAAATCTTTAGACTTACCCACGTATCCCTACTAATGGAAAGAGGAAGGAAAGATATCTTCTAATTTAATAGTTTAAAATCATCCTAGCATTATCACAACTTATACCTTACTATTAACGTCTATGCTCAAGCACCTAACTTCTAATGCTAACCCGTTCTGCAGAGTTTATATGCATAGATATTGACAAAAATATAATGCTACTTATTATAAAAAAAAATGCTATCATATAGTTACAAGTATACTTCAGCTCCAAAGATCCACACTCTTTCAAATAATTATTCTGTGGTATATTGAGTTTCCTCATCTGTTCTGTTGCAGTCGTTCTATTACGAAGGAAAGGGTATTATGTCAAACGAAGAATTTGATAACCTCAAGGAAGAGCTAATGTGGGAAGGAAGCAGTGTTGTTATGCTAAGTACGCTCTGCTTTCCTCTCTTGTGAAAAATGGATCTTTCCATCAGTTGTTTTTATGTGATCACTAATATCGAGTAACCGATGCAGGCTCTGATGAGCAGAAGTTCTTGGAAGCATCCATGGCTTATGTATCAGGAAAACCTATTTTGACTGATGAAGAATTTGACAAATTGAAGATGCAATTAAAGGTCACTAGGCCTATATATCTGTTTCTACTTTCTTCCAGAAAACAAATGCCATAAAACCGATGCATCGAAAAGGCACATATATTTTATGCAATAAGTTAAATAGACAGTATTAAATGTCTCAGATTACTTGTCAAGAACAAAAGGCCTAAAACCCAGGCCACAACAACGGAGCGACTGTGTAAAAAGGCAAAAACCTCGGGCTAAAAAAAAAAAAGAAGCTTCTCTTGTCTAAAAATTTGACCCGGAAACTTTGGGAGTCATTGTTGGTACTAATCATTAAATTTCCTGTCATTGGTGGTACTAATTATTTTTACTAAAGTTTTATTCGATGTATATATGTGTTGCCTTCATGTAGTAGCCACTCGGTTTATCTCAACCAATAACTGACCTTGTTACAACTTGTGTCTTTGTAAAACAAAAATAAAAGTTAATCGCTTAAAAATCATTTTGGCTTAGTACACTTCTTTTCCCATTAGGCTTTACAGTATTAAAACATGTATAGGAATTTGGATAATGAAAAACTTATTGGTTAATACAAAGTGAAAAGTAATAATTTCATGTTGAAATGTAGTTTAAAAATATTGTTCACTGGTTGACTGTTTGTCTCTCTGAGCTTGTATTGCATTTACTAACGTCTAACAAGTTTAATCTGGTCTCTAGATGGATGGAAGTGATATTGTTGTTGAAGGACCACGGTGCAGTCTTCGTAGTAGAAAGGTGTGTGTATGCATTTCAGTAAATATGTATGTTTTTATAGACTGATTTTCGTAACCTTGCTTATTTTCTATTAAAATGCATATGCCAGCTAGTCAGCTACTATTTACTTTATTTAGGCAACATTTTTTAGAGGGTGACAACTACACTTCATAATTACAGTTGTCACACACCTATCATTTAAGAAATAAACTTGAAAAGAGTAGTATTTGATCTTTGTTTCTATGATTATTCATTGTGAATTGTATAGTGTCTTTGCAAATTCGCCTTCCCTACGTACACATTTACTAGTCTTCTTTTTGAAATAGTTTAGAAAACGTTGACGATTTGAAATGCATCTTAACTCTGATAATATGGTTTTGAGTGCTTACGGGCCTTGAGTTTGGCTTTGTATGGTAACATAAGATTAAACGAACGTTATAACGTATGTCACTGCTGATTGCGTCTCAAGAAAACTGTGATCTTTTGTAATCTTAAATTGGTATTCTACATAGGGTTTTATACTTTAGCCTAGGGGGCAATCAAGCCAACCCGAGTCAAATACTGATAGGCTTGAGTTCGACTAAATAGTTTGGGCTTAAACTCGAGTTCAACTGAGCCATTTATTTTAAGCTAGAAGCTCAGCTCGACAAAAGTTCAATAAGGTCAACTGCTTAAAAGCTCAATTTTGTACTATATATGCTGACAAAAGCTCGATTCTAACTCGACCTATTTAATATGTAGGTATATATTATTTTTAAATATTTATGTAAGGATATATTCATAAATAAAATAAATTAAAAAAAAACTAAAATCTCATTCAGAGCTGGCGAGCCTTACGAGCCGAGAAATATGAACCTCAAGATTGGCTCAATTATGTATTTGAATAGCTCGAGCATCAATCTATTTTTGTCAAGTTGAATTTAAATTTTTATAACAAGCCAATATCAAAGAGCTCACTAGTAGTTTTAACTTGTTTACACCACTACTTATGCCGTATGGCGTATGCTACTCTATATCATATCATAGAACTTAAACTGGTGCTCAGTCCTACAGATTCTTTTATACTTCTACATGCTAATCTTAAAATGAAAAAGGATGGAAAGTTGAATTCTTAAGGTACTGAAAATAGTTAATAATGTCCTTGTAATTCAGAAGAAAGTGATTAAACTTTTATGTCTTTGTGTGAACTGGTGAAGTTTGTGGTGTTGTTATGCTTAACTTAATGGATATCAACAGTCATGCTGCTTATTTTAATTGTGTCCTGCAGGTGTACAGTGACTTATATGTTGACTATCTCAAAATGTTCCTATTAAATGTCCCTGCAGCTGTGGTTGCATTAGGATTGTAAGACACTTTGTTCAGTAGCTAAACAAGTGTTTTGCACATTCAAAACAACATGTTGTGCGCCGTGTACGAATATGTATCATATTTTGAGAACATTTTCAATCACGTACAACTGAGCAAGCATGTATCTAGGTTTACAAATGTCAGTATGAATGTAAATAGAGTGTTCAGCTGCAGAACACTGCTGTATCAGTTGTGTTTTTACGACAAAATCAAGTGAGTTGAACCCTATTATCTTAGGAAACTTAAGTGAAATAAATCTCAGGTTCCTTATTCTCTGTATTATATTATAAGATCATATATTCTATTTATCTTACATATTTAATCAAGTTGAACCTATCACATCAAAGCTTTGTCACTATTTAGTATCCATGATTCGAGCGTTCGAGCCGAAGTCGAACAAATCTATCATTTGTTGAGTCGAGCTCGAACTGGAAACTTATGGCTCGGTCAAGCTCGAACTTGAGCCCCGCAGTGTTTGGCTCGGGTCGTTTACATCCCTACTTACAAATTTAAATTTAAATAACATTTAGACTCTAAGCATGCTCTATAACATGTACAAAGAATAGTACTTGTTCGAACCTGACGTTAGTACTAGACCTGGCAAATCGGGAAATCGGATCGGTTTCGGATCGGATTTGCTTCGGATCGGATCCACTTTCGGTTAAGATACTATTTAGAGCATGTTCGGTTCGGATCGGATTCGATTCGGTTCAGATCCACTTTCGGTTAAGGTACTATTTAGAGCCTGTTCGGTTCGGATCGGATCTGATTCGGTTCGGATAAAATTCGGAATAAAATCGGATAAATTTTGGATTAAGTTCGGATCAAATTGGGTTCGTTTCTCTTTCGGATTTTTACTGTTCGGATCGGAGTTTGTTTGGATGTAGGAACATTCGGTTTGGATCGGATTGTCGAGATATATCTAATTTTTTGATGTACCCAAATTTTCCAAAAACCAAAAAAAAAAAAAATTGGCTTGAGATCTTAGCAATGAACAACTAAATTGACTAGTACTAGTTCTAGTGCTTTGTTACGGCTTTTTGTTTCGTTTTAAAAAAATATATCTCGACGATCCAACCGTACGGATCTCAAGATATATCAAATCTAGTGATATTCCCAATTTTCAAAAACTACCGAATTGACTAGTACTCGTAACTAGTGTTTTGTCACGGATTGTTATTCTATTTTTAAGAATTATTTCTCGACGGATCTCAAGATATATCAAATCTAGTGATATTCCCAATTTTCAAAAAATAAAAAATTAATTTGGTTGGAGATCTTAGTAGTCAACAACCGAATTGACTAGTACTCGTAACAAGTGTTTTGTCACGGATTGTTATTCTATTTTTAAGAATTATTTCTCGATGATCCAACCGTACGGATCTCAAGATATATCAAATCTAGTGATATTCCCAATTTTCAAAAAATAAAAAATTAATTTGGTTGGAGATCTTAGTAGGCAACTACCGAATTGACTAGTACTCGTAACTAGTACTTTGTCACGGATTGTTGATTCTATTTTTCTAAAATTATTTTTCGACGATCCAATCGTACGGATCTCAAGATAAATCTAATCTAGTGATATTCCCAAATTTTAAAAAAATAAAAAATTAATTTACTTGGAGATTTTAGTAGTCAACTATTGAATTGACTAGTACACGTAACTTGTGCTTTGTCATGGATTATTGTTTCTATTTTTTAAAAATAATTTCTCGACGATCGAACCGTACGGATCTCAAGATATATCTAATCTAGTGATATTACCAAATTTCAAAAAAATAAAAAAATAATTTGGTTGGAGATCTTAGTAGTCAACTACCGAATTGACTAGTACTCTTAACTAGTGCTTTGTCACGAATTGTTGATTCTATTTTTTAAAAATTATTTATCGAAGATCCAACCGTACGGATCTCAAGATATATCTAATCTAGTGATATTCCCAAATTTTTAAAAAATAAAAAATTAATTTGGTTGGAGATCTTAGTAGTCAATTACCGAATTGACTAGTACTAGTAACTAGTTCTTTGTCACGGATTGTTGATTATATTTTAAAACAATTATTTCTCGACGATCCAACCGTACGGATCTCAAGATATATCTAATCTAGTGATATTCCCAAATTTTCAAAAAATAAAAATTTAATTTTGTTGGAGAACATAGTAGTCAACTACCGAATTGACTAGTACTCGTAACTAGTGCTTTGTCACGGATTGTTGATTCTATTTTTTAAAAATTATTTCTCGACGATCCAACCGTACGGATCTCAAGATATATCTAATATAGTGATATTCCCAAATTTTCAAAAAATAAAATATTAATTTGGTTGGAGATCTTAGTAGTCAACTACCGAATTGACTAATACTCGTAACTATTGTTTTGTCACGGATTGTTGATTTTATTTTTTTTAAATTATTTCTCGACGATCCAACCGTACGGATGTCAAGATATATCTAATTTAGTATTATTTCCAAATTTTCAAAAAAGAAAAAATTAATTTGGTTGGAGATCTTAGTAGTCAACTACTGAATTGACTAGTACTCGTAACTAGTGTTTTATCACGGATTGTTGATTCTATTTTTTAAAAACAAAATCTCGACGATCCAACATACGGATTTCAAGATATATCTAATTTAGTGATATTCTCAAATTTGTAAAAAAAATAAAAAATTAATTTGGTTTAAAATCTTAGTAGTCAACATTCGAATTGATTAGTACTCGTAACTAGTGTTTTTTCACGGATTGTTGATTCTATTTTTTAAAAATTATTTCTCGACGATCCAACCGTACGGATCTCAAGATATATCAAATTTAGTGATATTCTCAAATTTTCAAAAAATAAAAAATTAATTTGGTTGGAGATCATAGTAGTCAACTACCGAATTGACTAGTACTCGTAATTATTGCTTTGTCACGGATTGTTCATTCTATTTTTTAAACATTATTTCTCGACGATCCAACCGTACGGATCTCAAGATATATCTAATCTAGTAAAATTCCCAAATTTTCAAAAAATAAAAAATTAATTTTGTTGGAGAACATAGTTGTCAACTACCGAATTGACTAGTACTCGTAACTAGTGCTTTGTCACGGATTGTTGATTCTATTTTTTAAAAATTATTTCTCGACAATCCAACCGTACGGATCTCAAGATATATCTAATATAGCGATATTCCCAAATTTTCAAAAAATAAAATATTAATTTGGTTGGAGATCTTAGTAGTCAACTATCGAATTGACTAATACTCGTAACTATTGTTTTGTCACGGATTGTTGATTTTTTTTTTAAAAATTATTTCTCGGCGATCCAACCGTACGGATGTCAAGATATATCTAATTTAGTATTATTTCCAAATTTTCAAAAAATAAAAATATTTTTAAAAAAATACATGTGTCAAAATTTATTAAATAAGACCATATATGTCAAAATTAGATACGTCACTTATATAACGCTTCCATAAGCGCTATGGAAGTGAATGCACTCACTTAGACAACGCTTCAATAAGCGCTATATAAGTGAATGCACTTTAATTTCTGCCCAGAATATGCAGAATTTATTTATTTATTTATTTGCTAATTATGTGCAGAATTTATTAATTTATATTTGCAAATTGAATTAAAATATTATTATATACAAAATATCGTAAACAATATTCAATGACAATAATAAATATATAGCAAATCAGAAAATATAAAATTGACAAAACTAAACAAATAAAGGTCAAGAAAATATTAATCTATATAAAATTATTTTATCGGATATTTTTCGAATCAGTTATTTTTAGTTTCGGATTTACATCGGATTCAAGTCATATTCGGTTCGGGTAAATTTTTATTCGGATTTGATCGATTCTGATTATAATCGGATACATGGTTATCATTGGATACAGTATTTCAGATAATTTTTGGTTAAATTTCCGGTTCGGTTAATTTTCGGATCGGGTCAAATCGATTTTCGGATCGTTATCGGATTTGATTAAATTGAACTGGTTTCGGTTCGAATTCAGATTGTTTCCGTTTCGGATACAAATTCGGATAATCTATTTCGGATCCAATTTCGGATTCGGTTCCACATATTTCGGTTCGGTTTTTCGGATCCAGACCCATTTTGCCAGGTTTAGTTAGTACTTATGAAAACAACTAATACGCAAGTAACTTAGGAAGTTGTAATCTAGAATGAGAGGGTGTTTGGCATTACTTAAAATAAGTTACTTTTGACTTAAAGGAGGTGTTTTTAACTTAAAGGAGAAAGTAAAGTTGTTTACTTTAAGTTGAATGAATGTGTTTGGGTAATTTTACTTAAAGTTAAATGGGAATTTAATAATTTTGACTTAAAGTGATATTTGACTTAAAAAAATTTTAAATTCATGATATTTAAGCTTTACAAGAATTGTGAAAAAAAAAAAAAAAACTCCATAAGTCATAAGTCATAAGTCAAAAGTACCTAAATGTAACTTATGACTTAAAGCAGTTTTTTAACTTAAAGCCGGCTTAAAGCCACGTTAAGTTAACCAATAAGAATCAAGGAATTATTTTAGGACCAATCAGAGCCAATTCCTAAAATTTAGACCTTTCCTTATTTACAATCTCACCCTACCTCTTTAACCATGGTTAGTTAAAGCTTCTAATTTAAATATAATAATGATTTTATTAAACATATCCATAAATACCTATTTTTTAAATCAAAAAATATTTATTAGAAAATCACAATTTTAATTTGAAATCAATCACGATATATCATTATATATTTTAAATAACTTGAATAAAATCCATACCTTCAAAAATTTGATTTTTTCAACGGGGCAAAAATGACTTAAAGCCTTTTTTAGCTTTAAGTCATGTTTGCCAAACAGGCTCTGAGTCGTGTACAACAAATTCAATGTACTTATATAGAATCTAAGTACATTTTTAAACTTATCGAACTATATCACAAACATTAATTATCAAAAACATTATACCCTGTACAGTACTGTCTAAATGAGCTAATAAGCCTAATAGCGACCTCGAATTGACATTTTATTTATATATATATACAAGTCCACAACTCGAGTAAAATAGCACTTGATGACAAAATTGATAAAACTATTTTCTGTTATTCAATCATTCAAATATTGTCAAATACTTGAACTCAAAATAAAGCATTGAAGACTACGAAAATACGCAATTACAAAACATACGTGTTAAGAAACCGAGCCAATAATAACTCTTATTCAAACACACACATAACACACAAAGTTGTATAAGTAGAGAAGGACAGTGCAATTGAGTATACAGAGCAAGAAAATATGTAAGCATTGATGGAAAATGATGATACAAAACATGAAAATAGATAGATACAAAGTAGAGAGAGTACCTTGTGGTGGAGATAATGGAGAAACAGCAGGGGATGGGTGGAGAACTTGAATTGAATTGATAAAACCCCAAAAGCCGTGCCCTCAATTATATCCTTTATAATACCGGAGTCTCTGCGTCAATTAACCGATTAGAATTGTGAAATTATTTTAGAGCTAATTCCTAAATCAATCATGGGTAGTTAATAATTTTAATTTAAATACAATAATGATTTTATTAAACATATTAATAAATACATATTTTTTAAATAAAAAAAACTAGAGCTTTTTTCATAAATAAATAGGAAAAAGTAAATTTTTACAAATTTACTTTTGTTAAGAAAAGCTATTGTTGAGTATTGAATACGGTAAAAGAATACAGAGGGGGTGAATGGATTCTTGAACTTTTCTTGGATTGAGTCTATGTAGCAGATAAGTGCCTGTGTGTGTAGAAGTGAAGGTGCGGATAAAGAAACAACACAAGACACAATATCACTTTAATCTAATGTATCATTAGATAAAGGTTGCTACAATCTGTGAATACAAATGGTAGTATTCTCAGCTTCGTTTTTCTCAGAGAAATATAGCTTACAGTGTATGAAAAACTTGACTCGCAAAAGTTACTAAGTAATGAAGTGAGGCTGTGTCCTTATAGAACATGGATACAGCCTACTTACTACAAATAAGGTAGCTAAACAAATTACTTTCTAGTCTGTCTATCCTTTTTGAGTAAGTGTCCAAACGGTTACAGATTTGACTTTGCAAAGCCTGTTTAGATCCACTTCTTTAGCTCCTTGTCTCTTCTATATCTCTCCAAGCTTCCTTGTAGGCTTTCCAGAGCACGTTACAGATTGTGGTCCATAAAGTGCATTGGCTTGTTGCAGGTTTCTGACTTGTACAATTTCTTCAGTATTTTGTCTCCAAGAATGTATTCGAGAAGTGACTAAGTAAGTGATTCGAGAACTAGAATTGACTTGATCGATAACTCTGAGTTCTCGAATACTGTTATATTGACATATCGAACCACTTCTCGAATAGCTCTTTTCCATCAGGATTCCTTGAGTTGTCGAATAGAACATTTGACTTATCGAATCCTCGAGATATCGAATAGCTTTCTGAGTCCTTGAGATATCGAATGGAACTTTGACTTGTTGACTCTTTGAGAACTCGAATACCATCTTGACTTGTTGACTTCTTGAGTTCTCGAATAGAGTAGTAGACATATCGAATCCCTGAGATATCGAATGAGATATCGAACAGTGTATTCAGAGATATCGAATAGTGTCTTGAGATATCGAATCTCTGACTTCTCGAATGCTGGACTTCTCGAATAGACAAATATACTTCTCGAATTGGTACTTAGGCAAATTCTTCATTTCTTCAAATCCCAACTGTGATTATTTGACAGTCTTTAACTCCTTGCTTGAGGCATGAACCTTGGAACTTCTTTCAAGCATTATTCTAGACTCTATTTGTACAATTACACAACTAGGATTTGATGCCTACTACAAGTACAATACAAACAGAAACTCTACAACTAGAGGTTCCCTCAGTTAAGAGGTCATGTAAGTAATGCAAAGCATTACAAACAATTAGGCTTGTTATTAGATGTGTACAGGCATGCCTCTGTAACTAACAATCTCCCCCAAATTGTGAGTGAGACCCTTAGTCACAATTTCATGTCTGATAACAAGCCTAACATACATAAAGATAAAACTTTAAAAGTACAGGTATGTATATTGAACACATAAATGGAATTACAAGATAAATGCTCTTACAGTATGATGAGGTACTAGCCATTTTCATTTGATTGCATCTCCATTGCTTTGGCTTGTAGATCATCATATGCTTTCTGTTTCATTTCTTTCTCCTTTCTTGCATTCTCATCTATTGCTCTTATGATTTCTGCCATAGCATCCAATTCTTCAATCATGATAGAGTTTTTGAAATCTTCAAGCACTGGCTTCAGAATGTAGACAGGATAGTGACTGAGTAGGTTCATTATGATATTAACATTGTCTCCATTTCTTCTCCTATACTTCACCACATAGGGATCAAAAACATTATACCCTGTACAGTACTGTCTAAATGAGCTAATAAGCCTAATAGCGACCTCGAATTGACATTTTATTTATATATATATACAAGTCCACAACTCGAGTAAAATAGCACTTGATGACAAAATTGATAAAACTATTTTCTGTTATTCAATCATTCAAATATTGTCAAATACTTGAACTCAAAATAAAGCATTGAAGACTACGAAAATACGCAATTACAAAACATACGTGTTAAGAAACCGAGCCAATAATAACTCTTATTCAAACACACACATAACACACAAAGTTGTATAAGTAGAGAAGGACAGTGCAATTGAGTATACAGAGCAAGAAAATATGTAAGCATTGATGGAAAATGATGATACAAAACATGAAAATAGATAGATACAAAGTAGAGAGAGTACCTTGTGGTGGAGATAATGGAGAAACAGCAGGGGATGGGTGGAGAACTTGAATTGAATTGATAAAACCCCAAAAGCCGTGCCCTCAATTATATCCTTTATAATACCGGAGTCTCTGCGTCAATTAACCGATTAGAATTGTGAAATTATTTTAGAGCTAATTCCTAAATCAATCATGGGTAGTTAATAATTTTAATTTAAATACAATAATGATTTTATTAAACATATTAATAAATACATATTTTTTAAATAAAAAAAACTAGAGCTTTTTTCATAAATAAATAGGAAAAAGTAAATTTTTACAAATTTACTTTTGTTAAGAAAAGCTATTGTTGAGTATTGAATACGGTAAAAGAATACAGAGGGGGGTGAATGGATTCTTGAACTTTTCTTGGATTGAGTCTATGTAGCAGATAAGTGCCTGTGTGTGTAGAAGTGAAGGTGCGGATAAAGAAACAACACAAGACACAATATCACTTTAATCTAATGTATCATTAGATAAAGGTTGCTACAATCTGTGAATACAAATGGTAGTATTCTCAGCTTCGTTTTTCTCAGAGAAATATAGCTTACAGTGTATGAAAAACTTGACTCGCAAAAGTTACTAAGTAATGAAGTGAGGCTGTGTCCTTATAGAACATGGATACAGCCTACTTACTACAAATAAGGTAGCTAAACAAATTACTTTCTAGTCTGTCTATCCTTTTTGAGTAAGTGTCCAAACGGTTACAGATTTGACTTTGCAAAGCCTGTTTAGATCCACTTCTTTAGCTCCTTGTCTCTTCTATATCTCTCCAAGCTTCCTTGTAGGCTTTCCAGAGCACGTTACAGATTGTGGTCCATAAAGTGCATTGGCTTGTTGCAGGTTTCTGACTTGTACAATTTCTTCAGTATTTTGTCTCCAAGAATGTATTCGAGAAGTGACTAAGTAAGTGATTCGAGAACTAGAATTGACTTGATCGATAACTCTGAGTTCTCGAATACTGTTATATTGACATATCGAACCACTTCTCGAATAGCTCTTTTCCATCAGGATTCCTTGAGTTGTCGAATAGAACATTTGACTTATCGAATCCTCGAGATATCGAATAGCTTTCTGAGTCCTTGAGATATCGAATGGAACTTTGACTTGTTGACTCTTTGAGAACTCGAATACCATCTTGACTTGTTGACTTCTTGAGTTCTCGAATAGAGTAGTAGACATATCGAATCCCTGAGATATCGAATGAGATATCGAACAGTGTATTCAGAGATATCGAATAGTGTCTTGAGATATCGAATCTCTGACTTCTCGAATGCTGGACTTCTCGAATAGACAAATATACTTCTCGAATTGGTACTTAGGCAAATTCTTCATTTCTTCAAATCCCAACTGTGATTATTTGACAGTCTTTAACTCCTTGCTTGAGGCATGAACCTTGGAACTTCTTTCAAGCATTATTCTAGACTCTATTTGTACAATTACACAACTAGGATTTGATGCCTACTACAAGTACAATACAAACAGAAACTCTACAACTAGAGGTTCCCTCAGTTAAGAGGTCATGTAAGTAATGCAAAGCATTACAAACAATTAGGCTTGTTATTAGATGTGTACAGGCATGCCTCTGTAACTAACAATCTCCCCCAAATTGTGAGTGAGACCCTTAGTCACAATTTCATGTCTGATAACAAGCCTAACATACATAAAGATAAAACTTTAAAAGTACAGGTATGTATATTGAACACATAAATGGAATTACAAGATAAATGCTCTTACAGTATGATGAGGTACTAGCCATTTTCATTTGATTGCATCTCCATTGCTTTGGCTTGTAGATCATCATATGCTTTCTATTTCATTTCTTTCTCCTTTCTTGCATTCTCATCTATTGCTCTTATGATTTCTGCCATAGCATCCAATTCTTCAATCATGATAGAGTTTTTGAAATCTTCAAGCACTGGCTTCAGAATGTAGACAGGATAGTGACTGAGTAGGTTCATTATGATATTAACATTGTCTCCATTTCTTCTCCTATACTTCACCACATAGGGATCAAACTGAACTCTACACAATCCCTTTGCCCTTAGCTTTTCTGCTTCAATCTCCAGCCTGTCAATTTCTTTCTCCCTTTCTAACCACTTCTCATAGCAGCCCTTTCTTATCTTTTCAGCATAATCTCTCTTCATTTTCACAAAGTCAATCAATTCCAGCTTCCATACTTTCTCCACCTTGTCTTTAGAGTCCAGCAATGCAATGATTCTTTCTATCTCATATAATTTACCCCAATGTTGACAACCCCCTTGTTTGAATTTCATTTCTCTCCCATCAGTGTACTTGATCTCAAGGTGGTCATCCACAATTGCAGCATAGCATATCTTTTGAGCTCTTAGAAATTGCAGTTGCTCTTCATCAAAGTCTTCATCAAGTGGCTGGAGTTTCAATCCTGGAATGATTGTTAGGGCTCTTGATTTGATTAGCTTCACCTTTCTTGCAACATGTTTAAATTTCATCCTCTTGACATGATTGCTTGGCAGAAATCTTTGACCTTTGTTGGTAGACCATAGTAGTATTCCATTAGCAGTTTGCTTTCTGAAACATACACATGGTTTCTTGACTTGAATCTTCTTCTCTTCTTGAGGTGGGAAAACAGTTGCAGAAGCCATAGATGTAGATTTTGCTAGGTCACCACTAACAGTATTCACCCTAGACTTAGAGTCTTGTGATGTGGTGAGGTTACTGCTAGCAATGCCTAAGGCTTGCTGTTTTCCAACCTTCCTCTCATAGACTCTTCCTTGGTCATCATCATTCTTCTTATCTTTGTCCCCCTTCTTCTTCTTGTCTTCATCACCCTTATCTCTCCTGTGATGTCTTCTCCTCCCATCACTTTTATCTTCAGAATCATCATCCTTATTTCTCCTAGGTTGAGCCATCTCTGGAATTTCACCAGTTGCAATATAAGTTCTGAGGATGTGCAGTGCCTTAGTTTCTTCAGCATTTCTGGCTCCAACCTTCTTCTGTAATTGATCAATGATAGCAATGATCAGTCTGTGATTTCTAGTGGTGAGATCATGGGGAATGACCAATTGCTTGATATCTTCAATTCTGGTGCCAGACTGATAAATGATTGTCCATGGCTTCTTGATCACTTCTGGTAGCCTTGAAGGTTGGTCATTCCTCAAGTCATCAAACAGACTTTTGTTGTTCTCATTCTTCTTTTCTATAAGCTCGAGTATGGCATCTATCTCTGAGTGTTTTAGTTCTTGTAGAGTCTTGTATGTTAGATGACATATCTTCGATTTGGATATCATCACTATCTCCTTAATCCATAGATTATTGACTTTCTTAGAAATGACAGTGATGCAATCAATCTGCTTCTTCAGCTCCCTCAGATAGAACTGAGTGTCACCAACCTGTTCCCTTGTGGCTTTCAGAAACTCCAAGAAGGCTTTATCATGATAAACATTGGAGTTAGCAACTTCTTGTAGCTTGGCCTCAGTAACAACTTTAACTTCTACAGGCTTGGCACTCTCAGATGTAGAGGTTGGAGGTTTGTCAGATGGCATACTTATAACGCCTTAGAAGATTCGTAATTATTAATATTATTGATTAATATTAAATGTGGAAGATAATGTGTAAATTGTTTTTTTAGGATTAAATATATGTGACATCATGTTTACGTGTTTATATGATGATGTGTGTGTGACATGTAAGTCCGTGTATTTTATTTGAAATTTTTAATGATTAAAATCTATTTAAATTATGCGTTATTGATCTTCGAGAGATTTTATAAAATCGTCGGAGTATTTAAAAATCATGAAATCTTTTGTAATATTATCTTTGTATAATTACTTAGTTTTTAAAATTATTGGGTGAATTATTTTGGGTGTTCAATTATTTTAAAATAATTTTAAATGTTTTATTGTATTTATAGGATCAAACCTTGTAAAATCCATATTTAATTCATTTTTGATCCTAGAAATATTTTAAAAATATGTGGGTGTCTGTAATTTCATACTCTTCATTTTAAAAATATAAAGTTTAAATTTTCACCCACTTTCCATTTAATTTCGAGTTTTAAAAGTAATTAAGAATTGATTTTTAAAAAAAAAATGATTTCAGCATTATGGAATTTTATTTTTTTTGTTCTTTCTTTTTTCCTAATTTAGAAACCCCAGCTCTTGATGGGCTTCTTGAGTACGCCTCTTTCTGTCTCTGGAAGTCTCCGGAGAATTCTCTCCCTCTCTCAAATTCACTATATCTCTCACCAGTCTCTCTCCCCATTCAATCTCTCCCGTTTAATCCCTCTCTTTCTCTCTCTCGCGCGTAAAGTTTCTCTCTTTTCTCTCTCGCGCGAAGTGTGTATGTATGCAGAGTTGTATGTATGTGCTGAGATGTGTGTGTACTCGATGTGCGTATTGCTGGTGTGTGTAGCGTGTGTGTGCTCAGCAGAGTGGCGTGCGTAGTGAAATAAAAAGGGGTCTTCTAATTCCTTCATAGTCTGAGTTCAAATGGAGATCTCGATGATGGTTATTGCTGGGTTCATTTGTGGTTTATATATATGTGCGTGTATTCATGGGTTGCAGTTTGATTCTCTGAATTTTCGATGATGAATCACTACTTCTCAATGATGGCTTGCGGCTGTTTATATGATTAATTAAGTTTGGGTTTGTTGGGTAAAGAATCTAAACACCCAGATTTTTGTGGTTGTCCGTATGTGAGTTGTACTAATTGTCTACAGAGAATGGTATCATAGTTATGATTCTGATTTGAAGATGAGTTTAGCGCTTGCCTGGTGTTGATTCTATGGTTACGAATTGCTGTTTTTCTTCCTCCCCTGGTTTGTTCGTGTCCAGCTGTGGGTGTGTGGGAGTGTACCGCCTAAATTACTGGTTGAATTATGGGGGGTTCTTTTGCTAAAGTTCGATGTTTATTGTGGTTGTTCAGCTGGGCTCGGGTGAGGGGTGTTGTGTCGTTATGATTCTGCAACTGTGGGTGTATGTGTGATGGTGTGTTGGGGGTCGTATGAGGATCAAGAGGGGAGAGGCCGAGACATGGGTGTAGATGGAAGGAGATGGAGTTAGAGTAGGAAGGAAATGGGAAAGGAATTTATTTGTGTAGTTGGTCCAGGTGGGTGTGTTCGAGGATGCTCGTGCAAGCGTTTATGTGAGGTTGTAGTGCGAAGCAGGTAGAGAGGTGATCAAGTGGGAGAGGGAGGTAATGAAGGGTATATGTTTGATTGATATCGAGATGTTATATCAAATGGTGATTGTCGTCATTATGTTGTAATTGTCATACGTGCATAAATGCTAAGCATTAATGTGGCTATAATTACTTAACGGCTTGTAATGTTTTGTGGAATAATTTGCAGTATAGGTTATGTCTAAACTAGATTGTATGTGTTTATAAAGTGGTATAAGTATGAAAGGTAGTGTTGAGTATATAGATTGTCAACAGGTTATAAATGGTGCATGTTGATCTGAGCGTGCTTATTGTAAAGTATAATAAGTTGATATTGAGATGCAAGATTGCTTAACTACTTGTTTGAATCAAATCGGTTGTATTTGGACGGGCTAGGTCATATTTTAAAGAAAGTGATGTCCAAATTTTGTTATAATTGTTTTGTAATCCTTGTAGTGATTTAATAAAGAATATTTGTAAATCGATAGGATATACGTGTTAACAGGTATAAGTGCAATGGATATTACGTGCTAAGTGCTTATATGATTTTGTGGTTATGCATTTTTATTTTGAGAATATGATAAGTAGGGGCTATATGTGTTAAGTGTAAAGCATATTAGGATGCGTTTGGGGTAGAATAAAGTTAGACGGCTACGGTTATTAGTGTACTAAAATAGTACTTTACCTGTATATAGGTACGAATAGGAGGCCAGCTGAGAGCCAATGCACGTGTAGATGGAATCTCGAGGAATGGAATAATTATAGAGACTGACGAGTGTGCTCGTGGAGCGGCTGACAAGTTCTGGAAGAAAGATAGATATATGACTGTGTAAAGTCGAACGAATGAGAAAAGATAGACTGTTGTACAATGAGTAAAGAATCGAGATATTGGAATTGGAAACTTCATTTACTGAGGCAAGTTTACTATCCTTCACTTATCGTTCAAGTGATGTGAATCCTTATGTTGTATTTATATGTCCTTTCGAATCCTTTCTTGCAAGTATTATACTTTTCATATTTATTGGAACGATATAAACCTGTCCTTATTAATTGTGAAGTTTTCTTCCAAATCATTTCGCTAGGGTCTATACCCCTTACTTTTGTTACAAATGGCATTTTCTCTCAACTAGTATTCAAAGTTTATTTTCAAACTATCTTACCATTGTTGATTCTCTCCATCTATTGTTCAGGTGTTGATTCTTTTATAATTATTTTAAATAATATTTCTTTTAAATAATTATTCCAAATCTTTATTAATGTTTCAATACTTGATATTTTATCGGATTCCTCGATACCTATCGTTCAGGAGTTGACTCTTTTGAGATTATTTTATATAAATATTGCTCAGTTTTATTAATATTTTATTTCGTGGTATTTTACCGGATTTTCCAGTCGAGTACTATTTTATCTTCTTTAAAAGTAATTAAATGATATTTTCTATAAAAAAAAAAACAGAGGGAATCCAAGAATTTAAGACTTTATAAAAATCTTTGATATAATTACTGAATAAGATTTATGATTTTCCCTCAATAAATATTCTTTCAAGGATTGTGTTCTTCATACTAATTTGAAATTTATCATCCGTAATTATTTTTGCAAGTAGACATTTAAACTGTTTCACTCGATTATATTGATTCGAACCTTTCCGTATGTTGGGAACTTAATTAGATGTTTAGCACTTAATGATAGTCGTTGTCTTGTAGTCTCAATTATTGTTGATTATATTGCAAATATTCCCTTCCTTTCTTGACCCAGTGAAACTTTCCTTAATTATCATGAAGATGTGATCTATCATCCAAATTATTCTGTTGAACATGTCGAGATCTGTTGTTGATATTATTTATTCATTTACCCCTTGTTATATCGAACTTGTCGATATCTAGGTCAGAAATTGTTAGACCTCATTTCTTTTTGAGATTTGAGTTGTTAACCTGGAAAGTGAGTTTCCAGGGTGTTTGGCGGATTGAGGTGGTCGATTGTTCCGACACCTGGTAGTCAGTTATAGGATTGGACTGTTGTTTTTTTTTTAAATGTGGACCGTGAAGGTCGGACCGTGAAGGTCGGAAATAATTAAGGCCAATGTGTGCCATGGATCCAATTAAAGGACATTGCTGTGTGCGTTTGTCCGGGGTTAGTGCGTGACTGATCAGCAGCCTAACCTTATTAATGTTTTTTTTTTATAAAATGCATAATAGTCCAATTCTATTCTATTGCCTGAATTAAATAATTGGCACATCCTTGCAGCTTTTGAACATTTAAGTTGTTGATTATTATTCCCTATCAGAACTTTTATCGGTTCTTATTGTGATACATCCCATTCCAGGGAAGCAATGTTGGTTCTCATGATAATAAAGATATTTGACTTGGTTGATACTTTTCGAAGCATATGATAATTCTTCCTGATTTCAGAACTTATAATTGTTGTTGAAATTGCTATCACTATATAAACTTGCTGAGCGTTCTTTGGCTCACTCTTGCTTGTTTTACCTTCCCTTTTAGTTAGGGTTAAAGAGTTGGATACCTGCGCATTATAAGTCATATGGGAGCGATGAGGCATTCTTTAGAAGCTAGATACAGAGCCAGCGGGCATATGCTAAATTGGCTTGCGTTATGGTTTAGAAGGTATAAAGGTTTGAAATTTGACTTTGAGATAGAAGTTGTAATAATTATTGTAGTACAGATTCTTGTTTCATACCATAACCTGGAAGCGATCCTCGGTGAGGAATCGTTGGAGTATTAAGTTTTATTTGTAAGTTGATTGGAAATTTGGCTTGGGTTGTAATACAGGTGGATAGTCCGATTTACAAATACTTCATGTCGAAATTTTCAAAAATTCCCCTGTATCAAAGACCATTTAATTATAAAAAGTATATTTTTCAATATTGGAAAGTTGGGGCGTTACAAGTTGGTATCAGAGAGACAGGTTATGGTCACTGAAATAAGTTAGGATGATTAGGTATACGTATTTAAGTGGGACATTAGATGGAACGTTTTAGGATAAGATTTGCCTTAGGATATTAGGATAACGGATGCGACGTTAGTTAGTATTTCGACATATCGCGCGAGCCAGAATTGGATTCATTCGAAGGTACAACTTTGGACGAGGAAGTTGATTCGGCGCCGCCTACGTTAAATAGACGACCGGAGTTACCAGCTTGGAGGATGCGATGTGTAGACCTTCGTGTATGTTCTAGAATTTCTTTTGCAACTTTAGTTACTCCGTGAATGAAATAGAAAGTGCGTAAGGACGGTAAACAAGATGCGAAATGCGATTCCTGGCATAGGTTGGAGGAATGGCGTGGTTATTCATTACCAACCATTGATTTCAGTTAATTTATTGATTAAGGAGATTAAACCTTTCTTTCTATTTCTTTTTTATTTTGATAATACCCCATCACCTTTGGTAATCAACTATACTTCAATTGATGACGAATTTTTCAGATTTATTTAAACGCATTCCTATTTTTCAGAGATACCTCTATTTTCCAGGGGATCACTTGATTCAACATGACGCATATAAAATTATTGAGACCCTTGAATTCTTTTTGTTTCTCTCTGAATACTTAACCTTCTTTATTCTAACTGGGATGAACAACCCTATCTATGTAGGGGATTCAGGGACATCTTATCTATGTGGTAGGAGTCTGGTGGGACGCCACTGATTGTGTTTGTCATGAAAGTACTGAAGGCTGGCCACCTTTTTGTACTATGGCGATGGACCTAAGTGACAAATGCAACCTGAAAACAGTTCAATGATCATATTGATCTCTCGGTTAAATCCTTTTTCAAACAAAACTATATTCATATATGTTAAAACATGTCTATTCTGTTGATCCCTTCCATTATGAACCTTTGTGATTTCTAAAATTTTTCGATGATTGAGAGCAGTAAAAATGAAGATGATGAAATTTTGAGTGGTCCAAGCTACATTTACGTCGAAGAAAAATTGGATGAGCAGGTTTGAGATTTGAGGTTAAAGCAGAGATTGAATATCAAGTTAGATTAATCAGTGGATTGACAACACACGTACAAGATTCGATAACGCGGAGAAACTGATTATGGTTGAGGAATAGCTGATAAGGACATGAAATGATAATTGTGTTAAAGTCGAAAATAGAGTGAGGAATGATATAATTGGTATGTGATAGTTATCGTGAAGGAAAGATTGTTGAAGAACACTTGTTTATTATATATTTTCACTGTGGATACAGTAGATAAAATATTACAAGAATTTAGATGTTGAGATAAATTATCAGATAAACAAGTTTAGAGACGGAATCGGATAACTTGAGCAAGGCAAGGTAGAGTGGTACGGTTCGTTTGTAAGGAATTTTAGCAAGAATTGAAGGTTTGGATAAGAAGTAAAGTGATTGTGTGGAGTTAATAACTTGTACGAATATAGTCAGAAGATCACTAATATTAAGAGTAAGAGTAAGTTTACGCAGATGGAACGAGACGGTAAGAAAAAGAAGACAGAGAACCAGAAAATTTTCAAGATTTGTTTTAACAGAAGATGTGAGGTTTGGCCAAAAAGGAATGAAGGATCTAGAAGATTTTGAAGACCAGGATAATGAGGCGAGATAGCTACCTACAGGATATAAGTTATTGAGACCAACAGGACCCTCATTGTCAAAGGTAAGAATTCGAGAAAAAGTATATTACTATTGTACTATTATAAATATTGGAAGTTGTAGGAATAAATGGAAGGAGTAGTATGGTAAGAAGGGACAGAATTAGAACCTAGAAGTTCATGATGATTATAAAGGATGTTGTTAAGAAGATGAATGTGATGACAGTTAAAAGAATTAGGTGTGAGATGGGAATTAATTGTATAGTTAACTATGAACTACAGGCAAGGTGTGAGGATAAGAAGGTGAAATTATAATTTTCAAGAGATATGTAAGTTGTCTTTCAAGTCAGAAAGTGGATAAAGGAGTTTTAACGGTTGCGCAGACTAAGAGGTTATTATGATAAGATTTTAAGGTTATTTTATATATGAGGGCGATATCGATAAGAAGATAAATAAAGTGAAGCAGATTTCAGTGGTCAAAATTTCTCAGATTTGTGACTTGATGAATTACCAGGATTATCACCAGACAGAGGTATAAAGTTGAATAATTAATTACAACCAGGAATGTAATCAGTTTTGAGGATTCAAGATCAGAAGACATAGTAAGATATTTAAGGATATAAAAAGAGCACTCATAAGGTTTCTAAGTATGAGTATTGGAATAGGAAGAATTATAATTTTCAGGATATGACGAAAGGATCGAAGTGAATTATGTGAAGATGAGATAGTAATAAATCGGGAAAGGCCTAAGATGCCAACAGAGATCAAAAGTTTTGAAGGATCAGCTAGGAATTTTTGTAGATTGTCAAAGATATTACCAAGATAGCTACAGCAGTGGACAAGATTACGAGTCAAGAAATGAATGGATAAAGGTGAAGAGAGCTTTTAGGAGTCAATGAAGAGATCAAAAACCGCTCAAGTGTTAGTGCAATCGGATGAACCATGAAAGATTAAATAGGCATACAATGCTCGTGGTAATGTTCAATGAATTTGGGAAGCTATAGATGGAAGATCCAGAGGTCTAGATTGTTGCGAATGAGTTAATAGAGGAAAGTAGGAAGTACCAAGCAAAATTGACGGAACCAGAAGGTGAAGTTGATGAATGTAGAAGAATGAAATGGTTCAAGGCAATGAGTTATTGATAATTATGGGAATTATAGTATGTATAGTTTGAATTTTAACGATTTGTAAGACATGAATAGTAATGGTTTGGAAGTCGAGTTTTGATTTTAGGAGATATTAGAGTTGGAGTTTATTTGGGCTGAAAGTTTGATTTTGTATGGTATTGGAGGGCAATGACCCCGAGATAGTTGGTATTGCGAGTAAGATATATATGTTTCAAGGTAAATGGCTATTAGTTTCGGAAAGGTTACTCAGTAAAACAATGGGAATAATGATGGATAAAAGTTTTCCAGTTTTTCCCTCCTCGAGTGACGTTGTACGTTGAAAGGGGAGTAAGAATGATTGGGAGATTTCTTGATATTCTTTTCTTAGCGTTTATCTGGAGCAACCTGAATTATGAGCAAAAACGTGGAAGTGGTATTAATTGTTTTAGACGGGTGAATTTTGTTTTAAAGATTTAATTATTTACATGGTTACTGCAAGTCGAGGCAAGTTTTGTTTTAGTACGGTGCATAAATGAATTGTTTGTGGATGATTGGATTAGTAATTGGGGTACTTTTATACCGGGCATGATTTATTATACGTATAGGTCATATCCGATTTTCGGTAGAAAATGATCGTCATGTATGAGTGATACGTGTATAGAATTAACGAGACGGGTAAACCAAAGGTTTAAGTTTATGCAGGAAATTCGAAGGCCTACATGATGAGCCTATCGATGTGAATTGAATTAAAAGAAATTCTAGAATGAAAGAAATGACTTAGAAATTGAAAGAGATGTTTGAGTAATATCGTCTTTGCGTTTACTTAAGATTGATTCTGAGGACAGAATCCTATTAAGGGGGGAAGGATATAACGCCTTAGAAGATTCGTAATTATTAATATTATTGATTAATATTAAATGTGGAAGATAATGTGTAAATTGTTTTTTTAGGATTAAATATATGTGACATCATGTTTACGTGTTTATATGATGATGTGTGTGTGACATGTAAGTCCGTGTATTTTATTTGAAATTTTTAATGATTAAAATCTATTTAAATTATGCGTTATTCTTCGAGAGATTTTATAAAATCGTCGGAGTATTTAAAAATCATGAAATCTTTTGTAATATTATCTTTGTATAATTACTTAGTTTTTAAAATTATTGGGTGAATTATTTTGGGTGTTCAATTATTTTAAAATAATTTTAAATGTTTTATTGTATTTATAGGATCAAACCTTGTAAAATCCATATTTAATTCATTTTTGATCCTAGAAATATTTTAAAAATATGTGGGTGTCTGTAATTTCATACTCTTCATTTTAAAAATATAAAGTTTAAATTTTCACCCACTTTCCATTTAATTTCGAGTTTTAAAAGTAATTAAGAATTGATTTTTTAAAAAAAAAATGATTTCAGCATTATGGAATTTTATTTTTTTTGTTCTTTCTTTTTTCCTAATTTAGAAACCCCAGCTCTTGATGGGCTTCTTGAGTACGCCTCTTTCTGTCTCTGGAAGTCTCCGGAGAATTCTCTCCCTCTCTCAAATTCACTATATCTCTCACCAGTCTCTCTCCCCATTCAATCTCTCCCGTTTAATCCCTCTCTTTCTCTCTCTCGCGCGTAAAGTTTCTCTCTTTTCTCTCTCGCGCGAAGTGTGTATGTATGCAGAGTTGTATGTATGTGCTGAGATGTGTGTGTACTCGATGTGCGTATTGCTGGTGTGTGTAGCGTGTGTGTGCTCAGCAGAGTGGCGTGCGTAGTGAAATAAAAAGGGGTCTTCTAATTCCTTCATAGTCTGAGTTCAAATGGAGATCTCGATGATGGTTATTGATGGGTTCATTTGTGGTTTATATATATGTGCGTGTATTCATGGGTTGCAGTTTGATTCTCTGAATTTTCGATGATGAATCACTACTTCTCAATGATGGCTTGCGGCTGTTTATATGATTAATTAAGTTTGGGTTTGTTGGGTAAAGAATCTAAACACCCAGATTTTTGTGGTTGTCCGTATGTGAGTTGTACTAATTGTCTACAGAGAATGGTATCATAGTTATGATTCTGATTTGAAGATGAGTTTAGCGCTTGCCTGGTGTTGATTCTATGGTTACGAATTGCTGTTTTTCTTCCTCCCCTGGTTTGTTCGTGTCCAGCTGTGGGTGTGTGGGAGTGTACCGCCTAAATTACTGGTTGAATTATGGGGGGTTCTTTTGCTAAAGTTCGATGTTTATTGTGGTTGTTCAGCTGGGCTCGGGTGAGGGGTGTTGTGTCGTTATGATTCTGCAACTGTGGGTGTATGTGTGATGGTGTGTTGGGGGTCGTATGAGGATCAAGAGGGGAGAGGCCGAGACATGGGTGTAGATGGAAGGAGATGGAGTTAGAGTAGGAAGGAAATGGGAAAGGAATTTATTTGTGTAGTTGGTCCAGGTGGGTGTGTTCGAGGATGCTCGTGCAAGCGTTTATGTGAGGTTGTAGTGCGAAGCAGGTAGAGAGGTGATCAAGTGGGAGAGGGAGGTAATGAAGGGTATATGTTTGATTGATATCGAGATGTTATATCAAATGGTGATTGTCGTCATTATGTTGTAATTGTCATACGTGCATAAATGCTAAGCATTAATGTGGCTATAATTACTTAACGGCTTGTAATGTTTTGTGGAATAATTTGCAGTATAGGTTATGTCTAAACTAGATTGTATGTGTTTATAAAGTGGTATAAGTATGAAAGGTAGTGTTGAGTATATAGATTGTCAACAGGTTATAAATGGTGCATGTTGATCTGAGCGTGCTTATTGTAAAGTATAATAAGTTGATATTGAGATGCAAGATTGCTTAACTACTTGTTTGAATCAAATCGGTTGTATTTGGACGGGCTAGGTCATATTTTAAAGAAAGTGATGTCCAAATTTTGTTATAATTGTTTTGTAATCCTTGTAGTGATTTAATAAAGAATATTTGTAAATCGATAGGATATACGTGTTAACAGGTATAAGTGCAATGGATATTACGTGCTAAGTGCTTATATGATTTTGTGGTTATGCATTTTTATTTTGAGAATATGATAAGTAGGGGCTATATGTGTTAAGTGTAAAGCGTATTAGGATGCGTTTGGGGTAGAATAAAGTTAGACGGCTACGGTTATTAGTGTACTAAAATAGTACTTTACCTGTATATAGGTACGAATAGGAGGCCAGCTGAGAGCCAATGCACGTGTAGATGGAATCTCGAGGAATGGAATAATTATAGAGATTGACGAGTGTGCTCGTGGAGCGGCTGACAAGTTCTGGAAGAAAGATAGATATATGACTGTGTAAAGTCGAACGAATGAGAAAAGATAGACTGTTGTACAATGAGTAAAGAATCGAGATATTGGAATTGGAAACTTCATTTACTGAGGCAAGTTTACTATCCTTCACTTATCGTTCAAGTGATGTGAATCCTTATGTTGTATTTATATGTCCTTTCGAATCCTTTCTTGCAAGTATTATACTTTTCATATTTATTGGAACGATATAAACCTGTCCTTATTAATTGTGAAGTTTTCTTCCAAATCATTTCGCTAGGGTCTATACCCCTTACTTTTGTTACAAATGGCATTTTCTCTCAACTAGTATTCAAAGTTTATTTTCAAACTATCTTACCATTGTTGATTCTCTCCATCTATTGTTCAGGTGTTGATTCTTTTATAATTATTTTAAATAATATTTCTTTTAAATAATTATTCCAAATCTTTATTAATGTTTCAATACTTGATATTTTATCGGATTCCTCGATACCTATCGTTCAGGAGTTGACTCTTTTGAGATTATTTTATATAAATATTGCTCAGTTTTATTAATATTTTATTTCGTGGTATTTTACCGGATTTTCCAGTCGAGTACTATTTTATCTTCTTTAAAAGTAATTAAATGATATTTTCTAAAAAAAAAACAGAGGGAATCCAAGAATTTAAGACTTTATAAAAATCTTTGATATAATTACTGAATAAGATTTATGATTTTCCCTCAATAAATATTCTTTCAAGGATTGTGTTCTTCATACTAATTTGAAATTTATCATCCGTAATTATTTTTGCAAGTAGACATTTAAACTGTTTCACTCGATTATATTGATTCGAACCTTTCCGTATGTTGGGAACTTAATTAGATGTTTAGCACTTAATGATAGTCGTTGTCTTGTAGTCTCAATTATTGTTGATTATATTGCAAATATTCCCTTCCTTTCTTGACCCAGTGAAACTTTCCTTAATTATCATGAAGATGTGATCTATCATCCAAATTATTCTGTTGAACATGTCGAGATCTGTTGTTGATATTATTTATTCATTTACCCCTTGTTATATCGAACTTGTCGATATCTAGGTCAGAAATTGTTAGACCTCATTTCTTTTTGAGATTTGAGTTGTTAACCTGGAAAGTGAGTTTCCAGGGTGTTTGGCGGATTGAGGTGGTCGATTGTTCCGACACCTGGTAGTCAGTTATAGGATTGGACTGTTGTTTTTTTTTAAAATGTGGACCGTGAAGGTCGGACCGTGAAGGTCGGAAATAATAAAGGCCAATGTGTGCCATGGATCCAATTAAAGGACATTGCTGTGTGCGTTTGTCCGGGGTTAGTGCGTGACTGATCAGCAGCCTAACCTTATTAATGTTTTTTTTTATAAAATGCATAATAGTCCAATTCTATTCTATTGCCTGAATTAAATAATTGGCACATCCTTGCAGCTTTTGAACATTTAAGTTGTTGATTATTATTCCCTATCAGAACTTTTATCGGTTCTTATTGTGATACATCCCATTCCAGGGAAGCAATGTTGGTTCTCATGATAATAAAGATATTTGACTTGGTTGATACTTTTCGAAGCATATGATAATTCTTCCTGATTTCAGAACTTATAATTGTTGTTGAAATTGCTATCACTATATAAACTTGCTGAGCGTTCTTTGGCTCACTCTTGCTTGTTTTACCTTCCCTTTCAGTTAGGGTTAAAGAGTTGGATACCTGCGCATTATAAGTCATATGGGAGCGATGAGGCATTCTTTAGAAGCTAGATACAGAGCCAGCGGGCATATGCTAAATTGGCTTGCGTTATGGTTTAGAAGGTATAAAGGTTTGAAATTTGACTTTGAGATAGAAGTTGTAATAATTATTGTAGTACAGATTCTTGTTTCATACCATAACCTGGAAGCGATCCTCGGTGAGGAATCGTTGGAGTATTAAGTTTTATTTGTAAGTTGATTGGAAATTTGGCTTGGGTTGTAATACAGGTGGATAGTCCGATTTACAAATACTTCATGTCGAAATTTTCAAAAATTCCCCTGTATCAAAGACCATTTAATTATAAAAAGTATATTTTTCAATATTGGAAAGTTGGGGCGTTACAATACTCCCTGCAACCACAGTGGTAGTTATGGATTGTTTTTGTCCTCCAGGAGTAGTGATGTGCACAGTTGGTAGAGTGACAACTGGCAAGGTAGATGGAGGCTCATCCACTTTGGATTTTCCTTTGCTAGGCACATTTGGTAGAGATTTTGAAGCAACTCTTTGTTGACCACCCTCTTTTATTATTATGCCTTTCTCCCCCTTTGTATTTGAGTTCCCTTTCTCCCCCTTAGAATTTGAGTTCCTTGTCTTCTTCTCCCCCTTAGGCTTGTTGTCAGGCACTGAGGCTGTAGAAATGTCCTTTGGGTTTGAAGATTCATCAGGGAGAGGGAGACCCATATGCTTCATCATAGCAGCTAACATGGATTGTTGATGCAGAAGGACATCGGCTGTGGTGGATGCTTGAGTGTCCAACTGGTCATTTAGCAGTGCAACCTTGTCTGTAAGATGAGCATTGGACTTGGTGAGAGTAGCCACCTTCTTCTCAAGTGCATCCACTTTGTTGAATAACTCAGTAGACTTGAAGCCAGACAGGGATTGTTCTTTGAGTCTCTGCACTTCAAATCGAGTCATGTCATGTACTGGGACCTCAGAAAGCATTCTGTCTCCATATAAATTCTTGAACATGGTCCTCAGCATGGCATTGGCATCTGTGGTCTGATCAGATAGAATTTGAAATTGATGCCCCAGACCTGTGACAGTATCCTTTAGCAGAGCTAGCCCATTGTCCATTTTGGTGCAGGTAGTGTTGCAGTGTTTGATGTCCTTGAACACACTGTCTAGCTGAGGGAATTTAGCATCAAAGGTCCTCTTGATTGCTTCTACTGTGGTGGTGGTCTTATCACAAACTCTATTGACCTCAGTCTTAACACCTTTTCCAAGATAATGAGCAGCCTTGAGGAATCCCTTGTGTGAATCATTCATAGCCTCATACACTTCACCAGGGGTCAGAAATTTGGCATTGGAGCCCAGTGAAGTGAGGTATTCCTCCCTGAGATACTGAAGTGCTTCATCGAGAGTAATATCATATTTTCCTTGCAACCAGGCATCTATGTTGCCATCTCTCTCAGCATCATCAATGATCTTTGACTTCTGCACCTCCACATCATCCCTATGGCATAACAGAATAGCCTCATAGTCTGGATTAGGCATGTCTGCAGTGAGAAGGTTCTGAGCAATCTTTGTGAACTCAGGAATCTGATCCACAATTAAGCTTTGAAGTGTTTCAACCGTCAATTGTTGTGGAACAGACCCTGATCCTGAAGCACTGTCATGTTGCATAGGCTTCAGCCATTGTGACATAAAGTCAGAGCTAGAGCTAGGCAAGCTAGACTCCTCAGTTACAGATGCAACTTCTGTAACCGGATGGATTGACTCTACTACTGGTGTCACCACAGAAGTGGGATGAGTTACACCAGCAGTTGACACAGGCACAGAGTCTCTAGTAAAAACTAGTGGAACCTCTGTGTTTGTGATGGTGTCATCAGGAGATGCCTCAGCATGCATTCCCTCACCATCTAAATGTGGGTTCTGAGTGGTGAGCAAAGTGTCATGCACTAAGTCACTTGAAATTATTGGCTCATCAAGGAAAAAGAATTCTTGATGATCAATGCCTTGCATCTCAGTTGCCTGAGTTGCAGGTTCCAAAGAAATTTCAGAGTTAGATTCTGGAAGAGAAGTGTGTTTAAGAGTAGATTTTGGCAACTCCCCCTGAGAGATAGAGGGAGTTTCAAATGTGATGTGCTCTCCACTCAGTATTGTGCCAGCCTTATCACTCCCATGTGCTGACTCTATACAAGAAGGTGCATTGGGGAGGATGCTTGATTCTATAGGTGCACCCTGTTGAGAGGATACACCTAGTGAGCTGTGTGCCCCTGATTTTACAACTTCAGCCATTTGTGTGACTGAAGAGGTGGTCTTAGTTTTCTTCTTCTTTGTCCTGTGTAAGGGTGACTCAGGTTCCTCACTTCCTAGACCTAATTCAACAGCTAATGCTGCTTCAGATAAGATATTCAATGGTACAGACATTACTTCCTTTCTCTTCTTTTTACTAACATCACCCTTTTGAGAGGATGATGCAGTTGGCTCAGTATGTGGTAGAGTGTTTGGTTGAGAGGGTTGGTTAGCAGGCCCTGGGTTAGCATTTTGTTCTACTTGCTTGGGCTGTGCTAACTTAGATTTTGCATCAAATGTTGGCATGTTGTGGGGATAAGTCCTAAACAAACTCTCCATATGGGGAGTTATGTTCAGTCTTACATCCACATCATTCCTAGTCTCCAAATTACCAAAAATGAGTTTGGTCATGGACTTAGGATAGCCTATTTTTTTTTATCAATCCCAGGCAATTCAATCAATGAAGCATTTTTATAATTAAGTACAGATTGAATAAAGCGAGGGAAGAAAATATCAGTACCTCTCTTGGTTGTGTTCTTACCAAGTCTCCCATATAATTCTTGGAGGATGATTTAGCCAACATCAATCTTCTTTCCATAGGCCAAAGCATATCCAATTTGCTGCACAGGTGCACTGATTTGATCAAAGCTTGATTTCCTGGCAGTGAAGACTTGGAGAAGAGTTGCAAACACATAGCTCCACTCCTTTCTCAGATTCTTCCTGTTTAGCTTTCCAAGATTGATCCCATCTGAGTAGTTGATGAACTCAAAGAATTCCTCTAACTCTGCATTAGTGGTCATTCTGTCAAATGACTCTTGTTGTAGGCCCAGTGTTTGGTTCATGTCTGCAGTAGTGATAGTGATTTCCTTATCTTGAATCTTGCAGTAGATGATATATGAAGTGATTGCGTTTTCCAGGGCCACAACCTCCACAATAGCAGAACCCCAAAACTGTTCCAGGATATCTAAATACAGAGTTGGGTTGGCAAAGAGTGCATCCTTGATATATGACTCCGCCATCCATTTCACAAAGCACTTGAAATTGGCATTGGGTGCTTCAACATCACTAGTGAGAGCGATGAAGTTGGTGTTGAACTTTACTGTTGCCATTTGTGTAGAAGAGAGAAAAGAAATTGAAGGTTGAAGAAGAAATTTGGCTTTTCGTAGCTAGGGTTTCAGGGGTTTAGAGAGTGTAGATGCTTGAGAAATCGAATGAAATGAATCGAATAGATGTGAAATTGTATAAGTATAAAGTACTTGAATTGTCGATTAGATGAAAGTTTTGTATCGACAAGTCAGGCATTCGAGAAGTAGAAAACAACTATTCGAGAAGTCAAGAGAGGCTTAATCGATAACTCAAGCAGATAGAAACTCACAGCTGGCAGTTATCTAACTTAGAAATAATTCTAAATTAAATAAAATATGTTTTTATGAGTGAATTAAACTTTTAGACAAAAGTCCAAAATCGGTTAAAATTCAGCGAGAATTCAGCCTTTTCAAATGATTCGAGAACTCAAATATAGTGTTCGAGAACTCAATCATTCGAGAACTCAGTTACTATATTCGAGAAGTCAAGAATACCTCTATTCGATATCTCAGAAAGACTCTATTCGAGAACTCAAGAGTACTCTAATGAGACTTATTAAAGATGTCGAATAGTGAATCATTCGAGAAGTCTGACTTATCGAACTATACCCATCACTCATAGAAATTTGATTTTCACTATCTTTTAAAATTTACCAGACATATTCATTGAAAAATATCCTAGCAAATTAAATAGTGATTTTCTCAAAATTTCATAGAAATTTTAAGTTAATAGAAATATGATTTTCAACATGTGCAACAGATTTGAAATATTTATAAATCATATTTCAGCCAACACTTACTCCAAAAATATTGAGAATTTAGATAAAGTAAGTGTTTACTGCTGCAATAATCTAGATGCTGTATTCACTTAGCCAGAATCTGAAGAATTCAGCATTCCAATCTCACTTACCAACCTTGTGAAGGTGGCTTCATCTAATGGCTTAGTGAATATATCAGCTAGTTGTTTATCTGTAGAGACATAATGCAACTCAATGGTTCCATTAGTTGCATGTTCTCTTATGAAATGATATCTGATGTCAATGTGCTTTGTTCTAGAATGATTGACAGGATTGGCAACTATAGAGATTGCACTTGTGTTGTCACACATGATTGGAATTCTTTCCAACACAAGTCCATAATCTCTAAGTTGATTTCTAATCCAAAGCACTTGAGCACAGCAACTTCCAGTAGCTATGTATTCAGCCTCAGCTGTAGAAGTTGACACAGATTGTTGCTTCTTGCTATACCAAGAAACTAACCTTTATCCAAGAAACTGGCAGCTTCCTGAGGTGCTTTTCCTATCCACTCTGCATCCAGCATAATCAGCATCAGAATAACCAACCAGATTGAACCCTGTGTCCTTAGGATACCATAATCCCAAGTTAGGAGTGCCCTTCAGATATCTAAAGATCCTTTTTATTGCAATCAAATGTGATTCCTTTGGATTTGATTGAAATCTTGCACACAAGCATGTAGCAAACATGATGTCTGGCCTACTTGCAGTGAGGTAGAGTAGAGAACCAACCATGCCTCTGTAGACTGAGATATCTACTTTCTTGCCTTTAGCATCTTCATCCAGTTTAGTGGCAGTGGCCATGGGTGTCTTGGTAGGTGAACAATCTTCTAAGTCAAACTTCTTCAATAAATTCTTGATGTACTTGGTTTGACTGATAAAGATACCATCCTTCCTTTGACTGACTTGCAACCCTAGAAAGAATGTCAACTCTCCCATCATACTCATCTCATATCGGCTCTGCATGAGTTTAGAGAATTTCTCACACAACTTCTCATTTGTAGAACCAAAAATGATATCATCCACATAGATTTGGACTAGGATAATATCATCACCATGCTTCTTGTAAAACAGTGTCTTGTCCAATGTGCCTCTAGTGAATTGATTCTCAAGAAGAAATTGTGATAAAGTATCATACCATGCTCTTGGAGCTTGCTTAAGTCCATACAATGCCTTAAGCAATCTGTAGACAAATTCTGGGAAATGTGGATCCTCAAAGCCAGGTGGTTGTTGCACATAAACCTCTTCTTCCAACTCTCCATTTAGAAATGCACTCTTGACATCCATTTGATAAACTTTAAAGTTTGAATGAGCAGCAAATGCCAAGAATATTCTAATGGCTTCCAATCTAGCAACAGGGGTAAATGTCTCATCATAATCAATGCCTTCCTGTTGAGAGTATCCTTTTGCAACCAGCCTTGCTTTGTTTCTTATTATTACACCATCTTCATCCATCTTATTCTTCAGAACCCATTTTGTTCCAACAATGGTTCTATTCTTTGGTGCAGGCACAAGTTCCCATACTTTGTTCCTTTCAAATTGATTCAGCTCCTCTTGCATGGCAATAATCCAATCTGGATCCAACAGTGCATCATCAAGTTTCTTAGGCTCAAATTGTGATAGAAAACATCCATAGAGGCACTCATTTTGAGTTGCTCTCCTAGTCCTTACTCCTGCATTAGGATCTCCAATGATTTGCTCTGCAGTGTGTGATCTATCCCATTTCCTCGAGTGTTCAGCCTGACTTCTCAACCTTGATGTTGCTTCATCATCCACATCATGGTCATCCTCATTTCCTCCCCCTGTGAAGTTGCCATTACTCACAGGTGTGTCTTGGATGCTTGTTTCTCCACTATCGATTGGCACAAATTCTTCTCTTGTATCATCAATCACTTGAGTTTGTTGAACTTGAGTTTCAACTCCAGTTTCAATCTCTTCATCAGAATCATCTAGATTATCAAACTTCAATGGATCTTTGTCTTCATCATTGGCTTCTTCTAGTCCAGGTAGTTTGCTGTCATCAAATGTTACATCTGTGCTTTCCATAACTTTCTTTTGGCTGATGACATAAACCTTGTATGCAATTCTTTCCATAGAATAGCCAAGAAAAATTCCTTCAAATGCTTTTGCATCAAACTTTCCAACATATTCAGAATTATCCTTTAGTAAAAAGCATTTGCTTCCAAAAGTATGAATATACTTTAGAGTAGGCTTCTTTCCAGTCATCAAGTTGTAAGGTGTCTTTCCAGTGTTTTTGTTGATGAGGGTCCTATTCTGAATATAGCATGCAGTGCTCACAGCCTCAGCCCAAAAACATATAGGCATTTTTGCATCAAGTACATTGTTCTAGCAGTCTCAATTAGAGTTCTATTCTTTCTCTCCACAACTCCATTTTGTTGTGGAGTCCTTGGAGCTGAGAATTGCTGAGAAATGCCATTCTCTTTGAAGAATGCTTCAAGTGTGGCATTTCTGAACTCTGTTCCATTATCACTCCTCAGTGCAATCACACTTGCATCGTTTGCCTTTGCTTCCTTGTCAACTTTCTTTATGTGCTCATTAATTACTTGTGGAGCCTCATCTTTTGATGCCAGAAATTCCACCCATGTATACCTTGAAAAATCATCAACCATTACCAGGGCATACTTCTTTCTTCCAAGTGACATTATGTTGACAGGCCCAAACAAATCCATATGGATGAGTTGTAATGGCTTGGTTACTGATGTCACTGTCTTTGACTTGTGGCTTGATCTTTTCATTTTTCCTTTTTGACAAGCCTCACACACTCCTTCTTGACAGAATTCAAGTGTGGGCATGCCTCTCACTAACTCTCTTTTGACTAGAGAATTAATGGCTTTGAAGTTCAGGTGTGATAGTTTCTTGTGCCACAGCCAACAATCTTCATTTGATGCTTTTGAGTAAAAGCAACAAATTTTGTCCTTGTTTGCAGAGTCCATATTGGCTACAAACAGGCTTCCCTTCCTTACTCCAGATAGAGCAAAATCACCAGTCTTCTTGTGGGTGATCAAACATTCATCTTTGTCAAAATTCACTTTGAATCCTCTATCAGTAAACTGACCAACACTTAGCAGATTATGCTTGAGCCCCTTGACTAGTGCTACATCTTCAATGATGACATTACCAACTTTCAGCTTGCCATATCCCAATGTGTTACCCATGCTGTCATCTCCAAAAGCAACCATTGGGCCAGCCTTTTCCTCATACTGTGATAGCAGGGCCATATCACCAGTCATATGATTTGAGCATCCACTGTCCAAAATCCACATGACCTTCTTTTCACTTTCTTTGCCCTGCAAACACAAAGGTATTACTTTTCCTTTGGTACCCAAACAAGTTTGGGTCCATGTGACTTAGAGACGGTTTTATCATAAACAACATGCTTGTCAACTTTCTTAGTGCTAGTCTTCTTGTCACTGTTGGAAGTCTTAGAACCTGAAGTTTCAGACTTAGGTGACAAGGGTACCTTCCTAGCTTTAAGAGGACTTGAAGACTTTGACCTTGTGTAGTGTGTGTGAGAATTGTGACTGATACATCCATCAATGAATTGCCTTCTTAAATTAAAACAACTAGTCATAACATTCATATTGCATGGCATACAGTCAAATTTATCACAGAAAGGTGCATCTCTATGACTTAGAGGCACAGAACAATCATAGAAAGGTTTAGACACACTACCAACAGGTTTCTTGCATGCATGAGTTAAATGATTGGTACTGAAACAGTTCTGACAAGTTTTCCTAGGGGCATTAGGCATATAAGCATAGTTGTTATCCTTGTTAATCCCTAACTTGCCATTTCTGTTCTGTTTCTTCTTAGTCACTTTCTTTTCTGATTCACTCATCCCAGCTGAGACAAACTTAACAAACTTCTTAGGTCTTGGCCTATCAACTACTGGTTTCTTGGTCTTTGACTTGACACTCTCACCCTTAGAGGATGCTTGCTGTTCACTAGATTGTGCTTCATCCTCATCATTCAACATTTGCTTGATGAGTAAGGCATCCTCATCAATTTAAAATGTTGATTCCTTAAAAATTGGATTTTCAGTTTTTCTCAAAATGTGAGGCACTTTCTCATGAACAGCTGTGTCCTCTTCAATGACATCATAGCCTTTCCTTTGTTTGAGAGAGTCATAGTCAAGTCCAATAGCTGCTTTGGGTTTAGCTTCAATTTTCTCACAGTAGGATTGCACTAAACCAGATGATTTCTTGAAAGTTTTTAGTTTGAATTCATTCTCAGCTAATTCATCCCTAAGAGCCTTCTCTACTTGACTAGCACATAAAACCTTGTTCTTCAAATATTCAACTTCTTTCTTAAGGTTTTCTACTTGCATAGTAGTTAACTCAAGTTCCTCATTCTTTTTGGTTAATATTTCATTTCTAGTAGACAGTTTAGCAATCTCCTCATTAGCAGCAGTCATACTAGTATGAATATTAAACATTTCAACAGATAATTGTTCAATCATGCATTTGTACTCAGAAACAGACATGTCTATAGTAGTGAGAGATGGTACCTGAGAATCAGATGAAGATGAGTCATCCTTGGAGTTGGCCATCAAGGCATAATTGCAGAATTCTTGTTCCTCTTCATCACTCTCAGAATCATCCCAACACTTCCCTTCAGCTATGTAGGCCTTACCATGTGTCTGCTTTTTCAGAAGGGCCTCATACTTAGCTTCGAGCTCAAGATAATCTCTATCCTTCTTTTTAGGCTTCTTGCATTCACTGGCAAAATGCCCTAGGTCATTGCATCTATAGCACCTTACAGATGACCTATCCACATAACTGGTTTTGAACTTATTTCTGTTTGGTTTCACAGGTGCCTTGTTCTTGTTGGCTGAATGGTTTTGAGTTTTTGGTTTGAAGGGTTGATTTCTTTTAAATCTGATGTTTGGAAATTTTCTGGCCATGAAAGCATATGAAGTATTTTCCATCCCATCAAGTTCTTCCAGAGTGTAAAACTCTTCTTCTTCTTCCTCCTTTTCCTCAACAGGTTCACTCACCCCAGCTTCAGTTTCTTCATCATCGGCCACCTCCTCTATCCTTAGTTGGCTTGTAGATGCTTCTAGGTCCAGAATGGATTTGTTGACAATCAAGGCACATGATGTGTTTATCATCCTACCTTGGTTGGCTTGGATAGCCCTTTTTTGAAGAAACTCAAGTTCATGAGTCTTTAGGACTCCATAGAGCACATCATAGGTGACTTTGTTCAAATCTCTCTCTCTTAGAGAAATGACTCTTTGCTCCAGATGATTTGGTGAAGACAACAGAAATTTCATATTTAACTCCTTGGTGCTGTAAACCTTGCCATTCATTTGCAACTCAGTAACTAGCTTGTGAAACCTTTCAAACATTTCAGTGATGCTTTCCTTGGGCTGTGCCATGAAAGCTTCATATTGTGTGACCAGTATCTGTTTCCTGTTTTCCTTAACCTCATTAGTCCCTTCACACAACACCTCAATGTGATCCCACATCTCTTTAGCAGACGTACATGATGCAATGTTTGCAAACATTGACATGTCCATGGAATCAATGATAAGCAACATGAGGTGGCTGTCAAGAGCAACCTTCTCCCTTTCTGACTCTGTCCACTTTGATGGATCCTTGGCCTCATAAGTTCTTGGGATAGTTATGGTTCCTACAGTCTTCTCTGGTATCTCTTGTTGTGGAACAAAATGACCATTCTTGAGAATCTCAGGATACAAGGGATGAGAGGCTTTAATGAACAACATCATCTTTATCTTCCAGAGGTTGAAGTTTTCTTTGTCAAACTTTGGGACCTTCACCGTTCCTGTAGTCTTTGGTGTATTCGAACTCATGATCGTTTTCCTGTTTTTGAATAAACAACCCGCTCTGATACCACTTGTTGAGTATTGAATACGGTAAAAGAATACAGAGGGGGGGTGAATGGATTCTTGAACTTTTCTTGGATTGAGTCTATGTAGCATGTTAGATATAATTGATGTGATTTAATGTCAGTGTTTAAGTGTTACAGGTAAAGAGAGTTTAACTTGTTATTGAAAGCAGTTGTAACAGAGTTTGAGTATACGCTGATTGCTGGAAGCGCAAACGCTGACAGAGGAAAGCGTAAACACTGATAGCTGAATAACATGGAAGCGCAAACACTGTTAGCGTGGAGAGAACAGAGTTTGCTAAAGTCTGTCTACTGGGAGCGTCTACAAGTCAACAGAGTTTGAAGATTAATTTAATATTAATATGGAAGCGATATCTTTGAAGATTGGATAGCTGTCAAAGAGATTGAGTTGACTTAGAAGACGTGTAGCAATCGTAATTGATGTCAATTGTATAGCTTAATTTTAGGAGAATCAATTTACGATTGTACGTAGCTGTATATCTTATAAATACAGTTAGGTTAACCCTAGAAGGGTATCCATCGTGAACGAATATCATTCTTGTAACCTAAGCAGCTCTCTGTGATATTTTACATCACCGAGAGAGGAATTATTAATTCCAAACAGTTTTAAGAGTTAAAACGTGTGTTCTTGTTACTTATTCATACAGTACTTGATTATATATTGTGTATTTGACCTAACAAGTGGTATCAGAGACTAATCTGTTACTTTATTACAGTTAAAGATCCAAACACAATAGTAATCAATGGCAGAGATACCTCCACCATCTGAGAAAGCCCCTACTACTGTTAGTAGGTATGAAACAATTAGGGTTCCTATACTGAGGCCATTAGAGTATGCAATTTGGAAGGTGAAGATGACCATGTTTCTGGAGGCTACAGATCCAGAATATCTGGACAGAATTTATGAAGGTCCTCACAAACCTACAAAGTTATCTGCTGCTGCTGCTGGTGAGGAATCAAAAGTCATTCCAAAAGAGAAGAAAGATCTAACTGCTGAGGATCTTTCATCTATTGCAAAGGATGCGAAGGTAAGGCATTTACTTCACAGTGCTTTAGACAATGTTATGTCTAATAAAGTGATAAACTGCACAACTGCAAAGGAGATATGGGATGCACTTGATGTTAGATGTCAAGGAACACCTGCAATTAAGAAGAACAGAAGGAACATACTCACACAGGAGTATGAGCATTTTGAGGCAAAATCTGATGAAACCATGACAGAAACATTTGACAGATTCTGTAAACTGCTCAATGATTTGTCATTGGTGAACAAAGAGTATGATTTAGAAGATTCAAATCTCAAGTTTCTTTTCTCTCTACCTGAAAAGTGGGATGTGAAAACAACCACTATAAGAGATAATTATGAACTTGGTGAAACAGAGATTGATGAAATTTATGGACTGCTCAAAACCCATGAATTGGAATTGGAGCAAAGAAACAAAAGAACAAGTAGAAAGTCAAAGTCTGTTGCTCTTAAGGTTGAGGAGAAACCATCAAAGAAGGAAGCATCTAGGAGAAAGGCAAAAGGAAAAGCTTTAGTCATACATTCAGAGAATGAGTCATCAGACACTGATGTTGACTCAAACACAGATGGATCATCTGATTCTGAAGATGATGAGGAGATGATGCAAATGGCTGCATTGATGGTAAAGACCTTCAAGAAGATGGGATACAAGAACTTCAAGAAGGGAAAGAGATTCTCCAAGGACTACTCAAAGTTTGATAAGAAGAATTTCAAGAAATCTGAAGGAAAGGACTTCAAATCTGGTAAGAAAGATATGTCTGAAATTCAATGCTACAAGTGTAAGGAGATGGGTCACTATGCTCCTGAGTGCAAGAAGGGTAAAACTGAAAAGGCACTCTACACCAAAGGCAGAGATTGGGCAGACACTTCAGATTCAGATGAGGAAGTCAACTATGCTCTCATGGCTACTACTCAGACTGAAAATGATGATCTCAAGGTACCTCCAACTACCTATGCTTATAACACTGATAATATAACTGAATTGAGAATTTATCTTAAAGCATTGCATATCAGTTATAGGGATCAGACTTTAGAAAATGAGAGGATAAAGTCTGAGTGTTCTCAACTCAAAGAAAGAAATAAATTTGTTGAGGAACAGCTAGAGAACATGAATAAAATTCAAAAAGAGAGAGATGATGCAGTGTTTATTGAACAGGAGTTGCTAGGTAAGTATAAGCAACTAGAATCAGAATTGGAGGATACTAAACACATCATTAAAACTTGGACACACTCTGGTAAAGACACTCAAGAAGTGTTTCAATCAGATACAGTAGGTCTAGGTTACTCTGTAGGAGATGAACTTAGATTTGAAAATCAGGTAAAGAAAAGACCACATTGTTCATCTGAAGGTAATGTCATGGGAACAGGTGGACCTAAGACTGAAGCACAGAAAAAGGCTGTTAAAGAGTCATATGCTAAAACCTTTGTTAAAGAGGCTAACATTGGCTTAATGACAGATAAACAACTCAAGCATAAGCTTAAGGAGATAAAGTCTGTCAACAAACAAAGAATGCCTAAGAAAAACAGAAATGGAAAAATAGGCATAACCTCAGGAATTAAGCCAATGCTTGCTTCATTAGCTCCCAGGAAAACATGCTTTAATTGTGGTAGTACTAATCATCCTGCTAGTTTCTGCAGTAAGAATAAGAACATTAATTCTTTGCCTTCTAAAACTGCAGTAAAGAGTGATTATGTGAGAACTAGACCACAGACTTTATGCAAACACTGTGGAAGTACTTGGCATTCTATTTACACTTGCAGAGATTATCATGCTATTTATTATAATTACTATGAACCCAAGCCAAATTTGAAATGGGTTAAAGTAAATTCTGCAAATGAAAATTCTGAAAAAGTTAGCTTAAACTCTGTTAATGTGAATTCCGCTACAAAAGCTAACAGAATTAAGAAAGCCAAAGGATCCAAGCAAGTCTGGATCCTTAAAACTAATAAACAGTGATTGTTTGTGATTGCAGGGCACCAGGGTCAGTACCCTAGTCGTGGACAGTGGATGTTCAGGACACATGACTGGAAATAAAGCCCTGTTATCAGAGTATGAGGAGAAGGCTGGCCCAGAAGTTTCCTATGGAGATGGCAACATAGGACATACACTGGGATATGGCAATATTAATCTTGGAAATGTCATCATCACAAATGTAGCTCTGGTTCCAGGACTCAAACATGATTTGCTATCTGTGAGTCAAATCTGTGACAGAGGATATCATGTAGATTTTCAGCCTGAATATTGCCAAGTGATCAGTAAATCTACAGGGAAAGTTGCTCTAGTTGGAAACAGACACAACAACATCTATGAAATAAAATTGTCAACAAACACTGATGGCAAAGCAGTATGTCTGTCAACAAGAATGTCCAGTGAAGAGAGTTGGAAGTGGCACAAGAAACTCTCTCATTTGAATCTGAACAACATCAATGAGCTCATAAAGAATGATCTTGCAAGAGGACTACCAAAGTCATTGTTGAATGTAGAAGGCCTGTGTGATTCTTGTCAAAAGGCCAAACAGAGAAAAACCTCTTTCAAAAGCAAATCTGAGTCTTCAATTGCTGATCCTTATCTTCTACTACATGTTGATCTTTTTGGTCCAGTAAATGTAATGTCTCTTGGAAAGAAGAAATATGCATTAGTCATTGTTGATGAATATACCAGATTCACATGGGTATATTTTCTTGCAAAGAAGGATGAAACAGCTTTAACACTGACAGATCATATAATCCAACTGGACAAAGGGTCAGAGCATCAAGTGAAGATAATCAGAAGTGACAATGGAACTGAGTTCAGGAATTCATCTATGGAAGAATTTTGCAAGAGTAAAGGGATCAAACAAGAGTTTTCTGCACCTGGCACTCCACAACAAAATGGTGTAGTGGAGAGGAAGAACAGAACTTTGATAGAAGCTGCCAGAACCATGCTAGATGAAGCAAAGTTGCCAACATATTTCTGGGCAGAAGCAGTTCAAACTGCTTGTTTTACTCAAAATGCAACACTGATCAACAAGCATGGTAAAACACCATATGAAATGGTGAAGAAGAAGAAGCCAAATCTAAAATATTTTCATATTTTTGGATGCAAGTGCTTTGTGTTGAAGACTCATCCTGAACAGTTGACCAAATTTGACCTAAAGGCAGATGAAGGAATTTTTGTTGGCTATCCACTGTCAACAAAGGCATTCAGAGTTTATAATCTGAGAACCAGAGTGATCATGGAGTCTATTCATGTGTCATTTGATGACAAGAAAATAACTGGACTTGAAGATGTTAATGAGCATGATCAACTGCACTTTGAAAATGAAGATTTATTAAACTCGGATGATACAGATCTGACAAACACTGTTGAGGTCAATTCTGAACCTCTACTGGTAAACACTGAAGAAACTTTTCAATCAGAAACAAGGGAAGAACAAGTTGAGGGGGAGCATGAAGAATCACATCAAAGTGATAATTCAAACACTGATAGTGACTCAATTGATAACTCTGAATCAAACACTGTTGATTCAAACTTTGATCATTCAAATTCTGAGCAATCACATTCAGGGGGAGCATCTGAAAATGAAGAGAGTCACCAAGAAAATCAGGAGAGCATGGATCAAGGGGGAGGATCACATGATGACAGAAGCAATCTGCCTTCTGCAAGAAAATGGACTAAGTCACATACACCTGATTTAATTATTGGTGATCCAGATGCAAGAGTAAGGACAAGAAGTGCAACAACAAATGAATGTCTGTTTCATGCATTCTTGTCACAAACTGAGCCAAAGAAAGTAGAAGAAGCTCTGAAAGATGCTGACTGGATAACAGCAATGCAAGAAGAGCTAAATGAATTTGAGAGAAATGAGGTGGTTTCCCAGCAAACACCTACTGTTGAGGTTGTAAAGAAAGTTGCTATATCTGCAGAGGTTGAAATGCCTGCACAAGATGATGCTCCTGTAAATACTGATTTACCTGCAGAGGATGACATGCCTGCAGAAGAGGGTCACAAAGATGGTTTTTCACCATTCTCTGATCCTATCTCATTTGCTGAAACTCCAATTTCTTTTAATCATGAAGCATCTACTCCACCACTCATGGAGGTTACACTTTCTATCGATACTGGTGTTGCTGATGGGCCTACTGTTGTTCTTGAAGACACTGTGGTTGCATCACACACTGAGTTGAACTCTGATGCCAATCATGTTTCTGCTCATGGTGAGGAGGTTGATAAGCCAGAAACGGTTCAAGAACCTATTTCTTCAGAGCAAACTCCAGTTGATAAAGGAAAACAGGTTGCTCAAGAACCTATTTCTGCTCAAGAACCTATTGCTTCTGTTGCCTCTACTAGTGAGTCGATGAGTGATTCAGTTGAAGCTAAGAGTACAGGAGTTGAACAACCACAAAATCAGACTGATGGTCAGAAAACAGGTGAAAAATCAGATTTTGCTGGGCCTTCTGTAAATGAAGTTGATGATAGTTATTTGGCCAAGCAAACTGCTGATTGGTACAAGTCAGAGTGTATTTTTCCTCCTGGAAGGGTAGCAAAGTTTCTTGAAGTCAATTCTTCGAAGATTAAAAATCCAGAAATATTCACTTGTTTGCAAGGCACAGTGATTCAAATCAAAACTTTGAATAATAGATTTGATGATACTCAGAAATCTATTGTTGATCTTCGAACAGAAGTTGCTACTCATGAGGAGAAAGCTCAACTAGCGAATGCTAAGCTCTTTCAACAATTTGCCAAAGCTCAAGCAAATATTAATGACAGACTGAGCACAGTTGAGAAGAATCAGATTTTACTGACTGAGAAGGTTGATTCCATTGCAAATTCTCTTGAGTTAATCACCTCGATTCTGATTCAAGATGGTGATGATGTCAAAAAGGGGGAGAGAATTTCTAAAACCAAGTGTAAGAAAGATCAAACTCTGTCAAAGAAAGATCATCTTGATGATGAAGGCACCAATGCTGATAAGGGCTTAAGAAATGCAAATCTCAGACAAGGACATGGAAGGTCTTCAAGGTCAAAGCCGAATTTGGTGTTAGATTCAAATACTCAGAGTACTTCTGGTTCAAAGCCAAAGGATTTGTCATTCTCTGATAATCCACAAACAGATGAAGAATTGGCTGCAAAATTATTTCGTGAAGAGAATGCTGAAGCTACACTTGAGGATATTCAAGCTGAAGAAAAGCTGTTGCAAAAAGAGCATTTAAAAGCTCAAAAGTCCAAGAAAGTGAAGAAAGTTGTTAAAGCTTCAAAGTCTGCAAGGCCTGTAATGAAAGGAATTGAAATCAAAGAAAAACTATCTGGTATTCAAAAGAAGAAGAAGAAGATACTGGAAAGCTGGTTAGAAAGTCTTCTCTTGATGCAAAGTTGAAATTAAAAGGGAAAATTGGTGAAGAGAGCAAGGACAAAATGATAGTTACAACCTCTGTTGCTACACAAGTTGTACAGACTCAAAGTAAACTCTTACCTGGTTTTTCAAGGCCAAAGATTCCAGTGCAAGAAGAAGCAGGAGTGACTGGTGGATATCAACATAATGTTGCATGTTCAGGAAAGCCACCAGGCAGGAATACTTCTGGCTTAGGTTCAAGAAGAGATTTGAGGGTTGGTAACAGTCCAAGAGATCCCTCTGCACTTGTATCTCTTGGTTCTGGTATAACTCAAGAAAATCTAGACAAGTTGGAGTCAGTTCAGGTAGTTCGTCAAAGGAGCTTAGACATTCACTTTCTACTATACTTTATGGCAGATGGGTCAGTGTATAGAGTGAATGAAGAAGCAATCAAGCTAAAATTATTTGAGGAACTTCAGTATGTCTTGCATATCTTCAGAGTTAGAAATCAAAGAACACAGCTTATTGCTAATTCTATAAGGGAGTATATGCAGAAAGCTAAAGTTGCTACAGGAACAAAGTCTGCTGAAAAGTATGTTCCTAAGTACAGAGACTGGAATGGGAATCTGATTGAAATGCAGAAGGGAACTACAAAGCTGAAGACTGATCTTGGAATTACAGTTCTGGATTTCAATGTAAAGTCTGAAGAATTAAAGTACATCAGGTTGGGAAATGAAATGAGAAGAAACAAGATCTATGATCTCAGAGCTGCTATTTTTCAAACTGATGAGAATGATCCAGATTTAAGAGAGATCAAGCAAGCTATGGAGATTGAACTTGAAAATGCTGAAAGGAGATTGTTGATTGATTATCTCAGAACAACTCCAGATCTTGAGGAGGTTAGGTAGACAGAATTTGTAAGTAATTCGAATTTTCTGTAAATTTTGCTAAGTCAAGTTTAAACTCTGATTATATGTTAAACACTGTGTTTTTATTTGTTAGTTTTGACATCATCAATTATTGTGAACTTGTACATTTTTCTAATGAACAAGTTGGGGGAGATTGTTAGATATAATTGATGTGATTTAATGTCAGTGTTTAAGTGTTACAGGTAAAGAGAGTTTAACTTGTTATTGAAAGCAGTTGTAACAGAGTTTGAGTATACGCTGATTGCTGGAAGCGCAAACGCTGACAGAGGAAAGCGTAAACACTGATAGCTGAATAACATGGAAGCACAAACACTGTTAGCGTAGAGAGAACAGAGTTTGCTAAAGTCTGTCTACTGGGAGCGTCTACAAGTCAACAGAGTTTGAAGATTAATTTAATATTAATATGGAAGCGATATCTTTGAAGATTGGATAGCTGTCAAAGAGATTGAGTTGACTTAGAAGACGTGTAGCAATCGTAATTGATGTCAATTGTATAGCTTAATTTTAGGAGAATCAATTTACGATTGTACGTAGCTGTATATCTTATAAATACAGTTAGGTTAACCCTAGAAGGGTATCCATCGTGAACGAATATCATTCTTGTAACCTAAGCAGCTCTCTGTGATATTTTACATCACCGAGAGAGGAATTATTAATTCCAAACAGTTTTAAGAGTTAAAACGTGTGTTCTTGTTACTTATTCATACAGTACTTGATTATATATTGTGTATTTGACCTAACATAGCAGATAAGTGCCTGTGTGTGTAGAAGTGAAGGTGCGGATAAAGAAACAACACAAGACACAATATCACTTTAATCTAATGTATTATTAGATAAAGGTTGCTACAATCTGTGAATACAAATGGTAGTATTCTCAGCTTCGTTTTTCTCAGAGAGATATAGCTTACAGTGTATGAAAAACTTGACTCGCAAAAGTTACTAAGTAATGAAGTGAGGCTGTGTCCTTATAGAACATGGATACAGCCTACTTACTACAAATAAGGTAGCTAAACAGATTACTTTCTAGTCTGTCTATCCTTTTTGAGTAAGTGTCCAAACGGTTACAGATTTGACTTTGCAAAGCCTGTTTAGATCCACTTCTTTAGCTCCTTGTCTCTTCTATATCTCTCCAAGCTTCCTTGTAGGCTTTCCAGAGCACGTTACAGATTGTGGTCCATAAAGTGCATTGGCTTGTTGCAGGTTTCTGACTTGTACAATTTCTTCAGTATTTTGTCTCCAAGAATGTATTCGAGAAGTGACTAAGTAAGTGATTCGAGAACTAGAATTGACTTGATCGATAACTCTGAGTTCTCGAATACTGTTATATTGACATATCGAACCACTTCTCGAATAGCTCCTTTCCATCAGGATTCCTTGAGTTGTCGAATAGAACATTTGACTTATCGAATCCTCGAGATATCGAATAGCTTTCTGAGTCCTTGAGATATCGAATGGAACTTTGACTTGTTGACTCTTTGAGAACTCGAATACCATCTTGACTTGTTGACTTCTTGAGTTCTTGAATAGAGTAGTAGACATATCGAATCCCTGAGATATCGAATGAGATATCGAACAGTGTATTCAGAGATATCGAATAGTGTCTTGAGATATCGAATCTCTGACTTCTCGAATGCTGGACTTCTCGAATAGACAAATATACTTCTCGAATTGGTACTTAGGCAAATTCTTCATTTCTTCAAATCCCAACTGTGATTATTTGACAGTCTTTAACTCCTTGCTTGAGGAGGCATGAACCTTGGTACTTCTTTCAAGCATTATTCTAGACTCTATTTGTACAATTACACAACTAGGATTTGATGCCTACTACAAGTACAATACAAACAGAAACTCTACAACTAGAGGTTCCCTCAGTTAAGAGGTCATGTAAGTAATGCAAAGCATTACAAACAATTAGGCTTGTTATTAGATGTGTACAGGCATGCCTCTGTAACTAACAGCTATTTGCAATTTTACTAAACTATTTACAATTTTACTATACTAAGTTTCAAAATTGCAAAAATACTAACCCTAACCCTTCCCCCACTTTTATAATCAGCCATTTGTGTCCTTTTTATTTATTTATTTATTTATTTATTTAAAGGTGGGATGCTATTTTGGTGGATTTGGGTTGCATGGCCCCGCAGGAGCAACCACTTTCAACTGAACATGCAACTAAATTACTGATTTCATGTTCCATTTTTCAATTGCGATTTTCAACCTCATTTTTGGACTCTAATATATAAGTGGTTGCCCCTGCGGGGCCATGCAACCCAAATTAGCAACTGAATGCAACCCAAATCAGCAACTGAATGCAACTTTTTTTTTTAAGGTGAGATTCTATTCTGGTAGATTTGGGTTGCATGGCCCCGCAGGGGCAACCACTTTCAACTGAATGCAACCACTTTCAACAAGTTGAATATGGTTGAATATTGCCCCTGGCGGGGCCTTGCAACCCAAATCAGCAAATGAATGCAATTTTTTTTTAAGGTGGGATTCTATTTTGGTGGATTTGAGTTACATGGCCCCGCAGGGGCAACCACTTTCAACAAGTTGAATATGGTTGCATTTGGTTGAATATTGCCCCTGGTGGGGCCTTGCAACCCAAATCAGCAACTGAATGCAACTTTTTTTTTTAAGGTGGGATTCTATTTTGGTGGATTTGGGTTGCATGGCCCCGTAGGGGCAACCACTTTCAACAAGTTGATTGTGGTTGCATTTGGTTGAATATTGCCCCTGGCGGGGCCATGCAACCCAAATCCACCAAAATCATCCCACCTTAAAAAAAAAGTTGCATGTGGAGTTGCATTTGGTTGAATGTGGTTGAATGTGGTTGCATTCAGTTGAATATGGCCCCTGGCGGGGCCTTGCAACCCAAATCCACCAAAATCATCCCGCCTTAAAAAAAAGTTGCATGTGGTTGCATTCAGTTGCTGATTTGGGTTGCATGGCCCGCAGGGGCAACCACTTTCAACTAAACATGCAACTAAATTTCTGATTTCATGTTCCATTTTTCAATTGCCATTTTCGACCTCATTTTTGAACTCTAATATATATATATATATATATATATATATATATATATATATATATATATATATCAGAGAAAATAGGTCGAAAATCACTTTTGAAAAATGGAACATGAAATCAGTAATTTAGTTGCATGTTTAGTTGAAAGTGGTTGCCCCTGCGGGGCCATGCAACCAAAATCCACAAAAATAGCATCCCATCTTAAAAATAATAAAAAATAAACACAAACGGGTGAAAATGACGGCACATGGAGGGCACATGGGGGAGGGGGGAATGGTTGACCTAATTTGTAGTATTTTTGCAATTTTGAAACTTAGTATAGTAAAATTGCAATTAATTCAAAGAGATAGTATATTTGCAAATAGAAACTTTAAACATAGTATTTTTGGTAAATATCCAAAAATTTACTATAAAATTAAAATTTTAATTTGAAATCAATCACCATATACCATTATATATTTTAAACTAGTCGATAAAGCCGCGCTTCGCGGCGGCGTTACAAATTTTTTAAAAAAATTCAATACATATTTACTTTATATTATAAATTAATATTAAATTTTAAAAATTAAATAATCTTCTCTAAGGAATCGATTTCTTGTTAAACGCGATTCTTTCGATTGAATTGATCTTTCGTTAAAACCGAAATCTCAACTTTAACATATATTATAAAGACTTGTATAATAATTCTTATCCAAAAAAATCGAACCGTAAAAAAAATTATGACATCAGTATCAAATTCTAATAGCTAATACAATCTTTTCTAGTGAACCGTCTTCCATTTAAATACGCTTTGAACCGCTCTTATTTAGAATCGAAATTCTAACTTCGTTACATAAATAAAGAGAGTAAATTCTAATTTATATATTCTTTAAACTTTCTAATATTTATGAAGTTTTAAAAGATGAAAATACATCTTATATTTTTTGTGTATTATTGATATTCTTGTATTTATTTACAGTTTTCGCATGAGAATGTCTTTCTGTTATGTTAACATATCAAAAAAAAATAATTAAATACGAAGACTTTTCGTTACGGGAATAATATTGAATTTATGTATAGATTTTCCTAATGCAAGTATAACTAACTTGCATAAAAAAGTAAAATTAAAGGATATCTAGAAAAAAATATATATAGTTTTAAAAAACGTATAAGACTTCTCCACCGTCCTCGTATTCTACTTCCAATAAAACATTTTATTTTATGTATTCTTTATATATTCAAACATTTTTTCTACCTTCCATGATTTTTTTAATTATATGTATTTTCTATAAATTCAAACTCTTCTTCTGTATAAATTAGAACTCATATTTTACTTAGAATAAAACTCTTAATTATATTTCCTAAAATCACCTATCATACTTCCAATAGAACTTTTAATTATATGTCTTTCCTATAAATTCAAACTATGATACTCTATAAATTTGAACTTTTATTATGCTTCTAATAAGTTAAAGGATAGTTTTTTAGTTATTAATATTTAAAATCCTAAAATTCTAAAAAAATTCAAAATATATTTATCTTATATTATATCATCAATATTAAAATTTAATATTCAATACGGTCTACTCTAATGAACCGTTTTCTCGTTAAACACAGTTATTACTAATGATTCGCTCTCTCGTTAAGATCAAAAACCTAACTTTTACATATATCACCTGTATGATACTATTTATCCATAAAAATCTAATCTTAAAAATAAAATAAAATTTATAACATCAATATGATATTTTAATAGCTAATACAATCTTTTATTGTGAGTCGTTTTCCCGTTAAACACGTTTCGAGCCGCTCTCATTTGAGATCAAAATTCCAACTTCATTACATTTTATTGATGATACTTATCTTATACAACAATTTTTTTTCTTAAAATCAAAACCTAAAAAATAGAGTGAATTCCAATTTATACTTTCTATAGACTTTCTAAAATTTATGGAGTTTTAAAAAATGAAAATATATCTTATTTTCTCTTTATATTATAAATACTACTGTATTTGTTTAGGATTCCCACATGAGAATGTTATTTTATTATGTTAACACATCAGTTCTTTTCTTTTTAAATACGATACTTTTTTTATGAGAATAGTATTGGATTTACGAATAAATTTTCCTAATATAAGTATAATTAACTTATATAAAAAATATATATATAATTTTAGAAGATCGTAAAAATGTCACCACCATCCTTGTATTCTACTATCTCTAAAATATTTAATTATATGTCTACTCTATATATTCAAACACCTATTCTAAAACTTTTATTTATTTATTTTTTATATAAATTTGAACTCTTATTCTCTATAAATTCAAACTCCTACTTTCCAATAGAACTTTTAATCATATACATGCTTCATAAATATTTATTCTACTTCCAATAAAACTTCTAATCATATGTTTTCCCTATAAATTCGAATTCTTTACCCCTATAAATTCGAACATTTATTCTACTTTTAATATGTTAAATGATATTTTATATTTATTAATGTTTAATAAAATTTTAAAATTCAAAAAAATTAGAAAAATAGTTTGAGACGATCTTAGTGCGTCACCTAAACTTTTTCACTTAAAAAAAAAATAAATTAATTTTAAGATTGAACAGGTGTTTTCGAAATATTGAATCAAATACATGTAAAGGTATATCAAAATCATTAGCAACCGTAAATAAAAAATATAAAAAAAAAATATCTGCAAGAACACCCATGTCGAGACTTTTTGTAGTACTAGCCTATAACCCGTGTGATGCACAGATTATTTTTAAAATTTATCCTTTCTCTTATTTTAATATTGATTTTATTTATTTTTTTAATATTTTACTTTGCATTTCAATCAAAAAATATTTGTAAAATTTGTGCTAATATATTAAATCAAAATATTGAAAGTTATGATTTTCGGTCCATCATTTTATTTAATAACTTGAATAGTTGGCAGTAGTGTACTCTTGTTTGACATCTTAATAACAACCGTGAATGGAGGTAATTGTAGTGTACATGGATTCAATGTGTAAATATTATTCTATTTTTTATTTTTTATTTAATATTAAAATTTGTTCTTTTAGGAAGGTGATACTAATTTTTGGGAACGTGTTAACCAAGTAACCAACCAACCAAATATACCCTATTTCGCTTATAATAGTATAGTATAGATAGATAGATATGCAAAAATTATGCGTGCAAAAAAGTTTTGCGCATAAAGTATATTCGAAAATAATTTCACCTTTTTCAGTTGTAGTGTTTGGAACTAAATTTTGATGGTTCTCTCACATGACACATGTAATTTTTTTAAAGGTTAAATTTTGCCCTACCTGGTTTATTACATTCTAACTAAAAATACAAAAAAATAAATTAAATTGAATCTTGTAAATCTCAACTGTAATAATTTAATGATATCTGTAACTCAATATTGATACATCCATCTTTCTTAATCAATACACATCCTGTAAATTTTTAAAAAGTTGATACAGTAAGCAAGGACAACAATAACGGTAGAAAGAAAAAGCTTATTACCTCTACTGCTAGAGATTGCAGTCAATTTGATGGAATTCAATTGTAAGAGGTCTTTGGATCGCTCGTTTGAATCCTGTGAGAAAAAAAGTTATATTTAACATTAATTTTATACAAAAGACTTGTCAATATCCATCAAAAGGATAATAAAAACTGAACATGCAATACATCAGAAATTCTGATAAAGAAAATATGACTTAAAAAGGATACAATAAAAATAAACCCGTATTTATAAGATTTTGGTAAAGAGACATGCTATAGATTTTCTCCTTCCTATTTCTACTATGTTAAAAAATATGTTTTTATTTATTAGTATTTAATTTAACATTATATTACACCTATTCTTTTTTTTTTTTTGGTTAACCAGAAATTAAATTATCAAACCAGCAAATATTCATTACAAGAAATGAGGCTCTCTGCCCACATTCCTACAATCTTGAAAGAAACTTAAACATAATAAGGCCAAAATGCCTCGTGGGCACTTGGAATCACAGCATCACCAACCAACTAAATCATAAAATACTTAAAGAAATAAACGGATAAAAACAAGCAGAAGTAGACCTTGCATGCTTCAACACCCTCTTCAAGCACTCTGCCTTCCCATCCCCTGCGAGCCAATGTCCTGTACTAGCCAGTCTCCCATGCTCTCCAGGTCCTCTTCTTCAGCCACTTGCATTGCTTCTTCCTCCTCTAACAACATAAAACGGTCGTCAACCGGACCAAGACCCATATCAAGACGCCAAATCTCCCTCACCCTTCCAAACGGCCTTCGAAACACAACTAACCTGTTCCTGTTCTGAGCACCATCAACTGCTAAGAGACGAGCTAACCTGTTTTGACTTTCCCTGATAACCTCCACTTCCAAAGTCAGGTTAGGGTCTGATTTCCTTTGCTCCAATTGTTGGGTGACTCCTGCATGATTTGGATATAGCCATCACCTCCAGTCTTCCCATTCTTTCACCCCCTCATCATTGTCCGTTTCTAGTTGAACCTTATTCACTCGTTCATAAAAAGCACATCTTAGACCAATGAGCATTGACCATAGTTCATTTGCTCTTGCAGTTATCCCTAGAATGGTGCCCGAGACCATAAGCAAGATAGAACCCCTCCTGTTTCTTATTACCACCCCAATGCCAGAAGTGTTACCGTTAGGTAGTGGCTCAGCATAATGCACTGCATGGGTGTTAACCTTGACATACTTTCTCTTTGGAAACACCCAACCCCTCTCCATACTGTTTTACCCTTTAGAGATCTATTTTACTAATAAGAACCCAGAGTAAAAACCTATGTATATAGCCTCTTTAAACCACTTAAAACTCTTGACCTCCCCGAGAATACAGTTAGAAATTCAAATGTTTAGACTCCTCATCTCTGCACTAATAAAACATATTTGTAATTCCAAAGATTTGACTTTGATCCCTCTGTTAAAATTTGATATTACCACATTTACACATTTACTATGCTTATTCACCCAACCACTTTCCAATCTTCCAACCCAACTTAACTTACTAACCCAGCTACATCTTTCAGCCCAATATCAATCCACTACATCCTTCAGCCCAATATCAAACAACCATCCACTTCATATAGAGGCCCACTTAATAGCTAGAATTTTATTTAAATCCATGCAAATACCATGCTACTCCTTACTTTCCCTTGCTTAGCCAACGAATCCACCCCTACTAATCTTTCTCTAGGGACATAGTAAATTTTGAAATTACCAGCCTTCACGAATTCTTCCCATTTTTCTTGATTCCTCTGATCCATTTCTATCACGAATCCTGCTCTAGCCTTCTGCAACTGAGAGACTAGAAGAATACTATCTGTGCAGATTGTGACCCTCCTTCCTGCTAACGGGCTATCTTTAACCTTTCCAAATAAAAACAGAATTGCTTTTCTCTCTGTTTCTAATGGATTCCTGTCAAAAGCTGGACCAGAAAAAATGCACAGTCCATTACCATTTTTATCTGATAAATATCCTCCTATTCCTCCACAAATTGCTCCACTATTTGAAAGCTTCCAAGATCCATCAGTATACCCTATTAAATCCATGTCCCACCAAATTAATTCTTTTTTCAACGCATTTTGTCCATGTAAAGTTAGAGCTCCAATAGGATTAATCATCCACAAAGACTCCAATTCTTCTTTCAGTAGGTTTGCAGCAACCAACCAGGAAAAAGATCTAGATTTGCATATGATAACTATCTGCTCCTCTTTATCCTTTTTTCCTTCAAAATCCATTTATTTCTGCTTAGCCATATGCTCCATAATACTGCGTATATTGTCACTTCCTAGCCTGCCTTTACTTTAATTCCTATAAAAAACTTGAAAATCTCCCAAACTGAGATAAAAACATCTAACCTTTGATTAAAATTAAGATTCCACCAGATTGCTAGTTCCTTCCATACTTTCTTTGCCAAAGAACATTGCCAGAAGAGATGTTCTAAGGTTTCTTCTCCAAGCATGCACCATTTACATCTATTGTCAATAATAGTCCCCATCCTTTTACTCAACAATGATGCCGTAGGCAATATTTTTCTTTCTATTTTCCATATAAACAGATGAACTTTTGGAGGTACTTTCAACCTCCATATTCTATTCCAATTTTCTTCTTTCCTACCATCAATATCACAAAGCAACCAATAACCCTCCTTAACTGAGTAGGAATTTTTTTATTAACATTCCAAATCACCTTATCCTTTTTTTCTTCAAAGGATATTCCTTCTAACAAGGTCTCCAACTCCTCCTCTTCACTACTTTCCCAATTTCTAAGACTTCTCTTCCACCTATCTTTTCTTTCCCAGTGAGATAGAAACTCCCTCAGATTTGTGTATTTCCATTTAGACAGAGAGTACAGTCTAGCAAACCTATCTGCTAGCAGTCCAACTGAGTTCCACAGATCTTCCCAAAACAAAATCTCCTTTCCATCCCCCACTTCCCATTAATAATTGCCTTTATTACACAAATTTAACCAATTAGCATCTTCTTTTAATGAGCAAATATCTTTCCACATATAAGACAAGTCTGACCTATCTCTACATTGATCCAGCCCTAGATCTTCTTTGAGGCTATACTTATCCTTAACTACTTGCCACCATAGTCTCTTTCTATCTGCAAACCATCTCCACCACCATTTGCCTTACAGGGCTTTATTCTTACCTTCCAAAAATCCAATTGACAGACCCCCTTTATGCTTAGGTTTACACATTATCTCCCACCTTGCTAAGTGCAATTTCCTCTTCCCACCATTGTCTTCTTGCAATTCTCTCCACAAGAAATTCTTCCTTCTTCTATCCAGCTTTTTACAGACTCCTTTAGGGACTTTGAAGATACTGAACCAGTATAGAGGAAGACTATTAATGACTGACTTTGTTAGAACCACTCTACCTGCCATATCCAAAGAGTTACTTTTCCAATTAGTTAACTTATTCTCCACTTTGGCTACTAGAGGATCCCAAAAATCTTTCTTTCTTGGATTAGTACCTATTGGTACTCCCAGATAACTCATAGGGAAAGACTCTACCCTGCAACCCAAGATTTCAGCCCATTCCGAGACTTGAGATAGATTCTCATCCCACGAGTAAAGGACACTCTTTCCAAGATTAATTTTCAACCCTGAAGTTAGTTGGAAACATTGTAATATTCTCTTTAATCTTCTTATATTGACACCATCTGCCTGAAGAAAGATAACAGTATCATCTGCAAATTGTAGATGACTGATCCTATTCTGTGAGTTTTTCAGTTTGATTCCTGTTATTAAACCTTGTTCTTCAGCTCTTGTCATGATGTTGCTAAAAACTTCACCCACTAAGTTGAAAAGTAGGGGAGAAAGGGGATCCCCTTGTCTTAATCCCCTTTGAAATTGAAATTCTTCAGTGGGAGAACCATTTACTAAGACAGATGCCTTCATTAAATAAAGGAGAGATTTCATCCATCTTCTCCAGTTTGTTCCAAAACCCAAACAATTAAGCACATCCAGTAGAAAATCCAAGTCTACTGAGTCGAAAGCCTTCTCAAAATCCAGCTTAATTACTATACCCTGAGCCTCACCCATTTTTAATGAAAGCACTACTTCATTTGCTACCATTATCCCTTCCGAAATTTGCCTTCCTTTAATGAAACCTGTCTGAGATCTACTGATTATCTTATCCATCAAACTAGCCAACCTTGAGGATAGAATTTTTGTCAACACTTTTAATGAACAATTAATCAAGCTTATTGGTCTGTAGTCTGATATCTTCAGAGGCAGTTTTATTTTTGGAACCAAGGCAATGAAAGATGAGTTCATACCTGCTGGAATTTCCCCTTTCTCTAGAAAATTATGAATAAACTTCAACATGTCAGGTTGAATATTCTTCCATAAAAACTTCAATACCCCTGCATTAAGACCATCTAGCCCTGGAGCTTTATCTGAGTTACAATGCTCTAATGCCAACTCCACTTCCTCTACATTTATTTGTTTTTCTAAAAACTCATTGTCTGCTGTAGTAACCTTTGAAGAAATCAAATTTTTAACTTCAAAGAGGTTATATTCCATTCTTTTTTGGTACAGTTTTTCAAAATGCTCCTTTGCTGCTGCTTTAATCTCTCTAGGACTTGTTAGAATCCTGCCCTTCCAAAAAATTTTCTTTATTCTGTTCCTCGCCCTTCTCTTCTGTATTGCTTGGTGGAAGAATTTTGAATTTTTGTCTCCTTCCTTCAACCAATCAATTCTGGCTTTCTGCCTCAAAAAACTACTTTTGATCAAATTAAGATCTTCTAGTTCCATCGAAAGAATTGCAGTTTCTTCTCTTGACCTGTTTTCCTCCTCTGCTATTGACAACTTGCTTTCTACCTCCTGGATTCTTTGAAATATATTACCATTAAATTCTCTATTCCAATTCTTTATCACCATTTTTACTCCTCTTAGAATTTGTTGCACATCCTTCGGATCTCTTCCTTGAATATTACTGAAGAAATTTTGACAAGTCTTCTGCAATTTGATATCCTTCAACCAAGCATTGAAAACCCTAAATGGTTTTGGCCCCCAATCCCATTCTGATTGACATAAAATCAAACCTTTATGATCTGAGTTTTTTCTAGGAAAAGAGATTAGGGTCCAATCCGCTTTGTCAAACCATTTTGCATTTGAAAGGGCTCTGTCTATTCTGCTCCTTTTTCCTCTAGGTCCAATCCAAGTGTATTTTGCATTCACAAGTTGAATCTCCATTAGATTCAGATTTCTAATCCAATTATTGAAATCCTCCATCTCTCTTGGACAGAATCCACAATTTAACCTCTCATGAGCAAACCTAACATTGTTAAAATCTCCAATGAGTAAAGTAGGATTATCATTTAACATACCCATTATCTTATTTAACTGATTCCATAACTCTTTCTTGCTCCTCCTGCTCTGAGGTGCATACACATTGATAATATTGCATATTTCTCCTGATTTCAACTTGAAAGTAGCCCCTACCCAATTACTACTCCCCTCTGCATTCATAAGCTCCATCTCATCTGAATTCCACAGAGTTAAAATTCCCCCTGAGAATCCTTCTGCTGGTTGCATCAATCCTCTAATCTTAACATCTGGCCATATAAATTGCGCCCTGCTGAAATCAATGGTTGCCAGCTTTGCTTCCTGAATACACACTACATCAGGTTTCCACTTGAGAAGCAAACTCTTAAGATTTTCCTTATTTACATCTTTTCCTAAACCTCTAATATTCCAACAAATCTATTTTCTTAAATATTACTTGCTTTAACCTGATGCTTAAACATTCCCTTCCATGAGCTGCTTCTTAATTACCTCCACTGTTGATCCCCTATCCTGTTTCTCTGATAGTCCCAACTCTAGAGCTATGTTTATAATCTCCCTTGCCTCCTGATCTCTGGGAATAGTCTCAAAATTCAATCCTCCAAACCCTGAAGTTGTGATTACCTTTGTACTACTTTTTGACATCTTGTTCAACATCTTGCATCTTCCTATGTCAAACGGATTCTTGAAAACTTTCTTTTTTCTAGGTCTTCCTGGACCCTTCAACCCTATTTTATTCATCTTAACACATAGAGAGCTCTGAGTACTTGTTGTACGATTGTTCCTATCAGACTCTGAAGAGACTTTTGCTTCTTCCTCCCAAAAACTCCCTACACTATCATTCTTGTTAGGCTTGTTGTCTGCTTCCCTTGATTCTAAAACAAAATTATCCCCAGATAATTCAATTTTGTTCCTTTCTTCAGTAGCTGATACCCTCGAGATATTTGATAAGCTGGACTCTTTCATTTTCTGGCTCCCCCCTTATTTACATTCTCAGAATGTTGATGATTGCTAGAAGCACTTTTCAATTTCAACACTTCACTATCTCCCACATTATGAGGCAATATCTGTTTCTTCCCTTCATCCAGAATTTCCTGCAACACTACATCAAACCCTACTCCCTTCACCCAAATTCTATCCTTAGCCGTAATGTTATTAATCTCTTCTGTGTATATACATACCTTAGGAGCCTCCAATTTAAACCCTTCAACACTCCTATTAATCCACCACCCCCAACTTCCTAGATTTTTAGTCAGGTAGATTAAATTATCTTCTACCCAAGCATTGCAAGGCAGTCCTCTAACTTCAATTACTACCTCCCTCTTTACCCTGAAGTCTTCTTCTTCTACCTTTCTCACATCATGAAACCACTCCTTCACTCTATTCTGATCAAAGATATCCCTCAACTCCTTACTTCTAAAAGTTAACAAATATTTCCAGCATGATAACTCCCTGACCATAATAGTCTAAAATCCTAATTCTTGCAATATTTCCTGAACAATGCTACCTCTCATTGGGTACAAAGAAAATCCGATCAATCCCTTATCTATATTTGAATCTAACTCTTCATTTAAGACAGCTACTTTTCCCTTCTTAGTATCCTTTGAAGTCTTTAACTCTTGCATCTGATCCTTCAATATTCTCCCAGTCTTCATCCATATTCTCTTTCCTTCCTTCTCTTTTAGTCATATTGAACTTACTAAAATTTCTTCTTTCCCATTTCTTGATGCATCCTCCATTTTCTCTCGTCCTGATTCCTTACCCTTCTCATCCCTATTCTCATCTCTTACCCCTATTTTTGAACTAGACCTCCTCCTTTGATTGATTGTCTCTGACTGTTTTTCTTTAATCAGTTGTATCATAAGTGTATTTCCCATTAGTGGCACCCCTTTCAATTCTCTTAGGACCTTTTCAGCTTCCTTTTTATTCTTCACTTTGACAAACCCTATTCTATTATTGTATTTGTCCCTCTTCCTCGGCAATATGATGTCCAATATCTCCCCCGCTCTCACAAAATAGGTCCAAATTTCTTTTGCTTTAGCCCTAATTGGTAATTTTGCTACAAAGATTGTACTCCTGTTATCCTGCCTCTTGGAATCTCCCTTTCTTTTTTTATGAGTCACCGTTGTCCATTCACCTTCCTCCTTAAGATCTTTAACTTCTTCCCCTTTTGGTCTAACCTCCCCCACTACATGTGCATAAGATTTCATTTCTACCTTGTCTTCATATTCTACTCCCTTCAAGTTTCTCAAGCTTTTATAGTGAATCTGATTTGTAGCCATCCTTAAACCTTCTTTATCCCCCTCCTTTACTAGGGATCTAGTGTTTGGATCTACCCATTCAAAACTATTTTGAGCAAATTTCAAGTGCTCTAATTCACTCTTTACTACTTTACTTTGCAAGGAATCATCTAAATACCTTACTATAGGTCCCTCCCAGGTGCATAGTAGCATATCTCTTAATGCTCTCTCTGTTGCTTTGCCATCTCCATTATCTACTCCCTTCAAAACTTCTTTTGATACGCTTCTTTTAATCCTATATAGTCTATTAACCAGATAACGGATAATAGCTTTGTTATCTTTGTCCATCGCTCCTCTTGTCTCTTTATCCAATAACACCTTATATAGACTTGCTTCTTGCTTCACTTCTTCCCATCTGCTTTCTGATACTGCAACTACTTCTTCCCAAGCTTCCTCAACTTTGCCCCTTGAAAGCTCATCCCGATCCTTAGATCTTCTTTATTAATTAATAAATGCATATAAGGCGACACTACAAAATCGGATTTGAACAAATTTTTTATAGCTTGGATAAAATCCATATCTTCACAATTAAACTCGATTGTTTGAAAGGTTCAAAAAATATATTTATTCATAATTTGTGATTAAAATAATTAATAAATTCATATAAACGAATTTAAATACAATAATGATTTTATTAAACATTTACATAAATACATATTTTTTAAATCCAAAAATATTCACTAGAAAATCACAATGTTAATTTGAAATCAATCATGATATACTATTATATATTTTAAATTAAATTTCATAATTAATCATTCATTAATCAACCACTCTTTTAATATAAAGTCAATCACAATCATATTATCATACATTATAAATTGATTTTTATAATATATATTGTACAACTATAATCGATATTAAATAATTAGATTTGAAATCAGATTTTAAAATACTTGGATAAAATCCTTACCTTCAAAAAATTGACTTTTTTATAAGCTTAAAAATATATTTATTCATAATTTGTTAATAAAATTAATTAATAAATGCATATAAGCCAACACTACAAAATCGGATTTGAACAAATTTTAAATAGCTTGGATAAAATCCATATCTTCAAAAACTTGATTTTTTTTAAGGTTCAAAAATATATTTATTCACAATTTGTTAATAGAATAATTAATAAATTCATATAAACGAACACTACATATATTTTAATTATTAAATATACGCTATAAGAGTATAATTATTGGTTGGTGAATAAATTTCCAATCAAAAAATTAAAATTATTTTAGAGGCAAACAGAAGTTACTTCTAAACTTGAAATCAATCAATCATATACAAAATTTATATTGGGGGTGTTTGGGGGAATTTTTTCCAGAATAAGGCAACTTATTTTAAGATAAAGTTAGAGATTCCTAACTTTTTCCTGAAAAAAGTTAACTTTTTTTAGAACTTATAGAATCTCAAACATACATTAAATATTTGTATAAAAAAGAATTATCGAAATATGAAATTTTTACCCAAAAATAAGTCCAAAATGACTTATTTTAAGTCTGGCCAAACAGACCAATTATTTACCATGCTTATTTTAATTTACTAATCGCGCTTAAATTAAATTTAAATATAAAATATCTTGATTTAATAACTTCGCATATCACATGATTTTTAATTTTAAAAAATTTCTACTAACGGTAAATATTAATTTATATAAATCTACATAACAGTATATTACATATGGGTATATATCTTTTAGTTATGAATTGTTTTTTAACATCCTTTATTATTTATTATAATAAAGGATACTCGAATCTAACATGTATTAGTTAATCAATCACAAGATTGTGAATTATTTTAACATCAATCAAAATCTATTAAATTTAAATCAACTAAACTTAATGTAACATGTTTCTCTATTGGATCTAGATTCTACGTTTCAGCCAAAACTAAACTCAAAATCAAGCTACACTCAATAACAGTTAATTTTTTTTTCATATGAATTAACTAAACATCATAACTACTAATTTTATTTTTAACGGTTAACTAATAAACAATTTATATAAAACAAAATTCTTACAAACTAAAAAAAATAATTATTATATTAATTTAAACATTACAAGAAATCTAAGCCGCTTATTCCATATTCCCCATCAGACCTAGCCAACTTTGATAAACTAAGTATATGCATCAATTCTCCTCATGGCTAAATCATATCAATTTCGTTTAAGGTACTATTTTATATCTTTTCATTATATTTCGATTATATATATGTTTTGTATGTTTCGTGTTTTAATTGTCCAATAAATTCAACAGAAAAACGTTACTGACAAAAAAAATTAGAAAACGATTTAGGTTATCATCATCCCCAGTCCGGATTCTCCCAGAATTACTTCCCATTAGAATATTCAGTAGCAAACTCCAATAATTATGCGACTTACTAAATTGTAGGCATCAATCATTATCACATTACACTGATTTGTTTACATTATTAGGTGTGCCTATAGATAAATATTTTTTTACAGTGTTGGGTTGTCAATGTTATTCAGTGATAACCAGAAACAATCTCCCTACCTTTGTGTAGGGGCATGATTGCGTACATCCTACCCCTCTCAGACCCTGCTCATGCGGGATATACTGGGTACGTTGTGTTGTGTTTTTTTACTTAACAACTTTATTCTAAATACAATAATTATTTAATTTAAAAAATTATACATTATTACATGAATCTATTATATTTATAATAGATATTTTGATATATCAAACTCTCAATTCAAAATCATAAGGTACAACTAAAATCATGAATTAAAAATTATTAACAATATAAAACTATTTACCAAACTATTCTAAATACACATTCAAAATTTAAGTTAGGTAAAGTACTAAATAATTCAGTCATAAAAAAGCTAGGATCAACCAATTAAAATATTAGAATGAATTTTAAACCAATCATCTTTTACAGTCTTTTCGGCGAGATAATCTTACAATTTGTTATAAACGTGAGGAATATGTATATCTAATTTGTCATAACGTATTCAAACAACCGACCAGAACTATGATTCTATACTATCTAAATCAATGAACTAATATAACAAAATCTAATATATGGGTAGACAAAATCCACGAACTGGATATTAGGCTATCAATAAAGAGAGATATTTACTGAAAGCCAAAGTAAAATCAAGGAGAAGAAAATAAGGCTTATCATTTACAAGGAGATAGTACAAAATCTAATATTTTGGTATATAAAATCCACCAACGGGCAACGGGGTACTAGACTCTCAATGATATATTTATTGAAAAATAAAGAAAAATCAAGAAAAAAATTCTAAAAAAAAACTTAAAAAATTGATATCAGCTCCTAAACTTTAGTTTAGCATTTTTTGGGAAAGGTGGAGAGAGAGAGAGAGCATCAACTACGGTTTTTGTTATAAAAATTATTAATAATGATAAATAAAAAGGTTGATACACTTAAGATTATATATTGTTTTTAATAAAAGGGTGCCTTTTTGAATTTTGTATTCTTGAATTAAAGTAATATTATCAATTCTCATATCTTAACCTAAGAGCATATATTGAATTTGCTTGGTTGGTTGATTATATTATTTTTATATCAACAAAGCATAAAATATGACTGAGAAAACTAAATAACTTGGTAGAAATATTCTACACAAAGAGAGATATTTGTTAACGAGAAATAAGAAAAAATAAAAAGGAGGGCTTCATTTCGTGGGTGAGATACCAAACTACCCACATTTCATTTCAATTTGCCCAAAATACCTGTAGTCAAATGCGTCCGTCCTTTTTACCCACGGACCACGCATTTGTGGAATGCGTGGAGGGTATACGCATCCTACAAATGCATGGTCTGTCTATACGCACTGCCTACATGCGTACACTTTGTAAAATTCGAATCTGAGCTTTGTGAATAGTACCTAGGATACGCATGTATGAAATGCGTATCCCTTGATAAGCATGTCACACATGCGTATACAAAGGCACTGTTCATCGTCTTCACAGCAACGCCGGTTACATTTTTCGGCGAAAACTTCGAACGATTATACCACCCTTCCCAGCAATATTTGGCTAGCATATTATACACCAAAACGATCATTATCTTCTCCTCTACAAGCCTATAATCCTCGTTTTTTGTATGTTTCACCGGATTGGAAAGGCCCAAATCGAGATTATTTTCCGATCGTGTTTTCCGATCTCGACTTACACGCCCCTGCGGGGCCAAAACGCAACAGATCAATGGGGGAAAATGGAGAGGGATGTATGGGCTTGATTGTGGTGCCCTCAGAAGCAATGGAGATAGTCGGAATATGGAGAACGGAGGAACGATTTTGAGGAGGAGAGAACGCCAGTTGGGTTTTGCAAAAACTGACGTCATATGACGTCATTACGCATTTGCAACATGCGTGACACCCAATACGCAATTGAAGAATGTGTATCCATGACTACGCATATGAGGAATGCGCAGACCGTGGTCAAAAAGGGCGGACTCTCCCGCATATGGGTATTTCGGGCAGCTTCTATAGAAAAGTTGTGTAGTTTGGTCATTTTCTCTCATTTTGTTTGGGAGACTTTAAACCATGCATGCTACTCTTAGTTTTGTTTTGTAACATCTCAATGTTGTTCTAAGACATACAATTATATATTTACATAACTTGGATATATAGTAATATTTCATTTAATTGTTATATTTTTTCTATTCGCGTATTTCATTTCATTTCGTGTACACGAAAAAATTTGTGTAATTTAGTGTCATTTTGTGTTCTAATTTCGGGTACACGATTTAATATCATGTCATTTTTGTTCAAGATCCCAAAGTACATGACATGAATGTACAAAACGATTTTTCAGGTCTACATAAGCTATTTCTTCTTATATATGTCGGAAAAATATACTCACTGTTAAAGGAAAATGAATTTCATGTTATTTAACCCAAAATCTGAATTACAATGACACATATATAACAATTTGATTATGTGTTTATATATAACACACTTGATTTCAATTTTATGGACAATAGCTTATTTTCACAAGTTAGTCAAATTAAAAAAAGATAGGTGATACTCATTTTCATATATCTTATTTTAAGAATAAAAGAAAACTAAAATTTATTAGTCCATGTTTTACTAGAAAAGAATAAAAAAAACCAAAATACAAACTTCCAAACTGAAAATGCACATTTTAAGTTGTCTTTACAAATAAGCTAAGGGCAATAACCATAAAATCTAACAATCATATGTTACTCCAAGAGCGCGATATATTGAATTTGTTTGGTTAGTTGATAATATTTTTTTAGTAAATCAGTTCATTGTACATATAATTTGTAAAAATGATATTGAATAATCACATAGTAAACTATATTAGATAAAAGTTTCTATTGTTATAACTACGTTCGTTTCATATATCTTGCACAGTAGATATTCTTTCTCATATCGCTGAAACATGCAACTTTTTTTATAGACAGTTTAATAATTTTAAAATCAAAACCAAACCGAGGTTTTAAAACCGAAATCGAAATCGATGGTTCGGTTGCAGTTCCGGTTTTCGATTTTTAAAACCGAGGACTTCCGATTTCAGTTCTGATTTTACCAAAAAATCGAACTGAACCGGGGTTTGCTCTCCTCTGCGCATTAGTATATGGCTTGGGAAAACAAATGGGTCCAGGTGGAATAGATGGTGCACACGTGCATCAGATGAAACCACTTGAAACAAGGAGCACGTGATACCGCCAGGTAAGCATAGTCCTAGATTTCCTGGTGCTGAGCTGGCATACCATGATGTAAGAAATACCGAATATATAAATGCATGATACAAGTAAAGATTTGGTTCACACATTTCCCTCCACACATGAAGAAAGTAGCCTTATCTTTTTATTGATTTTAGTATTTTTCCAATTTGTAAAAATAAAATCAAATGCACACCCCATTAACATATCTCTCTTCATCATCACCATTCCTTGAGCTGCTTGACCTTCAAAAATGGCCACCAAAATGGGGTTTACCATAACTACCCCCAAGTTCTTCAATGCCCCTTTTCAGAAACCTTTCATTTCTTCTTCTTCTTCACCATGCTCAACAAGGGCTCATCAGTCAATTCATTTGTTTAGAAGAGACCACCTGCCTATTAGCAAAAGATTTATCTTACTTTCCACTAAGGCCACTACTGATCAACCAGGTTTGTCCTTGTTTTTTTTTTCTTTTCTTGAATTTTGGATGCTTTATGAGTTCATGGAAGTATTGAGAAATTACTTTGTATTAATTTTTATAAGATGTAATATGACATGCTGTCTACCTTATTTGAGTGAAACTGAATGTCTATGTTAATCCAACTATTCAGTTTTGTGTCGGACATGTTAAGTTACCAGAACTAAAATTAGGAGGGGTTTCTTGGATCACATATAATTTTAAAAATCCCCTCACTCGAAAGCCCCTTTTTCGGGTCGAAGAATGGATTACTTGGTGCTCATCTTTGAGGGAGGCAATATTTTTTCTTAATTTACGGGTTCTCCTAAAACCTTAGAGTAATAGGAGGAGAGCTTAATTCCATCATCTATTATCTTAACACCACCACACTCGAACATGACACTTTTTATGTGTTAGATCCATTGATGTAATTTGGACAGTTCGACCAACTGAAAGCTGAAAAAAAAAGGGAAATGAGAAAATGAAGAGCCATCTTGGTATTAATGAAAAGATGTGTATTGATAATAGAATTTTGAGGTTCGAGGGGAGAAAAACTTTGTAAATTTCCAAGCCTTTACGAAATCATGTTAAGTTCGAGTATTATATCATATTTCTGCTGCGATATATCATTCAGTATTACCAATATTAAAAAAATTATGACGCGTTATCAATATTTATTAATTTGTTTTGCCTAATATTAGAATGTCTGAGTTGATGCACGGAACTGTGTCATATCCGAGTTGCATAGTGTATAATTAATAACTATGCATGTAAACTTAGCACATATTGATGTGAATCAGCATACACTCTAACCTAAATCTGTTGTTTCTTTTGGATATCTGTGTACCTAAAGGCTAAAACACATCGTGGGTGTTACTCTCACTGGAGAGTGACTTTGCCATGCCAGTTCTAAAAAGGATTAAGAAACATATATACAGTTTGTGTAGTTATGTTTGCAAGTATTTTTACTCATACATCCATTTCCCAACCACTCTGTCCTTGCAGGTCCGGTCAAGGAAGATGAGGTCCAAGACAGCAATGTATTGCCCTATTGCAGCTTAGAGAAAAAGAAGAAGACAATTGGGGAAATGGAACAAGAATTTCTGCAAGCACTACAAGTATTATACATAAATTAGAGTTGCCTGCTAGTCATATGTCATGTCTATTTTAATTCAAACAAAATAAATCTTTTCATTCCTCGGAAGATGTTTATATAATATGTGATTAATTAAGCGAAGATACTTCTAGTTAGGTTTGTAGTTTCAGAAAATTTTAAAAGTCAATTGTCCACAGTGATAATTGATATAATAATATTCCAACAAGCCCCTTATATTGAACTAGGTCTGTTAATCTAGTACTGTTTGTGAGATTGAAAATTGTAGGCTTGGAGTTGCAGTACAATTGAAAATTGATTCAAATTACTATTAATCACTAATATCATTATACCTCAACATTTCCCCTACTTGCATCATTATGCATGGGCTTAGTGAAGTAATGCTTAACTTCAATTATTACCAGATGTCATATCATCTCTACCACCATTGTCACACAAGTTTAGTTGTACTTCAGGTTTAAATTGTATCATTAAGTTCACTTAAACCTTAGAAATCTTTAGACTATTGACCCATGTATCCCTACTAATGGAAAGAGGAAGGAAAGATATCTTCTAATTTAATAGTTTAAAATCAGCCTAGCTTTATCACAACTTATACCTCACTATTAACATCTATGCTCAAGCACCTAACTTCTAATGCTAACCTGTTCTGCAGAGTTCAATATGCATAGATATTGACAAAAATAAAATGCTACTAATTATAAAACAAATGCTATCATATAGTTACAAGTATACTTCAGCTCCAAAGATCCACACTCTTTCAAATAATTATTCTGTGGTATATTGAGTTTCCTCATCTGTTCTGTTGCAGTCGTTCTATTACGAAGGAAAGGCTATTATGTCAAACGAAGAATTTGATAACCTCAAGGAAGAGCTAATGTGGGAAGGAAGCAGTGTTGTTATGCTAAGTACGCTCTGCTTTCCTCTCTTGTGAAAAATGGATCTTTCCATCAGTTGTTTTTATGTGATCACTAATATCGAGTAACCGATGCAGGCTCTGATGAGCAGAAGTTCTTGGAAGCATCCATGGCTTACGTATCAGGAAAACCTATTTTGACTGATGAAGAATTTGACAAATTGAAGATGCAATTAAAGGTCACTAGGCCTATATATCTGTTTCTACTTTCTTCCAGAAAACAAATGCCATAAAACCGATGCATCTTAAAGGCACATATGTTTTACGCAATAAGTTAAACAGACAGTATTAAAGGTCTCAGATTACTTGTTAAGAACAAAAGGCCTAAAAACCACAACGGAGTGACTGTGTAAAAAGGCAAAAACCTCGGGCTAAAAAAAAAAGAAGCTTCTCTTGTCTAAAAATTTGACCCGGAATCTTTGGGAGTCATTGTTGGTACTAATCATTAAATTTCCTGTCACTGTTGGTACTAATTATTTTTACTAAAGTTTTTTTCGATGTATATATGTGTTGCCTTCATGTAGTAGCCACTCGGTTTATCTCAATCTATAACTGACCTTGTTACAACTTGTTTCTTTGTAAAACAAAAATAAAAGTTAATCGCTTAAAAATCCTTTTGGCTTAGTACACTTCTTTTCCCATTAGGCTTTACAATATTAAAACATGTATAGGAATTTGGATAATGAAAAACTTATTGGTTAATACAAAGTGAAAAGTAATAATTTCATGTTGAAATGTAGTTTAAATTTAAAATATTGTTCACTGGTTGACTGTTTGTCTCTCTGAGCTTGCATTGCATTTACTAACGTCTAACAAGTTTAATCTGGTCTCTAGATGGATGGAAGTGATATTGTTGTTGAAGGACCACGGTGCAGTCTTCGTAGTAGAAAGGTGTGTGTATGCATTTCAGTAAATATGTACGTTTTTATAGACTGATTTTCGTAACCTTGCTTATTTTCTATTAAAATACATATGCCAGCTATTATTTACTTTATTTAGGCAACATTTTTCAGAGGGTGGCAACTACACTTCATAATTACAGTTGTCCACACCTATCATTTAAGAAATAAACTTGAAAAGAGTAGTACTTGATCTTTGTTTCTATGATTATTCATTGTGAATTGTATAGTGTCTTTACAAATTCGCCTTCCCTATGTACACATGAACTAGTCTTGTTTTTGAAATAGTTTAGAAAAAGTTGGCGATTTGAAATGCATCTTAACTCTTATAATATGGTTTTGAGTGCTTACTGGCCTTGAGTTTGGCTTTGTATGGTAACATAAGATTAAACGAACGTTATAACGTATGTCACTGCTGATTGCGTCTCAAGAAAATTGTGATATTTTGTAATCTTATATTGGCATTCTACATAGAGTTTTATACTTTAGCCTACGGGGCAATCGAGCCAACCCGAGTCAAATACTGATAGGCATGAGTTCGACTAAATAGTTTGGGCTTAAACTCGAGTTCTACTGAGCCATTTATTTTAAGCTTGGAGCTCAGCTCGATAAATGTTCAGTAAGGTCAACTTCGGCTTAAAAGCTCAATTTTGTACTATATATGCTGACAAAAGCTCGATTCTAACCCGACCTATAAATATGTAGGTATATATTATTTTTAAATATTTATGTAAGGATATATTTATAATATGAAATAAAAAAAAATCTCATTCAGAGCTTGCGAGCCTTACGAGCCAAGAAATATGAACCTCAAGATTGGCTCAATTATGTTTTGAATAGCTTGAGCATCAATCTATTTTTGCAAGTTGAATTTGAATTTTTATAACAAGCCAATATCAAAGAGCTAGTAGTTTAACTTGTTTACACCACTACTTATGCCATATGGCGTATGCTACTCTATATCTTATCATAGAACTTTGACTGGTGCTCAGTCCTATAGATTCTTTTTTACTTCTACATGCTAATCTTAAAATGAAAAAAGGATGGACGGTTGAATTCTTAAGGTACTGAAAATAGTTAATATTGTCCTTGTAATTCAGAAGAAAGTGATTAGACTTTTATGTCTTCGTGTGAACTGGCGAAGTTTGTGTTGTTATGCTTAACTTAATAGATATCAACAGTCATGCTGCGTATTGTAATTGTGTCCTGCAGGTGTACAGTGACTTATATGTTGACTATCTCAAAATGTTCCTATTAAATGTCCCTGCAGCTGTGGTTGCATTAGGATTGTAAGTATCTGTATATTTTATTACATAATTGATTTCAATTATCTTTAGTCTTCTGCAGTCAATCAGTCTAGATTTTCTTTTTGTTAATTAATGTGGCTACTACCTCACTTCTGCGCATACTTAAAGCACTACAACAGCCCGAAATTTGGCGGGATGTGTTGTGTGAACTATATCAATGGGTTCCATCACTAAAAGATTAAGTCTCTGAAAAGATTACGTCCCTATCAGAGCTATTCCTTTTCATCATTTCAAATTTCATCAAGTAACAACAAATTTCATAAACTCTCCCAGTGTTTGCACAATAGGATACCGCATTACTGTGGACAGTGGAAATTTGTTAAAATCAACTATATTAATAATATTATGAAGTCATAAAATGTGAAATATATCTAAAGAAGATGAATAAAAGGATAAATGATAGTAACATTTAGCGCAATAACTATTATTGCTACATCAAACAAGAAAACAAATGGATCATCACATTTTCTTCATCGAAGTACTCAGGACTTTTAAAAGCAAAAATAATTAAGATCCCTTGTTTAAATTGTCTCTGCTTTTTTCTTGGGAAGATTTTGTGCTTAACAATGTAGTCTTTTTACATTCCTAATGATTGAATCCTGGCCAAATCGTTTTAGCAAGTCAATCAACATAGTTCTCATATCCTGCTATCTGTATTGCTAAAGGAAGCATTTATCTCCTCTGCTGAAACCAGAAGTATTAACTCTATAAATTGTGCCTTCTGCTTCTCACACTAGTGTAAATGGCTCTGAATTGGGAAAGAGGTTTCTTCCATTCTATTTTTGTATAACATCTTATTTTTCACATTAGTTGGTTCATCACCTCATAATTTGACTACAGAGATGTGATAATTAGTTCTGGTAAGACTAATCTGTTTTGTGGATTGAGATCCGTAAAAAATGCAAATATCTTTATACATGTAAAAGTTGTATAAGTCTTAATGTTCTTGCTGATTTCTATTATACAATTTAGAGGTTTTCTGCAGTTCTGTACATGGTAAAGAATTTAATTGGTCTATCTTCTGTTACATCTGGAACTCTGCAGGTCATTAACTATTTGTTCTTTGTGTCGACAGATTTTTCTTCCTGGATGATTTGACAGGATTTGAGATTACATATCTATTGGAGGTAGTAGATCTCTCTAAAGTGAGAATTGACATATAATTGTGCTATTACAGTTATAGCTACGTTCGATTGGAGATTGATACATAGACCAAAGTTTTATGCCAAATCCCTTTGCTAAAACGGCTGCCTCCATATGAATATGTGATTTGGTTAAAAATATGGGTCATTTTTTCCTGACTAATACAAGAAAGCTAACTTGCAACATCAGCCGCAATACATTCGAATATATTATTTGGTCCATGTATAAATTTTTTTCCTCATTTCACTGCCATTCTAACTTATAGGCCGATTTCATTAGTCTTGAAACGTTTTATGAGTTTAACATCAAGAATACAGTATGAACATCATTTTCTGTTACAAAATAGACAAGACAGAGGCGGAAAAAGGTTAACTTATAAAATAATAATGGCTTAATTATCTATTGTTGAATATTTATTGTACACAATTTTTTATTTATTTGAAACTGGATATAGGTTTTAGAGATCATAATGCAGTCAGCTAATTTTATAATGGAAGTGATTTAGATGACAATTTGTGGGATTTTTTGTTTTTTTTTTTGAATAACTGCAAGATAGTATTATGCTTATACAATGGGTCAGTTACATATGTTTGTTCATAGCTTGTTTATTGTCAGATGTTGTATCTGTTCGTTAAAATTTCTTTGTGAATCATAGTTCTGATTTCTTAAGTTGTGCAGCTTCCAGAGCCATATAGCTTTATATTCACCTGGTTTGCTGCTTTGCCCGCGATATTGTATTTGTCTCAAACATTTACAAACTTCATTATAAAAGACTTTTTGATCTTAAAGGTAAAATCTGGTCTTATATCACTAGTAAGAGGTTTCCATCTGACAATTGTTGATACATCGTGCTAACAAAAGCCTTCATCTTTTAGGGTCCCTGCCCAAATTGTGGCACAGAGAACACTTCTTTCTTTGGGACCATCCTTACAATATCTAATGGTGGTTCAAGCAACACCATTAAGTGCACAAAGTAAGTTTTTGCAGGCTCTTATTGATTGTACTTTTGACATGTTTACCTCAGTGATGATTAAATGAATTCTTATTCTTCCTTCAGTTGTCAGACAGCCTTGGTATATGATTCAAAAACACGCTTGATAACACTTCCAGAAGGAGCTTAAGTTGAGGTATTCTTCTTTATCTAATAGCTAAACTTTTTTCAGTCACAGTAGCTAAAAAAACAGTTTACTCAAAATTTGAAAGATGAAGTTCGACCTTTCTTCCCCAGAAAACTGCTCACTTTGAATTTGCTAGACAAAAATAGTTAGTGTTTACGCACTACTACAAAGAGTTCCTTTTGCATACGCAAGTCATCAGTAGATCAATTACTAACTAAAGGTCTCAATGCAGCGTCAAACTATGTGATGGGAGGAGCTACGCAAACGGCATGGAGAGTTTTGCAGTACATGCATGAGTAGTAGGAAGAAACTTTGGTCCCAAGGGAAAGAGGTTTCTATGTGGATGTGGAAGTTGTGTTGTCTGTTCATAGCACTGTAGTAATGTTTGTTTATGATGTATAGTCTTTGACCCTCTACAAGTGTAAAATTGCAGTCCATTGTGATTTACACCACCTACAAACTACAATGTGTTATGGTACCATACATGTATAATTATCAAGCTGCTATCAGATCATTTTACATATCCATTCTGTAATATACAATGTCATTTATTGTAAGATATATGTATGTGACAGTTGTACATAAGATATGCTTGACACTTTGAGGAGGTATTATGCATGGATCATATCCGTGCCATGTACGATTTTTTTCTTATATTTTTATGCAATTTGCGTCTCTTAAATGCATATATACGAGCGCGATGTGATAGCTCAAGTGATTAGAGCTTATCTCTTATCGTCCCAGGTCTTATGTTCGATTCTATATCTCATTCCAGATTGTATATTTTGGTCATTTTTCTAAAATTAAAATTGCATTATTCTGGACATGTGTTTTGAAAAAAATTAAGCAGTTGATATTACATATTCTCCAAATTAAGAATCACGTGGAGGATCTAGGGGTGATCAACGTTTCGTTCTGTTTAATGAATTACAGGTAAGTATCTCGACAAGGTGCTGAGAGTAATCCAGACATATGCTCTGGTTGACTAAAAATTATTGAATTTAAGATGTCTGATCTGACAAGTTGTAATATATGATACCTGCCCGCACGTTGTGTTTCGTTTCATCTTCTCATAAAATGTTCTTTTCTCTAGCAACTAAGTGGCACAAGACTAAGTTTATTGCAACATTCTTTAGCTAATATACCATAACGAAGCATGCAACATATATTGACTTTGGTTAACCAAATTAATTATCTTCGTGATTGGCACGAAGGCAATCTCCTTTGGATTTTGCAGTTGGATAATGGATTATATAAGGACTACATGCACAGGTTCATGAAGCAATTAGATATCTAAAACAACTTCTAAGCTTAACATCAAAGCCATGGCTTCTTTCATTGCATTCCTGTTGGTGTTAGTTCTTGCGACATATCTGAGCAAATCCATAGCTGTACAAATATATCGACCTGGCCCGTGGTCTCTTGCCCATGCCACATTTTATGGCGACGAGTCTGCATCTGCAACAATGGGTACGAGTGATGTTTCAATGCTTCAGAATTTTACTTTTTATTTATTTTTTAGGAATGCATCAGATTTTCAAGTAGATATCTAAGTTCACATCCAATGGAAAGGGAAAATTCGAACCCATGTTTTTAATGATTCTAGGACGAATTTTGTTAATTCTTTAACCATCATATGCAACTACATCAAAATTGCTGCATATGCACATGTAATGACAGAAGTTACTGGGCTTGCTTCAACACATGCTGTTACAAACCTTTGAATGTTTTCATTTTTGTAACGTAAATGTTTCATATTTCGTTAAATTTGCAGGAGGAGCTTGTGGATACGGAAACTTGTTCAATAATGGATATGGTGTAGATACAGCAGCACTGAGCTCAACTTTATTCAAAAATGGATATGCATGTGGAACTTGTTATCAGATAAAGTGTGTCAATTCTCCTTGGTGCTACAAAGGGTCACCTTACGCGACAATAACAGCCACCAATATTTGTCCTCCCAACTGGTCTCAAGACTCCAACAATGGTGGTTGGTGCAACCCACCCCGTACCCACTTCGACATGGCCAAGCCTGCTTTCATGAAAATTGCTCAGTGGAAGGCTGGCATTGTCCCTGTTATGTACCGCAGGTAAATACATATGTTGTACTCCCTGCATTCAGTTTTTACATTCCACTGAATCATCATTAGTCATCCTAACGATCCAAAGATATACTTTAATCCTGAATTTTAAGTATACTAATTTACATTGATTCTTGCAGAGTGCCATGTGTCAAAAAAGGCGGCCTTCGATTCACTTTCCAAGGGAATGGATACTGGCTATTGGTGTATGTCATGAATGTAGCTGGAGGAGGTGATGTTGCTAACATGTGGGTAAAAGGAAGCAGAACAGGGTGGATTAGCATGAGCCACAACTGGGGAGCTTCCTACCAAGCATTTGCAACATTAGGAGGTCAAGCTCTTTCATTCAAGCTCACTTCCTACACTTCCAGAGAAACTATAATTGCCTGGAACGTTGCGCCTGCAAACTGGAATGTCGGATTAACTTACAAGTCATGGACAAATTTCCATTAAAGTGCGCTTTGGCACATTGATCACTGTAGATACTTTGCAGTTTCAAGCCTCGAGGCATTTTGTTTTCAACTCCGGGTGCTGTATTTGTGTTTTAAGTATTCTCTGCCTTTCATTTATGCAGTTAGTCGTGAAACCGCAGGGTTGTATTATTGTAAATGTATTCTCACTTGAATTCATCAAGTGTCAAGAAATATTAGTGTTACTGCTAAACTTGCAATGTAGCTGAAGGTGTCCGTCTCCAATAGCCTCATCGAAATTTATACTTTTTGGTATTCACTGTTATGCTAATCAGTATATCTCACTCGGAAAGTGGGATTTAAGATGGTAAAATGTACGCAAACCTTTCCTCTACTGCTTGTTTCTAGGCATTCCCCGGCTATGCTTCTATAATACTGTAGTAGTAGTCATTCGTTATCATATGAATAAAACAGATAAGATCTAGAAACTACAGTATTATATAGAATGAGAAGCAGCATGTAGATGGAGTGGAGGGACATGTTACCAAAACACAATAATATATAATGTTGCCCCACTGCATAGAGGCAGAGAGTTGTTTAAAGAAGCTTGCTCTTTACTTTGTTCCCTGAGCACGCCTCCCCTTCTTTTGACTCTAAATCTCATCTTTCAAAATCATTTCTCCAACCTTCTAACCATCTTTTCAAATCTTCATCTCAAGGTCTTTAGTCAATTTAATCAAACTTCTTTTGCTATGGATTTATATTTGCAAACTTTCTTTTTAAGGATAATATTTTAGATAATTAGAAATGATGATAAACTTATTACTAAGCAACACAAAAGCTTTTTAAAAGTAGTACTCATCCCAGCTTTTGCCATGCCAACATACATGCTGTTATAAAGAAATTCTCAGGCCACCAAATTTTAGTGCTTCAGGAAAACCCACATGTAATGTTATATAAACAAGATTAAAGCTTTACTTTTTCTTTTTTACATGCATTATTCTTGAAAGCTTCTTTGCATTGCAATTAACAATTCTTCTTATAGATCCAACTTTCTCTTCCATCTCCAACCCTTCTTTTGTGCCCCTTCTTTTGCATAATACACAAAAGAAAAAAACTGACTAGATTAAACTTTCAATACATCAAATATGCCAAGGGACTGCTGAAGTTGAGCATAATCTACTGTTTAAGCTAGCTATTTCTTGGATATACACCCTTCATTCCCACAAATGGGCTGCATTCTTGTTTTCATTTTCTTGGTTCTTTCATTGGTATCATTGAAACCAATGACATGTACTGCTGAGGCTCAAGTGAGTATCAAATCGGCTCGTCTTCTTGATCTTGTCATTAGAGATTACACATTCCAGTCATATAGCAACCGTATCGGAACAGGCAAGTTGCACACAATTCATCTACCAACAAACCTCTCAGGCATAAATGTTAACACCATAAGGTTCCGTTGTGGAAGTCTGCGAAGGTATGGTGCAAAATTTAAAGAATTCCACTTGGGTATTGGTATTACTGTCTACCCTTGTGCTGAAAGAGTTCTTGTAGTGACACAAAATCTGGGATACAACTGGTCATCTATATACTATGATAACTATGAATTAACAGGTTATCAGCTTATTTCTCCTGTATTAGGCCTTCTAGCCTATAATGCGGGTGATGATATGAATTTTAGCACTCCATATGAGATTGGAATCAAAGCCGGAGAAAGACCGATCAAGATAGATTTCAGTAACACTACATGGCTTGTCAACTCCACTGAAGGGATCATACCAATGTGTGCTAATTTTGGACATGATGGAAAGGTAACACTAAGTCATCAAGTGTCGCAGAACGTTTGTGTTTCAATGGGGCATGGTCATTTCGGATTGGTTGTTCAATCACCGTTAATGCCATGGAGAAAGAAGGTGATCACAAGGTGGAAGGTAGTGATTGGAAGTGCAGTTGGAGCTGCTATTGGTGCTTCACTATTAGGATTGCTTCTGATTGCCATGTTTGTGAAGGTGAAGAAGAAAAAAAGAATGGATGAAATGGAAAGAAGGGCTTATGAAGAGGAAGCTCTACAAGTTTCAATGGTAGGGCATGTACGAGCTTTCACTGCAACTCCTACTAGAACAGTTCCTGTAATAGAGCATGAGTATAGACCTCCTCCTCCATAAGGTTCATGTCTACAACTTCTACATTTTTTTTTGTATAACTGAACAGAGATAATAATACATATTAAAACTGAATAGGATGCATAGCTGTGTAATGCCTTCTTTTTAGGGTGTTTCTTTGTGTAGTTCTTGTATCAAAAAGGAAATTAGGAATGGTACTTAAGTCAGATTATGGTGTGTTGATATGAAAGAATCTTGGGCGGTGAATCACATACATTCTAACATCAAGACATGGTCGCTTCTTTTCTTTATGCACAACCGACTTTTGCTAAAGACAGACAAAAAAGTTAGCTAAACAGTCACCAAACAATACATTATTTTGTCTGTACATCTAAATAATCAACTTGGGACCAAGATCATGTGAAACCCCATCTCATATTTTCTTAACATGGATATCTTGTATGCTAAAGAAGAAGGCTGTTTCTATGTACATTTACAATAAGCAATTTTATAAATTACAAATACCAAATGTGTTGTAAAGCATATGAACAAATATTATTATAGTCTTATTGCTCTTGAGGCAAGCTCTGAATAGTCTCATCACTGCTCTGCTCAACAGGATTTGTAAGTTGCTGAGGCCATGGGATTGAACTCAATGGTGGGAAGCAACAACTACAAGCCTCTTTACATGCCTGTGGTAAATTCCAGTTACTTGATGGACTTTCTTCATTCTGATTGGCTGTGACTCTGAACCCACTAGATGGTGCAGCTGCCTCCATAAGTGGCCCCCAGCACTCCACCCTGTTGAACTCTGGAAGGTTTGAGTGAAAGTAAACCCAAACCATAGCTTCTTGTAATTCTGGGTAATTGTTTAACAAGTTCCCATCTCCATGGACAAAAGCCCTCAAAACCTGTTTGTAGATACATTTTTTCGTTGTTAATTGCGTAAAGTAATTTGTAACATCTTGTATAAAAGGAACGCTAGTGAATAGTACCACAGGGAGCTCTTTGGAGAAAATGAAGAATCTGAGCCTGGCAAAGAGATCTAATAGGAAATGACCACCACTTATGTGACAATGAACATGCAGTGACATTTTTCCTTTCACTTTCTTCCACTCTGCTACCACTTCATCTCTTTGAAATTTATTATACCACCCTTGTATCTGAAAGTTAACAATAAATAAATTTGCGACAATTTTTTTTCCTATGGTATTCTGTTCAGGTCATTCAATATACTTGCATCAAGAAAATTAAGCTTGACTAATACATATGCTGTTTATAGTAAGTAGTAGTCCCCTGTTTCACTACAGAGGTCTTCCAAATTAAAAGCTTATATCAGAATTCAATCAAAATTCGAAGTGGCAATAACCTAAATATAAGAACACCCAATCAAAAATCATAAGAACGTAAACTTTGTTCTGTTGTAACCCTTGAAAATGGAGAAATAAGTTAATTTGTTCCATTTTGTGGGTATTTTATTTTTTTGATTCATCGAGATTGAAAATACAGTGTGGTGACTATGTTGGGATCGTAACACAAATATAAATTTATCGAGGTATTACTTTTCGAAATTATTTCTTTTCCTATGTTATACGGTAGTATCAGTTTTCATTTCTTTTTCCAATCCATCCCTGCCCATAAGAACTGAATCTTTCTATTTGCAAACATTCATCATAGAAATTGTATATCATTTCATTTGCTACCTTATCAGTTATCTATACAAACATGTAAGTACTCATCATGAAACATACCTGGGAATTGTTAATGGTCTGAGAAATAGCAAGGGTAAGCTTAGAGGTAATATCACTATGAGTAAGTGTATAAGTTCTTGGAAGATTCCCCGGATGCTTCTTTTCATCAACTCCTAAAAATAGAACCTTTAGCTTTGAAGCTTCAAATATAGCTGGCCCAAATAATCTTGCAACCTGATCAAATCAAACTAATCATAATTTAAAAAATTTACAAAAAATAATTATATTTTTCTTTTCATTTACAAACCTATCCTATGTAACTTACTGGGAACAAAGAAGAATATTTCTTGGGTCTTTTTGTGTAGAAATAAAGAGATCTCTGGGATTGATGAGTAGTAGTAGGTTTGAACTTAGGAGGAAGAAGGGAAAGAGAGTTAGCAGTCAAAGTAGCCATATCCTCTCAACCTTCTAGACACCCTAAAATCAAAACCCTTCTTTTCTTGAATCTCCAAGATTTTAGGACACAACTGAAGAAATTAATATACGTTAAAATTGCAAGTATAAAAGCTAGCTAGGACATGTAATAATAAGGATGCTTAGGCAGGTTTGGACAAGTAATGATTAAAGAGTAGGCAGGGGAGATTTGGCAAAGAAAGTGTGTGTACTTGAGAAGTGAGAGTTGAGTGTAATGGGTTCCTAATCTAAACCGTAAATCAAGTTTTGCGTGCGTGTTGTGTAAGGTTCGCTATGTTACGGAGGTTGCTTGCCCCGCTAAACTTGTGTTTGCGTTGACACTACATATTGCTACAGATCTCCCACGTAGGTGCTCTTAAGAAAAAATGTGTTAACCAATTAAAAGACGAAATTTGTTAAATTTGCAAGGAAGCGGAACTAATAAGTAATTGAGATTATGTTCAATTATCAATGTTTCAGAAATCGCTAGATGGTCCAGGCCGGTTGGGGTACCGTTTAGCGCCTAATCGGGTAGGCGGAGATTAATCGAACGGATTAATCGGAGCATTAATCAGATATTATAATAATATTTAATATATTAGTCTAATTTACAGTTAATAATATCATTTTAAATAAATTAACAGGATTAATCGGATTTTAAAAATCGAATCGGTTGGTCACCTTACAGAAGATTAATCGGGGATTAATCGGTTGAATCGGGGATTTTTAGAACAGTGTCAATTATATACTCCCTCCGTCCCAGCCAGTTCTTTATATGGCGGCTGGGCACGGAGGTCAAGGATAGTGGGTGTAATATTGTTAAAATAAATGAGGTAGTGGGTGTAATAGTGATTTTATTGTTAAAATAAGTGAAGTAGTGGGTGTAATAGTGATTTTATTGTTAAAATAAGTTAAGTAGTGAGTGAAATAGTGTAAAGTATTGTTAAAATAAGTGAAGTAGTGGGTGTAATAGTGTTAAAACTTACTCCCTCTGTCCCATCAGATTCTATACAGTTTTTTTTCACTGCTTGGCACGCATTTTAAGACTCCTATAAAGTATAGTTCCATAACTTATTTTTAAAATTTTCTTTTTTTATAAAAATATAACATACCTATTTTTATACAAAAAAAGAAAATTGGAAAAATAAGTTATGGAACTATCCTTAAAATGCACCTTAAAATGCGTGCCACACCCCCGTCCCCCAATGTATACTATCTGCTGGGACGGAGGTAGTACTATTTTGGGTAATGCAAAGAAATGGTGGGACAGCCCAAAAAAGAAATTGTAAAGAAATGGATGGAACAGAGGGAGTAGAACAAATCCTGTTTTTTTTAAATCAATAAATCTTAGGCTACTCCCTTAAACACTACCAAAACACTATCCTTTTTCTGGAATTTTGATGGCCCACTGGATATAATCCTTTTACTTATTGTTTAATCTTAACTGTATGCAATGTTGCAGATTTCGGAAATCGGAACTATTCGGTTGAGGTACCGATTTACGATTTATCGGGTGATTTGATTGAAAAATCGGCGATTTTTGCAAAATCGACCAAATCGATTCCAAAATTTTGACCGATTTTTGGTCGATTTATTAACGATTTTTCAGAAATCGGCCGATTTTTATTACAGAGACTGTATGTCTCACACTCTCACTTGTGTACATTACCCGCATTACAGTTTCTTTCTATTTTTAGTGGACCAATTTTTAAAGTAAAAGAACAAATCAGTTGTAAATATATTAATGTATAATTTTATTTAATTAAATAATATCATTTAATATTATTTGTTACATAATTTTTTAACATCCAATGTTAAAACAAAAATTAAATAATTACACCACTTTAATTATATTGTTTTTTAAGATTTAACATAAAATTTTATTTTGACATCCAATATTAAAACAAGAAATAAACAATTACACCAATTTATTAATTTAATTATATTATCTTTTAAGATTTAACATAAAATTTTATTTTGTTTCTCTAATTATTACTACACTTGAATAGCACTAATAAAACATAAGTATCAATGAGAAATAATTTGCTGCAACTTTTCCACATTTCCTTCAAGTAAATACTTTTTTTTCAGACCATTTGCTTTGAGAAAATGCCAATACACAAATTTTGTATGGTTCTTTACTAGCTTCTCATCAACTAGAACATTGAAGAGCTGGCTTTTACAGAGTGATCTAATTTAATTTGCAAGCCCATTAGTCCTGACTGTTGAAGGTGAAATTTTTTTTACACAAACTGTAGAGATTGAACCTATGAATACCTTGTTGGTTTATGCAATAGAGATAAACTAATATTCAACAAATCAAAAACTGGTGGAACAATATTTTGAAAGAAAAGCAGAAAAGGTTCACAAATGTCTCCAAAATGCAACTTTAAAAATCTCTCCAGGAACAAGTTTTGGGACATGATCATAATTGTCTTCTTGCATAGCAAGTGCACGGACATTAACATCAACATTAGGTGTCTGTTACCTCAAATATGTTGAGTTATCTCTTCCTGGTAAATATGCAATGCACATCATAAATTTGAATTACAGAATCATTTCTTCCAATATTTAACACCATATCTAATAAATATAAATTGATTGTAAACAACATAGTAGAGAAACTCACCATCCTTTGGCAAAGAACTTAAGATGTCTTCAGATAAAACATTCAAATTATTTAGATTAGACTGCACGCAACTTTTCTTCACACCTTTTTTGGACTACAAAAATAGTTTATGAAAAGCACAAATCAATTTATAAAGAAAGAATACACATATTAAAAAAATCAGTAATATGACAATTTCATACCTTTTTTTCAGACACTTAAACACATTATCCACTTTTGACTGCTTCCTCCTAGTTGGTGGACGGCCTTTGCATCTTTTCTTAATCGGTGAGTGAATAGTTAAACTCAAATTTGATGGTTTTGACTTTTTACCTTCATTCTTACTAGATTGCTTGTGGATAGATATATTCTTGGAAAGACCTTCATCATTATTTTCCCATTCCAACTCCAATTTGTTAAATGTACCAACCAAGTGGTTGCACCTCTCTTTTTTTCAGTCGCCAAGTCAACAATTCTATAAAAAGCATCACAAACCATATCATACATGCGCTTCTCTTCAGCATCTTTCCATTTACAATATGTCACTTTAGTCCGACTATGACTTCTTTTTATATTCTTATTCCATCTTCTTAAAATGTATTTACTTGAAATAGTAAAAACATTTTGCTTAAAAAGAAGCACCTTGACGATATGCCTACAAACTATTCCTCGAAACTCAAAAAGACGACATCCACATTTTACCTCATATTCAGCATTGATCATTTTGGTGAAGCAAACATTATATTTAATAGTTCTTCGAGTTTGAGAATCACCTATGTATTGTATCTCTTCCACTTGATAATCAAAATTGACATCATCATACTGTAACATCAAGCATTCACAATACATTACATTTATTATCTCTTTTTGAAACTCTTTGAACTTGTCATTGGTATAATTCTCTTGAAATTGCTTCTCTATAGCTTGAGGAGTGACACAAGGAATAGTAGTACTTAATGAGCGAGTATCAGCGTCAACTTCTTTTTCCACTTTATCCTTTAAAGCATTATCATATTTTCCCACAAATTCCCTTAAAGATGTTTTTGCATTAATGTTGGGATTTATGGGTGAAAGATCAGACAACTTAACTAGATTCATTGGTATACTTAGTTTTACTAAAACTAAGTTTGGAATAACAAGTTTCATATATAGTTTGCGACAGCAAGTTTGGAATTTTTGACAGCAACCTTTGCGGGAATTCATACTGTCAACCAAAACACAATTCTTTGACAGCAAACTTTGCGGCAAACATACTGTCATATAGAATCAACTTGATTTAGGAATTTTCTAAGTTAAATTAAGCGACAGAGTACATGTTCAAAAGAAGTAGGCGTGCTGCAACATTCAAACTTTACAGCAAGCTTGAAAGTCTATAACAGAAGCTCGAGAGATCACATGGAGCAACCTGTAAAGTATAGAGCAAGATAAATTTTATAACTGCTAGATCTGGGTGGCTCAAATGTGGAAAGTATCTAAAGTTACTTTGTGTGTATCACATGGGAATAAATCATGTAATGAGCTGCAAAAAGAATATGACAGCAACTCAACAACCCATGTTGATAAGTTATAGTACAGTCGATTATCACTCTATAAATAGAACACTCTATTGCACAATAGTATATATATGAACAACTGTAATCTCTAGAGAATTCGAAGCTTGAGAATTATTTTGCTCTCAAGGTTGTAGCAAAACTTTGCAAAATAAATAAAACATTTATTTTGTAAAACATCTTGTTAGATATTATTTGTGATTGCATTTCTTCTAGTAGTAAATTACAAACTCTATTTAAGTTGTTGAAATAGTTTTTGAAATTTATTAGTATTGCATTCAACCCCCCTTCTGCAATACTTTCCGGGACCAACAACTGGTATCAGAACATTCAGATTAATACACATATCTGAGATCCAAATGGCAAGTATACAAAGGTCAAGTAATATCAAGATTCCAGCTTTTGATAAAGAAAACTACAACATTGGAAAAAGAAGATCATGTTATTTATCAAAGCTCAGAATCCACTATTCCCAGGTATCCTGGAAAATGGCCCCTTCGTTCCTCAAAAGGAAATTCCAGCTGCTACAGTTAATGATGTAGTAATCCCAGCTCATTGGGTTGCTAAGAAGCCTACTGAGTACAATGACTCAGAAAAGGAGAAGGTAGCCCTGGATGATCACCTGCAGCTCATTCTGCTAGATGCACTTACCCTGGACAAAGCCATGAGTGGAAATATAATAGTATGCAACTCTGCCAGGGATATGTGGAAAAAGATAGAGCTGTTGTGTGAAGGAAGTGAAGAGGTTAGAGAAAATCAAAAACAAATATTGGTGTCACAATATGAAGCGTTTATGGCCAAACATGGAGAAGAACTAACTCACATGTTTGAAAGATGTAGCAAGCTGATAGCTAAGCTCCAAATTCATGGAAAGTTCTATGAAAAGAAGGAAGTCAATATGAAGTTTTTGCTAACTCTCCCAGACCATCTCGAGCATAAAGTAACAGCCATTAGAGAATGAAGAGATTTAAATTCTGTCTCTCTTGAAACATTGTATGGAGTTCTAAAATCGTATGAACTTGAATACTATCAAAAGAGAGCCATACAAAGTGGATCCAAGGGAATGATGGCAAACATGGCTGGTGCTCTAGTTGCTCAAGGACCATCATACTTTCAAGCAAGTGAGCAAATTCAAAGTGCTCATCAACAGCCTCAATTTTCATCTGTGAAAATTGAAGAGGTGGTTGAGGATGAAGAAAAGGTTGTTCTTCAACTAGAAGATGTTGAAGATGAAGAATTCTACACTATAGAAGAAATGGAGAAAATGGACAATCCAACCATGGCTTTTATGGCAAGGAAATTCAAAAATATAAGGTTCAGGAGGAACAAGCCATACAAGCCTCACGGTCAATTTCCAAGATATAACCAAGGAAGCTCATCAAAACCTGCTACTGGCACCAAGGGTGGATACAAAACAGGAATGGTAAATAGATCAAAATTTAGATGCTACAACTGCAATGAACTCGGTCACTTTGCTACTGAATGCAAGAGACCAAAACAAATACAGATAAATGAGAAAGGAACTGGAAGTCAATTTAAGAAAGGACAGGGAAAGGCCTATGTGGCTGAAGGAAAATGTTGGGATGAATCTGATGATGAAGAAGAGGAATTCGTGAATCTAGCCTTGATGGCTAGAGAGGATGAAGAAGCATCAACCTCTTCAAGTCAGGTACCATCTCTAGTTTTACTAGCTATGTCTTTTAATGACTATAAGCAAACCAATGAGAAAATGAGTACTGAAATGTTTAATATTCACACTAGTTTATCTGCTGCAAACGAAGAAATTGCTAGATTAACTAAGGAAAATGAAACACTCAAATCCAACAATGATGTATTGTTGCTTAAGACTAGTTCTATTGATTCTTTAGCTCAGGAAAACGAGAGATTAAATAATGATTTAATCTGTGCTAAAGAGATAGAGGAATATCTAAGAAAAGAAATTTTTGAAAATGAATTTATGCTTAAGGCATTTAGAAATTCCTCTAAAATAGTTCAAGAGTATCATGAGAAACATACTGAAAGTAAGAAGATAGGTATAGGCTATGATTATGGAAGGAGAACTGGTAAAGAGGTTGTTATATAGAACAATAACGAAAACAATACTGTCAGACCTCACATCCTCAATAATGTGAGCAAACCAATTTTCAAAAGTACATAGTTTGAGGTTGATGAAACTTCCCTAATTATTAATCAAGAACTCTGTGATGAAGATGAGAGGGCTGACAGTGTGTCTAAGAAAGAAAAAGATTCTGTCAAAATACCCATGACAGAAACTTTATCAAGCAGCCAGAACAAGTGTTCAAAAGATACTATCACAAAGGATGAGACGGTAACTTTCAAAGATACTGTCAAGAAGGCACCCAAGACAGTAACTTTCAAACCTACTATCAAGACAGCAAGTACAAAAGGTGCTGTCAAAAATAGCTCGACAGTACCTTCTGAACATACTGTCAAGACAATCATCTCCAAGCCTAAGAACAGAAATGGCAAGCTAGGCATTGATAAAAAGAATAATTATGTGTATGTTAAGCAGGCACCCAGGAAACTTTGCAATAACTGTGGCTCCTCACAGCATTTAACTTATGTTTGTAAGAAATCAGCTAGTAGCATACCTAATGGAACAGAGTTGAAAGGGAACTTACATAGAACCCTTGTTATGCAAAGAACAATGGTTGTCTGTAATAACATTGATTGTATGCCATGCAAAATTACTGCCATGAGTACATGCTTTAATCTACAAATTTCATCTACTGAAATATGTTCTTATATGCAAAATGCAAAGACTTCTGAATTCACTAAAATTAGTGAGAAGGCTGTTCTCACTAAGAAAAAGACTAAACCTTTTCTAAAACTAAGTGGATAATAAAAGAAGTCAAGCAACCATCTTCTGATGATATTGTTTCAAACATTGTTAAAGTTTCTGATGATACTGAGTCTGCAGGACCCAACAAGATTTGGGTACCAAATGCAAATTAAACTCCATCTATTTTGCAGGGAAAGAAAAATAAACAGGTCATGTGGATAATCGACAGTGGTTGTTCCAAACACATGACTGGTGATATATCCCTGCTATCACAATATGTTGAGAAGGCTAGCCCAACAATAACTTTTGGAGACAACAGCAAAGGTTACACTGTGGGATATGGCTGCTTAAAAACTGGAAATGTTGTCATTAAAGAAATATCTCTTGTGGAAGGTTTGAAGCATAATCTACTTAGTGTCAGTCAATTCACTGACAAGGGATTCAAAGTCAACTTTGGAATGATGGAATGCACAATTTACCACAAAAAGGATAGAAGCCTGTCTCTGAAAGGAGTTAGGAAAGGAAGCCTATTTGTTGCAGACTTAAACTCAATAAATGAGGAAAGAATATTTTGCTTCTACAGCAAAGCAAGTGTTGGAGATAGCATGCTTTGGCACAAGAAGCTTTCCCATCTCAACTTCAAAACAATGAACATGCTAATGAAGAAGGAATTGGTGAGAGGACTGCCTCAACATGAGTTCTGTCAAGAAGGACTGTGTGAAGATTGTCAAATGGAAAACTAAGGAAAGCAATGCATAAATCAAAACAATTCAATACCAACACTGAAGCACTCAAGTTGATTCACATGGATCTTTTTGGACCAGTGAATGTTCAATCATTATCCAGAAAAAGATATGCACTAGTCATGATTGATGACTATTCTAGGTACACTTGGGTGAAATTTTTAGAATCAAAAGATGAAGCTGCTCAAGAAATCATTGATCACAGAAGGGTGCTTGACAGGACCCCTGAAGCAAAAGTTCAATTTCTAAGAAGTGACAATGGAACTGAGTTCAGAAATACTACACTTGGAAACTTCTGCAAAGATAAAGGGATTGTTCAACAATTCTCTGCTGCAAGGACTCCACAGCAAAATGGAGTTGTGGAAAGGAAAAACAGGACTCTCATTGAAGATGCTAGGACTATGTTGAGAAATGCTAAATTACCAACATATTTCTGGGCAGAAGCCATCAACACTGCTTGTTACACAAAGAACAGAACACTAATCAACAAGGCTCATGGTAATACTCCTTACTATCTTTTGACAGGAAAGAAACCAACTGTTAAGTACTTTCATGTCTTTGGAAGCAAGTGCTTCTTAATGAAAGACAACCATGAAAGAAAAGGAAAGTTTGATACTAAAGCATATGAAGGAATTTTCATGGGATATGGGATAGAAAGAACTACCTATAGAGTCTATATCATGGAGCACAAAATAATTGAAGAAAGTGTAAATGTCACATTTGATGAAACCAAGTTTCCAGGGTTACATGAGGATGGTCAAATGCAACCCTTCAGATTTGAGAATCAAGGATACTTGGAAATAGAAGAATATGTTGATGAAGAACCTAGTCTCACTCAATCAATGGGATATGAGAAAGAAACTGTAAATGCTCATGATCTAAATCAAACCTCAGCCCAATCACAGACAATATCAGGCATCAATCTACAAGACTGTGAAACTGGAGAAATTGAGATTAGTGAGCAGAACAATGAAAATGGTGGAGAGTCAAATCCTAATACTGATGAAAGTCAATCTAATCAAACAAGAAGCTTGCCTCAATCAACCAAGTGGAACAGAGATCATACCAGTAATCTAATTATTGGAGATCCCACTACTAGTGTAAAGACAAGGAGAAATATCTCTGCTAACAGCATGTTTTCATGTTTCTTATCTCAAATGGAACCAAAAATAATTGAAGAAGCATTGTTGGATTCTGATTGGGTGAGGGCCATGCAGGAAGAGCTCAATCAGTTTGAAAGAAACAATGTTTGGAAGTTGGTTCCAAGGCCAAAAGGAAAATCAGTCATTGAGACAAAATGGGTCTTCAGAAACAAGATAGATGAAAGTGGAAATGTGACAAGAAATAAAGCAAGGCTAGTGGCCAAAGGTTAATGTCAACAGGAAGGGATAGATTATGATGAAACATTTGCTCCTGTTGCCAGACTTGAAGCTATAAGAATTTTCTTAGCATTTGCTGCACACTGCAAATTCAAGGTATTTCAAATGGATGTCAAAAGTGCCTTTCTAAATGGAGAATTAGAAGAAGAAGTGTATGTTGAACAGCCTCCTGGATTTGAGAATGTCAAATTGCATAACTTTGTCTACAAGCTGTTCAAGGCTTTATATGGTTTAAAGCAAGCACCAAGAGTCTGGTATGACACACTCTCCACTTTTCTCCTGGAAAATCAATTTATAAGGGGTATGGTGGATAAAACTTTATTCTATAAATACCATGGCAAAGACATCATCCTTGTGCAGATATATGTTGATGACATAATTTTTGGTTCAACAAATGAAAAATTATGTGAAAAGTTCTCATCTCTAATGAGAAACAAGTATGAAATGAGCATGATGGGAGAATTAGCATTCTTTCTTGGTCTCCAAATCTATCAGAAGAAGGATGGAATTTTTATCTGTCAAACTAAGTATGTCAAAGAACTTCTCAAAAAGTTTAAATTAGAAGATTCATCACCCGCCAAGACACCTATCTCAACAGCCACCAAATTAGAATTAGATCCTAAAGGCAAGAAAGTGGATTCTAGTACATACAGAGGCATGGTTGGATCACTACTTTACTTAATAGCTAGCAGACCATATATAATGTTTGCTACATGTCTTTCTGCAAGATTTCAGGCTGATCCAAGAGAATCACACTTAGTTGCAATCAAAAGAATCTTTAGGTATCTCAAAGGCACTCCAAATCTAGGCCTTTGGTATCCTAATGAAACTGGATTTGATTTAATTGGATACTCTGATTCAGACTATGTTGGCTGCAAGATTGACAGAAAAAGTACTACAGGAAGCTGTCAATTTCTTGGGGGGAGATTTGTGTCATGGTTTAGTAAAAAGCAACATTCAGTTTCTACATCAAGTACAGAAGCTGAATATATTGCAGCTAGAAGTTGCTGTGCATAAATTCTTTGGATGAAGAATCAGTTAATGGATTATGGACTAGAGATGTCAAACATTCCTATCTATTGTGACAACACTAGTGCCATAGCCATATCAGACAATCCAGTTCAACACTCCAGAACAAAGCACATTGATATAAGGCATCATTTTATCAGGGAGCATGTTGAAAAGGGAGATGTAAAACTGGTTTATGTTCCAACAGACAAGCAACTTGCAGACATATTCACCAAGCCACTGGATGAAGCAACATTTACGAGGTTGGTGAGTGAATTAGGAATGCTAAATCAGGTATGATTAACTGATTGGTTTATCATTTCTAAAGTCGCAGCTCATGACAGAAACTTTCAAGGTACTATCATTAGAATGTACTGTCATGAGAAGTTACTGTACTAAGTGCTACTTGTTCAGACAGCATGTTTGCTATGACTATGCTAAAAGATTTATCATTTTAGATATCATGTTTGCTATGACTATGCTAAAAGATTTATCATTTTAGATATCATGTTTGCTATGACTATGCTAAAATGGTTTTTACATGTCTTTCTTAATGTGGTAATAAGTAGTCAAGTGTCCTTAACTCAATTTGTGTATGAACAATGACAGCACGTTTATGCGCCTAAGTTACTGTCAGATAAACTTGCTGTCACTTATTCACCTTATTGACAGAAATGTTGTTAGCGCACAGGTTGCTGTCAATGAAAGTTGCTGTGACGAGAAATTGCTGTCAACGATAGTGGAGAAATAAAAGCGCACAGGTTACTGTCAAATGAAAAGTTGCTGTCATGAGAAGTTGCTGTCAAAGATAGTGGAGAGATATTTACAGTAATATATATATAATTTTAATCCACTAATCCACGATCTAATAGCAACTGCCACATGATATAGCTAGTAGGGTTAATGGGTTAAATCATTACTACACGGTCAATTAAGACAAGTAAACACGATTCATCTTATAAACTGAATCTACCGTTTACTCTTCTGTCTCTTTCATCTGCAAAACCTTTCAATCTTCTACATTCAAAAACCACATTTTCTCTCTCACTTTTCAGAACATTCATCAATGGCACCCAAACAAAATATTGTCCAAACTAACTTTGCCGGTATCTATTCTCCTGGTGATGCCGGTGAAAACTTCAAAGGACTTATTTCATTTGTAAATAAATCCTACTTAGGTCATGCTATAACGTCAAACCCTAAGCTTGACCTTGTCAGAATTGAAAAATTCTGGAAAACTGCCAGTGTACAAGGAACTGAAGAAAATGAAACAATTAACTTCAAGATAAATGGTGGTAATCATTCTCTTTCAGTAAATGGTATTAACAAAGCTTTGGGTATAGTTTTGGCTCAAGGAGAAAGCTTTCAAGAACTGGCAAATGATGACACCCTGAAGAGGTTCTTTCTAAAGATTGGGTATTCTGGTCCCAAACTTGAAGAAACCACTCACAAATGGTATCCAACTGGAGAAATGGACAGACAATATCTCAGAAAGGAGTGGAGCATGATTTTTGACATCATGGTGAAGGTATTTTCTACCAAAACTACTAGCTGGAATGGAATACCTTCCTACATCAAGAAGCTCACACACTCACTAGTTCATGGATACAAGGTGGACGTTGGAAAGCTAGTCATGGCTAAATTGAAAAGCGCCATAGGCAAGAAGGTAAATCTGTACCCTCGTTTTCTAACACTATGTATTAATGATATTTGTTGAACTGTTGTAGATGCTCCTCATTCTGAAGAGTGTCATATTTTAAAGAAAAACACACACACAACACTCAACACACAAAATTTAAATGCACATATTCCACTATATCTCACACAACACATGGTTAATCAAGTGCCCAACCTTGATTTTCCATTACCTATGGGATATACTACCTTTAAAGTTGAGGATGAAGCTGAATTAGACCCAAATTCAGTTAACCCACATTCTACACCATACATTCCACCTAGGGACTCTAGACTGCCAAAAGCCCTTAAACTAGCCAAACAGGAATCCAAGAAAAGATCCCTAGAGAGTGCAACTGGAGAAAATGTTGTGAGTCAAGAGGGAGTTACTACCTCTAGTGCAGCAAATAAGGATGACAGTATAATGGAACCCATAGTAGCCCCTTCTGAGCATAAGAAGAAGAGAGCTAGAAGGGCTAAGGCTACTGTCAGCCACCCTACAGTCTCCCAAAAGACTGTAGAGGATGATAGGGAAATAAACTCACCTCTAGGTGCCTCTTCTCAACAAGAGGCATCTATTGAAATTGGCATGTCTCCCAAGGCATCTTGTGAAGAGTCTGCACAACCTCAAGAACTCACTCTTGAGGAGCCTATACTTGAAGATATACACATAGAGATAGAGCACGGTGAGGAATTCATCCCTACCTTTGATGTTCCACAATTTTCTTCTGTGGAACAGCCAAATGATCCGTCTAAAATTCATACTTCTACTTTCATTCCCACATCTGTTGTTTCTTCTATACAACCTAGAGAGGGGGACAGTATCAACCCCTCAGGTTTTGATCATCCATCTCAAAGTGAAATGGATACCACTCCTTCAAACACTGGATTAGATCAAGGTGGATGTTTGTCAGAAATTGAAACAGCCAGCATCTTGATCGATTCCCTCAAAGCATCTTACCCTAGGGAAGTTGCTGTCATAGCCAAAGTTGCTGTCAAGGACAACCCAGAAGGTTCTGTCAAACAATTAAGTGATAGTAACATTCTGGTAAAAGATGCTGTCAAGAGCCTTCCCAAAGTTGCTGTCAACATACCTTCTGACAGTAACTTATTGGACAAAGATGCTGTCAACATTGTCCAACCTCAATACCAGGAAGGACTAATTGAAGATGTATCTGATGATGACATGCCACTCTCCAAGGCTTTCAAGGTAAAATCTAAATTTTCTCTTTCTTCTTTGCATGATAGTACTGCTCATACTCATGCATCTAGGATGAGTGAGGGATTGAAAAAAAAGAGAGATAAAAGAAAAGAGAAGTGAGTCTAAAAACGAGAGGCAGCCAAATGTGCTGGCAAAAGGTGAGGGACTTGATCATGTCCAGAGTGAAAATGAGGGAGCCATTTATCAAAAGGCATTAGGCCTTGACGGACTTACTGTGAGAAGTGATGAGATCACTCATAAAAACAATGAGAGTGTAAGAACCCCAACAGCCTTCTTGCCTCAGACTTATCCTCTACCTCCAAAGAGGCTTAGGTCTGGTGGTCCTTCTGCAACATCAAATGACAGGCTCCAAGCTATTGAAGACAGGTGTGCAAAAATGGAAAGCAAGTTAGACAACTTGTCATCTACTGTGGAAACTGGATTTGCTGAAATTCAAGCAACTCTACTATCTCTTTCTTCTCTCATCAATGCTGTCAACTTAACTAAGGGGGAGAAAGTGATAGATCAGAAAGAAGAAGCTAAGCAACCAATAATGAAGTCACAAGGGGGGGGAAGTTGAGAAACAGTAGGAGCGAAGGAGTAAGGGGGAGGAAAGAGAAACTACTATAGCCTCTGGAACTGGTGAACTGTTTGAAACTGAAGTAGATGGGGAGACAATGATAGTATCTGAGGAAGTATTGAAACAGATACAAAGAAATCAAGCATCTTCCATCAAAATTAGTGAACCAGTTCCTGAAAAGAAAGAATCCACATTGGAGAGGCTTTGGAGAGAAAAGGAGGAGTCAAACAGAATGGGCAAAGGCAAGGACAAGATGCCTGAATATGTGAATTCTTCTGAATTTATTACTTGGACTAATGGAAGCACATACTCTCCAGAAGAAGCTGAATCTATGATGATAAGTCATATGGAAAGTACCCTAAACAATAAGGATGGGGAATTCAACAATCTGGTAAATAGAGCAATCACAGAATCTAGAGGAAAATCTGCTAAATTGGCAGAGGCACTAAAAGGAAAAATTATCAACCTGTCTGTGAAGATTAGCTCAGAGAAAAGATGGGCAGTTGAAGTATTCCTAAAGAGCAGACACTCTATATTCATCACAATGCAACTGCTGGAATCTTTCTCTGCCAGAATTCAGTATATTCTTGGGCAACTAGTTAAGATCAGATCAACCATCTTCAATGAAAGCCTTCTTGCACAGTTGAATTCAATAATAAACAGCAAACTTCCAGAAGTGAGTCTTCAGCCATATGGTGTTAGCTTCAGACAGGTAACAACCAAAGGAACTAAGGGACTTGGTTTTTTAACTCTTGAAGGCAAAACATCTCTACAGAGCAAAATCATCATGGATGTACTGAAGTTATTGCTGAAAGCTCCCATAACCAAGGAAAGGTGTTGAAATATGCCTTGAATAATCCGTGCTAGAGATTTTCTATTTTCTGTTCAGAATTGGAATTCTATTCTATTTTGGTAAACTGGTCAGAATTGGAATTCTATTCTGTTTCTGTTTTGTTTTGGGCCTAGTCTTCTAGATCCTTCTGTAACCACCTAGAGGGTGTTGTATAAACTCTCTAGGGGCATATCCTAGCAACATCAATCTGATATCAATATGATATAATCTGTTATGTCTTTAATCAGTCTATCATAAATCGGTAGAGTCTGTAATCTAGATCTGAGTCTGTAATCTAGATCTGAGTCTGTCAAGAACATCTGTAGTCGAAAGACTTCTGATAAATTTGAGTCTGGTCACAAGGACGTCTGTAATCTTAATTGGTAGTCTAGATCTGAGATTTAGATCTGATTCGGTAAATCTGTAATCTGAATACTCTGTAATCTGTGTTATCCTCAAGATCAATAAAGTTTTCTCTTCTGCCAATATGTGTTCTTCCTTTACCTATATCATAATATTTTTAGCTCTTTCTGGCTTCCGTTATAACAAACTGGTATCAGAGCTTGGTTTTTTGGAGAGCTATGTCTGGGTCTGGTGGTATTAACGTGAAGGTCGACAAATTTACTGGGCGGAATAGTTTCAGTCTGTGGCAGATCAAGATGCGTGCTTTGTTAAAGCAACAGGGGCTCTGGGCGCCGTTGAACAAGTTTTCGGCTACTACTTCTACAAGCGCTGAGGTGGCCATTCTGGAAGAAAAGGCACACTCAACAATTCTGTTGTGCCTTGCAGATGATATTATTACTGAAATCGCGGAGGAGGATACCGCGTCTCGTTTGTGGTTGAAGCTTGAAAGTCTCTACATGACAAAGTCTTTAACAAACAAGTTGCTTCTGAAGCAACGTCTGTTCAGTTTGCGAATGCAGGAAGGTATGCCTCTTCGAGATCACTTAGATCAGTTAAATACAATTTTATTAGAATTGCGTAATATTGATGTTAAAGTTGAAGATGAGGATGTTGCATTGATTCTGTTAGTTTCTTTACCCTTATCGTATGAGAACTTTGTGCAATCGTTTATTGTTGGTAAAGATACTATTTCTCTAGAGGAGGTTAGATCTACTCTTCATTCTAGAGAGCTGCGCCATAAGGCGGCTGGTACAGGTGCAGATAATCAGGTTGTTGGATTAACAGCCAGTGAGAGTAATGGACATGGAAACTCGGGGAAGAAACCAGCTCCGAAGGGTCCAAAACCTAATGATATCTGTAATTAATGTAAAGAGAAGGGACACTGGAAATCTGACTGTCCCAAGAAAAAGAAGCAACAGGATAAATTGACAGATACTGCTGCTGTAGCTGATGCTACTTCTGAAGAAGATATTGCTCTTGTTGCTGCTAATCACACACATCACTCTGATGTGTGGATTCTTGATTCTGGAGCATCTTACCATATATGTCCGCGCAGGGAGTGGTTTACAACCTATGAGCAAGTAGACGGTGGCAATATTTCTCTGGCTAACAGTTTTGCTTGTAAGACGGTTGGAATAGGCTCGATTAAAATTCGGACATATGATGGTAAATTCTGCACATTGAATGATGTTAGGCATGTTCCACTTATGACAAAGAATCTGATATCTTTGAGTATGTTAGACAGCAAGGGTTTTAGTTTTCAAGGTGAAGGTGGAGTTCTACATGTCTGCAAGGGTTCTAATGTGGTTCTGAAAGGTGTTAAACGTGGTACCTTGTATCTTCTTCAAGGCTCTATGTTAACAGGTTCTATTGCTGTTGCGTCTTCGGAAATTGAAAAAGAAAATATGACCAGGTTGTGGCACATAAGGCTTGGTCACATGAGTGAAAGGAGGATGCAAATTCTGCCAAAAGCCGATCTTCTTTGTGGTCATAAGGTCACAGGTCTTGAGTTTTGTGAACATTGTGTTTTTGGAAAGCTACATCGCAGCAAGTTTCGTAAAGCAACCCACAGAACAAAAGGCACACTTGATTACATCCATTCTGATTGTTGGGGTCCTTCCCGGGTGGAGTCTTTAGGGGGTCACAGATATTTTGTGTCAATGATCGATGATTTCTCAAGAATGACTTGGTTGTTCACCATAAAGCACAAAAGTGAAGCCTTTAAGGTTTTCAAGCAGTGGAAGGCACTAGTGGAGAATCAAACAGGGGAGAAGATTAAGAGGTTGCGAACTAATAATGGTCTGGAATTTTGCTCATCTGAATTTGTAGATTTCTGCAAGAATGAGGGGATTGCTAGGCGTCATATAGTCATGGATACACCACAGCAGAATGGTGTAGTAGAGCGTATGAATCAGACACTTCTGGAGAGAGCTATGTGTATGCTCTCTAATGTTGGACTAACAAGAAGACTCTGGACAGAGGTAGTTAGTGGTGGTGTTGAGAAACAGGTGGAGCAGAAAGTCACTCAAGTTGAGAGTGAACCACAACAAAAAGTTCAACAACCACAATTAGAAGCAGTGACATGTAAGTCCTTGTATGGGCTAAAGCAGTCTCCAAGGCAATGGTACAAGAGAATCAAGGTGAGCAAAGTGGGTACTGCTGATAACCCACCTGATATGCTTACCAAGCTGGTTCCACATAGCAAGTTTCAATATTGTTTGGACTTGCTAAATGTTCGGAGTTGTTGATTGCCCTTTGAGGGCAAAATCTGAGGCAGAAGAGTTTTATCTGGTACATCCACATCTGGCATTATTATGGTGCAGCTGGTACATCTGGCATTATTATGATGCAGCTGGTACATCTGGCATTTTTTGAGAGGATTCAAGTCAAGGTGGAGATTTGTTGAAATATGCCTTGAATAATCTGTGCTAGAGATTTTCTGTTTTCTGTTCAGAATTGGAATTCTATTCTATTTTGGTAAACTGGTCAGAATTGGAATTCTATTCTGTTTCTATTTTGTTTTGGGCCTAGTCTTCTAGATCCTTCTGTAACCGCCTAGAGGGTATTATATAAACTCTCTAGGAGCATATCCTAGCAACATCAATCTGATATAATCTGTTATGTCTATAATTAGTCTATCATAAATCGGTAGAGTCTGTAATCTAGATCTGAGTCTGTAATCTAGATCTGAGTCTGTCAAGAACACCTGTAGTCGAAAGACTTCTGATAAATCTGAGTCTGGTCACAAGGACGTCTGTAATCTGAATTGGTAGTCTAGATCTGAGATCTAGATCTGATTCGGTAAATCTGTAATCTGAATACTCTGTAATCTGTGTTATCCTCAAGATCAATAAAGTTTTCTCTTCTGCCAATCTGTGTTCTTCCTTTACCTATATCATAATATTTTTAGCTCTTTCTAGCTTCCGTTATAACAAAAGGGTTCAAGCAGTTAAAGATATCCACAAGCTAATGGCAAAGAGAGATGGGGAATATAGTGTTAAAATTAAGAAGCTCATTGCCAAAGCAAATGAAAGCAGAAATGCCAGAGGTGGAAGCTGCTCCTTTGATGACACCTTGGATAAAGATGGTAATGATAATGAAGGTGGAGGTGAAGCTGGAGGAGCTAAATAGTCAGAAAAGGAAGACTTTTCAAAAGAGCAATCCCAAGCTAAAGAAGCTGAGTCAAAGGAAACTTCAGAAACTCTTGGAACAAGCAAGAAAAATGAAGAAAAAGAGGAAGAAGAGGAAATACTTGAAGCATTGAATACTAATCAAGTGAAAATGGAAATTGACAGTATCTATTCTGAAAAAGGTACTGTCAACAAAGATGTTGTCAAGAAAAATGAAGTTACTGTCAAAGATGCTGTCAGGGAAAATAAAGACACTGTCATGAAAGATGCTGTCAAAGAAGACACTGTCAGAAGCCCTAACAAAGATGCTGTCAAAGAAACTAATGTCAAAACATCCAAGACAGGAAGAATAAAAAGAAAAGCAAACAAGAAGATAAAGGGAAAGACTGTCTATTCTGGACAAAGAAAAGCTACAGGTCTAGGGCTTAAGAAACCAATCATGAGCAGAAGAATGAACAACTTGGAACAACTACAAAAGGAAGCCAAAGAGACAATCACTTCTGTATCCATAGATTTGGATGAGTCAAAGGAAAAAGTTACAAGATACATTCTATGGGAAAATAAGGAAAGATTGATTATGCTAGAACCTGACTTCACTCAGATATCAAAATCAAAAGTGACATCCAACAGTTTTGTTCAAACCCATGCACTTGTAAGACGAAGAATTGATTATTTCAATTTAGAAAGAATGGTTGAACTCTTGGAAAGCTATGGTGATATCTCTGAAAAGATCATGGATCCTGTCCGTAAGTACTATGCAGCGAGACATGCTGAATTCATTGAAAAGCATGGTGACTGGACACTTCAAAATGATGAAGATGTTTATGAAGCCCTAGGTCTGGAAAATGAAGAAGACAATCCCATTCCTGAGTATGACTGGAAAGAAATGGAGAAACCTTACACAAAGTCAGAAATGGATAGATATGAGGCAGAGCAGAAATTCAAAGAAGAATTAACCTCAAGGCAAAAATCTCATCAACAGATAGAAGATGAGATTGAAGCTCAATTGAAGGAAAGATGCAGTAAACTCAACAAGATCAATAGCAATGTATTAAACTATCAGCCATGTGTATTGGATAATCCTTTGAGAATCAAATATGGCAAAGAAGAAATCTATGTAGACAGCTTTTCTAAGTTGAAAACCAGTATGCTAAAAGAACTGTTCTGGCAAGTGGTAGGATCATCAAACAAGCTTGAAACACTTTGTTCTTGGGAGCTAGACATGATTCTTGATCAAAGGAAAGGAGAGGATCCCAGCTTGGACAGACTAAGAAGGGAAACCTTAAATCAGCTTCCTGGCAAAAGATTCAAGATGGAGGGTGTTTGGATTTATAGGTGATAGATCAGACAACTTAACTAGATTAATTGGTATACTTAGTTTTACTAAGTAGAACATATTGTCATAGCCAGAAGTGTATTCTTGTAATTAAATAAATACAGCCATGTAATAATTGTAATTCTTGGAAGAAGTTCGATTATGTTCAAGCCTCAAGGAATACAGAAGTTCGACAGTAGGAATAAAAGTTACTGTCAAGTATTGACAGTAAGGTTACAAGGAAACAGCATGTTGCCAGCATGTTTCATTGAGTCGACAGCAAGTTTCAACTTGACAGCAACATTGGCGGAGATTCTGATGACAGTGACTTTCATATATATATAGTTTGCGACAGCAAGTTTGGAATTCTTGACAGCAATCTCTGCGGGAATTCATACTGTCAAACAAAGCACAATTCTTGATAGCAATCTCTGCGGGAATTCATAATGTCAAACAAAGCACAATTTTCTTGACAGCAAACTTTGTGGCAAACATACTGTCATATAGAATCAACTTGATTTAGGAATTTTCTAAGTCAAATTAAGCGACAGAATACATGTTCAAAAGAAGCAGGCGTGCTGCAACATTCAAACTTTACAGCAAGCCTGAAAGTCTATAATAGAAGCTCAAGAGATCACATGGAACAACCTGGAAAGTACAAAGCAAGATAAATTTAACAACTGCTAGATCTGGGTGGCTCAAATGTGGAAAGCATCTAAAGTTACTTTGTGTGTATCACATGGGAATAAATCATGTAATGAGCTGCAAAAAGAATATGACAGCAACTCAACAACCCATGTTGATAGTGATAGTATAGTAGAAAAAGATCCAACTATCACTCTATAAATAGAACACTCTATTGCATGATAGCACGTATCTCTACCATGTAATCTCTAGAGAAACCGAAGCTTGAGAAATATTTTGTTCTCAAGGTTATAGCAAAACTTCGCAAGATAAATAAAACATTTATTTTGTGAAACATCTTGTTAGATAATTACTTGTGATTGCATTTCTTCTACTAGTAAATTACAAACTCTATTTAAGTTGTTGAAATAGTTTTTGAAATTTATTAGTATTGCATTCAACCCCCCTTCTGCAATACTTTCAGGGACCAACAACTGGTACCAGAGCCTTCAGATTAATACACATATCTGAGATTCAAATGGCAAGTATTCAAAGGTCAAGTAATATCAAGATTCTAGCTTTTGATAAAGAAAACTACAACATATGGAAAAAGAAGATCATGTTATTAATCAAAGCTCAGAATCCACTATTTCTAGGTATTCTATAAAATGGCCCCTTCGTTCCTCAAAAGGAAATTCCATATGCTACAGTTAATGATGTAGTAATCCCAGCTCATTGGGTTGCTAAGAAGCCTACAGAGTATAATGACTCAGAAAAAGAAAAGGTAGCCCAGGATGATCATCTGCAACTCATTCTGCTAGATGCACTTACCCTGGACAAAGCTATGAGTGGAAATATAATAGTATGCAACTCTGCCAGGGATATGTGGAAAAAGATAGAGTTGTTGTGTGAAGGAAGTGAAGAGGTTAGAGAAAATCAAAAACAAATATTGGTGTCACAATATGAAGCGTTTATGGCCAAACATGGAGAAGAACTAACTCACATGTTTGAAAGATTTAGCAAATTGATAGCTGAGCTCCAGATCCATGGAAAGTTTTATGAAAGAAAGGAGGTCAATAACAAGTTTCTGCTAACTCTTCCAGAACATCTCGAGCATAGAGTTACAGCTATTAGAGAAGGAAGAGATTTAAACTCGGTCTCCCTTGAAACATTGTATGGAGTTCTTAAATCATATGAACTTGAATATTATCAAAAGAGAGCCATACAAAGTGGATCGAAGGGATTGATGGCAAACATGGCTGGTGCTCTAGTTGCTCAAGGACCATCATATTTTCAAGCAAGTGAGCAAATTCAAAATGCTCAACAACCTCAATTTTCATCTGTGAAAATTGAAAAGGTGGTTGAGGATGAAGAAAAGGTTGTTCTTCAACTAGAAGATGTTGAAGATGAAGAATTCTACACTCTAGAAGAAATGGAGAAAATGGATAATCCAACCATGGCTTTTATGGTAAGAAAATTCAAAAATATAAGGTTCAGGAGGAACAAGCCATATAAGCCTCAAGGTCAATTTCCAAAATATAACCAAGGAAGCTCATCAAAACCTGCTACTGGCACCAAGGGAGGATACAAAACAGGAATGGTAGATAGATCAAAGTTTAGATGCTACAACTGCAATGAACTTGGTCACTTTGCTACTGAATGCAAAAGACCAAAACAAATACAAAGAATGGAGAAAGGAACTGGAAGTCAATTTAAGAAAGGACAAGGAAAAGCCTATGTGGCTGAAGGAAAATGCTGGGATGAATCTGATGATGAAGAAGAAGAGGAATTTGTGAATCTAGCCTTGATGGTTAGAGAGGATGAAGAAGCATCAACCTCGACAAGTCAGGTACCATCTCTAGTTTTACTAGATATGTCTTTAAATGACTATAAGCAAACCATTGAGGAAATGAGTACTGAAATGTTTAATATTCACACTAGTTTATCTGCTGCAAATGAAGAAATTGCTAGATTAACTAAAGAAAATGAAGTACTCAGATCCAACAATGATGTGTTGTTGCTTAAGACCAGTTCTATTGATTCTTTAGCTCAGGAAAACGAAAGATTAAAAAATGATTTAATCTGTGCTAAAGAGATAGAGGAATATCTAAGAAACGAAATTTCTGAAAATGAATTTAAGCTAAAGGCATTTAGAAATTCCTCTAAGTTAGTTCAAGAGTATCATGAGAAACATACTGAAAATAAGAAGATAAGCATAGGCTATGATTATGGTAGGAGACCTGGTAAAGAGGCTGTTATACAGAATGATAATGAAAACAATACTGTCAAACCTCACATCCTCAATAATGTGAGCAAACCAATTTTCAAAAGTACAGAGTTTGAGGTTGATGAAACTTCCCTAATTATCAATCAAGAACTCCGTGATGAAGATGAGAGGGCTGATAGTACATCTAAGAAAGAAAAAGATTCGATCAAATTTCCCATGACAGTAACTTTACCAAACAGCCCGACCAAGTGTTCAAAAGATACTGTCTCAAAGGATGAGACAGTAACTTTCAAAGATACTGTCAAGAAGGCGCCCAAGACAGTAACTTTCAAACCTACTGTCAAGACAGCAAGTACAAAAGGTGCTGTCAAAAATGGCTCAACAGTACCTTCTAAACATACTGTCAAGACAATCGTCTCCAAACCAAAGAACAGAAATGGCAAGCTAGGCATTGATAAAAGGAATAATTATGTGTATGTTAAGTAGGCACCTAGGAAACTTTGAAATAATTGTGGCTCCTCACGTCACTTAACTTATGTTTGTAAGAAATCAACTAGTAGCATATCTAATGCAACAGAGTTGAGAGGGAACTTACATAGAACTCCCTTTATGCAAAGAACAATGGTTGTCTGTAATAACATTGACTGTATGCCATGCAAAATTACTGCCATGAGTACATGCTTTAATCTGCAAATTTCATCTACTGAGAAATGTTCTTATATGTAAACTGCAAAGATTTCTGAATCCACTAAAGATAATGATAAGGCTTTTCTAACTGAGAAAAAGACTAAGCCTTCCTCTAAAACTAAGTGGGTAATAAATGAAGTCAAGCAACCATCTTCTGATAATATTGTCTCAAATTCTGATAAAATCTCTGTTGATACTGAGTCTGCAGGACCCAACAAGGCTTGGGTACCAAATGCAAATTAAACTCCATCTATTTTGCAGGGAAAGAAAAGCAAAAAGGTCATGTGGATAATCGACAGTGGATGCTCCAAACACATGACTGGTGATATATCCCTGCTATCACAATATGTCGAGAAGGCTGGCCCAACAATAACCTTTGGAGACAACAGCAAAGGTTACACTGTGGGATATGGCTGCTTAAAAGGTGGAAATGTTGTCATTGAATAAATATCTCTTGTGGAAGGTTTGAAGCATAATCTGCTCAGTGTCAGTCAATTCACTGACAAAGGATTCAAAGTCAACTTTGGCATGATGGAATGCATAATCTACCACAAGAAGGATAGAAGCCTATCTCTGAAAGGAGTTAGGAAAGGAAGCCTATTTGTTGCAGTTTTAAATTCAACAAATGAGGAAAGAATATTTTGCTTTTACAGCAAAGCAAGTGTTGGTGATAGCATGCTTTGGCACAAAAAGCTTTCCCATCTCAACTTCAAAACTATGAACATGCTAATGAAGAAGGAATTGGTGAGAGGATTGCCTCAACAGGAATTCTATCAAGAAGGACTGTGTGAAGATTGTCAAATGGGAAAACTAAGAAAAGCAACACATAAATCAAAACAAGACAACACCAACACTGAAGCACTCAAGTTGATTCACATGGATCTTTTTGGACCAGTAAATGTTCAATCACTATCCAGAAAAAGATATGCACTAGTCATGATTGATGACTATTCTAGGTACACTTGGGTGAAATTCTTAGAATCAAAAGATGAAGCTGCTCAAGAAATCATTGATCACATAAGGGTACTTGACAGGACCCCTGGAGCAAAAGTTCAATTTCTAAGAAGTGATAATGGAACTGAGTTCAGAAATGCTACACTTGGGAACTTCTGCAAAGATCAAGGGATTGTTCAACAATACTCTGCTGCAAGGACTCCACAGCAAAATGGAGTTGTGGAAAGGAAAAACAGGACACTCATTGAAGCTGCTAGGACTATGTTGAGCAATGCAAAATTACCAACATATTTCTGGGCAGAAGCCATCAGCACTGCTTGTTACACACAGAACAGAACACTAATCAACAAGGCTCATGGTAATACTTCTTACTATCTTTTGACAGGAAAGAAACCAACTGTTAAGTACTTTCATGTTTTTGGAAGCAAGTGCTTCTTAATGAAAGATAACCATGAAAGAAAAGGCAAGTTTGATACCAAAGCATATGAAGGCATTTTCATGGGATATGGGATAGAAAGGACTGCCTACAGAGTCTATATCTTGGAGCACAAGACAATTGAAGAAAGTGTAAATGTCACATTTGATGAAACCAAGTTTCCAGGGTTACATGAGGATGGTCAAATGCAACCCTTCAGATTTGAGGATCAAGGATACTTGGAAGTAGAAGAAATTGTTAATGAAGAACCCGGTCTCACTCAATCAATGGGATATGAAAAAGAAAATGGCAATGCTCATGATCCAAATCAAATCTCAGCTCAATCACAGACAATATCAGGCATCAATCAACAAGACTGTGAAACTGGAGAAACTGAGTTAAATGAGCAGAATAATGAAAATGGTGGAGAGTCAAATCCTCATACGAATGAAAGTTAATCTAATCAAAATAGAAGCTTGCCTCAATCAACCAAGTGGAACAAGGATCATACCAGTAATCTAATTATTGGAGATCCCACTACTGGTGTAAAGACAAGAAGGAATATCTCTGCTGACAGCATGTTTTCATGTTTCTTATCTCAAATGGAACCAAAAATAGTTGAAGAAGCATTGTTGGATTCCGATTGGGTGATGGCCATGCTGGAAGAGCTCAATCAATTTGAAAGAAACAATGTTTGGAAGCTGGTTCCAAGGCCAAAAGGAAAATCAGTCATTGAGACAAAATGGGTCTTCAGAAATAAGATAGATGAAAGTGGAAATGTGACAAGAAATAAAGCAAGGCTAGTGGCCAAAGGTTACTGTCAACAGGAAGGGATAGATTATGATGAACATTTGCTCATGTTGCCAGACTTGAAGCCATAAGAATTTTCTTAGCTTTTGCTGCACACTGCAATTTCAAGGTATTTCAAATGGATGTTAAAAGTGCCTTTCTAAATGGAGAATTAGAAGAAGAAGTGTATGTTGAACAACCTCCTAGCTTTGAGAATGACAAATTGCATGACTTTGTCTACAAACTATTCAAGGCCCTATATGGCTTGAAGCAAGCACCAAGAGCCTGGTATGACACACTCTCTACTTTTCTCCTGGAAAATCAATTTGTAAGAGGTATGGTGGATAAAACTTTATTCTACAAATACCATGGCAAAGACATCATACTTGTGCAGATATATGTTGATGACATAATTTTTGGTTCTACAAATGAAAAATTATGTGAAAAATTCTCATCTCTAATGAGAAACAAGTATGAAATGAGCATGATGGGAGAATTGGCATTCTTTCTTGGTCTCCAAATCTATCAGAAGAGGGATGAAATCTTTATCTGTCAAACTAAGTATGTCAAAGAACTTCTCAAGAAGTTTAACTTAGAAGATTCATCACCTGCCAAGACACCTATCTCAACAGCCACCAAATTAGAGTTAGATCCTAAAGGCAAGAAAGTGGATTCAAGTACTTACAGAGCCATGGTTGGATCACTACTTTACTTAACAGCTAGCAGACCAGACATAATGTTTGCTACATGTCTGTGTGCAAGATTTCAGGCTGATCCAAAAGAATCACACTTAGTTGCAATCAAAAGAATCTTTAGGTATCTCAAAGGCACTCCAAATCTAGGCCTTTGGTATCCTAAAGAAACTGGATTTGATTTAATTGGATACTCTGATTCAGACTATGCTGGCTGCAAGATTGACATAAAAAGTACCACAGGAAGCTGTCAATTTCTTGGGGGGAGATTGGTGTCATGGTTTAGTAAAAAACAACATTCAGTTTCTACATTTACTGCAGAAGCTGAATATATTGCAGCTGGAAGTTGCTGTGCACAAATACTTTGGATGAAGAATCAGTTAATGGATTATGGACTAGAGCTGTCAAATATTCCTATCTACTGTGACAATACTAGTGCCATAGCCATATCAGATAATCCAGTTCAACACTCCAGAACAAAGCACATTGATATAAGGCATCATTTTATCAGGGAGCATGTTGAAAAGGGAAATGTAAAATTGGTTTATGTTCCAACAGACAAGCAACTTGCAGACATATTCATCAAGCCACTGGATGAAGCAACATTTACCAGGTTGGTGAGTGAATTAGGAATGCTAAATCAGGTATGATTATCTAACTGGTTTATCAATTCTCAATCGCAGCTCATGACAGAAACTTTCAAGGTACTGTCATTAGAAGGTACTGTCATGAGAAGTTACTGTTCTAGGTGCTACTTGTTCAGACAACATGTTTGCTATGACTATGCTATAAGGATTTTTAGATATCATGTTTGCTATGACTATGCTAAAAGGATTTTTAGATATCATGTTTGTTATGACTATGCTAAAAGGATTTTTAGATATCATGCTTGCTATGACTATGCTAAAAGGATTTTTAGAAATCATGTTTGCTATGACTATGCTAAAATAGTTTCACATGTATGTCTCAATACGGTAATAAGTAAACAAGTGTCCTTAACTTAAGTTGTGTGTGAACAGTGACAGCACGATTTTGCACCTAGTTTACTGTTAGATAAACTTATTGTCACTCATTAAACTGATTGACATAAATGTTGTTAGCGCACAGGTTGCTGTCAATGAAAGTTGCTGTCACGAGAAATTGCTGTCAAAAATAGTAGAGAGAAAGAAAAGCGTACAGGTTACTGTCAATGAAAGTTGCTGTCACGAGAAGTTGCTATCAAAGATAGTGGGGAGATATAAATTTACTTACAGTAATTTATATATATATATATATATATATATATATATATAATCTTAATCCTCCAATCCACGATCTAGTAGCAACTACCACGTGATATAGCAAGTGCGGTTAATGGGTAAAATCATTACTACACGTTCAATTAAGACAGGTTAAATCGATTCATCTTATAAACTGAATCTACCGTTTACTCTTCTGTCTCTTTCATTTGCAAAACCTTTCAATCTTCTACATTCAAAAATCACATTTTCTCTCTCATTTTTCAGAGCATTCATCAATGGCACCCAAACAAAATGTTGCTCAAACTAACTTTGCCGGTATCTACTCTCCTAGTGATGCCGGTGAAAACTTCAAAGGACTTATTTCCTTCATAAATGAATCCTACCTAGGTCATGCAATAACCTCAACCCCTAAAATTGATATTGATAGAATTGAAAAGTTCTGGAAATCACCTAGTGTTCAAGGAACTGGAGAGGATGAAGCAATTAACTTCAAGATAGATGATGCAAGTCATTCTCTCTCAGTCAAGGATATCAATAATGCCTTGGGTATTGTTTTGGCCAGTGGAGAAAGCTTTCAGGAACTAGCAAATGATGACACTCTGAAGAGGTTCTTTCTGAAGATTGGGTATTCAGGTTCTAAACTTGAAGAAACCTCTGATAAATGGTATCAAACGGGAGAAATGGACAGGAAGTATCTGAGAAAGGAGTGGAGCATGATCTTTGATGTTATGGTGAAGGTGTTCTCTATTAAGTCTACAGGCTGGAATGGAATACCATCATATATCAAGAAACTCACTCATTCTTTAGTCCATGGATACAAGGTGAACGTTGGAAAGCTGGTCATGGCACAGTTGAAAAGCGCCATAGGCAAAAAGGTATCCATATACCCTCGCTTTTTAATTATGTGTATTAATCATATTTGTGGAAATGTTGAAGATGCACCTAATTCTGAAGAATGCCCTGTTTTAAAGAAAAACACACACACATCTCTCAACACACAAAATTTAAATGCACATATTCCACTATGTCTCACACAACACATGGTTAATCAAGTGCCCAACCTTGATTTTCCATTACCAACAGGTTACATTGTTTTCACTCTTGAGAATGAGACTGAATTAGACCCAAATTCAGTTAACCCACATTTTACACCATACATTCAACCTAGGGACTCTAGACTGCCCAAAGCCCTTAAAATAGCTAAACAGGAATCCAAGAAAAGATCCCTAGAGAGTGAAATTGTTGATAATGTTGTGAGTCAAGAGGGAGATACTGCACCTAGTGCAGCAAATAAGGATGAATTAGAACCCACAGTAGCCCCTTCTGAGCCTAAGAAGAAGAGAGCTAGAAGGGCTAAGGCTACTGTCAGCCACCCTACAGTCTCCCAAAAGACTGTAGAGGATGATAGGGAAAGAAACTCACCTCTAGGTGTCTCTTCTCAACAAGAGGCATCTATTAAAATTGGCTTGTCTCCCAAGGCACCTTGTAAAGAGTCTGCATAAACTCAAGAATTCACTCTTGAGGAACCTATACTTGAAGATACACACATAGAGATGGAGCACGGTGAGGAATTCACTCATACTTTTGATGTTCCACAATCTTCTTCTGTGGAACAGCCAATTGATCAATCTGAACTTCAAACTTCTACTTTCATTCCTACATCTGTTGTTTCTTCTGAACAACCTAGAGAGGGGGATAGTACCAACCCCTCAGGTTTTGATCATCCATCTCAAATCATGGATGAGCCCCCATCTAGTGGTCCACAAGAACCCATTTCTCAAAGTGAAATGGATACCACTCCATCAAACACTGGATTAGATCAAGATGCAAATTTGTCAGAAATTGAAACAGCCAGCATCTTGATCGATTCTCTCAAAGCATCTTACCCTAGGGAAGTTGCTGTCACAGCCAAAGATGCTGTCAATGACAAACCAGAAGGTGCTGTCAAACAATCAAGTGACAGTACCATTCTGACAAAAGATGCTGTCAAAGGTCTCCCTAAAGTTGCTGTCAACACACCTTCTGACAGTAACTTATTGGATAAAGATGCTGTCAACCCTGCTCCAACTCAACTATAGGAAGGATTAATTGAGGACATCTCTGATGATGACATGCCACTCTCCAAAGCTTTTAAGGTAAAATCTAAATCATCTTTCTCTTCATTGCATGCTAGTACTGCTCATACTCATGCATATAGGATGAGTGAGGGAGAGCAAAAGAAAAGAGAGATAAAAGAAAAGAGAAGTGAGCCTAAAAATGAGAGGCAGCCAAATGTGCTGGCAAAAGGTGAGGGACTTGAGCATGTCCAGAGTGAAAGTGAGGGAGCCATTTATCAACAGGCATTAGGCCTTGAGGGATTAATTGTGAGTGGTGATGAGATCACCAGAAAAGACAATGAGCGTGTGAGAACCCCAACAGCTTCCATGCCCCAGACTTTTCCTCCATATCCAAAGAGGCTTGAGTCTGGTGGTCCGATCCTTCTGCAACCTCCAATGCAAGGCTCCAAGCTATTGAAGACAGATGTGCTAAAATGGAAGTCAAGCTAGACAATCTGTCCACTGATGTGAAGACTGGTTTTGCTGAAATACAAGCCACTCTACTGTCTCTTTCTTCCATACTCAATGCTGCCATCTTAACTAAGGGGGAGAAAGTGATAGATCAGAAAGATGAGCAACCAGCAACAAAAGTGAAGTCACAAGGGGAAGCTGGAACACAGGGGGAGCAAAAAGAAACTGACACAGCCTCTGAAACTGGGAAATTTTATGAAACTGAAGTAGATGGGGAAACAATGTTAGTATCTGAAGAGGTATTGGAAAATATACAAAGAAATCATGTATCTTCCATCAAAATCAGTGAACCAGTTCCTGAAAAGAAAGAATATACATTGGAGAGGCTTTGGAGAGAAAAGGAGGAGTCTAACAGGATGGGTAAAGGCAAGGGCAAGCTGCCTGAATATGTGAATCCTTCAGAGTTGATTACATGGACTGATGGAAGCACATACTCTCCAGAAGAAGCTGAATCTATGATGATAAGTCATATGAAGAGTATCTTGAATAATAAGGATGAGGAATTCAACACTTTGGTGAGTGAAGCAATCACAGAATCTGGAGGAAAACCTGCTAAGTTGGCAGAAGCTTTGAAAGAAAAGATTGTCAATCTTTCTGGGAAGATTAGCTCAGAGAAGAGGTGGGCAGTTGAAGTGTACCTGAAGAGTGGACATTCAATATTCATAACAATGCAACTGCTAGAAACTTTCTCTGCCAGAGTGCAATACATCCTTGGGATTCTTGTCAAGAAAAAGTCTACCATCTTTGATGAAAGTCTCTATCTGCAACTGAGTACAATGGTTAACAGCAAACTTCCAGAAGTATGTCTCCAGCCATATGGTGTAAGCTTTAAACAGACAACAACCAGAGGAACTAAAGGACTTGGGTTCTTAACTCTTGAAGGCAAAACATCTCTACAAAGCAAAGTCATCATGGATGTACTTAAGTTGTTGCTGAAAGCACCCATCACCAAGGAAAGGATTCAAGCAGTTAAAGATATCCACAAGATAATGGCAAAGAGAGATGTGGAATACAGTGCCAAAATTAAGAAGCTCATTGCCAAAGAAAATTCAAGCATAAATGCTCAAGGTGGAAGCTGCTCCTTTGATGACACCTTGGATAAAGATGGTGATGATAATGAAGGTGGAGGTAAAGCTGGAGGAGCTAAAGAGTCAGAAAAGGGAAACTCTTCAAAAGAGCAATCCCAAGCTAAAGAAGCTGAGCCAAAGGAAACTTCAGAAACTCCTGGATCAAGCAAAGAAAATAAAGAAAAGGAGGAAGAAAAGGAAATACTTGAAGCATTGAAGACTAATCAAGTAGAAATGGAAATTGACAGTATCTATACTGAAAAAGATACTGTCAACAAAGATGCTGTCAAGAAAAATGAAGTTACTGTCAGGGAAGAAGAAGACACTGTCAGAAGCCCTATCAAAGATACTGTCAAAGAAGCTACTGTCAAAACATCCAAGACAGGAAGAATAAAAAGAAAAGCAAACAAGAAGATAAAGGGAAAGACTGTCTATTCTGGACAAAGAAAAGCTACATGTCTAGGGCTTAAGAAACCAATCATGAGCAGAAGGATGAACAGCCTGGAACAACTTCAAGAGAAAGCCAAAGAATCAATCACTTCTGTATCCATAGAGTTGGATGAGTCAAAAGAAAAGGTCACAAGATACATTCTATGGGAAAACAAAGAAAGATTGATTATGGTAGAACCTGATTTCACTCAGATATCAAAATCAAAGGTAATTTCCAACAGTCTAGTTCAAACCCAAGCACTTGTAAGATGAAGAATTGATTATTTCAATTTGGAAAGAATGGTTGAACTTTTGGAAAGCTATGGTAATATCTCTAAAAAGATCATGGATCCTGTTCGAAAGTACTATGCAATCAGAAATGCTGAATTCACTGAAAAGCATGGTGACTGGACACTTCAAAATGATGAAGATGTTTTTGAAGCTCTAGGTCTGGAAAATGAAGAAGATAATCCTATCCCTGAGTATGACTGGAATGAAATGGAGAAACCTTATTCAAAGCAAGAAATGGATAGGTATGAGGCAGAGCAGAAATTCAGAGAAGAATTATCCTCAAGACAAAAATCTCGTCAACAGATAGAAGATGAGATTGAAGCTAAATTGAAGGAAAGCTGGAGTAAACTCAACGAGATCAATAGCAGTGGATTAAACTGTCAGCCAATTGTACTGGACAATCCTCTGAGAATCAAATATGGCAAAGAAGAAATCTACATAGACAGCTTTGCTAAGTTGAAGACCAGTGTGCTAAAAGAACTATTCTGGCAAGTGGTAGGATCATCTAACAAACTTGAAGCATTATGTTCTTGGGAGCTAGACATGATTTTTGATCAAAGGAAAGGAGAGGATCCCAGATTGGACAGACTAAGAAGGGAAACTTTAAACGGCTTCCTGGTAGAAGATTCATGATGGAGGGAGATGTGTTAAAATTTAGATCAATTGTATAGCAAAATGTTTATTGGATGGAACTCAGAGATGCATTAAACACTGCTTCCTCAATGATCAGAAAATACATCGTGGAAAATGAAGATGATGCACAGTCCCCTGAAGAAAAGGAGTTAATTGAAAAACTCAGAAGAGCTCTGAGGGAAAAGGAGCAAGATGAAAGTTCAAATCAAGCTAAGTAAAGATTTTTTCCTAGAGGAATTCTTGATTTTTTAACTTTTATGATCATTGTTTGAAAACAATCTAGATTAATCACATTTTTCAGAAATGAAGGGTTTATTCTTTCTGATCTATGATTAGTTAAGTTGTCAGCATGATATATCTGTAAATTTGTCCTTATTGTCCATAAAAACAAATTGGGGGAGATTGTTGGGATTTATGGGTGCAGATCAGACAACTTAACTAGATTAATTGGTATACTTAGTTTTACTAAGTAGAACATACTGTCATAGCCAGAAGTGTATTCTTGTAATTAAATAAATACTGTCATGTAATAATTGTAATTCTTGGAAGAAGTTCGATTATGTTCAAGCCTCAAGGAATACAGAAGTTCGACAGTAGGAATAAAAGTTACTGTCAAGTATTGACAGTAAGGTTACAAGGAAACAACATGTTGCCAGCAAGTTTCATTGAGTCGACAGCAAGTTTCAACTTGACAGCAACATTGGCGGAGATTCTGATGATAGTGACTTTCATATATATATAGTTTGCGACAACAAGTTTGGAATTCTTGACAGCAATCTCTGCGGGAATTCATACTGTCAAACAAAGCACAATTCTTGACAGCAATCTCTGCGGGAATTCATACTGTCAAACAAAGCACAATTTTCTTGACAGCAAACTTTGCGGCAATCATACTGTCATATAGAATCAACTTGATTTAGGAATTTTCTAAGTCAAATTAAGCGACAGAATACATGTTCAAAAGAAGCAGGCGTGCTGCAACATTCAAACTTTACAGCAAGCCTGAAAGTCTATAACAGAAGCTCAAGAGATCACATGGAACAACCAGGAAAGCACAAAGCAAGATAAATTTAACAACTGCTAGATCTGGGTGGCTCAAATGTGGAAAGCATCTAAAGTTACTTTGTGTGTATCACATGGGAATAAATCATGTAATGAGCTGCAAAAAGAATATGACAGCAACTCAACAACCCATGTTGATAGTGATAGTATAGTAGAAAAAGATCCAACTATCACTCTATAAATAGAACACTCTATTGCATGATAGCACGTATCTCTACCACTGTAATCTCTAGAGAAACCGAAGCTTGAGAAATATTTTGTTCTCAAGGTTATAGCAAAACTTCGCAAGATAAATAAAACATTTATTTTGTGAAACATCTTGTTAGATAATTACTTGTGATTGCATTTCTTCTACTAGTAAATTACAAACTCTATTTAAGTTGTTGAAATAGTTTTTGAAATTTATTAGTATTGCATTCAACCCCCCTTCTGCAATACTTTCAGGGACCAACAGAGGGAGATGTGTTGAAATTCAGATCAATTGTCAAGAAAAATGTTTATTGGATGGAACTCAAAGATGCATTAAACACTGCTTCTACAATGATCAGGAAATACATCGTGGAAAATGAAGATGATGCAGAGTCCCCTGAAGAAAAGGAGCTAATTGAAAATCTCAGAAAGGCTCTGAGAGAAAAGGAGCTAGATGAAATTTCAAATCAAGCTAAATAAACATTTTTTTTCTCTACTCAGTCTAGAGGAATACCTGATTTTTAATTATGAACTTTTATGATCATTGCTTGAAAACAGTCTAGATTAATCACATTTTTCAGAAATGAAGGGTTTATTCATTCTGATCTATGTTAGTTAAGTTGTCAGCATGATATATCTGTAAATTTATCCTTATTGTCCATAAAAACAAATTGGGGGAGATTGTTGGGATTTATGGGTGAAAGATCAGACAACTTAACTAGATTCATTGGTATACTTAGTTTTACTAAGTAGAACATACTGTAATAGCCAGAAATGTATTCTTGTAATTAAATAAATACTGTCATGTAATAATTGTAATTCTTGGAAGAAGTTCGATTATGTTCAAGCCTCAAGAAATACATAAGTTCGACAGCAGGAATAAAAGTTATTGTCAATAATTGACAGTAAGGTTACAAGGAAACAGCATGTTGCAAAGGTCGACATCAAGGTTCATTGAGTCGACAACAAGTTTCAACTTGACAGCAACATTTGCGGAGATTCTGATGACAACAAGTTTCATATATAGTTTGCGACAGCAAGTTTGGAATTCTTGACAGCAACCTTTGCGGGAATTCATACTGTCAACCAAAACACAATTCTTTGACAGCAAACTTTGCGGCAAACATACTGTCATATAGAATCAACTTGATTTATGAATTTTCTAAGTTAAATTAAGCGACAGAGTACATGTTCAAAAGAAGCAGGCGTGCTGCAACATTCAAACTTTACAACAAGCTTGAAAGTCTATAACAGAAGCTCGAGAGATCACATGGAGCAACCTGTAAAGTATAGAGCAAGATAAATTTTATAACTTCTAGATCTGGGTGGCTCAAATGTGGAAAGTATCTAAAGTTACTTTGTGTGTATCACATGGGAATAAATCATGTAATGAGCTGCAAAAAGAATATGACAGCAACTCAACAACCCATGTTGATAAGTGATAGTACAGTCGATTATCACTCTATAAATAGAACACTCTATTGCACAATAGTATATATCTGAACAACTGTAATCTCTAGAGAATTCGAAGGTTGAGAATTATTTTGCTCTCAAGGTTGTAGCAAAACTTTGCAAAATAAATAAAACATTTATTTTGTAAAACATCTTGTTAGATATTATTTGTGATTGCATTTCTTCTACTAGTAAATTACAAACTCTATTTAAGTTGTTGAAATAGTTTTTGAAATTTATTAGTATTGCATTCAACCCCCCTTCTGCAATACTTTCCAAGACCAACAATTAACATATCCATAAAAAAATGCATTCATACTTTCACTTCTTTGTGTAGTGGACATTCTTGCCCAAAAACAATCTTTCACAAAACAAGGGATCCATTTATGTCTTCCATCATACAACCCTTTTAGCCATTCATTATCCTCCAAATTATAATTTGAAATCATGGAACTCCATCCCAATTCAAAAGTATCAACCTCAATAGAATCATAAACAACATTCTGTAGTTGAAACTTTATTGAATCATATTCCTTATACCCTTTTAATTTTTCAGGAATTTTTTTCATAATGTGCCACAAACACCATCGATGGCGTGCATTAGGAAATACTTCCGCAATTGCACTTTGCATTGCTCTATCTTGGTCAGTTATAATAGCCTTAGGAGGATCACCAAACATGCAAGTTAACCAAGTTCAAAACAACCATATAAATGTTGGTGTGTTTTCATTTGAAATCAAACCACAACCAAGCAAAATAGACCGGCCATGATGATTAACTCCTACAAAAGGCGCGAATGGCATATCATATTTATTAGTCAAATATGTAGTATCAAATGTCACCACATCTCCAAACTCTTTATATGCCGCTCTACATCGTGCATCAGCCCAAAATACATTTTTTATCCTATTTTCATCATCAAGATCTATTGAATAATAAAACTTGGAATCTATTGATTGTGCATGATTAAAATAATTTTGGAGAGCAACAGCATCACCCTCAGCTAACCTCAACCTTCTAATTGTCCTCATATAATTCTCACGATCTTTTTTGGTAAAAGTCACATGTTCATGACCTCCGTGTTCAACCACAAGAGCATTGTAACTCTTATTAATCTGAATACCAGCTTCGTCATATAAATTAAGACTTCTCATTGCATGATTGGTCAATTTTCTATTACAACGAAATCGGTGTGCCTTACTTGGACTCAAATTGTGATCGTGTTCATTACCGAATTGAGTCACGTGCCATTTATTATCCTCATCCATTCTTTTTGCACAAAGTCTTGCTTTACAATTTGTTCTCACAACAGGTTTTGGCCTTAAGTTATCTACCACTTTTTGATTTGGTTCACCATATCGGTGACAGGCAACCGTCAAATACGTATTAACACCTTCAATTTTTATAGTGTTTCTTATCATAATCCCAAAACCATTTTGCAGAGACCATATTGTCTATAATATTCATAAACTTTAGCTTCAGAATTAAAAACCGTATTTACCTCAGGAGGTGAGAGTTGTTTAGCTGTTTCTTCTTATGTATATTCCTCTTGCGCCTGCTCTACATCCTCGTATTTTTTGCTCACGTCCAATTCAATTTGTTGATTTTCGAATTCTACATCCATTAACCTGTATGTAAACATACAGCAAAAATAAATTAATACAATTTATGAGCGTATGTATTATATACAAAATATACATATATTATTTTTTTTATCATGAAAAATGGCCGTGAAAGAAAATACCTAGTTACAGAAGTGGACAAATTAGAGAGATGTTGGATGTAGAGTTGTCCAGCGGATAAAGAGAAGAAGAGACGTGGTCTAATTTTTGATAGCCATAATTTTTACTAATTTTATTAAAAAAAAGAAAAAGAAGTGGACCCTTTCCTTCCTAAAAAAGGGGTAGTGTTTAGGTAGTGTTTAAGGGAGTAGCCTAATATTTATTTTAAAATTTACTAGGAATCACACGGATGCAATTATATGTAATGTTGATCAAATGTAGAATGAAATTATGTTATGTTGATCAAATGTAAACCTTATTCATCAGATATTTTTTTTTTGCCTGAAAAGAAAACATTAAACATTCAAATCTTCAATAAGTACATGATGGAAATTCAGGTAGGCATCCCCCCTTTTCCACTTACGCTCAGCTAATGAACTAGTAGTTCTCGCTATATAGTGAGCTACTCTGTTCGTGGAACGTTTGACAAAATTCAACGTAATATTACGTTCTTTCAAAGAAACCAACAGTGACTTGCAATCTTGAACTATTCTGCCTAGATACGAAAGGTTAACAGTTGCGCTGCGAATGGCTTGGATTAAGGCAAGACAGTCCGACTCTATTATCACCCCATTATACTCTCCCTTTTTGACCCAACTTAGAGCTTCTTTTATTCCGAGAGCTTCTGCCATTATTGGTTCTATGGTTCCCTGCTTACAATATGCTGCTGCTTCCACTAAATCTCCATAGTGATCCCGTGCAATTATGGAATAAGAATAACTGTTAGACTCTTCAAACAACGTTGCATCAGTGTTTATCTTAATCCTACCAATCTGTGGTCGCTCCAAGTGCGTCTTGCCATCTGCTTGAGTCATAAACCCAAGATAATTGTCAAATGACTTGTCTTGCGCACATCTCCATTGATTAAGAGAGATTTCTGCTGCTCTAACGATGTCCAAAGGTTCCAGACTTCTTTGATTCCATACAATGTCGTTTCTATTTTTCCAGAGGTACCAGCATAGCATACAAATCTTTGCTACTTCGTCTCTGTTACACGCTTTAACCACCTCCTCCATCCATTGAATATAATTCGTAGCAGTGTGTGATACCTTATCAAAGCTTGATACACCCTAGCATTGTACTGCAACTGGGCACATAACAAGACAGTGAAAGGTTGACTCCTGTTCTAAGTTGCAGACTGGACAGAATGGGTTCACCTCTACCCTCCTCACACGAAGTTGATCTTTCGATGGCAACAAATTTTATTTGATATTATAAGTAGTATTGTAAATATTATGTTGTATATTTTTCAAGGATTTAATTGAATTTTACAGCTACTTTCAACATGTTGTGGGTTTGTCCATCTTTTATGTTAATTCTTAGATTAATAATAGTCTCTATATTAATTAAAGTTCTTATGAAATTTATGATGAACAACTGGTATAAATTTGTGTTGATACGCGAGCAAAACCGGATATCCAGTCCAGTTTTAAAATTCGGATCGGATATCCGGTTTTTCGGATTATGAAAAATCTCTTCCGGTTCCGGTTTAATCGGATATCCGGAATTCAGATATCCTTTTAAACCGGATCGGAAATCGGATAATCCGGATCCGAATTAGTTAAGTAAAATTTATTTTTGTTAGTATAAATAAATGAATTTTTTACATTTTTAATAAGTTATCATTAACTTTATAAATGATAAATTAATTAATAAAAATTTAGATATCATCATCTCATATTTTAACATTTGTATATTCATTTTTTTACCTAATTTTATTATAACCTATCATAAACTACCATTCATTTCTTTAACGAGTTCTTATAAATATTTTTTAAAAAATATGAATACTACCTTCATCCCGTTTATATTGGCCACAATTATTTTTTTGCATGTCCCAAAAATAGTGGCCACATTTTATAAATAAAGCAAATTAATTATTAATAATGTTGTTTCAAAAAAAAAATTTAATAATGTTATGTTTTTTAAAGTATGCGAACAATTGAGAGTAAGTATGACAATTTTCACTTGATTGTTCAATACGTGCTTTTTAATTTATGACCAATATAAACGGGATAGAGGGAGTAACACGCTAGCTCTCGAATTCATAATTTTAAGTGAAAATATTATTAAAAGAAACATTCTTCCATTGGCTTTGTTTTTAATTTTTTAATATTATAACTTCTTAATCAATCACTTTGGATAAAATGATTAAGTAAGAGAAAATATTTATCAAGGTTGATTTAAGAATAAATTTATTAATTTATTAATTACTTTGGACAAATTCATTATTTATTAGTGATAATTCATTACTTAATTTAATATGTTCAATGTTGAGTTATTTGTTTACAATAAATTCATTATTTATTAAATATAAATTATTTTTAATAGATATTAAAAACCGGATCGGATCCGGATATCCGAATTTATTAAAAGTTGTGATCCGAATCTGTATCCGAATTCATAAAAATAATCCGGATCAGATATCCGGTCCGATTTTTTCGGATCGGATATCCTAATTTCCGGATTTTCATAATCGGATACCGGATCGGAAAATCGGATAATCCGGTTTTCGGATTTTTTTGCTCACCCCTACGCGTAGGAAGTGACTAGGTGGTAATCATAAAAAAGTGTTCGTTAAATAATATTTAAAATTTTCTTTTTCACATTTTTTATTTAAATTTTCATAAAATTTTCATTTTTATGGTTTTTGTAAACCAAATAAATTTATATAATTTATTTTTTAAGTATTCTAATTTCAATGATATTTCAGAGTCAATCAAATAATCTTCAAATTATATCTTTTCATACTATACTATATATATACTATAATAAGCGAAATGGATATAATTTGTAGTTTGATTATTCCTAATTTTTTATTTTGGTTATTCCCTCACGACCATTAAATCTTCAACTCAAATAAATTAAATCATGATCGTTAGATACAACAATACTAAAAGTTGTTCTATATAGAGGTATAAGGTTCCATTCCGACCAACAACATATTAATTTATATTTAATACTAAAAATTATTATATACAAAGAGTCCCCTTCTAGAGAAAATTTGGTATATATAAATTGGAGAGAACCATATATATATTTTCTGATTCTACAACAGAATCATTTTTTTTTCCAAAAATATTTTCACAAAAAAAATAAAATCCGACATTACCACATCACTACTGACGTGGCACTACCACATCATACAACAATACTAAAAGTTGTTCTATATAGAGGTATAAGGTTCGATTCCGACCAACAACATATTAATTTATATTTAATAATAAAAATTATTATATACAAAGAGTCCCCTTCTAGAGAGAATGTGTTATATAGAGAATTGGAGAAAACCATATATATTTTCTGATTCTACAACAGAACCAAATTTTTTTTCCCAAAAATAAAATAAAATCCGACATTGTCACGTCACTGCTGACGTGGCACTACCACATAATCACTGCTGACGTGGCACTACCACATAATCACTCCTGACGTGGCGTTGTCACGCGGCGCTACCACATCATCACTGCCAACGTCATCTGCCATGTCATCATTGCTGGCGTGGTAGTGCCACGTGGCAGTGTCGCGTCATTAGTGACGTCATCATTGATGTCATGGCACTGTCATGTCAGTATTGATGACGTGACAGATGACGTCATAAGCGCCACGTCAGTAACGCTGCCACGTCAGCATTTGGTTCTGTTGTAGAATCAGAAAATTGATTTTTTTATAAAACAAAAAAAATTGATCTTTTTTTTATAGAACAAAAAATTAAAATTTTTATTCTACTATAGAATAATAAAATTAGTAGTTCTTTCCTATTCTCTATATAAGGAGGTCCTCTCTAGAATAATGGCCTATATACAAATATGTAAAGTTCGAATTTTTTCAATTACATATTAAAATTAATATTTATAATATTATACTACACTATAAACAAATTTTAAAAAATTAAAAGTAACCAGTGTTTTACATGGCTATAAGCTAGTATCTCTAACAAGTGTAATGGAGATCTTAGCTAGTTTTTTTTTAAGTACGGTCGTTGACCAAAAAGCTGTGAGCAATTGAAACTTAAAATAAATGGATGTGATTCGTTAGCTCAAATATCAAAAAATATATTTGATTGATAGTAGGATTATATTCAAATAAATTGATAGTAGGATTATTTTCAAATATCAAAAATTAAATTTATACAAAACTAGCTTTGTAGCCCGTGCAAAGTACGGGCATATTCTAGATTGACCAAAATTATTTCATTAAGGAATCAATACACTCTGATAAAAAAAATTAAAAAAAATGGTTCTGCTATATAATCAAAAAAAAATAGATGGTTCTCCACGGTTCTCTATGTAAGATGATTCTTTCTAGAGTGCTACTCATTAATTTAAAGAGGAAAAGTGTACTTTGTATAATCCTCTTTTACTCATAACATCATTTGTAATATTTTAGTTTAAAATCGAGCAATTAATATATAAATAATTATATTTATTATATTTGTTGCATTTCGTTATTTTGGATCTGCACGGGCATGCTCTAGATTACAAATATTTATGAATTATTCGTAATTACGTAGGATTGGATTGTTGATATCTTTGATTATTCATATCTTCGCAGCAATTGTTATGAGTAAATAGAATTTATGCAATAACCGATCGTGACATGCAAATTATAATTCTGGTTAAATTAAATTTGTTTTATATTTTACGCTCTATTTTGTTTTGTTAAAGAAAACTTGAACGATATGTAATAAATTGGTCAATGTTAAGATCAAAACCGTACTTCGAAATATAAATACATAGAGTTAACATGGATGGATACAGAGATACATACAAGTATTAATTACATAATAATAAATTCATATTAGTTCATATCATTTATTATTATGTAATAAATATGTTAGTGTTGCAATACCTAAATAGCCCCCGGAAATATAACATAGATATAGTTAGTAGGGTAAATATGACTTTTTATATGAAAAAATTGAAGGGTTTCGAGCATCAAACGCAGCGGAAAATTAAAACAAAAACAATAATTATCGAAACCCTACCGCAGGATCCATGCAAAAACATGATATTTAATTCGGAGATTGATGATTTACCTTAAAGAAGCTTTACGATTGTATGTCTAATGGAGATCCAAGCTTTCACGATCGTTGAGTGCTCCTCTTCGAAGCCTCCTCTACGGTATCCACACGAACACTCCAAGAACAATTCTTGACTGGAAGGGAGGTACTAGCCTCCAATGAAAATATGAGATCTTCTTTTTAGGTTTTGGTTCAAGCGGCTGGGGATTATTTTTGTCGTACAAAATTAATTACCTTCTTTACCTATCATCATATATTTATATGATTGTGTAAGGTAAAAGCCCAACTAAAAACCTAGCCCAAGTTTGATAATTAAATAATAGAATCAAATCCTATTATTTAAATAAATAATAATTAAGTCATAATTAATTATTAAAATCATATCTCATTTGTATTTTATTATATCTTAATTAACTCTCACTTAATTAATATAATAAAATACAACTAATCATTTAATTAATTTAAATTCATAATTTAAATTAATTCTTCCTTAAAATGTTCTATGTGTGTGACCCTGTAGGCTATCATTTAATTGGCAATAATTTTATTCTCTAATAAAATTATAAACAATGAGCGGCATCTAGTAATACATCATTGCTACCCAATTAAATAATAATTAAATCGTGATTCGATAAAACTTTTTGTGATTAATGTTCCCATGTAATATAATCCCTTTAACCAAATATTATAGATTAAACTCGAGGCATGTTTCATGTCATCCTCTTCATAATTTAATCCGGGTTTACTTGATCCATGAGTAGACTATTAAAACAAATCACTATTTGAGCACGGCCATGCATTTTATAGTCTCACTCAATCAAGAGGCCAATAATATCTCTCTTATCTGATAGGAGGGTTAAATCCTTTATCTATCATTCATATTTCTCATACGATTCACAATATACCTGATGTCCACTTTTATCATCACCCGGTCAAAGGTAACTTTTAATGTAGTCAAAGTATATTATCCTCGTATAGAAATATAATGATCTCAAGTCAAAGGATCATTACACCATTATCACTGTGAATCTTTCTTATGACTTTATTAACATGAAGAATCTCATGGTGGGTCTGTCCAGTGCCATGTACCCTTACATGTACCTATGTTTTGACTTTAGTATCTCCATACTTATAACCAATGAGATGTGGTTATCAGTCAACAACATACTATTTATGTATTATTATTGTCCTATATAATAATACTCGACTAAGGACCTTTAAGAATATGATATATTATATAATCTCAAGTTCAAGTTAAATACTTAAACTATATAATGTGTATCATTATTCTAAGGACATTTATTATGCTAACAAATATATCGCAGTAATTAAAGTCATAATAAATACATTTATTAAATAATCAAATGACATAAAGGTTTATCAAAATAAACAATGTATTGCCTCTAGGGCACCTACACTAACAATCTCCCACTTGCACTAGAGCCAATCACCCATGTATCTAATACCCATGGAACTAGTGTGACCGTCGTGCTTCTGCTGCGACAAGCCTTTGGTCAGTGAGTCTGCTATGTTATCATTTGTGTGTACTTTACATATGTGTATATCACCCTTTTCATTTATCTCTCGAATGAGGTGAAATCTCCTGAGTATATGTTTGGATCGGGAGTAATATCTAGGTTCTTTAGCCTGTGCAATGGATCCATTATCATCGCAGTACTTGTCTATGGGATCTGCGATCGATGGAACCACTCCCAATTCAGTAATGAATTTTCGAATCCAAACATCTTCCTTTGCCGCTTCACAAGATGCAATGTACTTAGTCTCCATTGTAGAAACAACGACTGTTTCTTGCTATGAACTCTTCTAGCTTACAGTACCTCCGTTTAGACAAAACAAAAACCAGACTATGATACAGTATCATCCCTGTCTATTTGGAAACTTGCATCGGTGTAACTTTTTACAACCAGTTTCTCCTCTCCTCCATACACCAAGAATAAATCTTTAGTCCTTTTCAAGTACTTAAGAATATTCTTGACTACCGTCCAGTGACCTTCACTTGGATTAGACTGGTGTATGCTCATCATGCTCAAAGCATACGAGACATCAGGACGAGTACATACCATTGCATACATGATAGATCCAATTGCTGAGGCATATGGAACTTTCCTCATGTTGTCCTTATCATCCAATGATTTCGGACACTGGTCTTTAGAGATCGTTATCCCTTGAGACACGGGGACACATCCCCTTTTCGCATTTTACATACCAAAACGATGCAAAACCTTATCAATGTATGTACTCTGACTTAGACCGATCATCCTTCTAGATCTATCCCTATAGATCCTCATTCCTAGAATGTAGGATGCATCTCCTAAGTCTTTCATAGAGAAGTTGCTCCGTAACCAAGTCTTAACAGCCTTTAGAGAAGGTATGTCATTCCCCATTAGTAGTATATCATCAACATATAATACTATGAATGCCACATGGCTCCCACTAACCTTCTTGTAAACACAAGGTTCATCTTTGTTTTGAACAAAGCCATACTCTTTGACTATTTCATCAAAACGGATATTCCATCTCCTAGAGGCTTGCTTCAATCCATAAATGGATCGACGTAATTTACATACCTTGCCAACATTCCTTGGATCGACAAAACCTTCAGGTTGTGTCATGTACACATCCTCTTCAAGGCTTCCATTAAGGAAGGCTATTTTGACATCCATTTGCCAGATTTCATAATCATGGAATGCTGTAATTGCAAGCAAAATCCTTATGGACTTGACCATAGCCACTGGTGAGAAAGTTTCATCATAGTCAATACCATGAATTTGTTTGAAACCTTTTGCAACCAGCCTTGCTTTGTAGGTCTGAACATTTCCATCCACGTCAGTTTTCCTTTTGAAAACCCATTTGCACCCTACGGGTTTTACCCCTTCGGGTGGATCAACCAAAGTCCATACTTGGTTTTCGTACATGGAATCCATCTCGGATTTCATGGCTTCTAGCCATCTCTTAGAGTCTGGATTGTTCATAGCATCTTGGTATGTGAGAGGCTCATCTTCATCTATGAGCATCAAATCACCACATTGAGTCAAGAGAAATCCATATCTCTCTGGCTCATGGCGAATTCTACCAGATCTACGAACAACCTGTGTTTCTTGAGCATTATCCTGCTCCTGTTCCACTTCAGGTTCAATGCTATTTTGCGGTTCTCGATCTTCATCGAGATCTATAGTTCTCCCACTGTTTCTTTTGGAAACAAAATCTCTTTCCATAAAGACAGCATCTCGAGCAATAAACACTTTCTGCTCAGAGGGACTATAAAAATAATACGCCTTTGTTTCTTTAGGGTATCCCATAAATATGCACTCTTCGGATTTAGGTCCAAGCTTATCTGATACTTGACGTTTCACAAACGCCTTGCATCCCCAAACTTTCATAAAGTTCATGCCTGACCGTTTCTCCTCCCATATCTCATATGGAGTCTTTTGAAACTTCTTAGTAGGAACACCGTTAAGTGTGAAAGCTGCTGTTTCTAGAGCGTGACCCCAGAAACTAATTGGAAGATCTTCATGACTCATCATCAATCGCACCATGTCCAACAGGGTACGATTTCTCCTCTCTGAAACTCCATTCCATTGAGGTGTTCCTGGCGGAGTGAGTTGTGATACAATACCACACTCTTTTAAATATTCTTTAAATTCGGTGCTTAAGTATTCACCCCCACGATCGGATCGTAAGATCTTAATACTTGCACCTCCGCCAATTTGCTTCTCTACTTCAGCCTTATATTCTTTGAACTTTTCAAAAGAATCGGATTTATTCTTCATAAGATTTACATATCCATATCTACTGTAATCATCAGTAAATGTTATGAAGTAGTAGTAGCCTCCTCTAGCCATCACACGCATTGGGCCACATACATCACTATGTATAAGCTCCAGACGTTCAGTGGCCCTTTGACCCTTACCAGTGAAAGGGGCTTTGGTCATCTTACCAAGCAAACAAGATTCGCATTCTTGGTATGATTCAAAATCAAATTTATCCAAGTATCCATCTTTATGTAATTTGGATATGCGTTTCTCATTTATATGGCCTAGACGACAATGCCAGAGGTATGTATGATTTGAGTCATTAATTTTAAGTCGTTTGTTTTCTATATTATAGACAGGATTATCTAAATCAAGAACATATAAACCATTAAACAAACGTGCAACACCATAGGTCAAATCATTCAAAGCAAAAGAACAACTGTTGTTCCTTATTATAAATGAAAAACCTTTCTTGTCTAAACAAGAAACCGAAATAATGTTTCTGCAAATCGCAGGCACGTAAAACAGTTATCAAGTTCTAAAACAAGCCCAGAGGGCAAAGATAGATAATAAGTGCCTACAGCCAAAGCAGCAACTTTTGCTCCATTGCCAACTCGTAGGTCTACTTCTCCCTTAGCCAATGTCCTACTTCTCTGCAGCTCCCGCACATTTAAACAAATGTGAGAAGCACATCCAGTATCCAATACCCAAGATGTAGAAGTAGACATATTGACTTCTATAATATATATACCTGAAGTAGAAGCTTGTTGAGCCTTCTTCTTCTTCAGATCCTCCAAGTAAACTGAACAGTTTCTTTTCTAGTGACCAGTTTTCTTACAGTAGTGACATTCACCCTTATCAACTGGTTCACTTGCCCATTGTTAGCAATTAAAAATGACTTACTCGTGTTGATCCTTTCTTGACGAGTTTGGCTTGCAAACATGCTTTGCAAGTGCTCATAGGTAGTGTATGCATCCATATGCATATGCTGCCTTTGAAGCTCAGCACTCATAGTTGCCAACATAAGACATGCAACATCATTTGCATCATTCTTATCCTTTGTGTGAGCCGCTCGTTCCTCAACAGTAGCGCCCTCAGGAAGGGGACCTGGCGGAGGGATGTCAATGACATGAAGCTTGCGCTCCTGCCTGAGGACAATCCTCAAATTCTTCTGCCAGTCTAGGAAGTTATTTCCTCCTGTCAGTTTATCCTTCTCAAGGATTGATCGAACGGATAGAGAGTTTGTGTTGTTTGCCATTTCTTAGTATCTACAATGTTAAAAGCACAAAATAAACATTAGATTGTCTGAGTTATCAATTATTATGTTCAAATGATTATGATATATTCATAATATATCTCCCACTATTTTTATCAAATTAATAGCCCTTACTATCAATTCGGAAAGTATATCCCATAATTCTTTCTAGTGAGCCAAGATCCATATTTCGTCATGTTTTAAGTCAACCACTGGAAGTCCTTAAAAATGATTATTTAGGTAGACAACCATTGTCAATTATATCATATATAATTCTTGGATAGTTTGGTGAACAACCATTGTTCTAATCTATCTAATAGATTTTAACCAAACTCTATGCTTCTAAGTTCATAATGGTCGAATATAACCGTTTATTTTCACCTTATTATGACGACTTAGTTAAGTTTGACCCAATGATCCAACGGCCGAATATAACCGTTTATATTCGTCGCATCTTACCATGATAGATAGGAGTCCCCTGCCACTGACAGCCCTTCCCCTTATCGATCTAGGATTCGATGAGTGTTCATTTATTGGAAAGCATCTGATTAAAACTTAATATTTTGTTAAGGGATTTAGAAAAATTATAACGATCATGATCACATCATAAAGAGATCCTCAATTTTTCCTTGAACCAAATATTTCATATTGACATCCTAAATTGTTCATTTCCCAGGTAGATGGAGGATACCAAAGGTCACACTTAAAACCCATCAACCTTACGAATACGCATATCCGCTTTTGACAGAAAATCCCAAATTTTAGATATCAAAATCCATATTTAGTTCCGTGCTTTAAAATCCATATTTTAAAAACACAAGAATCTCATGATCGTTTGTTAATTTTAAAATCTTGAATCGTTACAGATTTTATCTTGCTTAAGCAGGCATGGCATGGGTGATGTATCTAATACATTCATTCATACATGATTAATCTAATTAAAGCATGCATTTCTATGTATCCTACACATACATTCATACATCACATGTAAAGTAAGTGCATTATGTAAACGTGATTGGTTATGGCCTTTATCCTATATGATCCTTTCAAGCTAATGAAAGGATCAAGGACAATCTATGGGTGGTTTAAAATACTATACTATTACATGTCTTCTTCTTTGGTGCTACAATGCCTCCTTGCTTGCTTGTTTTCATGTATTCATGTACATTACATAAACAAAACAACTATACTAATATACTTACAAGGAGAACTCGAGTTACATTCGAGATTTAATCATTACAAGGAATGACGACATGCAAGTCGTATTTATAAACCAAACCATAAACAAAAACCTCTATCCTATGGGTCTCAAGGCCATAACCATCCACCATGCTCAAGTAACAATTAAATAACATGTCATATTATCTAATCATGTTATACCATATCATATTTCAGATGATCCAATCAAAGAAATCATATAACGCAAAAATCAGAAAATCAGAATCAAATTCTGAAAACAATAAATCGCGTTTTTCATGCACTAAACGGCGTCAAACGCCTTACGCTCGTTTCCAGTCAGAAAACACATATCGTTTGCGAAAATCGGACACTGGACACAGATTTCACCAGATCTGCGCAGCGTATACAGAAATCGTATGGTATACAATCCCCATATCATGAACAAACAAAAATCATGTATATATCAATATACATACAGATTATATGATCATCATATGATCATCCCAATCATCATTAACATACAGTTTATACATATATATCAAAATCAACGCATCATACATGACAATCATCAAACATGCTCGTATATATATCAAAACTGTAACATATAACCGAATTAAAACATTTTTGCAAGTAGCTCTGATGCCATTGAAGGGTTTCGAGCATCAAACGCAGCGGAAAATTAAAACAAAAACAATAATTATCGAAACCCTACCGCAGGATCCATGCAAAAACATGATATTTAATTCGGAGATTGATGATTTACCTTAAAGAAGCTTTACGTTTGTATGTCTAATGGAGATCCAAGCTTTCACGATCGTTGAGTGCTCCTCTTCGAAGCCTCCTCTACGGTATCCACACGAACACTCCAAGAACGATTCTTGATTGGAAGGGAGGTACTAGCCTCCAATGAAAATATGAGATCTTCTTTTTAGGTTTTGGTTCAAGCGGCTGGGGATTATTTTTGTCGTACAAAATTAATTACCTTCTTTACCTATCATCATATATTTATATGATAGTGTAAGGTAAAAGCCCAACTAAAAACCTAGCCCAAGTTTGATTAATTAAATAATAGAATCAAATCCTATTATTTAAATAAATAATAATTAAGTCATACTTAATTATTAAAATCATATCTCATTTGTATTTTATTATATCTTAATTAAATCCTACTTAATTAATATAATAAAATACAACTAATCATTTAATTAATTTAAATTCATAATTTAAATTAATTCTTCCTTAAAATGTTCTATGTGTGTGACCCTGTAGGCTATTATTTAATTGGCAATAATTTTATTCTCTAATAAAATTATAAACAATGAGCGGCATCTAGTAATACATCATTGCTACCCAATTAAATAATAATTAAATCGTGATTCGATAAAACCTTTTGTGATTAATGTTCCCGTGTAATATAATCCCTTTTACCAAATATTATAGATTAAACTCGAGGCATGTTTCATGTCATCCTCTTCATAATTTAATCCGGGTTTACTTGATCCATGAGTAGACTATTAAAACAAATCACTATTTGAGCACGGCCATGCATTTTATAGTCTCACTCAATCAAGAGGCCAATAATATCTCTCCTATCTGATAGGAGGGTTAAATCCTTTATCTATCATTCATATTTCTCATACGATTCACAATATACCTGATGTCCACTTTTATCATCACCCGGTCAAAGGTAACTTTTAATGTAGTCAAAGTATATTATCCTCGTATAGAAATATAATGATCTCAAGTCAAAGGATCATTACACCATTATCACTGTGAGTCTTTCTTATGACTTTATTAACATGAAGAATCTCACGGTGGGTCTGTCCAGTGCCATGTACCCTTACATGTACCTATGTTTTGACTTTAGTATCTCCATACTTATAACCAATGAGATGTGGTTATCAATCAACAACATACTAGTCTATTTATGTATTATTATTGTCCTATATAATAATACTCGACTAGGGACCTTTAAGAATATGATATATTATATAATCTCAAGTTCAAGTTAAATACTTAAACTATATAATGTGTATCATTATTCTAAGGACATTTATTATGCTAACAAATATATCGCAGTAATTAAAGTCATAATAAATACATTTATTAAATAATCAAATGACATAAAGGTTTATCAAAATAAACAATGTATTGCCTCTAGGGCACCTACACTAACAAAAATTTGCTTATAATATATAAAGATGTGATTGATGAGTTTTACGATAGTTAATGTTAATACAAGTCTGTATTATACTTATATACGCATGATGGTTTTTTTTGTATTGGGACATTTTTTATAATATTTAATTCGTAAATAATTACAGTAGATCTAAAATTATTAATAAGATATGGTATATGTTAGTGAATATTATAGTACATTATAACATATCAACAGAAATTTATATATGTATGTATTTATGTTTGTACATGTGTATGTATGTATAAATATGCATATTAATTATACAGTAATTAATATATTATAAATAATAAAATATTAATAGATTATACAAAATAAATGTATGTATGTATGTATGTATGTATGCTGTATAGTATGTATGTATATATGTACATAATATTATAGTATATTATTATATATCCACAGAAATTTATATATGTATGTATCCTTGTTTGTACATGTGTATGTATGTATGTATAAATATGCATATTAAATATACAACAATTAATACATTACAAATCATGAAATATTAATAAATTATACAACATAAATGTATGTATATATTATACGTATATATGTATGTATGTATGAATGTATGTATGTATGTATGCATCCATGTAGGTATGTATGTACGTATGCATGTATAATTAATAATTATGTTGTATGTATATATGTATATATGTATGTATGTATGTATGTATGTATGTATGTACGTATGCATGTATAATTAATAATTATGCATTAATGTATAATTATCTACAAATATACATAATAATTTATAATTATACATTATTTGAGTTGAGCCAACTGAGATTTATCTACAAATTAATATATATATATATATATATATAAACAAAAATATATAGTATGTATGTATGTATGTATGTATGTTATAGTATATTATTACATATCCACGGAAATTTATATATGTATGTATTTATGTTTGTACATATGTATGTATAAATATGCATATTAATTATACATCAATTTATATATTACAAATAATGAAATATTAATAGATTATACAATATAAATGTATGTATGTGTGTATGGTTGCATGTATGTACGTACGTATGTATGTTATATAGTATGTATGTATGTATGTATGTATATAATATTATAATATATTATTATATATCCACATAAATTAATATATGTCTGTATTTATTTTTGTATATGTGTATGTATATATAAATATGCATATTAATTATACAACAATTAATAGCTTATAAATAATGAAATATTAATAGATTATACAACATAAATGTATGTATGTATGTATGTATGTATATAGTACGTATGCATGTATAATTAATAAATATGTATGTATGTATGGATGTATGTATGTATGTATGTATGTATGTATGTATGTATATGTTAGGGGAGAGCACGGTTCGGTTCGGGGCGGTTTTGCCCCGAAACCGCATGTCTTCGATTTTAAAAGTTGAAAACCGCAATCGCAACCGAACCGTCGGTTTCGGTTTTAAAAACCTCGGTTCGGTTTTTAACGGTTCGGTTTCGGTTATAAAACCGAACGAAACAATCATAAGTATATTACAAGACTTTAAATTTATAAATTATAACATTCTCGACTTTTAAATAAAGTGACTGAATTGTTGAACGAGCAAACTCTGTTAGTATTTTAATGTTATTTAATGAGAATAAAATCGAACCCTCACAATCTAGAGACTCACTTTTAATACATATAAATCATAAAAGATGGAAGGTTATTATCTGCATCTCCCATCTCCCATGCGGATCAAAAGAACTAAAAAGTGACTGCTTCCACAGCAAGTAACTAGATACTGGCATTAAAGTTAGGTGTTCATAACCGTAAACAATAAGCTACAGCCTAGTCCTACATAATAACAAAGGAGGATTAACGTCAAAATTAGTATTATACTTCAAGATATAATATATTTATTAATTTGAAGAATACATATAAATCATTTAAATTTATATAAATTATATATTTATTTTAATAATCGGTTCGGATCGGTTTAGCCCGTTCGGTTTTAATCTACAATCGGAACCGGAACCGGAACCGAAAGTCTTGGTTTTTAAAAATCAAAAACCGCAACCGCCGGTTCGATTTCGGTTTTTTCGGTTCGGTTTTAACCGGTTTCGGTTTGGTTTCAGTTCCAATTCGGTTTTTTTCTCACCCCTAGTGTATGTACATATGCATGTATAATTATTTATATATGTACGTGTATGTATAATTAATAATTATGTATATAGTGTATGTATTTATGTGTGTGTGTATGTACATATACATGTATAATTATTTATGTATATGTGTATGTATAATTAATAATTATGTATGTATGTGTTTATGTATGTATAATTATTGATTATACAAATATTTATGTATGTAGCTAATGATTTTTAATATAAACTCAAATGCTTACATAGCTCAACTGGTTGTGTTATTGAATTTAGTTCTGCAAGGTCATGGTTCGAAAATAATATTCATTTATCCATTTTCCAAAGATTTGGAACAAATAGTTTTCACTTCGCGTCCTGAGAATTTTGTCTCCATCAATATTCATACATATCTTCCGGTCTTCGATATTCAAAAATAATATTCTAAAATTTTATAATATACATGTAAATAAAAAAATAAGTAATCATTTTTTTTAAAATTAATATGTAAAGATATATTAATATAGTATACTCAATAAAAAATTTGAAAAATAAATAAATAAAACGTGAAATTTTAAAACTAAAATATAATACTAAAAATTTAAATTATATAAAATAAAAGTAGCTGGATTCATATAATTTTGAAAAAAATAAATATTTTTAAAAGACATTATCCCACAAGTAGATATATAATGAAAACTTATAGCAAACCCTTGCATATGATGTTAAACGGGTATAAAATATGAAAATATAAAAAAATAAAAAAATAAAAAGAAATTATTCTTGTAAATGTATAATTCATTTTTTAATTAAAATATTCTTTTTTTATAATTTTAAATGTTATAAAAAGAAATAGTACTTATTTGAAAAAAGTTTACTATATTAAAATTTAGAAAAATATGAACGATCCAAAGAATAAATTTCGGAAAATACATTCAATTAAAAATTGAATAAAAATAATAGCCCAAATTTTCCAAAATTATCTCATTAGTATTTATAATTTTTGTACATCATAAAAATATATAATTGGGATAAATGGGTTATGTGGTATGACATGATATAGTTGTTTGTAATGACTAAAAAATAGGAGAAAAATATAGTAATTATAAACATTCTATTAAAACAATTTAAAACATTCAATAATAAAACGATTATAAATGTAATAATATTTTTTTAATAGAAATTAAAATTATATCAAGATTAATATATTTAAGAATATAATATTTAAAATAACAAAAAAATATAAAAATATTGAAAAAATTGATAAAACCCTTAGAATTTTAGTTAAATCGAAGAATAAAATTAATTTATAAACCATCCCCTAATCAACAATAATTATTGTACATAGATGCCGTAGTTGGTGTGAAAATGTTGCCAAATGTTAAGGCCAAGGTAAAACTGACCATTCAAGAAAGTGATATACTTATTTTTTTAATTTTTTTTTCAAACGATTGAAAAGCGAAGGGAAAGTTAATTGGCAAAAAAGGGAGAAAGTTGGCCCTTGTTATTCATTCAAAACAAACACTACAGCAAAAAATTTGTTCTGGTCCTTCTGGATCACACAACAAAGAATGCAAATATTTGTCGGGTGTTGCTATATGCAGTAACCTAATGCAGTTTGAATTTGCTCCATGCATTAGTGGGTAATTACTTTTAGCACCCTAAAGCATTAACCACGTTTTAATACAGTTGACTACCCCTAAAGCATTAATTTGTACCAATCCCATCCACTTTCACTTGGTTGACAGTTGCTCGTGAGCTTCAGCCCTTTCTATGTCCTCTTTTGATTGCTTCACTCCAATTCTAAAGGATTTATCTCACCAACGCAAATATCACCAGCTTGTGCATTTCTTATTTATCAGTGCCAACATCATCTTGTGAAACAATTCCATGTCTGCAAAGTGTGTCAAATGGGAAATTGGGTGTCTCAGTTGCCTATTGCACGTTGAGAGGAACTATCATTCAACAACGACAAACGACTTGAAAGAGTTTCCAATATTGTGTATCCTCCTGGAAGACTTTCAGCCAGGTTAAAACAGAGCAAGGTCTTGAAGTCAGATGGGAAGTTCTGAAAAGCTTCTTTCACTGCACGATACCAAGAATACCTAATCCTGCTCTTGAAAGTACTTCCGACTGCTGAATCTTTTGAAGATTATACATCCTGATGAACTTATGAGCATTCAAGTCGTTGATACACAATATTTAGCAAATATTTAATAGAAAATAATGATCTCAGAAAATAGTCCCGCCATCAATGTACTCCTTGGAGTGGTGAGGTTTTCGGTTTATATTATCATGTCCTGATCCTCTTTCCAATTGAGATATACAGTATTAGGTAGGTTTGGTTTGATTTGGTTTATATAGTTGGAATTAGAGGCTTGTTTATGAGCAAATTCGTCACTGAACAGTGTTTCAGAAGATGATAGTAACATCCTTAAAGCCATAACGAAGTATGTCCTCAGCAAAATAAATTGATGCAGTGAAGCCAAAATGCATTGGAAAATTATACATAAAGCTAAGTTCATTAAGGAATACAAATAGACTACACAATCTTCTTTTTGTCTTTCTTCACTAGGCAAACACACTACTTGCTTAATTATTAGACAAAGCTAACCAAATACTCAAATACATAATACATGTAGACACAAGCACAAAGCCAAGTGCTTAATAGTGAGCTCAAAGAACTACCATGCAAAGCTTATTCTTCATCTAGATAAATGAGTAAATTCTAAGACCTGCAATAGACTTAAGACATATTCTGATATGGCTTCAGTAGAGGAATGAGAGAGCCACTGAGGTGGAGGGACATGACTTCATTGGTAGAACCCACAAGCTTTCCATTAATATACACTGCTGGCATCGCGGGGCTATTGCATTCCATCCATGCGTACCCTTCTCCATTGATCTTCTGACCCATAAATCTGATGAGCTACTGATCTATACCCACAATTACCATCCGCGGAAACATTTACATATTCATGAATATAAGGAATAACAAAGCGTGGAATTTCTTGTGGAATATATTCTTCCTTAGTGGAAGCTTTACGCTTATTACCTGATATGGATGTAGAGATATTTTTATCTAACATGCTCGAAGTATGATGAATCTCTTTTCGTGGAACTCCTACTTGTCGGTCGGCCTTTACTTTTCCGATCACTAAAAGGCTCTTCCAATGGAAGTGCTTCCGGGTGTATCAACTTCTCCAATTGAGATATATACATCTTTTTTGCTTCCGACGATTGTTTCATCATTGTATTAAAATAATACCATAAAAACTCATCATCATCCTGAAACTGTGTGCGATGATCATCAGAAAAGTAAGTAGTACCTTCCATATGAAGAGTTCTCCAAAAAACATGAATATTATGTAACTTGAGACCCTTTTCTTCCTGATCTAGTAGCCTCATCTCGTGCGCGAATGGGAGACCATGTGATGTTCGCAAGTAGCAACCACAAGTTGTAGGGTTGGTGTTTACTCCATGTCGACTATATTCTTTTTAATGGCCATATGTGAAATTTTACCCGTCGGTTGAGTCAAAAGATGCAACACGGTGATATGAAGATCCTTATTTGCAGACCTGACAAAGCTAGCTTTAATTTCATTCTCTTGAAGCTCTAAGAATGAATGCACCCTCGACCAAATTGTGTCCAAACTCCCTGTCGATGTCTTCAAAAATCTCTTTAGTGAATTATGAGCGCTCTCAACCCTATTATTATATGAAAGAAAAATAATTAAAATATTATAATTATTAAAATTGATAATGATAATAATAATAATAATATCAAATTAATACCTGTTTGTGGTACAATTTCCAAAATGCAACACCTTGTTCGTGTAAGCATGCACAAATTTTTTTGCATGAATCAGCCACGTTTGTTGAACATACATTAATAGCCTTGGATGACTAGCATAAGTCTTTTGAAAATGTTTCACCTTTTCTTCATAATCGACTTCTGTTTGAGCATAAACAAAACGATTCCAATTACCAACAAATCCAAGTGCAAATAACTGACTCCTGGTGGCATTCTTCGCTCTTGCTTCCACATTTTTCGCAATATTTCGTGTGCACAACATATGATAACTGCTAGGGAAGACACCTTCGATTGCATGCATTAAAGCATATTCTCTATTAGTAACAATGACTCCTGGAAGATGATTTGGATCAAAGAGCTTTTTCGTGCAATGAAGGGCCCATTCAAAGCTATCTTTTTTCTCATCTTGTAGAAATGCCAATCCAACGACAAAGTTTTTCCCTGTCGGAACACATCCAACTATTTCTAGCAATGACATTTTATATTTATTTGTCTTGTACGTGCAATCCATTATCAACACATAATAGAACTGATGCAAAAGTTGCACAGCTTTTTTATTTGCAAAAAATAAATCACTAACCATGTTAGTGATTGGTGAAACTCGATATGAATAGAAGTAAGATTCTTTCCTCAAATAATTCAAAATCTATTGAGCAACTGATCGACCTTCCATTTCTTCTTTCCTTATCTTTTGCCTGTAGTTGGACACTTGTTTCATCGTTGTCAGATTTTCCTTATTTTCATTTTTTAAAGATATCAAAATTTGAGAAGGTGCCACATGAGCTCGAGTCATTTCCTATGTTTGATTTTCTCCTCTTTAGACAATCTACTCATAACTGAACGTCCCACATTATAAATAGGAAAATGGTGATTGTGATTCCCGTTACTCATAAACAATCTCCATGATCCATTAGAGATTTCTTTCCCTCTGAGACGAAAGGGACACCCACACCTTTTGGTTCCCGTGTTACGCTTGTTAGCTACAGTTGCACCCTCCTTGTCTTTATTTTTCCTATAAGATAATGATCTTTCACACCCAAAATAAACAAATGTTTGTCCAGATCCATCACCTTCTCCTCCTTTAGAATTGAGAACAGCTATGCCAATATAATTCTTTTTTCCAACATCTCTTACATATGTTTCTAGATCGTGCCTACTTTGAAATGTCTCATTTGTTTCAAAGAGATGACCAACATTCTCCAATATACTCGAATTAGAATCAAAATATATTTCCTGCAAAATTAATTAAAAATAAAAATTTAAAATAAAAATTCATATCTAATATAAATTTTCATGAATATTAGAACTTGTTAACATAATTAAGACTAACCGGTGATTCTTCTCTTCCGTTCATAGTATAATGAGGTGAAATAACAATTATAGTAATATTCAAAGAATATTAATAACATTAAGCCAAAAGCTGGGTTCGAAGGATGAGTTCAAAAATACCTTTAACTACTAATGTCAAAAAGAAAAGAAGATAGTACAGGATATATATATATATATATATATATATATATATTTAAAGATAAATATGAATTGATAGATTGTACATAAGTTGTATGTTCACTTTCGGAGTCTACTAGTCTACTACTGTATGTAGACTCCTCTGTAAGACAAGTGTGTCAGGACAACTGAAAACCAAACATACTCAGTTATAATACCACTCAAAGTGGTGTTTGAGGAGGGTAGAAGTACGCAGACCATACCCCTATACAATAGGGAGGCTGTTTCCGAAGGACCCCCGACCAAGTAGAGAATTACAAATACAGAAAGGAAACCTAATACAAACTAGGAAACTCACGCACACGCAGGAGTCGAACCCTTGACCTCCTTCAAAGGAGGCCAGTGGCTCAACCACTACACACTGCATGAAGCAAAAGCAGTTAAAGGGAAATGAACTGTGCGAATATATGGGAGGATTAAAAAAGTAATCTCACGCTACTGCATAAAGCAAATTATAACTGCATTTAGCAATCATGTATTTATCTTGGATGGAAGAGAGAGAATTTGTATTATGATAATTATTTCACTAGGAGTAATACTTCCAAAAAAGACAAATGATTATTTAGCCGAACACTCAAAAATTTAACAAATCTTTTTGTCAAAAAAATATAAAACTTAACAAATATCTGTCTTGATTATTTATCTCGCTTTGTTGTTAAGGGAGAAATAAAGTCAATGAAATCGATTTTATCAAAAATACTTGATGAGAAACTTGAGATCTCAAGTACACGATTACACTTAGAAAATTTCATCAATACAGTTTTTCATCAATACAGTTTTCTTCATCAATACAGTACTTCTTAACTTCAGTACATCAAGATACTAGAAGGAACAGTCTGAAATTACATAATAATAATAGAGGGTTCCTACAATTCCAACACCTTGTAGCTTTTGTTATAATCAGTGTAATCCATAATCTTCTCTGTTTCGGGTTGAATGAAGAATCCGAATTCAAGGTGCTTCCTATCAGGTCCATTTTCCTTCACAGCAATTCTTATTCGAGATCCAAAACATCTTTTCGCCTCCCATTCACACAATCGTAGTGGAATGTGAGGCTTAAATACGTGCTTCTTCATATACAGCGATAATAGGGCTTCGTAATTTTTTAGAAATACGGGTAGCTGATAGAGATATGGCAAAGCTAACTGTGGAACCATAGTTAGATAGTTAGAATCAATCACCTTTTCTTGCACTCCATAGATATTGTGCTTGACATATTCATAACACTGCAATTCAACCGCTCCAGAATCAGTGTCCGACTTAGGGATTGGGGGAACCCACAAATTGTCTCGAATGTCTCTGTAGACGTCAGCCGAATATCTGACTGCCCTTTTAATAGTCGCAAACATGATAGCGCTCACAGGCTCTCTCCTGCGGTAAGTAACAATATTTCCTTCTATAATGTTGAAAAACCAAACTCCATGTATGCCGGCTCTAGCAACCGAGCCCTTGACTCTCGAGTAATAAAGAACAAGTTGCTTCCCCATGGGAAGCTTGTCTACAGTACCAAAATAATAGAAGTTAGTAAACTTTAGCAGTGATTCATCTGGATGTAATGGACACAAGTTGTAAAAGACACAAATTTGTAAAACACAAGTTGGTAAAAGACATAAATTTCTAAAATGTAATGTGATGTGAAAGGAAAAATTCTTGCTCATAGTAAATCATAAACCATACCTCATTTTTATTGTTTCTGTTAATTTTTAAAGTGAACATTACTTATGTTTTATACAATTTGTAATTTAAATTTAACCTAATTTCATGATGGGGAAAAGAGGATCGAGGACTTCCGATTTGAGCACCAATCCAGTCTCAATTCAGGCCAATTTCGACAAAGTAGATGCAAGTGTTAGGCAGATTCAACTATTATAATATACTTTTGGTTTTCAAACGCACCAACGACTTTAATAATGAAGAATTACTATCTTCAAAAGGTGATTGAAGGTATTTGTATTATATTATTCATGAAAGGAGAAGATAAATGATGTTTTTTTTGAAACATGAAGATAAATGATGTTATTCATCCAATCAATTTAAATATTAAAGTGAATAAACCACAACAAGCCAATGTTCGAGATCATCATGACCAATCTGCAAATCCTTTTCATATGTTGGATTACTAGACTAGCTGACATGATTTGAGTTATACGTTGCGAAATCACGAACAATACGAGAAATTTGTTTAAATTTGTTGAAAGTGGTAGCAGCGATAGGGTAGACGGGAGATGGTAGACAATTATAAAAAATGTGATTTCAAGGTGTAGGATCGGGAGAAAATCTTAGAAATAGTTCGAACAGCCGTCGTCATTTTGCGTAAATTGTGATGGATTGATCAATGGTTAAACCTTAGAGAACATGTTAGGTTTAAGCTGTTTATTTACGTACTTAATCAAAAACTCAATATATGCTCATTTACCTTGACAAGCAATGTAAATAATCCTTATTTTATTATTTTTCATGCTTGCTTATTTTCAACTTAATTTTAATAATATGATACAAATAATTATTTAAGTAACGATTTTTCTCTTTTCTTGATTCTTATTGTGTGTTTCTCAATTTGAATGAATTATTAATATTGAGGTATGTAGATTTTTATTCTGGTTGTGTAATTATATTATAATTATAATATACTTTTGGTTGTCAAACGCACCAAAGACTTTGTTCATCGAAATCTTATTTTAATTAGATTATTTTAAGGTCGATAAATTGTGTGTTTATGATCAGTTTAATCCAAACAAACTTTTGTTTGATGGCTATTAAAGGCAAAATCTATGATGTTTCTTACTCCAGGTAGTACTCATATTTATTTGTTTGTATGATTTTGTTTTAGGTGAGTTTGGTGTGTGAAAACGATTTCTTTCTAGCTTAATTTTGTATTTTTAGATAATTGTTGATTTTTTAGTAGCCAATTTTATTGGGTTAATTGTAATTATAGAATGACCATGTTCTTAAGTTTCTGAAATTGCATAGTACTATCTATCTCGTCGAATGCAAAATAACATCGCATTTTCATTTTTATGATATGTAATTGTATAAACATTTTGTTATAATCGTGTTAAAAATTTGTGTCACTCTTTTTTGGATGAAATGATTAATTATGTTTTCACATGTATTCCTTCTAGTACTATGTTGTAATTATGTTTTTAATAGGAATATGTTCGGAATTGTACCACGAATAACATATTCATTGGGGGTCATATTTGATGATTTTTATTGTACCTTTGAGAGGTATTATAATACCACACATGTTGGTTGCATTACCATGTATGAAGTTTTTTTTTTTTTGAATTTTTGGATGACGACCGTTTTAAAACTCACATTTATTGTGCATAAGTTACTTCCTAAGTTTCAGTTGCATCTAATTGATTTTAATGTGTTTTTTTGAAAAAAATCATATTTATTATGTATAAGTTACTTCCGAAATTTCAGCTGCATTTAATTCATTTTAATGTGTCTTTGAATTTTCACTTTGTACTATGTAACATTTACATGATTATGGTAGAATTCTTTGAATTTTTATGTTTTAATAAATGGCAACCGTTTCAAAAATTTATATATATATATATATATATATATATATATATATTGTATATAAATTGTTTCAACTGCATTTAATTTATTTTATTATGTTTTGAATGCTCATTAATGAGTAAAATTACATACCTATATTTGTGATTGTTTATTTGAAGACAGATAGACATATTACTAGATATAGATAATAATTGGTTGTTTTAAATTTTTCTGATTTAAATTACATCCTATTATATAGCGAGTAAGAGAGTCCGGATCCTCTATCCCCTTCTTCCGTGTCTCCTAAAAAAAGTGGGCGACACGAAGGAGACACGGAGGAAGGGGACAGAGGATCCCAACCCCGAGTAAGATAGATAATATTAAAGTATTGCCAAATGTCTTGGGATCGACCCAACCTAACAAGTAACAACAATTTAATATAAAATATTATATATGAATAAATTTTAAGTGTTAAGTGCATTAGTACACTACACTACATGCATGTGAAAATGTGATGCATGCACAACTCAAACCTAAACCTAATAGAAGTAGTATATTTTATTGTACAAATTACAAGTAAAACAAAAATAGTTAACTAATATTATTATTTTTTAAATTGAACTAAAATATTATAACTTATTATTATATATAGGGAGCTACTCTAGTGAGAACTTTTTTATTTTGAGAATTTAGTCCCAATCACTAAAACACCAAAATTTAGTGATTTTATAAAATTTTAGTGATTCACCCAATGCGAAAAATTCTTATAATTTTACCCTCTATCCATTCACAAAAAAAAATTGAAATAAAATAATTTTTTTATAAAAAAAATGATGACGTGGCAGCAGTTTTTTTAATTTTTTTTTAAATTTGTTTTTTGATGAATGGATAGAGGGTAGAATTATAATACTTTTTCGTGAAGGCCCCTATGGTGGGGCCTTTACAATAGATGAAATTTTGATGTTTTAGTGATTGGGACTAAGTTCTCACAATAAGAAAGTTCTCATTTGAGCATCTCCCATTATATATATATATATATATATATATATATATATCTTACTTATATTACACTTATTATTATTATTATTATTATTATTATTATTATTATTATTATATCCTTTATATATAAAAAGCGTAAGAGGGATCTCAACCGTCGAATCTAATATTTTAAAAAATAGACGATCAAAATAATATCATATTAAAAGTGAAAAATATAATCTAAAAAGGATATAATTAGAAAATGTTGCATTAGAAGTGAATTTAAAAAGAAAATTATAATCTTAAAAATATATAATTTAAAAAGGTTGTACTAGAATTGAATTTTAAAAATAAAATTATAATATGAAAAAGATATAATTAAAAAAAGGTTGTATTACTATTGAATTTTTTTTATTAGTATTAAAAAAATTCATATTTACTATTTGGGCTTTATCTTGAGATCTAGAAATCAGATTTGGATAATTTTACAATCTACACGAAATTCATAAAATTATCTTTAATTTAGTGATGATTTAATAATTTTATTCAAATGGAAGCACTCAAAATCTCAAGAGAAAATATAATTACTAATTTTTGCATTAATCCTATTCAATGTAGCAAACCTACATTGATAATGGTATTAAATGTAGAAAACCTAATTATATATGATTTTAATCATTGACAAACACATTTTCGTATTTTAGTATAAATACACTTTTTAGTTATAACATATTAAAATATAAAATAAATTTTTATGCTAGATTCAACGGTTTTCATCTATTTATTTTAAAATCTAACGATTTTTATTTATTTTGTCGTACGGAGAACCAGACTACCGATTATCAAAGTTTTAGTCAAAATCTCTCCTACACTTATTATTATAATTGTATTTGGTTGTTAGTAAATTATTTTCAAATAACAACAAGGGTATTTTGATAATCAAAACGAATTATAAGTAGAACTCATAAATCGAATAGAATTTTCAACGTAAAAAATCGTCAATTTCTTCACTTTTTTGTTTCTGCGTAGGTTTAATTGGAAAATAATTGTTAACCACTACTAAATCATCCAAATCAAATTTTAAGAATTCAAGATAGAGTACAAATATTAATTCGATTGCGTAAAATCTTATATATATATATATATATATATATATATATATATATATATATATATATATATATATATATATATATATATATAGGGTTTTGTTCTAATAGAAACTAAATTAGAATAGAAACTAGAAACTAAACCTAAATTAAATATTTCAAGCTAATCTAATAACCGAATTAGGGGTACCCCAATACAAAAAAAGTTTAAAATTCTTGGCTCTATTCAACAAAAATATAAAAAAATAAAAAAAAGTTACTGTTCACGTGATGACGTGACACTTGAACAGTAACTTTTTTGTTGAATAGAGCCAAGAATTTTATAACTTTTTTGTGAAGGTGTCCCTAGCGGGGCCATTAAAATAAATGAAATATAATTTATTTACTGTAGGTTTCTAGTTTCTATTCTAAAGTTGGTTTCTATTTGAACGCTAGCCTATATATATATATATACATATATCAATTTTTAACAACAATTTGATATTTAAATTAATAACATAGAAAAATTAAAAAAAATATAATTAAAGATACTCCCTTTTCCTTTTTGATTGTTAACATTTGAAATAGTGGTATCTGCCATGCATTTTAAGGTGCATTTTAAGGAAATTTTCATAACTTATTTTTAAAATTTTTTTTTATAGAAATTTAATAAAAGTTTTATACAAAATAAGAAAATTTTAAAAGTAAGTTATGGAATTATCCTTAAAATACACCTTAAAATGCGTGTCGAACACCTTTATTGTAAATTTTTTAGTTGTATTTTATTGTTAAAGTTTTAAATTGTATATATATATATTTTTATTATTAAAATATTTTTTTAACTTGTCTAATCATGTAGACCTTTTTTCGATTTTTATACAAAAGTTTCTATATTGTAACTGTTTCTAGATTTTGTGTATATTTTTACTATTTAGTTTATTACTCGAGTGATGCACGAATGTTTTTTTTTTATTTTTTTTTGTTTTATTACCCATATTTTCGATGCACGGTTGCTTGTAAACTTTTTAATTATACTTTTATTGTTAAAGTTTTAAGTTATATATATATATTTTTATTATTAAAATAATTTTTTAACTTTATATATAAATCTCACGTATATAAATATCATCGTAGTTATTTACTTTCAATTGCTACTTTAAAATACATATGTATATATATATTTATATATATATATATATATATATATAAGTATTACATAAAAATTATTTTTTTTTTAAATTTTGTTTAAGAGAAAAATTGAAATTTATCTAATCATCTTTTTTACGATTTTTATACAAAATTTTCTATATTTAAGTGTTTTTCAGATTTGTGTAATTTTTTACTATTTCGTTACGGATGTTTTTTTTTAATATCTTTTGTTTTATTACCCATATTTTCATATATATATATATATATATATATATATATATATATATATATTAATTAGTAGGAAAATAAATTATAAAAGATAATCAAATAGTATAATACATGTTTAATATTATTTTTAACAATTGTATTTTAATTAATAACTAGCTTATAACCCGTGCAACGCACGTCTCCTTTTTTAATATATATAATTGTATTAATTTTTTAAATATTTATATGTTATTAATTTATATATCTAATTATTGTTCAAATATATATATATATATATATATGTATATATATATATATATATATGTGATTTTACACGTTCAATTTAATATTTATGCTTTATCATGAATTCTTAAAATTTGATCGATTTTATAGCCCAAATGAAATTAAAAAAATAATTTTCAATTTAGTGTTGATTTAACAACTATTTTTCAATTAAACTACGCAGAAACAAAAAAAGTGAAGAAATTACGACAAAATACTATTATAAAATAAATAATTATTTATTTATTTAGTGTCGGTAATTTGGTCTTCAGTACGACAAAATAAATAAGAACCGTTAGATCATAAAATAAATAGATGAAAAATGTTGGATCTAGCAAAAAATATATTTTATTTTTTAACATGTAAACTATAAAGTGTATTTATATTGAAATACGAAAATGTGTTTTTTAATTATTTAAATCATATATAATTTCGTTTTCTACATTGGATAGAATTATCAATGCAGGTCTTCTACACTGAATAAGAATAATGTAAAAGTTCGTAATAATTTTTTTCTCTTGAGATTCTTAGTGTTTCCATTTCGATAATAATTGTTAAATCATCACTAAATTAAAGATAATTGTTTTGATATCGAGGTAAAGCCCAAATAGTGAATATGAGTTTTTTTTTAATATCAATAAAAATTAAATAAAATTCAATTGCGTTCTTTTTAATTATATCTTTTTCATATTATAATTTTCTTTCTGAAATTCAATTGTAGTACAATCTTTTTTAATTATATCTTTTTCATGTTATAATTTTCATTTTATTATGATCTAATCTTGATCGTCTATTTTTAAAAATATAAGATTTGACGGTTGAGATTATTTTGGTAATACGGTAACCAAAATTATGGATAAGATCACTCTAACGGTTATTATATATACTAGCATTTTGCCCGTACTTCGTACACGGCTTCTTATTTAATTTAAAATGATAATACCAAAAATTTAACAAATTTGATTGATTTCTTAAAACATCTTATTTAATTTAAATTGACAATACCAAAAATTTAACAAATTTGATTGATTTCGTAAAAAGATATTGTATGCAATTATATAAATAATCAATTATTAGCAAGATATTATATACAATTATATAAGTATTTAATAAAATAATGATATGCTAAAATTTATATAAAAAAGTAGCATACAATTCTATTTTAATAATGTTGAAAATTTATTTAATCCATCAAAATCTGCAATAAAAATAATAAATATTTTTACAAATATTGTTCTCTAATTGAAAACAATAATAAATTGTCTTCGTTATTCAAATGCGGAAATAATAATTCCTTCACCCCCAATGACTCCAAAACATTAAATGACTCCAAAACATTAAACCTCATATAATATCAAGAACATGTTATATTAACTATGAGACCTCATAGTTAATATAATGTGTAAATGTTGAAGAACAATGAGATCACATTTCAAGCAATTTTTAATTTTTTTGTTAAATTTTTTTATGAATGGATAGAGGGTAAAATTATAAGACTTTTGTGTGAAGATGCCCCTAGCGGGGCCCTTTAAAATAGTTTGAAATGTAGCGAATATGTGTGTTCTCACTGTTCTCATTTTAAATTTTTTTTTGTTAATTTTTTTATGAATGGATAGAGGGTAGAATTATATGACTTTTTTTGGTGAAGATGCCCCTAGCGGGGCCCTTTAAAATAGCTTGAAATGTAGTGAATATGTGTGTTCTCACTGTTCTCATTCTCACCAGAGCGTGACCATTAAACTGTATTAGTAAATTCATGTATGAAAAAACAGTGTATATATATTATTAATATAGATTCTTTTATTAAAAATAAGTCAATTATACAATTAAATAAGCAAGCCAAAATATCAGATAAATATTCTAGTAGATTTATTGTTTATGTTCAAATTAAGGTCTTTCACCATGGGTGACTTTATTATATTAAAAATATGTTCTTATTGAAATGAATATAATAATTTGAATTTGAATATATTTTTAAACTACTTATTTTGATGGGTTGTTAATTTTTTTGTGATCAACTTAGAGGGGTAACCAAAAATAAAATTAATTGGAATACATAAACCCATTACCCACGTTATGATAAACAATACCTATAAAATGGAAGTTGCTTATGTGGTTCAGGCTTGTTAATTACTTCAATACTTCATTAGCTTGATCATCATGTGGACCATCTTTCTTTTTATCACTTATGTTGCTGCTATGTAGTCTATCTATAATTAACATCTTTCTTTTTATCACTTATGTTGTTGCTATGTAGTCTATCTGTAACTAAACATCTCTCTCTTCTTGTAATCTATATTTATAAATGCAAACTTCTTCTTGTATTGTATTTTGTTTTCAATATTTAAAATTATGTAGCTGGAGGAGAAGAGAAAGGCTGGAGGTACAATCGTAGTACTACAACAATACTGAAAATAAGTACAATATCATATTAGAATTTTTTGTTCCAATCTAAATTGGGTTGCTCCAAATTTTGTGTAATGACAAAAAGGGGCATTAAATAAATAAAGAAGATTAAAAAAATGAAGGATAATACTGTTTACCAAAAACACAGGTCTCCGCAAGAAGCTCACTTATTCACTTTTATCTTCAAATAATGTATGATTACGAATTATAACAATCACATTTTCCATTACCTATTCTCTCTCAAAAAGCCAACTAAACTGAAAAAGGGAAAAGTTAGTGCTTTTATATTTTAATATGGAGCTCAAGTGAAAGTGCTACATATGAGATCATATATGAAGTGAAATTGAACGCGAGTAAAGAAGATATTTAGAGCATAAATAAGAGCAATGTTACCTGACCCAGAGGGTGAGGCTTGTGACGTGGGTCTGAGCTTCTAAGTATGCTATTCCATATTCCCTTCGGAGACATCCGATAAAAAGTATGTTATTCCATAAGACCTTCTGGTACGTAGCATGTCTACCCCATGAACATTAAGTTGAACAAATCCATAAAGAACATAAACTTGCTTGAAAACAAAATAATGTCTATAAGTATCAAACTGAGTCCCAAGATTATTTACAAATAACATGGTCCGTACTGTGTCAATGTTATTAACTGGTAATCTTTCCAACTACCTTTGTTATTATGACATGAAAAATAAAAAATTGAAAGGCCAAACAAATATTTTAAAGGTACCTTTCTGGTGTCCTGTATATTATTATAACATCGGGTAATTCATTAAAACTTTAATTCTTAAATTCCAAACCAAAATCAAAACCAAACAAATATTATCCTGTCTAATTTTTAATATTGTGAAATCAATAAAAACTTAACTCTTATGGCCAAACTGAAAACTGGAACCAAACATATATGACCCATACGGAGGTCTAGTACACACACCTTAACCCTACTTCAGGGGGTTGAGATGTTAATTTGGTGAAAAACCCAGCTTTCAAATCTGAAAAGTGCAAACATGCATCAAAATCCAGCAGTGTGAAGATTTGAGCGGCTTGGACTTGAAGGTGAAAAATGACAGAGATAGATTTGAGTAATGACAAAACGGAGAATCAAATAAATAAAGAAAGATAAAAAAATAAAGGATAATACTATAGTAGAGGTTTAGATTTGGGTCGATCCAATTGGGTTACTCCAAATGTTGTGTAATGACAAAAAATAGTATATGTTTAGATTTGGGTCGATCCAATCTAATTTGGGTCGCTCCAAATGCTGTGTAATGGTAAAAAGGGGCATCAAAGAAATAAAGAAGATTAAGAAAATGAAGGATAATAGTATCGTTGACAGAATTCGAACCTTGAAATTTTAGTAAATAAATTTAATCATGTAACATATTTAATCATTAGATCTAACAATTCTAATTTTAAATAAAATTCTAACGGATATTATTCGTTGTATACGAATTTTTATTATATTTTGTTAGTGGTTAGAAGATATGATGTCATATTTTTGGGTATGCAATTAGTAAATAAATTTAATCATGTAATATATTTAATCATTGAATCTAATAGTTCTAATTTTTAACTAAAATTCTAACGAATATTATCCGTTGTATACGAATTTTTGTTATATTTTGTTAGTGGTTAGAAGATATGAAGTTATATTTTTGGGTATGTATTAATTATTGCAATATTATATTTTAAATTAAAAGTCAACGTGTTTTAATTAATAGAAAAAAATTATTGATTGAAAAATATGATATTTTAGGTATTTATAAAATGTAATATCATCAATTATAAGTAAACATCTTTTAATTGAAAAAGGAAATCAGCTAATTATCATTAATTATATTATTAATAAAAAAAATGAAGGATAATAGTAGAGGTTTAGATTGGGTTGATCCAATTGGATCGCTCCAAATGCTGATTAGAGAGAAAAAAATTATTGATTGGAAGATATGATATTTTAGGTATTTATAAAAGGTAATATCATATCAATTATAAGTAAACATCTTTTAATTGAAAAAGGCAATCGGCTAATTATCATTAATTATATTATTAATAAAAAAATGAAGGATAATAATAGAGGTTTAAATCCCCTCGGATCTCCTTTATATATTTATATAATAGTTTTAATTTTTAACTAAAAATCTAACGGATATTATTCGTTGTATACGAATTTTTATTATATTTTGTTAGTGATATTTAATTTCCACCATTAATAAAATTTAAAATGCAATTGAGTTGTATATTTAGTTTTCTCGATTAGTAAAAATTTAAAATGCAATTTAGAGAAATTGATTATTTTAATATGTTTTACTTGAAAACAAAAATTGATTAATTATTAGAAGAAATTTTATTTTTATTTAAGTAAGGGTAATTAAGTAAAAACAATAGGTACCGACCAACCAACCAACCAACCGACCGGCGCCATATAATTGAAAAACTATAGATTTTAGCTAAAGGAAATAGAAAAGGTAACATTTTTTAAAAAAAAATTGATTATTTTAATATGTTTTACTTGAAAAAGAAAATTGATTAGTTATTGGGAAATTGTTTATTTATAACTAAGTAAGGGCGTCATTTAATTGGAAAAAAGAGATTTTAGCTAAAGAAAATAGAAAATGTAACATATTTTAGAAGGAAATTGATTATTTTAATATGTTTTACTTGAAAACATAAATCGATTAGTTATTAGGAGAAATTTTATTTATAATTAAGTAAAGGTAATTAAATAAAAACAATAGGTACCGACCGACCGACCAACCAACTAACCGACCGACCAAACTTTCAATGTTTTAAAATGCAATTTTAAAGGTAAGGATATTGAAATTGTATATTTAGTTTCCTCGATTAGTAAAAATTTAAAATGCAATTTAGATATTTACTTTACTTCATTAGTAAAGATTTTATAGGTAAAAAATAATGAAACTATATATTTAGTTTTCTCTATTAGTAAAGTTTTAAAATGGAATTGAGATTTTTTTAATAATTTGAATTATTAATTCAAAAATTTGAGAAATTTAACAAAATAGAACCGAGCTATTTGACCGGCGCCACTTTACCTCCCCTCGTTTCTCCTTTATATAAGTATATAGCAGTTATAATTTTTAACTAAAAATCTAACGGATATTATTCGTTGTATACGAATTTTTATTATACAAGCTTAAAACCCGTGTGATGCACGATTTTTTTTTAATATTATATGAATTTTTCATTAATTTAAGTTAATTTTTTTAAAATATAAAGTTGGGAGGCTTAAATTTTTATATGATATTTGATAATAATTATATAAATGTTATCCGTGATATTTCTAGAAAATGAGGGATTTTAGTTAGAAAATATAGAAAAAATTATAGGTTTTACTTGAAAAGGGTAATCGGCTAATTATTAGTTTTTATATAATTATTATTTTATTTCATTAAATAGAAATTGATACGTTTTAGATAAAAAATGCAATCGGTTAATTATGAATATTATAATATTATTAGTTTATTGTATTAAACAGAACCGCCCGTGATAAAATCAGAAAAAGATAGATTTTAGTTTTAAAAAATAGAAAGGTAACGTGAAAATTAAAAAGATGACATAATTTATGTGAAAAAGGTAATTGATTATTTTATAGTAATTATAAATTAATTATGTTATTTTACTAAATAAAATTGCTCATAGTTTTTAGATAATGAGAAATTAATGTTGCCCCTGAAATTTCTAGAAAAAAAAAGAAATTTAATTAGAAAAAATATAAAAGATGATACGTTTTAGTTGAAAAGGTAATCAGTTAATTATTAGTATTATAATATTATTATTTTATTTTTATTAAATAGAATCGCCCGTGATATAATTGGAAAAAGAGAGATTTTCGTAAGAGAAGGGAAAAAAGGTAACGTGTTTGAAAAAGGTAACCGTCCATGACACAATTGGAAAAATAGAGATTTTAGTTAGAAAAAAGAGAAAAGGTAACGTATTTTGGCTCAAAAAGGTAATTAATTATTTAATACTAATTATAATATAATTATGTTATTTTATTATACAAAATTGATCGTAGTTTTTAAAAATAGGGAAATTTTAGTTAGATAAAATGTAAAAGATATTGTATTTTACCTAAGAAGTAAATTATTTAGTTATTGAAAAATAAAAAAGGTAATATGTTTAACCTGAAAAAGGAAATTGATTAATAAAGGAGATTTGGGTCGATCCAATCTAAATTGGGTCGCTCCAAATATTGTGTAATGACAAAAAGAGACATCAAAGAAATAAAGAAGATTAAAAACATAAAGGATAAAAGCTGTAATTTTCCTGTGTAATGACAAAAAAGGGCATCAAATAAATAAAGAAGATTAAAAAAATGAAGGGTAAAAGCAGTAATTTTTAAAATGCAATACTAGCAGACATTAAGAATATATTGATATTGATATTGATATTGATATTGATATTGATATTGATATATATAAGAATATAATTCTAATGTACGATAAATCTAAAAATAAAACTTGTCCATGTTTTCATAATTTCTATCGGTACAAATTTATGGTGATTAATTTTCACTCATTGATTAGTTATTATTTAAGTAAAATAGAAATACATTTTTCTACCAATATTAAATATTTAAGTAATGATAATTAAGTAAAAAAATAAAGTTTCAAAATGAGATATTTTTGTTAGAAAATATAAAAAAGATATTACATTTTAATTGGAAAAGTTAATCAATTAGTTATTAGTAATTATAATATAATTATTTTATTTCATTAATTAGAACGATCATATTTTTGGAAATAAGAGATTTTAGTCAAAAAAGTTAAAAAAGGTAATTGATTAGTTATTATTTAGGAGAAAATGAGATATTTTAGTTAGAAGAGATAGAAAATATATTACCTTTTAGTTGGAAAAAATAATTAGTTAGTTATTAGTATTTATATTATTATTAGTTTATTTCATTAATTAGAACGATCTTATTTTTGGAAAGAAGAGATTTTAGTTAGAAAAACTAGAAAAGGTAATAGCTGAAAAAGATAATTTGTTAGTTATTATTTAGGAGTATAGAAAAGATATTGCATTTCAGTTGGAAATTAATTAGTTAGTTATTAGTAATTATAATATTATTAGTTTTTTCATTAATTAGAACGATCATATTTTTGAAAGATATTACCTTTTACATGTGTTAGTTATTAGTAATTATAATATTATTAATATTTTTGGAAAAAATAAATTTTAGTTAGAAAAGTTAGAAAAAGTAATAGCGGTAATTGGTTAGTTATTATTTAAGGTAAGACGGCAAGTGTTGGGAAGATTGTATTGAGAAAATATTGTGTTTCCTCTAAAAAAAATTGTGTTTTTTTATAAATTAGGTTAAACAATTAAGGGTAATAAAGTAAAACAATTAAATAAGGTAAGTACTCTACTGTACCGTACAAAAACTTTCAATGTTTCGTCTTTTATAATATAGTACTAGCTTAAAACCCGTGCGATGCACGGATTTCTTTTAATATTATATGATATGTTTTATTAATTCGATTTACTTTTTTTAAAATATGAATTTTAAAGGTTTAAATTTTTAAATGAGATGATTTGATAATAATTACATAAATGTTAATTAGCAGAAAAAATATTTATAAATGTTATCCGTTATATTTATATGAAAAGAGGGATTTTAGTTAGAAAATATTGAAAAGAAAATACATCTTTGTTCAAAAAGGTAATCGGTTAATTACAAGTACTTATAAAATTATAATTTTATTTTATTAAATAGAATGTCGTGATTTAACTGAAAAAAGTGAGGTGTTAGTTAGAGAGAATTAAAAAGGAAACATGTTTTAGGTGAAAAAGGTAATTGATTAGTTTATAGTAATTATAATTCAATTATGTTATTTTACTAAATAAAATTGCTCGTAAAGTTTTAAGAAAAGGAAAAATTAGTGTTGCCCGTGATATTTTAAAGAAAAGAGATATTTTAGTTAAAAATATAGAAAAGATGATACATTTTAGCTTAAACTTAATCGGTTAATTATTAACATTATAATATTATTATTTTATTTTATTAAATAGAACCGCCCGTGATATAATTGAAAAAAGATAGATTTTATTTAGAGAAAATAGAAAATGTAATGTGAAAATTAAAAAGATGACATGTTTTAGGTGAAAAAGGTAATTGATTAGTTTATAATAATTATAATTTAATTTATGTTATTTCACTAAATTAAATTGTTCATAATGTCTTTAGATTGTGAGAAATTAATGTTGCCCATGATATTTCTAGAAAAAAGGAATTTGAATTATAAAATATGGAAAAGATGATATGTTTTAGTTGAAAAAGGTAATTGATAATTATTAGTATTAAAATATTATTATTTATTAAATAGAACCACCCGTGATATATTTGTAAAAAAAGATATTTTAGTTAAAGAGATATTTTAGTTATAGAATAGAGAAAAGGTAACATGTTTTGGCTGAAAAAGGTAATTGATTAGTTAATAGTAATTATAATATAATTATGTTATTTTCAAAATTGCTTGTAGTGTTTATAAGAAAGGAGAAATTTTAGTTATATAAAATATAAAAGGTATTGTGCTTTACCTTAAAAGGGAAATTAATTAGTTAGTGACAAATAGAAAAGGTAATATGTTTAATATGAAAAAGGAAATTATGTAATTAGTTAATAGTTAAGTAAGGGTAATTAGTAAATTCAATAGGTACCAACCAACCAACCAAACTTTTAATGTTTCGGCTTTAATATAATAGAATAGATATAATAGATTTTAATAAATAAGATAACCAAACCGAAAACCAAAATTTTTATTTTAATAAATAGGATAATCAAACCGAAAACCTAAACAACCAAAACTTTCAATGTTTCGAGTTTAATATATTAGTAGAATACCGTGATTTAACTGAAAAAAGTGAGGTGTTAGTTAGAGAAACTTAAAAAGAAAACATGTTTTAGGTGAAAAAGGTAATTGATTAGTTTATAGTAATTATAATTTAATTTATGTTATTTCACTAAATTAAATTGTTCGTAGTGTCTTTAGATAGTGAGAAATTAATGTTGCCAGTGATATTTCTAGAAAAAAGGAATTTGAATTATAAAATATGGAAAAAATGATACATTTTAGTTGAAAAAGGTAATTGATAATTATTAGTATTATAATATTATTATTTATTAAATAGAACCACCCGTGATATATTTGTAAAAAGAGATATTTTAGTTATAGAATAGAGAAAATGTAACATGTATTGGTTGAAAAAGGTAATTGATTAGTTAATAATAATTATAATATAATTATGTTATTTTATTAAACAAAATTGCTTGTATTGTTTATAAGAAAGGAGAAATTTTAGTTAGATACAATATAAAAGATATTGTGCTTTACCTGAAAAGGGAAATTAATTAGTTAGTGAAAAATTGGAAAATGTAATATGTTTAATCTGAAAAAGGAAATTATGTAATTAGTTAGTAGTTAAGTAAGGGTAAATAAGTAAAATCAACAGGTATCAACCAACCAACCAAACTTTTAATGTTTCGGTTTTAATATAATAGTATAGATAGATATGTTGTTGATGAGAATTGAATTTTAAACTCGTAAGAGTAGTTTATAAAATATTATATGTGTTTAATAGAGATATGTTGTTGGTGGGTTTCGAACTTGGAACCATTTTAAATATTAGGAAAATAATATTCTTTTATCATTAGATCCCTAATGTTTTTTATTGAATGTACCAAAAAATGTACCAAACCGATAACCAAATATATCCTTGTTTGCTTATAATATTATAGTAACAAGTTAAAAAATTACTTTAAAATTATTAATTTATTTATTATAAACAACAAAATTTACCAATAAGGCACAAAAGTACGTTTTTAAAAATTAAAAAATGTATTAAAAATTACAAATTCAATTTAATTATACTCCATCCATCCCATTTATATTGGTCGTCAATCAAAAAATACATATTGAACAATCAAGTGAAAACTGACAATCTTATTGTCAGTTGTTTACATATTTAGAAAAACTTAAAATATTTAACTCTTAATTTGTTTCATTAAGGTGACCAATACATTTGGGCCTTGCAAAAAAGGAATTGTGGCCAATGTAAATGGGAAGGAGGGAGTATATAATTTATAAAAAATAAAAAACCACATATTCTAAAGAATTATAAATATTTTTAATTATATACCGATTAAAATCATCGCTGGCACACACTTCTTTTCTTCATGGAGCAAATAATTATGAGAGAAATATTGTGTGGTAAATAGAATTTTAATCTAATAAAAAATTTATAAAATAGCAACATATACACGCTCAAATTAATATTTTTACGAGAAATAACTTTTAATATTTTTTATGAAAGTAAAGTTATATACCAACATCCCAAAAATTTTGTATAGAACAAGATATCTATATCTATATTATTATACTATAATAAGCAAAAGGGGTATAATTTGTAGTCAGTTAGGGCTGTAAATGAGCCGATACACTCACGAACAGTTCGGCGTTCGGCTCGGAAAAAGTTCGACTCGAGTTCGATTCGATTTGTTAACGAGTCAAACATGATCACAATTTTGAGGTTCGTCTCGTAAATGAGCTGAACTTGAGCACAACATAGTTCGGCTCAATAGTTCGCGAACAAGTTCAATTTTATAGTTCGTGAACAAGTTCGTTAACGTAGTTCGTGAACAAACTCGTAAATTTATATGGTCCATGAATGAGTTCTTGTACAAACTCGATATATATTCTCATATACATATTTAATTAAGATTTTATAGGAGTCCTTGAACTTACGATAATTAGTAAATAATTTAGTGTTTATGAAATAATATATTAGTTTATTTTGTCTATTCATTATCTTCTTTTGTTAAATCTATACATTATTTTTATTATAAATAATTAAATTAGACATATGTTACATTGTAATTATAACATTAGTTGGTTGTTTATTAACTAAATTTAATCGAATCGTGGATAATTGTAGACTAGAAGGATGTTTTTAATTTTTGAGGTTTTATCTTTTTTATTTTTAATGCATTAAAATTCTAGAATTAAATGAGGTATTTGTGAACACGAGATCATGGACAATATTCATGAGATGTTCATGAGCTAGTATTCATGAGAAGTTCGTGACCAATAGCTCGTGAGACATGTTCGTGAACAGTTCGCGAATATGTTCATGAATAACATTTTTCTTAACGAGTTGATACACAAACAAAAAAATTGGCTCGACAAAAGTTCGAGTTCGAGTTCAAAATATTTATAACGAGCTGATACATGAACAGTCAAGAGTTCGGCTCGGTTCGACTCATTTACAGCCCTATAGTCGGTTATCCCGTTATCCTTTTTTTGGTTATCCCACTATCAAAAAAGAATTAAAAAAAAAATCACACACGCACAAAAACAAACCCCAAAATCACTCCATCACTCACTCTCCTATCTGATAAGTGATATTACAATGTCCAACCTCTTTACAGTACCATCTCTTTCATATATATAGACTACTATTGGGCCTCGCCTGGGCTCCATAGCTACAAAGTTGAAAACTTAAATCAGAAGACTTGATGTGTGAGGGGGTGTTTCATAGTGCTTTTTGATTTCAAATTTATGTTTTGGAAAAAATAAAAATTACATATAGTAACTGTTAAATATTAATAAATGTTTGACAATTGTTTTATGAAATTAATCTTTAGAAAACAAGACATGTCGAACATATAAAAATATTAGGTACAAAATAGTTCATATCGCCAAATAAATTAATCTTAATATTATGTGTTAATTACTCTATAAAAAAAATAAGGAACACCATTCTGAGAAGAAAAAAATTAAATCCCTTCATCCACATCGTCATCCCAAATAAATCATAACCGTTAGATATAACAATATTAAAAGTTGTTATATACAGAGGTCCAAAGTTCGATTCCCGCCAACAACATATTAATTTATATTTAATACTAAAAATTATTATATACAAAAATGTAAGGTTCGAATTCTTCCCATGACATATAAAAATTAATATTTATAATAATATATTACACTATAAATAAATTATAAAAAATTAAAGTAACCCGTGCTTTGCACGGGCTATAGGCTAGTATATAGAATACATTAGTTTTTTTTTTTTTGCAAAACAGAGATTCATTAGAAATAAGTAGGCCATGCCTGAGAGCTACAGCCTTTAGGAACTACTAAAAATGCATATTTTTCATTAAAATAACATACTTTTTCTTAAACTAATTTATTTTTAATAAGTAACTACTTATTATAAAATGCCTATTTATCCAAAAATGCCTATTTATCCAAGTCTAAAAATGCCTATTAAAATAAGTAACTACTTTTCATAAAAATGGAAAAGCATTTATTTTTAAAAATCATAAAATAACATACTTTTTCTTAAAATAATTTCTTAATCAAAAATGTTTTTTTATAAAAAGTTTTTTAAAATCTACAAAATTAAATGTTTACCTAATTTTCGGGAAAAATGTGCAAATTTTCATAATTGCTAAATGCAATGAAAATTTGCTCCATGCGGTAATCGGAATTTACTATGATAGCCTTAGTAAGTTTTCATTAATAGTAGTAATGATACCCGATTAATGTTTGAGAGAATTACCAAAATGCCTATTTTTCCTAATTTTTTGCCCAAAATACTGATTTTGAAAAAAATGGTCCGAAATACCGACGGGATACGGAGTTTCGGCCTCCGTATTACCCTAATACGGTAAACCGTGTACCGTATTATGCATGATACGGAACACAGTCTTCCGTGTTATGCATGATACGGTACACGGTGTTCCGTGTTAGGTGGGTGCGCAACATTGTCACGGAACACCGTCCACCGTATCATGTATAACACGGAAGACGGTGCTCCGTATTATGCCCTGTTACAGAGGACGCTTCTCCGCATCACACCCTCTATCACGGAAGACGATGTACCGTGTTCCGTCAGTAAAAAGGGCCATCCAGTTTGCCAGGTGATTATTTTGGGCCATCACCTCATATATCAATTTTTGTTATACCTTTTTTTGTAAACTAATTTATTTTTTTCCCCAAAAAATCATATAACAAATTAATATTTGAAACAAAACATATTACTTTTATTAAAAACTCATATTTATGTTCAACATTATTTCGATAAATATTTTTTATCTTTTATATTGTTTCAGGTAGAGTTATAAGTTACATTGAGCAAAATTTAAATTAAGATATTACTAAGTTGACCAATGAATTTTGTATTAAATTTTCAATAATTTATTTATATCCTTATACATAATAAACGTAATAGATATTTTATTTATAATTTTGGTCCTTAATGACCAAGTTGATAAGTACCAATAGATTTTGAATAAATAGATGAAAACCGTTTAATTTAATGTTAAAAAGAGTATTGGTTGTTAGTAGGATTATAAAATTAAAATACTAAAAAAATGCATTTTAATAATATAAATCAAATATAAATAAATTTTTAAATGTGATAGAATTCTCAATATAAGAATTCGTAACTTTCCTTTGTCATCAATTTTCGAAAAATTACAATTAAATAATAATTATTAAAATATTATCAAATTAAAGATTATTTCTTGAATTTCGTATGAGTTGTAAATCGTCTAAAATTTTTGGATTTCAAGATAAAACGAAAAAAATAAAGTTACGTTTAAAGCGTAATGAATATTTTTTTAGTTTAGTTCTAATTGATTATATTTTTTTCCTAATTCTTTCAAATTTAGAAAATTGTTATTTATTCAAATAAAATTTTAAAATTTATCTAACTAAAATCAAATTCGATGTATTTATTGTTGTTTGACTAATGTTACGTAAAATCGTTTATAAATTTTTAAATAATAAATTAAAATAAAATATATAAAACCTGTTGGATATTTATATTGTAAAGAAAATAATAATTAATGTTTAAAAATTTAAAAAAATATAAATTAAGATAATTATATTTAAAAAAGAATTGTTCATGCACGAATTTTAAGTTAGTAACAAGTAAATCTTATAAAAATTTTTAAAATCATAATTTATCTTTATCCAATAATGATAATTTTAAATTTAATATATTATAAATCATTTTTCATTTGTACAAGTAGGTTGAAATGATGATGATTGAGGATTATTAATTATTGGATTTTAGTTATAAAAAATTATAAAATAAATCATAAATATATTTTAGATTAGCGTGTCTAAACTCAAAAAATGAAGGTCTTATTAGTAATCTTATTACGATATAAAGTAATTTTTTATTGCATTTAATAACACCGTTATGATTTTTATGGAAAATTAATTCATTCGTCCCTGAACTATAGCCCGTTTATGATCTAGGTCCATGTACTATAAAACCCAATTGTTTGATACCTTAACTTTCAAAAAATTTGATTTGAATCCTTCCGTCAGATTTTGACTAACGGATGTTAGTCAACGTTGACGTGAAAAATCGAAACTTCACTTATTGAAGTGAAATTTTGATAGGTTAATCTATGAGTGATTACAAGAACACGGGTGTCGAAAGTTTTCGATTTCGAGTTCACTAACATATAAAAATCTGCACTTTAATCTCAAGAACACATGAAGAACTTATGAAAATATGCAAATTTCTATATATTAGTGAACTCGAAATCGCAAACTTTCACCACCCATGTTCTTGTAATCACTCGTAGATTAATATATCAAATTTTCACTTTAATCCGTGAAGTTTCGATTTTCCACGTCAGCGTTGACTAACGTCCGTGAGTCAAAATCTGACGGAAGGACCTAAATCAAATTTTTTGAAAGTTAAGATATCAAACAATTGGGTTTTATAGTAGGAAGCTGGTCCCTGACAATCGATTGTCAGGGACCGGTTATTTAACAATCAGTTTTTTAAACCGTTGGATCAACGATCCAACGGCCCCCCTGGATTACAAAAAAAATTCCCTATCCGCGGAAAATTTCCGCGAAACGTAAAATATTTTTTTTTTTGGATCTCAGCCGTTGGATCGTTTATCATTATTAAATAACAGGTCCCTGACAAATGATTGTGACCGGGACCCTTTGTAGTATAGGGACCTGAACCATAAACGGGTTATAGTTGAGGGACAAAATGAATTAATTTTCCTTTTTTTTTTAACCACAATACCGAACAGAACCTTATATTTGCGAAAAAAATTAAACTATAGCCATGGTTAGATATCTAGGGTTTCAAATCCCCCTTCTCTCAATTTCATTGATCTGCGTATCGGCGTCCTTTTTTATCCGATCTCCGATTCTCACCGATCTGCTACTTCCGAGCTCTTCACGTTCTCCGATACAAGGTCAATTACATTATATAAATTTCATACTTAAAAAATTTGTGTGTATATCATGTGTTTGTATGGAATGCGTATTGTTTTGGTGTTGTGTGTTGATTATGTGTTGTAGATTGATTGTTATTTGATCTGATTCGGTTGTTACTTGTTTTCGATTTTTTACGGTTTCGGTGGAAGGCTGATTGTGAATTGTAGGTAAATGATTTTATGTATAGGGTGTGTTTGTATGTAATGCACGTTGTTTTTGTATATTTTGTTAAGTTTATGTTTTAGATTGATTGTTATTTGATCTGATTTGGTTATTGCTTGTTTTCAATGTTTTTGTGGTTTCGTTGGAAGGCTGATTGTGAAATATAGTTAAATAGTTAAATGTTTAAATGTGTATGATGTGTTTGCATGTAAAGCATGTTATTTCTTTATATTGTGCTTATAATATGTTTTATTATGATTTTAATTTTATCTGATGCTATAATTTACTCCCTCTGTCTCTTTTTAATTTTCTTATTTGAAATGTCGGGATTGTTCATAACATGAGACAAATTACTAATTTACGTTTAATCTATAAGATCAAATATAGTCATGAGTGATCTTGTTGGATTCGTATTTATGAGTACTTTAATATAGTGAAGTTTTTATATCTAAAGCTAATACGAAATTGAAGATATTAATGATCAAAAGTGTGCGTTGGCAAACGTGTCCAGTCAAAACATGAATGATATTTAGGGACGGAGGGAGTACTTGTTTTCGAGCTTTTCACTATTTCGATGGAAAGTTGATTGTAAGTTGCTGTTAACTATTTATATGTATATGAGGTGTTTATATGCACTGCATTATGCTTTTGGATATTATGCTTATTATATGATGTTATTTGGTAATTTTTTTTCGAGTGTTCTTCAAGGTTTATGATGGAAGGTTAATTTGTCAATTGTAGTTTAATGTTAATATCTATGTTAAGCTTATTATCTGGTTTAAAACATCAATATTTGATATGATGTGGTGATTACTTGCAGTTTAGTGTTTGACGGAAGGTCAATTGAATATCTTAGCTGAATCTTTATGCGTTTGATGTGTAATGCATATTGTTTTTAAATGTTATGCTTATTAGAATTACTTGCTTCTGGACTCTTTGCATTTCCAGTGCGAGTCAATTGCAATCTTAGTTAAATGATTATATGTATATGAGGGGTATATCCGTATATGTAATGCAATATATTTTCGAATGTTGTATTTATCATCTGTGCTAAAAAAAATCATCATTTGATCTGATTTTGTAATTACTTGCTTCGACTTCTTCAAGTTTTCTGACGGAAGATTGATTGCATATTTTTACTTCAATGTTTATATGTAAATCTTGTGCTTGTATGTAATACATATAGTTTTTGTATATTGTGCTTATCATCTGTTTAAACTATCAACATATGATCTAATCCGGTGTTTACTTGCTTACATTGACTCTCAATATTTTAATTTTGTATGCTTTGGCTCAAATTGTGAGTATATCTGGTATTGTGTTTTTCTTATCTGTTCTCTGTTTTTAACATTGAAATTGATTAAATGTGGGAGTTAGTAGTATTAGCTTAATCGTTTCACCTTTCGTTGGCTCAATTTTGGATAGATGTATAGCATTCTACTATAATCAGTATTGTGTATATTTCACAATTTGATTGTTTGTTTTGAAAAAACCTTTAAAAGAGTTATTTTTTTAGTTCGTTTTAACTAATATGTTTTGCATCTTATGTCGTTGCGATTTGTATCATGCTAACTCGAATTGTAATGTTTTCCTAATATGACAGATTACTACAGTAAAAGATGATATTATGAAGCTCTTCGATAGTGTTGAGAAGTATGGTATATTTAGCCATCCTATGCTGCTATATTCTGCATATCCTCCTTTTCCTTTTCATTTTTTATTGTCGGTTATGCATGTATAGAAATAATAATGTACGGTAGTCTGTATGCATCAGATGGTTGAACATAATGTGTGCATATCTGTTGTAGGGTGTTTATGATTAGACACTACAGATAACGTGAGTTTGTCCTGTCCTCTTAAATGCCCGTGTGAAGTGTTCAAAAGAAAGAGAGTAGTGGAATAATTGTTGGGCTAATAAGCATGAGTGCGGGTGCGGGAATATGTAGATTAGGCAAATTTTAAAAAATGGGGATCTAGGTGCAGGGGGATACAACCTTAATATATTACTTTTACAAGAAGCTCGTTGATGGAGTGCCTTCTGGAGGCCAGGCTCCTGATTTAGTGTTATTTAGGTTAGATGCAATGAAAACAAGCATTCACGGTCTTTACTATTTAGTGCACCTGTGCTTCTGTATGCTTTTAAAATAAAAGAAGAAAGCCATTTTATTAAACAGTAGGTGAACTGTTTTTGTCATGTTCCAGATGATGGGGCCTACTACTTTGATGAAAAGCTTCTTGATGCTAGTGCTCACCACAGCCCTCTTTCTGCATCCTCATCAGTTGTTCGAGGGCTTACAACTTTTGCAAATGCGGCATCTGCAAGTTTAAATGTATGCACTATGTTAATAGGTGTACCAAAAGCTTTCTGATATCTCTAGATTCTTTCCTAGCAGCCTTTATATGCGCCTTTATTAGAAATTTGCAGCTTCCAGGAGACAAAATATCTGGATTGGCCAAGTTTTTCCTTGGTATTGGAGTTCCTGGAAATGCCAAAGACTTGTATTATCAAATTGATGCACTGGCTTGCTTAGAGAGTAACAGGCAAGTTATTAAGTACTTTATTTAATTGTCCTGTTGATGTAGTTCACTGGAATCAGTGATGTTATGCAGCCATGACACTAAATTATGCTTTGCGTACTTGCGCTAGCTTTGCCTTTCTGCCTGGTCGGAGCGCTATAATACTGTTAATAGTTATACTTTTGAAAGATTAGCTTGTAAATTTCTTTTGTTCTGCCTGTTGGCCTTCATTTCTTATATATTCGGAAAAATGCTACTTGTCACTATTTTTCTTGTACCTGCGGTTTGTCAACATTTTAATGTATAATCATTTTTCCACAATTATGTTAAACACTTTCTTGATGTGCAGTGTCCTGATCCCTCTTATCCAGTCTATTTGTGATTTCACATACAAGGCAAGACAAGCTTAAGGTGTGTCTTTTGAGTACATCAATAAACATGTTATCAACAAATACAAGTTTCATAACTAAGTATTGTGACATCTGTTCTAAAGACACTTTAGAATTTGTCATCTTCGTGACTTATTCCTGGTATAAGTTGTTATATATAATATTATTAATATCTTCTAATGTTGTGCGATCTATTGGGACTAAGATCGCTAGTCATACAGTAATTCTATATCACTATGTGTGCTAGAATAATCATGTAAACTTTTGGTGAGGATAGCTATATGATTTGCAAGCTTATAAAATAAAGGTAACGTGAGGCATGATCATGTAATAGCATAATTTATCTTACGATGCATTTTTTCTAATTTTTAATAGCTTTAGAATGAGTGTCCTGTTAAGCTTTTTTTTTATTTACTTGTAGTCTGCCTACTTTCTGACATTATGCACTATGCACTATGATGGCCTATTGATGTTTTGAGTTTATTGGGTTTCTTGTATCGGTATTTTCTTTTATGCACATAGTAATAAAGCACTATGTTAGAATTTCGTGTATTTGCTTCATGTTGGTTCATTTCTGATATTAAATTATGGCATCTTATCAGGTGAGGGTGACTACAGTGCTGGATATGCTGCACCACCTCTATCAGTAAAACTGATGCAAGTGTTTAGTTCTGGTTCAAAGGACGCTTCCATCATTGACCAGGTTCTAAATCTCAAATTTATCTAGACTTCTTTTGTTTTTTGGTTATGCAGGAAATAGCCAAATCATGTTAGTAAAAAATCTTAAAATTGCCTACCATTTAATATGCTTTTATGTAGGAACTCAAAGTTGACTCTGAAAATGGCATCCATATATTGGAAGCTTTGCCGGAAAGTGTTGATGTTGGAAAGTACACCTTTGTCTTCGAAGTAAGGCGGCTATTTTGTACATTTTTCACTCTGTAGCTCTTGTTTCGGTTGACATATATGTAGATGACATGTTTTCTTGATTTCTCTAGATTGTGCTTCATGATGCCGAACATAAGAAAATCTATGCTACTGGCGGTCAGACAAAAGTACCAATATTTGTGACTGGGGTTATGAAAGTTGACCATGCAAAAATTGCAGTGCTCGACGGTGACCTTGGAATTGTGGAAACTCAGAAAAAGTATGTCATTTACTTCCTTTAAGTCATGGCACTTTATCTCCGAATTGTTGTTAGATGATAGGAACTCTAGTACTTGGTCAGGATAAACAGGGTGATTGACTTAAAGAATACCACCAGTTTTAATGCAAAGATATATGTTATTTATTAGTTTCCTGCAGAATGTCTATAATTGTGTTGTAAATGCAATACAACATACCTTCTCCATAAACATGTCAAAATTTTTACGAATGTGTAATCAACTTGTCTAGTGTATTTTATTCTGAAACAAGTGATTTAACTTGTATTATAAGAGTTATGCATGCATGAACTTTTTGCTGGCACAATTTCAACCGAACCTGGCATGCGATGCAATAGTTCAAATGCATACCACCTGTCCTAACTTAATCATTTGAGAGGCAAAAATTATTTCCACACTTGTACTTCGTTAGAGTGTGATGACTGAATGCATGGTTGTAGTTTTCCTTTTATTCCAAGTATTTATGAACTGGACTTTAGAAGAGAACCTTCGAAAGTGAGATGGTATTCAACAAGTATAGTTATGATAAAATCTGAAAGAAAAATTAGTGATAATTATGTCATATGACTGATTAAGTTGGGTTTTTACTTGTCCTACTTTGATATATGGAAATGAGTAACTATTAGTATTGTATCTTTGGCCTGAATGAGAATCATTCATCATGCTGTGGCTGTATGATTCACTAAATTTGTCTGTTAGAAGTTTAAATGTGATGTATATACTGGAAAAGACCATCATTTCTCTAATGCCTGAAGGCTGAAACACATTGCATGTTGAGTCTTTGGCAGTGTACTTTTAGCTGGTTAATGAATTAATATAGGTTTGGGGATTATATATGAATCTTACTTGCAATATCTTGTGTGTTATTGTAGGCCAGCTTTACAAAGCTTAAAAACATGGATTCTGGTTACCATTGGAATCAATTCAATATTATTGATGAAAGAAGAGTCGAAAATAGTTGTGAATTTAGTTTCACACTTAACACATCATGAGTTTTGTCTTTCCAGTGTCTTTGTTCTGGATCTTGCTGTCTTCATTTTCAATAGCGAGTAAACTCTAGTTCTAATTTGTGTTCCTTCACTGATCGGCTTGTTTGTGGTCTTATATCTCTTGTCATCTGTTTCTAACCACAAAGTCATTAAGTTACTGTTATCTTCTTGGTCTAGGATTCGAGTTGTGTTACTTCAAGTATGAAAAACCTAGTAGCCTAGTACATCCCTTACTATACAACCGTTCAAACCTAATTCCCTTTGGCGGTGAATGGAACAACGTTCTTTTATGTACTAGGTTAAAGATTAATAGAGGAATAACTCCGCTGTGGACTATAAGTCTCATTTTGTGATTCTGTTATTGACTGTTGAGTGCTGATGAAACAATTTTTTGGCTAATTGCGGTTGTGAATAGGTTGGCAGGGTGAAATGGGGTAACTTGATTTGTAGGAGTGCATGCTTCCTTAACCGTGTGGTTCTAGGTCAAACTTCATGTTATATGTTAACTCCAATATTTGGCTTCATTCTTTTAGTTTAAAACATATTTTGACAGGACAATCTTTTTATTATGCTATATGTTATCATAGGTTGAGTTTTGAGAAAGAGAACTCTGTTTCCTTGTCAGCAAACCACCTTCAAAAGCTTCGTGTATCCTTTCAGCTATCCACCCCTCTCAGAAACACTTTTAATCCTCATTAGGTTTTTATTATTTTATTTGCATGCTGAATGACCCAGGTTTCTTTTCAAATCAAATACAGGGCATTTATTTTTAAAACTAGATTATGATCTCGCTTCTGTTGTAGGCATTCCTCAAGTTGACACACGAGACAAAAGTTGAGCATATCTTTATGGTTGGAAGCTCGGGGAAGCAGTTTACAGTAGTACTAGTAAGTTCTTGTTTGAATATTTTATTTAGCTAACATATTGTGTCAGGACTAGTACAGATCGTACCGGCTTACCAAAGTAGGTGGAAAAAAAACTGACTGTAATCTTATTGTCAATGCATTGCTTTGAATCTAGAAATATGAAGAGGAAAAAGTGATATTTTTTCAGCAGTGCAAAATGTCCATAAATCTCGTCGTTGCTCTAAATCTAATTATATGACGAGAAAAGGGTTATATTTTGTCAGCAGTGCAAAAGGGTGATATATTTTCTGCAGTGCAACGACGTTCTTAGTTATGATTTAGTAGATATAGTGATGTTAAATACCGGTTAATCTCTTCATTGTAGGACTTTCTTGGTCTCGTGGAGAAATTCTTTTATCTCTCTGGTAGATATGACATTCAAATCACAGTGGGAGATGTTTTCATGGTAAACTGGTTGCCTAATCTATTACCGTCTGCATGTTTTTAATAATTTACTCAGTATCTAGTGTTGTTTCATTATTCAGGAGAGCTCCTTCATGCAAGCTCTTGGCCATGTGGAACTTGATCCTGCCAGAACCACCTGAGAAGGCAACCCACCCTCCACAATTTGTGGACCCTTATCTCAGATATGGGCCCAAGGATGAGATTTCTCACATCTTTAGAACTCCAGAGAAGCTTCCACGACAGGAGCTTTCTCTTGTTTTTCGTACCTTATTTTATTGCCCTTCATTGGCTTGTTAGTTGGGGTTAGTATCTAGTCCACCTTCCCCATCCCCCCCCCCCTCCACACACACATACACAGGGGGGGGGGGGACTGCCTAGCACAAGGATATTGAAACCATGTGTCGTAGAAAATTTGGTTGTCAAGTATTTGTTCATTTTTAACAAAAAAAACCCTCTATGCCAGCTGAGACCATTCTTTTAATTGGTTAAATGTTGTTTCTGCTGATTTGAAGGACTATCAATCTATCATCTATTTGATCATCCATGATTTCCATTTTCTTGAGCAACTCCGATGTCAATTAAATATAGAAAAAATGGAGTCAGGTTCTTTTAACTTCTGAACGCTCTTCCTTTTTTTTCTCCCCAGTTATTATGGCTTGGTGTGAACCTGAAGAGTTTCCCTACATCTACTTTTCCTGCCACATTTGCCATCCTCTTCCACGTGGGCATTGGAGCTGTTCTCTTTCTATGCGCCCTCTTCTGGATAAAGGTACATCCTTTACTATCACTTGTATACATATATTAAGCTCTTGAGCTGAATTAATCATCCAATTTGAATATTTTCTTACAACTACATAATGTAGTTGTTAGGCTGGTAGCTTATCAAAAGAGGTGATTAGTAGAGGACAATATTTCCATTTAATAGTTTAGATAATAAAAGGGAGATGAATAAGAATTAACTGCCAGATACGCAGCAGTAAGTTGACTGGTACTATTCTTTTATGATGCATCTGCACACATTGGTAATGTAGTTTCTGCCTACTTAAGTATACAATAAACTAATATATTTTAGTTGATGAATAAACTCTCATCTCTTGTGTATATTATTACTTCTGCTGGACTAGAGGTGGCAGAATGGCTCAAAAACCATTAATCCAAACCAATCCAAACCAAAATCTTAAATTTGGTTCAAGGAAAAATCACACTTTCATAAATGCTTTGGATAGGATTGATATGACATTTTTTTTACTGAAATACGGATCCATATATGTGATATACACATTATCCAAAAGTAGTTACAAATCTTGTTATTCACTTTTAATCTCCTGGCCGCCGGCGTAATTTGAAAAAGACGAGTGATATAATACTGTATATATCTTGAGACCGTGTATCAGTGTACTAGCTTATTATTCACCAGTTTCTAATATGTTTGTGGTTAGTGTGGGACCTACCTTCAGACCATACAGCCTATCCAATGTAATTAGCTTCCTCCGATAAACAGATGCACGAACACCTATTCTAATTTTCCATTCCCAAAATTATTAGATTAACAATATAATATATAAATAGAGTATTAAACTGTATACTTGTTTGACAAAGAGAGGTTTGATTAAAAAAAGTACAACGTTATATAAATTTATTAATTTACTTATTATCAAAAAATTAAATAATTATTAATAACTCATGGATTATAATACTATACTAGCAATTATTGTACCATTAAAGTGGAGACAACCAATCAATATAACAAACTAAAAATTACACAATCTTATATAAAATTCTAATTTATGAAGTAAAAAAATGTTTTCAAATTTTTTATACAAAATGTGGATAATCCATTTATTTTTACCTCAGGTCCTCAGCCACTAAAACATATGGATGAAAATAAGACTTTGATGGGTTGATTTTAACTTTAAATCTAATCAAAATTGAAGTATTAATGTTGATTCTCAGTTGGAACTTTATGTAGTTTTGTGTTGTGGCATGTGGTCAGTGTTGTTAAAGGCGCGCCTAGGCGCACGAGGCGCACATTTAGTGCCTCGACTTGACCGAGGCGCATCGGCTTCAATGAGGCGCGCGCCTCTACACCCGAGGCGCGAGGCGCAGCGAGGCACGAGGCGCAGTGAGGCGCACTTTTAGCCTATTTTTGACTGATTTGGACTGTTTGTGAGTGATTTTGATTGATTTTCCACTGCTTTTGACTGTTCTTGACTGATATTCCACTGATTTTGACCAATTGTCTACTGATTTTGACCAATTGCCTACTGATTTTGACCAATTTTGACCGAGTTTGACCAATTTTGACCGAGTTTGACCCATTTTCCACCGAGTTTGACCAAGTGCCTCACTTCTATGAGGCGCGCGCCTCGCCTCGCGCCTCGTCGCCTAGGCTCCAGGGAGGGTCTGGCGCCTTGGTGCGCCTCTCGCCTTTAACAACATTGCATGTGGTGCATTCGGATATTGAATGTGGACATGTTTGAGCGACTGAAATGAGTTGTTGAGTCCGATAATATGGCTTTAACTTGTTTTTTTAATATTATTCACTCTTCCAGGCATCCTGATTAGGAAAAATGAATATGGACACTTGTGATTGTTATTCTCAAGACACATATTTACTAAATAAAAATTATAATTTTATCTTTGCTTGCAGCTGGATCTCTTTACAACATTGAAAGCACTTGGATTCCTGGGGATCTTTTTGATGTTTGTGGGACACAAGACTCTTTCCCACATCGCCGCAACTTCAGCCAAGTTAAAATCTGCCTAAGCGAGAATCTGTTCACGAACCGGGTCATCCTTGTGGGGTACCTCAAGGAAGATGCAGCTGCTCATATTTGCTGCAGTACACATACTTTTGAGTAAATTTTGAAACTGAACCATGAAGATTTTGGTATGAGATGAAACGAATGCATAAAATCTCAGATCTCTAGTTTCAGTGACAAGATTATTGTTACTGCATTTTAGTGTTTTTTAGTTAATATTAAAGACGTGCAATCCCAACTTAGAGTTTTTTTTTGTTACTTTTACTTTTCAGAACCTGAGACTATAATCTACTTTACCGTTAAAAGCTGATGAGGTTTACATGTAGTTTTCTTACCCTTTCTTACACCAGTTAACGTTTTATGTGCGAATTCAGGTATACAATTACTACGAAATGTTGCTCCGTTTGCATCCTAGTAGTCTCCATGCATTGTTATGAATCAAAGAAGTGACTTCCTTATGGATGGTCTACAGCACACGAGGCATAATATAAATAACTAAGGGTAGGGGATTGTAGTCCAAGTATTGTCTTAATCTATGTACTATAGTCCAATCATTATTAATTCTTTAAAAAGAATAATGGGTCTGAGGTCAGTGATAGTCGTGAGGATATAAAGATTTACATCTATTTCTATTTATATAATAGTGTCTGTTGGGTCTTTTGTACAGTAAATTCTCATTTTAAGTTTTTTACCCTTAAAGTTAATACTCCCTCCGTCCCTTTTGATTCTTAACACTTTCTATTTTGGGATGTCCCAATAGATTCTTAACATTTCCTAAAATAGTAAGTTTTAACACTATTACACCCACTACTTCACTTATTTTAACAATACTTTACACTATTACACCCACTACTTCACTTATTTTAACAATAAAATCACTATTACACCCACTACTTCATTTATTTTAACAATATTACACCCACTATCTTGGTATCCGTGCAAAAAGCAAATGTTAAGAACTCAACTGGACGGAGGGAGTACATATTACAAAAATACCAGCCATTACAAGTAAACAGATCAGCACTTTCAACTACACATGGCCCATGACTCATCCCAATGCCGACATCCATATGAACAAACAAATATATAGATGCAGCTTTTGCCGGAAGCTTTGGTTTTGAAATTCAAAATTCAAATTCATATACTCCCTCCGTCCATTTCATTTCTTTACACTTTCTATTTTGGTCCGTCCATTCCATTTCTTTACATTACTAAAAATAGTAATTTTTAACAATAAAATACATTATTACATCCACTACCTCACTCCACCTTTCAACCCTTTACACTATTACACATACTACTTCACTTATTTTAACAATAAAATTACTATTACACCCACTACTACATTTATTTTAATAATATTACATCCACTATCTTGGTTTCCGTGAAAAAAGCAAACGTAAAGAAATCAAAAAAACGGAGGGAGTACACGATTCCAAATTCAAATTAAACTTTATATACAAGAGTTTGCCTGTTTCTCTCATGTTCTCTCTTTCTTTTCGTTATAATTTTTTCTCATTTATCTTCGTAGTTCGATCATTGCAATAGTTTCTTATTACGTATTATTATCTTTACTAATGATTGTCTTTTATTTGTTATAGATTGAAGTATGCTGAGAAAGTGTTTGATGAATTGCCCAAAAGAAAATATTGATAACTTTCACATCTTACAGGTACTTTTCATAATTGATACATGTAATAAGTTCGATTATTTATTGATTTTGTTGGTATTTAGACTTAACATAAAGTTAATCCAGTCTCAACCATAAAGTTAATCCAGTCTCAACATAGGTATGACATAAAATTTTATTTTTGTTGGTGTAGTCTTGGGAAGCACGGGTGCGGCAGTTGGGTACCGCACCGCGCACCGGGTGCGGTTCGGGTGCGGCGGTACGGCGGAGTGCGTACCAGGTGCGCCACCCGGCGTATCCCGGTGTTTTCCGGTGGGGATTCGTGGGGGATACGGGGAGGGTAATTTTTGTAATTTTTCAGTCGGTTTCTTTTCTCTTCCTTCTCAACGATTTGTAATTGATTACTAATCTCTGCAATTGATTCCAGGTACTAATCTCTGTAATCTCTGTTTATGTGGAGATTTGTATATATTTGTTGTGTGTTGTGTATATATATGTATGTATAGCCTTTTGTATATGTCTGCTGCCTGCTGGGTTAGTGCACGTGGTGTGCAAGTGGTATGCATGCTCTGTATATAGACTTTTTTTAACTTTTTTTGTTTACTTTGATTTTTCAAAAATTAATCTTAATAAGATTATATGTACTTATTATATGATAATTTATGTGATTAAATGTGAATTTGATTTTAAATTAGAAACTTCCAGTTAAAAAAATTTAAAATTAGAAATTTAATAATATTTATATAAATATTTTTTAATTATATATAAAATATATATTTATAATATTTTATTATTTGCCGAATCCCCCCGCACCCGAATCCCCATATTTTTTATTTTGCCGAATTCACGTATCCCCGCACCGCGTATCCCCGCACCCGCACCCTTGCTTCACAGGTGTAGTCAAACTGTTTGATTAAAATTTTAAGAGAACTTTTCATTGTTTTGCATTATTCCGATAAAATCAGGTTCAATACTTATGTTAAAAGTCTTTTTGGTTTTTACATTGGACTAAGTACTTAGAATTAGCTTCATATATTTATACCATACAAGATTCAAGTACAAAGTTTTTATTGTTTTCAGACTTTTCTTTCTTAGCAAGAGGCTTAGGAATGTTACGAATACGATTTTATTCACTTTCAGTTTTTTTTGTTCTAGAAAGAGGCTTCAGAATAATACGTGACAAATAATTGTTGGAGGATATTTAAAACCTGATTAAAAAATTCTTACACTACTGCCATTTTAATACAAGGGTTATCTGTTTTGGTATTTTTTAAATATTATTTTTGTACTTAATGGCTCATAAATAAAGAATTGCTCATGGTACACCTTTATCTTCTTTTACTTTGGTCATTCCTCATTTATGTTTGTGTTGATACTTTTTATCCGGCGATCTTGGATTTTAGAGGTGATTCGGTTACTACTACGTAGTATTATAGATTTTTAGTTTAAGGAATTGAGCTTGCACTTAATGGCATATGGCAATTTGATTTTTCTTCTTATGTAATATTCTCTCTCTACTCTTTGTGTGAATGTATCAAATATATGACACGAAGAGGTAATTTTGTGGATGACATTTTGCAGATCTGATTCACAGTGATCATGATATTTGTTTGAACAATTATTTAGACTTGCCTGTATCCTTGACATGGCGGAGCCACATTGTTGAACATAATGCGGCAGATCCATATTTTCAGCTTAATTAATTTTTTTTATTCTTTAATGTCTCATCGTAGGTTTAAAAACAGTGTGTTAAACTTTCGTTTAAGTTAATTCTATTATTTACATTGCAAGTATCTTTCTGTTTACATAAGATATGTGTTAGGAATATGTTGTAGTTGATGATAACTTAACATTCAAGCAAAATTGTATAAGTATTGTAGCTGTCAACGGATAAGGAGTTATAACTATATTCGTTGACAGGTAGCTCATCAACGGATGAGATGCATGTAGCATACTGCAGCACCTTACTTATTAGTTGATAGTGTTTCAGTTCTTGAGACATGTTGACCATCAATGGATAGACAGAGTAGGGTAGTTAATTGTAAATATTCTATACTATGTAATTCTGTCTAAGTGAAAGATCATCAACGGATAAAGACATTATACTATCAACGGATACAACAAGACAATCATCAACGGATAAGGATGTTCATCATCAACAGATACAGGCAAACCTGTCATTAACGGATAATCAAGAATAACACATTGGATCCTAGATCGTGATTAGCAGTTGATGGTGGGAAGTTTGTCTGACAGATCACATGGGTTGACAAAAGGTGGACAATGCAGTATGGCAGCCACTATTGTGGAAATAAAGAAGAAAGAAGCATTCCACTTTCACAGTACATACAAGAAAGGTGCAGGGGACATATCTGCTCTCAAGGACAACCTTTCGGCTACATGTGGATTTGGAGTGGAGTAGCAAGTCAACTTGAATTAGATTAATATTATCTTATTCTCATAGTACTTGTAAACTTGGAATATATAACCAAGTGTAGCAACTCTTTTAGTACTAAAGAAAACAGACATTCTTGCTTAGGGTTTATTGAATATCCTTAGAAGCAAAGAGTTGTAAGACAGAAGCTGTGTACATTTGTATCACAGAGTTTTCTTCGAATAAAAGTCACAGGTGGTACATTCAACCACCTGATTTTTATGTGTTTGTGAATTATTTCTCATTCAGCAATTATCTCCTTATAGATTTCTGTGGTTTTAATCAGAAATTTTATAACTATCAATAATTGTATTCAACCCCCCCTTCTACAATTATACAAGTGTGTAATCTGGGAATAACAATTGGTATCAGAGCAAGCTTCTAACATATTTGAAGTTTAAAGATCAACACACTTCCAACATGTCTAAGAAGGATTATGGAGTGAAGATACCGGTTCTTGATAGAGAAAATTACTTTCACTGAAAAGTAAAAATGCGTCTACATCTCATGTCTATTGATGAAGGTTTTGTAGATTGCATTGAGAAGGGTCCTCATGTTCCAAAGAAGGTGGCTTCAAGAGTAGGTCTTGCTGCAGATGCACCAGACACTTACATTCCCAAACCTGTTTCTGAATGGAGTACTGAGGATGTTGCAGAAGTCCACAAGGATAAAAAGACCATGAATATTCTGTTTAATGGCTTAGAAATAGACATGGTTGACAATGTTATCAACTGTACTACCTCCAAGGAAGTATGGGACATTGTTCAAACCCTTTGTGAAGGAACAGAACAGGTAAGGGAAAACAAAATGCAACTACTAATCCAACAGTATGAGCACTTCCATTTCAAGAATGGAGAAACATTGAATGACACATTTAGTAGATTTCAAAAGCTACTGAATGGCTTGAAACTGTATGGAAGAATCTACCAAGTGAAAGATTCTAATCTCAAATTTCTGAGATCACTGCCCAAAGAGTGGAAGCCAATGACTGTTTCTTTAAGAAACACTCAAGAGTACAAGTCATTTACTCTTGAAAGGCTCTATGGAACTTTAAAGACATATGAACTAGAAATGGAGCAGGATGAAGAAATTGAGAAGGCCCAGAAGAAAAGTGGGTCAGTTGCACTTGTTGCCAACTTGGAGCAGAAGGAAGAGAAGAGGACTGAAGCTGCTAAATCTACACCAAACAGGGAGGTTTGTGAAGGTAGAGCAGAATCAAGGAAAAGGTGTCTGAAGAAATGAGTGTCCTTCAGCAGGATGAATTGGATGAGATAGATGAGCATCTAGCCTTCCTATCTAGAAGAAACTCTGGGGTGGCTAAGCCATTTAACAAGGATTTTTCCACAAGCAACTATGTGGATAAATCCAAAATTAAATGCTATAATTGTGGAATTGCTGGTCACATGATAAGTGAATGCAGGAAGCCTAGATCTGAGAACAAGGGAAAGCCAACTGAAACTGTTGACTACAAGAAGAAATATTTTGATCTTCTCAGACAGAAAGGAAAGGCATTCATGACCCAAGAGTATGACTGGGCTGCTGATGGAAATCATTCTGATGATGATGCTGAGTTTGTCAACCTTGCATTAATGGCTGATTCTGAGCAGGAAGCAAGTTCAGCTAGCAATCAGGTATTTTCTACTAATCTCTCTGAGCTCACCAAAGAGGAATGCAATAGTGTTATAGATGATATGTCTACTGAACTATATCACTTGAGTGTTACTCTTAAATCACTTACTAAAGAGAACAATAGGATTAAAGAGACTAATCTGTTTTTAAGTGATAGAAATGCTGCTCTAGAAACTCAATTCCTAGAATTTGAGAAAATGAGAGTTGATTGCAATAATGCTAAAAGTGAACTTGAAGCTGTGTTAAAGAGAGAACCGATTTTAAGAGACCAGCTTGAAAAAGAACAAGGGATAATTGCTAAATTTCAAAGTTGTAGGAATATCTCTCAAAACATAATAGAAGTCCAGGGAATAGAATCATTTGTGAAGGATACCTGGACTCAAAAGAAAAAGGAGCTAGAACCTTGCCTTGAGGATCTAGAGACTATTTGTGAATCAACGGATAGTGATCATCCGTTGACAGATGAACCATCAATGGATGAGAGGTATCCGTCGACTAACAAAAAGTCTGTTAGTAAGAAGGAACTCAAGAAACTGAATAATCAGTATGGTCCAGTAGCCAAGAACTTTGTTTCTCGTGAAAGTAGCCAAGCCAAATCAAGTGAGAAGGCTAAGGCAGGTGATTTACTTGACAAAAAGGCTGTTGGTAAATTAGTTAATGAAAAGATAGAGACTGAGGGTAAAAAGAAAAAGAACAGAAATGGTAAGATAGGCATTAACAAGAAAAACAATTATTCCCCTGACAAGTTTGCTCCTAGGAAAACTTGTGGTAATTGCAATAGTGTCAATCACCTATCTTCTAATTGCAAGTCTGTTAAAAGGACTCCTGTTCATGTACCTCAATCTATGCCAAGTATGCCTACAATGCCTGTTATGCCTGGTTTGTATCAGAATGCTAGTTTTTCAAATCCATATGTGAACATGCCATATGTGTCTAATCCTTATTTTCAATCCTTGAATATGCCACAAATGCCATGGAGCATTCCTAGCATGAATAATATGTATGCCAATTTCCCACAAAGGCATGCATCAAATATTTATGCAAATGAGCATCTGCCAAAACCTATCACTCAAGCATCTACACCTAAAATGAAGATTGCTAAGAGTGCCAAACCAAAGGCTAACAAGAAAGGACCCAAGGAAACTTGGGTACCAAAATCAACTTGATTTGTTTTTGGAATGTGTGCAAGGATGCAGAAGGAATCTATGGTACCTGGACAGTGGATGCTCTAGGCACATGACAGGAGATTCAACCCTGCTCACAGAGTTCAAGGAGGTAGCTGGCCCTAGAATTACCTTTGGAGATGACAGCAAAGGATATACTAAGGGATATGGCTTGATTTCAAAAGACAATGTCATTATTGAAGAAGTGGCCTTAGTTGAAGGTTTGAAGCACAATTTGCTTAGTGTAAGTCAAATCTGTGACAAAGACTATGAAGTAAGGTTCACAAAAGAAGCCTGTGTTGTCTCTGCCAAGGAAGACAACAATGTGGTATTGACAGGCTTTAGAAAAGGAAATGTTTACATAGCTGACTTAAATTCAGTGTGCTCAGAATCCATTACTTGCCTCTTCAGCAAAGCAAGCAAGGATGAGAGTTGGCTATGGCATAAAAAGCTGTCACATTTGAATTTTAAAGTTATGAACGATTTGGTAAGAAAGGATCTTGCTAGAGGAATTCCCCAATTGGAGTTCATCAAAGATGGATTGTGTGATGCCTGCCAATTAGGGAAACAAAAGAAATCATCCTTTAAGAGCAAGACAGAGTCATCCATTGTTAAGCCACTCCAATTGCTGCATATGGACTTATTTGGTCCAGTAAATGTCATGTCCATTTCAAAGAAGAAATACTGTCTGGTGATTGTAGATGATTTTTCTAAGTTTTCCTGGACCTTCTTTCTGCACTCCAAAGAATGTGCAAGTGAAATCATCATCAATCATCTCAGACTAGTAAACAATGGTTCTGAAGTCAAAGTACAAAGAATCAGGAGTGACAATGGCACCGAATTCAAAAATTCCACAATGAAGATTTTCTGTGAAGAGAATGGAATTGTTCATGAGTTTTCTGCTGCCAGAACACCTCAACAAAATGGGGTTGTTGAAAGGAAAAACAGAACTCTCATTGAAGCAGCTAGAACAATGCTAAGTGAATCAAGATTGCCAACATATTTCTGGACTGAAGCTGTCAACACTGTCTGTTTCACTCAGAATATTTCCTTGGTCAATCAAGCTAGAGGAATGACTCCTTATCAGTTATTTACCGACAAGAAACCAACTTTAGCTTTTCTTCATGTCTTTGGATGCAAGTGTTTTGTACTAAGGAATCATGGAGATAACTTGGGCAAATTTGAAGCAAAGGCAGAGAAGCTATCTTTGTTGGGTATGCAGCAGGGAAAGCCTATAGAGTCTACAATCTAAGAACCAACATTGTTATGGAATCTGTACATGTTGTGTTTGATGATCAAAAGATTCTAGGTCTAAATGATGAAGGCTTCCATGAAAAGTTGAAATTTTGAAAATGAAGGAGAAGGTAGAATGTACTATGATGATGATGAGGAAGATGAAGATCATGACCACCAAAATCCACCAAGAGTTATTGTGCCAACTAATAGAGATGCTCACACTGGAAATGAAGCATCCGTTGACAGTCATTCTGAAGCATTCGTTGACAATAGTAGGGATGTATCCGTTGATAGGAATCATCAGACATCCGTTGACAGGCAAAATGATGCATCTGTTGACAGTCAATTTCATGGATCAACAAGGACAATAAACTCAGGGGGAGTTTCTCAGAGTCAAAGCTCAATGCTAAATCAACATGATCATGCTCAAGAAGCAACCTCATTTAGATCAAACCTCCCTCCTGCAAGAAAATGGACCAAGGATCATCCATTTGAGTTAATCATTGGTGATTCAAATTCAAGAGTTCAAACTAGGAGGGCCACTAGAGAAGAATGTTTATTCAGTAGTTTCTTGTCTCAAGAGGAACCTAAGAAAGTGGAAGATGCCCTTCTGGATCCAGATTGGGTATTAGCAATGCAAGAAGAGCTAAACCAATTTGGGAGGAATAAAGTATGGAAGCTTGTGCCCAAACCTAATGATAGAGGTATCATAGGTACAAAATGGGTTCTCAAGAATAAGACAGATGAAAATGGTATAATTGTGAGGAACAAAGCTAGATTAGTGGAAAAAGGCTACTCTCAAGAAGAAGGAATAGATTTTGATGAAACTTTTGCTCCAGTGGCAAGACTTGAGGCAATCAGAATTTTCCTAGCCTATGCAGCACATGCCAATTTCAAAGTCTATCAGATGGATGTCAAAAGTGCCTTTCTAAATGGAGAACTGGAAGAAGAGGTTTATGTCCATCAACCACCTGGCTTTGAAGATCCAGAATTTCCAGAATATGTGTATCTTCTTTTGAAAGCACTTTATGGATTGAAGCAAGCACCTAGAGCCTGGTATGACACTTTATCTCAATTTCTTTTGGAGAATCACTTCACTAGAGGTATAGTAGATAAAACTTTATTTCATAGAAATGTCAATGGTTCTTCAATACTTGTTCAAATCTATGTAGATGATATTATATTTGGGTCTACAGATGAAAATCTTTGCAAAAAGTTTGCCAAACTTATGCAAAGTAGGTATGAAATGAGCATGATGGGTGAATTAACTTACTTTCTTGGTCTACAAGTGAAGCAAGTTAATGAGGGCATCTTCATAAGTCAAACAAAATATATTTATGATCTTTTAAAGAAATTTGACCTAATGGATTGTGCCTCAGCAAAAACACCCATGGCCACTGCAACTAAACTTGAGTTGAATACTAAGGAAAAGTCTGTGGACATCTCAAGCTATAGAGGCATGGTAGGCTCACTTCTATATCTAACAGCTAGTAGACCTGATATAATGTTCTCTACCTGTCTTTGTGCTAGATTTCAAGCTGATCCTAGAGAATCTCACTTAATTGCTATTAAGAGAATTTTCAGATATCTCAAGGGTACACCAAACCTTGGCATTTGGTACCCTAGAGATACTGGTTTTGATCTAATTGGCTATTCAGATGCAGATTATGCAGGTTGCAGAATTGACAGAAAAAGTACAACAGGTTCCTGTCAATTTCTAGGAAACAAGCTTGTTTCATGGTTTAGTAAGAAACATAACTCAGTCTCTACCTCTACAGCTGAAGCTGAGTACATTGTTGCTGGAAGTTGTTGTGCTCAGATTCTATGGATGAAAAATCAACTCCTTGACTATGGTCTAAAAGTTGACAAAATTCCAATTTTCTGTGACAACACTAGTGCTGTTGCCATCACTGAAAATCCAGTACAACATTCAAGAACCAAGCATATTGACATCAAGTATCACTTTATCAGGGAGCATGTGATGAATGGTGATGTTGAAATGCACTTTGTGCCAACTGAAAAGCAGATTGCAGATATCTTCACAAAACCCCTTGATGAATCCTCATTCACAAGATTGGTAGGTGAACTAGGTACGCTCAACTTCTCAATCACCTAGATATATTTGCATCGACACTGCAATGTAGCTGATAATGTGTTATGATTTTTCTAAGTAATGATTTTCTTCGAAAAATTGTTGAAATTTTTGTTAAGGCAAAATTTCACTATCAACGGATATCTTTTATCCATTGCTGGTATAATTCATAATCAGGTTTTTCAAATATCAACGGATAACAGTTTATCAACGGGTAAACTGGATTCTAATCGTTTTATTATTATCCATTGACACTTCTTTATTTTTGGTGAATCCTATTCGTTGATAGATTTACTTTTATTTCTAGCCGTTGATAACTGCTTTACTGCTGTATGTATAATCGTGGCTATTTTTCTGCTATTATGATAGTTATTTTGCCCAATAGAATAATCACTCTCAATTATTCTTTAATTAAATTTTGAGAAGTATAAAGGCTGTCTATCTCTCTAACGGTTCACTTTTATCTACTCACGAATTTTCTTAAGCAAATTTCTACATCTTCCTCTTCACCAAATTCTCTGCAAGTCAAAGCTCAATACTCCAAATGGCACCTATTGTTAAGATGATGTCCTCAACTGGGTTCACTTATGAGAAGAACAATTTTGCTGCTTTGGTCGACACTGTGAATGCTCCAGAAGCCTATCACACAATGATGAATTTTGTGAAGAACTGTAGGCTGTCGTATGCTATGACTACTACCACACCCCTCATCTATGAAGTAATTGAGGAAATGTGGACATCGGCTGAATTTAATGGTACTGATGAAACTATATCTTTCTCTCTTAAGGGTAAAAACTATGTGGCTAATTCTGATGTTTTTACTGCATGTTTAAAATTACCTGAGAATAATTGTTCATCTTCACCAACCGATGCTGAAATAGTTACCATGCTAAATTCTCTTGGATATGCTTTGAGTACTGACAATTTAGGTAAAATTGTTAGGAAGGGTATGGTTAAAGAATGGAGTTATCTGTGTGATGCCTTCATTAAAACCTTTTCTGGTAAAATTAGTAATTTTGATGCTGTTACTAAATCCATGCTAGTGATGCTTTATATGCTTTTAAATGATAAATACTTTAACTTTAGCACACTAGTAATGTATGAAATAGCAGCTAAGTTAGGTAAGAAAGAAACTAGGGGCAAAAACATCTACTTTGCTAGATTTTTGATGCTCTTAGGATTGCATATGTCAGAGAATGAGCTATCCTTCTCTAACCCGGATAGCAAGTTCAGTTGTTTTGTACAGGAGAAGAGAGTCCTCAGTGACTTGATTCGAATGAATCTGAATGCAGGAGTACAATTGGTGTATCTACCAATTGTTCAGGTAGCTTCTAATCTTATTACTCCTATCTCAACCCCAATGTCTTTGCCTTCCAATGTCACAATGGAGTCTGTAGTTGTGACCAAACAGGCTCCTACCCAAGTGACTAAATCCAAAATTTCCAAATCACAATCTAAAAGACAAACCTCAGGTGTCTCCCAAAAGGCACCTGTTGCAAAAACTACCACAACTCTAGAGGGGAGTGTGAAGGAGGTAGTGAGTGGTGAGGGAGATGGTGAACATCAAAGAAACCATAAGGATAAGGAAGGTGAGGTAGTGGCAACCAACATTTCAGTCTCTCAACAGACTGTTAATGAACCTACAAGCCAAACTCTAGTTACATCCTCTCAACAGGGTGTGATTACTGATTTAAGTTCCACTCTAGGAACTCTGCACAAAAGGGGAAGGGACACAGATACAAACTTCCATCACTCAAAAACCTATGGTAGAAGAGTAAAATCCAAAACCATTGGGACATCAGAGGGTGCACACACAGTACAGGCAACTGTACCATCTCAAAGTCAGATTGATGTGATTCCAGCAAATGTGGAATCACAGTCCCCTACTCATGACCTTCAAATTGATACACACTACAATCCACCATCACCAACTCTATCTCTGGATGTGGATATGATATCTACATCACTTCCTGATTCTCCATCTTTGAGATTCTTGGAGAAGCCCCACTCTACAATTGGTGGCCATCATCTTTTGGATCATTTGTTGGGCCATCAATCTTCCATTCCTGAATTCTCAACACAATCTGTGGCCTCATCTTTAAAATCAATCACCACAGATTCAGTGTTGGTTTTCACATCAACGGATATTCTTTCTCCTCCATCAACGGATATCCTTCATCCGTTGATAAGTGTTTCTCCATCAACGGATATACCTACATCTAGTTATCCGTTGACAGCAATCACTACTCTGTCTGTAGTAGCTGAAACACTTTTAGGATTGAGGGAAGGGAGTGAGAGGCTGCCTTGTGAGCAGGCAAAAGGAGAGGTAAATACAGAGAGGCTGGCCATTTCTTCAGGTCAGGCAAAAGGAGAGCAAGAGAGTACCACCTTAGTAGGTGAAGGTGAGGGTGTGAGAGGTGTGAGCCAAGGGGAGCCCTTGATGCAAGAAAAGAGAGATGAGAGGAGAGAAGGAACTACAGGAGAAATAAGGCATGAAGATCTAGTCATTGCAAGTGAGTTAATGGAGGTTAATGAAGCCTCTAAAGAGATGGAATTTCGACAAGAATATCAGTCAATCATTGACTCCATCTCTTTGGATCCTGAAACCTTTACTCATCCTGTTTCTACCTATCAAGTCATGGCACAACAGGGCAATGTGGAGGCAGAGGAGGCAATGCACCTAGTGCACACCTCAGAATCTCTACAAAGAGCTAAAGAAGCTTTAAATACTCTGTCTCCAAGTGCTGGCAGTGAAGAATTTGGCAGTGATGACAGTCAAAGTTCAGATGGTGAAGAAATTAATGTCGAAGAAACTCCAGCATGGATGTTTTCCAATGCCACTGTACTTGGGGATCTCAATGTGGAAATCATGAAGCAATATCAATCTGCTAAGGCTGAGCACCAAACTGCAGAACCACAGAGACAGACTGTTCTTGAGTAAGTTATGGCCTCACTGAAATTGCAAAAGATGCAATTAGTCATTCAAAGAACACAACAGGAAGAGGTCAAAACTGCAATAAGAGATATGAAGATAGAACTAGATGCCAGGATTGAGGCACTAGCTCCAACTACTACTCATAAGGTGTTGACTAGCAAACTTCTCAAAGAAGATAGTCTGGCTAAGTCTGTTCAACATCTTTCATCCAGGGTGGACAGTATGGAATCTCAAATGAACACTATCATTGCCAATCAAACAAAACAGACTCAACTACTGGAAATGCTACTTGCAATCTCACCTCCAACCCTTGATGCTAACAAAAAGGGGGAGAAAAAGGGAACAAGTAAAGAAGAGGTTGCAATATCTAGTCAAATTCAAGCAGCTACCAGTAGTAAGATAGCACAAATTGAGGGGGAGCAACAGCCAACAATAATGGTCAATCCAACAGAGTTTGAAATAAAGGCTTCCCCTGTGAAGAAACAAGTAGCTTTGCCTGAGATTCAAAATTTAGAAGAAATCTCAGATGGTGAGAGGCAAGCCAGAATAGAAGCTTTGGAGAAGATCAACAAGGAGACTAGTGAAAGAATTCTAAGGACATAGAGGATGATCAATGAATCAATTGCATCATCTCTGTTTCTTAATGCTCAATCTTCTGCTCCAACAATATCAACCACAATCATGAAGGTTCTCACTCCAGAGATTGTGGCTCCTATATTCTATGATGCTGAGCCATCATATGTCAAAGAATTTGAACCTATCATCAAAACCAGAGCCAACTCACCACCAAAGGAAAATGGGAAGAACAAGTTTCAATTGGACTACCCATCTCCCAAGGATGATGAAGAAAAGCTAATGGGGAAAACAATCATAGAGTTCAAAGAAAAGACAAATAAGAATGTGAGAGATTGGATGGCTGTAATTATGAGGAATGGAAAAATGTTATATGTATCCAACAGTCATCCTAGATTTGTGGAAGCTAAAAGAGAAGAAGTCTCCAGAATCCAAAGGGAAGCTCATCCAAGCACAGAAAATCAACATGAAAACTCAAAGGAGAAGCTAGACAGGCTGGCTAAAGAGCTAATGGATGAGATAGAGGTTGAAATGAGGGAACCTGAGGAAGTCCCCAAACCCAAACCTAAAAGAATGAAAACTAAAGCCAAAAGGGTTCTTTCTCCAGAACCCTCACCAGAAAAAGAAACTACTGGCTCATCAGCATTTATATCTGCAACAGTTATCGACCCTTCTGTGAACTTTCATGGTGATCCCATAATGCCTAAAGAAGAACCAATGAATTTTGATTCAATTGAAGTTCCTTCATTCTTACTGAATCCAAAACAGAAGAAAAGGGCTCCAAGGAAGCAACTTTCAAAGGGACCAGTTCAAGTTGCTAGGGTACCTGCTATTGTCAAAAAGCCAAACTTGGAAAACAAAGAAGACTTTATCTATCAGGCAGAAATTAAAGAATACTTTGGCATGAATCTGTATTTGGATGAACTGTCAGAAGTAAGAGGAATTGACAAGTACAAGAATCTGCCTGAGAGATTAGTGTTTGTCTACAAGGGAGGAAATCAGAGGACATGGCCATTACAGAAGGTTCTTGGAGAGAATTATCAAACATTGACCAAAGTGTTCTCAGCATTCAAGAGACACACAGGGTTCTCTGAGACAGCTAGAAGGGAGATAATCAGCAGAATAGAAGAAATAAGGAGAGAATGGAACTCACCCTCAAGTTTGCCAAAGAAAATGAAGATCCCATACAATGGACAGAAAATCCATATTCAACCCTTTTGGATGATGGAGTTCAGGGATGAAGAGGGCACTAGAAGATTCTTCAGGTTAGAAGACCAACTGTCAAAGGCTAGTTCTGAATACCTAAGATGGTTACAACTAAAGCTAAATCCAAAAGTTGTTGAAGAAGATGCCTTCTACAGGCAACTCCAAGTGCAAATTGAGTCCAACTCTGCCAAGGAAGGAAAGTCAAGGGTGCAGCCAACCAGAGAGAGGAAACATCAGTAATTTGCTCAAACTAAAGGAGCACCTCTCTGATAAGTTTCTTAAAGCTTTCTGATTTTAATTTTTGTAGCTTAACACAATTTTGCATACTTTAGTATATAAATTCTTAGGAATGTTTTGTTATTATCAAGGTTCTGAATTTATGCTTTATTGCCATCAAGTATAAATTGAGGGAGATTGTTAGGAATATGTTGTAGTTGATGATAACTTAACATTCAATCAAAATTGTATAAGTATTGTAGCTGTCAACGGATAAGGAGTTATAACCAAAACGTAGTAAAAGTGATCTTCCTATAACGGGGCACGATCCAGATTCACTGAATGATTTTTTTGAATGCTTTCTTCGAAGATCGAACCGTACGGATGTTAGTAGACACTCATTTCAGTGTTGGGAAAAATAATCAAAAAATATTACCAGTTGTCAGAAAACGAGTACTTATAAAATAATTATTTATATATAGCCGAAAGCTCTGTTCTAAAAATCGGTGAAAAATCGCGATTAATCACCGATTAATCCATGTTCCATGGGTTACCGTACTAATTAATTACCCGAATATCCGATTAATCATTCCGATTAATCCCCAAATACTCGATTAATCCCTAGACAGTGCCTCTACCGATTAAATCCGATTCCCGTTTTTTACAACACTGCCCGAAAGTGAAGAAAACACCGGCTCTTTTTTATGCAGCGGAAACTTGGATATCGGAAAACCCTTATTGGGCCAGAGGTCCATTAGACAACACTCAAAAATAAATAAATCAAGGTATACAATCCATTAGAAAAGTTGATTAATGGACATGTTTGGGAAAAGGCCCATCTCCCTCATTGTATTTTCAGTGCAAAAAAAGTTGATACAACATAGCAAAAAAAAAAAAGGTCACTCTTTTTTTTTTTTTTTTTTTAGATATTTAGTTGATACACTCTTCACTCTGCATATAATTAATTAAATTAAACTTAAACTTAGACTTGGGTAATTTATAAATACGCATACGTACTGTGTAGAACAGAATGTGACACAAAGCTGCCTGCCTAATGGCTTATTCGTCTCTCCGGTGTCGGTCCCAAGAACAATCCGATCTCCACGTCTTCCACTTCTCTTCTTGAATTTTCTTTTAACTTATTTTGCAGGGATAATTCTTGCAATTCCGACTGTAATTAATAGTTTAAACACACATTAGCATACCATGCATAAGTTGTACTTCCACGTAATATGTTAGCTAGTTAACTGAATCAATTCTGTAATGATATAGTAAAATGCAATTCAATTCTGTAACGGACATATTACCTTCTTTAGTTCGGCGTTTCGTATGGTTAATCTTCTCTCCTGATATTGCATGCATAAAACACAATGTTAATTAAGTAATGTAATGTAATGATTAGTAGCTTCGTCACTTATCAAATACCTAAGCTAGCTAGTACTAAGAGGTTGAAGGGTTGGAGAGCTTGATGAAGAAATCAGTGTGCAAGTATTCGTTATTTTTAGAGTAGCAACATTGGTCAATTGCAGAAATTTGAACTCTCGAACCTTCAACCTCTTGTTACCAAGCAAAACAGAACCTGGACTGGAATTGCTAAAAATGGGTATTTTAGATTGCAGTAATTGAGATTGTAATGTTAGCTCATTAATGACAATTATAAACAACGACCTCTTCCTTCAGTTGGTCAATCTCCTGCTTCAATAACTGGTGCTGCAAGTAGGAAAATAAGCACTTTAAAATTAATTTATCAATTTGCTTCATTGCTGAATGCTGATAGAAAACTTTCAGAGTGATTGCTATTAACAAGAATCTAAATAAAACAAGTAAATTTACATCAACAGCATGCATGCATATATACCTTTCTTGCCTAATCTTCTTTAAACTTAGGTCTAAATCGTTTTCTAATTCTTGTAGCTCATCAACAGTGTAAGCCTCCAAACCAACTCCCAAAAGCTTTCTGCAGCACCATCAGAAAACTTATTAATATCTGTAATAAAGTCCAGCATGATTAACAGCTATATCTAAATATGAAAACATGAACTTACTCTTTACATTCTTCAAGCTGCTTAATCTTTTCTGTCATGGTTGCAACCACTTCCTCCATATCATGCTGCATTTTCAGTAATGTTCTACTCATTGTATCTATGGTTAGATTATTTTTATAATAATAACAATTTACTAGCTTATAACCCGTGCAAAGCACGATTATTTTTGAATATTTTATTTTTAAAATTTTAAAATTAAAAAAAGTAAAAAATAATTATATGTGGTTGATATTTTAACTTGATTTAAATTATTGGAAATAATATAATAAATGTTAATTTTTTTTTGAATGCATAATAAATGTTAATTTTGATATATTGTTGGTGGATTTCAAACTTTACGCTTCTTTAAAAAAAATAATTTTTAGTATTAGATCTTACGGTTTTGATTAATTTGACTTGAAAGATCTTAATGGTTGAAATTAAAAAGAATAATTAAAATGTGATTTTAATCAAATTAAAAAATATATCCTTTTACTTATTATAATTTAGTATTAGATTTTAATAACACATTTAGTATCAATCAATTATAATTTTTAATACGATATCCAACGATTTAAAGATATTGCGATCCTTATTATTCGTAAAACCTGAATTTTTGCTAACAAAACCCTTCCAATCTTGTAATGTAGAAGGTTAAGAGAATGATTAACCACCAACGATCTTAAACCACCGATCTTAAGGGTATACTATCTTTTTTCGATCCAGGTTATGGGTTCGATTCTCGCTCACCCACGAGTATTGTTAGAACATATACTAATTTATAAGTTTATAAGCACTTTATTGTAAAAGAAAAAAAAAAATTAAACTAAATTACATGGGACTGCCCGGGTGGGTTTCAGTTTATAAGACTACAAATAACTATTTGAGCAACGCTGTAAGGCATAAATATTGTTCCACATGTCATGTATGATCTAGATATAGTATTATTTTACATTATTTAATTTAAATCTTTAATCTTGTTTTTTTGTTTTCATAATTATAGATAAATTCGATATTTAATCTTAATATACTATAAATATATAGCTATGATATAACATATTTCAAGTTAAAAAATGTTATAATTAAATACGTTATTGAGAAGTATCGAATTCTTGACCTTTGGTAGTACGTACTCTCTTATTATCCCTCTTATTATATGATAGAATATAATGGGCTTACAAATTAAATATAATTATATTTAATGTTTATTTTATATTTGGACTAATAAAGTGGTTTAAAATAAGGGATCAAATAACATTTTATTGGGGTTGGGGTTTTGTAATGTGTAATACCCATTACTATTAATGTAATTAGGGTTAATGGGGTCTAATTGGACTATGAACATAATAGGGTCTACTTAATCCCAAAGACTATTTCATAACCTCTACTCTATTCACATCCGTGGGAGCATCTATAGACGAATCAAGTCCTATTCATATTTACCGTCATGGAATCGGGTACACCTTTCGCACTACAGTTTTGTGATGTAACCTTGATAATATCACATAAGATATAAGATGATCCGTGGTTATTTGTTTAGATGTAACATGAACTACATGGGAATAGTGCTATAATGTACATAATACGTAGTCATAAATGTACGTCCAAATTAAATAACGAATATATCTATATATTAATATAAATATTATTATTTGCAAAGAAATCACAATTATTAACCAGTAGAGTAAAATTAATATATTTACATATCAAGCAAATGTTTGATTCCAAAAAAGAAAGTACAGCTAAACGTGAAGGCTAGGAAAGATTAAAGTAAGCTGACCTGGTTATTTTCTTCAATTGCTAAACATTTTCCGCTTTGCAGGTTATTGCCAATCTTCTGATACCGTTCTATGGTACCATTTATACTGAAGCAAATTCATCAAAATCAATGAATCTACAATATTCATCATATATGGATATACTTGCATGACAGTACTTCAACAACATATGTATGTCTAAATGGCTAAATGTGTGTGTAGCTACTAGCTAGTTAGCTTTTAGAACTTCATGGAAGATTGATCAGCTAGCTCACTATAGCTAGAAAAAGAAAACTGAAAGCACATATTAATTGCCTGGCAAATGAATTAAAGATTTAAAAATGACTTGACAAATTGCACTTATCTTCTGATCATGTAAGACAAGCAACTCACTAATATTAGGATTAACATATATTAATATGTGTGTGTTTTCTCTGTAATTCTATGCATTAGAATTAATTAAGAGTTCCCCGTAATTAATTGTTAAGAGATGATCATTGAAAATGTTGGTGCAATTATCATGATCGGAAGCCTGATTCTAAAAAATTTTCATATATCTGTTACAAATCTCTCGTACTAGAATCAAATTCTCAAACTGAAACGACAAGAAATAAACTCTTAATTATGTTATCTCATTGACTCAAATTAAATATATTTTGGTTATTTACTTTTTCAAGAACTATCTGAGTACTTGTTTCTTTATCAAATGTGAACTAGGGTAAAAATTTGATTGATAGTGATTAACATCATAAATAATGTATTCAGGTTTTAATATTAGTTTGGTTCATTGAATCAAAACTAATAAAAATATATTAAATCGATCTAATATATTTTATTAGTTTGATGTCATCAAAAAAAAATTATTAATCAATTTTTTAAAATTAACAATTAGTAATGATCGGTTATTAAACATCAAAGTATACATTAATCTGTTATTTTTAGACTAATACTCCCTCCGTCCCATGGGATGTTAACGTTTGTTTTTTGCACGGAAACCAAGATAGTGGGTGTAATATTGTTAAAATAAATGAATTAGTGGGTGTAATAGTGATTTTATAGTTAAAATAAGTTAAGTAGTTGATGTAATAGTGTAAAGTATTGTTAAAATAAGTGAAGTAGTGGGTGTAATAGTGTTAAAACTTACTATTTTAGGAAATGTTAATAATCTATTGGGACATTCCAAAATAGAAAGTGTTAAGAATCAAAAAGGAACGGAGGGAGTAATTATTATTAAGAGAAGTGTTAGAGTTATCCAAAAAAAAATTCACAAATATTCTCAAAATGTAAATGTGTACAAGTATATTGCTCTCTATGTCTCAGGCAATTAGCTCTCAATTTCTTAACATCACTGCTGTAGACACTCAATTACACCATGCAGGTTATTAGTTTATTTACTTTTGCCTAGAAGCTAGTGTCCTATTCTTGAAATATCAACTTGAATATATATATGTTTCAATTATGCAGGAAGTCTGCTAGCTACTCAGACTGAATAAAAAAAATATTGCTGCACATATGTGATTTTTATATACCTAAACTAGCAATATTAATATTAATACGTACTCTTCTCGACATATACAATAGCTGAACCGAAATACTCTCTTTGAACATTTTACTTGGAATACACAGAATTTATATTTATTTTGAGGATTTTGTAATAATTGTTTGGTAAACTCAATGAATTCTCGTTCTTTTTTGTTAGTTTTTATACACATGTAAATGCTTTACCAAGAAGGAAAGACAATGTACACACTAATTGATACACAGTAACCATATCTATGAGTACGATTTGATTCCTTCAGGGAAGATTACTTTGTTTAAGTAGCTACTCGTATAAAGAAAAGAGAGAAAATTATGAAAGCAATGTTAATAAAAAGCACACTGAAACAATTCAGTACATGATGATAAGCTGCAGCTGATGCAGATGTACTACTTTGATCACTTATTCATGAATGCTATTGTGAATTACACTAAGACAAATCAGTGATCCTATGATAATTAAAGTATTTAATTCCTTTTAATACATTTACTCCAAAACATTATATATGAAAGTGAAAAGGACAGATCAAACGTCTGAAAAAGGTAGCACTACTAATTAATTACACGCACACACACATATGGGGAGGGGAGGGGGTTGTATATATATACCTGGATGAGCTGGAGAATTCATAAAGCCTTCCGGTGGAAGAGAAGACGATAACAGCAACTTGTGCATCACAAAGAACTGATAGCTCATAAGCCTTCTTCAAGAGTCCACTTCTGCGCTTCGAAAATGTCACTTGTCTACTTGTTGTGTTTTCAATTCTCTTCATCTGTGTTTTTCCTCTCACCATTCTCATCATATTCTCTAATTACTTCTCCTTATACGTACAGAAATAAACCCAATTTCAGGAAAATCCCGAAAAGGATGAGAAATTATCAAATTAAAGAAATCTCTAAAATGCTTCTAGATTTGCAGACAAAAACATTTCCAATTATAGAATGACAGTAGAAGATGTGAAAGTTGACTTGATCTAAAAGTGGAAACTGAAGACAAAGATTTTCTGATCTACTTGCAGAGACAGATCTGAAATCAAAGCAAGAAATTTTCAGATAAGTAGGGATAAGACATATAGCATCAAAACCCTAGCTACAGGGATTCATAAAAATATATAATAAAATTGCAAGTAACTTTTGAAGAGATAATATGTATATATATGTCTTTCTTCTTTCTCTTTAGGGCAAGTTCGGTTGAAAGAGAATGGATGCTGTATCAAGGAACAGCATCAGCAGCCTCTTTCCTTTTTTTTGATGGACCACAAGTTGCTGGACAGCTCCTCTTACAGGGACCGCTACTATATAAATACATTGAATCAATTGCATACATTAGATAGTCCTTCTTGACAGATATAATAATTTTTTATATTATTTTTTGAGAAAAAAATAAAACCAATATTTTTATCCCAAATACGAAAAATAGCATGAAGAAACCGACTTATTTATATACATATGGAAAATAAAAATACGGTAATTGGACTTAATCGATAAACGTATTGTTCAAGGATTAGTTGAATATTTGAGAATTAATCGAAATGATTAATCAAATATTCGGATTATTAATCAGTAATTCATGAAACATGGATTAATCCATAATTAATCACCAATTTTTAGAATAATGAAAAAAATGTTATTCTATAACGCAAACAATAAGCATAAAAAATTAATGCTGAAGAAGCACACCTGTCATACTCATAGATATACATACAAACGTTTAGTAGTTTGGTATAATGCTGTGTATTTAGGTCATTATACCATTACTATCTTTTTTTCTACTTTAGGTAACCACAGGGTCCCAAAATGAGAAATATATAAGAATATAATAGTACTAGTAGTGGATGAGAAATATTGTTTTATTCTTACCTAATATTATCTTTATTCCATTTCTTTCTTTATGTTATTCTTTTTTGAATGTTATTTTCAATTTTTTATATTATAAAATTTTCCAAAAATAATAAAGTTTAATAATATAAAATTAAATATAGCTATTACTTTTCTTCACTATAATCACTTCATTCATTAAATATTGATCGTTCATATCATTTTACTCATTTTTTTTTAATTTTGCTATTATTTTATACATTTTCTTAATTTTTTTACACTAATCATATATAAATAAATTAGAAGGACAGATAAGTAAGATTTAATTAAATCTCTTTTTAGCAAGTAATATGTGAAAAGAGGATTTTATAATGGAGTTAACGAGGCAGGTTTCGGCTTTTGAAAAGGCAGTCGGTAAGTGGACTGATATTAAAATGATTTCCCGTACGAAAATATTAATAATCAGTCGCCAACATTTTGTCCGTACGGCGATTAAAGAGACCCCAATAGGATTTTGCCAACTCAGCACGTTGGAGACCGTAGCACGTGGCTTATCCTTGCGTGGGGGGGTCGGTGACGCGGTGGTGGCCTGGACCCTGGAGTGATGGGTGATGTAAAGTAGTGTGTAGGTCACTTTGAATAAATTTACATTTTATTTTTTAGTTTTCTAGATGTAACTTTGTCTAGCGAGTTGCGGGGACCATACACGACCTTTATTTCTTTCTATTTAGTGTCGGTAATGGAAATTGAATACGAATATTTTTTTTTACTTTACTAGGGTAATTTATAAGAAACTCTAATTCGGAATGCAATTAAACATAAAAAAATGTTAAGAAATTTGAACTAGTTTTCAAAAACTTTTCCATGATACAAGTCTTATATAGCGGGACGGAACCATAAGATAATTTTGGAACCATAAGAAAATATTTTGTGTGTTCTTATTATTATTATTTTTATTTATTATTGAGAGAAGTAGAAATAATACTTGAATGGTATTTGATCGCGCTTTGGTGAATTTTGTCAATTAATCGATGATGTGTACTCAATATTGATGATTGTGAATTTTGGATTGTGTAAGTCCCCTAACCTAACAAGGTTTTGGGGGACCACGACTACCGTGCCTCCCAAAATTCGTCCCTACTTATACTAGCTTATAACCCGTGCATTGCATGACTCCTTTTTTTAATATCTATAATTATATTAATTTATTAAAATTTATATATAATTAATTTACATATCAAACTATAATTGTTAAAAAATTGATATATATAAGATTTTACACCTTCGATTTAATATTTACTACTCTATCTTAAATTCTTAAAATTTAATTTAAACGATTTTACAATCCACGTGAAATTAAAAAAATAATCTTTAATTTAGTAATAGTTTAACAATTATTTTCCAATTAAACCTACACAAAAACAAATGAGAAAAAAATTGAAGATTTTTTACATTGAAAATTCTATTCGATTTATGAATTCTACTTATTATTCGTTTTGATTATCAAAATACCCATATTTTTATTTGAAGATTTTTTTACTAACAACCAAATACAATTTTAATAATAAGTGTAGCAAAGATTTTATCCAAAACTTTGATAATCGGTAGTCTGGTTCTCCAATTTAGTAATAGTTTGACAATTATTTTCCAATTAAACCTACGCAAAAACAAATGAGAGAAAAATTGACGATTTTTTACATTGAAAATTCTATTCGATTTATGAATTCTACTTATAATTCGTTTTGATTATCAAAATACCCATATTTTTATTTGAAGATTTTTTTACTAACAACCAAATACAATTTTAATAATAAGTGTAGCAAAGATTTTATCCAAAACTTTGATAATCGGTAGTCTGGTTCTCCGTGTGGCAAAATAAATCAGAACCGTTAGATCTTAAAATATGTCATAAAATAAAAAAAATATTTATATTAAAATACGAAAAGGTGTATGTCAATGATTTAAATCATATATGATTAGGTTTTCTACACTGAATATATCAATGTATGTCTTCTAAATTGAATAGGATTAATGTAAAAATTTGTAATTATATTTTTTCTTGAGATTCTGAGTGTTTCCATTTGATTAATAATTATTAAATCATCACTAAATTAAAGATAATTTTATGAGTTTCGCGTGGATCATAAAATCATCCAAATCTGATTTCTAGATCTCAAGATAGAGTCAAATAGTAAATATGAATTTTTTTAATACAAATAAAAAAATTCAATTCTAATACAACCTTTTTTCATTATATCCTTTTCAGATTATGATTTTTTTTAAAAAATTCAATTCTAATACAACCTCTTTTAAATTATATTCATTTTAGATTATAATTTTCTTTCTATAATTCACTTCTAATGCTTATTATATATAAGGATATAATATACAAGCTTATAATCCATGCAATGCACGGTTCCTTTTCTAATATCCATAATTATATTAATTTTTTAAAATATTATATGTTATAAATTTACATATACTAAATTGTTGTTCAATTTACACATTCAATTTAATAATTGTGCTCTATCTTGAATTCTTAAAATTTGATTTGGACGATTTTACAGCCCACATGAAATTAAGAAAATGTTAATTAATTTTAGTGATGGTTTAACAATTATTTTTCAATTAAAACTACGCAGAAACAAAAGAGAGAATAAATTGGCGATTTTTTACGTTAAAAATTCTATTCAATTTATGAAATCTACTTATATTTCATTTTAATTATCAAAATACCCTTCTTATTATTTGAAGATAGTTCTACTAACAACCAATAGTTTTAATAATGAGGGTAAGAATGATTTATCCAAAACTTGGTAGTCGGTAGTCTGGTTTTCACTACGACAAAATAAATAAGAATCGTTAGATCATAAAATAAGTAGGTGAAAAACGATGGATGTAGCATAAAAAAACTTTATTTTTTAACATGAAACTAAAAAGTGTATTTATATTGAAATACAAAAAATGTATGTCAATGATTTAAATCACATAATTTGATTTTCTACGTTGAATAAGATTATCAATATAGGTACGTCTTCGTTTTAGTAATGAGTGTAAGAGTGATTTTGTCCAATACTTTGGTACTCGATCGTCTAGCCTTCACTACGACAAAATAAATAAGAACTGTTAGATCATAAAATAAATTGATGAAAAACAATGGATCTAGCATAAAAAAATAACATGAAAACTAAAAATTGTATTTATATTGAAATACGAAAAGTGTATGTTAAATCACATAATTTTGTTTTCTAAATTGAATAAGATTATCAATGTAGGTCTTCTACATTGAATATGATTAATGTAAAAATTCATAATTATTTTTTCTCTTGATATTATGAGTGTTTACATTTCGATAATAATTGTTAAATCATTACTAAATTAAAGATAATTTTGTGAGCTTCGCGTGTACCGTAAAATCATCCATATCTGATTTCCAGATCTCAAGATACAGCCCAAATAGAAAATGAAAGTTTTTTAATATTAAAAAAATAATAGAAATTCAATTGTATACTTTTTTTAATTCTATCCATTTCATATTATAATTTCTTTTTAAAATTCAATTCTAATACAAATTTTTTAATTATATCCTTTTAAGATTATAATTTCTTTTTAATACGATATAATCTTGATCGTCTATTTTCAAAAATATTAAATTTGATAGTTAAGATTATTTTGGTATTAACCAAAATTATGTATAAAATCCCTTTAACGCTTACACTACACCATAAAAGGCCTATGATCACATTTAGAGCCTATGTTGCCTTTGTCATGCATGTTTTTGGCTATTACAACATTATCATTTTTATGTTGTCTTAGGTAACAGAAATATGTTGGCATAGAATAAAAGTGTTTGCATGTTGCCGTAGGTATGCAATTGTGTTGCCATAATTTTGCAATGAACAAAATGTTATATTTTCTAATCAAAATATTTTGTTTTTACTTTTTTCACATGAAAATTACTTTATTTGGATAAAAATTAAAGTAATAAGTTTTTATAAAAATCTAGAATATGTCCTTAGAAGTGAATATTTTATTAAAAAAGTTAAAATGTTTTAAGGTGAATAATTTTTTTTTATGTTCATTAAATATTATTAAACAAATTTTTTAAAATGATATGTTATCTAAATTGTTGTGGAATAAAAACCATGTTATGAATATTGCGGCTAGGGTTTGTATATTTAATGCTAGGGTGCGTGAGCTTCGTGCTTTAATGGCTGTTCTTGCGTTCGGGACTGAGCGATCCTCACAAGATGCCTACGTATCTCTGTATTGCTAGAGAATCAAGCCAAGACGTAGTTCTAGGTGATGGTGCCCTCAGGGCTATGGCGACGAGGGCTCACCTAGGACGTAGTGGCTTGTATGTCCTTATTCGAGGATTGAGCCAAAACGTAGTTCTAGGAATGAGGGGTCAGACCCTTTATATAGGCTGAGAAGCCTTAGAATCGTAGTAGGGTTAGGTGACTTGGTGGGCAAGTCACCGCCTCAAGGAAGGTTATGGATCTATCCCTTTTAGGAATCAGTTTCCATGTTGAGATATGTATCTTGGAGGCTAAGTCAGGTAAGAGTTATATCCTTGTTTGACTCTTATTTGCTGAGCTGTTTATTGCCCCTAATATTAATTACGAAATTAATATTATAATTAGGGTTTGGGACCATCTGGTGGGCCCCACGTTTGGACCATTCTAGGTCTAATTAATGTCACATTAAATGTGTCTTTAGGGCTTACTTTTAGCCCATATCATTTGCCCCCCAACTTCTAGGAAAACTGATCAGGTTTTCCTTGAAGTTATAACGGCCCTATTCGAGACTTGGGTCAGGGTCTATTGCTCTTACGTGAGTATTTTCAACAATATCATCTTAACGTAAAGCGTGGAGCGACCGACGCATTTACGACGATGTTTGAACGACACTAAACGGTGTTAAATGGCACTACACAGCGCTAATCAGCCTTAAACAACGTTTAAACAGTGTTAAACGATGTTAAACGGCAAAAAATGGCACTAACAGCACTAATCGGCGCTAACCTGTGCTAATCGTCACTAATATGTGCTTAAATGGCACTAATCTGTGCTAATCGGCACTAATCTATGCTTAAACAGCACTAAACGCTGTTAATCGGCACTAATCAGTGCTAACAGGCACTAATCGGTGCTTAAACAGCACTACACGGTGCTAATCGGCACTAAACTGTGCTAGTAGGCACTAATCGGTGCTTAAACAACACTACACGGTGCTAATCGACACTAAACTATGCTAACAGGCACTAATCGGTGCTTAAACAGCACTACACGGTGCTAATCATCACTAAACTGTGCTTAAACAGCACTAAACGGTGTTAATCGACACTAATCTGTGCTAACAAACACTAATCGGTGCTTAAACAGCACTACACAGTGCTAATCGGCACTAAACTGTGCTAACAAGCACTAATCGGTGCTTAAACAGCACTACACGGTGCTAATCAGCACTAAACTGTGCTAACAGGCACTAATCGGTGCTTAAACAGCACTACACGGTGCTAATCGGCACTACACGGTGCTAATCGGCACTAAACTGTGCTAACAGGCACTAATCGGTGCTTAAACAGCACTACACGGTGCTAATCGGCACTAAACTGTGCTAACAGGCACTAAACAGTGCTTAAACTGACCTCGTTTTAGTATTGAAAACCATCCGAGATTCACTGAAAAAGTCAAGATTCAGGACTGAAAACTATCTGAGGTTCGTTGAAAAAGTCGGGATTCAGGACCACGAACTGACCCGTGATCGGCCAAATCTAGGGCCAGCTCGTGGTCGGCCGAAGGGCTTGAATCCAAGGTGATCGGCCGAGAGGTGATCGGCCAAGAGGTGATCGGCCGAAGCTCCTCCAGAGGAGGTGGTCGGCCGGGAGGTGGTCGGCCGGGAGGTGGTCGGCCGCGGTCCTTCGTGCACCGTGGTCGATTGCCTCTCGGTTAGCTAGGCGATCCGGACGTGAAAACCCTCCGTGGTCTTCGAGCATCAAGAATCTTGATCTTGATTTCAAGTTACTATCTTGGTCATTCGTGACTTCATTATCTTAAGGATCAAGAATCTTGATCTTGATCTTAAGTCGTCAGGGATCTAGGAATCAAAATCATCCGTGATCCTAAGGATCAAAAACCTCGATCTTGATCTTAAGTCGTCAGTTTGGTCCTTCGTGACTTCTAGGATCAAGGATCTTGATCTTGATCTCAAACTTTTATTTTGGTCATTCGTGACTTCTAGGATCAAGGATCTTGATCTCAAACTATTATCATGGATCTAGGATCTAAAATCATCCGTGATCTTAAAATTTTGGATCTCGGACCTAAAATCATCCGTGTTCAAACGGCGCTAATCGGCACTAAACGGTGCTAGCGACACTAACGGCACTAAATAGTGCTAAATTTTAACTTCGGCTTCGTTCGTGCCTTGGCTCAGAATTGAAACCCAGTCTTGGTATGTTGATGGAGGTGTTTGCTATGCCTTGAAGGGTTTCGTGAACCTTGAACTCAAACGACTTGTTTCTTAATCTTCGTGACCTTCCGGGTTTTAACTTGTTTGTTGAATCCTTGGTCTTAAGGTTATCATCAACCCTTGACTCTCATTCTTGTGATGAAGTTCTTTAGTCCTTACATCATCCTTGTTTCTCATGGAGGAGGTCTTCCTTCTCGGTTGATCATTCAGGTAGTTCACTTGCTCCTTAGACTTGACTTTAGGCCTGGTATGCCTTTGTTGGTTTTCAACCCTTTAGCTTGATTCTAGGTTTCCAACCTTATTTTATTATGCTCATATAACCTTTCTTAGGTCTCAACTTGATTGACGACTCTTGGTTCGAGTCCTTAAACTCAAACGACAAGCTCAATTGGAGGAAGACAACCTTGTTGGCCATCGAGGCTTAAATTTTGTGTCGGGATTTGAGATTCAAGATTTTAAGTATGGAATGACAAAGGACCTCTTATCTCAACATTCTCACTAATAGTTTATGTGCTTTCAAGGCATTATCAGGGAGCCAACCAGTCTCAAGATGAGCTTTGAGAGGGTCTATCCTTCAGCTTACACCAACTGGTGCTACCAATTTCGAATCGATGGTGGGGTCTTCAGGACCTGGAAGTAAAAACCCTCTGCATAATTTTCTATCTCAGAAGAGGTGAACTTAAATAGGGCATCGGCCTTAATGTTCTCATTTCTTGGAATGTGCTCCTCATAGCGCTCATCATACTGAGTCATATCAGCCTTCACAACTCTCAAATACTTTGTCATAGTTTCATCCTTAGCTTCAAATTCATCATTCACTTGCGAGACTACCAGTCTTGAATCTCCAAAAACTTTGAGGTTCTTGACCCTTAGTATTCTGGCCAAGTCCAATCCGGCTGTCAAGGCTTCATATTCAGCTTCATTGTTGGTAGTAGGAAAATCTAACTTCAAAGCATACTCAACTATGAACCCATCGGGGCTTTGCAAAACCAAACCTGCACCACTACATTTTGTTTTTGATGCTCCATCAAAATAGAGCACCCAATATTCCTTAATATTCTTTCTGATCAGGTACAAGCTCTTCATCTTTATCCTCACTTCTAGGGGTGGTTACTATCTCCTGCCCCCCGACTTCTTGGTTGCGAATGGTACATTCAACCACGAAGTCAGCCAATGCTCGGGCCTTGATGGCTGTCCGAGGTTTATATGTGATGTCAAATTTTCCAAGTTCGATCGTCCACTTGGCTAGCCTTCCACTGGCCTTCGAGCTGTGCAAAATATTTCTCAACTGCTGGTCCGTCGGGACTTCAATCTTGTGTGACTGAAAGTATGGTCGTAGTTTCCTCTAAGCTGTTATCAATGCCAATGCAAACTTCTCAATGGGAGAGTAATTTAACTCAGCCCCGTGCAATACCTTGCTCACATAATAGATGGGTTTTTGAACCTTCTTCTCTTCTCGAACAAGAACAACACTCAATGCTTGTTCAGATACCGCCAGGTATAGATAAAGAGTCTCCCCAGGACTAGGCTTGGCCAACAACGGGGCTTTAGCCATGTATTTTTTCAACTGTTCAAAGGCCTCTTGGCTCTCTGTGGTCCACTCAAAATTTTTCACCTTCTTCAATGCCTGAAAGAAAGGCAAACACTTGTCACCAGACTTGGAGATGAATCTCCCTAGGGCCGCAACTCGGCCAGTTAGCTTCTGTACATCCCGTATAGAGCGGGGTGGCTCCATATCCAGAATTGCCTTGATCTTGTCCGGGTTTGCTTCTATTCCTCTCTTGGAAACCATCAATCCCAAAAATTTTCCTGATCCAACACCAAAAGCACACTTGGTTGGATTCAACATCATCTTGTGGTGCCTCAGCACTTCGAATGCCTCTCTGAGGTGTTTGATATGGTCAGCCTTGAGTAGACTCTTGACTAACATGTCATCAACATAGACCTCCATGGTTTTTCCAATCAGGATGGGCGAATATCTTATTCACCAATCGTTGGTAGGTAGCTCCTGCATTCTTTAGACCAAAAGCCATAAAAAGATAACAGAAAACACCAAAGTCAGTTACGAAAGATACCTTTGGTATGTCATCCTTGTGCATCTTAATCTGATTATAACCACTGAAATAATCCATGAAACTCAACATCTCATGCCCAGCTGTGGCATCTATCAGGGTGTCAATCCTTGGCAGAGGGAAGCAATCCTTTGGGCATGCATCATTTAAATCAGTGAAGTCGATACACATTCTCCATTTTCCATTTGCATTCTTGACCATAACAGGGTTAGCTAACCATTCAGGAAACTGAATCTCTTCACTAAACCTAGCCTCTAAGAGCTTGTCAACTTCTTGTTTAATGGCCTCCTGCCTTTCAGGAGCAAAGTTCCTTTTTTTCCTGCTTTATTGTCTTCTACCCAGGATCAACATTCAACTTGTGAGTTATGAGTTGGGGATCAATCCCTGGCATATCAGCTGCTGTCCAAGCAAACACATCACTATTTTCTTGCAAGAATGCTATCAACTTTCCCTTCAGGGGTTCTTTCGAAGATGCTCCCATATAAGTAACTTCTCTGCTCGCTTGGTCATCATGGCTTCAATGTTTGTCTTGGTCTTGGGTGTTGAACGTCGATGATCGAAGGTTGAACGCCAAAGTTTGAAATCAAGGGTTTTCAATCTCAAGGGTGTTTTAAATCACCGAAATATCTATCAGAGCTGCCGGTCCAAGGCCAAGGGGTTTCTGGTTAGCCCCACGAGGTCTTGAACCTTCTCTAGGAGGTTTTCAAAATTACATATTGGTTTTCAAGTCAACATGAAGTTTCAACCTTTGGATCTTAATTGGAGGTTCACGACCCCCTCAAGTTTGGCCTTCATGACTAATCTTGGCCTTCATGGCTAATCTTGGCCTTCATGGCTAATAGCTTCTGTTCTTCAACCTAGGATTCGGGGTTGATTCCTCAATTTATATTTCGATAAATGCAATCATGTTGGCTTCTTGCCTTTTAAACTTCTGAGACGAGAGCTTGCTTGAACTTCTTAATCCTTGCTTAAGGTTATCTATTGGCCTTCATCCTTGGATCCTTAATCCAGGTACTTAATAAGTATTGAAGAGTAGCTAGTCCTTAACATCCTCGGCCTTTCATGGCTTTGACTGTTGCATATGGCTTTTATCTTCTTTTCTTTTATTCAGGGTCCTTTATAGACTTAAACTCTTACTTGGTTACATTGTAACCCAACTCTTGACCCTTCAGGATCTTCACCTATGCATTTGTTTGTTTTCCATTCGTGTATTCTTTTATTTTCGGTAATTGGTCATCCTTGACTTGCACTCATCGGGTGCTCGGTACATAAAATCACTCAATTAATGAATGGAAATCAAACTTGCATTAATAACTTGAAATGGGTTTAACCCTTACATAGTACTACTGTCCTACTCGGAGCAACATGCTCTGCAATGGTTTCAATGAACCTTATTTCTGCTTCTACTAGATGAAGCTAAGTCCTACTAGGATAACTTGAGCCCATCGGGGCATTGCAAGACTAGGCCTGCATCACTTGCTTTTGTTTAACTTGATTTTGTTTAACTTGATTTTGTTTTTGATGCTCCATCAAAATAGAGCGCCCACCATTCATTCTGGTCTCATCATTCTTATTCTGAAGTTCACTTCCTGCTTGGGGTACTACCTCCTGCCCCTCGATTTCTTGGTTACCAATGGTACATTGAACCATGAAGTCAGTTGATGCCTTAGCCTTAATGGCTGTTCGAGGCTTATGTGTGATCTCCTCTACTGGCCTTTCTTGGTGCTCCTTATCACTGCGGACATTCATGTCTTCAATCGGAAGGACCTACCCCCCGACTCCGTCAGGCCTTAACGAGGCTACGTAACAACTTCGTGCCATCTTTTGATCACCTTTATGTTCTCCAACACCATTCCTGGTCGAAAACTTGATTTTTATATGGTAGGTTGAGGCTACAGCCTTGAACGCATGAAGTCCAATCCTTGTAAGGATTGCATTATAAGTCGAGGATGCCTTAATCACCAGAAAATTCAGCATCTGGGTAGCCTCCTTAGGTTCTTGCCCAATAGTCATGGGTAACTGAATAGTTCCTTCAACTTTGGACTCTACCCCACTAAATCCATAGATTGGCGTATTGGTTGGGGTAAGCTGAGAGTCGGTGTATCCCATCTTTACAAACGTATCATGAAACAGAATATCAACAGAAGCTCCATTGTCTATCAAGACTCGCTTCACTTCTGAGTTCCCAATCACAGGGGTTATAACCAACGGGTCATCATGGGGGAACTTCACCCCTTCCAAGTCTGAGTCATCAAAACCAATCACTGTTTCAGTCCTAGCACGTTTCGGGGCTTCTCCCACAATGTGCATCACCTCTCTGGCATAAGCCTTCCGAGAATTCCTTGTTGTGCCGGCCGTAGTCGGGCCTCCTGAGATCATGTTGATTACTGGCCCTCGGGGCTGTGGGTTGCGATCATGATCGTCATCCCTCCTATCATACTCTCTTCTCTGATTACCACGGTCGTCACCCTTAGTGAAGTGGCTCAGTTTCCCTCTACGAATCAAAAACTCGATCTCATCTTTGAGTTGCTTGCAATCATTAGTGTCATGCCCCACATCTTTATGGAATCTGCAATACTGATTCTTGTTTCTCTTTACGGGATCACCCCTGAGTGGCTTCGGCCATCGGAAATCCTAATCCTTCTCAATGTCCAACAAGATTCGACCCCTAGGAGTATTCAACCTTGCATACTCAGTGAACCTTGGTCCTCGGTTCTTCTTAGGGGCATAGTCGGAGTCCTCGCTAGTTCGGGGATACTCGTCCCTAGCATCATACTCCTGGTCATCATACTCTTGGTCTTGCTTTCGCTTCATGGAGTCGTTGTTACCTCCTCCTCCACTTACTGTGGCTTCTTTCTTCATGCTATCTTCAGCTTTAATGTACTTGTCAGCCCTTCGTTGGAGCTCAGCCATGTTTTCAGGAGGATGCTTTGCCAATGACCTTTTAAAGAATAGATCAGTGGTTCCGTGTTCCAGGGCTACCATGGCCACCTTATTCTCCAAATCAGTGATATTCAACGTCTCTTTAGTGAACCTCTTGAGGTAATCTCTCAGATTTTCATTCTTTCCTTGTACCACATACATAAGAGATGCAGAGCTTTTCTCATGAACTCTCTCGCTGATAAACTGACTAACAAAGGCAGCACTTAACTCCTTGAAAGAGCCAATTGAGTTTGCAGGCAACCGGCTGTACCATCTTTGAGCCATGCCCGACAAAGTTTGAGGGAACGCCCTGCACTTCAAAGCGTCACTTGCAGGATGCAACAACAGTGCGTTTGAGAATGTCCTAACGTGGTTTGCGGGATCACCCATTCCATCATAAGCCTTAATTGTCGGCATCTTAAACTTCTTTGAGATACAAGCATTCATCACCTCCTCAGTAAACGGGGGTGTGGGATCATTAGGATCCCCAAGTGGCATCAAATCCTTGGGGTTGCTCTTGGGGGTTTCCACCCTCGTTGTTTTTCCAGTTGGGGCATCAGCCCTTCTTTGCCTTCTTGAAGGCCTCTCCAGATCTATAAAGGGAATCGGTCCTGATGTTGGAGGAGGCTGAGTCTGATTTGACCTAGCTTGTTCTCTTGCAATATCTTCCTTTAATCTTAAGATCTCGGCTTCATGAGCCTTGATCCTTTCCGCAGTTGTCGACGGGGGTCCATCATAGATAGTTTGATGACGCCTCCAGGGTTCTCTGCTAGCACGTCGCCTTCTTGGGGCTTCTTCACGATAATTATCATCAGAAGACGATTCATCGGTACAGGGACCAGAGTAGTCACGATACTCTCAATCTCGGATATGCAGGGCATGATCACTTGATCCAGCTCCTTGAGTAGGAGGGTAGTTAGGCAGCCCATACATTGGGTTGGTATTCACGGGGAGATCCGTAGTGTGGATCTGGACCCCTTGTGGAGGGTTTTGGGATCTACAATCAAGGGAGAAACCACCATCTGAAGGGGATTAGTCCCTGGATTTGTGTGGATGATCGGAGATAACGTACTCGCAACATGGGAAGTCATCCCTAGGGGTTGAGAAACTTGATGTTGAACGATTATCTCGGTTGTCGGGGGCACCGGGTCCGTGGTGGGCGGAGCAGAGCTGAGAGGAATAGGATCGGTGGTAGTCAACGTTGTTCTTCGTGTTTGAACCATGGTTGATGTCTTTTTCCCACAGACGGCACCAAATGTTGTGGAATAAAAACTAGGTTATCAATATTGCGGCTAGGATTTGTATATTTAATGCTAGGGTGCGTGAGCTTCGTGCTTTAATGGCTGTTCTTGCGTTCGGGATTGAGCGATCCTCACAAGATGCCTACGTGTCTCTGTATTGCTAGAGAATCAAGCCAAGACGTAGTTCTAGGTGATGGTGCCCTCAGGGCTATGGCGACGAGGGCTCACCTAGGACGTAGTGGCTTGTATGTCCTTATTCGAGGATTGAGCCAAAACGTAGTTCTAGGAATGAGGGGTCAGACCCTTTATATAGGCTGAGAAGCCTTAGAATCGTAGTAGGGTTAGGTGACTTGGTGGGCAAGTCACCGCCTCAAGGAAGGTTCTGGATCTATCCCTTTTAGGAATCAGTTTCCATGTTGAGATATGTATCTTGGAGGCTAAGTCAGGTAAGAGTTATATCCTTGTTTGACTCTTATTTGCTGAGCTGTTTATTGCCCCTAATATTAATTACGAAATTAATATTATAATTAGGGTTTGAGCCCATCTGGTGGGCCCCACGTTTGGACCATTCTAGGTCTAATTAATGTCACATTAAATGTGTCTTTAGGGCTTACTTTTAGCCCATATCATAAATAAATTTTAATATATCATTAAAATATAAATATTGTCTTATATGATTAAAAATATTTGAATATATTATTTCAGATTATATAAAAAGAATTGAATGCTTAATTAACAATTTAATTATTTTTCCAAATAAATGAAAGAATAAAAAAATAAATGACATTTTATCCTTGTAAGAGACAAAAAGATGAAAATTTAGAAAAAGTTTGATGAGTCATGGGCGGCAAAAATACCGCCTCACAAATATTACGACGTATTTCCCCCGATTTTCCCTCTATCCCAAAATTTGCATTTCCCCCTTTACTCCAAACACATACACAAAACACAATCAGAGTCAGCTTTCTCATTTTCACACTCTCTGTCCCCATCTCCTTCATATTAAACACAGATCCACACTATGAATCAGAGTTTTTTTCAGTTGAAGGCTTCAAATCGGTTTGATTGCTCTTCGATTTGGGTCTTCTTTGAATTAGGGTTTGGATTAAAGTTGGTTTCAATTCTTATATTTAATTCAAACCTCTTGTCTAATTGGTTTTAATTTGGATTCTCTCTATTATTTCACGGTCGATTTATGTTCAAAATTAGGGCTTCTTTGATTTGGATTTGGGCTTGGATTTGTGTTTAAAATTAGGAGTCAAATACAAACTTACTGCGGTTGTCACCAAATGCAAACTCGATGCGGTATCTCTCTGTCTCTCCCTCCCCTCTCCTTCTCTCTCTCTCTCTCTCTCTCTCTCTATCTTTCCCCTCTCTCCGTCTCCCTCTCTCTCAATGTAGTTATATACACATACCCTGTATACGTAATAAAGCTGAAATGGATAATGGGTTGTTTTTACTTGCTCGCAGTAATTATTTTTTATTTTATTATATTTGTTATATGTGTTTTTAGGTATATGTATTGAATATAGTGTATGGAGATGGTGTGTGTATATGTGTTTGTAAGGGTAGTGAAGCTTGATGGGGTGATAAGTTTATGTTTTTGAAGGGTACGTGTGTTTTGTTGTCATATATATTTACCAGGATGAACGTCCCTTTATTAGTGCAAGAAAGGTAATACTCTGTTAGACAAACAACGTATAAGTGTTTCGTCATCTAAGCATCAACTTATCATTTTGACCTAAATCTGAAGGTTTTGATGGACATGGGCCCACCTATAAGCAACGAGGTCCAGCTTGTCTCCTTTCATACAATATCCAAAGGCTATTGGGGTGAATGTGGACAACGAGAAGGCTACTTTGAGATGACTAACATACCTCAACAGGTGCATCGTGTGATTTTCTAACAAATTCTTGATTTCTTGATTTTTATATGCATAATTCTATCCACTCTCTGTAATAATTGTATAATTACATTGTCATGCTACTATTTTTTGTTGATGTAATACTTCAATTGCAGACGGTTGATGAAATATACAAGGTTGCATCAATCTCGCTTAGTCCAAATGTCCCTGGACAAATATTTGTAAGTTATTGTAAGTTATAATTATTAAGAATTTAATGTTATTACAAATAATAATTCTGTTATCTTCAGATGGGTGTGATGGTCAATCCTCCTAAACCTGGAGACATCTCATATGATAGGTTTGCTAGAGAGAGGTATGTATGCTGATATCATTTGTATCCCTGATTTCTATACATGACTATAGAGTGTCAAAATAGCCTTTTTCTAACTTACACTTCTAGAGTTCATTACAACTGCTAATAGTCTGTGCATTTGCAAGTTTATGATTGCAATAAATTTGTTTCACATTTCTGATGTTTTCTGTTACAACTGTATAGTCAATAACAATATGTGTAGTAATCTAGTCTGATGTCCAGAAAACAGTCTTTGTAGTTTTCTCAGCAATTGTTTCTTTTGTACATGATGCAACAAAGGTATCCTTGGGTCACTGAGGAAGAGAACACAAATAATGACCGATGGATTTAATAGCTACAGAAATATAGTGTTCAATTTTACTAAAGGTAAGTAGGTTTGCCGTTGAATTTCACATAAGCTTAACATTGCTTCTCTCCATGGCCCGTTGAATTTGCATGTCATGTTGCCCTCAAGTTAATCCTTTGACTCTAACCTTGAGGCTACAAGTATGGACTATGGTTGTATATTAATTTTTTTAGGCAACCTGCATACTTGACAGGGTTGTAGTCACTTAATGCTATATATATCAGGGTAACAACTTAAATTTGCTGTATATGGCCAAGAAATGCTTGCAAAATTTGTCCAAAACGGTTGAGAAATGCTTGTGATAGTAATGCTTTTAACTTCTAAAGAGTCTTTTAAGTATTGTATGTCATGCATGAACCATACTGTTGTATCTTTGTTTCACTGAACATTGCTATTTAAATTGCACACCTAGACAGTTGAACTAATCGAACTAATCTGTTTCATTTGATACATATTGTTATATTGTGTTGACTTGATTATACAACTTTGGTTCATTGTCTGTCTTCATACTGACTGGCAGCAGCTAACATTATTTTTAAATCCGAATTGTGTAGATAAGAACACATGCCATACGCAGAGCTCATGAGAATATTGACAAAACATTGAAGGCTGCAGAAGTGATATTGGCGAAATTTGATATTTCTCGACAGGTTGGTTTGTAAACTATGCAGTGCTTTATAATTTATTGTTCTAAATAATAAGACTGAATTTTTTTTGGTCATAAGATGGTTTAAATAAAATCTCTAAATCCTAACACTATTATTTTAATTTTTTTTTTTTGACTTATCCTCGACTCATAGTAGTGATTTTTCGAAAGCAAGCCACAGACACACACTTCATTATTTGATGTGAAATAATGTGTCATGTAGGACCGGTCCATGTATATAACATCAAATTACCATTTACAGAATGAAATATGCGTCATGTGGATTGATTTGAATGAATGTTTGCAATCTGAAGTTTCTGTGGCATTCTCAAAATTAGCCCTTAGATTCTCGAATATTTTGCTGAATTACCAGTGGATCACAATCTAGTCAGGATTAAGGGAACCTCTGTAAAGTAAGAATGAGAGAAACAAAGGAGTGAAAAATCACATGTGATAACCAGTAACTTGTTTTAATGTCTATTTGTGTTTGTAGCAAATTAGTGGAGTGTTTAAGTCTACAAACTATTTTTTACATATGTAAATGTGTATCCCCCCTCATTTTCATTTTTGTTTACATAAATTAAATTTGAAATGTTGTTTGTGTTTGTAATCACTAATGTTGTTGGAAAGAATTGCCAGTGACCCATGCACAAGTCTATATTGTCCTCTTTTTTTTACACATATTGCAACACAATTCTAGGAAATCATTTATATTGCTGGCCATATATTTTTGCATTCTAGTGGGCTGTATTAGTCATTGGTTTCCAAAACTCATCTGCAAGATTTTTAAATTTATTATAAACCTCATACAGACCACACGTATTTGATACCATATGAGTAGTTAACTTGTTGGTAGTGCCTGACATGTAATGATTAGTTTATGCACAGTTGGACATGTACAAATTACTATAACATAAATCAGTTATAACATAATTTAAATTATCAGTTATAGAGTAAAATGTACTTGATTAAAATAATTATATAATTCATCTGATTCTATTCTATAATTTCTAGATACAGTTATAGATCAACTCTCTCTTGGCACGATTGAAGATAAAGTATTGACGGGGAGAATTGGAGAGTTGGTAGCCAGAATGGGAACAAAATGCAAGAGATGTGGAACCAAAGGAGCAACAATTTAATCACCGTAGCCAATTCCAAAACTATGTATTCCAATGATTGCGGCTGTTATTTTAGTTATGTACTTAGTAAATGAATTGTGCGTTACTAGTTTATGAAATATTATGCTTGGAGGTAATTAGTTGGTTGATGATTGTAGTAAATATGAGTTGTTGGTTTTGGATTATTAAGTAGTATGGTCTGGTGGAAATGAAAAACAAGTTACGTTGATTTGGTTATTTAGTTATGTTGATTTGGTTATTTAGGCAATGCATGTTTTCATATTTATTATTTTTTATTGGAAATAGAAAAGTGTTGCCGTTGATGTTATAAAGTGTTGGCAAAAGGAAAATTAATGTAAAGAAATGTTGCTAAGAAATGTTGCTATAGGCAAAAATTTGTGTTGCCATTAAAGTGGTCCCCACATTGGGCCCAAAAGTGGGCCCCACTGTGGGCCCCATTGTGTGTCCCAAAAGTGGGCTCATAGTGGGTCCCAAAAGTGGGGCCCACTGGTGGGACCCACTATTTTTTAAAAAAATATTACACAAAGGCAACATAATATTATATTGCTAAAGACTAATAGTAATGTTGCTATAACAAGTCTATGCCAACATTAAAACTGATGTTGCCATAAAGAATGAGAATGTTGTCATTGACCCCAAAGCAACGGCAAAAATAGCAATATCAGCAAAATGTTGTCTTAGGTCATATTTCAGGCCAACAGCAATACTTTTTCGGTATTGCCATAGGCCTTTTATGGTGTAGTGTTATTATATATAAGAATATAATAATTGATCGTAAAAATAAAAATAACAGGACCTCCAACATTAATTCACATCAACTCTATCAATTTAAATTTTCTATTTTATCGTGTCATTAAAGTCACATCGCTATTTGACAAAAAAAAAAAAAAAAGTCACATCACTATTATTTATGATTATTTATTTAGTTTCATTGCAATATATAATAGAAATAATGACATAAATACCACATTTTTTCTAAAACTTAACCAAAATAACATTTTTTGGGTTTGGTGGCCAACAATACCAGCCTGTTACGCATTTACCAGTGGGGTAATAAAAAAAATTCTAAAACTTTATGTTACCCATTTGTCATCTGGGTAATAAGTATAAATTTTTTTCCTGTTACCCCTTTGGAGAATGCGTAATAGCTATTACCCATTCTCCAAATGCGTAATAGGAAGCACTGTTTCACCTATTACCCCTTTTTAAAATGCGTAACTAATATAAAACCTATTACCCTCATCCCAAATGCGTAATAGAGTGGTATTTTTGGCCACTTTTTCAAAAAATGGTATTCTCGTCAAAATTTTTAGAAAAAGTGGTATTGTTGGCCAAAGCCCTATATAATATGATAATCATATATTGATCCTAGTCAAAGTAAACCATTTACTTAACCAGAAATCATGATTAACATTTTGACAAAAAAAAATCATGATTAACATTTATTATGTAACCAATTCATCTAAATATTAAATTGTTAGAGAAATACCAAATTAATTTTTTAAATTCTATTCTAATACTCATTCTCATCGAAATTTTTTGGATTGAGTGAATCATGGATACCCATTAATTTATCTTTCGTGTCCTTAATAATTATGAAAATATTGAGGGTTGCCGAAAGTCGTAGTTGGGATCTCTACATACTTAATTTCTAAAATTTTAATATCATGTAAAGTAACTAATAAGAAGGTCGTCCTCCTGATTTTCTTTTTGATGTACTGAAAAATGATGCTAGTTGATTAATGGAAACTTTATTTTTCAAAAAAGAAAAAAAATAAGAAGGTTCAATCAAATTTTTATATTATATATTTTAACAAAATTTTATCAAACTCAAAGTAAGGTGTGTAAATATATTTTAGTTATATTTCAGAAATCTAAATGATTTATATGTTTTCTCACTTTCTGTTAATCAAACTGTCAAAACAAACTTAAAATAAAATTTAAAAAGTAAATGAATAAATAATGAGTAGAAATCTTATATTACTCGTAAAATGTCTGTCGATTTATGAATATTGTATGATGATTATTAGCTTTAGTTACGTTAAATTTTTACTATTGTGAAAGAATTATGAGATTCAAGCAAAATTGATGTATTAAGTACAAAATTGACATATTCTTAATTATAACCCTAAGGACTATATTTAGTACTCCTATAATCAATAATCATTTTGACATCCAATATGTTACGATATCTCAATTTTTTGATCAGAAGACTTAATTGTTTAAAATCTTTAGCATATTTTAAAATGACATATCTCAAATTCTCAATATATTGATAAATTAATAAATCATTAATTTAAAGATTAATTAATATTACAATAAAAAATTTTAAAAAATTTAGTCAAGCTGTGCAATTAAAAAAATATATCTTTTTTCTATTTATAATAAAAATATTTGTATCTCATTTAACTTAGATTAACACTAGTTTACGAATATCAATCACATATGTTAATACCCACTTGAAGTAAAAACCACTTTATCCTTCAGATCTATCATCTATATAAAACCACTTTATTCTATAAATATTTTAATCAAAAATAAATACTTGCTTTGGGAGACACGTCCAGACGTCCAGTTACAATATGGTCCTGCAGCTATAATAATAAATTTTGGCAATAATTCAAACAAATAAATTTAATAAGTTACACCGTAAAAATATTAGAAAAAAAGTACGGGTCAGCAGATTGGCCCAATTCGAGACCTTTCATGGATATTGTTGTGCCCAAAATCCGCTTTGGGCTTGATTTAAGGCCTATTAAGATTATGGACTCAAATCAGGTGGATATGGACGGATAGATTGGGCTAAGGAGTAAGTATGGTAATTTGGTATGCCTTAGAAATAAACTGGAGGACAGGATTCTGGCATCTAGTTCAGGGTTTGCTCATATGGGGGTTCAGGCATGTGAACCCCGAATGGGGATAAAGCTGTGTGAAGGCCAGATAGGAGGGGTTCAATCGGGCAGTTAACTACCAGGCAAGGGGTACGTGCATGAACCCCGAAGGTTACCAGAAAATGCACCAGCGATCCCAGAATCTCCTAGATTGTAGGATATTGGATAGGGCACGCTCTAACAACCTTCTGGATAGCTCCTAAGCGATAGGAACGGCCCAACAACAGTATACATCACGGATATACATCATATATACATGGGACATATATATATATATATATATATATGCGTATATATGTAATGATATATGATAAAAATATGTGGATTAATCATGAATAGCAGCTGGATAACTACATGGATTGGGATAGACGATCATAACAAGTCTGTTACAAAGGATGAGGCTTATCAAATCGTGGGAAATATCAAGAACTACATGGGACTTGATCTCTTATAAATATAAGAGTATGTAGGCAATTTGCAAGGTTAGACACACCACTACTACAAGCTCTGAGTTATATTGGCTCTCGATTGGGTAGGTTTTACTCGATCAGTATAGCTCAAAGCCGTTGCAAACTCAGTCCAAATATTCGCCATACCTCTTCTCGGATTAGGGTTTATGAGCCTAGGGTTTTTGGCTTGTAAATTGGTTTATTTAATAAAGATTTTTGGATTATTCTTGGTTGATTCTTGTTATATTCTTATTGAAGTGTTGTACCAATTTTCCCTCACAACATTTGTGGCGCTAGAGGGAGGGGCTTGGTTTTATCTCTAGAGGGAAGAGATGTCTCGAAATTCCAGTGATATATATTCATACACCGGAGGATGAACGAAGTGATGGTGATGGAGAACGTAATGATGAGGTCACGAATCAGGAGCTTAGGGAAAAGAGATAAGAAAATATGAAAAAATGGAAAAAAAAATCATGGCTCATCGGAAAAAGGATGAAGAAGAATGAAGTTTACCCATAACCACCATTATTTCGGTCATTTGGTGGTAAATGTATAAAAGAAGAGATGTGGCTCTGAGATGCTTGGATTTTTATTGTGATGGGAGAGGTCTTGGAAAGAATGGCCAGGAATCAAGGAAATATAATAAACCTATCGATGAATTGTTTGCGTGCGATAAAGAGCAAGAAAATTGGAATTTTGACGCTGCAGTTTTTGATCAAACTTGACTGAATAAACTGCTTTGATCTATAAGGCTCTAGGTGCAGTACGATATACCGTTCGAAAGGTATCGGAATCTAGTTTCCAGCAAAATTTACGGCTCATAAAAATACCTTTTTTACAAGAAGTTATGCCATATTTAGTCACATGTGGTCAAGCTGTCCAGGATGCTACGTTTTTTTAGCCAACTTGACAGAATAAACTGATTTGATCTGTAAGGTTCTAGGTGTAGTACGATATACCGTTGGAAAGGTATCGGAATCTAGTTTCTTGCAAAATTTACGGCTCATGAAAATACCTTTTCTACAGGAAGTTATGCCATATTTAGTCAATGATGGTCAAGCTATCCAGGATGGTACGTTTTTGTGTAAAAAAAATCTGCATTAAGATGATAAGGCATTGGTAAGTAAAATCGAGGGAGAAGCACGACGACAGATGATGTTTGAAGTTTGACAACCAAGAGGATGCAATGGTTTTAAAAATAAAACCAAGGGGTTCAAAGGGTGAAGGCAGGAGAAACCTCAATCTGGGGGTCGCAACCCTGACAGAAGGCACTCAGAATCAGATGAACCCCCAGTTTCTCAGCTAGAAGGTTCCTTGCAGATGAACCCCTAAATACTTAATTCTAGAAAACGTACTCATGGTAGAAGAAAGTGGAGAGTATCGATCTAGGGGTTCAACCAGTTGGAGGTTAAGGCCCATCTAAGCTCCCCTTCAACAATTCTGGGGTTAAACAAGTCCAGGAGTTTCCATTAAAAATTGTGGAGCACAATCCATGAAGGGAGTAAATGGGTGAACTTGAATGATGATGGGGGTACGAACACCATGATTGATGAGCTGTAGGTGAATCCCAGCGCAGATAAGGGTGTGAATCTCCTGATAGATGAGTAACAGGTGAACCCCAGTGCAGATAGGGGTACGACCCTCCTGATTGAAGGGGTATAGGTGACTCCAAATTGAAGCAGGGATGCGAACCCCATAATTAACGATCAGTAGGTAAACCTGGATGATGGCAAGGATATGAATTCCCTCATTGGTGAGCTATCGGAAATATTTTACATTATCCTCTTAGATACCTCTTGTTTCTTACAACGAGCTAGCTCATGTAAGCTTAGAGGTGTCTTATTGATAATTCACATATTCGGTACGAAGGCTTCCCTTCAACATTGATCATGAGAACACGAATGAGCAAGAAAAGAAAGCTTCCATGAAAAGGAGGTTTATTGGTGAGAGGAACCCGAATAGGGGTTCGATGATGACAGGTTCAAGGAAAATAAGCCCTAGAACCCTGAGGCTTCATTTAACAGAAGGCCGAGTATGTTCAATAGACTGGGCAGGAAGCTTATTATGAAGCTTGTCAAACTAATATGTGGAAAAGATTGGTAAAAAGGACTCCCCCGGAAAAGAGCTTCCAAGAAATGGGGTTCGTATACGATAGGTTCGATGATGGAAGGCCCCTTGCTCATAAGCAAGAAGCTGAATAATGAGAAGGCCCGCAATAAGCAAAAAGAACCCGGGAAACAACCTGGAAAAGGGTTTAAGCATGGAAAATCTCATTCAAAGGCTTTAAGCCAAAATGGAAAATATTGGAACTCAATATAGGGGTTCCACCATGGTAGTTTTGTCACTCGACATGAGGACCCCAAAAGAATTAATTAGTGCCTAAAGGGGATTCATCAATAAAAACAATCTTGGCCATGTTTGGCCTCTTATGCAACAAATGGGCGTTACACAACTGGTATGGGATACTCAAATGGTTAAATCAAGGAAATGGTTAGAAGTGGACACCTCACTGTACGGATACGATGGAAGCCCCGTTCAGGATACTTGGGGAATCATGTTACCAGCAGCCCTGCTGATGGAACCCCATAAAGTGGTTCCCGTTTTTCGGGGGATAGTACCACCCATAACATTGATATTAATGGCTATTCTAATTGAGGATTATGAAGGTAGAATGCATCATGTTGAAGCAATAGTTGTGAAGCTTTTCAACAAATGAAGCAATGGAATCCAGAGAAATGAGGTCGCCCCTCTAAAGGAAAGTGTGAAGAATCCTCTATAAATGAAAAATGAGTAGTTCTTGGTTGAACACGTGATGACACCTAATGAAAAAGGCAAAAGCAGCTTATAAAGATGCTCACGATGAAAACTTCACTAACAGTGGAAGGTGAAAGGTCAGAATATCCAGCTAAGAGCATCGGGCGAAAGGTCTCAAGTAATGACCTAAATGAAGCTCTGGCGAAAAGATTATCATGGAAGTTGAAGGTGGACTCAAACCTCTCACGAACTGAAAATGTCACTGGTAGTATTGAAGGATGAACCCCTCTTATCCTCCCAGTTGGGAGGAATTATGGTTGAAAGTGTATCCTACAACACTATGGTAGGATGACATGTCCTGAGGATGATGCAAGTGATGAATTCAATTCTCATATGTAAACCCCTCAAGCACAAGAAGCTGGAAGGTTTCCCATAAAGGGGTTCCCCTGATACAAGTCCCTCAAACATCATAAGTTGGATCATAGGAATACCTCAAGGAAGGAATTATGGAAGGAGCTGAGGATTATACTATCAATAAGATTTTGGAAAATATGCTTCTAGACAAAGAACGGGGTACGAGCGACCTCTCGGTCAATATTGAAGAAGATGGTACGAGGTTCATCCATGAATGCCCTAAAAGGAGGAACCAGAGGCTTTAAAAGCTAGAGGAAACAACAAAGCTAACAATAGAATCTCAGTTGGAATGGACTTGGTTCTGCATACACGAAGGCAATGGAAAGAAATCAGGGGTGGCTTCCCTCAGGATGATGTTATTAACAACTTCGGCTATGAAGGATAGAGAAAACCTAAAACACTCGGTAAAAGGCATACTGGGGGGTATTGGTTGAAGCACATAAGTGGAGACCAAACAAAGGAGGTTTTATCATCTAGACAAAGAAAATGGGTACATACCTCACATTCATAAGGAGGAGCATGACTTCCCGCGCAGACTAAAAAAAACTTATTGAAACTATGACGAGACGTGTATAGATCTCCATTTACACTTTTGCTCAAAGAGGATGAAAAGCTGAATATGATTCAATATTGGCCATGGACAAACTACACCGAGGAATCGGGGGGTAGTGGATACCAGGCTACATGGAGGATTTCTAAGATGCACCCTATTTTTAAATAAGAAGATGTACAAAGGAGGTTCAGGTTTGTGAACCCTTGGCGGCCTTCAGCCTCAAAACCCCTTACTGGGTTACAGCGATAACACTCGGCATAAAACACAATTTTTCAGCAATCAACATGGTTGGATTTATAGGTGGTCACAACTATACTCACGGCATACACCTGGAGTAAGATCTTAAAGGTAGGCGTACCTGAACCCTATGACGGGAGGTTTAGTCAATTGAACTCAGGGAAGCTTGATTTATATGAATTTCTGGCACCAAGGAGGGTTGTGAAATATGGTTTCAAACTTGGAACATGGAGGAGATCATTGGAAAACCATATCGGGTGGCATGGATATAATCATCAGGATGTAGAAGTTTGTAAGGATGACAAGTATGTGTCGGCGTACGTGCATCAGACGTAAGCTGCCATATATTAAGTTGAGGCAACCACGACAAAGGGGTACGACAATCGAATCACGGAGGTTCAAGAATGGAAATTATTGAATCATCATCGAGGAAAAATAACGTGGTCTTTCTTGGAAGGAATTTTATGAGTAGTAGCCACTTCACCTATGATACCCCTTGTTTCTTACAATGAGTATGCTCACGTAAGCTTAGAGGTTCAGGGTGAAGCTTGATTGAACCTGATTGCGGATTACATAAGGTTCCTCTTGCATGTAATGGCTGCAAGGAACCGGGGGGTAGTGGATGGTATACTGCTCATGATGGTATCTTGAAAGTGGTAAATTTTTAAGCAAACAAAACTTTCACGCAATAGATGGGTCAGGATCATGAGATTCTTGAGGTTCTGGTATGCGAACCCTAACGAAATCTAATTATAAGGTTCTAGTATGTGAACCCCTAATGGAATCTAATTATGAGGTACCCCTGGAATCTAGATCAAGGAACATATGCGGATTAGATTTCGCAAATTGGTTTGGAATGATTTCTCGTGTATGGATTATGCGTGAGCTGGATTTACCATGTATGGATTATGCATGGAGATGATTTCTCATGTATGGATTATGCGTGAGCTGGATTTACCATGTATGGATTATGCATGGAGAGGATTTCTCATGTATGAATTATGCATGAGCTGGATTTACAGCATATGGATTATATGTCAATGGATTGGAAGCATATGGATTATATGCTTATGGATTGGAAACGTATGGAATATATGTTAATGGATTACACGGACTATATGGAACATGTATGGATTATACATGAATGGATTGGAATGCATGTGGTTTATGTGTGCATGGAATAGAACGCATATGGTTAACGCGCGTATGGATTGGAACACATGTGGATTACATGTGAATGGAATTGGGACCTATGGTAGGAAGGACCTAGGGAAACTAGGGCCACAGGGTTCCCTTATAATGGGCGTTCACTCGCTTGAACCCTGAAAAGGCATAATGTCTTCAAACTTCCGTGTAATCAAGTTGGTGCATAACCAACCCCGTTATAGGATTTATGTACAGCTGTGGAAGCTACGTACAAATTAGCAAATGGCTTCACCACGACCCCAGAGAAACTAGGTGAGTGAAGTCCAATTCTTGGAAATTGGAACGCTAAGGATTTTAGCGGTGTGAGGAAATCACATGGAATTGGCAAATAGCTTCGTCACGATCCCAGGGAAACTGGGTGAGTAAAGTCCAACTCAAGGATATTGGAATGCTAAGGAAATTAGCATTGTGAGGAAATCACATGGAACCTCGTTGAGGGAATCTCCTAGGATGGAACCTCATTGAGAAAATCTCCGAGGATGGAACCTAGTCGAGGGAAACTCCTATGATGGAACCTCATTGAGGGAATCTCCGAGGATGGAACCTGATCGAGGGAAACTTCTAGGATGGAACCTCGTTGAGGGAATCTCCGAGGATGGAACCTGGTCGAGGGAAACTCCCAGGATGGAACCTCGTTAATGGGAATTCTTCATGCACTCTAGGTCTGATCCCGAAGACCGGTCTAGGATTAGGGGTTCAGTCGGTAAGAGGTTCTATCTTATATTAGGGGAAGCCCGGGGGTAAGGTATGAACGCTTATCTGTGAAATAATTTTTATGACTTGATTAAAACTATGATTACTTTATCTTTGCCTTTATTTGCTTAACTGCTATGAATGACTATGTGTACTTATATGCTTTGTGTGCTATATGTACTTATGTGCTTCATGTCTTATGTTCGCATGCCTTCTTTGTGTGTTCATGTGTTATTATTTACGTGAACCTAGTTCTTTAATATAAGATAGGTTCTGCCAAAGAACTCTAGGGGGTAGTACGTGTAAGAACCTTTTAGGTATGAACCTCTTAGGTACGGGCTTCCTCTAGGAGTATGGATTGGATCTGGATTGGATTTGGATTTGGATTTGGATTTGGATTCATAGTTGGATTTGGATTTGGATTTGAATTCAGATTCGGATTCGGATTTGGATTTGGTTTTGGATTCAGATTTGAATTTGGATTTGGATTTAGAATTGGATTCAGATTCGGATTGGATTGGATTTCATGATTTGGATTTTTCATGTATGGATTATGCATTAGCAGATTTTTAACATGTATGGATTATGCATGTCATGGGTTCACGTCGATCCTAGGGACACTAGGCTAGCGAAACTCACATCAGCTTCAAGCCCACCTAAGCCCTCGGCAGGTGACAAGGCTGTCGCGTGCCTATCAAATAATAATATCTAACAAATCCTTCTAACTATGTAGTAGGGTAAGTCAGAGTCGATCCCACAGAGACAAACGTATCAATCACTAGTTGTTTCTGATTTAATTCGGCTAAGCAAGTAACACAATAAATATTGAGAGATTATTAAACTAATTTTATACTAAAGAGAATTGTGTTTGTATTAATCAAATATTAAAAACATCCAAAATTAAGTATCCCCACTAGCATGAATCAATGCAATTACGATTTCCCGTCCCAATTAATCATGTACTACTCAAGAGGAAAGATGCGCCCTATAAATACCAATAACCTCTCTCGAGTATTAATGGCTTCTCTAACTTACAATCAAACCTATTCTCATGGTATCATGCAATTTAGAGACATTAAACACGGCATCCTAACTTCCTAACAATTCGTTCTACCTATTCTCATGGAGAATTTCATGTCCTCATTGGATAAATCACAACCATCTAAATCCAACTCTCGTTGATAAATAGACAATGGTTCAAACAATAAACATAATCACGTCTGATTTGTAATTGCTAATTAAAACAACTCAATAAGCAAGAGCAATTATCATAACCAAATTGGGGGGAATTGGGAAAATCATGCACCAATCATAACTAGGGTTCAACTTAACCCTAGATTAATAATCTACTCACTCATAATTGAATTAACAAAACAAGAATAATTAATTGAACACATAATTGTAAGAATAGAAGAAAAACCTTTAATCTTCGATCTTGAAGAAAATAATTAATCTCCCCAAAAGTCTCCAGAAGAAAGAGTTACAAAAATTCTCCTGTCTCTCTCTCTCTGTGTATCTGTACGTCCCCCTACGTATGTATATCTCTAATGTTTTTATATGCCTCTAATAAAAATATTTTACAAGTACGTTTCCTAAACTGAATAGATTTCCCATGAAAATTCGTAGTTGACTCTTCCCAAGTAATTCTGGGCCGCTCCAATTGTAATATGACATCTGGACCATCTTAGAATGATAGAAAATTTAATTATCTTCGCGTGGGCAGTTGAATCACCCAATTCTGACTTGTAGAACTCAAGATATGGCCAAAATAGTGAATTGCGCGCGTGCAGCCCAACAAATCCGAATTTCCTTCTAATAAATCTCCAATTAAGCTCTTTATTCTCAAATCCTTCCAAGTTTAGAATTTCCTTGCTTCCTATAATAAAACATTAAAATCTATTAAATAAAAATCCAATTAAATGCAAAATATAATAAATATGAGGAATATAATCATATAAAATATATATAAATATACACTCTATCAAACATCCCCACACTTAGCATTTGCACGTCCTCGGGCAAATAAAGAAATAAAAACTATCCTAACTAACTAACAAACATCACTTTCGTAGATGACACGATTGCATTGAGCGTATGCAACAAGCCGTTAAACCCCTAGGCAGCCCTAGTAGGACGAGTTTTGTCTCGTGAGGGTTTATAGTGAATGTACCCACAAAATTCATCTAACCATGCAAAAGATCAATGCTAACACAACACCACACACACAAGTCCTCTCATGCCACATCAACTTAAGAATCAAAGCAAACATACGATGTCTTGGTGTCGAAAGTGCAAGTATTCACGTAGTCTACTCAACCAACATGCAGAAGGTCATAAAAATTCATGTCAAGTGTAAAAATCGTTGGTAATCATGCTAAGCCCACAAGAAACACATCTTTAAGTCTAAACCTGGGATCTCCTATGCCAAAACAAGTAATAACTCACCTTTCACTCAAAAACAAATATTCACTCAAGAACAAGGTTAAGTGTATCACTCAATTCCAACAAAATCATAAACACAACTTGACACTCGCAATCAATCTCACTCTCAACACAACATACATCACTGATGACAATCAAAAGGTCTTTATTCGGGTTGTAGCGTGGGCTAGGGACAAGGTATGTCAAGTAAAGCTAAAACAGGTTAATGTCAAAAGCTAGTACCCAACAATAATCATTATTCAATTCCCTTTCTATTAAAACAAATACTTCCCCACACTTGGATTTTTCAATATCCCTTATATAACAACTTGACTAGTCGAATGAAGAAGGATCATAAAAGATAAGTATGCTCTCATATTTATTTTTTTTTCTTCTTTTTTTTTCTTTTTTTTTTTTCTGTTTTTTTTTCTTTTTTTTTTCTTTTTTTTTTCTTGAGAGCTAAAGAATAAACACAATGATCCATAGATATTTTATGAATTTCGACTAGCAAGCATCAACCCAAAATTAATATTCCCCAAAAGTATGATCATCAATAACCCCCCCTTTTTATGAACACCTTATTACTCCCTTAAGCACGATACTAGCCTTTGACAATTTAGGTTCAAATTCAATGTAAGGCCAATAGAATAAAAAGGATAATGGCAAGTAACGTAGTGTGTCACCGAAAGAATAGGATTAAGCTCAAAGGGTTAACTAATGATCATGTATAAAAGGTGTGGAAATATGGGAAATACGAGGTTATACCTAAGTGCCTTTATCATCTCATCATCAAGTAATGTCATGCATTTCAAGAAAGATCTCAAGTAAGTGCTAGCAATGTAAACAACATGTGGACACTCAAACAAACGAAAGATCATGCAAAAGATATGCATATAGGCTCAAAACTCGCTTGGTGTGACAAAACATAATCAATCCCAGGTAACAAGACTCTCTAACGCACCTACTTGTACTCAAAGCATGGAAACCAAGTCATCTTGCACATATTCATGTCATTCTAATTACTTACCACATTCAATTAAGTCTACCAGTTTCAACTTGCTAGTGTAAGTGTGTGCACAAGAACAAAGCACGTCACTTCTCATACAAAAGCGTCCATAAACACAAGAATTCTACGCATGCATGGGTGTATCAAGCAAAATACAACAACTAATCAAATTGCATGGCTAGAATAATTTTTGGTATTTTTAATTTTTTTTAGATTTTTTTTTTATATATATACACTACGTTTAGAACACCTCCCCACACTTAAGCGGTTCATTGTCCCCAATGAACAAGATACAAAACTACAATTAAAAACAAAATAAAACTACACTAAAAAGAAAAGAAAGAAAACTCCCCTGGAATCAAGGTGTCGAGTGTGAAAACCATCCCTCCTTTGCTTAGGAGCCATAATAACCAAAACTGCATTCAACAATAGCTTCACCAACAACCACCAAGAAATATCCTACCAAAAACCACCGAGCAATATCACACCAAAAATACCCAATTAACAAGAATATTACAAAACCCCCAATTTACAAGAACACAAATTCGTAATAAAAAATTAGAGAAGAAAAATCCCAATTACGAATCAAAGAGGTGAACTTGTACTAATTTTCCCCCAAACTTGAATTTTTTAAAGATGTAGAGAAAGAAAATAATAAATTGGGTGTGTATGTATGGGTATAAATAGATAATGGAGTGATAGGATGAATATAAAAATTTTAATGTGAAAAGGAAAAATTTTGGGTGGTAATAGGGTTTATGGATTAAAAAGAAGAAAGAAAAAAAATAAATAAATAAATAAATAGTAATAAAAATAATAATAATAATAATAAATAATAATAATAATAATAATAAATAAGAATTAGAATAGAAATAGGTTTAGAATTTTTGGAGAAAAGATGGGAGGTTTTGGAATTGAAATAGGAAAAGAATAGGTGTAGAATGGGGTATAAAAAGAATGGGGGAGAAAAAGATTTTTTTTTTAATATACACAAAGTGCACACACGGACAACAGTGTACAGGCTGGGGAAATTTTTTTTTTTTTAACCCTTCTGCATCACGCGCCAGTTGCCGCATGTGGGGGCAAACTGCCCTTCATACAGAGGCGCATACGCAGGTTGCGCCTTGGGGCCGCAAGCTGCTCTACCTCCAGAAACGCAACCGCAGGTTGCGTTATAGCCCCGCAACCTGCTCCTCTTCCAGTAACGCAGGGGCTACCTGCGTTACAGCCCCGCAATTTGCCCAGATTTTTTTTTTTTTTTTTTTTTTTTTTTTTTCACACAACACTCAAATTTTTTTTTCTACACTAATGCATGGGTTGCCTCCCACGAAGCGCATTTGTTTAATGTCGTTAGCCCGACACCGTCTCATCAATCATTCTGTAGAAGGGGAAGATAGCTGAATATTCACCTCCTCGTTAATTGGTTCACCAGCTCTATAATGTTTCACTCTTTGCCCATTCACCTTGAATGACTCTCCATGGCTATTCATCAATTCAACTGCACCATATGGAAAAATCTTGCGTACCTTGAACGGACCCGACCACCTAGAACGAAGTTTTCCGCGAAAAAGTCTCAACCTTGAATTAAACAGAAGAACTAGCTCCCCTTCCTTGAATTCTCTTCGTAATAACCCTTTGTCATGCCACTTCTTTGTTTTCTCCTTGTAAAGCTTAGAACTTTCATAAGCCTCAAAACGAAGCTCATCTAGCTCATTAAGTTGTAGAAGTCTCTTCTCACCTGCTGCTAACATATCAAAATTCAGACCTTTGATAGCCAAAATGCACGGTGCTCTAACTCAACGGGAAGATGACATGCTTTTCCATATACCAATCTGTACGGAGTTGTCCCAATAGGTGTTTTAAACGCAGTTCTATATGCCCAAAGTGCATCATCTAGCTTCATAGACCAATCCTTCCTTGATTTTGCGACTGTCTTTTCCAAGATATTCTTTATTTCACGGTTAGAGATCTCCACCTGACCACTGGTTTGGGGATGATAAGAAAGTCCCACCTTATGATAAACTCCATATTTCTTCAACATAGCTTCAAAACGATTTTCGAGAAAATGCTTTCCTCCATCACTAATTAAAATCCTTGGCACTCCAAATCTAGGAAAAATCGTCTGCTTAAAGAACTTGCTTACAACACGAGCATCATTAGTGGGAGATGCAATGGCTTCAACCCATTTCGAGACGTAATCCACAGCTACCAAGATATACCGGTTCTTAAAAGATGGAGGGAATGGTCCCATGAAATCTACTCCCCAAACATCAAAAAGCTCCACTTCAAGAATGCTATTGAGAGGCATCTCATTGCGTCTTGAAATATTTCCGGTTCTTTGACAACGATCACAAGAATGAACATACTGGTGGACATCTTTAAAGAGAGTTGGCCAATAAAAACCGCACTGAAGAATCTTTGCAGCAGTTTTCGTAGTACTTGCATGACCACCACTTGGCAAATCGTGACAATGTGAGATTATAGAGGCAATCTCATTATACGGAACACATCTTCTAATGACTCCATCAGCACAAGATTTATAGAGAAAAGGATCATCCCAAAAGTGCTTCCTCACATCATAGAAAAATTTCTTCTTTTGCTGCGACGAGTAACCATGAGGAACAGTTCCACTAGCTAAGAAATTAGCTATGTCAGCATACCAAGGAACCTCTAGACTTGCAAGAGAAAGTAGATGATCGTCAGGAAAAGAATCATCAAGTGGAGTAGATTTACCATCTTCCTCATCAAGAGTAAGGCGTGAAAGATGATCAGCAACCACGTTCTCAGCCCCTTTCTTATCTTTAATCTCTAAGTCAAATTCTTGGAGAAGCAAAATCCAACGAATCAGACGAGGTTTAGCATCCTTCTTACTCATCAAGTATCTCAAAGCTGCATGATCAGTGTGAACAATAACTTTTGAACCAACGAGATAAGATCGAAATTTTTCCATAGAATACACCACTGCTAGCAATTCTTTCTCCGTTGTTGCATAATTAATCTGAGCCCCATCCAAGGTCTTGCTTGTATAGTAGATAGCATGAAGCTTTCCATCTTTCCTTTGTCCTAGGACTGCACCAATAGCTTGATCACTAGCATCACACATGATCTCAAACGGTAGACTCCAATCCGGTGGTTGTATAATTGGAGCAGAGACAAGAGCTTTCTTCAATGTTTCAAAAGCCTCAGCACAAGCATCAGTGAACACAAAAGGTACCTCCTTACCCAAAAGCTCAGTAAGAGGTCGAGCAATCTTCGAAAAATCTTTTATGAAGCGGCGATAGAATCCCGCATGACCAAGAAAACTTCTTATCCCCTTGACTGAAGTAGGGGGTGGCAAGCGCTCAACAACCTCGACCTTGGCTTTATCAACTTCAATGCCTCTCTTCGAAACAACATGACCCAGAACAACTCCCTCTTGTACCATAAAGTGGCATTTTTCCCAATTGAGAATGAGATTAACTTCTTGACATCTATGAAGCACCTTCTCCAAGTTATGTAAACATGCATCAAAAGAAGTTCCACCAACTGAGAAGTCATCCATAAAAACCTCCATAATGTCTTCAATGAAATCTGAGAAAATTGCCATCATACATCTCTGAAAAGTGGGAGGAGCACAACATAGACCAAACGGCATTCTGCGGTATGCAAATGTACCATAGGGACATGTGAAAGTCGTCTTTTCTTGATCATTTGGATGGATAGGAATCTGGAAGAAGCCTGAATATCCATCTAAAAAGCAGAAGTAAGAATGTTTCGCCAACCTTTCAAGCATTTGATCAATAAAAGGGAGAGGAAAATGATCTTTCCTTGTAGCCTTATTCAATTTCCGATAATCAATGCACATTCGCCACCCTGTCACAGTTCTAGTAGAAATCATCTCACCCTTATCATTCTTCACAACGGTCATTCCTCCTTTCTTTGGAACAACATGCACAGGACTAACCCACTTGCTGTCAGAGATAGGATAGATTATACCTGCATCAAGAAGTTTTAAAACCTCCTTTTTGACCACCTCCATCATATTAGGATTGAGTCTCCGTTGAGGCTCAATAGAAGAAGCTTGCTCATCTTCCAGAATAATCTTATGCATGCAGAATGATGGATTAATGCCCTTGATATCATCAATGGAATACCCAATAACATTTTTGTATTTCCTTAGGACAGTGAGCAATTGCTCAATTTGAATGTCATCAAGCTCAGAATTAACAATAATAGGATATGATTCATTAGGGCCCATAAACACATATTTCAAAGATGCAGGTAATGGTTTCAGTTCTACCTTAGGAGGCGTGGAACTCTCCTTAACTTCCTCATGCTGTAGCACATTAGAATGTTCATGCTTATATGTAGGTGCTGCATCCAAAAGCTTCTCGTAACCCTGACACTCTCCATTTTCTTCATCAACATTACCCTCAAGAACAGCTTGAAGTGGATCCTCAGATAATAGAATTTTGGCTTTCATGTCGATCACTTCCTCTAGTGCATCCACCCTATTTACAAACTCATCCGTAGAAGGATGTCCCATTGTACTTTGCAGTTTGAATTCCATCTTCTCTTCGCCTACTTCGAAAGAAATTCTTCCATTTTTCATGTCAATGATAGCTCCAGCTGTTGCTAAGAAAGGCCTCCCAAGAATGATAGGAATATTTGCATCTTCTTCCATTTCCATGACAACAAAATCACATGGAATATAAAACTTTCCTACCTTAAGGGGCACATCTTCAAGAATTCCAAGTGGAAATTTCACACTTCTGTCTGCCAGTTGTAGAGAGATACGTGTGGGTTTTAGTTCACCCATCTGAAGCTGTTCACAAATCGATAAAGGCATCAAACTGACACTTGCTCCAAGATCACACAAAGCCCTTTTAATTTCGACATCCCCAAGCTGAACAGGAATAGAGTAGCTACCTGGATCCGCTAACTTCTTCGGAAGATCATTTTGCAAGATGGCACTGCACTCTGCCGTTAATGAGATGGTAGAGCTTTCTTCAATTTTTCTCTTCCTTGACAAAATATCTTTCAGGAATTTTGCATAAGATGGCATCTCAGTGATAGCATCCATGAATGGGATATTGATATGTAGCTTCTGCAAAATTTCAAGGAACTTACCATACTTCTTCTCTAGCTTCGCTTGTGCCAACCTTTGTGGAAAAGGAACAGGCGGCACATATGGTTTGAGAGGAACAACTTCTGATTCTTTCTTTTCTTTTTCCACGATCTCTGGTTCTATCGGTTTCTCAGTTGCAATCTCCTCTTCACCTTCCTTAGCATTCACAACATTTTTGCTCACTTTCAATTCCGGCTCCTTCAATTCTGTACCACTTCTCAAAGTTATAGCATTGATATGGCCCCTTGACGGTTGCTCAGTTTGGCCAGGAAGTTGGCCTGAAGACTTATTAAGTTGGCTCAACTGTTGAGAAATTTGAGTGATCGTGTTCTCCATCATTTTGTTGTGAGCCTTTATCTCATTAATGCTTGAATCGAAGTGCTCATTCTTCTTTGATTGAGTAGAGATAAATCCTTCCATAAGAGTTTCCAAGTTGGATTTCTGCGGCTGAGCTTGCTGAAAACCAGGAGGCTGAGAAAAGTTATTCTGTGAAGATTGAGCTTGACCCTGATTGTTCCTGTAGGAGAAATTTGGATGATCTCTCCAACCTGGATTGTACGTGTTGGAGTAAGGATTATACTGCGGCCTCTGATTCTGATTGTAAAGAGCATTAGCTTGCTCAACTGCCATTCCAGAAGGATTGTATTGACAAGCAAGTTTGGTGTGTCCAACAACACCACATATCTCACATGAAGCAACAGTAGATGAAGAACTTTTGGCATCCAATTGCTCAATCTTTTTGACCATAGCCTGCATAGTAGTATTCAACATGGTTAGAGCATCAACATCATACTTACCACCTTTCTTAGGATGATTTCGATCACTGTATGGATAATTATCATTAGACGCTATCTCGTCTAACAAAACTTTCGCATCCTCAGTACTCTTCTTCATAATAGAACCACCAGAAGAAGCATCAACAAAGTTTCGAAACTCTTGTGTCAACCCATTATAGAATGTTTGGATCAACAACCAGTCAGGAATTCCATGGTGAGGGCATTGTCTTTGAAGTCGCTTAAATTTTCTCCAAGCATCATGAAGTGACTCGTAATCATCTTGACGGAAATTAGAGATCTCATTCCGGAGCTTAGAGGTCTTCTTCTGACTGAAGAATTTTAGTAGAAAAGCCTTCGCAAGACTATCCCAAGTAGTGAATGTATTTGGTCCTTCATCTTTCAACCAATCTTTTGCTGTATCACGAAGAGAGAATGGAAATAAGCGCAGCTTTATAGCATCATCACTAACATTGGTCAGCTTTATTGTATCACACTTTTCAAGAAAACTCTCAAGATGATCAACAGGATTTTCAGTGGACAATCCCGCGAAAGAATCATTGGAGATGAATTGGATGAACTGAGGCTTGAGCTCAAAGTGTGTAGCTGTGACTGCTGGTCTGACAATACTGGAGAGTACACCTGTAGCATCCGGCATACCATGCTCCCTGAGAGCTTTAGCTGTTGTATCAGTCATAATTTCCTTATCCTTGTTTTTCCTTCGCTTGCCTGCTTGCCTTCTTGCTGTAGCTTCAATTTCAGGATCAATTTCAATTAAGTTTTTAGTACCTGAACTTCGAGTGTGCATGCAACAAGAGAACTAGAAACGATGATCAATTAACAAGGGAATAATAGCCGAAGCAACTCAACTAAAATACTTAGCTAAATCAATTCAAAATTAACTAATCTAACACTGCTTTGTCCCCGGCAGCGGCGCCAAAAATTTGACAAGGCTGTCGCGTGCCTATCAAATAATAATATCTAACAAATCCTTCTAACTATGTAGTAGGGTAAGTCAGAGTCGATCCCACAGAGACAAACGTATCAATCACTAGTTGTTTCTGATTTAATTCGGCTAAGCAAGTAACACAATAAATATTGAGAGATTATTAAACTAATTTTATACTAAAGAGAATTGTGTTTGTATTAATCAAATATTAAAAACATCCAGAATTAAGTATCCCCACTAGCATGAATCAATGCAATTACGATTTCCCGTCCCAATTAATCATGTACTACTCAAGAGGAAAGATGCGCCCTATAAATACCAATAACCTCTCTCGAGTATTAATGGCTTCTCTAACTTACAATCAAACCTATTCTCATGGTATCATGCAATTTAGAGACATTAAACACGGCATCCTAACTTCCTAACAATTCGTTCTACCTATTCTCATGGAGAATTTCATGTCCTCATTGGATAAATCACAACCATCTAAATCCAACTCTCGTTGATAAATAGACAATGGTTCAAACAATAAACATAATCACGTCTGATTTGTAATTGCTAATTAAAACAACTCAATAAGCAAGAGCAATTATCATAACCAAATTGGGGGGAATTGGGAAAATCATGCACCAATCATAACTAGGGTTCAACTTAACCCTAGATTAATAATCTACTCACTCATAATTGAATTAACAAAACAAGAATAATTAATTGAACACATAATTGTAAGAATAGAAGAAAAACCTTTAATCTTCGATCTTGAAGAAAATAATTAATCTCCCCAAAAGTCTCCAGAAGAAAGAGTTACAAAAATTCTCCTGTCTCTCTCTCTCTGTGTATCTATACGTACGTCCCCCTACGTATGTATATCTCTAATGTTTTTATATGCCTCTAATAAAAATATTTTACAAGTACGTTTCCTAAACTGAATAGATTTCCCATGAAAATTCGTAGTTGACTCTTCCCAAGTAATTCTGGGCCGCTCCAATTGTAATATGACATCTGGACCATCTTAGAATGATAGAAAATTTAATTATCTTCGCGTGGGCAGTTGAATCACCCAATTCTGACTTGTAGAACTCAAGATATGGCCAAAATAGTGAATTGCGCGCGTGCAGCCCAACAAATCCGAATTTCCTTCTAATAAATCTCCAATTAAGCTCTTTATTCTCAAATCCTTCCAAGTTTAGAATTTCCTTGCTTCCTATAATAAAACATTAAAATCTATTAAATAAAAATCCAATTAAATGCAAAATATAATAAATATGAGGAATATAATCATATAAAATATATATAAATATACACTCTATCAGCAGGCAGTGTGGCTAGGCCTATGTGAACCCTTAACAGGTGGTGGTATCATTTTATTATTTACATTATGGATACGTAACAATGCTCACATCAGCTTCAAGCCCACCTAAGCCCTCGGCAGGCAGTGTGGCTAGGTCCACGTGAACCCTCAACAGGTAGTGCAACCTTCTTTCCTGGTTCACATTGACCCTTGGTACCCTAGGTGAGAAATGCTCCTATCAATCTTATGCCCACGTAAACCCTTCATAGGTAGTGTGGTTAGACCCACGTGAACCCCCTTGACAGGTAGTGGTGTCCCCTTATCATACACACCATGTGAACAAATATATACATGTTAAGGCTGTTACGAGAAGCCTCGATATTTATAAAGCATTCAAGGGTACAACTGGGAGAACCCCTAGGGCTTGAACGTACCCCCAAGCAGACTACTCTACACATGGCATATGCACTTACAAAGGTTCAAGGATTCAAGTTGAGGAAGGCTTACATGTAGTGTGGGAAGGAAATCTGATCCTCGGGGGTAACTCAACATCTCACCATGGAAGGGGTTACATAATGGAAAGAGGACCTCATCTTAAGCTCAAAGGGAGGCAGCCCCAACTTTATGGGTTCAATGGTTGAACCCTGACTTGGATTGACATGCTAAAAGAAAAGATAAGTTGTACTTTCATTCTTTTATATATTCACTATCATGCATGCTTTATGTGCATACGAGGAAATTTTTATAGCATCCAGTTAAAAACTTCATTGCGAAGTTCATCTTTTCAAATTGGTCATTATCTTCTATCACGCATTAATTCATATTCATCTGAATGAACGTATCACATGGTTTCACACTTGCCTGGATTTATATACAAAGGGTCATCATGGCATACATTTACTTATATTATGCATGGGTTTCAAAGAAATGTTTCTAAATTGCTGGCCGAAGCTGTCAAGTAGGTACCTAGGCATGCTGTATGCCAAAAAACGTAACCACTTGGAAAGACAAATTTACAATTGAGGAGGTTTCTATAACCTTATCTTGGTCCCTCTTGGGGTACGCATGTAAGATAACCTGCATCCTATGGATTATAGGTTCACTTGGGAAAAGCCCCATATTTATGGCCATGGTTTGGCAAAGTCCCGTGGTTTATGAGCACATGTTCATGAAGTCTCGGAAAACTTAACATCTTAAAAGGTCCATTGTGATGGAGTCATGGAAATTTCTGAATATTGTGGCACTATGTCTTGAAGGGCATGTTCGATAGGGTTCTACTGATTGCGAAGGCAGCAACGGACATATCTATACAAAATCATTTACACTGGCTTAATTATACTTGCATCCCTGCATTATAAATGTGTTTGCGCTATGAGCATTATATATGTGAGCTACTTAGCTCATGCTACTAATCACCTTTTCTAGTGGTCTTGGTAGCCCAGGATTCTGGAAGATTGTATTTGCAATAACAGAAGCTTCATGGCTTAACCCACAAGGATTCACACATGAAGACCAACCTCACAAGGAAAAGAAATATATATCAAAAAGTCAAGCTATGGTTTTCAAGGAGGAAGGCTGAAAGTTGGTAGGTTCAGGTGATAAGGATAAAAAGCTCATGATTGGAACTGGTACGCTATGCATAGTCTAAGGTATGTGGAAGGAGTTCATTTAAGGATTCAGATGGGGTATATATGTGGAAGCATTATGTTTCCTGTTTCTTACGCCGAGTTAGCTCATGTAAGCTTGGAAGCATGATGTGGAAGCTATGTATTTTTCTGAGGAAGATAAGGAAGGATTGGGCCTCGATTTATTTTGGTTCCTTTTGCATTCAAATGGCTACAAGGAACCGGGGGGTAGTTGTTGTGCCCAAAATCCGCCTTGGGCTTGATTTAAGGCCTATTAAGATTATGGACACAAATCAGGTGGATATGGACGGATAGATTGGGCTAAGGAGTAAGTATGGTAATTTGGTATGCCTTAGAAATAAACTGGAGGACAGGATTCTGGCATCTAGTTCAGGGTTTGCTCATATGGGGGTTCAGGCATGTGAACCCCGAATGGGGATAAAGCTGTGTGAAGGCCAGATAGGGGTTCAGTCGGGCAGTTAACTACCAGGCAAGGGGTACGTGCATGAACCCCGAAGGTTACCAGAAAATGCACCAGCGATCCCAGAATCTCCTAGATTGTAGGATATTGGATAGGGCACGCTCTAACAACCTTCTGGATAGCTCCTAAGCGATAGGAACGGCCCAACAACAGTATACATCACGGATATACATCATATATACATGGGACATATATATATATATATATATGCGTATATATGTAATAATATATGATAAAAATATGTGGATTAATCATGAATAGCAGCTGGATAACTACATGGATTGGGATAGACGATCATAACAAGTCTGTTACAGAGGATGAGGGTTATCAAATCGTGGGAAATATCAAGAACTACATGGGACTTGATCTCTTATAAATATAAGAGTATGTAGGCAATTTGCAAGGTTAGACACACCACTACTACAAGCTCTGAGTTATATTGGCTCTCGATTGGGTAGGTTTTACTCGATCAGTATAGCTCAAAGCCGTTGCAAACTCAGTCCAAATATTCGCCATACCTCTTCTCGGATTAGGGTTTATGAGCCTAGGGTTTTTGGCTTGTAAATTGGTTTATTTAAAAAAGATTTTTGGATTATTCTTGGTTGATTCTTGTTATATTCTTATTGAAGTGTTGTACCAATTTTCCCTCACAACAGATATCTTATAAAAAAAAAACAAACTTCCAAGTATGATAAAAACAAAGATTAGCTACGAAATGAAGTGGGAATGGAATCCTTCAATTATTGAACGGATAAAAGGCCCTGTTTGACAATTAGCTGATAGGTGTTAGCTGTGGTTGATTGAATTAGATTGAATTAGCTGTTTTGGATTAGCGGATTGAATTAGCTATTTTGGCTAGCGAATTTAAATTAGCTGTTTTGAATAAAAATGTTTGGTAAATAGCTTTTTGAGTAACTTTTTGTGACATACAACAAACCTCTAATCGAAAAAGTTCCTAGAGCTTTTTCAAAATTAGTTTTTTGATCCCAAACCTCTAGTTCAAACCTCTAACAACCAAACACTCTCATAAGATGTTTGATTTTGTCAAACCTCTAATCTACCCCAAACCTCTAACTTCCAAACAGCCCAGTACTATATTGATGTTTTGATTTTTGTACACTATCTATCAATGAGTAGGTAGTTTGATCTTTAACAAAGCTCATAGAAATTTTAGTGAAAGGAAAATATCTGTTGTGAGAAAAATCTGCACCAACACCCCAAGTAATCCTTGCTGGAATAGCGGAATCTACCATTGGATCTCGGACAAGTGAGCAGGCCTGTGGACCTCAGATGCAACTCCAACTGCCGGAGCGTGTGAAGATTTATGGTTTTTTGGGACTGAATTAGCATGGTCACCGGACAGAAATGGCTATGAACTTCGGCCAAAACCACCCGAACGTTTCACTAAGGGTACACGTGCCTTACGCGTATAGAAGTGAATTTCCGAGCCCCCTTGCCAACTGCCTACATATCCTATTTATAGGAATCAAGCCTCGATGTAGTTCTTTAGGTTATGGACGCCTTTCTTGATGATCAAGCCACGTTTTTGATATGTTTTTTCCTCTTGATAAGGCTGATCTTGTTGTATTTTAGTTGATAGGAAGAGTCCTAGCTTCCTTAGGACTATGTGGAAGCTTATCCAAGAATGTGTACTTGAATATATACATATATCATGTGTATAACGTTGTTATCATGTTTATAGTGATAGAATCCAGCTAGAAGTCCAACCCTTGAAGATATTTTCGTGCTCCTAAAGAATAGGAGATTGAGTCCTTGTCCAACTTCACTTCTGTTCACACAGGTGGAGCTACGGCAGTGCTCCTACCCCCCAGCTACGGCAGTGCTCCTACCCCCCAGCTACGGCAGTGCTCCTACCCCCAGCTACGGTAGTGCTCCTACCCCCCAGCTACAGCTGTATCAGGACCTCCACAGCTACGGCTGCCCTTGTATCTCACAGCTACGGCTGTATCGGTACCTCTCAGCTACGGCTATATCAGTACCTCCAGAGCTGCACCAATATCCTTACCGTACCTAACCACAGCTGGACCTGACCAGCTAGACCTGACTAGGTGGACCTGACTAGATGGACCTCCTTATTATACGTAAACCATTCAGATTGGGCCTCTAATACTCCTGGGCCTAAAATTAGATCCATTACGAAATTTTTGGCGCAACAATTACCCCCCGGTTCCTTGATGTCATTAAATGCGAAAGGAACCAATACAAGAATAGGTCCAATCCTTCATTACCTTCTCAGACAGATACATAGCTTCAACACCGGATTTCCAAGCTTACATGAGCTAACTCGGCTTAAGAAACAGGAAGCACAACGCTTCCACATATGTACCTCAATCTGAATCCTTGAATGAAACCCTTCCGTATACCTCAGATCACGTACGACATTCCAGCTCCAATTATAAGCTACCTCAGCTTCAAACCTGAACCTATCAGCTTCCAGCCTTTTCCCTTGAAAACCATAGTCTGACTCCTCGAGATGATTTTTTTTCCTGCTAAGATAACCTTCGTGTTAGAATTCCTTATGTACCAAATCATGGAGCTTCTGTAGGGAGCTCCCGCTGTTGTAAAGATACCTTAAGCTTCCAAAACCTGAGCAGCTACGACAATAACTAGAAACAGTGATTAGCAGCAGGAGCTAAATAGCTCACATATATAATGTATACAGCTCATACACATAAAAAAAACATTCATGTAAACATGACTATGCAAACAAAAATAATTTTTTATATAAATCCGTTGCTTCCTCTACAATCAAGCAGAACGTTGGCGAACACGCTTTTCAAGACATAATTCCACAATTTTCAGAGATTCTCATGAACCCATCACAATGGAACTCCAAAGAAATTGTTGAGTATTTGGAGGACTTCTCCTATAATGAGTATTCGGAGGACTTCTCCTATAGTGATTTCATATATATACCACAAGAGGAACCCAGGGAAAGCTATGGAAACCACCTCAATTGCTGCTATGTCTTTCCAAGTGGTTACATTATGGGGCATATAGCGTGCCTAGGTACCTACTTAACAGCTTCGGCCAGCAAGCTTGAAAACATTTTTGAAAACCACGCATAATTTAAATAAATGTATATGGAATGATGACATTTTTCTTTATAAATCCATGTAAGCTTCTTTCTTTAAAATCATGTGATAGGGATATTTAGATAAACATGAGTTCATGTACTATAAAAGATATTGATCTATCCAAATAGCTGAGGTTCAAATCAAGTTTTAAGCTTAACACTATGAAAACTTTTCTTATATGCACATAAAACATGTATGATAATGAATATGTAAAAGCATAAGAGTAGAACTTATCTGTTTCCTTATGGTTCCCCTTTAGATCAGGTACGACCATCGAACCTACTTGGTAGAAGCTCACTCTCTGTAAGTTTATGATAAAGACCTCTTTTTCGATCTGCCAACTCCTCACAGAAATTTGATGCACCCCCCAAGCCATTAGATTTCTTTTCGATATGATACGTACAACCTTCTCCAACTTGAATCTTAAACTTGTTGAGAAGTTCAGAAGCTGTTGTCCCTTATAAAGATTCCACCTGAGACACCCCTGAGAAGCCACATCCTCGAACAAGCAAAGAAGGCCTTAGAGTTAATAGCAGAGCTGGGAGATGGTGTCTGTTTATTAACTCGAGATAAGCTCCTAATATGTGGATTCATTCCGGGAGGTCCAGCCACAATAGCTGTAACTGTTAAGAGAGCTGTAGCAGAGTCCTTCATTGTATTTGAGTCCTCCACATGCCCGTATATGCCAAAGTTCTTCCAAATGACAAGAAACTAGAAAATGCCCAAAGCTTCTTTCTCTACTTGAAGCATGATGAAAAGATAGTCAAAGCCACGAGGGATGACCAACAACTTGCAGAGGAGGTACGACAGCTGAAGGCTTCTATTAAGTCCAAGGATGAGGAGCTGAAGGTGGAGTCTTTATCGTAACCATTGATACCGAAAGATCTGAAAAGGACCTTGCTCGGTGAAGATGCAGGTCAAGCTGAAAATGAGGTCCAAGTAGAAGGTCCCGAGATAACAAAATCTGCAGCTGACCCCCAGACAGCAACTATGGTCATCCCCCAAACTCCTGTTTCTTAAACCCCTTTCCGTCTTCATCTCATGCTCACCTTTCAAGAACTTTGATCCCCAAATTTAGGTAAAATTTTTCATGAACCATTTTGGCAATGTCGTTGATGCCTTACAACTTTGCTTCTTTCGTAATTCCATAGCTTCATAGACTCTCATTTCCAAATCTTCAGGTGCACCACCCTTTCTTTGACGTATAATTTTCCAAGACACCCTTTCTCCCTCCATGAAAGGTCTTCATCATCATATCCCCTTTCTCCCTCCATGAAAGGTCTTCATCATCATATGTTCTCATTTCTTTTTTTTCAAAGACCAAGTCCATACTCTCTGCGGAGGTCTGTACCTAAGAGGTTCATACCTAAGAGGATCTACCTAGCAGGTCCATACTCCCACTACCCTCCTAGTTATTTGACATATGACTCACGATAATGGAGAGCCAGATTCAACTATTCAGACATTCAAGATTCACACATATACCACTAACATAAAAACATTTTACAGATTTATTGAACAAATATGTTTTACATGAACAAATAGCAAATAAATACATAAACATATAATCCACACAGATCATGTAAACATATAATCCACATAAGTCATGCAAATAAAATGACACCCATTTTAGTGACAAATCAAAACCTAAACCTAAGCGTGACAGTCGTACCTAATAAACCGTTTTACTTCTCCTAAGCCTAAAGAGATCTTCCGAATCCCTACCCAAAGGTGTATATAGGGGAGGTTTTTCCAAAATTCAAGTCCGTCCAAGCCAATTCCAAGAATACTTCAAGAATCAATTTTTTTAGAGGTTCACGCACCGGAACCTCAAAAATCTCCAGAAAAAACCAATGCACCTGCATATTGTAAATGAAACTAGTGAACCTGCTACCAGCAGGTGAAGCCAATGAAATTACAACCAATATGTGAGTTCCTAATGAAGCTGCACCTGCAGCTGAATCCAATCACCCTACAATAGCATGAAGCTACACCTGTAGCTGAATCCGATGAACCTGCAACCAGCAGGTGAATACTAAAAAAGTTACATTTGTAGTTAACTCTAATAAAGCTGCAAGCAGCAGCTGAAATCCAATGAAGCTGCACCTGCAGCTGAATCCAATGAACCTTCAACTAGTAAGTGAATACCAAAGAAGCTGCACCTGCAGCTAATTCCAATAAAGTTTCGACCAACAACTGAAATCCAATGAATCTGCACCTGCAGCTGAATCTAATGAACCTGCAACCAGCAGGTGAATACCTAAGAAGCTGCAACTGCAGCTAATTCCAACAAAGCTGCGACCCGCAGCTGAAATTCAATGAAGCTGCACCTGTAGCTGAATCCAATGAACTTGCAACCAGTAGGTGAATACCAAAGAAGCTGCACCTGCAGCTAATTCTAAAAAAGTTGCGACCAGCAACTAAAATCCAATGAAGCTGCACCTGTAGCTGAATCCAATGAACCTACAACCAGCATGTGAATACCAAAGAAGCTGCACCTGCAGCTAATTCCAATAAAGCTGCGAACAGCAGATAAAATCCACTGAAGCTGCTCCTGCAGCTGAATCCAATGAACCTGCAATCAGCTGGTGAATACCAAAGAAACTGCTACTCACAGGTGAGTGCGAATGAACCTCAACAGCTACAACAACCAGAGAATAGGATGAACCTTCAACCCACAAATAAATATTAATGAACCTGACTCATCCTCCTGCTTTGAAAACTCCGTTTGCTTAAAAATTTAGCACTTTCAAGATGTCATCCTGGGTGGTATATCATTGACTACCCCCCGGTTCCTTTTAGCCAATTTATGCAAGAGGAACTTATATAATCCGCAGCCAGGTTCGACCATCCTTCACCATGAATCTCTATGCTTACGTGAGCGTACTCATCGTAAGAAACAAGAGGTATCATAGAAGAAGCAGTCACGATTTGTAATATCCCTTCCATGAAGGACCATGTTCCCCTTCCTTAATGATGATTCCATAATTCCAGTTGTAGAACCTTTTCGCAGCTCATGCCACGCTCCCTTGTTGTCAGAAATTATATAACTCCACTTCCATAGGTTCAGTTGTTTGAACCTTCTGTTACTGATTTCAGGTACGCATACTTTTGAGATCCTGCTCCAGGTGGACGTCATGAGTACAACCGTACTTGAACCTCACATACTTTTATTTGTTCAAAAATCAAGTGCTTTTATAAAAATCTTCCATGTAGCATGGTACCTACTACCCCACGACCCTTCAATACATTTTTTCTTGAGGAGAAGTTTGGATAAACATCCCTGAATTTGGGCCTTGCACAACTCGTTGTAGCTCCAACAGGTGCTGATAGTCGTAGCTCCTCCAACAGGTGCTGATATAGCTGTAGCTCCCCAACAGGTGTTGATATACTTGGAGCTCCACTATTTCTCGAATTTTCATAGCTCCAGTAATCTTTCCCTTGAGAGGTTGTTGCTTACATGCCTTTAACATAGATTTCCATTCTGCATCCGTCGATTGGTAGGTAGCTCCATATGTGAACCTCGCATTATTTCCTTTAATATCCAAGAGGTCATTCGTACCTCCTTTTTTGTCCAGTGGCATCTTTTCCAGATCCTGATTGAGATTATTATCATTAACTCCATTTGTAATTCCTTCCATGAGGTATTCCTTAATCCCAGCTTCCAGTATTCGAGGAGCTTATAGCAGGAGGACCTCTTTGTGAGACACCTTCCAACTTATTGTGCCTGCGGGGCTTATGAACCTCCTCAAGATTCTTCATCATGAAGATTACCATAATTATACTGCTCGAAGCTTTCACGAGCTGAGATGGTTCCTTTCCAGGTGTTTTCTCTTTTGATCTTACTGTTGGCTCTTCTATCATTTAAGCACCTTAGAGGCTTCATATGCCCCTTCTACTGTATATTTTTTAGAGTAGGTTACTCTCCTCTTTCAGTTTATAAGAGATACTAGTTCGCCTTTAGCTTCCTGAATAGCCTTTTTTACTAGAGTTACAGCGTCATTTAAATCATACCTTGACATCTTTTGCTTGATGCCTTCAACTAAATATTCTGAGCTTCCACAGTCCACTATTGGTGAAGCTTCCGTTATGAGCACCTCTATAGGTTGCTTTCACCTACTTCTATAGGTGTTGCCACATGACCAACCAAGAATTCCGCGAGGTTCCTTTGTACTTTTTTTTAATCCTCAGTCATAACTTCCATATGGTGCGCCTTGCCTTCATTATCCTTCATTAGAGCAGCCATTTGCATCAATGTCATGGGTGGTACTACCCCCCGAAAAATTGGAACCTTCATCCCGAGGTTCCTCCATTGGAGCTACTGGTAACATGATTCCTTCATTATTCTAAGTTGAGCATCCTTTAGAGAAATTAATCAAGGCACAAGGTGAATCTTTTAGAACTTCAATCAATTGCAGTAGCTTGTTGTAGTGGAAGCTCCAGATTCAACTGACGCACCTCAAGTTACTTGGTAGAACCACCCACGATCATCCCTGTTGCCAGGATACCTATGCTTACTTATCCAGGAATGCCATTCAGATAACTGACATTTCTTAATAGATCCAGGTATGACCACAATCGAACCTTTGTAATAGGTCCAGATACGACCGTAATGGAACCTTTGTATTAGGTTCAGGTACGACTATAATTGAACCTCCGTAACAGGTCCAGGTATAACCATAATGGAACCTTTTTAATAGGTCCATGACTGCCCATCAAGTTACACCCTTTTATCACTTCCCTTGTGAAGGTCATGAATTGTCGGTATCTCTTTTATTTCTCTTGTATTCTTTAGTAGGTCCTTTAAGTGGACCTCTTTGTCTCGATTTTCTTCCTTAGGAACCTCCTCGTCAGATGTGAAATTTAGATATTTAGAGAATCCTCCAGATCAATGGACCTTTCATCATTGAACCTCTCGCATGAGGACCTCGTTTCTATGAAGCTCCTTCTTTAGAGAGCTATATTCACCAGCTTTTTTCAAAATTTTGAGCCTTCAGCCTGGTTTATCAACCATGTCAGTGCCTTTGGTAGGTGAAGCTTCTAGATGTTGAGACTTGTCTTTTGGAACCTGCCATCATGGAACCTTCATTCTAGTTCCTCTTCATTACTTTAGAGATCCACATCTTCATGATTTTCCATGTTAACATGTACCTCCTCGATCAAGAGGTTCGCATCCTCGTATTTATCCAGTACCTCCTTATAATAATCAAATCCCAACTTTGAGGTCCTTGCATAACTCCACCTCTGTCAGGTGAAGGTGGAACCACAACTGTACCTACACCTTCACATCTGTACCTACACCTCTTCAACTGCACCTTTCCTACCTCCAGGTCCAGCTACATCCAAATATCCAGTAGATTGAATAAATAACTTCAACTACGTACCTGGTTCGTTCGTACCTCCTTGGTCAAGAGGTTTGCATTTAGCTTCATCTGTACCTCCTTAGTCGGGAGGTTCGTATACCTTCTTTCCCATGCAGGTTCACCTGCTTACTCCCCCTACGACCTGAAGTATAGTATGAACTAGATCTTTATTCCGTAATTTTTATTGTGGGAGCTTCGATAATCCTTTACCTCCATCCCGTTGAACCTCTAAATTGAGGTTGCCATTTTCTGTCTATAAGAACCTTCTTATCAGATGCCAAGATGAAGTATTTGGGGGTACCTTATAGAAACTTTCTTCCATATGTGCAACCTCGAGATTGAGGTCTCTCCTGTCTTTGCCACTAGAAACTCTCGACTGAACCTCTTCGGATGGTTGTACCTCCATTAGCAGGTGGATGTGGTCGTACCTCTATTAGCAGGTGGATGTGGTTGTACCTCCATTAGCAGGTGGATTTTCAGCTTCACCTGTCCATTCAAACATATTAGCACTCCTGACGTGATGAGCAGCTGCTGGGTCATAGAAGCTCTCATCGCGGAACCTTGTTTTTGGGTATTTCCGATCGAAATTAACATCTGAAAACTTCATTTTCCGGCCATTCTTTCCAGGCCTCTTTCCTCAAACCAAAAGTATGTGCATCCCAGAGCCATATATCATCCTTTATGCCTTTTCACCACCAAATGACTATAATGAAGGTGGTTACCTCCCTTCTTCTCCTTTTTTTTAACAAGCCATGATTTTTCCACCGTTTCTTCATCTTTTCGGATTTTTTTTAGAGTAATGATTCTCCTGACCATACATGGAATTCAATCCGTGAAATCCTTGCTCAAGACTTTGTTTTCGGGCTCATTTCCATGATTATATCAGTTTTTCTTCAAGGTACGATCATCGCCGGAGCTTTTAGACGTTGTTCTTCTCAAAATATCGGAGATACCCCTCCTTCTAGCGCCAAAAATGTTGTGAGAAAAATCTGCACCAACACCCCAAGTAATCCTTGCTGGAATAGCGGAATCTGCCCTTGGATCTCGGACAGGTTGTTGGGCTTGCTAAGCAGGCCTTAACTCCACATTAGTATGATATTGTCCGCTTTGGGCCGAGCCCGCACGGATTTGTTTTTGGGTCACTCCCAAAAGGCCTCATAATAATGGATTTATTTTTGCTGCTTATATTCAAGATAATTCTTCTTTATCTTATCAATTTGGGACTTGGGTTGATACCACCCAACAATCTTCCCCTCAAACCAAGAACCACATAACCCAAGGTCTTGCACTTGCGATTAATTTGTCTACATCTTGCACTGCTGCCACACCTGCAGAACCCGCCGCCTGAACACCTTTCAGGAAGACTTTCGACACAAGGAACCCAACAGATCTCCAATCGCTACCGAAGGGAACCTCCTACATTGAAGAACCGCAGCCCATTACCCCCAAGATCTAATTACCGAACCATGGGCTCTGATACCACTTGTTGGGCTTCCTAAGTAGGCCTTAACTCCACATTAGTATGATATTGTCCGCTTTGGGCCGAGCCCGCACGGATTTGTTTTTGGGTCATTCCCAAAAGGCCTCATACTAATGGAGTTATTTTTGCTGCTTATATTCAAGATAATTCTTCTTTATCTTATCAATGTGGGACTTGGGTTGATACCACCCAACACAGGTGAGCAGGCCCGTGGACCTCAGATGCAGCTCCAACTGCCAGAGCATGTGAAGATTTATGGTTTTTCGGGATTGAATTAGCAAGGTCATCGGACGAAAATGGCTATGAACTCCGGCCAAAACCACCCGGTAAACGTTTCACTAAGGGTACACGTGCCTTGCCAACTGCCTACATATCCTATTTATAGGAATCAAGCCCCGATGTAGTTCTTCAGGTTATGGATGCCTTTCTTGATGATCAAGCCACATTTTTGATATGTTTTTTTCCTCTTGATAAGGCTGATCTTGTTGTATTTTAGTTGATAGGAAGAGTCATAGCTTCCCTAGGACTGTGTGGAAGCTTATCCAAGAAGGTGTACTTGAATATATACATATATCATGTGTAACGTTGTTATCATGTTTATAGTGATAGAATCCAGCTAGAACTCCAACCCTTGAAGATATTTTCGTGCTCCTAAAGAATAGGAGATTGAGTCATTGTCCAACTTCACTTCTGTTCACACAGGTGGAGCTACGTTAGTGCTCCTACCCCCCAGCTATGGCAGTGCTCCTACCCCCAGCTACGGTAGTGCTCCTACCCCCCAGCTACATCTGTATCAGGACCTCCACAGCTACGGCTGCCGTCGTACCTCACAGCTACGGCTATATCGATACCTCTCAGCTACGGCTATATCAGTACCTCCAGAGCTGCACCAATATCCTTAACGTACCTAACCACAGCTGGACCTGACCAGCTAGACCCGACTAGGTGGACCTGACTAGATGGACCTCCTTATTATACGTAAACCATTCAGATTGGGCCTCTAATACTCCTGGGCCTAAAATTAGATCCATTACGAAATTTTGCGCACAACAATATCAATTTTAATTCATAATACAACATATCTATGAAAAACAATTGGAAAAATTTTATTTGTTTGAGTGTGAACTAATATGAACATCCTTCTTTTTTAAGCTAATGACCGAGTTACGATCACGTTAAAGCATCTCCAAGGCAATGTACCTGCTAGCAAAAATTGCTTAGGTGACAATATAATTTCAAAATTATATCTATTATGTAAAATATGCATCACTCCAACGGGTGTTAACTGTTAGTTAAAATTTTACAAGCCCATCATCTAAAATCATCCACGTCATCTCCCGCTCAATCTCCCCTCACTTTTTCTCTCCCGCTAGTCGTCTCAGGTTGCTTTTCTCTCTCTGCTATCTAAAATTTAGGGTTGATATTGTTTTTAATTTCAAAACTAAATATTAAAAGAATGTATATTTTATGGCTTATTATAAAAATATTTGTAAATACACACACTCAGATATTATTTTATTAGAATTTGAAAATATTAAAAAAAACTGATTTTTAAATATAACTAACGATTATAGCCAATACCATTGAACTACAAAAACTTACATATTCAGTAAATTTTTGCTAATCATCTATTTATATGATTTTAGCTAACAGTTTTACATATCTCCCTTGAAGATGCTCTTATAAACTTCTAGATGGTGGTGGTGTGTCTTGTAATGTTTGACGATGTATATTTAGATTACTTAAACAAAAAAATTTATATTTGTCATTAAATGGTTATAAAAATTTTCCACATCCATAAGAGACTGAAGTGTGGTATACACGTAATTTTTTCTTTTTATTAGAGTATTAGTTATCAGTAATGTTTTTATTTAGCAAAAAAAAAAAGTTATCAATAATATTAGAGTTATCGAATAAGGTATTAAAATTTGTTTCTAAATGATGTGATATTAATTAGTTGATAATTGGAGATATTTTTATTTGTGAAAAATCAATTAAATACAAGATTTTCATTATTATTATTTGTACTATTTTACAGTTTTTCCGTAATACCTGATATTTGGGATCCATTTTATGAATCAATTCAAAATCTTAAGCATTTTAATTATTAAATAACATTTATTCTTTGTTTGATAAAATTAGCTTATAACCTACGCACAAGGTAATTTAAAATTTTATATAATTATGATACTCCCTCCGTCCCATTTTACATGTCCCTTTTGTAAAAAGAACACATAAGATATAGGTTAGTTGGATAAAATTTTCCAACTAATACCCTTATTTAATACATTGAAAAATGAGGATAGAGTTAAATTTGAAAAAATCAAGTTTTAGATATATTAAATGTAGGGATAGTTTTGCTGACAAAAAAAAAATGTAGGGATAGTTTTGTAAAACTACCCTTAAATTTGCATTGAAAGAAGAAATGGGACATGTAATTTGGGACAAATTTATTTTTCATAAGGGACATGTATTTTGGGACAGAGGAAGTATATAATTACAATACTATAAAAATTTTAAAAAAAATGTATTGAAGATAAAATAATGTAATTTTTGAAATAAAGAAAATTAGTATAATGTTTTTTTTTTTATATTATAATAAATACATCTAAAAAAAATTACTTAGTTGTTCCATTACATATATTATGTGATAATATGAATTAATGAACTAACCAAATTTAAAATAATTATTTAAATTTAATTTACCATAAATATTAAAAGATATTAATGAAATTTAAATTTGTAATAAATTTTCGAAGAGAAAGAATGCCCAAAATATCCACTTTTTTCCTACCCATTGCCCAAAATACCCGTTTTTGAAAACATCGACCAAAATACCCTTGGGTCACGCCGTTTGGAACGGCGCAACCCAATCCACTGTTCACTCTCTCTGTCCCGTAGTCTCTCTCTCTCTCACCAATCGTATCTCTCTCTCCCGTCGAACTCTCTCCGCCCTCTCCGCCTCCCTCCGGCCACCTCCACTCCTTCCGAACACACCAAAATGATAAGCAGATCTTGCTCTCCATTTTGTCCAACTGCTTTTATGGGATCAGGCCCTCCAGGGGTTTCTATGAACTCATCGGAAAATCGAGGAGAAGAAGAGAGGTTCGATTGGGCGTTTTTAATCCAGTGAAACAAACGGCTTAAAACTGATATAGGCATGTAGATCGTCGAGAGACGAATCCAATGGTATATACCACTTAACGGGAAAACGTCCGGAAGTGTTTGAAAAGATGAACGAAAAATCTGACCAGAATTCGCTAAAGTTGCCATGGTTGTCGCCAGAGAGACGTCTGTTGGAGTGGGCCCCGCAGGGGCATACGCATTTGCGTGATGCATATCCAAGCTTGGATGCGCCCATGGGTGCAGCGTGATCTGTAATACGCCCTTGTATGTGGCGTTTATTGTGGACGAGACTCCGTATCTAGTGCCGTATCTTTCACACACGCCGTATCTAGTGGCATATCACCACATACGCCTATGTCAGTGGCGTATGTGGAGGGTATTTTGGGCGGAACCTTCCGACATTGGGTATTTTGGTTAAGAATGAATAAAAAGTGATTATTTAGGGCATTCACCCTTTCGATAACTAACTATGAGTCAAATAATGGATGTGAATTTTATCCCAACATAAACACAGATATCAAACATTCAGTGAATCAAATGTAAAATTTTATTCAAACTTGAATATGAATACCAAATATGCGCTATCCACTAATTTATTATAGAGTATTTACCATTTTTACGGCTTTTTTGTAGTTAATTTGCAATTATACGATCAGTTTAATATCCTTGCAATTATTCGATCTTTACGTATTATACTTGCCTTTCAATTCTTTTAAATTATTCAATATTTTTCATCTCATATGTATTGCCTTCTCTCCTATCAATAATTTCGACCCTATTATTTCTTCCATCTGATCTTCTTCCTTTTTTTTTTTTGATAAATTGGGTTTCGTTTTTCAATCATAAATTCCCACATCACCATCAATATGGATAATTGTTGAATCTCAACAATACATTACAAGATTGTAGAAGGGGATTGAATACAAATATACAATCTTGACTAAAACTTTTCGAATTATCTAAGGCTAAACAATTTGTATAAGTAAGAACAGTGTAAAAGCACACACAATATTGAAAATTTCGGGTGGATTTGTTTATTCCACTTGAGATGTATATATATAAGAAATTCTCTCTGAAAATATTTCACAACTGCTTGTGTTACAATACTTTTGAGAATGAAAAACCTAAGAGTTCTAAGTTACAAGTTCAGTGTTTTCTCTCCTAACAAAAGGAAAGCTCTACTGGATTATAAATACCCCAAGTTTACAAATCCTACAAAACAGAATATTACAATAGTCAACATTTGCAGTTTGCTGCTTCATTCCTTGTCTTCATGTGATATAAATTGTCTGATTATTTTTGACAGATATTTCTTGATTTTATCATCCAATTTGCTTGCTTAGAAAGGGAATGTTTCTTTTTCTTCTTCATTTCCAGTACTGGCTACTATGCTGTTTTGAAGTCTATCACAGCATCTCCAATGGACAAGACCCCTTAGCTAAAATCACAAATATATTACCATAAATAAATTTTATAGAAATTATGTAAAAAAAACATCACTCCAATGGAACATTACTGTTAGCAAAAAATTTACATAATCTCTTTTCGTTGGCTATATTTGGCCAACCTCTAGAGACCTGTAAGGAAAATTTTACATGATCTATTACCTTAAAAAAATAGATTCTATTAATAACAACCTGAAATAATAATAACATACTATATTTACAATATATACAACATTATAGCCAATATACCATTGGAGCACAACTTCTTTCAGGTTCGGCAAATTTTACATAATCAATATTTTATCTGATTTAGCCAACCATTTTTAGCTAATACCATTGGAGATGCTCTCAACTCATGTGATATGTCTGCCATGTCAAGTCACTATCAACTACGAAGATCAAGACAATATTTGTTGAAGTGATTTTTTGTTGAAGCTATCATACGTTGATGGATTGAATGCTATCCGTTGATGGGTTGAATGCTATCCGTTGATTTGTCTTATCCATTGGTATATAATCCTTAGCCGTTGGTGTAGAATCCTTAGTCATTGGAGTATCATATCACTTATGCAGAATTACAAAGTATAACCTATTTATAATTACCTAACCTATTTTGCATATCCATTGATAGTCAACATGATTCAGAAAACTATCGACTAATACATTAACTGATAACTTATCCATTGAGACTATACAACATGTTATAAACTTATTCGTTGATAAGCTACCCAATCAACGGATGCTGATGAATATGACATCCATTGATGAATTACAAAATAACTTATTCGGTGGATTTGGGCTGAAATAATTAATTTACAATTAATTGATTTGGGTTGCTTTCAGATTTACTAAATTGTAAAAAAAATTGCATCTGACTCATTTAAGATGTATTTTTGCAAAATTTTTTCAAAAAGACCGTATTTTTGCAAAAATATCTTTAAAATAATAGTACTTTCAAAAAAATTTAAAACCATTAATTACTTTTCAAAAAATTCTTTATAATATATAAATTTTGACTGTAGAAAAGTCATTGTTGTAAAAAGCGCTTAGGCGGCGCCTAGGCGCCATCAAAACGCCCAAACTCGGGCCTAGACGGTTAAAAAAACTTTTTTGTGTAAATCGGTCAAAAATCGGCAAAAAATCGGTTTAGCCGATCAAAAACCGGTCTAGGCATTCAAAAAATCGGCTTTAGGTGGTAAAAATCGGAAAAAAAATCAGTAAAATACTTTGAAAAATTCAAAAATTTGCAAAAAAAATTGACATAACTATTAAATAAATAAAAATATTAAAAATAATATTTAAATACAACCGATTAATACTCCGATTAATTCGTTCAATTAATCCTCATCTACTCGATTAGGCGTTAGACGATACCCAATATTCTGGGCCGCCTAGCAATTTTTGGAACACTGAGAAAAGTAGAAGCCATAATACGGAGTATGAAATAACAAAGTTTTTACTAATCAATTGAATTATCCCGCCACCTACTTATCCACATAATTTTAACTTTCGTGGTTAAACTATGATCTCATTGACATCAAAATTACACTAAACATGTTCTAATTGCAATATAAATATTATCGAAATAATAAATCCAGTTTCTTGATAAAGAAAATGGGATAGCAGTCCAGTACCAAATACTTAAGCTGGTTAAAATCATGATCTTTGAGTCTTATTATTCCGAGATTCCAGACATGATTTCAGTTAAGCACATAGAAATAAACAAGATATTTAGAATTAAACGAGAGACACGTAAATTGATCTGAATAGCGCGTAACCAAAAAAATTGGAATTGCACCCAATAATATCGGTATCTTGAAAGGACTTCGTATAATTTCCGACGCCGACATACGAGATAGAGATAGTGGACCTCAGCATATCACCAAACTCCTTATCAACTATACTATAATAAACACATATTTGAACACAGGGTCATGTCTCCAGAAGCGGTTATGGAGGGCAGTAAAAAGCAAATCATTGACTGGCAAGAAACTAACAAGAATCTACGGCAAAATATGACTGAGCAAGGTGCCAGACATGAGTATGACAGTAAATGGTTGCCTCCTGAGTTGAACTGCATGAAAATAAATGTTGATGCTGCTGTGATTGAAGGCCAGAACTGGTTTGCATTGGGGATGGTGGGAAGAAATCACCTGGGGCAGTACATGGTAGGAAAAACTATGAAATTTGCAGGGGAGGTATCAGTTGTCGAAGCAGAAACGATAGGCATTCTTGAAGCTTTATTGTGGGCTAGAGACTATACAACTGGTACAGTGATTGTTGAAAGTGACTCTCTGATCAGTGTCAAAGAAGTGCAGCAACCAACGGAGAATTTACTGGAAGTTGGACACATTGTGCAGCAGTGCAGGGATCTTCTCCAAGGCCACGCTAGATTATCTTTAATGTTTATTAGAAACAAAGCAAACAGGGTAGCTCATTGTATGGCTAAAATTCCCTGTGATGTAAACAGTTTCTGTGTTTTCCCGTCTCCTCCGAGTCATTTGTTGGAGACAATATTGGCTGAAAGTTTGTTAAATTAATGAAATATCCTTTTGTTTCAAAAAAAAAAAAACTATACTATAATAAGCGAAAAGAGTATAATTTGTAGTTTGGTTAATCCCATTTTTGGTTATCCCACATTCATAATCGTTAGATCTTCAACTTAAATATATCATGACCGTTAAATATTATAATACTAAAAGTTGTTATATACAGAGGTCTAAGGTTCTGTTAGAAACATTTCACCCAAAACCTTAAGGTGTTGGGGAAGGCCCTTTCAAGGATCTTATACTCATATATATTTAACATTCCTCCTCACTCGCAAGCCCACTATGGGGTTAGAGCGATCACTAGGAACCCATATTTGGAGCAATACCTTAGTGCCAAATTAAATTGAGAATATTGGGGGTGGTGGAGTTCGAACTTGAGACCTCCACAAATACCAGAGCTCTGATACCATGTTAAGTAACCAACTCATCTAAAACCTTAAGATGTTGGGGAAGGCCCTTTCAAGGATCTTATACTCATATATATTTAACAGGTTCGATTCCCGCCAACATAAAAATACTAAAAATTATTTAATTTACATTCAATACTAAAAATTATTATATATAAAGATATAGGTTCGAATTTTTTCAGTAACATATTAAAATTAATATTTATATCTTATACTATGTTATAAACAAATTATAAAAAATTAAAAGTAACCCGTGCTTTGCACGGGCTATAAGCTAGTATATTTAATAAAAAAAGGTTACTATTTTTCTTTGTTCAATAATGCTAACAATCAAATTATTACTCCCTCTATCCCAGTAGATTCTTTACATTTGTTTTTTGCACGGAGACCAAAGATTATGATTAAAATAAGTGAATTAGTAGATGTAATATTGTCTTTTATTGTTAAATTAAATAAAGTATAGGGTGTAATACTGATTTTATTTTAAAATAAGTGAAGTAGTGGATGTAATAATGTAAAGAATTGAGGGAACATCCCAATATAAAGAAATGGGAGGGTCAGACAGACAATATTCTTGTACGTTCAAGATTTAGGCGAATTTTAGAATATATAGAGTCTTAGTCCACTACAAACTAAAATTAACTACAAACTAAATACTAATTCAACATTTCATGCTAATTTAATGATCAAACTAAGGGTACCCCAATACAAAAGATGTCTAAAATTCTTGGCTATATTCAGCAAAAAAAAAATATTGTTCACTGCTGACGTGGCACTGACGTCATCAGTAAACAATATTTTTTTTTTTGGCTGAATGGAACCAAGAATTTTAGACATTTTTTTGTAAAGGTACCCCTAGCTGGGCCATTAGAATAAATAAAATATAAAATATTTTATGTTAGTTTGTAGTTTGTATTTAAGGATTGGTTTGTATTTGAGCAAAAACTAGAATATATACTTATATTTCTTGGTCGCCAACATAACAGGTGAAACTAAAAAAACATGAGCATCAGAATATACAAGCAGATCACGTTGTAGATCAGGAACCCATTTCTTAATCAACAATTTACTAAGCTGCGGTTGAAAAGTCCAACTCGCTATAGAATCAACAATTATACGCATTCTTCTATGGATAAATGATTTTTTATGGCACCAACAACGCATCTGAAATCTTTTTGATATTTTAAAGAAATCAAAATGCAAGCAAACGTTGCTTATTGCTGATTTTTTGAAAAAACCAAAAAAAGAACACATCATATAATAATTGCGTTGCAAAGAACTTGTGTTGAAATATACTAACTGAATTTAAACTTTCATTTTTTGTGTCATGATTGCGTTCAAAGGCAAAGAATATTTGCTTTAAAGAATATCAAAAAGGAACTAAAGTTTGGGTAAGATTAAAAGGCAAAATACATGCTTTGTTTGAGAACAATAACGAATTTTGAAATTACGAATTTATTGTCCAATTCTAAAACAAGCTACAGAGTGACAAAGTGATTCATTTCATTTCACTACATATTAGACCAAACAACTTAATGCACATACATGAATATTATATTTTTGAAGGGAGAGACCACTAACAATCGATTTTTATACCGTTGGATTGGGTAATGAAGGATACAGATCAAAACAAAATTTTTAATTCCTCCGTTATAAATTTCCGCGGAGTCCTAGGTATCCGCTATAATTTTCAACGAACAGGTAAACCCCATTCGCCATACTTTTTAGCGGAGCGACAGATAGACCGCAGACAACCTGTTTCACTTTTGAAAATGCAAATTACAGTATATTTCATTTAATTTAATATTATTATAGTTCTAGTTTTTTTTCATATTTCATTATTGGAAATGCGTTTGTATCCAAATAAATATTTTTAATATTTTATTCTTCACTTAAATACAATTTTCAATTGAAACATATTTTACACTTTTATTTTTCACTTTTATAAGTGTACATTATATTGTATTTAAATTAAAATTTATTATAGTTTTAGTTATTTTAAATTTTTCATTATTTGAAAGACGTTTGTATTCAAATAAATATTTTTAATATTTTATTCTTAAAATATAGATACCTTTTTATCAAAAAATTAAAATTTATTTATATTTCTAATTTTTTTAGATATTATTAAATGTAAAGATAATTTTAAAATCATTAAATATTTCACTATTAATGTTTTACATTCAATCAAAAAGTCTATTTAGGCATAATAAAATTTAGTTATCAATGACATGCATCACCTCAATATTGTCCATATTTTCATAAAATTGGAGATGAATAATAATTTTTTCGAGTTACTTAAAGGATTTAAAAGATATTTTTTGATTTTTCTGGATGATAATACAATGAGTTTTTAATATATTTGTGCTTTTAAAATAAAAATGCTAGTAAATTTGGTGGACACTATTTTTATTTGGTGGACACTATTTTTAATTTTTCAAAATTAAAAAATATTCAGATAATTTAAAATTTTATAGTTTTTAAAAGTAATGTAATTAAAAAATAAATATGAAATATGAAAAAGAAAAAACTAAAACTACAACAATTTTTAAATTAAATACTATATAATTTGCACTTTTAGAAGTGAAACACAAGTGAAACATGTTTGCAGTTAGCAAAAGGGTTAAAAATTTTGTTTAAATCTGTACCCTTCATTATCCAATCTAACGGTATAAAAATAGATTGTTACTTAACTGACCCCTATTCTTAGGACCAGTTCCCATTTTTTAATTACATTTTGAATACACAAAATACGAAAATACACTTATATAAATATTACATGATTCTAATGTGTCCAAGAATCCACAATAAAAAATTCTTATTTATTATTGATAATGGACCCTCTTGTTTGCACAAAAAACCCTACTAATAACATGTACCCTTGGCACACACGAAAAACACTAAAAAGACCCTTACATGATAGCCATCCACAGGTTTACATCTAACACCTTCGTTAGTTCTATATGACCTCTTTACAATCCTTGCTTCACATCCCCTATATATCTCATTCTTGTCCTTGCTTGACATCCCCTTCACAGAGTAATGATTCTTTGGTCTTTTTTTATGTGTTTTTCCATTATGTAAAATCTATGTTGTCAATGTACATCTGTTTCCAAGAGGACCCAAAAAACTAGAAAAAAAGTGCCAATCAAAAGGTTTGAAGAATCTGTTTAAAGCGTGCCAAATAGGTACTGGTCTAGCTACATAGCTGCCACACATATATAGTCTCTCTGCATCATTCTAATCTTTTTGCTCCTGCAAATATTAAAAGCTGTCAAGCCATACACACCCATATTGGTCCAGAAGTTTACAGTACTTTAGTCTGTATAGATAATTAGATCCAACACAGGGGGGATGTCATCAGATCTTTTTGCATCAACAACAAGCCAAGTTATGTTTTCTAGCTTTTCTTCGTAGATACTACTACTCTACCAATATTCCTCTTCTTATCTTGTTCCCATTATTCTCCATCCTTTACAACATAAAACACACACCTAGGCACACATAAATAATTACGGAGATTCTAAAACGTTTGATTTGATTGAGAAAGATTTAAACCGGCTTCTCTTGTTTTTAGCCTTCCTTACAAAACCTTGGTTCATTTCTTCCACATCGTTCAAGCTACAAATATCAACAATCAAATTATAAAAAATGCAAGAGCAAGTTATGGGGATGATGGGAAGTAGTAGTAGTTATGGTGGTGGTTTAGGTGATCAATTTTCTGGCGACCAACAACTTAAGGCGGAGATAGCAAGTCATCCACTATATGAACAAGTTTTGGCAGCCCATGTTTCGTGTCTTAGGGTGGCCACCCCGGTTGATGAGTTGCCACTTATTGATGCTCAGCTCAATCAGTCACATCAAATTCTTAGCTCTTATCTCAAACTACATAACAATAATCATCGTCCTCTTTCAACTCATGAGAGACAAGAGCTAGACAACTTCTTGGTAAGTTTATTTTTGTCTTATAATTATTATTTTCAGTATAAGATTTTTACGGAAACTGCATCTCTGCTTTTCGAAGCCGTTAAGGTCCGTTTCCATTTCACGGTTTAGACCTTGTTTACGAGTGAAATATACTGGATATGTCGGATTTGAATTTATTTTTGTTATGTTGTTGTTTAATATATAGTATATATACCACATTAAAGGTGTGATTTTATTGTATGATAAAGTGAATGTGTTGTAACATGGTACAGGCACAGTACTTGTTAGTTTTGTGTTCGTTTAAAGAACAACTACAGCAACATGTCAGAGTTCATGCTGTTGAAGCTGTCATGGCCTGCCGGGAAATCGAGCAGAACTTACAAGCTTTGACAGGTAAAACGTTCTCCTGTCTAATTTAGCAAAAAAAAAAAAAAAAAAACGTTCTTTCCTGTCTTCCTCACAAATAAATCAATTTTTCTGTATATAAGGATTCCTGACCTTGTTTACAAGTAAATTTAAAATTTTTGAGATTTTATATTTCTGCAAAATAATAAATTGTTTATTTTACTTAATTGGTTGCGTACGTAATTGATTAATGCATTTGGTGGGAAAGATAATTTAGAAATTAATTAGGACAAGTTGGGGAATTTGTGGGACCCTAGTAGAAAATTTGGTTTATGGTTGGTGGGGGCGTTGAGGGTTGGCTAAATTTACATACCATAACAAAAGTCGTTGAACACCAAAAGTCACCAACTGCTATCCTCGCTTGTGTCTAATGATTTATCAGTTGATAACTCTTTATCAGTTGATAACTTGTGGTAGGGGTGTACACGGTTCGGGTTGGGCGGTTTACGAGAATTTAATGACCCAAATTAATTAAATTGGGTTTTTAAATTTTCAAACCAACCATTAAAAATAAAATTTGTAATCCAACTCATTTAAGGTGTTTCGGTTCGAATTAGTTCGGGTTGAAGTGATCGGGTTAATAAATATATAAAATATTTCTTTATTTAACAACTAGTACTAAACTACTAATTATAAACTGAAAATGAAAGACAAAATAATTAAGCATAGCAGTACATAGTACATACCCATCTCAAATAAGTCTCAAATATTTAAGTTGATACACACTAAAAAATTGATTAAATACTGAACATGAACATAGTTTTCATGTTTGAACATAAACATAAAACTACACTGATGAATCACTCATCAATGTCGATAATGCTGCTTTTCTTGACCTTGCTCTTCTCAGCATTGTCTATAAAATAAAAAAATTAAATATTTTTCAGTCTATCTTACTAGAAGTAAAAATTGCAAGAAAATTACAAATCTGAAAATCAATTATGCGTAGTTGTTGAGAGTTGAGACTGAGTATGAGTTTTAGTTTTTTAGAGATTTAGACTCTTAGGATTTAGTAATTTAGGTTATTACTTACAGGTTACGGGCCATGACTACTAATGGGCTTATGCATTGGGCCAACACTACATATGTATAAGTATAATTGTAACGGGAACATATTAACAGTCGAATTATTTTATTTTTTTAATTAAACTTTATTATTTTTAATCGGGTTGGGTTGGTTCGGCTAAAAAAATCGAAACCCATACCCAACCCATTAAAATCGGGTTTACTATTTTTCAATCCAAATACATCTCGGTTTAAAAAAATTTGGTTTGAATCGGACGAAAATAGGTCGGTTTGGATCGGATTAGTCGGTTTGGATCGGATTTGTACACCCCTAACTCGTGGTAAGTATGGGTATAAAATAATTTATTTAAATTAAATTTCATTGATTAGATTTGGTATTCATATTGTGTAATTAAAATTATTATTTTAAAATCAAAATATTGAAAGTCTTTGGTTTTTATGATTTTCGACCTTTTATTTTAACTAATGAACAATAAAATAATAAAATTATTAATATTAATTAGTTGATCACTTTTTCTAATTAAAACACATTATTTTGTTAAAGATTTTACATTTTACAATAATTTAAAAATATCAATTATGCCATATTTTTCAATAATTAATATTTATATTCTAATTAAAACATGATACCTTTTAATTTAAAACATAATTTTGTAATCATTAATATATAACCAAAAATATCATAACTTATCTTGCAATCATTAATAAAACATATTTAAAATTCGTACGCTTATAGTAAACCAACGTAAGTATAATTGTTTGTTTTTTGGCTCAACAGTTCAACAATACAACAAATAATTATCGTTAGATTTTTACTAAATAATTAATAATAATTATCGTTAGATTTTTACATTAATAAAATAGATAAATAACTATATTTACATTAATAAATATAATTATATATTTACATTAATAAAATAGATAAATAAATATAATAATAAATAAATTATTAATATAGTAATAACTAAAGTTGATATTTCTACGTTTATGGCTAAGTGGGGTAGGAATTTTTTTAATAAATTCAGGGAGAAAATTAAGAGGATTAAAGAGGTGATAGCAGGTCTGGTCAATCGAACGGATGAAGAGGGTGTTAGGAAGTACACAGAGGAAAAGGAGAAGCTTAACTCTCTCTTGTATCATGAGGAAGTTTATTGGAAGCAAAGGGCAAAGTTATTCTGGCTAGAGGAAGGAGATGCTAACACACGATTTTTTCATGCCTCTGCAACCACAAGGAAGAAGAATAATCGTGTTTCGTGCCTGTTATCTGAGGAGGGGGTTCGTACTACTGATCATGAAGGTATGTGTCAGATAGTGAGGGATTATTATGAGAAGGTGTTCGCAGGTTCAGTAAATGATTTGACGGACGATGATGGCCAGGCTAATGTAGTGTCTACAGAGGAAAATAACAGGTTGGTGCAGGATATGTCTTTCGAGGAATTCACAACAGCAGTCAAGCAAATGCATCCGGACAAAGCGTCCGGCCCAGACGGTCTAAACCCTGCGTTTTTTCAACATTTTTGGACTATGCTAGGAAGGGAGGTGTATGATTGTTGTAAGGATTGGTTGTCAAGGTGTGTTTTTCCAGCAGATTTTAATAATACCAACCTCGTTCTCATTCCAAAGAAGGTGGGTGCAAACAAGATGCAAGACTTCCGTCCAATAGCATTATGCAATGTGTTATATAAAATCATGGCGAAGGTGCTGGCAAACCGTCTTAAGGTGGTTCTCCCTGGTTTAATTTCGGAAACGCAATCTGCATTTGTGCCGGGCCGTAGCATTACAGATAATGTCCTTATTGCCTTTGAGGTAATTCATCATATGCAAAGAAAGAAGGGAAGTGATGGTGAAGTTGCGTTGAAGCTTGATATTAGTAAGGCATATGATAGGGTGGACTGGGATTTTCTGAAACAACGAATGAAGAAGATGGGTTTCTGTACTAAGTGGATAAATTGGGTTATGATGTGTGTTAGGACGGTCTCGTATGAGGTATGCTTTAATGGCTCGTTGATTGGGCCTATTATCCCGAAGCGAGGACTCCGACAAGGGGATCCTTTATCCCCTTATTTGTTCCTGTTGTGTGTCGAAGGGCTATCTAATTCTCTGGAACAAGCTGCTGCTTTAGGTACGATTCATGGCTGTAAAATTAGCCCTATAGCACCTGTTATTACTCATCTATTATTTGCAGACGACAGTTTCTTATTTTTTAAAGCAAATAAGGAGGAAGCATTGGCTATTAAAACGGTGCTGAACGAGTATGAGACGAAGTCAGGCCAATCTATCAATTTTCAAAAGTCTGGGGTGTTTTTCAGTTCAAACGTACGAAGGGACAAACAAAGGGAGTTAGTTGAAATTCTGGGGGTGTCTGAGGCTCTGGCGGACAGCAAATACTTGGGACTTCCGTCATTGGTAGGAAGATCAAAGAAGAAGGTTTTTGAGTTTGTAAAGGATAAAGTATGGCAGAGGATCCAGGGGTGGATGTCTAAACCCATATCTCGTGCAGGTAAACTAGTTTTGATTAAAAATGTGGCCCAATCTATACCATCCTATTGTATGTCGTGCTTTTTATTGCCGAAATCCTTGTGTCAAGAGATAGAAAGAATGCTTAACAGATTCTGGTGGAGCTCGGGGAATGGGGGCAGTAGAGGTATCAATTGGTTATCATGGGATGCAATGAGCTCGTCAAAATGTAAGGGGGGTCTGGGTTTTAGAAGTTTACACGGATTTAATATTTCTCTCTTAGGGAAACATTGCTGGAAATTTATTCATCAACCTCAGGCTTTAGTATCGCGTGTGTTTAAAGCCAGGTACTTTGCGGATTCTCACCTGCTAAGAGCATCGAAGGGCACAGGACAGAGCTTTATTTGGACAGGGATTCATACTGCGAAGGAAGAACTATTAAAGGGGTACAGGTGGATAGTAGGGGATGGTAAGGATATAGTGGCGGTTAAAGATCCCTGGCTTCGCAAAAAGGCTGATTTGAAGGTGGAAAATTGGCATGGGTATGCAGGTCGGAATGAAAGTGTCTCCAGTTTATTTATCCAGGGGACTAAACAATGGAATGTTGATCTTGTTAAAGCAAGCTTTTGTGAGGAGGATGTTAAAGCTATTCTTGCGGTGAGGATTCCCCAAAGCGTGGTTTGTGATCGTGTGGCTTGGTCGTACTCGCAAAACGGCCATTACGATGTGAAGACGGGATATAAGCTGTGGCAGGAGCAAAACTTAGAGACTACTAATGTAACACAGAGCATGGGCTGGAGCAAAATTTGGAAGTTAGCAATCCCTCATAAACTGAAAATCTTTCTGTGGCGGTTCTGTCGAAACAACATCCCAGTCCGGAATAGATTGTTATCGAAAGGAGTGCCTCTTTCTCCCATATGCCCTATGTGCGATAGTGACACTGAACATATGACTCATGTTTTCTTCGACTGTCATTTTGCATCTCAGTGTTGGAGCTATGCTGGGATTATGTATGATATGCGGGAGGTTTCTTATGCACCAGATTGGTTGATTCAAAAAATCAACGAGGGTAGTACTGATGAAATTATCAAGGTTGCTATAGTTCTTTGGGGGATATGGACTTGGAGAAACAAAAAGGTCTGGGAAGGAGTTACGGTATCACCATTATTAGCAGTTGATTGGAGTACCAAACTGGTTCATGAATGGAGGATGGTGAACGAGAACAAAAAGGCGAAAGCTAGTGGAACAGGTAGAGTTCAGCAAGGTGTTGAAGATCGATGGCGACCTCCAGAGGTTGGTAGTTTTAAAGTCAATATAGACGCTTCTGTCAATGCAGTGGAGGACTCCTACTCGGTAGGTATGGTGCTCAGAGACCATATGGGTAAGTTCTTGGAAGGTAAGAACATGAGATTTTGCTGTCCGGAATCAGTTTTTTGCTGCTGAGGCAGTAGGCTTGTCTGAAGCTCTTTCATGGATAGCTGACAAGGGCCTTCGAAATGTTATGTTTGAAACTGATTCGTTGCTTACGGTGACAGCATTGCAGCAAGGAGTGGAAAATCAATTGGAAGTGGGTCATGCTCTTAAAACTTGTTCAAGTTGGCTAGTTAAGGAGCCAAGTTTTAAGCTAGGTTTTGTTAAAAGGCATGTAAACAAGGTTGCCCATGAGATGGCAAGATTGCCTTGTTTAGTTAATTGCTATAATTTATTTACTTCTCCCCCAGGCTTGTTGGCGGAGACTCTCTTGTATGATGCATCGTTTTAATGGAATTCCATTTTCTTCAAAAAAAAAAGTTTGGTACTAATGCGTGTTCAACGAAAAAGGGTTTCCCCTATTAATAAATAATAAAGAGTATTGATTTATGAATTTATTTAATAAACTAAAAATAGAAAATTTTACAGAAGAATACAAAAATACATTTGACAAAGATGGATGTTGGAGGTAGGCACCCTGAAATTTCAGGCAGCAGAAAAATGACTAATAAATAGGCAAGATGCAGTTGAACTTCTGTGAGGAATATTGAGCATTAACCGTGTATATCAATTCCAGGAGTATCTCTAGATGAAGGAAGTGGAGCAACAATGTCGGATGATGAGGGTGAGGTGCACATGGACTACTCTTTCGATCAGTCGGGGAGTGATGCACATGACATGATGGGATTTGGCCTTCCATCAGAATCCGAGAGGTCCCTCATGGAGAGAGTTCGGCAAGAGTTAAAGATTGAGCTAAAACAGGTTACTTTTCTTCTACACTAATAACTAATCTTGCTTGTTTATCTAGTTATCGTTGTACTATTTGATTCTTGATTGCGGAATTTAAATATTTCTTAGAAATGCCAACTCCGTGCTAGTGTTGATGATAGTGCTCATGTTTATCATCCGATTTTAAAGTGTAGTACATCATGGTGTCATTGGTTTGCAGGGATTTAGATCAAAGATCGAAGATGTTAGAGAAGAGATTCTGAGAAAGAGAAGGGCGGGTAAATTACCAGGTGACACAACTTCAGTGCTTAAGGAATGGTGGCACCAACATTCCAAGTGGCCTTACCCAACTGTAAGTAACTTGACAGCCTTAAAAAAATAGTTAATACAAGCTGAGTATTAAAATCAGGGGCACAATCCATTAAAAAAAACTATGATCAGAGATAAGATTATCTTTGCTCAGATATACAGGGGTTGTGCCTTAGTCCCTACATAACTCCAGCTCTTGAGTAAAATAATTTCTATTCATTCATCCTCCCCTTTTCTATGTTCATTCGGTTTTATGTTTCACTTGTTTGATACTATGATTGTTCATTCACTTGTAAGATATTATGATTTGTTATACATTATCACCATTAATGAAAGTTTTAAGATGAGCTGTTGATCACCAACAAATGTGTTATACATGTAGGAAGATGATAAAGCAAAGCTCGTACAAGAAACAGGGTTGCAGCTAAAGCAAATAAACAACTGGTTCATCAACCAGAGGAAGCGCAACTGGCACAACTCCTCAAATTCAGCAACAGATCTCAAGTCTAAGCGCAAAAGATAGTAACTGAAACAAGTATCTTCGTACAAATTAAACCGAAAAGCACTAGGAGTTAAGTCACTAGTTAGATGAGTCCTAAAATCTCGGTTTAAGAAAGTGCAGCGTATGGACATAGAAGAATTGTATCATGCATATAGTAGGCCACTGATAATTAACTTTTGAGACTAGAAGGAACTTTGTAACAGATGATTGCTGGCTCGATTTTCTACTTATTCAGTAATTGAATTACATTATGATTTGGGTTTACTTATGCTACACTACAATTAAGGTATATTTAGTGGATACTGGTTAGCAGTACATACAAACTCTGGGTTCGCCACTTTTGCACAACATTGGGCAATTGAAGTACCACAATCGTAGCATTCCAAAATTGAAATGTATTTGGGAAAGGTCAGGAGCCTGTCCTCCGATCTGAACAACACTACGCTTGCAAGCATGTATCTCCTTGTAGCCCCTGCCTAGGTTTTAAATTAGAATTTCGAAGTGTATTTGTGTTAGTACACGATTCAATATCATAGTCTATTTGCGTCAATTTTACACAGTATTGCCAGTAAGAGTCGTGCATTCAGTTGGAGACAATTAAACATAGCAATTTTCACACATAATTTTTTACAAACCACCTTCTAAGCAAGGAGTAACGACCAATTAACACTTAAATTACGTATAACAACTGCATATCTCCATCATCGTGGAATTTAAGTTCTGCGTAAATTTGGTATGGCCAGAAGATGCTTTGCTCTTGGTAGTGACAGACCGAAAGTTTCATCCATATCTAATTCATCAGGTGACATGCCAAAAGGTAGCTCCCAATCAAAACTGTGTACCAACTGTGCTACCACCAATTTAATGTTTATTAGGCCTAAGTGCATACCTGGACAACCTCTTCGGCCTGAACCAAATGGTATAAGTTGAAAACTTTTTCCCTGAAGATCTATGTTACTACCTATAAATCTCTCAGGAAGGAATTCTTCCACATTTTCTGACCAAACTTTAGGATCTCGTCCAATGCCCCAATAATTAATGATTATGCGCGATTTCTTCTGTATGTAATATCCATTTATCACAATGTCCTCCATTGACTCGTGAGGAACTAACAGTGGTGCCACAGGATGTAATCTCATGGTTTCCTTGACTACCATATCCAAGTAGTCTAGTTTTGCCAAATGTGATTCTTCCACAAATTCGCAATCTCCAATGACATTTTTAATTTCTTCTTGAAGTAGTTTCATCACCCTTTGATGTTGTACAAGTTCTGACATGATCCATTCGATTGCAGTTTGGGAGGTATCAATGGCTCCAAATATCATGTCCAAAATAATTGCTTTGATGTGTGATCGATCAATGGTCTGCGCTAATTGCTCATGAGTACTTGTTGGATTGTTTTTCAATGCTAGAATGACATCAACAAAATCCCTATTAAGCTTTGTATAGTCATTTATAGCATGTTGTTCATGATCATCTATAATAGTTTCCAAGATTTTGTCAATTTCCTTGCTTGCAACTTTGAGCCGCCGAGTTAATCCCTGACATAGAAAATCAAATTAAATACAATTCTATCATTTCTTAGTTACAGGATGTAAAGATCAGGGGCCTTGCTTCATCTGCAGAGGAAACAGTTTTTATCTACACACTGTCATAAATTATTCTACCTGCAATTATAATTTTAGATCTTGTTCGTGACAATTTTTTAACGGACCCAAATCCTATACTTTACTTTGTCTTATAAGTTTAATACTACGTAATACCTGGAGATCAAGTGCCCTTAAAAGTGGGACATAATCAGCAATGTTGAAGGCTCCCCCAAGCTCTCCTAGCTCATGTATAATCTCACTTAAGTCAAACCTCTCATCTCTGCTCTTTCCAAACAACATTCTGCAAGTCATGTCTTCTATCAGATGCGCTACCTTCGCGCTAACATCCACAATCTCACCTCTCCTTGCTGCTTCTTTTGAGGACTCCACCAGCAACCCCAGCTCCTCCCTTCTCAGCATGGACATGGAGTCGATTTTCGTGATGCTAAGCAGCTCCATTGTGCAAAACTTTCTCACACTCCGCCAGTAGGCACCATACTTAGTAAAAGCCATTCCTTTAGTGTCATAAGATAAGTAATCCGCGGCCTGAGATTTAGGACGGCTAGCAAAAACCATGTCATGAGTCTTAAGGAAGAGCTCAGCAGCAGCTGGCGATGAGACGATAATAGTAGGGACCGAGCCAAGGCGAATAGACATTATGGGACCATATTTTTGTGACAACTTGTAGAGTGTGCGGTGAGGAAGTTTTCCTAACATGTGTAAGTGACCGATGATTGGCAAACCTATGGGACCAGGCAGTGGCCTGTGGCCGTGATATCGTACCATGGTTCGGCATAGATGGATAAACAACCACAAGGCTCCCGCGATTACCAGAAGTATGGCAAAATTGGTGGAAGACATTTTGAGGAGTACTAGTGTGTTTTCTTTGCTAATAGAAAAGTTGTGTTTTCCTGTGAAACTGAGGTGCACATATAAATTTCATTAAAACTGACACTGTTAAAACATAAAGGAGTAAATTACATAAAGGAGTAAACTGTTTGTTTCATTACTAGAATTAAACTTTTAAATTTTTGTGTTCAGCCGTCCTGGCCGGTATAAATTATAATCATGTTAAACTTAATTACACGACAATAATGTCCCAACCATCGTATATGACTAAATCCAAGTTGACGGACAAAGCACAATATCGATAAACATCATCGGATGCAGCACAGAATAAAAAATATTCAAAATTAGTGTTGTTACGAAAATTGTAACACCCCCAGATTCGGGGTCAGGGATCTGTTTGTTACGGTCTCAATTTCCATAATTAACACTTGACTTGAGTTCAAAATAATTAAGTAGCATGTTGCGACCCCACCATAATATCCACTCACACACACAACAGTTATAGTCCCAGAGATGAAATTGAAATAAATCTCACATTAAAGGATTTACGAATAAAAGTTATTACAATCCAAAGGAGTAACAACATATATAAGTTTCAAGTTCTTGCCATTGATTAACATTAGTTATACATATACTTAAACTGGAAGCAAAAGTTGTCTATCTACGCTACCTCAGCAATGGCAGTGATGATATCAGCGGATAGACCTCTGGCTAGGGTAACCTGCTTGCACCGAGTGCGCCTTACGCGGGCCATTCTGCCTAACTGTTGTTGTGACATAATAATAAGCAAGGGTGAGCAATAGCCCACCAACAATAATATAACTGAACAGTGATAATATATGTAACGGTTCAAATATCTTTGAAACCGTATGCCATGCATTTATGAAGACAGTACTAGTGGAATGTAAAGGATGAAGTTACAAGGTAACTCAAAAATATATTTCTGTGGAAGTATCTGCTATGTCAAAGGTAAGCAAGATATCATCATTTATCATAAAAGAGGAAATTGCCGAAAATATTGCAATTCCATATTCAGTCACTTTTTCACCTGCCAACACCGATAGTGTTGCAGAAAATTCCACTTTGACGAATGAACTAATTCTGGAGCTTTGACGCGCCAGGAGACATAACATTCACGATGATCAGTCGCAGGTTATGCTCCCCACTTTTGTTCTCTACATGTAGAAGGAAGCACCGACGGATTTACTTGCTACCGCCCTCTGGAACCCCCCGGCCAACGGTTCGTCCCCCTTTCCTCAAGTATAATACTTGTTGATAAGACTCCACAAAGTAGTCGTATCTAGTTGGAAAGGAAAATTCATCAATATTTCCCAAGCTGCTACTTGTTAATGGATACCAACTTGTTCTAACACTCTTACCCCTCGAATGATGAGTGGTTACACAAGATTCAATGAATGATAGCAATCAAGTTGCGAGTGAAAAGAATAGTCTCAAAGAATTTATGACTGGGAAGTCAACAAGATAAATAACATTTCTCAAGCAAGGTTCCCTTATAATTTGGAAGATGGATTTGAATGAAGAATATAATTATGAGAACCTTTCTTGATATAATAATATTAATTAGGCACAGAATAATTTACATAATACTCGAAGGTCGAAGGTAATATTTGAATGAAATAAATCATTTTTAAACGAGTCAGAAGAATTAAATAAATATTCCAAAGGATATTTATTAATCAAAATATTGAAGGAATAATCCTAATATAAAATATTACTCGGAATAATCCTCGAATAAAGATTCAAAAATAATATTCATTAAATAATAATTGAATATTTAAATAACTAGTACTTACCAAATAAATAAAACTCGGATGAATATTCTAAATAATATTCACTGAATAAATAGTGAACATTCGAATTAATAATACTTATGGAAGGAGTAATTATCAAATGAAGGTTCGAATTAATTTTCATTGAATAAATAATGACTATTCGGATTATTAATACTGATTGAAGGAATAATCACCAATTGAATATTCGAAGCAATATTCGATAATTGAATCGACTTTAAATGAATTTTAAAGATAATATTCATCGACTAAAGAAAGCTCAAGTGAATATTTAAAATAATATTTATCAAATAACTTGAGTTCGAATTAATGTTCAAAATAATATTTATAAAATAAATAGGGTTTGAATGAATATTCGAAATAATATTCATTGAATAAATAACTTGAATGAGGGTTCGAAATAATATTCGAATATTAAATCAACTTTAGATGAATATTAACGATAATATTCATCGAATAAATAAATCTCGAATGAATATTCAAAATAATATTCATAAATAATCTCAAAGGAATATTCCAATAATATTCGTCAGATAATTAATGGAAAATATTTACTTAAATATTTTCCTCTGAAAATAATCTCAGTATATCAAGAAATATCGACTCCCGGTCTATATTCAAAGAATGAGATTCAGATGCCCTTCACTTAAGGGTCTTAGAACTATCCGGCTTATAACAGATACGCTATCTATCTAGCTTATAAGCTATCAATGAATCGGAGAACAAGTATCACAATAAACTTCTGAAAGTAGGCATGCATGCTATGACATATGTATAACAGAAGGCATATATGTATTCACAACAACAGCCTTTAAAAAGGATTTGAAACTTACCTGGTAGTCGGGTCGAGGTAGTGGTAGTGTGTCCCGGGTCAGCTCGGTGATCTATAAATAGTCAAAGTATTTGAGATTAATCATTTAACGGTTTTCGAAGCTAAGTATAGACTTAACGTGCGTTAACACTTCATTCTCAAGTTATCTCGTTATGCACCCTTTAGTGTAACTCTTTTTATCACCGATACGATCCGACACTTGTTCGCTATTGTAATATCCCGAATATGACTTTGGTATGTGCAAATATTTATTTTTATACGCGTTTGTGTTTAGTAAATTCTGCATTGTTGAGTTTGTGATTATAAAAGAAAAGAAAATAAAAGAGGGAAAAGTTAGTTCATTTTCTAGAATTAATATATACATATGTATTAATAATAAAAATTATTAATAATGGATAAATGGAGGGGTTATGGTTATAAGTGGGTATATCGGCTCTTTATATATATATATATATATATATATACGTTGGGAGATGAAGAAAAATGTGGTGAAATTAGATTTAAAAAAAATATCACCGATTGACGGGAAAAATCAAATTAAAAATGGAGGGGATCAGGTGTGATTCTGTGTGTGAGGGTGTATTTGATTAGTGTGTGGGTGCCCCTGGCGGGGCCATTGATCTTAATACATCTAATGGCTAGGATTAGAACCTTAGTTTTCTTCAAAAAATAAGTTCTCTTTTGAGCACTTGCCTATATATATATATATATATATATATATATATATATATATATATATATATATATATATATATATATATATATATATATATATATATATATAGAAATAGGAGACATGTGGCAAGATATTAGGGAGCACGGGTGGTGTCTTTACTTTACAAGTTTACATTTTAATAATAGAGAGCCATTCTTTGAGAATGGGATAGAACACTAGAGAAGTGAGTTTGGTAACAAAACAAAAACAAGGATCAGAAGAAAGAGGATAAGAAGAACAAGCTAACACAAGGGAGAAGAAGCAAAGGTTATTAAACAAAATGAGGCAAGGATAAAATTCATTAGCAAGGGAATAGAGGCAGAACCAGGATTCATTTGTTAGGCAAGTAAGGATTTGGGCATCTAATCTATTCAAAGCGGAGGTGTTACTAAGTAAATAATACTAAGGTAAGATTTTAAACCTAGAATGCTTGATATTGATTTGTTGTATCATATAGATGAAGTTAAGGTCTTATGTTGAGGACTTTTAATAGGAATTTGACATGAAGTTGTGTTATGTCTTTAGGTGTTTGATTGTAAGTCTAAAAAAAAAACTGAAAGGCAAGTGTACTAACCTCTTCTCTTCATTTTGATAATTCTGGAAAGCTATAGGTAGTACATTTGATCTTGTTAATTTTGTTGATACCTTCCTTGACACGCCATTACTTGCCTAATTTCCATTTCGTATTAGCCCCCAAATTTCCATTTCGTATTAGCTGCAATTATGAATACTCTGCTACAACTTCACTTCATAGAATAAAATACAGTTCAACAATATAAAATAACAAAGTACAGAACGAATATTATTAGCACCTTCTCATAACTTCATTTAAAACTTTACATCCAAACAACTACACGATCTAGCGTCACAAAATGCTTCAAACCCAAAGCTACTGCCCTTCAAAACTCACGTTCTTACCGTTTAGATACAACTTATATCATATCCTATAACTAGGCAAAAGTATAACCAAAAGCATTATCTTCCTCGATCGGCAAGTCTTTCATTCCCCAAACTTTGCCTTGCCTTTGCCTGATTTCACTGCTTCACCTTCCTCGGTCTTAACTGAACAACACAAGGATTTTTACAAGTATGAGCACTAAATGCCCAACAAGAGTACTAAATGGCAGCAAGGATTTTAAAAGAATTTCATTTGATATTAAAAGTACTAGAAGGATTACAAAATGCAAAAGTAAATAGAAATCAACTTAACTAATTAGATGGCAAATAGTAAAGACTAGAGAGAATTTCAATAACAATTTTCAGATTTTGTAAATTTAAAGGTCTCCTGATCAAAAGAAAATGCACAAATTTCCTCTTTCTTTTTTTTTTCTTCCACTGAGCCAAAACATAAATAATTATATACTCCATTATTCCACTATAGGTGATCAGCCTATAATGAATATTCCCCCCACTGCATGCAATGTAAATGGTCCCCCGACCATAATAGCCATTTAGGCGAAAATTTCAACTCGCATCAAACGCGGTCACTTACCCCCTTTATGCTCAGCTCAGTGTTTTAAATAATGCATCACCAAGAAAGATTAAAACCATATGTATAAACTTGAAACATGGAAGTCATATCAACTGAGTAAAATTTATTTCCAGAAAATCAATTAAAACGAGAATAAACTATTCGCACAACCATCTATATAATCAACAAGAATTTAATCCAAAGGAGTTCTCAAGCAAAATTCAGGTTCATAAAAGTGGACAAGAAAAAGGCAAGTAATGGCGTGTCAAGGAAGATATCAACAAAATTAACAAGATCAAATGTACTACCTATAGCTTTCCAGAATTATCAAAATGAAGAGAAGAGGTTAGTACACTTGCCTTTCAGTTTTTTTTTTTTAGACTTACAATCAAACACCTAAAGACATAACGCAACTTCATGTCAAATTCCTATTAAAAGTCCTCAACATAAGACCTTAACTTCATCTATATGATACAACAAATCAATATCAAGTATTCTAGGTTTAAAATCTTACCTTAGTATTATTTACTTAGTAACACCTCCGCTTTGAATAAATTAGATGCCCAAATACTTACTTGCCTAACAAATGAATCATGGTTCTGCCTCTATTCCCTTGCTAATGAATTTTATCCTTGCCTCTTTTTGTTTAATAACCTTTGCTTCTTCTCCCTTGTGTTAGCTTGTTCTTCTTATCCTCTTTCTTCCGATCCTTGTTTTTGTTTTGTTACCAACTCACTTCTCTAGTGTTCTATAGGTGTGTGCATTCGGTTCGGTTAACCGAAAAACCGGAAAAAAACGAAAAAATTCGGTTCGGTTACACGAAATTACTATTCCGGTTCGGTTTTCGGATCAGCTTTTTCAGAAATTTCTGTTTTTCGGTTTTTAACCGCGGTTAACCGAAAAACCGGAAAAAATAACCGAATTTATATAATAAATTATTATTAATAAAAATATCAGTATACTTAGTTACTCACTACGACACTACTCAGCTAGTAAACCTAATTCAGTTGCACCTAAACAAGTAAACAAGTAAATAGTAATCGACGCTGCTGCAGTGCTACAAGAGAATCAAATCTTTAATCAAAGAATCAAATCTTCACTTCAAGAATTCAAGATTCAAGCCTTCAGCCCTTCAACTTCAAGGTTCGTAAATACGAAATCTATATTACTATGTATATCTATTGATTTGTGATTTTGTATGTCTATATATATATATATATATATATATATATATATATATCTATATACGTAAATCCGTAATCTTTAATCGAGTCTTTAAATTTCTTGTTATTTGAGACTTTGAGTGAATCTTTAATCTATATTACTATGTTTAATTTCTTTTAATCGAGTGAATAAATCGAGTCTTTGAGTGAATCTCTTAATCGAGTGTATCACTGAATCTTTATATTTCTTGTTATTTGAGACTTTGAGTTGTTAAAGTTAATTATGCTTAATTTAACTTTGTTAAAGTTGTTTGCACTACAGTGGCTGCCACTGGTCAGTAGTCAGTGAGTCAGTGGGCTTAATTTCATTATTTTGTTGTATTTTTAGATGGAAGACAGAGACAGTGATACTATCAATTTAGAAGCGGACTTCGAAACTCACACTGAAAATGAAACAGTAGCTTCGAAACCAAAGAAGCGAAAGCAAATGGAAGCTAGAAGTTCTGTGTGGGATCATTTCACCAAATACAAGAATGAGGAAGGCTTGACAAAAGCTAAGTGCAAACATTGTGGTAAGGATTTAAGTGCGAATTCTTCAAATAATGGTACTAGTAGTTTGCATAGTCATTTGAAACGTTGCAAGTCATATAATGTTGAAGATCATCAATCTAAATTAGCTTTTCAAACTTCCAAAGAGAGTGGTCTCTCATCATTGACTAGTTGGACCTATAACAAAGATTTGGCTAGAGAGAAGTACATTAAGATGATTATTGTTGATGAGTTACCATTCAAATTTGGGGAGGGGTCGGGCTTTATAGAATTTATGGCTACCGTGCAACCAATGTTTCAAATTCCATCTAGATGGATGGTTGCACGTGATTGTTATGGAATGTATTCCCTTCGAAGAAATGATTTAAAAAGCTCATTGATTGAACCAACACAACGTCTTTGCCTAACTACGGACACTTGGACTTCTAATCAAAACATTAACTTTATGTGTTTGACGGCACACTTTATTGACAAAGATTGGAAGTTGCATAAAAGAATACTGAATTTTTGTCCAATTTTTAGTCATAAAGGTAAGGACATTGCAATGGCAATCAAGGAGTGTTTGGTAGAGTGGGGAATTCTTAGGGTGTTATCTGTCACGGTAGATAATGCCACCTCTAATGATGTTGCCTTGCAAAAGTTAAAAGATAGAGTTGGTAATTGGAATACTAGTATTTTAAATTGTGAGCATTTGCATTTAAGGTGTGTTGCTCATATTTTAAATTTGATTGTTAAAGATGGATTGGGGATATTTGATGATTCAATTAGTAGGGTTAGAAATGCCGTGAAATATGTGAGACAATCACCCGCTAGAGAGGCAAAGTTTATGGAATGTGCAAAATATGAAAAAATTGAGAGTAAAAAATCTTTGATTCTTGATGTGGATACTAGATGGAATTCAACCTATGAAATGTTAGATGTTGCGGAAAAATATGAAAGAGCATTTGATAGGTATGATATGCAAGATCCTAGGTATAAAAAACATCTCAAGGACAAGATAAATAATGTTGATGGTAGGCCTACGAGTGATGATTGGGTTACCGTGAGAAGATTTGATAAATTCTTGAAAATCTTCTACGATCTTACTTTAAAGATTTCGGGAACATCATATGTTACTTCTAGTTGTTTCTTACGTGAGATATATGCCATTCATTCCATCTTGAATGAATGGACATATGGTAGTAATGTTCAAATGTATACCATTGAAAAGGAGATGTTGGAAAAGTTTAACAAGTATTGGGAAGATCCTATAAATATGAATAGTCTTTTGTTTATTGCGGTGGTACTTGATCCAAGGTATAAGTTACAATTTGTGGTGTATATGCTTAAACATATGTATGGAGAAGACGTTGGGGGGTTGATGAGAAAGTCTTTAGAAGAAACATTAAATAAATTGTTCAATGAATACAAATCTAGAATTGCACCGAACGAACAAAGGGATCATTCTAGAGAGCAAATAAGTGAAGATAATTGTTAGGTCCGATAAGATTGTAGAAGGGGGGGTTGAATACAATCTATACCAATTTATCGAAATTTGTCCTTTAAATAAAATTTAGTTTAGACAAATTTGTGCGGAATAAATTGAAACAAATTTCAAGTTGAATATAACAATATATTAACTTGATGGGTGTTACAATTTCAGTACAGATTAATTTTCAAGATGATAAAAACTAACTAGAAAATTCGACATGAACTTTTCTAATTTAGTTAATAAAAATCAAGATAAGAACTAGGAAACTTAATTCGCTAGTAGTACAAGAATCACAAATAATCAAGTTCCGCCGGATAAAATATTACAAAGGAGATGAACTTGATTTTACAGAAATTAATTTGTTCTTGTGGTGTTCTTGAGCTTTTTGAGAGAGAAGAAGGCTGCTGGGTTTGTTTTTTCTTATCCGTGTATGTTGTGTCTATGATGCTCCTGGTTATATCAACAAAACAAAGCTTCTGTCTTTGTTTTACACTTGTTTAGACTATCCAGAGACTATCAAATGACTTGCAGACTATCCAGTTGAGCTACAGACTACCGGTGTGACTATCATTGATAGACTATTAAATGGCTTGTAGACTATCCATTTAATAATACAGACTATCAATTACTCTTGCAGACTGTCGGTATGACTATCAACTTAAAATCCAGACTACCGGTGTGACTATCAATATAGTCTATATGAATTAAATAAATACGGTAGACTACTGATTTAATTCTTTTGTAAACAAATGAACTCAGCTGCCGTACGAAGATCACTCTCGGATAGACTATGTGAGGAACACGTGAGCTTTGCTTGTTTTCATTCTGGCGCGTGAAAGACACGCGCGTTGTAGGCGCGTCACATTCTGGCCGACAGGAACTGCATGCGACAGCAGACAAGCACATGGCCATTGTTTTGTTTTTCATTTCTTTGTTTTGCACTCGATTGTTAATTAAACAACTCAAGTGACCTGCTAACAATTCTTGTTCAACCGGAGCTTATTTTATTTTACATGAAATTGGCTCCGTAGAAATGCTTTTTATCCCGCACAACTTATAATCTTTAATTAATAAATAATTATTTTAATCCAAAATTTATAAAAATAAATATCTAATATTATTAGATATTTATAAATATAATTTTCCAAATAAATAAAATATTTATTAATATAAAATTATACTTAAACTCTAAACTACGGTTACCTGAGCGTCTGGAACCGGACTCCTTTTGCTTAACAAAAAATATATCAATTCCAACCGGAGTTCCAGCTTTAAGAATATATCACTTAGAATTTCTTTGTGATAATTCTTTTTCCTCGTAGCCATTTCACTTGATAATAAAATCCTTGTGGTTAATGAATTTAGCACTTTCGTTGCTTGCACAATGATTTTCTCACATACCAGTCTTGATAGCTTGAACCACTGAAGTTAATGATAAACAACCACTGTTTAATATTGACACTCGATGTACTGTCTGGTTCATGAGTGACTAACCGCAGTGACTGTTCTTCATATATTGACTTTAAAATCTGGTTCCTTTTCTTTTCTTCTTCTCTCTTTAATTCTCTGTACTGTCTCTGTCACCTTGAAATCTCTATCACTTTAAACGAATCCACTTCTTAACAAATACTCCACTGAGGCTTGATCAGATGACTGAGCTTCTTTCAATGTAGTAATATCTCAAGTCTGTAGATTGACCTTGATCTTTTTCTTCTGACAGATAATACAATCTGAGATTCCTTGTGACAGTCTATATACTATTCACTATTACAATCTTGTTTAAGTTGAGCTGTATCCTCGAAATACAAATAGGCTACATCATATGCCTTTCAATAATCTTGACCAAGTGCATCCATCTCAATTATTGTGGATGCAATTTGAGAAAGATAATGGAATGATTTCAAGTGATGGTAGTGCATCATCGGATTTGGAAGAATATTTGAGTGAAAAAAAGAACATTTAGGGATGCCAATGGGTTTGATATATTATAGGGTGGTGGAGAAATAATTCAATAAGATTCCCGTTTTGTCCCAAATGGCTCGGGATATTTTAGCTTTTCCAATATCTACGGTAGCTTCGAAATCGGCTTTTAGCATGGGTGGTAGAGTACTTAATGATTTTAGGAGTTCCTTAAGACCTAAAATGGTTGAAGCACTTATATGTGCTCAAGATTGGATGAGGCGAACCGCAAAATCTATTAATGTTGAAGAGGATCCCGAAGAAATGAGACAACTTGATGAAGGTATGCTATTTTTCTATTTAAATTATGTTGCATTCTTATATGCTATGTTCAGGTATTAATCTGATGTTTATTGTTTATAATTTGTTTTTAGCACTTGAGAAAATGAATGTGGATGGAGTGTCAGCTGGGGCATCAACCAGTGGAGTTGAAGGAACTGGAAAAGTTTAACAGTATGTATTTTCTTTACGATGGAGTGCCAGTAGCTATTTTTTTGCTATATCTCTCTGTTTGTTTGTTTGCCAGTAGCCGTTTTATTATGATTGTCTCTGCTTGACTGCTTGTGTTGGTGAAATTACTGCTTTTGTTTGGTCTCTGTTTTTTTGTGTACTTGTTTGGTCTCAAGTTCTTCTACAAACCTGTAATCTCAAGTTCTTCTGTATATTTGATTACTTGTCATCATAGCAGTTTACAAGGGAAACACACTGGTAAAAATGTTTCCTGCTGGAACTGATGATAATTAAAAAACAGAGTGAAGCTACTTGAATTGTGCTGTAAAATACAAAGAATAAAACAGTTGATGTTGACAACAATGTACAGATGACATTGCCTGCCTAAGGCTGTACAGATGGTTGTTGTCTTATTTGCATCCTTTGACATATCAAGTGTATGCTTTATGTGCATTGTGATGCAACTAGGACATGATTTAGTATGTCTGTATAGATTTCCTAAACTAAGTGAAGTCTCTATGTTAAAGTTAGGATAAATCACATTCCCAAGTACTAGAGTATATATAAAAGCTCTTACGTTAATTGAGAAATCTAAAAAAATGACATGTTATCATAGCTATTACGAGTACTGTGTTATTCTATTGTAAATATATGAAAGTTTCCACATGAATATCTAATCTCCTAAAAATCAAAGAGCTTATACTTCTCAAGTTTATCTGGACAGTTTTTTTGAAACAAAATAAACCTCATTACATAATCCTGATGTAAGTGCACCTGTTGTCTCCCATTCATGGTTATTCTCTTGAAAGGATGCCAATGCACATCCTGATGAAAACAATCTTCCCAATGTGAACAAAGTTTGGCTGACTGTTCTTCCCAATCTTCAGCAGTGTACTTCTTCTGACTATTTTACTAAACTAAGTTACTACGTGACACTAACTAATAATCTAGTATAAAAAATGCAGGGGTACAATTAAAATTTAGTTAGTTTGGGTTTATGATCTGAATTTTATTGAGTAGAGTTATGGATTCTAACTAGGGCGGAGTTAAAGTAATAACGTTACGTGTTCGTGCGCTGGAATTTGTATTCGATTTATAAAGGTGTTTGATTTTGGTAAAACGGCCAATACGAGATCATCACATTACTGATAAAAACTACCAACTGCCAACAAAATAAACAACAGCAACTTGGAGTCTTGGACTGTTGATCAGATGAAATCCATACATAGATTAAACTTCATAGGTGGATCTACAGTATATAAGAATGGAAAAAGGTTAATATACATATAATTTGCAAAAAAGAAAAAAGGTTAGTACAAAGTAGAAGAATATGGTCAGAGAGAGGAGAAATTGATAGGCATAGAGCAAACACAATCCTGATAGTTTTGACACACTACTTCCCATTGCTATTTCCATTGTCTCCAATATTAACTGCAGAAAGTTTTTTTTCTTCTTAATTGCAGAAAGTTGTGTATTTTTGCCTGCCTAACTGGAGAGCTTTGATTGCCAAATATTGCCCAAGATGGAGTGAGTCGAGTGACTGGAGTCTCACTTCTCAGTTGTCAGTTCTCACTGCTCAGAGGCCTTAAAGTTTCAAGACTATTATATTAGTCTATCTCTATTAGTATTATCTTGTAATTTGGAGTTTCAATTAATTTGAATGTTTGTAATTTCCCTTGCAATGTACTTTGACTACCTTCAAATTTCAGTTTGCAATTTATTTGGATTTGACGATATGTAATTCTAATTTGTAAGGCACTTATTCAGTTTTTTTTGTACTGAATTTAAAATTCGGTTTTATATTTCGGTTTTCGGTAATAACCGAATTAAATATTATGGTTCGGTTAAAAATCGAATTTAATTCGGTTCGGTTTTCATTTTTGATTTTTCTGAAAATTCAGTTTCGGTTAACCGAATTAAAATTAGGTTCGGTTAAAACCGAATACTCAGCCCTAGTGTTCTATCCCCTTCTCAAAGAATGGCTCTCTATTATTAAAATGTAAACTTGTAAAGTAAAGACACCACCCGTGCTCCCTACTATCTTGCCACATGTCTCATATTTCTATATATATATATTTTTATAAAGGGCCGATATACCCACTTACAACCATAACCCCTCCATTTATCCATTATTAATAATTTTATTATTAATACATATGTGTATATTAAATCTAGAAAATGAACTAACTTTTCCCTCTTTTGTTTTCTTTTCTTTTATAATCACAAACTCAACAATGCAGAATTTACTAAACACAAATGCGTATAAAAATAAATATTTGCACATATCAAAGTCATATTCGGGATATTACAATCTACCCCCTTAAAGGATTCCGTCCTCGAAATCTAATGAACTTACTTGAATAGATGAGGATACTTTTGCTTCGTTTCCTCCTCAAGCTCCCATGTAACCTCTTCGCAAGCATGATTTTGCCACAAAACCTTAACAGAGGGTATTACTTTATTGCGTAATATCTGTTCCTTGCGATCCAGAATTTTTATAGGCTTCTCCTCGTAAGACAAATCATTAGCAATCTGAATAGGTTCATAATTTAATGTATGATTATAATCTGCCTTGTACGGTCGCAACATTGAAATATGAAACACGTTGTGTATGTGCTGCAAATCTGGTGGCAATGCCAACTCATAGGCCACATTACCGATTATTCGCAATACTTCGAAAGGTCCAATGAATCTCGGGCTCAGTTTACCCTTTTTACCAAAACGCATAAGCCCTTTCCAAGGAGAAACTTTCAGAAATGCATATTCTCCAACTTCCAAAGTTCTTTCTTTTCTTTTCTGATTAGCATATTCCTTTTGACGATCTTGTGCAGCTGCTAACCTCTTTCTAATAACTGCCACAGCTTCCACTATTTGGTGAACCAGTTCTGGTCCAATTAATTTCCGCTCCCCGACCTCGTTCCAACACAAGGATGACCTACATTTCTTTCCGTATAACGCTTCGTAAGGTGGCATGCCAATACTCGCGTGATAGCTATTGTTGTAAGCGAACTCTATTAATGGCAAGTGATCGTCCCAATTACCTTTAAAATCCATTACACAAGTGTGTAACATATCTTCTAATGTCTGTATAGTTCTTTCACTCTGTCCGTCCGTTTGTGGATGATATGCAGTGCTTAGATTCAGTTTCTTGCCTAAACAATTTTGGAAACTCCTCCAGAATTTTGAAGTAAACCGTGGATCACGATCTGATACAATTGATACCGGGACCCCGTGACGACTTACAATCTCTTTTACATACAATTTCATGAGTTTTTCTATATTAAAAGTTTCCTTAATAGAAAGGAAATGTGCAGATTTTGTAAGTCTGTCAATAATCACCCATATAGCATCATACTTACTCTGTCCCATCCATTTCTTTACAATTTCCTTTTTGGGTCGTCCCACCATTTCTTTACATTACCCAAAATAGTAAGTTTTAACACTATTACACCCACTACTTCACTTATTTTAACAATACTTTACACTATTTCACCCACTACTTAACTTATTTTAACAATAAAATCACTATTACACCCACTACTTCATTTATTTTAACAATAAAATCACTATTACACCCACTACCTCATTTATTTTAACAATATTACACCCACTTTACACCCACTATCCTTGACCTCCGTGCCCAGCCGCCATGTAAAGAACTGGCTGGGACGGAGGGAGTATCCGGTTCTGGTCCTTGGTAGTCCAATCACGAAATCCATGTTAATCTGCTCCCATTTCCATTCTGGAATTTCTATTGATTGCAGTAAACCACTCGGCCTTTGATGCCCAAATCCTTACTTGCCTAAAAATGAATCCTGGTTCTGCATCTATTCCCTTGCTAATGAATTTTATCCTTGCCTCTTTTTGTTTAATAACCTTTGCTTCTTCTCTCTTGTGTTAGCTTGTTCTTCTTATCCTCTTTCTTCCGATCCTTGTTTTTGTTTTGTAACCAACTCACTTCTCCAGTGTTCTATCCCCTTCTCAAAGAATGGCTCTCTATTATTAAAATGTAAACTTTTAAAGTAAAGACACCACCCGTGCTCCCTAATATCTTGCCACATGTCTCCTATATATATATATATATATATATATATATATATATATATATATATATATATATATATATATATATTTATAAAGAGCCGATATACCCACTTATAACCATAACCCCTCCATTTATCCATTATTAATAATTTTATTATTAATACATATATGTATATTAAATCTAGAAAATGAACTAACTTTTCCTTCTTTTGTTTTCTTTTCTTTTATGATCACAAACTCAACAATGCAGAATTTACTAAACAAAAACGCGTATAAAAATAAATATTTACACATACCAAAGTCATATTCGGGATATTACAGCTATTAAGACATGTCATCATACTTACACTTGGTATATACTTAAGTCGTATAAGTGCTAAAGTCGGTCATCTACGAACCAAGGTTATACCCCGAGTTTTATCGCCCGTTTTCTAAGTAATTTACCAAAGTTATAACCAAGTGTACTTTTAAGGGGTTCGTTCGCGCTTAACCTTGATTCGAACATTTTTATAAAATCGGAAAACGATCCGTTTGACACAAGGTTTTCTCTCACACCTTCCTTTTTATCTCTATTATTTAATTACCACAACTCGCCACTGATTAAACAATATTAAAGGGGATCAATTTCAATTACGAACTCGTACTTACGGTTTCGAACCACTTTTACGAATTTAACCATAACTCCTAAACCGTAAGTCCGTTTCACATGATCTTTATACCAAAACGAAGCTTATAACATAATATGTCTTATAATGGCAGAATATGAAACTGGACCATGAGTTAAAGCTACTGTGATGCACGGTTTCTTAAGGTTAACGAAATTTCGACATTACAACGGCTATAAATCGAACGTTTCTAAAATCATAACATCAAAACCAAGCCACACCGGGCATATCATACATCTTATATACATGATTCTCATCTTAATAAGTCCAAGAACATCATGCTTTACCACCATAATCATCAAGTTACTTAAATCAACTAAATCACTTAACTAATCATGCTTATAACATCACCATGAACATACTACTCTAAAATCATCAAGAACATGTATATATGTCAAGACAAGAGCTAGGGTTTCAAGTGGTATACCCTTGAGAGTATGTACTAGCCTTACTAATCTTGGTATGGTCCTTGGGAGTGCTTAAGCTTGCTTAGATCAACCAAAGAAACAAGAAAAACAAAGATTAGTTCTTGAAAACACTATTCATCATCACCTTTGATGATTTATTTGAAAATGGTAAAAGATGAATTTGAAGCTAAGATTTCTAGGAGATTACTTTTATGAATTATAGAACTCACCATAAAATTTTCAAGATCAAGTGATGGTTGGAAGTAGGATTTTTGTTTTTGAATTTGGCCTTGGGCCGAATGTTGTTTAAATGGGAGAATGGGATCTTTTCTTGGTCTCTTGCTTGGCTCATGTGATGAAATGAATTATTGTGATGTTTATGGATAATATCTAGCATAAAGTGACTTTTGATAAAGTGATTTGGTCATTTCATGCATCACTTAATGGACAAGTGTTGATTTTGTGTGGTTGGATGAGAAGATGATGCTAAGTACTTGGTTTAATTCTCTAATTGATCTAGTTCCTTTGTAACTAATTTGGTTACTAGATATTTTCTACTTACACATGCACGCATCTTGCCTTCCTGCTTGCTCTTTTGTCCGGTTATTGCTCAATTTGATTGATCGTTCGTAGAAATATCTCAAGGTTTTCTAGTTAGGATTTTACCGGAAACCTTCTTAATATATACAATACCATTCTCCATCTTTCTTAATACTTCTCGAATTTAAATTCCTTAAATCTTTTAATAAATCCTTAAGTCTTGTAGTGTCCAGGGAAATCTCAGAGAAAATAAAAGTGATATTTTTCTGAATCCGATATCGTTTACATACACTTATCTCGCCCCTGGATCATGAATACAAACTCAGAAATCCATTCTAAATACTTTTATATAGCCTCGTCTACTAATATTCTCACTTTCCACCAGAAACACTATTCATCCTTTAATCTCTTTTATTCCTTATATATTGTAAAAGTGTCCTTATTCTCTTTCGAGCGTTCCTTAACCCTTTTACGGAACCACTGGACTAATAACAGATATCGATTTGGATGACATGAGAATAACTTCCCTATTTGGAAATATCATATTTTATTTTCCTAGGAGATAGATTATTCTTATCTATGCTATCAACCACTAGCATTCTTCATGGAATATAAATATTTGAATCTCAATCCATTCCCTTTTTCATTCATTAGAACAATCGTTACATCGTAGTCGTAACCACTATTCATTCTTACATCATTACATAATAAAAATTTTAATTCTATCAAAAATCTGGGTTCTTACAAAAATTAGATAATCGAGTAAAATTTTAAAAATAATATTTTTGCTTAGATTTGATATTGAAATTAGTAATTGCTTACTACAAAAATTGAAAAGCATTTTTTTAAAAAAAAATTAGGGGAACATACTTTTGAAAAAGACAGCTTTTCACTTAAAAACATTTTTCAAAAAAATTGTTTTAAAGTTTAACAAACAACTTTTTACCTGTTTTTTAAAATTAAACTGTTGTTTATGTTGTAGCTGCAATACTAAACGTTGATTATCATTATTTCTTTTATTTCCAAAATAATTAAAATTATATATTTTTACATATATTATTTACGTAACTTCTTGGATTTCTAAATGCATGCAAACATTTACGTATGCTAGAAACCTAGAAACACATAAATTTTACCAATTTAAGTTAAGATCCATTTTACCTAAAAAAAGAGACAATTATTAGTAAAAAAAAAGAAAAAAACGAGACAATTGCAAAGATTAGGGGTGAGACCATAATGGTCGGGTTGAATGGGCTAAACCACCCAACCCGTATTTTACGGTTTTGGAATTTAACAACCCGTTACCATAATCGTTACCGTTAGTACTAAAAAAAACCGTCCAAATTATAACGGTTTGGTTTGGGCGGGTTGGGTTTTAAACCACTTAAAAAATTTAAACTTGTAAAAAATTAATCGACACAATTGTATAATGCATCAATGGACTAACATCACAAAATATCACCAAAATATGGTTATTAAATTACAAAGTCTTACGGACCAGCAAAATAACGTTGTTTAAGTAAAATGATAGTTGAGAAAAATAGGGTTACAAACTCACCGATTTAGTCTTTTTACATATTGTAACTATTGTAAGCACATTTTTTTTTTCTTTTTATATAATTATATATTAATTATTAATTTGAATTATATTTCTTAAATAATAATAAAAATTAATTATTATATATTCGGATGGAACGGGTTATATTTGTCGGGTTGACAAGGCAAACCGAACCCAACCATTACTTTTTGGTTTTTAAAAATTCGAAACCATTACCAACCCGAACCGTTACAAAACCGTAAATTCTGATTTGAATGGTTTGGGTTTGACAGTTTGGACGAGTTTGGAAAATTTTGCTCACCCCTAGCAAGGATCCATTTACTCCGTAGCATTTACCAGTTCAAACAAACCCAAGAAAGCTACATCGGCCCAATTAGAGTTGGTGTCCCAATTCTGGGTCCACTTTTGTTCCGCAGCCTAAAAACTTTGAATTCCCCACTTTGGAATACGACTAAAAAAGAGTTTCAACATGGGAGTTAGGGTTGTACATGGGTTTGATAAAACCGATCCAAACCGACACTATTTTATTCGATTCAAACCAATTTTTTTTAAATTGATATATAATTGGATTGAAAAAATATTAACCCGATTTAAATGGGTTGGGTACGGGTTTTAATTTTTTTTACCCGAACCAACCCAACCCGATTAAAAAATAAATTAATTTTAATAAAATATTTTTTATATCCATGATCCATTATTACAATGGCCCATTTACATTGACCCAGTTCAGTTAAAATACAAATTAGTAGTAGACGACCCAGACTAATAGAAAATATTGACCCAACCCAACAACAAGTATTCAAACCCTAGATCTCAATGCTATAAAAACTCTTAAGCCTAAGTCATGCAAATCATTAAAATACATTAAGTTTACTGAGAGAAAGTTACAACATTTTATCTGTTATAGAAACTATGAAATGCAAATTGTATGTTAAATTTTTTAAACATATGCTGAAACCTTTCATTAATTCTTTCAGCAACCACAATAATAATAACAATTTTTTATGCAATTTTTTTAATATTTATTCATAACCCGTCCAAACCGATCCAAACCAATCCAAACCAATTGGGTTGGATTGGATTGGATTATGAATTTAATATTAGTGGATTGAGTTGAAAATTTTTCAAACCGATTAAATTGGGTTGGGTCAAAAAATTCGCCCAACCCGCCCAACCCGAACCGTGTACACCGCTAATGGGAGTCAACTTCCCTAGGTCACCATAGCAGTCGCCCTCTTTTCTCCATCTACAGCTTCATTTTCCCCATCAAACTATTCTCCGGTCTTCCTCTCAATTATTTAATCCTTTTTTTATTTTTGTTCCAAAAACATCTAGAATTTATTTCTCAGATCTATCTTAGTTTTGAGTCCAACACCGCAAATAAAAAATATCACTAAATTCAAATTCTCTTCCTTAACATTATACCAAAATTTGGTATCATTCCAAGGTCTTTGAATTTTGGTTTTTAGTCTCGCCTTTTGGCATGTGTTTGGCTTGTTACCCTTTTTATTAGGACTAGCCACCTTTGCCCGCGCTTCGCGTGCTACTTATATTTTTATTAATGTTTTTACATTTTATTAAATTAATTAATGAATAAACTAATTTAACCTATAAATTGTTTTTTTATTATTTTATTAAATTTATATTTTACTATTAATAGTCATGATCTATAATAATCAATATTTTTTTTATTTAATTTAAATTAATTAATACATATTTTTGGATATGAAAAATTTAATTTGCATTTATTTTAATGAAATACAATTTACAAATACAATTTTTAATAGTATTTCATTAAATTGGTTAAGTTGACCTTTTTTTACTACAACCAATTAAAGCAATTTATAACATGGACCTAGAAAATTAAATACGTAACTAATTGTTTGTGGGGATAGAGGCCAAAAGTGTTGTACTAACCTTAAATAGTCTATACTATGTTAAAACATAAAACACAAAAAACCCAATTACAACACTACATGCAGAGGTTGAGTTGCTGATAAATTCTTCTCAAGCGATAGGAATCGAAAGACAAAGTTGGATTATACCCATATTCCGCTGCATAATTCAAGAATCCATCGATGGAGGTATATTATTCTCTTCTTACTGATCTATCAATATCATACATGTTACTATAATTTTTAAACTTTCTTGATTGATTACATATACCTACTGATTGTCTCTAATTATAGATTATCAAAACTATTTGAACCAATTGTGATATTGGCGTTTGCAGTTGGGGTTTGCATGTAGTTGATGTTTTTATATATAAATCCGGATGTAAGATTAGTATATCTTTGAAATTGGATAATTTGGGTTTATTTTAATTGGTTTAGACAATTGATAACCTACATAATAAGTATAGGAATGTTTAAACTTAATTTGGAGCTTATTCCTTGTTATCTAGCTGTCAACATCATTTTTTCATGCAGGTATTTGACAAATTAACTTGGGAAAAAAAGTGAAAGTCTATTTTCAGTAATGGTATGTATGTTTACTACCCTATTGATGTATTTCCAGTAATGGTATATATTTGGGATGTTTATAAGTCATTTACTATGCATCAGGAAAAAAAACGATTGTATCAAGCTTTATGTCGTCAAATAATAAATTGGGATCAATTGGAAGTTTTGTAAGTGTACATTATATGTATACCTTGTTTATGTTTTTATACTATAGCGAAAATTGGACTTAATTATTGTTTATGTACTTGTTTCTTTGCAGTGTGTACCAAGTAAATTTCACAAAGAAATTGGTCATAATCTTAATTCTGCTATATTTTTAAAATGCAAAACATGTGTTTGGCAAGCAAAGTACAATGCAGATTCATTGGAAATCAGTGGATTAACGAATTTTATGATTTATTATGGGGTCGAATTGTTAAATCTTGTACAATTTGAATATTATGGCAATGATATATTCAACGTCACCATATTCAAGGAATCTGGAATTGAATGTAAGTACCCTATTATTCATCCTGTCAAGTATTTGGAAAGTAAAGAAGCAAGAAAATGGAGAAAGGGGAAATTGATACCTGAAGGCGGCTCCATGGAATGTGAAAAAAATGCTGCTCTATTTAGTTTTAATGCTTTAAAGAATGTTTCTGACTACTATGAGATTGATATTATTAGCAATTCCTTTCATGATGAGTGCTCGCATAAGGTGGTAAGCGATTGTTTTTTTATTAGTATTGCTAATACATGTTTAACTACATTAGATTGATAATTGTTTGCTCATTCTAATTGGAAATTTGTAATATAGATATTGAATAAGGACTTGCGGAAACTGTATGAAAATTGGGAAACATGTTCTAAAGTTATCCTTACACTTTGTGAGAAATCTTGGGAAATTGAGATTGCATGGTTGGGAGGAAAATGTGCTTTTGGAAAAGGATGGACAGATTTTTTCAATGCAACAGAGCTAGAAGTGGGTGATAAGTTAGTTCTCTATCATTCAGCAGGAAAATGTGATAGAATTTTGAATGTGTGCATCTTTAAAGGTCATAAGTATGTTGGCGATGAAGGTTGTAGTACTTCTTCTTACTATTTTATTACACATATCTTTCATAGAGTTATGTTATTAAGTAAATTTGTATACAACTTATTAAAATTTAAACTTTCTGTAGGAATCAATACCAGTAAGAGATCTTTCTACAAAATTCTGACAACAGAGTTTTTAGAAGGAGGTTTGATGGTAAATTACTCTGAAATTTAGTTCTGTCTCTATGTATCAAGTTTGTTTTCTGGTTACTCTTTCTTATTATTCAAAATTTGTAATTGCAACATATCATAAATGGTGCCAGCTGGTTCCAAAAATTGTGAAAGATAAGTACAGTGATGATCTTGAAAGATTGGATAAAGTTGAAGCTGCAGGTGCAACTTGTTTCATCTCTTATGACTCAAATGATGGACGAATATCTAATATTCGAGGGTTGATGGAACTATTCAAAATGAAAGAGAATGATTTGATCATTTTCAAATTTGGTGAGAGAAATATGTTATCTGCAAAAGTCTATGAGCACGATGGAATGGAGATTGATTACTACAATCGAACGCTGAGGTTTCCAGAAAATCCTACCACTGAATGCTTTTGGAATTTTGAGCACTACTTTGAATCAGGTATTGGAATTTAGTTGTCTAAGTTGCTTAATGAGATAATTAATCACGTGAATAGTACCACTCATTACTTTAGCTATATTCTTGTAATACAGAGAAGCAAGATGGAAAGAACAAAGGCGAAAATGGAAAAGAGGAGGACGTAATTAATAAACTCAATTTCCTGCTTGCAATTATAATTAATTTGCTAAAAATGCAATTTACTAATTATATTTCCGTCTGTATGTTTAGATGGTTGTTGATAACTCACATTTCCTGCGCTTTATCATTGTCGTTACTGCTGAACAATGTGGGAGTGATGTTTTGGTAAATATCTAAATCTCTTCATTGTAAATCATATTTAACTATTATATTTCTTTGGATTGAATTTAATTTGTTCAATTTTAAAACAGATATTACCAAAAAAATTTGTTTCTCAAATAGTAGAGGAAATACCTTTTCACGTTCGTTTACAGCTACCAAATGGTCGCAAGATTTCTGTCCAGTACAGAAAGGAAACTCAAGTTTTGGCCAATTTTGATAGATTCATCAATGAGTGTAGAATTTGGCCTGGGTCATTCCTGGTGTTTTCTTATAGGGGTTCTGGAATTTTTTTGGTTTACATATTAGACCAATTCGGATCAGAAATAAGGTACATGTGGCCAAAGAAATATGATTGCGATAAATTTTCACATCAAGGTATAATATTTGTTTGGATTACTATCTTACAAAATATTAAGTTTTTGTAATTTCTCACACAGAATTATCTAATATATGGTGACTATTTTGTTGTTAACAGATGAAATTAATGGGATTGGGTGGAAGTTTATCACATTTGCTGATGAGAGTACAGTTCTTGATGGAGAAATTGTGAGTTACACTAACTTTTGTTTCTGTAAATGTTTGCTCTATTATTTTCTTATGCCTATGTTAGTACCTATGTTAGAGAATTCCATAGCTATAGTTAGATGGCTTTATGATTTTTTTAAATGCCTGTTTAATCAGGATATACCAGATCCATTTTTCAAACTTTTCGGTAAAGTGATTCCTCCAGCTGTTATTTGTGCTTTGCCATATGGAAAACTATTCGAAGGCCGATATTCACGAAGTTCGAGTACAATATATGGTCTTATGGATCTGGTCAGATACACTAAACTTGACATAGATGATGTCTTAATGTGTACATATTGGGGAAGTGGACAATTTGATATTGTTGTTTTTGATAAGTCAAGAGTTGAAATGACAATTCAGCAAATTGAAAATCATGCTGGTAAGAGCTCTACCTTTTGCGGCATTACTTGCATTCAGTCTATATGACAACTTTAAACACTTTTGATTTTAGTATTTTGACATTCTAACATTTTATAAAATTTTGAATGGGACAATAAACATATTGTTAATGTAGACATCAACACCGAAAACATAAACGAAGATGAAGCCGACAATGCAGATGATGATAATTATGATGAACCGGAGCAACAAATGGATATTATTCCTCCACATTTTACAGCAGTGATGAAGAAATCCAATGTCAACAGTTCGTGTCATGGAGTGGTAAAATTTTAACACATTCTCTTTACTATGTTAAGTTACTTTAATCTTATTTAGAACAACAACAGTTATTAGCATAACTATAAAAATATGTTACAATATGCTTTCTTTCAGTACATTCCAAAAATTATAACTCCTCATGAACGTCAATGGATAGCAAATGAAGAGGTTACGCTTATAACAGAAAATGGAGAATGGCAAGTTGGAATAGTACTTTCGAATGGATTGCCAAGATTTTCTGCAGGATGGAATACGTTTGCGAAGGACAACAAACTAAAATATAACCAAGCTCTGACATTTAATTTGTTGGAAAATGAGCAGGATGGAGTTGTTTTCGAAATTGAGTTGAATTAGGCCTTTCTCTAGATCCTATAAAAATTATGTCCGCAATTTATTTTGAATCTCACTATGTAATAAAATGTTGGATGTGGTGACAACCTTTTGTAAGACTATTATTGTTTATTGGCATCACTTTGATAGCAATGTTAACTATTTATTTGGTTTAATTTGATTTCAGTTACTGTATTCCTTTCTACAACGAACTATATATGTTATTGCTTCATTTGAATCATCTACTCTAATTTAATGTATAATTTATCAAGTCGTGAATAAATTAAACTGAAAGAACATCATAGTACAGGAATCTTAGTACCCAAATGCAAGTCATAAAATGGTAAAATGCAATTATTGATAACAGATTACAAACTCTGTTCATTGGAAAGTGAAACCAAAAACTCAGTGGTACTCTAGTCTTATACATAAAATTTATTCATGCAAAGAAAATCTAAAATTTTAGGAACATGCTTTATTGAGCAGCAATATCGAACATCATAGATCGTTGCTAGAAAATGCATCCTTTCTTCATATTTCCCATAGACTATTCGCAAACCTACAAAACAAACATCATATTTATCAAATTTACTTAATATGAATAGGTTACGCTAAGAGAGAAAAAATATATTGAGAATTTATGGAATAATTTTTAATATTATTACCTTTCTCTCATAATAGAGACGGATTCATGTTCAAGGTTAAGATAGATCTTCGAAGATTGAGTAGTCATGCACTTCACAACGCCTGAAATATATAAAATTTTCATAACACTATATAGGTAATTAATTCAAAACTAACACTTATGAAAATGAACAGAATAACCTTTATACTGATAAACCCTAACACTTGCTACTATAGCAACAATGGGAAGTTGGTGGGTTGCTTCAAACAATTGCTCAGTTGCTGTTGCAAGATCTCCAAAAATATTAACATGGAACGATTCTCTGTACATGCATATTTGTCATTCAGTAAAGGATATTTTAAATTTGAAAATGATCCATTCATATACTTGAGCAAATTTATGTAATCCACCTTCCATCAGTCAAAATCAAATTCAATAGTTGCAGATTGCCATTCCGTGTAGGTATAACACGAATTTCGGAACGGTATTGTATGATTCCAATGATATCTGTACGCAAACTCATTTGACATTTAACATATTACAAAACCATATCATACAAAAGCAATAATGTAAATGTAAATAATATCATACTCTTAAAACTTGACATTGGAAAAATTACCGATAGTGATAGGAGGAGGTCTATCTGTTAAGTGTGAATTTACATAAGAGCGTAAATCAGTCAAGTGAACAAATTCAAATTTGTTAATTGGTATGTTCAAGTTGTTGCCAGGAATTCGTTCCACAGTAGTCTGATTAGTAAACCTGACTTGAATCTGAGAAGATACTGGCCTCAAAAACCCATTAGCTTGGTTTGTATGAAAGTTGGAAATTTCATAAATTCCTCCTTCTACAATAGGACCTCCAAGCAAATTCCATGTTTCAGGTCTTATAAAGGCATGAACATGATGATCCTAAGAATTACAACCAAATAAGTTGTGAACAAAGCTTACTTAAGTTGTAAACAAAACTTAACGATTAAATAAAAATTAATCGAATGAAAACTACAACATTACATAAGGACATGAAATATGAACTAAATCTTACAGCATTGTCAAGTATAATCAAATTGAATCCAGTGATAACACCGCCAACATTAGTAGGCCATACTCTTGTAACACGAACTCTCACCCTCCAGTTTGTCCTGGTTGTATCAAGTGATGCAAGTGTATCGAACATTGCTGCTTGAAACATATTTACATATAAAAAATTAGAGTATAAGACAGAACATTAATAAGAAAAGTATTAAATCTGAATGTAGACTAACCTAATTGCTCTTTAGTTGCTTTTGATATTTTGTGTGGATTGACATATGAGATACTTTTCATCTATTTATACAAAAAATTAATCGATGAACAACAGGATAAGTATATCAATTTACAAATCAGGTACTAAAATTATGGAGTCATACAAATCATAATCCTCAATCCTCTTCAATCCTCTAAATTTCAAAAGTAAAGAAAATATAAGTAAAGAGATAAGTTTGAGAAATTGGCGATTATGATTTATACACATCAAAATCAACTACTTTGATAAGAATCAGAAGATTGGTTGTTACGATTTTTCTAATCTGCAATTAAAATAATGAAATTTATGATTTGTATAAATCAACAATTTGTCACATAATGGGCAAAACAATATGGAGCAACACATAGCTGTATAAGGTTTCGTTTTAAAAGAATCCTTAATTACAATAACATAATAATATTGATAATAATATTTAAAATGATTGATTGAGTGTATTATTCTGTTGGATTTGCAGAATGCAAAAATGTCACATAATTATACAGACTTGTTACTTCCCATTGGTAAGCTTGGTAGCATAAACCATTTGAGTGTATGCCTATTGCTTCATTCTATCAATAATTTATGAATATACTGGTCGTTTAATGTGTTCTATATAAATAAACATTCAAGTGTAATATAGAATGCTTCTCCACTATACTAACAAATATAAACCATTTTTCCAAGCGAACACAAAACCATTGAGAAAACGCAAACTAATTTATTTAATCTGAAAACTTATTAATCAAGATGTGTAAAAAGTTGACTTAAATTGTCTCAAACCAAGTATAACAATGGTATCTTGGTGTAATCATCAGAATGGAATGAAATTGTACAAAAATAAAAAGATTGTCTTCCCGTAGAGACTTATTTAAAATCATGACAAAACTGCAGTAATGAACAAAACAGCTTCAGAATGACTTGATGATCCTTGCACTCCAAATTTCATTTCTCCTGCAAAAAAAGGTATAATTTTTTTTTTATATGTTAGAAAATAGTCAGCTAATAATGTAATTGTGATATTCGTGAATTGTGTTTATATCTGTTAGTATTTGATTAAATGCTATATTTACCATTTTTATTTTTTTGTTCACTGATTTTGCAGATCCTGGCGACTTTGGAATATCAACAGCAGCATCAAGTGACTGCAACATAACATTCTAGGTTGTTAGTATATATCAGTAATGTCAAAGAGATAAATAATCAAAATTATAGAATACTAACTTCTGTTAGATCAATAGATGGAAACTCTGGCTGAAAAGAAGATGATGTAATTGAAGACTCTGGCATAGAAACATCATACATATTCTCCACATTAATTAGGAAAATATCATCCTCATTACTTCCTTTTACAACTTCAATTATAGTTGTAATTTCTTTCCCAATCATTTTTGTAAGCACAACAGGTCTAACTTTTGCATCTCTATCCTCCTATTAAGAAAAAATTACAAATTTCAGATGAGATAATACTTCACATAAGTCATCGTCTGATAATATGGATGTAAGTTAAGGAATATTTAATGAAGGATTAGTAAGTGAAACATTACTTTTGACTGATTCTGGTATAAATTTGATGCACTACAACCAATCAAACGCTTAACAACGCGGTCCATGATAAAGACACTACATTTGAATGTAGAGTCTATTGCAGTAACCTTAACGCAAAACCTGCAACAATGGAGTATAATGTGTTAAGTCTAGAATATAATTGCTGATACTAAAATCAAAGGTTAATGGTAGTTAATTGCAAACCTTTTCTCCGCAACTGGCATGTTGCGAGTACACTTGTTACACTTGAATCTCCTTTCAACCAAGTCAACTGGCAGGTGACATTTACTACAGGTATTCAAGTACCAATCACTACAATCTTCTAACATATCAATGGTGAATGTGGAATATATCTTTTTCTGCAATATTGACATATCAATCCTGTAATTAGACAAAAGGAAATATACAATAGTATAATTAAGGCTGGACTGCCAGCAAAATTATAACAGACAACACCTCCACTTTCTCAGAAATTTTATCATTCAATTCATGCAATGATAATTTCTCATACGGCACAACTACTGTCAAGGCATAGCTACGTTCATCAACATTTTTAGTTGCCTTATACCCATCATCTTCAAGGCTGAGACAAACAATTTAAAAAATTAGAACATGTACTTTGGTGTACATCTGAATTAAAACTATTTATAAAGGTTAAAATTAATCAAATTTCAAAAATATGAAAAAAAATATATGAGGCGTTGATATACCGCTGCCTCATCTCGAAGACGGACTCATCATTCAAGTTGAAATAAACTTTAGAAGATGGCAATGTGCTAATTTGAACAGAATCTGTTATGAAACATGGCAGAAAAATTTAATAATTATGATCTGGCTACATTGCATAAATAAATTTTGAGATTAATTCCGACACAACACTAAAGCTGAATTTTGGATTACTTACTCTTAAACATAGTCATCTTCGTACTTGCAAGGATTACAATTATACTTTTCTCAGAATCATGCTTATAATATTCATCATTGTATGATATAGCCAAATCTCCCCAAATGCCAACTCTAAGACGAAAACTACATATCAAACATATTACAAAAACACATTATGTTATGATTTACGAATAAATTAAAAATGTAAGCTTTATTGTAGAACGTATCAATCAATTTCAAATAACCTCCCATCGCAAAGTTTGAATCTAACAATATCTCTCTCTCCAAACTTTGTTGTTATTTTCCTCACGCTTTCATAGTCCTCCACAACTCCAATAAGATCTATAATTTAAAATTAAATATTAACAACAATAGTATATGAAAACACATATAAGTCTATATGAGTATCGATGAAATGAAGGAAAATGGTACACACCTATTGCAAATTCTGGATTTTCATTTTCCTCCAAACGATTTGCTTCAACTTCCACATCACCTAGGTCCAAGAATTCAAATTTATAGGCAGGGATAATTTGCTCATCAACACAGGATTCAAAAGTAGTTGCATTAGTAAATCTTATGCAAATATCTGTCGAAACTGGCTTCAAGTTGCCAACAGCATCACGCACGATAAAGGTCTGAACTATATAAACATCTCCTTCGTTCACATTCTTGCCAATAACCTTCCATACATCAGCAAAAGCAAATGAATGGATATGGGCATTCTACACATACAAAAACATAGTATTATTCAGTAATTGATGATAAAATTCCATATCTGACAAAAACTATAATGAACAAATAATTTACATCATCATCTAAAAGAATAAGATTAAATCCTTTAGTTGTGCCACTATCAGATGATACGGTTGGCCACATTCTGGTTACTCTAACTTTAATCCTCCAATCAGTACGTGATTTCTCAAGATCCTGAATATGGTGGAAAGAAAGCGTTTCCATTGCTGCAATATTCTGTAAAATAACTTTGTAATAGTGATTGTCGAATAAGAAGATTTGACAGATATGTAAAATGTTAAGTACAATATCAGAATTAAGAAAGCTATGTTTTTGTATAACTACTTATGCATCTTAAAAGTTTTGTTAGAGAACTTACAACGTGGTGTAGCAAAAGGAACCGCAAAGAATTGAATGTATTATCTGTTGTTGGTTAAACCACTCTTTACTGTATTACTTATATTACACAAATTGTGGAGTTGTGGAATACTATTAGGAGACTAAATTGATTAATTAGTATCATCATAACAAATAACAAACTGTTTAAATGAGTATATCCCATAATCGTAGCTTGTAATTGGCAAAAAAGATATTGCTCATATTGACATAATAAGATAATGATAACAAATCCTAACTGAATATCCAAATTGATTATAATCAGCCAGATTCACACTACTAACAAACAATCAACTATATGTTATACAATTATATCTATCAACTGTAATTTTATGTTAGGTTATAAAAACAATGTAGTCTGTAAATATTCTGTATAAAGTAAATTTTGACATCGTCACATACACTAAAAAGAAATCATATTGGTGACGTAGAAAATGCAACATGTTAAAATTTTGTTTAACTTACTTTCAAGCTATAAATTAAAATAAGGCCATAAAATTATGGTCATGGTATAGAAACTTGTAGATTAAATAAATACATCAAGATCCTTATTTATAAATCATGTTTTTCACAAACTGGGAAGGTTATAAAAAACCTCTTCAAAAACTACATTACTTGTTACATTTTTGCTAAAGCCAGAATCGTCAACAATCAAAATTTGAAGTCCTTCGGGAGATGTAACTCGAGAAATCGCTACATAAAGCTGACCATGGGAGAAGACAGGTTGAGGAAGATATAATCCAACATTATCCAACGATTGACCTTGACTCTTGTTTACAGTCATTGCAAAACATACCTGTATTGGGAACTGAGTTCTTTTAAATTCAAACGGCCATTTGGTATCAGTTGGTACCATGTCAATCCTTGGAATCAAGTGCTTTGTACCAACCTGCGAACCACAAAGAATCTGACATTCAATACTATTCTTTTTGCATCCAGTTACTATCATTCTTGTGCCATTGCATAACCCCATAATCTGATTTAAATTACGCATCAACATGACTACTGCTCCAACTTTGATTTTCAACTCATGTTTGGGAAGACAGGGCATATTAAGAGAGTTCAGATATTCAACGGGAAATGCAGCATCAAATTCACAATCTTCACCACCATTATCATCAATGGTGTCTTGACTAAGATACGTATGTATCCTACCGGGAATTTTGTCAAGAATCTGAGAATTAATATCATCAACAGTTATATTTGTAGGCGTCAAAATTGACCTTGATCTCAAATATTGATGTGAATGCATGTTCTTCACAAAATCTGGATATATGAGGTCAATAAGAGTGGTGATGGGATTTGTACCATTACTTTTGACAACATATTGATCTGGAAGAACAAACTCAGAGTCTATTAGTTCGTTGCCAGGTTGAATAGATTGGACTTTACCATCTCCAATATCAAGTTGCCATTTACTGAATTGAGCAATCTTTCTATTTTGCTCCTCTGAATTACCTCCATGTAACCGCATATTTTGTTTAAGAAGGAAAACTTTGCATAAGTCCCATAACCTAGATTTGTTCAATGCAGCATTCACTGTATCAGCTCTAGAACCCTTAGGTAAAACAGGTAATATTTGTCGAAAATCTCCACCAAAAACAACTGTAATCCCACCAAAAGGTTTATTGGCTCTCTCCAAATCAACAGCAGCCATTATGTCTCTCAAACTTCGATCCACAGCTTCAAAGGCATGACGATGTTGCATTGGTGCTTCATCCCAAATTATAAGGCTGGTTTGCTGCATTAGCTCAGCAATGTCTGTACCATGCTTTATTCCAGCAATTGAATACTGATCCAACTTTAAAGGTATATGAAATCTAGAATGTGCAGTTCATCCTCCTGGAAGTAATGTAGCAGCAATTCCAGAACCTGCAACAGGAAGGACAATTTTTCCTTCTGATCTTAGACGACAACAAAGGGTTTGCCAGAGAAAAGTTTTGCCACAACCACCGCTTCCATAAACAAAGTACATGCCACCTCTTTTCTGATGAACATTTTCAATAACTGCATTATATACCTCCAACTGTTCAGTATTTAGCTTTACATGATTTTTTTCATGCTGGACCTTCATTTCCTCTTTGTCGTATCCAGTTTCTTCAACAATTAGTCGATTTACAAAAGAACCGAAAAATTGCTCCTCCGGAAATGGCAACATGGGATAATCACGGAGAGACTTGCCAACTTCATTCAACAATTTTTCTAATTCTGCAAAAACAATAATGTTTTATCATATAATAAAATATGATGATATTGTATTTAAAAAATTTAATAATATAATGGAAAGTGTAGTGTGTTGCACGAACCTGCCAAGGCATAATTTTTAATCTCATTATCAGAAAGTGATAAATGAATATTTTCTGTTATTTTTCGTCTCATATAAATAACATCATCTGACATACTCTTCCAATGAGCATCCCATAGGGCAAAAGGATCCGAAACAGAACAGTAGACCAATATGTTAACAAACATCGCACGGATTTGTGAAGGCATAGAAGAATGGGCATTCTCGGACAATGCATCATGCCACTGCTTATCATTATTTAAAAGACCTAGAGCACCACACGCTTCCTTAAAGGTCTCATAAACAATACCATCCACAGTCCGTAAATCAGAGAATGACAGTACTCCTTTTCTTCTTAACAAAAGCATACGAAGATATAGTAAATCTCCACTTGTGGCGTGAACCTCTGTTAGCCTGCCAACTACATCACCTCTTTGTCTAAGCTTCCATTTACCAGATTTTGGTACCCATGTGAAGTGGCTAGGAAATTCAGCATAAGTAAAATTGCGTGAATGTGGCAATTCCTTATTAGCTATGAACCAAGCTTCTAATTTACTTGTTTTTGATGTGGCCTTTTCACAAACCTTTTCCAAATCAGCAGTACTTTGGAAATTGATTTGTTTTTCACCAGGTAGGTGAATTGGTAACCGGTCAACACTTGGCCATCGATTATGAATGTCAAAAGAAAAAATTCTCCATGAAGCTTCAGATGCACATACATACCGTCCGTCCAAAAAATTCTTAACTTCATCGAGGCTCTTTCCTTTGTTTGTAGAAGCATTAATAGATGACTTTGTTGATTTTTTTTTTAAGCATCATCGTAGCAGTGTCATGTCCTTTCAAACAATATTTGAAAAGGTACTTTAAGGATCTTGAGCTATTGCATATTTCTAAATTTATGTGACACTGAAACCGTACCAAGAGATCTCGGTTGAAAGGGACAACATACTGATTATCAAGGTTTACACCTTTTTTTTGATAACTCTACCAGTCCTACGTCTGCGATAAACCGGAAAGCCACTGTCATCAAAGAATGTATGTCCGTTAAATCTGCAAAAGTAAAAAAATAATCACATCATTGACAAAAATATAAAAACATATATATCAATAAAGTGTCCCTATTGTATCTATGGTTGGTGTACCTTTTTGGAAAATGTCTGATACATTTTCCTTTCACCATGCATGGAGAATAAGTACAATCTTTACCACATGGACCATGGATCATGTAGTTCTTTACAGCATGATATGCTATGGGATCAGACTCTCGATCAGGAATCTCAGCTGAAACTAACCGATCGATCTTATCAATTGTATTTGGTCTATCTTCTGGATGTAACCAAATTAACATGTGTACATGTGGCAAACCACGCTTTTGAAATTCTATCACATGCATAACTGTTGGATAATTAAAAAGGAAAATGTAAAAAAAATCAGACTTGGATAAATTAATAATTCAAACTAAATATTTATGCATTAAAATGAAACAAACAGAAATAAAATAAATTAAATTAAAAAATGTACCTCCTATGCATCTGCCAAAATAATTCTTCTTCTTGATTAAATCAAGGAGTTGGTCAAGCTTCAATTTAAAAACTCTTGAAACAATATCCGGAGCATCAACAACATCAACGTTGGGCAATAAATCAAGCATTTTTTGGATTTCAGGCCATTTAGAATTACATGTCATTGTAAGAAATAAGGAAGGATGGCCAATTGCACGACAAATAGCCAATGAATCTTTAAAATATTGTGACATGTAACGTTGTGATCCAGTAAAAGAAGCAGGCAAAATAACAGCTTTACCAACATGAGTAGGATCATTATCTCCTTTCCGTACAGCATCACGTACGGAATGATAGAGATCAGCTCGAATGGTAGTTTGATGATTTGAGATCCAATCCAATCTATACTGTTCAATAGCAGTAAAAGAATTGACAATGTATTGTTGCCATAAACGTCCAGCCTGGTGAAGAGATATTCCTTTCACAAAATAATAAATTCGAACATTATTGTTAGAATATTATAACTACTGAGTAAGTAAAAAAAAATATGCTTCTTTTGTTAATTTTACTTACCTTTAGAAGTGCGTATCATTATTTTGTAACAGTAGTATTCCCTTAAGGAAACCGTCCGCCTTTGCTTAGAATCAGGATCAAGCTCTTCATCATCTATTTCTGTATGATCATGCCTTTTTTGATTTCTCAGAGGTATATGAACATGATATCCTTCTTTGCCTGTCGGAAATAACAATGGATATTGGAACTGCATAAAATGAGGATCTGTTTCGTATATTCTCTTCAATCCTCCTTTTTTAGAATTCACAACAGTATCTCTGAAGCCACCAGTGTCAGTATCATCACTTACAATAAATGCAGCAACCTCATTAGATGGTCCAATAGGATTTGGTCTTCCACTGGATGACATGGATGATATAAGAACCAATTTAAACTCATCAAGGTCAGCATTTTCAAACCGATCTCTAGCCAAGCGAAAGGAACGCACTAACTCATTTTTTTGGTCCAACATGGTTAACAGTTCTTCGACAATATCTGGATCAACATTGTCTTTAGAACCACCTAATGCATTAATTCGATTTTCAACCTCATTTTCTGTATCGTAAATGTATAACTGACAAAATTTAGGTCCTGATCCATCGTGAGGGACCAAACTACCCAAAAGATGATAATTCTGACCTTTCAATTTGAAACAATAGGGACCTCTACCTCTATTGATTTTATTATCAACTTTTCCGCCTGTAGATGTAAAAGAGAACATGCAATTGTAAACTCTAATGTTTTGTTTAAAGTGCTTGGATTTCTCATGTTGACCATTTAACAAAGAAGCAAGTGGTTCTGGAGGTGGTGGCTCTTTATCAAGATGGACTTGACCATTTCTGCAGCAAAGAGAGAATGTTGGATCTTTTCTGGTACATGATTTATTGTTACGCTCCTCATTCCACATACGTGATCCACACTTTGAGCATATTTTTGTTGGGGCACCAATATCCATATATCCCTTCCACAAATTTGGATTACTACTACAGTCTGCCGAATCATCGCAATCCATTTCAGTAATACCATCAAGATTATCCTCATTAACAAATTCTGGAAAATGTATAATACATATGGTCATTAATAAGGTAAAATTAAAATGTACCAATAATAGCTAAGGTTATATTACAATTAAATGCTATAGTCATTCAAATATATTTTGTAAAAAGACATTAAGACAAACAGGCAGGATTGAAATTAATACCTCTGTCCAGATCATCATTTCCTGTAATATAAGCTTCATCGGCCATATCAAATTCTGCATTGAGATTTTTCTTTGTAGATGATGATTCAGGTTGATCCATATTCCTTTTTGGAATCTGAATTGTAGGTTGATTAGTTCGACTTAACATTCCATGCTCGTATATCTGAGTATTTGAAGAAAAATGTGATCCAACGTTCGACGTAGGCATACATCTTGTAGAGTGTGCTAAACTAATGTCATCCTCCTCAGTGGTAGATTGTACTGGAATTTTGTTTTCACCTGGCATTGAGCTGAATTATAAGTACATAGGAAATACCAGGTACATATAATTAAATTATGATGTTTTTTCTCACCATAAAGCTTATTGACATTAGGTCCTCTGAATCTCCGTTTTCCAACTGTATTAAAAATTGTCAGTGAGCCAATAGATATAAATAATAGATTCTGAGATTGTTTATATGATCTAACCTGAAGAGCTGTCGCTAAAACTAATATTCTCCTTAATTCTTTGATTATCACATAAGGTTCGTGCAGCGGTGCATTCCTCTGTTGCAATTCTAGTAAGTACATATATTTATATTTCAATTATATGATTGAAAAGTGTAAAATGAGACAAAGAAACTTTTATACCGTTTCGCTTGTACTGCAACCTAGGTTGATTATTAATGAGATTCTCTGCCGGTCCAAGAATTTTACGCTTCATTGCTAAATAAAAATATCATTAAAATTACACATAAAGAAGTATGGAAAAATGTTGGTAAAACAAATGAAATATATTGAAGGATTGTATGAGTAGTATGTACACGTAGAAGATCCCATCGCTTTTGGTTGTGTATGTTTTCCAATCACTTTGTTTGTTGCAAGAGGAGTTGCAAAATCGACTAAAAATATAAAGTTAGCAAAATTGGAAAAAAGTTGAATAACTATTTTTGGAAAAACTGGCAACAATTCTTGTTACCTGTGGATAGAGGTGATGGTGTAAAAATGCTATTTTGAAATGTTTCACCGGATCCAGTTGGGATTCGATTTTCTACATTATCTCTGTAACTCATATTTGACTCGAGCATTTTGGAATCACGCAAAACAGTCTCAACATTCTGGCCGCGAACCCTACGTTTCAATCCTAGGAAACAATACAGGCATCAGTAGTGAAATAATGAATACAAAGACGTATAGCACACAAATTACCTGTATATCTAGCTGCATTAATCTTGTTCATTGATTCGGTTTCTCCATCAAAATTTGGCTATCTAATATATATATTTCCTCCTATATCCTTAATGATATTGTGCTGTTTGGATGGACCTAAAACCGTCTCCATATTTTGTCCACGAATTCTTCGTTTTGTACCTGGCAACAGATTATCAAATTATTACAAAAGTACCATCGAACAAACAAACGTAAATGCATTAAGAATATGAGACTGACATAAGATTCAAAACCTGAAAATTTGTTTTTTGAATTAATTTGCTCTAATGAGTAACTGATCGAGTTAGTAGATGACGGAGTGGTGTTCGTAGGAATTGGGCATACTTCTGATAAAAAATATAAAAAATCAATAAACAACATATTTAACCAAACAAACAATATTTACATCAACAACTAAACATGACATTTCGGTAGATGATTTGAAAGGAACATTACCAATGGGCATAGGAGTACCTCCACCGTTATTTCCCTCACCGTGTTCAATATTGGGATGTACATTTTCTGCATTTCGACTTCGAATTCTACGCTTCAAATCTATGTACATAAAGAATAAGAATTGTTATTAATATTGTTATTAATATAAGGATATGAATTGGTGTTATGAACAATGATTCATTACAAACCTGTTAGAGAAGTTCTGGAAGATGATTGTTGGTTGGACATGATTGAATCTAAGCATAAAGCAATTTACATATTAGCAGAACTCCTATGAAAACATAAAACACTGATTAAGTATACAAACATGATTTTGATCTTAATGTTTGTTGTTCCCGTTTTTTCTTTCTGCAAAAAAAGAAAATGATGATATGAATACTCTGTACTGATATGATTCAGCTTAGGGTAAGAATTTTCAAAAAATTTGAACGTGTTATTCTGTTGCTAAATTTAAGGGACAGTTACTGATAATATTAATGTAAAGATATTGGATATCTCATTCATATAAATGGGTTATTAGATGGATTATCCATGGGTCAAGTGCAAAACAATATAAACATAACTTAAATTATAGGAGTTGGGTAAAAAAATTTACCCATTGGGTAAAATGCTAAATGGGCAATACCATGCATTAAGATTATGTTGATGTTAAGGTATGTTTTTTTTATGTTGGTATGTGTTTTGCTCCCGGCTATTTTGAAAATGATTTATGTGATTTTGTGGGAGATCTATAATTCGTGCATTGGATTTGGGCTGGTGTCGGATATTGTAAGAACTTACTTTTCATAACTAAAATTTGTTCATCTTATGAGATCTTTCACCTTCGGCATGTATATAGCTGGTTTTCGACATGTAGATAACTGGGGTGTTTCTGAACATTGGACTACAGTCGGTGCGTATATGAAGGTCATTTGTGATATTACTGGTTTCAGGATTGGTGCAGGTTTGATTGATCGGGAAGCCATTTTAATCTTTTTTAATTTAAAGAATTTCGAAATTCATTATGTTAAACAGTCTGAAAACATAATCGACTATTTGTTTAGATCGTTTATTTGTTTCCATTCAGTTCAGGGGTTCGTCCTGGCTATGATTTGTGTGATTTTTTATGGAAATTCTGTTCCCATTGGAGTTAAGTCTGTAATTTTGGTTGATACAAGTTAATAAAATTTGTTTTTTGAAATAAAATGAATAAAACAATTTAAATATGTAAAAAATTATTTTTCAAATTTCAAGAAATAAAATAAAATCAGACCGTACCAAAATATCCTTCCTACTTGCTGTTTCCTTCAAAAATGTAAATCACGCCGGCCTGCCTTTTTTCAAGAAATTTTAATACTTTCTCCGTTTCATATGAATTGTCGTCTTATAATTTTTAAAATCAAATTCATTGAACTTTGATCGATAATTAATAATATTTTTAAACATAAAAATTATGAAAAAAATATCAGTAGAAACTATATTTGGTTTAATTTTAAATATAATTTTAAATATAATTTATAAAGTTGTAAAATTATAAGTAAAGCCCAAAATGCCCACAAAATACGTCCATGACAGAAGAGTATCCTCAAATACGTCAATGGGGTCAGAGTATTATAGTAGTTACGCCTTTGAGGTAGTAGTGTCTGCAGCATATACGCATTCTCGTAAGGCGTATCATCTGTTACGCATTTGTGACATGCGTGATGACGTCATCTGACATCATCGTCACTTTTCCTTAAATTTTACGCGACTTGCTCAGTTATTGCGATTTTTTTGCGATTTCGCCGAAAAAAACAAAAAGCCAGGCATCCTCCGTTCCAAGCATCTTCCCATAACTTGGTATACACCAAACGAATTGTCTTTCGACGATCTACACAACCATACCAATTTTTAACCATTTCTTTCGTCGGAATTGAAAGCCCCAAATCGAACCACCGCCTCTCGCCTCATTTTTCGACGAACTCGTACAAGCTCCTGCGGGACCAGATTCCTCAAAGTCAGTTGGGCAAAACGAAGATAAAGGTGTTCTGATTCTTTTGGTGCAATCAGTAGGGTTGAAGGTGGCCGAAGATAAACGAAATAGGCTGAGAGAGTTCAGGGAGATTTAGAGAGAGACGACGAGGAGAGAGAGATTGTTGAGCGAAGAAGATGAACAATGAAGGGGGTTGCGCCGTTTGGAACGGCGTGTCCCACGGATATTTTGGTCAGTGTTCTGGAGAATGGATATTTTGGATGGTGGGTAGGGAGAAAGTGGGTATTTTGGGCAATTTCTCAATAATTAACGTGTATCATGATAGGCTTCTCGTATTCAACATCGTCAATTCGTCATGTAAAAAAAGAAGAAGGAAAACTAGGGAACAAGAGTAGGATCGGAAATGCACAAATAATTCTTTGGATCGAATTTTATTAAGATTTTAAAATAGAAAATGGATCGAACGATTTTTTTATAAAAAATCGAATTGGATAGGATTGGACTTTCTCTAAAATATGAGGATCGTTTTAGGTCCGTAAGTCGGATCGGATCGGAATGAACCAAACTTTTATCCAATTTTTTTTTAAATTTATATATTATTTTTTTTGAAATTATTCAAAATATTACATATTTCTAGATTTTATCCAAAAAAATCGTGTTTTTATTCGGGATTCTTAAACTTATATATTAATACTTTCAAAATTATTAAAATTAAATATTTTTAGATTTTATGAATAAAAACTCGGGTTTTTATTTGGATCAAACCGAACTTTTATCCAGATTTTTTTGGACTTTGAGTTTTATCTAGGCTTTTCAGTTTTTAAACTTTTATTCGATTTTTCGAATTTCGCACCGGATCGAATTTGATGTAAAGTGGAAGATTTATATATGACTCGCGAATCAAACCTAATTGGACGAGACTTTTTTCAAATCAAATTTTTCGTATTTTTTTCCGAATTAGGTCACATCAAATTTCGAATTTTAGACGTTTTGAACATGTCAAAGCAGGACCACAAAGAAAATGAAAAAGGAAAGTTTGTGAAGTTGCGGTTTCTAATCCACCTTTGATATAAATTTATTCATTATATGTGGGCGGAGACACATTTTATACACTTTAAGTTGACGGACGCCACAAGAAAACAAAATAAAACTGTTTTTTGGCTCACTCTGGCTTACAAAGTTGATGTTATAAGTATTAACTTGTGATTCTCTCTCATGTCCTTTGTGCTTTGTAGATTAGCAATGTACAATATTAAGTAGATTTTGGTCCTTCAATTTGCACAGTTACACCCATAAATTCCTAAGATTTAAAATTCTTCCTTTCCGTCTTTCCAACTACAAAAATGTATCTTTTTGACAAAAACCATCGTCTTTGGTCTTTAAAAGACGACGGTTTTGTGTCAAAAATACGACGCTAAAAAGGTATATTTCTAAAGTTGGAGGGGTAAAAAGGAACGATCTTAAATCTTAGGACTTTATGAATATAACTGCGCAAAATTGAAGAACCAAAAGATCATTAAGCCTATTAAGTATTAACCCACTTCAAGATTTATTTAATTAATAATTCTTGCAGATTTAGAGCCATCACTTAATTCAATCTTAGCCTGCTAGTCATCAATATTTATGTACATGTTAAGTACAATATTGTTTTTCCTCATTTTTCACTCTTTGCAGACTTTTACTCATTCAATTCCTTAGTCTTAATCTACCCACGCTTCCCATCTAGAAGAAGACTAGTTGAGACTTAGAGACCCATTGTACTCTCTTTATTAGATTTGCAGCTATTATATTTTTTTTTAATTCATCTGGGCTATTGTTATTTGAGCATATTCAGCTTTCTTTGCTTGATTCCTGGTAATTTTTTACTAAAGTTTTGAACTTTATTATTGTTAGCAAAAAAAAGGGTAATCATCAAAATTTGATTTTGAGTTCTTAATTTTCTTGAATATTGTATTAGTGCAGATTCTTTACAAATTTGCTCATCAGTCTAGCTTTGCAGAGAGTTCATATCTAGAGAGGATCACTTTTAGATGGCTGAACCTGTTTTTACACATTCACAATCTGATGTCTCAAATCATGGCCAAGGTGTTCAAATTTTGCCATTTAAAACCTCTAAAGTGTCTTTAAAGGTTTTTTTGTTGCATGGAAATTTAGATATTTGGGTGAAGGAAGCCAAGAACCTTCCTAATATGGACTTGTTTCATAAGAAATTAGGGGACATGTTTGGTCTGTTACCGGGTAATTTAAGCGGAAAGCTAGAAGGGAATGTGTCTCATAAGATAACAAGTGATCCCTATGTCACAATTTCTGTGGCTAATGCTGTAATTGGTAGGACTTTTGTGATTAGTAATAGTGAGAACCCTGTGTGGATGCAGCATTTTAATGTTCCTGTTGCGCATCATGCTGCAGAAGTGCAGTTTGCTGTTAAAGACAGTGATGTTGTGGGCTCTCAGATTATGGGAGCTGTTGGGATTCCTATTGATCAATTATACTCGGGCGCAGTTGTTGAGGGTACTTTTCCGATCCTTAATGCAAGTGGGAAGGCATGTAAACCTGGGGCGGTCTTAACTCTTTCAATTCAGTATACCCCTATGGAAAAGGTTCCCCTTTATCACAATGGGGTGGGATCAGGTCCGGAATATCAAGGCGTTCCTGGTACCTATTTTCCTCTTAGGAGAGGTGGAAAGGTTACTCTTTATCAAGATGCACATGTCCCTGATGGCACCCTTCCAAACTTGAGGCTTGATCATAGTATGCAGTATGTGCATGGAAGTTGCTGGCGTGATATCTTTACAGCTATAGGTCAGGCTCGTCGTCTTGTTTACATTACTGGGTGGTCAGTGTATCATCTGGTCAGACTTGTTCGTGATAATGATGATAAAACGGATACCACATTGGGAACCCTTCTTAAGACAAAGTCACAGGAAGGCGTCAGAGTGCTGCTGCTTGTATGGGATGATCCTACCTCAAGGAGCATTTTGGGCTATAAGACGGTAAGAGAAGATTATCTTAATATATGTCTTATGGCTAAGTAGATCATATGCCCAACTTGTGCTATGTTCTGCTGATGTTTCCGTATGTGCATTACAAATATTTGCAACCCATGATGAATGTTTTATTGTTGCTCGGTCCTTATAACAGTTGCAGCACTAAGCCACTAACAACAACTTGTCAGATAAATATTTATCTTTATCTTTCCTTTGCCATGTGGATACTAGAGAATATGGTCAGTGGGCAATGGTTCTGTCTTTCTGGCTATCCTTAAAAGTTGTATAACTACTATTGTGTTGATCTTGAATATCCATTTATGAGCTGGAGATCTATGCAAAGCCATAGTCCATGATTATACATCCCTTTTTGGAAGGTCTCTAGCCTATAAATTGCTAATTGACCTTACGTTTTATAGTACTGTCCATATAAGAATGTAAAGTGCCAACCTTGCGAAGATCAATTAGCCAAATGATCATATAAAGAACCGAAAGTAAATAGAAAACAAGCTGTACTGCCAAGATAGAACAAATAAGTTTTCGTGCCAGATGTTTGTGCTTGCTTGAAGACACGGAAAACTACTGATATGACAGACGGATGTTAATTTGTCAGTCACAAATGAAGTGGCAGTGTCATTGAGCTGTTATGCCGAGTATGTAGGGGCTTCCCCATGAATTAGTTTCACATATTATCTATCTTAAACATGAAGATATTAACTTTCAAATTGCTTGTCCTGTTGTAATCGAAAAAGTTTTGCATTCCATCTCTTATGTCACAATGTACTAACGTCTAACAATGACATAAAAACTCCTGTAAAAAAAAAACAATGACATAAAAACTGGATCTAATGGACAGGAGAAAGGTTTCCCATTCTTGACTACTGTAAACTAAAAATTCTATGCTACCCTTATCTAATATGCCAGGGATAGCATTATTTCGTCATACTCAACACTGAACAGGCTGCAGTCCTGGACATCTCTGTTTTATTGTAATATTCAAGTTTTGTACTGAGGAGTTGATGACTATGATATTACGCAGGAAGGAATTATGCAAACTCATGATGAGGAAACAAGACGCTTTTTCAAGCACTCCACAGTGCAAGTGCTGCTTTGTCCCCGAGCCGCTGCTAAGGGGCATAGCTGGGCCAAAAAGCAGGTTGGATACCGGTCACTAGTTGCTCTTCCCCATTCATTAATAATTATTTTGATACTCAGTGCGATGTTATTGTTGTTTAAAAAAAAATTTATGAGAGTCAATAGCTTTCCTTATACTGTGTTTTATGAAATGTGTTGTCTACAACCAGAATTTATCTACAGCACCTCATTCTCTGTTTTGGCATTCAGGAAGCGGAAACAATCTACACACATCATCAGAAAACAGTTATTGTTGATGCTGATGCAGGAAATTACAGGAGAAAGATTGTAGCATTTGTTGGAGGTCTTGATTTATGCATGGGGAGATATGATACTCCGCAACATCATATATTAAGAACATTACAAACTGTGCACAAAGACGACTTTCACAATCCAAATTACACGGTGATTATTTATTTTCTGTTTGTGTTGGTATTATTTTTCTTTTTTATTGTTGTTTTTGGGGTATAATTATTAGCCACATTTCATTTGAGTATCTTTATTCTCCCTTCATCGTTTTTCCTCCTTTTATTCCCAACAATGTTAGTAGCATATACACACAATTATGTATATGACATCTTGATTTCCATATGGATGATGGATGTGCTACTGAGTTGTCTAAACATACAAGGCCTTATACACATATACAAGTTTGTGTGATTTATTGTTTTAGGATCTTTCTAGTGTGTGCCCAAGGGCACATTCTAACAACTACTTTTTAATGAGTTGGATAATTTTAATTGGTTAAGATTTTTGTGCATGCAAGGGAGCCCATTATTATTAATGAAAACAAACCAATCAAAAAATGCCAACTAAGCTCTTATTGCGTGCCCTTGGGCACATATTAGAAAAACCTATTGTTTTATGGGACCCTGACTTGTTTCGGGGAAGTAAATCCTGGGCTATATTAATCATTGTGATTTTTTTAACTTTTACATGAATAGGGTCCTGCTGTTGGTTGTCCAAGAGAACCATGGCATGATTTGCACAGTCAACTTGATGGTCCAGCAGCTTATGATATACTTACTAACTTTGAGGAAAGATGGATGCGGGCTTCAAAGCCTCATGGGATTCAGAAAATAAAGAAGTCGCATGACGATTCATTACTGAGAATTGAAAGAATTCCTGAAATATTGGGAATCACGGAAGGAACCGTGAATGAGGATGACCCCGAATGCTGGCATGCACAGGTTATTGGTGTTGTTAGCTTAGAAGTGTTTGTTATTTTTTGTCCATCCCCTTATCTTAACATGACGAATTTATATAGGTGTTCCGTTCTATAGACTCCAACTCTGTTAAAGGCTTTCCCAAAGAGCCAAAAGAAGCTCCTGGAAGGGTGAGGGATTTGTAATATCTGTGTTTTTCTTTGTGATTTTAATGAATTAACTAACTTTTACTGTTTTGTATCAGAACTTGGTTTGTGGGAAGAACGTACTGATAGACATGAGTATACATACAGCATATGTAAAGGCCATTCGCGCTGCCCAGCATTTCATATATATTGAGAACCAATATTTTCTTGGTTCATCATATAACTGGTCCAACTACAAAAACTTAGGTGAGGAACTCTGATATCTTAGATATGTTCAACAAATCATTTATCGACATTATAGTATATTATTAGTTAACCCAGATGGCTGATAAATTTGCTTTTGTTTAGGTGCAAACAACTTAATACCTATGGAAATTGCTCTCAAAATTGTGAATAAAATCAAAGCAAATGAGAGATTTTGCGCATATATAGTAATCCCTATGTGGCCAGAGGGTGTCCCTACAAGTACTCCTACTCAGAGGATTCTATTTTGGCAGGTAGAGTACTTTTATTACAAGATGATGTTTAGTTGTGTACACATATTAGAGAATTACATGTGAAGCTCAAATTAGTCAACTTTTCATGCATTTGTTTGTCACTTTTTAATGTAGTTTTTATGCAAGATCTATATTACATCACCCTTTATAAGTGGTTATCATTAATTTGGTCACTGTAATAGTGCCTGATGGTATCTTGAGTGAGAAGAAGTAATAAATGGGGTTTGAAATTGAGGTTTTTACTATCAAGTTAAAACATAGTGTTCTATTTCTTCCCTATCCTGTCTTGCATGAGATCTAATGACTCCTTTCAGAGCTCAAAATTTAATAAATATAAAGAAGTAATTTGAAGTATCAAGTGCAAACAGACATGTTTCCTCCTAATTGATAGAGTACAATATTATGTAAACGAGTCATAATATTCTCACGAGGTTCTTTACTGCACCTCAAAAGTATCTAGAAAGTAGTAGGGCATTGGTCGGTGCTTTTATATGAGCATATTCGTGCTTCTTCTGAACTGGTTGGCGTTCTTTATTAATGCAGCATAATACCATGCAAATGATGTATGGAGTAATTTACAAGGCCTTAGTGGAGGCAGGGCTTGATAAAACATATGAGCCTCAGGACTATTTGATTTTTTTCTGCCTTGGTAATCGAGAGGCTCAAGATAGAGAAGGTGTTCCTCAAGCTAAAATTTCAAATGGCTCCAATACTCCCCAAGTAAGCCTCGCATATTACTTTGTTCAAGCTCTTCATGATAATACTGTGCTGCTTTATAAACCAACCTTTGATTCTTCAAGTTTTATATTGAACTGGACTTCTATTCTGTACATAGGCACTCAGTACAAAAAGTCGACGATTTATGATTTATGTACATTCAAAAGGCATGATAGTGGATGATGAGTACGTATTAATGGGGTCTGCTAACATCAACCAACGTTCCTTAGAAGGCACCAGAGACACAGAGATTGCGATGGGTGCATATCAGCCTCATCATACTTATGCACGGAAACGTTACAGTCCCCGTGGTCAGGTATTATCCATATTGCAATAAATAATTCGATTGAAACTCTAACTTGAGCATGAGAATCTGATTCCTAATATTCAGATTAATGTAGTTCAAATCTGGTTTAGGACATATCTGACATGTAGTACGTATTTCACCTGCAGATATATGGATATAGAATGTCACTCTGGGCAGAGCACATTGGTATGCTGGAGCAATGCTTTGAGCAACCAGAAAGCCTCGATTGTGCAAGAAGGGTAAGATACCTAAGCGAGTTGAACTGGAAACAGTTTGCAGCTGAGGAAGTAACTGAAATGCATGGTCATCTAATGAAGTACCCCGTGGAAGTAGATCGAACAGGAAAGGTGAGCCCTCTTCCTGGCTGCGCTACATTCCCAGATATGGGCGGCAACATAGTGGGCACTTTTGCTGGACTTCAAGAAAATCTGACTATTTAAATAGCTAAGCTTGTCAAGTTAGGGGCATAAGTTTCCACACGAGGCATCTGTAGTTTATTAGTAGTATTCAAAACATAATTACTTATCATTCAAGCTGTGTTGGATGTAGATGTGGCATCTACAAAAATCACACAATAGTTTTGTCATTTGATCATTTTGGTTAGCCCCTGCTTTTTACATTCAGTTCTACTAAAATAAAGTTTATTTAGATAAAAACCTATTTCTGGCTGGCACTGCCTTGAATAAATACAAATTTGATGTCTAGAAAATTGTGTACATTGCTACCTGACTAATGACTAGTATGTTTTTGTAATTAAGTTTTAAATTTCTTGCATTTCACTTGAATGGTTCTTTTTGTCACACTTGTGTGGCTCAATATTTTACCTTGATTATTACAGTATATTTTGATCTTTACATGCATGGTATCTATACTAGTTCAAAGTACAAAATACTATGCGTATGTTTGGGATATCTTAAAATGAATAACTTATGCCTTATAAGTACTTATGTCATATAAGTGATAAGTAGAGCAGATATTAGGGCCGTTTGGCTTACCTTAAAATGAGTAGCTTATGACTTATAAGCATAAATGTCATATAAGTGATAAGTAGATCAGAAATTATAAGTTAGTAGAGTGTTTGGTAAATTAGAACTTATAAATCAGTAGATTGTTTGGTATATCAGAACTTATAAGTTAACTTTTTTTACTATTTTCAAAATATTTGTTTTTTAATATATATCAATGGATGTCAATGGATAGATATCGATGAGTAGAGAAATTTAATATATGCATATTAATTTTTTAATGAACGGATCAAAAGATATATGATTTTGAAGATTTAAGGATATTATATATTGCGTGTATCGAGAAATAAGAATAAGTTGAAAGTTGAATGTTATGATTTATAAGTTCTTAAGGGCTTATAAGCCATAAGTGTGTATGATAAACCAAACACCCACATTATGTGTATGTTTGGGATATCTTAAAATAAGTAGCTTATGACTTATAAGCACTTATGTCACATAAGTGATGAGTAGAGCAGTCAGTAGAGTGTTTGGTAAATCAGAACTTATAATCAGTAGACTGTTTGGGTAAATCAGAACTTATAAGTTAACTTTTTTTTATAATTTTCAAAATATTGTTTTTTTATATATAACAATGGATATCAATGGATAGATCTCGATGAATAGGGAATTTGATATATACATATCAATTTTCTAATGAATGGATCGATAGATATATGGTTTTGAAGATTTGAAGGATATTATGGGCATGTTTGGCTTTCCATTTTTCTGCCAACTTATGGCTTATAAGGCCATAAGCACTTATGGGTAGGAGTGAGCATTTTTCGGGTTAGAACCGGGAACCGAACCGAACCGAACCGAAATTTCGGGTCCGGTTCGGGTTTTGTATAATTCGGGTCCGGTTCGGTTCTTGAAATTGAGAAAAGTTCGGTTCTCGGTTCAGTTCGGTTCTTGACATCCAAAACCCGAAAGAACCGAACCGAACCGAAATTATATAATCTATTTAAATAATATATTAAATATATAATAATAACATATATTATTAATTATATATTATTAACGAAATTATATAATCTATTTAAATTATATATTAAATATATAATAATATATATATTATTAATTAATTATATATATTATTAATTATATATTAATATATAAATATATACATTTCGGTTCTTTCGGGTTGGAACCGAACCGAACCGTAATTCACGGTTCGGGTCCGGTTCGGTTCTATCACAATTTCGGGTCCGGTTCGGTTCTAAAAAATTGTCATTTTCGGTTCTCGGTTCTTTCGGGTCCGGTTCGGTTCGGTTCGGGTCGGACCCGTTGCTCACCCCTACTTATGGGGGGTGTTTGCCAAAAATAAGTTTTAACTCAACTTATAACTTATAAACCCATAAGTTGAATGTTAAGAATTCTTAACTTTCAACTTATAACTTATAACTTATTTTCGATATACGCAATATATAATATCCTTCAAATCTTTAAAATCATATATCTCTCGATCCGTTCATTAGAAAATTGATATGTATATATCAAATTTCTCTATTCATCGAGATCTATCCGTTGATATCCATTGTTTTATATAAAAAAATAAATATTTTGAAAATTATAAAAAAAAAGTTAACTTATAAGTTCTGATTTACCCAAACAGTCTACTGATTATAAGTTCTGATTTACCAAACACTCTAATATCTGTTCTACTCATCACTTATATGACATAAGCGCTTATAAGACATAAGCGCTTATAAGCCATAAGCTACTTATTTTAAGATATCCCAAACGTACACTATATATTGCGTATATCGAGAATAAGTTAAAAGTTATAAGTTGAAAGTTAAGGATTCTTAACATTCAACTTATGGGTTTATAAGTTATAAGTTGAGCTAAAACTTATTTTAGCAAACACCTCCCATAAGTGCTTATGGGCTTATAAGCCATAAGTTCACAAGAATAAGTGGAAACAAACATATCCTATAAATCAGTAGAGTGTTTGGTAAATCAGAACTTATAATCAGTAGATTGTTTGGGTAAATCAGAACTTACAAGTTAATGTTAGGTCCGTTGAGATTGTAGAAGAGGGGGTTGAATACAATCTTTATCTTCTTAATTAAATTTGTCTGTTAAATAAAATTTAGTTTAGACAAATTTGTGCGGAATTAATTGAAATAAAATTCAAGTTAAATATAACGATATATTAAACTTGATGGTTGTTACAAAATCAGTACAGAGTAATATCAAGTTAATAAAAACAAATTAGAAAATTCGACATGAACTTTTCTTAATTTGTTAATAAAAATCGAGATATAGATTAGGAGTAAAAACTCGCTAATAGTACAAGAGTCACAAGTAATCAAGCTTGAACGAATCAAATATTACAAATACAAAGCTTTTGATTTTATGGGAATTTATTGCTCTTGAATATTGTCTTTAAGATGAGAGAGAGTTCAGCTGGGTTTAATTTCCTTTTTTTGATCTGATATTTCCGTGTACTTCGTCTGTGTAGCAGCCTTGATGTTAATACAAAGTCTCTGACTCTTTTACTTGATGATATGCCTCGAACTACCTTTCCAGAGAGTGGCTACTACCTTTTTAAGAAGGCTACTACCTTTTCAAGGGGCGGTACTACCTTTGGTACTAACTTTGCTGTCATCCACTTGGTACTACTCCCTCCGTCTCTAAATATGTTGCCTGTTTCCTCTGGACACGTTTGCCAATGCACACTTTTAATCATTAATATTTTCAATTTCGTATTAATTTTAAATATAAAAACTTCACTGTATTAAAGTACTCATAAATACGAATCCAACAAGATCACTCATGACTATATTTGGTCTTATAGATTATGCATAAATTAGTAATTTATCTCATGTTATGAACAGTCCCGACATTTGAAACGAGCAACTTAAAAAGAGACGGAGGGAGTACCTTTCAGTTGTACTAGTACTACTTTTCTGATTGAACTTGTACTACCTTCTGAATAACACTAGTACTACCTTTGCTGAGAAGGCTACTACCTTTTCAATCTGGCGGTACTACCTTTGGTACTACCTTCTGAATAACACTTGTACTACCTTTGCTGAGAAGGTCGGTACTACCTTTCAGTTAAGCTTGTACTACCTTCGGTACTACCTTTCTGAAAAGCTTGTACTACCTTCGGTACTACCTTTCTGAAAAGGTAGTATCAGTACAATTTTCAGCTTAAATCAATTAAATGATTTTATGATAATCATTTAATTAATTTTCTTTTACATAAAATTCTGATTTAATTAATTAAGTAATTATTTTAAAGAATAAATTAATTCTTATAGAATTAATTTATTAAATAAATTAATCACATAATTTAATCAATTAAAAGAAGAATAAATATGAATCATTTAAGTAGCCAAATCTTTTCTTGAACCACTGAAATTAATAAAGAAATACCATTGAATTTTCTGTTGACGTTCGATGTATTGTCTGGTTCATGAACGACTAACTTCAATGATTGTTCTTCATTTCTGACTTTAAACACGTGGTCCTTTTTCTTGTCTCATCTCTCTTTAAATCTCTTGTACTCTGACTGATAATCACCTGTCACTGTAGAAATCTCTGTCACTCTAAATAAATCCACTTCTTAACGAATACTCCACTGAGGCTTGATCAGATGACTGAACTTCTTTCAATGTAGTAATTCCTCAAGTCAGTAGATTGACCTTGATCTTTTTCTTCTGACAGATAATACAATATGAGATTCTTTGTGACAGTTTATATACTATTTACTATTACAATCTTGTTTAAGTTGAGTTGTATCCTCGAAATACAAATAGGCTACATCATATGCCTTTCAATCTCCCCCTATTTGTTTGTTAGACAATAACAAGCAAATACCTAGAGGATAACTCAACTAACTCACTTAAACAAGAAAAAGATTAAGCAATTCAAAGCTTAGTAAATAATACATAAAAAAAAATTCTCTGGTTCAAATATAACATTTCCAGAATCCTAAGTTGATGAAATGATAAATAATTGTTCCTCTAGCACTGAACTGATCTTCAATAGATAACTCATCTTCATTTCTGATTCTTCATATCTCTGCCTGATAATCCTTCACATCTTTCATTGGTGATTATCAACAGTTCTTTATTTACAATCACTTCCCTTCTCTAACACAGCTTTTCTCACTTAAGAAAAACAATTGTTCCTACTATATGGACAATGGTGAATCAATACCATTTTTATAACTTCTAGGAAATCTACTACTCCTCTATTTAGCCTTTATATATAGTACATTGAAAGACTAATAGAATAGTATTGTGATGTAACTATTGTGATGTAACTCTCCTTATATCTCCACTTTCTTTACAACTGAAAGTCCCCTTTCTTTTCCATCTAAATCTCCCCCTTAGTATCTTGACTTGCTTATCCTCCTAAGCACAATCTGTAAATGCTCCCCCTTTCTAACCTACTCTCCTTTTTCTTGTACCCCTTACTTCTCCCCCTTAGTTGAGGAATCCTCCAATCAACTAGTTGACAAAGTAGTTATACCAATTATATAGAGTTCTTTGTTAGAAAGGAAGTTTTACTTTCTTCCTCACTGTGAGTGTGTGATAGTGTTTAGTGTACCTCACAAGTGTTTCACTCTTGTCTCCACTCATTTGTGTTGAGTGTCTCACTTCTCTCTGTGTTTACACTCTTGCTCACTAGTGTATCACTCATATCACTCATAGCTCCAACATCCATTAGTGTACCTGCAAGGAAAAATCACCCTAGCCCCTTCAATGAGAGGTCAGTGGTGGTGCAATGGGAGTTCGCATATCCCAAATCCTCGTTGGACTCGTCAGACGAATTTGAGTCATAATCTACAAGTTGCTAGTTTTCCCTTTTTAGGGTTTTCAGATTTGAATTCTGAGAAGGTAAACAATGATCTGTAAATTTAGCATTGAGATCAAGGTTCCCTTTTAATGTCTGTGAAGGCATCACCTTGTTAAACTCATCAAGTAAAATCTGAATCATAGTTTACAAGTTGCCGATCCGCACCTATGTCGGACCCGTTACTCGCAGGATCCAGAGATGTTCCCTCTGGGGAGTTAGATAATGATCTTGTTGAATTTTGCATTGAGATCAATACCTTCTCTCGAGGTCTGTGAAGACTCTTGGTTCATTAAAGAACCTTTAACTTATAATCCTAACCGTAAAATTGTTGGATTATAGGTTTCCGTCAATTCATCCTTAGTGTGTGCAATCTCACTTTGTGTATATGAAATATTTTTGATAGTGTATAAGGTAGTGACTCTTCAACTGAATATCCCACACATCCTTATTTGCTGCATCATGTGCAGTTACTCCCTGGTGACCTCTAGTCTGATAGGTACTTCCTTTTAGGGGGTAAATTCGAATGTGTATAAGTTTGACTGTAGTCTGGGATAAAAGTTGTTGGGTTTACAACCTTATGACTAAACATGTGAGAAAACAAAACTCCATTTAGATGAACCTGCATCACAGAATATGAGCAATAGAGATAGAATGCGTTTTTATCAATGAAAATTTTTCTAAAAAAATATTGCATTTTATCTTAAGAGAAATGATATACAGTTATGATTTCAAAAGGTTTACAATATAAGCAATCGCAGTTGTAGAAAGAAATTTTGAGTTAGGAAAGATATAGATCTTGAGCCAGTTTTACTAAACACAAACAAAGGCAAAAATCCAATTAATAAAAATTAATCGAATTAATGCAAGTTAATGTTCAAACCAATACAAACAAAACTATTTAATCATGTTTTGGGTCCTGTAAGATAGATACCAACTATTAGAAATTGTTAGCAATTGATAGGTCTTGTCTTCCAATTGTTAGATCCTGAAAATCAAACGTTAGTTCCTAAACAATTGAATTGACATATACCAATTTGATATCAACAATGGTCCTATATAAGAAAGTCTGTCAACAACAACAACACAACAAAGAATTAGAAGTTAAAACAGCATGATATGTGTGTGTTAAACAGAAGAAGTACAAAAGAACCAAGTACAGGGACCTGTTTGAAAGTTTTGAAAGTATAGTGACTAAACTGTAAAAACTATACAAACCAATTATATACACATGAAAAAAAATATACAAAAATAAGAAATAATATACATAATAATTATATAAAATAAAACTAAAAAGAAAAGAAAAATTCATTTTTTTTATTTTTTATTTTATTAATTATATTTTTTATATTCAAAAATGACTGTAATAATACTATTTACAGAATATTAAAGATAAAAGAAAATAATTTACAAAACTTTTAATTTACACAAAACTACCATAGGCTATCCTTTAGACGGAAATAAAACATTAATAACAAAAGGACAAACACTACAAAATATTGAATAAACTATTAACTATTTACATAAGTATTTATAGCAAAATAATAAATCTATATATTTTCTAATAAAATAACTTTCTAATAGAAAATTATTTAAAGAGAAAATATTACTTATTAAGTCATTACAAATATTCAAGAGTGACTTTAAAATAATGAAATTTTCAACAAAAATAGGTTTCTCACACATTACAACTTGTAAGATTTGAGAAAAATATTTTTAGAGAAAATAAATTATTCTAATGTAAATGAAGTAAGTAGGAATATTTTAAGAGAATAATGACAATGGTTTGAGAATTAACAAGCAAGAGAATTAGTTGATAAAATGATTATACAAGTGATTTTAATAACAATTATTAACAAAATAATCACTTATAAATTATTAAAGACCAAACCTCAGATATCAACTAGATTAATTACTAGGACTATTTAACATACCCAATTCACCAACAATTCTGGTGAATGTGGATTCGTCAAGAGACTTAGTAAAAATATCTGCTGTTTGTTCTTCCGTGGGTACAAAATGTAACTCCACGGTACCATTCATGACATGCTCTCGGATAAAATGATACCTGATGTCGATGTGCTTGGTCCTCGTATGTTGCACAGGATTATTGGAGATTGCTATGGCACTTGTATTGTCACACAGAATTGGAATATTGTCAAGTACAAAGCCATAGTCACGTAGCTAATTCCTAATCCACAAGATCTGAGCACAACAGCTTCCAGCAGCTATGTATTCAGCTTCAGCTGTTGAGTTGGAAACTGTTTGTTGCTTCTTGCTGTACCAGGAGACCAACCTTCCACCTAGGAATTGACAACTCCCAGAGGTGCTTTTTCTGTCTACAACACTTCCTGCATAATCTGAATCTGTATATCCAACAAGGTTAAAACCAGATTCTTTAGGGTATCAAATACCTAAATTAGGTGTACCGTTTAAATATCTCAAGATTCGTTTAACAGCAATGAGATGCACATCTCTGGATCCGCTTGGAACCTTGCACACAAGCATGTAGCATACATAATATCTGGTCTACTTGCAGTAAGATAAAGTAGTGAACCTATCATACCTCTGTAGCTTGTGACATCTACCTTGGCAGAATTTTCACATGCCCCAAATTTGACAACTGTAGATGATGGAGTCCTTGCTGAATATGAGTCCTCCATTTGATATTTCTTGAGGAGTTCTCTGACATACTTGGATTGACAGATAAATATTCCATCTATTCTTTGACTTACTTGTAATCCAAGAAAGAACTTCAGCTCACCCATCAGGCTCATCTCAAATTTACCCTGCATTAGCTTAGCAAATTTCTTGCACATAAGATCATTAGTAGACCCAAATATTATATCGTCCACATAGACTTGGACTAATATTGTATCATTCTTATGTTTCTTTGTGAAGAGAGTTTTGTCTATGACACCTCTAACAAAACCATTTTCAAGTAAGAATTCAGAGAGAGTGTCATACCATTTTCTTGGTGCTTGCTTAAGGCCATAAATTGCCTTGAAGAGAAAGTAGACATAATCCATGAATTCTGGATCTTCAAAGCTAGGGGGCTGTTCTACATATACCTCTTCATCCAGCTTGCCATTCAGGAAGGCACTCTTGACATCCATTTGATAAACTTTGAAGTTTGAATGTGCTGCGAATGCCAAGAATATCCTTATAGCCTCAAGTCTAGCCACTGGTGCATAGGTTTCATCATAATCTATTCCTTCAGCCTGGGAATAACCTTTAGCAACCAGTCTTGCTTTGTTTCTAGTTACAATGCCATCTTCATCAAGTTTGTTTCTGAATACCCACCTGGTATCAACTACTTTCTTGTCATTAGGTATGGGTACCAGCTTCCATACTTCTTGTTGTTTGAATTGATTGAGTTCATCTTGCATAGCAATCACCCAATCAGGATCAGAAAGAGCTTCTTCTATTTTCTTAGGTTCTATTGCAGACAGAAACCCAGAATAATTACATTGATTTTGATAGCTCCTTCTAGTTTTTACACCAACATCTGGATCACCAATGATCAACTCAAAAGGATGAGCTCTATTCCAAACAGTCTGTCTGGGAAGATTTGACCTTGATGATTCGCCTTGTTCTTCATTATGATGTTGAGTATGACCAGCTGATCCTTCATCATCTCCCCCTGAGTTGTTGCCAGTTTGACTAGATGAATGTTCAGGAATGTCAGTGGTATCTCCAATCTGATCATTGTTTCCACCACCACCACCCTGATCATTATCATCATTATTACTGTTATCATTAGCAACAACATCAGGTTGGTTGTCACCATCTAAATCGGAGTCTGTCATATCATCGAAAGATAACTTTTCAGATGGATCCTCCGTTTGGATACTAGGAAGTTTAGTGTCATCAAATGATACATTGACACTTTCAAGCATTGTCTGATGATCAAGCACATACACCCTGTAAGCTCTTCTTGAATAACCAATAAAAATTGCTTCATGTGCTTTGGCCTCAAATTTTCCACCACGATCATCTCCATCTTTAAGCACAAAGCATTTTGCTCCAAATACATGAAAGTACTTGAGTGTTGGTCTCTTCTCATACATTATTTCATAGGGGGTCTTCATCAAGTCTTTGTTGATTAGAGTTCGATTCTGGGTATAACATGCAGTATTGACAACTTCAGCCCAAAAGTACAAGGGAAGCCTTAATTCACTTAACATAGTACGTGTAGCTTCAATCAAGGTTCTATTCTTTCTTTCTACTACCCCATTTTGCTGAGGAGTTCTCGGGGCTAAGTACTACCTTGTTATTCCCTTTTCAGTACAAAAATCATGTAGAACTGCATTCTTAAATTCAGTTCCATTGTCTGACCTTATTGCTCTTACTGGATTCTTGTACTCCATCTCAATCAACTTGATGTGATCAATCACTAACTGTGGAGTTTCATCTTTGGAATTCAGAAATAAAACCCATGTGTACTTTGAGTAGTCATCAACAATCACGAGAGCATATCTTTTCTTTGACATAGACATCACATTAACTGGACCAAACAGATCCATGTGCAACAGTTGTAGAGGTTCAGTTATTGATGATGTGTCAGTGCTCCTGTGAGTTGCTATTTTCAATTTGCCTTTTTGACAGGCATCACAGAGTCCTTCTTGAGTGAATTCCATTGAAGGTAAACCTCTCACCAGTTCTCTTTTAACTAGAGAATTCATTGTCTTGAAATTAAGGTGAGAGAGTTTCTTGTGCCATAGCCAACTTTCATCTGTAGATGCTTTAGAATAGAAGCAGTTGATTTCTTCAGTGCTTCCAGTGTTCATATTGGCCACGTACAGATTGCCTTTTCTGACTCCTGTAAGAGATGGTTGTTCATGTCTCTTGTGTGAGATCAGACAATTCTTCTTGTTGAAGTAAACCTCGAATCCCTTGTCGCAGAATTGACTGATACTTAACAGATTATGCTCAAGTCCTTTCACAAAAGACACTTCATCAATGATAACATTTCCAGCTTCCAATCTGCCATATCCATCAGTTGTACCTATGTTGTTATCTCCAAAGGTAACAACTGGGTCGGTTTTCTCAACCACATTTGTCAGCAGGGTTCTGTCTCCAGTCATATGCCTTGAACATCCACTGTCCAAGATCCAGGTCACTCGATCAACCTGTTTCACACCCTGCAATGACAAATAGGTTAAACCTTCTTTGGAACCCAAATCTGATTGGGTCCAGAATATTTAAAGAATTGGCCTTTGTCAGGCAAAACAACATTTTTAACCTTGACACCAATTTCACCATTAACCAACAAACATTTAACCCTATAAACAGATTTGACAATATTTTGTTTTATCTTGGGTATCCATGTTTCTTTAGCAACAATAACATTTGTTTCATTGACTAGACATTTGACCTTATAAGCAGCCTTACCAAAAGTTTGTTTAGGCTTTGATACAAATGTCTCTCTCCTATCTTGAGGAGGACTAGCAGTCTTTGATCTAACATTTTTATTCCTATTCATATGTTGTCGAGGAGCAGTCTTACCAGCACATGCTTGATTACCATTAAAGTAAGCAGACATTACATTAAAAGCACAAGACATACAATTGACAACACCACATGCTTTATGAGAAACATCAATGATAGGCATGGTATGCATGTTAGACATGTTATTGTTCTTTTTCAACTTGTTACCACTTAACCCAGTTTTAGATGAACTGGTTGAATAAACAACCTTAACTGGTTCCTTAACAGATTTAACATTATCAAGGACTATGCCATTTGCACTGTCCTCATTACGCATCTCTTCTTGAATAATGATAGAAGTGAAGTTTGGAGGTTCTACAATCGACTTTTTAAAGAGTGGATCTTCAACATTCTTAAGCACATGTGGTGTTGATGAGTGGATTTCGTAATCAACTTATGTGAGGTTTACAGGTAGTTGTATAGGCTAGCGATCAACTGTTCTATGAAAAAGGTTTGGGTTGTGTTTGTGGGGGTTGAGCTGAGCTCGAGGGTATCTCCAATAATCTCAGGTGCTTTTAGAGAAAATTAGAGAACTTAATGCGTCGTACCCTGAGGTGCCTACGTACCCTTGTATTTATAGGGATCAAGCTCACGTAGTTCTAGTATGATTCTGTCTCTTACTGGAATAGCTGCATTCGGTCATCTAATTCGTGTTGGACTCAGGTTCCTTTAGAGCCTTTCACGAACTAGTTTGGCTAAGTGGAGTAGAACTCGAGTTCGTACCCCACTTATGATTCTCTCATTGGTTAGAGTTATTCTAGGATCATCTGTGCCCTAGAATTATACTCAGATACCAATTCGTTTATCTGTTCTAGATGACTTCTAGAACTTTCTATTGGCAACTCGTAGGAACCTGGTGCTCAGGAACCTACATTTCAGGAGCCTGTTTCTCAGGGACCTCCTTATTTCGGGACATATCACTTAGGGACCTCCCTTTTGGTGTTAATACCTGCACAAATAACAAACTAGTTAGACTGGATAACTCTTTATATGCTTTTATCATCTCTATGGCTGTTGTTATGCTAATTCGAACTCCTCGACTGGGAGGAACCTGGTCTTCGAGTGCTCAACTCAGCTTCCTGACCATTGGGAACCTCCTAATATTCATACTTCCTTATTCATTTCTTCCATTTGATCTTCATAACTCGTACTGGATCATTCTTCTAGCTTGTATGGATCGGACCCTATTGATTAATGGGTCTAAATCTAGTCCATGGAGATTTTGGGCACAACAAGTACCCCCCGGTTCCTTGAAATCATGTAATGTGAAAGGAACCTATTCTAATTCTACGATCAGAGGTTTAATGTTAACCTATCCTGGTAACTATATCTTGCTTCAGCATTGTATATCCAAGCCTATATGAGCTAACTCGGTATAGGAAACAGGACATAAAATATTTTCAGCTTGATATAATTTTGAGTAAGCTTCCTTTGTATTAAGGAACCTGTTATCTCGCTATTTTCTTCTTCTTGCTCCAGCTCTCGAAATCTACTTTATGCTTGCATTCAACTTCTCAAGGAATCCAACTTGTCACTCAACTTCATGCCTCTTTAAATTTAATAAGTTAAAAGAGGATAATGGTTGGTTGTAGAAGATAATTCAAAATTTGAATTAAACTTATCACTTACCAAAGCTGTAGTTAATGTGTGAGTTCCCAAGGTTCACACGCTTCTCACGCGTGTACCTCTTCATTTTACCGCTCCAGTGATGTGCTGCCACGTGTACAGAGCTGTCTTGATTATATAAACACATGAATGACTTCATCTTCATTTTTACCTTTACCAAATATTTTCTAAAACCCTTGGAGAGAAAAATAGGAGGAGTCCGACGGTCATCTGCTTAATCCAAATTTTCTGTCGCCGCTTTCTTCAATCCAAGGTATAATTCTGAATCTTTTCTTTCTGTTTTCCCATAATCTTGATTGCATTTTTAACTATCTGATTACTTCGATCTTGCATGCTGTCTTTTATCTGATAAGTGTTTGTATATGGTTTTCATATTTCACACACACAACCATCCATAATACCTTCTCTACTGGTAGTTCCGTCACCGATTTGTGGTTCCATCACTATGATTTTACTGAAAGCTTTTGACTGTTTGTTTGTCTTCTATCTTAATTTGTTTCGTATTCATGTAATATTTCATACTTATCTCTGTGAATGTACACCCTCCATATAACTCTTAAAAAGAAACTTACTTGACATAATCAAAGTAGTTCAATCGTCTTTAGACCACAGGTCTCCCTTTAAGAATTCCAAAGTCTGACCTTTCTTCGTCTGTTTCTTGCAGATGTCTTCTGATTCAACACATTCTGACCACCTCTCTTCCGTAAAACCTGTTTTTGTCGCATCTGTAGGTAATAGAACTAGGTCTAGGGTCTTGATTCCCGACACTAGTGATCCTCAAGATATTCTGATGAAACCTCCAAATGTTATTGATCCCTTAAAGCCTTTAAGCTTAATTGATTTAGGGGATGACTGGTCTGATAATGAAGAGGTATCAAAACCTGAATTTGAACCTGAGTCTTTCCTAGAACCCGACTTTCAAAGTGAGATATCTGTAGAAAGAGAACCATTCAAACAAGAGATTGTCCCTTTTTGTGAAAAATCTGATTCTATCATGACCTCAGTTAAACTGGAAAGACTATTCGAGGAATGTCACCGCCCTGTCTGTAAGATAACAGTCCCAGAACCTGGTGAGAGAGCTCACAGGTTTGATTTGAAAATCCCAAAACAAGGTATCCCCCATGCTGTCATATCTGCCGCTTTCCTGAGGGTAGGTGTTTCCATGCCTCTTCATCCTTTCTTACGAGAGGTTCTTGACTTTTATCAATTAGCACCAATGCAACTCACCCCTAATTCTTATCGGTTAGCCATCAGCACTTTTATACTATATTCCAGCAAGTTTACGGTTCCTTTGACAGCCCCTGAATTGGGCTATTTCTTCAGACTGAAAGACACTGGAAGAAATTCTGGTTGTTTTTACCTTTCAGCCTGGCCTTGTCACCAGGGTCAGTGCATAAAAAATGTTAAGCAAAACTTTGAACAATGGTCGGAACAGTTTCTTTATTGCTATGACTGCCCCTACGTTAGGTATGAGTTTAATTGTCGTCCCAATATCCCTAAGCAAACCGTTCTTACGGGAGTCTGCTTGGAAAGAGCAACTAAGATTTTGAAACTATCAGCCTCCACTAGAGATTGTCTGGTCTTGATGACCCCTGATAACTTGATGACTTTAGGCTTTATTCCTTCAACTTCTGGTAGGGGTTTCTTTATATTTGTGCAATCTCATTTGCTCACTTCATATATATACCTCTAACCTTAACCTTCTGACTTATGCAGATATGGCTCCAAAAGTTCCTTCATTTGTAAAGAGATCTAAAAACGTGGAAGAAATTTTCAAGGTTGAAGACAATGTAAAGGAGGTTCCGCTTGATGCAACTCCAATTAACCAAGTTCCAACCCCTGTATCCGTCCAGACTCAACCATCGGGTTCCTCAAAACGCAAATTGGCTCAGACCACACTTGACTTATCAGGGAGCTCTCAAACTAGATCCATGAGGAAGAACAAAGCTGTGAAGACTGAACCTACCGCTGCTCAGAACCAGTTTAAGGACTTGATTGACACTCATGTTCCTGCTGAGACTATTACTGGCTGGTCGAAAATGGACTCTACTGAAGCTTTGGAAGCTATGAGGTTCTCTGCGGCCCAGAACGCCTTTTTTACTCTTAGGTTCTGTGATGACTTTGCCTTGAAGATCCAATATGACCTCAGGCTACAAGGGGAGATCTCGAAGCTCAAAGAGGAGCTGGCTGCTAAAGAGGAGAGTGTGAATGTTGCCACTGCTGCGGTAAGAAGGGCTAAAGCTGTTGAAACCTCATTGAAGAATAGCAAGGATGAACTTCAAGAACAGGTGAAGAGTTTGCAGGATGAGAAATTATCCATGCTAGAGAAAGCCAAGGAACTGAAAGCTCAAGTTGATGCTCTAAATGCTGCAGCCGTGACTGTCAAATCATCTTTGCTCATCCAGGAAAAAACTAGGTACGATGAAGGCTACGATGAAGGCGTTCGTGACTATATGAAATCCATGTGGGAAAAAATGCCCGAATTGAACTGGTCTCTCCTAGGCGAGGATGTAGTAGGGATGATTAAGGATTTTGAGAATGAAGCTGCTGTTGCAATCTCTGTACCTCCCGTGAAAACGGTTGAGAGGTCTCCGGGTGCCACCCTTGAGACTGCAGAGATTCCTGTTCCTGACGTTACTCCAACCACTCTTCCTCCTTCCTCAGCCATCGAAGAATCTAGTAAAGTATCTCCTGCCTAAAGTTTCATAAATTTTCTGAACTTTTCATAACTTTTCTTGAGGTTGCGGGCCCCTCGTAGTGCCTCGCGAGATGTAATTTAAGTTGGTTTCAATGGCCTTCGTGCCTTTAACTTTGGTTTACCTAGGGTCCTTGTACCCTATAACTCTTTATGTTTCTGATGACTATTATCTACTTTTGCTATATCTCTTGCTCTTGCTTGCTCACGCCTAGTTTCCTAACTTGCATCTGTACTTAATACTGCACACCCTTTTTTTTAAAACTTCGTAGAATACTTTATCATCACGCATCTTAAAAATTAATTAGTGTCCATACTTATACACCCAAGCTTACGTGGGATAACCCGTTGTAAGAAACAGGATGCATCCATACTTTCACTTATAATTTTCTCAAAATAACATGTAACTAAATATAGCTTACTTGCAGACTTGGAACCCTTTTTTGTTTATACTTCGAGACATGTATTCACCACCGTAATCTGAACTGTAGTTTTCCTTAGAGATTCCTCCCAGGTCTAAACCAGGTTCCCTACAAAATACCTGATCAACCTTGTAAGCCTAAACACGTCTTTTCCTATGCTTCACTCAACATTGTCAGAGTCGCCTTTTAAACTAAAAACCCTTTCTGATAACCTTAGATCCTAAATAATTTGACCAGGTTCCTCGACCATTAAACCTGCAAAATAAACATAAAACAAAAGCTAGTTAAAGTTAGTAAAATTTCTTTTGTTTAATTCGGGTCATCTCTTGGAAAGGTTGCCTGCTTGGCTCCCAATCCTAATCTCTAGGTCCCAACATGCCTCGAGGCCTGTTGATTCCTTTTTTCTCCTGGAAAGGTAACCTGCTTGGTTCCCAATCCTATTCTCTAGGTCCCAACATGCCTCGAGGCATGTTGGTTCCTTTTTATGCCTCGGGGCGATTCTAGGAACCTGCGTGCCGTTCTGGGAGTCCACACAGATTCCTCTTCTCCATGTGTCAGGCTAGACATCTTATGAAGGTAAATACTAAGGATTTTACCCCTTCTTCCCATGTGCCAAAGGCGGTTCCACATGAGGGAGAGCTTATTAGGCTTCTCTTTAAGGTGCCTTTTGTCAGGACTTTAGATGCCTTTTGTCAGGACTTTAATTCACATGCTCTTGAGGCTTTTGACAACAATGTCGTGCTCAGTCAACTGAGGCTTTTCCATCACATTTGCTCAGGAAGCTACCTGAAGCTTTTCTCGTGTCCAGGAAGCTACCTGGGACTTTTTCTCGATGCCCAGGAAACTACCTGGGACTTTCTCAATGCCCAGGAAGCTACCTGGGACTTTGCTCGATGCCCAGGAAGCTACCTGGGACTTTGCTCGATGCCCAGGAAGCTACCTGGGACTTTGCTCAATGCCCAGGAAGCTACCTGGGACTTTGCTCGATGCCCAGGAAGCTACCTGGGACTTTGCTCAATGCCCAGGAAGCTACCTGGGACTTTTCTCAATGCAATCTGTAGTCTGCTCATTCTGTCAATTCATATTCATACTTCACACATACTGTCAATGCTACAGGAACCTGTCAGCTTAGGTAACCTGCAAAATGCAACACAATGCTACAGGAACCTGTTAATCTAGGTAACCTGTTTCAAAAATTTCAAATTGGCATATGAAATATCAAATCATAGCATGTGCAATACTGTCTAAGTAGGAATACTACCCCCCAGTTCTTTTGGGTAATGATTATTACGTAAAAGAACTATTAAGGAGCTATAGCTGCAAACAATGCACTCAAAATATTTAACGTAGAGCTATACATCGCTCAATACTTGAAAAAATTGTCTTGCAAGTAGGGAGGTTCACATCAAATACCCCCCGAGTACATGCATAATTAAATACTGAAATCAAAATGCTGGTCAGCTATAACTAATAAGCTGCCTTTATTCTTGGGCTGAAAGAGCCTTACTTTTCCTAAGAAAAACATAAAAGAGTTACTGATAATACTTCTTGAGATGTTCTGCATTCCAAGCTCTCGGAATGAGGTTCCCATCCATATCCATCAAGTGGTAGGTTCCTTCCCAAATGGCTGACTTTATCTGGTAAGGCCCTTCCCAATTTGCTCCAAAAGCTCCATGTGCCAGAACCCTGGTATTTGGCATGACTTTTCTCAGAACCAGGTCTCCAACTTTAAAAGGTCTTGCCTTCACCTTTTTGTCGTAATACCTTCGAACTCTCTGTTGATATGCTGCTAACTTCACTTGTGAATCTGCTCTCAACTCTTCGACCATGTCCAAATACAGTCTATGATTGACCTCATTGCTCTCGGGATCAAAATACTTTCTTCTCAAGGAACCTGTTCCAACTTCCACAGGTACCATAGCTTCACAACCATAAGTGAGGGTAAAAGGAGACTCACCAGTTGTAGTTCTAGGCGTGGTATTATACGACCACAAGACTCCAGGAAGCTCCTCTGGCCAGCTTCCCTTCTTATCTTCAAGCCTTGTCTTCAAAGTGTGCTTGATAATCTTATTCACTGCTTCAGTCTGTCCATTACTCTGCGGATAATACACTGCTGAAAATGCTTTTTGGATTCCAAACTGCTCACACAATCCTCTAAGCTCTTTACTATCGAACTGCTTCCCATTGTCAGAAATCAGCTTCTGTGGAATGCCAAACCTGCATACAATAGCTCGAAACACAAATTCAGTCAATTTTGACGCTGTAATCTTAGCAAGTGGTTCTGCTTCTGCCCACTTTGTAAAGTAATCGACTGCGACCACTGCGTATTTCACTCCTCCTTTTCCTTTCGGGAGCTCACCAATGAGGTCTATTCCCCAAACAGCGAATGGCCAAGGGCTAACAATCGGTTTGATAGGTGCTACCGGACGACTATCAAAATTGGCAAACCTCTGACAATTACTGCATGCCTGCACGAACTTTGTGGCATCTGCTTTAATGGTTGGCCAATAATATCCTTGTCGAAGGACTTTCATGGCTAAAGAATTACCCCCCGAGTGATTTCCACATACTCCTTCATGACTTTCCTCGAGGATATACTTGCATTGTTCTCCAGCTACACACTTGAGCAAAGGCTGATTGAATCCTCGCTTATACAGAACTCCATCATAAATTACATACCTGGCTGCCCGATACCTCAGCTTCCTGATATCACTTTGATTGGGAGGTAGCTCCCCTCTGTCCAGGTAACGGTATATTGGGGTCATCCAGGAATCTTCAACTGGAAATTCAATGTCCATTACCTCTTCCTTGAAAACACTTGGTTGCTCCTGGATTTGAAGTGGAATTACCCCCAATAACGTGGATTCTCTTTGTGACCCTAGCTTGGCCAATGCATCCGCTTTGGTATTCTTTCCTCGAGGTACTTGATCCAGCTTCACCTCTCTGAACCTTGCGATCAACTCCTGGGAGTATCTCAAATATAAGTCTGTTCTCGGCCCTCTCGCCTGAAAACCACCACGAATCTGCCAAACTACTAACATCGAATCACTAAACACCCTGATATTCTCTACTTTCATCTCCAAAGCCAACTTGAGGCCTGCAATCAATGCCTCATATTCTGCATCATTGTTCGTGGCTTTAAAAGCAAAATGAATCGAGCTATAGAGTTGGTGCCCTTCTGGACTAACTAATTCTATGCCTGCACCTGCTCCACCACTGTTAGCAGCTCCATCTACATACAGTGTCCACCAAGGTGCACAGTTGTCATTGTCTGCCTGTTTTTCCACCACCTCTTTTGGCCCCTCTTGGCCAGTAACCTCTACATGAGGTGGAAACTCGATTAAGAAATCTGCTAAAGCTTGAGCTTTGATTGCTGTCTTTGGCTTATATTCTATGTCGAACTGTCCTAGCTCCACAGCCCACTTTAACATTCTTCCAGAAGTTTCTGGCCTATGCATCACTTGCTTAAGCGGATATGAGGTTCTTACTTCAATCTTGTGAGCTTGGAAATAAGGTCGCAGCTTCCTGGAAGCCAGAATCAATGCGAACACCAGCTTCTCCATTCCTGTATACCTCGTTTCTGCATCAAGTAACCTTTTACTAACATAGTAAACTGGGCTCTGCTGTCCATTCTCTTCTCGAACCAGAACTGCACTAATGGAATACTCTGACACAGCCAAATAAAGTATCAATGTTTCTCCATCCACAGGTTTGGCTAACAGTGGGGGGCTCCCCAAATGCTCCTTTAGCTTTCCAAACGCTATCTCACATTCTGCGGTCCACTCGAATTTGTTTCCTTTCTTTATAGCTTTAAAGAACTCCTGACACTTATCAGTGGACCTCGAAATGAATCTATTCAAAGCTGCAACTCTTCCTGTAAGAGACTGAACCTCTCTCACAGTTCTCGGAGACCTCATATCAATCAATGCTTTAATCTTGGCTGGGTTGGCTTCAATACCTCTGTGGTTTACCATGAAACCCAGAAACTTTCCTGATTCTACCCCAAACACACATTTTTGAGGGTTCAGCTTCATTATGTACTTTCGCAAGATTCCAAACATTTCTTCTAAGTGCTTTACATGGTCAACAGCTTCCTTAGACTTAACTAACATATCATCCACATATACCTCCATAGTATGGCCAATTTGCACTTTAAACATCATATTCACTAACCGTTGATATGTAGCTCCAGCATTAATCAACCCAAATGGCATGCATACATAGCAATAAAGACCTCTGTCCGTAATAAAAGAAGTATGCTCTTGGTCAGGTTCATACATAGGGATTTGATTGTAACCTGAATAGGCATCCATGAAGCTAAGGAGGGCATGTCCAGCTGTTGCATCCACTAACTGATCAATCCGTGGCAGTGGGAAGCTGTCCTTCGGACATGCTTTGTTGAGATCTGTGAAGTCCACACAGGTTCTCCATTTTCCATTAGGTTTTTTTACCAAAACAGGATTTGCCAACCATATTGGGTAAAAAGATTCTTTAACTAATCCTGCATCCAACAACCTGTCAACCTCTTCTTTCAATGCCTGAGCTCTTTCTCCACTAACTGGTCTTCGCTTCTGTCTCACTCCTTTCTTTTCTGGATCAATATTCAATTTATGACACATGACCCTTGGATCTATCCCTTCCATATCTGCATGACACCAGGCAAACACATCCAGGTTCTTGCCCAAAAAAGTAATGAGAGATTCCTTTAAGGCTGGATTGAGTTGAGCTCCAATCTTCAACACCTTTATACCATCCTTGTCATTGATCTTCACATCCAAAGTTTCACCAGCTGGTCCAGCCTTAACCATGGTCTCTGGCATTCGAGGGTCCAGGTCTACCTCCATCTCTGTAGTTGAGTCCTCTTGAGGTTCCTGGACAATAGACGATTCCTGCACTTCGTGCATGACATTCCTTCTCTTTGATGCTGGCTGACTGTCTTCATTACTTCCATTATGTTTCAGTTTTCGGGATTTTTCTCCATCCAATCCTTCTACCATACACACGTCACCATCCTCGTCCGTAGGGGGTGCACTTTCTATCAGTAAGTATGGGGTATCTGGTCCCCGTAAAACTGGAATCTCAGCATGAGGTTCCTCTTCTATGATCTCTTCAATTCTTATAGCTCTACAGGATGCTGATACAAAACCTTCCAAAGGCGAACTGCGCAGGTCGACCGTTATCTTGTCTGGGTTCTTTCCTGGAAAACTATCAGGAACCTCGTCCATAGGTTCAGGCAATTTAGCAGCTCTAGCAGCATGTTGCAAAGCTTTGGTGTAACACTCTCTAGACTCATACTGACATCCTCGAACTATGCCAACTCCATTTGGCGTCGGGAACTTCATAGTGAGGTGGTAAATGGAGGTTATTACCCTCATCTCCTTCAAAATGGGTCTTCCCAAAATAGCATTGTAATTCATATTCTCTTCTATAACAATGAATTCTGCCAACTGTGTAATGCAACATGGTTTATCACCTAAGGTTACTGGCAAACGAATCTTACCTTTGATAGGAACCTGATTATTGGTGAATCCGTACAAGGTATCGTTTGTTGGAGTTAAGTCTTTATCCAGAAAATGCATCTTCTTGAAAGCTGAGTAAGATAGCAAGTTTACAGAGCTTCCATTATCAACTAGCACTCGATGAACCTCATAAGATCCAATTCCTGCCTCAACAACCAAAGCGTCAGTATGGGGATGATGTACCCAGGAAGCATCTTCTTCAGTGAAAGTGATATCTGCATCCTCTCCTTCGAACAACTTTGGGGACCTCTGGGATAGATTGTAAATGCTGGTCAAAGGACGTTCTTTAGCCTCACGAGTATACCTCTCCATGGCATTCCTGCTGCTTCCTCCAATATGGGGACCTCCTATAATTGTGCGTATGCACCCAGCCTTAGGTGGTCCCTCCATCACGACAGGTTCCTGTGTCTGTGTCTTCTGAGTCTTCTCATCTCTATACTTTTTTCCTTCCTGAGCCACCCATTCACTCAATTGTCCTTGTCTGATTAGAGTTTCAATTAGATCTCTGAGGTGACGACAATCTGCAGTATTATGCCCATTATTATCATGGAAGTCACAGTAGGGGCGCTCATTCTTATTCCCTGGGGGACCGGTTCTGAAAGGCTTCTTAAACCATGAGGACTTCTCATTCACTGCGTAAATATGATCAATCGGAGCTACCAAAGGGGTGAAAGTTTCATAGACGGGTCTCTCTGGTCTATTGTTGTTATAGGAAGCTGGTGGCGGTACCTGACTCATGACAGGTTTAGTAGGATTCACAGCTTCAGGCTTCACCTGGGATGTGCGACTAACCACCTTTTTATTGTCACGACCATTGGGGCTTCTTTGTCTCGACCTCTTGCTTCCACTTTGCCTTACAAAATCTGGATCCTTCCTTAATTCAGCTAGAGACTCCTCCACCAATCGAAAGGGTTCTGCCTGGGCATAAAAATCGGCCAATGTCTCTGGTTCTTTTCCTTGCAGTGCTTTCCAAAAATCCGAGCCTCCTTTGACTCCAGCAATTAAGAAGTTCTTTATTGTTTCCTCAGATGCTTTCCTAACTTTAGGAACCTCCGCATTAAACCTCTTGAAATATTCTGTCAACGTTTCATTAGGTCTTTGTTTGATATTGGCTAAGGTATTGGTTGGTGGTGCAAATGCAACAGATGCTCTAAATTGAGTGACAAAGAGCTTCCCCATGCTTGCCCAAGAACCAATCGAATCTGCAGGTAACCTTTTGAACCATTGATGGGCTCCGCCCTGTAGAGTTGCAGCCAGTAACCTGCACCTGGTGGCTTCCTTCACTTGATAAACATCCATCTCTGTGTCAAAACGACTTAGATACTCAACAGGGTCAGTGGTCCCATCGAATTTCAATTCATTCGAAGGCCTGTAAGACCTAGGCAGAGCCGACTTTCGAACCTTCTTGGTGAAAGGTGAGGCTGTTATAGGGTTCACAGCAAGATTCTTTTCGTCCTTGAGTTGAGCCAAAATTTTCTTGACATCTTCTGCTGTCACCTCCCCAGCAGCTTCCGCCTTTGTCTTCTTACTCGTCCCTTCTTCCTCTTGCGACCCTGCAGCGCTTGATTCTTCAGTGTCCTCATCTGAATCCGTGCTTTTTTCTTCAATTATCTCGACAGATGGGTCTTTATCTTTCTTCTTTTTCTTTGAGGAACCTCCAGTCTTGGTTTTCTTCTTTTTCCTGGACCCTGTACGGTCCTTGCTACCAGTTTTACTCTTCTCAGGATTCTCCATATCTTCATCATCATTATCTTCCTTCGGTTCTTCACCATCGTCTGGAACCTCTTCTTCATTCTCAGATTCTTCAAAATTCAACTGTTTCGGAGTAACCTTCGACTTCTTGCTTTTCTTTGCCTTCTTTTTCTTCTTTTTGCTTGAAGCCTGCTCCAAAGTCGACAAACGTTCTCCCACAGTCTTTAAGATTTCCATCATGGCTGCTTTAGTAACCTTCGGTGCTCTGGGAGGAGATGTGTTCCCCTCATGAATCTGTCGTTCAGAACGGGTTGTTTCGCTATCCGAGTTGCCTGACATCTTTTCCACTCTTAAGATATTAACTATCCCCTCCTTCTAGCGCCAATGTTGATGAGTGGATTTCGTAATCAACTTATGTGAGGTTTACAGGTAGTTGTATAGGCTAGCGATCAACTGTTCTATGAAAAAGGTTTGGGTTGTGTTTGTGGGGGTTGAGCTGAGCTCGAGGGTATCTCCAATAATCTCAGGTGCTTTTAGAGAAAATTAGAGAACTTAATGCGTCGTACCCTGAGGTGCCTACGTACCCTTGTATTTATAGGGATCAAGCTCACGTAGTTCTAGTATGATTCTGTCTCTTACTGGAATAGCTGCATTCGGTCATCTAATTCGTGTTGGACTCAGGTTCCTTTAGAGCCTTTCACGAACTAGTTTGGCTAAGTGGAGTAGAACTCGAGTTCGTACCCCACTTATGATTCTCTCATTGGTTAGAGTTATTCTAGGATCATCTGTGCCCTAGAATTATACTCAGATACCAATTCGTTTATCTGTTCTAGATGACTTCTAGAACTTTCTATTGGCAACTCGTAGGAACCTGGTGCTCAGGAACCTACATTTCAGGAGCCTGTTTCTCAGGGACCTCCTTATTTCGGGACATATCACTTAGGGACCTCCCTTTTGGTGTTAATACCTGCACAAATAACAAACTAGTTAGACTGGATAACTCTTTATATGCTTTTATCATCTCTATGGCTGTTGTTATGCTAATTCGAACTCCTCGACTGGGAGGAACCTGGTCTTCGAGTGCTCAACTCAGCTTCCTGACCATTGGGAACCTCCTAATATTCATACTTCCTTATTCATTTCTTCCATTTGATCTTCATAACTCGTACTGGATCATTCTTCTAGCTTGTATGGATCGGACCCTATTGATTAATGGGCCTAAATCTAGTCCATGGAGATTTTGGGCACAACATGTGGTATACCCCTTTCTTTAGCACTAACAAGGTTAGGGGTATTTATGCCTAACAATCCAACAGCTTCATTGTAACCAAACCCTATTCCTACAGTTTGGTCTATAGCTTGTTTATTGAAAAACTCTTTAGAAGTTTTAACAGAATTAAAGCAAGCACTAACCTTGATTTCAAGTTCAGCAATTTTAGAAAGTTGTTTAGTCACTACTTCTAGAATAGATTTCTCTCTTCTATTAAGTCGTGCTATTTCCTCTTTTTGTTGATCTTGATTAACATGCACTTTTTTTAGTTCTAACACTTCATTTTCAAGTTCAGTGTTTAACAGATTTAATCTAGCAATGTGTTTTTGTGCATTAACCAAGGAACCACCTAACTGACGAACCAACTCAGAGTTAGTAAGTTTTACCTGTGGTTTAGGATCAGTGAGCATGTCACCATTTGCCATTAGTGCAAGATTACCATATTCTTCATCTTCACTATCTGTGTCATCCCAGCTTTTACCAACAGCCACATAGGCTTTTCCAGGTTTCTTCTTTTCAGGAACATAATCTCTCCTCTGGGCTTGTTTGGGTTTCTGACACTCAGTGGCAAAGTGTCCAAGTTCATTGCAATTATAACAACGAATTTTGCTTCTATCAACAGTTCCAGTTTTATAGCCACCTCTGCTACTGGAGGATGAAGAACCTCTTCTCTGGAATCTGTTATTAGACTTGAACTTAAACTTAGGATTTCTCCTGAATCTAAAATTGCCAAACTGTCTCACCATGAGTGCCATGGATTCATCCTCCAACTGATCCAATTCTTCTAATGAGTAAAACTCACTTCCATCCTGAGTAGCTGGTGTCTGACCATGTTCAACTTCAGTCTGCTCCTTGTCTGAGCTGTAAGGTCGAACAACCTTAGCTTCCACTTCCTTAGGAGCCTCAACCACTAGCGCTGTAGATGAACTTGCAACCCTACCTTTACCATGAATCTCTTTCTGTTGGACTTGTTCCAACTCATAGGTTTTTAAAATACCGAAGAGTTTTTCAAGAGTAACTTTATTCAAGTCACGAGATTCTCTTATGGCTGTTATCCTTTCAAACACTTCTTGAATGCCTTCATTAGGGCCAGCTCTGAAGTGTTCATACTCAGAGGTTAAGATCTGAAGTCTGTTCTCCCTGACTTCATCGGTTCCTTCATTAATGGTTTCAATAGTTTCCCACATGTGTTTGGCAGTTTTACAATTCATCACATGGCTATACATCACAGCATCCAGGGAATCTATTAGAATGAGTCTCAGGTTTTTATCTAGCCCTGCATCCTCCTTTTCCTCAGGTGTATAGGTAACAGGGTCCTTTTCATAAGATTTAGCAGGAATCACAACTTTACCCTCAGCTTCAACTTGATCTTCATAGACCATAGGAGTTTTAGGTCCGGTTTTCAAAACACCCAAATATTTAACATTTGTACAATCTAGAAACAACTCCATTTTATTCTTCCACATATCATAATTATCTTTGCAAAAAGTTAGGTATCTTAACAATGGCTTTAGAAGTCATGATAAATTTTTAAAAGAGTTAAAAATTCGAGCTTGATTTTTAATTGAATAAGGATAGGATCTTGATTTGTATATCAATCAAACGGCTCGGATACCAATTGTTAGGTCCGTTGAGATTGTAGAAGGGGGGGTTGAATACAATCTTTATCTTTTTAATTAAATTTGTCCGTTAAATAAAATTTAGTTTAGACAAATTTGTGCGGAATTAATTGAAACAAAATTCAAGTTAAATATAACGATATATTAAACTTGATGGTTGTTACAAAATCAGTACAGAGTAATATCAAGTTAATAAAAACAAATTAGAAAATTCGACATGAACTTTTCTTAATTTGTTAATAAAATTCGAGATATAGATTAGGAGTAAAAACTCGCTAATAGTACAAGAGTCACAAGTAATCAACCTTGAACGGATCAAATATTACAAATGCAAAGCTTTTGATTTTATGGGAATTTATTGCTCTTGAATATTGTCTTTAAGATGAGAGAGAGTTCAGCTGGGTTTAATTTCCTTTTTTTGATCTGATATTTCCGTGTACTTCATCTGTGTAGCAGCCTTGATGTTTATACAAAGTCTCTGACTCTTTTACTTGATGATATGCCTCGAACTACCTTTCCAGAGAGTGACTACTACCTTTTTAAGAAGGCTACTACCTTTTCAAGGGGCGGTACTACCTTTGCTGTCATCCACTTGGCACTACCTTTCAGTTGTACTAATACTACCTTTCTGATTGAACTTGTACTACCTTTGCTAAGAAGGCTACTACCTTTTCAATCTGGCGGTACTACCTTTGGTACTACCTTCTGAATAACACTTGTACTACCTTTGCTGAGAAGGTCGGTACTACCTTTCAGTTAAGCTTTTACTACCTTCGGTACTACCTTTCTGAAAAGCTTGTACTACCTTCGGTACTACCATTCTGAAAAGGTAGTATCAGTACAATTTTCAGCTTAAATCAATTAAATGATTTTCTGATAATCATTTAATTAATTTTCTTTTACATAAAATTCTGATTTAATTAATTAAGTAATTATTTTAAAGAATAAATTAATTCTTATATAATTAATTTATTAAATAAATTAATCACATAATTTAATCAATTAAAAGAAGAATAAATATGAATCCTTTAAGTAGCCAAATCTTTTCTTGAACCACTGAAATTAATAAAGAAATACAATTGAATTTTCTGTTGACGTTCGATGTATTGTCTGGTTCATGAACGACTAACTTCAATGATTGTTCTTCATTTCTGAAGAATAAATTAAACCACGTGGTCCTTTTTCTTGTCTCATCTCTCTTTAAATCTCTTGTATTCTGACCCATAATCACCTGTCATTGTAGAAATCTTTGTCACTCTAAATAAATCCACTTCTTAACGAATACTCCACTGAGGCTTGATCAGATGACTGAACTTCTTTCAATGTAGTAATTCCTCAAGTCAGTAGATTTACCTTGATCTTTTTCTTCTGACAGATAATACAATATGAGATTCCTTGTGACAGTTTATATACTATTTACTATTACAATCTTGTTTAAGTTGAGTTGTATCCTCGAAATACAAATAGGCTACATCATATGCCTTTCAGTTAATTTTTTTTTATAATTTTCAAAATATTTATTTTTTTATATATAACAATGGATATCAATGGATAGATCTCGATGAATAGGGAAATTTGATATATACATATCAATTTTCTAATGAATGGATCGAGAGATATATGGTTTTGAAGATTTGAAGGATATTATATATTGCGTATATTAAGAATAAGTTATAAGTTATAAGTTGAAAGTTAAGGATTCTTAACATTCAATTTATAAATTTATAAGTTATAAGTTGAGCTAAAACTTATTTTGGCAAACACCTCCATAGGCTATGGGCTTATAAGCCATAACTTCCTTAAAATAAGTGTAAACAAAGAGGCCCTATGCCTTGGCTGTCATAAATAGGGGAGAGCACGGTTCGGTTCGATTCGGTTTTTGGGTAAAACCGAAACCGCATATACTCGGTTTTAAAAATTGAAAACCGCAATTGAATCGCACGGTTCGGTTTCGATTTCAAAAACCTCGGTTCGATTGCTTTCAGTTCTGTTTCGGTTATAAAACCGAAAAAATGAAAAATATTACAACTTAGATAAATAAAACTAGCATATTTAAAAAAGTCGATGATATAATTTGAATTTACACAAATCAATAAAAATTAATTTGAATTTCATATGAGCAGGTCATATGAGTAATGCTAGGTACCCCCAAATTGGTACCCAAAAAATGCTTCCAAATGATGTGGCATTGATGAGTTGGATGTATGGAGGATTTTAATTGGTGAGATTTATATGGCCCTGGCGAACCCATTATAATTATAATCATTCAGATAACGACACGTGTAATTTGAGATCCAATTTGGGGTACCTAGCATTTTCCATGTCATATTCAGTACACATTACCAAGTAACGAGATGGATACAAGAACAGTGATCATATACAATGCATAACAAAGAAGTACAAGGAGCAAAATTCTTGCTTCAGTGAGAACAAACAAAAAAATTGCATATTTACTGTATGCATAACACCGAAGGCCTTAGCACAAGAAGATCAACCAAAAAACAGAGCCAAAATGCAGATAAGCTTCTCTTCGAAAGAGTGTCTTAAGATATTAGCATTCTATAATTCTTAAAAATATATGTATAATTTTTATAATAAATTTTTATATATTATATAATATATATAATTATATTAATATATTATAATAATCAGTTCGGTTTCATTCCAAAACCGAAACCGGACCGTCAGTATCGGTTCGATTTTTCAGTTTTAATTCGACTCAGTTTTGATCGGTTCAGTTTTAATCGGTTTTTATCGATTTCGGTTCGATTTCGGTTTCATTTCAATTTTTCTGCTCAACCCTAGTCATAAACTTGTCGAGGTGTCAATGACTAAATATTTTGCACTTTCTTAGCAAGTCCAATATATTTATTCAGGAGACGCCTCACCATCTTACAAAAACAAACAATTAATTTGATTTGCACTACAATTAAAACAACTAAAAAAAATTCAATAATCAGATTCTGTGATATTCAGCTTTTATTAGTGTTCTAAAATGAATAATTGCCCAAAATACCCACTTTTTTACTACCCACTTACCAAAATACCCACATTTCAAAACACTGTCCAATTTACCCAGCTGATACGCCCTTTTGAAAGGCGTATTCGAACATCGGCGAACACCCAGCTGATACAAGTCAGAACACTGGCGACGACTACAATCGCCGATTTGGGGTAGAAAATTCCGGCAATCAAACTGGTATATGATTGTAGATCGTTTAGAGACGAATCTAATGACCTATAAAACATGAACGAAACATTAACAGAACTCGGCAAACGGAGGAGAAGTAGTTCGTCGAAAAATCGGGGAAATAGGTTCGAATTGGGGGTTTACAATCCGATATTAAAAACGATAAACGAATTGTATTGGGTTGTAGATGATGAAAAGGCGATTCTAATGATATATAGAACGTAACGTAAAAATGACTGATCGTGTTGAACGAGCTCGCCAGAGTTTTTCGCCAGAAATCGCCTAAATCGCCAGAGCTCACGATTTTGGGAGAAAAGTGATGATGACGTCAGCTGACGTCATCACGCAGCCCGGTAATGCGCAACCACTGCTACGCCGTTCAAACATGCGCATCCCAGCACCATACTACTTTTGGGTGGGCATATCCTTCTAATTGCTCCTATGTCATGGGCGTATCCAATGAATTACTCCTCTTCCATAGGCGTATTCGAGGATACTCCTCTGTTATAGGCGTATTCCATGAGTATTTTGGGCGCGCAGCGCGGGATCTGGGCATTTTGGTTATGAAACAATAAAAAGTGGTTATTTAGGGCACTCACCTTCTAAAATCGTCTAATTTCTCGAAAATTTCAGATTAATTCTTATAGAAATATTTAAAGATATGACTTTTAAAATCCTATTAATCAAAATTTATTTACAAATTAAGCATTTAATTAATTCTTAGATTACTTACTAATTTTTAATTAATATTTCAAAAAATTAATTTCATTTTTTTATTTTTATAATTAATAGTTCGGAATTTTATCCCAATTAAATTTTGATATTTTAATATTTATAAAATCATCTTGTTCGTTAAAAGAAAATGAAGATCTGCAAGGACCTGACATTTTCCCACGTTGACAACCCAGCATACACACACACTCCAACTACCTACCTCACACCTTGTCCCCACAAAGTTTTACTGCAACTGCTGATTGCTGTAATACTCCAACATATACACACAGACAACATTTGTACATACACACACATAATCCCAAAACATAGGAATCAAGAAACTCCAGATCCAATCAATCATCAAACCATGATTTTGTCAGTCAACGACTCAGCACCCCAACTCAACTTCTTGATCTACGGTCGCACAGGTTGGATCGGTGGGCTCCTAGGCAAACTCTGTGAATCCCAGAACATAAACTACTGTTATGGCTCTGGTCGTCTCGAGAACAGAGCTTCAATCTTAGCTGACATTGAAACTATCAAACCCACCCATGTTTTTAATGCTGCTGGTGTTACTGGCAGACCCAATGTTGATTGGTGTGAGTCACATAAAGTTGAGACTGTCAGGACTAATGTTGTTGGAACACTTACACTTGCTGATGTTTGTCGAGACAAAGGACTTGTGCTTATTAATTATGCAACTGGGTGTATTTTTGAGTATGATGATCAACATCCACTTGGGTCTGGTGTTGGGTTTAAGGAGGAAGACGTTCCTAATTTTGTTGGGTCTTATTATTCTAAGACTAAAGCTATGGTATGTTTGTTCTTGTTGTTATATTTTGTGTGTCTTTTAAATTATGCTGGTTAGTGACTTAATGTTATTTATATACGGAATCAGAATTTTTTCGGAAGTCGTAACTAAAATTATTTAATTCTTAAAAGTAGATTTCTTTGTAAATTTTCAAATACTTACCGGGTTGGAATATAAATTTTATTGATTTTCGGAGGATGAATAGGGTTTAGCATAGGTCGCGCTCCTACTAGTTCCTCCCCTGGTTACTGAAAGATCTGTGCTTTTGTCTAAATGTTAGTGTTATATAGTCCTGTTTAACTTTCAAGAAATGGTTAGATATTGGAATGTTTTTTGATGGGTTACAAGTTCATGTTTGTTATAAGAGTGAGTCTCTGTTGAATTGTTGGGGGTAATTATGTTTGTAGACTTTACGTGACTATGATTCTTGTCGGAGCTGTTTTTCGAGGTTTCTTATGTATGAGTATGAATGAACTTCTGCATTTTTCTTTTAGTTTGGATATTGTAACTTTTGAATGAGAGTGTATGGCTAGTTTCTGTTTTATTGAAGTTGAAGTGATGACTTGATAGATTTATAGTTTCTCATAGGAGGTAGTATGATTTAGATCTTGATTAACACATGATCAAGGAACTGAGCTTTTGCAACATGAGTTATATAGTCCTTTTGTGTCATGTGCCATTGTTGCTTAGTAAGATATAGTTTACTTGAGAAGACATTTCATCATTCAAGTCATGTTTTAGAAATATTATTTTGATTGTCTACTGTGAACTTATATTCTGATAAACATTGGTAAATAGATTAACAGTGTATTATTGTATACATTTTTTTTATGTAAATGGTGATGTTAGCTTCTTTGATGTGAGTGTGCAAGATATAGGGGTATGAAACAACTCTTGAAATTTTGAACCAGTACTATATTTCTGATTATTGTCCATTTCTCTAATTTCACTCAAGGTGGAGGATTTGCTTGCGAATTACGAGAATGTATGCACTCTGCGAGTCAGGATGCCAATATCATCTGATTTGTCAAATCCTCGAAATTTCATCACAAAGATCACTCGATACGAGAAGGTTGTAAACATACCAAACTCAATGACGATCTTGGATGAACTTCTTCCTATTTCCATTGAGATGGCAAAAAGAAATCTCACTGGAATATGGAACTTCACAAATCCAGGGGTAGTCAGCCACAATGAGATTTTAGAGATGTACAGGGATTACATTGACCCAAACTTCACATGGAAGAACTTTAATCTTGAAGAGCAGGCAAAAGTGATCATTGCTCCAAGGAGCAACAATGAGCTCGATGCCACCAAACTGAAGACCGAATTCCCAGAACTCTTGTCCATTAAGGATTCGCTTATAAAAAATGTATTCAAGCCAAATCAGAAGACCTCTGTGGCTTGACGAAGCTGTGTTTTTGTTGTCTATAATAAATTATTATTTGATTATGATTGACGGATCTCATATTACATGCATATTGCTAAATGTTATTGAATGTTGTATCTGTGTTACATGATTTTCAATAAATTTTAGTTGGAGTGATATTTCAGCATTCGTATTTTGCAGTCTGATCTTGTGTTTGTAATACATAAGGGTTCAATAAAAAGTATATTTGTAGTTTGGTAATGCACCTAACAATTCAGTTGACAATGCTTATCTCTTCGCTGAATTTGTGTAATTTAAAGATTATCCATGAGGTAAATACATATCGGCAAGCAAATATACTCTGTGAGTTTATTTCTTCAGGATAGGTGTTATATTGGAAAGGGATCACCTATATCAGACACTCTCTGGATGTGACTTGCACCCATCCAAATATCACAAAACATGACAGTATCCAGACAAAGATACATATGAAAAACTACAATGAAAACCTTCATTCCACCTTGTTGGCATTTGATTTAATTTACTTGTGGCCAAATGTAGCTTTCTTCTTGTATAGAGAAGAGCCACTTATGTTGTCTTTTTTCCAGGCATGGAGGAGCTCTGTGCGTATGCATCTAGATTGTAAGGAGCCCCTGGGAGATAGTTTTACACAACAAGTGGAGTTCTTACCCTATGAATTCCATCATACCTGAAATGATTGGTTGTTGGGAGATCTGTGGTCCAGTGACAGTCACGGTGAAGGATTTTGTCTCCCCAATTTCAGCAAATGACAGGACAGAAGGTTCGACGGTGACATTGATGCTACTGGGTCAATAAATGGTACTACCAGGTGCAATGACAGCAGCCATGTAGGTTGAGTTTGCTGCCCCTACATTAATCACTGTCCTAGTGAATACACCCTGAATCGAATTGCCATCTAGCACATATAGAAAGAACAATTGGTAATTGAGATCCCATCCTCTTCCAGGTGCTGTGCTATTACGAACACTAGTATCTCCGCTGAGAAGTTGCAAAGTGGTTGTGTTGTAGCCTTGCTTGCATAGGGAGTTAACATAATCTGCCTCTGATGCGTCAAAAACAAGTCCCGGACTCACTGCCTGAACTGGGTCTATTTGACCAGATCCATATGCGAATTCTAGGTCTTCCTGCTTCCTTGGGTCCATAATAGTAGCTGATTGTATGAAGATTAGTTTGTTACTCAAAAATTATTCAAGAGGGGTAATGGTTAATTCACATTTAGGGACTAGTTCTGTTTGTAAGTTGTAACTCTTACCTGTTGTCATAAGGGCAGATTTAGTAGCAGCAGGAGACCAGTCTGGATGGGCAGCCTTGACATAAGCTGCAGCACCAGCAGCATGCGGGCAAGACATGGATGTGCCGGAAATTATGTTATAACTGGCACTCCTGGTATCAGCATAGGACTCTGAGGGAGGTGCCACAGGAGACAATGCAGCAAGAATGTCCACACCAGGAGCAGTGATATCAGGCTGGTCATAGAGTGAAAAAGACAATCAAAAACGGAAATGACTAGTTTATAAAGCTCTAAATTACACGAAGAAATCACATTACCTTTAGAATGTCTGGGCTAATTGGGCTGGGTCCTCTAGAAGAGAAAGAAACAACAATAGGAGCCATGACATTGTCTGGAGTGTTTGATACCAGAATTGTCGCAACTGGTTCCCTGAAATGTGTGGTTTTTTTCAGTTTAAATTTAATGCAACCAGTTCTGTAATGAACTTATCTGTGTGAATAAAATATGTACTCTGTTGTTCTGATGTAATCAAGAACTTTGATGCCATCTTCTGTGCTGATTACAGTTGCTGGTAATGGGTAATTCAAGGCGAAATCACTGTAAGTTGAATCAGCCATTATAGTACCCACGCCATTGGCTAACAGAGTGACAGAACCATCCCCAGAGGTCTCACAAAATACCATACTTCCTTTAAAAATCTCTTAATTCATGGCACCGTCAAAGCAGAGACTTGAGAAAAATGTATTATAACCGACTGTATAGTTTGCAGCATCTCCTCCCCAAATCAATGGGTATGTAGTCCCATTGAGATCAAAACTGTTAATAGAGATTCCCTGCATTTGTTGGAAGCAATTGCATGAGGAGATTTCGCTTGTAATCTGTTTGATATCTATTAAAGTTGCTGCGTTCTCAACTTACTTGAAAAACTTGTCCATTGCCAAGCACAGCCTTCGCTACAAATTTTCTATCAATGCTGCTGGCAGCAATAGTCAGAGTCAAGGGTGCAAAGTTGGCGACTGAAACTGGATAAGGACCCGAATTCCCTGCTGAATTTGAGGTCAGGATTCCATTTTTCATGGCATGGAAAGATCCAATGGCAATCAGGTCGTGAAAGTAATCGGTTGGAAAGTCTGATCCTAGTGAAACTGATAAGATCAACACCATCTGCTATGGCATCATTAAATGCTTTAAGAATATCTGCTGAAGAGCATCCAAAAGACCAGCAAACTTTATACATAGCAATTCTTGCACCAGGTGCTCCTCCTCTTGCAGTCCCTTCGGCTAAGCCAAGGTAACTCGCTCCTTCCACCTGACCTCCTGAACTATTGTCCATTTTTAAATGAACATAATATTACCAGTGTCTAAAAGCCCAATAATGACATCTCCTTCTAGAGAACCTCCAACTTTGTCCTTGCTTTAGGGTACGACTCGGAAACACTGAAAGGACTCCTTTCATTCCTACATCTCATAACATTCTTTTATTGGTATAATAAAAATCTATGAACCATCTCATATTTTATATAATAGCATAACAATTACACCTGATACCCTTGTCGCTTCTTTATCTGTCAGCTTGGCTGCAAATCCGTTAAAGCTCCTCCCATGCATAACTGAAAACTAGTGTTTTCTTGGCAACTGAGGCACTGTAATAATAAAGCATAAAGTGTTAAGAGTACTCATGTAGTAGAACACTATTACAAATGTATACATGGCGAAGTGATCGTACCTTCCGTGTGCTCTTTGAAGCATAGCATGGTGCGTTTACATTTCGTGAGGAAGATCTCCCATGTACACAATATGAACCTACAGAAACCCATAGTTGCATTAAGCTGTTTTGTAATTTGCATAAAAGATAAGTGTGATCGAAGCTAGTATCAAATATACTAACACCTTCCGATCCTTTCTTGGCCATGAGCATTAAGACTAGAGTTGCAAGGACCATTGTCATATTCATCACTATGATTCTATGAAGTAAAGTGAGAGATGATTCAGACTTAGAAATCTGAACTATGTTTAGTGTTGGCTAGCTTCGATAATAGTGATGTCTATATCATATCTTGGAACTTTGCTGGAATATGTTGGTAGAAAATGGTTTTTGTTCAGTGATCATCGCCTTGTTCTTTTTATAGTATGCCATTAATTTGATTTTTCTGGATGGATTCTCTTCACTTCTTGATTATCAATTTCCTAGATTATAAATTTGTATTACTCCCTCCGTCCCACTCATTTCTATACACTTTTTTTAAAGTGTCTGACACGCATTTTAAGGTGCATAACTATTATAGTTCCATAACTTATTTTTGAAATTTTCTTTTCTTGTATAAAAGTAGGATTGTTCTATTTTTATACAAAAAAAGAAAATTGTAAAAATAAGTTATGTAACTATAGTAGTTAGGAGCCTTAAAATGCGTGTCACGCCCCCGTCCCCCAATGTATAGAAATCATTGGGACGGAGGGAGTATATCTTTGTAATAACTAGATCTTTCATCTTTTAAGGACTAAGCTAAAACCAGATATGGTTCGGATAAAACATCAATCGATATTAAACCATAACATTGTACAACTTTATTTATAAGAGCTCATAACATTGTACAACTTTATTCATAAGAGCTGGTAACTTAACAACAACGTAAACATGGCGAGGCAAGGCAATTGTTAGACAAATTAGCTTGGTAAACCTACACCACCGATTACTGTAAAGTAAGATTATTTACTTAAAGTAGTAACCCCAAACTAATTAATTACATATAGGAAAATTAAATGTATAAAACTTCTGGTACATGATTGTTAAGTGTGCACTTTTATCTGCTAAGTTGCTAGATTAAAACATGAAAACCGATCAATTTCTTTATGGGTCCTGGAGTCAGGGACCGGTTATGTAACAATTGATTTCCAGACTATTGGATATTGTTACATTTCTAGGTCGTTGGATCAAGTATCCAACGGTCCTGAATTAAAAAAATAAAAATTTACCTGTCCATTCCTATCCGCGGAAAATTATAGCGGATAGCCAATCAGTCTATCCACGAAAAATTATAACGAACAGGTAAATATTTTTTTTTAATCCAAAACCATTGGATGTTTGATCCAACGGCCTGGAAATCAATTTTTACATAACTGGTATTGTCAAGGACAAGGACCCCATTCTTTATATATAGGTGTAGTTACATGAGAAACCTTCAACACGTCCCGATATATACACGAACTTTGTGCAGAACAAATTTAAATATTAAATGCATCATACTATCATATTCATTTTGAATTAATATATTGATCAATTTTTTAACTTGTAATGAAGATCTGCATTGACAGATCTAAACATATATTTGAAATGAAAATCCGTGAATTACAGCATACAGAAAGGTATGGTAAATCTGAAGGCAACATTCTGATATTCGTTGTCATGACTCATGAGGTGCTTATTGTAAAACTTATTTCTTTGATCTATAAAATGATAACGTCAATTGAAGAATTTTAACAAACTATTCTGTAAAATAAAGATCACCAATACAAGAAAAAACAAATGAAATTATTATTATTATTACGCATTTCCTTTTTTGATAATCCAGAAGAATTTCACTAATAACCAAAGACCAGTTCATAACATCCAACTCCAAAAAAAAAAAACGATATGGCAACCTGCCATCATCATAGCATCAACTAAAGACACTAGACTTGGCTACTTAAACAACCGATGAGGCCTAACAAAGCTAGGACACATGAATTTTTCGAGCATATATCAAAAAATCAACACCCACGCATTTTAATATGCCGGGATTTATGTAATTAAATATGCAACAACTTTCGCAATACGCGATCCTGTAAAATAAAAATTATCGATACTAAAAAATTAAATGACATTAATGACCCTTATTATTACATTATAAAATGTGCGATAACGTTATTGTAATACGTAACAACTTGCGCAATGCGCGATAAATCATAAATTCTTCGATATATAAATAGTAATATATATCGAAGAAATTTCAAACAAACAAATTTTTTATGAATTAGTTGTTGGCACTTTTACGGACCCTAATTCTCGTCCCCATCAACTTGATCTCCTCATACTCCTCCCTCACTTCGCTGCAGCTCGTGCTTGTCATGCTTGAAGCCGCTGCATGCAGGACCGGTATCCTCATCCCAACATCACCGGTAAGTGGTTGCAACACTGGCCACTCTCGTTGTTGCATCACTTCCATCTCATTCACCATCAAATACTCACTGCCTACAAAGGTCGAAGTGGACCCCATAGGAGCAAGGCCGAAGCTCTTTGAAACTCCATCATCATTAGCATTCTCACTGCCTTCCTTCATCTCGGGGATTGTGAGGGTCCCATCAATAGAAACAGTCGCTATGGCAGGCACAGTTCCAGAACCAGTTGCCTTGATAATGGAACCCTCTGCATGTTTCATAATCCACTGGATTGTCTCACCATCTGTCTTGAACCCCAGCTCCTTCGTAAGCTGGAAGATCCGAGCCGCACATATAAGCGGTATGCGAATCCTACTTCCCCGACCCTGCACCTTGATGTGTTTGTCCTTCGTCGATGTCCCATGCGGCATCGAGGAAGAAGAGCCAGATCTGCTACTCATTTCGGAGTTACTGTCAAAATTTCTAACCAGAGACATGTATTGGTACATTCAGCTCTAGTGATACACAATTAATTTATAGTGATTAGATGATAAAATTGATGCGTTATGTGCATGAAATGGACGATCCAGATTTAGTTAGAAGATGCAAAATCTGAATACAACATTGAAACATACATAATATATGAACTCTTTTGTTCAAAATACATAATCTAATAGAATGTTGTACAGTATAAACGTATAATGAGTGATATAAGATACGTTTTATTTGTATTTCTGACAACATTTAGTCAACATATTCTTTAAAAAATCTTGATGCTATGGATTTTATCTTCTTTTCCTCAATTGTAACAAAATCCAGAAAATTCAAAAAATATACATAGATATTGTTAAATTATATATAAAATAATTAATATCCTGAGCCCCCAATATAAAGAATCTCCTGAGCTTAATTGTTTTCTTAGCATATAAGATGTGTGGGGCTAAGAATTTAAGATTTTGCTTTTTAGGAAGAACTAGCTTATAACCCGTGCAGGTTGTTTTATATGAAATAAATTTATTTTATGTTACAGTTATATTTTTATATAATTATTATTTTTAATAATTATTTTAATTTTAATTTAAATAATATATATAAATTTTATTAATGATATGAATGATTTAAAATTTATATTATAAAATTTAAATTAAATACATCGTTGACGAATTCGAATCTTGAATATTTTGTAAAATAACTGAATCATATAAAATATTTAATCATCATATCTAATGGTTCTGATTTTTTTGCTAAAAATTTAACTGTAATTAATCGTTGTACACAGATTTCTAATATATATTTTTATTAGTGATTGAAAGATATGGTGTGATATTTTTGGGTATATATTAATAATTGTAAGATTATGTTTTAAATTAAAAGGTAACATGTTTTAATTAGAAAAAAATAATTAATATTGGAAGATTATGATTGCAAAATTATGTTTTAAACTAAAAGGTAACATACTTTAATTAGAAAATAAATATTAATGATTGGAAAATACGATATTTTAGGTGTGTATAAAGAGTAATATGTTTAATTAAAAGTAGACATCTTTTAAATTTATTGAAAAACACAATATTTTAGGTATTTATTAAATTTTATTTAATACTACAATTATGTTTTTATATGATAATTATTTTAATAATTGTTTTATTTTAATTTAATATAATTTAATATACTCATATTTACGAATTATACTAATGTTTCTTTATTATAAATAACGTGTAGGAATTTTTAATATATTTCATTAATAATTGAAAATAGGGTGTGATATTTTTTGGATATATATTAATGATTGTAAGATTAGTTTTAAATTAAAAAGGTAATGTGTTTTAGCAAAAAAGGAAATATTAATGATTTGAAAATATGGTACGATTGATGTTTTATAAAAAGTAATATTTGCAATTAAAATTAAATGTGAAAATGGCAATGGCTAATTACCATTAATTATATTATTTTATTATTTATTTTAATAATTTGGATAATCAAACTGAAAATTAAACCGACAAATTTTCAATCTTTCGGTTTTAATAGTATAGATTATAATTATTAGTTTATTGTATTAAATAGAATCACCGGTGATATAATTGGAAAAAGAGAAATTTTAGTAAGAGAAAACAGAAAGGTAACGTGAAAATTAAAAAGGTGACATGATTTATGAAATGGTAATTGATTAGTTTATAGTAATTATAATTTAATTATGTTGTTTTACTAAATAAAATTGTTCATAGTGTTTTTCGAAAATCTAGAAAAAAGGGAATTTAATTATAAAAAATATAAAAAATGATACGTTTAAAGGTAATCGGTTAATTATTAGTATCATAATATTATTATTTTACTTTTATTAAATAGAAACACCCATGATATAATTGGAAAAAGAGAGGTTTTAGTAAGAGAAAAGAAAAAGATAACGTGTTTTGGCTGAAAAAGGTAACCGTCCATGATATCATTGGAAAAAGAGAAATTTTAGTTAGAGAAAAAAAGGTTACGTATTTTGACTGGAAAAGGTAATTGATTGGTTAATAGTAATTATAATATAATTATGTTATTTTATTAAACAAAATTACCCGTAGTGTTTTTAAAAAAAGAGAAATTTTAGTTAGATAAAATGTAAAAGATATTGTATTTTACCTAAAAAAAATTATTTATTATTGAAAAATAGAAAAGATAATATGGTTAAATTGAAAAAGAAAATTGATTAATAATAGAGAAATTTTAGTTAGATAAAATATAAAAGATATTGTCTTTTACCTGAAAAAGAAAATTATTTATTATTGAAAAATGGAAAAGATAATATGTTTAACCTAAAAAAGGAAATTGATTATTTAGTAGTATGAATTTTATATGTAATTGAGCAAGGGTAAATAAGTAAAATCAACAGGTACCGTACCGACCGACCGATCGATCTATCAAACTTTTAATGTTTCGGCTTTTATATAATAGTTTAGATTTAAGATTACATGTACTAAAAAGTAGTCAGCATAAAATTAAAATTATACAAAACAGTTATTAAAATTGGGATTTTGTCTTTTTTGAAAAAATTAGTCAAGATCCATTATTGAAAATTTAAAATCCATTTTCAAATGGAGATCCGACCAATTGTGAACTAATTGGTTAAAATATATCCATTAATATTTTGATTAAAATAAATCTAATGTTCTATTTTCCTTATTCACTCGTAGAGAATTGAATCTGAAATTATGATGAAAGTATACACTAAATACATATTAATTAATTATGTATTTATAGGGAATTGAGCCTTGATGAAACAAAAAATAAATAATAAATTTTGTATAATTATGTAATTCTAGAGAATCAACCCGAATTAAGTGATAACTAATTTTGGAATTTTGTAGTATTATGCTCAATTAGCTTCATTTCCCGTGCAAGGTACGGGGATATTTTAACTTTATTGGAGATTTTGGTTTTTAATAGTTGTGATCATGATTATTATTCATTTTGTTGCAATGTTGGCTAAATATAGATTAACTTACTCTCTTTTAAAGTGCGCTCAATTTGTAACAGGTTGTGTCAAAAAAAATTCTAATATTCAATCAATTAGTCATCTACTTCAATGATTTTAGTTATAAATTTAAATTCATTATATTTAGAACTGATATGTCACCGTTTCGATTCTGAACAATGTGAAGATTAACTAACGATTGCATAACATTGTGGTCGTGAATAATTCAACTTTGTGGTCGTGGACACCTTTCAATTTATAGCGGTGTTGTCTAAATATAGCTCAGCAAACTCTCTTCTGGAGGGTTTCATTTTTAACAGCTTCATTTTCAACATGATATGTCTAAACTTTATAATATATATTCAGATTGTCATCTATGTTTTCAATTGTGAATTTAAATTCACTTTATTCAAAACAGAGAATTTAAATCTGATTACTGGCGAATATAAATATATGCACAAATATAAATTATTAATCACGAAAAATAATGGCTATTAGTTCGCTGTAATTAATTACATAATATTTAAGTACATATTAAATAGACATATTGAATATAAGATTATTAAATGATGTATATTAATTATACGATCAAGGACTAAAATAGTCATTTTACAAGGAATAAAATCAAATTAATGAAAAAAACATTGATGGATATAAATAATGAATTATACTATTTAACCAAATAAATAACCAAATAAATGGTTATAGTGGACAACTTAATGACATTTGAATTCATATGTCATGGGTTCGATCCCCACCAATGCTGGTAAATTACATTGAATAAAATGTGACATGTTGTGCTATTATATATACTTAAATTATATATTGGTAAAAGTTGCTCGGCGAGGCGACACCTCGACGCGTTTATATTAACGAAAAAAAACACATATACTTGATTTATCTTCTTATTATAATTTAAAAAAAATTGTAATATTATAATAGGACATTAATTAAAATTGAAATGACACAAAGAAATAAATTGGATATTTTTAAATTTAGACGATCAAGATTATATTAAATTTGTTGGATAAAATAATTTATATAATTATAATTATTAAAACACAGTCGCATTAGTGATACTTATGAACTATTAGTTTTAAAAAAAAATCATACCGTTAATAATCAAGTTTTATGAAACAACCACAAAATTAAAATTAAAATTGAATCAAAATTACTTTAGTTTAAAAACGGTAAAAAAGTAAAATTATATAATTAAATAATTTATATAACATTAAGTAAGTTACTATAATCATTCACAATAATTATAGAAAAAATAATGCAACATTAAATAAGTTACTATAATTTTTTTAAATAATTTTATATGATAAATTATATGCCTCTTTCGACGTCAATCCAATGCAATCTCTAGACTCTTTTATATTAACAAAAATAACTAATTAATTTATTCGACATACATAAATAATTTTAAATGTAATTTATTTGATAGACAAAAATAACTAATTAATTTATTTGAGTAGAACGGCCAAATTGGACATGAAGTTAATTGTAATTTGAATTGATTTTTTTTAAAATTTACGGGTAATAATGGTCATTTTTCAAAATATTTTTGTGATTAACAATATAAATATAAATTAGGTGTTGAAATTGATCCTATAAATCCTTAAAAGGTTCTCAAGATCATTTTTGTCATGCTTCTTAAAAGGTTCTAAAAGTATGTTCTGGTATGTATAAATTAAATAATCTTATATAAAAAAATAAACAATGTAATAATTCGATTAAAAAATAGCTTTTCATTAGGTGTTAAATTTATTTATATAAAAAAACTTACATTTTTAAATTGTTTTTTACACATTTAGGTTTTATTGATTACTCTCTCACTTGATGCTAATGTTAGCTAATTTATTAAATCCCCTTGCATTAAAAATTGTACATGTAATAATGTTATCTTAGGATTTGTATACCAAAATTACAATCGAATTTTAAAAAACTAAAACGGAAGAGGCAAAGGACAAAGGTGATTATGTTCAATTTCAACAACAATTCTCTACATGCCATGTAGTTAAAAAGGTAAGACATAATTTTAAAAAACCATAAAAAATGACATCCACTGATTCTATCATTAATTCAAAACACAAAACTAATAATTCCGTAATAATTTTTGTAAAAGACATGCATACAATAAGAAAATACATATATACAATGAAGGTTTAACTAAAAAGCTATTTACATAGTTTCATGCAAGTCAAATTTAATCTCAGATAACACTGACACTTTTGCAATAATGTGCTCAAGTGCTTATGTATGGGTACGACATCTATGTGCTTTTTATGCCATCACAGCAACATATATTCCTTTCTCTTTCTCAAAATCTTGGAAACATGTCTCAAATCCACAGGAAATCGTTGTTTACAAACACATGACATGAGTTCAGTGAGCATGATTGAGTACAAACCTGCAAAAACCGCCAGGAACAACTTACAATATATCATAACTCTCAAGTGTATAAACAAACAGTCCGTATTACAAATAGTCTATATTATTTATTTAGGACAGGAATACATACATGTGTTGGTAGTTAGAAAAATGAAATCTCACAGTTTATTAATTTGAATAGAAGATGAGCAAGCCAGCTTTTTTTCTAAACCCCAAAATACCTTTAAATCATTATGAATGAGGTCGAGGATAACAAAATAAATATAGCTTACAATTAAAGGAACCCGTATAGAAGTTTTCAAAAAAAAAAAAGGGAACCCGTCGAGGAGTTCTAAAAAAAATAACCCATTTAGGAACTACTCCCTACTGCTGCAATTTTACTATATTAGCAAAAACAATGGCGTGTCTCTTGTCAGGTTCTAACTCTCAGCTAACAGTTAAAGAGTAGAAGCTTACTAGATGGTGTTACCCAAAACAATATATCCTTATTTTGTACAAATTTGTTCTTTGGTGCAAGTAGAGATGTTCGCATCATCTCTTTCTCAACGTCTCTACATTGATCATTCATATGATTTATCTTATTTTATTTATACTTGGTTTTTGCAATAAGCATTTTAAAAAAGAAAAGAAACTTAGTATTAATAATCAGAACAGACTCCTGAAGATTTTAATATTAACACTTTACGCTCTTCTCACTTCATATTGTTTGTCAGGTATGTAACAACTACTCAATAAAATGCCTACAACCATACACAAAACATCACAGGACCAAAGATCAGAACTGCTATTTTCTGAAATTTAAGCAAGTATAAGTAATCTAGTCGTTACTTTACTACTTATTACTTAAATGTTCTCTCTATATTAATCTGAGATCATAGTAAAATAACAGGGCCAGTAAACATAGTTCTCTACCCCTCTTCTCTATTCTATTTTCTCACATCCTACATACAATTTTCTTAATTGACAAAATTTACGAAAATTCATTATATGCTCACCTACATAGCTACCAATACAACTATTATATTTCTAACTCCAATGAAAATAATAAAATTGGTCAAAGAGGACCTCACCGAAGTTGCCCATGCTGGACAAACATATCTAGCAGAGCCGTATGAGGATGAAAATCTTTAATATGTGAAACCAAACAGCTTGTATGTATTACGTCTACATTGATCAATAAAAAAAATAGGTTATTTTGCATAAATTCAATATATAAAGGTACATATGCACAACACTTGCATGAGCGCTTTAGATCACATATGTAAGCAACCCGAACGTGTTGTTTGTCTGTCAGTCCCTTCTTCAAGCACATAATTAATGACACTTGCAGCAATTAGGAGGCCAATCATACTCTCCATTTATTACCCATTTGGAATAAGTACGGATCTGTAGATAAAGTTTTGACTTGTAAGTATATAATCTCGACATACATATATCTGTGTAAAGCATAAAATCAGCTAATACGTATCCAAAGGGGAAAGGAAACTAATAATCCTTTTTTAAACAATGTTTATAGTAGATTGATATTGAAGTCTAGTAAGTAATAATAGCAGTCTAATAAGTAATGTTTTTTAAAAATCAACGTTGGCATTTAATTCTAAACATTTTGGTATAGATCTAAAGAAAAGAGATGACATAAGAAATTATCGACCTGCTTAGCTTACCAAGTGGAAACGTATCAGCCTTATATCCTATAACAGAATAAATAAGATGGTTTTAAAAAGGGAGGAAATGAAACTAATAAATAGAATAAAACACATTATTCTTAAACAAAGTAAAGATTAGAAGATAATGAGTATAGAAAATTTCACAATTTAGAGATTCAACAGGGTGATGATAGCTAGTAGAAATCTCAATTATTGGTCTGTCGCATAACATAACTGCATAGGTGATAACCTTATATAATTGGAATAATATGAAGTAACAGAAAGACATAAACCTATTTCCATCATTTGTGCTTCATCATGCTGATGTTACATATAAGAGAGATAAACTTTGCTACGTGGGCTTCCAACTTAGTTTCTCGAGGTTGTATGTCAGTTACAGAAAAGTCAATTCAAAAGGAGTGCTTTTCCAAAACAAAAACAAAATGAAAAGAGGCAGACGAATTCAATCATTGAAACATAGGTAATCGTAATTTATTTATTTTTCATTTTATTCTGGATGTTCCTTCCTCTTAATAATTTATCATATTATATGACATGAGAAGCATGGCACCAAAATAAAAACACCAAAATATATTAAGTAGAAAGGTGAATTCCAAATTTAGCTACTAATTAACCAAGTATACATAAATATTAAAGAAACTCACATCTGATTTCTTGTCTGTTTCAGTGCCATCTGTAGCACTTTGGATAACAAAGTCTTTACGATTGGACCAAATGGTTTTTAGTCTTGACATATGTTCGAACTCCTGGATAGCACACTCTAGTGATGTATAAGGACCATGTAATTTATCTTACCCTTAATACCAACCCTTCCCCATCTATTGTAAACCATGTACCTCAAACCATCATCAGATTCTACAATATCCTAATCAAACCTAGTGTATTGCCTTCTTACCATGAACTTGAAATTATCTTTATAGAAACTAACATATAATCTACAAAAAAAAACAAATAATATAGTAGAATATGTATACAGAAGATACTACAAAACTTATATCTTTAACTACAATTACAGTACGTGTTAGAATATGCAGGACTTTCATTTGGGCATTACAACAAACACTTAGTGGAGTTACTACATTAAAAGGGTCTGAACTATGCTAAATTGTACGCTCATTCCAAGATTCCTTCTTAAGAATCGTACTTTTACCATTGCATCGTCTTCATCTTTGAACCGGCTTGATTAAGAGTAAAACTCAATCTCTAACCTGCGATTTCTGTATTTCTGATCACTTTCTTCATCCTGCAAAAGCAAAATCAAAATATGATTAGACAAAAAATGATAGGAAAATCAAACAAAAATAATTAACACTTTCTGTTCTGATCAGTAGTTTTGATACAAAGTAAAATTGAAGCTTTCAAGACTGCGACGAATTTTTGATAGAATGTATTTCTATTCTGATAAGTAGTTTCCAAAGATGTGACCAAAAAATCAGGGTTTTAAATTTAAAAATAACAAATTAGAAGGAAACGTGGAGGAATGAGGAGAAAAAAATGAAGTTACCTATTCAATCAGTTATAATTGACGTAAAGAAAATTTGAGATTAATGAAACCCATTTCTATATGGGTCATCCATTTTGAGTGTAAAAACACTTGAAAAAGGATGGATATAAGAGCATCTCCAATGGGAGAGACCTCTTAGGTAAAATTTAAAATTAATTACCATAAATAAGAATTATGAAGAATGTGTAAAAAAATTTGCACTCCAATGGGACAAAACCCTTGTCTATAATTATAGATAATCTCTTGATGTTGGCTATATTTGTCGAACCTCTAGAGACTTGTAGTGAATTGCCACATCACTTATTTCTATATTAAAATTATATATTCCATTAATAACAACTTGAAATATTAATAACATACCATTTTCAAAATATAGCCAATCACTATAGCCAATACCCTCGGAACACAATGTCTTACAGGTTCGACAAATTTTACATAATAAATATTTTATGAAATTTAGCCAATCACTTTTAGCTAACGCCATTGGAGATGATCTAACTCGTTTTTACTTAAATGATCCGGTTGAGGATATAAAGACCAAAAAGTATGTGAAGTTATGTAAAAAGAAAAAAAAAGGAAGGGTAGTTTAAGTCATTTGGAAAACTCAATGCTAGTACAAATTTAGAATATATTGATATTGATAATAATAAATTGAAACATAATTGTTTTTTTTTTAATAAAGAGTGCAAGGATGCACATAATTACATATACTTACATGTATGATAACATCTCTTTACCCAATTACTGACATCAATAGTTAGTCTACATCTCGACAACCAATTTTTTTTTTCATATTTTGTTGCACCATCTTTAAATTTAATACAACGGAAGATTTTGAATTTGAGATCCAACATATTGTAGGTGAATTATAAATTTTGAGATTTATTTTTGTCGCGTTGCCGTGGAAGATGGTAAAAAATAGAGATATTAATGGATAGAAGAAAAAAGATACTCCCTCCGTCCCAATGGATTCTTTACACTTACTATTTTGGGTCGTCCCATTCATTTCTTTACATTCCCAAAATAGTAAGTTTTAACACTATTAGAGCATCTCCAACCATACATACCCCTTAGCTAAAATTGTATCGGAAATACCATAAATAAAAATTATGGAGAATGTGTAAAAATATTTCATCTCCAACGGGACATAACTGTTAGCTAAAATTTTAGATAATCTCATCATATTGGTTATATTTGTCGAACCTCTAGAGACCTGTAGTAAAACTCCACATCATCAATTACCATATTATAATAATATATTCTATTTTTAACAACTTGAAATAATGAAAACATACCATTTTTAAATTATAACCAATCAATATAGCCAACTACATTGGAGTAAAACACCTTACAGATTCAACAAAATTTACATAATCATTATTTAGCCAATTATTTTAGCCAATACCATTGGAGATGCTCTTACACCCACTACTTCACTTATTTTAACAATACTTTACACTATTACACCCACTACTTCACTTATTTTAACAATAAAATCACTATTACACCCACTACTTCACTTATTTTAACAATAAAATCACTATTATATCCACTACTTCATTTATTTTAACAATATTACACCCACTTTATACCCACTTGTCTTGTCCTCCGTGCCCACCAGGAACGTAAAGATCCCAGTGGGACGGAGGGAGTACTTAACGGTCAATATAAACTTTATTAGTTTATCCTACATATAAAACAAACATTTTTTGCAAATAAAATATTTGATTTTTCTACATTTTTTTATGATGGAAGGATAAAATTGATGGACGTAGAAGAGAGAAGTCAGCACAACAACTTGTTTAACACTACATTCTCTAATACTCACTCTCACCATTTCATTTCTTTAACCTTTCTATTTTGAGCCATCCCTTCCATTTCTTAACATTACTAAAAATAGTACTAATTTTTAACAATAAAATACATTATTACATCCACTACCTCACTCCACCTTTTCAACCCTTTACACTATTACACCCACTACTTCACTTATTTTAACAATAAAATTACTATTACACCTGCTATTACATTTATTTTAATAATATTACATCCACTATCTTGGCCTCGGTGCAAAAAGCAAATGATAAGAAATAAAAAAAACGGAGGGAGTAACACCTTGTTCTATTATATATTCTGAATGTTTAACTGTAATTTGTCTAAATTTAATGGTAGTTGGAGATTGATGGTGATGTTGGTGATATAGTATGTTATAAGTACATCGGTCTATGAAAATCTATTAAATATTTTATAATATTTATGAAAATAAACTACAATCGTCTTCTTCCTCTCTTAATAGATTGAAATACAATAGTCCTCTTCCTCGTCTACTCCGAAATCAAAAATCATAAGTTTGAAACTTTAAAATTTGAGGTTTTTAAAAAATTGACTGAAAGATTAGTTAAAGGCAAGTGGTGGTGGGTTTTTAATGATTTGTTCTAATTCATTTATTAGCTGGTTAGAAATTGTTTGGATGTGTTTGAGTATGGGTTACCGAAAAAATGGAAGAACTTTGAGTCTTCCCAACGAAGAAATCCAATGAACTCCAGGTCTACGAAGCTATGTGTGATGTGTTTATTATGGTGTGATTTGGGGGAGGGAATCAGAGGGAATCGATACATATATATCGATATTGTGATAATTCGGGTCAATTCCCGAATCTTTTTTCGAAAATCGGGTCAAGTTCCGATTTCGAATCCGAAATAAGTCAAAACATACTGGTCCAAATGCAGCCAACTTGGATAATCCACATGCCCCCAAAAGATCGATCATGATTTGTTGGTGTACTTAGTAGTAGTACTTTGTCTTATAAACTGAACTAAAGTCCCAAATCTCCTCGATGTGGGACTAGGGTGTTACAAACTCCCCCACTTAAACTCCTGGCATCTTCGTCAGGCCTGAACGGATATCCCATAGGTCTGGATCGTTCCTCTCTAGCCACTGTGGGATAATACCGGCTGACTTCGTGTCCCCACCTCCGGACCTCTATCCATTGTGGGATAATACCACCACCCTTCGTGTCCCCACCTCCGGCAACTTGACGAATCAAGCTTTCGAGAGTCGGCTCTAATACCATATGTGATAACCCGGATCAATTCTCGAGCCTTTTTTCGAAAATCGGGTCAAGTCCCGATTCCGAATCCGAAATAAGTCAAAGAATACTGGGGTTGTTCACGAACCGAGCCGAGCCGAGCTTTGACCGAAACGATCCGAGCTTTGATCTTAACGAACCGGGCTGATTTCTTAACGAATTGAGCCGAGCTTTGACCGAACCGAGCCGAACTCGAGTTGTTCACGAATAGCCTCGAGCCGAGCCGAGCTCGATCCGAGCTCGAGCTGTTCGCGAAAAATTAATTTTGTTGAAGATCTTAGTAGATCACTGTTAACACAAAATCAAGCAAGTATACGTGGTCACAAGTAATACAATTCAAGTTCGTTCCACAGAGATCTGGTTATGGTTCTATTCAGAAAATATGCCTATGCAACAATGTATGATTTTAATTCACTGCTAAGAAAAGTAACAAATTGGGATTTGATTGTCTAAATTATGCTAAGATGCAAAGGATTAAACTAAGAATTAAATTAACTAACGAGAATTGAATCGAATTACTTATATGAGAATAACATGGGACTCTAACTTCATTAAATACTTCCCTTAGATCTGATGCCTTTAATCATTATATGCAATGGTTTTGATATCTGATCGGATAACACGAAACAAGTATACGCTATCTGTCAGCATACGCATACCAAACTAAACATACATCCACAAAAGAGATAGAAGATGAATAGACACCAATTATGCTTAGACCCTATATGTCTATAGAATTTGAAAACATAACGGTTGAAGAACAAGTTATCCATTAAGATCACACAGGGCAGTATAAGTATTTTCATCTCACACCATGAATCATATTGATAAACAATTATGAACCTATGCTAGCATGGCAAGTTCTAAATCTCAAGATCCACTTTCACTTCACAAGAGATTAACAAATTAGATGTTCATGACGCATCTATCAATTAAGCATAACCATACAAGGATATCAATTATACACCACACACAGATCTTTAAAGCATCAAGATACTAAGTTCCATAAATAACTCCGTTAGAATCCCATGACAACGATTAGCTCATAATTGAACCGTTCATCGTCATGGGATTTGATGAAAACATGATAAATAACAAGATATGAAAGAAAGAAGCAATAATATTAATAAAACAAAGAGTTGAGAAAACAAATCTATAATCCTGAATAACACAAAAGATGAAGTAGATCTAGATCCGTTGCTTGTCACCAGCGTTGAATCCTTCTCTCCTTTTCTCCCTTGCAGATCTAGGCTATGTTACAATAATAAAACTATGATCCAAATTATAATGCTAAGATGTGTTTAAATAGGCTCTAGATTTCTTGCCCAGCAAGAATTTATCTTCTATTACAATTAGAATTTAATTAAGGTGCTAAAAACTGCCCAAAATACAATTAGAACTTGAAAAGGGCATAACAGTAATTTCTCTGCTCCCAACATTCTGTTTGTCGTGCTTCCTTCTCCTACCACACGCAGCCTGCTCGTGCAACACCTGTTCCATGTTGTAGAAAATCTCTCAAGCTTCGCGTGGACAGTAAGATCGCTGAAAACGGACTTATAGAACTCCATATATGGCCAAAACAGTGTAGACTGCGCAACCGTCCCGAAAAATCCGAATTTTAATCAATTTAATCTCCAAAAACGACAGAAGCATCCACCTTAATCAATATTCTCGTAAATCTGCACAACTAAGCAATACACATCAAAACTACAAGAAACTTGAGTCCAAGACAATCAATTTAAGCCGATATGGAACGCTCCAAGTGGATACAAAATCCACTTATCACACCCCCAAACTTAAAGCGATGCTTGTCCTCAAGCATAAACAATTACAACTATCTAACTAGTACCACTTCCGTAGGTGATCACGGTTGCATTTGGCATATGCAACAAGGCATTTAAACCCCTAGGTAGCCCTAGTGGACGAGTAAGGTCTCGTGAGGGCCTATAGCGAATGTACCCACAAAATCCGTTTAACCTAATGCAATGCAATGCATGAATGCAACAAATATGAAAAATGCAAAGATCCCCTTCAAACTCACTAAAACCAACTAACAAGCAAACATCTCAAAGAATGCAAATAAATCCAAGCAGAGCTCGACTAAATCCCCGTATACTAACAGTACATGACAGAAACGTGCGTGTGTACGATGCTCATCAGAAATACTCCCAACACTAGGTCAAAAATCATACATATTCTTCGCCAAGACAATCACAGGTTTATAAAAAGAATAGACTGTAGACACTTCATAACTTAAAAACACCTCCATCCTCATTCAAGTTAGCCAGGAATTCATGCTTTATTACTACACTACGACATATAATACCATAAACAATACCCGTGCAATGAATGAGACCCCAAAAGGCTTATACAATAATACCCATGTAGCGAGTGTTAGGTCAGCAATACCAAACCACAAGGGCTTTAGGTTACTAGGACTAAGTCCCCTCAGACTTAATTACTCGAGTATTAAAGAGCTCACTCGTGGTTAATTTTGCATTTAACAATTGGACTTTTGACTCTCTTTTTTTTCTGATTTTTTTTATGCAATCTGGAATGAGAATTCTCAATTCCAACCCTAGACTACTCATATAAATATGAGCTGGCTACTAGCCAATTGACACCTAGCCATTATTTAACAAATATTAACAACTAGCATGAAATCCCTGGTTTTCCCCAAACTTAGACTTTAGTGCTCCTACGCCATCAAGGGAATAACGAAAATTCTAAATATAATCAAGTGATTAAATCTCAAAACATCCAAACAAGCATAACCTCAACCTAGCCCAAAAGCAAACAATGAGACTGTGTAAAATTTTGTTCCCGTAACATGCAAGTCAATTTCATAGGAACTATAAATCAACCCTCTACTCATCATCATCACACTCAATTAAACATCTACCTATCAATCAGAATCAGCTCGTCCTAAGGGATCATGAATTATGCATGCCATGAAAATGCAACTAACATGAACTCACATGGTATACGAAAATAAAATAACAGAATGTCCTACATGAAACAAACGTAGATAACACGAACATAAATGCATAATTTACTACTACTAATCCCCCAAACCACCCCCAAACTTAAAATATTCAATGTCCGCATTGAATTGAAGTAAATACGAAGGATAGTAGAAAACATACCGAAATATCGAAGCAGTCACCCTCCATTCTGATCATCTTTGGAAATGGTATGCAACTCCCGAACCACTTTCACAAATCATATGAACCAACCCAACATTTTTTTTCTCGCAAAAATCCCCTTTCCTTAGCAATTGGCCTCAACATCAACCGATTAAATTAACCTCCACCGTCGAAGACAAAAATTTTGCAACACTAGCACTACCTCCCCCACGCTTAGGAGCCATAAGAATCAATACCCAACTCACAAGAACTCCACCAATAATTACCAAGCAATATCACACCAAAAATAGCCCAAATACCAAGAATAATACAAAATCCCAATTTTACAAGAACACAAATTCGTAATAAAAATAAGATTTTAGAAAAGATAAACCCACTACGAATTGGAGAGGTGAACTTGCAATTAATTCCTTTTTAAAATTGAATTTTTAGAGATTTAAATAAATAGAAGAGGAATTGGATTTGTATGGCTAGGTGTGTATATATAATGGAGTGATAGGAGGAATAAAGATTTAAGTGTGTAGGAGAGATTTGGAGAGGTTAGGATTTGATGTAGGATAAATATAGGAATTAGGAATTGAAGAAATTTGAGTTAGAATAGGTTTTGGGGTTGATTTTGGAGGTTAAAACACTGATTTTCGGGGGAAAAAACGAACTGGAAGATGTAACGCAGGAGCAGGTTGCATTATAGGCGCGCAGACTGCGCGAGAGGCAGTAACGTAGGCGCAGCCTGCGTTACAGGGGGCAAACTGCTCGAGAAGCAGTATCGCAGGCGCAGCCTGCGTGACAGAGCTGCAGCCTGCTCGTTTTTTTTTTTAACAGATTTTTTTTTTGAACAGATTTTTTTCCCCTACACTAATGCGTGGGTTGCCTCCCACCAAGCGCTCCTTTAACGTCAATAGCTTGACGTTACTTCCAAGCCTCCATTAAGGATGATAATAGTTTGTCTGGTCATCTCTTCGTGAAACTTCATCGTTATCACGGCGGCACACTTTATGCCCCTTCTCCTCGCTCGGCCTATTCGTATAATAACTTTGTCTTATTCCAATGCCTTCATCTGTTGACCAAAAATCTATCAATTTGTAGAACAACACGCATTTGCGGGCTTCGCTTGAATATAATGGAGGAGGGTAAATGTAAGTTGCTAAAGCCTTTGGTTCCTCAAAGAGAATTTCCTCCATTGGCTCTAATTCTCCATTGGCTCTAATGCGCTACCTCCATCTTTAAACTCTGAGACAAGTAGAAGATCTGCATCTTTCCCATGATCATCAACCTCTTGGTACGCACATACCAACTATTGAAATTTTTGCAGCTCACCAGTGTCTATCCCAAATAGTGTCCTTTCCGAATCATCCACCATACTAGCATGATCAAATTCCTCACATGGCTTGTGAACACTCACCTCACCTTGGAATTTGTCTTCCTCAATTATACATGAAGTACCTTGCTCCAAGTCACCGTTACTCTCTGGAATTGCCTCTAATATGAATTGTTGTTTCACTTGTTCCAAGGCACTCAAAGCTCGAGCAACTAGTATCTCCAAAGATTTGAGAGACTCCTCATTACTCTTTTCAAGCATCCTAAGCTCCTCCATAGTTACAACCTCATCTGACTGAAAATTAGGAGTAGGTTGCTGATGTTGAAACTCTTCACTACCAAAGAAATATGACATATCTGGAACATCTTGCTGGTACTGTTGAAGATGGTATTGAAAATATGGTTGTTCCTCATAAGTGACATATGGATCAACTCCTTCGTAGTTGATAAGTGGATTTTATATCCACTTGGAACATTCTATATCGGCTTAAATTGATTGTTTTGAACTCAAGTTTGTTATAGTTTTGATGTGTTTTGCTTAGTTGTGCAGGTTTGCAAGAATATCAATGTTTCTGTCGTTTTTGGAGATTTAATTGATTAAAATTTGGATTTTCCGGGAAGGTTGCGCAGTCTACACTGTTTTGGCCATATCTGGAGTTCTAGAAGTCCGTTTTCAGCGATCTTACTGCCCACGCGAAGCTTGAGAGATTTTCTACAACCTGGGATAGATAGCACGTGCAAGGAATATGCTGAATGAAATCGCGCACGTGATCTTGTAAAAGAAGGCTGGGAATTTACTATTTTGCCCTTTTTCTAATTCTAATTGTATTCTGGGCAGTTTTGGGTACCTTCTTTAAATCCTAATTGTAATAGAAGGTAATTTCTTGCTGGGCAAGACTTGGAGTATCTATATAAACACATCTATGTTATTAATTTAGAGATGAGGAAAAACACTATTCTATAGATACAACTTTGTACGCAGCTTTTAGGGATTTTTCTGGAGAACTATTATTTTCTTCAAAGATTGAAGATTAAAGGTTTTTTCTATAATCTTATAATTATGAGTTCTTCTATTTCTATTGATTCTTGTTTTGTGAACTTAATTATGTGTAACTAAATCTCTAATCTGAGGATTGGGTAGTATTCCTTGGTATTCATGTGTTGCTTTGCTGATCTGTTATTGAGGGCTTAACACAATTAGGGGCGTCATGAACCTTTGATTGGATTTTAGGGATTGTAATAACTTGGAAGAGGAGTTGCAATTTTAGTACAAGATTTAACAGACATAAATCGAATATTTGATTGGAAGATTAATAGGAGAGTTGTGAGACTTATAATTCTTGGTGCGTAATAGTTTATGATTGTACTTTGATTGTATCATGGAAGTGACAATTAAGGTGTAGTTATAGACATTATATTGTATCTTGGAAGGGAACATTATAACCTTAGAAGAATTGTTTTCAGCAGAGTAAGAACGTAGATGTTACATAGATATTGAATGTATATTTGAAACCAAGTGAAGAACCCCAGTTCTTGGATTGTTTTCCTCATATATTTTATTCTCAATTGATAATTAGTTTAATTTAGTTTATAAACAACCCAAACACTCTTTTACACTTCTTAATTGTGAGAGATAAGATACTTGAACTTGATATTACATTCAGTCCTTCCCTGCGAACGAACACATAAAAATACTACTAACAAATTGGCGCCGCTGCCGGGGAAGGCAGTATATTTGAGTTAGGTTAATTGTTTCTTATTGTTTAGATTTTAATTGGTTCCACAAGTTGTTTTGTTGGTGATTTTCAGGTGTATGTGTTTACACTAAATCACGCAAGCGTACGTGGTCACAAGTAATACAGATATAAGTCGAGTTTGTTCCCATAGAGATCTGGTTATGGTTTCAATTCAGTAGATGTACCTATGCAACAATGTATGGTTTTAATTCACTGCTAAGATAAATAACAAATTGGGGTTTAATAAACTAAATTAACTAAGAAGTAAACTAACAAACTAAGAATTAACTAACTAACAAGAATTGGAATCGAATTACTACTGCAAGAGAAAGCATGGAATCCTAACTTCATTAAATACTTTGCTTAGATCTGACGCCTTTAATCACTATATGCAATGGTTATGATATCTGATCAGACAACACGAAACAGGTACACGCTACCTCTCAGTATACGTATACCAAACTAAACATACATCCACAAAAGAGATAGAAGATGAATAGACACCAATTATGCTTAGACCCTATATGTCTATAGAATTTGAAAACATAACGGTTGAAGAACAAGTTATCCATAATGATCACATAGGGCAATATAAGTATTCTCATCTCATACTACGAATCATGTTGATAAACAATCATGAACCTATGCTAGCATGGTAAGTTCTAAATCTCAAGATCCACTTTCACTTCACAAGAGATTAACAAATTAGATGTTAGCTACGCATCTATCAATTAAGCACAACCATACGAGGATATCAGATATACATCTCACACAGTTCTTTAAAGCATCAAGATACTAAAGCTCCATAAATAAATCTGTTAGAATCCCATGACAATGATTAGTTCATAATTGAACCTCTCGTCATCATGGGATCAAGTGAAACCATGATAAAAACAAAGTATGAAAATATAAAAATAAACCTAAGTAATTGATATATAATGGTTTGTCTCCTAATGATAGGATGTGTTTATATAGGCTCTAGAAGTCTTGTCCACCAAACAATTGCCTTTTTAGAGTTGGAATAGAAGATTGGCAATTTCCGTTCTTGAATGAGAATAGAATTGCAAATTCCATGTGTAGATCTGATTCTGGAATGTTCTAGCCACCCAAAGCAATTACCATACTTATTAGAAGTAGGAATTATAGCAATTTCCTTGTCAAAGTTGAATTTCTGCAGTTCGGCACATAATACGTTTCCTAAACTGATTCGGTTTTTAAGGAAAATTAGTAGCTGACTTTTCTTCAATATTTATGGGCCGTTCCAGTTGTAATTGGACCTCTGGAGCACTTTAGAATGAAAGAGAATTCCATTATCTTCGCGTGGACAGTAAGATCGTCCAAAACAGACTTGTAGAACTCAAGATATGGCCAAATTAGTGAATCGGGATTTTTAGGACAATTTCCAGAAGGGTTCTCGCGCTACAGCGCCCTTCCCAGGCCGCAGCGCGCCATGCTTTCTATCCATGATTGTAGAAAATCTCCCAAGCTTCGCGTGGGCAGTAAGATCGCTGAAAACGGACTTATAGAACTCCAGATATGGCCCAAACAGTGTAGACTGCGCAACCTACCCAGAAAATCCGAATTTTACACAAATTGCTCCTTTTTCCTCCGTTTCTTTTGCATTAGCTAACATCTTCAATACCATGACACATGTAACTCCTTGGTAGCATAACACAAGTGTCCAATCTTCATTTCAATGCTTAATTCCACTCTAATATCGATTAGAAACACCAACACTAACCGATAGCTACAACCCTGCACAACTACACAAAACACATCAAAAATACAACAAACTTGAGACCAAGTCAATCAATTTAAGCCGATATGGAACGCTCCAAGTGGATATAAAATCCACTTATCACACCCCCAAACTTAAACTGATGCTTGTCCTCAAGCATAAACAATTACAACTAACTAACTAGTACCACTTCCGTAGGTGATCAAGGTTGCATTTGGCATATGCAACAAGCCCTTTAAACCCCTAGGCAGCCCTAGTGGACGAGTAGGTCTCGTGAGGGCCTGTAGTGAATGTACCCACAAAATCCAATGCAATGCAATGCATGAATGCAACTAAATGAAAATGCAATTAATCTAGTACTAATATCCTACCATACCTTCAAATCCTCTCATGTCATATCAACTTAAGAATCAAAGTAAATACGCAATGGCTTGGTGTCGAAAGTGCAAGTATTCACATAGTCTACTTAATGAACACGCATAAGTTCTCACAAGTCCATGTCAAATGTAAGAATAAGTTAGTAAACATGCTAAGCCTACAAGAGTACATCTTTGAGTCAAAACTCAGGATCTCATACGCAAAAACAAGCAAACACTCACAATCCACTCACAAAATAATATTCACTCAAGAACAAGGGTAAGTGTATCACTCAATTCCAACAAAATCATAAACATGCTTGACATTTGGTATCAATCTAACTCTTAACACAACATACATTAATGGCGATAATCAAAAGGTCTTTATTTGGGTTGTAACGGGGCTAGGGACAAGGTATGTCAAATAAGCCAAATCAGGTGAAGTGTCAAAAGCTAGTAAGTACCATAATAAATAATACACAACACCCTATTTTCACCCCCACGTAATTTTTCTATTTTTCTTCCAACAAAACAATCGACTAGTCGACTAAAGTAGGATCACAACAAACACAAACATGCTCTCATAATATATATATATTTTTCCTTTTTTTGCCTTTTTTTTTCTCTTTCTTTCTTTTTTTCTTTTTTTTTTCTCGAGAGCTAAATGTAACACAAACAATAATAAACACAATAACAATGATCCCATGAATTTATTACATATGCCGACTATCAAATAAACAAACCCAATTTTCAATATTTCCCCCAAAAGTAAGACCAACAATAAACCTCACCTTGCACACCTTATTACTCCCTTAAACACTCTACTAGCCTTTGACAATGTGGGTTCAAATTATTGTACGACCAATACAAGAAAAAGGTCTAGGCAAGTAATGTGGTATGTCACCGAAAAAATAGGATTAAGCTCAATGGATTAACTAATTGATCATGTAAATATGGGAAAATATGTGGTTATTCCTAAATGCCTTTATCATTTTAATCGTCAAATAATGTCATGCGTTTCAAGAAAGACCTTAAACAACTGCGAGCAATGCAAACAATCTGTGGACACTCAAGAAAACGAATAAATTGCAACAAACATGCAATAAGGCTCAAAAACTCACTTGGTGGAAAAACATACTCAATCCCAAGCAAAAAATCTCTTTAATGCACCGACTTGTATTCAAAGCATGCAAACTAAATCATCTTGCACATATTCATGTCCTTCTAATCACTTACAACATTCAATAAGTCTACTAGCTTCAACTTACTAGTGTATGTGTGTGCACAAGAACAAAGCATATCACTTCTCAATCAAAAGCGTCAACAACACAAAATTCCTATCAAGCATGGGTGCAAATGCAAACTATTATGAACTCACATGATATACGAAAATAAAAACAGAATGTCCTATATGAAACAAACGTAGATAACACGAACATAAATGCATAATTTACTACTACTAATATGCAAAGCATGAAATCCTATATGAACATATAATACAACAACAACTACTAATCCCCCAAACCACCCCTAAACTTAGAATATTCAATGTCTGCATTGAATGGAAAGTAATACAAGGGATAGTAGAAAACATACCTAAATAAAATTACCGAAAAGCGTGGGTTGCCTCCCACGAAGCGCTTCTTTAACGTCAATAGCTTGACGTTACTTCCAAACCTCCATTAAGGATGATAATAGTTTGCCTGGTCATCTCTTCGCTAGACTTCATCGTCATCACGACGGCACACTTTCTGCCCCTTCTCCTCGCTTGGCCTATTCGTGTAACAACTCTGTCCTATTCCAATGCCTTCATCTGTTGACCCAAAATCTGTCAATTTGTAGAACAACACACAATCGCGGGCTTCGCTTGAATATAATGGAGGAGGGTAAATGTGAGTTGCTGAAGCCTTTGGTTCCTCAACGAGAACTTCCTCCAATGGCTCTAATGCGCTACCTCCATCTTTATACTCTGAGACAAGTAGAAGACCTGCATCTTTCCCATGTTCTTCAGCCTCTTGGTACGCACATACCAATTTTTGAAATTTGCGTAGCTCATCAGTGTCCTCTTGGTACGCACATACCAATTCTTGAAATTTGAGTAGCTCACTAGTGTCTGTCTCAAATAGTGCCCCTTCCAAATCATCCACCATACTAGAATGATCAAATTCCTCACATGGCTTGTGAATGCTCACCTCACCTTGGAATTTGTCTTCCTCAATTTGCATGCAGTACCTTGCTCCAAATCACCGTTATTTTCTGGAATTGCCTCTGGTATGAATTGCTGTTTCTCTTGTTCCAAGGCACTCAAAACTTGATCAATTAGTGTCCCCATAGATTTGATAGACTTCTCATGACTCTATACAAGCATCCTAATCTCCTTCAAATCATCAATCTCATCGGACTGAAAAGTAGGAATAGGCTGCTGTTGTGCCCAAAATCCGCCTTGGGCTTGATTTAAGGCCCACTAAGGTTATGGACTCGAATTACTTGAATATGGAGGGATAGGTTGAGCTAAGGAACGGGCATGATGATTTAATATGCCTTGGAAGCCAACGGGAGGATAGGACTTTGGCATCTAATGTGGGGTACGTTCATGTATGGGTGCGAGCATATGAACCCTGGCTAGGGGTAATGTCATATGAAGGCTTGGCAGGGGTTCAGCTGGAAGGAAGGCTATAGGGCAGGGGGTACGTGCGTGAACCCCGAAGGTTTCCAGAAAATATACCAGCAATCTCGGGACTTCCTAAATCACAGGAAATCGGATAAGGGACGTTCTAACAACCATTTGGATAGTTCCTAAACAACAGGAATGGCCCAACAGCAACACTTATCATGGATAAACATTATATACGTACATGATATGTATATATACAGAGATATATGTATAGATATAGGATGGAAAACATGGATTAATCATAAAATAACAGTTGGATAAATATGGAAGGATGGATACACGATCAAAAGAGGTCTGTTACGGAAGGATAGGCTTATCAGATGGTGGATAGCAATCAAGAACTACATGGGACTTGATCTCTTGTAAATATAAGAGTATGTAGGCAATTTGCAAGGTTAGACACACATATACACCTCTAACACACGCTCTGGGCTGGTCTTTCTCGATTGAATAGGTTTTATTCAATCACCATAGCTCGGAGTGCTTGCAAACTCAGTCCATAAAATCACTCTTCCTCCTCTCGGATTAGGGTTCATGAGATTAGGGTTTTTTTTTTGGCTTGTAATTCGATTTGTTTAATTGATATTCCTGGATTTTCTTGGTTTAATCTTGTAATTTCTTTATTGAAGTGTTGTACCAATTTTCCCTCACAACATTTGTGGTGCTAGAAGGAGGGCTTGGTTTTATCTCTAGAGGGAAGAGATGTCTCGAAATTCCGGTGATATATATTCATACACCGAAGAATGAACGGAGTGACTATGAAATCGAACATGATGAGGAGGCTACAAATCGGGAGCTAAGGGAGAAAATTAAAAAGATGGGTGTTTATTAACTCTCTTGACAGGTTACTTGATATGGATGTTTATGGCGGTTCATCGAAACTTTTACGGACGAACAGACACTGGTGGGCATCAAACCGAGAAGGCGTGGGCAGATATGATGGTTCTTGTTGCTGCTCATGTATTCAACTAGGACATATGCAAGATTGGATGATCTTTTGAGAGGAAAGATAACGAAAAATAGCTTCCTTTCTAAAGAAGAAAATCAGAATTTTCAGGCTGCGGTTTTTGAGCTAACTTGATGGAATAAACTGCTTTGATCGGGAAGGCTCTGGGTGCAGTACGATATACCGTTAGAAAGGTATCAGAATCTAGTTTCCAGCAAATTTTACGGCACATAAAAATACCTTTTCTACAAGAAGTTATGTCATATTTAGTCACAAGTGGTCAAGCTGTCCAGGATGCTACGTTTTTTGAGCCAATTTGACATAATAAACTGCTTTGATCTGGACGGTTCTAGGTGTAGCATGATATATCGTTGGAACGGTATCGGAATCTAGTTTCTTGCAAAATTTACGGCTCGTAAAAATACCTTTTCTACAAGAAGTTATGCCATATTTAGTCACAAGTGGTCAAGCTGTCCAGGATGATACGTTTTTTGAGCCAACTTGACAGAATAAACTGCTTTGATCTGGAAGGTTCTAGGTGTAGTATGATATACCCTTAGAAAGGTATCGGAATCTAGTTTCTTGCAAAATTTACGGGTCATAAAATACCTTTCCTACAGGAAGTTATGCCATATTTAGTCAATGATGGTCAAGCTGTCCAGGATGGTACGTTTTTGTGTAAAAAAAAATCTGCATTAAGATGATAAGGCATTGGTAAGTAAAATTGAGGGAGAAGCATGACGACAGCGGATGTTTGAAGTTTGACAACCAAAAGGATGCAATGGTTTTAAAAATAAAACCAAGGGGTTCAAGGGGTGAAGGCAGGAGAAACCTCAATCTGGAGGTTGCACCCATGACAGAAGGTTCCACACAGATGAACCCCCAGTTTCTCAGCCAGAAGGTTCCTCGCAGATGAACACCCAAATACTTGGTTTTTGCATCTGACCAAGAAAATTTTTATAGCCAGAAAGTGGAGAATATCAATCTTGGGATTCAACTAGTTGGAGGTTAAGGTCTATCAACGCTCCCCTTCAACAATTTTGGGGTTAAACAAGTCCGGGGTTTCCGTTAAAAATTGTGGAGCACAACACTAGTTCACACCACAACTAATCCATGAAGGAAGTAAATAGCTAAACTCGAATGATAATGGGGGTACGAACATCATGATTTATGAGTTGTAGGTGAACCCCGATGTAAATAAGGGTGTCAACCTCCTGATCGAGAGTAACAGGCGAACCCCAATGCAGACAAGGGTGCGACCCTCCTGACTTAAGGGGTACGGGTGAACCCAAATTGAAGCAGGGATGCGAACCCCATGATTAATGATTAGTAGGTAAACCTGGATGATGGCAAAGATATGTACTCCCTCATTGGTGAGCTACCGAAAATATTTTACATTGTACTCTTAGATACCTCTTGTTTCTTACAACGAGCTAGCTCATGTAAGCTTAGAGGTGTCTTATTGATAATTCACGTATTCGGTACGAAGGTTTCCCATCAACATTGATCATGAGAACACGAATGAGCTGGAAGACTAAGCTTCCAGGTAAAAGAGGTTTAGTGGTGGGAGGAACCAGGATAGGGGTTCAAAATGACATGTTCAAGGAGATAAATCTGTTAGTTACAGAGGCGTGCCTGTACACATCTAATAACAAGCCTAATTGTTTGTAATGCTTTGCATTACTTACATGACCTCTTAACTGAGGGAACCTCTAGTTGTAGAGTTTCTGTTTGTATTGTACTTGTAGTAGGCATCAAATCCTAGTTGTGTAATTGTACAAATAGAGTCTAGAATAATGCTTGAAAGAAGTTCCAAGGTTCATGCCTCAAGCAAGGAGTTAAAGACTGTCAAATAATCACAGTTGGGATTTGAAGAAATGAAGAATTTGCCTAAGTACCAATTCGAGAAGTATATTTGTCTATTCGAGAAGTCCAGCATTCGAGAAGTCAGGGATTCGATATCTCGAGACACTATTCGATATCTCTGAATACACTGTTCGATATCTCATTCGATATCTCAGAGATTCGATATGTCTACTACTCTATTAGAGAACTCAAGAAGTCAACAAGTCAAGATGGTATTCGAGTTCTCAAATAGTCAACAAGTCAAAGTTCCATTCGATATCTCAAGGACTCAGAAAGCTATTCGATATCTCGAGGATTCGATAAGTCAAATGTTCTATTCGACAACTCAAGGAATCTTGATGGAAAAGAGCTATTCGAGAAGTGGTTCGATATGTCAATATAACAGTATTCGAGAACTCAGAGTTATCGATCAAGTCAATTCTAGTTCTCGAATCACTTACTTAGTCACTTCTCGAATACATTCTTGGAGACAAAATACTGAAGAAATTGTACAAGTCAGAAACCTGCAACAAGCCAATGCACTTTATGGACCACAATCTGTAACGTGCTCTGGAAAGCCTACAAGGAAGCTTGGAGAGATATAGAAGAGACAAGGAGCTAAAGAAGTGGATCTAAACAGGCTTTGCAAAGTCAAATCTGTAACCGTTTGGACGCTTACTCAAAAAGGATAGACAGACTAGAAAGTAATTTGTTTAGCTACCTTATTTGTAGTAAGCAGGCTGTATCCATGTTCTATAAGGACACAGCCTCACTTCATAACTTAGTAACTTTTGTGAGTCGAGTTTTTCATACACTGTAAGCTATATCTCTCTGAGAAAAATGAAGCTGAGAATACTATCATTTGTATTCACAGATTGTAGCAACCTTTATCTAATAATACATTAGATTAAAGTGATATTGTGCTGTGTGTTGTTCTTTATCCGCATCTACATCACTGCACACACAATACTTGTTTGCTACACAGACTCAAGGCACGAAAAGTTCAAGAATCCATTCACCCCCCCTCTGTATTCTTTCTTTGTGTTCAATACTCAACAAGTGGTATCAGAGCGGGCTGTTTGTTCAAAAACAGAAAAACGATCATGAGTTCGAATACACCAAAGACTACAGGAACGGTGAAGGTCCCTAAGTTTGACAAAGAAAACTTCAACCTCTGGAAGATAAAGATGATGTTGTTCATTAAAGCCTCTCATCCCTTGTATCCTGAGATTCTCAAGAATGGTCCTTTTATTCCACAACAAGAGATACCAGAGAAGACTGTTGGAACCACAACTATCCCAAGATCTTATGAGGCCAAGGATCCATCAAAATGGACAGAATCAGAAAGGGAGAAGGTTGCTCTTGACAGCCACCTCATGCTGCTTATCATTGATTCCATGGACATGTCAATGTTTGCAAACATTGCATCATGTACGTCTGCTAAAGAGATGTGGGATCACATTGAGGTGTTGTGTGAAGGGACTGATGAGGTTAAGGAAAACAAGAAACAGATACTGGTCACACAGTATGAAGCTTTCATGGCACAGCCCAAGGAAAGCATCACTGAAATGTTTGAAAGGTTTCACAAGCTAGTTACTGAGTTGCAGATGAATGGCAAGGTTTACAGCACCAATGAGTTAAATATGAAATTTCTGTTGTCTTCACCAAATCATCTAGAGCAAAGAGTCATTTCTCTAAGGGAGAGAGATTTGAACAAAGTCACCTATGATGTGCTCTATGGAGTCTTAAAGACTCATGAACTTGAGTTGCTTCAGAAAAGGGCTATCCAAGCCAACCAAGGTAGAATGATAAACACATCATGTGCCTTGATTGTCAACAAATCTATTCTGGACCTAGAAGCATCTACAAGCCAGCTAAGGATAGAGGAGGTAGCAGATGATGAAGAAACTGAAGTTGGGGTGAGTGAACCTGTTGAGGAAAAGGAGGAGGAAGAAGAAGAGTTTTACACTCTGGAAGAACTTGATGGGATGGAAAATACTTCATATGCTTTCATGGCCAGAAAATTTCCAAACATCAGATTTAAAAGAAATCAACCCTTCAAACCCAAACCTCAAAACCATTCAGTCAACAAGAACAAGGCACCTGTGAAACCAAACAGAAATAAATTCAAAACCAGTTATGTGGATAGGTCATCTGTAAGGTGCTATAGATGCAATGACCTAGGGCATTTTGCCAGTGAATGCAAGAAGCCTAAAAAGAAGGATAGAGACTATCTTGAGCTTGAAGCTAAGTATGAGGCCCTTCTGAAAAAGCAGACACAAGGTAAGGCCTACATAGCTGAAGGGAAGTGCTGGGATGACTCTGAGAGTGATGGAGAGGAACAAGAATTCTGCAATTATGCCTTGATGGCCAACTCCAAGGATGACACATCTCCATCTGATTCTCAGGTACCATCTCTCACTACTATAGACATGTCTGTTTCTGAGTATAAATGCATGATCGAACAACTATCTGTTGAAATGTTTAATATTCATACTAGTATGACTGCTGCTAATGAGGAGATTGCTAAACTATCTACTAGAAATGAAATATTAACCAAAAAGAATGAGGAACTTGAGCTAACTGCTATGCAAGTAGAAAACCTTAAGAAAGAAGTTGAATATTTGCAGAACAAGGTTTTATGTGCTAGCCAAGTAGAGAAGGCTCTTAGGGATGAATTAGCTGAAAATGAATTCAAACTGAAAACTTTCAAGAAATCATCTGGTCTAGTGCAAACCTACTGTGAGAAAATTGAAGCTAAACCCAAAGCAGCTATTGGACTTGACTATGACTCTCTCAAACAGAGGAAAGGCTATGCTGTCATTGAAGAGGACACAGCTGTTCATGAGAAAGTGCCTCACATTTTGAGAAAGACTGAAAATCCAATTTTTAAGGAATCAACATTTGAAATTGATGAGGATGCCTTACTCATCAAACAAATGTTGAATGATGAGGATGAGGCACAATCTAGTGAACAACAAGCATCCTCTAGGAGTGAGAGTGTCAAGTCAAAGACCAAGGAACCAGTAGTTGATAGGCCAAGACCTAAGAAGTTTGTTAAGTTTGTCTCAGCTGGGAAGAGTGAATTAGAAAAGAAAGTGACTAAAAAGAAACAGAACAGAAATGGCAAGTTATGGATTAACAAGGATAACAACTATGCTTATATGCCTAATGCCCCTAGGAAAACTTGTCAGAACTGTTTCAGTACCAATCATTTAACTCATGCATGCAAGAAACCTGTTGGTAGTGTGTCTAAACCTTTCTATGATTGTTCTGTGTCTCTAAGTCATAAGGATGCACCTTTTTGTGATAAATTTGACTGTATGCCATGTAATATGAATGTTATGACTAGTTGTTTTAATTTAAGAAGGCAATTCATTGATGGTTGTATCAGTCACAATTCTCACACACACTACACAAGGTCAAAGTCTTCAAGTCCTCCTAAAGCTAGGAAGGTAGCTCTGTCACCTAAGTCTAAAACTTCAGGTTCTAAGACTTCCAACAGTGACAAGAAGACTAACACTAAGAAAGTTGATAAGCATGTTGTTTATGATAAAACTGTCTCTAAGTCACATGGACCCAAACTTGTTTGGGTACCAAAGGAAAAGTAATACCTTTGTGTTTGCAGGGCAAAGAAAGTGAAAAGAAGGTCATGTGGATTTTGGACAGTGGATGCTCAAATCATATGACTGGTGATATGGCCCTGCTATCACAGTATGAGGAAAAGGCTGGCCCAATGGTTGCTTTTGGAGATGACAGCATGGGTAACACATTGGGATATGGCAAGCTGAAAGTTGGAAATGTCATCATTGAAGATGTAGCACTAGTCAAGGGGCTCAAGCATAATCTGCTAAGTGTTGGTCAGTTTACTGATAGAGGATTCAAAGTGAATTTTGACAAAGATGAATGTTTGATCACCCACAAAAAGACTGGTGATTTTGCTCTATCTGGAGTAAGGAAGGGAAGCCTGTTTGTAGCCAATATGGACTCTGCAAACAAGGACAAAATTTGTTGCTTTTACTCAAAAGCATCAAATGAAGATTGTTGGCTGTGGCACAAGAAACTATCACACCTGAACTTCAAGGCCATTAATTCTCTAGTCAAAAGAGAGTTAGTGAGAGGCATGCCCATACTTGAATTCTGCCAAGAAGGAGTGTGTGAGGCTTGTAAAAAAGGAAAAATGAAAAGATCAAGCCACAAGTCAAAGACAGTGACATCAATAACCAAGCCATTACAACTCATTCATATGGATTTGTTTGGGCCTGTCAACATTATGTCACTTGGAAGAAAGAAGTATGCCCTGGTAATGGTTGATGATTTTTCAAGGTATACATGGGTGGAATTTCTGGCATCAAAAGATGAGGCTCCACAAGTAATTATTGAGCATATAAAGAAAATTGACAAGGAAGGAAAGGCAAACAATGCAAGTGTGATTGCACTGAGAAGTGATAATGGAACAGAGTTCAGAAATGCCACACTCGAAGCATTCTGTAAAGAGAATGGTATTTCTCAGCAATTCTCAGCTCCAAGGACTCCACAACAAAATGGAGTTGTTGAGAGAAAGAATAGAACTCTAATTGAGGATGCTAGAACAATGTTACTTGATGCAAAAATGCCTACATGTTTTTGGGCTGAGGCTGTGAGTACTGCATGCTACATTCAGAACAGAACCCTCATCAACAAAAACACTGGAAAGACACCTTACAACTTGATGACTGGAAAGAAGCCTACTCTAAAGTATGTTCATACTTTTGGAAGCAAATGCTTTGTACTAAAGGATAACTCTGAATATGTTGGAAAGTTTGATGCAAAAGCATTTGAAGGAATTTTTCTTGGCTATTCTATGGAAAGAATTGCATACAAGGTTTATGTCATCAGTCAAAAGAAAGTTATGGAAAGCACAGATGTAACATTTGATGACAGCAAACTACCTGGACTAGAAGAAGCCAATGATGAAGACAAAGATCCATTGAGGTTTGATAATCTAGATGATTCTGATGAAGAGATTGAAACTGGAGTTGAAACTCAAGTTCAACAAACTCAAGTGAATAATGATACAAGAGAAGAATTTGTGCCAATCGATAGTGGAGAAACAAGCATCCAAGACACACCTGTGAGTAATGGCAACTTCACAGGGGGAGGAAATGAGGATGACCAAGATATGGATGATGAAGCAACATCAAGAATGAGAAATCAGGCTGAACACTCGAGGAAATGGGATAGATCACACACTGCAGAGCAAATCATTGGAGATCCTAATGCAGGAGTAAGGACTAGGAGAGCAACTCAAAATGAGTGCCTCTATGGATGTTTTCTATCACAAGTTGAGCCTAAGAAACTTGATGATGCACTGTTGGATCCAGATTGGATTATTGCTATGCAAGAGGAGTTGAATCAATTTGAAAGGAACAAAGTATGGGAACTTGTGCCTGCACCAAAGAATAGAACCATTGTTGGAACAAAATGGGTTCTGAAGAATAAGATGGATGAAGATGGTGTAATAATAAGAAACAAAGCAAGGCTGGTTGCAAAAGGATACTCTCAACAGGAAGGCATTGATTATGATGAGACATTTGCCCCTGTTGCTAGATTGGAAGCCATCAGAATATTCTTGGCATTTGCTGCTCATTCAAACTTTAAAGTTTATCAAATGGATGTCAAGAGTGCATTTCTAAATGGAGAGTTGGAAGAAGAGGTTTATGTGCAACAACCACCTGGCTTTGAGGATCCACATTTCCCAGAATTTGTCTACAGATTGCTTAAGGCACTGTATGGACTTAAGCAAGCTCCAAGAGCGTGGTATGATACTTTATCACAATTTCTTCTTGAAAATCAATTCACTAGAGGCACATTGGACAAGACACTGTTTTACAAGAAGCATGGTGATGATATTATCCTAGTCCAAATTTATGTGGATGATATCATTTTTGGGTCTACAAATGAGAAGCTATGTGAGAAATTTTCCAAACTCATGCAGAGCAGATATGAGATGAGTATGATGGGAGAGTTTACATTCTTTCTTGGGTTGCAAGTAAGTCAAAGGAAGGATGGTATCTTTATCAGTCAGACCAAATACATCAAGGATCTATTGAAGAAGTTTGACTTGGAAGACTGCTCACCTGCAAAGACACCCATGGCCACTGCAACTAAGTTGGATGAAGATGCTAAAGGCAAGAAAGTAGATATCTCTGTCTACAGAGGCATGGTTGGTTCTCTACTCTACCTCACTGCAAGTAGGCCAGACATCATGTTTGCTACATGTCTATGTGCTAGATTTCAATCAAATCCAAAGGAATCACATTTGATTGCAATAAAAAAGATCTTTAGATATCTGAAGGGCACTCCAAACTTGGGCTTATGGTATCCCAAGGACACAGGGTTCAATCTGGTTGGTTATTCTGATGCTGATTATGCTAGATGCAGAGTGGATAGGAAAAGCACCTCAGGAAGCTGCCAGTTTCTTGGACAAAGGTTAGTTTCTTGGTATAGCAAGAAGCAACAATCTGTGTCAACTTCTACAGCTGAGGCTGAATACATAGTTGCTGGAAGTTGCTGTGCTCAAGTGCTTTGGATTAGAAATCAACTTAGAGATTATGGACTTGTGTTGGAAAGAATTCCAATCATGTGTGACAACACAAGTGCAATCTCTATAGTTGCCAATCCTGTCAATCATTCTAGAACAAAGCACATTGACATCAGATATCATTTCATAAGAGAACATGCAACTAATGGAACCATTGAGTTGCATTATGTCTCTACAGATAAACAACTAGCTGATATATTCACTAAGCCATTAGATGAAGCCACCTTCACAAGGTTGGTAAGTGAGATTGGAATGCTGAATTCTTCAGATTCTGGCTAAGTGAATACAGCATCTAGATTGTTGCAGCAGTAAACACTTACTTTATTTAAATTCTCAATATTTTTGGAGTAAGTGTTGGCTGAAATATGATTTATAAATATTTCAAATCTGTTGCACATGTTGAAAATCATATTTTTATTAACTTAAAATTTCTATGAAATTTTGAGAAAATCACTATTTAATTTGCTAGGATATTCTTCAATGAATATGTCTGGTAAATTTTAAAAGATAGTGAAAATCAAATTTTTATGAGTGATGAGTATAGTTCGATAAGTCAGACTTCTCGAATGATTCACTATTCGACATCTCTAATAAGTCTCATTAGAGTACTCTTGAGTTCTCGAATAGAGTCTTTCTGAGATATCGAATAGAGGTATTCTTGACTTCTCGAATATAGTAACTGAGTTCTCGAATGATTGAGTTCTCGAACACTATATTTGAGTTCTCGAATCATTTGAAAAGGCTGAATTCTCGCTGAATTTTAACCGATTTTGGACTTTTATCTAAAAGTTTAATTCACTCATAAAAACACATTTTATTTAATTTAGAATTATTTCTAAGTTAGATAACTACCAGCTGTGAGTTTCTATCTGCTTGAGTTATCGATTAAGCATTTCTTGACTTCTCGAATAGTTGTTTTCTACTTCTCGAATGCCTGACTTGTCGATACAAAACTTTCATCTAATCGACAATTCAAGTACTTCATACTTATACAATTCCACATCTATTCGATTCATTTCATTCGATTTCTCAAGCATCTACACTCTCTAAACCCCTGAAACCCTAGCTACGAAAAGCCAAATTTCTTCTTCAACCTTCAATTTCTTTCCTCTCTTCTACACAAATGGCAACAGTAAAGTTCAACACCAACTTCATCGCTCTCACTAGTGATGTTGAAGCACCCAATGCCAATTTCAAGTGCTTTGTGAAGTGGATGGCTGAGTCATACATCAAGGATGCACTCTCTGCCAACCCAACTCTGTATCTAGATATCCTGGAACAGTTTTGGGGTACTGCTATTGTGGAGGTTGTAGCCCTGGAAAACGCAATCACTTCATATATCATCTACTGCAAGATTCAAGATCAGGAAATCACTATCACTACTGCAGACATGAATCAAGCACTGGGCCTACAACAAGAGTCATTTGACAGACTGGCCACAAATGCAGAGTTAGAGGAATTCTTTGAGTTCATCAACTACTCAGATGGGATCAATCTTGGAAAGCTAAATAGAAAGAATCTGAGGAAGGAGTGGAGCTATGTGTTTGCAACTCTTCTTCAAGTCTTCACTGCCAGGAAATCAAGCTTTGATCAAATCAGTGCACCTGTGCAGCAAATTGGCTATGCATTAGCCTATGGAAAGAAGATAGATGTTGGCCAAATCATCCTTCAAGAACTATATGGAAGACTTGGTAAGAACACAACCAAGAGAGGTACTGATATTTTCTTCCCTCGCTTTATTCAATCTGTACTTAATTTTAAGAATGCTTCATTGATTGAATTGCCTGGGATTGATAAAAATAGAATAGGCTATCCTAAGTCCATGACCAAACTCATTTTTGGTAATTTGGAGACTAGGAATGATGTGGATGTAAGACTAAACATAACTCCCCATATGGAGAGTTTGTTTAGAACTTATCCCCATAACATGCCAACATTTGATGCAAAATCTAAGTTAGCACAGCCCAAGCAAGTAGAACAAAATGCTAACCCAGGGCCTGCTAACCAACCCTCTCAACCAAACACTCTACAAAACACTGAGCCAACTGCATCATCCTCTCAAAAGGGTGATGTTAGTAAAAAGAAGAGAAAGAAAGTAATGTCTGCACCACTGAATATATTATCTGAAGCAGCATTGGCTGTGGAACTAGGGCTAGAAAGTGAGGAACCTGAGTCACCCTTACAAAAGCCAAAGAAGAAGAAAACTAAGACCACCTCTTCAGTCACACAAATGGCTGAAGTTGTAAAATCAGGGGCACACAGCTCACTAGGTGTATCCTCTCAACAGGGTGCACCTATAGAATCAAGCATCCTCCCCAATGCACCTTCTTGTACAGAGTCAGCACATGGGAGTGATAAGGCTGGCACTACACTGAGTGGAGAGCACATCACACTTGAAACTCCCTCTATCTCTCAGGGGGAGTTGCCAAAATCTACTCTACAACACACTTCTCTTCCAGAATCTAACACACAAATTTCTTTGGAGCCTGTAATTCAAGCAATTGAAGAGAAAGGCATTGATCACCAAGAATCCTTTTCTCTTGGTGAGCCAATGGACTCAAGTGACTTAGTGCATGACACTTTGTTCACCACCCAGGACCCACATTTAGATGGTGAGGGAATGCATGCTGGGGCATATCTTAATGACACCATCACAAACACAGAGGTTCCACTAGTTTTTACTAGAGACTCTGTGCATGTGTCAACTACTGGTGTAACTCATCCCACTCCTGTGGAGACACCAGTAGTAGAGTCAATCCATCCGGTTACAGAAGTTGCATCTGTAACTGAGGAGTCTAGCTTGCCTAGCTCTAGCTCTGACTTTATGTCACAATGGCTGAAGCCTGTGCAACATGACAGTGCTTCAGGATCAGGGTCTGTTCCACAAACATTGACGGTTGAAGCACTTCAAAGCTTAATTGTGGATCAGATTCCTGAGTTTGTAAAGATAGCTCAGAACCTTGTCACCTCCAATATCCCTAATCCAGACTATGAGGCCATCTCACTATGCCATAGGGATGATGTGGAGGTGCTGAAGGCCAAGATTATTGATGATGCTGAGAGAGATGGCAATGTAGATGCCTGGCTGCAAGGAAAGAATGATATAACTCTCAGTGAAGCACTTCAATATCTTAGAGAGGAATACATCACTTCACTGGGCTCCAATGCAAAATCCCTATCTCCTGGTGCAGTGTATGAAGCTGTCAATGATTCCTACAAGGGTTTCCTCAAGGCTGCACACTACCTTGGCAAGGGAGTCAAAACTGAAGTCAACAGGGTGTGTGACAAGACAGCCACTTCAGTAGCAGAAGTCAAGAGGGCCTTTGATGCTAAATTTCCTCAACTGGATGGTGTGGTCAAAGATCTCAAACACTGCAACACCACCTGCACAAAGATGGACAATGGCCTAGCCCTCCTCAAAGATACAGTCACAGGTCTAGGAAGCAGATTTCAAAATCTATCTGACCAGACTACAGAGGCCAATGCCATGCTGAGGACAATGTTCAAAAATCTTTATGGAGATAGGCTAGTGACTGAAGTCCCTGTGCATGAGCTGTCTAAGTATGAAGTGAAGAGGCTGCAGGATCAATCTTTATCTGGTTTCAAGTCCAATGAGCTATTCACTAAGGTGAACACTCTTGAAAAGGAGGTGGCTACTCTCACTGAGTCAAATGCTCACCTTACAGACAAGGTTGCCCTTCTCCATGATCAGTTGGACACTCAAGCAACCACCACAGCTGATGTCCTTCTGCATCAGCAATCCATGTTGGCTGCAATGATGAAGCACATGGGTCTCCCTCTACCTGAAGAATCTTTCAACCCACAGGTGGTTTCTACAGCCTCTGTGCCTGACAACAAGCCTAAGGGGGAGAAAAGGTCCAGGAACTCAAATCCAAAGGGGGAGAAACCTAAGGAGAAAGGCGTAGAGATAAATGAGGGAGGTCATCACAGAGCACAATCTACAACCAATGTGCCAGGCAAAGGCAAATCCAAAGTTGATGAGCCTCCTACCTTACTGCCAGTTGTTACTCTACCAACTGTGCACATTACTACTCCTGGTGGTCAAAAGCAATCCATAACTACCACAGTGGTTGCAGGGAGTATGCCTTCTGACAAACTTCCATCCTCCATACCTGAGAGTGCCAAGCCTGTAGAAGTTAAAGTTGTTACTGAGGCCAAGCTACAAGAAGTTGCTAACTCCAATGTTTATCATGATAAAGCCTTCTTGGAGTTTCTGAAAGCCACAAGGGAACAGGTTGGTGACACTCAGTTCTATCTGAGGGAGTTGAAGAAGCAGATTGATTGCATCACTGTCATTCCTAAGAAAGTCAATAATCTATGGATCAAGGAGATAGTGATGATATCCAAATTGAAGATATGGCATCTAACATACAAGACTCTACAAGAACTAAAACACTCAGAGATAGATGCCATACTTGAGCTTATTGAGAAGAAGAATGAGAACAACAAAAGTCTGTTTGATAACTTGAGGAATGACCAACCTTCAAGGCTACCAGAAGTGATCAAGAAGCCATGGACAATCATCTATCAGTCTGGCACCAGAATTGAAGACATCAAACAATTGGTCATTCCCCATGATCTCACTTCTCGAAATCACAGACTGGTCATTGCTATCATTGATCAACTACAGAAGAAGGTTGGAGCCAGAAATGCTGAAGAAATTGAAGCTTTGCACATTCTCAGATCTTTTATAGCAACTGGTGAACTTCCAGAGAGTGCTCAACCTAGGAGAAATAAGGATGATGATTCTGAAGATAAAAGTGATGGGAGGAGAAGACATCACAGGAGAGATAAGGGTGATGAAGACAAGAAGAAGAAGAAGAGTGACAAGGATAAGAAGAATGATGATGACCAAGGCAAAATCTATGAGAGGAAGATTGGAAAACAGCAAGCCATGAACATTACTAATGACACTCCTACCACAACACAAGGCTCAATGTCTAGGGTGGATGTCACTGGTAATGATTCATCAAAATCTACATCTCTGGCCTCTGCAAATGTTTTACTACCTCAAGAAGAGAAGGAGATTCAAATCAAGAAACCAGGTGTATGTATCCATAAGCAAACTGCTAGTGGAGTACTACAATGGTCTTCTAGCAAGGGTCACAAGTTACTGCCTAGCAATCATGTAAAGAAGATTAAAGTCAAACATGCTGCAAGAAGAGTGAAGCTATCCAAATCAAGAGCCCTAACAATCATTCCAGGATTGAAACTCCAGCCACTTGATGAAGACTTTGATGAGGAGCAACTGCAATTTCTAAGAGCTCAAAAGATATGCTATGCTGCAATTGTGGATGACCACCTTGAGATCAAGTACACTGATGAGAGAGAAATGAAATTCAAACAAGGGGGTTGTCAAAATTGGGGTAAATTATATGAGATAGAAAGAATCATTGCATTGCTGGACTCTAAAGACAAGGTGGAGAAAGTATGGAAGCTGGAATTGATTGACTTTGTGAAAATAAAGAGAGATTATGCTGAAAAGATGAGAAAGGGCTGCTATGAGAAGTGGTTAGAAAGGGAGAAAGAAATTGACAAACTGGAGATTGAAGCAGAAAAGCTAAGGGCAAAGGGATTGTGTAGAGTTCAGTTTGATCCCTATGTGGTGAAGTATAGGAGAAGAAATGGAGACAATGTCAATATAAGAATGAACCTACTCAGTCACTATCCTGCCAACATTCTGAAGCCAGTGCTTGAAGATTTCAAAAACTCTATCATGATTAAAGAATTGGATGCTATGGCAGAAATCATAAGAGCAATAGATGAGAATGCAAGAAAGGCGAAAGAAAGGAAACAGAAAGCATATGATGATCTACAAGCCAAAGCAATGGAGATGCAATCAAATGAAAATGGCTAGTACCTCATCATACTGTAAGAGCATTTATCTTGTAATTCCATTTATGTGTTCAATCAGTATACATACCTGTACTTTTAAAGTTTTATCCTTATGTATGTTAGGCTTGTTATCAGACATGAAATTGTGACTAAGGGTCTCACTCACAATTTGGGGGAGATTGTTAGTTACAGAGGCGTGCCTGTACACATCTAATAACAAGCCTAATTGTTTGTAATGCTTTGCATTACTTACATGACCTCTTAACTGAGGGAACCTCTAGTTGTAGAGTTTCTGTTTGTATTGTACTTGTAGTAGGCATCAAATCCTAGTTGTGTAATTGTACAAATAGAGTCTAGAATAATGCTTGAAAGAAGTTCCAAGGTTCATGCCTCAAGTAAGGAGTTAAAGACTGTCAAATAATCACAGTTGGGATTTAAAGAAATGAAGAATTTGCCTAAGTACCAATTCGAGAAGTATATTTGTCTATTCGAGAAGTCCAGCATTCGAGAAGTCAGGGATTCGATATCTCGAGACACTATTCGATATCTCTGAATACACTGTTCGATATCTCATTCGATATCTCAAAGATTCGATATGTCTACTGCTCTATTCGAGAACTCAAGAAGTCAACAAGTCAAGATGGTATTCGAGTTCTCAAAGAGTCAACAAGTCAAAGTTCCATTCGATATCTCAAGGACTCAGAAAGCTATTCGATATCTCGAGGATTCGATAAGTCAAATGTTCTATTCGACAACTCAAGGAATCCTGATGGAAAAGAGCTATTCGAGAAGTGGTTCGATATGTCAATATAACAGTATTCGAGAACTCAGAGTTATCGATCAAGTCAATTCTAGTTCTCGAATCACTTACTTAGTCACTTCTCGAATACATTCTTGGAGACAAAATACTGAAGTAATTGTACAAGTCAGAAACCTGCAACAAGCCAATGCACTTTATGGACCACAATCTGTAACGTGCTCTGGAAAGCCTGCAAGGAAGCTTGGAGAGATATAGAAGAGACAAGGAGCTAAAGAAGTGGATCTAAACAGGCTTTGCAAAGTCAAATCTGTAACCGTTTGGACGCTTACTCAAAAAGGATAGACAGACTAGAAAGTAATTTGTTTAGCTACCTTATTTGTAGTAAGCAGGCTGTATCCATGTTCTATAAGGACACAGCCTCACTTCATAACTTAGTAACTTTTGTGAGTCGAGTTTTTCATACACTGTAAGCTATATCTCTCTGAGAAAAATGAAGCTGAGAATACTATCATTTGTATTCACAAATTGTAGCAACCTTTAATCTAATAATACATTAGATTAAAGTGATATTGTGCTGTGTGTTGTTCTTTATCCGCATCTACATCACTGCACACACAATACTTGTTTGCTACACAGACTCAAGGCACGAAAAGTTCAAGAATCCATTCACCCCCCCTCTGTATTCTTTCTTTGTGTTCAATACTCAACAAAATCCTAGAACCCCGAGGCTTCACTTAACAGAAGCTCGAGTATGTTCAATAGACTGGGCAGGAAGCTTAATATGAAGCTTGTCAAATTAAAATTTGGAAATGATTGGTAAAAAGGACTCCCCTGGAAATGGGGTTCGTATACGATAGGTTCGGTGATGGAAGGCCCCTTGATTATAAGTAAGAAGTTGAATAATGATAAGCCCCCACAATAAGCAAGGAGAACCTGGGAGGCAATCTGAAAAATGGTTTAAGCAAGGAAAATCCCATTCATAGGCTTTAAGCCAAATTGGAAAATATTGGAACCCCAAAAGAATTAATTAGTGCCTAAAGGGGATTCATCAAGAAAAAAACAATATTGGCCATGTTTCGCCTCTTATGCAACAAATAGGCATTACATAACTGGTGTGAGATACTAAAATGGTTAAACCAAGGAAATGGTCAGAAGTGGACACCTCACTGTATGATTTGATGGAAGCTCCATTCAAAATACTTGGGGAATCATGTTACCAGTAGCCCTGCTGATGGAACCCCATAAAGTGGTTCCAGTTTTTCGGGGGGTAATACCACCCATAGCGTTGAAAAATGCAAAAGCATATTATAGGGATGCTTATGGCGAAAGGGTTGAGCAAAGGGTTTCAAGTAATGACCTAAATGAAGCTCTAGCAAAAAGCTTATCGTGGAATTTGAAGGTGAACTCATACCTTTCACGAACTGAAAATATCACTGGTAGTATTGAAGGATAAACCCCTCTTATCCACCCAGTTGGAGGGAGTTATGGTTAATAGCGTATCCTACAACACTATGGTAGGATGACCCATTCTAAAGAAGATGCAAATGGTGGACTCAATTTATAACATGGCTACGAAGGTTCTAATACGTAAACCCCTCAAGCACAAGAAGTTGGAAGGTTTCCCACAAAGGGGTTCCCCTGCTATAAGCCCCACAAACATCAGAAGTTGGAACATGTGGAAACTTCAAAGAAGGAATTGTGGAAGCTAGTGGAGGATTGTAATCTCGGTGAAATTATGGGAAAGATGCTACTAGATAAGGAATGAGGTGTGAATAACCTCTCGATCAACAAAGAGATGGGTGCGAGGTTCGTATGTGAACCCCTTAAAAAAAGAACCAGAAGCTTTGAAAGTTGAAGAAAACATCGAAGATGGCAATGGAACCTTAGTTGGAATGGACTTGGGTCCGCATATGTCAAGGCAATGGAAGGAAATCAAGGGTAACTTCCCCCAGGATGATGTTGTCAACAACTTCCATTAAATAGAAGGAGAAACACTGAAGGTTCAATTTTGGCCATGGACAAACTACACCGAGGAATCGGGGGGTAGTGGATACCAGGCTACATGGAGGATTTCTAAGATGCACCATATTTTTAAATGAGAAGATGTACAAAGGAAGTTCAGGTTCGCAAACCCTTGGCGGCCTTTAGCCTCAGAACCCCTTACTGGGTTACAACGACAAAACTCGACATAAAACATGATCTTCAACAATCAACATGGTCGGTTATATAGATGGTCACAATTATATCCACGACATACATCTGGAGTAAGATCTTAAAGGAATTATGTTGAATAACTAGAGATCGGGAATGTTATGGAATATTGTTTCGAACTTGGAACATGGAGGAGATCATTGGAAAACCATATCGGGTGGCAATGATACAATCATCAGGAAGTAGAAGTGTGTAAGGATGTCAAGTATATGTGGGCGTACGTGCATCAAACGTAACCTGCCAGAAATTTAATTGAAGCATCCACGACGTATGGGTACAACAACCAAATCCCGGATGTTCAAGAATGGAAATTATTGAATCATCATCGAGGAAAAATAACATGGTCTTTCTTGGAAGGAATTTTATGAGTAGTAGCCACTTCACCTATGATACCCCTTGTTTCTTACAATGAGTATGCTCACGTAAGCTTAGAGATTCAGAGTGAAGGTTGATTGAACCTGATTGCGAATTACATAAGGTTCCTCTTGCATGTAATGGCTGCAAGGAACCGGGGGGTAGTGGATGGTATACTGCCCATGATGGTATCTTGAAAGTGGTAAATTTTTAAGCAAATGGAACTTTCACGCAATGAATGGGCCAGGACCATGAGATTCTTGAGGCTCTGGTATGCGAACCCCTAGTGGAATCTAATTCGAGGTACCCCTGGAAGCTAGATCAAGGAGCATATGCGGATTGGATTTCATAAATTGAGTTAGAAAGGATTTCTCATGTATGGATTATGCATGAGCTGGATTTATAGCATATAGATTATATGCTAAAGGAATGGAACGCATGTGGTTTACACGCAAATGGACAGGATCGCATGTGGATTACGTGTGCAAGGTTGGAACATGTATGGATTATACATGAATCGCATGTGGATTACGTGCGCAAGGCAGGATTGGAAGCACATGGATTATGTGCCAACTGATTACACGGACTATATAGAACATGTATGGATTATACATGAATCAAGGCAGGAACATGTATGGATTATACATAAATCAAGGGGAACATGTATGGATTATACATGAATCAAGGTAGGGACGTGTATAGATTATACATGTATTACATGTGGATTACATGTGAATGGATTGGAACCACAAGGCAGGTTGGTCCTAGGGAAACTAGGGCCATAAGGTTCCCTTATATTGGAGGTTCACTCGCTTGAACCCTGAAAAGGCATAATGTCTTCAAACTTCCGTGTAATCAAGTTGGTGGATAACCAACCCCATTATAGGATTTGTATGTAGCTGAGGAAGCTACGTATAAATTGGCAAATGGCTTCGCCACGACTCCAGAGAAACTGGGTGAGTGAAGTCCAACTCTTGGAAATTGGAACGCTAAGGATTTTAGAGGTGTGAGGAAATCACATGGAATTGGCAAATAGCTTCGCCACGACCCCAGGGAAACTGGGTGAGTGAAGTCCAACTAAAGGATATTGGAATGCTAAGGAAATTAGCATTGTGAGGAAATCACATGGAACCTCGTTGAGGGAATCTCCGAGGATGGAACCTGGTCGAGGGAAACTTCTAGGATGGAACCTCGTTGAGGGAATCTCCGAGGATGGAACCTGGTCGAGGGAAACTCCTAGGATGGAACCTCATTGAGGGAATCTCTTAGGATGGAACCTGGTCGAGGGAAACTCCCAGGATGGAACCTCGTTAATGGGAATTCTTCATGCACTCTAGGTCTGATCCAATAGACCGGTCTAGGATTAGGGGTTCAGTCGATAAGAGATTCTAACTTATAGCAGTGGAAGCCCGGGGGGTAAGCATGAGCGTTTATTTTTTAATTAATTTTTATGGTTTGGTTTAATGAATCTGTGATCACTTTATCTTTGCCTTTATTTGCTTAACTGCTGTGAATGACTATGTGTACTTATGTGCTTCATGTCTTATGTTCGCATGCCTTCTTTGTGTGTTCATGTTTTATTGTTTACGTGAACCTATTCCTTTACTATAAGATAGGTTATGCCAAAGAACTCTAGGGGTAGTACGTGTATGGACCTGTTAGGTAGGAACCTTTTAGGTATGAACCTCTTAGGTACGGGCTTCCTCTAGGAGTATGGATTGGATCTGGATTAGATCTAAATTGGATTGGATCTGGATTGGATTGGATTTAGATTTGATTTGGATTGGATTTGGATTTGGTTTGGATTTGGATTGGATTCCTCATGTATGGATTATGCATGAGCAGGTTTAACATGTATGGATTATGCATGTCATGGGTTCGCATCAATCCTAGGGACACTAGGCTAGCGAAACTCCCATTAACTTAAAGCCCACGTAAGCCCTCAACAGGTAGTGTGGCTAGGTCCACGTGAACCCTCAATAGGTAATGGAACCTTCTTTCTGGATTTGCATTGACCCTAGGTATCCTAGGTGAGCAAAGCTCCTTTCAATCTTGCGCCCACGTAAACCCTTCATAGGTAGTGTGGTGAGCCCACGTGAACCCTTGACAGGTAGTGGTGAGCAAATACATACATGTTAAGGCTATTGCGTGAAGCCTCGATATTTATAAAACATTCAAGGGTACAACTGGGTGAACCCCTAGGGCTTGAACGTACCCCTAAGCAGTCTACTTTACATATGGAATATGCACAATCAAAGGTTCAAGGATTCAAGAGGAGGAAGGCTTACATATCATGCAGGAAGGAAATCTAATCCTCGCGGGGGGTAATTCAACATCTCACCATGGAAGGGCTTACATAATGGAATGAGGTCCTCATCTTAAGCTCAAAGGGTGGAAGCCCCAACCTTATTGGTTCAATGGTTGAACCCTGACTTGGATTGATGTGCTAAAAGAAAAGATAAGTTCTACTTTCATTCTTTTACATATTCTCCATCACACATGTTTTCTATGCATACAAGGAAATTTATATAGCATCTAGCCAAAAACATCATTACGAAAAGAAATATATCGAGAAGTCAGGCTATGGTTTTCAAGGAAGAAGGCTGGAAGTTGGTAGGTTCAGGTGATAAAGATAAAAAGCTCATGATTGATTGGAACTAGTACGCCATGCAGGGACTAAGGTATATGAAAGGAGTTTATTTAAAGATTCAGATTGAGGTACATGTGTGGAACCATTGTATTTCTTGTTTCTTACGCCGAGTTAGCTCATGAAAGCTTGTAAGCATGATGTGGAAGCTATGTATTTCTCTAAGGAATACAAGGAATTGAATAGGGACGAGTGGCAAGCCCGATATATGGGGTTTCACGGTGGAAATGGAGAGTTTTGGTGGGATTCAAACTTTAAATAAATTAAGTTCAAGTAGGATGCTGCATGTTTGGGGCTTATCACTTGGAAAGAATTTTATCTAAAATATTTTTCTAATAATTATCTGGGAAATTAGATGTTTATGCAAAGGTACGTAGCTTGAGGGGTTCACTAATGGTACCCCAATGTGGAGATGGTGGAACCCTGGGGTTCAAACTCGAAGGTTATGAAGGTACAGTCATTAGCACAGGAGTTTCATGGTCGAGTCCCTTGTTTCCTACAACGAGTACGCTCACGTAGGCTTAGGGATTCACATGGGATGAAAGTGTGATTGAGGTATGAGTAATATTAGGTTCCTTTTGCATTCAAATGGCTACAAGGAACCAGGGGGTAGTTGTTGTGCCCAAAATCCGCCTTGGGCTTGATTTAAGGCCCACTAAGGTTATGGACTCGAATTACTTGAATATGGAGGGATAGGTTGAGCTAAGGAACGGGCATGATGATTTAATATGCCTTGGAAGCGAACGGGAGGATAGGACTTTGGCATCTAATGTGGGGTACGTTCATGTATGGGTGCGAGCATATGAACCCTGGCTAGGGGTAATGTCATATGAAGGCTTGGCAGTGGTTCAGCTGGAAGGAAGGCTATAGGGCAGGGGGTACGTGCGTGAACCCCGAAGGTTTCCAGAAAATATACCAGCAATCTCGGGACTTCCTAAATCACAGGAAATCGGATAAGGGACGTTCTAACAACCATTTGGATAGTTCCTAAACAACAGGAATGGCCCAACAGCAACACTTATCATGGATAAACATTATATACGTACATGATATGTATATATACAGAGATATATGTATAGATATAGGATGGAAAACATGGATTAATCATAAAATAACAGTTGGATAAATATGGAAGGATGGATACACGATCAAAGGAGGTCTGTTACGGAAGGATAGGCTTATCAGATGGTGGATAGCAATCAAGAACTACATGGGACTTGATCTCTTGTAAATATAAGAGTATGTAGGCAATTTGCAAGGTTAGACACACATATACACCTCTAACACACGCTCTGGGCTGGTCTTTCTCGATTGAATAGGTTTTATTCAATCACCATAGCTCGGAGTGCTTGCAAACTCAGTCCATAAAATCACTCTTCCTCCTCTCGGATTAGGGTTCATGAGATTAGGGTTTTTTTGGCTTGTAATTCGATTTGTTTAATTAATATTCCTGGATTTTCTTGGTTTAATCTTGTAATTTCTTTATTGAAGTGTTGTACCAATTTTCCCTCACAACAGTTGCTGATGTTGAAACTCTTCACTACCAAAGACATATGACATATCTGGAACATCTTGCTGGTACTGTTGAGGATGGTATTGAAAATATGGTTGCTCCTCATAATTGACATATGGATCAACTCCTTCGTAGTAACAATATTGTGAGGGATCATGAACGCCCAAACACTGCTCACATTGCTGAGGCTGTTGAATACCACCTTGGTTGCTCCAGCACTGATACGTCTCATGTGTGCCTGCACATAGCTCACAAACACTAGCCACCTGCTGAACTCCATAGTAAGTTAGAAAATCCATCTTCAACGTCAACGCTCTCTGACAAGTACCTGAAACACCAACGAACTAAATAAAAATATATGAGAAAAAGAAATCCGAGTCAGTGAACTCTAACGACCACTATTGACAAGCACATAAACCAAAAATAAAACACCAATGATCCCCGGCAGCGGCGCCAAAAACTTGTTTACACTAAATCACGCAAGCGTACGTGGTCACAAGTAATACAGATATAAGTCGAGTTCGTTCCCACAGAGATCTGGTTATGGTTTCAATTCAGTAGATGTACCTATGCAACAATGTATGGTTTTAATTCACTGCTAAGACAAATAACAAATTGGGGTTTGATAAACTACATTAACTAAGAAGTAAACTAACAAACTAAGAATTAACTAACTAACAAGAATTGGAATCGAATTACTACTGCAAGAGAAAGCATGGAATCCTAACTTCATTAAATACTTTGCTTAGATCTGACGCCTTTAATCACTATATGCAATGGTTATGATATCTGATCAGACAACACGAAACAAGTACACGCTACCTCTCAGTATACGTATACCAAACTAAACATACATCCACAAAAGAGATAGAAGATGAATAGACACCAATTATGCTTAGACCCTATATGTCTATAGAATTTGAAAACATAACGGTTGAAGAACAAGTTATCCATAATGATCACATAGGGCAATATAAGTATTCTCATCTCATACTATGAATCATGTTGATAAACAATCATGAACCTATGCTAGCATGGTAAGTTCTAAATCTCAAGATCCACTTTCACTTCACAAGAGATTAACAAATTAGATGTTAGCTACGCATCTATCAATTAAGCACAACCATATGAGGATATCAGATATACATCACACACAGTTCTTTAAAACATCAAGATACTAAAGCTCCATAAATAAATCTGTTAGAATCCCATGACAATGATTAGTTCATAATTGAACCTCTCGTCATCATGGGATCAAGTGAAACCATGATAAAAACAAAGTATGAAAATATACAAATAAACCTAAGTAATTGATATATAATGGTTTGTCTCCTAATGATAGGATGTGTTTATATAGGCTTTAGAAGTCTTGTCCACCAAACAATTGCCTTTTTAGAGTTGGAATAGAAGATTGGCAATTTCTGTTCTTGAATAAGAATAGAATTGCAAATTCCATGTGTAGATCTGATTCTGGAATGTTCTAGCCACCCAAAGCAATTACCATACTTATTAGAAATAGGAATTATAGCAATTTCCTTGTCAAAGTTGAATTTCTGCAGTTCGGCACATAATACGTTTCCTAAACTGATTCGGTTTTTAAGGAAAATTCGTAGCTGACTTTTCTTTAATATTTATGGGCCGTTCCAGTTGTAATTGGACCTCTGGAGCACTTTAGAATGAAAGAGAATTCCGTTATCTTCGTTTGGACAGTAAGATCGTCCAAAACAGACTTGTAGAACTCAAGATATGGCCAAAATAGTGAATCGGGATTTTTAGGACAATTTCCAGAAGGGTTCTCGCGCTGCAGCGCCCTTCCCAGGCCGCAGCGCGCCATGCTTTCTGTCCAAGATTATAGAAAATCTCCCAAGTTTCGCGTGGGCAGTAAGATCACTGAAAACGGACTTATAAAACTCCAGATATGGCCCAAACAGTGTAGACTGCGCAACCTACCCAGAAAATCCGAATTTTACACAAATTGCTCCTTTTTCCTCCGTTTCTTTTGCATTAGCTAACATCTTCAATACCATGACACATGTAACTCCTTGGTAGCATAACACAAGTGTCCAATCTTCATTCCAATGCTTAATTCCACTCTAATATCGATTAGAAACACCAACACTAACCGATAGCTACAACCCTGCACAACTACACAAAACACATCAAAAATACAACAAACTTGAGACCAAGTCAATCAATTTAAGCCGATATGGAACGCTCCAAGTGGATATAAAATCCACTTATCAGTATGCGACATTCATCTTGCGCTAGAAAATTAGAATTTGACCCTGAAATCGAGCGTACTTTGAGAAAGATCAGAAAAGAGAAAGCTAAGATGGGAGAGCCGGCAGTTCAAGCTGTTGCTAATGTTGATGAGACTTCTATTTGGGACCATGAGACACCGAATCCTGCTAATTGCATGTACAAAACTCCAGAGATTGGTGCAACCCAGTTCAACATTAATCCGAGCTTAATACAGATGATCAGCAATCAAGATTTTGAAGGAGACATTGAACTAGAGGACCCACACAGACATCTAGAGCATTTCGTACAGATGTGTGGCTCATTCAGAATCAATGGTGTTACGAGTGACAAGATTCGTCTCCATATGTTTCCCTACTCTATTAAGGGAAGAGCTTTGGAATGGTTTCAACAACTTCCAAACACTGCGGTCACTAGTAGAAAATTGGCCTTTTACGTTGGTTAAATAGGCCTTTTACGTCGGTTAAATGGCGACGTATGGGCTGGCGACGTATAAGGTCAGAGTCTTATACGTCGGTTAAAAAGGCGACGTATATTGTACCCTTTTACGTCGGTTCTTCTAAACAACCGACGTATATTGTACCCTTTTACGTCGGTTCTTCTAAATAACCGACGTATATTGTACCATTTTACGTCGGTTCTTCTAAACAACCGACGTATATTGTTATCCTTTTACGTCGGTTCCTCTAAACAACCTACGTATATTGTTATCCTTTTACGTCGGTTGTTCAAAACAACCGATGTAAAAGGTCCAAAAAATTAAAAAAAAAAAATTTGTTTATTTTAATTTTTGTCCTGAATTTACAAATCAGAAATGTTTCTAGGAGATACATGGAGGGGAGTAGCTAAAGAATGTATTTAAAATAGAAAAGTGATCAGTATATTATCCAAAAAATATTTACAAATCAGAGCTCTACGAGTTCTCTAGCATTACAACGAATACAATGCACAAGTGGGTTCATACTGAACTTGCATAATTTATACACCGGCAATTCAAACTTGAAGAAATGATGGAGATTTAAAGACGAAGGCCTTGCAATTTTGAATTCTGCTCGAAAATCCACGTCAACAATTAGTCTCTCATCTTCTTTAATTACATCGACATATTCATATTCACCTGCACAATATGAATACAATAAATCATTCGCAGCATCTACCACACCAAGACCCTTCTTTGATGCTAGATATGCAGCATTCTAGATATAAAAAAAAGTTCAGAAATTGTTACTGGTGCTTTTTTTACAATTAATTTGCATAATCAAGGTGAGAGAGTTCAAACTTACTTCTATGTTAATCAAAACTCCTCCAGTTTTCCTAGTCTTGGCAAGTTCTAGGAAGGCATCAAGTGTCACAAGCTTGCCCTTGTTCTTGTTCCTCTGGTTTCTCAACAAGCCACCATCCTTGATAGGAATTTCAATGTTGGGCATAGAACATCTCATTCTGCATTGTGGCACATAGTCAAATCAAGGATTATTATCATTTAGGATCTGTTAGAAAACAGCATAACGTAAACTAGAAAGATATAAATCACCTCAAGATTTAGCCACATTCTTTTGACCTTAAGCAAAAACTGAATTAAACACAGGGCATGTTAGGTATGTTGCTTCGGCCATGTTTGAAATATTACCAGCTCAATTATACAGTACATAAAATGGGAGCCACATAAGTACATAAACCATAACGCATATGTTGATATTCAATGTCAAACTTAAAAACACTAAAATTTTACACTATCTACGTGATAAACAAACCAAACCTATAAGTTATAATTTAAATCATCTACAACAAGAGGAATAGCAACATCTGGCAGTTCCTTAGCAAAAATCATGACCTATCAAAAAACAGAAATACACAAAGTTTTCATCAGCGTTAATGTCTTACGAATTAGCTATTCAGTTGCAAACTTAAGCATAACCATTCTTTAATCAAATACACAATCCTACCAGTTACCTACACAAACATGTACCAATTAAAAGTTTCTTGTTTAACTGATTTACCAGACATTGACTAGATTTATCTAGTTGCAGAAAATTACATTATCCTGTATTAGCTGTTAGTTAAGTTAACAACTACATCCTAATACAACCAACCAAGACAGCAACCAAGCACCAGCTTTTAGGTTAGTCGCTCGCTTAATTTGCAATTTTAACTTCAGGTATTCGCTCTCCATATTCCCAAATTCAGAATTTGCTGAAAGTTGAGCAATCTGATTCTCTTTGATTTTCCAACAACATCACCCTTTCTCCTGGCACCATAAATGCATATGGACTCCAAACAGCTGTGATGTTGTACGTTCCTAAGCATTACTGATTACACTAAGCTACTATAACATTGTCTATTGCATGTTGACTAAAGGCAGACAGAAAAACAAACCTGAACGTGTTTAGGACTTCTGACTTCAAACTTCGCGTTCGTAGTAAAGGAGGAGGAAGAGTATGGTCCTGCAAACTGAACAGAGTTCTGGACAGTAGAACTGTAAGTATCAATCGTCTGCGATATCTCCTCCACCTTTACCAATGGTAAAGATCCTCTTTACAACAAAGGAAATAAACCCGAAAATGATGTATAACTGCAGCTCAGAAAAGTAAGTATAATTTCATCAGTAAATAAATAATTAACTTAAAATGATGTTTATTAAGTTGAGAATAAACATAAAATTTTGGTTGATCTAGCACACAAATTATCGTTAACATCCACACATGTAAATAAATAAACAAATCGAAATCAAAGTTTTAAAAAATATAAGTCTGTTGAATAGGTTTGGTTGCTTTATACATGTATACAATACAATTCCTTGCATCAGATATAATGAATCTCTAAACTCCATGGCCTAATCATGCCACACATTGTCCTATGTTCCTCAAATTTGGTTACTGAGTGGCGGACACAACACATAGCAAATATTTCATAACAAAATTAACAATAAAACTCAAATCAAAGGACTCTGCAAATATAGCATCTTCTTCTGCTTTTCTCATTTTACCTTCTTTTCCCTTCTTTTCATCCTAACATCATCCCTTACCTGTTGGTCAAAGTATCAACATTTCATTCAATAAACCAGACACAGAATAGGGCCTCTAGTTTGTTTCACCAATTTATAAGTTCCTTACGGAACTTCAGTTCCTTAGAATCTACTTACAGTTCAAACACCTTCCTAAACCTGGGAACTTGCAGTTGCATTTTCCAATCTTAAATTCATTTAACCAAATACCGTGACTTGTAATCTGAGTTCCAAAAAAGTTGTACTGCATAGCTGGTTAGACTAAGTCAAGTCACTTCGGTTTCTGCCACACCTGCTACACTCAAAATATAAATTTTCTGAACTTAATAAACATCATTTTCTGAGCCCTCACTCGTAATCCACTTAGCAGTTATTGATGAATTGGTTAATAATTAACTTATGTACAAAGCTATAGCAATGAAGGTCACATACACAATCACATATATTTATCAGCATAAAAAGATTCCTGAAAACTCAACTGATAAATCAAATTACAAATCATTCCTTTTACTAGCAATCCTACTAAGATTGATCTAGAAAGAACTATTAACAATAGAAAAAGGGAATTCATTACCTGAGCCTTGCAAATGTTCGCTTAAATTTCCATTCTCGATGAATTGATAGACTAGGAAAAGGGAATCTTCGACACAATAGCCAATTAAGCGAACCTGCATAATATAATCATAGAGGTGTCAAAAGAACTATACTGAAAAACCAGATCAAGATGTAAACAATTACAAGAAATTAAGCTTATTTAACACAAAAGATTATTACCAGAACCCATTTTATCCAAATTGGGTATAAAAATTAGGGTTTATATATAATTTGGGGATTTGGATTCAAGATGATTTTGTCCAAATTGATGGTATGAATAGATTAAGGAGGATGAGAGGAGTAGCAGCGGAGATGAGGAAGAGAGGGATGAGAGTTGTGTGCGAGTTTGTGGGCTTGTGTATGATAGGTGTGTCGTGTGCGTGCGTGTGTGTTGTATTTTGTTGGAAAAACCACCACAGCGTTGGTGGTGGTGGTAGGGACGAACAGAGATGGAGAGAAAAGAGAGAGATGGAGGCGGAGAGATTGAGTGAGATTTAGAACTCACGCAGTTTGATTGGGGAATAACCGGCATTATTGATTATTAATTGACTACTAATAGTATATACGTCGGTCATGTATATAGCGATGTAAAAAATGAAATTTTATATGTCGGGTAGTGAGAAAAACCGACGTATATAATAGTGTCATATACGTCGCCTTTTCCTCAACCGATGTATAATATCATCATATACGTCGCATTTTCCTTAACCGACGTATAAAACACACATTATACGTCGGTCAAATAAAAACCCGACGTAAAAGGTCATCTGATTAACCCTTTTACGTCGGCTAAAACAAGAACCGACGTATGAAAGTAGTATATACGTCGCTTTTATGTTTAGTCGACGTAAAAGGGGCGACGTATAAAATCAGTTTTGTACTAGTGGGTTGCTACATGGGAGAGTCTTTCTACTGCATTCTTGTCCAAGTATTATCCTTCTGACAAGACGCAACAATTAAGGACTATGATTATTAGTGTTAGGAATAATTCATAAGTTCTGATGTTAAGAATAGAATTTACACATTATACTTCTTGTAATCCTGATCTTATAAAGGATTTAGCACTGTATATAGGTTTTATGTGTAAAACAGTTATCTGTATAGTTTAGTCAGGAATGAACAGTGTATCGGAGACTACATGTCAGGAACAGAGAGCAAATCCTGATGACGGTCCAATACTGATGGTTGATCAGATACTGATGCAGTGTACAGATCCTGATATCAGTCATGTTACTGATGATGTCATTATAGATACTACAGAAACTGGCAAGTGCTATAAAACAGGATCGTTGTTTGAAGAACAAGCAAGAAGACATTATGAAGGAAAGAGTTTTCTATTGAAGGAAACTATCGACTAGAAGGCAGAACATTGTCATGTATAGATTATATCTTTCTGTTATTAGTTGATAGGTAGCATTATAAATACTCTCTCAATATCATTGTAAAGAGCGACGAAGTTGTAAGTTCGAGTGCGTAGCTCTGTATAAGGTTTGTATTCGAGAGTTCGAAACAAACAGAGAGATATTTGTATTGTCAGCAGCTGCTAAAGGTATTGTACACCTTTGGTAGAGTTTGTATTTGATCTTATTAATACAAACAAGAGTTTGATTCATTCGTTTATTCTTGTTCATATAATCAAGCAAAAATCAGACACGATTATATAACTTGTATTCAACCCCCCCCTTCTACAAGTTATTCGAGTTAACAATTGGTATCAGAGCAGGTTGATTTCGAATAATCATAAAGATCTGCAATCATGTCTGGTTACAAGGATGGGAATACTAAAATTCGTATGCTCAAGAGAAACGAATATACTCTATGGGAAGTAAAGATGTTGCATCATCTGGAAGCAACAGATCCTGATTATCTTGACAGAATCAGAGATGGACCTTTTGTTCCAACAAAGGTCGTTGGACAAGCAACTGTTGATGGTGAGGTTGTTCCAGAACATACAGCAGAGAAGCCAAAATCTGAATGGTCAGATAAGGACAAGGAGAATGTTCTCAAAGATGCTAAAGTGAGAAACATATTATTCAACAGTCTTGATTCTGTTCTCACTAACTATGTTCTCTCTTGTAAAACTGCTAAGGATATATGGGACAATCTTAAGGTTCACTGTGAAGGAACTAAGCCTGTCAGGAAGAATATGAGGACATTACTTATACAACAGTATGAGTACTTTGAATCCAAGTCTGGTGAGTCACTTACTGATACCTTTGATAGGTTTACAAAACTCATCAATGAGATGGCCATGCATGGTAAATATTACGACTTGGAGGACATGAATACAAAGTTCATGAAAGCTTTGCCTGATTTCTACAATGAGAAGATATCTGCAATTGAGGAAGCTAATGATCTGGATGAGATTTCATTAGAGGCAGTATATGGAAAATTGAGAGCTTATGAACTTGACAAGCAGCAAAAGAAGAGCAGGAGTGAAGGAAAGATGAAGACTATTGCACTTACTGCTCAATCTGAAGTTAAGAAGCTTCCTGAAGAACAGCATGAAGAGATTGCTGTAAAAAATTCAAGGAAGAAGAAAAGCAAAGAAAGTTCTGAGTCAGAGACTACTGATATGGACTCTGACAACAATGATTCTGAATCTGAGATGCAAGAACTCTTTGCTATGTTTGCTAAAGCTTTCAAGAAAGGAAAATTCAACAGGAGAAGATTTAGCAAAGGACCTTTTCAAAAGAAGGAGGAGAAGAAGAGTGACAAAAGCAAAAGTACAATTGTCAAGCTTGATAAGGCCAAGATCAAGTGCTTTAACTGCAGCGAGCTTGGACACTTTGCTAGTGAGTGTAAGAAGCCTAGGAATTCAGGAAAGGGTAATGCACTTATGGTCACACAGAAGGATTGGGCTGATTCCAGTGACTCTGAAGATGAATTGGATTATGACAACATTGCATTGATGGCCAATAGTTCAGACAAACCTGGATCTCCAAAGAAAATTTCTCCATCCTCTGTTAAGGGCACAGGAAAGAAGCATTCAATTATCTTGGACAGTGGATGCTCTGGACATATGACTGGAAAGAAGTCCCTGCTTACAAAGTTTGAGAGAAAAGCTGGCCCAGTAATATCTTTTGGAGATGGCAACAAAGGAGAAACTCTGGGATATGGCTCAATTATTTTGGGGAATGTCATCATAGAAAATGTAGCACTGGTTGAAGGCTTGAAACATACTCTTTTAAGCATAAGTCAACTGGGTGATAAAGGTTACAAATCAATCTTTGACAGAGAAGGATGTAAAGTCTTGAATATGCAGAATGGAGACATTGTTCTAACTGGTCAAAGACATGGTAACATATATGAAGCCAGCTTAAGTGATACATCTAAAGGAATAATTAGATGTCTCTACAGCAAAGCAACAAGTGATGAAAGCTGGAATTGGCACAAGAAGCTCTCACATCTTAATTTCAAGAAGCTTAATCAACTTGTTAAACACAATTTGGTGAGAGGCCTACCTCAGGCAAATTTTGTGCAAGATGGACTTTGTGATGCATGTCAGCTTGGAAAGCAGAGAAGAACCACTTTCAAGAGCAAGACTGAAAATTCAATTACTGAACCATTTCACATGCTACATCTTGATCTGTTTGGTCCAGTAAACATTATGTCTATCAGCAAGAAAAGATATGCTCTAGTTATGGTGGATGATTTCACAAGGTTCACATGGGTGTTCTTTCTACACAAGAAGGATGAAGCTCCTCAGCAAATCATTGAACTCATCAAGAATATTCAGAATAATTCTGAGTACAAAGTTAAAGTACTTAGGAGTGACAATGGTACAGAATTTAAGAATTCTACAATGGAGGGGTTTTGTGCAGACAATGGAATCACTCAATAGTTTTCTGCACCTGGTACACCTCAGCAAAATGGTGTAGTGGAAAGAAAGAATAGGACTCTCATAGAGGCAGCAAGAACCATGCTTGCAGATGCAAAACTTCCAACCTACTTTTGGGCAGAAGCTATTAACACTGCATGTTTCACTCAGAACTGTACCTTGGTAAATAGTCATGGAAAAACTCCCTATGAGATGATCAAAGGAAAGAAACCAAGTGTGAAATATTTTCACATCTTTGGATGCAAATGCTATGTCCTAAAAGTTCATCCAGAACAACTTGGAAAATTTGAAGCCAAATCGGATGAAGCAATTTTTCTAGGATACTCAGCATCTAAGGCCTTCAAAGTTTATAATCTCAGAACTCACATTGTTATGGAATCAATTCATGTTGCATTTGATGATAAGAAATTTGGAATTTTGCAAACTGATGAAAGCCATGACAAATTGGAATTTGAAAATCTGAAGAATTCTGAGATACTCTCAAGTGATGATGAAGGTTCTCCAGAAGGAATTTCTATTGCTTCTCAAAGGAATGCTACTGTTGAGGGGGAGCAAATAAATCAGAGAGAACACAGTGATCATCAGGAGCAGACTAGTCTTTCAGAGTCTATTCCATCAGGAATTGATGTTTCAGAGTCTACTCCATCAGGAACTGACCTGTCAGAATCTTCTGAGGAAAGATCAGTAACTAGCAGCAATGTGGAATCTATTGATTCTATTGATCAAAGGAGAGTTTTTGAAGGTAGAGAGAATTCTTCTACAAGAGATACCACTAACTTAGGGGGAGAGACTAGCAGAGTTGATTTACCACCTGTTAGAAAATGGACAAAGGATCATACTGAAGATTTGATAATTGGTGATCCAAATAGTGGTGTTCGAACTAGAAGATCAATTCAAAATGAATGCTTGTATAGTTGTTTTCTCTTAAAGAATGAACCTAAGAAGGTTGAAGAAGCCTTACAGGATCCTGATTGGGTAATTGCAATGCAGGAGGAGTTAAATGAGTTTGAGAGAAACAAAGTTTGGAAACTGGTACCAAGACCTAAAGATAGATCTATTGTTGGTGCAAGATGGGTTTTCAGAAACAAGCTAGATGAATCTGGTATGATTGTAAGAAACAAAGCAAGACTGGTGGCCAAGGGTTATTCTCAGGAAGAAGGCATTGATTATGATGAGACCTTTGCACCTGTAGCAAGATTGGAAGCAATCAGAATGTTTCTTGCATTTGCAGCTCATTCAAAATTCAAGGTATACCAGATGGATGTAAAGAGTGCTTTTTTAAATGGCAAACTTGATGAAGAAGTGTATGTAGAACAGCCACCTGGATTTGTTGATCCAAAGTTTCCAAATCATGTCTACAAACTTGACAAGGCACTCTATGGACTAAAGCAGGCACCAAGAGCATGGTATGAGACTTTGTCTAAATTTCTTCTTGAAAATGGCTTCACAAGAGGTACAATTGACAAAACTCTATTCTTTAGAAAGATAAAAGGTGAATTGCTTTTAGTTCAAGTTGATACTCCTATGGTTTTGATGATCATTTTCAGCAAGCTATTTGCTTGTAGTTTGATATAAAACATTGTGTTATGGTTGTACTAACTTGGTTTTGCAGGCTACTGATTGTTTACATAGAATATACAAACAGCAAACCATTTGGTGATACAACAGAGACAGTCCAGCAAGCTATTTCTAGCAGACAGTCTCAAACAGCAGCCATTCACAACTGGCAGACTCAAACAGCAAGCCATTCGCAACTGGCAGAAATCCTGAAGACATATATCAAGATTAATTCTCATGGATTTTATTCAGGAAATATATTGTGAGGACTATTTATTATATAATACGTACACAATATATTATAGAGCTCAAATCTTTTTCAAATATCCTTATTTAAATTAATTTTATAAAACTTATAGGAGTTTCCTTATTTAAAAGATTTCTTTCTACAAAATCTCCTATACGCGTTTTTATCTATACAAATCAGAAGGGTTAAGTTTTCTACGATTCATCTCTTCCAAACCCTCTGTCAAACGTTCACAAGAACGTTGGTAAAATCTCTGTGATCATTTGAACGTTAGAAATTGATTTCTAAATCGTTCGAATAATGATTGATTGATTTTCCGAACGTTGTTTGTGAGGCTATATATAGTTTATTCTTGTGTTCATTCGAAAACAACACTTCAGAGAAAATATTCAAGCACACAAGATTTCAAACAACTCAGTTTTCCATTGCTATATCTTTCGTTTTCTCGAGCTCTTGATATATTCTATACGTGCTATATTCTAAAGAGTTCATAGTTTGAGTTGTATCCTCTATTGATTGTATTGTTCGATTTGTAAGGATTAGTTGTTGGACAGTTTGGCTAGGGAACTAGGGTTTGGTGAACGTTGCTAGAGAAGTATACTTGGGAAGTATAGCTTAGAGAGCAAGTTCAGAAACAGGAGTTCAGCACGCCATTTGTCAACAGCTGGGATAAAAGGGAGATATATTGTTGTATCTTGTAATTGGTTTTATTTCAGTGATCAATAATATATTCTCTTACCAAGTTGGTAAGGGACCAGGACGTAGACCATAGGGGTTAGGGGTCGAACCTGGCTAAAAGTCTTTGTGTTCTTTATTTTCTGTTATTTACTTACTGCTTGCATTTAGCTTACTGTTTCTGCACTTTACTGTACTTGTTGTCTGTGTATTCAGCATACTGGTTCTGCTTAAAACGTAATCAGTAAGCTGTTTCTGGTAATTCTTAAAATCAGTTTTAGTTATACATAGTTAGCCATTTACACCTATTCACCCCCCCTCTAGGTGTGCATTTTCATTTGGTATCAGAGCTTTGGTATACTAACAATTCTGTAACAGGAAAGTATTCGATCATAATGGCTGAAAACTATCCCGAAGGAAAATCTGATTTTAGGCCTCCACTTCTCCATGGCACACACAACTACCACTGGTGGAAAAGCAGCATGGAAACTCATTTATCCAGAGATCCATTAGTTCTGAGAGTTGTGCAAAAAGGTCCATATGTCTTTCTTGACAAGGAAGGCAAGCCAAGAGATGTTGATGATCTCACTCCGGATGAATTAATCAAACTTGGCTACAATGGAAAGGCAAGGAGTTCTCTTATGAATGGTTTGAACCAGGCTGAATATGATAAAGTATCTTCACTCAAATCAGCAAAAGAAATGTGGGATGCTTTGGAGACTTATCATGAAGGTTCGAAATCTCTAAAGAAGGTGAAACTTAGCAAGCTAATGAATGATTTTGGAAATTTCAAGCTTAATGAAGGTGAAACTATCAAGGATAGTCAAGCAAGGTTTCAAGTTACTATTAACTCACTGAAGAGGCTTGGAAAATCTATACCACAAGATGAAATCAATATGAAGGTATTAAGTGCAGTACCATTTATCTACGAAGCCAAAGTTACTGCCTTGGAATCCTCACCACTTATTGATACTATGGATCACTTGGCTGTATTTGCTGAGCTAGAGCAATTTGAAAGCAAGATAAATGGAAATCAGGTGGGAAGTTCAAGTGCTAAAGCTCCAACAGAAAAGATGAAGAATATGGCTCTCCATTCTAAAAACAGCAAGCCAATTGACTCTAATGATGAATCTGATTCAGATGAGGAACTTGCACTTATTTCAAAGAAGATCAAGAGGCTGATAGAAAAGAAGAATATGATGAAAAGGGAAAGAGGTGGCTACTACAACAACAAGAAAGGCTCAAAAGACTCAAAGGAGGAGACTTGTTTCGAATGTGGCAAGCCAGGCCATTATAAAAGGAACTGCTACAAACTAAAGTCAAAACAGCCTACTGTTTTCAAGGACAAGAAGAAATCAAAGGCTCTACTGACTTGGAGTGATGATGATTCTGATTCCAGTGATGACTCAAGTGAAGAGATGGTGAACTTAGCACTTGTTGGACTAGAAGAACAATATGGTCTAGGAAATTCAGAAGGAGTGTATGCTGAAACCGATTCTGAAGAGGATGAGAGTGAGGTAAACTCTTTTAATGATTATATTTCTTCAGATGATACATTGTTAGACTCACTAACCATGCAGGAACAAAATAGTGTTACAATTGAAGAACATATGGCATTAAAGGCTGAAATCAGCAAGCTGACTGATAAAAATGCCTATTTATCCAAAATGGTAAAAGATCTGTTGCCAAAAATGGAAGAATGGGATTCAACTTCATTCAGTAAAGCTACAGAGATCAAGGAACTGAATACTAAGAACAGACACTTAGAGGCAAATGTCAAGTTACTTGAGAAGAGAAACAAGACCTTGACTGAAGAAATCAAAGAGCTAAGGTCTGATGTCAAAACTAAAGCTAAAGCATTGGAATCATACAAAATGAAGGAATCTAGTCAAGCCGAATCCTCAAAAACTGCTGAAAAGAGAGTCCAGCAAGCTGAACTCATCAAATAGCAAGCTGAAGTGATCACTCTCCTAGAAACAGAAGTTAAAGATCTCAAGAAGGGCATGGAAACTTTTGTTCAAGGTGAAGACACTTTAAAGACAATGATGAAGAAGGCAAAGGTCCCCTTAGTCAGAGAAGGAGTTGGCATGAATTTCAACAAGAAAGATAAGGTGCTCAAATATGATGGAAGGAATGGCATTCCCTACAATTATGCTATGCCTTGGAAGACATGCAACAAATGTGGTGGAAAAGGACATCTGGAAAAGAATTGTGTGGTTCAAGTATATCATAAGACGAAAATAGCATACCAGAATGGATCAGGCAAACAGAAAATAGCATACCAGAGTGCAAATAGCAGGAGACAAACAGCATACCAGAATACAAATAGCAGAAGACAAACAGCTTACCAACTGAATGATCAGTCCCCAAAAGTGGTCCAAATGTGGATCAAGAAATCTGATTTAAATGCTTTATATATTCTTGCTACTAACCAACCTGGACCCAAACCTATATGGGTACCAAAACATTGAGGTATTTTTGTTTGTTTTGTAGATGTGCCTTACTGCTAAGGTCAAGTCAAAGCAATGGATCTTGGACAGTGGATGCACAAGACATATGTGTGGAGACAAATCTCAGTTTATGAATCTCAAAATGAAAAAGGGTGGAAGAGTGACAATTGGGAATAGCAAAACTCTTCAAATCCTTGGTACCGGTTCTATTGGTAATAGTATTATTTCAATTGATAAAGTTCAATATGTCAAAGGTCTTACTTATAATTTGCTTAGTGTCACTCAATTATTTGATGATGGACATCATGTTGAATTGGGCATTGATAAAGCTATTATTACAATTGGCACTAACAAAATCCCCCTAGTTGCTAGAAGGGAAGGAAATATATATGTATTAGACTTTGAGATGCAGGAAACAGCATGCTGTTTGGCTGCAGTGGATAATGACCCATATATTTGGCATAGAAGATTGGGACATGCACACATGGATTTGCTCAGAAAGTTATCAAGCAAGAAACTAGTGAGAGGACTGCCCAAGCTAAAGTATGTCAAATCAGAAGTATGCTCAGCTTGCCAATTGGGAAAACAGCTTCGAAGTACTCACAAATCAAAGAAAATGGTATCTACTTCTAAACCCTTAGAGCTTCTGCATTTGGACTTATTTGGTCCAGAAGCTTACAAGAGTATTGGAGGTAAACAATATGGTTTTGTGATTGTAGATGATTATTCTAGATTTACATGGGTATTATTTCTTCGTACTAAAGATTGTGCTTTTGATGAGTTTAAGAAGCTAATCAAATTACTTGAGAACAAGTTGAATACAAGACTTGTAGGTATAAGAAGTGATAGAGGAGGTGAATTTCTCAACAAAGACTTCATTGCTTATTGTGAAAAAAGAGGAATTACACATGAATTTTCTGCACCAAGGACTCCACAGCAAAACGGAGTGGTAGAAAGGAAGAACAGGTCACTACAAGAAACAGCAAGGACTCTATTGCAAGAAAGCAAGCTGCCTAGAAGTTTTTGGGCAGAAGCAGTGAATACAGCGTGCTATTTGTTGAACAGAGTCATAATCAGGCCTATCTTGGACAAAACTCCGTATGAATTGTTGAGGAAAAAGAAGCCAAACATTAGTTACTTCAAAATCTTTGGCTCAAAGTGTTTTGTGCTCAAGACAATTGATAATGATGGTAAATTCGATGCTAAATCTTATGAAGCTATTTTTCTTGGCTATTCTTTAACTAGTAGAGCATATAGAGTTTATAATTTAAATAAACATATAGTTGAAGAATCTATTGATGTTACTTTTCAAGAACCTAACAATGATCTGCCAAGAGACGAGGAAGAATTTGCAGGTGAAATTGATAATATACAACATCAAGTTGCTGGAAATCAGCAAGCCAACAATTCTGCTGAAACTGGAAATCAGCAAGCCAAAAATACTACTGAGAATGGAAAACAGCAAGCTGGAACTGCAAATCAGCAAGCTGAAGTGGTCAGAATCACTTCACATGAAGAAATTGCTCAACATTCTCTACCAAAGGCTACAAGGACAGTAAAGAATCATCCTCCAGAACTTGTCATTGGAAATATTTCAGATGGAATCACAACAAGGAGAGGAAAAGCAAACTTTTGTGCTTATGCTGCCTTTTTAGCTCAAGAAGAACCCAAAAATATCAAGGAAGCACTAGAAGATGAAAATTGGATCATGGCAATGCAAGAGGAACTCAACCAATTCGAAAGATGTGATGTTTGGGAACTTGTAAAGCCACCAGAAGATGCTTCTATCATAGGAACCAAATGGGTGTTCAAGAACAAAGTGGATGAATTTGGAACAGTTACTCGAAATAAGGCAAGGCTCGTGGCTCAAGGCTATAATCAACAAGAAGGAATTGATTTTGAAGAAACATATGCACCTGTAGCTCGTTTAGAATCAATCAGAATGCTTCTTGCTTATGCATGCTACAAGAAATTCAAGTTATATCAAATGGACGTAAAAAGTGCATTCCTAAATGGCGTGCTGGATGAGGAAGTCTATGTCAAACAGCCTCCTGGATTCGAACATGAGAAGTTTCATGACTATGTTTACAAGCTCAAGAAGGCATTATATGGTTTAAGACAAGCCCCTAGAGCGTGGTATGAGAGGCTTAGTAAGTTTCTTCTCAAAAATGGATTTACTCGAGGTAATATCGATCCAACATTATTTACAAAGCTAAATGGTAAAGATATTCTTGTTGTACAAATATATGTGGATGATATTGTGTTTGGTGCTACTAATGAATCTATGTGTGAGTGGTTTTCTAAGTGCATGTACAATGAATTCGACATGAGCATGATGGGAGAACTCAACTATTTCTTGGGTCTTCAAATCAAGCAAACCAATGATGGTATTTATGTGCATCAATCAAAGTATACAAAGAATCTGCTCAAAAGATTTGGTTATGAAGATGTCAAAGCAAAAACAACTCCTATGACTCAAAACAGCAAGCTGTTTGCAGATGAGAATGGTAAGGATGTGGATGTCAAAAGGTATAGAGGTATGATTGGAAGTTTATTATATTTAACTGCCTCAAGACCTGATATCATGTATAGTGTTTGTGTTTGTGCAAGGTTTCAATCAAACCCTAAAGAGTCTCACTTAAATGCGGTTAAAAGAATTTTTAAATACTTAAGTGGTACTATCAATCTTGGTTTGTTCTATCCTATCACAAATACTTTTGATCTCGTGGGGTATAGTGATGCAGATTATGCAGGGTCACAAACTGATAGAAAGAGTACAAGTGGTGTTTGTACATTCCTTGGACAAAGCTTGGTTTCGTGGCAAAGCAAAAAGCAAGCTTCTGTGGCTCTATCAACGGCTGAAGGAGAGTATCTAGCAGCTGGTAGCTGTTGCTCTCAAATTTTATGGATGATTCAGACTTTAAGGGACTTCAATATCAAGTGTGGCAAAATTCCAATATATTGTGACAACACGAGTGCTATCAATATCTCCAAGAATCCTGTGAATCACTCAAGAACGAAGCATATTGACGTTCGTCACCATTTCTTAAGAGATAATGCAGCAAAAGGGAAGATTGAGTTGGTATTTGTCTCAACTGAAGTTCAACTAGCAGATATCTTCACAAAGCCATTGGCTGAAGAAAGATTTGCAGCCATTCGAATGGAACTTGGCATGTGTACTGTGTAGTCAGCAAGCTGACAAACACAGAATGGGTAACGTTGGCTTACCATTTGTATCTGAACTGTTTATATGCCATTACCTGATTTAATTTTTATAATTTATTTCTCTGTGCTTATTCCAGACCTGGACTAATATTCTTTCTGTTAGTTTTTTGATGGATTAAGGGGGAGAAATTTTAGGAGAATTTATTTGCTTGTTTGGTCAAGATATTCGATATGGATATGATTATTGTTTTATATCAAAATGTACTAATATGCAGGGATTTAGGGGGAGTTCTTATTTCTCCTAAATATTGTGTAATCATCAAAAAGGGGGAGATTGATACTCCTATGGTTTTGATGATCATTTTCAGCAAGCTATTTGCTTGTAGTTTGATATAAAACATTGTGTTATGGTTGTACTAACTTGGTTTTGCAGGCTACTGATTGTTTACATAGAATATACAAACAGCAAACCATTTGGTGATACAACAGAGACAGTCCAGCAAGCTATTTCTAGCAGACAGTCTCAAACAGCAGCCATTCACAACTGGCAGACTCAAACAGCAAGCCATTCGCAACTGGCAGAAATCCTGAAGACATATATCAAGATTAATTCTCATGGATTTTATTCAGGAAATATATTGTGAGGACTATTTATTATATAATACGTACACAATATATTATAGAGCTCAAATCTTTTTCAAATATCCTTATTTAAATTAATTTTATAAAACTTATAGGAGTTTCCTTATTTAAAAGATTTCTTTCTACAAAATCTCCTATACGCGTTTTTATCTATACAAATCAGAAGGGTTAAGTTTTCTACGATTCATCTCTTCCAAACCCTCTGTCAAACGTTCACAAGAACGTTGGTAAAATCTCTGTGATCATTTGAACGTTAGAAATTGATTTCTAAATCGTTCGAATAATGATTGATTGATTTTCCGAACGTTGTTTGTGAGGCTATATATAGTTTATTCTTGTGTTCATTCGAAAACAACACTTCAGAGAAAATATTCAAGCACACAAGATTTCAAACAACTCAGTTTTCCATTGCTATATCTTTCGTTTTCTCGAGCTCTTGATATATTCTATACGTGCTATATTCTAAAGAGTTCATAGTTTGAGTTGTATCCTCTATTGATTGTATTGTTCGATTTGTAAGGATTAGTTGTTGGACAGTTTGGCTAGGGAACTAGGGTTTGGTGAACGTTGCTAGAGAAGTAGACTTGGGAAGTATAGCTTAGAGAGCAAGTTCAGAAACAGGAGTTCAGCACGCCATTTGTCAACAGCTGGGATAAAAGGGAGATATATTGTTGTATCTTGTAATTGGTTTTATTTCAGTGATCAATAATATATTCTCTTACCAAGTTGGTAAGGGACCAGGACGTAGACCATAGGGGTTAGGGGTCGAACCTGGCTAAAAGTCTTTGTGTTCTTTATTTTCTGTTATTTACTTACTGCTTGCATTTAGCTTACTGTTTCTGCACTTTACTGTACTTGTTGTCTGTGTATTCAGCATACTGGTTCTGCTTAAAACGTAATCAGTAAGCTGTTTCTGGTAATTCTTAAAATCAGTTTTAGTTATACATAGTTAGCCATTTACACCTATTCACCCCCCCTCTAGGTGTGCATTTTCACAAGTTTATGTTGATGATATTATTTTTGGTTCTACTAATGAAAAGTTGTGTGCTAAGTTTAGCAAGCTTATGCAGTCTAAGTATCAGATGAGCATGATGGGTGAACTAAATTATTTCTTAGGCTTGTAGGTCAAACAGACTGAGACTGGTATTTTCATTAATCAGTCAAAGTATATCAAAGATCTTTTAAGAAGGTTTGACTTTCAAGACTGTGCAGTTGCAAAAACACCCATGGCAACAGCCACTAAACTAGACTCTGATCCTAAAGGGAAGAGTGTGGATAATACTAGTTATAGAGGCATGATAAGCTCATTGTTATATCTAACTGCAAGTAGGCCAGATATAATGTTTTCTACCTGTTTATGTGCTAGATTCCAAAGTGATCCTAAGGAATCTCATTTAATTGCTGTGAAGAGAATTTTTAGATATCTCAAAGGAACTCCAAATCTTGGTTTGTGGTATCCTAGAGAATCTGATTTCTTTCTAATTGGCTATTCAGACTCTGATTATGCAGGGTGTAAGATAGACAGGAAAAGCACTACAGGTACATGTCAATTTTTGGGAAATAGATTGATTTCTTGGGCAAGCAAAAAGCAACAATCTGTTTCAACCTCAACTGCAGAAGCTGAGTACATAGCAGCAGGCAGTTGTTGTGCACAGCTCCTTTGGATAAAAAATCAGTTGATGGATTATGGTATGACACTTAGTAATATTCCTATGTTTTGTGATAATACTAGTGCTATTAAAATTGCAGAAAATCCAGTTCAACATTCAAGGACTAAGCACATTGATGTCAGGTATCATTTTATTAGAGAACATATTGAGAATGGTACTGTGGAACTTCATTTTGTTCCTACTGACAAAGAGCTTGTAGATATTCTAACTAAACCGCTTGATGAGACTACATTCAGTAGACTAGTAAGTGAGTTAGGAATGTTAAATTTTTAGATTTTAACATCTGCAAAAGTAGCAAGGTATGTTGTTCTTAGCTTATAGACTTGATATTCCTGTCAGGATCTATATTTGATTGTTAAATGTTTGAGCTATAACACATTGCCTTGATAAATTTCAGTATGATAGACTTGTTAATAATAATCAGGATTAGATTTGTTATCAGGATGCTGACGTCATCAGTATTGTGTCAGTATCAGGATTATGAAAATTGTTTCAGATCCTGACGTTTACTTTGTGTAATAATCTGATTCTGTGATATGTTAAGTCTATGCTAGCAAGTTTTGATATTTGCATACTGATAATTTATACATCATTCAAAAATCAAAAGACAAGCAGATAACAAGAAATTGTATTTTCATTAATAGAAATCATTACATAGAAATGAAATACATCATCTTTTTGTCTAAATTTCTACTCTATACTTGTCTTTGATATGAACTCTGAGGAACAGGACAAGGAGCATCTCAAGAAATCCATCAGGGGATGAAAGCCTCATTTGCTCTTGAATTCCTTGTCTGGGCGACTTGAATGAGAGCAGCTAACTTAAATGAATAGCATCTCCATCAAGATCAACCTCAGACTCTCGGCCAAATTCTTCATCCTCAAGTTTTGAGGAGGTTAGGGGAAGATTGTATCCAACAGATGGATGTTCTAGGAGAAACCTCTGGATATTTTCGAAAACCAATCCATTCATGATTAGTTCGATGAGAAGAGTCATTTGTTCAAAGAGATGATCAAGAACAGGATGTTCATCGATCAAGAAAAATCTGGAAAATGGGTTTGAAGGGATTTTTGGTTTGAGAAGCATTGTTGAGAAGAAAAGAAATTGAAAGGTTTTGGAGAATGGCATAAAGCGTTTGGTTCTTTTAAAGAAAGACGTGAGAAGCTGAGCAGTCACTTGGAAGTTTTAATGAAGTCAAATGCTAATTATTGCATGAGACTGTATTTCTTGTTTCAAGAAATATTGAAAATATCTAACCAATTGATTTTCTGTTCAGATTAATTGTTTATTTTCTTTTTCAGATAAAAGAAAAATGCCACGTGGAAACTCCATATTAAGTCGCTGATAATATTGGTCAGGATTTCATGTGTGACCATCAGGATTTGAAAATTATATTTTTAAATCACATTACATTTTGTGATTATTTTGATGAGAGGTCATCAGGAAAAGGAAGCTGATCAGTATTGCTTATTTATACCCTGATTTATTTCATGAAAATCAATTTTGGATTTTATTTTCCAAAAATCGTGGGTAACCGCATTTTTCAGGGACTGACACCTGTCAATCTACGTGTCAACGTGGGATAGTGGTCTGAAAGATTTGTGAAATATATTTGTTTTGAAACTCTAATCGTGTAATTGCTTTCTCTAATTTTACATTCTCTAAAGCAAAAATCACTCTTGAGTTTTCAAAATCACTAATCCATTTCAAGAATTTTTCAAGTTTCTTTTCAGATAAAAAATGGCAGCTCAGAGAAGATTACCTAAATCAGTAGCCTACAAGTTTGGTGACTTTGATTTTATGACAAACAATCATGTTGCAGCTATTACCAACAAGGAAGGAGTATCATCTGATTTTCATCCAATCATGGACTTTCTGGTGTATGGACCATTAAGTTATGCATTGACAGCATCTCCACAGATTAATCAAGTAGCTGTTTCACAAGCCTGGAAGAATGCTGAGGTAATTGATTCTACTCAGAGTCAATCAGGTAAGATTGTTCTACATTTAGGACAAGATTCATTTGACATTACTGAATCTGTTGTTAATTCAGGTCTTTGCTTACCTGTTACTGATAGTTATGAGAATGTACCATCTGATGATAATATAAGAACTATGTTGTCTGAATTAGGTTATAGTGGACCTCTAGATAACATGAGCCAGTTGAATAGGTCTTTTCTTAGAAAGGAATGGTCTTTTTACTTTGATCAAATTGCTAAATGTTTTACTGGCAAATGTAGTTCTTTTCAGCAAATTACTTCTGTTACATCACATATTGTTAACTCGAATAACTTGTAGAAGGGGGGGGGTTGAATACAAGTTATATAATCGTGTCTGATTTTTGCTTGATTATAAGAACAAGAATAAACGAATGAATCAAACTCTTGTTTGTATTAATAAGATCAAATACAAACTCTACCAAAGGTGTACAATACCTTTAGCAGCTGCTGACAATACAAATATCTCTCTGTTTGTTTCGAACTCTCGAATACAAACCTTATACAGAGCTACGCACACGAACTCACAACTTCGTCGCTCTTTACAATGATATTGAGAGAGTATGTATAATGCTACCTATCAACTAATAACAGAAAGATATAATCTATACATGACACTGTTCTGCCTTCTAGTCGATAGTTTCCATCAATAAAAGACTCTTTCCTTCATAATATCTTCTTGCTTGTTCTTCAAACAACGATCCTGTTTTATAGCACTTGCCAGTTTCTGTAGCATCCATAATGACATCATCAGTAGCATGACTGATATCAGGATCTGCACACTGCATCAGTATCTGATCAACCATCAGTATTGGACCGTCATCAAGATTTGCCCTCTGTTCCTGACATGTAGTCTCCGATACACTGTTCATTCCTGACTAAACTATACAGATAACTGTCTTACACATAAATCCTATATACAGTGCTAAATCCTTTATAAGATCAGGATTACAAGAAGTATAATGTGTAAATTCTATTCTTAACATCACAACTTATGAATTATTCCTAACAATCTCCCCCTATTTATGCTTTACAATCTGAAGCATAAATCTAAGTTGTGGATGTCAAAACATATAACAATACAACCAGAATAGAATTTATGAATGTAGAATTATGAAGTTAAGTACCTCCTTCTCAGATGTAGACATTTATCCAGTACTTAGAAGAAAGAATTTTAACTATTAATGCTGCTCTTCCTTACCACTTTCTAGCTGAGATTCACCACTGTCACTCCTGGTTCTTCTTTTTACTACCATTTGTCTGATCTTTATCTCCCCCAGCTTTAGCTTTATCTTTATCTCCTTCAGTCTGGTAGTGTTGTTGTTGTCTTTGAATTGTCTTTATCTTTATCTCCCCCTTTTTGACATCAGCAACATTAATTCCAAGAGATTCAGAAACAGAACAAATGAGATTCATAAGAACTGCTTGATTTTCCATAATTGTGACTTGGTTATCTTCAAGTGATTGAAGTCTTGTTTGAATAGCAATTTGAGAATTCTGAATATCTTTCAAAACATCAGAATGAACTTCAATATTGGAAGTGCTTCTAGTATCTTCAGTATCAGAAAGAACTTTATCTTCAAGTCTTGTAGAAGAAGTTGCTTGAGTTGTATGATATTCAAGTAATAAAACCTGATTAGAAGTATCAACGTCTTCATCTTTCTGTTCTGGAACTGAAACATGATCATCATCTCCTTCACCAGTATTCTGTGTACGAACATCTTCAAATCCTGACTCCTCCTTAGAGTGATCAGAGACTGTAGATGTCTCAATTCTAGCTGATATTGGAAGTACATACAAAGGAACACTAGGATCATTAGGATCTTCATCTGGTACATATGTATCAAGAGATTGCTTTATCCTGGCACCTCTCCTGTTAATGATTTCTGCAAGCCTCTCTTTTTGCTTCTGAGCTTTAACTTCTGGCTTTGCATTGTGATGTGCTAGGTCATTCTTCTGATACATTTTGATGAATGAATAAGTACCAGCATCCATATCCAAATTTTCAGACCAAGATTCAGGAAAAACCTGATCCCAGAAATCAAATGATGGTTTCCTAATTTTCTCTCCCTCACTATGGAGTTGATCATCCATACCCTCATTCTCACTTTGACTTACTAAAGTCAACACTCTTTCTACCTCACCTTTTGCCTGGTCAGGAGCCAGCCGCTCAAATTGTGGATCAATATCCATCTTTTCAAGTGTATCACTCAAATTTGGATAAGTGCTCTCATGACCTACAGAAAAATAGAGTTTAGAAGGAGTTTTTATACCTGAACTCACATGGAGAGAGGGTTCCTCATATGGCATGTGGCTTGAGGTTTTCTCCAAGGAGTGAGCTGCTATAGTCTCTGAACCCATACAATCATCTTCTTTCCTTTCAGAAACTACAGGCTCCAGTATACCACTTTCAGGTTCTTTACTAGACTCTGATGTCTTCAGTAATACTTCATTAGACATCATAGTTAGTACATCACCGTCTTTAAGTGTTGTTTGCTGAGACACACCCTCAAGGTGGATAGACTCTGACTGAACAAAATTTGTTTGATCTTCAAAAAAATCAACCAAAGTTATTCCTCCCATATCATAGGGTATCTCACTTGCATTCTCAGTCATCACAGAAGACCTTTCAACATCAGCTATCACAGCTCCTGAGTCATCCTTCCTCTGACTAGATGGTTCTTGTGTTGCAGTGACCGTGATCTGATCTTTCCTACTACTCACCACTGGTGCAATAGTATCTTCTGTTGACTGCTTCCCTCTATCTACTTCCTCCAGTTGTTCACCTTGAGCTGAAGCATCTTCAATAATTACATCCTTGTCAAATAAATATGCATGAAGTGATTGAAGTGCAACATGCTTCGAGAGTCCAAATTTCTTGACTAATTGTCTTCTGACAGATACATAGAAATACATCTTCATTAAGTCAAGTCTTTGATGTAGAAGTCCATATTCATCTGGAAATAAAAGTTTTGGTACTCTTTCAACCAAAAAATCTAGAACAGGCCTTGACAACTTCACTTTGAGAGAAATTAGTCCCATAGCCAGTCTGTATGATAATGTAGTTTCCCATGAAGAATCAATATCCAGATCTCTCTTGTCAAATACTGACATAGATGTAGCTTGATTTGTAGAAACCTGCATGATATTAGTTGGACTAGACTCTGTGTGTGTAGGTGACAATTGAATCTTTCTCCTTGTTCTCCTGATATAGTGAGCAAAAGATTTATCCTGAGAAGACTCAAGAGGTGTAGACACAGAAGTGATCTTGGGATGAGATCTTTGTTCAATAGACACAGTCTTTTGAGAGACAGTATCCAGTAACTGTTTTCCCTTTTTAAGAACTACAGCCTTTTGTGAGACTGCAGCCTGGCTGTGACTAGGTTTTTCATCTCTTTGTACTAACACAGAAAGTTGAATTGCAGCCTTCAATTCTGCTCTCTCTGCAAGAGTTAAATCATCATCATCTTCACTAGAATTACTACTACTACTTGACACAACAAATCTTCTCTTCCTTACAACTGATGTCTTTTGAGAAACACCAGAGGTTGGTTTCTTTGAAACAATAGGCTGTGGATCAAAATTTGGTTCTTGAATTGTTTCAGAGACTATGATGTTTTCGGCTACTTGGGTAGACACAGGTGGGTTCTCCTCCAATTGAGATTCCTGAGCCATTTCACCACAAAAGAAAGAAGAATTGTAGAGAGTAGGAAGATGAGTTTTAAGAATTACCTGAAAATGATGTGGATAATGAATTGCAGGTATTTCATCTAGATTCTTTTCATTGTCCTTCTTTGTAATATCAGAGAAAATTCTCTTTTGCTGTTCATAAGAAGAAACACAGTATTCCCTACCAAATCTAGCTTCAACATCAGGAATAAAATGGTTAATAAACAATTGCATAAATCTATGATAATAAACCATTTTCCTGTTTTGATCTCTTGACCCAAGTTTAATACTCATCTGACTTAAGATAATATGACCAATGTTAATTACTCTGTCATAAAGCAAACTATAAGCAATATGTGATGTAACAGAAGTAATTTGCTGAAAAGAACTACATTTGCCAGTAAAACATTTAGCAATTTGATCAAAGTAAAAAGACCATTCCTTTCTAAGAAAAGACCTATTCAACTGGCTCATGTTATCTAGAGGTCCACTATAACCTAATTCAGACAACATAGTTCTTATATTATCATCAGATGGTACATTCTCATAACTATCAGTAACAGGTAAGCAAAGTACTGAACTAACAACAGATTCAGTAATGTCAAATGAATCTTGTCCTAAATGTAGAACAATCTTACCTGATTGACTCTGAGTAGAATCAATTACCTCAGCATTCTCCCAAGCTTGTGAAACAGCTACTTGATTAATCTGTGGAGATGCTGTCAATGCATAACTTAATGGTCCATTCGCCAGAAAGTCCATGATTGGATGAAAATCAGATGACACTCCTTCCTTGTTGGTGATAGCTGCAACATGATTGTTTGTCATAAAATCAAAGTCACCAAACTTGAAGGCTACTGATTTAGGTAATCTTCTCTGAGCTGCCATTCTTGATCTGAAAAGAAACTTGAAAAATTCTTGAAATGGATTAGTGATTTTGAAAACTCAAGAGTGATTTTTGCTTTAGAGAATGTAAGATTAGAGAAAGCAATTACACGATTAGAGTTTCAAAACAAATATATTTCACAAATCTTTCAGACCACTATCCCACGTTGACACGTAAATTGACAGGTGTCAGTCCCTGAAAAAATGCGGTTACCCATGATTTTTTTTTTGAAAATAAAATCCAAAATTGATTCTCATGAAACAAATCAGGGTATAAATAAGCAATACTGATCAGCTTCCTTTTCCTGATGACCTCTCATCAAAATAATCACAAAATGTAATGTGATTTAAAAATATAATTTTCAAATCCTGATGGTCACACATGAAATCCTGACCAATATTATCAGCGACTTAATATGGAGTTCCCACGTGGCATTTTTCTTTTATCTGAAAAAGAAAATAAACAATTAATCTGAACAGAAAATCATTTGGTTAGTTATTTTCAATATTTCTTGAAACAAGAAATACAGTCTCATGCAATAATTAGCATTTGACTTCATTAAAACTTCCAAGTGACTGCTCAGCTTCTCACGTCTTCCTTTAAAAGAACCAAACGCCTTGTGCCATTCTCCATAACCTTTCAATTTCTTTTCTTCTCAACAATGCTTCTCAAACCAAAAATCCCTTCAAACCCATTTTTCAGATTTTTCTTGGTCGATGAACATCCTGTTCTTGATCATCTCTTTGAACAAACGACTCTTCTCATCGAACTAATCATGAATGGATTGGTTTTCGATAATATCCAGAGGTTTCTCCTAGAACATCCATCTGTTGGATACAATCTTTCCCTAACCTCCTCAAAACTTGAGGATGAAGAATTTGGCCGAGAGTCTGAGGTTGATCTTGATGGAGATGCTATTCATTTAAGTTAGCTGCTCTCATTCAAGTCGCCCAGACAAGGAATCCAAGAGCAAACGAGGCTTTCATCCCCTGATGGATTTCTTGAGATGCTCCTTGTCCTGTTTCTCAGAGTTCATATCAATAGACAAGTATAGAATAGAAATTTAGACAAAAAGATGTTGTATTTCATTTCCATGTAATGATTTTTATTAATGAAAATACAATTTCTTGTTATCTGCTTGTCTTTTGATTTCTGAATGATGTATAAATTATCAGTATGCAAATATCAAAACTTGCTAGCATAGACTTAACACATCACAGAATCAGATTATTACACAAAGTAAACGTCAGGATCTGAAACAATTTTCATAATCCTGATACTGACACAATACTGATGACGTCAGCATCCTGATAACAAATCTAATCCTGATGATTATTAACAAGTCTATCATACTGAAATTTATCAAGGCAATGTGTTATAGCTAAAGCATTTAACAATCAAATATAGATCCTGATAGGAATATCAAGTCTATAAGCTAAGAACAACATACCTTGCTACTTTTGCAGATGTTAAAGATCTAAAAATTTAACATTCCTAACTCACTTACTAGTCTACTGAATGTAGTCTCATCAAGTGGTTTAGTTAGAATATCTGCAAGCTGTTTGTCAGTAGGAACAAAATGAAGTTCCACAGTACCATTCTCAATATGTTCTCTAATAAAATGATACCTGACATCAATGTGCTTAGTCCTTGAATGTTGAACTGGATTTTCTGCAATTTTAATAGCACTAGTATTATCACAAAACATAGGAATATTACTAAGTGTCATTCCATAATCCAGCAACTGATTTCTTATCCAAAGGAGCTGTGCACAACAACTGCCTGCTGCTATGTACTCAGCTTCTGCAGTTGAGGTTCAAACAGATTGTTGCTTCTTGCTTGCCCAAGAAATCAATCTATTTCCCAAAAATTGACATGTACCTGTAGTGCTTTTCCTGTCTATCTTACACCCTGCATAATCAGAGTCTGAATAGCCAATTAGAAAGAAATCAGATTCTCTAGGATACCACAAACCAAGATTTGGAGTTCCTTTGAGATATCTAAAGATTCTCTTCACAGCAATTAAATGAGATTCCTTAGGATTACTTTGGAATCTAGCACATAAACAGGTAGAAAACATTATATCTGGCCTACTTGCAGTTAGATATAACAATGAGCCTATCATGCCTCTATAACTAGTATTATCCACACTCTTCCCCTTAGGATCAGAGTCTAGTTTAGTGGCTGTTGCCATGGGTGTTTTTGCAACTGCACAGTCTTGAAAGTCAAACCTTCTTAAAAGATCTTTGATATACTTTGACTGATTAATGAAAATACCAGTCTCAGTCTGTTTGACCTGCAAGCCTAAGAAATAATTTAGTTCACCCATCATGCTCATCTGATACTTAGACTGCATAAGCTTGCTAAACTTAGCACACAACTTTTCATTAGTAGAACCAAAAATAATATCATCAACATAAACTTGAACTAAAAGCAATTCACCTTTTATCTTTCTAAAGAATAGAGTTTTGTCAATTGTACCTCTTGTGAAGCCATTTTCAAGAAGAAATTTAGACAAAGTCTCATACCATGCTCTTGGTGCCTGCTTTAGTCCATAGAGTGCCTTGTCAAGTTTGTAGACATGATTTGGAAACTTTGGATCAACAAATCCAGGTGGCTGTTCTACATACACTTCTTCATCAAGTTTGCCATTTAGAAAAGCACTCTTTACATCCATCTGGTATACCTTGAATTTTGAATGAGCTGCAAATGCAAGAAACATTCTGATTGCTTCCAATCTTGCTACAGGTGCAAAGGTCTCATCATAATCAATGCCTTCTTCCTGAGAATAACCTTTGGCCACCAGTCTTGCTTTGTTTCTTACAATCATACCAGATTCATCTAGCTTGTTTCTGAAAACCCATCTTGCACCAACAATAGATCTATCTTTAGGTCTTGGTACCAGTTTCCAAACTTTGATTCTCTCAAACTCATTTAACTCCTCCTGCATTGCAATTACCCAATCAGGATCCTGTAAGGCTTCTTCAACCTTCTTAGGTTCATTCTTTGAGAGAAAGCAACTATACAAGCATTCATTTTGAATTGATCTTCTAGTTCGAACACCACTATTTGGATCACCAATTATCAAATCTTCAGTATGATCCTTTGTCCATTTTCTAACAGGTGGTAAATCAACTCTGCTAGTCTCTCCCCCTAAGTTAGTGGTATCTCTTGTAGAAGAATTCTCTCTACCTTCAAAAACTCTCATTTGATCAATAGAATCAGTAGATTCCATATTGCTGCTAGTTACTGATCTTTCCTCAGTAGACTCTGAAAGGTCAGTTCCTGATGGAGTAGACTCTGAAACATCAATTCCTGATGGAATAGATTCTGAAAGACTAGTCTGCTCCTGATGATCACTGTGTTCTCTCTGATTTATTTGCTCCCCCTCAACAGTAGCATTCCTTTGAGAAGCAATAGAAATTTCTTCTGGAGAACCTTCATCATCACTTGAGAGTATCTCAGAATTCTTCAGATTTTCAAATTCCAATTTGTCATGGCTTTCATCAGTTTGCAAAATTCCAAATTTCTTATCATCAAATGTAACATGAATTGATTCCATAACAATGTGAGTTCTGAGATTATAAACTTTGAAGGCCTTAGATGCTGAATATCCTAGAAAAATTGCTTCATCCGATTTGGCTTCAAATTTTCCAAGTTGTTCTGGATGAACTTTTAGGACATAGCATTTGCATCCAAAGATGTGAAAATATTTCACACTTGGTTTCTTTCCTTTGATCATCTCATAGGGAGTTTTTCCATGACTATTTACCAAGGTACAGTTCTGAGTGAAACATGCAGTGTTAATAGCTTCTGCCCAAAAGTAGGTTGGAAGTTTTGCATCTGCAAGCATGGTTCTTACTGCCTCTATGAGAGTCCTGTTCTTTCTTTCCACTACACCATTTTGTTGAGGTGTACCAGGTGCAGAAAACTGTTGAGTGATTCCATTGTCTGCACAAAACCCCTCCATTGTAGAATTCTTGAATTCTGTACCATTGTCACTCCTAAGTACTTTGACTTTGTACTCAGAGTTATTATGAATATTCTTGATGAGTTCAATGATTTGCTGAGGAGCTTCATCCTTGTTGTGTAGAAAGAACACCCATGTGAACCTTGTGAAATCATCCACCATAACTAGAGCATATCTTTTCTTGCTGATAGACATAATGTTTACTGGACCAAACAGATCAAGATGTAGCATGTGAAATGGTTCAGTAATTGAATTTTCAGTCTTGCTCTTGAAGGTGGTTCTTCTTTGCTTTCCAAACTGACATGCATCACAAAGTCCATCTTGCACAAAATTCGCCTGAGGTAGGCCTCTCACCAAATTGTGTTTAACAAGTTGATTAAGCTTCTTGAAATTAAGATGTGAGAGCTTCTTGTGCCAATTCCAGCTTTCATCATTTGTTGCTTTGCTGTAGAGACATCTAACAATTCCTTTAGATGTATCACTTAAGCTGGCTTCATATATGTTACCATGCCTTTGACCAGTTAGAACAATGTCTCCATTCTGCATATTCAAGACTTTGCATCCTTCTCTGTCAAAGATTGATTTGTAACCTTTATCACCCAGTTGACTTATACTTAAAAGAGTATGTTTCAAGCCTTCAACCAGTGCTACATTTTCTATGATGACATTCCCCAAAATAATTGAGCCATATCCCAGAGTTTCTCCTTTGTTGCCATCTCCAAAAGATATTACTGGGCCAGCTTTCCTCTCAAACTTTGTAAGCAGGGACTTCTTTCCAGTCATATGTCCAGAGCATCCACTGTCCAAGATAATTGAATGCTTCTTTCCTATGCCCTGCAAACAAAAAGTAACTAGTTAGAATTTTTTAGGACCCAACTTTGATTGGATCCTTTCTTACTAGATTTAGAGACAACAGACTTTGAAGATTTTGCATTTATTTTACCTGTTGCAGAGTCAACTTTAGACTCTGATCTCACAAGCTGTTTGTGACTAGGAGTTTCAGATTTCAAAGAATAATAGTCATAATACAGTTCATGATATTCTCTACACATGTAAATGGAATGAAGTAAACTACCACAATGATAACAAGCTTTTTGTGGTTGGTATTGAATTTTCTGAGTCTTGGGGAATCTGGACTCAGTTTTCCAAGAAGGTTTTTGATTGCAGTCTAGGGCCAAATGATTATGATTTCCACACTTATAGCATTTTTTCCTAGGTGCATCAGGTACATTCTTGTAATTATTCTCTTTGTTAATACCTTCTTTTCCATTCCTATTTCTCTTGATCTTGCTAGACTCTGAAAGATCATCTAATCTCTGTTTCAACTGAGACTTAGACAGAAACCCTATGTTTACATTCTTAGGTTTCTCTAACACTTTCTCATCTGAATAACTATTGTTAATTCTCTTGTGTACAACAGAGGTACCTTTTGAATCAACAAATTTAACATGATTAGGTTCAGAAACAATTTTCTTACCTTCAGATTTAGATGTGTTAGCTTCTACCTTACTATCATCATTGACAATAGCTACTTTTTCTTCTTGTCTAGCCTTATCAAAACCTAAACCATTAACCTTACCACGAATTCCACTCTCAAAGATTTCTATTGTCTTCTTATTGGAATTGTTAATGGTCTTAATCACATCTCTCTCTTCTTCTAGTTCTTTTCTGACATAGTCATAAGCCTCAAGAATTACACTATAATCATGCTTAGCTTTATCAGAACTCAACTTGTATTCTTCCATTTGAATTAATTCAGATTCAAGAAAATTATTTCTATCAACTAATTTATCATTCTTAACCTTAAGTTCATCTCTTTCACAAGTAAGAATTCTAAAATTAGTCATAAGATTCTTAAACTCAGCATGGATAGATCTAATTTCATCAGAATTTAAGCTATCAAATGAATCAAGAGAGTGAAGTGATACCTTAACAGAAGATGGAGAAGTTTTCTTTGGAGATCCAGGTTTGTCTGAACTATTGGCCATCAATGCAATGTTTTCATAATCCAATTCATCTTCAGAGTCACTGGAATCAGCCCAATCCTTCTGTGTGACCATAAGTGCATTACCCTTTCCTGAATTCCTAGGCTTCTTACACTCACTAGCAAAGTGTCCAAGCTCGCTGCAGTTAAAGCACTTGATCTTGGCCTTATCAAGCTTGACAATTGTACTTTTGCTCTTGTCACTCTTCTTCTCATCCTTCTTTTGAAAAGGTCCTTTGCTAAATCTTCTTCTGTTGAATCTTCCTTTCTTGAAAGCTTTAGCAAACATAGCAAAGAGTTCTTGCATCTCAGATTCAGAATCATTGTTGTCAGAGTCCATATCAGTAGTCTCTGACTCAGAACTTTCTTTGCTTTTCTTCTTCCTCGAATTCTTTACAGCAATCTCTTCATGCTGTTCTTCAGGAAGCTTCTTTACTTCAGATTGAGCAGTAAGTGCAATAGTCTTCATCTTTCCTTCACTCCTGCTCTTCTTCTGCTGCTTGTCAAGTTCATAAGCTCTCAATTTTCCATATACTGCCTCTAATGAAATCTCATCCAGATCATTAGCTTCCTCAATCGCAGATATCTTCTCATTGTAGAAATCAGGCAAAGCTTTCATGAACTTTGTGTTCATATCCTCCAAGTCATAATATTTACCATGCATGGCCATCTCATTGATGAGTTTTGTAAACCTATCAAAGGTATCAGTAAGTGACTCACCAGACTTGGATTCAAAGTACTCATACTGTTGTATAAGTAATGTCCTCATATTCTTCCTGATAGGCTTAGTTCCTTCACAGTGAACCTTAAGATTGTCCCATATATCCTTAGCAGTTTTACAAGAGAGAATATAGTTAGTGAGAACAGAATCAAGACTGTTGAATAATATGTTTCTCACTTTAGCATCTTTGAGAACATTCTCCTTGTCCTTATCTGACCATTCAGATTTTGGCTTCTCTGCTGTATGTTCTGGAACAACCTCACCATCAACAGTTGCTTGTCCAACGACCTTTATTGGAACAAAAGGTCCATCTCTGATTCTGTCAAGATAATCAGGATCTGTTGCTTCCAGATGATGCAACATCTTTACTTCCCATAGAGTATATTCGTTTCTCTTGAGCATAGGAATTTTAGTATTCCCATCCTTGTAACCAGACATGATTGCAGATCTTTATGATTATTCGAAATCAACCTGCTCTGATACCAATTGTTAACTCGAATAACTTGTAGAAGGGGGGGTTGAATACAAGTTATATAATCGTGTCTGATTTTTGCTTGATTATAAGAACAAGAATAAACGAATGAATCAAACTCTTGTTTGTATTAATAAGATCAAATACAAACTCTACCAAAGGTGTACAATACCTTTAGCAGCTGCTGACAATACAAATATCTCTCTGTTTGTTTCGAACTCTCGAATACAAACCTTATACAGAGCTACGCACACGAACTCACAACTTCGTCGCTCTTTACAATGATATTGAGAGAGTATTTATAATGCTACCTATCAACTAATAACAGAAAGATATAATCTATACATGACACTGTTCTGCCTTCTAGTCGATAGTTTCCATCAATAAAAGACTCTTTCCTTCATAATATCTTCTTGCTTGTTCTTCAAACAACGATCCTGTTTTATAGCACTTGCCAGTTTCTGTAGCATCCATAATGACATCATCAGTAGCATGACTGATATCAGGATCTGCACACTGCATCAGTATCTGATCAACCATCAGTATTGGACCGTCATCAGGATTTGCCCTCTGTTCCTGACATGTAGTCTCCGATACACTGTTCATTCCTGACTAAACTATACAGATAACTGTCTTACACATAAATCCTATATACAGTGCTAAATCCTTTATAAGATCAGGATTACAAGAAGTATAATGTGTAAATTCTATTCTTAACATCACAACTTATGAATTATTCCTAACACATATTGCTTATAGTTTGCTTTATGACAGAGTAATCAACATTGGTCATATTATCTTAAGTCAGAAGAGTATTAAACTTGGGTTAAGAGATCAAAACAGGAAAACGGTTTATTATCATAGATTTATGCAATTGTTTGTTAACCATTTCGTTCCTGATGTTGAAACTAGATTTGGTAGAGAACATTGTGTTTCTTCTTATGAACAGCAAAAGAGAATTTTCTCTGACATTACAAAGAAGGACAATGAAAAGAATCTAGATGAAATACCTGCAATTCATTATCCACATCATGTTCAGGTAATTCTTAAAACTCGTCTTCCTACTCTCTACAATTCTTCTTTCTTTTGTGGTGAAATGGCTCAGGAATCTCAATTGGAGGAGAACCCACCTGTGTCTACCCAAGTAGCCCAAAACATTATAGTCTCTGAAACAATTCAAGAACCAAATTTTGATCCACAGCCTATTGTTTCAAAGAAACCAACCTCTGGTGTTTCTCAAAAGACATCAGTTGTAAGGAAGAGAAGATTTGTTGTGTCAAGTAGTAGTAGTAATTCTAGTGAAGATGATGATGATTTAACTCTTGCTGAGAGAGCAGAATTGAAGGCTGCAATTCAACTTTCTTTGTTAGCACAAAGAGATGAAAAACCTAGTCACAGCCAGGCTGCAGTCTCCCAAAAGACTGTAGTTCTTAAAAAGGGAAAACAGTTACTGGATACTGTCTCTCAAAAGACTGTGTCTATTGAACAAAGATCTTATCCCAAGATCACTTCTGTGTCTACACCTCTTGAGTCTTCTCAGGATAAATCTTTTGCTCACTATACCAGGAGAACAAGGAGAAAGATTCAATTGTCACCTACATACACAAAGTCTAGTCCAACTAATGTCATGCAGGTTTCTACAAATCAAGCTACATCTATGTCAGTATTTGACAAGAGAGATCTGGATATTGATTCTTCATGGGAAACTACATTATCATACAGACTGGCTATGGGACTAATTTCTTTCAAAGTGAAGTTGTCAAGGCCTGTTCTAGATTTTCTGGTTGAAAGAGTACCAAAACTTTTATTTCCAGATGAATATGGACTTCTACATCAAAGACTTGACTTAATGAAGATGTATTTCTATGTATCTGTCAGAAGACAATTAGTCAAGAAATTTGGACTCTCGAAGCATGTTGCACTTCAATCACTTCATGCATATTTATTTGACAAGGATGTAATTATTGAAGATGCTTCAGTTCAAGGTGAAAAACTGGAGGAAGTAGATAGAGGAAAGCAGTCAACAGAAGGTACTATTGCACCAGTGGTGAATAGTAGGAAAGATCAGATCACAGTCACTGTAACACAAGAACCATCTAGTCAGAGGAAGGATGACTCAGGAGCTGTGATAGCTGATGTTGAAAGGTCTTCTGTGATGACTGAGAATGCAAGTGAGATACCCTATGATATGGGAGGAATGACTTTGGTTGATTTTTCTGAAGATCAAACAAATTTTGTTCAGTCAGAGTCTATTCACCTTGAGGGTGTGTCTCAGCAAACAACACTTAAAGACGGTGATGTACTAACTATGGTGTCTAATGAAGTATTACTGAAGACATCAGAGTCTAGTAAAGAACCTGAAAGTGGTATACTGGAGCCTGTAGTTTCTGAAAGGAAAGAAGATGATTGTATGGGTTCAGAGACTATAGCAGCTCACTCCTTGGAGAAAACCTCAAGCCACATGCCATATGAGGAACCCTCTCTCCATGTGAGTTCAGGTATAAAAACTCCTTCTAAACTCTATTTTTCTGTAGGTCATGAGAGCACTTATCTAAATTTGAGTGATACAGTTGAAAAGATGGACTTAGATCCACAATTTGAGCGGCTGGCTCCTGACCAGGCAAAAAGTGAGGTAGAAAGAGTGTTGACTTTAGAAAGTCACAGTGAGAATGAGGGTATGGATGATCAACTCCATAGTGAGGGAGAGAAAATTAGGAAACCATCATTTGATTTCTGGGATCAGGTTTTTCCTGAATCTTGGTCTGAAAATTTGGGTATGGATGCTGGTACTTATTCATTCATCAAAATGTATCAGAAGAATGACCTAGCACATCACAATGCAAAGCCAGAAGTTAAAGCTCAGAAGCAAAAGGAGAGGCTTGCAGAAATCATTAACAGAAGAGGTGCCAGGATAAAGCAATCTCTTGATACATATGTACCAGATGAAGATCCTAATGATCCTAGTGTTCCTTTGTATGTACTTCTAATATCAGCTAGAATTGAGACATCAACAGTCTTTGATCACTCTAAGGAGGAGTCAGGATTTAAAGATGTTAGTACACAGAATACTGGTGAAGGAGATGATGATCATGTTTCAGTTCCAGAACAGAAAGATGAAGATGTTGATACTTCTAATTAGGTTTTATTACTTGAATATCATACAACTCAAGCAACTTCTTCTACAAGACTTGAAGATACAGTTCTTTCTGATTCTGATACTGAAGATACTAGAAGCACTTCCAATATTGAAGTTCATTCTGATGTTTTGAAAGATATTCAGAATTCTCAAATTGTTATTCAAACAAGACTTCAATCACTTGAAGATAACCAAGTCATAATTATGGAAAATCAAGCAGTTCTTATGAATCTCATTTGTTCTGTTTCTGAATCTCTTGGAATTAATGTTGCTGATGTCAAAAGGGGGGAGATAAAGACAATTCAAAGACAACAACAACACCACCAGACTGAAGATAAAGCTGGGGGAAATAAAGATCAGAAAAAGGATAGTAAAAAGAAGAACCAGGAGTGACAGTGGTGAATCTCAGCTAGGAAGAGGTAAAGGAAGAGCAGCATTAATAGTTAAAATTCTTTCTTCTAAGTACTAGATAAGCGTCTACATCTGAGAAGGAGGTACTTAAACTTCATAATTCTACATTCATAAATTCTATTCTGGTTGTATTGTTATATATTTTGACATCCACAACTTAGATTTATGCTTCAGATTATAAAGCATAAATAGGGGGAGATTGTTAGGAATAATTCATAAGTTGTGATGTTAAGAATAGAATTTACACATTATACTTCTTGTAATCCTGATCTTATAAAGGATTTAGCACTGTATATAGGTTTTATGTGTAAAACAGTTATCTGTATAGTTTAGTCAGGAATGAACAGTGTATCGGAGACTACATGTCAGGAACAGAGAGCAAATCCTGATGACGGTCCAATACTGATGGTTGATCAGATACTGATGCAGTGTACAGATCCTGATATCAGTCATGTTACTGATGATGTCATTATAGATACTACAGAAACTGGCAAGTGCTATAAAACAGGATCGTTGTTTGAAGAACAAGCAAGAAGACATTATGAAGGAAAGAGTTTTCTATTGAAGGAAACTATCGACTAGAAGGCAGAACATTGTCATGTATAGATTATATCTTTCTGTTATTAGTTGATAGGTAGCATTATAAATACTCTCTCAATATCATTGTAAAGAGCGACGAAGTTGTAAGTTCGAGTGCGTAGCTCTGTATAAGGTTTGTATTCGAGAGTTCGAAACAAACAGAGAGATATTTGTATTGTCAGCAGCTGCTAAAGGTATTGTACACCTTTGGTAGAGTTTGTATTTGATCTTATTAATACAAACAAGAGTTTGATTCATTCGTTTATTCTTGTTCATATAATCAAGCAAAAATCAGACACGATTATATAACTTGTATTCAACCCCCCCCCTTCTACAAGTTATTCGAGTTAACAATTAGTTTTAAAGCACAACCGGGTGAAGGTCTATATCAGGCATGGGAGATATTTAAGGCACTATTGAGGAAGTGTCCACATCACGGCTTAGAAGATTGGCAGATCATTAGTACTTTTTATGGGGCCATGAATGCAGATATTCGTTTGAGTTTGGATGGGGCTGCTGGTGGAAATTTCAAGAAGGCACCAACTACACAGGCTAAAGCACTCCTTGAGGAATTGGCATCTAATAATTATTCATGGGCACCTAGTGGGACGAGCTCAGCAAAAGCAGCACAAGAATCTGAGATGATCAACATGCTGGCTCAAAAATTGGATACTCTAACTCAGGAGGTGCGAGGATAAAGGGCAAATGTGAATGCTATTTCTTCACCTATGGAAGGGTATAATGATTATGGTGCTAGTCAGAACTCCTATGTGCTACAATTTCCAGAAGAAGCATCTTTTATTCAAGGAAGACAGCTGTGGCCTGTTCAGAATAACTCCTACTACAATCCAAATCAAAGGCCAGACAACAATCTTTCTTACAGTAATAATCATGCGGCTAATCCTTCTTATTCATTTCCAAGGAAGAATCAACCTCATGGTTTTCAGTCACGACCACCGTATCAAGCACAGCAGCAGTATCAACCTCCGCCAAAGAAAGAACCAGCTGATTGGGAGGTTGCACTAAATAAGATTATGCAAGGAACCTCTGGGGCATTGGCTAATATGGAATCAAGAATAGATCAGATGGCATCATCTCAAAAGATGCTAGAAACACAGATTGGACAAATTGCCTCCAAGATGGGTGTTCGTGAGCAAGGTTCTCTTCCAAGTCAACCCGACCAGAATGGTAAGGAACACTGCAAAGCAATTACTTTGAGGAGCGGAAAAGAGTTGCCCGAGGTTGAGGCTCTTGAGCCTAAAGAGAGGGTTGATGCAGAAAAGTCAGAAAAAGTATGTTAGATATAATTGATGTGATTTAATGTCAGTGTTTAAGTGTTTCAGGTAAAGAGAGTTTAACTTGTTATTGAAAGCAGTGTTTGAGTATACGCTGATTGCTGGAAGCGCAAACGCTGACAGAGGAAAGCGTAAACACTGATAGCTGAATACATGGAAGCGCAAACACTGTTAGCGTTGAGAGAACAGAGTTTGCTAAAGTCTGTCTACTGGAAGCGTCTACAAGTCAACAGAGTTTGAAGATTAATTTAATATTAATATGGAAGCGATATCTTTGAAGATTGGATAGCTGTCAAAGAGATCGAGTTGACTTAGAAGACGTGTAGCAATCGTAATTGATATCAATTGTATAGCTTAATTTTAGGAGAATCAATTTACGATTGTACGTAGCTGTATATCTTATAAATACAGTTAGGTTAACCCTAGAAGGGTATCCATCGTGAACGAATATCATTCTTGTAACCTAAGCAGCTCTCTGTGATAATTTACATCACCGAGAGAGGAATTATTAATTCCAAACAGTTTTAAAGAGTTAAAACGTGTGTTCTTGTTACTTATTTATACAGTTCTTGATTATTTATTGTGTAATCGACCTAACAAGTGGTATCAGAGCCAAATCTGTTACTCTATTACAGTTAAAGATCCAATCACAATAGTAATCAATGGCAGAGATACCTCCACCAAATGAGAAAGCTCCTACTACTGTTAGTAGGTATGAAACAATTAGGGTTCCTATCCTGAGGCCATTAGAGTATGCAATTTGGAAGGTGAAGATGACCATGTTTCTGGAGGCTACAGATCCAGAATATCTGGACAGAATTTATGAAGGTCCTCACAAACCTACAAAGTTATCTGCTGCTGCTGCTGGTGAGGAACCAAAAGTAATTCCAAAAGAGAAGAAAGATCTATCTGCTGAGGATCTTTCATCTATTGCAAAGGATGCGAAAGTAAGACACTTACTTCACAGTGCATTAGACAATGTTATGTCTAATAAAGTGATAAACTGCACAACTGCAAAGGAGATATGGGATGCACTTGAGGTTAGATGTCAAGGAACACCTGCAATTAAGAAGAACAGAAGGAACATACTCACACAGGAGTATGAACATTTTGAAGCAAAATCTGATGAAACCATGACAGAAACATTTGACAGATTCTGTAAACTGCTCAATGATTTGTCATTGGTGAATAAAGAGTATGATTTGGAAGATTCAAATCTCAAATTTCTTCTCTCTCTACCTGAAAAGTGGGATGTGAAAACGACCACTATTAGAGATAATTATGAACTTGGTGAAACAGAGATTGATGAAATTTATGGTCTGCTCAAAACCCATGAATTGGAATTGGAGCAGAGAAACAAGAGATCTAGTAGAAAGTCAAAGTCTGTTGCTCTCAAGGTTGAGGAGAAACCATCAAAGAAGGAAGCATCAAGGAGAAAGGCAAATGGGAAAGCCTTAGTCATCCATTCAGAGAATGAGTCATCAAACACTGATGTTGACTCAAACACAGATGATTCATCTGATTCTGAAGATGATGAAGAAATGATGCAAATGGCTGCATTGATGGTAAAGACCTTCAAGAAGATGGGATACAAGAACTTCAAGAAAGGAAAGAGATTCTCCAAGGACTACTCAAAGTTTGATAAGAAGAATTTCAAGAAATCTGAGGGAAAGGACTTCAAATCTGGAAAGAAAGATAAGTCTGAGATTCAATGCTACAAGTGTAAGGAGATGGGTCTCTATGCTCCTGAGTGCAAGAAGGGTAAAACTGAAAAGGCACTCTACACCAAAGGCAGAGATTGGGCAGACACTTCAGATTCAGATGAGGAAGTCAACTATGCTCTCATGGCTACTACTCAGACTGAAAATGATGATCTCAAGGTACCTCCAACCACTTATGCCTATAACACTGATAATATAACTGAATTAAGAATTTATCTTAAAGCATTGCATATCAGTTATAGGGATCAGACATTAGAAAATGAGAGGATAAAGTCTGAGTGTTCTCAACTCAAAGAAAGAAATAAAATTGTTGAGGAACAGCTAGAGAACATGAATAAAATTCAAAAAGAGAGAGATGATGCAGTGTTTATTGAACAGGAGTTGCTAGGTAAGTATAAGCAACTAGAATCAGAATTGGAGGATAGTAAACACATCATTAAAACTTGGACACACTCTGGTAAAGACACTCAAGAAGTGTTTCAGTCAGATACAGTAGGTCTAGGTTACTCTGTAGGAGATGAACTTAGATTTGAAAATAAGGTAAAAGTAAGACCATATTGTTCATCTGAGGGTAATGTCATGGGAACAGGTGGACCTAAGACTGAAGCACAGAAAAAGGCTGTTAAAGAGTCATATGCTAAAACTTTTGTTAAAGAGGCTAACATTGGCTTAATGACAGATAAACAACTCAAGCATAAGCTTAAGGAGATAAAATCTGTCAACAAACAGAGTATGCCTAAGAAAAACAGAAATGGAAAGGTAGGCATAACCTCAGGAATTAAGCCAATGCTTGCTTCATTAGCTCCCAGGAAAACATGTTTTAATTGTGGTAGCACTAATCATCTTGCTAGTTTCTGCAGTAAGAATAAGAACATTAATTTTTTGCCTTCTAAAACTGCAGTAAAGAGTGATTATGTGAGAACTAGACCACAGACTTTATGCAAACACTGTGGAAGTACTTGGCATTCTATTTACACTTGCAGAGATTATCATGCTATTTATTATAATTACTATGAACCCAAGCCAAATTTGAAGTGGGTTAAAGTAAACTCTGCAAATGAAAATTCTGAAAAAGTTAGCTTAAACTCTGTTAATTTGAATTCCGCTGCAAAAGCTAACAGAATTAAGAAAGCCAAAGGATCCAAGCAAGTCTGGATCCTTAAAACTAATAATCAGTGATTGTTTGTGATTGCAGGGCACCAGGGTCAGTACCTTAGTCGTGGACAGTGGATGTTCAGGACACATGACAGGAAATAAAGCCCTGCTATCAGAGTATGAGGAGAAAGCTGGCCCAGAAGTTTCCTATGGAGATGGCAACATAGGACATACACTGGGATATGGAAACATTAATCTTGGAAATGTCATCATCACAAATGTAGCTCTGGTTCCAGGACTCAAGCATGATTTGCTATCTGTGAGTCAAATCTGTGACAGAGGATATCATGTAGATTTTCAGCCTGAATATTGCCAAGTGATCAGTAAATCTACAGGGAAAGTTGCTCTAGTTGGAAACAGACACAACAACATCTATGAAATAAAGTTGTCAACAAACACTGATGGCAAAGCAGTATGTCTGTCAACAAGAATGTCCAGTGAAGAGAGTTGGAAATGGCACAAGAAACTCTCTCATTTGAATCTGAACAACATCAATGAGCTCATAAAGAATAATCTTGCAAGAGGACTACCAAAGTCATTGTTGAATGTAGAAGGCCTGTGTGATTCTTGTCAAAAGGCCAAACAGAGAAAAACCTCTTTCAAGAGCAAATCTGAGTCTTCAATTGTTGATCCTTATCATCTTCTACATGTTGATCTTTTTGGACCAGTAAATGTTATGTCACTTGGAAAGAAGAAATATGCTCTAGTCATTGTTGATGAATACACCAGATACACATGGGTGTATTTTCTAGCAAAGAAGGATGAAACTGCTTTAACACTGACAGAACATATATTACAACTGGACAAAGAGTCAGAGAATCAAGTGAAGATAATCAGAAGTGACAATGGAACTGAGTTCAGGAATTCATCAATGGAAGAATTTTGTAAAAGTAAAGGGATCAAACAAGAGTTTTCTGCACCTGGCACTCCACAACAAAATGGTGTAGTGGAGAGGAAGAACAGAACTTTGTTAGAAGCTGCCAGAACTATGCTAGATGAAGCAAAGTTGCCAACATATTTCTGGGCAGAAGCAGTTCAAACTGCTTGTTTTACTCAAAATGCAACACTGATCAACAAGCATGGTAAAACACCATATGAAATGGTGAAGAAGAAGAAGCCAAATCTAAAATATTTTCATATTTTTGGATGCAAGTGCTTTGTGTTGAAGACTCATCCTGAACAGTTGACCAAATTTGACCTAAAGGCAGATGAAGGAATTTTTGTTGGCTATCCACTGTCAACAAAGGCATTCAGAGTTTTTAATCTGAGAACCAGAGTGATCATGGAGTCTATTCATGTGTCATTTGATGACAAGAAAATAACTGGACTTGAAGATGTTAATGAGCATGATCAACTGCACTTTGAAAATGAAGATTTATTAAACTCGGATGATACAGATCTGACAAACACTGTTGAGGTCAATTCCGAACCTCTACTGGTAAACACTGAAGGAACTTTTCAATCAGAAACAAGGGAAGAACCAGTTGAGGGGGAGCATGAAGAATCACATCAAAGTGATAATTCAAACACTGATAGTGACTCAATTGATAACTCTGAATCAAACACTGTTGATTCAAATTCTGATCATTCAAATACTGAGCAGTCACATTCAGGGGGAGCATCTGAAAATGAAGAAAGACACCAAGAAAATCAGGAGAGCATGGATCAAGGGGGAGGATCACATGATGACAGAAGCAATCTGCCTTCTGCAAGAAAATGGACTAAGTCACATACACCTGATTTAATAATTGGTGATCCAGATGCAAGAGTAAGGACAAGAAGTGCAACAACAAATGAATGTCTGTTTCATGCATTCTTGTCACAATCTGAGCCAAAGAAAGTAGAAGAAGCTCTGAAAGATGCTGACTGGATAACAGCAATGCAAGAAGAGCTAAATGAATTTGAAAGAAATGAAGTATGGACCCTTGTACCAAGGCCAAAGAACAGATCCATTGTTGGTACAAAATGGGTTTTCAGAAATAAAACTGACAGTGATGGTGTGATCACAAGGAACAAAGCAAGACTGGTAGCTAAAGGCTATTCACAGCAGGAAGGAATAGATTATGATGAGACTTTTGCACCAGTTGCCAGGTTGGAGGCAATAAGGATGTTTCTTGCCTATGCTTCTCACAAGAAATTCAAGGTTTTTCAAATGGATGTGAAAAGTGCTTTTCTGAATGGAAAACTTGAAGAAGAAGTATTTGTTGAACAACCACCTGGTTTTGTAGATCCAAAATATCCAGATCATGTCTACAGGTTAGACAAGGCACTCTATGGACTTAAACAGGCACCTAGGGCATGGTATGAAACACTTGCTAAATTTCTGCTAGAAAGTGGGTTTCACAGAGGTACTATTGACAAAACTCTGTTTTACTTTCAATCTGGTAATGACCTGCTCTTAGTACAGATATATGTAGATGATATCATTTTTGGATCTACTAATGATAAACTCTGTAAGAAATTTGCCAAGCTCATGCAGTCAAGATATCAAATGAGTATGATGGGAGAGTTAAGCTACTTTCTAGGCTTACAGGTGAAGCAAACAGATGATGGAATTTTCATTAATCAAGCAAAATATACCAGAAATCTACTCAAGAAATTTGGCATGCTTGACTGTTCATCTGCAACAACTCCCATGGCAACTGCAACAAAACTGGACAAAGATACAGGTTCATCAGTGGATATGACAAGCTACAGAGGGATGATTGGTTCTTTACTTTATTTAACAGCTAGTAGACCTGATATCATGTATGCCACCTGTCTGTGTGCAAGATTTCAGGCAGATCCAAGAGAACCACATTTAACAGCTGTGAAGAGGATTTTCAAATATCTCAAGGGCACTGTAACCTTAGGGCTTTGGTACCCAAGAGAATCAGATTTTAAGCTACTTGGTTACTCTGATGCAGATTTTGCTGGTTGTAAGATTGACAGAAAAAGCACAAGTGGAAGTTGTCAATTTCTTGGTGACAGACTAGTGTCTTGGTACAGCAAGAAACAGAAGTCAATATCTACATCTACAGCTGAAGCAGAGTATATTGCTGCTGGTAGTTGCTGTGCACAGATTTTATGGATGAAGAATCAACTACTGGATTATGGGCTGAGGTATAGTAAAATACCTATTTTCTGTGATAATCAAAGTGCTATTGCAATGACAGGTAATCCAGTACAACACTCAATGACCAAGCACATCAGCATAAGGTATCACTTTATCAGAGAGCATGTAGAGGAAGGCAATATTGAGCTTCACTTTGTGCCTACAGATCAACAACTAGCAGATGTTTTCACAAAGCCTCTAAGTGAAGCAACATTTACAAGACTGGTCAATGAACTAGGGATGGTATCTGGTTTTGACTAAACATGTTGGTTAGACTCAAACTCTGTTGAATAAAATGTGTTGCTCATATCTCTGCAAATTGCTAAAGTGCTATGTGAACCTTATTAGTTAAACTCTGTTAGCATGATTGTTGGTCATACACTGTTAATACGTTTGTTAAACTCTGTGAATTCTGAGTTGTTTTTTGTCTGAATGAAAATACCGATGAAGAAAAATGTATAGAGCTTGATTTTCAGTGAAAAATCAAGATTCTTTTTGACTCACTGTAATCTAATCAGAGATTGCACAGTAAGTTAACACAGCATGATACTGTTTCATATTTAGAGCATCTCTTAGTTTATTTGATCCTAAACTCTGAATTTATGAATACTGTATGCATTGCCTCTCATGAATAATACTGATATTGATGAACTCTAAACTCTGATTAGTGACATTCTGTTTTCAAATCATACTTGATTCTTGATGATTCTGTGTTTGCACTTGTGAAAATTTTAAAACTTGAGATGTGTCATTGTTTATTTTGGTGAGAAAAAGTTCATGTCTAAACTCTGTGAGATTTTGAGCCGAATAAGTGATTGATACATTTTATATCAATCAGATTTTATTGTTGTGTGATGTTCATCAGTAAGTATGTTGCTCTAGAACTTGCATTAAACCATTTTGGAACTACATGATATATGTGTGCATGAAGATGACAAAGGCAATTAGGATTAACCAATTTTTGACCATTTCTTCAAACACTGTTCAAAATTTTTTTTTGAACACTGCTCATAAACTCTGTTCATAAACATGACCCATAGTAAACCCTTTTGAGCCTAATTAACTGCTCATTTTCTTGAATACTGGAGTATTAATAGCAGTTATCTTCTTTTGTTAAATCTGATTCAAACAGGTGAGTATTCCTTATACTATATCTTACTCAGTATATATATATATGTTAATAAAAAAAATAAAAAATAAAAAAAAAAATAAAAAAAAAAAAAAAAAAATGTATATATACTGATCATCTTGTACAAAGATGTACTAACCATTTGACTGAACATTTTGATCAAATAAATTGTTCAGTTCGGAATTCTCATTCGAAAACATCTCTTCTCATCTGTTTGATATCACTCAATTACAACCCTGAACAAAGTCCTTTTGATTTGTGCATATATGTAATCGAGGTGGTGTAAATTTGGTGGACATTCAAGCTTATGGTAGTATCTGCTTTTACTGATTGAATCTGAGAGTAAACACTTCACCTAAACACTTGTGTGATGTGAGAGTTTGTGAGACAATCCTTGACATGTAACTCACTGAATGATGCTTTGATGTTTATCTCCTGATCTTTTTGTCTTTAATGACTGTGTGCTTACGTGGATAATCATGATCATAAACTGAAACAGGAACTACAGATTTCTGTAATTAAGGAACTACAGAGTTTAGCATTCATCATATACTCTGTGTTTAATATGAGAGTTTGTGCATTCAGTGTTTATTGTTTTGATTTATGGATTCTATGAAATATTAGATGCTATAAAAATTGATTTGGTAAACTCTGCTACTCACACACGAAAATCACGACTGTGCGTTTTTGAAAGGGTTTTTGTGATAAAGATTGAAAATTTGATAAATACTGATTGATTGTGCTATGTACTCTAAGGTATATTTTCATTAAGGTAATTTGAAAATTTTGGAGTAAATGGAGTAGTTGACAACTGTTAATTAGTGTCATTAGTGGTAACGTGTCTTGATAAACGGAACGACAGCGGTAATAATGGCTTTTACTGCGCCTGTATTAAGTGAACCGTTGCATGTGTGACACTTGTCCCACTCACTCATCATTATGTCTCCCTTTTACACTTTTCAAGGGAACAGTTGCGTGTTTTCAAGTAAAAACGTTTGAGTTTAGTTTTTAACTACAACTCAAATTACTTTTTGCCACAATCATTTTTATCCACACGTATTCACTTTACCAAAACAGAGAACATCTTTGTTTTTCACTTTGGCATTTTCACAAACACCTTTCTTGCAAAACCTTTTCACAGTTGATTCTTACTTATTTCTTGATTCAATGGCAACTAAACCTTTCACTGTCTTTGGTCTACGTTTTGTGCCTAACAACTATGCAGCTTTACTTGAGAATGACCGGGCACCAGAGCCGTTTCATCTTATGCAAAATTTTCTTCGAGATTCTGAAATTGGGCAAGCGCTGGTTGAACCGGCTACTCTATCTGCTTCCCAAGTCGTTAATTTCTGGCAAAACTCAAGATATATTGAAGGAGGAGAGACTGGAACTCCGTCTATCATCTTCTCTCATGAAGAACAAGAGTTTGTGATTACTCCACAAACTGTTCGCGATGTCATGGATTTTGACACACATACCTCATATGCTGTTGTTTCTGAGCAAAATCTGAGGGAAATGCTCACAGAGATTGGTTACATGGAATCACTTGCCAAGCTGGGCAGTGTGAGGCGGCCAAACTTGCGAAAAGAGTGGAATTTTTTCTTTGATTGCATTACAAGGACATTCCAGAAAAAGGTCACCAACTGGGATGCTATTCCAATGGACAGTCTACAAATTGGGTATTCTCTACTTTATGGTAGTAATTTTGATTTTGGTAGATATGTTTTGATGAATTTGGGTGATAAGTTGTCAGAGTCTACTACAGTTTACTTTGCTAGATTTTGTCAACTTCTGTTCAATGCATGTGTTCCTGGTTTAACTGTTGATGAAGCTGATGAGATTCAACCGTTTCGAGTCACTAAAAGAATATTTACTGATATGTCTAACAAAGATGTTGGAAAAGACTTGCCTCCTTTAGCATTGCCGCTTGCTTTGCAAAATTTTGTCAATCAGCCACAAGACTCTGATACACATCAACCAGAACAACCAGAACCACAGCCTATGCCTGAACCTTTAGCCACTGATCGTACAGAAAACATATCATCTCAACCTACTCAAACACCTGCGCCCACACCAACAACCACTGAACAACCCATATCACCTCCAACACAAACAGAACCTCAAACACAACCTGACCAAATGAACACTGAACCAACACACCCTGTCTCTACTACTCATCCACAACCACCACCAAAGCCCAAAAGGAAGAAACATACTGCAATCAACACTGAACGTGCTAAGGCTAAACAGTCAGCTCCAAAGGCTGTTTATTCCAGAAGATTCATACAAAGGGCAAACAGACCATCACCACCATTGGTTGAGGAAAGTTCAAGTGAGAGTTCCAGTGAAGATGCAGAACAGGTTGAAGTGCCTCAAGCAAAGAGGAGGAGGCTTATTATGACTGATTCTGATGATGAGCATGTTGAGGAGGCTCAAGAGAAAATCTCTTTTGATATTCCTACTGGTGAGCCAGAGGTTATCATAGAACCTGAAATCCCAGAATCAGGAGTCAAGGTTGCTGAACCAGAAGTTGATAAGGCTCAAGACAATGAAGATGCTAGAGATGTTTTATCTCCAATGGAAGAGTTTGCTGAAACTCCAATGTCTTTTAATAATGAAGCATCTACTCCACAACTCATGGAGGTTACACTGTCTATTGATACTGGTGTTGCTGATGGGCCTACTGTTGTTCTTGAAGACACTGTGGTTGCATCACACACTGAGTTAAACTCTGATGCCAATCATATTTCTGCTCATGGTGAGGAGGTTGATAAACCAGAGAAGGTTCTTTCTTCAGAGCAAACTCCAGTTGATAAAGGAAAACAGGTTGCTCAAGAACCTATTGTTGCTCAAGAACCAATTGCTGCTCCAGAACCTAGTCCTTCTGTTGCCTCTACTAGTGAATCAATGAGTGATTCAGTTGACGCTCATAGTACAGGAGTTGACCAACCACAAAATCAGCCTGATGGTCAGAAAACAGGAGAAAAACCAGATTTTGCTGGGCCTTCTGTTAATGAAATTGATGATGGTTATTTGGCCAAGCAAACTGCTGAATGGTATAAATCAGAGTGTATTTTTCCACCTGGCAGGGCTGCAATGTTTCTTGAGGTCAATTCCAAGAAGATTAAAAATCCAGAGATTTTCACTTGTTTGCAAGGCACAGTGATTCAAATCAAAACGTTGAATAATAGATTTGATGACACTCAGAAATCTATCATTGATCTTCGCACAGAAGTTGCTACTCATGAGGAGAAAGCTCAACTAGCTAATGCTAAACTCTTTCAACAGTTTGCCAAAGCTCAATCTAATCTTAATGACAGACTGAGTACAGTTGAAAAGAATCAGACTTTACTGGCTGAGAAAGTTGATTCTATAGCAAATTCTCTTGAGTTAATCACCTCAATCCTGATTCAAGATGGTGATGATGTCAAAAAGGGGGAGAGAGTTTCTAAAACTAGGTGTAAGAAAGATCAAACTCTGTCAAAGAAAGATCATCTTGATGATGAAGGCACCAATGCTGATAAGGGCTTAAGAAATGAAAATCTCAGACAAGGACATGGAAGGTCTTCAAGGTCAAAGCCGAATTTGGTGATAGATTCAAATGCTCAGAATACTTCAGGTTCAAGGCCAAGGGATTTGTCATTCTCTGACAATCCACAAACTGATGAAGAATTGGCTGCAAAACTTTTTCGAGAAGAGAATGCTGAAGCTACACTTGAGGATATTCAAGCTGAAGAAAAGATGTTGCAGAAAGAACATTTAAAAGCTGTGAAGTCCAAGAAAGTGAAGAAAGTTGTTAAAGCTTCAAAGCCTGCAAAGCCTGTGATGAAAGGAATTGTAATCAAAGAAAAACTATCTGGTATTCAAGAAGAAGAAGAAGAAGATACTGGAAAGCTGGTTAGAAAGTCTTCTCTTGATGCTAAGTTGAAGTTAAAAGGGAAAGTTGATGAAGAAAGCAAGGGCAAGATGATAGTTACAACCTCTGTTGCTACACAAGTTGTACAGACTCAAAGTAAACTTTTACCTGGTTTTTCAAGGGCAAAGATTCCAGTGGAAGAAGGAGCAGGAGTGACTGGTGGATATCAGCATAATATTGCCTGTTCAGGAAAGCCACCAGGCAGAAATACTTCTGGTTTAGGATCAAGAAGAGATTTGAGAGTTGGTAACAGTCCAAGAGATCCTTCTGCACTTGTATCTCTTGGTTCTGGTATAACTCAAGAAAATCTAGACAAGTTGGAGTCAGTTCAGGTAGTTCATCAAAGGAGCTTAGATATTCACTTTCTACTATACTTTATGGCAGATGGGTCAGTATATAGAGTGAATGAAGAAGCAATCAAGTTAAAATTATTTGAGGAACTTCAGTATGTCTTGTATATCTTCAGAGTTAGAAATCAAAGAACACAGCTTATTGCTAATTCTATAAGGAAGTATATGCTGAAAGCTAAAGTTGCTACAGGAACAAAGTCTGCTGAAAAATATGTTCCAAAATACAGAGACTGGAATGGAAATCTGATTGAAATGCAGAAGGGAACTACAAGGCTGAAGACTGATCTTGGAATTACAGTTCTGGATTTCAATGTAAAGTCTGAAGAATTAAAGTACATCAGATTGGGTAATGAAATGAGGAGAAACAAGATCTATGATCTCAGAGCTGCTATTTTTCAAACGGATGAGAATGATCCAGAGTTAAGAGAGATCAAGCAAGCTATGGAAATTGAACTTGAAAATGCTGAAAGGAGATTGTTGATTGATTATCTCAGAACAACTCCAGATCTTGAAGAGGTTAGGTAGATAGAATTTGTAAGTGATTCGTATTTTCTGTAAATTTTGCTAAGTCAAGTTTAAACTCTGATTATATGTTAAACACTGTGTTTTTATTTGTTCGTTTTGACATCATCAATTATTGTGAACTTGTACATTTTTCTAATGAACAAGTTGGGGGAGATTGTTAGATATAATTGATGTGATTTAATGTCAGTGTTTAAGTGTTTCAGGTAAAGAGAGTTTAACTTGTTATTGAAAGCAGTGTTTGAGTATACGCTGATTGCTGGAAGCGCAAACGCTGACAGAGGAAAGCGTAAACACTGATAGCTGAATACATGGAAGCGCAAACACTGTTAGCGTTGAGAGAACAGAGTTTGCTAAAGTCTGTCTACTGGAAGCGTCTACAAGTCAACAGAGTTTGAAGATTAATTTAATATTAATATGGAAGCGATATCTTTGAAGATTGGATAGCTGTCAAAGAGATCGAGTTGACTTAGAAGACGTGTAGCAATCGTAATTGATATCAATTGTATAGCTTAATTTTAGGAGAATCAATTTACGATTGTACGTAGCTGTATATCTTATAAATACAGTTAGGTTAACCCTAGAAGGGTATCCATCGTGAACGAATATTATTCTTGTAACCTAAGCAGCTCTCTGTGATAATTTACATCACCGAGAGAGGAATTATTAATTCCAAACAGTTTTAAAGAGTTAAAACGTGTGTTCTTGTTACTTATTTATACAGTTCTTGATTATTTATTGTGTAATCGACCTAACAAAGTAGATGAAGAGAAGAAGGAAGAAGAACCGGAAAAGCCGTATGTTCCTCCACCACCTTATGTTCCTCCTATTCCATTTCCACAAAAACTTCACAACAGGCAGTTAGAGAAGCAGTACGAGAAGTTCTTGACTATGTTCCGGCAGTTGCATGTCAATATTCCTTTGGCTGAAGCTTTGAATCAAATGCCACTTTATGCTAAATTTCTTAAGGAGATGTTGACAAAGAAGAGGAAATTTGAGGTGCAGAAACCATTACTCTTAATGCGGAATGCAGTGCAGTTATCCAAAAGGCCATTCCTCAGAAATTGAAAGATCCGGGAAGTTTTTCTTTGCCTTGCACTATTGGGAAGATGGAGAACATGAAAGCCTTGTGTGACTTAGGGGCTAGTGTGAGTTTGTTGCCATATTCAATCTGCAAACGACTTGGTTTTGGAGAGCTTAAAAAGACACGGATTTCACTTCTATTGGCGGATCGTTCTGTTAAGTATCCGTTGGGGGTCATTGAAGATGTGGTAGTCAAAGTGGATAAATTTGTCATACCTTGTGATTTTGTGGTGTTAGAGATGGATGAAGATGTCGAGATACCCATTATCTTGGGAAGGCCATTCTTGGCTACTGCTGGCACTACAATCGATGTTAAAGCTGGAAAATTGACATTGAATGTTGGCAAGGACAAAGTGGAATTTGATCTGAACAAAGCAATGAAGATGCCTCCTTTTGGAGCAACTTGTTTTACCATTGACATAGTTGATGAAATTGTGCAGCTCGAAAATGAACACTTCGTGGGAGCAAAACGGGTGTTAGATGATGTAGTAGAAGAAGAAGCACTTGTTGTTCGAGACACAGAAGTTGAGATGGATTTTACACTTTCAGAGGCACCACGGGTTGAACTTAAACCTCTACCTGCTAATTTGAGGTGGAAAGCAGATGATAAGGAAGAAGAAATTTTTGTTCAGCCGATAGAATCGGAGAAGCACCTTAGAGGTGTGAAGAAGAAAAAGAAGAAGATTTGGTCGTTTGGTAGTAAAATCAGGTTGAAGTCTGTTGGAAAAGAATTGTGGAAAGCAAGCAACCAAGATGTCAACGTTCGTATGAATGGTCTTTCTGTTGAGGGCGGGTCAGTTATTCTTTTGAAACCGCCATGAGTTGAGGAAGTAATGTCGGGCTAACGACATTAAACAAATGCGCTTCGTGGGAGGCAACCCATGCATTAGTGTAGAAAAAAAAAAGAGTGTTGAAAAAAAAAAAAAAATTCTGAGTGTTATTCAAAAAAAAATCGAATTTTGGCTGTATAACGCAGGTTGCGCCTGCGTTTCTGTATTTCAGGCGGGCTGCGGGACTGTAACGCAGGTTGCTCCTGCGTTACTGTGTTTTGAGCAGACTGCGAGACTATCACGCAGGCTGCGCCTGCGTGTCTGCCTTGTGCGCAGTTTGCCCCTCACGCGCGCAGTCTGCGGCTGGAACAGTGTGGAATTTTGTTTCTGTTTTGTGCGCGCTGGTTGTATATATAAAAAAAAATCTTTTCCATCCCCAATTCTTTTTATATCTCTCATTATCTCATCTCTACACCTAATTCTTTTCCTATTTCAATTCCAAAATCCTCTATATTTTCTTCAAATCTCTTAACCTATATCTATTCTAATTCATATTTATTTATTTATTTATTATTATTATTATTATTATTATTATTATTATTATTACTATTATTTTTTTTTTTTCCTATTTCTATCATACATCATACCTTCTCAATTTTTTCCTTTTCACATTAAATTTTTTTTATTCATCCTATCACTCCATTATATATATATACCCACTTATACATACAAATCCAATTCCTCTTCTATTTCTTTTAAAATCTCAAAATTCAATTCTAAAGAGGAATTAATTGCAAGTTCACCTCTTCGATTCGTATTGGGTAAATCTTTTTCTCTAATTTTATTTTTATTACGAATTTTTGTTCTTGTCAATTGGGGGTTTTGTAGTATTCAGGCAAGGTGGCCAGTCTATGGAGCTCGTACGCCGTATCCTACACCAGATTCAACCGAGGAGGGTGATAATTTGGACGAGTAGGTATGTTTTCTGCTATCACTCGTATTTACTTCCATTCAATGAGGACATTGAATATTTTAAGTTTGGGGGTGGTTTGAGGGATTAGTAGTTGTTGTTGTATTATGTGTTCATGTAGGATTTCATGCTTTGCATATTATTAGTAGTAAATCATGCATATATGTTCGTGTTATCTACGTTTGTTTCATATAGGACATTCTGTTTTTATGTTAGTATGTCATGTGAGTTCATAATAGTTTGCATTTGCACCCATGCTTGATAGGAATTTTGTGTTGTTGACGTTTTTGATTGAGAAGTGATATGCTTTGTTCTTGTGCACACACATACACTAGTAAGTTGAAGCTAGTAGACTTAGTGAATGTTGTTAGTGATTAGAAGGACATGAATATGTGCAAGATGATTTAGTTTGCATGCTTTGAATACAAGTAGGTGCATTAGAGAGATTTTTGCTTGGGATTGAGTATGTTTTTCCACCAAGTAAGATTTTGAGCCATATTGCATATTTTTTTTTGCAATTTATTCGTTTGTTTGAGGTCTTTCTTGAAACGCATGACATTATTTGACGATTAAAATGATAAAGGCATTAGGAATAACCACATATTTTTCCATATTACCACACCATTTAAATATGATCAATTAGTTACCCATTGATCTTAATCATATTCTTTCGGTGACACACCACATTACTTGCCTATATCTTTTTTTTGTATTGGCCTTACATTAACTTGAACCCAATTGTCAAAGGCTAGTTTAGTGCTTAAGGGAGTAATAAGGTGTGCAAGGAGGGGTTTATTGTTGGTCGTACTTTTGGGGGAAATATTGAAATTGGGTTTGTTTACTTGTTAGTCGGCATATGTAATAAATTGTGGGATCATTGTTATTGTTTATATTATTGTTTTATTTAGCTCTTGAAAAAGAAAAAGAAAAAAAAAGAAAAAAAAAGAAAAAAAAGAAGAAAAAGAGAAAAGAAAAAAAAAATATTATGAGAGCATGTGTGTGTTTGTTGTGATCCTACTTTAGTCGACTAGTCGAGTGTTCTTAGTAAAATTTATGTGGGGGGAACATATAGTGTTGTGTATGATTTATTATGGTGCTTACTAGCTTTTGTCACTTCACCTGTTTTGGCTTATTTGACATACCTTGTCCCTAGCCCCCGTTACAACCCGAATGAAAACCTTTTGATTATTGGCATTGATGTATGTTGTGTTAAGAGTTAGATTGATACCAAATGTCAAGCATGTTTATGATTTTGTTGGAATTGAGTGATACACTTACCCTTGTTCTTGAGTGAATATTCTTTTGTGAGTGGATTGTGAATGTTTGCTTGTTTTTGCGTATGAGATCCCGAGTTTTGTCTCGAAGATGTACTCTTGTAGGCTTAGCATGTTTACTAACTTATTCTTACACTTGACATGGACTTGTGAGAACTTATGCATGTTCATTGAGTAGACTATGTGAATACTTGCACTTTCGACACCAAGACATTGCGTTTTACTTTGATTCTTAAGTTGATATGGCATGAGAGGATTTGAAGGTATGGTAGGATATTAGTACTAGATTAATTGCATTTTCATTTAGTTGCATTCATGCATTGCATTGCATTAGTGTTAGGTCCAAATGTGTTGTAGAGGGGGGGGGTGAATACAACTTTTCGAATATGAGAAGCAATAAATACGATGCAATAAATGAACACGCAGATTCAAGGAATATATTTCTTTATATATAACTTGAAAAGGTTGCTACAACATTCATTACAAAGTATAACAGAAGTTCAGAGAGAAGTGAATGATTCTAAGCTCTGTGAATGTACTCTCTCTCTTTTTCTTGTGTTTTCTCAATATTGCTCACTAACTAAAACATTACACAAGTGCTTCTATTTATACTACATGTAATCTATGTCATGTAGTCTTCAAAGACTAAGATGTACGTGGCCCAATGATGTCCACATAAATCTTGCCTTATCTTGAAAGCTTGGAAATCTGCCAATCAGAAGATGCCATGTGTCATGTTGAAGCTGCACTCTAAGTAGAACTTCTACTTGAGAATTTCTACTTAGCCATCTCGAAATTTCTAAGTAGAACTTCTACTTGAAAACTTCTACTTGAGAATTTCTACTTAGCCATCCAGAACATTTAGTACTTAGAAAATATTCTGGTCTTCAACTTGAAACTTCAATGCACATCTTGAGCTTGTGATATCTTCATGTCTTCTTTATTCTTCGGCAAGCTCTTGAACATGGATCTTTATTACTGACATAAACTTGCTATCAATGTCCTGACACTTGATGCACTGGTCTGGTTCATAAGTGACTAGTCTTGATAGTGTTTCTGCTTCTTGAATAAATTACTATATTCACTTAGTAACTTGGCTTTCCAATATTTGCTTTCCTTCTTGTTCACTTGAAATCAATTGGTCTTGTTGATACTGATAGTTATGATCTTGATTCTCGATTTCTCAAATCACTGAGGCCTGAACAACTTTGACTTGAACTTCTCTCAATGATTTCTTCTTGGCTTGATCATAGTTAACATGTTCAATTGTATCAATTACCTTGTCTTCATATAGTGTTGATTTCTTGTGACTTCTTGTTCTTGATTGTCTTCTGGTTAAGTATCTTTTCTTTTAATTGAGTTACATTAGTTATAGTGTTACAAGTTTATACCCTCTGCCTTTCAATCTCCCCCAATTTGATTGTCTAACAATGACATTCAAATTAATGAAGGATAACTCAACTAAACAATGAGACGAGAAAAGATAATTAACATTACAGTCTTGAAAAATATACAATTGAAAAGTACTTGAAAACAATACAAAGAACTTAAACTAGAAACAGAATTCGAACCTCGAATTAAAAATCATTTGAATGATTCCTATCACCTGGATTATTTCATATCTTTTAGTCAAACTTATATCACCTTATTGGATTCACTCTAAGGTGAATTTTCCTCAAGTGAGTTAAAGCAACCGAAAGACATGAAGTTTTTCCAACTTCAAGTTCACACCACTCTGACCTTTAACCCTAATTCCGTTTCCTTTTCCTAGCTTCAGCAGCTTGGTCTTTTTCTTCTTTCTGCCTTCTGCGCTTCTCCTCCTGCTGCTTTTGTTTCTTATATACTGGATCATGAAGTTGCGTCCACCTAGCATTCAACAAACTTACTGCTTCCATTTCTAGAGGGTTCTTGGGTTCTGAGTAAGGATGTTTGAAAAGCCTTCTGAGTTTGTCCACCTCCTGAGTAGTCCTGATCTCTGGAATGTCCTCAAATTTCTTCATTATAAGTCGAGGTTTCCTATGAGTTTTATCAGCTTTAAACTGACAATAGATCATTTTGGGATAGCCCTTGACACGGTTAGTATTGTGGACACTAGCCGCATCTTGCTCCAATCGCTTCTTTTCCACTACTACATCAGACAGGTAACTCACGAGTCTCTGCTTTTCTGTCACATACTTAACTTCCACATCTTCCCATTTGAACACATATAACACTTTCTCCAGAAATACAGCATCTTGAGTCTGCAGCAGCCATTGTTTACTCATATGCAAGAATGTTTGATTCTGGTCTGCATCTATGAATACTAAGGCATCAGCTGTATTATCAACAAAAGAGTGTATCCAGTATACATTGTCTCTTCCTGGAACACCAACTGCCTCCCTTATCTCTCCTTGTTCCAGTTCTCCAGTAGGAAGATTCAGAGCTTCATCTACATTCTTCATAGCTTGAAGAATATTCCATTTCTTCTCTATTAGCTCTGGTTCAATCTTCACATTATCAAGAGGGTTTGGAGCAATGATATCACACTTCCACACCTCATTGCTCTTCTTGAATATGGCACTTTCAATGATCTTCACTGATTTATCTTTAAGCTCAGAATCGAATCCCTTACCCATCATTTGTCTACAGACGGCTTTAAGAGATTCCACTGAAAGTTCCATTAAGTCCTTTTCCTCCAAGCTCACCCTCTTCAATTTACTGTCAACCACCATCCGGACAACATTAGGATATGCTGAGAATTCTGGACCCTTGTCCTCTGCTAGCTGCATTAACTGATCCCTATACAGTATGCTTAGATTCTCAGAATGAGAGTATTGAATTTTTGTTGCTAGCAAGAACAACTCTGATGCAGATCTTCTCGTCATGAATTGGTCATCCACATATAGGAAAGACATTGGGATTCCTTCTGTCAAAGACAATATAATCTGCCACTCCTTCAGTGTTGCATTGTATCCAACCCTGACTTTAGAAATTAATCTCTTTAATGCACTCAAGTAGTCAGCAGTCATTGGATTCTGCAAATTTAGGTTGTAGAACAGATCATCTGCCTCCTTGTTATTAACTCCTTTCGTACATGGTCCCATCAGTATCTTCCTTGCTTCATTCCATTTCTGCCCTAACCTTCTCTTGTCCAGATCAATTTGAGGATCAGCTAACCTTGCAAGCTCATAATCGTACTGCTTCCCTTGTAGCTCCGTTTTCTTTTCCTGAAACACAGCACGATCTTGCATTGCTTTCATTTTAAAGAACTCAGCTTGTTCCAAGGCTAACTTTTGAGATTTAAGGGTTTCCTCATCAACAGTAATTTCTTCAGGCATTCCAGAAGACATCCCAGCACCTCCACCTTGATCCTTTAATGATCTCTTAATAGCATGTTCCAAAGGTGCGTCTTCCATATCGGAATCTGAGTCATGTACCACCTGTACTTTTTCTTGATGACTCAGATCAACGAATGGCTCATCTTGCTCAATCGCTATTGCCTTACCCTTTTTCCTTCTCAGAGCCTCTTCATCAGTAGACGACTCAATTTCTTTTTCTTTGACAAGATCAGCTTGTTCTTGAATTTCTTCGATTTGAACTCCCTGCTGTCTCGTCTCCTTTCTACTCTCCCCCTTAGGTGAGTTATCCTGAACTCCACCCTGGTCTCCAGATCCACCAGCTGTATAAAAGTCTTCAAACCCAGAACCATAGGTTCCTGCTCCACTAGCACCACCTGTACCAGCATCGGGGGGAGGTTGTTGCGGCTCGAAACACTCCTGGGGCACAAAACTTCTGATTGCAAACATCACTCTACTGATCTCCACAGCCAGAGTATCCATTGTAATCTCCATTGCTCCCATCCTCTCATTCAGAGTGTTTCCCAAGACACCACCAGCATGGCCCAAGTCATTTACCTTGTTTGTCAAATCATTAAAAGCTGTAGCTTGACTTGCCATTCGTGCTGCGTAGTCATCAAGAGCCCTTTGATTGTTTCCAATGTTCATCCCTAACTGCCCCATCGTCTGCCCAAACTGCTTCATTTGATTTTCCATAGAAGTCATACGAGTATCAAGATTTTCAATATTAAGGGACGGTGTTTGGTTTAGGTGACCTCGCTCTAATACTCGTTCTGTTAGTATTTGACGCTCGGTTTCGGGCCTTAAAAATGAAGGTCCCTCTCTCCCTAACCTCTCACACACACTCCCTGTCTCACGCTCGTGTATGTCTTCAATAATTGATCCAAAATATGAAGCAGTACCTGCAGAAACTGGATAAGCAATATAATTTGCAGTTATGGGATCAATTGCTGTTGGTTCCTGAGTTGGAATCTCAGGCTGAGAGGCTACAAAGTGTTCTTGTACAACATCAGAACCGATCCTCTTTGCAGCATCAGTACGTACCGGTGAAGGTACGGCTGAAGCTTTTAAAGCTTCATGTCCTTTTGAAGCAACAGTATCTTCAAGAGGTACATAATCATCATCAAAATCCCTATGTGCAGATTGTTCAAGGGGTGAACCACTCTCGTGAGGTGGAGTGGTTGCGTGTGACACGCTAGGGTTTGACTGAGGTTTAGAAGTAGCAGCATGAGAAATTTTGGCTTTCTTTCGAGTAAGAGGCTGCTCTTCAGGGTCACTCTCCTCATCATATCCTACATTTTCATGTGCTGGCTGTTTGGATTCCGGTGACATGGGTGGTAAAGAATTAGAAATATAGCTCTCACCCTGGGATAGATCCTGCGGGCTAGCAGTCTCTTGGGTCTGGGAATCAGAAACATAGGAAGAGGAATGAGTAGTATGCAGAGAGAGATTACCTGATTCATTACCTTGTTCATCACCGCTTTGCTCATCAGGAATCTCTTCAAATGCCTCAGCATGAGCAGACCGATTCTGAGCATATGATGAAACTTGCGATGATTCCACCAAGGTGGTAACTCCTGCATCATAAATAAGCCACTGTTGAATGTTTTCAGGAATTGACATTGGTTTACCTTGATGTTTGTCCTGATTATCAATTGTTGAAAGTGACTTAGTGCCCATCCCTAGTGGTGCAGATGTTGGACTTCTGGCAAAACTCTGTCTAACAGCAAGAGCATCCGTCGGTATTAAATAATTAATCAGCATTTGTAGGAACCGAGGAAACCAGCAGACAACATCTGTTGTGTTGAGGTCTCTGCTTGCAGGAGATCCCATCACAGCCACTATCTCAGAGAGAACTATGCGTCCATAATTTATATCCAGTTCTCTTGCTAGGGCAATTCCAAGGTTTTGCATGGGAATGGAAATTTGATGGAAATCGCTTTCTCGTGCCCGAAAACATCTTGTGATGGCCTCGAAAAAGTAATTCCATTCCACATGAAAGAATTGTTTTTGGATGTTTCCAGTGATCCGGCCAGTCGGAGTATAACATCCTATTTCTTCAAAGAAACTGAGGCGTTCTGCAGCTGTGGGTTCTGGATCATAAGCATCTTTAATGGGGAATCCCAGAACCTTGTTGACAATTTGTTCAGTCACCTCATATTCCTGACCCGCTAAGGTAAACCTGAAACCAAAGGGGGTTGATTTGCTCCCAAAAGAAACCGCACTAGTCCATAATTGCTGTAAAGCATCATGTACTAGTGTAGGTTTAGCAGTAAAAGCATCGCTAGCTTTGGAATACAAATTGAGAAATCGTATCCAAGACTTAAAGCGCGGGAGTTGATCACCAATTTCCGTAGAAATATTATAAAAATTGTTTTTAGCAAGTGAAAATTGGTGAGCCATTTTAATTAAAATGTTTTTCCTTTAAAAGATGTGAATTTTAATATTAATTTCTGAAAAACAATTAATTTTAGAATTAACCGTTATATCCCTTTTAATTTATCAAGAACAACAAAAGTCCCTTTTTGAAAAATTAAACTACGGGATCCAATTAACAGTTAATGGAAGGCAAATTTCAACCAAATAACTAAATCTGCTTTAACAGTGAAGTTCGTGTGTGTGAAATCGTGTTTGTATAGATCTGTGAAATTGTGTGTGTATATACGTGTGTATATATCTCAAGAAAGATGGACCGTTACACAAACACACAAGAACAGAGATTAATGATAACACACAGATGATAGCAGTCTAAAATTGGGCATTAATTCGTTGTCCGTATGAGATTAGTCACAAAAATCACGAATCAGTGGTTGTAAGTCGAAATCGCCTGTATGTATATGGGGCGGCTGTAAAACTCAATTAGGTAAAAGTGAAAGAATAGATCGAGTTAGAGATGTATATATAGACATTAATGTGAAATGACTAAAGTGTCCCTGTTAAAAAGTATGAAAACTCTAAGTACATACAGGGAGAACCCAAGTCGAAATCTATCTCGAAGTTTAAGTCGAAGTCTATCTCGAAGTCTATCTCGAACATTTAAGTCGAACTTCGAGATAGAGTTCGAGATAGATGTTAACTCGAAAAACTTACCATTTAACTATTAAGGACCATGTAAACAGCACAAACCACCAACAGTACTAGGGAAACCTATCTCGAAATTTAAGTAGAAATTCGAGATAGACTTCGAGTTAGGAGTTAACACGAAAAAATCCCCTAAAGACCAACTGAGAACTCTATCTCGAACATCAAGTCGAAATTCGAGTTGAGTTTCGAGATAGAGGATAACTCGAAATTTTTAACTAATTCGAAGTTATTCTCTCAGATTATTTCAAAAAATATCCCCTGTAAGATAGACATTAGATGGAATATTTTGAATAAAGAGATAGGCACACTGGTAACTCAAATTCGAACCCTAAGTCGAATTTCGAGATAGAGGCTAACTCGAAATTTTTTCCCAGACTTAGAATTTTCAAAACTTCACTCTGGAAGCTCAAATCGAAATTCAACTAGAATTTCAAGATTAGTTTCGAGATAGTGATTAACTCGAAATTTTGAAGATACTTAGATTAATTTGACAATTTTTCTTTGAAAAACTCAACAATTAATTTTGCCAAATTAATATAAATATCAATTCAAGGATTTTTAATATATGACATAATTAAAACATTCCTTGATAATTCTAAGGCCCCTAATTACATGAAAAACACAGGTAAATTCATCTAAAAATCATGCAAAATTTAGAATATTATGAATTTAACTCCCCCTATGATCATGCAATCTAACAAGCATAAATTCAAAGATTTGTGCTATAAAAGACACTTAAAACACACTGAATTCATGCAAAATCACACTATATGCACCCTATAATAATCATTAATTAGGCATTTTAAAGTCTAAACACATAATGATTAAATAGCTTGCATATACAAACATAACCATGGATTTTACAGATAGAAGGCTTTACTAACTTGTGTTAAGCATTCCCAATTCACCAACCAACCTATTGAATGTTACTTCATCAAGAGGTTTGGTGAATATATCTGCAATTTGTTGCATTGTGGGCACGAAATGTAGCTCCACAGTCCCCTCCTCGACATGTTCTCTTATGAAGTGATACCTGATGTCGATGTGCTTGGTTCTTGAGTGATCTACAGGATTGTTGGTTATGGCAATAGCACTTGTGTTGTCACACATAATTGAAATTTTCTTGTGCTCCATGCCATAATCCTTCAATTGGTTCCTCATCCACAGTATTTGAGCTACACAGCTTCCAGCAGCAATGTACTCAGCTTCAGCAGTAGAAGTAGATACTGTATGTTGTTTTTTACTTTGCCAGGACACCAATCTTTTGCCAAGAAATTGACAAGCACCAGATGTGCTTTTCCTATCAATCCTGCAACCTGCATAGTCTGAATCCGTATAGCCAATTAGATTAAAACCTGTATCTCTTGGGTACCAAATTCCTAGATTTGGTGTGCCCTTGAGATACCTAAAAATTCTTTTGACGGCTATGAGATGTGATTCTCTAGGATCCGCTTGGAATCTTGCACATAAACAAGTCGCGAACATTATATCGGGTCTACTTGCAGTTAAATAGAGAAGTGAGCCAATCATACCTCGATAGCTTGTGATGTCAACTGATTTACCTGATTTGTCTTCATCAAGCTTCGTGGCTGTTGCCATGGGAGTCTTAGCTGCTGATGCATCTTCTAGATTGTACTTCTTGAGTAAATCTCTGACGTACTTGGATTGACAGATAAAGATACCATCTTTTCTCTGACTGATCTGTAATCCAAGGAAGAAAGACAGCTCTCCCATCATGCTCATCTCGTATTTGTCTTGCATTAGCTTAGCAAATTTCTCGCACAAGCGCTCATTCGATGACCCGAAGATAATATCGTCCACATAGACTTGAAGAAGTATTAAATCATTCTTCACATTCTTATAGAACAATGTTTTGTCAATTACTCCCCTAGTAAAACCACTTTCAATTAAGAATACGGATAGGGTTTCATACCAACATCTTGGGGATTGCCTGAGGCCATAGACAGATTTGAAGAGAAGATACACAAAATCTACAAGTTCTGGATCAATGAAGCCAGGCGGCTGTTCCAGATACACTTCTTCTTCTAACTCTCCGTTCAGGAAGGCACTTTTCACATCCATCTGGAAAACCTTGAAGTTCTTATGTGCTGCAAATGCCAAAAACATCCTGACTGCCTCAAGTCTTGCAACTGGTGCATAGGTCTCATCATAATCAATTCCTTCTCGCTGAGAATAACCTTTTGCAACCAAACGAGCCTTGTTTCGTGTTACAAGTCCGTTTTCATCCATTTTATTTCTGAATACCCACCTTGCTCCAATTACTGATTTGTTCTTTGGTCGGGGTACCAGCTTCCAAACTTTCTGCCTTTCAAACTGATTGAGTTCCTCTTGCATTGCAATCACCCAATCAGCATCACCAAGAGCTTCTTCTATTTCTTTAGGTTCAAGCTTGGATAAGAACCCAGAATATAAGCAAATATTAGCCAGGTCAGCTCTTGCATTTCTTCTAGTAGACACACCAGCATCTGGATCACCAATAATTAATTCAAACGGATGGTCTCTATTCCATACCCGTTCTCTTGGAAATTGTCTTGATGATTCAGCATGACTTTCTGAGTTGTGGTGCTGACTACTTTGATTACTTTCACTAACTCCCCCTGAGTTAGTACCAGCTCCTACAGAACTAGAGTCAACTCGACTCGAGCCTTGAACAGTAGTTCTTGAGCTGCTATTTACTCCCCCTGAGTTGTTGCCGGTTCGTACTGAAGAAGTCTCTCCTGATCTTGTAGAATTAGCTTGTTCACTAGACTCAGGTTCTTCATGTACACTTGGAACATTTAATGGGACAACCAACTCAGGTTCATCTTCAAGTTCTTCTAAGTCCAGATTCTGAAATTTTAGGGACTCAGGTTCACTAGAATCTCTTGAAATTGATGAGAGTTTGGTATCGTCGAATCTGACGTTGTAGCTTTCAGTCACTTTTCGATCATTTACTAAGAACACCCTATAAGCTGCTACCACATCTGTGGAGTAACCAACAAAGATTCCTTCACGAGCTTTTGCTGCAAACTTGCCTAGATTTTCATCATCTATAAGTACATAGCATTTTGCTCCGAAGACATGAAAGTATTTGATTGTTGGTCTTCTTCCATTCATTAGCTCACATGGTGTCTTTTCTTTATCTTTTATGATCAAGGATCGATTTTGAGTGTAACACACGGTACTCACTGCTTCTGCCCAGAAATACAGAGGAAGTTTCGAATCACACAACAAAGTTCTTGCTGCTTCAACCAATGTTCTATTCTTCCTTTCAACTACTCCATTTTGTTGTGGAGTTCTCGGGGCTGAGTACTGACGACGTATTCCCTTAGATACACAGAAGTCATTTAGCACTGCGTTTTTAAATTCAGTGCCATTGTCTGATCTAATCGTCTTCACAGTAAGTGTTGAAACATTCTCAATTTGAGTGATGTGATCAATGATTAGGAAAGGTACTTCGTCTTTCGTCATTGCGAACAATACCCATGTATACTTGGAGAAGTCATCCACGATTACCAATGCATATCTTTTCCTAGATAAAGATAGGACATTCACTGGGCCAAACAAATCCATATGAAGAAGTTGCAGAGGCTCAGTGATACTAGAAATTTCTTTGCTTTTATGCGATGCTCGTTTCGACTTTCCCATTTCACAGGCTTCACAAAGTCCTTTCGGAGCGAACTCCATTTGAGGTAGATCTCTCACCAATTCTCGCCTCGCGAGAGCATTCATCGTTTTGAAGTTTAAGTGAGATAACTTTTTGTGCCATAACCAGCTTTCATCATCCGAAGCTTTGCTGTAGAAACAGGTGACTTCATTCTGATTTGCTGAATCCATGTCTGCAACAAAAAGATCTGCCTTTCGAACTCCTCTCAAAGCCAGTGAACCTTCCTTGATGTGAGTGATTGATACACCTTTCTTGTTGAAGACAATTTCGTAACCTTTGTCACAGAATTGACTGATACTCAACAAATTATGCTTTAATCCCTCAACATAGGAAATATCTTCAATGATGACATTGCCAGTTTTCAGTTTGCCATATCCCTTTGTCACACCTATGCTGTCATCTCCAAAGGTAACATAAGGGCCAGCTTTCATAACCAACTCTGTAAGCAGGGACTTGTTTCCAGTCATATGCCTCGATGCTCCACTGTCCAGCACCCATATAACTTTATTTCTCTTTTGCTTAATGCCCTGCAATGACAGATTGGTTAGACATTCTTCGGAACCCAACTTTGATTGGGCCCGGCTTTTCGATAAGATTTAGAATCAACAGATTTAACAACAGGAGATGCACTTTTCTTAACATTACTAGAGCTTTTGACTTTCTCCTTTCCTTTCTCAGACTTGACATATTTATCAGTCCTAGGAGAAGGTTTGTCACTCCTAAATTTAGGAGGACTGACAGTCTTAGCTCTCACATGCTTTTTCTTGATGTTTGAACTAGCAGCAGTATTTAAGCATGACTGGCTAGATGCATTCATTAAATTCACAAAAGTTTGCATGACGTTAAAAGTGCATGGCATACAATTAGGTTGACCACACTGTGCATGATTCGGATGCAGATTATTCATTGTGTGTGTGACAGGCATGGCATGTGCAGCAGGAACATTTATGTTAGCTTTACATGCATAAGAAAGATGTTCAGTAGATTTGCAGTGATAACATGCTTTCTTTATTCGTTCAGCCTTAACCTCTTTTATGCCTTTCTTCCCTGGTTGTTTAACAGCCTTAGCTCCTATTCCTAGTCTAGATTCATTACTAGGGAAATTGATTTTAACTTGTTTAATAGGAGTTATAGGTTGTGCTTTCTGACTATCTTCCATCTCAATCTCATATCTAGCTATCAATTCAGTCTCTTCTTCTTCTATTCTAGGAACAAGATGTTTGTAGATGGGTTTGACAGAAGGTTTAAAAATGCTAGGAATATCATTTTTAAGGTCACTGGAAGTAGTGTCGATAGGTCTCTTCCCTTCTTTCTTAGAAAGGTTAGAATAATCAAGTCCCACACCTACTCCAGTTATCTTCTTAAATACGTCATTATCTACATACACTTTACTAGCAGCTAGTTTGTAAGCTTCACATTTAGTTTCTAACTCAGCTAGTTTGTTCCTTAAACATGATTCTATTTCTGCCTTAAGGACGAGCTTGTGTTCCAAAGATTTAATAAAATCTCTTAGGGAAGTATCTACAGTGCAAGCAGCCTCTAACTCTTCCACTTTTGCCTCAAGCATTCTGCTTTTGGCGACAAGTGTTTTCTGTTCCTTTTGAGAAGTGTCTAGGCTTTTGCACAACATGTAGATCTCTTCGCTAAGAGCCCCGTTCTGTTCCTTATAATCATCAATAGACATTTCTACTTTAAGGGTTAGAACTGGTACCTCTGGTTCCTCTGATGTCTCAGCCATGAGCGCAAAGTTTGCTACATGAGTAACATCTTCCTCATCTGAATCATCCCAAGCTCTTCCTTCTGTTACTACTAAAGCTCTTTTACCATGTTTTTCTTTCACCAGCGATTCATACTTGCTTTTGAGGGCTTCAAATGTCTCTTTTGGATAAGTCTGTTTAGGCTTTTTGCAGTCCGAGGCAAAATGTCCAGGTTCACCACAATTATAGCAATTGAACTTCATTTTGAAATCCAACGGAGATTTGTAGCTGGTACTCTTGCCTTTGTTTTTGTAGCCTGATGAACTACCACCACCCTTAGCAGCCCGATAGTAAGATGAAGAATTTCTCTGTGGTCGGTTGCTCTTTCTAAATCTCATGTTGCTGAACTTCCTTGCCATGTATGCCACGACACTATCGTCCATGTTGTCCAGCTCTTCTTGGTTGAAGTAGTCATCATCACTGTTAGATGCGCACTCGTCATCATTATCAACTTGATGTGGTACAAGTGATGATTTAGGCTTTGCTGCAACCATTGCCTTCTTAGACTCTTCCTCATCAGCAACTAATCCTGATGCAGTTTCTTTTCCTTTTGAATCATTGTCCCATGCTTGATCTTGAAGTGTCTCCAGCTCATAGGTCTTTAGAATTCCATAATATTCTTCCAGAGAAGTTGTATGCAAATCTCTGGTTTCTCTGATTGCGTAGACCCTATGTTCAATGCTCTTTGGCTGGTTCCTCAGATATCTCGTATTGGTCTCAACCATGGGGAGAGTAACACCTCTCAGATTCAAATCTAATACCAACTGACTGAATCTTAGATAGACGTCTGTTATGCTTTCTCCTTTTCTTATTCTGAAGGTGTCATACTCCATCTTGAGTATAAGTGTCTTGTTGCTTCTAACCTCTGCAGATCCTTCCATGACAACTTCTATCTTGTCCCAAATCTTCTTTGCTGTATTCAAACCTTTGACTATGTTGAACATTTCATGATCGAGGGATTCCATCAAGGTTTGTCTTACAGAAGTATCATAAGCTATTTGCTCCTTGTCAGCATCCGTAAAGTCTGCTGCCTTTTTAGGCTCAGACCGAGCAGGTATAACCTCCTCTCCTTCCGTACGCTCAGGAATAGCTTTCATTGGAACAAATTTACCCTTTTCAAGGACTTCCAGATACTCAGGGTTAATAGTCTCTAAGTAGAGTCTCATTCTGAAAACCCATTCTTCATAGTGATCTCGGTTGAACATTGGGATCTTGAAAGAATTTTTAGGAGCCATTTCAAATCTGGTCACTAAAAGTTTCTAAGTACCCAAGACTAGGCTATGTAGAATATCTATGTAGAACTTCTGCCAAGTCGAAATTTCTCTAAGTAGAAATTTTGCTCAAGTCGAAATTCACCAAGTAGAAATTGTCCAAGTCGAAATTCTATGTAGAAAATCTCAAGTCGAAATTCTATGTAGAACTTTTGTCCTTAGAATAATTTTCTGCAGATTACTTAAATATTGAATAAACAATATTATCACTTTAACACCTTTTTGACTTTTGATACTTTACTCACCGAATCCACCTAACCCACATGCTAGGTACTGAGTATGTCTTGTACACTTTCGGCCAAGGAATAATTTTCAAATCAAAAGTACAAAAACACCTTTTTGACTATCTTATTTGTTTGAAAAAGGAGATCAAAAAGTTGTTGGGTTATCTTCTTTGATAAGAACAGATGATGAACACTCAAGAACACCAAATATCAATGAACCCAGATTAATTCACAAAAATTAATTAAAATACGCCCAAGCCAAATAATCACACCTGGAGTATTTAAATAATTTTTCCCGGATGAGTTTTCACTGGAAACGAATTAAAGCTCACTTTTCTAGAATTTTAGAAAAGTAGATCTAGAAAATGAAAACTCACGATTCTTCTACCAAACACAAGGATCTATGTTTTGTATGTTAAACATCCGCTCTAATACCAATTGTTAGGTCCAAATGTGTTGTAGAGGGGGGGGTGAATACAACTTTTCGAATATGAGAAGCAATAAATACGATGCAATAAATGAACACGCAGATTCAAGGAATATATTTCTTTATATATAACTTGAAAAGGTTGCTACAACATTCATTACAAAGTATAACAGAAGTTCAGAGAGAAGTGAATGATTCTAAGCTCTGTGAATGTACTCTCTCTCTTTTTCTTGTGTTTTCTCAATATTGCTCACTAACTAAAACATTACACAAGTGCTTCTATTTATACTACATGTAATCTATGTCCTGTAGTCTTCAAAGACTAAGATGTACGTGGCCCAATGATGTCCACATAAATCTTGCCTTATCTTGAAAGCTTGGAAATCTGCCAATCAGAAGATGCCATGTGTCATGTTGAAGCTGCACTCTAAGTAGAACTTCTACTTGAGAATTTCTACTTAGCCATCTCGAAATTTCTAAGTAGAACTTCTACTTGAAAACTTCTACTTGAGAATTTCTACTTAGCCATCCAGAACATTTAGTACTTAGAAAATATTCTGGTCTTCAACTTGAAACTTCAATGCACATCTTGAGCTTGTGATATCTTCATGTCTTCTTTATTCTTCGGCAAGCTCTTGAACATGGATCTTTATTACTGACATAAACTTGCTATCAATGTCCTGACACTTGATGCACTGGTCTGGTTCATAAGTGACTAGTCTTGATAGTGTTTCTGCTTCTTGAATAAATTACCATATTCACTTAGTAACTTGGCTTTCCAATATTTGCTTTCCTTCTTGTTCACTTGAAATCAATTGGTCTTGTTGATACTGATAGTTATGATCTTGATTCTCGATTTCTCAAATCACTGAGGCCTGAACAACTTTGACTCGAACTTCTCTCAATGATTTCTTCTTGGCTTGATCATAGTTAACATGTTCAATTGTATCAATTACCTTGTCTTCATATAGTGTTGATTTCTTGTGACTTCTTGTTCTTGATTGTCTTCTGGTTAAGTATCTTTTCTTTTAATTGAGTTACATTAGTTATAGTGTTACAAGTTTATACACTCTGCCTTTCAATTAGGTTAAATGGATTTTGTGGGTACATTCGCTATAGGCCCTCACGAGACCTTACTCGTCCACTAGGGCTGCCTAGGGGTTTAAAGGGCTTGTTGCATATGCCAAATGCAACCGTGATCACCTACGGAAGTGGTACTAGTTAGTTAGTTAGTTGTAATTGTTTATGCTTGAGGACAAGCATCGGTTTAAGTTTTGGGGTGTTTGATAAGTGGATTTTATATCCACTTTGAACATTCTATATCGGCTTAAATTGATTGTTTTGGACTCAAGTTTGTTATAGTTTTGATGTGTTTTGCTTAGTTGTGCAGGTTTGCAAGAATATCAATGCTTCTGTCGTTTTTGGAGATTTAATTGATTAAAATTCGGATTTTCCGGGAAGGTTGCGCAATCTACACTGTTTTGGCCTTATCTGGAGTTCTAGAAGTCCGTTTTCAGCGATCATACTGCCCACGCGAAGCTTGAGAGATTTTCTACAACCTGGGATAGATAGCACGTGCAAGGAATATGCTGAATGAAATCGTGCACGTGATCTTGTAAAAGAAGGCTGGGAATTTACTATTTTGCCCTTTTTCTAATTCTAATTGTATTCTGGGCAGTTTTGGGTACCTTCTTTAAATCATAATTGTAATAGAAGGTAATTTCTTGCTGGGCAAGACTTGGAGTATCTATATAAACACATCTAGGTTATTAATTTAGAGATGAGAAAAAACACTATTCTATAGATACAACTTTGTACGCAGCTTTTAGGGATTTTTCTGGAGAATTATTATTTTCTTCAAAGATTGAAGATTAAAGGTTTTTTCTATAATCTTATAATTATGAGTTCTTCTATTTCTATTGATTCTTGTTTTGTGAACTTAATTATGTGTAACTAAATCTCTAATCTGAGGATTGGGTAGTATTCATGTGTGTTTAATTATCTGTGATTTTCTTGTTTTGCTGATCTGTTATTGAGGGCTTAACACAATTAGGGGCGTCATGAACCTTTGATTGGATTTTAGGGATTGTAATAACTTGGAAGAGGAGTTGCAATTTTAGTACAAGATTTAACAGACATAACTCGAATATTTGATTGGAAGATTAATAGGAGAGTTGTGAGACTTATAATTCTTGGTGCGTAATAGTTTATGATTGTACTTTGATTGTATCATGGAAGTGACAATTAAGGTGTAGTTGTATACATTATATTGTATCTTGGAAGGGAACATTATAACCTTAGAAGAATTTTTTCAGCAGAGTAAGAACGTAGATGTTACATAGATATTAAATGTGCATTGAAACCAAGTGAAGAACCCCAGCAAGAATTTATCTTCTATTACAATTAGAATTTAATTAAGGTGCTAAAAATTGCCCGAAATACAATTAGAACTTGAAAAGGGCATAACAGTAATTTCTCTGCTCCCAACATTCTGTTTGTCGTGCTTCCTGCTCCTACCACACGCAGCCTGCTCGTGCAACACCTGTACCATGTTGTAGAAAATCTCTCAAGCTTCGCGTGGACAGTAAGATCGCTGAAAACGGACTTATAGAACTCCAGATATGGCCAAAACAGTGTAGACTGCGCAACCATCCCGGAAAATCCGAATTTTAATCAATTTAATCTCCAAAAATGACAGAAGCATCCACCTTAATCAATATTCTCGTAAATCTGCACAACTAAGCAAAACACATCAAAACTACAAGAAACTTGAGTCCAAGACAATCAATTTAAGCCGATATGGAACGTTCCAAGTGGATATAAAATCCACTTATCAATCACTAGTATTCTAACTAGTACTAGTAACTAGTGCTTTGTCACGGATTGTTGTTTGTATTTTTTAAAAATATTTCTCGACGATCCAACCGTACGGATGTCAAGATATATCTAATTTTGTGATATTCCCAAATTTTCAAAAAATAAAAAATTAATTTGGTTGGAGATCTTAGTAGATCACCACTAATTTAACTAGTACTAGTAACTAGTGCTTTGTCACGAATTGTTGTTTCTATTCTTTAAATAATATTTTTCGACGATCCAACTGTACGGATGTCAAGATATATCTAATTTAGTGATATTTCTAAATTTTTAAGAAATAAAAAATTAATTTGGTTGGAGATCTTAGTAGATCACTACTAATTTAACTAGTACTAGTAACTAGTGCTTTGTCACGAATTGTTGTTTCTATTTTTTTAAAAATATTTCTCGACGATCCAACCGTATGGATGTCAAGATATATCGAATTTAGTGATATTCCCAAATTTTCAAAAAATAAAAATTAATTTGGTTGGAGATAAAAAAAATAAAAAGTAAAAATTTTGATTTTTTTTCGAGGTTTAACGAGCCAACGAGCCGAGCTCGAGCCGAGTCGATCTCGAGTTGAACCAAACTGAGCTTTTATTGAGCCGAGTTTAACGAACAAAAATCTTGTTCAAGCTCGAGCCGAACCGAGCTTTTATCGAGCCGAGCTCGAGCTATTCGTTAAAAGCTCTGTTCGTTTACAGCTCTAAAGCATACTGGCCCAAATGCAGCACTTGGGTTATCCACAAGCCCACCACAGGTCCCAAAAAGATCATGATTTGTTGGTGCACTTAGTAGTAGTACTTTGCTTATAAACTGAACTAAATTCCCAAATCTCCTCGATGTGGGACTGGGATATTACAGATATGTTTTAATTTTAGCAAGTTTTGTTAGTGGTGGAATTGTAGGGAAGATTGTGGGTGTGTGTAGATGCTCGTGTGTGTGTTTTACTCGTGTATGTATGTATTTGTGTAGTTTTGTTGATACAGCGAAGAAAGAGGGGAGAGGCAGTAGAGAGAGGGGGAGACCAAAATGGATGATAAGGGACAGAAATGGATATTGTTGATGATTGTAGCCATCAACAAGAGATAAGACTAAAAAAAGAAATAGAAACTAAAATTAAAATAAAATTAATAAATATATTGAAAGTTGTATATGGGAATTCAGAAATTGGTTGGGATATTTAAAGTTACTAAATTCAATACATGTCAAGTAGTTAGAGAAGCATTCTCCCAAGGTGCACTAGCTTCACTCTTCAAAAATTCGATTTCTTTGTCGAAATTAATGGTTAACTAATACAAAAATGAAATTTCGATGATTAAATTGAACGTTTTTAAAATTCGATGATTAATGTGTATTTTTGTGTAAACGTTAATGATCAAAATGGTATTAAGCCTTTGGAAAATGACAAGGTTTGTTAATGTAATAGTATATATATATATATATATATATATATATATATATATATATATATATATATATATATATAAAATAACGTGCACATGAATGCGTAATTTTGTTTGAACACTTATTTTTTCTATATAAAATTAATTAAAAAAATTCAACAAATAATTTGTAAAATTAGACTTAACAATATTAAACTGCAAGCGATGTTATCATTATATATATATATATATATATATATATATATGTCACACATTCTAATATATTTGATCTATATCTTTTGATACATAACAACTTACGTAATGCACGATTGTGTAAAATAAACCATTAATATCGAAAATTAATATTACACATATCTAAATATGCTCAACACATGTTATTTTAATGTAAAATAACATACGCAATATGCGATTGAGCAAAATTAAAATCAACCGCATTAAAAAACAAATGATAATAAATTTAAGCAAATCTTAACATGTTTGATACATGTATTTCAAAACTCAAACAACTTACGCAATGCGCGATCTGTAATTCCTCCGCATAGGAAGAAATTCTAAAACTTTGTCAAAATGAAAAAAGATAAAACAAAAATTAGAAAAAGACGGGTCCGATCTTCTGTCCCCTTCCTCCATATCTCCTTTGTGTCCCCTACTCTTTTTAATACAAAAAGAGTGTCCCTGCGGGGCCCATTTTAAATAAAAATAAATATTTTTATTTAAGATGGGCCCCACAGAAGCATTTTTTTTTATTAAAAAGAGTATGGGACACAAATAGACACGCAGCCCGAAAAAGACTCCCCCCAATTCCCCAATTCAAATTCAGTCCTATAATATTCAATCGCGACCTTTGGGTAACGTAAACTTCTTCCTCGCCAGCACAAGCTCCTCATCGTCCTCCTTCGTTTCCATACAGCTCGACTTGGCGGCATCCTGGCGTATCCTCATCCCTAGACCCAAGGTGAGCTCCAACGGCACCGGCCACAATCTTTTTTTCTCTCCCTTCTCATCAACCATCCAGAATTGACGGCCAGAAAACAGCAGATTGGATCCCTCAGGAGCAAGTTCTTTAGAACTCTTGGAAACTCCGTCATCACTAGCACCCTCAGTTTTCTCCTCCTTTGGCAGCTCGGTGATTTTGTGGGCCTCACCAGGACAAATGGCAGCAACAGCAGGCATAGTTTCAGTGCCAGTCTTCCCATTGATGGGATCATCAGCATGGTCCACAAGCCATTTGATTGTCTCAGCATCCGTCTTGAGACCGAGTTCCCCGGTTAACTGAGAAATTTTAGCAACACATTCTTCAGACATTTTTGTTGTCTTCCTGCCCCGACCCCGCCCCCGCCCCCGCCCCCGCCCCTTCACTTTCATTTGCTTGATCTTCTTTGATGCCCGTCGCTGCACCGAGGAAGAAGGACCTGAGCCACTGCTCAGTTCGGAACCACTCTCAGAATTTTCAAGGGACGACATGTTTTGGTATATACAACTCTGAAACACACACACACGTATGTTTTGGTGCACAGAGCTCTGGGATACACGAATGCATTTATAGGAATCAGATGACAAAGATGGTGCGTTTTGTTCATGATGGACGGTCGAGATTTCATTCAAAGATATAAAATCTGACGGATATCATTTCAGATTCTATATTTTGTTAAATTAGTTGGGTCTTAGGTATCTTTCATGTTTCTTTTTTAAGAAATGCTGTGTAATGGTTGTGATAAGGATATATTCCCTCCGTCCCTAATTAGTTGTCTAGTTTCTATTTTTGTTGGTCAAATTGACTCAAATTTGACTGAAATTTAAATATATTACATAATGAAAAATATTTTAAAAAATTATATCATTGTAAACTACTTCTAATCTATTTTAATATGTGATTTTCAGTTTTTTAAAATAATAAATGAATTAATTTTAATCTTCGATCAAAACTTAGTCAATTTGACCACTAAAAAGTCAAACTGAACAACTAATTAGGGACGGAGGGAGTATGTATTAATAATTTTATGGAAAAGGAATATAATCTACTAGAATGTTCAATAATAATGTAACGTAAATTTAAATGATAGGGGGACCCCTTAAAAAAACGTACATAATATTTCTTTTTAACTTTTTTATTATCATTTGGTCAATATCCCCTCTAGATATGGTATTGCATCTGTAGATATTGTAGGATTATATATAAAAAATTAGAGCTTTTTTGAAAAATAGCTGATAATTTTTTACTATTTACAAAAATACTATTATTTTTAAGATAATTTTGCAAAAATACGGATTTTATTACAAATATACATCTTTCTGAATAAAATTACAAAAATATCAGAGGTAACCAAAACAACTACCAGCAACCCGAAGCTCGTCGGAATCGTTTTTACCTTGCCGGAATTCTTTCAAAACTCGCCGGAATCGTTCGAAACTCTCTCTCCCTGACCTGCGACCCCGATTCCAACAGATCGGAGAAGACGATTGAACGGAGAAGACGATAGATCGGAAAATATGACAGATCGGAGGTGTATTGCGTCGAAGAAGGTGGTGATGGTGTGGGTGTGGGTAGGCGGTGGCTGGGGTCGGAGATTGGGGAGGTCGGGGTCGGAGATTGGTGGCGTCGGAGGTGAGTTGGGGTCGGAAATTTGGTGGTGGTGGTGATGGATCGACGGTCGACGGGTGCGGGGGAGGATGGATCGGGGTGGGGGGGAGGCGGAGAGAGACCGTATATGTGCAAAGTGTTTTCTTTTTTATTAAAAAAAATCGTATAAATGCAATAGTTATAGTAAAGACAGTAATTATGCAAAACAAAGTACAAAAGATAGTATATTTCACAATTTCTCAAAAAATTATGGACCCCGGAATATACACATACCGATTAGTTTACAGAGTCCTGAGTTGGCTATTTTTTTTAATAGCAAAAATGTATATGATTTAAGTCGAATTATTATTTTTAATTTTTCTAAATAAAAGATAATTTTATTCAATTTTTTTTTAAAAAAAATAATTATTTTAATTACCTATCAAAACACTTTTGAAATGTGTGCAAAAAATTAAACGTCAAATGAAATTTTATATGGAGAAAATATTTAAAGTTCAAAATTAACATTTTCGAAATACTGTAAATGTAAAATTTGCGAGAGAATAAAAAATTCTTGCATGACGGTTTGTTGGGTCCGTGTCCGTGTTTAACATTCGGCTTTGTTATTGGAATTGGGCAGTCCAAGTTCATCGCATAGATTGGGCCGGTTACTACTTTACTTGAACTTTTTATGAAAAGGAAATTCACACGCCCAGTAAAATATGGCAGCAGAAAACTTGCATACTGTATGCTAAAATTCCACAATCACACTACATTTTCACTGCTAGTACATACGATCATTGTCATCGTCAATGATGCACATTCAGAGGACAAAGCACGTAGATAAAAGTACATGCTTCTTACAACTTCATGGGGCCACTTAATACTGTTAATGTCAATCAGTGACCATCGGGCATCGGCCAACTTCCTGTTCTAAGTGCTAATGGTTTCGTTTGATGATTTCTTGGAGTAAAATCTTCGGTACATGGAATCAACTTCAGTGAGATAGTAGGTGCCCCGAGATAGGAGGCTACAGTCTTTGCTTGTTACAAAGTCCTTCCCTCCATATCTGTGCTCCATTAGCTTCATGATGTCGACAAATTTTTCTGGAGGTAGCTGTATGAAGAGAAGCACAATTTATCAAAAGACATTCAAGTAAACATAATGTTTCATCAGTAAAAGCAACAATGATTCAAACATTAGCTGATATCTAGGTATTATATTGGGAATAATATTTAAGCTTAAGTTAAAATACCTCACTCCTTGACTTCAACTTCTCACCAATGTTCATCACCTTTGCGATGTTGGACAAGCTGAAAGGATGCTGACCATCACGGAGATGGAAGGAAAACATTGTGGCAGATAAACCACTTCCATACGAAAACATCACAACCCTTTTGCCATCCTGAAATAAATTAATTATAAGAATTTCATACAAGCTATATTATAGTAGTAGATTTCAAAAAAAATATATTATAGTAGTAAAAATCAGGCCAAACTGCCATTATCCATATATAGACTAGCTATGTACCAATGTGCTATGCTTGTTGTGAATAAGGGAAGCAAGTGCCGCATATAGTGATGCAGTGTACATGTTGCCAACTTGCTTTGGTACCAAAGTCGAGGGTTGAACCTTTACATCGTACTGGGACTTGGCGACCTGCTGTGTTGCCTGAAGAATTGCTCAAGTGATCAGCTAATATATTTTTGTTATATTTTCAGAAAAACAAATTGTTGCAAATTCAGCTCAAAATCAGCTTTCTTGTTTTAGATAATCTGATTCGGTCCCTTTGCAGGCTCGAACCTCGTGAACTGGATTTTATTAAAAACGCATTTGAGATTATTCAACATTAATGACTCAAATTTATATTATGTGCAAACTTTATGACAGAGAGAGACGGGAGGTGATGGATAACTACTATATATATACAAGACTTCGAAAACTCACTTTTTCAAGATCCCGGCTGGCATAGCTTTCATCACCAGTTACAGTTGCAAATGGTGCCAACTTTTCTTTAGTGCTCTCATCAATAGAACTGCATACAATAGCATTTATATACAGACACAGGTTAAGCGGGTATCTTCTAGCAGTTAGCACAGAATAATGGAAATCCAAAAGTTTGAATTAGCCACCTTGCATTTCTCAAGAAATCATTGAACATCAGTCTAGCAAAACTCTTCTGTACAAGCTGCAGAGGTTAAATAAAAAGTTCAAAGAATTTAATCATCAAATCTTCTGCAAAATTAATGGGAACAATATCAAATAATTTGTTTTGCATAAATACCTTGTTATATGGCGAATGAAATACAAAGCTGTCAGCATCATCCATAGAAAATTGTTTGCCCTCCAACTTCTCATACCTACAATTGATAAGATAATTAGCATAGTATCACTTTACAAGTATAAGTCAATCCAAGTCTAAAGAAAAGAAAAAGGCTATGACTTATATATCAACTTACTTGTGACAATAACGTCTATAGCAAGAATCAAGTGCCATTAGATAACAAGTTTGCGAAAGCTTCCCATCAACAACCTATTATGCATATATTAACAAATTAAAATATAGAACAGACAAGTACAAAGGAACTTATTATAGGGAATGCATATTGCATAGTATATGTAAGCACCTATAAATATTTTTCTCTACTAAAACTGAATATAAGAAATCAATCATTTAAAAGTTATCAACGGATTATGTAAATCTGGAATTCTTCAAAAATAAAACTCGTTTGTAGCTCCAACTTGACCTATATGTAGCAATGAAACCAGAAACAAACAAATGCTATGTTAGAATATAATTTAAGATCCAGTTGGGGCCATCCACCTAAAGGTTAGACGAAGGCCCCAACTGGATCTTAGAGGAAGGCCCCAACTGGATCCTAGAGGAAGGCCCAACTGGATCTTATATTATATTCTAACATGCTCTATGCATATACTAAAGTCTGTATATAACTTAATCCAATCATCTTGTGCTCTCCCTTGAATCTATACTTTTAATTTGTTGACTGCAAAGTGTAGTCACAAGAAAGAAAAGTTTAAAAGCCTTCTTTCTTGTCTTGAAAACAGTGTGAAGTGAAGCACAAAATAAAAACAGATATTAGCATCTTTAGTAATTAATAGCATGAAAAGTAAAGGGATAACTAATACCGGATATTCACTTGCAAGATTGGGCTTGTAAAAGTCATATGCATGAGACATATGACTCCCCCTAAACTTGCTTTCAAAAGCGATAGGGGCATCAGGCCCTATTAGCATAGCAATTGCAGCGGCTCCTCCGGTGGGCCGAGCAGGTCCCTCAGCATACACCTGATGACAGAAGACTCAGGTAAGAGATAGAAACTTGCTTCACGGACCACTGTTATCAATACTTTAATCCCAAAATATACACGCATAAGAAGAATAATTCCACCACAAAAGTAACATCTAAAATATAATATTTCCATTTCCATCAAAGATCGGCCAAACATCAATCAGTCAGATCCTATAAAAGTTAACCTTCTATTTAGAAGGCATTGGAAGTTTAAGCAAGTATAGTTAGGTAGAATATGATACAGAATTCCTCTAGTAAGATGCTACTCATATACAGACAACTGTGACTTAGGTACTGGATTGCCACTTCCTTACTCAATCGAAGTCATGGACCTCAAATGTTTCTCCGTCTCCCAATCAATATTTAAAAAAATTAATATCATAATAATTAAATAGAAACATACATACCATTGAACACACTGATCACTGATGGCCATGCTTTTCAGGACTAGTAGGACCAGAATGTTTAATACATATCTATCCTGTAGATATTCTTCTTAAGCAAAACAAAATGTTCATTGCACGGATTAAAATTGACTTACTTGGAGGTCTTTCAAGAAGTAATAAACAGAGAGAATTATACAATTCAATGATAAAATATTATACAAAAAATGTGTGCAGATAAATAAATAAGCAAGGCTGGCTGCACAATATTTGGGCTGGTAATTTTGCAGCTGCATGCTCTATGCTTCAAAATGTGAACAAATGTTTAACACTCGATCAATTACACTAATCACTCCTTTACAAAAAGTATACACTGGAAAAGATGGAAATACCGCGCTATCTGTGCACACAACAAGGCCATAGCGTCCATCCCATGAACTACTCTCAACCCAATTGACACAGTTGAACAATGCTGCAGTTCCTCCATAACAAGCATTGGTCGAGTCAACACCTTCTATGTCAGTATTTCCACATTCCTGATCGTTTTACATGGAAAGAAAGAAAAGGATGAAGCAGTTTAACAAAATAAAGTAATATACTTCAAAACAATATACGGAAGTAGCTTAACAAAATCCATGTTAAATTAACTAAAATAAAGCTCTATCTACATTTTACACTATTTTATTAAAGAGAACTATCAACAGGTGTTTTGCGGAAAAAAAAGTTCTTAAAGTTGAACAATTGCTATATCTGATTCAAAAAAGGAACTTTCTTGGTACTTGATTACAAAACCAAAATATTGGCATTTGGCATACACAAATTTCATTTTTGGATTTTATAGGTCTAGTTTATTGTGCCATCAAAACTCTAGAAAGTTAATCATCAAATGACACAAAAAAAATTATTCTAACCTATTAACTTCCTGGTACAATAATGCTGCGAGGGTTTAGCTCTATTGCACACAGAGTATGAGAAACTTTGTTTATAAATGCAACCGCCGAAATCAAAACTATCACATCACATTTTAGCTTTTAGCATGCCATACTAGTGCAACAAAAACAACATGAGTAAACACATACTGCACACATGTTCAGCACATAAATCTTCCTAATATACAGCAGTTCAGTGATCTCCAGCCAGCAATAACAGAAAAAAGCACTTTAAATGATTAAACCTTTGTTGATAGTGTCCCAACTGGCATAGGACTACACCATCATAATTCACAATTTCAACTACCCTATAAATAGAAACAGAAGAGAAACATATCTAAATAAGTAACGAACCAGCACAATAAAAACTGATAGTACCTCAAAAGCTTGCATAACAAACGTCTTAATGGATTTGCTCTTGTCTATCACAGTTTCACTTCCCACTTCCAGCCGTCCAATTTGTGTTGGATTAATTTCGTATTTTTCAAGAAGTGAAGTGACAACTGTTAAACTGAAGATTTTCAGGTCAGTACATCAAAAAGGGACCAACATAACATCAGGGTCAATACCATGACGGATCATATTGTCTCATCGACTTGATGAAAATTATGACTAATGGGATTTTCAAAAACGATAAACAGAGCTCATGCAATTTTCGAAAACGACAAAAAGAGCTCATTGCAAACAATGAATAACAATAGTCACTACCTCATTGAGATTACATCTTCCACCTCTGTACAAAATCCCATGCAATCTTGACCTAGTCCAATGGTATATTTTCCTTTACTTGCTCCATCATGAGCCTCCAGTATCGCCTATATTAGCATAATATAGAACAAGAAGTTCATAAGAATGAACAGATAACAGAGAATAGGAATACATACACAGTTGAGTACTAGTATAATGGACACTTTAGATCAAAACACAACTTGGGTTCTATCTGAGCTGAAACATACAGATATATCTAGTCTACTTCCAAATTACACTTCAAGCTATATGGTCACTAAATTATAAAATTGGAGTAAGACTGAAATAATATTGTAACATAAACAGAAGAGTACATATCAAATTAACAAAAGTAGTCAAGTCAACCAAACCAAAAAATATAATTAAACTCAAGAATCCATGAGAATAACAAATTTTGTTTAAGATACCTCATGTTTAATGTTCCAAACAATATACGTACATTAATTAAGTACTTGTTAGATTATTTACATAAAAAGTGTAAAAAGAAAATTTGAAAGAGAAAATAGACAACTAAACTACATATGTAAAAAAAAAACACACAGAGACAAACTGTAATGGTCCCAACTACAACTCAAACAAAATGAATAATGTATATACAAACACACAAGCTAATTGAATACATATCCAAAATGTAACTACTACGACTGTAATGGTCCCAGCTGAGATCTACTTTGTAATATATTACATATTTCCATTTTCACAAAACAAAGTGTTAAGTATATATGATCTTATTAAGTTTTTCCCCTTGCACCTTATGATTTGAGGAGAAATGGTAAATTAACATGGTACTCGTGATTTACAATAGATAATAGGATTAATTATTGCCCCAAAGATGATTCCTACTCATTGAATATCGACCCAAAAATGGATTTTCGGGGGAAGTGTTAAATTATAAAATAAGATTCTATTAAGTAATAATAACCTTAAATTTTTAGGAGAGACTTGCAAAACATAAAATCTGAACTAGACCTGGCCACTTAAAAGCATTCCAGTGGACATGTTTTATAGTTTGATCAAACTTACAAATACTATTCAGTAATCAGTGTCTTGTAACAACAAAGTTTATTTACACATACGGTAATAAACTTAAAAAAACAGATAAACAGAGAGTTATGATTAAGAAAAGACGGTCTATAGAAGTCAAGAACAACAAGAAGTAAAAGCTGATATATATGATTAATGTGGTGTAGAAATCACCTGTTGAATACATGTAGGAGGGAAGTAGATTTCCATGGCCAGGATTCCCACATTCTTCAACGAACCCATCTCTCCCTGAATCCTGATTATCAAAAAATATAAGTCTTTCTCAGTGGGAGTGGAGAGAGAGAGAAGAGAGAAGAGAGATGAATGCTAGAAATTCGGAAACAAAGACAGAGACGAGGAGGGGTTTCCGTGTGGAATATATATAGAGCGCAAGTGGTATGTGTGCTAGAGTTAAAATGGTTGGCTAAAATCTATATGTATACTATTATATAAAGAGTAAAATTCAGGATGGTGGCCAAGTTTTACCCCAATTTTCAAAATGTTGGCAAGTCTTTCAGTTTCTCAAATTAGTGGCCAACCTTTCACTTTGTCTTTCAAAACAGTGGCCAGTCTTTCAATTTCTCAAATTAGTTGTCAATCTTTCATTCCGCCTTTCAAAAAAGTGGCCAATAGTAGATTAAAATAGCCACTTTTATAAAACGCAGAGTGAAATGTTGGCCACTAATTTGAGAAATTGAATGACTGACCACTGTTTTGAAATGCGGAGGAAAACATCAGCCATCCTTTTGAAAATCTGATAACACGGCCAATATTTTGAAAATTGGGATAAAACTTGGCCACCAACCTGAATTTTACTCTTATATAAAAGTCAAACATTAAAAGTTTGGTTTAACGGTATCTATTGAATTTACCTAATCTATACTATTATATAAATTCTGAAACATTAAAAGTTTGGTTCAACGGTACCTGTTGAATTAACCTAATTATCCTTACTCAATTATAAATCTACCAACTAATCAATTTTCTAAAACCTCCATTTTTCTAATTATATTACCGGCTTTTTTATTTAATAAAAAATAATATTATAATACTAATAATTAACCAGTTACCTTTTTGCTAAAAATAACATAATTATATATAATTATTATTAACTAATCAATTACCTTTTTCAGTCAAAACACGTTAGCTTTTCTCTTTTCTGTAACTAAAATCTCTCTTTTTCAATTATATCATGGACGGTTACCTTTTTTCAGCAAAACATGTTACCTTTTTTTCTTTTTCTTACTAAAACCTCCATTTTTCTAATTATATTACAGACGTTTCTATTTAATACAAATAAAATAATAATATTATAATACTGATAATTAACCGATTACCTTTTCAGCTAAAATATATCATCTTTTCTATTTTTTGTATTTACATTCCCTTTTTTTCTAGAAATATAACGGGTAACGTTAATTTCTCATTTTCTAAAAACTATGAACAATTTTATTTCGTAAAAAAACATAATTAAATTATAATTATTATAAACTAATCAATTATTTTTTCACATAAATCATGCACGTTACTTTTCTATTTTCTCTAACTAATTTTTTTTTCCAATTATATCACGGACGGTTCTATTTAATAAAATAAATTAATAATATTATAATATTATTAATTAACCGATTACTTTTTTCAGCTAAAACATATCATCTTTTCTATATTTTCTAACTAAAATTCCTTTTATAATAGAAATATCACGGACAATATTATTTTCTCATTTTCTAAAAACATTACGAGCAATTGTATTTAGTAAAATAACGTAATTAAATTATAATTACTATAAACTAATTAATTACCTTTTTCACCTAGAACATATAATCTTTTTAATTTTCACTAAGTAAATTCTCTATTTTTCTAATCATACCACGGGCATTCTATTTAATAAAATGAATTAATAATTTTATAATTACTAATAATTAATTGATTATTCTTTTTAACTAAAATCTATCATCTTTTCTATATTTTCTAACTAAATCCCTCCTTTTCTAGAAATATCACGAATAACATTTATATACTTTGTTGAGTATTGAATACGGTAAAAGAATACAGAGGGGGGGTGAATGGATTCTTGAACTTTTCTTGATTGAGTCTATGTAGCAGATAAGTGCCTGTGTGTGTAGAAGTGAAGGTGCGGATAAATAAACAACACAACACGCAATATCACTTTAATCTAATGTAATATTAGATAAAGGTTGCTACAATCTGTGAATACAAATGGTAGTATTCTCAGCTTCGTTTTTCTCAGAGAGATATAGCTTACAGTGTATGAAAAACTAGACTCACAAAAGTTGCTAAGTTATGAAGTGAGGCTGTGTCCTTATAGAACATGGATACAGCCCACTTACTGCAAATAAGGTAGCTAAACAAATTACTTTCTAGTCTGTCTATCCTTTTTGAGTAAGTGTCCAAACGGTTACAGATTTGACTTTGCAAAGCCTGTTTAGATCCACTTCTTTAGCTCCTTGTCTCTTCTATATCTCTCCAAGCTTCCTTGTAGGCTTTCCAGAGCACGTTACAGATTGTGGTCCATAAAGTGCATTGGCTTGTTGCAGGTTTCTGACTTGTACAATTTCTTCAGTATTTTGTCTCCAAGAATGTATTCGAGGAGTGACTAAGTAAGTGATTCGAGAACTAGAATTGACTTGATCGATAACTCTGAGTTCTCGAATACTGTTATAATGACATATCGAACCACTTCTCGAATAGCTCTTTTCCATCAGGATTCCTTGAGTTGTCGAATAGAACATTTGACTTATCGAATCCTCGAGTTGTCGAATAGCTTTCTGAGTCCTTGAGATATCGAATGGAACTTTGACTTGTTGACTCTTTGAGAACTCGAATACCATCTTGACTTGTTGACTTCTTGAGTTCTCGAATAGAGTAGTAGACATATCGAATCCCTGAGATATCGAATGAGATATCGAACAGTGTATTCAGAGATATCGAATAGTGTCTTGAGATATCGAATCCCTGACTTCTCGAATGCTGGACTTCTCGAATAGACAAATATACTTCTCGAATTGGTACTTAGGCAAATTCTTCATTTCTTCAAATCCCAACTGTGATTATTTGACAGTCTTTAACTCCTTGCTTGAGGCATGAACCTTGGAACTTCTTTCAAGCATTATTCTAGACTCTATTTGTACAATTACACAACTAGGATTTGATGCCTTCTACAAGTACAATACAAACAGAAACTCTACAACTAGAGGTTCCCTCAGTTAAGAGGTCATGTAAGTAATGCAAAGCATTACAAACAATTAGGCTTGTTATTAGATGTGTACAGGCATGCCTCTGTAACTAACAATCTCCCCCAAATTGTGAGTGAGACCCTTAGTCACAATTTCATGTCTGATAACAAGCCTAACATACATAAAGATAAAACTTTAAAAGTACAGGTATGTATTTTGATTGAACACATAAATGAAATTACAAGATAAATACTCTTACAGTATGATGAGGTACTAGCCATTTTCTTTTGATTGCATCTCCATTGCTTTGGCTTGTAGATCATCATATGCTTTCTGTTTCCTTTCTTTCTCCTTTCTTGCAATCTCATCTACTGCTCTCATGATTTCTGTCATAGCATCCAATTCTTCAATCATAATAGAGTTTTTGAAATCTTCAAGCACTGGCTTCAGAATGTTGGCAGGATAGTGATTGAGTAGGTCCATTCTTATATTGACATTGGCTCCATTTCTTCTCCTATACTTCACCACATAGGGATCAAACTGAACTCTACACAATCCCTTTGCCCTTAGCTTTTCTGCTTCAATCTCCAGTCTATCAATTTCTTTCTCCCTTTCTAACCATTTCTCATAGCAGCCCTTTCTTATCTTCTCAGCATAATCTTTCTTCATTTTCACAAAGTCAATCAATTCCAGCTTCCATACTTTCTCCACCTTGTCTTTAGAATCCAGCAATGCAATGATTCTTTCTATCTCATACAATTTACCCCAATGTTGACAACCCCCTTGTTTGAATTTCATTTCTTTCCCATCAGTGTACTTGATTTCAAGGTGGTCATCCACAATTGCAGCATAGCATATCTTTTGAGCTCTTAGAAATTGCAGTTGCTCTTCATCAAAGTCTTCATCAAGTGGCTGGAGTTTCAATCCTGGAATGATTGTTAGGGCTCTAGATTTGGATAGCTTCACTCTCCTTGCAGCATGTTTAAATTTCATCCTCTTGACATGATTGCTTGGCAGAAATCTTTGACCTTTGTTGGTAGACCATAGTAGTATTCCATTAGCAGATTGCTTTCTGAAACATACACATGGTTTCTTGACTTGAATCTTCTTCTCTTCTTGAGGTGGTAAGACAGTTGCAGAAGCCATAGATGTAGATTTTGGTAGGTCACTACTAACAGTATTCACCCTAGACCTAGAGTCTTGTGTTGTGGTGAGGTTACTGCTAGCAGTGCCTAAGGCTTGCTGTCTTCCACTCTTTCTCTCATATGTTTTACCTTGGTCATCATCATCCTTTTTATCCTTGTCTCCCTTTTTCTTCTTGTCTTCATCACCCTTATCTCTCCTGTGATGTCTTCTCCTCCCATCACCTTTGTCTTCAGAATCATCATCCTTATTTCTCCTAGGTTGAGCCATCTCTGGAATTTCACCAGTTGCAATATAGGTTCTGAGGATGTGCAGTGCCTCAGTTTCTTCAGCATTTCTGGCTCCAACCTTCTTCTGTAATTGATCAATGATAGCAATGATCAGTCTGTGATTTCTGGTGGTGAGATCATGGGGAATGACCAATTGCTTGATATCTTCAATTCTGGTGCCAGACTGATAAATGATTGTCCATGGCTTCTTGATCACTTCTGGTAGCCTTGAAGGTTGGTCATTCCTCAAGTCATCAAACAGACTTTTGTTGTTCTCATTCTTCTTTTCTATAAGCTCGAGTATGGCATCTATCTCTGAGTGTTTCAGTTCTTGTAGAGTCTTGTATGTTAGATGCCATATCTTCAATTTGGATATCATCACTATCTCCTTGATCCACAGATTATTGACTTTCTTAGGAATGACAGTGATGCAATCAATCTGCTTCTTCAACTCCCTCAGATAGAACTGAGTGTCACCAACCTGTTCCCTTGTGGCTTTCAGAAACTCCAAGAAGGCTTTATCATGATAAACATTGGAGTTAGCAACTTCTTGTAGCTTGGCCTCAGTAACAACTTTGACTTCTACAGGCTTGGCACTCTCAGATATAGAGGTTGGAGGTTTGTCAGATGGCATGCTCCCTGCAACCACTGTGGTGGTTATGGATTGCTTCTGTCCTCCTGGAGTAGTGATGTGCACAGTTGGTAGAGTGACAACTGGCAAGATAGATGGAGGCTCATCCACTTTGGATTTTCCTTTGCCAGGCACATTTGCTAGAGACTTAGAAGCCCTTTGTTGACCACCCTCTTTGATTATTATGCCTTTCTCTCCCTTTGTCTCCCCCTTTGAATTTGAGTTCCTGGCCTTCTTCTCCCCCTTAGGCTTGTTGTCAGGCACAGAGGCTGTAGAAATGTCCTTTGGGAGTGAAGATTCATCAGGTAGAGGGAGACCCATATGCTTCATCATTGCAGCTAACATGGATTGTTGATGCAGAAGGACATCAGCTGTGGTGGATGCTTGAGTGTCCAACTGATCATTTAGCAATGCAACTTTTTCTGTGAGATGAGCATTGGTCTTGGTGAGAGTAGCTACCTCCTGTGCAAGAGTGTTGACCTTAGTGAATAACTCATTGGCCTTGAAGCCAGATAAAGATTGGTCCTGAAGCCTCTTCACTTCATATTTAGACAATTCATGCACAGGGACATCAGTCACTAGTCTATCTCCATAAAGATTTTTGAACATTATCCTCAGCATGGCATTGGCATCTGTAGTCTGGTCAGATAGATTCTGAAATTTATGCCCCAGACCTGTGACAGCATCTTTTAGCACAGCCAGCCCATTGTCCACCTGAGTGCAGGTAGAGTTGCAGTGTTTGATGTCCTTGAACACACTGTCCAATTGAGGAAATTTAGCATCAAAGGCCCTCTTGACTTCTGCTACTGAAGTGGCTGTCTTATCACACACCCTGTTGACTTCAGTTTTGACTCCCTTGCCAAGATAGTGTGCAGCCTTGAGGAAACCCTTGTAGGAGTCATTTACAGCTTCATACACTTCACCAGGTGACAGGGATTTTGCATTGGAGCCCAGTGAAGTGATGTATTCCTCCCTGAGATACTGAAGTGCTTCATCGAGAGTAATATCATATTTTCCTTGCAACCAGGCATCTATGTTGCCATCTCTCTCAGCATCATCAATGATCTTTGACTTCTGCACTTCCACATCATCCCTATGGCATAACAGAATAGCCTCATAGTCTGGATTGGGCATGTCTGCAGTGAGAAGGTGCTGAGCAATCTTTGTGAACTCAGGAATCTGATCCACAATTAAGCTTTGAAGTGCTTCAACCGTCAATTGTTGTGGAACAGACCCTGATCCTGAAGCACTGTCATGTTGCATAGGCTTCAGCCATGTTGACATGAAGTCAGAGCTAGAGCTAGGCAAGCTAGTCTCCTCAGTTACAGATGCAACTTCTGTAACCGGATGGATTGACTCTACTACTGGTGTCACCACAGAAGTGGGATGAATTACACCAGCAGTTGACACAGGCACAGAGTCTCTAGTAAAAACTAGGGGAACCTCTGTGTTTGTGATGGTGTCATTAGGATATGCCTCAGCATGCATTCCCTCACCATCTAAATGTGGGTTCTGAGTGGTGAACAAAGTGTCATGCACTAAGTCACTTGAAATTATTGGCTCATCAAGCAAAAAGGATTCTTGATGATCAATACCTTGCATCTCAGTTGTCTGAGTTGCAGGTTCCAAAGAAATTTCAGAGTTAGATTCTGGAAGAGAAGTGTGTTTTAGAGTAGATTTTGGCAACTCCCCCTGAGAGATAGAGGAAGTTTCAAAAGTGATGTGCTCTCCACTCAGTGTTGTGCCAGCCTTATCACTCCCATGTGTTGACTCTATACAAGAGGGTGCATTGGGGAGAATGCTTGATTCTATAGGTGCACCCTGTTGAGAGGATACACCTAGTGAGCTGTGTGCCCCTGATTTTACAACTTCAGCCATTTGTGTGACTGAAGAGGTGGTCTTAGTTTTCTTCTTCTTTGTTCTGTGTAAGGGTGACTCAGGTTCCTCACTTCCTAGACCTAATTCAACAGCTAATGCTGCTTCAGACAAGATATTTAAAGGTGCAGACATTACTTCCTTTCTCTTCTTTTTACTAACATCACCCTTTTGAGAGGATGATGCAGTTGGCTCAGTAAGAGGTAGAGTGTTTGGTTGAGAGGGTTGGTTAGCAGGCCCTGGGTTAGCATTTTGTTCTACTTGCTTGGACTGTGCTAACTTAGATTTTGCATCAAATGTTGGCATGTTGTGGGGGTAAGTCCTAAACAAACTCTCCATATGGGGAGTTATGTTCAGTCTTACATCCACATCATTCCTAGTTTCCAAGTTACCAAAAATGAGTTTGGTCATGGACTTAGGATAGCCTATTTTATTTTTATCAATCCCAGGCAATTCAATCAATGAAGCATTTTTATAATTAAGTACAGATTGAATAAAGCGAGGGAAGAAAATATCAGTACCTCTCTTGGTTGTGTTCTTACCAAGTCTCCCATATAATTCTTGAAGTATGATTTGGCCAACATCTATCTTCTTTCCATAGGCCAAAGCATATCCAATTTGCTGCACAGGTGCACTGATTTGGTCAAAGCTTGATTTCCTGGCAGTGAAGACTTGGAGAAGAGTTGCAAACACATAACTCCACTCCTTTCTCAGATTCTTTCTGTTTAGCTTTCCAAGGTTAATCCCATCTGAGTAGTTTATGAACTCAAAGAATTCCTCCAACTCTGCATTAGTGGCCAGTCTGTCAAATGACTCTTGTTGTAGGCCTAGTGCTTGGTTCATGTCTGCAGTAGTGATAGTGATTTCCTTATCTTGAACCTTGCAGTAGATGACATATGAAGTGATTGCGTTTTCCAGGGCTACAACCTCCACAATAGCAGTACTCCAGAATTGTTCCAGAATATCTAGATATAGAGTTGGGTTAGCAGAGAGTGCATCCTTGATATACGACTCAGCCATCCATTTCACAAAGCACTTGAAATTGGCATTGGGTGCTTCAACATCACTAGTGAGTGCGATGAAGTTGGTGTTAAACTTTACTGTTGCCATTTGTGTAGAAGATGGGAAAGAAATTGAAGGTTGAAGAAGAAATTTGGCTTTTCGTAGCTAGGGTTTCAGGGGTTTAGAGAGTGTAGATGCTTGAGAAATCGAATGAAATGAATCGAATAGATGTGAAATTGTATAAGTATGAAGTACTTGAATTGTCGATTAGCAGAAGGTTTTGTATCGACAAGTCAGGCATTCGAGAAGTAGAAAACAACTATTCGAGAAGTCAAGAATGGCTTAATCGATAACTCAAGCAGATAGAAACTCACAGCTGGCAGTTATCTAACTTAGAAATAATTCTAAATTAAATAATATGTGTTTTTATGAGTGAATTAAACTTTTAGACAAAAAGTCCAAAATCGATTAAAATTCAGCGAGAATTCAACCTTTTCAAATGATTCGAGAACTCAAATATAGTGTTCGAGAACTCAGTCATTCGAGAACTCAGTTACTATATTCGAGAAGTCAATAATTCCTCTATTCGATATCTCAGAAAGACTCTATTCGAGAACTCAAGAGTACTCTAATGAGACTTATTAGAGATGTCGAATAGTGAATCATTCGAGAAGTCTGACTTATCGAACTATACCCATCACTCATAAAAATTTGATTTTCACTATCTTTTTAAAATCTACCAGACATATTCATTGAAAAATATCCTAGCAAATCAAATAGTGATTTTCTCAAAATTTCATAGAAATTTTAAGTTAATAAAAATATGATTTTCAACATATGCAACAGATTTGAAATATTTATAAATCATATTTCAGCCAACACTTACTCCAAAAATATTGAGAATTTAGATAAAGTAAGTGTTTACTGCTGCAACAATCTAGATGATGTATTCACTTAGCCAGAATCTGAAGAATTCAGCATTCCAATCTCACTTACCAACCTTGTGAAGGTGGCTTCATCTAATGGCTTAGTGAATATATCAGCTAGTTGTTTATCTGTAGAGACATAATGCAACTCAATGGTTCCAGTAGTTGCATGTTCTCTTATGAAATGATATCTGATGTCAATGTGCTTTGTTCTAGAATGATTGACAGGATTGGCAACTATAGAGATTGCACTTGTGTTGTCACACATGATTGGAATTCTTTCCAACACAAGTCCATAATCTCTAAGTTGATTTCTAATCCAAAGCACTTGAGCACAGCAACTTCCAGCAGCTATGTATTCAGCCTCAGCTGTAGAAGTTGACACAGATTGTTGCTTCTTGCTATACCAAGAAACTAACCTTTGTCCAAGAAACTGGCAGCTTCCTGAGGTGCTTTTCCTATCCACTCTGCATCCAGCATAATCAGCATCAGAATAACCAACCAGATTGAACCCTGTGTCCTTAGGATACCATAATCCCAAGTTAGGAGTGCCCTTCAGATATCTAAAGATCCTTTTTATTGCAATCAAATGTGATTCCTTTGGATTTGATTGAAACCTTGCACACAAGCATGTAGCAAACATGATGTCTGGCCTACTTGCAGTGAGGTAGAGTAGAGAACCAACCATGCCTCTGTAGACTGAGATATCTACTCTCTTGCCTTTAGCATCTTCATCCAATTTAGTGGCAGTGGCCATGGGTGTCTTGGCAGGTGAACAATCTTCCAAGTCAAACTTCTTCAATAAATCCTTGATGTACTTGGTTTGACTGATAAAGATACCATCCTTCCTTTGACTGACTTGCAACCCTAGAAAGAATGTCAACTCTCCCATCATACTCATCTCATATCTGCTCTGCATGAGTTTAGAGAATTTCTCACACAGTTTCTCATTTGTAGAACCAAAAATGATATCATCCACATAGATTTGAACTAGGATCATATCATCACCATGCTTCTTGTAAAACAGTGTCTTGTCCAATGTGCCTCGAGTGAATTGATTTTCAAGAAGGAATTGTGATAAAGTATCATACCATGCTCTTGGAGCTTGCTTAAGTCCATACAATGCCTTAAGCAATCTGTAGACAAATTCTGGGAAATGTGGATCCTCAAAGCCAGGTGATTGTTGCACATAAACCTCTTCTTCCAACTCTCCATTTAGAAATGCACTCTTGACATCCATTTGATAAACTTTAAAGTTTGAATGAGCAGCAAATGCCAAGAATATTCTAATGGCTTCCAATCTAGCAACAGGGGCAAATGTCTCATCATAATCAATGCCTTCCTGTTGAGAGTATCCTTTTGCAACCAGCCTTGCTTTGTTTCTTATTATTACACCATCTTCATCCATCTTATTCTTCAGAACCCATTTTGTTCCAACAATGGTTCTGTTCTTTGGTGCAGGCACAAGTTCCCATACTTTGTTCCTTTCAAATTGATTCAGCTCCTCTTGCATGGCAATAATCCAATCTGGATCCAACAATGCATCATCAAGTTTCTTAGGCTCAACTTGTGATAGAAAACATCCATAGAGGCACTCATTTTGAGTTGCTCTCCTAGTCCTTACTCCTGCATTAGGATCTCCAATGATTTGCTCTGCAGTGTGTGATCTATCCCATTTCCTCGAGTGTTCAGCCTGATTTCTCATTCTTAATGTTGCTTCATCATCCACATCATGGTCATCCTCATTTCCTCCCCCTGTGAAGTTGCCATTACTCACAGGTGTGTCTTGGATGCTTGTTTCTCCACTATTGGTTGGCACAAATTCTTCTCTTGTATCATTATTCACTTGAGAATGTTGAACTTGAGTTTCAACTCCAGTTTCAGTCTCTTCATCAGAATCATCTAGATTATCAAACTTCAATGGATCTTTGTCTTCATCATTGGCTTCTTCTAGTCCAGGTAGTTTGCTGTCATCAAATGTTACATCTGTGCTTTCCATAACTTTCTTTTGACTGATGACATAAACCTTGTATGCAATTCTTTCCATAGAATAGCCAAGAAAAATTCCTTCAAATGCTTTTGCATCAAACTTTCCAACATATTCAGAATTATCCTTGAGTACAAAGCATTTGCTTCCAAAAGTATGAACATACTTTAGTGTAGGCTTCTTTCCAGTCATCAAGTTGTAAGGTGTCTTTCCAGTGTTTTTGTTGATGAGGGTCCTGTTCTGAATATAGCATGCAGTGCTCACAGCCTCAGCCCAAAAACATGTAGGCATTCTCGCATCAAGTAACATTGTTCTAGCAGCCTCAATTAGAGTTCTATTCTTTCTCTCAACAACTCCATTTTGTTGTGGAGTCCTTGGAGCTGAGAATTGCTGAGAAATGCCATTCTCTTTGCAGAATGCTTCAAGTGTGGCATTTCTGAACTCTGTTCCATTATCACTCCTCAGTGAAATCACACTTGCATCGTTTGCCTTTGCTTCCTTGTCAACTTTCTTTATATGCTCAATAATTACTTGTGGAGCCTCATCTTTTGATGCCAGAAATTCCACCCATGTATACCTTGAAAAATCATCAACCATTACCAGGGCATACTTCTTTCTTCCAAGTGACATTATGTTGACAGGCCCAAACAAATCCATATGGATGAGTTGTAGTGGCTTGGTTACAGATGTCACTGTCTTTGACTTGTGGCTTGATCTCTTCATTTTTCCTTTTTGACAAGCCTCACACACTCCTTCTTGGCAGAATTCAAGTGTGGGCATGCCTCTCACTAACTCTCTTTTGACTAGAGAATTAATGGCCTTGAAGTTCAGGTGTGATAGTTTCTTGTGCCACAGCCAACAATCTTCATTTGATGCTTTTGAGTAAAAGCAACAAATTCTGTCCTTGTTTGCAGAGTCCATATTGGCTACAAACAGGCTTCCCTTCCTTACTCCAGATAGAGCAAAATCACCAGTCTTCTTGTGGGTGATCAAACATTCATCTTTGTCAAAATTCACTTTGAATCCTCTATCAGTAAACTGACCAACACTTAACAGATTATGCTTGAGCCCCTTGACTAGTGCTACATCTTCAATGATGACATTTCCAACTTTCAGCTTGCCATATCCCAATGTGTTACCCATGCTGTCATCTCCAAAAGCAACCATTGGGCCAGCCTTTTCCTCATACTGTGATAGCAGGGCCATATCACCAGTCATATGATTTGAGCATCCACTGTCCAAAATCCACATGACCTTCTTTTCACTTTCTTTGCCCTGCAACCACAAAGGTATTACTTTTCCTTTGGTACCCAAACAAGTTTGGGTCCATGTGACTTAGAGACAGTTTTATCATAAACAACATGCTTGTCAACTTTCTTAGTGTTAGTCTTCTTGTCACTCTTGGAAGTCTTAGAACCTGAGGTTTCAGACTTAGGTGACAAAGGTACCTTCCTAGCTTTAGGAGGACTTGAAGACTTTGACCTTGTGTAGTGTGTGTGAGAATTGTGACTGATACAACCATCAATGAACTGCCTTCTTAAATTAAAACAACTAGTCATAACATTCATATTGCATGGCATACAGTCAAATTTATCACAGAAAGGTGCATCTCTATGACTTAGAGGCACAGAACAATCATAGAAAGGTTTAGACACACTACCAACAGGTTTCTTGCATGCATGAGTTAGATGATTGGTACTGAAACAGTTCTGACAAGTTTTCCTAGGGGCATTAGGCATATAAGCATAGTTGTTATCCTTGTTAATCCCTAACTTGCCATTTCTGTTCTGTTTCCTTTTAGTCACTTCCTTTTCTGATTCACTCTTCCCAGCTGAGACAAACTTAACAAACTTCTTAGGTCTTGGCCTATCAACTACTGGCTTCTTGGTCTTTGACTTGACACTCTCACCCTTAGAGGATGCTTGATGTTCACTAGATTGTGCCTCATCCTCATCATTCAACATTTGCTTGATGAGTAAGGCATCCTCATCAATTTCAAATGTTGGTTCCTTAAAAATTGGATTTTCAGTTTTTCTCAAAATGTGAGGCACTTTCTCATGAACAGCTGTGTCCTCTTCAATGACAGCATAGCCTTTCCTTTGTTTGAGAGAGTCATAGTCAAGTCCAATAGCTGCTTTGGGTTTAGCTTCAATTTTCTCACAGTAGGATTGCACTAAACCAGATGATTTCTTGAAAGTTTTAAGTTTGAATTCATTCTCAGCTAATTCATCCCTAAGAGCCTTCTCTACTTGACTAGCACATAAAACCTTGTTCTTCAAATATTCAACTTCTTTCTTAAGGTTTTCTACTTGCATAGTAGTTAGCTCAAGTTCCTCATTCTTTTTGGTTAATATTTCATTTCTAGTAGACAGTTTAGCAATCTCCTCATTAGCAGCAGTCATACTAGTATGAATATTAAACATTTCAACAGATAATTGTTCAATCATGCATTTGTATTCAGAAACAGACATGTCTATAGTAGTGAGAGATGGTACCTGAGAATCAGATGAAGATGAGTCATCCTTGGAGTTGGCCATCAAGGCATAGTTGCAGAATTCTTGTTCCTCTTCATCACTCTCAGAATCATCCCAACACTTCCCTTCAGCTATGTAGGCCTTACCATGTGTCTGCTTTTTCAGAAGGGCCTCATACTTAGCTTCTAGCTCAAGATAATCTCTATCCTTCTTTTTAGGCTTCTTGCATTCACTGGCAAAATGCCCTAGGTCATTGCATCTATAACACCTTACAGATGACCTATCCACATAACCGGTTTTGAACTTATTTCTGTTTGGTTTCACAGGTGCCTTGTTCTTGTTGGCTGAATGGTTTTGAGTTTTGGGTTTGAAGGGTTGATTTCTTTTAAATCTGATGTTTGGAAATTTTCTGGCCATGAAGGCATATGAGGTATTTTCCATCCCATCAAGTTCTTCCAGAGTGTAAAACTCTTCTTCTTCTTCCTCCTTTTCCTCAACAGGTTCACTCACCCCAGCTTCAGTTTCTTCATCATCTGCCACCTCCTCTATCCTTAGTTGGCTTGTAGATGCTTCTAGGTCCAGAATGGATTTGTTGACAATCAAGGCACATGATGTGTTTATCATCCTACCTTGGTTGGCTTGGATAGCCCTTTTCTGAAGCAACTCAAGTTCATGAGTCTTTAGTACTCCATAGAGCACATCATAGGTGACTTTGTTCAAATCTCTCTCTCTTAGAGAAATGACTCTTTGCTCCAGATGATTTGGTGAAGACAACAGAAATTTCATATTTAACTCCTTGGTGCTGTAAACCTTTCCATTCATCTGCAACTCAGTAACTAGCTTGTGAAACCTTTCAAACATTTCAGTGATGCTTTCCTTGGGCTGTGCCATAAAAGCTTCATACTGTGTGACCAGTATCTGTTTCCTGTTTTCCTTAACCTCATCAGTCCCTTCACACAACACCTCAATGTGATCCCACATCTCTTTAGCAGACGTGCATGATGCAATGTTTGCAAACATTGACATGTCCATGGAATCAATGATGAGCAACATGAGGTGGCTGTCAAGAGCAACCTTCTCCCTTTCTGACTCTGTCCACTTTGATGGATCCTTGGCCTCATAAGTTCTTGGGATAGTTATGGTTCCAACAGTCTTCTCTGGTATCTCTTGTTGTGGAACAAAAGGACCATTCTTGAGAATCTCAGGATACAAGGGATGAGAGGCTTTAATGAACAACATCATCTTTATCTTCCAGAGGTTGAAGTTTTCTTTATCAAACTTAGGGACCTTCACCGTTCCTGTAGTCTTTGGTGTATTCGAACTCATGATCGTTTCTCTGTTTTTGAATAAACAGCCCGCTCTGATACCACTTGTTGAGTATTGAATACGGTAAAAGAATACAGAGGGGGGGGGTGAATGGATTCTTGAACTTTTCTTGATTGAGTCTATGTAGCAGATAAGTGCCTGTGTGTGTAGAAGTGAAGGTGCGGATAAATAAACAACACAACACGCAATATCACTTTAATCTAATGTAATATTAGATAAAGGTTGCTACAATCTGTGAATACAAATGGTAGTATTCTCAGCTTCGTTTTTCTCAGAGAGATATAGCTTACAGTGTATGAAAAACTAGACTCACAAAAGTTGCTAAGTTATGAAGTGAGGCTGTGTCCTTATAGAACATGGATACAGCCCACTTACTGCAAATAAGGTAGCTAAACAAATTACTTTCTAGTCTGTCTATCCTTTTTGAGTAAGTGTCCAAACGGTTACAGATTTGACTTTGCAAAGCCTGTTTAGATCCACTTCTTTAGCTCCTTGTCTCTTCTATATCTCTCCAAGCTTCCTTGTAGGCTTTCCAGAGCACGTTACAGATTGTGGTCCATAAAGTGCATTGGCTTGTTGCAGGTTTCTGACTTGTACAATTTCTTCAGTATTTTGTCTCCAAGAATGTATTCGAGGAGTGACTAAGTAAGTGATTCGAGAACTAGAATTGACTTGATCGATAACTCTGAGTTCTCGAATACTGTTATAATGACATATCGAACCACTTCTCGAATAGCTCTTTTCCATCAGGATTCCTTGAGTTGTCGAATAGAACATTTGACTTATCGAATCCTCGAGTTGTCGAATAGCTTTCTGAGTCCTTGAGATATCGAATGGAACTTTGACTTGTTGACTCTTTGAGAACTCGAATACCATCTTGACTTGTTGACTTCTTGAGTTCTCGAATAGAGTAGTAGACATATCGAATCCCTGAGATATCGAATGAGATATCGAACAGTGTATTCAGAGATATCGAATAGTGTCTTGAGATATCGAATCCCTGACTTCTCGAATGCTGGACTTCTCGAATAGACAAATATACTTCTCGAATTGGTACTTAGGCAAATTCTTCATTTCTTCAAATCCCAACTGTGATTATTTGACAGTCTTTAACTCCTTGCTTGAGGCATGAACCTTGGAACTTCTTTCAAGCATTATTCTAGACTCTATTTGTACAATTACACAACTAGGATTTGATGCCTTCTACAAGTACAATACAAACAGAAACTCTACAACTAGAGGTTCCCTCAGTTAAGAGGTCATGTAAGTAATGCAAAGCATTACAAACAATTAGGCTTGTTATTAGATGTGTACAGGCATGCCTCTGTAACTAACATACTTATTATCAAATCATCTCATATAAAAAAGTAAGCCTCCAAAATTCATGTTTTAAAAAATTAATTTTAATTAATGAATTTTTTTTATATAATATAAAAAGAAACCGTGCATCGCACGGGTTTTAGACTAGTCTATACTATTATATAAATTCCGAAACATTAAAAGTTTGGTTCAACGGTACCTATTGAATTTACCTAATTATCCTTACTCAATTATAAATCTACCAACTAATCAATTTTCTAAAACCTCCATTTTTCTAATTATATTACCGGCTTTTTTATTTAATAAAAAATAATATTATAATACTAATAATTAACCAATTACCTTTTTGCTAAAAATAACATAATTATATATAATTATTATTAACTAATCAATTACCTTTTTCAGTCAAAACACGTTAGCTTTTCTCTTTTCTGTAACTAAAATCTCTCTTTTCCAATTATATCATGGACGGTTACCTTTTTTCAGCAAAACATGTTACCTTTTTTTCTTTTTCTTACTAAAACCTCCATTTTTCTAATTATATTACAGACGTTTCTATTTAATACAAATAAAATAATAATATTATAATACTGATAATTAACCGATTACCTTTTCAGCTAAAATATATCATCTTTTCTATTTTTTGTATTTACATTCCCTTTTTTTCTAGAAATATAACGGGTAGCGTTAATTTCTCATTTTCTAAAAACTATGAACAATTTTATTTCGTAAAATAACATAATTAAATTATAATTATTATAAACTAATCAATTATTTTTTTCACATAAATCATGCACGTTACTTTTCTATTTTCTCTAACTAATTTTTTTTTTCAATTATATCACGGACGGTTCTATTTAATAAAATAAATTAATAATATTATAATATTATTAATTAACCGATTACCTTTTTCAGCTAAAACATATCATCTTTTCTATATTTTCTAACTAAAATTCCTTTTATAATAGAAATATCACGGACAATATTATTTTCTCATTTTCTAAAAACATTACGAGCAATTGTATTTAGTAAAATAACGTAATTAAATTATAATTACTATAAACTAATTAATTACCTTTTTCACCTATAACATATAATCTTTTTAATTTTCACTAAGTAAATTCTCTATTTTTCTAATCATACCACGGGCATTCTATTTAATAAAATGAATTAATAATTTTATAATTACTAATAATTAATTGATTATTCTTTTTAACTAAAATCTATCATCTTTTCTATATTTTCTAACTAAATCCCTCCTTTTCTAGAAATATCACGAATAACATTTATATACTTATTATCAAATCATCTCATATAAAAAAGAAAGCCTCCAAAATTCATGTTTTAAAAAATTAATTTTAATTAATGAATTTTTTTTATATAATATAAAAAAAAACCGTGCATCGCACGGGTTTTAGACTAGTTATCCTTAAAAGCCGAAACATTAAAAGTTTGGTTCAACGGTACCTATTGAATTTACCTAATTACCCTTACTCAATTACAGATCTACAAACTAATCAATTTGCTTTTTCAGGTTACACATATTATTTTTTCTATTTTCAAAAATTAAATAATTTCCTTTTCCAGGTAAAATACAATATTTTTTATATTTTATCTAACTAAAATTTCTCATTTATTAATCAATTTCTTTTTTCAGTTTAAACATATAACCTTTTCTATTTTCAATAACTAAATAATTTCCTTTTTCATTTAAAAGAGAATATCTTTTACATTTTATCTAACTAAAATTAAAACAAAATTACTATTAATTACAAAATATTATTTACTAAAACACAATATTATTTTAAAATAAAATATTATTTTATTTTATATTTATATTAATAAATATTATTTACGGGTTTAATAAAATAACATAATTATATATAATTACTAATAACTAATCAATTACCTTTTTCAGTCAAAACACATTACCTTTTCTCTTTTCTCTAACTAAAATCTCTCTTTTTCCAATTATATCATGGACGGTTATCTTTTTTCAGCAAAACATGTTACCTTTTTTCTTTTTTCTTACTAAAACCTCCATTTTTCTAACTATATTACATGCGTTTCTATTTAATACAAATAAAATAATAATATTATAATAATAATAATTAACTGATTACCTTTTCAGCTAAAATATATCATTTTTTCTATTTTTTTCTAATTACATTCCCTTTTTTCTAGAAATATATGGTAGCGTTAATTTCTCATTTTCTAAAAACTATGAACAATTTTATTTCGTAAAATAACATAATTAAATTATAATTACTATAAACTAATCAATTACTTTTTCACTTAAATCATGCATGTTACTTTTCTATTTTCTCTAACTAAAATATTTTTTTTTTTCAATTATATCACGGACGGTTCTATTTAATAAAATAAACTAATGATATTATAATCTATACTATACTATACTATTATATAAATTCCGGAACATTAAAAGTTTTGGTACCTATTTTTTGGTACCAGTTTTTTGGTACTTCGTGAATTTACTTATTTACCCTTTATTAAAAAAAAAAATAAATATATGATATTTATACTTTTAAAACACCTATAACAAATAATAACATAATATAATTAATGGTAAGTAGTCGTTTGCCATTTTTCACATTTACTTTTAATTGAAGATATTACCTTTTATAAACACCTAAAAACATCAATGTATCTTCCAGTCATTAATATTTTCTTTCGAATTAAAACACGTTACCTTTTTAATTTAAAACTAATTTTACAATCATTAATATATACCCGAAAATATCACACCATATTTTTCAATTGTAAAAATCTGCATACGTTGTTTATAATAAGAAAACATTAGTATAATTCGTAAAAATGAGTATACTAAAATTATATTAAATTAAAATTAATTAATCTATACTATTATATAAAAGCCGAAACATTAAAAGTTTGGTCGGTCGGTCGGGACGGTACCTATTGAATTTACTTATTTACCCTTATTTAATTATAAATAAAATCCATATTTGAAAAGGTAATAGCTACCCTTACTTAATTATAGATAAAATCTATATTTGAGAAGGTAATAGCTTGAAAAAAAAGAGTTAAAAAGCCAAATTTTGGAAAGAATAGATTTTAGTTAGAAAAGATAATAGTCGAAAAAGAAGTAAAAAAAGATAAGTTTGAAAATGAGATATTTTACTTTAAAATTATAGAAAAGATATTAGCTTTTAGCTGAAAAATGTAATCAGTTAGTTATTAATAATTATAATATTTTTAGTTTATTTCATTAAATAGAACGACCCATGTTATTTTTGGAAAGAAGAGATTTTAGTTGGGAAATGTACAGAAGTTAATAACTAAAAAAGTTAATTGGTTACTTATTAAGAAATATAAAATAAGTAAAGAATAACTAAGTAGGGATAGCTGAAAAAGAAGTAAAAAAAAAAAAAACAAGTTCAAAAATGAGATATTTTAGTTATAAAATATAGAAAAGATATTACCTTTTAGCTGAAAAAAAGTAATCAATTAGTTATTAGTAATTATAATATTATTAATTTATTTCATTAAATCAGACGACCCATGATATTTTATCAAACTAAAATTTCTATTTTTTAAAATTACTACGAGCAATTTTGTTTAATATAAGTACTATTAATTAATCGATCAATTACCTTTTTTAACCAAAATATGTTACCTTTTTTCTTTTTCTAACTAAAATCTCTTTTTTCAGCTAAAACGTATCACCTTTTCTATATTTTCTAACTAAAATCCCTCTTTTTTTAGAAATATCACGGGCAACATTAATTTCTCCTTTTTTAAAAAAACTACCAACAATTTTATTTAATAAAATAATGTAATTAAATTATAATTACTATAAACTAATCAATTACCTTTTTCACCTAAAACATGCACATGATCTTTTAACTAACTAAAATTTCTCCTTTTTTAAAAAGCAATTTTGTTTAATATGATTCTATACTATTATATAAAAGCCGAAACATTAAAAGTTTGGTTGGTCGGTATGGTACCTGTTGATTTTACTTATTACCCTTAGTTAATTATAAATAAAATCAATTCTACTAACTAATCAATTTATATCTTTTATATTTATTTGACAAAATTTCTCCTTACTAATCAATTTCCTTTTTCAGGTTAAATATATTACCTTTTCAATTTTTTAAAAACTAAATAATTTCCTTTATTTATATCTTTTATATTTTATCTAACTAAAATTTCTCATTTACTAATCAATTTCTTTTTTCAGGTTAAACATATTACCTTTTCTATTTTTCAATAACTAAGTAATTTCCTTTTCATGGAAAATATATGAAAGCCAAAACATTAAAAATTTGGTTAGTCAGTAGTTGTTGTTGTTGATTTTATTTATTACCTTTGCTTAATTACAGATAAAATTCATCTTATTAACTAATCAAATTATATCTTTATATTTTATCTAACTAAAATTTCTTCTTTATTAATCAATTTCCTTTTTCAGGTTAAACCTATTACCTTTTCTACTTTTCAATAACTAAGTAATTTCATTTTCAGGTAAAATATAACATCTTTTATATTTTATCTAATTAGAAAGTATGTTATAATTACTATTAACTAATCAATTAACTTTTTCAGTCAAAACACGTTACCTTTTCTCTTTTCTAACTAAAATATCTTTTTTCCCAATTATATCATGGGTTATCTTTTTCAGCCAGAACACATTACCTTTTTTGTTTTCTCTAACTAAAATCTATATTTTTTCAATTATATCACGGGCAATTCTATTTAATAAAAATAAAATAATAATATTATAATGATAATAATTAACCGATTATCTTTTCAGCTAAAACGTATCATCTTTTTTATTTGTTTAATTAAATTCTTTTTTTTCTAGAAATATCACGGGTAACATTAATTTCTCATTTTCTAAAAACACTACGAACAATTTTATTTAGTAAAATAACAATTAAATTATAATTACTATAAAGTAATCAATTATCCTTTTCACCTGAAGCATGTCACCTTTTTAATTTTCACGTTACCTTTTCTATTTTCTCAAACTAAAATCTATCTTTTTCCAATTATATCACGGACAGTTATATTTAATAAAAAAAATAATAATAATAATATAATACTAATAATTAATCGATTGCCTTTTTCAGCTAAAACGTATCATCTTTTCTATATTTTCTAACTAAAATCTCTCTTTTTCTAGAAATATCACGGACAACATTAATTTCTCATTTTCTAAAAACATTACGAGCAATTTTATTTAATAAAATGACATAATTAAATTATAATTACTATTGATTAATCAATTATCTTTTTCACCTAAAACATGTTACCTTTTTAATTTTTTCTAACTAAGTCCTCTTTTTTCCAATTATATCACGGGCATTGTATTTAATAAAATAAAATAATAATTTTATAATTACTAATAATTAACCAATTGCCTTTTACAACTAAAACCTATCACCTTTTCTATATTTTCTAACTAAAATTTCTCATTTTTTAGAAATATCACGGATAACATTTATATAATTATGATCATCATTTCAGTTTTTAAAAATTTAAATCTCCAAAATTCATGTTTTAAAAAAAATAGTTCAAATTAATGAAAAAATTCATTTAATATTTAAAAAAAAAAAACCGTGCATCGCACGGGTTTTAAGCTAGTTATATAAAATAACGATTATGTAAAATTTGTTGAATCTATAAGGAATTATACTTCAATGGAGTTGGCTATAATGATTGGCTATATTTTTAAAAATAGTATATTATAAATATTTCAGTTGTTAAATATAGAAAATATTTTTTCAAATATGGTAATAGATGATGTGGAATTTTCTTACAGGTGTCTAGCGATTCGACAAATATAGCCAATATGCAGGGATTATCTATAATTTTAGATAACAGGAATGTACCATTGAAGATGTAATTATTTTACATATTCTTTAAAATATTTAATTATGGTATGTAATACATATTTTTAACTAAGGGTTTTTAACGATTGGAGATGCTCTTAGTCTGGTAGACTACTAGCCTAGGACTTGCTTGTTATCGATGTTATAGATTTCTGTCGAAAAATAATTAAAATATTGTTTGAGAGATTTTTATTTTTATTTAAAATTGAACAAAAATAAATATATTAAAAAAAATATTATCAAATAATTATATAATTTTTATAACAAAAATTTTTTCATAAATTTTTTTTTTTGTACAATTTATTAGCAATCCTCAACATACGGTATCTTAAATATTTCACACAAATAATCCAAAATTCGTTTCATCCGGATTTTATTTTAATTTTTAAGAACTTATATAACATGATTACAAATGTGGGTGTTTGGGGAACTTTTTTTACAGAATAAGTCAACTTATTTTAAGACAAAATTAGAGATTCCTAACTTTTTCCTGAAAAAAGTTAACTTTTTTTTTTTTATAATTTATAGAATCTCAAACATACATTAAATACTTATTTTTAAAAAAATTATCAAAATATGAAATTTTTACCCGAAAATAAGTTCATAAAGACTTAAAAAAAATGAAGCTATTTGTTTTATATTACTTTTTTGTTATTGATAAATAAATATACGATACGTGAATGATGAATCCCGGCCTAATTGTAATTGAGATATTACTATTACAATTGTGAAAAAATGAACTTAAAAATTCATTTGCAAAATAGTTTCTCTTTGAATATATTTGAAGGAACTAGTAATATGCCAAAATTCATTTTTTCTAGAATTATCACAGGCAACATTAATTTTCTCACTATCTAAAGATACTACGAGCAATTTAATTTAGCAAAATAACATAAATTAAATTATAATTCCTATTAACTAATCAATTACCTTTTTCACCTAAAACATATCACCTTTTTAATTTTCACAATAACTATCAATAACATAGATAGTATACTTATTTTTTCTTTATATTTTCTTTTGCTTAATTTGTTTCTCTATTTTTCTAATCATATCTATACTATTATATAAAAGTCGAAACATTAAAAGTTTGGTTCAACGGTACCTATTGAACTTACCTAATTACCCTTACTCAATTACAGATCTATTAACTAATCAATTTCCTTTTTCAGGTTACGCATATTATCTTTTCTATTTTCAAGAATTAAATAATTTCATTTTCCAAGTAAAATACAATATATTTTATATTTTATCTAACTAAAATTTCTCATTTATTAATCAATTTCCTTTTTCAGTTTAAACATATAACCTTTTCTATTTTTCAATAACTAAATAATTTCCTTTTTCATTTAAAATATAATATCTTTTACATTTTATCTAACTAAAATTTTTCCATTTTAAAAATACTACGAGCAATTTTGTTTAAAAAAATAACTTAATTTTATATAATTGCTATTAACTAATCAATTACCTTTTTCAGTCAAAACACGTTACTTTTTCTCTTTTCTCTAACTAAAATCTCTCTTTTTCCAATTATATTATGGATGGTTACCTTTTTCAGCAAAACACATTAGCTTTTTTCTTTCTTCTTACTAAAACCTCAATTTTCCTAATTATATTACATGCGTTTCTATTTAATAATAATAATATTATAATCTATACTATTATATAAAAGCCGAAACATTAAAAGTTTGGTTCAACGGTACCTATTGAATTTACCTAATTACCCTTACTCAATTACAGATCTATTAACTAAACAATTTTCTTTTTCAGGTTACGCATATTATCTTTTCTATTTTCAAGAATTAAATAATTTCCTTTTCCAAGTAAAATATATTTCTCTAACTAAAATCTCTCTTTTTCCAATTATATTATGGATGGTTACCTTTTTCAGCAAAACACATTACCTTTTTTCTTTCTTCTTACTAAAACCTCCATTTTTCTAATTATATTATAGGCGTTTCTATTTAATAAAAAATAATAATAATATTATAATCTATACTATTATATAAAAGCCGAAACATTAAAAGTTTGGTTCAACGGTACCTATTGAATTTACCTAATTACCCTTACTCAATTACAGATCTATTAACTAATCAATTTCCTTTTTCAGGTTACGCATATTATCTTTTCTATTTTCAAGAATTAAATAATTTCAAAATACAATATATTTTATATTTTATCTAACTAAAATTTCTCATTTATTAATCAATTTCCTTTTTCAGTTTAAACATATAACCTTTTCTATTTTTCAATAACTAAATAATTTCCTTTTTCATTTAAAATATAATATCTTTTACATTTTAGCTAACTAAAATTTTTCCATTTTAAAAATACTACGAACAATTTTGTTTAAAAAAATAACTTAATTATATATAATTGCTATTAACTAATCAATTACCTTTTTCAGTCAAAACACGTTACCCTTTCTTTTTTCTCTAACTAAAATCTCTCTTTTCCAATTATATTATGGATGGTTACCTTTTTCAGCAAAACACATTACGTTTTTTCTTTCTTCTTACTAAAACCTCCATTTTTCTAATTATATTACAGGCGTTTCTATTTAATAAAAAAATAAATAATATTATAATACTAATAATTAACCAATTACCATTTCAGCTAAAAAATAACATAATTATATATAATTATTATTAACTAATCAATTACCTTTTTCAGTCAAAACACGTTACCTTTTCTCTTTTCTCTAACTAAAATCTCTCTTTTTCCAATTATATCATGGGCGGTTAACTTTTTTCAGCAAAACACGTTACCTTTTTTCTTTCTTCTTACTAAAACCTCCATTTTTCTAATTATATTATAGGCGTTTCTATTTAATACAAATAAAATAATAATATTATAATACTAATAATTAACCGATTACCTTTTCAGCTAAAATATATAATCTTTTCTATTTTTTCTAATTACATTCCCTTTTTTCTAGCGTTAATTTCTCATTTTCTAAAAACTATGAACAATTTTATTTCATAAAATAAAATAATTAAATTATAATTACTATAAACTAATCAATTACTTTTTCCACATAAATCATGCACGTTACCTTTCTATTTTCTCTGACTAATTTTTTTTTAAATTACATCATGGACGGTTCTATTTAATAAAATAAACTAATAATATTATAATATTTTTAATTAACCGATTACCTTTTTCAGCTAAAACATATCATTTTTTCTATATTTTCTAATTAAAATCACTTTTATAATAGAAATACCACGGACAATATTATTTTCTCATTTTCTAAAAACATTACGAGCAATTGTATTTAGTAAAATTATAAATATTATAATTTTAAATATAATATTATTAGTTAATAATAATATTATAATAATTTATCCATGAATTATATTAAAAAATATAATTATATTTTTTAATATAATTCATGGATATTAATATAAAATAGACCATCTCAGATGTATCATTTCAATAGCAAATTGATCATAATAAAATCTTTTCTTCAAATAAATTGTACCATCTATTATTAGAATTGAACTTAAAAAAATCCAAGGTAATATCTAAAATTTCAAAACAAAACATATTTAGACATGTACAAATTCAACCAAATACATGAGTAACTCAAATTAAAGTGTCATATCTCATAACGGGTTTTTAAAATGAGATGTGTTAATGTATGCACCGAATCAATAATGCCGTAAAAGTTCATGTGTAAAATAAAATAAAAAGAAGATTCATTAATAAAATATAATAAAAATCTATATACACTGCTAATAATAAGAAAACATGAGGATAATCCTTGAACATGAGTATATTAAATTATATTAAAAGTAAAAAAATTATTGAAAATAATGATTATATAAAACCTAATTATATTATTAAATAAAATTTATAACATATCAAAAGAAAGGTACCTGTTGATTTTACTTATTTACCCTTAACTAATAAAACATGTTATTTTACTTAATTATTCTTACTTAATTATTATTTATAATAATATAATAAATAGTTATTAGCCTATTGCCTTTTTAACATTTACTTTTAATTGAAGAAATTACCTTTTATAAACACCTAAAATTGTACCATATCTTACAAACGCTAATATTTGTGTTCTAACTAAAATATGTTACCTTTAAATTTAAAACTAATCTTGCAATCACTAATATAAACCCAAAAATATCACACCGCATCTTACAATCATTAATAAAATATAATAAAAATCTATATACATTGTTAATAATAAGAAAACATGAGAATACTCCTTGAACATGAGTATATTAAATTATATTAAAAGTAAAAAATTATTGAAAATAATGATTATATAAAACCTAATTATATTATTAAATAAAATTTATAACATATCAAAAGAAAGGTACCTGTTGATTTTACTTATTTACCCTTAACAAATAAAACATATTATTTTACTTAATTGTCCTTACTTAATTATTATTTATAATAATGTAATAAATAGTTATTAGCCGATTGTCTTTTTAACATTTACTTTTAATAGAAATTATTTTTTATAAACACTTAAAATTGTACCATATCTTACAAACGTTAATATTTGTTTTCTAACTAAAACATGTTACCTTTAAATTTAAAACTAATCTTGCAATCATTAATATAAACCCAAAAATTTCACACCGCATCTTACAATCATTAATAAAATAAGCAAAAGGGATATAATTTGGTTGATGGGTTCAACAAATTTAAAACAATAGTGACCGTTATATATTTAGTAGATAGATGATAACCGTTAGATATAATAATAAGGAATATTCTATAGTTAAATTCCGGTTTGAATCCTGTCAACAACAAATTTACATTAAAATTTTATATTATTAGTTCTAAACAATACATGTGATTTATTAAATAATTTTAAAAAGTTAAATTAATTCCATAATAAATTATAAAATTCTATTTTGTTTAATCATATAATTTTAAAAATATTTAAAAGTAACTCGTGCTTTGCACGGGCTAGGAGGTCGAACCAAGGACCCTTACTCTAAATACATGGATAGTCAACAAAACGAAAGAACATATCATCTTTTCTATATTTTCTAACTAAAATCCCTTTTATAATAGAAATACTACGGACAATATATAAAAGCAGAAACATTAAAAGTATGGTCGAACGGTACCTACTGAATTTATCTAATTACCCTTGCACCCAATGAATATTAATATTATTAATCTATTATCAATTACAATTTTTACTCAACTCAACTAATTTAACTTTTACGGGATTTCCTTCTCCAAGAATCCTTCCCAATTCATAGTTGCCTACTTGCATTTCCTTTTTCTGCTCATTCGCCTTCTTCTTCCACGCAAATAACACCATCATCAATTCTTTTGGTACAAAAGATAAGTTTGAAAATGAGATATTTTAGTTTAAAATTATAAAAAAGATATTACCTTTTATCTGAAAAAGATAACCAGTTAGTTATTAATAATTATAATATTATTAGTTTATTACATTAAATATAGAAGGATCCATGTTATGGGAAAGGAAGGTCGAAATAATAAAGTATGTTTGGAAAGAAGATATTTTAATTGGAAAATGTACAAAAGATAATAATTGAAAAAGGTAATTGGTTACTTATTAAGCAATATAAAATAAGTAAAGAATACCGTAAAAATAGCAAGTTTGAAAATGATATATTTCAGTTATAAAATATAGAAAAGATATTACCTTTTAGCTGAAAAAAAGTAATAAGTTAGTTATTACTAATTATAATATTATTTATTTATTTCACTAAATCAGACGACCCTTGATATTTTATCTAACTAAAATTTCTCATTTTTTTAAAATAATACAAGCAATTTTGTTTAATATAATTACTATTAATTAATCGATCAATTACCTTTTTCAATCAAAATATGTTACCTTTTTCTTTTCTCTAACTAAAATCTCACTTTTCAGCTAAAACATATCCTTTTTTCTATATTTTCTAATTAAAATCCCTCTTTTTCTAGAAATATCACGGGCAACATTAATTTCTCATTTTCTAAAAAAACTACGAACAATTATGTTTAGTAAAATAACGTAATTAAATTATAATTACTATAAACTAATCAATTACCTTTTTTACCTAAAACATGCACATGATATTTTATTTAACTAAAATTTCTTTATTTTTAAAAACACTACAAGCAATTTTGTTTAATGTAATTACTATTAATTAATCGATCAGTTACCTTTTTCAACCAAAATATATTACCTTTTTTCTTTTCTCTAACTAAAATACATTTTTTCAGCTAAAATGTATCATCTTTTATATATTTTCTAACTAAAATCCCTCTTTAATCGATTATTTTTTTCAGCTAAAACGTATAATCTTTTCTATCTTTTTTAATCCCTCTTTTTCTAGATATATCACGCGCAACATTAATTTCTTCTTTTCTAAAAATACTACGAGCAAATTTAATTAGTAAAATAACATAATTAAATTATAATTACTATAAATTAATTAATTACCTTTTTCACCTAAAATATGCCACCTTTTAAATTTTCACCTTACCTTTTCTATTTTCTCTAACTAAAATCTCTCCTTTCCCAATTATATCACATGCGCTTCTATTTAATAAAATAAAATAATAGTATTATAATACTAATAATTAACCGATTACCTTTTTCAACTAAAACCTATCATCTTTTCTATATTTTCTAACTACAATCCCCTTTTTTTAGAAATATCACGAATAACATTTATATAATTATCATGAAATCATCTCATTGAAAAATTTAAGTCATTCATGTTTTAAAAAAAATAATTCAAATTAATAAAAAATATTCATATGATATTAAAAAAAAATCCGTGCATCGCACGGGCTTTAAGCTAGTATTATATAAAAGCCGAAACATTAAAAGTTTGGTTCAACGGTACCTATTGAATTTACCTAATCTATACTATTATATAAATTCCGAAACATTAAAAGTTTGGTTCAACGGTACCTATTGAATTTACATAATTACCCTTACTCAATTACAGATCTACTAACTAATCAATTTTCTTTTTCAGGTTACACATATTATCTTTTCTATTTTCAAGAACTAAATAATTTCCTTTTTCAGGTAAAATAAAATATCTTTTATATTTATCTAACTAAAATTTCTCTTTATTAATCAATTTCCTTTTTCAGTTTAAACATATAACCTTTTCTATTTTCCAATAATTAAATAATTTCTTTTTTATTTAAAATAAAATATCTTTTATATTTTATCTAACTAAAATTTCTCCTTTTTAAAAACACTACGAGCAATTTTATTTAATAAAATAACATTTATATATAATTACTATTAACTAATCAAATACCTTTTTCAGTCAAAACACATTACCTTTTAATACTTTCTCTAACTAAATATCTCTTCTTCCAATTATATCATGGACTGTTACATTTTTCAGCAAAACACGTTACCTTTTTTTCTTTCTTCTTACTAAAACCTCCATTTATCTAATTATATTACAGGCGTTTCTATTTAATAATAAAAATAATAATATTATAATACTAATAATTAACCAATTACCTTTTCAGCTAAAAATAACATAATTATATATAATTATTATTAACTAATCAATTACCTTTTTCAGTCAAAACACGTTACTTTTTCTCTTTTCTCAAACTAAAATCTCTCATTTTCCAATTATATCATGACGGTTACCTTTTTTAGTAAAACACGTTACCTTTTTTCTTTTTTCTTACTAAAACCTCCATTTTTCTAATTATATTACAGGAGTTTCTATTTAATACAAATAAAATAATAATATTATAATACTAATAATTAACCGATTACCTTTTCTACTAAAATATATCATTTTTTTTTTATTTTTTCTAATTACAATCCATTTTTTTCTGAAAATATAACGGGTAGCGTTACTTTCTCATTTTCTAAAAACTATGAACAATTTTATTTCGTAAAATAACATAATTAAATTATAATTACTATAAACTAATCAATTAATTTTTTCACATAAATCATGCACGTTATTTTTCTATTTTCTCTAACTAAAATCTCTTTTTTCCAATTATATCACGGACGGTTCTTTTTAATAAAATAAACTAATAATATTATAATATTATTAATTAACCGATTACCTTTTTCAGCTAAAACATATCATCTTTTCTATATTTTCTAACTAAAATTCCTTTTATAATAGAAATATCACGGACAATATTATTTTCTCATTTTCTAAAAACATTACGGGCAATTGTATTTACTAAATAATGTAATTTAATTATAATTACTATAAACTAATCAATTACCTTTTTCACATTCTATTTAAAAATGAAGTAATAATTTTATAATTACTAATAATTAATTGATTATTCTTTTTAACTAAAACCTATCATCTTTTCTATATTTTCTAACTAAATCCCTACTTTTCTAGAAATATCACGAATAACATTTATATACTTATTATCAAATCATCTCATATAAAAAAGTAAGCCTCCAAAATTCATGTTTTAAAAAAAATAATTTAATTAATGATTTTTTTTATATAATATAAAAAAAATCCGTGCATCGCACGGGTTTTAGGCTAGTTACCCTTAAAAGCCGAAACATTAAAAGTTTGGTTCAACGGTACCTATTGAATTTACCTAATTACCCTTACTCAATTACAGATCTACAAACTAATCAATTTGCTTTTTCAGGTTACACATATTATTTTTTCTATTTTCAAGAACTAAATAATTTCCTTTTCCAGGTAAAATACAATATTTTTTATATTTTATCTAACTAAAATTTCTCATTTATTAATCAATTTCTTTTTTCAGTTTAAACATATAACCTTTTCTATTTTTCAATAACTAAATAATTTCCTTTTTCATTTAAAAGAGAATATCTTTTACATTTTATCTAACTAAAATTAAAACAAAATTACTATTAATTACAAAATATTATTTACTAAAACACAATATAATTTTAAAATAAAATATTATTTTATTTTATATTTATAATAATAAATATTATTTACGGGTTTAATAAAATAACATAATTATATATAATTACTAATAACTAATCAATTACCTTTTTCAGTCAAAACACATTACCTTTTCTCTTTTCTCTAACTAAAATCTCTCTTTTTCCAATTATATCATGGACGGTTATCTTTTTTCAGCAAAACATGTTACCTTTTTTCTTTTTTCTTACTAAAACCTCCATTTTTCTAACTATATTACAGGCGTTTCTACTTAATACAAATAAAATAATAATATATAATAATAATAAACTGATTACCTTTTCAGCTAAAATATATCATTTTTTCTATTTTTTTCTAATTACATTCCCTTTTTTCTAGAAATATATTGTAGCGTTAATTTCTCATTTTCTAAAAACTATGAACAATTTTATTTCGTAAAATAACATAATTAAATTATAATTACTATAAACTAATCAATTACTTTTTCACTTAAATCATGCATGTTACTTTTCTATTTTCTCTAATTAAAATATTTTTTTTTTCAATTATATCACGGACGGTTCTATTTAATAAAATAAACTAATGATATTATAATCTATACTATACTATACTATTATATAAATTCCGGAACATTAAAAGTTTTGGTACCTGTTTTTTGGTACTTCGTGAATTTACTTATTTACCCTTTATTAAAAAAAATATATTTGATATTTATACTTTTAAAACACCTATAACAAATAATTACATAATATAATTAATGGTAAGTAGTCGCTTGCCTTTTTTCACATTTACTTTTAATTGAAGATATTACCTTTTATAAACACCTAAAAACATCAATGTATCTTCCAGTCATTAATATTTTCTTTCGAATTAAAACACGTTACCTTTTTAATTTAAAACTAATTTTACAATCATTAATATATACCCGAAAATATCACACCATATTTTTCAATTGTAAAAATCTGCATACGTTGTTTATAATAAGAAAACATTAGTATAATTCGTAAAAATGAGTATACTAAAATTATATTAAATTAAAATTAATTAATCTATACTATTATATAAAAGCCGAAACATTAAAAGTTTGGTCGGTCGGTCGGGACGGTACCTATTGAATTTACTTATTTACCCTTATTTAATTATAAATAAAATCCATATTTGAAAAGGTAATAGCTACCCTTACTTAATTATAGATAAAATCTATATTTAAGAAGGTAATAGCTTGAAAAAAAAGAGTTAAAAAGCCAAATTTTGGAAAGAATAGATTTTAGTTAGAAAAGATAATAGTCGAAAAAGAAGTAAAAAAAGATAAGTTTGAAAATGAGATATTTTACTTTAAAATTATAGAAAAGATATTAGCTTTTAGCTGAAAAATGTAATCAGTTAGTTATTAATAATTATAATATTTTTAGTTTATTTCATTAAATAGAACGACCCATGTTATTTTTGGAAAGAAGAGATTTTAGTTGGGAAATGTACAGAAGTTAATAACTAAAAAAGTTAATTGGTTACTTATTAAGAAATATAAAATAAGTAAAGAATAACTAAGTAGGGATAGCTGAAAAAGAAGTAAAAAAAAAAACAAGTTCAAAAATGAGATATTTTAGTTATAAAATATAGAAAAGATATTACCTTTTAGCTGAAAAAAAGTAATCAATTAGTTATTAGTAATTATAATATTATTAATTTATTTCATTAAATCAGACGACCCATGATATTTTATCAAACTAAAATTTCTATTTTTTAAAATTACTACGAGCAATTTTGTTTAATATAAGTACTATTAATTAATCGATCAATTACCTTTTTTAACCAAAATATGTTACCTTTTTTCTTTTTCTAACTAAAATCTCTCTTTTCAGCTAAAACGTATCACCTTTTCTATATTTTCTAACTAAAATCCCTATTTTTCTAGAAATATCACGGGCAACATTAATTTCTCCTTTTTTAAAAAAACTATGAACAATTTTATTTAATAAAATAATGTAATTAAATTATAATTACTATAAACTAATCAATTACCTTTTTCACGTAAAACATGCACATGATCTTTTAACTAACTAAAATTTCTCCTTTTTTAAAAAGCAATTTTGTTTAATATGATTGTTAGGTCAAATACACAATATATATAATCAAGTACTGTATGAGTAAATAACAAGAACACACGTTTTAGTACTTAAAACTGTTTGGAATTAATAATTCCTCTCTCAGTGATGTAAAAATATCACAGAGAGCTGCTTAGGTTACAATGAATGATATTCGTTCACGATGGATACCCTTCTAGGGTTAACCTAACTGTATTTATAAGATATACAGCTACGTCCAATCGTTAATTGATTCTCCTAAAATTAAGCTATACAATTGATATCAATTACGATTGCTACACGTCTTCTAAGTCAACTCAATCTCTTTGACAGCTATCCAATCTTCAAAGATATTGCTTCCATATTAATCTTGAATTAATCTTCAAACTCTGTTGACTTGTAGACGCTTCCAGTAGACAGACTTTAGCAAACTCTGTTGCTCTCCTAACCAGCAGTGTTTGCGCTTCCATGTGTTCAGCTAGCAGTGTTTACGCTTTCCTCTGTCAGCGTTTGTGCTTCCAGCTATCAGCGTATACTCAAACTCTGCTATGACTGCTTTCAATGACAAGTTAAACTCTTTTTACCTGTAACACTTAAACACTGATATTAAATCACATCAATTATATCTAACAATCTCCCCCAACTTGTTCATTAGAAAAATGTACAAGTTCACAGTAATTGATGATGTCAAAACAATCAAATAAAAACACAGTGTTTAACATATAATCAGAGTTTAATCTTGACTTAGCAAAATCTACAGAAAATTCAAATTACTTACAAATTCTGTCTACCTAACCTCCTCAAGATCTGGAGTTGTTCTGAGATAGTCAATCAACAATCTTCTCTCAGCATTTTCAAGTTCAATCTGCATAGCTTCCTTGATCTCTCTTAAATCTGGATCATTCTCATCAGTTTGAAAGATAGCAGCTCTGAGATCGTAGATTTTGTTTCTTCTCATGTCATTTCCCAACCTGATATATTTCACTTCCTCAGACTTCACATTAAAATCCAGAACAGTAATTCCAAGATCAGTCTTCAGCTTTGTAGTCCCCTTCTCCATTTCTACCAGATTGCCATTCCAATCTCTGTACTTAGGAACATACTTGCTGTTGTATTTCATTCCTCTTCTTGCAAGATTTTGAATCATCTTCTGTCTGAGCACATTTGCAACTGACTGAGCTCTTCGATTTCTTACTCTGAAAAGATACAGAACATATTCTAGTTCTTCCCAATATTTTAAATCAATATCATTCTCACCAATCTTAAACACTGTTCCATCATTCATGAAATATAGCAGAAAATCCTTCTCTAAACTCTTCTGATAGACAAGCTGTACTGACTCCAGTCTGTCTATACTCTCTTGAGTGACACCACGACCTGGAATAGCCAGTGAAGAAGGATCTCTGGGACCAACATGTTGTCTTTTGTCCCTGTGTGAGCCTATACCTCCTTTGTTGTATCCGATTTTACCAGATAAGGCTCTACCATCAGTGAAATCCATTGGAGTTGTAGATGCTAGATTTGGATCATGAAGAACTCCTTTTCCAAACTTTAATTTCAACTGAGAAGACAATAGTGGTGTGGTCACAACTTGTGTAGCAACAGAGGTTGTGTCTTCATTCTTCTGTACAACATGTGTATCAACAGAGGTTGTAACTATCATTTTACTTTTGCTCTCTTCACCCATTACCCCTTTTAACTTCAGCTTGGCATCAAGAGAAGACTTTCTTACCAACTTTCCTTCTTCTTCTTCTTGAATACCAGATAATTTCTCTTTAATTTCAATCCCTTTCATTGCAGGCTTTAAAGCTCTGACAGTTTTCTTCCCTTTCTTGGAATTTAGTGCTTTTAAATGCTCTTTCTGCAATAGCTTTTCTTCAGCTTGTATGTCCTCAAGTGTAGCCTCAGCATTTTCTTCACGAAAGAGTTTAGCAGCCAATTCTTCATCTGTTTGTGGATTGTCAGTGAATGATAAATCCTTTGGCTTTGAAGTAGAGGTACTCTGAATATTTGTATCTGTCACCAAATTTGGCTTTGACCTTGTAGACCTTCCATGTCCATGTCTAGGATTTGCACTTCTTAATCCCTTATCAGCATTGGCACCTTCTTCATCCAGATGATCTTTCTTTAACAGAGTTTGAGTTTGCTTACACTTAGTTTTAGCAATTCTCTCCCCCTTTTTGACATCATCACCATCTGGAATCAGAATTGAGGTGATTAACTCAAGAGAGTTTGCAATAGAATCAACCTTCTCAGTCAGTAAAAGCTGATTCTTTTCAACTTTGCTCAGTCTGTCATTAAGATTTTCTTGAGCTTTGGAGAATTGTTGAAAAAGCTTAGAATTAGCTCGTTGAGATTTCTCCTCATGAGTAGCAACCTCTGTTCGAAGATCAACAATGGCTTTCTGATTATCATCAAATCTGTGATTCAAGGACTTGATCTGAATCACTGTTCCTTGCAAACAAGTGAAAATATCTGGATTTGTAATCTTTGAAGAATTTGCCTTGAGAAACATAGCTGCCCTGCCAGGAGGAAAAATACACTCTGACTTGTACCAATCTGCAGTTTGTTGGGTCAAATAATTATCATCAATCTCATTAACAGAAGGTCCAGCAAAGTCTGGTTTTTCTCCTGTTTTCTGACCATCAGTTTGAAATTGTGCTTTTTCAGCTCCTGTACTCTTGTCTTCAACTGAATCACTCACTGACACATCAGTAGGTGCAACTGAAGCAATGTCTTCATCTTGAGCAGCAACAGGTTCTTGAGCAACCTGTTTTCCTTTATCATCTTGAATATGCTCTGAAGAAATAACTTTCTCTAGTTGATCAATCTCCTCACCATGATCAGAAACATGATGGCATCAGAGTTTAATTCTGTATGTGATGCAACCTCAGTGTCTTCAAGAACAACAGTAGGCCCATCTGCAACACCAGTATCAACAAAGTGTGTAACCTCCATGAGTATTAGAGTAGATGCTTCATTATCAAAAGAAAATGGAGTTTCATCAAACTCTTCCATTGTTGGCAATGCATCTCTAACATCTTCATTAGTTTGAACCTTAGCAAGTTCTGGTTCAGCAATCTTGACACTTGATTCTGCTATAGTAGGTTCTATGATAACCTCTTTCTCACCAGTAGGAATATCATGAGAAATTTTCTCTTGAGCCTCAACAACTTGCTCATCATCAGAATCAGTAAGAATCAGCCTTCTCCTCTTTGCTTGAGGCACTTCAATCATTTCTTCTTCTGCACTAGAACTTTCCACAACTGGTGGTGATGAAGGTCTATTTGCCCTTTTAATGAATCTTCTGGAATAAACAGCTTTAGGAGATGTCTGTTTAGCCTTGGAATGTTTTGTGTTGAGGGCAGTATGTTTCTTCCTTTTTGGTTTAGATGTTGGTTGAGGTTGGGTAGTAGTGACAGGATTTGTTGGCTCAGGGTTGATTGGTTCAGGTTGTGTTTGTGGTGATGTAGGAGGAACAGTGTTTGTTGTTGGCTCAGGTGATTGTACAGGATTAGAGGGTATGGTTTCAGTATGGTCAGTTGCTAAAGGTTCAGGCATATTTTGTGTTACTGGTTGTTGTGTTTGGTGTGGGTCATGTTGTGGTGATTGGGGATCTTGTGGTTGGTTGATGAAGTTCTGCAAGGCAAGTGGCAAGACAAAAGCAGGTATGTCTTTACCAACATCTTTATTAGTCATATCAGAGAATATTCTCTTATTGACTCTAAAGGGTTGAATCACATCAGCTGCATCAACTTCTAACCCAGGTACACAGGCATTGAACAAAAGTTGACAAAATCTAGCAAAATAAACTATAGTAGACTCTGACAACTTATCACCTAAGTTCATTAACACATAACGACCATAATCAAAATTACTGCCATAGAGTAGAGAATACCCAATTTGCAGACTATCCATTGGAATGGCATCCCAGTTGGTGACTTTCTTCTGGAATGTCCTGGTGATACAGTCAAAGAAAAAGTTCCATTCTTTTCTAAGATTCGGCCTCCTCACACTGCCCAGCTTTGTAAGAGATTCCATATACCCAATCTCTGTTAACATTTCTCTCAGATTTTGCTCAGAGACAACAGCATACGAAGTATGTGTGTCAAAATCCATGGTCTCGCGAACAGTTTGTGGAGTAATCACAAACTCTTGTTCTTCATGAGTGAAGATGATAGACGGGGTTCCATTTTCTCCTCCTTCTATATACCTTGAGTTTTGCCAGAAAGTGACAACCTGAGATGCAGATAGAGTAGCAGGTTCAATCAACGCTTGCCCAATCTCAGAGTCGCGAAGAAAGTTTTGCATTAGGTGAAACGCTTCAGGAGCACGGTCGTTCTCAAGTAGAGCTGCAAAATTGTTAGGCACAAAACGAAGACCAAACGAAGTAAAAGGTTTTGTTCCCATTAGATCAAGAAATAAGCAAGAATGGACTGTGAAAGTAATATGTAAGAAAGGTGTTTGTGGAAATGTCAAAGTGAAAAACAAAGGAGGTCTGTGTTTTGGTAAAGTGAATATGAGTGGATGAGAAGTGATTGTAACAAAAAGTGATTTGAGTAGTAATTAAAAATTAAACTCAAACGTTTTTACATTGAAAGCACGCAACTGTTCCCTAGAATAGTGTGAAAGTGGTACATAATGATGAGTGAGTGGGAGAAAGTGGGACACATGTCAAACATGCAGCGATTCACTTAATCACGCGCAGTAAAAGCCATTATTACTGCTGTCTTTCCTATTATCAAGACACTTTACCACAAAATACACTCATTAACAGTTGTCAACCACTCCATTTACTCCAAAATTTTCAAATTATCTTAATGAAAATTTACCTTAGAGTACAGAACACAATCCATCAGTGTTTGTCAAATTTTCAAACTTTATCACTAAAACCCTTTCAAAAATGCACAGTCGTGATTATTTTGTGTGTGAGTAGCAGAGGTTACCAAATCAATTTTTACAGCATCTAATATTTCATAAAATCCATAAATCAAATCAATAAACACTGAATGCACAAACTCTCATATTAAACACGGAGTATATGATGAATGCTAAACTCTGTAGTTCCTTAAATACAGATATCTGAATAGCCCTATTCCCATTTATGTTCATGATTATCCAAGTAAGCACACAGTCATTATAGACTAAAAGATCAGGAGATAGACATCAAAGCTTCATTTAGTGAGTTACATGTCAAGGATTTTCTCACAAACTCTCAAAGCACACAAGTGTTTAGGTGAAGTGTTTTCTCTCAAATTCAATCAGTAAAAGCAGATACTTCCATAGGCTTGAATTTCCACCAGATCTACACTACTTCGATTACATATATGCACAAATCAAAAGGACTTTATTCAGGGTTGTAATGTAGTAAGATCAAACAGGTGAGAAGAGATGTTTTGAACCTGAGTGAATTTCGAACTGAACAATTTAACAGACTAAAGTGTTCAGTCACATTGTTAGTACATATTTGTACAAGATGATCAGTATATATACCCTTTTTTTTAATATATATACTGAGTAAACTTTTGTTTTCTTGAGTAACACTCACCTGCTTGCATTTGATTTTTCAAAAGAATATAACTGCTCTTAATACTTCAGAGTTTAAGAAAAATGAGCAGTTAATTAGGCTCAAAGGGGTTTACTAAGGGTGATATTTATGAAAAGTGTTTATGAACATTATTTGAACAGTGTTTGAAGAAAGATGGTAAATCCTAGTGCCTTTATCATTTTCATGCACACACATATCATGTAGTCTCAAAATGGTTTGATACAAGTTCTAGAGCAACATACTCACTGATGAACATCACACATCAATAAAATCTGATTGATATAAAATGTATCAATCACTTATTTGGCTCAAAATCTCACAGGGTACAGATATGAATTGTTTCTCACCAAACTAAACAATGACACATCTCAAGTTTTTAAAATTTTCACAAGTACAAACAAAGAATCATCAAGAACTATGTATGTCTTGGAAACAGAGAGTTACTAATCAGAGTTTAGAGTTCATCAATATCGGAAGTTACTCATGAGAGGCAATGCACACAGTATTCATAGACTCAGAGTTTAGGACCAAATAAACTAAGAGATGCTCTAAATATGAAACAGTATCATGCTGTGTTAACTTACTGCACAATTTCTGATTAGATCATAGTGACTCAGAAAGAATCTTGATTTATTCACTGAGAATCATGCTTCATACATATTTCTTCATTGGTGTTTTCATTCAGACAAAAATCAATTTAGAATTCACAGAGTTTATCAAACATATTAACAGTGTATGACAGACAAATATGCTGACAGAGTTTAACAGTGTGAGAACAGAAACATGTGAACAGAGTCTGCATAACAGAGTTTAAACAACAAGGTTCACATAGCACTTAACAATTCACAGAAATATGAGCAACACATTTTATAAGAAAATTTTGAGGCTAACCAACATGTTTAGTCAAAACCAGAGACCATCCCTAGTTCATTGACCAGCCTTGTAAATACTGCTTCACTCAAAGGCTTGGTGAAGACATCTGCAAGTTGTTGATCTGTAGGTACAAAGTGAAGCTCAATATTGCCTTCCTCTACATGCTCTCTGATAAAGTGATACCTTATGCTGATGTGCTTGGTCATTGAGTGTTGTACTGGATTACCTATCATTGCAATAGCACTCTGGTTATCACAGAATATAGGTATCTTGCTATACCTCAATCCATAATCCAGCAATTGATTCTTCATCCATAGAATCTGTGCACAGCAGCTACCAGCAGCAATATACTCTGCTTCAGCTGTAGATGTTGATATAGATTTCTGTTTCTTGCTGTACCAAGACACAAGTCTGTCACCAAGAAATTGACAACTTCTACTTGTGCTTTTTCTGTCAATCTTACAACCTGCAAAGTCTGCATCAGAGTAACCAAGTAGTTTGAAATCTGATTCTCTTGGGTACCACAGCCCTAAAGTTACAGTGCCCTTGAGATACTTGAAAATCCTCTTCACAGCTGTTAAATGTGGTTCCCTTGGATCTGCCTGAAACCTTGCACACAGACATGTTGCATACATGATATCAGGTCTACTTGCTGTTAGATAGAGAAGAGAGCCAATCATTCCTCTGTAACTTGTCATATCTACTGATGAACCTGTATCTTTATCCAATTTTGTTGCAGTTGCCATGGGAGTTGTTGCAGATGAACAGTCAAGCATGCCAAATTTCTTGAGAAGATTTCTGGTATATTTTGCTTGATTGATAAAGATTCCATCATCTGTTTGCTTCACCTGTAAGCCTAGAAAGTAACTTAGCTCTCCCATCATACTCATTTGATATCTGGACTGCATGAGCTTGGCAAACTTCTTACAGAGTTTATCATTAGTAGATCCAAAAATAATATCATCAACATATATCTGAACTAAAAGCAAGTCACATCCAGATTTGAAATAAAACAGAGTTTTATCAATTGTACCTCTGTTGAATCCACTTTCTAAAAGAAACTGAGCCAGAGTTTCATACCATGCTCTTGGTGCTTGCTTAAGTCCATAAAGAGCCTTGTCTAGCCTGTAGACATGGTCAGGATATTTTGGATCTACAAAACCAGGTGGTTGTTCAACAAACACTTCTTCTTCAAGTTTTCCATTCAGAAAAGCACTTTTCACATCCATTTGAAATACCTTGAATTTCTTGTGAGAAGCATAAGCAAGAAACATCCTAATTGCCTCCAATCTGGCAACTGGTGCAAAAGTCTCATCATAATCTATCCCCTCTTGCTGTGAATAGCCTTTTGCAAAAAGTCTTGCTTTGTTTCTTGTAACAACCCCTTCACTATCAGTCTTGTTTCTAAAAACCCACTTAGTACCAACAATAGACCTTTTCTTTGGCCTTGGTACTAGTGTCCACACTTCATTTCTTTCAAATTCATTTAGCTCTTCTTGCATTGCTGTTATCCAGTCAGCATCTTTAAGAGCTTCTTCCACCTTCTTTGGCTCAGTTTGTGACAAGAATGCATGAAATAGACATTCATTTGTTGTTGCACTTCTTGTCCTTACTCTAGCATCTGGATCACCAATAATCAAATCAGGTGTGTGTGACTTAGTCCATTTTCTTGTAGAAGGCAGATTGCTTCTGTCATCATGGAATCCTCCCCCTTGATCCATGCTCTCCTGATTTTCTTGGTGCCTTTCTTCATTCTCTGATGCTCCCCCTGAATGTGACTGCTTAGATTTTGACCTATCAGATTTTGGACTAACAGAGTTTGAGTCATCAGAGTTTGATTCAGAATTATTAGTTGACTCATTATCAGTGTTTGAGTCTTCATTCTGATGTGATTCTTCGTGCTCCCCCTCAACTGGTTCTTCCCTTGTTTCTGATTGGAAAGTCTCTTCAGTATTTACCAGTAGAGGTTCAGAGTTTAGCTGAACAGAGTTTGTCAGATCAGCCTCATCAGAGTTTAGTTCATCAGATATTAAATCTTCATTTTCGAAGTGCAGTTGATCATGTTCATTTACATCTTCAAGTCCAGTCATTTTCTTGTCATCAAAAGACACATGAATAGACTCCATGATCACTCTAGTTCTGAGATTATAAACTCTGAATGCTTTAGTTGACAATGGATAGCCAACAAAAATTCCTTCATCTGCCTTCAAATCAAATTTGGTCAACTGTTCAGGATGAGTTTTCAGCACAAAGCATTTGCACCCAAAAATATGAAAATATTTCAGGTTTGGCTTCTTTTCTCTCACCATTTCATATGGTGTTTTTCCATGCTTGTTGATCAGAGTAGCATTCTGTGTAAAACAAGCAGTTTGAACAGCTTCTGCCCAGAAATAGGTTGGTAATTTTGCTTCATCAAGCATAGTTCTGGCAGCTTCTATCAAAGTTCTGTTCTTCCTTTCAACTACACCATTTTGTTGTGGAGTGCCAGGTGCAGAAAACTCTTGTTTAATTCCTTTGTTCTTGCAAAATTCTTCCATTATTGAATTCCTGAATTCAGTTCCATTGTCACTTCTGATAATCTTCACTTGATTCTTTGACTCTTTGTCCAGTTGCATTATATGTTCTGCCAGTGTTAATGCAGTTTCATCCTTTTTTGCTAGAAAATACACCCATGTGTATCTGGTGTATTCATCAACAATGACTAGAGCATATTTCTTCTTTCCAAGAGACATAACATTCACTGGTCCAAAAAGATCAACATGTAGAAGATGATAAGGATCAACAATTGAAGACTCAGATTTGCTTTTAAAAGAGGCTTTTCTCTGTTTGGCCTTTTGACAAGAATCACACAGGCCTTCTGCATTCAACAAAGACTTTGGTAGTCCTCTTACAAGATCATTCTTTATTAGCTCATTGATGTTGTTCAGGTTCAAATGAGAGAGTTTCTTGTGCCACTTCCAACTCTCTTCACTGGACATTCTTGTTGACAGACACACTGCTTTGCCATCAGTGTTTGTTGACAATTTTATTTCATAGATGTTATTGTGTCTGTTTCCAACTAGAGCAACTTTCCCTGTAGATTTACTGATGACTTGACAATATTCAGGCTGAAAATCTACATGATATCCTCTGTCACAGATTTGACTCACAGAAAGAAGATCATGCTTGAGTCCTGGAACCAGAGCTACATTAGTGATGATGACACTTCCAAGATTAATATTGCCATATCCCAGAGTATGTCCTATGTTGCCATCTCCATAGGAAACTTTTGGGCCAGCCTTCTCCTCATACTCTGATAGCAGGGCTTTATTTCCAGCCATGTGTCCTGAACATCCACTGTCCATGACTAGGGTACTTACCCTGGTGCCCTGCAATCACAAACAATCACTGATTGTTAGTTTTAAGGATCCAGACTTGCTTGGATCCTTTTGCTTTACTGAATCTGTTAGTTTTTGCAGCGGATTTGTCATTATCAGAGTTTAAACTAACATTCTCATTCTTAGTACTTGCAGAATTAACTTTAACCCATTTCAAATTAGGTTTCAGTTCATAATAATTATGATAAATAGCATGATAATTCTTGCAAGTATAAATTGAGTGCCAACTACTTCCACAATGTTTGCACAGAGTTTGTGGTCTTGGTTTGACATTATCCTTTTTCACTCCAGATTTGGAGGGTAAAGAATTAATGTCTTTGTTCTTCCTGCAAAAGCTAGCAAGATGATTAGTGCTACCACAATTATAACAAGTTTTTCTAGGTGCAAATGTAGCAAGCATTGGATTAATTTCTGATGTTATGCCTACCTTTCCATTTCTGTTTTTCCTAGGCATTCTCTGTTTGTTGACAGATTTTATTTCTTTAAGCTTATGCTTGAGTTGTTTATCTGTCATTGAACCAATATTAACCTGTTTGACACAGGTTTTTACTGGCTCACTCTCAACTGCTCCATGTTCAGTTTTAACAGTACCATAAACAAATGTTCCAAATTTCTTAGAAGAAAGAGGTGATCTAATCTTTACTGTATTCTGAAACCTAAGCACATCATCCTCAGAATAACCTAGACCTACTGTGTCTGATTGAAAAACCTCTTGAGTGTCTTTTCCAGAATGTGTCCAAGTTTTAATAATGTGCTTTGCATCCTCCAGTTCAGATTCTAGTTGCTTATACTTACCTAGCAACTCCTGTTCTACAAACACAGCATCATCTCTTTCTTTCTGAATTTTATTCATGTTTTCAAGTTGTTCCTCAACAAGTTTATTTCTTTCTTTGAGTTGAGAACACTCACTCTTGATTCTCTCATTTTCTAAAGTCTGATCCCTATAACTGATATGTAATGCTTTAAGATAAATTCTCAATTCAGTTATATTATCAGTATTATAAGCATAGGTAGTTGGAGGTACCTTTAGTTCAGAATCTTCATTCTGAGTAGAGGCCATGAGTGCATAATTCACCTCCTCATCTGAATCCGAGGTATCTGCCCAGTCTCTGCCTTTGGTGTAGAGTGCCTTATCAGTTTTACCCTTCTTGTACTCAGGAGCATAGTGACCCATCTCCTTACACTTGTAGCATTGAATCTCATATTTATCTTTATTTCCAGATTTGGAGTTCTTTCCTTCAGATTTGCTGAAATTCTTCCTGTCAGACTTTGAGTAATTCTTGGAGAATCTCTTTCCCTTCTTGAAGTTCTTGAATCCCATCTTCTTGAAGGTCTTTACCATCAATGCAGCCATTTGCATCATCTCTTCATCATCTTCAGAATCAGATGATTCATCTGTGTTTGAGTCAACATCAGTGTTTGATGACTCACTTTCTGAATGAATGACCAAGGCTTTTCCTTTTGCCTTCTTCCCTGATGCTTCTTTCTTTGAAGATTTTTCTTCAACTTCCAGTGCAACAGACTTTGACTTCCTGCTTGATCTTCTGTTTCTCTGCTCCATTTCCAATTCATGAGTCTTGAGCAGTCCATAGATTTCATCAATCTCAGTATCAGCAAGATCATAGTTGTCTCTTATGGTGGTTGTTTTCACATCCCACTTTTCAGGAAGAGAGAGAAGAAACTTGAGATTTGAATCTTCCAGATCATATTCTTTGTTAACCAATGATAGATCATTGAGCAGTTTACAGAATCTATCAAATGTTTCTGTCATGGTTTCTTCAGACTTTGCCTCAAAATGCTCATACTCATGTGTGAGTATGTTCCTTCTATTCTTCTTAATTGCAGCAGTTCCTTGACATCTAACCTCAAGTGCATCCCAAATATCCTTTGCAGTTGTGCAGTTAATCAATTTGTTAGACATAACATTGTCAAGAGCACTGTGAAGTAAGTGCCTTACTTTGGCATCCTTAGCAATAGATGAAAGATCCTCAGCAGTTAGTGTTAGATATAATTGATGTGATTTAATGTTAGTGTTTAAGTGTTACAGGTAAAAAGAGTTTAACTTGTTATTGAAAGCAGTCACAGCAGAGTTTGAGTATACGCTGATAGCTGGAAGCGCAAACGCTGACAGAAGAAAGCGTAAACACTGCTAGCTGAACACATGGAAGCGCAAACACTGTTAGCTTGGAGAGCAACAGAGTTTGCTAAAGTCTGTCTACTGGAAGCGTCTACAAGTTAACAGAGTTTGAAGATTAATTCAAGATTAATATGGAAGCAATATCTTTGAAGATTGGATAGCTGTCAAAGAGATTGAGTTGACTTAGAAGACGTGTAGCAATCGTAATTGATATCAATTGTATAGCTTAATTATAGGAGAATCAATTAACGATTGTACGTAGCTGCATATCTTATAAATACAGTTAGGTTAACCCTAAGAGGGTATCCATCGTGAACGAATATCATTCATTGTAACCTAAGCAGCTCTCTGTGATATTTTACATCACTGAGAGAGGAATTATTAATTCCAAACAGTTTTAAGTACTAAAACGTGTGTTCTTGTTATTTACTCATACAGTACTTGATTATATCTATTGTGTATTCGACCTAACAAGTGGTATCAGAGCCAATCTGTTACTTTATTACAGTTAAAGATCCAAAACACAATAGTAATCAATGGCAGAGATTCCTCCTCCATCAGGTTCTGAGAAAGCACCTACAACTGTTAGTAGGTATGAAACAATTAGGGTTCCAATACTCAAGCCATCAGAATATGCAATCTGGAAGGTAAAGATGACCATGTTTCTGGAAGCCACAGATCCAGAATATCTTGATAGAATTTATGAAGGTCCTCATAAACCTACAAAGTTAACTGCTGTTGCTGCTGGTGAGGAATCAAAGGTGGTTCCTAAGGAAAAGAAAGATCTAACTGCTGAGGATCTTTCATCTATTGCTAAGGATGCCAAAGTAAGGCACTTACTTCACAGTGCTCTTGACAATGTTATGTCTAACAAAGTGATTAACTGCACAACTGCAAAGGATATATGGGATGCACTTGAGGTTAGATGTCAAGGAACTGCTGCAATTAAGAAGAATAGAAGGAACATACTTACACAAGAGTATGAGCATTTTGAGGCAAAGTCTGAGGAAACCATGACAGAAACATTTGATAGATTCTGTAAACTGCTCAATGATCTATCATTGGTTAACAAAGAATATGATCTGGAAGATTCAAATCTCAAGTTTCTTCTCTCTCTTCCTGAAAAATGGGATGTGAAAACAACCACCATAAGAGACAACTATGACCTTGCTGATACTGAGATTGATGAAATCTATGGACTGCTCAAGACTCATGAATTGGAAATGGAGCAGAGAAACAGAAGATCAAGCAGGAAGTCAAAGTCTGTTGCACTGAAAGTTGAAGAAAAATCTTCAAAGAAAGAAGCATCAAGGAAAAAGGCAAAAGGAAAAGCCTTGGTCATTCATTCAGAAAGTGAGTCATCAAACACTGATGTTGACTCAAACACAGATGGAACATCTGATTCTGAAGATGATTAGGAGATGATGCAAATGGCTGCATTGATGGTAAAGACCTTCAAGAAGATGGGATTCAAGAACTTCAAGAAGGGAAAGAGATTCTCCAAGGATTACTCAAAGTCTGACAAGAAAAATTTCAGAAAATCTGAGGGAAAGGACTTCAAATCTGGTAAGAAAGATAAGTCTGAGATTCAATGCTACAAGTGTAAGGAGATGGGTCACTATGCTCCTGAGTGCAAAAAGAGTAAAACTGAAAAGGCACTCTACACCAAAGGCAGAGATTGGGCAGACACCTCAGATTCAGATGAGGAGGTGAACTATGCACTCATGGCCTCTACTCAGAATGAAGATTCTGAACTAAAGGTACCTCCAACTACCTATGCTTATAATACAGATAATATAACTGAATTAAGAATTTATCTTAAGGCATTACATATCAGTTATAGGGACCAGACTTTAGAAAATGAGAGAATCAAAAGTGAGTGTTCTCAACTCAAAGAAAGAAATAAACTTGTTGAGGAACAACTTGAAAACATGAATAAAATTCAGAAAGAAAGAGATGATGCTGTGTTTATAGAACAGGAGTTGCTAGATAAGTATAAGCAACTAGAATCTGAATTGGGGGATGCAAAGCACATTATTAAAACTTGGACACATTCTGGAAAAGACACTCAAGAGGTCTTTCAATCAGACACAGTAGGTCTAGGTTATTCTGAGGATGATGTGCTTAGGTTTCAGAATACAGTCAAGATAAGACCACCTCTTTCTTCTAAGAAATTTGGTACGTTTGTTCATGGTACTGTTAAAACTGAACATGGAGCTGTTGACCATGAGCCAGTAAAAACATGTGTCAAACAGGTTAATATTTGTTCAATGACAGATAAACAACTTAAGCATAAGCTTAAAGAAATAAAATCTGTCAACAAACAGAGAATGCCTAGAAAAAACAGAAATGGAAAGGTAGGCATAACATCAGGAATTAAGCCAATGCTTGCTACATTTGCACCTAAAAAAACTTGTTATAATTGTGGTAGCACTAATCATCTTGCTAGCTTTTGCAGGAAGAACAAAGACATTAATTATTTACCCTCCAAATCAGGAGTGAAAAAGGAAAATGTCAAACCAAGACCACAAACTCTGTGCAAACATTGTGGAAGTAGTTGGCACTCTATTTATACTTGCAAGAATTATCATGCTATTTATCATAATTATTATGAACTGAAACCTAATTTGAAATGGGTTAAAGTTGATTCTGCAAGTACTAAGAATGAAAATGTTAGTTTAAACTCTGATAATGCTAAATCCGCTGCAAAAACTAACATATTCAATAAAGCAAAAGGATCCAAGCAAGTCTGGATCCTTAAAACTAACAATCAGTGATTGTTTATGATTGCAGGGCACCAGGGTAAGTACCCTAGTCGTGGACAGTGGATGTTCAGGACACATGACTGGAAATAAAGCCCTGCTATCAGAGTATGAGGAGAAGGCTGGCCCAAAAGTTTCCTATGGAGATGGCAACATAGGACATACTCTGGGATATGGCAATATTAATCTTGGAAGTGTCATCATCACAAATGTAGCTCTGGTTCCAGGACTCAAGCATGATCTGCTTTCTGTGAGTCAAATCTGTGACAGAGGATATCATGTAGATTTTCAGTCTGAATATTGTCAAGTCATCAGTAAATCTACAGGGAAAGTTTCTCTAGTTGGAAACAGACACAATAACATCTATGAAATAAAATTGTCAACAAACTCTGATGGCAAAGCAGTGTGTCTGTCAACAAGAATGTCAAGTGAAGAGAGTTGGAAGTGGCACAAGAAACTCTCTCATTTGAATCTGAACAACATCAATGAGCTAATAAAGAATGATCTTGTAAGAGGACTACCAAAGTCTTTGTTGAATGTAGAAGGCCTGTGTGATTCTTGTCAAAAGGCCAAACAGAGAAAAGCCTCTTTCAAAAGCAAATCTGAGTCTTCAATTGTTGATCCTTATCATCTTCTACATGTTGATCTTTTTGGACCAGTGAATGTCATGTCACTTGGAAAGAAGAAATATGCTCTAGTTATTGTTGATGAATACACCAGATATACATGGGTGTATTTTCTAGCAAAGAAGGATGAAACTACATTAACACTGGCAGAACATATAATGTAACTGGACAAAGGGTCAAAGAATCAAGTGAAGATTATCAGAAGTGACAATGGAACTGAATTCAGGAATTCAACAATGGAAGAATTTTGCAAGAACAAAGGAATTAAACAAGAGTTTTCTGCACCTGGCACTCCACAACAAAATGGTGTAGTTGAAAGGAAGAACAGGACTTTAATAGAAGCTGCCAGAACCATGCTAGATGAAGCAAAGTTGCCAACATATTTCTGGGCAGAAGCAGTTCAAACTGCTTGTTTTACTCAAAATGCAACACTGATCAACAAGCATGGTAAAACACCATATGAAATGGTGAAAAAGAAGAAGCCAAATTTAAAATATTTTCATATTTTTGGATGCAAGTGCTTTGTGTTGAAGACTCATCCTGAACAGTTGACCAAATTTGACCTAAAGGCAGATGAAGGAATTTTTGTTGGCTATCCACTGTCAACTAAAGCATTCAGAGTTTATAATCTGAGAACAAGAGTGATCATGGAGTCTATTCATGTGTCTTTTGATGACAAGAAAATAACTGGACTTGAAGATGTTAATGCACATGATCAACTGCACTTTGAAAATGAAGATTTATTCTCTGATAAAGTAAACTCTGATGAGACTGATCTGACAAACTCTGTTGAGCTCATCTCTGAACCTCTACTGGTAAATGCTGAAGAGACTCTTCAATCAGAAACAAGGGAAGAACCAGTTGAGGGGGAGCATGAAGAATCACATCAGAGTGATAATTCAAATACTGATAGTGACTCAGTTGATAATTCGGAATCAAACTCTGTTGACTCAAACTCTGGTAGATCAAAATCTGATAGTTCAAATTTTGAGCAGTCACATTCAGGGGGAGCATCAGAGAATGAAGAAAGGCACCAAGAAAATCAGGAGAGCATGGATCAAGGGGGAGGATCACATGATGACAGAAGCAATCTGCCTTCTGCAAGAAAATGGACTAAGTCACACACACCTGATTTGATTATTGGTGATCCAGATGCAAGAGTAAGGACAAGAAGTGCAACAACAAATGAATGTCTATTTCATGCATTCTTGTCACAAACTGAGCCAAAGAAAGTAGAAGAAGCTCTTAAAGATGCTGACTGGATAACAGCAATGCAAGAAGAGCTAAATGAATTTGAAAGAAATGAAGTGTGGACCCTAGTACCAAGGCCCAAGAACAGATCCATTGTTGGTACTAAATGGGTTTTCAGAAATAAAACTGACAGTGATGGTGTTATCACAAGGAACAAAGCAAGACTGGTGGCAAAAGGCTATTCACAGCAAGAAGGGATAGATTATGATGAGACGTTTGCACCAGTTGCCAGATTGGAGGCAATAAGGATGTTTCTTGCCTATGCTTCTCACAAGAAATTCAAGGTTTTTCAAATGGATGTGAAAAGTGATTTTCTGAATGGAAAACTTGAAGAAGAAGTGTTTGTTGAACAACCACCTGGTTTTGTAGATCCAAAATATCCTGACCATGTCTACAGGCTAGACAAGGCACTTTATGGACTTAAGCAGGCACCTAGAGCATGGTATGAAACCCTAGCTCAGTTTCTTTTAGAAAGTGGATTCAACAGAGGTACAATTGATAAAACTCTGTTTTATTTCAAATCTGGAAGTGACTTGCTTTTAGTTCAGATATATGTTGATGATATTATTTTTGGATCTACTAATGATAAACTTTGTAAGAAGTTTGCCAAGCTCATGCAGTCCAGATATCAAATGAGTATGATGGGAGAGCTAAGTTACTTTCTAGGCTTACAGGTGAATCAAACAGATGATGGAATCTTTATCAATCAAGCAAAATATACCAGAAATCTTCTCAAGAAATTTGGCATGCTTGACTGTTCATCTACAACAACTCCCATGGCAACTGCAACAAAATTGGACAAAGATACAGGGTCATCAGTAGATATGACAAGCTACAGAGGAATGATTGGCTCTCTTCTCTATCTAACAGCAAGTAGACCTGATATCATGTATGCAACATGTCTGTGTGCAAGGTTTCAGGCAGATCCAAGGGAACCACATTTAACAGCTGTGAAGAGGATTTTCAAGTATCTCAATGGCACTGTAACTTTAGGGCTGTGGTACCCAAGAGAATCAGATTTTAAGCTACTTGGTTACTCTGATGCAGACTTTGCAGGCTGTAAGATTGACAGAAAAAGCACAAGTGGAAGTTGTCAATTTCTTGGTGACAGACTTGTGTCTTGGTACAGCAAGAAACAAAAATCAATATCAACATCTACAGCTGAAGCAGAGTATATTGCTGCTGGTAGCTGCTGTGCACAGATTCTATGGATGAAGAATCAATTGCTGGATTATGGGTTGAGGTATAGCAAAATACCTATTTTTTGTGATAATCAAAGTGCTATTGCAATGACAGGTAAACCAGTACAACACTCAATGACCAAGCACATCAGCATAAGGTATCACTTTATCAGAGAGCATGTAGAGGAAGGCAATATTGAGCTTCACTTTGTGCCTACAGATCAACAACTTGCAGATGTCTTCACCAAGCCTTTAAGTGAATCAACATTTACAAGACTGGTTAATGAACTAGGAATGGTATCTGGTTTTGACTAAACATGTTGGTCAGACTCAAAATTCTCTTATAAAATGTGCTGCTCATATTTTTGTGAATTGCTAAAGTGCTATGTGAACCTTGTTAATTAAACTCTGTTATGCATACTCTGTTCACATGTTTCTATTCTCACAATGGTAAACTCTGTCAGCATGTCTGTTGGTCATACACTGTTAATATGTTTGAAAAACTCTGTGAATTCTGAGTTGATTTTTGTCTGAATGAAAATACCGATGAAGAAAAATGTATGAAGCATGATTCTCAGTGAATAAATCAAGATTCTTTCTGAGTCACTGTGATCTAATCAGAAATTATGCAGTAAATTAACATAGCATGATACTGTTTCATATTTAGAGCATCTCTTAGTTTATTTGATCCTAAACTCTGAATCTATGAATACTGTGTGCATTGCCTCTCATGAATAACTTCTGATATTGATGAACTCTAAACTCTGATTAGTGACACTCTGTTTCAAAGACATACATAGTTCTTGATGATTCCTTGTTTGTACTTGTGAAAATTTTAAAACTTGAGATGTGTCATTGTGTAGTTTGGTGAGAAACAATTCATGTCTGCACCCTGTGAGATTTTAAGCCAAATAAGTGATTGATACATTTTATATTAATCAGATTTTATTGATGTGTGATGTTCATCAGTAAGTATGTTGCTCTAGAACTTGTATTAAACCATTTTGAGACTACATGATATGTGTGTGCATGAAAATGATAAAGGCATTAGGATTTACCATCTTTCTTCAAACACTGTTCAAAACTCCTTTGAATACTGTTCAAACACTGTTCATAAATTCCATCCTTAGTAAACTCCTTTGAGCCTAATTAACTGCTCAATCTAAGAGCAGTTATATTCTTTTGGAAAATCAAAAGCAAGCAGGTGAGTGTTTCTCAAGAAAAGAAATAGTTTACTCAGTATATATATTAAAAAAAAGGGTATATATACTGATCATCTTGTACAAATATGTACTAACAGTGTGACTGAACACTTTGGTCTATTAAATTGTTCAGTTCGAAATTCACTCATGTTAAAAACATCTCTTCTCACCTGTTTGATCTTACTACATTACAACCCTGAATAAAGTCCTTTTGATTTGTGCATATATGTAATCGAAGTAGTGTAGAACTGGTGGAAATTCAAGCCTATGGTAGTATCTGCTTTTACTGATTGAATTTGAGAGAAAACACTTCACCCAAACACTTGTGTGCTTTGAGAGTTTGTGAGGAAATTCTTGACATGTAACTCACTGAATGATGCTTTGATGTCTATCTCCTGATCTTTTTGTCTATAATGACTGTGTGCTTACTTGGATAATCATGAACATCAAGGGAACAGGGATATTCAGATTTCTGTATTTAAGGAACTACAGAGTTTAGCATTCATCACATATTCCGTGGTTAATATGAGAGTTTGTGCATTCAGTGTTTATTGATTTGATTTATGGATTTTATGAAATATTAGATGCTATAAAAATTGATTTGGTAACCTCTGCTACTCACACACAAAATAATCACGACTGTGCATTTTTGAAAGGGTTTTAGTGATAAAGTTTGAAAATTTGACAAACACTGATTGATTGTGTTCTGTACTCTAAGGTAAATTTTCATTAAGATAATTTGAAAATTTTGGAGTAAATAGAGTGGTTGACAACTGTTAATGAGTGTATTTTGTGGTAAAGTGTCTTGATAATTGGAAAGACAGCAGTAATAATGGCTTTTACTGCGCGTGATTAAGTGAATCGCTGCATGTTTGACACGTGTCCCATTTTCACCCACTCACTCATCATTATGTACCACTTTCACACTTCTCAAGGGAACAGTTGCGTGCTTTCAATGTAAAAACGTTTGAGTTTAATTTTTAATTACTACTCAAATTACTTTTTGTTACAATCACTACTCACCCACTCATATTCACTTTAGAACGACCGTGCTCCTGAAGCGTTTCACCTAATGCAAAACTTTCTTCGCGACTCTGAGATTGGGCAAGCGTTGATTGAACCTGCTACTCTATCTGCATCTCAGGTCGTCACTTTCTGGCAAAACTCAAGGTATATAGAAGGAGGTGAAAATGGAACTCCGTCTATCATCTTCACTCATGAAGAACAAGAGTTTGTGATTACTCCACAAACTGTTCGCGAGACCATGGATTTCGACACACATACTTCGTATGCTGTTGTCTCTGAGCAAAATCTGAGAGAAATGTTAACAGAGATTGGGTATATGGAATCTCTTGCAAAGCTGGGCAGTGTGAGGAGGCCGAATCTTAGAAAAGAATGGAACTTTTTCTTTGACTGTATCACCAGGACATTCCAGAAGAAAGTCACCAACTGGGATGCCATTCCAATGGATAGTCTGCAAATTGGGTATTCTCTACTCTATGGCAGTAATTTTGATTATGGTCGTTATGTGTTAATGAATTTAGGTGATAAGTTGTCAGAGTCTACTACAGTTTATTTTGCTAGATTTTGTCAACTCTTGTTCAATGCATGTGTACCTGGGTTAGAAGTTGATGCAGCTGATGAGATTCAACCCTTTAGAGTCAATAAGAGAATATTCTCTGATATGACTAATAAAGATGTTGGTAAAGACATACCTGCTTTTGTCTTGCCACTTGCCTTGCAGAACTTTCTGAATCAACCACAAGATCCCCAATCACCACAACATGACCCACACCAAACACAACAATCAGAAACACAAAATATGCCTGAACCTTTAGCAACTGACCATACTGAAACCATACCCTCTCAACCTGTAAAATCACCTGAGCCAACACCAACAACCACTGTTAATCCTACATCACCATAAACACAACCTGAACCACTAAACCCTGAGCCAACAAACCCTGTCACTACTACTCATCCACAACCAACATCTAAACCAAAAAGGAAGAAGCATACTGCCCTCAACACAAAACATTCTAAGGCTAAACAGACATCTCCAAAGGCTGTTTATTCCAGAAGATTCATTAAAAGGGCAAATAGACCTTCAACACCACCAGTTCAAGAAAGTTCTAGTGAAGAAGAAGAACTGATTGAAGTGCCTCAAACAAAGAGGAGAAGGCTCATTCTTACTGATTCTGATAATGAGCATGTTGATGAGGCTCAAGAGAAAATTTCTACTGATATTCCTACTGGTGAAAAAGCGGTTATCATAGAACCTAATATAGCAGAATCAGGAGTCAAGATTGCTGAACTAGAACTTGCTACGGTTCAAGATGATGAAGATGCTAGAGATGCATTGCCTACAATGGAAGAGTTTGATGAAACTCCATTCTCTTTTGATAATGAAGCATCTATTCCAACACCCATGGAGGCTACACACTCTGTTGATACTGGTGTTGCAGATGGGCCTACTATTGTTCTTGAAGACACAGAGGTTGCATCACACACTGAATTAAACTCTGATGCCCATCATGTTTCTGATCATGGTGTGGAGATTGATCAACCAGAGAAGGTTATTTCTTTAGAGCATCTTCAAGATGATAAAGGAAAATAGGTTGCTCAAGAACCTGTTGCTGCTCAAGATGAAGACATTGCTTCAGCTGCACCTACTGATGTGTCAGTGAGTGATTCAGTTGAAGACAAAAGTACAGGAGCTGAAAAAGCACAAGCTCAAGCTGATGGTCCAATGCTTCGAGCCCGAATGGAGGCCCATATTCGTCCGGCCCAGATATCAGCAACGGTCATACCGTTCACCCTCCTGCGAACGTGGGACACGTCGGCACACGACGTCCACTCTTCGGGTAACCGCCTGGAGGAAAGAATATGTTTAAGTCAGGTTCATTCTCTCATTTCTTCATACACAATTTTACACACAACACAAACTCTCTACGTTCAATATTACTCATCAAAAACCGACTAACTTATTCTCACACCGGAGGTGAATCGGGGGGCCAAACCCTCGCATTCTTCTCATTTGCAGGTCCGACCGAACTAAGGTCCGGCGAAATACAGTCGTAACATTTGGCGCCATCTGTGGGACCGTAGAGATACGTTTGTGTTGAGTTATACAGTCAATCATGGCGAATGAAACCGAGATACCAACAGCTGACGATAGCACTATGGCCGGAAATAATCGCATCACTCCTCCTATCACCCCAAGGCTCCTGATTTTTGATGAAGAGGGGGACATACCGTCTCCCGAAGAGCAACGGGAGATACTCATGAAGTGGCGAGAGGAACAAAAGGCCAAGGGGAAACGGAAAGAGATAGAAAAAGAGAAGAGCAGCAGGGAGGCCGAACGTCTGGCCAAAAAGAGGGAGGCCGACCGTTTAAGGCTAGAGGCCCTAAAGCTCCAAAGGGAGGAGATCGAGTTATAGGAGAAGGCACTCCGCGAGGCTCTAGAAGCCGAAGACCCGGGGTTGGACGACCGAAGAGATAAGAGGCCAAGAACCAGAAATGATGAAGATGAGTCAGGGGACTCTGAATCAAACTCTAGGAGAACCCGGTCAAGGGTAGTTTATTCCTCCGATTCGGAGGAGGAAAGTCCACATACGGACGATCGCATCCGAAGGATTGAGAAGGCCATGTTTGGAGAGAGAAAGGTCAGCCACGAGCCAGTGGTGACCGAGGACGTTGAACATTTTCGACCGCCTCCTTGAAGGCAGTTTCCGAAGATGAACGAGTTTAACGGAAAGGGTGACCCCGAAGACCACTGTGAGAAGTATGAATCGCTCATGACTGGGATGGGGCACTGTGATGTGATGCTCTGCAAGATGTTCAAGACCTACCTAAAGGGGAATGCATCCATGTGGTACAGGTCATTAAGACCTAGGTCGATAGGCTCGTATGAACAGGTAAAGAAAAAATTCTTGAGACACTACTCACATTTGTGCCGAAGAGAGAAGGATACGGAAGCCCTGATCCACTGCAGGCAGGGACCGAACGAAGATTTGGGTGATCACTTAGCAAGGTTCAAAGAAGAAGGTGGTATGGTTACCAACTTGGACAAAGTCAGGGCGGCTGGATTCCTCGCAGCAGGCCTCGACCCTGTTAAAGGTAAGAAGCTTCGATCTTCTCTTTACGATATGCCTCCCAAATCTTTGAATGATATATATGTGAGAGGAGAGGCTATTAGGAGAAAATTAGAATCAATTGGGGGGTACAAGGAGAACAAGAAAAATGATAGATATGACAGAAGGGATGACCGGAGGGATGATAGAAGGGACGACCGAAGGGGTCGAGGAGACATTAAGAGCAGACTGAATGATACGAGGCCTGACAAAGGGGCCGAACGAAGAAGAGATAGGGATAGTACTGTGTTCACACCACTAAACACACCTATCTCAAAGATTCTCCATGAGATAAAGGGTAAACCTGGGTTTGTTCGACCACCCAAGTTAAAGACCCCTGAAAGTAGAAGAAGCGACAGCAAATATTGTGACTATCATCGGGATAAAGGTCACAATACTGATGAATGTTACCACTTGAAGAAACTGATTGAGAAAATGATAAAAGACGGGGAACTGACCAAGTTCGTGGGAGATCTGAGGGACAGGCTAGACGATAAGGAAAAGAAGAGAGACAATAGAGATGCCGAAGGTTCAGAAAAATACCGGGGCGAAGTCAGAACTATATCTGGAGGAACCATCCTCGATCGGGATAGCAAAACAGCCCGAAAGAAGTATGCCAGGCAAATCTACAACCTCTACCAGTCAAATGCCGCCAAGCAAGCACTTCCGATATCATTCACGGAAGACGATTTTGAAGACGTGATATGGCCACACGAAGACCCTCTTGTCATAAACCCCGTGATTGGGGAAAACAAGATTTGGAGAGTGTTGGTCGATGAGGGAAGTTCGGTCAACATATTGTATCACCGAACGTACTGCAAGATGAATTTGGGTGGTGAACAGCTGGAGCCATGCCATGAGGCACCACTGTACGGCTTCGGCAATCAACCTGTACCGATTGAGGGCACAATCACGCTGAATATATTGCTGGGCAAAGCTCCGTACACTATGGTTAAGGAAACAAAGTTCTACGTCGTTCGGGTGGACAACCCATATAACGGGATCCTGGGGAGGCTAGCCTTGTCACTCTTTCAGGCTGTTTCATCCATTCCCCACCTCAAGTTGAAGTTCCCGACCGAGTATGGGGTCGGAGAGATGAGGGGCGACTAAAAAGCCGCCCGAATTATCATGTTGGAGGATCTAGAGAAAGATAGGGACGCTGAAATGAATGAAGCGGGAAAAAGGAAAAGAGGAGAAAATGACACTGAGGGATACTGGGGGCAGCCACCAACTACTGAACATTGAGTTGGAAAAATTTGGTGCCGACCTATCGAGCCCGATTGCTGAGCCGGCTGCCGAGACCGAAGAAGTAGAGCTGTACGTGGGTCAGTCGGGAAAGATGATCCAAATTGGAAAGAGCATGGAGCCGGAATTGAAAGAGAAAGTCATCAAGGTCATTAGGGAATTCCACAACGTATTTGCATGGAATCCCGAAGATATGCCAGGTTTGGACCCTGCGGTGGCCAAACATTGCCTAAATGTAGCTCCCGAAGCCAAGCCCGTAAGACAAAAGAAGAGGAATTTCGTCATGGAAAGGCAGAAAGTAATTCAAGTCGAAGTGGAAAAATTGCTGGAAGCAAAGTTCATCGAAGAGATAGACTATCCCGATTGGTTGGCGAATGTAGTGGTGGTGAAGAAATCAAATGGAAAGTGGAGAATGTGTGTGGACTACACCGACCTGAATAAGCATTATCCGAAGGACCACTATCCCTTGCCGAACATTGATCAACTGATAGATGCTACTTCGGGGCATCAAATACTCAGTTTCCTGGATGCATTTTCAGGATACCACCAAATTGCCATGAATGCCGAGGACATTCCAAAGACAGCATTCATCACACCGAATTGCACATATGCCTATATAAAGATGCCTTTTGGCCTGAAGAACGCCGGGGCAACATTTCAAAAGATGATCAACAAGGTGTTCAAAGCCCAGATCGGTCGGAACATGGAGTGCTACGTAGACGAAATGATTATTAAATCCCTTTTCAGGGATCATGCCGAGGATCTGAGAGAGTGTTTTGAAACACTCAGGAGAAACAACATGAGGATCAACCCGAATAAATGTACGTTCGGAGTAAATAGTGGGAAGTTTCTGGGATACATGGTTAGTGCCCGAGGAATTGAAGCAAACCCAGAGAAGATTAAAGCAGTCATCGACATGGAAGCACCGAAGACGATCAGGGACATTCAAAAGCTGACCGGACGGCTAGCAGCCCTGAGGAGGTTCATTTCCAGATCGGCCGAAAAGGCCTTACCATTCTTCGAAGTACTTCGGGGGTCCAAGAATTTCGAGTGGGGGCCGAATTTCCAGAAAGCATTCGAGGAGGTTAAAGAGTACTTAGTGAAAGCTCCACTCTTAATGAGACCCGACCCGAAAGAAACTTTGCAGCTGTACTTGGCTGTGAACGACCGAACCCTCGGAGCCGTGTTGGTCAAAGAGCACGAAGGGAACCAGCATCCGGTGTTCTATGTTTCTCATATTCTCAAAGATGCAGAAACAAGATATCCGAATGCAGAGAAGTTCGCCTATGGATTGGTAATGGCTGCAAGAAAGTTAAGGCACTATTTCCAAGGAAGGACGATCAAAGTTATAACCGATCAGCCGTTAAATAAAATCTTGCAAAGACCAGAGGCATCGGGAAGAGTAGTTGCTTGGGCGATCGAACTGGGGGAGCATGATTTGGAGTATACACCAAGGACTTCGATCAAAGCCCAAGCACTAGCGGATTTCATGGTAGAATGCTCTTTTTCGGGGCCAAACGACTTGGCTCCTGAAGAGCAAATAATTCAGACACCGGGAAAATGGAAGTTGTTTGTCGATGGGTCGGTCGCCAAGGAAAAGTGCGGGGCAGGGTTAATTCTAACAAGCCCAGAAGGATTTGAGATTTGTCAAGCTATCAGGTTCACTTTCCCGTTGACGAACAATGAGGCCGAATACGAAGCACTTTTGGCAGGACTAGATTTGGCAAGAAATCTGGAAGTTAAGCACATTAGGGCATTCAGTGATTCCATGTTGGTGGTAAAATAGTTCTCAGGAGAGTATGGGCAAAAAGATCCCCGAACCAAGGCATACGCCCTTAAGGTACGCGAACAATCTTTGTTGTTTGAAACTTTTGAGTTAACTCAAGTAGCTAGAGAAAACAACAGTCGGGCAGACGCCCTCTCAAGGCTAGCTTCGGCAGAAACCCAGAACCTAAATGGGTCCATCTATCTGACCGAAGTAAAGACGCCTTCGATAGGCAAGAAGCAGTGCATGGAAATTCATCAAGGGGTCAATTGGATGACTCCCATCAGGGCATTCTTGGAGAAAGGTACCCTACCACTTGACCGAAGGGAAGCACAGAAGGTGAAGTATCGGTCGGGGAGTTATACTCTGGTCGGGGGCCGTTTGTTCAGACGAACGGCAAGCCAGCCATTGCTTAGGTGTTTAGACAAAGATGAACAACAGCTAGCTTTGGAGACGGTTCACGAAGGAATTTGTGGAGAGCATTTGGCAGGAAGATCGTTAGCCTTCAAAATTCTCAGGCAAGGGTTTTTTTAGCCAAAGATGAAAGAAGATGCATCCGAATATGCCAAGAAGTGTAGATAGTGCCAACTTTTTAGCACAATACCAAAACAACCACCCGAAGAAATGTCCTCAGTCCTTAGCCCGATTCCATTTGCTATGTGGGCGGTTGATATTGTGGGGATCCTACCCACCAGCACTAAGCAAGCGAAGTACTGTATTGTGGCGATCGATTATATGACTAAGTGGATAGAAGCAAAACCCCTTTCGGCCATTACCGAAGAGGCCGTGAAGAAATTCATGCTGGAACAGGTCATCTTGAGGTTTGGCATTCCTATGGTGTGTGTGTCCGATAACGGTACTCAATTCATTGGGAGCAAGTTTAGAAAATTTCTGGCTCAATTTGGGATCAAACAGAAGTTCAGTTCGGTAGGGCATCCCCAAGGAAATGGGGCGATCGAGGCGGCCAACAAAATTATTTTTGATGGAATCAAGAAAAGGCTAGGGGAAGCTAAGGGACTTTGGGCTGAAGAACTACCATGGGTCCTATGGGCTTACCGAACCACTACAAGATCTTCAACCGGAGAAACGCCTTTCAAACTGGCCTTCGGGATGGATGCCCTTCTACCTGTTGAAGTTGGGTTAGAGTCTTACCGAACAAAAGTGTTTAACGTGGAAACAAATGAGTTCGGACTCCGAGCGAATGTGGACTTACTGGAAGAAGAAAGAGAGGCTGCCCACCAAAGAAACTTAAGGTACCAACTGCAGGCAGCCCAGTACTATGATTCGGGGGTGAAGAAGAGATCGTTCCGAGTCGGGGACTTAGTGCTTCGGGAGTTAGCCACCTCCATGCCAGCTAAAAAAGGCAAGCTTATGCCCAACTGGGAAGGTCCATACGTGGTAATTGAAGTGGTCCGATCGGGCACCTACAAATTGGCTCATCCGGACGGCAGCCCAATCAAAAACACCTGGCATGCCGCTCGCCTTCGCCGTTTTTACCAGTAAAACTACTGGACAAATTTTATTGCTTTTTACTTCAGTATTTTGTCTTATGCAACTTTATTCTGAATTCCCTAAGCTAGCATCAATCTGTAATCAAATCTATGTAAGAGTTGCATGATTAATGAAAAGATTGTTTCGCTCCATTTTTATCCGTTATTGTTAAGCTAAGTACATTTATAGCCAAAAAGCTAAGTACACAATATTAAGCTTAATAGACCCATGTTTGGGGCCGACCGAGTAAAACATGCGCCACTTAACTTATTTTTAGTGTTCAAGGATATCACGAGTTAAGTTACAGATACTTGACGAGTCCAAATTTGGGGCCGACCGAATGAAATTTGGACCCTTACAAAAATGTCTTAGTATTTAAGTTGCTTTGGCATTAATTAAGGCCGGGAGGATGAAATTTTCAACCAACCGAACGGGCCTCAATCAATTACAAAACCCCTTAAAACTAGGGGCAGCTAGGTTACGACCGAAGACGCACAACATGCTAGGCCGAAGCCAAAAATGCATGAAGTTAAGATTAATTATTCTAAGGCAAATTCAAGCCGAAGACGCATAAAACATAAGAAGGATTATGTTAGGCAAAAGCCGAAAATACAGAAAATAAATGCTAAGGCAAAATAAAATGACCGAAGATGCATAAAACTGAAATTATGCTAAGGCAAAATAAAGAAACAAGAATGCATAAGCTATTAAGCGGTAAGATGGCGAAAGCAAATTATGAACGCCCGGAGGCAAAGTTAAATATTACAAAAGCCCAAGGGCACAAATTTAAAGCCCGAAGGCAGAGTTAAATACAACAATATGTAAAAATCAGCAGACAGAAAGCTCCTCATCTTCACCCGAAGAGACCACCAAAGGCCCATCTGTATCGGTTCGACCGACTGGATCCGTCATGGTGTTATCCAGCAGCTTGGTGTGGTCGAAGCCCGATTCATGAGCCTTCAGCACGGCATCTTCGTAACCCATTTGGTATCACCTCTCTTCGGTAAGGTCGAGGGTCTTCTTCAGCTTCCGGATGGATTTCCTCGAAACTTTAAGCTGCTGGTTCCTCCAATCGATGCGCTTTTTCAAGACATCGATCTCCTCCAACTTCGCCTTCAAAGTCTCATTCTCGGTCTTCAGAGAGTTAGCCTGACCGGTTACCCTCTCCAGCTCAGAGGTAGAAGTCCGAAGGTTTTCTTCAGCTTTGACCGCGCGAACCTCCAGCCGGTCGATCCCCTTCAGCTTAGCCTGTATTCCCTCCATCCGTTCGGTAACAATAGCCGACCAGGAAACACCCTGAAAACATACAGGGGAAAAGGATTAAATGTTGAAGGCAAGTAAAATGGATAACAACAAGAAGAAAAGGATCTCACCATGGAGAGCAAAGCCAGCATCTCAGTGCAAGCTTCAAGGTCATCCGCCTGGGCAAATGTCGGCCTATCGGCCGGCAGGATGAGACCCCGGCAAAGATCTGGACCGACGACAATAGACGACTGCGGAGCAGGGACAATTATCTTGTCAGTCTCCAAGACCCCCCACTGAGGGGCATGCACCTTCAACCCTGCCTCAATCAGTCTGCCCCTCTTCCTAGAGTCGGTCGGGGAGGCAAGGTCAGTCTCACTTATCTCCAAGTCCCGTGAAGGAGAAGTGACCGGTGGCGTACCGACCACATTATCTTCTTTTCGGTTGGAGGCTGACCTCCCCCCATCATCGGCATCAGGAACAGAGGCATTGGCCTTATCGGCAATAGCCTTAGCAGCAGCGGCCGCCTCCTTTTCGGCGTGCTTCTGTCGCCTTCTCTCGACAAGCTACTCACGGGAAGACACTGCACAAGAAAAGCAAAGGTTAAAATCGTGATAATAGTGATCGGACACCGACCGAAACATATATTTACAATAGCCAAATTAGTGCACACATTTACAGAAGTACAAGGAAAGCAAATGTTACCGTTACCCCAGAGGAAGAACAGCCAATCTTTGTCCCGACTGAGGGATACATGAACTTTTTCCATCTCCAGATCGCAAAGTAATTTATAATTGTGCTTCTCCGACTCTAGGAGCGAGGGCATTAATACCTGCTTCGCCGGATCGACGTCCCTCCATACCGAGTACTTAGCGATCTTGGGCCCAGAGAGAAAGAACCATCTGTCATGGGACCCTTGTTGTTCAAATTGGTCTGGGCCCAATCTGCTCGGTTAGTGCGGTGGGCGATCGTATAAAAGCCATAGCTCTTTGAATTACGGCGAAAGTCATAGTGATGCCAGAACAAGGAAGTTCGAGGGTGAACCTTGGCAGCCAAACAGCGAGATTGGAAAACGTTTACATATATGAAGCTATTCAGGTCGAGCTGGACTAAGGCAATACCCATCTCTTTCAGCAGCTTTTTCAGAATGGGCAGAATCGGCACCCGAAACCCACATTTGAAAGCAGCTTCAGAGATGCCCGTGCATACGCCCCCGCAAGTTTCGGGAACGGGAGGGTTATCGTAAATCCTCTCTTTTTTCCTAGGGGCGTACACAAACCAATGTTGTTTGTGAATGCTATAGGTGTCGGTGAATGGAGTTAGTTTTTCTTCGTCAAGTACAGTCCGAAGATTTGCCGCAGGATACAGGGTGGCGTTAGTAAAAGGAGAAGGGGCCGAAGGGCCTGCACCTTCGGATGACCGATCCATGTCCCTGCATTCGGAAATGAAGAGACAATAGCCTTGTACTCGGATAGATTAAAGAAAGGAGATAGAAAAAGAAAACAGGCCGAGTATAGCGGGCCAAGGTCGGTCGGGGACACCCTAAATCCCTCAGGGAGGAACAAGTGAAAAAGGGCCTAAACTAGAGGGGATCGGGACCGTCCGAAGAGGGTTCTTGAGGCTTGAAGATCCCGAAGGATGTTCTTGCCCAGAAAACTTTCAGACAAGACCCAAAATCCCTGGAAAAGGGACATAAGGACACGCCTAATCTCTACTAAGGAACACAGGTAACTTTACATACTTACAAACAGATATATACATACGAACATAAAATGCAGAGTTACAACAACAGGAAAACAGATACGAAAAAGACAAGCACACATATATTATTAAGCGAGAAGGGAAATGTTACTTACTGGTTTGAAGATTCTTGATGAGACTGAGTTCTCGAGGATAAATTGCTTGAATGTAGACGTCAACCGGAATCGGAGAAGAGAAGATGACCGGCGACGAATCGGAGTTTCCAATCGTTGTTTGCGAAAAGCTCTGAAAAATAAAGATCTTTGCTCTGATGTTTGTTTAATAGGTAAGCATAAAAGTGAGAATGAATGGGTTTAGAAGGGTTATATACAGAGACGCGTCGTTTGGACAAGAGGCGTTTCGAATTCAACGGCGGAGATTAAAGCGTGAATCTCGAGATTAGACAGCTGTCAACCACAAGGGGACACGACTTCCAAGGAAACGTCTCGACCTTGTCCATCGCCCTTCTTATCTGAATAAGATGTCCGAAGAGTGAACTCCGAATATGGGCCCAGGCTTTAGCCTCCGTCCTGAGGATAACTCCGAACGAAGCCCGGGGACATGTTAGAGGCCCATCTCCTTAATGGGCCGAACCAATGATCCAATGCTTCGAGCCCGAATGGAGGCCCATATTCGTCCGGCCCAGATATCAGCAATGGTCATACCGTTCACCCTCCTGCGAACGTGGGACACGTCGGCACACGACGCCCACTCTTCGGGTAACCGCCTGGAGGAAAGAATATGTTTAAGTCAGGTTCATTCTCTCATTTCTTCATACACAATTTTACACACAACACAAACTCTCTACGTTCAATATTACTCATCAAAAACCGACTAACTTATTCTCACACCGGAGGTGAATCGGGGGGCCAAACCCTCGCATTCTTCTCATTTACAGGTCCGACCGAACTAAGGTCCGACGAAATACAGTCGTAACAATTAGAGATTCCTAACTTTTTCCTGAAAAAAGTTAACTTTTTTTTATAATTTATAGAATCTCAAACATACATTAAATACTTATTTTTAAAAAAATTATCAAAATATGAAATTTTTACCCGAAAATAAGTTCATAAAGACTTAAAAAAAATGAAGCTATTTGTTTTATATTACTTTTTTGTTATTGATAAATAAGTATACGATACGTGAATCCCGGCCTAATTGTAATTGAGATATTATTATTACAATTGTGAAAAAATGAACTTAAAAATTCATGTGCAAAATAGTTTCTCTTTGAATATATTTGAAGGAACTAGTAATATGCCCGTGCTACGCACACGGAGTTATCCAATTTTTTAAATTATTTTAAAAAATTATATTTTTAAAATTTATTTAAAAGTAAATTTGAAATTTAAATAAATCTTTTTTTTGGTAATTATTAGACAGTGTTAATCATATTCATCATTGTGGGCATAATGTGGTTGATAAAAATAACGAAAAGTTATATTTTTAGTGGATTACATATTACATGTTTTATTTAAACGACAATGTCAGTAACATTCAAAATTCTTGTAGCCAGATAATGGGTTTTTGGTTGCAAAGTAATTTCGTTAATATGTAATAACGATGTTACGTAGATTTAACGATGACAGTCAGATACATCGTAAAAGAATATGGCATTAAAATTCTATTCATAGAATGACAAACAGATTGATTATTTTTTTTAAAAGAAAAAAGGTTGATTCAATAGTATTTTTTTTAAAATTCACTTATTTTATTAATGGATAGGATATTTAAATATTTTTTAAAATAGAAGAGGTGAGACACTTATACAATTATCACAAAAATAGGTAGTAGTTGAGACACTTATACAATTTAATGTTTGTCTTAATAAAAACTTATTAGGGTATTTATGATAAGAGTATGACAGTTAGAGATATGTCCATTGCATAATTTTAGAAAAACATGGAAACAATATAGGTACCAAAAAATCCCTAAATTGTAGTTGCATGCAGAGTATATACGCGCCTGTAGGAAGAGAATACTGGTTGTGTGCAAACTCTGTAGAAGAGTGATACTCATCAAATGGAGGTACTAAATTAATCATCTTTTCTATCTCTGATTTCCTTGATAATAATTATTCTCCGGAATAAGCATGTATTGATTTGGATTTAGTTTGTAATTGTATATTTCAATTGTTATCAATCATATATATCAATACTTAGTCTTAATTTTTTGCATATTTTGTTGTTTTTTGACTCCGGTGTATGAATGTTTGGTTAATCAATACGAATCTGATAACCCCAAGCATAAATATAATTGTATTATGTGTTTGTTTTAATAATATTAAACGATTATACAAAGACCCTCTCTTGCAACTTGTACGCATTCTTTATAATTGTATGTAATTTGTATCAAAAATTTTCGCATATTGTTTCTGTTAAAATAGAGTCTGCATAACAGTAGTTATATTTACTTTAAATACAGGGTACAATTGTGACTTACAGGAGTCGAGATAAAGCCTTTTGTACTGGTATGATGCATTTTCTGGAAATCAATTCCTCAAATACAGTATTGATCATAATGATTTTTATTAGGTTACTGTGTTTTAGTGTTTCAATCAATAAACGACTTTTAATGTAACAGGAGATAGACCCATATTGTCAAGTTTTGTTTCAGCCAATAATGATAAACATGGCTATGGATCATTTGTAAGTATGATCTGTATAGTAAATAATTTTACTATGTGATAAAATTGAACTATTAATCTTGAAAATAAACAAATGTCATTTACATTTTTACTTTTTTGTACGGAGAATGCCTAAATCATTTTTTGATGAATATGGATATCAACTATCTCCAAAGCTGATCATTAGGTGCAAAAAATTAGTTTGGAAAGGGAAATTAGATGATGAAAGTAAAGAAATTTATGGCTTAATTAATTTCATGAGATTCTATGAGATTAAACTTTACAACCTTGTTCAGTTTGATTACTATGGGAATGATTTGTTTAAAGTGAAAATCTTCAAAGATACTGCTGTTGAGTGTAACTATCCGATCAAGGATCCAGAAGAGTTTTTTAAGGATGACAATATAAATTCTTGGAAAAAAGAACAATATATCATCAACTGTTTGTCATTGGAATATCAGAAAGCTTATGCGCTTTGGAAGTTTAATTGCTATGAGAATTATGTTCAATCATTCGATATCCATGTTGGTAATGCTGATCTTGATAAGAATCTCTTGTTTCTGGTGAGTCCTATTTGATGCTTGTTTTCTTTGCTGGGAAACTATGCATCTTTAGTTTGTACTAACTCATTTCTGGTTCTTTTATTTTTGAAATTCAGAAATTAAAAACAGAAGTGGACAGCTTTTACAAAGATTGGACAGATGGTAAAAATGTATTACTAAGGTTTATTGAAACATTATGGGAGATTGATATTTAGTGGAAGGATGGTACATGTATGTTGGGCAAAGGATGGTATGATTTTGCTCGTGAAACCGAACTCAAGGTTGGCGATAGATTGGTGTTGTTTAAAGTACCTTCTGCTGGATCCAATATTGTCAATGTCTGCATTTTTAAAGATGAAGATCAAGTTATTGATGACAATACTGGTAATAGAAAACATTTTAATTATTATAATGTTGTACTTTCTTTTTATGTGGTATTTACATTCATCTTGACATTGTTGAAAATATAAACAGAAAATGAAGAGTGGAAAAGATCTTTTCTAAAGGTTGTTATAGAGCCTTGCTTAATTGAAGGACTTGTGGTATGTATTTCTATTTTTAATTCCTTATGCATAAATCTATCAAATTCACTTTCTGCTCTAATGTAACTTCATTCCAAATTATAAACTTTGTGCCATTTACCTTGATAGTACATATTACTTACCTGTTAATATATTTTATGTTAATCAGTATGAACCAAAATGGATTAAGGAAATCTATAGTGAAAAGCTTAAACGGATTACAAAACTTGAAATTGGTGGCAAAGAGTGGGGCATTTCTTACAATTACATTGAAGGATACCTCACAAACCTTGAAGCAATGATGGAAAATTTAAAATTGATACCAAGGGAGACTGTAATTTTCACTATGAATAACAGTGATGTATTGTACGGAAGGATCTTCAAGGAAGATGGGAAAGAAATAAATTATTCAAGAAGTTACTCCAGTCTTTCAATTAATGGAATTAGCAACTGGTTCTGGAATGTTGATTGGAATTCAGATTCTGGTACACTTAACTTATCTTACTGAGAGATACACAAATGCATGAGTTCTTAATAAATGTATGTGTTAACAGTTGGAGTAAAAATTAAAATACTTAACATGATCATTTCTTTAACAGATTCTGAGGAGGAAAGTAATAATGATATTAAAGAGGATCAAGTAGAAAGAGATCCTGCCATTGTTGGTTCGGTACGTCTCACATTTAACTTAATTTGTGTTTATCTACTTAGCTGAGTTGATTGTGAATATTTGATCACTCTATTTGAATATTAATCTTTAATTTTGTAGAATAATGTTGAAAACGGGATCTATCGGCAATTTATCATTGCTTTAAAGCCAAAACAGTTTGAGGAATGCAGGCTGGTAATCTTATTTATACATTTAATTGTTCAAAATTATTCTTGCTTTAAATATAGAAATTACTCTCATTAATTATATTTCTGCATGAATTGTTATCAGACAATGCCAGATAATTTCTTTCTGGAATATGGTTACCAAATACCATTAAGTGTCACATTACAGTTACCAACGGGATATCAAATAAATGCTAAATTTGAGAAGACTCAGCATTATCTATATCTATATCATTTATCAGTCTTCTTTAAGGAAATTATAAATTTGTTCGGTTCCATATTGGTATTTGTTTATAAGGGAAAAGGTATTTTATGGTTCATGTGTTGAATGATGATTCATCAGAGGTAGAATATTTACCAATGAGAACAGTTCGAAGAGCTACTGTATACGATCAAGACAAGTTAAATTTTAACATTGAAAAACAATTGGATAATAATTAAGAATTACATTTTATAGTGTAGGTTTTAGTTATCTTTTGTTATTTTGCAGATAAGAATTCTGGAGTTGGAATGAAATTCCTACTATCTGTTTCAGGTCGAGCTGTTGAATCTGGAGAAATGGTATGGTTTATTTCAGCTGTCTTATATGAAGCATGTTAAATGAATGTTTTGGACACCTTATAGATGCTGCATGTTTGTTATATGAGGTAGTTTTATTTTTTGTTGTTTTTAGGATATCCCGTCATCTTTTTATGAACGTTTCGGAAAGCTTATACCTGCTGCAATTAAGTTTGTACTACAAAATGGGGAAGTTTTCAATGGCATCTATGTGGAAAATGAGAGAAAAATCTTTGGATTGCTTGAGATAATTGGTATAAAACAGCTTGAGAGAAGAGATAATTTGCTGTTTACCTATTGTGGCAATGGAAAATTCGAACTTTGTATATTCGATAAGTCAAAGGTTGAGAAGTTTTTTCCTGTCATTCAAGCTGAAAATGAAGCTCAAACTGGTAAATTTTGCACTCATAGATTACGTACTTTTTCTTTTAACCTTTGTAGCAATAAAAGTTTATATTTATTTAATATGACATGAATGTAAGATTATTGATTAATCTTTATCTCTTAACGTAGTATCAAATATGGATATGGAAGAACAGATTAAGAATAATGTTGAACAGAATCTGATTATTGAAGCACCGATATCTGATAATGGTGAAGAGGAAGCAATGGTTGATGAAGAGATGGAAGATATTGAAAACGGAGAGCAAGAGGAAATGGGTGAAGAAGAAATGGAAGAAATAATCATGGAATTCACTACATCATTAACATTTTCAAATGTGAATCACTCATCACATGGAGTGGTAATTATTAAAATTTTAATTTTTAATTGTGATTATTGAATTTAGTAGTTCCAACTATGTGAATTTAATCACTCGTCTAATATGCTTGTGCAGCATATACCAAGAAATGTGATGCCACTGAACAGAGGTTGGGAAGCTGGTGAGCTAGTGAGATTAAGAACTGCAGCAGGAACTTAGATAGTTAAGATAGTATTTAACAATGGAATCCCAAGGTTTTCAGCTGGTTGGAACCAATTTGCGAGATCACAAAAGTTCAAGGCCAATCAGACTTTGGTTTTCACTTTGTTGGAGGATGAAGATGGAATAGTATTTGATGTTCAGATTGCATAGAATATTAGTTTATTAGATTCTATCAATCAAAAAGATGTTGAAGATATATTTTCCTTATTACAAAACTGTCATATTTGCTTTTATTTATAATTTTTAAAGTGCTGCTTTGTTTTTTAATGAGATATATGTAGTCCTTGGAAGTTGATTTTATCTATATAAAAAATTTTGGAGTTGTACAATATGTTTGGTGGTGATCTACGCAAATTAGGTACTTGCCAGGGTATGACTTTAAATGTATGTCTTTGGGAAACCCGGTTTATCTGAGAGCTTTTTAGTTTTGGATTCCAAATTCATCCTCAAGAACTTTAGCATCTTTATAAAAAGAAAAAAAGCCTATTTGATATTGTTTCTTTTACATTTCTTTATATTTTACTTCCGGAAATATATGATTGCATCAGTAGCTTGTTTGTTTATTGATGTGATGTTATTATCAGTTGATATCTTGTAGTTATAAGTTATAACTTATAACAAATCGTTTTCTCAATTAGTATGAACCATTTTACAGCACTTGAAAGATGTATTGAAACATGGACAATACTAATTGATTAAAGTAATCTGATTTATACACATTTGCATGTAGCTTGGGTTTGTTTGATTACCTATTGCAACCTTTCCTTGGCATTATACAATCTCTTCTGATAAAGGCATATATGAAAATTATACTGGAAATTAATAAGATCCACTTAAACTTGTTATATATTATCCTACATTTGACATTCATGAAGGTTGTTCAGCTCCAATTTGGTAATGTATTTTAAGAATTTGTTTGAGTTTAAAATTATATGCTGAGAATAGTACAAAGAATTTAGGATGCAGAGTGTTTATATTTATTACAAAACAAAATTCATATATGAAAAAACAATTACCAAAACATCTGAAAAAGCAACACTTAACAAAACTCGGAATTCATGCAATTCAAACTAACTTATTCTGGAATTAAACAACATAATGAAAATGAAATTGCTCCCCAATGAGGACTTCAATGCAAACTTGAAACGATAAACAGGATGGGGAAGATATAAGCCAACTTTATCCAGTGATTGACCCTGACTCTTATTGATGGTCATTGCGAAACAAATTTGTAGTGGAAATTGTATTCTTTTGAATACAAATGGCCAATTTATATCAGTTGGTTCCATCTTGATTTGTGGAATAAGGTGTTTCGAGCCAACATGAGAGCCAATTAAGATTTGGCATTCAACACTATTTTTCAAGCACTTGGTAAGAATCATTCTTGTTCCATTACAAAGACCCATGATCTGATTAAGATTTCTCATAAGCATTACTACCGAACCAACCTTCAATTTCAATTCGTGTTTTGGGATGTAAGGCATGTTAATGGAATTCAGATATTCAACTGGAAATGAAGATTCATACTCATCTTCGTCATCTCCATAAATATCATCTATTGAATCCTGGGAGAGGTAAGTATAAGTAGTACCTAGAATGAGATCCAATACATGAGAATTAATGTCATCAACGATTGCATTTGTAGGAGTAAGAATAGCTCTCTGCCTCAAATACTCCTCAGATTTCATATTTTTTACAAAATCTGGGTAAGTAGCACTTAAGATACTCTTAACTGAACTCTTGAAATTCTGGATGAGAAATTCACTTGGAATCATGATTTCGGGATCAGAAAAATCATCTTCAGAATGAATGTTTTCCACTTTACCATCTCCAACTTCAAGAACCCATCTTGAAAATTCTTTTATTTTTTTGTTCTCAAGATCAGATTTACCGGAGCATAAACGCATATTTTTAGTGAGTAAACAGACTTTACATGAACTCCATAAATAGGACTGGTTCAGTGAAGCATTCACAACTTCACTTCTTGTAGCTTTAGGAATGACTGGCAAAATTTGCCAAAAATCACCTCCAAAGACTACAGTAATACCACCAAATGGAAGGTGCTTCCTTTTACTATCGACAGATGACATTATATCCTTGAAACACTGATCGACAGATTCAAAAGCATAACGATGCTGCATGGGAGCCTCATCCCATATAATTAAACTAGTCTATTTAATTAGTTCTACAATATCAGATCCATGCTTGATGCTAGCAACTGAATACTGGTCTAATTTGAGGGGGATGTGAAATCTTGAATGGGCAGTTCTACCACCGGGAAGCAAAACAGCAGCTATTCCAGAAGAAGCAACAGGTAGTGCTATTTCACCTTGACTACGCATTCTTGCACATAAAGTTTTCTACAGGAAAGTCTTTCCACATCCACCAGATCCATAGACAAAAAATAGATCTCCTTTTCCACTCTCTACAGATTGTATTACATAGTTATATACGTCCAATTGTCCAGAATTTAAATTAGAAAAAAGGCGGTCATGTTCCAACTGCATTTCGGATCTATCATAACCTGTTTCTTCTTCAATAAGCCTATTTGACAAACCATGTAAATAACCTTCATCTGGAAAAGGCAAGGTGGGAAAATCTCGGAGTGTTTTGCCTACTTCGTTCAAAATCTTCTCAACCTCTGCAATGAAAATATTTTATTTTTATAAATAGGGATAAAGGTATTAAATTATATTAACATGCAAAAACAAAAAATAAAATAAAGATATTATCTGAATTTGTTGAGACCTGCAAGAGTGAAATTTTCCAAATCATGTTCAGAAAGATTAAGGTTCTGGTTATCGGTTGCTTTGCGTTTGGAATACAATATATCATCTGACATAGTCTTCCAGTGTTGTGTCCACAAATTCAAAGGATCTTCAACTGGACAATTTGTTAATATATGGACAAACATAGATCTTATTTGTTGTGGCATTGCCGACTGAGCATTCTCCCTAAGTGCTGAATGCCATTGATTGTCATCTTTCAACAATCCAAGAATATCACATGCTTCTTTAAAAGTACCATATACCCGATTATGTACAGTTCGGAGATCTTTAAATGAGGTAGCACCTTTAACACGCATTAGCAACATTCGGAGATAAAAAGCTTCGCCACTTGATGCATGGACTTCACATAATCTGCCAATAACAATACCTCTCTGGCGTATCTTCCACTTGGATTAAGCTGCATTCCATGTAAAACCACGTGGAAATTCTTGATATGTATACTCTCGAGCAAAAGGAATGTTTTTGTTTGCAATGAACCAAGCTTCCAACTTACTCTGTCTAGCCAGTGCTTTGTTTGCAACATGTTCTAGATTATCCTTGATGTTGAAAGATACATTTTTACCACCTGGAACATGAACAGGTAAACGTTCAACAGAAGGATATCGATAATGAATATCAAATCCTAAAATCCTCCAAGCAGCTTCAGAAGCACATACGTAATGGCCATCGAGATAGTGCTTAACCTCATCTACTGGCTTCTAATTATTCTTAGAAGCTGATGACTTATCACCTTTCTTTGATTTTAGCAACATGGTAGCATTGTCATGTCCTTTCAAACAGTACTTGAACAGATATTTCAGTGATCTAGAATTATTGCAAACCTCAAGATTAATGTGACATTGGAAACGGATAACCAAATCTCTGCAATAATGGACAACAAATCTATTATCAAGCGAATGTTTGTTTTTAACAACACGTTGATCCATTTTCCATCTTCTATAAACTGGGAATCCACAATCATCAAAGAATGTATGGCCGTTAAACCTGTCCAAAAATTACAAAATTTTACTATTAGATACATAATTAAAGAAATCTTATAATTTGTTAAGATGTTTGTAAGTATACAAATCTCTTTGGGAAATGACGTATACACTTGCCATTAGACATACACGGCGAATATGAAAAATATTTTCCACATGGACCATGAATCATGTAGTTTTTCACGGCATTGTATCCAATTAGATCTAAGTCTTTGTTTGGAATTTCAGCAGAAATTATTTCATCAATTTCTTCTGTATTTTTTGGGCGATCATCGAGATGTAGCCAAACTAACATATGAGCATGAGGCAGTCCACGCTTCTAGAATTCGATAACATACATAATTGTCACAATGAAAAAAATCATTAATTTGATATAAGTAGAACATACATGAATCTTAAAAATGATATATGAATGTAAAAATGAGATAAAATGGGTTATACCTCAAATGCATTTACCAAAGTAGTTTTTATTCTTAATCAAATCAACCAATTGGTCCAACTTCATTTTAAAAACTCTAACAACAACATCTGGTGAATCAGATATAGTTGCACCTGGAATTTTTCCCACCATACGTTGGATTTCAGGCCATTTTGTGTTGCAAGTCATTTTAAGAAAAAATGAAGGATGGCCAATGGATCGACAGATAGCAAGGGAATCCTTAAAATACTGAGACATGTATCGCTTTGATCCAGTAAATGTTGCCGGCAAAATTACATTTTGGCCAATACATTCAGGATTTGAATCACCTTTACGTAGTGAATCACGAATTGATTTGTACAAATCTGAACGTATGGTCTTTTGATGTGTCTTTACCCAATCAAGTCTGTATTGCTCAATAGCGGTGAAGGCATCAACAACTTACTGTTGCCATAAACGTCCGCTTTGATGAGTCGTAAGGCCTGCATAAAATTAATCATAAACTATAAGTTGATCATTTTAAAATAAACAATAATAATCACGGATGCAATATTTAAAAATATGTATTCAACAGTGGTAAAATATGTGAGAATTATTTATACCTTCATGGGGTCTTATCATCAGTTTATAGGCATAGAATTCTCTCATGGTAATATACTCCCTGTGCTTACGTTCATCTTCCGGTTCAACAAATTCATCAGTGATAACTGGTTGTTTTTTTTGTCTTTTTTCTTTAATGGAATTTCCTTGTGAAAACCGTCATCGCCGTTAGGAAAGAGGAGCGGATATTGAAGTTGCATGAAGTGAACATTAGTCTCATAAATACGCTTCAATTTTTTGTTCTTCTTTTGCACAACTATATCTTTCCAGCCACATGTATTTTGAAGATCTCCTACAATTAAAGCACCAACTTCGTCGGATGGACCAACTGGATTGGGGCGGCCAGATGCTGATGACGAAGAAACTAATAATAATTTAACTTCTTCCGGCTCCTGATTTCTGAATCTATCCCTTGCCATGCGGAATCCTTGAACCAGCTTGTTATTCTCATCAAGCATTAGAAGCAACCCTTGCACAATATCTAGATCAGTACCGTCACTTCCTGGATTAGCATTTTTTCTATTTATGTTTCATTTTCTGTGTCATAGACATAGAGCTGACAGTACTTTGGGGTTTCTCCATTAACTGGACATATGCTTCCTATAAAATGGTAATTTTATCCACACAACTTAAATGTGTAAGGAGCTCTACCCCTGTTGATCTTGTTATCTATTTTCCCTCCCAAAGACGTGAATGCAAACATAGAATTATAGATCCTAATATTTCTTTTGTAATGTGTTGTCCTTGGTCCTCCAGAAAACAATTCTGCTAAAAATGGGGGAGGTTGCCTTTCCGGTGGAAGATCTACCTGGCCATTCTTGCAACACATTGAAAAAGTTGGGCTGTGATACTTGTTTGATTTATTATTCCTCTCGGCATTCCACATAACAGCTTTACAATGAGGACAAACCTTATCAGGATTACCCAGATCCATGTATCCATTCCACATGTCTGCATGTTTATTTAACATGTTTGATGATTATATCATGAAATGAACATTAGTAATAAATTCAATGATAAGGAGAACTTGTGGAAAAAAAGCGACCATTGTCAATTAATAAACTTCATTTACTTTTGATAATATGGCAGACATACCTTCTGAAAAATTCTCAAAAAAATGTTCGTCGTTCTCACTGCCATACTCAGAAGGAATTGCTGCATTACAATTGTTAGGCTTAATTGATTGTGTATATAACACAATAAATGATAAAACATTATTGTTTCAGGAATGTATATAAACATCTTTTAACATTAAACATAAAATCTACTTCATCTTCGTCAGAGTATATTGGTACTTCATAATCTGCAACAAAAATATCCATTTGAATTAATTGGCATGAACAAAATTTAGTGAGAAAGGCTAAGTCAAACAGTTCATTCTGCTTATTGGACTACCTGATTCATCTTCGTTCAGCACATCTTTAGCTTCATTAAAATTGTCAACTAAATTCTTCTTTGTACTTTCAAGATCTTTCTCACTATGATTATTATTAATTTGCTGAGGTACATCTTCTAAACGTGAAATTATCTCATAATTTTAAAAGAAATATAAGACCACATAATAAACTTTCTATGCTTGGATCATTTTATGCACTTACATATGTTTTTGAATCGTGATATAGTTGATGAAGGCATATGAAATTTTGGTATAGGAGCATTACTCCTTTGCATAGTTTTTGATTTTGGGATGGTAGATGTTGCGGATGTTAAACCTACCATAATGCATTAATAATTTTAGAACCTGAAAAAACAAAAATTTTGACCATAAAAATGTATTAAGACTTTGCTTTAAATGACATACGCTTTGCATTAGCAGGTGATATGGTCGAAGCTGGTAATTGCCAGGTTGTTGTGCTTGAAGATGGCATATGTGCATTAACAAGTGATATGGTCGAAACTGGTAATTGAAAGATTGGTCTGCTTGAAGATCCCACAGTGTTCTTCGAGATATTGCTTTGTGGAGTTGAATTTGAGTTTGATACACCTGATGTAGATTATGACAACGGTGTAGGTACAGTTGTTCATAAATAAAGCAAATCAAAAGCAATGCTTTAACTATTGACTAATGAGAATGTACCTGGAGAATTTAAATCACATAGACTCCTATTAGCTGTAGAAGACATTTGATTTGCTCTGCCTATCAAGTTTTTTTGATCTTTCAATTACAAAATTTGCAGCATTAAAAAGCAATATTGTTTTTAAAACTGAGTATTTTATGTTGTCAAGTAAAACAAATTACCTATAATTCTATATGTTGCCGCAAGCATACCTATATTGCTTTCCTTTTTATTTCCAACATGATTAATATGGCTTGAACAACCTGTTATAGCAGTAATGATCTTATAAGACTTTTGTTGTAAAAATTTGAACTTGTAAATGTGGATGTGCAATAAAAAATAATCTACCTGCACCAAAGTTGGATGATTTAGAACTCTGAATTCCAGAAAATTGAGTCCTCATGCCTTCGTTATTTGTCAGAATTGAAGTGTTAACCTATCTTGTGTAGAGTTTTGGTCTATATCGATTAATGGTCTTCTGGAATGACATGTTTTCAATGATAATAAAGAGAGGTTTGCAGAATTATTGTAAAACCACACTTTTAATTTGGGTATATGCTGGACTCAAAATGAGAAAATTAATCATTACAAAACTATAATGCATAATTACCTGTAGCTCGATCCATATTGCCTTTTTTTTTTTGCGATTTCACATTAGGATCAGAATTCTCTTTCAGAGCTGTAATTTGGGAAAGTATTGGATCTGAAATCTTTGTATTAAAATTTTGAATGGCTTTCATACGGCGTATGGGATCTACATTTGGCAAAATATGCATCATAATTAAAGTGAAACATATTCTTTCAAATAAGATTGTCACTATAATTAGACTATTATGCAAAGTAGACTCACTTTGGATTACATTTGTAGTGGTGTTATAATGCAATGATCTTGAGATTGGGTTAGACTTCGTATCAGACAAATTTGTAGCACGTTTTTTAACTAAATAAATTTTGAACACAACAAAATGTTAGTCTAAAATATTGAACAGTTATGAACGTAGAAAGCTCAAATGTGTTTACCTTGTTTTGTTGATGAAGGAGAGAATTGGTCGGAAGTGTGTACTCTTTTAAAACCTGTACAATCGCAAAGATTAAAGATAATTATTACAAATTCTGAGTGTTTATAAGGTATGAAGTTTTAAAAAAAAATAAGTTTAACCTGTTGTTTCATTACTATTGCAATGATTTGGTGCAGAATTCAGGTTTAAATTCTCTGAAACATTAGATATCTGAGTTTGTAGTGGAGTAGAAGCAGCAGTGGCAAACTTATGAATGGGATTCATGCGGCCTACAACATCTGTAATAATGGTATACACAAAATAAAAACAGAACAATAAAGAAGGAAATATCAAACTACCAAGAGAATTATAGTAACTTTGGGAAGCATTGGTAGGCAAACCGTATTGCAGAGAACCCTTAAATATTGCGGAACAGTTAAGATTCAGATTCGTAGCTGGTTTTTTAACTAAATGCGAAACATAAAAAATGTATTGTTAGGCAAGGCATAGTACATATTTGTAATCTGAAGATTGTAAAATAGCAAAAGAATGAACATTATGGGTAAAAAATTCTGGATCATTTAAGATGTTTACCTTGTTTTGGTGGGGTTGGAGAAAGCTGGATGGAAGTGTGTGATCTTTTAAAGCCTGAACAATCGAAAACAAAAAAATAATTGATACCCACACAATGTAGTCAGTTTAGGCATCAAATAGTTCTACTGATATTAACCTGGTTTGTCACTACTATTTAAGGGCTTTGAAGATGAATTCAGCATAAAATTCTCTGACACATTTGATATCCGAGTTTGTAATGGAGTAGAAACAGCAGATGCAAATTTATTATATGGATTCATACGGCCTATACAATCTGTTAGAATGGTATGCACTAAATTAAAATGAACAATAGAGATACGATACAAAAAACTACCAATATAAGTATACTCACTTTGAGAAGCATTGGCTGGCAAACCATATTGTAGCAAATTCGATACTGTTGAAGAACTTTTAACTTCCGGATTTGTATCTGGTTTTTCAACTAAAAAAAGAAATCAAAATTCTATTGTTAATATAAACTGATTACATTAAAATACATATTAAGTGATATTCATACCTTGTTCTGGCGATGGAGTACATTGATGGTTAGACACATGTGATCTCTGTAAACCTGTAAAGTCGAAAACAATAATCATGTCGGAATAATATTTACATTGTTCATTTGATTTAACACAGTCAAACGTAAGAACAAACCTTTTGTATTTTCATCCATATCAGCAAAAAAATAAGCAAAGAGATTAAGCTTTTCAATATGTGGTATTTTACATTTGACATGTAAAACATAATGGAGCCATGAAAACGTAGATTGCTGATTGTCTGCAATATGAAATCTCCATGAAATAGACTGACACTTAAATTTTGGAGAGGTTAAATTCAAATCATTGATAAGGCAAAATTCGTGGAGTATACTGATTATGTATTAAATGCAAACAAATCAATCCTTACCCATATTACATAACCACCGATGGATAATCCAAAATATCCATGGACAATATAATCCAAGATCCAATCAATCTACATATATTTATATGCATTTGTAGTGTATTTTGAATGGATATCCATATATGTTGGATAATCCAAGATCCAACCCATTTACCCATAAATAAAGAGGAAATGTCTGGAAGGTCCTTAAATATAATACAATATGAAAAAAAAGAAGGGTAAACTGGTAAAATCAGGAAGTGCTTCACTAGCACAAATTTATTATAATAGATGAAGGACGTCGACGACATGCAATTAGAGTCAAGACCCTACTGGGTGTAAGTCACATACTCCCTCATTCCCATCCATTTCTTTACAATTTCCTTTTTGGGACGTCCCATCAATTTTTTACATTACTAAAAATAGTAACTTTTAATAATAAAATAACTATTACATCCACTACTTCACTTCACTTTTTCAATACTTTACACTATTACACCCACTACTTCACTTATTTTAACAATAAAATCACTATTACACCCACTACTTCATTTATTTTAACATTTATTTTAACAATATTACACCCACTATTCTTGGTCTCCGTGCCGAGCCCCCACCATGTTAAGAACCTCATGGAACAGAAGGAGTATATGACTTTTTCATTCAGTTTCAGTGTGAATGTCCAAAATAATCATTAAAATACACATGTGAAGAATGCGTGACTCTACTATCCACATTTCTACAGTGCACAGCTCCTGTACATGCATTATAAAAATACGTACATGGTTCAATACATATAAGAACAAACATTTACCTAAAGCCCTCAATCTTTGAAAGCGTATAGCCCTCAATTTTATATTAATCTTTGAAGACCATTTGTTTCTATTGAAGTTCCTAAATTCAAGGCTTCCAACTAGGCTTGAATCCATGCTTTGTGAGTTTGGATCATTCCCATCAGCAAAAGGCAAAACCATGTCTACTATTTAAAATCCAATATATTACTAATATATGTATACGGGTTTTGGTCCCTGACAATCATTTGTCAGGGACCGGTTATATAATTGTCAGGGACCGGTTATATAATAATCGGTTTCTAAACCGTTGGATTGTTGATCCAACGGCCCCCTGGATTAAAAAAAAAATTTACTGTCCGCTATAATTTTCTGCGGATGGACAAATTGCCTGTCCGCGGAAATCTCAGCCGTTAGATCAACGATCCAACGATTGTGGAACCGATTATTAAATAACCGGTCCCTGTCCCTGACAAACGATTGTCAGGAACCAGGACCTTATGTATACATACACACATGTTTGGATGCAAACAAACCACTAAGTCATCCAAACAAACTATTGAAACACATAAATTCAAACATCATATACCATCAACCATCACATGTGACTACGACGCTAACATCACCCAACTCACCATTTTCGATTAATCTTCCGTTAAATCCTTTCTTCAATAATTCCAAGTTACTTAGAGCCCCAAATTTAAATCAAACCATATCAATATTATATGTCTAACTAAATTATCCCCTTCTCTTACCATTTTTGTTTTTCACGAATTATGAAGAGTAATGCTAGGGATCCCAAATTTTTTTCCCAAAAATTGTCCCAAATGATGTGGCATGAATGAGTTGGCAATATGAATGATTTTAATTGGTGAAATTAATGAAATCCTGGTGGATCCATTAAAATTATAATCAATGAGGAAGTGACACACATCATTTGAGACAATTTTTGGGAAAAGAATTTGGGATATACATGAAGTGAATGATTATGAAATGTTAAAGACATGGTCAATTCAGTTGTATTTCATCAAGGTCAGGTGGATATAGGCTTATGAAATGTGCGTATTTAAACGGATATTTTGGACACATTTTCCATATTTGGATACTACACATTAAAAAAATGATACGTATGTTTTCAAAAAAAAAAAATAAAAAATGATACGTATAAAGGTCATGTTCCCCGACCGTACTACCAATAAAAATAATTTGATATCAAAAAACTTTAGAAATTTCCACTGTTGAGTATTGAATACAGTAAAAGAATACAGAGGGGGGGTGAATGGATTCTTGAACTTTTCTCGTTCGAGTCTATGCAGCAAGAGTGTTTGTGTGTGCAAGATAGAAGGTCCGGATAAAGAATAACACAAGACACAATATCACTTTAATCTAATGTATTATTAGATAAAGGTTGCTACAATCTGTGAATACAAATGACAGTATTCTCAGCTTCGTTTTTCTCAGAGAGATACAGCTTGTAGTGTATGAAAAACTTGACTCACAAAGTTACTTAGTTCTTGACTAAGGAAGTGAGGCTGTATCCTTATAGAACATGGATACAACCTACTTACACCAAATAAGGTAACGAAACAAATTACTTTCTAGTCTGTCTATCCTTTTTGAGTAAGTGTCCAAACGGTTACAGATTTGACTTTGCAAAGCCTGTTCAGATCCACTTCTTTAGTCTTGTCTCTTCTATATCTCTTCAAGCTTCCTTGTAGGCTTTCCAGAGCACGTTACAGATTGTGGTCCATAAAGTGCATTGGCTTGTTGCTGGTTTCTGACTTGTACAATTTCTTCAGTATTTTATCTCCAAGAATGTATTCGAGAAGTGACTAAGTAGTTGATTCGAGAACTAGAATTGACTTGATCGATAACTCTGAGTTCTCGAACACTATTATATTGACATATCGAATTACTTCTCGAATAGCTCTTTTCTTCAGGATTCCTTGAGTTGTCGAATAGAACACTTGACTTGTCGAATCCTTGAGATATCGAATGGCTTTCTGAGTCCTTGAGATATCGAATGGAACTTTGACTTGTTGACTCCTTGAGAACTCGAACACTACTTTGACTTGTTGACTTCCTGAGTTCTCGAATAGAGTACATAGACATATCGAATCTCTGAGATATCGAATGAGATATCGAACAGTGTATTCAGAGATATCGAATAGTGTCTTGAGATATCGAATCCCTGACTTCTCGAATGCTGGACTTCTCGAATAGACAAATATACTTCTCGAATTGGTACTTAGGCAAATTCTTCATTTCTTCAAATCCCAACTGTAATTATTTGACAGTCTTTATCTCCTTGCTCGAGGCATGGACCTTGGAACTTCTTTCAAGCATTATTCTAGACTCTATAAGTACAGTTACACAACTAGGATTTGATGCCTACTACAAGTACAATACAAATAGAAACTCTACAACTAGAGGTTACCTCAGTTAAGAGGTCATGTAAGTAATGCAAAGCATTACAAACAATTAGGCTTGTTATTAGATGTATACAGGCATGCCTCTGTAACTAACAATCTCCCCCAAATTGTGAGTGAGACCCTTAGTCACAATTTCATGTCCGATAACAAGCCTAACATACATAAAGATAAAACTTTAAAAGTACAGGTATGTAGATTGATTGAAGAAAGTTCACAGAAGTGTTCTTACAAGTTATGAGAAACTACTAGCCATATCCTTTTGGATTCATCTCTTGAGCTTTGGCTTGCAGATTCTCATTTTTCATTTTCTCCTCAGCTTCTTTGGCTTTCTTCTTTGCATTTTCCTCCATGGCAAGAATAATGTCTTTCATTGCAGTGAGTTCTTCAATTAGAGGGGAGCCTGATAAATCCTTAAGTACTTCATTCAGCTGTTTCTCAGAATAGGAACTGATGTAGTCCATTCTAATCTTTACATTTCTACCATATTTCTTGTACTCAATGATGTAAGGATTAAACTTGACTCTACACAGACCCATAGCTCTCAATTCATCAGCCTTAGTTTCCATTGCAGCAAACTCCTCCTCTCTTTTCTTTAAAAGCTCCTCACTGTTCTTTCTCATTTCTGCCTGGTGATCTCTCTTCATTTTGACAAAGTCAATTAACTCCAGCTTCCATACCCTTTCCACTCTATCTTCAGAATCCAACATTGCAATTACTCTTTCTATGTCATATAGCTTGCCCCAGTGCTGACATGTTCCTTGTCTGAATTTCTTCTATCTTCCATCAGTATATTTTATTTCAAGAAAATCATCAACAATGGCAACATGATAGATTCTTTGAGCCCATATGAACTGCAGTTGGTCTTCATCATAGATTTCATCCAGAGGTGGTAGGTTCAATCCTGGAATTATTGTCAGTGCCTTTGATTTCGATATCTTCACCCTTCTTGCAGCATGCTTAATTTTACTCCTCCTTGTATGATTGCTAGGCAGAAACTTATGACCCTTGTAGGTAGACCATAGTAGTATTCCATTAGCAGTTTGCTTTCTGAAACATACACATGGTTTCTTGATTTGAATCCCCTTCACTTCATGAGGTGCCAAAACAGTTGCATAAGCCAGAGATGTAGATCTTGATGAATCATTACTAGTGACATCCACCCTAGACATTGAGCCTTGTGTTATGGTGGAAGTGTCATTAATAATATTCATGGCTTGCTGTTTTTCACTCTTCTTTTCATATACCTTTCCTCCACCCTTGTCATCATCCTTCTTTCTGTTTTTATCATCCCTTTTCTTCTTGTCATCGCTGCCCTTATATCTCCCTTGATCTCCACCCCTGCTTCCACTTTTATCATGATCATCCTTGTCTTGATTTGACTTTCCACCTTAAGCAATAGGCTTGATGTCTGATTGAGAGTTGATAAAGTTCACCAGAATGTTAAGAGCCTCCTTTTCAGATTCAGATTTTCCATTTCTTGAATGTAGAACTCCAGCCAGAAACTTTATGGTGGACATGTTGTTTGCTTTTAGATGTTGGCCAAATCTGAAAGCAACAATGTCTTGATCCTTTTCATATAGAATACAATGAGGCTGAGGAACTACTTGAGGCAGTTGAGATTTCATGCACTTGGTGAGAATCTCTTTGAGCATTTCATTGTCTAGTGAGTTATTCCTTTCTATCTTCTTGATGATTGTTCCAAGTTCAGAGCTAGATAGAATTTGAAAGGCTTCAATGTGGATGTGAAAGAGGTTCTTGGCAGTGTGAACTAAGACTTCTCTATCATTCGAAATAATGATGGCATGGGGATTGGTTTGCAAAATTTCTCTTCTCACTACAGTGACTTGAAACACATCTTGCACAAGAAGCTTGATGTAGTCAAAGTAATGGAAATTGGCTCTTTTCCTTAACTCTTGTAGATTCTTCAAAAAGGCTATGTCATGGTATAGTCTAGAGTTTGCAGTTTCTTGACATACCCTTTGAGTAAACACATTTCTGAATTCTGAAGGTTCAGATTGAAGGGATTGTTTAGCAATGTCAGGGATGTCAAATTCATATTCTGACTTCCCTTCAGTTTCAGATGGCTTGGCAACTTCATCTACAACCACTTTCTTCAGCTTGTCATCCTTGGATGTAGATTTCTCAGACTGAGATGACTTAGCAGTTCTTGGTTGGCCACCCTCATTGGTTGTAATGCCTTTGGTTTGAGATTTCTCCCCCTTAGTCTGAGGCTCCCCCTTAGATTTTGAGTTCCTTGTTATCCTCTTCTCCCCCTTAGGCTTGTTGTCAGGCACAGAGGCTGTAGTAGGAGCCTTTGGAGTTGAAGATTCTTTAAGTAGAGGGATACCCATGTGCTTCATCATGGCAGACATCATAGATTGTTGATCCAGAAGAACATTAGCAGTGGTAGTGGCTTGAGTGTTCAATTGCTCAGTTAGAGTTGTAACTTTACCTGCCAGATGGGCATTGGATTCTTTGAGAGACACCACCTCCCTTTCAAGAGTATCAACCTTGGTGAGTAGTGCAGTGGCCTTGAAACCAGTTAAGGATTGATCTTGCAGTCTTTTCACTTCAGACTTGGTCATTTCATGCACAGGGACTTCAGTGGCCAACTTGTCTCCATACTGATTTTTGAACAGTGTTCTGAGCATGGCATTGGCCTCTGTAGTCTGGTCAGATAAATTTTGAAATCTGTTTCCTAGGCCTGTGACTGTGTTTGTGAGTTTGGCTAGGCCATTGTCCATTTTGGTGCAGGTGGTGTTGCAGTGTTTGAGATCTTTGACCACACTGTCTAGTTGAGGAAATTTAGCATCAAAGGCCCTCTTTACTTCTGCTACTGAAGTGGCTGTCTGGTCACACACCCTGTTGACTTCAGTATTGACTCCCTTGCCAAGATAGTGTGCAGCCTTGAGGAAACCCTTGTAGGAATCATTGACAGCTTCATACACTTCACCAGGAGACATGGATTTTGCATTGGAGCCCAGTGAAGTGATGTATTCCTCTCTAAGATATTGAAGTGCTTCACTGAGAGTTACATCATACTTTCCTTGCAGCCAGGCATCTACATTGCCATCTCTCTCAGCATCATCAATAATCTTGGCCTTCTGCATCTCCACATCATCCCTATGGCATAGTAGGATGGCCTCATAGTCTGGATTAGAGATGTTGGAGGTGACAAGGTTCTGAGCTATTTTTACAAACTCAGGAATCTGATCCACAATTAAACTTTGAAGTGCTTCAACCGTCAATTTTTGTGGAACAGACCCTGATCCTGAAGCATTGTCATGGTGCACAGGCTTCAGCCATTGTGACATAAAGTCAGAGCTAGAGCTAGGTAAACTAGACTCCTCAGTTACAGATGTAACTTCTGTAACCGGATGGATTGACTCTACTACTGGTGTCTCCACTGAAGTGGGATGAGTTACACCAGCAGTTGACACAGGCACAGAGTCTCTAGTAAAAACTAGTGAAGCCTCTGTGTTTGTGATGGTGTCATTAGGATATGCCCCAGCATGCATTCCCTCACCATCTAAATGTGGGTCTTGGGTGGTGAGCAGAGTGTCATGCACTAAGTCACTTGAAATTATTGGCTCATCAAGAGAAAGAAATTCTTGATGATCAATGCCTTGCATCTCAGTTGCCTGAGTTGCAGGTTCCAAAAAAATTTCAGTGTTAGATTCTGGAAGAGGAGTGTCTTGTAGAGTAGATTTTGGCAACTCCCCCTGAGAAATAGAGGGAGTTTCAAGTGTGATGTGCTCTCCACTCAGTGTAGTGCCAGCCTTATCACTCCCATGTGCTGACTCAATACAAGAAGGTGCATTGGGGAGGATGCTAGATTCTATAGATGCACCCTGTTGAGAGGACACATCTAGTGAGCTGTTTGCCCCTGATTTTACAACTTCAGCCATTTGTGTGACTGAAGAGGTGGTCTTAGTTTTCCTCTTCTTCTTTGGCCTTAGTAAGGGTGACTCTAGTTCCTCACTTTCTAGACCTAGTTCAACAGCTAATGCTGCTTCAGATAGAATATTTAAAGGTGCAGACATTACTTCCTTTCTCTTCTTTTTACTAACATCACCCTTTTGAGAGGATGATGCAGTTGGCTCAGTAATTGGTAGAGTGTTTGGTTGAGAGGGTTGGTTAGCTAGCCCTGGGTTAGCATTTTGTTCTACTTGCTTGGGCTTAGCTAACTCAGACTTAGAGGCAAATGTTGGCATGTTGTGGGGGTAAGTTCTAAACAGACTCTCCATATAGGGAGTTATGTTAAGTCTTACATCCACATCATTCCTAGTCTCCAAATTACCAAAAATGAGTTTGGTCATGGATTTAGGATAGCCTATTCTATTTTTATTCATCCCATCTAATTCAATCAATTTATCATCTAAGAAATTAAGGACAGATTGAATAAAACGAGGGAAGAAAATTTCATTACCTCTCTTGGCTGAATTCTTACCAAGTCTCCCATACAGCTCCTGCAGAATGATGAGACCAACGTCTATCTTCTTTCCATAAGCTAAGGCATAGCCTATTTGCTGTGCAGGAGTACTGATTTGGTCATAGCTAGATTTTCTTGTAGTGAAGACTTGAAGAAGTGTAGCAAACACATAACTCCATTCCTTCCTCAAATGCTTCCTGTTCAAGTGCCCAAGACTGATTCTGTCTGCATACTTGATGAAATCAAAGAAGTCTTCTAATTCAGCATTTGTAGCAAGTGGGTCATACACCTCTCCTTTTGTACCCATCCCAAGTGCCTCATTCATATCCTCTGTGGTGATAGTGAGATTTTTGTCTTGAATCTTGCAGTAGATGATGTACGAGAATATTGCAGAGTCAAGAGCCACCACCTCCACTGTAGCAGATTGCCAAAACTGTTCTAGAATGTCGAGGTGCAGAGTTGGGTTAACAGATAGAGCATTCTTAATGTACGATTCAGACATCCACTTCACAAAGCACTTGAAATTGGCGTTGGGTGCTTCAACATCACTAGTTAGAGTAATGAAATTGGTGTTGAACTTTACTGTTGCCATTTGTGTGAGAGAGAAAGAAGAAATCGAAGGTTGAAGAAGAAATTTAGCTTTTGTAGTTAGGGTTTCAGAGGTTTTGGGAGTCTGGATGCTTGAGAAATCGAATGAAATGAATCGAATAGATGTGAAGTTGTAAAAGTATGAAGTACTTGAATTGTCGATTAGATGTATGATCTGTATCGACAAGTCAGGCATTCGAGAAGTAGAAAACAACTATTCGAGAAGTCAAGAAAGGCTTATTCGATAACTCAAGCAGGTTGTAGCTCACAGCTGGCAGTTATCTAACTTAGAAATAAATCTAAATTAGGTAAAATATGTTTTTATGAGTAATTCTGAATTCTGAATAAAAATCCAAAATCGGTTAAAGTTCAGCGAGAAATCAGCCTTTTCAAATGATTCGAGAACTCAAATATAGTATTCGAGAACTCAGTCAATCGAGAACTAAAACACTATATTCGAGAAGTCAAGGAAACCTCTATTCGAGAACTCTAAAAGACTCTATTCGAGAACTCGAGAGTGCTCTAATGAGACTTGTTAGAGATGTCGAATAGTGAATCACTTGAGAAGTCTGACTTGTCGAATTATACTCATAGAAACTCAATTTTCACTATCTTTTTAAAATTTACCAGCCATATTCATTCACGAATATTCTAGCAAATTAAACAGTGATTTTCTCAAAATTTCATAGAAATTTTGAGTTAACAAGAGAATATGATTTTCCAAATATGCAACAGATTTGAAATATTTATAAATCATATTTCAACCAACACTTACTCCAAAAATATTAAGAATTTAGATAAAGTAAGTGTTTACTGCTGCAACAATCTAGATGTTGTATTCACTTAGCCAGAATCTGAAGAATTCAGCATTCCAATCTCACTAACCAACCTTGTGAAGGTGGCTTCATCTAATGGCTTAGTGAATATATCAGCTAGTTGTTTGTCTGTAGAAACATAATGCAACTCAATGGTTCCATTAGTTGCATGTTCCCTTATGAAATGATATCTGATGTCAATGTGCTTTGTCCTAGAATGATTGACAGGATTGGTAACTATAGAGATTGCACTTGTGTTGTCACACATGATTGGAATTCTTTCCAACACAAGTCCATAGTCTCTAAGTTGATTTCTAATCCAAAGCACTTAAGCACAGCAACTTCCAGCAGCTATCTATTCAGCCTCAGCTGTAGAAGTTGACACAGATTGTTGTTTCTTGCTATACCAAGAGACTAACCTTTGTCCAAGAAACTGGCAGCTACCTGAGGTGCTTTTCCTATCCACTCTGCATCCAGCATAATCAGCATCAGAATAACCAACCAGATTGAACCCTGTGTCCTTAGGATACCATAGTCCCAAGTTTGGAGTGCCCTTCAGATATCTAAAGATCCTTTTTATAGCAACCAAATGTGATTCTTTTGGATTTGATTGAAACCTTGCACACAAGCATGTAGCGAACATGATGTCTAGCCTACTTGCAGTGAGATAGAGTAGAGAACCAACCATGCCTCTGTAGACTGAGATATCTACCTTCTTGCCTTTAGCATCTTCATCCAATTTAGTGGCAGTGGCCATGGGTGTCTTTGCAGGTGAGCAATCTTCCAAGTCAAACTTCTTCAATAAATCCTTGATATACTTGGTCTGACTGATAAAGATACCATCCTTCCTTTGACTGACTTGCAACCCAAGAAAGAATGTCAAATCCCCCATCATACTCATCTCATATCTGCTCTACATGAGTTTAGAAAATTTCTCACACAGCTTCTCATTTGTAGAGCTAAAAATGATATCATCCACATAGATCTGAACTAAGATAAGATCATCACCATGCTTCTTGTAAAACAATGTCTTGTCCAGTGTGCCTCTAGTGAATTGATTCTCAAGAAGAAATTGTGATAAAGTATCATACCATGCTCTTGGAGCTTGCTTAAGTCCATACAATGCCTTAAGCAATCTGTAGACAAATTCTGGGAAGTGTGGATCCTCAAAACCAGGTGGTTGTTGCACATAAACTTCTTCTTCCAACTCTCCATTCAGAAATGCACTTTTGACATCCATTTGATATACTTTAAAGTTTGAATGAGCAGCAAATGCCAAGAATATTCTGATGGCTTCCAATCTAGCAACAGGAGCAAATGTCTCATCATAATCAATGCCTTCCTGTTGAGAGTATCCTTTTGCAACCAACCTTGCTTTGTTCCTTATAATTACACCATCTTCATCCATCTTATTCTTTAGAACCCATTTTGTTCCAACAATGGTTCTGTTCTTTGGTGCAGGCACAGGTTCCCATACTTTGTTTCTTTTAAATTGATTCAGCTCCTCTTGCATAGCAATAACCCAATCTGGATCCAACAGTGCATCATCAAGTTTCTTAGGCTCAACTTGTGATAGAAAACAGCCATAGAGGCACTCATTCTGAGTTGCTCTCCTAGTCCTTACTCCTGCATTAGGATCTTCAATGATTTGCTCTGCAGTGTGTGATCTATCCCATTTCCTTGAGTTCTCAGCCTGATTTCTCATTCTTGATGTTGCTTCATCATCCACATCATGGTCATTCTCATTTCCCCCCTGTGAAGTTGCCACTACTCACAGGTGTGTCTTGGATGCTTGTTCCTTCACTATTGATTGGCACAAATTCTTCTCTTGTATCATCATTCACTTGAGTTTGTTGAACTCGAGTTTCAACTTCAGTTTCAGTCTCTTCATCAGAATCATCTAGATTATCAAACTTCAATGGATCTTTATCTTCATCATTGGCTTCTTCTAGTCCAGGTAGTTTGCTGTCATCAAATGTCACATCTGTGCTTTCCATAACTTTCTTTTGACTGATAACATAAACCTTGTATGCAATTCTTTCCATAGAGTAGCCAAGAAAAATTCCTTCAAATGCTTTTGCATCAAATTTTCCAACATATTCAGAATTATCCTTCAATACAAAGCATTTGCTTCCAAAAGTATGAACATACTTTAGAGTAGGCTTCTTTCCAGTCATCAAGTTATAAGGTGTCTTTCTAGTGTTTTTGTTGATGAGGGTTCTGTTCTGGATATAGCATGCAGTGCTTACAGCCTCAGCCCAAAAACATGTAGGCATTTTTGCATCAAGTAACATTGTTCTAGCAGCCTCAATTAGAGTTCTATTCTTTCTCTCAACAACTCCATTTTGTTGTGGAGTCCTTGGAGCTAAGAATTGCTGAGAAATACCATTCTCTTTACAGAATGCTTCAAGTATGGCATTTCTGAACTCTGTTCCATTATCACTTCTCAGTGCAATCACACTTGCATTGTTGGCCTTTGCTTCCTTGTCAACTTTCTTTATATGCTCAATGATTACTTGTGGAGTCTCATCTTTTGATGCCAGAAATTACACCCATGTATACCTTGTAAAATCATCAACCATCACCAAGGCATACTTCTTTCTTCCTAGTGACATAATGTTGACAGGCCCAAACAAATCCATATGAATGAGTTGTAGGGGCTTGGTTATTGATGTCACTGTCTTTGTCATGTGGCTTGATCTTTTCATCTTTCCTTTTTGACAAGCCTCACACACTCCTTCTTGACAGAATTCAAGTGTGGGCATGCCTCTCACTAGCTCTCTTTTGACTAGGGAATTAATGGCTTCGAAGTTCAGGTGTGATAGTTTCTTGTGCCACAGCCAACAATCTTCATTTGATGCTTTTGAGTAAAAGCAACAAATTTTGTCCTTGTTTGCAGAATCCATATTGGCTACAAACAGGCTTCCCTTCCTTACTCCAGATAGAGCAAAATCACCAGTCTTCTTGTGGGTGATCAAACATTCATCTTTGTCAAAATCCACCTTGAATCCCCTATCAGTAAACTGACCAACACTTAGCTGATTATGCTTGAGCCCCTTGACTAGTGCTACATCTTTAATGATGACATTACCAACTTTCAGCTTGCCATATCCCAATGTGTTACCCATGCTGTCATCTCCAAAAGCAACCATTGGGCCAGCCTTTTCCTCGTATTGTGATAGCAGGGCCATATCACCAGTCATATGATTTGAGCATCCACTGTCCAAAATCCACATGACCTTCTTTTCACTTTCTTTGCCCTGCAAACACAAAGGTATTACTTTTCCTTTGGTACCCAAACAAGTTTAGGTCCATGTGACTTAGAAACAGTTTTATCATAAACAACATGCTTGTCAACTTTCTTGGCATTAGTCTTCTTGTCACTGTTAGAAGTCTTGGAACCTGAGGTTTCAGACTTAGGTGACAGAGGTACCTTCCTAGCTTTAGGAGGACTTGAAGACTTTGACCTGGTGTGGTGTGTGTGAGAATTGTGACTGATACAACCATCAATAAATTGCCTTCTCAGATTGAAACAACTAGTCATTACATTCATATTGCATGGCATACAGTCAAATTTATCACAAAATGGTGCATCTCTATGTCTTAGAGGCACAGAACAATCATAGAAAGGTTTGGACACACTACCAACAGGTTTCTTGCATGCATGAGTTAAATGATTGGTACTGAAACAGTTCTGACAAGTTTTCCTAGGGGCATTAGGCATATAAGCATAGTTGTTATCCTTGTTAATCCCTAACTTGCCATTTCTGTTCTGTTTCTTCTTAGTCACTTTCTTTTCTGATTCACTCTTCCCAGCTGAAACAAACTTAACGAACTTCTTAGGTCTTGGCCTATCAACTACTGGCTCCTTGTCTTTTGACTTGACACTCTCACTCTTGGATGATGCTTGTTGTTCATTTGATTGTGCCTCATCCTCATCATTCAACATTTGTTTGATGAGTAAGGCATCCTCATCAATTTCAAATGTTGGTTCCTTAAAAATTAGATTTTCAGTCTTTTTCAAAATGTGAGGCACTTCCTCATGAACAACTATGTCATCTTCAATGACAATATAGCCTTTTCTCTGTTTAAGAGTGTCATAATCAAGTCCAATAGCAGCCTTGGGTTTTGCTTCAATTTTCTCACAGTAGGATTTTACTAGACCAGATGATTTCTTGAAAGTTTTTAGTTTGAATTCATTTTTAGCTAATTCATCCCTAAGAGCCTTTTCAACCTGACTAGCACACAAAACCTTATTCTGCAGATATTCAACTTCTTTCTTAAGGTTTTCTATTTGCATAGCAGTTAGCTCAAGTTCCTCATTCTTTTTGGTTAACATTTCATTTCTAGTAGACAGTTTAGCAATCTCTTCATTAGCAGCAGTCATACTAGTATGAATGTTAAACATTTCAACATATAGTTGTTCAATCATGCATTTATACTCTGAAACAGACATGTCTATAGTAGTGAGAGATGGTACCTGAGGATCTGATGGAGATGTGTCATCCTTGGAATTGGCCATCAAGGCATAATTGCAGAATTCTTGCTCCTCTCCATCACTGTCAGAATCATCCCAACACTTCCCTTCAGCTATGTAGGCCTTACCTTGTGTCTGCTTTTTCAGAAGGGCCTCATACTTAGCTTCAAGCTCAAGATAATCTCTATCCTTCTTTTTAGGCTTCTTGCATTCACTGGCAAAATGCCCTAGGTCATTGCATCTATAGCACCTTACAGATGACCTATCCATATGGCTGGATTTAAACTTATTCTTGTTTGGTTTCACAGGTGCCTTGCTTTTGTTGAATGAATGGTTTTGGGTTTTGGGTTTGAAGGGTTGATTCCTTTTGAATCTGATGTTTGGAAATTTTCTGGCCATGAAAGCATATGAAGTGTTTTCCATCCCATCTAGTTCTTCAAGAGTGTAAAACTCTTCTTCCTCCTTCTCCTCAATAGGTTCACTTACCTTAGCTTCAGTTTCTTCCTCTTCCACTACCTCCTCTATCCTTAACTGGCTTGTGGATGCTTCTAGGTCTTGAATAGATTTGTTGACAATCAAGGCACATGATGTGTTTACCATTCTGCCTTGATTGGCTTGGATAGCCCTTTTCTGAAGCAACTCAAGCTCATGAGTTTTTAAGACTCCATAGAGCACATCATATGTAACTTTGTTCAAATCTATTTCCCTTAGAGAAATGACCCTTTCCTCTAGATGGTTTGGTGAGGATAGCATAAACTTCATGTTTAACTCCTTGATACTGTAAACCTTGCCATTCATCTGCAACTCAGTAACTAGCTTGTGAAATCTCTCAAACATCTCAGTAATGCTTTCCTTGGGCTATGCCATGAAAGCCTCATACTGTGTGACCAGTATCTATTTCTTGTTTTCCTTAACCTCATCAGTTCCTTCACACAACACCTCAATGTGATCCCACATTTTTTTGGCAGATGTACATGATGCAATGTTTGCAAACATTGACATGTCCATGGAATTAATGATAAGCAACCTGAGGTGGCTGTCAAGAGCAACCTTCTCCCTTTCTGATTCTGTCCATTTTGATGGATCCTTGGCCTCATAAGATCTTGGGATAGTTGTGGTTCCAACAGTCTTCTCTGGTATCTCTTGTTGTGGAACAAAAGGACCATTCTTAAGAATCTCAGGATACAAAGGATGAGAGGCTTTGATGAACAACATCATCTTTATCTTCCAGAGGTTGAAGTTATCTTTGTCAAACTTAGGGACTTTCACCGTTCCTGTAGTCTTTGGTGTATTCGAACTCATGATCGTTTTTCTGTTTTTGAATAAACAGCCCGCTCTGATACCACTTGTTGAGTATTGAATACGGTAAAAGAATACAGAGGGGGGGGGGTGAATGGATTCTTGAACTTTTATCGTTCGAGTCTATGTAGCAAGAGTGTTTGTGTGTGCAAGATAGAAGGTGCGGATAAAGAATAACACAAGACACAATATCACTTTAATCTAATGTATTATTAGATAAAGGTTGCTACAATCTGTGAATACAAATGATAGTATTCTCAGCTTCGTTTTTCTCAGAGAGATACAGCTTGTAGTGTATGAAAAACTTGACTCACAAAGTTACTTAGTTCTTGACTAAAGAAGTGAGGTTGTATCCTTATAGAACATGGATACAACCTACTTACACTAAATAAGGTAGCTAAACAAATTACTTTCTAGTCTGTCTATCCTTTTTGAGTAAGTGTCCAAACGGTTACAGATTTGACTTTGCAAAGCCTGTTCAGATCCACTTCTTTAGCCCATTGTATCTTCTATATCTCTCCAAGCTTCCTTGTAGGCTTTCCAGAGCACGTTACAGATTGTGGTCCATAAAGTGCATTGGCTTGTTGCTGGTTTCTTACTTGTACAATTTCTTCAGTATTTTGTCTCCAAGAATGTATTCGAGAAGTGACTAAGTAGTTGATTCGAGAACTAGAATTGACTTGATCGATAACTCTGAGTTCTCGAACACTGTTATATTGACATATCGAATTACTTCTCGAATAGCTCTTTTCTTCAGGATTCCTTGAGTTGTCGAATAGAACACTTGACTTGTCGAATCCTTGAGATATCGAATGGCTTTCTGAGTCCTTGAGATATCGAATGAAACTTTGACTTGTTGACTCCTTGAGAACTCGAACACTACTTTGACTTGTTGACTTCCTGAGTTCTCGAATAGAGTACATAGACATATCGAATCTCTGAGATATCGAATGAGATATCGAACAGTGTATTCAGAGATATCGAATAGTGTCTTGAGATATCGAATCCCTGACTTCTCGAATGCTGGACTTCTCGAATAGACAAATATACTTCTCGAATTGGTACTTAGGCAAATTCTTCATTTCTTCAAATCCCAACTGTGATTATTTGACAGTCTTTATCTCCTTGCTCGAGGCATGAACCTTGGAACTTCTTTCAAGCATTATTCTATACTCTATAAGTACAGTTACACAACTAGGATTTGATGCCTACTACAAGTACAATACAAACAGAAACTCTACAACTAGAGGTTCCCTCAGTTAAGAGGTCATGTAAGTAATGCAAAGCATTACAAACAATTAGGCTTGTTATTAGATGTATACAGTCTATACAATAGAGGATTTAACCCCTTAGGCATTGGTCTACGCTTAACTTATCTTCTATTGATTGTTCTAATTCCCTTTCTTCGATTCTATGGCCGATCTTGTTTAATCCAAAGCTTGTGCAAGCGATCTCATAGGGTAGCTAGAGAAGAAGATTCCGTATCTCCATCCGAATCGGAAGGAACGGCAAATCAATTACGTCAGTCAAAGAAAGAAGCAAACTGACTGATGAACACCAACCGGTCTACCAGGATCCACCAGGATACCTAACCTAGAGAATTCACTCCCTGGATGTAAGTCCGTCAGTAAGTAGTGAGGCATGCCTCTGTAACTAACATCCACCGCTCTTGATTTATGAATACTAGCTTATATTGCACGGGTTTCTTGTATTATATCATAAATTTTATTTAATATTATAATTATATTTTTATATAATCACTATTTTTAATAAAATTCTTAATTTTAATTTGATATAATTTAATATACTCATGTTTACGGATTATACTAATGTTCCTTATTATAAACAACGTATACGATTTTAATATATTTTATTAATAATTGAGAAGTATGGTGTGATATTTTTGGGTATATATTAATGATTGTAAGATTTTTTGTAAATTAAAAAGGTAACGTGTTTTAATTACAAAGGAAATATTAATGATTGAAAGATAAGATACGGTTGCTCTTTTTAGGTGTTTATAAAAGGTAATATTTTCATCTAAAAGTAAATGTAAAAAAGGCAATCGACTAATTACCATTAATTATATTATGTTATTATTTATTTTAGGTGTAATATTTTTCTTGAAAATTATGGTGTGATATTTTCGGGTATATATTAATGATTGTAAGATTTATTTTAAATTAAAAAGGTAACATGTTTTAATTCGAAAGAAAATATTAATGATCGAAAGATATGATACGATTGATGTTTTTAGGTGTTTATAAAAGGTAATATGTTCAACTAAAAGTAAATGTGAAAAAGGCAATCGATTAATTACCATTAATTTTATTATATTAATGTGGAAAAGGCAATTGACTAATTACCATTAATTTTATTATATTGATCGACTAATTACCATTAATTATTACGTGTTTTAATTCAAAAGGAAATATTAATGATGGAAATATATGATACGATTGATGTTTTTAGGTGTTTATAAAAGGTAATATCTCGACTCATTACCATTAATTATATTATGTTATTATTTATTTTTGGTATATTTATTTTTCTTTATAATGAAGTGTAGATAAGTAAATTCATAAAATACCAAAAAATAGGTACCAAAAAACAGTCCCAAAATTTCCAATGTTTTGACTTTTATATTATACTAATTACCTTTAATATTAAAAGGGTAACATGTTTTAATTCTAAAGAAAATATTAATGATTGACGATTCATGTTTTTAGGTGTTTATAAAAGGTAATATGTTCAATTAAAAGAAAATGTGAAAAAGACAATCGATTAATTACCATTAATTTTATTATATTAATGTGAAAAAGGCAATCGACTAATTACCATTAATTTTATTATGTCAATTGACTAATTACCATATATTATAACGTGTTTTAACTCGAAAGGAAATATTAATGATGGAAAGATATGATATGGTTGATGTTTTTAGGTGTTTATAAAAGGTAATATCTGAGACTAATTACCACTAAATATATTTTGTTATTATTTATTTTAGATGTATTTATTTTTTCTTTATAATAAAGGCTAAATAAATAAATTCTCAAACAGGCCATAATAAAAGTGATGGTGGAGATGGCTAGCCAGAACAATTAATCAGTCTCGGAGTTCTTTCAGGTTTATGTTTCAACAATTTGAAAAAAAAAACCATGCTTTCATGTATTGGCCCACATGTGCAATGCATGGGTTTCTTGTATGGGTGATGGCCCAAAATAATCATCTAGGAAACTGGATGACCCTTTTTACTGATGGGACACGGTACATCGTGTACCGTGATAGGGGGTGTGATGCGGAGAAGCGTCCTCCGTAATAGGGCATGATACGGAGCTCCGTCTTCCGTGTTATGCATGATACGGTGGACGGTGTTCCGTGACAGTGCTGCGCACCCACCTAACACGGAAGACCGTGTTCCGTATCATACATAACACGGAAGACCGTGTTCCGTATCATGCATAATACGGTACATGGTGTACCGTATTAGAGTAATACGGAGGCCGAAACTCCGTATCCCGTCGGTATTTCGGGCCATTTTTTTCAAAATCAGTATTTTGGACAAAAACTTAGGAAAAATAGGCATTTTGGTAATTCTCTCTTCTTGTATTATATTATAAATTTTATTTAATATTACAATTATGTTTTTGTATTATCACTATTTTTAATAATTTTTTAAAATTTTATTTAATATAATTTAAATACTCATGTTTACAGATTATTTTAATGTTTTCATATTATAAACAATGTATACGATTTTTAATAAATTTTATTAATAATTGAAAAATATGATGTGATATTTTCGGGTATAATCGACTAATTATCATTAATTATAACGTGTTTTAATTGGAAAAAAAATATTAATGATAGAAAGATATGATATTTGTAGGTGTTTATAAAAGGTATTATCTCGACTAATTACCATTAATTATATTATGTTATTATTTATTTTAGATATATTTATGCTTTTTATAATGAAGGGTAAATAAGTAAATTCACTAAGCACAAAAAAACAGGTACCAAAATTTTCAATGTTTCGAAATTTATATAATAATAATATAAATATATATGCGATGCACGGATTTCTTTCGATATGTAATAAATTTTATTTATTGTTATAATTATATTTTTATAAAATTATTATTTACAATATTTTATTTTAATTATAACTTAAATTATTTAATAAAAATTTAATTAATGATATGCATGATATAAAACTTATATTATAAACTTTTAAAGTAAATATGTCGTTGATGGAATTTTAACCTTGAAGTTTTAGTAAATTAATTTAATCATATAATATATCTAATCATTAGATCTAACGGTTCTGATTTTTAACGAAAAATCTAACAGTCATTATTCGTAGTATACGAATTTCTATTATATTTTGTTAGTGATTAGAATATTTGGTGTGATATTATTAGGTATATATTAATTATTTTAAGATTATGTTTTAAATTAAAAGTTAACGTGTTTAAATTACAAAAAAATATTATTGATTGGAAGATATAAATTTATAAAATAATAATAAAATTTTATTATGTTATAAATAAAATTTATTGATATGGTGTTTCTTTTATTATGTTATAAATTTATTTAATATTATAATTATGTTTTTATATAATCATTATTTTTAATAATTTTTTATTTTTAGTTTTATATAATTTAATATACTCATGTTTACGAATTATACTAATGTTTCCTTATTATAAATAATGTACATGAATTTTTAATATATTTTATTAAATAATTAAAAAATATGGTGTGATAAGATTAGTTTTAAATAAAAAAGGTAACGTGTTTTAATTCAAAAGGAAATATTATGATTAAAAGATATGATATGATTGATATTTTTAGGTGTTTATAAAAGGTAATATCTTTAACTAAAAGTAAATGTGAAGAAGGTAATCGAGTAATTACCATCAACTATTTTATGTTATTATTTATTTTAGGTGTTTTAATAGTATAGATATCGAATATATTTTTTCTTTTTAATCAATAATTATATTAATGTTTCCTTATAAATTAAAAAGGTAACGTTTTTTAATTCGAAAGAAAATATTAATGATTGGAAGATATGATACGATTGGCGTTTTTAGGTGTTTATAAAAGGTAATATCTTCAACTATATGTAAATGTGAAAAAGGCAATCGATTAATTACCATTAATTCTTTTATTTTATTATTTATTTTAGGTGTTTTAATAGTATAAATATAGAATATATTTTCCTTTTTAATAGTATAGATTTACTTTTCTAAAATTTCATCTCATTTCAAAATAATTGTCTTTTTCTCTCTTCAAAGTGAGTTGTATCAAAATTGTAAATCCAGCAGAATGCGGTTTAACTGAATGCAATTTGTATTTTAATAATATTTGCAGCATAATATTTCCTTAATAAAAAAATTATACTAAAAATAATAGAAAATTTTTATTTACACTACATCAAGCGACTTATTAATTCATTTGGAAGTTATGATAAGTTGTTGGGAGTTGTCTTGACCCTTGTTATAAGGCCATCTTCATCTGTTGTTGTGACTCAAAATCCAAATTTGGATTAGATTCAAATTTTTGATTAAAATCGAAATTACTATTTACATATTATATTACATAAATATTATATTAAACTATTTAATCTTAAATTTAATGTTTAATCGTTATTACCTATTTATATTATATTTGATAAATAAAATAAAATAAAATATAAAAATTTTAATATACGTAATACTAAAATTGTGTTCTTAGTTAACGAAAAAACACATTCATTTATATTAATTATGTACTATTATTAATTAAATAATAAAAAAATCATAAATCCATTTTATGTCTGATAAACTAAAATTATATAAATAACAAAATCATTATTTTAATATTAAACTAATTAATCCAAATTTGAATTAGTAGTGGTGATCCATCAGTACTATTCACTAATCCAAATTTGGATCACCATTTGGATCAGGGAGGAGAATTTAGGATAATTTGCCCCAAATTTGGAATTTATCATTTCTGTTTAGGAAAGAAATTTATCATTTCTGTTTAGGAATAACTTAGGGGAAAAAAAGGGAGAATAACGTGAAAAATTTCTAAAAAAAAATTGGAATTCCTGAAATTTCTAAAAGTTTCAGGCATTGGCCTCGGGTGGCCCTAGTTTGAGCTGTCAGATATGATTCTGTCCAGTCCATCTTTCATATCTTCTGTGCTATACTTCAGACTTGAGACACTGTATATGTCTAGTTAAACTTATTATGGCCCAGAATATTAATGAAACTAACCAAAAGGCAAATGGTACTGGTATTTACTGATGATAATGAAGCATGTACTCTGGGGGCACCATCGAGGAAGGTATTGGCATCTTACAAGGATAAAAAAAAATGAAAATTTAACATGACATCCACGATTACTGGATGGAGCACCAACATTTGCTAAAATGCTATCCTGTAATGTGTTGTCTGTATGCCTAAACAGTTCCATATCTTCTGTTTTTAGGGATGCCTCTAATGGCCCTTTCCCTGGTTCAGCTAAGGTCAGGGGTTCGAACCTACCTCGGAGCGAAAGCTTCGGATTTACGTGGGAGTACTGGGTGGTAGGGCTCAGCGATATATCTCCCCGGGTTTGAAATCCCACATACAAGTGTGTGGGGTAGTTCCCGGTTAAAAAAAAAAAAAAAAAAGTTCAAATTTGTTGTAAATGTGTTTACATAGGTTACTTGGTTAAGCTCAGCTATTTATTTGAAGTTTCTTATTGTGAAACTTCTGAGACAACTCATGTGACATCGAGACTAAGTAACAGATAAGGTCTGTACAATGAACATTGGTTTTCTGCGACCTTGACGAGATCGTACTGGTTTCCGGACTATAATGTTAGTAGGGGAAGTGTTCACCACTAGGAGTTCTAGAGAATATTGGTTCATAATTGAGGATTCATAAAACAAGCTTTCTGGGTAAGATCCTCTGGTTTTCAAGCAGTGATGCAACTTTAAACACGTTTAATCATAACAGTACCTCGTCGGGTGACAACTTTTCACTTGATTCTTCGTGTTTAGTTTCAGAACTACGTAAAAGAAAGAGATTATGGTATGATAATGTCATGATTAATGATGTTAGACTCAAGTACGCTCGAATTCAGAAACTTGGAACCAGGAAATGAAAAATAAGACTCAAATTTTTACTATAACACAAATTTATGACATGTGATTCGCACTCTATACAACAGATTCTCGATATTCCCCTCTGATATTAACGGTCTATTGAACGTCAACTGAGTTGTAAACTTGTAATACATTCTTCAAATTTATAAATCCATAATATTTCGAAACAAATACAGAATAAAAGAATAAATTCAATCATTTTTAATATAGCTGAGACAATATATGATTTCAAACATCAAAAGCCTTTTCTATGAGAAATTGCAAAAGCATGTTTTACAACTCAACTGTTGTTTGGTTAAGAGCCATGTATCTCCATTTTTCTTTCTCTACAAAGTCTGCATCCAGGAACTTTGAAGCGAATGCCCAGAGCTTGTAAGCATCTTCGAAGTTTGACAAGAACCCAAGCGAAGCTGAGATAACAGATATTCCTATTTCACCTTTATCCTTTTTGTTTCTTAACGGTCTTTTAAGCTCAGGATTTTTTCTCTCTAGTAAAGTTCTCTCGTTATGTTGCATGTCAGAGAAGTTTATGCTTTTCAAAAATCCACAACTGAGAGAAATGTTGTTTCTATCAGCTAGTTTTTGTACAAGTGCAGGATCAACCTTTTCTCCTTTCCAATCAAAAATATTAAAAGCAACGGTTGGTACTCGATCAAATCGTACCTTTGGTCCATATATTGTAATTAATGGAAGCCCATTCTCTGAATGTGGATGTTGAAGACTCGTCAGTGCATTTACTAGCCAGTTTACTAGGTACCTTGCTCTGCTACTGATCAGTATAAGGCCCAGTGAATCTGCATGATCTAAGCCCCTAAATTCCATTTCTGACCTTACAGTACCACCATCTTCATTGTTCCGTGACTTGTCTGTGTTTAGGGGCTCATCTTGTTCAATGATTTCAGATAATTCAACAATTTCAGACAATGATTGTTGCTTCTGTGTATCCTCGGCGTCTTTAGCTTCTTGCAACTTAGAGGTTTCTTCATTCTGCTGAAAAGACATTGCTCTGGACGATGAACTTGGCAAAGCCAAGGTGTCTTCTTTTATTTCAGATATCGATGACTGTTTATCAGCATTGGATAGTTTTTCAAGAAACTGGCATGGTCTTCCAGATGGTAGAAGACGGACAATTCCTATACCTGTGGTAGTGGAATTGTTCAATACTGGAGCACTGGATTTTTTCACAAACAAGCAGCCAAATCCAGATGGGTCTTCCCCAAAAATCTTGTAAAAGGAACAGAAAAGAAAATCTGGCTTAAAGAAAGAGAGGCCTAAAGTCTCCATTTCCTTAGCTCCTAATGCAGAAGCATCAAGCAAGACATGCCACCCATTTTCCTGAGCCATATTCATCCATAGATAAGAATATCGTGATCCAGTCATCTTAGACTGGAGTGGGAAAACAAATAGTCCCCTCTTTTTGTTCTTTCTTTTAGTCATTATCATCTTCCTGAGTTTTGTGGACTGAATTCTCATTTTAGGCCAAGAGAATTCAGCAGACATTACCTGTGCACCTTTCTTTTTTGAGCAATCAATCATTGCCTCTACGGCCTCATTATCATAATCAGAGACGGTGAGGAGATCTGTACCAGACTGGAAGGGGTACGAGCCCGCTAAAAGCTTAAAAGCAGACAATTGGTTGGCTGTGAAAACCATTGAATACTCATCCTCAGAAATGTTCATGAAGCTCATGATTCTTTTCCGGATGAGGGAATCAAAATCTGATTCCTGGCCACCATACATTATCTGGGAATACAGATCTCCGGACTTGTTTAAAATATCAAAGAAGGGAGCATTAGAATGCTGCGTTGGAGAAGGCGGCGGTGGTGATGATGTAGAGGCAATTGAAACTGCATTATAATGGCTTTGTTGCTGCCCGTATGAAAAGAGACCATGGCCTACGTAATCAAGGCATACATGGCTCGACTGAGAAAGATGAGAGTACTCCTTCACTCGAATTTGATCAGCTTTAGATGTTTCCAAGTATAACGGATATGCTTCGGTGAAATTGGACAATGATTCTTTTTGTGAAGGAATAGCTTCATGGTTAGTAAATTGGGTATTAGGGTATAGAGATGAGGTTGTAGAAGCGGCAAATTCATGCCTGGAAGAGGTTCTGTAACTGCTAGCGGAAATTCGAGGCTCAGGCAGTGCAAGAGATGGTTTAAGGCAACAACCTTTGAAGCAGATGCAGGTTTCTCCACTGCAACGTGGTTGCATCTTTTCTTCTGTTTCTCTACACATGATTATATTCTTTAGGTGAGATTCTCTGGTTTTCTTCTTCGCTGACTCTAACAAAAGTGCTCTGCATGTAGTTATGAATTTCGGAACTCACATACTTCATCAGATTTGAGTTTTAGACAGCCTGTGTAATGGTGGATCAGAGAAATGGCCCTAGACGGTTCCTTGACCCTTTCTTTGCAGTGTGTGTGCTAAAATACATTCATCAAAGAGTCAAAGGAATATTTTGTTCATTAAATATAGTTTAGTAAATTAATATACTCATTTGAGAGTACTCACTTCGTTCCTTATTTCTTTTACTGTTAATCATTATCACGCTTGCCAATGCACATTTTTAATCGTTAATATCTTCAATTTTGTTTTAGTACTAAATATAAAAACTTCATTGTATTAAAATACTCACAAATACGAATCAAACAAAATCACCCATGACTATATTTTGTCTTATAAATTATGCGTAAATTAGTAGTCAATCGCTTACAATGAACAATTTAAAAAGTCAAAACATGAAAAAAATAAGTTGACGGAGGGAGTATTAGAGCATCTCCAAGAGCCTCTTTATTCTAGTTATTAACTTAAAAATTGAGGAGAGAGAACAAAAATATTGCTCCAAGAGACTCTTAGTGGCTTTTAAAAACACTAAGAGTTTATTCTCTCTCCTCTCTTTTAAGAGCAACTAGTAGCTCTTAACTTATATTTTATTAATAAAAAATTGATACTTCTCTCTCCTATATTGAATGTTTGTACTAGTGGAAATGAAATATGAATAAAATATAAAATAAAGAGCAATTATAGGGAGTATTGTTGGAGTTGACACACAAATCAATGTATTAACTTGCTAAGAGCTTAATTGTTTATATTATATTTAGGAGTGAGTGAGGAGACTCTCGGAGATGCTCTTAAGGACAGTAAACAAACTTGTTTAGTTATGCCTAGAGCTGGCAATTCGTTTCGTGTCGTGTACTTCGTGTCGTGTACTTTCGTGTTTCGTGTACCTAGGGACCAAAAACGAAAACGAAACGAAATAAATTCGTGTACTCAAATTCTAAAACGAACACGAAACGAAATATTTCGTGTAAACACGAAACGAAACGAAAAGTACACGAAATATTTCAATTTACACGAAAATGAAAGGAAAAACGTGTACTTTCGTGTACTTTTCGTGTACTTTTCGTGTACTTTTCGTGTACTTTTGTGTACTTTTCGTATATTTTCTATTTATTTTGTAAAAAGGTTAAATATCTAATATTTATTTATAATATATATTTATATAATTTAAAATATTTATTTAAATATTTATTTATTTCGTGTATTTTCGTTTCGTGTCGTGTACCCAAGGGTAAACCCAAAACCGACACTAAATTCATCCGTGTAATTTCGTGTTCGTGTACATTCGTGTTCGTGTACCGCAAAGGTCAACCCAAACCCGTAATTTTCGTGTCGTTTTCGTGTCGTGTTTTCGTGTCGTGTACGAAATTGCCGGCTCTAGTTATGCCTCCAGTGTTGGAGAATTTTAACTTGGAATGTTAATTTTTAAAGTCAGCGCAACTAGTAGAGTCCGTAACATCTGAATATTACTATCAGTTTGTTGCAGTGAATGACATGAAAGGCTTAGGAGTTACCGATCTTAATCAAAGGGATTATGTTTGTGTGGATGGATTGGAAGATTTGGTAACTGCATGGAACAAACAGATAGAAGCAAGCATGTGCAGTGGCCGGCACCATTAGTTGATGCAGGCCATTGGATTTACATCTTGAGGAGTGGTTCAGCGTTTTCTGGTTTCTAGATGAATTTGTCTAGACAACTTATATATAAAGTATAAACAAGCATAGGACCCCTTTCCCCTTGATTAGTTGTCAATCTGTCGGTTTACGCAAGTCTCATTCGAATTATATTGTTGGTTTTCCTACAAGCTTGAGCAAGAAACTCAGCCGCCCTCAAATTGTGAAGCATTCTCTTTTTTTTTTTAATCAAATTAAAGAGCAGGTCCTTATTTTGTAAATAAAGTTCTTCTGTTTTTAAATTTATAGGTGAACTACTATAACTACGTTCATCTACAAAGTGATTCAAAAATACAGAGTGGTATCTGTTTTAAAATCTCGATTTAAGATTAATCGGATAATCAGGGATTAATCAGAAAGATTAATCGGATATTATAGTAATATTTAATAAATTAGTTTAACTTACAATTAAACATATCATTTTAAATAAAGTCATAAAATTAATGGGATTTCAAAAATCGAATGATATCTTATAGAGGATTAATCGAGAATTAATCAATTAAATCGGGGATTTTTAGAACTATCACATAACTGGAACAACAAATAACACAGAATTGTAGAGTGACAAGTTTTGGTGAACGTATATTTTTATTTATTTTATAGTTCCGATTAATACTTAACTGGCACCTACAAGTCTTGGAGCAACTCCAACAGGTATCCACCCTCTTAAGCCAAATTTTAAGGACATTGAAACAAAAACCAACTCCAACACTTTCCTAGTCCCTCCCTAAAAGCTTAAGAGATTTAAAACTCTCACTGATTTCCCTCTAAATTCGACCCATCATTTCCCTTTGCAATCTTCTTTTAGAGTACAACATGAGCATCAGAGTTCAGATTATCTGGAAAATGCAACATTATTGAAAGAAATGCAGTCATAAATCTCAAGTTCTGATACTTTGACAAGGCGCATTTTACATCTTTAAGAATCATAAGGACAGTTCTTTAATAGAGACTGAATTGCAGTTCACTAAAAACAAGGCACAGTCAGCAACAAATTTTGATAGTATTTTCTTAGCGAGTACTACATAGTCTGGTTCTCCATGCAAACTCGACCCAGAATATATATATATATATATTACAGAGAATATGTCCAAGACTACAATACCTTATGGGTTTATGCAACAAAATTCACCTATCTGAATCGGGAACAGACATCAGAATCGGAACAGACCAATTACCAGAATACAATACTGACATAGTGACATATCATGTTTTAAAATACGAAATTTATTTTTTATTATTTATTTAGCTAATTTTAGTATTATATTAAGATAAAGAGATGATACGGAATAGCATCATCCAGTCTCCACGGGGGATCATAGTTACAAACATTTGAATAAAAATCACGAGCAATTAGCTCAGAGTTCAGAAGATAATTAAACAAAAGTTAAACTAGGGCCTCCAAGCCAGCAATCCCAAGTCTTCAGTGAGAATCTTCTCAATCTGCTTCATGATCTAATTTAGAATCCCTCCCAGGCATCCCAGACTGAATGCACGCATCAGAGATTTCCGAAGTAACAGGCTCGTTAGTACCAGGATCATGGTCAAGTCTAGCAACACCTTAATTTTAAATCGAAAATAAAGTAAAAATACGTAAAACTAGCCCAGCAATGATCAAAACAATATATCTATACAGAATTCTATGTTAAGGTTAGTGGGTTCGGTTAAGGGCTTGGTTTGTTTCTTCGGCCTAATCTTAGGCCTACTAATGTTGTGATCTCGAGCTCTATGACTTACAGGTTTAGGGATTGTAGTGCCTCATCCTAGGGATATGCACATTCTAGGGAAAAATTGCTTTCTACACCTATAAGAAAAAGAAAACAAATGAACCAGAGAATTCAGCTCCCCTGTTCACCTTAAGATATCCAGCAGAAAAGTTAGAAGTCTCATTATTCGAGAAGTTAGAATACCTATCGTTTGGAGCGAGTGCAATCTGTGTCCCACTTCTTCAGCAGCTTCTTCTCTTAAACCAGTGAAATGATGTAGAATAAGTGTTTTAAATACTCTCACACACATCGTCTACTCTTAGTTGAACCTGACCTCTTGTTACTTAGAGAAGAGGGGTATCCACTTGACTACAATGTTTGGTATCACGTAAGAATTAATGTTACCGGATGATAAAAGAGTATATAAGATTTAATTTCATAAAGTATTGTTCCTTTCTTGGTGCCCATCCCATGAGAGCTTCACCATTATTTTTAACAAAATACCTAAGGCCACCCAGGTGCAAGCAGCTCAAATTCACTAGCTTTAGGAACTGCCTAAGCCAGGATGGTGCCCACTGAAAACATACTCAGCCTTGTCCTTTATATTCTCAAAATTCTTAGCATTTGTATAGAGAGAACTCTTTGCATTCTTATCAAGTAACAATTGCCTCCCAACACTACTATCTAACTGATAATTAACTCTACATCCCAATCCCCTGTTAATCAAAGCCAGCCTTGCCATGCGAATACCCGATGAGGTTTCACCTGTTAGCCTCTACCTGGATTTCAATCATTACACCTGAATATAACATCTCCATTGCATTTTCTTCAGGACCTTCACTAAACGTCGATAATTATTACTTGGAATTCCTTCACTAGCATTCATAAAATCTCCATTGGGTTTCCTTCACTGTCCTCATCTCCAGCAAACAGTTAACAATTAATCAGTGAAGATTTGGGTAGTTGTTGTTAACTGTTTTCCGGAGACGAGGATAGTGAAGAAAATCCAATTGAGTCTTTACCATTACCAGTGAAGGAGATCTAAGTGCATTATAGTGATGGTCCTAAGAATATTCAAGGGAGATGTTATCATTTTGTAATGATAGAAATCCAAGGGAGATGTTAACAAGTGAGACCTTGTCAGACATTCGTATGGAAGGCTGACTTTGATTAATGGGAAACGGGTTGTAGAGTGAATGATCAGATAGATGGTAATGATGGGAGGCAATTGTTACGTAATAAGAATGCAAAAAATTATCTTAATACGCATGATAAGAATTTTAAGAATAGAAGGGACAAGGTTGAGTATGTTTCTCGCGGGCACCATCCTGGCTTGTGGGGGATTCCTAAAGCTAGTTAAGGTGAGCTGGTTGTAGCATGGGTGGCCTTCATGGTTGGATGAAAATGTTGGTCTCTCAAGGGATGGGTACCAAGAAAGGAGAAGTCTTTTATAAAAGTTGGACAAAGTCTGTTCTTTTTCCTTGGTTTACTATTCTACATTCTGTTGTGATAAAAAGTTGTGTTTATTTAATCATCTGGTAATGTTATTACTACATAAATTCCTAGAACTGTAGCCTAGTGCATACCCCTTCACAAAAAGAGGCTGGTTTCAAGTATTAGTGGAGAATGAGTGTGAGAATATGACAATTTCTATAACTAACCTCGACCCAAACATAAATAAATAAATTAAAATCCTTACGTGCGTAGCTAGCTCTGAACCATAGATTCCTTGAAATTGCTTATTAATCTACACCCAGTCAGCTCTGCGGTAGATCTGCACTTTGGTACACCATCAACCTGTCCATAATAAGTAAATAGTAGTAATGCTTTCGTGGCATTCTGGATGATCATGTTTGCACAGATTTGGATTCCATTGGGAAGATATATCTTTGTTGAATAAGTGATTTAACATTTGTATCTTGGTTGAGCCTCTTTGCAGATTGGCACATGTACTTACAATAATATTTATCATCTCCATTCGCAAAGCCACCCCTCTGCTTCTCCATTGACCTTGCCTTGTCTGTTGTCACTATTTCCCCCTCTCAGTTTCTCGAAAATCACACTCACTTCAACCACCCAATTCCCATGTATACAAACTATGTACCGCTCCGGATCTGCTATGGATCAGTTCAAATACAAAATGCAAAAGAATAATTGACTGATTTTTTTCGGGAGATGGGGTGCGGCGGCGTAGGGAGTGTTTAGATCTGAGTGAATTAGGGTTGGGGGCGGCACCAAGGAAGTGTTGAGATATAGTATAGGATTTTTTTCGTATCATATATTAAATCACACAGCATACATCAAACAAAACGACGTCACATAAGATGAGAAATAAAATTTCGAGCAATGCACGTGTTCATGATTAGGGCTGCACAAAGGTAAAAAACCGGACCGGATCGGACCGATTCAGACCGGATCGAAGACCGGATTTTATTGAATTCATGGACCGGGGACCGGACCGGTCATAACCGGTCTTTGGGACCGGACCGGACCGGACCGGAACCGGACCGGTTTGGATCGGTTAATTAATATTTTATAAAAAAAATTAATTTTATAATTTAATTTTCATTCTTTATTAATATATGAATTACTTGGTAAGTTAATTTAAATTTAAAAATAAGAAAATGTCATATTATTTGTAAAGTAACATTAATTTGTGAACGTAATTATAAATTATATATAGTATGAAATATGAAATTTAATCATTTATATTATAGTATTTATATATACTATTTCATAAATTTATTATTTACCAATTTGGATCACTAAAATATGTTATGGGTGAATATTTAATCATTAAACTATATAATTCAAACGACAAACATTAAACTATTGAATGTCATATTATGTGTGAATATTTAATCATTAAAATTAACTATATACATAAAATCCGGCCCGATCCGGTCCGAACCGGGTTTTTTCAGGGTTTGGACCGGACCGGACCGAAGACCGGATTTTTTTGATTTTATGGACCGGGGACCGGACCGGTTATATTCGGTCCGGTCCGGTCTAATTTACCGGTCCAGACCGGAAAGTTGTGCAGCCCTATTCATGACTTAAAATGAGATTATATATTGGCGATTAATTAATCGATATCGGAAAATACATTTTTTGCATAATGTGGGAGCTAATGCATAAAATTTACGGTGCTATATTTTTGGTACAAAATAAAATGGGAAATGTTATTTCCAGAGCTCTTTTTTATTTCCAGAACTGTATTTGTAGCATATGCTCCCTGCATTCACAAAGTGTTGCATATTCTGATACATTATGCTACAAATAGCTCTGGAAATAAAAAAAAGAGCTCTGGAAATAACATTTTCCAATAAAATAATTATTTTGGTGCATAGCTGCAAAGAATTCAAGATCTTATTGTACCTAGCTAGTCTCTTCCTCCACAATTTTACCTTATTTAAGTTACACTCAAACAAAACCTAGCACATCTACGACATTCCTTAAGGCTCGAGAATAAACTACACAGAATGATGCTAAAAATGTATTATTTTGGCTATTGCATTAGATGTGCAACGATTCAAACAGATGGGTTTTGGTCCCTGACAATCATTTGTCAGGGAGCTGTTATATAACAATCGGTTTCTAAACCGTTGGATCGTTGATCCAACGGCCCCCCTGGATTACAAAATTTTTTTACTGTTCGCTATAATTTTCCGCGGATCCGCGGAAAATTTCCGCGGACAGGCAATCTGCCTATCCGCGGAAAATTATAGCGGACAGTAAAATTTTTTTTTTATCTTAGCCGTTGGATCAACGATCCAACGGCTGTGAAACCGATTGTTAAATAACCGGTCCCTGACAAACGATTGTCAGGGACCAGGACCCCAAACAGATATACTCCCTCTGTCCCATCCATTTCTTTACAATTTCCTTTTTGAGACGTCCCACCAATTCTTTACATTACTAAAAATAGTAACTTTTAACAATAAAATACATTATTAAATCCACTACTTCACTTCACTTTTTCTACACTTTACACTATTACACCCACGTACTACTTCACTTATTTTAACAATAAAATCACTATTACACCCACTACTTCATTTATTTTAACAATATTACACCCACTACTTCATTTATTTAACAATATTATACCCATTATCCTTGGTCTCCGTGCCCAACCACCATGTAAAGTATTGGCTGGGACGAAGGGAGTACAAGTGCGCAAACAGATATAGGATTTAATAACTTTATTAAAATGCTTTTGTGTCAGATTTACGCTGCACATTCGTCTCAAAAGTGCAACCAGGGGGGCGTCTGGTCCGAGTCTTGCTAGATCCACTGGCCGGAAGCTGACATGCTCAGTAATATATCGATCTAATGCACTTGTCACTGCAAAAGAAACATTGATTCTAGTACTCCTTGTGTCCTTATCGGATATATCCACTTATCAAGTTCGCTTATCAAGCATAGCTTATCAAGTCTTTAGAGAACTTATCATAACTGTTTTTGTGTAACAAACTTTTAGTATATATTGTTCTCAGATTAGCTTTCTTCATTACTTATTTTTTCTGTAAATTCTCTGTAACAAACTTTTCCTCTCATCAATGTAATGCACATTCTTGATTGGTGAAATGAAGTGTGTTTAATCAATGGCAGTTATGTAGAAACTTAAGATGGTATCAGAGCGTATCTTCCGCATTTCCATTATGTTTCTCCGATAAATCACCGGTAAATCATCGTTCTGTTGTTTTCCGGCGACTCGTTCTTCTATTGTCGTTCATTTCTCTTTTGATTGATCTCTCTCATGAGTTTTCTCTCTCGTAAGTTTTTTCTGCAATTATCCTTGCATTTCGTTGCTTAATCATAGGTTTTTTTACCTGTTTTTAGCAATTTGTTCTTGATCTTGAGATTTCTCGATCTCGTCTTAGTCTCGATCTTGATCTCGTTTTGTATATCTGTTTTTCGATCATCTTTGTATGTATCGATCTCTTTTACTGAATGAATCACAATACTCATCATAATTCTTCTCCACGATCATATGCTGATGCGATTTTAGCAAATACATCACCAATGTCTAATCCTGCTGTTAATACTCGTTCACACACTACTACTTCACCTGTGTTAGATTCGCAAAATGCACAAAATCAACAAAAGTATCATGAGTCAATTGATAATAATTCTCATCCTCTTTATCTTCATAACAATGATCAACCTGGAATGATCTTAATTTCAAAGAAATTGACTGGATCTGAAAACTATGCTTCGTGGAAACGTTCAATGTCGATAGCTTTATCAGCCAAAAATAAGCTTGTGATTGTTACTGGCGATTATGTCGAACCTGTTAGTAGTTCTTCTCTGTATGTTCATTGGAAATGAGTGAACGACATGGTCATAACTTGGATCTTGAACACGGTTTCTGATGACATTAGTAATAGCATGAATTACATGGATAGTGCCTTTACTGTTTGGACTGAACTTAATGAGCGATTTTCTGCTGTGAGTGGTCACAAGTTTTATGAAACTCAGCGTGACTTGTTCAAATTGGAGCAAGGAAATGACTCCATTGAGTTTTATTTTCATAAACTCAAGGGTTTTTGGGATGAACTTAAGGCTTTAGAGCCTCCTATAAAATGCACCTGTAGTGCAAACAAGGAATGGGAAATTCAGCTTGAAAAGACCAGATTAATTCAATTTTTGATGGGATTACACACTAGCTACACTACTGCTCGAGGCCAGTTACTAATGATGTCACCTTGGCTACAGTTAATCAGGCTTTTATGCTGTTAAAGCAAGAAGGAAAACAAAGACAAACACATTCTTCACATTCTCCTTTAGCTTTAATGGTCAATATGCCTCAGCAGTCCAACTCTCAATCATCCTATATGCCAAACAGATTTAGTGACAGAGCTTCACCACCTATTCTCGAATGCTCTCACTATCATATTAAGGGTCATACTAAAGAATGTTGCTACAAGTTAGTTGGATACCCATTGGATCACCCTTTTCATCCTAACAACAAAGGGAAGAAGAAATCTTTCTCTAATGCTAGGTTCACTAAATCTGCTAATGCTAATGCTGTGCAGACTTTTCAAGATTCTCTTGCAGTTTCTTCTCAAGATTCCTCTCAGTTGTCTACTAAAATGGATGCCTTACAAACTCAACTCAACACCATTATGCAGAGTCTTAACAAATCACCTGGGAATTCTGCTACAAATGTGAATTCTGGTACTACTGTTCCTGCCTCTTCACAATTCAGTTTTGCTACTCATTTAGCAGGTACCATATATTCTTTAACTTCCCATTTCCTTCCCAATGCCTGGATTATAGATACAGGTGCCACCAATCAAATGTGCTGCAATATTAATTGTATGCAAGATCTTCAGTTGTTGTCTATTCCTTTGACTGTTAAATTTCCTAATGGTGCAACTGTTTCAATCACTCATATAGGCTCAGTCTATATTCATCCTTTATCTGTTTTGCTTACAGAAGTCTTACATATACCTACTTTCACTTTTAATCTTCTTTCAGTTACTAAACTATCTTCACAGTTAAATTCCACTCCAACTACATGTTATCTGCAGGACCAATACCAGAAGAAGGGATTGGTTCTTGGTAATATTATAGAAGGCTTGTATCAACTGTTCAACAATTCTGCAATTCCTGTTTTTTCTGCTTCTCATCCATCAGATCATTTTCTCTGGCACAAGCGTTTGGGCCACATTCCAGCTACTGTTTTGTCTGAAATTCAAGATGTTTGTCCTGTTACTAGTACACCTATTTCATGTACTACTTGCCCTTTGGCTAAGCAATGTAAACTCCCTTTTGTTTCAAACACTTCTCATGCTGTGTGTGCTTTTGATCTTATACATTGTGATGTATGGGATCCTTATAGGACCACCACATATGATGGTTGTAAGTACTTTCTCATAATTGTAGATGACTATTCTAGAGGTCTTTGGACTATTCTTTTACCTACCAAGCAACATGTTACTCAAACTTTAAAAGATTTTTTTGTTTATGTTGCTACTCAGTTTTCAAAACAAATTAAGTGCATTCGAACTGATAATGGTGGGGAATTCCTTAATCATGATTTACTTTCTTTCTTCTCTTCTCATGGCACAATGCATCAAACCACTTGTCCTTACACTCCCTAACAAAATGGGCGAGTTGAAAGGAAACACAGAAACTTGCTTGAAATGTCAAGAGCACTAATGTTTCAAGCTTATCTTCCTTCAAAATTCTGGGGAGATTGCATTCTCACCTCTACTTATCTCATAAACAGAATTCCTACCTCCATTTTAGGTCATATTTCTCCATATGAAAAACTTTTCAATAAACCACCTCTTTATTCTCATCTAAAATTTTTTGGTTGCTTAGCTCACATGTCTGTCCATGACTCAGACAAGTTTTCACCACGGGCAATTAAAACTATTTTTCTTGGATATTCTTTGTTTCAAAAGGGGTACAAACTTTATGATCTTTCTACAGAGAAATTTTACTTTTCTCGACATGTTGTTTTTGCTGAATACCAGTTTCCTTTTGCAAACATCATGTCTGAATCTTATAATCTTTCTTTTCATCCTCCTGATCCTACCTACTCTGGTGATGATGATTTTTCTTTCACACCTTTAGTTTCTTTCCAACCTGTCACTGATGTTGACAAAACAATTTCTACACCTATCTCTACACCTCTATCTACACCAGCATCTACCAACTCTGATAATAGAGTGTCAACTCCAGAATCACCAACTATTAATTCTGAAGTCAGTGACATTAGTTCCCAGTCAATTCAGCCACACATATCTACTCCTGTTTGCACTAAATCACGCAAGCGCACATGGTCACAAGTAATACAGGTATAAGTCAAGTTCGTTCCCACAGAGATCTGGTTTTTAATTCAATTAAGTACCTATGCAACAATGTATGGTTTTAATTCACTGCTAAGACAAATATCAAATTGGGATTTTTAATTATCTAAATTAACTAATGATGCAAATTATAAAACTAAGACTTAAATTAACTAATGAGAATAGAAATCGAATTACTTATATGAGAATAAACATGGAATCCTAGTTTCATTATCTACTTCACTTAGAGTTGCTGCCCTTAATCAATACATGTGATGGTTTTGATATCTGATCGAATAACACGAAATAAGTAAAAGTTACATCTCGGTATACTAGTACCAAACTACGCATACATCCACAAAAGAGATAGAAGATGAGTAGACACCTATCATGTTTAGACCCTATATCTCTATAGAATTTGAAAACATAAAGGTGTAAGCACAAGTTATCCACTTAGATCACATATGGTAGCATAATATCTCTATTTACGCCACAAATCATGATGTTAAAACATCAACCTATCCTATGCTAGCATGGCAAGTTCTAAATCTCAAGATCCACTCTCGTTTAGCAAGAGATTAATAAATTAGATGTTCGCGACGCATCTAAACACATGAAACACAACCATACAAGGATATCAAGAATTCACCACACATAAATCTTTAAAGCATGCAAACTACTAAGCTACATAGATAAATCCGCTAGGATCCCACGATAACGATTAGTTCATAATTGAACCTCTCGTCACCATGGGATTTGATGAAAACATGATAATGAACAAGATAACAAAGATGAATAAATCAATAATGTAACAAGGTTTAGAGAACAAATCCGTGAATGAAACAAGCATCCAAACGATACGCCTAACAAAGGAATACAAGAAAACTATGTCTAGATCTTCTTGTCGTCACAATCCTCGCCTTGGCTTCTCGATCTCGTGCTATGAACGAATTTTAACTGAGCTCTGGTGTGTAGATGACCGTCTCTCAATTCTGTTCCCAAAGGTGTGTATTTATAGCCCCAAGTTGCCTCTCCTCTAAGTAATTGCCGTCTTTGAGTTGGAATAGAATTTCGGCAAATTTCGTCTTTGAATGCAAATAGAATTGCAAATTCCATGTTTAGAACTGATTCTAGAAGTTTCTGGCCGTCCAAGGTGATTCCACACAGATTAGAATTAGAAAACTAGGTAATTTCCTTGTCAGAATGGGTTTCCAACAGTTCTGGTGACTTCTGGCGCAACTGGGCGCGGCCGCGCGCACACCACATGTACTTCAAGCGCGCTCGAGCACTCATAATTCCTGGAGAACCTGCCCAACGCGCCCGCGCTCCTTTTCAACATAAACCTAGCGCGCCCACGCCTGTCTTTTGTTCAACAGAATTATTTTCTTGATTTTGTTGAATTCTTCTCCATCTTCAAATGCAACTAAATCACTTGCACTTCTGAGCTTAAAAACACCATGCAAACACTCATAATTCCATTCCTACACCTCGAGATAAAATCTGCACAATTCTCCACAGAAACAAATTAAAATACACAAATACATGAGGTCAAAGCGATCAATTCAAGTCATAATAAGGCGTTCCAAGTGGATATAATTCCACTTATCAACTCCCATACCTTCAAGGGTGTCTCTTTGACATAAACTTCAACCTACTTGGATGAAAGACTACATTACTAATGTCAAACCTACTACTTGTACCTCAAATGCAGTTTTACTGAATTGTCCTATAGATTTTGACAAATTTAATTTGTCACACTATTCTCCACCCCCAACAATTTATGCTTGTGCTGTTAGTCCTACTACAGCTATTCTTGAACCTTCTACTTACAATCAAGCTATCACTGACTCCAGATGGTTGAAGCCATGGATAAAGAATTACATGCTTTGGAGATAAATAATACATGGTCTATAGTTTCTTTACCTCCTGGTAAACGTGTTGTAAAGTGTAGATGGGTCTATAGAGTTAAATATTTTGCTGATGGTTCTCTTGACAAGTTTAAAGCCCGTTTAGTAGCTAAAGGCTATACACAAATTGAGGGTCAAGATTACCATAATACTTTCTTTCCTGTTGCTAAAATGGCAACTGTACGCACATTATTAGCCATTGCTGCTGTCAAACGGTGGGATATTCACCAACTTGATATTAATAATGCTTTTCTTCATGGTGAATTATCTGAAGAAGTTTACATGGAGATTCCTCAAGGTCATCCTCTGCATGGGACTGATTTTGTTTGTAAGCTCATCAAATCTATCTACGGTTTAAAACAAGCTTCTAGGGTCTGGTTTGAAAAATTAGCTTTTGTTCTTCTTGATATGGGTTTTACTCAGACGGTTGTTGTGACGCCCCCAAATCCGAGGTCAGAGATTCAGGTCGTCACATCACCATCCAACCATATCATACCTGTATTAACTTTACAACTCAACAATACATCCATCCAGACCTCAATCTTAAGCACATACAAGTTAGAGCCTCAGAAACGATAATCAAAAGTAACACTAAATATTACAATTCATCTGTACAATCCAGAATCTTACGCACTTCCACTTATACAACTACACTTGAAGACAAGTCTTACTATTACAGTTGAAAACCTATCAGACTTACTCTGTAGTATTTCTCAGGAACTAAATCATCTCAGGGGGTAAATCTTCTACTCCTCTTCTGCTGGTGCGGAGTTAACCGACCAAATTCTTCTCTTTCTGAAAAGTTTTTATAAAGCAAGAATGAGCTACATAATGCTCAGCAAGTTTTCCATTTGGAGTTATAAAATAATTTGTCTTAAAAAGATTTCAAAAATATGAGCACATATCTCATGATATCAAAATATACTCGACAATGTATATGTCCGAGTTTTTGAATAAAATACTCATACTCTGTATGAAGCTTTAAATACCAAATGAACCGTTAAGTTCTAGAATAAACATCCTTAATATAGCAAAATCTCTTGACATTATATATATCCGAAACCGGGATAAAACATACATACCTTGTATAAAGTTTAAAATAATAACCAATGAACAATTTTTAGTTCATAATAACAATAATAATCTTCGTATCTTAGCAAAATAGTATACACTATAGTTTTGCTAATCTTTTAGAAAGCTTCTCAACATATGCAGTTCAATATATTGCTACGGTAGTTGCTTTTTATCATACGCAAACTAAACCATCTTTCAATTTTCAAATGATTTAAATGCGCACTAAACATGTGCCATTATCTTTGAAATAATCTCGCAGTTCTAGATACTGCATAGAATCCATATCATCAATATCAAAGCAACACTATCGGCAACCTGGCACTTAGGCCTAAGAAGCAGTGTTCGAGTATTTTTCCAAAGTGGAGGATGGGACTTGAAGAAAACATAAAATCTGACAGAGATTGACGATGATCAGTCGCCACATCCAAGTCCAATAATCCGCGGGTCTTCTCTACTAGTAGAAGGATAGAAACTACATCCGTAACTATCCTCGGGTGAAAACTACATCCGTAATCACCCTCGATGAAAACTACATCCGTAATCATCCTTCGGCAACACCTGGGCCGGAATAAATGATGGACCGCCTGGCTTACGGCCGCTTACACATCCCGGGAATCGTTCGTCAACGATTCCCACACCTGCCAGAGTCCCCTTTTTCTTTCTTGTCAAAAATCATTTTGATAGAAAATTCGAGTAGTTGAAGTTCGACCTCAATCGACCGATAATTCTTGAAATACGTACAAGAAGCAAAACCTGACCGGGGGTTTTCGAAAATGTTTTGGGTTCGAAAGAGTTCGAGTTTGAAAACGCTAAAGGTATCTTGGATTAGTTTTGTCTTTAAAATAATGAACAAAAATTAATAAATGATATTTTGAGATTTAATATAAACAATTAATAAAATAATTATTTAATTAAAATAAGCTTTTAATCCAAGATAGATATTTTTGAGTATTTTTAACAACGTAAAAATAATAAATACTTAAGTATACGATACTTCCCGAATGACTCTTCGGGTTTTCGCAATTTAATCACGATACAATAATATACCGCTCCCCGGTCAATAGTATATTTGGACCGCTACGACCTCTATTGCTAGAGTCGTCGTTGTCCGAAGAAAACACTTTCATTCTAAGTTCAAGGGTGTACAAACACATATGCATAAATCTCAAACTTCAACATAATCTCGTAAAGCATAAGCATATAATACGTTTGGAAGCTATAAACACAACAGTGAAAATCCTTATATATACGTTTTTAAAAGTAAACTTGCATAGGTAGAATCAAGAATATAATATTTTAAAAATAAATGCTTAGGGTTGGAAAACTTGCCTTGGTGAGGTTGAGGTGGTCGGGCTCGCGAAGTAGGTCGACAATCTATACATATCCAATAGTCGCTCGTTAGTACATTAACATCATTACTTAAACATAGCGTTTTAAGAATAAAAGCTACCTTAACGACTCCACAAATTAACCCACGAAACCCCCTACGTGTCCACATTACCTCACAATTATACTTGCTAATTAATCGGCTTGAAATAATTACTAAACTCGAACCATAATGACGTATTCTCAAAACTTAGCTAAACTAACCTCGTACATGGATTTTTCACTTGCGCGCATCACACTCAAACATTTTTGTAAAATTGAAAAATTCGAATTTTTATCCAAATCGTTTTGGGTTGTCTTTACTACTGTAAAATCTTGTTACCCTCAATTGTTCATAAGTTTATCATAATTTTAAAGGACTCAGAAGTGATTTAGAAATGGGTAAACCGTAGCAGTTTTCTGTCAGGAACACTTTCTAATAAATTGACCATATCTCCCAAACCATAAATCACCTCAACTTGAATTTTATATGTATAGAAACTACAAAACAAGATCCTTCTGGATATGTGCAGTGGGTTTTAAGAAAACAAGATTTGGTGGTCCGAATTCCTTCCACAAGTCAGATCAGATTCCAAGTGGTCACAACAAGCACTTACACCACCTTAACTTACAAGATCTATCAACATACTTAACATCAACCATCAAAATCCATCAAGATTCTCATCTTTAACTTACATAAGACCATATACTCCAAGAACAAAGCTCACAACATAATATCATACATAACTCTTCATGATTTCATCATCTAAGGTCCAAAACACTTAGATCTACACTAACACTTACTAATCTCAAAATACAAACCATAATCTTGGCATGGCTAAGGGTGAAGAAGTTTTATACCTTTCTTGAATACTTAAACACACTAACAAGATCTTTAAGCCTTAAGGGAGCTTGATCTATGTTTATCATCTTCAAACTTGCAAAGGAATTCAAGAAACAAGTTAGATTTTCGGAATCAGCATTACCCTTCTTGAAAGAACTGGAAAAACGAAGGTCTTACCTTGCTTATCTGAACGAGACTTGTGAACAAGACTTGTAGATCATCTCAATACCTTTCCAAAAAGCTATAGAACACATTATTTGAGTGAGAAATGAAGGAGATATGGCAGTTTTAAGCTACTGCCTCTGTTTTGGCCGAAAATAAAGAAAAGGAAGGGGGAGAGCTTTTGTTTGCTTTTGGAAAATGCTAAAGTGATAAAATGAGATTGTGTGTGTGGTTCTTATCAAGTAATGCAGCTGGTCTCTTTGTCAAAAGCTAGGATGATAGCTTGCTAGCTTGCTTTTCCATGTCTAGACTAGGTTGAATGCTTGGTGATCCACAATTTAAGGAACTATGTTGCTAACTAGTTGGTTGCATGGTTTCTTGTGCTAACTAGTTTGGTTGCTTGCTTTATTGACTTGGTTGATGGGTTTGACTAGCCAACTTGCATGGGTTTTCATGGAACTTGGTCATCTTAACTATTATTCCTTATTTAACGCTTAATTCTTCATTCCAAGTGCGATAAATCCTCGAAACATTTCGGGATGGAAATTTCCTTGAGTAAACTTCAATATTCCAAGTACCTCAATTTAATGTACATATTCCATGAAATTTCTAAATTATAACTTCCCCCGGCCTTGGCATAGTTTTCGTATTTCTCAATACCTCGTTAAATACACCCATTTGAAATAATGGGTTTTGTCGAAAACTAACGACTTTTACATACACTCATTTGCATCGTAAACACATAATATCAATTCGAAATCTCCATTTAATAATTTGTACATAGCGGTGTTGTAAAAAAAAATTTCATCCACCCATAAAATCACTATTCATCCAAGTTTCAAATATTCACAAAAATTATGGTTATTACAGTTGCTGATTACTCTTTTTTTGTTTATAAAACTGATGATATCTTTGTAGCTGCCCTAGTCTACGTTGATGATATTCTTCTAACAGGCAATAGTTCTAGCTTTATTGCTCATGTTAAAGCTGTTTTACACACAACTTTTACTATCAAAGACTTGGGGCTTGCCAAGTATTATCTTGGTCTTGAAATCCATCGTACAGATAAAGGATTGTATTTACATCAACACAAATTTGTGCATGATTTACTTCATGAAGCTGGACTCGAAAATGCAAAACCTCTGTCACTACCTGTAGATACCAATGTTAAACTATCTCCACATGATGGCATATTACTTGAAGACCCTTCTGTTTACAGAAAGTATATTGGCAAATTACTCTATTTGATAGTTTCTCGCCCAGATATTGCTTATGTGGTTCACCACCTAAGTCAATTTTTACAATCACCCCGTGTTCCTCACATGCTGGCTGTCCAAAAGGTACTTCGTTATCTGAAAGGAACTCCTTCTCAGGGTTTATTTTATTCTGCAGATTCCAATCTTAAACTTGAAGCTTATTGTGACAGTGATTGGGGTTCTAATCTTGATTCCACTTGTATGTTAAAGAGCATCACTGGCATGTGTTTAATGCTTGGTCCTTCCCTTGTCATCTGGCATTCCAGTAAACAAAAAGTAATTTCTCGTTCAACTGCTGAAGCAGAGCTTCGTGCAATTGCTAATACTGCCTATGAACTTTCTTGGTTGAATCTTTTACTTTCTGAGTTACAGGTTCCACAGTCTCTTCCTATTGTCATTCATAGTGACAACCAGGCTGCCTTAGACATCGCTACAGACCCGATTTTTCATCCTAAAACTAAGCCTTTCTCTTTAGATTGTCACTTTGTTCGCGAATAAGTTCAATCACAACTCATTAAACCAGTTTACTTGCCTAGTTCTCTTCAACCAGCTGATATCTTTACCAAGGGACTTGGACGTCAGGCTCATTGGCAACTTCTTTCCAGCTTGAATGTTTGTCAACCACATCCAATCTGAGAGGGGGGCTATTGGATATATCCACTTATCAAGTCCGCTTATCAAGCATAGCTTATCAAGTCTTTAGAGAACTTATCATAACTGTTTTTGTGTAACAAACTTTTAGTATATATTGTTCTCAGATTAGCTTTCTTCAATACTTATTTTTTCTGTAAATTCTGATCTGTAACAAACTTTTCCTCTCATCAATGTAATGCACATTCTTGATTGGTGAAATGAAGTGTGTTCAATCAATGGCAGTTATGTAGAAACTTAAGAGTACTCGTCGCATATCATCTTGCATCTGAAGAATACATTTAATAGATCATTAGACAATTTTATTTTTCAATATTAATGATGAATAATGATCAAGTACAGACCATAATCCTAATAACTTTCTGCTCTAATACGTAGCTGCAACTTTATATGTGTGTGTATAATTGTTTAATTAATGTTAACCTTTATGTAATATTTATGACACCAACTAAATAATCAAAACATACAAAACTTGCCTGACAAAAAAAAACATAAAAAACTTGATACCTGCTTGGCCCAAGGAAAGTTCAAAGGCAGTGAGGTAGTCTGGCAGATTCTGCGTATTATAGGTCACAAGTTCAACTCCTGACTCCTCATTCGCATTTTGCAATGCTCCTGCGACTCACTAGCATCAGAAAAACAAAACATTCTTCAGACATCTTAAAACTACAAAGTTCCAAATTATGCACACACATGAAGTGCTTTCTTATCTGGAGAATATTAATTTGCATTCATTATCGTCAATTAGTGAAACTTTAAAACAAACTCTATATGTTAAACTTAGAGCATCTCCAACCATATATAACATTTATCTAATGTACTCCCTCCGTCCCAAATTTATTGTCATGTTTGATTTTTTATGATCAAGTTGATTAAATTTTGACTAACATTTACGTATTATTCTTTTATAATTTATAAAATTTGAAAAAAAACATATGAAAGTAGATTAAATATATTTTCTAATGATAATAATTTTTATATGTAATATTTGATCAAATTTTGATCAATTTGACCATTAAAGTCAAACATGATAAAAAATTTGGGACAGAGAGAATATATGATTTGCCAAAAATAAGACTTATAAAGATTATGTAAAATTTTCTCCACTCCAATGGATCATTCCTGTGTCAAAAATTTTAGCCAACCTAAGAGCATCTCCAATGGACAAACCCCTTAGCTAAAATTTTAAATAATTAACTTACCAAAATTGAAAATTATACATAATATGCTAAAAATTTATCTTTACAATGAGCCATTCCCATTATCTAAAATTTTAGCCAATCTTCTATATTTTTTTAAAAGGGATGGCCTCAGGTAACACCCTGAGGTTATTAGATTTATAATAGAAAATTAAGGGTATTTTTATAAATAAAGAGAATGAATCTTATAATTACAAAAATACCCCTGCGGGACCCACTTACTTATAAGAAGAAATTTGTTTTAACCTTAGGGGAACTCCCTGAGGACATCCTCAGGCCCAGTTTTCTCTTTTTTAAAATTGGTCATATTTGTTAAGACTCTACAGATCTATAGTAAATGACATGTCATTTCCCGCCCGTTTTCTTCCCATAATTTGACAAAAAATTTAATAATAATAACAATACCTTTTTTGAAATATAACGAACTATTATAGCCAATCTCCATTGGAGCAAAACACCCTACAGGCTCAGTAAATTTTAGACAACTATTACTTTTTTGAAATTTAACCAATCAAGTTAGCCAATACCACATGCTAAATTTGTCTTGGTGTAGTAAAAAGACATGCATGTCATCTATTTTCATGTTGAAACAAAATATTCTATTTTTAATAACTTGAAATAATAATAACATAGTATTTTTAAATTATAGTCAATCAGTATAACCGACTTTATTAGAGTATAACACATTACTGCTTCACCAAATTTTAAATAATCATTATTTTATAATATTTTAGCTAATCATTTTATGCAATTTGGAAATGCTTTTAGAAACCATTTGTATCATGAAATTTGGAAACCGTTATTGGCAATGAGATGGCATAACAATGTATTAATTGTATTAAAATATAGAGTTGTGCTAGAGATACCAAATTGGTTTCCAAAATTTGTTACACAATGACTTGGCACTAAATACTTGACATTTTGGAATGTTTTAATTGGATGGACCTGGCGGGCTCATTACAATTATAACCAATCAAAACAATGCCATGTCATTTGGTAATAATTTTTGGTACCTAATTTGGTATCTCTGGCATTTTTCTAAGAGTTATTAATCAAAAAACTCAACCAACTTTCTATTTTTTTACAATTTAACCAATGAACTTATTTTTTCTCATAAAAACCCAACAAACTTTATTAAACTGTGAAAATAAATTAACTATAGTTAGTCATTGTTGACGTGTATTAACTATTGTTCAACCACATCTTTATTAAATAAGCAATAAATTATTAATCAAAAAATTCATTCAAATTATTACTTCATTGTAGTTTATTATCTTTTTTTTTTATAAACCAAAGTATATTTATAATTATGAAATATTAAAATAGATTAAAATATAATATAATAATAATTTTAATTACAAATCTTTCAATTGCATTATTAGTTTATGTATTTTCATATTTTTAAAATTTATATTTTAAGTATTTGTACCCTTCCCTATTTTTATGACAAAAAAAGAGTGATTTGATTTATCATAATTAAAATTATTTTCTGAATTCAATAAATTTAAAAAATAGGTATGTAATAGGGACAAAAATCACATAAAGGACAAAGGTATGCATGACATTTGCTAAGTTTGTCCGGTAATTTTTTTAAAATTAATAGTTGAGTGGAATTTCATGATTTTATTATAATATTATGTGTTATGCCCAAATCTGGCATAATAATTATCATGATTTAATTAGCTGAATTAATGGTTCATTATCTACATGGGCTTCGAAGATAGCAATTGGGTCACTAAAGCCCACTAATGGAATCAGCCCAGCATAACTACAGGGCCACCTCACTAACTATAAGGGATCGCCTCGTTGACATATCCCTCTCTGGGATCGTTTCTACAAGCTAAGACGAGATCGCTATCTCACTCTCTAATAGAAGGCTCATAGCTAGATACCTCGAGGTCATATGAGTATTTATACCTTTGGGACCGCTTCGCATGACTCGACCCCTCGAGGTCGCATGCCAAGTCCGTGCTGCTTCTCTTCTCGCCTCGCTTGAGAGGCCTTGACTCTAACCATGCGAGACCATCGGTTTCCTTCTTTAGGCCATGGATCATGGATAGAATTGGTGACTCATTGCCACATCAGCCCTAAATAGGTGGGCTTGGGCCATGATTTATCTCCTAAAACCCTAGCCCGTCTAGGTAACTTGTTCTCCAAGAACTACGTATGGCTTGATCCCTATAAATAGGGTACGTAGGCACCTTGATACGGGAGAGAAATAGTTCACCCCTGAAAATCACCTATCAAGCTCAGCCACACCTATACACACAAACCCTAACCCCTATTTTTCCTATAGCAAAATATCTGTATTTTGCTCCGTAAATCCAGCAACCTCCAAAAAACATTGTTATACCAAAATCTTCCTATAACGTTTGGAGCTAGAAGGAGGGCTTTAATTATTCGAGGAGGACGAATAATTCATAATTGGTGTTGGAACACAATCAAAATGGTTCTAACAGGATGGCGGTGGAGGGATCAATAATCACAAAAACCATGGCGGCTCGGAGCATGAAAGACGGTACAACAGTGGCATCAATTTAGTGGTATAGAGGACTTCGGCAAAAAAAAGGCAGGAAAAAAAAGTTAGCAGCCGCTTGTGTTCGAGATGGAGAAAATTGCACGACCTGGAGATGTACATAGTACCTCAGGATAAAAAGGGAATAAAGGAAGAAAAGAATAATAAAACGGAAAGGCTCTATGTGTCCTCACTTCGCTCACGAGAAGTATCATAGGGGTGCTATTCAAGCGTTAAGGGATCGTTACTCTATATAAGCGAGGAAGGGATCGCGAATTGAAATTAATTGTGTGGGATCGCAGTCAAATGGGATCGCATCGCATACAGTTTACATCATTTAATCATGCATATATAATGAAGAACAACAATTTAAATATCAAGAAGGAACAAAGGCTTACTTGTTCTTGAGAAAGATTGGAAAAATCGGGGGAAATTGGGGTCGCTTGTGATTGAATTCGAAAAATTCTTGCTTTTGATCCAGGAGCAAACTGACAGCACTTCGACAATGTGTTTGTAAGAATGAAAAAGGAAATGATTGTGACAGGAGTATATATAGCCAACAGGGGAGAGAAGGTCGTGGGACACGTGTCAAGATCTCAACTGTTCAACACACATCTCGAGACATGACAACTGTCAAACCCCTTCAAATTCTTGGGGGGTCGCGACGTTTCTAACAGTCGTATCTATAACACAGTCACAGCTTCGCCTCGCGGTTTCATATGTCTGATTTTCAAGTCCACATCGCATTTTCAATGACAACATGGACTCGGGGGTAGTTGTTATGCCCAAATCTGGCATAATAATTATCATGATTTAATTAGCTGAATTAATGGTTCATTATCTACAATGGGTTTCGAAGATAGCAATTGGGTCACTAAAGCCCACTAATAGAATCAGCCCAGCATAACTACAGGGCCACCTCGCTAACTATAAGGGATCACTCGTTGACATATCCCTCTCTGGGATCGTTTCTACAAGCTAAGACGAGATCGCTATCTCACTCTCTAATAGAAGGCTCATAGCTAGATCCCTCGAGGTCATATGAGTATTTATACCTTTGGGACCGCTTCGCATGACTCGACCCCTCGAGGTCGCATGCCAAGTCCGTGCTGCTTCTCTTCTCGCCTCGCTTGAGAGGCCTTGACTCTAACCATGCGAGACCATCGGTTTCCTTCTTTAGGCCATGGATCATGGATAGAATTGGTGACTCATTGCCACATCAGCCCTAAATAGGTGGGCTTGGGCCATGATTGATCTCCTAAAACCCTAGCCCGTCTAGGTAACTTGTTCTCCAAGAACTACGTACGGCTTGATCCCTATAAATAAGGTACGTAGGCACCTTGATACGGGAGAGAAATAGTTCACCCCTGAAAATCACCTATCAAGCTCAGCCACACCTATACACACAAACCCTAACCCCTATTCTTCCTATAGCAAAATATCCGTATTTTGCTCCGTAAATCCAGCAACCTCCAAAAAATATTGTTATACCAAAATCTCCCTATAACATTATGAATAACTAATATAAATTGAAATTTGTCCGGATTTATTGCGTTGATCAATTTTAGGAGGAAAAAAAACAAATATAATCAATTTTGGGGAAAAAAGGCAAATAGAAGTTTTATAATGAAATTAATTGTCTGACTATACACCAGAATGGTTTGCAAGTATGTAAAAATAATAATTTTATATTAGAAAAATTAAACATTAAATAATAATAATTAACCATGGTTAAATTTAGGACAAATTTTTGCAATTTAGCAAAATTTGTTGGGTTCTTTGTGAAAAAGATAGTTGATTGGTTAAATAGCAAAAAATTGTAAAATTGGTTTATTTTTTTGACAAATTACTCTTTTTCTAAAATTTAACTCTCATTCACATTCTCATTGACCGCATTCAAATCACACATTCTCATTGACCGCATTCAAATCACATAATTAAACGGGCTCCTAAGAGCATCTCCAACGGGAATAGCTAAAATTGGTTGGCTAAATTGGACCTGTAGGACATTATGTAAAATTTGTTGAATCTGTAAGACATTTTACTTCAATGGTATTAGCTATATTGGTTTGCTATATTTTAAAAATAGTATATTATTAATAATTTAGGTTGTTATAAATAGAATATATCACTTCAATATGGTAATGAATGATGTGGAATCTTCTTACAGATTTCTTACAGCTATATAGAGGTTCGACAAATATAGCCAATCTGTAGAAATTATCTAAAATTATAGCTAACAGCTTTGACCCATTGGAGTTCAAGTTTTTTTTAGATAATCTCTATAATTTTTATTTATGGTATCTTTTATCTAATTTTAACTAAGGATTTCTTGTGGTTGGAGATGCTCTAAGAGCATCTCCAACCATGTTGAACCCTTAGCTAAAAATAATTAAAACATACTATAAATAAAAATTATAGAGATTATGTAAAAAAAAATCAACTCCAATGGATCGTTTCCCTTGTCTATATTTTTAGCCAATGTCTATATTTTTTGCCATGTTGGCTATATTTGTCGAACCTCTATAGACCTGTAAGAAGATTCCACATCATCTATTACCATATTCAAATGATATATTCTATATATAATAACTTAAAATAATAATAACATACCATTTTTAAAATATAGCCAATCAATATAGCCAATACCATCGAAGCATAACGCCTTACAGGTTCAGTAAATTTTACATAATCAATATTTTCTATCATTTTAGCCAATCACTTTAACCAACCCCATTGGAGATGCTCTAAGCCTTTCCGCTATTTACACATCTTACAAATGATTTCTGACTCTACATAAGATTTTGAATTTCAAATATCTCCTTAAGCTTTGGTAAATCATAATACACTACAAGAATTAGACACATTTACTACAAAATACTTCTGGTAAAATCAGTGTCATGTTAAAGGAAAAAATGTTACTTTTGTAATGCGCGCTAAATATATATACACAGACACTAAAATTAAAGTTGTAGAAGGAAAAAAATAAAGTAATTAAATTAAGGAAAATGTTATTTCCAGAGTTTTTTTTATTTCCAGGACTATTTGTAGCATAATGTATCACAATATGCAACACTTTGTGAATGCAGGGGAATATGCTATAAATACAGTTCTGGAAATAAAAAAAGAGCTCTGGAAATAACATTTCCCAAAAATTAATTATCAAAAGATTTTCTTTCTTGCTACTTAATTATCAAAAGAAATTGTACATACCTCACATTCAAAGAAAAGCCAACTGTTGGAATTAAGCACTACGAGCTAGTCCTTCAATGATCTTCCTTTTTTGGTTAACGTTGTTTGCATGCTTGTATAATCAATATATAATCAATTATATATATTAAGCTAATCAGTTAGAGGGCAACTCTCCTTTGGCAGATGATTGTCAATAAAAAATCGATTAATATTTTCGCATTCTTCATCATCTGCCAACAGGAGAGCTGCCCTTTTACTGGTTTGCTTACAAAACCCTAGCTACAAAATTATGACATACTGATGAAAACTCATTCAACAAGAATTTATATGGTTGAATATCGAAAGTGAAGGCGAATAATAATCGAGATATGCTAAAGGGTTATGCCATGGATATCCAATTTATGATGCTTGTTTGCTTTTTATACATATGGGATGGACTCAAGAGCTGTAAAAAGCTTCCAGATTCTGGACACCATGATTTGGACCTCTGGCTCACCATGTAATGCCCCTTTGTTTTAGTTGAAATGGAAATGAAGAATATGGAGATTAAAGTTTGAGTAAAGAAGATGCGTACTTTAATTTTCAAGCTAGCTAGTGTTTGTGTATATATAGCGAACATGACCGTGGCTTGACTTGAAGCTTAAGGTATATTCTTTGTTATATTCTCTTCCGGATTTTAGATTTTATATTTAGAGACGCAAAAATTGGAAATGTGTCAGGCAACTTATCCTATCCGTTAAAGAAAAACAAATGTAGTTGTAACTTCGGTTTTGAATTGCATGATCAAAATGGACGTTTTTGCTAGTTTTTAATTTTTCTCTTATGGAGCAAATGCAACTTTTACTGTAGGTTTTTTTATTATTATTTAATCTTATATACCTTACAAATGAGTATCTGTTCTAATAAATATCGGGATGAGCGACTGAGCGAGAATGGACCTCTGGAACGACAAGAGTTAAACTCTTACTACTTTATCTCTCATTTTTTGTTGTAACTATATTTCCCTCTATCCTAGGTCTAACATTCAACTTAAAATAAAAATACTGTACTTTTGCTTAAAATGTTTTCCTAAACACAAAATTGTGACACACTGACACTGCTGCTATACTAATTATAATCATTGCGATCTTCAGACTTCAGCTGGTCATTTTTATCTGTTTTTTTGTGCGAAGTAAGATAATTTTTTTTTTTTTTGCTCAACTAAGAAGATAAACTTTTCAAAATACTAAAGCTATATTTGGTTGAAACGAATGAAATTGGACGGAATACCATGAACTATAAACTTTTAAGTTTTCATATTTGCTTAACAATCTAAATTAGGTTGTGTCCATTTGAATAAATTGAATGCAAAATTAGTAACAAAATATATTGCGAAATTATTACGATGAAGTGAATTAGATGGTGAACATCTCCAATGATGATAAATAAAATGGTTGGCTAAAATATGATAAAAGAATAATAATAAATTAAATTTTTAGTTAAGCGAATTGGTTTTGTACACCAAATCATACCTAATGATTTTGTTAGCCAGCCAATAATTATTTATATTTATTGATAAAAGCAACTCCAACCGGTTGCATTTGTTAGCTATAATAGCCTACATGGCATTAAACACTAAAATTTTTAGCGAACAAGGCTCAATTCCGAGAACTCCAACCGATTGCATATGTTAGCTACAATAGCCTACGTGGCATCAAATAGTAAAATTTTTAGCTAACAAGGTTCAATTCCTCCACTCCAACCATATTTCCTAGTAGCTATTTTTTTAGAAAACTAAGTTGAGGGACGCTAGATTTGGAAGACCTGTAGCCGCTTCTTAGCTAAAAGTTTTGTTTTAAACTTTCATTTTCTCCTTTTTTAAGGATAAAATAAAATTAAAAATTAAAAATTCATTTTTTTTTAAAAAAATAAAGCTGTTAAAAAATAAATTTTAAAACTAAAGTTGTTAAAAATAAATTTAAAAATTTTAAGCTGTTAAAAAAATAAATTTAAAATATAGTTAACCATTATAGTTAACACCATTGGAACACAATCTCTTACAGGTTCAGCAAATTTTAGCTAACAGTTATTATATATTACTAGCTTAAAACCCGTGCGATGCACGGATTTTTTTAATATTATATTATTTTTTTATTAATTTGAATTACTTTTTTTAAAATATGAATTTAGAGACATAAATTTTTAAATGAGATGATTTGGTAATAATTATATAAATGTTATCCGTCATATTTCTAGAAAAAAAGGATTTTAGTTAAAAAATATTAAAAAGATGATAATTTTTAGTTGAAAAGGGTAATCGGTTAATTATAAGTACTTATAAATTATTATTTAATTTTATTAAATAGAATGCCATGATTTAATTGGAAAAAGAGAGATCTTAGTTAGAAAAAAATAAAAGGGAAACACGTGTTAGGTGAAAAAGGTAATTGATTAATTTATAATAATTATAATTCAATTATGTTATTTTACTAAATAAAATTGCTCGTACATAATGTTTTAAGAAAATGAAAAATTAATGTCGCCCGTGATAGTTTTAGAAAAAGAGGGGTTTTAGTTAGAAAATATTAAAACGGTGATACATTTTAGCTGAAAAACTTGATTGGTTAATTATTAATATTATAATATTATTATTTATTTTATTAAATAGAATTGCCCGTGATATAATTGAAAAAAGAAATATTTTAGTTAGAGAAAATAGAAAAGATAATGTGAAAATGAAAAAGATGTCATGTTTTAGGTGAAAAAGTTAATTGATTAGTTTATAATAATTATAATTTAATTTATGTTATTTTGCTAAATTAAATTGCTCGTATTGTCTTTAGATAGTGAGAAATTAATGTTGACCGTGGTATTTTAAGAAAAAAGGGAATTTTAATTAAGAAATATGGAAAAGATGATATGTTTTAGCTGAAAAAGGTAATCGATTATTATTAGTATTATAATATTATTATTAATTTTATAAAATAGAACCACCCGTGATATAATTGGAAAAAGAAATATTTTAGTTACAGAATATAAAAGATATTGTATTTTATCTGAAAAGGGAAATTAATTAGTTAGTGAAAAATAGAAAAGGTAATATGTTTAATCTAAAAAAAAGAAATTAATTAGTTAATATGATGGATTTTATCTGTAATTAAGTAAGGGTAAATATGTAAAATCAATACATATTGTACCAACCAACCAAACTTTTAATGTTTCGATTTTTATATAATAGTATAGGTTTTAGCTAACAATTATAACGAGTGCCCTTAGAGATGCTCCAAGGGATCATAAGATTAAAGTGTTAAATTTTTGTAAATTTTTCAAACAATGACACATAAATTGAATTAATTAAGGATTTTGTACCATTGGAAATACTTCATACTTCAATTTGTAAGGATCCTAGGCCATTATCCAGATGGGTTATATCACTTGAAAGCTTTCCTGTTGTAGCAAGCCATATTGTTGCAAATGGATCGCGAGCCCAAACTGAGACGGGGGAAGGAGCCCATTAGATATGTTAAAACTTGTTACAATTTTAATATGGGCCGAATCCCCAATTCCTGCCCAATATTTTGATTCTGCCAAAAAGCAAACACCTTTGGTTAAAAAAAAATAAAAATCATACTATAATTTTCCCTTTCCAAGAAAGCATTTGCTGGCATAAATTATCAGAAAATCTATAGTACTCCATTTTGATAAACGAAACATATCGAGAATATGCTTCAACTCCATGTACTAGGGGGAGCAAATCCCGGTTCGGTTCGGTTTTTGGGTAAAATCGGAACCGAAATCGCATGTTCTCGGTTTTAAAAATCGAAAACCAGAATCGCAACCGAACCATCGATTTCGGTTTTAAAATCCCGGTTTCGGTTTTTATCGGCTCGATTTCGGTTTTAAAACCGATTAAAATAAAAATAGAAAGTATTACAAATTAATTAAAAAAGTAGTTCTACCATAAAAACATAAATCGTCCAAATATATTCATACAATAATTTTTAAAACTTGAAAAAATAAAAAAAAACAATTAACAATTTTTAATGTATAATCCTTTTGGATGTGTAGGGTTTGATGCCCTTGCAACTTAATGTCTGCTACCTGTGTTCTTGGTGTACTTGGAGGAAAGTTTTAATAACTTAGAGATTGCTCAGTAACCGCAAAACTTTATCTGATCATAAAAACATAGTTCATGATTCACCACTCAAAAACAAATAAAATTCACTAAGAAACACTGGATCATAGGTCTGTGGACTAAATCAGTTTATATTTGAACATTTAAGCCTATAAATTATAACTTTAACATTTTCTTGATCAAAGGAACCAAAAAAGATCACAACTTTTACATGTAACTAATCAGTGAATCTAGATAAGAAATGAAACTATAAATATTAGGCCCAAATACAACAACAAATGTTAGGCCCAGTTATTTTTTATTTCACTGCTTATCTACTTTCGTAATATATATATATATATATATATATATATATATATATATATATATATATATATATATATATAGGGACTCGTTCCACAGCCCCCGGGGGATATCCCCCTGATCCCTCTGCCCGCAATGAAACATGGCGGACGCCCGCAATGAAACATGGCGGGCGCCCGCAATGAAACATGGCGGGCGTACTCTTGTGAAAATTAAATTAAAAATTGGAAAATAGTGATATTGAGTTGACATTCATCCCAAAATTAGTGACTACCACTAATTAATTGTGTATGAATTTGTAGTTCAAATTTAATCTTTTCTTCTTTTTTATTTAATTTTATAACATATTTCACAAACTAGCTAAATATTATTGAAAAATAAAGAAAATAGAAAAATAGTGATATTGAGTTGTCATTCATCCCAAAACTAGTGAATACCACTAATTGAGTGTGTATGAATTTTTAGTTCAAGTTTAATCTTTTCTTCATTTTTAATTAATTTTAAAATATATTTCACAAACTAGTTAAATATTATTAAAAAATAAAGAAAATAGAAAAATATTGATATTGAGTTTTCATTCATCCCAAAATTAGTGACTACCACAAATTAATTGTGTATGAATTTTCAGTTCAAATTTAATCTTTTCTTCTTTTTTAAAAACTATCTAATTTAGTGATATTCCCAAGATTTCAAAAAATAATAAATTAATTTGGATGGTAAAAGTGGTAGTCAACTATCGATTTGACCCGTACTCCTAACTAAGTGAATCTAATGTATAAAATCTCAAAAATAGAAAATTAGTGAATCTAATGTAAAATTAATCATAGAATTAATAAGTATTAATATTTGAATTTTTTTGAATTTTAATTCAAATTTTATCATATTTTCCTATTTTTAATTAATTTTAACAAAATTACGCCCGCAATGAAACATGGCGGGCAGGGGGATATCCCCGGGGGCTCCTGATTGATTTCCTATATATATATATGTGATTAATTTTAAAAATATTTATATAAAATAAAAATATTTATTTATATAAATAATCGGTTCGGTTTCGGATTTTTTCGGTTCGGTTTGAACCTAAAACCGGAACCGAAACATTAGAGCGGTTCTGTTTTTAAATTTTCGGTTTCAGTTTCAGTTTTTTACAGTTTCAGTTTTTTTCGGTTCGGTTTTCACCGGTTTCGATTTCGGTTTTGAATCGGTTTTTTGCTCACCATGACTATGTAGCCATAAAATACAATTTAGGATAGAGAATAGTATAAAAACTATAATTCACAGAAACGTTATAGTTTGTATACTATTCTCGATATGTTTCAGGATTTTATAAATTGAAGATTACTCACCATTTGCTCAGATTTTTGCTTCCCAAAACCATAAACAAAGACCTTTTCTTCACTCTCCGAACTAACGATTCTCCATCCAATAGCTTCCATTTCTTGACAAAAATTATCAATTTTCAAACCACTATTCACAATCCATCATTCCATCGGGGTTAAATGACTAGTTGAAACTTTCAATTGAGTCACCATACCAAAAAAATTTACAAATGCATTATAAAATTACAATTAACTTGCAATTATATCATTGAACTTCAAAAAATTGGCAATGTTAAAATGCATTGACTATTAATGGAGAACAGTTAAATTATGTCAAAACAATTGTGACGTGGTCGTCAGTTCTTCAATTTCTAAACCTAATTCATCATTTATCTCTCTGTAAACTCACAAATGTATCACTTAGTAGGAAAAAAAAAGATTTTGGAAAATATTATAATTTCTTTTTTAAAAAATTTTATTTTTTATTTAATTAAAATGTGATAATGCAAAAATAATAACAATTCAATAATAGTGAATATGCTTGCTCTTTTTCATCCATTTACAAGCATATGAATTAAATAAGTATGCGTATGTTCCATTATATTTTTTTATTAAATTATAATAATTAAAAAATTCGAAGAAAATGAATTTGTTGGTCGGCACTTTTCGAAAAGATTTGTTTTTTCTCTACAAGTTTTGTGGTTCAAGTTTGTCGAAAAATATTGTTTAGAGGATCAAAAAAATTTAAAATATATGTAGGTTTTTTCTAAAAAAAATCGATTGTACGTACATTTTTAAATTTATTTAAAGTGTATCATTCGGAAAAATCAAACATTTTAAAAAAAAACACTTTTGGTATGATTAGTCGATGTCGAAAAAAATACGATTGAAAAATGTGCTATTTGATAAATAATATTTTTTTTGTATCGATTGAAAATTATATTTATTAAATGAGTAACTTTTTTTTATTAAATTTCACTAAATTGTAAACATTTGGGTAAAATTTTAAATTCGAAAAATTTAAATTTTTCTTACAAATCATAAAAAAAATTAAGTTGTAAATTTTGAATTATAATTAAAATTAGCTGATGACATGATTGTAAATAATACAAAGTTGAGTGATGAATACACTCTTAAATTTTTTTTTTTCGGTATGCCACGTCAATGTCCAAGTCACTTTTCTGTTAGGATTTATAACAAAACTAATGATATAAACCTCAAAGAAATTTTTTCAAAATTCAAGTATTTAATTGAAATTTGTTTTGAGATGATGACTCAATTGAATTTTTTGTATAATATAGTGAAAAATTAGCCATTTAATTCCATTATGTTGTGTCATAGAAAAGTTTTGTGACAAATATCACAAATTTCAAATTCAGCCAAATGAAGAACCTGTATTCTAGCTATAGATTTGAAGAGTAAATTTTGGGCTATACCCTTATACATTATTAAAATATTATTAGTATTAAAAAAGTATTCCTATCGAAGCTCATTTTAAGAAAATTAAAAATTAAAAATATAATTATAAAATAATATAATAGTTTATAGATTTTAGATTATTTTAGTAGTGCATACGAGTGTAGCCAAGATTTATTCTAGATGCGAAAGATCCATGTTAGTCACAGAGGCATGCTTGTTTACATCTAATAACAAGCCTAATTGTTTGTAATGCCTTGTATTACTTACATGACCTCTTAACTGAGGGAACCTCTAGTTGTAGAGTTTCTGTTTGTTTTGTACTTGAAATAGGCATCAAATCCTAGTTGTGTAACTGTACTTATATAGTCAAGAATAATGCTTGAAAGAAGTTCCAAGGTTCATGCCTCAAGCAAGAAGATAAAGACTGTCAAATAATCACAGTTGGGATTTGAAGAAATGAAGAATTTGCCTGAGTACCAATTCGAGAAGTACTTTTGTCTATTCGAGAAGTCTAGCGTTCGAGAAGTCAGAGATTCGATATCTAAGAAGACACTGTTCGATATCTCTGAATGAACTGTTCGATATCTCAGAGATTCGACATGTCTAAATACTCTATTCGAGAACTCAAGAAGTCAACAAGTCAAAGTGGTATTCGAGTTCTGAAAGAGTCAACAAGTCAAAGTTTCATTCGATATCTCAAGGACTCTGAATGAACTATTCGATATCTCAGGGATTCGACAAGTCAAGTGTTCTATTCGACAACTCAAGGAACCCTGAAGAAAAGTACTATTCGAGAAGTGATTCGATATGTCAATCATACAGTATTCGAGAACTCAGAGTTATCTAATCCTAGTTCTTGAATCCATCACTTAGCCACTTCTCGGATACATTCTTGGAGACAAAATACTGAAGAAATTGTACAAGTCTGAAACCTGCAACAAGCCAATGCACTTTATAGACCACAATCTGTAACGTGCTCTGGAAAGCCTACAAGGAAGCTTGGAGAGATATAGAAGAGACAAAGAGCTAAAGAAGTGGATCTGAACAGAACTTTGCAAAGTCAAATCTGTAGCCGTTTGGATGCTTACTCAAAAAGGATAGACATACAAGAAAGTAATTTATCCTGTAACCTTATTTGTAGTAACTGAGTTGTATTCGTGTTCTATAAGAATACAATCTCACTTCTTTAGTTAAAGAAGTTTTTCATACATTGTAAGATATATCTCTCTGAGAAAAACGAAGCTGAGAATACTATAATTTGTATTCACAGATTGTAGCAACCTTTATCTTATACAATATTAGATTAAAGTGATATTGTGTCTTGTGTTGTTCTTATCCGCACCTACATACTTGCACACACAAACACTTATCTTGCTACACCGATTCAAGAACAAGAAAAGTTCAAGAATCCATTCACCCTCCCCCTCTGTATTCTTTTGTTGTATTCAATACTCAACAAGTGGTATCAGAGCGGGCTGTTTATTCAAAAACAGAAAAATGATCATGAGTTCGAATACACCAAAGACCACAGGAACGGTGAAAGTCCCTAAGTTTGACAAAGAAAATTACTGTTGAGTATTGAATACGGTAAAAGAATACAGAGGGGGGGGTGAATGGATTCTTGAACTTTTCTTGATTGAGTCTATGTAGCAGATAAGTGCCTGTGTGTGTAGAAGTGAAGGTGCGGATAAATAAACAACACAAGACACAATATCACTTTAATCTAATGTATTATTAGATAAAGGTTGCTACAATCTGTGAATACAAATGGTAGTATTCTCAGCTTCATTTTTCTCAGAGAGATATGGCTTACAGTGTATGAAAAACTAGACTCACAAAAGTTACTAAGTTATGAAGTGAGGCTGTGTCCTTATAGAACATGGATACAGCCCACTTACTGCAAATAAGGTAGCTAAACAAATTACTTTCTAGTCTGTCTATCCTTTTTGAGTAAGTGTCCAAATGGTTATAGATTTGACTTTGCAAAGCCTGTTTAGATCCACTTCTTTAGCTCCTTGTCTCTTCTATATCTCTCCAAGCTTCCTTGTAGGCTTTCCAGAGCACGTTACAGATTGTGGTCCATAAAGTGCATTGGCTTGTTGCAGGTTTCTGACTTGTACAATTTCTTCAGTATTTTGTCTCCAAGAATGTATTCGAGAAGTGACTAAGTAAGTGATTCGAGAACTAGAATTGACTTGATCGATAACTCTGAGTTCTCGAATATTGTTATAATGACATATCGAACCACTTCTCGAATAGCTCTTTTCCATCAGGATTCCTTGAGTTGTCGAATAGAACATTTGACTTATCGAATCCTCGAGTTGTCGAATAGCTTTCTGAGTCCTTGAGATATCGAATGGAACTTTGACTTGTTGACTCTTTGAGAACTCGAATACCATCTTGACTTGTTGACTTCTTGAGTTCTCGAATAGAGTAGTAGACATATCGAATCCCTGAGATATCGAATGAGATATCGAACAGTGTATTCAGAGATATCGAATAGTGTCTTGAGATATCGAATCCCTGACTTCTCGAATGCTGGACTTCTCGAATAGACAAATATACTTCTCGAATTGGTACTTAGGCAAATTCTTCATTTCTTCAAATCCCAACTGTGATTATTTGACAGTCTTTAACTCCTTGCTTGAGGCATGAACCTTGGAACTTCTTTCAAGCATTATTCTAGACTCTATTTGTACAATTACACAACTAGGATTTGATGCCTTCTACAAGTACAATACAAACAGAAACTCTACAACTAGAGGTTCCCTCAGTTAAGAGGTCATGTAAGTAATGCAAAGCATTACAAACAATTAGGCTTGTTATTAGATGTGTACAGGCATGCCTCTGTAACTAACAATCTCCCCCAAATTGTGAGTGAGACCCTTAGTCACAATTTCATGTCTGATAACAAGCCTAACATACATAAAGATAAAACTTTAAAAGTACAGGTATGTATTTTGATTGAACACATAAATGAAATTACAAGATAAATACTCTTACAGTATGATGAGGTACTAGCCATTTTCTTTTGATTGCATCTCCATTGCTTTGGCTTGTAGATCATCATATGCTTTCTGTTTCCTTTCTTTCTCCTTTCTTGCAATCTCATCTACTGCTCTCATGATTTCTGTCATAGCATCCAATTCTTCAATCATAATAGAGTTTTTGAAATCTTCAAGCACTGGCTTCAGAATGTTGGCAGGATAGTGACTGAGTAGGTCCATTCTTATATTGACATTGGCTCCATTTCTTCTCCTATACTTCACCACATAGGGATCAAACTGAACTCTACACAATCCCTTTGCCCTTAGCTTTTCTGCTTCAATCTCCAGTCTATCAATTTCTTTCTCCCTTTCTAACCATTTCTCATAGCAGCCCTTTCTTATCTTCTCAGCATAATCTTTCTTCATTTTCACAAAGTCAATCAATTCCAGCTTCCATACGTTCTCCACCTTGTCTTTAGAATCCAGCAATGCAATGATTCTTTCTATCTCATACAATTTACCCCAATGTTGACAACCCCCTTGTTTGAATTTCATTTCTTTCCCATCAGTGTACTTGATTTCAAGGTGGTCATCCACAATTGCAGCATAGCATATCTTTTGAGCTCTTAGAAATTGCAGTTGCTCTTCATCAAAGTCTTCATCAAGTGGCTGGAGTTTCAATCCTGGAATGATTGTTAGGGCTCTAGATTTGGATAGCTTCACTCTCCTTGCAGCATGTTTAAATTTCATCCTCTTGACATGATTGCTTGGCAGAAATCTTTGACCTTTGTTGGTAGACCATAGTAGTATTCCATTAGCAGATTGCTTTCTGAAACATACACATGGTTTCTTGACTTGAATCTTCTTCTCTTCTTGAGGTGGTAAGACAGTTGCAGAAGCCATAGATGTAGATTTTGGTAGGTCACTACTAACAGTATTCACCCTAGACCTAGAGTCTTGTGTTGTGGTGAGGTTACTGCTAGCAGTGCCTAAGGCTTGCTGTCTTCCACTCTTTCTCTCATATGTTTTACCTTGGTCATCATCATCCTTTTTATCCTTGTCTCCCTTTTTCTTCTTATCTTCATCACCCTTATCTCTCCTGTGATGTCTTCTGCTCCCATCACCTTTGTCTTCAGAATCATCATCCTTATTTCTCCTAGGTTGAGCCATCTCTGGAATTTCACCAGTTGCAATATAGGTTCTGAGGATGTGCAGTGCCTCAGTTTCTTCAGCATTTCTGGCTCCAACCTTCTTCTGTAATTGATCAATGATAGCAATGATCAGTCTGTGATTTCTGGTGGTGAGATCATGGGGAATGACCAATTGCTTGATATCTTCAATTCTGGTGCCAGACTGATAAATGATTGTCCATGGCTTCTTGATCACTTCTGGTAGCCTTGAAGGTTGGTCATTCCTCAAGTCATCAAACAGACTTTTGTTGTTCTCATTCTTCTTTTCTATAAGCTCGAGTATGGCATCTATCTCTGAGTGTTTCAGTTCTTGTAGAGTCTTGTATGTTAGATGCCATATCTTCAATTTGGATATCATCACTATCTCCTTGATCCACAGATTATTGACTTTCTTAGGAATGACAGTGATGCAATCAATCTGCTTCTTCAACTCCCTCAGATAGAACTGAGTGTCACCAACCTGTTCCCTTGTGGCTTTCAGAAACTCCAAGAAGGCTTTATCATGATAAACATTGGAGTTAGCAACCTCTTGTAGCTTGGCCTCAGTAACAACTTTAACTTCTACAGGCTTGGCACTCTCAGATATAGAGGTTGGAGGTTTGTCAGATGGCATACTTCCTGCAACCACTGTGGTGGTTATGGATTGCTTCTGTCCTCCTGGAGTAGTGATGTGCACAGTTGGTAGAGTGACAACTGGCAAGATAGATGGAGGCTCATCCACTTTGGATTTTCCTTTGCCAGGCACATTTGGTAGAGACTTTGAAGCCCTTTGTTGACCACCCTCTTTTATTATTATACCTTTCTCCCCCTTTGCATTTGAGTTCCTTGTCTTCTTCTCCCCCTTAGGCTTGTTGTCAGGCACAGAGGCTGTAGAAATGTCCTTTGGGATTGAAGATTCATCAGGTAGAGGGAGACCCATATGCTTCATCATTGCAGCTAACATGGATTGTTGATGCAGAAGGACATCAGCTGTGGTGGATGCTTGAGTGTCCAACTGATCATTTAGCAGTGCAACCTTTTCTGTAAGATGAGCATTGGTTTTGGTAAGAGTGGCTACCTCCTGTTCAAGAGTGTTCACCTTAGTGAATAACTCATTGGCCTTGAAACCAGATAAAGATTGATCCTGCAGCCTCTTCACTAGCCTATCTCCATAAAGATTCTTGAACATTATCCTCAGCATGGCATTGGCATCTGTAGTCTGGTCAGATAGATTTTGAAATTGATGCCCCTGACCTGTGACAGTATCCTTTAGCAGAGCTAGCCCATTATCCATCTGAGTGCAGGTAGAGTTGCAGTGTTTGATGTCCTTGAACACACTGTCCAATTGAGGAAATTTAGCATCAAAGGCCCTCTTGACTTCTGCTACGGAAGTGGCTGTCTTGTCACACACCTTGTTGACTTCAGTTTTGACTCCCTTGCCAAGATAGTGTGCAGCCTTGAGGAAACCCTTGTAGGAATCATTTACAGCTTCATACACTTCACCAGGTGACAGGGATTTGGCATTGGAGCCCAGTGAAGTGATGTATTCCTCCCTGAGATACTGAAGTGCTTCATCGAGAGTAATATCATATTTTCCTTGCAACCAGGCATCTATGTTGCCATCTCTCTCAGCATCATCAATGATCTTTGACTTCTGTACTTCCACATCATCCCTATGGCATAACAGAATAGCCTCATAGTCTGGATTAGGCATGTCTGCAGTGAGAAGGTTCTGAGCAATCTTTGTGAACTCAGGAATCTGATCCACAATTAAGCTTTGAAGTGCTTCAACCGTCAATTGTTGTGGAACAGACCCTGATCCTGAAGCACTGTCATGTTGCACAGGCTTCAGCCATTTTGACATGAAGTCAGAGCTAGAGCTAGGCAGGCTAGACTCCTCAGTTACAGATGCAACTTCTGTAACCGGATGGATTGACTCTACTACTGGTGTCACCACAGAAGTGGGATGAATTACACCAGCAGTTGACACAGGCACAGAGTCTCTAGTAAAAACTAGTGGAACCTCTATGTTTGTGATGGTGTCATTAGGAGATGCCTCAGCATGCATTCCCTCACCATCTAAATGTGGGTTCTGAGTGGTGAACAAAGTGTCATGCACTAAGTCACTTGAAATTATTGGCTCATCAAGAGAAAAGAATTCTTGATGATCAATACCTTGCATCTCAGTTGCCTGAGTTGCAGGTTCCAAAGAAATTTCAGAGTTAGATTCTGGAAGAGAAGTGTGTTTAAGAGTAGATTTTGGCAACTCCCCCTGAGAGATAGAGGGAGTTTCAAATGTGATGTGCTCTCCACTCAGTGTTGTGCCAGCCTTATCACTCCCATGTGCTGACTCTATACAAGAAGGTGCATTGGGGAGGATGCTTGATTCTATAGGTGCACCCTGTTGAGAGGATACACCTAGTGAGCTGTGTGCCCCTGATTTTACAACTTCAGCCATTTGTGTGACTGAAGAGGTGGTCTTAGTTTTCTTCTTCTTTGTCCTGTGTAAGGGTAACTCAGGTTCCTCACTTCCTAGACCTAATTCAACAGCTAATGCTGCTTCAGACAAGATATTCAATGGTGCAGACATTACTTCCTTTCTCTTCTTTTTACTAACATCACCCTTTTGAGAGGATGATGCAGTTGGCTCAGTATGTGGTAGAGTGTTTGGTTGAGAGGGTTGGTTAGCAGGCCCTGGGTTAGCATTTTGTTCTACTTACTTGGGCTGTGCTAACTTGGATTTTGCATCAAATGTTGGCATGTTGTGGGGATAAGTCCTAAACAAACTCTCCATGTGGGGAGTTATGTTCAGTCTTACATCCACATCATTCCTAGTCTCCAAATTACCAAAAATGAGTTTGGTCATGGACTTAGGATAGCCTATTTTATTTTTATCAATCCCAGGCAATTCAATCAATGAAGGATTTTTATAATTAAGTACAGATTGAATAAAGCGAGGGAAGAAAATATCAGTACCTCTCTTGGTTGTGTTCTTACCAAGTCTCCCATATAATTCTTGAAGTATGATTTGGCCAACATCAATTTTCTTTCCATGGGCCAAAGCATATCCAATTTGCTGCACAGGTGCACTGATTTGGTCAAAGCTTGATTTCCTGGCAGTGAAGACTTGGAGAAGAGTTGCAAACACATAACTCCACTCCTTTCTCAGATTCTTTCTGTTTAGCTTTCCAAGGTTAATCCCATCTGAGTAGTTTATGAACTCAAAGAATTCCTCCAACTCTGCATTAGTGGCCATTCTGTCAAATGACTCTTGTTGTAGGCCTAGTGCTTGGTTCATGTCTGTAGTAGTGATAGTGATTTCCTCATTTTGAACCTTGCAGTAGATGACATATGAAGTAATTGCGTTTTCCAGGGCTACAACCTCCACAGTAGCAGTACTCCAGAATTGTTCCAGAATATCTAGATATAGAGTTGGGTTGGCAGAGAGTGCATCCTTGATATACGACTCAGCCATCCATTTCACAAAGCACTTGAAATTGGCATTGGGTGCTTCAACATCACTAGTGAGTGCGATGAAGTTGGTGTTAAACTTTATTGTTGCCATTTGTGTAGAAGAGAGGAAAGAAATTGAAGGTTGAAGAAGAAATTTGGCTTTTCGTAGCTAGGGTTTCAGGGGTTTAGAGAGTGTGGATGCTTGAGAAATCGAATGAAATGAATCGAATAGATGTGAAATTGTATAAGTATGAAGTACTTGAATTGTCGATTAGCAGAAAGTTTTGTATCGACAAGTCAGGCATTCGAGAAGTAGAGAACAACTATTCGAGAAGTCAAGAATGGCTTAATCGATAACTCAAGCAGATAGAAACTCACAGCTGGCAGTTATCTAACTTAGAAATAATTCTAAATTAAATAATATGTGTTTTTATGAGTGAATTAAACTTTTAGACAAAAAGTCCAAAATCGGTTAAAATTCAGCGAGAATTCAGCCTTTTCAAATGATTCGAGAACTCAAATATAGTGTTCGAGAACTCAGTCATTCGAGAACTCAGTTGCTATATTCGAGAAGTCAAGAATTCCTCTATTCGATATCTCAGAAAGACTCTATTCGAGAACTCAAGAGTACTCTAATGAGACTTATTAGAGATGTCGAATAGTGAATCATTCGAGAAGTCTAACTTATCGAACTATACCCATCACTCATAAAAATTTGATTTTCACTATCTTTTTTAAAATTTACCAGACATATTCATTGAAAAATATCCTAGCAAATCAAATAGTGATTTTCTCAAAATTTCATAGAAATTTTAAGTTAATAAAAATATGATTTTCAACATATGCAACAGATTTGAAATATTTATAAATCATATTTCAGCCAACACTTACTCCAAAAATATTGAGAATTTAGATAAAGTAAGTGTTTACTGCTGCAACAATCTAGATGATGTATTCACTTAGCCAGAATCTGAAGAATTCAGCATTCCAATCTCACTTACCAACCTTGTGAAGGTGGCTTCATCTAATGGCTTAGTGAATATATCAGCTAGTTGTTTATCTGTAGAGACATAATGCAACTCAATGGTTCCATTAGTTGCATATTCTCTTATGAAATGATATCTGATGTCAATGTGCTTTGTTCTAGAATGATTGACAGGATTGGCAACTATAGAGATTGCACTTGTGTTGTCACACATGATTGGAATTCTTTCCAACACAAGTCCATAATCTCTAAGTTGATTTCTAATCCAAAGCACTTGAGCACAGCAACTTCCAGCAGCTATGTATTCAGCCTCAGCTGTAGAAGTTGACACAGATTGTTGCTTCTTGCTATACCAAGAGACTAACCTTTGTCCAAGAAACTGGCAGCTTCCTGAGGTGCTTTTCCTATCCACTCTGCATCCAGCATAATCAGCATCAGAATAACCAACCAGATTGAACCCTGTGTCCTTAGGATACCATAATCCCAAGTTAGGAGTGCCCTTCAGATATCTAAAGATCCTTTTTATTGCAATCAAATGTGATTCCTTTGGATTTGATTGAAACCTTGCACACAAGCATGTAGCAAACATGATGTCTGGCCTACTTGCAGTGAGGTAGAGTAGAGAACCAACCATGCCTCTGTAGACTGAGATATCTACTCTCTTGCCTTTAGCATCTTCATCCAATTTAGTGGCAGTGGCCATGGGTGTCTTGGCAGGTGAACAATCTTCCAAGTCAAACTTCTTCAATAAATCCTTGATGTACTTGGTTTGACTGATAAAGATACCATCCTTCCTCTGACTGACTTGCAACCCTAGAAAGAATGTCAACTCTCCCATCATACTCATCTCATATCTGCTCTGCATGAGTTTAGAGAATTTCTCACACAGTTTCTCATTTGTAGAACCAAAAATGATATCATCCACATAGATTTGAACTAGGATCATATCATCACCATGCTTCTTGTAAAACAGTGTCTTGTCCAATGTGCCTCGAGTGAATTGATTTTCAAGAAGGAATTGTGATAAAGTATCATACCATGCTCTTGGAGCTTGCTTAAGTCCATACAATGCCTTAAGCAATCTGTAGACAAATTCTGGGAAATGTGGATCCTCAAAGCCAGGTGGTTGTTGCACATAAACCTCTTCTTCCAACTCTCCATTTAGAAATGCACTCTTGACATCCATTTGATAAACTTTAAAGTTTGAATGAGCAGCAAATGCCAAGAATATTCTAATGGCTTCCAATCTAGCAACAGGGGCAAATGTCTCATCATAATCAATGCCTTCCTGTTGAGAGTATCCTTTTGCAACCAGCCTTGCTTTGTTTCTTATTATTACACCATCTTCATCCATCTTATTCTTCAGAACCCATTATGTTCCAACAATGGTTCTGTTCTTTGGTGCAGGCACAAGTTCCCATACTTTGTTCCTTTCAAATTGATTCAGCTCCTCTTGCATGGCAATAATCCAATCTGGATCCAACAATGCATCATCAAGTTTCTTAGGCTCAACTTGTGATAGAAAACATCCATAGAGGCACTCATTTTGAGTTGCTCTCCTAGTCCTTACTCCTGCATTAGGATCTCCAATGATTTGCTCTGCAGTGTGTGATCTATCCCATTTCCTCGAGTGTTCAGCCTGATTTCTCATTCTTGATGTTGCTTCATCATCCACATCATGGTCATCCTCATTTCCTCCCCCTGTGAAGTTGCCATTACTCACAGGTGTGTCTTGGATGCTTGTTTCTCCACTATTGGTTGGCACAAATTCTTCTCTTGTATCATTATTCACTTGAGAATGTTGAACTTGAGTTTCAACTCCAGTTTCAGTCTCTTCATCAGAATCATCTAGATTATCAAACTTCAATGGATCTTTGTCTTCATCATTGGCTTCTTCTAGTCCAGGTAGTTTGCTGTCATCAAATGTTACATCTGTGCTTTCCATAACTTTCTTTTGACTGATGACATAAACCTTGTATGCAATTCTTTCCATAGAATAGCCAAGAAAAATTCCTTCAAATGCTTTTGCATCAAACTTTCCAACATATTCAGAATTATCCTTGAGTACAAAGCATTTGCTTCCAAAAGTATGAACATACTTTAGTGTAGGCTTCTTTCCAGTCATCAAGTTGTAAGGTGTCTTTCCAGTGTTTTTGTTGATGAGGGTTCTGTTCTGAATATAGCATGCAGTGCTCACAGCCTCAGCCCAAAAACATGTAGGCATTTTTGCATCAAGTAACATTGTTCTAGCAGCCTCAATTAGAGTTCTATTCTTTCTCTCAACAACTCCATTTTGTTGTGGAGTCCTTGGAGCTGAGAATTGCTGAGAAATGCCATTCTCTTTGCAGAATGCTTCAAGTGTGGCATTTCTGAACTCTGTTCCATTATCACTCCTCAGTGCAATCACACTTGCATCGTTTGCCTTTGCTTCCTTGTCAACTTTCTTCATATGCTCAATAATTACTTGTGGAGCCTCATCTTTTGATGCCAGAAATTCCACCCATGTATACCTTGAAAAATCATCAACCATTACCAGGGCATACTTCTTTCTTCCAAGTGACATTATGTTGACAGGCCCAAACAAATCCATATGGATAAGTTGTAGTGGCTTGGTTACAGATGTCACTGTCTTTGACTTGTGGCTTGATCTCTTCATTTTTCCTTTTTGACAAGCCTCACACACTCCTTCTTGGCAGAATTCAAGTGTGGGCATGCCTCTCACTAACTCTCTTTTGACTAGAGAATTAATGGCCTTGAAGTTCAGGTGTGATAGTTTCTTGTGCCACAGCCAACAATCTTCATTTGATGCTTTTGAGTAAAAGCAACAAATTTTGTCCTTGTTTGCAGAGTCCATATTGGCTACAAACAGGCTTCCCTTCCTTACTCCAGATAGAGCAAAATCACCAGTCTTCTTGTGGGTGATCAAACATTCATCTTTGTCAAAATTCACTTTGAATCCTCTATCAGTAAACTGACCAACACTTAACAGATTATGCTTGAGCCCCTTGACTAGTGCTACATCTTCAATGATGACATTTCCAACTTTCAGCTTGCCATATCCCAATGTGTTACCCATGCTGTCATCTCCAAAGGCAACCATTGGGCCAGCCTTTTCCTCATACTGTGATAGCAGGGCCATATCACCAGTCATATGGTTTGAGCATCCACTGTCCAAAATCCACATGACCTTCTTTTCACTTTCTTTGCCCTGCAAACACAAAGGTATTACTTTTCCTTTGGTACCCAAACAAGTTTGGGTCCATGTGACTTAGAGACAGTTTTATCATAAACAACATGCTTGTCAACTTTCTTAGTGTTAGTCTTCTTGTCACTCTTGGAAGTCTTAGAACCTGAGGTTTCAGACTTAGGTGACAAAGGTACCTTACTAGCTTTAGGAGGACTTGAAGACTTTGACCTTGTGTAGTGTGTGTGAGAATTGTGACTGATACAACCATCAATGAACTGCCTTCTTAAATTAAAACAACTAGTCATAACATTCATATTGCATGGCATACAGTCAAATTTATCACAGAAAGGTGCATCTCTATGACTTAGAGGCACAGAACAATCATAGAAAGGTTTAGACACACTACCAACAGGTTTCTTGCATGCATGAGTTAGATGATTCGTACTGAAACAGTTCTGACAAGTTTTCCTAGGGGCATCAGGCATATAAGCATAGTTGTTATCCTTGTTAATCCCTAACTTGCCATTTCTGTTCTGTTTCCTTTTAGTCACTTCCTTTTCTGATTCACTCTTCCCAGCTGAGACAAACTTAACAAACTTCTTAGGTCTTGGCCTATCAACTACTGGCTTCTTGGTCTTTGACTTGACACTCTCACCCTTAGAGGATGCTTGCTGTTCACTAGATTGTGCCTCATCCTCATCATTCAACATTTGCTTGATGAGTAAGGCATCCTCATCAATTTCAAATGTTGATTCCTTAAAAATTGGATTTTCAGTTTTTCTCAAAATGTGAGGCACTTTCTCATGAACAGCTGTGTCCTCTTCAATGACAGCATAGCCTTTCCTTTGTTTGAGAGAGTCATAGTCAAGTCCAATAGCTGCTTTGGGTTTAGCTTCAATTTTCTCACAGTAGGATTGCACTAAACCAGATGATTTCTTGAAAGTTTTAAGTTTGAATTCATTCTCAGCTAATTCATCCCTAAGAGCCTTCTCTACTTGACTAGCACATAAAACCTTGTTCTTCAAATATTCAACTTCTTTCTTAAGGTTTTCTACTTGCATAGTAGTTAGCTCAAGTTCCTCATTCTTTTTGGTTAATATTTCATTTCTAGTAGACAGTTTAGCAATCTCCTCATTAGCAGCAGTCATACTAGTATGAATATTAAACATTTCAACAGATAATTGTTCAATCATGCATTTGTATTCAGAAACAGACATGTCTATAGTAGTGAAAGATGGTACCTGAGAATCAGATGAAGATGAGTCATCCTTGGAGTTGGCCATCAAGGCATAATTGCAGAATTCTTGTTCCTCTTCATCACTCTCAGAATCATCCCAACACTTCCCTTCAGCTATGTAGGCCTTACCATGTGTCTGCTTTCTCAGAAGGGCCTCATACTTAGCTTCTAGCTCAAGATAATCTCTATCCTTCTTTTTAGGCTTCTTGCATTCACTGGCAAAATGCCCTAGGTCATTGCATCTATAACACCTTACAGATGACCTATCCACATAACCGGTTTTGAACTTATTTCTGTTTGGTTTCACAGGTGCCTTGTTCTTGTTGGCTGAATGGTTTTGAGTTTTGGGTTTGAAGGGTTGATTTCTTTTAAATCTGATGTTTGGAAATTTTCTGGCCATGAAGGCATATGAGGTATTTTCCATCCCATCAAGTTCTTCCAGAGTGTAAAACTCTTCTTCTTCTTCCTCCTTTTCCTCAACAGGTTCACTCACCCCAGCTTCAGTTTCTTCATCATCTGCCACCTCCTCTATCCTTAGTTGGCTTGTAGATGCTTCTAGGTCCAGAATGGATTTGTTGACAATCAAGGCACATGATGTGTTTATCATCCTACCTTGGTTGGCTTGGATAGCCCTTTTCTGAAGCAACTCAAGTTCATGAGTCTTTAGTACTCCATAGAGCACATCATAGGTGACTTTGTTCAAATCTCTCTCTCTTAGAGAAATGACTCTTTGCTCCAGATGATTTGGTGAAGACAACAGAAATTTCATATTTAACTCCTTGGTGCTGTAAACCTTTCCATTCATCTGCAACTCAGTAACTAGCTTGTGAAACCTTTCAAACATTTCAGTGATGCTTTCCTTGGGCTGTGCCATGAAAGCTTCATACTGTGTGACCAGTATCTGTTTCCTGTTTTCCTTAACCTCATCAGTCCCTTCACACAACACCTCAATGTGATCCCACATCTCTTTAGCAGATGTGCATGATGCAATGTTTGCAAACATTGACATGTCCATGGAATCAATGATAAGCAACATGAGGTGGCTGTCAAGAGCAACCTTCTCCCTTTCTGACTCTGTCCACTTTGATGGATCCTTGGCCTCATAAGTTCTTGGGATAGTTATGGTTCCAACAGTCTTCTCTGGTATCTCTTGTTGTGGAACAAAAGGACCATTCTTGAGAATCTCAGGATACAAGGGATGAGAGGCTTTAATGAACAACATCATCTTTATCTTCCAGAGGTTGAAGTTTTCTTTATCAAACTTAGGGACCTTCACCGTTCCTGTAGTCTTTGGTGTATTCGAACTCATGATCGTTTCTCTGTTTTTGAATAAATAGCCCGCTCTGATACCACTTGTTGAGTATTGAATACGGTAAAAGAATACAGAGGGGGGGGGGGTAAATGGATTCTTGAACTTTTCTTGATTGAGTCTATGTAGCAGATAAGTGCCTGTGTGTGTAGAAGTGAAGGTGCGGATAAATAAACAACACAAGACACAATATCACTTTAATCTAATGTATTATTAGATAAAGGTTGCTACAATCTGTGAATACAAATGGTAGTATTCTCAGCTTCATTTTTCTCAGAGAGATATGGCTTACAGTGTATGAAAAACTAGACTCACAAAAGTTACTAAGTTATGAAGTGAGGCTGTGTCCTTATAGAACATGGATACAGCCCACTTACTGCAAATAAGGTAGCTAAACAAATTACTTTCTAGTCTGTCTATCCTTTTTGAGTAAGTGTCCAAACGGTTATAGATTTGACTTTGCAAAGCCTGTTTAGATCCACTTCTTTAGCTCCTTGTCTCTTCTATATCTCTCCAAGCTTCCTTGTAGGCTTTCCAGAGCACGTTACAGATTGTGGTCCATAAAGTGCATTGGCTTGTTGCAGGTTTCTGACTTGTACAATTTCTTCAGTATTTTGTCTCCAAGAATGTATTCGAGAAGTGACTAAGTAAGTGATTCGAGAACTAGAATTGACTTGATCGATAACTCTGAGTTCTCGAATACTGTTATAATGACATATCGAACCACTTCTCGAATAGCTCTTTTCCATCAGGATTCCTTGAGTTGTCGAATAGAACATTTGACTTATCGAATCCTCGAGTTGTCGAATAGCTTTCTGAGTCCTTGAGATATCGAATGGAACTTTGACTTGTTGACTCTTTGAGAACTCGAATACCATCTTGACTTATTGACTTCTTGAGTTCTCGAATAGAGTAGTAGACATATCGAATCCCTGAGATATCGAATGAGATATCGAACAGTGTATTCAGAGATATCGAATAGTGTCTTGAGATATCGAATCCCTGACTTCTCGAATGCTGGACTTCTCGAATAGACAAATATACTTCTCGAATTGGTACTTAGGCAAATTCTTCATTTCTTCAAATCCCAACTGTGATTATTTGACAGTCTTTAACTCCTTGCTTGAGGCATGAACCTTGGAACTTCTTTCAAGCATTATTCTAGACTCTATTTGTACAATTACACAACTAGGATTTGATGCCTTCTACAAGTACAATACAAACAGAAACTCTACAACTAGAGGTTCCCTCAGTTAAGAGGTCATGTAAGTAATGCAAAACATTACAAACAATTAGGCTTGTTATTAGATGTGTACAGGCATGCCTCTGTAACTAACAATTACAACCTCTGGAAGATAAAAATGATGTTGTACATCAAAGCCTCTCATCCTTTATATCATGAGATTCTCAAGAATGGTCCCTTTGTTCCACAACAAGAAATACCTGAGAAGACTGTTGGAACCATAACTGTTCCAAGATCTTATGTGGCCAAGGAACCATCCAAATGAACAGAATTATAAAAGGAGATGGTTGCTCTTGACAGTCACCTCATGTTGCTAATTATTGATTCCATGGATATGTCAATGTTTGTAAACATTACATCGTGTACATCTACCAAAGAAATGTGGGATCACATTGAGGTGTTATGTGAGGGAACTAATGAGGTCAAGGAAAACAAGAAACAGATACTGATCACACAGTATGAAGCTTTCATGGCACAGCCCAAGGAAAGCATCACTGAGATGTTTGAGAGATTTCACAAGCTAGTTACTGAGTTGCAGATGAATGGCAAGGTTTACAGCACCAATGAGTTGAACGTGAAGTTTCTGCTATCTTCACCAAATCATCTAGAGTAAAGGGTCATTTCTCTAACGGAAACGGATTTGAACAAAATCACATATGATGTGCTCTATGGGGTTTTAAAAACTCATGAGCTTGAGTTGCTTCAAAAAAGGGCTATCCAAGCCAACCAAGGTAGAATGATAAACACATCATGTGCCTTGATTGTCAACAAATCTATTCAAGACCTAGAAGCATCTACAAGTCAGCTAAGGATAGAGGAGATAGTAGATGATGAAGAAACTGAAGCTGAGGTAAGTGAACCTGTTGAGGAGAAGGAGGAAGAAGAGTTATACACTCTTGAAGAACTAGATGGAATGGAAAACACTTCATATGCTTTCATGGCCAGAAAATTTCCAAACATCAGATTCAAGAGGAACCAACCCTTCAAACCTAAAACCCAAAACCATTCGTTCAACAAAAGCAAGGTACCTGTGAAAGCAAACAAGAATAAATTTAAAATCAGCCATGTGGATAGGTCATCTATAAGGTGTTATAGATGCAATGACCTAGGGCATTTTGCAAGTGAATGCAAGAAGCCTAAAAAGAAGGATAAGGAGTTTCTAGAGCTTGAAGCTAAGTATGAGGCCCTTCTGAAAAAGCAGACACAAGGTAAGGCTTACATAGCTGAAGGGAAGTGTTGGGATGATTCTGATAGTGATGGAGAAGAGCAGGAATTTTGCAACAATGCCTTGATGGCCAATTCCAAGGATGACACATCTTCATCAGACTCTCAGGTACCATTTCCCACTACCATAGACATGTCTGTTTCTGAATACAAATGCATGATTGAACAACTATCTGTTGAAATGTTTAATATTCATACTAGTATGACTGCTGCTAATGAGGAAATTGCTAAACTGTCTGCTAGAAATGAAATGTTAATAAAAAAGAATGAGGAACTTGAGCTAACTGCTATGCAAGTAGAAAACCTTAAGAAAGAAGTTGAATATTTGCATAATAAGGTTCTATGTGCTAGTCAAATTGAAAAGGCTCTTAGGGATGAACTAGCTGAAAGTGAATTCAAACTGAAAACCTTTAAGAAATCATCTGGTCTAGTGCAATCCTATTGTGAGAAAATTCAAGCTAAACCCAAGGCTGCTATTGGACTTGACTATGGCACTCTTAAACAGAGGAAAGGCTATGCTGTCATTGAAGATGACATAGTTGTTCAGGAGGAAGTGCCTCACATTTTGAAAAAGGCTGAAACTCCAATCTTTAAAGAATCAATATTTGAAATTGATGAGGATGCCTTACTCATCAAGAAAATGTTAAATGATGAGGATGAGGCACAATCCTGTGAACAACAAGAATCCTCTAAGTGTGAGAGTGTCAAGCCAAAAGCCAAGGAGCCAGTAGGTGATAGGTCTAGACCTAAGAAGTTTGTTAAGTTCGTTTCAGCTAGGAAGAATGAATCTGAGAAGAAAGTGGCTAAGAAGAAACAGAACAGAAATGGCAAGCTAGGGATTAACAAAGATAACAACTATGCTTATATGCCTAATGCCCCTAGGAAAACTTGTCAAAATTGTTTCAGTACCAATCATTTAACTCATGCATGCAAGAAACCTGTTGGTAGTGTGCCCAAACCTTTCTATGATTGTTCTGTGCCTTTAAGACACAGAGATGCTCCATTTTGTGATAAATTTGTCTGTATGCCATGCAATATGAATGTTATGACTAGTTGTTTCAATTTGAGAAGGCAATTCATTGATGGTTGTATCAGTCCCAATTCTCACACACACTACACAAGGTCAAAGTCTTCAAGTCCTCCTAGAGTTAGGAAGGTACCTCTATCACCTAAGTCTGAAACCTCAGGTTCTAAGACTTCTAACAGTGACAAGAAGACTAACACCAAGAAAGTTGATAAGCATGTTGTTTATGATAAAATTGTTTCTAAGTCACATGGACCCAAACTTGTTTGGGTACCAAAGGAGAAGTAATACCTTTGTGTTTGCAGGGCAAAGAAAGTGAAAAGAAGGTCATGTGGATTTTGGACAGTGGATGCTCAAATCACATGACTGGTGATATGGCCCTACTATCGCAGTATGAGGAGAAGGCTAGCCCAATGGTTGCTTTTGGAGATGACAGCATGGGTAACTCATGGGGATATGGCAAGTTGAAAGTTGGTAATGTCATCATTGAAGATGTAGCACTAGTCAAGGGACTCAAGCATAATCTGCTAAGTGTTGGTCAGTTTACTGATAGAGGACTCAAAGTGGATTTTGACAAAGATGAATGTTTGATCACCCACAAGAAGACTGGTGATTTTGCTCTATCTGGAGTGAGGAAAGGAAGCCTGTTTGTAGCTAATATGGACTCTGCAAACAAGGACAAAATTTGTTGCTTCTACTCAAAAGCATTAAATGAAGATTGTTGGCTGTGGCACAAGAGGTTATCACACTTGAACTTCAAAGCCATTAATTCTCTAGTCAAAAGAGAGTTAGTAAGAGGCATGCCCACACTTGAATTCTGTCAAGAAGGAGTGTGTGAGGCTTGTCAAAAAGGAAAGATGAAAAGGTCAAGCCACAAGTCAAAGACAGTGACATCAATAACCAAGCCCCTGCAACTCATTCATATGGATTTGTTTGGCCCTGTCAATATTATGTCACTAGGAAGAAAGAAGTATGCCTTGGTGATGGTTGATGACTTTACAAGGTATACATGGGTGGAATTTCTAGCATCAAAAGATAAGGCTCCACAAGTAATCATTGAGCACATAAATAAAGTTGACAAGGAAGCAAAGGCCAACAATGCAAGTGTGATTGCATTGAGAAGTGATAATGGAACAGAGTTCAGAAATGCTATACTTGAAGCATTTTGCAAAGAGAATGGAATTTCTCAGCAATTCTCAGCTCCAAGGACTCCACAACAAAATGGAGTTGTTGAGAGAAAGAATAGAACTCTAATTGAGGCTGCTAGAACAATGTTGCTTGATGCAAAGATGCCTACATGTTTTTGGGCTGAGGCTGTGAGCACTGCATGCTATATCCAGAACAGAACCCTCATCAACAAAAACACTGGAAAGACACCTTACAATTTGATGACTGGAAAGAAGCCTACTCTAAAGTATGTTCATACTTTTGGAAGCAAATGCTTTGTGTTGAAGGATAATTCAGAATATGTTGGAAAGTTTGATGCAAAGGCATTTGAAGCAATTTATCTTGGCTACTCTATGGAAAGAATTGCATACAAAGTTTATGTCATCAATCAAAAGAAAATTATGAAAAGCACAGATGTGACATTTGATGACAGCAAACTACTTGGATTAGAAAAGCCAATGATGAAGATAAAGATCCATTGAAGTTTGATAATCTAGATGATTCTGATGAAGAGATTGAAACTGGAGTTGAAACTCAAGTTCAACAAACTCAAGTGAATGATGATACAAGAGAAGAATTTGTGCCAATCAAGAGTGGAGAAACAAGCATCCAAGACACACATGTGAATAGTGGCAACCTCACAGGGGGAGGAAATGAGAATGATCATGACTTGGATGATGAAGCAACATCAAGAATGAGAAATTAGGCTGAGCACTCAAGGAAATGGGATAGATCACACACTGTAGAGCAAATTATTGGAGATCCAAATGCAGGAGTAAGGACTAGGAGAGCAACTCAATATGAGTGCCTCTATGGCTGTTTTCTATCTCAGATTGAGCCTAAGAAACTTGATGATGCGCTGCTGGATCCAGATTGGATTATTGCCATGCAAGAGAAGATGTGTGAGAAATTCTCTAAACTCATGCAGAGCAGATATGAGATGAGTATGATGGGAGAGTTGACATTCTTTCTTGGGTTGCAAGTTAGTCAAAGGAAGGATGGTATCTTTATCAGTCAAACCAAGTACATAAAGGATTTATTGAAGAAGTTTGACTTAGAAGATTGCTCACCTTCAAAGACACCCATGGCCACTGCCACTAAATTGGATGAAGATGCTAAAGGCAAGAAAGTAGATATCTCAGTCTACAGAGGCATGGTTGGTTCTCTACTCTACCTCACTGCAAGTAGGCCAGACATCATGTTTGCTACATGTTTGTGTGCAAGGTTTCAATCAAATCCAAAGGAATCACATTTGATTGCTATAAAAAGGATCTTTAGATATCTGAAGGGCACTCCAAACTTGGGCCTATGGTATCCTAAGGACACAGGGTTCAATCTGGTTGGTTATTCTGATGCTGATTATGCTGGATGCAGAGTGGATAGGAAAAGCACCTCAGGTAGCTGCCAGTTTCTTGGACAAAGGTTAGTCTCTTGGTATAGCAAGAAACAACAATCTGTGTCAACTTCTACAGCTGAGGCTGAATACATAGCTGCTGGAAGTTGCTATGCTCAAGTGCTTTGGATTAGAAATCAACTTAGAGATTATGGACTTATGTTGGAAAGAATTCCAATCATGTGTGACAACACAAGTGCAATCTCTATAGTTTCCAATCATGTCAATCATTCTAGAACAAAGCACATTGACATCAGATATCATTTCATTAGAGAACATGCAAATAATGGAACCATTGAGTTGCATTATGTCTCTATAGATAAACAACTAGCTGAAATATTCACTAAGCCATTAGATGAAGCCACCTTCACAAGGTTGGTTAGTGAGATTGGAATGCTGAATTCTTCAGATTCTGGCTAAGTGAATATATCATCTAGATTATTGCAGTAGTAAACACTTACTTTATCTAAATTCTCAATATTTTTAGAGTAAGTGTTGGCTGAAATATGATTTATAAATATTTCAAATCTGTTGCATATGTTGGAAAATCATATCTTGTCAACTTGAAATTTCGATGAAATTTTGAGAAAATCACTGTTTAATTTGCTAAAATATTCTTCATTGAATATGACTGGTAAATTTTAAAAGATAGTGAAAATTGATTTTTGTAAGTGATGAGTATATTTCGATAAGTCAGACTTCTCGAATGGTTCACTGTTCGACATCTCTAACAAGCCTCATTAGAGCACTCTTGAGTTCTCGAATAGAGTCTTTTAGAGATATCGAATGGAGGTATTCTTGACTTCTCGAATATGGTAATTGAGTTCTCTAATGACTGAGTTCTCGAATACTGTATTTGAGTTCTCGAATCATTTGAAAATGCTGAATTCTCGCTGAATCTTAATCGTTTTTGGATTTTTATTCAGAATTCTTAAATCACTCATAAAAACATATTTTACCTAATTTAGAATTTATTCTAAGTTAGATAACTGCCAGCTGTGAGTTACAATCTGTTTGAGTTATCGATTAAGCCTTTCTTGACTTATCGAATAGTTGTTTTCTACTTCTCGAATGCCTGACTTGTCGATACAAAACATATATCTAATCGACAATTCAAGTACTTCGTACTTATACAATTCTACATCTATTCAATTCATTTCATTCGATTTCTCAAGCATCTAAAACTCCAAAACCTCTGAAAACCCTAACTGCAAAAGCTAAATTTCTTCTTCAACCTTCATTCTCTTCTCGCTTTCCTCTATATCAATGGCAACTGTGAAATTCAACACCAACTTCATCGCTATCTCAAGTGATGTTGAAGCTCCTAATACCAATTTCAAATGCTTTGTAAAGTGGATGTCTGAGTCATACATCAAGGATGCACTTTCAGCCAACCCAACTCTGTACCTAGACCTCTTGGAACAGTTTTGGAGAACTATTACTGTGGAAGTTGTAGCCCTAGAAAGCGTAATAACATCATATATAGTCTACTGCAAGATTCAGGACAAGGAAATCACTATCACCACTGAAGATATGAATGAAGCACTGGGCTTACAACAGGAAGTGTATGATGACCAAGCCACAAATGGTGAATTGGAGGACTTCTTTGATTTTATCAACTACTCAGATGAAATCAAACTTGGGCACTTGAATAGGAAGTTCTTGAGGAAGGAATTGAGTTATGTCTTTGCCACCATTCTTCAAGTCTTCACAGCTAGGAATTCAAGCTTTGATCAGATTAGTGCACCTGCTCAGCAAATAGGCTATGTCTTAGCTTATGGGAAAAAGATCAATGTTGGCCAACTGATTATGCAGGAGCTGTATGGGAGACTTGGTAAGAACTTAACCAAGAGAGTTACTGATATCTTCTTCCCTCGCTTTATTCAATTTGTACTTAATTTTAAAGATGTTAAATTGATTGAATTACCTGGGATAGATAGAAATAGAATAGGCTATCCTAAATCCATGACCAAACTCATTTTTGGTAATTTGGAGACTAGGAATGATGTGGATGTAAGACTTCACATAACTCCCCATATGGAGGGTTTGTTTAGGACTTACCCCCACAACATGCCAACATTTGATTCCAAATCTCAGTTAGCATAGCCCAAGCAAGTAGAACACAATGTTAACCCAGGGCCTGCTAACCAACCCTCTCAACCAAACACTCTACCAAACACAGAGCCAACTGCATCATCCTCTCAAAAGGGTGATGTTAGTAAAAAGAAGGAGAAGAAAAGAAAGCAAATTGCTTCTGAACCTTTAAAAATCTTAACTGAAGCAGCATTGGCTGTAGAACTACGTTTAGAGAGTGAGGAACCTGAGTCACCCTTACAGAGGCCAAAGAAGAAGAAATCTAAAACCACCTCTTTAGTCACAGAAATGGCTGAAGTTGTAAAATCAGGGGCAAACAATTCACTAGATGTATCCTCTCAACAGGGTGCATCTATAGAATCAAGCATCCTCCCCAATGCACCTATCTGTAAAGAGTCAGCACATGGGAGTGATAAGGCTGGCACAACACTGAGTGGAGAGCACATCACATTTGAAACTCCCTATATTTCTCAGGGGGAGTTGCCAAAATCCATTCTAAAAGACACTTCTCTTCCAGAATCTACATCTCAAATTTCTTTGGAGCCTGTAATTCAAGAAATTGAAGAGCAAGGCATTGATCACCAAGAATTTTTTTCTCTTGGTGAGCCAATGAATTCAAGTGACTTAGTGCATGACACTTTGCTCACCACCCAGAAGCCACATTCAGATGGTGATGGAAGGCTAGCTGGGGCATATCCTGATGACACCATCACAAACACAGAGGATTCACTAGTTTTCACTAGAGACTCTGTGCATGTGTCAACTATTGTTGTAACTCATCCCACTCCTGTGGAGACAACAGTAGTAGAGTCATTCCATCCAGTTACAGAAGTTGCATCTGTAACTGAGGAGTCTAGCTTGCCTAGCTCTAGCTCAGACTTCATGTCACAATGGCTGAATCCTGTGCAACATGACAGTGCTTTAGGATCAGGGTCTGTTCCACCACAATTGACGGTTGAAGCACTTCAAAGCTTAGCTGTGGATCAGATTCCTGAGTTTGTCAAGATAGCTCAGAACTTGGTCACCTCCAACATACCTAATCCAGATTATGAAGCCATTCTATTATGCCATAGGGATGATGTGGAGATGCAAAAGGCCAAGATAATTGATGATGCTAAGAGAGATGGCAATGTAGATGCCTGGTTGCAAGGAAAATATGATATCACTCTTGATGAAGCTCTTCAATATCTCAGAGAGGAATACATCACTTCACTGGGTTCCAATGCCAAATCTCTGACCCCTGGTGAAGTGTATGAGGCCATGAATGATTCACACAAGGGATTCCTTAAGGCTACACACTATCTTAGAAAAGGAGTCAAAACTGAGGTTAGCAGGGTGTGTGATAAGACAGCCACTACAGTGGAAGAAATCAAGAGGACCTTTGATGCCGAATTCCCTCAGTTGGACAGTGTGTTCAAGGACCTCAAACACTGCAACACCACCTGCACCAAGGTGGATAATGGGCTAGCTCTACTCAAGGATACTGTCACAAGTCTGGGGCATAAATTTCAAATTCTATCTGATCAGACAACAGATGCCAATGCCATGCTGAGGACTATGTTCAAAGATCTATATGGAGATAAGCTAGTGACTGAGGTCCCTGTGCATGAGATGACCAAATTTGAGGTGGAGAGACTGAAAGATCAATCACTATATGGTTTTAAAGCCACTAAGTTGTTCACAAAGGTGGAATCTCTTGAACAGGAAGTGACCTCTCTCCAAAAGTCCAATGCTAAGCTAATAGACAAAGTTGCAACTCTCAATGAACAGTTGGACACTCAAGCCACCACTACAGCTAATGTTCTTCTGCATCAGCAATCAATGTTGTCTACAATGATGAAGCACTTGGGTCTCCCTATACCTGAAAAATCTTCAACCCCAAGGGTCACTCCTACAGCCTCTGTGCCTGACAACAAGCCTAAGGGGGAGAAGAGGACATCAAGGAACTCAAATACAAAGGGGGAGAAACCTAAGGAGAAAGGCATCAAAATAAATGAGGGTGGTCAGCAAAGGGCTTCAAAATCTATACCTCATGTCTCAGGCAAAGGCAAATCCAAAGTTGATGAGCCCACAACCTCTCTGCCAGTTGTCACTCTACCAACTGTGCACATCACTACTCCTGATGGCCAAAAGCAATATATCACAACCACAGTGGTTGCAGGGAGCATGCCATCTGACAAACCTCTCTTCTCCAAGACTGAAAGTGCCAAGCCTGCAGAAGTGAAAGTTATTACTGAGGCCAAGCTACAAGAAGTTGCTAATTCAAATGTCTATCATGATAAAGCCTTCTTGGAGTTTCTGAAAGCCACAAGGGAACAGGCTGGTGACACTCAGTTCTATCTGAGAAAGTTGAAGGAGCAGATTGACTACCTCACTCTCATACCCAAGAAAGTCAACAACTTATGGTTCAAGGAGATAATGATGGTGTCCAAGTCCAAGATATGACATCTAACCTAAAAGACTCTACAAGCCCTAAAACACTCAGAGATAGATACACTACTTGAGCTTATTGAGAAGAAAAATGAGAACAATAAAAGTTTGTATGATGACCTGAGGAATGGCCAACCTTCAAGGCTGCCAGAAGTGATTAAGAAGCCATGGACAATCATCTATCAGTCTGGCACCAAAATTGAAGACATTAAACAATTGGTCATTCCCAATGATCTCACTCCTCGAAATCACAGACTTGTTATTGCTATCATTGATCAACTACAGAAAAAAGTTGGAGTCAGAAATGCTAAAGAAATAGAAGCACTACACATCCTCAGATCTTTCATAGCAACTGGTGCAATTCCAGAGATGGCCCAACCTAGGAGGAATAAGGATGATGAAGATGAAGACAAAAGTGATGGGAGGAGAAGTCATCACAGGAGTGATAAGGGTGATGAAGATAAGAAGAAGAAGAAAGATGACAAGAACAAGAAAGATGGTGATGACCAAGGAAAAGTCTATGAGAGGAAGATTGGAAAACAGCAAGCCTTAGGCATTGCTAGCAGCAACCTCACCACAGCACAAGACTCTAAGTCTAGGGTGAATACTGTTAGTAGTGACCTAGCAAAATCTACATCTATGGCTTCTGAAACTGTTTTGCCACCTCAAGAAGAGAAGAAGATTCAAGTCAAGAAACCATCTGTGTGTTTCAAAAAGCAAACTGCTAATGGAATACTACAATGGTCTACAAACAAAGGTCACATGCTACTGCCAGGCAACCATGTAAAAAGGATTAAATTCAAACAAGCTGCAAGGAAACCAAAGCTACCCAATTCTAGAACCCTAACTATCTATCCAAGACTGAAACTCCAACCTCTTGATGAAGACTTTGATGAAGACCAATTGCAATATCTAAGAGCTCAGAGAATCTACTATGCTGCCATTGTGAATAACTGCTTTGAGATTAAATATACTGATGGAAGGGAGAAGAAATTCAAACAAGGACAGTGTCAAAACTGGGGCAAGCTATATGAAATAGAAAGAATCATTGCATTATTGGATTCTGAAGACAAAGTGGAGAAAGTATTGAAGCTGGAGTTGATTGATTTTGTGAAAATGAAGAGAGACTATGCTGAGAAGATAAGGAAGGGGTGCTTTGAGAAATGGCTAGAAAGGGAGAAGGAAATTGATAGGCTGGAAGTTGAAGCAGAAAAGCTAAGGGCAAAAGGATTGTGTAGAGTTCAATTCAATCCCTATGTGGTGAAATATAGGAGTAGAAATGGAGATAATGTCAATATAAGAATGAACCTACTCAGTCACTATCCTGCCAACATTCTGAAACCAGTACTTGAAGATTTCAAAGACTCTATCATGCTTGAAGAATTGGATGCTTTGGCAGAGATCATAAATTTCATGGATGAGAATGCAAGAAAGGAGAAAGAAAGAAAACAGAAAGCATATGATGATCTACAAGCCAAAGCAATGGAGATGGATTCAAATGAGAATGGCTAGTATTTCATCATACTGTAAGATTATTCATCTTGTAATTTCATTCATGTGCTCAATCAAATTTCATACCTGTACTTTTCAAGTTTTATCTTTATGTATGTTAGGCTTGTTATCAAACATGAAATTGTGACTAAGGGTCTCACTCACAATTTGGGGGAGATTGTTAGTCACAGAGGCATGCATGTTTACATCTAATAACAAGCCTAATTGTTTGTAATGCCTTGCATTACTTACATGACCTCTTAACTGAGGGAACCTCTAGTTGTAGAGTTTCTATTTGTTTTGTACTTGCAATAGGAATCAAATCCTAGTTGTGTAACTGTACTTATATAGTCAAGAATAATGCTTGAAAGAAGTTCCAAGGTTCATGCCTCAAGCAAGAAGATAAAGACTGTCAAATAATCACAGTTGGGATTTGAAGAAATGAAGAATTTGCCTAAGTACCAATTCGAGAATTACTTTTGTCTATTCGAGAAGTCTAGCGTTCGAGAAGTCAGAGAATTGCTATCTAAGAAAACACTGTTCGATATCTCTGAATGAACTGTTCGATATCTCAGAGATTCGACATGTCTAAATACTCTATTCGAGAACTCAAGAAGTCAACAAGTCAAAGTGGTATTCGAGTTCTTAAAGAGTCAACAAGTCAAAGTTTCATTTGATATCTCAAGGACTCTGAATGAACTATTCGATATCTCAGGGATTCGACAAGTCAAGTGTTCTATTCGACAACTCAAGGAACCCTGGAGAAAAGTACTATTCGAGAAGTGATTCGATATGTCAATCATACAGTATTCGAGAACTCAGAGTTATCTAATCCTAGTTCTCGAATCAATCACTTAGCCACTTCTCGAATACATTCTTGGAGACAAAATACTGAAGAAATTGTACAAGTCTGAAACCTGCAACAAGCCAATGCACTTTATGAACCACAATCTGTAACGTGCTCTGGAAAGCCTACAAGGAAGCTTGGAGAGATATAGAAGAGACAAAGACCTAAAGAAGTGGATCTGAACAGAACTTTGCAAAGTCAAATCTGTAGCCGTTTGGATGCTTACTCAAAAAGGATAGACATACAAGAAAGTAATTTATCCTGTAACCTTATTTGTAGTAACTGAATTGTATTCGTGTTCTATAAGAATACAATCTCACTTCTTTAGTTAAAGAAGTTTTTCATACATTGTAAGATATCTCTCTCTGAGAAAAACGAAGCTGAGAATACTATCATTTGTATTCACAAATTTTAGCAATCTTTATCTAATACAATATTAGATTAAAGTGATATTGTGTCTTGTGTTGTTCTTATCCGCACCTACATAGTTACACACACAAACACTTATCTTGCTACACCGATTCAAGAATAAGAAAAGTTCAAGAATCCATTCACCCTCTCTATATTCTTTTGCTGTATTCAATACTCAACAATCCATCTATTCTGGACTACCAAGTACTCCAATAAAATAGGTCTTGAGATTAGAACGGACGCATCATTTAGAATCTAGATTCTCCTAGGTCCTAAATTCAAACATTAAGAACTTATCCAGAACACTAGCCAACAAGCAAATGCCTTTAATTGATCTCTTTTTTCTTAAATATTTTCCTTAACTTTTTTAGAAGTAAACATTACTTCACTTTCTTTGGTTTTTCTTTCCGCTATGAGTGTTTTTTTAAATCTAACTTTAAATACCAGATTCACCAAGAGATGATAAAATTGAAAATAGCTAGCTAGATATTTGTATATTGTCCATGACATAATTTTGAATACGTCTTACATCCCACTTTATAAAGTGAAACCCTAATTGATTAAAGAAGTTATATTAAAATTGATTATTATTTTATTTAAATTTAGGGGTGAAAACAAAATGATAAAGAAATAAAATTTGGTATCGAAATCAATAATTAATTGGTACTTCGATACCAAATTTGATTTCACCCATATTTTTGTTCCATCCCCATATTCCTATATTTCCTAGAATTCTATATTATTTTTTTAATAAAATTGTTAGAATTCTATTATAATTATAATTCTTTTGTTATAATATTGTACTAAGTTGACTTTATCAGAATCAGGTATTTATGTTTGCTTGATTTATTTAAAATTTAAATTTTTACATTTTACTAAAGATTATTTCATTTATTTATTATTTATGAAAGGTCTTATTAGTAAAGATTATTTCGTTTATATATTTTGCTTCTTATTTATTAAAAGTTATTTTGAGATAAATGTCATTTAATTTATGCTTTCGCCACTGTTGTGTTGTTGTCAGAGTGGATATTTTATCATGACCTGGTGTCGTGTGGACTACTTCTTAATACTCCCTCTGTGCCTAAATGTTCTTCCCAAATGGCAAAAAACACAGGTTTTAAGAAGAAATATAAACAAAGTTAAACAATGATTGAGATGTGTTAAGAATGAGGTAAACACAGATTTTGAGAGGGAAAGTAGATAAAATTTTCCCCCCAATTAGCAATTAAATTCAAAATGAACCAATCACAAAGCTCCACTACATTACAACTTTACCCCTAAAAATAGATTACAAACAGATTACAACCACAATTACAAACAGATTACAAGAACAATTACAAATAGATTACAAACACAAACACAACAGAGTACAAAAAGTTTGGAAAAACAAAAAAATTGCATCATTGCTTGCCTTCTCTGTTCAGACATGAATGTTGGAGGCTTCCCTTTTGATCTCAATGAACGAGCAGCAGCAGATGGAGACATGCAACCAGTCAACTGAAGGCAAGCCTTACAAAGGTGCCATGCAGGAGGCAGCAAAAATTTTCAATGTCACAAGAAGAACAATTAGCACCATATAGAACAAAGCAAAGAAACAAAAGGCATCAATGCAGGCATACAACATGGCAACAGATGGACACAATTCCGGAAGGAAAAGAATCCAACTGCCACCTAATGCAGTAACAGACATTAATATGGGAGATAGATCATGCATAAGGGACCTTGCAAGTCAGTTAAAAGTATCATCAAGTACTGCTAACAGAATGATAAAAAGGGGACTGATCAAACCTCATACAAATCCTCTACATCCTGGATTAAAAGATGCAAATATCATGCAAAGAATGCAATGGGTTTTAGACCTACTCATGGGAGACACAGCAGCAACAAAGAGGCAGTATAAGGCAATGTATGATTTTGTGCATATAGACGAAAAATGGTTCTACCTTACCAAAAAAGCACAAAGAGTTTACTTAGACAAAAATGAAAGAGGCAAGTACAGATCTGCTAAGTCAAGTAAGTTCATACCAAAGGTTATGTTCACTGCTGCAGTTGCAAGACCATGGTTTAATGCACAAGATGAATGCATATTTGATGGCAAAATAGGCATATTTCCATTCACATACAAAGAACCAGCAAAGAGGGCATCTAAAAACAGAGCTAAGGGTACTATAATCACTAAGGTGATTGAGTCAGTAGGCAAGAATGAAACAAGGAGCATGCTTATAAATGAGATAGTACCAGCAATCATGCAAAAATGGCCAACATTTGAAGGACCAAAGGTGATATACATACAACTGGACAATGCAAGGACTCACATTACTCAAACAGATGCAGAATGGCTACAAGTTCATAAACAAGGGGACTTCACATTCATTCTTCTACAACAACCACCAAATAGTCCTGACCTAAACATCCTAGACTTGGGTTTTTTTAGAAGTATTCAGTCTCTAATGCACAAGAAGATGCCAAAAGATGTTGATGGAATGATGGATGCAGTCAATGAAGCATTTTATGAGTTAGAGCCAAGAACACTTGCAAATGTATGGTTAACTTTGCAGTATGTCATGAATGAAATTCTTAAAGTAAAGGGCAGCAATGACTACTTAGTACCTCATGTAAACAAGAAGAAATTAGCAAGAGAAGGACAACTACCAGTTCAGGTAACAGCACCAATGTGGGCAGTATATGAAGCATGGGATTTGGTACATGGTCCACAATAGAACTAGATGTATGCAATGTTTTATGCACATGTATTAATGTATGCAATGCAGACTATACATGTAAAACAAACAATGCACTATATGAATGGAAGTTTACATTTTGAATGCACTATACAATCAATGTATGAATCAATGTATAACAATACAATCAATTAGACAGTGCACAATACAATCAATGTATGACATGATTCAATGTATAACAATACAATCAATTAGACAGTGCACTAGACAATCAATGTATGACTACAATTACTGAGTAGTAAGTGCCCTAAATACTAAGTGGCCGTGTCCAACAAGGATGCAGATTCAAGGAAGCTCGAATGACCCCCAAGACAGCTCTTATTGGCAGGGCATAATGTGTGTGAAAAGTGTGTGTGCATAGTGTGTGTGAAGAATACAATTGGAATAATAATCATCAAGTCATGAAGCTGTGAATCACGAAAAACCATAAGACATTGATTCTCATATAAACTCAATTAAACAATCACATCAATTAAACAATCACAGCAATTATACAGGAAAAATCACATCAATTAAACACGAATTAGCCTAAAATAATTAAACAATCACAACAATTAAACATCAACTAAGCACCAATTAAGCAATGACAAATTAAGAGTACGAATAAAGCACAGGAATAAAGAGATCGCATAAAAGAGAAAAGAGAGTAAACCATTAAAAACGCGAACATGCATCATCGAAATCGTCAGAGTTAGGTTCGTCGTCGTTAGGGGCATCATCACCGGATTCTGACCACAAATCGCTTGGGGGGGCTTCACCGGAATCCTCATCGCCGTCACAGTCCTCCACAACTGTATGCAAATCGGATCCGGGCGTTCCATCCACCGTACGCTCTTCAGAACCCTCAGATCGTCCCTGTTCCAGTCTTGACCTGAGATATTCTTCACTATAGGTGTGGTCGCCGTCACATTCGACGCCTCTATCGTAATTACCGGGATCGGAACAACTGTACGAACCAGTAGACTCATCATCGGAATCCGAAAAATCATAGTGCTCATCCATTATAACAGATTTAGTGGGTGAATTAAGAGAGAGGTGAGAGAGAGGGGAGAGAGAGGTGAGAGAGAGGGGAGAGAGAGCGGCGAGAGAGAATTAGGGTTTGAGAGAAAGAGAGGTCGTGTAAGAGAGAATAGAGATTACAGAGTAAACCGGGCACACGCCCAAAGGATAAGAAAAATATCTCACAAAAAACTGATTAAACAAATTAAGGTGGGGTAAAAATTAAAGTAAAATAATTTTTGGGGAAAAGGGGATATATTTGTTTAAGTTGGTGGGTTAGTTTTTTAGTGTATTTTCTTTACTAAAAATAGAAAGTGGAAGAGTTTTTTGAATGTCCCGATAAGGAAAGTGGGAAAAATTTTATGAGACGGAGGGAGTATTGTTTTTGGTACATCCAAAAGGTCTCATTCTAAATGGAATTAATTCGCTACTTATTAACTAGCAATCTGCCCCTCCCAGTGGGCAACTCCTAACAAACATAAATACATGATTCTAATAAAGTCAACTTAGTATATTTATAAGAAATTCTAATAATTTTATTACAAAAATAATATAGAATTTCAGTAAAAATAAGATTATATGGATGGAACAAAATATGGATGGAATCAAATTAAATACCGAATTATTAAAAAAATTTCACTTATTAGTAAAAAAAAGTTATAAATGAAATTTCCAGGCACGATACAAAATTGGTGCCAATATTGTATAGGACTAAGGGACTACTAACAGAGAACCAACAGTAAAAAATATTGAATAATTGTAGATCGAGACTATAAAAAAATCAAAAAATTAATTATCATAATTTATATTTCTTGTAAATGTAATAGATGCTTGCATACTAATAATAAAAATCATGTATCATTTGAGAAGAATTTAAGAATCTAGTTTGGGACAAGACTGCTCATAAAACATTTGCCAGAATTCAGCAAATATGGTTCTCGGAATATAGAAACACTGCTAAATTTGCAGGAAAAATGGGATAAAATCATCATATTACATGATTACATCGTCTGCCGGAACAAAAGAAGTTACTCCACTTTTAAGATTCTTCTGGTGTGTGTTTAAGAACACTAGCTTATAACCCGTTTTACTTTTAATTTTTTTTAATTTATTTATAGTTTAGTATATAATGTTATAAACACTAGCTTATAGCCCGTGCACGGACTACTTCAATTTTTTTCCAATTTTCTTATAGTATAGTATAATATAATAAATATTAATTTTAATATATTATTTGCAAGTTACTTTTAAATTGTTTTACTTTGTTTATAGTGTAGTGATATTATTAATGTTAATTTTACTATGTTGTTAGCGGGATTTGAACCTTAGATCTTTTATATAGAACAACTTTTAGTATTATATATAAATTAATATGTTGTTAGCGGGAATCGAACCATAGATCTTTGTATATAACAATTTTTAGTATTGTTATATCTAACGGTCATGATCTATTTGAGTTGAATATATAACGGTTGTGGAGGAGGGATAACCAAAATGAGGGGATAACCAAACTACAAATTATACCCCATTTTGCTTATTATAATATAGTATATAGTATAGATAGTATAAATATCTTAATAATCATTTTTTATAAATTAATAAATTTTAATTGATTAAAATTTTTGTATATATAAAAGTTATTTTTATAAATGAAAATAAATTAATCAAAAAATTCTAACTAAGTTTTTGTTTTCTGTCCTAAATATACATTAGATAAATCCTACTTTTAATAAGGCACTAGTGCGATATACGAATTTTCTTTATAGTTATATGATTTTTTCAATAATTTGAATGAATTTTTTATGATACAACTTTTGTAAGTTAAATTTTTAAATTATATATATATATATGAGTTGCACTCCATGAAAAACACCTTATATAAAGAGCAATAAAGAACACCATTATAACACTCATATTTAATCTAATGTAAGAGTTCCGTCATGGCACCCAATACAAAAAGTTCTTATTTTTTTACCCTCTATCCTTTCAGTAAAAAAAAAAAAATCACTGTTCACGATGACGTCACTGCTGACGTCTTCGTGAACAGTGTCTTTTTTTGCTAGATGGAAAGAGGATAAAAAAATAAGAATTTTTTGTATTGGGTGCCCCTGACGGGGCCATTGAATCTATTGGAATAAATGATTAAATAGTGTTCCTTATGGAGTAATGGCATATATATATATATATATATATATATATATATATATGGTTTTACTCAAGTGAGAACCCCATCTTATTGTGAAAACTGAGATCTAATCTCAGCCCCACAATTTTAAAATAATTTTAAATCATAACCACATAAATTAAACATACTCATTTACGCACACTACACACATCCACCAGACAAAAATACACACACGCCCCACCTCCACCCACCCGCTCGCCAGCCGCCACTCGCCGGCCCCAATCACCCCTCGGCCGTCGCGATTTATCAAAATAGTGGTACATATATATCGGATCTTGATGAGCAACTAAAACAAGATTTACATATGTTCACTATACTGTCAATTTACACACTTAATTTAATCCATCTGATTTGTAAATGGATTGTCTTTAGTTCACAATATGCTGTAATTTTTCATTTACAAGTGTTGGTGTAACCGTTTACCCAAACTCATAGAATTGAAATTACAGAAGGATTAAAATACTGAACAAGTAATGAACGACAAGAACGAAAATTACTGAAATTAAATCAAGCAAATACGTAAATCGCCATTACAGAAGGTAAGAGTAAACTTAAGAAAAAAGAAATACATATTTCATCCCATGCCATTCTCCCCATTCCCTCTTGCCCTAAGTACTAGTTCCCTCCTTCAGTAATTGGACTACCCGGCCCATTACACGATTAACTCAAGTTGGGCTTGACCCAATGACATAAGTCCCATAAGATAGCAGTCCACTAACTTATTACATAAATACAATAATTTAACGGAGCAAGTCAATGTTTGACTCTGTTACACTGCCTGCTCCTTAAAAAGATCCTTGACCTCAAGGATTAAAGTCAGGATACTGCTGTTGTATTTGTAGTGCATTCTCCCAGGTAGCATTCGCCCAGGTAGCATCCTTGCTTCCAATCCTCTTATTTAACAGACTCACATGGAACACTAGATGTATGAGGCTGCTAGCCGGCAATTGAAGCTTATAAGCAACCTTCCCAACGCGAGCCACAATTAGACAGGGACCATAGTATTTGTGTGCTAACTTCAAGTGCTTCATAGTAGCTACTGAAAGCTGTTTATATGGTTGGAGTTTTAAGAAAACCCAATCACCTTCTTGAAACTCTACTTCTGTGCGCTTAGTGTCAGCATAGTGTTTGTACTTGTGTTGTGCTGTCACAATAGCCTCCTGCAGTACTTTGTTCATGGCTTCTCGTTGAATCATAAATTCTGCCACTGTATTCACTTGGGATCGGTTATCAGCTGGAATGCAAATTTGGCGGGGACATACCCCATAAAGAGCCTCATAAGGACTTCTATGTATGGCTGAATGATATGTGGTGTTGTACCACCACTGGGCTAATGGTAGCCACTTGCACCAACTTTTAGGTCGAGAACTGGCCATAGCACGAAGATAATGCTCCAAACAATGATTTAACCTTTCCGTTTGGCCGTCGGTTTGAGGATGGTAGGCCGAGCTCATTTGAAGTTGTGTTCCTAAACTGCTAAACAGCTCCTTCCAGAACGTGCTGATAAAAATCTTGTCTCGGTCTGAGACAATCGATTTTGGTAAGCCGTGCAACTTAAAAATGTTGTCTAAAAACAATTGGGCCACCTGTGTTGCTGTAAATGGATGTGCAAGAGCCAAAAAATGTCCCACCTTAGTGAACCGATCCACTACAACCATAATGCAGTCTTTGTTGAATGATTTAGGGAGCCCTTCGATAAAATCAATTGAGACGTCTTCCCAGATTTGATTTGGCACGGGTAGGGGTTGAAGCAGCCCCCCGGGAAACTGGTGTCATGTTTTAATTCGTTGGCAAGTGTCATACTCTTGGATGTATTTAATTACATCGTTCTTCATAGTAGGCCAAAAGAAGAATTATTTTACCCTCTTGAGTGTGGCTTCTTGGCCTGAGTGTCCCCCCACAACTCCATCATGCAATTCAGATATTACCTTACTTCTTATATCTCCTTGACAGCCTACGTATATCTTGCCCTGGTGTTTCAGTAGTCCATGAATATATTGCCACTGCTGACTTATTTCCCCACCTGTGGACAACCCCCCCAAAACCTCTTGAGCATATTCATCTTGATCGTAACTGCTAACAACCTCTTGTAACCAATTAAGTTGAACAGTTGACATTGAACAGACCTGGGCTTGGTTTTGTAGAGCTGGTAACCTTGAAAGAGCGTCAGCCACCCTGTTATCAGCTCCCTTTTTATACACTATCTCGTAATCGAGACCTAGCAACTTGGCCAGCCATTTCTGTTGCAACATTGTAGACAAACGCTGCTCTAACAAGTACTTGAGGCTTTGATGGTCCGTCTTGATTATAAAATGGTGGCATTGAAGGTAGTGACTCCACTTTGTAGTAGCCATGACTAGAGCTAACAGCTCCTTTTCATACGTTGAGTACGCTTGGTGGTGAGGTGACAAAGCCTTGCTAATGAAAGCTATGGGACGTCCTTTTTGCATAAGCACTGCTCCCAACCCCACATCACTAGCATCAGTTTCCACCGTGAAGGGAGTAATCAGGTAGTGTAAGTACTGGTGTGGATGTCATAGCCTTCTTAAGTCGCTGGAATGCATCTTCAGCTTCTACATCCCAATGGTAAGCCCCTTTTTGCAGCAACTTGGTTAAGGGTCGGCTAATCAATCCATAATCCTTCACGAATTTTCTGTAGTACCCTGTTAACCCAAGGAACCCACGTAGTTGCTTAACATTTCGAGGTGTTGGTCATTCTTGCATCACCTTGATTTTAGACGGGTCTGTTGACACTCCATCTTTTGAGATTATGTGGCCTAGATTTTCAAGCTCCGCTTGGCCAAAAGCACACTTACTTCGTTTGGCATACAACTGGTGCTCTCGCATCCTTTCAAGCACTGTTTGCAAGTGTTTAAGGTGGTCTTCTAAGCTGCTGCTATACACCAATATATCGTCGAAGAAGACTAGGACACTCTTCCTCAACTCCTCTTGGAACACCGAGTTCATTAAACTTTGAAAACTGGCCGGAGCATTAGTTAGCCCGAAGGGCATAACCTTGAATTCGTACAATCCTTGGTGCGTCCTAAACGCTGTTTTATATATATCCTCACTGGCCACCCGAATCTGGTGGTATCTTGAGCGGAGGTCGAGTTTCGTGAACTAGCAAGCCCCATTTAACTCATCCAGGAGCTCATCTATGATGGGTATAAGATACTTGTTTTTCACTGTGGCTTCGTTTAACTTCCTGTAATCTATGCACATACACCATGTTCCATCTTTTTTCTTTACTAAAATCACGGGAGAAGCGAATGGACTCGTACTCTCCTGTATAACCCCTGATTATAGCAGCTCCTTCACCTGCCTTTCCACCTCGGCCTTCTGAATATAAGGGATTTTGTAACTCCTTTGGTTAATGGGCTGAGTACCCTCCAATAACGGAATGTGGTGATCATGCTTCCTTCCAGGAGGTAGGCCCTTAGGCTCTTCGAAAACATCCTGGTAGTAGTAAATCCATTGTTGTATTGGAGGAGCAATCTCTTTCTCTAGATCCCCTTGTTTTTCTGGCACACCTGAAATTAAGCATATATACCCTTGGGGAATGTGTGCCTTGTTCTTAAACAACTTCTGAAGCTGCTTGCTGCTTATTGACTGAATGTCTCCCTTTGGAAGGTTACCTTGTAACTCAATCTTCTTACCATCTCGTTCGATCAAGATTTTATAGGCCTTAAAATCAAAAGTTACAGGGTTTACATTCTTCAACCAGTCGACCCCCAAGATTATATCTGAGCCTCCCAAAGGATATAACCTCAAGTCAGTACAGAACTCATTTCCTTGAATGGAATACTTCAGAGCCATACAAGCCGTGTCAATCACGGTTGAATTGCCATTAGCAACTGTCACGGCTAGAGGTGGAATCACTTCTGTAGTCAGTTTTAATCTCTTCACTAACTGTTGGTCTATAAAACTGTGGGTAGACCCACTATCGATTAGTATGTTTACCATCTGGTTCTTGACCCTGCCCTGCATTCTAATGGTGCTCAACGATTGATTCCCTGCTAAAGCATTTAGCGAAATTTCCCCTGGTAAGCATTCATCCTTTAGTAAAGCTTCTATCTCTGTAAGCACCTTACTTACTTCATTATCGTCCTCTCCTATTACTTCATCTGCCTCTCCCAACATCATGTAGAGTTTTGTTTTACACTCTTGGCCAGGGTGGTACAATTCGTCGCAGTGAAAACACTGGCCTCGAGCTCGTCTGTCCATTATTTCCTTACTGCTAAGAGTTGACCTACTCCTCTTATTTGAAAGAGTTTGTCCTAAAATCCAATCATGCATGATGATTTAGGAAGAACTTTCTTGTACTCTTATTTGATTTCATTAACATTAATAAAAGACTTATTTGTTTTTATTTCGGGCTTTATCTATTTAAAGTGTCTTAAATAAGATGTTCCATAGTTTAGAGTAAAGCTTCTAGAATTATAATGAGATTATAATAGTGAGATCTAGAAGATGATAACTCTAGACTTAAACAGTTCCCGATCATAGGATAACTAATCGGAAGTTAGTGAATCCGCAAAGATTGGTACATTCTATGCTTGCTCCTTTAAGGAGGATGTCTGTTCTCATAGGCATTTGTGTGGTGACACTATAGCTAGTATGTAGGTGCTTATTAGGGAATAAGTTCACTGAACATGACTCGATAAGTTGAACAACTAATGGAGTTTACTCACGTGTCGATAGTTGTTCACTGAGTGATAGTTGTACAAGTGTCCTTAGACTTGAGATCGTTATAGTAATCTTGTATATAATGAACTATGCTTTGGTTTAGTCCTTAGTCTCAAGGACATCCATTAGGTCTATTCTGGGCATAGGGATTTATGTATGGAGATAGTTAACGATCAATAAAGGATCTACCCCTTCTAGTAAGGAAGTGAATGTCCTATGTTATTCTTAGTATGCGAGTTCTGGAATCTCTGGCCAGAGTATATGAAATTAGAAAGGAGTTTCTAATTTGCATTAATATGAACTTTGCATTATGAATAAGAATCATATGATTAAATTTGATAGGCTTGACACGAGTTCCATGCCTTGTATTTAATCAGGATATTGTAGGGTAGAAGGAATTGATTGTACGGTAACTAGCACTGACAGGTTCTTGGTATTCTAAGCAGTGAATTCATGTTATCCGGATAGTCGCGATATGTTGAGAAGCATCACTCACGATGTAGAATAAATATAATTAATCAGTTAATTATATTTAATGAATTTTAGAATTCATATAAATAATAAATAAAAAGTTTATTATTATTTATTTCTACTACCGGCTTAATATTGAACCTACAGGGTCACACCATAAAAAGATTAATTTATTGATGAAGGTATTTTGAGAGAGCAAGTTGTTTTTAATAATGATTAAAATAGTTTAATTATTATTTAAACAATTTGTGGGATTTATATATATTAATATATACATGATATATTAAATATACTAAACCTACATGAGCCCTATATAAAGAATGAGATGAGAGGTGTTTTAGGAGGCATATTGTGGTTTTGTGAAAACCCTAGTAGCCTCCACCTTCATCTCTCTCTCTCTCTCTCAAAAAGATCAAACCTCCATTTTTATAAAAGCTTAGTTTTATAAAAAGCTTCGTCGAAGAATTAATCTTGGTGGATACCGGTAGAGTACTTCACACTCTGAGGAGCAACTGCTAGCAACCATCAAAACCATAGATTATAAAGCTTCGATTTTTCAAGGTATGGTTACGATTCCTCCGGTCTTTCATTTTTATATGATTTTCTATATGCACGATACATGGTTTTTACGGAATAATTGTTATACCGCGCTTCCGCTCGTCCGTAAATTCCTTCATTATTGTCCCCTTGGTATAAAGACTTCACAACAGAAGTAGTGGCTGGCTTGGAATCCTGAGTTCCAGTGGTATAGTTCTTGGAGTACCCTGCTTTCAAGCTACTATGCCCCATCGTCCTGTTTGACTTACTCTCCTCCTGTTTAGCCAATAATACTGCATCGTGTAAACTTTGTGGTCGAAACATCTTTATAGATCCCTTAATGTGATCCTTCAACCCACTAATAAAACTTGAGATGAAGTATTCCTCATTGAACCCCTTATTCTTGGACAATACCAATGCCCTTAATTCCTCAAATCGATCCTCATAATCCACCACTATTCCAGACTGCTTCAACTTATTAAATTGATCATGAACATCCATAGTCTCAAAATCCTCGAACCTCGATATCAAATCCAGCTGAAAATTCTTCCAGTTATTCACTACTCTACCCACCAGATAGTAACGGAACCACACACCTGCATTTCCCTCGAAATGTAACCCAGATAATTTAATTTTCCTATTGTCGTCCATAGGGATGAACTCGAAATACTGCTCCGCCCTCAACACCCAGCTCTTGGGATCCGTTCCGCTAAATTTAGGAAACTCAATTTTAGGGATGGGGTGGAAGTTCTGGGTCTCATATCTGGCCCCGGATGTAGGGCTTAAGGGTGGGATGTGACTTGGGTGAGTTAACGGTGGCGTATGAGTGGTGTACGTGTACTGGTTGGTAGGAGGGATGTAAATATGGTGATTCTGACCCCCTGTACTGTTAGGAGTCACTGTATTTGAGAACATATACTGGGGAGGAGTCGTCGTAGTTACAGAATAGGGATTAACTGGTGGAGTGAGGGATTGATAACCCTGTTGGTGGGTTGAAAACGGTGGGGAATAAGTGGGGAAATTATGTGTCGTTGAAACTTGAGGAATGTGTGGATTATATGATGTATAAGGTGAGGGTATACTGGGTATATGGGATGAATCACTTGGAGTAAGGTTCGGTTTGTTACCTGAAGATTTTTTGGGCGGTTCCATCACCGGAACCACAGGGCTGTCCACGGTGACCCCCGTCTCCTCTTCGATCTGTATCACCACCTCATCTTCTTTCTTCTTCGTATTTTGTATGCCCATTAACATTTGTTTCAACTCCGCAATGCTACCCTCCAGCCCTTCAATATTATTATTCAACTCATCCCTTGTTTTAGTCAATCCCTCATTCATCTCCTCTAATTTCACATCCACCATCTTCGATCGAGTACCCTCCGCCATCTTAACCATTCAGCGACAGCGTTTTCGAGAACCTACCGCTCTGATACCACTTGTAACCGTTTACCCAAACTCAAACTCACAGAATTGAAATTATAGAAGGATTAAAATACTGAACAAGTAATGAACGACAAGAACGAAAATTACTGAAATTAAATCAAGCAAATACGTAAATCGCCATTACAGATGGTAAGAGGAAACTTAAGAAAAAAGAAATACATATTTCATCCCATGCCATTCTCCCCATTCCCTCTTGCCCTAAGTACTAGTTCCCTCCTTCAGTAATTGGACTACCCGGCCCATTACACGATTAACTCAAGTTGGGCTTGACCCAATGACATAAGTCCCATAAGATAGCAGTCCACTAACTTATTACATAAATACAATAATTTAACGGAGCAAGTCAATGTTTGACTCTGTTACAGTTGGAGTTTTTTTTTATTATCTCTATTTGTAGTTGCTATCAAAAGGTCAAGTTATTGTTGTTTTACTCACCTACAGATCTGTACTCGCCGGATCAAAATAGTGTTGTTTTCTTTAGTTTGGAATTTGCGGTGATTTTTGGGCTGTTATTGGTGATTTGTTGGTGGTGACCGAAGGTGGTGGTGGCGATGAGGTGATTTGTGGTGGTGATTTTTCGTTTTCCGATGGTGATTTTTTGTTTACAGTTGGTCGGATGTGGTGATTTTTGTGTTTCTGGTGGTGATTTGTGGTTTGGCGGTAGTGATTTTATATTTCCGATGGTGATTTTTGTGTTTCTGGTGGTGATTTCTGGTTTGGCGGTGGTGATTTTATATTTTCGGTCGTGATTTTCTGGTGGTCGCCGGAGGTGGTGGTGGTGGGTGGTTGAATTAGAAAAAAGATGATGAAATATTAAAATATTAAATAAATGGTAAGAGATGAATATAATGTATTTAAATGGGTGGATAAGATTAGATCTCATATCTCACCATAAGTGGTGGTTCTCACCTGAGCAAGACCCTATATATATATATATATATATATATATATATATATATATATATATATATATATATATATATATATATATATATATATATATATATATGTATGTATATATATAGGGTATAATTCAGGTGAGAACATGTATATGTTGTTGAACAATGAGAACACCACATTTCAAACTATTCTAAAGGACCCCGCCAGGGGCACCCAATACGATAAAGTCTTATAATTCTACCATCTATCCATTCATAAAAAAAAGTTTTAATTTTTTTTTAAAAAAAATTAAAAATGATGACGTGGAAGCAGTTTTTTTTGCAATTTTTTTTAATGAATGGAGAGAGGGTAGAATTATAAGACTTTTTTGTGAAGGTGCCCCTAGCGAGACCCTTTAAAATAGCTTGAAATGTGGTGAATATGTGTGTTCTCACAGTTCTCACAACAACATGTGTTCTAACTGGAACGTGACCAATATATATATAGGTTTTTGCTCAAATACAAACCAATGCTTAAATACAAACTACAAACCACTATTTGCACACCCAATTTTACTATCTTCACACATCTAAAACTAAACACACACATCGGGCACGTAGCAAAAATATATACACACACCACTAACGCACACTGACACTGCACACCACACACCCACCCTGACCACCCACCACCCACCCACCCCACACCCCCGACTGTCATCCCAGATCTCATTGGCGACCATATCTACCATCTTCTCCGGTGACCAGATCTACTATCTTTTCCGGCGACGATTATAAATTTAAATTCTTTTGATTTAATATGAGAGGAATTTAAATTCCTTTGATTTGATGATTTAGTGGCTATGGCAGTAGTGGATGTGGTGTTGCGGTGATGGTTATGGAGATAGTCGGTGTGGTGTGATGATAGTGGGTATGACAATGGAGGTAGTGGGAGGTATGGTGGTGGTGGTGGAGCCAAAAGAGTTTAGTGGGAGGTATGGTGGTGGTGTTAGAGGATGTGGTGGTGGCGGACGTGATGGTCGAAGGTGGAGCCAAAAGAGTTTAGTGGACAGCAGATTACAAGATGGGATGGAGGTGATTTGTATAATGGAAATTAGTGATTTGTATAGTGCAAATTAGTGATTTGTATAGTGCAAATTAGTGATTATTTCTATATGCGTGTAAATTTAGTGAATTTCGTATACAGATTTAGTGATTTATCGTCGGAATATTAATTTTTCACCGGAACATAGCACATATGGTATGCATACTAATCGTTGAAATATAAGGAAAAATGATATGAAATTAGATTTTAAAAAGAATCACTAAATAACAAGTAAAACCTAATTAAAAATTAAAAAAATAAAGTGGAGTGAAGTGTGCGTGTAGCAGATGCGTGCTGTGCAGGAGGGATAATGGGTTGGGCTTATGTGTAGGAGGGAGAATGGGCTGGGTTTATGCATAGGTTTGTAGTTTGTAATTAATATTAGTTTGTAGCTGAGTAACACTATATATATATATATATATAGAGAGAGAGAGAGAGTTGCACTCCATAACAAACACCTTATATAACAAACAATAAAGAACACCTTAGATCTAATAGATCCATTACCCCTGGCGGGGCCACCCAATACAAAAAGTTCTTATTTTTTCACCCTCTATCCATCCATCATCTCAAAAAAAAATAAATTAAAAAGTTATTGTTCATGACGATGACGTCATCAGTGACGTCATCATAAACAGTAAAATTTTTAATTTTTTTTTTTTGCAGGCTTGATAGAGTTTAAAAAAATAATAACTTTTTGTATTGGGTGCCCCTGGCGGGGCCATTGGAACTATTAGATCTAAGGTGTTCTTTATTGTTTGTTATATAAGAGTGTTCTGTATGGAGCAATGACATATATATATATATATATATATATATATATATATATGGGGCTGCTTAAATGAGACCCCCCTTATAATGAGACCCTCTCTTATAATGAGTCCCCCTCATATATCTTTTATTCTAAAGGGCCCCGCCAGGGGCACCCAATACGAAAAATACTTATAATTATATCCTCTATCCATTCATCAAAAATAAAAAATAAAAAAACTGCTGCCACGTCATCATTTTTTTTTTGAAAAAAAATTAATTTTTTTTTAAATTTTTTTTGATGAATGAATAAAGGGTAGAATTATAAGACCTTTTCGTATTGGGTGCCCCTGGCGGGGCCATTTAGAATAAAAGATATATGAGGGGGACTCATTATAATATATATAGGGAGGTGCTCAAATGAGACCCCCCTTATAATGAGACCCTCTCTTATACTGAGTCCCCCTCATACATCTTTTATTCTAAAGGGCCCCGCCAGGGGCACCCAATACGAAAAAATCTTATAATTCTACCCTCTAGTCATTCATAAAAAAATAAAAAAAATTAATTTTTTACAAAAAAAATGATGACGTGGCAACAGTTTTTTATTTTTATTTATTTATTTATTTTTGATGAATGGATAGATGATTTAATTATAAGCATTTTTCGTATTGGATGCTCCTGGCGGGGCCCTTTAGAATAAAAGATATATGAGGGGGACTCATTATAAGAGAGGGTCTCATTATAAGAGGGTCTCATTTGAATAGCCCCGTATATATATAATAGCTTCAAACCTGTGAGATGCACAGTTTTTATTTAATATTACATTAATTTTTTTTCATTAATTTGATTAATTTTTTTTAAAACGTGAGTTTTGGAGGTTTAAATTTTTAAATAAGATGATTTTGATAATAATTATATAAATGTTATCCGTGATATTTCTAGAAAATGAGTGATTTTAGTTAGAAAATATAGAAAAGATGATAGGTTTTAGTTGAAAAAGGTATCGGCTAATTATTAGTAATTGTAAAATTATTATTTCATTAAATTGACCTGTGATGTAATTGGAAAAAGAGATATCTTAGTTAGAGAAAATTAAAAGGGTAACATGTTTTAGGTGAAAAAGTTAATTAATTAGTTTATAATAATTATAATTTAATTATGTTATTTTACTAAATAAAATTGTTCGTAATGTTTTTAGAAAATGAGAAATTAATGTTGGGTTTGATTTTTCTAGAAAAAGAGCAATTTTAGTTACAAAATTTAGAAAAGATGATATGTTTTAGCTGAAAAAGTAATTTGTTAAATTATTTGTATTATTATTTTATTAAATAAAATTGCCCTTTATATAATTGGAAAAAGAGAGATTTTAGGTAGAGAAAATAGAAAAGATAACGTAAAAATTAAAAAGGTGACATGTTTTAGGTGAAAAAGGTATTGGATTAGTTTATAGTAATTATAATTTAATTATTTTATTTTACTAAATAAAATTGCTCGCGGTGTTTTTATAAAATGAGAAATTAATGTTGCCCGTGATATTTCTAGAAAAAAGGAATTTAATTATACAAAATAGAAAAAATGATACGTTTTAGCTGAAAAGGTAATCGGTTAATTATAATGGGACTGATTCAGGTGAGAACATGTATATGTTCGATAATAATGAGAACACCACATTTCAAGATATTCTAAAGGACCCTGCCAGGGGCACCCAATACGAAAAAGTCTTATAATTCTACCCTCTATGATCCATTCATCAAAAAAAAAATGATGACGTGGTAGCAGTTTTTTTTAAATTTTTTTTAATGAATGGATAGATGGTATTATAAGACTTTTTTGGAAATGTGGTGAACACATTGTTCTCACACTAACATGTGTTTTCACCAGAGCGTGATCCTAATTATTAATATTATAAATTATTATTTTATTTATATAAAATAGATACGCCCGTGATATAATTGGAAAAAGAGATATTTTAATTAGAGAAAAAAAATGTAACGTGTTTGCGCTGAAAAAGTTAACTGCCCGTGATATAATTGGAAAAAGAGAGATTTTGGTTAGAGAAAAGAGAAGGTAACGTTTTTTGGCTGAAAAGGGTAATTAATTAGTTAATAGTAATTATAGTATGATTAAAGAGAGAGCTTAGTTAGAGAAAATTTAGAAGATAACATATTTTAGGTGAAAAAGGTAATTGATTAGTTTACAATAATTATAATTTACTTATGTTATTTTACTAAATAAAATTGGTCTTAATGTTCTTAGAAAAGGAAAAATTAATGTTGCCGGTGATATTTTTAGAAATATGTGGATTTTAGTTTAAAAAATATAGAAAATATGATATGTTTTAGCTGAAAAAGGTAATCGGTTAATTATTAGTACTATAATATTATTATTTTATTAAATAAAATTGCCCATGATATAATTTGAAAAAGAGGGATTTCAGTTAAAGGAAATAGAAAAAGGTAATTGAATAGTTTATATTAATTTAAATGGTGACATATTTTAGGTGAAAAAGGTAATTGAAGAGTTTATATTAATTATCATTTAATTATCTTATTTTACTAAATAAAATTGCTCGTAATGTTTTTATAAAATGAGAAATTAATGTTGTCCATGATTTTTCTAGAAAAAAGAGAACTTAATTAGAAAAAATAGAAAAGATGATACATTTTAGCTAAAAAAGTAACGGTTAATTATTAGTATTATATTTTTATTATTTTATTTATATTAAATAGATACGCTGGTGATATAATTGAAAAAATAAAGAATTTAGTTAGAGAAAAGATGAAAGGTAAGGTGTTTTGGCTGAAAAATATAATCGCTCGTGATATAATTGGAAAAAGAGAGATTTTAATTAGAAAAAAGAGAAAAGGTTACATGTTTTGGTTGAAAAGGTAAATGATTAGTTAATAGTAATTATAATATAACTATGTTATTTTATTAAACAAAATTGCTCTTAGTGTTTTTAAAAAAGTAGAAATTTTAGTTAGATAAAATATAAAAAATATTATATTTTACCTGAAAAAAGAAAATTATTTAGTTATTGAAAAATAGATTAGGTAATATGTTTAACATGAATAAGGAAATTGATTAGTAAATGAGAAATTTTAGTTAGATAAAATTTAAAAAATATTGTATTATACTTGAAATGGAAATTATTTAGTTATTGAAAAATAGAATAAATAATATGTTTAACCTGAAAAAAGAAATTGATTAGTTAGTAGGATGGATTTTACTTATAATTAAGTAAGGATAATTACTTGGTTTCTCTAAAAGAGGTTAAGAGTAGTTCGACTCCTGCCGTGTGCGTGTGTTCAACTATAAAAAAAAAAGAAGTAAAATCAACAGGTACCGTACCGACCGATCAAATTTTTAATGTTTCGGCTATTATATAATAGTATAGATATAAAAATTGGCCATATTATTTATTAAAAAGGAAAATTTTAGTTATAAGATAGAGAGAAAATGATACGTTTTAGTTAAAAAAGGTAATCAGTCAATTATTAATTATTATGATATTATTTTATTGAATACAATTATCCGTGATACTATTAAAAAATAAGAGGTTTTAGTAAAAGAAAATATAAAAGGTAATATGTTTTAGCTGAAAATATAATTTGTTAGTTATTAGTATTCATAATAATAATATCATTTTATTAGTTACTCAAAAAATAGAAAATGTAACATGCATATTTTTACCAATAATAAATTTTTATGTATGGATAATTGAGTAAGAAAAAAAAAAGTTTGAAAATGATATATTTTAGTTATAAAAGGTATTAGGTTTTAACTGAAAAGGTAATAAATTAGTTATTAGTAACTATAATTTTATTAGTTATTTCATTAAATAAAATGACCCATGATATTTTTGGAAATTACGGTTCTAGTAAGAAAAATTAGAAAAGATATTTTTTAGCTGAAAATTTAATTGGTTAGTTATTGGGAACTATAATATCATTATTTTATTTTATAAAAAAACTACATGTTTTTATAAAAAGTAAATATTTAAGTAAGGTTAATTAAGTAAAAAATTCAAATTTGAAAAATGAGATATTTTAGTTAGAAAATATAGAAAAGATATTATCTTATAGCTGGAAAAGGTAATCAGTTAGTTATTAATAATTATAATATTATTAGTTTATTTTATTAATTAGAACGACCATATTTTTGTAAAGAAAAGATTTTAGTTAGAAAATTTAGAAAATATAATAGCCGAAAAAGTTAATTGGTTAGTTATTATTTAGGACAAGTGTTGGAAAAAGTTGCGTGTAATATTTTGAGAAAACATTGCGTTTTGTTTTTTTTATAATTAAATAAAATACTTAAGACTAATAAAGTATTGTAAGATAAGTATTATACGTACCGTACCAAAAAATTTTATGTTTCATCTTTTATAATACTAGCTTATAACCCGTGCGATGCATGGATTTTTGTTGATATGTAATAAATTTTATTTTATGTCATAATAATATTTTTATATAATCATTATTTAAAATATTTTATTTTAATTTTAATAATTTAATATAAAATTAGTTAATGATATGCATGGTTTAAAACTTATATTATAAAATTTTAAAATAAATATGTCGTTGATAAAATTTGAAACTTGAAATTTTAGTAAATTAATTTAATCATATAATATATTTAATAATTAGATCTAATGATTCTGATTTTTTTACTAAAAATTTAATGGTCATTATTCGTAATACGAATTTCTATTATATTTTGTTACTGATTATATGATATGATGTGATATTTTTGAGTATATATTAATTATTGCTAGATATGAATTGATTGGAAAATATGATATGATTGAGGTTTTTAGGTGTTTATAAAAGGTAATATCTTAACTAAAAGTAAATGTGAAAAAGGCAATCGACTAATTACCTTTAATTGTATTATGTTATTATTTATTTTTGGTTAATTATTGCTAGATATGAATTGATCGGAAAATATAATATGATTGAGGTTTTTAGGTGTTTATAAAAGGTAATATCTTCAACTAAAAGTAAATGTGAAAAAGGCAATCGACTAATTACCTTTAATTGTATTATGTTTTATTTATTTTTGGTGTTTTAATAGTATAAATATCATATATATTTTTCTTTATAATGAAGGGTAAATAAGTAAATTCACGAAATACCAAAAAACATATATCAAAAAATAGGTACCAAAATTTTTAATGTTTCGACAATTATATAATTATTAATTAATTTTAATTTAATATAATTTTAATATACTCATGTTTACGGATTATACTATTATTTCCTTATTATAAACAACACATGCAGATTTTTAATATATTTTATTAACAATTGAAAAATATGGTGTGATATTTTCGGGTATATATTAATGATTGTTAAATTATTTTTAAATTAAAAAGGTAACGTGTTTTAGTTCAAAAGAAAATATTATTGAAGATTAGTTTTAAATTAAAAAGGTAACGTGTTTTAATTCAATATTTATGATTGGAAGATACATTGATGTTTTTAGGTGTTTATAAAAGATAATATCTTCAATTAAAAGTAAATGTGAAAAAAGGGAAGCGACTAATTACCATTAATTGTATTATGTTATTATTTATTATAGGTGTTTTAAAAGTATAAATATCATATATTTATTTTCTTTTTAACAAAGGGTAAATAAGTAAATTCACGAAGTACCAAAAAACTTGTACCAAAAAACAGGGACAAAAAACAGGTACCAAAACTTTCAATGTTTCAGAATTTATATAATAGTAGTGTGATATTTTCGGGTATATATTAATGATTGTAAAATTAGTTTTAAATTAAAAAGGTAACGTGTTTTAGTTCAAAAGAAAACATTAATGAAGATTAGTTTTAAATTAAAAATGTAACGTGTTTTAATTCAATATTTATGATTGGAAGATACATTGATGTTTTTAGGTGTTTATAAAAGGTAATATCTTCAATTAAAAGTAAATGTGAAAAAAGGCAAGCGACTAATTACCATTAATTGTATTATGTTATTATTTATTATAGGTGTTTTAAAAGTATAAATATCATATATTTATTTTCTTTTTAACAAAGGGTAAATAAGTAAATTCACGAAATACCAAAAAACTGGTACCAAAAAACAGGTACCAAAAAACAGGTACCAAAATTTTCAATGTTTCGAAATTTATATAATAGTATAGATAGATTGTATAAATAAATTATTGTACATCATTAGACGCCAACATGGTGCTTCAGTGCTTCTTCTACGTTAACTTTATGAAAATTGAAAACTATAAAATACCATATATAATTTGTAATGTGTCTTTTGACCATTTTTTTTATGTGCCCGCTTTGATCTAAATCTATGAAATAATAATAAAACATACCATTTTTTTTTATGTGCTTGCGTTGATCTAAATCTATGAAACAACAATAACAAAACAAGGTTGGAGTACAATAGCGTGTTTTAGTTCAAAAGAAAATATTATTGAAGATTAGTTTTAAATTAAAAAGGTAACGTGTTTTAATTCAATATTTATGATTGGAAGATACATTGATGTTTTTAGGTGTTTTTAATGTTTCGAAATTTATATAATAGTATAGGGTTTATTCTTCAAACTCCAATTCTACTTCATCATTCAATCGAAGGCAAGAGATAGATGCTAACAGATCAGATTATCATTCATTGGATTTAAATCGTAACAATTTAGTGGATAATGGTAAGGAAGAGAAGGATGATTATCAAGATGGAATGGATACAGCTTCAAGGAAACTGCAGTCAGAGGTCTTGAAATACTGGTTTCTCCTTGAAAAAGATATGAGTAAGGCTCTATCAAAAGGTAACTTGCAGTGGGTAAACCTAGCTATGGCAAGGATTCAGTTTTTGAAGAAGGTAATTCCTCGCGACTGGCTTTTGGAAGGTTTGAAGGGAGAAGAAGAAGCACTAGTTAAAATCCAAACTTTTCTATACAATAAAGGTTGGTGGGTAAAGGCAAATAATCTGAACTTGCGTGCTATGGGTTACAATTTGGGAAAGGATGTAAATAAACTACAAGAAGAAGACGGTCTGTTGATGGATTTCGTCAAACAACATGAAGATCTGGTACATCCCAACACTCTGAGAGACTTGCACAAAGGCAATGAGGAAGATATGAGAATGGCCTTAAATCAAATTCATTATGGATCCCTAACTAACAAAAGGGAGATTGATAGTAAAAGAGTATCTGCAAGAGCTAACAATAGAGAGGTTGAGGCAAAGTTAAAGGAAGGTTCAAAAAATTCGACAAGAGTTCAGAAGATGGACAAGGATGGATCTGAGGTTCTCAGCTCTTCTCAAAATTTGGAAGTCTTGTTGGGCTTTATCAACTCTCATAGTAATTTGGTGGAGCCAAGCGTTCTCGCGGATGCATGTAAGTTAAATGACAAAGCCATCTCACTAGCACTGGGGCAGATCCATCACAAAACGCTCGAGTCAAAGAAGGGTAGTCCAGATATCAAGGAGAAAAAGACTTTTAAAGAGGCCCTCCTACTTAGTTCTCCCCCAAAGAGTCAGAACTATAGCAATTTGGAGACTCCAACAAGGAAAGGACATCTGCAAGGTAATACTGTCTTTTTTACTGGATTTCCGAGTGATCTATTAGCAAAAGATCTTTGGGCCTTCTTCAAAAAAGGGGGTAAATTCAAAGATATTATTTTACCCAGGAAAAAAGACAAGTATAACAACAGGGTTGGTTTTATAGTGGCCATGGATAATGCTGAGGCAAGGCTACTAATCAAAACCTTTAATGGCAAAATGCTCTGCAATAGCAAACTATATTTATCTATGGCCAAGTCGAAGAAAAAATTTGCCTCTTCTTCTGACTCCAAAGTTAAAAACAGCCCAATCCCTCCCAGTTCTCGCAAAGAAAACACTTCCCAATTCGCAAGTAAACCAGTCAGCCCTATTTTAGCCCATAACACAGAGAAAGAAAACCTTGCTCCTTTGAATTCCTCAAGTAGTAGTCCAGATAGTATAACGGAATTTACGAAGCTTCAGCTAAATACCTCATTCATAGAAGAATTGAAATGCAGCATCTGGCTCCAAACGGTAAACCAAGAAACTCCAGGGTCTGTGAACCTCATCCTAGAAGGGCTGGGGTATAAAGAGGCAATTGTTAGAGGAATCTCTAATACATCCTTTATTGCCCACTTCCCCAATGAATTGGACCTAAAGGACATTGATATGGAATTCATTGCAATAGCCTTCTCTAAAGTTGAACATGTCAAATGGCAAGATTTGAAGTTGAAAAGAAGAACCTGGGTAGAATGTCGTGGACTCCCAATGGTAGCATGGCAGGAAGAAAACTTCTCGCGTATCTTATCTCCTTTTGGGAAGGTTATCAGATTTGTTCCCGTTATTGATGAGGATAGTTTTTATAAAACTCCAAAAATTCTCATTGAAACAACAGAAATTCTGAACATCAACTCTGTGGTTTTCTGCGACCTGAATAAGACATCCATCAAATGTGGTGTTGTTGAGTGTGGAGAAAGGAGTGCGGACACTTATTTGCAGGGCATGGGAGAAGTTGCAACCTGGGCATATAGCTCCCTAGGAGACCGGGCAGAATTGGTGTCCTCACCTATCTCTACTAAAGAGCGAGTAGATGATGAGATATCTCCCTGTACCAACCCCAGTGTTCTTCGAACAGCTAGGAATTTTGTCTCTCCCCTTAGTCCTAAGGGCCATGGTAGTGTTAGTTCCTCGGAAATTCCCCCATATGAAACCTCTTCAAAAGCAGCCATACCAGAATCCAGCAACAGGTTACCTCATGTATCAATTAATGCTGAGGGGCATCAACCTCCCTCAGGTCAACAGCCAGAGTTTGATTTTAACAAAGAAGTTGATATTGGTAATACTGAGCTGGAAGTAAATGAAGAATCCAATAACTCTGATGTAGATTCTCTTATTAACCCAGTCACTCCTCGTAATGGTCAATTCATGGAATCAGAAGAAATCATGTCTAAGAAGTGGAAACCAAGAGATTTAATGAATGAGATGATATCTGTTTCGGATTCAGTTCATACAATGGCATCACCGACACTCATAGACAATATTGAAGAGGGTCTGTCTGATTTGTCCTCTCTCCAATCAGCCTTATTATATGACATCACTAGTCTCAAGCTGAAGAGTAATCGAGGTAGGCCTAGGAAAAATCAAAGAAACAGGGAAAATAAGTATTTCAAGGTGCCCACAAAAAGAGGAAGAAAGAAATTAAATACGAAAAACAAAGACAATCCTGGCTTGGTGATGATTGCCCAGGATGAAGCCCATGCAATTCTAGATACGGGCATCCAAATGGGGCTAATTCCTGTCAATGATTCGGAGGTGACCCTTAAATTAATAAAGGAGAACCTTCAATTGTGAAGATTTGTACAAAATTCAAGCTCATCTTTGGTTTAAATGAATAATCAAATCTTTGCAAGTTGGAATGTGAGAGGTGCTTCTAATGAAGCTAATCGCCTCAATATCAAATCTGTGGTTCAGGATTCGAAGGTTACCTTTCTGTGTTTACAAGAATCAAAGTGTAAACAATGGAAGGAAAAGTCAATATATTCTCTGGGCATGGGAAGCAATGTTGGATGGTTTGAAGTGCCCTCTCAAGGTTTGTCGGGGGGTCTGCTTTCTCTTTGGAACAAAGCCTTCTTTGAAGTCTCTATGGTCGATCACTCCAAACACTGGATCCTGGTAAAAGGGGTATGTCTAGTATCTAATACTCCTTTCATTTGTGTTAATATTTATGCACCCCAAAGCCCTTCAAAGAAAGTGGAGCTGTGGAATCTTCTCATCCTTAAACTTTATCCCTTGGAGCATATCCCCACTATACTCTTAGGAGATTTCAATTGTGTCCTCCATAGCTCTGAGCGAGAATTCTGTGCATATAGGAAGCTCGATTCATTAGCCTTCTCCTCTTTCCTTTCGAAAGGAAACCTATTTGAAATCCCATTGATAAATGCTCGCTTCACATGGTTCGGTCCAGCTAACAAGAAAAGTAGATTGGACAGAGTATTTGGAAACCAACCATGGATGTCTTCTGGAAATTGGAATGTATTAGGTCTTCATAGAAAGAACTCTGACCACAAACCTATTGTCCTTAAAAGCTCGGATGTCAACTGGGGCCCTAAACCTTTTAAATTCTTCAACTGTTGGCTAGAGGACAAATCGTTTCTATCACAATTGACCCTTATCTGTAAGGATCACGGTGGGACAAGCCTGGGGTGGAAGCTCAAGAAGATCAAGGAATGTGCAAAATCATGGAATGGTACCATTTTCGGTAACATTAATGATAAAATTGCTTCCACGGAAAAAGAACAAGAAGAGGCAGACATGTTGAACAAAGGAAGTTCAGATATTCTGAAAATCAAATCTAAACTAGATGATTTATACAGTCTGAAGTCTAGCATGCTCTGTCAAAAAGCCAGATTGAATTGGAGTCTAAAGGGTGAGAAAAATACGAGTTTTTTCCATAAAGCCATCATACGTCGTAGAAGTTCAAATCAAATCTTGAAATTACAATCTGTTGGTACCTTGCTTCATAAGCCTTTAGAAATCAAGGCAGCTCTATTTGAACATTTCAAATCCTTCCTGAGTAAATCTAGTTCTAATGGTATTTTCAAAATTGGAAGCTTAGCCCTCAACAGATTAAATCAGCTAAATAAGGAGGAATTGATCAAGAGTTTTGACCTTGAGGAAATTGAATTGGCATTGAAAGCAACAGATTCAAACAAGGCGCCTGGCCCAGATGGCCTTAATGCAGGAGTTTTGAAAGCAATTTGGGCAAGCATTAGAGAGGATGTCCTGTTGTTTTTTCAACAATTTCACAACACCAGCTCCATCCCTAAAGGAATCAACTCTTCTTTCATTGCTTTAGTTCCAAAGATAAGTGCTCCACAAAAAGCTTCTGATTACCGCCCAATTAGTCTCATGAATGCATCAATGAAGTTACTAACAAAAGTCTTAGCGGCCAGGTTGAAAAAGGTAATGAACTCTCTTATATCTACTACTCAATCTGCTTTTATTCAAGGTCGCCAAATTACAGATAGCATTCTAGTGGCTAATGAGGTTTGTTCCTCTCTCCAAGCTAAAAAATGCAAGGGACTAATCTTCAAATTGGATTTTGAAAAAGCGTTCGACAGTATTGATTGGGATTTTATGTTTGATACCTTACAAGCTATGAATTTCGATCATAAATGGGTCTCCTGGATTAGGTCTGTTTTTCTTTCATCCTCCATCTCTGTTCTTGTTAATGGCTCCCCGACGGATGAATTCCAACCCCAAAGAGGTATCAGACAGGGGGACCCAATGTCACCCCTTCTTTTTAACCTGGTTGGGGAGGTTTTATCAGTAATGCTCACGTCAGCTAGTTCGAAAGGAGTCTTTTCTGGGATCACCTTTCCCAGGTGTGCACTAGAGTTAACTCACCTTCAGTATGCGGATGATGTTGTTCTGTTTATAACAAATAATGACGAATCTGTTATAGGGGTCAAAAGGGTGTTGCAATGCTTTGAGTTACTTTCGGGCCTAAAAATTAACTATCACAAAAGTGACTTGTTTGGGTTTGGGGATGACAAGACCACCTTGGAGAGATGGGCTAAGATCCTGGACTGCAAAGTCGGCTTTGGAACAATCAAATATCTAGGAGCATCTCTAGGGGCCTCCCCTAGCAGAATCACTTATTGGGATCCATTATTCGTGAGGGTTAAAAACAAACTTAGACAGTGGGATCCTGAAGTCATCTCAATGGCCGGAAGGCTGATTCTGCTAAAAGCGACAATTGATAGTTTGCCACTATTTTGGTTTAATTTCTATCGTATCCCTGTCACAGTTCTTAATAAACTAGAACTAATTCGAAGACAATTCTTATGGGGACACGTAGAGAAGGATGGTGTAGTCTCGAAAAAACTGCATTCCTTAGGGTGGAACAAGCTTTGTTATAGTAAAAAAGCTGGTGGACTAGGAATTCCCTCACTCAAGAATAAAAATCTATCTCTACTAGCCAAGTGGTGGTGGAAATGCTATTCGGAAAGATCTAGCTTGTGGAATAAAATCTTGGTTCAAAAGTATGGTCACGGTGTAAACTATGACTTGTCATCTATCTCTATTAATTCTTCTGGCTCCCCCATTGTGAAAAGCTTCTTGAGCATCAAAACTGTGGCTGAAGTGTCTAATTTGCTGGCCAGAAATAACTTTGTATGGCTACCTCGAAATGGAGAGCTTATTCTCTTTTGGGAAGACTCCTGGCACCAACGTGTACCACTTATGCAAAGATTTCCAGGTCTCTACAGAATCTCGAGATTCAAACATTTGTCTATAAAGCTTTTTGTTAATATTTGGCGAGCAAACTCAGAAAGTAGACACTCTCTTTGGTCACGGAACCTCATAAACAGAGACCTAGCCAGTGTTGAACAACTCGGTTTTATAGTTAACAATATCCACTTCCAGCAGGGGCCCGATTACTTACTGTGGACACCAGGGAAGGGTTGTTTCTCGACGAAGATCTTCAATGAAGCTCTGCAAAGTCCCCCCTTTATGACCACCAATCAGAATGCCATTTGGAAGATTATTTGGAATTCTATTCTCCCTCCCAAAATCTCAATTTTCCTGTGGAAAATTCAGTGGCAGATCCTTCCCACGAGCAAGTTCCTCAACACCAGGATTTCTTCTATATCTCCGCTCTGTTTCTGGTGCTCGAAAAGTATTGAGTCTACTAATCATTTACTATGGGAATGCCAATTAGCAACCTGGGCTTGGGATTTTGTGGGAACATGGTGGAGTGTGTCTAGTAGTCTCTCAACAATGAGATCTTTCTCTCTTTGGTCCCTCTTAAATGTTCAAAGGAATAATCGTATTAAAAAAATTTGGATTCTAGTTATAGCTGCTACCCTCTGGACCGTTTGGTTGTCCAGGAACGAGGCCATTTTCAATGGGAATAAAATTTCTAAAGCATCCCTGGAGCATCTTATTTTCATCAGAATAGGGGAGTGGGGTAAAGCAGCATGCCTCCTGCCTTTTGTAAATGATCCTATGTGGAGAGTCAATCCTCAAGGAGCGGTGGCAATCTATTATGACAAACTACACAAGGATTACTGGTCATATAAACTTTCGGTCTATGATATGGTGTGTGCAGTTGATGGAGCATGGGGTCGTAACTCTTTCAACATTCTTGGGGGAGGTATTGGGGGTAATATTACTAATAATAGACGGAAAGTGATCTATTCCTTCTCAGGCCCAAGTTCAGCTAAAAATAGTTTTGAGTCAGAACTTTTAGCTATTATGCATATTGCTCAAGTGTTAAAGAAAGAAGAATTCAAAAATTCATCAGTCATCATTTGCTCGGACTCGGTTGAAGCGATCAATTTTCTCAAAGAAGGCGGTGCTCGGAACATAAGGCTTCGTTTGAGTTTACTATTCGGGGATGAATTCTGGGACCTTGACCTTAATGTATTGTCATCCAATTTATGTTACGTTCAAAGAGAATTGAATGAGAGTGCGGATATTTTAGCAAAATCAGGGCTGGATAGACCTTATTTATCCAGTTTCTGGGATAATTCATCCTTCGCTATTTAATTGGATAATTTGGGCCTCTACTGGCACATTAGGCAATCTTCTTCACATTGTCCCTCCTGCTAAGGCCAAGCCAAAAGGAGTTGCTATAACTGAGCCAAAGTTGTACATTGAGAAGTTGCCAGAACCAAGGTGTTTCGCTCCGCAGGGGGATCTTATGGAAGTGGACGTAGCTTTGTTGGCATGGGCGGTGCTGGAACAGGCCTCCTTGGGAAGTCGGGCTAGCATCTTTAATTAATGCGGTCTTTCTTTAGTCTCTTGCTATGTGCTCTGATGTTCCTGTCAGTGGTTTCTAGTTTTATGTCCTGGCTAAGTTTTAGTAGTAAGTAGTTGTCCTGGTTTGTGATATCTCTTCAGTCGTTGTACCACTTCTTAAGGCCCTGCCTTCCTTATTAATATATTCTGGTTTATCAAAAAAAAAAAAAAAGTAAATGTGAAAAAAGGGAAGCGACTAATTACCATTAATTGTATTATGTTATTATTTATTATAGGTGTTTTAAAAGTATAAATATCATATATTTATTTTCTTTTTAACAAAGGGTAAATAAGTAAATTCACGAAGTACCAAAAAACTGGTACCAAAAAACAGGGACAAAAAACAGGTACCAAAACTTTCAATGTTTCGGAATTTATATAATAGTAGTGTGATATTTTCGGGTATATATTAATGATTGTAAAATTAGTTTTAAATTAAAAAGGTAACGTGTTTTAGTTCAAAAGAAAACATTAATGAAGATTAGTTTTAAATTAAAAATGTAACGTGTTTTAATTCAATATTTATGATTGGAAGATACATTGATGTTTTTAGGTGTTTATAAAAGGTAATATCTTCAATTAAAAGTAAATGTGAAAAAAGGCAAGCGACTAATTACCATTAATTGTATTATGTTATTATTTATTATAGGTGTTTTAAAAGTATAAATATCATATATTTATTTTCTTTTTAATAAAGGGTAAATAAGTAAATTCACGAAATACCAAAAAACTGGTACCAAAAAACAGGTACCAAAAAACAGGTACCAAAATTTTCAATGTTTCGAAATTTATATAATAGTATAGATAGATTGTATAAATAAATTATTGTACATCATTAGACGCCAACATGGTGCTTCAGTGCTTCTTCTACGTTAACTTTATGAAAACTATAAAATACCATATATAATTTGTAATGTGTCTTTTGACCATTTTTTCTATGTGCCCGCTTTGATCTAAATCTATGAAATAATAATAAAACATACCATTTTTTTTTATGTGCTTGCGTTGATCTAAATCTATGAAACAACAATAACAAAACAAGGTTGGAGTACAATAGCTTACATTACAGAATTTCTGTGATACCTAGAGAAATAGAATCTTCTATTTTCATATCAAAAATTTCACTATACACGACTATAGAAATCTACATTAAAATTTGTTACAATAACCGTAATAAATAAAACAATATTGGTAATCAATAGCAAACGTTTGTTTACAGCAAATTGTATCACAAAATTTTTGTGATACGTAGAGAAATGGAACCTCCCGTTTTCACATAAAAAATTCTACTATACACGTACTATAGAAAATTTCCGCATTACAATTTGTTACAATAACCGTTTGTTAACACCATTGGAGCACAATCCCTTACAGGTTCAACAAATTTTAGCTAACCATTATTTGATACTTGATAATTCCTTGTGTGTGCTTGCGAAAATTTGAAAACTTGAGATGCTACTTCTTAGTCAATTTTAGTGAGTAACGCATGCTTCTACCTTGTGAGGATTTGAGTCTAATTTATGATTGACATATTTTATATCAATCCCTTTCTTTTATTGTGTGTTGTTCATCATTACGCGTGTTGCTCTAGAACTTGCTTTAAACCGTTTTGAGACTACATGATATATGTATGCATGAATATGATAAAGGCACTAGGATTAACCTTATTTGTCCTAAACAGTACCTTGAAAAATAATTCTTAGTGAACCCCCTTGAGCTTATATCTGTTTCTTTCGTATATCACCAATCTAAAATTCTTGAGCCTACTTATTTATTCATTTCTTGATTTATTGCTAGAGCATAGTGATTCAACTTCAGGGTTGGTGAATATTTAGTGTGGGGATTTCTTTTGCTAAAGTATTCATTTGGTTGGAATCAATATGAAAAAAAAGAGGCTAGGTACTGTAAGAACCCTGATTTTTGTACTATCGTAAATGACATGAATGAATAGTAATTTCAAACTTATGAAAAGTGAATTCCATTTCCCCCATATGTATTATGTATATTAGGAATCCGAGTTCGTTTTACGATTTTACAAACGAAATAAGTGTATGCAAATGCCGCCAGAAATCGAAGAATCCCGAAATATAAAAATTCGTATATTCTACGAGGTATCGATCAATAAGAGTATCATGTCAAGATAAAGGGGAGTATAAGATGAAAACTTCATGAGACAATCCCACAAAGATTTAAGGGGTTGGAAGGTTAAAGACTAATCGAAGAAAATTTTTCACCGAAATTATTTCAAAGAAATTATTTTTGTAACCTAGAAATAATTATGGAAAATATTAAGGATGCTACTACTTCCATGCAAACCATGCAAGTTGTCATGCTAGTAACCAAGAGAGTAAGTAGTAATTACAAGCTAATTAACCCAACCAAATTAACCAAGTGCTATTCACTTAGGATTCTAGTTTCACTTAGGATTCTAATTCCACCAAAATAGACATAAAGTGGCTTAATAATGGTAAGGTATGGCCATACTTGACAATCTAATGCAGCAATCAAGGTATTAAATATAGGATATATTAATATAACACTTATACACAAAACTAGCCAAGGCAAGAAAATCATCTCCCACACATTCTTTATTTTCGGACAAGAGCAGGACAGCAACTTAGAATGGCCATAACTCCCTCATTTCTCAATGAAATCCTGCGTTCTTTAGCTTGTTGGAAAGGTATTGAGATACTCTACAACTCTTCTTCAGGAACCTCGTTCAGATAAGCAAGGTAAGACCCTCGTTTATCCAGTTCTTTCAAGAGTGGTAATGCTGACTCCGAAAATTTTAAACTTGGTTGTTTAGATCTTGAAAGTTAAAGGTTGTTAAAGCTATCTAAGGTGTTCTTACGGAAACTCAAGCTTGGTTAAGGTTGTTAAGACTTCAAGGAAGGTAAAACACTCACATCCAGCTTAAAACTTCATGAGTTATAAGTTGATTTGAAAGATTGATGCAAGTATGTACATGTTTAAGCGGTTTGTGATGTTTTAAGCTTTATAAGTATGGATAAATCTTGGGTAGTGATAAATGGATGTTACCACTGGTATTAGATACCCTTGATGATGTTTATATGATCTTGATGGTGTGTGGTTGAATTAAGTGGTTAGATGGAGTTCATGGAATTTGAAAATGTTCGGGTTATAGTCGTTATAATGTCGAAATTTTATTAGGTTATTTGTGCAGATAATACCGAATTTAACAAGTGTTTTCTTGGAAAGTTATTGGCCATAAACCAGTAGGACTTGTTTTGTAGTTTGTTTTGACACCAAGATCATGTGATTACGATTTACGGTTTATGAGATATGCTCGTTTTAGTGAAACCGGTTAAAACGGATGAATCGTTAAGATGGACTGACTTTACAAAGCCAAACGAACCCTTTAAAAATGGTCTGTGTTTATAAAAATTTTATGAGGAGTAATCTGGTCAGTGTTAAAGATCCCATAAAAATTTGGAGTCAAAATACGAATTTTTCAATTTTATAGAAATGTTTAAGTCAAGAATGCGAATGAGAAATCACTGCAGAAAGAAGCTATTTTTAGAGCAACAATTGAGCTAGCAAAAAGATGTTCTTAATTATGAAATTTGGATGAAAAATCCTCTGGACAGTTAATAAGAAGTGAGAAAAAGAATTTCATGAAAAAGTTTATTTTTCAATTTTATAGAATTTTTCGAATCATAGTTGCGCAAGTGAAAAATCCTTTTAGGGGACGAATTAAGACGAACTTTAGTTTCGTTGAAAATGACATTTAACGAAAGTCGTTATGAGACCTTTAATTATCAAAAGTGGTTAAAGGATATCATGGGCTTATAATAAGCCAAACGGGTAGTAAAGAGGTATCATTACGAAGTTGTGCCTTTATATGAATAGTTGGTTCGACGGGATAGTTTAATGAACTAACTGAACCTTATTGGTTGTTATAGATCATCACACTAGAGAAAGAGCCCAGACTATTCCGACACTATCAGGCAAGTTTTCGAAACTTGTATTACAAGTATCTTCAAACTGTTGTTGTTGTGGTATAAATGCTATGAACTGCTTTATAGTATTTTTGCGAATCAGCATATGATGTATGGTTATTTACGTGGGTTTATACATTTGTTAAGTATGTATGTATGCATATACTCTTATATATATGTATACGATGATGTGTAACAAGTTCCCAGTAGAGTATGATAATACCTTTTCTTAGTAAGGGAGTCGGAGATATTTCGTCCAGATAAGGACATAAAAACCCGGAAGTCTCCGGAGATGATATATGACGTATAGTTCATTTTAAAAATAATCCAATAAATATAAATTGGATATTTTCGGATTAAAAATTTCTTTGATGATATTAATAAATATTATTTGAATATTTATTAATAAGTTGAATATTATTTTCAATTGAGAATTGTGAGTGATTATTTATTTAATAAATATTATTTAAATATTTATTGAATATTCTAAGATGATTATTTATTTAATAAATATTATTTGAATATTTATTAAATATTCCAGGATGATTTAAAAATCATATTATTATTTTAAAAGTTATTTAAAAACTTTAAAAAGTATTTTAAATATTTTCTGATCGTCGGAAAAGTATTTAAAAATAGAACGGGTTCCCATTTCTTCACTGACTATAGCTTCACTCATCGAAAAGTATCGCTACCTCGCTCAAACTTATCAAAACTCGGGAACCCAAGGTTTTGGGAGCTAGTATTAATTATTTTCTCCCTTCACTACCAATAAGAAGTATACCCTACCTAGTAAGGAGAGGTTAAGTTTGACTAAACATTCAAAACTCCGACCAACTCCCAAGTTATGTTTGATGAAGCGATTCTTAGTAATCGAAATCTGTTGACTAAAGTCAACCCACACATCAGAGTTACTTTCTCAATTACTCATGGAAGTAAAGTTAGTAATGATTATCAAACCAGTCGTCAAGCTTTGTGCTTGGGGGAAACTGAATTATAATTCTGTTCCTACGATGCATAGAATTCTCTAAGGGATTGGAGGAAGAAGGGACATCGCCTTCGGGCATAGTCCAAACATTAAGGCCCATATGCGGTCAGGGTGCAACCCGATAAGGGAACGTCGTCCTTCTACTAGTAGAAAAGCAGAGGCACGGTATATTGGCTGATCACCAGATATCGTGGAAGAGGCTCCAGCATAATCCCATTCTTCCAATTGGAATTGTATTGCAACACTGTAATGAAAGCCTAGGTGCTCAATTACCGATAGTGTTGACAGAATGATGAATTATTCAAAGTACCTTAGAAATTCTTCGTTATATATCTGGATAAAGAATGAAAATGTTTAATGATGATACAATATCAGTATATGATATGTCATATGGTTTACGTTAACAAAAGTACTTTGAAAACTATTATTATATGGCTGAGCTATATTGCTCACACTTGATTTTCTTTTATATATACCACCACACAACAACAGATAAGCATGACAAGAACAAGGCAGACCCCCGCAAAAGCGTGCTAAACGATCAGCAGTATAGGAGACTATTTACGAGGCAGGTGCCGAGGCCGCACCCAGTAGCATTACCACAGGTGAGCAGACTAAGTTGGATAGGTTTACAGCTTAGGTTGGTTAGGTTTATTTACAAGCATGACTTGTGTAAGCTTCTGAAAACCAAACCGTATTGTGGCTGTAGATGCCGCCTTAGATGGTAATCCTTTTAAGTTGAACTTTTAAGATTATGATAAATTGGGTTTGTAATATCTATTTCAAGATAGTTGTAATAACTTAGTAACGTTTTAATTTTGTCTCTGAGCCTATAATCTGTAAATGTTAGGTTTGACTGAGGGGTCATAGCATGCTAAAATGAAGTTTGAGAGTAATGTTGATTAAAATGGGAATTAAGGATATAGTGACAGCCTGGATCTCCGACACCGAATCTAGGGGTGTTACAGAAATGGTATCAGAGAATTAGGTTATAATCTCAGAGATGATAGGAAGGTTTAAGGACTCAAACCCTTACCGAAACATTGTCGGGCTAATAGACATAGCCCTAACAACCTTAAGCCAATAAGGGAACTACTTATCAGAACCTCAAGGATTGTAACTTTGTTTTCCTCTTTTTATAGATACCTAAGAACGTAGAGCTACCAAAGAGTTCTGAGCAGCGACATGATGATGCTCTTCTGAGAGCTATAGAGGAGCCTGATGCTGAGTCAGATGTTAACCCTCAGCAGGAGGGAGAAAGAGAGATAGTCCAGGAGGAGGATCCCGAGGAGGATCCCAGAGCTGATGACCCTATGCCTGTAGAGGACCCAGTGGACTCAGATGAGCCATAGGGTGATCCCGAGGAGGACCCAGAGGAGGACCCCATGGACGATGTTCCAGCTGACCCCACACTCGGAGAGGAGCCTGATGATGAGGAGGTGGTGTGGACTGATATCCCTATGCATTCCCCTTCCCTCATAGAGGATTCATCCCTTAGTGGATATCATTGGGACACAGATTTAGAGGGTGACTCTGAGGAACCTAGACCAGAGGATGCCGAGACTGAGGTTTCCCTGGAGAGCGAGCCCGTTAGTCCTCCCATACAGGTTGTTAGATCCACTGAGTATGACTGGATGGTGACTCGGATGACCACTGATATGGTGGCAGCGGAGGCCCGAGTAGCTGAGCTGAGGAGAGACGAGCGAGACTATACTCCCAGGGGAGAGACTCCAGAGCTAGACGGATGAGGCGGGCAGTACTAGAGATTGAGAGGAAGGCTCATACCCGACTCAGAGCACTTCCACGTTCCCGCCACAACAAGAGGATCCGCAGGAGGGATGCTGAGAGAGTCCTTTCTAGGGCTATGAGCCGAGTTAGACCGGCAATACGCTTCATGCAGACTAATTGATAGATGGATGACCAGTTCAGCCTTCTAGTACAGAGGGAGGTGGTAGTAGCTTTACTTTTGGTAGTGATGTTGATCACGTAGTACTTTCCCTCGGATAGGAAGACTATCTTTGCTACATACCTGCTTAAGGGAGAGGCCAACTATTGGTGAGAGGCTAAGAAAAATATGGAACCAGTTGGAGTGGTTACATGGGATAGATGCACAGAGTTATTCCTGGAAAAGTACTTTCCAAGGTTTATGGAGACCCAGATGGAACTCAAGTTCCTAGAGCTTAAACAATACAATATGACTATAGCTGAATATGAGGCTAGGTTCACTGAGCTATCAAGGTTTGTTCCAGATTATGTGAACACTGAAATTAAGAAGACAAGGAGGTTTCAACAAGGATTGAAATAGTGGATTTAGAACTGTATCGCGGTGTTAGAAATTACAGATTACGCCACTCTAGTACAGAAAGCAATGATTGTAGAGGCAGGAAGTGAGCAGTCCCAGAAGGGCAAGATCATGAAGAAAAGGAAGTTTGAAAGTCGAAGTAGTGGTGCTGCAAGTGGGAGTTTCTCCAGCAAGTTTGTTAGAGGAACGGTGTCCCAGCCAGCCAAAAGCACGGGGTTTAACAGAGCTAGAAAGCAAGAGTGTTGGCCAAGGAGGAGGATCAACCAGGGCACCCATATCAGGACAGTCGCGCCCTCCCCTACCTAACTGTAAGACTTGTGGAAAGAAACATTCAGGGGTATGTCTTCAGGGTACGACGACATGTTTTAAATGTGGACAGATTGGACACTATTCCAACAATTGCCCCTAGAGGAATGCGCTCATGAATTGTTACCAGTGTGGAGGTACAGACCACTGGAAGAAAGATTGCCCTAAATTGAAACTGACAGGATCAAGGATGAGCGGAACTGCATCCAATCGACCACCCATCGCTAAGACTTTCAACATGACAGTGCAGGATGCAGTGAGGGATGAGGATGTCATCGCAGGTACCCTTTCTCTTAACACCTTGAGTGCAAATACTTTGTTTGATTCTAGAGCTACCAAATCTTTTATATCGCAAGATTTTGCATGAAAACTGAACTTGAAACCAGAAATGTTAAAGGAACGGCTAATGGTAGATATAGCTAACCACGAAGTGGTTCCTGTAAGCCAGATATATCCTAACTGCGATATAGTAATAGGAGGTCACCACTTTCGGGCAGACCTAATTCCGTTTAAGTTAGGCGGATTCGATGTCATTTTAGGAATGGATTGGTTTGCAAGTAACGGTGCCCAGATTGATTGCAAGAGCAAGAAAGTTAGGATAAAGGTGTCAGGAAAGAAAGAGGTCATATTCAAAGGACAGCGAAAGACTCAAAAAAAAATTCTTGACTGTTGCTCAAGCCAAAAAGTTAGTACGAAAGGGTAGCGAGACCTACTTAGCCTATGTATTAGACACGAAGAAAAGAACACCTGAATTGAAGGACATTCCAGTTGTCAGGGAATTTAAAGATATGTTTCCAGAAGATCTCCCTAGGTTATCACCCGATAGGGAGATCGATTTTCCGATAGAATTAGCACCAGGAACTGCACCAGTTTCTAAAGCCCCTTACCAATTGGCCCCCGTTGAGATGAAAGAACTGGCCACTCAGTTGTAAGAACTGTTGGACAAGGGCATGATAATACCAAGTATGTCACCGTGGGGTGCCCTAGTGTTGTTTGTAAAGAAAAAAAGATGGTAGTATGAGGCTATGTATAAACTACAGAGAGCTGAATAAGTTAACCATTAAGAACAAGTACCCCTTGCCTAGGATTGACGACCTTTTTGACCAACTCAAGGGAGCAGTTCATTTTTCGAAGATAGACCTGAGAACGGGGTACCATCAGTTAAAGATCAAACCGGAAGATATACCCAAGACTGCTTTTCGCACTAGGTACGGCCATTATGAGTTTCTAGTGATGTCCTTTGGATTGACTAACGCCCCCGCGGCATTTATGGACTTGATGAACCGAGTATTCAAACAGTACCTAGACAAGTGCGTCATAGTTTTCATTGACGATATCTTGATTTATTCTAAGACTGAGGAAGAACATGCAGAACACTTGAGGATAGTCCTAGGAATCTTGAGGGAAGAAAAGTTATATGCCAAATTTTCAAAATGCGAATTTTGGCTGAAAGAAGTGCAATTCTTAGGACATGTGGTTAGTAGTGAAGGAGTACTAGTTGACCCTGCCAAAATAGAGGCAATATCAAAATGGGAAAGACCGACCACCCCGACCGAAGTAAGAAGTTTCGTGGGACTAGCCGGATATTATAGAAGGTTTGTACAAGACTTTGCCAAGCTTGCAGCCCCATTGACCCGACTCACCAGAAAGACTGAAAAGTTTGTATGGAATCAGAAATGTGAAGAGAGCTTTCAGGAGCTAAAGAAAAGGTTAATGATCGCCCCAGTGCTGGCACTGCCAGATGATAAGGGGGACTTTGTGATCTATAGTGATGCATCGCATAAAGGACTAGGTTGCGTGCTCATACCGCACGGTAAGGTGATTGCATATGCTTCCCGACAGTTAAAGGAGCATGAAGTAAGATACCCTACCCATGATTTAGAGCTAGCCGCGATAGTCTTCACATTAAAGATATGGAGGCATTGCCTATATGGAGAAAAGTGTGAAATTTACACAGATCATAAAAGCCTCAAGTACATCTTTACCCAGAAAGAATTGAATATGAGACAGAGAAGATGGCCAGAATTAATCATGGATTACGATTGTGAGATTCGTTATCATCCAGGGAAGGCCAATGTGGTGGCCGATGCCCTTAGCAGGAAGGAAAGGCTCAAGATGATGACTTCAGCAGAAGAATTGATAAATGAAATGGAGAAGCTAGAAATCGAAGTTAAGACATTGAGAAGTAGCCAAGAAGTGTTAATGGGAATTCAAATCCAGCCTCCGTTATTGGAAAAGATTCGAATGTGCCAAGAGCAAAAGATGGAAGAGGAAAAGAACTCGGAGAAAGAAATATTGACCGGGGAGGAAATTAAGTGTGAAAGAGATGCAGGAGGAATCATGAGATATGCAACAAGAATTTGGGTCCCAAATGTTCAGGAACTAAAGGATGAAATCCTATATGAAGGACATAACTCAAGGTACTCTGTGTACCCAGGTACCACGAAGATGTATAGAGATTTGAAAGAATACTATTGGTGGCCCAACATGAAGAAGGATGTGACAGAATGGGTAAATAGATGTTTGACCTGCCAACGGGTAAAGGCAGAACATCAGCGACCTAATGGGTTACTTCAACCCCTAGAGATTCTAGAATGGAAGTGGGAGCACCTAGCCATGGATTTTGTAGTAGGACTCCCAAGGACCAAGACTAACCACGATGCGATATGGGTAATCGTCAATAGGTTGACCAAGTCCGCCCAATTTCTCCCAATCAACGAGAGGTACACTGTCGATAAATTAGTAGACATCTATATAAGAGAAATTGTGGTACGACATGGAGTTCCCGTGACCATTGTGTCCGATAGAGACCCAAGGTTTAACTCCAGGTTCTGGAGGAGCTTTCAAGACTGTGTGGGAACCAAGCTAAATATGAGTACTGCATACCACCCCCAGACTGACGGACAAAGTGAAAGAACAATTCAGACCTTAGAGGACATGCTGAGAGTGTGTGTTATGGATTTCAAGGGAAGTTGGGAAGAGCACTTACCACTGATTGAATTTTCTTATAACAACAGTTATCACTCAAGTATTGGTATGCCCCCGTATGAAGCCCTTTATGGCCGGAAATGTCGTTCTCCCTTATGTTGGGAAGAAGTTGGCGAAAGGAAAATATTAGGACCAGAACTGGTACAACAGACAAGAGATGTGATAGTTTTAATCAGGGGAAGACTGGGAGCAGCCCAAGACAGACAACGTAAGTATGCCGACTTAGCTCGGAAGGATAGGGAATATGAAGTAGGAGACATGGTGCTGCTAAAGGTATCTCCCTGGAAAGGACTGATGAGGTTTGGGAAGAAGGGAAAGTTGAGCCCGAGGTACATTGGACCTTTTGAGATATTAAGGCGGATTGGACAAGTGGCTTACGAGTTAGCCTTACCTCCAAGTCTGCAACAAATACATAACGTGTTCCACGTATCTATGTTGAGGAAATACAACCCCGACGCCAAACATGTGGTGGAATATGAGCATGTAGATCTACAGCCAGACTTGTCTTATATAGAGCAACCGGTGGAAATCATGGACCACAAGGAGCAAGTACTCAGGAACAAGGCGGTCAGATTAGTCAGAGTTTTGTGGCAGAATCATAACATAGAGGAATCCACCTGGGAGATGGAAAGTGAAATGCAAGAGAAGTATCCCCATTTATTTTCAACCTGATTCTGGGACGGAATCCTTTTAAGGGGGGAAGGTTGTAAGAACCCTGATTTTTGTACTATCGTAAATGACATGAATGAATAGTAATTTCAAACTTATGAAAAGTGACTTCCATTTCCCCCATATGTATTATGTATATTAGGAAGCCGAGTTCGTTTTACGATTTTACAAACGAAATAAGTGTATGCAAATGCCGCCAGAAATCGAAGAATCCCGAAATATAAAAATTCGTATATTCTACGAGGTATCGATCAATAAGAGTATCATGTCAAGATAAAGGGGAGTATAAGATGAAAACTTCATGAGACAATCCCACAAAGATTTAAGGGGTTGGAAGGTTAAAGACTAATCGAAGAAAATTTTTCACCGAAATTATTTCAAAGAAATTATTTTTGTAACCTAGAATAATTATGGAAAATATTAAGGATGCTACTACTTCCATGCAAACCATGCAAGTTGTCATGCTAGTAACCAAGAGAGTAAGTAGTAATTACAACTAATTAACCCAACCAAATTAACCAAGTGCTATTCACTTAGGATTCTAGTTTCACTTAGGATTCTAATTCCACCAAAATAGACATAAAGTGGCTTAATAATGGTAAGGTATGGCCATACTTGACAATCTAATGCAGCAATCAAGGTATTAAATATAGGATATATTAATATAACACTTATACACAAAACTAGCCAAGGCAAGAAAATCATCTCCCACACATTCTTTATTTTCGGACAAGAGCAGGACAGCAACTTAGAATGGCCATAACTCCCTCATTTCTCAATGAAATCCTGCGTTCTTTAGCTTGTTGGAAAGGTATTGAGATACTCTACAACTCTTCTTCAGGAACCTCGTTCAGATAAGCGAGGTAAGACCCTCGTTTATCCAGTTCTTTCAAGAGTGGTAATGCTGACTCCGAAAATTTTAAACTTGGTTGTTTAGATCTTGAAAGTTAAAGGTTGTTAAAGCTATCTAAGGTGTTCTTACGGAAACTCAAGCTTGGTTAAGGTTGTTAAGACTTCAAGGAAGGTAAAACACTCACATCCACCTTAAAACTTCATGAGTTATAAGTTGATTTGAAAGATTGATGCAAGTATGTACATGTTTAAGGGGTTTGTGATGTTTTAAGCTTTATAAGTATGGATAAATCTTGGGTAGTGATAAATGGATGTTACCACTGGTCTTAGATACCCTTGATGATGTTTATATGATCTTGATGGTGTGTGGTTGAATTAAGTGGTTAGATGGAGTTCATGGAATTTGAAAATGTTCGGGTTATAGTCGTTATAATGTCGAAATTTTATTAGGTTATTTGTGCAGATAATACCGAATTTAACAAGTGTTTTCTTGGAAAGTTATTGGCCATAAACCAGTAGGACTTGTTTTGTAGTTTTTTTTGACACCAAGATCATGTGATTACGATTTACGGTTTATGAGATATGCTCGTTTTAGTGAAACCGGTTAAAACGGATGAATCGTTAAGATGGACTGACTTTACAAAGCCAAACGAACCCTTTAAAAATGGTCTGTGTTTATAAAAATTTTATGAGGAGTAATCTGGTCAGTGTTAAAGATCCCATAAAAATTTGGAGTCAAAATACGAATTTTTCAATTTTATAGAAATGTTTAAGTCAAGAATGCGAATGAGAAATCACTGCAGAAAGAAGCTATTTTTAGAGCAACAATTGAGCTAGCAAAAAGATGTTCTTAATTATGAAATTTGGATGAAAAATCCTCTGGACAGTTAATAAGAAGTGAGAAAAAGAATTTCATGAAAAAGTTTATTTTTCAATTTTATAGAATTTTTCGAATCATAGTTGCGCAAGTGAAAAATCCTTTTAGGGGACGAATTAAGACGAACTTTAGTTTCGTTGAAAATGACATTTAACGAAAGTCGTTATGAGACCTTTAATTATCAAAAGTGGTTAAAGGATATCATGGGCTTATAATAAGCCAAACGGGTAGTAAAGAGGTATCATTACGAAGTTGTGCCTTTATATGAATAGTTGGTTCGACGGGATAGTTTAATGAACTAACTGAACCTTATTGGTTGTTATAGATCATCACACTAGAGAAAGAGCCCAGACTATTCCGACACTATCAGGCAAGTTTTCGAAACTTGTATTACAAGTATCTTCAAACTGTTGTTGTTGTGGTATAAATGCTATGAACTGCTTTATAGTATTTTTGCGAATCAGCATATGATGTATGGTTATTTACGTGGGTTTATACACTTGTTAAGTATGTATGTATGCATATACTCTTATATATATGTATACGATGATGTGTAACAAGTTCCCAGTAGAGTATGATAATACCTTTTCTTAGTAAGGGAGTCGGAGATATTTCGTCCAGATAAGGACATAAAAACCCGGAAGTCTCCGGAGATGATATATGACGTATAGTTCATTTTAAAAATAATCCAATAAATATAAATTGGATATTTTCGGATTAAAAATTCCTTTGATGATATTAATAAATATTATTTGAATATTTATTAATAAGTTGAATATTATTTTCAATTGAGAATTGTGAGTGATTATTTATTTAATAAATATTATTTAAATATTTATTGAATATTCTAAGATGATTATTTATTTAATAAATATTATTTGAATATTTATTAAATATTCCAGGATGATTTAAAAATCATATTATTATTTTAAAAGTTATTTAAAAACTTTAAAAAGTATTTTAAATATTTTCTGATCGTCGGAAAAGTATTTAAAAATAGAACGGGTTCCCATTTCTTCACTGACTATAGCTTCACTCATCGAAAAGTATCGCTACCTCGCTCAAACTTATCAAAACTCGGGAACCCAAGGTTTTGGGAGCTAGTATTAATTATTTTCTCCCTTCACTACCAATAAGAAGTATACCCTACCTAGTAAGGAGAGGTTAAGTTTGACTAAACATTCAAAACTCCGACCAACTCCCAAGTTATGTTTGATGAAGCGATTCTTAGTAATCGAAATCTGTTGACTAAAGTCAACCCACACATCAGAGTTACTTTCTCAATTACTCATGGAAGTAAAGTTAGTAATGATTATCAAACCAGTCGTCAAGCTTTGTGCTTGGGGGAAACTGAATTATAATTCTGTTCCTACGATGCATAGAATTCTCTAAGGGATTGGAGGAAGAAGGGACATCGCCTTCGGGCATAGTCCAAACATTAAGGCCCATATGCGGTCAGGGTGCAACCCGATAAGGGAACGTCGTCCTTCTACTAGTAGAAAAGCAGAGGCACGGTATATTGGCTGATCACCAGATATCGTGGAAGAGGCTCCAGCATAATCCCATTCTTCCAATTGGAATTGTATTGCAACACTGTAATGAAAGCCTAGGTGCTCAATTACCGATAGTGTTGACAGAATGATGAACTATTCAAAGTACCTCAGAAATTCTTCGTTATATTTCTGGATAAAGAATGAAAATGTTTAATGATGATACAATATCAGTATATGATATGTCATATGGTTTACGTTAACAAAAGTACTTTGAAAACTATTATTATATGGCTGAGCTATATTGCTCACACTTGATTTTCTTTTATATATACCACCACACAACAACAGATAAGCATGACAAGAACAAGGCAGACCCCCGCAAAAGCGTGCTAAACGATCAGCAGTATAGGAGACTATTTACGAGGCAGGTGCCGAGGCCGCACCCAGTAGCATTACCACAGGTGAGCAGACTAAGTTGGATAGGTTTACAGCTTAGGTTGGTTAGGTTTATTTACAAGCATGACTTGTGTAAGCTTCTGAAAACCAAACCGTATTGTGGCTGTAGATGCCGCCTTAGATGGTAATCCTTTTAAGTTAAACTTTTAAGATTATGATAAATTGGGTTTGTAATATCTATTTCAAGATAGTTGTAATAACTTAGTAACGTTTTAATTTTGTCTCTGAGCCTATAATCTGTAAATGTTAGGTTTGACTGAGGGGTCATAGCATGCTAAAATGAAGTTTGAGAGTAATGTTGATTAAAATGGGAATTAAGGATATAGTGACAGCCTGGATCTCCGACCCCGAATCTAGGGGTGTTACAGAAATGGTATCAGAGAATTAGGTTATAATCTCAGAGATGATAGGAAGGTTTAAGGACTCAAACCCTTACCGAAACATTGTCGGGCTAATAGACATAGCCCTAACAACCTTAAGCCAATAAGGGAACTACTTATCAGAACCTCAAGGATAGTAACTTTGTTTTCCTCTTTTTATAGATACCTAAGAACGTAGAGCTACCAAAGAGTTCTGAGCAGCGACATGATGATGCTCTTCTGAGAGCTATAGAGGAGCCTGATGCTGAGTCAGATGTTAACCCTCAGCAGGAGGGAGAAAGAGAGATAGTCCAGGAGGAGGATCCCGAGGAGGATCCCAGAGCTGATGACCCTATGCCTGTAGAGGACCCAGTGGACTCAGATGAGCCACAGGGTGATCCCGAGGAGGACCCAGAGGAGGACCCCATGGACGATGTACCAGCTGACCCCACACCCGGAGAGGAGCCTGATGATGAGGAGGTGGTGTGGACTGATATCCCTATGCATTCCCCTTCCCTCATAGAGGATTCATCCCTTAGTGGATATCATTGGGACACAGATTTAGAGGGTGACTCTGAGGAACCTAGACCAGAGGATGCCGAGACTGAGGTTTCCCTGGAGAGCGAGCCCGTTAGTCCTCCCATACAGGTTGTTAGATCCACTGAGTACGACTGGATGGTGACTCGGATGACCACTGATATGGTGGCAGCGGAGGCCCGAGTAGCTGAGCTGAGGAGAGACGAGCGAGACTATACTCCCAGGGGAGAGACTCCAGAGCTAGACGGATGAGGCGGGCAGTACTAGAGATTGAGAGGAAGGCTCATACCCGACTCAGAGCACTTCCACGTTCCCGCCACAACAGGAGGATCCGCAGGAGGGATGCTGAGAGAGTCCTTTCTAGGGCTATGAGCCGAGTTAGACCGGCAATACGCTTCATGCAGACTAATTGATAGATGGATGACCAGTTCAGCCTTCTAGTACAGAGGGAGGTGGTAGTAGCTTTACTTTTGGTAGTGATGTTGATCACGTAGTACTTTCCCTCGGATAGGAAGACTATCTTTGCTACATACCTGCTTAAGGGAGAGGCCAACTATTGGTGAGAGGCTAAGAAAAATATGGAACCAGTTGGAGTGGTTACATGGGATAGATTCACAGAGTTATTCCTGGAAAAGTACTTTCCAAGGTTTATGGAGACCCAGATGGAACTCAAGTTCCTAGAGCTTAAACAATACAATATGACTATAGCTGAATATGAGGCTAGGTTCACTGAGCTATCAAGGTTTGTTCCAGATTATGTGAACACTGAAATTAAGAAGACAAGGAGGTTTCAACAAGGATTGAAATAGTGGATTTAGAACTGTGTCGCGGTGTTGGAAATTACAGATTACGCCACTCTAGTACAGAAAGCAATGATTGTAGAGGCAGGAAGTGAGCAGTCCTAGAAGGGCAAGATCATGAAGAAAAGGAAGTTTGAAAGTCGAAGTAGTGGTGCTGCAAGTGGGAGTTTCTCCAGCAAGTTTGTTAGAGGAACGGTGTCCCAGCCAGCCAAAAGCACGGGGTTTAACAGAGCTAGAAAGCAAGAGTGTTGGCCAAGGAGGAGGATCAACCAGGGCACCCATATCAGGACAGTCGCGCCCTCCCCTACCTAACTGTAAGACTTGTGGAAAGAAACATTCAGGGGTATGTCTTCAGGGTACGACGACATGTTTTAAATGTGGACAGATTGGACACTATTCCAACAATTGCCCCTAGAGGAATGCGCTCATGAATTGTTACCTGTGTGGAGGTACAGACCACTGGAAGAAAGATTGCCCTAAATTGAAACTGACAGGATCAAGGATGAGCGGAACTGCATCCAATCGACCACCCACCGCTAAGACTTTCAACATGACAGTGCAGGATGCAGTGAGGGATGAGGATGTCATCGCAGGTACCCTTTCTCTTAACACCTTGAGTGCAAATACTTTGTTTGATTCTGGAGCTACCAAATCTTTTATATCGCAAGATTTTGCATGAAAACTGAACTTTAAACCAGAAATGTTAAAGGAACGGCTAATGGTAGAGATAGCTAACCACGAAGTGGTTCCTGTAAGCCAGATATATCCTAACTGCGATATAGTAATAGGAGGTCACCACTTTCGGGCAGACCTAATTCCGTTTAAGTTAGGCGGATTCGATGTCATTTTAGGAATGGATTGGTTTGCAAGTAACGGTGCCCAGATTGATTGCAAGAGCAAGAAAGTTAGGATAAAGGTGTCAGGAAAGAAAGAGGTCATATTCAAAGGACAGCGAAAGACTCAAAAAAAAATTCTTGACTGTTGCTCAAGCCAAAAAGTTAGTACGAAAGGGTAGCGAGACCTACTTAGCCTATGTATTAGACACGAAGAAAAGAACACCTGAATTGAAGGACATTCCAGTTGTCAGGGAATTTAAAGATGTGTTTCCAGAAGATCTCCCTAGGTTATCACCCGATAGGGAGATCGATTTTGCGATAGAATTAGCACCAGGAACTGCACCAGTTTCTAAAGCCCCTTACCAATTGGCCCCCGTTGAGATGAAAGAACTGGCCACTCAGTTGTAAGAACTGTTGGACAAGGGCATGATAATACCAAGTATGTCACCGTGGGGTGCCCTAGTGTTGTTTGTAAAGAAAAAAAGATGGTAGTATGAGGCTATGTATAAACTACAGAGAGCTGAATAAGTTAACCATTAAGAACAAGTACCCCTTGCCTAGGATTGACGACCTTTTTGACCAACTCAAGGGAGCAGTTCACTTTTCGAAGATAGACCTGAGAACGGGGTACCATCAGTTAAAGATCAAACCGGAAGATATACCCAAGACTGCTTTTCGCACTAGGTACGGCCATTATGAGTTTCTAGTGATGTCCTTTGGATTGACTAACGCCCCCGCGGCATTTATGGACTTGATGAACCGAGTATTCAAACAGTACCTAGACAAGTGCGTCATAGTTTTCATTGACGATATCTTGATTTATTCTAAGACTGAGGAAGAACATGCAGAACACTTGAGGATAGTCCTAGGAATCTTGAGGGAAGAAAAGTTATATGCCAAATTTTCAAAATGCGAATTTTGGCTAAATCTATGAAATAATAATAAAACATACCATTTTTTTTATGTGCTTGCGTTGATCTAAATCTATGAAACAACAATAACAAAACAAGGTTGGAGTACAATAGGTTACATTACAGAATTTCTATGATACCTAGAGAAATAGAATCTTCTATTTTCATATCAAAAATTTCACTATACGCGACTATAGAAATCTACATTAAAATTTGTTACAATAACCGTAATAAATAAAACAATATTGGTAATCAATAGCAAATGTTTGTTTACAGCAAATTGTATCACAAAATTTTTGTGATACGTAGAGAAATGGAACCTCCCGTTTTCACATCAAAAATTCTACTATACACGTACTATAGAAAATTTCCGCATTACAATTTGTTACAATAACCGTTTGTTAACACCATTGGAGCACAATCCCTTACAGGTTCAACAAATTTTAGCTAACCATTATTTGATACTTGATAATTCCTTGTGTGTGCTTGCGAAAATTTGAAAACTTGAGATGCTACTTCTTAGTCAATTTTAGTGAGTAACGCATGCTTCTACCTTGTGAGGATTTGAGTCTAATTTATGATTGACATATTTTATATCAATCCCTTTCTTTTATTGTGTGTTGTTCATCATTACGCGTGTTGCTCTAGAACTTGCTTTAAACCGTTTTGAGACTACATGATATATGTATGCATGAATATGATAAAGGCACTAGGATTAACCTTATTTGTCCTAAACAGTACCTTGAAAAATAATTCTTAGTGAACCCCCTTGAGCTTATATCTGTTTCTTTCATATATCACCAATCTAAAATTCTTGAGCCTACTTATTTATTCATTTCTTGATTTATTGCTAGAGCATAGTGATTCAACTTCAGGGTTGGTGAATATTTAGTGTGGGGATTTCTTTTGCTAAAGTATTCATTTGGTTGGAATCAATATGAAAAAAAAGAGGCTAGGTACTCCTTTGAGATCAGTGGGTGGCAAATGCTATGTCATATGAAAGGGACGATCCATGTACATGTGTTGGTATTAAGTGCATTGTACTAGAAATTCTTGGTGATTTTTCACTGCCCTTGGTTACTGGAGTTTAAAAAAAAAGAAAAAAGAAAAGATCAAGTAGAGTTTGTGTTTATTGGTTTGTACAATATGAGAGTGAAAAAGTACATTGGTTTATGTGATTATGAGTTTAATGCTTGTGAGAGTCTGGAAAACTTTTACATGATATATTTTTCATGTTGGGTGCCTTAATTAAGGATGAACATTATGCTCTATTGGTTGATCAAGTTTAGCCACTAGTTAGCCTATTTCTTGATATACTTTTTCGATTATATTCAATTAGAATTCTCCACCAACACCCAACTTCTCTTCTGATTCTTTCGAGAAACCAATATTTTTTAAAATTAATTTAAATAGTTTTTATATAAAATATATTAATAAGTAAACAAATTAAGAAGAAAATTAAGTATACTATCTATCTGTACTATATATTTTATAAGGAAAATATGGTGTAATTAGTTGCTTAGTTAAAGCCTTTCTAAAAAACTTATTCGGAACTTCTAAAAAACAAATTAAAATATATATTATAATTTACTTAAAAAAATAGAATACATACACTACAAGGATTTTTGCTTTAGACAATAGGCAAAACGTGTTGTCTGAATGTACCAAAAATTGTTGACTATTGAGAAGTCGTCTGATACACACCTCAGACAACACACAGCAAACTGTTGTGTGAAAGTAAAAATCACCTGAAAAGTGTTGTCTGATACCCAGAAACAACAACACTTCTTTGGAAACCTCTTGTCAAAGCTCCAATAACACAACACTTTTTAACGAATATATTGTTGTTCTTAAGCAGTAAAGACAATGGTTTTTAAAAGAAAGCCTATTGTTTAAGTGCAAAAGATACAATCTTTTACTTGATCAGGGATGTTGTTGTATGTCACTACAGACAATGGTTTCTTAGCAGAAACCATTTGTTTTATGATTAGTTGTACAACATGTTATCTCATATGACATGTTGTTGTACACTAGGAAGAATAACACTTTCTTAGTATGTAACTCTTGTTTGAAATTATTTCAAACAATGGTTTTGCAGAGTATAACATGTTGTTATTTGTTAAAAGAGACAATAGTTTTGTGGGTTTTAACATGCTGTGTGTATTCTTCTCCCACATTACTTTGTTAAATGGTACATGTTGTTTGATTGCATTTTTTACAACTGTTAACATTAGGTAGTTTTTATTTTCCTGTTGTGTGAGTCATTTTCTCACAAGGGATTTTAATAAAAGCTTTGCTTGATATATAATACAACACTATAAAATGAAAATGCCAGAAATAAACAATAGAAACCAATTCGATCCATCCATCCAACACCACCAACTAACGTACACAACCAAGTACATAATTAAAGTCTATCCACATCCAAAACAACTAATACATAAGTCATATTTTTAGGTGAACACATCCACAAAAGAGACGGACTAAAAGTTTAATTTACGCTACTACCAAGTACATGTTCAACTCGAAATACCAATTTCAATAAAAGACGACAGAGTTCAATGAGCCAGGTGCTTCAACATATACTTCGCCAAGTCAGTCCTTGTATCATTAAGCTCATCCATGCCATAGTTCAAGTTGCTTCTGCGTCGCCACTGCAAAATGGAACATGTATTGAAAGTCATATATCTTCACCACAAAACACAAGGATATCAGGAAAAATGCATTGTTACCTTCATAGCAAATTTCAATTCCTTATCAAGACATATCTCCTTCATAACAATAATACGCTACTTAAAATAACTAAACTCATAATAAACTAACTTTACTACTTTATGTATTTTAATAAACTATTCATGATGTAATATTCACTATCTTAACTCGTATGCTACTTCACTAGAATAATGAAGCCCGACAATCAATTATTGTAATAAACGTACTTTTCTACATTTAAATCATATATACTATAGTGTACCTAGAGTCATAGACTACATGCATCATCAAGTGTAGCAGTACACAGGCACAATGAAGAGTTAAATATAATGTAGCATACCTTAAAATATGCTTGAGTGCACGCTTCTGTATCTTCAAATTCTGGAATAATTGAAATGAGACTTAGTGATTAGGTATGATTGTACAACGACATGTTAAGAAGAGCACTTATTTATAATAGAATAAATTTTAATAACAAAAAGAAAATTATCATATAAATATATTAAAGTAAACCCTTGAAAAGAAAAGAGGAAATCCATCTTCACAAATTGTTATATAGCTTGGATGGAGGAAAGCTCTAAAACTTCGAGAATAAAAAAGCCTGAGAGGTGAACATGGACTACGATACTGGTGTGGAGGAACATACTACTACTCGGCGAGTCCAATTTCCAGCATATCCTGGACATAATTAAGTTCCAACTTTCTTCTATACATTGCACCATCGACTTTCTTCTATATATTGACGGACATTCCGACAATATATAAGCTAAACATCACAAAGCATTCAAATATCCTATCTGACTAAATTTATTAAAGTGACAAGTTGCAATCAACACTTGCTGAATAAGCATAATTTAAGGTTCGATGTCATTCACATTTTCCACTTTTCTGTATGATGACATTTAATTTCCCAAGACATGTTAGATGACAGGTAAACAATCTTTTACAGATACCAATACAGATTCACTGCAAGATCTCGGTACATTTACAATAAAAATCACATACCATGTTACAAACTCGATGTAAGGCTCTGACAGCAAACCAGTCAGCAATTGTACAGGTACTATGTAACTACTCAGACATAAATTGGGGAAAATAAAGCATCTAATCTCCAGCAAGATACTTAAAAAGTTGGTTTTTCAAAAAATTCAAGAAAGATTATTCAAAAACAAACTGATAATTAAAGTATTTTTTAACTCACCAATGAAAGCATAGCATAAACTGTCCCCAGTTTTGAAATCCCGGATTATGTCAGCTCTGCCATCACCAATCAATAATACATCATTAGAAACACTAAACATTTTCATGAACAAAAGATAAAGCATAACATGCTAGAATATATAAGAACTTACGAAGTTATAGTTCCAAACCGTGAGAAGATAGTGTGCAAATCCTCATCCTGCAATCAGAAGTTGAAATTCATGAACAAGAAATATTACAGAAAGAGTAAGTGCCAGAGAGCAAAAACATCCAATGTTCTAGTAACAACAATCAAAGATAGATGTGTACAAAACGAAAGAGGACTCACTTCAGTTACGGGATTTAGCTTACAAACAAACAATACATTATCGGGAGGCTTTATCTCGGCATCAGGAATGTCCCCAATCTGTAAAGCACAATAGAGAAAAACAATAAGTCCAACATATATTCGAGTATGCGACTCTATATTAGCTCCAGACTGGCTTTATTTGTATAGACTTCTTACACTTTCAAGCACTACTGCTCTGGTGATATGGGCTAAATGTAAGCCCTAAAGACACATTTAATGTGGCATTAATTAGACCTAGAATGGTCCAAACGTGGGGCCCACCAGATGGGCCCAAACCCTATTTATAATATTAATTTCGTAATTAATATTAAGGGTAATAACCAGCTCAGCAATAAGAGTCAAACAAGGATATTACTCTTGCCTGACTTAGCCTCCAAGATACATATTTCAACATGGAAACTGGTTCCTACATACTAGGATCTGGAACCTTATTCTAGGCGGTGACTTGCCCACCAAGTCACCTAACCCTACTACGATTCTAGGGCTTCTCAGCCTATATAAAGGGTCTTGTTTGCACTAAATCACGCAAGCGTACGTGGTCACAAGTAATATAGATATAAGTTGAGTTCGTTCCCACAGAGATCTGGTTATGGTTTTAATTCAGTAAACGCACCTATGCAACAGTATATGGTTATTATGCACTGCTAAGACAAATAACAAATATGGGTTTTAACTATCTAAATTAACTAAAAAGCAAATTAACAAAACTACAAATTAACTAACTAGAAAGAATTGAAATCTAATTACTTCTGCAAGAAAAACCATGGAATCCTAACTTCATTAAATACTTCGCTTAGATCTGACGCCTTTAATCACTATATGCAATGGTTATGATATCTGATCGAATAACACGAAACAAGTATACGCTACTTCTCAGTATACGAATACCAAACTAAACATACATCCACAAAAGAGATAGAAGATGAATAGACACCAATTATGCTTAGACCCTATATGTCTATAGAATTTGAAAACATAACGGTTGAAGAGCAAGTTATCCATAAAGATCACATAGGGTAGCATATTATCTCTAATCATGCCACAAATCATGATGTTAAAACATCAACCTATCCTATGCTAGCATGGCAAGTTCTAAATCTCAAGATCCACTCTCGTTTAGCAAGAGATTAACAAATTAGATGTTCATGACGCATCTATCAATTAAGCACAACCATACGAGGATATCAGATATACATCACACACAGATCTGTAAAGCATCAAGATACTAAAGCTCCATAAATAAATCTGTTAGAATCCCATGACAACGATTAGCTCGTAATTGAACCTCTCGTCATCATGGGATCAAGTGAAACCATGATAAAAATTAAGTATGAAAATATACAAATAAACCTAAGTAATTGATATGTAATAGTTCTACTCCTAATGATCATCTTAATGATCTTAATAATAATTTACAAGGGTTGGATGTGTTTATATAGGCTCTAGACATCTTGCCCAACAAGAAAATACCAAATCAGAATTATAATAGAAGTACGTTTCCTAAACTGATTCTGATTTAAAGGGAAATTTGTAGCTAACTTTTCTTCTGTTTTCCAGAACCGTTCCAGACGTAATTGGACCTCTGGACCACTTTAGAATGATATAGAATCTCGTTATCTTCGCGTGGACTGCTTACGGGCCTCAAACGGAGTTGTAGAACTCAAGATATGGCCAAAATAGTAAAAACTGTAATTTTTCAGCACCGCGCGCTTGCAACTTGCGCCCAACAGTCTGTTCTTCGTGAAATCTGCGCCCACCACGCGCAAATTGCTCTTGTAACACCTGTTCCATGTTGTAGAAAATCTCCCAAGCTTCGCGTGGGCAGTAAGATCGCTGAAAACGGACTTCTAGAACTCCAGATATGTCCAAAACAGTGTAGACTGCGCAACCGTCTCAGAAATCCGAATTTTAATAAATTAAATCTCCAAAAAAGACAAAAACATCCACCATAATCAACATCCTTGTAAATCTGCACAACTAAACAAAACACATCAAAACTACAAGAAACTTGAGCCCAAGACAATCAATTTAAGCCGATTTAGAATGCTCCAAGTGGATATAAACTCCACTTATCACACCCCCAAACTTAAACCGATGCTTGTCCTCAAGCATAAACAATTACAACTAACTAACTAACTAGTACCACTTCCGTAGGTGATCACGGTTGCATTTGGCATATGCAACAAGCCCTTTAAACCCCTAGGCAGCCCTAGTGGACGAGTAAGGTCTCGTGAGGGCCTATAGTGAATGTACCCACAAAATCCATGTAACCTAATGGAATGCAATGCATGAATGCAACTAACATGAAAATGCAAATAATCTAGTACTAATATCCTACCATACCTTCAAATCCTCTCATGCCATATCAACTTAAGAATCAAAGTAAATACGCAATGTCTTGGTGTCGAAAGTGCAAGTATTCACATAGTCTACTCAATGAACATGCATAAGTTCTCACAAGCCCATGTCAAGTGTAAGAATAAGTTAGTAAACATGCTAAGCCTACAAGAGTACATCTTTGAGACAAAACTCGGGATCTCATACGCAAAAATAAGCAAACACTCACAATCCACTCACAAAAGAATATTCACTCAAGAACAAGGGTAAGTGTATCACTCAATTCCAACAAAATCATAAGCATGCTTGACATTTGGTATCAATCTAACTCTTAACACAACAAACATCAATGACGATAATCAAAAGGTCTTTAATTGGGTTGTAACGGGGCTAGGGACAAGGTATGTCAAATAAGCCAAAACAGGTGAAGTGTCAAAAGCTAGTAGGAACCATAATAAATCATACACAACACCCTATTTTCCCCCACATAATCTATTATTCTTCCAAAAAAAACAATCGACTAGTCGACTGAAGTAGGATCACAACAAACACAAACATGCTCTCATAAGATATTTTTTTTCTTTTTTTTTTCTTGAGAGCTAAATATAACACAAACAATAATATAAACAATAACAATGATCCCACAATTTTATTACACATGCCGACTATCAAGTACACAAACCCAATTTTCAATATTTCCCCCAAAAGTAAGACCAACAAAAAACCCCTCCTTGCACACCTTATTACTCCCTTAAGCACTCTACTAGCCTTTGACAATGTGGGTTCAAATTAATGTAAGGCCAATACAAGAAAAAGGTCTAGGCAAGTAATGTGGTATGTCACCGAAAAAATAGGATTAAGCTCAACGGGTTAACTAATTGATCATATAAACATGGTATGGTAATATGGGAAAATATGCGGTTAATCCTAATTGCCTTTATCATTTTAATCGTCAAATAATGTCATGCGTTTCAAGAAAGACCTCAAACAACTGCTAGCAATGCAAACAATCCGTGGACACTCAAGCAAACGAATAATTTGCAACAAATATGCAATAAGGCTCAAAACTCACTTGGTGGAAAAACATACTCAATCCCAAGCAAAAATCTCTCTAACGCACCTACTTGTATTCAAAGCATGCAAACTAAATCATCTTGCACATATTCATGTCCTTCTAATCACTTACAACATTCAATAAGTCTACTAGCTTCAACTTACTAGTGTATGTGTGTGCACAAGAACAAAGCATATCACTTCTCAATCAAAAGCGTCAACAACACAAAATTCCTATCAAGCATGGGTGCAAATGCAACTATTATGAACTCACATGATATACAAACATAAAAAACAGAATGTCCTATATGAAACAAACGTAGATAACACGAACATAAATGCATAATTTACTACTACTAATATGCAAAACATGAAATCCTACATGAACACAATGACTAACAATCACATATATATACACTACTTATCCCTCAAACCACCCCCAAACTTAAAATATTCAATGTCCTCATTGAATGGAAGTAAATACAAGGGAAAGTAGAAAACATACCTTGGGTTGCCTCCCAAGAAGCGCTTCTTTAACGTCAATAGCTTGACGTTACTTCCAAGCCTCCATTAAGGATGATAATAGTTTGCCTGGTCATCTCTTCGCGATACTTCATCATCATCTCGGCGGCACACCTTCTGCCCCTTCTCCTTGCTTGGCATATTCATGTAGCAAATATATCCTCTTCCAATGCCTTCATCTGTTGACCCAAAATCTGACAATTTGTAGAACAACACATACTCGCGGGCTTCGCTTGAATATAATGAAGGAAGGTAAATGTAAGTTTCTGAAGCCTTTGGTTCCTCAACGAGAACTTCTTCCATTGGCTCTAATGCGCTACCTCCATCTTTAAACTCTGAGACAAGTAGAAGACCTGCATCTTTCCCATGTTCTTCAGCCTCTTGGTACGCACATACCAATTCTTGAAATTTCTGCAGCTCATCAGTGTCTGTCCCAAATAGTGCCCTTTCCAAATCATCCACCATCCTAACATGATCAAATTCCTCACATGGCTTGTGAACACTAACCTCCTCTTGGAATTTGTCTTCCTCAATTAAGCATGCAGTGCCTTGCTCCAAGTCACCGTTATTCTCTGGAATTGCCTCTAGTATGAATTGATGTTTCTCTTGTTCCAAGGCACTTAAAACTTGAGCAGCTAGTGTCCTCATAGAATTGATAGACTCCTCAGTACTCTTTAGAAGGATCCTAATCTCCTCCATAGCATCAACCTCATCTGACTGAAAAGTAGGAGTAGGTTGCTGATGTTGAAACTCTTCACTACCAAAGAAATATGACATATTTGGAACATCTTGCTGGTACTGTTGAGGATGGTATTGAAAATATGGTTGTTCCTCATAACTGACATATGGATCAACTCCTTCGTAGTAACAATATTGCGAGGGATCATGAACGCCCAAACACCGCTCACATTGCTGAGGCATGGACGTCCTCGAATATGCCCACCATGGCAACTCCTCGCATGCCATCTATAAACACTCAAGTACCTAAAACACCACAAACTAAACAAGATAGGTAAGAAAAAATCTGAGTCAGTGAACTCTAACGACCACTATTGACAAGCACATAAACCAAAAATAAAACACCGATGATCCCCGGCAACGGCACCAAAAAACTTGTTTGCACTAAATCACGCAAGCGTACGTGGTCACAAGTAATATAGATATAAGTTGAGTTCGTTCCCACAGAGATCTGGTTATGGTTTTAATTCAGTAAACGCACCTATGCAACAGTATATGGTTATTATGCACTGCTAAGACAAATAACAAATATGGGTTTTAACTATCTAAATTAACTAAAAAGCAAATTAACAAAACTACAAATTAACTAACTAGAAAGAATTGAAATCTAATTACTTCTGCAAGAAAAACCATGGAATCCTAACTTCATTAAATACTTCGCTTAGATCTGACGCCTTTAATCACTATATGCAATGGTTATGATATCTGATCGAATAACACGAAACAAGTATACGCTACTTCTCAGTATACGAATACCAAACTAAACATACATCCACAAAAGAGATAGAAGATGAATAGACACCAATTATGCTTAGACCCTATATGTCTATAGAATTTGAAAACATAACGGTTGAAGAGCAAGTTATCCATAAAGATCACATAGGGTAGCATATTATCTCTAATCATGCCACAAATCATGATGTTAAAACATCAACCTATCCTATGCTAGCATGGCAAGTTCTAAATCTCAAGATCCACTCTCGTTTAGCAAGAGATTAACAAATTAGATGTTCATGACGCATCTATCAATTAAGCACAACCATACGAGGATATCAGATATACATCACACACAGATCTGTAAAGCATCAAGATACTAAAGCTCCATAAATAAATCTGTTAGAATCCCATGACAACGATTAGCTCGTAATTGAACCTCTCGTCATCATGGGATCAAGTGAAACCATGATAAAAATTAAGTATGAAAATATACAAATAATCCTAAGTAATTGATATGTAATAGTTCTACTCCTAATGATCATCTTAATGATCTTAATAATAATTTACAAGGGTTGGATGTGTTTATATAGGCTCTAGACATCTTGCCCAACAAGAAAATACCAAATCAGAATTATAATAGAAGTACGTTTCCTAAACTGATTCTGATTTAAAGGGAAATTTGTAGCTAACTTTTCTTCTGTTTTCCAGAACCGTTCCAGACGTAATTGGACCTCTGGACCACTTTAGAATGATAGAGAATCTCGTTATCTTCGCGTGGACTGCTTACGGGCCTCAAACGGAGTTGTAGAACTCAAGATATGGCCAAAATAGTAAAAACTGTAATTTTTCAGCACTGCGCGCGTGCAACTTGCGCCCAACAGTCTGTTCTTCGTGAAATCTGCGCCCACCACGCGCAAATTGCTCTTGTAACACCTGTTCCATGTTGTAGAAAATCTCCCAAGCTTCGCGTGGGCAGTAAGATCGCTGAAAACGGACTTCTAGAACTCCAGATATGTCCAAAACAGTGTAGACTGCGCAACCGTCTCAGAAATCCGAATTTTAATAAATTAAATCTCCAAAAAAGACAAAAACATCCACCATAATCAACATCCTTGTAAATCTGCACAACTAAACAAAACACATCAAAACTACAAGAAACTTGAGCCCAAGACAATCAATTTAAACCGATTTAGAATGCTCCAAGTGGATATAAACTCCACTTATCAGGTCTGACCCCTCATTCTCAGAACTACGTTTTTGGCTTGATTCTTGATATTCATCAAGGTACGTAGGCATCTTGTGAAGGCAGATTCAGCCACGAGCACGAGAGCAGCCATTAAAGCACGAAGCTCCCGAACCCTAGCCGCCATAATCATATCCTAGTTTTTATTCCATAACATTTGGCACCGTCTGTGGGAAGAAAACATCAACCATGGTAAATACACGAAGAACACCAGCAACTACAGATCCTATTCCTCTTAGCTCTGCTCCGCCTGTCACTGAACAAGTACCTCCAACATCCGGGACTATCGTTCCGTATCAAGTTTCTCAACCCCTAGGGACGACTTCCCATGTTGAGAGTACGCTACCTCCGATCGTCCACACAAATCCAGGGACTAATCCCCTCCAGGTGGGGGTTTCTTCCTTGATTGTAGATCCCAACAACCCTCCACAAGGGGTTCAAATCCACACTACGGATCTCCCCATAAGCACCAATCCGATGTATGGGCTGCCTAACTACCCTCTTACCCAAGGAGCTGGATCAAGTGGTCATGCCTTGTATATCCGAGATCGAGATTATCGCGATTTTTCTGGTCCTTATACGGATGAGTCATCTTCTGACGATGATTACGAACGTGATGAAGCTCCAAGGAGGCGACGTGCAAGTAAAGAACCTCGAGGAAGAACTCAAACTACTCACGATGGACTCCCTTCAACAACTACTGAGAGGATTAAGGCTTATGAAGCCGATATCTTAAGATTAAAGGAAGATATGGCAAGGGAACAAGCCAGATCAAATCAGACTTTACCCCCTCCAACATCAGGACCGATTCCCTTTATAGACTTGGAGAGGCCTTCAAGGAGGCAAAGAAGGGCTGACGCCCCAATTGGAAGAACAACGAGGGTGGAAACCCCCAACAGCAACCGCAAGGATCTGATGCCACTTGGGGATCCTGATGATCCCACACTCCCGTTTACTGAGGAGGTGATGAATGCTCGTATCTCAAAGAAGTTTAAGATGCCGACAATTAAAGCTTACGATGGAATGGGTGATCCTGCAAACCACGTTAGAACATTCTCAAACGCTCTGCTGTTGCAGCCTGCAAGTGACGCTTTGAAGTGTAGGGCATTCCCTCAAACTCTATCAGGTATGGCTCAAAGATGGTATAGTCGGCTTCTTGCAAACTCGATTGGTTCCTTTAAGGAGTTGAGTGCTGCCTTCGTTAGTCAGTTTATCAGCGGAAGAGCGCATGAGAAAAGTTCTGCATCTCTTATGTATGTGGTACAAGGGAAGAACGAAAGTCTGAGAGACTATCTTAAGAGGTTCACCAAGGAGACTTTGAACATCACTGATCTGGACAATAAGGTTGCAATGGTAGCCTTGGAGCATGGTACCACCGACCTATACTTTAAGAGATCATTGGCAAAGCATCCCCCTGAGAATATGGCTGAGCTCCAGCGAAGGGCTGATAAGTACATCAAGGCCGAGGATAGTACGAAGAAGGAAGTCACATTAGGCAATGGTCGGGGTAACAATGATACAAAAAAGCGCAAGCAAGAGCAGGAGTACGATGCTAGGGACAAGTATCCCTGAACTAGCAAAGACTCTGATTCGCCGCCAAAAAAGAGCTTGGGACCAAGGTTCTCTGACTATGCAAGGTTAAATGCTCCTAGAAGTCAAATCTTGTTGGAGATCGAGAAGGATAAGGACTTCCGATGGCCGAAGCCACTCAGGGGAGACCCCGCAAAGAGAAACAAGGATCAATATTGTCGGTTCCACCAAGATGTGGGGCATGATACAGATGATTGTAGGCAGTTAAAGGATGAGATCGAATTCTTGATCCGCAAAGGAAAACTGAGTAACTTCACCAAGGGTGAAGATCTTGGAACCCAAAGAAGGGACTACGATAGGAGAAACAATGATAGAAGGGATAATGATCGTGACCGTAACACACAGCCCCGAGGGCCAGTTATCAACACGATCTGGGGAGGCCCGACAGCGGCCGGTACAACTCGAAACTCTCGAAAGGCATACGCCAGATAGGTGATGCACATCGTGGGAGAGGCCCCGAAGCGTGCTAGAACTGAAATCGTAATTGGTTTTGATGATTCTGATCTTGAAGGGGTGAAATTCCCCCATGATGACCCGTTAGTTATAACCCCTGTGATTGGGAACTCGGAGGTAAAGCGAGTCTTGATAGACAATGGGGCTTCTGTTGACATTCTGTTTCATGATGCTTTTGTGAAGATGGGATATACCGATTCTCAGCTGACCCCGACCAACATGCCCATCTACGGGTTCAATGGAGTTGAGTCCAAGGTGGAGGGTATTATCCAGTGACCCATGACAATCGGGCAGGAACCTAAGGAAGCTACTCAAATGTTGAATTTTTTGGTAATTAAGGCAGCCTCGACTTATAACGCAATCCTGGGAAGAACTGGACTTCATGCGTTCAAGGCTGTTGCCTCAACATATCACATGAAGATTAAGTTTCCAACCCGAAATGGGGTCGGAGAACAAAAAGGCGACCAGAAGATGGCAAGAAGTTGTTATGTATCCGCCCTAAGAGCTGATGGAGTCGGGGGGCAGGTACTCCCAATTGAAGACATGGATGTCCGTAGTGATGATGAACATCGAGGGAAGCCAGCAGAGGATTTAATCCCCGTCCCTCTGGAGCTGGGTGACCCAGAAAAGGTTACATACATAGGAGCATCTCTGAAGGAACCCCTGAACGGCGAATTGACAGCGTTCTTGTAAGAGAATAGCGATGTGTTTGCTTGGGCAGTAGCGGACATGCCAGGGATTGACCTCCAACTTATAACTCATAGATTGAACGTCGATCCTGCACGGAAGAAGATAAAGCAAAAAAAGAGGAATTTTGCTCCTGAAAGGCAAGAGGCCATTAAGCAAGAAGTTGACAAATTATTGGAAGCTGGGTTTGTTGAAGAAATTCAATTCCCCGAATGGTTAGCTAACCCTGTGATGGTTAAGAAGGCGAATGAAAAGTGGAGGATGTGTATAGACTTCACTGATCTGAATGATGCATGTCCAAAAGATTGTTTTCCTCTGCCTAGGATTGATATGTTGATAGATGCCACAGCTGGACATGAAATGTTGAGCTTCATGGATGGTTTCAGCGGATACAATCAGATTAAGATGCACAATGAGGACATCCCTAAGGTATCTTTCATAACTGACTTTGGTGTTTTCTGCTATCTTGTTATGGCTTTTGGTTTAAAGAATGCAGGAGCTACATACCAACGGCTGATGAATAAGATATTCGCCCATCTGATTGGAAAAACCATGGAGGTCTATGTTGATGACATGTTAGTCAAGAGCCTACTCAAGGCAGATCACATTAGGCACCTCAGAGAGGCATTTGAAGTGCTAAGGCACCACAAGATGATGCTGAATCCAGCAAAGTGTGCTTTTGGCGTTGGATCGGGAAAATTTTTGGGTTTGATGGTTTCGAAGAGAGGAATAGAGGCCAATCCTGACAAAATCAAAGCCATCTTAGACATGGAATCACCTCGTTCTGTGAGGGACGTACAGAAGTTAACTGGTCGAGTTGCAGCTCTGGGGAGATTTATCTCCAAATCTAGTGATAAGTGCTTGCCTTTCTTTCAGGCATTAAAGAAAGTGGAAAATTTTGAGTGGACCACAGAGAGCCAAGAGGCCTTTGAGCAGTTGAAAAAATACATGGCTGAAGCCCCGTTGTTGGCCAAACCTAGTCCTGGGGAGATTCTTTACTTATACCTGGCGGTATCCGAACAAGCATTGAGTGCTGTTCTTGTTAAAGAAGAGAAGAAAGTTCAGAAACCCATCTACTACGTGAGTAAGGTGCTACATGGGGCGGAGTTGAATTACTCTCCCATTGAGAAGTTTGTTTTGGCATTGATTACTACCTCAAGGAAATTGAGACCGTACTTCAAGGCTCACAAAATCGAAGTCTTGACAGACCAACAATTGAGAAGCATATTGCACAGCCCGAAAGCAAGTGGAAGATTGATCAAATGGGCCATAGAGCTTGGAGAGTTTGATATCAAGTATAAGCCTCGGACAGCCATCAAGGCTCAGGCATTGGCTGACTTCGTGGTTGAATGCACCATTGACAACCAAGAAGTCGGGGGGCAGGAGATGATAACCACCCCTGAGAACGAAGATAAAGATGAAGAACTGATAGCTGACCAAAAAAAGTATTGGGTGCTCTATTTTGATGGAGCATCAAAAACAAACTCTAGTGGTGCAGGTTTGGTTTTGCAAAGCCCCGATGGGTTCACAGTTGAATATGCTTTGAAATTGGATTTTCCTACTACTAATAATGAAGCTAAATATGAGGCATTAATAGCCGGATTGGGATTGGCTAGAGTCATGAGGGTCAAGAACCTCAAAGTGTGTGGAGATTCAAGACTGGTAGTCTCGCAAGTGAATGGTGAATTTGAGGCCAAGGATGATACTATGGCAAAATATTTGCGAGTTGTGAAAGCTGTCATGACTCAATTTGACGAATGCTATGTAGAGCACATCCCAAGAGAAGAGAACGTTAAGGCCGATGCCCTCTCTAAGTTCGCTTCTTCTGAGATAGAGAATTATGAAGGAAGTGTTTACTTCCAGGTCTTGAAGGCCCCGACCGTCAACTCTAAGTTGGTAGCACCAGTCGATGTTCGAAGCTGTTGGATAGATCCTATCAAAACTCACCTTAAAACCGGTTGGCTCCCTGACAATGCCTTGGAGGCACGAAAGCTGTCAGTAAGAGCATTGAGATACGCCTTGATCGAAGGCATCCTGTATAAGAGATCGTTTGTCATCACGTATTTGAAGTGTTTAAGGCCCCAAGAGGCTAAGGAAGCATTGGAAGAAGTTCATGAAGGGATCTGTGGGCAACACTTGGGGGGCAGAGCCCTAGCCCACAAAATTACCCGCCTGGGATTCTATTGGCCAGAGATGTTGGCAGATGCCCAGGATTATGTCAAGAAGTGTGACAGATGTCAAAAGCACGCCCCTATTGTAAGGTAGCCGCCTGAAAGGTTAACCTCAATCAGCTCTCCTATTCCGTTTGCAATGTGGGGGATGGACATTCTTGGTCCTTTCCCTATGGCTTCAGCACAAAGGAAGTTTCTGATTGTCGCTATTGACTACTTCACTAAGTGGATTGAGGCTAAACCTTTAGCCAAGATAACCACCAAGCAAGTTTCCCAGTTCTTTTGGGAGAACATAATTTGTAGGTATGGAATCCCGCGAATCCTTGTGACGGATAATGGGACACAGTTTAACAATGAGGAATTCAAGAAGTATTGTGAGGAAAACGCTATTGAGCTTCGTTTTACCTCAGTAGCACACCCGCAGGCAAATGGACAGGCCGAGGTGGCCAATCGGATCATCCTGGACGGACTAAAGAAAAGGGTCGAACGCTCAAGGAACACTTGGGTAGATGAGTTGCTGCCTATACTCTGGGCTTATCGCACTACGTGTAAGGTGACCACCGGAGCAACCCCGTTTTTGCTAGCTTATGGAGCTGAGGCAGTTGTACCACTAGAAATCATGCATGCATCACCTCGAGTTGAGGCATTTGAACCAGAGACCAATGAAGAGGGCATGAGACTCGCCCTAGACCTGATTGATGAAGTCAGGGACGAGGCAAATGCTAGAACTGTGGAGCATCAAAAGAAAGCATCCTTTTATTACAACCACAGGGTTAAGGAAAGGTTCTTCCCGCAAGGTGACTTAGTTCTGAGGAAGATCGAGGCTTCTGGAGTTGGCCAAAAGGGAAAACTAGCCCCCAACTGGGAAGGACCGTATCGAGTCAAGAAGACATTGGGACGAGGATCATATAAGTTGGAGACCTTGGACGGGGTTGAGGTGCCCCGTACTTGGCATGCCTTGAACCTCAAAGTTTATTATGTTTAAGCCATCCTGATAAGGACTTAGCTTTTATATCTATTAGGAGGAGTAGAAATAAGGTTCGATAAAACCATTCCAGGGTCTAATACCCCGAGTAGGACCATAGTATCCGTGTAAGGGTTGAACCCTCTTTCGATTTATTAATGCAAATCTATTTTTATTCTATGTTTTGTTTATGTACCAAGCACCTGTTGAGTGTAAGTCTAGAAAGACCAAGTACTGAAAGTAAATGAGCACATGAATAAGGGAAACAAATGCATAAATAGAAACGCCCCGAAGGGCCATGTTCAGGTTAAATTACAACAAACAAATAAGAGTTAAATCCCGAAGGACATTGATTGAAAGCTGATAAAATAAAGCCACATACGGCTAGATAGGGCCGTGCAAGACCATAGGGGGAACCCATCCTACTTAGCTGGAGATTCTTCCTCGCTACTCTCCTCGCCCGACTCCTCCTCATCTGAATCCTCCTCCTCGCCTGAATCTTCATCCGAAGTCTCTTCCTCGGCACCGCCTTGATCAACAACCACCATAGGCTGAGCGGTAGTCTCCACATCTTCGGTTTCCTCCTCCCCAGAAGATGAGGTCAAACTGTCTTCATTTCGGATCATCCTCTTGCCTGGGATCGGTTGTCGAACTACTCCAACTTTCCTGGCAGGCGGGGGCTTCTTTCCACGGGATCCCGAAGAGCTTGAGTCTTGACTAGCAGCTGGAGGACGTCTCTTGGATCCCGAGGATCTATGGATACCTCTAGAACCCGAACCTGATGCTTGAGGAACAATCTTGGTCCCCGATCCAGAAGCAAGGGTTGCACGGTTCTCGCCGTCCGTAGTCCAGAAAGGGCAAGGAAAGTCAGAAGGGATGACTACTGAAGGATGTTTGTTACTCACAACATTGATCGCCTTGTCCCAGCCAACAGACATGTTATAGGGGCGCACCTCATCGTCGTGTTCATCTATGAATCTCAGAAATTCCTCAGACTTATGATAGGCCTTAATCACCTTGTTAGCATCATCCATCCTCTTTCGAGCTAAAGAAGCAAGTTGCTTTCGGGAGGATAGAGCATTCGCTTCGGTGTGAGCAACCTGAGAATGTAGATCATCAATCTCTTCCTGGACCTTGCTGAATCAGTTTTCAAGGATATATTCTCATCCCTGAAAGCCAAGCCTTGGGTGGATTCCGTCTGAAAATAGGCATTAGCCTGCAAATGAAAAATTGACAAGGCATCAGGAATTTGTAAAAGCTAAATCACACCGAACTTACTAAAAGGAGTGTCATACCTGATATAAGGCCTGAGCGCCCAGAAGCTGATTCTCATTCATCTTTTCCCCGGCATGTAAAGTCACTCTGTCAGGAGGAGTGATCGAAAGCTTAGACCAGTCTAGAGCTAGGTCAGGACTCCCACAAACAGAATCTTGTTCACATATACCCCATGACGGTATAAAAGGGGTCCTGATAACTCCATCAGCATTTCGGGATCTTTTCCCGCCTTGGGAGCAGCTTTCCAAGAAGTGAGGGACTCTAGGCTTAGTGGGATTCAGCAGCTCCGCAGCCTTTTTCTTCATTCTTTGAGTCACAGTCGGTTGATTCTGAGGACGACTGTCAATCTCCTCAGTAGCTGAAATGCAACGAGAAGAACATCGGGATAAGAACAAACAGAGGTCATAATATGGTTAAGTAAGAAAATTACCCTCAATGGAAAGAAAGCTAAGGCCAGTCTCAACAAGATTATTTTCATTCAGAAAAGTTTTGTAATGGGTACAACCATCATCAGCTAGGAGCTTATCTCGGTCTAGTAACTCCGAATCTGTAAGTTCACACACGAAATGTGAACTATCTTCCACATGTCCAAATCTCTTCACAAAATAGTTGCCCCAATCACCACCTTCCCACTCAAGGATTACAAACTCCCTTTCCCAGAAATGTTGGGAATCAGGAAAAGAAAAGGGATTCACTATATGTGGGAGTTTGGCTCGGTGTTGAAGGCTGATCCATCCTTTTTTGCAGTCAGTAGAGTTTCTGGCCCCGAAGATACTCCGAAACATTGTAGTAGACAGTGGGATGTTCAGTTGACGACATCTTATTATAAAAATAATGATGTACCTCCAGGCATTGGGATACAATTGACAAGGGTGAATTTGATACTCCGCCAACAATCTGATGATAAAATCATCAACCGGAAATCTGAATCCAGCATCTAGGGCACCCCAGGGAACGCAAATTCTCTCAGGATGCCAGTTACAAGTTCTGTCAGTTAGACTGGGAAGTCAAACTTTAATAGCATCTGGGAAGTAGTATGTTCTCCTGATCTCTTCGACATCTTTCTCCTTTAACTTGCATGGACTATAAAATGAATCTAAGCTTGCACTATTTGGGAACGCATCCCTCATGATGTTTAGCAGATCTAGTAAGGATTCAAATTTATGCTCAACGTATGAAGGGGGTTTTATTTTTTCTTTACCTTTTGCTGTCCTCATCTTGCTCCTCTTGGCGAATGCTTCCATCACGGAGACTGGAGGGGCAACTGGTCGGCTGTTCTCTGACATTTTGCTCTTGAAACTTGAACTTGAAGCTGCAAACTTGATCTGGAATCTTGATCACCGATTGGAGCTAAAAATCTACAGAGCTTAAGAACTTGAAAAACTTTGAAATGAAGAAGTGATTGAAATGAAGGCTACCACTCTTCTTTTATAGAAGAAGCATGACCTGTTGTATCAGGTCAAGGTTCAGCTTGATTCGCGTTTACAGGTCATCTATCGTTTAAAGATGAAAAAAGGATAGAAACTACTCGTTTTATACAGAAAGGATCGTTATAATTCATACGAACTGAGGAGAAACAACCGATATAATTGCTAAAGCTGTAAAACAAACGATCTTTGAAAGGCTAATTACGCTTAAGGAGTTAATTAAAGAGGTCAGCCATAAGTGTAAGGTTAGCAATGCTAATTAAGGAGTAATATTGTTAGAAGTCACGAATGACCAAAAGAATAACTTGAGATCAAGATCAAGAATCTTGATCCTTAAGATGACGAATGACTTGAGATCAAGATCAAGAATCTTGATCCTTAAGATGACGAATAACTTGAGATCAAGATCAAGAATCTTGATCCTTAGGATGACGAATGACTTGAGATCAAGATCAAGAATCTTGATCCTTAAGATGACGAATGACTTGAGATCAAGATCAAGAATCTTGATCCTTAAGATGACGAATGACTTGAGATCAAGATCAAGAATCTTGATCCTTAAGATGACGAATGACTTAAGATCAAGATCACGGAGGGGTTTAAGGTTCGGGCTTCCCGGCCAACCACGAAGTGGCCGACCACGACACTCGGAGGGTCGCAGCCGACCACGGAGTGGAAGACCACGAACCGGCCGACCACCCTATTTTGAAGGCCTTCGGCCGACCACGGAGTGGCCAACCACGACGCAGCCGACCACGAAGTGGCCGACCACGAAGCGGAGGACCACGGGCCGGCCGACCATGGCATTTCAAGACCGTCAGGCTGACCATCGTCATGCCGACCACCGTCAGGCCGATCACGGTATTTTGGACCCTTCGGCCGATCACCGTGTAGCCGACCACGAGCTACCCGTTGATCCGGCCGATCACGGGTAGTTTGTGGTCCTAGAACCCGACTTTTTCAGCAGTTCTCGGATAGTTTGTAGACCTAGATCTCGACTTTTTCATCGAATTTCGGATGATTTTCAGTACTGAAACGAGATTAATATTAGCACAGATTAGTGCCGATTAGCACAGATTAGTGCCGTTTAAGCACAGATTAGTGCCGATTAGCACAGATTAGTGCCGTTTTAGCACAGATTAGTGCCGATTAGCACAGATTAGTGCCGATTAGCACAGATTAGCGCCGGTTAGTGCTGTTAGTGCCGTTTTATACCGTTTAACATCGTTTAACACTGTTTAAACGTTGTTTGAGGCTGATTAGCACTGTGTAGTGCCGTTTAACACCGTTTAGTGTCGTTTAACATCGTCGTAAATGCGTCGGTCGCTCCACGCTTTACATTAAGATGATATTGTTGAAAGTACTCGCGTAAGAGCAATAAACCCTGACCCAAGTCTCGGAAAGGCCGTTAAAACTTCAAGGAAAACCTGATCAGTTTTCCTAGAAGTTGGGGGGCAAATGATATGGGCTAAATGTAAGCCCTAAAGACACATTTAATGTGGCATTAATTAGACCTAGAATGGTCCAAACGTGGGGCCCACCAGATGGGCCCAAACCCTATTTATAATATTAATTATTAAGGGTAATAACCAGCTCAGCAATAAGAGTCAAACAAGGATATTACTCTTGCCTGACTTAGCCTCCAAGATACATATTTCAACATGGAAACTGGTTCCTACATACTAGGATCTGGAACCTTCTTCTAGGCGGTGACTTGCCCACCAAGTCACCTAACCCTACTACGATTCTAGGGCTTCTCAGCCTATATAAAGGGTCTGACCCCTCATTCTCAGAACTACGTTTTTGGCTTGATTCTTGATATTCATCAAGGTACGTAGGCATCTTGTGAAGGCAGATTCAGCCACGAGCACGAGAGCAGTCATTAAAGCACGAAGCTCCCGAACCCTAGCCGACATAATCATAACCTAGTTTTTATTCCATAACATCTGGAATGTGCTTCCTTTGTTCGGATAACTTCCTCGAGCTCTCCTGGGGCCAATTGCTCATCCATGGGTACCCAGTCATCTTCAAATCGAGAGAGAGTGAGAGAGAGGTCAAAGCGAGAGAGATTAAAATACCCAATTCGAAGAATCTCCAAATTACGAGAATACCCAAATCGGAGAACCGCCAAATCGATGAATAGAGATGAAGATCGAGAGAAACATCGATTTTGATCTAAGTTGTGTGTTTGTGCTTGTTGAAGAACAATTAGGGATCATTTCTGTGAGAGAGGTGAATATCATGTCTATGAGAGAGGTGAGTAATTGAGAGAAGGGGTGAGACAGGCGTGAGTTTGTGTTTGTGTGAGAAGAGGAGTGAGATGTGTGTGAGTCATGGAGAGGTCTCTGGAAAAAAAAAAGGGGAAGTGAAATTTGGCTGGGGGGAATTTAGGTTTAGTGAAATTTCAAGAAACCAACGAGGGAAAGACGATGAGGGAAATTTGGATAAGGGGTGAAATTGTGCGCCATTAACATTTTTCGTTTTTAATGTGTTGTTTCATTTCATTTTTTAATTTTTAAAATATTTTGATAAAAATACTATTAATTTTATTTTAATTTTATCAAAAATTTATTTGATTTCAATTTTAAAATTTTAAATTTTACATATATGTAAGTACTCATTTTAGTGTTGTGAAAAAATAATCAAAAAATAAAAAGGTCGGGTTGTACGTGATTTTAACAAATATGTAGTAAAAGTGTTACTTCCTGTAACGGGGCACGATCCAGATTCATTGAATATTTTTTTGAATGATTTCTTCGACGATCGAACCATACGGATGTTAATAAACACTCATTTGAGTGTTGGGAAAAAATGATCAAAAAATAACATGGTCCGGTTGTGCGAGATTTTAACAAAAACGTAGTAAAAGTACTGCTTCCTTTAACGAGGCAAGATCCAGATTCAATGGATATTTTTTTGAATGATTTCTTCGACGATTGAACCGTACGGATGTTAATAAACACTCATTTTAGTATTGGGAAAAAAAAACAAGGTCTGGTTGTGCGAGATTTTAACAAAAACGTAGTAAAAGTGCTGCTTCCTCTAACAAGGCAAGATCCACTGGATAATTTTTTTGAATGATTTATTCGACGATCGAACCGTACGGATGTTAATAAACACTCATTTTAGTGTTGAGAAAAAATAATCAAAAAATTAAAAGTTCGGGTTGTACGTGATTTTAACAAATATGTAGTAAAAGTGTTACTTCCTGTAACGGGGCACGATCTAGATTCACTGAATATTTTTTTGAATGATTTCTTCGACAATCGAACCATAAAGATGTTAACAAGCACTCATTTTAGTATTGGGAAAAAATAAACAAAAAATAACAAGGTCCGGTTGTACCAGATTTTAACAAAAACGTAGTAAAGTGCTGCTTCATGTAACGGGGCACGATCCAGTTTCAGTGGATAATTTTTTTGAATGATTTATTCAACGATCGAACCGTACGGATGTTAATAAACACTCATTTGAGTATTGGAAAAAATGATCAAAAAATAACAAGGTCCGGTTGTGCGAGATTTTAACAAAAACGTAGTAAAAGTACTGCTTCCTTTAACGAGGCAAGATCCAGATTCAATGGATATTTTTTTTGAATGATTTCTTCGACGATCGAATCATACAGATGTTAATAAACACTCATTTTAGTATTGGGAAAAAAAAACAAGGTCCGGTTATGTGAGATTTTAACAAAAACGTAGTAAAAGTGCTGCTTCCTCTAACGAGGCAAGATCCATTGGATAATTTTTTTGAATGATTTATTCGACGATCGAACCGTACGGATGTTAATAAACACTCATTTTAGTGTTGATAAAAAATAATCAAAAAATAACAAGGTCCGGTTGTGCGAGATTTTAACAAAAACGTAGTAAAAGTGCTGCTTCCTCTAACGAGGCAAGATCCACTGGATAAATTTTTGAATGATTTATTCGACGATCGAACCGTACGGATGTTAATAAACACTCATTTTAGTGTTGGGAAAAAATAATCAAAAAATAACAAGGTCCGGTTGTACGAGATTTTAACAAAAACGTTGTAAAAGTGTAGCACTTTCACTACGTTTTTGTTAAAATCTCGTACAACCCGGCCTTTTTATTTTCCGATTATTTTTTTCCAACACTAAAATGATTGTTTATTAACATCTATACGGTTCGATCGTTGAACAAATCATTCAAAAAAATTATTCAGTGAATCTGGATTGTGTCCCGTTAAAGGAAGCAGCACTTTCACTTCGTTTTTGTTGAAATCTCGTACTACCCACCTTTTTATTTTTTGATTATTTTTTTCCAACACTAAAATGAGTGTTTGTTAACATTCGTACGGTTTGATCGTCGAAGAAATCATTCAAAAAAATTATCTAGTGAATCTGAATCGTGTCCCATTAAAGGAAGCAGCACTTTTACTACGTTTTTGTTAAAATCTGGTACAACCCGACCTTTTTATTTTTGGATTATTTTTTCCCAACACTAAAAATATTTTTAAAATATTGGAATAGCTAATTTCAAATGTAAAGAAATCACCGGGACGGAAGGAGTATGATTTTTTAATAACCATTTTTAATAATAAAAAGTTACAAAAATTTCACTTCCCTCCGTTAATTCATTCATTCCCCCCTTAGTAAATATTTCCCCCCTTTTGTCAATATTTCGTTTCCCCCCATTAGAATTCCCCCCTTTGTAACTCTCTCAGTCTCAAACTCTCACAAATAAAAACTCTGGTCTCTCTCTTTCTCTCACTCTCTCTCAAACTAAGAACCCTAATTATCCAGAACTCTAACTCCTATTAAATTATATCACACCGAAATCTCACAAGTCGATCGAAGACCTAATCAATTCTTTCAAAACCAAATCGATTTCTTCAATTCATTGCTCAGAGGAAAGCATGAATTCAGAGCTCAAAAGCTTTAATTGGTAAGTATCTCTGTGTGTGGTTCGTAGACCATGTATTTGCAGCGTTGTTTGATGAGGCAGGCTTTGTAATTTGTTATCTTGTAGGCGTAATCGACGACGACGCGGCGAACATCGTCAAAAGAAAGAGAGACGACGACGATGAATTGGAGGGTGAGGAAGAAACTTCAGTGGAAGAAGAAAGATTGGAAAACGGGTGAGAAAGAAGAAATATTAATTTTTCAATTGTGTTCTAATTATGACTTTTATTGGTATTTTCTAATTATGACTTCTTACTGGTATGTTCTAATTGTAATTTCGCTATTATTTGGAATTGTGTAAAGTATCAAAGTGATGAATACTTTGGACAAGGAGGGGATTGCTCATTAAGGGGAAAAAAGAGTTGTTTTCAATAAGTTTTTATTATATTTATTTGAAAGTTGTTTTTGATTTCATTGTTCACTGTTAGGATGGAGAATTGGATGGGCAATTGCTCCCTCTTGCATTGCATCTGCAATCAGAAATATCCATATAAAACTTGCGGATTCGGCTCCAGCACCTTTCCAGGAAGCCGCTTTGACTGCGTTAACAAGTACTCCAGAATACTTTGAGACATTAAAAAATGTAGGATGTTGGTATATGCGAAAAACATTTTGCACATCATTGTTATCGGTAAAGGTCACTAATAGTCTATTTCTTGGTGGTCAGGATTACCAGGAAAAAAGAGATTTCATCATAGAGTTGCTTGAAAGTGTTGGCTTCAACTTTGCGTTTAAGCCAAAGGGTTCATTTTTTATATTTGTGCAGCTTCCCTGCAGTTGCACCCTTTCCGATATATGTACCTTTCTGTACTATTCTGAAACTATAATTTATTTTATCTTCTAGCCCATGTAGGTTGATCAAGATTTACCAATGTTTGTTGACCTTCTCATTGCTTTCGAAATGTCATCATAAATTATGTGGCACTAGTAACAAATACAGATGCAAATTTGTCATAGTTATTGAATTCAACCTGAAGATAAAAATTTGATTTTGAGGTTGTTGATCCTATCATTATGTAGTTAGGTGAATTTTGATTTAAAAATGATCATTTTCACTGAATTTAGTGGCTCGTAATCTCGAGATATGATGAATGGTATCTGTAGACACCTTTTAAAAAAAATATATACACTACCATACATGATACTTGATAGAAAATTGACAAGGGGCTGTGTTTCTTACACTGTATTGGCAACTTGAAATTCTTCCAGGTCGAATTCGTGGAAAAATTGATCAAACAAGCAGAAGTGGTTGCTGTACCAGGCCGTGGATTCTTTCATCAAGTTTGAGAGGAATTGCAGACAAAGGTTTGTTATCAAGAAAGATACATCAGATTTGCTTTTTGCAAAAGCAATGCAACTTTAAATGCTGCAGCGCAGAAAATCAAACGGCTTGTTGATGAGAGGGGCAAGCTCAATTTTCTTTACGGCAGAACAAACTTGTTTGCATGCATTTTCTGAGCAATAGAGCAGTGAACAAAATGCAATTGCTGCACTAAATTAGTACTTGTCCTAAGGGTGCGCAGTGGTGCTTGTAGCTTACTGAGATTTGCAATGTACTAGATTGAATTTTTTTTACACCTCAAGATCAGAAATAGTGCAATCTCAAGTGATTGATACAGAAATAGTATTTTTGCTACACCACACGATATTTATGTAGAATATTAACTTATTTATGTATCATATTTTTATTGGGTTTCGGATTTGGATCAGATTTAAATCCGATTTTGGATCGGATATCGGTATTTCGGATATGATATCCATGAAATCTGAGTTGCAATATGTTTGGGGAATTTTAGCACAATATATAAGACATATCTCGCTCGCATTAAACTGGAGCAAATTGAGCTTCTGCATTAAACTTGAACTTGCCTGCACTACTAGAAGATGACCATTCATCTTCGTCTTTAACTTCTGGGTTGTGTCTGGACTTAAGGTTGGGGTTGTGAGAAAATTATGAACTTATTTAATGGCTCCAAAACTCGGAGCAGAATATGTGTATGTGAATGTAGAATACAACTAGAATGATGTCATTTTGAATATTTGACTTATGTATTAATGTTCAATTTCTAGAACTTTGTTATGGTATTGATTTGATAAGTTTGATTTATTGTGATGATTCTGGATTTGGTTTTGTTGTGATGATTCTTGACTTGGTTAATTAGTTGATATTTGTATTGTTGGATGCCAATTTGGTAGGTTAGTCATCTTTTAAATATATTTTTTTTCATGTACAGTTCATTAGACAACAGTTTTAAACAGAAGACACTTGTATAAGTTGAAACAGACAATAGGCCAGAACCTGTTGTGTGTTGGATTAAGTTCATACAACACTATGTCAAGCACTTGTGTTAAATATCATTACACAATACCACATTGGAAACCACTTGTCTCATTCTAACAATACTTTTTACGAAGTATTGTTTATGCTTCATTCACATAATATTTCTAATAAATGTTGTGTGTTGGTTCACTGTCACACAACACTATGGATAACATATTGTATGACTGCTACTTAGACAACAGACCTAAAAACACTTGTCTGAATACAACGGTTTTCCGGGATATTGTGTTGCAGGCATTCACACAACAATTATTTGTTAACGCTTGTCTAATCTTAAAAATACTTATGCATTTACACAACACCCCTGGTCAAGAAATGCTTGTCTGGTAAGATTTATCACACAACGGTTTTGGCCCATTGTGTGAATGTAGGATTACACAATACTTTCTCGAGTAGGAAAATAACAGTTGTCTGATCATTTCGGGCAACACTTTTTTCCATGGATGTTGTCTGATACGTGTCGTCTATTACCAGATTTCTTGTAGTGATATTTTACATAAATACAGATTCTATCAGTATACTTCAACTGAAATTCATCTACATACTCTTTTTAATATAATTTTTTTAACTTATTACTTTTTAGGAAGGGATTAACAAATTTTTTTTTTGGAAGGATTTAACTTAACTAAATATACCTTATTTTATTTATAATAATATAGCATAGATGCCTAACAGTTGGAGTACTTTGTTTTTTAAAGAATCACTATAATTTGTACTTTCCCTTGAAGTACTCTGTTTTTTTAAGAATCTCTATAATTTGTGATAATTTAAGCTACAACTGAGGAACGTTGGAGATGCTTTAAGCTAACAGTCAACTAGGGGTGGCGTTTGGCAATGAAAATCATATTTACTACTCCCTCTGTCCCTCTCATTTCTTTACAGTTACTATTTTGGGATGTCCCTCTCATTTCTTTACATTCCAAAAATATTAAGTTTTTTCCACTATTACACCCACTATCTCATATATTTAACAATAAAAAACACTATTACACCCACTACTTTTCTTCACTATCTCAAATCTATAATTAAATATTAATAGGTCCCACCACTTTTCATCTAATTTTACTCATTTTTTACACATTTTCTTGATCTCCGTATCCATCCCCACGTAAACAACCATGAGGACGGAGGGAGTATTCCATACCGCGTAGCACGCAGCCACGCACTACAGCAAAACTTTATTTAAACAACGTACCTGGCGTTCTACAGGAAAACAAACGTGATAAATATACAGTAGTGCATGCCTCAAGACTAGTCAAGACTAAAGTAATGCACATGGAAACTTCTACATCAGTACAAAGATTGTATGGAAGATTAATTAATCATATAATACTACTCCGTATTATAAATACAACGTCTTCCACGAGTTTATCATCAACTTATCCTTCTCATTGAAAATTTTCAATCTCTTTACTCAATACACATCACTCTTCCAAATCTTATATAGTTCTACAGTACGTACTGATGGCAATTCAGGTGATGTCTAATAGAATTGTTAAGCCAGCAGTTCCAACACCTGATCACTTGAGAACTTGCAAATTATCTTTCTTTGATCAACTTGCTCCTCCGGCACACGTACCTTTGGTGTCCTTTTACCACAATGACACCCTTAGCCAACACGAAATCCGCAAACATTTGGTAGTGTCACTATCTCAGGCGCTAGCTAAGTTTTATCCACTGGCCGGGAGATTTGTTCAAGACGGTTTCTACGTTGATTGCAATGACCAAGGAGTGTTGTATGTTGAGGCTCAAGTTGATGACCTTGAATTAGATGAATTTCTCGGCATTGCACGTAAAAATGTTGAATTAGTGAATGATCTTGTTCCATGGAGTAGCATTGGAGATACTAGTTTGGTTACTACTCCAATTATGGGGATAAAAGTTACCATGTTTAAATGTGGTGGATTATCTATTGCTATACTTCTTTCGCATGTTATAGCTGATGGATACACAGCTGCCACATTTGTTCATGAATGGGCTGTTACTACAAGTGATCTATTAGGCACTATCAATCACGAAGATGTTTTTGCTGCAAAATCGAATAATTATGAATTTGGCGTCGCTACTTATTTCCCATCTAGAGATCTATCAGCAGAAATCAAGCCCGCACAAGTACCATCTTCGAAGATGAAGGAGGGCAAGATTGTTACAAAGAGGTTTGTGTTTGACGAAAATGCTATATTAACCTTAAAAGCCAAGGTTAGTAAATCGACAAATATCAGCCGGCCTACACGTGTAGAAGTTGTGACATCCACAATATGGAAGTCTCTAGTTAACATAGCTGCAAATCAATCAAAACGTAAACAGTCTACATTATATCTTCATCTCAATCTCCGAGGAAGGACAAGCATGATGGCGCCACCATTGCCATCGGACAATACTTCCCTATGCGGAAACTTTTACATGGAGGTTCCTACAAAGATCAAAAACAACAAAACGGATGCAAGGGAATTGCATGACTTGGTGAATTTGTTAAGGAAAAGTTTAAGGACTGCACTCGAGAAATGCTCGAAAATTTCGAGCCCCGAGGAAATGTTCTTAGAAGTAGCTAAGAATTATAATGAGATAGAAGAGGAGAAGGGGAATGAAGAAGTGGATGTTCATCTTTTGAGTACATTATGCAGGTTTCCAGTCTATGAAGTGGATTTTGGATGGGGGAAGCCAGAATGGGTGACTACTGGTGGAATGCCTGTGGAGTTGATATTTTTGTTCGACACTAAATGTGAGACCGGAATAGAAGCAATTGTCAACTTGAATGAAGCGGATATGATCGAGTTTGAAAATGATCTGGGCATCAATGCATACACTTCGTAATTTAATTGGATTTGTGGAGACGGTTCTTTTAAATTTGAGTTTTATTTGTTGTTTTTACAGTTCGCGTATACACAAATTCATTCTTACGCACACAAAGTTCAAACAAGCTTCTGTAATTTATTGGTATTCCAGTTTGTACTAAAGCAATTCTTAGTGTTCAAATTTCCAGTAAAGTCAGTAATATTTGTAGAGAAACTAATGACATCCTTTTAAGTTTTATCTAGATCGATTTATGATATTTATCTTCATATAAATAATTGTTTGAGATATATTAGTGTACAAAGTTGCTGTCAGTAGAAGATCTTGCATAGCAGTCAAGAAGATCACCGACTTAGATGTCTATAAATACAATCTCACATTCAGTTTTAAATATCTAGCTTATTAACAATGTAGTCATTACTTGTAACAAACTATTCTATAGATATATTTCAGTTATAAAATACATACACTTTGTACATACTTCTTCTTCTCCATTACTTAACTATTGAGCTACTATCTCCATTAATGGAGCTTACATAGCTGTTATACTAATAAATCTAACATGGTATTAGAGCTTCCGATGACGATTCTTCATCGTTTACTCGTTCATTTTACAAATTCTTGTGTATTATATAGATGCTGATCTGTTGTCCGTACAACAATGGGGTTGTGTACACTGTGTTTCTTCATCGAGTTCAGATAAACTTCCATTTCGTCTTGTTTACTCTGTTATTGCGATCGTGATTGTATCATAATTGCACTCTTGTCATGTCTAAGTCGTTCTTGTTGATTGTTTAAAGACTTTCGTTTGAGAACTTTTGTTCTTGATCTTGTTGTATAATTTTAAGATGTTCTCTGAAAATTTCTCTGAATCATACTTGTTCTTGATTGTTGTTATCAATTTATGATATCTGGAGTTGATTCTCTCTGAAATACTTACAAAATCTATTCATTATTTCTTTGCACACAACTTGTTTGACGAAATTTCTCTTTGAAATCATATTACTTCTTTGAAATTCTGTTGACTCAGTCTCTGTATATAAATCTCACAGAAAATACTAACGAATTGTTTTGTTTTTCTCTGCGCTTCTCATTCATGAAAAACTCTATGAATCTTAATTTCTCTAAATGTTACTTGTGTTTTCTGATAAACACAAAGTGTTTGCATTTGTTCGTTCATTCGCTCCCTTTACTACTTGTATTTTCATGCCTGTCAAGGTTCCTGCTGTCAAGATAGTCTTGATATAATGTTCTCACTCCATTATGAGTTGTGTCTTGTTGTCGTATCGGTTTCTCCCTGCAAGTGTGATGTGATTGTGATTATTGATACTGATTTCTTGTCTTTCTATCATGGTTTCATGGTGTGATGTCATCGCATCATAATAGCAAACGATCGATAACAAATAAACATTTGTGATTTTTTGCTGTGAAAATAGGAATCCATCTTTTTACGTACCACAAAATTGTGAACATAATAGCAAACGATCGATAACAAATGTTTGTTGTTGATCACACACCATTATTTTATTGTATTGAAGCGCAATAAAACGAAACTAGAACGACGGCAAATCGGCAATGAAAAGCATGGGAGCACACAAGCTAGCGACGATGATAATACTCGATCTTAGTTTAACATTTTCATTTAATACTAGATGATAACCCGTGCGAAGCACGGGTCGAGGTAATAATTTATTAAAATTGATCATTTCTTTTTAAATTTTTATAGAAAATTTATCTATCATTAAAAAATACTATAAAAATGATAAATGTACAAAAGAAAACTACGATATTTATGCAATTCGGTAGTTTATAAAAAAGAATTGTAATTACATCAAAATTCCAATAATTCTAGGAGACACAAATCTAGAAGTAAGTATCATTAAAACGTGATTTCACTTACTAATAAGATATTAGATGATAAGGGGCCGAGAAAATTTAATTAAATTGATCATTAATTTATTATAAAAAATTACGTTATTTACAAAGAATTTGCTTATTAATAAAGGTTATTTTATATATGATTTATTTAAGTTTATTTAAGAAAATCGAGAAAAAAAATTAAATTATTCTGATATATACGTTAAAATGTACATGATTATGGTAAATACGTTATTTGTGAACTGAATAGTGTTATAATAAAAATTACAATTATATTAGTATTAATAAAATAATATAAAATCCTTGAAGAAATAGGAATCTTAGGGGTGAAACCAATTTTTGGTACCGAAGTACCATTAAAAATGTATTTCGTTTGTTATAAATAAGCTTGTCACCGTATATTAACATGTGCATTCGTAGTCTTTTTTTTAAGTTGTAATAAAAAAATTATAATTGTAATAGAATTTATTTATTTATTTTATAAAATAACACAAAATTCTAAAGAAAATAGGAGTCTTGGGGTGAAAGCAAAATATGATACGAACCAAATTTGTTTATAGTACATTAAAAAGGGGTTTTGTTATTAATACACGTTATAGATATAGATTTATTTATTATTTATTTAAGATTATATTTTAAACAATCAAGAAAACATAACATACATGGTTCTGGTTCTAATAGATATCTTATTTGTACAATTCAGTAATATTATAGTAAAAGAATTATAATTATAACAAAATTCCAAACAATTGTTGTAGAAAATAATATGAATTTTAGGGGAGTAGGAATCTGTGATGAAATAAGTGTGAAACTAAATTTGTTACGAAAATATCATTAAATAGAAATTTATTAATAAAGGTTATAGATTCGTTAGTGTTTTATCAAATGTTATACGATCTGGTTACGTATTCGTTGGTGTTTTACCCTCTATTTGTTGATAATTTTTTATCGTTGGTTTTTTCTAGTAAAAAAAAATGATAAACAAAAGAATTATAATCATCATAAGAAATTAAGAACTCTATTTTTAATTATTTTTAAAGGAACATAGTATTCTAGGGGAAATATGATTCTTTTAAAAAAAATTACAAATAAAAGAATTTTAATTATAATAGGATAAAAATTACAAAAAGATTTATAATCATACTAGGATTTCTATTTTTATTCGATTTCTTTAAAAAACAACATAGAATTCTAGGGAAAATAAAATTTTATGGGTGAAACAAAAATATAGTGCGAACCAAAAAAGGTGAAACCAAAATATAATGCGAACCAAATTAGGATTTCACTTATTAATAAAGGTTATAGATTTATACACACGTATATATCCGTCTTGTTTTTTTGACAAAATTCCAAATTCGACATCACACCCGTAGGGTGAGAGATTTATATACAAGGTACGTATTACATTTTTGTTATTTTGGTTCGCTTTAAAAGTTAACTAGGCAACTTAGCCGCGCTTCGCGCTGTTAATAAATTTATCTTTTTATATACTGGAATAGATAAATTAATTTTTATTATGTAAAAAATTAATAGATATTATAAAAATTATCTAAAAAGATTGATTGAGAACAATTTGCATAAATTATTAATTTATATAATACTCTCATTAAATATCTAAAATTATGATAATATTAAAAATATCATAAACATAAAAAATAGCAATTACAATATGAACGCAATTTTTACAATAAAAAACTATAGATATTAAATATATAAGTACCGTTTTTTAAAGCCGACACGTCTCTCATAACATATGTATACTCTGTAATAGTATAAACATTTATTTAATTAGAATAATAATTTATTTCGATCCAGTATAACGAAACAACATGTGTATAATGTTTACAAATTTAATCAGTCGCTAAAATGGAAACTTGTCATATTTGTATGCAAATTCTAGATTTTAACCGAAATATCTATATACTTACATAACTTATAACGAAAAAGTAAAGCTTGTATGTCTCACAATCGTCCAAAAAGAAAAGGTAAAAATCTTGAATATGGAATAAAAAATAACGCAATGTAAACAATTTTAAATTGTCAATTTACCTAAAAATAATCTTTAAGATTTTATAATTGAAATAATAATTATAATGCTCAAATAAAACTTGCTAATCTTTTATATAAATAAAATAAAGTAAATTTAATATAAATTTAATATATATAATTAATGACTAATTAAGATGTAATTAACATGCTACTTAATGCAAGAAAAGAAGTTTAATGAAAAAATAAAAAAAAGAAGAGAAAATTCAAGAAATCTATCTTGAACCTAGAGCCGGCAATTTCGTACACGATACGATAGCACGACACGAAACGACACGAAATTAATGTGTTTCGTTTTTCATTTTCAGTACACGAACACGAAAGTACACGAACACGATATTACACGAGTTCTTATAGTGTCGGTATTGTTTTTAGATTTGGGTACACGACACGAAACGAAAGTACACGAAATAAATAAATAAATAAATATATATATATATATATATATATATATATATTATAAATAAAAATTATATATATATAAGTTCTATAAAAAAAAGAAAATAATTTAAATTTAATAGAATATATATAGATAAATTATCTTTACAATTTGGGCAAATCTAAAAACAAATTGGACTCTACAATTTGGACCCGGATCTTTACAATTTGGGGGTTGGGCTTTACAATTTAACAATACACGTTATTATCGGGTCTCTAATTCTTCAGTCTTCACTCTTCACCAAATACTTTAGGCTTTAGGGTTACTCTCTCTCTCGCGCCTCTCTATTCTCTAGCAAATCTTGCCGCTTCCTCTAGCAAATGGATGAACCAGACCAGAATATTCAGGTAATCGATTGAATCGAACTCTATTTATCGAACTCTATTTAATTTTTGTGATGTGTATATACTCTATATGTATCGATTGTGAATATTGTTCTATTATTTGTACAGTATGAATCTCTAAGTGATGATGAAGGTGATATGCACGATGAAAACGAAGACAAAGAAAAGGAATCAACTGACCCGACTGACCCAGCAACAGAGGGTTCTAGCAAACCTGGGACCAAGCGCAAGGGAACTAGGAGAAAACGATCTAAAGCTTGGGCTACATTTGATGAACTTCCAGTTGGAGAGGATAAGGTGTTGAATGTCAGATGCTCCAAATGCGGGTATACATGTGTGTACAACTCCATAACTGGGACTGGTAATATGCTTAAACATCAGAAAGTTTGTCTAAGCACTGGAGATATACGGCAAATGATCTTATCTAGCAGTGATGGTTCCATGACAGTGCAGAGTACATCATTTGATCCAAAAATATTCAGAGATTTGATTACAAATGCCGTGGTAAGACATAATCTCCCTCTTTCTTTTGTTGAGTATGAAGGTATTAGGAATGCCTTTCTATATGCGAATCCTAAAGCTGACTTGGTTAGTAGGAATACTTTAAAAAGTGATATTGTGGCACTTTACAAATATGAAAGGAAGCTGTTGTATAATGTGTTTAAAAGCTATTCTGGTAGAGTTTGTTTGACTTCGGATTTATGGACATCGGTTGCAACTGATGGTTACATCACAATTACTACACATTATATTTCGGATGATTGGGTATTGCATAAAAAGCTACTGAATTTTTCATATATGCCTTCACCGCACACTGGGATTACCATAGCTGATAAAATTTATAAGATGTTGTGTGAATGGAATCTTGAGTTCAAATTATTCAGTATTACTTTAGATAATGCCTCAAGTAATGATGCCTTTGTTAATATTTTGAAGAACCAATTGAACTTGAGGAATGCTTTGATAAACAATGGGAAGTTTTTTCATATTCGATGTTGTGCTCACATCCTCAATTTAATTGTGCAAGATGGTTTGAAAGAGATGGATGATTGTGTTATTAAAGTGAGAGAATCAGTTAAATATATTAAGGGATCTCAAGGTAGGAAAGAAAAGTTTAGAGAATGCATTGCACAAGTGGCTTTAAAAAAAAATAAAGGCTTGCGTCAAGATGTCCCAACTAGATGGAACTCGACGTACATGATGCTTGATCAAGCACTTTACTATCGTCGAGCTTTTGCACATTTAGCATTAAGTGACTCTAATTACAAACATGCTCTTACTGACGAGGAATGGGAGAGAGTGGAGGGAATATGTAAGTTTCTTAATGTTTTTTACAATGTTACAAGATTGTTTTCTGGATCAAAATATCCTACAGCGAATCTGTACTTTCCAAATGTTTTTTTGGTCCAAGTTACATTGATGAAGGCAATTGAGGATAGGAATCATGTAGCAAGATCTCTGGCCATGAATATGAAGCCAAAATTCGATAAATACTGGTCTGAATATAATCTTATTCTAGCTATCGCTGTTGTCTTTGATCCGCGGTATAAAACTCATTTTGTTGAGTTCTCGTACAAAATGTTGTATGGGGAATACAATGAACAATATCCTTTACTTCTGGACACTTTAAAGCAAATGTTCACTCTTTACAAAGATAGAATACCTTCGTATACTGTTGTGTGTGAGCCTGAGGCAGGGACCTCGCTGGAAATGGGGGGATCAGATGTAATGAAGGTATTTCTTGCAATTTTACAATATCTCTTGCAATTTTATTATCTGCATTATATGTCTTGATAAATCAGCTTTTGTTTCAGGAATTTGATGCGTTGGACAGGGATTTGAATCCCATTTTAGAGAAAACTGAGCTGGATAGGTATTTGGAAGAGAAAAGGCTGAACAGGAACCTTGAAATTGATATTTTGGATTATTGGAGCTCAAATCAATTCAGATTTCCAAATCTCGCTCTCATGGCTCGAGATATCTTATCAATTCCCATTTCTGCCGTTGCCTCTGAATCTGCATTTAGTACGGGAGGAAGGATTTTGGACCAATATCGAAGTTGCTTGGCACATGCAGTTGTTGAGAGCCTGATTTGCACACGAGATTGGCGATTTAATGAAAAGGAAGGTAATAACTAGTATTTTATGAAAAAGAAGGTAATAAGTAATAACTAGTAAAGTAGTAATTCCTGAAGTTGCTAATTTTTTTTTGCTCTTTTAATCACAGTTCTGCCTAATTATACCTTGGAGGAACTCACTCAAGATATTATACAATTGTCTATTAAGGATGATCTTGCTCCAGCCACATAAGGTAAAAAATGTTTATTGTGTCTGATAGATTTAATATGGTTATCTTTTTGAAGTTCAAGTTCCCAGTTTCACAGTCATAAAGCTCAAGTTCTAGATATCTAATTTTGTATGCTTTTGCTCCTGCAGCTGAATGAAGTCCTGATTTAAGAAGGGTGCTGGAGCTGGACAAGTTGTTTTTTGGGTGTTTTAGTTTATGTTCCCATGAATTTCAATGTAAACATTAATTTGTAATATTTCTGGTGTACTATTTCTGATATTTTCGTGAACTATTCTGTTTCGTGTACCATATCGTGTATTATTTCGTTTCGTTTGCGTTTCGTTTCGTGTAAACGATAAGTACACGAAATAGTTCGTGTACTTATCGTTCCGTTTCGTGTATACACGAATTATTTCGTTTCGTTCTTCGTTTGGAATATCAGTACACGAATGCTTATCGTGTCGTTTTTCGTTTTAGCCTTTTCAAACACGAAACACGAAAGTACACGACACGATAGTACACGAACGACACGATATGCCAGGTCTACTTGAACCCATCTGGTGCGTTTTCAAGTCTCTGGCATTATAATAGTATGGCATTATAATATACTATGCAACTTATCGGCGCTTCACGCGTTTCATAAATTTTTATTTTTAAAATATTGAAAATAGATTATTTATTTTTTATTATTTTTAAAAACTGTTTGATCTTTTAAGAATTTTAAAAAAAATTGATTCAAAACAATTTACATTAATTATAAGTTTAAAGATACTCTCTTTATATATCTAAAATTTTCATAATCTCAAAACTATCATAAACATAAAAAGTAACAATTATAATATAAATGTAGTCGTTATGATCAAAAGTTATAAATATTATATATAATAATACTTTTTAAAGCCGACGCCCTCTCATAACATACATGTTCAATAGTAGCGTAAGAATTTATTTAATTATAAATAAAAAAGGACGCAATGTAAACAACTTTTAGTCGTCATTACCTAAAAATAAACATAATTACATATATAATTAATATTTAATATTGAAATAATAGTTATAAACTTATAATGCTCAAATAAAGTTTTATAATTTTTTAAATAAATTTATTACACATTTGTTAGTATAGTTAATGATTAATTAATATGTCATTAAGAACTATTTAATGCAAGAAAATAATTTTAATAAATAAAATAAAATAAACGAAAATTTAAGAAAAATATGTTGAACGCTTCTAGTAACTGTCCGATCTTCAGAAAGTTCACGTCTAAAAATTTCAATTCAAATTACATGAAATTTTCATACAATATCAAAGAAAATCCATGCATTGGGTTTTAAGATATATGTAAACTTGAATCTCTTTTGTAATTCAACTATTCTAGTAATAAAGAAAATTAAGAATTTTAGTATTTAAAAATATTATTTATATATATCAAGATATTATTTAAACTCTCAAAAAATCTTTGCAAAGATAAATGAAAAAATTAATTTATATAGAATCGAGAAGTTAGCAAAAAAGTTTGGAGAACTATATGTCACAAATTCACTACTTTACTTTATATATTAACTACAGAATAAGGATTGTCTAAGTGAAATATATGTAAAAAATGTTTTTCAAACAACATGAAAAAAGAAATTAAAATTTTTTTACTAAAGGAAAGGTTTTTTTTTTTGCTAAGTCTAAAGGAAAGATTTGATGTTAGGAGCCACTAAAATAGGATGTGGGTAAGAAAAAGGTAAAATAAATTGTTTTAATGCATAACATTTTTTAGTTGCAACATCATATAAACATTTTTTAAATATAAAACTAATTTTTAAGTCTATCTAAATATGTGTTTAATAAAAAGTTGTATGTTGTTGTAAATTTTAAATATTATTTCCTATATTAACATTCCCAAAATGATATTTATTATGAAATGCTAAACAAAAATCAAAGTACGTACTGTACATGTTTATATGGTTAGCAGGTGAAAAACAATATGAAATGTAGATCCCAGCAAGGATCGATGCCGAGACCACAGAAGAATATCATCATGCGCCTGATTTCTCGGAAACGATGGATAAAAATATTATAAAAATGCCTTGAAATTTTTTTAAGCTGCCACATCATCACAGGTTCATTCGTCTGCTTTTATTAGATACTAGCTTATAACTCATTCGATGCACTGAATTTTAATATAATTTTTAAATTTTTTTTTGAATATTTATCTAGACATTAAGTTCAATTTAATGAATGAAAATAAGAAATAGAATAATTTGTATTTTTGGTAAAATTTTGGGCACTTAAGAGTCTAACGAACAACAAAATAGTCTAAATATTGCTGTTTATTTTTGGGCCATTTTGTGTTCAAACAACATTGTTCAGCCATCATGTTGTAATTAAATCATAAACTGAATATACTCATCTGTTTTAAAAAATAGTTAGGTCATCACATTGGGGTGAAAGCCCTGTATATCACATTTACATGTGATTGTGCCCAAAATATCATTTGGCGGAAAAGCTGACCAAAATAACAAGTCAACTACGCATATGGAAAATGCGGACACTGAATACGCATATGCGCGAAGCGTAGCCTTCAGGTTTTTATTTTTATAATTGACCCACGCATTACCCCGCTGCGCGGCCCTCGTATCCAGAGGTCGACTACGCATAAAGGATATGCGATGTAGAATATGAAATGTGGATGTACGCATATACGAGATGCGCTCCACTTATTTGATATGATGTTCAAACCAATCGACCAGGGAGTTTGAATTAATGTTAGCATACGCATATGAGCTATGCGTATATGTTTGGGTAGAAAGGGCAACATTCCCGACAAATGTCAATTTGGGCAATTCAACTCTAAAAAGATGATATTAAGGGCATTTTCTCATCACATTTTCTATTTTTATATTTGAACCATTTTTGTGCAAAAAAAAAAAATAGTTGAGTCCATCCTCCTGCAATTAAGTCTAATAAAAATATTAATTTATTACGACACAATACAATTAAACAACACGTGCATAACATTTTTATCAACTTAATCGGTCAATAATATGGTTGAGTTTATTATGTAAAAAATAAAAAATCTATCAATATTATTTTATAAAAATTCTAGATTTTAAACAAAAGATTATACTTACATAACTTATAACGATTTTCATAATTATTGATTAAAAATTGTTTGAGAAGTTAAAATCGTTTATCCTACAATCGTTTGAAAAAAGTTCACAAAAATCTTCAACATTTAATAAAAAATGACGCAATGCGAACAATTTTAAGTCGTTAATTTACATGAAAATAATCTTAGTTTTATACATGTAATTAATATTTTAAATTTAAATAATAATTATAATGCTCAAATAAAGTTTGTTAATCTTTTATATATGAAGTAAATTTAATATCTATATATATATATATATATATATATATATATATATATTCATAAATATAATTAATGATTATTAAGATGCCATTAAGATGTCATTAAGATGGTACTTAATGCAAGAAAAAATAAAATAAAATAAATCAAAAACATGAAAATTTAAGAAAAATATTTTAAACGCTTCTGGTACATTTTCGATCTCCTGACATTATAATATACTAGGTAACAAATCCGCGCGACGCGCGGCACGAAAGTATTTTTAAAAATTAAACACATAACATTATTGTTTGTTAAATTTTATTATTTGAAAGTTAATATGATAAATTAAAAATTATGTGAAATGTAATTATATTTGAATGTTTAAAAATTAAAAATAAAAAAGAATTAGGTGAAAAAAAACATGTTTCAGTTAAATTCTTGAATATTAATAATAATAATAATTTTGAAGATATTGACGAACCTATTTTGTCGCATAAAAAATGCTTTTGAAAAGTTTGACATTGAATAAGTTTGACATTGAATAAGTAAAAATAACATTTGTGAATCTAATCTATTGTCGATGGCATCATAAAAGACGTGATTGCTTAATTTGTTATTAAATTATTTGTTAGTAAAATTGATTGTACGATGAAAAGAATTAAAATGTAAATGTGATGAGAGGTGTGATTGATTTCACTTGTCGATATATTTGGTTTTATTACGAAAAAAACAAAATTCAAATGCATATTGTAAGTCATGCTTCATGTTTTTCTGGAGTCATCCGACACCCGTATCTCTACATTTAATTAATTTTTCAAAGCATTTTATAAGAACTGTTTTGTTTGTAACATTAAAATTAAATTCATGGACACATCAAAGTGATACTCACATATTCTAATATTTTTTTATTAAATTTTATAATAAATTTGTACATATAATTGTTTTTGAAGCCGATGTTCGTTTTATAACACCCTGCTTAATGCTCAAAAAGTGAGAATTTGTTTAAAATAGCAAAAAACAACTCCTTAAACACCTTTTACTTTTTTCCATACCAAACTACAGTGTCAACGTAATTCCTATAATAAAAATTTGTAAATATTAAATATAACTAATTAACGATTTTAAACACCGTCCCATCTCATAACATACATGCATGATTAATTGATTAGTAATAGTATAAGAATATGTTTAATTAGAATATTAATTTTTCCAACACAAAATAATCAAACAACGAATGGGTAATTTTTTTTATTGATTTAATTGATGAAAAAAAGGGTCCACTTGATTCAATTTAATCGAGTTGGTCACACCCTGTGTATAATTTGTTCAGGTATAAATGTAAATTCTACAATATTACTTTTATTTAAATTGTGGATGTTAATCGAAAAATATATATACTTATGTATCTCATCATGATTCTCACGATCATTGATTACGAATTTATCGAAAAGTTAAAATCGTCTATTAATTATTAGCAAAAAATTTGCAATGATTTTGAATAAGGATTAGAAATGACGATAAAAATTATTTTATTTTATTGTTTTACCTTAAAATAATGGTATTTTTATTTAAATCATTAATATTTTATAACAAAATAATAATAATAATAATAATAATGTTCTAATAAAATTGTTAAACTTTTATATTAAATATGAAATAAAGTGTATTTAATACATATTTAATAGGTATAATTAATTATTAATTAAATGCAAGAAAATAATTTTAATAAAAATAAAAATTTGAAAATTCAAGAAAAATATTTTGAAGCTTCTGAGTGCAAGTCTCTCTAGTTTCCTGCTATTATAATAAATTTTTATATAAAACTACTATAATAGATAAATTAATTTCTATTATTCTTAAAAATTGATTGGTCTCTTATGAATATTCTATTAAAAATTAATTTAAAAATAATTTACATGAATTATTAATTGGAAAAATATTTTCATTATATATATCTAAAATTTTGATAATCTTAAAAACATCACAAACATATAAACATAAAAATTACAATATGAACGTAATATTTACAATCAAAAGTTACAAATATTGAATACAACTTAATAACGTTTTTTAAAACCGACACCCCTCTCATAATATACATGTTCAATAATAGTTTTAGAATTTATTTAATTTGAATATTAATTTATTTTGACACAATATAATGAAACAATGGGCATATAATTTTTTCGTCAATTTAATCTTCCGATAAAACGGTTGAGTTTGTTCAATTTAATTAGTTTGGTCATAACTTATGTGTGTATGCGCATGATTTGTTTACAAATTTCAAATATTAAGTAAAGATCCATGTACTTCCATAATTTACTACGATTCCACAATCATTGATAATAAAGATTATTTGAGAAGTTGATTAATAATGTTTTTTAAAACCGACAGCCCTCTCATAATATACATATTCAATAATAGTATAAGAATTTGTTTAATTACAATAAAAAATTATTTCAACACAATATAACGAAACAATGGGTGTATAGCTTTTTTATCAATTTTATCTTTCGATAAATGACTGGATTAGTTAAATTTAATCGATTTGATCATAACTCATGTATTATTTATTCATGTGCAAAATTGAAAATCTATCTATACTGTTTGTGTACAATTCCAGATATTAAATAAATATCTTGTACTTCCATAATTTATTACGATTTTCACAATTATTGATAATAAAAATTGCTTGAGAAGTTAAGGTCGTGTGCCCAATAATCATCCGAAAAGAAATTATAGTGATCTTGAATAGGGAATAAAAAATAACGCAATATAAACAATTGTTATTCGTCATTTTAACTAAAAATAAACATAACTATATATAATTAATATTTAATATTGAAAAAATAACTATAATGTTCAACTAAAGTTTGCTAATTTTTAAACAAATTAAATAGAGTAAATTTAATATATGTTTAATAGGTGTAATTAATGACTAATTAAAATGTTATTAATAGCTATTTAATGCAAAAAAAAGAATTTTAATAAAAAAACAAAAAAATGAAAATTCAAGAAAAATACCTTGAACTGTTCTGGTGCATTTCCGATCTCCGGGCATTATAATATATATAGATATAGATAGATTTAAGGGATATTCTATATGGTACCATTGTGGTTTTGCCTTTTCTACATGGTACCATCACATTATTTACTTCTATCCATGGTACCCTAGTACATTTGGTTTTACATATATAATATCCTTCTGTTAAGTAAAAAGTAATAGAATTGATTTCACACAGTAAAATAAATTGTATATTTGAAATCTTTACGAAAAGTTATATAAAATAGACCCTTAAATCATGTAAAACAGAGTCAAAATGAGTGAGATATTTATTGTCAAAGTTTGGTTATGGAGTTTGAATATATCTCACTCATTTTAATTTCGTTTTACATGATTCAATAGTCTATTTCATATATTTTTTCACAACGATTTCAAATATACAATTTGTTTTACAATTTGAAATCAATTCTATTACTTTGTACTTAACAGAAGGGTATTATATATGAAAAACCAAATGTACGAGGGTACCATGGATAGGAGTAAATAATGTGATGGTACCATGTAGAAAAGCCAAAACCACAATGGTATCATATAGAATTTCCCTAGATTTAATACAATTTTATAATATATTTAATCCGTTCAATTACCAACTATTTCGAAAAGTTAGTAATAGCTGGGTTTTAATTAGCATATATAGTAAATGACAATATGGATGTGAACACATTCTTTGGAAACAAAATAAAATGTAAAAGAATGTTTTACATTCTCATTTATAAAATATTATTATCTATTTATATTGGTTGGACACTTGGACTTTAGCATCATCCCAGGAATGTTCTAACATGTTTAAAGCTGCAGTGATTTAAACAATTCGCAGCCACAATAAACTAATACAGAGTAAGATATATGAACACTAAAAAATACTCGTATCATTCATCTTGGTTAGAATTGACAAACCTCAAAACATATAATAGGGAGTAACACATGTGTTGACGGAGGAATTTGGTAACAACAAAATTCGAGGTACTTCGCCGGAAACAAGATCTACAGCGGTGGTTCTTTGTCGAAAAGAGTGGTGGCGTATTGTGGCTGTTCGTAATTGGTGGCTGAGATTGATAGGGTTAGTGGCGGCTATTCAGAGCTCTCGACTTCCAACCCCTCAATTTGCCTACGTACCTCTATATTTATAGAGGATCAAGCCAGACGTAGTTCTTGGAGAGCAAGAAACTCAAATGGGCTTGGATAACGGACCAGCTTCCGGAATGTTCTACTATGAGGCCTAACCACAAAAGGCCCAAGGCTCATCCAAGATCTCAAGACTTCACGGATAAGGAAACTTCCCCCGTCGAGGACTAGTCCTATCCGTTACCAGCTATTTCTTGATTTCAAGGATGCAGGTATAGCCGTGGTTTACCCCAAGTGCAGAACGCATCCCTGTCCCCCGAATGAGAAGCACCCACCAGATAACAGGACAGGTGATCCAGAGCTTTTGGGTGCAAAGTGCAGGATTACTCCAAAGTTCCCCAATGAGAGCGCGCCCATTGGCTACAGGAACAGAGCTCCCAAAGCACACACCAGAAAGTCCCCATCTTTCCACCTTAGGGTGCACGGATGCCTCCCTTAGCGTCTAAGAAGGGTCCTTATATCCAGGCAAACCCCTGGAGGCCTTCTGCGACGGACATCCCCCTCCTGAGATACGACAGGAGGGAATTCTTCAACTTCTAGGATTCCAGCTTGAGTAGAATCCCATCTAAATAGAATCTTAACTCGAACAGTATCCTAGGAGAGATTTCTTCAATGTCTTCTTAGAAAACCAACTTGAACAGATTTGTCACTATATTCTACATTTAGGGCGCGCCCTAACTATAAGGAAAGCCAGGGCGCGGCCTAATTCCTCCATCTCAAGTCAAAACCCTAATTTATTCTAGAATTCCCCAAATTAAACTCATATTTGACCCGAATCCATCTTGAAAACACCCGAACCAAATTTTGGCTACAACAACTACCCCCCAATTCCATAAGAAATCAGAGATGATGTATGGAATTTCTTCTAATAAGCCCAAAATTCTTCACAAATCTTCATCAGGGCGCGCCTTGGTAGAGGGCGCGTCCTTAGAATCCCAAACGACTTAAGTGGCCGACAGCTGTTTTCCACTACTTTTTCTAAATCTCTATAAATACCTAAACATTTCTCTTTTTTACTTTTTTACTCTCTCTCTCTCTCCCACAAACTATCCTCCGGCGACTTCATTTTCCGAGTACCAATCCGGCCGATCTTGACAATTTTCTTCAATTTTCTTCCACCAATCTTGTTCCAGAACTTCTAAGGTACGTTTTGATGCCTTTCATTTGTACTTTCACCATGTATTTCGTCCGATTTTGCGATTTGACTCTTTGTTGCCTTCGTGTTCTTCAATATTACTTGTATATATATATGTATACATGCATGCTTGATCTTTATTTGCCACAATAACCTCTTCATAAATATGTCTCTGTCAAAATAACACGGTGAATCAACTTTCAGGGCGCGCCTTTAATATAGGGCGCGCCTAGGATTCCTCTGATACCACGACATAATTTTTATAAAAATGAATACCTTAGAAGATCTTTTAGGTACATCCTTACGCTGTTAATCATTATACTCTAGGGTGCGCCTTTTACCCAGAACACGCCTTTAGACATCTAGACCTCAATTTTGCAAAGAATTCTTTCATTTGTTTAATTCTTGGACGCACCCTAAGTCCCTTCTTTCATTTAATTTTGCAGCTGGAGGGCGCGTCTCCACCCTTTCACCCATTTAGGGAATTCAACGAAAGTTTAGGGATCCATTCTCCATTGCCACCCCCCTTATCTCCTGAACCTTATAGGAGTCCTTTCTCGTTTATTTCTCCTGAAGACAAGGCGCGCCTTATTAAAGATCTCAACGAAGGCAGAATGAATTTCTCTGACGAAGATTCCTTTGATGGTATCCCCCTTAATACTCAAATACTTGAAAAAATTCCCACACCAATACCTGAAAATACTTCAAATCTCATATACACAGACCCATCTGACAATGATTATGCTCCGGACTCCAATTCTCCTAGTGATACGCATTCTTCTGATACATATTCCTCTGAGGGCGCGCCTTCCGCCTCGTCTATCTCACCAGTTATCAATTCTAAACCAACATCTCCACCGTCATCACCTACCCCATTCGAACATTGGGAAGTCCTTAATGAGGAAATTGATATTGATTGGGGTAGATATAATGAGATATCTGAAAAAGAAAAGAACCAACTCAGGAAGAAACAAGGCAAATTAGCCTGTGTGAGCATGTCTTCTACGGCCACCAATGATGAGGTGGAATGGGCTATGAAATACTATGGCCAAGAAGGACTCTGGGCAATTCCTCACTCCCACCATCGACCTCACCTTTTCAATTATGGTGGAAATTTCAGAATTCCAAGGATGGTTCTTACCCCAAAACTCGTTGCTTTAGGTGTGGGCGCGCCTTTACACCCCTTCCTCAGAGAAATCCTTGAATGGTACGATTTAGCCCCAATCCAACTCTCTCCCAACAGCTATAAACTCGTCTTGGGTTTATTCATTCTCTACCATGACCTGGGTTTTGGGGCACCCTCCATGCCAGAAATCAGTTATTTCTTTAGTATCCGTCAATCAAGCATTGGATACTATTATCTGGTAATCAATAAACCTCACAATAACAAAGGTTTTTCTGAGGGAAGAGTTAGCCACACCAAAAGATGGAAGGAACCCTATTTCTTCATCTGGGACGTTCCTCGAGTTCGTCTTCAATTCAATACAGATCCACGTAAGTGGGGGCGCGCCCTACACTTTTCTTTTTTTTTTCTTTTTTTTTTTTAATTTTCTTTTAACTTTAACTGATCTCTTTTAAACCAAAACAGATAGAAGAGTTCAAAAAGAACTTCAGGGCGCGGCCTCATCCCGGGCCAAAGCCATCCTAAAAGTTGCAGCGGAGAAATTTAATCTCCAAACTTTAATCACTGAAGAAAATCTAAAAAGGGTTGGAATCCTTTCCGACAGGGTTGGTTCTATTTGTAAATTTAAAAAATTTAGAAATGGCATCGCTGTTCCCACCTCTTCATCCAGTGATAGCGAAAATGCAAATTCCGATTCTGATGAAGGTAATAATTATAATGTAGGATCAGGGCGCGCCTTAATTGTTTCTTTTTCATTTCTTATGTTTTGTTTTATACTTTGCTTTCTTTACACAGGGCGCGTTCTAACCTTTCTTCTCTTTTATCTTGTACAGGTATGGCCCCTAAAATTCCACGAGGATTTGGCGCTGCCAAAAAGAAGAATGATAAAGAGAAGAAAAATGATCAAGGGGATACCTCCGACTCCAGGGCGCGCCCTGTGCCAGAAAAGAATTTCAGCGACACTATCACCCCATCCACAGAATCTTTAAAAAGGAGTGCTGACATCCAAGAACCCATCACTAATAGGAGCAAGAAACCAAGATATGAGGGCGCGCCCTCATATGTTGAAACCTTAGTTGGCCCTGCTGCTGCCTCTCTTATTGAAGAAAAGGAGGTTGATATTTGGCAAAACATGAATGCGGATGAGGAATCTCAGTCCATGATTCGGGCATCTGTCCAACTGCTTATTCAATCTCTAGGGCGCGCCCAGAGGGTTCATAAGGAAAAACTCCACCTCAACAGACTTGAAGCTGAGAATAGAAAGTATTCGAAGATGATCGTTGAAAATGATAATAAATGGAAGAAAGATCTAGATGCCAAAAATGACAGAATTGCTGATTTGAAGCATGACTTGGATGAATCCATTGAACATCGCACTCTTCTGAATACCAAAAATGACGAATTGGAGAAAGAGGTGAAGGAACTCCGAGCTCAGCAAGGTTCCCTAGAAATTGAAAAAGCCAAGTTAAATGAACAAAGAGAAGCCATTGAAGATGAAAACTTTGAAAAAGGTTTCAACTTCTATCTTCTTGGTTTTCTAGCCAACGACCCTGACTATAACTGGGAAAAATTTGGACCTGCTGCTGCTGAGGACATAGCAAAGTTCAAAGTTGACAGAGCCTTAGACATTAAGGCGAAAAGAGTAGAGTTAGGATTAGAGGAAGCTTCTGAGGGCGCGCCTTCTACTGACAACGTTCAACCCCCTCCTACAGCTATTCCTACTCAAGGCTCTCCTACAAATGTAGCTCAGGATGCACCCCCTTCACCCTCCAAGGTTATCTCTTTTTCTCCCCTTAAGGACGCGCCTTAGGATTTTAGTCTTTTAAACCTGTTTCGTATGTACTTAACTTTTAAAGTGCGGGTCCTTTGTAAAACCCTGCAATTTGTAACTCCTAACTTTTAAATGCCTTTTAAATTTTTGTTATGCTCTATTTATCTTCATGCTTTCATTTGTTAAATGCTCCCAGTGAGGGCGCGCCCTAGATGGGGCGCGACCTTCTCTTCATCATTTCCTTTAAGCTCTTTTCTTTAAAATACAGCGCACATTGTTCATTCATGCGGAGGGCGCGCCCTAAGGCACTACCCTTTCAGGGTTTCTTTAACTTGTCAATTAATTCATAACAAATCTTTATACATGCTGAGGGCGCGCCTTAAGAAACGGGCACGACCTCTTATACTTCAATCAAAAAATCTTCAAAATTCTTGCAAAAAATGTCTTGATATTCTTTATTAATCTTCAAATAATCTCAGCAGAACAAGGGAAGGTATACATGTTATACCCCCCGAGCTAAGGAGAATAAACTTCTAAAAAATGTGGAAAAAACAGCAAGTCTCGACTAGAACTAAAGAAGGCGTATATGTACTACCCCCCTAGACTAGGAGAATATTTATTTATACTAGTCTAAAACTTAAATATAAGCCTTCATACAATAGGGGATCAAAGCCGCACCCTACTGATAATACTTCCTCAAATGCTCTGCATTCCATGCTCTTGGGATTACGTTGCCATCCAAGTCTTCTAGATGATAAGTTCCTTCCCAGATGATAGATTTGATCTTGTAAGGTCCTTCCCAATTGGGACCAAAAACTCCATGCGCTGCTACTCTTGTATTAGGCATAACTTTCCGCAGAACTAAATCACCTACCTTGAAAGGCTGAATCTTCACCTTCTTGTTATAGTACCTTGCAGCCCTCTGCTGATAAGTTGCCAACCTCAACTGCGAGTTGGTCCTTGTCTCCTCTAGAAAATCGAGATTCATCCTTTGATTCACCATATTCGATTCTTCCTCATAGAAATCTCTTCGGAATGACCCTGCTCCAATTTCCACTGGAACCATTGCCTCACAGCCATAAGATAACATGAAAGGAGACTCTCCCGTTGTGGTTCTTGGAGTTGTGTTATATGCCCATAAAACCATAGGAAGTTCCTCGGGCCAATTCCCTTTGCTTTCTTCCAATTTGGTCTTCAAAGTGTGCTTGATTATCTTGTTGATAGCTTCAGTCTGCCCATTACTCTGAGGATGATATACAGCTGCAAATTCTTTCTTGATTCCCAAATCTTCACATAACTTTCGCAACTCTTTGCTATCAAACTGCTTTCCATTATCTGAAACAAACTTGTAAGGAATCCCGAATCTGCACACAATAGAGTTGAATACAAAATCCTTGATTTTCTTCGCTGTTATCTTAGCCAAGGGCATTGCTTCCGCCCACTTGGTGAAATAATCTACAGCCACAACAGCGTACTTGACTCCTCCCTTAGACTTAGGGAGTTCTCCAATAAGATCAATTCCCCACATAGCAAATGGCCAAGGACTCATCATAGAAGTCAAGGTAGTTACAGGAATCGTTGAATAATTGGCAAACCTCTGGCATTTATCGCATGCCTTAACAAACTCATAAGCATCCTTCTTCATAGTAGGCCAATAATAACCTTGCCTTAACACTTTCATTGCCAACGAACCACCCCCCGAGTGATTGCCACAAATTCCTTCATGTACCTCCCTTAAGATATAATTTCATTCATCTCCATCTATGCACTTCAAAAGCGGTTGATTGAAACCTCTCTTGTACAAAATTCCATCATACTCCACAAACCTGGCAGCATGATATCGAAGACGCCTTGCTTCAATTTTATCGCTTGGGAGAATCCCCCTACGGAGATATTCCAGAATTGGAGTCATCCAGGTAACTGACGGAGTACTCTCCACCTCCATAACTTCCACCTCTGGAATACTTGGCACTTCTTGAATTTGTAAAGGAACTGTTCCCAACAACATAGCATCCTTCTGGGATCCTAGCTTAGCCAAAACATCTGCAGAGCAATTTTCATCTCGAGGAATGCATTCCAACCTTACTTCACGAAACTTCTGCATTAATCGTTGCGCACACTTCATGTAGAGCTCTGTTCTTGGACCTCTACACTGAAATCCTCATTTGATCTGCCTGACCACTAACTCTGAATCACTTAACACAACCAAATTTACTACCTTCATTTCCAAAGCCATTTTTAATCCATTAATCAAAGCTTCATATTCCGCATCATTATTAGTTGCCTCGAATTGGAAGTGAATAGCACTCATTAGTTGATTTCCTTCAGGTGTTACTAGAATTACACCTGCACCAGCCCCTCCATTGTTTACAGCTCCATCTACGTGCAACCTCCACCAAAGTTGAGGAATTTCCTCAAGAGGGCGCGCCTTCATAGGAGGAATTCCTGGTTCCGCTAACACAATTGACTTTTCCTCGGTCTCTGAATCAAACTCCAAGATGAAATCCGCTAAAGCCTGACCTTTTATTGCTGTTCTTGGCGTATATTCCAAATCAAACTGCCCTAATTCGATGGCCCATTTCAACATTCTTCCTGAAGCTTCTGGTTTGTGAAGAATACTTCTCAAAGGATAAGCAGTACGAACCTCGATCCTATGAGCTTGAAAGTAAGGACGAAGTTTCCTTGCCGCCAAGATTAAAGCGAAAACCAACTTTTCCATACTGGTGTATCGAGTCTCTGCATCATGCAAACGCTTACTCACATAGTAAACCGGGGACTGATGATCAACTTCTTCTCTCACCAATACTGCACTAATGGAGTATTCTGACACTGCCAAATATAATATCAAGGTCTCTCCCTCCACGGGCTTAGCTAAAAGCGGAGGATTCCCCAACTGTTCTTTAATTTTCTGAAAAGCACCTTCACACTCGGGAGTCCACACAAAATCTTTGGAGGCCCCTTTGATTGCCTTGAAGAACTCTCTGCATCTATCCGAAGATTTTGACACAAAGCGATTTAGGGCCGCAATCCTCCCAGCCAAACTCTGAACTTGCTTCACACTGGATGGAGATTTCATGTCAAGTAAGGCTTTAATCTTAGCTGGATTTGCTTCAATCCCACGATGATTAACCATGAACCCCAAGAATTTTCCGGATTCCACTCCAAACACACATTTTTTAGGATTCAATTTCATTCTGAATTTCCTCAATACTCCGAACATTTGCTCCAAATGCTTTATATGGTCCTCTGCCCTCAAGGATTTGACAAGCATGTCATCCACATACACCTCCATAGTTTTCCCTATCAGATCTTTAAACATCATGTTCACCAACCTCTGATAAGTAGCTCCAGCGTTGATCAAACCAAATGGCATTCCAATATAACAATACAAACCCCTATCCGTGATGAAAGAAGTGTGTTCTTGATCAGGCTCATACATGGGAATTTGATTGTAGCCTGAATAAGCATCCATGAAACTCAATAGTGCGTGGCCAGCGGTAGCATCCACCAACTGATCAATTCGAGGAAGAGGAAAGCTATCTTTAGGGCAAGCCTTGTTCAGGTCCGTGAAATCCACACAAGTCCTCCATTTTCCATTAGGCTTTTTGACAAGAACAGGATTTGCCAGCCAATCGGGGTAATATGATTCTTTGATCAAACCAACACCCAGAAGTCTATCAACTTCCTCCTTCAATGCTATAGCTCTTTCTCCACTTACAGGTCGACGTTTCTGACGGATTCCCTTCTTGGTAGGATCTATGTTCAAATGATGACACATAATCTTTGGATCGATTCCTACCATATCGGCATGACTCCAAGCGAATACATCCAGATTACTCAAGAGAAAATTAGTGAGCATTCCTCTCAACTTGGAATTCAGTTGAGATCCAACTTTCAAAACCTTACTCGAATCTTTTTCATCCACCAAAATGGAAATAGTATCCTCTGCAGGACCAGTCTTTTCCACAGGTTGTGGTGTTCTTGGATCAAGATCAAAATCAAAACTTCGAGGATCCTCGATTGGTGTTGCATCCTTGGAGGGCGCGTCCTCTTTAAGAGGGAAGTCTTCCTCAACAAGGGTATGCACCAATCCTTCAAGTAACATTCGTCTCCCTTCAATCTGTTCACCTCTGAGATTAACTGAAATTACTTCTTCCGAGTCTTCTTCAATTTCCTCCAGAATTCCATCCTGAAGATCATCCAAAACTGGAATATTAACCTCAGGGCGCGCCCTATAACAAGGTGTTTCCTCCTCTGGTTCTTGAACAAGATAATGGACTTTAACTTCTTCAAGAGCAATACTCATAACTCCAGAACTATTTTCACTGAGGGCGCGCCCTCCATCCTGCTGCCTCCTGAACCCTTTAATTGCCTTGTGATAACAATCTCTCGAGTCATGCTGGGATCCTCGAATTGTTCCCACACCATTTGGCGTAGGAAACTTCATTGCAAGATGATAGATGGAGGTCACAACCTTCATTTCTTTCAACAAGGGACGTCCCACCAAAGCATTGTGTGATGACTCCACATTCAAAATCATGAAATCCATCATTTGTGTTACAGAAAGGGTCCCTTCCCCGAGAGTTACAGGTAATTTGATAGCTCCCATGACCTTTACAGATTCGCCTGAAAAACCATAAATCCATCCGTTATCCTGAATCATATCCTTGTCTAGAAGTCCCAGCTTTTGATAAGTACTGTAATACAGAATATTCACCGAACTCCCATTATCAACAAAAACTCGATGTACATTCTTGGACCCAACCTGAATTGCCACCACCAACGCATCATTATGAGGATGGTGTACCCATCTTGCCTCTTCTTCAGTAAAAGTGATATCAGCAAACTCCCCTTTGAACAATTTAGGTGGCCTCAACTCCAGACTATTCACATTCGTAAGAGGTCGATATCTTGCTTCTCTAGTGTATCTTTCCATAGCATGATTGCTGTCACCTCCCAGGTGGTGTCCACCAAAGATAGTGTGAATGCTTCCTTCCTTCACAAACTTCTTCTCCTCAGGCCTATTATCCACATGGGGGGCGCGCCCTCCATCTCTCTTATCAGGATTCTCCTTATGTTTTTTCACCTCTCTGACAATCCATTCTGTTAGATATCCTTCCTTGATTAAATCCTCAATCTCATCCTTCAATTGACGGCACTCATGAGTATTGTGCCCAGAAGACTCATGGAATTCACAATACTTCCTTTTATCTTTACTTTGCCAAGAAGAGAGAGGCTCTGGCTTTCTGAAAAATCCTTTGTTTTTGTTTACTTCAAAAATATGTTCAATGGAGGCTGCTAGGGGTGTGTAATTACCCGGCCTCTGATCATAAGTGTAAGTATCTGGGGGACCCCAGTTTCTGCCAGATTCAGTTAAATTCACACGATTGGCTCCTGTTACTATCCGGCGAGTTGGGCTAGGAGATCTATCCTTCCTCTTTCCGACCTTTACCTTAGAACTGTTTTGACTATCAGTCTTTCGATTATCTGCCAAAGATTGTTCCACAATCTTGAAAGATTCAGCTTGTGCAAATACATCAGCCAATGTCGGTGGATCTCGTCCTTGGAGATGTTTCCAGAAATCAGTTCCCACCGATAATCCAGCAATTAGAAAACTCTTGAGTGTTTCATCAGTTGCCCCTCTCACCAGAGTTGATTCTGAGTTAAACCTCTTGAAGTAGGATTGTAAACTTTCCCCTTCCCTCTGCTTGATATTGGCCAAAGTTGTGACGGGAGGAGCGTATTTCACTGCTGCCTGGAATTTAGTCAAAAACAAATTCCTCATTACCTGCCAAGACGTAATAACTCCCGGGCCAAGTTTCTGAAACCATTGCTGAGCACTCTCCCTGAAAGTTGCTGCCAACAATCGACACCTAGCCAGCTCTGTCACTTGATAGACATCCATCTCGATATCAAAACGCCCGAGGAACTCGACAGGGTCTGCATTTCCATGAAAACGCAAATCGTTTGTCATAGACCTATACCCAGTAGGAAGCTGGGCCTCTCTTACTTCAGTTGAGAATGGAGAGGAAGTTTGTGCAGTAGCAGAGATTCTTCCTCCATCCAAGTGAGCAAGGAGCTTCTTCAAATCATCCACATTGAAAGTTCCAACCCCGGGAACATTCTGAATATTCGGTTGTGCCACAGTTTGAGCACCCCCTGGAGGTGGGGGTGGAGGTGGAACCGTTGTCTCCACACCTCCTTGATTCCCTGCTTGTGGCTGAACAACATCCTCTTGAGTTTGAGTTTGTGTTCGCTGATCTTCTGGATTTCCATGAGGTTGCGGGTTCCCCTGAGAATCTCTCTGATATTGTTCTCCTGAGTGAGGGCGCGTCCTTGATCTAGACTCATCAGAAGTACTTGGAATTTGATGAATACGGGGAGATCTTCTACCTGAGGGCGCGCCCTGATGATGGTGACGCCCATCTCCTTGATTCCAATCCCTTCTTTTATCACCGTTATCACGGTTTCCTCTTGCTCCAGCGTTGTCGTGATGAAAAGTTTGTTTAGATCCAAGGGGCCGCGACCTGTTGTGAACAGGGGGCGCGCGCTGTGGATTACTATCGCGAGCAAGAGATCGCTCATGTCCAAGGGGCCTCGACCTGTTGTCAGGGGGCGCGCGCTGTGGCCCATGACTCCGTGTAAGGGCTCGCTCATGTCCAAGGGGCCTCGACCTGTTGTCAGGGGGCACGCGCTGTGGAACATGGGGTCGTGATTCCAAGTATTGGCTTTTCTTCTGCTGCTCAAGGAGTACCATCCTTAAATCGTCGTCATTAAGCCTTATTCCAAGGCGTTCCTTCAAGCTGGCATAATCTTTCTTTTCTCTAGCTATCTGCTCCTCATCCCTTTGAATTTCGCCAGGAGTGCGTCCTGAACGATGAGGATGAGGGCGCGCCCTATCTTGAGGATTTGATAACCTGCGCTCAGAATTATCTTCACTAGGATATTCAACAATCGGATCGGAATAATCTAACCTTCTAGGAGTGATCAGCTGAAATCTCCTCTCTTGATTTTCCTCCCTCCGGGAATCTTCCTCAATCTGAGGGGATTTGTCTGAACGGCGATGATTTCGCGGGATACTTCGAGATTTTCTCCTAGATTCTTGCACTTCCTCCACAGAACTCAACCTGGCTCCGAAATTATTTATGGCATCTCCCATACGATACAACTGTTCCATTAATGCCGCGTTACTTATAAGAACAGGCGGCCGGCCACCACCGGTGACTGGAGTTCCATGGTGGTGTGGAGGAGCAGGGATTTCCTCCGGAACATAAGCTTCGTGACGAGCTTGGTTACCCCCCAAGCTATCTTCAGAATCGTAATAATCCTCTTCGTGAGAACCTCCGCGTTGATTGTGAGACATCTTTTCCTCCTAAGATGATGATCTTGATTGGAAGGAGCCCCTCCTTCTAGCGCCAATTTGTTGACGGAGGAATTTGGTAACAACAAAATTCGAGGTACTTCGCCGGAAACAAGATCTACAGCGGTGGTTCTTTGTCGAAAAGAGTGGTGGCGTATTGTGGCTGTTCGTAATTGGTGGCTGAGATTGATAGGGTTAGTGGCGGCTATTCAGAGCTCTCGACTTCCAACCCCTCAATTTGCCTACGTACCTCTATATTTATAGAGGATCAAGCCAGACGTAGTTCTTGGAGAGCAAGAAACCCAAATGGGCTTGGATAACGGACCAGCTTCCGGAATGTTCTACTATGAGGCCTAACCACAAAAGGCCCAAGGCTCATCCAAGATCTCAAGACTTCACGGATAAGGAAACTTCCCCCGTCGAGGACTAGTCCTATCCGTTACCAGCTATTTCTTGATTTCAAGGATGCAGGTATAGCCGTGGTTTACCCCAAGTGCAGAACGCATCCCTGTCCCCCGAATGAGAAGCACCCACCAGATAACAGGACAGGTGATCCAGAGCTTTTGGGTGCAAAGTGCAGGATTACTCCAAAGTTCCCCAATGAGAGCGCGCCCATTGGCTACAGGAACAGAGCTCCCAAAGCACACACCAGAAAGTCCCCATCTTTCCACCTTAGGGTGCACGGATGCCTCCCTTAGCGTCTAAGAAGGGTCCTTATATCCAGGCAAACCCCTGGAGGCCTTCTGCGACGGACATCCCCCTCCTGAGATACGACAGGAGGGAATTCTTCAACTTCTAGGATTCCAGCTTGAGTAGAATCCCATCTAAATAGAATCTTAACTCGAACAGTATCCTAGGAGAGATTTCTTCAATGTCTTCTTAGAAAACCAACTTGAACAGATTTGTCACTATATTCTACATTTAGGGCGCGCCCTAACTATAAGGAAAGCCAGGGCGCGGCCTAATTCCTCCATCTCAAGTTAAAACCCTAATTTATTCTAGAATTCCCCAAATTAAACTCATATTTGACCCGAATCCATCTTGAAAACACCCGAACCAAATTTTGGCTACAACAACATGCAAATCACTTAAATTGCTGGTAGCGATCATGAAAGTTCTAGATGATCGGATTACGGGGTAAGCTAGTAATCGTTCTTGTGAAATCATATTTGTGTATATAGGCATATAGCTAGGCTAATATGAAATGAATTTTGTAAAGTCCGCATACAAAACTTAAAATTTGATTAAATTTCTAAAAATATTAAATTTGTAAAAATATAATGTATATGCTTTGGATTTGTATTCTGTTAACAAATATAGTGCCAAAAGATCGATCATGACAAGACATGCAAGTTACAATAATTAACAAAAAAAAAGGAAAGAAAAGACATGCAAGTTGGTCCTCGAAAACAGTGATATATACCTAATGGGGGTTTAAATAAGATTAATGGGGCACGTAAAACTTAAAAAATTCACCCTTCATAGAGTATAATAATGGACAAATTAGTTGAGTTTACTAAAATTAATGAATAAATATCTTTTATTTTAGAACATGTTATATGGGACAAATAAATTGGAAAGAGTATATTAGAATGAGCTCGCTGTTCAAATAAAAAGTTCAAAGAAATATCACATTTGGGTGTAGAAGCTTATTCTCAGTCAACGACGTGTCACATTTAAAATTCTATAAGGACTTTTACAAAATCAAAAGAAAAAATAATTAAATTATTAATCTTTTTATTACTTTTCTTCCAATAAATAAAGATTGCTTTTTATGCACAACCTAAACTTATTTACACACATCCTTTTTCGCTAATTTAACTAAAATATGCCCCATCTCTTAGTAAATATACCACAATATTAATACTTTGGTTTACAAGGTCACAGAAAGAGAACTAGACTTTAGTATAATGGTACCATTTAACTTTTTTTAGCCTTTTATCATTATTATAAACAAAATTATAATAAATATAATATAAAATAATTCAAATTTTCCAAAATAGATAAAAATGGCTCACATTTTTTCTTTGGCAATAATACGGTCACACAAGATTGGTTTTTTTTCCCCCCATTTTCACGTCATTAAGTTTGAACAATTTGTCGGGATCGAATTATTAAAAAAATGTTATTCTTCATAAATAAATTTTATATAATTATATAAAAAATTTAAATAACAAATATATATCCATTCAGATATATGAAATATAGGGAAGTACAAATCCAAAATCATTAAAATTTGGATCGGAATACAAGTTTTGTATTAGCCATGTGCAAGAATATTATTTTAGAAATGTAATAATAATTATGAAATAATTAGATAAATTTGTTTACATTTGTTAATTTTCTTAACTTAAAAAGGTGTCAGAATAATAAATTATCAATGGGTTGGAACATAGCAAATAAATATATTTTACTTTATTTATTATATTTACTTTCAAACATTGTTACTGGAAGAATAACTCATTGTTTGTGTGGTAAATAATAAAGTATATTTGAACTAAATATTCTTTTTCGTAATTATCTATTAGTTAATAATTGAATTGAAAATTTATATTTATAGTAAGTTATATGATTGAACTAATAAAATTAAGAAAAGTAAAAATTTAATACTTAAAATTCATTTTTAAAATTGATAAAAAATATTATTATTAAAAAATATTTTGCAAAATACAGTAGAAACTCGACAAACGAATGTTCTATAAATTAAAAATCTCGTCAAATGCTTAAATTTTTTTTCTCACGACTTGGGATAATGTGGTAAATAAATGAGTAAATTAAATTAATCTCGTTAAAACAATGTTATCATAAGAAAATAAAATAAAATAGTTGTCTATATTCATTTATTAATAATTGAATAAAATATTCATTTATCGATAAACAAATGAACTCGAAAATATATTGTTTTACTCCCAAATATATTCATTTATTAAGTTTCTATTATAGTAATAAGATTCGGCCTAAAGGTAAAAATGGGATAAATTTGACATATGAAAATCGTTATTTTGATCCAAACAAAATGTAATGTGTGCATAAATAAATTTGGGATGTGTATAAATTACCAGTCTAAATAAACTTAAACATATATGTCTTATAATTATGTATTTATTTTTATAAATTATCAAACAACCTTAAAAGATAAATTCTTAATATTTAAGTTATCTCATGATATTCCTCTATTTAATTAGTAGTACCTGATTATAATTATAATTCTAGGTTTCAACAAATAACGATTTCCAAATGATAAATGTAGGGTAAACGAAATTGAGCTTGTGGACGTGTTTGCCTGTAGAAAAAAAAAACTATATTGCCATATCGGTACAGTGTTAATTGAGAATGAAAGATAAGATTAGTTAGCACTTAGCACTCTAGTTTCTAATTTATACTCTTTATTAAAAGCAAAAATCCCCTTATGTCATGTATATCGCGTTATGCATGGTATATCAATTAATTAATTAATTAATTAATTAATAATAACTTATTTTACTATTTGATCTTACTTTAAAAACTGTTTTTTAAGTGTATAGCAGGCCAATAGAAATAAGAACTACTAATGAAATAAGTCCTCTCTAAACTAAAAGAGATAATGCCCAAACTACACCACTTTTGTGATCCACTTGCCCAAAATACCATTATGCGTTGAGGTCTGCCCTTTTTGCCCACTGTGTACGCATGCCCAGCATGCGTACAGCAAAATACGCATTCCCTGAATGCGCATCTGGGGTTACGCATTCCCCAGATGCGCAATGATGTCAGCATTCGTCATTTCTTCAATTGCGTCGCTGGCGTTCTCTGAGGCGAAAAATCGCCTCTTTTTTCGTCGAGCTTCGATCTCCTTCCTCCGGTTGCCCCCACAAAATCTGATGGCATACAAATGGTGTCCAGACCTCCATCTCCCTTTCCCCCCCTTTATCTGTTAATGTCCGGTCCCGTATGTGTTTCTATGAGTAGATCGGGAAAATGATCGGAAATTAAGTTCGGTTTTGGGGATTTTAAATCCGGGAAACAAAATGGAAAATGAAAATTATAGGATTGTAGAGGGGAGAATGGCGATCATTTTTGTTTGGTATGGTAGTGAACTATTGTGACGCCCCCGATCCCGGTTTGATTTCCTCTGGAAAGAAACCGGCCCGAGGGTCCGCCAAAACCACATCTCAACCTGCTTAACTTGCTAATATTTTTTTTTAAAAAAATTTCGGCATGAAGTATTCGTAAATAGGACTATCCACCTGTTTTTCAATTCAAAAATTCAACTCTATAACAAAAGTCCATCTCACCAAAAATTGTGCCACGCACATCGCATATCAACTACTATCTACCATGTACTGTAATTTGTACAACGACAAACCAATGCTGTCCTGACTTACCTCGAATCAACATACAACCAAAGTCCACAACAAGTGCTTCCACCAAGTCGATCTACAAACTTCAGTACGTAAAGCCCAACCACTAAATCAACCACCAGCTCTATTGGTCCATCACTTCTTTCTACCTTTTCTAGTGTTCTTCTGAAATTTGCAGTATCTTCCTGTGATAATTTATAAAATAAAGGAGTGAGCTATAAAGCTCAGCAAGTATATTTTGTAGTGATCCATTGAGGTTTTATAAAATAATTTAGTTTGGAAATCATTATCACTACACAATTTATAATAAAACATAACTCACACCAAAACCAGAGTTCTGCCAACATGGCATCTTTTAAAACTGAATAATAATTTTGTAAACAGTTTATTTCACAATAATCCGAAACTCAACACAATTTCACAATACACTGAATCTTAAAGCATTTTCACGATATTGCACATAAGCAATCATCACCATTTCACAAATCACAGTTTATAATAAAAATATAAACTTCATAAATTTCGTTAGGAAAAACTGGGCATTCTACACATGACAAGTTCATCAAGTTCTAATAGTGGGGGTCCCCGGCCTTTACTTCCTATTTCGGGAAGTTCACAAAGTTTCCATTTCTGGAAGTTCTACTGGTCTCCATTTCTGGAGGTTCATACTGTCTCCATTTCTGGAGTGATTTACTAGCAATGCCAGTCTGCTCAGTTTTCCTCAAAATCGCATCTCAACATATACTAGTTAAAACAATTTAACGAGTATTCATAATATTACAAAAAAAAAATCACACTTTAAAAACCTCGATTTAAAAGATATATTCCTTTCAAATTCATAAATCCACATTTCTACTTTTCCAGCTCAAATCAATATTTCTTCTAAACTACACAAATATATAGTTCTACTTGAAAAATTTATTTCTTTTAAAATCCACAGATTCACATTTATACGCACATAAAACAAATATGCATAGGCTTTAAAATAGAGTAAATACGTTAAAAGAAATATAACGCATTATCTTCAATTTATCACAGCAAGATGTACTTACAATCACCGCTATCCAAGCAGTCCAACTGTTCCTCAACCCACTTTTCCAATAACCTGGTCAAGCATCAACAAACTCTTCAATCGTATATTCTCAAATCATTCTACTCACACTTTACAAAACAACCCGATCTTAGCCAATCAAATTCTACAACTCGATTTGTTTCTAAAAATGTCCACTAAAATAAATGACGTCTTCTTGGGTCACAATTCACCGAATAAGCTTTTACTGCCTACTAATCGGGATTCCAATTACTATACAGCTTACTCCTCAAATATCCAAATTTATAAAATTCACGCTTAATAATTACAGTTATAAGTCTCGTAAATCCTTCACATTTATTAGGCTGACGTTACAGTCCTTTTTACAGAAAATCGGGCATGACCTTTTCGTAATTAGACGCTACCCGGTGTCACAACACCTCAACAATCAATTCAAATTAATCACCAATAAACCAATTATCAATCCATACTCCACCAATTTCTATAAATCCACTTTTACAAACCCAGCACAATTTATCACTAAAATCGGCTACTTTAAAAACTTAAACTCCAAAAATATTACCCTAATAATTCATAAATTCCCGAATTAATCACGGAAATCTAACTTCAAATACTTGACAAAACCTAAATTTATCTCCATAATTTATAACAATAATATTTAACGAGTCCACAAAATTAACTACGGAATTAATAAAAATTTCTCGAAAATGCATCTTCAAAAATACGAAATTGAAGCACCCACTTACGGTGTAAACTATGCACACCATAACCGGATCCATGGATCTTCTCCGGTGACTACCACCGCTGCCCCGCATACACATTTTTTTTCCTTTTCGCGAAATTTCGCCATTTCCACGACCACGCGTCGCGTCACCTCCCTCTTCTCTGAATTTTCTGTCCTACCTCTTTGCATCTCACCAATATCTCTCTATGTAAATCTCTTCTTCTATCTTCGGTAATGCTCCGTCTAAAATATTTCTGCATCTCTCCCACTATCAAGCAATCTCTCCAGCCTTTTCTCTCCCTCTCTCTTTCCCTCTATCTTTCTTTCTTTCTCCATCTTCATCGATCTGTTTCACCTATCTGTCTACATCTCTCCAACATCTCTCCATGTAAATCTCTCCTTATACCTACTGTAATACTCCCTCTGAAATAGCTCTACATCTCTCCCAATATCGAACAATCTCTCCAGCCTTTTCTCTCCTGCATTTTCTATCCCTCCATCTCTCCCTCTCTTTATCTTTCTATCTCTCTCACTCTCTTCTCTCCTGCACAAACCACCACCACCACCATCAATGGTGGTCTCTCTACTGCTGCCATCATACAACATATATACACACACCTGTTGGGTATATTACAACTACAGCAACAATGAGGCAGTGATATATATTAAAACAAGAACAGGCAATTAACCAAATAACGAAACAAGTCACGAAGGCATAAACAAGATATAATCAGAGACTGTAATTAACGAGAGAAACAAGAAAGACTTATCTCTTACAGAAGCTTTTAGCAAAAACTGATAAGAGAATAAACAGCTGAGTCGCCAAACCCTTCGAGAGGACTTGACTGTTCTTGAAGAGATTATTGCCCCACTTACGCTGTGTTGGGTTGCAGCAATATCACTTCCAGGATAAAACAGCACAGATCAAACCGGTCACAGAAGCGGAGAGATCAACAGCGACTAGCACCTCAGTTCGCCTGAGAATTATGTATCTCTTCTGTATGTGTTGAGAGAGCAGAGAGAAAGAAGACTACGAGGTTTTTCTCTCCTTAGGATGTATCGTATCTCATACAACGTTCTATTCTATTCTGTATATATATAATACCAAGAATAAAACATAACTGATACTCCATAAAAGGAAAGTAAATATTCTGATTTAATTGCATTAACTGCATCAGTATTTATTTTTCAGTTACATAAGCATCAGGATTTGGTCATCAGTAACATCAGGATTTGGTGTCCATCAGGATCAGGATTCAGTGCTTTATCAGGAACTGATATCCATCAGGATTTAGCCCATCAGTATCTGATGTCTGACCAAGTCCATCAGGATTTTACTCCAAGTACTGATCCAAATTTCCATCAGGATTTGATCCAAATACTGACCCAAATTTCCAGTACTATTGTAACAAATAAATCTGAAACCTGTTAAAATAAATCAATATCTAATTTAAAATCAGTTGCACATAATGGGCATGAAAACTTCCTCATGGGCATGAAACGTTTCTGACCAACCAAGTATACATTCATGGACATGAAAACTTTCTCATGGGCATGAAACATTTCTGAATATCCCATCTCTTTTGATGCCTCTTCATGATCATGAAATATATATATCATGGCCATGATTTCCATCTACAACCTGATTTCAAATCTCCTTCTTTCAACTCAATTTATCTATGGATTCCACTAAGAAAATGTCTTAGATCCAAACATGAAAGTTTAAGTCCTCATTACAAGGAACAACCTCCACTTGTTAGTTTCTGGAAATTACATCAAGAACATATTATAAATATGCCTCAAACTTTCCATTTTCTAACAATCCCCCACGAATCCATACAGAAATTCAAATACATATCTATCCTCATCATGACTTGTTTTTCAGAGTAGGTACCCTTCCGGGTTTGAACCCTCCTAAGTCCTCTACTTCGATGGCTACCGGATTCAGATGGAATGTTTCACCTTGAATCTTTATCCGTTTAGTGTAACCACACTCCATAGACGACGACAAGTCAAAGGCTATGGTGCTAATCTACGGCTTTGAGACGTTAATGGTCATGTCTCGATCCTGTTCGTCGAATGTTTCAAGGAATAACCCTTTCCTCTAATTGCGACCACACAATTACATTCGCTTAGCTGGGCATCTCCAGAGATGTACTGCTAGCATCTCGTCATATGACTTGACCCCATTCAGAGTTCAAATAACTCTTGCTATTCTGGCAGTTACAGTACCTTATAGGTTTACAGGGGATAGACTCCAGATACGTGAGTATCAATCTATGAAGTTAAAGGTACAACCAATTCACCCATACAACTTGTTATTACCACATTGAATACACTTTCGAGGGATCTCCTCTCATGTGTATTGGGTTCCCGCTGTAGATGAATTACAATGGGCTATCAGTCCCATCCCCAACCTAGACTTAAGGACTACAGCATGCTCAAGCCCTTTAGTCAAAGGATCAGCTAGGTTTTCTTGAGTTCCAACAAACTCAACAGCAATAATCCTTTCAGACATTAGACCCCTTATAGACTTTAGTCTAACTTGGATATGTCTCTTTGTTTTCACATTGTACTTCTTGCTGTTTATCTTGTCGATAGTTGTACGGCTATCACAATGAACAGCAAAAGCAGGAAGTGGACGACTTACTACAGGTAACATTGACATGAGTCCATGTAACCATTCAGCCTCAGTCCCCGTGGCATCTAATGCACACAACTCAGCCTCAAAAGTAGACCGAGTTATAACAGTCTGTCTAGAAGACTTCCAAGATACTGCTCCACCCGCTAGGGTAAACATGTATCCAGTCACTCCATTGGAACCAGACTTTTTAGCTATCCAACTTGCATCACTATATCCCTCTAGCACTCCAGGAAACCTCCTGTAATGCAAACCAAGATATATGGTGCCTTTCAGATATCTAATCACTCTGTCAAGAGCATCCCAATGAGTCTTGTTTGGACAGCTTGTATATCTTGCTAACTTAGACACTGAATATGAAATATCTGGCCTAGTACCATTAGCAAGATATTGCAAACTCCCAATAATCTGAGAATACCTTAACTGAGACACAGGTACTCCTGAACTATTCTTGACAAGGGCAATTTTAGGATCATATGGAGTACTAGCGATTCTACAATTTGAATAACCATACTTCTCAAGTATAGATTTCTCTATATAATGAGATTGTGACAAGGTTATTCCATCAGTTGACTGAGTCAACTTGATACCAAGAATCACACTAGCCTCTCCCATATCCTTCATTTCAAAATGCCTTTTCAAGATACTTTTTGTCTCGTTAATAATCTCAATATTGGTTCCAAACAATAAAATATCATCCACATACAGGCACACAATAATACATTCATTTCCTTTAACCATGTAATAGACACACTTGTCACTTTCATTAACTACAAATTCTGATTCTAAAACAGTTTCATCAAACTTTTTATGCCAGTCTCTTGGAGCTTGTTTTAAGCCATATATAGACTTGATTAACTTACATACTTTCCTCTCATTACCAGAAGCAACAAATCCCTCAGGCTGATCTATATAAATCTCTTCTTCAAGTTCACCATGAAGAAAAGCTGTCTTTACATCCATTTGATGGATGATAAGACCATGTACAGAAGCCAATGCTATAAGCATTCGGATTGTTGTCATTCTAGCAACTGGAGAGTATGTGTCAAAGTAATCAATGCCTTCCTTCTGCTTAAAACCCTTAGCTACCAGCCTAGCCTTATACTTATCTATTGAGCCATCAGGATTCATCTTCCTTTTGAAGACCCATTTGCATCCTATAGTAGAACACCCAGGAGGTAGATCAACCAACTCCCATGTTCCGTTAGAAACAATAGAGTCAATTTCACTTTTTACAGCACCTTTCCAGTACCTAGATTCTGAAGAATCCATGGCCTGTCGAAAAGTTAAAGGTTCATCCTCGATATTGTAAGTGATAAAATCACTTCCAAAATCCTTGACTACCTTAGCACTCTTACTCCTTCTAGGTTCCTCTACTTCATCAGGAATAGAGCTACTATCAGGATCTGCCCCCACATTTGTCATCCTTTCCACATGATCAGGAATGGACCTCGATGTGTGAGTGGGATCATCATCAGGAATTCCCTGAGGTATACCAGTCTTCATAGGGAACACATTCTCAAAGAATGTTGCATCACGAAATTCAACTATAGTATTAGCCACTATTCCATCTATGTCAGATTTTAATACTAAAAATCTCATAGCTGTAGTGGTTTCAATATAGCCTAGAAAGATGCAATCAACAGTTTTAGGACCTAGTTTCTTTCTCTTGTGTTCAGGGACAAGTACCTTTGCAAGACACCCCCACACACGAAGATACTTTAAGTTAGTCCTTTTCTCTGTCCATAATTCATAAGGTGTCTTGTCCATATGTTTCAGAGGAACTCTATTCAGAATATGGCAAGCCGTATTCAGAGCTTCTCCCCACATGTACTTAGGCAACCCAGAATTAATCAACATACTATTGATCATATCCTTAAAGGTTCTGTTCTTTCGTTCTGCCACCCCATTAGACTCAGGTGTGTATGGTGGAGTTACTTCATGAACTATACCATTGCTCTTGCAAAATTCATTAAACGAGTTACTCGTATACTCACCACCTCTATCTGATCTCAAACGTTTAAGTACTTTACCAGTTTGTGTTTCAGCTTCAGTTTTGAACATAATGAATTTATCTAGTGCTTCATCTTTATGTTTAAGAAAATAAACATAACAATATCTACTACAATCATCTATAAAGGTAATGAAATATCTATTATGTTCCTTGGTCAAAACACCACCAAATTCACATATGTCAGTGTGCACTAAATCTAACACATTCGAATCCCTAACAACATTATGAAAGGGTTTCCTAGTTTGTTTAGCAGTCACACATACTTGACATTTAGTTTTCTTATCAATGGCATGTTTTGGTATCAACTCTAAGTTCATCATATTATTTAGAGCACCAAAATTCAAGTGACCAAGACGTGCGTGCCACAAATCAGATGATTCAACACAATTAACAGAAGGAGCAACATTATTATTAATAAAACTGCCCAGAACAGGCTCAACATTTATTAAAAATAATCCATCCGACAAGTAACCTTTGCCAAAGAATACACCAGTATTTGTAATAACTACTTTATTACATTTCAAAGAAACTTCAAAACCATTTTTAACTAAACAACTTCCACTTATTATATTTCTACGAATATCAGGAACATGGTGCACTCTAGTGAGGGATAGAACACGCCCAGAAGCGAACTTCAGGTCCACGTTTCCTATTCCAAGTACTTGAGCTACACTCGCATTCCCCATCGTCACAGTCATTCCATGAGTCTGTTGATAAGATACAAATAGAGTAATATCAGTACAAATATGTACATTAGCTCCAGTATCAATCAACCATTCATGAGACGAATAAGTAGAAAGAAGTACAGGGTTGTAGGTCACATACCCGTTGTCAGTTTCAGAAGCAACAGCCTCACCAACAACCATGTGAACCATAGACCCACCAGTGGTTCCAAGCACAGTGTTAGCTTGTGCTCCCACAACAGGTTTCTTAGCTTTCTTTTCAGGACAGTCCTTGCTCCAATGACCAACCTGTCCACAAGACCAACATGGTTTGTTTGCCTTTGGTTTCTTAGCCTTGTTCTTGTCTTTAGACTTAGGGTTTTCCTTCTTAGTGACAGACTTTCTTTTCTGTCCTACAGTCACTACATTCACCTTTGAACTCCCAGCATGTTCAGTAGGCATCACATGTCCTTGCTTGGACTTGTGTTGCTCCTGCACAGAGATGTCCAACATCAGGTTTGTCCAAGTGATCTCTCCTTTCTGTCTTTTCAGGGAGAGTGCAAACTCTTCCCAAGACTTAGGGAGCTTTTCAATCACAGACATAACCTGAAACTTTTCAGGTAAGTCCATGCCAGACTCCTTCAAAGCATGAACTAACATCTCAAACTCATGCACTTGCTCAGTCATGGATTTAGTATCCACCAGTTTAAAGTCAAGGAACCTAGCCACAGAATACTTTTCCAACCCTTGCGAGTCAGTATTATGTGTTTGGTCAAGCTTCTCCCATAAGAGCTTAGCAGTGTAAGAGTCAGATGAATAAACATCGAATAGAGTGTTCGCCAAAGCTGCCAGAATTGCAGCCCTAGCCACCCCATCCTTTTCCTCCCACATAGTATAAGCCTTAACAGTTTCAGCTTTCTCCTTAACCACAATTGGTTTCTCATACTGCACCACCGGCCATAGACCCTTTACCGTTAGCCACAGTTTCATTTTTTTCTGCCAACGAGAAAAACCAACACCCCCACTGAATTTATCAGGCATTCCTGACAAATCAATAGGCTGTGGGAAACGGTACGTAGTCCAATCCATGGTGGGTATAGTAACACCAGACCCAGAGCTGGTCTCAACAACAGGAGTTTCAGTTTCGTTAACCATCTTGTTAATTAACAATATATAACACAAAATAATCTCTTCAAGATTGTTGGGTATATTACAACTACAGCAACAATGAGGCAGTGATATATATTAAAACAAGAACAGGCAATTAACCAAATAACGAAACAAGTCACGAAGGCATAAACAAGATATAATCAGAGACTGTAATTAACGAGAGAAACAAGAAAGACTTATCTCTTACAGAAGCTTTTAGCAAAAACTGATAAGAGAATAAACAGCTGAGTCGCCAAACCCTTCGAGAGGACTTGACTGTTCTTGAAGAGATTATTGCCCCACTTACGCTGTGTTGGGTTGCAGCAATATCACTTCCAGGATAAAACAGCACAGATCAAACCGGTCACAGAAGCGGAGAGATCAACAGCGACTAGCACCTCAGTTCGCCTGAGAATTATGTATCTCTTCTGTATGTGTTGAGAGAGCAGAGAGAAAGAAGACTACGAGGTTTTTCTCTCCTTAGGATGTATCGTATCTCATACAACGTTCTATTCTATTCTGTATATATATAATACCAAGAATAAAACGTAACTGATACTCCATAAAAGGAAAGTAAATATTCTGATTTAATTGCATTAACTGCATCAGTATTTATTTTTCAGTTACATAAGCATCAGGATTTGGTCATCAGTAACATCAGGATTTGGTGTCCATCAGGATCAGGATTCAGTGCTTTATCAGGAACTGATATCCATCAGGATTTAGCCCATCAGTATCTGATGTCTGACCAAGTCCATCAGGATTTTACTCCAAGTACTGATCCAAATTTCCATCAGGATTTGATCCAAATACTGACCCAAATTTCCAGTACTATTGTAACAAATAAATCTGAAACCTGTTAAAATAAATCAATATCTAATTTAAAATCAGTTGCACATAATGGGCATGAAAACTTCCTCATGGGCATGAAACGTTTCTGACCAACCAAGTATACATTCATGGACATGAAAACTTTCTCATGGGCATGAAACATTTCTGAATATCCCATCTCTTTTGATGCCTCTTCATGATCATGAAATATATATATCATGGCCATGATTTCCATCTGCAACCTGATTTCAAATCTCCTTCTTTCAACTCAATTTATCTATGGATTCCACTAAGAAAATGTCTTAGATCCAAACATGAAAGTTTAAGTCCTCATTACAAGGAACAACCTCCACTTGTTAGTTTCTGGAAATTACATCAAGAACATATTATAAATATGCCTCAAACTTTCCATTTTCTAACAACACCCACCAAAACACATACATACACATATATACACACAAAAATGCACACACATATAGCACATACACAAGCCCCCAACACCACCCCCTTCTTCCTCTTCATCTCAACCCTCTACCACCACCACCACCACCACCACGGTGGTGGCTTCTCCGGCCGCGCCTCACACCTGCCCAGCCCACACATCGAACACACTCCCATGCCGCACATACACGACACACCACACATACACATCATCTTCTCTTCCTCGATTTCTCTTCTTCAATTCAAACCCCCAAAATCAATTTACAAACCCTAATTTTCTTTCTTCCCCCAATTCTCTTTTCTCTCTCCCCGTTTTTTTTTCTCTGTTGTATATTGCGTTTTTGTTCTTAATGGGCTTGGCCCAATTCCCTTTTATTACTACTAACACTTAATTCCGGGTCCAATTAAAACACTACTGATTCGTTTTAACTCCTTTTCATTCCACTTCTAATTGTTTTATTAAAACAATTATTTTCCAAATTCCAAGATAATTATAATCTTTAACTTAATAAAGTAAAGTCATCAAATCTCCAAAAATCTCGCATTTAAAATAATTACGAGTCCGTTTGCAAATTTCCCGGAAATAATCCTAAAAATACCCACCGTCAAATAATAAATCTTTGACATAATAATTTAATCCTCAACCAATAAAATAAATTATTCCTCAAAATCCACAATTTATTGTCTCCGTCTCTAAATCCTTTATTATCTCCAAAACGGTTCAAATTTAACCGAAATAAATCTTATTCCACATAAAATAATTCAAATTAATATTTTTAGAATCGGGGTGTTACAACTATGATTGTAAAGGACTGAAAAAAGTGGTCGAAATTTTGATCGGAAACTGCTCTCCGCCATGGCTGGGAGACGATGACGACACTGTTCAAGTACGCATCATAGGGATGCGTATTCCCCTAAACGCATTTGTGAAATGCGTAGTCGATGTACTGTTCATGTATTTCAGAAGAACAAAAAACAAAGTTTACGCAATATTATGATGCGTATAGGTCGGCCACGCAAATTAAAAATGCGTATAGCCTGTACGCAATATACGCATTGTCCAAGTGTGTATATCGTGGGTAAAAAGGGCGGCTTGTTCTCAATATAGGTATTTTGGGCAGATGAAAATAAAATGTGGGTATTCTGGTCATCAACCCAAACTAAAATACGGTATGCCAATTAATTAATTAATTAATGTATATCGCGGTATGCCATGTATACAACGGTATGCCACTAAATATTAATTAATTTTATTAATTAAAATCATAATATTAAATATTAATTTTATTTAATAATGAAGTTATATACTAGGAGTCTATTAACTAAAAATTGAAATAAAAGTCGAGAATATAGGACTTAGGGCTCCATTAATTAATATTTAAAATATATCTATAATAGATTAATAATAAATACAATTAATAATATAACTATTCTTATATAAATTTAATTAATTAAAATTAAATATTAATTTAGTTTATTATTGAAATTATATATTAGGAGTATATTAACTAACAATCGAAATAAAAGTCGAGAATATAATATTATAAACAACTTGGTGCTTCAAGATTTTATTCATTTTAAAAAGTTAAAAATTAAAAATTTAAGATAATTTATCACAATTCGTGCTTCGCATGCATTATCGGCTAGTTCTTTCTTTTTTTTTGAGTAATGGGATAATTCATTAATAGAAAGGCATACGGCATCTACATAAACAGTCGAGTCGAACAAACAAAATACAGAAACAATCACTGATTTTAAGCCATACGGCATCACGTGATTTGTTGAAAATGATATTTACACAAACTTCACCACTTCCACTTCCGCTTCCGTCGAAACCAGTTTGAGCTATCAACCGAGAATGCAATCCCCTAAAAACTTTTATCACTAAATCAATCACCATACTCACACAACTGGTGAGAAAAAACCAAAGCTCACACAAAACGGTGAGGAAATACCAAAACTCACACAAACGGTGAGACATAAAAACCAAACTTACAAATGCACAAATAAAATTAACTAAAACCAAACCAATCCTTAGATCTGGGAACAAAACCTCAAGAACACGAAAACTCGGACCACTTTCGAGACCAAAATCTTTGGGAAGAACGAGAACTCCGGAGCTCCGAGGAATTGAGATCTAAGAAATAGAAGTCAAATCGGAAAATGCTTTAAAACTTAGATCCGAAAAACAAACACACCAATCTCACCTAATAAAGGAAGATTTTTAGGGAAATCAAAACAAAAAAAGTAAGAAAATACAAGGAAAATTAAAGGTTTTGGGGCTTTCCACCGGTGGAGATCCGGTGGAAGCCCCCCGGCGATTGAAAAAAGGAAAAAGGAAGAGGGCGGCTGAGTTAATTAGAAAAAGTATAGAAGAATATTGGTGTAAAGTAAAAACAAAAAGTAATGTAAAACGTGGAACATGAACATATAAACTCGCGGCCACCTCAACTCGTCAAATGTAAAATGAGTAATTTTGCAAGTATTTTTGGACTCTCCGTTTATAAAAAATTTTCCTGTTTGGATTGAATAGGTTGTCAACGAACACTTTTAATTAATAATATTTTTAATTTTGTATTAATATTAAATATAAAAATTTAATTATAATAAAATACTCACAAATTATAATATAAATTAGTAGTAAACTCATTATAATGAATAATGTAAAAAATTAAAACATGAAAAATTATGAGACTGAAAAAATATTGTGTTACTTTTGACGGACGACTAGTGGACTAAACGGTGACACATTTACATATGAACTCCATCGAAGACGTACGGTTTGCGTGGTTTGGTGGGAAAGAAGTACACAGGACCAAGAAAAAATTGAGTTTTTGACATGACGGGGAGCCTCCACTCCAGTATCCTAAAATTTACGAGATGATATATGATCAAAATATTTCCTTCACTTCAATTAAATCTTATTCCCTCCGTCCCAGCAGGTTCTTAACATGGGGGTTGGGCACGAAGACCAAGGATAGTGGGTGTTATATTGTTAAAATAAATGAAGTAGTGGGTGTAATAGTGATTTTATTGTTAAAATAAATGAAGTAGTGGGTGTAATAGTGTAAAGTGTTGAAAAAGTGGAGTGAAGTAGTAGATGTAATAATATATTTTATTGTTAAAAGTTACTATTTTTAGTAATGTAAAGAATTGGTGGGACGTCCCAAAAAGGAAATTGTAAAGAAATGGATGGGACAGAGGGAGTAATAATTTTTATTTTAAGATATTTATTGTTTTCTTAAAATAACATATTTTTTACTAATAATAATGGATTTTAGGAATTTACTCCCATTTTCTCATTTTCTTTCTATCTTAATTCATGTTTCTGAATTTCGTATCCAACAATAATATTGGTAATCTATTATTCCCTCCGTCCCATTTTACATATCTTTTTTATAAAAAAAACACAAATATTAAGATAAATATGTTAGTTCGGATAAAATTTTTCAACTAATACCCGTATTTAGTACATTGAAAAATGATAATAGAGTTAAGTTTGAAAAAATCAAATTTTAAATATAACAAATGTAGGGATAATTTTGTAAAACTACTCTTAAATTTGCATTTAAACAAGAAAAGTGACATGTAATTTCCACAAATTTGTTTTTCAAAAAAAGACATTGGAACGCAGGGGTAGAAAGAAAAAGATAATCAGCTGCTGGTGATTTGTGAACAGAAGGGATCCACGAGGGGCGTATCGCGTATGTGAATAAGAGACCGGTAAGTTAGGCTGGCGCTATCATAACCGGAAAGTGGACGTACCCCCTAGCATGTGCAACTCATTTGTGTAAACTTTTTACTCCCTCCCTTCCAAAAAGATTGACCCTTTTTTATTTTAACGAAGATTAAGAAAAGCTAGCAAAAAATGAGTAAAGTTAGATGAAAAGTGGATAAAGTGGTGGGACCTATAAATATTTAATAATATATTTAAGATAATGGGAGTAAAGTAGTGGGTGTAATAGTGTTTATAGTATTTGTTTAACTAAAAAGGAATAAAATTAGTGGGTGTAATAGTAAAAAGTAGTGTTAAAAAATAGTAAGTATAGTAGGTTAATTAATTTTGGGATTACTCAAAAAGGAAAGCGCGTCAATATTTTTGGTACGGAAGAAGTACATATTACAAATCTGCATATACGTCACCACGACCGACAGTATGCAACAAAGATCCATTTTCAGGTATATGTTCAAGATATCCAACAGAATTATTTGAATTTAGTACACTAGTATGAATAAATCGATTATTCATGGAACATGCATTCATAGTTGAATGAGATATCTTAAGTCAAATTCGAGCAGCTCTGCTTCGGATCATGATTAATTAACTCATCCTAAATCACCCTGATTAAGCAACTTGAGACGAATATTTAGCAAGCCTACTCGCATATTTTGTTTCATTATAAAAAGGTAGGGTTTATGTTGAATACTATGATCATGTTGAAGCTTTTCTCTGATATTTTAAGATATTACATAGTAACAATTAATTATTCCAATACCAACTACATTAGAGAGTAAATTTCAAACCAGGCTGCATGGCCGTTTTTTGAACTGATTCGGGTATTAAATATTTCCGACCAGGGACGATATTTCTTTGGGTTCCTACTAAGAAATAATTGTTGGCAATTATTATACTATAATCTATCCGTCCATAGTGCGTGTGTACTCGGTATTGTTTGTAGCCCTCATTGTTTGAAAATTACTTGTAAGAGTTAATGGATAGAGAGCACAACAAACTATTCAACATCACAATGATAATAGTAAATTTTAAAAAAGAAAAAGAAAATTACACAAATAAGAAGCAAGCTGATCATATACGTATTTACTGTTTATTTGCATGGGAATAGATTAATGAAATCTTGTCGTGAACGTCTCTCAGTCGATCCTTCTATAAAAGGAGTCACCTTAGAGCTTAGTTTGGTCACAACAAATTTAAAAAACCTCAGCCATATCTTTCAGATCTACAGATCCAAATCTTTGTAGGTACTTCTAATTCTGTCTGTGTGTGTGTGTGTGTGTTTCTAATTTCAAAATTCATTGTTTGATCTCTTACTTTTGAAGTACAGAGTTTTCAATGATTACGCAGTTCGTAGTTAATTTGTGTGCGAGTAATATTGCACACTAGTCTGCATGCATTATAATGTTACTGTATATGCAATCTTAGTTTAAGCAGTTACTTCACTGTATTATGTTATACATATTGTTTCGTAAACATGTTCTGCTTGCATAACATATACGAGACTCCATAAACTCCAATTCAATCGGGACTCCATAGAACTTTTGTTTGCCTTGTTCGTTTTACGTACCTTAAATTAATTTTCTCAGGCTTTTTAATTTACTGCAGATAATAATAAGATGACGATTATGGAAGTTCAAGTTGTATCCAAGAAGTTGGTAAAGCCATCAGTTCCGACTCCTGATCACCTCAAGACCTGCAAATTGTCCTTCTTTGATCAGATTGCTCCTCCTGATCATGTTCCGATTATTTACTTCTACAGCGCCAGCAATATCCCCAACATTCGTGAGCAGTTGGTAATATCGCTGTCTAAAACTCTGAATCATTTTTATCCATTTGCAGGAAGATTTGTTCTAGATGGTTTTTATGTTGATTGTAATGATGAAGGAGTCATGTATTCAGAAGCCGAAGTTAATCTTCCACTAGATAAATTTCTTGTCAAAGCAAAAAAAAATATGAAGCTTGTAAATGATTTTGTTCCGAGGAAAAACTTTGGAAAAACTCATTCTTACACTACTCCAATTGTGGGGTTACAAGTGAGTTTTTTCGAGTGTGGTGGACTTGCTATATGCATGCATCTTTCACATATTGTAGCTGATGGATATACAGCAGCTGCTTTTATTAAAGAATGGGCTACTACTACAACTGGCCTAATCAATGGTGATCAAGTACTTTCGTCCTCTGCAATTAGCTTCGATTTCGCATCTCTTTTCCCCTCTAGAGATTTATCTGTTGCAATAAAGCCACCTCAGTTACCATCGTCAAAGAAAAGGGATGGCAAGATTGTCTCAAAGAGGTTTCTCTTTAATGAAAATGCTATATCAACTTTAAAAGCCAATGTTAACAAATCTGAAGATATTAACCGCCCCACGCGTGTAGAAGTCGTGACATCTGTGCTATGGAAGGCTCTAATTAGGCTTTCTAAGCTTCCAAATTCTACCCTTTATCTTCACCTCAGCCTCCGCGGAAGAACAGCTCTTATTTCCCCCATACTAAATAATCCTTCTCTTTGCGGAAACTTTTACCTTCAGGTTCCCGCAAAGTTCAAGGGGGGAAATGAAACAAACGAGGAGTTGGAATTGCATGATTTGGTGAAGTTGTTTAGAGGCAGTTTACGTAGTACTCTTAAAAACTGCTCCGAAATTTCGAATGCTGATGATTTGTTCCTGGAGGCAGCTAACAATGTGAATGAAGTACATGAAGATATGGGGAATGAAGAAGTTAATGTTAGCCTTTTTACATCCATGTGTAGGATGCCTCTGTATGAAACAGAGTTTGGATGGGGAAAACCCGAATGGGTTACTGTTCCGGAAATGACTTTGGAGATAGTATTTCTGTTGGACACAAAATGTGGGACTGGTATCGAGGCAATGGTGAGCTTGAATGAAAAGGATATGCTTCAGTTTGAAGTTGATCCCAGCATCACTGCTTTCACTTCTTAAGTCAAGCCATGGTGTAAACATAACTTATGTGTTTGTTTGTTTCATTCATTATTTTCAAAGAGATGATCTAGTCCATGTTCACTAGACTTCGAAATATGAACGGTAGAAACTTTTTTAAAGTAGTAGAAAAATACATGTGTTGTGTGATTGTGTTTTGTCAGAGGGAAAATGTACCAGGAAGCTGATAATGAAATTTAAATTTGGCAGTTTCTGTATTCAGTGTAAATGTTTTTTTTTTTTTTACTATTTAGGTTTATATGTCTTACAACTTAGTATGTTTTATGATAATTCTCGCCTTCTCGGGATGAGCGAGAATGAACCCACAATCTGGTGGGACGACAGAGGATATACCCTTTACAATTTAGGCTATCCAATCGCGTTCAACGTAAATGATTTTTAATTTTACTCGAGAACAAGTTGAAAATTGAGACCAACAAAGGTTGGTATAGTTGTCGAGGTCTAAGAAAGGTCAAGAGTTCGATTCCTGACATGTGCGTGTCTTCAAATATAAAAAAAGAAAAAAAAGTTGAAAATTGAGAACTTGGGCACTTTCATTCGGTGGAAGTCCCAAGCTTTTTTGGGTCTCTATCCATTCATTTTAAACGTGTTTCAGATTGAGAGGATAAGCAGCTGATTTTCAGCAACTTGCATTTTCAATAAATATATATAGAGCCACCACAAACCTTTTCTTTTAGGAAATACTTATTAATTAAAGCCATCAGAAAAATTTCTCCTTATTCTAATAACTAGTAGGAGTACATCACACTAGAAATCCTTTGTAAGACCCCAATATATTTATACTATTTAATACTAAATATTAATTAATTTATAAAAAAGAAAAAGAAAAGAAAAGAAAAAAAAAGACGTTACAAGAAAGAAAAAAAAAAGAAAAGAGAAAAGGGGAAAGAGGTTAAACTTACGTTATTTTGTTCAGAGGGGAAGAAGGAAAAGTTGGAGGAGAAAGAGAAGGAGGAAGAGAAAGAGATGGGTAATACAATCTAATTGGGAGAAGGATTTTGGAGTTTTAAGGTAAAAAAGGATTTTGGAGTTTTAAGGTAAAAACCCTCAAATCCCTTGTGTATAGACTATCATATTTGATTAAGAATTTAGAACTTATGGGTTTTATGCTATAAATACATGTATTAGGTTTTAGAGTGATTGGGCAATCTGAAATTCTTCATCATCATTCATAATTTCTGAGTTTTAAGGTACGGATATCATCTTTGTGCTTTCTACTTCGTTACGATTGTAAAGCATTGCCGTATTTGGTCTTTTACATGTGCTGAGTTCTTGTAAAATCTGTATAAAATTCGATTTTTGTCGTATGATTATGGTTTTACTGTCCCTGGAAAGGTATTTGAATTATCTACAACTTTGATTCTTTAACTTTTCTGAGTTTCTATTCATAAGTACGTGTATTTTGCGAATTTAGTGACCTGCCAGGGAATTTTCTGAACTGATACTCTTACTTTGAAAATTCGTATTAAATTGAAATTTTGTGCATATTTTATGAGTAATATATCTACAGAAAGGTATTTCCGCGTTCTACGTTTCTTGTTTACACTCCGCTGCTAAATTCTATGATTTTGTAGTCGTAAATAGCATAATACTAAATAAGTCAGGGGCTGATTCTGTTTTGCTATTCGCAAATATCTACTTTCTGAGTTCGTTATTTGTCCGTTTTTAACGAGCCTTACCATTCTGGAAAGGTCTTGGAATTTACTATGATTTTCATGTTTTGTACTTTTTGATTTGAAGTAATCTTCATAGTGTAATGTCCCATTTTTCAGAACTGATCAGGTTGTGTTTTCGCTATTCTTTGTCTATTTTGTAATATAATTGGGTTTGTGATATTTGAGGATTATGTTTTTGGTTATATTTTGATATAATTGTGATTTGGGAATTCGTAATACATCCGTCGCGAGGGGATATCTCGTGTTTGGCACTTCCTATGCGGTGTATAAATAGCATAGGCGTGTCGCCGGAGTAGTGGGACACGTATAGTCATGACTAGTCAGTTTGTGTGATTTTGGCCATTCTGGGAGCATGTGCTTATTGCCTTGTGATCCCTGTCTGAATCTGGGTAGTATTTGCTTTGTGCTATGCAAACCCTGTCTGTGTAAGATCGTCTCCCATGTTAGTAAAGATATTTTGAGTATTGTTTGTAAGTGTAAGAATATGTGTAAAGTACGAGTATTTTGGATTAAAAAGCATGTATGTGTTTATTGTGGTTTTAAGATTTTATGGTATTTTATTTTGTCCAATTTTGTCTTTATTTCTCGCTTAGATATTTTGTTTTTGTTGTTATTGTCATCGCGTTTAACTCTTGTTCACCTTGTCATCATTTGTTATCAGTATATGGGCTTTCGCTCACTGCCGGTTTTTGTTTCTTTATTTTCTTCCGGCAGGTAACCTTAATTAGGTGGGCTATCTTATGGGATGAGCGCGAGTGCGAATTTAGCGGAGCTCATTTATTTTCTTGCAATTTAATAGAATTCTAGAATTTTATTCGGACTTTAGTAAGTTTATGTTGAATTTGGAGTTGGACAATTTAAGTGTAAGTTTATTTTATGGATTATAAGTTGGAGATTGGTATGGTTTGGATTGGTTAATTTTTGGAGAATTTTATTTAATGGACTTAAAAATGTTTATTATTTTAAGATAAATGTCGGGATGTTAAAGTTGGCATCAGAGCTAGAGTTTTATGATTCTGTAGACTTGCTTTAGGCTCGACCTGTGAGGATTGGGTAGATGTAGGATATATAGTTTTGTTATTATTTCACTTCGTTGCATTGCATATATATTTTGCATCGATATTTTGGTATTTGTGGAACTGAATTAATTGGTGATTGTAGGATGGCTACTCGACGATCCACCCGACTTTCTGGTGAGCAGCCTTCTAGTGAGGCTAACCGCTCTGTACCAGGGCGTAGGGGTAGAGGATCTGCTTCATCTAGTAGGGGCAGAGGATTTGCTTCATCTAGTAGGGGTAGAGGAAAAGCTACTCATGCTACTCAAAATGCGCCGACACAACCTGAAATTGTGCCTCAAACTGAGCAGGGGGGAAATGTCCTTGGGGAAAATGAGGAGTCAGCGCCTCAGCAACCAGTGGCACAACCTCAGAATCAGTTAGCTATTGATCCGAATGTGTTGGCTAATGTTGTGAGTCAGGTAGTGGTTAGCTCCCTTGAGCGAATTATCAGTCCTAATGTTGTTGGTCAGAATCAGGGGCAAAACGTGGAGCAACCTAATATTGTGGTGCAGAATAACACTAATAATCAGCAAGGGGTAGAGCAGAATACGATTGTGGTTCCCGATCATGATGCATATGAATATCCTCAGAATCAGGCTACTTACATTCCTATGTTGGAGAGATTTAATAAGCAGAAGCCTAGGAGTTTTAATGGGCAGGGAGGACCGGAAGCAGCTGAGAACTGGTTGGGGCACCTCAGAAAAATATTTCGATTGATTGGTTGTTCAGAAAACACTATGGCGAGGTTTGTTGCGTATAAGTTGGAGGATGATGCTGATAGATGGTGGACTACTGTAACTGCCACCAAACCAGAGCACTACATGGATGTTGTGACTTGGAATGAGTTCGAGGAGATTTTTAATCAGATGTACTTTCCAGTGGCTGATAGAGAGAGGTATGTGCGTGAGTATCAGACAGTGAGACAGGGTGACACCGAGACAGTGGTAGAGTATATCTCCAGGTTTAACAGGTTGGCCAGCTTTGCAGCATCAGAGATAAAGTCAGAGGAAGATAAGGCTAACAAGTTCAAGTGGGGTCTTAGGGTGGAGTACAGGCATAACATCATTTCTACCAGGTTTGCGAGTATGGAGCAGGCTATTAGTGCAGCTAAGTATCAGGAGTTATCTGTTCTAGATGGTAAGGAGGATCCTAGTAGGAAGAGGGCTAGGGATGAGCCACAGAGTTTCAATCGCAACCAACAGAGCTTTCGAGTTAATTAGTTTCAGGGTGCTCAGTAGCAGGGGAATCACTTGTCTCGACAGAGTGGGTCGTCTTATTCCCGAAATATTGGTGGGAGTCGAGGTTTTCAGAGGGGTTATCAGAATGTTGGAAATAGAAGGGGGCCGGGAACCAATAATAACAATAGAGGGAATTTTCAGGGAAGCCGACATGTAAGAGAGCAATGCAAGACTTGTGGAGGTATCCATACTGGGAAACCATGTTTTAGAGAGACGGGAGCTTGTTATAGGTGTGGGAGGATTGGGCACCTTGCTAGAGATTGTCCTATGCAGCGTAGGGAGCATCAGCAGACTACATCTAATGCTAATCCGGGCCAGGCACAACATCAACAGGAAGGGAATCAGGTTCAGAGAAATGCCGGTCGTGTTTATGCCATCACAGCTAGGGATGCAGCAAATATCCCGGGTATTATTTCTGGTACTTTGTTTGTTGGCAATAGGGATGCTAGAGTGTTATTTGATACTGGTGCTACACATTCTGTTGTTTCTTCTAGTTATGCTAAATATCTTGGGGTGCAATCATATGAGTTAGTTCCATCAATTTGTATTAGCACAGCTGTAGGTATGAGTGTAGATGTGCATGTTGAGTATCCTAATTGTCCTATCAGGGTAGGGGATCATATACTACCAGCTAGTTTACTACCTTTACATATGCGAGATTTTGATGTGATTTTAGGCATGGATTGGTTGGAAAAATATGGGGCAGTTATCGATTGTGAGAGTAGAATTGTGAAGTTCAAGTTAGGTGATAGTTTGGTAGCTGAATATCATGGGTCCAAACCTAGTGCTTTATATAAGATGATATCTGTCCTGAAGGCTGTGAGATCAATGAAGAAGGGTTGTTCTGGTTATCTTGCTTATATAGTTGATACAAATACGGTGCAACCGCATCTAAAGGATGTACCAGTGGTTAGGGAATTCAGTGATGTGTTTCCGGATGATCTTCCAGGATTACCCCCACAAAGGGAGGTTGAGTTTGTCGTAGAGCTCGTACCAGGTTCCGAGCCAATCTCCAAGGCTCCTTACCGAATGGCTCCAGCTGAATTAAAGGAGTTGAAGGAACAGTTACAAGAGTTACTTGATAAGGGTGTTATCCGCCCAAGTGTATCTCCTTGGGGTGCTCCAGTTCTTTTTGTGAAGAAGAAGGATGGTTCGATGAGACTTTGCATTGATTATAGAGAGTTGAATAAGATCACTATACGTAATAGATACCCATTACCGCGTATTGATGATTTGTTTGATCAATTACAAGGGGCCAAATTTTTCTCAAAAATTGATTTGCGATCAGGTTACCATCAGTTACGGGTGAGAGATGAGGATGTGCCGAAGACAGCTTTTCGAACACGATATGGACATTACGAGTTTCTTGTCATGCCGTTTGGGTTAACTAATGCTCCATCAGTTTTTATGGATTTGATGAATAGGGTCTTCATGGACTTCTTGGACAAGTTTGTTATTGTATTCATTGATGACATTCTTGTATACTCGAGGTCTGAAGAAGAACATGAGGAACACCTGCGAGTAGTTTTGGAGGTCTTGAGGAGCCGTCAATTGTTTGCTATGTTTTCAAAATGTGAGTTTTGGCTGAGGCAAGTTTCTTTCTTGGGACATGTTGTTTCTGCGGAAGGGATACAGGTGGACCCGTCAAAAATAACAGCTGTGAAAGAATGGTCGAGACCAACTACAGTGACAGAGGTTTTCTGGGTTTAGCTGGGTATTACCGAAGGTTTGTGGAAGGTTTTTCTACTATCTCTATGCCTTTGACACGGTTGACGAAAAAGAATAATCGATTTATCTAGACAAATGAGTGTGAGCAGAGTTTTCAGGAACTAAAGAAGAGGTTGACTACAGCTCCAGTATTGACACTACCATCAGGGTCTGAGGGATTTGTTATTTATAGTGACGCTTCAAGAAAGGGGTTAGGAGAGGTTTTAATACAGCATGGTAAGGTGATTGCATATGCATCTAGACAGCTGAAGACACATGAGGAAAATTACCCGACTCACGACTTAGAGTTGGCAGCCGTGGTGTTTGCTCTAAAGTTATGGCGACATTATTTGTATGGGGTTTCTTGCGAGGTTTGGACTGATCACCAAAGTCTTAAATATATCTTCACCCAGAAGGAGCTTAATATGAGGCAACGGAGATGGCTCGAATTGATTAAGGACTATGATGTGCAGATTCAGTATAAGCCTGGTAAGGCTAATGTTGTTGCAGATGCACTCAGTCGCAAAAATTCTAGTCAGCTTTCTTTCTTGTTTGCATTACCTAGTGAGTTGCAAGAAGAAGTACAAAGAATGGGGTTGGCTCTTGGTGTACAAGGTGTGGCTGGTGTGTTGGCTAATTTGCAAATGGAACCAACATTGATTTCTAGGATTAAGGAAGCATAGAAGGAGGACTTAGAGATGCAAGAGATTGTTCGGAATATTCAAGATGGTAAGCCGTCAGATTTTAACGTGGATGATCATGGCGTTGTTTGGCTTTTGGGTCGATTGTGCGTTCCGAGGTCAGCTATTCGAGAGGAGCTTTTGACGGAGGCTCATAACTCACCTTTTTCTGTACATCCCGGCAGTACCAAAATGTATAGGGACATGAAGGATCATTTTTGGTGGAGTGGCATGAAAAGGGATATTGCTGATTATGTGTCAAAGTGTATGACTTGTCAACTTGTGAAGATTGAACACCAAAGGCCAGGTGGGGAATTACGTTCATTGGAGATACCCGAGTGGAAATGGGAACATATATGCATGGACTTCCTTATGGATTTACATAGAACATTGAAGAAACATGATGCTATTTGGGTGTTTGTGGACCGACTTACGAAATCTGCCCATTTTCTTGCAATTCGGGCAACTGATTCAGTGGACAAATTGGCTGAAATTTATAGAGATGAAGTTATGAGATTGCATGGGGTTCCAGTTAGTATCGTTTCAGATAGAGATCCACGGTTTACATCTCGATTTTGGGAAGGATTTCAAAAGGCATGGGGTACTAAACTTAGTTTCAGCACAGCATTTCATCCGCAAACAGATGGTCAATCGGAAAGAACCATTCAAACCTTAGAGGATATGCTGAGGGCTTGTGCACTAGATTGGGCTGGCAGGTGGGACGAACACTTACCTCTTATAGAGTTTGCTTACAACAATAGTTGGCAAGCTAGTATTGGGATGGCACCGTACGAAGCTTTGTATGGGAGGAGATGTAGAACACCTGTATGTTGGGATGAGATTGGTGAGAGGAAGTTGGAAGGGCCCGAAATAGTTCAAGAGACTAATGAGAAGGTAATGGTGATAAGGGAAAAATTGAGACAAGCTCAAGACCGACAAAAGAAGTATGTAGATGTGCATCGTAGGAGTTTAAGTTTTGAGCCTGGTGAAAAAGTATTCTTAAAGGTTTCTCCATGGAAGGGAGTACATCGTTTTGGGTTGAAAGGAAAGTTGAATCCAAGATTCATTGGCCCATTTGAAGTGTTAGAAAAAGTGGGAGAGGTAGCATATAAGTTGGCTTTGCCGCCTCAATTGTCAAGGGTGCATAATGTGTTTCATGTGTCTTTATTGAGAGGATATAATTATCACCCGTCGCATGTGATAAATTGTCCCTTAGATAAAGTTCGACCGGATTTGACCTATGAGGAGGAACCCGAAAGAATTTTAGAGCGTGAAGAAAGGGTAATGCGTCGCCGAACGATTCCTTTTGTGAGGGTATTGTGGAAAGGACATTCAGAAAGAGAGGCTACTTGGGTGACGGAGGAAATTGTTCGTGCACGTTATCCACATCTTTTTGAGCAAAGGTATGTATGATAAATTTCGAGGACGAAATTTCTTTTAGGAGGGAAGAATGTAAGACCCCAATATATTTATACTATTTAATACTAAATATTAATTAATTTATAAAAAAGAAAAGAAAAGAAAAAAAAAAAAGACGTTACAAGAAATAAAAAAAAAAGAAAAGAGAAAAGGGGAAAGAGGTTAAACTTACGTTATTTTGTTCAGAGGGGAAGAAGGAAAAGTTGGAGGAGAAAGAGAAGGAGGAAGAGAAAGAGATGGGTAATACAATCTAATTGGGAGAAGGATTTTGGAGTTTTAAGGTAAAAAAGGATTTTGGAGTTTTAAGGTAAAAACCCTCAAATCCCTTGTGTATAGACTATCATATTTGATTTAGAATTTAGAACTTATGGGTTTTATGCTATAAATACATGTATTAGGTTTTAGAGTGATTGGGCAATCTGAAATTCTTCATCATCATTCATAATTTCTGAGTTTTAAGGTACGGATATCATCTTTGTGCTTTCTACTTCGTTACGATTGTAAAGCATTGCCGTATTTGGTCTTTTACATGTGCTGAGTTCTTGTAAAATCTGTATAAAATTCGATTTTTGTCGTATGATTATGGTTTTACTGTCCCTGGAAAGGTATTTGAATTATCTACAACTTTGATTCTTTAACTTTTCTGAGTTTCTATTCATAAGTACGTGTATTTTGCGAATTTAGTGACCTGCCAGGGAATTTTCTGAACTGATACTCTTACTTTGAAAATTCGTATTAAATTGAAATTTTGTGCATATTTTATGAGTAATATATCTACAGAAAGGTATTTCCGCGTTCTACGTTTCTTGTTTACACTCCGCTGCTAAATTCTATGATTTTGTAGTCGTAAATAGCATAATACTAAATAAGTCAGGGGCTGATTCTGTTTTGCTATTCGCAAATATCTACTTTCTGAGTTCGTTATTTGTCCGTTTTTAACGAGCCTTACCATTCTGGAAAGGTCTTGGAATTTACTATGATTTTCATGTTTTGTACTTTTTGATTTGAAGTAATCTTCATAGTGTAATGTCCCATTTTTCAGAACTGATCAGGTTGTGTTTTCGCTATTCTTTGTCTATTTTGTAATATAATTGGGTTTGTGATATTTGAGGACTATGTTTTTGGTTATATTTTGATATAATTGTGATTTGGGAGTTCATAATACATCCGTCGCGAGGGGATATCTCGTGTTTGGCACTTCCTATGCGGTGTATAAATAGCATAGGCGTGTCGCCGGAGTAGTGGGACACGTATAGTCATGACTAGTCAGTTTGTGTGATTTTGGCCATTCTGGGAGCATGTGCTTATTGCCTTGTGATCCCTGTCTGAATCTGGGTAGTATTTGCTTTGTGCTATGCAAACCCTGTCTGTGTAAGATCGTCTCCCATGTTAGTAAAGATATTTTGAGTATTGTTTGTAAGTGTAAGAATATGTGTAAAGTACGACTATTTTGGATTAAAAAGCATGTATGTGTTTATTGTGGTTTTAAGATTTTATGGTATTTTATTTTATCCAATTTTGTCTTTATTTCTCGCTTAGATATTTTGTTTTTGTTGTTATTGTCATCGCGTTTAACTCTTGTTCACCTTGTCATCATTTGTTATCCGTATATGGGCTTTCGCTCACTGCCGGTTTTTGTTTCTTTATTTTCTTCCGGCAGGTAACCTTAATTAGGTGGGCTATCTTATGGGATGAGCGCGAGTGCGGATTTAGCGGAGCTCATTTATTTTCTTGCATTTTAATAGAATTCTAGAATTTTATTCGGACTTTAGTAAGTTTATGTTGAATTTGGAGTTGGACAATTTAATTGTAAGTTTATTTTACGGATTATAAGTTGGAGATTGGTATGGTTTGGATTGGTTAATTTTTGGAGAATTTTATTTAATGGACTTAAAAATGTTTATTATTTTAAGATAAATGTTGGGATGTTAAATCCTCCCATTTGGTTAAAGATTATATTCATCAAATGATCTTATTTTATGTCCACTTGATGAGTAACCGCGGCAGAACATCGTATTAGAATACAAATATTACTCAAATAACTTTACTAGACTTTCCATAAATGTTACTAGCTCCAAAACAACATTAATGTTAATTCAATCTTTTAAATGATATCGATTCATTTATGCAAAAAAAAAAAAATACTTATAATTAAAGATAAGTCGTATGGAATTATGGATCCCTTACAAAACTCGAAAAATCTATACTATTATATTAAAGCCGAAATATTAAAAGTTTGGTTGGTCGGTACCTATCGCTACGCCATAGATGGCCTGCAGCAACGTTTTCAAAATGTTGCAGCAAGCCAAAAAAACGTTGCTGTAGAGCAAAAAAACGAAACGGCAACGCTTTTTCAGCGTTGCATTTGGCACAGCTGTCGTAGGGGTCTACGGCAACACTTTTGTTCACTACGGCTACGCTACTACTTTTGTTACCAAAAACTTCTATGACAACGTTAAACATAATATACTGCAACACTAAACTAATGTTGCAGTAGCTATCAACATTCTGAAAATTATGGGTCCCACATAGGACACCCATGTAGGACCCACTTGTGGGACCCACCCATAGATTTTTAAATGGGACCCATATAAACAAATTTTGAGCAATTGATGACAACAATATATAATACCTACAACACTTTTATAATAAAAATTTAAGAGGAACAATTTGTATATATGCATTTCCCAAAAATTAAAAACATGTTTAATTACACTAATACCAAAATTCATCAATACAAGTTAATGGGCTTCATAACCCTTAACCCAAAAAAAAAAAAATACAATCCAATACTACAAAGCTTCTTCGCAATTTCCACCTGCCTAATTTGACAACTAATCTGCTACAACCTGAGCCTCCACCTCACTACTAGCAGCAGAATTGTCTTGCTGGATATTAGATAATCCCACATATCATTCCAATCCATACGCCCTGTACAATCAAGCTTATATAATCAAAATATATGCAGCAACAAGAGGCACTATGATTTATAATTTGCTAATAATTTGCTTATTTGAAGAATGTCTCACCAAATGGAGAAGGCAGCTATAGCAACCTCTGCATTATCCATGTACCCCGCCACTAAGACTAGAACAGAACTGTACATCACAAGGGGACATCCCAAGATAAATACTTTGTAGGCAGAAAATCATCAACAGTTGTTCCAGAGTGTATACATAATGTAAACTTCATAAATAATAATATTTAGGGAAGGCCGATGTTAATTAGGAAGTTGGTGTCTAAAACCTCTGGTTTGGTAAACTTGAGATCTGCCGTTGCAAAAGGGACCATGTAAAATGGTAGATCTGAACGCAGCAATGCCTGCCACAATGAAAAGAAAGACTAATCAGAACAAATTATGGAAAGGAATCCCAGCATACAAGTATAAGGTCATTTGCTGCTCACTAAACAGCTAATTTTTTTGACTTAAAAAAACAGCTAATTCTTTCAGATCAGACAACAATGTTTGTTTGAAACCTAATTTTGATTTCTAACTTAGTGATATAGACAATTCAAACAAAGAGATTCTGATTGAAACCTAATTCTGATTTCTAATTATTGTAGGTGTAGACACAGCCACAGGAGGACTGACTATTTTCTTGAATCTATGTTAAGTTGGGGAATTGGACTGATAGCTTGGTCAACCCCAAGGCAAACTGGCTAAGGTTGAAGCTCAAATTCATAATCAAGAAAATGTGAATGCAAAGACTTTAAACCTGTTCATTCGAAAATAATATAAATTACATATTGCTGCCTCATTGCTTTACAGCTGATGAAGTACTTGACATGGAAAAGATACAAAAACATCTTTGCTAATATCTTTTTATCTTTGAATTGTTCTTCGCATATGGTCACAACAGATTGGTATTACAGTATAAGCATATTAATACTAATATCAATAGATATGCATCCTGCAAAAAAGTGAGACTAGAAAATGTAGGATGAACCTTCTGATTTGGGCCGATCAGAATGTCCATTTAGCAGATGAATGAACTGCACTTTGTTGGGGCCTGGTTGGTTGCTGCTCCAAGTTGTTCCGTTTCTTCATTATACAGGAGACAGTTGGGCTAAAGTAGTCATCTTTATATAAATTAATAACTAATAAAATAGAACAAGCAATCAAAATTTAGTTAAATCAAATCTGCTAGTATATAATTTGACTATTACCTCAAAAATAACATACTTTAAAAACATGAAAGACAACAGAATTAATAAAAACACTAAAAAAATGCTAGTTTTGAAATGAGCAACTTATTTTCCTAGTTGAAAAAGCAAGGTAAAATATTTACTCCTAATCCTTATCGTACAACCAACCCCAAGATGTCGCATCAGGATGATACTTCTGCAAAAGTGTAAATTAACCTGTTGTAGGTTTGCTTCACTACAACTGTGATAGAATAGATCCATCAGAGCTCACAGTATTAATCTCTAAGATCCACAGACGATAGCAGAAATGTTTTGGAAGGTAAGTATTAATGTAAAGGGAAATGGATTACAACTAGTGGCTAAATGTGTTGGATACTGAGTATGATACTACGCTCCATATTATTATTGATATATTTTCCTCCTCCCAACAAAAGCTTCTTCTAGTTTCACAGCCAATCAGTTGAATATTCATCAATTTGGGTGATTTTTTCAATTCAGGTACGATTTAGTTAAAACTTAAAATAGATTGGTATACATCCAATTCTAAATTATGAACCAATTAATCAGCCTTTTGACCAATTTTTAGAACACAGTCTAAAAAATTTGAAATCACGATTTGTATGTAATCTAATTTATAGCAAGAAATCACACTTTTGTTTGGTAGGATGGAAATAGTGGTGGATTATAGAGATATTGGGCTTTCATTTTAGTTCCAACAGATATGTTTACCATGCATAATTGTTGGTAGTAGAAGTACTCTACTTGTCAAGCAACTACAATAATTTGACATGTTTCTTATTACAATGCAATAGTCCTCATTTATTAATTCTCACCCAATCAACTGGTGGAGAGGGAGGGGTATGAAATTCCTACTAGTCAACAGCATACTTTGGTAAATTGTTGATCATCTTGTGTTTCAAGTGATATTCAATTTGAAAAAGGAATATTGATATGGCACTAACATAAGGAAAAAAACCTTATCAAAGCAACATACTCCGATCCAACCAATCAGCAATTTGACAGTAATTACCAGCAATATAATACAAAACGATATTGAAGCACAACACACACAAAAATAAAAATATCTGAAAAGAAAAATAAACTGGAGAAGGTGCAAAGCTACATACTTGTCCAAAGTGTCACTAGATATTCTCTTATAGTTGTTGTAAACTGCAACAGCTAGTACCTGCAACCACACAAATTCATGATATCACAAATGTGAATGCATAATAATGATAACATAACGATGATAATATCAAGAACAAAACTAAAGCTATTACCTTTTTAGCTCGTTCTTGGCCAATTACAAACTTATCAAGCCCTTTACAAATCTCTTTCGGAGTCGGAAAACTATTACCCATATTAGATCCTCCCCAAGACTCATCCTTTCCACCAAACCCGCCACTCGAACCACCGGAACCAACACCATCTTTATCAGGCACTTGCACAAATTTAACACCAGGACTAACCACAATCCCATCACCAGGAGGCTGCCAAGCCTCAGGAGGATCACCATAAGCACTAGAAACATTTATCCTCCTATGTCTTTGATCCCTTAAATGCTCATCTCCAACTGCATGCCGCAAGGGAATTGCCTGAATTAGGTTTCAAACAGACATTGATTATGTCTGATCTGACCCTTACATTCATCATCCCATAATCATTCAAACACACACTGACACACATACATATTTATAATCAAGAAATTAAAAACCCAATGTTCATTTTTACCTCAAATCAACAAAAATCAATCTCTCAATCTTGCATTTCAACAATCATTACATAATCCTTTACATTTTGCAACAAAGAGATTCAGAGATAGAATTATCTTGGACCTGCGTAGTTAGAGATTTGGAAGTCCATGGTCTACAAACCTCGTTCTTGAATGAAGAGAAACAGAGAGAGAAGCATAAAAATACAGCAAACATGAACATAAATTCAAATTGAAATGGAAAAACTTGGTTTGATGCATGTGAAACACATTAATAACATAAATTACAAATACAAACTTCAATTGAGAATAATACCTAGCTCAAAAGGCCCTAATTGAACTTGATCTGTGAAACGCCAATTGAATCACAATCTCCGTCGAAACTCTAATTGCAGAAGTCCACTCCGTATGAAAGTTAATTAAAGATTGAAGAAAACCCAAATCTTGAGAAAACCCCAAATGTTGAACAATCCTAATGAATTGAGGACTGAGGCGTTGTGTTTGAGATGTGTCATGTGTGGGACTTTTGCCTCTCTGATAATACTCGTATATGTTTGGTGGGTAGACTTTTTTTTGTTTAAATTTTTTGTCAAAAACAAGGCGGTAAAATTGTCCCGCTCCTAACACAGCTAATTTGAAAATTTTGGAAAGCGCCACAAGCCCACAACTGTACAAAGCAGCTGTGCACAATTTTTTTTTTGTTTTATTATTTTTTTATTTGAAAATTTCTCTAATTTAATTAAATTTATAAGAAAATGTGTTATTTTTATTTATAAAAATGTTATATTTTATTTCAATAATGAATACAAATTTTTTATATCAAACTTAACATTATTTCTCAAACTTTATTCATTTTATGGAAAATTAATATTTTTTCCCAAAAATAATTAATTTATAACGTTTTAAATTAATTTGGTCTATTTCCAAATTATAAAAAAATGTTATATTTTATAAAAATTCCAATATTGACTCTAATAACAAACTTTGAAAATTTAAATTATTTGTTTTTCAAACTAATTAATTTTAATTCACAATAATTATTTATTTCAATTTTTGTTAAAAAGATTGTGTTTAAATCATATTAACGGTAACACTTCACAAGTGTTGCAACTTGCTACGTTTCTTATAGCTACGGCAACACCATGTTTTGTGTACACCAACACAAAAACTAAGCGTTGCTGCAGGCCATCAAGTTTAGAGCTACTGTAACGTTTTTCATTGCAACACCGAAAAAAAGCGTTGCTGCAGGCCATCTATGGCGTAGTGTATTGATTTTACTTATTTACCCTTACTTAATTACATATAAAATCCATCCTATTAACTAATTAATTTCTTTTTTCAAATTAAATATATTACCTTTTCTATTTTTCACTAACTAATTAATTTTCCTTTTCAAGTTAAACACAATATCTTTTATATTGTATCTGACTAAAATTTCTCCTTTCTTATAAACACTACGAGCAATTTTGTTTAATAAAATAACATAAATTTATTATAATTACTATTAACTAATAAATTACCTTTTTTAGCCGAACATGTTACCTTTTCTCTATTCTGTAACTAAAATATCTCTTTTTCCAATTACATCAGGGGTGGTTCTAATTAATAAAATAATAATATTATACTCCGTAATATTAATAATTATCGATTACTTTTTCAGTTAAAACGTATCATGTTTTCCATATTTTCATAATCAAAATTCCTTTTTTCTAGAAATATCACGGGCAATATTAATTTCTCACTATCTAAAGACGCTATGAGCAATTTAATTTAGTTAAATAACATAAATTAAATTATAATTACTGTAAACTAATCAATTACCTTTTTCACCTAAAACATGTCACCTTTTTAATTTTTACATTACCTTTTATATTTTCTCTAACTAAAATCTATTTTTATTTAATTATATCACGGACGGTTCTATTTAATATAATAAATTAACAATATTATAATATTAATAATTAACCGATTAAGTTTTTCAGTTAATTATACTATTATATTAAAGCCGAAACATTAAAAGTTTGGTTGGTCGGTACCTATTGAATTTACTTATTTACCCTTACTTAATTACATATAAAATCCATCCTATTAACTACTTAATTTCCTTTTTAAAATTAAATATATTACATTTTCTATTTTTCACTAACTAATTAATTTTCCTTTTCAAGTTAAACACAATATCTTTTATATTGTATCTAACTAAAATTTCTCCTTTCTTATAAACACTACGAGCAATTTTATTTAATAAAATAACATAAATTTATTATATTTACTATTAACTAATAAAATACCTTTTTTAGCCGAACATGTTACCTTTTCTCTATTCTATAACTAAAATATCTCTTTTTCCAATTAAATCAGGGGTCGTTCTAATTAATAAAATAATAATATTATACTCCGTAATATTAATAATTATCGATTACTTTTTCAGCTAAAACGTATCATGTTTTCCATATTTTCATAATCAAAATTCTTTTTTTCTAGAAATATCACGGGCAACATTAATTTCTCACTATCTAAAGACACTATGAGCAATTTAATTTAGTTAAATAACATAAATTAAATTATAATTACTGTAAACTAATCAATTACCTTTTTCACCTAAAACATGTCACCTTTTTAATTTTTACATTACCTTTAATATTTTCTCTAACTAAAATATATTTTTATTTAATTATATCACGGATGGTTCTATTTAATAAAATAAATTAACAATATTATAATATTAATAATTAACCGATTAAGTTTTTCAGTTAAAATGTATCATCTTTTCTATATTTTCTAACTAAAATCCCTTTTTTTCTAAAAATATCGCGGACAACATTAATTTTTCATTTTCTTAAAACATTACGAGCAATTTTATTTAGTAAAATAACATAACTGAAATTATAATTACTATATACGAATCATTTACCTTTTTTTACCTAAAACATGTTTCCTTTTTAATATTCACTAACTAAGACCTCTCTTTTTCCAGTAAATCACGACATTATATTTAACAAAATTAAATAATATTTTTATAAGTACTTATAATTAACCGATTACCTTTTTCAACTAAAATGTATCATCTTTTCAATATTTTCTAACTAAAATCTCTCTTTTTCTAGAAATATCACGGTTACCATTTATATAATTATTATCAAATCATCTCATTTAAAAATTTAAGCCTCCAAAATTCATATTTTAAAAATAGGAATTCAAATTAATAAAAAAATCATATAATATTAAAAGAAATCCGTGCATCGCACGGGTTTTAAGCTAGTTATTATATAAAAGCCGAAACATTAAAAGTTTGGTCGGTCGGTCGGTACGGTACCTGTTGATTTCACTTATTTACCCTTACCCATCCTACTAACTAATCAATTTCTTTTTTTAAGTTAAACATATTATCTTTTTTATTTTTCAATAACTAAACAATTTTCTTTTTCAGGCAAAATATAACATCTTATATATTTTATATAACTAAAATTTCTCATTTATTAATCAATTTCCTTTTTCAGGTTAAACATATTACCTTTTCTATTTTTCAAAAACAAAATAATTTCCTTTTTTCAGGTAAAATACAATATCTTTTACATTTTTTTTGTAAAAAACACTAAACAATTTCCTTTTTCAGGTAAAATATAATATCTTATATATTTTATCTAACTAAAATTTCTCCTTTATTAATCAATTTCCTTTTTCAAGTTAAACATATTGCCTTTTTTATTTTTCGAAAATAAAATAATTTCCTTTTTCAAGTAAAATACATATCTTTTACATTCCTTTTTTAAAAACACTACGACCAATTTTGTTTAATCAAATAACGTAATTATATTATAATTACTATTAACTAATCAATTACTCTTTTCAGCCACGTTACCTTTTCTCTTTTCTCTAACTAAAATCTCTTTTTTTTCCAATTATATCATGGACGATTACCTTTTCCAGCCAAAACACGTTATCTTTTTATTTTTTCTTACTAAAACCTCTCTTTTTCCAAATATATCACCGGTGTTTCTATTTGATAAAAATAAAATAATAATATCATAATACTAATTATTAACCGATTATCTTTTCAGCTAAAACGTATCATATTTTCTATTTTTTCCAAATTAAATTCCTTTTTTTTCTAGAAATATCACGGGCAACATTAATATCTCATTTTCTAAAAACACTATGAGCAATTTTATTTAATAAAATAACGTAATTAAATTATAATTACTATAAACTATTCAATTACCCTTTTCACATATCATGTCACTTTTTTAATTTTCATGTTACCTTTCTATTTTCTCTAACTAAAATCTCTATTTTTCAAATATATCACAAGCGGTTCTATTTTATACAATAAACTAATAATATTAATAATTAATCGATTACCTTTTTCAGCTAAAGCGTAATATTTTCTAACTAAAATCCCTCTTTTAATGGAAATATCACGGACAATATTAATTTCTCTTTTTCTAAAAATATTACGAGTAATTGTATTTAGTAAAATAACGTAATAAAATTATAATTCCTAATATAAACTAATCAGTTACCTTTTCCACCTAGAACATGTTACCATTTTAATTTTCTCTAACTAAATCCTCTATTTTTCCAATCATACGTTTTTGTTATCCCCTCCGTCAATAGATCCGCATCACGGACATTTTATTTAATAAAATAAAATAATAATTTTGTAATTACTAACAATTAACCGATTACCATTTTCAACTAAAATCTATCATCTTTTTCTATATTTTCTAACTAAAATCCCTCATTTTCTATAAATATCACGGATAACATAAATATATTTATTATCAAATTATCTCATAAAAAAAATTACGCCTCCAAAATTCATGTATTAAAAAAATAATTTAAATTAATAAAACAATTCATATAATATTAAAAAAAATTCGTGCATCGCACGGGTTTTAAGCTAGTATTATTATATAATAACCGAAATATTAAAATTTTTTGTACGTATTTTTTGGTACTTCATGAATTTACTTATTTATACTTCATTAGAAAAAAATACATTCAATATCTATACTATTAAAACACCTGAAAAAAATAATAACATAGTATAATTAATGGTAATTAGTCGACTATCTTTTTCACATTTACTTTTAGTTGAAAATATTACCTTTTATAAGCACTTAAAAACATAAATCGTATTATATCTTCCAATCATTAATATTTCTTTTCGAATTAAAACACGTTACCTTTTTGATTTAAAACTAATCTTATAATCATTAATATATACCCGAAAATATCATACCATATTTGTCAATTATTAATAAAATATATTAAAAATTCGTACGTATGCATATAATAAGGAAACATTAGTACCTAAAAACATCAATCGTATCATATCTTCCCATCATTAATATTTCCTTTCGAATTAAAACACATTACCTTTTTTATTTAAATAAATAATAAAATAATATAATTATTGGTAATTAGTCGACTGTTTTTTCACATTTACTTTTAGTTGAACATATTAACTTTTATAAACACCTAAAAACATCAATTGTATCATAAATTTCTATCATTAATATTTCATTTAGAATTAAAATACCTTACCTTTTTTATTTAAAACTAATCTGATCACACCATAATTTTCAATTATAAATCAAATATATTAAAAATCCTTAGACTTTATTTATAGTAAGGCAACATTAGTATAATTCGTAAACATGAGAATATTAAATTATATTAAATTAAAATTAAAAAATTATTAAAAATATTGATTGTATAAAAACATAATTGTAATATTAAATAAAATTTATAACATAATAAAAGAAATATCATATCAATAATCTATACTATTACATAATAGCCGAAACATTAAAAGTTTTGGTACCTGTTTTTTGGTACTTCGTGAATTTACTTATTTATCCTTCGTTATAAAGAAAAATAAATACAATATCTATAATATTAAAACACCTAAAATAATTAGTGGTAATTAGTCGATTGTCCTTTCACATTTACTTTTAGTTGAAGATATTACCTTTTTTAAACACCTAAAAATATCAATCGTATCATATATTCCTATCATTAATATTTCCTTTCGAATTAAAATACATTACATTTTTTATTTAAAATAAATATAATTACATAATATAATTAATGGTAATTAGTCGATTGTCATTTTCACATTTACTTTTAGTCGAAAATATTACTCCCTCCGTCCCTCAAGATTCTTTATGTTACCTTTTTGCACGGAGACTGTTAACACAAAATCACGCAAGTATACATGGTCACAAGTAATACAATTCAAGTTCGTTCCACAGAGATCTGGTTATGGTTCTATTCAGTTACTGCACCTATTCAACAATGTATGGCTTTAATTCACTTCTAAGACAATAAACAAATATGGGTTTTAACTATCTAAATTAAACTAATATGTAAATTAACAAACTAAGAATTAATTAACGACTGAGATTTAAAACTGATTTACTTATAGTAGAATAACATGGGACTCTAACTTCATTATCTACTTCACTTAGAGTTGATGCCTTTAATCAATGCACGTGATGGTTTTGATATCCGATCAGACAACACGAAACAAGTACACGCTAATTCTCAGTATACGAATACCAAACTAAACATACATCCATAAAAGAGATAGAAGATGAATAGACACCAGTTATGATTAGAATTTATATCTCTATAAGATTTGAAAACATAATGGTTGAAGAACAAGTTGTCTATTAAGATCACATAGGGCAGCATAATATCTCTATTTACGCCACAAATCATGATGTTAAAACATCAACCTATCCTATGCTAGCATGGCAAGTTCTAAATCTCAAGATCCACTCTCGTTTCGCAAGAGATTAACAAGTTAGATGTTAGCTACGCATCTAAATTCATAAAGCACAACCATACGAGGATATCAAGAATTCACCACACGTAATATTTAAAGCAATCAAACTACTAAGCTACATAGATAACTCCGTTAGAATCCCATGACAACGATTAGCTCATAATTGAACCGTTCATCGTCATGGGATTTGATGAAAACATGATAATAAACAAGATATGAAAGAAAGAAGCAATAATATTAATAAAACGAAGAATTAAGAAAACAAATCTGTAATCCAGAATAACACAAAAGATGAAGTAGATCTAGATCCGTTGCTTGTCACGAGCGTTGAATCCTTCACTCCTTTTCTCCCTTACAGATCTAAGCTATGATACAATAATAAAAACGATGATACAAATTACAATGTTAGGATGTGTTTAAATAGGCTCTAGATTTCTTTCCCAGCAAGAAATTATCTTCTATTACAATTAGAATTTGATTAAGGTACTAAAAACTACCCTAAATACAATTAGAACTTGAAAAGGGCAAAACAGTAATTTCCCTGCTCCCAACAGTCTGCTGGTCGTGCTGTCTGCTCTCACCACGCGCAGCCTGCTCGTGTAAGACCTGTCCCATGTTGTAGAAAATCTCCCAAGCTTCGCGTGGACAGTAAGATCGCTGAAAACGGACTTATTGAACTCCAGATATGGCCAAAACAGTGTAGACTGCGCAACCGTCCCGGAAAATCCGAATTTTAATCAATTTAACCTCCAAAAACGATAGAAGCATCCACCTTAATCGACATTCTTGCAAACCTGCACAACTACACAAAACACATCAAAACTACAAGAAACTTGAGTCCAAGACAATCAATTTAAGCCGATATGGAACGCTCCAAGTGAATATAAAATCCACTTATCAGAGACCAAAGAATATTGTTAAGATAATTGAAGTAGTGGGTGTAATAGTGATTTTATTGTTAAAATTAGTGAAGTAGTTGGTGTAATAGTGATTTAATTATTAAAATAAGTGAAGTAGTGGGTGTAATAGTGTAAAGTGTTGAAAAAGTGGAGTGAAGTAGTGGATGTAATAATGTATTTTTTTGTTAAAAGTTACTATTTATGGTATGTAAAGAAATGAGAGGGACGTCCCAAAATAGAAATTGTAAATAAATGAAAGGGACGGAGGGAGCACCTTTTATAAACACCTAAAAACATCAATCGTATCATATCTTCCTATCATTAATATTTTCTTTCGAATTAATACACTTTACCTTTTCGATTTAAAACTAATCTTATCACACCATATTTTTCAATTATTAATAAAATATATTAAAAATTCATGTACGTTATATATAATAAGGAAACATTAGTATAATTCGTAAACATGAGTATATTCAATTATATTAAATTAACATTAAAAAATTATTTAAAAAATGATTATATAAAAACGTAATTGTAATATTAATAAAATTCAAAACATAATAAAAAAACACCATTTCAATAAATTTTATTTATAACGTAATAAAAAAAAAATTTTGAAAAGCAAAGGAAATGCATTAATAGGGCCCAAGGCCAAAATCCAGCAAACAATAGCAACCTTACTACAACCAAATAGGCTCGGTTGTAGGAAATAAACTGAATACTTAAAAACTATTTAAGGGACTTAGCAAAGCCCGTGCTGACGAACAGGAGCCGAGACCATCTTCCAAGATTCTCCAAAAAAACCCACAACATAATCTAGCCCAATGGCCCAATAACAGTGTCGCAACCCTTGGTCTACCAGTCATCCATACCAACGAAAACATTTCCTGCATGCAGTACTTGAATTTCTTCCTGAGCTTCCATGAATCCCAGCTCTGGATTCTTCACTTCTGCCTCCATTGCTTCGACGTTAACCTCTTCTTCCAAAACCTATTCATACTGATGACCGTACATACCGAGACCCATGTCTTGATTCCATATCTCCATGACCCTGCCAAAAGCATGTTTGATTATTACCATTTGATTCCAGTTATTTGCTCCATACTGGGCTAAGTAAGTTGCTAGCTCAGTGTCAGCTGCATCTGCTAGACGAATTTCCAAGAAAAAGTTTTTATCTCATCGCCTTGTATTCAGCTGCCTCAAGATGAACTCATCATCTGGATGCCCACCCGCTTGAAGAGAATCCTTCCATTTCCAATAAGTGTTCACATTATCAGATTCCAGGACTACTTTCTGATAATCCCTCACAAAAGCAAGCTTCAAACCCTCCATGAAAACATAAAATTCGTGGCTTCTTCTTCTCTCTTTTCGAAGTGAACCAGATAGCATACTGAGTATGGTGCCCCTATGGTCTCGAGCTACTACTCCAATACCACTGACATTGCCATTTGGGAGCCTGTGATCAGTGTAGTAGCCATGTACATTGATTTTTACAAAGCCTCGTTTTGGAAGCTCCCACCTTGGCTGTCCATCCACCATTTTCTAAATAATGTTTGTTTTTCTTTTGAGGAGGAGAAGAGATGTGAAAAGCATCTAAAAGGAGGTGTAGATATATAGGGGTTTTCCTTGTGTGAACTTCCAACGAATGATTATTATTGTTGTTGTGTGCACAGTTACCCAAGGCACTACCCAATGCGATGTCATTTGCTTTCAGGAAACGTTTCAATTTTCAGAAAGTAGTTACAATACTATTGCAATAATATTTGCAATGTTAACATCAAAATTCCACTATCTAGGCTTAACTTAATTGGGCCTTTTCATTCTTTGAAACATTTCAAACAACCACTACATCCACCTGCCTAGAGACTGTTTTTGGGCTTAGTTTATGACCAGAAGTAGAATAATTCTTGTCTACTCTTGCCTTTCTTAGCCCAAAAATCATCCTCTTTATTAAGTACTCTATCTATTTTTTTGAAGTTTATATTCAGAGAGAGTAAAATGATTTTGCAACTCTCCTCCAAATTTAAAGGTGATATCCTGGAAGCTTTGAATTCATTTAAATTCTGAACAAGTTCCGCATTATCTATGTAAACCAAAAAAGTGGAATTCTTCTTACCACATTTAGCAATGAGCCAAACAAGAGTTTCAACTTTCAAGTGCCTTAACTTCAGTCAAATAAGCATTTTCTGCATGAAAAGGACCCGAGAAGACCATTTTTGTGTTTCCTTTGAATTCTTTGCTAAACCCCCTACTCCTGAATGAACCAAGCCTTTTGAATCTCTGGTCCATGCACCATCTATAAAACAAATGAAGTCACTATCACCTATCAATAGTTTCTCCATTATTTCATCTCTAGACCTAGTCATCACTCCCATTGGATTGGTTTCCCACCACTTTGTATGATTCGAAGAAATGTAATTCGAAGCTAGATTTCATTCCTGTGATATATTTTGCAAAAGATACAGTATGCTGGCTTCAGGGATGATTGTTTCATTAAAGACTCTTTCATTCCTACTAAGCCACAGAGTCCATAATGTAGCAAAAATTGTTAATTTTCAAGCCCTGCAAATAATGTTATCCTTGAACTAGTGGACCATATTTAAAGAGTTAGAAAGTGTGGTTGGATTTGATTTGTAGTAGAGACCCCACCAATCTAAACATTTCCTCCATACTTTCTTAGCCAAATCGCAATTCCAAAAGATATGATCTGAGGATTCCGGGATGTTTGTACAAGTAGTGCAGTATTTGGAATTCGGTAAGCTAGGAATTCTATTTGCAAGGGAAACTCGAGTAGGGAGGATGTTACATGCAAGCTTCCATAAAAAATCTGTGTTTTTGCTGGCATAAGTGTTTTCCATATGTCTTGAGCCACTACATTTGTTGCTGAGTCTAAAGCTGAAACTAAAGAGGTACCCCTCTTTACAGTGTATTGGCCATTGCCAGGTAGCCATTGAATTTGATCATTTGATGGGTTTAAAGAGATCTTTAAGATTTCCTTGTCTAGCTCATCAATTAGTTCCAGTTCCCAGTTTCTCAAAGTACGAGACCAAAATGTTGATCCATCGTGCTCATAGCAATCCCAAAGATGAACAAAGATCTCAACTGTGACTCCTTTTAGATTTGATAAAGTAAACAGCCTAGGGTAACTGACTTTAAGAGGGCCTCTAGGATTCCAGTGATCCTCCCAGAAAAGAGTGAGATTCCCATTGTTAATTTTCCACCTGAAATTGTCCTTCTTCAAGTATGTGCCCAGAGGGGACTTATTTATCACATTTCGAATGTCTTTTCCAAATTCAGAAAGGTTTCCATCCGACATTTCCTCCAAACTTACTCCTTCCTTGCAGTTGTATTTCTTTCTCAACCATTTGTTCCAGTCTTTGTCTCTCTCTGTGTACCACTTCTGAACCCATTTGCCTAATAGAGCCATGTTCCTGTGGCTTAGAGAGGTTAAACCTAGACCTCCTTCTGCTTTAGGTCTACAAATCATATTCCAGGCTAGAAGGTGCATTTTTTTGTTCGCAACTTTCAAGTCTTTAAAATTGCTGCCCTAGAAGAAACCTTACCTTATTGATTCAAGCTGATTGCAAATATCCTTTGGCAGTATTGAAGTAGTAAACCAATACACAGGGAGACTATCTAATAGTGATTTGATAAGAATAACTCTACCTACCTGATTTAGAGAGTCTACTTTCCATGAAATAAATTTATCTCTAAATTTATTCAGCAGAGGCTCCCAGTACACTTTCCTTCTGCTAGAAATTCCTATAGGAATCCCTAAGTATTTCAAAGGCCATCTTCCTACACTGCAGCCAAGCATCGAGGCACAAAATTTGACCATTGAATCCTTCCCATTACATGAATAGAGAATACTTTTTTTGAAGATGATTTTCAACCAAGAGAGGAGCTAAAAACACTGGAGGACTCTTTTGACTCCTAAAATCGACTGAGGATCCTCTTGGATGAAAATTATTGTGTCATCTGCAAATTGTTGATGAGTTAGGTGAACAACACTACCTGGAAAAGTGAACCCTTTGAAAAATCCAAGATTGACAGCTTTTGACAGCATGCAGCTAAGAGCTTCCGCGGCCAGATTAAAAAGAAGAGGAGATAGCGGATCTCCTTGTTTTAAACCACGCTTAGGTGAAAATTCTTGTGTAGAAGATCCATTAATTAGAATCGAAATTCTAATTTTTTCAAAGAAAGCCTTAATCCAACTAATCCATTTGATTCTAAAACCCATTTTCTCCATGAAATCCCACAAGAATTCCCACTTTATATTATAATTTTATAAATTTATATCTTTTAATCAATAATATTGTTTTCTAATTTAAACATGTTAACTTTTAATTTAAAACATAATCTTGCAATAATTAATATATACCCAAAAATATCACACCATATTTTCAAATCACTAACAAAATATAATAGAAATTCGTATACTACGAATATTGACCATTGGATTTTTAGTAAAAAATCAGAATCGTCAGATCTAATGATTAGATATATTATATGATTAAATTAATTTACTAAAATTTCAAGTTTCGAATTTCATCAACGACATATTTATATTAAAATTTTATAATATAAGTTTTAAACCATATGTATCATTAATTAAATTTATATTAAATAATTTAAATTAAAATTAAATATTGTATATAGTGATTATATAAAAATATAAATGTAACATGAAATAAAATTTATTACATATAAAAAAAATCTGTGCATCCCCAAATTATAAGCTAGTAATTATAAATTCTATCCAACAACAAACGTGATGGATATTAATTTACAATATACTAGATTATAGGCTGGACACGCACGGTACTTCAAAGTATTATTTAATAAAAATTATTTATATATAATAATAATGATAAATTATATAAATGAAATAATTTAATAATTTAATATATATAAAATCTGGAAAGAAATAATTTTAATATAATAAATAATTTTAAAATTTATCTAGTCAATTTTTTATATATATTCTACGATGATGTACACCGATGAGTTTATCAAAATTAAAATTTTTAAATTTTATAAATGAATTTGCCAAAATATAATAAGATATAATAATAATAATATTTAAAGTTGATTTAAAAAATTTTGATAATTGAACATTGATCAAATGGTCATATTGATCATGCTAAAAATGTATACAGAGAAATAATTAGTTGATGGATACATAATACTTTTAAAGTAAAGTTTTTTTCCTACATGACAAAATTATTTTTATTCTTTCTGATAATCGAAGAATTTCATTCCATCCATCAAACAACAGTTCACACAATACTACTACAACCACTTAGAAAAAAGAAACAGAGCCACTTGATCACACTCTGTTGAGTATTGAATACGACTAAAGAATACAGAGGGGGTGAATGGATTCTTGAACTTTTCTTGTTCTTGAATCTGTGTAGCAAGATATGAGTTTGTGTGTGCAGATGTGTAGGTGCGGATAATGAACAATACAAGACACGATATCACTTTAATCTAATATTTTATTACATAAAGATTTGATACAATCTGTGAATACAAATGATAGTATTCTCAGCTTCGTTTTTCTCAGAGAGATGTGCTCTTACAATGTATATGAAAAATTTAATCTCTAAAGAAGTGAGGTTGTATTCTTATAGAACATGAATACAACCTACTTACTACAAATAAGGTAGCTAAACAAGATTACTTTCCAGTGTGTCTATCCTTTTTGAGTAAGCATTGAAACGGCCACAGATTTGACTTTGTAAAGTTCTGTTCACATCCACTTCTTTAGCTCTTTGTCTCTTCTACATCTCTCCAAGCTTCTTTGTAGGCTTTCCAGAGCACGTTACAGATTGTGGTCCATAAAGTGCTTTGGCTTATTGCAGGTTTCTGACTTGTACAATTTCTCTAGTAGTTTGTCTCCAAGAATGTATTCGAGAAGTGGCTAAGTGATTGATTCGAGAACTAGGATTAGATAACTCTGAGTTCTCGAATAATGTATAATTGACATATCGAATTACTTCTCGAATACTCTTTTCTCCAGGGATCCTTGAGTTGTCGAATAGAACACTTGACTTGTCGAATCCCTGAGATGTCGAATAGCTTCCTGAGTCCTTGAGATATCTAATAGACCTTGACTTGTTGACTCCTAGAGAACTCGAATGATACTTTTACTTGTTGACTTCCTGAGTTCTCGAATAGAGTAATAGACATATCGAATCTCTGAGATATCGAATGAGATCTCGAACAGTGTATTCAGAGATATCGAATAGTGTCTTTTGAGATATCGAATCTCTGACTTTTCGAAGGCTAGACTTCTCGAATATAACAAACATACTTCCCGAATTGGTACTTAGGCAAATTCTTCATTTCTTCAAATCCCAACTGTGATTATTTGGTAGTCTTGTTCTTCAAGCTTGAGGCATGAACCTTGGAACTTCTTTCAAGCATTATTCTCTGACTTTTAAGTATAGTTACACAGATAGGAATTGATGCCTATTACAAGTACTAAACAAGTAGAAACTCTACAACTAGAGGTTCCCTCAGTTAAGAGGTCATGTAAGTAATGCAAAGCATTACAAACAATTAGGCTTGTTATTAGACGTATACAGACATGCCTCTGTGACTAACAATCTCCCCCAAATTGTGAGTAAGACCCTTAGTCACAATTTCATGTCTGATAACAAGCCTAACATACATAAAAATAGGACTTGAAAAGTACATGTATGAAATTTGATTGAGAACATGAATAGAATTACAATTTGAGTAATCTTACACAATATGGTCAAATACTAGCCATTCTCATTTGATTCCATCTCCATTGCTTTGGCTTGTAAATCATCATATGCCTTCTGTTTCCTTTCTTTCTCCTTTCTTGCATTCTCATCCATAGCCCTTATGATCTCTGCCATAGCATCCAATTCTTCAAGCAGAATAGAGTTTTTGAAATCTTCAAGTACTTGTTTCAGAATGTTGGCAGGATAGTGACTGAGTAGGTTCATTCTTATATTGACATTATCTCCATTTCTTCTCCTATACTTCACCAATAGGGATTGAACTCAACTCTACACAATCCTTTTGCCCTTAGCTTTTCTGCTTCAACTTCCAGTCTATCAATTTCCTTCTCCCTTTCTAGCCATTTCTCAAAGCACCTCTTCCTTATCTCCTCAGCATAGTCTCTCTTCATCTTCATAATATCAATCAACTCCAGCTTCCATACTCTCTCCACTTTGTATTCAGAATCCAACAATGCAATAATTCTTTCTATCTCATATAGCTTGCCCCAATTTTGACAACCCCCTTGTTTGAATTTCATTTCTCTTCCATCGGTGTTTTTGATCTCAAGGCAGTCATTCACAATTGCAGCATAGCAGATTCTTTGAGCTCTTAAAAATTGCAGTTGCTCTTCATCAAAATCTTCATCTAGTGGTTGGAGTTTCAGTCTTGGATAGATAGTTAGGGCCCTTAGATGGCTTCACTCTCCTAGCAGCATGCTTGAATTTAAACCTTTTCACTTGATTGCTTGGTAGAAACTTATGACCTTTGCTTGTAGACCATTGTAGTACTCCGTTAGTAATTTGCTTTTGGAAACATACACCTGGTTTCTTGATCTGAATCTTCTTCTCTTCTTAAGGTGGCAAAATAGTTACAGAAGCCATTGATTCAGATTTTGGTATGTCATTACTGACAGCATTCACCCTAGACTTAGAGTCTTGTGTTGTGGTGAGTTTACTGCTAGCAATGCCTAGGGCTTGCTGTTTTCCATTCTTCCTCTCATAGACTTTGCCTTGGTCATCATCACATTTCTTGTCCTTGTTGTCTTTCTTCTTCTTCTTATCTTCATGACCCTTATCACTCCTGTGATGACTTCTCCTCCCATCACTCTTGTCTTCATCTTTATCATCCTTATCCCTCCTGGTTTTGGCCATTTCTAGAATTGCACTAGTTGCAATGAATGTTCTGAGAATGTGTAGTGATTCCAACTCTTCAGCAGTTCTGACTCCATCTTTTTTTTGTAGCTGATCAGTGATAGCAATGATGAGTCTGTGATTTCGAGGAGTGAGATCACTGGGAATAACCAACTGATTGACATCTTGAATTTTAGTACCAGACTGATAGAAGATGGTTCTTGGTTTGATGCATACTTTAGGAAGTCTAACTTGTTGACCATTTCTCAGTTCAGTATACAGACTCTTGTTGTTCTCCACTCTCTGCTCAATTAGTTCCAAGATAGCATCAACATCAGTGAATTTTAGGGCTTTCAAGGTGTCAAAAGATAGGTGTCATATCTTGCCATTGGTCACCATCATAATTTCCTTGAGAAGGATTTGATTTAGTTTTCTTGGAATAACTGTTAGATATTTGATTGATCTTTGAGGCTTCTTCTGTATAGCAATGTATCTCCTCCAACCTTTGCCTTTGAGGCTTGCAGAAACTTCAAGAATGTAGCATCATGATAAATTTATGAATTTGCTACTTCTATCAACTTGGCCTCTGTAACCACATTAACTTCCACTGAATCATCTTCATGTCTGGAGGCTTGGACTAGATTACTTGGTATGTAACCTGCCACCACTGTAGTAGTGATAGTTTGCTTTTGGCCACTTGGAGTAGTGATGTGCACAGGTGGTAGAGTTTCAACTGGAAGAGAAGATGGAGGCTCATCAATTTTAGCTTTCCCTTTGCCTGGAGCATGAGTTGTAGATTTTTGAGTTTTTGTTGGTTGACCACCCTCAGTTATGATAATGCCTTTTTCTTTAGATTTCTCCCCCTTAGGTTTTGAGCTCCTTATGGTCCTCTTCTCCCCCTTAGGCTTGTTGTCAGGCACAGGAGCTTTGGTAGGGGCCTTTGGGTTGGAAGAGGTGGGATTGACAGTTTCATCAGGTAGAGGGAGCCCCATGTGCTTCATCATAGCAGATAGCATCAGTTGTTGATGTAGAAGAACATCAGCTGTGGTGGTGGCCTGAGTGTTCAACTGTTCAGTAAGAGTTGCAACTGTGTCTGTAAGATGAGCATTGGATTGCTTGAGTGAGGTCATTTCTTTTTCCAGGGAATCCACCTTGGTGAAAAGCTCAGTACACTTAAAACCAGACAATGATTGCTCCTTGAGTCTCTTCACCTCATACTTGGTCATTTCATGCACAAGGACTTCAGTTACCAGTTTATCACCATATTGATTTGCAAAGAGAGTCCTCAGCATGGCATTGGCTTCAGTTGTTTGACCATATAAATTTTGAAATTGAGTTCCCAGATTCTTAACAGCATCTTTAAGCAAAGCCAAGCCATTGTCCATCTTTGTGCAGGTAGACTTGCATTCTTGAATGTCGTTGATCACAGAATTTAGAGATGGAAACCTTGCTGCAAAATCCCTTTTTATTTCATTTACCTCCTTGATGGTGGCTGCACATACTTCATTGATCTCTGTCTTAAGGCCCTTGCCAAGATAGTGTGCAGCTTTCAAGGTTCCCTTGTAGGTATCATTGACAGCTTCATACACATCACTAGGATTTAGAGATTTGGCATTAGACCCTAGTGAAGTGATGTACTCCTCTCCTAGGAACTGAAGACCTTCTGGGTAGATTTGGAATTTTCCCTGTAGCCAAGCATCTACATTACCATCCCTTTCAGCCTCATCTGCAATTTTCTCCTTTTGCATTTCCACGTCTTCTTTATGACATAGCAGAATGGCTTCATAGTTGGCATTTGGAATATTTGAGGTGACAAGATTTTGAGCTATCTTTACAAACTCAGGAATCTGATCCACAACTAAGCTTTGAAGTGCTTCAACCGTCAATTGTGGTGGAACAGACCCTAATCCTGAAGCACTGTCATGTTACACAGGCTTCAGCCATTGTGACAAAAAGTCAGAGCTAGAGCTAGGCAAGCTAGACTCCTCAGTTACAGATGCAACTTCTGCAACCGGAAGGATTGACTCTACTACTGGTGTCTCCATAGAAGTGGGATGAGTTACCAGTAGTTGACACAGGCACAGAGTCTCTAGTGAAAACTAGTGAATCCTCTGTATTTGTGATGGTGTCATCGAGATATGCCCCAGCTTGCATTCCCTCACCATTTGAATGTGGTTCCTGGGTGGTGAGCAAAGTGTCATGCACTAAGTCACTTGAATCCATTGGCTCACCAAGAGAAGGAAATTCTTGGTGATCAATGCCTTGCTTCTCAATTGCTTGAGTTGTAGGCTCCAAAGAAATTTGAGTGTTAGATTATGGAAGAGAAGTGTCTTGTAGATTTGATTTTGGCAACTCCCCCTGAGAGATAGAGGGAGTTTCAAATGTGATGTGCTCTCCACACAGTGTAGTGCCATCCTTATTACTCCTTTGTGTTGACTCCATACAAGATTGTGTATTGGGGAGAATGCTTGATTTGATTGATGCACCCTGTTGAGAGGATACATCTAGTGAGCTGTTTGTTCCTGATTTTACAACTTCAGCAATTTGTGTGACTGAAGAGGTGGTTTTAGATTTCTTCTTCTTTGGTCTCTGTAAAGGTGACTCAGGTTCCTCACTTTCTAAACCTAATTCTACAGCCAATGCTGCTTCAAATAATATGTTCAAAGGTTTAGAAACTATCTTCTTTCTCTTCTTTATACTAACATCACCCTTTTGAGAGGATGATACAGTTGGCTCACTGTTTGGTAGAGTGTTTGGCTGAGAGGGTTGGTTAGTGTAACAACCCGACTTTTCGGACTATTAATTCTAAATTGAAAACTTAAACAAATTACAATTGATTAAACCAAAAGTCAATTACAAAGGTACTTATTACAATAGCGTAGCTAACAATGACGGTCTACTTCGAACCTAAGATCCTTGAACTCCAATGCTATCCACTCGATCTTATACGGAACCTGAAAATTGTAAGTAATGAGCTATACAGCCCATCAAGTAACCAATCGATCCAACTAGTTAGGCAAAGTAATGTAGATATACATATAAAATAACACAGTATTCAATACGATACGATATACGAAACAATAACTTTCGATACACATATTCCTATTCGATACGATACCACATAACAACAATAACTTGAAAACCATAATTCATACCACGACCACTACAACCCGGTGATAACGGTCCTAAATTTTCAGAAAACTACCACTACAACCCGGTGACTCGGTCCTTATTCTTATTTTCGCAAACCATGGCATAAATCAGAATTCCAAAATTATCGTATAGACGCCACACAGATACACAAATACATGTAACTTCAAATATAATCACTTAGCCCAAATTTTGATAACAAATACGTACACATAACACATAATTTTGAAAACACTAGAAAGATCAATCGGAAACTTACCTCGACACGGAAATCGAAAACATGTAATCACTCCTGACCAGATCTGTATTTTGACATTTGGACTCTCTAAACGATGTTTTCTTGAAAAACTTAAAGAATGAAAGTTGTAGAGCACGAAAAGACCTTTCCGAAAAGTCCAGAATCAACGAATTCCGAATTACGATGAATTTTCTACGAGTTTTACAAGACTGCTGAATTGTGTGTGAAAAATCCTACGAATTTTGCTGTAAAAGATGAGGAAGAAAAATATGATGAATTTATAATGTCTTACAACCCTAATTCCAGACCTACTAGTAATCCGTATTCAAATCTGATTCATGTTTTAAGCCCATTATTCTAATCCAATTTTAAATCCTATTTATTATCTAATTTTAATCCTTTTTATTCTATTATTTTTTTATTATTATTCTAAAAATTACGGGATATTACATACTACCCTCCTTAAAAAGAATTTGGTCCCCAAATTCTCCAACAATCCTAAACTACAAAAAAAATTCGTGATACATCTTCCTAAAGTCTAGTCCTAAGGATCGCATCCGAGAGAATGTACTAGTCTCATACCTAATACACTCCGAAGGACAGCCTGCTCTGATACCAACTGTAACAGCCCGAATTTTCGGACTATTAATTCTAAATCAAAAACTAAAACAAATTACAATTTATTAAACCAAAAGTCAATTACAAAGGTACTTATTACAATAGCGTAGCTAACAATGACGGTCTACTTCGAACCTAAGATCCTTGAACTCCAATGCTATCCACTCGATCTTATACGGAACCTGAAAATTGTAAGTAATGAGCTATACAGTCCATCAAGTAACCAATCGATCCAACTAGTTGGGCAAAGTAATGTAGATACACATATAAAATAACATAGTATTCAATATGATACGATATACGAAACAATAACTTTCGATACACATGTTCTTATTCGATACGATACCACATAACAACAATAACTTGAAAACCATAATTCATACCACGACCACTACAACCCGGGTGATAACGGTCCTAAATTTTCAGAAAAGCCACTACAACCCGGTGACTCGGTCCTTATTCTTATTTTCGCAAACCATGGCATAAATCAGAATTCCAAAATTATCGTATAGACGCCACACAGATACACAAATACATGTAACTTCAAATATAATCACTTAGCCCTAATTTTGATAACAAATACGTACACATAACACATAATTTTGAAAACACTAGAAAGATCAATCGGAAACTTACCTCGACACGGAAATCAAAAACATGTAATCACTTTGGACCAGATCTGTATTTTTGACTTTTTGACCCTCTAAACGATGTTTTCTTGAAAACCTCAAAGAACGAAAGTTGTAGAGCACGAAAAGAGCTTTCCGAAAAGTCCAGAATCAATGAATTCCGACTTACGTTGAATTTTCTACGAATTTTACAAGACTGCTGAATTGTGTGTGAAAAATCCTACGAATTTTGCTGTAAAAGATGAGGAAGAAAAATATGATGAATTTATAATGTCTTACAACCCTAATTCCAGACCTACTAGTAATCCGTATTCAAATCTGATTCATGTTTTAGGCCATTATTCTAATCCAATTTTAAATCCTATTTATTATCTAATTTTAATCCTTTTTATTCTATTTTTTTTATTAATATTCTAAAAATTACGGGATAAGTTAGCAAGCCCTGGGTTAGCATTTTGTCCTACTTGCTTGGGCTGTGCTAACTGTGATTTGGAATCAAATATTGGCATGTTGTGGGGGTAAGTCCTAAATAAACCCTCCATATGGGGAGTTATGTTAAGTCTTACATCCACATCATTCGTAGTCTCCAAGTTACCAAAAATGAGTTTGGTTATGGACCTAGGGTAGCCTATTCTAGTCTTATCTATTCCAGGCAATTCAATTAACTTATTATCTACAAAATTAAGTGTAGATTGAATAAAACGAGGAAAGAAAATTTTAGTACCTCTCTTGGCTGAGTTCTTACCAAGTCTCCCATACAGCTCTTGTAGAATGATCTGTCCAACATCTATTTTTCTCCCATAGGCCAAGGCATAGCCAATTTGCTGTGCAGGTGCACTGATTTGGTAAAAACTAGACTTTCTTGCTGTGAAGACTTGAAGAAGAGTAGCAAAGACATAGCTCCATTCCTTCCTCAAGGACTTCCTATTCAACTTTCCAAGACTGAATTTATCAGAGTAGTTGATGAAATCAAAGAAGTCTTCTAACTCTGCATTTGTGGCTAGTGGGTCATACTCCTCTTGTTGTAAATCCAGTGCTTTATTCATGTTTGTTGTGGTGATAGTGATGTCCTTGACTTGAATCTTGCAGTAGACCACATATGAGGTTATAGCATTCTCAAGAGCGATGACCTCCACAGTAGCAGTCCTCCAAAATTGTTCTAGTAAGTCCAGATACAGAGTTGGGTTGGCTGAAAGTGCATCCTTGATATATGACTCAGACATCCATCGAACAAAGCACTTGAAGTTTGCATTTGGTGCTTCCACATCATTAGTTATTGCAATGAAATTGGTTTGAGTGGGTATGGTGAGTTGAGTGTTTGCCATTTTTATAGAGAGAGAAAATGAACGAAGGTTGAAGAAGAAATTAAGCTTTTGAAGTTAGGGTTTACAGTGATTTTTGGAGTTTAGATGCTTGAGAAATCGAATGAAATGAATCGAATAGATGTAGAATTGTATAAGTATGAAGTACTTGAATTGTCGATTAGATATATGTTTTGTATCGACAAGTCAGGCATTCGAGAAGTAGAAATCAACTATTCGATAAGTCAAGAAAGGCTTATTCGATAACTCAAGCAGGTTGACACTCACAGCTGGCAGTTATCTAACTTAGAAATAATTCTAAATTAAATAAAATATGTTTTTATGAGTGATTTAAAATTTATGAATAAAAATCCAAAAACGGTCAAGATTCAGCGAGAATTCAGCCTTTTCAAATGATTCGAGAACTCAAACATAGTATTCGAGAACTCAGTCATTAGAGAACTAAAACACCTTATTCAAGAAGTCAAGCATTTCTCTGTTCGATTTCTCTAAATGACTCTATTCGAGAACTCGAGAGTGTCTTGAATAGGCTTGTTAGAGAAGTCGAGCATTAACAAGAAATGAATCATTCGAGAAGTCTGACTTATCGAAATGTTCTTTTCACTCATAAGAAATCAATTTTCACTATCTTCTAAAAATTTATCAGACACATTCTATAAAGAATATTCTAACAAATTAAATAGTGATATTCTCAAAATTTTATAGAAATTTCAAGTTGTCACAATATGATTTTTCAACATATGCAACAGATTTGAAATATTTATAAATCATATTTCAGCCAACACTTACTTCAAAAATATTGAAAATTTAGATAAAGTAAGTGTTTACTACTGCAACAATCAAGGTGATATGTTCACTTAGCCAGAATCTGAAGAATTCAGCATTCCAATCTCACTAACAAACCTTGTGAAGGTGGCTTCATCTAATGGCTTAGTGAATATGTCAGCTAGTTATTTATCTGTAGATAAATAATGCAACTCAATGGTTCCATTAGTTGCATGCTCTCTAACAAAATAATATCTGATGTCAATGTGCTTTGTCCTAGAATGATTGATAGGATTGGCAACTATAGAGATTGCACTTGTGTTGTCACACATGATTGGAATTCTTTCCAACACAAGTCCATAGTCTCTAAGTTGATTTCTAATCCAAAGCACTTGAGCACATCAACTTCCAGCAGCTATGTATTCAGCCTCAGCTGTAGAAGTTGACACATATTGTTGTTTCTTTTTGTACCAAGAGACTAACCATTGTCCAAGAAACTGGCAGCTACCTGAGGTGCTTTTCCTATCCACTTTGCATCCAGCATAATCAGCATCAGAATAACCAACCAGATTGAACCCTGTGTCCTTAGGATACCATAAACCCAAGTTTGGAGTGCCTTTCAGATATCTAAAGATCCTCTTTATAGCAATCAAATGTGACTCTTTTGGATTTGATTGAAACCTTGCACACAAGCATGTAGCAAACATGATGTCTGGCCTACTTGCAGTGAGATAGAGTAGAGAACCAACCATGCCTCTGTAGACTGCGATATCCACTTTCTTGCCTTTAGCATCTTCATCCAATTTAGTGGCAGTGGTGATGGGTGTCTTTGCAGGTGAGCAGTCTTCTAAGTCAAACTTCTTCAATAGATCTGTTGCCCAGTAAATAACAATTGTAGAAGGGGGTTGAATACAATTGTATAAGACTTTCGACTTAAAACAAATAACACAAGTATGAATCAATAACAGCTTTATTAACTCTGATATAAAACTGTTACAAAACTCTCTTAAGAAATTATTATGTTCTTAAGAGCTGCTAGGTTACAATATAACTCGTGCAAGCGATTACAAAATGTAAAACCTAAACTGTGTTTATATAGTGTACACAGTTGCACTATCAATTACAAGATATTCTAAATCAATTACATATATCTCTGAATGCATATCTTGTATGATAGCTGCCTTCCTACAAATTAGGAACCGACATATCAATCTTCCTTGATCTCTGGTCTGAAGAAAATCTTCATGGAATCCTGACCAGCTTCTAATCCTGATAGTCCAATACTGACATTGTATTCCTGATGACGTCAGCATCAGTATCTGATCAGTAATGCCCAGATCCTGATCATCTCTTGAATCAATATCTAACAATCTCCCCCAATTTGTTCTTTATAAAACAAAGCACAAATTCCTTGATTCAAGATGTCAAAAACTCAAAACAAAATACCTTCTAAAAATCATCAGGAACAGTTTCAGAAATTCTTTGATAAAACAGATTCAGTCTCAAGAATTCAGATAACAATTCTTCTTCCTTGCTTTCAAGAATTTGAATCAGTTTCTTCTTCAGATTTTTGAGTTCTTCATCTTCCTCATTAATCTGATAAATAGCTGCCCTGATGTTCTGAATTGAGTTTCTCGGAAGATCTAAGTCACCTAGCAACACATAAGCAATTTCCTTCCCATCTGGATTTAGAGATAGTTGTTCCATGCCTAGATACACTTCTTTAACAGCTGTACCTTTCTTCATTTCAACCTCTATATCTCTTAAATTTAAGTACATGGGAATATAATTGCCATCATACCTTGTTCGTCCATCCATGAATCTCTGTCTAATCTTCATGTAAATCATGACACACCAATTTTGATAAACTTCTCTTTCACTAACATTTATTCTTTTACTTCTGAGAAGATACAGAACATATTTCAGTTCTTTTGCAGATTTACACAACAATTCATGAATAGGAATCTTCTTCACACTTCCATCTTTCATGAAGTACACCAGCTTCTCTATTTTCTTTGCATCAGCATGACAATCAGCAATGATAGCAACAGCTTCAAGTTTCCAAAGATGATCTACAGTTAATTCATCCCCAATCTTGTCAACTAGAGCATATTGATCAGTTTGTGCAATGAAAATAACCAGTGCATGACTATATCCAATTCCTCCCCTTGTGCCAGGTTCCCATCCTCTCAAGCCAGATTGCATACTCACCCATTTTGGTGGATTTTCAGCAATAAAAGTAGTAGACTCTGTTTTAACAATCAGAAATTCATTGATCAAAGAAGACTCTTTTATCAATCCAGCTGATATGAACACAACTGGTTTCCTATAATCAACCTTATCCACCTCCTTCTTCTTACCCTTCTTCTTCTCATTAGTTGGATAATCCTGCTGATGTTCAGGAACAGATCTATCTCTATCATACCATAACTTCCTGTCTGATCTATGAACATTTCTTAAATAATCCCAGGTTGTTATCTTTTCTGCTTTTGTGGCTTTAGCTCTGATTTCACTTTCTCTTTCAAATCTTTTGAAGTTTTCTTGTTCATACTCCAATGTATCTTCAAAAACTTCCACATTGTGAAATTCAACCACAACCTTAAGAATCATAATCTTAAGTTCTTTTAAGATTTCAGTCTCTTCAGGAACAACATCAGGAATTGAATCAACGACTAACTTCTCGTTAGATGCAGTAGATTGAACAGCTACCTTACTCTTCCTTTTCAAAGGCAATATCTCCTCTTCAATTTCTTCAGGAGCATTGAATCTGTTATCTGGAGTTGATGCAAGAGATAGTGGAGTTTTCTTCTTTTCATTTTCAGAAACATCTTTCAATTTGATTCCACTAGATCTTGTTTGCCTTATACTTGTTTGAGCAGATAATCTTCCTCTACTTCTGTATCTTCCTCCTCTGCCTCTTCCTCTTCTTGCAGCAGGAGTTTTATTCTGTTTTGCAAACTCTTCAAAGATCCTGTTCTGTTCTTCTAAGAACTCATCAGTAGTCATGTTTGGATTTTCTTCAGCAGATAAGACAAGTGCTTTCTCAGCATGATACTGTTGAACTCTTTTGTCTTTATGAAATAATTTAAGAACACGACCATCCCCAGTGTCAAGTTCATGAAACAGATTAGCAGCAGCAGCCTCATCCTGTTCCACATACACATCATCCTCAGGAATGGTTGACAGAGTTTGACCAGGTGTCACAACCTGTTCTTCTTTTGGATTCTGAGATTGCATCATTATTGTCACTGTCTTCTTACCAGATCTAGAAACATGAGTTAACTGCCTAGTTTGAGTAGATTGACTTCTCTTTGTTACTAAAGCAGCATCAGAGGTTTCAACTTTATGATGTGACTTATCACCACCATCATTTCCAGAATTATCATCATCCTTTTGTACAACTGGATCAGGTGAACATTTTGTTTTGACTATCTTCTCCCCCTTTTTGACATCAGTATCATCCTGAATGAAGAAAGACAATATAAGCTTGAGGGTTTCATCAATAGTATCAACTTTTGATTCCAAGACAGTCATTCTAGAATCCAATCTCTTATCAAGAGCTTTAATATCATCTGCAAGAAGGCGTGCTTGAGAAGCAGTAGCAGATATAGAAACAGATGTTTGAATACCCGCTTGAAATTTATCAGTTACAGCCTTCATAGAGTCAATCTCACTCTTCAATCCCTTTGCTAGAAGAGCATTGGTTTTGAGAAGAGCCATAAGTTCGGGTGTCGGCATCCGCGTAGCAATATGACCAGAATGAAAAAGAGCATTTTGAAAATGCATCTCAGCATTCGGTTCATTCCATTCTGTATCCCATTCATGTCCCCTTGCAGCTCGAGTATCAGGAGGAAGAAGTGAACTATACTCCCCTCTGAATTCTTCTTGAGTCATTGACTGCATGTATCTACTTGAAGACCCATAAGTAGATTGGAGACTTGCTTTTATAGCCGCCTGCATTTGCTTTGTTTCAAAATCAGCATGATCATCATCATCATCTGAGCCACCACCATCTTCAGGAAGTTTATGTTCAACATCATCATCAGGAAGCATAATACCTTTCAGTTTCAAAACACCAGTAGATATAGCTGGTGAATCCTGATGACCTGCAGACAAATTAGTAACATTTCCTAAATCTCTCTTTTCTTTTAAAGTGATCTCATCACTTCTCACAATGTTACCTAAGTTACTTTCAATAGCAACTTCTACCTTACTAGAAGTTAATAACTTCTCACTCTTTTCTACCTCTCCTTTTGCCAGTTCAGGAGACTGCCTCTCATTACTCTTCTTTTTCTCTAAATGTTCACTCTCAATCTCACAAGAAAGGTTCTGGCTCATTAAATTTGAAGAAATAAGAGGTCGCTGAGAAGAGTGGTCTGAAGTCATACAGATAGAGGTATCCCTATTATCAGGTCTATCTGTAATCATACTATCAGTAGTAAATGAAGTAGAGAAAGAGATGTTACCTGATGAAGTAGTTAAAGAATCCATTGGCCTTGCTGAAATTGGCTCAATAAGCAATGGAATAAGTGGATCAGTAGTACTCTCATCAGGATTGACCACTGCAACTATAGCATGACTTGCATCAGTATTTACTACTGATGGTTCTTGTGTAGTCTGAGGTTTTGAAGCTTCTTCAACACTTTGAGTCAAAGGTTCTTGTGTACTTCCCTCAAATGCAGTGTCAGCAATCACTCTATCACATTCAGCAATGTGCAAATCATGAGCAGCTTTTTCTGCCAGACTTCTAGCAAGTTCAATTTCAATTTCAGAAGCCCCTTGAGTATTGTCAGGAAACTCCCCTGCTGATGTGAGTTTGCCAGCATCTTCACTTTGAGAAGATGATTCTTGTGGGGCAGGAATATTCTTGTCTTCACCTTCCCTTTGAGAAGATGGTTCTTGTGGGACTATTCCTTCAGAAATGTCTTCACCTACACTTTGAGTAGGTGGTTCTTGTGTGACTGGATCTGCAATAGCTTCTGAACTCCTTTGAAGTTCAGGTTCTTGTGGGCTGGATCCTCTCAGAGATGACACAGTAGTCCTTTGTTTCTTTTGTCTGTGAAAAACATTTGCTTCAGCAGTTTTTACTTCAAGAGGTGAAGGTTTAACACCCAGCTGAGCAGCAATAGCATTTACTTCATCAACAGACATCTCAATAATTCTTCTCTTTGGAGATTCAGATGCTGGAGAATCAGAAATCTCAACAGTCTTCATAGGTGAATTATTTGGAGTAGAGATGTCAGGATTAGCAGTAGCATCAGGAACTGATGATCCATCCTGATTAACAACATCAGGATTGCCTTCCATATCATCAGTAAGATTCAGAAATTCTGTATGATCAACAAATTTGCCTTTGCTGATTAATCTTCTTTTCTTTTGCTTTTCAGAGACAGCCACTTCTCTTGTATCAGCAACATCAATCTCCTTCTTTTTCAACAAGACTGATATAGGCATTGTATCATCATCAGAATCAGAAATAGCTCCTTGATCAACTTTCCTTTTCACTCCTGTTCCTTTATTCAAACCAGATGTTTCAAGAACTCTTTGTCCACCCCCTTGTGACTTCATTTGAGAGTGAGTTGGAGTGGAGAAATCCTTTGACCCTGATTGCCTCTTAGACACATCAGATCTAGCTGATTTCTTTGATTTTACAACTGATGCCTTTTGTGAGACACCAGAGGTGGTTAACTGTTTAGGTAAGTGTTTAGGTTGTGTGCTTGTGTCAGGAATAGGATGTGTAAGGTCCTGTTCCATAGCACCAGTTGCTGGGCCATATTGAATAGGCATTCTCTCTCTTAAAAGAGACCCTACTTCATCAGGAATGTATGGAGGTCCCACAAACTTATTTGCCTTATCAGAATTGATTAGACTCTTTATATTGTTTTCTGAGATTTTACATATCGGCAAGATTGTATCATTCTCAAAAACAGCATGAGGACATAAGTGAGAAAATATTAATTGAAAAAATCTAAGAAAGCAAACATAACCACATTTATCTGCTTTTCTTTCACTTAATGCCTTTAATATAAAGGAACCATAATCAAATGAGAGATCGTGAATTAGAGAGTACCCAATTTTGGCTGAACCTGTGGGTAAGGCATCAAAGTTTGACACTTTATTCAAGAAACATCTGCTGATTGTGTCAAAGAAGAAATTCCATTCCTTCTTGTTGAGAATATCCCTTTGCTACTAGTCTTGCTTTATTTCTCACAATTGTGCCATCTGAATCGGTCTTATTTCTAAATACCCACTTTGTACCTACAATAGACCTTCCTTTGGGTCTAGGTACAAGTTTCCAGACTTCATTTCTTTCAAACTCATTCAGTTCTTCTTGCATAGCTGTCACCCAATCAGCATCCTTAAGTGCATCTTCAACCTTCTTGGGCTCCTCCTTTGACAGAAAGTTATTATATAAACATTCATTTTGAGTTGCACTTCTTGTTTTAACACCTGCTTCAGGATTCCCAATGATTAAATCAGGAGTATGACTTTTTGTCCATTTCCTTGCTGATGGTAAGTCATTTCTTGAACTGGATGCTCCCCCTGGATTGGTGTTTTCTTCAAAAGAACTAGAGTTGCTAGAAGCTCCCCCTGAGATAGTGCTATCTTCAACTGATGTAATATCTTGATTGTCACTTGAGTCTGTTTCTGATGAATCTCTACTTGATGTTTGAGTTGTATCAGTACTAGTGATGTCTCGCTCTTGCTCCCCCTCAACATTTGCATTATTTGAGTCATCATCAGTAACAGGTGTTTGATCAGGAATTGATCGATCATCGGGATCTGATGGAATATCAGTATCTGACGTGACTTCATCAGGATTATTGGTAGCTTCATTTGCAAAAGTCAAACTGTCATGAGAGTCTTCTTTTATTCCTGTTAGCTTTCTATCATCAAAAGATACATTAATAGACTCCATGACTGTCTTTGTTCTCAGATTGTAGACTTTAAAGGCTCTTGTCGTTGGATAGCCAATAAAGATGGCCTCATCAGCTTTTGTCTCAAATTTTCCTAGCTGTTCTGGATGAGGTCTTAGAACAAAGCACTTGCAGCCAAACACATGTAGATGCTTCAAACTTGGCTTCTTTTCCTTAATCATCTGATAAGGAGTTACACCATGTCTGTTGATTAGTGTTATATTTTGAGTGTAACAAGCTGTGTTGACTGCTTCTGCCCAGAAATATGTAGGTAGTTTTGCTTCTTCCAACATAGTTCTACCAGCTTCAATAAGAGTTCTGTTCTTTCTTTCAACTACTCCATTTTGCTGAGGAGTGCCAGGAGCAGAGAATTGTTGAACTATTCCTTTGTATTTGCAGAACTCTTCCATTGCTGAATTTTTGAATTCAGTCCCATTATCACTTCTCAGAATCTTGACTTTGTATTCCGTGCCAGTTTCAATAAGTCTAACATGGTCCAGCAGTATTTCAGCAGTTTCATCTTTTCTGTGAAGAAAATAAACCCAGGTAAATCTAGTATATTCATCAACAATGACTAGAGTATATCTTTTCTTACTGATGGACATAATATTCACTGGTCCAAACAAGTCGAGATGTAGCATGTGATATGGTTCATCAATTGAGGATTCAGATTTACTCTTGAATGATGTCCTTCTCTGTTTAGCCTTCTGACAAGCATCACAGAGTCCATCAGGAGTATATAGAGCCTTTGGTAATCCTCTCACCAAGTCTTTCTTGACCAACTCATTTATATTGTTAAAGTTGAGATGAGAAAGCTTCTTATGCCAATTCCAACTTTCATCTACAGATGCTTTACTGATGAGACATGTAGTTGGATTTTCAGTGTTGGTGTGAATGTTGGCTTCATAAATGTTTGTTAGGTCCAAATGTGTTGTAGAGGGGGGGTGAATACAACTTTTCGATTATGAGTAGCAATAAATACGATGCAATAAATGAACACACAGATTCAAGGAATATATTTCTTTTATATATAACTTGAAAAGGTTGCTACAACATTCATTACAAAGTATAACAGAAGTTGAGAGAGAAGTGAATGATTCTAAGCTCTGTGAATACTCTCTCTCTTTTTCTTGTGTTTTTCTCAATATTGCTCACTAACTAAAACATTACACAAGTGCTTCTATTTATACTACATGTAATCTATGACCTGTAGTCTTCAAAGACTAAGATGTACGTGGCCCAATGATGTCCACATAAATCTTGTCTTATCTTGAAAGCTTGGAAATCTGCCAATCAGAAGATGCCATGTGTCATGTTGAAGCTGCACTCTAAGTAGAACTTCTACTTGAGAATTTCTACTTAGCCATCTCGAAATTCTAAGTAGAACTTCTACTTGAGAATTTCGACTTAGCCATCTAGAACATTTAGTACTTAGAAAATATTCTGGTCTTCAACTTGAAACTTCAATGCACATCTTGAGCTTGTGATATCTTCATATCTTCTTTGTTCTTCTACAAGCTCTTGAACATGGATCTTTATTACTGACATAAACTTGCTATCAATGTCCTGACACTTGATGCACTGGTCTGGTTCATAAGTGACTAGTCTTGATAGTGTTTCTGCTTCTTGAATAAATTACCATATTCACTTAGTAACTTGGCTTTCCAATATTTGCTTTCCTTCTTGTTCACTTGAAATCAATTGGTCTTGTTGATACTGATAGTTATGATCTTGATTCTCGAATTCTCAAATCACTGAGGCCTGAACAACTTTGACTTGAACTTCTCTCAATGATTTCTTCTTGGCTTGATCATAGTTAACATGTTCAATTGTATCAATTACCTTGTCTTCATTTAGTGTTGATTTCTTGTGACCTCTTGTTCTTGATTGTCTTCAGGTTAAGTATCTTTTCTTTTAATTGAGTTACTTTAGTTACAGTGTTACAAGTTTATACACTCTGCCTTTCAATCTCCCCCAATTTGATTGTCTAACAATGACATTCAAATTAATGAAGGATAACTCAACTAAACAAGAGACGAGAAAAGATAATTAACATTACATTCTTGAAAAATATACAATTGAAAAGTACTTGAAAACAATACAAAGAACTTAAACTAGAAACAGAATTCGAACCTCGAATTAAAGATCATTTGAATGATTCCTATCACCTGGATTATTTCATATCTTCTAGTCAAACTTATATCACCTTATTGGATTCATTCTAAGATGAATTTTCCTCAAGTGAGTTAAAGCAACCAAAAGACATGAAGTTTTTCCAACTTCAAGTTCACACCACTCTGACCTTTAACCCTAATTCCGTTTCCTTTTCCTAGCTTCAGCAGCTTGATCTTTTTCTTCTTTCTGCCTTCTGCGCTTCTCCTCCTGCTGCTTTTGTTTCTTATATACTGGATTATGAAGTTGCGTCCACCTAGTATTCAACAGTCTTACTGCTTCCATCTCTAGAGGGTTCCTGGGTTCTGGGTAAGGATGTTTGAAAAGCCTTCTGAGTTTGTCCACCTCCTGAGTAGTCCTGATCTCTGGAATTTCCTCAAATTTCTTCATTATAAGCCGAGGTTTCCTATGAGTTTTATCAGCTTTAAACTGACAATAGATCATTTTGGGATAGCCTATGACACGGTTAGTATTGTGGACACTAGCCGCATCTCGCTCCAATCGCTTCTTTTCCACTACTACATCAGATAGGTAACTCACGAGTCTCTGCTTTTCTTTCACATACTTAACTTCCACATCTTCCCATTTGAACACATATAACACTTTCTCCAGAAATGCAGCATCTTGAGTCTGTTTCAGCCATTGTCTACTCATATGCAAGAGTGTTTGCTTCTGGTCTGCATCTATGAATACTAAGGCATCAGCTGTATTTTCAGCAAAAGAGTGTATCCAGTATACACTATCTCTTCCTGGAACACCAACTGCCTCCCTTATCTCTCCTTGTTCAAGTGCTCCAGAAGGAAGATTCAGAGCTTCATCAACATTCTTCATTGCTTGGAGAATATTCCAATTCCTCTCTATCAGCTCTGGTTCAATCTTCACATTATCAAGAGGGTTTGGAGCAATGACATCACACTTCCACACCTCATTGCTCTTCTTTAGTATGACACTTTCAATGGTCTTCACTGATTTATCTTTAAGCTCAGAAGCGAATCCCTTACTCATCATTTGCCTACAGACGGCCTTAAGAGATTCCACTGAAAGTTCCATTAAGTCCTTTTCCTCCAAGCTCACCCTCTTCATTTTACTGTCAACCACCATCCGGACAACATTTGGATATGCTGAGAATTCTGGACCCTTGTCCTCTGCTAGCTGCATTAAGTAATCCCTATACAGAATGCTTAGATTCTCAGAATGAGAGTATTGAATTTTTGTTGCTAGCAAGAACAACTCTGATGCAGATCTTCTCGTCATGAATTGATCATCCACATACATGAAAGACATTGGGACTCCTTCTGTGAAAGACAAAATAACCTGCCACTCCTTTTGCGTTGAATTGTATCCAACTCTGACTTTAGAAATTAATCTCTTTAAGGCATTTATGTAGTCAGCAGCCATTGGATTCTGCAAATTTAGGTTGTAGAACAGATCATCTGCTTCCTTGTTATTATCTCCTTTTGTACATGGTCCCATCAATATCTTTCTTGCGTCATCCCACTTCTTCCCTATCCTTCTATTGTCCAGATCAATTTGAGGATCAGCTAGCCTTGCAAGCTCATAATCGTACTGCTTCCCTTGTAGCTCCGCTTTCTTTTCCTGAAACGCAGCACGTTCTTGCATTGCCTTCATTTTAAAGAACTCAGCTTGATCTAAGGCTAACTGTTGAGCTTCAAGGGTTTCTTCATCAACAGTAATTTCTTCAGGCTTTCCGACAGACATCCCAGCACCGCCACCTTGATCTTTCAATGATCTCTTTATAGCATGTTTCAAAGGTGCGTCTTCCATATCAGAATCTGAATCAATTACCTCCTGTACTTTTTCTTGATGACTTAGGTCAATGAATGGTTCATCTTGCTCAACCATTATTGCCTTACCCTTTTTCCTCCTCAGAGCCTCTTCTTCAACAGACGGCTCAACTTCAATTTCTCTGACAAGATCAGCATGTTCTTGAATTTCTTCGATTTGAACTCCTTGCTGTCTCGTCTCCTTTATACTCTCCCCCTTAGGTGAGTTATCCTGAACTCCACCCTGGTCTCCAGATCCACCAGCTGTATCAAAATCTTCAAACCCGGAACCATAGGCTCCTGCTCCACTAGCACCACCTGTACCAGCATCGGGGGGAGGTTGTTGCGGCGCGAAACATTCCTGGGGCACAAAACTTCTGATTGCGAACATAACTCTGCTTATCTCCACAGCCAGAGTATCCATTGTAAGCTCCATTGCTCCCATCCTGTCATTCAGGGTGTTTCCCAAGACACCAGCAGCATGGCCCATGTCATTTACCTGATTTGTCAAAACAGTAAAAGCTGAAGCTTGAATTGCCATTCGTGCTGCGTAGTCGTCAAGTGCCCTTTGATTATTTCCAACATTCATCCCTAACTGCCCCATTGACTGCCCAAACTCCTTCATTTGATTTTCCATAAAAGACAAACGAGATTCAAGATTTTCAGAATTAAGGGACGGTGTTTGGTTTAGGTGACCTCGCTCTAATTCTCGTTCTGTTGGTATTTGGCGCTCGGTTTCGGGCCTTAAAAATGAAGGTCTCTCTCTCCCTAACCTCTCACACACACTCCCTGTCTCACGCTCGTGTATGTCTTCAATAATTGATCCAAAACATGAAGCAGTACCTGCAGAAACTTGATAAGAAATATAATTTGCAGTTACGGGATCAAATACTGTTTGTTCCTGAGTTGGAATCTCAGGCTGAGAGGCTACAAAGTGTTCTTGTACGACATCAGAACCGATCCTCTTTGTAGCATCAGTACGTACCGGTGAAGGTACGGCTGAAGTTTTTAAAGCTTCATGTCCTCTTGAAGCAACAGTATCTTTAAGAGGTACAAAATCATCATCAAAATCAAAATCCCTATGTGCAGATTGTTCAAGGGGTGAACCACTCTCGTGAGGTGGAGTGGTTGCGTGTGACACTCTAGGGTTTGACTGAGATTTAGAAGTAGCAGCATGGGAAATTTTGGCTTTCTTGCGAATAAGAGGCTGCTCTTCAGGGTCACTCTCCTCATCATTTCCTACATCTACATGTGCTGGCTGTTTGGATTCCGGTGACTGGGATGATATAGAATTAGAAATATAGCTCTCACCCTGGGATAGATCCTGCGGGCTAGCAGTCTCTTGGGTCTGGGAATCAGAAACATAGGGAGAGGAATGAGTAGAGTGTCGAGAGAGATTACCTGATTCATTACCTTGTTCGTCTCCGCTTTGTTCATCAGGAATCGCTTCAAATGCCTCAGCATGAGCAGACCGATTCTGAGCATGTGATGAAGCTTGCGAGAATTCCATCAAAGTGGTAACTCCCTCATCATATGTAAGCCACTTTTGTAAGGTATCAGGAATAGACATCGGTTTTCCATGATGTTTATCCTGATTTTCAACTGTTGAAAGTGACTTAGTGCCCATCCCTAGCGGTGCAGATGATGGACCACTGGCAAAACTCCGTCTAACAGCAAGAGTATCCTTCGGTACTAAACTATTGATCAGCATCTGTAAGAACCGAGGAAACCAGCAGACAACATCTGTGGTGTTGAGGTCTCTGCTTGCAGGAGATCCCATCACAGCCACTATCTCAGAGAGAACTATTCGTCCATAATTGATATCCAGCTCTCTTGCTAGGGCAATTCCGAGGTTTTGCATGGGAATGGAAATTTGATGGTAATCGCTTTCTCGTGCCCGAAAACATCTTGTGATGGCCTCGAAAAAGTAATTCCATTCCACATGAAGAAATTGTTTTTGGATGTTTCCAGTGATCCGGCCAGTCGGAGGATAACACCCTATTTCTTCAAAGAATTTGAGGCGATCTGCAGCTGTAGGTTCTGGATCATAAGCATCTTTAACAGGGAATCCAAGAACCTTGTTGACAATTTGTTCAGTCACCACATATTCCTGACCCGCTAAGGTAAACCTGAAACCAAAGGGGGTTGATTTGCTCCCAAAAGAAACCGCACTAGTCCATAATTGCTGTAAAGCATCATGCACTAGTGTAGGTTTAGCAGTAAAAGCATCGCTAGCTTTGGAATACAAATTGAGAAATCGTATCCAAGACTTAAAGCGCGGGAGTTGATCACCAATTTCCGTAGAAATATTATAAAAATTGTTTTTGGCAAGTGAAAATTGGTGAGCCATTTTAATTAAAAGTTTTTCTTTAAAAAAATGTGAAATTTTAATTTTAATTTCTGAAAAACAATTAATTTAACAATTAACCGTGATAACCCTTTTAATTTGTCAAGAACACAAAAGTTCCTTTATGAAAAATCAAACTACGGGCTTCAACAATCAGTTAAAGGATGGCAAATTTCGAACCACTAATTAAATCTGCTTTAACAGTGAAGTGTTTGTGTGTAAAGCCGTTTTTGAGCAGATCTGTTAACTTTTGTGTGTATATACGTGTGTATATATATATATCAAGAAAGATGAACCAACAAACACACAAGAACAGAAATTAATAGTAACACACAAATGATAGCAGTCAAAAAATGGGCATTAATTCGTTGTCCGTTTGAGATTTGTCACAAAAATCACGAATCAATGGTTGTATATATGAAATCGCCTGTATGTATATGTGCGGCTGTAAAACTCAAAATAGGTAAAAGTGAAAGAAAACATCGAGTTAGATATGAATATATAGACATGAATGTGCAATGACAGAAATGCCCCTGATAAAAAGTGTGAAAAACACCAAGTACATACAGGGAACACTCTATCTCGAACCTCAAGTCGAACTTCGAGATAAAGTTCGAGATAGGTGTCAACTCGAACTTTTAGCACTTAGCAAAAATCAGCAAGGAAATCTATCTCGAAATTCGAGATAAAGTTCGAGTTAGCAGTTAACTCGAAAAACTTAAACCACTTGAACCATTAATCTATCAAAGATCATGTACAGCACACATCACCAACATTACTAGGGAAATCTATCTCGAAATTCAAGTAGAAATTCGAGATAGACTTCGAGTTAGGAGTTAACTCGAAATAAATCCCCTTGAACACAACTGAGAGCTCTATCTCGAACATCAAGTCGAAATTCGAGTTGAGTTTCGAGATAGAGCTAACTCGAAATTATTCAATAACTCGAAATTTTCTCAGTTCTTTTCAAAAATATCTCCAAAAATGGAAACTTATCTCAACCTTCGAGATAAAGTTCGAGATAGAAATTATCTCAAATATTTTGAAGAAAATATAGGCACACTGGTAACTCTAAGTCGAACTCTAAGTCGAATTTCGAGTTGAATTTCGAGATAGAGGCTAACTCGAAATTCTTCCCAGACTTAGAATTTTCAAAACTTCACACTGGAAGCTCAAATCGAAATTCAAGTCGAATTTCTAGATGAGTTTCGAGATAGACACTAACTCGAAATTTTGAAGATACTTAGATTAATTTGACAATTTTTCTTTGAAAAACTCAACAATTAATTTTGTCAAATTAATATAAATATCAATTCAAGGATTTTAATATATGACATAATTAAAACATTCCTTGATAATTCTAAGGCCTCTAATTACATGAAAAACACAGGTAAATTCATCTAAAAATCATGCAATATTTAGAATATTATGAATTTAACTCCCCCTATGATCATGCAATCTAGCAAGCATAAATTCACAGATTTGTGCTATAAAAGACACTTAAAACACACTGAATTCATGCAAAATCACACTATATGCATCCTATAATAATCATTAATTAGGCATTTTAAAGTCTAAACACATAATGATTAAATAGCTTGCATATACCAACATAACCATGGATTTTACAGATAGAAGGCTTTACTAACTTGTGTTAAGCATTCCTAATTCACCAACCAACCTATTGAATGTTACTTCATCAAGAGGTTTGGTGAATATGTCTGCAATTTGTTGCATTGTGGGCACAAAATGTAGCTCCACAGTCCCCTCCTCGACATGTTCTCTTATGAAGTGATACCTGATGTCGATGTGCTTGGTTCTTGAGTGATCTACAGGATTGTTGGTTATGGCAATGGCACTTGTGTTGTCACACATAATTGGAATTTTCTTGTGCTCCATGCCATAATCCTTCAATTGGTTCCTCATCCACAGTATTTGAGCTACACAGCTTCCAGCAGCAATGTACTCAGCTTCAGCAGTAGAAGTAGATACTGTATGTTGCTTTTTACTTTGCCAGGACACCAATCTTCTGCCAAGAAATTGACAAGCACCAGATGTGCTTTTCCTATCAATCCTGCAACCTGCATAATCTGAATCCGTATAGCCAATTAGATTAAAACCTGTATCTCTTGGGTACCAAATTCCTAGATTTGGTGTGCCCTTGAGATACCTAAAAATTCTTTTGACGGCTATGAGATGTGATTCTCTAGGATCCGCTTGGAATCTTGCACATAAACAAGTCGCGAACATTATATCGGGTCTACTTGCAGTTAAATAGAGAAGTGAGCCAATCATACCTCGATAGCTTGTGATGTCAACTGATTTACCTGATTTGTCTTCATCAAGCTTCGTGGCTGTTGCTATGGGAGTCTTGGCTGCTGATGCATCTTCTAGATTATACTTCTTGAGTAAATCTCTGACGTACTTGGATTGACAGATAAAGATACCATCTTTTCTCTGACTGATCTGTAATCCAAGGAAGAAGGACAGCTCTCCCATCATGCTCATCTCGTATTTGTCTTGCATTAGCTTAGCAAATTTCTCGCACAAGCGCTCATTCGATGACCCAAAGATAATATCGTCCACATATACTTGAACAAGTATTAGATCATTCTTCACATTCTTATAGAACAATGTTTTGTCAATTACTCCCCTAGTAAAACCACTTTCAATTAAGAATACGGATAGGGTTTCATACCAACATCTTGGGGATTGCCTGAGGCCATAGACAGATTTGAAGAGAAGATACACAAAATCTACAAGTTCTGGATCAATGAAGCCAGGCGGCTGTTCCAGATACACTTCTTCTTCTAACTCTCCGTTCAGGAAGGCACTTTTCACATCCATCTGGAAAACCTTGAAGTTCTTATGTGCTGCAAATGCCAAAAACATCCTGACTGCCTCAAGTCTTGCAACTGGTGCATAGGTCTCATCATAATCAATTCCTTCTCGCTGAGAATAACCTTTTGCAACCAAACGAGCCTTGTTTCGTGTTACAAGTCCGTTTTCATCCATTTTATTTCTGAATACCCACCTTGCTCCAATTACTGATTTGTTCTTTGGTCGGGGTACCAGTTTCCAAACTTTCTGCCTTTCAAACTGATTGAGTTCCTCTTGCATCGCAATCACCCAATCAGCATCACCAAGAGCTTCTTCTATTTCTTTAGGTTCAAGCTTGGATAAGAACCCAGAATATAAGCAAATATTAGCCAGGTCAGCTCTTGTATTTCTTCTAGTAGACACACCAGCATCTGGATCACCAATAATCAATTCAAACGGATGGTCTCTATTCCATACTCGTTCTCTTGGAAATTGTCTTGATGATTCAGCATGACTTTCTGAATTGTGGTGCTGACTACTTTGAATACTTTCACTAACTCCCCCTGAGTTAGTGCCAGCTCCTACAGAACTAGAGTCAACTCGATTCGAGCCTTGAACAGTAGTCCTTGAGCTGCTATTTACTCCCCCTGAGTTGTTGCCGGTCCGTACTGAAGAAGTCTCTCCTGATCTTGTAGAATTAGCTTGTTCACTAGACTCAGGTTCTTCACGTACACTTGGAACATTTAATGGGACAACCAACTCAGGTTCATCTTCAAGATCTTCTAAGTCCAGATTCTGAAATTTTAGGGACTCAGGTTCATTAGAATCTCTTGAAATTGATGAGAGTTTGGTATCGTCGAATCTGACGTTGTAGCTTTCAGTCACTTTTCGATCATTTACTAAGAACACCCTATAAGCTGCTACCACATCTGTGGAGTAACCAACAAAGATTCCTTCACGAGCTTTTGCTGCAAACTTACCTAGATTTTCATCATCTATAAGTACATAGCATTTTGCTCCGAATACATGAAAATATTTGATTGTTGGTCTTCTGCCATTCATTAGCTCACATGGTGTCTTTTCTTTATCTTTTATAATCAAGGATCGATTTTGAGTGTAACACACGGTACTCACTGCTTCTGCCCAGAAATACAGAGGAAGTTTCGAATCACACAACAAAGTTCTTGCTGCTTCAACCAATGTTCTATTCTTCCTTTCAACTACTCCATTTTGTTGTGGAGTTCTCGGGGCTGAGTACTGACGACGTATTCCCTTAGATACACAGAAGTCATTTAGCACTGCATTTTTGAATTCAGTGCCATTGTCTGATCTAATCGTCTTCACAGTAAGTGTTGAAACATTCTCAATTTGAGTGATGTGATCAATGATTAAGAAAGGTACTTCGTCTTTCGTCATTGCGAACAATACCCATGTATACTTGGAGAAGTCATCCACGATTACCAATGCATATCTTTTCCTAGATAAAGATAGGACATTCACTGGGCCAAACAAATCCATATGAAGAAGTTGCAGAGGCTCAGTGATACTAGAAATTTCTTTGCTTTTATGCGAGGCTCGCTTCGACTTTCCCATTTCACAGGCTTCACAGAGTCCTTTCGGAGCGAACTCCATTTGAGGTAGATCTCTCACCAATTCTCGCCTCGCGAGAGCATTCATCGTTTTGAAGTTTAAGTGAGATAACTTTTTGTGCCATAACCAGCTTTCATCATCCGAAGCCTTGCTGTAGAAACAGGTGACTTCATTCTGATTTGCTGAATCCATGTCTGCAACAAAAAGATCTGCCTTTCGAACTCCTCTCAAAGCCAGTGAACCTTCCTTGATGTGAGTGATTGATACACCTTTCTTGTTGAAGACAATTTCGTAACCTTTGTCACAGAATTGACTGATACTCAACAAATTATGCTTTAATCCCTCAACATAGGAAATATCTTCAATGATGACATTGCCAGTTTTAAGTTTGCCATATCCCTTTGTCACACCTCTGCTGTCATCTCCAAAGGTAACATAAGGGCCAGCTTTCATAACCAACTCTGTAAGCAGGGACTTGTTTCCAGTCATATGCCTCGATGCTCCACTGTCTAGCACCCATATAACTTTATTTCTCTTTTGCTTAATGCCCTCTGGTTCCTCTGATGTCTCAGCCATGAGCGCAAAGTTTGCTACTTGAGTAACATCTTCCTCATCTGAATCATCCCAAGCTCTTCCTTCTGTTACTACTAAAGCTCTTTTACCATGTTTTTCTTTCACCAGCGATTCATACTTGCTTTTGAGGGCTTCAGATGTCTCTTTTGGATAAGTCTGTTTAGGCTTTTTGCAGTCCGAGGCAAAGTGTCCAGGTTCACCACAATTATAGCAATTGAACTTCATTTTGAAATCCAACGGAGATTTGTAGCTGGTACTCTTGCCTTTGCTTTTGTAGCCTGATGAACTACCACCACCCTTAGCAGCCCGATAATAAGATGAAGAATTTCTTTGTGGTCGGTTGCTCTTTCTGAATCTCATATTGCTGAACTTCCTTGCCATGTATGCCACGACACTATCGTCCATGTTGTCCAGCTCTTCTTGGGTGAAGTAGTCATCATCACTGTTAGATGCACACTCATCATCATTATCAACTTGATGTGGTGCAAGTGATGATTTAGGCTTTGCTGCAACCATTGCCTTCTTAGACTCTTCCTCATCAGCAACTAATCCTGATGCAGTTTCTTTTCCCTTTGAATCATTGTCCCATGCTTGATCTTGAAGAGTTTCCAGCTCATAGGTCTTCAGAATTCCATAATATTCTTCCAGAGAAGTTGTATGCAAATCTCTGGTTTCTCTGATTGCGTAGACTCTATGTTCAATGCTCTTTGGCTGGTTCCTCAAATATCTTGTATTGGTTTCAACCATGGGGAGAGTAACACCTCTCAGATTCAAATCCAATACCAACTGACTGAATCGTAGGTAGACGTCTGTTATGCTTTCTCCTTTTCGTATTCTAAAGGTGTCATACTCCATCTTGAGTATAAGTGTCTTGTTGCTTCTGACCTCTGCAGATCCTTCCATGACAACTTCTATCTTGTCCCAAATCTTCTTTGCTGTATTCAAACCCTTGACTATGTTGAACATTTCATGATCGAGAGATTCCATCAAGGTTTGTCTTACAGAAGTATCATAAGCTATTTGCTCCTTGTCAGCATCCGTAAAGTCCGCTGCCTTTTTAGGCTCAGACCGAGCAGGTATAACCTCCTCTCCTTCCGTTCGCTCAGGAATAGCTTTCATTGGAACAAATTTACCCTTCTCAAGGACTTCCAGATACTCAGGGTTAATAGTCTCTAAGTAGAGTCTCATTCTGAAAACCCATTCCTCATAGTGATCTCGGTTGAACATTGGGATCTTGAAAGAATTTTTAGGAGCCATTTCAAATCTTGTCACTAAAAATCTCTAAGTACCCAAGACTAGGCTTATGTAGAATATCTATGTAGAACTTCTGCCAAGTCGAAATTTCTCTAAGTAGAAATTTTTGCTCAAGTCGAAATTTCTCTAAGTAGAAATTGTCCAAGTCGAAATTCACCAAGTAGAAATTGTCCAAGTCGAAATTCTATGTAGAAAATCTCAAGTAGAAATTCTATGTAGAACTTTTTGTCCTTAGAATAATTTTCTGCAGATTACTTTAATATTGAATAAACAATATCACCTTTTTGACTTTTGATTACTTTACACACCGAAAGTGACTAACCCACTTGCTAAGCACTGAGTACACTTTCTTTTGCTTTCGGCCAAGGAATAATAATCAAATCAAAAGTACAAAAACACCTTTTTGACTATCTTTGTTTGTTTGAAAAAGGAGATCAAAAAGTTGTTGGGTTATCTTCTTTGACAAGAACAGATGATGAACACTCAAGAACACCAAATATCAATGAACCCAGATTAATTCACAAAAATTAATTAAAATACACCCAAGCCAAATAATCACACCTGGAGTATTTAAATAATTTTTCCTGGATGAGTTTTCACTGGAAACGAATTAAAGCTCACTTTTCGAAAAAAATGAAAAGTAGATCTAGAAAATGAAAACTCACGATTCTTCTACCAAACACAAGGATCTATGTTTTGTATGTTAAACATCCGCTCTGATACCAATTGTTAGGTCCAAATGTGTTGTAGAGGGGGGGTGAATACAACTTTTCGATTATGAGTAGCAATAAATACGATGCAATAAATGAACACACAGATTCAAGGAATATATTTCTTTTATATATAACTTGAAAAGGTTGCTACAACATTCATTACAAAGTATAACAGAAGTTGAGAGAGAAGTGAATGATTCTAAGCTCTGTGAATACTCTCTCTCTTTTTCTTGTGTTTTTCTCAATATTGCTCACTAACTAAAACATTACACAAGTGCTTCTATTTATACTACATGTAATCTATGACCTGTAGTCTTCAAAGACTAAGATGTACGTGGCCCAATGATGTCCACATAAATCTTGTCTTATCTTGAAAGCTTGGAAATCTGCCAATCAGAAGATGCCATGTGTCATGTTGAAGCTGCACTCTAAGTAGAACTTCTACTTGAGAATTTCTACTTAGCCATCTCGAAATTCTAAGTAGAACTTCTACTTGAGAATTTCGACTTAGCCATCTAGAACATTTAGTACTTAGAAAATATTCTGGTCTTCAACTTGAAACTTCAATGCACATCTTGAGCTTGTGATATCTTCATATCTTCTTTGTTCTTCTACAAGCTCTTGAACATGGATCTTTATTACTGACATAAACTTGCTATCAATGTCCTGACACTTGATGCACTGGTCTGGTTCATAAGTGACTAGTCTTGATAGTGTTTCTGCTTCTTGAATAAATTACCATATTCACTTAGTAACTTGGCTTTCCAATATTTGCTTTCCTTCTTGTTCACTTGAAATCAATTGGTCTTGTTGATACTGATAGTTATGATCTTGATTCTCGAATTCTCAAATCACTGAGGCCTGAACAACTTTGACTTGAACTTCTCTCAATGATTTCTTCTTGGCTTGATCATAGTTAACATGTTCAATTGTATCAATTACCTTGTCTTCATTTAGTGTTGATTTCTTGTGACCTCTTGTTCTTGATTGTCTTCAGGTTAAGTATCTTTTCTTTTAATTGAGTTACTTTAGTTACAGTGTTACAAGTTTATACACTCTGCCTTTCAATGTTACCATGTCTTTGACCTGTTAATGCAATCTTTCCAGTAGATTTGCTGATAACTTCAAAATGAGTATCATTAAAGTTGACACGATAACCTCTGTCTGTGATCTGACTAACACTCAACAGATTGTGCTTTAGTCCTTTCACCAGAGCTACTTTTTCAATGATGACATTTCCAATTACAATGCTGCCATATCCCAAAGTTTGTCCAATGTTGCCATCTCCATAAGACACAGTTGGGCCAGCCTTTTCCTCAAATTCTGATAGCAAGGTTTTGTCTCCAGTCATGTGCACAGAACATCCACTATCCATGACTAACACATTTTTCTTTTTACCCTGCAATCAGAATCACAAAGAACTCAGTTAGAATTTTTAAGAACCCACACTTGTTGGGTTCTCTTTTCATGCAAATCAACATCTTTATTAATAGAAGATTTTCTTGTAAAGACATTTTCATCAGAATTAACTCCATCAGAATTAGTCTTTATCTTGACAGATGCATGTTTAGAATTCAAGTTCTTTGATTTTCCAAAATTTGCACTTTTATTGAACTTAGGCAAAGGCTCATAATAATTATAGTACAAATTATGGTATTCTTCACATGTATAAATAGAATGTCATTTACTGCCACAATGGAAACAAGGATTCTGTGGTTTATAGAATACTGATTTATTCCTAATGTCAGACTTAGGAACTACAGTTGGCTTCTTTTTACTCTTCCTGCAATCAATAGCAAGATGATTAGAATTACCACAGATAAAGCATGCTTTTCTTGGTGCATTTGGAATATACTTATAATTATTTTCCTTGTTTATTCCAACTTTACCATTCCTGTTCCTTTTGACAGTTGGAACTCTCTTGCTATCTGTTACCTCACAGATTCTGTCCCTTAATTGCTTCTTGGACAAAAGACCCACATTTTTGTTTTTGACAGTTCTAGACTCAGAATGATGTGTAGAAGTAGATCCCTCTTCTGAAGTAGATTTGGGAATCTCTGGATACACATAATTAACTGGCTTTAATTTGGTTTTGGTACTGTCTGTAACATATCTGTAGGTTTTTGGATTTGTTGAGTTATTAACTATAACTCTTCCAGGGTTAGATGAAACAACCTTTCCTTTGTCCTTTTTCTCATTTTCTGGCTTATACCCTAGACACTCTTTCCAGTTTTTATCAGAAATGATTTCATGAGTTTTTGTACCAGAATGTGTCCAGGTTCTGAGTTTTTCATTAGCATCTTTAAGTTGCCTCTCAAGTTCATTATATTTAAACTCCATTTCAAGTTTCATGTGTTTAGCATTATCACATTCTGCTTGAACTTCATGCAAGAAAATTAACTCAGCTTCTAAATGATCATTTCTCTTAACAACCTCTGCCATTTCAGATTTTATTCTTGTATTTTCAAGAGATTGACTCCTAAAACTAATATGCAGAGATTTTAAGAAAGATCTTAGCTCAGAAACATTATTAGTATCAAAATCAAATAAAACTTCAGATACCTTGGTTTCACCAGCAGAAGTCTCATCAGTTTTAGCCATCAAAGCATAATTCACTTTTTCCTCTTCAGAGTCAGATGATGAGTCCATCCAATCCTTGCTTGAAGAAATGAGAGCTTTGGTTTTGGTCTTCTTGCACTCAGTTGCAAAATGACCCATCCCATCACAGTTATAGCATCTGATTTTTGACTTGTCAAACTTGTTGTTTTTGCCTTCTTTCTTCTTGTACCTGTCTTTGTCAGCATTAAAGGTTTTCTTCTAGAATTTCCATTGCTTCCTAGCCTTTCTGAACTTCATCTTTTTGAAGCCCTTGACTATCATAGCAACCATTTCCATCATATCAGAATCAGTAGAGTCATCATCAGTATCAGGATCAGACTCAGTATCAGTATCTGATGATGAGTCATCAGGAATTGACTCTTCCACTCTACTCTTTCGGTTATAAACCTCCTCAGCTTTTCCCTTTGATTTTGATTCAACATTCAAAGCAACAGATTTTGCTTTGACATTTTTCTTGTTCTTCCTCTGTTGAACCTCAAGATCATAAGTTCTTAGCATCCCATAGACTTCATCAAGAGACAGCATCTTCAAATCATATTGATGCCTTATGATTGAAGCTTGAGTATCCCACTCTTCAGTTAAAGCTCTGAGAAACTTGGTATTCGAATCCTCTGGATCATACTCTTTGCCAACCAGTGATAGATTGTTCAGTAAAGTCAAGAATCTATCATACATATCAGTAAGACTTTCATCAGATTTAGCATCGAATTGCTCATACTCCTGAATCAACAGAGCCCTTCTGTTTCTTTTGATAGATTCAGTACCTTGACATTGAGTTTCCAAAGTATCCCAAATTTCCTTCGCAGTCTTGCATGCTATTACTCTGTTAGACATGACATTATCAAGACTGTTATGCAAAATATTCTTTACCTTTGCATCTTTGAGTACTTGAACCTTTTCTTCTGCCGTCCATTCATTCTTTGCCTTAATGACATAGTGTTCAGCAACAGTCTATGTTCTTGCAACTAGTTTTGTTGGAAGAAATGGTCCATCATTGATCCTGTCAAGATAGTCAGGATCAGTTGCTTCTAGATACATCAACATTTTCACTTTCCAGGTTGGATACTCAGTCTTCTTGAGAATTGGAATTTTAATGCTTTCATACTTGCTTGTCGACATCTTAAGATCGTTTCTGATTTAAATTAATCAGTTTAGCTCTGATACCAATTGTTGCCCAGTAAATAACAATTGTAGAAGGGGGTTGAATACAATTGTATAAGACTTTCGACTTAAAACAAATAACACAAGTATGAATCAATAACAGCTTTATTAACTCTGATATAAAACTGTTACAAAACTCTCTTAAGAAATTCTTATGTTCTTAAGAGCTGCTAGGTTACAATATAACTCGTGCAAGCGATTACAAAATGTAAAACCTAAACTGTGTTTATATAGTGTACACAGTTGCACTATCAATTACAAGATATTCTAAATCAATTACATATATCTCTGAATGCATATCTTGTATGATAGCTGCCTTCCTACAAATTAGGAACCGACATATCAATCTTCCTTGATCTCTGGTCTGAAGAAAATCTTCATGGAATCCTGACCAGCTTCTAATCCTGATAGTCCAATACTGACGTTGTATTCCTGATGACGTCAGCATCAGTATCTGATCAGTAATGCCCAGATCCTGATCATCTCTTGAATCAATATCTAACAATATCCTTGATGTACTTGGTTTGACTGATAAAGATACCATCCTTCCTCTGACTGACTTGCAACCCAAGAAAGAATGTCAACTCTCCCATCATACTCATCTCATATCTGCTATGCATAAGTTTTGAGAATTTCTCACACAGCTTCTCATTTGTAGAGCCAAATATGATATCATCCACAAAGATCTGAACTAGGATAATATCATCACCATGCTTCTTGTAAAACAATGTCTTGTCCAATGTGCCTCTAGTGAATTGATTTTCAAGAAGAAATTGTGATAAAGTGTCATACCATGCCCTTGGAGCCTGCTTAAGTCCATACAATGCCTTAAGCAATCTGTAGACAAATTTTGGGAAGTGTGAATCCTCAAAGCCAGGTGGTTGTTGCACAAATACCTCTTCTTCCAACTCTCCATTCAGAAATGCACTCTTGACATCCATTTGATAGACTTTAAAATTTGAATGAGCAGCAAATGCCATGAATATTTTGATGGCTTCCAATCTAGCAACAGGGGTAAATGTCTCATCATAATCAATGCCTTCCTGTTGAGAGTATCCTTTTGCAACCAACCTTGCTTTGTTTCTTACTATTACACCATCTTCATCCATCTTATTCTTCAGAACCCATTTTGTTCCAACAATGGTTCTATTCTTTGGTGCAGGCACAAGTTCCCATACTTTGTTTCTTTCAAATTGATTCAGCTCCTCTTGCATAGCAGTAATCCAATCTGGATCCTACAATGCATCATCAAGTTTCTTAGGCTCAATCTGAGATAGAAAACAACCACAGAGACACTCATTTTGAGTTGCTCTCCTAGTCCTCACTCCTGCATTTGGATCTCTGTTGCGCAGTCTACAATGTTTTGGCCTTATCTGGAGTTCTAGAAGTCCGTTTTGGATGATCTTACTGTTCACGCGAAGCTTGGGAAATTTTCTACAAGAATAAAGCAAAATAAAATTTCTGGGCAGGAGCACCAGCGCAGGCAGCGCTCTAGCAGCGTTGGCTGCGTCCAAATAGTGCCCAGGACAGAAAACAGAGCGCAGGCTGCGCTCCAGAGAGCGCTGGTAGCGCTTGGCCGGCCTGATTTTGCTGAAAAATGTCAATTTTGCCCCTATTCAAGTTCTAATTGTATTTTTGGTACTCAAACCTATTTCTAATTGTATTATATGTTGCTTTTCTTGCTGGGCAAGATATCTAGGCCTATATAAACACATCCTACCATTGTAATTGAGATCACCATTACATATCAATTATTTAGGTTTATTTGTATCTTTTCATATTTTGTTTTTATCATGGTTTCACTTGATCCCATGATGATGAGAGGTTCAATTATGAACTAATCGTTGTCATGGGATTCTAACGGATTTATTTATGGAGCTTTAGTATCTTGATGCTTTACAGATTTGTGTGTGATCTATATCTGATATCCTCGTATGGTTATGCTTAATTGTTAGATGCGTAGCTAACATCTAATTTGTTAATCTCTTGTGAAGTGAAAGTGGATCTTGAGATTTAGAACTTGCCATGCTAGCATAGGTTCATGATTGTTTATCAACATGATTCGTAGTATAAGATGAGAATACTTATATTGCCCTATGTGATCTTTATGGATAACTTGCTCTTCAACCGTTATGTTTTCAAATTCTATAGACATATAGGGTCTAAGCATAATTGGTGTCTATTCATCTTCTATCTCTTTTGTGGATGTATGTTTAGTTTGGTATACGTATGCTGAGAGGTAGCGTGTACTTGTTTCGTGTTGTCTGATCAGATATCATAACCATTGCATATAGTGATTAAAGGCGTCAGATCTAAGCAAAGTATTTAATGAAGTTAGGATTCCATGCTTTCTCTTGCAAAAGTAATTTGATTCCAATTCTCATTAGTTAGTTAATTCTTAGCTTGTTAATTTAATTCTTAGTTAATTTAGTTTATTAAACCCAAATTGTTATTTGTCTTAGCAGTGAATAATAATCATACATTGTTGCATAGGTACTAAACTGAATTAAAAACCAGATCTATGTGGGAACGAACTTGACTTATTCATATATTACTTGTGACCACGTACACTTGCGTGATTTAGTGCAAACAATCTCCAATAATTTTCTCTACAGTGTGTGATCTATTCCATTTTCTTGAATGTTCAGTCTGATTTCTCAACCTTGATGTTGCTTCATCATCCAAGTCATGATCATTCTCATTTCATCCCCCTGTGAAGTTGCTACCATTCACAGGTGTGTCTTGGATGCTTGTCTCTCCACTGTTGATTGGCACAAATTCTTCTCTTGTATCATCATTCACTTGAGTTTGTTGAACTATAGTTTTAACTTCAGTTTCAATCTCTTCATCAGAATCATCTCGATCGATTTTCAAACTTTAATGGATCTTTATCTTCATCATTGGCTTCTTCTAATCCAGGTAGTTTGTTGTCATCAAACGTTACATCTGTGCTTTCCATAATTTTCTTTTGACTGATGACATAAACTTTGTATGCAATTCTTTCCATAGAGTAGCCAAGAAAAATTCCTTCAAATGCCTTTGCATCAAACTTTCCAACATATTCTGAATTATCCTTCAGTACAAAGCATTTGCTTCCAAAAGTATGAACATACTTTAGAGTAGGCTTCTTTCCAGTCATCAAATTGTAAGGTGTCTTTCCAGTGTTTTTGTTGATGAGGGTTCTGTTTTGGATATAGCATGCAGTGCTCACAGCCTAAGCCCAAAAACATGTAGGCATCTTTGCATCAAGCAACATTGTTCTAGCAGTCTCAATTAGAGTTCTATTCTTTCTCTCAACAACTCCATTTTGTTGTGGAGTCCTTGGAGCTGAGAATTGTTGAGAAATACCATTCTCTTTGCAGAATGCTTTAAGCATGACATTTCTGAACTTTGTTCCATTATCACTTCTCAATGCAATCACACTTGCATTGTTGGCCTTTGCTTCCTTGTCAACTTTCTTTATGTGCTCAATGATTACTTGTGGAGCCTCATCTTTTGATGCCAGAAATTCTACCCATGTATACCTTGTAAAGTCATCAACCATCACCAAGGCATACTTCTTTCTTCCTAGTGACATAATATTGATAGGCCCAAACAGATCCATATGAATTAGTTGCAGGGGCTTGACTATTGATGTCACTGTCTTTGACTTGTGGCTTGATCTTTTCATCTTTCCTTTTTGACAAGCCTCACACACTCCTTCTTGATAGAATTCAAGTGTGGGCATGCCTCTCACTAACTCTCTTTTGACTAGAGAATTAATGGCTTTAAAGTTCAAGTGTTATAATTTCTTGTGCCACAGCCAACAGTCTTCAATTGATGCTTTTGAGTAAAAGAAACAAACTTTGTCCTTGTTTTCAGAGTCCATATTGGCAACAAACAGGCTTCCTTTTCTTACTCCAGATAGAGCACAATCACCAGTCTTCTTGTGGGTGATCAAACATTCATCTTTGTCAAAATTCACTTTGAATCCTCTATCAATAAACTGACCAACACTTAGCAGATTATGGTTGAGTCCCTTGACTAGTGCTACATCTTCAATGATGACATTACCAACTTTTAACTTGCCATATCCCAATGTGTTACCCATGCTGTCATCTCCAAAAGCAACCATTGGGTCAGTCTTCTCCTCATATTGTGATAGCAGGGCCATATCACCAGTCATGTGATATGAGCATCCACTGTCCAAAATCCACACGACCTTCTTTTCATTTTCTTTGCCCTGCAAACACAAAGGTATTACTTCTCCTTTGGTACCCAAACAATTTTTGGTCCATGTGACTTAGAAACAGTTATATCATTAGCAACATGCTTATCAACTTTCTTGGTGTTAGTCTTCTTGTCACTGTTAGAAGTCTTAGAACCTGAGGTTTCAGACTTAGGTGACAGAGGTACCTTCCTAGCTCTAGGAGGACTTGAAGACTTTGACCTTGTCTAGTGTGTGTGAGAATTTTGATTGATACAACCATCAATGAATTGCCTTCTCATATTGAAACAACTAGTCATAACATTCATACTGCATGGCATACAATCAAATTTATCACAGAATGGAGCATCTCTATGTCTTAAAGGCACAGAACAATCATAGAAAGGTTTAGGCACACTACCAACAGGTTTCTTGCATGCATGAGTTAAATGATTAGTACTGAAACAATTTTGACAAGTTTTCCTAGGGGCATTGGGCATATAAGCATAGTTGTTGGTCACAGAGGCATGCCTGTATACATCTAATAACAAGCCTAATTGTTTGTAATGCTCTGCATTACTTACATGACCTCTTAACTGAGGGAACCTCTAGTTGTAGAGTTTCTATTTGTTTTGTACTTGTAATAGGCATCAAATCCTAGTTGTGTAACTGTACTTATAAAGTCAAGAATAATGCTTGAAAGAAGTTCCAAGGTTCATGCCTCAAGCAAGAAGATAAAGACTGTCAAATAATCACAGTTGGGATTTGAAGAAATGAAGAATTTACCTAAGTACCAATTCGAGAAGTATGTTTGCTATGTTCGAGAAGTTTAGCATTCGAGAAGTCAGGGATTCGATATCTCAAAAGACACTATTCGATATCTCTGAATACACTGTTCGATATCTCATTCGATATCTCAGAGATTCAATATGTCTAATACTCTATTCGAGAACTCACGAAGTCAACAAGTCAAAGTGATATTCGAGTTCTCAAAAAGTCAACAAGTCAAAGTTTCATTCGATATCTCAAGGACTCAGAAAAGCTATTCGACATCTCAGGGATTCGACAAGTCAAGTGTTCTATTCGACAACTCAAGGATTCCTGGAGAAAAGAGCTATTAGAGAAATGATTCAATATGTCAATCATACAGTATTCGAGAACTCAGAGTTATCTAATCCTAGTTCTCGAATCATTCACTTAGCCACTTCTTGAATACATTCTTGGAGACAAAATACTGGAGAAATTGTACAAGTCAGAAACCTACAACAAGCCAAAGCACTTTATGGACCACAATCTGTAATGTACTTTGGAAAGCCTACAAAGAAGCTTGGAGAGATGTACAAGAGACAAAGAGCTAAAGAAGTGGATCTGAATAGAACTTTAAAAAGTCAAATCTGTAGCCGTTTGGATGCTTACTCAAAAAGGATAGACATACGGGAAAGTAACTTGTTTAGCTACCTTATTTGTAATAGGTAGGTTGTATTCATGTTCTATAAGAATACAACCTCACTTCCTTAGAGATTAAGTTTTTAACAATTTTTCACATACATTGTAAGAGACATCTCTCTGAGAAAAATGAAGCTGAGAATACTACCATTTGTATTCACAGATTGTAGCAAATCTTTATCTAATAATATATTAGATTAAAGTGATATTGTGTCTTGTGTTGTTCTTTATCCGAACCTACACATTTGCACACACAAACACTTATCTTGCTACACAGATTCAAGAACGAGAAAAAGTTCAACAATCCATTCACCCCCCCTCTGTATTCTTTTACTGTATTCAATACTCAACAAGTGGTATCAGAGCAGGCTGTTGATCAAAACAGAAAATGATCATGAGTTCGAATACACCAAAGACAACAGGAACGGTGAAGGTCCCTAAGTTTGACAAAGAAAATTACAACCTCTGGAAGATAAAAATGATGTTGTTCATCAAAGCCTCTCATCTTTTGTATCCTGAGATTCTCAAGAATGGTCCCTTTGTTCCCCAACAAGAAATACCAGAAAAGACTGTTGGAACCATAACTGTTCCAAGATCTTATGTGGCCAAGGAACCATCCAAATGGACAGAATCAGAAAAGGAGATGGTTGCTCTTGACAGTCACCTCATGCTGCTAATTATAGATTCCATGGATATGTCAATGTTTGCAAACATTGCATCGTGTACATCTGCCAAAGAAAGGTGGGATCACATTGAGGTATCATGTGAAGGAACTGATGAGGTCAAGGAAAACAAGAAACAGATACTAGTCACACAGTATGAAGCTTTAATGGCACAGCCCAAGGAAAGCATCACTGATATGTTTGAGAGATTTCACAAGTTGGTTACTGCGTTAAAGATGAATGGAAAGGTTTACAGCACTAAAGAATTGAATATGAAGTTTCTATTGTCTTCTCCAAACCACCTAGAGCAAAGGGTCATTTCTCTAAGGGAAAGAGATTTGAACAAAATCACATATGATGTGCTTTATGGGGTTTTAAAGACTCATGAGCTTGAGTTGCTTCAGAAAAGGGCTATCCAAGCCAACCAAGGCAGAATGATAAACACATCATGTGCCTTGATTGTCAACAAATCTATTCAAGACCTAGAAGCATCTGCAAGTCAGCTAAGGATAGAGGAGATAGTAGATGATGAAGAAACTGAAGCTGAAGTGAGTGAACCTGTTGAAGAGAAGGAAGAAGAAGAGTTCTATACTCTTGAAGAGCTAGATGGCATGGAAAATACTTCATATGCTTTCATGGCCAGAAAATTTCCAAACATCAGATTCAAGAGGAACCAACCCTTCAAACCTAAAACCCAAAACCATTCATTCAACAAGAGTAAAGCACCTGTGAAGCCAAACAAGAGTAAATTCAAAACTTGCTATGTGGATAGGTCATCTGTGAGATGTTATAGATGCAATGACCTAGGGCATTTTGCTAGTGAATGCAAGAAGCCTAAAAAGAAGGATAAAGAGTTTCTAGAGCTTGAAGCTAAGTATGAGGCCCTTCTTAAAAAGCAAACACCAGGGAAGGCCTACATAGCTGAAGGGAAGTGTTGGGATGATACTGATAGTGATGAAGAAGAGCAAGGATTCTGCAACTATGCCTTGATGGCCAATTCCAAGGATGACACGTCTTCATCAGATTCTCAGGTACCATCTCTCACTACCATAGACATGTCTGTTTTTGAGTACAAGAGTATGATTGAACAACTATCTGTTGAAATGTTTAATATTCATACTAGTATGACTGCTGCTAATGAGAAAATTGCTAAACTGTCTGCTAGAAATGAATTATTAATCAAGAAGAATGAGGAACTTGAGCTAACTGCCATCCAAGAAGAAAAGCTTAAGAAAGAAGTTGAATATCTACAGAATAAGGTTCCATGTGCTAGTCAAATTGAAAAGGTTCTTAGGGATGAACTAGCTGAAAATGAATTCAAACTGAAAACCTTTAAGAACTCATCTAGTCTACTACAATCCTATCATGAGAAAATTCAAGCTAAACCCAAGGCTGCCATTGGACTTGACTATGGCACTCTTAAACAGAGGAAAGGCTATGTTGTCATTGAAGATGATATAGTTGTTCAGAAGGAAGTAACTCACATTTTGAAAAAGGCTGAGTCCCCAATTTTTAAAGAATCAACATTTGAAATTGATGAGGATGCCTTACTCATCAAGCAAATGTTGAATGATGAGGATGAGGCACAATCCAGTGAACAACCAGCATCCTCTAAGAGTGAGAGTGTCAAGCCAAAAGCCAAGAAGCCTGTAGAAAGTAGACCTAGAACTGAGAAGTTTGTTAAGTTTGTATCAGCTGGGAAGAATGAATCTGAGAAGAAAGTGGCTAAGAAGAAACAGAACAGAAATGGCAAGCTAGGGATTAACAAAGATAACAACTATGCTTATATACCTAATGCCCCTAGGAAAACTTGTCAGAATTCTTTCAGTACCAATCATTTAACTCATGCATGCAAGAAACCTATTGGTAGTATGCCCAAACCTTTCTATGATTGTTCTGTGCCTTTAAGACATAGAGATGCTCCATTCTGTGATAAATTTGACTGTATGCCATGCAATATGAATGTTATGACTAGCTGTTTCAATCTGAGAAGGCAATTCATTGATGGTTGTATCAGTCACAATTCTCACACACACTACACAAGGTCAAAATCTTTAAGTCCTCCTAGAGCTAGGAAGGTACCTCTGTCACCTAAGTCTGAAACCACAGGTTCTAAGACTTCTAACAGTGACAAGAAGACTAACACCAAGAAAGTTGATAAGCATGTTGTTTATGATAAAACTGCTTCTAAGTGACATGGACCCAAACTTGTTTGGGTACCAAAGGAGAAGTAATACCTTTGTGTTTGCAGGGCAAAGAAAATGAAAAGAAGATCATGTGGATTTTGGACAGTGGATGCTCAAATCATATGATTGGTGATATGGCCCTGCTATCACAGTATGAGGAGAAGGCTGGCCCAATGGTTGCTTTTGGAGATGACAGCATGGGTAACACATTGGGATATGGCAAGTTGGAAGTTGGTAATGTCATCCTTGAAGATGTAGCACTAGTCAAGGGACTCAAGCATAATCTGCTAAGTGTTGGTTAGTTTACTGATAGAGGATTCAAGGTGAATTTTGACAAGGATGAATATTTGATTACCCACAAGAAGTACTGGTGATTTTGCTCTATCTGGAGTAAGAAAAGGAAGCCTATTTGTTGCCAACATGGACTCTGCAAACAAGGATAATTTGTTGCTTTTACTCAAAAGCATCAAGTAAAGACTTTTGGCTGTGGCACAAGAAGTTATCACACTTGAACTTCAAAGCCATTAACTCTCTAGTCAAAAGAGAGTTAGTGAGAGGCATGCCCACACTTGAATTATGTCAAGAAGGAGTGTGTGAAGCTTGTCAAAAAGGAAAAATGAAAAGATCAAGCCACAAGTCAAAGACAGTGACATCAATAACCAAGCCCCTATAACTCATTCATATGGATTTGTTTGGGCCTGTCAATATTATGTCACTTTCAAGAAAGAAGTATGCCCTAGTGATGGTTGATGACTACACAAGGTATACATGGGTGGAATTTCTAGCATCAAAGGATGAGGCTCCACAAGTAATCATTGAACACATAAAAAAAGTTGACAAGGAAGCAAAGGCCAACAATGCAAGTGTGATTGCATTGAGAAGTGATAATGGAACAGAGTTCAGAAATGCCATACTTGAAGCATTCTGCAAAGAGAATGGTATTTCTCAGCAATTCTCAGCTCCAAGGACTCCACAACAAAATGGAGTTGTTGAGAGAAAGAATAGAACTCTATTTGAGGCTGTAAGAACAATGTTGCTTGATGCAAAGATGCCTACATGTTTTTTGGCTGAGGCTGTGAGCACTGCATGCTATATCCAGAACAAAACTCTCATCAACAAAAACACAGGAAAGACACCTTACAATTTGATGATTGGAAAGAAGCCTACTCTAAAGTATGTTCATACTTTTGGAAGCAAATGCTTTGTGTTGAAAGACAATTCAGAATATGAGGGTGTTTGGCATTGCTTAAAATAAGTTACTTTTGACTTAATGGAGGTGTTTTTAACTTAAAGGAGAAAGTAAAGTTGTTTACTTTAAGCTGAATGAATGTGTTTGGGTAATTTTACTTAAAGTTAAATGGGGTTTTAATAATTTTGACTTAAAGTGAAATTTGACTTAAAAAATTTTTAAATTCATAATATTTAAGCTTTACAAGAATCGTGAAAAAAAAACTTCATAAGTCATAAGTCAAAAGTACCTAAATGGAACTTATGACTTAAAGTAGTTTTTTAACTTAAAGCCGGCTTAAATCCGATGTACACAAACAGGGCAAAAACGACTTAAAGCCTTTTTTAGCTTTAAGCCATTGTTGCCAAACGGGCTCTATGTTGGGAAGTTTGATGCAAAGGCATTTGAAGGAATTTTTCTTGGCTATTCTATGGGGAGAATTGCATACAAAGTTTATGTCTTCAGTCAAAAGAAAGTTAGGGAAAGCACAGATGTGACATTTGATAACAGTAAACTACCTGGACTAGAAGAAGCCAATGATGAAGATAGAGACCATTAAAGTTTGAAAATCTAGATGATTCTGATGAAGAGATTGAAACTGAATTTGAAACTCAAGTTCAACAAACTCAAGTGAATGATGATGAAAGAGAAGAATTTGTGTCAATCAACAGTGAAGAAATCAGCATCCAAGACACAGCTATGAATAGTGGCAACTTCACAGGGGGGTGGAAATGAGAATGATCATGACTTGGATGATGAAGCAACATCAAGGTTAAGAAATCAAACTGAGCATTCAAGGAAATGGGATAGGTCACACACTGCAGATCAAATCATTGGAGATCCAAATGCAGGAGTGAGAACTAGGAGAGCAACTCAAAATGAGTGTCTCTATGATTGTTTTCTATCTCAAATTGAGCCTAAAAAACTTGATGATGCATTGATGGATCCAGAGTGGATTATTGCTATGCAAGAGGAGTTGAATCAATTTGAAAGAGACAAAGTATGGAAACTTGTACCTGCACCAAAGAACAGAACCATTGTTGGAACAAAATGGGTTCTGAAGAATTAGATGGATGAAGATGGTGTAGTAGTAAGAAACAAAGCAAGGTTGGTTGCAAAAGGATACTCTCAACAGGAAGGCATTGATTATGATGAGACATTTGCCCCTGTTGCTAGATTGGAAGCCATCAGAATATTCTTGGCATTTACTGCTCATTCAAACTTTAAAGTTTATCAAATGGATGTCAAGAGTGCATTTCTGAATGGAGAGTTGGAAGAAGAAGTTTATATGCAACAACCACCTGGCTTTGAGGATCCACATTTCCCAAAATTTGTCTACAGATTGCTTAAGGCATTGTATGGACTTAAGCAGGCTCCAAAGGCATGGTATGACACTTTATCACAATTTCTCCTTGAAAATCAATTCACTAGAGGCACATTGGACAAGACACTATTTTACAAGAAGCATGGTAATGATATTATCCTAGTTCAGATCATGATATCATATTTGGCTCTACAAATGAGAAGCTGTGTGAGAAATTCTCTAAGCTCATGCAGAGCAGATATGAGATGAGTATGATGGGAGAGTTGACATTCTTTCTTGGGTTGCAAGTTAGTCAAAGGAAGGATAGCATTTTTATCAGTCAAACCAAGTACATCAAGGATTTATTGAAGAAGTTTGACTTAAAATACTGCTCACCTGCAAAGACACCCATGACCACTGCCACCAAATTGGATGAAGATGATAAAGGCAAGAAAGTAGACATCTCAGTCTACAGGGGCATGGTTGGTTCTCTACTCTATCTTACTGCAAGTAGGCTAGACTACAGGAACGTGATTGTGAAAGTCAACGAAATTCAAAGCACAACACTTACACCCTGCTCCCGAGTAAAAAAGAAGAAGGAAAGCAAGTGAAAAGGAAGTAAAGTAATATAATTTACATTCGTGTTTGTGCTCCCGAGTTTTTTTTAGGAGCGAAAGCGAGTGAAAGGTAAAGCAAATTTTGCTTACTTTCCTCCCAAAATTTTCATCCCAAAAGTGGGATGAAAAGGAAAGCAAGTGAAAGCTAATTAAAAACACTTGATATTACAAATATACCCTTATTATTTAAATGAAAACATTTCATATTTAAGGATTGAATTGTAACTTGACAATCATTTACATGCTTTCCTTCCAACTCGGGAGCATGTTAACGAAATCAATTTCACTCTACAATTTTTTAAACTCAGGAGCAAGTGAACGAAACATATTACTTTCCTTTTCACTTACTTCCTCTTGCATTCATTTACTTTCGCTCCTTAAAAAACTCGGGAGCAAGGCGTTATTATGTTATCCTGTGAATCAAATTTTAACAAATTCAGCTCCCAAACTTCAATTAAGTTATCGAAACAAAGTTTAAATAAGATATCAAAACTCAAAATAATTATTTCTCATTATAATTTAAGGCGTGTTTAACAATTCCGGCAACAACTCGAGTAGTTGTGTTAGATCTAAATAAATAATCACGGATCATCTTATGTGATATTATCAAGGTTACACGATAAAACTGTAGTACGGAAGCGTACCTGATTCCATGACGGTAGATATGAATACGGATTATGGGACTTGATCTTCCACAGACTTGATTCGCCTCTAGCCGTATCTCTCTCTGACTGATGGGAATAGAGGAGTAGGGGTTGTGAATAGTCTTGGGGACCAATACCCTATTATGTTCTTTATATAGTACTCTAATTAGACCCCATTAACTCTAATCAGATTACTATTGGGTATTACACATTACAAAACCCATACCGAATAAGATGTTATTGGACCCTTTATTTAAGACCACTTAATTAGTCCAAATATAGAATAAACATATACATATTTGTCTTTAATTTGTAAGCCCATAAATTTATTATTAGATTATAAAAATAATCTAACAGATGGAAATGGACAAAAGAAAGGGAGAGAAAGAAAAGAGATAGATAAGGAGAGAGATAGAGTGACGGCAGATTTGGGGAGGCGGGAGTGCGTTTGTATGTGCAGTGTGTCGTGTGTGTGCTGGGTGTGTTTAATTTGTTTGATTGGATGACACGACCCTCTCAGAACTTAGAAGCGTGCAAATATTAATTAAGAAGTGTTTTTCAAATTATTTAATTTTCACTTATAATCGACGAGTATGTCTAACGATAGGTTTCTCTCATATGAGTTTTAATTATGCTAGTGTTATATATACTATATATATAGTGAGAGTAAGAGAGCAAGAGAAGAAGTTAGATAGAAGAGAGAAGGGAGATCATTCGATATTATTCATATATCTCAAACTCACACATTACAAAGGTTTATATAGTGCTATGATCGTATAAGTTACAACCAATGGAAAGTCAAAGGTTATTCTAAGTTACAAGTAATGAAAGGCCAAATGTTGATTCTAGTAATGTGAGTGAAGATGTAAAGCTAAAGGTCATCCAATAATACATAACACTCCCCCTTGGATGACATATACTAACATCATGCCTCGTTAAAACCTTACTAGGAAAAACCTAGTGGGAAAAACCCTAGTGAAGGAAAAAGAGTACATGTGTTGTATATTTGTAAAGTGAAGAGTGTAACATATCTCCCCCTCATTTTAACATCACATATCTCGAAGTTTCCGCATTCTAATTTTGTACACCAATTTCTCGAATGAGGAAGTAGGAAGTGCTTTTGTAAACAAATCTGCCGGATTTTCACATGAGCGAATCTAACAAACATCAATTTCTCCTCTTTGCTGAAGCTCATGAGTGAAAAAAATTTTTGGATCAATGTGCTTCGTCCTATCACCTTTAATGTAACCATCTCGAGTCTGAGTGATACATGCTTCATTATCTTCGAATAGAACAGTAGGACTTTCCTTATTGACTAAAAGACCACATGATTCTCGAATATGATGGACCAAAGACCTTAGCCACATGCATTCTCGACTAGCTTCATGTAGTGCCAATAATTCAGCATGATTCGAAGAAGTTGCTGCAAGAGTTTGCTTTGTAGACCGCCAAGGTATTGCGGTATCACCATATGTGAATACATAACTGTTATTCCCAGATTACACACTTGTATAATTGTAGAAGGGGGGTTGAATACAATTCTTGATATTTATAAATTTCTGATAAGAATCACAGAAATCTATAAGGAGATAATTGTTGAATGAGAAATGATTCACAAACACATAAAAAATCAGGTGGTTAAATGTACCACCTGAGACTTTTATTCGAAGAAAACTCTGTGATACAAATGTACACAGCTTCTGTTTTACAACTCTTTGCTTTCTAAGGATATTCAATAAAACCCTAAGCAAATGTGTCTATTTTCTTAGTTTCTAAAGAGTTGCTACACTTGGTTATATATCCCAAGTTTACAAGTACTACAGGAATAAAATAATATTAATCTAATTCAAGTTGACTTGCTACTCCACTCCAAATCCACATGTAGCCGAAAGGTTGTCCTTGTGAACAGATATGTCCCTTGCACCTTTCTTGTATGTACTATGTAAAATGGGATGCTTCTTTCTTTTGCGTTTCCAAAGTATGGCTACCATACTGCTTTTTATACCTACTATAAACCCATGTGATCTGTCAGTCAAACCTGTCCTTATCAACTGCTAATTCTCAGCTAGCATAGAAGAAAGTGTTAATGATTATCCGTTGATGTTGTACACTGTCATCCGTTGATGGTAGTTTGAGCTGTATCCGTTGATATTGTAGATTTGAGTTGTATCCGTTGATAGAGTCCTGTTCTCATCTGTTGATACACTTTCACTTAGACATAATTACATAGCATAACTTATTTACAATTGGCTACCCTATTCTGCCTATCCGTTGATGGTCAACATGACTCTGAATAAAAACACTATCAACTGATAAATAGAGATACTGCAGTATGCTACAAAACCTCATTTGTTGATGAGCTACCTGTCAACGAATAGAGTTATAATGTCTCATCCGTTGACAGTTACAAAACATGACTTATACAATTTTGTGCATAGAATGTGAAGTTATCATCAAGTACAACATATTCCTAATAATCTCCCCCAATTTATGCTTGATGAACATAAAGCCATAAATTTAGGACCTTGATGATAACAAAACATTTCCCTAGAGGTATTTACTGATAGATGCATAATTGTATTAAGCTTCAAAATTTAAAAGCAGAAAGTTTGAGAAATTTACAGAGAAGTGCTCCTCTAGACTAAGCAGATTAATACTGTTTCTTCTCTCTGGTTGGCATCACCCTTGATTTTCCTTCTTTGGCAGAGTTGGACTCAATCTGCATTTGGAGTTGCCTATAGAAGGCATCTTCTTCAGTAACTTTTGGATTTAGCTTTTGTTGTAACCATCTCAGGTATTGAGAACTAGCCTTTGATAGTTGGTCTTCTAACCTGAAGAATCTCCTGTTACCATCTTCATCCCTGAACTCCAACATCCAGAAAGGTTGAAGGTGGATTTTCTGTCCATTGTATGGGATCTTCATCTTCCTTGGTAGTCTTGATGGTGAGTTCCATTCTCTCCTTATCTGTTCTATTCTGTGCAGTATCTCCCCTTTTGCTACCTTGGAGAACCCTGTGTATCTCTTGATTGCAGAGAACACTTTGGTTAAGGTCAGATAATTTTCTCCAAGAACCCTCTGTAGTGGCCATGTCCTTTCCTTTCCTCCCTTGTATAAAAAGACCAATCTCTCAGGCAAATGTTTATATTTGTCAATTCCTCTTACTTCTGACAATTCATCCAGATACAGATTCATGCCAGAGTATTCTTCAATATCTGCCTGATAGATAAAATCATCCTTGTTTTCCAAGATTGGTTGCTTGACAATAGCAGGTACCCTAGCAACTTGAATTGGTTCCTTTGAAGGTTGCTTCCTTGGTATCCTTTTCTTCTGTTTAGGCTTCTGTTGAGGCTTCAACAAGAATGAAGGAACCTCAATGGAGTCAAGATTCATTGGTTCCTCTTTAGGGATTATAGGGTCACCATGGAAATTCACAGCTGGGTTGAATACTTGTGCAGAAATAGATTGTGATGAGCCAACAGTTTCACTTCTTACAATTTCTGGAGATACAGGCCTCCTTGCCTTTGATTTCACTCTCCTTTTAGTTTTGGATTTGGGGACTTCCTCAGGTTCCCTCATTTCATCCTCTACCTCATCCATTAACTCCTGAGCCAGCCTGGCTTGCTTCTCATCTGAGTTTTCATATTGATTTTCTTCACTTGGATGAGCTTCCTTTAGAAGTTTGGAGGTCTCCTCTCTTTTTACTTCAACAAATCTAGGATGGCTGTTGGATATATTTAACACTTTTCCATTCCTTATTATTACAGCCATCCAATCTCTTACACTCTTATTTGTCTTTTCCTTGAACTCTTTGATTGTCTTTCCCATTAGCTTCTCATCATCATCCTTGGGAAATGGAAAGTCCAATTGTAACTTGTTCTTCCCATTTGCCTTTGGTGGAGAGTAGGCTCTGGTTCTTATGTATGGTTTAAATTCTTTGACATAAGATGGTTCAGCATCATAGAATGTAGGAGCCACAATCTCTGGAGTGAGCACCTTCAGAATTGTAGTTGATATTGTTGGAGCTGAGGACTGAGTAGAGAACAGAGTTGATACAATTGATGCATTGATCATTCTCTCTGTCCTCAGAATTCTTTCATTTGCCTCCTTGTTGATCTTTTCTAAGGCCTCTATTCTGGCTTGCCTTTCACCATCTGAGATTTTTGATAGACTCTGAATCTTAGGCAACACCATTTGTTTCTTCTTCACAGGGGAAGCCTCTATAGAAAACTCTGTTGGATTGACCACTATAATTGGTTGTTGCTCCCCCTCAATTTGTGCTATCTTGCTACTAGAAGCTGGAATTTGATTAGAAGTAGCTGCAACCTCTTCTAACTTTTTCTCCCCCTTTTTGTTAGCATCAAGGGCTGGAGGTGAGGCTACAAGTAGCCTTTCCAGTAGCTCAATCTGTTTGGCTTGGTTGGCAATGATTGTCTGCATTTGAGATTCCATACTATCCACTCTGGAGGAAAGATGCCTAACAGATTTGGCCAGACTATCTTCCTTCAATAATTTGCTAGTCAGCACCTTCTGAGTGGTAGTAGGGGCTAGTGCCTCAATCCTGGCATCTAGTTCTACTTTCATTTCCCTTATTGCAGTTTGGACCTCCTCCTGTTATGTTCTTTGAATAACCATATGCATCTTGTGAAGTTTGAGGGAGGCCAGTATTTGCTGAAGGACAGCCTTCCTCTGTGGGTCTGCATTATGGTGCTCAGCCATAGCGGATTGATATTGCTTCATAATCTCCACATTGAAGTCACCAACCACAGTGGTAGTAGCAAATAGCCATTCTGGAGTATCTTCCACATTGACTTCTTCATCACTTGATGTGCTATCACTTTCATTACTACCAAACTCTTCACTGTCAGCATCTGAAGGCAGAGTTGTCAAAGCTTCCTTTGCTATTTGTAGAGATTGTGAGGTGTGCACTAGGTGCATTGCCTCCTCTGCCTCCACATTGCCCTGTTGTGCCATGACTTGATTGGCAGAAACAGGATGAGTAAAGGTTTCAGGATCCAAAGAGATGGAGTCAATGATTGACTGATATTCTTGTCGAAATTCCATCTCTTTAGAAGCTTCATTAACCTCCATTAACTCACTTACAATGGCTGGATCTTCCTGCCTTATTTCTCCTGTAGTCCCTTCTCTCCACCCATCTCTCTTTTCTTGCATCAGGGGCTCCCCCTGGCTCACACCTCTCACACCCTCACCTTCACCTGCTAAGGTGGAACTCTCTTTCTCTCCTTTTGCCTGACCTGAAGAAATGGTCAGCCTCTTATTATTTGCCTCTCCTTTTGCCTGCTCACAAGGCAGCCTCTCACTCCCTTCCCTCAATCCTAAAAGTGTTTCAACGACTGAGAACTCCTCCACACTTGACACAGGAATGTCAGATATAGCAGTGGTAGAATGAGTTATCAACGGATAAGGAATATCCGTTGATGGAGTAGTTATAACTGTCAACGGATGGCTAGACATAGGCGCATCCGTTGATGGAGAAACACTTATCAACGGATGAAGGATATCCTCTGTTGATGAAGGAAAGATAGTATTCGTTGAAGTGAAAACCAACACTGAATCTATGGAGATTGATTTTAAAGATGAGGCCACAGATGTTGTTGTGAATTTAGGAATGGAAGATTGATGGCCCAACAAATCATCTAGAAGATGATGACCACCAATTGCAGAGTGGGGCTTCTCCAAGAATCTTAAAGATGGAGAATCAGGAATTGATGTAGATATCATATCCACATCCAGAGATGGAGTTGGTGATGGTGGATTGAAATGTGTATCGATTTGAAGGTTAAGATCAAGGGGCTGTTACTCCACATTTATTGAAGTCACATCAAACTGAATTTGAGATGGTACAGTTTGTTGTACTGTGTGTGCACCCTGTGATTCCCCTATGGTTTTAGATTTTACTCTTCTTTCATAGGTTTTTGAGAGAGGGCTAGTGTCCCTTACCCTTTTGTGCAGAGTTGCTGTGGAACTAGCAGTCACACCCTGTTGAGAGGATGTAACTTGGGCTTGGCTACTTGGTGCACTTTCCTCACCTACCTTATTCTTAAGGCTTGCACCCTGTCCCTCACCACTCACTACCTCCTTCACACTCCCCTCAAGAGTTGTGGTAGTTTTTGCAACAGGTGCTTTTTGAGAAGCACCTGAGGTTTGTCTCTTAGATTTTGGTTTGGAAACTTTTGTTTTAGTCACTTGGGTAGGAGCCTGTTTGGTCACTACTACAGACTCCATTGTGACTGTGGAAGGCAAAGAAATTTGGGGGTTAGAGATAGGAGTTTCAAGGTTAGAAATAGTTACCTGAACAATTGGTAGATATACCAATTGTACTCCTGCATTGGAGTTCATTCGAATTAAATCACTTAAGACTCTCTTCTCCTGAACAAAACATGTGAACTTGCTATCCGGGTTAGCAATGGATAGCTCATTCTCAGATACATGCAGTGCTAAGAGCATAAAAAATCTAGCAAAATAGATATTCTTGCTCCTAGTTTCCTTTTTACCTAATTTTGCTGCTATCTCATACATGACTAGTGTGCCAAAGTTATAGAATTTATCAGTCAGAAGCATACACAACATAACTAGCATGGAATGGGTAACAGCATCAAAATTACAAATTTTCCCTGAAAAAGTTTTAATGAAGGCATCACAAAAATAACTCCATTCTTTAACCATACCTTTCCTAACAATTTTCCCTAAGTTCTCAGTACTAAGGGCATAATTTATGGAATTAAGCATGGCAACAATTTCACCATTACTGGGTACTTCCAGACAGTTATTCTCAGGCAATTTTAAACAAGCAGTTATCACATCAGAATTAACTACATGGTTTTTACCCTTTAAAGAAAAAACAAGTGTACCGTCTGTGCCAATGTACTCAGCAGATGCCCACACCTCTTCAATTACCTCGTGGATTAGAGGAGTGGTGGCAGTCATAGCATATGACAGTTTGCATTTCTTCACGAAATTCATCAAGGTGTGATAAGCTTCTGGAGCATTCACTGTATCAACAAAGGCCGCGAAATTGTTCTTCTCATAGGTAAACCCAGTGGAAGACATCATCTTAACAATATGCGCCATTGAAGTGTTTGAACTTTTGTTGCGGAGAGTTTTAGTGAAGAAGATGAAGATAACTTATGAGATTCTTGAAAATGAATAAAAGTGAGATGTGAGAGCACAAGACAGCCTTTTATATTTTTCAAGAGTTAAAAATGAAATAATTAAAAGTAATTACTCCATTGGACAAAAGTAACTGTCAGATAATAAATGAAAAGAAAGGAAGTACAGCCATGACTAAAAATACATGTTCACCAACGGCTATAATTAAAAAGAGATGTATATCAACGGATATAGAATGGACGGTTGAGAAACAGTTTATCCATCGATGACGTGGACAACCTGTTATCCGTTGACATATGAAAATCTAGTAATGTGTTTATACTACCAACGGCTAAAAGGATATCCGTTGATAAGCAAATTTTGCCTTAGACAAAATTTCTGCAAAAAAATTTTCTGAGAGTTTTTAATTCTCAAGTAAATCAAAACACATTTCTAGCTGCAATTTAGTATGATTAGATATCACTAGGAATTATGAAAAATTAAGCATACCTAGTTCACCTACCAATCTTGTGAATGATGATTCATCAAGAGGCTTGGTGAAGATATCTGCAAGCTGCATTTCACTTGGCACAAAGTGCATTTCTACTGTACCATTCATCACATGTTCTCTAATGAAGTGGTATTTGATGTCAATATGCTTGGTTCTCGGATGTTGTATTGGATTCTCTGTGATGGCAATAGCACTTGTGTTGTCACAGAAAATTGGAATCTTCTCAACTTTTAGACCATAGTCAATAAGTTGATTTTTCATCCAAAGAATCTGTGCACAACAACTTCCAGCAGTAATGTACTCAGCTTCAGCTGTAGAAGTGGAGACTGAGTTCTGTTTCTTACTGAACAATGACACAAGCCTGTTTCCTAGAAATTTACAGGAACCTGTAGTACTTTTCCTATCAATTCTGCAACCTGCATAATCTGCATCTGAATAGCCAATTAGATCAAAGCCAGAATCTCTTGGGTACCAAATGCCAAGGTTTGGTGTTCCCTTGAGATACCTGAAAATTCTCTTAATAGCAATCAAGTGAGACTCTCTAGGGTTAGCTTGAAATCTAGCACAAAGACAAGTGGAAAACATTATATCAGGTCTACTAGCTGTTAGATAAAGAAGTGAGCCTACCATGCCTCTATAGCTTGAGATGTCCACAGACTTTTCCTTAGTATTCAACTTAAGCTTAGTTGCAGTGGCCATAGGTGTTTTTGCAGAGGCACAATCCATTAAGTCAAATTTCTTTAAAAGATCATAAATATATTTTGTTTGACTTATGAAAATGCCCTCATTAACTTGCTTCACTTGTAAACCAAGAAAATATGTTAATTCACCCATCATGCTCATTTCATACCTACTTTGCATAAGTTTGGCAAACCTTTTACAAAACTTCTCATCTGTAGACCCAAAAATAATATCATCTACATAGATTTGAACAAGTAGTGAAGAACCATTGACATTTCTATGAAATAAGGTTTTATCTATTGTACCTCTAGTGAAGTGATTCTCCAAAAGAAATTGAGATAAAGTGTCATACCAGGCTCTTGGTGCTTGCTTCAAACCATAAAGTGCTTTCATGAGAAGATATACATATTCTGGAAATTCTGGATCTTCAAAGCCAGGAGGTTGATGGACATATACCTCTTCTTCCAGTTCCCCATTTAGAAAGGCAATTTTGACATCCATCTGATAGACTTTGAAATTGGCATGTGCTGCATAGGCTAGGAAGATTCTAATTGCCTCAAGTCTTGCCACTGGAGCAAAAGTTTCATCAAAATCTATCTCTTCTTCTTGAGAATAGCCCTTTGCCACCAATCTAGCTTTATTCCTCACAATTATACCATTTTCATCAGTCTTATTCTTGAGAACCCATTTAGTACCTATAACACTTCTATCATCAGGTTTGGGCACAAGCTTCCACACTTTATTTCTTTCAAATTGGTTTAGCTCTTCTTGCATTGCTAAGACCCAATCTGGATCTAGAAGGGCATCTTCCACTTTCTTAGGTTCCTCTTGAGACAGGAAACTACTGTATAGGCATTCTGCTTGTGTGGCCTTCCTAGTTTGGACTCTTGAGTTTGAGTCACCAATGATTAACTCGAAAGGATGATCTCTGGTCCATTTTCTTGAAGGTGGAAGGTTTGATCTAGATGAGGTTGCTTCATCTAAATGAGCATGATCTTGTTGATTGGTCATTGAGTTTTGACTTTGAGAAACTCCCCCTGAGTTTGTTGTCCTTGCGGAATTATGAAGTTGACTGTCAACGGATGCATCATTTTGTCTATCAACGGATGCTCCATTTTGCCTGTCGACGGATGCATGAGAATGCCTGTCAACGGATGCATCTGATGCTCCAATATGACTGTCAATAGATGCTTCATTTCCAGTGTTAGCATCACTTCTAGTTGGACTAACAACTCTAGGTGAATTTTCATGGTCATGATCTTCATTTTCCTCATCATCATCAATGTACATTCTTCCTTCTACCTCATTTTCAAATTTCAACTTTTCATGGAAGCCTTCATCATTTAGACCTAGAATCTTTTGATCATCAAACATAACATGTATAGATTCCATAACAATGTTGGTTCTAAGATTGTAGACTCTATAGGCTTTCCCAGCTGCATACCCAACAAAGATAGCTTCATCTGCCTTTGCTTCAAATTTGCCTAAGTGATCTTCATGATTCCTTAGTACAAAACACTTACATCCAAAGACATGAAGGAAAGCTAACTGATAAGGAGTCATTCCTCTAGCTTGATTGACCAAGGAAATATTCTGAGTGAAACAGGCAGTGTTGACAGCTTCAGCCCAGAAATATGTTGGCAATCTTGATTCACTTAGCATTGTTCTAGCTGCTTCAATGATAGTTCTGTTTTTCCTTTCAACAACCCCATTTTGTTGAGGTGTTCTAGCAGCAGAAAACTCATGGACAATTCCATTCTCTTCACAGAAAATCTTCATTGTGAAATTTTTGAATTCAGTGCCATTGTCACTCCTGATTCTTTGTACTTTGACTTCAGAACCATTGTTTACTAGTCTGAGATGATTGATGATGATTTCACTTGCACAATCTTTGGAGTGCAGAAAGAAGGTCCATGTAAACTTAGAAAAATCATCTACAATCACCAGACAGTATTTCTTCTTTGAAATGGACATGACATTTACTGGACCAAATAAGTCCATATGCAGCAATTGAAGTGGCTTAACAATGGATGACTCTATCTTGCTCTTGAAGGATGATTTCTTTTGTTTCCCTAATTGACAGGCATCACACAATCCATCCTTGATGAACTCCAATTGAGGGATTCCTCTAGCCAGATCCTTTCTTACCAAATCATTCATAACTTTAAAATTCAAATGTGACAGCTTTTTATGCCATAGCCAACTCTCATCCTTGCTTGCTTTGCTGAAGAGACAAGTGATGGATTCTAAGATACTGAATTGAAGTCAGCTATGTAAACATTTCCTTTTCTAAAGCCTGTCAATACCACATTGTTGTCTTCCTTGGCAGAAATAACACAGGATTCTTTTGTGAACCTTACTTCATAGTCTTTGTCACAGATTTGACTAACACTAAGCAAATTGTGCTTCAAACCTTCAACTAAGGCAACTTCTTCAATGATGACATTGTCCTTTGAAATAAAGCCATATTCCTTAGTATATCCTTTGCTGTCATCTCCAAAGGTAATTCTAGGGCCAGCTGCCTCCTTGAACTCTGTGAGCAGGGTTGAATCTCCTGTCATGTGCCTAGAGCATCCACTGTCTAGGTACCATAGATTCCTTCTATCTCCCTGCACACATTCCAAAATACAAATCAAGTTGATTTTGGTACCCAAGTTTCCTTGGGTCCTTTCTTGTTAGCCTTTGGTTTTACACTCTTAGCAATCTTCATTTTAGGTGTAGGTGCTTGAGTGATAGGTTTTGACAGATGCTCATTTGCATAAATATTTGATGCATGCATTTGTGGAAAATTGGCATACATATTATTCATGGTAGGAATGCTCCATGACATTTGTGGCATATTCACATATTGAAAATAAGGATTAGACACATATGGCATGTTCACATATGGATTTGAAAAACTAGCATTTTGATACAAACCAGGCATTGCAGGCATACATGGTATTGTTTGAGGTACATGAACAGGAGCCTTGTTAACAATCTTGCAATTAGAAGATAGGTGATTGACATGATTACAATTACTACAAGTTTTCCTAGGGGCAAACTTATCAGGAGAATAATTGTTTTTCTTGTTGATGCCTATCTTACCATTTCTGTTCTTTTCTTTTTACCCTCAGTTTCTACCTTTTCATTATCTGATTTACCAACCTTTTTGTTATGTAAATCACCTGCCTTAGCCTTCCCACTAGATTTGGTTTGGCTACTCTCACCACTAACGAAGTTCTTGTTGACTGGACCATACTTAATATCCAGTTTCTTGAGTTCCTTCTTACTAACAAACTTTTTGTTAGTCGACGGATACCTCTCATCCGTTGATGGTTCATCTGTCAACGGATGATCACTATCCGTTGATTCACAAATAGTCTCTAGATCCTCAAGGCCAGGTTCTAGCTCCTTTTTCTTTTGAGTCCGGGTATCCTTCACAAACGATTCTATTCCCTGGACTTCTATTATGTTTTGTGAAATATTCCTACAGTTTTGAAATTTAGCAATTATCCCTTGTTCCTTTTCCAGCTGCTCTCTTAAAATTAGTTCTCTTTTTAACACAACTTCAAGTTCACTTTTAGCATCATTGCAATCAACTCTCATTTTCTCAAATTCTAGAAATTGAATTTCTAGAGCAGCATTTCTATCACTTAAAAACAGATTAGTCTCTTTAATCCTATTGTTCTCTTTAGTAAGTGATTTAAGAGTAACACTCAAGTGATATAGTTCAGTAGACATTTCATCTATAACACTATTGCATTCCTCTTTGGTGAGCTCAGAGAGATTAGTAGAAAATACCTGATTGCTAGCTGAACTTGCTTCCTGCTCTCCAGAATCAGCCATCAATGCAAGGTTGACAAACTCAACATCTTCATCAGAATGATTGCCATCAGCAGCCCAGTCATACTCTTGGGTCATGAATGCCTCTTCTTGTAGTCAATAGTTTCAGTTGGCTTTCCCTTGTTCTCAGATCTAGGCTTCTTGCATTCACTTATCACGTGACCATCAATTCCACAATTGTAGCATTTAATTTTGGATTTATCCACATAGTTGCTTGTGGAAAAATCCTTGTTAAATGGCTTGGCCACCCCAGAGTTTCTCTTGAATTTCAGCTTAGAGAATCTCCTAGACAGAAAAGCTAAGTGCTCATCTATCTCATCCAATTCATCCTGCTGAAGGACATTCAATTCTTCAGACACTTTTTCCTTGCTTTTGCTTGATTCTGCTCTACCTTCACAAACCTCCCTGTTTGGTGTAGATTTAGCAGCTTCAGTCCTCTTCTCCTCCTTCTGCTCCAAGTTGGCAACAAGTGCAACTGACCCACTTTTCTTTTGGGCCTTCTCAATCTCTTCATCCTGCTCCATTTCTAGTTCATATGTCTTTAAAGTTCCATAGAGCCTTTCAAGAGTAAATGTCTTGTACTCTTGAGTGTTTCTTAGAGAAACAGTCATTGGCTTCCACTCTTTGGGCAGTGATCTCAGAAATTTGAGATTAGAATCTTTCACTTGGTAGATTCTTCCATACAGTTTCAAGCCATTCGGTAGCTTTTGAAATCTACTAAATGTGTCATTCAATGTCTCTCCATTCTTGAAATGGAAGTGCTCATACTGTTGGATCAGTAGTTGCATCTTGTTCTCCCTTACCTGTTCTATACCTTCACAAAGGGTTTGAACAATGTCCCATACTTCCTTGGAGGTAGTACAGTTGATAACATTGTCAACCATGTCTGTTTCTAAGCCATAAAACAGAATATTCATGGTCTTTTTATCTTTGTGGACTTCTGCGATGTCTTCAGGACTCCACTCAGAAACAGGTTTGGGAATGTAAATGTTTGGTGCATCTGCAGCAAGGTCAACTCTTGATGCAGTTTTCATTGGAACATGAGGACCCTTCTCTATGCAATCTACAAACCCTGAATCAATAGACATGAGATGTAGACGCATTTTTACTTTCCAGTGAAAGTAATTTTCTCTATCAAGAACTGGTATCTTTACTCCATAATCCTTCTTAGACATGTTGGAAGTGTGTTGATCTTTAGACTTCAAATATGTTAGAAGCCTGCTCTGATACCAATTTTTATTCCCAGATTACACACTTGTATAATTGTAGAAGGGGGGTTGAATACAATTCTTGATATTTATAAATTTCTGATAAGAATCACAGAAATCTATAAGGAGATAATTGTTGAATGAGAAATGATTCACAAACACATAAAAAATCAGGTGGTTAAATGTACCACCTGAGACTTTTATTCGAAGAAAACTCTGTGATACAAATGTACACAGCTTCTGTTTTACAACTCTTTGCTTTCTAAGGATATTCAATAAAACCCTAAGCAAATGTATCTATTTTCTTAGTTTCTAAAGAGTTGCTACACTTGGTTATATATCCCAAGTTTACAAGTACTACAGGAATAAAATAATATTAATCTAATTCAAGTTGACTTGCTACTCCACTCCAAATCCACATGTAGCCGAAAGGTTGTCCTTGTGAACAGATATGTCCCTTGCACCTTTCTTGTATGTACTGTGTAAAATGGGATGCTTCTTTCTTTTGCGTTTCCAAAGTATGGCTGCCATACTGCTTTTTATACCTACTATAAACCCATGTGATCTGTCAGTCAAACCTGTCCTTATCAACTGCTAATTCCCAGCTAGCATAGAAGAAAGTGTTAATGATTATCCGTTGATGTTGTACACTGTCATCCGTTGATGGTAGTTTGAGCTGTATCCGTTGATATTGTAGATTTGAGTTGTATCCGTTGATAGAGTCCTGTTCTCATCTGTTGATACACATTCACTTAGACAGAATTACATAGCATAGCTTATTTACAATTGGCTACCCTATTCTGCCTATCTGTTGATGGTCAACATGACTCTGAATAAAAACACTATCAACTGATAAATAGAGATACTGCAGTATGCTACAAAACCTCATCCGTTGATGAGCTACCTGTCAACGAATAGAGTTATAATGTCTCATCCGTTGACAGTTACAAAACATGACTTATACAATTTTGTGCATAGAATGTGAAGTTATCATCAAGTACAACATATTACTAACAATAACCTGTTTGTGATCTGCCTTTATGGGGATTAGATCGATAACCTGCATTTGCACAACCAACTAATTCTATTTTTGAGTCTTTAGAATAAAACAAACCCATATCCATTGTACCTCGAAGATATCTAAAAATTTGTTTCACACCAGTCCAATGTCTTCGAGTTGGAGCAGAACTATGTCTTTCCAGTAAATTAACAGAAAAAGCAATATCAGGACATGTACAATTGGCAAGGTACATTAGTGCACCAATGGCACCAAGATATGGTACTTCAGGACCAAGAACTTTTTCTCCCTCTTCTCTTGGACGGAATGGATCCTTTTTCTTTTCAAGTGAGCGAACAACCATAGGTGTACTCACGGGATATGCTTTATCCATAATAAATCGCTTAAGGATCTTTTCAATATATGATGACTGGTGGACAAAAATTCCTTTGGATAGATGTTCAACTTGAAAACCAAGGCATAGTTTTGTTTTGCCCAAGTCTTTCATTTCAAATTCTTTTTTCAAATATTCAATCGTTTCATTAAGCTCATATGGGGTCCCAATGATGTTTAGATCATCAACATTACCCGCAATTATAGTAAACCCCATTTTTGTCCTTTTAATAAAAATACATGGACAAATTACATTATTAACATATCCATTTTTCAAAAGGTACTCGCTAAGGCGATTATACCACATTCGTCCTGATTGTTTCAACCCATACAATGATCTTCGTAATTTAATTGAATAAATCTCTCGGGGTCTTGAACTATATGCTTCAGGCATTTTTAATCCATCGGGGATTTTCATGTAAATGTCATTATTTAGTGACCCATAAAAGTAGGCAGTCAGAACATCCATCAAATTCATTCGGAGCCCTTCTGAATGTTGTTGCATCCATTACCGGGGAATAAGTCTCTTCATGATCAATTCCCGGTCTTTGTGAGAAGAAGCTTTGTGCAATAAGGCGTGCCTTATATCTCATAACTTCATTTTTCTCATTTCTTTTGCGCACAAATACCCATCTATATCCAATGGGTTTCACACCTGCAGGTGTTTGGACAATAGGTCCAAAAACTTGACGTTTTTCAAGTGATTTCAATTCTGTCTCAATTGCTTCTTTCCATTTTGGCCAATCATTTCTTCTTTTACATTTATAGATCGATCTAGGTTCATGATCCTCGATTTCTTCAGAAATGTCAAGTGCAACTGCATATGCAAATATTTCATCCATGACAATTTCTTTTCTATTCCACCTTTTCCCTGAAATGATATAATTTATCGAGATCTCTTCATTGTCCTCAATTTCAGGTATTTGATCATCCTTTGAAGACGTCTCTTCAGTGATCAATTCAATTTTATTTGGAATGATGTCATTTGATGTACCAGCTTGTTTATCAAGTTTCCTTGATTTTCTAGGATTTTTATCCTTGGATCCAATAGGTCTACCACGCTTCTGGCGTGCTTTAGACTCATTTGCTAGCATGATTTTATTTTCTTCATCAGAAAGTTTTATTTTACAAGGAACGTTGACATCCGGTATATTTGACTTCGTCATTGTCTTGACATCAGTAAATGAATCAGGCAATTTATTTGCAACCTCTTGTAGGTGGATAATCTTTTGAACTTCAAGTTCACATTGATTTGTGCGAGGATCATAATGAGACAGAGATGCTGCATTCCATAAAATTTCTTGTCTTTCTTTTTCAAATTTTGACTTATCTCCCCCTAATGCAGGAAAAACTGTCTCATCAAACTGACAGTCGGCAAATCTTGACTTAAATAAATCACCAGTCATGGGCTCCAAATATTTTTATAATTGAGGGAGAGTCAAACCCAATGTATACCCCTAATCTTCTTTGGGGTCCCATTTTTGTTCGTTGGGGGAGGAGATATCGGAACATAAACTACACACCCAAAAACTCTCAAGTGAGAAATATTTGGTTGTTGACCATTTACAAGCTGCGTTGGGGAATATTTATGATAATCAGTCAGTCTTAAACGAACAAGTGATGCAGCATGTAATATTGCATGTCCCCAAGCAGTATTTGGTAATTTTGTTTTCATAAGTAAGGGTCTAGCAATCAATTGTAGCCTCTTAATAAAAGATTCTACTAAACCATTTTGGGTATGCGTATGCGGAACCGGATATTCCACATCAATCCCAATTGACATGCAATAATCGTTAAAAAACTGAGAAGTAAATTCTCCTGCATTATCCAATCGGATTTTCTTGATTGCATGATTTGGCAATTGTGTCCTTAATCGAATTATTTGGGCAAGGAGTCTTGCGAATGCAACATTACGAGTGGACAATAAACTAACATGCGACCAACGTGTCGATGCATCTATAAGTACCATAAAGTACTGAAATGGTCCACTTGATGGTGTAATAGGTCCACATATATCTTCTTGAATTCTTTCCAAAAAGGATGAACACTCAATCGCAACTTTTACATGCGATGGCCTTGTTATTAGTTTTCCTTGAAAGCAAGCAACACAAGAGAAATTTTTGGACAATGGAACAATCTTATTCTTTAGAGGATGTCCATTTGAATTTTCAATAATTCTTCGCATCATTGTTGAACCCGGATGACCTAAGCGATCATGCCACATAATAAAATTTTCCAGGTTTACTAATTTTTGACCCATTATCATGTGTGTCTCTACTGGATTAATAAAGGTATAATATAATCCAGATTTATATGATGGGAGTTTTTCTATTATTTGCTTCCTCCCAGAGACTATAGACGTGATACAAAGATATTCATCGCCATTCTCATTTGTTGTCTCAATATGATAGCCATTATGGCGTATATCTTTGAAACTCAAAAGGTTTATTTTTGATCCGGTGAGGAACATGGTATTTTCAATAAATAAATGTGTACCATTAGGTAACACTATACTTGCTCTTCCGGAGCCTTCAATAATATCTGATGCACCCGATATTGTATTTACATTAGCTTTAGCTAATATGAGATGCGAAAAATATTCTTTATTTTTCAAAATTGTATGTGTTGTTGCACTATCCGCCAAACTAAATAATTCCTCATCTTTTGCATTTAGTGAGAGGCTTCTGACCATATTTCTTCACAAAGAAAATATTAAATTTTAGAAAATGTTTCAAGACATTTCATTCATAATAAAAGAGATTACATAACATAAGCTTAAGTGAAGTCACCCGATTCAAAGTTCAAACATAAACATTTAAATATTCATTAAATAAAGCAAAGTTTTAACATATGGCTTAATTATTGCCATCAACAGATTTGGTCATCTCTCCATGCCCAAAACCACGACCACGGGCAGGACCACTTCCACGTCCATATCCACGCCCACGTCCATGTCCAAATGGCTTATTATCTCTATATTCATTATTAGTCACCGCATTCACTTCAGGGAACGGTGTTGAGCCAGTTGGACGTGCTTGATGATTTTTCAGCAAAAGTTCATTGTTTTGCTCAGCAAGAAGCAATACAGAAATTAGTTCAGAATATTTTGTGAATCCACGTTCACGATATTGCTGTTGTATAAGCATATTATTGGCATGGAAAGTGGAATATGTTTTTTCCAACATATCTTTATCGGTGATATTCTCGCCACATAATTTCCATTGAGATGTAATTTTAAACATGGCAGAGTTATACTCGCTCACGCTTTTATAATCTTGCAATCGCAAGTGTAGCCAATCATAGCGAGATTTTGGGAGTATCACCATTTTTTGGTGGTCATATCTTTCTTTTAGATCATTCCAAAGAGTCGATGGATCTTTAATAGTCAAATATTCAGTTTTCAATCCTTCATCAAGATGATGACGGAGGAATATCATAGCCTTTCCTTTATCTTACTCGGAGGTTTTATTTCCCTCTTTTATGGTATCACCAATACCCACAGCACTAAGATGGATTTCAGCATCAAGAATCCATGTCAAATAATTTTTTCCGGTGACATCAAGTGCATTGAACTCGAGTTTTGTAAGATTCGACATTATCACTAAAATATAATTCCAAACAGTGTCAATTTATAAAATAAGCATAAATACAATATGTGTTACCAAAAACATTATATTGACATGGACATGTATAATTTGATAACAATACTCCATCAAGAAAATCATGAATAATTAAACAATTAGACATATTAATATTTGTAATTTTCACTTTGCACGCATATGAAATTAATCCATTTTGCTATAAGCTAAGCTTTAATACATTGTATACTTTTAATTAGATAGAGATCTCTAGGAGCTTCAAGATAAGCAAATATAAACATGTTGCATGCAGTTTATTTGCTATATAAACTAATAGACATAATACAAACAGTCAGTATATAAGGTTGAATTCAATCTATCGAGTAGATGAAGACTGATTATAAAGACCCAGTAGATTGAATTCGCTCTACCGTGTAAATGTAAGATAACATCAAATCTTTTGCAATACTCATATTATAGATTAATGCTAATAAATAAGATTATACATACCTTCTAGATAGCTCCAAGTTTTCTTGCACTTCCCAGATTATTTTTATTTTCTCGCAATCGTGCTGATAACGTGTTATATATACTATAATATAGTGAGAGTAAGAGAGCAAGAGAAGAAGTTAGATAGAAGAGAGAAGGGAGATCATTCTATATTATTCATATATCTCAAACTCACACATTACAAAGGTTTATATAGTGCTATGATCCTATAAGTTACAACCAATGGAAAGTCAAAGGTTATTCTAAGTTACAAGTAATGAAAGGCCAAAGGTTGATTCTATTAATGTGAGTGAAGATGTAAAGCTAAAGGTCATCCAATAATACATAATAGCTAGCTTATAGTCCAAAGCACAGGTTTTTTTTTTGTTTTTTTAATTTATTTATAATTTAGTATATATAATATTATAAACATTATTTTTAATATGTTGGGAGAATTCAAATTTGAGATCTTTGTATATAAATATTTTTGATGTCGGTGATAATCGAACCTTCGATCTTTCTATATAACATAATATAGTATTAATTTTATATTAAAATGTTGTTGGTGGGATTCGAACCTTAGACCTCCAACTTTTAGTATTGTTATATCTAACGTTCATTATCTATTTGAGTGGAAGATCTAACGATTGTGAATGGGGATAACAAAAAATGAAGGGTAATTAAAATACAAATTATATCCCTTTTGCTTATTATAATATAGTGTTATGGCTAGAAATATCCTCGCCCTATTTTGGAAGTGTCGACCTCGTTTGGGCCAGAGAAAGAAAGTAATTCATGTCATGGGTCGTAGCATGAGGAAATGTGGCATTTATTGGGCCTGACCCAAGGTAGGATAATATTATTTTACAGAAGACCTCGCCCGTATATAAAGGAGCTCGCCCTTTTAAAATGGCTAGGCCCAATACTGTAATATCTCTCCCTTTTTGGTGGCGATTACTAAATTCGAAGATTATGGACTACGAATAAGGTCCTCGAACTAAAAGCTAGATCTCGCCCTTTGTGACGGATCTCGTCCATTTCGAAAGGATCTCGCCCTCCATCAGGGCTGCCCTACATCTATTTTATCTCCGTAACTTAGGGAAAGCATTGACCCCGAAAATACCGGGTCAATAGCTTAACCGATACGTTCCGAGAAAGTAGTTGGGCTTTGAGGTCCGTAATGATAACATCAAAGGCGGTGGTCTTAATCCAATGGGCTTCTTAAAAGCGGAAACCTAGCCCATTACGATAACTTGTTCTCCAAGAACTACGTTTCGCTTGATTCCTATAAATAGGATACGTAGGCACATTGTATGTCATGATGCAACCCTTGCGAAAAAGAGAGAATTCAATATTCGATCTAAATTGCAATAACTCTCACATACAATCTCAGCCATCCCCAAATCACCAACACTAACCCTAAGCATCCTACGCCGCTCACCGTCATCAACCACCGTCACAATTCCAGCAACCCTCCCCGAATTTGTTTTCCCAAATTCCTCCGTTAACAATTGGCGCTAGAAGGAGGGGCTTTTTGACATCTCAGGAGGAAGGATGTCACAGTCAAATCAAGAACGTGTTGATGATCGCCGTGTGAAGGAAGTTAGGACCACGAAAAACCTACCCCTGCAACAACCAACGAACTCAGATCCGATGGCTGCTATGCCTAGAATTCCCGACAGATGGGCGACCCCTCAAATTGAGGGAGATTCCCCTGTCCTAGTAAGTAACGCCGAGATTTGGAACAAAATCACTTTATGGGAAATGCTAACACTCGTATGGGGGGCTAGGCTGGATGCGATAGAGAGGAAAAAATAGTTTCTTGCTGGATCTCGCCTGAATCATGGTGGACCTCGCCGCCACTTGGAGAGAGGGAGGATCTAAGGGAGAGTCATCATAACTAGGAGAGGAGCTATCAAACACACGGAGGAAATCAACATGCCGAAAAAGAATCTGCCATAAACCAAAGGGAATAGTTCTCACAGGGAGGTAATGTGCTTCCTGCCTTTGTTCTACTTTCTCTTAATTTATTTTTCGTAAAAGTCTAGGGGGGTAGTGTATGTACCACTCCTTAGCCAGGATTTATATTTATGAATAAAACATGCTTGTGTCTTTTGATTGTTTTTGTTTAAATTCCGTGATAGATGACCTCCTTTAAGGAGGATCTTCATAGATGTACAAAATGATGGTCTCCTTTGAGGAGAGTTTAAAATTTTTACTTCGGAAAATCCACCTCCTGTGAGGAGGGTATTTCTGGAATGGAGAATGACCTCCTTTGAGGAGGGTATCTCAAATTATCAAAGACCTTGCAAAAACCGTACTTCCGGGGGGGATGTCCGTACTTCCGGCGCCTCATCAAGGCACGAACTTCGGGAAATCCACCTCCTGTGAGGAGGGATATTTCTGGAATGGAGAACGACCTCCTTTGAGGAGGGTATCTCAAATTACCAAATCCTTGCAAAAACCGTACTTCCGGGGGGGATGTCCGTACTTCCGGCGCCTCATCAGGGTTCGAGATTCGGAAAATCCACCTCCTGTGAGGAGGGAATTTCTGAACAAGAATGATCTCCTTTGAGGAGAGTATCATAAAATTTATAAAATTCTGAGGAAAATGACCTCCTTTGAGGAGGATACCCTCTAGAAGACATGGTAGATATAACCTTCGACTGGATGATAATAATTCTCAAAATGCTTTGGATGATTTTTTTTGAAATAATTACATCTCGCATATCATGAAACTATTCCAAGGTAAAGTACTCTGTTAATGAGATGTCCTTTGGAAAGCATCATAGTTACCTTTTGAATTAAGATATTTATCAAGGTTCACAGATTAAGTTAAAAATCAGAAAGGGCGTGGTGCCTAAGGAAAAGGCGAGATCTTAACAGAAAGGCGTGATACATTAAAGTTGTACTGCAGGCAGGGAAACGTAATTATAAAAAATCAGTTCAAGGGCATTAAAGTCATTACAAGGGCGACGTCTTTAAATGGAGGACGCGCACTCCAATTAGTTGGGAATAAATTAGTTTGAATGAAGAACAAATTACAGAGGGCGAGGCCATTATAGGAGGGCCCGCACTCCTATTGTCTTGGCAATAATTAAGAGTTCCTGCAGTCAGGTTCCAACAGTTTGAGAGGGCGAGGCTGCATCTGCTTTCTCGTGTCCTGCTATCCCTGTCTTGTTCGCCTTTGCCTCAACAATAGCTTTCTTCTCGCTCTCAATTTTTAGGCGTAGTTCTTCTTTAGCAGCAGCGATAAGATCAGCATTGTCGTCCTTAAACTGAAGCATAAAGCTAGGAGTAGAAGGGGCGAAGTGTGTGGACCAGTTATAGTCAGGATCAGCCGCCAGGAAATTGCGAAGATAGTCCAAAAATCCAGCATTATAAGCTTCGCTCTGGCCTTTCCTCATTCCAGCAGAAAGCATGTCGTTCTCACCTTTCAGCTTAGAGATCTCGCTCTCATGAGATTTTCCTATGCTGTCCAGATCAAAGTTTGCTTTGTCTAAAGCCAACTGGAGCCTGTCTACGTCATCTTTTCTCGCCTTCACTTCGTCATCTAGTTTCTTTTGGATCTCGCCCATCTTGGAGTTATAGGAAGAAGCTTCGCTTTTTAGTTTCTTGAGAGATCTTTCTTGATCCTTGATAGTCGAGTTCTTCAGAGCAAGAACTCTTAAGCCATGATAAAAGGCATCTCCAAGCCCGGCTTTGAAATTAAATTCAGCCTCCTCGTCGGTACGGTTCTTTAGAAGCTTAACCTCGCTATCAGAGAAGTTTTCTGCGGCAACAGAGCCGAATGTTGAGGCCACGGAATCAGATGGCGATTCCTCGACAGTAATCCCCTTTTGTCTCTTGTTTTGTAAAGTCTTACCAGCATCATCTCGCTTTCTACCCTTATCATGCTTTTCTCCGAGATTAGGAGGAGGAGGGCGAGATACATTAACCAGAACAGAAGGAGATGGGCGTGCTTGTTCCGCTACCATGGAGGGTGTGGGCGCAGTATCAGCAAAAGGGTTTCGTCCGAAGGGAAGTCTCGACATTTGACCTGCACATAAAGTAAACAGGTTATATAAACGAATCCGTGAATTATACAAGTAAAAAGTAATAAATCCCATATCTAAGGGCGAGATGTATTTTAAGAGGGGGCGAGATGTATTTTAAGAGGGGGCGAGGTACCTTTATCAGTTAGCACTTCTATTTGCTTTCTACGAGTACTTCTCTTAGTTCCTCTCTTGAATTTTATGTATGGGACTTGACCGAACCCTTTGTTGTAAAAGCCATAATTACGAAGGTTGTCACGAGTTACTAAAAAGTCGAGATCTTTCTCCGACTTGGGTAAGTTAGAAATAGCAAGAGCTCTTGCTGCAGCGTCGCCTACCAACTTAGATTGAGATGGTGTGTCTAGAAAAATAAAAGCAAAGATATACATATGAAAAGGACGAGATACTTAAGGTGCGAGATTTGTAGAGAGAAGGGCGAGATACTTACATGGGTGAAGATTGAATTGGGTTCTTATTCTTGGAACGTCAAAAATATAAAAATAATCTTCTTTCCAAACTTTCATGTTACTGGGATTCCCAGTAAGGAACCCTTTCCTATTATGAGTCGCCCAGAAGGCGAGGTAATAAAAACCGACGTCTTTCCCGCAACGTCTCAAGGAGAGAAAATGGCTGAGCTCATGCATTGTTGGGGCTTCATATCCTTTATTTCTATACATCATGTATAAACCAATTGCCGCCCTATAGCTGTTAGGCGACAACTGAATAGGGGCGATGTTGAAGTAGGTAATAATTTGCTGAAGAAAAGAATGCATGGGCGATCCGAATCCTAGTTCAACTAGTTTGTTTGTAAGGACCATTCTCGGTGTTGGAAGTCCGGCGATGTCGAAGACATGCATTCGCATGAAAGAGCGGGGCCTCAACCATTTTCCTTCTAAATTATAGTATTCCATTAGGAACATGATTTCTTCAGAAGAGATTTTTGAGGCGAGACCAGCACAAGATATCACGCCCTGGGTAAATCTGTGTTTCGCCCTCAGTGGTTCAGAGACATCATCTGCAAAGTTTAAATCAATGTCATGACTTCGGACGGGCTGTTTGTACGGGTTGTTTGGGGGAGAAGGGATCTCCATAGCATATCTCACAGGGGAAACAGATATCGCCTCATCACCGTCCTCTATTTCGGCATCATCATCTTCGACTGCTTCATCATCTTCTTCTTCAATTATATTCTCGCCCTCGTCCAAGTCTTGGACAACGTTTTCCTTGTCATGGCTGTAAGAATTTGAAAGGGCATCGAGCATTCTCCTATATTGGACGAGGTCTTTACCACGACCTCTACCTAGCCTAGAAGGACCTGGTTCCTGGGGATCTATGTTAACAAAAAAGTCACGAAGGTCATCCTCATTCTCGTCCTGATCCAAGTCTTGGGCATGATATGTGCTAGTCAGGTCCTCGATGTCTCCTGTAAGGTGAAGGCTATCTGAAAGTTCTTCGGGGCGAGATTGAAATGAAGAAGATGTCGCCTGATTTCCAGAAGACGATCTTTCGGAGGATGTTTCTTCGCGAGACATCTGAAAATAAAGGGCGAGGACGGAAATTAGGGAATGAAAGGGAAAATTCAGTGTGATTCTAGAAAAGGGTAAGTCCTCGCCCATTGATTGGGGAACGCGCCTAGGGTCACTAACGAGTTAAGAATCTAAAAGTGTCTCTCTCAATTAGTATACATGTTTAAACATGGTAAATTAACTACGAATTGACAATAAATACTGAAAGAAGATAGGGACGAGTACCTTTTTCTGAAGAAGAGTCGCCTTGAGAAAATGAAGAAATCGCCTAGAAAATGAAAAACTCACCCACAGCAATTATAGACCTCGCCCTCCAGATAAAAAATGACACAGCACTTCGTGAGCTTTTGAAAAAGGGATGGGAAAAGAAGGAAAGTTTGGGGTTTATATAATAGCTGGTATGGGACACGTGGCATGTCCTGATTGGAATAGGAACAGAAATCGAGGCGTGGCAATTTTAATAGAAACTGTTCGCTTATAATTTATTTTTTGGAATAAGGCTCGTCTATGTTTTGTAAAGATACTTCGAGGAATTAGTTTCTTTTATAAAAATATATTGCAAGAAACTGGGGGGTAGTTGTTATGGCTAGAAATATCCTCGCCCTATTTTGGAAGTGTCGACCTCGTTTGGGCCAGAGAAAGAAAGTAATTCATGTCATGGGTCGTAGCATGAGGAAATGTGGCATTTATTAGGCCTGACCCAAGGTAGGATAATATTATTTTACAGAAGACCTCGCCCGTATATAAAGGAGCTCGCCCTTTTAAAATGGCTAGGCCCAATACTGTAATATCTCTCCCTTTTTGGTGGCGATTACTAAATTCGAAGATTATGGACTACGAATAAGGTCCTCGAACTAAAAGCTAGATCTCGCCCTTTGTGACGGATCTCGTCCATTTCGAAAGGATCTCGCCCTCCATCAGGGCTGCCCTACATCTATTTTATCTCCGTAACTTAGGGAAAGCATTGACCCCGAAAATACCGGGTCAATAGCTTAACCGATACGTTCCGAGAAAGTAGTTGGGCTTTGAGGTCCGTAATGATAACATCAAAGGCGGTGGTCTTAATCCAATGGGCTTCTTAAAAGCGGAAACCTAGCCCATTACGATAACTTGTTCTCCAAGAACTACGTTTGGCTTGATTCCTATAAATAGGATACGTAGGCACATTGTATGTCATGATGCAACCCTTGCGAAAAAGAAAGAATTCAATATTCGATCTAAATTGCAATAACTCTCACATACAATCTCAGCCATCCCCAAATCACCAACACTAACCCTAAGCATCCTACGCCGCTCACCGTCATCAACCACCGTCACAATTCCAGCAACCCTCCCCGAATTTGTTTTCCCAAATTCCTCCGTTAACATATAGTATAGATAATTCAAATATAGCGGCTATTTTATTTTTATTTTTTGCCATATAGCGGCTATTATTTATTGGTGTAGGAAATTTTGTTATAATGTCATCGATTATGACATTTTGTATTTATTTTTTTTTGAAATAATGACATTTTGTATCTTGACTCTCTTTTTAGTTGCTAATAATGTTACAATAGAATTGTTCTAATTTAAAAAATCTCTAAAGTGATATTTCGTTCTAATTCATGATCAATATTAAAATTTAATAAATTTTATATCATATTAATAATTATTTAACTAATTACTTACTTTCCTAATTTATTTACATTACAAAATATATGGTAATTAAATATTTGAGAATAAATGACTAGATGTATTAGTTTACATGTAAATAATGTGATTTTGGAAAACATACATTGAGATTTCATATAAAAAAGATTAAATTTTTTATATTTAAATCAATCTAAGAAAAATTTTACTCTAAAGCCTTGTGTAACGAAAGGATTAATGAATGATTATATAATGTCAACGATAATATTAGTTACACTATTAATTGTCTAAAAGGTATTACAGATCATTTAAAATCAGTTTGACCATGAATAAAAAGTTGGTAACTAAATAGAATAGAGCTTCAATCAGCCATTTAAATCAGTTTGACCTTGAATAAAAAGTTTGGTAACTAAACAGAATAGAGCTTCAATCAGCCTAACTTGTGATTCGGCACTAAGGGCAGTGATCTTTGATCTAAATTTAAAATAAATTATTCCAAAAAGAATGCTGTACCTGAGATTATCTCAGGTATTTTTCCTGAGATATTTCCATAAAATCAAGAAATATCTTATGGGTAATCTAGTTTTCACAAAAATGACCATTTATTTTATAAGATTTTATAAATAAGTAAGGTAATTACCTTAGATAAGCTCCTGAGATAATCTCAGGAACATTATTCTCTTATTCCAAATTTTCTTTCAATGATCAAAGTGATTATCTAAATTTGAATTATTAAATAGTGGTGATCCAAATTTAGATCAGCACTATTCATTGATCCAAATTTGGATCACTTAATATTAAAAAATAATTTTGTTATTAATTTATATATTTTTAATTTATTAGATTCAAAATTGATTTATAATTTTTTAATTATTTAATTAATAATAGTACGTAATTAATAACATGAATGCATTTTTGTCAACTAAGAACACAATTTTAATATTATTTACGTATGTTAAAAAAATTATATCTTTAATTTAATTAATTATTAAATATAATATAAATGGTTAATAACGATTAAATAGTTTGATATAATATTTATGTATATAATATATAAACAATAATTTGGATCACTGGTTGGATTATGCGATTGGAATTGCTCAGAAATTTGGTTCATTTGGATTATTTAATGATCTAAATTTAAATTTTTAGATCACAATGATTGGAAATGGCATAATTAGCTCTTTACCAAATCTAGTAAGATATTCCTATCAAAAAGCAAGTTCCTAGCTACTCCCTCTATACCAATTTACATGTCCCTTTTCTAAAAAGCACATATATTAGATAAAGTTAGTTGAATAAATTTTTTCAACTAATACCCTTATTTAATACATTGGAAAATGAGAATAGAGTTAATTTAAAAAAAGTCAAATTTTTGATAAAATAAATGTAGGAATAGTTTTGTAAAACTACACTTTTTTTTTTTTGACAAACAAAAGGAAAAAATTTCATTAAAACCATTGAGCCCAGTCAGGACAAATCCTCAAACTGTTAATTACAACCTGATTGTGAAACAAAAAACGAACTAAATTTTGTAAAACTACACTTAAATTTGCATTGAAATAAGAAAAAAGACTTGTAATTTAAGACAAATTTATTTTAGAAAAAGAACATGTATTTTGGAACCTTTCTTATTGGTAGTTGCCGACTATGAAATACGACTTTGAAAAAGATCATACAGTAGTTTATATGCATGAGAACAAACCCATGATATGGGTTCCTATCAAGCCACCCCTATTGGGAGCACATCACCTGCAAAGACATACCCATCAACCGCTGCTATGCCACCCTGAAAAGCTTCCTCCATAGTAACCTCCTCAAGCTAATTTGAAATGTTTGCTGAAATTAGATGATCGTGTTAGGTACAAAAGAACGTTGTAGGAGACAATATTCTTGTGGATCCGTTTGACATATTTTATAAATTAAAAAAAATATATATTTTTAAATTTACATAAGGTTTACTTAAAAAGTTTAATTCACATTTTATAATATTCCTTCTTAGATCCAGCATTCTCAGATCGAGCAATCCACTTTTATATATCATACTCCTATGTCCCAAAATAAATGAATCATTTCATTTTACACATTTTAATGTGATCGTTTAAGGTATTTGTAATATTAATTTCATAAATTTCATTCGACATTATAAAAATATACAAGTATTAATTGTTACTCCCTCAGTCCCTCTTATTTCTTTACAGTTTCTATTTTGGACGTTCCTTTCATTTTTTTACATACCATAAATAGTAACTTTTAACAATAAAATACATTATTACATCCACTACTTCACTCCACTTTTTCGTTATTACATCCACTACTTCACTCAACTTTTTTAACACTTTACACTGTTACATCCACTACTTCACTTAATTTAACAATAAAATCACTATTACACTCACTACTTCATTTATTTTAACAATAAAATCATTATTACACCCATTATTTCAATTATCTTAACAATATTTCTTGGTCTCCGTGTAAAAAGACAACGTAAAGAACCTTCACGGAGGGAGTACTATTTTGTTTCTGAAGTTGGCTCAAAAGTTGATTGAAAATGAAGTTGACATGTACATGTACCGTCACCTAAAGCAAGTGATTGTTGATAAAGATGGTGACAGACAGTTAGTATACTGGAGTACCGATGAAAGCATAGTGTTATTCAACTTGACATGTTCACCAACTAGACACGTTCACGAGCCGTGCTTATATGCACTTCATGTTTCTTTATGGTTAGTGGTAATAATCAAATATAAAAAGCTTGACTTTGTGGGATTAAATTGCGGTTGTTGATTAGAAAAGTTGGGGCTTAATTAATACCAGTAGAAATGGGAAACTGATCATGATTCTCAATATAAGAATTGAAAGAACATAAATTTATACACACTTGATATTATTAAAACTATAACTTCGTGTGCATCTCATATGGAAGCACCAAGTCCAAGACTTAAGACACGACTATGGGAGACGAACACGAGTTTGTTACTCCCTCTGTCTCAGAATGTCATGTTCATTTGAAATGTCGGAATTATTCATAACATGAAACAAATTATTAATTTACGCGTAATCTATAAGACCAAATATAGTCATGACTCATGAGTATGAGTGATTCTATTAAATTCGTATTTATGAGTACTTTAATACAGTGAATTTTATATATTTAATACTAATACAAAATTCAAGATATTAACGATCAAAAGTATGCGTTGATAAACGTGTCCGGAGGATACAGGAAACATATTTAGAGACAGAGGGATTAGCTAGATACTCGCTAATTGTGAATTGTGATGTTATTTAGTGGTTTTTAAATGTTAACTGGCAGCTGTGGCGGAGCCACATTAAGGCCAGCAGAGATTGTGCCCACCTTAAAAAAAAATTCCTTAAACTTTTTTTTTTTAAAACATATTTCATAGCAAAGTTTCTAAAGTTCAGGTCCTCCCTCATAGGTTCTTGGTAAGTTTTTACTTGTTTTCATTTGAAATTTCTCCCCTAATCAGTTAATTATTTTGTGTTCTTCGATAATTTATGATTTTGTTGCTCATTATTCAATTACCTTGTGTCTTTGTTTAAGTATATAATCTAAATATATTTATTAGAATTGTTAATTAGTGATATTGATGATCTCCACTCCCCAAGTATTCGATAAAATGTCCCTTTAATTTAGTTGGGAAAAAAAGTTCACGCTTTGCGCGGGATAAAAAAATACCGTACGGACCATTTTGGCCCTCCCTCACTCCGTGGCCTGCTCCGCCAATGTGGCAGAAGACTTGTTTGAAATTTCAAACTTCGGTTTTATAACAAATTTAATATTACAACTTTTATAAAAATTGTTAATTAGTCGTACTAGCATATAATTTAGGGGCTTTTTTCCTTTCAAAAATATCGTAAGTTAAGAATTTTTTTTTTAAAATACAGTGCAAACTGGTTTGCAACTTGTCCAACTACTTCCACATATGCAACTTTTACGGTATTTTTGTAAAAAAGTTTGAAAATGTGGATATTTTTGATAATTTTCCTTTATACAATTTTCACATATTTTATTAATAATAATTCAAAAAATATATAGTAATCTATATTTTGTATGTATTATTTTTTTATAAAAAGTAATATATTTTAATTTAAAAATGACGTATTTCAACAGAAAAGGTAATAACTAGTTACTTAACCAAAAATTAAATTTTTAATGTTTGAGTTTTAATATAATAATATAGTATAGAGACAAATATGAATATAACATTAATATTGCACTAGTTATATTTCGTTGACTGACATATTATGTAATTCAATTTTAACAGGATTGTAACTGAAACTGTAGAATTATTAAAAAATAATAATTCCTTGATTAATATATACTCATGGTTCTAAAAATCTCCGATTTAATCGATTAATCCCCGATTAATCCTCTGTAAATTAATCAACCGATTCGATTTTTAAAATCCGATTAATCCTGTGAATTTATTTAAAATGATATGTTTAATTGTAAATTAGACTAATATATTAAATATTATTATAATATCCGATTAATATTTCGATTAATCATTCCGATTAATCCCCGATCCCGATTAATCTTAAATCGGTACCTTAATCGATTTATACCGATTACCGATTTTTACAACCATGTATATACTACATAAATAATTATTTAGTAATCTAAGTTAAATCATATTCATGAAATATTAATTTATACATATAGATAATTAGTTAATGAACTAATTAAATTTGTTACTAATCTCCTTATCGATTTTGTTCATGAAATATAGAGTTGAATAAGGTTTGTCTCATTTATGCAACTCCTAAAATTGTGCTCAATTTAGGGTTGTTTTTACATGCCTTCGATCCACCCTATGCATGATTCTCTTAAAGTTATCATTGTAGGAGTATATTAAAGTTATCACTAAAATTAAAGGATTTTGTGGAATACAATATACGGAGTATTAATTAGGAAGAAGAATAGTAATATTACTTTTTGTAATTAGCTTTAGTGCTTCTTGTCGGAGAATAACTTTTTGTACATAAAGAATGTAGCCACTTTGTAAGACCGAGTAAGAAATGTAATCGTTTGAATTAATTTTATATGAAAAGCAAAAGTTATACATTTACGAAATCAAATGTTGGATATAAACATTTTTGATTGCATAACCATGAAAAAAATATGTTGTTAATCTTTTATTAATAAATTACTACAGTATGTCAGGAGATTTGTTTTTCTAAAGCATAAATTCTGACCTTACGACTTTTTCAGTTTTTCTTATAGGAGGCTCAGTCAGTATCCGGCCGGCAATCGAATTTATTTATACCAAATCTTAAGAGGAATTGTCACTTTTTGTAGCCCTCTATATTGAAAGTCAGGTAAACGACTCCAACCACATCTCTGACTCGTATTTTAACTTTCGATTCATTTTTCTGCTTTCATATTTTGTTTATTAAACGTGAGATTTATTCATGATATATGAAACACTATTTTAATTTGGTAAAATATTGATTTAATTCTTAATTTATTGAATATTTTTTAATTTTCAAATGAAGCACCTGCTTGTCACTCGTGCATGAGCCTTATGGCTTATGGATATATTTGTGAAGCACTTTTTGATATGTTATAGATCTCTTGGTGAACGGTCCCTGGCAAACATTTGCCAGGGAACTGTTGTAAAAAGTATAGTTCAAGAGTGTACCTGAAAATAGCAAATCAACAAAAAACAAGTACCGAGAAATGTTTCGAGGCACGTGAAAACCACGCTATCCTTAAAACAGATAAGCCCCTTCCGTATAGTGCTTGAAGGTTGTTGTGGCTTCCGTCTCCCAGGATACAACGAAACGAGGTGATCTTAAGCACTAGAGATCCGCCTCCTACGAACCGAACAAATACCGCAGCTATCTCACAGAAACAGAACCTAGAGCTCTAAGAATATTATAAGAAATGCTATCAAATGTTTGAGATATTTTTTGGTATCCAAAACACTGAAGCCAAAGCCTCATTATATAGGAGAAAAAGTTTTGTAACTCCCCAAATGTAATAACTTTGTAACCTCCACCATACATTAATATGAGAGTTACAAAAATCAATACATATGAGTTACAAAATCAAAAAATAAAGAGCAATTCATTTTTATTCATAAAAAAATAGTCCAACAATCCCCCACATGAATAAAAATTGACATTGCAAAATGACATTTTGACACGGAGATAGAGCGCGCGGTAGAAACCAGCATAGGATAGGTAGGCGTACACCCTTGAACCTTCCCTTGTAAGAACATATTTACATTTCTAGAATTTCAGTAGTCGTGTTGACCTTGAACTGCCCTTCTGTTTTGTGAAATGATGATACATCCCCCACTGGAGTCTTTCCCTATATTTGTTCAGTTCTCACTATTAAGCCCATTTTGGTCCTGAACTTTAGCCTGGTTCTGTGAGTTTTTCCCAGAATTGGCCCCACAATTCCTTCTTGAAGCGACCCCACTTCACTCACATAGGTGATCTCTTAAACAATACAAAGTATTATTTGTTCGACATATCGACACATAAGGATCATTAAAAGCATAGCTTAGCCTTACCCAAATTTTATCACTGTTTTTCATCATAGGAATGGACCCGGGAGTAAAACCCCCACAGTGATCTCACACTAAGTCTTTACAGTTAGGTTGTCCCATTGAACCAAGATCTTGGGATCTCCAGTCAACAAGGTTGGGTTTCCTTTGTATCGACTTTTATTATGGGCTATAGTCCCATTCCTTTCGATGATTTCTCAACTAACTCTCTTGTTAACCCTTTGGTTAGCGGATCCGCAGTGTTATCTTTGACCTAATATGATCAAAAGTGATAACTTCAGTTGAGAGTAGTTGTTTAACGGAATTGTGTCGACGACAAAGATGTTTCGACATTCCATTACAATCTTTTTCACTATACTCGTGCATCTTCAATTTGGCATATATCATATTTTGGTAATCACTCTACGAGTCATCAACCAAGGCTTCAATTCGTTATTGAGATTACCAATTCTCAGCGTCCCAAAATTAGTAACTTCAATTATCTTATTATCAAGTTTAAGCGTCCCTAAACTGACAATACTCATTCACCTAGCTACCAAATTTGAGCGTCCTCAAAATGGCAACTATTATATATTATGAAGCCATTGCATTTCGCAACAATATAAGGATTTTATATGCCATTTTTCGTGTTTATGTTGTTTCACTCAACATAATCACCAAATCACAGTCTTTCTACTCTTGCATTAGCAAATAAACCCTAAGGTTATCTTACGTAGAAAAACTGCCTCAATGTTCATTGATGTACTTCAAATTTTACAATGCCGACAATTTAAGTATCATCTTGATGAACCACATTCTTATGACTTAAGAATATATCATAAAGTAAGTTAGGTCGTCACTTTTGACTGTAATCTTTTAATTATCAGTCTGACCTTTTACTTTGATTTGACCCATATATTTATTTTCTAACTTGAAAATTCGTTTGGGCCCAAATGGCATCTATCTCGCAAGAAGATCCATCCATATATTTATTAAACACGATTCTGTCACATAGAATCACTTTCCTCATAGAAACACAAAATTCTAGTCAATTTCTCTATTGACATCCATTTTCTCATAGGATCATTCCTCTCTATTTATTAACATCCTTTTTTTTTTCCACAAAGGATATAGAGATCATATTTATTCGAAAAATGCCATATTTCTTTTTCTAACATACGTGTTAGAAATATTAATTTATTGACTTCTTAACTCTAGTCAATTTCTTTACCAGAGAATTCACATAGCTCTCCCAAACTTTGGGTTCTACCTTTAAGCGAATTTTCAGATAATTTTGGACTTAGAAATCTTTCCAAGCCTTTTGCTCTTTCTAGGTTCGACCTTATTTCATCCAATAACTCATAAGTTTATTCGGATAAATTTTAATTATCGATCTACAAGGAACTACTAGCTTATCAAAGAAGCATTCGTAGATTCCGTAATTGCATTTAATGATCTCACAAATTAGATTCATCTGCATGCTACAAGATATCATTAGACTCAACGTTGTCTATATATCCATCCCAAATACCTCAGTTGGTTTTGGATCTCTTTTTACCTTAATAGGTATTAGTATCATGACATCTTCAAGATACCCCCACATTTCGAATATTTCTAAGAAAGTCAAAATGCATTCCAAAACTAATAGGAACCAATTATTTCCTTTCATAAGAAAGACTACTCCATTCTTCTAATGCGAGTAAAGTGTAATGTCCTCACAAAATTTACCCAGTGAACATTCACCACCAAAATCACCAATTACCATCTTAATTTTCTATATTAAGTTGGTTTTCAACCTCAAGCTTATAGAGTATTTCTTTTCTATAATGCTTCATTTTATACTCTTTAACGAGTACATGTAATCAATGTATTACTATCAAGTAATCACAAAACTTGTTACCGCCTCTCACTAGAGCAGGTTCACGTTAATGTCATGTTCAAAGAACTTTCTTTATTCTTGAAAAAATTCAACTATAGATTTTTTTTTCAAATTTCAATTTGGTTCACAAGAGAACCTAATTTTCTGGCTCACCAGCCAGTACAACCAGAAGAGGTTCGAGGAAGAACATAAACTTTCAATAAACCCACATTCAGTTATCCTTGATCTACTGATGCGTTAGGGTTAACAAAATTCTGGATTTCTCCAAATTTCAGCATACAGAGCTGATCGCAATGTTACCGTATTAGGTATCACTTGGACTATCATAATAGGCTCGTGTGTCAATCTCGTAACAGATCGACACCAACACGAGAAACAGTGCCGTATTAGGTATCACATGGATCACCATAATAGGCTCGTGTGTCACTGTCTCAACAGACCGACACCAAAATGAGATATAAGAATTTTCTGGAGGAACGAATCCATTCGTGAAAATATAAATCTCATGTCGACCCAAAACCTGTACTCAATAAGTAACAGGCCCGTTAGGTTTTTAACGTCTCGAACCGTTCAACCAAGATTGATATTTCTAGAAAAATTCCTCGCAAACAATCAACAAACGATTAAAATGTAACTGAGCTAATAATATTTGCAATTAAAATCATTACTTAATTTCACAACCGTACCGATGATTTAATTAATAATCATAATTATTTAACTCAACATATCTTGGTACACTTTCACGACGAGTCAAATATGTCATTCATTAATATCCAGCACAATATTAACAAGACATTTAAATAACTCGACATTCAAATAAACCGCTAAAGCAAGCTCACAATCACCAATTTTATTTTTTTTTCAAAAAAAAAAAAATTACCATATACAGTTATCAAACACATCAAAGCTAATTTTTTTTTTTCTCCTCAAGGAAAAAATAACAAAATCCACTAGCTTGATATTAAAATAGATATTATATTTTTCCCGAATTAAATACATCAAATTTGATACCTCCATAAATAATTCCCAGGGGTTGGAGGGGTCACAGTGGTCCCACTTAATAACCAACTCCTAGACAGAATTATCTTCTATCAATATCAAAAAATAGTATGTTCTTCCAGAAAAATATTTCCAAAATAATATATATACATATATATATTTTTTCCTTTTTTTTCTTCAAAAAAAAAAACCATAATCAAATTAGCACATTTGATTCATATAAATATATTCATAATCTCCATAAGTTATGAAACAAAATATTACCCGGCATTTAAAATAAACATTGCAAACTGCTCTATTAAAACATAAATCAAAGAATCAAATATGGATTTTAAGAGCATAAAAGCCAAACACAAAAATGACAAAGATTTTAATATACAAGTACCTATATTTAATCATACACAGGAAAGATTACACACGTAATCATTACCAAATATCAAATTCAACATATAATGGCATCCTGCTAATAAAATTATCAGTTACAAAATCAAGCAACATTAAACTGTAAAATTACACAATAAAAAACCCATAAATGAAAACAGTTACAGAGTCAAAGTACAGAAAGGAAGAAAAAAAAACCCAATAGATTTTAACTTTTGAAAACCTATAGCAAATGCTCCTGGTCATATAAAGCATGTCAGACCAAAAACACATAAAAAAAATAATAATATAAACCAAGATATGTGTTTTTTTTTTTTTTTAACATCTAATTAACCAGTAACGATGCAAGCGATTGTTCCAAATTAAACCAAATAAACCATTTTAACATGCCAGATACCATGTAACAAGATTTACAACACTATGAAAAAGCTAAGTCAGAAAGAAGAAGGGAAAAAAATGAACACCAAGCACATGTCTGACTTAAATCATACAACATGCAATACTCCACCAAAATCGGTAAATAAGACCTTCCAAGAAAATAGCATGAGGAAAAACAAAATGTTGTACAAATAATGATCATGCAATTTATACATCGGCTGCACCATCACATACACGGGTAAAAACAAATTCTATCTAACAAAATCACATAGGGCATGCTAGTTGAGAACTAAACGAACGTAACAAATCCTGAACATACAAAGATTACATGACAATCACAATATTAGTGGCATCTAATTTCTATATGCTACCGAAAAATTATAAAATCCAAATAAATCAGTTTATGAACTAAACTAATTCATATGAATAATTTTATCTGTTTTAAGCTTGTAAAAAGTATAGTTCAAGAGTGTACCTGAAAATAGCAAATCAACAAAAAACAAGTACCGAGAAATGTTTCGAGGCACGTGAAAACCACGCTATCCTTAAAACAGATAAGCCCCTTCCGTATAGTGCTTGAAGGTTGTTGTGGCTTCCGTCTCCCAGGATACAACGAAACGAGGTGATCTTAAGCACTAGAGATCCGCCTCCTACGAACCGAACAAATACCGCAGCTATCTCACAGAAACAGAACCTAGAGCTCTAAGAATATTATAAGAAATGCTATCAAATGTTTGAGATATTTTTTGGTATCCAAAACACTGAAGCCAAAGCCTCATTATATAGGAGAAAAAGTTTTGTAACTCCCCAAATGTAATAACTTTGTAACCTCCACCATACATTAATATGAGAGTTACAAAAATCAATACATATGAGTTACAAAATCAAAAAATAAAGAGCAATTCATTTTTATTCATAAAAAAATAGTCCAACAACTGTTTCCCAACATATGGTTTCTGGACCGTTGGATCGTTGATCCAACGGTCCTGATTTAAAAAAAAAATTACACCGTACCGCAGAAACTTTCCGCGGTACGGAGTAATTACAAAACTGCCCCCTGTTTTCACATAAAAAATCTACTGTTCACCGTACCGCGGAAAGTTTCTGCGGTACGTGAACAGTGGGGGTATTTTTGTAATTGCTCCGTACCGCGGAAAGTTTCTGCGGTACGGTGTAATTTTTTTTTTAAATCAGGACCGTTGGATCAACGATCCAACGGTCCTGGAACCATATGTTATGAAACAGTTCTATGGCAAATGTTTGCCATAGAACAGACCCCTAGATCTCTTATAGGGAGTGTTGAGACTTCTGCTAAAGAAAGCTAACTTAACTTTCTCATCTTGTCAAATCAAATCAACATTTAGGTTGTTCATTTCAATTGAATGAATGGAATGGGAAAGAATTAATTAAATAAAATTTATCTTCTTATGTGAGAGAGATTGGCTTACTTTATTTTTTCCATATAATTTAAATTAAAATTCTAGTCCTCATCATATTTTGGAAGAAATGGTACATTTTTCATCATCATCATCATCATCATTTTCCTTACAATCTTCTATCATAATTCTATCATAAGAATTTTTTTTCCTCATATTTGTTCACTAATTTTCTCAACATTCCTTTTTTTCATAAATTTTGACAATTATTCATTTTATTTCTAACTCATTCCATTCTCATCGAGTGAACTTAAAGTGAGAAAATGACCAAACTACATCATTTTTCTAAGGAAGGTGCCCGAAATACTCATTTTCGGGAGAAGCCGCCCTTTTTATCCACGGACTACGCATCTCAGCACTGCGTAGACTGCAATACGCATCAGATGAATGCGCATCAAGCAACACGCATCACAGGAATGCGTATTGACGTCATCCGACGTCATTATCACACAAACGACGCCGGGGTTGCTCTGAAGGTAAAATCGCCTTTGAATCGCATCTTCATCGTCGATCATATTCCGGCTATCTCCAGCACAGCCAAGCACATCAAAACGAAGTGTTAGTTACAGAGGCATGCCTGTATACATCTAATAACAAGCCTAATTGTTTGTAATGCTTTGCATTACTTACATGACCTCTTAACTGAGGGAACCTCTAGTTGTAGAGTTTTTGTTTGTACTGTACTTGTAGTAGGCATCAAATCCTAGTTGTGTAACTGTACTTATAGAGTCTAGAATAATGCTTGAAAGAAGTTCCAAGGTTCATGCCTCAAGCAAGAAGATGTCAAATAATCACAGTTGGGATTTGAAGAAATGAAGAATTTGCCTAAGTACCAATTCGAGAAGTATATTTGTCTATTCGATAAGTCCAGCATTCGAGAACTCAGGGATTCGATATCTCAAGACACTATTCGATATCTCTGAATACACTGTTCGATATCTCATTCGATACCTCAGAGATTCGATATGTCTATGTACTTTATTCGAGAACTCAGGAAGTCAACAAGTCAAAGTAGTATTCGAGTTCTCAAAGAGTCAACAAGTCAAAGTTCCATTCGATATCTCAAGGACTCAGAAAGCTATTCGATATCTCAAGGATTCGACAAGTCAAGTGTTCTATTCGACAACTCAAGGAATCCTGAAGAAAAGAGCTATTCGAGAAGTAATTCGATATGTCAATATAATAGTGTTCGAGAACTCAGAGTTATCGATCAAGTCAATTCTAGTTCTCGAATCAACTACTTAGTCACTTCTCGAATACATTCTTGGAGACAAAGTACTGAAGAAATTGTACAAGTCAGAAACCTGCAACAAGCCAATGCACTTTATGGACCACAATCTGTAACGTGCTCTGGAAAGCCTACAAGGAAGCTTGGAGAGATATAGAAGAGACAAGGGGCTAAAGAAGTGGATCTGAACAGGCTTTGCAAAGTCAAATCTGTAACCGTTTGGACACTTACTCAAAAAGGATAGACATACTAGAAAGTAATTTGTTCAGCTACCTTATTTGTAGTAAGTAGGGTGTATCCATGTTCTATAAGGATACAGCCTCACTTCCTTAGTCAAAAACTTTGTAACTTTGTGAGTCAAGTTTTTCATACACTACAAGTTGTATCTCTCTGAGAAAAACGAAGCTGAGAATACTATCATTTGTATTCACAGATTGTAGCAACCTTTATCTAATAATACATTAGATTAAAGTGATAACGGTGTCTTGTGTTGTTCTTTATCTGCATCTTCACTTCTGCACACACAAACACTTATTTGCTACATAGACTCTTAAACAAAGAAAAGTTCAAGAATACATTCACCCCCCCTCTGTATTCTTATATTATATTCAATACTCAACAAGTGGTATCAGAGCGGGCTGTTTATTCAAAAACAGAAAAATGATCATGAGTTCGAATACACCAAAGACTACAGGAACGGTAAAAGTCCCTAAGTTTGACAAAGATAACTTCAACCTCTGGAAGATAAAGATGATGTTGTTCATCAAAGCCTCTCATCCTTTGTATCCTGAGATTCTTAAGAATGGTCCTTTTGTTCCACAACAAGAGATACCAGAGAAGACTGTTGGAACCACAACTATCCCAAGATCTTATGAGGCCAAGGATCCATCAAAATGGACAGAATCAGAAAGGGAGAAGGTTGCTCTTGATAGCCACCTCATGTTGCTTATCATTGATTCCATGGACATGTCAATGTTTGCAAACATTGCATCATGTACATCTGCCAAAGAAATGTGGGATCACATTGAGGTGTTGTGTGAAGGAACTGATGAGGTTAAGGAAAACAAGAAACAGATACTGGTCACACAGTATGAGGCTTTCATGGCACAGCCCAAGGAAAGCATTACTGAGATGTTTGGGAGATTTCACAAGCTAGTTACTGAGTTGCAGATGAATGGCAAGGTTTACAGTACCAAGGAGTTAAACATGAAGTTTCTGCTATCCTCACCAAACCATCTAGAGCAAAGGGTCATTTCTCTAAGGGAAAGAGATTTGAACAAAGTTACATATGATGTGCTCTATGGAGTTTTAAAAACTCATGAGCTTGAGTTGCTTCAGAAAAGGGCTATCCAAGCCAATCAAGGCAGAATGGTAAACACGTCATGTGCCTTGATTGTCAACAAATCTATTCAAGACCTAGAAGCATCCACAAGCCAGTTAAGGATAGAGGAGGTAGTAGAAGAGGAAGAAACTGAACCTGAGGTAAGTGAACCTGTTGAGGAGAAGGAGGAAGAAGAGTTTTACACTCTTGAAGAACTAGATGGGATGGAAAACACTTCATATGCTTTCATGGCCAGAAAATTTCCAAACATCAGATTCAAAAGGAATCAACCCTTCAAACCCAAAACCCAAAACCATTCATTCAACAAAAGCAAGGCATATGTGAAACCAAACAAGAATAAGTTTAAAACCAGCCATGTGGATAGGTCATCTGTAAGGTGCTATAGATGCAATGACCTAGGGCATTTTGCCAGTGAATGCAAGAAGCCTAAAAAGAAGTATAGAGATTATCTTGAGCTTGAAGCTAAGTATGAGGCCCTTCTGAAAAAGCAGACACAAGGTAAGGCCTACATAGCTGAAGGGAAGTGTTGGGATGATTCTGACAGTGAAGGAGAGGAGCAAGAATTCTGCAATTATGCCTTGATGGCCAATTCCAAGGATGACACATCTCCATCAGACCCTCAGGTACCATCTCTCACTAGTATAGACATGTTTTTTTCAGAGTATAAATGCATGATTGAACAACTATCTGTTGAAATGTTTAACATTCATACTAGTATGACTGCTGCTAATGAAGAGATTGCTAAACTGTCTACTAGAAATGAAATGTTAACCAAAAAGAATGAGGAACTTGAGCTAACTAATATGCAAGTGGAAAACCTTAAGAAAGAAGTTGAATATCTGTAGAATAAGGTTTTGTGTGCTAGTCAGGTTGAAAAGGTTCTTAGGGATGAATTAGCTGAAAATGAATTCAAACTAAAAACTTTCAAGAAATCATCTGGTCTAGTGAAATCCTACTGTGAGAAAATTGAAGCAAAACCCAAGGCTGCTATTGGACTTGATTATGACACTCTTAAACAGAGAAAAGGTTATGTTGTCATTGAAGATGACACAGTTGTTCATGAGGAAGTGCCTCACATTTTGAAAAAGACTGAAAATCCAATTTTTAAGGAACCAACATTTGAAATTGATGAGGATGCCTTACTCATCAAACAAATGTTGAACGATGATGATGAGGCACAATCAAATGAACAACAAGCATCTTCCAAGAGTGAGAGTGTCAAGTCAAAAGCCAAGGAGCCAGTAGTTGATAGGCCAAGACCTAAGAAGTTTGTTAAGTTTGTTTCAGCTGGGAAGAGTGAATCAGAAAAGAAAGTGACTAAGAAGAAACAGAACAGAAATGGCAAGTTAGGGATTAACAAGGATAACAACTATGCTTATATGCCTAATGCCCCTAGGAAAACTTGTCAGAACTGTTTCAGTACCAATCATTTAACTCATGCATGCAAGAAACCTGTTGGTAGTGTGTCCCAACCTTTCTATGATTGTTCTGTGCCTCTAAGACATAGAGATGCTCCATTTTGTGATAAATTTGACTGTATGCCATGCAACATGAATATGATGACTAGTTGTTTCTATTTGAGAAGGCAATTCATTGATGGTTGTATCAGTCACAATTCTCACACACACTACACAAGGTCAAAGTCTTCAAGTCCTCCTAAAGCTAGGAAGGTACCTCTGTCACCCAAGTCTGAAACTTCAGGTTCTAAGACTTCTAACAGTGACGAGAAGACTAACACCAAGAAAGTTGATAAGCATGTGATAAAACTGTTTCTAAGTCACATGGACCCAAACTTGTTTGGGTAACAAAGGAAAAGTAATATCTTTGTGTTTGCAGGGCAAAGAGAGTGAAAAGAAGGTCATGTGGATTTTGGACAGTGGATGCTCAAATCATATGACTGGTAATATGGCCATGCTATCACAGTATGAGGAAAAGGCTGGCCCAATGGTTGCTTTTGGAGATGACAGCATGGGTAACACATTGGGATATGGCAAGTTGAAAGTTGGTAATGTCATCATTGAAGATGTAGCACTAGTCAAGGGGCTCAAGCATAATCTGTTAAGTGTTGGTCAGTCGGATAGGGGATTCAAGGTGGATTTTGACAAAGATGAATGTTTGATCACCCACAAGAAGACTGGTGATTTTGCTCTATCTGGAGTAAGGAAGGGAAGCCTGTTTGTAGCCAATATGGACTCTGCAAACAAGGACAAAATTTGTTGCTTTTATTCAAAAGCATCAAATGAAGATTGTTGGCTGTGGCACAAGAAATTATCACACCTGAATTTCAAAGCCATTAATTCTCTAGTCAAAAGAGAGTTAGTGAGAGGAATGCCCACACTTGAATTCTATCAAGAAGGAGTGTGTGAGGCTTGTCAAAAAGGAAAGATGAAAAGATCAAGCCACAAGACAAAGACAGTGACATCTATAACCAAGCCCCTACAACTCATTCATATGGATTTGTTTGGGCCTGTCAATATTATGTCACTAGGAAGAAAGAAGTATGCCTTGGTGATGGTTGATGATTTTACAAGGTATACATGGGTGGAATTTCTGGCATCAAAAGATGAGGCTCCACAAGTAATCATTGAGCATATAAAGAAAGTTGACAAGGAAGCAAAGGCCAACAATGCAAGTGTGATTGCACTGAGAAGTGATAATGGAACAGAGTTCAGAAATGCCATACTTGAAGCATTCTGTAAAGAGAATGGTATTTCACAGCAATTCTCAGCTCCAAGGACTCCACAACAAAATGGGGTTGTTGAGAGAAAGAATAGAACTCTAATTGAGGCTGCTAGAACAATGTTACTTGATGCAAAAATGCCTACATGTTTTTGGGCTGAGGCTGTGAGCACTGCATGCTATATCCAGAACAGAACCCTCATCAACAAAGCCACTGGAAAGACACCTTATAACTTGATGACTGGAAAGAAGCCTACTCTAAAGTATGTTCATACTTTTGGAAGCAAATGCTTTGTATTGAAGGATAATTCTAAATATGTTGGAAAATTTGATGCAAAAGCATTTGAAGGAATTTTTCTTGGCTACTCTATGGAAAGAATTGCATACAAGGTTTTTGTCATCAGTCAAAAGAAAGTTATGGAAAGCACAGATGTGACATTTGATGACAGCAAACTACCTGGACTAGAAGAAGCCAATGATGAAGATAAAGATCCATTGAAGTTTGATAATCTAGATGATTCTGATGAAGAGACTGAAACTGAAGTTGAAACTCGAGTTCAACAAACTCAAGTGAATGATGATACAAGAGAAGAATTTGTTCCAATCGATAGTGAAGAAACAAGCATCCAAGACACACCTGTGAGTAGTGGCAACTTCACAGGGGGAGGAAATGAGAATGACCATGATGTGGATGATGAAGCAACATCAAGAATGAGAAATCAGGCTGAGCACTCAAGGAAATGGGATAGATCACACACTCCAGAGCAAATCATTGGAGGTCCTAATGCAGGAGTAAGGACTAGAAGAGCAACTCAGAATGAGTGCCTCTATGGCTGTTTTCTATCACAAGTTGAGCCTAAAAGACTTGATGATGCACTGTTGGATCCAGATTGGATTATTGCTATGCAAGAGGAGCTGAATCAATTTGAAAGGAACAAAGTATGGGAACTTGTGCATGCACCAAAGAACAGAACCATTGTTGGAACAAAATGGGTTCTAAAGAATAAGATAGATGAAGATGGTGTAATTATAAGGAACAAAGCAAGGTTGGTTGCAAAAGGATACTCTCAACAGGAAGGCATTGATTATGATGAGACATTTGCTCCTGTTGCTAGATTGGAAGCCATCAGAATATTCTTGGCATTTGTTGCTCATTCAAACTTTAAAGTATATCAAATGGATGTCAAAAGTGCATTTCTGAATGGAGAGTTGGAAAAAGAAGTTTATGTGCAATAACCACCTGGTTTTGAGGATCCGCACTTCCCAGAATTTGTCTACAGATTGCTTAAGGCATTGTATGGACTTAAGCAGGCTCCAAGAGCATGGTATGATACTTTATCACAATTTCTTCTTGAGAATCAATTCACTAGAGGCACACTGGACAAGACATTGTTTTACAAGAAGCATGGTGATGATCTTATCTTAGTTCAGATCTATGTGGATGATATCATTTTTGGTTCTACAAATGAGAAGCTGTGTGAGAAATTTTGTAACTCATGCAGAGCAGATATGAGATGAGTATGATGGGAGAGTTGACATTCTTTCTTGGGTTGCAAGTCAGTCAAAGGAAGGATGGTATCTTTATCAGTCAGACCAAGTATATCAAGGATTTATTGAAGAAGTTTGACTTGGAAGACTGCTCACCTGCAAAGACACCCATGGCCACTGCCACTAAATTGGATGAAGATGCTAAAGGCAAGAAGGTAGATATCTCAGTCTACATAGGCATGGTTGGTTCTCTACTCTATCTCACTGCAAGTAGGCCATACATCATGTTTGCTACATGCTTGTGTGCAAGGTTTCAATCAAATCCAAAAGAATCACATTTGGTTGCTATAAAAAGGATCTTTAGATATCTGAAGGGCACTCCAAACTTGGGACTATGGTATCCTAAGGACATAGGGCTCAATCTGGTTGGTTATTCTGATGCTGATTATGCTGGATGCAGAGTGGATAGAAAAAGCACCTCAGGTAGCTGCCAAGTTTCTTGGACAAAGGTTAGTCTCTTGGTATAGCAAGAAACAACAATCTGTGTCAACTTCTACAGCTGAGGCTGAATACATAGCTGCTGGAAGTTGATGTGCTCAAGTGCTTTGGATTAGAAATCAACTTAGAGATTATGGACTTGTGTTGGAAAGAATTCCAATCATGTGTGACAACACAAGTGCAATCTCTATAGTTGCCAATCCTGTCAATCATTCTAGGACAAAGCACATTGACATCAGATATCATTTCATAAGGGAACATGCAACTAATGGAACCATTGAGTTGCATTATGTTTCTACAGACAAACAACTAGCTGATATATTCACTAAGCCATTAGATGAAGCCACCTTCACAAGGTTGGTTAGTGAGATTGGAATGCTGAATTCTTCAGATTCTGGCTAAGTGAATACAACATCTAGATTGTTGCAGCAGTAAACACTTACTTTATCTAAATTCTTAATATTTTTGGAGTAAGTGTTGGCTGAAATATGATTTATAAATATTTCAAATCTGTTGCATATGTTGGAAAATCATATTTTTGCTAACTTGAAATTTCTATGAAATTTTGAGAAAATCACTATTTAATTTGCTAGAATATTCTTCAATGAATATGGCTGGTCAATTTTAAAAGATAGTGAAAATCAATTTTTATGAGTGATGGGTATAGTTCGATAAGTCAAACTTCTCAAGTGATTCACTATTCGACATCTCTAACAAGTCTCTTTAGAGCACTCTCGAGTTCTCGAATAGAGTCTTTTAGAGTTCTCGAATAGAGATTTCCTTGACTTCTCGAATATAGTATTTTAGTTCTCGATTGACTGAGTTCTCGAATACTATATTTGAGTTCTCGAATCATTTGAAAAGGCTGATTTCTCGCTGAATTTTAACCGATTTTGGATTTTTATTCAGAATTCAGAATTACTCATAAAAATATATTTTACCTAATTTAGATTTATTTCTAAGTTAGATTACTGCCAGCTGTGAGCTGCAACCTGCTTGAGTTATCGAATAAGCCTTTATTGACTTCTCGAATAGTTGTTTTCTACTTCTCGAATGCCTGACTTGTCGATACAGAACATACATCTAATCGACAATTCAAGTACTTCATACTTTTACAACTTCACATCTATTCGATTCATTTCATTCGATTTCTCAAGCATCCAAACTCCCAAAACCTCTGAAGCCCTAACTACAAAAGCTAAATTTCTTCTTCAACCTTCAATTTCTTCTCTCTCTCTCTCACAAATGGCAACAGTAAAGTTCAACACCAATTTCATTGCTCTAACTAGTGATGTTGAAGCACCCAACGCCAATTTCAAGTGCTTTGTGAAGTGGATGTCTGAATCGTACATCAAGAATGCTCTATCTGTTAACCCAACTCTGTATCTCGACATTCTAGAACAGTTTTGGCAGTCTGCTACAGTGGAGGTGGTGGCTCTTGACTCTGCAATATCCTCGTACATCATCTACTGCAAGATTCAAGACAAAAATCTCACTATCACCACAGAGGATATGAATGAGGCACTTGGGATGGGTACCAAAGGAGAGGTGTATGACCCACTTGCTACAAATGCTGAATTGGAAGACTTCTTTGATTTCATCAAATATGTAGACAGAATCAGTCTTGGGCACTTGAACAGGAAGCATTTGAGGAAGAAATGGAGTTATGTGTTTGCTACACTTCTTCAAGTCTTCACTGCAAGAAAATCTAGCTATGACCAAATCAGTACTCCTGCACAGCAAATAGGCTATGCCTTAGCTTATGGAAAGAAGATAGACGTTGGTCTCATCATTCTGCAGGAGCTGTATGGGAGACTTGGTAAGAATTCAGCCAAGAGAGGTAATGAAATTTTCTTCCCTCGTTTTATTCAATCTGTCCTTAATTTCTTAGATGATAAATTGATTGAATTAGATGGGATGAATAAAAATAGAATAGGCTATCCTAAATCCATGGCCAAACTCATTTTTGGTAATTTGGAGACTAGGAATGATGTAGATGTAAGACTTAACATAACTCCTCATATGGAGAGTTTGTTTAGAACTTACCCCCACAACATGCCAACATTTGCCTCTAAGTCTGAGTTAGCTAAGCCCAAGCAAGTAGAACAAAATGCTAACCCAGGGCTAGCTAACCAACCCTCTCAACCAAACACTTTGCCAATTACTGAACCAACTGCATCATCCTCTCAAAAGGGTGATGTTAGTAAAAAGAAGAGAAAGGAAGTAATGTCTGCACCCTTAAATATTTTATCTGAAGTAGCATTAGCTGTTGAACTAGGTCTAGAAAGTGAGGAACCAGAGTCACCCTTACTAAGGCCAAAGAAGAAGAAGAAAACTAAGACCACCTCTTCAGTCACACAAATGGCTGAAGTTGTAAAATCAGGGGCAAACAGCTCACTAGATGTGTCCTCTCAACAGGGTGCATCTATAGAATCAAGCATCCTCCCCAATGCACCTTCTTGTATTGAGTCAGCACATGGGAGTGATAAGGCTGACACTACACTGAGTGGAGAGCACATCATACTTGAAACTCCCTCTATCTCTCAAGGGGAGTTGCCAAAATCTACTCTACAACACACTACTCTTCCAGAATCTTCATCTCATATTTCTTTGCAGCCTGCAACTCAAGCAATTGAGGAGCAAGGCATTGATCATCAAGAATTCTTTTCTCTTGATGAGCCAATGAACTCAAGTGACTTGGTGCATGACACCCTGTTCACCACCCAGGATCCACATTTAGATGGTGAGGGAATGCATGCTGGGGCATCTCCTAATGACACCATCACAAACACAGAGGTTCCACTAGTTTTCACTAGAGACTCTGTGCCTGTGTCAACTGCTGGTGTAACTCATCCCACTTCTGTGGAGACACCGGTAGTAGAGTCAATCCATCCGGTTACAGAAGTTGCATCTGTAACTGAGGAGTCTAGCTTGCCTAGCTCTAGCTCTGACTTTATGTCACAATGGCTAAAGCCTGTGCACCATGACAGTGCTTCAGGATCAGGGTCGGTTCCACAACAATTGACGGTTGAAGCACTTCAAAGCTTAATTATGGATCAAATTCCTGAGTTCACAAAGATTGCACAGCACCTCCTCACTGCCAACCTGCCAAATCCTGACTATGAAGCTATTCTCCTGTGCCATAAAGAGGATGTGGAGCAACAACAGGCCAAAATTGTGGATGAGTCTGAGAGAGAAGGCAATATAGATTCCTGGCTTCAAGGAAAGTATGACATTCCTCTCTCAGAAGGCCTACAGTACCTCAGAGAAGAGTACATCACTTCACTAGGGTCCAATGCCAATTCTCTCACCCCTAGTGCTGTGTATGAAGCAGTCAATAACAGTTACAAGGGAATTCTCAAGGCTGCACACTACCTTGGCAAGGGTCTAAAGACAGAAGTCACAGAAGTGTGTATAGCCACAACCAAGGAGGTGCATGAGCTAAAAAGGGTTTTTGATTCCAAATTCCCTCAACTGGAAACTGTGGTCAAGGAAATTCTAGCCTGCAAGTCTAGCTGTATCAAAATGGACAATGGCTTGGCCCTTCTCAAGGATACTGTCACAGGGCTGGGGCATAAGTTTCAATCTCTGTCTGATCAAACCACAGACTCAAATGCCATGCTGAGAACATTGTTCAAGAATCAATATGGGGATAAGCTGGTAACTGAGGTCCCTGTTCATGACATGACCAAGTATGAAGTCCAGAGACTCAAGGATCAATCACTCTCTGGTTTCAGGGCACATGAGCTATTCACTAAAGTGGATACTCTTGAAAAGGAGGTGGCTACTCTCACTAAGTCCAATGCTCATCTTACAGACAAGGTTGCACTTCTCAATGATCAGTTGGACACTCAAGCAACCACCACAGCTGATGTTCTTCTGCATCAACAATCTATGTTGGCTGCTATGATGAAGCATATGGGTCTTCCTCTCCCTGAAGAATCTTCCACCCCAAAGGTCACTTCTAAAGCCTCTGTGCCTGACAACAAGCCTAAGGGGGAGAAGAGGACAAGGAATTCAAATACTAAGGGGGAGAAACCCAAGGAAAAAGGGATAAAGTTAAGAAAGGGTGATCACCAAAGGGCAAATAAATCTCCAACTCATGTGCCAGGCAAAGGAAAAACAAAGGTTGATGAGCCTCCTACCTCACTGCCAGTTGTTACTCTACCAACTGTGCATGTCATTACTCCTGGTGGCCAGAAGCAATCTATCACAACCACAGTGGTTGCAGGGAGTATGCCATCTGACAAACCTCCATCCTCCATATCTGAAAGTGCCAAGCCTATAGAAGTCAAAGTAATTACTGAGGCCAAGCTACAAGAAGTTGCTAACTCAAATGTTTATCATGATAAAGCCTTCTTGGAGTTTCTGAAAGCCACAAGGGAACAGGCTGGTGACACTCAGTTCTATCTGAGGGAGTTGAAGGAGCAGATTGACTACATCACTGTCATCCCCAAGAAAGTCAATAATCTATGGTTCAAGGAGATAGTGATGATATCTAAATCAAAGATATGGCATCTAACTTACAAGACTCTACAAGCCCTAAAACACTCAGAGATAGATGCCATACTTGATCTTATTGAGAAGAGAAATGAGAACAACAAAAGTCTGTTTGATGATTTGAGGAATGGCCAACCTTCAAGGCTGCCAGAAGTGATCAAGAAGCCATGGACAATCATCTATCAGTCTGGCACCAAAATTGAAGACATCAAGCAATTGGTCATTCCCCATGATCTCACTTCTCGAAATCACAGACTGGTCATTGCTATCATTGATCAACTACAGAAGAAGGTTGGAACCAGAAATGCTGAAGAAATTGAAGCACTGCACATTCTCAGATCTTTTATAGCAACTGGTGAAACTCCAGAGAGGGCTCAACCTAGGAGAAATAAGGATGATGACTCTGAAGACAAAAGTGATGGGAGAAGGAGACATCACAAGAGAGATAAGGGTGATGAAGATGAGAAGAAGAAGAAGGATGACAAGAATAAGAAAGATGGTGATGACCAAGGAAAAGTCTATGAGAGGAAAATTGGAAAACAGCAAGCCTTAGGCATTGCTAGCAGTAACCTCACCACAACACAAGGCTCTGAGTCTAGGGTGAATACTGTTAGTAATGACCTACCAAAATCTGATTCGATGGCTTCTGCAACTGTTTTGCCACCTCAAGAAGAGGAGAAGATTCAAGTCAAGAAACCATGTGTATGTTTCAGAAAGCAAACTGCTAATGGAATACTACTATGGTCTACCAACAAGGGTCATAAGTTTCTGCCTAGCAATCATTCAAGGAGGAGTAAATTTAAGCATGCTGCAAGAAGGGTGAAGATATCGAAGTCAAAGGCACTGACAATAATTCCAGGATTGAACCTACCACCTCTGGATGAAATCTATGATGAAGACCAACTGCAGTTCATATGGGCTCAAAGAATCTATCATGTTGCCATTGTTGATGACTTTCTTGAAATAAAATATACTGATGGAAGACATAAGAAATTCAGACAAGGAACATGTCAGCACTGGGGCAAGCTATATGACATAGAAAGAATAATTGCAATGTTGGATTCTGAAGATAGAGTGGAAAGGGTATGGAAGCTGGAGTTAATTGACTTTGTCAAAATGAAGAGAGATCACCAGGCAGAAATGAGAAAGAACAGTGAGGAGCTACTAAAGAAAAGGGAGGAGGAGTTTGCTGCAATGGAAACTAAGGCTGAAGAATTGAGAGCTATGGGTCTGTGTAGAGTCAAGTTTAATCCTTACATCATTGAGTACAAGAAATTTGGTAGAAATGTAAAGATTAGAATGGACTACATCAGTTCCTATTCTGAGAAACAGCTGAATGAAGTACTTAAGGATTTATCAGGCTCCCCTCTAATTGAAGAACTCACTGCAATGGAAGACATTATTCTTGCCATGGAGGAAAATGCAAAGAAGAAAGCCAAAGAAGCTGAGGAGAAAATGAAAAATGAGAATCTGCAAGCCAAAGCTCAAGAGATGAATCCAAAAGGATATGGCTAGTAGTTTCTCATAACTTGTAAGAACACTTCTATGTACTTTTCTCCGTCAATCTACATACATGTACTGTTAAAGTTTTATCTTTATGTATGTTAGGCTTGTTATCAGACATAAAATTGTGACTAAGGGTCTCACTCACAATTTGGGGGAGATTGTTAGTTACAGAGGCATGCCTGTATACATTTAATAACAAGCCTATTTGTTTGTAATGCTTTGCATTACTTACATGACCTCTTAACTGAGGGAACCTCTAGTTGTAGAGTTTTTGTTTGTACTGTACTTGTAGTAGGCATCAAATCCTAGTTGTGTAACTGTACTTATAGAGTCTAGAATAATGCTTGAAAGAAGTTCCAAGGTTCATGCCTCAAGCAAGAAGATAAAGACTATCAAATAATCACAGTTGGGATTTGAAGAAATGAAGAATTTGCCTAAGTACCAATTCGAGAAGTATATTTGTCTATTCGATAAGTCCAGCATTCGAGAAGTCAGGGATTCGATATCTCAAGACACTATTCGATATCTCTGAATACACTGTTCGATATCTCATTCGATACCTCAGAGATTCGATATGTCTGTGTACTTTATTCGAGAACTCAGGAAGTCAACAAGTCAAAGTAGTATTCGAGTTCTCAAAGAGTCAACAAGTCAAAGTTCCATTCGATATCTCAAGGACTCAGAAAGCTATTCGATATCTCAAGGATTCGACAAGTCAAGTGTTCTATTCGACAACTCAAGGAATCCTGAAGAAAAGAGCTATTCGAGAAGTAATTCGATATGTCAATATAATAGTGTTCGAGAACTCAGAGTTATCGATCAAGTCAATTCTAGTTCTCGAATCAACTACTTAGTCACTTCTCGAATACATTCTTGGAGACAAAGTACTGAAGAAATTGTACAAGTCAGAAACCTGCAACAAGCCAATGCACTTTATGGACCACAATCTGTAACGTGCTCTGGAAAGCCTACAAGGAAGCTTGGAGAGATATAGAAGAGACAAGGGGCTAAAGAAGTGGATCTGAACAGGCTTTGCAAAGTCAAATCTGTAACCGTTTGGACACTTACTCAAAAAGGATAGACAGACTAGAAAGTAATTTGTTCAGCTACCTTATTTGTAGTAAGTGTTAGAAAATGGAGTTTTTAGAGCATAAGTATTTTATGTTCTTGATGTTAATTCCGGATTTTAACGTTTGGATATTGTTCCTTGTTATGAGGACTTAAATTTTCATATATGGGTCTAAGTAATTTTCTTAGTGGAATCCATAGAGAAATAGAGTTGAAATTGGTAGCTTGAAAGAGCTTGAAAATGAGAATGTGTATTTGTCCCATATTGAAATGAATACATGGGGTTGTTGGCTTTATATAGAATCACACACATGGGTGGTGTACAACTACTAAGGTGTATGATGGTGCATGGTGTTACTGTGTGCTCCACGCGAACACACACACACACATGCGCGCCGCCGCCGCTCGCCTCGCCACGACACGTCTCGACTCGACTCGGGTCGGCTCGGTCGAAGGGCGATTTGGGCGAATGTCTCGGCGTCTCGCGTACGCGAGGCGACCTGGGCGAGGGATTTTATTTATGTGTTTAAATAATATTTTAATTAGAATATATATATATATATATATATATATATATATATATATATATCGTTCGGGATCAGTACTTGGAATAAATCAGGAACTGGCAGACATCTAATACTGATGGGATCAAGTCCTGATGAAGTCCTGAAGGTACTACTAGATCCTGATGCATGATCAAATACTGATGGACCTCATGTCCTGACGGTACCAGATACTGATGGACGGACATCAGATCCTGACGGACTAAAATCCTGATTGGTCAGTTCCTGATGTTGAGTCCTTAACAGAATTTGATAATGTATATATTATATATATTCGTATAATTAAAATATGTGTGGATAAATATAAATGTAACAGTTACGATTTATTAAATCAGACGTTTTGATTTTATTAAATCAGCCGTTTCATTTTATCAAATGTAAATCGGCAGTTACAAAATTGATTGGGTGGCATCAGTTATACTTAGCCTCTCCTATATATATAGAGAGCTAAGCTACTGATTTTCATGGTACCACACCATACATTCTCTGTTATTCTCTCTACACACTCTGCCCTCGTTCTATATACAGTTCGTAGGTTTTTCTGGCGACTGAGGTGTTAGTCGAAGTTGAGTTTTTCTGGTTACTGTGACCATCTAAACTCGGAGCTATTTTATCCTGGAAGAATATTGCCAAGTCCTGACACAGTGTAAGTGGGGGCAATTATGTCTTCAAGAGTAGTCAGGTTTTTCGTGCAAATCCTGACGACTCAGCTGTGTTACATATTTGTTTGATATACTGATATAGCTATGGCTACTGGTATGTCTTCTGTTCTTCCTTCGTTTTTACAGTTACTGATATGCATGCTTTTTACCTTCGTGTTTTGTTTCGTTAATTGTTTGCTTGGCCTTGGCTTGTTAAATACGATATATAACTGCCTCTATGTTGCTGTTTTAGTAAATATTTCCAACATTCTTGAAGAGATAAATTGTTATATAGTATTTAGCATAATGGTTAACGAGAGTGAAATTCCTGCTAGTGGTAGTTCGGTTGCATCTGCTGGGGTCATTGATTGGACCACTTACAGTTTTCCACAACCCGTTGAATTAACTGGCTTGCCGGAGAAATTCAATGGGGGCGTTGGCTTTTCTCGTTGGCAGAAAAGGATGAAGTTGTGGTTGACTGTAAAGGGTCTATGGCCTGTTGTGGAATATGAGAAGCCGGTTGTGGATCAAGAGAAGGCTGAATCAGTTAAGGCTTATGCGAAGTGGGCTGAGAAGGATGGGGTGGCTAGGGCGGCCATTCTGGCTGCTCTCACAAACACATTGTTTGATGTGTACTCCTCTGATACCTTCACCGCAAAACTCTTATGGGAGAAGCTGGACCAGACACATAATACTGACTCACAAGGTCTGGACACTAGTACAGAATAGGCTTTAAGCGTCGCACTTTTAGCGTCGGTTAAATGGAGAACCGTGGCCTATACTTACTTTAAGCGTCGGTTGCTACATTAACCGACGCTTAAAGTCATTTATGCTGGACTTTTTGCGTCGGTGATAAAATAACCGACGCCTAAAGTTGAACATTAAGCGTCGGTTTTTACTCAACCGACGCCTTAGGACTATCTTTAGCGTCGGTCATAACAACCGACGCCTAAAACTGTATCTTTAGCGTCGGTCTTTACTTAACCGACGCCTAAAATCGAACTTTTAGCGTCGGTCGAAAACAACCGACGCCCAAAACTGTACTTTAAGCGTCGGTCATTAGCAACCGATGCCTAAAACTGTACTTTAAGCGTCGGTCTTAATTTAACCGACGCCTAAACTAAATTTTTTTGTATAATTTTTAAAGAGCACGCGGGAGCAGAGCAGTTGATGTTTTTTCCCAAGTAGAAGTGATAAGAGACAGACAGACGATACGGGAATGTGGGAATATAATAAAAATAGGAAAAATGACAATTTTTGAAAATAAATTCATACACACCAAAGTACTCATACTCACTATTTGTGTGATGAATATTACCTTATTTTCACTAATTTTCCATTTTTTTTTAATTTTTTCCCCATTTTTAACTAGTTTGTCAAATAAATCAAAAAATTAAATAAAAATAGGGAAAATCACAATTTTTGAAAATAAATTCATACACACCAAAGTAGTCATACTCACTATTTGTGTGATGAATTTTAACATACTTTCACTAATTTTCCATTTTTTTTCTATTTTTCCACTTTTTTAACTAGTTTGTCAAATAAATCAAAAACTTAAATATATTAAACTTGTAGATCTAATTTTTGATCGATATTTGTCAATTTTTGAAATTTTATCCATCCAAATATACCATTTTAATTGTAATTGTACTAATTTAACTTTTTGAAAAAAAAATTGTAGCCACACACACCAGCTACAAATTCTAATATTCCCAGTATACCCTCATTCCACACCCACACTCCAAGTCAATAAACAAATACAAAAGGGGTCATTAAGTAATTTCACGTTCAATCCGACCCGTTTAGAATTACCCGTGTAAAATAAAATCAAAAAATTGAATAAAAATAGGTTAAATGACAATTTTTGAAAATAAATTGAAACAAACCAAAGTAGTCATACTCACTATTTGTGTGACGAATGTTACCTTAATTTCACTAATTTTCCTTTTTTTTTATTTTTCCCATTTTAACTAGTTTGTAAAATAAATTAAAAAATTAAATGAAAATAGGAAAAATGAAAATTTTTGAAAATAAATTCATACATACCAAAGTAGTCATACTCACTATTTGTGTGATGAATGTTACCTTAATTTCACTAATTTTCTTTTTTTTTCCCATTTTTAACTAGTTTGTAAAATAAATTAAAAAATTAAATAAAAATAGGAAAAATGACAATTTTTTAAAATAAATTCATACACATCAAAGTAGGCATACTCACTATTTGTGTGATGAATGTTACCTTAATCTCACTAATTTTCCTACGTTTTAAAAATTATATCGAAATTTTTCCTCAACTTTACATAGAGAATATAAATAATATCATATTTTATATCATAAAACTATACTTTCATCCGAAAATTAGCATGATTAACTGATTCAATTATGCAAAATTCAAATAAATACTAAAAAAATTCTTCACATTTTTTTAATTATAAAAATATTAAATAAAAAAATTATAAAAATTTCTTCAAATTTTTTAATTATAAAAATTTAATTTGGGGTGGATTGGATTTTACTTTAAGTGGGTCTAACAATTCGATCCCTAATTCTCTCTATCTCAATCTCTATCTCGCTCTGGCTCTCGCTATCTCTCTCTCACAACTCTCTCAAGAAACTCTGTCTCACTTTCATTCTTCTTTAATTCATTCGTTTTGAGTTCAATTCATTCGATTTTTTCACTTAAACTTCAAGTAATTAGGGTTTTTTTTGGATTTCAGGGCTTCAACTAATTCAGTCGTTTTGAGGCAGAACGATTGGATGCTAAGTTGAAGCTTGTTAGTGAGTAAGCTTGTTAGGTGCAAAAGGGAGATCTGGAGGGTTCAGTATGCTTTGAGTCGTATCCATAATATATTGGCTAGGAATATTCTCACCCTCGAACAAGCATATCAGGTATAATTTGCTTCTTTACAATTTATTTATCTTCGATTGCAGTCTCTGTTTCAATTTATGTATACATATATATATGCAATTAATCTCATGTTGCTGTTAATGGAGATTCAAGCGAATGAAATTTTCAAGGAATTGCAAATTGACTTGTGTCCACCTGAGTATCTCGAAGAGCTTTCCGAATTGCTTTGTGTATGTGTTTTGTCATGATCTCGACAGTCGGTGATGGTGTATACATGAATAAAAATCAACAAAAAGGAAATAACAAGAAAGTAAAAACAAAATAAAAATTAATTGTTCATTCTTCATTCCTTTTCCCAGACCAGAGTACAAATATTTATATAGGGATAACATAACATAACAGGCTAATGTAATGGACTTTTAACTTTAGAACCCGGCCCAATAGAATCCTCAGCCCAATAACTATTTAATGACCTTCCCAATTGGGTCATTTGTGACAATTCCCACTTCTTCAAAATATCCTTGTCCTCAAGGATGGAATTAAAAAAACCTTGTAGTAACTTACAGCACCAATGCTCGAATGCAGCTATTATTTTGTGTACTAGTCTCTTAGCATCAAGTCTCAAGTGTTTCTTTTCAAATCACCATATAGTGAACCATTATTATCTAGGAGAATAACAATCAATAGGTCAAGCTCCTTCTTAAGTTTCTACACTTCCTGAAAACGTGTTTTTAATACTCTCTCAACCTGATCAGAACGTGCACCAGTAACTGGAAGCACGGGATTAGGATTGAACTGCATTCCCGATATTGTGCACATCTGTGCCAGTTCTGAGCAAAATCCAATAGCCAAATTATCTTGAACATTACGTGCAAAGTTCACACACATCCAATTATTAAAAATTCCCACATCGACCATTTTCTTGTTCATCATATTCCACTGGCCAACTTGAGGTAGACATCGCGTTTCACGACCAGTTTCGTGGTATTTTTGCCATTGTGGAGAGAGAATTCTTGCTTCTACTGAGGCTAGCTTGTCACTAATTTTGATTCCAAACTCCTTAGCATAGGGATCATCAGCGTATGCATTATGTTGAACACTCCGAAGAATATCGGACTCCCTATCGCTAGGACGCTGATAAGTAACTTTAAGCAATGCAGTGATTTGTCTCTCATTTAACCTTTTTGAGTACCTCTGCCCCTCTACAATTTTGCAGACCTCCATGGGCAGATAATTTGGCCTTTGCTGGTTACCAGCTTGCAAGCAAGGCAACTGAGTTTGCTTTAAGACAACATCATAAGTTTCACGAAAATACTCAACAACAGCCTTCATTGTACCTCTTTCATCAACTGGGAATGTGAGATCCCTTGTTGCTTGTGATGTTAAATCAGAGATGCGATACTTCCTGCGCATCGTTCCACGGTGTAAAACTTCAACTTTCACTCCACTCAAGGCCTTTTTGATCTTCACGCGATCAGCATCTGATAGTGGTCTGGACGAAACATCCCTGTTTAACAGATGCAAGGCAAATTCTATGACAGGAAGAGGCTCAATGAATACAGTGGAGGACATATCAATGTTAAGCGACAATCCCATCTGTGTAGGGCGTATACTTTGATAGAAACCTCTCCAGCTCTCCAACCCTTCACCCAATGGCTGCCTTCGTCCAATATCAGGAGAATAAAATGAGCGCCCCACAGGAGAATACCTAGCAGTAGGAGAATACCATTTGTCACAAATGGTAGAAAAATTATCATCCAATTTTATGACATCAGCACTCTCTTTATCCACCTCAGTTCCTGCAATACCCATTGCGAGTCCAATATCAGCTTCATGGAGTGCTGGCGCATCATTCGTTCCATCACCAATAACTGCCACAACCTCACCAATTGTGATTCTCAAATGCTTTACCAGTGTAGGTTTGTCCAGAGGAGAAGATCGAGCCATCACCTGAATTTTTGGAATTAGTACAAGCAGTTCCTCCAAACTCTTCTCCTGGAAAACAGGACCTTCTATGGCAATACCATCCTCGGTGAGTATTTCGTATTCTCTGGCAATAGCCTTTGTAGTATTTATGTTGTATCCTATAACCATCCGAACAGTTACACCAGCTGACCGACAAAGTGCAACTGACTCCTTCACACCAGGTCGTACAGGATCCTTGATCCCTACAATTTCGATACAGGTATATTTAGAGGCTATAAGATCATTAAGTTCATCTGAATCTTCATTACCCCCGTCTTCCTCATTTTCGCTGAAGCGGATGTCATGGTCACTGTCATCCTCTTCCTCAGCTTCATCATCAACAAAATCCTTGACTGGATCTCCTTTAGGAGAAGAGCAAGGATTACCAGGTCTTAGAGCAACAAGTTTAGTTAAAAAATACACCTCTGGTTCAGGGAGTGTATTTAAACCCCGGTCTTTTCTCTCATCTAGTATTCCACCTCCCATCATATTACAAGCCTCTTCTCTTATCAAAACAAGTCTGGCCAGCAACTTTCGGCTAGGAACAACAGGGCGGGTTTCCATTGTCTGCAAGGAAATGATCAGCTCTAGTAAATCATCAGCCTGGTTAGCTGTCTCGTTTAAGTTTGTTCCTGGAAGATGAACTTTTGCGCCATCCTCACTTTTAAATGCACCACCACCTGTGGCAACTCGTCTCAGCAACTCATTCCTGCTTTCTTTCGGGGGAGTTCTGCAGAGAAGTCCAATCACTTGAACATGTGGAGGGCATTTCTTTGTAAGATGTGACAACACGGTCTCCTTAATGACCTCCAAGAGTGCCTTGCGCTTATCATCCTGGTCATTCTGAGCAAGTTGTATCATGTACTCTAGGGCCATCATAAATCCTAACTCCATCTCACCAACTCTCTTCCCGATCACTCCTTGTGCAGCCAACTGCACTGCCATCTCCTCGGGTGCATCTTCTTCCAAAAGCTTGGCAATTTCTTCAAGAATAGAGATGACTTGTTCTCCACCTTTGAGGACAGCTTGATAGTGAGCAGAATCAATGGATGGCTCCTCTTGCCCCTGCTGCTTCTTTCTTCTGCTGTTTATATCATAAAATTCCTCTTGTGAATATTCCCCTCCAACTTCATAACTCATATTTACCTTAGTCTTCTTGTTAGTTTGCTTCTTTTTCTCATTAATCTCAGTACAAGATAATGATGAATTGTAATACCTCATTGCAAGTGTCTGGGAGTAAGATAACAAATTCTCTGAATCATCAAAACTCACACTCTTCGAACCTTCCAAATCCTCCAATTTCTTAAAATCAACAGAAGTAAGCGGACCTGAACTTTTAGGTAAAATTAGAACTTTGTAGTATAATGTTGGAGATGATTATGTTGATGTGATGACTCACCTGAAGTCGGATTATGTGGTAGTTTAGTTGGACCTTTTCAAGAAGTAGCAAAAAAACAGTAGTAATTGTTTGCAAATTAGTTTTGGAGATCTTCTATTTGTCAGAATATTGCTATGGCCTTTAGTCTATAGTCTATCGGAAAAAGTAGTTTTAGGCTGCTTTACATTTTTGTTGGGTGTTTGGTTCTTGGGCTTTTGATTGTATCTACAAATTACTAGGTGGTTTTCTATACACTTTTCAAGTCTGAGAATCCTGCATTTGCAACCTTGATGTTAGAAGTTGATGAAACTTGAATTTTCTCTTGATAGGTAGGAAACTTGAATTTAGATTTTAACACATGCATGGTTATTTTGTTAGAATAAATGTGTATTTTGAGAGTGTCTTTTTAAATATAGTTGGAATTAGTGTTAGATGTCAGAGTTATGTTTCCGTACATCTTTTTAGTAATATCAACATGTGTAGGTTGCAGGTGCCCTCTCGAAATGAGTTGCAGCATCATATATTCAAAAATTCACAGAGCTACATTAATTTTACCTGACCATATGATGGTAATTAGTTAATGTCCTCGTCTATAGCAGTAATGTCTTTAGGGTTTTTAAGTTATTATATATGTTGATATGTTGATGTTTTGTTACTAATTAACCATTCATTCTAATTAACTATTACAAGGAAACCTTTGTGTTGAGCTTGTAGGTCATGGCAAACATATTATCACAAGGAAGAGAATCAGGGTACTACTAAAAGGCGTTGGAAATAATTTACGACAAGTTGAATTGGCCTCAATTCAGGTTTTTGGACGAATTAGGTTCTACTACTCTTCATGTATAGGCAATTAATAATTTTTAAAAATATCTATAGACTCATATATCGAATACAAGAGAAGCTGAGAGAATGGTGCCATTAATATTCCAAATATTAATAAACTTATCTTCGAGGAATAATAAACCAGGAACACATCTTATGAAGGAAAACAACTGAACAATTAGTAGATGCTAGCTAGAAAACTAGAACTAGTTTATTACAGCCAAGTAAATAATTATGTATTTTCACCCTAAACTTGTTTCCTTTTTCCAGAAAGTGACATCCCTGAATGGACTTGTGGAGTCTGCCAAGATTTTAATTGTGAAAAAAACTGATCCGAAGGCCAGAACTACGGGTACTTACTTTCCTGTTAAATGTTCTTACCTTATCTGTATACGCCTTTATCCTTGCATCTTCTCACCAAAATGATGACTATTGTGCTTTATTCAGAATCAAGTGATAAAAGCAAAAAAGATCAGAGGAGAATATACATAAAGCAACTGAAGATGTCAGTGAACAGGCAAAAACTATTTTCTCTAAAGGGAAGCTTTTCTGTATAGTGCATGTTGGTTCTGACCATGCTGCAATCCGTGAAGTAGTTTTTAGAGTCATGAAGCAGAAGGTTGCTTGCAATTGCTAGCTACAACAATCTAGGTGAGTGAAATGGATGCGATGAAATTGATATTCATGATTCAGATTTCAGAAGGCATTCTGTAATGCATTGGACATTGCCACATTGGTTAATCAATAAATTTTGTTTATCAGATTTTTGTAGCTTCAAAGTCAACAACCTCATATGTACTTGAATTTTTTCATTCCACAGAACCACCAGTCAGGACCCTGGGGCAGGAGACTAGTGCATGATATGTGATTTGTGAAGATTTGAAGGAGCACTAGAGGTTTGGAGCAGGAGACAGGAGCAGCCAAGCACTGTAGTGGAGTTTGTCAGTTTAGAGCTAGTCTAATATTTACATAAGTCCTTGAAAATTTGATTATTTTTAGTTTTTGAATGTAAACATATCAAGCTCTCGAATTTAACTTTCTAAATGTTTTAAATTGGTGCTGTAAACTATTTAGTCGGGAATTTATGGTAAATAGCTATATTTCTGAACGGGCTATTTAAATTATTGAAATTGCAATTTTTATTTTTTTTTAAAAAAAAATTGACTTTAAGTGTCGGTTGTTTAAATGACCGACGCCTATAATCAGACTTTAAGCGTCGGTTATTTAAATGACCGACACCTATAACAGACTTTAAGTGTCGGTTGTTTAAATGACCGATGCCTATAACCAGACTTTAAGCGTCGGTTGCTTAAATGACCGACGCTTATAACAGACTTTAAGCGTCGGTTGTTTAAATGACCGACGCCTAAAACAGACTTTAAGCGTCGGTTATTTAAATAACCGACGCTATTAGTACATTATATGCGTCGCCCAATTAACCGACGCCATAGGCCTATACCTATAGCGTCGCCTTCATAGACTACGCCAAATAACCGACGCCTAAAGGCTATTTTGACCGACGCTAAAAGCCTATTCTGTACTAGTGGGAAAAGTATTCTGTGGCTAGGTTCCTTGATTTCAAGCTGGTGGACAATAAGTCCATAACGGAGCAAGTGCATGAGTTCGAGATGATAGTGCATGCTTTGAAGGAGTCTGGAATGGACCTCCCCGAAAAGTTTAAGGTGATGAGTGTGATTGAAAAGCTCCCAAAGTCTTGGGAAGAGTTCTCTCTCTCCCTGAAAAGACAGAAAGGAGAGATCACCTGGACCAACCTTATGTTGGACATCTCGGTGCAAGAACAACACAAGTCCAAACAGGGACATGTGATGCCAACTGAGCATGGAAATTCGAAGGTAAACGTAGTAACTGTAGGACAGAAAAGGAAGGCTATCTCTAAGAATGGTAATAGTAATAAACCTAGGAATGACAAGGATAAGGCCAAGAAACCAAAGGCAAACAAACCATGTTGGTCTTGTGGGCAGGTTGGGCACTGGAGTAAGGACTGCCCTACAAAGAAAGCAAAGAAAGCCGAGGGGGTAGCTCAAGCGAATGCTGTGCTTGGAACCTCAAGTGGGCCTGTAGCGAACATGGTTGTTGGTGAGGCTTTGGCTTCTGAAACCAACGAAGACCGGTATGTTACCTACAACCCTGTACTATTTTCCACTTATCTGTCAAATGAATGGTTGATTGATACTGGAGCTAATGTGCATATTTGTGCTGACATTAGTTTATTTGTATCTTATCAACAGAGTCATAGCTTGATAGTGATGATGGGGAACGCAAGTGCCGCTCAAGTACATGGAATAGGAAACGTGGACTTGAAGTTTCCTTCGGGTCGTATTCTATCCCTGACGAGAGTACATCATGTTCCCAACATGCGTAGAAATGTAATAAGTGGTAGCTGTTTAGTAGCTAATGGCTTTGAAGTCTCTCTCAAATGTAATAAAGTAGTTCTTATTCGTACTGGTACATTTTTTGGCAAGGGTTACTTGTCAAATGGTTTATTTGTAATAAATGTTGAGCCCGTTTTGGGTGCTTTGAATAAAATTACTCCTTCTGTTAACTGTGTTGAATCTTCAACTTTATGGCATGCTAGACTTGGTCACTTAAATTTTGGTGCTCTTAAAAATATGATGAACTTAGAGTTGATTCCAAAACACACTATAGAAAAGAATTCTAAATGTCAAGTATGTGTGTCTGCTAAACAAATAAGGAAACCTTTTCATAATATTGTTAGGGATTCAGACTTGTTAGATTTAGTACACACTGATATTTGTGAATTTGGTGGTGTGTTGACTAAGGACCAGTTTAAATACTTCATTACCTTTATAGATGATAGTAGTAGATACTGTTATGTTTATTTACTTACACATAAGGATGAAGCACTTAGTAAATTCATTATATATAAAATTGAAGTAGAAAAACAAACTAGCAAGGTACTTAAGAGGTTGAGATCTGATAGAGGTGGTGAGTATATGAGTAACGCTTTTAATGAATTTTGTGCAAGCAATGGAATAGTTCATGAAGTTACCCCACCATACACACCTGAGTCTAATGGGGTTGCTGAGCGAAAGAACAGAACATTTAAAGATATGATTAATAGTATGCTTATTAATTCTGGGTTGCCTAAATACATGTGGGGAGAAGCTCTGAATACGGCTTGCCATATTCTGAATAGAGTTCCTCTGAAACACATGGATAAGACACCCTATGAGTTATGGAAGAGCAAGAAGACTAGTCTTAAGTATCTTCGTGTGTGGGGGTGCCTTGCCAAGGTACTTGTCCCTGAACACATGAGAAAGAAACTAGGTCCGAAGACTGTTGATTGTATCTTTCTGGGCTATCTTGAGACCACTACAGCTATGAGATTTTTAGTATTAAAATCTGACATAGATGGTATAGTGGCAAACACGATAGTTGAGTTTCGTGATGCTACATTCTTTGAGGATGTTTACCCTATGAAGACTGGTATGCCTCAAGTTGCTTCTAATGAAGATCCTACTCACACATCAAGTTCTATTCCTGATCATGTGGAAAAGATGACTAATGTGGGGGCAGAACCTAGTAGTAGCTCTACTCCTAAGGAGGTAGAGGAACCACGAAGGAGTAAGCGTGCAAAGGTAGTCAAGGATTTTGGAAGTGATTTTATCACTTACAATGTCGAGGACGAACCTTTAACTTTCCGACAAGCTATGGATTCTTCAGAATCTAGGCACTGGAAGGGCGCTGTAAAGAGTGAAATTGATTCTATTGTTTCTAACGGAACATGGGAGTTAGTTGATCTCCCTCCTGGGTGTTCTACTATCGGGTGCAGATGGATCTTTAAAAGGAAGTTGAACCCTGACGGCTCAATAGATAAGTACAAAGCTAGACTGGTAGCTAAGGGTTTTAAGCAAAAGGAGGGTATTGATTACTTTGATACATACTCTCCTGTAGCTAGGATGACAACAATCTGAATGCTTGTAGCATTGGCTTCCGTACATGGTCTTATCATCCATCAAATGGATGTAAAGACAGCTTTTCTTCATGGTGAACTTGAAGAAGAGATTTATATGGATCAGCCTGAGGGATTTGTTGCATCTGGTAACGAAAGGAAAGTATGTAAGTTAATCAAATCCATCTATGGCTTAAAACAAGCTCCTAGGGATTGGCATAAAAAGTTTGATGAAACTATATTGCCTTTCAGTTATGATATTAATGAAAGTGATAAGTGTGTCTACACTAAAGTTAAAGGTAGTGAGTGTGTCATCATGTGCCTATATGTTGATGACATACTATTGTTTGGAACCAATCTTGAGATAATTAACGAGACAAAAAACTTCTTAAAAAGGCATTTTGAAATGAAGGATATGGGTGAGCCTAGTGTTATTCTTGGTCTCAAGCTGACTCAATCAGCCGAGGGAATAACTTTATCGCAATCTCATTATATAGAGAAATCTATACTTGAGAAATATGGTTATTCACAGTGTAGAATCGCTAGTACACCCTATGATCCTAAAGTTGCCCTTGTTAAGAATACTTCAGGAGTACCTGTGTCTCAGTTAAGGTATTCTCAGATTATAGGGAGTTTGCAGTATCTTGCTAACTGTACTAGACCAGATATTTCATACTCTGTGTCTAAGTTGGCTAGATATACAAGCTGTCCAAACAGAACTCATTGGGATGCTCTTGATAGAGTAATTAGATATCTGAAAGGCACAATGTACCTAAGTTTACACTATAGGAGATTTCCTGGTGTACTTGAGGGGTACAGTGATGCAAGTTGGATAGCTAAGAAGTCTGGTTCCAATGGAGTGACTGGATACGTGTTCACCTTTGCAGGGGGAGCAATATCCTGGAAGTCGACCAAACAGACCTTAGTAACTCGGTCTACATTTGAGGCTGAGTTGTGTGCACTTGATGCCACGGGGACGGAGGCTGAATGGTTACATGGACTTATGTCCGCGATACCTGTAGTAAGCAGACCGCTTCCTCCGCTTGCTATTCATTGTGATAGTAAAACAACTATCGACAAGATTAGCAGTAAAAATTATAATGCTAAAACAAAGAGGCACATCCAAGTTAGACTAAAGTCTATAAGGGGTTTAGTGTCTGATAGGATTATTGCTGTAGAGTTCATAGGAACTCAGAATAATATAGCTGATCCTTTAACTAAAGGACTGGAACCTGCAGTGGTCCTTAAGTCAAGGTTGGGGATGGGGCTGTCAACCCATCATAGTTCATCATCAGTGGGAACCCAATACACATGAGAGGAGATCCCTTGAAGTGTATTCAATGTGATAATAACAAGCTGTAAGGATGAATTGGTAGTACCTTTGCTACATAGATGATACTGTTGTATCTGAGTCTATCCCCTGTGAACCTAGAAGGTACTGACGCTGCTAGTAAGCAAGAGTTATTATAACGCTGAATGGGGTCAAGTCATTCGACGAGATGGTAGTAGTACATCTCTGGAGATGCCCAGCTAAGCGAATGTTATTGTGTGGTCGCAATTAGAGGAAATGGTTATTCCTTGAAACATTCGACGAACAAGATCGAGACAAGACCATTAATGTCTCAAAGCCGTAGATTGGCACCATAGCATTTGACTTGTCGTCGTCTATGGAACATGATTACATTAAACGGATTAAGATTCAAGGTGAAACATTCCATCTAAATCCGGTAGTCATCGAAGTAGAGGACTTAGGAGGGTTCAAACCCGGAAGGGTACCTACTCTGAAAAACAAGTCATGATGAGAAACCTGAAGCATTTCTGTATGGATATGTGGGGGATTGTTAGAAAATGGAGTTTTTAGAGCATAAGTATTTTATGTTCTTGATGTTAATTCCGGATTTTAACGTTTTGAAATTGTTCCTTGTTATGAGGACTTAAATTTTCATATATGGGTCTAAGTAATTTTCTTAGTGGAATCCATAGAGAAATAGAGTTGAAATTGGTAGCTTGAAAGAGCTTGAAAATGAGAATGTGTATTTGTCCCACATTGAAATGAATAATGGGGGTTGTTGGCTTTATATAGAATCACACACGTGGGTAGTGTACAACTACTAAGGTGTATGATGGTGCATGGTGTTACTGTGTGCTCCACGCGCACACACACACACACGCGCGCGCGGCCGCGCGCGCCGCCGCCGCTCGCCTCGCCACGACACGTCACGTCTCGACTCGGGTCGGCTCGGTCGAAGGGCGATTTGGGCGAATGTCTCGGCGTCTCGCGTACGCGAGGCGACCTGGGCGAGGGATTTTATTTCTGTGTTTAAATAATATTTTAATTAGAATAAATATATATATATATATATATATATAGGAAGCCGGTCCAGAACCACGGGTGGATATCCACCCACCGCAACGTAACATTGCGCCTGGTGCAATGTTACATTGCGCCAGGTCTGGTTGAAAAATATGGCTGGAGAATTGTTACATTGCGCCTAGTGCAATGTGACAATGCACCCAGCGCAATGTGACATTTCACCCGGCGCAATGTAACAATGCTTCAGGCGCACTGTTTCAATACCCCGGGCATATTTTTATTTTTATTTTAATATAATGTTAACTTAATGTTATTATGTTTTTTAATATGATTTCAAAACAAATCTTAGTAACCGCAACTAATTACTATATTACAAATATGTTTAAATTATTTAAAAAATGAAATATATTAATTACAAATATAATGTTAACCATCGTTTGCTTTTCAACGAGGGTTACCTCTAGTTTTTACATTTAAATTTATGTTTATTTAATTTAAGGATACAAAATACAAAATAAAACTCTAACTGAATGATAAGGTCTCAATAAGAGTTATTAACTTCTTCTGTATGAACTATCATCTATATTACTACTATCGTTTGTTTTTCAACAAAGCGGTACCTCTATTGTGTACATATTAACTTACGTTTATTAAACTTAAGGATACGAAATACAAAATAAAACTCTAACTGAATGATAAGGTCTCAATAATATGTTAAGAGTTATTTTAACTTCTTAAGAATGAACTATCATCTAACTATCATCTATATTACTACTATCGTTTGTTTTTCAACGAAGCGGTACCTCTACTGTGTACATGTCAATCGCAATGTTTATTAAACTTAAGGATACAAAATACAAAATAAAACTCTAACCGAATAATAAGGTCTCAATATATGTTAAGAGTTATTTTAACTTCTTAAGAATGAACTATCATCATCTATATTACTACTATCGTCTGTTTTTCAACCAAGCGGTACCTCTACTTTGTACATATCAACTTATGATTATTAAGATACAAATTACAAAACAGAACTCTAACTTAATTCTGCAAAAAAACTTCCCATGGGGTCACCCATCTTAGATTACTCTAACCCAAGCAAACAGAGTAAAACAGGGTATTCAAACTGCATAAAACTGCCATTTTGTACTAATCTTTGGCATCTTGTGCCAAAATTATGTAAAAAAACTTTTTTGCACCTTCTAAAATCTTAAAATGTTATAGTAAGTGATTTTTTTAAAAAAAATTTAATATTTGATTGTAATTAAAGAAAAATCAAAATTGCTTAATAAAAAAATCCAGGTAGTACTGGAGCAATGAAAACTTTTAAAAAACTACAAATTGCAGTCTGTTTCTAAAAATAGTGAGTATGACCACTTGGTTTTGTATGAATTTTAAGTTCATAATTTTTCATTTTACATTTTTAATTTAATTATTAAATTTACTTGACAAACCATTTAAAAATGGGGAAAAATAAAAAAAAATGAAAAATTAGTAAGAGTAGTGTAAATTTAAATTATAACATTATAAAAAAACTAGTTAAAACATATTAAAACATAGAATTATTCATAAATTTAAATTATTTTAAAATATATTAAGTTATAACATTGCACCTGGTGCATTGAAACATTGCGAAATGGGGCAATGTTACATTGCGACCTGGGGCATTGAAACAATGCGACCGGTTGGCATTCCGGAGCCACCCGTGGTTGTGGAAGGGCACCTATATATATATATATATATATATATATATATATATATATATATATATCGTTCGGGATCAGTACTTGGAATAAATCAGGAACTGGCAGACATCTAATACTGATGGGATCAAGTCCTGAAGGTACTACCAGATCCTGATGCATGATCAAATACTGATGGACCTCATGTCCTGACGGTACCAGATACTGATGGACGGACATCAGATCCTGACGGACTAAAATCCTGATTGGTCAGTTCCTGATGTTGAGTCCTTAACAGAATTTGATAATGTATATATTATATATATTCGTATAATTAAAATACGTGTGGATAAATATAAACGTAACAGTTACGATTTATTAAATCAGACGTTTTGATTTTTTTAAATCAGCCGTTTCATTTTATTAAATGTAAATCGGCAGTTACAAAATTGATTGGGTGGCATCAGTTACACTTAGCCTCTCCTATATATATAGAGAGCTAAGCTACTGATTTTCATGGTACCACACCATACATTCTCTGTTATTCTCTCTACACACTCTGCCCTCCCTCTATATACAGTTCGTAGGTTTTTCTGGCGACTGAGGTGTTAGTCGAAGTTGAGTTTTTCTGGTTATTGTGACCATCTAAACTCGGAGCTGTTTTATCCTGGAAGAATATTGTCATGTCCTGACACAGTGTAAGTGGGGGCAATTATCTCTTCAAGAGCAGTCAGGTTTTTCGTGCAAATCCTGACGACTCAGTTGTGTTACATATTTGTTTGATATACTGATATAGCTATGGCTACTGGTATGTCTTCTGTTCTTCCTTCGTTTTTACAGTTACTGATATGCATGCTTTTTACCTTCGTGTTTTGTTTCGTTAATTGTTTGCTTGGCCTTGGGTTGTTAAATACGATATATAACTGCCTCTATGTTGCTGTTTTAATAAATATTGTAAGTAGGGTGTATCCATGTTCTATAAGGATACAGCCTCACTTCCTTAGTCAAAAACTTTGTAACTTTGTGAGTCAAGTTTTTCATACACTACAAGCTGTATCTCTCTGAGAAAAACGAAGCAGAGAATACTATCATTTGTATTCACAGATTGTAGCAACCTTTATCTAAAAATACATTAGATTAAAGTGATAACGGTGTCTTGTGTTGTTCTTTATCTGCATCTTCACTTCTGCACACACAAACACTTATTTGCTACATAGACTCTTAAACAAAGAAAAGTTCAAGAATACATTCACCCCCCCTCTGTATTCTTCTATCGTATTCAATACTCAACACGAAGCCCAAACGTTCCCCAGCATTTTGAGACATCGAGTTGTTAATTTATGGCCCCGAAGGGGCTTGTATCAACCCACCGGAGAGCATATCGGAAAAAATGAGGTCGAATTGGGCTTTTTAAATTCAGCCAAAAAAACGGAAATCTACAATTATAGAGTTGTAGAGGAAGTGAACACGAGTAGTTTGGTATATAGAATGGGACTGGAAGAAGCCGGAAGAAGACGGAACTTGATGGTCAAATTTTTAGCCGGGAAAACGATGATGAACTTGATAGACGACAATGAACAGTACTGGCAAACACGCATCTTCAGAATGTGTGTTCAGTTCCACGCATTATCATCATGCGTATTCCTCGTTACTGTTCATAGCTCTGAAATGAATTTAACAAAGACCACGCAATTGTGAAATGCGTATACCCTATACGCATTTTCAAAATGCGTGACCCGTGGATAAAAAAGACGGACAATTTTCCTTGTAGGCATTTTGGGCCGTGGGAATTAATTGGTGGGTAGTTTGTTATCTCACCCACTTAAAATTAGACCAATTAATGTGTTAATTTACTTGGAATTGAAGAAACATTGTGTTGATTGTATTGATCTTATCAGAGTTCTCCATTGAGTGAATTTGTTAAGGTGGTATTTATATTTGGTCAGGTGGCCATTGAGTGAATTTGTTAAGGTGGTATTTATATTTGGTCAGGTGGCTATGCGCAAAAGTGCATAAACATCACAAAACTTGTATCAACACATGTTCATGTTGTTTATTTTTGATACATTTGAATTTTAGAATAGTAAAAAAAATCATGAATAAAAATGTAATGATTTCAAATTCGATAAAAACATGTTTTTTATTTGTTATAATAATCACATGCTCGACAAAACATATTTTTTATTTGTTATTCATCCAAATATTGGAACAAAACTTGTTAACCGTCTCGTACACCTATATAAAGTTCTTTATACCAACATATCATTAATTATTTAAATTTAAATAAAAACAAAGAACACATAATATATAATAACAAAATCGTGTTTGCATAAATTTGTTTTTTCCATAGATTTCATAACATCTTTAATACTCAAATTTTACTTTTGAAACATATATCATTTTAATGAACATTACAAAATTACAATTATAACAAGGAAGGTAAAAAACAATGAATCTTCATATATTCATGCCAAAATTCTATAGTACTTTATATATATCGCAAAAATATACGCGGAATGAACAATATGTGTCTGGTTGTTATATGTGTTTTGATTGTTGTGTTGGTTTGGTATGGTTTCGTGTACATACAAGTAAACCTAAAGGATAAGATTTTTCTCAATTAGCCAGGTACGACTATTCAATCCAAACACTAAATTTTGGTATTAGGCGCGTTATGCTGTACGGTATTGGTGGACTAGATCTACCTCCACCAACCCAACGAAATTAAAAAAATACTCGATGATAAATGATTACTCCCTCACTTCTTTTTTATCCTTAACATTTTTCTTGGATTTTCTGACACGCATTTTAAGGTTTATTTTAAGGATAGTTCTATAACTTTTTTTAAAAAATTTCTTTTTCAGTATAAAAATTTAATGTTTAAATTTTTATACATAAAAAGAAAATTTTCAAAAAAAATTTATGGAGCTATTCTTAAAATACACCTTAAAATGCGTGCCTGAAAGTCCAAGAAAAGTATTAAGAATCAAATGGGACGGAGGGAGTACAAAATATGGTAGGCATGTCAATGGATCGGGTTTGGATCGGATTAACCTAAATCCATATCCAAATCCATTTAATTTTTCGGATCGGATTAAGTGTCGGATTTTTTTAAGACCAATCCATATCCGCTCCATTAGGATTATGGGTAATCGGATCGGATATCCAATCCAATTAAAAAAAATTCAAAAAAATTATATTAATGTTAAAATCTGTTAAAATCTAAAATGATAAAATAGACAATTTTTAGATGTAAATGTACACATTAACAACCAAATACAAAAAAAATAGAACATTGAAAATCAACAATAAATATCTATTAATACTGAAATGTACCCGACAAAATTAGAATAATCAAGAAATGGACTCTAAGAATAAAAATAATTCAAATTAAAATATGAATTCAATTTTAAATGCAATACAATGATAACGTATTCATTATAAACGTAATACTTTTTTCAAAATATAGTATAAAATATTACTAAAGGATTTTGGATCTCATATGATTTGAAAATTATTCATTATTTGTATAATTGTAAATATATGAATATTAATATATAATAAAATATATTAATATATAATAAAATATATAAATATATAATTATAATAATTCGGATCGGATGCTTAACAGATCGGATCATGTAAAATCCATATCCATATTATATGGATCGGACTCTTATTAGATCGGATTTTTATCGGATCGAATTTATTTTATATAAATTCATATCCAGTTATAAGGTCTCGGATCGAATCGGATCGGAACTCCGGTCCATTGACAGCCCTAAAATATGGTACGCAAAGCTGACCTAGCACATGCATAGTCAGTTTTTTTTTTTGCTAGTTGCATGCATAGTCAATTTTGTATACATGCGCAGAAATAAATAAAGAAATCCAAATTGTAAAGTGTAACCATCTCTCAAGCCGATCCGTCTATAAAAGAAATCACACTTCTTTAGTTTCGACACATCGATCAACTTAGCAAGAACCGAGCTAGTCTAAGTAAACTCTCTAGCATCCTTTCATATATTGATCAACAGATCAAAGTCTGCCTATATATATATGTAAGTACTTTTCATATACATTAGTGTGTGTGTGTGTGTGTGTTCCAATGTATTCATTCTCGTAAATTTAACGTACGGATTTTCGAATTGATGGGTAGTTCGTGAGAATTGTGTCTTTCGTGACCCTCTGCATGCATTGTAATGTTATATGTATGTGTTGTTAGTTTAAGGCAATTAGCTTATCAATTTTACTTTAAATTGCAGATAGTAAGATGACAATCATGGAGGTTCAAGTTGTATCGAAGAAGATGGTAAAGCCATCAGTTCCGACTCCTGACCACCACAAGACTTGCAAATTGACCGCATTTGATCAGATTGCTCCTCCGGATCAAGTTCCCATTATTTACTTCTACAACAGCAGCAACATCGACAATATTCGCGAGCAACTGGTAAAATCGTTGTCCGAAACTCTAACCAAGTTTTATCCATTAGCTGGAAGATTTGTTCATGATGGTTTCTATGTTGATTGTAATGATGAAGGAGTCTTGTATGTAGAAGCTGAAGTTAATATTCCACTAAATGAATTCATCGGACAAGCAAAAAAGAATATACAACTTATCAATGATCTTGTTCCCAAAAAAAACTTCAAGGATATTCATTCATATGAAAATCCAATAGTGGGATTACAGATGAGTTTTTTCAAGTGTGGTGGACTTGCGATATGCATGTATCTTTCACATATTGTAGCTGATGGATATACAGCAGCAGCATTCACTAAAGAGTGGTCTAACACAACAAATGGCATAATCAATGGCGATCAACTAGTTTCTTCCTCTGCGATTAATTTCGACTTGGCAACTCTAGTCCCAGCTAGAGATTTATCTACGGTGATCAAGCCAGCAGTGATGCCATCATCAAAGATCAAGGAAATCAAGGTTGTCACAAGGAGGTTTCTGTTCGATGAAAATGCTATATCAACTTTCAAAGACCATATTATCAAATCCGAAACTGTTAACCGGCCTACACGTGTGGAAGTTGTGACATCTGTGTTATGGAAGGCTCTAATCAAGCAGTCTAAGCTTCCAAGTTCTACACTATATTTTCACCTCAACTATAGAGGGAAAACAGGTATCAACACCCCACCACTAGATAATCATTTTTCGCTTTGCGGAAACTTTTACACGCAGGTTCCTACAAGGTTCAGGGGGAAAAATGAAACAAAAGAGGATTTGGAATTGCATGAGTTGGTCAAGTTGTTGAGGGGAAAGTTGCGTAACACTCTTAAAAACTGCTCCGAAATTAAGACTGCCGATGGATTGTTCCTGGACTTAGCAGCTAAGAATTTCAATATTATACAGGAAGATTTGGAGGACGAAGAAGTCGATGTTCGGATTTTTACAACGTTGTGTAGGATGCCTTTGTATGAAACTGAGTTTGGATGGGGAAAACCAGAATGGGTTACTATTCCAGAGATGCATTTGGAGATAGTGTTTCTTTTGGACACTAAATGTGGTACAGGTATTGAGGCATTAGTGAGCATGGATGAAGCAGATATGCTTCAGTTTGAACTTGATCCCACCATCTCAGCTTTCGCTTCCTAGTTGAGATCATGGTGCATGTGAATATAATACCAAATACTGCACGATATAATTACAACAATCGATTGTGATGGTCCATCGTTTAGTGAACCTTTGAAACGTAAAGTGTGAACGATAGAAACTTGAATAAAGTTAATACAAACACATGTACTTTGTAATGTATGTTTTTTTTTATAGTGGATGATGTGGAACCGATAGTGACAATAAATATTTTGCAGTTATTTGAACGTGTAGTGCTAGGGATCCAAATTGAGTCCTCAAAAAAGTTCCCAAATAATATGGTATGGATGACTTGGTAAATTGAACAATTTTAATTGGGGATATTAATGTGAATCAAGGAGAATCGATTATGATATGACCAACTAAAAGATGACACATGAAATTTGAGGATTTTTTTGGGATATAATTTGGGGTCTTTAGCATTTTCTTATTTGAACTCTATCTAGCTAAATCGAATTTATGTGAAATGATTTTTACGTGAATTCGAGATGGGTGAATTCCAATATTACAGTCAATTTACTAGTTAACAAGTTGCATAATAAAATATCGAGGCCAAGACGAATCTTTTGTTTACTTTAAATCTTTTTCTACAAATGCTCGTATATAAAATATAAATCGCCGACTGGTGGACGACTTGTCAAATCTGTAAGCACTACTGCACCAACCCATTAATTCGTTACATAATAAAACATGTGCACTTTCTCCTTACGAAGGTCAAAGAATAATAAATAGTAAAACTGATTTCTTTCATATTATTAGCTTAACTAAAATACGGGACATCTATTTTTCGTATATATTATTTGTATTTTTTAGAAAATTTTACACTTTTTTGTGCTATATATAGATATGCCACTAATCTCTAATGTCATATGCAATTTTATTACAAAGAAGGGTGAACGTATTAGCAAGATTTAATCTCAAGACTCCCTAGAATGAGAGGATAAATTCTAAGACATGATTTATATAGGAAATAAAGAGCGAGAGGACTGAGTTTTAAAAAAAAAATTAAAAAATTAAAAAAATCTATATATTTTACATACAATTATCTGTTTTAATAAAATTTGAATAAATGAGAAGCGAAAAATTCAAATTTTAGTTCTTACCGCTTGATCTAGAGAACTACTTTATTTATTATTTTTATATTTTTCAAAAAATTAGCTAGCTACCGTCATTTTGTAGAGACGATTGGCCAACAAAAAACAAACAAAGCGTGGTGGATTAAGCAAAAATGAAAAACCTAAATATATTTCAATTTATTTAGGTATATAAAAAAAAAATAGATGTAGTACTTACCTAACCAGCATACGTATCTTCAATTTTATTTTAATGAAATGAATCAATATGTATAGTATCCTGGTTTTATAGAATTGACGTTAGCACGAAGTTATGATGTGTTTAGGATTGCAGCTTATTTCTGAAAAGCAGTTAAAAAAAGGTGTTTGGTAAAATTTAAAAATTGCTTTTCTGCTTTTGGCCTAAAAGCCGCTTTTAGAGAAAGCATGTCCCTCATGCTTTTGAAAAAAACTGCTTTTCAGTTTTTGTGAAAAGTAGTAGCTGATTTCAACATCAAACCTCATCAAAAACATTATTTTTAATATATTTTTACATCAAAACATGCACATATCAAAAATATTACCAAACAATGTTCAGCTTTTTACAACAGCAATTTTTCTAACAGCACAGCAATTTTTAACAGCAATCCAAAACAGAGTCTTAATCATTGGAATTAAATATTCTTCAACTTTGTTGTTAAACAGAATAAAAAGCAATGATGTAGTAGTTTATCTAATTTTCCTGGTGCCTATATTTCTCCAATTCTATCATAAAATACATTAGTCAAACTGTATACAATGTCCTATCTAAATTATTTTGACTACTAAAAAGATGAATTGACTTAAGCCCATCTTTTTAGTTTATATTTTAGGTGTAGTGGAGTACCCACCGTGTCCAGAGCAATTCAATGAATCAAAAATAATTTACTTAATAAAAAAAATGATGCATATGTTAAATTTTTTACAAAATGAAGATTGTAGGATATTTTAATTTTAAATTATTCGTAAAATACATAAAAATAATGATAAATTCAGTTCTGAAAATACAAAAAATTATACACTTTGTTCTTGGTTACGAACTTAAAGTCCTCACAAATAATTATTCGTATCCCGAATATATATAAATATCGTCATTCCATGCGTAGAAATCTATGTACGCGTTCATTGCATCAAAGTTGGTACAAATCTACATTGTGAGAGTAGTAGATGTTGAGGGTGTTTGGGGTTACTTAAAATAAGTTACTTTTTATTTAATGAAAGTATTTTTAACTTAAAGGAGAAAGTAAAGTTGTTTACTTTAAGTTGAATGAATGTGTTTGGGTAATTTTACTTAAAGTTAAATGAGAGTTTAATAATTTTGAATTAAAGTGAAATTTGACTTAAAAAAATTTTAAATTCACATTATTTAAACTTTACAAGAGTCCTGGAAGAAGAAAGAAAAAAGAAAAAGAAAAAAGTCATAAGTCAAAAGTACCTTATGGATACTTATGACTTATGGCTTAATTTTAAGTTAAAGGCCGACTTAAAGCCCTTTAGCCAAATACGCGGAAATGGCTTAAAGCGAAACGCCAAACGCAATATGCGTTTCCCAAACAGGCTGATAGTCATTTGGACAACCGGATCGATTTTAAATTAGATCATTCTCGATTTATATCAATTTTTATTTATGATAAATTTGAATAAAATTTGGATCGGATTATATTTGATTCGATTCGAAACGGATTAAAATCGGATGAAATTTGAATTAAGATTGGATAAAATTCGGTTCGGATTCTTTCGGATCAATACTCATTCATTATTTTAATTTATCATATTTTAAAAAGTACCTTATTATTTATATTATTGAATATATATTTCTAATATAAAATTATGTAATTCTTCAAAAAAAAATTGATAAAATAACTATGGGTGTGTTTGGGAGAACTTTTTTACAGAATAAGTCAACTTATTTTTAAGATAAAGTTAGAAATTCCTAATTTTCCAACTTATTTTCCATCTTATTTTTGCAACTTATTGAATTTCAAACATACATTAAATACTTGTATTAAAAAAATTTATCAAAATATAAAATTTTTATCCGAAAATAAGTCCATAAATGTTTAAGAAAAGTTCTGCCAAACAGGTACTATGATACATTTAAGATAAAATTATTTTAAATATGCATTTTGATTATGAATGACTATGAGTAGATATCAAATGAAATGTGCGTTAATGTTTATAGGCTCTTCCGTTAAAATTACCTCGTACATACAAAGTCCGACCAACAGAAAAGTAGACTGAAGCAAAAGATAAATTATTTTCATGGACTTCATGAACCAAGCAAGCAATTGTAATGGGCCTCAAGCCCAAGTTAAATGTTCACAAAATGTTGAAATCACAAAGTTAAGACACTAAATTTCAGAAAGAAAAAGTAGGAGTACGTAGTAATTTTGAAAAGGAGCCCAAACTTTAAAGGCAAAGGTACCCACGTTGCAGAAAGTGTGTTCCAAAAAGCCCACAATTTTATTTATGGTACTCATAGTACATAGGTGGCACGTGATTTATATATCTACTAGTAGGACCAGGGTCACAATCAACGGTGTACCCAAGAACCCTCCAATTTACACATTTGGATTTTGGACAGTCCCTCATAAATTCCCTACTCTAATTCATCTCACATACACACAATATACATACAAAAAACAAACAAACAACGTTGTTCAAGTATGTAATGAAACCCAAACCCATGAATTCTCTTACAGGGATAATGACAACAAATGAAATGACAAGGGTCATATTCCTCGTAACCATCCTTCTCGCCGGAGCTCCGTGCAAAATCGCCGGAGAATCAACCGGGAAATACAAGAAGCTGTCGGGAATAATAATACCAGGATTTGCATCAACCCAACTGAGAGCTTGGTCGATATTAGACTGCCCTTATTCTCCACTTGATTTTAATCCCCTCGATTTGGTTTGGCTTGATACTACCAAAGTAATTACTACACTATTATTCTTCCTTTTGTTTTTATCATTTATGTATCTATCATATTGTTATAATGCAATATATAATAATTGCATATGATTTATTTGTTTAGTATTGTTGTAGAATAAGTAACATGCTTGAACACAACTAATTTCTTGGTTTTTTTAAGTTAAATCTTTATACTCCCTCTGTCCCAAATTGTATGAACTTGTTTGACTTTCACGGAGATTAAAAGAAGAGAATCAAGTACCTGAGGATGAACTCAGGAGAAAACCGTGAGGTTAAAAGCTTTTTAATACAAATTTTAGGGCATTTAGGTAAATTTACTAATAAAAAAATTAATATTTACGAAGATAAGGCTATTTGTTATAACCTCCGGAGAAATCTATGAGGACAACTTCAGGCCCATTTTTCTCTTAAAAAAATGTAGTAAAAAAGAACTAAAGCTAGTTGAAAAGTGGGTTAAGTGGTGGGACCTATAAATATTTAATAATAGATTTGAGATAGTGGAGGAAGATAGTGGGTGTAATAGTGTTTATTTAATAAAAAAGTGGAGAAGTAGTGGGTATAATAGTGAAAAGTGTTCAAAAATAGTAAGTATATTAAGTTTATTCTTTTTGGGACGTTCCAAAAAGGAAAAAGGTTCACATAAAATGGGACAGAGGGAGTATTGTTTTACAATACTAATGTGTAATATGCAGTAGTTGGGCTGCCTAATATGATGTTAGTTGGATAAACCAGACCATACATTCCCAATTTCCGTTTAAGATGTGCGCAGACCGAATAAATAGAATTACTATTTCAAAATTTACTACTCCTACACTGACAAAATAAAATCAAATTCTAACAGATAGTGAATATCAGACACTAATAAGACGAATGTGACAATTTTGCATTAAGAAAAATAACTATGGAGAGCTCTTCCTGTCTGTATAACCATTTGTCCTGTTTTAGGTGCCTTTTATATGTGAACCAATTTTTTCCAGTAGGTTTGTCCTTGAATCACTGGCACAAGTGATGTCCTGGCTAGGTTAGGACAGACTTTGAACTATTAACTAAAATCTAGTGAGGGGTCTTAACTGAATTGTCCACATATAGACACATGCAGGGGGAGAGTCGATTTTATCTCATAAGTTCATTCTGAAGAATGCAAATACAATTTGTACACATGAAAGTTTTGAATTAAATCCACATTCCGGTAACCTATAGTAATTTGAAACTTTAAATATCATGGCCATTGCTTTTGTCAAATGTTAAGCAGTGGATTATGCAAAATGCATTGTTTCCTCAAGTTTTCACCAAATAATTTTATAAATGATATACAAGAAGACTATTATCTACCATGCAGCTTCTTTCTGCTGTAAATTGCTGGCTTAAGTGCATGATGTTAGACCCCTACAATCAAACAGATAACCCACAGTGCAAGTCTCGTGCTGATACAGGTCTTTCTGCTATCACAGAGCTTGATCCAGGATATATAACAGGTATACGATTGGGTTATAGGGAGCTTCATTCAGGTTATACTATTCAACTGTCTAGTATTTCTACACATTATTCATCAAACAATGTTCAAGCTCTTGTTCGTCACTTCTGCTATTCTGCACCATTTTTACTATTGACGACCCAACATGAACCTGTGTTTCAGGCCCTTTGATAATAACAAAAACTATTTTATTATGGTCAGTTACAGGAATTCATATACTCATAGACATCCTCCATTAAGACTTGAACCCTTAACCTCTGATTTGATTACCAAGGGGGAATGGATATCCGCTAGGCTAAAGGATAATTAATTAAAAAAAATTCTTATATTATGCAAATCCATTGCTGACAATTATTTGTATTTGTGTTTGCAGGTCCTCTTTCTTCAATTTGGAAAGAATGGATAAAGTGGTGCATTGAGTTTGGAGTTGAAGCAAATGCAATCATTGCCGCTCCTTATGATTGGAGATTATCACCATCAAAGCTTGAGGAGCGGGATCTTTACTTTCATAAGCTAAAGTTTGTTACATCATGCAGATCTTGATTATCCTAATTGTATCTTTTATCATAAAAAGATATATGCATCCTATTTTGACTTGAGTGTTGCTTGTTTCCGATTTATTGCACAAATTGCGAGGTTATACTTTTTTAGATCCACCTAGGATTATGATAACAAACTAAGAATACTGCAATATTACCATCCATGCTATGATATAAAATTATATAGTAACTAGTAACAGAAAAGTTTCCATCTCTATGACAGCTGTATATCTCATGCACTAATAATTGCTAACCATTTTGTACTTCTTTTCTTATAAATTGTCTTTTGTCTATTTTCAGTTTGTAGAGCTGCTCTGAATAGGATTTTGACCAATCCGAGTTGTATTTTCTAAATTATTTATTTATGTATCTAGAAATCTGATGCATAACCTACGACATGTGTTGTTCATCTGTCTGCTCATATCTTTGTCGTGCTGTGTCTTGCTGCACCTCAAGTGCTTAAAACTACTGGTATTGAAGAATTATTTGCATAAATTTCAATAGAAAGCTAATAATATATCTGATTGCCTTATATGAATAAATGTTAAATAGAAATCAAGGAAATTTTTCCCAGTGTTAATAATATGGATTCATAAAGTGATGTTGAAATGTTGCTTGCCTGTTCAATTGTCTAGCAATCGTGATTATTCATTGTTTTTTTGGCTGATAGATATAGATTATGAGGACGTGTCTTCTAAACTTCTGTTGCAGGCTGACTTTTGAAACTTCGCTTAAATTACGCGGTGGTCCAGCGTTAGTTTTTGCTCATTCTCTTGGTAACAATGTCTTCCGCTACTTTTTGGAGTGGTTGAAGCTGGAGATTGCTCCAAAAAGATATCTTAGGTGGCTTGATGAACATATACATGCCTATTTTGCCGTTGGTATGGACATATGGTATCCTTAAATGATTTTCAACATGTTACCGACAGACTTTTTATAAGCAGTTTAAGCAGTATTTGTACTGTATTAAATTTCAGCATCTCCTTTTCTTGGTTCCGCTCAAACAATTGAATCAACACTTTCTGGATTGACATTTGGTCTTCCTGTTTCTGAGGTTCATTTCCTCTTTCTTAATTATAGTGTTATATGAATAGATGTCTCCATTTCCTTCCTTTATGTGCAGATAAGCATGCAATTTATAAATATTGCAACAGTGAGTAACCTGATGTACGAGTATATTTGAACAGTAAGCTAGTGATTAGAGGTCATGGTTGATAATTATTTGATCAAAAAATTGAACAGTTTATATACCACTACCTTTTGAAACTGTATGGTCTACAAGTGTGCTTGTATACATTTTTTGTTGGGGTAAGTTGGGTATATTAATAAAAAAAATTGATAAGAGAGTAAAGGGGTATACCCCATCAACCAGTTAAACAAGTACTAGCGAAGAGAAACAAGGAAGAAGGCCTGCAACAACAGCGTCTATGAACAAAGGCGAAAACTAGCAGAACAAAATACCTAGAGCAGAAAACAGAGTTTACTATTTTGGTATGTGTTTGTACAGATGCAGTAGAAGAGTCTTAGCTTAAGGTGATTCACAGTGTCACAGTGATATGAAATAACTTATCTTGTCCTTGTAAACTTTCATTCTGATTAGAATAATTTTACTTTCATTTATTTCGTCATACTATAACTGATAAACTTGTATTAAACATCTATAATAGTAAAGAAAATGATATGGAGCTTAACCATCATCTATCGAGTCAATATCAATATATGGCTCATAGTTTTCACGGATGAAGTGTTTATTTTAACAGATATAGAATTAATATATGACCTTTCAGTCAATATACACATATAGTAACGGGGTTCATTTTTAACCAAATTCTAATTGTGGGATGTTAAGAAATATTCAGTAACTTGAAGTTACGGGTCTAACAAGTAGCATACCCATAACTTCAAGTTATGGGTTTTTACTTAGAGTCAAATATATCAGCTAGACATTAACCATAGTTCAACAATTGTAGGCTGGTCAGAAGTCAGAAGTCTTGCTAGTAATGCACAGGTGTGATGTAAGGCATGAGCTCAAGCCATCCTATATGCAGCCTATAAATAAGGCTTCTATGTTTGTATTATATAGATAAAAAAAACGAAGTTTAGTGTTCAATCTATCAATCAAATCACTCTTTTATATTTGTTATAAAATTCTACTTGGTATCAGAGCCTATATGGCCAACGCCAACACCCAAACAAGTCAGCCTCTGTATCCCCTTGGTGGAATGTTGTCTCAACCACCTTCAGTGAAATTAGATAATAATAATTTCCTACTCTGGCAAAACATGGTTCTACCAATCTTAAGGGGACACAAGCTTGAAGGTTTCTTAACTGGGGAAACATCCTGCCCAAAAGAATTTGCTGTTTCCACCACTACAACTTCAGCTTCTGTTGTTTCAGGAACACCGCCACCACAAAAGAAAGATCCAAATCCCGAGTACGATGTTTGGTTCTCAAAAGACCAACTTCTGTTAGGATGGTTATATAACTCCATTCAACCACAACTTGCAGCTCAACTGATGGGCTTTGCAACTTCAAAGGATCTGTGGGAAGGCATAAAACAGTACTTTGGGATACAAAACAAGTCTCGTGTCATTTTCTTGACTGGAGAGTTGCAACAAGTCAGAAAAGGCACAATGAAGATCACAGAATACTTGAATCAAGTCAAGTCTATCGCTGACAACTTAGCTTTGGCAGGAAAGCGAGTTGACATTTCTGATCTCACAACTCAAGTTCTTGCAGGACTAGATGAGGAATACACTCCAATTGTGGTGCAGATCACTGGAAGAGAATCAATCTCCTGGGTGGAGCTACAATCCACGTTGATGACCTATGAAAGTCGACTAGAGCAATTAAATGCAACACGTCTAAGCATGGCTGGAATGGACATATCACGACCAACTGCAGCATTTGCAAATAAGGTCAATTCAAGTGGTCGAGGTAATAACTCGACAGGATGGCATAACAAGAATTATAGAGGTAGAGGAAACTACAGGAATGGAAATGCTAGGGGGAGAAATCGTGGAGGCAGAAGCTCAAACTCTAGGCTGATGTGCCAAATTTGTGGCAAACCTGGACATACAGCTCTAAACTGTTGGAGCAGATATGATGATGATGTTGCAGGAGATTCACCAAACACAGACAAAGGCAAGCAAGAAGAACCATCAACTGCATTTGCAGCTACAATAGGATCAGAAGCTGATCAAAGCTGGTTCATGGACAGTGGGGCAAGCAACCATGTCACAAACAATGAAAGTCTTCTGTCAAATGCAGGAAAATACTCAGGTAAGAAAACTTTAATGGTTGGGAATGGATCAAACCTTCCTATTGCACACACTGGCAAAGTTAACTTGCCCTCCTTAAATCAAAAGAAATTACAGTTGAAAAATGTCCTTCATGTGCCTAATATTAAGAAGAACTTACTTAGTATCTCTCAACTAGCACTTGATAACAACATTTTCACTGAGTTTCACTCTAATTGTTGGTTTGTTAAGGACAAGAAAACAGGACAGGTTCTTCTTCAAGGGATGCTTAAAGATGGACTGTATCAACTGAAACTTGTGGATAGCTTTAGCAAATCAAATCCAATGTTCAACAGTTCTCATTTTCAAAGGAATAATCCTGCTTTTGTTGCATTTGAGTCTAGTGTTTCTGATCCTCGAAAAGAGTTGTTTCACAGAAGGTTTGGTCATCCCTCAAACAAAATTCTCTCAACTATTTTAAAGTCATGTAATCAGTCTGTGTGTCTTAATGAAAATCAATCATTGTGTGAAGCTTGTCAGTATGGAAAATCTCACTCTTTACCATTTCCTACATCTGAACATCATGCAAAAATGCCTCTTGAGCTCATACACACAGACCTGTGGGGTCCTGCACCTATACAATCTTGTGATGGATATAAGTACTACATTCACTTCCTAGATGATTACAGTAGGCATACATGGATTTATCCTCTGAAAAATAAAAGTGATGCAATTGAAACATTTGTTAAATTTAAAAGGCTAGTCGAAAACAGGTTTGATAAAAGAATTAAGATTGTTCAATCTGATTGGGGAGGAGAGTACAGAAGTTTCACAAAAGTTTTGGAAAACTGTGGAATTCAGTTTCGACATTCTTGTCCATACACCTCATCTCAAAACGGAAGAGCAGAAAGAAAGCATCGACATATTGTCGAAACTGGTCTCACTCTTCTAGCTCAAGCAAACATGCCTCTAAAGTATTGGTGGTATGCGTTTCAAACCTCAGTGTTCTTAATTAATTGCATGCCCACACCTGTTCTAAAACTCAAGTCACCTGTAGAAATTCTTTATAAAAGAAAACCAGACTATAAGTCTCTAAAGGTTTTTGGGTGTGCATGTTTTCCCTGTCTGAGACCATATCACAAAAACAAATTCCAATTCCACACCATAAAATGTGTATTTCTAGGATACAGTCCAAATCATAAGGGATATCTGTGTCTGAGTCCTAATGGTAGAATATACTTATCCAGGAATGTTGTTTTTAATGAGGTCAATTTTCCTTTTGAAAATGAAAAATTTCTAACCAATACATGGTGTCAATCTAAAAATTCTCCTGTCAATCTGTGTTCACCATATACTACACTTCCGTTTTCTCTATTAGATTCCACAGATGCTTCAAATGACACAGTTTATCAGCAAGCATTCTTTGATGAAGAGCCTATGCCTACTGAGTCTGCAAGACACCAACATTCAAGCAACAACTTGAATAATCACAGTGACAACAATGCGTCAGTAGAACAATCACAAGTTGAAGAAGTCTCTAATACAAACTCCACTGACGAGCAAGTGGACTCTCCAATTTCAGTTGACACATCTGCAAGATTGAGAACAGAAAATCCAAGTCACAGCATGATAACACGAAGCAAAGCTGGAATTTTTAAGCCAAAAGCTTATGTTACTAATGTCACCAATTTCTGTCATGAACCTACTTCAGTTCAAGAAGCCCTTGAGAATGAAAACTGGAGGAATGCAATGCATGAAGAAATGTCAGCACTCACAAAAAATAACACATGGACACTCGTTCCATGGAAACCAGAGATGAATGTGGTGAAAAACAAATGGGTTTTTCGTACAAAAAGGAAAGTTGATGGCTCCATTGACAGATTTAAAGCACGTCTTGTAGCAAAGGGATATCTTCAAACTCCAGGAGTCGATTTTACTGAGACCTACAGTCCAGTTATTAAAGCATCTACAGTTCGTATCATTCTCACCATAGCAGTCTCAAAGAATTGGAAAATCAAGCAGCTTGACGTTAACAATGCGTTCTTAAATGGAAAACTTCAAGAAACGGTGTATATGGCTCAACCAGAAGGGTTTGTTGATATGAATAAACCTCACTACGTGTGTAAACTTGATAAAGCAATTTATGGGCTAAGGCAAGCACCTCGTACCTGGAGTGATGAATTGAAGGCAACGTTACAAAGCTGGAACTTTGTTCAGTCTCAATGTGACTCATCCCTGTTCTTCTTTCAAGCCAAGAACAAAATATTGTTTGTTCTTGTCTACGTGGATGATATCATAGTCACAGGAAATGATGATCTCTTGCTGCAAAAATTTATTCAGCAACTAAATCGAATGTTCTCACTCAAAGACCTTGGTGATCTTCATCAATTTCTCGGTATTGAAGTATATAGAGATCACACTGGTCTATTTCTCACTCAAACTCAATACATCTGTGATGTTCTCAATAAATTTGATATGTCACAGTGCAAACCATGTCCTACACCTATGAGCACTAGCAAAAGTGTCAGTCTCAACGATGGCAAACCAATGGATAACCCTACCATATATCGAAGTGCTATTGGAGCTCTCCAATATCTAGTTCATACACGACCTGATATTGCCTTTGTTGTGAACAAATTAAGTCAATTCTCAACAGCACCTACTGATGTGCATTGGCAGAGCCTCAAGCGTGTGTTACGATATTTGAAAGGCACGTCTCAGCTTGGTTTACACATTCAGAGAAATGAAAGACTAAATATCACTGGGTTTTCTGATGCAGATTGGGCCTCATGCTCTGACGATCGTCGATCAGTGGGAGCATATTGTGTGTATCTAGGAGATACTCTAGTCTCCTGGTCATCTAAGAAACAAAGTGTTGTTGCTCGATCAAGTACAGAAGCTGAGTATCGTGCTCTTGCTAATGTTAGTGCAGAAATTACTTGGATTCAATCCTTGTTCAAAGAGATAGGAGTGCCCTGTACTAGTACGCCTGTTACCTGGTGTGATAATATGAGTGCCAATGCACTTGCTTCGAATCCAGTGTACCATGCCAGAACAAAACACATAGAGATTGATGTTCATTTTATTCGCAACAAGGTGCTCAACAAACAACTTGAAGTTCGATACATTCCGTCATATGATCAGGTTGCAGACATGCTCACTAAGCCTCTCACACATTCCAGGTTTCTGTTTCTGCGAGACAAACTCAATGTCAGCAAGGTGCCCTTAAGTTTGAAGGGGGATGTTAAGAAATATTCAGTAACTTGAAGTTACGGGTCTAACAAGTAGCATACCCATAACTTCAAGTTATGGGTTTTTACTTAGAGTCAAATATATCAGCTAGACATTAACCATAGTTCAACAATTGTAGGCTGGTCAGAAGTCAGAAGTCTTGCTAGTAATGCACAGGTGTGATGTAAGGCATGAGCTCAAGCCATCCTATATGCAGCCTATAAATAAGGCTTCTATGTTTGTATTATATAGATAAAAAAAACGAAGTTTAGTGTTCAATCTATCAATCAAATCACTCTTTTATATTTGTTATAAAATTCTACTTATTTAAAATCGTGCAAGTAATCTGTGTCTGCTTTATGGTCGTTTGGCTGTTCATAATTGTTAATAGACAGCTCTATGAATTATCATTAAATTATATTTTTTGGCAAGGTATCAGGGAACAGCTCGGTTGATGTCCAATTCATTTGGCTCGTCGCTATGGATGCTGCCACATTCTAAGTTCTGCAAGGCAGATAATTTGTACTCGAAATATCTATCGGGAAGAAGTAAAAAGGATCATCAGGTATACTTCTGTGATAAAGACGAATTTACAACAAAATATTCTGGGTGGCCAACATATGTAGTCAACATCGAAATTCCTTCGGGTCCAGGTGTTCTTTCTGTTCTGCTTAGCATGATTTGATTTTACACATGGTTACCTGCTTATTATTGCCATCTTGGTAGGAGAAATTGCTTATTTCCCGTTTGTCAGTGCAGATCGCAACTTGTCTAGCAAAGAATGCAAGTTGTCAAATCTTTTATCTTTCTCTGCCCATGATGTCTCAAATGGAAAATTTTTCAGAGCAATTAAGGATTATGATCCTGATATCGGAAGGGCGTTGTACCAATTAAACAAGTTAGTAGTTTGTAAATCAAAGCCTTGGTGTCAGCTTGTTTTTTCTGGCTTTCTGCAAATTTTATAAAATTGAAATACTGATGAAGTTACTCTTTTAATGACCTGCATTCCAATCTAGTACGATACCTTTCCAGTAGCAGTGTAGCACTCTAAAGGGCTTAGGCTTACTCCTCCACTCCCTCCTAACTGTGGGGTTTGATGTCTCAGCTCCCATCTAAATACTAGAATTTGACTTAAAACAGCAAAAAATGGTTCCAGTTTTTGGTCCATTCCACATTTCTCAAGTCTCTATTTTATGTGCATGTTATACATAAAAAATTAATCATCTGGTTCTAATTTTAGGAATGTTTAAGTGGTGACAAATTTTTCTGAAACCTTTCCATAATGTTTATAAGGTATTGTATTTCAGGGCTTACCATGACGATCCTGTTCTAAATCCACTAACGCCTTGGGAAAGACCTCCTATAAAGAATATTTTTTGCATATATGGGGTAGATCTGAAAACTGAGGTATATCTGTGTTCTCTTATTGACCTTTTAAATTATATATATGTATCCCATTTCGTCCTTTCGTTGTTAAAGTAGAAATTGTATCTGCAAGTATAGCATTTTGCTGTGAGCCTCATTTCAAAGAAGACACTGGAACAGACCCGTATATGGCAACATCTACACAAAATATTGACTCATGTGTCCATTTACTGGTATAAAGCTAACCATAATGTTATTGGTTGGTGTATTAAATGTGTCGGTGGATCTAGAATGACACCTCCCAAGCTGACTAAACAAAAATACTGTTTTTAGTTTTTGGGAATACATGTGGGTTGAAGGTGAGGAAAGAATGGAAATGATTAAGAAATGATGTATCATGCTTCTTGATGGATAAACAAGAAGTAAGAGAAAATTACGCATTTGAAACGAAGAGTTTGACCGCTTACTCGTACTCGTTTTTCATCGTTAGACTTCTCTCTTTTTGTTTCCATAATTCCATGAGAGCGTCGGGCTGATTTGAAAATTACAGATGATCTGGAAAGGTCTTTTTGGCAAGATCGCTGTATATGAAATTCCTGCCCTAAAAAGATGTTAGACCTGTTTTGTAACAAAACTTAATAAACTTGATATAGCCAAAATTATCTGAAATTCATATTACAAGCAAAGACCGTGAGTAAAGATATTGAAGGAATACAATTCGGTGTATATGCTAAATCCTCCCAAGTTAGCAGAGTTCCTGTATCGCGCTAACAATACAATGGTAGCACAATATTAACCTTGTTTCTACAGAATTATTTTGACTCTTCAGATAACCCTCTCTAGCATGCTGCTGCAAACGGAAATCTTGCTTTCTACTGCCAGTGGTATCAACTTACTAGTAAAATGACCATTTTGCCACCTGTATATTCTAAAAGAGATCCTGTTACTTCACTCCTTGTAGTTGGTAGTGTCTTAACCATTCTCATTTGGTGCTATAAGATGAGTTGAAGTATGTTTGTCAATTTGTATCTGTGGTATTGTCGATTTATTTATTTTACTCAAGTTATTGGTTGCCTGCAACACTAATTTGAGTTGAAGTATCTTTTGTCATTTTATATCTGTGCATGCAAATGTTGTCTGTTAAATTATTTTACTCAAGGTATTGGTTGCCTGTAAATCCTGGTGAGAAATATGATACCTGGCAATATTTCATACATGATAATCATGGAATCTCATTAGTGTGCCCCGACAGGTTGGTTATTATTTTGCACCAAGTGGCAAGGCTTACCCTGATAACTGGATGATAACTGATGTGATATATGAGATTGAGGGATCCTTATATTCCAGGTAACTTCTATTTAGAGGATCCTTGTATAACTACATCAAATGCTACATTGCAGAGAGATTTTTATTCTGTGAAAACTTTTTTGTATGGATTAGGATTTTGGCATGGATGCTAGGTATATGAAAATATACTTTGACACTTTGTGAAAATACTTGAAAACTTTTCGTCCAAGTTCATCCACCAATATTATTACTCCGTATATTGCAGACGTACAGTTTGGGACTAAAGTGAACAGCTGAAGTCTTACATGTATATATCTTCTCACGTTTTTTAGGTCAGGTAACTTGATTGATGGAAACCCAGGAGCAAGCAGCGGAGATGAAACGGTATGCTGATGAACAGTATCTCTAGAATTTAGTTGTGACATATTTTGGAATTATAGAATCAGTAGTTTCTGCCTCATATAATACTTAATTCTGAATTTGAGTTCTCGATGATACATTCCACAACATTATATTAGTTATTGTTATAAAATTTATCCGTTTATATTCAAAATATTCTTTTAAGGTAAAAGTGAGCAGAAGAAAGTTGCCTTTTAGAAAGTTATTGCTAGACTTTGGCAATTGTAAGTAAACTCAAAGTAGGCTATCTAGCCTACATGAACAAAATTAGATCCTTTTGCAGGTACCTTACAATTCCCTGTCCTGGTGCAAGACTTGGCTCGGACCGGAAGTGAACATAACAAGAGCTCCTCAGGTACATTTTGCTAGTTGCATGTGTTAGAATGTTACATTTTGTTTCTGTCTCTTTTAATGAAGTTTAACTAGTCCATCCATCACCATTTTAAATGTCTGGTTGTTTTGGGATGCTTGATAAGAATGAAAATTTCTTTTCAAATTATCCCACTCTCGTCTCCATTCTCTTCTCTTACTTATTTACAGTAAATTTCATTTCCCCCTGTCCGTTACTATTATCGAGCAGGAGATGATACATTTATGATATTAATATCAGATACAGTAATATTGAAAAAGTTTTTAAATTTTCAATTGGTATTAGGGTAGTGTTGGAAATTAATTTGTATGACATGCTATAGATAGAGGATTTAAATAGGAACATAGGGATATATGCATATGATTGAGTGTTGAGTATGACTTTCTCAATCCATTTGTAATAAACTAGTCAAATATCACGTTCCTTATTGTTCTTGTTGACGTTTGACTAAATCTGAAATACACTTCTGACATGCTTGTCATGATCACTTCTATAAGTTCTAATAATAGGAATTGTACTTTTTAATGCTCTATGTTGCTCTTCATTCTTGTACGGTTGTACCAATTGTCTGCCAAGGTTTTTTTTTCTTTTTTTTCTTTTGTATATTCTATCCCTCATGCATCTCTCTTGGTATAATGTGAAACATGCGATCAGAATGTACATTTCGTATTTGAAGGATATCTTGGAATCATGAACCCACTTTTCTAAGGAAGGTGTTCCAGGTTCATAATATAGTTAAAGCAAAGCATTTAGTTATAGAGCCAGTTCCATATTCAAATTTTGGCTACTTACTTTGTCATCTCTTTATCAAAATCATGGTGAAGGATCAAGTTATCTCAGGTTGGCAAATTTTTTAATCGTAATAAATTCCATATTTTGATAATGACTGGACATTATGGTTTAACTAACAACGATAGTATTTATGTTCCTAGAGGCTAGAAGTATAGCAACATATTCTAATCTTCAGCGTTATTGGAAAGCTTTTTCCTAGTGGCACGCGTTCTGCGGTTTGTCTGATTTCACACTCTAATCATCCCATAAAGTGGTTTTCTTGATTGTACATATATGACCACAAGTTTATATATTGGTCAGTTGAGGATATTTAGCTTTCAAATTTTGAGTACCCCTGTTAATTGATTGAAAATTTTGACCTTATCCTTCTTTACTTTTCTTCTTAATGATTATTTAAGTCGGAGCATGATGGGTCAGACGTACAAGTACAGTTGAATGTTGAACATATACATGATGACGTTATTTCCAACATGACAAGGTCGCCCAGGGTCAAGTACATAACATTTTATGAAGATTCTAAAAGTCTTTCGGGCAAGAAGACTGCAGTTTGGGAGATGGATAAAGGTATCATAGTTATACTTTATGTACCAATTTACCAAAATCAGTATTATCTTCATAGTTTTAAACTAAATTTGGAGGTTGGTGGTTTCATATCTATTGACATTTGACACATTTTCATATATCTTTGGGATAGTTAATAACATAGCACAAGATATAAATATGAAAAATACACACTTGGATGAAATAAAGGATCATATTGTTTGCAGCAAATCACAGAAATATTGTGAGATCATCTATCGTGATGCGGGAAATATGGCTTGAGATGTGGCATGATATGCATTCTGATACAGATAAAAATTTTGTTACAAAAGGTAAACCTTTCTTCTATAAACCTCCCTACAAGGATTAAGTGTAATCTATATTTTTTTACCTGTCCAGATATGCGTGGACCTCTGAGAGATGAGGATTGTTATTGGGATTATGGAAAAGCTCGTTGTGCTTGGCCTAAGCATTGTGAATATAGGTTATATTCTCTCTGTGAGTAACTTTCTGTTTCTCAGGCAATGTATTTAACTTTTATACTATGAACGAATGCTGCAGGTATAATTTTGGAGATGTCCACCTTGGGCAGAGTTGTAGGTTAACAAATTCTTCAGACGATATCCTTTTCTCTTATATATAAACTTCAGAGGTATACTTCTATTTACATTTGTATTGATTAGTTCTCTGTTGTAGTGCTTGAGGTAATGATATGTATGCAAATTCTGTTGATAAAATTGTGTATCATCAAATATTAGGGCACGATTCTTGTTATCAGATGTGCCCTAAATATGTAACATTGGAGATAGGAGTATTGGGGCTATCTGTCAGGCTTATAGTTAACTACAGAATTTTGTATGCTCATAGTTAGGTAAATTTGTAAACTTATGATTTAATTACAATAGTTAGCTTAATTTACTTGCAAAATAGAAGAGTTTTAGTGTATCAATATTCAATACACATAAAATCTTCGCTGTTGGTATTTGACATGTTCATGGCATTAGACCCTTCGTTTTCATATGTACATAAATAGCTTCCATATTCCCAGCAGAAAGAGCACCTGCCATTGCAACATCCTCGTGGTCTCACCGTACCTGGGGGCTGTGGCTACTACCAAAGTTCGGCATTGCAAAGCAAACAGCCATATGCAGAGACAACGGTCCTTGAAGTGGATATCACAATACTAGCACCCTGCATCATTTGCAGGAAAATTCTTACACAAGGACAGACCTACTCGGATTTCCGGCAGAAAGGAGAACTCCATCTCCCTGAAGTCCATCATAGAAAGTTTATACAATTCAAGAAATGTGGAATAGCACGGAGTCTTTATTATTCCGGTTAGCACAAACCAATGTCCAAAAAGGTCTACTGGAACTCCCGAATTTCCAAAAATGAAAGTGCTTCTCAATATGATAGTATGCCACTAGTTGAAACAAAAATGCTATGGAACTTATTCCCAAGTGAAAATAAACAAAGCCACAATAAAAATTGAAAAGCAAAGCACTTGACAATTGATCAACATTGTCTTCTCCAAATAACAGTGAAAAGTATAGATGTTCTGCAGAGAAGAGTCACATAATCTATCTATTGTTGTCTGGGAAGAAAAAATTAGCAGGGAAATTAGGGAAAAAAAATTGTCGTGAAAATCGTAATTTACTGAGTTATCGAAGTCTACATTTGAAAAGAAAAAAAAAACTGAGGAAAAAAACAAAAGAAAAAAACATAAATTAATTAACGGCCAACATAGAATATGTGTGCAGTGCACACAGCAAACTCGAGAATCACGTTCTCTTTTTCTCTGCATAATAAATGTATGTATCAGATAGTGCGGGAATTTAAGACTTTGTGAGTTGTGACTTCGGTAATGAACACAATCTTTACCAGAGTACTTATTAGTTTTTTTTTTTAGAGGTTTTCGCAATTTGCATCCATTATCTTTGGTTGTTTTTTCGTTTTGATCTAATACTTTAATTCGTTACATTTTATACTTAAAACTTTATTTATCCTCACATTTTGCACCTTTTTGACTGCCTTCCGTCAAGTCAAGCCGTTAACGTTAAATAACGAGGATAAATTAGTCTTTTTACGTATAATTACACAGCACTTTGCACCCCTTATCTTTGGGTGCTTTTTCGTTTTGGTCTCATACTTTAATTTGTTACACTTAACATTTAAAACTTTAATTATCCTAACACTTTGCACCCTTTTGACAGACCTCTGTTAAATCAAGCAGCGAACGTTAAGTGGCAGGGGTAGGAGGAGTTCTGCAAGGGTCACTTGGGGTCTTTTTCGACCAAATAAATTCGACTATGGCTAATTTCGATCATATTTGGTAGAATTTAGTAGGTCCGGCTAATTTCGACCAAATATGGTCGAATTTAGGAGCGGTCGAAAATAATCGGTCGAATTTAGAAATATTTCGACCAAATATGGTCGAATTTAGGAACGCTCGAAAGTAATCGGTCGAATTTAGCAATTTAGTTCCCGGCAAAGGTAGGGGAAAGTTCCCGCCAATCCAATTGAAAAATTAACTTCGACCATATTTGGTCGAATTTAACAATCGTAGTGAGCGGGAAAGTTTAATTCAAACTTAGTAAAAAGCGGGAAACTTGCCGTCCAAAAAATTTCAAACCGATCAAAATTATTTTCGATCATATTTGATCGAATTTAGCCTCGTTGTGTTGTAGTGGGTTAAAAATTGATTCTTACCCTTATATATACCCTCACCTATACATAGTGATTTCTATCTTCATTTTATACATCTAAATCTTGTATATTCTTGGCTTATCTTTGCAGGTGTAGGAATTATTGTATAGTCCAGACTACATGGACCTCTACAAACACAGGTAAGCGATTTATGGCATGCCCTGATGAAGTCTGCAACTTTTTGTGTGGTTGGAACCACCACTTTGTGATAGAGCTCGAATAATAATACCAGGCTTGATAAGGAGGATAAATATGCTTCAAACTCAACAAGGTATTGAACGTGATGGAAGTGTCATAACTACAACAATAGATGTGTATTTTACTACTGGAAGAGTACTTGAGAAGAAGTATTGTAGCAAAGCTTTGTTTTTCTTAATTTTGACATGGATGTTGTGAGTTACCATCTTTCTATTAATTATCACATTAATAGTGACAAATACAAATACCATCTTTTCTCTTTAAGTTTTGGTATTTGTCACTATTAATGTGATAATTAATAGAAAGATGGTAACTCACAACATGCATATCAAAACTAAGAAAAACAAAGCTTTGCTACAATACTTCTTTTCAAGTACTCTTCAAGTAGTAAAATACACATCCATATTTAAAGTTTTAAGTGCAAAGTGTAACGAATTAAAATATGAGACCAAAACGAAAAAACACCCAAAGATAAAGAGTGCAAAGTGCGAAAACCTCTCTTTTTTTTTAATGTGTGTCCAAGAATATATATATTAATTATTTACTTTCATGATATTTTTTTATGAGGTGATTTTTTTGATTAATGAAAATTTTTATGCATATAGGAAGGTCCATCATCTATTCTATTATATATCTAATACACCAACAGGGGGTTTTCCTGAGCAAATTTATTCATAGGCTCGGACCCTCCGAACCTCACTCCAAACCTAACTCTAAATATTTGTAAAAATAATGTTATTCAAAGGATTCGAACCCATGACCTTGCATAACTAATGCGACACCATAACCAGTTGAGCTATGTGAACATTTGAGCTTATATTAAAAATCATTATCTACATACATAAACACATATATACATACATACATAATTATTAATTATACTACACATACATAAATAAATATACATGTATACGTACATACACACACACATACATACATACATACATACATACATACATATATACATACATACATACACTACATACATAATTATTAATTATACATACATAAACATAAATAATTATACATGCATATGTACACACACACATACATACATACATACATACATACATACATCCATACATACATACATAATTGTTAATTATACATGCATAAGTACTATATACATACATACATACATTTATGTTGTATAATCTATTAATATTTCATTATTTGTAATATAATAATTGTTGTATAATTAATATGCATATTTATATATACAAACACATGTACAAACATAAATACATACATATATAAATTTATGTGGATATATATATAATAATATACTATAATATTATATACATACATACATGCATACATACTATATAACATACATACATACATACATACATACATGCATGCATGCATGCATGCATACATACATACATTTATATTGTATAATCTATTAATATTTCATTATTTGTAATCTATTAATTGTTGTATAATTAATATGCATATTTATACATACATACACATGTACAAACATAAATACATACATATATAAATTTTTGTGGATATATAACAATGTACTATAATATTATATACATACACATACTACATATTTTTGTTTATATGTATTAATTTGTAGATAAATCTCAGTTGGCTTAACTCAGATAATGTATAATTATTAATTAGAATGTATATTTGTAGATAATTATTAATTATACATGCATACGTACGTACATACATACATACATAACTATTAATTATACATGCATACGTACATGCATACATACATATATACATATATACATACATACATTCATACATACATAGTTACATACATACATGCATGCATACATACATATATACATATATACATACATACATACATATATGCATGCATAGTTATGTTGTATGTATATATGTATGTATGTATATATGCATACATACATATATACATACAACATAACTATTAATTATACATGCATACGTACATGCATACATACATACATACATATAATATATACATACATTTATATTGTATAATCTATTAATTGTTGTATAATTAATATGCATATTTATACATACATACACATGTACAAACATAAATACATACATATATAAATTTATGTGCATATATAATAATCTACTATAATATTATATACGTATATACATACATACATACATACATACATTTATGTTGTATAATCTATTAATATTTCATTATTTATAATATATTAATTACTGCATAATTATACATACATAAACTTGTACAAACATAAATACATATATAAATTTATGTGGATATGTTATAATGTACTATAATATTCACTAACATATACTATATCTTATTAATCATTTTAGATCTACTTTAATTATTTTCGAATTAAATATTACAAAAAATATCCCAATACAAAAAAACCTTCATGCCTATGTAAGTATAATACAAACTTGTATTAACATTAACTATCGTAAAACTCATCAATCACATCTTTAATACGTAAACGCATAAAACAATATAACAAATATATATATATATATAATAGAGCAAATGGAGGGTTCCATGAGCAAATTTATTCATATAAAAAGTCATATTTACCTCTACTAATTATATCTATCTTATATTTCCGGGGGCTATTTATGTATTGCAACACTAACATATTTATTACATATATAATAATAACTCATATGAACTAATATGCATTTATTATTATGTAATTAATACTTGAATGTATCTTTGTATCCATCCATGTTAACTCTATATATTTATATTTCGAAGTACGGTTTTGATCTTAACATTGACCAATTTATTACATATCGTTCAAGTTTATTTTAACAAAACAAAACATAGCGTAAAATATAAAATAGATTTAATTTAACCAGAATTATAATTTGCATGTCACGATCGGGTATTGCATAAATTCTATTTACTCAGAACAATTGCTACAAAGATATGAACAATCAAAGATATCAACAAATCAATCCTACGTGATTACGAATAATTCATAAATTTGTAATCTAGAGCATGCCCGTGCCTTGCACGGGCTACAAAGCTAGTTATCATTAATAAATAGGAGCCAATCAAAATAGTGTGCCAAAAACCTTACATATGATGGGTATTTTTAGTATGTGCCCAAGTGCACACATTTATCACTTACTATTTTCATGACACTTTTATGAGATGATTTTTTTTTATTAGTGAGATACTATTAGGGTCCAAATCAATTAAAATTTGACAACTCATCTTTTATTATGTGCTTTTGGATATACATTAGAAAAATCTTATTATGATTTAATTTTAGTTTCTGTTAGGCGAAAAAATAGTATTGTGTAATTTTGGTTAAATTTTGAATCGAAATAAAATTGGGTCTACTTTTGAATAATCAAATCAAACATACTAGTATATGCCGTTTAAAGTAGAATTTGGAAAAAATAAGATGTACGTTTACTAAAGAGTATACCCCACTTAAAATGAGGTTTGGGAAGAACCATGTTTGACAATTAGTTGATAGGTGTTAGCTGTAGTTGATTAAATTAGTTGTTTTTGTTAGAATATATACGTATTATTGTATTAAGGGTATTTTCGGTATTTTATCTTATATAGGTTTACTATATAAGTATTGAGACATGTATTATAAACTTGAGTTTGGTTATAATAATATTTGGTTTTTCTCTTTATTATAACATGGTATCAGAGCTCGTTTAGGAGGGGTCTCAGGTTCGAGTCCCTCCACCCCCATTTATTTAATTTAAATATTTGTTGTTGATATTGGTATTGGTATTGGTTATATATGTTGTCGTTGTCTGGTCAATCGGTACTAAACGTATCGTACGATTGAGGGGGAGTGTTGAATAATACTTGTTGTAGCATAAGATCCTGTTGGAGCCTTCCTCTGACACCTTAAGATTTTAGATGAGAGACAATCGTGGGTGTTTAACCGAATTGTTAGAGAGGTAGAGTTACTCTACAAAAACAAAATTATTTTGAAAATTCGTAAGAATTTTTCTGCCCAGATCAGCCAACTTCGTTTTACAATTCCCGGAGTTTCAACCGTTGGATCGTCCTGAAATTTTGACAGAGTCTTCCTTGCATTAGTATCTAAGTTTTGAACGGTAGAGATCGTATTTGGAGTTCCGGAAGGTCAGATTTTAAGGGTTCAAACAGATTGCTTATAATTCATTCTTTACGTTGTTCTTGATCTTATAAGTTGGGTGTTGTTGATTGATTGACATCTACATTACTTGATTATCGAAATATTCTAGTTGTAGTTATTTAGTTTATTTGCTTTAGATTTGGTATTGGTTTGGATTTGGATTCAGAATTGGAATTAGATTTTGGATTTGGATTTGAATTTGAATTTGGATTTGTTTTCGGATTCTATTTTGGATTGGAGAATTGTTTCTTTTGACTTTGGATTTGGTTTCGGGTTTAGTTTCATATCTGGATTCGATTTTGTTTTCAGCAATTTTTTTTGCCATGTATGTCTCATCGTCAACAGGACTTTTGTCAACGGGTACTTCAAGTATGTTTTCTTCTTTATGGATTCTGGATTCGGGTGCATCTCATCATATGTCTCCGCATTGGTCATCTTTCGTTTCATTTTCTGATCATACATCTTTATCCATCATGACTGCTGATGGCACTCCTATGCCATTGAAAGGTGTTGGTTCTGTTGTTACTCCAACTGTGTCTCTCTTTGATGTTTATTTTATTCCTGATCTTAAGCTAAATCTTGTTTCGGTTAGTCAATTATGTGAGTCTGGTTACTTTGTCTCTTTTTCTCCTACTACTTGTGTTACGGATCCAAGATCTCAAAAGGTTATCGGGAAAGGTCGTAAACAGGGAGGACTTTATGTTTTGGATGAACTTAATATATTTGTTGTTGGAACTCCTAGTGTTGATTTGTCCTCTTTTCGTTTGAGTGATTCATCTTCTGACTTTTACTTATGGCATGCACGTTTAGGTCATGTTTCTCAGCCTCGCTTAAAGTTTTTGGTCTCAACTGGAGCTTTGGGACAGTTGAAATCTCATGATATTTCTGACTGTAGTGGTTGTAAATTAGCGAAATTTTCTGCTTTACCTTTTCATAAGAGTGTTACATATTCTCTTGCTCCATTTGATATTGTGCATTCTGATGTGTGGGGACCTGCTCCTATGCCTACAAAAGGAGGATCAAGATATTATGTTTCCTTTATTGATGATTTCACTGGTTATACGTGGATTTATCTTATGAAGCGCAGGTCTGATTTTCTGGATATGTATAAAGATTTTAGAGCTCATATAAAAACTCAACATAATGCTATCATTAAATGTTTTCGTTGTGATTTGGGAGGTGAATACACTTCTAATGCTTTTTGTCGATTGCTTGCTTCGGATGGGACCATACGTCAAAGTTCATGTACCGACACTCCTCAACAAAACGGTGTTGCTGAACGAAAACATCGTCATCTTGTTGAAATAACTCGCTCATTTTTGTTGTCAGCTGATGTTCCTAGTGTATTTTGGGGTGAAGCACTTCTTATGGCTGTTTATGTGATTAACAGGATTCCAACTGCTCAAAATTCAGGTATGTCTCCTTTTGAGAAATTATATGAAGAAGTGCCTGATTATGCTTCGCTGCGTGTCTTTGGTTGTACCTGTTTTGTTCTCAAGCCACAGGTTGAGCGTACTAAATTGTCTGCTAAGTCTGCTTTATGTGTCTTTTTGGGCTACGGTGTAACTCAAAAAGGATATCGTTGTTTTGACCCGGTTAGTCAGAAATTGTATCTTTCTCGACATGTTTACTTTCTGGAGCATATTCCATTTTTCTTTGTTCCTGCTAGTTCACATCATATGACGAAGGCGGATCTTATTCGTATTGATCCTTTTGGCATGGACACTAAGGAAGTTTCAACCACAAATAATACTTCAGTTCCCGAGACATCCACATCTCCACCTGCTTTTCCAACCACTCAATCGTCACCAGAGATTTTGGATCAAACTCCCACATCTCCACCTGCTTCTCCAACCACTCAATCATCACCGGAGATTTCAGATTCTTCCCCCACTCCATCATCTCAAGAGATTCCGAATCCTCCACTCATTCGTAAGTCCACTCGTACACGTAAGTCCACTCAACTTCCTGATTTTGCTTATTCATCTTATTCTCCTTCATTTGCTTCATTTGTTACTTTTGTTCACCGTTTGTCTGAGCCTGCATCATATAGAGAGGCTGTTCCTGATCCTCTTTGGCAGAATTCTATGGCTGAGGAACTTACTGCTCTACACCAAACTCATACATGGGATTTAGTTCCATTACCACCAGGAAAACATGTTATTGGTTATCGTTGGGTCTATAAAATTAAGACCAAATCTGATGGATCCGTTGAGCGTTATAAGGCTCGACTTGTTGCTAAAGGCTACTCCCAGGAGTATGGCCTGGATTATGAAGAGACCTTTGCTCCTGTTGCAAAGATGACAACGGTTCGTACTTTGATTGCAGTTGCTTCTTCTTGTAAATGGAAAATTTTTCAGATGAATGTTAAGAATGCATTTTTGTATGGTGATCTTCACGAGGAAGTTTATATGACACCTCCTCCTGGTCTTCCGCATCAACCAGGTTATGTCTGTAGACTTCGTAAATCAATTTATGGTCTTCGACAATCATCTCGTTGTTGGTTCGATAAGTTTTCTACTGTGCTTATTTCACTTGGTTTTCGTCCTAGTCATCATGATTCTGCTTTATTCGTAAGATGCACGATTGCTGGTCGTATCCTTTTGTCTTTATATGTTGATGATATGATTATTACTGGTGATGACTGTGATGGTATTGAGTCATTAAAACGGGAATTGGCTCGTTGTTTTGCTATGAAAGATTTAGGTTTGCTCCGTTACTTTCTGGGAATTGAGGTTGCTAGTTCACCAAAGGGGTATCTTTTATCTCAATCTAAGTACATTGTTGATTTGCTTGACCGTGCACGTCTTACTGATAACAAGACTGTGGATACTCCTCTAGAGATGAATGCTAGATATTCTCCATTTGATGGTCTTCCCTTAGCGGATCCTAGTTTATATCGCACGATTGTTGGTAGTCTTGTTTATCTCACTGTTACTCGACCGGATATTGCACATGCTGTTCATGTAGTTAGCCAGTTTGTCACTTTTCCTACTACTATACATTGGGCTGCAGTTCTTCGTATTCTCAGGTATCTTCGTGGGACTCAATTTCAGAGTCTTTTTTTTCCTTCTTCATCCTCTTTAGAGTTACGTGCTTATAGTGATGCTGATTGGGCTGGCGATCCTGAGGATCGTAAATCCATTACTGGTTTTTGTATTTTTCTTGGTGATTCTCTTAATTCATGGAAAAGTAAGAAGCAGGATGTTGTTTCTCGATCATCTTCGAAAGCTGAGTATCATGCCATGGCTTCTACTACTTGTGAGGTTGTTTGGTTACGTCGATTACTTGCAGATTTGGGTGTTAAACTTACTCGTCCTACTCCGCTATATTGTGATAATAAGAGTGCAGTCTATATTGCTCGTAATTCTGTCTTTCATGAGCGCACTAAACATATAGAAATTGATTGTCATGTGACTCGTCATCATTTGCAGCAGGGTACCATCACCTTACCTTATGTCTCTTCTGCACTTCAGATTGCTGACATTTTCAAAAAGTCTCACTCTGTTTCGCGCTTCCGTTTTTTGTCTGATAAACTCTCAATGCTCATTGCTGCAGCATCGTGAGTTTGAGGGGGGATGTTAGAATATATACGTATTATTGTATTAAGGGTATTTTCGGTATTTTATCTTATATAGGTTTACTATATAAGTATTGAGACATGTATTATAAACTTGAGTTTGGTTATAATAATATTTGGTTTTTCTCTTTATTCTAACAGTTTTGATTAGCGGATTTAAATTAGTTGTTTTAAATAAAAGTGTCTGGTAAATAGCTTTTTGAGTAACTTTTTGTGATACATAACAAATCTCTAATTGAAAAAACTCCTAAAATGAGCTTTTTCAAAATTAGTTTTTTGATCCCAAACCTCTAACTCAAACTTCTAACAACCAAACGCTCACATTAGATGTTTCATTTGGTCAAATCTCTAATCTAACCCAAACCTCTAATTTCATCCTAAACTTCTAACTTCCAAACACCCCCAATGTATACTACTCCCTCTGTCTCTTTTTATTTTTCTTGTTTGAAATGTCGGGATTGTTCATAACATAAGACAAATTACTAATTTACGTCTAATCTATAAGACCAAATATAGTCATGAGTGATCTTGTTGGTTTCGTATTTATGAGTACTTTAATACAGTGAAGTTTTTATATTTAATACTAATACGAAATTCAAGATATTAACGATCAAAAGTGTGCGTTGGCAAACGTGTCCAGTCAAAACAGGAAAAACATTAAGGGACGAAGGGAGTAGTAAAGAGTAGGAAGATTGAGTTAGTAAAGAATAGAAAGACTGTTTCCGTGAAAACCGGGCTTAATGTGCATAACAAATAATGAATTATACATATTTACACACAAACATATCAAGATCAAATAACACGGATACACCCTATAATAGTTGTAACAAAATTCTAAAATTTAAGAATACGTAGCATGAAAATGTAGTAAATGGAACAAATAAATTAACTGAACTTTTTACCAATTTTTCGTTGAAACCCGCAACTCCAATGCAATCAACCCTTACCTATATTTATCCTAGGTGTACATAATTTAGGGGTTCACTCTTCAAAATGATGCTTCAATGTGACTCCCTATCCCCTATAAATTTTAGGGGAGAGAAAATCAAACCCCATATTTAGGGGAGAGAAAATCAAACCCCTAAAATGACACATCACCATTCTATCCTTATAAAATAATATACATCTATACCAACAACCTCATCCCTTCTTTATGTTACCTAAAATATTGTTTAAATATTATTTTTTAAGTTATAAGTAATGAATATAATGAATATAGGTAACACCATTGGAGTAAAGGAACTTTTTGGTTACCTATATTTTAAGTAATCATTATTTTATTATATTTTAGGGAATAAAAATAAGGGTTGTCCTTGGAGATGCTCTTAATTAGGGCTGCACAAGTGGTTAAAACCGGACCGGACCGGCCCGGACCGGACCGAAGACCGGTTTTTTTGAATAATGCGGACCGGAGACCGGACCTGCTAGTTTCGGTCTTGAGACCGGACCGGACCCGAAAAAGACCGGATTGAACCGGACCGGACCGGTATAGACCGGTTTATAAAAAATAGGCTACTTTCTCTTTACATATCAAATTATTTTGAAAAAAAAATTATGTAAGTTTGCACACATAATGAAAGTATTTGAAAAGTTTAGAATATGTCCAAAATAAACTATGTTAATTGTTAAGTAACTAATTATGCTAGAATTTGAAAGAAAAAAAAAACTAATCATGCCACAATAATTGAAATTCAAAATGAAATGCTAGTACAAAAAGAGTTACAAATCAACCCTTAATTCAGTGACACTAAAATACTATTAAGAATGATATTTCAAAGTGCTTTTGTTTTTAAAAAATGCGGAACATATGACGATCACAAAGGACTCCTCATTGGCCAGTGCTTGCTTATTTGGGATCCAACTCTGGCTTCTAGCTACTGCATCAAACCCATCTACCTGCAAGATTAATTACATCAGGTTTCAGGTGTATCATATAAGTTTGTTTTGTTTATAGACATGCGCATAATGTGAACAATTCAGGGAGAAAATTGATACTTAAAACTACTGAAAACTACTGATTGTAGCTCTATGTAACATATAATCCACAAATTGTTGGTATTTCAGAAGATGCAGCGTTTTTTTTTTTTGGCTGTGCAGGTACTTCTTCACAAGAAATATCCTCGGATATATGCATCTGTGTTGCATCAGTTCTTTCTTGGGTGAGGACTGCATCTTCTCTTTTTCGTTTGGATTGAATGGAGCTCGACATCTGGCCACCAATGAAACAGAGGTAAGTACAAAGAATTAAGAATCCTTGTTTTAATTTTAACCTATATATCCCTAATGAGAATAATGAAAATTGACACATGCCAAAGCAGCAGTAGTTCAAACAGTAGTTAAAGAAAAGCACTAGTTAATACACGATGAATGTATGTTTTTGTCAACTGATTTAGCCACTTAAATGCAGATACCACTATAATGTGACGGATTCAAGACTATATCAGCATCAGCATGTAGAGAAAGTGAAAGAAGATGTCCTGCACATTAGCTCCGTGGCCTCTTCGTCAAATCTGTGGGCTGTTGTTATGGATGCAGGGACAGGATTCACGTCCCAGGTTTATGAGATTTCACTTGTTTTCTTGCATAAGGTAAAAACTTAATAGCTTACTTCTGTTTGCTATGATATTGCATTTTTTTTTAAATTATGCAAGTAATATGCTTCCTAAATGATCTTCCTAATTTCCTGGATCAGGAATGGATAATGGAACAGTGGGACAAGAATTATTACATAACTTCACTTGCTGGTGCAACCAATGGCAGTGCCTTAGTAATAATGTCTAAGGGTGAGTTAAATAACATGTGGTTCAGTGGTTTTACATCTTTCATAGTTTGATTTTTTGGTTTATCAAAGTTTGCAACTGTAATTGGTAATTTCGTATCATAGGATTTGATTAACTTTTTTGATGCACAATACTAGTATATGAGAAAGGATTTTGTTGGCAACTTCTTTATCTAATACCTCCATTACACTATAATTAAGTGCAACTTCTGTGATTATAATTTATAATTACACTACAGAGTGATGTGCTTAGGTCTCAAGGTTGCCAAATTTGGAGTCAAAAAAAGGAACAAACATGCTTAGGGCTCTGACAGCAGGATGTGATGTTAGCTGAGTTACAATGATAATCTATATTGACACTTAAACATACATACCAGTACCACTTAAACAAGGAGCTATTATCATTCATCAAAAGAATCTAGTTTTGCAGAAGACTTGGTAATATATAAAAGGAACAACATATTTAGTCTTTAAAATCACCCAATGACTTAGTAGTTAGTAATAATCAGAATCTTCCAACTAGTTGATCATGTAATTAGTCTTATTCACAAATTAATTAATAAACTAGTTGATCATGTAATTAGTCTTATTCACAAATTGACAATAAATACATTACAATCCAAAATATAATGCCTATTATGAACCCTAATTACCCAAATTAAATAAGAAACTTACTTGATTAATTGGGTTGACAACAGACTGGTAGTCTTGTAGAACCCTAAATCCTTGACATTCTTTGTTTGAAACTTGTTTGTGAGTTGTGAGTGACTGATATTCGCACGACTCTGTTTTTCGCTCAACCCAGTACCCACGTCACGTGGCCACGTCTTCTGAAAATATTTGTGAAATATTAATATACCGGTCCATTCCGGGTTTTTTCCGGTCTTTCTGGTTTTGGACCGGACCGGACCGGACCGAATACACAATTTTTCATATATTAGGACCGGGGACCGACCCGGATGTAACAGGTCTGGTCCAGTTTTTGGACCGAGAGACCCGGTCCGGTCCGGTTTTCCGGTCTAACCCTTTTTTCTGTGAAGCCCTACTCTTAATAGTGAAATCCCGATCGGACTTACTTGAGCTAATCTATTATCAAGATTTGAAAAAATATTTTTAGCGGTCCAAATCTTAATGGTAAATTCTTGTTCCCACAGTAATTAAACGGCAACAAGGCGATAATCATCATCGAGTTTACATTCATAAACTTGTGTTCCTTGCAATATCAATGCCATTTTTTCTGCCCTATAAATCCAATCTAGAAGAAAAGTATTAGAGGCCAAGAAAAGTAATATAGCAAGTATCGCAATACTCCAATGCAGCTATCATGAAGGAGAGTTTTGGACCACGTTCTCAATGCCTTGTTCTCACTGATTATCCACATATGTGATTCACTAAACATAATGTTATGCCCAAATCTTGGCATAAGCCCTAAGCAGGCCTAATGGGCTTGAATAGAGGTCCACAACTCATAATGGGCCTAGAGATGAAGATTGGGTCACTAAAACCCACCACCAGGAGTCAGTCCAATATACTATCAAGTACAATGTGGAAGTTTGCGACCCCCAAGTTGCGGGTCGAGTTCGCCAGCAAAGTCCCTAGTATGGGATATCATGCACGTCTCTCTACAAGGTCCAGCGTGGCCTAGAGGTCCAGCGAGGCCTTGAATACTCTCTCTGCAAGGTCCAGCGAGGCCTAGAGGTCTAGCGAGGCCTAGAATACTCTCTGTGTAAGGTCCAGCAAGGCCTAGAGGTCCAGCGAGGCCTAGGGGTCCAGCAAGGCCTAGAGGTCCAGCGAGGCCTAGAATATTCTTATGAAGGCTAGAGGTCTAGCGAGGCCTAGAGCATATGTATTATGAAGGTTTACGGTCAGGCCCAGCGAGGTCGTGTGAGTGTGATTATCTCCGTACAACGTGGACCACCTCGCATGACTAGCCCAGCGAGGTCGCATGCGAGGCCACGTAGCTTCTCCATTAGCCTCACCAGTGAGGCCACCTAATTCGAGCATCATGTTAGCCATAGGTAACCTTTAATGGGCCATGGGCAATGGGTCATGAGCAGGATAAATGGGTAAAATATATCAGCCCAAGAAGACGCCTAGTGGATTTGGGCCAAGCCAAGCCCATATAAACCCTAGCCCGTCTAGATAACTTCTTCTCCAAGAACTACGTATGGCTCGATCCCTATAAATAGGGTACGTAGGCATCTTGTTAAGGATGATTGACAGTTCACCCCTGAATATAAACAAACAAGATCAGCCACAAAAAATCAACAATCTCCTTCCGTGTTCTTCGTGTTCTTAGCAAAATATCCGTATTTTGCTCCGTGATTCCAGCAAACCTCCAAAATATTGTTATACAATATTCTCCCTATAACATTTGGCACTAGAAGGAGGGGAAAAGTCATCATATTGGGAGAAGGATGACTAAATCGAACAAGAAGAACAGAGGGAACAACAACGGGGAGACCCCGGGTCTCACAAGACACCCAGGAGCGAGGCGAAGATAGGGGCCGAGGTTCGGAATGACCCCCATCTCTTCGTAGAGAGCGTGAGTGGTCTTATCGTCACGAAGACAGACCCCCTCTCTTCGTAGAGAGCGCAAGCGGTCCCATTACCGCGATGAACGACCCCCCTCTCCACGTCGAGATTGTGAGCGGTCCCATTATCGTCACGACGAACCCCCTTCTCCTCGTCGAGATTGTGAGCGGTCCCATTATCGTCATGACGGACCCCCTTCTCCTCGTCGAGAACGTTAGCAGTCCCATTAACATCGCGACAGACCCCCCTCTCTTCTTCGAAATTGTGAGGCCCCTTATATAATGTGACTATTGAGATCAAAGAGATGCCTCTACTTGAGATGCTTCTTGGTGAAATACCTCAACGTCGAGGAGAGGGGGGACGCCCCCGATCCTTGGGGACAGGGGGGACGCCCCCGATCCTTGGCGGCAATGAGGAGGTCCTTAACTACCTCAGTACACCAGGAAGATCATCTATCAAACAAGCCCCCTGCTTGGTATGGACTTCACTAATATCAGCGTACATTGCCCCAATCTGAAGGAGAACTCATAGCGGGGTCACATCAAAATTCTCTTCATTACAAATGGTGTCAACTCCAAATAATACAAGAAGGTTGCTGAAACATGTTGATTCCTCATCACATCTACAATTATAATGAGGACTTGAGGGGTAGTGGCATTACATAAACACCACTTCTAGCAGGACATTTGAAAAATTGCAAGACAAGACCAGCACCTAGCGTTGCGAGCCAACACCTAGCGTTGCGAGGCCTGCACCTAGCGTTGCGAGCCTGCACCTAGAATTGTGAGGCAGCACCTAGCGTTGCGAGGCCATACCTAGCTACATGAGGCCGCAAACTCGACACCTTGCGATGCGAGGCCTATCGGCCCCATAGGCGCAATCAGGTTCATTTGAAGACTCCATCAGCTATCCTAAAACACTTGGAAAAAATTTAACAGATATGGAGAGGCGTTATGAAGGAATCTATACATGCTAAAATCATTGCAACATGAGCCCTTTGTGCAAGCAGATACGAGGCATATAGTACTTTGCAATATCTTAAACATCAAATTAAGGAGCATCAATAAAGCAAGCCAATCCAGGTTCAAGGAGCATCCAAATAAATAAAAGAAATTAAGTCTACAAGTGCGAGGCAAATAAAGGGAGTGCCCGCATCTCCACTGAGTCTAGAAGATAAAGTTTAAAAGCAATAAAAAGGAAGTCATGGGGATCCATTTACCGCTTCCTCGTTCATCTCCATCTTGAGGTTATCAGCAAACTTCCCAGTCTCTTCGCCCAACCGGTACCAATCAAAGTCTCCAACCTTCTTGAGGAACTTTTTCATGAAGTCAACAGATCCTTTATTCTCAGCCTCCTCAGTGATAGTGGGAAGAGCATTAGCAGCATCTTTAGCTTCCTTCTCTAGCTCAGCGACGCGGTCTGTAAGCTCCTTGATCTGGGAGTCTGACTTCTCCTTCTCAGCAGCATGATCCAGCTTAAGCTTCTTTCTAGCTGACTTCTCCTTATGAAGCTCCCTCTTAAGCTTCTCAGTCGTGTCTTCAAACTCTTTTCTCCAACTATCCTTTGCGTTCTTGGCATCAGCTTGAGCCTGTGCAAGTATGGATTTGAGATTCACAATCTCTTCGCTCATCTTACTATTGGAAGAAGCCAAGGCTCGAACCTCCTTGTGGTGACGCAATTAATGGAAGAAAAGCTCAGCTATAGCTTTAGTCTTTGAAGTATTGGACTCCTCCAGAGATTGTAGGGACCAGGAATACATATCAATCTCAGAAACATGGGCATGTGCCAATTCGCCATATGTCTGGCGGACCAGTCCAGGAGAAGGATGAAGGGGAGAGAGACTCATGTCATCCTTGTTCTTCTTTAGTGGTGGTTCTTCATGAAGACTCGTACATACAGGAGTACAAATTAATCAATACATGGACATGGCTAATAAGGACAAAAGTGGTGGGTCCCGTGCTAAACAAAAAAAATACAAGGCAATAGCTTGTTTGCATGGTCACCATTGGATATAAAACTCTTTATTCACGAGGACTACTCGCATGGAGAAAAATTAGAAGGCAACAAATAATTCAAAAGCTGGAAGGCACGTGTGTTTAAAAAAAAAACAATTGCGTGAGGCGAGTTTGTTAAAAAGTGAAGATAGCAACGAGAGGTATTATTTAAAGACCCAAGCAGAGCTAAGGCGGGGAACAAAAGTTAAAAAAATAAAAAACAAAGCATTGCAAATCACGTGGCCATGTACGTGAACTTTATGTCCATGATTAATTTGAATTTTATTCAAATTCGTGGGACCTACAACGGTGATTAAATAGCAAGAATTTTGGTTCTATGCTAACGAGGCATATTCCACTCTGCACGGATGTTATTTAAGCAGGCTGCATATTAAAACGAGGCGCGAGAAGACAAAGTAGAACGTAGCGAGGTGGCCGGTGCGAGGAGGCATGAGCTCGTATTAAATTAAAAAAAACGAAAGCTGCTAAGCAAGGAGGCTTCCCAAAAAATCAAATAATTATTTTGATTGTAATTTTTGGAGGAGTTCAAAATAATTTTGAAAAAATTTTGAAGACCAGAAAAAATAGTTCTCCGCTACAGCTGCCTGCACCGAAGAACTAGGGGACCATGTATTGCTATGAGGAGGCCTCGCAACATATGAGGTTACGAGGAGGCCTCGCATCGTATGAGGCTGCAAGGAGGCCTCGCGGCGTATGAGACTACAAGGAGTCCTCGCAACTTACGAGGAAGCCTCTCATCATAATAACAAGGAACAGCGGAGAGTCATCTCATCATACTTTAAGAAGACCTGAAGATATTGGTGAGAGCCCGAACTCATATATCAGCTAGACAGAAGATATAATTATAACAATTTATGACTGCAAGGCCCTATGGGGTCGCCTCTCAAAGTCCTTGCAGAACCACATGGCGCTTGGAAGTACCCTTCGAGGTCACCATCACTAACTTATACATGGCTTCGCATTAATTGAAAGACACACAACACATGTCATCATCTTAGCGATTGGGAACAGATCTCGAGACACGACAGCTGTTCGAAACCATTCAAATTCATAAGGGTCGCGATGTGATGCCAAGGCACTTGAGATAGCTATGCTTTCATCTACAGCAATCTATAACGAGCACAGTCCTCGCATCGATGTTTTGACAAAATATTTTTTTAGTCCACATCGCATCTCCAATGACAATATGGACTCGGGGGTAGTTGTTATGCCCAAATCTTGGCATAAGCCCTAAGCATGCCTAATGGGCTTGAATAGAGGTCCACAACTCATAATGGGCCTAGACATGAAGATTGGGACACTAAAACCCACCACCAGGAGTCAGTCCAATATACTATCAAGCACAATGTGGAAGTTTGCGACCCCCAAGTTGCGGGTCGAGTTCGCCAGCAAAGTCCCTAGTATGGGATAGCATCTATCATGCACATCTCTCTACAAGGTCCAGCGCGGCCTAGAGGTCCAGCGAGGCCTTGAATACTCTCTCTGCAAGGTCTAGCGAGGCCTAGAGGTCCAGCGAGGCCTAGAATACTCTCTGTGTAAGGTCCAACGAGGCATAGAGGTCCAGCGAGGCCTAGGGGTCCAGCGAGGCCTAGAGGTCCAGTGAGGCCTAGAATATTCTTATGAAGGCTAGAGGTCTAGCGAGGCCTAGAGCATATGTATTATGAAGGCTTACGGTCAGGCCCAGCGAGGTCGTGTGAGTGTGATTATCTCCGTACAACGTGGACCACCTCGCATGACTAGCCCAGCGAGGTCGCATGCGAGGCCACGTAGCTTCTCCATTAGCCTCGCTAGTGAGGCCACCTGATTCGAGCATCATGTTAGCCATAGGTAACCTTTAATGGGCCATGGGTCATGAGCAGGATAAATGGGTAAAATATATCAGCCCAAGAAGACGCCTAGTGGATTTGGGCCAAGCCGAGCCCATATAAACCCTAGCCCGTCTAGATAACTTCTTCTCCAAGAACTACGTATGGCTCGATCCCTATAAATAGGGTCCGTAGGCATCTTGTTAAGGATGATTGACAGTTCACCCCTGAATATCAACAAACAAGATCAGCCACAAAAAATCAACAATCTCCTTCCGTGTTTTTCGTGTTCTTAGCAAAATATCCGTATTTTGCTCCGTGATTCCAGTAAACCTCCAAAATATTGTTATACAATATTCTCCCTATAACACATAATACTCCCTCCGTCTGAGTATGTGTTTCCCGTTTTGACTTTTTACACTATTCATTATAAGCGGTTGACTACTAATTTATGTATAATTTATAAGACAAAATATAGTCATGAGTAATCTTGTTGGATTCGTATTTATAAGTACTTTAATACAGTGAAGTTTTTATATTTAATACTAATAAGAAATTGAAGATATTAACGATTAAAAGTGTGCGTTGACAAACGTGTTTTAAAAAACAGGAAACATATTATGAGACGGAGGGAGTACTAATTGGGCAGGTCACAAAAATACTGCTCCCTCCGTGGCTCCGTCCCCCTCAATTGTTTACGTTAGGGATGGGGACGTGACACGCATTTTAATATTCTTAAAAAGCATAGTTCCATAATTTTTTTTATGGATAAAAATTTAATATTTAAACTTTTATTTTAAAAAAATATTTTAAAAAGAAATTATGGAACTATACTTGATATATACCTAAAGAAATGAGAAAAACAGAGGAAGTAATATATGTGTATGCAAGAAAAATGCAGAGAAACAGGAGATTAAATACATACGCAGAGATACAAAGAGGAGAATAATTCTACATAATTGGAAATTAATGGGTCTAATTTTGAATCTTAATAAAAAAAAATAAAAAAAACAAGTCTAAATTAACCCGATTGAAATACAACAATTTTGACTAAATACGTACTGTCATGATTCACAAGTACACTGTAACTACACATTGTCATGATTCATACCTTTGAATGTGGCGTTTTTGGACATCGGACCTCTATTATTGTTGGATCATGCTAGTATGCTACCAACATTTGAGTCTCTAATTTTCACAATTTAATTCGTTCAACTTTGACTCTTATAAATATCTAATGTAAATCAAATTGCCAGTCTTAAAAGAAAAGAAAGTTGGGTTTGTTTTTGAATCTCGAATCACAAATAATCTGATGAACAGTGATCAAAATGCAACATTGTGATCCATAAACTTATCAATGAATATAGACGATCATGATTTATTAGTATAATACCAGTTGGTGATTGGTCTTATAAACTGAATTAGTTGGCACTGTGAGTCCATCATCCATGTGGTCAAATAAAAAATAAAAAAATCGAATTTACATGCATTTTATTATTTTTATGGGGGTATTTTGGAAAAAAAAAAAATTTCAGAATAAGTCAATTTATTTTAAGAAAAAAGTAGAGATTTCTAACTTTTTTCTGAAAAATTTAAACTTTTTTTTTTTTTTGTAATTTATAGAATCTCAAATATACATTAAATACATTTATATATATTTTTTTTTATTAAAATTTGAAATTTTTACCCGAAAATAAGTTCATAAAATCTTTAAAAAATGTATGCCACAGGCACTATGTTATTAATGATTATTATTATTAACAAATATTTTAATCACATCATTTTTAATATGTTCATTTGCGTCATATGTTATTATGTTGTGCATGGTCATTCTCTTCTCTTGCACTTCATTTATCTTTTAAAAATTAAAATTTACCTACTCCCAACATTCCTCGGACGACTGGACGATTTGCAAGAAATATCAGCTTTCGCGTATGTATAGTTTTAATTATTGAAATTTTTAATCAATGGTGGAATTATCCGAAATAACATTTACCAACAATTATTAAGTCAGGATATATAACTTTTTATTAAATGATAATAAAAGTATTTAAGACTGTAACAAATCTATACTATTATATAAATTTCGAAACATTGAAAGTTTTGGTACCTATTTTTTGGTACCAGTTTTTTGGTACTTCGTGAATTTACTTATTTACCCTTTGTTAAAAACACCTATAATAAATAAAACACCTATAATAAATAATAACATAATACAATTAATGGTAATTAGTCGCTTGCCTTTTTTCACATTTACTTTTAATTGAAGATATTACCTTTTATAAACACCTAAAAACATCAATGTATCTTCCAATCATAAATATTGAATTAAAACACGTTACATTTTTAATTTAAAACTAATCTTCATTAATATTTTCTTTTGAACTAAAACACGTTACCTTTTTAATTTAAAACTAATTTTACAATCATTAATATATACCCGAAAATATCACACCATATTTTTCAATTGTTAATAAAATATATTAAAAATCTGCATGTGTTGTTTATAATAAGGAAATATTAGTATAATCCGTAAACATGAGTATAATAAAATTATATTAAATTAAAATTAATTAATAATTATATAATTGTCGAAACATTAAAAATTTTGGTACCTATTTTTTGATATATGTTTTTTGGTATTTCGTGAATTTACTTATTTACCCTTCATTATAAAGAAAAATATATATGATATTTATACTATTAAAACACCAAAAATAAATAAAACATAATACAATTAAAAGTAATTAGTCGATTGCCTTTTTCACATTTACTTTTAGTTGAAGATATTACCTTTTATAAACACCTAAAAACCTCAATCATATCATATTTTCCAATCAATTCATATCTAGCAATAATTAACCAAAAATAAATAATAACATAATACAATTAAAGGTAATTAGTCGATTGCCTTTTTCACATTTACTTTTAGTTGAAGATATTACCTTTTATAAACACCTAAAAACCTCAATCATACCATATTTTCCAATCAATTCATATCTAGCAATAATTAATATATACTAAAAAATATCACATCATATCATATAATCAGTAACAAAATATAATAGAAATTCGTATTACGAATAATGACCATCAATCTCATTTGTGGGGGATTGTTGGAAAAACTTAGTATTTTAGACTAAGTTGTGGATCATTTTGAGACTAAGTTTGAGTGATAAACACTATATGTAAGTGTTGTGTATTGGCTGGATTTTATTCTACTCTGCGAGAGGAATCCAACGCATATTTACACGCTCAAAATGGATAACGGGTGAATGAGAATTGATATTCCAAAGTATGACCCTTTAAAGTGGTATTTAGAAGTGTACCACATCGACAGTAGTACAAACCTATTCCTTGTATTTTATTATAAATACCTTGTCCCACATCGAAAAGAAGAATAAGTCCTTTCAAGTCTCTCCTTATAAATAGAGTCTTAGGGCATCAGTTTTATTAAGTCGTGAAAATTATAGCATCCTCTATAATTTCACTCTCCTCAGTTTTAAACTTTCAAAATATTCAGGTGATAGTTTCGGGCTCGATTCAAGTTCGCTGAATGTATTTTCGATTTATCGATTATACTGGTATCTCGTTTTATCCTGGGAGGCAGGTCGCTAAGCACAGACGGTGAGGGGCGAAACTGTTTTAAGGAGACAGGTTTTCTGGACTCCAGATTAAATCCAATTTTTGTTTGTTTTCTCAAACCCTTCTCCTTTAATTATAATTAATTTTGTAATTATGTATTCATATATATGTTTACATGAATTAATTGTTTTCTTGCAATTTATAATTATATATATGATATATATATTTTGTCTATATCGTATAAGATTGTCTAACATATATATACCTAAAGAAATGAGAAAAATAGAGGAAGCAATATATGTGTATGCAAGAAAAATGCAGAGAAACAGGAGATTAAATACATACGGAGATAGAGAGAGATACAAAGAGGAGAATAATTCTACATAATTGGAAATTAATGGGTCTAATTTTGGATCTTAATAAAAAACAAAAAAAAAACAAGTCTAAATTAACCCGATTGAAATACAACAATTTTGACTAAATACGTACTGTCATGATTCACAAGTACACTGTAACTACACATTGTCATGATTCATACCTTTGAATGTGGCGTTTTTGGACATCGGACCTCTATTATTGTTGGATCATGCTTTTTTTTTTTGTTTTTTTTGAATAAATTGTTGGATCATGCTAGTATGCTACCAACATTTGAGTCTCTAATTTTCACAATTTAATTCGTTCAACTTTGACTCTTATAAATATCTAATGTAAATCAAATTGCCAGTCTTAAAAGAAAAGAAAGTTGGGTTTGTTTTTGAATCTCGAATCACAAATAATCTGATGAACAGTGATCAAAATGCAACATTGTGATCCATAAACTTATCAATGAATATAGACGATCATGATTTATTAGTATAATACCAGTTGGTGATTGGTCTTAAAAACTGAATTAGTTGGCACTGTGAGTCCATCATCCATGTGGTCAAATAAAAAATAAAAAATTAGAATTTACATGCATTTTATTATTTTTATGGGGGTATTTTGGAAAAAAAAAATTCCAGAATAAGTCAATTTATTTTAAGAAAAAAGTAGAGATTTCTAACTTTTTTCTGAAAAATTTAAACTTTTTTTTTTTGCAATTTATAGAATCTCAAACATACATTAAATACATCTATATATAAATTTTTTTATTAAAATTTGAAATTTTTACCCGAAAATAAGTTCATAAAATCTTTAAAAAATGTATGCCACAGGCACTATGTTATTAATGATTATTATTATTAACAAATAGTTTAATCACATCATTTTTAATATGTTCATTTGCGTCATATGTTATTATGTTGTGCATGGTCATTCTCTTCTCTTGCACTTCAATTATCTTTTAAAAATTAAAATTTACCTACTCCCAACATTCCTCGGACGACTGGACGATTTGCAAGAAATATCAGCTTTCGCGTATGTATAGTTTTAATTATTGATATTTTTAATCAATGGTGGAATTATCCGAAATAACATTTACCAACAATTTTTAAGTCAGGATATATAACTTTTTATTAAATGATAATAAAAGTATTTAAGACTGTAACAAATACACTTAAATTCGACAATTTACTATCTGTTGCAACATGATACAAAAATTTAGTATTCATGTTTATACTTTGAGTATATGTAAATATATGAACACAAAAATACATGATGAGATTTAAATGTCAGTTTTATGTTTATCCTTTACATACACGACATAATATAGAATTATAAATTATATGAAATGAATAAATGTATATTTATATATCGAGTTAAATGGACCTGAGGTTGAAAATCAATGATTTTACATGTAAAATCATATAGGTATACTTGTAAATTTAACTTCAATTGTGTAATTACAAAACTACCCCTGTTATATTCTATGGAGAAACAACCTAAATTCAGGGTATTAGCTCAGGTCGTCCTCAGGCACAGGTTTCTATTATATATTAATGTTTAAATTAGTTATATCAATATTATATTTGATATATTAATTTTTATTTGTATGATTATACATAATCTTATAATATTATATATAAATATCAATAAGAACTAGAAACTAGAAACTAAACCCAAATTAAATATTTCAAGGTAATCTAATGATCAAACTAGGGGTACCTCAATACAAAAAAAGTGTATAAAATTCTTGGCTCTATTCAAAAAAAAAATACTGTTCACGTGATGACGTGGCAGTGACGTCAGCGCGTGAACAATATTTTTTTTAATAAAGCCAAAAAATTTATACGTTTTTTGTGAAGGTGGCCCTAGCGGGTTATAATTTAATTCGTTATAAGATGAAATATAATTTATTTAGTGTAGGTTTCTAGTTTCGATTTTAAGATTGGTTTATATTTGATCAAAAGCCTATATATATATATATATATATATATATATATATATATTACTTATTTGTAAAAGTTTCATTGAAAATTTTAAAATTTAAATATTTTAATCAAGAGTAAATTGCACTTTAGTGGTCTAAACTAAAATATTTTTGCACTTTGGTGACCAATGTACTAAATTTGCAAATATGGTATGTTATGCTAAAAATTACGCAAGCGCACGTAGTCACAAGTAATATAAATTAAGTTCGTTCCGCAGAGATCTGGTTATGGTTCTATTCAGTAAATATGCCTATGCAACAATGTATGGTTTTAATTCACTGCTAAGAAAAGTAACAATTTTGGATTTGATTATCTAAATTATACTAAGATGCAAAATATTAAACTAAGAATTAATTAACTAAAGAGATTTAAATCGAATTTCTTATATAAGAATAAACATGGGATCCTGACTTCAATAAATACTTCCCTTAGATCTGACGCCTTTAATTACTATATGCAATGGTTTTGAAATCTGATCGGATAACACGAAACAAGTATACGCTACCTGTCAGCATACGCATACCAAACTAAACATACATCCACAAAAGAGATAGAAGATGAATAGACACCAATTATGCTTAGACCCTATATGTCTATAGAATTTGAAAACATAACGGTTGAAGAACAAGTTATACATTAAGATCACACAGGGCAGTATAAGTATTTTCATCTCACACCACGAATCATATTGATAAACAATTATGAACCTATGCTAGCATGGCAAGTTCTAAATCTCAAGATCCACTTTCACTTCACAAGAGATTAACAATTCAATTTAGATGTTAGCTACGCATCTAAAAGCATTAAGATTAACCATACGAGGATATCAATTATACACCACACACAGATCTTTAAAGCATCAAGATACTAAGTTCCATAAATAAATCCGTTAGAATCCCATGACAACGATTAGCCCATAATTGAGCTGTTCATCGTCATGGGATTTGATGAAAACATGATAATAAACAAGATATGAATAAAAAAAGCAATAATATTAATAAAACAAAAGTTGAGAAAACAAATCTATAATCCAAAGTAACACAAAAGATGAAGTAGATCTAGATCCGTTGCTTGTCACGAGAGTTGAATCCTTCTCTTCTTTTCTCCCTTGCAGATCTAAGCTATGATACAATAATAAAAACTATGATGATTTACAAGGCTAAGATGTGTTTATATAGGCTCTAGATTTCTTGCCCAGCAAGAATTTATCTTCTATTACAATTAGAATTTAATTGAGGTGCCAGAACCTGCCCAAAATACAATTAGAACTTGAAAAGGGTAAAACAGTAATTTCCCTACTCCCAACATTCTGTTTGTCGTGCTTCCTGCCCCCACCACGCGCAGCTTGCTCGTGCAACACCTGTTCCATGTTGTAGAAAATCTCCCAAGCTTCGCATGGGCAGTAAGATCGCTGAAAACGGACTTATAGAATTCCAGATATGGCCAAAACAGTGTAAGCTGCGCAGCCTTCCCGGAAAATCCGAATTTTAATCAATTAATCCTCCAAAAACGATAGAAGCATCAACCTTAATCAACATTCTTGCAAGCCTGCACATCTACACAAAACACATCAAAACTACAAGAAACTTGAGTCCAAGACAATCAATTTAAGCCGATTTAGAATGTTCCAAGTGGATATAAAATCCACTTCTCACACCCCCAAACTTAAACCGATGCTTGTCCTCAAGCATAAACATTTACAACTAACTAACTAACTAGTACCACTTCCGTAGGTGATCACGGTTGCATTTGGCATATGCAACAAGCCCTTTAAACCCCTAGGCAGCCCTAATGGACGAGTAAGGTCTCGTGAGGGCCTATAGCGAATGTACCCACAAAATCCAATGCAATGCAATGCATTAATGCAACTAATATGAAAAATGCAACGATCCCCTTCAAACTCACCAAAACCAACTAACAAGCAAATATCTCAAAAAATGCAACTAAATCCAAATAGAGCTCGACTAAGTCCCCGTATACTAACAATACATGACAGAAACGTGAGTATGTGCGATGCTCATCAGAAATACTCCCAAAACTAGGTCAAAAATCATACCTATACTTCGCCAAGACAATCACAGGTTTATAAATAGAATAGACTGTAGACACTTCATAACTTAAAAACACCTCCATCCTCATTCAAGTTAGCCAGGTATTCATGCTTTATTACTACACTACGACACATAATACCATAAACAATACGCATGCTTATTTAACCGTGCAATGAATGAGATCCCAAAAGGCTTATACAATAATACCCATGTAGCGAGTGTTAGGTCAGCAATCTCAAACCACAAGGACTTTAGGTTACTAGGACTAAGTCCCCTAAGACTTAATTACTCGAGTATTAAAGAGCTCACTCGTGGTTAATTTTGCATTTAACAATTGAACTATTGATTTTTTTTTCTTTTTCCTCTTTTTTTTTCTTTTTTTCTGATTTTTTTTTTCATGCAATCTGAAATGAGAATTCTCAATTCCAACCCTAGACTACTCATATAAATATGAGCTGGCTACTAGCCATTTGACACCTAGCCATTATTCAACAAATATTAACAACTAGCATGAAATCCCTGGTTTCCCCAAAACTTAGACTTTAGTGCTCCTACGCCATCAAGGGAATAACGAAAATTCTAAATATAATCAAGTGATTAAATCTCAAAACATCCAAACAAGCATGACCCTAACCTAGCCCAAAAGCAAACAATGAGACTGTGTAAAAATTTTGTTCCCGTAACATGCAAGTCAATTCCTAGGAACTATAAATCAGCCCTCTACTCATCATCACCACACTCAATTAAACATCTACCTACCAATCAGAATCAGCTCGTCCTAAGGGATCATGAATTATGCATGTCATGAAAATGCAACTAACATGAACTCACATGGTAAACAAAAAAAACAGAATAATGTCCTATATGAAACAAACGTAGATAACACGAACATATATGCATAATTTACTTCTACTAATATGCAAAACATGAAATCCTATATGAACAAATAATACAACAACAACTACTAATCCCTCAAACCACCCCCAAACTTGAAATATTCAATGTCCGCATTGAATGGAAGTAAATACAAGGGATAGCATAAACATACCTGCAATGCGCCGTACATATCCTCCCCCATCGCAACTCATATGCTTGTTAGGCAAAAATCCCCTTTCTTTAGCAATCAGCATCACCTCTCCCAAGCTTAGAAGCTATAAGAATCAATACCCAACTCACAAGAAGCTCCACCAATAATTACCAAGCAATATCACACCAAAAATAGCCCAAATTCCAAGAATAATACAAAATCCCAAATTTACAAGAACACAAATTCGTAACAAAAATAAGATTTTAGAAGAGATAAACCAACTACGAATTGGAGAGGTGACCTTGCAATTAATTCCTCTTTAGAATTGAATTTTTAGAGATTTAAAGAAAATAGAAAAGGAATTGAATTTGTATGTATAGGTGGGTATATATATAAGATGATGGATAGGATGAAATAAAAAAAAAATTAGAGAGTAGGAGAGATTTGGAGAGGTTAGGATTTGATGTAGGATAGATATAGGAATAAGGAATGGAAGTAATTTGGGTTAGGATTGAATTTGGGGGAATTTTTATAGGTTAAAACACTGAAATTCGGGAAAAATTCTGGCAGAACAGGGGTATAACGCAGCAGCAAGATGCGTTACAGGGTCTTTGGCGCGGAACAAGGCAGACACGCAGGAGAAGAATGCGTGTTAGGGGGAAAAACCATCGGGTAACGCAGGGGCAACCTGCGTTACAGTGGCGTAAACTGCCCCGAAAGCAGTAACGCAGGCGCAACCTGCGTTACAGGGGCGCAAACTGCGCGAAAATCACTGTTCTTTTTTTTTTTTTTGAAACACTCAGATTTTTTTTTCCCTTTTCACACAACACTCTCTTTTTTTTTTCACTACACTCGTTCTTTTTTTTTTTTACTACAACACTAATTTTTCTTTTTTTTCCCCCTACACTAACGCATGGGTTGCCTCCCACGAAGCGCTTCTTTAACGTCAATATCTTGACGTTACTTCCTCAAATCATGGTGGTTTCAAAAGAATAACTGACCCGTTCTCAACAGAAAGACCATTCATACGAACGTTGACATCTTGTTTGCTTGCTTCCCACAAATTTCTTCCGTCAGACTTCAACCTGATTTTACTACCCAACGGCCAAATCTTCTTCTTTTTCTTCTTCACACTTCTAAGGTGTTTCTCCAACTCAACCAACTGAACAAAAATTTCTTCTTCCTTATCATCGGTTTTCCACCTTCGCAACACGTTATCATGCCCCTCTTCAAAAATCACTAGCTCATTATTCAAAAGGACATATCTCAAATGTGGTGGAAGTTTCCCAAGCTTTACACTCGAAAGATCTCGAACAGAAGAACTGTCAATGGAATCACTGATAGGATGCTTTAGCACGCGCATATCCGATTTTTCGCTCAATAACTGATCAAACTTCTTTCTCTGACCCGTATCAACTATATCCACAGTGCAACACTCTTCATCCTCTGTTGGAAATTTCATGGCCTTAAACACATTAAAGGTGACATTCTGATCTTGCACCCTCATTGTAAGCTCTCCTTTTTGCACATCGATCAAAGTATGACCCGTAGCTAGAAAAGGCCTTCCCAAGATTATGGGAATCTTCTTGTCTTCTTCGAAATCCAAGATAACAAAATCAGCAGGAAATATTAACTTGTCAACCTTCACCAACACCAAGACATCCTCCACTATACCCCTTGGATACGTAATTGAACGATCAGCCAACTGCAAAGAGATATTAGTTGGCTTTGGCTCCGGTAGACCAAGTTGCTTGAAAACAGACAAGGGCATAAGATTAATGCTAGCTCCCGAATCACATAAACACTTGTTGAAAGAAAGGTTGCCAATAGTACAAGGAATGGTGAAACTTTTTGGATCTTTAAGCTTAGGTGGCAACTTCTGTTGCAAAACGGCACTACACTCCTCCGTCAATGCCACTGTTTCAAAATCTTCCAACCTTCTCTTTCGTGACAAAATATCCTTCATGAACTTTGCATATCTTGGCATCTGCTCCAATGCTTCAACAAAAGGAATGTTAATGGACAGTTTCTTGAAGACATCCATAAATTTCTGAAACTGTTTCTCTTGACTTTTCTTTAAACGTCCAGGAAATGGAGGAGGAGGATAGATCTGATTACTCTTTGAAGATTGCTCCGAAGTAGACTTTTCAACAGGTTTCTTGCTCTTCTCACCATCAAGTTGATCAGCCACTAAATCAGATTTCTCAATTACTGGCACTGCAGATTTTTCAACCTGCTGATTCTGAACATCTTCATCTTCTTCAGTTGCTGATTTAGGATCACTCGTGACTTTTCCAGATCTCAAAGTAACTGCATTGACCTGTTCTTTGCTTTCCCTTCTGCCTGGATTAACCTCCGTATCACTAGGAAGAGTTCCTTGTGGCCTACTAAATAAGGCACTTGCAATCTGTCCCACCTGGCTCTCCAAAATCTTTTGAGAAGCTTGCAGATTCTTCACCATCATCCTCAAATCATCCATCTCTGATTTTTCATTAGAAGTTTGCCCCGCATGAGCCTGGGGCTGTTGCTGCTGAAATCCCGGAGGTTGATATGGTTGCCTTGGAGCATAAGGCTGTTGATAGCCTTGATTGAATGGCTTTGCTTGCTGACCCTGAAACGGCTGATAGGGATGTTGAGGTTGTTGAGCACCTTGGTTGTTACTCCAGCTGAAGTTAGGATGATTCCTATTGTTCGGATGATAAGTGGCTGGAACTGGAGCAGCAGGTCTCTGAAAATTACTCACGAACTGTGCTGATTCAGAAGAGATAACACACTGATTCGTCTCATGTGCGCCCGCACAAAGTTCACAAACACTAGCCACCTGCTGAACTCCATAATTTGCAAGAGAATCCACCTTCATAGTCAAAGCCTTCAACTGAGCTGCAATAGCTGAAGCTGTATCCACCTCAAACAAACCTGCTACCTTGCCTTGAGAAAGCCTCTGGGTTGGATTCTGATATTCATTAGCAGCCATCGTCTCAATAAGTTCATAAGCTTCAACATAACTCTTAGCCCATAGAGCTCCTCCTGATGCTGTATCTAGCATAGGTCTAGATTGTGCTCCCAATCCATTGTGGAAACTGTTAATAACCATCCAGTCAGGCATGCCATGATGTGGACACCTACGAAGCATCTCCTTATATCGTTCCCAAGCCTCACACAAAGATTCTCCAGAGTGCTGCTGAAACTGAGTTAGCTGGTTCCTCAATGCTGCAGTTTTCGCCATAGGGAAGAATTTAGTAAGAAACTTCTGAGCAAGATCCTCCCATGTAGTAATGGACCCAGGTGGTAGAGAGTGTAACCAGCCCTTGGCCTTATCCTTCAGAGAGAATGGGAAAAGCCTCAACTTGATAGCATCACCCGAAACACCATTGAACTTGAAAGTATCACAGATCTCGATAAAGTCCCGAATATGCATGTTAGGATCCTCCGTAGGAGCACCCCCAAACTGAACCGAATTCTGTAGCATCTGAATAGTGCCCGGCTTAATCTCGAAGTTATTAGCAGTGATGGCTGGCCTGATAATACTAGACTGGATATCATTGATCTTTGGTTGAGAATACTCCTTCAAAGCCTTAGCTGCTGCTGCATCTGCCATCTTGACTGTAGTTTCAGCTTCCTCGTTCTTATTCTCTAAGTTCTCTACAAGATCATCTTCCGCCAGTTCTTCCAAACGAGCTTGTAAGCGTGTTCGCATACAAACTTAAGCACCTGAAACACCACGAAACAAACAAACTAAGTAAGAAATCCGAGTCAGTGAACGCTAACGACCACTATTGACAAGCACATAAACTAAAAATAAAACACCGATGATCCCCGGCAGCGGCGCCAAAAACTTGTTATGCTAAAAATTACGCAAGCGCATGTAGTCACAAGTAATATAAATTAAGTTCGTTCCGCAGAGATCTGGTTATGGTTCTATTCAGTAAATATGCCTATGCAACAATGTAGGGTTTTAATTCACTGCTAAGAAAAGTAACAATTTTGGATTTGATTATCTAAATTATACTAAGATGCAAAATATTAAACTAAGAATTAATTAACTAAAGAGATTTAAATCGAATTTCTTATATAAGAATAAACATGGGATCCTAACTTCAATAAATACTTCCCTTAAATCTGATGCCTTTAATTACTATATGCAATGGTTTTGAAATCTGATCGGATAACACGAAACAAGTATACGCTACCTGTCAGCATACGCATACCAAACTAAACATACATCCACAAAAGAGATAGAAGATGAATAAACACCAATTATGCTTAGACCCTATATGTCTATAGAATTTGAAAACATAACGGTTGAAGAACAAGTTATCCATTAAGATCACACAGGGCAGTATAAGTATTTTCATCTCACACCACGAATCATATTGATAAACAATTATGAACCTATGCTAGCATGGCAAGTTCTAAATCTCAAGATCCACTTTCACTTTACAAGAGATTAACAATTCAATTTAGATGTTAGCTACGCATCTAAAAGCATTAAGATTAACCATACGAGGATATCAATTATACACCACACACAGATCTTTAAAGCATCAAGATACTAAGTTCCATAAATAAATCCGTTAGAATCGCATGACAACGATTAGCCCATAATTGAGTTGTTCATCGTCATGTGATTTGATGAAAACATGATAATAAATAAGATATGAATAAAAAAAGCAATAATATTAATAAAACAAAAGTTGAGAAAACAAATCTATAATCCAAAGTAACACAAAAGATGAAGTAGATCTAGATCCGTTGCTTGTCACGAGCATTGAATCCTTCTCTCCTTTTCTCCCTTGCAGGTCTAAGCTATGATACAATAATAAAAACTATGATGATTTACAAGGCTAAGATGTGTTTATATGGCTCTAGATTTCTTGCCCAGCAAGAATTTATCTTCTATTACAATTAAAATTTAATTAAGGTGCCAGAACCTGCCCAAAATACAATTAGAACTTGAAAAGGGTAAAATAGTAATTTCCCTGCTCCCAACATTCTGTTTGTCGTGCTTCCTGCCCCCACCACGCGCAGCTTGCTCATGCAACACCTGTTCCATGTTGTAAAAAATCTCCCAATCTTCGCGTGGGCAGTAAGATCGCTGGAAACGGACTTATAGAACTCCATATATGGCCAAAACAGTGTAAGCTGCGCAACTTTCCGGCCTTCCCGGAAAATCCGAATTTTAATCAATTAATCCTCCAAAAACGATAGAAGCATCAACCTTAATCAACATTCTTGCAAGCCTGCACATATACATAAAACACATCAAAACTACATGAAACTTGAGTCCAAGACAATCAATTTAAGCCGATTTAGAATGTTCCAAGTGGATATTAAATCCACTTATCATGGTACCTCAACAATTAATTTTAAAGCGAAATGGGGGCTCCGTCTCAAATCATTTCCGTTAGTAAAATGAAGGGTAATTTGGTCTATACATATATTATTTGTAAGGAGATAAAAACACAGCACACGGTAAAAAAAATTAGCGGGGAGAGAGAAAAAGAGAATTGGGGAGGAAAAAGAAATTAGGGTTTAAATGGGAATTGGGGATTAGTAATTGAAGAGAGGAATTGGGTTAATTGTGTGTGGGGGGGTTCGACTTGTGATTGAAGGGGAAGAGAGAACCCCATCGTGCAGTGGCGGTGGCCGGCGATGGGGGTAACTGCTCGGTGGTGGCTTCAGTGGTGTGTGGGTGTGCAAAGGCAGCGGAGAAAGGTGGAAAAGGAAGAAGGGAGGTGCGTGTATGTATGTATAGTGTGTATATGCGTGTATATTATGTGTGTGGAGAGAGAGAGAGAGATAGAGATAGAGAAAGAGATAGAGATATACAGAGAGAGGGAGAAAGAGATTGGCCAGATTCCGACGATGGCAGTGGTGATGGTTTTCGGTGTATATTGTGCGTGTATATTTGTTGATTGTTTTTTCTTAAAATGCGAGATTGCCCCTATTTTTTTAGACGGCGTTAGCTTTGTTTGTTCGATTTAAGGCGGAGTCACCAAGTCGCTTGAAAATTAATTGTTCTGGTACCATATTTGCGAATTGGATACATTAACCATCAAAGTGCAAAAAAAATTTAGTTCAGGCCACCAAACTGCAATTTACTCTTTAATCAATTTATTTTATTTAAATTACACAAAAACACGATAAATTAATTCTAGAATGATTCTAATTAAATTTACATATATGTATACGGAACATAAATGTAAACGAATGTCGAGATGCACTATTGAGATCCCTTTTTTCCTTTTATGCTTTTCGTGCAATGGTTTTCTTAAACAATAAATTGGTCAGAGTAGCGGCGGTGATCTACTGTGGTGGCTGGTGGGGGACTGGTGGTACATATATTTGTAAATTTCGATCGTTTATAAATTTGATTAACAAATAATTGTGATATATATTCTTGGCAAAAAAAAAAAATTTGTGATATATATTTAGAATATGTTAATTATTTAATCGAGTTTAACAGAGCAAATAAACTATAATTAAACCATCCACTTTTTTATCAGTTGGTTTATATATATATTTTGGTTGACATTTACTCCTGTACATTTTGTAATTTTTTTTTAATTTTTTCATACATTTCAATATGTTCGTTTGAAATATTTATAAATAATATTTTTTCAATTTTTTTATATTATGTAAAATATAGATTATATTTTTAAACAAAACAAAAAAATTAAAAAAAATATTATTTACAAATATCTCAAACGAACGCATTGAAATGCATAAAAAATCAAATGATCATATAAAATGGGATGGAGAGAGTAATAATTTTTTTCTTTTATTTATTTGGAAATAAATACAATAGAATCAGTCTAATTTAGTATTTTTTATTTTTTTATAAAGTTTTTTAGACATTCTACCACTTTGATTATAGCACATATAAGTTACTACTCCCTCAGTCCAGTCCATTACTTAACATTTCAAAATAGAGTGTTCGGCACGCATTTTAAGGTAAATTTTAAGAATAGTTGCATAACTTATATTTAAAATTTTCTTTTTTTGTATATAAATAGAACAATCCTATTTTTATACATAAAAAGAAAATTTCAAAAATAAGTTATGAAACTATCCTTAAAATTGACCTCAAAATGCGTGCCTTAAAATTGACCTCAAAATGCGTGCCAAAAAGTGACAAAAAAGTGTTACAGAATTGGGTAGGACAGAGGGAGTAAAACATTTTGTTTGCTTCGATATCTTTAAATATGTAAAATTTTAGTGTAAGATATTGTTAAATCGATAGGGGTGCATTTTTGTCATTTAAGTGGTTGGTTCTGGTTTGTAATTTTGTCTAATCTAGAAGGGCATAGAAACAAGAGCCCGCCTATATATACATCTCAACCTCCTCGTCCCACTTCTCCCTACAATCGTTTCTTCCCCTAAAATTTTCTCTCTCTCTCGCCCTCTCTCTATCTCTCTAACCTCTCTTTTCTATCTCTCTCTCCTTTCCCAGATTGTTACTCTTTCTGGGCACACCCCCTTCTTGATCTATTCCTCTCTAATTTTGTTGGTAATTTTTTCTCTTGTTTTTCATTTTTCTAAATTAATACCCATTTTAATTATAGTAATATTTAATTATTTTTTTGCTTTTGTAAAATTGTTTTTTATTTCGTACTTTACATGTCGAGACATACATATATGGGGTCATTTTTAAATTCCTTATCTGTACTAAACATTTCGGTTTTTGTGTCTATTTCAAACAGGGAATTACAAGAAAAAAAAGTTAGAGATAAATTAAGTTTGGTGACGTGGCATAAATTATAATCATCCATGAATACAACTACTGGCACTATGATGGACCAGCACCGCAGAGGATTAGCGCCTAATAAGCGAAAAGATAGGGAATTTCAGAAGCCGTCTAAGTTTATCAAGCCGAGCCATCACCGAGCCGCGGCTCCTACAGAGACAAACAAGCCGGCTCCAAAAAATCAGCTCCTAGCCGGCTACATGGCTTATGAGTTTTTAAGCAAAGGGACTTTATTTGGGCAACCATGGGACCAGATCCGACCCGAAGCCAAGCCGGTTGATGAGCCGAGCCGAGTTAGGCAGGTGGAAAGACATGAAAGATACGTGGAAGTATCGGGTCTTTTAAAGACGGATAGTGGGATCCAGATACCCGGTGTTTTTAACCCGACCCAGTTGGCCCGAGTTTTACAGCTGTAATGATGTTGAGTTGTTGTACATGTGGACACTTTTGATTGGATGTGCTTGTTTCTCTCCATTTTTGTTGTGATTTTCTCTTGTTGTATGTAAAGAAATACACAATTTATCGGAGAGAAACAAATAAAGAAGATCAAAATGTTGTTCACTAAAAAAAAAATTTATTATCTTTTAAGCAATTTAGCTGTGTTTGTTTTTTTATTTATAATGATTTGTATTCTATGATTTCCGTCTTTGTAGCGTAATTTTATCTTAACATTTTTCGCTAGGTAACCAAAATAATTTTACAAAAATATTCCCAACATGATGTGACATGTGTGATTTGGCAAAATGTGAAGTTCTAATTGAGGGATTCATATGAATGTCAATAATAAGAAGATACGTGTCTCAGCTGGTTAGGCTAGGACTTTAGGAGCTTACCACTCCAAGGTCCCAGGTTCGACTCCCGCTGAGCGCATGCATATAAACGGGATACCTCGAGGTGCGCGTAAGCTGACCCGGAGGTAAATATATATATATCAATTAGCAAAAAAAAAAAAAAAATTGTTGCTTTAGAATTATATGCATTTTACCATTTACTTGTTGTGTGTGTGGAGGTGAGAATCGAATTTTATTGTTCTTAGAATTACGTGCATGCTTTTACAACATCTGTGATGTGGTGTTATTTTTTTGATTTCTCATTGCTGTACGTTACCAACGCTACTCGGGTGTTGGCCCTTACTATCATAATTTGGAATCAAAAGGCCCTAAATCTCATAACCCACCAAAATGACCCTTTATATCACAGAAAAACGTAACTTAATGTTGGGTTTCTTAAAAACGCAATGTCGTGTGGCGTTTTTACCCCTTTTATTTTTTAAATCGTGAATTTAAAAAAAAAAAATAGTAACGCAACTTAATGTTGCGTTTTTAAAGAAACGTAAATGAATCATGCGTTTTCAAGGTTTGTCCCTGCGGGGCCCAACAGCATAAACGCAATTCAAACATGCGTGGCTATTAAAAAAATATATATATATAGAAAACGCAACATTAAGTTGCTTTAATACCCCAAAATCAGCAACGCCACACGCCATTGCGTTTCTTTGTGATAAAAAGGGCCTTTTTTTCAGTTTGTGATAATTAGGGCATTTTACCTCCAAATTGTAATAAAAAGGGCCTTTATTCACGCTACTCGCACTCGCCTCCTTGTAGGTTATGTTTGTTTTGTTCAGTTATCTAAAAATCGATTTAGACGGTTGAATAATCGATATTTAGGGTAAATTCTCTCACCATATTTGATAATAAAATGAAAATATTTTTATTTTTATTTATATAAAATATATTTTTAAATACTAAAATTAAATTTGACAAAAAATAATATTTTGATATATCCGATTAATCATTTTAATTAATCAACACTTAGTCGATTAATCGCTACAAAGTAGGTTCACGATCACCTAGCAATTTTTACGACCTTGGTTTTGTTTATACAGAGAAACTCTCCGAACTATCCGAAAGGAAAATATGCTTCTAAATACATATTTAAGGAAGTTAAATGAGCACGTAATATAAATCTATTATCTATTAGAGAAAAAGGAATCTAAAGTTAACTGTAGGTGGATTTCCTAAAGTTAACTGTTAAAACTACGTAGTTTTGGTCCATTTTTATCATTTATTTAAAAGGGCCCCGCAGGGGCATCAATAATTATGCATATGTGTCTTCATTTGAATGGTTAACTTTAGAAAATTATCTAAAGTTAACTTTAGGTTTCCTTTACTCTATCTATTATATATATAATACCACAACATGTCACATTTTATTCCTTGCAAAATTACTATTTTAGCCCTGCATTTTAATCCATTTAGTTTTTTTCCAAAAAATTGTTGTTGTGGAGAATCGAACCTAAGTCTTTCCATTCATATGCACATCACATTACCACTAGGCTAACCAATCACTTTTGTTGTACATCATAAATATGCTATGTAAGTCGCGTAATGATTGAAGAATATCTGGTATTTTAATTTCTAAGATATTTTATATGTTATAGTTTAGTATAAATTAGTGATACATGATATGTAGTGAACTTACATACTCCGTATATACCATAACATGTCACATTTTATTCATGGCAAAGTTATACTCCCTCCGTCCCGACAGATTGTTTACGTTTGTTTTTTGCACGGAGACCAAGGATTATGATTAAAATAAGGGAAGTAGTGGGTGTAATAGTAATTTATTGTTAAAATAAGTGAAGTAGTGGGTGTAATAGTGATTTTATTGTTAAAATAAGTGAAGTAGTGGGTGTAATAGTATAAAGTATTGTTAAAATAAGTGAAGTAGTGGGTGTAATAGTGTTAAAACTTACTATTTTAGGAAACGTAAAGAATTGGTTGGGACGTCCCAAAAAGGAAAGTGTAAACAATTGGTTGGGACAGAGGGAGTATCATTTAATAAACTTATATTCAATATGATTATTTAATATTTACTTTAATATTACGTAATTTTTTTTTTTTTTGCTAATCTAATATTACGTAATTAATTACAACAAACTAATAATATCCATTAACTTTTAATAATTTATATTGGTGCATATATTTAGATTAAAATTCTTTGGTAAATTATTATATAATTACGCCAATATATGAATAATAATTGTATATAAATACTTATAAAACTCGAGAATCGGAACTAAACGATTGTGTTCACGATTAGGAATTAAGCTTGTGAATAACAAGAATAATAAACATATATATTTTAGTAATAATAGTATTTAATGTATTAGTCTAATTTGTAATAAAATATACTATTTAAAAGTTCATAGCGAGTAATCAGATTTAAATTCTCAATTCTGAATAAAATGAATTTAAATTCACAACTGAATAAAGTGAATTTAAATTCACAACTGAAAACATTGAATTAGATGACTATTTTAATAGATATTATAAATTTTAGACAATTCATGTTGAAAATGAAGCTCTCGAGAAGAGAGTTGCTAAGCTATATTTAGGCAACACCGCTACGAATTGAAAGGTGTTCACGGCTACAAATTCGAACTACTAAAATCCAAAATATCACAATATTCCACATTTTATTTAATATCATTTCACATTTATGCCTTCCAATTTTCTATGATTTAACTCTAAAATCCCCCTAAAGTCAAATGCTATGAAAACATTAGTTAATCTTCACATTGTTCAGAATCGAAACTGTGACATCCAGTTCTAAGTATAAAGAATTTAAGTTTATAGCTAAAATCATTGAACTATATGAGTAATTGAATGGATATTAGAATATTTTGGATACAACCTGTTAGAAAGCGAGAACACTTGAAAAAAGAATAAGTTAATCTATATTTAGGTAACATTACAACAAATTGAAGAATATTCATTATCACAAATAATAAAAATCAAAATTTAACAATAAAACTAGAATATCTCCGTGCCTTGCACGGGTAACGAAGCTAGTTAATGGTATAATATTGTAACTATAAATACTAATCTTGTTTTTACAAACATTTCATGCATGCATTATGATATGATATTTATGATTAAATACACAATTTTATAATACTAATTTTTGTTAAATTTCTTCTTCTAATAAATTTTAAAGTGCTTATTATCATTTAAATTATATTTAATTGGTCATTTAGATCTTTGCCATATAATATTTATAAAAAGTTTATAAATTAAAGAATGTTGATGAATTTAGGGATATATTTTTTCCTGTAAAAGTATTAACATAAATAATATTAATATTTTATATAAAAGAGCAATTTTAATGGTTTGGAAGTGAAACAGATAGCCACTGTAAATTGAAAACTTTTTTCCAATCACAAAAATATCATTTCAGAAGAGAAATATCATTCTAGAAAGATGTTAATGTCCGTTATGTCTAAATCTCGGCATAGGTTTTTAAAGGGCCCAATAAATTATACTAGGGATTTATCGCTCTTCATGTGTTCAAATATTAAAGATAAATCAATAAGAAATGTGGCCCCTAATTTAGGGAGCGTCTTATTTTTCATTTATCATATTGCTTGAAGATGAATTTTTTGAAGACATGATCCCACCCTAGGGATCACCTCACTATGAGTCTATGACCTCCTGTCACTACTCAAGATGTCCTCTCATGCATGACAAAGAAAAAGGGGTCTCATGTTAGGCCTCCATGGGTCTCACGCTAGGCCTCTAAGAGTCTCATACTAGGCCATCATGAATCACATATTATCCCGGGATCGCAGTCACATATGGTTTCCAGCAAGGGATCATACTATCCCGGGATCGCACTCGCATATGGTCCCAGTGTGGATCACACTTGATTTATCTCTTTATAGTAGGGGTCCAGTGTTGACTCTATGAAAGCCTGGACTCGAGGTTGCATCTCGATGTAAAGTGGCTTCGCCCTTTGATATTCTTATTTTGTTTATCTCCATATGAAGGCTCATGGCTAAGCCCTGAGGGGTTGCATAAATGAAAGTATCTTCAAACTTGGGGTCGCATGACTAAACCCAATGGGATCGCATGACTAAGCCTAGTGGGATCGCATGCGAGGTCCTTATAAGCTTCTCCATTAGCCTCGCAGATGAGGCCTCGATTCTAGTATCATGGTAACCGTTGGTAGTCTTCATTGAGCCATGGGTCATGAACAGAGTTAATGGACTATTAGCATCAGCCCATGACATCTAGTGGATTTGGACCAGGATGGATCTCCAAAAACCCTAACCCGTCTAGGTAACTTCTTCTCCAAGAATTACATGTGGCTTGACTCCCTATAAAAAGGGTACGTAGGCCTCTTGTTAGGATTGATTGACAGTTGACAGTAAGAGAGAATAAACACTTTTTCTCTGACATTCAACGATTGAACAAGCAAGATCAGCCATAATAATCATCAATCTCCTTCCGTGTTCTTCGTGTTCTTAGCAAAATATCTGTATTTTGTTCCATGATTCCAGAAACCTCCATAAATATTGTTATACCAATTTCTCTTTATAACAATGTTATTAAAATACCAAATTAATATTTTTTATAAAATTTTAACTCGCACATTTAAAAAAAAAAATAGCATAGCCATTAGGACGTTCCTGTAAAACGAACGTGTATATGTCCCTAACATCTCACCCATTGGCCATATGGCTGAAAACGAATTCGAGTAATTCGGATTCAACTTGTTAATAACGAATATAATTTGTATTTGTACAGAAAATGAGCGAATTCAAATCTTATTTTATAATTCGAACGAATATCGGCTCGAATTTCACTATTCTAATATTCAATTATATTTTTATAGAATAGTTCGAATAATATTTGGTATTCAATCGAGTCGAACCGAATCAAATATAAACATTTATATTCGAATTCGAGTTAAATTTAAACAAAGGATTAAAATTTTAGTTCAAATTCAAACTAAATCCAAACGAATAACTATAAATTTGAGACAAATCTAATCATAATATCATAATAGTATTTACACATATTCGATTTAGTTATACCCGTAATGGGCCATTTCTATTTACCTTTTCTTTCAAACCTTAGTAGTGCTTGTGGGCCTTGTTGTGGTTGAAACCTGAGCGGGTTCCAAATTCAATTTATAAAATAAAAAAGAGGAGTATTAGGTTGGAGGCAAGTTGGCCAGGCCATGTACACTATTAATCCCTCGGGGGGCCTTTTTTTAATTATCTTGTAGGACCTTCACCTTCTAAGTTCTAACAACGTTATATCACTTGTGCCATTTTCTTAAAAAGAATAGAATATAGAATACTATCTTCATGAAAGATTCGTTCTAACTTGGGTAGGAGTAAAATATAACCCTGATGCGAAATTATGTACAACGATTATTTCTTGACCATATCTGATAGGAACAAGAACTGGAAGCCTTTTTTGTTATGTGTCAACTGTCAAGTATCATGTGTGTTTAAAGCAACTTCAATGCATGTTTTATTTTAGTTAAAAAATTGACATGACATCAATATACACATTATACAAAATATTTTTTTCTCTCCAAACTTCACAATGTCTCACCTTAGACAAATATTTAATCAAACTTTTTTTAATTAGTTACTCCCTCTGTCTCTAGAGACATTTCCTGTTTACTATTTTGGATCATTCAAAATACTATTTTTATTTCTATTTTAAGCCATATAAAAACAATATTCAATACTAACTACTCCACCCACTACTCCTTAAAAACAATATTCAATACCAACTACTCCACCCATTATTTTTAAAAACAATATTCAATACACATTACTCCATCCACTACTGCTTAAAAACAATATTCAATAGCTACTACTCCTTAGAAATAATATTTAATATCCACTACTCCTTAAATATAATATCCAATACCATTTTTTCTTAAAACCCGTGTTTTGAAGGAAATGAGCAATGTTTAAAGGCACAGAGGGCGTATAATTATCCAATATTTAAATTTTATATATAAACTTTAAATTGGACATATCATCAATTTTTTATATTTTTAATTATAGCCAAACATTTTTGTTAAGATATATGTTAATATATATTATTATGAGAAAATATGGAGAATTGTCTTTATTGTATTATTAGTAAATAGGGAGAGTTCCCTTAATATGTTAATTTCCATTATTGAGAATTAGGGATTTGCTATATAAATAATTATGATGTATTGTAATAAACTTGAGGCGTGTGCCTCTAATTGCGAACGAGAAGAGAATTTGCCTCCACTTATGAATGAGAAGAGACTTCGAGATTATTTTATCATGGTATCAGAGCCATAGAAAAAAAACCTACGAGAGTTCGTGGGTGTGACAAGATCCCGCGAGAGTTCGTGGGTGAGAGAAAAAGATCCCGCGAGAGTTCGTGGGTGAGATGAAAAAAGATCCTACAAGAGTTTGTGGGTGGAAAAAAAACTACGAGAGTTTTTTAATGTGGAAGAAAAGGAGAATTTTGATTACGAAGTTGAAGACAAGACGAAAGCAAGACGATGATGATGGATTTGTGGAAAAAACTGTCCTAAACGACAAGAAAAACTTTGAGAAGAATTGTGATAGCGTAAACAAAGATGACGATGAGGACAAAGATGATGAAAACGAGGATGAAAAATTGATCGCAACAAGAAGCTGATTCAAGCGGATGATTATGATGATTGGAGCGTATCATTCATTTTTTTTTCAACTTTGGCAAACTCTCGATTGAGTATCGTGAGTTTGAGGGGGGGGGTGTTGAGATATATATTAATATATATTATTGTGAGAAAATATGGAGAATTGCCTTTATTGTATTATTAGTAAATAGGGAGAGTTCCCTTAATATGTTAAATTCCATTATTGAGAATTATGGATTTGCTATATAAATAATTATGATGTATTGTAATAAACTTGAGGCGTGTGCCTCCAATTGCGAACTTATGAATGAGAAGAGACTTCGAGATTATTTTATCAATTTTACATAATTTCGTTAAAGTACAGCCCTATATAGATTTAACAAATTTTGCATAATCATCATTTAATGATTAATTTATGTGATATTGTTGGAGATGCTCTTAGGCCAACTCAGAATCTATGATACTAAAATAATGTAATTTTTATGGAAGTTTATTCATGAATATCCAAGTTCATAATTTTTTTGCAAAAATAAAAAATATTTTGTGAAAATATCATTTTTTATAAAATATTTGCAAAAATACTTTGTGCAACCAAATTAATCAACCGTTTGCAATCATATATGCAACTATATGAAAGCCGTTGCGCAATCATATATGCAAATTTAACTAAAATTAACTAAAGTCTACCAATAGGTTGCATCTGGTTAATTTGGTTGTAGAACGTATTTTTACAAATATTTTATAAAATTTATAATGATTACCATATATAAATAATTATATATATATATATATATAATATTTTTGCATCGTTATTATTTTATAATGACATGTATAATAAATGATTAACATACATATATATATATGGGGCTGCTCAAATGAGACCCCTCTTATAATGGGACCCTCTCTTATAATGAGTCCCCCTAATATTTCTTTTATTTTAAAGGGTCCCGCAGGGGCACCCAATACAAAAAATGCTTATAATTATATCCTCTATCCATTCATCAAAAAAAAATTAATATTTTTTTATAAAAAATAAAAAAATTGGGTGCCACGTCATCTTTTTTTTTTGAAATTTTTTTTCAATTTTTTTTTATGAATGAATAGAGAGTAGAATTATAAGACTTTTTCGTATTAGGTGCCCCTGGCGGGGCCCTTTAAAATAGATAAAATATGAGAGGGACTCATTATAAGAGAGTATCTCATTATAAGAGTGGTCTCATTTGAGCACCTCCCTATATATATAATTATATTCAATTATCTTATATATTCATTGCCTATTGAAACGTATCAATCTCTCTGTATTTTCTATTATTTTTTCCAGTTCATTCACTCATATCACAGGAACATGATTAAATGAAATCTTTTAATATAAGTGAGATAAATTAAATATATATAGAATTTTAATAATTTACTTAATATTTAATTCAAATAAATTTATTAAAATGATTCACAAGCAATCATACAGCTCATATGTGTATACATATAGAGATGATTACTAGTAAAAACTTACTTTTAACATAAAATTACATTTTTTTTTCAATATATATATATATATATATATATATATATATATATATCTTATAATATTATTTACTAAAAAATAATTAGAATTTTATTAAATATACATAATTTATAGCGAAAACATATTTATAACATTTTGTAATTTATAAAGAAAATAATTGCTATTTTTTTATAAAAAAAAATGGATATTTTTTAAAACGAGTGTTCAACATGTATAAAACTTGAGTTTAATATCATCCTTTAAACAATATTTATACTTATGTTGAATTCAAATATATAAAATAATTTTATATTACTATGATTAAGAAAACGAAAGAATGACCAAAATGCCTAAAATTTCACTACCCATTAACCAAAATACCCAAATCTGAAAACCCCGACATCTCTACCCATGGGATACGCAACTCCCATGGGCGTATCTGACTGTACTATAGCAACCCCCGTCTCTCTCTCACTCCCGTCGACTCCCTCTCACTTCTGTCGTCTTTGTGTCCGATTTGGGGGTTTGTGATTTCGGAAATAAAACAATACAATACTGATATAGGATTGAAGACCATTGAGATACGAATCTAATGAGCTATACCATATCAACGGAGGTTAACGGAGATGGTTGAAAATCGGGTTTTTGTGTTCGCCTGAAAATCGGGTATTTGGGTTCGAATTGGGGCCTGACAATCCGGCAATGGAACTCGTTAAAGTTTGGTATAGGATTGTAGAGCTTTGAAAGCCGAATCTAATGATTTATATGGCTTGAACGGAAAGTAACCGGAGAGGATTGAACGGAGCTGTAAAGGATCGTCGGAAAAATCGCCATAGCTATCGCCAGAGCTCGTTGTTATTGATGTGGGCCCCGCAGGGGCATGCGCCTTTCCATTCAGCGTAACCAAGCTTCGTTGCGCGTTTGCGTGCGACGTAATCTCTGATACGCCTATGTGTGTTACGTATCTAGTGGCGTTTTTGTGTTGTGTTCTGCCGTGTCTTCTACACACGCTTGTTCAAGTAGCGTATCACCACATACGCCCATGACAGTGGCGTATGTGGTGGGTATTTTGGGCGGTACATCCCGAATTTGGGCATTTTGATGAGAGAAAGTAAAAAAGTGGGTATATAGGGCACTCACCCTAAGAAAACTATATTAAGTTAACAATATTTCATATTTATATATCATAATTTGATATTGGTGAACCCAAAAAATAATTAAAATTATACAAATGTTAACAACGGTTCAATACATTCTTATATTAAAAATTTGAAATGTCATATTTTTATATCCTAATTTGGTATTGATGAATGCTAGAATGATATTGAAAAATTAAATTATATGTATTCAACATAATTTTAATTATTATTTAATAAATGATGTTGAATCACAAGTTATATATATATATTGAAATAAAAATAAGTTTGTAAGTTGTAACTTACAAAAGTTTGTGTCCGATCTTGATGATGTGTTATTCATTAATTTTAAAATTTAAAGTCTATTAAAAATAAATTAATAAATAATACATATGCAGATATTTATAAAATTACATCGTAATAACTATTATGCGAGTATCTTGCATTGTTATCAAATTGTGACGACAAAGCTAATAATGACTATCGTATATGAACAATTATAACATTTAGTTCAGTTATCTATTATTTATCGGTTATTGATCTATATCCCTTTTTGCTTTACTTTTATCATCTTTTCTCGTCACATTCATAAATCACATAACGATAATAATTGATATGTATCCATTAAATTTTTCTTCTAATATTTATTACCATTTTTTTCATCTTCTCGATTACTATTAATTTCATCAACTTTTCTTTGTTGTATGATATTTTTAATCAGTTATATCTATTATCCAAATTAAGTTTAATCGAATTGAGTTAGAGTGAAAATGTCCCCTTGGATATTGTGTAAATGAAAAATTATAAGGATAGAGTTGAATTAAATTGTTTTGAAATTATATACCAAAATAAATGTAATTTAATAGTACATAGTTAGGAAAATTTGTTAGGAATTATGTTGTTCTTGAAAATAACTTAACACTTAACATATTTTGTATAAGCTAATACGTGTACTCCCTTTGTTCCCCTCAATTTAATGTATCCATTAAATTTTTCTTCTAAGGTTTATTACCATTTTTTTCATCTTCTCGGTCACTATTTCATCAACTTTTCTTTGTTATATGATATTTTTAATCAGTTATAGCTATTATCCAAATTAAGTTTAATCGAATTGAGTTAGAGTGAAAATGTACCCTTGGATATTGTGTAAATGAAAAGTTATAAGGTTGAGTTGAATTAAATTGTTTTGAAATTATATACCAAAATAAATGTAATGTACTAGTACATAGTTAAGAAAATTTGTTAGGAATTATGTTGTTCTTGAAAATAACTTAACACTTAACATATTTTGTATAGTTAATACGTGTACTCCCTTTGTCCCTCTCAATTTAATGTATCCCTTAAATTTTTCTTCTAAGATTTATTACCATTTTTTTCATCTTCTCGATCACTATTTCATCAATGTTTCTTTGTTGTATGATATTTTTAATCAGTTACAGCTATTATCCAAATTAAGTTTAATGGAATTGAGTTAGAGTGAAAATGTACCCTTGGATATTGTGTAAATGAAAAATTATAAGGTTGAGTTGAATTAAATTGTTTTTAAATTATATACCAAAATAAATGTAATGTACTAGTACATAGTTAAGAAAATTTGTTAGTAATTATGTTGTTCTTGAAAATAACTTAACACTTACTCCCTCCGTCCCATTTTATGTGAACCTTTTTTCTTTTTGAAACGTCCCAAAAAGAATGAACATAATATACTTACTATTTTTTAACACTACTTTTCACTATTACACCCACTACTTCTCCACTTTTTTATTAAATAAATACTATTGTTTTCATTTTTGTTCATACAAATTTGTCTTAGAAAAATATGGATAGACAACTTTCAAATCTATACATAAATAACATGTTGTTGTTTGGGTGAAAAATCTAAATACCCATCATTTTATTCCAATTGCCCAAAATACCTGTATGCGTGAACCTCCGTCTTTTTTACCCACGGACCACACATGTTTCACATGCGTACACTGTATACGCATGTGACACATGCGTGGTCTTCACAAAACTGAGAGCTGGCATCACATGCGTATCTTGGATACGCATGTTGTAAATGCGTAACACCAGACACGCATTTGGAAAATGCGCAACCCATACACTGTTCATCGTCTTACAGACGTGAACGACAGACGATTTTTGAGGCGAAAATCGTTGAATTTCCGGCCACCTTCGTTCACCCCTACCCAGAAACGTTCATTACCATACCATACATCAACATACTCGGCATCTCATTCTCTACACACGTATACTAATCAATTTTCGTTTAGTTCGCCAAATGTGAAACCCCCAAAACCAAGTTCATATCACCGATTCATTTTCCGATCTTCCCATACATGCCTCTGCGGGGCCATATCGAGCAAACGAGCTTGGGGGAAATACTCAGGAAGATTTAACAGTCATTTTGGTATACTCCGTACGGATGGATGTTGAGAAACGAGAGAGAAACGAGAGAGGAAACGAGAGAGAAACGTGAGAGGCGGAAGTCGCCGGCGATGGCGAGAGAGAGCGAGAGAGATGAGAGAGTGTGAGAATGACATTGCTGACGTCATCACGCATTTCCGAGATGCGTGATCTGTGATACGCATCTCTGAGATGCGTATCCCTATCCACGCATTTCCAGAATGCATATGTCGTGTGTATTTTGGGCGGAACCTCGCACACACGGGTATTTTGGGTAGTTGAAGTCCAAAAGTGATGTATTTTGGGCATTTTTTCTTGTTGTTTTAGGGTGGTAATATATCAGACTTTCATTATTTAAAAGTCTTTTGTTGCGTGTAGAGGTTGATTTAAGTTAAGATTAATATATTTAGACTTGATTGTTGAATAATATAATTTTTTTTTATTTTTTTTAATAATGTATAATTTATTTGGGATTTTTTTGAATATTTTAAAATTTAAATATATCAAATGCTAAGCATGATATCATAACTTGATTTAATAAGGACTTTGGGATTTGAGTAGATTTGAGTAGGGTACTTGTTACTTAGCAATGATAAATTTGAGAAAGATGATTCCTCTTAAAAGTACGAACTAAATAATAAATATTGACAACATTTCAAACAAAATAATTGTGACTTAATTTAAATTTGTAAAATACACATTTATTTTAATAACATTATGTATAATATTAAAAAAAATTATAGTTCGGTTAGGCTCACGAAATTCACTAAGTTTAAAAAATTAAAACTTAGTGATCAAGTGAATAAAATTTTAAAAATTTTAAAGGGTGGTGATTTATGCACACCCTAAAGTTATTCATGCACACCCTTTTTTATGCATTTTACTAAAATAACCTTAGTCTTTTATTTTATTTATTATAATATTTTTCATTTCATATACTTCTACTTACTTGTAAATTGTAGGAAAAATAATAATTTGTAAATGTGATTAGAAGTGAGTAAATTGTAACTTGAAGGAACTACTCATTATTTTACTTTGCTAAATAATAAAACATATCTAAAATTACATTTCTTTTTCGTATTTTTCTATTAGTTATTTTTTGAGTTGAATATTCATATTTATAGTAAGTCATGTATATAATTGAGCTAATAAAATTAGAACAAGTATTAAAATTTTAATAATAATAATTTAATTTTAAAATTCATAAAACATTTTATTAGAAAAGAAAATTATGCATAATAGTAAGATTTGGGTAAGATTATGCTATAAAAAAAAAGATACAAGATTAACATGTGAAGATTAAGGCTATTTTGGTCTAAAACAAGTTTAGGGTGTGCATAAATAAGTTTAGGGTGTGCATAAATCACTACCCATTTTAAAACTCGAGATCAACGATTTGTGGGAGCGTGGATTTGGATTTAGTGATTCGAGCTGTTTTGGTTCTGCATTCAAGGTCGATAAGCTCAGACGGGTGTTGGGGATACAATTGTATATATCTCCGTCAAAATTCGCTTTAGGTCTCCTGTGGATGTCCGGCGATTCAATTATGTTTGTTCTACTCGATATGAATTGTAGATGCCGTATGGCTTTGATTTATTGAATTTAATACACTTGTTATTCAAAAAAAAAAAAAAAAAAAAAACTTAATAAAATACTCTAATGACACTAGTTCGAGCGTGACTCGATTGTCGTCGAAATCTCGTTTTCGTTTACACTAATGACCGATTTGCTCGATACAAATATTTTAAATATGGTGATCTTTTTTTTTTTTTTTTTAAAGTTTGTTAAACCTGGTACTGTCTAAAACAAAACTTTTTTTTTGATAGTTTAACAAACGCACACGCTGGAGTCGAACTTTTGACCTCTCTTAAAGAAACCAAGACCTCAACCACTACACCACTACACCAAGACTAACATGTTTTAAAACTGGTTTCGTGTTAGGTTGCGCTCACTTTAGCATGTCTTATCTGGCGAATGTGGTATCTTAAAAGCTAAAAAACCTGCTTTTGGATTCAATAGCTTGTTGTATATTAGTATTATCTCTGCATTTGAGCTTAGTTATATTGCCACATATATTTGCACATTTGAACACGTACCTAAATCCTGTTATCATGTTCAAGGTTGCTTAAAAAGTACCTGTCGTCCATCTAGAGGGAACAAATGTGTTTTTGTAGTAGAGGTGGCAATTTGGCTCAGAACCAAAAAACCAAACCAATCTGGTCCCAATCCATATTTGATGATCCAAAACCGATCCAAACCCATATTTTGCCAGGTCTACTAGTGTGCAGTGCCTGGTTGCCGTGAAATTAACTCCATAATCTGTGATTAGTTCTTTGTTCTTTTCAGTGAACCAAAGCATCTAACTTTCTTACATCCTTGGCTTTTGAACTCTAGCTCACTCACAAAGCTACAATTGACAAATACTCTTAACTGTCAACTTTATTCGACAGGGAGAGATAACACGTTTTTTTCTATGGTAGAAACCAGTCACTCAGCAAGAAATAAAATATGGAAACGAGGGAAGGGTTTATCTCATGAGGATTGAAGGGAAGGGAAGAGGACTACCCTGATTTCCTCAGTGATTTTGCTAATCTTTTTGAGAGACAAAGAGCAGTTGCTTCAATAGTAAGCATGGGATTGATACCAACAGCAGTTGGAAGTGCACTTCCATCAAATACAAACAAGTCTTTCGCTTCCCAACTCTCTCCATTCTCATCGACTGCACCATTTTCGTCCGAAGCACCCATCTTGCAACTGCCCATCTGATGTGCCGACGCATACATAGTCCAGAAGTCTCCTTTTGACTCCGGTCCTTCAGCTGCAGTGACTGTATCTAAAAATTCCTCCAAATCCCCATCCTTAATCCCTTCACATTTTATGCTCTGCCCATCGCTCCTAAATGTGCCCACTTCAACTGCTCCTGCTGCAACCAAGATCTTCAGCGCACGCCTCAGCCCTGTTTTAAGGTTTTCCTTGTCGACATCATCAAACCAGTAACGAATCCTACCCTCTGATTTCACTCTTCCTGAACCTTTATCTCTCACCAATGTAAAAAGTGTTGCAGTCCTTGTGTACCTTGCCATCCCTTCTTTTATGCCCAGCCCCGAAAGCCAAGGAAACATTGCAGCAAATGAAGCAGGACCTAGTGCAGCAGCTTCCACTAAGGCTGTAAAATTTGATTCTTGGGAATCCACTTTGTGGAGGGAAGTAAGGATTCCTCCTTCATGACTCTTCCCTGTGATTCCTGATATGGATTCTGGAAAGTAACCCCAAGCAAACAAAACAGGGTGGAGATGAAGGTTCTTCCCAATATGTTGGTTCTTTAAGCCGCTAGAAATCATCAGTGGGGGTGTGCAGAGGGAGCCACCTGCTGCAATCGTTGCACTTGCTTCAATTCTCAGCTTTATTGTAATTTTCTTGTTCACAGCATTGGCTATCACTCCCAAGCATCTCTTCCTGGTATCACCATTCTTGTTTTCCTCTAAAATGAATTTCTGTGCTTTGCATCCTGTTATGATCACTGCATCATTATTAACAGCATCAACTAGCCAAGTTGAATCGGTCCCTTTTTTGTCTCCAGTTTTACAACCATAACAACAATCACCACAATAGTGATCCTCTGAGGAATTCCTTGAAATCCTCTCAACCTTCAAACCAAGATTCTCACACCCTTTCCGGATTACTTTGTTCTGAAATCCTTCTTCAGTACAATACTCAGTAACACCAAGTCTTTCACTCACAATGTTCATGGCTTCTTGATACTCAATACTTCCGAACAGTGGCAGATTCTGATTCACCGCCCAATCCCTGAGTACAAACTCTGGTGTCCTAATGGTAGCAGCCCAATTCACAGCAGATCCTCCCCCAACTGTTGTTCCGGACATAATCATTGTTTTACCATCAATGGTTGATAGCATGCCACCAGACTCATATAATTCACGCATGGAAGGGCCTTCAAGGCAAGAATAATCTTCTGGCACAAAGTATTCACCTTTCTCAAGAACAAGCACTTTAAGGCCGGAATTTGCTAGAACTGCAGCAGCAACTCCACCTCCGCTGCCAGAACCAACAATGACAACATCACATTTGACACAATACACGTTGTCCTCTATATCTTTTTTCACTTCCAGTCCTTTTGATACAAGGGAGTTCATTAAAGTAAAGTCATTGGCATAGGTCATTTCTATAATACCCCTTTCAAGAGGTCTCTCTTTCTTGGTTTTGTTCAAGCTTTCATTTTCCTTGTTCACGAGGTATCCAATTGATTCCAGAGTTTGATTTTCGTAGTTTTCATCAGTCTGCAACAATTGCATAAAAGAATCCAATGACAAATTATAAAAACTACAAATTGTGAATTCAGCAATTATAATTTCTTCCGTACCAGAAAGTAAAGAAACAAACTAAGAGCCACTGTACTCAGCCATTGTTATAATATGGTATTCATTTCAGTGCTGCAATGCAAAATTTTTCAGTAATACAGATAGAACACTCAATTTCAAACCAGGTCGGCTCAATTGACTTGTAAGACAGATATCACATTAAACCTACATAGAAAGCTACTTTCTTGGATATTCTAATTAAATATGTACTTATGTATAATATTCAATAGAGGATACAGTTGATGCAGGTCGAAAGATCAAATTTTGAGGTAGTTGTCTAGGCTAATGATATACCATAAAGGTTCCTGTGTATATTAGTTAAGCCACAATACTTCCTATACTCTAGGAATAAATAGGCTTAAGATCCGTGAACCAAGCAATTACTACGAAACCATGGGTTCATCACCTCAACTAGGCCATGATAGCTCAGAATCAAGAAAATGATGAGCAAGCTCAGATGTAACTAACAACTCAAGAATAAGCATTAATTATGTGGGCTTCAATTAAGAAGTGTTGTTATCCTTTTTTTTTGACAATAGAATCTACAGCAATTTCCAACTTAATAGTAATACATATATTTTTTATCACCTACTATCCTTGCAAGTTGCAACAGTCAAAGCCTAACACTATTTCATCAAAACATGATTCACGAGTGTCTTTTAATGCACATCTCACCAGTTCATGTCAAGACTTCATGTTCTCATATTTTTACTTTCATATTTTTACTTGCTATATGCCAAGTGAAAATATGTGATGCTAATAATTGACACCTTATTTTAAAATTTGAGTGAAACATAGCTCTCACACACACTAACACAAAACAAATACGTTCATCTGTACTACAAAATATTTATTAAAATATAGTAGGGATAAAAATTTTACCAAAGAGAAGGTGATGTAGCAACAGATGACTTTAAGCACCACAAATACCAATCTTAAAGGAATGATAAATGATTGCTTGGACCATTTCAGTAAAATCTCCTCTCTTTGCTTCACAGATAACTCTGAGAACTTGAGGATAAAAGGCCATCTCCATTTTAAACAAACAAATCCACAAACTAATAAACTCCCCAATCTTGTTGATAGAAGCATCAGAATTACACTAATTAACTTCACTGCTTCTGGCAGACCATTTGTCACCAATTTCTCTGCAACCTATCCACCAATCAAAAAGAAGAAAGACATAAAAAAAAAACAAAGGGTTACTTCCCAAAGAAATATTTATAAAAACTGAAAATGCAACTAGAACCAAACCAAACATATTCGGTATATCATATGTCACTCAATGTCTCAATGGACGATATACTAAAAGTGAGATATATGAGATGAGTATACTTAAAAATTCAAAATATGTGTTATATAACATACGACAATTCTTGATTTCTTCCTAGAAATTTAGAATTTCTTTACAGAATTGCAAAAAAAAAAAAAAAAGACAAAGGAACTGTTCATGTCATGCAAAAAGAAATAAGGATTTTATATAAAGTGGCCACCGGTTGCACCAAAATGTCTCACTTAGGCCAACATTTCCAATGAGATCTCATTTAAACCACTAAACTAAGAAATATATCATTTGCCCCTTGTATATCATTTAGGCCATCATAAATCATTTGCCCCTGTATATCAATCAGGCCACTATAAATTGTACTATTTTTGTGAATGCAGGTGGGCAAATGATATGTTTCTTAGTTTAGTGATTTAAATGAGACCCCGTTGGGAATGGTGGTCTAAGTGAGACATTTGGGTGTAATGAGCGGCAATAATCACATTAATACGAACATATAAAAAGCAAAAAGCTACTAGTCTTTCTCAAACACACACACATTAGTAATACTAATGTGTTTAGATTAATTACCTCATCTGGGATAGGAAAATCAGCTCCAGAGAGTTGAGATAAAGACATGGGAATGCTTTGGTTTTGATGAGCAGAAGACAGGGGAGGTAAAAAAGCTTCACAGACAGAAGAAAGAGTTTGAATCTGAGAAGCAGAGAATCCATGAGTGTAGCTCTTGGGATCTCTTCTTCCTCCTCTTAACAATGGATGGTGTTTAACATGTTTGCTCTCTTTTCCATTCATTTTTTTTTCTTTCTTACAAAAGCTAGTTCTGGTTTGACACTCAAGCTTATGTAGAGCGAGAAGTGTGAATGTGTGATCAATAGTTGTAGCCGGTCTTTCTGATTGGTACATATCGCCCTACCATAACGGTTCTAGAAATCCACCGTCAAGCCTATTGATAATACTCTGTTTCGTTAAAAGATACCGAACCTATTTAATTGTCGAATCCTTTATTAATTTTTTGTTATTCTGGCATGAGTTTTTTTTTCATAAAATTTTTCTGTCATGAGCACTGTTATTGAAATCGGAAAATCGATAAAAAATTGGTCAAATTTTTGGAATCGATTCGGTCAATTTTGCAAAAATCGCCGATAAATCACCAAATTTTCAACCAAATTGCCCGATAAATTGTAAATTGGTACTCAACCTAATAGTTTCGATTTTCGAAATCTGCAACACTGGTCATGAATTTGAGTTGTGTTAGATATTCCAATTTTTTTTAAAAGATTATGTGACATGATACTACACTACACATATCATATTTTAAAATTTGTGAGTGTATATACTCCCTCCGTCTCGATAAACATTTCCCGTTTGACTAAAAACACGGGTTTTAAGAAAAAGTGGGTATTAAATATTATTTGTAAGAAATAGTGGATATTGAATATTGTTTTTAAGGAGTAGTGGGTATTGAATATTGTTTTTTTTGGGTAGTGGGGGAAGTAGTGGGTATTGAATATTTTTTTTGAAAAGTGGGTATTGAATATTATTTTTAAGGAGTAGTGGGTGGAATAGTAGGTATTGAATATTGTTTTTTTGGAGTAGTGGGTGGAATAGTGGGTGTTGAATATTATTTGTAATGATTAGTGGGTGGAGTAGTGGGTATTGAATATTATTTTTAAGGAGTAGTGGGTGGAGTAGTGGGCATTGGATATTATTTTTTATGGCTTAAAATAGAAAGGAGAAGAGTATTTTGATAGTCCCGATTTAGTAAACAGGAAACGTTTTAAGAGACGGAGGGAGTATCATATTTCTGTGCCGCTAACATTTTTCTCCTGATATATTCATGATAAATTTTTCAGAAATAAAATGATATTTTGATTTTAAATTATTTTTTAATTATGATATGATACATTTATAAATAATAATAAATACGTGATAAATAAGATTAATTGATTAAATGATAATATCAAAACACGTCCGATTTTACATTTTGAGTAATTGTAAATTCATATCTCCATCAATTAGATCGGATTTCCAATTTTTTTTACAAGAAATGAAATTATAAATATTGGTTTTTTGGGCATGAAATTTGAAATTTCCTAAATTTTTCCTGATTCGATTTAAGATTTGGTACTTAATAGAAATAAAGGATAAATTTTACGTGTTGGATATAGATTCGTACAAAATATACATGAATAAAGTATTTGTTGAAAATATCAGATTTTATGCATGTTGTGAATCGGACAAATGATAAATTATTTCCGTGTGTCTATTTATTTATGTCGACAAAATTGACGTGTTCTAGAGGGAATTCATTCATCAAAAATAGGTGAAACATTTAATCATTTTGTATACGTAAATTTCATTCACAAAACAAGGTTTTTTTTTTTTTTTTTTATCAGTCAGTAGAAACTGAGAAGTTCCTATAGTTTTCATAAACTGATTATTAAGTAAACATTTTTAATTTAATTTAACAAACAGTAATAACAACTTATTTATTTATATTTTGAGAAAAAGGGCACAGCCCGTGATGGAGGGATACAGACTACAGAGACCCAATCAAAGCATTAATTTGGCGGGCTTGTTGGTTGCCGGTTGGCGTACGTGTGCACTTTCAATTCATATACTCCACTGCAGTAAAATTAATAATGGTGACAGCCTGACGGGCTACCCCGTCAACGGATCAGATTCAAATTAGATCATCGTAAATTTATATTCGAATTTGTTAAAATTTTATAGATTCGGATCAGATCAGGAACCAAATATTTTTTAGATCGATCTATATCTAATCTGTTTGGATTTTGGGTTATCGGATCGGACCTCTAATTCGTTGAATAAATTTTAAAAATATAAATTTTTTTATATTTTTAATTTAAAATATAATTTTAAATTTTCTGATGAAATAAAAATTAAAATTCTGACATATACATTGACAAATCCAAATTTATATTCCGAAATAATATTATTTATATAAAATTTTATATATTATATATGTTTTATAAATATATTTAATATATATATGAAAAAAAATGTTTTTAAAGTTAACTTTAGGAGAATTTCCTAAATTTAACCTTTAAAACTATGTGATTTTAATTTTTGGGAAATTCTCGTTGGTATCCTTCTGGAATTGGCTTTTCCAGATGGTGTCATTTCGTGTTTTGGACTTACGACTGGCACCCTTAAATTAACTTATTACCCTAATTATGCCCTTCTGTTAATCAAAACGTTAAGAAACGTTAACAAATTTCAACATTTATTCCATAATAAAATTTAATGTCATATAAATCACAAATTAAAAAAAGTTAAATGTGGAATTATGTTATTTTATGGTCAGAAAATGACTGAACACATATTTTAGATTAACAGTATGTTAACTTATTACAGATTAATGTTTAATATTTTTCAATTTGTGGTACATTAATAATTATAAATTAGTATTTAATTTTTTTAACTAGTAATACATTAAAAACTTATAGATCATCATTTATTTTTATAGTTTTTTTTAACGTTTCTTAAAGTTTTGATTAACCGAATGGCATAATTAGGGTAATCAGTTACTTTAGGGGTGCCAGTCGTAAGTCCAAAACACGAAATGACACCATCTGGAAAAGTCAATTCCAGAAGGGTACCAACGAGAATTTCCCTTAATTTTTTGTTACCTTTTATTTATAAGGATCCTGCAGGGGTCTTAATAATTATGATGATATGTCTTGGTTTTATTGATTAACTTTAGAAAATTCTTCTAAACTTAACTTTAGCTTCCCTTCACCCTATATATATATATATATATATATATATATATATATATATATATATATATATATATATATATATATTATATATTACATAAATATATAAAATATATTATAAATATAATATATTCGGATTGGATCGGATCGGATCATACAACATCCATATCTGCTCCTTATCGGATTGGATTATTAACGGATCAGATTTTTTTTGGAAGGACCCATAGCCGTTAATTTAGAGAAAATGATCAAAATAACATTATTTTGGTACCCTATTGCCCGAAAAAACAGTTGTCGAAAATGTTGCCCATTTTAACTAAATAGGTGCGCATAGTCCATATGCGTATATTCTTTTTTTTTTTCCCACTGTGCCAGTGTGCTTGTTGTTGTTGAATAATGTCCTAACCATCAATCTCTCTGTCCGTAACAACTCCTAACCATCAATCTCTCTGTCCGTAACAACTCCATCTTCTTTTGTGTTCTCCGGAGCCGTTAGACGCTCCTTCTCCGATCAACTCTCTGCTTCACACATCGACAATTTCTCATTTTTTTTCTTAACATGGTAGATTAGGGTTTTTGATTTTGGGGATGTGAATTTGTAAATAACCAGATGTTGTTGTGGGTAGTGGTTGGGAGTGATGTTGAGTTTGGTGCATGAGTTTGTATATATAATTACTCATATATATAAATACTATATTGTTGTGAAGTGGTGAGCAAAGGAAGGGAAGTCTGATGAGTGTGTTTGTTGTGTGAGAGAAAGAGATTGTGGTAAGTGTCGAAGTGGAATTAAGGTGAAGGAGAAGCTTGTGTACAAGGAATACACATATTTAATATGCGTATACCTCCTCTCCTGGGCAACCCACGCATAAAATCAATCCTAGGCAGCCCATGCATCGCGCATATGCGCAGCCAGTGTTCGCATTTTCCAAATGCGTAGTCGTTTGGTTATTTTGGGCAGCTTTTCCGCCAAATGATATTTTGGGCATAGTCAGATGTAAAAGTGATATACAGGGCTTTCACCCGTTAATTTAGCTACGGATTGGATATCTAATCTATTGACAGGTCTTATGCATATCATACATAACAGTCATTCAGGAGCCGAAGTAATCTTATGCATATCATACAGCAACTCCACATGTTTCCAACAACAATTTATAAATTAACAATCAGAAAATATGTGGAGTAGATGTTCGACATCAGCTTGGCACAATGGCAGGTGATAGGAATAGGACGACCTTTAGAACGAAGCCGTTTACGGACTAAAATATTATTGCGATAAAAATGCCACAAAAAAAGTTTCATTTTATGGGGAAGATTCAATCTCCAAATTCAGTTCCAACCACCAGACTGAGCAACTGTAGAATGTGTTGATCGTGCCATAATTGGTACCCCAACTTGACATTATATTTGCCATCTGTAGACCTGGACCAAGCTATTCTATCACCAACCATACGTTGGGGCACTTGAATTGCCAGAATAGCCTCACCATCAATCATACTAAAGAGCTCACGCACCTTCCTTGAATCCCAAACTTTGGTATTTGGGTAAAACAAAGTCGACACACGTTCATCCCTTCCCTCATAAATATGAAGATTATCAACATAAAAAATCATTTTTCTTTCTCAACCACGGGTCCTTGACTACAACAATGCCACCTAAACCCTTTACTTAACGACTCCTTAGCATTCCAAATACCAGTCCATATAAACTCGATCCCTAATCTTTACTAGCTTTCAAAATGTGAGAATGAGGAAAGTACCTTGCCTTGAGAACTCTCGACACTAACAAATCAGGGTTTTGAATACACTTCTAAACATGTTTACCTAGTAAACCGATGTTGAAATCCCAATCCTCTTCTATTTTTTGCCATACTCATTGCATCCCAATGGAGCCACTTTATTCTTTTTCCATTACTAGAGCATGGTTTTCACCAATAAATGTTAAACCTTCTTTCAATCTCCTGGCATAGAAACTTAGGGAGCAAGAAACACGACATGCAATAGAACGGTATTGACTGCGCCACATTCTTTATCAGAACTGTTTTCCCTGCTCCAGAAATCGGTTTTGCACTCTAGCTTTGGACACGTTTATACATTTTGTCTTTCAAAAAAGCCAAAGACCCGTTTCTTTGACCTCTCAACTAACGATGAGAGTTCCAAATAATTGCTGCAATGTAACACCCCTTCCTAAAATGGAAGGAGAAATTACTTAAAATCCATAACCTGCAACAGAGCACTAAAATAATCTCTAAATAATGATTAAATAGTCTAATAACCTCCAAATATATTAAAGCTCCAAATTACAGTTCAAGCCAATAAATATGAAAACTAAAATCTCTAAATAAGTCATCAAGTCTAAATAATACTAGAAGTTCATAAGTCCTAATCAGTTGAATAAGGGTAGCTCTCCATCACACAATCCCGGATCCCCCTAAGCACCTGCCAGAAAAAGAATACGGCATGAGCCAATTGCCCAGTACGGATTTGGAGTACAGTTTATAAAATAGAAAAACCGTTATGTATATTTGACAATTTATAATAAAACATTTATTTCAAAATAAGCATGGCTGAAATAACAAGGGGTTAGGATATTTCATACCGAGATCAGAACAGAACAGATACAAATACACACATCATAGGGTACCTAATGCGTGCAACAAATCGGATAACGTGTACGGCATATACACGTCACCGCCAAATCAAATCACAAATCAAATCAAACTCTGGGTGCACCCACGTATCCTGAAACAAATATCAAAATGCGCAAAAGCTCGCCACCTGAGCTATCAAAAGGATACGCCGTGACCAATCACACTGCCACGGAAGTGTCATGTCACTGGTGCCGCAATGACATGTGATAAGTGGATTTTATATCCACTTGGAGCGTTCCATTTCGGCTTAAATTGATGTTTTGGTCTCAAGTATGTTGTGTTTTTGATGCATTTTAGTGAGTTTGTGCAGGGTTATTATCTTGAGGTTGGATGATAAAAAAAATGCATATTTTATGGTGGAATTGAGTTCTAGAAGTGAAAAGTTACAAGTTGCAAAAGAAACGAAGGAAAAAGGAGTTAAAACGAAGAAAATCAGCCAAAATCAGCTCCCGGCAGCCAAAGGAGCGCAGCCAGCGCTATGAACAGTAGCTACAGCGCAGCCAGCGCTCTATGGGCGCAGCCAGCGCTGCGGAGAAATAAGCCAGAATTTCGGATTTTGTTTTGGCCATATCTTGAGTTCTACAACTCCGTTTTGGGCGATCTTACTGTCCACGCGAAGCTAACGAGATTCTCTATCATTCTAAAGTGGTTCAGAGGTCCAAATACAACGGGAACGGCCCAGAAATACTGAAGAAAAGTCAGCTACGAATTTTCCTTAAAAACAGAATCAATTTAGGAAACGTATTTTGTAGAAATTCTATTTTAACTCTATTTTGGGTATTTTCTTGCTGGGCAAGAATTATAGAGCCTATATAAACACATCCAACCTTTGTAATTTGTATCATCATTAGGAGATAACTATTACATATCAATTACTTAGATTTATTTGTATATTTTCATACTTTGTTTTTATCATGGTTTCATCAGATCCCATGATGACGAGAGGTTCAATTATGAACTAATCGTTGTCATGGGATTCTAACGGATTTATATATGGAGTTTAGTATCTTGATGCTTTACAGATCTGTGTGTGATGTATATCTGATATCCTCGTATGGTTGTGCTTATTGTGTTTAGATGCGTAGCTAACATCTAATTTGTTAATCTCTTGTGAAGCGAGAGTGGATCTTGAGATTTAGAACTTGCCATGCTAGCATAGGATAGGTTGATGTTTTAACATCATGATTTGTAGCGTAAATAGAGATATTATGCTGCCCTATGTGATCAATGTGGATAACTTGTTTTTCAACCGTTATGTTTTCAAATTCTATAGAGATATAGGGTCTAAGCATAATTGGTGTCTATTCATCTTCTATCTCTTTTGTAGATGTATGTTTAGTTTGGTATTCGTATACTGAGAAGTAGCTTATACTTGTTTCGTGTTATCCGATCAGATATCATAACCATTGCATATAGTGATTAAAGGCGTCAGATCTAAGCAAAGTATTTAATGAAGTTAGGATTCCATGGTTTTTCTTGCAAAAGTAATTAGATTTCAATTCTTGCTAGTTAGTTAATTTGTAGTTTTGTTAATTTGTTTTTTTAGTTAATTTAGATAGTTAAAAACCATATTTGTTATTTGTCTTAGCAGTGCATAATAACCATACATTGTTGCATAGGCATATTTACTGAATAGAACCATAACCAGATCTCTGTGGGAACGAACTTGACTTATATCTGTATTACTTGTGACCACGTACGCTTGCGTGATTTAGTGCAAACTAGTTTTTGGCGCCGCTGCCGGGGATCATCGGTGTTTTATTTTTGGTTTATGTGCTTGTCAATAGTGGTCGTTAAAGTTCACTGACTCGGATTGCTTTTTCTCATCTATTCTTGTATAGTTCGTTGGTGTTTCAGGTACTTGTCAGAGAGTGTTGACGTTGAAGATGGATTTTCTAACTTACTATGGAGTTCAGCAGGTGGCTAGTGTTTGTGAGCTATGTGCGGGCGCACATGAGACGTATCAGTGCTGGAGCAACCAAGGTCGTATTCAACAGCCTCAGCAATGTGAGCAGTGTTTGGGCGTTCATGATCCCTCACAATATTGTTGCTACGGAGGAGTTGATCCATATGTCAGTTATGAGGAACAACCATATTTTCCATACCATCCTCAACAGTACCAGCAAGATGTTCCAGATATGTCACATTTCTATGGAAGTGAAGAGTTTCAACATCAGCAACCTATTCCTACTTTTCAGTCAGATGAGGTTCCTACTAGGGAGGAGATTAGGATGCTTGTGAAGAGTAATGAGAAGTCTCTCAAATCTTTGGAAATTCTAGTTGCTCAAGCTGTGAGAGCCTTGGAACAAGAGAAACAACAATGCATATTAGAGGCAATTCCAGGAAATAATGATGACTTGGAGCAGGGTACTGCATGCATAATTGAAGAAGACAAATTCCAAGAGGAGGTGAGTGTTCACAAGCCATGTGAGGAATTTGATCAAGCTAGTGAGGTGGATGATTTGGAAAGGGCACTATTTGGGACAGACACTGTTGAGCTGTGCAAATTTCAAGAATTGGTATGTGCGTACCAAGAGGCTGATGAACATGAGAAAGATGCAGGTCTTCTACTTGTCTCAAAGTGTGAAGATGGAGGTAGCGCATTAGAGCCAATGGAGGAAGTTCTCTTTGAGGAACCAAAGGCTTCAACAACTTACATTTACCCTCCTCCATTATATTCAAGCGAAGCCCGCGAATGTGTGTTGTTCTACAAATTGTCAGATTTTGGGTCAACAGATGAAGGCATTGGAAGAGGACATAGTTGTCATACGAATAGGCCAAGCAAGGAGAAGGAGCAGAAAGTGTGCTGTCGTGCTGATGATGAAATCTCGCGAAGAGAGGACCAGGCGAACTATTATCATCCTTAATGGAGACTTGGAAGTAACGTCAAGCTATTGACGTTAAAGAAGCGCTTCTTGGGAGGCAACCCAAGGTATGTTTTCTACTTTCCCTTGTATTTACTTCCATTCAATGAGGACATTGAATATTCTAAGTTTGGGGGTGGTTTGAGGGATAAGTAGTGTGTATATATGTGATTGTTAGTCATTGTGTTCATGTAGGATTTCATGCTTTGCATATTAGTAGTAGTAAATTATGCATTTATGTTCGTGTTATCTACGTTTGTTTCATATAGGACATTCTGTTTTTATGTTCGTATATCATGTGAGTTCATAATAGTTGCATTTGCACCCATGCTTGATAGGAATTTTGTGTTGTTGACGCTTTTGATTGAGAAGTGATATGTTTTGTTCTTGTGCACACAAATACACTAGTAAGTTGAAGCTAGTAGACTTATTGAATGTTGTAAGTGATTAGAAGGACATGAATATGTGCAAGTTGATTTAGTTTGCATGCTTTGAATACAAGTAGGTGCGTTAGAGAGATTTTTGCTTGAGATTGAGTATGTTTTTCCACCAAGTGAGTTTTTTGAGCCTTATTGCATAATTGTTGCAATTTATTCGTTTGCTTGAGTGTCCACGGATTGTTTGCATTGCTAGCAGTTGTTTGAGGTCTTTCTTGAAACGCATGACGTTATTTGACGATTAAAATGATAAAGGCATTTAGGAATAACCGCATATTTTCCCATATTACCACACCATGTTTACATGATCAATTAGTTAACCCGTTGAGCTTAATCCTATTTTTTTGGTGACATACCACATTACTTGCCTAGACCTTTTCTTGTATTGGCCTTACATTAATTTGAACCCACATTGTCAAAGGCTAGTAGAGTGTTTAAGGGAGTAATAAGGTGTGCAAAGGAGGGGTTATTGTTGGTTATACTTTTGGGGGAAATATTGAAAATTGGGTTGTTTACTTGATAGTCGGCATGTGTAATAAAATTGTGGGATCATTGTTATTGTTTATATTATTGTTTGTGTTATATTTAGCTCTCGAAAAAAGAGAAAAAAAATAGAGAAAAAAAAATAGAGAAAAAAAAAGAAAAAAAAGAAAAAAATATAGTATGAGAGCATGTTTGTGTTTGTTGTGATCCTATTTCAGTCGACTGGTCGAGTGTTTGTTTTAGTTAAAATTATGTGGGGGGAAAATAGGGTGTTGTGTATGTTTTATTATGGTACTTACTAGCTTTTGACACTTCACCTGTTTTGGCTTATTTGACATACCTTGTCCCTAGCCCCGTTACAACCCGAATAAAGACCTTTTGATTATCGTCATTGATGTATGTTGTGTTAAGAGTTAGATTGATACCAAATGTCAAGCATGCTTATGATTTTGTTGGAATTGAGTGATACACTTACCCTTGTTCTTGAGAGAGTATTCTTTTGTGAGTGGATTGTGAGTGTTTGCTTGTTTTTGCGTATGAGATCCCGAGTTTTGTCTCAAAGATGTACTCTTGTAGGCTTAGCATGATTACTAACTTATTCTTACATTTGACATGGACTTGTGAGAACTTATGCATGTTCATTGAGTAGACTATGTGAATACTTGCACTTTCGACACCAAGACATTGCGTATTTACTTTGATTCTTAAGTTGATATGGCATGAGAGGATTTGAAGGTATGGTAGGATATTAGTAGTAGTCATTTGCATTTTCATTTAGTTGCATTCATGCATTGCATTGCATTAGGTTAATAGGATTTTGTGGGTACATTCGCTATAGGCCCTCACGAGACCTTACTCGTCCACTAGGGCTGCCTAGGGGTTTAAAGGGCTTGTTGCATATGCCAAATGCAACCGTGATCACCTACGGAAGTGGTACTAGCTAGTTGTATATAGTTATATTTGTGTATGCTTGAGGACAAGCATTGGTTTAAGTTTGGGGGTGTGATAAGTGGATTTTATATCCACTTGGAGCGTTCCATTTCGGCTTAAATTGATGTTTTGGTCTCAAGTATGTTGTGTTTTTGATGCGTTTTAGTGAGTTTGTGCAGGGTTATTATCTTGAGGTTGGATGATAAAAAAAATGCATATTTTATGGTGGAATTGAGTTCTAGAAGTGAAAAGTTACAAGTTGCAAAAGAAACGAAGGAAAAAGGAGTTAAAACGAAGAAAATCAGCCAAAATCAGCTCCCGGCAGCCAAAGGAGCGCAGCCAGCGCACAAAGGAGCGCAGCCAGCGCTATGAACAGTAGCTACAGCGCAGCCAGCGCTCTACGGGCGCAGCCAGCGCTGCGGAGAAATCAGCCAGAATTTCGGATTTTGTTTTGGCCATATCTTGAGTTCTACAACTCCGTTTTGGGCGATCTTACTGTCCACGCGAAGCTAACGAGATTCTCTATCATTCTAAAGTGGTTCAGAGGTCCAAATACAACGGGAACGGCCCAGAAATACTGTAGAAAAGTCAGCTACGAATTTTCCTTAAAAACAGAATCAATTTAGGAAACGTATTTTGTAGAAATTCTATTTTAACTCTATTTTGGGTATTTTCTTGCTGGGCAAGAATTATAGAGCCTATATAAACACATCCAACCTTTGTAATTTGTATCATCATTAGGAGATAACTATTACATATCAATTACTTAGATTTATTTGTATATTTTCATACTTTGTTTTTATCATGGTTTCATCAGATCCCATGATGACGAGAGGTTCAATTATGAACTAATCGTTGTCATGGGATTCTAACGGATTTATATATGGAGTTTAGTATCTTGATGCTTTACAGATCTGTGTGTGATGTATATCTGATATCCTCGTATGGTTGTGCTTATTGTGTTTAGATGCGTAGCTAACATCTAATTTGTTAATCTCTTGTGAAGCGAGAGTGGATCTTGAGATTTAGAACTTGCCATGCTAGCATAGGATAGGTTGATGTTTTAACATCATGATTTGTAGCGTAAATAGAGATATTATGCTGCCCTATGTGATCAATGTGGATAACTTGTTTTTCAACCGTTATGTTTTCAAATTCTATAGAGATATAGGGTCTAAGCATAATTGGTGTCTATTCATCTTCTATCTCTTTTGTGGATGTATGTTTAGTTTGGTATTCGTATACTGAGAAGTAGCGTATACTTGTTTCGTGTTATCCGATCAGATATCATAACCATTGCATATAGTGATTAAAGGCGTCAGATCTAAGCAAAGTATTTAATGAAGTTAGGATTCCATGGTTTTTCTTGCAAAAGTAATTAGATTTCAATTCTTGCTAGTTAGTTAATTTGTAGTTTTGTAAATTTGTTTTTTTAGTTAATTTAGATAGTTAAAAACCATATTTGTTATTTGTCTTAGCAGTGCATAATAACCATACATTGTTGCATAGGCATATTTACTGAATAGAACCATAACCAGATCTCTGTGGGAACGAACTTGACTTATATCTGTATTACTTGTGACCACGTACGCTTGCGTGATTTAGTGCAAACAACATGGCTGTAGTACCCCTACAGCTGGTTAACTCGGTATACCCTATATCACTAAGGGTTCAAATAAAGTATTTTCGCAAATCTTTATAAATCACATAAAACAGATATTTGAACATCTCCAACAAATATTTCAGAAAATTTCAGAAAGTCGCAGAAACAAATATTTAAATATATTCAAAACAGATATAAAAATCACTTTCCAAAATCAACGAGTCAAAACATTTTTCAAAATCTGAACAGTCAAAACAATTAAAACCAAGCGAATAGAATTGAGAACAAAACCGATTTAATATAATTAATCTTAAAATGAGTAGCGTTGAATAAAAAGGAGAGAGAATCCGTACCTCGAAAATAACGATCACAAACACTCACGAAATTCATAAACGATCTGCTAATTTCTCGCGCTTCCAATCTAATTACAAAATATAATTTATAATTAAAATACTTTTATGTCATTCAATTTATTAACATATTATACTAAAATTAGTAGGCCTAGTCGGTCAGTCTCGAGCTAATAGCAATACTGAGTAACCAAAACATTAAAATTGAGTCCCTGACTTTGTTTTATACCACATATGATCATCAACGCACATGGCCACCAATATTCCCATATATGTATAAAAAATAAAGTATGGCCTTGGTTGTGACCATTAGAATTAACAAGCAAATTTTATAATTAACAAACCTTTTATATTAATGGATCTAAACTAACTCTAAGCTAATAAACAAAATAATCACTAATGACCTTATATGAAACATATGCGATACATATATATAATTAAAAGAAATCAAAACTTGTTTCCTGGACTAAGCCACGCATGCTCATCAAAGTATAATATATTAATATTATTCTAGTGTACATGGTTTATAACTAAATTAATCAACTCAATACGTGTTTTTGTTGTTGTAAAAGATGAGGGAATACCTTGTTTTTCTAGTATTCAACACACTCCCTCTGTTTGCTCTGCTTCTTTTTACTCCTCTCGGCCATGTCTCTCTCCGCAACATGTACTTTAGGGTTTAATAATAAGGCATACATGTAATATTTATATACTCATGTAAGTATCCTATAAATTCTAGTATTAAATAAACACCTAATATCAATCCTTTTTCTTTCCTAATAAATCAATATTTTTAACCCCTTATTCCAGTTCTATTATTATTATTATTATTATTATTATTATTATTATTATTATTATTATTATTATTATTATTATTATTATTATCATTCCAATTCTATTATTACAATTATTATTAAAAAAAATCACGTATATTACATATATTTGTGACAACCCGGGTCAAATCCCGAGTCTTTTTTTCGAAAATCTAGTTGAGTCCCGATTCCGAAATAAGTCAAAGCAAACTGACCCAAATGCAGCCAACTTGGGTAATCCACAAGCCCACCACAGGCCCCCAAAAGATCATGATTTGTTGGTGCGATTAGTAGTAGTACTTTGCCTTATAAACTGAACAGAAGTCCCAAATCTCCTCGATGTGGGACTAGGGTGTTACAAACTCCCCCACTTAAACTCCTGACGTCCTCGTCAGGCCGAACGGATATCCCATAGGTTCAAGATCGTTCCTCTCTAGCCATTGTGGGATAATACCGGCTAGCTTCGTGTCCCCACCTCCGGACCTCTGTCCATTGTGGGATAATACCACCAGCCTTCGTGTCCCCACCTCCGGCAACTTGACGAATCAAGCTTTCGAGAGTCGGCTCTGATACCATATTTGTGACAACCCGGGTCAAATCCCGAGTCTTTTTTTCGAAAATCTAGTCGAGTCCCGATTCCGAATCCGAAATAAGTCAAAGCAAACTGACCGAAATGCAGCCAACTTGGGTAATCCACAAGCCCACCACAGGCCCCCAAAAGATCATGATTTGTTGGTGCGATTAGTAGTAGTACTTTGCCTTATAAACTGAACAGAAGTCCCAAATCTCCTCGATGTGGGACTAGGGTGTTACATGCAAGTAATGTCATTCTAAACTCCTAGAATTTCAGATAGTTCTAGTTGCTTGTTCCGCCTGACATTGGAGCTATGAAAGACACCGGACTTCTGAAAATTTATCGACTGTCCTGATAGTTCTGCATACGTCACAAGTAAGTTCTTCACTTGCATATTTTCTTTCCTCGAAGCTTTAAATAAAAGGAAGTTGTCATCAGCAAAGAGTAGGTGGGTGATTTTTGAACTATTTGACTAACACGACAACCATGAGTAACCCCAGTGGCAGTTGCATTATCAAGAGAGTTTGATAAACTGTCGACACACAATTAAAACAAATACGAGGGATAAGGGATCTCCTTGGCGTAAGCCTCTCATAGGAATAATTAGACCCACATTCATACCATTTGAGCACACATCGTATGTAACAGTAGTCACACACATCTTCATCCAATTTATTCATCTATTGCAAAAACTCATAGATATCATGCGTTCTTTCAAGTAGCTCTAATTTACCCTATCATATGCTTTACTGATATCCAACTTTAGAGCAACCTCACCTTCTATGCCGCTATTTTTCCTATTCATGTAATGGATAACTTCAAAAATAACCAGGACATTGTCCGTGATGCTTCTTCCAAGGACAAACGCAGACTGATTTTTCGAAATAACCCAGGACGGATCACTTTTAATCTGTTGGAAAGAATTTTAGCCAAAATCTTGTACAAGACGTTGCATGATGCAATCAATCTAAGGTCTTTCATACAACATGCATTATCTTTTTTAGGGATTAGAACCACATTTGTATTGTTTAAATCAGCAGGGAACGAGAATACCTTGGAGCCAATCTTTACAGCACTCGTACACCTCAATCCCATAATGTTCTAAAAATTCTGATAAAAAGCTTGATTTAATCCGTCATGACCTAACACTTTATCCAGATGCATTTGCTTCATTGTTGTAGTAAATTATTTAAATATAACCTCTTCTAACAATTAATCCAAATTTTGTTCCCTCGATACTACTCTTGGACTTACACTATCATCATGTGGAGTTCCCTCCCCAGGTTCAGCAAAAACCTTCGTAAAATGCTCCTTGACCACTTGACACATATCTTCAGCATTCTCCACACGAGACCCCTCATATGTCTCAAGAAAAGTAATGTGGTTCGCCTTCTTTCTTGCCGATGCACTAGCATGGAAGAATTCCGTGTTTTCGTCCCCCTATCTTAGCTAAAACAACTTCGCTTTATGCTTACAATTAGGGCTGAGCATTCAGTCGGTTCGATCCAGAACCGAACCGAACCGAAAATTGAATTGTTACTTTTTTTGGAACCGAACTGGACCAAACATATATGAAGAATCGAACCAGAACCGAACCAAAATAATTCGGTTGGTTCGATTCGGTTCTAAGGAACCGAAATTTTCTGGTTGAACTTACTGGTTGCTCTATAGTCTGCTCCAATTAAGAACGGGATTAAGTGACTAGCCTGATTAACAAGAGTTATGCCACTCAAGGCTAGTGTCACCATTAATCAAGAATCAAGTAGCCAATGTAAAAAGAATCTCACCTTCATTGATGTTATAATGTATAGGGATCGAAGGGTTAAAAAAAATTAAAATCAATAAATTTATTTCCTACACCTAAGTTCCCAAGACTCTTCTAAGAAGAATAAATCTCCCTGCTTTTTCGAGAAGCCTGAAGCAAACGAGGAATTTATCTAGGCAGCTCAAACTGAGGTCTGAAAACATATTCCATTTCAGAGAACAATCACTAATCAACTATTTGGTCCGGATTATGTTTACTTTATTTAATATATGTATGTAATGTAGTCTGTATATATATTATATTTAAAAAAAATGTATTAATATGGGCTTAATGTTCCTATAGTTAACTATAGGTAATATCCTATAGTTAATTCATTTTTTAATACAAAAGTAAGGGTGTTTTTGTAAATACGGGGGGGGGGGGGTGAATTCTATTATTACAAAAATGTCATCAAATTTTTGTATATATAATACAATTAACTTTAGGTAATTTTCCTACAGTTAAATGTAGGAACGTTTTTCTCTATTAATATTATATATATAATTCGGTCGATTCGGTTGAAAAAATGACAAAAATACCCGTTTTTTAGAACAATAGTAACGAAACTACCCGGTTTTGAAAAAGCTGACAAAAATATATGTTTCAATACGCATTTGACAAATGGGTATATGGGATACGCATTTGACAAATGCTTATCTTTCACATTTTTTAAGTAGGTAATAGGAGAATATGCATTCATCAAATGCGTATATGTTGAAAAAGTGAATGCCTTAGTCTGACATGCATGTGATTGCTTGCAGGAACGTGTAGCAGAGAAGCAAACATGTAGCAGACAACTTGCAGACATGCACTTGTCCACTTGCCTCGCAAACTGTGAAAGCTACGCGCATAACCAAATGGAAGAAAACATTGCGCGTGTTGCATAACCCAAATGGAAGAAAAACCCAAACATAATTTAAAAAAAAAAATTTGTAAAGAATAAGCATTTGACAAATGCATATTCCACATACTCATTTGTCAAATGCGTATTCCACCGAGTATTTTTGTCAAAAATTTTGAAAATGGATATTTTTGTTACTTTTACCTAAAAAACGGATATTTTTGTCTTTCACCCGATTCGGTTCTAACCGAAATTTTTTTGAAAGAACCGAACCGAAATTTATTTTGGTCCGGACCAAATTAACCGAACCGACCAAATATTAAAAAATTCTGGACCGAACCGAACCGAAATTATACGGTTCGGTTTGGTTTTTCGGTTCCGGTTCGGTTTAGCTCACCCCTGTTACAATAAATTTCTTGGAGAAGTAACATATTAGCTTATCTCCTTCTAACAAAAACTGTTTCACACTCTGATCATCTATTTTGTCTTTTAACAACAACGTGAGCAAGGCTTTTTGGTTCTTAACTTTTTTCTTGAATTTACGGAAGAAACTGCGCCCCTATTTTGCCAGGAAACTCGACATAGAAATTAGCTTAGGTAACAGATGAGAGGCTGGAATGCCTACCCAGTGCTCAGCAACATCTTTCACAAACGATGGCTCTTTAAGCCAGGTATTTTCAAATTTGAACCTAAACACCTTTTTCGAAACTTGAACATTTAGTAAGTCAATCGAGTTATGGTCAGAGCATGAGGTTGTGTGCACAGACAATTTACAGGGGGAAACTTAGACCACCATGACATAATGGCAAACGCTCGATCAAGCTTTTCTCTAACCCATTCATTTGTGTTACGGCTCTTTTCCCAGGTAAATAAACCACCATGCAAATCCACTTCAGAAAGTAAACTTCAATCAAAAATAGAACATCAAGTTTGTAATCTCTTAACCAGTCGCTAAGAACTCGAACTGTACAAGGGTGCCCCATTCCCTGATTACCTCACTCGACTCCCCTTCAAATTTCTTCGCGCAGAATCTCTCAGTACGCATTAACAAACCACATATAAAACAAAAATCTCTCAGCTTCTCATATTTGCATTGGACTACAAATTCAGTTTTATCCTTCTTACTGATCTTCTTCTTTCTTGTTAGAGGTCTTCTGACATCCACTCTGATTTTAATCCGCATAAACTTCCTCAAATGCTAATGACCCAAAAAAGTTTCCCAATTGTTTCCCTACTAGCTCTGATATGTTGAAAAAGGGGGGAAGTCATAACAAAAAGCTGCAAGACAAAAGTGCCACTCGTCAGATCATAAATTTGAATCCAGAAATCCACTTCATTAAGAGGAACCTTTGTAGGATCATGTCTGACTGGTACCACCTCAGTCACAAGCATGTGTTGTCAAAGGACCAAGGACCATTACTCATTACCCATTTCATATCATCCTTGTGGTAGAACTGGAACAGAAAAATTCCTGGTTTTAACGCTTTTATGTTAATCCCCATGAAGCTGGCCTCCATATGTCTGCCATTTTCGACATCATAGCTCTCATATTGATGAAAAATCTCTCTACCAAACAAAGCTCGAACCTGTTTCCCACCTCTTCCACATCCTCACTAGCTCTTCATTTTCTTCATTTGAGATATCTAAATATGTCATTCGAACATCGAGACTGTCTATACTAGCCATAGTCAGGCTCAGGCCAACTCCCATAATTTTTCACAAAGATGGAGAGAAAAAAATCAGAAACTCTTGTTAGAAGTCAAACTCACTAGAAGTGTTAGAATTCAAACCCGTGTGTGGAAAATGAAGGTAGGCTGCAGCAGTCATGTTTGAAGTAAAATAAAGAGGCTAGTCAATGTTCACATATGTAAGCAATGATGTAAGATGGTGTAGTTTGAAGCCTATATAAAGGCCCAGCTAGCTCATAGATAAACACACCAAAAAATATGTAATACCAAAGAGGTATTAAATATAAAAACTATAAACACTTTCAATATCAAAAACACTAAACACTATTCCGCATACTTTGTTCATGGTATCAGAGCAAGGTTCTATCCTAGGGAAACACATTTCAGAAGAAGAACAAACTGCCCAGAAGGAGGTGAAATTTTTGAGTTTTTTGAAGGTGGTCGAAACTCAGTTTTGAGCATACCATTAGATTGGCCTCACTGATACAAGTCCAGAGGTATCTTCCGAATTCAAAACCGACGTCAAACGAAGCCGTACGAGCTGCCGGAAGTTTTTAACGAAGAAGATGATGAATAGTGACTGAAGACATTGTTCATACATACGACACTGTGCATACATACGGCACTGTCATACATACGGTACTGTCCATACATACGGAACTGTCCATACATACAGTACTGTTCATACATACGGTACTGTTCATACATACGATACTGTTCATACATACGATACTGTTCATACATGCGGTACTGTTCATACAGTACTGTTCATACGAGACGAAGAACTATTCATCGCCGGAGACAATGGCTGAACAAATGGCTGAACAACCAGAAACCACAACACAGTTAGTCTCTATGGAACAAATGGAACAAATGTTCCAATTATTTCAGAAACTACAAAAAAATCCAAACCTCCCAGAAACCGGAATATCACAAACGGTGCGTGTTGCCAAAAAACTAAATTTCACTAATTACACCAAATGGTGTAAATTAATGCATATTGCTATTGGTGGTCGAGGCCGGCTCAACCATATCACAACCAATCCTGTTCCACCAGATGACCCTGAGTACCAACAGTGGGCTCAAAAGGACTCGATGGTCTTGTCTTGGATCATTGAAAATATTGATGGAGATCTTGTGAACCAATTTCTGGATTACAAGACTGCCCGGGAACTATGGAAGGGAATTGAAACTCTCCTTAGCAGTGGGAGAGACGAACTCCAGATCTATGATCTAAGTTCAAAGGCAGCAACTATGAGACAAGGAAGGGACACTATAGAAATATATTTCAGTAAACTCAACACTCTGTGGAAGGAAATAGATAGGAGAATGCCCAACTCCATGAAGTGTGCAGAGGACATTACTTTATTTAATTCCTTCATACAAAGGCAAAGATTGTACCAATTTCTGGCTGGAGTAAGTGATACTCTAGACAAAGAAAAGAGGGATATATTGTATCAAGATCCACTACCCACCATTAACGCAGCCTACGCGTCCATAAGACGGGAGATTGTCCGTCGCGGCATAATGGCCAGCAACTCATCATTGGGACGAGAACCTTCAGAGATTGGTAGTGGGCTCCTCGTAAAACATCGGTCGGAATCCTCATCATTCCAACGAGAGGATAAAACTCAGCTCAAGTGCAGCCATTGTGGTGGTACGAAACACACCAAGGAGGGTTGTTTCAAAATCATCGGGTATCCAGAATGGTGGGACGACATGAAGCAGAGGAAGGGCGCCTCCAAAGCTATAATTTCCAGGACCGGCGGTAAGGCCAACCTAGCTGTAGGTGGTCCGGATAGTAACGACGACAAACCCCTCACAACAACGCTACATACTGATCAGACATCAGGTACAGTCCGTGAAAGCAAAGTCACCAGAAATCAAAATTCTTTGGGCCTAGTATGTAACCAAATATCCAATCCATGAATTTTTGATTGTAGGGCCACCGATACAATGACCTATGATTCTTCCGATATTGTGTCCTCCAACAACACTCATCGTACCCAAATCCAAAGTACAAACGGAGAATATATTTCCGTTACCCAGGCCGGAACTGTGGATGTTACCTCTAATATCCATTTACAAAACTGCCTCTTAATTCCTAGTCTTACTCACAAGCTTTTATCTGTTAGCCAGTTAACTAGGGAACTTGACTGTACTGTTCTAATGACATCATCTGGTTGTGTTGTGCAGGATGCTCAGACGGGACGGATCATTGGGCATGGTACTGAACGAGGAGGATTATACTATGTCAATGAGGTGACTCAAAACGGTAACGCTTTGCTTGCTCATGGATCACCGGAACATCAACTCTGGATGTGGCACCGTCGACTAGGTCACCCCTCCATAGGTTATCTCAAACGATTATTTCCCTCTTTAAAGAACATTGCCATAGATTTGAACTGTGAAGCATGTGTTTTAGCTAAAAGCCATAAGCACTTATACTATCCTAGTATGACTCATAGTACTCAACCATTTGCCTTGATTCATTCTGATGTATGGGGACCAGTTCCAGATTTTACCCTTCATAATTTTTCATATTTTGTTTTATTTGTGGATGATTGTACTCGCATGAGCTGGGTGTATTTTTTAAAACACAAATCTGAAATGTTTGATGTCTTTGTTAAATTCTACCACATGATTTGCACTCAGTTCAAAGCTCAACCAAAAATTTTACGGTCTGACAATGGGGGGGAATACGTTAACTTGAAAATGAAATAGTTCATTATTGACCATGGCCTCCTCCACCAAACCACATGTTCTTACACACCTCAACAGAATGGTGTAGCTGAGCGAAAAAATAGAACCCTTCTTGAAATCACCCGAGCCCTTATGATCGAATCTCATATTCCTGTTCACTTCTGGCCCGAAGCTATTGCTACTGCTACCTATCTCACAAACCGCCTTCCCACAAAACCCCTCAATTATAACACACCCCTCAATACTCTTGGGTCACACGTCTCAATTCCATCTTCACATTCCTTGCCTCCTCGAGTCTTTGGATGCATTGTCTATGTTCATCTTCAAAAAGGGGTGCACACCAAACTAGAACCCAGGGCTGTTAAATGTGTCTTTCTTGGGTATGGGGTTAATCAAAAGGGGTATCGGTGTTATGACCCTATCCAGGACAAAATCTACACTACTTTAGACTGTGAATTCTTTGAACAGTCTTACTACTATACCCAGCTTAGTCCTCAGGGGGAGAGTTTGAGTGATGACCTTGATGACCTTAGCTGGTTAACATATCCAGAAGTGATGAATCCAGATCCTACAACACAAGTAAGTAATACCACCGATGTTGCTCCTGAAGCATCAGTATCTCCTATTATGTCCACTCCAGTTTCGTCTAATGAGCATCCTTCTGATGACCTCTCCTCAGCAGAGGTTAATTCTGAGAACTCTGGAACTGATACTATTATTGAAACTAATATGTTTCCTAGTGATAGTGTTCCAAACAGGTATCAGTTACCCCCGAGAATTACAAGAGGAGTTCCACCGAGAAGGTTTGATCCAGAGTATGAGGCCCAACGGTCTAAATATCCTGTAGAGAGAATCAGCAATGAGAACTTGTCCAGCACAGCCATGGCTTTTACCGCCTCTGTATACTCCACTGACATTCCCAAAACAGTGGAGGAAGCCCTTGGAAATGAAAAGTGGAAACAAGCTATGGAGGACGAGTATTCAGCTCTACAGAGAAACAAAACATGGGAAAAATGCATCCTACCAAAAGGAAAAAAAAGGTAGGTTGCAGATGGGTATTCTCTATCAAATACCGAGCAAATGGAACAGTTGAGAGATACAAGGCACGACTAGTGGCTAAAGGATATACTCAGACATATGGAATTGACTACTCTGAGACCTTCTCTCCTGTAGCCAAGATTGATACAATACGGGTCTTGCTCTCAATAGCAGCAAACAAGGAGTGGCCCATATACCAGTTTGATGTAAAAAATGCTTTTCTTCACGGAAGTATTGATGAAGAAGTATATATGGAGGCACCACCAGGGTATTCTCAGGAATTTGGAGATGAAGAAGGATGTAGACTGAGGAAGGCACTTTATGGGCTAAAACAGTCCCCTAGGGCATGGTTCGGAAGATTCACAAAAGCTATGAAGAAGTTTGGGTACAATCAAAGCAACTCAGATCACACCCTATTCTTGAAGAGGGTTGGAGATAAAATCACTTGCTTGATAATTTATGTGGATGATATGATTATCACTGGAAATGATGAGGAAGAGATCACTGACTTAAAAGGAAAACTATTTCAAGAATTTGAGATGAAAGATTTGGGGACTCTCAAGTATTTTCTTGGCATAGAAGTTCTGAGGTCGAAACAAGGAATCTTCATTCACCAGAGAAAGTATATCCTTGATCTTCTGGTAGAAACAGGAATGCTAGACTGTAAACCAGCTGAGACACCGATCGTTGCTAATCATGGTCTTCAAATTCTTGAAGGAGCAAAACTGGCTAAAAGAGAACAATATCAGAAGATTGTGGGAAAACTCATTTACTTAGCTCACACAAGACCAGATATAGCTTATGCTGTAGGAGTGGTGAGCAGGTTCATGCACCTCCCACAAGTACAACACATGACAGCAGTAATGAGAATTTTGAGGTACTTAAAGGGTACAAGTAGCACGGGAATTTACTTCGCCAAAAATGATCATCTGGATCTAATTGCCTACACAGATGCAGACTGGGCAGGAGATCGTGACGGCAGGAAATCCACTTCTGGGTACTTTACTCTAGTAGGTGGTAACTTGGTCACCTGGAGAAGTAAAAAACAAAAGGTGGTGGCCCTATCAAGTGCAGAGGCAGAATTCAGAGGAATTGCAAAAGGAATAACTGAAATCCTATGGATTCGGAAACTTATGAATGAACTTGGTTTTCCACAGAAAACAACATGTAAGCTATTTTGTGACAATAAGGCAGCTATAAGTATCTCAGAAAATCCGGTCCAGCATGACAGAACGAAGCACGTCGAGATAGATCGGCATTTCATCAAGGACAAATTGGAAGATAAGACAATCAAACTTCCGTTTGTTCGATCGAAGGATCAATTAGCTGATATCCTGACAAAAGCTGTCAATACTAAAGCCTTCTATGAGACTTTACGCAAGTTGGGCATTGGAGCACCGACTGCCCAACTTGAGGGGGAGTGTTAGAAGTCAAACTCACTAGAAGTGTTAGAATTCAAACCCGTGTGTGGAAAATGAAGGTAGGCTGCAGCAGTCATGTTTGAAGTAAAATAAAGAGGCTAGTCAATGTTCACTTATGTAAGCAATGATGTAAGATGGTGCAGTTTGAAGCCTATATAAAGGCCCAGCTAGCTCATAGATAAACACACCAAAAAATATGTAATACCAAAGAGGTATTAAATATCAAAACTATAAACACTTTCAATATCAAAAACACTAAACACTATTCCGCATACTTTGTTCAACTCTCACGTAAAGATGGAGAGAAAAAAAGTTTATATAAATGTTTTTAAAATTGGTTAAGAATTGGTACTCTATTAATTGTTCGAGAGTCGAGGATATCAAATGACATTTAAAGGTGACTCAGTTTAGCCCTGCAATATAAATGTGAATATTGAATTCCTGGCCTTTCTAAGAAAGTTAAGTGATCTGTTCCCGCCACAGAAATTAAGAAACAAGAAAAAAAGGTTCTAAACTCATCCCAAGTTCGTAACTACTTTTGTTGGTATGTTCTGTTAGATGTTCCTTCTGATCAGCCTCAAATTGCAAATTTTTACTAACGTTAAATTTTTCTTACATGAGATTTTCGGATTAAGCTGTACAATCTGTTTACAGTGAAAAAAAGACTAATACCGAAACAAAGAATCCAGTAAAACCAAAAAATGGATAATCAAGGACTGCTATCGCTTTTTTGCTCTTCTACAATTGGAGGACTTGGCTTTCTCGTGATTTGACAACTTTCGCCATCACAAGTTATCGTTGTTTTTGAATCAGTAACGACTGATCCGGCATTTTCTGTTGTTGTCATTGTTGTCTTTGTCGTTGGAGGAGGAGAACGAGGAGGAGGAGGAAGAGGAGGAGGCGGATTATCAACACCATCACTACTTGCTTTTGGTATTGCTTTAGATGCTATCTTGTTTATCTCATCCTTTACTTTCTTTCGTCGCGATTTCTTTGGAATATCTGGCAGTTTTCTTGATGTTGGACTTGATGGTAATGATGTTGACTCTGGTACATCATCACCTTTACCATTCAGATCCTCTTTGACACGACTTGATCTACTACTACCTTCTTGATCCGATAACGAGACTTTTCTGCGATGTCGTCGTGTTCTACTAGATTTACCAACACTTCCATCGGAGTTCACTTTTTTATGGTTTCTTCTTGAGCCCTTTGATTTGGTATATACTTTATCGGAATTTTCAAATGCTAGACTATCTGCTGAATGATGCCGTCTCCTTGATGTCTTTGCTAATTCTGTGTCTGTAGTTGTTGTTTGGCCAGATGAATCTGTCAAAGATTAAGAACAATGTTTATATCATATGCAACCTGTAGGCCTACTTCCACATTCATGTGATGCATAAGAATTTTAAGGTACATATCAAAACTATCTGACCTATAGTCTCTCCCTTGCTGTCAAGAGGAGCTGATTTAGGTCTTTCTGATGAGAAGTCTTTCATCTGCATAAATTTGCAATAACCGTATCCTAGCGTTAACTTTTTTTTTTTTGCACAACTATGGATTTTATTTGATATAAAAGAGAATTTTTACCCAGCTTGGTGACTCGGCCGAAGGTCCATCCGTTCCTATATGAGCGACATGCTTGACATCTGTTGGTAAACCAATTTGAATTTCATCTTCTTCTTGCTCTTCTTCTGTGTCATATTGTGAATTTTAGTCGCCATGCGTATATGTACTCACTAGAAACTTTAATCTTTGGCTTCCTGGTATGATTTTCGTAGAATATGCCAACTTACCAAATATCGAAGATATGTATTTAAAGCCTTTCAAAACTCCCTTCATTTTGACACTGTTTAAATCCTATAACATATGCTATGTATACAGAAAGTTTTTACTTTTTCCTCACTGGCCACCTCTTGAAATCATGATCAGCTTCAGATCTGCAACAAATTTAATTTACCAGCTTAGGAATTGAAAGCATTTGTGAATACCTGGAAATGACAAAGACATAACTTACCGGGAAGTTGCATGCATTAGATGTTTACTTGATAATATCGTCTCCTGAAACTGATATGCTGCTTACTTGAGATACTACACCTGAAATATACAATGATTCAACTAGCCTTGCAATGCGGATGCCAACAAATGTTTAGCGCTTAAACGTTGCAGACATTGTTGAATTTCTATCTAGATATTCAAAAAGTAGGAAAAACTCCCAGAGAAAATGAGAAACGGTGGTGGAGTGAATGGTTGAGAATAATTTTGCATATTTTGAAAAACCTCATCGTCTTTCGTTAATTCAATGGCAGTAGATTCTTGTTCTTTATGCCCATACATCAAAACTAATATGCCAAAATTAGGGATAATCATACTTAAAACAATCAAAATTATGTCTAATAATAAAGGAACTAATTTGGGACCAATCAATTACTAAAAGCCCGGTCTGTGTGTTTTGATGCTTCCTATCTAATTGTACCAAATAAAGATTTAAAAAATGCCACTTCAAGTTAAATCTTCCAACTCCGAACAATCTCACCCTTTGCTACATTACTCCAGATTTTATAAGTGTCTGAACTGCAATCTGATATGTAAACTGGTCTATATCCGATTGATAACTTTGCTTCTTTTCTTTTTTTCCTAAATAAATAATTTTTATTGCATAACCAATTACAATAGAAAGAGGGTCATACCCCAATTACAGATAACAGACAAAGAGGGATGTCCAGGACCCTGATTATGCAGCCTGTGATTCCAAGTTAAATAAATTGCAGCAGCAAGGAAGAGACTACACACCTGTCTCTTTTTCTTTGTAATTGATGCACCAAAAATCTGCCCATTTTGACATTGCGACCAATCTGCAGAGAAGGGAACTGGACAAGCTCGTCAAACTAGATCAAAGTAGGGACAATCAGGGAAGATGTGATGAGCAGATTCTGGCCCGACGTAACATAGAAGACATGGCAAGTCAGTTTGCATACCTAAATGGATCATTCTTTCTCTGGCAAGCAGCCTATATTTGATTGCTAGCCAGAAAATAAATGAACATTCAGGTATAGAAAAAGCATTCCAGATAACATCATGCCATGGTGTTAAAGGTGTGGTACTCCGAAAAGAATTCCATATAGTGGACAACGAAACAGAATGGCCTTAATAATTGAAGAAGTCCGCCAAAATGTAAAAATCTGGCTGTCCAAGCTTCAATAAGGCTGCAGAAATTAAAAATTAAAGGAGCAGAATCCCTGTCATACATCATAAGAGCCTGGACAGCAGATGTATCACCTCGACTGAAAAGAAAAACATCATCAGCGAAAATAAGGTGTTGAAGCCCAATTTCTTTAGTCCTGCAGTGAAATTTAAAATCCAAACCCGAGGTGCTTTTTACCAAACATGAGGTAAGATAAGAACCTTCATGGCTAGGACAAAGAGGTACGGTGGCAGTGGATCGCCCTGACGTAACCCCGATTCACCTTTAAAATATCCCTCCAAACAACCATTAAGCCTTTATAGAAAACATGCAAGAAGCGACACACCTGGAAACCCAGCTTATTAATAGGTTCGGGAACCCCATTTACCTCATGAATAGGCCCAGCTAAGAGAGTCAAATGCCTTGTGCATGTCTAACTTGATTGCTCACCGAGGTTGAGCAACCAGCCGATTAAGTGATAATCTTTACACAATGCTTGTGCCAGAAAAATATTATCTCCTACTGATCTATTAGGGACAAAAATGCAGACTGAAAAGGAGAAATAAGTCCAGGCAGAACGCATTTTAATCGACTCCTAAGGAGTTTTGAGATACACTTGTAAATCACATTACAAGCTCAGTTTCGTAATGACTTTCAGTAAGTATTAAAGCTCAGTTTTGTTGGGATGAAGTGATGAACTGCGTGCAAGTGAGCATAAACACGATGCAATTTGGGATAAATAAAATTGCATGTTTTTTTTGTCAGAATAAAATTGCATGTTCAAGTACAACTAGTTGAAAACTGAACAGAAGATAAACCGGACAAACCGGACGTATTTTCAAGTCATATTATGTACTATGAATCTTTACAGAAAGCATCTCCATTTCATTTTTAAGTTCACATATACTTGAACAAGCATGGAAACATGCAATAAAGGAAATTACTGTCATTTTTTTCGATAAAAATTTGTCTGCACACAAGTTGATCAACAAACAGAGTGCGTTTTCTCAAAATTTTACATACAGGTTACTCTACATACAAGAGGACCTGCAATAAAATTATACAAAGCAGGCCTACAAAAACAAATCAACGAAACAACAAAAAGAAAATCTGAGAAAAATCTACAAAAAATTGCTAGTTTTCTATGGAGCCACCTCCGTGAGAGAAAAAGAGCTTGAAGGGAGTTTCTCAAGTGTCTATACAAAAAGCTATCATTTTTTGGCTGCCTGCATACGAGTACGTGTAAGAAGTATCAGAATCTGAAACTATAACAAATGGCAGACATGCAGAACTGAGACTCACCTTGATATATTTCTTGTGAATCTTCAGTGCCTCGTTCAACGCTTTTTTTGCGTCCACGTTCCCAGTCATGTCACCCATAATCTGAATATCCAAACAAAAACAGACATATCAATTTAGTTGGAAAGAGAGAGAGATAGACACATCAAGGATAAAAGAGAAAGAAGAAAAGGGGCAAGAGGATGAGTTCATACCTGGACAACATCATCAAGGCCCTTGGCCTCTTTCCTAAGTTTCTTATTCTTTGTCTCAAGGAAACTTGCAACTAGAAAAATAGCAAGTTCACTTTTATGATCCACTGATCCTGTCTCCACATTTTTTCTCTCAAATTTGCCATATTGTTTTAGCATCTTACTGTTCACTTTCTCAACGGAAGGTTCTTCCGACTTCTCATAGCATTGGAACATGTGTGGATTGTATTCCATGGCCCACATAACCTATGTTGATAAAAAAATCATATTAAGCGGACAACTCAAAGATATCTGCTCAGGAAAAACAATGAGAACAAAAATTGCATTAATTTTAAAAGACAATTTATTCTAAGAAATTAGTCACAAAGAACATAAGTAAAATCCTAGTTAGCCCAAATCAAAATAAGAAGATTTACTCACCTCCCATAGATAGAGGGAATCTATAAACGTGAACTCTCTCCGAAATAGTACCATCAACATACGAAATGCAAAAAGATACTCCCCACCATCCAATTCCTCTGCCAAGAAAAAAATATAAGCCATTTACATGGCACACATGCACAAAACATGCATAAGCACGTATGCACTTTAGTAGTATAGAATCAGCTAGGTTTCACAAACATTTCACTCTCTTCTAAATCTCCAATGTCTGTTCATGTATTACTCTAACATTATCAAAGTCATCACTCGTGTCCAAATGTGTCAAGTGAGCACTCATTGCAAAATTACTCAACTTAGTCACTAATTTGAATTTGAAAATCTGTATCAAGGAGACCAGCTGTCAATGAATAAGTTGATCCAAATTTACAAAATTTCGACGACTAAGCTAATACAAATTTTCAAATTAGTGACTAATCTGAGTCACTTTTGCATTGAGTGACTCACTCGATACATTTGGACAATTGGACCCACTGAGTGATGACTATAATAATTAACCCTTCACTATTTATAGTCAGTGTTCTAAAAAGCGGGCTAAGCGGCCGCCTAGGCGGCCGCCTAGGCGGAAAAACACTACTAACCGACTCGATTTTCTACTAATCGGACTATTAAGCGTTTTTTGTAATTAAGCGGAATTAAGCGGGCATTAAGCGGAATTAAGCGGGCATTAAGCGGGTTTGACCGGAATTATGCGGGTTTGACCAAATTTTGAACCTTAAAAATATATTTTTTTATTTTTTTTCTTTAATTATTTTTCAAATTTTATATTATAAATGAATATATGTATTAAAATTTAAACTTGTATAATTCACAACCTCTAAATATATAATTAAATAATTTAAAAATATTTATGTATATATTCACAATCCGCTTAACGTCCCGCTTAGAAATCCGCCTAGGCGCCCGCTTAGCCCGCCTAGGCGCTAGAAGGTCCTCTCACCGCTTAGAACCGCTTTCCGCTTTTTACAACACTGTTTATAGTAGTACTACTTCTAGCATAAAGCAGATTAAGTAGCTCACACTCTTGTTTTCTTTGTTCCATCTTTTATTCACTTGTTGTTCCCATTTATATGTTTGTTTAACAAAGAAAACAATCTAAGGTTCTAAGCACATATGATGCTAAAACATATCTCCAGACAGCATGCATCCCCCCTACACAAGCAGAAACAGTTGGCTTCTTTGAACAAACCAAGCAGATATTAAAAACGTGTCGGATTTGTAAATAATACGAAGAACGCAAGCATTTTCTATTCGATAACAATGCACAATTAATGTATTCATAACATTGTACTTAAATTCCCAATCCCACTAGAACAGACCAAACCATAAGAAAAACTGTGTGATGGTGAAGCACATCCTGTATCTGCAGGTTGTTCCTAATTACCTATAATAGTATGTGGTGGAAGCTCTTCATTTCATTGTAATAAAAGAACTTCGTAAACTTGTGAGGTGAATTTATTTAAGCAACTGCATGGTTTGGTTTCAGTTTTCTATATCGTAAAGTTTAGGTGACAAAGCAAAGTAACATTACCAAGTAGGCAAGTATGAAGAGCACAAAACATTCCAAAATTTTCTTTCAGCCAAGTTTATCAAGTTGCTGTTCAACATAAACTAAAGCAAGCTAAGGACATACAGAATAATGAATAATCACATGACCCAACAAGAACCAATGTGATAATAGCTTTTTGTTAACAGAAGAACAAGTATTTTAATTATGCTGCATCAGTGTTATTAATAATAATAGTAATGAATACGAAAGGATGGTCTGATAAATAAAATATGCTCTGTATATTGGAAACTAAAAAAAACACGAAAGCTAACTGTCACTGCACAAGTTACAGTCGATTTATGTTAGTGTTCATCAGAATTTTGTATCCTATTAAGACTTCAATAAACGCCAAACTGAAATGGGGATTGCACAAAGCATTAGATATGGTTCCTCATACCAAAATTTATTAATCGTTAGAATGTTAAGTTTTCCTGCACCTGCGATAGGTACCTCAAGAACCAGAAGAACTTGGTCATCCTACACTAAAATGAAGACCATTCAGCATGATATGCGGGGGGGAGGGGGAGGTATTGTTTTAGTTTTTATCTAAATAAAAATACAAATTTTATGCATCGTACATAGTACATACAAGTGTTATAACCCACAACCCAGTAACCCACATATATACTACCACATAAGAAAGTACTAAAAAACTAATACATACATACCAAGGTGTTGATGAAGCTTCGGATCAACAACTTTCATAATTTGTGATAGGGTACCCAATTGAGATTGAACTCCCATAGAACTTGTGCTGCTCCTGAAATTTTCTCTCTTTTCAATCAAAGAGGCCATGCATGAAAAACGACGAGCAATGATTAATTACATATATAGGATAAAAGAAGGAAAAGGAGTGAAGGCGGTGCACATAAAATTATAAACAGTATATTAGCAAATTATGTGAGTGTGAGTCCCCACATCATCATGTATGTGGAAGAAACTGATAATTTATGGTAATAACTTTTGTCAGGAACAAATTTTAGGAGCCTGAAATTAAAGTAGAAAAGAAAGGATATGTCAAATGTTAATGCATGATCTCACTTAATGCTGAGTTGGGATATTTGTCAACACACGCCCGTCAACCAGTGTACAACCACCATTCCATCCAGATCCTTTTTATTATATCTTGAATTTCTTTTCTTTTTTTAAAATTATACACAGAGAACATCCTTCACAAGTATAACTTTCCACATAGTCAGTTAGTAATATAACATTCTGCCCTACAACAAAATATTTGAAAAGCGAGGGAAAGAGACGGGCTCATTGATCAGCAAACCTCAATCAACAGTAGTTCCCATATACTAAGCAGCCTGTTGAGACGAAGCACTTTAATTCGTAGAGTTGTAAGAAAAAGTCCCTCAGATGCTATTGAAGAGTAGTTTGTAAATGATTCAATAAAACATTTGTTTTCATGGAAATCAGATGCAGGATTCAAATATCAATCTAGTCATCACGTTCATTTCAAGTATATAAATTAATAATTAAAAGGCACTTAACTTTCATTGATTTCAAAAACAAGAAACCTTGCTTCCTCACCTAGACCAGATTAAACAACCCTATTGTTTCGATGTGTATTTATAACTGAATAAGCATTTTGTTAACCCACTCTACTAAACTGAGAACTCTGCGCCATGGAATACGTTGTGAAATTCAGTTTGTCTAATAAAATCATAAAGGTAAAGCTACAGCATCACACTTGACCCGCAATTTTTTTTCAAAAGAATCCTCATTACAACCAAAGTTTATTTGTAAATCATTCTCAGACATGTTTATAAGAAAAGATTAGAAGGGGGAGCATAGCCTTTATAACAGGCAAGGCAGAGATGCCAATTCTGTTGAGGGAAATGGAGAAGTACCACTCTGCGCATTGCATGCTCATAGCACCAAAAGGCGTCTGCTTCATCTTCCAAAAGAATAACCATTGGTGAGCATATATCATTCATACCTGGAAATATTTATGAGAAAAGGATAATGTCTTAAACCTTTACTACTAAATTCTGGTTATTATACAGGTAGTAGCAAGTTACCTTGAACATAGCCAATATTATTATCCACCCAAGAGTAAACAGCTAGAACTCTCCACAGTTTAGCTTGATTATCTTCACTCTCGTAAAACACAAGAGTACGATCGGTGCGGACAACATCCAAACCTACCATTTAAACACCTTGTTATGTAGATAAAGAAGCACCGAACCTTAAATTTGACTCTTCTTGAAAACATGCCATGAAGTTTACAAGGGAAAGAACATTTCAACTTCCACAATTCCTCCAACTTTATAAATAAATAAAGTTGATTGCCTATGATAAAAGGCAGAGACGGAGGCAGGGGGTCCAGAGGGGTCCATGCCCCCCTGGATTTATAACAAGTAGTATATAATTTCATCTTTAAGCTTGTGTACCAGGTAGCTTAGATGGTTGGGAATCAGACTGTTTTTCAGGAGGACAAGGGTTCAAACCCATCCTGCAGCATTTTTTTCCCATAATTTCTGATTTTTTATCTATAAATCTAGTTTTTGCATAATTTTTCCTCAATTTTTCTATCATTAATTATTTCGGCCCCCTCTCTTTTTTTTGTCTGCCTCCGTCACTGATAAAAGGGCATTAGGGAAATATCTTTATATTAAATAAGTATTAAAAGAGAAAAAAAAACTTCTAATGATATACACATACTTAACAATTCATGTAGATGTGATATGCTTTATTGAATAAAAAGCACTTGTATGCTTAGGTTAAAGCTGCATTCAATCTCCATTAGAATGTGATATGATCTCTAAAAAAATATGCGTTAGAATGATAACCAGGACTCAAAGAATGGGTACTGTAAGCCACATCGGTGAACAAAAGCAAGTTATGAAGAAACCTGACAAGAGAATGGACTATAAAAATTTTACAGAGTACAAACCTATCTGTGACAAACTAAGCTTCCACTGAATCACTTCTTTATCTGTTACACCAGCAATAACTGGCATGGGTCCATTTAAGTTCCCTGCTTCACCCTCTACAGGTTCACCCTCATCAGTGACTATAGGTGTTGTAATGAATTTTCCACTATCAAACATAGGAACCATCTTCGTACATTCGGCCTTCCACGCAGCATATTGCTCCCTAAGAATTAAAAATCATAGAACTTCGTAAGCATTCTCATATTATCATTTCATTTTTCACAACAAATGCATATCCAGTTGAACCTGAGCTAGAAGTCGTATACAATGAGGAAATATATGTGCTGATGTGATACATATACATTGCAAAAAAATCCTACTCACAACTGCTCCTCCTTACCATCTACAGCAAGCAACCAAAAAAGCTGTCTCTTAAGTAATGCATGAAACAGGAGCACATGCTGTGAATTTACTTTCCAGGTTGAATATAAGAAGCATATTATTAGTTCCTAACTACAAGTTTAATCGAGCAGCATATTATTCAATCAATTTTAGAAACTAATAGAAAATTCTCTTTATCCACTTTTCAAGGTTGTGCAAATCGTGATAGACATAAACCTCCATCCTCATATTGGAATTTCAACTAAATAAGAGAAGAAATGGTTATTAAATTGTTAATCATCATCGTATTTTTCCTCTTACTAACTCAACTTCAGTTTGCCGATTGAGAAAAAAAAGTCAAATTATGCGAGATATTCGCCAAGTAGTTACGTTAGAGTATTAGACTGGAATTTAGTAACTTTAGTCATAAATATCACAAAATGTTTCTGATGTGATGGTTTGGCATGCAAGTTTTACATCTTGATCATAAAGTAAGCCATGAAACTCAATTAGGTTCTATCGCAAGTCATGCTTGAAATGGGAAAAAGGCAGACTACCTCCGCCGTTGCCTGAGCTCACTTCTCTCATCGTAGGTGCTGTTGGGATCAAAGCAACCAAGCAAAAACTCATAAACTTCTGCTTTTATAGAAGGATGAATACCCTGCAATCAGTACCATAAAATGTTACTGCCCAAGACGCTCGCATGATCCAAAAAACTCAGCCAACACCCCAACATAGAGACACACAAGAAAAGAAACGCAAAGGAAAGACACAAAAGAAAATTTAACCAGTAACCACCAACTTGCAGTCAATAAGCATACTGCATGTAAGAGTATAACTAAGAAAACATGAGAATTCTACTAGCTTGTAAATAGACTTTAGAGCCCAAAGATTAGAAACCATTATAATGTACATCTACTTGAATATTAATCGATGCTATACAGCACAAGACTCATCTCAAATTCCTTTACAAGACCACTATCAATTTCATCAGAATTTAACAAACAATGAGCACTGGTACTTAAGAACATTGGAAGAATTCATCATTTGGACTAAGGCTTGATTCAACTGACTTTGTCTGGCTAAGAAAGAAGTTAGTCTAGGTAGAACTTTGACATTTCGTGTCATTTAAGTACTCCTGGGGTATCATGAAATCATTGCAATACCTTTATGGGAAAATTAGTGCACGGTTCAACTTATCAAAATCTCGGAAGAAGATTTTTACATATTAGGCAGTTCATGTTACGTAGTACAAGTGATCATCAAGATGCAACTAGCTGGTCATGTTCAGGTCTTGAACTCGGCCATGGAAAGGCTTGTTAAAATGTGAAATGGTGGGATATAATTGTTTGGTAGATAAGCAATTGATAAAATTGACTGACACAATAAATGGCTGTGCAAAATAGAATTTACATGCATGCAAGCTTAAGAAATATACTTTACCCCTCTTTGGATCCTCCTAAGTACACCACCTATTTCTAGATGACCATCTTTAGTAAAAGCAGCTTTCCATCTCCTTTCACTCAATGTCTTTCCAACCTGAACATTAAATACATAGAAGAAACAGAAAAAATTCTTAGAAAAACATAATTCCATATTTCCATATAGGCACGAGACATGTCATAATTACATGACAAAGGGTACAAACAAATAAGGTCTATCGGTTTATTAAAAGAAGAAATTTTTGTGCTTTCAGCTAACATAAACTCTTCTCCTTTTCCTCCCATCTTGTTTAAGTACCTTATCACTAATACAACTATTTGTATATAACACGAAAGTAGTAAAGCTCGAAAATGTAAGTACTTGATAATCAAAACCAAACAAACCATAACTAGAAAACAAAATGCATAGAAATGTAGTAACTTAGTAACCACCATATGTAAACAAGCAAAACAAGTTAAAAAAGATCATGGTTTCAAAGTGAATACCCGGGGCTTAAAACGGGGTTTTGGAACATCAGCCTGGCATTCTGGTCTAATCGGAAAATACTTACTTAGATCTTCACCAGTGGATCTCCTCATATGATCTTTTGCTACTCAAATCAAAAGTAAGAACACAATTAGCCAACGAAACAAGTCCTTATTAGCCAATTTCTACACACTCAAGCTTGCAGATTTCGAAAAGACAGTTAAAAAAGTAATCTTTTTTCTTACACAGGCAAAGGCAAACATTGCCCATATCTTGTGAATTTAAGACAACCTAAATCATCCAACTCTTCAAAATCAACATATACATACTGTACATAGATTAATTTATCTACACAGCCCACTTAATAATTTTCTAAAACAAGCAAGATACTAACTTTATCTCTTCAATTAAACCATACCAAACAAACCCATGTTAAATTTGATTACTGCAGATCAAAAATTAAATTTGTACATGCAAACAGAGTGGATTTATATATACCCAAAAAATAAACTGATGTATAGGTTAATTTATAATAATTATAAAAAAGATTGTACCTTTGTTGTTGGCCGATTAATTTGGAGGAGATAAATACTAAGACATTGTTGAAATAGAGTTCTTGATGAATGCAATCGAGAAAGTGGGAGAAGCAAAAAGGACAAAGGAAAATTCACAAAAAGTCATTTCACCCGATTGTTTGAAAATTCATATATTTCATTTTTGGATAAAAAAAAATTGACTAAAAAATTAGAAATTTATATTTTTAAAATATAATATAAATATATAAAATATAAATATATGTAAAAAATATAATACGAGTTAAAATATGATTCAAATATATCAAAATTAATATGAAAAAAAATAAGTTGAAATTAAGTATCTTGAAGGTAATTAAATTTTTTAAATTAAAGCTGAAAATTTTATATGTACAAAAAAACATCAACTAGCAACTTAAAAGTGAATTGGGGTATTTTTTTTTTTTTTTTTACAAAATGCAAAGGATTATATTACTGAAACAAGCCAATAAAACAGCGGGACAAACCCCCGACTGTAGATACGACCAGGTTGAAAAAACAATAAATTGTTTCCAGATCGTGCAACAAACTGAACTAAAAAGTTCTTGAAGCTAAAAAACGCATTCGAAGATATTCGAAAAGATCCAAATTGCGCTAACATCCCTGAAAGCCGTGTTATTACAATTGACCACTTCACGTAAGATCCGTTGATACCCCAGTGTTCAGAATCCTCAGTTGTATAAACTAAGGTCAGAGGAACGATCCTCCAGCTATCTACATGCCGGATACCAGCTATAGACATGCCGGAAATGGAATTCCCTAAAGGATGAGTAATACCCCAGCTATCTACATGCCGGATACCAGCTATAGACATGCCGAAAGCGAAAACCCCCAACAAATAATATTGAACAATCTTTGGTTGTAAGTGATGAGCTCTTGCAATAATCGTTAGCATCTCAGCTTCGATGCGGACTTTCCAGATCCCCCAAACTATCGACAAAATCATTCTCAGCAGGACTGATCTATTGTAGATCTTCATTAAAACCAACAAACCAAGCAAACTCTCACAAGGAGAGACCAACAAACTCTCACAAGGAGAGACCAATAAACCCAATTAATGGGTAAAGCAAGTAAAAAAAAAACTCACAATCCTCACAAAAGGAGGATGATTATTGAAGAAAATAAAGAACTGAACAGAAAAAGGGGCCTCCGGTCGGTGGATAAACCACCGCTGGAGGAGGAGAGGCTGTTGAAGATGAAGACGAAAGAGGAAGGCTGGAGAGAAAGCTTCCCTTTCGGTGGAAAAGTTTTCTTTTGGTGGTTAAGTTAGCCAAACAAACTCTTAATCTTTACAAAAAGTTATTATTAGTAAAAAAATCCTTTTTTTCTCTAAATGAGAGAGTCGGCCGCCCTTTACTTGCGTAGCTTTCGATGTGCAGCCTTTTTCACCGCCCCCATCCTTCCATCAAACCCACATCCGCCCCACTCATCCTTTCATCCAGTTTCCTCCATTTCTGAATCTTTAATTTCTATTTATTAATATTTCAATAAAATCGAAATCTAATCCTTTTTGGGCGAGATCTTGTTGGTACCATGTTATCAAGGTTGTTAGTTGTGCTAATCTTTTTGGGATGTTAGTTTGTTATGTTTCGACGTTTTTGTGTGTTTGGTTTGCGTGTATTGTTCGACTAGCAGTATGGACTTTTGGCTCTATAAAGGTTCCGTTTGTAGAGGCTTTAGGGTGGATTAATTAGGATTCACTTTCGGAGGGGGGTGTTATGCCTACAAAACTTATCTTAGATCTATGGATATCTGCTAAAAAAAGCGGGAGATCAATTTAACGGAATAGCTTATCTTGGATCTATGGATATCTGCTCAAAAAGAGTGAGAGATCAATTTAACGGAAGTCAGGATCCAAATCAATGTAGATGTGGTAATCTTTGAAGTTTATGGGCTCTATTGGTTCATACGTCTCGATATTATGGATGTTCATTTTGTCAGTTTTGGTGTTGTACTGTTTTCTAGCTTGAGAATTGTTTCAATTCATGTTATTAAACGATCTGGGAACATGGTTATTTTTGCTTATTCTAATCCAGATGGTAATGTCAATTGGGGGTTTATCCCGATTGTTTTGAAAGTTTAATGAAATTTTCACTTTGTTCGTCAATTTTTTTTTTTACAACACATCATTTAATTCTTTACTATCATTTTGGGGTTCACCAATACCAAAGTAAGATACTCCCTCCGTCATTTTCATTTTTTTACACTTTCAATTTTGGACTGTCCCTTCCATTTCTTTACATTACTAAAAATAGTAACTTTTAACAATAAAATACATTATTACATCCACTACTTCACTCCACTTTTTCAACACTTTACACTATTACACCCACTACTTCACTTATTTTAATAATAAAATCACTATTACACCCACTACTTCATTTATTTTAATAATATTACACCCACTATCTTGATCTCTGTGCAAAAAGCAAATGATAAGAATTCCACCGGACGGAGGGAGTATTAAAAAATTGTTGAATAAATATTACATAATTGTTTAATAATATCACATGTAGTTCTTTTTAATAAACGAAGACAATAATATTATAAATAATAATAATTTTTTCTATTTTTTCCAACCAAGTCTCTTATTTTCCAATAATATCATGGATACTTTTTTTAATAAAATAAGATAATAATATTATAATGAGTACTACATTTTTCAGCTAAAACATATCATTTTTTTTAATATTTTCTAAATAAAGTTCCTAGATTTTTAAAAGTATCATGGGTAAGGTATATATGATAATTATTATTATATCATATTATTTAAAAATTTTAAGTCTGTGAAATTCATGTCTTATAAATTTGAGTTGAAATTAAAATAACAAAAATTGTAGAAAATTTTAAAAAAATATGTGAACCGCACGAATTCTAAAACATTAATATGGAAATATATAAATTTGTTATATTTATTTCCAATCGATTATTCTATCTATTAAAATAAATTAATAATGTTATAATTACAAACTAACAAATTATCCATTTCAACTTATCTTTTCTTATTTATGTAAAACCCTCCTTTTATAGAAATATTACCAATAATTTTATTTAATAAAATTAAATAATTATGTTATAGATCAATTACCTTTCCAACTGTTAGGTACTTCTAATAACTAAAAATATTACAAGCAATATATTTATATATATATAATTATTATAAAATTATTTTATTTATTATTAGTTAATCGTCTTCTTTTAAAATATTGATTTTTTTGCATTTATTTATAAATTAATATACATAAGCATCTAAAAAAAATATTTTAAAAAATATATTATAATATGTAAAAAATAAAAATCTTATAAAATAGAATTAATTGAAAAATGACATTTTAAAAATAATAATAATATTATCTCAAAAACTAATAATAATAAAAGTATTAAAATAATTTATAAATCATTCGTACTTGGTAGTTTTTTTTTGTCAAGAATATACATTCACGTATTGTAAAGCATAATGTAATATAATATGTAATAGAGGACATATATAACTCAACTAGGATAAAAGATAAATAATATTAACTCTATACAGGGATCGTGAAATTTGAAGAACGGGCACCGACAAGGATCAAGTCGCTGAAAGAAGTTCATTAACATGATCAAGCCTCAGTGACAGAATAAGATGTACAGATGATTCAGTTGAAGGGCCAAAAGATTCCATGTATTTATTGAAGATACTGCTGCAGGCTAATCAATTGGAATAAAGCGAAGGTGTGAAGATCAAGATCAGTGCTAGTCACTTGTGAACCAGACCAGTGCACTAAGTGTCAGCACATACGAGAAGGATCAACACATTAATTCACAGATAGAATTGTCAAAGCCTATTGACGATCAAGGACAAACATAATATCTCAAGGTATTGTCAAAAATTAATTTACTCTGAAAATTAACTAAGTAAACAGATTAATAAATTATTTATAATAAATAATTAAATTAATCTGGTACTTGAACTATTTTCCGAGAAGAATTAATTCAGCAGAATATTTGAAACAAAAGAGAGAAGCCCAAAAGAAGCAGCCAAAAATAGTAATACTATTCACGATTACTATTCACGGCTACTATTCATATGGCGGCTACTATTCAAAAAGTGGCTACTATTCATATGGTGGCTACTATTCAAAAAGTGGCTGGAGGGGCCCACGGGGGTTGTTGGAATAGTACAGCATAGTGACTTTCTAAAATCTATAAATAGGCATGCTGTATTTCATTTCAAAATACACCTCAACACACAACTTTCTATTCTCTCTCTTATATCATCTCTGTGTAAGCTGCTAGACAGTCCATCTAGTAGGAAAGCCGGCTTAGCCCGCTTTCAGGAAGTGTCGGATAGAAGGTCCTCGTGCCTAAACTACCCTAGGAGTGTTTGATTTTGTAGCTGATCCATAGGATTAGATTGTGTAACAAACCTCCGGGTTTTATCTATTAAAAGATATTTCCCAAACAGTTGTGTTATTTCGATTCAATATTTTTGATCACATATCCACATCAAAAATTGAAATATTGCTAAATAACGTATTCAACCCCCCTTCTACGTTATTCCGGACCTAACAATTGGCATCAGAACGACTCTGTTATTATACAACAGTTAAGATCCGAAAAGCTATACAATTATGTCAGAGAAGAATTTCAGTAAAACTAAGGGAAAGGAAGGCAGGTCTGAGAAAGTGGACAAGTCCAAGATCAAATGCGATAATTGTGGTGAGAAAGGACATTTTGCACCTGAGTGCAATAAAGCCAAAACTGATAAAGGTCAAGCCTACATCACAAAGGAGAAAGACTGGGCTGACACTTCAGACTCTGAAGATGAGGTGAACTATGCCTTGATGGCAAATGCTGATAGTATCTCTGAAGCTACTGAGACCAAGGTACCTCATTCTACTCTAGCTTTTGATACTACTGATATATCTGAGTTAAGACTCTTTCTTAAAAACTTGTATGTTAGCTACAGAGATCAGACTTTAGAAAATGAAAGAATAAAATCTGAAAGTCTAGACCTTAGAAAGAGAAATGAATATCTAGAATTAGAATTAGTCCAGATGTTAAAAATTCAGAAAGAGAGAGATGATGCTATTATTGTTAAAACTGAATTATTGAAAAGGCATGCTTATCTTGAATATGAACTTGCTAAAGAAAGAAACATTATTAAAACTTGGACTAACTCTGGTAAAACTACTCAGATTATCATAGAGAATGATTGTTGGAAAGAAGGTCTAGGTTACACTGATAAAAAGAAAACTACAAACCTAGAAACTGAGACCTCTAAACCTGTATTTACTGAAAGGGCTGCAAAGCCCAAAATTAATCCTGTGAGGTTTGTACCAAAATCTGACAAACCAAAACAGGAAGTCAAATCAGTAAATATTGAATTAATGTCTCAGAAACAACTTAAACACAAGCTGAAGGAGATAAAAAGAGTGAACAAGGTAAAAGAACCTAGGAAAAACAGAAATGGAAAGGTAGGCATAAATAAAAGCAATAACTATATGCCTATTCCCAATGCTCCTAGGAAGAAATGTTACAACTGTGGAAATCCTAACCATCTTGCTACTTTTTACAAGAAGAATAAAAATATAAACTCTATACCTCCTAAGTCAGGAGTTAAGAGTGGTTCAGTTAGTTTTAAACCACAGAATCCTTGTTTTTCACTGTGGAAGTATTTGGCATTCTATTTATACATGCAAAGAGTATCATAATTTGTATTATGCTTATTATGAACTTAAACCCTCTTTGAATAAATTCAAGATTGATTCTACATGTATAAACTCTGATAAAAATGTTAGCACAAACTCTGATAAAAATGTTAGCACAAACTCTGATAAGACTTCTGTTGCAAAAGCTAACAAACTTAATAAGGCCAAAGGATCCAACCAAGTCTGGGTCCTTAAAACTAATCATTAGTGATTTTTGTGATTGCAGGGTAACAGGAAAAATATCCTTGTTCTGGACAGTGGATTCTCAGGACACATGATTGGAAATAAAGCCCTGCTATCAGAATTTAAGAAGAAAGCTGACCAAAGTGTTTCTTATGGAGTTAGCAACATAGGAAGGACTCTGGGATATGGCAATATCAATCTTGAGAATGTCATCATTGAAGTTGTAGCTCTAGTCTCAGGACTCAAACATAATCTGCTAAGTGTGAGTCAAATCTGTGACAGAGGTTATCATGTGGATTTCTTTGAAGAACACTGTGAAGTTATAAGCAAATATACATGCAAAGTTCTTCTGAAGGGATACAGGCATGGTAACACTTATGAAGCCAAGCTTTCAACAAACTCTGATGGCTCTGCAATCTGTCTACTGAGTAGAGCATCAATTGAAGAAAGCTGAGATTGGCACAAGAGACTTTCTCATCTGAATTTCAACAGCATTAATGAGCTAGTGAAGAAAGATCTTGTGAGAGGATTGCCCAAATCAGTTTTTACTCCAGATGGCCTATGTGACTCATGTCAAAAGGCAAAACAAAGGAAAAGTTCATTCAAACGTAAGACTGAATCCTCAATTCTTGAGCCATATCACTTATTGCATGTTGATTTATTTGGTCTAGTAAATATAATGTCTATTGGAAAGAAAAGATATGCTTTGGTTATTGTTGATGAATACACCAGATATACATGGGTATATTTCATGCACAAGAAAGAAGAAACGGCATCAATCTTAACAAAGCATGTCAGACAACTGGAAAAAGGATCTAAGCATACAGTGAAAATCATAAGGAGTGATAATGGCACTGAGTTCAAGAATACAGTCATGGAAGAGTTTTATAAAGAGAATGGAATAAAGCAAGAATTCTCTGCACCTGGAACTCCACAAAAAAATGGAGTAGTAGAGAGAAAGAACAGGACTCTCATAGAAGCTGCAAGGACCATGCTTGATGAAGCAATGCTGCCAACTTACTTCTGGGCTGAAGCTGTGCAAACTGCTTGTTTCACACAGAATGCTACACTCATAAACAAGCATTGTAAAACACCATATGAGATGGTGAAAAATAAGAAGCCGAACCTGAAGTACTTTCACGTGTTTGGATGTAAGTGTTTTGTTCTTAAGACTCATCCAGAACAGCTTTCCAAATTTGATTTAAAAGCTGATGAAGGAATCTTTTTTGGATACCCACTATCCACAAAAGCATTCAGAGTCTACAATCTGAGAACAAAAGTGGTCATAGAATCTATCCATGTGTCTTTTGATGATAAGAAGATAACAGGACTTGAAGATTTTGATGAACATGACCATCTGAGATTTGAGAATGAAGAAATAAATGCTGATCTACAAAATTCTGATATTCTTTCAGACTCTATTGTTCAATCTATACCAGTAGATCAGACAGCAGCACATGTTGAGGGGGAGCAAGTGAACGATGAAAATGAACCCCAATCAAGTGAAGAAACATCAAAGAATGCAACTGCTGATTCATCAAACTCTGAAAGCAACAGCTCAGGGGGAGCAAACAATGATTTTGGATCTACTAGTCACCACACTCAACATAATTATGAACTTGGGGAATCATCAAGATCAAATCTGCCGAGACAAAGGGTATGGAGTAGAGCGCATGCCTTTGAACAGATCATTGGTGAACCGGACACGGGTGTACAGACTAGAAGAGCAACATAGAATGAATGCAATTTCGCAGGATTTTTATCTCAAATTGAACCTAAAAAGGTTGAAGCTCTTGATGATCCAGATTGGGTAACTGCAATGCAGGAAGAACTCAATAAGTTCGAAAGGCAGAAAGTATGGAAGCTGGTGCCAAGACCAAAAGATAAATCTGTAATTGGCACTAGATAGGTGTTTAGGAATAAACTGGATGAAAATGGTATTGTTACGAGGAACAAGGCTCGATTGGTAGCAAAGGGTTACTCTCAAGAAGAGGGAATTGATTATGATGAAACCTATGCTCCAGTTGCAAGGCTTGAAGCAATCAGGATGTTTTTAGCATTTGCTGCACACTCCAACTTTAAGGTTTTTCAGATGGATGTGAAGAGTGCATTTTTGAACGGAGATCTAGAAGAAGAAGTCTATGTTGAACAACCCCCTGGGTTCGAAGACAAGGAATTTGAAGGTTTTGTGTACTTTCCCTTCAAAACTCTCTATGGTCTCAAGCAAGCCCCTCGAACATGGTATGATACTCTCTCCAAGTTCTTACTTGAAAATGGTTTTACAAGAGGTATCATCGACAAAACTCTCTTTCATAAAAAGCATAAAAATGATATAATTCTGGTGCAAGTATATGTGGATGATATAATATTTGGTTCTACTAATGATTTGCTAAGCTAATGCAGAGTAGGTACGAGATGAGCATGATGGGTGAGTTGTCCTTCTTCCTTGGACTTCAAGTTGTTCAGAAGCCTGATGGTATTTTCATCTGCGAGTCAAAATACATAAAGGATCTTCTGAAGAAATATGGGATGGAAGAAGCAGCTACTGCCAAGACCCCGATGCCAACTGCAATCAAGCTTGATGAAGGCAAATCTGGTAAGTCAGTTGACATCACGAAGTATCGAGGTATGATCGGCTCTCTCTTGTACTTAACTGCTAGTAGACCAGATATTATGTTCGCAACTTGTCTATGTGCTAGATTCCAGGCTAACCCTAAAGAGTCACATCTTATAGCTGTTAAACGTATTTTCAGATACCTAAAGGGAACCCCCAATCTTGGGATTTCGTACCCTAAAGGAACAGGTTTTGACTTAATTGGCTATACAGATTCTGACTTCGCAGGTTGTAAGATTGATCGGAAAAGTACTTCTGGAAGCTGTCAGTTTCTAGGAAGAAGGTTGGTATCTTGGTACAGCAAGAAGCAACACTCAGTATCTACCTCGACAGCCGAAGCATAATACATTGCGGCAGGTAGTTGTTGTGCTCAGATCCTGTGGATGAGGAATCAACTTCAGGACTATGGACTCATGTTGGACAAAATTCCAATTCTATGTGACAACACGAGTGCCATTGCCATTGCCAACAATCCAGTTCAATACATCAGGACTCAGCACATTGATATCAGGTATCATTTCTTACGAGAGCATGTCATGAATGGAACTGTGGTATTATATTTTGTTCCCACAGATGAACAAATTGCAGACATCTTTACTAAACCACTGGATGAATCCACTTTCTCCAGGTTAGTTAGTGAACTTGGGATGTTAAATCTGTCTAATTAATTTTGGATAATCAATAACTGCAATTTGTTATAAGTTCACATGTATTTTAAATGTCCATATGTTTAGGACTTGTGAATTTGTTTTGCATCCAGTCCTCTTTTTATAGTTATCTCTATATTAATTACCATGCTTATAAATGCTATATTTTATGGTAATTAGTTAATAAATAATTGTGTTAATTGTAGCATAATTTAATAAATATTTTATTGACATATATCAATTAATGATATTTTGTTAATTTTATTTCTATTTAATTGTGAGTTTATCTGATTATTGTGGATTAATTCTTGATTTACTGTGTGATTATTTTTAAATCCATAATAATTAGAAGTATTAAATATGTGTATGTGTATAGGCTGATAGGTTTCGGCGATAAGATTTTTTTTTCGGCCGACAAATTTCGGTGATAAGATGTTTTTTCGGCTAATTAGGTAGTTAGGTGATAAATTATTAAGCGGTGTTATTTTTCAAACATAACCTGTCACTATAACACCTAACCCACTATTACTTGAAACCTTATAAATGATGAGTTTTTGTTTGTGTTTAACATCATCAATTTTCAGATATACAGAGCATATACACACAATTGCTGAATATTTCAAGCTTTGACCAGAAAGATCTCACAATGTAGCTGGTGGTTTTTAGAGCGGATTTCATATTCTTGTTATACGCACTAACCCTTGTTTTTGAATTTCCTCAAAGTTTTGAAAATGGCATTGCAGGGAAACTTTTTAATTGCTAAAGTTAATCCTATTTCCATTCAGCAAATCGAAACCATTCAGGATGAGCAATTTCGGGCTTGGACACAATTTCTGAATGAATATTCATTAATTCGCTATGCTTTAGTTACACAGGTGCAGCTTAACCATGATGCATTGCGTGAACTATATTGCAGTGCGGTTAACACTTCTGGACAGGACGGGTGTGCATTCACATATCGACTATTTGGTAGGTCGATTAGGGTCACTGAACGAGATGTTAATCGAATTATTCATTTTCCTTTGGAAAATCTCGTTTCTGATCCTACACCTGAACAGATTGAAATGTTCTTTCGTTTTATAAGGTACCAAGATGGCAATTTCAATACTTGTAATCTTTCTAGAACATTTCTAACCCAGTACTGGAATTTCTTCTTTCACACTCTTAACCATGTTTTTTCCTCAGATAGAACAAATCAAGATCGAATACCTGAATTTATTCAAATAATAGGGTATGCGGTCGCCAATAATTTGAGGGTTAATTTTGGAAAAATAGTGCTTGGTCAAATCATTTTAAAAATGAAACGCTTGGGAACAAGAGATGTTCAGACTCAAAATGTCAAATGTCTATATCCAAGGTTTCTACAGCTAATATTAAATGATTTTTTGAATGATGAAGACAGGGTACGCTTGGAAAATGGTCAAAAGGTGGAATGTTCTTCCATGAAGACGAATGTAATTAATTACATAAGCAAAAAGAAATATACGGATGTGCCTACAGTCCTAACTGAATATCTAAAGACTGTCCCACTTCCGTTGTTACCACGACCAGTGAGAGCAGGTATACGACAAGGTAATATTTCAATCCCTGCCATTCCAACCTCTGTATTCCCTATTGTGTCACAGGAAATACAATTTCTACAGCCCCTAGTGGCCATCTTACCTGACCAAAAGCAGGAAATCCCACCGACTCTAACACAGGTCGAAGAGCCCATTCTACAAATGCAAACACAAACACAACAAACTCCTACACCTCAATTGTCACTTAAACGACCAGTTATTCACGTTATTGAGGGAGATAGTGCCTCAGCAGCACCACATAAGGAGTTAGTTATATCAGCCGCTCTACCTCATTCTAAACGGAGTAAACCCAATGAACCTGAGGTAACGGCAACTGTTAGTGAAACAATTCTTTCTTATCCAATGAGTGCAAATATAAATGAGATTGAATTGACGGGATCAACTATCTTGAGTTCCATTTCACGGAACATAAGAGTGGTTGATGATCTTCCTAAAGATCAAATGCCTTCGCAGGCATCCGAGGTGGAATTACCTACCTCAAAAACTGCTGGTGAATCTTCCATTTTACGGAAAGATCCATCGGTAGGTGGTTCTTTTATGAACCAAGTGTCTTCACAGACATACGAGGGAAACTTGGGTTTTGTGCCATTTAATCGATTCAAGTTTAACCTCCCAGAGGGAAAATCTCTGGATCTCTTTCGAGATTTACCACTCTTTACCAGTGGTCGGCAACTCGCTTCACGCGAGGACGGAAGCTCACGAACTTTTATTGCACCATTTGTGACCTCTGAAAAAAGGGCTAGGATGATTTCATTTGCAGGTACACATATCGGTGGAAGCTCTAGAGGAAAGTTGAGGGAAACACCAACAGAACATGTAAGTGTAACCCAAACCACTAAACCGAGTGAATATAGAGTGTTGAGTGAAACACCTGCAGAACATACATGTGAGCAACCTACTCAACCACATGCACCTGTAACCAGAAAGGAATACAGCAGACTCCTTACATGGGTCCAAACAATGGAGAAAGAGTTGTCAAATATTTGTAAGTCCATTGGAGAAATCAAAAATTTGCAACTTATTCAACATGATGCATTCCAGGTTCAATTAAGTTCCATGGCAGCCCAGTTTAGTCATGCAATCAACTCCTTGGTAAAGCCATCTTCGTCTAATTTACCAACTCCACATCCTACTACTCTGGAGGATAACCCAACTGAGGGGGAGAAGGTGGATGATCAAGAAAAATCTACTAGGCGTAAGGGCAAGAAAAAGGTTGTTGACACGAAATTAACTTTATTTTGGGAAAAGAAAAGCTAATGGGAGTATTAGTGCTATGTGGAAAGAAAGCAAAGGCAAACTTGAAGATATGTTCAGTCTAGAGGAACAATTGTCTTGCACTTGGAAATCTGGAAAAATATATATATGATCCAGAATGTACTTTAATATTATTTATCTTTGTATTTCATTTTTTGTTGTATCAGTTGAGTTATCCTCTATGAATTTGCTTGTCAAACCCTAACAATCAAATAGGGGGAGATTGTAAAGCATAATGTAATATAATATTTAATAGAGGACATATATAACTCAACTAGGATAAAAGATAAATAATATTAACTCTATACAGGGATCGTGAAATTTGAAGAACAGGCACCGACAAGGATCAAGTCGCTGAAAGAAGTTCATTAACATGATCAAGCCTCAGTGACAGAATAAGATGTACAGATGATTCAGTTGAAGGGCCAAAAGATTCCATGTATTTATTGAAGATACTGCTGCAGGCTAATCAATTGGAATATAGCGAAGGTGTGAAGATCAAGATCGGTGCTAGTCACTTGTGAACCAGACCAGTGCACTAAGTGTCAGCACATACGAGAAGGATCAACACATTAATTCACAGAAAGAATTGCCAAAGCTTATTGACGATCAAGGACAAACATAATATCTCAAGGTATTGTCAAAAATTAATTTACTCTGAAAATTAACTAAGTAAACAGATTAATTAATTATTTATAATAAATAATTAAATTAATCTGGTACTTGAACTATTTTCCGAGAAGAATTAATTCAGCAGAATATTTGAAACAAAAGAGAGAAGCCCAAAAGAAGCAGCCAAAAATAGTAATACTATTCACGGTTACTATTCATATGGCGGCTACTATTCAAAAAGTGGCTACTATTCATATGGCGGCTACTATTCAAAAAGTGGTTGGAGGGGCCCACGGGGGTTGTTGGAATAGTACAACATAGTGACTTTCTAAAATCTATAAATAGGCATGATGTATTTCATTTCAAAATACACCTCAACACACAACTTTCTATTCTCTCTCTTATATCATCTCTGTGTAAGCTGCTAGACAGTCCATCTAGTAGGAAAGCCGGCTTAGCCCGCTTTCAGGAAGTGTCGGGTAGAAGGTCCTCGTGCCTAAACTATCCTAGGAGTGTTTGATTTTATAGCTGATCCACAGGATTAGATTGTGTAACAAACCTCCGGGTTTTATCTATTAAAAGATATTTCCCAAACAGTTGTGTTATTTCGATTCAGTATTTTTGATCACATATCCACATAAAAAATCGAAATATTGCTAAATAACGTATTCAACCCCCCTTCTACGTTATTCCGGACCTAACACGTATATAAATTGTATCGAAATACAATAACCGGTAAAACCAGAAAAAGGGTTTTCTTTCATACAAAAAAAAATTATTATCTAACCGAAAAGCACGCATGTGGATAATTAGTCAATAGAATCTTTAAGTCCGAAAAGGAAAACCCTCAGAAACTAAAACCCGGGAAAGTGCAAAACTTTCACTCAAACCCGGTTGAACCAACGAACAAACGGTTGACTCGTTGACTCCCTGACTGTTACAAATCTCTCCACTCCATTTCAAACCTAGGCTTTATTCAAAATCACAACCGCTCGAACCCCTAGCCATGCCTACATTTCTAGGATTTCTAATCCTCCTACTCTCAATTTCATCCATCTGCGTATCGACCTTTATTTTTTATCTCATCTCCGATTCTCACCGATCGGCTGCTTCCCAGATCTTCACCTTCTCCGATACAAGGTCAGTTACATTATTTACACATCATACTATAAAATTTGTGTATATATGATGTGTTTTGTATGTTATGCATGATGTTCTTGTGTAATTTGTTAATATATACTCTGCTTTAGACTTGGTTATTATTTGATGGTTTCGGTGAAAGGCTGATTGTTGAATTTCGGTTAGATGTTTCAATGTGTATATGACTTGTTTGTATTTAAAGCATGTTATTTTTGTTTATATTGTGCTTGTAATATGTTTTTTTGTTGATTATCATTTTATCTGATGTGGTATTTACTTGTTTTCATGGTTTCGATGGAAGGTTGATTGTCAATTGTTGTTAGTTGTTTTATTTGTATATCAGGTGTGTATATGCAATCCATTATGTTTTGGAAGGTCAATCTGTCAATTGTATTACTACGTTATACTTTTTATCTGGTTTAAATCATCTAAATTTGATATGATTTGGTGATTACTTGTAGTTTAGTTTTTGATGGATTGTCAATTCAATATCCTAGATAAATGTTTATGTGTTTGATGTGTAATGCATACTGTTTTTTAATGTTATGCCTATTAGAATTACTTGCTTCCGAAGTCTTTACATTTTCCAGTGCGAGTTAATTGCAATCTTGGTTAAATGATTGTATGTATATAAGGGGTATATGTAATGCAATATATTTTTGAATGTTGTGCTTATGATGTGTGCTAAAAAGTTCATCATTTGATCTGATTTTGTAATTACTTGCTTCGACTTCTTCAAGATTTCTGACGGAAGGTCGATTGCATATTTTTAGTTCAATGTTTATATGTAAATCTTGTGTTTGTATGTAATACATATGGTTTTTGTATATTGTGTTTATCATCTGTTTAAACTATCACCATATGATCTACTCCGGTATTTACTTGCTTACAATGACTCTCAATATTTTGATTTTGTATGCTTTGGCTCAAATTGTGAGTATATATGGTTTTGTGTTTTTTTTTATCTGTTCGCTGTTTTTAACATTGAAATTGATTAAATATGGGAGTTAGTAGTATTAGCTTAATCGTTTCACCTTTTATTGGCTTGATTTTGGATATATGCATAGCATTCTACTATAATCAATATTGTGTATATTTCACAATTTGATTGCTGACATGAACACTATGAATTGAGGAAATTTAAAGTTTGCATATAAGGTACAGCTCTGCTATAACATCAGCTCATTTATTGATCATGCTTAAAGTGTCATCTTCAAAATGTTTCATTTATTGATTATGCTCAACATGTCTCATTTATTGCATTTGGCGGTGGAACTTAAAACTTAGAATGTTGCCTAATGATCTATTAGCATCCCTTTTATTTTGCAGTCTAGAAGCAACATATGAGGCTTTGGCAACATTAGAAGTTCTAGGAATTGGAGCAGAGTCATATGTAAAGACTTCTACATGTAAATCTGTGGTTGATACTCTGTCCTTGCCTACTTCAACTATAAAGGATTTGTTCTTTGGGCTGCGAGTTAATAGACTGTTAAAATGCGAGCTTAGTAATGGGCATTTCATGGTATTTCTGATTTTTATCTTTAGAACTCTGCTGTTATCATAAAATTTATTGCAATTTGCAAGTGAGATTTAATATGAGACATCTCTACCCCTAGGCTATTACTGCAAGAGTTAAAGATTCAGTCAAGGACGCAAATTCGCTGCTTGACTTCTATTACTCGATTGGAAGTCTGATAGATATTACGGTAATCTGTATATCACAAATTGTTCTAAATTCTTTTAGTTCTCTGTTGGAAGCTTGTTTTCCATCCTATTGCTATCTTGTTGGATGTTTTGATAACATATTCTTGAAGCTGCCAAGCAATCCTAGTTTGTTGCTGATAAGTGGATTTTATATCCACTTGGAGCGTTCCATATCGGCTTAAATTTATTGTCTTGGACTCAAGTTTGTTGTAGTTTTGATGTGTTTTGTGTAGTTGTGCAGGTTTGTAAGAATGTCGATTATGGTTGATGCTTCCGTCATTTTTGGAGTTAAAATTGTGCAATGGAATGAAGAATGGAGTTGTTATTAAACTCTTATGAAGGTTCCTAAGTCAAGGGAAATAAAGAATGTGATCTAACGCAAAAAGAACGGGCGAAAAAGGAGCAAGAACGAAGGAAATAGAGCTGAAAAACGATCGCAGACGGAGGGCCAGGCATAGGCTGCACAAGATGGCATGCAGGCTGCGTGTCTGGCAGCTGAAATCAGGGCAGGCTGCGCGCCTGGGGCGCAGGCTGTGCGCGCGCAGTGCTGGGAAAATTACAGTTTTGCTCTTTGTCGAATTCTGGCTATATCTTGAGTTCTACAAGTCCGTTTCGGGCGATCTTACAGTCCATGCGAAGCTAACGAGATTCTCTATCATTCTAAAGTGGTCCAGATGTCCAAATACAACTGGAATGGTCCAGAAATACTGAAGAAAAGTCAGCTACGAATTTTCCTTCAAAACAGAATCAGTTTAGGAAACGTATTTTATGCTAAACTACAGAAATTCTATTTTAACTCTATTTTGGGGAATTTCTTGTTGGACAAGACGCTAGGGCCTATATAAACACATCCTACCATTGTAATTTTGATAATCATTAGTTAGCATATTATAACATTGAATTTATATCTTGTTTCATTATCATGGTTTCACTTGATCCCATGATGACGAGAGGTTCAATTACGAACTAATGTTGTCATGGGATTCTAACGGAGTTATTTATAAGTCTTTAGTATCTTGATGCTTTAAAGATCTGTGTGTGATGTATATTTGATATCCTCGTATGGTTGTGCTTTATGAATTTAGATGCGTAGCTAACATCTAATTTGTTAATCTCTTGCGAAACGAGAGTGGATCTTGAGATTTAGAACTTGCCATGCTAGCATAGGATAGGTTGATGTTTTAACATCATGATTTGTAGCGTAAATAGAGATATTATGCTGCCCTATGTGATCTTTGTGGATAACTTGTTCTTCAACCGTTATGTTTTCAAATCTTATAGAGATATAGGGTCTAAGCATAATTGGCGTCTATTCATCTTCTATCTCTTTTGTGGATGTATGTTTAGTTTGGTATTCGTATACTGAGAAGTAGACTGTACTTATTTCGTGTTGTCCGATCAGATATCATAACCATTGCATATAATGATTAAAGGCATAAAATCTAAGCAAAGTATTTAATGAATATAAGATCCCATGTTTTCCCTTGCATAAGTAATTCGATTTCAATTCTCGTTAGTAGTTAATTCTTAGTTTGTTAATTTACTTCTTAGTTAATTTAGTTAATTAAAACCCAAATTTGTTAATTGTCTTAGCAGTGAATAAAAACTATACATTGTTGCATAGGTGCATTAACTGAATTGAAACCTAAACCAGATCTCCGTGGGAACGAACTCAACTTTATTCTATATTACTTGTGACCACGTACGCTTGCGTGATTTTGTGTAAACAAGTTTTTGGCGCCGCTCCCGGGGATCATCGGTGTTTTATTTTTAGTTTATGTGCTTGTCATCAGTGGTCGTTAGAGTTCACTGACTCAGATTGTTTCTTACATAGTTGTTTAGTTTTATGTGTTGCAGGTAGCAATGGGAGAACCAACAGCAGCAACGAAAGCATTGATGCATTATTCTCAACCAAAGATCAATGACGTCCAATTTAGCATTGTCAGACCAGCCATTGCAGCTAATACTTTCGAAATCAAGCCTAGCATAATTCAGATGGTGCAGAATTCGGTTCAGTTTGGGGGTGCTCCGACTGAAGATCCTAACATGCACATTCGGGACTTTATCGAGATCTGTGACACCTTCAAGATCAACGGGGTGTCGGAAGATGCTATCAAATTGAGACTTTTCCCATTCTCTTTGAGGGATAAAGCTAAGGGTTGGTTGCACTCTCTACCAGCAGGTTCTATTTTGACATGGGAGGATCTTGCTCAGAAATTTCTCACTAAATTTTTCCCCATGGCAAAGACCGCAACAATCAGGAATGCTATAACTCAGTTTTCACAGCAGTCTGAAGAATCTTTGTGCGAGGCTTGGGAGCGATATAAGGAGATGCTAAGGAAGTGTCCACATCATGGGATGCCTGATTGGATGGTGATTAACTGCTTTTATAATGGCTTGGGTGCACAGTCAAGACCCATGCTAGATGCAGCATCAGGTGGAGCTTTGTGTGCTAAGAGCTATGCGGAAGCTTATGAGCTAATTGAGATGATGGCTGCAAATGAATACCAGAATCCAACTCAGAGATTATCACAAGGCAAATTAGCAGGAATTCTGGAAGTTAATACAGTCACAGCTCTAGTAGCTCAGCTAGAGGCACTTAATAAGAAATTGGATTTTATGTCAAAGCATGGGGTGCCTCAAGTTGCTAGTGTTTGTGAGCTATGTGAGGGCGCACATGAGACGAGTCAATGTGCCATATCTTCTGAATCGGTACAGTTTGTGAGCAACTTCCAGCAACCTTCGCAACCATCTCTAGCCACCTATCATCCCAATTTCGGCTGGAGCAACAATCAAGATTTTCAGCAGCAACAGCTTCATGGGGATGATGGTCAATCTTTGAATGAAAAATCTGAATTGGATGATTGAGGTTGATGATTAAAAGTCAGGCGGTATCTCTCAAGACATTGGAGAATCAGATTGAGCAAATTGCAAGTGCCTTTCTCAACGGACCGCAGGGAGTTCTTCCTAGTGACAGAGGTGAATCCAGGAAAACAAGATGGCATGGAGCAGGTTAATGCCATAACACTCAGATCTGGAATAGTCACGAACGATCAGAATTCAGCAATTTAGGATGAAGAAGGAATTCATGATCAGGATCCTACAGAAAAAGAAGAAAATTCTGTTTTGTCAGAACCTGTGGTGGATAGTAATGAGGAGGAAGAGTGTGAGTCGCTAGGCTTGGCTGATCTATGGGATTCTAAGGTGCTGATTGATGAGGTTGTTTCATGGTCGAATCTTGAGGATAGTGCAATTGAGTCTTTTCTTGAGGAAGATGTTTTGATTAAGGGTAATAAAGAACTTCATGAGTTGTATAGGAATTTTACTTCTGATGAAATGTTAGATGAATTGAATGCTATTTGTGCTAAGCATGAAATTCAACTTGAGGATAGTTCTTTTGATCCTAAGTCCGTTGTTAAGACCTCTGTTGGTGAACCACCCACTTTCGTTCCTAATCCGTCTATTCCTACTCTTGATCAGTCTTGGGAAGTAAATAATGAAAATCATCATATTAAAGAAACTTCCAGACTCGAGTTTAAACCACCAGATCAACTGAGGTATGAATATTTGGGTCAATCATCTACTTTGCCTATTATTATTGTTGCTAACTTGTCAGGTAGTGAAGAGAACATTGTTGCTGACACCTTTGAAGAGCGAAGAAGGCTGAAACTTGTTATCAAGGATGTAGCACCGGAAAAGATAATTAAATGGCCAGATTAAGCTATGGTGTAGATATTTTCAAGAGAAAAAGCCATGGCCATGTCTAGCTAAAGACTTTAAACAAAGGCGCTTCGTGGGAGGCAACCCACGTGTTTCGACGATTAGGTATGTTCCTACTATCCCTTGTATTATCTTCCATTCAATGGGGACATTGAATATTTTAAGTTTGGGGGTGGTTTGGGGATAAGTAGCGTGTGGTAGTTATTTATGTCATTGTGTTCATGTAGAAATCATATTTTGCATGTTTAGTGTAATTCATTCATGTTTTGTTCGTATTTTTGTTTGTGTGTTTCATATAGGACATTCTGTTTTTGTTTTCGTATACCATGTGAGTTCATTTTAGTTGCATTTTCATGGCATGCATATTTCATGATCCCTTAGGATAAGCTAATTCTGATTGGTAGGTAGATGTCTAATTGAGTGTGGTAATGATGAGTAGAGGGTTGATTTATAGTTCCTATGAAATTGACTTGCATGTTACGGGAACAAAACTTTTACATAGTCTCATCATTTGCTCTTGATCTAGGTTAGGGTCATGCTTGTTTGGATGTTTTGAGATTTAATCACTTGTTTATATTTAGAATTTTCGTTATTCCCTTGATGATGTAGGAGCACTAAAGTCTAAGTTTGGGGGAAACCAGGAAGTTCATGCTAGTTGTTAATAATGGCTAGGTGTCAAATGGTTAGTAGCCGGCTCATATTCATATGAGTAGTCTAGGGTTGGAATTGAGAATTCTCATTCCAGATTGAATATATGAAAAAAAAATCAGAAAAAAAGAAAAGAAAAAAAAGAGTCAATGGTTTAATAGTTAAAATGCAAAATTAACCACGAGTGAGCTCTTTAATACTCGAGTAATTAAGTCTGAGGGGACTTAGTCCTAGTAACCTAAAGCCCTTGTGGTTTGGGATTGCTGACCTAACACTTGCTACATGGGTATTATTCTATAAGCCTTTTGGGGTCTCATCCATTACACGGTTAAATAAGCATTGTATATAGTATTATGTGTCGTAGTGTAGTAATAAAGCATGAATTTCTGGCCAACTTGAATAAGGATGGAGGTGTTTCTAGGTTATGAAGTGTTTACAGTCTATTCTATTTATAAACCTGTGATTGTCTTGGCAAAGAATAGGTATGATTTTTGACCTAGTGTTGGGAGTATTTCTGATGAGCAGCGCACACACGCACGTTTCTGTTCATGTATTGTTAGTATACGCGGACTTAGTCGAGCTCTATTTGGATTTAGTTGCATTCTTTGAGATATTTGCTTGCTAGTTGGTTTTGGTTAGTTTAAGGGGATCTTTGCATTTTCATATTAGTTGTATTCATGCATTGCATTGTTTTTGCATTGTTAGTTAGAAGGATTTTGTGGGTACATTCGCTATAGGCCCTCACGAGACCTCACTCGTCCACTAGGGCTGCCTAGGGGTTCAAAGGGCCTATTACATATGCCAAATGCAACCGTGATCACCTACGGAAGTGGTACTAATTAGTTAGTGTTGAGTCTGTTTATGCTTGAGGACAAACATCGGTTTAAGTTTGGGGGTGTGATAAGTGGATTTTATATCCACTTGGAGCGTTCCATATCGGCTTAAATTGATTATCTTGGACTCAAGTTTGTTGTAGTTTTGATGTGTTTTGTGTAGTTGTGCAGGTTTGTAAGAATGTCGATTATGGTTGATGCTTCCGTTGTTTTTGGAGTTAAAATTGTGCAATGGAATGAAGAATGGAGTTATTATTAAACTCTCATGAAGGTTCCTAAGTCAAGGGAAATAAAGAATGTGATCTAACGCAAAAAGAACGGGCGAAAACGGAGCAAGAACGAAGGAAATAGAGCTGAAAAATGACCGCAGACGGAGGGCCAGGTGCAGGCTACGCAAGATGGCATGCAGGCTGCGCTTCTGGCAGCTGAAATCGGGGCAGGCTGCGCGCCTGGGGCGTAGGCCGCCCTTTTTCGAATTCTGACCATATCTTGAGTTCTACAAGTCCGTTTTGGGCGATCTTATAGTCCACGCGAAGCTAACGAGATTCTCTATCTTCTAAAGTGATCCAGATGTCCAAATACAACTGGAATGGTATAGAAATACTGAAGAAAAGTCATATACGAATTTTCCTTCAAAACAGAATCAATTTAGGAAACGTATTTTGTGCTAAACTGTAGAAATTCTATTTTAACTCTATTTTGGGGAATTTCTTGTTGGACAAGACGCTAGGGCCTATATAAACACATCCTACCATTGTAATTTTGATAATCATTAGTTAGCATATTATAACATAGAATTTATATCTTGTTTCATTATCATGGTTTCACTTGATCCCATGATGACGAGAGGTTCAATTACGAACTAATCGTTGTCATGGGATTCTAACGGAGTTATTTATGGAGCTTTAGTATCTTGATGCTTTAAAGATCCCTGTGTGATGTATATTTGATATTCTCGTATGGTTGTGCTTTATGAATTTAGATGCGTAGCTAACATCTAATTTGTTAATCTCTTGCGAAACGAGAGTGGATCTTGAGATTTAAAACTTGCAATGCTAGCATAGGATAGGTTGATGTTTTAACATCATGATTTGTAACGTAAATAGAGATATTATGCTACCCTATGTGATCTTTGTGGATAACTTGTTCTTCAACCGTTATGTTTTCAAATCTTATAGAGGTCTAAGCATAATTGGTGTCTATTCATCTTCTATCTCTTTTGTGGATGTATGTTTAGTTTGGTATTCGTATACTGAGAAGTAGCGTGTACTTGTTTCGTGTTGTCCGATCAGATATCATAACCATTGCATATAGTGATTAAAGGCGTCAGATCTAAGCAAAGTATTTAATGAAGTTAGGATCCCATGTTTTCTCTTGCATAAGTAATTCGATTTCAATTCTCGTTAGTTAGTTAATTCTTAGTTTATTAATTTACTTCTTAGTTAATTTAGTTAATTAAAACCCAAATTTGTTAATTGTCTTAGCAGTGAATAAAAAACCATACGATGTTGCATAGGAGCATTAACTGAATTGAAACCTTAACCAGATCTCCGTGGGAACGAACTCAACTTTATTCTATATTACTTGTGACCACGTACGCTTGCGTGATTTTGTGTAAACAGTTGCTTAATTCTAGAAGCTCATGCTAATTTTCCATAATTTTCAGGGTTAGACATCTGAGGTTGATGTAAATCTTGAAAATGCTGATGGAATTTTCAGATCTATAATGGTTGATGTACCTCTATCTTATAAACTTTTATTTCTTTATAACTTTTACACCAGTCATATTCTTTTAGCTTTGTTAGTTAAGATGGAGTTGATGTTTAAATTTATGGCCGATGCTTAGTCAAAGTGATGGAAAGTGGCGCTACAGTTCAAACAATCCTGAATCTAGTGCCTATGCTGCAGGTAACCCATAGCTACTCAAATAGTAACTATGTTGTAAATATTATAATGTTAGCTCTATACTAAAGCAGTGATATTTTTTCCCTCCAAAACCTCTTTCCCTATTCTTTATGATGCAGAAGCAGTGATATTTTTTCCCTTCAAAACCTCTTTATGCAGGAAAAGTATAAAAACAAGTAAAAGGATAGATAATTGTGGATTAATCGCAGAAAACCCACAACCTAAGGTGTTACCCCTATGGTTTCTCAATCGTAGAAGAAAAGGATTTGTAATCTTCGCAACCCATAACACCATAAAAATAGAGAGAACAATTCTCAATTCAATTAATCAATCAAAGTCTTCTTAACAATAAATTATTACATGTTATATAGTACTAAATCCCGTTCATATTTTATTTCTCTAACTGTTGCATTTGACTTATTCCCTCTCTTTTTTTTATATCATTATATTTCTTATATTTATATGATTTTTAAATAATATTTTTAGAAATTTATGTATGTTTTATAAATTTCCAATTTGGAATAATGTGATGGTATCAAATTTTAAAATATTTTGAACATAGAAAAATGAATTTATTGATTTTTGAAAGAAATATTAAATCATATATTATACAGATTTACAATAAATTAAAAGTAAAATAAATAAATCAATGTTTTGTCACAATTATTTATATGTTTCTACCCTTGTCAAACTTGTCTTTTTCGTTAATCATTTTACTTGATATTTTCATAATAAAAATTAATATTTCATAATACTATATATCAAATAGATATTCCATATTTTTATTATTAGTTATGGTCTATAAAATGTTATGATTTTTCATGTTCATTTACTGTGTTACTCTGTAGACTTCACGAAGGCTGCATTGGATTTTGTAGTTTTAGTTTTTGTCCTCATTACTCTATAGACTTCATGAAGGCTGCCTTGGATTTTGTAGCTTTAGTTTTTTTTTTTGTATTCTTAAATAGTTGTGTATAATACTTATTCTTTATATTGACCTTCTTGCAGGATTAGCACTTGAGACCCTTGGTGGAGTTGTTTCTTTAGCTTCCTCTGAGATTGATGAGTATTTGGTAACTTGGAATCCTCTCATGCGATAAGTGAGCTTGTTGCATTTTTTTCTCTTAAGTTCATTGATACTGATTATCAGAGAGCGAACACTTAGTTTTATTTTAATTTTCATTTTTTACTATCAAAATGGTCATTATTATAAACATTTTTGCTCTTGCTTCTCATGAATCAAACTGAGTTCATCAATTTAATACATGAATAAATTTCAAGGTGTATAGATTGATATAGTTTTCTTTTTATGCTTTCATTGGTTTCTATGATAAGTGGATTTTATATACACTTGGAGCGTTCCATATCGGCTTAAATTGATTGTCTTGGACTCAAGTTTGTTGTAGTTTTGACGTGTTTTGTGTAGTTGTGCAGGATTGCAAGAATGTCGATTATGGTTGATGCTTTTGTCGTTTTTGGAGGTTAAATTTATTAAAATTAGGATTTCCGGGAAGGTTGCGCAGTTTACACTGTTTTGGCCATATCTGGAGTTCTAGAAGTCCGTTTTCAGCGATCTTACTATCCACGCGAAGCCTGGGAGATTTTCTACAACAGTGGATAGGTCTTCATGCGCAGGCAGCGTGACAAGCAGACTGATGGGAGCAGGGAAATTATTGTTTTGCCCTTTTCAAGTTCTAATTGTATTTTGGGCAGTTTTAGGTACCTTAATTGAATTCTAATTGTAATAGAAGGTAATTTCTTGCTAGGCAAGAAATCTAGAGCCTATTTAAACACATCTTAGCATTGTAATTCGTGTAGTTTTTATTATTGTAACATAAAATTGCAAGGGAGAAAAGTGGAGAAGGATTCAACGCTCGTGACAAGCACGGATCTAGATTTACTTCATCTTTTGTAGACCTTGGAATATAGATTTGTTTTCTCAACTCTTTGTTTTAATAATATTATTGCTTCTTTCTTTCATATCTTGTTTTATATTATGTTTTCATCAAATCCCATGGTGACGAACGGTTCAATTATGAGCTAATCGTTGTCATGGGATTCTAATGGATTTATTTATGGAACTTAGTATCTTGATGCTTTAAAGATCTGTGTGTGGTGTATAATTGATATCCTTGTATGGTTATGCTTAATTGATAGATGCGTCGCGAACATCTAATTTGTTAATCTCTTGTGAAGTGAAAGTGGATCTTGAGATTTAGAACTTGCCATGCTAGCATAGGTTCATAATTGTTTATCAATATGATTTATGGTGTGAGATGAAAATACTTATACTACCCTGTGTGATCTTAATGGATAACTTGTTCTTCAACCGTTATGTTTTCAAATTCTATAGACATATAGGGTCTAAGCATAATTGGTGTCTATTCATCTTCGATCTCTTTTGTGGATGTATGTTTAGTTTGGTATACGTATGCTGACAGGTAGCGTGTACTTGTTTCGTGTTATACGATTAGATATCATAACCATTGCATATAGTGATTAAAGGCGTCAGCTCTAAGTGAAGTATTTAATGAAGTTAGGATCCCATGTTTATTCTCATATAAGTAATTCGATTTCATTCTCTTTAGCTAATTAATTCTTAGTTTTATAATTTACATATTAGTTAATTTAGATACTCAAAAACCCCAAATTGTTACTTTTCTTAGCAGTGAATTAAAACCATACATTATTGCTGTTAGTGTATACTGAAAATATTTGAAGTATATACATTTATTTCTGGACCAGTTTTATTGAGAATCATTTGAATGTTTACATGCTGTCTGATATTATATATTATGGACAATCTAGTATCAAATGGGATACAGAATATTAGATTGTTAAATACGGTTTATATAATATAATAAGGTTCACAACACAGGTGGTGTTGGACAATCCACTGGAATGGCTGTAGTATTATTTAGATTAGTTTATATTGACTAATAAATAATACTAGTATACTTTGTGTATATTGAACAGGATCAAATTTAGAATTATTCCCTTATACTGATTAAGAAGGAGAACTAAGATTCTATGTTATTATTAATGCTTAGGTTCTTAATCCGGATATAATAATTGACACGTGTATATTATTTACATGCTTTGATTTATATATGAAATAATTCTTTTGAATTATATCAATATATTTCGGGTGATGGAATTATATACATGGTGAATATTATTTATAAAAGGAATCCATGTCCTGATAATATTCGGGTTAATGATGTCCCCTTGAAAGCTTAAAAAAATTTAATTATGTGAAACCCTGCAGGTGGATTTATTTCGGCATAATTAAATAAAGGTTGAGTGGATGATCAAGGATAAAAGATATTAATTAAATGAATTATCAGTAATTTATTTAATTAATGGACATGCGATATTTTAAACATGGGGAATTTAATAAGCAAATAATAAAGGAGCCGATTTAATTAATTAAATAAATTACCGAAATTAGGTGGGTGGTGCAATATTAATTATTTAGTGGAGTTAATTAATATTAATGATAAAGGGCTTGGCCCAATTATCATTAGAAGGCCCGACCTAATTTACTCCTTGATCCCTATTGTAACCTATAAATACTCATTAAGCCTCCAAGAATAAGGGTTCGGAATTCTAGAGCTTGGAGGCTAAACCTTGGAGGATCGAAGGCCACATTTCGTTCAAGGGAGTAAGGGAATACAATAGAAGATCGTGGATTTGAATCGCTTGCGCCGTAGCGATTAAGGTAAATCATTAAACTAGTTAAACACATATCACTATGATCCAAAGGGACCAACAATTGCATAGGCACATTTTCTGATTGAAACTTAACCAGATCTCTGCGGAACGAACTTATATTATATTACTTGTGACCACGTGCACTTGCGTGATTTTGTGTTAACATTCTACCAAGATAAATTTGATATTGATATAATGATGTGATACTTTACATATACTAGACTCACACTTGTATATTGGCTGCACTACTATATAAATGCATTATATTTATATTTATGTATAATAATTTAAAATATTATATAAATAATATGACATATTATTGGCCAAAATAATTATCAAAGATAAAACAAAATGGAAAATTATTGGTATTGATGTATACTCGAGAAACTTTCAAGGAAGAAGAATGAAGAATCTCAATATCCAACTACAATTAAACCTCGATTAAGTAATATCCGATAAAGTAATAATCTCGCTTAAGTAATAAATTTCGTCGGTCCCAACTTGGGCCAGTGTTGTAAAGTAATATTCTTGCTAAAAGCATAAGATAATAAAAAAAATTAGAAAGGCATTAAGGGCCCAAGTAATATGTAAAGTAATAATTTCAGAATTATATATATATATAATGGCCTATATATATAAGCCTATATATATAATGTATATGAGTTACAAAATTTAATTCTTTTTAAAATATGAATCTATAGTAGCTTGTTTCTTCTTTCCACCAAAACCAAAATTAACCTCATCCTTGACTTTATGTAAAGCATATATAATTCCTGGTATGTTTTGCTCGTGTTATAACAAGTAATTGTTCAAAGTATTGATGAAATTCTATCATGTTAATATTATCATTTAATATTATGTTGTATGTCATGAATTTATATTTTAGAATTACAATAAACTTTAGATGATTGAGTTTTTATACGATGTACACAACACATGTTACATGTATCTAGTGCAATTTTTTATATGCATGAATCTAGTTTTTAGATATAATTAATCATAATAAAAGTAATTTTAGATCAAGTACATTGCATGTGTTTGATTCTTGTTTTTAAGCATAAAGTATTGTTACTCAAAAAAAAAAAAGCATAAAGTATTGTTATACATAAACATAAAAATTCGGTAAAATAATAAAATATTACTTTATCGATAAAGTAATAAAATATTATTATATCGATAAAGTAATAAATTCGGTAAAGTAATATTTTTTTCCTGTCCCAAAAATATTATTTTAAAGAGGTTTAACCGCAGATGTCGCGGAAACTAATCAGTGCAATGTGATTTGTGCGGAAACTAATCAATGCAATGTGGTTTGTTACCATTTATTTGATTAATTGAAAGAGGATACTATTAGGCATTATTACTCGACTTAGCACACTTGAGTTTTAAGTCGAAAAATGCTAGAGGTACCAAAATTAGGTACCAAAAATTGTCACCAAATGATGTGGCTTTGTTTTAATTGGTTATAGTTATACTGGGCCCGCCAGGGCCATCCAATCAAAAAATTTGAAAATGACAAGTGTTTATTGCCATGTCATTTGGTACCCAATTTTGATACCCAATTTGGTATCTGTAGCACTACTCTTTTAAGTCAGAGCCCACTAGGAGCAAACCACCCTAGCTACTAAAGAGTGAAATACGTTATGTCACTCTATATGATAACCAATGGTAAGTGAAATATTGGGGCCGTTTAAGAAATCTTATTTTTCAGAAATAAGTTACTTATTTTGGAAAAAAGTTAGGAAATATGTACTTTTTTCTGAAATAAGTAACTTATTTTTGCAAGATAATGAATATTAAATTCCCGATACACATTTTTCTCTAAAAAAAATTATGTCAATACGAAATTTTTTCCGAAATAAGTAACTTATAAGTTGTTGGTCAGATTTGCCAAACACCCCATTCTCTATATATATGTTTCAAGCGAATCATTTTTATATATTGGAGCACCGTTTATTTGGGTAATGCTATGTTTGTTTTAAAAAAACCTTTGAATGAGTTATTTTTCAAGTTTTTTTTAGCTAATATGGTTTTGCATCTCCTGTCATTGCGATTTGTATCATGCTAACTCGAATTGTAATGTTTTCCTTATATGACAGATAACTACAGTAAAAAATGATATTATGAAGCTCTTTGACAGTGTTGAGAAATATGGTGTGCTAGCCATCCCATGCTATATTCTGCATATCCTCCTTTTCCATTTTATATTTTGTTGTCGGTTATGCATGTATAGAAATAATAATGTATGGTAGTCTGTATGCATCAGATGGTTGAACATAATGTGCATATCTGTTGTAGGGTGTTTATGTCATTTCAAAATAAAATAAAAGCAGAATGCCATTTCATTAAACAGTATGGAATGTTTTTGTCATATATTTCAGATGATGGGGCCTACTACTTTGATGAAAAGCTTTTTGATGCTAGTGGTCACCACGTCCCTCTTTCTGCATCATCATCAGTTGTTCGAGGGCTTACAACATTTGCAAATGCGGCATCTGCAAGTTTAAATGTATGCACTATGTATGCAAGTTTATTACAAATTTGCAGCTTCCAGGAGACAAAATAGCTGGATTGGCCAAGTTTTTCCTCGGTATTGGAGTTCCTGGAAATGCCAAAGACTTATATTATCAAATTGATGCACTGGCTTGCATGGAGAGTAAAAGGCAAGTGATTAAGTATTTTATTTAAGGGCTCGGGTCCCTGGCAAACGTATGCCAGGGACCTCTTATTTAACATACAGTTTCTGTACCGTTGGATGGTTGATCCAACGGCTGAAAAGCTGTATGTTGAATAAGAGATCCCTGGCATACGTTTGACAGGGACCGTGAGCCTTTATTTAATTGTCCTGTTGATGTAGTTCACTGGAATCAGTGATGTTATGCAGCCATGACACTAAATTATGCTTTGGGTACTTGCACTAGCATTGCCTTTATGTCTGGCCGGAGCGCTATAATACTGTTAATAGTGATTCTTTTGAAAGATTAGTTTGTAATTTTCTTTTGTTCTGGCTCTTGGCCTTCATTTCTTATATGTTCGGAAAATTGCTTCTTGTCACTATTTTGCTTGTCCTGTGGTTTGTCAACATTTTGATATATAATCATTTTGCCACAATTATATTAAACACTTTCTTGATGTGCAGTGTTCTGATCCCTCTTATCCAATCTATTCAGTCGACTGTGATTTCACATACAAGGCAAGACAAGATTAAGGTGTGTCTCTTGAGTACATCAATAAACATGTTATCAACAAATATAGGTTTCATAACTTAATATTGCAACATCTGTTCTAAAGACACTTTAGAATTTGTCATCTTCCTGACTTATTACTTGCATAAGTTGTTATATATAATATTATTAGTATCTTCTAAGAGCATCTCCAACCACAACAAATCCTTAACTAAAATTAGATAAAAGATACCATAAATAAAAATTATAGAGATTATCTAAAAAAACTTGAACTCCAATGGGTCAAAACTGTTAGCTATAATTTTAGATAATTTCTACAGGTTGGCTATATTTGTCGAACCTCTATATAGCTGTAAGAAATCTGTAAGAAGATTTCACATCATTCATTACCATATTGGAGTGATATATTTTATTTATAACAACCTAAATTATTAATAACATACTATTTTTAAAATATAGCCAACCAATATAGCTAATACCATTGAAGTAAAATGTCTTACAGATTCAACAAATTTTACATAATGTCCTACAGGTCCAATTTAGCCAACCAATTTTAGCTATTCCCGTTGGAGATGCTCTAATGTTGTGCGATCTATTGGGATTATGATCGTTAATTGTACAGTAGTGCTATATCACTATGTGTGCTAGAATAAACCTGTAAACTTTTGGCGAGGATAGATATATGATTTGCAAGCTTATACAATAGAGGTAAGGTTAGGCGTGATCATGTAATAGCATAATTTGTTTTAAGTTGCAATTTTTTTTTAATGTTTAATAGCTATAAAACGAGTGTGTGTCCGGTTAAGCTTTCTATTTACTTGTAGTCTGCCTACTTTCTGACATTATGGCTTATGCACTATGATGGCCTATTGATGTTTCAAGTTTATTGGGTTACTTGTATTGGTGTTTTCTTTTATGCACATGGTAATAAAGCATTAAGTTAGAATTCTGTGTATTTGCTTCATGTTGGTTTATTTCTGATATTAAGTTACGGCATCTCATCAGGTGAGGGTGACTACAGTGCTGGGATCTGCTGCACCACCTCTATCAGTTAAACTCATGCAAGTGTTTAGTTCTGGTTCCATCATTGACCAGGTTCTAAATCTCAAATTTATCTAGACATCTTTTTTTTTTTGGTTATGCAGGAAAAAGCCAAATCATGTTGGTAAAAAACTTAAAATTGCCTACCATTGAATATGCTCTTATGCAGGAACTCAAAGTTGACTCTGAAAATGGCATTCATATTTTGGAAGCTTTGCCGGAATGTGTTGATGTTGGAAAGTTTACCTTTGTTTTCGAAGTAAGGCGGCTATTTGGTACATTTTGCACTCTGTAGCTCTTGTTTTGGTTGACATATATGTAGATGACATGTTTTCTTGATTTCTCTAGATTGTGCTTCATGATGCCGAACATAAGAAAATCTATGCTACTGGAGGTCGGACGAAAGTACCAATATTTGTGACAGGGGTTATGAAAGTTGACAATGCAAAAATTGCAGTGCTCGACAGTGACCTTGGAAGTGTGGAAACTCAGAAAAAGTATGTCATTTACTTCCTTTAAGTCATGGCACTTTATCTTCGAATTGTTATTTGATGATAGGAACTCTAGTACTTGTTCAGGATAAACAGGAAGAGTACCACCATTTTTAATGCGAAGATATATGTTATTTATTATTTTCCTGCAGAGTGTCTATAATTGTATTGTACATGCAATACAACATACCTTTTCCATAATTGTCAAAATTTTATGAATGTGTAATCAACTTGTCTCGTGTAGTTACAATTTTATGCTGAAACAAGTCATCTAACTTGTATTATACTCCCTCCGTCTCATCCAATTCTTAACACTTTTTTGTCACTTTCTGGCACGCATTTTGAGGTCAATTTCAAAGATAGTTCCATAACTTATTTTTGAAATTTTCTTTTTATGTATAAAAATAGGATTGTTCTATTTTTATACAAAAAAAGAAAATTTTAAATATAAGTTATGCAACTATCCTTAAAATTTACCTTAAAATGCGTGCCGAAGACCCTATTTTGAAATGTTAAGTAATGGACGGGACTGAGGAAGTAAGAGTTATGCATGCATGAGCTTTTGCTGCCACAGTTTCAACCGAACCTGGCATGCGATGCAAAGTTCAAATGCATACCACCTGTCCTAACTAAATCATTTGAGAGGCAAAGAGTATTTTCACACTTGTAACTTTGTCAGAGTGTGATGACTGAATGCATGGTTTTAGTTTCCTTATATTCCATGTATTTATGAACTGGACTTTAGAAGAGAACCTTCGAAAGTGAGATGATATCCAATAAGAATAGTTAAGATAAACTCTGAAAGAAAAATTAGTGATATGTCATATGACGGATTAAGTTGGGTTTTTACTTGTCCTAGTTGGATATATGGAAATGAGTAACTATAAGTATTATATCTCTGGCCTGAATGGGAATCATTCATCATGAGGATTTAAGCTGTATGATTCACTAAATTTATATGTTAGAAGTTTAAATTTGATGTATTCACTGGAAAAGACCATCATTTCTCAAATGCCTGAAACACATTGCATGTTAAGTCTTTGGAAGGGTACTTTTAGCTCGTTAATGAATTACTAATAGGTTTGGGATTATATATGAATCTTACTTGCCAAGTTGCAATATCTCGAGTGTTAATGTAGGCCAGCTTTACAAAGCTTGAAGAACATGGATTTTGGTTACCATTGGAATCAATTCAATATTATTGAAGAAAAAAGAGTTAAAAATAGTTGTGAATTTAGTTTCACTCATGAGTTTTGTCTTTCCAGTGTCTTTGTTCTGGATCTTGTAGTCTTCATTTATCTATCAGCGAGTAAACTCTAGTGACTACCCTTTGTTAGCCAATGCCTTTTTTGTGAACCCGTGAAAATCAAATTCATGGATGGAACAACTATGAAATTCTTATATTCAATATGAAATCCCCGGAAGGATAGGCCTCACCAATCTAGTTCTAATTTGTGTTCCTCCATTGATCAGCTTGTTTGTGGTCTTATATCTCTTGTCATCTGTTTCTAGCCACAAAGTCATTAAGTTACTGTTATCTTCTTGGTCTAGGATTCGAGTTGTCACGTCAAGTATGAAAAACCCAGTATCCTATTACGTCCCCTACTATAACAGTTCAAACCTAATTCCCTTTGGTGGTGAATAGAACAATGTTCTTCTTATAGGTACTAGCTGAAAGGTTAAAAGAGGACTAACGCAGCTCTGGACCACAAGTCTCATTTTGCAATTCTTTTATTAACTGCTGAGTGCTGATGAAACAATTTTTTGGATGATTGTGGTTGTGAATAGGTTATTGGCAGGGTGAAATGGGGTATTTGTAGGAGGGTGTGTTTCCTTAACCGTGTGGTTCTATGTCAACTTTCATGTTATATATTAACTGCAATATTTGGCTTCATTCTTTTAGTTTAAACGAATTTTGACAGGACAGTCTTTTTATTATGCTATATGTTATCATAGGTTGAGTGTCAAAAGTCAGTCAGCAACATCAAGCAGTCAGCAACATCAAGCAGCACCGTCTATGACTTTATACATATGTTAGGCACCTCCTCTAGACTTTGGGGCATCTTAGTTTCTATATATAGGATAATCTCTTCTCATTGTAATAAATACACAAATATATACAATTTTTGCTTCTTCTGTAAACTCTCTATATGTTATATATTTGACATGGTATCAGAGCGGGTTATAACAAAGAAAGAAAGTGCTCATCAGAATTATTATTGGGGCTCTAAGTTTTCAAGAAAACTACAAACCCAGTGAAAATTTCGAGTTTTACAAAGGTGGTCGAAACTCAGTTTTGAGGATATCATTAGATTCCTCACGTCGAGACGAGTTCGGAGGTATATTCGGAATACAAAACCGACGTCAGACGAAGCCGTACGGACTGCCGAAAGAATCTCAAGGTTGAAGACGATAAATAGTACTGTTCACCGATACGGTACTGTTCACCAATACTATACGGTTCCCTGTTCACATATACGTACGGTACTGTTCAGAGATACTGTACGGTTCCCTGTTCACATATACGTACGGTACTATTCACAAATACGGAACTATTCATACGAAGTACTGTTCATACGAAGCACTGTTCATACATATGGTACTGTTCAGTTACACTAGTGCTTTCAAATTTAGCATAAATTTGCTAAATTGATATTGATTTAGTTCAAGTTAAGACTTGACTATAATTGTTGGATAATTATCTTTCGGGTATTTTATTCCGGATTTTTTTATCATGATGAAAGATGATTTTTCTGGAACTCACTCCGGCCTAACTATTTCGGAGCTCAAGTTTTTTCGACAGTTGGTTTCTAATATAAAGTTGAAGACTGCAGCCTTATTTGTACCGACAAATACTTTTCATTCGAGTATTTTTTGTCATTCTGTCTCTCACAGTTCACCTAATTCATGGATTATTGACTCGGGAGCGTCAGAACATATGACTGGCAATTCCAGTTTACTGCAGTCATATCACTACATCAATAAAACAGAGAGTGTTCGTGTTGCCAATGGAACTCATGTGCCCGTTCACGGATGGGGCACTTCCAACTGTCTCCCTTCACTACCACTATCATCTGTCTTACATGTTCCCTCCTTATCAGTGAATTTATTATCGGTTCATCAAATTACTGAAAATCTTAATTGTTCAGTAACTTTTTTCCATTCTCACTGTGTGTTTCAGGATCTGGCGACAGGCAAGGTCCTTGGCAGTGGTAAAGTGGTAGATGGCCTCTATATTATGGAAGGGAATTCTGTTTCACCATCGGCAAGTTATCAGGTTTCATCTAAATCTAATCCCAGCTTAGAGTCCTTGTATCAATGGCATAGACGGTTAGGTCATCCTTCATTTGGTGTTCTGTCGCATCTCTTTCCGAATTTAGCATCAAAATGTAAAAAGGAAGAATTTTTTTGTGAACCATGTGAATTAGCCAAACATAAAAGGTCACCGTATCCATCTAGAAATAATAGAAGTCCTACTCTTTTTTCTACTATTCATACTAATGTTTGGGGTCCATTTAGTCATCCTACACATGATGGATATAGGTGGTTTGTTGTCTTTGTTGATTGTCATTCTCGACTTACTTTTGTATACCTTCTTAAACACAAAAGCGAAGTATTCGGATGTTTTAAATCCTTTCACCACATGATTCAAACACAATTCAATGCCTCTGTTAAAATTCTGCGAAGTGATAATGGTACCGAGTATGCCGGAATGTTTACATCTTATTTGGACACATGGGGTATTATTCATCAAACTACATGTGTTAAAACCTCTCAGCAAAATGGAATTGCTGAAAGGAAAATTGGTCACTTACAACAGGTAGCACGATCCCTCATATTAACTATGCATGTCCCTAAATATCTTTGGGGTGAGGCAGTCATGACTGCTGCATATCTGATCAACCGTCTCCCTTCAAAAGTACTACAATTCAGAACACCGTTGTCCTTTATTCCTGCACCTTCGTCCCATCCATTGCCTCTTCGGTTATTTGGGAGTGTATGCTTTGTTCATAATCATTCCCCCTCTCGGGATAAACTCGATTCTCGTGCTCTCCGCTGTGTTTTCATTGGTTATACACCAACTCAAAAGGGGTATAAGTGCTATCATCCTCCCTCACATCGCACATATGTCAGTCACGATGTTACTTTCTGGGAGTCTATTTCTTACTTCTCTCCCGGATCCTCCTCCTTGCTTCAGGGGGAGATTAACCGACACAGTCTTGATAGTAAAGCGACAGAGGAGTCTCAATTCCTTCCATTCATCAATGTGCCAAACACTAGTCCAAACACATCATCCATCCCTCCATGTTTGGGTAGTGAGTTAGATGATCTAAATAGGTTTGACAGGCCAGATTTGATTACATATTCTAGGCGGAACAATGAAGATATCACCACTTTACCACCTCCAGAGACTTCTGACCTCGAGGCAGATCCTACAGCTCCTACAATTGAGCCTGAAAATGGTAACACTCTTGATCCTACTCTTGATCTTCCTATTGCTTTTAGAAAGGGTGTACGTTCTTGTACTAACCACCCGATCTCAAACTATGTGTCCTATAATGCATTATCTCCTTCTTCACTTGCTTTTGTGTCATCCTTGTCTAGTGTTTCTGTCCCTCATACTTGGCAGGAAGCTTTATGTGATCCTAAATGGAAAGATGCTATGATTGAGGAAATGAATGCATTAAAACACAATAACACTTGGGAGTTGACTCATCTTCCTGCTGAAAGGAAGGTAGTAGGATGCAAATGGGTGTTCACTGTGAAACAGAAACCTAATGGGCTGATTGATAGGTACAAAGCAAGACTTGTAGCAAAAGGGTATACTCAAACTTACGGGATTGATTATCAAGAAACTTTTGCTCCAGTAGCAAAGATGGCCTCTATTCGAGTCTTGATATCATGTGCAGCAAATCTTTGATGGGAACTTCAGCAATTGGATGTAAAAAAATGCATTCTTACACGGAGACCTAAAAGAATAGGTTTACATGGATATTCCACCGGGTTTTTCTACTACTGCGACCACTGGGAAAATATGCAAGCTAAAGAAGACTATTTATGGGTTAAAACAGTCTCCAAGGGACTTGTTTGGCAAATTTCAGGGAGCAATGATTAAATTTGACTACAAACAGAGCAACTCAGATAACACCATGTTCGTAAAAAGACGAGATGAAAAAATCACAGTGTTGATTGTTTATGTCGATGATATTGTGATCACCGGCAACGACACCTGTGAGATTGCTAATGTTAAACGCAAGCTTGCCTCTGAATTCGAGATGAAGGACTTAGGAAAACTACGGTATTTCCTTGGTATTGAGGTCTCTAGAAGTCCAGGTGGTATCTTCCTCTCACAACGGAAGTATACACTTGATCTTCTGAATGAAACAGGGATGTTGGGATGTAGACATGCAGAATCTCCAATAGAAGCAAATCATAAACTTTGTGGAGATGCTGGTGAAAGTGTCGAGAAATCACAATATCAAAGGTTAGTTGGTCGACTAATCTACCTTGCACATACAAGGCCATACATATCATATGCAGTGGGAATTGTTAGTAGGTATATGCATGATCCTCGCCAACCACATTTGGATGCAGTTTATATGATATTAAGGTATCTTAAAGCTGCTCCTGGAAAAGGAGTAATGTTTACTAAAAACAATCATCTCGGGGTTGAAAGCTATACAGATGCAGATTGGGCCGGATGTCAAGACGATAGACGATCTACTTCAGGATATTGTACATTTGTTGGTGGCAATTTGGTTACTTGGCGAAGCAAGAAACAACCTGTGGTTGCCTTATCTAGTGCTGAGGCAGAATATAGAGCTATGGCTAAAGGTGTACGTGAATTATTATGGATAAAATTGTTTCTAGAAGAATTGGGACTTACATCTGCAACTCCAATGAAGCTACATTGTGATAACAAAGCCGCTATTGCCATTGCACATAATCCAGTTCAACATGATCGGACCAAACATATCGAAATTGATCGACACTTCATAAAAGAGAAGATCAATAATGATACCATTGGTATTCACTTTGTACGATCAGAGGACCAGATAGCTGACATATTTACCAAAGGTTTAAATCAGAAGATGCTTCATCCACTTATTGGCAAGTTGGGCATGAGTGATATATATGCATCAACTTGAGGGGGAGTGTCAAAAGTCAGTCAGCAACATCAAGCAGTCAGCAACATCAAGCAGCACCGTCTATGACTTTATACATATGTTAGGCACCTCCTCTAGACTTTGGGGCATCTTAGTTTCTATATATAGGATCTCTTCTCATTGTAATAAATACACAAATATATACAATCTTTGCTTCTTCTGTATACTCTCTATATGTTATATATTTGACATTGAGTTTTGAGGAAGAGAACTCTGTTTCCTTGTCAGCAAACCACCTTCAAAAGCTTCGTGTATCCTTTCAGCTATCCACCCCTCTCGGAAACACTTTTAATCCTCATCAGGTTTTTATTATTCTATTTGCATGCTGTATGACCCAGGTTTCTTTTCAATCAAATGAAGGCATTTATTTTTAAAACTGGATTATGATCTCTCTTCTGTTGTAGGCATTCCTCAATTTGACACACGAGACAAAAGTTGAGCATATCTTTATGGTTGGAAGCTCGGGGAAGCAGTTTACAGTAGTACTAGTAAGTTCTTGTTTGAATATTTTATTGTTCTTAATACCACTCGGTAAAACTAACATATTTTGTCAGGACTAGTACAGATCGTACCGGCTTACCGAAGTAAGTGGGAAAAAAAAAACTGACTGTAATCTTATTGTCAATGCATTGCTCTGAATCTGGAAATATGACGAGGAAAAAGTGATATATTTTCAGCAGTGTAATTATGTCCTTAGTTATGTTTAAGTAGATTTTGTCGTGGTAAATATCCATGAATCTATTCATTGCTCTAAATCTAATCATATGACGAGAAAAGGGTTATATGTTTTCAGCAGTGCAGAAGGGTGATATATTTTCAGTGGTGCAACTATGTTCTTAGTTATGATTTAGTAAATATAGTTTATGCTAAATACTTGTAGGACTTTCTTGGTCTCGTGGAGAAATTCTTTTATCTCTCTGGTAGATATGACATTCAAATCACAGTGGGAGATGCTGTCATGGTAAACTGGTTGCCTAATATATTACTGCCTGCATGTGTTTAATAATTCACTCAGTATCAAGTGCTGTTTCATTATTCAGGAGAACTCTTTTATGCAAGCTCTAGGCCATGTACAACTTCAACTGCCAGGACCACCTGAGAAGGCAACCCGCCCTCCTCCACAATCTGTGGATCCTTATCTCAGATTTGGGCCAAAGGATATTGAATCCGTACGTGTCGTTTCGTTTAACAAAAAAAAGCCCTCTATGCCAGCTGAGACCATCCTTTTAATTGGTTAAATGTTATTTCTGCTGTTTTGAAGGACTAACATCTATTTGGTCATCCATAATTTCTATTTTCTTGAGCAACTCTGATGTCAATTATATATAGGAAAAATGGAGTCCGGTTCTATTAACTTCTAAACACTCTTCCTTTTTTTTTTTCTCGCAGTTATTATGGCTTGGTGTGAACCTGAAGAGTTTCCCTACATCTACTATTCCTGCCACATTTGCCATCCTCTTCCACGTGGGCATTGGAGCTGTTCTGTTTCTATATTCCCTCTTCTGGATAAAGGTACATCCTTTACTAGCACTTGGTATACATATGTTAAGCTCTTGAGCTGAATCAATCATTCAGTTTGAATATTTTCCTACAACTACATAATGGAGTTGTTGGTAATCTGGTAGCTTATCAAAGGAGGTGATTAGAAGAGGACAATATTTCTGTTTAATATTTTAGATAATAAAAGGGAGATGAATAAGAATTAACTGCCAGATACGCAACAGTAAGTTGACTGGTACTATTCTTTCATGATGCATCTACACACATTGGTAAAGTAGTTTCTGTCTGCTTAAGTATATACAATAAACTAATATAGTGTATGTTTGGGATATCTTAAAATAAGTATCTTATGACTTATAAGTACTTATGTCATATAAGTGATTAGTGGAGCAGTCAGTAGAGTGTTTGGTAAATCAGAACTTATAATCAGTAGACTGTTTGGGTAAATCAGAACTTATAAGTTAACTTTTTTTTTTTATAATTTTTAAAATATTTGTTTTTTATATATAACAATGGATATCAATAGATAGATATCGATGAATAGGGAAATTTGATATATACATATCAATTTTCTAATGAATGAATCGAGAGATATATGATTTTGAAGATTTGAAGGATATTATATATTGCGTATATCGAGAATAAGTTATAAGTTATAAGTTGAAAGTTAAGAATTCTTAACATTTAACTTATGAACTTATAAGTTATAATTTGAGCTAAAACTTATTTTGGCAAACACCCCCTATAAGTGCTTATGGCCTTATAAGTCATAAGTTCACTGGAAAATGGAATGCCAAACAGCCCATATATTGTTCATGAATAAACTCACATCTCTTCTGTATATCATTTCTTCTGCTAGACATGGTAAGACCTTTACAGGCATTGGTTACTTCCATATGGTTACCTACTACCAATAATCCAATATGGTTTTGCAGCTGGCACTGTTGCACCGTTATCCATTGTAATTTGTAAATACGTACCACCAGCAGTTCTCCGCCATTTATTACCGCAGGTCCTCAGCCACTAAAACCTACCGACTAAAATAAGACCTAGATAGGTTGATTTTAACTATAAATCTAATCCAAATTGAAGTATTAATGTTGGTTCTCGGTTGGAACTTTATGTAGTTTTGTGTTGTGGCATGTGGGTGCATTCAGATATTGAATGTGGGCATGTTTGGGCGACTGTAATGAGTTTTTGAGTCCGATTATATGCATAACATGTCATATTAATAGTACTAGCCTATGACCCGTGCGATGCACGGAATTCACTATTTAATTTATAAATTATTTTATTTAAATGTTACTAATTTTTTGTAGTATATATTTATTCAATTTGTCCTATTATATGATTATCATCCTTTTTTATTAAATGAATCACATAATCTTATGATGGAATTAATATACATAAAGAGTCAATTAAGATTGAACATAAAACTATGAATTTTCAGGTCTTTACCACAATAATAGATTATCAAGTTAAATAGGGTGGCTGCATTGGTTATAAATCATTTATATAACATGCATATATACATGCATATGTATATAGGCCTTTGCTCCATAAAGAACACTCTTATATAACAAACGATAAAGAACACTATACAATCATTTATTCCAATAGATCCATTGGCCCCGCCAGGGGCACCCAATACAAAAAGTTTTTATTTTTTTAGGCTCTATCCATCCAGCAAAAAAAAAAAATTTGAAAATTTACTGTTCATCGATGACGTCATGATGACGTCATCAGTGACGTCATCGATGAACATTAAATTTTCAATTTTTTTTTTGCTGGATGGATAGAGCCTAAAAAAATAAGAACTTTTTGTATTGGGTGGCCCCGCCAGGGGCAATGGATCTATTAGATATGAGCAGAGACGGAGCTACAGAAGGGCTCCCCTGGGCTTAAGCCCAGGGTGATTTTGGAAAAAAAAAAATTACTAGTTATATTTATATTGAATTTTTAGAGCCCAAGTATGTATCAAGCCCATCAGAAAATTTTAGTTGTTATGTATATATTGATTTTTTAGAACCCAAGTATGTATGGAATCCATTAGAAAAATTTATTAGTCATGTATATATTGATTTTTAGAGCCCAAGTATGTATCAAACCCATGAGAATATTTGTCAAGCCCACCTCATGTTCAAATCCTGGTTCCGTCCCTGGATATGAGGTGTTCTTTGTTGTTTGTTATATAAGGTGTTTGCTATGGAGTCCAACCCTATGTATATTAATCTATGTTAACATTGGTATAAAGAGATTACCAATTATCAATAAGGATGCTAACAGGAAGTTCAAGTTTTTAATGCTCCTCTTCGAAGTTCCCCTCCTGTTGCCGGGAGTTTCTCTGTATCCTTTTCACATGGAAGTGCTAATAATTGGTCTTTTTAATTTCTTAAGTTTTTTTTCGTTAAGCCTTTTTCTTTCTGAGTTTTAGTTGTGTTCTGTCTAATTCCCATACATATATTAACTCCATTCCCCAATAATTACAGGAAACTCGAGATTATACATTATATCTCCTTTTCTATTTAGTATTAGATGTTCCTATCCTTTTAGATATCTTATCAGAAAAAGTTAATAAGATGATTATATTAAATTAAGAAAACATTAATTTGTTTTTTTTAAAAAGTTATGTTATCATTTTTAAAAAAAAGAAATTTGTACAAATACATTATTTAACATGTTTTTAAATAATATGAAAAAATCAGGTTGTATATAAATTAATTTGTATGTTTTTATAAAGTTGAATTCTTAGATTTTTTTTTTAAAAAAAAAATAGAATTATGGCAAATGCAATATTTGATTATTTTAACTATTTGATTGGGCAGTAAATGAGTAATTGACTATACTTTAGCTTTGCAGTTGAGTTCTTTTACATACAAAATAGTCGATCTTGTCTCCTTTCCCGTTATCACTTTTGCATTAGAAGTATTTTTTTTTATGAAACCGCATTAGAAGTGAATTATAATATAATATAATTTTTTATAATATAATCTTAATATAATCTTGCCTGTTGATTTAATTTAATATCGATCTAATGAATATAATCTTTTATAATATGATATAATCTTAAAATAATCTTGACTGTTGATTTAATTTAATATCGATCCAATGGTGGTTATTCTTTTCGTGGTAGTATAGCCAACCAAATATCTACGTTATGCTTATTATATATAGGATATTATAATCTTAATATAATCTTGACCGTTGATTTAATTTAATATCGATCGAATGAATATAATCTTCTATAATATAATATAATCTTAAAATAATTTTGACCGTTAATTTAATATCGATCCAATGGTGGTTATTTTTTTCGCGGTAGTATAACCAACCAAATATCCATCTTATGCTTATTATATATGGGATATAATTCACTTCTCCAGGCATCCTGATAAGAAAATAAATATGGACACTTATGATAGTTATTCTCAAGAGTCAAGACAAGTATTTACTAAATTAATTATTATAATTTTTTTATCTTTGCTTGCAGCTGGTACCTCAAGGAAGATGCAGCTGCTCATATTTGCTGCAGCACACATACTTTTGAGTAAATTTTGAAACTGAAGCATGAAGATTTTGGTATGAGACGAGAAGACTACATAAAATCAACACTAGATCAGATCTCTAGTTTCAGTGACAAGATTTACTGATAGTGCATCTTAGTGTTTTTAGTTAAGATTAAAGAAGTGCCATCGAGGTTTTAAAAGTGTCCAGGTTATGTAGATTGTAATGTCCAATGGGCCGTTTATCACTTGTGAAAAGTTTGGGGATTGCAAGGACGTGAAAGTTTACAAGTGGAATGGAAGTGAGAGGCCCGGAAACTTGAACCGACTTTATGTCAAGCTGCACAACTAATGACACACTATTACCATTTAATTAATTTTCATTTCGTCAAATAAGACCCTATATTTTCTTAACCATTAAAAAGATTATATACAAGGCTTGAGAACCTGTTTTTTTTTTTTGAATAATTAGACTTATATACTTACAACTGAGTATTAATAACAAAAAATGAATCAATTGTAGCACATACATATTGAATTCATTTTAAAAAATATCTAGCTTAGATTCGACTCGAAGGTAAATGATTCAAGTCCTAGATACATAAAAAGTAAAAGAATTCTGTTCTTTCGGGATAATCTTTTACTGATAAGTTTGGATTTCAATCAAATGTTTTTTTAGCCAAGTCAGATGACTAACAACAAGACATAAAATGCTCTTAGGGAATCTATTGTATACTGTATATATGTGACATGATGGTATATTCTTCAACTGACCTGTAGGGGGATATGCCTGCTCGATCCTTCCGGGTCTCGCTCAACGCCCCCGTTAAATTGAATTTCCATCTCTAAAATTAACTGAATTATAAGGTATATGAAAAATAGTTTCGGAAATTAATTTTCAGATAAAACTTAAATTTTTTATTCAAGAAGAAAGTTGAAGAATTATTTGTAAAAAGTGTATTTTTATTACACCTTACAATACATAGTGTAAACTGTTAAAACGGTAAATAGTTTGTAACAGACGAGTACATACATGTGATATACCATGATCCTGTTTGACAATTAGCTGATAGCGGTTAGCTGTAGCGGATTGAATTAGTTGTTTTGACTACCCGATTTAAATTAGCTGTTTTGAATAAAAATGTTTGGTAAATAGCTTTTTGAGTAATTTTTTGTGACACATATCAAATCTCTAATTGAAAAATCTCCTAAAATGAGTTTTTCAAAATTAGTTTTTTTTATCTCAAACCTCTAACAACCAAACACTCGCATTAGATATTTCATTTGATCAAACCTCTAATCTATCCCAAACCTCTAATTTCACCCCAAAAATCTAATTTCCAAATACCGCTCATATATGTATGGCTAGTTATTCATTAGAAAAACATTTTAGTAACAGAAATACAAATTAATACAGATATTCCTCTGCTCACATGTACTGAAAATGTTTGTGATGTGTTAACTGATATGTCGTTGAAAAGAAGCAACCAAACTAAACAACCTCTGTAATACATGTATTAATTTGTAGGTTAAACCGGTATATGCTTAGCATATACTGATATACGAGTACATAAAAGGGTTTATTATTATTCCCTCAGTCCCATTTTACATCTCCCTTTTGTAAAAAGCACATATATTAAGATAAAAGTTAGTTGAATAAAATTTTTCGAATATATTAAGATAAAAGTTAGTTGAATAAAATTTTTCGACTAATACTTTTATTCAATACATTGAAAAATGAGAATAGAGGTAAGTTAAGTTTGAAAAAGTCAAATTTTAAATATTATAAATGTAGGAATATTTTTGTAAAACTACCCTTAAATTTGCATTGAAAGAAGAAAATGAATATGTAATTTGAGATAAATTTATTTTTTAAAAATTACATGTATTTTGAGACGGAAAAAATATAATCAAATAAATGAAGTTTATATCAACTGTCCATGTTTAATACGTATAGATCTAGGAGATACCATATATTTCCCTGTTAATTTTGTCCTGAGGTGGTGTGTCATGTTGTGGGTGTTTGGCAAATTCACTCTTCAACCTATAAGTTACTTATTTCGAAAAAATTTCGTATTTACATTATTTTTCTTAGAAAAAAATGTGTATCGGGAGTTTAATGTTCGTTATCTTGCAAAAATAAGTTACTTATTTCAGAAAAAAGTACATATTTCCTAACTTTTTTCCAAGATAAGTAACTTATTTCTGAAAAATAAGATTTCCCAAACGGGACCGTTATGTGAGCGGGGAGGCGTAGGTTTGTGGTAGAAGCGATTTGAAAAGTGTCACTTTCGACAAGGACCGTAGCTTTGTAAAATCATTCATTAATTGCATATATATATGTGTGTATTTTTCTCATTATTTGTTTCTGTCGTCGACATGCCTATGTCCAAAATCAATTTCTTAAATTTCTCATGTTAGTTGTTATGTATTTCCTAGTATTTTATAGGGTTCTTATGTACCCACTTTGTGTTATTTGAATTTTATGGGAAATGTTATTTTCAAAGTATTTTTTTAATTTTCAGAACTAATTGTCATCTATTATATTATAATATGTTATATATTGTGAATATAGGAGGAATATGCAATACTTATTATTCTAGAAATAGAAAAAATATTCTAAATATAACATTTCCCTATATATTACACGACTTGAACTTTTTACATTTTGGCAAAACTACATTTTCAACCATGTATGATTTTGATCAAAGTACATTCATTTAAAGATGATGATAAATTTGAACATGATTAGATTGCTACGTATAATAATTAGGGAGTAATAATTAGTATATATTTTCAGTCATATGCTGATTAATGTTATTTTCATACTAATTAATGTTAGTTTGATATTTTATCATGTTGCTAGATAGGATTATAGACTTTATGCTTTTCATTAGTAGATTTAGATTGTTCAACAAGTTATCATTTTTGTTGAGATTTGATAAAAGGATGAGACACAACTTTGCGGTTGAGGCATATGGGGTAGTCTAGAACTAGCACCATGACATTAAAGCAACTCTATCATATTTGATATTTCTTTCAACTTCCACATTAGCCCTACTGTAAGGTTCTTGATTTAATATTTATATAATCAGCCTTCTGTACTTGCACAATATAGTAGTCCGATTATTATCGCTCCGTCCCGGTTTTTTTTAATTATTTTTACACATTTTAATGTATTCGAATCGAATATTAATGAATAATATATTTTAAAATTTCTTTTTTATATCAAAAAGTATATTATAATTTTAATAAAAACAAAATAATTTTAAAAATATTATTTATAAGTACTCCATCCAAACACATTTAAATGCGTTCAAAAATAAATGGCTCAAATAAATTGGGACGGAGTAAGTATTTGATTTATGAGATGATAATGTGTCGCTAAAATCTCGATACTTATTAAAACTAACCGGTCATTCATGCAAAAGCATGGAGCGAGATTAAAATATTAAATATTATATTTTTAAGAATCAAGAATAAATATAATTACTAAGTATTATTTGAAGATATAAGTATAAAGAATTGAATTTAAAAATTAAGATGAAATTGTAAATAAATAAATATTATTCAATTATTTAGTTATAGAGAATCATATTTGAGGTGAAATCAAAAAAAAAAAATTCAACAATAAATCATGGATAAATATATAGTTGTAAAAAATTGAATCCAAATTCAATAATAATTAAATTAAATATTTTAATACTTTAATATTTTAGCAATCCACAGATTTTTTTTATTTGTAATAGACGTAGTTCCTAAATTATGTTCAGTTTCTTCTATTTTTTTTTATAGGATTACAATCAACACTGTAACCATCTGGTTGGTTAACACCGACTTGAACACCATTAAAACAGCTCTCAATATATGAAGTGCGATCAACAGAAGGATAACTAGGAAAATACATTGAAGTAAACTAGAAATGATAGATTGGAATTGATAAACTCAAATTAAAGTGCTGGTACCGAATTAAATCAAATACTGGAAAATAAAGGGAACGAAATACAGGACATAAATGAAAGATACAAACAGGAAATGAAAAATGATATTCTTCTTCATGATCCTCCGGTAAACACAAGATGAGCATATATATGTTGACATGTCCTCGTGGCCATAACTTCTGTTGAGCTTTATATGGGCTTAAATTGTAAGTGGTCCAAGTTGTAATAATAGGCCTGGCCCAATCCAAGTAGATTCTCATGAGTCTGTTACATTCCCTTCCCCTTAAAAACATCCTTGTCCTCAAGGATATAGCATTTGAAAAAAACTTTGTAGCAATCATAACCGCCTGGATCGAACATGAGTGTTATAGCACTCCAATACCAACCAGAAGCCCTTTTCTTGACAACAAGAGTTGATAGATTCATAAGCTTCACTACACAGATACCATTCTCAGTACTTTCAGCTACAGCAGTATCAAAACCAAATGACTTGTCAATGACCGGAATGTCATTGTCGATTGTTTTTGACATTCCTGCAACTGTAACCTTTAGGTCACGCCGTCTAATTTCCTCATAGATGATAGCTGTTCCTCTTTGAGTCCCATCACCTCCAATAACATAAATGAAAATCTTCTGTGGTACGGTATCGTCAACGTCAACAAAGTACTGTTTCACAACTGAATATGCAGGACTGAATCGCAACAGACTGGGAAAGGTATGAAGATCAAGAATGTAATCAGTCGAATGAGGAACATCTTCAAGCAAACATCCAAATTCACCTTTCTTGTTGCAGAGGATACATAGTTCATAGCAATGTAGCAATCCCCACATATGCACACACTTGTCAAGATTTTGTGGTCTTAACTGTTCTGTAGTTGGATCATCATGCCGGTTACCCTCTATTTCAGTAGTCCTAAACAATGTTACATATCTGTGACCAAGCCAGCTTCCTGTATCAAGACCTTGCTCTGTTAGCTGTTGTGAAAGTGCATTATCGTACCGGCTACCACCTTTACCAGACAATAATTCTTCAACCTGAATTGCATGCTCCAAACAGAATATCCGTGGCCTAAAGTAAGTGCTTGGACCATCATTGTAATTAATTTTTGTAGTACTCGGAGAAAAATCTTCCAGACAACCCATAGACAGCGCTTTTTCTATATTTGAACATGCTTCAGTTGGATTTTGAACTCGTAAGCTCGAAGCCTGTACTTCATATTCAACTTCTAATGGTTGCACATAATTCTTTATCAAATCTATCTCTCCAGTCACTATTTCTGTGTTCTTTTTGACATTTCTCTCACATGCTAATGATATTCTATTCCTGATAGTTGTGCCCTGGTTTATTACTGTTTCTGAAACAGAGTCATCATCCATGCGATTGAAGAACAGAGTGGAATTAGGCTCCATGGGATGTGCAGAGAGAATACCCTCTAATGCCTTCTTTGATGGGCGTACAACAGACATGAAAGGGAAATCAAGAAGCCCGCAAGCTACACAAGGTAAAGCCCCAGAATCAACTTGAAAGTCAATTGTTAAGTCAGCATCATCCACATAATCCAAGTACAAGTCCTGCTTAGATAGTTCATGCTTGTGATTAGTCTCGGTTAAGATATATTTCTTCGGCCTGGACATATCAATAATGCTGTTGACCAAGTCAGATCCTCCAGGTGAAAATGGCAGCTTTTCCAAGTCCCATAGTACTGCACGGTACAAGGGATTTTTCAGAAGAAGAAAGGTCAACTTAGTATTTTCATTTATGATATCCTCAACAAATGCCTTATTGACTAAAATTTCTCTTTCTTCTTTCTGATGATTCCTTATACGAGAGCTCCGAACACCTGCCATAAGGGACCTCGGAACCCTTGAGATAAAAGACATAGTTAACAAGTATAGCAGCTGTTGGTAAGAGAGCATGGGAAGATGATTCATAGCAGCTCTGCGCACTGTAGCTTCCTTAGCTAATGTAAGCCACTTCGGAGTTCCAAAATTAGCGGCTTCTCCGCAATTGAATCCGTGGCTGAATCCTACATGATATGCCCTGGGGAAAGTGATTACAAATTCGCCTGGGTTCTGAACTAACCTGCAACATGGAATGCCTGATGCAACAATAACATCAGGTGATAGAAGAGTAGCTTTCTCCCTATCTGGAATAGCAGGACATTATCATCGAATATTTGTTCACGCTCCTTATTAGAGCCTACTTCCCCCATCTGCTTTACTGTTTTTGTCCCCAGCTGGAAAAACCTCATGACTGTTGGTAGAAACCATAGAGGATGCTGCAACAACAAGTGCTTTATAGTCGCTCATTTCATTTCCTTCCTTAGCAGCTACGAACAACAGCTCCTCTTCAAGTTGTAACTCCTGGAATTTGGCCAAGTTGATGGCACCTAATAAGGTTGTAGGAGACAACAAGCTAACACGCTCACGAATGTCCTTCCTTAGGCTGGTGACGAAATTGTGAACTAACATTTGTTCAGTGAACACAAACTCATATACAAACTCTGATATTTCCTTAATTTGTATAAAAGTCATCTCATACACACCAACTGAACTATGTTGCTGGATACCCAAGGGATTTATCAGATAACAAGGACTATCCAAATCATAATTGTCAAAACGAATTAAGAGATCATGTAAAAATTTCTTCCAAGGGACTTCTTCCTTGCTTGTTTCATAAAACAAATGATACCAAGCTCTAGCTTTACCGCTAATATAACTACCAGCTAACGCAATTTTCTCTACATCACTACCGTTTATATATTTTCCAACTTGCAATATCCAACCCCTTGGATTAGTGCCATCAAAATTAAGTAACTCATGTGACACACTAGTAATGGAATTGAGAGAAGTAGAAACATTACCAGTAATGGGACTTGGGGCCTGACTTTTGACAATAGATTCCCTGCTAGGACTTTTATCAAACACTTGAGGTTCAACATTTATGGCATCTACAACCACTTCATGCTGTAATTCAACAACCTTCTCCACCAATTTATTGCCATAACCAACATTACCCAAACCTTCGTCACTTAATTTTTTATCAACAACAAGAGGTCCCCTATCAGGACTCGCAACAAACAGGTGAGCGGTAGTAGTAGTAGTAGTAGTATCCAGTGCACTTTCACTCACATTTTCACCAACAGAAGTAGATATTCTCTCAGGAATTACACCAAATAGCTTGGTCTCAACCACAGTTTGAACTATATTTGGTGAAAAAGGGATGACACTGGTTGTAGGACTTTGGGACATGGTAGGAGTGTCAATTGGTGGTATGTTCGGAGGAGTTGTTTATTGACAAGGAGAAGAATACATGTAGATGGGAGGTGTATCCACACATGTAAACGAGGGAGGATCAAAATAAGAGTTATGCGTAACAACATGAGAATTATTGGGATATGGCATATGGGCTTCAACTGTATTAGAACTTTCAACAAACATATAAGGTACACAAAATTCAGTAGTGTATAGATGAGGTGACTGTGGTGGTGGCTCGGGTGGTTTATACTCTGGATAGCACAAATAAGGGTTACACACCTGTTGTGGGAGAAGAGATGGATCTGTTGCAGTCCCATAACAGGAAACAACAGGTACGTATTCTGTGCTCACCATGTCCAAGAAAGGCAAGCTCTGATACCATTTGTAACCATCTGGTTGGTTAACACCGGCTTGAACACCATTAAAACAGCTCTCAATATATGAAGTACGATCAACGGAAGGATAACTAGGAAAATACATTGAAGTAAACTAGAAATGATAGACTGGAATTGATAAACTCAAATTAAAGTGCTGGTACCGAATTAAATCAAAGACTGGAAAATAAAGGGAACGAAATATAGGACATAAATGAAAGATACAAACAGGAAATGAAAAATGATATTCTTCTTCATGATCCTCCAGTAAACACAAGATGAGCATATATATGTTGACATGTCCTCGTGGCCATAACTTCTGTTGGGCTTTATATGGGCTTAAATTGTAAGTGGTCCAAGTTGTAATAATAGGCCTAGCCCAATCCAAGTAGATTCTCACGAGTCCGTTACAAACACACACACACACACTTATGAACACAACACACACGCACATGTTATGCTATAATTACGCAAGCGCACGTAGTCACAAGTAATATAATTAAAGTTCGTTCCACATAGATCTGGTTAAGTTTTACTCATAAAATATGCCTATGCAATAATGTATGGTTTTAATTCACTGCTAAGAAAAATAACAAATTTGGGTTTGCTTATCTAAATTATACTAAGATGCAAATTATAAATCTAATAATTAACTAATTAACAAGAATTTAAAATCGAATTACTTATATGAGAATAAACATGGAATCCTAGCTTCATCATCTACTTCACTTAGAGTTGCAGCCTTTAATTAAAACATGCGATGATTTTGATATCTGATCGGATAACACGAAAAGAGTAAAAGTAACCTCTCGGTATACTAGTACCAATCTACGCAAACATCCACAAAATAGATAGAAGATGAGTAGGCACCTATTATGTTTAGACCCTATATCTCTATAGAATTTGAAAACATAAAGGTTGAAGCACAAGTTATCCACTTAGATCACATAGGGTAGCATAATATCTCTATTCATGCCACAAATCATGATGTTCAAACATCAACCTATCCTATGCTAGCATGGCAAGTTCTAAATCTCAAGATCCACTCTCGTTTAGCAAGAGATTAACATATTAGATGTTCGCGACGCACCTAAATTCAATAAGCACAACCATACAAGGATATCAAGAATTCACCACACATAAATCTTTAAGGCATACAAACTACTAAGCTACATAGAAAAATCCACTAGGATCCCACGACAACGATTAGCCCATAATTGAACCGTTCATCGTCATGGGATTTGATGAAAACATGATATAAAACAAGATATGGAAGAAAGAAGTAATAATATTATTAAAATTAAGAGTTGAGAAAACAAATCTATAATCCAACGTATACAAAAGATGAAGTAGATCTAGATCCTTGCTTGTCACCGAGCGTTGAATCCTTCTCTTTCTCCCTTGCAGAATTAAGCTATAATATGTAATGTATGTAATAATGATAATGATCTAATTTTACAAGGGTTGGATGTGTTTATATAGGCTCTAGACATCTTGCCCATCAATAAAATACCAAATCAAAATTATAATAGAAGTACGTTTCCTAAACTGATTCTGATTTCAAGGAAAATTCGTAGCTGTCTATCCTTCATTAATTCTGGAACGTTCCAGCTGTAATTGGGCCTCTGGACCACTTTAGAATGATAGAAAATCTCGTTATCTTCGTGTGGACAGTAAGATCGCCCAAAACTGACTTCTAGAACTCAAGATATGGCCCAAACAGTGAATCTCACGCGTGCAGCCCAATAAATCCGAATTTTAATAAATTAAATCTCCAAAAACATCCACCATAATCAACATCCTTGTAAATCTGCACAACTAAACAAAACACATCAAAACTACAAAAAACTTGAGCCCAAGACAATCAATTTAAGCCGATTTAGAATGCTCCAAGTGGATATAAAATCCACTTATCAGCACACACTAGAGAAAATTGTCTATAATGTTCAATTTCTTCTGTCATTGTATGATTGAGAAGATTGAAGAAAATTGTCTGAAATGGATAGATAAAATGATTTTAAGGAATCATGCAATTGTTTTGAGGAAAAAATGTAGAAAAGTTTTTTTAATAATTAATTTTATATATCTTACAAATAAGTATTTGTTTTTGTAAAGAAATTGAATCAAAATCAAATTAAAATTTAAAAATAATACTCCGTAAAAAATAAGTTTTTATCATTTAAATTATCTAATGATATTTAAATAAATATAAATGTTAGTCAAAGAATGTCATAGAAGTACTAGCGAAACTATTGATTAGCAAATTAAAAGCTTGAGAAAGATGAGCGCGAACTGAAGTGATTAAGGACTTGTCTCTTGTCGTTCCAGGTCCTTCTTGTCGTTTCAGGTCCTGAATTCAATTCTCGATCATTTATGAGATTTATTAAAATAGACACTCATTTGTAAGACATATAAACCTAATATTCAAAAAAGTTTGAGAAGATGCCTCCTTCATCAATCAATCCAACCCACCACCGCCGGTTGACTCCACCGTCGCGGTGGGGTCTTCCTCCTTTCTCACCCGACATGCACCAACAACTCCCCCACAAAAACAAGTTTTCACCCCCCCCAAACACAACCCCCAAATCAAATACTTAACCCCATTATTTTTAATTACAAGTTACTGGGTTTTGTCGTCCGAGTTTGGTGGGTTTCGTTTTTTGCAGAGTTTGCCGTGAGTTTCGAGTTATAACTGCTGTTTGACGAATTGTTTGTGTGGAAGTTTGCAATTTATTTTGCTTTTCGACTTATTATTGTTCCGTTGTGCTTTGCGTTGTTATTGCCTTGTGTTTGTTGTTATTATGCTGCATCTTCTAGGTTCGATTGCTGAGTTTTCGTTACTGTTTAATCAATTGTTTGAGTTCCTGGTTCAAATTCGGTTTGTGTTCATTCTGGATTGTCAAATTAGTATTTTAAACGTTTAGTGTTAAAGCTTTGTTACGCTATTTTGTTTCGAGTTTTAAGTTGTAGTTGTTGGGTCTCTGTAGCAGTGCTGAATCATTTCTCCGTTTGGTTGGTTAATTGTTGTAAATAAATTGCTTGGCGTTTGCTTTTATTTTTTTCGTTACGTTTGTTTTTGAAGCACAGTTCAAGCCTTCAAGGTGGTGGTTTGTGGATTGAGTTTGTGTAAATCGTTAATTACATAAGGGAGGGTTTGATCTTCAAAACCAACCAACGATATTGTAAAGACTATTTTTTGGTTTAATAGCATTAATTAGAAAATTGAAATAAGTTTTATTACTAAATGCTAATTGATTGATTGTTATTGGATTGAGGTTTTTGACTAAGAGAAAACTGGGCCTGAGGTTGTCCTCAGGATTTTCTCCTGAGGTTAAAAGATTTATTACTATAAAACAAGTGGCCCCGCAGGGGCAATATTGTAAATATAATTTTTTTAACAGTAATTTACATATATGTCCTTAAATGTATATAGAAAATCTTTTAACCTCAGGAAAGAATCCTGAGGACAACCTCAGGCACATCAACCCCTTTTGACTAATCAGTGTTTTATTGATTGTGCTTAATATTTTGTTTTTATTGGTACTTTGATTAGTCTTAAATTTGTATTTATTGAGTTTAAATGACATATCAATTATTGACTTTTAAATTATTTTAAGTTTTTGTACCATTTATGGGTGGTCATGATTGATGACTTAGTTTATTGGGCCTTTAAGAGGTAATAATGTGCCTTTTTGTTGGCTTATTAAGAAAATTTGTAAACCAGTTATTTGTAGTTGTTTGTCTAACCAAAGGTATTCCCTTTGGTTAGGACGTTAGTATAGTGTTGAGTTACTTTCAGAGCTCTTATTAAAGTTTGTGTTGAACGGATATTGAAAATTGTTTTGTCTTTTAAATTTCAGGAAAGAGTTTGTTTTAGCCCAGTGGATCGAATGGACAGAAACCAGTTTCTTAGAAGCAAAGATGTAGGCAAATGGTGGTTAGAGTTTGTGTTTCGATGATCTTGGGTTTCATGAAGGGCACTCTTTTCCTACTTGAGTTTTTTTTTTCCAAAGGGTTTTGCTCTTTTGGGTTTTTAACGAGGCCCTTCTTTGTTCCCTTTGTGTCCCTATTGATTGGGTTGATGAGCAAAAATGCAGGTTTTCATAGTGGGTTGGTGATAAATTACGGGAAAGTCAGGACTTTGGTGGACTTGGGTTTTGAGACTTTTGAATATCGGTCATGATACATTGTTTTTTTGGAGTGTTGGACTTGTAGTTTTACTTCACTTTTCCTTCTAGTTTTCGTTTTATTTGTAAAGTTCTTACCAATCGGGTGATATCTATACTATTATATAAAAGCCGAAACATTAAAAGTTTGGTTGGTTGGTCGGTCGGTATGGTACCTGTTGATTTTACTCCCTCCGGTCCATTATATAAGGCATTTGACTTTTCTGCACGTAACTTTAGGTGCTTTGACTACATAGCTAAAATAATTATTTTTTAATTTTTCTTTTTTTGAATAAAAATATAACATTTTAATTTTTATTTAGAAAAAGAAATTTTAAAAAATAATAATTTTAACTATGTATTCAAAGCACCTAAAATTACGTGCAGAAAAGTCAAATGCCTTATATAATGGACCGGAGGGAGTATTTATTTACCCTTACTCAATTACAGATCTACTAACTAATCAATTTTCTTTTTCAGGTTATACATATTATCTTTTTCTATTTTTCAAAAACTAAATAATTTCCTTTTTCAGGTAAAATATAATATTTTTTATATTTTATCTAACTAAAATTTCTCCTTTATTACCAATTTCTTTTTTCAGGTTAAACATATTATCTTTTCTATTTTTCAATAACTAAATAATTTCCTTTTTCAGGTAAAATAGAATATCTTTTACATTTTATCTAACTAAAATTTCTCCTTTTTAAAAACACTACGAGCAATTTTATTTAATAAAATAACATTATTATATTATTATTATTACTATTAACTAATCAATTACTTTTTTCAGTCAAAACACGTTACCTTTTCTCTTTTCTCTAACTAAAATCTCTCTTTTTCCAATTATATCATGGACAGTTACCTTTTTCAACCAAAACACGTTACCTTTTTTCTTTTCTTTTACTAAAACCTCCCTTTTCCAATTATATCACGGACGTTTCTATTTAATAAAAGTAAAATAATAATATTATAAATAATACTAATAATTAACCGATTACCTTTTCAGCTAAAATATATCATCTTTTCTGTTTCTTCCTAATTAAATCCCTTTTTTTATAGAAATATAACGGGCAACATTAATTTGTCACTTTCTAAAAACTATGAACACTTTTATTTAGTAAAATAACATAATTAAATTATAATTATTATAAAATAATCAATTACCTTTTTCACATAAATCATGTCATCTTCACGTTACCTTTCTTTTTTCTCTAACTAAAATCTTCCTTTTTCCAATTATATCACGGGCGGTTATATTTAATAAAATAAACTAAAAATATTATAATATTATTAATTAATTGATTACCTTTTCAGCTAAAACGTAACATCTTTTCTATATTTTCTAACTAAAATCCCTTTTTTAATAGAAATGTTAGAAATATCATGAACAATATTAATTTCTCCTTTCTAAAAACATTACGAGCAATTGTATTTAGTAAAATAACGTAATTAAATTATACATACTATAAACTAATCAATTACCTTTTTCACCTAGAACATATTACCTTTTCAATTTTCTCTAACTAAATTTTTTATTTTTCTAATCATATCACGTGCATTATATTTAATAAAATGAAGTAATAATTTTATAATTAATAATAATGAATGGATTACGCTTTTTAACTAAAATTTTCTAACTAAAATCCCTCATTTTCCGAAAATATCACGGATAACATTTATATAATTATTATCAAATCATCTCATATAAATATGTAAGCCTCCAAAATTCATGTTTTAAAAAAAATTAATTAAGATTAATGAATTTTTTATATAATATAAAAAAATCCGTGCATCGCACGGGTTTTAGGCTAGTATTCTTAAACATTAAAGTTCTATTGTCTAAGCGTCTGGAGATAATATACGTGTTTTTTGATATACGTATTTTTTGGTTAGATGATAAACTTTTTTGAATGAAAAAAAACTTATGAAAAAAACATTTACAAATATTATATTCGATGCAATCTATCAATGAAATAAATTTCTCTTGACAACAAAAAAAAGGTTTGAGAAGATTTACGCGGTGATGAAGGATAAGGTCGCAAGGTGACTCATGTGAAATGTCAAAAAATGTTTTTTTATGTCACAAAAAGTACTGCCTGATTTCCAGTGTCTATTTAAAAAACCACTTAATTAGATATCAAATAAAACAAAAAAAAAATTGTGTGATGGAAAATGGTAAGATTTAGTAAATCTTTTGTCTCCACCAAGAAAAACAAATTGAAGCCAACTCATCGTTCAAAATAATACTCCCTCCGTCCCTTTTTAGTTGGCACATTTGCAAAAAAAATTTGTACCTAAATAGTTGTCACATTCCTTGTTCCAATACATTTTTTACCAATTTTTCCATATATACCCCTCTATTTCTAATACCAATGTTTGACTTTATATTTAATATACACCCTCATAACTCATCATTTAATGTTAAGATTAAGGGCAAGTATGGAAAAAAATTATATAATTAAAGCTTTCTTAGAGCATCTCCAATGGGAGAGACCCCTTAGGTAAATTTTAAAATTAATTACCATAAATAAGAATTATAAAGAATGTGTAAAAAAATTTACACTCCAATGGGACAAAACTGTTATCTATAATTATAGATAATCTCTTGATGTTGGCTATATTTGTCGAACCTCTAGAAACCTGTAGTGAATTGCCACATCACTTATTTCTATATAAAAATTATATATTCCATCAATAACAACTTGAAATATTAATAACATACCATTTTTAAAATATAGCCAATCATTATAGCTAATACCCTCGGAACACAATGTCTTACAGGTTCGACAAATTTTATATAATTAATATTTTATATAATTTAGCCAATCATTTTTAGGCCGTTGGAGATGCTCTTAATATATGTGTTTTTTACAAATGTACCAACTAAAAAGGGACAGAGGAAGTACCTGTCATCTTATGTATGGCCACATTTAAGATCGACATAGTATTTGTTTATACTACTCCTATATGTTTATTTGTCCCTTCAACAGAATAGCTTGACCATCAAGCTTTTGCTTAGGGAGCTTCAATTTTCTAATCATCATAATTAATGTCTACACTGTTTTTCCACACAAATTGCGGCTGTTTTCTTGTTTAGTTTAGTCACGGGTCTGTGTACATACACGCGTATCTATCTATTACTATCATGTTTATAGCTAGCTGGTTTCGATTTTATTTTATGGTAAAATCACATGCACTGGATAATGCATGTCGGTATCACGGTATGATCATATTTACTGTCGTTTACGCAAGATGAATATTCGTCACCCAAACCAAATTTAATTTACCTTTTATTTTTACAATATTTCCGTCTCCCTTTTTCTTAATTACCTTTTTTTTTTTGATAAGGGTACGGGGATTTCATTAAAAAGAAGCCATACGGCATCTACAATCAAGTAAATTCCCTATGAATAATAAGAACAGATCTGAAATATAATCACAAAAGCATTTTCCAAAACAATTAGATGGGCAAATACTGAAGAACGGCTCCGAAATCACGGTATTAGAACCATGAAATAACATCGATGACAAGGCATCCGAACATTGAATGGAGATCCTCGTTACAATTGACGGTACAACCATCTTGAAAACTGCATCTGCTTCGAACCACAGATCGATCTTGATCATCAAATACCCAAGAACAACAAAACAAACCAAGAACACAAAGGAACAAATAAACTCTCACAAGGAGAGACAAACAAACTCTCACAAGGAGAGACAAACGAACCCAATTAATGGGAAAACAAGCCAAAAGCTTACAATCCTCACAGAAGGAGGAAGATTATTGAAAGAAATAAAAAACTAGACAGGAAAAGGAGCCTCCGGTCGGTGGATAGACCACCGCCGGAGGAGAAGGGACTTACTGATGAAGAAGAAGATGAAAGAAAAAGATTCTTTCGGTGGAAAAGTAGAGAGAGTTTGATGAAAGGGTTCAATTTTTCTTAATTACCTTTTACAAGAGGTTGATGATCTAAAATTTTGTTAAATATATTCGATTGTAATAAATAAATAAATAAATATACATACTTGTTCATAAACATGTGATTAAAATAAAGGGAAATGCAATAGCCCAAGCATTAAATGTTCTCATGTTTTCAACATTTATTATTAGTTCTTTAATTGATTTTTGGTTTTTCAATGCTTCTTTACATCATTATTTGATTTCCCAAGTAATAATATTGGACCCCTGCATTCACATTAATTTTCACTAATGAAAACATCCCAAATTGTTAAATAATTATATTGATATTCATGCAAAATTGATGTATTAGCTTAACCATAGCCTTAAGGCTATGTTTAGCATTACCCTTAAATAAAAGCTATACATAGAGGTTCAGCTTCAGTATAGGTTTGAGTTACAACAAGTCCAAGAATAATTAATTAGTCTCATCAAAATGCAGGGCCGACTAAACTTGGAGGGGTTTTAGTGTGGTCATTAATAAATGACAGTAATTAGAGGGACAAAACTTGATTAATGCCATGTTTACATGTACTCTAATTAGGCGCTTTCATTGGATGGCACCCCTGGTCAGTGATCAGTATTGAATTATTAATGAGTCATTGCTTATTTTCTTCTGTTGTTAGCCTAGCTCTAGCTTTTGTTTTCACGTCGTATATCTTGTCAGCATGTCTTCATTTTGTATATCCAGGGTTGCAAAAATCGGTAATTCGGGCCGAGTACTCGTTTCGGACCCCTAAACCGATCCGAGTAGTGATTAATCGGACCAAAAATCGGTTTTTGCTATAACTCGATCAAGACTCGGGTTGACTCCGAGTAATCGGGGTCAAACTCGGGTTTGACTAAATTTTTTTTTTTTGCTAAGTACTAAAATATAATTTTTATTGCTTAACTTATAGACTATAATTATAATCTAGATTCGGCCCAATTAAAAGTCCTCTCTCTCAAAGATTCTATACATACACTTATATCACGTTTTAATATTATTAGTAATATTAATATTATTACTTGGACACATGTACACTAAAATTAGAATAAATATTATTAGTAATATTAATATTATTACTTGTTAGCAGGGTTGTAATAATATTATTAGTAATATTAATATTATTGTTAAGTTTTAAGTTTAACACATTTACACTAAAATTAGAATAAATACATATAAATTATGAGAAAAAAAAAGTTAAAAAACAATATCCGATTAGTAGTCCGAGTACTCATTCCGAGTACTCGCCGAGTTTCCGATTACTCATTTTTCTGGACCAAAACCGAGTTGGTCCGATTTCCGATTTTTCATCACTAGCTCTGTTTGGGATTGTTGTTAAAAATTGTTGTAATTGTGAGAAAAAGCACTGTCAGAAAAAGCTACTGTCGAAAAAAGTTGCTGACTATTTGGTAAAATTCATAATAAATCTGCTGTTAATGAAAAGCTTATAAATAAGCGTTTGGTAAATAATATTTTGAAATGTGCTATTTAACAATGTCTTTACAGGACAAACTAGCTAGTACAATTAAAAATATAAAAATGAACACTTTAACAAAATTAATGTTACCATAATAATTCTCACATTCAGTTCAGCAAAGCAAAGTAAATTAAAATAATTGAAATGAATTAGGATGCCATCATCAGGCTGGATGCAATTTAATTTCGAAACAAGTCCACCTCACTTGTTCTACTGTTTCTTTGGCTTTGGTCCATTGATGTTGATATACGATCCGTAAAAATATCTTAGGCACAAATTCTGGATTTGCATCAATCCTATTAAAAATTGTATCGCCACTAGAATGTAGTCTAATATAATTATGCAATGCCATTGTTGCGACAACGATATTCCTTTGAGCACTAAACCAGTACGAGGGCATATTTGACTAAATCTTCCACCGTTTTTTTCAAACTCCAAAAGTTCTTTCGATGCAGCTTCTAAGTGATGAATGTGCCTCATGAAAAACACGACTAATTGTTTCACTAGAATGTTGAAAGCGTTCTTGTGCATGTCTATTCGATGTACCTTGAGCTATTATAAAGATGAATATTCCTACTTTTTCAATAACTGTCATCCTGCTTGAAGATCTTAGTTGATACATGCTTTCCAAGTCATTACATAACTTGAAAAATGTTTCTTTTTCCATTCGAAACATATTTTTGCATAGAGTCCCATTCATAGATAATATTTCTTGCATCCATTTATGTCCTGTTTGATAAGAAGTCATGCACGGTTCCTTATGTAGGAATGTGCAATAGTACTCTACAATTAAAGCAGTTGTACATTTTACCAAATCCCAAAAGTCATCTTTATCATCGACCTCGTCATCGATAGTGTGTACAGTAAGATCATTCATATCTATTAAGCTGAAAATACAAAAAAAATTATTAGCTTTCAACAAATATTCATAATTGAGCATAGCTAATATTTATTAAAATAAAATGTGTCTCACAAAAGAAATGTCAACGTAATAGTCTAATACAATCATCCAAATGCAAAATAATAACATGGATTAACATAAATTGAACCTTTCCTGTTTAGCTGCTCACACCACAACTAATTACATTCATGGTTTTGAGTGCAAATAACTCAAGTTCAACATATATGTGTATAGAACAAGTAAGTTTCATTCAAAGTAATGGCTATCGGGAATCAACCGAGTCAATATTTAGAAATTTTTAGATCAAGTCACAATATTAATATGTTTTATTTAATGATAACTTCATTTGTGATTTACAAGCTAGACATTCAGAAGTTTTTTTTTTTTTTGCCAGAGACATTCAGAAGCTTATTTATACCCCTACGACAATTATAAAACAAATTTGGCAAACTATGCACATGTCTGTGTAGTTTCAGTGGCAAAACAAAGTAAGAGAATTTATTCAGGTTAGGATAAATTTGGACAATGACAAAGCAAGACTCACATAAATGTAATACAGGTTTGCGTGTTAAATGTGAATTGTGAGCTTTTTCTGCATTGTTATATTACACTCGGTAAAACTGTCCTAAGACACCAACCAACCTGCAGTCACCAAGTCACGTAAATAACAAGGTCACAGAAAAATCATGAATAGCCTGAATTGGGTAACTCATTATTTTATTAGTACTTGTTAGAGACAGAGACTCTGTTAGCCCCTAACGGCTAAAGTTCCTTACCAGTTTGTGAGCATGAACATGATCAAAAATAAAAACAATAATAAACAATCATATATATAACGAGACAAGGTTGATTGTATTCAAAGCAAACAAGGCAAGCATGTGTATTATAATCGGGATATATGCATCAGCATGATAGCATCTACCGTCTACAGTTTACATATTTGAAAAACACCAATGCAACATATATATGCTAATGTGAAAACATATGAAGGTACCGATTATGGGACTCCTTTCTGTGAACTTCTAACATAAATTCTATATTAACCATGATAGTCCAGATCACTACTAAAAGCACAACTAATTCATTCATGAAAAATATGAAAATTGACAATAAAAGCATATATAGAAGATCATGTAAAAGAGGGAAGAAGAGTACCACTAAACGAGGTTGAACCAAGGCTTGAACCTCCTTCCTATAAATCCTATTTTGATTGATTTTGAATACACGAGTTTATATATTTATATATATAGTGAAGATTGATTTTGTATATGATTGTATTACCTTATTTGTTATTTGTATAAACAAATGTAGAAGAGCAGAGCAGTAAAATTGTTTTAAAAAAAGATGCAGGAGCTGGGGTTTGATGACAGGTTTTATTAGCTAATGTCCACTTAATTTTTAGAAGGAGCTTTCTCGAAAAGCATCTCTTACCTGCTTTTATAAAAAAAAAGCACTTTCCCTTAAAGCAGCTTTTATTTTTTACCAAACGTTATTTTACCTGCTTTTATGCTAAAAACTGCTGTAACTTTCCGGAACAGCACTCCCAAACACTACCTTAATCACAGTTACTAATTTAAACATGACACTATTAGTACTAATTTAAAAATATAATCACGGTATTTTATAGAAGCTAGTTGCCTTTTAACATAATACTGTATAATATACTACTCCCTCCGTCTCATAATATGTTTCCTGTTTGAAAAAACACGTTTGCCAACGCACATTTTTGATCATTAATATCTTGAATTTTGTAATAGTACTAAATATAAAAACTTCACTGTATTAAAGTACTCATAAATACGAATCCAACAAGATCACTCATGACTATATTTTATCTTATAAATTATGCGTAAATTAGTAGTCAATCGCTTAAAATGAACAGTATAAAAAGTCAAAACAGGAAACACATAAAGGCACGGCGGGAGTACCTAAGTTCCCTAATATACTAAGAGCATTCAAATATTTAATGTATACATATTTTTAGATATAATTTGTACCCCTAACAGTATCTCGAAAAATTTTGGCCACACCTGTAAAAAAAGAATTTTTTAATATGAATATATAGGAAGGATTTCATGTTCCCGAGGTTAAAAAGATTTTTCATATTAATTAATGCACGAGAATATAATTATAATTACACAAATTTTTTTTAAAAAATTAATATTTACAAAAATACCATTATTTATTTACACTCTAAATTTTTAAATCTCAATTAAGATCAACTTCAAGAACATTTTTCTATATATAGGAATCAGATTTATGCAATCCTTTCTTTGTACAATAATAGATAAATGTAGTTGAATATTAAGAGCATTCAGTGTATGCATATATGATTTATGCATATAGGATTGCACAATTTTTTGGTCTGTACCGGTAAATTAGATCGGATTGGATTTATCGATTCAAGGACCGGACCAGATTGAATATAATCGGTCCGGTTTCCGGTCCAAAAAATCAAAAAAAATCCGATCTTCGGTCCGGTCCGGTCCAAATCCTGAAAACATCCGGTCCGGATCAGATCGGACCGGATTTTATGTATATAGTTAATTTTAAAATATTTTTTCTTTAAAATTTTATAGTTTAATGATTAAATATTAACACATAATATATTTTAGTGATCCAAATTGGTAAATAATAAATTTATGAAATAGTATATATAAACACTATAATATAAATGATTAAATTTCATATTTCATACTATATATAATTTAGAGTTAAATGTATTTCGTGTACCTCAAGTATGCACATTATTCAATTTGTGTACTTGAACTATCAATTGTGTACTTTGTGTACATGAACTTTATAAAACCAATCAATTTGTGTACCTAAATTTTAAGTCTGCACTTTATTTACCTGAATTTTATAAGAAAATTCAATTTGTGTGCCCGAACTTCATATACATGTGCAAAATTTTATATTTCATATTAAAATTTAGAAAAAAATTAATTAAAAATTAAAAGTAAAATATTAATATATTATATATTATATATTAAGTAAGAAAAAAATAAGAGACGAATAACATATTTGTTTTTTTTAAACGGCAAATAATTTTGATTTATATTTATTTTAATTTTTTACAATAAATTTGTAACATTCATTATTGTAGATTTTTGGAGAATAATAGTAAATTTTATTTTATATTTACGCCAATTTTATAAAGTTTAAATTTTATGCAATAAAGAATGTTTCAATATATATATATAATTAATCTATTTTTTGAAATAATAATTTTAAAATTTTCATTTAAATATAAAATTTTACACATGCATATAAAGTTCGGTACAAAAATTGAATATTCTTATAAAATTAAGGTACACAAAGTGCACACTCAAAGGTTAGGTGCACAAATTGATTGGTTTTATAAAGTTCAGGTACATAAATTGCATAATTGATAGTTCAGGTACACAAATTGTATAATGTACATACTTGAGGTACACGAAATGCATTTAACTCTATAATTTATAATTGCGCTTACAAATTAATGTTACTTTACAAACAATATGACATTTACTTATTTTTAAACTTAAATTAACTTATCAAGTAATTTAAATATCAACAAAGAATGAAAATTAAATTAAAAAAATTAATTTTTTTTTATAAAATATTAACTAACCGGTCCATACCAGTCCGATTCCGGTCCGGATTTTCACGGTCCGGTTCGGTCCCAAGACCGTTTATAATCAGTCCGGTCCCCGATCCATGAATTCAATAAAATTCAATTTTTGATCCGGTTCGGGTCGATCTGGTCCGATCCGATTGTGGACCTTTGTGCAGTCCTATATGCATATTTAGATGGGGAACGGTACCTGGCAAACATTTGCCAGGGAACTGTTTCCCAACATATGGTTTCTGTTGATTCAACGGTCCTGATTTAAAAAAAAATTACACCGTACCACAGAAACTTTCTGCGGTACGGAGTAATTACAAAATTGCCCTCACTGTTCACGTACCGCAGAAAGTTTCTGCGGTACGGTGAACAGTAGATTTTTGATGTGAAAACAGGGGGCAGTTTTATAATTACTCCGTACCGCGGAAAATTTCTGCGATACGGTGTAATTTTTTTTTTAAATCAGGACAGTTGGATCAACGATCCAACGGTCCAGAAACCATATGTTGGGAAACAGTTCCCTGGCAAATGTTTGCCAGGAACCGTTCACCTATTTAGATATAGTTTGTTAGCCTTTAACGATTTCCTCCCTGAGGAATGAATTAGAATTTTGTATGTCTGAATTTCACAATTTTTGTTTATCACGGAAATACTAAAGATAATCTCGTAAACAAGTAGGTACACATAGAGTAGTGTCGGTGGGACTTGAAAATGCATTCTTTTTAAAACAATCACATGGTACGTAATTGCCTTTTGGACAAAATTCCCACCGAAATTAAAAAGCTTCCGGAATTTGATTCTTCAAGTCCTCTTTATTGAATAAGATGGTTTCGAATTTTGTGACAGTACACCAAAATTTTAGCCTGTCATAGACTTGTTCCTTGAACCTACAATTCTAATAAGTTTGTGATGAAGTATTATAAATTTTAATATTTTATTGTGAAATTTTAAACAAAGCTATATTAAGTTCAAGTATATATGGCTATTTTTTTTTTTTTCTGTTTTGGAGCAACATAAGTGCTGCACGGTTTTTCTGAATAAAGAGTGTAAATTGGAATAAAGTATGATATGTGGTATCAACGTATATTTTGATAATGCTTGGCCTTTTCTCGTCTTTATGTATTGATTATCACCAATTCACTGTGCCGTGACAAGTACGAGTTACCTCGGTGGTTATACCACTTCCATGCCAAATATGATGGGAAACTTGTGTGTGTGGAAGAAGTTGTTGCGGTAGGGTCTAACGAATATATATATCTAGTCTTTATAGACTACACTTCCATTACTTTATGTATGGGAACGAAGTGAAAAATTGCTGAGCTAGTAGTACAAGTTTGCAGTTGTGTCGGGATAGGAATTCTGGAAATTGGGGGCAATTCTGAAATTTACGGGATTTTTAATAAATTTTAAAAATTTAAATTATACTCCCTCTATTTCATAATGCGCTACTCCCATTCAGAATGTTGATTCTGTTCATTACATAAAATAAATTATTAATTTATCCTTAATCTATAACACCAAATATAGTCATGAATGATCTTGTTGGATTCGTATTTTTTAGTAATTCAATACAGTGAATTTTTATATTTAATACTAATACGAAATTAAAAATATTAACCATTAAAAGTGTATGTTAGCAAACGTGTCCAACTCAAACAGGAAAAGTTTTTAGGAACAGAGGGAGTATATATTAGATGATAAGGGAAGTACGAGTTAATGAAATAAATTTAAACTAATATCTAATTTATTATTTTGAATGATCTTGGAAATTATGTTATTTATACAACTCAGAAGATTATAATGGAAAAACACAATTATATTTACAAAAAAAATTTAATAATTGTGGGAGATGCAAATCTAGGGGTGAAATCAAATTGAAGGCTGAATTATCATTAAAATGCATTTTTTAACTTATTAATAAAGATCATTTAATTAATTATTAATTTAAGATTTTTTTAAAAAAATTATTTAATTTATTATTAATTTAAGATTATTTTAAGAAATAAAGAAAATGGTGAGAGTCCTAAATACCCACTTTTTAACTCCGCATGTCCAAAATACCCAGATTCAGGAACAGGCGCCCAAAATACCCACAAGATACGCCAGGGCGATGTGGCGCATCATGCAATACGCCGTTTCCAACAGCGTGTCTTGAAGAGGCGCGGTTGACGTTGGCGGAATCAGTGCATGATACGCCTACTGTACATGCGTATCAGGAGACACGTCCACTGAACTCGCGTATCCCACGTCATCTCCATCTTCGTAAAGGAGTCGACAAAGGTGGCAATTTTCGCTGATTTTATATTGATTCCGTCCATCCATCAATTCAACACCATCCATCAGTTTTCCCATAACGTATTATGTACCATTAGAATCGTCATTTCAAATTCTACACATCTGTAACATTATTATTATATTTCTAATGCACGATTAAAAACACCTAATTAGAACCCTAATTTTCCGATTCGATTCTGATCTCCTTTTCGATGACCTTCAACACATTCCTGCGGGGCTAGATATTACTAAAAGATAGGGAGAAAGGTAGAGTGAGGTGTGGGGATGATTTTCATGTGCTCAGATTAAAAGGTGGTTGAGAGATTGTTGAGATCGACGACGGGTGATGGGGACGGCGATTGTGAGCCGAGAGAGATGACCGACATGATGTTCTCTGAAAAATGACACCAGATGACGTCATCATGCAACTAAGGCATGCATGATTGATGATACGGAATTCAGACATGCGTGACTCAAGATACGCCTCACGCACCGGCGTGTCTTGTGGGTATTTTGGGCACCTCTTTTCGCATTTGGGTATTTTGAGAAGTGGGTACCCAAAAAGTGGGTATTTAGGATATTTTTTCTCAAGAAAATACGATACATACAGTTCTTATAGATACGTTATTTTGTAACTCATTACGATTATAATGAAGAATTGCAATTATTCTAGAATTACAATAATTTTAACTATTTTATTAAAGATAACATAGAGTTCTAGAAGAAATAGAAACAATGGGTGGAAAAAATTGCAATTGTTCTACGATTATAACAAATTTTTTTGAAGAAAGGATTATAACAATTTTATTATTTTATTAAAGATAATGTAAATATAATAAAGGGGTGAAACGAAAAAAAGGATGAAATCAAATTTGGTACGACAGTATCATTTAAAAGAGAATTTTATTTACTAATAAATGTTACTCCCTCCGTCTCATAATAAGTTTCCTCTTTTCTCTGGACACGTTTGCCAACGCACATTTTTAATCGTTAATATCTTCAATTTCGTATTAGTATTAAATATAAAAACTTCACTGTATTAAAGTACTCATAAATACGAATCTAATAAGATCACTCATGACTATATTTGGTCTTATAAATTATGCGTAAATTAGTAATTTGTCTCATGTTATGAACAGTCCCGACATATGAAATAGGAAATATATAAAGAAACAGAGGGAGTATCAAATAATGAACATTTTATATCCATATAGTGAAAGAATTAGAATTTGCCGGGTACTTGGGTGCTAGGAAGTCATTGTACAGATTTTATTCGTTTATAGTACTTTATAGTAATGATCACTTTCGCGGAATCAGAGTAACGTGAAATTTGAATTTATTGTGAAATAGACTTAAAAAATTGTTTATATATTATATCATTCATGCTATAATATAATATAAATTAGCGTAATAATTCGTGCGAGGCATGGATCATCTTCTAGAAATTGATGTAAATTTGTTTATTTTTATGATTTAAACAATATATCTTGATATGATCGTATAATTTTCGTTAAAACATGTTTGTTATAATGTCCCAATTTCGTTTTACAGAAAATTTAATTTAATTATTCAGATAAACACTCAAAATAAAATATTTCGTGACATATAAATGTGTTGGATATAAAATAACACATTTACTCCAATTTGTATAAATTTATGTCACAAGTAGAAAAATTTAGTAATTTGTTATTATAATAAATTTGGGTAAAACATAAAATTTAAATAATAGGGGGGGGGGGTTCTGTTTAATCCTTCTTAGTGTTTTTCATCACACAATAGATCAATTTTTGGAGTGATATTTTTTAATATTTTATCTTCATTTTTTTGCTATTCTTTCATAAAAAATCTAGTCAATACATAAGAGGGAGAAATAAACTTCTTTTAAGAATACAATCATAAAATATATGAGTCGTACACGAATTGAATGGCATATTTATTCATATTCCAGTTATAATTTTGACAACTCAAGAAATCTGTTATTTACCCACGTAATGTTTCACAATAAAGATGTTGTCCAATCAGTATATAGAAAAATAAATGCATAATTTAAAATTTTATCTTTTTAGGTAAATAATTTTAACTACCTCACAGTATATAATGTGATTGATCGATCATAATATTTTGTGTATGTGCATGCTATGCAATATACTAATTTCTAAGATATTTGTTAACTTGACTGTATTTTTAATCCTTTTTACAATTTATTTTGAATTTTTTAATATTCTTTCCAACCAAAATTTCTCTATATGTATTATACGATTTTTTATCGATGTACGTATGATATGAACTGATTCCTATATTTTGTATTATTTTATATTATATATTCTTTTTCAAGGAAGTTTACCTTTCTCAACTTATCTACAAGTTCATTTTTTTAACTTTTGTACTATCTGACATTTTTAAGGATCTCATATTTTAATTATATATTGTTATGTAAAAATATAAAATATATTATAGTTAATATTATATGTAAGAAATGTTTAATTAATTGAAAATAAACCAATTTACATTGCGTGATATTATTATCTGATATGGGCTAAAAGTAAGCCCTAAAGACACATTCAATGTGGCATTAATTAGACCTAGAATGGTCCAAACGTGGGGCCCACCAGATGGGCCCAAACCCCAATTATAATATTAATTTCGTAATTAATATTAAGGGTAATTACGAGCTCGGCAATAAGAGTCAAACAAGGATATTACTCTTGCCTGACTTAGTCTCCAAGATACATATTCTAACATGGAAACTGGTTCCTACATACCAGGATCTGGAACCTTCTTCTAGGCGGTGACTTGCCCATCAAGTCACCTAACCCTACTACGATTCTAAGGCTTCTCAGCCTATATAAAGGGTCTGACCCCTCATTCTCAGGACTACGTCTTGGCTTGATTCTCAATAACGAGATACGTAGGCACTCTGTGAGGACCGATTAGTCTCGAACACGGAAACAGCCATTAAAGCTCGAAGCTCACCAACCCTAGCATTAAATACAAATCGTAACCTAGTTTTTATTCCACAACATTATCAAAAATTTAAATTAGCTGTATATATAATCACGTACCATGTTTTGTAAACTAAAATACAATATTTTAATAGTAATGTGAATCACCGTTATCTTTTGCTCAAAAATTAAAGTAGCACTAAAAATAGAATAAGTACGAGGTCAAATTTATCTAAAAAAATTTAACTAAAAATCAAAAATATATGTAGTACAATGATCAGAAGGATGAATTGTTTGGACGAGGTTAATGATTCAATTCACAATAAAAATAAACTAACTCATTTAAAATAAGAGCATGGAATAAAATTTTGAAATTAGTGTATATAATTACGTACCATATTTTAAAAAGTAAAATTTCAAATTTTGAAACTAATATTTGTCAATACTATTTTTACTCATAAATTAAAATAATAGTAAAAATATGATAAAATAGAGATCGAACTTATGTAAAAAGAGTTTTAACTCCATACGGAAAAACATAATGTAGCATAATGATTTGGAGGAAGAAATATATGGAGGAGGTTGTGGGTTCAATTCCCCAAAAACAGAAAATAACTTAATTTTTCTCTTCAAATAAATAAGGGAGTGGCAAATCAATGTAATTTTGTAATATATAAGGGCAAACTCGTAATTTAACAGAGGGTTTAATGGCTCAAAATGCCCCTATGTGTACCATATTGTGAACCCTAAAATATATTTTTTTAAAATAATGCGAATCACCACTATTTTTACTCAAAAATTAAAATAATAAAAAATAAGATAATAGAGAGATCGGGTTTATGTAAACGGTTTTTTTAACTCAAAACAATAAAGTCCATGTAGCACTATGGTTAGTATGATAACTTTTGTAGAGGAGGTTCTAGGTTTGATTCACCACGAAAACAAACTCATTTTTTTTTCATTTAAATAAGAGAGTGACATTTCATGTAATTTTATAACTTGTAAGGGTATAACTATAATTTCACAGGGGGGTTAGTTGGCTCAATTCCCCTAAATTATCCATGTGTTGCTCTATTATATATAGAAAGAGATTTAATTGTGATTTGTTGTTTCTAACACGTTAAGCAGAAAATTTAGGTTGGATTTTTGAAATATAATATAAGGGTAAATGTTTTGATAGCATAAAGAGTAAGAACGAACATTCGACAAATTCCTTTCAAGCAGAAAATTTAGGTTCGACTTCCTAAAATATAATATAAGATTAAATTTTTTGATAGCATGAAGAGTAAAAATGAACCTTCGACAAATTCCTTTCATGTACACTAAAAATGAATTTAGAAAAATATCTCTATGTATTAGTGACGAAAGTTGGTGATAACAAATTTCAGAGTTTGCTGAAATAATGAAATTAAGAAAATAGGGGGATTTTGGATGTTTGGGGTTGAAATTGAGAGATGTCTCGATTTTTTTAGATATGTCGTCGAATCTTTTTTGAAGATGCATGCGTACCCTTATATTTATAAGGATCAAGCTAATGTAGTTCTATTAAAAATTTAGTTTTTAATCCCTATGATTATTCAGGGATGTATTGGGAATTATTAGATTTTATCTTTTAAAATTATATTCGTGTTCGGATACCTTCCTGATTTGAATGATATCGTTTGGAGATATTTCTTTCATTACTTGGAGGTTATTCCTCGTTTCAGAGAGAGCAAATAATTAACTTGGGAATTAAGTTAATTATTATTAGACGAATATTGAAAAATTTGGAAGATATTAGAGGCAACCGAAAATATGGCGTAACAACAATTCCCCAATTCTTCAGTGCAACTTGATGGACTAGAGAACTAAGCATGTTCCGATCTTCCGAATTTCCTAAGTCACTAAAATAACTAGAAGAGGAAGATTAATAAAAGAAAAATGGAACACCTAGGTACCCATAATATGCATTTAAATATAAACGAGACAATATGTTATATGTTAAAAAATAGATATAACGGGTAGTTTGGTAGGTGTGAGAAAATGTATTTTGGAGAGGCATCAAAGCATTATTCGGAGAGTCGTCCAAAGCATTCCGAGTAATATCTTGAAAAACAAATATTTCAAGAATTGCCATTGTTAAAGAAGGTCATATCTCTCAAAATTGTTCTTAGAAATACCCTCCTACAAGGAGGTCATATTCCTAAGAATTGTTCCCGGAAATATACTCCTACGAGGAGGTTATATTCCTAAGGATTGTTTTCAGAAATACCCTCGTACAAGGAGGCCATAATCCTAAGAATTTTCTTTTTAAGGTACCGAAAGTACGGATTATCCTTCCCGAAAGTACGATTTTTCAAGGTATTTTAAGTAATATACTTTTAAAAGGAGATCATCTTTTACAATAATTCATGGAGATCTTTATAAAAAGTCATCTACCATTAAGACTATAAGGAGACCCTCTTTAGAGGAGGTCGTCTACCATAAAAAAAATAAGGAAGGCCCTCCTTAAATGAGATCGTTTGCCATAAAGGAATAAGTGAGATCCTCCTTAGAGAAAGTCGTCTTCCAAAGCCATATCAATATCCCAAAATTCTTCCTAAAAATATAAGTAACACCTGAAGAGTCTTCCAAAACAAAAAGCAACACCCGGAAGGTTTACCAAAAAATAGAAGCAATATCGGTAGGGTCTTAAAAATAATAGCAATACCCGAAGGGACTTCCAAAAATACAAACAATATCCGAAAGACTTTTCGAAAATGTAAGAAATAGCTGAAAGCCTTCCAACAATACGAACAATATTCGAAGGACCTTTCGAAAATATAAAAAATACCCTCATCAAAATAGGGCCTTTCAAATTATTACCCGCCTACCACGAGGATCTTCCAAAAGTATTACTCGCCTATGAGGAGGGTCTTCCAAAAACGATATCTCGAAGGTCTTATTTTTTGACAAATTTATCTAGCGAGTTTAAATAATTTTTCAACATATATGCACGATGTAACCATGTACACAAATTTATATGATAAAATTTATGCATAATAATATATATAAACACTAAATATGCAATTATTAAAATAAATATAAAAATTGAAAATATAAATTTTCCAAGAATTTGTAAATAATAAAAATATATAATATGCATGATATAATTATTAATGTAAGTGCTGAAAATCGAAATAAAAATCTTATCTTAATTTTTCATCCAGCCGGATTGATTTTTGGTTGTTGCATTCGTGCTACCTTGCTTCGTTAGCTGCTTGTAAATCATGTTGGCTTTCTTTTGTTTCTTGTTTTTGATTGCTTTTGGATTATAAGTCTCCTTCATTTTTCTTATTTTCTTGTGGTTGTAATATTTTTTATTTTCCAGGCTCGAGCTATTGAAGTAACCAAATCTTATACCATGAATATTACATCTCAAATCTTGAAGTTCTTCACGATTCAGATTCAATCCATATCCCTTTTTAACCGTTTTGATCATATCTAAATGATTTTTTCTTAAAAAACACAAAACACGGAAATTGTTTGACTTGTTAGAGGTATTAGATCCTTTTTCAAAATGGTTGTGTACCCTTATATTTATAGGAATTAATTCAACGCATTTTTGTTAAGTATTTGGTTTTAATTCATATGATTATTTAGGGATATATTGGGAATCAGTAAATTTCATTTTTTTTTAAATTATATTCGTGTTGAGATATTTTTTCTATCATTAATTGAAAATTATTCCTAGTTTTAGAAAAAGTAAATAATTAACTTAAAAACTAAAAATTATTTCAAAAAAAAAAACTTAAAAATTAAATTAATTATTATTAAATTAATACTCCATAAGAAAAAATTTGGAAGATATTAAAAACAACCAAAACAAGTAAGCACGGAAGAAAGGTTTATGATAAATCAGGTCATTCTCATTAAAAGGAGGAGTTTTTCAACATGAATGGTCTATGTCATCCAATCTGCCATTGATCCCCACGAGGAATGCCACTAATTAACGGTGCTCACTGCTGAGAAACAGTATAGACTGGTGGTTAATCCTGTTGGTAAATGAGTAAAGAGACAACACGTAATATTGAAAATAACATGCATACATACAAAAGCAAATAATTAATTAAGGCTCCCGGTCCCTGGCAAACGTATGTCAGGGACCTCTTATTTAACATACAGCTTTTCAGCCGTTGGATGGTTGATTCAACGGCTGTTATTTAAAAAAAAACTGTACCGTACCGCATAAACTTTATGCGGTACGGAGTAATTACCAAACTGCCCCCTGTTTTCACATAAAAAATCTACTGTTCACCGTACCGCAGAAACTTTCTGCGGTACGTGAACAGTAAGGATATTTTGGTAATTTGCCCGTACCGCATAAAGTTTATGCGGTACGGTGCGAATTTTTTTTTTAAATCAGAGCCGTTGGATCAACGATCCAACGACTTAAAAGCCGTATGCCAACTAATCCGTCCCTGGCATGCGTTTGCCAGGGACCGGACCCCATTAATTAATAGTATGCATACATACAAAAGCTTTGAGTTCATTTCTTGCAGAATCTTACGATAGTGAGTTCATTGTAAATAATTAATTATTTTGTTTCCTTCCACTTAATCAATGGAAAGCTTGAGGACCCACATTCTAGTTGGCAATATGTAACTGAAGGAGAACCAAGTGTTTAGTCTTTGGAATGGACCCACTGGCCCCACTAAGTAGCCATAGCTTAAGGAAGTGAAGCAAGTCAATAGACACATCAAAAATATGGGCCTTAGGTCCTTGAAATTATTGGCCTATAACGTTAAGGTGTATAAAGCCGTCACACTATCTCCAACACCGCTACGAATTAACCAAACCAAATTTAACTTGCCCTCCCCAAACGTACACATATAGATACATATACATACATAAATACAATCATAAACCCTAACCCTAGACTAGAACAATCATTGAACCTTTCTTCCTCAATCAAGAATCGTGGGGAATATAATTAGATATATAAGTGTAATGTAAGAGCGAAGATTGAAGAACAATAAGAATAATTGACACGCATCTTCCCAATGACGCGTAACCTACATGGATGACACGTGGGATTCTCTAAATTTTTATGGGAAAGCATGATGGGGAACCTTATGACGAGTTTTGTGTGTGTCCCTAAATATAAACAATACGCTTATTTATTACTAGTAAATGTTTGAATTCGGTGAACGTATAAATCACAGGTGCAAGCGTGGGTTCATTTCATACAATAATTAATTATGTGAAGAATCTTAAGAGTATTTCCTTAATCTCGAAACATAAGTGTCCGTGTTTACTAATTATATTTGGAGTGAGCTAGCAGTATGATGACAAGCACCTGTAACAAAAATTTTGTTGTTAAATTATTGTGTACGACGGGGATCTTATAGATTTTAGATTGGTGTATCATGTATAACAAAATAAAATATAAATAAAAGTATAATTTATTAAGGATTTGAAACATATTACACAAAACAAAACCAACGAATTTTATAATCTTATCTTTTAATGCATAATAAGGTCAAGGTTTCCTTGCCCTTCAAACAATAAACTATGCATTTAGGAAATAAAAAAATAAAAAAATTGCTATGCATTGTTACAAGAATTTATGGTCGTGCAAAGTTAATAATAGAAATTTATCAATTAATATTTTTTATTGAAAAATATGGTATATGAATGAAATATGGATGACTTATTCGGGTGAGATACTAGAATGTTCATATTTTTTTTCCATCTGCCCAAAATACCTATATTCAGAATTGTCCGTCCTTTTTACCCACGAACCACGCATTTTGAGCTGGCGTATAGGGAATACGCATTTCAGAAATGCGTGGAGGGCTTACACGCATGTTTTTACTGCGTGGTCTTTGTTAATTGAGCTGATACGAACATGTGAACAGTGCTCGCAATACACATGTTCATCATGCGTGGGGACAGATACGCGTGTTGAACATGCGTATTAGACATTGTTCAGTGTCTCTCTCGAACGACGTCGGAGGCATTTTCCGGTCAAATATTCGATCGCTTCTTTGAATGTTTTCCAGACATATTTGAATACCATGGAATATATCAAAATGATCGTCTCTTTCTATTCTACACGCCTATACCATCAATTTCCCATTTTGATTCGCCGGATCGAAAGACCTAAATCGATCTTTTTTTCCCGATTTGGTTTTCAGATCGTTGGTACACACCCCTGCGGGGCCAAAACACATCAACTGAACATGAAAATATGTAGAGCCATGCCTGGGCATCATTTTGATGTGCTTAGTTTTTGTGGAGGTGGCCTGAATCTGATGGACAGGAAGAGACGATTTGGAGCCTGAGCTCCGGAGTTGTTCAAGAAGAAATGACGTGTGCTAACGTCATTACGCATTTGGGAAATGCGTAATCCCATATGCGCATTATCATAATGCGTATCTCTACGTACGCATGCCAAACATGCGTACTCCGTGGGCAAAAAGAACGACTTCTCCCGCAAATGGGCATTTCGGACAACTTCCTTACAAAAATGGTGTAGTTTGGACATTTTCTTCGACTTATTCTACCTAATTCATAACTTTATTGAAAAAATAAAAACATATTACATTCAACTATATGACCTTACGCTTGACAAAACAAAAAACTAGATGACCTTACCATTCAACTATTAAAAACCTTTTAATTCATATGCCCATTAATAAATTATGACATTCACAATTTTTTTTTGATGTTATAGTAAAAATGACTCAAATTGAAAAATGAGGGTTGTCGCTTCGTTTTCAAATTTAAAATTAAGAATTGCCAAAAATATAAAGAAGTATTAGTAGAAATATAGAAAAAATAAGTAGTCCCTCTTAGAAATTAATAATATATATATATATAATTCGTGCAACTCTTATGTTACTTTTAAATTTAATTTTTTTATTTTCAATTTTCATGATTAAATAAATTAAAATATAATAATATGTGGTTAACTAATATAACAAACCATAGACTTTGTATATAATAATTTTTAATCATTTATATGATAGTTATGATTAATTTGACATTTGGGATAATGAAAATGGTGTGTAAAATAAATTACAGAATTATGCTTATTTTAATTTTATTTATATTTTTAGAAGTAATATATTAAATATTAATTTTAAGACTTATATATGTATGAACGATTTTAAATAATTTGACTTGAAGATTTGGTTTAAAGTGATAATCAAAATGTGGTGTAAACTATAAATAACAAATTATGTCCTGTTTATCTTATTATAACTTACTTAAAATATCTTTTTTATATTTAAAGTTAATTAATATTAAAAAAATCCAAAAATGAAAGTGTTTTTGTAAAATGCGAGGGTTTGGCCCCCCGATTCACCTCCGATGTGAGAATAAGTCAGTCGGTTCTTTGTAAGTAATTTGAACGTAGAGAGCTTGTGTTTTTTCTGTGTAATTGTGTATGAATGATAAATTAAACCTGACCAAACATATTATTTCCTTTTCAGGCGGTTACCGAAGAGTGGGCGACGTGGGGTGTTGTGTCCCACGTTTCGGGGAGTCCATAACCGCATGACCGTTGCTGCCTGCTGGACCGATTATCAATGGGCTTCATTCGGCTGGGCCATCAATTTGTCACTGGATCTTCGGTCAAGCCCATTTAAGAGATGGGCCTCCAACATGTCCCTGGGCTTCGTTCGGAGTTATCCTCAGGACGAAGGCTGAAGCCTAGGCCCATCTTCGGAATTCACTCTTCGGACGTCTCATTCGGATAAGAAGGGCGATAGACAAGGTCGAGACGTCTCCTGGGAAGTCGTGTCTCTTTATGATTGACAGTTGTCTGTTCTCGAGATTTGCGCAAGGATCTCAACCGTTGAATTCAAAACGATTCTGTCCAAACGTCACACCTCCTCTACTTAAACCAATAATTTCTTTCTTTTTCTACTTTACGTACAAACCATCTCTTGAATATTTGGAGCAAAAAACCTCTTCACAAAAGCATTTGGCAACAATTGGAAACGTCGTTTCATCACCGGTGACTTTCAATTCTCCGATTCCAGTCGACGTTTACATCCAAGCGGTCTATCCCCAAGAACTTGGTCTTATCAGAAATCTTCGAATCAGTAAGTAACATCTTCCTCTTTGCTTCTTTACTGTAATAGACCTGCATTTCATATATTCATGTACGTATCTGTGTGTATATATATGCAAAAAGGTACCTGTGCCCTTTAGGCAAAATATGCGCATGCCTAAGACGTTTTGACGGTTTAATTTCACTATCTTGTCTTTGTATGTCCCTCTCCTTAGAATTCTGGGATTTGATTGAAAATGGTTTTGGTAAGAGCATCCTTCGGGATCTTCGAACTCAAGAACCATTTTTGGTTTGTTCCGATCCCTGTTAGCCTTTAGGTCATCCATAATTTCCTTCGCCTTAGGCTTTAGGTTGCCCCTGACCGATCCCGGTCCTTTGTACTCGGCTCTCTTTGTTCTTTTCCACTTCTTTCTTGTCCGAGTACAAGGCTAATGTCTCTTCATTTCCGAATGCAGGGACATGGATCGGTCGATCGAGGATGCTGGTACTTCAAAGGCTTCGCCCTTCAGCGACATCCAACTATTCCCGGCTGCAAATTTCCGGTCGAAGCTGACCGAAGATAAAATCGAATACTTCCATGTCGATTACCTAGTAGAGAGACACGTCTGGTACTTCTTCGCACCGTGGAAGAAGGACTGCATCTGGCTCAACCCCGAAATTCCACCCCTCTGTGGGGGGAGCGTGGCCATTAGCATATCCGAAATGGCGTTCAAATGAGGCTTTCGGTTGCCAATGTTGCCTATCCTTAAGAAATTGCTGAAGCAGCTGGGAATAGCTATAGGACAGTTGGATCCGAACAGCTTTTTCCACATAAATGCCTTTCAAGCCCGATGTCTGGCTAAGAAGATGACTCCAAGAATAACTTTGTTCTGGCATCACTACGAGCTCCGAAGGAATTCGAAGAGCAACGACTACTATACCATAGCCCATCGAACCGGTAAGGCTGACTGGGCTCAAACAAATTCCAGCAATAAAGGGACACATGGAAAATGGGTTTTCGTCTCGGGGCCGAAAATGGAGAAGTACGGCCGCTAGCAAGAGCTCAATCCATCAAGGTTGAAGTATCCCGAACTCCTGCAAGCGGACGAACATGATTACCGTCTTCTCTGTGAACTCGAAATGGATAGGGTTCCGCTATCCAGCAGCAGGGATAACGACTGGTTGGTCGCCCTTTGGGGTAGTAGTAACATCTATCTCTGTCTTGTTTTTGCATTTAGGTATTGCATTTTTATTTTCTGCTATACATATTTGACCTTCTGATATTTTGTACAGTGTCTTCTCTTCAGGCGATAGTAGAACGCAAACGCAAGAAGGCGGCCGAACTTGCTGCTGCTACAACGGCTGAAGCCGAAGCTGCGGCTCAGGCGACCGTTGGGGGGGGAGAAGTCGGCTCCGGATCAGAGGGAGACAAATATAATCACAACTCCGCCTGCTTCTTCTCCTCCTCGGGACTTGGAAACGAGGGATACAGATTTGACCGCCCTGGTCGATTCAAGGAAAAGGGGCCGAATAGGTGTTGCGGGGCTGAAGGTATACGCTCCTTAGTGGGGGGTTCTAGAGATCGATAAAATCATTGCCCCCGCTCCTCAGCTGTCCACAATCATAGGTCCTGATCTCTACCGGGGCCTTATTCTGCTAGCCGATAGGCCGATGTTTGCACAGGCGAACGACCTTGAGGCTTGCACTGAGATGATGGCCCTGCTCTCTATGGTGAGCTTTCTTCTCGCGTATTATTTAATTATTCACCTTCAACTTCTGACTCTTTTCCTTGTTTGTTTTCAGGGTGTTTCCTGGTCCGCCGTGGTTACTGAACGGATGGAGGGGATACAGGCCAAGCTGAAGACGGTCGATCAGCTGGAAGCTCGGGCGGTCAAGGGATCTCCAAAATTCAGCCAATGATCTGAAGAGGGTCACCGGCCAAGCTAACTCCTTAAAAAACGAGAATGATGCCTTGAAGGAGAAGCTGGAGGGAATGAACGCCTTGAAAAAACGTGTTGAATGGAGAAACCAGCAACTCAAGGCCACTAGGAAGAACATTCGGAAGCTTCAGAAGAAACTGGATCTGACCGAAGAGCGATGCTACCATATGGGGTACGACGCTGCCCTGGTGAAGGCACACTCTCTCAGTTTCGATCATACTCAAATAATTGATGCCGAGTTGGGTATGACAGATCCAATTGGCAGGATAACGTCCGATGATCCTCTGGTAGTCTCCTCGGGTGAAGACGAGCCTCTTTCTGACTAGTTCCCTTGCCTTAATTTTAATCTTATTTTGATGGCCTTCGGGCTTGTAATGTTTAACATTGCCTTCGGGCTTTTAACTTGTGCATTCGGGCTTGTAATATTTTACTCCGCCTTCGGGCTTAATATTCTCGCCTTCGGGCAATTTAAATTTGCCTTAGCATAATTATTTCTGTTTATGCATCGTCGGCTTCGGCTTTAGCATAGCTCCTTTTACATTTATGCATCTTCGGCTTTAATTTGCCTTAGCATAATTATTTACATTTTTATGCATCTTCGGCCTTATTTTGCCTTAGCATAATTACTGTTTATTCTTATGCGTCTTCGACTTTAGCCTAGCATGTTGTGCATTTTTGGTCGTAACCTAGCTGCCGCCCAGTATTTAAGGGGTTTTGTAAATGATTAAGGTCCCGTTCGGTCGGCTGAAAAATATTTCCTTCCGGCCTTAATTAATGTCAAAGCAACTTAAATACTAAGACAGTTTTGTAGGGGTCCAAATTTCATTCGGTCGGCCCCAAATTTAGATTCGTCAAGCATTTGTAACTTAAATCATAATGTACTTGAACACTAAAAATAAGTTAGAGGGCGCGTATTTTATTCGGTCGGCCCCAAACATGGGTCCGTTAAGCTTAATGTTGTGTACTTAACCTTTTGGCTACAAATGTACTTAGCTTAATAACAGCAGATAAAGAATGGACCAAACAATCTTTCATTAATCATGCAATAACTTTTACATAGTTTTGATTACAGATTGATGCTAGCTTAGGGAATTCAGAATGAACTTGCGTAAAACAAAGTAATGAATTAAAAAGCATTAAAGTGCATCCAGTAAGCTTACTGGTAAAAGCGGAGAAGGCGAGCGGCGTGCCAAGTGTTCTTAATAGGGCTGCCATCCGAATGGGCTAGTTTATAGGTGCCTGGCCGAACCACTTCAATCACCACATATGGACCTTCCCAGTTGGGCATAAGTTTGCCTTGTTTAGTTGGCATGGAGGTGGCTAATTCCCGAAGCACTAAGTCCCCGACTTGGAAAGATCTCTTTTTCACTCCCGAATCATAGTACTATGCTTCCTGTAGCTGGTACCTTAGGTTTCTTTGATGAGTTGCTTCCCTTTCTTCTTCCAGTAGATCCACGTTCGCCCGGAGTCCGAACTCATTCGTTTCTACATTAAACACCTGTGTTTGGTAAGACTCTAAACCAACTTCAACTGGCAGAAGAGCATCCGTTCCGAAGGCCAACTTGAAAGGCGTTTCTCCGGTAGAAGATCTAGTTGTTGTTCGGTATGCCCAAAGGACCCAAGGTAACTCTTCAGCCCAAAGTCCCTTGGCTTCACCCAGCCTCTTCTTGATTCCATCAAAAATTATTTTGTTGGCTGCTTCGATCGCCCCGTTTCCTTGGGGATGTCCAACTGAACTGAACTTCTGAGTAATTCCAAACTGAGCCAGAAACTTTCTGAACTTGCTTCCAATGAATTGAGTTCCATTGTCTGATACACATACCATAGGAATGCCAAACCTTAAGATTACCTGTTCTAACATGAATTTCTTTGTTGCTTCTTTGGTAATGGTTGAGAGAGGTCTGGCTTCTATCCACTTGGTCATGTAGTCGATCACCACGATGTAATACTTGGCTTGTTTGGTACTAGTGGGCAAGATTCCCACGATGTCAACCGCCCACATAGCGAATGGGATGGGACTAAGGACCGAAGACATCTCTTCAGGAGGTTGTTTCGGGATTGTGCTGAACAACTGACACTGTTTGCATTTCTTGGCATATTCAGTAGCGTCTTCTTTCATCTTCGGCCAGAAAAATCCTTGCCTGAGAATCTTGAAGGCCAAGGACCTTCCTGCCAAATGTTCCCCGCAAATTCCCTAATGAACGGTCTCGAGGGCTAATTGTTGCTCTTCCTTATCTAGGCATCGAAGCAATGGTTGACTTGCTGACCTTCTAAACAAACGGCCCCCGACCATAGTGTAATTCGCCGACCGATGCCTCACCTTCTGTGCCTCCTTTCGGTCGAGTGGCAAAGTTCCTTTTTCTAAAAATGCCCTCATTGGGGTCATCCAGTTTACCTCTTGATGGATTTCCATACATTGTTTCTTGTCTATCGAAGACGTCTTTACTTCAGTCAGATAGATTGACCCATTCAAGTTTTGGGTTTCTGCCGAAGCTAGCCTTGAAAGATCGTCTACCCGACTGTTGTTCTCCCTAGCTACTTGAGTTAGTTCAAATGATTCAAACAATAAAGATTGTTCGCGTACCTTAAGGGCGTAGGCCTTGGTTCGGGGATCTTTTTGTCCGTATTCCCCTGAAAACTATTTCACCACTAACATTGAGTCGTTGAATACCCTTAGGTGCTTAACTTTCAGATTTTTTGCCAAGTCCAAACCTGCCAAAAGTGCTTCGTACTCGGCTTCATTATTCGTCAACGGGAAAGTGAACCTGATAGCTTGACATATTTCGAATCCTTCTGGGCTTGTCAGAATTAACCCTGCCCCACACTTTTCCTTGGCGATTGATCCATCAACAAACAACTTCCATTTTCTCGGTGTTTGATTTAGCTGCTCTTCAGGAGCCAAGTCCTTTGGCCCTGAGAAAGAGCATTCCACCATAAAATCCGCGAGTGCTTGGGCTTTGATCGAAGTCCTTGGCGTATAATCCAAATCATGTTCCCCCAGTTCGATCGCCCAAGCGACTATTCTGCCCGACACCTCCAGCCTTTGCAAGATTTTCTTTAAAGGCTGGTCCATTACTACCTTGATCGTCCTTCCTTGGGAATAGTGCCTTAACTTTCTTGCGGCCATTACCAACCCATAGACGAACTTCTCTGCATTCGGATATCTAGTTTCTGCATCTTTGAGGATATGAGAAACATAGAACATCGAATGCTGGTTCCCTTCATGTTCTTTGATCAACACGGCTCCAAGGGTTCGGTCGTTCACAGCTAAGTACAACTGCAAGGTTTCTTTCGGATCAGGCCTCATTAAGAGTGGGGCTTTTACTAAGTACTCTTTAACCTCCTCAAATGCTTTCTGGCAATTCGGCCCCCACTCAAAATTCTTGGACCCCGGAACTGATCGTCTTCGGTGCTTCCATGTCGATGACTGCTTTAATCTTTTTCTGGGTTGGCTTCAATCCCTCGGGCACTTACCATGTACCCCAAAAACTTTCCACTGTTTACTCCGAATGTACATTTGTTCGGGTTGATCCTCATGTTGTTCCTCCTAAGTGTTTCGAAACACTCCCTCAAATCTTCAGCATGATCCCTAAAAAGGGATTTAACAATCATGTCATCTACATAGCATTCCATGTTCCGACCGATCTGAGCCTTGAACACATTGTTGATCATCTTCTGAAATGTTGCCCCGGCGTTCTTTAGGCCGAAGGGCATCTTGATGTAGGCATAAGTGCCGTTCGGTGTGATGAATGTTGTCTTTGGCACATCCTCGACATTCATAGCGATCTGGTGGTATCCCGAGAAAGCATCTAGAAAACTGAGTATTTGATGCCCCGAAGTGGCATCTATCAGTTGGTCAATATTCGACAGAGGATAGTGGTCCTTCGGACAATGCTTATTCAGGTCGGTATAATCCACACACATCCTCCATTTGCCATTTGACTTTTTAACCACTACCACGTTCGCCAACCAGTCGGGATAGTCGATTTTCTCAATGAACTTTGCTTCCAGCAATTTTTCCACTTTAGCTTGAATTACTTTCTGCCTTTCAATGGCGAAATTTCTCTTCTTTTGTTTTACAGGCTTGGCTTCGGGAGCCACATTCAGACAGTGTTTGGCTATCGAGGGATCCAACCCTGGCATATCTTCGGGATTCCACGCAATCACATCATGGAGCTCCCTAATGACTTTGATGACTTTCACTTTTAGCTCTGGTTCCATGTTTTTTCCGATTTTGATCATTTTTCCAGACTAACCCACATACAATTCGACCTCCACTGTTTCGGCAGCTGGCTCGGCAATAGGGCTTGACAGGCAGCTCCAAACTTTCCAACTCAATATTCAGCAGTTGATGGCTGCCCCAAGTGTCATTTTCACCTCTTTTTCATTTTCCAGCTTCATTCATTTCAACATCTTTATCTTTCTCCAGGTCTTCTAACATGATGATTCTTGCGGCATTCTGATCGCCTCTCATCTCTCCAACCCCATGTTCGGTCGGGAATTTCAACTTCAGGTGAGGGATGGAGGACACAACTTGGAACAAAGATAAAGTTGGTCTCCCCAAAATCCCATTATACGGGCTTTCTACCCGGACAACATAAAACTTGGCTTCTTTTACCACCGTGTATGGAGCCTTCCCCAATAAGATATTCAGTGTGATAGTTCCTTCGATCGGTACAGGCTGATTGCCGAAGCCATATAGTGGTGCCTCATGGCACGGCTCCAGCTGTTCGACACCCAAGTTCATCTTGCAATATGTTCGGTGATACAATATGTTCACCGAACTTCCTTCATCGACCAGCACTCTCCAAATCTTATTTTCCCCGATGACGGGGTTTATGACAAGAGGGTCTTCGTGCGGCCATATCACATCTTCAAAGTCATCTTCCATGAATGATATTGAAAGTGGTTGTTTGGCTACACTTGACTGGTTGATGCTATAGATTTGCCTGGCATACTTCTTTCGGGCTATTTTGCTATCCCGATCGAGTATGGTTCCTCCGGATATTGTTCTGACTTCACCCCGATACTTCTCTGAACCTTCGGCATCTCTATTGTCTCTCTTCTTTTCTTTGTCATCCAGCTTGTCTCTCAGATCCCCAACAAACTTGGTTAATTATCCTTCTTTTATCATTTTCTCGATCAGCTTCTTTAAGTGGAAACATTCATCGGTGTTGTGACTTTTATCCCGATGATAGTCACAATACTTGTTCTCATTTCTTCTGTTTTCAGGGTCTTTAGCCTGGTCGGTCTAACGAATCCAGGCTTACCCTTTATCTCGTGGAGAATCTTCGAGATAGGTGTGTTAAGTGGTGTGAACACAGTACTATCTCTATCTCTTCTTCGTTCGGCCCCTTATCAGGCCTAGTATCATTCAGTCTACTTTTAACATCACCCCGACCCCTTCGGTCGTCCCTCCTATCGTCTCTTCTATCATATCTATCATTCTTCTTATTATCCTTATACCCCCCAATTGATTCTAACTTTCTTCTAATAGCCTCTCCCCTCAAATATATATCATTCAAAGATTTAGGAGGCATATCGTAAAGAGAAAATCGAAGCTTCTTACCTTTAATGGGGTCCAGGCCGGCTGCTAGGAATCCAGCTGCCTTGACTTTATCCATGTTGGTAACCATTCCAGCTTCTTCTTTAAACCTTATCAAGTAGTCACCCAATTCTTCGTTCGGCCCTTGCGTGCAGTGGATTATGGATTCGGTGTCTTTCTCTCTTCGGCACAAGTGGGAGTAGTGCCTCAAGAATTTCCTCTTATTGACCTAGGTCTTAATGACCTGTACCACATGGACGTATTCCCCTTGAGGTATGTCTTGAACATCTTGCACAGCATGACGTCACAGTGCCCCATACCAGACATGAGCGATTCATACTTCTCACAATGGTCTTCGGGGTCACCCTTTCCATTGAATTTATTTATCTTTGGGAATTGCCTTCCTGGAGGTGGTCAGAACTGTTCGATATCCTCAGTCACTACTGGCTCGTGGCTGACCTTTCTTTCCCCAAACATAGCCTTCTCGATCCTTCGGATACGTTCATCCGTGTGTGGACCTTCTTCCTCCGAATCAGAGGAATGCACTACATTCGACTGGGTTCTCCTAGAGTGTGATTCAGAGTCCCCTGACTCATCTTCATCATTTCTAGTCCTCGACCTTTTATCCCTTCGATCTTCATGCTCCGGGTCTTCGGCTTCTAGAGCCTCGCGGAGTGCTTTCTCCTGCAACTCAATCTCCTCCCTTTGGAGCTTTAGGGCCTCTAGCCTCAAGCGACCGGCCTCCCTCTTCTTGGCCAGACGTTCGGCCTCCCTATTGCTCTTTTCTTTCTCCATTTCCTTCCGCTTCCCCTTAGCCTTTTGTTCCTCTCGCCATTTCATGAGCAGCTTCCGAATGTTCTTCGAGAGACGGCATATCTCCTTATTCCTCAAAATTCAACAACCTTGGGGTGATGGGAGTTGTTCTCGGGATTAGGGGAGGAGTGATGCGATTGTTTCCAGCCAAGGTGCTATCATCAGCTATTGGTATCTCGATATCGTTCGTCATGATTGATTGTAGATCTCAACACAAACGTATCTCTACGTTCCCACAGACTGTGCCAAATGTTACGATTGGATTCTGCCGGATAACGATTCGGTCGAACCTGCAGAAGAAGAATGCGAGGGTTTGGCCTCCCGATTCACCTCCGGTGTGAGAATAAGTCAGTCGGTTCTTTGTAAGTAATTTGAACGTAGAGAGCTTGTGTTTTTTCTGTGTAATTGTGTATGAATGATAAATCAAACCTGACCAAACATATTCTTTCCTTTTCAGGCGGTTACCGAAGAGTGGGCGACGTGGGGTGTCGTGTCCCACGTTCCGGGGAGTCCATAACCGCATGACCGTTGCTGCCTGCTGGACCGACTATCAATGAGATTCATTCGGCTGGGCCGTCAATTTGTCAATGGATCTTCGGTCAAGCCCATTTAAGAGATGGGCCTCCAACACTACGTACGCATGCCAAACATGCGTACTCCGTGGGCAAAAAGGGCGAATTCTCCTGCAAATGGGCATTTCGGGTAGCTTCCTTACAAAAATAGTATAATTTGGGCATTTTCTCCAACTTATTCTACCTAACCCATAACTTTATTGAAAAAAATAAAAACATATAACATTCAACTATATGACCTTACACTTGACAAAAAAAAAAAAAAAAAAAACTATATGACCTTACCATTCAACTATTAAAAACCTTTTAATTCATATGCCCATTAATAAATTATGACATTCACAATTTTTTTTTTGATGTTATGGTAAAAATGACTCAAATTGAAAAATGTGGGTTGTCGCTTCGTTTTAAAATTTAAAATTAAGAATTGCCAAAAATATAAAGAAGTATTAGTAGAAATATAGAAAAAATACGTAGTCCCTCTTAGAAATTAATATATATATATATATATATATATATATATATATAATTCGTGCAACTTATATGTTACTTTTAAATTTAATTTTTTAATTTTCAATTTTCATGATTAAATAAATTAAAATATAATAATATGTGGTTAACTAATATAACAAACCATAGACTTTGTATATAATAATTTTTAATCATTTATATGATAGTTATGATTAATTTGACTTTTGGGGTAATGAAAATGGTGTGTAAAATAAATTACAGAATTATATTTATTTTTAATTTTATTTATATATTTAGAAGTAATATATTAAATATTAATTTTAAGACTTATATATGTATGAACGATTTTAAATAATTTGACTTGAAGATTTGGTTTAAAGTGATAATCAAAATGTGGTGTAAATTATAAATAACAAATTATGTCCTGTTTATCTTATTATAACTTACTTAAAATATCTTTTTTATATTTAAAGTTAATTAATATTAAAAAAATCCAAAAATGAAAGTGTCTTTGGTAACCAAATAAAAATTGTTAATCAATTTACAAACTTTTTATAACATACTTTTTATAACATAGTATAGATAGATAAATGGGGAGAGTATTTATCAGTTGAAACTTTAAACAAGTGTGATGAAAGGGGCCCATACCATCGATCGTTGTTGTTATGTAGGAGTAACAAGATAATCTGGTCCCGTTTCATGTCATTACCTAATTATACATACGATTCCAATTATTAACACTGGATGTATATACGTGATGTTAATTGTTTTGTCTTTATTTTGGTTATTATTGTTTGCCAATTATTAATGCTTTAAATTAATCGAAATGAATTTTACAAAAGATTCACGTGGATTTGTTTTGTTTCTTAATATACGTGGCAATAGATCGACATTTGTTTTCCAGTCATTAACGCATCGACAGGCCCCATATTTTTCCTTTTTCTATATTATTCTTTTTTGGATTGCCCCACGCCCGTATAGTTTATAGCTACTATCCAATCTCGACTTCTTCTTATATGATCATGAATGGTGTGACGGGACTTAACTCAATGATTAATATTTAATATTCTATCGGGCTGCTTCATTTGATTAATTTCGTCTATTAGCTTGTAAAACAGTCATGTATATCAAATGGCTTGAAGATTATGCGTAATTCATCAATTAATTAATCAAACGGGATTATGATCGGAAGGATTAAAATTTTAAGTACTGATTGGTTTATGGTCTCGTTTATTAATAGAGTATGGTACACTGCAAACTGAGGTCCTACCATACCCAATAACAAGAAAGGCAGAATATCATAGTGTATCAAATATATGGGGATACTTGAGTGAACTTATTTTCCAGAATAAATCAACTTATTTTAAGTTGAAAATTAATATTCGTAACTTTTCAACTTATTCTTCAACTTATTTTTATAATTTATTGAATGTTAAATATACATTAAATATCTATATAAAAAAAAATTATTAAAATTTAAAATTTTTAACCAAAAATAAGTTCATAAATCTTTAATATAAGTTTAGCCAAACAGGCGAATATATATAGAGAATATTTTTACTGTATAAAATAATATGTGCGCGCGCCTAGGGAGCAGGGAGAGCTAGTGAGAGCCTGAGATAGTGAGAGCCACTGAGAGCCTGAGAGGTTCGGTAGTGCTAGCCCGAATTTACATTTTCTTTCGAAGTTACCGGTTTATCGCATAATTAAACAAACATAATAAAATCATTACGTATATCAATATAAATTTATACTCCCTCCGTCTCAAAAAACTCTTCCCATTTCGGCCGGACACGTTTGCCAACGCACACTTTTGATCGTTAATATCTTCAATTTCGTATTAGTTTTAAATATAAAAACTTCACTGTATTAAAGTACTCATAAATACGAATCCAACAAGATCACTCATGACTATATTTGGTCTTATAGATTATGCGTAAATTAGTAATTTGTCTCATGTTATGAACAGGACCGACATTGGAAAGGAGAAGAGTAATATGAGACAGAGGGAGTACTATTATATAAAAGCCGAAACATTAAAAGTTTGGTTTGGTCGGTTGGTCGGTCGGTCGGTATGGTACCTATTGATTTTACTTATTTACCCTTATTCAATTATAGATAAAATCCATTCTACTAACAAATCAATTTCCTTTTTCAGGTTAAACATATGTATTACCTTTTCTATTTTTTAATAACTAAATAATTTCCCTTTTCAGGTAAAATACAACATCTTTTATATTTTATCTAACTAAAATTTCTCTTTTATTAATCATTTTCCCTTTTCAGGTTAAACATATTACCTTTTATATTTTTCAATAACTAAATAATTTCCTTTTTCAGGTAAAGTACAATATCTTTTACATTTTATCTAACTAAAATTTCTTCTTTTTCAAAAACAGTACGAGCAGTTTTGTTTAATAAAATAACATAATTATATTATAATTATTATTAACTAATCAATTACTTTTATCAGCCAAAACACGTTACCTTTTCTCTTTTCTCTAACTAAAATCTCTCTTTTTCCAATTATATCATGGACGGTGTCACGTAGGCGTGCGGAAGCGCGAAATTTTTCACAAACTTGTCGCCTAGTGATGCGCCAACTCCCCAACCTAGAGCCTGGCCAGCAATGCGCAACTAACCTTTGTGCCTGCAAAGAAGGTTAGTGATAACCACAAGATAAACGAGACAAGAGTTACGGGAATCCCCAACCTTTTTATTACTTCAACAAAAAGGACTAACAATCTAGGCCTGCTGCCCACACGTCGGCACAGCTACCCACTAACTGCTAGAATACAAGAAAGCCTAACTACAATGCTAGCTCTCTCTGTATATGCTCTCACTCTCTCTACAACTGTTTTCTGTGTATCTGAATGAATGAATGAGAATGAAGAAGCTCCTCCTTATATATGCAGCTTTACGGGCTTTGGGCTAGGCTAAGTCCAACCCTACTTTCCATCTTTGCTTGAGATCTTCAAGATATCCTCAATCCTCTTGATTGCCTTTCCTTCTATAGAAGATCCACCCAGATCATATCCTTGATTCTGATAGACTTTCCCTTCTTGCAGATGATTGCAATCCTTAATTGATTCTTCTGGAATGATCTCCAAAGATATGGTCTTATCCCAAATCTGATAAGCCCATTTACACCCTACACCTTGGCCCAAGTCTCCTTTGCATCCTGCTTCAAACCTTGCCCAACTATAGAATTCTGGCCCAGCTTTGCCTCACTGTATTTGAACTAGAAGACTCTTCTCCCATGTCGCATGTGTGTCATGGAGGCCCAATGCTTTAGGCTGGCCAGGCCCGTGCTTTGCCTCTATTCCCCTTGCGCCATGCTGCATGACTCTCCTAAGTCCAAGTGTGCCTCTGCTCTAGCCCACATTCTCTATGTCTGTGCCTGGTTGAATGCTTCATGCCTTAGACAAGACCAATCCGTGTAAGTGTCTCAAATGCCCACTTCATCTCAATGCTTTAGTTTTTATGTCAAGCCCCATACTTGACTTCGCCTAGTGTTCATGCCCAAGACAGAATCGCGAACCTCCGGCACGCCTTCGCCTCTACACCCAACACTAGGGCATGAAAATCTTTTAAGGGTCTAACAAACCACCCCCACTAAAAGAGCTCGATGTCCTCATCGAGGGGCGATCCCAATATTCCCGAATTTGATCTTCAAACTGCCACAAGGTCACACCTTTCTCCCAAGTAGCATCAGCTTCTTCCTCGCCTTCCCACTGAATTAGATAATCAGTCCTTCTGTTCTTTTTACTCATCCATTGAGTATTATGATCCAGAATCTTCTTTATCTTCTTCTCAAACTGTACCTTGACCACTGGAGGTGCTCTTTTCTTCTGTTTCCTCCCATCAAGCAGTAAGTCTGGTTGGAATGGCTTCAAGAAACTCACATGAAAAGTAGGATATATCTTCAACCTATCGGGCAACTTCAACCGGTAAGCTACATTGCCTACTTTCTTCACTATCTCAAAGGGCCCGTCATACTTCTGAACTAACCCCTTGTGAATTTTTCTGGACTTTATCTTCTTCCAGATCTGTGGTGTCAATTTCAACAACACCTGGTCGCCAACCTCAAATTCTAAGGGACGACGCTTTCTATCAGCGTACTTCTTCATCCTCCAAACAGCTTTCTCCAGACTAGCTTTGGCTTCATCGACCATCTCCTGTCTACCAAACGCGTACCTGTAGGCTACGGGACAAGTACCACCTGATTTTTGAATTGCCACTTCGTTTGGGGTTCTCGGCTGAAACCCAAAAATCACCTCGAAGGGGCTCTTACCAGTTGCTGAAGACTGCTGTAAGTTGTAGCAGAATTGTGCTACATCCATCAACTCTAGCCAATTTTTCTGACTAGCTGAAACATAGTGCCTGAGATACTCCTCCAGTAGCTGATTCATCCGCTCCGTCTGACCATCTGTTTGGGGATGATTTGAAGTAGAGAACTTCAACTCACTTCCCAAAAACCCAAACAATACTGTCCAGAACCGCCCTGTGAACCTGCTATCACGATCACTAATGATGTCCTCTGGCAACCCAAAATGTTTCACCACATGCTGAAAGAATAGGCCAGCTGCTATCTCTGCTGTACACACCTTCGGTGCAGGAATGAACACAGCATACTTCGAAAACCGATCAACCACCACAAAGATTGACCCCTTTCCCTCCACCTGAGGCAACCCAAGAATAAAATCCATAGATACTGACTGCCACAGTCTATCTGGAATAGGTAAAGGTTGTAGAAGTCCAGCTTCCTTCTTCCTTTCAGACTTGTCAAGTTGGCACACCAAGCACGACTTGACATATGCCTCAACGTCATCCATCATCTTCGGCCAATAGTAGGATCTACTCAGCAATGCTAGCATCCTCGCTACCCCCGGATGTCCTGCCCATTTAGCATCATGAGACTCTTTCAAGATTCGCGGCCGGAGAGTTCCCCCATGTGGGACATAAAGTCTACTGCCTTTACAATACAGCAACCCATCCTCCAACCAATACTTGCGAACCACCCCTGTCTTCACTTCCTCCACAAGTTTACCATACACCGCATCTGTCATTGACTGCTTTTTGATCTCTTCTAGGAACTCAGTGTCCACCACTATCATGGATGCCACAGTCTCTTGCACCTTTCTGCTCAGTGCATCTGCTACCTGGTTTTGTGCTCCCGACTTATGCAGCCATACAAAATCGAATTCAGCCAGAAATTCCTGCCAACGGGCCTGCTTTGGGGTTAGCTTCTTCTGAGTCTTGAAATAAGTGTTTGCCACGTTGTCTATGCAAACCACGAACTTCGCACCCAGCAAGTAATGCCTCCACACCTCCAAACAATGAACCACTGTAGTCATCTCTTTTTCATGAGTACTGTACCTCTGTTCAGCATCTTTTAGCTTTCGACTTTCATATGCCACCGGATGTCCCAACTGAACCAACACTCCACCAATTGCACGATCAGAAGCATCAGTGTGCACTTCAAATGGCACCCCAAAATCTGGAAGTTTGAGCACGGGCTCTGAAGCAACTGCAACTTTTAGCTCCTCAAACGCCGCTTCACACTCATCATTCCATTCCCAAACATGATCCTTCTTTAGCAAATCTGTCAAGACATTTACTTTCTTCGAGTATCCCTGAATAAACTTGCGATAATAGTTAGCAAGACCAAGGAATGATCTCAACTCAGCTACTTTCGTCGGGACAGGCCAATCAATGATGGCCTCGACTTTCCTCTTGTCCATTTTCACCATTCCTTGGCTCAGCACATGCCCTAGGAAATGGATCTCCTCCCTGCAGAACTCACACTTCTCCCTTTTGACATAAAGACCGTGTTCTCGCAGTTTAGTGAAAATGCACTTTAAGTGTTCTAAGTGAGCTTCCAGACTATCACTATAGACCACAATATCATCTAAGTACACTACCACAAAACGATCTAGGTACTCATATAGCACATCATTCATCAAATTACAGAACGTTGTAGGTGCATTTGTTAACCCAAATGGCAGAACTAGAAACTCATAAGACCCATACCTCGTTACACATGCGGTCTTAGGCTCATCCCCTGCAGCAATTCTGACTTGCCAATATCCCGACCTCAGATCCAGCTTCGTGAAGTACTTAGCTCTCGAGAGCCTGTCAAACAGCTCAACAATATTTGGAACAGGGTACTTATTTTTAATAGTTACCTTGTTCAAGGCCCGATAATCTATACACATCCGCAATGACCCATCGGCCTTTTTCTGAAACAAGACTGGGGCACCATAAGGAGCTTTAGATGGTTGAATGAATCCGCTCTCCAATAACTCGTCCAATTGCTTTCTCAGCTCAGCCAACTCCATTGGTCCCATACTTTAGGGGGCTTGAGACGGTGCCCGTGCACCCGGCTCAAGTTCAATCTTGTGATCCACATCCCTTCTTGGCGGCAATTTCTTAGGCAACTCTGGGGGCATGACATCTTCAAACTCCTTAAGAGTAGGAATAACAGCATCAGGTATCTCTAACTGATCAGGCTTTTTCTCCACAAGAGCCGCTAGATAAGTCACTTCACCATGCTTCAGCCCAGCTTCAACCTGCATAGCTGACAACATTTCCTCCTTTTTCTTGCCCAAGTCACGATCAAACACACCCTTCACAAAGCAAGGGTTGCTTTCCTCTCCAATCATCACCCCACCAAGATGTGGCATCACCGATGCCTTAGCTTTCCTTAAGAAGTCCATCCCCAATATAAGATCGAAATCATCTAAAGGAACAGCCAAGAGAGTTACCTTTCCAGTCCACGGTTCCATTCTAAGCTCTGCCTCAGTTGATCCCTTGATCACCTGTGCCTCAGAATTTACCGCTTTCACGCGGCTGGTGCTTGCTCCCAAAACCAAGCCAAGAGATTCCACACTCCTGTCAGCCACAAAATTATTGGTAGCTCCAGTATCTACCATAACCATCACCTCATGACCATTTATCTCAACCTGCACATACAACAAACTAGATGACTTCACCGCCTCCTTTGTCTATAGTGCATTGACCATTCTGAGCGGATTCACCCTCCCTGGTTCCTCTCCCTCTGACACGGTCATAGTATTCAGCTTCTCCTTCTTTGGACAATCTTTCATCATGTGAGGACCCTCACAAATAAAGCACTTCAGCTGCTTCTTTGTTTGCCCACCACCATTCTTGGCTTTGCTAGATTCCTCATCTTGGCCATTTTTCTTGCCTTTGAACTTCTGCCCCTTTTCTTTAGCCCCTTGGGTTTGTTTCCCCTTGCTATTAGAACTTGTTGCAAAGTCCACCAAGCTGTCTGCCGCTACAATAGCTGCTGTTAGGTCCTTGACATTCTGTCTCCTCAGCTCAGCCTGTGCCCATGGCTTCAACCCAGAAATGAAGTTGAACAACCTGTCCGCTTCTGCCATGTCACGAATGTCCAACAGACTAGAAGTGAATGCCTTCACATACTCTCGCATAGAACCCGTCAGCTTTAGGTGCTTTAATTTCTCCCTAGCCATCCACGCGACATTATTGGGCAAGAATTGCTCCCTAAGCTCCTTCTTCATGGCCTCCCATGTCTTAATACCGGGTTTCCCTGTGCCATCAACATCCTCCATGCGAGTGCGCCACCATAACTTAGCATCACCCGCAAGGAACATACTAGCCACAGTCACCTGCTCCACCTCTCCAATACGAGATGCTTTGAAGTATTGCTCCATGTCCCACAAGAAATTCTCCAATGCCTTGGCATCACGCCCTCCCTCAAACGTCTTCGGGTCTGGCACTTTGAACTTTCTTGCCCCCTCACTCGAGGTACTGCCACCAACAGCCACCGCCTTCCTTAGGATTGTCACTTCTTCGTAGAGCTCTGCACTAGAAGTCTCCAACTAAACAATCCTCTCTTCAGACTCACGCATGTGATTCTCCAAGATCAGCCTTCATGTTCTCACATTGGGTCTGCAATGGTTGAACATCGGTCGACTCTGGTATGCCAATCAACTCCTCAAGCCTAGCAACCTTCTCACTGAGAGTAGCAACTGTAGGACCAGCCATAATACTCTTTCGCCAATGGTGCTCTATAAACACCAATCAAGCTCTGATGCCAACTGTCACGTAGGCGTGCAGAAACGCGAAATTTTTCACAAACTTGTCGCCTAGTGATGCGCCAACTCCCCAACCTAGAGCCTGGCCAGCAATGCGCAACTAACCTTTGTGCCTGCAAAGAAGGTTAGTGATAATTACAAGATAAACGAGACAAGAGTTACGGGAATCCCCAACCTTTTTATTACTTCAACAAAAAGGACTAACAATCTAGGCCTGCTGCCCACACGTCGGCACAGCTACCCACTAACTGCTAGAATACAAGAAAGCCTAACTACAATGCTAGATCTCTCTGTATATGCTCTCACTCTCTCTACAACTGTTTTCTGTGTATCTGAATGAATGAATGAGAATGAAGAAGCTCCTCCTTATATATGCAGCTTTACGGGCTTTGGGCTAGGCTAAGCCCAACCCTACCTTCCATCTTTGCTTGAGATCTTCAAGATATCCTCAATCCTCTTGATTGCCTTTCCTTCTATAGAAGATCCACCCAGATCATATCCTTGATTCTGATAGACTTTCCCTTCTTGCAGATGATTGCAATCCTTAATTTATTCTTCTGGAATGATCTCCAAAGATATGGTCTTATCCCAAATCTGATAAGCCCATTTACACCCTACACCTTGACCCAAGTCTCCTTTGCATCCTGCTTCAAACCTTGCCCAACTATAGAATTCTGGCTCAGCTTTGCCTCACTGTATTTGAACTAGAAGACTCTTCTCCCATGTCGCATGTGTGTCATGGAGGCCCAATGCTTTGGGCTGGCCAGGCCCGTGCTTTGCCTCTATTCCCCTTGCGCCATGCTGCATGACTCTCCTAAGTCCAAGTGTGCCTCTACTCAAGCCCACATTCTCTATGTCTGTGCCTGGTTGAATGCTTCATGCCTTAGACAAGACCAATCCGTGTAAGTGTCTCAAATGCCCACTTCATCTCAATGCCTTAGTTTTTATGTCAAGCCCCATACTTGACTTCGCCTAGTGTTCATGCCCAAGACAGAATCGCAAACCTCCGGCACGCCTTCGCCTCTACACCCAACACTAGGGCATGAAAATCTTTTAAGGGTCTAACAGGCGGTTACCTTTTTCAGCCAACACACATTACCTTTTTCTTTTCTCTTACTAAAACCTCTCTTTTTCCAATTATATCACGGGCGTTTCTATTTAATAAAAATAAAATAAAAATATTATAATAGTAATAATTAACCGATTACCTTTTCAGCTAAAACGCATCATCTTTTCTCTTTTATCTAATTAAATTTCCTTTTTTTTCTAGAAATATCACGAACAACATTAATTTCTCATTTTCTAAAAACTATGAGCAATTTTATTTAGTAAAATAACGTTATTAAATTATAATTACTATAAACTAATAAATTACAACTTTCAAATAAATCATGTCATCTTTTTAATTTTCACATTACCTTTCTATTTTCTCTAACTAAAATCTCTCTCGAAATCTTTCAAGTTATATCACGGATGGTTCTATTTAATACAATAAACTAATAAAATTATAATATTAATAATTAACCGATTACCTATTTCAGCTAAAACGTATCATCTTTTCTATATTTTTTAACTAAAATCCTTCTTTTAAAAGAAATATCACGGACAATATTAATTTCTCCTTCTAAAATTAATACGAGCATTTGTATTTAGTAAAATAACGGATTAAAATATAATTACTATAAATTAATCAGTTACCTATTTCACCTAGAACATATTACCTTTTTAATTTTCTCTAACTAATTTCTTTCTTTTTCTAATCATATCACGGGAATTCTATTTAATAAAATAAATTAATAATTATATAATTACTATTAATTAACTGATTACATTTTTTAACTAAATCCTATCATCTTTTCTATATTTTTCAACTAAAATCCCATCTTTTTTAGAAATATCACGGATAACATTTATATAATTATTATCAAATCATCTCATATAAAAATTTAAGCCTCCAAAATTCATGTTTAAAAAAAATAATTTTAATTAATAAAAAAAATCATATAATATTAAAAAAAATCCGTCCATCGCACGGGTTTTAAGCTAGTAAATATTTAAATCTAAATAAGTGAATGCGATAGAAGATCTCAGATCCACACCTTTCTTAAATCGAACTCTGATATTATTTAAATAATTAATTTGTTTAAAAATGAAATATCATAAATAAGTCTCAAAATAATCTTATACTATGCAACAATTACAACAAATTACCTCCACAACGGCACAACTACATGATTTCAGAAATTAACCTCCATAACTACATAGTTTCCGAAACAAACAAATCAAAACAATATTTGTATACTTAAAAATATGGGTCCAATAAGGTGCATAATTTAATAAATTTTTTATTTTTTATTTTTACTTAATATTATTCAAAAAAACATATAATGATAAATATACCCATAACAACCAAATCACATGATCTCCTTTACATCAATTATATATAAAATAAAATGTATGTGGAAATTCTATTCATAATTTTTAAAATAAGGTATAGAAATTAATAATATTTTTAAAATAATAAATTTATTCTTGACAATAAAACCACATGAACTTCCTAACTTCCTTGCACCAAATTTTTATTTAATATTATTTAAAAATATTAAAAGTAATAATTTTAAAATAATAGATCTATCTTGATAACCATATCATGAACTCCCTTGTATCATCAATATATGATATAATTTGGGTAGTCAAGACACCTTTTACACTCTCAAAAGTTAGAATAGTAGGTTATAACACGAATTTTTTTTGATTTGTAATAAATTTTATTTTTTTATTATAATTATATTTTTATATAATCATTATTACAATATTTTAAATTTAACTTTAATTTAAATAATTTAATGTAAATTTAATTAATGATGTGCATGATTTAAAACTTATATTATAAAATTTTAAATAAATATGTCACGAACCTTGAAATTTTAGTACATTAATTTAATCATATAATATATCTAATTATTAGATCTAACGGTTCTGTTTTTTACTAAAAATCTAACGTTCTATTATTTTTTTTAGTGAATAGAAGATATGGTGTAATATTTATGAGTATATATTAATTATTGCAAAATTATATTTTAAATTAAAAATTAACATGTTTTATTTAGAAAAAATATTATAGATACGATATTTTAGGTGTTTATAAAAATTGATATCATCAATTAAAAGTAAAATATTTTTAATTAAAAGGCAATCATCTAATTATCATTAATTATATTATTTTATTTATTTTAATAATTAGGATGATCGTGCCGAAAGCTGAATCGACAAACTTTTAAGAATTAATACCCAAACTACACCACTCTTGGGATCCACTTACCCAAATTGCCGATATGCGCTGAGGTCCGCCCTTTTTGCCCACGGGATACGCATCCTGGGCATGAATGCCTGGGATGCGCATTCCTGGAATGCGTATTCTTGGTCACGCATCTCCCAGATGCGCAATGACGTCAGCTAATGTCGTTGCAATTGCAACTCTGGTCGTCTTTTTTCCTCAAAATCGCCCTCTCCGTCGCCTCCTTTCGTTCTCCCACCTTCGGCTATCTCCACCATATCCAAGGACATCAAAATAAAGCCCAAACCTTCCTCTCCATTTTACCTCATTCATTTTTCGATTTCCGGCCCCGTAGGGGCGTGCACATACCAACCGAAAAATAAATCGGAGAAAGAATGTTCAATTTAGGTCTTTCAAATCCGGCAAAAAAATGTAAAACGAATGGTACAATGTTGTAGAGGGTGAAAAATCGAGCAATTTGGTGTATGGTATTGTAGTGAACGATTGCTATAAAGGGGTAAACGAACTCGTCGAAGTTTCGACCAAAATTTGTCTCTGATGATGGCTGGGACGAAGATGAACAGTACTAGGTATACGCATGTTGGACATGCGTATCTGTAGCCAGTAGCCACGCATGTTCAACATTCGTATCCCTGGTTATTGTTCACGAACACAGATGTGAATTTAATAAAATCCACGAATGGTAACATGCGTGGTCTAAGACCACGCAATTTTGGAATGTGTATACCCAATACGCATGTCCAAAATACATGGTCCGTGGGTAAAAAGGACGGATGCATCTGAATATAGGTATTTTGGGCATCTGAAATTAAGTGGTGGATTTTGGTTTTTCACCCAACTTTTAATGCATGTGCGATGTACGAGTTTCTTTTATTATGTTATAAATTTTATTTAATATTACAATTATGTTTTTATATAATCATTATTTTTAATAATTATTTTAATTTTAATTTATATAATTTAATATACTCATATTTACAAATTATACTAATGTTTCCTTATTATAAATAATGTATACGAATTTTTAATATATTTTATTAGTAATTGTAAAATTTTATATAATATTTTTGAATATATATTAATGATTTGTAAATTATAGATTATTTAAAAATTGTCAGATCAATGCTTCGTGGCCTAGCTGTCTTTAACTTTGTGTATTCTTTTGCCTGATGACCAGCATTGTCAAGGGAGTAATATTCGATGAGCAGTATCAAGACAAATACTGGACCTCGTAGACAGTTTCATTACCAAGGACCACCTAAATAGTTCAAATTCTTTTCTCCTATATGTATACCGGTCGTACAACCCTCATTAAATTCATTTATTCATTTTGAATCTGAATTATTTCCAAACAAATTATTTTTTTAACACGTTTTAGAATACCACATTTTTTTGGCATGTAAACTGCCGCATTTTGATTGACTGCTTATACGCAATGTTCTAAAAATTGCTAGACGGGTCTAGGCGATGAGCCTACCTTCTAGCGATTAATCGATTAGGAGGCGATTAATCGGAATGATTAATCAAAACATTAATCGGATGTATTAAAACATTATTTTTATATAATTTAATTTTAATATTTAAAAATATATTTTATATATGTAAAAATATAAATATCTTCATCTTATTATTAAATATGATGAGTGAATTTACCCTTTCATGTGTAAAGTATATTTTTTATTTAAAAAATTTATATTTTTAAAGTTTTATTCTTAATTTTACATTTTTTTAAAATTTGAATCGCCGCCTAATACCGCCTAGGGCCGATTAATCGCCGCCTAATACTGCCTAGGGACGATTAATCGCCGCCTAATCGATTATTCCCGCCTAACTAATTAAACCGCCTAATACTGCTTAATTTCGCCTAGGCCCGCCTAGGCGCCGTCTAATAAAAAAACGCCGAATGATCGATTTTTGCAGAATTTAGGCGTTTTGGCCGTCTTGGCAGCGATTAATCGGCCACCTAAGCCAATTTTTAGAACACTGCTTATATGACTAGGCGGCGATTAATCGACCGCCTAGGCCGATTTTTAGAACACTGCTTATATGAGATACAATTTTACATTCTGACTATGATCGTGTTTAATAATTACCGGTTAGTAGTGTTAGAAAATGTGGGTTTTAGCCCCACATTGTCGAGTCATTTTGAGCTCCAATTTGAGTGTGCCTTGTGTGCGTGTTTGCAACAAGTTGTGCTTGGAGAATGTTCTCCTCCGTGAGAGCTTTCCAATGCATGTTTAAACACTCAAAACGACTAAGGGATGGATGAGTTATGATTATCCAAAGTTGCTCCCTTGGAAGTGGAAATTATGGAATGGAACTTGAAGTCCCACATTGAAATGGAAAAGGAGTTTCCTTTGCTTTATATAGTACAACACATGAGTAGTGTTCACTTGTGTTGGCTAAGTGTTGCTCCATCTCCTACGTGCGCGCAGGGGGGGTGCAAATCATGGGATTTCGAGGGAGAATTCGTGGCTTCGCAAGCCTTCGGGCTTTCCGCGTGTGCGACCTGCGGACACGAATGCAGCAGAAAATTGGGCCGAACCGGACTAGTTTTGCTAATTATTATTTCCACAGGGTTTGGGCTTAAAATATTACTTAGTTTAATTCGATTTCGGAATTAATTTCTGGTTAAGTTAATTCAATTTTGGAATTAATTACTGGATAAGATAATTCGATTTTGGAATTAATTGAGGTAAATCAATTCTGTTTTTTGTAACGAATTGTTCGCCATCGCCTTACCTTAATTAATTAACGCGGTTAATTAATAAAGGAAAATTGCCACCGACTTTTTGATTAGCAAAGCTAATTAATTAGGGCAATTGTGTAGCGCACAAGTTTTCCAATTCTATAAATACTCATCTAGAGCTCTAGGATTATTCATTCGAAAAACACATCTCCTCTTCTCATACACAGCCTCATCTTCCTTCGGTGATATTCTTGCTCGGTTTCAAGCTCGCTGAGAGTAACGCTTTTATAGCTTTACTGCAATCCGTTTTATCCTGGGAGGCGTTTCGCTCGCACATACGGTGAGGGCAAATACGCTTTAAGGAGACAGTCACGCACTGGACTCGGGTTTTTCTGTTCATGTCTCCTCCTTATTTGTTTTATTTGTTCTGTTATTCACACACACGATTGCTATTGTTTTGTACTATTTTCACAGATTGTCCAACAATCTTAAAGCGTATCTTATTTACATCTGTGATCTGTACTTACGAATTTACTTGTTTGTTTGAGTGACAGAATCAATGGAGAACCAAAACATGAACAACACAAACATGATGGTTGATCCCAACGCACAGATTATAACATCTGTTGGGGATCACCAGCCTCCGTTAAACCCTATCGCACAGATTGTAACATCTGATGTGGGTGCAATGCCGGTTGGACATGTGCCTCTGGGACATGTGCCTGTGGGACAAATTAATGTTCCGATCGGATCGACTCCGTCAGGTTTCGTTCCTACGAACGGACATGCGGTGCCTATTGGTGTGCAAACATCGGTAATACAGACGCCTGTCATACCTATCGTGCCTAGCACACATATTGCACCTGTTGTGCCTACGGTTCCTACAGTGCCTGCTGCACATGCTGAGAAACCTGAGAAGTTCAATGGTACGAACTTCAAACGCTGGCAGCAAAAGATGCTGTTTTATCTGACCACGTTGAATATGGATCGCTACCTTAGGGAGGATCCACCGTTGCTCACTGCTGAGAGTAACACGCAAGCTGTTTATGCTATTGATGCTTGGAAGCACGCCGATTATATCTGTCGAAATTACGTGCTGAATGGTTTGGCAGACTCGTTATATAACGTGTACTGTACAAAGTCAACATCTAAGGCCTTATGGGAGTCACTTGACCATAAGTACAAAACCGAGGATGCTGGGGCTAAGAAGTGGATTGTTGGCCATTTTCTTGATTATAAGATGGCGGATTCAAAGACTGTGGTCAGTCAGGTGAAAGAACTGCAAGTGATCATCCATGATATTCATGCTGAAGGGATCATCATAAGTGATTCTTTCCAAGTTGCTGCTGTGATTGAGAAGCTGCCACCGGGATGGAAAGATTTCAAGAACTACCTTAAGCATAAGCGAAAGGAGATGACTATGGAGGATCTGATTGTTAGACTTCGTATTGAAGAAGACAACAGGGGATCTGAGAAGAAGATGAATGTTGCCACTGAAAAGGCAAACATGGTGGAACATAAGCCCAAGAAGAACAATTCTGGTAAAGGGGCAAAGCTGGCACCCAAGGGAGGAATTTCGAAGACGAAATTTCAAGGGAAGTGCTTTAATTGTGACAAAGTGGGTCATAGGTCTTCTGAGTGTAAGAAACCTAAGAAGCCCAACAAGAAGAAAGAAGCAAACATGGTCGATGATATCTCTAAGGAGATGGGTGACATAGACCTCTGTGCTACGGTCTCAGAGGTGAACCTGGTTGGCTCTAATCCAAGGGAATGGTGGATTGATACGGGAGCTACAAGGCATGTTTGTTCGGACAAGGCGATTTTCTCTAGCCTCAAAGCTTCTGATGCTGGTGAGAAGCTCTACATGGGGAATTCAACAACTTCAACCATTGAAGGGGAAGGCACGGTGATTCTGAAGATGACTTCTGGAAAGGATCTGACTTTGAAGAATGTACTTTATGTGCCTGATATTCGCAAGAACCTTGTGTCCGGTTCATTGTTGAATAAGCATGGCTTTCGTATTGTAATAGAGTCAGATAAAGTTATTTTGTCTAAGAATGGTATGTTTGTAGGCAAGGGCTATGTAACCGATGGGCTTTTTAAGCTCAATGTGATGTCCGTTAAGGACAATAATGAAATAAAGAATTCTTCTGCTTACTTGCTTGAGTCTCCTAATTTATGGCATGCTAGATTAGGACATGTTAATTTTGACACTTTACGACGTTTAAGTGCAAAAGATTACATACCAAAATTGAATATTGATTCAAAACATAAGTGTGAAACTTGTGTTGAGGCAAAATTAACAAGAGCATCGTTTAAACACGTGCAAAGAAACACCAAGGTGATAGACCTAATACATAGTGATATATGTGATTTGAAATTCGCTCCAACTAGAGGAGGAAACAAGTATTTTATTACATTCATAGATGATTGTACAAAATACTGCTATGTATATTTGCTTAAAAGCAAAGACGAAGCTATAGATAAATTTAAAATCTATAAGGAAGAAGTTGAGACACAACAAAATGAGAAAATCAAAACGATACGGAGTGATCGTGGAGGTGAATATGTTGAACCTTTTGGAAATGTGACAGCCCCAAATCCGGGGTCAAGGATCCGGGCCGTCACGGTCCAATTTCCATTCAATATCAATATCTCCTTAACTTTTTTTTTTCCATTTAATATTTATGCAGTTGACCCCGCATTAATACACACACACACCAGTCATATGCTCAGAGAACAACAACCACAATATTAAAAGTTTAACGTTAAAGGAGTTATTACAAACCAGGATCATACTTAGATACATTGTTGAATAATACTTCGACATGAAGCATTTCAACAATCAAGAGTTATTACACCAACTTACACACTTAATGTACATAATCTATCAATACCCAACTGTCTGATAGCTACCTCGGGAATCGTTGCCAACAATCTCTCAAAAGTTCGTCTTTCCCGTACCCTCTTGCGGGATGTAGTGCAGAGTATCGGCATACCTAGCTGTTGTATACATAAATAGCAAGAATGAGCTAAAATAGCTCAGCAAGATAATTTCTATCAACTAGCATCAAAGGAAAATAAATCATCATATATATATATATTAAACAAAACAATTTTCAGTTATTATGGAAAGGAATTTTATTTTCGTTCAAGACATATACCTTCCAATTATCCTTGTACGAAAAGAAATATATAATATTATAATCTCAATCTCTCTTCTAATATCATATAATATCAATTCCTCTTCTTAAATAAAATAACAATCAAAATACCATCTCAGTGTACTCTTCCAAAATAATGTGAAACCTGTACAATCTTTCACGATCATCTTCTCATATCTTTCTTAGGTAACAATTAGATAAATTAATATAAAATCAGTTTCTCTTCATCTGTAACAGTAATTCCATCTTCTCATATCATTTATCTGTTTTCAGTATAGAAATCTGAAAACCATTTTCAATTCTTTCTTTCAAGTTTTGGGGATTTTCACTGTTGCTGAATACGTAAGGACGATGATCAGTCGCCCTCCGTACCCGTCCTTTTTACTACCGGTAGAAGGAATGAAGGCCACCTGCTAACATCATCCCTGGAGGAAGGCCACCTGCTAACATCCTCCCGGAGGAAGGCCACCTGCTAACATCCTCCCTTGGCATCTTCGTGCCGAATCATATAATGAATGCTAGACTATGTCGCACACAGCCCTGACACAGCCTCTTACACAAGTTTGTTGCTAATCCCCCTTTTTATAAAATCATTATTCCATTTATCAACACCATTTCACATTTCCATTCCCGTATATCATTTCCATTTCCATTTATTATTACTCATATCATTTTCATTCTCGCACATCATTTCCATAAAAATCTATATATAACATAATACCTTGATTATGACTCAGACATCTCTTTTATATACAAGAAATCAATTATGCTTTTATACTCATAAAATATTCTGTCTATTTTAAGAGTAGTAAATAATAATCAAATAATATTTATTAACCCACTAACACTCAAAAAAAATATTTTTAATATAGCATTATAAACCATATAACCCTAGATAAAAACTGATACCATTCTCTTTCATATCTCTTTTACCATAGAGCATATTCGCTCCATTCATAATCATATCCACATTCATAATCCATATTCAAAAATCTCAGTAAACAGGGAATATATCCCTAATCATCTCATCATATAAGATTCATATATTATCCACCAAAACCATTTCCTTTGAACATAAACAGTATATCAAAATAAGGATAAAAGAAATCTTGCTCCCTTTAATCCATATCCATACTCATATCTTCTTTTAATTTCCAAAATCAGGAAAACAAATTCTTAACAATATAGCAATAATAGAATCACATATATATTCCATAAAATCATTTTTCTTTGAAGATAAATAATTTTTCAAAGTAGGGATAGAAGAAATCTTGCCTCGATCTCGATATCCCAAAGGTAGGGCTCGTGGTTCCTCCGAAGTTTCTATAAACACATAAAAGAATCGTCATTAGAGTATATTCCACTTAACACCTACCCTTATCTAGTAACACCCTTGTCACATACCGTATGTTTAACATGGCCTTTATGTCCCAAAGGTTCTAAGAACTCGACCATTCTTAATCTCGATTAAAGTATTAGCAATTCACACTATTTCCTTAACAACCACTCTCGACTGCAAAAATCCTCATAATTCGAAAATTCCACAATTTGACACAAGGTCAGTTAGTAAGGGTTCTCTGATCACCCTATTATAACATCCCAAAGTTTCATAATTTTTAAAAATGTCTAGGTAGGTCGATCATAGTCTCAAAGTTTACACAATTACGGTTTCCCGGTTTTTGAACACCTTTCACTAAAACTGACTTTTCTCCTAAACCGTTCATCAGATTTTAACGTACCTTATATCAAAACGATCTACGAACTAAGCTCTATCATGTCATGATCAATTGGTAATCTAGATAGTAGGGTACTGTACGGATACAGGGGTCCAAAACAGGGCAGATTACATCCTAATGAAAATCGGGCATTATAACGGCTATAATTTCATACTTTCCAAATTTTTCTCACCTCCAAATCCATCACCAAACACATACATCAAACCTACACCATGTGATCATCATACCAACCATGGATTTCCAACACAAAACACTTCCATATTTAACTCAAACCACTTACAAACACATAATCATCATAAATCATCACTTATCATAACTTAAATCACCAAGTTTTCTATAACCAAGCATATATATTCAAAGTAATACTAAAGGGTCTTGAGATTTATACCTCCTTGAAGCTTGACAACACTTAACAAGCCTTGTGTAGTCTTTAAATAACCTTATACTAGCTTGGATCAACTAAATAAATCATAAAAACAAAGTTAGAAATTCGGATTCACTGGACACCAGTTGAAAGAATCGCAAAAACGAAGGCCTTACCTACGTTTTCTGGATGAGGCTTCTAAAGGAGAGTTGTAGAGCATCTCACCAGATTTCCAACCATATAAAGAACACAAAATTCCATTGAGAAATGAAGGAGATATGGCCGTTTGAAAATCATCCCCGAAACTGTCAACAATCTGGACAGGTTTGGTTCTCCCACTTTGAGCATGGATTTGACTAGGCTATACTACTTGGATTGCTATGAAATTTCGAGCGAATCATGCACATGGAGTGGAGAGGTTGTGGTTAAAATTTGGTGATTTTATCATGGATAGAAATGGAGATATTAATTTTTCTTTCATCCTTGCTTTTCCTGGACAGATTGTAGAGAAGGAAAGAAATGGATTTTCTCTTGCTTGTTTTGATCTCATCTTGGCTAAGTTCTTGATAATTCTAGAGTCTAGTGGAAGCTTGAAGATTTTTGTTGGTAAAAACCTTGCCAAAAGACTAATCTACCCCTTAACAAGTGTTAGTGGATAATGATGTCATTAATGATGTCATTGATGAGTATTTAGCAAGCTTGGTTATTAACCTTAGGTAATTACTAATAACCTTGGTAAATACTAATGTGGTAAATATCCTTATTATGTACTAACCTTGGTTACTTGGTTTTCATACTCGCCTAATTGTGGTTCGTTTCGAATATATCTCATTATCCAGTGGTTTTGAAATCGTTTATAAAATCCAAATTCCCTTAGCATTCTCTTAACTTAAAAATCCCTTGGTTTAACTTAAATTCAGTAATTCCTCAATATATAATTCCTTTAATATTTCTATGTTCCTTAATATCCAATAAATAGAAGTTCGTTCGAGCTCAAAATCCTCAAAATCTAAATTCAAGAATTTCTGAAATCCATCGTCATTTCGAGTCACTTATTTTCATAGTATATCACTAATATGGTTTTTGTTTGTTCATTTTCCATCTCCAATATAGAATATCTACACACCATTTCCCTAAATTCCTCAAGATCACTATTCATTTGGGCACTGTAGCCTTTCTAAAGTTAGGGTTATTACACTTTTGGGGAATTCTGTTCACAACATGGTATAATCCATGAGGTCACTGCACCATATTCCCCTCAGTCTAATGGAGTGGCTGAGAGGAAGAATCGCACTCTCAAGGAGATGATGAATGCGATGCTATTAAGCTCTGGACTTCCGCAGTCGATGTGGGGGAAAGCCATCTTAAGTGCGACTCATATTTTAAATATGATGATCCGCAAGAATAAGGATGAAAGTCCTTATGAATTATGGAAGAAAAAGAAACCAAGTTACCAAAATCTGAAAGTGTGGGGGTGCCTTGCAAAGGTACTAATTCCTACACCTAAGACGGTGAAGATTGGTCCAAAGACTGTGGATTGTATTTTCATCGGATATCCACCACATAGGACTGCATATCGGTTTCTTGTTCATGAATCGAAGATTTCTGACATTCAAAAGAATACGATTATGGAGTCAAGGAATGCGTCATTCTTTGAGAATGTATTTCCTTGTAATCCTGGAATCGAAGGCCCTACAACGTCTAAACGACCTCATGAATCTTTAGAAGATGACAATGAGAATGATGAAAGTGAAGACGGAAATGTGGGGGTAGTGAGAAGGAGCAAAAGACAAAGGAAGGAGAAATCCTATGGGCCAGAGTTTCTGACTTATTTGCTCGAAGAAGGTGATCCGAAAACCTATAGGGAAGCGGTAACATCACCTGATGGACCTATGTGGAAAGAGGCCATAAAAAGTGAAGTAGTTTCTATTTTACAGAATCATACTTGGGAGTTAGTGGACTTACCAGCCGGTAGTAAAACACTTGGTAGCAAGTGGGTTTTCAAAAAGAAATTGAAACCTGATGGCACCATCGATAAGTACAAGGCCAGACTTGTAATCAAAGGATACAAGCAACAACATGGCCTTGATTACTTTGATACATACTCTCCAGTATCGAGAATAACATCTATAAGGATGATGTTTGCTATCGCTGCAATGCGAAAGTTGACTGTACATCAAATGGATGTGAAGACAGCTTTTCTAAATGGGGATATAGATGAGGAAATCTATATGGAACAACCTGAAGGGTTTGTTGTCCCTGGACAAGAAAGAAAAGTCTGTAGATTGGTGAAATAATTGTATGGCTTGAAGCAAGCGCCTATGAAATGGCATGAGAAATTTGATGAGGTTGTGTTAGCCAGTGGTTTCAAGATCAATGAATGTGATAGTTGCGCCTACTACAAGGATAACGAAAACGGATATGTTATGATGACATTGTACGTAGATGATCTACTTATTGCCGGTAGCAATGATAAAGTGATCAAATCTACTAAGGACATGTTAAGGGCAAGATTTGACATGAAAGACATGGGTCTAGCAAATGTAATTCTGGGAATTCAAATTTCTAGAACCTCGGAGGGTCTTGCCTTAAGTCAACCACATTATGTTGACAAGATTCTTGAGAAATTTCTCAAGGATGATGTCGAGACAGCGAGAACACCTGTGGATTTGACCTTGCATCTATCCAAGAATAAAGGTGTAGGAGTCTCGCAGCTGGAATACTCACGGATAATTGGAAGTCTGATGTACCTTATGAGTTGTACAAGACCAGACATTGCATACTCAATTAGTAAGTTGAGTAGATTTACGAGTAATCCAGGAGCTGATCACTGGAAAGCGATCATACGAGTACTAAAGTACTTGAGGGGAACTCGAGACTATGGTTTGCATTATGGCAGTTATACAGCAGTACTAGAGGGCTATACTGACGCAAACTGGGATATCTAGTAAGAAGGCATTAAAGTCTACGAGTGGTTATGTGTTTACACTAGCTGGAGCAGCAGTGTCATGGAAATCCTCCAAACAAACGGTAATAACTCATTCCACGATGGAAGCTGAGTTTGTGGCATTAGATAAATGTGCCGAAGAGGCTGAATACTTACGCCAATTTCTGGAGGATATTCCGAGATGGCCAAAGCCTGTGACTGCAATAGGACTGCACTGTGATAGTCAGTCTGCTATTGGCAGAGCACAGAGCACAATGAATAATGGAAAGTCCCGTCACATACGACGACGACATAGTTCCATTAGACAGTTAATGTCAACCGGAATTATCACTATTGACTTTATACCGTCAAAGGATAATATCGCGGATCCGCTAACCAAAGGGTTATCAAGAGAACTGGTTGACAAATCATCGAGAGGGATGGGCCTTAAGCCTATTTCTTAACGGCGTCATGGTGGACACCCAACCATTGCTGACTGGAGGTCCCAAGAACTTGGTTCAATGGGCCAACTAAATCATGATGACCAAATCACTGTGGGGGTAACCCCTGGCCTATTCCTATGATGAGAAACAGTGAGACCCGTAAGGTACGAGGGTAAGCTATTAAGCTTTTAATGATCTTTCGGTGATTACATGGAGTTCAAGGTTTGAACGCATGGAAATCAGTTGAGTAAACGCGGGTTACTCTTTAGAAACTCCTGCAGAATTGCGAGGCCGCTTCAAAGGAGAATTGCGAGGCACAATTCTTTAGAAACTCCTGCAGAACCAGGACGATGTTCCATGGCCAAAATGGACATAATCATGAGAGCTGAACGAGTCAGAAAGGATATAGTGATAAGTATATCATCGCTTACACAAACGGTCGAACAGTTCAAAGAGCAAACCTCCACTGTCTACCAGTAAGGTCGGTATGCTTACTCAAGCGAAGGTTCAAGGAGCAAACCTCTACCTATCGTATGCTATATCTGATCGAAGAATTATCACCACATCAAATTCCGTGTCTGTCTGTCTGATGTGTGCTACTATGATATCAATCTCATCCATGTGGGGGATTGTTAGAAAATGTGGGTTTTAGCCCCACATTGTCGAGTCATTTTGAGCTCCAATTTGAGTGTGCCTTGTGTGCGTGTTTGCAACAAGTTGTGCTTGGAGAATGTTCTCCTCTGTGAGAGCTTTCCAATGCATGTTTAAACACTCAAAACGACTAAGGGATGGATGAGTTATGATTATCCAAAGTTGCTCCCTTGGAAGTGGAAATTATGGAATGGAACTTGAAGTCCCACATTGAAATGGAAAAGGAGTTTCCTTTGCTTTATATAGTACAACACATGAGTAGTGTTCACTTGTGTTGGCTAAGTGTTGCTCCATCTCCTACGTGCGCGCAGGGGGGGGGGTGCAAATCATGGGATTTCGAGGGAGAATTCGTGGCTTCGCAAGCCTTCGAGCTTTCCGCGTGTGCGACCTGCGGACACGAATGCAGCAGAAAATTGGGCCGATCCGAACCGGACTAGTTTTGCTAATTATTATTTCCACAGTTACTGGATAAGATAATTCGATTTTGGAATTAATTGAGGTAAATCAATTCTGTTTTTTGTAACGAATTGTTTGTCACCGCCTTACCTTAATTAATTAACGCGGTTAATTAATAAAGGAAAATTGCCACCGACTTTTTGATTAGCACAGCTAATTAATTAGGGCAATTGTGTAGCGCACAAGTTTTCCAATCCTATAAATACTCATCTAGAGCTCTAGGATTATTCATTCGAAAAACACATCTCCTCTTCTCATACACAGCCTCATCTTCCTTCGGTGATATTCTTGCTCGGTTTCAAGCTCGCTGAGAGTAACGCTTTTATAGCTTTATTGCAATCCGTTTTATCCTGGGAGGCGTTTCGCTCGCACATACGGTGAGGGCAAATACGCTTTAAGGAGACAGTCACGCACTGGACTCGGGTTTTTCTGTTCCTGTCTCCTCCTTATTTGTTTTATTTGTTCTGTTATTCACACACACGATTGCTATTGTTTTGTACTATTTTCACAGGTTGTCCAACAAGTAGTTAGAGAGGATGAATAAACTATTTTAATTAGTAAATTTGAGTTAGCAATTTTGATTAGCAAATTAAATTAATTATTTTGATAATTAATTATTTGAATTAATTTTTATATTTTTATTGGACATATTTATAATTATGAATTATTTAACTAAAAAAACTATTCCAATTAAACTTTTTAAAATTATCTTATTAAATCAAATCGATCACATCTCTAAATTTAACTCAAAACTCTAATCATATATAGCTAAAACCTACTTACAAATAGTTTTATATACCAGATGTACTTATTTCAATTGACCGTTTACATAACATTAAATTTTACATCATCCCTAGCCCCTAGGTATATTTCTGCATATATAATTAGGAAAATGCTAGAGTCCCCAAATGTTATCCCAAAAAAATTCCCAAATAACACGTGTCATCTTCTGATTGGTCATATTATGATGGCCCCCCTTGTATTCACATCAATTACACCAAATAAAATATCTCCTACTGCCACATCACCAACGCCACGTCATTTGGGAACTCTTTTTGGGATCCAATTTGGGGTCCCTAGCACTACTCATATAATTAACATGCGGTATATTTTGCACACTGACAACAATTCCTTGTTGAAGTGTTTTTATGAGTTCGTGTTCACACATAAGGACTTTTGATTCAAATTTAAGTTATAATTTTTTACAATTTTAAAATTTAAAAAATAATTGAATATTTTATTATAAAGCAGTTAACTCTAAGTTTTATCCGATAAGGAAAAAGCAACCCGAAAAAAATTAGGGTTATTTAATTGGTTCAATGATAATGATGTTGATGTAAGGCGATATCTATTTCTCGTGCTTTACTAAAAACATTTTTTTTAAAATTTTATAATGTTATCTCCCAAAATACAAGATAGTGCCTAGAACCATATCTCAGAAGTCATTCCCATGATCAATCGATATACAATTATAAACTATTAAGAATCAAGAATTACAAGTTTCACAATCATTTTATTAATCTCTCGATACAATAATCGAATTACGTCTACCAAATCATGAACAAGAATAATGAACCTCTCTCATTTATCACAATTCTTATAGATGTAATTAAAAATTCGCAACTCACTTAATTGGGTTAAGCCCTCAATGATAGATTAGCAAAAGTAGAGAACTTACAACACAATCAAACAAACATTTATCGACAACGAATACTATTTAATTCTCGGATTAGAGATTTAATTACCCTAGATAAAGAAAACAAGCATGTATTAATGGATAAAATCATAATTACAAAAGTTTAAAGTAAAGAAAATATAATTTGAAGAATCTCTCAAGACTTGTAGGGAATCCCTTCAATCCTTGCTCTCTTGTTCTTTTCGAAGTTTTCTCTCTATCTCTCTCGCTCAAGTTTCTCAATAAAAACCTAACTCCCTCATTAATATACTTGAATATACTTTTTAAAGTTATACATGCTAACTAAAAATTAATTAGTATTAGATAAATAAATCTATTTTCATATAGCTCAGGTCCATGAACTTGCTGAAATTTTCCTCACAACCCCTGAATGTGAGACTCTAATTATTTTCTTCTTTCAACATGACTTCTTGTTCCCTACACCTTACTCATTTAGAATCTTTTACAAATATAGAAAATACGTATTTAGCATCTATTTAAGTTAAATAATAATTAATATTATTTATAAAGAACTAAAACATCAAAAAATAAAATTTAAATGAAAAATAATATGAAATAAAATATCTATATATAAACCATAAATCACCTTAAGCTAGCTAGGCTAGGTAAAAAACATGTGTACTTTATATGAATATGAATGAAAAGAGAGTACTTTTTTCAAAAAAAAAATTGCTAAACAAAAAGGGGTATGTTGGATGTTTTCTCCTTAAACCATAATTAATTAATTAAATTAATGTTTATATTTTGTATTTTTGATCCCTAATGTACCCCAATAAGATCCGGTGGCTTGTTTTTCTTGCAAGTTCCGACAATACCCGCAATCACCTACACGAGCATGAATAGACTGATCATATTGTTAAAAAAAAAGAAGTTTACTAATTTACTGGTATCATCTCTATATATAGTACTGAAATATATACATACACACTCATATATTTTTAGAAATGCCATTCTCTTCTATATTTAAAAATACACACTATATACTCTTTAAAGTATTCTAAGCATTGTACTAAACAACCATACAAAAACATTCTTAGCTAGATTCCTCCATTCTCCACCAATTCCTAAAACTTCATTGATTATATTCTGTTAAACACATAGTTTATCATTAAACATCCCTCAATAATTTTCTTTTCATCTTAAAAACAATATATATAGAAGGTAGAATGGGGCTAAGGGATATTGGTGCGGAGCTTCCACCTGGGTTTAGGTTTTATCCAAGTGACGAGGAATTAGTGTGCCATTATCTTTACAAAAAGATTGCAAATGAAGATGTTTTAAAGGGCACTCTTGTCGAAATAGATCTTCATACTTGTGAGCCATGGCAACTTCCTGGTATGCTGCTCTACTTAATTCATCTATATGCATGTGTTGAGTTGTCGTTTTTTTTTCTTTGGTAGCTTGTTAATTAATTTTGGGATTGTACAATTATATACTTGTGGTTCTTGTTAACAAACTTGTGATTAGCCTTTGAAACGATCTGAATTCTTAATTTCTTAATTAGTGCTTTAGATGCTGAATATTTCGGGCGACAGGCATGCTGCTTTATAGTTAAGAGCTAGAACAGAAAGAGCGGCCATGATAGGGCCGCACATGTTTATCCGAGCACATAATGCATAGATATAAGCTTTTAAGAGCTTTGAATTTGTGGTGTTGTATTTTTTTCTTTTGCTTTTATCCTTTATTCCGCAAGGGGGGAATATATCTTGCGAAAAGAAAGATTTTCTTGGTCACGATTGTGGGTAGCAAATTCATCATGAAGATCCACTGATATAAAGCTCATTTTATATAGGATTCTGCGGGAAAAAAACAGTTAAGTTATATATAGGTAGTCATCATGAGAAGTTGATCCGCTCTTTTCAATATTAGAGCACTTCATAATTCACGGGCACACACATGAACTTTCTCATGTGAATACTTTTGCTCCCTCACCACCTTCTGCAATCAAATCATTGCTTATGTTCTTTCGTAAAATATCGTTAGTTTAATTCGTAACCGCTACACGCACGGTTAGTTTGTTCTATCTATTTCCTGCAAATATTTCTGCCGAAGTATGTATTTTGTTGGGTTTAAGCATGCATATTATTCTGGCATGGTCTACAATTTGGTTCCGTTTAACAGCACATACATGCAGAGCTTGTGTCCGAGTACAAGAAATTAGTCCACTGGATATCTCTCCTTTAGTTTCAATATTTCAATTGATTACAATATTATGCAAAGAAATGATATATCTTTGAAGCACTACTGTTCTTCTTCTAGGCGTGAGGAAACTCATTAACTCATACAGCTGGTGACGTAACTAGGATTTAAAATGATCAAAAGACGGAATATTTAAATATTGTCATATAGACATCTGAAAGAGATTGGAGGAGTTTGAGGTTTGAAGGAAACAATTATCATAAATCTTATCCTATCAGCAACAATTATTTGAATCTTTTGCATATATACACATATAGCTGTAAGTCTGTAAATGCACTCAAAGTATACTGTACATGTAGCATAAATCCTTGTATGTGTGTGGTGTATATATACTTTAAGCACAACACTGTAGTACTAGAAGTTCAATAATTTGAATCTGACACATATTTCTTCTACACAATTTCTATAGAAAACGACACTACATGTACGACGATGCAGGCTTCCCATCGTTTAAATTTCTTTCAATTCCAAATAAATGTAATGTAATGCCACACAAAAATTCCATTTCATAGGCTAGAGTTGAAACCAGTCAAATACCAATCTATGTGGTCCATGCTCTGTTGGAGCTTTACTATAAAGTTAGCTACAAGATAGACTTGTATAACAATTTTTTTACTGTACTATCTTAATCTAATTTAAGCTAATTGTTCGAATTTAATACTGAAGATTAACTGGTTGCTTATTTTAATTTGTGTACTCTTGCAGAGGTCGCAAAGCTCAACTCAACAGAATGGTACTTCTTTAGCTTTAGGGACCGGAAATACGCTACTGGCTTTCGGACCAATCGAGCCACCACGTCAGGCTACTGGAAAGCCACCGGAAAGGACCGGGTGGTGGTTGATCCAAAGACTAATGCAATTGTAGGGATGAGAAAGACTTTGGTGTTCTACAAGAATAGAGCTCCAAATGGTGTTAAAACTGGTTGGATCATGCATGAATTCCGCCTCGAAAACCCACATCTCCCACCTAAGGTATAATTTGATTCCTTCTTAATTAATTATTTGTGCGTCACATCCGACGACTAAAGTGTTTGATTTCAGTCTCACCATGCACCTTCTTCACTTGTCACATTGCATCTTACATGGATCTAATTTTATACAGCCGGTTTATTTGTCTGTGTTACCTAATTGGGACATTCAAAAAGTTTGATACAGAAACAGACTTTTGATATGCTTCAAGAAACTTCTAAAGAAAAATCCACTACAAAACACACACTTTCATCCATTTTTCATCTTTTTTTTTGTTCATATCGAAAATGATGCACCTGCGTCAGATTCTTTATGGAAAAAGTGACATGGACAATTGACATAAGGAAAACCTTTTAACCACTTCGTACAAGCCAACGTGTATAAGCCACACACAATTAGAGAAAACATTATGCACCGGCATTATAACGAGGTTCATTTTACACACACTTCGGGTCTATTTTGGATAATGGGATTAGAACCTTGTTAACGGGAATTGAATGAGATTTTAATATTTCTTGTATTGAAATCTCATTCCTATTCCCGTTAACCGAGTTTAAATCCCATTATCTAAATACCACCGAAACATGTACACATGTTCTCATCTTTAACATGGATGCTTTTTCTTGTGTAATTAAGTACTCTTTAGTTGGTAACTTAAAAATGAAAAATTACCGAGTGCATGAATTTTGACTCTGCTTGTACTAATTAAACATTTGGTAACGACTAATGATTGAAGCAGGAGGACTGGGTGTTGTGTAGAGTATTTCACAAAGCCAAGACAGAGAACACCAACCACCTGAGCCCACAAGATGTGTTTGAGGTTCAAGAGGCAACAGCTGGTGACACTTCTCCTCCTGTGTCGTCGTCTAACAAAGTTTCACCCCTTGCCTTTTATCATCAGTACCAACAATATAATCAAAGCGCACCTCAAGGTCCCCCACCCTACCAACATTCTAATAATCTACTTCAACTTCCATCACTCAGCCCTAATTTTCTTCAATTATCTCACCAATTTCATAACGACACTAGTACTACTCTTACTCGTGTCAATGATATCATGATGTTGAACACCAAACGCGATGATCAAGATGATTACAAGTTCTTGCTCGATATGAACTTCGAAGATGAATTGGATTCGAACATGCATGGGATTATGTTTGATGATTGTTTATAATTCTAGTCAACAGTACGAGTCTGCGTTCTTTTATTAGTTATTGTATCTATCATGCAGGAAGGGTATCTATCATGCAGGAAGGGGTCTGTTTTAAGGGTACTTAAACAACACATTCATGATGCATTTGATCTGTTAGATTTGTCGTATACTTTGTAATTTATTATAGAATTATATATTAAATAGAATGATAGGGCTGCTAGGTCTAGGTCACATACATGTTCAGTGTTTGTAATTAAGTTTGTATATTAATATTACATATATTTGCATTGTGTAATTTCGGATTGTTAGAATGTTTATATTATAATTTCTTTAAAATAAATTTATGTATATCACGTTAACTTGGTTCGTGCTCTATGTACTACAGTTACTATAATTAGTACGTAACCAAATATGTTCATACTTCAACGCGGATGGACATAATTTTAAAATGATAATAATTTATTTCTTATCATTACAGATCTTCAATTAAAAAATATATATATGTATTTCATACTTGAACTATAGCTACGTACGTAATTACGAAAATAGAACATGCAAGAAGTATAGAGCTAGCTGGCTAGGGATCATAAGGCTTATATAGAAGGAGAACTTACCGTGCAAGCATGGAAGAGATAGTGAGATGATTAATTAGGGTAAAAACGTTGATGGTAAGTTTAACCATTAGTTTCTAGTCAAATCTTGCTTGATTAGTTTGTGTTTTGTGATTAAACAAGAAAAGAAAAGCCCTCGATCGAGAATCTTGTGCATATATAGTAGGGTCGTAGATAACCACCGATAGAGAAGACGAACAACAATAGATTAGTTTGTACAAATTTCTAAAAAGCTACAATCACATTCAAAAGTAACGCATACATTTATATCTAGTACTATAATTTATTTTATTGAAACCAGTTATAAATTGAGAGTGGAAATCGAACATGTACATTTATTATATACCAGTGTTGAGCTAGTAAGTTCTAAAACTCGAAAGCTGAAATGCTAATCTTTAATAAATAATTTATATAAGAATTAAATTTATATATTAAAATTATAGAATTCACAAAAAAGTATTATATAAACATGAAGGTACGGTGGTAATTAAAAAGAGCAGACAATTAACATATTAACCCATCAATCTCAACGAGTTATAATGGACATGGTTAATACAAATTGTATTGTGCCGGGACTAAAATATCTTTTTCAATTGTATTCCTATAATATGCATGAAACTGATCACGCGGGGTATATTAGTTAGGCAGAACATCATTCAAACATGTGCGAGTTAGGTTAATTTTTGTTCTCAGGTGACAGTACTCTATATAGAATGCAACCAAGATACATATATTTATTTTTTTAATATAAAATATAATTATACGTATTTAAAAAAAATTATTTATAATTTATTAATCAAATTCTTTGATGTAATCAATGATTGTGTTCGAGACTCTATATAAAAAGGTTCTCTCGAAAACAATTATATATATATATATAGGGGCTACTCCAATACAAACCTCCTTAAAATACAAACCTACAAACCAAGCATAATCTAATATTTCAAGCTAATCTAATGACCAAACTAGGGGTACCCCAATACAAAAAATGCTTAAAATAATTGGCTCTATCCAACAAAAAAAAATAAAAAATAAAAAAAAATAAAAAAAAAATCACTGTTCACGTGATGACGTGGCAGTGGATTTCACTGGTTAACGGTGCTTCGCACCTTCTTGTACGGCGCTTCGCGCCTTTATCATTCTAAAGTTGTAAGGAATGGCAATCAATGGTAAAGGCAATAGACGATTGACGGGTGTGTCGAGAGCCTTCGGCCCTCATGACTACCTAACTCATCCGTTTACTGTCTTAAATGCTTCGCATTTCCACGGCAAGATTTTTTTTTTTTTTTTTGAAATTTTTTTATTTTTTTTGTTGGATAGAGCCAATTATTTTAAGCATTTTTTGTGAAGGTACCCTTGGCGGAAACCTTAGAATAGATGAAATATAATTAATTTAGTGTTGGTTTGTAGGTTTGTATTTTAAGAATGGTTTGTATTTGAGCACTTGCCTATATATATATATATATATATATATATATTCTTATTAAAAATTAAAAATTGTACAAACAATTTTAAATTTTAAATTTATCAAAAAATTAAAATAAAAAAGAGATCAAAAAAATCATTAATTATTATCTTGAGAAAATGTTGTATTACTTTTAAAATTTTAAATATGAAAATGAATGGATTACATATAATTTAGAAAGAAATTAAATAGATAGTACTAAAGTGTTTACATTTTAAAAAATAAGTCATATTGAAATAAAAATATATTAAATAATGTTTATTTAAATTATTTGCACTTATTATTTATTTATTACAAAATTTTAATGTCCAAATAAATTTTAAATTAATAACTATTTTTATGCTTTAAATTTCTTAATAAATAGACTGATAAATTGTTTAAATTATATATGAATTCAACAATATCAAAAAAAAGATTAAATTAATTATTATTTTCTTTTTTTAAATATTTGCTTAAAAATACTAATTACAAATATATTATAAATGATTTTCTTAGAAAAAGGTTAGGAAAATAATTTTTAGAGTAATTATTATTACATTATATACATATTATATTTATTTTTTATTATTATTACTAGCACACTTTTTTTATTATGGACGGTACACCCAAAATCTGAGATCAGCTCTGAGAACTGAAAAAAAGAAAACACTTCTATTTCAAGAAAAATAAGAATATTAGGGGATTTCATTAGGTTTCAGTCATTTCTTTCAAAAATTGAAAATACGTATACAAGTCGAGCTACAGATTGTGAAATTCATGCGCGCTTGATTAGCTGTCTAACAGATAATTATACGAAAATGTGTGTGCATATATTTAACTCAAATAAAAACAATATTGAAAGAGTACAGATCCCAAAAAAATTATCAAAAAACCTTCTGGCATTATTAAGTCAGCATACATGTGTAGGGATGGCAAAAAAATCCGATCCGACGGATACCCGATCCGAAATCCGAAATTTTGGATAACCCGAACCCGATTTTTTGGATTTGGATATGGATTTGGATATGATTTTTAGACCCGAAAATTTTTGGATATGGATTTGGATATTACGTATACCGATCCGAAACCCGATCCGAAATCCGAAAAAAACCCGAATATATATATATATATATATATATATATATATATATATATCTGTGTGTATATCCTAAATTTAATTTAAAATTTATACACATCCAAGTATAATTTAATTATATATATACACATTTTTTTTATAAATATATACATTTTAATAAAAATATTATACATGTAATTCAAATTCAATTTTAATAAAACATTTTAATAATTATATATAATATGATAATTTGTAATTATTATATATAATATTTCAGATTTTGGACGTAAATTATTATTATATTAGATATAATCAATAATAATCTAGTGATTAATCGTCTCTTTCTCAAAATCAAATTTTACTAATATATTTAGGATGTAAATTCCTTTATTTTACATAAAATTTTCATTTGTGTTGGTATATTAGAAATTATTAATTTAACACATTCAGATTTTATTTAATATATCAATCCGTATAATACGTTATATTTAACTACTTAATCATATTTTATTTTATTTTTTACATAAATATGATTAACGTAGTTTGCATGTAGAGGTGTTTTTAAATTTACTTACACTACTTTTATTTTTTTTTTTGTTAAGCAACTTACTTACATTATTTTAATTTTGAATATCCGAAAAAAACCCGATCCGATCCGAAACCCGACGGATTTGGATTTGGATATTGAGTTTTGGATTTGGATATGGATATGGATTTGTTTTTAAAACCCGAAAATATTTGGATATGGATTTGGATTTTGCAAAACCCGAGCCGAACCCGACCCGTTGCCATCCCTATACATGTGTACAATTCGCAGGTTTTGATTCGGGAATATATACTTAAATTTCATTTTTTTTTAGAGAATAATGTTCCTGGGGTAACCTCATAACCTTACCAGACATTTTAGTATAATTTTTTGATAGTATTTTTGTAATAATTGAACCCGCCCGTTATTGTTTTTTTAATCATCCTTACCTGAGGTAACCTCAGGAAAAGAAAAGCAAGCCCTGTTTTTTTTATTAGCAAGCAACTAAAAATAAGACACTTAGGGTATTTGGGAAAAAAATTGATCAAATTCTTTTCTTTGAATATTCTACCATTTTCAATATACTGAAAATAACAATGTTCCGTTAGATACCAATGGCTCATTTTAGGAATATTTGTAAACATTTAGTAACATACAAATTGAGCTTTATACATGCATATAAATAGATAAATAAAGGCTTCAGCAAAATTTTGCTTTTATTAATCGATTTTCTTCTTTTGAAATTTCGTAACTATGAAAATTTTAAAATTCCCCTTTTCTAAGCTAATCGGCAAACTTGAATTCTACCTTATCAGCAATATACACATACTATCCAGCCCACAAAATAAGAAAACTGGTAGCATAATTTATAATTAGGCCTTACCAATGTTCAGTTTAGCTGTTATGTATTGTTTAAGTTATTAGTTCATATATACTAGCTTATGTTTCTTTTAATATTTTATATAAATTTTATTTTATGCTATAATTTTATTTTTATATAATCATTATTTTGTAAAAATTATTTTAATAGAATTTAATATAAATTTAGTTAATCATGATTTAAAATTTACAATATTATAGAATTTTAAGTTAAATATGTCGTTGACGAGATTCGATATTGGAGAACAATATGTATCTTTGCAGTAGAAACAAGAGAGAATATATTCGTGTCTAAGTCTTGGTTTATTCATAAAGAAACTGATTACATATATAGGAAAACAGAAACGCGTAAACACCTAAAACTAGGAAAGAAAAACAAGTGATTATCAATCACAACTCATGATAAGATAATGCCAAACTAAATTACTAAAAATACTCCACACGCTATTGACTTCTTCAATCAGCTGATCTCCATAATATTGCAGAGTTCTTATTACGCCAATTTACCAAGAATAGACAATAACCAAATTTAGATTAGTTATCCAACAAATCTCCCCTTAATCGAAATTTGGTTGAACTGCAGCCTTCACACCCAATAGTTTCCTCATCTTCTCAAATTTAACAGTGGTAAGGGCTTTGTAAGAGAGTCTGCTCGTTGCTCATTTGTGCTCACATGCTTAACTATAATTTCACCCTTCGCAACACACTCTCGTATATATGAAGTGATAACGGATGTCAATATGTTTACTTCTACCATGAAACACTGGGTTTTTAGCCAAGTCAATAGCTGACTTATTGTCGATATAGATTGTCACAAGTTCCACATCTTTGCCAGTTATCTGAGCAAGCAGATTTCGCAGCCATATAGCTTGACAAGCTGCTGCAGTGGCGGCCATGAATTCCGCCTCACAGGAAGAAAGAGCAACACACCTCTGTTTCTGAGATACCCAAGTCACCAAACTCTCATTCAAATAAAAAGCCATGCCTCCAGTGCTTTTTCGGTCATCAACATGTCCAGCCAAATCGCTATCTGAGTATCCTATTAATATGTTATTTTTATTATCTCTTGTGTAAATCAAACCAAGATCGATTGTCCCTTTCACATATCTGAGAATGCGTTTTGCAGCATTCTGATGTAACAACGTAGGTTGTTCCATAAACCTGCTAACAATGCCAACGGAATAGGCCAGGTCTGGTCTTGTGTGTACAAGATATCGTCACCCTCCAATGATGCTTTTAAACTTATAGTAGCATCAACTGGTACACCCCTTTCATCTTTGTGCAACACCTCCTTGGGATCCATAGGATACTTCGTAGGATTACAGTCACTCATACCCGCCTTCTCAAGAATCTTTTTTGCATACCCAGATTGTTTTAGCTGAATGTATCCCCTTCCTTGATCGACCTCGATGCCCAGATAATACGATAATTTGCCCATATCACTCATATCGAATTTGCTAGCCATTTGCTTCTTAAAATCTTGAATGATACGCACGCTCGTACCAGTTATTAGCAGGTCATCTACGTACACCCCGACTATCAGAACCTCATCTCCCATCTTCTTAGTGTACACAGCTTGATCATAAGGACACCTAACAAACCTAATGTCCAAGAGACATTTATTCAGCTTCGAGTACCACGCCCGTGGTGCTTGTTTAAGACCGTATAGAGCCTTCAAGAGTTTATACACAAGATGTTCTTTACCACATTTAACAAAGCCTTCAGGCTGGGTGACATACACTTCTTCTTGGATCTCACCATTCAAAAAGGTAGTTTTAACATCTAAATGATGTACCTCCCAACAATTTTTCGCAGCTAATGCAAGAAGTAACCGTATGGTTTCAATACGAGTAACGAGAGCAAATACTTCCTCAAAATCCACCCCTTGCTTCTAAACATACCCTTTTGCAACAATTATGGTTTTATGTTTGATGATTTCACCACTTGCATCTCGTTTAATCTTATAAACCCATTTCAAGCCAATTGCTTTGCGACCAGGTGGCAGTGAAGTAAGTTCCCAAGTGTTATTTTTTTCAACTGCTTCCATCTCGATTTTCATTGCTCTTCTCCATTCACTCCCTTTTGCAGCTTGACTAAAATTTATAGGCTCGTCAATTCCCATGATCATTACTTCTTCGTCTAGCATTTCCACTGGTTCAGTGACTTCATAAATTTCCCTGAGAGATAGATAATGCCTTGGATGACTTTCATCTTCGTTGCTTGATATTGAGTCAGTGGTACTAACTGAGTTGCTCGACTCTGATATGTTACCAGAATCCCCTGTGTTTGTGCTTCGGGGAGTAGACACTGGATTATGCACATCTTCATAATTTTCTCCTTCCTCAAAACTTTCTTCTGGCTCTCCTGTATTAGTATTGATCAACACAAAGCTCTTTGAGGGTGTAATTTGTGCAGTACCTTCTTGACTCCAGTTCCACGATTCACTTTCTTCAAATACCACATCTCGACTGATGCATATTGATTTAGAGTCTGGATCATATAGTCTATATGCTTTGGTACCCGATTCCTTCCCGAGATAAACTACTTGCTTACTTCTGTTATCCAGCTTTGTCAATTTTTCAGTTGGCACTCGCATGTGTGCTAGGCATCCAAAAACACGTAGGTCTTCAAGATTTTGTTTATTTCCAAACCATGCCTCATAAGGTGTTATACCAGTGACTGCTCGAGTGGGGAACCTATTGAGCAAGTAAATAGAATGACGTATAGCTTCTCCCCAGAAATTTATGGGCAAATTCCTTTCCTTTAACAGACTACGAGCCATTTCTATCATGGTTCTGTTTCTCCGCTCAACCACACCGTTTTGTTGTGGTGAGTAGGGCGCAGTAAATTGACGTCTAATGCCAGCCTCTTCACAATATTGCAGAAATTCTTTTGATACAAATTCACCACCTCTGTCTGTTCTAAAGATTGTTATTCCCTTTTCTGACTTTTTCTCCACCAATGCACGAAATTTTTTGAAAGCCTCAAAGGTATCACTTTTATCACTACTACAGAATAGGCTTTTAGCGTCGGTCAAAATAGGCTTTAGGCGTCGGTTATTGGGCGTAGTATATGAAGGCGACGCTATAGGCATAGGTCTATAGCGTCGGTTAAACGGGCGATGCTTGAACATGTTTGTGTCGGTGGTAGAACCGACGCTAAAAGGCTGATAACCGACGCTATAGAACAGGCAAAAGCGTCGGTTCGAAGAAATGCCGTTGCATAAAGTATAGAAATTTAGCGTCGGTTGTTCTTAGAACCGACGCATGAAGACAGCCAAAAGCGTCGGTTAACTTAAATGCCGACGCATATGTATATGACCTATAGCGTCGGTTCCGTAAAACGCCGATGCCTAATCTCTTTACATTAAGCGTCGGTTATATAAAATGATCGACGCCTGTTGCCTTTAGTTTTAGCGTCGGTTCTGTCAGATGACCGTCGCCTATCCTCTTCACTTTTAGCGTCGGTTCTGACAAATGACCGACGAATTTTTTTTTTTTTTTTGCATATGCTACCTGCTCTACAAATCATAACACAATCTAAATCAGAACACAATCTAATTGATAATTTGATTAAAATAAATTAAAAATATTTAATGTTCATAATTTTACCATTGGAAATCATGTACAAATCTTTATAGTACTTGCAGCTATTAATCTATTATACTAATTAATTACAAAGGTGCTCACTGCAGGCAGCTATTCTTACAGATTTAAGCTGAGTTACAAGAGCATTATGCCTCTACTTGACAAACAGTTCAAGAAATGCATGTGTCACCAAGGTTTCCCAAACTCGACAAACAGTTCTGACATAGGAAAATAGAAGAAATCCTAGCCAGCCATCGTAGTAGACATTGTAAAAACACATCAGTTGATTTGAAACTTCTAGGAAGAAATTCATCCCTACAAACACAAATAAACAAAATGTACATTAGATATGCAAAGAAGGGATAACAATTGTACATAGAGTAAGAGGAACTAATGCTAACAACAATCAAGATATCTATTAATTATATCAGAAATGATAATATGTGTATAGAGACACTTTTGGTTGATTTCTTTATTCAGAAGTCATTCGTGAGATAATGTACATACTTTTCATAGTTATAACATAAAAAGTACAGCTGGTTGGATCCAGACTATTCTTGAAACCTTAAATACCATGTTAGTATCAGTAGACAATTTCATGAAAACATTATCATATATGTGAACAGGAATTGACTTGGCAGATCATTTTGCCAGATATGACCTGCCATGCCTAGTCCTAGTACGCTCCTGACTAGAAAGTCCATATATGGAACTTCTTTGACATATGTATATAATACTAGGTCCATTTATAATAAGTTAGTATAGGACAAGTCACTGGCTTTGTGAGGCCATGCCAATCAAATGGTTTGAAGTTTTTTAAAGATTTGTACAAGTTTAGTAATGAATCTCTGGGCGTTTTTTCAGGTAGCATTTGGACCTGGAACGCTGGAATTAATGTTTGTGTTTTTCTGGAGGTGAATATGGTTCTGGACAGTGAATATGGTTCTGGACAGTGGTTAGCAACAAAACTCCATACCCAATCTCTAGCACCGAATGACAATGTATTACCACATATAATCTTATTCATTTCCTAACTTGGATTAACATTCTATACTCATATCACTATAAAGAGCACTTAGTAATCCATAACAATCAAGTTACTAGCACCTTACTAATTGATAATTTAAAATTGGATCATATACTTCACATTAACATATAAAATCAACTTGTATATATACTCCTAATATCATAATTATCATGCAACTTATAACCAGCAACCAAATTGTATAAGCACTTAGCACATATTGTTAACTCACACTTAATTATATAACACACATACAAGACCAGTACACATTCACAATACGCAACATAAATACACCTATTACTCCTCTCTTCTCCAGCTCCCATACTTTCTTTTCCCTTAACATCTCGATACCATGACACACATTCGTTTAAAATGAGCATTAGGCTAATATTAACACCTAGTATATTATCACTATCAAAACCACTATACCAGCATTTAGAATCTAAATTCATATTAATATAAATCAACCGAACCAATTCTGACCATAACTCGTTTAGCAGCTAATTTATCAACATACAATCGCACAATGACCCATACAAGCAGCTATGCATAAACCAACCATTCAAGTTCGCAGAATTTAATCGAAAAAATCCATAAATACCGATAATCACTGTCCAGAACATTATTCACCTCCAGAAAAAAGTAATTGTCGTACCTGATTATAGACATTCCAGAATAAAAAATTTTGCCCAAAGCTCTCGAATCTCATTGATTTCCTTTTTGGTATAGCTTTTCGAAGCAAGACCCTTCCAAATATAAAAGATACCATATTAAAAAAAAAAATCAAGAGTTCGATAAAGGTAAAAATAATTCTTTTTTCTCTTACCAATTTCCAATTATTGTTAGGATTTTTTTGACAAAGCATGACAATGTCATGCATGTACTTCATAACAAAATAACCACACTCGGTACCTCCTTCTTGCTGAGGACACTACAATAAACCAAAAAGATTTATTTAATACAAGTAACGAATGAGCAAAATAACTGAATGTAAAAACCAAGTTATACTTGAACCTCAACATGATGCCAAAGAAATTCTTTTTTATTATTCCTCACTCCACCTTGAGATGTATACAATTTAAATGCCCTGTAAAATAAGTAAATGTAATCACAACTCTAACTAAATTAGAAAATATAAATTACACTACGTGAAATCTGAATTCATATTTAACTTACGTTCGTGCAGGTGCTATCAAGCGTATTTTTCTTTCTTTTTTCAATGGATCAAAGACGTAGATTGTACTTTCACAGAGACAAAAAAGGAGCAACATCCAATGGTTGCTACAATAATATAGACATGTATGATGTATATGTTGGATTATAATAATAATACAATTACTAACAGAAATTTATTTTCTTCTTACTCTTGGTGGTAAGGTGCTAGAATAAAACGCTTATCTTTATTGGCAACCAAAAATTCACTCAAGTACTCAGATGCTTCACTTTGACGTTGATAGTCACGGATATGTGGTATTGCCAATCTAGATGGCGACATGAATGCGAACATATTATCCTTGCACAACGTGGTAACGTACCTACAAAATTACTTACTATAATAAACATGTGTTTTGATAGATACCAAAGTAAATTAAGGAAAAAGGACTTAGTCTTACTTTGAAAAAACTTCCAAAATGGAAGTGTTTAAGCAACTCATTTTTAAAAACTGATCAACATCTTCAGGCCCGATAAGTATCAGATCTTTTCCATCTTCTTGAAACTTAAAAACATCATCTTTTTTAGTAGATGGCCTCTTATTAAGAAAGAAACGCAAAGATCGGCAATTCTCACTAGAATTCATGTCATCATCAAGTACTATAGGGGTTTTCTTCTTCGTAACAGTCACCGAACCTTTGCTTTCAACCTTTTTTGACATCTGAATTGTTCTTTTGGGGCTCATCGCATGGCCTTTTTGCTTCTCCAATGATATAGGCTCCTAATCGAAGACAATTGTAGCAATGATCATGTTCCAATTAAATGAGAAACAAATAATTGACAAATAAACCTCACATGATATACCTGCCCTAACCTCACAAGGTCCTTCGGCCATTGAACAAAGCTACCTGCAGCATTTCCTACTGTCTCATGTTCTTCACATGGAACAGGAAGTGGAGTAAGTTGATATTCAGCTACAACATCATCAACTGATACTTTGACATTGTGAGGCGCAATTGGGTTATTATGAAGCATATTACTACCCTGACTATTTGATGGGAAAACAGTCCCTCTTGCTACAACAACTCTTTCTTTTTCTGAATGTATGACCTAAAGACTACAAATTGCAGGACTCTGCATCATAGAGTTGCACAGATCAGAATGTTTTTAAGCAAAACAAATACTTTGTACGATATAAAGAAAAAAGTTAGTTCTCAAAAACAGAGTCAGTTTAGGATTTAGGATTTAGTTTTTACCAACTGTTACAGTAGCAATGTGGTGAATCAGAGTCATTTTGCTTCCTACTGATGGCCACGGTAATTATTTTGTTGTACGACAAGTGATAAATTTGTTTGTTTATTTTTTAAGTAGTTGGTTTACCAGGTAGTTTTTCTGAATGTATGTTCTGTGTTCGTATTCAATAGTGTAAAGTATTCTCCTATTCATCAGTATACTTGAATCTGTTTGTTACTTGAGTTAAAACATTGCTACATTAGCATTAGGTTCTCTTGTTATATTGTATTTGCTTAATTTGGATCTGTATCGCCTAATTTGTACAACACGGACGTAATAGCAATGATACTTTACCTTCAGCCTTGTGATGACTTTGCCATCTGATTGTAAATTAAGTATTATGTCCATAGATTAGCATTTAAGATCAATTTTAAGCTGTTCGAAATCTGGTTTAGACTGCATATGTTTACAGGAGTAGTTTCAGTTTTAAACATGAGGTAACATCAACATGATTTGATATGTCATGAATTCAATAAATTGCCCAGATCTTCTATGGCTTAATTTTTGTATGTTGTCCTAGTGTTTAAATCGATTTTGAGCTATAAGCATCTTATCAATAGATTGAGACTTGTCTGTGTAGAGTTTCAACAAAGACAATTATAAGGCGGTTGTAAAGAATTAAGTACAGCTAATTCGTTTCCTGTAATGTAAGAGTACTCTTCAACAAAAAAAATCCCATGCAGGTCTATTACAATATATTTCCTGTTTCAGTAAGCATTCTTATTTCTATGTGCATTCGTTAAAGGGACACGGGTTTCTGTTAAAGGTTTAGCACTAGATGAAGTTATATTGATGTTCTTAACGGCAAGTGAGACTGTGAGAGGCTGCATCCATTTGATGATAGTGACACTGATGAGTTAATATGACTGGTAATGCCTTTTTTTTTTTTGTCAAAAAGAGAAGAAATAGTTTATATACTAGTTACTATATACTGTAAACTTGTAACTGAGACCTAGAGAAAAAGGTGATCTATCACAGAGCTCTAAGAGTAGTATCGGTGAATTCAGTAGCAGCACTAGCCTCAGCGAAGACAGCAATCTCAGTGGATCTAGTTTCGGCAACAGGCCTCATATGTCAAAATATATGAGGTGGGCCCAAACTGAAAGAGAAATCCTGAGAATTAATTACATTGACCTTCTGCTCTTCTTCTTATTTGGTTTTTATGACCTTTTGTATTAGTGAGATTTGGTTCATAATATATATCACATTCTAGTTTCTTTAATGGTTTAACATTTATGGAAACTATCAATTCTTTAGGTCATGTCAAAAGAAGGAAATATTAAGATAAACAAGTTTGAGGTCAATGAATTTCGAAAGAACATATGCATATACTTAACAATAAAATTTTACAAAAGTACCTTAAGAACTGAGAAATGATCTTCCCGATCCACCGATTGGCAACTACTTCGAATAACTTCATTTTTTGAAGTACCAATATCATCCGGGAGTGACACACCCATCTGCTTTAATTGACCAAAGATACCTTCGAGTTTTAAATTCATCATATCATTCATCTTTTCCTCGAACTCCTTCTGAACTTTCTGTGTAATATCTTGTGTAATTTTAGCCAACTCATCCACGGAGACAACTCCACTGTGTTTGTTTATCCCTGATCCAAATACATCTTTAATTTTTGCGGATCCACCAACCCCTCTAACACGTCCTCCATGCTCCTTTGTCCCAAGTGCACGAGACAATATGTCATCATGGCCCTGTGGAGTCCATGAGCCATCAGAAACTTGGCTCTCCAATTCTCCCTGTTGAAAATGTTCATTAGAAAGTAGACATAATAATAGCCTATAGAATTATACGTAATTTAACTTTGGAATAATTAAGTAATTTACCATTTTCATAAACACCTCCTTTGTTTTCTCATTTGGGAAATAGTAACGTCCATCCTCCAACAGTTTTGTACGTGCTCTAATCCAATCATAACTACGTCCAGTACGCTGACTCGATATAATTGATGGATCAATGGATTCAGAATCATTCAAAGACTTGATGGGGTCTTCAACACACCACTTACCCCTTTTAGTCGCATATCCACCAGGCCCAAGATAATGTACATGTTCGTTATGTTTCTGACTTTCTTTTGCTTTTTCACTTATTTCCTGTTAATAAAGAAAAAATAACTCTTAGTAAACAATGTCCAATATTTGCTCGTCTAGCAGGTTAAGGAACAGAATATTAGTAGAGAATTCAACAAAAGTAAAATTTATCAAGTCCAATTTTTTACCTGAAACTCCTCAGTTTCACGTCTCTTTTTGAAAAGTTCCCACATCTCCTCGGTGATGTACTGATATTTTTCACATGGATTCTTCCCTTTGCGCAACCAATTCCTAGTCAACTTACCCTTGAAATCTCTCCACTGCTTTCCTGCTCTTTCTAACAAGTTCTTCTTACGCGAATCATCAAGTTTCCAACGCATCTAACAAAAATGAAAAAATTTTGATATCTCTATTAGACATATTATATCTACATTAAATATTGGGTTCCGTTGCCTATAACCCAATATTTAATGAAAGAGTAGAAAACCTAGATTTGGATTTCATTCTATGGATGAAAAGGTGAATTTCTGGTTTCATTTCTCTATGTTACACTCCTACTGTAGACCAGTTAACTGATGTGTTAACCAATATACTTACTGATAAAGTTTGACTTCATTAACTTTAAGCCATATTAGAAAACAGAAAAAAACGAACAAATCATCTATGGGACTGGTATATAACTCCAGAGGTATATAAATACTTGTACTCCAGTGTTAACAAATCTGATCCCTTTTTTCAGTAGTCTATTCTCAGATGTATAATGAGATACATTACTGCAAGATTAGCATTAATTACTAGCATGGAAATAGGAACTAACACCTGCACATCAACTTAATATGGCCAAATTATAGTTAAATGCCTACATAATATCTAACACTACTAACAAATATATAATTTATTCAACTAAAAGAGAAATATTAAGATATACAAAAGAAGGAAATGCAATTTAGTTAAAGATATAATATCATTTATGGGACTGGTATAGGAAACTGTATACAATAACAAAATTAATGAACATATCCGCAAAATGATAGTAATAGCTGAGAAATCAATATATACCTTAATATCATCCCATATTGCATCTTTCAATCCTTCATTAACTATATCCCAACTCTCGATATTAATATGTTAGAAATAATTGATGAGAACAGTGTTTGGAAGCTAAAGTCAGAAAACAGAGTTTAGCTGGAAGCAGTCAGAGTTTAGTTAAACACTGACTGGAAGCGCAACAGAGGTTGGTAAACTCTGTAGCGATATTGTCTGAAGAGTCAACAGTGTTTAAAGGTTGATGCAAGATAAATATGGAAGCAATATCTTTGAAGATTGGAAAGCTGTCAAAGAAATTGAGTTGACTTGGAAGACTGGAACAATTGTGATTGATATCAATTGTATAGCTTGATTATAGGAGAATCAGTTACTGATTGTACGAAGCTGTATGTTCTATAAATACAGTTAGGTTAACCCTAGAAGGGTAGTCGAACATTGAGAAATTCATTGATTGTAACCTAAGCAGCTCTCTGTGATATTTACATCACTGAGAGAGGAATTGTTAATTCCAAACAGTTTTAAATTGTTAAACAGTGTGTTCTTGTTAAGTTACTCATACAGTATTTGATTGCTTTTTGTGTATTCGACCTAACAAGTGGTATCACAGACTAATCTGTTACTTTATTACAGTTAAAGATCCAAACACAAGAGTAATCAATGGCAGAGATACCTCCACCATCTGAGAAAGCCCCTACTACTGTTAGTAGGTATGAGACAATAAGGGTTCCTATACTTAGGCCATCAGAGTATGCAATTTGGAAGGTGAAAATGACCATGTTTCTGGAGGCTACAGATCCAGAATACCTTGATAGAATATATGAAGGTCCTCACAAACCAACAAAATTATCTGCTGCTGCTGCTGGTGAGGAATCAAAGGTCATTCCAAAGGAAAAGAAAGATCTAACTGCTGAGGATCTTTCATCTATTGCAAAGGATGCAAAAGTGAGACATTTACTTCACAGTGCATTAGACAATGTTATGTCTAATAAAGTGATTAACTGCACAACAGCAAAGGAAATATGGGATGCACTTGAGGTTAGGTGTCAAGGAACTCCTGCAATCAAGAAAAACAGAAGAAACATACTCACTCAGGAGTATGAGCACTTTGAGGCAAAGTCTGATGAAACCATGACAGAAACATTTGACAGATCCTGTAAACTGCTCAATGATTTGTCATTGGTTAACAAAGAGTATGATTTAGAAGACTCAAATCTCAAGTTTCTTCTTTCTCTACCTGAAAAGTGGGATGTGAAAACAACCACTATAAGAGATAATTATGAACTTGGTGAAACAGAAATTGATGAAATTTATGGGCTGCTCAAAACTCATGAATTGGAATTGGAGCAGAGAAACAAAAGATCTAGTAGAAAGTCAAAGTCTGTTGCTCTTAAGGTTGAGGAGAAACCATCAAAGAAGGAGGCATCAAGGAGAAAGGCAAAAGGGAAAGCCTTAGTCATACATTCAGAGAATGAGTCATCAAACACTGATGTTGACTCAAACACAGATGAATCATCTGATTCTGAAGATGATGAGGAGATGATGCAAATGGCTGCATTGATGGTAAAGACCTTCAAGAAGATGGGATACAAGAACTTCAAGAAGGGAAAGAGATTCTCCAGGGACTACTCAAAGTCTGACAAGAAGAATTTCAAGAAATCTGAGGGAAAGGACTTCAAATCTGGTAAGAAAGATAAGTCTGAAATTCAATGCTACAAGTGTAAGGAGATGGGTCACTATGCTCCTGAGTGCAAGAAGGGTAAAACTGAAAAGGCACTCTTCACCAAAGGCAGAGATTGGGCAGACACTTCAGATTCAGATGAGGAAGTCAACTATGCTCTCATGGCTACTACTCAGACTGAAAATGATGATCTCAAGGTACCCCCAACTACCTATGCTTATAACACTGATAATATAACTGAACTGAGAATTTATCTTAAAGCATTGCATATCAGTTATAGGGATCAGACTTTAGAAAATGAGAGGATAAAGTTTGAGTGTTCTCAACTTAAAGAGAGAAATAAACTTGTTGAGGAACAGCTAGAGAACATGAATAAAATTCAGAAAGAGAGAGATGATGCAGTGTTTATTGAACAGGAGTTGCTAGGTAAGTATAAGCAACTAGAATCAGAATTGGAGGATACTAAACACATCATTAAAACTTGGACACACTCTGGTAAAGACACTCAAGAAGTGTTTCAGTCAGATACAGTAGGTCTAGGTTACTCTGTAGGAGATGAACTTAGATTTGAAAATCAGGTAAAAGTTAGACCACATTGTTCATCTGAGGGTAATGTCATGGGAACAGGTGGTCCTAAGACTGAAGCACAGAAAAAGGCTGTTAAAGAGTCATATGCTAAAACTTTTGTTAAAGAGGCTAACATTGGTTTAATGACAGATAAACAACTCAAGCATAAGCTTAAGGAAATAAAGTCTGTCAACAAACAAAGAATGCCTAAGAAAAACAGAAATGGAAAGGTAGGCATAACCTCAGGAATTAAGCCAATGCTTGCTTCATTAGCTCCTAGAAAAACATGCTTTAATTGTGGTAGCACTAATCATCTTGCTAGTTTCTGCAGTAAGAATAAGAACATTAATTCTTTGCCCTCTAAAACTGCAGTAAATAATGATTATGTGAGAACTAGACCACAAACTTTGTGTAAACACTGTGGTAGTACATGGCATTCAATTTACACTTGCAGAGATTATCATGCTATTTACTATAATTACTATGAACCCAAGCCAAATTTGAAATGGGTTAAAGTAAACTCTGCTAATGTAAACTCTGAAAAAGTTAGCTTAAACTCTGTTAATGTGAATTCCGCTGCAAAAGCTAACAGAATTAAGAAAGCCAAAGGATCCAAGCAAGTCTGGATCCTTAAAACTAATAATCAGTGATTGTTTGTGATTGCAGGGCAACAGGGTTAGTACCCTAGTCGTGGACAGTGGATGTTCAGGACACATGACAGGAAATAAAGCCCTGCTATCAGAGTTTGAGGAGAAGGCTGGCCCAGAAGTTTCCTATGGAGATGGCAACATAGGACATACACTGGGATATGGCAATATTAATCTTGGAAATGTCATCATCACAAATGTAGCTCTGGTTCCAGGACTCAAACATGACTTGCTATCTGTGAGTCAAATCTGTGACAGAGGATATCATGTAGATTTTCAGCCTGAATATTGTCAAGTGATTAGCAAATCTACAGGGAAAGTTGCTCTAGTTGGAAACAGACACAATAACATATATGAAATTAAATTTTCAACAAACACTGATGGCAAAGCAGTGTGTCTGTCAACAAGAATGTCCAGTGAAGAGAGTTGGAAGTGGCACAAGAAACTCTCTCATTTGAATCTGAACAATATCAATGAGCTAATAAAGAATGATCTTGTGAGAGGTTTACCAAAGTCCTTGTTGAATGTAGAAGGCCTGTGTGATTCTTGTCAAAAGGCCAAACAGAGAAAAGCCACCTTCAAAAGCAAATCTGAGTCTTCAATTGTTCATCCTTATCATCTCCTACATGTTGATCTTTTTGGTCCAGTGAATGTGATGTCTCTTGGAAAGAAGAAATATGCTCTAGTCATTGTTGATGAATATACCAGGTACACATGGGTATATTTTCTTGCAAAGAAGGATGAAACTGCATTAACACTGACAGAACATATATTACAACTGGAAAAAGGGTCAGAGAATCAAGTGAAGATAATCAGAAGTGACAATGGAACTGAGTTCAGGAATTCATCAATGGAAGAATTTTGCAAGAGTAAAGGAATAAAACAAGAGTTTTCTGCACCTGGCACTCCACAACAAAATGGTGTAGTGGAGAGGAAGAACAGAACCTTGATAGAAGCTGCCAGAACCATGCTAGATGAAGCAAAGTTGCCAACATATTTCTGGGCAGAAGCAGTTCAAACTGCTTGTTTTACTCAAAATGCAACACTGATCAACAAGCATGGTAAAACACCATATGAAATGGTGAAGAAGAAAAAGCCAAATCTAAAATATTTTCATATTTTTGGATGCAAGTGCTTTGTGTTGAAGACTCATCCTGAACAGTTGACCAAATTTGACCTAAAGGCAGATGAAGGAATTTTTGTTGGCTATCCACTGTCAACAAAGGCATTCAGAGTTTATAATCTGAGAACTAGAGTGATCATGGAATCAATTCATGTGTCATTTGATGACAAGAAAATAACTGGACTTGAAGATGTAAATGAACATGATCAACTGCACTTTGAAAATGAAGATTTATTCTCTGAAAAAGTAAACTCTGATCAGACTGATTTGACAAACTCTGTTGATCTAAACTCTGAACCTCTACTGGTAAATACTGAAGAAACTCTTCAATCAGAAACAAGGGAAGAACCAGTTGAGGGGGAGCATGAAGAATCACATCAAAGTGATAATTCAAACACTGAAAGTGACTCAGTTGATAATTCTGAATCAAACTCTGTTGATTCAAACTCTGATGATAATTCTGAGAAGTCACATTCAGGGGGAGCATCAGAAAATGAAGAAAGGCACCAAGAAAATCAGGAGAGCATGGATCAAGGGGGAGGATCACATGATGACAGAAGCAATCTGCCTTCTGCAAGAAAATGGACTAAATCACACACACCTGATTTGATTATTGGTGATCCAGATGCAAAAGTAAGGACAAGAAGTGCAACAACAAATGAATGTCTGTTTCATGCATTCTTGTCACAAACTGAGCCAAAGAAAGTGGAAGAAGCTCTTAAAGATGCTGACTGGATAACAGCAATGCAAGAAGAGCTAAATGAATTTGAAAGAAATGAAGTGTGGACACTTGTACCAAGGCCCAAGAACAGATCCATTGTTGGTACTAAATGGGTTTTCAGAAATAAAACTGACAGTGAGGGTGTTATCACAAGGAACAAGGCAAGACTGGTTGCAAAAGGCTATTCACAACAGGAAGGAATAGACTATGATGAAACATTTGCTCCAGTGGCTAGATTGGAGGCAATTAGAATTTTTCTAGCATATGCCTCTCACATGAAATTCAAAGTGTTTCAGATGGATGTAAAAAGTGCATTTTTGAATGGAAAACTTGAAGAAGAAGTGTTTGTGGAACAACCACCAGGGTTTGTAGATCCAAAATATCCAGACTATGTCTACAGGTTAGACAAGGCACTCTATGGACTTAAGCAGGCACCAAGGGCATGGTATGAAACCCTTGCCAAATTTCTACTAGAAAGTGGATTTCACAGAGGTACTATTGACAAAACTCTGTTTTACTTCCAAACTGGTAGTGACTTGCTTTTAGTACAGATATATGTAGATGACATCATTTTTGGATCTACTAATGATAAACTCTGTAAGAAGTTTGCCAAACTCATGCAGTCAAGATATCAAATGAGTATGATGGGAGAGCTTAGTTATTTTCTAGGCTTACAGGTAAAGCAAACAGATGATGGAATTTTTATAAATCAAGCAAAATATACCAGAAACCTTCTCAAGAAATTTGGTATGCTTGATTGTTCATCTGCAACAACTCCCATGGCAACTGCAACAAAATTGGACAAAGATGCAGGGTCATCAGTAGATATGACAAGTTACAGAGGAATGATTGGTTCTTTACTCTATTTGACAGCTAGCAGACCTGATATTATGTATGCAACTTGTTTGTGTGCAAGGTTCCAGGCAGATCCAAGAGAACCACATTTAACAGCAGTAAAGAGGATATTTAAGTACCTCAAGGGCACTATGACTTTGGGGCTGTGGTATCCAAGAGAATCAGAGTTTAAACTACTTGGTTATTCAGATGCAGACTTTGCAGGATGTAAGATAGACAGAAAAAGCACCAGTGGAAGTTGTCAATTTCTGGGTGACAGACTTGTTTCCTGGTACAGCAAGAAACAGAAGTCAATATCTACATCTACAGCTGAAGCAGAGTATATTGCTGCTGGTAGCTACTGTGCACAGATTTTATGGATGAAGAATCAACTGCTGGATTATGGATTAAGGTATACCAAGATACCTATTTACTGTGATAATTAAAGTGCTATTGCAATGACAGGTAATCCAGTACAACATTCAATGACAAAGCACATCAGCATAAGGTATCATTTCATCAGAGAGCATGTAGAGGAAGGCAACATTGAGCTTCACTTTGTGTCTACAGAACAACAACTTGCAGATATCTTCACCAAGCCATTGAGTGAAGCTACATTTACAAGACTGGTCAATGAACTAGGAATGGTATCTAGTTTTGACTAGAAATGTTGGTTAGACTCAAGAACTTATTTCTAAAATATGTTGCTCATGTTTTTGCAAATTGTTAAGTGCTATGTGAATCTTAGTATTAAACTCTGTTCTGCATGCTTATGTTTAAAACTTGTTAAACTCTGTAAGCATGTCTGTCTGTTAAACACTGTTAACATGTTAGATACACTCAGTGAATTCAGAATTGATTATTGTCTGAATGAAAACACCAATGAAGAAAAATGTATGAAGCATGATTCTCAGTAAATAAATCATGATTCTTTCTGAGTCACTGTAATCTAATCAGACTTTGTGCAGTAAATCAACACAGCATGATACTGTTTCATATTTATAGCATCTCTTAGTTTATTCAGTCCTAAACTCTCAGTCTATGAATATTGTGTGCATTGCCTCTCATAAATAATTTTGGTTATTGATGAACTCTAAACTCTGATTAGTGACATTCTGTTTCCAAAGGTATGGTTCATGATGATTCCTTGTTTGTACTTGTGAAAACCATAAAACTTGAGATGTGTCATTGATTAGTTTGGTGAGTTCAGATTCATGTATACACCCTGTGAGAGGTTGAGCCAAATCAGTGATTGATACATTTTCTATCAATCAGTATTTATTGTTGTGTGATATTCATTAGGTAGTATGTTTCTCTAGAACTTGTATTAAACCATTTTGAGACTACATGATATGTGTGTGCATGAAAATGATAAAGGCAATAGGATTTACCATTTTTCTTTAAACACTGTTCAAAATTCTTTTGAACTCTCTTCAAACACTGTATAAACACTGTTCATAAATTCCTTCCTTAGTAAACCCCTTTGAGCCTAATTAACTGCTCATTTTTCTTATATTCTGAAGTATTAAGAGTAGTTATATTTTCTTCTCTCAAGCAGATGAGTGTTTCTCAAGAAAAGAAAAGTTTACTCAGTATATATGCTAAAAAAAAAAAAAAAAAAAAATAAAAAAAAATTAAAAAAAAAAAAAAAGAGAGAAAAAGGCATATATACTGATCTTGTACAAATATGTACTAACAGTGTGACTGAACACTTTGGTCTATTGAAATGTTCAGCTTGATATTCACTTATGAATAAAACATCTTTTTCATCTGTTTGATCTTATCTCATTCCAACCCTGAATAAAGTCCTTTTGATTTGTGCATACATGTATACAAAGTAGTGTAGAATTGGTGGACATTCAAGCATATGGTAGATTCTGCTATTTCTGATTGAATGTGAGTGTAAACACTTCACCTAAACACTTGTGTGCTTTGAGAGTTTGTGAGGTTATCAAATTCATGACTGTTATTCACTGAATGATGCTCTGATTTCTATCTCTTGATATTTTTGTCTTTCAAGACTGTGTGCTTACTTGGATAATCATGGACATCAAAGGGAATAGAAGTTTTCAGATTTCTTTATTACAGTAACTACAGAGTTTAGCATTCATCAAACAATCAGTGTTTACTATGAGAGTTTGTGCATTCAGTGTTTATTGATTTTTGTTATGGATTTTATGAAATATTAGATGCTCTAAAAATTGATTTCAGTAAACTCTGCTTCACACACACTGATATTCACAACTGTGCAATTTTTGAAAGGGTTTTAGTGATAAAGTTGGAAAATTGATAAACACTGTTAAGTTGTGTTAAGTACTCTAAGGTACAGTTTCATTTAGGTGATTTGACTATTTTGGAGTAATTGAGGTAGTTGACAACTGTTAAATAGTGTAAGTGTCGTGATTATAGGAATGACAGCGGTAATTATTAAGTGCTCCATTGGTTGTTTGACACGTGTCCCATGATAGTGTCCCACTCACACATTACTCTACAACAGTTGCGCGCTTTTACTAAATAAACGATTGAGTTTTAATTTTACTCTAATCGTCTTTAGTCTCTCACTCCATATCGATTCACATTCACCCACTCACAGTTACTTGCATACTCATTCACTTTCAAACTTCTCATATACTCTCATTCACCTTTTGATAAACACTTACAGTGCATACACATCTTTTCTCTAAATCTCTTCGTATCATATCTTACTAATGGCAACTAAAGCGTTTGATGCAGCAGGGTTAGTTTTTCTTCCTAGCAACTATGCAGCACCACTGGAGAATGCAAATGCTCCAGAGGCGTTTCATTTGTTCCAAAACTTCTTGAAAGATTCTGAAATAGGGAAGGCTTTAACTGCACCACCAACACTATCTGCTTCATAAATTGCCGCCTTCTGGACAAACTCTGTATATGATGATGGAGACGAGTCTGGCACTCCCACAATCACTTTCACTCATGATGAATCAGAGTATATTATTACTCCAACTACTGTTAGGGATGCTCTAGATTTTGAGACACACACTTCTTACAGTGTTGTTGGTCATGATCGCTTGAGGACAATGTTGGAGCAAATTGGATGTGCAGGAAACTTGAATAAGATAGGGTCTTTGAGACGGCCAAGTTTGAGAAAGGAATGGAGTTTCTTTTTCGATTGCATCACAAGAGCTTTTGGAAAGAAGACAACAAACTGGGATGCAATGCCTCTTGATACTCTCCAAATTGGTCATGCTCTACTATATGGAGGTAACTTCGATTTTGGTAGACTAGTACTAATGAACTTGGGAGAGCGTTTGTCTGAGACTACTACTGTTTATTTTGCTCGTTTTTGTCAACTGTTATTTACTGCCTGTGTGCCTAACATTCCAATTGATGAAGCTGATGTGATTCAGCCTTTTCAAGTTGCTAAGAGAATGTTTTCTGATTTGACAAACAAAGATGTCACTAAACAGCAAATACCTGAGATGTTTATGCCTTTAGCCTTACAGAACTATGTAAACCAACCACAAGACCCTCAATCACCACAACAAATGCCTGAACCAATAGACACCATAAACTCTGAACCAACACCCACAACACCCACAACCACTGTACCTACTACATCTCATCAACCACAACCTGAAACCTTAAACTCTGAGCCAGCACCTTCTGAAATAGCCAAAGCCAAACTAAAAAGAAAGAAACACACTGCCCTAAACACTAAACACTCAAAGGCTAAACAGACATTACCTGGAGCTGTTTATACTAGAAGAATGAAGCAACATGCAAACAGACCTTCACTTTCACCAACTAAAGAGAGCTCAAGTGAAGATGAAGAGGAGGTTGTAGTGCCTCAAATCAAAAAGAGGAGATTAATTCTTTCTGATTCAGATGAAGAGAATGTTGTTGAAGCTCCAGAGGTGGTTTCTCAGCAAACACCTACTGTTGAGGATGATGTTAATGTTGAAATACCTACAGAGGATAAAATGCCTGTAGAAGAGGATCAAAGAGATGGTTTTTCACCAGTGCATGCTGTTCTTGATTCAATTCTTGATCCTATCTCACCTATTGTTCATACTGAAGCTCCTGATGTAGCTGATGAGCTTGCAGTAAAAGTTCCTGAAGTTGAAGCATCACACACAGAGCTGGTATCTTCTCCAATTCAAGACAAAGGTGATGAAGTTGATCAGGCAACTAAGGAGAATTCTGAATCTATGCCTGTTGAAGCTACAAAGGCAAACTCTGTTGCAGAGCCTGTGCAACATGAAGAGACTATTGAAAAGGTTGCAGAAGTTGTTACAGAAACTGTGGCTGACACAGCTCAGCACAGTGGTTCTTTAAAAGATGCTCAAGCTAAAGATGCAAGTGCTGAAGATGAATTTGATAGCAGTGCAAACTCTGATTCATTTGTGAGTGCACCTGCACAGACTGATAATAAGCATAAATCTTTTGATCAGCCTTGTCCATCTCATGCAATTGAAGAAGAGTATCTTGCTAAATCTGCTGCCAATTGGTATAAACAAGACTGTATTTTTCCAAAAGGGAGAGCAGCTGATTTTGTTAAGCAGACTGCTAGTCAAATTTCAAATCCAGAGATTTTATCATGCTTAAAAGCAACAGTGGTACAAGTTAAAACTCTGGAGGGAAATTTTTCTGATACAAAACAAGAAATTGCTTCCTTGAAGACTGAGATTCAGTCAAGAGAATTGAAGATGGAAAGAGAGTCCAAAATAAAAGCTGCACAGCTATCCAAAGTTCAAGACACTCTCTTTGCCAGGCTAGGAAAAGTTGAAGAAAATCAAATTGCTTTGTTTTCTAAGGTGGATTCCATTGCTAACTCATTGGAGCTCATTACATCAATACTCATTCCTGATGATGTCAAAAAGGGGGAGAGAGTTGCTAAGTCTAAATGCAAAGTTTCTCAAACTCTGACTCAAAAGGATGATGCTGGAGATGGAGGGGCAAGTGATAAGAGTAAGGTGTTAAATTCTGAAAAGCAAACTCTGAGATCTGGCAAATCTGTTAAATCACAGTCTGTTGGAATAAACACTGAAACTCAAGGTACTTCAAAAACCAAGAGTTTGGAATTAATTTCAGATCCAAAGACTGATGAGGAGTTAGCTGTTAAGCTTTTCATGGAAGAGAATGCAGAGGGAGTTACTTTAGAAGATGCTAAAGCTGAAGAGAAGAGTTTACAAGAAAAGCATTTGAAAGTTCTAAAGTCTGAAAAAGCAAAGAAGAATGTGAAAGTTGCTAAAGCTGCAAAGCCTGTTCTTAAAGGCATTCAAATCAAAGAACCAGTTGGTACAAATCAAAGAATGCAAGTATTCAGAAAACCAACAGATGCAGAAGCTAAGCAAAAGCTGAAAAGTATTGTTACAACCTCTGTTGATACACATGTTGTACAGAAAAATGAAGACACAACCTCTGTTGCTACACAAGTTGTGACCACACCATTATTGTCTTCTCAGTTGAAATCAACATTTAAGAGAGGTGCTCCTCATGATTCGAGACTAGAAGCTACAATTTCAATGGATTTTACTGATGGTAGAGCTTTATCTGGTAAAGTTGGATACAACAAAGAAGGCATAGGCTCACACAGAGATAAAAGGCAATATGTTGGTCCTAGAGATCCTTCTTCATTGTCTGTTCCAGGTCGTGGTGTCACTCAAGAAAGTTTAGACAAACTGGAGTCAGTACAGCTTGTATATCAGAAGAGTCTAGAGAAGGATTTCTTGCTATATTTCATGGCTGATGGAACAGTATTTAAAGTTTCTGAAAAGGATATCGAATTAAAATACTGGGAAGAACTTGAATATGTTCTGTATATTTTCAGAGTGAGAAATCAAAGAGCTCAGTCAGTTACAAATGTGCTTCAACAAAGAATGATTCAAAACCTTGCAATAAGGCAAATGAAATTCAACAGCAAGTATGTTCCTAAATACAGAGATTGGAATGGAAATTTGATAGAAATGGAGAAAGGGACTACAAAACTGAAGACTGATCTTGGAATCACTGTTCTGGATTTTAATGTGAAATCTGAGGAAGTGAAATACATAAGGCTGGGAAATGAAATGAGAAGAAACAAAATCTACGATCTTAGAGCTGCTATCTATCAAACTGATGAGAATGATCCTCAGTTGAGAGAAATCAAGGAAGCTATGCAGATAGAGCTTGAAAATGCTGAAAGAAGGTTGCTTATAGACTATCTCAGAACAATGCCTGATCTGCAAGAGATTAGAAATTAAAGTCTGTAAGAATTTTCTTATTTTCTGTAGAATTTGTTAAGTAATAGCTTAAACTCTGTTTGTATGTTAAACACTGTAAAACTTTGTATTTGTTTTGACATCATCATTTACTGTAAAACTTGTACATTCTTGCTAATGGACAAGTTGGGGGAGATTGTTAGAAATAATTGATGAGAACAGTGTTTGGAAGCTAAAGTCAGAAAACAGAGTTTAGCTGGAAGCAGTCAGAGTTTAGTTAAACACTGACTGGAAGCGCAACAGAGGTTGGTAAACTCTGTAGCGATATTGTCTGAAGAGTCAACAGTGTTTAAAGGTTGATGCAAGATAAATATGGAAGCAATATCTTTGAAGATTGGAAAGCTGTCAAAGAAATTGAGTTGACTTGGAAGACTGGAACAATTGTGATTGATATCAATTGTATAGCTTGATTATAGGAGAATCAGTTACTGATTGTACGAAGCTGTATGTTCTATAAATACAGTTAGGTTAACCCTAGAAGGGTAGTCGAACATTGAGAAATTCATTGATTGTAACCTAAGCAGCTCTCTGTGATATTTACATCACTGAGAGAGGAATTGTTAATTCCAAACAGTTTTAAATTGTTAAGCAGTGTGTTCTTGTTAAGTTACTCATACAGTATTTGATTGCTTTTTGTGTATTCGACCTAACATAATATCAACTTGGACTCGAACCACTGATCCTACGTACTTCCTGAAATCTCCACCCATGTCCCCAATTGGGTCACCTAGATCATCAAAATCAATGCTACACTCTGAATTTTGTTTTAACATCCTTTTTTTTTTAATTTTTTGCATGTCGTTGGACCTCTAGTCCTTTTCTTCGTTACTTCCTTTGAACTTTCCTCTCTATTATCTTCATCCATGGCAAACACCTAAAAGAAAATAAACACCTTAAAAATTAGTTCTCTTGCAATAAGGATGGAGCAGTGGTAAGCAGAATATGCAGCTACACTTATAACATGCACAATGCTGAATGCAAATTTATGAAATGCAAAAAATCAGAATCATACTAGTGGAGTATGAGGAATGTGAATGACATTTAAATTCAAATTCAACAAAACAAGTTGACTGACTTTCCATCAGATAGCAGGGTGACCAAACGAGCCGACCCTCTGAAAATTACTGGTCGACTAGTCGAGCGCGGCAACAACCACACTGCCGTCTAAGTACTAAATAAAGCAATTATTGCTTAGTTTTATTTCAGGGGCTCTATATGACTCAGCTATGCTCAAGTTCCACTGATTTCTTTGTTTGAAACAAGTCAGGAAAAACAAAACTTGCATAGTGTTTCACCAGTATTCCTTTTAATTCTTCCACTGACACTATTTTTGGTTACATAGGAAGGCATAGGTGGGTGGAATATGCCTCGAAGGATGCCCAATATTACAAGGCCTAAGATGATTCATATGTCCTACTTGTAATTTATTTTTAATTAGAAACATATTCCCTGATCTTAGAGCGAGAGAGTGAGCATAATTTGGATTTATTTCTCACACGAGTAGCTTGCTCTGGTTTTGGAGCATTTTATATGACAGGCTTAGATGGTACAAAGTCCTCCCGCTTCCATACTTTTCGACAACTCAGTACTATCGACGAGACGGAAGTCTACGTGAAAACCCTGAATCCTTTAAAAACCCTGAATCCTTACTTTGGACGAAGTAGTAGGCTGGACTTGTAGGCTCTATTTTAACTTTAGTACTGGCCTAGAAATTTAAAATTCATTCGCTTGTACTAATTACTGTGTATGGATTTTTCTGAATCTGCCTTATTTAATTTGTAAAGGCGTTAGAGTTGCGACTTGTAATCCTTCTTCATCCGGGGGTACCAACAGCTTTCTTACGTGTAGCTATATCATCCAGTACTTTATATATTTTTCTAATTTGTTGAAATTTTTTATATATTTTCTATCATCCAGTACTTTATATATTTTTCTATATTTTCTATCATCCAGTACTTTATATATTTTTCTAATTAAAATATTTAAAAGACAAAGAATATAGAATTGATCACAAGAAACACAATCTGTAAGAAAGTGCTCAGGCTAATCTTACCACAAGTCTATAGGCACAAGTGTACATCATCAACTATCTAATTGGTCAGTCCGGGGTTTTCTTATGTCAAGAGGATTTTAATTGAATTACTTTAAACTCTGAAACAATCAGATTGATTATGCAACTACAAAGCACACTAGATGATTACAAAGGGTGAACAATATATATATATATTTTTTAAAAAGTTTCTAGCAATCAATATTATCTGTCTTTCAGTGATAATAATGTTGGTGTAATCTAAATACAACACCCTATGCTTAACCCACTCTAATAAATCACCATCATAATCAAAGTTCCAATGCTCCTTTTCACAATTTAAAATTTTCAAGTACATGATCTCATTACTACACAATATTTACAATCAAACTGTTGGACCAAGTAATGGAAAAGCTACCCTACAACACATTAAATCTTAACTCTATTCCAATTTCAGGTAATGCTAAAGCGCTTGCTAACGTTACATCACTAATCAAATATTCAATCAAAATTCATAAAAAAATCAATCGAGAATATTACAACAACAAATCTAGAGACAATGGAGTAGTAAATAACAAGACGTAAACTAACAAACTCAAACAACTAAACAACAACATTAATATATGCAACAGAAAACTAAAGTAAAAAAGGAGGACTCCTTTACTTATTGTACTTTATATATTGTCTTCATGGAAGAAGACAATCGATAGAGCTTTTAAAGGTCTTTGTGGAATTAAACATATGTATAATTCGCTGATTCATTGTTATCAGAAATGTGTGGTTTTAGTTATGTTATAGCTAAATGTTACATTTGAGGAGGATTCACCTTCATTTTCGTAAATAGCAGAATATGCAACCCTAGCACGCATTGCATACAACCAGATACAGTAGGTTAATAATGCTCCAGACCAGAATTTATCACGTGATAGCATACTTTTACCCAAAATGTGAGAACTATCTAACCAGTTAAATTTTCAAAAATAAGATGTACCAGTCATATTTTGTTAATAAATTAGTCACCAGTCACCAAAAAATGGACAGACAAGGGGAAAATTAGCTGGGTGAGTTAAAAAATCAAAGTTCGCCCTACTTAATAAACTTGACCTTCCTATAGAATAAGCAGTAAAAATCAAAGTTATGTAACAATAAGCAGTAAAGAGCAGTAAAAACAACTAAAATAAGCTAAATCCATTAAGTTTATATTTTTAAATATATTTAAAAAATTTAGGCTCCAAACAGCATATACATATGTTTAACCTGGAATGTTAAAACAAATTTATAGATATTTCAATTCTAGCATTTGTACTTTGTTTGCATCAACTTCTTTTGGTATAAACAAATTTATGTTATCTTAGGAGCATCAGCATGTTAAGTGGTTACTGGTGAGACTGTGGAATCATTGAGCATAACTTTTTTCACTGTTTTAGACCAAGGGAAACTAGTCAGAAAATAAAAATCTAGACTACCTGTCTTAAAATAAATATCTGTCTTTTTTCACAGTGCAGATTACAAAAAAAATAGAGCAGAAATAGTAAAATACTATGCAGGAATGTGTAGAAGTGCAGAACAGAAAGATCATCATTAGGCAAAGGGAACCAAATTTTTTGAACTACTAGGGGATATACGTACACAAACAATCATTACTCTGAGCTTCTAATATTCTAATATTCTATAAACTTATTCCTATTAAAGTAAATTAATGAGCTCTAACAAAACTTCCTGGGTCACGTTTGATGATCAATCCATTGCCCTTCATCGTGATCATGACGAACATAATTTGCATTTACATTGTCTTCCCTAACAGTAGTGGGTAGACCAACAGAGAAAGGGGGATTCTCATCAAACTGATTATACTCTTCCTCGTCTTCAACATTATCAATTCCAAGAATGCGACGCTTGCTTTGAAGAACAATGGACCATCTAGGATTAGCAGGGTCTCTAACATAGAAAACTTGTTTAACTTGTGTAGTGAATATAAATGGTTCATCTTCATATCCAAACCGACTAAAGTCTACCAAAGTGAAGCCAGACTCATCCACTCGAACACCACGCTTGATATCGAACCATTTACATTTGAAGATAGCAACTTTGAAATCTTTGTAGTCAAGCTCCCAGATTTCTTCAATCACCCCATAGTATGACATCTTTATATCTCGTGATGAGATGGAATTGCCTCTTTCAAATTCTGTTGAAGAAGCTTCTACAGAAACTCCACTATTCTGCACAGTGCTCTTGTTATCTTGAGATTGGGTATAGAAAGTATACCCATTAACATAATATCCTTGGTAAGATATTACTGTAATGTCAGGGCCATATGCTAACCATTTCAGCGTATTAGAAATGGTGGAATGACTTTCTGAATATTGAGACATTAATCGATCTTTGAACCATTTAACAAACGATCAATTGTGTTCATTTGTAACCCACTTGCCACTCTTAGAAGGATGCATTCGTCGAATCTCATTAATGTGTTGTTGCAAGTATGGATTAACGTCGGTCATGTGTTGCAATACAAAAAGATGTACTCTATCGAGCACATCCACACTAAGAGCGATCATTTTATGTCCCAATGTACCTTGACCTTCAAGTCTTCCTTCATGACGAGATCTTGGAATTCCAACAGGATTGGCGGATGCTAAATACTCTGTGCAAAATTCAATAGTTTCTTCAACCGCATACCCTTCAACTATGCTAGCTTCAGGCAAACGTCGATTTTTGACATATGCTTTTAAGATACACAAGAATCTCTCGAAAGGATACATTTGCCGCACATATAAAGGACCGCAAATTTTAATCTCTCTCACAAGATGAATCACTAATGGAACATAATGTCAAATAAACACTGTAGAAAATACATTTCAAATTCACAAAGTGTAACAATAATATCAGCTTGTAATTTATCCAATGTCATGGGATCAATGACCTTACTGCATATAGCATTAAAGAAAAAACACAATTTCGTGATAACCAATCTCACATCCTTCGGCAATATGCCTCGAATTGCAATCGGTAGTAGATGTTGCATTAAAACATGATAATCATGTGACTTCATCCCTACCAGCTTTAAATCTTTCATTGAGACAAGGTTTTTCGGGTTTGAGGAATATCCTGATGGAACTTTTACACTAGCTAAACACTCACAAAAGCTGATTTTCTCTTTTCTAGATAGGGTATAACAAGCTGGAGGTAGATATGCACGTTTACCGGATTGTTGTGGTGCTAACTCTTCTCGTAAACCCATCTCTTGCATGTCTAATCTGGCATTCATCCCATCCTTTGTCTTACCAGGTATGTTTAACAATGTCCCAACAATGCTTTCACAAACATTTTTTTCGATGTGCATAAAATCAAGACAGTGTCTAACTTGCAAGTGTTCCCAATATGGAAGATCCCAAAATATAGATTTCTTCTTCCAAATACTTTTCAGAGTTAGATTTTTCTTCTCTTTCCAAGTACGACATCAATATTTTTGACTCGTTCAAAAACCTCCTTCCCGGTTAAAGGCAAACGAGCCACTCGAGTCTCGATCGTCCCATCGAAAGAATCTTTCTTCTTACGATAAGGATGATAACGAGGAAGAAATGTACGATGACCCATATATACATTTTTTTTGCAATTTTTTAAACGAAGGTCAATCGTAGCATCTTCACAAATCGGACATGCTTTTGCTCCTTTGACACTGTAGCCTGAAAGATTTCCATAGCCAGGAAAATCACTTATGGTGCAAAAGATCATGGCACGCAAAGTGAAATCTGTTTGGCTGTATGTATCATATATTCTCTCTCCTTGATCCCACAGTAACTTTAGATCTTCGATAAGTGGCTGAAGATAAACATCTATGTCGTTTCCGGGTTCTTTAGGACCGGGGATGAGTAACGTCATCATGATGTACTTGCGCTTCATGCACAACCAGGGAGGCAAGTTCTAAATTGTTAGAAGAACCGGCCAAGTGCTATGTTGAGAGCTTAGAGTGCGGTATGGGTTCATGCCATCTGCACAAAGTCCAAGTCGTAGATTTCTGACTTCTCCACCAAATTCCGGGAACTTTCCATCAATGGTTCTCCACTGTGGAGAGTCAGCAGGGTGTCTGAGCATGCCATCTGATTTTCTCCCTTCCACATGCCACCTCATAAGCTTTGCATCATTGACATTTGCAAATAGGCGTTTGAATCGTTCCACTATGGGCAAATACCGTAACACCTTGACAAGAGGCCTTTTCTTGTTATCAATTGAAGAATTATTATCCTCCTTCTTGTACCTAGAGGCTCCGCACTTTGGACATGTGTGTAGATGTTCATACTCATTGCGAAACAACACACAATCATTTGGACATGCATGTATCTTCTTTACGTCCATACCCATGGGACAGAGTATCTTCTTTGCCTCATAGGTGGAAGTGGGAAGCTCGTTATTCGGAGGAAGCATGTCGGCTAGAAGTTTTAGCAGCTCCGTGAAACTCTTGTCACTCCACCCGTTCTGTACTTTGAGCTTACACAACTTCAAGGTTGTCGATAATCTAGTAAACTGATCGTTGCATCCTGGATAGAGAAGTTTCTTGGAATCATCCACCAAGTTCTCAAGAATTTTTGGCTGGTGCATTATAAGATCTTCAACATCATGGATCATCTCATTGACCCTATCATTTTCTACATCATCTTCTGTATTGGTAGGCATACTATCTTCATTACTTCCAAAATCCCCATCAGATTTCCTTGTTTTTTCAGAATGAATTCCTTCGCCATGCCAAATCCACTTAGTATAATTATCCATGAAACCACGACGAAATAGATGATCACGTATTGTCGTAGCACTAGGATACTTTTTTAGATTATAACAATCACGGCATGGACATGTGATCATGTCTTCCTTTCCCGTTTCCCTTCTTTTCTTCTTTAGAAATTCCTCAGCAGAATCAATGAACTTTTCAACTCCATCAATATATTCCTTTGCTATACGTGGTATTTTGTACATCCATGTATGACGATCCATGTTATAAATCTATAGAATATATGGATAAGAAGGCATCATGTGTTAAAAAATGTCCACAACTATAAATTTATAGTATATATGGATAAAAAGGCGGCATGGATGAGAAACGCGAAGTGAGTCTCTGTATAGCATCAAGGGGGCTAAAGTACTTACAAAATTGGCTTCTTTCAATGTCAAGCTTTGTTATGACTAATAAATCAAAATTCGTTGCCTAAATATTAAGCAAGAATGTCGGTGGTAAAAGTTGATGATTTTTCTTTGAAAAAAACACTAAGTGGTAGAAATATAAAGTTTTTGATTACTGAAATGTTGCAGGAATGCAGACCAAATTAGAGCCAACGTAATGCTAATACTTTAGTGTGCATGTAATATAAGAAGCAAACTGTGGACTGTAGTTGTGTACTAAAGCAAAAACTATAGGATGTAAAGGGCTAAAGGCAGTCAAAGTTGAAATACACAACTTGGTATTCTTTATCAGATTCTAGTGCCTAGTGGTAAGTACTCGACAGGGACCCATGTATCTCCACAGAAACAAAACTAAACAAATTCTTCTCTATAATTCATCTAGGTAAGAAAATTCATGCACTGTATAAGAAACAACAAACTTGAAAGTTGAAACCAACTGCTTATAAAGTTAAAGGAATTGGTAAGCAACTCTTCCTTGGTCCGCAATAGTTAAAAAAGTTAAACGAGACATGAAGTTTATAAAACCCACATGCAGTATTCATAATTTTATTAGTTTGTTCACATAAACTGTAAAGTTCCAAGAACCAAATGGTGACTTGGCAAAAGTAAAGTTACAAAGAAGAGAAGCAGCTGACACTAAATCTCATCGTTCTTTAGTAAATCTTGTAGGCTCTGTCCCTTTCAGTGCATGCATTTAGATGATGTCGAATTGGGAATTAAAATTGCAAAATTTAGACTTTGGATTACAAATTGTTTATCATGTAATCGGGTGTATGACATAAATTTGGAGTCAACAAACCAAAAACTACGATAGAATTTAAGAGTCATACACAAACCAACAAATATGAAATGACTTAATTGACATAAACTCATAGTCATAGACTTGAGGACTTGTGCATCGGTGTTGTGAATTATATAATTACTCAGCAACTGCCGATATTGGAACTCAATTATTTATAATGTTTTTAGATGGACATGTTTGGTGATTTTCCAGAATTCAAGTTGGGTAATTTGAGTTGACAGATATACATTGACATAGAGAGATTACTTACGTTAATTAGTTCCTTTCGAGCCTCTTGAATAACGAGCTAATACTTTCTTTTCTCAGGTTAGCCCAGAATTATATGGAGATAATTACCCTAGATTCTATGTAGTTTGTTCTATACATTTCCTGTTGAATTAAAACTACTGATATTAATGTTTGTTGATATGAACATTTTAATTAGTTTTATGCTCTTCTATAGAAGCAATTTAAATTAGTTTTATTCAGCTATTCTCTACAATTATTTTAGAAAGTGAGGGCAAAGGCACAATTGTATACAATAAATCAAGCTTAATTCATATATACAATAAATCAACCCAACTATCAACACAACCATTCTCAATTCTATACAACAAATCAAACCCAATTCATGTATAAGGAATCAAAGATATAGTATACTCAGAATAAAAACCCAGAAATTACCAAATTAAAACCCCTAAAATGATAAACCCCACACAACAGAGAACAGAGATTCACATATTTAAAACCTTAAAATTAACCTCAATTGACACTTACAAATTGAATCAAAGCAGAGAGATGTGGAGATGTCCAGATGAACAACAGAGTCGAGAGATGCCGCCTCGCTCCAGAGAAGTGAACAGACAGGATCGAACAGAGAAACAAACAGAGTCGTACGTACGTGATACTGATGAATTGGGGATGAGTTTTTGGGATTAGTACTTAGTAGGAGATTAATTAGTAGAAAAATAAATTTAGAATACATAAACACTCAAAATAATTCCCTCAATAATTTTAAACTAAATAATATCGAAAAGATAATAACACAAAAGTTTTTGAGATTTTTAAATATTCCGATGATTTTATAAGATTTTTTCAAAGATCAATAACACATGTTTTAAATAGATTTTAAATCATAAAAATTTAAATAAAAAAACACGGACTCACAATTCATATATAAATCATCATATAACGGAGGTGTTTGGGAAAACTTTTTTTCAGAATAAGTCAACTTATTTTAATTACTTTGTTAGAGAATTCTATTTTTTTCTGAAAAAAGTTAACTTTTTTCTGAAAAAGTTAATTTTTTTTTTTAACTTATAGAATCTCAAACATACATTAAATACTTGTATAAAACAAATTATCAAAATATAAAATTTTTACCGGAAAATAAGTCCATAATGACTTATAAAAAGTTTAGCCAAACACGCCCAACATGTAAACAAGATACCACATATATTTTAAAATAAAATTAAAGATTTCTAACTTTTTTCTAAAAATAGTTAACTTTTTTTTTTCAACTTATAGAATCTCAAACATACATTGCATACTTGTAATAAAAAAATATCAAAATATGAAATTTTTACCCGAAAATAAGTCTAAAGATTTAAATTAAGTTCAGCCAAACATGCCCAATATTAGCTAGCTTTAAGTTATTTTTTAAACTTTAAATCATTTTTTGACTTATTACACAAACACGAATTTTTCTAATTAAAAAAACACAAAGAAGTCGGGCTTAAACTTATTACTTATGATTTAAAGTTGCTTTAATTAACTGATAAGTGTAAAACGAAAATTTTAAGTCAATATCTGTTTGGGTACGATCTTATAACTAGTTTAGATGTTGAAATTTCAATTGCAATAAGATGCCTTCTAGTATATCACAAATTATTATGTGGGTGTTTGGGTGAGCTTATTTTTTAAGAAAAGTTGATTTATTTTAAAAAATAAGCTATGATTTTCCTAACTTTTTTATTAAAAAAAATCACTTTTTTTGGTAAAATTTAATTTTAAATTTAAATTTTACTCTTGTAAAAAAAAAACATCAGCAAGGAGCAAGGACTCGAACCCAAGTCTTCTTGAAGGAAAGCACGCACAAATGCACAATTACCAACTGGACTAGAGGCCAATTGTTAAATAAAGCATATTAGTTAGCTTTTATCACGCAGATAGATATTTAAAGCTTTAGGCGTCGGCATTCCTAGGCCCGACGCTACAGGTCCTGCATAAATTGTCTTTTGCGTCGGTTGAGTAATAACCGACGCTTATTTGACAATTTAAAGCGTCGGTTAAGTAAACGCCGACGCTAAAGGCTTGGCTTTTAGGCGTCAGTTGACTAAAGACCGACGCTAAAGGGTTGGATTTTAGGCGTCGGTTGTCTATGCGACGCTAAAGGTTGGTTTTAGGCGTCGGTTAAGTAAAGACCGACGGTAAAGGTTGCGTTTTAAGCGTCGGTTGTCCAATGACCGACGCAAAAGACCCAGCAAAAATGACTTTAAGCATCGGTTCTCTAGATAACCGACGCCTAAAGTATATATAGGCCACGATTCTCTAGATAACCGACGCCTAAAGTGCGACGCCTAAAGCATATTCTGTACTAGTGTATTCTTCAACAGATAAAACCACATATGTACCTATTTCCGCCTGGAGTGATAGGATTGATGGGGCCACATAGATCACCATGAATCAATTCTAATGGCCTTGTAGAGAAAAACTTTGCTTGCTGAGGAAATCCTTTTCTTGTCTGCTTGGCCATTAAACACCCTGTACAAACACCCTTTGGCTGACAGATCTTTGGAAGTCCATGTACCATGTTTGCTGTTGACATCATCGTCATTGCATTGAAATTCACGTGACCGAGACGTGAATGCCACAACCAATTGTTTTCATCTCCTTTTACCAGTAAGCACTTTCCTTCACTGTTGTGGAGGATCACTTTGTAAAGTCTATTCGTCGAACGTTTAACTTTCATAATGAGTTCCTCTTTATTGTCACGAACCCAAAGAAGAACACCACTAAGAGTTATTATATATCCTTCTTCCGAAAGTTGTCTGAGACTTATAATGTTGCTGCATAACGAAGGAATATAATAAACATCAACAAGGGTCCTGCTTTCCCCATTTTTACATTGTAACTCAATTGAACCTCTCCCCTTTATCTCCACCATCGAACCATCTCCAAACTTGACTTTCCCTGTCACACTTCCGTCTAGTATGCTGAATTTTGAGCGTTGTCCGGTCATGTGATTGCTAGCACCGTTATCAAGGTACCACAAGTTTGATACCATAGCATTAGAATTATCTCTTGGGCTCAGTTTTGGCATAACCTTCTCCTCATTGATCAGCATCACAGTGTTTTTGTTTCCTTCACACTTAGCCATGAGTAACGTTGGTTCATCATCCTGGATATTAACAAAATAAGCCTCTTCCCTAGCCTCCTTCTCTCGCTTTGGTTTTTTACATTCTGCAGCAAAGTGACCAAATGCGTTACAATTAAAGCAACTGAATCTGCTTTTGTCTCGACCCCATCTAGTGTTATCTTTTCCACGATATCTCTGACTCTGTGAACCTTCTACTGTTTTGTTGCTTCGCCTCTGCCACTCTTCTCTGGTCAATAAAAGTTTTCCCTCTTCCTTTTCTTTCTTGATCCATTCTGCTTCAGTAAGAAGTAGTTGGGTTCTTGCCACTTTCAGTCTGACCTCGTAATCTTTCTTCGTGAGCCTTTAAGGAACCAATGGTTTCTTCTACTTTCATAGTCTCGAGATTTCCAAACTGCTCGATAGTAGAAGCAATCTGTAGGAATTTACCAGGAACAGCAAGTAAAATTTTCTTCACCACATACGATTCGTCAATACTTTCTCCAAGGGCCCTTATATTTACAACAAGCCCATTCAGTTTTAAATAGAACTCATCCAACGAGTCTGTCTCCTTCATGTTCAATGACTCAAAATCCGCCTTGAGTGTTTGAACTCTCGCCTTCTTAGCACGATCAGCGCCTTGGCACATAGTTTTTACAGCCTCCCAGGCTTCTTTTGCAGCCTTTTTCTCTGCTACGGAAAGCAAAATGTCTTCATGAATGCCTTGGTATATTGCAGCCAAAGCTATTTTATCGATCCTGTCATCAACTGTGATTTTCGAACCATTTGACTCAATCGCCTCCCAAACGGCATGCGCTTGCATGTATACTTTCATCTTCAAGGCCCATGATGTATAATTTTCCTTAGTCAGCATAGGATAATTGAGACTCAACGATCCATCCTTATTCTTCCCTATTTATGTCATAGTGTTTCTGGGCATATACTTTGGCATACACCGAAAATGTCTAAGGCTCTGATACCAGATTATTGGAGAACAATATGTATCTTTGCAGTAGAAACAAAAGAGAATATATTCGTGTCTAAGTCTTGGTTTATTCATAAAGAAACTGATTACATATATAGGAAAACAGAAACGCGTAAACACCTAAAACTAGGAAAGAAAAACAAGTGATTATCAATCACAACTCATGATAACTCATGATAAGATAATGCCAAACTAAATTACTAAAAATACTCCACACGCTGTTGACTTCTTCAATCAGCTGATCTGCAGAATATTGCAGAGTTCTTATTACGCCAATTTACCAAGAATAGACAATAACCAAATTTAGATTAGTTATCCAACATTCGAAACTTGAATTTTTAGTAAAATACTTTAATCATAAAATATATATTATCATCTAACGTTTCTTATTAATTACTAAAAATCTAACAGTAAAATGGTTTAATATTTTTCGGTATACATTAATGATTTCAAAATTATGTGGTTTAAAATTTATATTATAAAATGTTTTAAAAAAATATTTCTGACAGAATTCGAATCTTGAAATTTTAGTAAATTAATTGAAACATATAATATATCTAATTATTAGATCTAACGGTTCTGATTTTTTACTAAAAATATAATGGTCATTATTCGTTGTATATATATGTCTATTATCTTTTGTTAGTGATTAGATGATATAGTGTTATTTTTTTGGGTATATATTAATTATTGTAAGATTATATTTTAATATAAAAGTTAACATGTTTTAATTTTTATTTAGAAAGAAATATTATTGATTGAAAGATACGTTATCTTAGGTGTTTATAAAAGGTAATATCATCAATCAATTAAAAGTAAACCTCTTTTAATTAAAAAAAAACAATCGACTAATTATCACTAATTATATTATTTTACTATTTATTTTAATAGTTAGGATTACCGTGCTGAAGATCGAACGGATAAACTTTCAATGCCCGTGTGATGCACAGGTTTCTTTTATTATATTATATAAATTTTATTTAATATTACAATTATGTTTTTATATAATCATTATTTTTTATATTTTTTTAATTTTAATTTAATATAATTGAATATTCTCATGTTTACGGATTATACAAATGTTTCCTTATTATAAACAATGTATACGGATTTTTAATATATTTTATTAAATAGTGATATAATTGGGAAAAAAATATTTTAGTTAGAGAAAAGAGAAAAGATGAAAAATTAATTTATTAGTTAAAAGTAATTATAATTTGTTTTTTAATTAGAAAAAATATAAAAGATATTATATTTTACTTGAAAAAGGAAACTGTTTAGTTATTAAAAAAAGGTAACATGTTTAACCTGAAAAAGTAGATTGATTAGTAAAGTAAAAATTTTAGTTAAATAAAATATAAAAGAAGATTTTTAAAAGGTAACCCGTGATATAATTGGAAAAAGATATATTTTAGTTAGAGAAAAGAGAAAAGATATTTTGAATGAAAAAATTAATTAATTAGTTAAAAGTAACTATAATATGCTTTTTAGTTAGATAAAATATAAAAGATATTATATTTTACCTGAAAAAGGAAACTGCTTAGTTATTAAAAAGAAAAGAAAAGGTAACATGCTTAACCTGAAAAAGGAAATTGATTAGTAAAGCAAAAATTTTAGTTAGATAAAATATAAAAATTATTTTATCTATAATTAAGTAAGGGTAAATTGTAAGTCATATGTTTACCCTATTTGTAAACATCGAGGATTCAACTCAACTTAAACAAGAATGTAATAGTAAATAGTATATGTACTGTCACAGGGATCTCAAATGCTTAATTGTCAAGAGAAAGGAGACAAAGTCAATCTACCGTTTTGAGGCATACTACACTTGAAGAAGTTCATTCAGTTGATCAAGCGTCAGTGGAGTAATCAAGACAGTGGGTTCTATTTATAGTGACAAGAGGTTCCTACAGTGGCAGAATACAGGTTATAAAGGTTTGAAAAAGAGTGAAGAGAAGGAAGACATGAACCACAGCTTTAAAGTCAATATATGAAGAACAGTCATTGCGGTTAGTCACTCATGAACCAGACCGTGCATCGAGTGTCAACATTAAACAGTGGTTGTTTGTCATTAAATTCAGTGGTTCAAGCTATCAAGACTGGTATGTAAGAAAATAATTGTGCAAGCAACAGAAGTGCAAAATTAATTAATCACAAGGATTTTATTATCAAGTGGACTGGCTACGAGGAAAAAGAATTATCATAAAGAAATTCTAAGTGATATATTCTTGATGCTGAAACCCCGGTTAGAATTGTTGTATTTTTTGCTAAGCAAAAAGAGTCCGATTTCAGATCCTCAAGAGACCGTAGCTTACACCTGGACGGGTTATGAGAAAATAGAATTATCACAAGGAAATGGAAAGTGATATATTCTTAAAGCTGGAACCCCGGTTGGAATTGATATATATTTTTTGGTACGCAAAAGGAGTCCGGTTCCAGACTCTCAAGAGACCGCAGCTTAGACCGTAAGGATTAATTTACATTAATAAATATTTTATTTAATTAGAAAATTATATTTATAAATATCTAATAATATTAGATATTTATTGTTATAATTTCTAAATTAAATTGATTGTTTATTAATTAAAGATTAAAAGCTGTGCGGGTTAAAAGCATTTCTACGGAGCCCATCCATATAAGACAAATTAAGCCCCGGTTTTTGTGATTGAAATAGCAGGTCACCAGGTCATTCTTTTGATTTTAAACAGGCGCGTGGCAGGTGGGTTTTTGATTTATTAAACAAAAGTGGCCATGTTTTATTTGTTCGGATTGTCTTGTTCAATTAGAAGATTGTCTTGTTAAATCAGAAGATTGTCTTGGTAGCTCAAACCGTGATTGTCTTGGTAGTACAATTAGAGATTGTCTTGGAGAAACTAGATTGTCTTGGCAGTTCAAATTCAATTGTCTTGGAAGTTCTGATTGTCTTGACGATTGTCTTTCATGTGTTAATTCAAGAAAAAGAGGCAGTAGCTTTTTGTTTCAATTTGATAAATATCAACAGCCAACCGCCTTCAACATCTACTTCACAACTTCTTCTTCTCCACACACAGACAGGAGAAAAGAGAGATCAAGAGAGCAAGAGTTCTGTGCTACAAATAAATTCTTGTAAATTATTTCTGAGCTCTATTGTTAAATCTAAACCGATAGAAATTATTTACTTGTAACCTTGGAACTATCTAGCGAGTTTTTACTCCTAGAACTTATCTCTCGAATTGCTTTTAGCATTCGATCTTTTTATTACAAATATAGAAAAGTTCATGTCGAATTTTCTATAGAATCTGTAATAATTAATTTGGTCATCAAACCTTGTAATCTGTACCCGTGTATTTAGACACACCCCATCAAGTTTAATATAATTTTATATTTAACTTGAATATTGGTTTCGTTTTATTCCGCATCGAATTGTTTAAATTTTAATATACACAAAAAGAACAATTTCGATAAAACGGTATAGTTTGTATTCAACCCCCCTTCTACAAACTATTTTGGACCTAACAATTGGTATCCGAGCCTTTTGATTGACGCACAAATCAAGATCCTTATTTTTGTGGTCCTCCAATTAGTTTTCGAGTTTGTTGACCCATACACAAAATTAAATCCGGTATAGACCAAAAAGTCAACTCCTCTTATTTTCAAAATTTTTAAACTTTCAAAAATTCAATTCTTGAGATTTTTGAACTTTACATAATCTTAACTTATTTTTGGACACTTTAACTTTCAAAATTTTCAATATTGAGATTTTTGAATTTTAAATAGTCTAAATTTATTTTCCAATTCTTTAACCTTTAAAAATTCTCAATTTATGATTTTTTTGATTTTTAAACAATATGAGTTTATTTTCAATTATTAATTAACTTGAATTTATTCTCGAATTGTTTAATCTTCAAAAATTTTCATTTTATGACATTTTTGTTTGTTAAATAATCTTAACTTATATTCGAATTTTTTAATTCTTGAAATTATTAATTCTTGGAAATTTTGATTTTTAAACAACTTGAGTTTATTTTCAAATTGTTTAATTCTCAAAATTTTTAATTCTTGATACTTTCGAATTTTAATTAACTTGAATTTATTTTCGGATTCTTTAACTCTAAAAAATTTTCATTTCTTGAGATTTTTTTGATTCTTAATTAATTTGACTCCAATTTCAAATTTTAATTAATTTGAACTTACTTTCAGATTTTTTATTTCTCAAAAAGTTTCAAGTGCTTGAAGTTTTTGAATTTTAAATATTTTGAATTTATTCTAAGCCAATGGTTTCAAGAAAGTTGGTAGCTGAAGATTCCTCCGGACATCAAAGATGATTTGAATCTTTTGAAGAAAATACATTTTTCATTGGAATTAATTTCTACCTACTGAAGAAAAATTTGTGGTACTTCCTCAAAGTTATATCCATAGGATCCCACTGGTTTTTCAGAAGCAGAAGAAGTTTTAGTGGCTGGAATTTTTCTTGAAGATTTTAGTCAACTCTAGTGATTAGTGATATACAAACACTTAGTGGATTTTCGCAATGCTAAATCCAATACACGTAGTGGTTTGTACAAGAGCATATCTTTCAAGGAATCAACAGAGACTTTAGAAGAATGGAATCAGGGTGGTTTGAGAATGGACTAGATAGTTATACATCTCAGTCAGGAATTAATGATGGAACCTCAGAACAGACATGAAGAGTTACTAACTCAGAAAGAGTACTAAAGTTGTATCCAGGGATCAAGCCTATCTATTCCGAAGCAGATACTCTTCAGGATATAGTTCAACTCAAGAGGTGGTTACAAGATGGTGGAAAGAACAAGATATAATAGTTGCAGCTATGGAAAGTTATATGTGATAAGTAACTATCAAGGTGTGCAACATGGAACAGAATTCTGACAGACAAGAATGAATAGGGATTCATTAAATGAGATGAAACAGAAGCATCAGTGCAGAACTTATCTTGCTAAAGGAAAGAGTTGGGATGGATCAGATGATGATGAGAAGAGCATAATTAATATCTTGCCTTCATAGCAATCTCTGAAGATGATTCACCTCATACGTCTCAGGTATCAATTCTTCGAACTAATGTAATATGTAATTCTCAGAAATTCAAAGCATGTTAAGATCTTAGCTTTTAATTGTTATATCCTTGGTTAGAAGATCTTAATATGTGTATGGATATTTGTTGAATTTGATTAATTGCAATAGTGAGTTAGAAGTGTTCCTTAGACAGTATCTCTTAATTCTTAAATGATATATGTCAAGCATATAAGACCTCTGCTTAAGCTAGTTTCAGGATCCCCAGTAGAACAGATTTGCTCATTCATTCTGAATTGTTTGTTAAGGTTTAAAAAGTTTAAAAGATGGAATAATTACCTAGGGTGTCAGTAGAACATCAAGTTATTTGTAAAACTGACTTAGGTAATAGAGATTATATAATGTCATATAGCAACATGAATGGATTGGATAGAATTAGTGATTGATTGTTAATTCTTCTATTCCATGCATATTTAGAAAATTATTGAATATCTATAAATCTACTTGCTACCTGTTACACCAGTGTACATAGGTTAAAGTAGATAGTACTGAATTTTCTAAAATGCATAACATGCCTAATTTGCTTAATTCTTATCTGCAATGTTTTAATGCTGAATGTATACCATGTATTCTTATTATCATGCCTGCTTATTTCAAATGTCATAAATGCATCTCCTAGTATTTGCATTGATTATAGAAAAAGCATGTTTAAGAATAACAATAAGGTACAGACTGCTAGTCCTCCTTATGTTAGGAAGGAACCATTATTCTCCTTGCTCAGTGACTATTTTGTCAATGACATTAAAAAGGAGAAATGGTCAGTCAAAGATAAGAATGAGCATGTTAAGGTTAAACTGTTGTTAACTCTGATAAAAGAGAAATCTCTAATCCATCTGGACCCAAGTAAATCTGGGTACCAAGAACTCTTATCCATTTGTGAATATAGGGCTTAACAGATTAATCGATTATGCATTATCAATGATCTATTCAAAGCATATCATCGAAGAAAGAACCCTACTATCAAATGTGATTGTGAAGACAGACCAAGTGGTTTTCCCTTGGAGACAACAGCAAGGGTATGACCCAGGATCATGGCTATTCTATAGCTAAGAATGTTGTCAGTAATAAAGCATCTTTTACAAGATGAAGAGCTTACTGTTCGAGGATTAAGGAAAAAGAACTTATCTGTAGCTGACAGGAAATCTCAGTCAAAGGTGAAGTCAACATGTCTAATCTAAAGCTTCATCATACAAGAGTTCAGCTATGATATACGGAGCTCTCACACCTGAATGTCTAATCAAGAGATTCTTTCCCGAAAATCGAATCAGTAAAGGAGACTGCCTCATCTGAGATTAAAGTAAAATGAAATCACGAGGCATGTCATAATGGGAAGTCAAAGAAGCATCACACAGAAGTTCTACATCAAGCTAAAATATATTTTAGTGGTGATGACTGATGACTTTTCTCAACAAACAAGTTGTTGTTCAGACAATCTGAAGACAAGACACCACTGATGGTGATTGTTATTAATCAACGGAAGGTGATTGAAAGCCTTAGTGATGTTCAACAACTTCTAGCTCTCAGTTGTCAATGGGTATGGTGATTCAGATCCAAGCAATGTTAAACATGGAGAATCTTCATGTAAACCCAGCAACAGCTTAGGGAGAGCAGCAAAAGGATCAACTAGCCAAATCAACACCACATTGAAAATCAAAGGACACTATGAGAACATGTCTACCGAGACAAAGAGTGTTGACTCAATTAATTCTTTATCCTAGTTCTTAGTGTTCTTAATGGTGGAAGTAAAAGACTAGCAGAGCTTCAAGTACCAATGATTATTTTGTTATTTTTCTTTCAGAAGAAACTAATAAAGCTACAAGGCTCTGATTGATCCAGATTGAGTGATTGCAATACAAGATGATCTCAATCAGTACAAAAGGCAGATTGAAGGGAAGCTGGTATCTAGACCAAACAACAAGGGTGTATTTGGTACAAGGATAACCAGAAGTCTAACTGGATGTCAAGGCATTGTTATGAGGGACAAAGCCAAACTGGATGCAAGGTTAAAAGCTGATAAGACAGTATATCTAACAAGAAGCACCAGTGATAAGACTTGAGGATATCAGGCACCTGTTGTACATTCATGATCATAATGGACATCTGGACCTACAGAATCTGGATGCTAGAGGAATGTGAACAAGTGCAATCCTGGTTATTGAGATAATTGAAGATCTCTACAGGTTAGTATGAACTGGTATAATCACTCAAGCAAGCATGGAAGACATGGTATGACACTCTAACTATAATTTAACATCTGGTATCAATTTTTAACAGTTGGTATCTTTTAACAAATGGTGTCATATTTATAGAACTCTCTACATCTTTAGACACAAACATAAATGATATATATGTGCAATGATATCTTGATTATATTATATGTTGGTCTACTAACTAAAAATTGGTATCAAGATATTTGCTGTTTTGATGTTGGTAAAGTTGCAATTCTTTTGATTTACTTTAGTAAGCCAAAAGAATGATGACAATAAAAGTAAGTCAAGGATCTTTTGTTTCTGTTCAGAAGATTTTAGACCTGTCAAGACTATATGCCAACACACCACTCTAGCTGGCTTTTGACCTATTAGTTTGGACCTAACAAGTTGGTAATCAAAAATCTTAAGCTGGACCCAAATCTGAGGAAATGGTACCCTAGAGATATTTGACCCAATAAGTTCAGGATCTACTAATTAGGACCTAATCAGGCTATAGAGGAATCATCAGCTCATCATCTTATTCAATTGATAATAGATCACTTACACACATATTATATTCTCAATATGCAAATGTGCAAGGCCCCAAGTGGATCCTAGAGAATCTATTCTTGTAGTTATTACACTTGATTTTCAGATGTCTTAAGTTGGACCCAAATCTGCGGAGATGGTACCCTAGAGACTTCAGTTCTGACATGTTTTGCTGCATAGAGACAGATCAAATGAGTTGTACGAAAGCAGGAGAATACAAGGAAACAATTTATCTCCAACAACTCTGTGGAACACTCAAGGCCAAGCATTTTGACATAAGGTATCAATTATTTTGAGAGCTTGTCTTTAGTTAAGATTAACTTGCAGACATGTTTGCTAAATCACTTGATGAAATTAATTTTTCAAGATTGGTTTGTAAACTTGGGATTTTATTAAATGCTATATGATTGTAAATCCCATCTGTTAAGTAATTCTTAAGTAAGCTCACAATTATTCAATTGTCTATATTGAAAGGACTTGTGAACTTATTTACATCTAGACCTCACGCTGAAAATTATCTGTTGAATATTTGCCATGTGTATAATTGACATATATTATATTGGTGATTATTTAAGGATAATTTAAATACTTAAGTGCTAAAATCTAACTCACAGAGATTTAGTACTTATTTATTTATTATTTATTTTGATTAATTTGAGCTATGGAACCTGAAGTAATTCAATATAAGTATTTGCTCTGTACCTCATTTATCAAAATAAATTTGAATCATAACTAATTTGGACCGATCTGTCGTGGTCTTCAATTAGTTGTGAGATGTTAATTCTAGTGAATTTATCAATGTTCCATTTTTAGAAATTCACTATAATTAATATCATAGTTCTAACAATTGGTTGTATTGAAGTTTTGACTTATATCAGTTAATGATATTTAGTTAGAATTCTATTTACTAACTAATTGTGAGATGTATTGGTATGAGTGAAATTACTTAGAACTCCTCTAAGTAATCTATGTTGTATCTTTTGAAATTCACTCATACTACTATCCAGGGTGTGAAAATTCTCTAAGTAGAACTATGAATATTGTAATATCTAAAGAGACCATAGTTCATTTACTTGGAATAATTTTTATGCTTATTTGCAAGCTTCTGATCACCTTGATAATAATGTTGTTTACTATGAATCAAGGTGAATTGGACTTAGAATATTATTTCTAAGATTGCAGACAAGACAACTTTGGTAATAAAGTCTTATCTATAGAACCAAGGTTGTCTACCAACAAACAGTTGTTAGGAGTTAACAATTGTTATTATCGAGTAGTTGCCTTTAAGTCATAAGTTTAAAATGTTAATGATGATAATTATCCAAGTGATAGTGGTGGAAACAATTTTAATATTGGAGATACCCCTATCCCTGGAGAAGAATCATCAAGTCAATCTGGCAATAACTCAGGGAGAGAAAACAAAGGATCAACTAGTCAAACACAACATCACAATGAAGAACAAGATGTTGGAGTAAGAACTAGAAGGGCTTCTCAGAATCAAGGTATAGAATCTAAGAAATCTGATGAAGCACTTGCTGATCCTGAACAACAAGAAGCATGGAAGCTGGTGCCCATGTCTAAGCACCAAGTAAATGGTATGACATTCTTTCCAAATTCTTACTTATTATCTTTCTAAAAGGATTGTCATAGTCATTCTCATGTTATACTCCATGTTTCTGTATTTTAGAATAATAAATTTTCTCTAAAAATATTTTTTCTCTAATTCTCAAGTTAGAATTTTTGAGGAAACTATTTTTGTTAAAAATTTCATTATTTTAAAGTAACTACAATGTTTATGATATTTTATTAAATCATATTTTCTCTCTAAATAATTTTCTAGTAGAAAGTTATTTTGTTAGAAAATATATGGATTTACTAACTTATTATGAATATTATTGTATAAATATATTTAATATGTTTTTGTACAGGTATTGCAATTTTCGAATGTTATCTTATTTAACATGTTTTGTAGTGTTTGTCTTTTTATTTAAGTCTTAAGTCTGTTTATAAGTCTAGCTATGTAAATTTTTAATTTATGTATAGTTCTTATTTTGTTTAAGTTATTATGCATATTTTTCTTATTTTTTTTTATATAGTATTTTGTTTTAAATATATATAGGTTGTATAGTTTTTACAGTTGTGTCACTATGCTTGCAAAACTTACAAACAGGTCCCTGTACTTGGTTCTTTTGTTGTTCTTCTTCTTAACACACACAAAACCTGTAGTTTTGAGTCTAAATCTTTGTTTTGTGATTGCTGTTAACAGACCTTCATGTTAAGGACTTAACAATTGACCAATGTTCGTATCATATTTGGTATCTGTCAATCCAATTGATTTTTAGGAACTAACGTTTGATTTTCAGGACCTAACAATTGGAAGACAGGACCTAACAATTGCTAACAGTTGGTACTTAACTTACAGGACCTAAAACATGTTAAGATAGTTTTGTTTGTATTGGTTTAAACATGAACTTACATTAATTCGATTAATTTTTATTAATTGGATTTTTGCCTTTGTTTTTGTTTAGTAAAACTGGCTCAAGATCTATATTTCTTAACTCAATTCTTTCAACAGCTGTGATTGCTTATATTGTAAAACTTTTTGAAGTCACAATTTTACATCATTTCTCTCACATGATATAATGCATATGTTTTCACTCAATGTTCTGGTATGATGTAAATGCATTCTATCTCTATATTGCTCTACTGCTATGTGATGCAGGTTCAGCTCCTAGTGGAAGTTTTCTCACAATTGAAAGTCATGAGGTTGTAAACCCAACAACTTCTATCCCGGACTATAAATCCAAATCTAAACACATCCTAACTTACCCCTGAAGTGGAAGTAACCTTTTATATACTGAAGCTGGTTAAGGGAGTAACTGCACTTGATGCAGCAAATAAGGATGTGAGGGATAGTAAACCCACAGCTCTACCTCTCAAGGAGAATAGATATATACAACTTGAGGTATCTGTAAGCTCGCCTGCATTCTCCCAAAAGGATGCAGAGCTGAAAATGGCACTAAAACAGTCTCTAGATTCATTCTCTCAAAAGGATGAGTTTATTGAAATTCGCCTGTCAGCCAGGGCATCTGTTGTTAAGTCACTACTTCATACACAAGACTAAAATACTTCCTATGCACAAAGTGAGATTGCACACACTAAGGACGAATTGACGGAAACAACTAATACTCCGACCATATTACGGTTAGGATTATAAGTTGAAGGTTCCTCAAAGAACCAAGAGTCTTCACAGACCTCGAGAGAAGGCTTTGATCCCTAATGCAAAATCTTTCAGGATCATTGTCTAACTCCCCAGAGGGAACATCTCTGGATCCTGCGGGTATCGGGTCCGACATAGGTGCGGATCGGCAACTTGTTGACTATGATTCAGATTCACCTGATGAGTTAAACAAGGAGATGTCTTCACCGACATTAGAAAGAAACGTGATTTTAATTCTAAGTTTTGATTTCATTGTTTACCTTCTCAGAATCCAATTCTGAAACCCACAAAAAGGGAAAATTTTATCAACTTGTAGATTATGACTCAGATTCGTCTGACGAGTCCAACGAGGATTGGGGATTTGCGAAACTCCATTGCACCACCAGTGACCTCTCTAGAAGGGGCTATGGTGAATTTTCCTTGCAGGTACACATGGATGTTGGAGCTATGAGAGATAAGAGTGATACACTAGTGAGCATGAGTGTAAACACTTGAGAGATAAGAGATGACATCACTCATTTTAAGTGATATGAGTGGAGAGATGAGTAAAACACTTGTGAGGTACACAAAACAGAATCACACACTCACAGTGAGGAAGAAAGATAAACACCAAATCCCATTCCCAATTCCCCAAACAAAGTTCACTTACAAGAGTTGGGAGATATAAGGAAATTTTCGGGAGATTTGGTTGTCAGGATGATCAATAGTGAGGCCATTCTATAATATTTAAAGGGCAAAGTTGATCAGTCTACATACTTCTATTATGGAAGTCTTCATGAAAAATCCTTCAACACAAGCAAAGCTTCTTTACTTTATTCCAGCAGTCAATGTTAGATGTATGAAGAAACTGTTGTACTAAAGGTAAGAGGTGAGTTATAATTGAATATTTGGTATCATCTAATTTAATTGGATGTTGCTATAATTGAATGCTTGGAGGATTACTCAACTAAGGGGGAGAGATATATTGAAGAAGATATACTCAAAGATTACCTTAGTAAGAGATACTCAACTAAGGGGGAGAGTATAAGCTTACCTTAGTGAGGGGGAGATTTTCTATCTAAGGGGGAGAGATATGAAAAAGGGTATACCATAGAAAGGGGGAGTATTCACCTTGTCAGGGGAGATAGAAATATTCGCCTTGTCAGGGGAGATGAAAAGTATTCACCGTTATAAGGAGGAGACATATCACCTTAGGTAGGGAGACATAAGGAAGGAGAGAAGTATGAATCGACAAAGAAATTCTTCAGTATGTGGTTGTAAAGTCATATTCTTTACCACTGAAGAGTTCTATTATCTGCTGATAATGTTCAATGTTAGATGTAAAGGGTAATCAGGCAGATATGTCAAGAAATGAAGATGAGTTACTTAATGAAGATCAGTTCAGTGTCAGAGGAACAATCATCTATCATTTCATCTACTAAGATTCTGGAAATGTTATATCTAAACCAGAATTTTTTTTGTATTATTTACTATAGTTCTTTAATTCCTTATCTTCTTCTTGTTTTTAGTTGAGTTATCCTCTAGGATTTGTATGTTAATGTTTAACAAACAAATAGGGGGAGATTGTAAGTCATATGTTTACCCTATTTGTAAACATCGAGGATTCAACTCAACTTAAACAAGAATGTAATAGTAAATAGTATATGTACTGTCACAGGGATCTCAAATGCTTAATTGTCAAGAGAAAGGAGACAAAGTCAATCTACCGTTTTGAGGCATACTACACTTGAAGAAGTTCATTCAGTTGATCAAGCGTCAGTGGAGTAATCAAGACAGTGGGTTCTATTTATAGTGACAAGAGGTTCCTACAGTGGCAGAATACAGGTTATAAAGGTTTGAAAAAGAGTGAAGAGAAGGAAGACATGAACCACAGCTTTAAAGTCAATATATGAAGAACAGTCATTGCGGTTAGTCACTCATGAACCAGACCATGCATCGAGTGTCAACATTAAACAGTGGTTGTTTGTCATTAAATTCAGTGGTTCAAGCTATCAAGACTGGTATGTAAGAAAATCATTGTGCAAGCAACAGAAGTGCAAAATTAATTAATCACAAGGATTTTATTATCAAGTGGATTGGCTACGAGGAAAAAGAATTATCATAAAGAAATTCTAAGTGATATATTCTTGATGCTGAAACCCCGGTTAGAATTGTTGTATTTTTTGCTAAGCAAAAAGAGTCCGGTTTCAGATCCTCAAGAGACCGTAGCTTACACCTGGACGGGTTATGAGAAAATAGAATTATCACAAGGAAATGGAAAGTGATATATTCTTAAAGCTGGAACCCCGGTTGGAATTGATATATTTTTTTTGGTACGCAAAAGGAGTCCGGTTCCAGACTCTCAAGAGACCGCAGCTTAGACCGTAAGGATTTATTTACATTAATAAATATTTTATTTAATTAGAAAATTATATTTATAAATATCTAATAATATTAGATATTTATTGTTATAATTTCTAAATTAAATTGATTGTTTATTAATTAAAGATTAAAAGCTGTGCGGGTTAAAAAGCATTTCTACGGAGCCCATCCATATAAGACAAATTAAGCCCCGGTTTTTGTGATTGAAATAGCAGGTCACCAGGTCATTCTTTTGATTTTAAACAGGCGCGTGGCAGGTGGGTTTTTGATTTATTAAACAAAAGTGGCCATGTTTTATTTGTTCGGATTGTCTTGTTCAATTAGAAGATTGTCTTGTTAAATCAGAAGATTGTCTTGGTAGCTCAAACCGTGATTGTCTTGGTAGTACAATTAGAGATTGTCTTGGAGAAACTAGATTGTCTTGGCAGTTCAAATTCAATTGTCTTGGAAGTTCTGATTGTCTTGACGATTGTCTTTCATGTGTTAATTCAAGAAAAAGAGGCAGTAGCTTTTTGTTTCAATTTGATAAATATCAACAGCCAACCGCCTTCAACATCTACTTCACAACTTCTTCTTCTCCACACACAGACAGGAGAAAAGAGAGATCAAGAGAGCAAGAGTTCTGTGCTACAAATAAATTCTTGTAAATTATTTCTGAGCTCTATTGTTAAATCTAAACCGATAGAAATAATTTACTTGTAACCTTGGAACTATCTAGCGAGTTTTTACTCCTAGAACTTATCTCTCGAATTGCTTTTAGCATTCGATCTTTTTATTACAAATATAGAAAAGTTCATGTCGAATTTTCTATAGAATCTGTAATAATTAATTTGGTCATCAAACCTTGTAATCTGTACCCGTGTATTTAGACACACCCCATCAAGTTTAATATAATTTTATATTTAACTTGAATATTGGTTTCGTTTTATTCCGCATCGAATTGTTTAAATTTTAATATACACAAAAAGAACAATTTCGATAAAACGGTATAGTTTGTATTCAACCCCCCTTCTACAAACTATTTTGGACCTAACAGTAAATTAGTAAAATCAATAGTTATCAACCAACCAAACTTTTAATGTTTCGGCTTTTATATAATAGTATAGATATGAGGACAATTATGGGCTGAAATTGTTCTACAATTATTTTATATTAAATAATAATATATAATTTTCAATATTAATATGTGTTCTCAATAAAGGTAACGTTACAATATTTTCTTAATTCACTAGTAATTAATCATCCCTTTTTATATTTGAAACAAAAAACTAATTTGTTACTCTCTCCGTCCCTTAATGTTTTTCCTGTTTTGACTGGACACGTTTGTCAATGCACACTTTTGATCGTTAATATCTTGAATTTTGTATTAGTATTAAATATAAAAACTTCACTGTATTAAAGTACTTATAAATACGAATTCAATAAGATCACTCATGACTATATTTGGTTTTATAGATTAGACGTAAATTAGTAATTTATCTCATGTTATGAACAGTCCCGACATATGAAACAAGAATGATAATATGGGACGGAGGGAGTGATATTAACAGGACGTACCCAAGTTTCATAAAAAAAAAATAAGGGACGGGGATGTTCATGCAAGTTCTAAGTCGTGTTAAAAGCAAATTAAGGGCTGCAAATCTTCTATTAGTAAAATTAAGTAATTACTAGCTTAAAATCCACGATGGATTTTTTTTATTTTAATATTATGAATTTTTTCATTTATATAAATTGATTTTTTAAAACATGAATTTTGGAGGTTTACATTTTTATATGAGACGATTTGATAATAATTATATAAATGTTATCCGTGATATTTCTAGAAATGGAGGGATTTTAGTTAGAAACTATCGAAAAGATGATAAGTTTTAGTTGAAAAAGGTAATCGGTTAATTATTGGTAATTATAAAATTATTATTTTATTTTATTAAAGAGAATGCCCGTGATATGATTAGAAAAGATAGGATTTAAGTTAGAAAAAATTAAAAAGAAAACATGTTCTAGGTGAAAAAGGTAATTGATTAGTTTATAATAATTATAATTTAATTATCTTATTTTACTAAATATAATTTCACGTAATATTTTTAAAAAGTAGAAATTAATATTGTCCGTGATATTTCTATTAAAAGAAGGATTTTAGTTAGAAAATATAGAAAAGATGATACGTTTTAGCTGAAAAAGGTAATTTGTTAATTATAAATATTAAAATATTATTAGTTTATTTTATTAAATAGAACCACCCTTGATATAATTGGAAAAGAAAGATTTTAGTTAGAGAAAATAGAAAGATAACGTGAAAATTAAAAAAATGACATGATTTATGTGAAAAAGGTAATTGATTAGATTATATAATTATAATTTAATTATGTCATTTCACTAAATAAAATTGCTTATAGTTTTTAGAAAATGAGAAATTAATGTTAACCGTGATATTTCTAGAAAAAAAAAGAATTTAATTAGAAAAATAGAAAAGATGATACGTTTTAGTTGAAAAGGTAATCGGTTAATTATTAGTATTATAATATTATTATTATTATTATTTTATTTTTATTAAATAGAAACATCTTTGATATAATTGGAAAAAGAGAGGTTTTAGTAAGAGAAAAGAAAAAAGGTAACCTGTTTTGGCTGAAAAAGGTAACCGTCCATGATATAATTGGAAAAAGAGAGATGTTAGTTAGAGAAAAACGAAAAGGTAACGTGTTTTGGGTGAAAAAGATAATTAATTAGTTAATAGTGATTATAATATAGTCATGTTAATTTATTAAATAAAACTTCTTGTACTATTTTAAAAAAAGAGAAATTTTAGTTAAATAAAATGTGAAAGATATTTTATTTTACCTGAAAAAGGAAATTATTTAGTTATTGAAAAATAGAAAAGGTAATATGTTTAACCTGAAAAAGAAAATTGATTAATAAAGAAGAAATTTTAGTTAGATAAAATACAAAAGTATATTGTATTTTACCTGAAAAAGTAAATTATTTAGTTCTTAAAAAATAGAAAAGATAGTAGACCTGTAATTGAGTAAGGGTAAATAAGTAAAATCAAGAGGTACCGTACCGACAGCTCGACCAACCAAACTTTCTTGAAAAATAGAAAAGATAGTAGACCTGTAATTGAGTAAGACAGTAGACCTGTAATTGAGTAAGGGTAACTAAGTAAAATCAGCAGGTACCGTACCGACCGACCAACCAAACTTTTAATCTTTCGGCTTTTATATAATAGTATAGATTACTGCAGTTAACAAAAAATTGAATGAATCCACAATTCTACATAAATACGAATAAATATTAATAAATTGGGATTTGAAAATACAAAAACACATACCCCACTTGCAACCCATTTGAGATATAATTGTTGGTTTTATTTAATCTGAAACTTGTAAAAATTTAGTTTTATTAGTCAGCTAGCACGTTAGTCAGCTAGCACGTAATTTGCATTTGCATATTTGATTTGGTCTTCATAGTCGTGGAGAGTTTTTACGAGCTGGACGTTAGAAGTAGAGATGCATCAGGAGTGTTTGTTAGTGGTTCCTAGTTTGTAGCTTTTCCCTTGGTTTGTTTCTTTATATTGTACTGATTGAATGAATAAAATTACAACTCCCACGCGAAACATTTGCTTCTTTTCTCAGTTTATACATCAAACAGCTATATCTATAATTTACGTATACAGGTTTGATTTTTGTTTATTCTAGATTTGGTATCAGAGCTTGGTTTGTGTTATAAGCCCAAGTACATTCCAAGGATGACAACGAAGGAGACGAGCAAGCTTAAGGAAGGCGGGATGGGTTTGAGTTACCCAATGTTGGCCAAAAGCAACTATACGGCCTGGGCAATCAAAATGAAGGTGTTCATGGGGGCTCAGGGAGTGTGGAATGCAGTGGAGGCCAAGGAGAAAGGAGCTGTGTGATAAGTGGATTTTATATCCACTTGGATCGCTTCAATTCGGCTTAAATTGATTCACTTGGCCTCAAGTTTGTTGTATTTTTGATGTGTTTCGTGTAGTTGTCACTACACCATAAAAGGCCTATGACCACATCTAGAGCCTATGTTGCCTTTGGATATGTTGCCTTTGCCATGCATGTTTTTGGCTAATACAACATTATCATTTTTATGTTGCCTTAGGTAGCAAAAATATGTTGGCATAGAATAAAAGTGTTTGTGTGTTGCCGTAGGTCTGAAATTGTGTTGCCGTAATTTTGCAATGAACAAAATTTTATATTTTCTATTACAAATAAAAATTTTAACCTTTTTTCACATGAAAATTACTTTTTTGGATAAAAATCTAGAATATTCCATTAGAGAGTGAATATTTCACTAAAAATGTTAAAACATTTTAAGATGTGTAATTTTATTTTTATATTTATTAAATATTATTAAACAAAATTTTTAAAATATTTTTTTTCTAAATAAAAATAAATATATTATTTAATTTAAAAAAAAAATTTATAATCAATAAAATATTATTTAATAAATTTAAAATAAATAATTATAATTCTAAAAATATATTTGCACAGAAACAAATAAAAGTTGGATGAGATCTGACAAAAAAAAAATTGGATGAGCGGCAAAAAGACCGCCCAATCCAATTTTTCACAAAACAAATACACCGCCTTCCATATTTTTCATTTATGATTGGTGCTCTCTCCCTTACTCTCGCTGCTACTCTCTCTTTCTCTATGTGTATTTGCATAATCCATACATACAAAAACACTAATTCAATTTCAACCTTCTTTGATCATTTCGAATCCTTCTTTGATTTAATGCTTTTCTACTATATGTAATTGATTTAGGGCCTTTTCTGTCTCATTTAGAGCTTCGATGTGGGGATTTAGGGCTTCGATTTGTGGATTCTAGGGAAGGCTTCTTTCTTTGATTTTTAGGCATTACTTTCTTTGTGGATTCTTTGATTTTATATAAGTTTTCGATTTGTTTTGCACGAACCTTCCATTTCATATATGTATTGCTCAACTTTTTTATGCTTTTTTCCCCAATTTGAGTACGGGGTCTTTGTATTTTACATTTAAGTGTTGCATAATTGTGTTTAAGTAATTGTTTCAATCTTATAGGTCTAAATTGGAACATACCAAAATGGATACTACCTCTACCATTCTCCTCTCACTCCAGGTCGTTCCTTTTTATTTTTTACTCTCTCTCTAACTTTTTTTACTTGTATGTTTTTCCCTCTAGCTTTTGTAATTTTATTTTTCAATCTTTTATTGTAGGAATATGCACACTGAGGCTCAACAAGACTCCTCTGCTGCTCCAAAAGAAGAATTAGTATGTGTTTATTTTACCTATGTGTTTTTTTGGGACAGGGGAGTATATTAAAGATGTTGTCCGTTGTTTTGCTTTCAAAAGAAAGGATATGTTATATTAGCTCTTTTTTTATTATTATGTGATTTATGTTTTAGCTGTTATTTCTATGTTTCGAGTAAGGTAGTTTGTGTCGCATTTTTACTCTTTGTATGAACAATTATTAGATCTTAAAAAGGTGAAGGGCAAGATAGTGGTGTGCCTGAGGGAGCAGACAACGAGAGCGGTCAAGGGTGAAGAAGCTAGTAATGCTGGCGCCAATGGAATGCTTCTCTGTAGTGATGCTGCCAGTGGTATTGATATTATTGTATATTACACTATATTACATCCTTCTATATAAAAACAAACACTAAGCATCTTTATCTGCACTCTCATAATAACTGCTTAATTAGACTTGCAACCTCGTAGAAACTTGTAGCAGGAAACAGAACAATTGGATTCTGTGTTCTTCATTTACATAGTTTACTTGTTGATGATAAGTGGTACTGGCTTGGAGTTGGCATTTTGCTACTTTACACTGTCTTAATTTCTATTCTAACTTGCGCTAGCCAGTTGACAGTGTCATGTTCAGTTTTCCACTCTCCCTCTCTCTCTGAATTTTTTGTTAGTGAACTGCTTTTTTATGTATGTCTACTTAATCAAAAGTGATTTTTCTTTTACTGATCAGTTAATATTTTACTTTTGCCTTTGATGGTGGAGCCTCGGCTGAAGTCTAAGCATAGTTAGTACTTACTACCGCTCATAGTTAGTACTCACAGCTTAAGTAAATAATAAGTTTCAATATTAGTATTACAACACAATAATTTTTGAGCCCATGGCATAATACAAAGCATAGTTTTTATCTTCACAATCTCATTCTTCGTCTCCTGTCATATTATGAAGTATAAAACTAGGCTAGATTAACTTCAAAGCGAAACTTACAAGTCATTAGGCAATCTATTTAAAGAAAAATAAACAAAATGCAGCAGATACAACATTAATTTGAAAGCTAACAGAAGAGGTTGTGTAAGACTTCTTTTTAACAGGAATAATATTTAACTTCTTTATGATAATAATGCATAACTGTATTATCTACAGATACAACGTAACTGATTACAGATGATGATGATAAAGAGGAGTAAGAGATTAATAGCAGATGACTAAAACTCTGCTATATTAGCACTCCTAATCTGAAAGAGGATCGTTCTTAGAAGATCTGCAAGGTTGAAGCAGAGCAGCTTTTCAAGTTCCAACAATTCTCCTACAGTTCTTGCATGTACAATCCTAATTAAATGTATAGACATGCAAGTAAACATTCAAATTAAAAATTAAAATGAAAAGCTATCCACACATACAACTGTTAACCCTCCCTTCCTGTTAGCAACCAGAGTTGGAGTTATATAAAAAGCAACATAGAGCTAACTTTTGTGCAACTTGTATCACTTTCCTCTCTTTCCCGTCTTTAGTTATTTAAGCAAATGTTAAATTTCTCTTTACTAAATATATAATTTATTCAATGTAGCATGTTGATGAGGTTCAAGGGATTGTGGAATTCATACATGCAGCCAGGAGACTAAAATCAGCTGGTGGTATCTGAATGAGGTTCAAGATAGCGTTGATGAGGTTCAAGAGTACTTATTTAATTATCTGAATGAAACGAATAGTGTTGCAAGAAGATAAGCTCTTTAAACTGGTATCAGGTTGATGTAAGCATGCTAAGAGACGAAGGATTTTCTGTTTCTGATATTTTATGATTTTTTCTGCATTTTATACCATGTACATTCATATTTTAGGTCTGTCACAGAGTTTGAGGGCAGTGGCCTTTTCAATACATTTATTTTATTTTTGGTTTTATTTTGAACTTTTCTATAGCAAATTTTTGCATTTTTTCAACAATATTTTTCTCCAGATTTCAGTAGATTTATTCAACAAATTCCTCACTTTTTTGCAATAGTTACATAAATCAATGATATAACTGTATATCATATCAGTTGTGTTACTTAAGGAAATAAGGGTCAGACTTGGTCATATATCTTTGATCTGAGATAGCTATGTGTCCTAAACTTGTCTGAGTTTTGTTCATTAATAGGTAGCTGGTAACCACACAAGTTGCATCTACATTAATTGATCTTAAAAAATGTAGTATGTATCTTCTAATCTTTAAGAATATTATTTTGTCCAAGAGAAACTACAGGATAAAACATCGTCAACGTCATATGAGAAGTTTAGTACATATATTTATATGGAGATACGCCCCTCATTTTCTATTTGAGACAAACTGCAGCTGCCAATATTTTGTTTCGTTGACATACAAATGGAACTTTAGTTTACAGATCTTTTGTTTTCTGCAGCATAACTTTTTTAATTGGTCTCCAGTAGTAGCTGAGTGACTGGTCTATATTCTGAAACTACACTCTTGTATATTTTCACAACCTGCATAAAGATTGCTACATCTCTTACCAGATACAGTTACATTCTTTCCTTACCGAAGTTTTTTTGCAGGCCATATATGTCTGATCTGGAGAAACAGCTATCAAATCAATTAAATAGACTGTCAAGCCTTCAAGAGATGGTTGATGACTTGGCATCAAAGGTAAATCTGCTTACTTCAGTTACCCTTTGGCATTGACTTGTATTTATATTAGTGCTTTTGCTAAAGCTGATATTTGAAATTATTTTTCTGCTTCTATGTTTTGCATCTAGCATGGATATAACCTTGATGAAGATTATGTTGAACCAGGGCTCATGATGGACACAAATACTGGATCCTTAGATGATCCTGTTGCTTTTCTTTCAAGTATTGGTTCTATAAGCGTCATTTTACAAGTGCCTTTTACATCTCAAAGGCTGTTCTGCTCGAGATCAAGCGAGTCCAACTTGCAAGGAACTTAACTTGATTGACAAAGCTGTTGCAGTGCCTCTTAGCATCTTCTGGCAAATATTGCAGTTTTTTTAAGTGGCTATATTTACTTTTATTGGCACCAGACCAGCTTTTATGTATTTTGCTCTGAATTTGAGTTGTTGGTTGTACTTGTGATTGTATTAAATCTGGTATGAAATGGATTATTATGTTGGTAAAGTTGGTTGTGTTGATTTGGTTTATTTAGGGAATGGATATTTTCATATTATTGATTTTTGTTTAAAATAGAAAAGTGTTGCCATTGAGGCTATAAAATGTTGGTAAAAAGTAAAAATAATGTTAAGAAATGTTGCTAGCAAATGTTGTTGTAGCCGAAATTTATGTTGCCATAAAAGTGGGCCCCACTGGTGGTCCCATGGCGGGACCCACTTTTTTGCAAAATGTTTAACCCAAAGGCAACATAATATCATGTTGCTAAAAACTGATAATATTGTTGCCATAACTAGTCTACGCCAACAGAAAATTTATGTTGCCATAGAGAAGTAGAATGTTGCCTTTGACCCCAAAGGCAACGACAAAAATAGCAACACCAGCAAAATGTTGCCTTTGGAGTTTTTTGGGCCTAAGGCAACATATTTTGGGCCTACGCCAACACTTTTTCGGTGTTGCCGTAGGCCTTTTATGGTGTAGTGTGTGCAGGGCTATAAGTCATTGGATATGGTGGGAGAATTGAGTTGATGTTGGTGTGAATTTTGAGTTTTTAATGAAGAATGAGGTCTTCCATACAATCCTTGGGAGATTTGGAGTCAAGCAATTGAAGTATGGAAGCCTTGGCAAAAAGAACGGAAGGAAACGAAGGCAAAACGAAGGCGAAATGAAGGAAATAGCAAAGAAAAAATAGGGTTAAATGGCGTTTTGGTCACTCAACTGACTACGAACTTTCAATTGGGTCACTCAACTGAAAAAGCTTTCAATCAGGTCACTAAACACATTAAAACTTTCAACTGAAGAACCCTAATTTTGCAGAATTGAAAGAAAATTCATATAAATTCGAAATTTTACCATCCATAAAAACTGATTGCAGATTATGAAAGATGATGTTGAGAGCTTCGATTCGACTACTAGAACTCCAAATTCCGACATCGAAATCACCTCCAAATATGCGTTCGATCTCAAGAACGATATTTAAAAACATATAATTTGATGAAAATTTTAATGTGTTTAGTGATTCGATTGAAAGTTTTAATGTGTTTAGTGATTCGATTGAAAGTTTTAATGTGTTTAGTGATTCGATTGAAAGTTTTTATGTGTTTAGTGACCTGATTGAAAGCTTTTTCAGTTGAGTGACCCAATTGAAAGTTTAGGATCAGTTGAGTGACCAAAACGCCATTTAACTCAGAAAAAATATGCGGGCAGATTGGGTTCCAGGCCGTGTTAGTTATAGAGGCATGCCTGTACACATCTAATAACAATCCTAATTGTTTGTAATACTTTGCATTACTTACATGACCTCTTAACTGAGGGAACCTCTAGTTGTAGAGTTTCTGCTTGTATTGTACTTGTAGTAGGCATCAAATCCTAGTTGTGTAATTGTACAAATAGAGTCTAGAATAATGCTTGAAAAAAGTTCCAAGGTTCATGCCTCAAGCAAGGAGTTAAAGACTGTCAAATAATCACAGTTGGGATTTGAAGAAATGAAGAATTTGCCTAAGTACCAATTCGAGAAGTATATTTGTCTATTCGAGAAGTCCAGCATTCGAGAAGTCAGAGATTCGATATCTCAAGACACTATTCGATATCTCTGAATACACTGTTCGATATCTCATTCGATATCTCAGGGATTCGATATGTCTACTACTCTATTCGAGAACTCAAGAAGTCAACAAGTCAAGATGGTATTCGAGTTCTCAAAGAGTCAACAAGTCAAAGCTCCATTCGATATCTCAAGGACTCAGAAAGCTATTCGATATCTCGAGGATTCGATAAGTCAAATGCTCTATTCGACAACTCAAGGAATCCTGATGGAAAAGAGCTATTCGAGAAGTGGTTCGATATGTCAATATAACAGTATTCGAGAACTCAGAGTTATCGATCAAGTCAATTCTAGTTCTCGAATCACTTACTTAGTCACTTCTCGAATACATTCTTGGAGACAAAATACTGAAGAAATTGTACAAGTCAGAAACCTGCAACAAGCCAATGCACTTTATGGACCACAATCTGTAACGTGCTCTGGAAAGCCTACAAGGAAGCTTGGAGGGATATAGAAGAGACAAGGAGCTAAAGAAGTGGATCTAAACAGGCTTTGCAAAGTCAAATCTGTAACCGTTTGGACACTTACTCAAAAAGGATAGACAGACTAGAAAGTAATTTGTTTAGCTACCTTATTTGTAGTAAGTAGGCTGTATCCATGTTCTATAAGGACACAACCTCACTTCATAACTTAGCAACTTTTGTGAGTCAAGTTTTTCATACACTGTAAGCTATATCTCTCTGAGAAAAACGAAGCTGAGAATACTACCATTTGTATTCACAGATTGTAGCAACCTTTATCTAATAATACATTAGATTAAAGCGATATTGTGTCTTGTGTTGCTTATTTATCCGCACTTTCACTTCTACACACACAGATACTTATCTACTACATTGACTCGATTCAAGAAAAGTTCAAGAATCCATTCACCCCCCCCTCTGTATTCTTTTAACGTATTCAATACTCAACAAGTGGTATCAGAGCGGGCTGTTTATTCAAAAACAGAGAAACGATCATGAGTTCGAATACACCAAAGACTACAGGAACGGTGAAGGTCCCTAAGTTTGACAAAGAAAACTTCAACCTCTGGAAGATAAAGATGATGTTGTTCATTAAAGCCTCTCATCCCTTGTATCCTGAGATTCTCAAGAATGGTCCTTTTGTTCCACAACAAGAGATACCAGAGAAGACTGTTGGAACCATAACTATCCCAAGAACTTATGAGGCCAAGGATCCATCAAAGTGGACAGAGTCAGAAAGGGAGAAGGTTGCTCTTGACAGCCACCTCATGTTGCTTATCATTGATTCCATGGACATGTCAATGTTTGCAAACATTGCATCATGCACGTCTGCTAAAGAGATGTGGGATCACATTGAGGTGTTGTGTGAAGGGACTGATGAGGTTAAGGAAAACAGGAAACAGATACTGGTCACACAGTATGAAGCTTTCATGTCACAGCCCAAGGAAAGCATCACCGAAATGTTTGAAAGTTTTCACAAGCTAGTTACTGAGTTGCAGATGAATGGAAAGGTTTACAGTACCAAGGAGTTAAATATGAAATTTCTGTTGTCTTCACCAAATCATCTGGAGCAAAGAGTCATTTCTCTAAGAGAGAGAGATTTGAACAAAGTCACCTATGATGTGCTCTATGGAGTCCTAAAGACTCATGAACTTGAGTTGCTTCAGAAAAGGGCTATCCAAGCCAACCAAGGTAGGATGATAAACACATCATGTGCCTTGATTGTCAACAAATCCATTCTGGACCTAGAAGCATCTACAAGCCAACTAAGGATAGAGGAGGTGGCAGATGATGAAGAAACTGAAGCTGGGGTGAGTGAACCTATTGAGGAAAAGGAGGAAGAAGAAGAAGAGTTTTACACTCTGGAAGAACTTGATGGGATGGAAAAGACTTCATATGCTTTCATGGCCAGAAAATTTCCAAACATCAGATTTAAAAGAAATCAACCCTTCAAACCCAAAACTCAAAACCATTCAGCCAACAAGAACAAGGCACCTGTGAAACCAAACAGAAATAAGTTTAAAACCGGTTATGTGGATAGGTCATCTGTAAGGTGCTATAGATGCAATGACCTAGGGCATTTTGCCAGTGAATGCAAGAAGCCTAAAAAGAAGGATAGAGATTATCTTGAGCTCGAAGCTAAGTATGAGGCCCTTCTGAAAAAGCAGACACATGGTAAGGCCTACATAGCTGAACGGAAGTGATGGGATGATTCTGAGAGTGATGAAGAGGAACAAGAATTCTGCAATTATGCCTTGATGGCCAACTCCAAGGATGACTCATCTTCATCTGATTCTCAGGTACCATCTCTCACTACTATAGACATGTCTGTTTCTGAGTATAAATGCATGATTGAACAATTATCTGTTGAAATGTTTAATATTCATACTAGTATGACTGCTGCTAATGAGGAGATTGCTAAACTGTCTACTAGAAATGAAATATTAACCAAAAAGAATGAGGAACTTGAGCTAACTACTATGCAAGTAGAAAACCTTAAGAAAGAAGTTGAATATTTGAAGAACAAGGTTTTATGTGCTAGTCAAGTAGAGAAGGCTCTTAGGGATGAATTAGCTGAGAATGAATTCAAACTAAAAACTTTCAAGAAATCATCTGGTTTAGTGCAATCCTACTGCGAGAAAATTGAAGCTAAACCCAAAGCAGCTATTGGACTTGACTATGACTCTCTCAAACGAAGGAAAGGCTATGCTGTCATTGAAGAGGACACAGCTGTTCATGAGAAAGTGCCTCACATTTTGAGAAAAACTGAAAATCCAATTTTTAAGGAATCAACATTTGAAATTGATGAGGATGCCTTACTCATCAAGCAAATGTTGAATGATGAGGATGAAGCACAATCTAGTGAACAGCAAGCATCCTCTAAGGGTGAGAGTGTCAAGTCAAAGACCAAGGAACCAGTAGTTGATAGGCCAAGACCTAAGAAGTTTGTTAAGTTTGTCTCAGCTGGGATGAGTGAATCAGAAAAGAAAGTGACTAAGAAGAAACAGAACAGAAATGGCAAGTTAGGGATTAACAAGGATAACAACTATGCTTATATGCCTAATGCCCCTAGGAAAACTTGTCAGAACTGTTTCAGTACCAATCATTTAACTCATGCATGCAAGAAACCTGTTGGTAGTGTGTCTAAACCTTTCTATGATTGTTCTGTGCCTCTAAGTCATAGAGATGCACCTTTCTGTGATAAATTTGACTGTATGCCATGCAATATGAATGTTATGACTAGTTGTTTTAATTTAAGAAGGCAATTCATTGATGGTTGTATCAGTCACAATTCTCACACACACTACACAAGGTCAAAGTCTTCAAGTCCTCCTAAAGCTAGGAAGGTACCTTTGTCACCTAAGTCTGAAACCTCAGGTTCTAAGACTTCCAACAGTGACAAGAAGACTAACACTAAGAAAGTTGACAAGCATGTTGTTTATGATAAAACTGTCTCTAAGTCACATGGACCCAAACTTGTTTGGGTACCAAAGGAAAAGTAATACCTTTGTGTTTGCAGGGCAAAGAAAGTGAAAAGAAGGTCATGTGGATTTTGGACAGTGGATGCTCAAATCATATGACTGGTGATATGGCCCTGCTATCACAGTATGAGGAAAAGGCTGGCCCAATGGTTGCTTTTGGAGATGACAGCATGGGTAACACATTGGGATATGGCAAGTTGAATGTTGGAAATGTCATCATTGAAGATGTAGCACTAGTCAAGGGGCTCAAGCATAATCTGTTAAGTGTTGGTCAGTTTACTGGTAGAGGATTCAAAGTGAATTTTGACAAAGATGAATGTTTGATCACCCACAAGAAGACTGGTGATTTTGCTCTATCTGGAGTAAGGAAGGGAAGCCTGTTTGTAGCCAATATGGACTCTGCAAACAAGGACAAAATTTGTTGCTTTTACTCAAAAGCATCAAATGAAGATTGTTGGCTGTGGCACAAGAAACTATCACACCTGAACTTCAAGGCCATTAATTCTCTAGTCAAAAGAGAGTTAGTGAGAGGCATGCCCACACTTGAATTCTGCCAAGAAGGATTGTGTGAGGCTTGTCAAAAAGGAAAAATGAAAAGATCAAGCCACAAGTCAAAGACAGTGACATCAGTAACCAAGCCATTACAACTTATCCATATGGATTTGTTTGGGCCTGTCAACATAATGTCACTTGGAAGAAAGAAGTATGCCCTGGTAATGGTTGATGATTTTTCAAGGTATACATGGGTGGAATTTCTGGCATCAAAAGATGAGGCTCCACAAGTAATTATTGAGCACATAAAGAAAGTTGACAAGGAAGCAAAGGCAAACGATGCAAGTGTGATTGCACTGAGGAGTGATAATGGAACAGAGTTCAGAAATGCCACACTTGAAGCATTCTGCAAAGAGAATGGCATTTCTCAGCAATTCTCAGCTCCAAGGACTCCACAACAAAATGGAGTTGTTGAGAGAAAGAATAGAACTCTAATTGAGGCTGCTAGAACGATGTTACTTGATGCAAAAATGCCTACATGTTTTTGGGCTGAGGCTGTGAGCACTGCATGCTATATTCAGAACAGGACCCTCATCAACAAAAACACTGGAAAGACACCTTACAATTTGATGACTGGAAAGAAGCCTACTTTAAAGTATGTTCATACTTTTGGAAGCAAATGCTTTGTACTAAAGGATAATTCTGAATATGTTGGAAAGTTTGATGCAAAAGCATTTGAAGGAATTTTTCTTGGCTATTCTATGGAAAGAATTGCATACAAGGTTTATGTCATCAGTCAAAAGAAAGTTATGGAAAGCACAGATGTAACATTTGATGACAGCAAACTACCTGGACTAGAAGAAGCCAATGATGAAGACAAAGATCCATTGAAGTTTGATAATATAGATGATTCTGATGAAGAGACTGAAACTGGAGTTGAAACTCAAGTTCAACAAACTCAAGTGAATAATGATACAAGACAAGAATTTGTGCCAATCAATAGTGGAGAAATAAGCATCCAAAGCATCCAAGACACACCTGTGAGTAATGGCAACTTCACAGGGGGAGGAAATGAGGATGACCATGATGTGGATGATGAAGCAACATCAAGAATGAGAAATCAGGCTGAACACTCGAGGAAATGGGATAGATCACACACTGCAGAGCAAATCATTGGAGATCCTAATGCAGGAGTAAGGACTAGGAGAGCAACTCAAAATGAGTGCCTCTATGGATGTTTTCTATCACAAGTTGAGCCTAAGAAACTTGATGATGCACTGTTGGATCCAGATTGGATTATTGCCATGAAAGAGGAGCTGAATCAATTTGAAAGGAACAAAGTATGGGAACTTGTGCCTGCACCAAAGAATAGAACCATTGTTGGAACAAAATGGGTTCTGAAGAATAAGATGGATGAAGATGGTGTAATAATAAGAAACAAAGCAAGGCTGGTTGCAAAAGGATACTCTCAACAGGAAGGCATTGATTATGATGAGACATTTGCCCCTGTTGCTAGATTGGAAGCCATTAGAATATTCTTGGCATTTGCTGCTCATTCAAACTTTAAAGTTTATCAAATGGATGTCAAGAGTGCATTTCTAAATGGAGAGTTGGAAGAAGAGGTTTATGTGCAACAACCACCTGGCTTTGAGGATCCACATTTCCCAGAATTTGTCTACAGATTGCTTAAGGCATTGGATGGACTTAAGCAAGCTCCAAGAGCATGGTATGATACTTTATCACAATTTCTTCTTGAAAATCAATTCACTAGAGGCACATTGGACAAGACACTATTTTACAAGAAGCATGGTGATGATATTATCCTAGTCCAAATCTATGTGGATGATATCATTTTTGGTTCTACAAATGAGAAGCTGTGTGAGAAATTCTCTAAACTCATGCAGAGCAGATATGAGATGAGTATGATGGGAGAGTTGACATTCTTTCTAGGGTTGCAAGTCAGTCAAAGGAAGGATGGTATCTTTATCAGTCAAACCAAGTACATCAAGGATTTATTGAAGAAGTTTGACCTGGAAGATTGTTCACCTGCCAAGACACCCATGGCCACTGCCACTAAACTGGATGAAGATGCTAAAGGCAAGAGAGTAGATATCTCAGTCTACAGAGGCATGGTTGGTTCTCTACTCTACCTCACTGCAAGTAGGCTAGACATCATGTTTGCTACATGCTTATGTGCAAGGTTTCAATCAAATCCAAAGGAATCACATTTGATTGCAATAAAAAGGATCTTTAGATATCTGAAGGGCACTCCAAACTTGGGATTATGGTATCCTAAGGACACAGGGTTCAATCTGGTTGGTTATTCTGATGCTGATTATGCTGGATGCAGAGTGGATAGGAAAAGCACCTCAGGAAGCTGCCAGTTTCTTGGACAAAGGTTAGTTTCTTGGTATAGCAAGAAGCAACAATCTGTGTCAACTTCTACAGCTGAGGATGAATACATAGCTGCTGGAAGTTGCTGTGCTCAAGTGCTTTGGATTAGAAATCAACTTAGAGATTATGGACTTGTGTTGGAAAGAATTCCAATCATGTGTGACAACACAAGTGCAATCTCTATAGTTGCCAATCCTGTCAATCATTCTAGAACAAAGCACATTGACATCAGATATCATTTTATAAGAGAACATGCAACTAATGGAACCATTGAGTTGCATTATGTCTCTACAGATAAACAACTAGCTGATATATTCACTAAGCCATTAGATGAAGCCACCTTCACAAGGTTGGTAAGTGAGATTGGAATGCTGAATTCTTAAGATTCTGGCTAAGTGAATACATCATCTAGATTGTTGCAGCAGTAAACACTTACTTTATCTAAATTCTCAATATTTTTGGAGTAAGTGGTGGCTGAAATATGATTTATAAATATTTCAAATCTGTTGCATATGTTGAAAATTATATTTCTATTAACTTAAGATTTCTATGAAATTTTGAGAAAATCACTATTTAATTTGCTAGGATATTTTTCAATGAATATGTCTGGTAAATTTTAAAAGATAGTGAAAATCAAATTTTTTATGAGTGATGGGTATTGTTCGATAAGTCAGACTTCTCGAATGATTCACTATTCGACATCTCTAATAAGTCTCATTAGAGTACTCTTGAGTTCTCGAATAGAGTCTTTCTGAGATATCGAATAGATTGAGTTCTCGAATAGATTGAGTTCTCGAATATAGTAACTGAGTTCTCGAATGATTGAGTTCTCGAACACTATATTTGAGTTCTCGAATCATTTGAAAAGGCTAAATTCTCGCTGAATTTTAACCGATTTTGGACTTTTGTCTAAAAGTTTAATTCACTCATAAAAACACATATTATTTAATTTAGAATTATTTCTAAGTTTGATAACTGCCAGCTGTGAGTTTCTATCTGCTTGAGTTATCGATTAAGCCTTTCTTGACTTCTCGAATAGTTGTTTTCTACTTCTCGAATGCCTGACTTGTCGATACAAAACTTTCTGCTAATCGACAATTCACGTACTTCATACTTATACAATTTCACATCTATTCGATTCATTTCATTCGATTTCTCAAGCATCTACACTCTCTAAACCCCTGAAACCCTAGCTACGAAAAGCCAAATTTCTTCTTCAACCTTCAATTTCTTTCCTCTCTTCTACACAAATGGCAACAGTAAAGTTCAATACCAACTTCATTGCTCTCACTAGTGATATTGAAGCACCCAATGCCAATTTCAAGTGCTTTGTGAAATGGATGGCTGAGTCATATATCAAGGATGCACTCTCTGCCAACCCAACTCTGTATCTAGATATTCTGGAACAGTTCTGGAGTACTGCTATTGTGGAAGTTGTAGCCCTGGAAAACGCAATCACTTCATATATCATCTACTGCAAGATTCAAGATGAGGAAATCACTATCACTACTGCAGACATGAACCAAGCACTGGGCCTACAACAAGAGTCATTTGATAGAATGGCCAATAATGCAGAGTTGGAGGAATTCTTTGAGTTCATCAACTACTCAGATGGGATCAATCTTGGAAAGCTAAACAGAAAGAATCTGAGAAAGGAGTGGAGCTATGTGTTTGCAACTCTTCTCCAAGTCTTCACTGCCAGGAAATCAAGCTTTGATCAAATCAGTGCACCTGTGCAGCAAATTGGATATGCTTTGGCCTATGGAAAGAAGATTGATGTTGGCCAAATCATCCTCCAAGAATTATATGGGAGACTTGGTAAGAACACAACCAAGAGAGGTACTGATATTTTCTTCCCTCGCTTTATTCAATCTGTACTTAATTATAAAAATGCTTCATTGATTGAATTGCCTGGGATTGATAAAAATAAAATAGGCTATCCTAAGTCCATGACCAAACTCATTTTTGGTAATTTGGAGACTAGGAATGATGTGGATGTAAGACTGAACATAACTCCCCATATGGAGAGTTTGTTTAGGACTTATCCCCACAACATGCCAACATTTGATGCAAAATCTAAGTTAGCACAGCCCAAACAAGTAGAACAAAATGCTAACCCAGGGCATGCTAACCAACCCTCTCAACCAAACACTCTACCACATACTGAGCCAACTGCATCATCCTCTCAAAAGGGTGATGTTAGTAAAAAGAAGAGAAAGGAAGTAATGTCTGCACCATTAAATATCTTGTCTGAAGCAACATTAGCTGTTGAATTAGGTCTAGGAAGTGAGAAACCTGAGTCACCCTTACACAGGACAAAGAAGAAGAAAACTAAGACCACCTCTTCAGTCACACAAATGGCTGAAGTTGTAAAATCAGGGGCACACAGCTCACTAGGTGTATCCTCTCAACAGGGTGCACCTATAGGATCAAGCATCCTCCCCAATGCACCTTCTTGTATAGAGTCAGCACATGGGAGTGATAAGGCTGGCACAACACTGAGTGGAGAGCACATCACATTTGAAACTCCCTCTATCTCTCAGGGGGAGTTGCCAAAATCTACTCTTAAACACACTTCTCTTCCAGAATCTAACTCTGAAATTTCTTTGGAACCTGCAACTCAGGCAACTGAGATGCAAGGTATTGATCATCAAGAATTCTTTTCTCTTGATGAGCCAATAATTTCAAGTGACTTAGTGCATGACACTTTGTTCACCACTCAGAACCCACATTTAGATGGTGAGGGAATGCATGCTGAGGCATCTCCTAATGACACCATCACAAACACAGAGGTTCCACTAGTTTTTACTAGAGACTCTGTGCCTGTGTCAACTGCTGGTGTAATTCATCCCACTTCTGTGGTGACACCAGTAGTAGAGTCAATCCATCCGGTTACAGAAGTTGAATCTGTAACTGAGGAGTCTAGCTTGCCTAGCTCTAGCTCTGACTTTATGTCACAATGGCTGAAGCCTGTGCAGCATGACAGTGCTTCAGGATCAGGGTCTGCTCCACAACAATTGACGGTTGAAGCACTTCAAAGCTTAATTGTGGATCAGATTCCTGAGTTCACAAAGATTGCTCAGAACCTTCTCACTTCAGACATGCCTAATCCAGACTATGAGGCTATTCTGTTATGCCATAGGGATGATGTGGAAGTGCAGAAGACAAAGATCATTGATGATGCTGAGAGAGATGGCAACATAGATGCCTGGTTGCAAGGAAAATATGATATTACTCTCGATGAAGCACTTCAGTATCTCAGGGAGGAATACCTCACTTCACTGGGCTCCAATGCCAAATCTCTGACACCTGGTGAAGTGTATGAGGCTATAAATGATACTCACAAGGGATTCCTCAAGGCTGCTCATTATCTTGGAAAAGGTGTTAAAACTGAGGTCAATAGAGTGTGTGATAAGACCACCACCACAGTAGAAGCAATCAAGAGGACCTTTGATGCCAAATTCCCTCAGCTAGACAGTGTGTTCAAGGACATCAAACACTGCAACTCTACCTGCACCAAGATGGATAATGGGCTAGCTCTGCTAAAGGATACTGTCACAGGTCTGGGACATCAATTTCAAATTCTATCTGATCAGACCACAGATGCCAATGCCATGCTGAGGACCATGTTCAAAAATTTATATGGAGACAGACTGCTCACTGAGGTCCCAGTACATGACATGACTAGATTTGAAGTGCAGAGGCTCAAAGAACAATCCCTGTCTGGCTTCAAATCTACTGAGTTATTCAGCAAAGTAGATGCACTTGAGAAGGAGGTGGCTACTCTCACCAAGTCCAATGCTCATCTTACAGACAAGGTTGCACTTCTAAATGATCAGTTGGACACTCAAGCATCCACCACAGCTGATGTCCTTCTGCATCAACAATCCATGTTAGCTGCTATGATGAAGCATATGGGTCTCCCTCTACCTGATGAATCTTCAATCCCAAAGGACATTTCTACAGCCTCTGTGCCTGACAACAAGCCTAAGGGGGAGAAGAAGGCAAGGAACTCAAATACAAAGGGGGAGAAAGGCATAATACTAAAAGAGGGTGGTCAACAAAGGGCTTCAAAGTCTCTACCAAATGTGCCTGGCAAAGGAAAATCCAAAGTGGATGAGCCTCCATCTACCTTGCCAGTTGTCACTCTACCAACTGTGCACATCACTACTCCTGGAGGACAAAAGCAATCCATAACTACCACAGTGGTTGCAGGGAGTATGCCATCTGACAAACCTCCAACCTCTATATCTGAGAGTGCCAAGCCTGTAGAAGTTAAAGTTGTTACTGAGGCCAAGCTGCAAGAAGTTGCCAACTCAGATGTTTATAATGATAAAGCCTTTTTGGAGTTTCTGAAAGCCATAAGGGAACAGGTTGGTGACACTTAGTTTTATCTGAGGGAGGTGAAGAAGCAGATTGACTACATCACTGTCATCCCCAAGAAAGTCAATAATCTATGGGTCAAGGAGATAGTGATGGTTTCCAAATTAAAGATATGGCATCTAACATACCAGACTCTACAAGACCTAAAACACTCAGAGATAGATGCCATACTTGAGCTCATTGAGAAGAGGAATGAGAACAGCAAAAGTCTGTTTGATGATTTGAGGAATGGCCAACCTTCAAGGCTACCAGAAGTGATCAAGAAGCCATGGACAATCATTTATCAGTCTGGCACCAGAATTGAAGATATCAAGCAATTTGTCATTCCCCATGATCTCACCACTAGAAATCACAGACTGATCATTGCTATCATTGATCAATTACAGAAGAAGGTTGGAGCCAGAAATGCTGAAGAAACTGAGGCACTGCACATCCTCAGAACTTATATTGCAACTGGTGAAATTCCAGAGATGGCTCAACCTAGGAGAAATAAGGATGATGACTCTGAAGACAAAGGTGATGGGAGGAGAAGACATCACAGGAGAGATAAGGGTGATGAAGACAAAAAGAAGAAGGGTGACAAAGATAAGAAGAATGATGATGACCAAGGTAAAATCTATGAGAGGAAGAGTGGAAAACAGCAAGCCTTAGGCACTGCTAGCAGTAACCTCACCACAACACAAGACTCTAAGTCTAGGGTGAATACTGTTAGTAGTGACCTAGCAAAATCTACATCTATGGATTCTGTAACTGTCTTACCACCTCAAGAAGAGAAGAAGATTTAAGTCAAGAAACCATGTGTATGTTTCAGAAAGCAATCTGCTAATGGAATACTACTATGGTCTACTAACAAAGGTCAAAGATTTCTGCCAAGCAATCATGTCAAGAGGATGAAATTTAAACATGCAGCAAGAAGAGTGAAGCTATCCAGATCAAGAGCCCTAACAATCATTCCAGGATTGAAACTCCAGCCACTTGATGAAGACTTTGATGAAGAGCAACTGCAATTTCTAAGAGCTCAAAAGATATGCTATGCTACAATTGTGGATGACCACCTTGAAATCAAGTACACTGATGGGAGAGAAATGAAATTCAAACAAGGGGGTTGTCAACATTGGGGTAAATTGTATGAGATAGAAAGAATCATTGCATTGCTGGATTCTAGAGACAAAGTGGAGAAAGTATGGAAGCTGGAATTGATTGACTTTGTGAAAATGAAGAAAGAATATGCTGAGAAGATAAGAAAGGGCTGCTATGAGAAATGGTTAGAAAGGGAGAAAGAAATTGACAGACTGGAGATTGAAGCAGAAAAGCTAAGGGCAAAGGGATTGTGTAGAGTTCAGTTTGATCCCTATGTGGTGAAGTATAGGAGAAGAAATGGAGACAATGTCAATATAAGAATGGACCTACTCAGTCACTATCCTGCCAACATTCTGAAGCCAGTGCTTGAAGATTTCAAAAACTCTATTATGATTGAAGAATTGGATGCTATGATAGAAATCATAAGAGCAATAGATGAGATTGCAAGAAAGGAGAAAGAAAGGAAACAGAAAGCATATGATGATCTACAAGCCAAAGCAATGGAGATGCAATCAAATGAAAATGGCTAGTACCTCATCATACTGTAAGAGTATTTATCTTGTAATTCCATTTATGTGTTCAACATACATACCTGTACTTTTAAAGTTTTATCTTTATGTATGTTAGGCTTGTTATCAGACATGAAATTGTGACTAAGGGTCTCACTCACAATTTGGGGGAGATTGTTAGTTACAGAGGCATGCCTGTACACATCTAATAACAAGCATAATTGTTTGTAATGCTTTGCATTACTTACATGACCTCTTAACTGAGGGAACCTCTAGTTGTAGAGTTTCTGCTTGTATTGTACTTGTAGTAGGCATCAAATCCTAGTTGTGTAATTGTACAAATAGAGTCTAGAATAATGCTTGAAAGAAGTTCCAAGGTTCATGCCTCAAGCAAGGAGTTAAAGACTTTCAAATAATCACAGTTGGGATTTGAAGAAATGAAGAATTTGCCTAAGTACCAATTCGAGAAGTATATTTGTCTATTCGAGAAGTCCAGCATTCGAGAAGTTAGAGATTCGATATCTCAAGACACTATTCGATATCTCTGAATACACTGTTCGATATCTCATTCGATATCTCAGGGATTCGATATGTCTACTACTCTATTCGAGAACTCAAGAAGTCAACAAGTCAAGATGGTATTCGAGTTCTCAAAGAGTCAACAAGTCAAAGCTCCATTCGATATCTCAAGGACTCAGAAAGCTATTCGATATCTCGAGGATTCGATAAGTCAAATGCTCTATTCGACAACTCAAGGAATCCTGATGGAAAAGAGCTATTCGAGAAGTGGTTCGATATGTCAATATAACAGTATTCGAGAACTCAGAGTTATCGATCAAGTCAATTCTAGTTCTCGAATCACTTACTTAGTCACTTCTCGAATACATTCTTGGAGACAAAATACTGAAGAAATTGTACAAGTCAGAAACCTGCAACAAGCCAATGCACTTTATGGACCACAATCTGTAACGTGCTCTGGAAAGCCTACAAGGAAGCTTGGAGAGATATAGAAGAGACAAGGAGCTAAAGAAGTGGATCTAAACAGGCTTTGCAAAGTCAAATCGGTAACCGTTTGGACACTTACTCAAAAAGGATAGACAGACTAGAAAGTAATTTGTTTAGCTACCTTATTTGTAGTAAGTAGGCTGTATTCATGTTCTATAAGGACACAGCCTCACTTCATAACTTAGCAACTTTTGTGAGTCAAGTTTTTCATACACTGTAAGCTATATCTCTCTGAGAAAAACGAAGCTGAGAATACTACCATTTGTATTCACAGATTGTAGCAACCTTTATCTAATAATACATTAGATTAAAGTGATATTGTGTCTTGTGTTGCTTATTTATCCGCACTTTCACTTCTACACACACAGATACTTATCTGCTACATTGACTCGATTCAAGAAAAGTTCAAGAATCCATTCACCCCCCTCTGTATTCTTTTAACGTATTCAATACTCAACAGGCCGCGGCCTCAGAACTCCAGGACGCGACCTCAAGGGTATTCTGTCCAACTTCGGAAATTGTCCTAAAAATCCTGATTTACTGTTTGGGTCATATCTTGAGTTCTACAAGTCCGTTTTGGACGATCTTACTGTCCACGCGAAGATAACGGAATTCTATTTCATTCTAAAGTGGTCCAGAGGTCCAATTACAACTGGAACGGCCCAGAAATACTGAAGAAAAGTCAGCCACAAAATTTCCTTAAAAACAGAATCAGTTTAGGAAACGTATTTTGCAGAAATTCTATTATAATTCTGTTTTGGTATTTTCTTGCTGGGCAAGACTTCTAGAGCCTATATAAACACATTCTACCATTGTAATTTAGATAACCATTACATATCAATTACTTAGGTTTATTTGTATCTTTTCATACTTTGTTTTTATCATGGTTTCATCAGATCCCATGATGATGAGTGGTTCGATTATGAACTAATCGTTGTAATGGGATTCTTACGGATTTATTTATGGAGCTTTAGTATCTTTATGCTTTAAAGATCTGTGTGTGATGTATATTTGATATCCTCGTATGGTTATGCTTAATTGATAGATGCGTCATGAACATCTAATTTTTTAATCTCTTGTGAAGTGAAAGTGGATCTTGAGATTTAGAACTTTCCATGCTAGCATAGGTTCATGATTGTTTATCAACATGATTGTAGTATGAGATGAGAATACTTGTTTTGCCCTATGTGATCATTATGGATAACTTGCTCTTCAACTGTTATGTTTTTAAATTCTATAGACATATAGGGTCTAAGCATAATTGGTGTCTATTCATCTTCTATCCCTTTTGTGGATGTATGGGTAGTTTGGTATACGTATGCTGACAGGTAGCGTGTACTTGTTTCGTGTTGTCCGGTCAGATATCATAACCAATGCATATAGTGATTAAAGGTATCAGATCTAAGCGAAGTATTTAATGAAGTTAGGATTCCATGTTTTCTCTTGCAGAAGTAATTTGATTTAAATTCTCGTTAGTTAGTTAATTCTTAGTTTGTTAATTTGTTTTTTTAGTTAGTCTTAGTTAATCAAAACCCAATTTGTTAATTGTCTTAGCAATGAATAATAATCATACATTGTTGCATAGGTACATCGACTGAATTAAAACCATAACCAGATCTCTGTGGAACGAACTTCACTTATACCTATATTACTTGTGACCACGTACGCTTGCGTGATTTTGTGTTAACAAGTTTTTGGCACCGCTGCTGGGGATCATCGGTGTTTTATTTTTGGTTTATGTGCTTGTCAATAGTGGTCGTTAGAGTTCACTGACTCAGATTTTTTCTTACCTATCTTGTTTAGTTCGGTGTGTTCAGGTACTTGATTATTTGAAGATGGCATGCGAGGAGTTGCCATGGTGGGCATATTCGAGGACATCCATGCCTCAGCAATGTGAGCAGTGTTAGGGCATTGATGATCCCTCACAATTTTGTTACTACGAAGGAGTTGATCCATATGTCACTTATGAGGAACAACCATATTTTCAATACCATCCTCAACAGTACCTGCAAGATGTTCCAAATATGTCATATCTCTTTGGTAGTGAAGAGTTTCAACATCAGCAACCTACTCCTAATTTTAAGTCAGATGAGGTTGTAACTATGGAGGAGCTTAGAATGCTTGTAAAGAGTAATGAGGAGTCTGTCAAATCTTTGGAGACACTAGTTGCTCGAGCTGTGAGTGCCTTGGAACAAGAGAAACAGCAATTCATACTAGAGGCAATTCCAGAGAATAACGGTGACTTGGAGCAAGGTACTGCATGCTTAATTGAGAAAGACAAATTTCAAGGTGAGGTGAGCATTCGCAAGCCATGTGAGGAATTTGATCATGCTAGTATGGTGGATGATTCGGAAAGGGCACTATTTGGGACAGACACTGATGAGCTACACAAAATTCAAAAATTGGTATGTGCGTACCAAGAGGCTGAAGAACATGGGAAAGATGCAGGTCTTCTACTTGTCTCAGAGTTTAAAGATGGAGGTAGCGCATTAGAGCCAATGGAGTAAGTTCTCTTTGAGGAACCAAAGGCTTCAGCAACTTACATTTACCCTCCTCCATTATATTCAAGCGAATCCCACGAGTGTGTGTTGTTCTATAAATTGACAGATTTTGGGTCAATAGATGAAGGCATTGGAATAGGACATAGTTGTTACACGAATAGGCCAAACGAGGAGAAGGGGCAGAAAGTGTGCCGCCGTGATGATGATGAAGTCTTACGAAGAGATGACCAGGCCAACTATTATCATCCTTAATGGAGGCTTGGAAGTAACGTCAAGCTATTGACGTTAAAGAAGCGCTTCGTGGGAGGCAACCCACGCTTTTCGGCATTTTTATTTAGGTATGTTCCTACTATCCCTTGTATTTCCTTCCATTCAATGCGGACATTGAATATTTTAAGTTTGGGGGTGGTTTGGGGGATAAGTAGTGTATATGTATTCATGTAGGATTTCATGCTTTGTATATTAGTAGTAGTAAATTATGCATTTATGTTCGTGTTATTTACGTTTGTTTCATATAGGACATTCTGTTTTTATGTTCGTATATCATGTGAGTCCATAGTAGTTTGCATTTGCACCCATGCTTGATAAGAATTTTGTGTTGTTGACGCTTTTGATTGAGAAGTGATATGCTTTGTTCTTGTGCACACACATACACTAGTAAGTTGAAGCTAGTAGACTTATTGAATGTTGTAAGTGATTAGAAGGACATGAATATGTGCAAGATGATTTAGTTTGCATGCTTTGAATACAAATAGGTGCGTTAGAGAGATTTTTGCTTGGGATTGAGTATGTTTTTCCACCAAGTGAGTTTTTGAGCCTTATTGTATATTTGTTGCAATTTATTCGTTTGCTTGAGTGTCCACGGATTGTTTGCATTGCTAGTAGTTGTTTGAGGTCTTTCTTGAAACGCATGACATTATTTGACGATTAAAATGATAAAGGCATTTAGGAATAACCGCATATTTTCCCATATTACCACACCATATTTACATGATCAATTAGTTAACCCGTTGAGCTTAATCCTATTTTTTCGGTGACATACCACATTACTTGCCTAGACTTTCTCTTTTATTGGCCTTACATTAATTTGAACTCACGTTGTCAAATGCTAGTAGAGTGCTAAAGGGAGTAATAAGGTGTGCAAGGAAGGGTTTATTGTTGGTCTTACTTTTGGGGGAAATATTGAAAATTGGGTTTGCTGTTACTTGGTAGTCGGCATGTGTAATAAAATTGTGGGATCATTGTTATTGTTTATATTATTGTTTGTGTTATATTTAGCTCTCGAAAAAAAAGAAAAAAAAGAAAAAAAGAAAAAAAAAGGAAAAAAAAGAAGAAAGAGAAAAAAAAAATAGAAAAAAAAATATTATGAGAGCATGTTTGTGTTTGTTGTGATCCTATTTCAGTCGACTAATAGAGTGTTTGTTTTAGTAAAATTATGTGGGGGGAAATAGGGTGTTGTGTATGATTTATTATGGTACTTACTAGCTTTTGACACTTCACCTGATTCGGCTTATTTGACATACCTTGTCCCTAGCCCCGTTACAACCCAAATAAAGACCTTTTGATTATCGTCATTGATGTATGTTGTGTTAAGAGTTAGATTGATACCAAATGTCAAGCATGCTTATGATTTTGTTGGAATTGAGTGATACACTTACCCTTGTTCTTGAGTGAATATTCTTTTGTGAGTGGATTGTGAGTGTTTGCTTGTTTTTGCGTATGAGATCCCGAGTTTTGTCTCAAAGATGTACTCTTGTAGGCTTAGCATGTTTACTAACTTATTCTTACACTTGACATGAACTTGTGAGAACTTACCATGTTCATTGAGTAGACTATGTGAATACTTGCACTTTCGACACCAAGACATTGCGTATTTACTTTGATTCTTAAGTTGATATGGCATGAGAGGAATTGACGGTATGGTAGGATATTAGTACTTAGATTATTTGCAATTCCATTTAGTTGCATTCATGCATTGCATTGCATTTGAATTTTGTGGGTACATTCGCTATAGGCCCTCACGAGACCATACTCGTCCACTAGGGCTGCCTAGGGGTTTAAAGGGCTTGTTGCATATGCCAAATGCAACCGTGATCACCTACGGAAGTGGTACTAGTTAGTTAGTTGTTTATGCTTGAGGACAAGCATCGGTTTAAGTTTGGGGGTGTGATAAGTGGATTTTATATCCACTTGGATCGCTTTGATTCACTTGGCCTCAAGTTTGTTGTACTTTTGATGTGTTTCGTGTAGTTGTGCAGGGCTATAAGTCATTGGATATGGTGGGAGAATTGAGTTGATGTTGGTGTGGATTTTGAGTTTTTAATGAAGAATGAGGTCTTCCATACAATCCTTGGGAGATTTGGAGTCAAGCAATTGAAGTATGGAAGCCTTGGCAAAAAGAACGGAAGGAAACGAAGGAAACGGCAAAGAAAAAATATGCGGGCAGATTGGGTTCCAGGCCGCGGCCTCAGAACTCCAGGATGCCGCCTCAAGGGTATTCTGTCCAACTTCGGAAATTGTCCTAAAATTCCTGATTTACTGTTTGGGTCATATCTTGAGTTCTACAAGTCCGTTTTGGACGATCTTACTGTTCACGCGAAGATAACTGAATTCTCTTTCATTCTAAAGTGGTCCAGAGGTCCAATTACAAATGGTACGGCCCAGAAATACTGAAGAAAAGTCAGCCACGAAATTTCCTTAAAAATAGAATCAGTTTAGGAAACGTATTTTGCAAAAATTCTATTATAATTCTATTTTGGTATTTTCTTGCTGGGCAAGACTTCTAGAGCCTATATAAACACATTCTACCATTGTAATTTAGATAACCATTACATATCAATTACTTAGGTTTATTTGTATCTTTTCATACTTTGTTTTTATCATGGTTTCATCAGATCCCATGATGACGAGTGGTTCGATTATGAACTAATCGTTGTCATGGGATTCTAACGGATTTAATTATGAAGCTTTAGTATCTTGATGCTTTAAAGATCTGTGTGTGATGTATATTTGATATCCTCGTATGGTTATGCTTAATTGATAGATGCGTCATGAACATCTAATTTGTTAATCTCTTGTGAAGTGAAAGTGGATCTTGAGATTTAGAACTTGCCATGCTAGCATAGGTTCATGATTGTTTATCAACATGATTCGTAGTATGAGATGAGAATACTTGTATTGCCCTATGTGATCATTATGGATAACTCGCTCTTCAACCGTTATGTTTTCAAATTCTATAGACATATAGGGTCTAAGCATAATTGGTGTCTATTCATCTTCTATCCCTTTTGTGGATGTATGGGTAGTTTGGTATACGTATGCTGACAGGTAGCGTGTACTTGTTTCGTGTTGTCCGGTCAGATATCATAACCAATGCATATAATGATTAAAGGCGTCAGATCTAAGTGAAGTATTTAATGAAGTTAGGATTCCATGTTTTCTCTTGCAGAAGTAATTTGATTTAAATTCTCGTTAGTTAGTTAATTCTTAGTTTGTTAATTTGTTTTTTTAGTTAGTCTTAGTTAATCAAAACCCAATTTGTTAATTGTCTTAGCAGTGAATAATAATCATACATTGTTGCATAGGTACATCTACTGAATTAAAACCATAACCAGATCTCTGTGGAACGAACTTGACTTATACCTATATTACTTGTGATCACGTACGCTTGCGTGATTTTGTGTTAACACTGTGGTTGATGACAAGCAAGATCAAATCGCCCTGGCCATAATATACCAGGGGATACTGGAAGATGTCTTGCTTTCAGTGAAAGATAAGGAGACTGCAAAGGAGGCCTGGGAGGCTATTTCGACCATGTGTCTAGGCGCAGATCACGTAAAGAAGGCCAGGGTTCAAACTATGAAGAGTGAATTTGAATCCTTGTGCATGAAAGATGGAGTGCAGTTAGATGAGTTCTACTCAAAATTGAATGGACTGGTGACAAACATACGTTCCCTAGGTGAAAACATTCAAGAGAGCTACGTGGTGAAAAAATTTCTTCGCGCAATGCCATCAAAATTTATGGCCATTGTTTCGACTATCGAACAGTTTGGCAACGTAGAAACCATGTTGATAGAGGAAGCAATTGGTTCACTTAAGGCTCATGAGGAGCGAATGAAAGGGCAAAGCGATGGAAGTGGAGGACAGTTACTACTCACAGAAGAGGAGTGGGTCAAACGTGAAAATGTTGAAGGGAAACTCTTATTAACAAGAGAAGAATGGATTAAGAAAAATAATAATGGTGGCACTGAAGGATCGTCTAGCTCAAAGTTTCGTGGAAAAGATAGGGGACGGGACAAAAGCAAAGAAAGGTGCTTCAGCTGTGGTGTTTATGGCCATTACGCTGCGGAATGTAGAAAGCCAAAGAAGGATAAGGATCAAAATCAAGAAGTGAATATGACCCAGATTGAGGATAACAAACCTGCTCTATTGTTGACAGAAAAGGATGGTGACTTGATGTTGTTAAACGAAGAACATGTAGTACCAAAGCTGGGACAAAAGAGTGAACGAGGGGAGTCGAATCTGTGGTACTTGGACAATGGGGCGAGTAATCACATGACCGGGCAACGCACAAAATTTAGAGAATTGGATGAGAGCGTGACCGGTCAAGTGAAATTTGGCGATGGTTCGACAATGGATATCAAAGGGAAGGGGTCTGTCACTTTCGCTTGCAAGAATGGAGAGGAACGCACACTAAGAGAGGTATATTACATCCCTATGCTCTGTAATAATATCATTAGTCTCGGGTAATTGTCTGAAGAGGGAAATAAAGTTATCTTAAGTGGTGAGTTTCTGTGGGTTTATGATACAAAAGGGAAGTTACTTATGAGAGTTAAGAGATCTCCTAATAGATTGTATAAGATGATTCTTGTGACCAGCAAAATGAATTGTTTGTTGATTAAGACAGAGGAATTGCCTTGGTTGTGGCACTCCCGTTTAGGACATGTGAACTTTCAAGATTTAAATTTGATGCATGCTTCGCAAATGGTGTATGGCTTGCTAAAGTTCTTGCAACCCAAAGATGTGTGGACAGATTGTCTCATGTCGAAACAAGTAAGGAAATCATTCCCATCTCAAGCAAATTATCGTGCAAAATGAAGTTTAGAGCTAGTGCACGGGGATCGTTGTGGCCCAATATCTCCAGCAACATCAGGAGGTAATAAATACTTCTTGCTTCTTGTGGATGACTTTAGACGCATGATGTGGGCTTACATGTTAAAGAGCAAGGATGAGGCCTTCGGAATGTTCAAAAGATTCAAGGTACTCGTTGAAAAGGCGACTGGAAAACAAGTAACGGTATTTAGGATGGATCGAGGAGGGGAGTTCTGTTCCCAAGAGTTTAAAAAGTATTGTGAAAAAAGTGGGATAATCAGACACTATACGGCTCCTTACACCCCCTAGCAGAACAGGGTAGTGGAGCGCAGAAACCGCACTATAGTCGCCATGTCCAGAAGCTTACTGAAGCAAATGAACTTGCCTCTAACGCTGTGGGGTGAAGCTATTAGGCACTCAGTCTACCTGCTAAACAGACTGCCCACACATTCGATGAATGAAAGAACTCCGTATGAGGCATGGAAGGATGAGAAGCCAAATAGAGGCATATAAGGGTATTTGGGTGTTTGGCCCATATGAAGATACCTGGAGTTCATACAAGAAAGTTGGATGACAAAAGTAAACTGGTGGTTCACCTTGGTAATGAGCCTGGAACGAAAGCATATCGGTTATTTGATCCTGAGCAACAATATTTTGATTAGTAGAGATGTGGTTTTTGAGGAGGGAAAGACATGGGCATGGAAACAGAGTAAAGATGAAGAGGTGTCTGGCCAACAACATACTTTCCCAGTTGTTAATGGACATGCACAAGAAGGAAACGAAACAATTGACACGCAGCAAATAAGTTTAAACTCTGATAATGATGTGGCCACACCAATATCTCAAATGTCTGTACAGAATTCGACGCTGAAAGTGCAGATGAGAGCAGTCAACCATAACATTTTAGATCTATTGATGATATATACAATGACACTGAGAAAATTGAGCTTGATGAATAGCTTTTCCTCATGGGAATAGATGAACCGAGGAATTACAAACAGGCTGTTAAGGAGCGTAATTGGAAGCAGGCAATGCAAAGTGAGATGGAGTCTATAGAGTAAAATGACACCTGGAGATTGACAGAGTTACCAGCTGGTCGCAAGGTGATTGGGTTGAAATGGATATACAAGATTAAGCGAGATGCAAACGGGGAGATAATAAAATATAAGGCGAGACTCGTGGCTAATGGCTATGTACAAGAACGAGGGATAGATTTTGATGAATTGTTCGCTCCAGTAACTAGGCTAGAGACTGTTCGTTTGTTACTTGCGTTGGCAACAAAGTGTGGTTGAGAGGTGCATCACTTAGATGTGAAAACGGAATGTTTAAATCGAGATATAAAGGAAGAGGTTTATGTAACCCAACCCGAAGGATTTGTCAAACAGGGGGAAGAACGCAAGGTGTACAAGTTGATGAAGGCTCTTTACGATTTGTGCCAGGCACCATGAGCCTGGTATGCAAAACTTAACAAGAGTTTAGAGAATCTAGGCTTCATCAGATGTCCACACGAACATGCTGTCTACATTAGATGCAAGGTAGATGAAGTTCTCATTGTTGGAGTGTATGTTGATGACCTGTTGGTCATAGGCACTAGTGTAGCACTCATCGATGAGTTCAAACTGCAAATGAATGAACAGTTCGAGATGAACAATCTGGGTAAACTGTCTTACTACCTGGGAATAGAAGTGAAATAGAGAGAAGGGTATATCGAGTTGAAGCAAACAGGGTATGCAAAGAAGGTGTTAAGCAAGGCTGGAATGAGGGAGTGTAATCCTACTAAATATCCTATGGATCCAAATGAGCGAATTACTAAAGATGAAGGAGGAGAAAAAGTGGATCCAACGGAGTTCAAAATCATGGTTGGAGGGCTGCATTACCTGGTTCATACACGTCCAGACATAGCTTATGCCGTGGGGATAGTAAGTAGATTCATTGAAAATCCTACAGTACTACATAAGAATGTTGTGAAGTGCATTTTGAGATATGTACGGGGTACGTTTGACTTTGGCTTAATTTACTCGAAGAATAGCGAAAACAACATGCTTATGGGTTATTCTGATAGCGATTTGGCTGGGCAAACAGACGACAGGAAGAGTACGGGGGGAATGGTGTTCTACTTGAACGATAGCCTGATCACATGGGTCTCACAAAAATAGAGATGTGTCGCATTGTCATCATGTGAAGCCGAATTCATGGCTGCTACTGCAGCAGCATGTCAAGCTATTTAGTTGAAGAATCTACTTTGCAAGCTAACTGGTGAAGAGATTGGTCCTGTCATATTGCATATTGACAACAAATCTGCTATTGATCTTGCTAAAAATGCAGTGTTCCACGGAAGAAGTAAAAACATTGACATTCGTTACCACTTTATCCGTGAATGTGTTGAACGAAAGGAAATTGTCATCAAACATATCAGCTCTGAGTTGCAGCGTGCAGATTCACTAACTAAGGCGCTTACGACTGTCAAGTTCGAAAGGATGAGAAGTCTGTTGGGAGTCAAGCAGTTGGACACACAAGTTTCAAATTAATGCAGTGATTGTTGGTTTTATTTAATCTGAAACTTGTAATAATTTAGTTTTATTAGTCAGCTAGCACGTTAGTCAACTAGCACATAATTTGCATTTGCATATTTGATTTGGTCTTCATAGTCGTGGAGAGTTTTTAGGAGCTGAACATTAGAAGTAGAGATGCATCAGGAGTGTTTGTTAGTGGTTCCTAGTTTGTAGCTTTTCCCTTGGTTTGTTTCTTTATATTGTACTGATTGAATGAATAAAATGATAGTTTCCACGCGAAACAATTGCTTCTTTTCTCAGTTTATACATCAAACAGCTATATCTATAATTTACATATACAGGTTTGATTTGTGTTTATTCTAGAATAATGACTAAAATAAATATAATATCTTTGTGCTTATGATCTAAGGCCTCATACATGTGGGGGTTGTTATTGATATCAGAAGATAAATTCGAATTGAATCGTGACAAACATAAAAATGTTGCTGCAAAATTAAGTGGACAAATGCAAATTTGAAAAAAAAAAAACTACATGAATCTTGATACGTAACTGAAAAAATATACTGGACATGTGTTTCAACACACATATATAGATCATTCCATTTAATTGACTTCTGCACATACTTTTGGCATAATTACCAAATCATTCAATTCGGTTGATTTTGAAGGTTAACAAACATTCACATACATCATTCTTAATAATACTACTCAAATATCAAAATTTAGTTGTACTAGACCAACTGAATCTATCTGAAGGGGTATATAAGATTGAGAATGTTCATTTTTCAATGGCAAGGAAAAGAGTCCGACTGCCTATTGTTGGGTTTCAATCCAATATGATATTATGGGTTTGGATGGTGCAAGATAAAATAGGAAAATCAAGACTCCAACAAACCACTAAGTTCATCTACAATCATTTCACTGTCTTATTCTATCAAATTAAATTTCATACCTGGATCGGGGGTGCTGAACCACACTTGATAAAAAGAAGCCACCATGTTTGTTGAAAAAAGATACATAACAAAATGTGGTTGTAATATATAATTATATATATATATATATATATATATATACACACACACACACACACACATAAAAACATGTAATTACTTTCTATAATTTAGTTTGTCAATACTTGAAAATAAATTTTGAAATATTATCACTTACATGGCATAAGAAACGGGAAAGTTTGTGCAACAGTCTTTTGAAAATCAGCTATTGCACACAAATTTTAATTAATATCAAAAAATTATAGACTTGTATAGTCTAGTATATTTGTATACATTTTAGTATTCTTACGAAAAATAGGTTTGGACGGTATAAATTTATGGTTCCCGGTGTGATTCAGGAAGCAAGCAAATCTATCATAATTTACAAGTAGTAATCAAGAGTTGAAGGTGAAATGATATGAGAAAAAGTATTATTATGATCCAAAAGACCAACATATCTATTATAACCTACAAGGTAGTAAACAAGGTTGAAGATGAACAAATATTTAATAAAATGAAACGATAAATAATGGATATGTCTTACTCTGTATTATTGTTCATTAAACAATTTAATTTAAAAGTAATTTTGTAGTCTTTTTTACCACTCGAGAAAATGGAACATGTTGACATCTTTAATTTGTAAATACAATTCTATTAAAGAAATGTATTATCTACTTACATTATCGTAACTGCGCATAAATCATCATGACAAAGGAGGAACGAGAGTAACAACTTCAACTTTAATCAAACATGAAAAGAATTATTCAAGTTAGTTGACTTGTGAAAATAATATTAGCTTCTTTAAATGGTCACTTATTCAATTGTGAATGACAACTAAAGTTTTACTGCAAGCATTTGATATAGCACTGAATTGGAAATTAATAGGAATAAAATTAGAGTAGTCTAAGTCTTATAATATCCAAAAAAACATAATATGTCAAGCAACCGTTAAGAAATACAAACATATTGTCCAAACACAATAGTAAGAGGACGATCCTAAAACTATATAATAACGGAGGGAAGATGTTGTGGCTTAATGAGTCCGCGGACTCGAAGGCTCCTACAAGGTTAACACCTTGGAACATATGTTGTAGTGAGGTTAGTCCTTAAGCTGATTCGTTTCTGGATGAATGAAATGTCCGAAATTGCTTAATAGAATGTCTGTTCTCCTTGACAATAATCTTTATATGAGAGCCAATGTATCTCTCTACCTCCCATTCACACAACCTCTATGGAATATGAGTCTTCAACGACAAGAAAGCTTCATAGCTAAGTATGTTTTTTCATTTACTTTTTCAATGGAGTTCAATATCATTCTTACTGTTCTATGTGTTGTGTTTTCACCACGATCTTGCCCTTTGGCCTTAGGTGATTTACTTCTGTCCCATTAGTTGTTTTCTTTTTATTTAGATAAATGAAATTTATAACAAAATTTTATTAGACAAGTCAACTGTAATTACTCACTGTTGATTCTGGAAATTGATTACTCGTTAATTAATTTTAGAAACACTATGTTTTTTTATTCATGTAAGTTACTAAAAAGTGATTACCAAAAAATTATCAATGAAACAAAGAATTTAAGTCGAAAAATACAAAATAAATGAATTTGTTTTCAGAGAAAAAGAAATAAATATCATAGTTTGCTTCCCACACTAGAGAAAATATAGACTAAATTAAGGAGTTTCACATCACCTCTAATAAAAGCTTACTAGGATGTTATCACTAAATCATATATATGAAAACATACTATCGATTGGTTATATTCATGTTACGTCTTGAAGAATTTGTTCTTCTAAAAACTAAATAATTTGTAAGACATGAATTATGTTGAATAAAAATACTACTATTTAGTGAAGAGAATTTATTTTGGTTTAAACTGAATGTAATAATTTTGCTCACCCCACTAATGCAAGTTCTAAATGTACTAACATAACTGTCATTTTACTTTCTTAACGGTATTCCTGTCAAATTATGTTAAGAAAGGACTTCCGTTCGCTCAACTTATTTCTCAGGTATTTTATATATTTGTTTTTCAAAATGGGTGGTGTTTAAATTAGAAATAATAGATTGTTGATAATTTAAAAAGTACCCTTTATATAATGTTACAATGTATCAAAAGTGATTAGTACAAAGAGTAGTATCTAACACTTGTCACTCATGATTTTGATTTCGTTTTTTTTTCCTATATTGAAACTCATAGCTTATGCTTAACAAGTGAACATAGTCCATTTAAATGAACAAAATTATTTTATCGATCCCTTCAGTAGCTTGATTTTTCTGCATGGAAATACGAAATGTATCTAACATTCATTCCTTACAAAATGTGTGTGTGAGAGAGGGAGAGAGAAAGACAAAGAGAGAGATTACTCAGATGGAGAACATCCATATCTTAAAAAGTTTTGCTTAAGAGGTGAACATAGTGAATATAGATAAATAAGTTTCTTTTACTGATCTATTTGTCGCTTGATTTTATTTAAAAAAATTAGTCTTATCATGATAGCCAAATTTTAAAGAATGAGTATAGAATATATAAATAGAGAGAATAGACCGTTCTTCACTATTCTGATAATTAACAGAAGAGATTAGTTTAGAAGCCGACAAAAGTGATGAAAAATATATATGAGACATGATTTATGAGCGAGAAATTTTCCTGCCACATCGATTACTGTTAACGGAGGAATTTGGTTATAACAGATTTCGGAGGTTGCTGGAATAACGAAACTATGAAAATAGGGGGATTTGAGATTTTGGATGTTTGGGGCTGGACTTGAGAGGTGTCTTGACTTGTTAGATGTGTCGGATCCTTTTTCAAGATGCCTGCGTACCTTATATTTATAAGGATCAAGCCAACGTAGTTCTGTTAAAAAAGGATTGGTTTTTAATCCCTATGATTGTTAAGGGATGTATTTTGGGAATTAGTAGATTTTATCTCTTTAAATTATATTCGTGTTGGGATACCTTCCTGATTTGAAGGATATCGTTTAGAGATATTTTCTATCATTAATTGATTGGGATTGATTCTTTCCTCGTTTCAGAGAGAGGAAATAATTAACTTGGGGGTTAAGTTAATTATTACTAGATTCATATTTGGAAATTTTGGAGATAATAGAGGCAACCGAAATTATGCCGTAACAACTACCCCCCAGTTCTTCAGTGTAGCTTGCTGCAGTGGAGAACTAAGAATGCTTCGATCTTCCAAATTTCCTGAGTCACTGAAATAACTAGGAGATAAAGATTAGTAAAAAATATGGAGCACCTAGGTGCCCGTAATGCGCATGTAGATGTAAACGAGACAATATGCGAGAATTAAATAATAAGTTTTGTAGGTATGAGAGAATTTATCTTGGAGAGCCATTCAAGCACTATTCGCATAATCATGTAAAGCTTTCCGAGCAATACCCTGAAAAACAAATATTCAAAGAAATATCATCCATTAAGTACTCCGAGAAATACCCTCCTCAAAGAAGGTCGTATTCTAGAGTTTCCATAACGTATTCCGGAAAATATCATCCTCAAAGAAGGTCATATCCACCAGAATTTCCATAAATGCTTCAGAAATATCCCTCCTCACAGGAGGTGGATTTTCCGAAGCTCGAACCTTGATGAGGCGCCGGAAGTACGGACATCCCCCCCGGAAGTACGGTTTTTGCAAGGATTTGGTAATTTGGGATACCCTCCTCAAAGGAGGTCGTTCCCCATTCCAGAAATATCCCTCCTCACAGGAGGTGGACTTCCCGAAGTTCGTGCCTTGATGAGGCACTGGAAGTACGAACATCCCCCCCGGAAGTACGGTTTTTGCAAGGACTTTGGTAATTTGGGATACCCTCCTCAAAGGAGGTCGTTCCCCATTCCAGAAATATCCCTCCTCACAGGAGGTGGATTTCCCGAAGTTTATTCCATTAACTCTCCTCAAAGGAGACCATTTTTTTATATAAATTACGAAGACCCTCCTTAGAGGAGGTCGTCTAACACAAAAAATAATGGAGACCCTTCCTAGAGGAGGTTATCTTCCCAGAGCAATATCAATATCCCAAGATTCTTCCAGAAAATATCAGCAACACTTGAAGGGTCCTCTAAAGAATACCAGCAACACACAAAAGGTCTTCTAAAAATATAAAAAATATCCTTATCATAAAGGGCCTTCAAAAATAATCAACTCTTCGAATAAGAGCCTTCCAAAATATTACCCATACAAACGAGTACCTTATAAAATAATGAACTCTTCGAATAAGAGCCTTCCAAAATTATAAACTCTTAGAATAAGAGTCTTCCAAAATATTACCCCCACAAAAGAGGACCTTCCAAAATATTACCCTCACAAATGAGGACCTTCCAAAATATTAACCACACAAAAGAGGGCCTTCTAAAATAATAAACTCTTCAATTAAGAGTCTTCCAAAATATTACCCCCACAAAAGAGGACCTTCCAAAATATTAAACTCTTCGAATAATAGCCCTTCAAAATCATGTAACACGAAGATAACACCTAAAATCTTGAAAATCTTCACAATTCAAATTCTGCCCAGATCTGTTTTTGGCATTTTTGACTTTCTAAACGATTTTTACTGGAAAAACACAAAACACAAAAGTTGTAGATAACGAAAATATATTTCCGATGATATATGGCTCATCAAAAACGGACTTATAACGAATCGGGAATCAAATAAAACGTCTGCTGATCTGCTTCTCGATGCTGAAAAAACGAGATCTGATTGTATTTTGTGATTTCGAGAATAGATCGAGATATAATCTAAGAAAACTCAAAGAACGAAAGTTATAGACAATTTAACAAACTTTCCGAATCATTAAAAATCATCGAAATCCGACATGTATTGAATTTACTACGAATTTTATAAGATAACAGATTTGTATGGACAAAATCATAAGAAAACTTATCTTAATTCGGAATAGAGCCGCCGCCTCCACCGCTTAGCTCCTCCATTAAAGCAGCTCCAGATCCATAATAATCCCCCATGCGTATGAATTGATTGTCCTCCACAATCAAAAAATAATCCCCTCCTTCTAGCGCCAATTGTTAACGGAGGAATTTGGTGATAACAGATTTCGGAGGTTGCTGGAATAACGAAACTATGAAAATAGGGGGATTTGGGATTTTGGATGTTTGGGGCTGGACTTGAGAGGTGTCTCGACTTGTTAGATGTGTCGGATCCTTTTTCAAGATGCCTGCGTACCTTATATTTATAAGTATCAAGCCAACGCAGTTCTGTTAAAAAAGGATTGGTTTTTAATCCCTATGATTGTTAAGGGATGTATTTTGGGAATTAGTAGATTTTATCTCTTTAAATTATATTCGTGTTGGGATACCTTCCTGATTTGAAGGATATCGTTTAGAGATATTTTCTATCATTAATTGATTGGGATTGATTCTTTCCTCGTTTCAGAGAGAGGAAATAATTAACTTGGGGGTTAAGTTAATAATTATTAGATTCGTATTTGGAAATTTGGGAGATAATAGAGGCAACCGAAATTATGCCGTAACAATTACATTTTAGAAAGTTATGTCTTTTAGCTACTTGTGTCCCATTACATCAAGATGTCCAAATCACTAGTTATGTGCTAAAATTCACTAACTTTTATTAAATTGGTACTTCCAAATAAGCTTCCCGTTGGAAAAGAAATTGTTCTTACGTACTCAAGAATCACGGGCTCAACGGGTAGAACTGGGATACTTCAATATAATTGAAGAAAATATTGTTACGCACAGGAAGGGACCTGTGAGCCCTCTGATGTATGCAAGGATAAATTTTAGTTGTCCTTCACAATTAAATAAGTGATCATTTTAAGGAAACTGATATTCTTTTCACAAGTCCACTAACTTGAATTATTCCTTTCATGTTTGAATAAAGTTGAAGTTTAAGTGGTCAAACTAGAGAACGGTAAAATTTAATTGGTTTTGTACTAACCTATGACAACTTTAAGTATAATAAAAGTTTGTTGGTTTAGATACTAAAATAACTACCAACTAGAAAAAGGAAAATGAATAATATAAAGTAAGATTTACGTGTGGTGGGAGGTGGTAACAAGGGTTTGATAAGTATGCCCCTTTTGAACCAAACTGTCGTAACACCTGTAAATATATGTTTATAGAAGTAATTAAGTTAAGCATTATACATATTTATATGAGCATATCTACATAATACAAAAAAGGAACATGGGCTGCATGTCATAAATGAAATATTACACATAGCACCTGGAATCAGGGGGGACGTTCTTTTGTTTTAGTAACATTGTGAGCCTTGAGTACTATAGTAAGAAACACATCATAATTAATTTAATTAGTTGAGATAATACAGCACTGATGTGTCATATTAGAACGATCCAAGAAACCTTGCAATATATTCCCTCTGTCCCATTCATTTCTTCACACTTTCCTTTTTTGGATGTCATTCTCAATTTTTTACATTCTAAAACTTTCCAAAAATAGTTAAATTTTATATAAAATTTAACTACTCCCACGTCTTTCTTCCGCTACTATACCTATTTTCCTTAATCCCCGTGCTCGAACCCAATGTAAACTATTGAGAGGGACGAAGGGAGTATTAGACAGATCAAATAAGAGTGATTGGTACTTAAAAGTACAGTAAAAAAACATGTGGTGAATAATCCAAGTGCACAAGGTTTACGGTAACATTATATATATGGAGTAGAACATAACATTTAAATAATAGTAGTACTAATTAAATTATTACCAAGTCTAGGAACCCCGACTTTATCCAATAAGATTGTCCATCTGATCAATATTTATGAATAGTCAATGCTATATTTTTCTTCATTAAAAATAAACATTCATAAAAAAAATTGAAAGAAGAAATTAAAATAACGCAACAACGAAGTTCACTTGCAAAGATAAGATGCTGCACCTACAGTGACCAAGGCTGGAATCTTTGATCCTTTTTTATTTTGCCATCTCTTTTTCTATCAAGTCTTTGAATTCAAGTCCAACAATGCTCCTTTCATTGCTTAATACATTATTCATTGCACCACCCATAAATTCATGGTACAACCATAAGATAAATCTATGAGTAAGTTTTAACAATGTAACTAAAGAATACAGAACATATTTAATTTTTTTTTAACTACCTATAGTTTATAATCTACCACATGAAATTGAACATTATGTTCATACCTACACCCACATTCCCTCTACCACCATCGAAACACAACGAACGACTCATGGTCAAGTGAGATTTGAGGTTGTTCATTAATAAAAATATACAAATTCAACGGTAAGGAAAAAAAGATGCAAAGGTTATATTAGCAAAAAAAGTTAAAAAATAAACACTACCAATAACATATAAATTTAAAATCATATTGCAATTAAACTCACGTACTAGTATTGTACACATCAACCGTTACCAATATTCAATAAAAAAAATTCTATAAAAACAAAATTTTAAAACGAGCCTACTTAAAATAGAGTATCAACAATTTTAAACGCAAACCAAGTTACCAACTCTTAGCAGCATTCAAATCGTGAAATTTACACAACTCGTTTATATGTTTCACAACATTCAACCAATTTAACTAATATACACACTAGACTCTTTCACTCAATGATGCAAATATTCACTCATAAATTCGATATAAATATTTAAATTCGATATAAATTTGATATCACTCGAGAGAGATCATAAAGCACTCGAGAGATTACTGTAACTGTTAAACGATAGAGATTACCAATCGAGAGAGATTGATGAATCATGTGGAGAGATAACAGCGGAAATAAGAGTATTAACAGAGAAAACTCAATGTGACAAATTATCAAACACTAGGTGAGCAGATGAGCAAAACACAGAAATAAAAAAGTAATCTCAAATGAAAACACAGATCAAGGATATAAACTCGACTTGAAAACACAATTCAACAGGAATTATGTAAAAGCAACATCTATAATAAGAAGGAACGAGCAGATAAAAATTGATTAACACGAACAGTGAATCAAGTAAAGAAACTGATATAGAACAAGAGAATCAGAGATTAAGTATAAGAAATCACAGCTGTGATAAAGACGACGTGATGTAAACATCGATACATGAAGACGATAATAGGAGCCGCCATGAAAGCTCCGATGAAGCTCCGAAGCAAACTCGAAATAGCTTGTGATATGAATAACTAAATGCTATAGTCCGTGTAATAACGATCGTAGCAGCGGAAGAATGATGCCTCAAAGACCGGAGGCTTTGATACCATGACAAATTTATTAATACAACAGCTATGTAAGCCTCATTAATGGGGAAATGAAGAAGATACAGAACAGTGTATATAAAGCTAATGATTAGAAGATATAAAACTGTATGTATTATAATAGAATTGTATGTAACGGCTACATTATGATAAGCAAAGTTGTTACAACTGAATGAAGGTTGAGCTATATTTATAGACTAAGTTGACAGTAGTCTTGTTATATCTAACAACATTAAATATAATTGTCTTTAATTTATAAGCCAATAAATTATTATTAGATTATAAAAATAATCTAACATGGGAAACATAGACTACAATTGTAGATAGATCAAGTCTTTTTGCAGTCATGTAGGATTCTAATCATGTAGGCTTTAGAATTTGACATACATTAGAATTTACATACAGATGTGAAAAGCAAACACTTTTTACACAAACGAATAGGCATGCAAGTACACACAAACACACCACTAGTTGTGGTCATGTGATATTGAACTGCGGATAAACATAGACCATGATAAATGAACACTTCAGTTAGGCCTCTAGCAGGTAAGGACCTAATGTTGTTTCATTGGAAAGCTTCCTCTTGGATAAGTGCTCTAGATAATTCATCAGAAAAGCCAAGCATGTATATGTTTTAAAACGCGATGGATTGACAGCACTCACAAGCTCTTTTGCAGGCCCGATAATACTTTCTTTAGAGGGACCACAGAAGGTGACAATCGATATCCGAGCAGTGCTTGAATTTGTCACTCCCTGATGCACACAACTGCTTAGCTTCCCATTACTAATGACCTAGTATATAATTACAGAATCCAAACACTTCAGGCAAGTATAACCAAACTAATGGGTAATCTTTGGAATTGATAAAAGAACACATAGATTGAACTATTTAAGTACTGATACTTGAAAATCTCAATTTGGAGAACGATCAACATCCTAACTATTTTGTATATACTGAGAATTCCATGGCTCATTGGCCAATCCCCGTCCGTAAACACGACCAAATGTCATTAGTTCGAAATATCTATTATCTATATAATAGCCCAACAAGGGGCTATAATTCATGAGACATTTTATTCCATTTAAAATCATGCAACATTTTATTCCATCTGAAATGACTGATTTGCCCCTGTATTTAATTTTAAAAAAAATTGTTGTTGGATGGAATTGAACTTGAGTCTCCAAGTTAACTTACACCAGTTAACACACATGTGAATTAAATTACACACATTATATATGTGTGTCGCTTGAGTGAAAGGATACATGGTATTTTAATTACTGTGACATATCAACAATTTTTCATCATGAGTTTATTTTTACATTTATTAATTCGGGCTATAATATATTTTATTATATCATTATATAAATTAATGATGTATAGTATACATTTTGGTTATACATTTTTAAATTGTAATGATAACAATAATAACCAAAATTTACTCTATAATGATAACTCCGTAACACAACCAAATCGCTCATGCATAAATATTTTCAATCATAAACATCATATCTCTATGTGTGGGCCGCATGAGCGGGACACTATTTAGGTTTATATAGGTAACTTAATTGATTGAAAACTTTCAGTTGGGTCATCCAACTCAAAAAGCTTTTAATCAGGTCACATAACTGATAAAAACTTTCAATCAGGTCACTAGGGTTTACGAACGCTAAAAAAGAGACGGAAAGATGATTCAGCATGAATCAGGTCCGTAAAACCCCAATGACCTGATTGAAAGTTTTTATCAGTTATGTGACTTGATTGAAAGCTTTTATCAGTTATGTGACCTGATTGAAAGTTTTTATCAGTTACGTGACCTGATTGAAAGTTAGCCAATCAGATAAAAGCTAGCTATGTCAGCATTGTTAGGTCGAATTCACAATAGTTAATCAAATACTGTATGAGTAACTTAACAAGAACACACTGTTTAATACTTAAAAACTGTTTGGAATTAACAATTCCTCTCTCAGTGATGTAAAATATCACAGAGAGCTGCTCAGGTTACAATCAATGAAATTCTCAATGTTCGATACCCTTCTAGGGTTAACCTGACTGTATTTATATAACATACAGCTTCATACAATCAGTAATTGATTCTCCTATAATTAAGCTATACAATTGATATCAATCACGATTGCTCTAGTCTTCCAAGTCAACTCAATCTCTTTGACAGCTTTCCAATCTTCAAAGATATTGCTTCCAAATTTATCTTGTATCAATCTTCAAACACTGTTGACTATTCAGACAATACCGCTACAGAGTTTAACAATCTCTGTTGCGCTTCCAGTCAGTGTTTAACTAAACTCTGACTGCTTCCAGCTAAACTCTGTTTTGTCACTATAGCTTCCAAACACTGTTCTCATCAATCATTTCTAACAATCTCCCCCAACTTGTCCATTAGCAAGAATGTACAAGTTTATAGTAAATGATGATGTCAAAACAAATACAAAGTTTTACAGTGTCTAACATACAAACAGAGTTTAAGCTATTACTTAACAATTTCTACAGAAAATAAGAAAATTCTTACAGACTTTAATTTCTAATCTCTTGTAGATCTGGCATTGTTCTGAGATAGTCTATAAGCAATCTTCTTTCAGCATTTTCAAGCTCTATCTGCATGGCTTCCTTGATTTCTCTCAACTGAGGATCATTCTCATCAGTTTGATAGATAGCAGCTCTAAGATCGTAGATTTTGTTTCTTCTCATTTCATTTCCCAGCCTGATATATTTCACTTCCTCAGACTTCACATTAAAATCCAGAACAGTGATTCCAAGATCAGTCTTCAGCTTTGTAGTTCCCTTCTCCATTTCTATCAGATTGCCATTCCAATCTCTGTACTTAGGAACATACTTACTGTTGAATTTCATTTTTCTTCTTGCAAGGTTTTGAATCATCCTTTGTCTGAGCACATTTGCAACTGACTGAACTCTTTGATTTCTCACTCTGAAAATATACAGGACATATTCAAGTTCTTCCCAGTATTTTAATTCAATATCCTTTTCAGAAACTTTAAACACTGTTCCATCAGCCATGAAATATAGCAAGAAATCCTTCTCTAAACTCTTCTGATATACAAGCTGTACTGACTCCAGTCTGTCTAAACTCTCTTGAGTGACACCACGACCTGGAACAGACAGTGAAGAAGGATCTCTGGGACCAACATATTGCCTTTTGTCTCTGTGTGAGCCTATACCTTCTTTGTTGTATCCAACTTTACCAGATAAAGCTCTACTATCAGTAAAATCCATTGGAACTGTAGCTTCTAGCCTTGAATCATGAAGAAAACCTTTTCCAAATGTTGATTTCAACTGAGAAGACAATAATGGTGTAGTCACAACTTGTGAAGTAACAGAGGTTGTGTCTTCATTCTTCTGTACAACATGTGTATCAACAGAGGTTGTAACAATACTTTTCAGCTTTTGCTTAGCTTCTTCATCTGTTGGTTTTCTGAACACTTGCATTCTTTGATTTGTACCAACTGGTTCTTTGATTTGAATGCCTTTAAGAACAGGCTTTGCAGCTTTAACAGCTTTCACATTCTTCTTCAATTTATCAGACTTTAAAGTCTTCAAATGCTTTTCTTGCAGACTCTTCTCTTCAGCTTTAGCATCTTCTATAGTAACTCCTTCTGCATTCTCTTCCATGAAAAGCTTAACAGCTAACTCCTCATCAGTCTTTGGATTTGATATTAATTCCAAACTCTTGGTTTTTGAAGTACCTTGAGTTTCAGTGTTTATTCCAACAGACTGTGACTTAAGAGATTTGCCAGATCTTAGAGTTAGTGTTTCAGAGTTTAAACCCTTCTTCTTATCACTTGCCCCTCCATCTCCAGCATCATCCTTTTGAAGCAGAGTTTGAGAAACTTTGCATTTAGACTTAGCAACTCTCTCCCCCTTTTTGACATCATCAGGAATGAGTATAGATGTAATGAGCTCCAAAGAATTAGCAATAGAATCAACCTTAGAAAACAAAGCAGCTTGATTCTCTTCAACCTTTCCTAGCCTGGCAAAGAGAGTATCTTGAACTTTAGACAGCTGTGCAGCTTTGATTTTGGACTCTCTTTCCATCTTCATTTCTCTAGACTGTATCTCAGTCTTCAAAGAAGCAATTTCTTGTTTTGTGTCAGCAAAATTTCCATCCAGAGTTTTGACTTGTACCACAGTTGCCTTTAAACATGATAAAATCTCTGGATTTGAAATTTTACTTGCAGTCTGCTTAACAAAATCAGCTGCTCTCCCTTTTGGAAAAATACAGTCTTGTTTATACCAATTAGCAGCATATTTAGCAAGGTGCTCTACTTCAATTGCATGAGATGGACAAGGCTGATCAAAAGGTTTATGTTTATTTTCAGTCTGTGCTGGTGCACTCAGAAAAGAATCAGAGTTTGCACTGTTTTCAGATTCATCTTCAGCACTTGCATCATTAGCTTGAGCATCTTTTAAAGAACCACTGTGCTGAGCTGTGTCAGCCACAGTTTCTGCAACAACTTCTGCAATCTTGTCAATAATCTCCTCATGTTGCACAGGCTCTTTATCTGGAATTGGAGAAGCATTAGATATCAGTTCTGTGTGTGATGCTGCAGCTTCAGGTAAATTAACTGCAGGCTCATCAGCTACACCAGGAGCTTCAGTATGAACAACAGGTGAGATAGGATCAAGGATTGGTTGAAATGATTCAAGAACATCATTCACTGGTGAAAAACCATCTCTGTGATCCTCTTCTACAGGCATGTTATCCTCTGTAGGTACTTTAACATTGACAGCATCCTCTGCAGGTATTTCAACCTCTGCAGGTATTTCAACATTGACAGCCACAATATCCTCTGCAGGCATTTCAACCTCTGCAGGTATAGCAACATTCTCTGCAACCTCAACAGTAGGTGTTTGCAGTGAAACCACCTCTGGAGCTTCAAATACATGCTCATCTTCAGATTCTGAAAGAATTAATCTTCTCTTCTTGACTTGAGGCACTACAATCTCCTCTTCTTCTTCTTCACTAGAGCTCTCCTTAAGTAGTGAAAGTGAAGGTCTGTTTGCCTTTTGTTTCTTTCTTCTAGAATAAACAGCTCCAGGTAATGTCTGTTTAGCCTTTGAGTGTTTAGTGTTTTGGGCGGTGTGTATTTTTCTTTTTGGTTTGGATTTGGGTTTTTCAGTAGGTGCTGGCTCAGAGTTTAAGGTTTCAGAGTTTAGTGGTGGAGAGTTTATTGTTGGAGAGTTTATGTGTTCTTGTTGTGGTTGATGAGATGTAGTAGGTACAGTGGTTGTGGGTGTTGGTTCAGAATGTACAGTGTCTAATGGTTCAGGCATGTGTTGTGGTGATTGAGAAACTTGAGGTTGGTTAACATAGTTTTGTAAGGCTAATGGCATAAACATATCAGGTATTTGCTGTTTAGTGAGATCTTTATTTGTCAAATCAGAAAACATCCTTTTAGCAACTTGAAAAGACTGAATTTCATCAGCTTCATCAATTGTAAGATTAGGCACACAAGCAGTGAATAACATTTGACAAAAACGAGCAAAATAAACAGAAGTAGGCTCAGACAAACGTTCTCCCAAATTCATTAGCACTAGTCTACCAAAATCGAAATTACCTCCATATAGTAGAGCATGACCAATTTGGAGAGTGTCAAGAGGAAGTGCATCCCAATTTGTTGTCTTCTTTCCAAAAGCTCTTGTAATGCAATCGAAAAAGAAGCTCCATTCCTTTCTCAAAAGCGGCCTTCTCAGAGACCCTAGCTTATTCAAGTTGCCTGCACATCCAATTTGCTGCAACATTGTCCTCAAGCGATCATGACCAACAACACTATAAGAAGTGTGAGTCTCAAAATCCAGAGCATCCCTAACCGTAGTTGGAGTAATGATATACTCTGATTCAGCATGAGTGAAAGTGATTGTTGGAGTGCCAGACTCTTCTCCATCATCATACACAGAGTTTGTCCAGAAAGTAGCAATTTGTGAAGCAGAGAGTATTGGTGGTGCAGTTAACGCCTTCCCTATTTCAGAGTCTTTCAAGAAATTTTGAAACAAATGAAACGCCTCTGGAGCATTTGCATTCTCCAGTGGTGCTGCATAGTTGCTAGGAAGAAAAACTAATCCTGCTGCATCAAACGCTTTGGTTGCCATTAGTAAGATATGATACGAAGATATTCAGAGAAAAGATGTATGGTAAGTGTTTACCAAAATGTGAAGGAGAATGAGTGAGAATTTTGAAAGTGAATGAGTATGCAAGTAACTGTGAGTGGGTGAATATGAATAGATGTGAAGTGAGAGAACAAAAACGATTAGAGTAAAACTAAAACTCAATCGTTTATTCAGTAAAAGCGCGCAACTGATTGTAGAGTAATGTGTGAGTGGGACACTATCATGGGACACGTGTCAAACAACCAATGGATCACTTAATAATTACCGCTGTCATTCCTATAATCACGACACTTTGACATATTTACACTAATTAACAGTTGTCAACTACCCCAATTACTCCAAAATAGTCAAATCATCTCAATGAAACTTGACCTTAGAGTACTTAACACAACTCAACAGTGTTTATCAATTTTCCAACTTTATCACTAACAACCCTTTCAAAAATTGCACAGTTGTGAATATGAGTGTGTGTGAAGCAGAGTTTACTAAAATCAATTTTTAGAGCATCTAATATTTCATAAAATCCATAACAAAAATCAATAAACACTGAATGCACAAACTCTCATATTAAACACTGATTGTTTGATGAATGCTAAACTCTGTAGTTACTGTAATACAGAAATCTGAAAACTTCCATTCCCTTTGATGTCCATGATTATCCAAGTAAGCACACAGTCTTTGAAGACAAAAAGATCAAGAGATAGAAATCAGAGCATCATTCAGTGAATAACAGTCATGAATTTGATAATCTCACAAACTCTCGAAGCACACAAGTGTTTAGGTGAAGTGTTTACACTCACATTCAATCAGAAATAGCAGAATCTACCATATGCTTGAATGTCCACCAAATCTACACTACTTTGAGTACATGTATGCACAAATCAAAAGGACTTTATTCAGGGTTGTAATGGAGTAAGATCAAACAGATGAATAGAGATCTTTTATTCATGAGTGAATTTCAAGCTGAACATTTTAATAGAGCAAAGTGTTCAGTCACACTGTTAGTACATATTTGTACAAGGTCAGTATATATGCCTTTTTTTTATTTTTTTTTATTTTTTTTATTTAGCATATATACTGAGTAAGCTTTTCTTTTCTTTAGAAACACTCACCTGCTTGATTTTTTTTTCAAAAAGAAATATAACTGCTCTGAATACTTCAGAGTTTAAGAAAAATGAGCAGTTAATTAGGCTCAAAGGGGTTTACTAAGGGTGGTATTTATGAACAGTGTTTATACAGTGTTTGAACAGTGTTCAAAAGAATTTTGAACAGTGTTTGAAGGAATGGTAAATCCTATTGCCTTTATCATTTTCATGCACACACATATCATGTAGTCTCAAGATGGTTTAATACAAGTTCTAGAGAAACATACTTCCTGATGAATATCACACAACAATAAATACTGATTGATAGAAAATGTATCAATCACTGATTTGGCTCAAACTCTCACAGGGTGTAGACATGAATCTGAACTCACCAAACTAATCAATGACACATCTCAAGTTTTATGGTTTTCACAAGTACAAACAAGGAATTATCAGGAACCATACCTTTGGAAACAGAATGTCACTTATCAGAGTTTAGAGTTCATCAATAACAGAAATTTTCTTATGAGAGGCAATGCACACAATATTCATATACTCAGAGTTAGGACTGAATAAACTAAGAGATGCTATAAATATGAAACAGTATCATGCTGTGTTGATTTACTGCACAAAGTCTGATTAGATTACAGTGAATCAGAAAGAATCATGATTTAATTACTGAGAATCATGCTTCATACATTTTTCTTCATTGGTGTTTTCATTCAGACAAAAATCAATTCTGAATTCACTGAGTGTATCCAACATGTTAACAGTGTTTAACAGACAGACATGCTAACAGAGTTTAACAAGTTTTAAACATAAGCATGCTGAAACATGAGCAATATATTTTAGAGATAAGTCTTTGAGTCTAACCAACATCTCTAGTCAAAACTAGAGACCATTCCTAGTTCATTGACCAGTCTTGTAAATGTAGCTTCACTCAATGGCTTGGTGAAGATATCTGCAAGTTGTTGTTCTGTAGACACAAAGTAAAGCTCAATGTTGCCTTCCTCTACATGCTCTCTGATGAAGTGATACCTTATGCTGATGTGCTTTGTCATTGAATGTTGTACTGGATTACCTGTCATTGCAATAGCACTTTGATTATCACAGTAAATAGGTATCTTGGTATACCTTAATCCATAATCCAGCAGTTGATTCTTCATCCATAAAATCTGTGCACAGCAGCTACCAGCAGCAATATACTCTGCTTCAGCTGTAGATGTAGATATTGACTTCTGTTTCTTGTTGTACCAGGAAACAAGTCTGTCACCCAGAAATTGACAACTTCCACTGGTGCTTTTTCTGTCTATCTTACAGCCTGCAAAGTCTGCATCTGAATAACCAAGTAGTTTAAACTCTGATTCTCTTGGATACCACAGCCCCAAAGTTATAGTGCCCTTGAGGTACTTAAAAATCCTCTTTACTGCTGTTAAATGTGGTTCTCTTGGATCTGCCTGGAACCTTGCACACAAACAAGTGGCATACATGATATCAGGTCTACTAGCTGTTAAATAGAGTAGAGAACCAATCATTCCTCTGTAACTTGTCATATCTACTGATGACCCTGCATCTTTGTCCAATTTTGTTGCAGTTGCCATGGGAGTTGTTGCAGATGAACAGTCAAGCATACCAAATTTCTTGAGAAGATTTCTGGTATATTTTGCTTGATTTATAAAAATTCCATCATCTGTTTGCTTCACCTGTAAGCCTAGAAAATAACTAAGCTCTCCCATCATACTCATTTGATATCTTGACTGCATGAGTTTGGCAAACTTCTTACAGAGTTTATCATTAGTAGATCCAAAAATGATGTCATCTACATATATCTGAACTAAGAGCAAGTCACTACCAGATTGGAAATAAAACAGAGTTTTGTCAATAGTACCTCTGTGAAATCCACTTTCTAGTAGAAATTTGGCAAGGGTTTCATACCATGCCCTTGGTGCCTGCTTAAGTCCATAGAGTGCCTTGTCTAACCTGTAGACATGGTCTGGATATTTTGGATCTACAAAACCTGGTGGTTGTTCCACAAACACTTCTTCTTCAAGTTTTCCATTTAAAAATGCACTTTTCACATCCATCTGAAACACTTTGAATTTCTTATGAGAGGCATATGCTAGAAAGATTCTGATTGCCTCCAATCTAGCAACTGGAGCAAATGTTTCATCATAGTCTATTCCTTCCTGTTGTGAATAGCCTTTTGCAACCAGTCTTGCTTTGTTTCTTGTGATAACACCCTCACTGTCAGTTTTATTTCTGAAAACCCATTTAGTACCAACAATGGATCTGTTTTTGGGCCTTGGTACAAGGGTCCACACTCCATTTCTTTCAAATTCATTTAGCTCTTCTTGCATTGCTGTTATCCAGTCAGCATCTTTAAGAGCTTCTTCCACTTTCTTTGGCTCAGTTTGTGACAAGAATGCATGAAACAGACATTCATTTGTTGTTGCACTTCTTGTCCTTACTTTTGCATCTGGATCACCAATAATTAAATCAGGTGTATGTGACTTAGTCCATTTTCTTGCAGAAGGCAAATTGCTTCTGTCATCATGTGATCCTCCCCCTTGATCCATGCTCTCCTGATTTCCTTGGTGCCTCTCTTCATTTTCAGATGCTCCCCCTGAATGTGACTGATCAGAATTATCAACAGAGTTTGAATCAACATAGTTTGATTCAGAATTATCAACTGAGTCACTTTCAGTGTTTGAATTATCACTTTGATGTGATTCTTCATGCTCCCCCTCAACTGGTTCTTCCCTTGTTTCTGATTGAAGAGTTTCTTCAGTATTTACCAGTAGAGGTTCAGAGTTTAGATCAACAGAGTTTGTCAGATCAGTCTGATCAGAGTTTACTTTTTCAGAGAATAAATCTTCATTTTCAAAGTGGAGTAGATCATGTTCATTGACATCTTCAAGTCCAGTTATTTTCTTGTCATCAAATGACACATGAATTGATTCCATGATCACTCTAGTTCTCAGATTATAAACTCTGAATGCCTTAGTTGACAGTGGATAGCCAACAAAAATTCCTTCATCTGCTTTTAGATCAAATTTGGTCAACTGCTCAGGATGAGTCTTCAACACAAAACACTTGCATCCAAAAATATGAAAATATTTTAGATTTGGCTTCTTTTTTTTCACCATTTCATATGGTGTTTTACCATGCTTATTGATCAGTGTTGCATTTTGAGTAAAACAAGCAGTTTGAACTGCTTCTGCCCAGAAGTATGTTGGCAATTTTGCTTCATCTAGCATGGTTCTGGCAGCTTCTATCAAGGTTCTATTCTTCCTCTCCACTACACCATTTTGTTGTGGAGTGCTAGGTGCAGAAAACTCTTGTTTGATTCCTTTACTCTTGCAAAATTCTTCCATTGATGAATTCCTGAATTCAGTTCCATTATCACTTCTGATTATCTTCACTTGATTCTCTGACCCTTTGTCCAGTTGGATTATATGTTCTGTCAGTGTTAATGCAGTTTCATCCTTCTTTGCAAGAAAATATACCCATGTGTATCTTGTATATTCATCAACAATGACTAGTGCATATTTCTTCTTTCCAAGAGACATCACATTCACTGGTCCAAAAAGATCCACATGTAGGAGATGATAAGGATCAACAATTGAAAACTCAGATTTGCTTTTGAAGGAGGCTTTTCTCTGTTTGGCCTTTTGACAAGAATCACACAGGCCTTCTACATTCAACAAAGACCTTGGTAGACCTCTTACAAGATCATTCTTGATTAGCTCATTGATGTTGTTCAGGTTCAAATGAGAGAGTTTCTTGTGCCACTTCCAACTCTCTTCACTGGACATTCTTGTTGACAGACACACTGCTTTGCCATCATTGTTTGTTGACAATTTAATTTCATAGATGTTATTGTGTCTGTTTCCAACTAGAGCAACTTTCCCTGTAGATTTGCTGATGACTTGACAATATTCAGGCTGAAAATCCACATGATATCCTCTGTCACAGATTTGACTCACAGATAGCAGATCATGCTTGAGTCCTGGAACCAGAGCTACATTTGTGATGATGACATTCCCAAGATTAATATTGCCATATCCCAGAGTATGTCCTATGTTGCCATCTCCATAGGAAACTTTTGGGCCAGCCTTCTCCTCATACTCTGATAGCAGAGCTTTATTTCCAGTCATGTGTCCTGAACATCCACTGTCCACGACTAGGGTACTCACCCTGGTGCCCTGCAATCACAAACAATCACTGATTGTTAGTTTTAAGGATCCAGACTTGCTTGGATCCTTTGGCTTTCTTAATTCTGTTAGCTTTTGCAGCGGAATTCACATTATCAGAGTTTAAGCTAACTTTTTCAGAGTTTACATTTGCAGAGTTTACTTTAACCCATTTCAAATTTGGTTTGGGTTCATAGTAATTATAGTAAATAGCATGATAATCTCTGCAAGTGTAAATAGAATGCCATGTACTTCCACAGTGTTTACATAAAGTCTGTGGTCTAGTTCTCACATAATCATTTTTAACTGCAGTTTTAGAGGGCAAAGAATTAATGTTCTTATTCTTACTGCAGAAACTAGCAAGATGATTAGTGCTACCATAATTAAAGCATGTTTTTCTAGGAGCTAATGAAGCAAGCATTGGCTTAATTCCTGATGTTATGCCTACCTTTCCATTTTTGTTTTTCCTAGGCATTTTCTGTTTGTTGACAGATTTTATCTCTTTAAGCTTATGCTTGAGTTGTTTATCTGTCATTAAACCAATGTTAGCCTCTTTAACAAAAGTCTTAGCATATGATTCTTTAACAGCCTTTTTCTCAGCTTCAGTCTTAGGTCCACCTGTTCCCATGACATTACCTTCAGATGAACGATGTGGTCTAACTTTTACCAAATTTTCAAATCTAAGTACATCTCCTTCAGAGTAACCTAGACCTACTGTATCTGACTGAAACACTTCTTGAGTATCTTTACCAGAGTGTGTCCAAGTTTTAATGATTTGTTTAGCATCCTCCAATTCAGATTCTAGTTTCTTATACTTCCCTAGCAACTCCTGTTCAATAAACACAGCATCATCTCTCTCCTTCTGAATTTTATTCATGTTCTCAAGCTTTTCCTCAACTAGTTTGTTTCTATCTTTGAGTTGAGAGCACTCAGTCTTTATCCTCTCATTTTCTAAAGTCTGATCCCTATAACTGATATGCAATGCTTTAAGATAAATTCTCAATTAAGTTATATTATCTGTATTATAAGCATAGGTAGTTGGGGGTACCTTTAGATCATCATCTTCATTTTGAGTAGTAGCCATGAGTGCATAGTTGACTTCCTCATCTGAATCTGAAGTGTCTGCCCAATCTCTGCCTTTGGTGTAGAGTGCCTTTTCAGTTTTACCCTTCTTGCACTCAGGAGCATAGTGACCCATCTCCTTACACTTGTAGCATTGAATTTCAGACTTATCTTTCTTACCAGATTTGAAGTCCTTTCCCTCAGATTTCTTGAAATTCTTCTTGTCAGACTTTGAGTAGTCCTTGGAGAATCTCTTTCCCTTCTTGAAGTTCTTGAATCCCATCTTCTTGAAGGTCTTTACCATCAATGCAGCCATTTGCATCATCTCTTCATCATCTTCAGAATCAGATGTTCCATCTGTGTTTGAGTCAACATCAGTGTTTGATGACTCACTTTCTGAGTGTATGACTAAAGCTTTTCCTTTTGCCTTTTTCCTTGATGCTTCCTTCTTTGATGGTTTCTCCTCAACCTTAAGTGCAACAGACTTTGACTTTCTACTTGATCTTTTGTTTCTCTGCTCCAATTCCAATTCATGGGTTTTGAGCAGTCCATAAATTTCATCAATCTCCGTTTCACCAAGTTCATAGTTATCTCTTATGGTGGTTGTTTTCACATCCCACTTTTCAGGTAGAGAAAGAAGAAACTTGAGATTTGAGTCTTCTAAATCATACTCTTTGTTAACCAATGACAAATCATTGAGCCGTTTACAGAATCTGTCAAATGTTTCTGTCATGGTTTCTTCAGACTTTGCCTCAAAGTGCTCATACTCCTGAGTGAGTATGTTTCTTCTGTTTTTCTTGATTGCAGGAGTTCCTTGACACCTAACCTCAAGTGCATCCCATATTTCCTTTGCAGTTGAGCAATTAATCACTTTATTAGACATAACATTGTCTAATGCACTGTGAAGTAAGTGTCTTACTTTTGCATCCTTTGCAATAGATGAAAGATCCTCAGCAGTTAGATCTTTCTTTTCTTTTGGAATGACCTTTGATTCCTCACCAGCAGCAGCAGCAGATAACTTTGTAGGTTTGTGAGGACCTTCATAAATTCTATCAAGGTATTCTGGATCTGTAGCCTCCAGAAAGATGGTCATCTTCACCTTCCAAATTGCATACTCTGATGGCCTAAGTATAGGAACCCTAATTGTTTCATACCTACTAACAGTAGTAGGGGCTTTCTCAGATGGTGGAGGTATCTCTGCCATTGATTACTATTGTGTTTTGGATATTTAACTGTAATAAAGTAACAGATTTTGCTCTGATACCACTTGTTAGGTCGAATTCACAATAGTTAATCAAATACTGTATGAGTAACTTAACAAGAACACACTGTTTAATACTTAAAAACTGTTTGGAATTAACAATTCCTCTCTCAGTGATGTAAAATATCACAGAGAGCTGCTCAGGTTACAATCAATGAAATTCTCAATGTTCGATACCCTTCTAGGGTTAACCTGACTGTATTTATATAACATACAGCTTCATACAATCAGTAATTGATTCTCCTATAATTAAGCTATACAATTGATATCAATCACGATTGCTCTAGTCTTCCAAGTCAACTCAATCTCTTTGACAGCTTTCCAATCTTCAAAGATATTGCTTCCAAATTTATCTTGTATCAATCTTCAAACACTGTTGACTCTTCAGACAATACCGCTACAGAGTTTAACAATCTCTGTTGCGCTTCCAGTCAGTGTTTAACTAAACTCTGACTGCTTCCAGCTAAACTCTGTTTTGTCACTATAGCTTCCAAACACTGTTCTCATCAATCATTTCTAACAAGCATATTGAGTCATCTTTCCGTCTCTTGTTAACGTCCGTAAATCTCAGTGACCTAATTGAATTTTTTTATCAATTATGTGACCTGATTGAAAGTTTTTTGAGTTGGATAACCCAACTGATAGTTTTCAGTCAATTGAGTGACCTAACTACCATTTAACCCTAAAGAAAATGTAGGAAATGCATAATATATTTTTAATAAATAACAATTAAATATAAGAGTAACTCAATAACTAAAGTATATCAAAACTGTTAGTTCTTTTGGACTAACATGTGATGCATTGTTATGTTTGAGAGTTGACAATTACTTGAAAAAATTACAATTTTTGACCAGGTTGTATTAGATTGATTATGGGAGAAAAATTTTACATATTTTTTCTCGTATTCTACTCATTCATAAAACAAATTGAGATAATTAAAATAAAAACTTGTGACATTTGTTAACTCGAATAACTTGTAGAAGGGGGGTTGAATGCAAGTTATATAATCGTGTCTGATTTTTGCTCGAATAAATAGACAAGAACAAACGAATAAACCAAACTGTTTGTATTAATAAGATCAAATACAAACTCTACCAAAGGTGTACAAATACCTTTAGCAGCTGCTCTCAATACAAATCTCTCTTTGTTTGTACACTCGTATTCTTATGATTACAAACCTCACGAACGCTCATGCACACTTTTCACAATGATATATAGAGAGTATTTATAATGCTACCTATCAACTAATAACAGAAAGCTATAATCTATACATGGTAATCTTCTGCCGTCCAGTTGATAGTTTCCATCAATACTTTGATTCTTTTTCTTCATGCACACTTCTTTCTATCTTCTGAATACAAGATCCTATAGTATAGAATTTTCCAATTCTGCAGCTTCGATACAGTCAGGATCTGTCATAGTCCCTGAAAATTCATAGTCCGTGACTCCAGTATCTGATTTAGTACTGTTCACAGTTTTTGCAGATCTTGAAGAACTGATATCTCCTTGATCAAATTCTAAACCCTTTATAAGATCAGGGTACTACAAGAAGTGTAATGATACTCTATTCTACACATCACAACTCATGAATTTATTCCTAACAATCTCCCCCTATTTATGCTTTATAAGTGAAGCATAAATCTGAGTTGTTGATGTCAAAACCTCTAACAATGCAATTAGAATAGAATATACATGACTTTATTATTTACATGAAGTTAAATCACACAAGTACCTCAATTACTCAATCTGCCTTAATTCTTCTGAACTGTGAATTTCTCTGAGAAATTCTTCAAGAAAAACATCTTCAGTTTTGGCTAAGACTTCACCAACACTCTGTTTCAGATCTAACATGTCACCATTATCAGTAATGATTTGATAATGCAGAGCTCTTAACTTGTCCGGCATATATCTGAAGTGATTAATTTTATCAATAGAAACAGAATCATACTTTCCTTCCATAGTTTGATACAAGAAAATGATCCCCCTTCATCAGAACTAATCTCCAATGATTTATACTCAATCTCTTTGTCTTTACCATTATCATCAACATAATGCAACTTGAAAGGTGGTACATTCTCCTTCTTTGCTCCATACAATGTCTTTAACAATTTATTAATTTCACCAGTCCAATGCATAAGTGATGCATTATAATTCTGAGTAACTTCGGCATTTTTGTGTAACAAGAATCGAACATAAGCTAACTCTTCTTCCTTCTTGTAATATAAGAATGTAGCCAAATCCATCCATCTCACTCTACCATCAGATAAGAAGTATACAAGAAAAACTTCTATTTCTTCTTTATCAATCATTCATCTTCTTCTTTCATATTCTTGATATGTCTTCACTCTATGAACAAGCTGTGCAGAAATCAATTTATTTAGATGTCTTTGAGTCATCTGCTCTCCAAACTTATCCAAGAGTGAATGAGGATCAGCTTTCAGTTTTGCAACATCTGTGGTATTCATCCTACTATGACCAAGTCCACTCCTATCACGAGGAACAAGTGACTGTAAACTTTGATTCAAATTCCAATCAGATGGTTCCTTTTGTTCTTCAACATCAGAAGTAGTAGATTGAGCATTTTATGATTTTATCACCTCCTTCTGTGTTAATCCTACATTCTTCAAATTTATTGAAGTCCCTGACACTACATCTTTTACAATTTGTTCCTGTAGAAGAATTAATGCAGTATCTAGTACTTGAAGAGTTTTAGCTTTCTTTGTCACAGACTCTGACGGTTAGAAACTTGCTTTTCTTTAGACCTTGAATGAATAGATCTACCAGCTTCAGTGCCTGTACCTAATTTACCTTTTCCTTTCCCAACATTTGAACCACCACTGCCACCATCATCACCCTTATCTCTCCTATCAGTCTTGTCTTTAGTAGCATCAGCCTTGCAAGAATCTCTGATGACTATTCCTATTTGTCTTCTCTTAATTGTTTTGATTTCCCCCTTTTTGACATCAGCAACACTGCCTCTAAGAGTTTCAGTAAGAGAACAAATAATATTCATCAAGATAGCCTGATTTTCCATGATAGTGACCTGATTATCTTCCAATGCTTGAAGTCTTTGATTAACCAATGTTTGAGATTGCTGAACACCTTCAAGAATTGTCTTGTGCTTATAAAGATGTGTTTCAATGTCGGAATTTACAAACTTCATAGAATCATTGGTAGCTTGAATTGCTGTATCAATGCATGCAACTTGAGTAGCAAGAGCTTGAATAGACTGGTTCACAGAAGCAAGATCAGCATCCGAATTTTTATGAAAATCAACAAGAACCTCATTTTGATAACTGAACTCAGCAATGCCCTTAGCATGAGCTAATGCTGTAGGATCTGATACTTCATCTGGATAGATACCATACTTGTTAAAGAATTCCAGTTTGTCCTTGGCTCTAGTTCTCTCAATTTTACCAATGTGTCTGATAATTGTAAAAGAATCAGGATCAGAAATGAATGAACCATGAACAAGTTCAGTAGGAAAATCCTGATCCTAATAAGTAAATGTTTTCTTCTCTTCAGAGTCAGCATCAGAATCATTTGAAACAGTATCATCAATCTGATTGTGAAAATCTAGACGCAAAGGTGTGGCTTTTTGAAGAGCATGTTCTCTGTCATTAGCTTGAAGCCGTTGAATAAACATGAAATTCATGGAATCAATACCCAAAGCATAAGCATCTACTAGATTAGTAGGCCACGTTTGATCAAAATAACCAAATGAAGGTTCTGTAACCTTTGCAGATGAAGTTGACTGTGAATCAAGAACTACAGATGTAGAATGAAATTCAAGTAAAGGTACTTGAGTAGAATGACTTACAGCTGCAACTGAAATATCTGAATCTGAAGTAAAAGGTACGATTGCCAAATGTCCAACATCAAAAGATGATTCTTTCCTAGTTTTCCCTCCCTCACTATGGAGTTGATCATCCATACCCTCATTCTCACTGTGGCTTATTAAAGCCAACGCTCTTTCTACCTCTCCTTTTGCCTAGTCAGGAGCCAGCCTCTCAGATTGTGAATCAATATCCATCTTTTCAAGTGTATCACTCAAATTTGGATAAGTGCTCTCAAGACCTACAGAAAAATAGGGGTTAGGAGAAGTTGTTATACCTGAACTCACATGGAGAGAGGGTTCCTCATTTGGCAAGCGGCTTGAGGTTTTCTCCATGGAGTGAGCTACTATAGTCTCCGAACCCTCACAAACATCAACTGTCTTTTCAGAGACTACAGGCTCTAGTATACCACTTTCAGGGTCTACACTAGACTCTGATGTCTTCAGTAATACTTCATTATACACCATAGTTAGTATGTCACCGTCTTTAAGTGTTGTCTGCTGAGACACACCCTCAAGGTGGATAGACTCTGACTGAACAATATTTGTTTGATCTTCAAGAAAATCAATTAGAGTCATACCTCCCATATCATTGGGTATCTCACTTGCAATTTAAACCACCACAGAAGACCTTTCAGCATCAGCTATCACAGTTCCTGAGTCATCCAACCTCTGACTAGATGGTTCTTGTGTTGCAGTGACTATGATCTGATCTGTCCTACTATCCACCACTGGTGCAATAGTATCTCCTGTTGACTGCATTCCACCATCTACTACCTCCTTTTGTTCACCTTTAGCTAGAGCATCTTCAACAAAAAAAATCCTTGTGAAACAAGTATGTATGAAGTGATTGAAGTGCACCATGCTTAGAAAGTCCAAATGACTTGTGCAATTCTTTTCTGATAGATACATAGAAATGCATCTTCATTAAATCAAGTCTTTGATACAAAAGTCCATATTCTTCAGGAAAAGAGAGTTTTGGAACTCTTTCAATCAGAAAATCTAGAACAGCCCTGGAAAGCTTTACTTTGATAGAGATAAGCTTCATAGCCATTCCATATGACAATGTAGTTTCCCATGAAGAATCAAGATTAAGGCCTCTCTTGTCGCTTGCTGACTCAGATAGAGCTTTTTGTTTAGAGACCTGCACAATATTAGTTGGACTAGACTCTATGTGTAGGTGACAAATGAATCTTTCTCCTTGTTCTCCTGGTATAGTGAGCAATAGATTTATCTTGAGAAGACTCAAGAGGTGCAGACTAAGTAGTGATCTTGGGTTGAGATCTTTTTTCAATAGACACAGCCTTTTGAGAGACTGTACCTAGTAACTGTTTTCCCTTTTTAAGAATTATAGCCTTTTGTGAGACTGCAGCCTGGCTTTGACTAGGTCCTTCACCTCTTTCTCCTAGCTTAGAGAGTTGAATTGCAGCCTTCAATTCTCTTCTCTCAGCAAGAGTTATATCATCATCTTCACTAGTATCACTAGAACTACTTGACACAACAAATCTTCTCTTCCTTACAACTGATGTCTTTTGAGAAACACCAGAGGTTGGTTTCTTTGAAACAACAGGCTGTGGATCAAAACTTGGTTGTAGAATTGTTTCAGAGACTGTGGTGTTTTGGGTTACTTGGGTAGACACAGGGGGGTCCTCCTCCAAATGAGGTTCCTGAATCATTTCACCACCAAAGAAAGAAGAATTGTAGAGAGTAGGAAGATGAGTTCTTAGAAATACCTGAACATGATGTGGATAATACATAGTAGGTATTTCGTCTGAATTCTTTTCACTGTCCTTCTTTATAATATCAGAGAAAATTCTCTTTTGCTGTATATAAGAAGGAACACAATGTTGTCTACCAAACCTGGTATTAGCATTAGGAATAAAATGGTTAATGAATAACTGCATAAACCTATGATAATAAACCATATTCCTTCAAATTTTATTTGGACCAAGTTTGATACTCATCTGATTCAATAGAATGTGACCAATGTTAATTACTCTGTTATACAACAAACTATATCCAATGTGAGATATAACAGCAGTAATTTGTTCAAAAGAACTACATTTACCAGTAAAGCATTTAGCTAATTGATCAAAGAAGAAAGACCATTCTTTCCTAAGAAAAGGCTTCCTTAACTGGCTCATGTTGTCTAAAGGTCCACTATAACCTAGTAAAGATAACATAGTTCTAATATCATCATCAGATGGTTCACTAGCATAAGTTGCTTTAACAGGTAAGTGAAGTACTGAATTCATAACAGATTCAGTAATATCATAAGAATCTTGCCCTAAGTGTAGAACAATCTTACCTGGTTGACCTTGAACAGGATCAACTGTTGGTCCCGGAGTATTGCAGAAGGGGGGGTTGAATGCAATACTGATAAAATCGTATCTTTAAATCAACAACAAAAATAAAGATTATAGATTATCAGTAGATGTATGCAAGCAATAATTGAAACAAGATTTCTCACAAAATAAATGTTTTATTTATTTTGTGTGATGTGTTGCTACAACCTGGAGAGAGTTTCTCCAGTTTCGATATCTCAAGAGATACAGATTGCTTCGTGTGCGTACATGAATAGAAAAGAATCTAAGATGTATCTAAGTAGACTAAGATACTATGTTGTCCCTATCGCATGGGGTGTTGAGCTGCTGTCATTTTCAAGTGGTAGCTCATTACAATTTGCACACCCATGTGACTTTCCCTAATTGCTATACTAACAGGATAAACCTTATAAGTAAAGCAACCTAGATTCTTTCTATTTCTAGCTAATACAATTCTAGTAGATGTGGATATCACATGCTCCTCGAATTGACCAGCCTTGTCTCGTGAATCTCTTAAGCTTCTGCCGTAGTCTTGCAGGTCTGCTACAAACGAGAGTGTGTTGCAGCAAATCTGTTTCTTGAACATGTAACCTGTCACGGGCTTTGATTGAGAAAATACCCAATTCAAATAATTCTAGGTGACAGTAACCTTAACCGCAGAGTCTGCTGTCAAAGGAATATTCAGAGGTTGACAGTACTAGCTCCCGCCAATGTTGTTGTCGGAGCTCCAGACTTGCTGTCAAGTGTGAGAATGTTACTGTCTCTTGCTTCGGCCAATGTTGCTGTCAAATGTAGCTTTGTCGTGACTTTGCAACATTTGTCTTCTTGTAACATTATTGTCAGGGACATGACAGTAATTTTTATTCTTGCTGTCTTCAGGATGCATTCCTTGAGGCTTGAACAAACATATGAACTTCTCCCAAATCATACATTTATTACATGACAGCAATTATTCGAATACGAAGACATACTCTGGCTGTGACAGTATGTTCAACTTAGTAAAAACTAAGTACAGGGAAATATAGTTAAGTTGTCTCTATGCTATCACCCATAAATCCTAACAATCTCCCCCAATTTGTTTTTAAGGACAATAACAACAAATTTACAATCAAAACGTGCTGACAACTTAACTAACATAGATCAGAATAGCTGAAACACTATAACTGATAAATGTTAAAGAAAAATCTAGAACATGAAGCTTATGAATTTACTTCAAATCAATTGCTCCTATTGAATGAGCAAATCAGAGTTTAACTTAGCTTGATTTTGGCAGTCTCCAATTGTTCAGATTTTTCCCTTTCTTTTGAGAGCTTCATTTCTTGTTTTTCTGAGGTCTTCAACTAAAGCTTTTTCTTCTGGTGATCTGGCATCATCTTCAATGTCTTCAATGTACCCTTGTATCACTCGAGAAGTAAATACTTCAGTATCTTTTACATCAAACCAAGTTTCAAAATCATACGTGTATATTCTGAACTTCAGAATTCCTTGGATGAATTTGAACCTCCTTGCAGGAAAAGCATTTAAGGATTCTCTCCTTTTTCTGTCTAGCTTTGGATCTTCATCTCTCTTTTAATCAAATATTACCTCTAGCTCCCAAGCAACTAGCATTTCGAGCTTATGAATAGATCCAACAACTTTCAAGTAGAGATCCTTCAGTATACTGGTCCTCAGCTTGTGAAAGCTATCAACATAGATTTCTTACTTGTCATCCTTGATTCTCAGAGGATTATCCAGTACACAGGGCTGATAACCTGCTTCCTCACTGAATAGCTTGTTGAGTTTCTTGTAACTTTCCTTCAGTTGAGCTTCTAGGTCTTCAGCACTTTGTTTGGAAGATGTGGCAGGTTTGGTAGGTTTGGTGGATTGGGATGATTTAGCTTTAGCAGCCTGATAACCTTGTTCTACTTCATATTCAGCCATGCCAGCCTTTGTAAAAGGACGATGTGTTGCTACCAAGTCCACATCAGGCATTGGTTCCCCATCAGAACTAACTTCAAGGTCTGCATCATCATGTGCTCTCCAATCACCATACTTCTCATAGAATTCAACATATCTTTGAGCATAGTATTCTTTGACATGCTCTAAGATACTGCTGGAAACTTCTTGGTTTGTTTCCATGAGAGTGATCATCCTTTCCAAAATGAAGAAATCAATTCTTCTCCTTACCTTTACCTTATTACATGAGAGATCACGCATGCCTACCACATTTGAGACTATCTCCATAGTGAAGTCTGGTTCTACAGTTATACATGTAGTTCCACAGTCCTTAAGATCATACTTTCGTACCTTTTTGTTGACTGGGTCTAGTTCTACTGAGACAGATGATATGCTCACATTAATTGACTTTTTCAATAGTTCAAAACTATTTACTTTTCTCTTATCAAGGGGCTTCTCTGTCAAAACTGCTTCATGCTTCTTTTTCTTTGCTGCTGCAACTGTCTTCCCTTTTATCTTGGTTGTACCATAGGCTTGGGCTCTTGTCTTCCTTCTATTAGATGTGAAATTCTTGACAAGCTTTCGTACTTTGATAGTTTCTTCAAGTTGATCCTTGATAGCATCTTTCATGACAGCCACTTTGACAGCTTCGACCGTTTGGCTCTTGATAACATCTTTCACTTGGGTGTCTTCAGCCAATTTGACAGTATCCTTGTTGACAGTATCTTTTTCAGCATTAAAGCATTCAACAGCTAATCTCAAGATACTTGCCTCCAAGGCTTCACAAATTTCTAACTCTCCTTTTTCCTTGACAGCATGTTTCTTTTCAGAACTGGGAGTTTCTTGCTCTTCTTGGGTAGCATCCATCTGAGTTTGTGTATCAACATTCTTAGATGCTTCTTTTCTAGAACTCCTGAATCTTCCAGGTTCACCACTTCCTCCAATTTCATCCTCATCATCATCCAAAGTATCATCATAGTTGTAGCTTCCTCCCATCTTGGCATTAGCATCAGAGATCAGCTTCTTTATGATTGAGCTAATTTCCTCATCTCTTTTTGCTAACAGTCTATGAATATCTTTGACAGCTTTAACCTTTTCACTTGTGATACTGGATTTGAGAAGTTTCTTCAACACTGTCATGATTGTTTCAGTGCTTAGTCCTGAGACTTTATCCAATGGTAAGAAATCTAGCCTTCTAGCTCCTGTCTTTGTGATCCTTCTGAAACACACACCATAAGGATTTTGAATCACCTCAGGGAGTTTGTCTTCAACCATCCTTTTAATTTGTACTATCAGACTATCATTGAAGGTTGTTGAATTTCTGACTACCAGGGTTCCAAGGACTTGGAGTACTCTACCATGCAAACTTTGTAAAAGTTGCATTTTGATGAATATGGTCAAAAAGTTTTTCAAATAAACCTGAACAGCCCATCTTCTTTCCAAGTTGATTCTCACAGAGATACTTATTACTTTGCTCTTCAGTGTTTATGCCAGTTTTGTAAAAGCTCCCCCTGCTTCAATAATTGATTCATCCACCAACTTAATGAAATCTTCATCTTTGTTGTTCAGAGTACTCTCCATGTGATCAACCATCATCAATTCTACATCTTCAAGGGCGTATTCACTTCCATCTGACCAAGTAGTTCCAGTAGATATGCCAGCAGATATGTCCATATACTCAGGCATTTTGAATTTCTTTTTCTTTCCATTCCTTCTGCAACTTCTGGAATGGAGCTTCGACTTCCTCAGGATTTGGCTCATTGATTTTCAATGGAGGCAATACTGTTCTTTTAGACTTTTGAGTCCCCTTTAATTGCTCCAATACTTCCTTGGATAACAATACTGCCTCACCATCTATTTCTGCTTCAAACAATTCACCATCTCCTATTGCCTTCAGTTCTTCACCAAAGTTTCTTTCTTCTTTCTCTAGCTCCCCCTCACTTTCATCTCCATCTTTTTCTTCCAAAACTTTCTCCCCCTCACTTGTAGGCTCCCCCTCACTTGTAGCTTCACATTATTTCTCATTCTCTACCAGGTTTGCTTCATTTTGATCTACCACTTTCTCTCCCTCTCCCTCACCCTCATTCTGATCTACCACTTTCTCCCCCTTAGTTGAGTTGGCAACACTAAGGATGGCAGAGAATGAGTGAAGAGTTTATTGAATATCAGCAAAACTAGTAGCTACCATAGTGGACAGAGCATCAAGTTTAACTTCCATGGATGCACATCTACCCTCAAGAGATTTCAACCTTGATTCAGCTTGTTTAAAAGGACCACAAGTTCTCAATCTTTTTGGATATAAAGGAAGAGACTGGGGCAAGGAGGCTATGGGGTTTCTCACACACTCATTGTTTTTCTGAGTGATCTCATCACTCCTCACAGAATGACTCTCAAGGCCTAGTGCCTTTATGTGTGGGGTTCCCTCAAGTTCACTCTGGACATGCTCAAGTCCCTCACCTTTTGCCAGCTCGTTTAGCTGCCTCTAATTTTTATGCTCACCTCTCTTTTCTTTTATCTCTCTTTTTCTTTTCACTCCCTCACTCATCCTAGATGCATGGGTATGAGCAGTACTTGCATGCATTTTAGTTGAAAAAGTAGAATGTTTAGATTGTACCTTCAAAGCAGAGATAGTAAGTTGATCATCATCTGAAGCATCTTCAACAAAGACAGTATCATGATCAAACTTTGTAGAGGCGACAGCATCTTTATCCAAAATGTTACTGTCCATAGGTGGGTTGACAGCAACTTTTGTGGCGTCTTTGACAGCAACTGAGGCTATGACAGCAACTTCCGGAAGGTCAGTTGCTCTTTGGAGTTCGACCAAGATGTTGGCTGTTTCATTTTCTAGCAGAGTACCATCTTGATCTAGCTCAGTATTTGAGTGAGTGGTGTCCATTTCACTTTGAGAAATAGGTTCTTGTGGACCACTTGATGGGGGCTCATCCATGACTTGAGATGGATGATCAAAACCTGAAGGGATTGGATTGTCCCCTTCTCTAGGTTATTGATAAGAAACAATTGATGGATTAGAGAATAAAGAAGATGATGGTTTAGAAGATATTTTTGGTTGTTCCACAGGGTTAACTTGCGGAACATCAAGAGTAGAAGTTTCATGACCCTCACTGTGCCCTATCTCTGTGTGCATTTCTGCAAGTGTAGGCTCCTATCATAAGTGAGTACATGAGGTTGTGCTGACTCTTTACAGGATGCCTTGGGAGACAGGCCAGCTTCAATAGATACTTCTTGTTGAGAAGAAGCACCTAGGGATGTGTTTGATTCCCTTTTACTCTCCATATCCTTTTGTGAGACAGTGGGGAGGCTGACAGTGGCTTTGGCCCTCTTAGCTCTCTTCTTCTTAGGCTCAAGAGGAACCACTGTGGGTTCACTTTCACTAACATCCTTATTTGCTGCATCATGTGCAGTTTCTCCCTCAACATTCTCAAAACTACTACCAACACCAGTTTCCAAGGGTCTTTTCTTGGATTCTTGCAAAGTTGTTTGTGTGGTCTTTGGTTGTCTAGAGGATCTGATAGGAATGTATGCAGTAGAATGTGGGTTAACTAAATTTGGGTCTAACTCAGCTTCATTCTCAAGGGAGAAGACAACATACCCAGAGGGTAGTGCTACGTCAAGATGAGGCTCTTGATCAGCCATGTGCTTGGTGAAACAGAGTGGAATATGTGCATTTGAATTTTGTGAATTCAGTGATGTGTGTGTATTTCTTTTCAAAACATTGCATTCTATAGAGAGAGATGCATTATCATTAATACCACATAATGAATTCAAACACATAGTAAGAAAGCGAGGATAAACATGTACCTTCCTGCTTAGAGCTGACTTGAGTTGACTCATAAGCAACTTTCCTACATCCACTTTGTATCCATGGACAAGAGAGTGAGTAAGCTTCTTGATATAGGAGGGAATTCCATTCCATCCAGAGGTTTTAGTTGAGAAAACCTTCACCATGACATCAAAAATCATGCTCCATTCTTTTCTCAAATGCTTTCTGTCCATTTCACCAGTCGAGTACCATTTCGATGTACCCTCTTCAAGAACAGGACCAGAATACCCAATTTTCAAGAAAAACTTCTTTAGGGTTTCATCATTTGCAAGTTCCTTGTATGATTCTTTAGCTTGCAGTCCAGTTCCCAAAGCTTCGTTGATGCCTTTGATTGTGAGGATGCAGGTGATTCCTTTGATTTTGCATTGTATTGTGTCTTTACCTGCACCTCCTGGAACATAGGCAGTGTTCCAGAATTCTTCAAGTCTTTCCAGGTTTAAGGATGGTGTAGATGTTATAGCATGACCCAGATATGACTTGTTGATAAAGGATACGAGTCCTTTATATCCTTCACCAGCATCTCCAGCAGTGAAAATACCAGCAAAGTTTGTTTGAGAAGAGGATTGTTTGGGTGCCATTTCTTGCTTTGAGCTTCGGAGAGATTTTTGCTTTTGAGAGAGAGAGAGAGAGGTTTTGTTGAAAGTTGTGTGTTTGTGTGTTTGACAGTTGCTTACATGAAAATAGCAAATGTCTTACTGAGAAAGGGAAAGTAACTGTGTCTTAGCCCATTAATCAGTCACGTGGAGTCGTGGGTAGTTACTTTTTAGTGGCTGTAAATCGTGGAGGTAAAATCCCAATTAATTCGGTCCACTAATCTTGGTAGTAACCTGTGTGCTGTAACAAATTCATTAGTAATTTTGAGAGGATGACATCAAGTTTTGCTTGATAGTGATATCATTGCAAAAACATACTGTCACAATTAAGCAATTTATACAATTTCCTTTAAATTTCATGATAGAGACTTTTTCAATTGTGTCATCTAAGAAACTTGCTGTCAAGGCACTTCGTGACAGCATCTTCACTTATTGACAGCAACTTAGGCGGAAATAATTTATGTCATGAATTTTAATCGACTTTGCCTATTGCTTAAGCGAAAATTACCAAATAGCATTTTAATCGATTTAGGCACATATTTGTTAGTTTTAGCACACATCCACAAACATCCATACACACAAACAGTCAACTTAACAACCATTTACAGAAGGATAAAGGTAAGGAAGATGAACAGCATGCAAAACACTGGGAGAATGAAACGATGAACTTTTCATTAAAAAAAACTTTAAAACAATACAAAAAATAGTTCTTAAGAACTAATCATCATTTTTTTTTATTAAGCTCTTCAAGAGCTTCCACCAGTAGCTGCTCAACGACCTTTGCAATCTCCTTCTCCTCAGTGATCCCTTTGGCATCCATATAAGCCTGAAGCTTATCGAAGAAAGGATCAAGAGGGTGCTCAGCAGCCGCCTCCTCCTGTGGCTTGGGCACACTGGATGTTGACATATCTTCTACCTTCCTCTTGCTCATACTGGACTCTAGAGTTCTTAGGGTGTTAAGTGAGAACAAAGGGTTTAGCTTTGGTCTTATTTATAACATAGTAAGTGACTCTACAGCTCCCAACTGCCTCTTTTTAATGAAGTAATTAACTTTTAAATTAAAAAGACTGACAAATACCCGTAGTCATATCAAATGACACAAGTATTTATCACTAAGCAGGCGTATGAGATAAGTTAATGTCACGTGTCTACTCATTACAAAAATTAAAACAGGCATGTGATTTGAATTTAGCATAGTCATAGCAAACATGCTGTCAAATAAACGAGTAGCACATAGGATAGTAACTTCTCATGACAGTAACATTGAAAGTTAAGGTCACGAGCTGCAATTTTAACCACATTGAAAATGTAAAAACTAGTAAGTTAACATACCAGATTTAGCATTCTCAATTCACTTACCAACCTGTTGAAGGTTGCTTCATCTAGTGGCTTCGTAAGAATATCTGCAAGTTGCTTTTCTGTTGGAACATAAATCAGCTTCACAGTTCCCCTTTCAACATGCTCTCTTAGGAAATGATGTCTGATATCAATGTGCTTTGTCCTGGATTGTTGAACTGGATTGTCTGAGATAGCTATGGCACTAGTGTTATCACAATAAATAGGAATATTGGACAACTCCAAGCCATAATCCATTAGCTGATTTTTCATCCAAAGAATTTGAGCACAACAACTTCCAGCTGCTATATATTCAGCTTCTGCAGTTGAAGTAGATACAGAATGTTGCTTCTTGCTAAACCATGACACTAATCTTCCACCCAGAAATTGACAGCTTCCTGTTGTACTTTTCCTGTCAATCTTGAATCCAGCATAGTCTGAATCCGAATAACCAACCAAGTCAAATCCAGTATCTTTAGGATACCAAAGGCCTAGGTTTGGAGTGCCTTTGAGATATCTAAAGATTCTCTTGATTGCTACTAAGTGTGATTCTTTTGGATAAGCTTGAAACCTTGCACAGAGACATGTAGCAAACATGATGTCTGGTCTGCTAGCAGTTAAGTATAGCAACGATCCCACCATGCCTCTCTAGGTACTATAATCCACTTTCTTTCCTTTAGGATCCAAATCCAGCTTGGTTGCAGTAGAGATAGGTGTCTTGGCAGGTGATGCATCTTCCATATTGAACTTTTTGAGAAGTTTCTTGACATATTTCGATTGGCTTATGAAGATACCATCATCCTTTTGATGAATTTGTAGACCTAGGAAAAATGATAGTTCTCCCATCATGCTCATCTCATACTTGCTCTTCATAAGAGATGAAAACTTTTCACACAGCTTCTCATTTGTAGAACCAAAGATTATGTCATCAACATAAATCTGAACCAGACTGATGTCCTTGCCATGGTGCTTGTAGAATAGTGTCTTATCCACTACACCTCTTGTAAATTGATTCTCAATGAGAAAAGTAGATAGAGTTTCATACCAAGCTCGAGGGGCTTGCTTCAATCCATAAAGTGCTTTGAACAGCTTGTAGACAAAGTCATACAACTCAGCATCCTCAAATCCAGGTGGCTATTCGACATACACTTCCTCTTCTAATTCTCCATTAAGAAAGGCACTTTTGACATCCATTTGGAACACTTTGAAGTTACAGTGTGCAGCATAGGCTAAAAATATCCGAATAGCTTCAAGTCTGGCAACAGGGGCAAATGTTTCATCATAATCGATTCCTTCCTGTTGACAGTAACCTTTAGCTACTAGCCTTGCCTTGTTTCTTGTCACATTTCCACTTTCATCCAACTTGTTTTTGAAAACCCACTTTGTGTCAACTACTAACTTCCCTTTGGGTCTAGGGACCAGCTTCCATACATTGTTTCTCTCAAATTGATTTAGCTCTTCTTGCATAGCTATCACCCAATCTGAATCCAACAATGCTTCATCAATTGACTTTGGCTCAGTTTGAGATAGAAAACATGAAAACATGTTGTCAGCAGAAATATTTCTTCTCGTCCTTATACCAGTAGTGGGATCACCAATGATTAGATTACTAGTGTGATCTCTGTTCCACTTAGTGGTTCTGGGCAAGCTTCTTTCTTGATCTGCTTCATCATTTCCTCTTTTTGAAGTGTTGACTCTCCACCATTGATGTTTTCTCCTTCATGTTCTTCAACGTCTCCAGAATCATTCTCATTCTGATGATTAGCTGATATAGTTTGAGATTGAGCTGGAGTTTGAGTAGCATCATTGGTGTTGACAGCATTTCTTTCAAACTCAATATCCTGAGTACCAGTAGGTTCATCAGCAACAATTTCTTCTTCTTCCAAATACCCTTGATTTTCAAATCTAAGAGGCTCCATTTGACCATCCTCTTGCAGTCCTGGGAATTTGGTTTCATCAAATGTGACATTCACACTTTCTTCAATGACTTTGTGATCAATGACATAGACTCTGTAGGCAGTCCTCTCCAAACCATATCCCATGAAAATGCCTTCATAAACTTTAGCATCGAACTTTCCTTTTCTTTCATGGTTGTCAATCATCATGAAACACTTACTTCCAAATACATGAAAATACTTGACAGTAGGTTTCTTTCCTGTTAACAGATAGTAAGGAGTGTTTCCATGAGTCTTGTTGATCAAGGTTCTATTCTGTGTGTAACAAACCGTATTAATAGCTTCTGCCCAGAAGTATGTTGGTAATTTAGAATCATTCAACATAGTTCTCGTAGCTTCGATGAGAGTTCTGTTCTTCCTTTCTACAACTCCATTTTGTTGTGGTGTCCTGGCAGTGGAGAATTGTTGGACAATGCCCTTTTCTTTGCAGAAGTTTCCTAGTGTGGCATTTCTGAACTCAGTACCATTGTCACTTCTCAGATATTGAACTTGAGCAATGGGGGTTCTTTCAAGAACTCTTATGTGATCAATGATTTCTTGAGCAGCTTCGTCCTTTGTCTCTAAAAACCTTACCCAAATGTACCTTGAATAGTCATCCACCATTACCAGGGCATATCTCTTCCTTGCAAGAGATTGAACATTGACTGGACCAAACAAATCCATGTGAATTAATTTGAGTGGCTCGGTGTTGGTATTCACTTGCTTTGATTTGTGCACAGATCTTTTAAATTTGCCCATTTGACAATCCTCACATAGTCCTTCTTGATAGAATTCCTGTTGAGGCAGTCCTCTCACTAAATCCTTTTTCATCAGAATATTCATATTCTTGAAATTGAGGTGTGAGAGCTTCTTGTTCCAAAGCATGCTTTCACCAACTGATGCTTTACTGTAAAAAAAGTAAGCCTTGTCTTTATTGACAGAATTTAAATCTTCCACAAACAAGCTTCCTTTCCTGACTCCTTTCAAAGAGAGGCTTCGATCTTTCTTGTGATAGATATTACAAACCATCATATAAAATCAACCTTGAATCCCCTGTCACTGAACTGGCTGACACTGAGTAGGTTGTGCTTCAATCCATCAACAAGAGCAATATCTTCAATGACAACATTTCCAATTTCCAAACAGTCATATCCCACAGTGTAACCTTTGCTGTTGTCTCCAAAAGTTATGATTGGGCCGGCTTTCTCCACAAAATGTGATAGTAGGGCTATATCACCAGTCATGTGCCTGGAGCATCCACGGTCGATGATCCACATGACATGCTTCTGTTTCTTGCCCTGCAAAATAGATGATTTTAATTTGCATCTGGTACCCAAACTCTGTTGGGTCCTGCAGTTACAGCATCATTGTTTATATCATTCTGTTTCACATTTAAATCGACACTAGAATCCTCATGTCTGACTTCTTTTACTGTCCACTTGGTTCTAGAGTTAGACTTAGTCTTTCTCTTGGTGGAAGCTACCTTTTTACCAACATAGGCAGGCACAGAAGTCTCAGCAGTTTCTAAATAGGAGCATCTTTCAGTAGATAGAATAGGTAGATTGAAGAAAGTACTCATAACAACAATTTTGCATGGCATACAGTCAATGTTATTACAGACATCCATACTTCTTTGCATAATGGGGGTTCTATGTAAGTTACCACTAACATTGGACGCATTAACCTTATCATGTTTGGGTTTCTTACAAACAAATGTTAAATGATGAGATGATCCACAATTATTGCAAAGCTTCCTAGGGGAATCCTTAACATGACTATATCCATTCTTCTTATCAATACCTAAATTACCATTCCTATTCTTAGGCTTGTAGGCATTTGCTTTGAAAGTATGTTCTGAAGTTGCTGTCGAGCCACCCTTGACAGTACCTTTCTTTGCCTCTGTCGTGACAGCAGGTTTGAAAGTTGCTGTCTTGGGTTCTCTCTTGACAGTATCTTTTGAAGTTTCTGTCTCATCCTTGTTGTCAGCTACTTTAGAACATTCTATCTGATTGCTTGGTAGAGTTTCTGTCATGGGGAACTTGACAATATCTTTTCCTTTGCTCAGTGTGCTGTCAATGCACTCATCTTCATCAAGTAGCTATTGTTTGATGAACAAGGAGGTTTCATCAAAATCAGCTTGAAGATTTTTGAAAATCGAATTTTTAACTCTTTTAAGAATTTGAGGTTTGACAGCATCACTATCATAATGAACAATTGCCTTTCCATGCCTTCTACCATACTCGAAACCTATTCCTACCTTTTGATTCTCAGTGTGATTATCATGATATTCCTGGACTAACCTAGAAGAGTTTCTAAAAGCTTTGAGTTTAAACTCGTTTTCTGCAATTTGACTCCTGAGAAAATCTGTTATTTCCTTAGCACAGATAATATCATTCTTCAATCTAGCATTCTCTTGAGCTAATGAATCTAGGGACTGGTTCTTAGCAACAACATTTCATTTTCAGATTTGAGAGTTTCATTCTGTTTAGTTAACTTAGCAATTTCTTCATGAGCAGCAGATAAACTAACATGAATGTTAAACATCTCAGCACTTAAATCCTCAATGGTATGCTTATACTCAGTTTTAGACATATCAAGTAAGACTAGAGATGGTACCTGATTTGATGAACTTGAAGCTTCTTCATCAGATTTAGCCATGAGGGCTAAGTTCACAAACTCCTCTTCTTCTTCATCTTCAGAATCATCCCAGCATTTTCCTTCAACCACATAGGCTTTCCCTTGATTCCTCTTAAACTGATTTCCAGATCCCTTTCCTTGATTCTGTCTTGGTCTTCTGCACTCAGTAGCAAAATGACCTAGCTCATTTCAGTTGTAACATCTGAACTTCGACCTATCCACTAACCCTGTCATGTATCCTCCTCTTGTGGCTCCACCAGTGGGCTTTGAAAAACTTCCCTTGTTGAATTTAGATGATTGACCCTGTGGCTTGTATGACTTGTCCCTTCTGAACTTGATATTCTTGAATCTCTTAGCCATATAAGCCATGGTTGGATTATCCATGCTTTTAATCTCTTCTACTGTGTAGAAGTCTTCATCTTCAACATCTTTCAGCTGCAGAACCACCTTCTCCTCGTCATCCAACACTTCTTCAATCTTCAAAGATGGCATCTGTGTTGGTTGTGAACTTTGTGATGGTTCACTTGGACAAGCTACTTGTGGCTCATGAGCTATGAGGGCTCCTGACATGTTTGCTAAATTTCCTTTGGTTCCAGTTTGAATAGCTCTCTTTTGAAAAAACTCGAGTTCGTATGATTTGAGCACACCATAGAGAGTTTTAAGAGAGACATCACTCAAGTTTCTTCCCTCTCTTATGGCTGTGACTTTGTGCTCAAGGTGCTCAGGGAGAGTGAGCAGAAATTTGATATTAATCTCCTTTCTATCATAGAACTTTCCATGAATTTGCAACTCAGCTATCAGCTTACTGAACCTTTCAAACATGTGTGTAAGTTCTTCGCCTGGTTTCGCCATGAAGGCTTCATATTGTGATACAAGAATTTGTCTTTGGTTCTCGCGAACTTCTTCACTTCCTTCACACAGCAGCTCTATCTTGCTCCACATTTCTTTTGCAGATTTGCATCCCATGACATTACCACACATGGATTTGTCTAATGTAAGTGAGTCGAGCAAGATGAGTTGTAAGTAGTCATCCAAGACTACTTTCTCCTTTTCGAACTCTGTGTACTCTAAAGGCTTCTTTGCAACCGAATGGGCTGGAATGGTTTCACCATTCTCAGTAGTAGCAGCTACTTCCTTCTGAGGTATGAAGGGGCCGTTCTCAAGAATTCCCAAATATAGTGGATGGGCAGCTTCGATAAATAACAAGATCTTTCTTTTCCAGAAATTGTAGTTCTCTTTATCAAAGACTAGAATCTTGATTCCACTTGACTTCTGAATACTCGTCATGATCTTCAGATTTGTGTATCAATCTGTACGCTCTGATACCAGTTGTTGGTCCCGGAGTATTGCAGAAGGGGGGGTTGAATGCAATACTGATAAAATCGAATCTTTAAATCAACAACGAAAATAAAGATTATAGATTATCAGTAGATGTATGCAAGCAATAAGTGAAACAAGATTTCTCACAAAATAAATATTTTATTTATTAAATATTTATTTTGTGTAAAGTGTTGCTACAACCTGGAGAGAGTTTCTCCAGCTTCGATATCTCAAGAGATACAGATTGCTTCGTGTGCGTACATGAATAGAAAAGAATCTAAGATGTATCTAAGTAGACTAAGATACTCTGTTGTCCCTATCGCATGGGGTGTTGAGCTGCTGTCTTTTTCAAGTGGTAGCTCATTACAATTTACACACCCATGTGACTTTCCCTAATTACTATACAGATAGGATAAACCTTATAAGTAAAGCAACCTAGATTCTTTCTATTTCTAGATAATACAATTCTAGTAGATGTAGATATGACTTGCTCCTCGAATTGACCAGCCTTGTCTTGTGAATCTCTTAAGCTTCTGCCGTAGTCTTGCAGGTCTACTACAAACGAGAGTGTGTTGCAGCAAATTTGTTTCTTGAACATGTAACCTGTCACGGACTTTGACTGAGAAAATACCCAATTCAAATAATTCAAGGTGATAGTAACCTTAACCGCAGAGTCTGCTGTCAAAGGAATATTCAGAGGTTGACAGTACTAGCTCCCGCCAATGTTGTTGTCGGAGCTCCAGACTTGCTGTCAAGTGTATGAATGTTACTGTCTCTTGCTTCGGCCAATGTTGCTGTCAAATGTAGCTTTGTCGTGACTTTGCAATATTTGTCTTCTTGTAACATTAATGTTAGGGACATGACAGTAACTTTTATTCTTGCTGTCTTCAGGATGCATTCCTTGAGGCTTGAACAAACATATGAACTTCTCCCAAATCATACATTTATTACATGACAGCAATTATTCGAATACGAAGACATACTCTGGCTGTGACAGTATGTTCAACTTAGTAAAAACTAAGTACAGGAAAATATAGTTAAGTTGTCTCTATGCTATCACCCATAAATCCCAACATCAACTACCTGAGCATTCTCCCAAGCTTGTGAAACAACAGCTTGATTAATTTCTGGAGATGCTGCCAATGCATAATGCAAAGGTCCAATAGCCATAAAGTCCATTACTAGATGAAAATCAGTTGATACTCCTCTTTTATTGGTAATCGCAGCAACATGATTGTTTGTCATGAAGTCGAAGTCTCCAAACTTGAAAGCAACTGATTTGGGTAGTTTTCTTTGAGCAGCCATTGATTTTGATCTGAAAGAACTTAAGAATCCTTGAAAGTGATTAGTGATTTTGAGAACTCGAAAGTGTTTTTGCTTTAGAAAAATATGAATTAGAAGAAAGGAATAAACAATCAGAGTCTAAAAAAAAGATATATTCAAAAATCCTTCAGACCCACTAACCCACGTTGACACGTAGGGTGACAGGTGTCAGTCCCTGAAAAATGCGGTTACCCACGATTTTTGGAGAATAAAATCCAAAATTGATTTCAATTAAATAAATCAGGGTAAAATAAAAATTTGAATGATTTTCAGCGACTAGATGGAGTTGCATACATGGTATGTCAAAAATTATCCCGAAAAGAACATCAATAATCCAAACAAAAATAATTTTGTTAGATTATCAAAATATCTTGGAAATATGAGAATGCCAGTCACGCGCATGGTTATTTATGCCGATGCATTGAACACTTCAAATGACTATTCAGCTTCTCACCCTTTCCTTTATAAACACCTGATGTCTTTTGCCTTTCTTTACTCCAAAAACACAATGGCCTTTAACTCAAATAACCATAAGAACCCAATATTTCGATTCCTCACAGATGATGAACAGCTTGTTCATGACAACCAAGAGTCGATAGTTTATCTCTTTGAAGAGATGACTTTTCTCATCGTATTAGGCATGGTTGGAGTAGATCCAAATAATGTCCAGAATAATCTCCTAGAACATCCATCTGTTGGATACAATCTCTCTCTAACCTCCTCAAAACTTGAGGATAAAAACCTTGGTCGAGAGTCTGAGGTTGATCTTGATGGAGATGCTATTCATTCTCCTCAATAAGCATGGAGTTGAGTCTGCTGCTCTCATTCAAGTCGTGTTAGGAATAATTCATGAGTTGTGATGTTAAGAATAGAATTTTACTTATACTTCTTGTATACCCTGATTTTATAAAGGATTTAGCACTTTGTATAGGAAATATGTGTTAGACAGTTATCTGTAAAGTTTAGTCAGGAATGAACAGTGCATCGAGTACTACATGTTAGGAACTGAGATCGAATCCTGATACGTCAAGTCAAATACTAATCAAGTACTGATAGGATGGTTAGATCCTGATGCAAGATGAAATCCTGATATCAGTCGTGTTACTAATGATGTCATTATGGATGCTACAGAAACTGGCAAGTGTTATAAAACAGGATCTTTGTTTGAGGAACAAGCAAGAAGATTTTATGAAGGAAAGAATTTTCTATTGATGGAAACTATCAACTGGATGGAAGAACATTGTCATGTATAGATTATCTTTCTGTGATTAGTTGATAGGAAGCATTATAAATACTCTCTCTATATCATTGTAAAAAGAGTCGAAAAAGTGTAAGTCGTAAGTCCGTGTGCGTAGCTCTGTATAAGATTTGTATTCGAGAGTTCGAAAAAAACAGAGAGAGAGAGATTTGTATTGTCAGTAGCTGCTAAATGTATTTGTACACCTTTGGTAGAGTTTGTATTTGATCTTATTAATACAAACAGAGTTTGATTCATTCGTTTATTCTTGTTCATATAACCAAGCAAAAATCAGACACAATTATATAACTTGTATTCAACCCCCCCTTCTACAAGTTATTCGAGTTAACAATTGGTATCGGAGCAGGTTGATTTTGAATAATCATAAAGATCTACAATCATGTCTGGTTACAAGGATGGGAATACTAAGATTCCTATGCTCAAAAGAAACGAATATACTCTATGGGAAGTAAAGATGTTGCATCATCTGGAAGCAACAGATCCTGATTATCTTGACAGAATCAAAGATGGACCTTTTATCCCAATGAAGGTTGTTGGACAAGCAACTGTTGATGGTCAAGTTGTTCCAGAACATACAGCAGAGAAGCCAAAATCTGAGTGGTCAGATAAGGATAAGGAGAATGTTCTTAAAGATGCTAAAGTGAGAAACATATTATTCAACAGTCTTGATTCTGTTCTCACTAACTATGTTCTCTCGTGTAAAACTGCTAAGGATATATGGGACAATCTTAAGGTTCACTGTGAAGGAACTAAGCCTGCCAAGAAGAATATGAGGACACTACTTATACAACAGTATGAGTACTTTGAATCCAAGTCTGGTGAGTCACTTACTGATACCTTTGATAGGTTTACAAAACTCATCAATGAGATGGCCATGCATGGTAAATATTATGACTTGGAGGATATGAATACAAAGTTCATGAAAGCTTTGCCTAATTTCTACAATGAGAAGATATCTGCGATTGAGGAAGCTAATGATCTGGATGAAATATCATTAGAGGCAGTATATGGAAAATTGAGAGCTTATGAACTTGACAAGCAGCAGAAAAAGAGCAGGAGTGAAGGAAAGATGAAGACTGTTGCACTTACTACTCAATCTGAATTAAAGAAGCTTCTGGAAGAACAGCATGAAGAAATTGCTGTAAAGAACTCAAGGAAGAAGAAAAGCAAAGAAAGTTCTGAGTCAGAAACTACTGATATGGACTCTGACAACAATGATTCTGAATCTGAGATGCAGGAACTCTTTGCTATGTTTGCTAAAGCCTTCAAGAAAGGAAGATTCAACAGGAGAAGATTTAGCAAAGGATCTTTTCAAAAGAAGGAGGAGAAGAAGGGTGACAAAGGTAAAGGTACAATTGTCAAGCTTGATAAGGCCAAGATCAAGTGCTTTAATTACAGTGAGCTTGGACACTTTGCTAGTGAGTGCAAGAAGCCTAGAAATTCAGGAAAGGGTAATGCACTTATGGTCACACAGAAGGATTGGGCTGATTCCAGTGATTCTGAAGATGAATTGGATTATGACAACATTGCACTAATGGCAAATGTTTCAGACAAACCTGGATCTCTAAAGAAAACTTCTCCATCCCCTGTTAAGGTATCACTTCACTCTCTTGATTAATTTGATAACTTAAATTTTGATGAAATTATATCTATCCATGCTGAGTTTAAGAATCTTATTACTAATTTTAGAATTCTTACTTGTGAAAGAGATGAACTTAAGGTTAAGAATGATAAATTAGTTGATAGAAATAATTTTCTTGAATCTGAGCATGATTATGGTGTTATTCTTGAGGTTTATGACTATGTCAGAGAAGAACTAGAGGAAGAGAGAGATGTGATTAAGACCATTAACATTTCTGGTAAAAAGACACAAGAAATCATTGAAAGTGGAATTCGTGGTAAAGTTAATGGTTTAGGTTTTGATAAGGCTAGACAAGAAGAAAAAGTAGCTATTGTCATTGATGATAGTAAAGTAGAAGCTAACACATCTAAATCTGAAGGTAAGAAAATTGTTTCTGAACCTAATCATGTTAAATTTGTTGATTCAAAAGGTACCCTTGTTGTACACAAAAGGATTAACAATATTAATTCAGATGAGAAAGTGTTAGAGAAACCTAAGAATGTAAACATAGGGTTTCTGTCTAAGTCTCAGTTGAAACAGAGATTAGATGGTCTTTCAGAGTCTAGCAAGATCAAAAGAAATAGGAATGGAAAAGAAGGTATTAACAAAGAGAATAATTACAAGAATGTACCTGATGCACCTAGGAAGAAATGCTATAAGTGTGGAAATCATAATCATTTGGCCCTAGACTACAATCAAAAACCTTCTTGGAAAACTGAGTCCAGATTCCCCAAGACTCAGAAAATTCAATACCAACCACAAAAAGCTTGTTATCATTGTGGTAGTTTACTTCATTCCATTTACATGTGTAGAGAATATCATGAACTGTATTATGACTATTATTCCTTGAAATCTGAAACTCCTACTCACAAACAGTTTGTGAAATTAGAGTCTAAAGTTGACTCTACAACAGGTAAAGTAAAGACAAAATTCTCAAAGCCTGTTGTTTCAAAATCTAGTAAGAAAGGATCCAATCAAAGTTGGGTCCTAAAAAATTCTAACTAGTTACTTTTTGTTTGCAGGGAACAGAAAAGAAGCATTCAATTATCTTGGACAGTGGATGCTCTGGACATATGACTGGAAAGAAGTCCCTGCTTACAAAGTTTGAGAGGAAAGCTGGCCCAGTAATATCTTTTGGAGATGGCAACAAAGGAGAAACTCTGGGATATGGCTCAATTGTTTTGGGGAATGTCATCATAGAAAATGTAGCACTGGTTGAAGGCTTGAAACATACTCTTTTAAGCATAAGTCAACTGGGTGATAAAGGTTACAAATCAATCTTTGACAAAGAAGGATGCAAAATCTTGAATATGCAGAATGGAGACATTGTTCTAACTGGTCAAAGACATGGTAACATATATGAAGCCAGCTTAAGTAATTCATCTAAAGGAATTGTTAGATGTCTCTACAGCAAAGCAACAAACGATGAAAGCTGGAATTGGCACAAGAAGCTCTCACATCTCAACTTCAAGAAGCTTAATCAACTTGTTAAGCACAATCTTGTGAGAGGCCTACCTCAGGCAAATTATGTGCAAGATGGACTTTGTGATGCATGTCAGCTTGGAAAGCAATGGAGAACCACTTTCAAGAGCAAGACTGAAAATTCAATTACTGAACCATTTCATATGCTACATCTTGATCTATTTGGTCGAGTAAACATAATGTATATCAGCAATAAAAGATCAGTAACTGACTTTTCAGAGTCTACTCTATCAGGAACTGACTTTTCAGAGTCTACTGAGGAAAGATCAGTAACTAGCAGCAATATGGAATCTACCGATTCTATTGATCAAAGGAGAGTTATTGAAGGCAGAGAGAATTCTTCTACAAGAGATACCACTAACTTAGGGGGAGAGACTAGCAGAGTCAATCTACCACCTGTTAGAAAATGGACAAAGGATCATACTGAAGATTTGATTATTGGTGATCCAAATAGTGGTGTTCGAACTAGAAGATCAATTCAAAATGAATGCTTGTATAGTTGCTTTCTCTCAAAGAATGAACCTAAGAAGGTTGAAGAAGCCTTACAGGATCCTGATTGGGTAATTGCGATGCAGGAGGAGTTAAATGAGTTTGAGAGAAACAAAGTCTGGAAACTGGTACCAAGACCTAAAGATAAATCTATTGTTGGTGCAAGATGGGTTTTCAGAAACAAGCTAGATGAATCTGGTATGATTGTAAGAAACAAAGCAAGACTGGTGGCCAAGGGTTATTCTCAGGAAGAAGGCATTGATTATGATGAGACCTTTGCACCTGTAGCAAGATTGAAAGCAATCAGAATGTTTCTTGCATTTGCAGCTCATTCAAAATTCAAGGTATGCCAGATGGATGTAAAGAGTGCTTTTCTAAATGGAAAACTTGATGAGAAAGTGTATATGGAACAGCCACCTGGATTTGTTGATTCAAAATTTCCAAATCATGTCTACAAACTTGACAAGGCACTCTATGGACTAAAGCAGGCACCAAGAGCATGGTATGAGACTTTGTCTAAATTTCTTCTTGAAAATGGCTTCACAAGAGGTACAATTGACAAAACTCTATTCTTTAGAAAGATAAAAGGTGAATTGCTTTTAGTTCAAGTTTATGTTGATGATATTATTTTTGGTTCTACTAATGAAAAGTTGTGTGCTAAGTTTAGCAAGCTTATGCAGTCTAAGTATCAGATGAGCATGATGGGTGAATTAAATTATTTCTTAGGCTTGCAAGTCAAACAAACTGAGACTGGTATTTTCATTAATCAGTCAAAGTCATTGTTGTAAAAAGCGGAAAGCGGTTCTAAGCGGTGGGAGGACCTTCTAGCGCCTATGCGGGTTAGGCGGGCGCCTAGGCGGATTTCTAAGAGGGATGTTAAGCGGATTGTGAATATATACATATATATTTTTTAATTATTTAATTATATATTTAGAGGTTATGAATTATACAAGTTTAAATTTTAATACATATATTCATTTATAATATGAAATTTGAAAAATAATTAAAGAAAAAATAAATAAATAAATAAAAATATTTAAAAAATATATATTTTTAAGGTTCAAAATTTGGTCAACCCGCCTAATTCCGGTCAAACCCGCTTAATTCCGCTTAATCCCCGCTTAATCCCCGCTTAATTACAAAAAACGCTTAAAAGTCCAATTAGTAGAAAATCGAGTCGGTTAGCCCGCTTTTTCCGCCTAGGCGGCCGCCTAGGCGGCCGCTTAGCCCGCTTTTTAGAACATAGGTCAAAGTATATCAAAGATCTTTTAAGAAGGTTTGACTTTCAAGACTGTGCAGTTGTAAAAACACCCATGGCAACAGCCACTAAACTAGACTCTGATCCTAAGGGAAAGAGTGTGGATAATACTAGTTATAGAGGCATGATAGGCTCATTGTTATATCTAACTGCAAGTAGACTAGATTCCAAAGTGATCCTAATGAATCTCCTTTAATTGCTGTGAAGAGAATTTTTAGATATCTCAAAGGAACTCCAAATCTTGGTTTGTGGTACCCTAGAGAATCTGATTTCTTTCTAATTGGCTATTCAGACTCTGATTATGCAGGGTGTAAGATAGACATGAAAAGCACTACAGGTACATGTCAATTCTTGGGAAATAGATTGATTTCTTGGGCAAGCAAGAAGCAACAATCTGTTTCAACCTCAACTGCAGAAGCTGAGTACATAGCAGCAGGCAGTTGTTGTGCACAGCTCCTTTGGATAAGAAATTAGTTGATGGATTATGGTATGACACTTACTAATATTCCTATGTTTTGTGATAATACTAGTGCTATTAAAATTGCAGAAAATCCAATTCAACATTCAAGGACTAGGCACATTGATGTCAGGTATCATTTTATTAGAGAACATATTGAGAATGGTACTGTGGAACTTCATTTTGTTCCTACTGATAAACAGCTTGCAGATATTCTAACTAAACCACTTGATGAGACTACATTCAGTAGATTAGTGAGTTAGGAATGTTAAATTTTTAGATCTTTAACATCTGCAAAAGTAGCAAGGTATGTTGTTTTTAGCTTATAGACTTGATATTCTTGTCAGGATCTATATTTGATTGTTAAATGCTTTAGCTATAACACTTTGCCTTGATAAATTTCAGTATGATAGACTTGTTAATAATCATCAGGATTAGATTTGTTATCAGGATGCTGACGTCATCAGTATTGTGTCAGTATCAGGATTGTGAAAATTGTTTTAGATCCTGACGTTTACTTTGTGTAGTAATCTAATTCTGTGATGTATTGAGTCTATGCTAGCAAGTTTTAATATTTGCATACTGATAATTTATACATCATTCAATAATCAAAAGACAAGTAGATAACAAGAAATTGTATTTTCATTAATTGAACGCATTACATACATGGAAATGAAATACAACATCTTTTTGTCTAACTTCTACTGATAATTCTGTACTTGTCTAATGATATGGATTCTGAGATACAGGACAAGGAGCATCTAAAGAAATCCATCAGGGGATTTGAACAGCCTCGTCTACTTTTGGATTCCTTGTCTGGGCGACTTGAATGAGAGTAGCTAACTTAAATGTATAGCTTCCCTATCAAGATCAACCTCAGACTCTCGGCCAAATTCTTCATCCTCAAGTTTTGAGAAGGTTAGGGGAAGATTGTATCCAACAGATGGATGTTCTAGGAGAAACCTCTGGATATTATCTGAAACTAATTCATCCATGATTAGTTCGATGAGAAGAGTCATCTTTTCAAAGAGATGATCAAGAACAGGATGTTCATCGACTGTGAAAAACCTATAGAATGGGTTTGAATGGAATTTTGGTTTGAGAATCATTGTTGAGAAGAAAAGAAATTGAAAGGTTTATGGAGAATGGCATAAGGCGTCTGTTTCTTTTATAGAAAGACGTGAGAAGCTGAACAGTCACTTGGAAGTTTTAATGAAGTCAGATGCTAATTATTGCGTGTGACTGTATTTCTTGTTTTCAAGAAATGTCGAATATATCTAACCAATTGATTTTGTTCAGATTAATTATTTATTACTTTTCAGATAAAAGAAAAATGCCACGTGGAAACTCCATATTAAGTCTCTGGAATCAGGATGATATTGATCAGGATTTCAAGTGTGACCATCAGGATTTGAAAATTATATTTTTAAATCAAATTGCTTTTTGTGATTATTTTGATGGGAGGTCGACAGGAAAAGGAAGCTGATCAGTATTGATTTTTATCTTGATAATACCCTGATTTATTTCATGAAAATCAATTTTGGATTTTATTTTCCAAAAATCGTGGATAACCGCATTTTTCAGGGACTAACATCTGTCAATCTACGTGTCGACGTGGGATAGTGGTCTGAAAGATTTGTGAAATATATTTGTTTTGAAACTCTAATCGTGTAATTGATTTCTCTAATTTCATATTCTCTAAAGTAAAAACACTCTCGAGTTTTCAAAATCACTAATCCATTTCAAGAATTTTTCAAGTTCTTTTCAGATCAAAAATGGCAGCTCAAAGAAGATTACCTAAATCAGTAGCCTTCAAGTTTGGTGACTTCGATTTTATGACAAACAATCATGTAGCAGCTATCACCAACAAGGAAGGAGTGTCATTTGATTTTCATCCAATCATGAACTTTCTGGCGTATGGACCATTAAGTTATGCATTGACAGCATCTCCACAAATTAATCAAGCAGCTGTTACACAAGCTTGGGAGAATGCTGAGGTAATTGATTCTACTCAAAGTCAATCAGGTAAGATTGTTCTACGCTTAGGACAAGATTCTTTTGATATTACTGAATCTGTTGTTAATTCAGTACTTCACTTACCTGTTAGTTTGAATTATGAGAATGTACCATCTGATGATGATGTTAGAACTATGTTATCTGCATTAGGTTATAATGGACCTTTAGATAACATGAGCCAGTTAAGAAGATCTTATCTTAGGAAAGAGTGGTCTTTCTTCTTTGATCAATTAGCTAAATGCTTTACTGGTAAATGTAGTTCTTTTGATCAACTTACTTCTGTCACTTTACATTTTGCTTACAGTTTGCTTTATGACAGAGTAATTAACATTGGTCACATTATCTTAAGTCAGATGTGTATTAAACTTGGGTTAAGAGATCAAAACAGGAAAATGGTTTATTATCATAGATTTATACAAATGTTTATTAACCATTTTATTCATGATGTTGAAGCTAGATTTGGTAGAGAACATTGTGTTTCTTCTTATGTACAGCAAAAGAGAATTTTCTCTGACATTACAAAGAAGGACAATGAAAAGAATGAAGATGAAATACCTGCAATTCATTATCCACATTATGTTCAGGTAATTCTTAAAACTCATCTTCCTACTCTCTACAATTCTTCTTTCTTTTGTGGTGAAATGGCTCAGGAATCTCATTTGGAGGAGAACTCACCTGTGTCTACCCAAGTAGCCCAAAACGTTATAGTCTCTGAAACAATCAAAGAACAAAGTTTTAATCCACAGCCTATTGTTTCAAAGAAACCAACCTCTGGTGTTTCTCAAAAGACATCAGTTGTAAGGAAGAGAAGATTTGTTGTGTCAAGTAGTAGTAGTAGTTCTAATGAATATGATGATAATATATCTCTTTCTGAGAGAGAGGAATTGAAGGCTGCAATTTGACTTTCTAAGCTAGGACAAAGAGATGAAGCACCTAGTCACAGCCATGCTGCAGTTTCTCAAAAGACTGTAGTACTTAAAAAAGGAAAACAGTTACTGGATACTGTCTCTCAAAAGACTGTGTCTATTGAAAAAAGATCTCATCCCAAGATCACTTCTGTGTCTACACCTCTTGAGTCTTCTCAGGATAAATCTATTGCTCACTATACCAGGAGAACAAGGAGAAAGATTCAATTGTCACCTACACACACAGAGTCTAGTCCAACTAATATCATGCAGGTCTCTACAAATGAAGCTACAATCAAGTCAGCAAATGACTATAGAGATCTGGATATTGATTCTTCATGGAAAACTACATTATCAAACAGACTGGCTATGGGACTAATTTATCTCAAAGTGAAGTTGTCAAGGCCTGTTCTAGATTTTCTGGTTGAAAGAGTACCAAAACTTTTATTTCCAGATGAATATGGACTTCTACATCAAAGACTTGACTTAATGAAGATGTATTTCTATGTATCTGTCAGAAGACAATTAGTCAAGAAATTTGGACTCTCGAAGCATGTTGCACTTCAATTACTACATACATATTTATTTGACAAGGATGTCATTATTGAGGATGCTTCAGCTCAAGTTGAACAATAGGAGGAAGTAGATAGAGGAATGCAGTCAACAGAAGATACTATTGCACTAGTGGTGGATAGTAGGAAAGATCAGATCATGATCACTGTAACACAAGAACCATCTAGTCAGAGGTTGGATGACTCAGGAGCTGTGATAGCTGATGTTGAAAGGTCTTTTGTGATGACTGAAATTGTAAGTGAGAAACCCTATGATATGGGAGGAATAACTTTGACTGATTTTCTTGAAGATCAAACAAATATTATTCAGTCAGAGTCTATCCACCTTGAGGGTGAGTCTCAGCAAACAACACTTAAAGACGGTGATGTACTAACTATGGTGTCTAATGAAGTATTACTGAAGACATAAGAGTCTAGTAAAGAACCTGAAAGTGGTATACTGGAGCCTGTAGTCTCTGGAAGGAAAAAAGATGTTTGTGAGGGTTCAGAGACTATAGCAGCTCACTCCTTGGAGAAAACCTCAAGCCCCTTGCCATATGAGGAACCCTCTCTCCATGTGAGTTCAGGTATAAAAACTTCTTCTAAACTCTATTTTTCTGTAGGTCATGAGAGCACTTATCCAAATTTGAGTGATACACTTGAAAAGATGGATATTGATCCACAATCAGAGTGGCTGGCTCCTGACCAGGCAAAAGGAGAGGTAGAAAGAGTGTTGACTTTAGATAGTCAAAGTGAGAATAAGGGTATGGATGATCAACTCCATAGTGAGGGAGAGAAAATTAGGAAACCACCATCGTTTGATTTCTGGGATCAGGTTTTTCTTGAATCTTGGTATGATAATCTTGGTACTTATTCTTTTATCAAGATGTTTGAGAAGAATGACTTAGCAAAGCACAATTCAAAGCCAGAAGTTAAAGCTCAGAAGCAAAAAGAAAGGCTTGCAGGAATTATAAAAAGAAGAGGTGAAAGGCTAAGACAAACTTCTACACCATCAGTACCAGAAGATATTTCTAATGATCCAAGTATTCCTTTGTTTTTACTACCAATATCAGCCAGAATTAAGACATCAACAGTATCTGATCAATCTAAGTAGGCGTCAGGATTTGTAGATGTTAGTACACAGAATACTGGTGAAGGACAAGATGATCATATTGCAGCTTCAGATCAGAAAGATGAAGATGTTTTTAACTCTAATCGAGTTTTATTACTTGAATATCATTCTACACAGGCAACTTCTTCTACAAGACTTGAATATGAAGATATTCCAAACACTTCCAACATTGAAGTCAATTTTGAAGTTCTACAAGATATTCAGAAATCTCAAGTTGAAATTCAATCAAGACTTCAAACACTTGAAGATAACCAAGTCACTATTATGGAAAATCAAGCAGTTCTGATGAATCTCATTTGTTCTGTTACTGAATCTCTTGGAATTAATGTTGCTGATGTCAAAAAGGGGGAGATAAAGACATTTCAAAGACAACAATAACAACAGACTAAGGGAGATAAAAGAAGAACTGGTAGGGGAGATAAATACAGTGACAGAGGTGAATCTCATCATGGAAGTGATAAAGGAAAAGAAGCATCAAATAGTTGAATTCTTTCGTCTAAGTACTGGATACTATGTCTATATCTGAAAGAGGAGGTACTTAAATTCATGATTTTTGAATTCATAAATTCTATTCTGATTGTATTGTTATATGTTTTGACATCAACAAACTCAGATTTATGCTTCAGATTTTAAAAGCATAAATAGGGGGAGATTGTTAGGAATAATTCATGAGTTGTGATGTTAAAAATAGAATTTTACTTATACTTCTTGTATATCCTGATTTTATAAAGGATTTAGCACTTTGTATAGGAAATATGTGTTAGACAGTTATCTGTAAAGTTTAGTCAGGAATGAACAGTGCATCGAGTACTACATGTCAGGAACTGAGATCGAATCCTGATACGTCAAGTCAAATACTGATCAAGTACTGATAGGATGGTTAGATCCTGATGCAAGATGAAATCCTGATATCAGTCGTGTTACTGATGATGTCATTATGGATGCTACAGAAACTGGCAAGTGCTATAAAACAGGATCATTGTTTGAGGAACAAGCAAGAAGATTTTATGAAGGAAAGAATTTTCTATTGATGGAAACTATCAACTGGATGGCAGAACATTGTCACGTATAGATTATCTTTCTGTGATTAGTTGATAGGAAGCATTATAAATAGTCTCTCTATATCATTGTAAAAAGAGTCGAACAAGTGTAAGTCGTAAGTTCGTGTGCGTAGCTCTGTGTAAGATTTGTACTCGAGAGTTCGAAACAAACAGAGAGAGAGAGATTTGTTTTGTCAGCAGCTGCTAAAGGTATTTGTACACCTTTGGTAGAGTTTTTGTTTGATCTTATTAATACAAACAGAGTTTGATTCATTCGTTTATTCTTGTTCATATAACCAAGCAAAAATCAGACACGATTATATAACTTTTATTCAACCCCCCCCCCCTTCTACAAGTTATTCGAGTTAACAAGTCGCCCAGACAAGGAATCCTGGAGTAGATCTTCCAAGTAACTCTTGAGATTCTCCTTGTCCTGAAGTCGATCTTTGAATATTAAAGCAGCAACAACTTTAGACAAGAATAGGATTATCAGTAAAAATTAGACAAAAAGATGTTTGTATTTCATTTCAATGTAATGCTTTCAATTAATGAAAATACAATCTTTCTTATTATCTACTTGCCTATAGTTGTTTATTGACTGATCTGAAAAACAATATAAATTATCAGTATGAATGTATTAAAGCTTGCTAGCTTAGACTTAACACAACTCAGAATTAGATCACTGCACAAAATAAACTCCAGGATTTGAAACAATAAGACACACAAATTTCACAATCCTGATACTAACAATACAATCCTGATGACGTCAGTATACTGATAACAATCCTGATCCTGATGTTTACTAACAAGTCTATCATACTATAATTTATCAAAGTAAAATGTTACAGCTTAAGCATTAAACTATTAGGAGTAGATCCTGACAAGAATATCAAGTATATAAGCTGAAACAACATACCTTGCTACTTTCGCAGATGTTAAAGATCTAGAAATTTAACATTCCTAACTCACTTACCAACCTAATGAATGTAGCCTCATCAAGTGGTTTAGTTAGAATATCTGCAAGCTGTTTGTCACCAGTAGGAACAAAATGAAGTTCCACAGTACCATTCTCAATATGTTCTCTAATAAAATGATACCTGACATCAATGTGTTTAGTCCTTCAATGTTGAACTAGATTTTCTGCAATTTTGATAGCACTAGTATTATCACAAAACATAGTAATAGTACTAAGTGTCATACCATAATCCATCAACTGATTTCTTATCCAAAGGAGCTGTGCACAACAACTGCCTGCTACAATGTATTCAGCTTCTGTAGTTGAGGTTGAGACAGATTGTTGCTTCTTGTTTGCCCAAGAAATCAATCTGTTTCCCAAGAATTGACATGTACTTGTAGTGATTTTTCTGTCTATTTTGCACTCTGCATAGTCAGAGTCTGAATAGCCAATTAGGGAGAAATCAGATTCTCTATGATACCACAAACCAAGATTTGGAGTTCCTTTGAGATATCTAAAAATTCTCTTCACAACAATTAAATGAGATTCCTTAGGATCACTTTGGAATCTAACACATAAACATGTATAAAACATTATATCTGGTCTACTTGCAGTTAAATACAACAATGAGCCTATCATGCCTCTATAACTAATATTATCCACATTTTTTCCCTTAGGATCAAAGTCTAGTTTAGTGGTTGTTGCCATGGGTGTTTTTGCAACTGCACAGTTTGAAAGTCAAACCTTTTTAAAAGATTTTTGATGTACTTTGACTGATTAATGAATATACCAATCTCAGTCTGTTTAACCTGCAGGCCTAAAAAATAATTTAACTCACCCATCATGCTCATTTGATATTTAGACTGCATAAGCTTGCTAAACTTAGCACACAACTTTTCATTAGTAGAACCAAATATGATGTCAACAACATAAACTTGAACTAAAAGCAAATCACATTTTACCTTTCTAAAGAATAGAGTTTTGTCAATTGTACCTCTTGTGAAGCCATTCTCAAGAAGGAATTTAGACAAAGTCTCATACCATGCTCTTGGTGCTTGCTTTAGTCCATAAAGTGCCTTGTCAAGTTTGTAGACATGATTTGGAAACTTTGGATCAACAAAACCAGGTGGTTGCTCCACATACACTTCCTCATCAAGCTTGCCATTTAGAAAAGCACTCTTTATATCCATCTGGTATACCTTAAATTTTGAATGAGGTGCAAATGCAAGAAACATCCTGATTGCTTCCAATCTTGCTAGAGGTGCAAAGGTTTCGTCATAGTCTATTCCTTCCTCCTGAGAGTATCCTTTGGCCACCAGTCTTGCTTTGTTTCTTACAATCATACCATATTCATCTAGCTTGTTTCTGAAAACCCATTTTGCAGCAACAATAGATCTATCTTTAGGTCTTAGTACTAATTTCCAGACTTTGTTCCTCTCAAACTCATTTAACTCTTCCTGCATTGCAATTACCCAATCAGGATCCTGTAAGGCTTCTTCAACCTTTTTAAGTTCATTCTTTGAGAGAAACAACTATACAAGCATTCATTCTGAATTGATCTTCTAGTTCGAACACCACTATTTGGATCACCAATTATTAAATCTTCAGTATGATCCTTTGTCCAGTTTCTAACAGGTGGTAGATTTCTTCTGCTAGACTCTCCCCCTAAGATAGTGGTATCTCTTGTAGAAGAGTGTTCATTTCCTTCAAAAGCTCCCCCTTGATCAGTAGATTCTGTAGACTCCATACTGCTGCCACTACGCCACATATGGCCTACGGCTACGCCTAAAAAAGTGTGATTATAGGGCAAAAAGTGTTGCTAAAAGAGCCTAAAACCAGCTATGGCTACACTTTGACCAAATTTAGGAGTGTTACAAAATTGGCTGCTACCAGAGGGGTCTATGCTAACACTTTTTCGATTTTTGGTAACATAGGAGAAATGTGTAGGCTTAGACCCTTATGCCAACACTTTTCTGATCTGTGGCTACACCTAATAAGATGTTGTTATAGATCTATGGCTACACCATTATCTTTGTAGTAACACTATTGAAAGTGTTGGTGTAGACCTATACCAACACTTCTTTAGTCCTACTGTAACATCTAATTGTAAAACACTTTGGTGTTTTTACCAACACTCTTACCACTATGCCTACACTTGTTTATTAAACATTTTTATACACTTTGTTATTGCTTTGCCAACACTTTGTTATTTCTTTGCCAACATATAAAGAATAATACTTTGAAAGACAACATAAGATATTGAAAAATAGAATTTCCCATTAAAAATATTGTCAAACATCCCAATACATAAACAGGCTGTCCAGAAGCCATTCCATTACATAAAAACCTATCCAAAATAATTACATAAAATCCACAAACCATTCCAATATATCAAATACTCTGTTTCAGTTTTTCCCAAGGGCTACGGGACTAAAAACACCGTTCTGTCTCAGTTTTTCCCCAAGAGCAGCTCTTACTTTTAACATTTCCATGCTCTGCAAACCAACTTTATCAATCTGCCACAATAGATATGTTTAATATTACACTGAATGAAATGCCTAGTACTGTGAAAGATAGAAAAACTATTCACAAAAAGCTAGTCTTATTGAATTCTTGGCCAATGGTGGCAAAACTATCAGTAGTTGTAACAGGCTAATGACAATTAAGTAAAAACTAAAAATTAAAGACATCATGGATTTTTGACAAACCTGATGCTTGCCTTTTGCTCCTACACCCCCAGATTCCTTCACCAACTCAGTGTTAGTTATAGAGGCGTGCCTGTACACATCTAATAACAAGCCTAATTGTTTGTAATGCTTTGCATTACTTACATGACCTCTTAACTGAGGGAACCTCTAGTTGTAGAGTTTCTGTTTGTATTGTACTTGTAGTAGGCATCAAATCCTAGTTGTGTAATTGTACAAATAGAGTCTAGAATAATGCTTGAAAGAAGTTCCAAGGTTCATGCCTCAAGCAAGGAGTTAAAGACTGTCAAATAATCACAGTTGGGATTTGAAGAAATGAAGAATTTGCCTAAGTACCAATTCGAGAAGTATATTTGTCTATTCGAGAAGTCCAGCATTCGAGAAGTCAGTGATTCGATATCTCAAGACACTATTCGATATCTCTGAATACACTGTTCGATATCTCATTCGATATCTCAGAGATTCGATATGTCCACTACTCTATTCGAGAACTCAAGAAGTCAACAAGTCAAGATGGTATTCGAGTTCTCAAAGAGTCAACAAGTCAAAGTTCCATTCGATATCTCAAGGACTCAGAAAGCTATTCGATATCTCGAGGATTCGATAAGTCAAATGTTCTATTCGACAACTCAAGGAATCCTGATGGAAAAGAGCTATTCGAGAAGTGGTTCGATATGTCAATATAAAAGTGTTCGAGAACTCAGAGTTATCGATCAAGTCAATTCTAGTTCTCGAATCACTTACTTAATCACTTCTCGAATACATTCTTGGAGACAAAATACTGAAGAAATTGTACAAGTTAGAAACCTGCAACAAGCCAATGCACTTTATGGACCACAATCTGTAACGTGCTCTAGAAAGCCTACAAGGAAGCTTGGAGAGATATAGAAGAGATAAGGAGCTAAAGAAGTGGATCTAAACAGGCTTTGCAAAGTCAAATCTGTAACCGTTTGGACACTTACTCAAAAAGGATAGACAGACTAGAAAGTAATTTGTTTAGCTACCTTATTTGTAGTAAGTAGACTGTATCCATGTTCTATAAGGACACAGCCTCACTTCATAAATTAGTAACTTTTGTGAGTCGAGTTTTTCATACACTGTAAGCTATATCTCTCTGAGAAAAATGAAGCTGAGAATACTATCATTTGTATTCATAGATTGTAGCAACCTTTATCTAATAATACATTAGATAAAAGTGATATTGTGTTGTGTGTTGTTCTTTATCCGCATCTACATCACTGCACACACAATACTTGTTTGCTACACAGACTCAAGGCATGAAAAGTTCAAGAATCCATTCACCCCCCCCCCTCTCTGTATTCTTTCTTTGTGTTCAATACTCAACAAGTGGTATCAGAGCGGGTTGTTTATTCAAAAACAAAAAAACGATCATGAGTTCGAATACACCAAAGACTACAGGAACGGTGAAGGTCCCTAAGTTTGACAAAGAAAACTTCAACCTCTGGAAGATAAAGATGATGTTGTTCATTAAAGCCTCTCATCCCTTGTATCCTGAGATTCTCAAGAATGGTCCTTTGTTCCACAACAAGAGATACCAGAGAAGACTGTTGGAACCACAACTATCCCAAGATCTTATGAGGCCAAGGATCCATCAAAATGGACAGAATCAGAAAGGGAGAAGGTTGCTCTTGACAGCCACCTCATGCTGCTTATTATTGATTCCATGGACATGTCAATGTTTGCAAACATTGCATCATGTACGTCTGCTAAAGAGATGTGGGATCACATTGAGGTGTTGTGTGAAGGGACTGATGAGGTTAAGGAAAAGAAGAAATAGATACTTGTCACACAGTATGAAGCTTTCATGGCACAGCCCAAGGAAAGCATCACTGAAATGTTTGAAAGGTTTCACAAGCTAGTTACTGAGTTGCAGATGAATGGCAAGGTTTACAGCACCAAGGAGTTAAATATGAAATTTCTGTTATCTTCACCAAATCATCTAGAGCAAAGAGTCATTTCTCTAAGGGAGAGAGATTTGAACAAAGTCACCTATGATGTGCTCTATGGAGTCCTAAAGACTCATGAACTTGAGTTGCTTCAGAAAAGGGCTATCCAAGCCAACCAAGGTAGAATGATAAACACATCATGTGCCTTGATTGTCAACAAATCTATTCTGGACCTAGAAGCATCTACAAGTCAGCTAAGGATAGAGGAGGTAGCAGATGATGAAGAAACTGAAGCTGGGGTGAGTGAACCTGTTGAGGAAAAGGAGGAAGAAGAAGAAGAGTTTTACACTCTGGAAGAACTTGATGGGATGGAAAATACTTCATATGCTTTCATGGCCAGAAAATTTCCAAACATCAGATTTAAAAGAAATCAACCCTTCAAACCCAAACCTCAAAACCATTCAGTCAACAAGAACAAGGCACCTGTGAAACCAAACAGAAACAAATTCAAAACCAGTTATGTGGATAGGTCATCTGTAAGGTGCTATAGATGCAATGACCTAGGGCATTTTGCCAGTGAATGCAAGAAGCCTAAAAAGAAGGATAAAGATTATCTTGAGCTCGAAGCTAAGTATGAGGCCCTTCTGAAAAAGCAGACACAAGGTAAGGCCTACATAGCAGAAGGGAAGTGCTGGGATGATTCTGAGAGTGATGGAGAGGAACAAGAATTCTGCAATTATGCCTTGATGGCCAACTCCAAGGATGACTCATCTCCATCTGATTCTCAGGTACCATCTCTCACTACTATAGACATGTCTGTTTCTGAGTATAAATGCATGATCGAACAACTATCTGTTGAAATGTTTAATATTCATACTAGTATGACTGCTGCTAATGAGGAGATTGCTAAACTGTCTACTAGAAATGAAATACTAACCAAAAAGAATGAGGAACTTGAGCTAACTGCTATGCAAGTAGAAAACCTTAAGAAAGAAGTTGAATATTTACAGAACAAGGTTTTATGTGCTAGCCAAGTAGAGAAGGCTCTTGGGGATGAATTAGCTGAAAATGAATTCAAACTAAAAACTTTCAAGAAATCATCTGGTCTAGTGCAATCCTACTGTGAGAAAATTGAAGCTAAACCCAAAGCAGCTATTGGACTTGACTATGACTCTCTCAAACAGAGGAAAGGCTATGCTGTCATTGTAGAGGACACAGCTGTTCATGAGAAAGTGCCTCACATTTTGAGAAAGACTGAAAATCCAATTTTTAAGGAATCAACATTTGAAATTGATGAGGATGCCTTACTCATCAAACAAATGTTGAATGATGAGGATGAGGCACAATCTAGTGAACAACAAGCATCCTCTAAGAGTGAGAGTGTCAAGTCTAAGACCAAGGAACCAGTAGTTGATAGGCCAAGACCTAAGAAGTTTGTTAAGTTTGTTTCAGCTGGGAAGAGTGAATCAGATAAGAAAGTGACTAAGAAGAAACAGAACAGAAATGGCAAGTTAGGGATTAACAAGGATAACAACTATGCTTATATGCCTAATGCCCCTAGGAAAACTTGTCAGAACTGTTTCAGTACCAATCATTTAACTCATGCATGCAAGAAACCTGTTGGTAGTGTGCCTAAACCTTTCTATGATTGTTCTGTGTCTCTAAGTCATAGAGATGCACCTTTTTGTGATAAATTTGACTGTATGCCATGCAATATGAATGTTATGACTAGTTGTTTTAATTTAAGAAGGCAATTCATTGATGGTTGCATCAGTCACAATTCTCATACACACTACACAAGGTCAAAGTCTTCAAGTCCTCCTAAAGTTAGGAAGGTACCTCTCATACACACTACACAAGGTCAAAGACTTCCAACAGTGACAAGAAGACTAGCACTAAGAAAGTTGACAAGCATGTTGTTTATGATAAAACTGTCTCTAAGTCACATGGACCCAAACTTGTTTGGGTACCAAAGGAAAAGTAATACCTTTGTGTTTGCAGGGCAAAGAAAGTGAAAAGAAGGTCATGTGGAGTTTGGACAGTGGATGCTCAAATCATATGACTGGTGATATGGCCCTGCTATCACAGTATGAGGAAAAGGCTGGCCCAATGGTTGCTTTTGGAGATGACAGCATGGGTAACACATTGGGATATGGCAAGCTGAAAGTTGGTAATGTCATCATTGAAGATGTAGCACTAGTCAAGGGGCTCAAGCATAATCTGTTAAGTGTTGGTCAGTTTACTGATAGAGGATTCAAAGTGAATTTTGACAAAGATGAATGTTTGATCACCCACAAGAAGACTGGTGATTTTGCTCTATCTGGAGTAAGGAAGGGAAGCCTGTTTGTAGCCAATATGGACTCTGCAAACAAGGACAAAATTTGTGGCTTTTACTCAAAAGCATCAAATGAAGATTGTTGGCTGTGGCACAAGAAACTATCACACTTGAACTTCAAGGCCATTAATTCTCTAGTCAAAAGAGAGTTAGTGAGAGGCATGCCCACACTTGAATTCTGCCAAGAAGGAGTGTGTGAGGCTTGTCAGAAAGGAAAAATGAAAAGATCAAGCCACAAGTCAAAGACAGTGACATCAATAACCAAGCCATTACAACTCATTCATATGGATTTGTTTGGGCCTATCAACATTATGTCACTTGGAAGAAAGAAGTATGCCCTAGTAATGGTTGATGATTTTTCAAGGTATACATGGGTGGAATTTCTGGCATCAAAAGATGAGGCTCCACAAGTAATTATTAAGCATATAAAGAAAGTTGACAAGGAAGCAAAGGCAAACAATGCAAGTGTGATTGCACTGAGAATTGATAATGGAACAGAGTTCAGAAATGCCATACTCGAAGCATTCTGTAAAGAGAATGGTATTTCTCAGCAATTCTCAGCTCCAAGGACTCCACAACAAAATGGAGTTGTTGAGAGAAAGAATAGAACTCTAATTGAGGCTGCTAGAACAATGTTACTTGATGCAAAAATGCCTACATGTTTTTGGGCTGAGGCTGTGAGTACTGCATGCTACATTCAGAACAGAACCCTCATCAACAAAAACACTGGAAAGACACCTTACAACTTGATGACTGGAAAGAAGCCCACTCTAAAGTATGTTCATACTTTTGGAAGCAAATGCTTTGTACTAAAGGATAACTATGAATATGTTGGAAAATTTGATGCAAAAGCATTTGAAGGAATTTTTCTTGGCTATTCTATGGAAAGAATTGCATACAAGGTTTATGTCATCAGTCAAAAGAAAGTTATGGAAAGCACAGATGTAACATTTGATGACAGTAAACTACCTGGACTAGAAGAAGCCAATGATGAAGACAAAGATCCATTGAGGTTTGATAATCTAGATGATTCTGATGAAGAGATTGAAACTGGAGTTGAAACTCAAGTTCAACAAACTCAAGTGAATAATGATACAAGAGAAGAATTTGTGCCAATCGATAGTGGAGAAACAAGCATCCAAGACACACCTGTGAGTAATGGCAACTTCACAGGGGGAGGAAATGAGGATGACCATGATGTGGATGATGAAGCAACATCAAGAATGAGAAATCAGGCTGAACACTTGAGGAAATGGGATAGATCACACACTGCAGAGCAAATCATTGGAGATCCTAATGCAGGAGTAAGGACTAGGAGAGCAACTCAAAATGAATCCCTCTATGGATGTTTTCTATCACAAGTTGAGCCTAAGAAACTTGATGATGCACTGTTGGATCCAGATTGGATTATTGCCATGCAAGAAGAGTTGAATCAATTTGAAAGGAACAAAGTATGGGAACTTGTGCCTGCACCAAAGAATAGAACCATTGTTGGAACAAAATGGGTTCTGAAGAATAAGATGGATGAAGATGGTGTAATAATAAGAAACAAAGCAAGGCTGGTTGCAAAAGGATACTCTCAACAGGAAGGCATTGATTATGATGAGACATTTGCTCCTGTTGCTAGATTGGAAGCCATCAGAATATTCTTGGCATTTGCTGCTCATTCAAACTTTAAAGTTTATCAAATGGATGTCAAGAGTGCATTTCTAAATGGAGAGCTGGAAGAAGAGGTTTATGTGCAACAACCACCTGGCTTTGAGGATCCACATTTCCCAGAATTTGTCTACAGATTGCTTAAGGCATTGTATGGACTTAAGCAGGCTCCAAGAGCATGGTATGATACTTTATCACAATTTTTTCTTGAAAATCAATTCACTAGAGGCACATTGGACAAGACACTGTTTTACAAGAAGCATGGTGATGATATTAACCTAGTCCAAATCTATGTGGATGATATCATTTTTGGGTCTACAAATGAGAAGCTATGTGAGAAATTTTCCAAACTCATGCAGAGCAGATATGAGATGAGTATGATGGGAGAGTTGACATTCTTTCTTGGGTTGCAAGTCAGTCAAAGGAAGGATGGTATCTTTATCAGTCAGACCAAATACATCAAGGATCTATTGAAGAAGTTTGACTTGGAAGACTGCTCACCTGCAAAGACACCCATGGCCACTGCAACTAAGCTGGATGAAGATGCTAAAGGCAAGAAAGTAGATATCTCTGTCTACAGAGGCATGGTTGGTTCTCTACTCTACCTCACTGCAAGTAGGCCAGACATCATGTTTGCTACATGTCTATGTGCTAGATTTCAATCAAATCCAAAGGAATCACATTTGATTGCAATAAAAAGGATCTTTAGATATCTGAAGGGCACTCCAAACTTGGGTTTATGGTATCCTAAGGACATAGGGTTCAATCTGGTTGGTTATTCTGATGCTGATTATGCTGGATGCAGAGTGGATAGGAAAAGCACATCAGGAAGCTGCCAGTTTCTTGGACAAAGGTCAGTTTCTTGGTATAGCAAGAAGCAACAATCTGTGTCAACTTCTACAGCTAAGGCTGAATACATAGCTGCTGGAAGTTACTGTGCTCAAGTGCTTTGGATTAGAAATCAACTTAGAGATTATGGACTTGTGTTGGAAAGAATTCCAATCATGTGTGACAACACAAGTGCAATCTCTATAGTTGCCAATCCTGTCAATCATTCTAGAACAAAGCACATTGACATCAGATATCATTTCATAAGAGAACATGCAACTAATGGAACCATTGAGTTGCATTATGTCTCTACAGATAAACAACTAGCTGATATATTCACTAAGCCATTAGATGAAGCCACCTTCACAAGGTTGGTAAGTGAGATTGGAATGCTGAATTCTTCAGATTCTGGCTAAGTGAATACAGCATCTAGATTGTTGCAGCAGTAAACACTTACTTTATCTAAATTCTCAATATTTTTGGAGTAAGTGTTGGCTGAAATATGATTTATAAATATTTCAAATCTGTTGCATATGTTGAAAATCATATTTCTATTAACTTGAAATTTCTATAAAATTTTCAGAAAATCACTATTTAATTTGCTAGGATATTCTTCAATGAATATGTCTGGTAAATTTTAAAAGATAGTGAAAATCAAATTTTTATGAGTGATGGGTATAGTTCGATAAGTCAGACTTCTCGAATGATTCACTATTCGACATCTCTAACAAGTCTCATTAGAGTACTCTTGAGTTCTCGAATAGAGCCTTTCTGAGATATCGAATAGAGGTATTCTTGACTTCTCGAATATAGTAACTGAGTTCTCGAATGATTGAGTTCTCGAACACTATATTTGAGTTCTCGAATCATTTGAAAAGGCTGAATTCTCGCTGAATTTTAACCGATTTTGGACTCTTGTCTAAAAGTTTAATTCACTCATAAAAACACATTTTATTTAATTTAGAATTATTTCTAAGTTAGATAACTTCCAGCTGTGAGTTTCTATCTGCTTGAGTTATCGATTAAGCCTTTCTTGACTTCTCGAATAGTTGTTTTCTACTTCTCGAATGCCTGACTTGTCGATACAAACCTTCATCTAATCGACAATTCAAGTACTTCATACTTATACAATTCCACATCTATTCGATTCATTTCATTCGATTTCTCAAGCATCTACACTCTCTAAACCCCTGAAACCCTAGCTACGAAAAGCCAAATTTCTTCTTCAACCTTCAATTTCTTTTCTCTCTTCTACACAAATGGCAACAGTAAAGTTCAACACCAACTTCATCGCTCTCACTAGTGATGTTGAAGCACCCAATGCAAATTTCAAGTGCTTTGTGAAATGGATGGCTGAGTCATACATCAAGGATGCACTCTCTGCCAACCCAACTCTGTATCCAGATATCCTGGAACAGTTTTGGGGTACTGCTATTGTGGAGGTTGTAGCCCTGGAAAACGCAATCACCTCATATATCATCTACTGCAAGATTCAAGATAAGGACATCACTATCACTACTGCAGACATGAATCAGCACTGGGCCTATAACAAGAGTCATTTGACAGACTGGCCACTAATGCAGAGTTAGAGGAATTCTTTGAGTTCATCAACTACTCAGATGGGATCAATCTTGGAAAGCTAAACAGAAAGAATCTGAGAAAGGAGTGGAGCTATGTGTTTGCAACTCTTCTTCAAGTCTTCACTGCAAGGAAATCAAGCTTTGATCAAATCAGTGCACCTGTGCAGCAAATTGGCTATGCATTGGCCTATGGAAAGAAGATAGATGTTGGCCAAATCATACTCCAAGAACTATATGGAAGACTTGGTAAGAACACAACCAAGAGAGGTACTGATATTTTCTTCCCTCGCTTTATTCAATCTGTACTTAATTTTAAGAATGCTTCATTGATTGAATTGCCTGGGATTGATAAAAATAGAATAGGCTATCCTAAGTCCATGACCAAACTCATTTTTGGTAATTTGGAGACTAGGAATGATGTGGATGTAAGACTAAACATAACTCCCCATATGGAGAGTTTGTTTAGAACTTATCCCCACAACATGCCAACATTTGATGCAAAATCTAAGTTAGCACAGCCCAAGCAAGTAGAACAAAATGCTAACCCAGGGCCTGATAACCAACCCTCTCAACCAAACACTCTACCACACACTGAGCCAACTGCATCATCCTCTCAAAAGGGTGATGTTAGTAAAAAGAAGAGAAAGGAAGTAATGTCTGCACCATTAAATATCTTATCTGAAGCAGCATTAGCTGTTGAATTAGGGCTAGAAAGTGAGGAACCTGAGTCACCCTTACAAAAGCCAAAGAAGAAGAAAACTAAGACCACCTCTTCAGTCACACAAATGGCTGAAGTTGTAAAATCAGGGGCACACAGCTCACTAGGTGTATCCTCTCAACAGGGTGCACTTATAGAATCAAGCATCCTCCCCAATGTACCTTCTTGTATTGAGTCAGCACATGGGAGTGATAAGGCTGGCACTACACTGAGTGGAGAGCACATCACACTTGAAACTCCCTCTATCTTTCAGGGGGAGTTGCAAAAATCTACTCTACAACACACTTCTCTTCCAGAATCTAACACTGAAATTTCTTTGGAGCCTGTAATTCAAGCAATTGAAGAGCAAGGCATTGATCACCAAGAATCCTTTTCTCTTGGTGAGCCAATGGACTCAAGTGACTTAGTGCAAGACACTTTGCTCACCACCCAGGACCCACATTTAGATGGTGAGGGAATGCATGCTGGGGCATATCCTAATGACGCCATCACAAACACAGAGGCTTCACTAGTTTTTACTAGAGACTCTGTGCCTGTGTCCACTACTGGTGTAATTCATCCCACTTCTGTGGAGACACCAGTAGTAGAGTCAATCCATCCGGTTACAAAAGTTGCATCTGTAACTGAGGAGTCTAGCTTGCCTAGCTCTAGCTCTGACTTTATGTCACAATGGCTGAAGCCTGTGCAACATGACAGTGCTTCAGGATCAGGGTCTGTTCCACAAACATTGACGGTTGAAGCACTTCAAAGCTTAATTGTGGATCAGATTCCTGAGTTTGTAAAGATAGCTCAGAACCTTGTCACCTCCAATATCCCTAATCCAGACTATGAGGCCATCTTACTATGCCATAGGGATGATGTGGAGATGCAGAAGGCCAAGATTATTGATGATGCTGAGAGAGATGGCAATGTAGATGCCTGGCTGCAAGGAAAGAATGATGTAACTCTCAGTGAAGCACTTCAATATCTTAGAGAGGAATACATCACTTCACTGGGCTCCAATGCAAAATCCCTGTCTCCTAGTGAAGTGTATGAAGCTGTCAATGATTCCTACAAGGGTTTCCTCAAGGCTACACACTACCTTGGCAAGGGAGTCAAAACTAAAGTCAACAGGGTGTGTGACAAGACAGCCACTTCAGTAGCAGAAGTCAAGAGGGCCTTTGATGCTAAATTTCCTCAACTGGATGGTGTGGTCAAAGATCTCAAACACTGCAACACCACCTGCACAAAGATGGACAATGGTCTAGCCCTCCTCAAAGATACAGTCACAGGCCTAGGAAGCAAATTTCAAAATCTATCTGACCAGACTACAGAGGCAAATGCCATGTTGAGGACAATGTTCAAGAATCTTTATGGAGATAGGCTAGTGACTGAAGTCCCTGTGCATGAGCTGTCTAAGTATGAAGTAAAGATGCTGCAGGATCAATCTTTGTCTGGTTTCAAGGCCAATGAGCTATTCACTAAGGTGAACACTCTTGAAAAGGAGGTTGCTACTCTCACTAAATCAAATGCTCACCTTACAGACAAGGTTGCACTTCTCCATGATCAGTTGGACACTCAAGCAACCACCACAGCTAATGTCCTTCTGCATCAGCAATCCATGTTGGCTGCAATGATGAAGCACATGGGTCTCCCTCTACCTGAAGAATCTTTCAACCCACAGGTAGTTTCTACAGCCTCTGTGCCTAACAACAAGCCTAAGGGGGAGAAGAGGTCTAGAAACTCAAATCCAAAGGGGGAGCCAAAGGGGGAGAAACCTAAGGAGAAGGGCATACAGATAAATGAGGGAGGTCATCTCAAAGCACAACAATCTGCAACAAATGTGCCAGGCAAAGGCAAATCCAAAGTTGATGAGCCTCCTACCCTACTGCCAGTTGTTACTCTACCAACTGTGCACATTACTACTCCTGGTGGTCAAAAGCAATCCATAACTACCACAGTGGTTGCAGGGAGTATGCCTTCTGACAAACTTCCATCCTCCATACCTGAGAGTGCCAAGCCTGTAGAAGTTAAAGTTGTTACTGAGGCCAAGCTACAAGAAGTTGCTAACTCCAATGTTTATCATGATAAAGCCTTCTTGGAGTTTCTAAAAGCCACAAGGGAACAGGTTGGTGACACTCAGTTCTATCTGAGGGAGTTGAAGAAGCAAATTGATTGCATCACTGTCATCCCCAAGAAAGTCAATAACCTATGGATCAAGGAGATAGTGATGATATCCAAATTGAAGATATGGAATCTAACATACAAGACTCTACAAGAACTAAAACACTCAGAGATAGATGCCATACTTGAGCTTATTGAGAAGAAGAATGAGAACAACAAAAGTCTGTTTAATGACTTGAGGAATGACCAACCTTCAAGGCTACCAGAAGTGATCAAGAAACCATGGACAATCATCTATCAATCTGGCACCAGAATTGAAGACATCAAGCAATTGGTCATTCCCCATGATCTCACTTCTCGAAATCACAGACTGATCATTACTATCATTGATCAACTACAGAAGAAGGTTGGAGCCAGAAATGCTGAAGAAATTGAAGCTCTGCACATTCTCAGATCTTTTATAGCAACTAGTGAACTTCCAGAGAGTGCTCAACCTAGGAGAAATAAGGATGATGATTCTGAAGATAAAAGTGATGGGAGGAGAAGACATCACAGGAAAGATAAGGGTGATGAAGACAAGAAGAAGAAGAAGAGTGACAAGGATAAGAAGAATGATGATGACCAAGGCAGAATCTATGAGAGGAAGACTGGAAAACAGCAAGCCATGAACATTACTAATGACACTCCTACCACAACACAAGGCTCAATGTCTAGGGTGGATGTCACTGGTAATGATTCATCAAAATCTACATCTCTGGCCTCTGCAAATGTTTTACTACCTCAAGAAAAGAAGAGGATTCAAATCAAGAAACCAGGTGTATGTATCCATAAGCAAACTGCTAGTGGAGTACTACAATGGTCTTCTAGCAAGGGTCACAAGTTACTGCCTGGCAATCATGTAAAGAAGATTAAAGTCAAACATGCTGCAAGAAGAGTGAAGCTATCCAAATCAAGAGCCCTAACAATCATTCCAGGATTGAAACTCCAGCCACTTGATGAAGACTTTGATGAAGAGCAACTGCAATTTCTAAGAGCTCAAAAGATATGCTTTGCTGCAATTGTGGATGACCACCTTGAGATCAAGTACACTGATGGGAGAGAAATGAAATTCAAACAAGGGGGTTGTCAAAATTGGGGTAAATTGTATGAGATAGAAAGAATCATTGCATTGCTGGACTCTAAAGACAAGGTGGAGAAAGTATGGAAGCTGGAATTGATTGACTTTGTGAAAATGAAGAGAGATTATGCTGAAAAGATGAGAAAGGGCTGCTATGAGAAGTGGTTAGAAAGGGAGAAAGAAATTGACAGACTGGAGATTGAAGCAGAAAAGCTAAGGGCAAAGGGATTGTGTAGAGTTCAGTTTGATCCCTATGTGGTGAAGTATAGGAGAAGAAATGGAGACAATGTCAATATAAGAATGAACCTACTCAGTCACTATCCTGCCAACATTCTGAAGCCAGTGCTTGAAGATTTCAAAAACTCTATCATGATTGAAGAATTGGATGCTATGGCAGAAATCATAAGAGCAATAGATGAGAATGTAAGGAAGGAGAAAGAAAGGAAACAGAAAGCATATGATGATCTACAAGCCAAAGCAAAGGAGATGCAGTCAAATGAAAATGGCTAGTACCTCATCATACTGTAAGAGTATTTGCCTTGTAATTCCATTTATGTGTTCAGTCAATATACATACCTGTACTTTTAAAGTTTTATCTTTATGTATGTTAGGCTTGTTATCAGACATGAAATTGTGACTAAGGGTCTCACTCACAATTTGGGGGAGATTGTTAGTTACAGAGGCATGCCTGTACACATCTAATAACAAGCCTAATTGTTTGTAATGCTTTGCATTACTTACATGACCTCTTAAATGAGGGAACCTCTAGTTGTAGAGTTTCTGTTTATATTGTACTTGTAGTAGGCATCAAATCCTAGTTGTGTAATTGTACAAATAGAGTCTAGAATAATGCTTGAAAGAAGTTCCAAGGTTCATGCCTCAAGCAAGGAGTTAAAGACTGTCAAATAATCACAGTTGGGATTTGAAGAAATTAAGAATTTGCCTAAGTACCAATTCGAGAAGTATATTTGTCTATTCGAGAAGTCCAGCATTCGAGAAGTCAGGGATTCGATATCTCAAGACACTATTCGATATCTCTGAATACACTGTTCGATATCTCATTCGATATCTCAGAGATTCGATATGTCCACTACTCTATTCGAGAACTCAAGAAGTCAACAAGTCAAGATGGTATTCGAGTTCTCAAAGAGTCAACAAGTCAAAGTTCCATTCGATATCTCAAGGACTCAGAAAGCTATTCGATATCTCGAGGATTCGATAAGTCAAATGTTCTATTCGACAACTCAAGGAATCCTGATGGAAAAGAGCTATTCGAGAAGTGGTTCGATATGTCAATATAACAGTGTTCGAGAACTCAGAGTTATCGATCAAGTCAATTCTAGTTCTCGAATCACTTACTTAATCACTTCTCGAATACATTCTTGGAGACAAAATACTGAAGAAATTGTACAAGTCAGAAACCTGCAACAAGCCAATGCACTTTATGGACCACAATCTGTAACGTGATCTGGAAAGCCTACAAGGAAGCTTGGAGAGATATAGAAGAGACAAGGAGCTAAAGAAGTGGATCTAAAGAAGTGGATCTAGAAAGTAATTTGTTTAGCTACCTTATTTGCAGTAAGTAGGCTGTATCCATGTTCTATAAGGACACAGCCTCACTTCATAACTTAGTAACTTTTGTGAGTCGAGTTTTTCATACACTGTAAGCTATATCTCTCTGAGAAAAACGAAGCTGGGAATACTATCATTTGTATTCACAGATTGTAGCAACCTTTATCTAATAATACATTAGATTAAAGTGATATTGTGTTGTGTGTTGTTCTTTATCCGTGTAATAACCCTAACTTCAGTAATGCTACAGTGGTCACATGAATAGTAAATTTCGAGGATTTAGTGAAATGGTATATAAGTACTCCATAATGGAAACGGAAAATGAGTAAACAAAAACCATATTAGTGTTGTACAATGGAAATAAGTGACTCGAAATGACGTTAGATTTCAGAAATTCCTGAAACATGGATTTTGAGGATTTTGATTTCGAATAAGCTTCTATTAGATGTTAAGGAGCATGGAAACATAATAAGAATTATATATTGAGGGATTAGTGAATTTAGGTTAAACCAAAGGGATTATTAAGTTAAGAGAATACCAATGGAATTTGGATTTGTTAAATGATTTCAAAACCACTGAGATAATGAGGTACGTTCGAAACGAACCACAATTAGACGAATATGGAGACCAAGCAACCAAGATTAGTAAGATAACAAGGATACATACCACATTATTTATCAATGTGGTTGACATTTTACTTAGAAAATTAAGAAATTGGGAGATTAGCTCATCCTAATGACATCACCATCCACTAACTTGTTTTAAGGGGTAAATTAGTAACTTTGCAAGGTTTTAATCACTAAAGATCTACCAAGCTTCCAAAGTACTCTAGTATTAGCAAGATTAGATGAGATGAGACCAAAGCAAAACATAAAACTCTCTCCCCCATTTCCATAGAACCATTCGGCCCTTTCTAAAAAAATAAGAAAAAAAAAATAGAAACCCTAGCTCTCTTCAATAACAAATCAAGAGGAAAATCATGGATGATCTTGGAGGTTAGAAAGAGTGATCTACAAAGTTTCAAAGCCAATCATCATCATCTTCATAGGTAATAAAATCATTCAAGTGCAAGATGAATAGTAGTGAATAGTGTTTTTCAAGTTTTAATCTTTGTTTTAATGGCTCCTTTAGTTAATCCAAGCTAATTCAAGGTTGTTCAAGGTGTGCCCAAGGATTATTAAGAATTATTAAGTGTTCTTCAAGCTTCAAAGAGGTATAACAACCCTTGCCCTTTTGTATTTATGGTAGATATTGAAGTGATTAGTAGTTAAGTGTTGTTAATGTAAAGTTTATGATGAATATGTGTTATGAATGGTTGGATTTGATATGAGATTTGTGTTGTGAACTTGGAACCATGGCTGGAATGTAGTCCACATGGTGTGGGGTTTGGATTGAGTGTAGAATGGTGGTTTTGGAGTGGTGAAATTTTGGAAAGTATGAAATTACAGCAGTTATAATGTCCGATTTTCGTTAGAACGAAATCTGCCCTGTCTTGTGACCCCTGCACTCGTACGGTACCTCACAGCCTAGGTTACCAATTGACCATGAGATGATAGAGCTTAGTTCATAGATCGTTTTGATATAAGGTGCGTTAAAATCGGATGAACGGTTTAGGAGAAAAGTCAGTTTTAGTGAAAAGTGTTCGAAAACCGAGAAAACCGTAATTGTATCAACTTTGAGGCTATGATCAACCTACTTAGACATTTTTAAAAATTATGAAACTTTGGGATAATATGGTAGGGTAGTCAAAGAGACATTACCAGTTGACCTTGTAGTAAAAGTCGAAATCTATAATTTATGGGGATTTTTACAGTTAAGTGTGGTCGTTAGGGGAAATGGTGAGAAACCACTGAAACTTCGATTGAGCTTATAAATGGTTAAGTTCTTGAACCTTTGGGATAGTAATAATACGTTAAACATATGTTGAAGTGTATAGGGTTTTGTTATACAAGAGGGTAGTGAGTAAGAGATGTGGTATTCTAATGACGGTCCTTTTGTGTTTATAGAAATTCCGGAGGAGGAACCAGCCATATTGTCAGGATACAGAAACCGAGGCAAGATCCTTCTATCCCTACTTTAAAAATTATTTATCTTTGGAATAATAATGATATCATGGAATATATTAATGTATATGTGATGCTTTTGTTGCTATATTGCAAAGAATACATTATCTTGATTGTGGAAAGTTAAAGAGATATGAAAGAGAATGGTATCAGTTGTTATCTAGGGTTATATGGTTTATAATGCTATATTATAAACATTCTTTTAGTGTATGTTATATACATATATTTTATAGAAATAATGTGCGAGAATGGAAGTGATATACGGGAATGGAGATGTGAAATGGTATTGATAAAGTGAATAATGATCTTATAAAAAGGGGGATTAGCAACAAACTTGCATAAGAGGCTGTGTCAGGGCTGTGTGCGACATAGTCTAGCATTCATGATTCGGCACGAAGATGCCAAGGGAGGATGTTAGCAGGTGGCCTTCCTCCAGGAGGATGTTAGCAGGTGGCCTTCCTCCAGGGATGATGTTAGCAGGTGGCCTTCATTCCTTCTACCGGTAGTAAAAATAGACGGTTAAGGAGGACGACTGATCATCGTACCTCACGTATTCGGTGACAGTGGAAACCCCCAAAATTATTGAATAAAGAATGAACGATAAAGTCAGAATGGTATACTGAAAAGGTAAAATGATATGAGATGAAGGAATTATTGTTATAGATGAAGAGAAACTGATTTTATATTAATTTATAAAATTGTTGTATAGGAAGGAAATGAGAAGATGATAGTGAGAGAATTATTCAAGTATTCATTTTATTTTAAAATATTACACTGAAAGGGTATATTGATTGTTATATTATTTAAGAAGAGAAACTGATACTGTATTATCTTAGATTTCTTTCTTATAATAGTAAGTGGATGATGTATTATTAAATAAGAGTTTTATTCTTCCTTAAAGTTTATAATTTGGTTCCTGCTTACATATGTATATACATGTATACTTGGTTACATTTTAAACTCTAGTTCACAATATTATCTTGCTGAGCTATTATAGCTCACTCTTGCTACTTATCTATATACAGCTAGGTATGCCAATACTACGCAGAACGCCCCGCAAGAGGGTAAGGGAAAGGCGACCTTCTGAGAGCTCGTTAGCATCAATCCCCGAGGTAGATGACCAGCGCAAGGGGTTTAGTGGTCTTATGTATATTAAGTGTGTAAGTGTGTAAGATTGTAATAAATTTGGTTGCTGAAATGCTTCTTGTAGAAGCATCACTCAACAATGTACTTAAGTATGATTCTGGGTTTGTAATAACTTTCTAACTCTAAACTTTTATTATGGTGAATGTTGTTCTCTGAGCATATGACTGGTGTGTGTGTGTATTACTGTGGGGTCAATCGCATAAGTATTAATTATATAAAAAAAAACCCAAGAGATATTGATTTTGAATGGAAGTTGGTCCGTGATGGCCCAGATTCATGACCCCGGATTTGGGGCTGTCACAGTTTGGTATCAGAGCTAAGAGTCATAATGCTCAGGAACAAGAGTGATAATAATATTGTATCATTTATAATATAAAATTTTGAACTTCCATCAAGTTCAGGGGTGGTATATCGCAGGTAGTATTTATTTTAAGTATTGTTTATAATTTTATAGACCGTTACTAATAGAATTTTATGTTTTATTATAGGGAGCGGAGATGGGTGAGCCGGGTAAGGACCCCCAGTGGCTAGGACTACCCGAGCAGGAGCTTAGAGACTTGTTGCTGGTAGGTGTAGAGGTTCCAGAGTATGTTATCGCTGACCTGAGGTGGAGAGTTCGCGCAGAGGCCATGGAGAGACATGAGATCAGAGTGAGACTTGAGGAGGCAGAGGAGCGTAGGCAGAGGGATGCTGTGGCCATAGTGCCATATTCTGGTAGACCATATGTAGGACCTGATGGGGCCGGACCTTCTCGGGTGCGGTCGGATATTCCTGAGGAGGAGATGCCCTTGCGTAAGAGGCCTAGGTTATCTGTTATACCTGAGGAGCCGATTGAGTGGAGGGACATTCACGTGACTCCTACTCCTGTCCCACCTGTCCCAGTGCCATCACCAGTTCCATCTCCTCTACCTAGCCCTGACCCTTTTGAGGACCCAGTTGAGCAGTTCACTCCACCGGGACACTTTATCATGTCAGAGGATGAGTTGGAGGAGGACCCTTCCGAGGATGCGGACACGGAGCCAGTTCCTCCATCCCCACCATTTGCACCACCACCACCTCCACCAGTGGATGCACCCCCACTTGTAGATGCACCTCCCCCAGATGCTATGCCACCTCAGGAGGCACCTATATTTCCAGCTGGTCAGTTGCCAGCTATTTTCTTGCCAGAGTACTTTGCCCTTCAGGGACAGCTGGATGAGTCCCGTCGGACTATAGATACACTTGTGCAGAGGTTAGACAGGACAAGAGGAGGAGGAGGTGTGATACCAGATGGGTTGACTTTGAGCATAGTTAGTATCGAGCTGCGGGCACTCGGTGATATTAGGACGATGTTGGGAGACAGAGGGGATCCAGTATGGAGGGCTCAGATAGTTGATACAGTCACCACTATGGTAGTGCAGATCAGAGACGTTATCAGGGCGTCGTTACCATGATTAGGAGTAGTAGTCTTGGATACTAATCAGACTAGTCATCTTGTGGATGTCATTTTGGGGATTAGGTTAGTTGTTTACTGTCTTAATCCCAGTCTGATTAGAGGACAGCTAGTAGTGCTTTTGTTATAGCGAGTTAGTGTGTATGGTTATGCTTTCGGGGTTTCGAACCTTGTACTTTATGATGTATGATATTAGTAGTAAAAGACGTTGTACCCAAGTTGTAAAATATTTATGTAAATTAATGAAGTTTATGTACTTTGCCTAATTTTATTGTATTTTGATATTAAATGTTGAGAATCAAAAATATTGATATATATGAGGTGATTGACTTAAATGAAAAGGTTATTGTGCTAAAGGTACTAAGCTTATTTGTCAAAGTTGTATTATAATTAAATATTACTTGTGTGAAGTTAAAAATACTGGGATGCATAAATAAGATTAACTAATGATATAGTTGTGCATATATGGAAATGATGTATATTGTACCCTAATTGTGGGTGATTAACGAAGAATATTGTTATATACAGAATCATGCCGCCTAAGCGTAATAATAGAATGAATGCAAGGGAAAATGAGAGAGAGGAAGGAATTCATAATAGGCAGGGTGAAAACGCTCATAATGAACAAGATCATGAGGAAGAAGAAGATGAATCAACTGGTCAACAGGGAAATCAGGGTGGTAACCCTTTTAACCAATTTATAGAACTATTGAGGCAGAATTTCGCTAATCCACAGAATCCGCCACAACCACCTGTTCTTCCCAACCAGGCAGCTAACTCCTTTCGTGCTTTTAAGTCATTAAAACCCCCAGAATTTGAGGGAACCACTAACCCAGTAGCAGCCAGGGCATGGCTGAAAGAGATGGAGAAGGCTTTTGAGATACTGAGGGTAGAGGAAGATCAAAAGACAGTCTTTGCAGCCTATCTCCTAAAGGGAGAGGCAAATTATTGGTGGGAAGCTAAAAAAAATCTCGAGGGAGCGGGAGTGATAACCTGGGAGCGTTTCACTAGGGTGTTTCTAGACAAATATTCCCCTAGGTACCTGGAGAACCAGATGGAAATAAAATTTTTGGAGCTAAAGCAGGAAAATCTAACAGTGGCTGAGTATGAAACGAAATTTACCGAACTGTCTAGGTTTGTTCCAGAATTTGTGCGTACTGAAGAACAAAGAGCAAAAAGGTTTCAACAAGGATTGAAACCATGGCTTCGGACAAGAGTGGCACCATTTGAGTTGACCGAGTATGCTGCGGTGGTTCAGAAAGCATCTATTATTGAGGCCGAGAGTGAACAAACCCAATTAGGTCGAGAGAACAAGAAAAGAAAATCTGAGGGTCCAAAAGGAGGTTCAAGTGAGGGAAGTTACTTTAACAAATTTGGTAAAGGACAAAAACCCCAGTTTGGAAAGTCAGGGAATAATAAGACTAACAGTGAGACGGTGAATCAGGGTGGTAGATCTACAGGAACCTTTCAGTCTAATCAATCTCGAACACCATTTCCAGACTGTAACACGTGTGGTAGGAAGCATACGGGAGTGTGTAGAGCGTTAGAAATAAACTGCTTTAACTGTGGACAAAAAGGACACTATCTTAGCCAGTGCCCATCGGCTAATACCAATCCTAAGAGGGACGTCAAGTGTTACCAGTGTGGGAAACTAGGACACATTGCCAGAGATTGTCGTTCCGGGGGATCATCCGTGCCAGAACAGAGTGTGACTGCTTCAAACAGGCCTACTGCTAGAGTGTACAATATGACTTTAGGAGAGGCATTGAGAAAGCCGGATACAGATGCAGGTGAACATTTTTCTAGTATTTAAATTTTTAGTGTAAACGTTTGGTTAGGAATCAATGTGGTCAATGAATGGTATAGGTAGGTTGATAATCTAGATAAGGAAAATCAGTATCTGTTAGGGGTTAGAAATCCTATGAAAAGGAGAATAATAGTATTTTGGGAGTAAACCACAGACTTGTTTATATACGAACAGGAAATATATATTATAGGTAATATTTTCTTACAATTGTTTCAAAGAATCTTATTCTAGTCGGATTTCTGGAAGAGTTTACAGAGATAAGATATAATAAGAGCGAAATATGTATATTTTATGTCATGATAGAGATCAACATAGGAATAAACCATAAGTGAGATACACTACCATTCAGGAGAGGCCAATGTGGTGGCCGATACCCATAATTAAAAGAAGAATGTTGATGAATTACAAGCAAGTTTATGTTGGTGTAATTTTGCGCAACCAAGATAGAGATATTATGAAGGAAAAAGGATGGAGAAAGTGGTATAGAAGTTATAAGGTGTAGATGAAATGGTATCTATGGACATTTCTGACGTGATTCCGGGACGGAATCCTTTTAAGGAGGGAAGGATGTAATAACCCTAACTTCAGTAATGCTACAGTGGTCACATGAATAGTAAATTTCGAGGATTTAGTGAAATGGTATATAAGTACTCCATAATGGAAACGGAAAATGAGTAAACAAAAACCATATTAGTGTTGTACAATGGAAATAAGTGACTCGAAATGACGTTAGATTTCAGAAATTCCTGAAACATGGATTTTGAGGATTTTGATTTCGAATAAGCTTCTATTAGATGTTAAGGAGCATGGAAACATAATAAGAATTATATATTGAGGGATTAGTGAATTTAGGTTAAACCAAAGGGATTATTAAGTTAAGAGAATACCAATGGAATTTGGATTTGTTAAATGATTTCAAAACCACTGAGATAATGAGGTACATTCGAAACGAACCACAATTAGACGAATATGGAGACCAAGCAACCAAGATTAGTAAGATAACAAGGATACATACCAAATTATTTATCAATGTGGTTGACATTTTACTTAGAAAATTAAGAAATTGGGAGATTAGCTCATCCTAATGACATCACCATCCACTAACTTGTTTTAAGGGGTAAATTAGTAACTTTGCAAGGTTTTAATCACTAAAGATCTACCAAGCTTCCAAAGTACTCTAGTATTAGCAAGATTAGATGAGATGAGACCAAAACAAAACACAAAACTCTCTCCCCCATTTCCATAGAACCATTCGGCCCTTTCTAAAAAAATAAGAAAAAAAAATAGAAACCCTAGCTCTCTTCAATAACAAATCAAGAGGAAAATCATGGATGATCTTGGAGGTTAGAAAGAGTGATCTACAAAGTTTCAAAGCCAATCATCATCATCTTCATAGGTAATAAAATCATTCAAGTGCAAGATGAATAGTAGTGAATAGTGTTTTTCAAGTTTTAATCTTTGTTTTAATGGCTCCTTTAGTTAATCCAAGCTAATTCAAGGTTGTTCAAGGTGTGCCCAAGGATTATTAAGGATTATTAAGTGTTCTTCAAGCTTCAAAGAGGTATAACAACCCTTTCCCTTTTGTATTTATGGTAGATATTGAAGTGATTAGTAGTTAAGTGTTGTTAATGTAAAGTTTATGATGAATATGTGTTATGAATGGTTGGATTTGATATGAGATTTGTGTTGTGAACTTGGAACCATGGCTGGAATGTAGTCCACATGGTGTGGGGTTTGGATTGAGTGTAGAATGGTGGTTTTGGAGTGGTGAAATTTTGGAAAGTATGAAATTACAGCAGTTATAATGTCCGATTTTCGTTAGAACGAAATCTGCCCTGTCTTGTGACCCCTGCACTCGTACGGTACCTCACAGCCTAGGTTACCAATTGACCATGAGATGATAGAACTTAGTTCATAGATCGTTTTGATATAAGGTGCGTTAAAATCGGATGAACGGTTTAGGAGAAAAGTCAGTTTTAGTGAAAAGTGTTCGAAAACCGAGAAAACCGTAATTGTATCAACTTTGAGGCTATGATCAACCTACTTAGACATTTTTAAAAATTATGAAACTTTGGGATAATATGGTAGGGTAGTCAAAGAGACATTACCAGTTGACCTTGTAGTAAAAGTCGAAATCTATAATTTATGAGGATTTTTACAGTTAAGTGTGGTCGTTAGGGGAAATGGTGAGAAACCACTGAAACTTCGATTGAGCTTATAAATGGTTAAGTTCTTGAACCTTTGGGATAGTAATAATACGTTAAACATATGTTGAAGTGTAAAGGGTTTTGTTATACAAGAGGGTAGTGAGTAAGAGATGTGGTATTCTAATGACGGTCCTTTTGTGTTTATAGAAATTCCGGAGGAGGAACCAGCCATATTGTCAGGATACAGAAACCGAGGCAAGATCCTTCTATCCCTACTTTAAAAATTATTTATCTTCGGAATAATAATGATATCATGGAATATATTTATGTATATGTGATGCTTTTGTTGCTATATTGCAAAGAATACATTATCTTGATTGTGGAAAGTTAAAGAGATATGAAAGAGAATGGTATCAGTTGTTATCTAGGGTTATATGGTTTATAATGCTATATTATAAACATTCTTTTAGTGTATGTTATATACATATATTTTATAGAAATAATGTGCGAGAATGGAAGTGATATACGGGAATGGAGATGTGAAATGGTATTGATAAAGTGAATAATGATCTTATAAAAAGGGGGATTAGCAACAAACTTGCATAAGAGGCTGTGTCAGGGCTGTGTGCGACATAGTCTAGCATTCATGATTCGGCACGAAGATGCCAAGGGAGGATGTTAGCAGGTGGCCTTCCTCCAGGAGGATGTTAGCAGGTGGCCTTCCTCCAGGGATGATGTTAGCAGGTGGCCTTCATTCCTTCTACCGGTAGTAAAAATAGACGGTTAAGGAGGACGACTGATCATCGTACCTCACGTATTCGGTGACAGTGGAAACCCCCAAAATTATTGAATAAAGAATGAACGATAAAGTCAGAATGGTATACTGAAAAGGTAAAATGATATGAGACGAAGGAATTATTGTTATAGATGAAGAGAAACTGATTTTATATTAATTTATAAAATTGTTGTATAGGAAGGAAATGAGAAGATGATAGTGAGAGAATTATTCAAGTATTCATTTTATTTTAAAATATTACACTGAAAGGGTATATTGATTGTTATATTATTTAAGAAGAGAAACTGATACTGTATTATCTTAGATTTCTTTCTTATAATAGTAAGTGGATGATGTATTATTAAATAAGAGTTTTATTCTTCCTTAAAGTTTATAATTTGGTTCCTGCTTACATATGTATATACATGTATACTTGGTTACATTTTAAACTCTAGTTCACAATATTATCTTGCTGAGCTATTATAGCTCACTCTTGCTACTTATCTATATACAGCTAGGTATGCCAATACTACGCAGAACGCCCCGCAAGAGGGTAAGGGAAAGGCGACCTTCTGAGAGCTCGTTAGCATCAATCCCCGAGGTAGATGACCAGCGCAAGGGGTTTAGTGGTCTTATGTATATTAAGTGTGTAAGTGTGTAAGATTGTAATAAATTTGGTTGTTGAAATGCTTCTTGTAGAAGCATCACTCAACAATGTACTTAAGTATGATTCTGGGTTTGTAATAACTTTCTAACTCTAAACTTTTATTATGGTGAATGTTGTTCTCTGAGCATATGACTGGTGTGTGTGTGTGTATTACTGTGGGGTCAATCGCATAAGTATTAATTATATAAAAAAAAAAACCCAAGAGATATTGATTTTGAATGGAAGTTGGTCCGTGATGGCCCAGATTCATGACCCCGGATTTGGGGCTGTCACAATCCGCATCTACATCACTGCACACACAATACTTGTTTGCTACACAGACTCAAGGCACGAAAAGTTCAAGAATCCATTCACCCCCCCCCCCTCTGTATTCTTTCTTTGTGTTCAATACTCAACACTCAGTTTCTCTCTGAGGCTATATTACAGTTGGCAACTAATTAGTATATACAATTCAACATGTCTAAGCAACCATTAACTCCCATTAACTCTAAAATGTACTACTTACCTGCAAATATTGTCCTTCAATGCAACTCCCATTAACTCTAAAATGTACTCTCCTTTTTTTCCACCACCACCATCTTTAACCAATGCGGGACTACCTTCAACATCAGAATGGTGAACAGATGACGATTCTCCTACTTTAGCATCTATCAGATCCAAAAGCTGACCACGGGGAGCTGCCTGTTGCAGGATAGCACTACTTCTAGTGGAGTCCATGGAATCCCGATGAGTTTTAAAAATTGTTTTAATGCAATTTCCGTTGGCAATCAGATTCAATGATACATTGCAATTCAACACTCCACATGAACCTGTCATAACCTGACACCGAAATAAGCGAAGTGTACTACAAATAATGTAGCATGCTAGTGTCACACTAGCTTGGAGCAGGGTATTCAGAAATATTTTAGCTTCATGCATGTCTAAAAATGAGCAAAGCTGCCTATGTAAACAATCAGATTCAATGATACATTGCATTCTGATTTGGCTTATAATTAGTTTAATGAATATATAAGCTCCCGACTGGTAACTTAGTGGTCTCTATGTTGTCTACTAGTGAGAGAGAGAGAGAGAGAGAAGTCAAGGACATATACTAAACTTTTCCAATAAATTTTTGATTTCACAAGCCACTCAACGACTGGGTTAGATATCGTTGTTGACAAAAGAGAAATTATGAAATTTAATATGCCATATATTAGTCCAGGCTTGCATTCATGTACATAGAAACATCTAATATTAACACAGTACATGTTCATCAGCTAGAAACACATTTCACAGATTATTTTTAGCATTAAATCACTAATTTCAGAGATAAATACAATTAATATTAGATTAATGACTATTAATGTAAGTACAATTACATTATTCAAATTAATATTAGATTAATATTAATCTAATATTAATATTAATTAATTACATTGTACAATTAATATTAGATTAATGACTAGTAATTACAATTAATATTAGATTATTTTAGATTAATAGAAATTATTAACAGGTTAGTGACTGTAGTCTGTAAGTACAATTACTTGCAGAGATAAATAACAACAAATGGCCAAACCTTTTCAAAGCAAACCTACAGGAGGTGTCCTCTAATATCTCAATACTTCGTTTCCCAAAACCAAACAAGTTTAAGTATAAAAGCATCATGAATCACCGGATCCACTTGATAACTGGCCATTCTGAACACGGAGTTCATTCACATAGTCTGTCAGTTTAGAGAGCTCAGTATCAGTGAAAATGTTGTCATACAACTTCAAGCCTCTCACCACATTAACCTGCAATCACGATTTAAGTAAGAATCATCAAATTGCCAATTTACAATAAAAACTGATTTCTAAATCAATTTCTTGATCTGTTTACAGATTTATAAAAAAATAGAGAAGTCTAATATCTTCACTGAAGTGAAGAACTTGCCATATGCCCTGTGACTGGCTCCTTAGCTATGAACCCTTTATCAAGTTGATTTGAGCCCATCATGCTTCACGGTCATCATGTTTCGAGCATATCTCAATGCAATGCAATCTGTGGTGCACTTCTTGAGAACCTGCAGGCGGGATAGATTTTATTATCACCAATGTTATAAATAAAGCAGGATAAGAGTGTAAAAATATTATTAATATCATAATAACTAAAGATTTACCTAATAGTTTTTCTCATGGAACAATTAGAATCTCAATGTGAAAATTCAAATCAAACGAGATAGCTGAGTATTGGATAGTCATAATGTAGAAGTCGGCAAGAATTTCATCTCGAGTTTCACCAGCATTCTGCGCTATGGCAGCCAGAGCAGCAAATTGATCAGTCATATATCTAGCAGTTTTATATTCATGCAAAGCAAGCTCTGTAAATTCTTGAAATTGATGATCTCATAAAAGACACAAACAACATAATATTAAGCAGACAGATAAAAGCATAAAAGAAAGTAATAAAAAAGACATGTATGGAGAGATGATGCTTTCCTGTGACTTCAAAGAAAAAAGACATGAACAGCTGTTTTTCATAGTATTTGCTTCTCATTTTGATAATGTAAGACTTAGCCCAAGAAAGAAGGTCATGTTCCCCTGTTCTACGAGTGATGTCAGCTGCTTTTCGTCTTGTCAGGATATTTAGGGGAACAATTCCAAAGCTGTAGATATCACATTTCATTGATAAATGGCCTTCATAAGAAGATAATAACTCGAGATTAGAAGAGCTACAAAATGAGAATGGGACCAACTGAATGCATACAGATTAAGGACTTCACACTTCTGGTTTAAAACCATCATTAATTGTTCTAAGTTAGTTGAAATATGAAAATATACACATGGACATAAATATTGCCCTCCTACTAGCCCCAGTTGACCCGAGATCCAGTAGTTAGCCTTGAGAAAATCGAAACATATAAAAAACAAAAAAAAGCAATCGAAACATGTTATACACAAACAAACATTCATAATCGAATCCCCAAACAAGCATAAAAGCCCTAATTGAACCATGTTATATATACAAGAAGAAGAAGCCCTAAATAAGCAAATAAGGCCTAATCAAAACAAATAAGAAGAAGGCAGTAAGAAATACCTGAAGAAGACAGTTAAAGAAGAAGACAATCGAACCAAATTGAACCTGAACAGAACCAAATCGAACCCTAATTGAACCTGAACATAACCTAATCTACAAGCCCTAATTGTAGAGAACCCGTAGAGAGATTACCCGTAAAGAACCTGTAGAGAGAAAGCCCTATAATTGCTTGGTGTTTAATTGAAATTTGGGAGAGAATCGAGGGAGATAGATATATTTCGGAGAGAGTTGAGAGAGAGAGAGAGAGAGAGAGCGAGTTGAGAGTTGAGACAGAGTGAATAATGGAGAGAGAGATTGAAATTTGACCCGCTTAATTGAAATATTTGGATCCCGCCTATTTAATTAAGTGAAATTTTGGATAAAGATTGAGCCCGCTTAATGTTTACCAATTTTTAAATGCCAACCGCTACACATATTTTAAAGACCAATGGCTACATTGACTTCGGTGTTACCATAGATACTGAATGACGTCTACAGTAACATTGATTTACAGCAATGCTAACACTGAAAAAAAGTGTAGGCTTAGATCAATTTTAAGGCATCTATGGTTACATTTTTGCTCGTAACATTGAAAAAAGCATTTCTAAAGCCCATATATGGGGTAGTGTGCTAGTTCCTGATCTTCCTTCACTAGTCTCTGAAGGATCAGTTCCTGATGGAGTAGACTCTGAATAGCTAGTCTGCTCCTGATGAACACTGTGTTCTCCTTGATTGAATTGCTCCCCCTCAACAGTAGCATTCCTTTGAGTAGCAATAGAAATTTCTTCAGGAGAACCTTCATCATCACTGGAGAGCATCTCAGATTCCTTAAGATTTTCAAATTCCAATTTGTCATGGCTTTCATCAGTTTGCAGAATTCCAAATTTCTTGTCATCAAATGCAACATGAATTGATTCCATAACAATGTGAGTTCTGAGATTATAAACTTTGAAGGCCTTTGATGCAAAATATCCTACAAAGATTTCTTCATCCGATTTGGCTTCAAACTTCCCAAGTTGTTCTGGATGAACTTTCAGGACATAGCATTTGCATCCAAAGATGTGAAAGTATTTCACACTTGGCTTATTTCCTTTGATCATATCATAGGGAGTCTTTCCATGACTATTTATCAATGTACTGTTTTGAGTGAAACATGCAATGTTAATAGCCTCTGCCCAGAAATAGGTTGGAAGCTATGCATCTGCAAGCATGGTTCTTGCTACCTCTATGAGAATTCTGTTCTTTCTTTCTACTACACCATACTACTGAGGTGTTCCAGGTGCAGAAAACTATTGAGTGATTCCATTGTCTATACAATACTCCTCCATTGTAGAATTCTTGAATATTGTTCCATTGTAACTTCTAAGTACTTTGACATTGTACTCAGAACTATTCTGTATGTTCTTGACAAGATCAATGATTTGCTGAGGTGTTTCATCTTTCTTGTGTAGAAAGAATACCCATGTGAACCTTGTGTAGTCATCCATTATAACTAGAGCATATCTTTTCTTGCTAATAGACATAATGTTCACTGGACCAAATAAATCAAGGTGCAGCATGTAAAATGGTTCAGTAATTGAATTTTCTGTCTTGCTCTTAAAAGTGGTTCTTCTTTGTTTTCTAAGCTGAAAAGCATCACAAAGTCCATCTTGCACAAAATTCACCTGAGGTAGGCCTCTCACCAGATTGTGCTTAACAAGTTGATTAAACTTCTTAAAGTTAAGATGTGAGAGCTTCTTGTGTCAATCCCAGCTTTCATTATTTGTTGCTTTGCTGTAGAGACATCTAACAATTCCTTTAGATGTATCACTCAAGCTGGCTTCATAGATGTTACCATGTCTCTGACCAGTTGGAACAATGTCTCCATTCTTCATATTCAAGATTTTGCATCCTTCTCTGTCAAAGATTGATTGGTAACCTTTATCACCCAGTTGACTTATGCTTAAAAGTGTGTGTTTCAAGCCTTCAACCAGTGCTACATTTTCAATGATGACATTCCCCAAAATAATTGAGCCATATCCCAGAGTTTCTCCTTTGTTGCCATCTCCGAAAGATATTACTGGGCCAGCTTTCCTCTCAAACTTTGTAAGCAGGGACTTCTTTCCAGTTATATGTCCAGAGCATCCACTGTCCAAGATAATTGAATGCTTCTTTCCTGTTCCCTGCAAACAAAAAGTGACTAGTTAGAAATTTTTGGGACCCAACCTAGATTGGATCCTTTCTTACTAGTTTTAGAAACAACAGGCTTTAAAGATTTTGATTTTGATTTACCTGTTTCAGAATCACTCTTTAGACTCTGATTTCACAAACTGTTTGTGACTAGGAGTTTCAGATTTCAGAGAATAATAGTCATAATACAGTTCATGATATTCTCTACACATGTAGATGGAATGAAGTAAACTACCACAATGATAACAAGCTTTTGTGGTTGATATTGAATTTTCTGAGTCTTGGGGAATCTAGACTCAGTTTTTGAAGAAGGTTTTTGATTGCAGTCTAGGGCCAAATGATTATGATTTCCACACTTATAGCATTTCTTCCTAGGTGTATCAGGTATATTCTTGTAATTATTCTCTTTGTTAATACCTTTTTTTCCATTCCTGTTCCTTTTGATTTTGCTAGACTCTGAAAGACCATCTAGTCTCTATTTCAACTGAGACTTAGACAGAAAACCTATATTGACATTCTTAGGTTTCTCTGACACTTTCTCATCTGAATTATTGTTGTTAATTCTTTTGTGTACAACAGGGGTACATTTTGAATCAACAAATTTAACATGTTTGGGTTCAGAAACTATCTTCTTACCTTCAGATTTAGATGTGCTAGCTTCTAGTTTACTATCATCATTGACAATAGCTACAATCTCTTCTTTTCTAGCCTTATCAAACCCTAAACCATTAACTTTACCAAGAATTCCACTTTCAAAGATTTCTTGAGTCGTTTTACCAGAATTGTTAATGGTCTTAATCACATCTCTCTCTTCTTCTAGTTCTTTTCTGACATAGTCATAAGCCTCAAGAATAACACTATAATCATGCTTAGCTTTATCAGAACTTAACCTATATTCTTCCATTTGAATTAACTTAGATTCAAGAAAATTATTTCTATCAACTAACTTATCATTCTTACCCTTAAGATATTCTCTTTCACTAGTAAGAATTCTGAAATTAGTCATAAGATTCTTAAACTCAGCATGGATAGATTTAATATCATCAAAATCTAAGCTATCAAATGAATCAAGAGAGTGAAGTGATCCCTTAACAGAAGATGGAGAAGTTTTCTTTGGACATCCAGGTTTGTCTTAAGAATTTGCCATTAAAGCAATGTTGTCATTATCCAATTCATCTTCAGAATCACTTGAATCTGCCCAATCCTTCTGTGTGACCATAAGTGCATTACCCTTTCCTGAATTTCTATGCTTCTTACACTCACTGGCAAAGTGTCCAAGCTCGCTGCAGTTGAAGCACTTGATCTTTGCCTTATCAAGCTTGACAATTGTGCTTTTGCCCTTGTTACTCTTCTTCTCATCTTTCTTTTGAAAAGGTCTTTTGCTAAATCTTCTCCTATTGAATCTTCCTTTCTTGAAAGCTTTAGCAAACATAGCAAAGAGTTCCTGCATCTCTGATTCTGAATCACTATTGTCAGAGTCTATATCAGTAGTCTCTGATTCAGAACTTTCTTTGCTTTTCTTCTTCCTTGAGTCTTTTACAGTAGACTCAGCATTCTGTTCTTCTGGAAGCTTCTTAGTTTAAGATTGAGTAGTAAGTGCAACAGTTTTCATCTTTCCTTCACTCCTGCTCTTTTTCTGATGCCTGTCAAGTTCATAAGCCCTAAGTTTTCCATAAACAGCCTCCAATGATATTTCATCCAGATCATTAGCTTCCTCAATTGCAGATATCTTCTCATTGTAGAAATCAAGCAAGGCTTTCATGAACTTAGTATTCATATCCTCCAAGTCATAATATTTACCATGCATGGCCATCTCATTGATGAGTTTTGTAAACCTATCAAAGGTATCAGTAAGTGACTCACCAGACTTGGATTCAAAGTACTCATACTATTGTATAAGTAGTGCCCTCATATTCTTCCTGACAGGTTTTGTACCTTCACAGTGAACCATAATATTGTCCCATATCTCGTTAGCAGTCTTACAAGAAAGAACATAGTTATTGAGAACAGAATCAAGACTATTGAACAATATGTTTCTCACTTTAGCATCCTTAAGAACATTCTCCTTGTCCTTATCTGACCATTCAGATTTAGGCTTCTCTCCTGTGTGTTCTGGTACTACCTTACCATCGACAGTTGCTTGAGGAATTACTTTTGTTGGAACAAACGGTCCATCTCTTATTCTATCAAGATAATCAGGGTTTGTTGCCTCCAGGTGATGCAACATCTCCACTTCCCACAGAGTATACTCGTTTCTTTTGAGCATAGGGATCTTAGTATTACCATCCTTGTAACCAGACATGATTGCAGATCTTTTTGATTATTCGAAATCAACCTGCTCTGATACCAATTGTTAACTCGAATAACTTATAGAAGGGGGGTTGAATACAAGTTATATAATCGTGTCTGATTTTTGCTCGAATAAATAAACAAGAACAAACGAATAAACCAAACAATTTGTATTAATAAGATCAAATACAAACTCTACCAAAGGTGTACAAATACCTTTAGCAGCTGCTCTCAATACAAATCTCTCTCTGTTTGTACACTCGTATTCTTACGATTACAAACCTCACGACGCTCACGCACACTTTTTACAATGATATAGAGAGAGTATTTATAATGCTACCTATCAACTAATAACAGAAAGTTATATTCTATACATGGTAATCTTCTGTCGTCCAGTTGATAGTTTCCATCAATACTTTGATTCTTTTCTTCATGCACACTTCTTTCTATCTTCTGAATACAAGATCCTAAAGTATAGCACTTTCCAATTCTGCAGCTTCGATACAGTCAGGATCTGTCATAGTCCCTGAAAATTCATAGTTAGTGACTCTAGTCTCTGATTGAGTACTGTTCACAGTTTCTGCAGATCTTGAATAACTGATATCTCCTTAATCAAATGTTAAACCCTTTATAAGATCAGGGTGTTACAAGAAGTGTAATGATACTCTATTCTACACATCACAACTCATGAATTTATTCCTAACAATATCTTTAAAGGTGACGAGTTCTCGATTGATGAGATAACTACTGGATCAAAAATTTTTATGTCATGCAAATTTATGAAAATAAACTAATTTTTTTATTATAAATTAAAAATATTTTTTTACCAATTAATAGAACTTGATAAATGTATAAATATCTAAAGATTTTAGATATCACCCTTATTGAAAATATATAAGTTATATGTTCTTATTTAATTAAGACCATAATTCTATTTAAACATTTGTGATCAAAAGTTTGAACTCTGTACATTTACTCACTTTAATATAGTTAGTTTTATGTTTTTGGGAATAACTTAATATATAATTTATTGGAAATAATTAAATAAAATTTATAATAGAGATTTATCAAAGATTAAAAAAATTGTCAAAGCTTTTTTCAAAACTTAACTAAATTGAAAAATATTAAATTTGCGGATCATTCAAAATATCACATATAAAATTAGTAATGAGTTGTGATAAAAGTCAGGAATGAATGAAATACGTAATAGAAGAACATTTATAACATTAAGAAGGCTTCCCGTAATGAAAGATTGAGATGCGAATGAGACAAAAAAAATTACGAAACCTCAACTCAAACATAAATCAAAAGGATCTATAATTCTATTTTCAATAGAAGTTCATGATATAATCACATTTGAATAAATAAGGATTAGAGTTTAACAAATATTCATAAATATTTACAAAAATCACTTGCGATAAATATTTACAATGAAAAAGATACATTATTATATCAAAGTAAAATTTTGCAGAAACATCTACCAATTATATATATATTAACAATTTTTACAATTTTTTTACATATTTCTCCATCGCTTGTATTCATTGAATGAATAAATGATATGTCTTGTCTTATAAAAAAATAAAATTAAAAAATTACAAGTAATTTATCCATATATTACCACTGTCCAAGTAGCACTTGCTCAATCTTAAATTCTTAAATAATTTTCATGTAGGATGAAAAGATCATTTAAATTTAGCAATATTTTATGATTACTTCAGATGTGTTTAATATATCTAACACAATAAGGACTATGAGAATAATGTTCCTGACATTACCTCAGGAACTTACCTAAGTTACTTACCTTATTTCTTTATAAAATCTTATAAAATAAATGGCCGCGCATGGGCATTTTTGTCAAAACTAGATTACCCATAAGATTTTATTGATTTTATGGAAACATCTCAGGGAAAATACCTGAGATAATCTCAGGTACAATATTCTCTAAGGACTATACTATATTATGTTTTTATTGGTCATCTGAATTTGAATAATCTAATTATGCACTGAATATTGAAGTAAGAACATTATAATCATGTGTGTTATGAATGTAAAAAAAGTGACGAAAATAAAAAATATTAAAAACAACATTAATATATAAAATATATATATCTATTGCTAGAAAATAACCCAATACCACACGGATTATTATGCTAATTGCTAATTATACTTCGAATACATAATATACACGATCCATGGAAAATATGTAACAGTACCTAAAACAAGATACATAGCAAAGGTTCCCCAAAAGCACTACTTAACTAAATATGGTTTATCTGTGAATTACCAATAGTTGGCATGGTTCTAAAAATCCCCGATTTAGTCGATTAATCCTCGGTTAATTTTTTATAAGATAACTAACCGATTCGATTTTTGAAATCCAATTAATCCTGTAAATTTATTTAAAATGATATGTTTAATTTTCATGATTGCTAAATGCAAATCAGATTACTCAATACAAATTAGTGGAATTACATTATTGTCCTTCCTACTTTTTTGTGCAAATAGTGTTTAGAGACCCTAGTCATGCATTGTTTTCCGTGTAATCATTTAATATATATTTTTCAAACAGTAAATTTATCGATTAAAGCAAAGCAAATTTTTTTGACTTTTTCATATTTATCAGTCAAATTAGGTGTATATATTTCACTTATTTTATCACTTATTTTAGTTTGATAATAATTTATATTACTCAACCGCACACGTAAAATCTTATATCAACGGACAAAATATTGTACCTTTTTTTTCTTTTTTTTTTCCAAGAAAAATATTGTACCTTTAAATTAACATGATTGCTAAATGCAATTACTCAATACAAATTAATGGAATTACATTATTGTCCTTCCTACTTTTTTGTGCAAATAGTGTTTAGAGATCCTAGTCATGCATTGTTTTCCGTGTAATGATTTAATATATATTTTTCAAACAGTAAATTTATCGATTACAGCAAAGCAATTTTTTTTTGACTTTTTCATATTTATTAGTCAAATTAGGTGTATATATTTCACTTATTTTATCACTTATTTTAGTTTGATAATAATTTATATTACTCAACCGCACACGTCTCAATAGTCATTGCTGCTTCAGTTTACTCTTCAAATATAAGTAGTTATTTGAAAGTCTAAAACTAAGAAAGTTAGCTTGATATTACTCTTCACTTATTTTATTTTAATTTATAAAAAATTGAATAATAACAAATTAATTAAGAAAGTCAGTTTGATAATAATTTATATTTAAATATAAATTAGTAAATAGTTAATATATTTATATTTATATTTATATTTATATTTATATTTAAATATATTATGATATTTTTATGAATCTAAATATATATATGTCTAATATATAATAAATATTAAAAAATTATAAAAAAATTATTTATCATATATATATATATATAACTATAAAATGATTAATATAATAAGAATTTATTCATTATATCCTTATATATAGTAAGCGTAAGAGGGATTTTATCCACAATTTTGGTTTAATCATTATTTTTGGTCATTGTACTATCAAAATAATCTCAACCGTCGAATCTAATATTTTTAAAAATAGACGATCAAGATTATATCATATTAAAAAAAATCATAATCTAAAAAGGATGTAACTAAAAAAGGTTGTATTGGGATTGAATTTTAAAAAGAAAATCATAATATGAAAATGATGTAATCATGGTTGAACGTGTAAACATGGATCTGATCGGAAATGTTTGATAATATATATAAATTTTTTAACAACAATTTGATATGTAATAACATATAAATTTTAAAATTTAAAAAAATATATATATAATATGAAAAGGATATAATCATGATTGAACGTGTAAAACCTAATATATATCAATTTTTTAACAACAATTTGATATGTAATAACATTTAAATATTAAAAAATTAATATATTTAATAGATATTAAAAAAAGGTCCGTGGGATTGTAAGTAAAAAAGATATAGATGTTATGTGTCCATCAACACAAATACAACAGCAAAACAAAACATCTAATTTAAAAGAGATTAATATAGTAATATGTAGTATAAAATAAAAAAATTGTTTTATCTGTAACGTAACAAAATAAAAAAATTGTTAGTCATAAATAAAAAAGATAAAATACAATAACACTTACTTTTTAAAATTTTATAAAAAATTAAAAGAAATTAATATAGTAATATGTAGTATACATCTAATTTTAACAAAATATATTACTTTATAATATATTATTTTTTTAAAATAAATATTTTAGTTATTGAACTAATAAATTTTAGTAAAGAAAATATTTGTAAATTAATTTTAAGATAACATGAAAAATAATATGAATTTACATAATAAAAATTAAAAAAATTAATGGTTACATTATGTCAAGCAAGATGAAGCTATATATTTCCCACATAATCACACGTGAATACGTGATGTCTTTAGGTGGATAGGTTGTATATTTAATAAATACAATGCACAGAATATTATGTATACACAGAAAACTAGGTATATACTACTCAGAAAAGTAGATTATACGTGCACTTTATTCAAAGAAGTAAAAAGGATAGTAAAGTAATTTTTACAAATTGCATTGAGTAATTTGATTTGCATTTAGTAACACTTAATATTAAATTAGACTAATATATTAAATAATATTATAATATCAGATTAATCCCCGATTACCCGATTAATCTTAAATCGGTAACTCAACCAATTTATACCGATTACCGATTTTTACAACAATATAGTTAATTGGTAAGGTATCATGACAATTAATGCATTTGGAATAGGGCCCACACCAATCCATTGGCCACTTTTCTTGATTTGAAGCCCATAGACTTGTTGCTGAATCAGGGTTAAGGTGTAAGGGTCACACTGTGCATGTAAGACCAAAGACAAACTCGGTTCTGGACATGGTGGATATTTGTTGATCACCATACCCATTTCTTTGCTTAGCTCACCTCTGAAAACACCTTTTTCAAGCCCAAGTCCTTCACAAATCAGGTCCAACATCCTATGGAGTTCAACCTATTCACTTCCACTGAATATTTTGCTATTATATCTCCGTAAACAATTCAACAGAGAAGAACATAATAAACAGTGCCTTGAATTAGATCACCTGTATCTCTCTGGCTTATTAGGCCAACCTTGAACAACCGCATCAACTGGATGTGCGCAGGTAGGGCTGTCAAATGGATATTTCGGATGCGAATCTGCCAATATCCGAATAAGAATTTGAAAATTTGAATCTGAATCCGTATTCGGATCCGAAAATATTTTTAAAAAAATATCTGAATCCGAATCCGACGAATATTATCAGGATTGGATCTGGATAATATCCGAATCTGTTTTCTAGTTAGATTAATCTATTTTAAATTCAGTTTTTAATTCAAAAAAATGTAAAAATAATAAAAAAAATTGATTTTTAACTTGTCTAAAACTAAATAAAAAATAAATTTACTTGGACATGTTTTATTTTTTTATTTAAAAAAAATAATTTCAATATAACTTCTTATGTATATTTTTGTTATTCTTAAAATAATGAATTAATATGATATTTACATAAATTTATACCTATATTATGTTTACAAATATATTTATCTTATATAAATAAATTATTTGATGAATAAAGAACATAATAATTTCTAAATTATATGAATCTAAATATAAATCTAAATATAAAATTAATAATATATATGTATAATTTCGGATTCAGATATTATCGAATACGGATCCGTATCCAAAATTTTCGGATTCGAATATGGATAACATCCGATTAATTTCGAATACGAATACAAATATTTCAAACGGATATCGAATTTTTCGAATTTTTTTGACAACCTCGTGATGCAGGGTTGTTTCAAATTGTATTTCTACAGATGAAATGCCTCATTAGCATAACTATAGCCGCTTGTGTAGAACCTAACGCTCTTGGAAAAATCATCCGACAGTAAGCTTTCGTGATCATCGACAGGCATGCTGAAGAATTCCTCATACACCCTCATTAATGTTTCATGCATCAAGTCGTCTGATATTCCATGGTTAATCACCTGTTCAAATTTCATTCAACCGCTTCAAGAGGTATTGTAAATGACAACATTAATTAATCAGACTTGCTCCTAACCCAGACATGTAAATGAAGGATTTCGGTCACCAATTACAGTTGGTTTCTGCTTTTAATTACATAATCAACCAGTCTTGTATGATTCTTGTAGGAGATGCACGGATAAGAAACATATTTTCCACTAGATAATTAAGCTGTTTGGAGAATTTCAAATTCACATGCTGCTGATAGATAAACTGTGTTTGGACAGTTCAAATTATTACGGAAATAAATTACAATTCTTAGGTATGCCTCCGGCCCTTTAGATCTATACCAGACCATTCATTCAAAAAAAGCTAAAGGGACTCTTGGTCTACGATAGAATCAAAAGTTCAAATAGACTTATAGATTATTAGCGGGTTGAATTTTTTAATGTTTCTGAACCGAGTTTTATCGAATAGACTTATAACTGATGCAACAGTTCTCATAAAATTCTATGAGCCTCTGCTGCAACAGTTATAGTTTTTAGTGCATCTAAGTATGATTTTTATTTGCAAATATTTGAAAAAATTGCAACATTTGAGAGTCCAAGCGATCGGCTAGTTGTACTTGTAATAATTGGGAGTGCATTCGTTACCGGATGGGCTGTTGTCAGGATGATTAATCAACAGTGAGTAATGAAGTAGCCCTTAAATTTTAACATCTTGCATACACAACATACCTGAAAAGGCCCCGAACTCCTCCCTAGCCTTGATAATTTGTTGGATTAAAGTTGATCTACCATGGCCACACATTACTTGTTACGAACACGCACAAGATACATTCAAATTTAAAAACAAATGATTCAGCAATGTGAGATTGTGAGTCTAAAAACCCACATTTTCCAACATATATTAAGATATATGTCAACAATCTCCAAATATTTGTTCTTTATTCTTGACAAGATTCGAGAATATATGTGGAAGCCAGGGAAAAGAGCACCAGCAAAAACAAGAACAGCCTCAAAACAATTCATACCTTTTAAATCATCGGGCACGACAAAGGATTTTATATGTGTAGGTAGCAAATTATATGTTGGGATCGCCACTCTGATCATCCGAATATCGGTTCACCAAAATTATAACAACCTCCTTTACTGCCAACTAGTCAGCACTCAGCAGTAACAAACAATATGATCATATCGGTTCCACAACGAGTGATCCTCACTGTGCACTTATCAACTGAAGTTCCAAACATAAAAATTTGGTCAATGGCTAGCTACTTATTTTGCCAACGAAACACTATAATTTATACAATATCTTGTTCATAATAATAAATAAGATGGAACTAACATTTGAAAGCCGCAAATAAGCTGAACAAATTTCACATATGTAAGTAATGTAACAACTAAATGTACAGACGCATGGGTATACACGTGTAAGAAATGTTACTTTCTAAAATCGTTCTCGATTGTTGAATTGTAACTATGTTAAAGATTATTCTCTAAAATTGAAATAAATTTCTCATTATGCTCCACAAATTAAAATTCCATGATATTTAATTTAAAAATATTTTTTGAAACATATTTTGATACATATAGCACCACTCTACGAGATATACGAATTACGATAGAAGTAACAATTATATATGAGAAGTGCTACATTACCCCAAAATTTTCCAAAATTTTTACCAAATAAATTGGTATGATAGATGTCACATTTTCATTTGTGGACATATATTTATGCACCGGATCTTATCCTATTATTATAAAAACTAGCATGAAAGTCCGTGCAAGGCACGGGCCACATTTTAATTCATATAACATTTTTTTAATTTTGCGATAAAATCCATTGTATCTTCTTGTTAGTCTATTTTACCTTTTACGTGCAACGGTTTACCGATTCAGTAGTTATAATCATTCTAAATTCAAATTATTAGCACACTCTAAATTTCGAGATTCATATATATAGCTTGTTTATTGCGAGAAGAATAACCGACAAAAGTGATATATTAGACTTAATTATCAGCTATCAAATATTTCCACGATAACAGTGTTTTTAGTAGAATCCTAAAAGGATCACCACGACAACAAATTTTTAACTACTTTCAATTTTAGCCACAACATATTTTAAATATCTATTTTTTCTTCTACCCATATGTTTACCTTATATCTACACAATTTATTACTGATCAGGTAGCCTACCTCACATCTCTCCAATTTATTACTGATCAGGTACCTTCTCACTCCGGTCTCTTTCCAACCACTATCATGCCACCTCGCTATACCTCTCAGATCCGTTCATTCCTTCAACCACATCATATATTCACATTCTTTTTGTCACACCACCTCTCTTTCGTCTGTAACAACCTCAAGTTTATTCATCATTCCTCTCTTCGATCATCTCTCATTCTTCTTTACAACCTCTCAGCGACCTCCATTTTCATATTTTTATATAAAATTATTGTTGTGGTTACGAGCTTAATATGTATTATGATAATAAAATAGTTAATTGGCATACCTCTCACACATTAAACATGTATACGTTTTTCAAATGTTATTGTGATAACATTATATCTTTTGAATTTAAATCAAACTCATCTAACATTTGTCAACAAATTGGATTAACGTATTATCATCAACTATTTAGCTGTATTACCGTTTGTTCTTAAGTTGCTAAAAAAATTGATGTACCTATTCTTTTGTTGGTATTTAGTTGAGTGTATTTCGTATAATCTAGATGTCCAAATTTGATACTAAATGAATTCTTGTTGTTTGAGAATGGGCATCGGTCAATTCAAGGTCAGGGAGTGCTATATCCATCCTGATCCCCGAATCCAAACAAAATCGTTAAACCTGTTCCGGTTCATGGATGAAAGTTATTTCGCTCCCGATTCCTACCTCAAAAGGAAAATATGTATCCCCGCGAGAAATCATGAATTTCAATATTTTTAATTAAAATTTTGAACTTAATCGTTGAACCCGTATCGATCCCAAAATGGGAATTATTTTCCTCCATGATTCCTACCCCGAACGGGGAACGAGGATCCCCACGAAAATTTGGAGATTCTTATTTTTTTTAATTAAAATTTATACATTCTCTAATATATTGGATAATCAAATTATTTTAATAAATCATTATAGATTTATTATTATATTAGAAATAGCGATTTTAATAAAAGATGAAAAATATTATTAAAATTATATTATATTTATGACATGTTAAATTTATAAAAAATTTGAATCTTTGAATTACATTTATTCTTAATAATCTAGAATATATATATTTAAAAATTAATTTTTCTTAAATATGATAATCGACTGGGGAACGGGAATTGGGAATTTAGGGTTCATTTGTTAATGGCTGAATCAAAGAATATGAACGGAACCATTCAAGTGATTGCCGTTCAAATTGTTTGTTAATTATTTAGAAATCTGGATGGTGCTGGACGACTCCCACATTCCTCTAGACGACATCATCCTTAGAATTTCAACTAAACCATTCAAATCTCTTTGTTGTATGTATCAATGATTATTGAATATTAGGTATGTATATTATATCTCTATTCTATTCAATATGATTAACTAATTTTAAAATTATATAATTTATGTCAAGCTAACTTTTTGGCAATCGTATTTCGTAGACACGTTTTTTCTAACATAAGAATATTAAAATAATTCAAAAAATATATAATAAAAAAAAAGGAATATTTACCAAAAATACCATTTTTTCTATTTTTTTATACTTTTACCATATTCTTAAAATATTTACGAAAATACATTTTCCAGAAAAAACATTTTGCAAAAATACCATCTTATCAGGTTGCATATACGGCTGCACAAAGTTTTCATAGAGTTGCATATGCGGTTGCAAACAATTGTATTTAGTTGATTTGGTTGTAGACCGTATTTTTGCAAATAAGTTGGTATTTTTGCAATATATATATTTTTTTAAAAAGGTACTTTTGCAAAAAAAAAAAAAAAAAAAAATCTGAACTTGGGTATATATCGAAAAAGCCTGAAAAATAATTCATCTTACTTTTAAAATTTATTATTGCTCAAAATATTTTAATTATTCGAAAAATATGTTTAGCAAAAAACTCAAATAGTTTGTCATTCAGAAACTTTTTAATTTTATCAAACAACAACTTTCGTTCAGAATTCAGATTATTCAACCGTTCAGATAATCAATGGTTCAAAAAGTGATATTCAGATTTAACAAATGACCCCTTAGCCGGGATGCTTTATTCCCTCAGCTCATTCTCATCCCCAAATTTTTATTTTATAACATTCATGTTTCACGTCCAAACTCGAAAAATTTTTCGAATCACCAAATGGGAAAGGGAAAATTTCTCGAATCTCCAAATTGGAAAGGGATTAGATCGGGGTCGGGCAGACCGGGAGAAATGCTCATCTATAAATATTGTCATTCATGTACCATTTGAATTTGTATAGTATATATTGAAAGTTCTATAATAAATACACGTACATTCAATCTATTTATCCAGTTAAAAATATCTTACATGTTCTTATCATTTTAATAAATTTTATCCCGAATAAATTTGAAAATAGATATTAAAGCAAATGTAGCAAGTGGATTGCTTGCGTATGCAATTATTGATTTTAAAAAGTGTATCATTAAGTATTCTAGCTTAGCGGTATTAATATATGCAGACATAAGAATATTGTTATTATTAAAGGAAATGTAGCAAGTGGATTGTTTGTGTATGCAATAAATAATTTTAAGAAGTGTATACTAAAGTGTTCTAGTGTAGTGGTAATAATGTGGACAAAAGAAATTGGTACATGGAGGTCATGGGTTCATTTCCATTGAAATCATTTTTTTTTAACATTAACATGATGCAGGGATATTTTAGTAAATTACTAAATGGGTGAAAAGGCCATGTTGGCCTATAATATATATAAAGGATATGAATTATTATTTTATTTTCTTTTAAAATTTTAATTTTTTTTGGTGTAGTTACATATTGCACTCTAATCTAATTACATATTTTATCTAATTATTTTAAAATTTTATTTTCTCGGCCTACTCATATACTTTAATGGATGTCAATCAAAATATCTTGTTTAATGTATATGTAGTTATGTGAAATATTATATAAATATTAACAAAATCTATGTTATTCACTTTATTTTTTTCGTATAAATCGAACCATAAATATTTTATTTGATTTTATTTTAAAATAGAGATAGTGAGGATGTTATTCATGAATGTGGTTAATGATTTGAAGATATGTATCAGAAGTTGAGCTAGTTTAATGGTTGTGGGTGTGAATAAATTTTAAAATAGACATAGTGAGGAGGTTATTCATGAATGTCATTTATGATTTAAAAATATGTATCAAAAGTTGAGTTGGTGCAATGGGTGTGGGGTGAGTATAAACTATTATGCACATTGGGGTCATGGGTTCAATTCCCATTAAAAACAAGTTTTTTAACATTATTATAATTTGAAGGGCATAAAAGTAAATTACTAAATAGGATAAAAATGCATGTTCACCTATAATAGATAATAGATTACCTTTTACATAGATTGCACATAAGCATTTAAAAAAAAAAAAATCAACTCCATCCCCACCCCAACCCCATAATTTAGGGACAATTCTTAAATTTTGTTAAAACAATTCTTAAATTTTGTTAAAATATGTTCATATCTGGAACCTCAAAATATAATAGATAATAGATTACCTTTTACATAGATTGCACATAAGCATTTGAAAAAAAATTTGGGATACCTAATATTTTTCATAATATAATTATTCCTCTCCTAAGAGCATTCTCATCAGCAACTCCATCCCCACCCCAACCCCATAATTTAGGGACAATTCTTAAATTTTGTTAAAATATGTTCATATCTGGAACCTCAAAATGGGGTTTGGTTTTAGGGACTAAAACTAAATCCCCAAATTTGCAGAACACTGTTCATCCCCTATTCCTAAACTTATATATTTGTTTATTGTATTTGTTGTAGTGAGTGGATTTTGATAGTTAAAATTGTAAGTGAAAGAGAGATAAAGAAGTAATATAAAAAAGAATATAAGGACATGGGAATGAAAAATGGGGAATTGAATGTAGAAAATTTTTAATAATTTTGGGGATTTACTATTTTTAATAAATTTTTGAAGATGGAGATGTGGCTTCCAACTAGTCCTACATCCTAATCAGAATCCTCAATCAAAACATCTGTCCTACATCCTAATCAGAAACCTCAATCAAAACATTTCGGCAATCACAGTATAAAATTAAAATATGGAATGTTAGTACAGGAAACTGGCAACTTTGATAGATTAATCAGCTTTGTAGGGTGGTGCACCGGAAATGGCTATGACCGCAATAACGTTAGGATAACAAGGCAATAATTTTATGATGGATTATGGAAGTAGCATGCTTTAAAACCAATTACTTTATTTTTTTGTCAGGAATAATTTGATTATTTAAATGTGAAATTTTGTTACAGTTACCATTTTCTAGTGAAAACAATTTCAAATTTATAAGTTAAATGAAGCTGTCAAGCTGAGCCTAAATTTAGGAAGAATCAAGAAACGGACCACAAAATCATTTCAAAACTGATTTTAAGATGAAAAATGCTAAAATTATAAAATTGATTATAAAAAATTTCAGAAAATGATACATATCTCAAATTTATTCGTAATAGTCAATTAATTATAATAAAATAGACAATAAAAGTACCAACAATACTGGGGGCCTCTTTGGCTAGACTTAAATTAAGTTCTTATGAACTTATTTTCGGGTAAAAATTTCATATTTTGATAATTTTTTATAAAGTATTTAATATATATTTGAGATTTTATAAATTGCAAAAAAAAAAAATTAACTTTTTCTAGTAAAAAATTAAAAATCTATAAATTTATAGACTTATTCTTGGAAAAAGTTCCCCAGAATTTGACACTGTCAAATAAAACTCAAAAACTAGAGTTTCAGTAAAGTAAGATCTGAGTTGAAAATAGCACAACTGTGGTATATAGTGCTCCTCTTTATTCTTTAAAAGAAACTTGTACAGAAGCAGTAAATAAGGTACTACGGGAGATCTGAGATAGAGCATGCCTTGTTACTAACTCTGAAGAACAAAAAAAAAATGTACTGGTACTACTAATTATTACAGATAAGGTGGCGAAACAATTTAGAGCAACTATGGAAGCTTCTCTTTCTTCTTTAAAGCAACTGAGTCAACTCGCCCTCGTTCTTTTTCTTGTTTACTTGGCAGCAGCTACTGAAGCATCATCATTAACTGGCCGCAAGGTTAAGCCTGGATTTATTTACACCAGGACCACAGGAAAATGCACTCCCCAGTAATACTCTCATCTCTCCTTCATTTATATTTTGCCAATTTCGTTTTTATATTGATTAATTGTTTTCATTAAACTCGTAGCTCCCCCGAGCTGACTCAGTAAAGTTTATATACAAGGGTTATCATTCATATGGTTATAACTCGAGTTTCAAGCAACTCAGTTAGCTTGACTCAATTAGAATCTACTGTATTTTAGTGGGCATCTACAAAACAACGATGCATTTTTTTTATTTCTGAGTTGACTCACTGAATCAGATACTGGAGCAGCAGGAGCGAGTCATGGCCAAGGATGGTTCCAGAAGAATCAACGGTGTCAAACGTATTTGGGTCAAGAGCATATGAACGGTACAGATACGATCTAACATTACTAGAAGCAACGGAAAGAAACGACGACGTAGAGAACGAGTTTGCTGGGTTAGTGAAGCAGTCAACGGCTGCATTACTAAACTCATATGCAAGAAAAGAATATCCTTACTCAGCATGGGAAATAAAGACTCTTGTTATTCAAGGATTGGTTTCTAAAGAAGCTGCTGCCAAACAAGCCCAGTTGTTTCATCAGGCTAATCAAGCATGTAATTAACTTAATTACTTACAATTTTATGGATCAAATATTAGTGTTTGAAATTGGCTGGCAGTTGTATTTTGACCGTTTGTTTCTTGGAACTAGTGTTTTTGTTGAGTGGTAGGCATGTGTAGTTTGTCTTTGCGCTAGTGGGGCTATAGCTCTATTTGAATCTAGAACACGTAGCTATCCGCCCCTGTAATCTTGGTAACGATGTTTTTTATTTGTTCTTTCTACTTTGTGCTATAATTAGATATGCACAAAAAACCCATCGGGTCAGGCTTATAACCCGTGCAACGTATATATAAAAGGTATATTACATGTTCAATTTAATATTTGTGCTCTATCTTAAATTCTTAAAATTTAATTTGAATGATTTTACAGCACACATGAAATTAACAAAATAATTTTTAATTTAATGATGGTTTAACAATTAATATTTTTCAATTAAAACTACGTAGAAACAAAATAGAGAAGAAATTGACGATTTTTTATGTTAAAAATTCTGTTCGATTTATGAAATCTACTTATATTTCATTTTGATTATCAAAATATCCTTCATATTATTTGAAGATAATTCTAATAACAACCAAATATAATTTTAATAATAAGTATAAAAGTGATTTTGTCCAAAATTTTGGTAGTCGGTAGTCTGGTATTAGTACGACAAAATAAAAAAAACGTTAGATCATAAAATAAATAGATGAAAAAAGATGGATCTAGCATAAAAAATTATTTTTTTAACATGTAAACTAAAAAGTGTATTTATATTGACATACGAAAAAGTGTATGTCAATGATTTAAATCATATAATTTGGATTTTTACATTGAATAGGATTATCAATGCCGGTCTCCTACACTGAATAGGATTAATGTAAAATTTGTAATTATAATTTCTCTTGATATTCCGAGTGTTTACATTTCGATAATAATTGTTAAATCTTCTAAATTAAAGATAATTTCGTGAGCTGGCCGTAAAATCATCAAAATCTGATTTGTAAATCTCAAGATAGATCCCAAATAATATATATGAATTTTTTTATATTAAGAATAAATAAATAAAATTCAATTGTATCATTTTTTAATTAAATCCTTTTCATATTATATATATTTTTTAAATTCAATTATAATACAAACTTTTTTAATTATATTCTTTTTAGATTATATTTTTTTTAATATATCTTGATCGTTTATTTTTAAAAATATTAGATTCGACGGTTGAAATTGTTTTGATAGTACAATGATCAAACCAAAGTTATGGATAAAATCCCTGTTATATTTACTATCTTATAACCCATGCAACGCACGACTCTTTTTCTAATATATATTATATTATTTTTTTATTATTTATTTGTTATTAGTTTACATATCAAATTGTTATTATGAAATTGATATATACATATATATATATATATATATATATATAAATAAGATTTTATACGTTCAATTTATTATGTGTTATATCTTGAATTCTTAAAACTTGATTTGGATAATTTTAGAGCCTACGTGAAATTAACAAAATAATCTTTAATTTATTGATGATTTAACAATTTTCTCCAATTAAAACTACCAAGAAACAGAATAGAGACGAAATTGACGATTTTTTATATTGAAAATTCTATTCTATTTAGGAAATCTACTTATACTTTGTTTTGATTATCAAAATAACCTTCTTATTATTTGAAGATACTTGTACTAACAACCAAATACAGTTTTAATAATAAGTGTAGGAGGGATTTTGTCCAAAAGTTTGGTAGTTGGTAGTCTGGTCCTCAGTACGATAAAATAAATAAGAATTGTTAGATCTTAAAATAAATAGATAAAAAATGTTGGATCTAGCATAAAAAATATTTAATATTTTAACATATAAACTGAAAAATGTATTTATATTGAAATACGAAAAAGTGTTTGTCAATGATTTAAATCATATATAATTAGGTTTTCTATATTAAATATGATTATTAATGTAGGTATTCTACACTAAATAGAATTAATGTAAAAATTCGTAATTATATTTTCTCTTGAGATTATGAGTGTTTTCATTTGGATAATAATTGTTAAATCATCACTAAATTAAAAATAATTTTATGAGTTTCGCGTGGACTGTAAAATCATCCAAATTTGATTTCTATATCTCGAGATAGAACCTAAATAGTAAATATGAACATTTTTTTATATTAATAAATAAATAAATAAAATTCAGTTCTAATACAATCTGTAACACCCCCAGATCCGGGGTCAGGGATCTGGTCGTTACGGTCTCAATATCCATCCACAAAACCAACATAATTAAATTACAACCTTGTGACCCAAAACAACAACATAAAACACACCCGTTATAGTCCCAGAGATGAAATCAGAGTAACCATCAATATTATTAATCACAAGTTTGAGTTCTTACAACCCAAAGAATTACAATTAATCAGTACATACTCTTTGCCATCCATTTGTATATGTCATAACACTACTACACATTTGAACTTAGGATATACCACTTACATAGCGTTTTTCTCGATGCGTTATGCAAGTGAAGTATTTGTATAGTGTTTATGTAAAAAGCGCTTTACAAGTTATTTTGTCCAAAACTGAAAAAAAAAAGAAATATTTTAAAAAAATACTAGAATATCGGTGTTTTCAGAAACGCTATGTTAGTTCGAACTACGATATCGTTTTTATATGCGCTATGGTAGTTACTGTATTTTAAGTATTTATATTTTTATTTTCAATTTATTTTTTTAACCCTAAACTTATACATATCGTTCATCTTCCACTGTATATCCCTCTATTCTCTTTCTCTCTCTCTCACTGCACCTCAAAAAAACATAACAATGACTTTCAAAATCCGGCCGATTGTTTATTTCTCCGACAAATCGATATACATATTCTTGTTCATACTGTTCTTTACATCAAGATCCATATAGATTTTGCTTCGTTTCATTCTCGTCTTAATCTCTGATTGCAAATTGGCGATTTTATTGGTTACAAACCTAGTTTCTACGATTTGGGGATTTTTCAGTTCCAAGGTTTTTGATGCTTGATTGGTTCAAGATTGGTTCCAATTGTACCTCTCTCTCTCTCTCTCTCTCTCTCTCTCTATCTCTCTCTCTCTCTCCCTCCCTCTCTTTGTGTGTGTGTGTGTGGCATCTCAAGGCACAGGAGGGGGTGGTGGTAGCTTCAAATCCACCTCCATTAATGGCGTTAATATGTACTCTGTTACTTCTCAGAATCGTTCACTTGCCACGTGGATTAATCCTAAGAAGCTCAAATCGTTCTCATTAATTATTATTGATGCTTGCTTTAGCTGTTTGGTTTATTTGATTTTATTTTGGTTTGCTTATTGTAGATTATTTGCAAAGGGTGGATTTGATTCAGGTCTTGTGGTTCGAAATCGCAACTACAAGAATTAAGGCAAATCCTTATGGAGAATATCTTATTGCATCAGGTGCTTAAACACATATATATTCTTTTACATTTTGTTTCTTTTGTATAATGGAGGGGTTGGTACAAATTACCGAGTTTATACTATAATATACAGTATAAACTTTTAAGTATTTATGTTTCTTTTGTATGCTGATTTGATTTTCAATTTTAGGTATTTATCCCCTACAGGTCAAAGTTTACGAGTTGAGGGAGCTTTCATTGAAGTTTGGAAGGCATTTGCTGTATGAGATTATTAACTTTGAGGTACCATTTCCTTGTGTTTTTTGGACTTGCATTTATATCTTTGTTGGCTTTCCTCTTTTTTGCAGTTGCCATTCAATCCTTTGTTTATCCATCATTGATCTGTAACAAATTTGTAAATGATAAGTTGTTCTATATTCATTTTAGCTAAAAGTAACCCTGTAATGATTTTCTAGAACGAAGGTCCAAAGGATGGCTACACATCATTTGATGATGATGTATTTTTGAAGGTGAGTTGGGTTTTGAATTTGAAGTTTTTAAATAAAACACTAGAGAATCCAGATTTTCAATGTTAATTTTTTTAAGATTCTGAAACAACTGCTAATTTCTTTCTGCACTTTGGGCGATAAGTTGTAGCACTAACATCAGGTTACTTAATATTATAGGCCGTTGATGATGGTAAGGGGGACAGGTTATGCAGTTCCGATAGTTCAAGTCAGCATGAAAAGCCAAATGGAAGTTTTGTTTCTAAATTTTCAGATCAGAACCCCTTAAGTCTGGTACATGGCATTGCACTTCTCTTTATCATTCTTTTCAGTACTCTAATTTCATTAACAATGTTTGTGCTACCAGATTCATTAACCAATTATCTTGTTGGCGTTCAAAATTATTGGAGAAAAACATGTTACAATGAGATATATGTGAATTTACATTTCAGTTTTGTCTTGTGTAGACCATCGAAGGGAAAAATGTCTGGGACAGTTGACTCAGAATTTTGTCAAGCTATTTATGTGTTCTAATGTATGCAAACTTTCTGTATTCATTTTCCTTTTATCAGTTTTGATTGCACGTCAAGTGTGTGTGATAGTGTGAGAGACTAGCTTGATTATTTTGTATTTCTTTTAGGTGCCGCATTGATGCCCATCATTAAGAGTTACTCTTATAGGTTCCAGATGTTGTATTCAAGGGTGTCATGCCTAGGGTTTGTATTTTGTGATTTTTCTGATTTTTTTATGTTTTCCTGGTAGTATAACAAGAATACAAGCAATATAACAGTGAAATAAGGCTAGAAACAGAGAAATTCACAGAGATCTAGAGTAGAAACAAGTAGATTGCAGAAATTTTATGGAGATAAACCAGGATTAATTGTCCCCTAAAGCCGTGAAACAATTGTCCATAACCCTGTTAGTAAATGCAAGGAATTAACAGAGATAGTTGTTATTGCTGGAGAACATCATAATGTTTATTGGTTTATCTGGTATGGCCTTATTTTCTTAGCCAATTCTGAGCAATGACTTGCTTGTTTCATTGTGATGTTTGCATTCTCGGTTCCTCTTGACGGGCCAGTAAATGACTGGTTTGGCTACATACAAATGGTAAACAACTACTTTTTCTTTATGTATCACAGTGTTTACTTCATTTGACACCAGTATTAGGAATAACAATTTTTTATATAAATTTATGTGTTTTACATAGAAGAGATAAGTAATGATCTAAGATTGTTGATGCCATGTTACTATGTATCTTAGGCATACATAAAACAGGTATATCAGTTGTACTCTGAATGGGGCACCGGGACATGATGAAAATAAGTGTGCTGTTATGTTTTAAATTTGCGTTGTGCTTCGTAGTTCTCTTTTTCTCAAGTTTTCTCTTTTATCGAAATATGTTTTATAATTTAGTTATTTGTTTGATTTTTAAATACGGGTTTGTATATGTATCAAGTGGTTACTTTTATTGCAGGTATAATTTTGAAAACAAGTTCCCTGACGATATGGCAAGGAAGATTTGCAATAGTGTTTGGGGGTGTAAACAGAGTTGTTTGAAGATTTTAAATATGTAGTTTTTCATATTATCCTTTTAGCTCTATCAATAGGTGTATTAGTGTATGATTTTTTTGTGGAGATGAATTATAATGGTTGTTACAATGTAAAAATACTATTTAAGTCTTTATGGAAATTAATTGTTGATTTGTGATTTATTTTACAAGTTCATCAAGTAATTTAAGTTTCTAGTTTGTGTGATTGGAGTTCTCTTTGTTGGATTGTATTTAAGAATATTCTAGGAATACATCAGTGAACAAAAGGCTGGTAACAAATTGAAAAAATTATATATACTTGCATAGCGTTTATGGAAACATTATCTTAGAAATGCACTTAGAGAGTGGCAAAAAAAACGCTATCTAAGTGAACTTTACTTCAATAGCGGCTCCTTAGATAGCGTTTAAAAACGCTATCTAAGAGCTCAAAAAAACGCTCTCTAAGTTAAAATCTGTAGTAGTGTAATATAAGTACATTTGATGCCCAAATGCTAACATCTAGCCTACCAGTAGCTGCATCCTCAGCAATGGTAACTATGACCTCAGCGGTTAATCCTCTGACGGCTGACACCTGCTTACGCTGAGTGCGCCTTGCGCGGCCATCTGATCTAGCTGTTGTTGTGATATAAATAAATAAAGCAAGGGTGAGCAATAGCCCACCAAAAATATAATTGAACAGTGATAATATATAACAGTCCAAAATATCTTTGAAACCATATGCCATGCATTAACGAACGTAGTACCAATATAAGGTATGAGATGAAGTTACAATGTAACTCAAAATATAATTGTTCCGAAGAAATATCTGCTATGTCAAAGATAAGCAAGATATTATCAAATTTTCATAATAGAGGAACTTGCAGGAAGAATATTGCAATTCCAGTTCAAACACTTTTCAAACATGCCAACAATGATAAAGTTGCAGAAAATTTCCAACATTGAGAGATGAACTAATACTGGAGTTTGACGCGCTAGGAGACATAGCATTTACACGATGATCAGTCGCATGTTATGCTCCCCACCTCTTGTTTACTACATGTAGAAGGAAGCACCGACGGATTTACTTGTCTACCGCCCTCTGGAACCCCCCGGCCAACGGTTGGGCCATTTGCTGGACCGGCGCCACTGGGTCACTTACGCATCTCCTAGTTCATTTCACATCCATAATTTTGAAACGTAAAGTTCCTCCCCCTTTCCCCAAGTATTTTACTTGTTGATAGGACTCCACAAAGTAGTCGTATCTAGTTGGAAAGGAAAATTCACCAATATTTCCCAAGCTGATGCTTGTTAATGGATATAAACTTGTTCCATCAATTCTTACCCCTCGAGCGTTGAGGAGGTAACCAAACAGATTCATATCGATGTTTGAAAGAATCAAAATATGAGTGACAAGATAGTTTAGCAAGTATAGGACCGGGCAGCCCAATAAATAACATCTCTCAAGTGAGATCCCCTTATATATGTTTGGAAGTTGAGCGAATAGTTAAATCTTCTTTAAGATAGATTTAAATGGAAATAAAATTTGGGAACCTCCCCTTGATAAAAATAGTCATAAAATACTCCGAAATATTTTACACCATATCTGAAGATGAAAGATAATCTTTGAATAATATGAATGATTATAAAAAGAACTTAAAAGAATTTAAATAAATATTCCAAGAATATTTATTAAATCAATAGTAATTAAGGAATATGATTAAATCATAATATTGATCGTAAGTAATTCTCGAATAAATAAATAGAACCATTTACTAAATAACTCTCTTCTTTAAATGAATATTCGATATAATATTCATTAATTAAATAAACTCAAATAAATATTTAAAATAATATTCACTAAATAAATCAAACCTTAAATGAATATTTGAAAATAATATTCATTTAATAAATAATATTCTAAATGAATAGCCAAATAATATTCTTTTCGTAATCGAAACTTTAAAGGAATATTCGAAGCAATATTACTTAAGTAAATAGAACTTCAAATGAATATTTTAAAATAATATTCATCAAGTACATAAAATCCTAAATGAATATTCAAAATAATATTCACTAAATAAATAAATTCCAAATGAATATTCAATTGATATTCATTAAACAAATAATATTCTAAATGAATATTCAAATAATATTCATTTAATAAATAATATTCTAAATAAATATCTAAATGATATTCATTTAGTAATCAAACCCTTAATATTCGAAATAATATTCTTTGAGTAATTAGAACTTCCAAAGAATACTTTTGAAATAATATTTATCAATTACATAAAACTTAAATGAATATCCGAAAGTGATATTCATTTAATGAATAAAATTCCAATGAATATTAAAGTAATGATTCATTAATAATCAAACTCTAATGAATATTCAAAAATAATATTCATTTAATATTTCTCGACTGAGATAATACTCAAATAACATTGCTCGAAAAATTTCCAAGTAATTTATACTTTATGGAAATATAATTAATGTTTAATAATAACATTCTTCAAAAGGAATACTAATTTGTCGCTGGAATCCCTCCGGGTTTCCACGACTATCTCTATATCTCAAAATACCGACTCCCGGTCTATATTTAAAGAATGAATATTATATACCCTTCACTAAGGGTCTTACAAAACCATCCGGCTTATAACTGATAATCCCCATCTAGTCTATAAGCCAATATCAATTCAGGGAACAAGTATTTCAATAGACTTTGAAAGTAGGCATGCATGCTATGGCATATGTATAACAACAATCATATATATATTACCACAACAACAGCCTTTAGAAAGGATTTGAAACTTGCCTGGTAATCCTGTGGGTGTAGTGTGCCTTGGTTCAATCCGGTGATCTATAAATAGTCACAACATTCGAGGTTAATTACTTTAACACTTCGAAATGCTAAGTATATATTTAACTTAGGCTAAAACACGTTTTCAAATTATCCCGTTAGGCAATCCCTAACATAACCCTTATTAATACCGTTATAATCCGACATTTGTCCGTTATCAAGGCACGTCATTGCACTTATACTTAATGCTTAAGCACTAAAGCAATTAACAAACAAGGCCACTACGGGGGTTCCCTAGACTCATACGAAGTCCATGTTAATTAACGAACTCTTAAGTCGTAAATTTAGTCCAAACCACTTCTCAAATCCATCCTTAATGTCGGATCTTTTGTACCTCTCACTTAATCATTTATAGCCTCGTTCTTTGCAGCAATATGTCGTCTTGATAATTCTTAACAAGTTTTATGTTTTAGTCGACTCGAGATTCCTCTTTTAATCTAGCCAAAATGGATGGCCAAAGTAGTAGTCCTAGAGTTGACTTTTCTGAGAATTACTATTCCGTGACTCGTACTTCAACACTTTTAATAAATCACTGGAAACGTATTTAATTACGAAACCACTTCTGAAATCATCTTTGGTATTTGTAATATTTATCATAAAATTTTCAATTCGAAGCCACGGGTCTCGATAGGTGAAATGTATTTTCGAAGTTCAGTCAACTACGGATCTTTAATATTCACAACTCTTTCACTAAAACGTTCATAACTCGGTAACCGTTAACTCAAATGACGCACCGTTTTCGCGTACATACTCTAGAGAATGTTTACAAGGTGGCTAGCTCAAAATTTGACTTTGTTCAGAAGATAAATTTTTCCAGATTTTACTAAAACAGGGCAGGAGCATTCGAATGAATAGTGCTATCTCTGAAAAGGGGTTCTTCGCACTTAACCTTGATTCAAACATTTTTATAAAATCGGAAAACGATCCATTTCACATGAGGTTTTCTCTCACACCTTCATTTTTTATCTCCAATATTTAATTACCAAGATTTGCCACTGAATTAATCACTTTAAGGGGGTTCAAATTCAGTTACGAACTCGTACTTACGGTTTCGAACCACTTTTACGAATTTAATCATAACTCCTAAACCGTAAGTCCATTTCGTACGATCTTTATATCAAAACGAAGCTTATAACATGAACTAACTTATTATGATAAGATTCGGCACTGGATAGTAATTTAAGGCTACTGCTATTCACGGATTTCAAGGGTGGACGAAATTTCGGCATTACGACGGCTATGATTCGAACATTTTCTAAATTCGTTTCACACAACCAAGCCACACCGGGCATCCATACATCATTTATACATGATTCTCATCTCAACAAGTCCAATAATATCATGCTTCACCATAATAATCATCATGCTACTTAAATCAACTAAACCACTTAACTAATCATGCTTATAACACACCATAATCTTAACTAAGCTAAACCCATCAAGAATATACATAAAACTCAAGACAAGATCTAGGGTTCATGAGATTTATACCTTCCTTGGAGAGTGTTAAAGCCCTAATAAGACTTGAATGGTCCTTGCCTAGCCTTAACAAACCTTAGATCAACCATGAAAACAAGAAAATCAAAGATTAGTTCATGAAAACACTATTCATCCTCCTCTTTGAATGATTTATTTGAAAATGGAAACAAAGGAGTTTGAAGCTAAGATTTCTTGGAGATTACTTTTATGAATTATAGAACTCACAATAAAAATTTGAAGATCAACCAAAGGGTGGAAGCTTGATTTGTGTTCTTGAATTTAGGGAATAGCCGAATGGCTTGTTTTGGAGAGAAGATGGAGTGCTTGGCTTGTTTCTTGAATAATAATGCATAAAGTGAAGTGTCTTGGATAATATCTCATCTTATCTTGCTTTAATAAAGTGATGATGCAAGGGATGATGTTTTTGGATGAGTATGTGTTGATATTTCAGTGGTGGAATGGTAAAGAGGTGCCAAGTACTAGTTGATCTCTAATGGTGCTAGTTAGTAATGCAACCAACTTGGTTTCTTTGATCTTATCTAGCATAAAGTGATTATATCACCTTCCACTAGCTCATCACACCTCTTGGTTCTCTGCTTGTTTCTTTGTCCGGTTATTGCTCAATTTCATTGATCGTTCGGAGGAATAACTCAATCGTTTCTAGTTAGGGTTTTACCAGAAACCTTCTTAATATTTATAATACTAATCTCCGTCTTTCTTAATACTTCTCGAATTTAAATTACTTAAATCCGTTTAATAAATCCTTAAGTCTTGCAGTGTCCAGGGAAATCTCGGAGAAAATAAAAGTACTATTTCTCTGAATCCGATGTCGTTTACATACACGTATTTTGCCCCTGGATCATGAATACGAACTCAGAAATCCGTTCTGAATACTTCTATATAGCGTCGTCTAATAATATTCTCATTTCTACCAAAAACGCTATTCATTATTTATTTCAACTTTATTCCTTATAATTATAAAAATGTCCTTGTTCTCTTTCGGGCATTCATTAGCCCTTATACGGAACCACTGGACTAACAACAGATATTGATTTTGATGACACAAGAATATCTCCTTCCTCTTTGGAATGCCATATTTTATTTCTTAGGAGATAGATTGTTCTAATCTAGGTTATCAACCCATTGCATTCTTCATGACATATAATCATTTAAATCTATACCCATTCACATTCATTGTTAATACCTTGTATTCGGAGTCACTGTTCATTCTTTCATCAATATATAAAAAGTTTTAATTCTACCGAAAATTCGGGTTCTTACGGTCTCCCCTCCTTAAAAGGATTCCGTCCCGGAATCAGGTAGAAGACAAACGGGGTACTTGTTGGTTATTTCACTTTCCAGTTTCTTAGTCAATCCTTAATCAATCCCAATCCTTATTCAGCACATCTTACTAGTGCTACAATACCTCCTTTATCCTTTTTCATTAGTCTTCGCTATTTTTCGTACAACACATTATCCGTGTTATGCTCTTACCCAGTCATATACTATTTTCCTTATTGGTATCGGTAGTGACTTCGGTATCTCTATTGCGCTGCGAATTTTGGAGATAACCTCACTCGTAATTATGCAATTCCTGATCGCTTTAATCTTTGCAATCTCGATCAATACATAGAATTAGAAGAATTTATTGAGAGATCACTATGATCAATGAACATTTGTCCTATTGCATAGTTAGTACAGTAGGTGGCCAGCCTTTAGCACTTGACAAGCAATTTTGACAAGCTATGGTATTCCACTTAGACTCCTATCACATAGACAGGTAGTCACGTAGCAGTACCTCCCCTCCTTAAAGGGTTGTTCTCCTCAATTCAAAAGAATATGAATAAGTGAGAAGAAAAGAAAAGAATTTCAAAGAAATATATATAAAAATCTTCATGATTGTCAAAAATATCATACTTTAAAATTTACCTCTGAACTATAGAGGTTTATTAGAGAAGAAAAATAATCGTATTCGTATCAAATACTACATTATCGTAATCTCACATATCACATGTCCTTGCTGCTCTGTCCGTCATTCTATGGACCTATATTCTTGTTCGATATTAGCATCACTTACTTTTAGAAAATCCTTGAACCTCTCAGGTTAAATCTTGGATTTCTCGCTTGACATTATTATTACTGACATTTCATGCCACGACACTGGCTCTTTCATATTCATAATACTAACACTATCATGTTGTCATTCCGAGAGCTCGTTAGGAAAACCCATTCATAACATTTCTTGCTTCACATTCCATAGTTACTTCCCAATCTTTTCTTTATCAATCACATCCTTCGTATTATCTAATTCTTATTTACTTCTGTTGCTTATCTCCACCGTCATCTCAGGGTTGAGACACTCGTCACCTTTTTTCAATACGTGTTACACGTTTGGGGTCAAATTTTCCTTTGGTCAACCATCTAGATTTCACTTTCTCATTCCATGAGTCTCTTTATTACTCAATCAATCTATTCCATATTTCCTCGAATTTTCCAAACTTAAAAGGAGTCAATTTGTATGTCATTTATGCTCCTAATTCCAACTTTCCGTTTTGGCCAATACCCTTGCCCTACCAATTCCATACTTTTCTCGCTCCATTACTGGAGCTTCTCATGAGTCCGCCTGTCTGACTCTTTTATTGATCCTCCACCCTATATTCATCTCTATCAATCACTTGTTTTTATTTCTACTATAATCATTCTATAAACCATCATAGCCGGATCATTTATTTCAAATGTCCTGTCGTTTAAAAAAATTAAACCATCCGAAATAAACCTGGATGATTTATCTAACTTAGATTCAATTCGACATTTCCACAGTCGTTATCACCTAATTTCTTAGAAGGATCACCATCGTTTATCGTTTACGCAGTGCTTTAATAGCTAAACATACGGATTTCATAATTGACAATTCAATATCCTCTAGGAAAACAAAATAATCAATATTCCCTATCCATAAGGAACGCTTCCTGAACTTGACGTAGATATTACATGAAGCAGATAAAATTGCAGGAGAGCTTCAAGCATCGTAGCTATGCCACGTTGACGAAATTATCAATCATATATCTTCAGTAGAAGACTGGAAGCTAACGGTTTACTTAGTTGATCAATTTCGTACCAAGTCCTGGTTTACCTCAACATAGGACCTCCTAACGCAGGTAATATGCTTAAGACGACATGAGGAATCTAATCTTTACTTAAACTACTCTTATGGTTGATTCTTGCACAATCATTAGAGGGAATCTAAATTCTTCCACCACATTCAGACCTTCAAAGTCCTTCTCAATACCATTCCGTTTCTTTGGTATGAGCATTCATAATTACTCCTCAATACTTAAAGTGTCGGCCACCTCATTGGCCTTTCCTGATAATAATTTCTTGTAGTCAGCGTTTTCTGGATTTATTCCAACTCAAACTCTCCTGCCTCATTTCCCTCACTGTTGGGTGAACGTGTTCTCCCATAGACTCTGCTGAAGGAGAAAAATATACATAAGTCACTGCTTCCACCTTTTCGGTGTGAACTTTATCACTGTTACTCCTAAACTTAGGATAATCTTAACCTTGATTGGTTCAATCCATACTTTCCCATGGCTTCACACATGCCTCCTCTGGCATCATTATTAATCTACATACATTCTCTACCAAACTTCCATTTTGAAACTCAAAGTATTACCTTTTTCCTTGTAAGGTTTCTTAGGTCATCCTCATCATTCTTCCTGTATTTTCTAGATACAGGGTGTATCAAACATCATTAATCAATTCTATAACAATTCTGTCTAAGTACTTTTCGAGTCTCCTTTCCACACATCCTTACAGGTTATTGACACCTTGGTCGATTCACTTATATCATCTGATTTCACAATGTCTTTATTAGGGGAGATGTTATCCTTTGTGCATCCCCCAGGGTTCGTCTTAATATATGGACATTCTATCCTCCATTCTATCTTCAAGGAATACTTATATCCTGTAATTGGCAATCCAATCATATATCCTTAATAAAGGTCTCGTTTCAATCACTCTCATCTTAATCATCTATAGGTAGCTTAATGCTAACCTCTTCTTATGAATGTCGGTCTACTTGACCTTCCAAAAGACAACATATGTCTATCTGCTCTTTCTTACAAAACTTGATAATGGTAGCAAGGATGTTCTGGAAGATATTGGTCATGTTCAACGTGAATCTCTTAGTGCCTAATGCTCCTTTTGAGGACACTAAGTTTCAGATAACATTTATGCATCATACTGCATCATCTTTGACAATCTTCGTAACTCTTCATTGGTCACTATCCTCAATCCTAATACGTCCATGGTATATATAAAATCCATCATCTTGCATTTCAATTCATTTTTATATCAAAAGCCCTCGCGGTTGGCACTTGATTAGAAGCACCCCGCTTTGTCCTTACATTGCTGGTTCAATCACTTGATAATCCTTAGTGACTTGGCCCCAACTGGCCATGCTAAAATATGTGAGTTTAGGGGTCGGCTAATAGCATTACTTTTCTAGCAATTGCTGGCATAGTGCCTTCTACTTTGATACCTTTTGATCTTTTCAAAACTTTACTCCATATAAGTCTCAATCGACTTCTCGGTACCGTCTCCGGTCACCTTTCCTTTGCTTTTATTCTTTCAGTTACTCTTATCAATTTCACGTGCCACAAAAGCTTAACATTTCTGGCATAACAACCTTTTCATTTAAGTCAATCCCGAGATTTCTTAGTCCGGCTTGTTTCTTAATTATATTTCCCTTTTATCTCAGCTTCCTAATTTTATCTCTATAATCAATCGTAGTAATCGGGGTCAGTCTATCAGCCCATATAGCGGCTACCTTACCCAATTCATAGGGTTCGCTCCAGTTTCCACTCTCTTCAGTGACGTCTTTTGATAATCAGAAAAACAAGGTTTGTCAAAATTTATTGAAGTTCTCTCCAGGATCAGGGAAATTTCAGTCAATCTATCCACCCACTGGTAACACTAAGAAGATCCATTTCGATACCCGAAGAGTATTTCTAGGAACATCCAAGCGGGTTGAACCATAAACGGTTATAGTATCGAATTGATTGACGTAAAGTTGGGAGTTTAACCATTGGAAAGAAACCAAATATATATTCCATAGAAGGGAAATTAAAAGTTTCCAACTATAACATGCCACATATTCCCGGTATATATTCGTTCTAATAGTACTCGACACTACCGAATACCAGACTACCGAACAACTAGTTTCAAGAGGAACACTATCGTCGGAGTTAGTCAATCCACAAAATTAGCACTACCAAGGCCATCCGAATCTGGTGAACCGTGTTGTCCAAATGTATTCGAAATTACGCCGTCGTGCTGCATAAGCACAGAACCTATACCTGTATGAGTTGCATCATAATATATCCCAAGGTTTCCTTCTTCCACTAGGCAACGCCAACACTGGGTCGTCACCAACTTCATCTTTAGCTCCATGAAGATCTTCTCACGTTTTTAAAACATTCTACATTACCCCCTAACCACTGATCGTGTTACTCGATCCATTTAAGATTCCGCATCGGAGTAAACTAATGTAACTACTATAATCCATTCAAGGAAAAGAAATAATTTAGTCTTCCTCTGAATCACATGCATCCAATGTTTCTGGTTCATCATTCCACTGAGTTAAAATAACCTTATACTTAGTCTCTGACGGTAGTCTTGTTACGAGTTTATCATTGACTTACTGGTCTTTTCCTATTGTAGGTTCCGAGATCATTGTCTCCCTTACTACTTCCTTATGTAACTTTATCCATTCAGGCCATTGCTTTCCACTATCTTTACTTTCTAAGCTAATCCATTCATGAAATGGACATCTCACTGGATAAACCACTTCATCAATCTTAATTTGGTTTTATAAATTATAACCTATGAAATCTGCCTTCTCATGGCAAATTACTGTTGACAATATTCAAACTTAACCCATTTATCAAATAATATGACACCTCTTGCCTCTATCTCCATTGTTCTTAGGACTCTACTTCCCAACATATATCGATGTCTTTGATAATCATGCATCATTCTTACTCTTTTCTCATTAATCTAAAGGTCTCTAAGGAGTTTTTTATTTATCCCCATATAAGATCTCCAGTAATTCCTCAAGTCCATCTTACCTGCTGGTACTTCATCTAGCAGTCCAGCTATGAATCCAATACGCATCTTTAGTTCTCTTAATAATATCTCAGTTCTTTACGCTCACTTTTCTAAGCACTATACCTTAACTCTTACAGTCTCTCTGGCTGTAGCCCTTATTTCTTTAAGTGTAAACTCCTTATACTTATCAATATTCTCCTCCTCTGCTGGAGCCTCTTCCGGGTCCTCAATAGGGTACTCTATCGAATCCACCATACGATCTTCAGCATCAAAACAAGCATCATTGTGTTACTGCTCGTAATCCCCAAGGTCTGTCGCCTTACTAGTCGATACAAGAATGAGCTAAGTTACTATCATGATACTTTAGGGTTCCCATAAGGGTTTTATATGTCAATACTACATTATGTAGTCCGACTATGAACTTGGCAAGAGTTCTTATTATTTTAATGAATTTATTGTTTTAACGTCGCGTCATCTCTGGGATTTATAACGCTCTCTCTGATACCATTTCTGTAACACCCCCAGATCCGGGGTCAGGGATCTGGTCGTTACGGTCTCAATATCCATCCACAAAACCAACATAATTAAATTACAACCTTGTGACCCAAAACAACAATATAAAACACACCCGTTATAGTCCCAGAGATGAAATCAGAGTAACCGTCAATATTATTAATCACAAGTTTGAGTTCTTACAACCCAAAGAATTACAATTAATCAGTACATACTCTTTGCCATCCATTTGTATATGTCATAATATAAGTACATTTGATGCCCAAATGCTAACATCTAGCCTACCAGTAGCTGCATCCTCAGCAATGGTAACTATGACCTCAGCGGTTAATCCTCTGACGGCTGACACCTGCTTACGCTGAGTGCGCCTTGCGCGGCCATCTGATCTAGCTGTTGTTGTGATATAAATAAATAAAGTAAGGGTGAGCAATAGCCCACCAAAAATATAATTGAACAGTGATAATATATAACAGTCCAAAATATCTTTGAAACCATATGCCATGCATTAACGAACGTAGTACCAATATAAGGTATGAGATGAAGTTACAATGTAACTCAAAATATAATTGTTCCGAAGAAATATCTGCTATGTCAAAGATAGGCAAGATATTATCAAATTTTCATAATAGAGGAACTTGCAGGAAGAATATTACAATTCCAGTTCAAACACTTTTCAAACCTGCCAACAATGATAATATTGCAGAAAATTTCCAACATTGAGAGATGAACTAATACTAGAGTTTGACGCGCCAGGAGACATAGCATTTACACGATGATCAGTCGCATGTTATGCTCCCCACCTCTTGTTTATTACATGTAGAAGGAAGCACCGACGGATTTACTTGTCTACCGCCCTCTGGAACCCCCCCGCCAACGGTTGGGCCATTTGCTAGACCGGCGCCACTGGGTCACTTACGCATCTCCTAGTTCATTTCACATCCATAATTTTGAAACGTAAAGTTCCTCCCCCTTTCCCCAAGTATTTTACTTGTTGATAGGACTCCACAAAGTAGTCGTATCTAGTTGGAAAGGAAAATTCACCAATATTTCCCAAGCTGATGCTTGTTAATGGATATAAAGTTGTTCCATTAATTCTTACCCCTCGAGCATTGAGGAGGTAACCAAACAGATTCATATCAATGTTTGAAAGAATCAAAATATGAGTGACAAGATAGTTTAGCAAGTATAGGACCGGGCAGCCCAATAAATAACATCTCTCAAGTGAGGTCCCCTTATATATGTTTGGAAGTTGAGCGAATAGTTAAATCTTCTTTAAGATAGATTTAAATGGAAATAAAGTTTGGGAACCTCCACTTGATAAAAATAGTCATAAAATACTCCGAAATATTTTACACCATCTCTGAAGATGAAAGATAATCTTTGAATAATATGAATGATTATAAAAAGAACTTAAAAGAATTTAAATAAATATTCCAAGAATATTTATTAAATCAATAGTAATTAAGGAATATGATTAAATCATAATATTGCTTGTAAGTAATCCTCGAATAAATAAATATAACCATTTACTAAATAACTCTCTTCTTTAAATGAATATTCGATATAATATTCATTAATTAAATAAACTCAAATAAATATTTAAAATAATATTCACTAAATAAATCAAACCTTAAATGAATATTTGAAAATAATATTCATTTAATAAATAATATTCTAAATGAATAGCCAAATAATATTCTTTTCGTAATCGAAACTTTAAAGGAATATTCGAAGCAATATTACTTAAGTAAATAGAACTTCAAATGAATATTTTAAAATAATATTCATCAAGTACATAAAATCCTAAATGAATTTTCAAAATAAAATTCACTAAATAAATAAATTCCAAATGAATATTCAATTGGATATTCATTAAACAAATAATATTCTAAATGAATATCCAAATAATATTCATTTAATAAATAATATTCTAAATAAATATCTAAATGATATTCATTTAGTAATCAAACCCTTAATATTCGAAATAATATTCCTTGAGTAATTAGAACTTCCAAAGAATACTTTTGAAATAATAGTTATCAATTACATAAAACTTAAATGAATATCCGAAAGTGATATTCATTTAATGAATAAAATTCCAATGAATATCAAAGTAATGATTCATTAATAATCAAACTCTAATGAATATTCAAAAATAATATTCATTTAATATTTCTCGATTGAGATAATACTCAAATAACATTCCTCGAAAAATTTCCAAGTAATTTATACTTTATGGAAATATAATTAATGTTTAATAATAACATTCTTCAAAAGGAATACTAATTTGTCGCTGGAATCCCTCCGGGTTTCCACGACTATCTCTATATCTCAAAATATCGACTCCCGGTCTATATTTAAAGAATGAATATTGTATACCCTTCACTAAGGGTCTTACAAAACCATCCGGCTTATAACTGATAATCCCCATCTAGTCTATAAGCCAATATCAATTCAGGGAACAAGTATTTCAATAGACTTTGAAAGTAGGCATGCATGCTATGGCATATGTATAACAACAATCATATATATATAATCACAACAACAGCCTTTAGAAAGGATTTGAAACTTGCCTGGTAATCCTGTGGGTGTAGTGTACCTTGGTTCAATCCAGTGATCTATAAATAGTCACAACATTCGAGGTTAAATACTTTAACACTTCGAAATGCTAAGTATATATTTAACTTAGGCTAAAACATGTTTTCAAATTATCCCGTTAGGCAATCCCTAACATAACCCTTATTAATACCGTTATAATCCGACACTCGTCCGTTATCAAGGCACGTCATTGCACTTATACTTAATGCTTAAGCACTAAAGCAATTAACAAACAAGGCCACTACGGGGTTTCCCTAGACTCATACAAAGTCCATGTTAATTAACGAACTCTTAAGTCGTAAATTTAGTCCAAACCACTTCTCGAATCCATCCTTAATGTCGGATCTTTCGTACCTCTCACTTAATCATTTATAGCCTCGTTCTTTGCAGCAATATGTCGTCTTGATAATTCTTAACAAGTTTTATGTTTTAGTCGACTCGAGATTCCTCTTTTAATCTAGCCAAAATGGATGGCCAAAGTAGTAGCCCTAGAGTTGACTTTTCTGAGAATTACTATTCCGTGACTCGTACTTCAACACTTTTAATAAATCACTGGAAACGTATTTAATTAAGAAACCACTTCTAAAATCATCTTTGGTATTTGTAATATTTATCATAAAATTTCAAATTCGAAGCCACGGGTCTAGATAGGAGAAATGTATTTTCGAAGTTCAGTCAACTACGGATCTTTACTATTCACACCTCTTTCACTAAAACACTCATAACTTGGTAACCGTTAACTCAAATGACGCACCGTTTTCGCGTACATACTCTAGAGAATGTTTACAAGGTGGCTAGCTCAAAATTTGACTTTGGTCAGAAGATAAATTTTTCCAGATTTTACTAAAACAGGGCAGGAGCATTCGAATGAATAGTGCTATCTCTGAAAAGGGGTTCTTCGCACTTAACCTTGATTCAAACATTTTTATAAAATCGGAAAACGATCCATTTCACATGAGGTTTTCTCTCACACCTTCATTTTTATCTCCAATATTTAATTACCAAGATTTTCCACTGAATTAATCACTTTAAGGGGGTTCAAATTCAGTTACGAACTCGTACTTACGGTTTCGAACCACTTTTACGAATTTAATCATAACTCCTAAACCGTAAGTCCATTTCGTACGATCTTTATATCAAAACGAAGCTTATAACATGAACTAACTTATTATGATAAGATTCGGCACTGGATAGTAAGTTAAGGCTACTGCTATTCATGGATTTCAAGGGTGGACGAAATTTCGGCATTACGACGGCTATGATTCGAACATTTTCTAAATTCGTTTCACACAACCAAGCCACACCGGGCATCCATACATCATTTATACATGATTCTCATCTCAACAAGTCCAATAATATCATGATTCACCATAATAATCATCATGCTACTTAAATCAACTAAACCACTTAACTAATCATGCTTATAACACACCATAATCTTAACTAAGCTAAACCCATCAAGAATATACATAAAACTCAAGACAAGATCTAGGGTTCATGAGATTTATACCTTTCTTGGAGAGTGTTAAAGCCCTAATAAGCCTTGAATGGTCCTTGTCTAGCCTTAACAAACCTTAGATCAACCATGAAAACAAGAAAATCAAAGATTAGTTCATGAAAACACTATTCATCCTCCTCTTTGAATGATTTATTTGAAAATGGAAACAAAAGAGTTTGAAGCTAAGATTTCTTGGAGAATAATTTTATGAATTATAGAACTCACAATAAAAATTTGAAGATCAACCAAAGGGTAGAAGCTTGATTTGTGTTCTTGAATTTAGGGAATAGCCGAATGGCTTGTTTTGGAGAGAAGATGGAGTGCTTGGCTTGTTTCTTGAATAATAATGCATAAAGTGAAGTGTCTTGGATAATATCTCATCTTATCTTGCTTTAATAAAGTGATGATGCAAGGGATGATGTTTTTGGATGAGTATGTGTTGATATTTCAGTGGTGGAATGGTAAAGAGGTGCCAAGTACTAGTTGATCTCTAATGGTGCTAGTTAGTAATGCAACCAACTTGGTTTCTTTGATCTTATCTAGCATAAAGTGATTATGTCACCTTCCACTAGCTCATCACACCTCTTGGTTCTCTGCTTGTTTCTTTGTCCGGTTATTGCTCAATTTCATTGATCGTTCGGAGGAATAACTCAACCGTTTCTAGTTAGGGTTTTACCGGAAACCTTCTTAATATTTATAATACTAATCTCCATCTTTCTTAATACTTCTCGAATTTAAATTACTTAAATCCTTTTAATAAATCCTTAAGTCTTGCAGTGTTCAGGGAAATCTCAGAGAAAATAAAAGTACTATTTCTCTGAATCCGATGTCGTTTACATACACTTATTTTGCCCCTGGATCATGAATACGAACTCAGAAATCCGTTCTGAATACTTCTATATAGCGTCGTCTAATAATATTCTCATTTCTACCAAAAGCGCTATTCATTATCTATTTCAGCTTTATTCCTTATAATTATAAAAATGTCCTTGTTCTCTTTCGGGCATTCATTAGCCCTTATACGGAACCACTGGACTAACAACAGATATGATTTTGATGACACAAGAATATCTCCTTCCTCTTTGGAATGCCATATTTTATTTCTTAGGAGATAGATTGTTCTAATCTAGGTTATCAACCCATTGCATTCTTCATGACATATAATCATTTAAATCTATACCCATTCACATTCATTGTTAATACCTTGTATTCGGAGTCACTGTTCATTCTTTCATCATTATATAAAAAGTTTTAATTCTACCGAAAATTCGGGTTCTTACACAATCCTTTATATCCTTTTCAGATTATAACTTGTTTTTAAAATTCAATTCTAATACAACCTTTTTAATTATATCCTTTTTAGATTATAATTTTCTTTTTAATACGATACAATCTTGTTCGTCTCTTTTTAAAAATATTATATTCGACGGTTGAGATTATTTTGGCGGTACAGTGACCAAACCAAAGTGACTAAACCAAAATTATGGATAAGATGTCTCTTACGCTTATTATATACTAGCTTGTAACCCGTGCAAAGCACGACTTCTTTTTCAATATCTATAATTATATTAATTTTTTTAATTTTATAGGTTATTAATTTACATATCAAATTGTTGTATATATATATATATATATATATATATATATATATATATAAGATTCTACACGTTCGATTTTATATTAATTTGTACTCTATTTTGAATTCTGAAAAATTTAATTTGGACGATTTTACAGCCAACGTGAAATTAACAAAAATAATCTTTAATTTAGTGATGGTTTAACAATTTATTTCCAATTAAATCTACGCAGAAACAAAAATGAGAAGAAAATGACGATTTTTTTTATGTTGAAAATTCTTTTCGATTTATGAATTCTACTTATATTTCGTTTTAATTATAAAAAATACACTTGTTATTACTTGAATATAGTTCTACTAACAAACAAATACAATTTTAATAATAAGTGTAAGAGAGATTTTGTCCAAAACTTTGATAATTGGTAATCTGGTCCTTCGTACGACAAAATAAATATGAATCGTTAGATCTTTAAATAAAAAGATGAAAAACGTTGGATATGAATCCTAGCCACTCATTTAAATACATTATATTCATCTCTTACCATTCATTAATATTTTTTATTTGGGATTTCACCATTTTTGTTCTAATTCAACCACCTACCACCACCGGCAACCACCACCGGAGACCACCACCACCTCCGGCGACCACCAGAAAATCACCATCGGCAAACATAAAATCACCACCGCCAAACCAGAAATCACCAACAGAAACACAAAAATCACCATTTCGACCACCTGTAAACAAAAATCACCACCGAAAAATGAAAAATGACCATCAACAAGATCACTACACTACCAACAAAATCACCAACTACAGTCCGAAAATCACAAGAAAACCACCGCCATGCCACTGCTTATCACCACCATCACGACTAATCACCGCCAACACGTCTTCACCATCATCATACTACCATGACAAATACCACCACCAAAAACAAAGTCATCCCCAAAAGCCCAAAAATCACCGCAAATAATTCACAACGTAACAAACAAACCAAAAATGTTCTACAAAATAGTGCCTACATATCTTAATTATATACTTTTGATGGAATCTTCGGCGTGTTTCCGGCGGAGGCCGGAGTTTATGCTGTGTATGATGAGATAGTAAAGTTGAGTTCATCGGAATTTCGAGAAAAATCGCTACCAGTGTTAGTACTCACCGAAAATCGGTGCCAGATTTGTGTTCTTCACAGTTAGAGCTCGCCGGAAACGGAAACTCGCTAAATTTGGATAGACACGAGATGTGTATGTGTATATCGTGTGTGTATGTGTGTGTGAGAGTGGGCAGCGGCAACGGTGGGTCGGGGAAGAGGGCAGAAGGAGTGTGGAGTTGTTAAAGGAATTGATTTGGGGGGTGAGGGGGGCAGGCGTGAGGTGTGAACGTGTGTCTGTTTGTGCGTGTGTAGGTGTGTGTGGGTGTGTATATTGTGTGAGTGTGTGGGTGTGTGTTTAATATGTGGATGTGATTTAAAGTTGGTTAAAAATTGTGGAGTTCTCACTTATAGTGAGGGTTCTCAGCTGAGTAAGTCCCTTTATAATAAATACATCCATGTACAAGGAGTTTTAAGTAAATGCAAGCACCCGTAACTTGAAGTTACCAGTGACAATTCTATATTTAAGCAACACCCGTAACTTCAAGTTGCGCGTGTCCGAAAAACGAAATTGCTAAGATGCCGCAAGCCCCAAGTCATTCTGCTCCAAAGAAGTTTGAAACAATAGTTCCAACATCTTCCAAACCAACCCCTTTACATAATGAATTTGATGGCATTCTCACAGAATCATCTTTTACTTCACCTTGAATCCCAACAATGGAATTCAATACTGTCACATTCGGAGCACTTTTGCATTTGCCCATGCACTTGCATCCGACAACAGACCCTTCTACTCCCACTGCCTTCTGAAACTCATTCTTCAAAGTGGCTACACCTAATTCTATTTAATAAAAAAATGAGATAGGGAGAGGAGAAAGAATCTTAAAATTGAGGAAAGATATTGAACTCCTAAAAATTTGAAGATGAGTTAGGAGTGTGTTGAAGATCGCTTTTAGTTCAACTTCCTCAAAATTTAATTTAAAAGAATGTGTAGAGAGCTTGTTGGGAGCAATTCCAAGAGTTGCTTGACAAACTCCTCATTTAAATTATTATTATATGAGCTCTTAAGTCATTTAACATATAAATCTGTGTTTGAATTCCAACAATTCTCTTCAAACTTATCTATATTTATTTCAATTTTATTTTTAATCAATATCACCGGGCCCATCCTACCGTAACTTCAAGTCACATGGCAATATAACCAAACATCTCATCCGTGACTTGAAGTTACGGTGGGCTATATTATCAAAACTATGATGCTGTTATATACAAAGTTGGGAAAGTAATAAAAAATAAGTGAGCAGAGGAGAGAGAGTCTTAAATGTGAGGAGAAATGATTAGGTCTTAAATATTTTAGGAAGACTTAAGAGCTTGTTGGGGTTGATTTTTAGTATATTTTCTCCATATTCTAATTTAGGAGTTGATTTAGGAGGTTGTTGGAGATTGAGATGTTCAAAAAGCCCGAAGTCCGAAATTAGGCCCGATCCGATCCGGAAAAAAGCCCGAAAAGCCCGGCCCGAGGGTCTAAGATGGGCCTCCTATTTTTCCCGAAGCCCGGCCCGGCCCGAAGCCCGAAAAGTCCGGTTAAAAGCCCGGGCTTTTGAAAAGCCGGATAAAGCCTGGGCTTTTAAAATGCCCGGATAAAGCCCGGTTCGGCCCGGATAAAAGCCCGGGCTTTTTAAGAAATCCGTATAAAAATCCAATTTTTATAGATAAAATCTAAAAATCTATAATATTTTTAATAAAATTCAAGAATATTAAACTTAGCAATACGATTTGAAGGATCATGAGCCGAGGAAGAATCAACAATATGCAAGATAAATCATTCTTTCAAAAAGATTTATTGAGTGTAAAGGATGTACTTCTCGAAATGGTCATATACGAGAAGATTTCTACGGTGTGCTTCTTATGTATTCTGGATTATAGAAGTTCGGGGTGTAATTCTTAGAGATTGTTTTTTGTAAAGATTTTCTTTTTCTGTATATTAATATATTAGCTTTGCAAAAAAAGACAAAAATTACGTATATATAAACTAAAAAAAAGCCCATATAAAAGCCCGACCCGATCCAGCCCGGCCCGAGGGCCTTAAACATGCCTCACATTTTAGTGAAAGCCCGGCCCGAATCGACCCGATTTTTTAAAAAGCCCGGCTAGACTCGATTCGTAAAAAACCCGGGCTTTTTTAAGCCCGACCCGAAGGGTTGTGCATCTCTAGTTGGAGATGCTCTGAGTGTATCATTTTCGTTCTCATTTACTTCCATTTTGGTTATTCGAGTTTATTATGTCCAAAATATCATAGATAGAGGATTGAATACGATATTAATAATTTTTTTTTTTCATGAATAAAGACTTGGTAAACTCAAAATCAAAATAATCAAAAACAATGTATTCGAGGAATATCTCTTTATATTAATATAAATAAATCATGAGGGGTGCTACACTCTAAAGGAGAGGTTAGCTAATGATTTTTTAAAACAAAAACTAAATATGTAATTGGGGGTGTTGAGTAATCTTTAATGGAGCTCCGTAAGTTTAGTTTTTGCTAATGAAGAAGATAAACATATGAATTGATCTTTTGTCCCTTTAGTAGTGTAGACTTCTCGAAATAAATATGTGGCTTCATTTTAAGGCCTTCTGGCCTTGTAATCAATTTTGCTTCCAACAAATTACTCCCAAGGATGGGCGCCTCTACTGTGGTGTTTATAGTTGATTTTGAATAATTTTTAAAGTCTCTATGGGCGCCAATAGGATGTTGTATAGAACTCTTAATCTTCAAGTAGTTGTTCCACAGGTGTCAAATTGTCAATACAACGATGTTCTATGTACTTAGAAAACTCACGTACAGTTGAGGATTATGGGTGTCACTAGAGTGTACTACTAGTGTAGTGACTTGAGTGTCACTTAAAACATTTCGAGCCCGTTTGGCCCCCTTAAATAATTTTTTTTCTACTTTAAGTGATTTTTGAGGTGTTTGTCTGCACTTAAAATTTTCAACTTAAAGTAAGTTTTAGTTCAAAAAATTTAAGTAGCTTTGAGGTACTTTTTTTCAACTTATTTTTTTTCTCCTATTGATTTTTATATATTCGATTCACCTTTTAACTCTTTTTATATTCTTTGCATATATTTGTAATTTATACTTTTATATTATGTTTAAAAAATATAAATTTCTATTTTTTAATTAAATTTTTTTAAAAAAAAATTACTTTAAGTAAATTAGCCAAACACATACCCCTAACTTAAAGTTAAAATTATTACTTTTCACTTAAAATGATTAAGTTACACTTTAAGTGATAAGTAACAATTTTTAAGTTAAGCCAAACGGGCTCTTCATATCTTTCTTCATAGGTGCTATTACAAGGACGTGTATAGCACTATAGCATTGACACTTAGAGATTATTTTAACTTGCATCCATGGGCGCCCGTAAATCACAAATGCCATGATTGACTTAAAGAAAAGAATAGAAAATGACTTATTTTCTTTTCTTTCTAAATCTTTCCAAAAGTGGGAACAAGATTTTATAGATAAATATAATATGATTTTCTTTTCAAATCTTTATAAATCTTTTTTTTTTCTATAAATATCTTTTGGGAACAAGTTAAAGAAATCAAATCTTCATATTTTTTTCTTTTCTTTCAAAAAAAGTTTCCGGAAACACAATGAGAATTCCATTGCCTTCCACTATAGGCCCCAGGCCGCCAGTCTTGTGTCAATACTTTAAGTGAAAGAGAAGTGTCCTAAATCCAATCATGGATGATGAGTTAGGATAAACCTTAGGGTCCCGGTTTGGTGCAACCGGTTGCACCAGACTGTTTACGGAACATACGGTTCCAGAGCCGTTGGATCGTTGATCCAACGGCTTTGATTTTAAAAAAAAAAGTATCGTACCGCGGAAAGTACGGAGAAATTACCAAAATGCCCCTACTGTTCACGTATCGTAGAAACTTTCTGCGATACGGTGAACAGTAGATTTTTTATGTGTAAACAGAGGGGTATTTTGGTAATTTCTCCGTACCGCGGAAAGTTTTTGCGGTACTGTACAATTTTTTTTTAAATCAGAGCCGTTGGATCAACGATCCAACGGCTGTTGATCCAACGGCTCTGAAACCGTATGTTCTGTAAACAGTACTTACCATACGTATGGTAATGACCGGGAACCATAATTTAAACACTTAAACTTTTTAACTCTTTAGTTCATAAGGGCCAATAGAGTGTCCTATGTAATCTTATGTTGTGTTTGGTTGTGGTGAATAGAATGAAATGGATGGAATGAGTGAAATTAAAAGAAAATAGTGAAAATTAGAGAAAAGATTTGGAAAAAATTGAAATAGTACAAATTTGGTATGATAAGAATTATGAAGAAAATGAGGGTGGTAAGGAATGGAACAATCCTTCTCAAAATGAGATGCTTAAATTATAATATCAATTGTGAGGAATGGAATGGAGAAAAGAATAAAATTTTTGAATATCTACTCATTTTATACTTAAAATCTCATTAAATTCATTTCAATTTCATTCATCACAATCAAACACAACATTAGTACTTAGAAATATTTTCATGCTTGAGTGTTCATCCTTCACACATTGACTTAGTCAATCCTTCAAATAATAAATAAACTGATCTGTCTCATTGAACTGACGATTATTAGTGCACTGATTTGATTAATAACGACAAACGCTAATCTCGATCAATATTTTTTTTAATTCCAATTAATTATTCTACAATCATATTGTTGTTCCGAACAATAGTCACTTCAATTTTCCGATACTAACATAAAATCCTGAATGCTTCTTGTACCTCTAGAACGTCTTGAAATTTTATTTGTCATTGAGGTCTGAACATGTCAATGAACTTTTTTTCATTACCTTTGACAGACTTCAAAAATGTTTCTCATATTCTAATTTTTTATATTTATCGTGTCTTTCTAATCTTCTGAATTACTGTGATTCATTTAATTATCTTATTTATGTGTTCATATGTTAAGTTATATAACTAGTTTGCACGGGCATATTCTAGATTGACCAAAATTATTTCATTAAAGAATCAATACATTGTGATTAAAAAAATTAAAAAAATGGTTCTGCTATATAATCAAAAAAATAGATGGTTCTCCACGGATCTCTATGTAAGATGATTTTTTCTAGAGTGCTACTCATTTATTTAAAGAGGAAAAGTGTACTTTGTATAATCCTCTTTTACTCATAACATCATTTGTAATATTTTAGTTTAAAATCGAGCAATTAAAATATAAATAATTATATTTATTATATTTGTTGCATTTCGTTATTTTGGATCTGCACGGGCATCCTCTATATTACAAATATTTATGAATTATTCGTAATTACGTAGGATTGGATTGTTGATATCTTCGATTATTCATATCTTCGCAGCAATTGTTATGAGTAAATAGAATTTATGCAATACACGATCGTGACATGCAAATTATAATTTTGGTTAAATTAAATTTGTTTTATATTTTACGCTATGTTTTGTTTTGTTAAAGCAAACTTGAACGATATGTAATAAATTGGTCAATGTTAAGATCAAAACCGTACTTCGAAATATAAATATATAGAGTTAACTTGGATGGATACATACAAGTATTAATTACATAATAATAAATGCATATTAGTTCATATCATTTATTATTATGTAATAAATATGTTAGTGTTGCAATACTTAAACAGCCCCCGGAAATATAACATAGATATAATTAGTAGGGATAAATATGACTTTTTATATGAATAAATTTGCTTATGAACCCTCCCATTTGCTCTATTATATATATATATATATATATATATATATATATATATATATATATATATATATATATATATATATAT